>OW026457.1:53884290-63090530 GCA_932274525.1 Podabrus alpinus | reverse complement strand
CAGGTACAACGCGTATCCAAGTGCAACAGAAAAATTAGCTTTCACATCTCTTGCCCGCCTTTTGCCCAACATGAGAGGCCTAAGCAGGCCAAGAGAAGAACCCTAGCCCTCGTGACGCAGTCGATCATACTGTATGTCCATCGCAATGCCCCCTACCTGACTGAGCAACCGGGAAGCCATGCATGAGAGGAACTTGGAGGCCCAAACGAAAAAGGCGGGTCTGCACACGATACTGCAGACCCAACGCATCTGCCCGAACATCAGGGCGGGAGATGTCGAAGATCCCGACATCTCGGACCGAGCATCCCGGAAGAAATGCCTGACGGCGAAACCCGGGTGCTTGGTAGGGGGGAGTTTTAGTCAGTGAAGTCTGACACTATCCACTTCGATTAAGTGGGTGTCTCGCACGAGATTTCTCCTCCCTGCGTTGAGCTAAAAAAAAAAAAAAAAAAAAAAAAAAAAAAACCTTAAAAATGACATTGACATATTATAGTCAGTAGCGTTGCACAATATTTTTAAAAATTATCAAACTAAATTAACTAAATCGAGTAGGCCCGTGATATTATGTTGTTTCCAAGGTATTATAAATGTCATTAAAAATTGAATGTACTTTTCTTAGCTATTGCTAAATATGGTGAAAAATGGCGCTAACATTAAAAAAGGGGCTGTTAACATCTTGAAGAAATGGCTCTTTAAAAACAGGTACAACGCGTATCCAAGTGCAACAGAAAAATTAGCTTTCACATCTCTTGCCCGCCTTTTGCCCAACATGAGAGGCCCTAAGCAGGCCAAGAGAAGAACCCTAGCCCTCGTGACGCAGTCGATCATACTGTATGTCCATCGCAATGCCCCCTACCTGACTGAGCAACCGGGAAGCCATGCATGAGAGGAACTTGGAGGCCCAACGAAAAGGCGGGTCTGCACACGATACTGCAGACCCAACGCATCTGCCCGAACATCCAGGGCGGGAGATGTCGAAGATCCCGACATCTCGGACCGAGCATCCCGGAAGAAATGCCTGACGGCGAAACCCGGGTGCTTGGTAGGGGGGGAGTTTTAGTCAGTGAAGTCTGACACTATCCACTTCGATTAAGTGGGTGTCTCGCACGAGATTTCTCCTCCCTGCGTTGAGCTAAAAAAAAAAAAAAAAAAAAACCTTAAAAATGACATTGACATATTATAGTCAGTAGCGTTGCACAATATTTTTAAAATTATCAAACTAAATTAACTAAATCGAGTAGGCCCGTGATATTATGTTGTTTCCAAGGTATTATAAATGTCATTAAAAATTGAATGTACTTTTCTTAGCTATTGCTAAATATGGTGAAAAATGGCGCTAACATTAAAAAAGGGGCTGTTAACATCTTGAAGAAATGGCTCTTTAAAAACAGGTACAACGCGTATCCAAGTGCAACAGAAAAATTAGCTTTCACATCTCTTGCCCGCCTTTTGCCCAACATGAGAGGCCCTAAGCAGGCCAAGAGAAGAACCCTAGCCCTCGTGACGCAGTCGATCATACTGTATGTCCATCGCAATGCCCCCTACCTGACTGAGCAACCGGGAAGCCATGCATGAGAGGAACTTGGAGGCCCAAACGAAAAAGGCGGGTCTGCACACGATACTGCAGACCCAACGCATCTGCCCGAACATCCAGGGCGGGAGATGTCGAAGATCCCGACATCTCGGACCGAGCATCCCGGAAGAAATGCCTGACGGCGAAACCCGGGTGCTTGGTAGGGGGGAGTTTTAGTCAGTGAAGTCTGACACTATCCACTTCGATTAAGTGGGTGTCTCGCACGAGATTTCTCCTCCCTGCGTTGAGCTAAAAAAAAAAAAAAAAAAAAACCTTAAAAATGACATTGACATATTATAGTCAGTAGCGTTGCACAATATTTTTAAAATTATCAAACTAAATTAACTAAATCGAGTAGGCCCGTGATATTATGTTGTTTCCAAGGTATTATAAATGTCATTAAAAATTGAATGTACTTTCTTAGCTATTGCTAAATATGGTGAAAAATGGCGCTAACATTAAAAAAGGGGCTGTTAACATCTTGAAGAAATGGCTCTTTAAAAACAGGTACAACGCGTATCCAAGTGCAACAGAAAAATTAGCTTTCACATCTCTTGCCCGCCTTTTGCCCAACATGAGAGGCCCTAAGCAGGCCAAGAGAAGAACCCTAGCCCTCGTGACGCAGTCGATCATACTGTATGTCCATCGCAATGCCCCCTACCTGACTGAGCAACCGGGAAGCCATGCATGAGAGGAACTTGGAGGCCCAAACGAAAAAGGCGGGTCTGCACACGATACTGCAGACCCAACGCATCTGCCCGAACATCCAGGGCGGGAGATGTCGAAGATCCCGACATCTCGGACCGAGCATCCCGGAAGAAATGCCTGACGGCGAAACCCGGGTGCTTGGTAGGGGGGAGTTTTAGTCAGTGAAGTCTGACACTATCCACTTCGATTAAGTGGGTGTCTCGCACGAGATTTCTCCTCCCTGCGTTGAGCTAAAAAAAAAAAATAAAAAAAAAAAAAAAAAAAACCTTAAAAATGACATTGACATATTATAGTCAGTAGCGTTGCACAATATTTTTAAAATTATCAAACTAAATTAACTAAATCGAGTAGGCCCGTGATATTATGTTGTTTCCAAGGTATTATAAATGTCATTAAAAATTGAATGTACTTTTCTTAGCTATTGCTAAATATGGTGAAAAATGGCGCTAACATTAAAAAAGGGGCTGTTAACATCTTGAAGAAATGGCTCTTTAAAAACAGGTACAACGCGTATCCAAGTGCAACAGAAAAATTAGCTTTCACATCTCTTGCCCGCCTTTTGCCCAACATGAGAGGCCCCTAAGCAGGCCAAGAGAAGAACCCTAGCCCTCGTGACGCAGTCGATCATACTGTATGTCCATCGCAATGCCCCCTACCTGACTGAGCAACCGGGAAGCCATGCATGAGAGGAACTTGGAGGCCCAAACGAAAAAGGCGGGTCTGCACACGATACTGCAGACCCAACGCATCTGCCCGAACATCCAGGGCGGGAGATGTCGAAGATCCCGACATCTCGGACCGAGCATCCCGGAAGAAATGCCTGACGGCGAAACCCGGGTGCTTGGTAGGGGGGAGTTTTAGTCAGTGAAGTCTGACACTATCCACTTCGATTAAGTGGGTGTCTCGCACGAGATTTCTCCTCCCTGCGTTGAGCTAAAAAAAAAAAAAAAAAAAAAAAAAAAAAAAAACCTTAAAAATGACATTGACATATTATAGTCAGTAGCGTTGCACAATATTTTTAAAATTATCAAACTAAATTAACTAAATCGAGTAGGCCCGTGATATTATGTTGTTTCCAAGGTATTATAAATGTCATTAAAAATTGAATGTACTTTTCTTAGCTATTGCTAAATATGGTGAAAAATGGCGCTAACATTAAAAAAAGGGGCTGTTAACATCTTGAAGAAATGGCTCTTTAAAAACAGGTACAACGCGTATCCAAGTGCAACAGAAAAATTAGCTTTCACATCTCTTGCCCGCCTTTTGCCCAACATGAGAGGCCCTAAGCAGGCCAAGAGAAGAACCCTAGCCCTCGTGACGCAGTCGATCATACTGTATGTCCATCGCAATGCCCCCTACCTGACTGAGCAACCGGGAAGCCATGCATGAGAGGAACTTGGAGGCCCAAACGAAAAAGGCGGGTCTGCACACGATACTGCAGACCCAACGCATCTGCCCGAACATCCAGGGCGGGAGATGTCGAAGATCCCGACATCTCGGACCGAGCATCCCGGAAGAAATGCCTGACGGCGAAACCCGGGTGCTTGGTAGGGGGGAGTTTTAGTCAGTGAAGTCTGACACTATCCACTTCGATTAAGTGGGTGTCTCGCACGAGATTTCTCCTCCCTGCGTTGAGCTAAAAAAAAAAAAAAAAAAAAAAAAAAAAAACCTTAAAAATGACATTGACATATTATAGTCAGTAGCGTTGCACAATATTTTTAAAATTATCAAACTAAATTAACTAAATCGAGTAGGCCCGTGATATTATGTTGTTTCCAAGGTATTATAAATGTCATTAAAAATTGAATGTACTTTTCTTAGCTATTGCTAAATATGGTGAAAAATGGCGCTAACATTAAAAAAGGGGCTGTTAACATCTTGAAGAAATGGCTCTTTAAAAACAGGTACAACGCGTATCCAAGTGCAACAGAAAAATTAGCTTTCACATCTCTTGCCCGCCTTTTGCCCAACATGAGAGGCCCTAAGCAGGCCAAGAGAAGAACCCTAGCCCTCGTGACGCAGTCGATCATACTGTATGTCCATCGCAATGCCCCCTACCTGACTGAGCAACCGGGAAGCCATGCATGAGAGGAACTTGGAGGCCCAAACGAAAAAGGCGGGTCTGCACACGATACTGCAGACCCAACGCATCTGCCCGAACATCCAGGGCGGGAGATGTCGAAGATCCCGACATCTCGGACCGAGCATCCCGGAAGAAATGCCTGACGGCGAAACCCGGGTGCTTGGTAGGGGGGGAGTTTTAGTCAGTGAAGTCTGACACTATCCACTTCGATTAAGTGGGTGTCTCGCACGAGATTTCTCCTCCCTGCGTTGAGCTAAAAAAAAAAAAAAAAAAAAAACCTTAAAAATGACATGACATATTATAGTCAGTAGCGTTGCACAATATTTTTAAAATTATCAAACTAAATTAACTAAATCGAGTAGGCCCGTGATATTATGTTGTTTCCAAGGTATTATAAATGTCATTAAAAATTGAATGTACTTTTCTTAGCTATTGCTAAATATGGTGAAAAATGGCGCTAACATTAAAAAAGGGGCTGTTAACATCTTGAAGAAATGGCTCTTTAAAAACAGGTACAACGCGTATCCAAGTGCAACAGAAAAATTAGCTTTTCACATCTCTTTGCCCGCCTTTTGCCCAACATGAGAGGCCCTAAGCAGGCCAAGAGAAGAACCCTAGCCCTCGTGACGCAGTCGATCATACTGTATGTCCATCGCAATGCCCCTACCTGACTGAGCAACCGGGAAGCCATGCATGAGAGGAACTTGGAGGCCCAAACGAAAAAGGCGGGTCTGCACACGATACTGCAGACCCAACGCATCTGCCCGAACATCCAGGGCGGGAGATGTCGAAGATCCCGACATCTCGGACCGAGCATCCCGGAAGAAATGCCTGACGGCGAAACCCGGGTGCTTGGTAGGGGGGAGTTTTAGTCAGTGAAGTCTGACACTATCCACTTCGATTAAGTGGGTGTCTCGCACGAGATTTCTCCTCCCTGCGTTGAGCTAAAAAAAAAAAAAAAAAAAAAAAAAAAAAAACCTTAAAAATGACATTGACATATTATAGTCAGTAGCGTTGCACAATATTTTTAAATTATCAAACTAAATTAACTAAATCGAGTAGGCCCGTGATATTATGTTGTTTCCAAGGTATTATAAATGTCATTAAAAATTGAATGTACTTTTCTTAGCTATTGCTAAATATGGTGAAAAATGGCGCTAACATTAAAAAAGGGGCTGTTAACATCTTGAAGAAATGGCTCTTTAAAAACAGGTACAACGCGTATCCAAGTGCAACAGAAAAATTAGCTTTCACATCTCTTGCCCGCCTTTTGCCCAACATGAGAGGCCCTAAGCAGGCCAAGAGAAGAACCCTAGCCCTCGTGACGCAGTCGATCATACTGTATGTCCATCGCAATGCCCCCTACCTGACTGAGCAACCGGGAAGCCATGCATGAGAGGAACTTGGAGGCCCAAACGAAAAAGGCGGGTCTGCACACGATACTGCAGACCCAACGCATCTGCCCGAACATCCAGGGCGGGAGATGTCGAAGATCCCGACATCTCGGACCGAGCATCCCGGAAGAAATGCCTGACGGCGAAACCCGGGTGCTTGGTAGGGGGGAGTTTTAGTCAGTGAAGTCTGACACTATCCACTTCGATTAAGTGGGTGTCCTCGCACGAGATTTCTCCTCCCTGCGTTGAGCTAAAAAAAAAAAAAAAAAAAAACCTTAAAAATGACATTGACATATTATAGTCAGTAGCGTTGCACAATATTTTTAAAATTATCAAACTAAATTAACTAAATCGAGTAGGCCCGTGATATTATGTTGTTTCCAAGGTATTATAAATGTCATTAAAAATTGAATGTACTTTTCTTAGCTATTGCTAAATATGGTGAAAAATGGCGCTAACATTAAAAAAGGGGCTGTTAACATCTTGAAGAAATGGCTCTTTAAAAACAGGTACAACGCGTATCCAAGTGCAACAGAAAAATTAGCTTTCACATCTCTTGCCCGCCTTTTGCCCAACATGAGAGGCCCTAAGCAGGCCAAGAGAAGAACCCTAGCCCTCGTGACGCAGTCGATCATACTGTATGTCCATCGCAATGCCCCTACCTGACTGAGCAACCGGGAAGCCATGCATGAGAGGAACTGGAGGCCCAAACGAAAAAGGGCGGGTCTGCACACGATACTGCAGACCCAACGCATCTGCCCGAACATCCAGGGCGGGAGATGTCGAAGATCCCGACATCTCGGACCGAGCATCCCGGAAGAAATGCCTGACGGCGAAACCCGGGTGCTTGGTAGGGGGGAGTTTTAGTCAGTGAAGTCTGACACTATCCACTTCGATTAAGTGGGTGTCTCGCACGAGATTTCTCCTCCCTGCGTTGAGCTAAAAAAAAAAAAAAAAAAAAAACCTTAAAAATGACATTGACATATCATAGTCAGTAGCGTTGCACAATATTTTTAAAATTATCAAACTAAATTAACTAAATCGAGTAGGCCCGTGATATTATGTTGTTTCCAAGGTATTATAAATGTCATTAAAAATTGAATGTACTTTTCTTAGCTATTGCTAAATATGGTGAAAAATGGCGCTAACATTAAAAAAGGGGCTGTTAACATCTTGAAGAAATGGCTCTTTAAAAACAGGTACAACGCGTATCCAAGTGCAACAGAAAAATTAGCTTTCACATCTCTTGCCCGCCTTTTGCCCAACATGAGAGGCCCTAAGCAGGCCAAGAGAAGAACCCTAGCCCTCGTGACGCAGTCGATCATACTGTATGTCCATCGCAATGCCCCCTACCTGACTGAGCAACCGGGAAGCCATGCATGAGAGGAACTTGGAGGCCCAAACGAAAAAGGCGGGTCTGCACACGATACTGCAGACCCAACGCATCTGCCCGAACATCCAGGGCGGGAGATGTCGAAGATCCCGACATCTCGGACCCGAGCATCCCGGAAGAAATGCCTGACGGCGAAACCCGGGTGCTTGGTAGGGGGGAGTTTTAGTCAGTGAAGTCTGACACTATCCACTTCGATTAAGTGGGTGTCTCGCACGAGATTTCTCCTCCCTGCGTTGAGCTAAAAAAAAAAAAAAAAAAAAAAAAAAAAAAACCTTAAAAATGACATTGACATATTATAGTCAGTAGCGTTGCACAATATTTTTAAAATTATCAAACTAAATTAACTAAATCGAGTAGGCCCGTGATATTATGTTGTTTCCAAGGTATTATAAATGTCATTAAAAATTGAATGTACTTTTCTTAGCTATTGCTAAATATGGTGAAAAATGGCGCTAACATTAAAAAAGGGGCTGTTAACATCTTGAAGAAATGGCTCTTTAAAAACAGGTACAACGCGTATCCAAGTGCAACAGAAAAATTAGCTTTCACATCTCTTGCCCGCCTTTTGCCCAACATGAGAGGCCCTAAGCAGGCCAAGAGAAGAACCCTAGCCCTCGTGACGCAGTCGATCATACTGTATGTCCATCGCAATGCCCCCTACCTGACTGAGCAACCGGGAAGCCATGCATGAGAGGAACTTGGAGGCCCAAACGAAAAAGGCGGGTCTGCACACGATACTGCAGACCCAACGCATCTGCCCGAACATCCAGGGCGGGAGATGTCGAAGATCCCGACATCTCGGACCGAGCATCCCGGAAGAAATGCCTGACGGCGAAACCCGGGTGCTTGGTAGGGGGGAGTTTTAGTCAGTGAAGTCTGACACTATCCACTTCGATTAAGTGGGTGTCTCGCACGAGATTTCTCCTCCCTGCGTTGAGCTAAAAAAAAAAAAAAAAAAAAAACCTTAAAAATGACATTGACATATCATAGTCAGTAGCGTTGCACAATATTTTTAAAATTATCAAACTAAATTAACTAAATCGAGTAGGCCCGTGATATTATGTTGTTTCCAAGGTATTATAAATGTCATTAAAAATTGAATGTACTTTTCTTAGCTATTGCTAAATATGGTGAAAAATGGCGCTAACATTAAAAAAGGGGCTGTTAACATCTTGAAGAAATGGCTCTTTAAAAACAGGTACAACGCGTATCCAAGTGCAACAGAAAAATTAGCTTTCACATCTCTTGCCGCCTTTTGCCCAACATGAGAGGCCCTAAGCAGGCCAAGAGAAGAACCCTAGCCCTCGTGACGCAGTCGATCATACTGTATGTCCATCGCAATGCCCCCTACCTGACTGAGCAACCGGGAAGCCATGCATGAGAGGAACTTGGAGGCCCAAACGAAAAAGGCGGGTCTGCACACGATACTGCAGACCCAACGCATCTGCCCGAACATCCAGGGCGGGAGATGTCGAAGATCCCGACATCTCGGACCGAGCATCCCGGAAGAAATGCCTGACGGCGAAACCCGGGTGCTTGGTAGGGGGGAGTTTTAGTCAGTGAAGTCTGACACTATCCACTTCGATTAAGTGGGTGTCTCGCACGAGATTTCTCCTCCCTGCGTTGAGCTAAAAAAAAAAAAAAAAAAAACCTTAAAAATGACATTGACATATTATAGTCAGTAGCGTTGCACAATATTTTTAAAATTATCAAACTAAATTAACTAAATCGAGTAGGCCCGTGATATTATGTTGTTTCCAAGGTATTATAAATGTCATTAAAAATTGAATGTACTTTTCTTAGCTATTGCTAAATATGGTGAAAAATGGCGCTAACATTAAAAAAGGGGCTGTTAACATCTTGAAGAAATGGCTCTTTAAAAACAGGTACAACGCGTATCCAAGTGCAACAGAAAAAATTAGCTTTCACATCTCTTGCCCGCCTTTTGCCCAACATGAGAGGCCCTAAGCAGGCCAAGAGAAGAACCCTAGCCCTCGTGACGCAGTCGATCATACTGTATGTCCATCGCAATGCCCCCTACCTGACTGAGCAACCGGGAAGCCATGCATGAGAGGAACTTGGAGGCCCAAACGAAAAAGGCGGGTCTGCACACGATACTGCAGACCCAACGCATCTGCCCGAACATCCAGGGCGGGAGATGTCGAAGATCCCGACATCTCGGACCGAGCATCCCGGAAGAAATGCCTGACGGCGAAACCCGGGTGCTTGGTAGGGGGGAGTTTTAGTCAGTGAAGTCTGACACTATCCACTTCGATTAAGTGGGTGTCTCGCACGAGATTTCTCCTCCCTGCGTTGAGCTAAAAAAAAAAAATAAAAAAAAAAAAAAAAAACCTTAAAAATGACATTGACATATTATAGTCAGTAGCGTTGCACAATATTTTTAAAATTATCAAACTAAATTAACTAAATCGAGTAGGCCCGTGATATTATGTTGTTTCCAAGGTATTATAAATGTCATTAAAAATTGAATGTACTTTTCTTAGCTATTGCTAAATATGGTGAAAAATGGCGCTAACATTAAAAAAGGGGCTGTTAACATCTTGAAGAAATGGCTCTTTAAAAACAGGTACAACGCGTATCCAAGTGCAACAGAAAAATTAGCTTTCACATCTCTTGCCCGCCTTTTGCCCAACATGAGAGGCCCTAAGCAGGCCAAGAGAAGAACCCTAGCCCTCGTGACGCAGTCGATCATACTGTATGTCCATCGCAATGCCCCCTACCTGACTGAGCAACCGGGAAGCCATGCATGAGAGGAACTTGGAGGCCCAAACGAAAAAGGCGGGTCTGCACACGATACTGCAGACCCAACGCATCTGCCCGAACATCCAGGGCGGGAGATGTCGAAGATCCCGACATCTCGGACCGAGCATCCCGGAAGAAATGCCTGACGGCGAAACCCGGGTGCTTGGTAGGGGGGAGTTTTAGTCAGTGAAGTCTGACACTATCCACTTCGATTAAGTGGGTGTCTCGCACGAGATTTCTCCTCCCTGCGTTGAGCAAAAAAAAAAAAAAAAAAAAAAAAAAAAAAAACCTTAAAAATGACATTGACATATTATAGTCAGTAGCGTTGCACAATATTTTTAAAATTATCAAACTAAATTAACTAAATCGAGTAGGCCCGTGATATTATGTTGTTTCCAAGGTATTATAAATGTCATTAAAAATTGAATGTACTTTTCTTAGCTATTGCTAAATATGGTGAAAAATGGCGCTAACATTAAAAAAGGGGCTGTTAACATCTTGAAGAAATGGCTCTTTAAAAACAGGTACAACGCGTATCCAAGTGCAACAGAAAAATTAGCTTTCACATCTCTTGCCCGCCTTTTGCCCAACATGAGAGGCCCTAAGCAGGCCAAGAGAAGAACCCTAGCCCTCGTGACGCAGTCGATCATACTGTATGTCCATCGCAATGCCCCCTACCTGACTGAGCAACCGGGAAGCCATGCATGAGAGGAACTTGGAGGCCCAAACGAAAAAGGCGGGTCTGCACACGATACTGCAGACCCAACGCATCTGCCCGAACATCCAGGGCGGGAGATGTCGAAGATCCCGACATCTCGGACCGAGCATCCCGGAAGAAATGCCTGACGGCGAAACCCGGGTGCTTGGTAGGGGGGAGTTTTAGTCAGTGAAGTCTGACACTATCCACTTCGATTAAGTGGGTGTCTCGCACGAGATTTCTCCTCCCTGCGTTGAGCTAAAAAAAAAAAAAAAAAAAAAACCTTAAAAATGACATTGACATATTATAGTCAGTAGCGTTGCACAATATTTTTAAAATTATCAAACTAAATTAACTAAATCGAGTAGGCCCGTGATATTATGTTGTTTCCAAGGTATTATAAATGTCATTAAAAATTGAATGTACTTTTCTTAGCTATTGCTAAATATGGTGAAAAATGGCGCTAACATTAAAAAAGGGGCTGTTAACATCTTGAAGAAATGGCTCTTTAAAAACAGGTACAACGCGTATCCAAGTGCAACAGAAAAATTAGCTTTCACATCTCTTGCCCGCCTTTTGCCCAACATGAGAGGCCCTAAGCAGGCCAAGAGAAGAACCCTAGCCCTCGTGACGCAGTCGATCATACTGTATGTCCATCGCAATGCCCCCTACCTGACTGAGCAACCGGGAAGCCATGCATGAGAGGAACTTGGAGGCCCAAACGAAAAAGGCGGGTCTGCACACGATACTGCAGACCCAACGCATCTGCCCGAACATCCAGGGCGGGAGATGTCGAAGATCCCGACATCTCGGACCGAGCATCCCGGAAGAAATGCCTGACGGCGAAACCCGGGTGCTTGGTAGGGGGGAGTTTTAGTCAGTGAAGTCTGACACTATCCACTTCGATTAAGTGGGTGTCTCGCACGAGATTTCTCCTCCCTGCGTTGAGCTAAAAAAAAAAAATAAAAAAAAAAAAAAAAAAAACCTTAAAAATGACATTGACATATTATAGTCAGTAGCGTTGCACAATATTTTTAAAATTATCAAACTAAATTAACTAAATCGAGTAGGCCCGTGATATTATGTTGTTTCCAAGGTATTATAAATGTCATTAAAAATTGAATGTACTTTTCTTAGCTATTGCTAAATATGGTGAAAAATGGCGCTAACATTAAAAAAGGGGCTGTTAACATCTTGAAGAAATGGCTCTTTAAAAACAGGTACAACGCGTATCCAAGTGCAACAGAAAAATTAGCTTTCACATCTCTTGCCCGCCTTTTGCCCAACATGAGAGGCCCTAAGCAGGCCAAGAGAAGAACCCTAGCCCTCGTGACGCAGTCGATCATACTGTATGTCCATCGCAATGCCCCCTACCTGACTGAGCAACCGGGAAGCCATGCATGAGAGGAACTTGGAGGCCCAAACGAAAAAGGCGGGTCTGCACACGATACTGCAGACCCAACGCATCTGCCCGAACATCCAGGGCGGGAGATGTCGAAGATCCCGACATCTCGGACCGAGCATCCCGGAAGAAATGCCTGACGGCGAAACCCGGGTGCTTGGTAGGGGGGAGTTTTAGTCAGTGAAGTCTGACACTATCCACTTCGATTAAGTGGGTGTCTCGCACGAGATTTCTCCTCCCTGCGTTGAGCTAAAAAAAAAAAAAAAAAAAAAAACCTTAAAAATGACATTGACATATTATAGTCAGTAGCGTTGCACAATATTTTTAAAATTATCAAACTAAATTAACTAAATCGAGTAGGCCCGTGATATTATGTTGTTTCCAAGGTATTATAAATGTCATTAAAAATTGAATGTACTTTTCTTAGCTATTGCTAAATATGGTGAAAAATGGCGCTAACATTAAAAAAGGGGCTGTTAACATCTTGAAGAAATGGCTCTTTAAAAACAGGTACAACGCGTATCCAAGTGCAACAGAAAAATTAGCTTTCACATCTCTTGCCCGCCTTTTGCCCAACATGAGAGGCCCTAAGCAGGCCAAGAGAAGAACCCTAGCCCTCGTGACGCAGTCGATCATACTGTATGTCCATCGCAATGCCCCCTACCTGACTGAGCAACCGGGAAGCCATGCATGAGAGGAACTTGGAGGCCCAAACGAAAAAGGCGGGTCTGCACACGATACTGCAGACCCAACGCATCTGCCCGAACATCCAGGGCGGGAGATGTCGAAGATCCCGACATCTCGGACCGAGCATCCCGGAAGAAATGCCTGACGGCGAAACCCGGGTGCTTGGTAGGGGGGAGTTTTAGTCAGTGAAGTCTGACACTATCCACTTCGATTAAGTGGGTGTCTCGCACGAGATTTCTCCTCCCTGCGTTGAGCTAAAAAAAAAAAAAAAAAAAAAACCTTAAAAATGACATTGACATATTATAGTCAGTAGCGTTGCACAATATTTTTAAAATTATCAAACTAAATTAACTAAATCGAGTAGGCCCGTGATATTATGTTGTTTCCAAGGTATTATAAATGTCATTAAAAATTGAATGTACTTTTCTTAGCTATTGCTAAATATGGTGAAAAATGGCGCTAACATTAAAAAAGGGGCTGTTAACATCTTGAAGAAATGGCTCTTTAAAAACAGGTACAACGCGTATCCAAGTGCAACAGAAAAATTAGCTTTCACATCTCTTGCCCGCCTTTTGCCCAACATGAGAGGCCCTAAGCAGGCCAAGAGAAGAACCCTAGCCCTCGTGACGCAGTCGATCATACTGTATGTCCATCGCAATGCCCCCTACCTGACTGAGCAACCGGGAAGCCATGCATGAGAGGAACTTGGAGGCCCAAACGAAAAAGGCGGGTCTGCACACGATACTGCAGACCCAACGCATCTGCCCGAACATCCAGGGCGGGAGATGTCGAAGATCCCGACATCTCGGACCGAGCATCCCGGAAGAAATGCCTGACGGCGAAACCCGGGTGCTTGGTAGGGGGGAGTTTTAGTCAGTGAAGTCTGACACTATCCACTTCGATTAAGTGGGTGTCTCGCACGAGATTTCTCCTGCCTGCGTTGAGCTAAAAAAAAAAAAAAAAAAAAAAAAAAAAAACCTTAAAAATGACATTGACATATTATAGTCAGTAGCGTTGCACAATATTTTTAAAATTATCAAACTAAATTAACTAAATCGAGTAGGCCCGTGATATTATGTTGTTTCCAAGGTATTATAAATGTCATTAAAAATTGAATGTACTTTTCTTAGCTATTGCTAAATATGGTGAAAAATGGCGCTAACATTAAAAAAGGGGCTGTTAACATCTTGAAGAAATGGCTCTTTAAAAACAGGTACAACGCGTATCCAAGTGCAACAGAAAAATTAGCTTTCACATCTCTTGCCCGCCTTTTGCCCAACATGAGAGGCCCTAAGCAGGCCAAGAGAAGAACCCTAGCCCTCGTGACGCAGTCGATCATACTGTATGTCCATCGCAATGCCCCCTACCTGACTGAGCAACCGGGAAGCCATGCATGAGAGGAACTTGGAGGCCCAAACGAAAAAGGCGGGTCTGCACACGATACTGCAGACCCAACGCATCTGCCCGAACATCCAGGGCGGGAGATGTCGAAGATCCCGACATCTCGGACCGAGCATCCCGGAAGAAATGCCTGACGGCGAAACCCGGGTGCTTGGTAGGGGGGAGTTTTAGTCAGTGAAGTCTGACACTATCCACTTCGATTAAGTGGGTGTCTCGCACGAGATTTCTCCTCCCTGCGTTGAGCTAAAAAAAAAAAAAAAAAAAAAAACCTTAAAAATGACATTGACATATTATAGTCAGTAGCGTTGCACAATATTTTTAAAATTATCAAACTAAATTAACTAAATCGAGTAGGCCCGTGATATTATGTTGTTTCCAAGGTATTATAAATGTCATTAAAAATTGAATGTACTTTTCTTAGCTATTGCTAAATATGGTGAAAAATGGCGCTAACATTAAAAAAGGGGCTGTTAACATCTTGAAGAAATGGCTCTTTAAAAACAGGTACAACGCGTATCCAAGTGCAACAGAAAAATTAGCTTTCACATCTCTTGCCCGCCTTTTGCCCAACATGAGAGGCCCTAAGCAGGCCAAGAGAAGAACCCTAGCCCTCGTGACGCAGTCGATCATACTGTATGTCCATCGCAATGCCCCCTACCTGACTGAGCAACCGGGAAGCCATGCATGAGAGGAACTTGGAGGCCCAAACGAAAAAGGCGGGTCTGCACACGATACTGCAGACCCAACGCATCTGCCCGAACATCCAGGGCGGGAGATGTCGAAGATCCCGACATCTCGGACCGAGCATCCCGGAAGAAATGCCTGACGGCGAAACCCGGGTGCTTGGTAGGGGGGAGTTTTAGTCAGTGAAGTCTGACACTATCCACTTCGATTAAGTGGGTGTCTCGCACGAGATTTCTCCTCCCTGCGTTGAGCTAAAAAAAAAAAAAAAAAAAAAACCTTAAAAATGACATTGACATATTATAGTCAGTAGCGTTGCACAATATTTTTAAAATTATCAAACTAAATTAACTAAATCGAGTAGGCCCGTGATATTATGTTGTTTCCAAGGTATTATAAATGTCATTAAAAATTGAATGTACTTTTCTTAGCTATTGCTAAATATGGTGAAAAATGGCGCTAACATTAAAAAAGGGGCTGTTAACATCTTGAAGAAATGGCTCTTTAAAAACAGGTACAACGCGTATCCAAGTGCAACAGAAAAATTAGCTTTCACATCTCTTGCCCGCCTTTTGCCCAACATGAGAGGCCCTAAGCAGGCCAAGAGAAGAACCCTAGCCCTCGTGACGCAGTCGATCATACTGTATGTCCATCGCAATGCCCCCTACCTGACTGAGCAACCGGGAAGCCATGCATGAGAGGAACTTGGAGGCCCAAACGAAAAAGGCGGGTCTGCACACGATACTGCAGACCCAACGCATCTGCCCGAACATCCAGGGCGGGAGATGTCGAAGATCCCGACATCTCGGACCGAGCATCCCGGAAGAAATGCCTGACGGCGAAACCCGGGTGCTTGGTAGGGGGGAGTTTTAGTCAGTGAAGTCTGACACTATCCACTTCGATTAAGTGGGTGTCTCGCACGAGATTTCTCCTCCCTGCGTTGAGCTAAAAAAAAAAAAAAAAAAAAAAACCTTAAAAATGACATTGACATATTATAGTCAGTAGCGTTGCACAATATTTTTAAAATTATCAAACTAAATTAACTAAATCGAGTAGGCCCGTGATATTATGTTGTTTCCAAGGTATTATAAATGTCATTAAAAATTGAATGTACTTTTCTTAGCTATTGCTAAATATGGTGAAAAATGGCGCTAACATTAAAAAAGGGGCTGTTAACATCTTGAAGAAATGGCTCTTTAAAAACAGGTACAACGCGTATCCAAGTGCAACAGAAAAATTAGCTTTCACATCTCTTGCCCGCCTTTTGCCCAACATGAGAGGCCCTAAGCAGGCCAAGAGAAGAACCCTAGCCCTCGTGACGCAGTCGATCATACTGTATGTCCATCGCAATGCCCCCTACCTGACTGAGCAACCGGGAAGCCATGCATGAGAGGAACTTGGAGGCCCAAACGAAAAAGGCGGGTCTGCACACGATACTGCAGACCCAACGCATCTGCCCGAACATCCAGGGCGGGAGATGTCGAAGATCCCGACATCTCGGACCGAGCATCCCGGAAGAAATGCCTGACGGCGAAACCCGGGTGCTTGGTAGGGGGGAGTTTTAGTCAGTGAAGTCTGACACTATCCACTTCGATTAAGTGGGTGTCTCGCACGAGATTTCTCCTCCCTGCGTTGAGCTAAAAAAAAAAAAAAAAAAAAAAAAAAAACCTTAAAAATGACATTGACATATTATAGTCAGTAGCGTTGCACAATATTTTTAAAATTATCAAACTAAATTAACTAAATCGAGTAGGCCCGTGATATTATGTTGTTTCCAAGGTATTATAAATGTCATTAAAAATTGAATGTACTTTTCTTAGCTATTGCTAAATATGGTGAAAAATGGCGCTAACATTAAAAAAGGGGCTGTTAACATCTTGAAGAAATGGCTCTTTAAAAACAAGTACAACGCGTATCCAAGTGCAACAGAAAAATTAGCTTTCACATCTCTTGCCCGCCTTTTGCCCAACATGAGAGGCCCTAAGCAGGCCAAGAGAAGAACCCTAGCCCTCGTGACGCAGTCGATCATACTGTATGTCCATCGCAATGCCCCCTACCTGACTGAGCAACCGGGAAGCCATGCATGAGAGGAACTTGGAGGCCCAAACGAAAAAGGCGGGTCTGCACACGATACTGCAGACCCAACGCATCTGCCCGAACATCCAGGGCGGGAGATGTCGAAGATCCCGACATCTCGGACCGAGCATCCCGGAAGAAATGCCTGACGGCGAAACCCGGGTGCTTGGTAGGGAGGAGTTTTAGTCAGTGAAGTCTGACACTATCCACTTCGATTAAGTGGGTGTCTCGCACGAGATTTCTCCTCCCTGCGTTGAGCTAAAAAAAAAAAAAAAAAAAAAACCTTAAAAATGACATTGACATATTATAGTCAGTAGCGTTGCACAATATTTTTAAAATTATCAAACTAAATTAACTAAATCGAGTAGGCCCGTGATATTATGTTGTTTCCAAGGTATTATAAATGTCATTAAAAATTGAATGTACTTTTCTTAGCTATTGCTAAATATGGTGAAAAATGGCGCTAACATTAAAAAAGGGGCTGTTAACATCTTGAAGAAATGGCTCTTTAAAAACAGGTACAACGCGTATCCAAGTGCAACAGAAAAATTAGCTTTCACATCTCTTGCCCGCCTTTTGCCCAACATGAGAGGCCCTAAGCAGGCCAAGAGAAGAACCCTAGCCCTCGTGACGCAGTCGATCATACTGTATGTCCATCGCAATGCCCCCTACCTGACTGAGCAACCGGGAAGCCATGCATGAGAGGAACTTGGAGGCCCAAACGAAAAAGGCGGGTCTGCACACGATACTGCAGACCCAACGCATCTGCCCGAACATCCAGGGCGGGAGATGTCGAAGATCCCGACATCTCGGACCGAGCATCCCGGAAGAAATGCCTGACGGCGAAACCCGGGTGCTTGGTAGGGGGGAGTTTTAGTCAGTGAAGTCTGACACTATCCACTTCGATTAAGTGGGTGTCTCGCACGAGATTTCTCCTCCCTGCGTTGAGCTAAAAAAAAAAAAAAAAAAAAAAAAAAAAAACCTTAAAAATGACATTGACATATTATAGTCAGTAGCGTTGCACAATATTTTTAAAATTATCAAACTAAATTAACTAAATCGAGTAGGCCCGTGATATTATGTTGTTTCCAAGGTATTATAAATGTCATTAAAAATTGAATGTACTTTTCTTAGCTATTGCTAAATATGGTGAAAAATGGCGCTAACATTAAAAAAGGGGCTGTTAACATCTTGAAGAAATGGCTCTTTAAAAACAGGTACAACGCGTATCCAAGTGCAACAGAAAAATTAGCTTTCACATCTCTTGCCCGCCTTTTGCCCAACATGAGAGGCCCTAAGCAGGCCAAGAGAAGAACCCTAGCCCTCGTGACGCAGTCGATCATACTGTATGTCCATCGCAATGCCCCCTACCTGACTGAGCAACCGGGAAGCCATGCATGAGAGGAACTTGGAGGCCCAAACGAAAAAGGCGGGTCTGCACACGATACTGCAGACCCAACGCATCTGCCCGAACATCCAGGGCGGGAGATGTCGAAGATCCCGACATCTCGGACCGAGCATCCCGGAAGAAATGCCTGACGGCGAAACCCGGGTGCTTGGTAGGGGGGAGTTTTAGTCAGTGAAGTCTGACACTATCCACTTCGATTAAGTGGGTGTCTCGCACGAGATTTCTCCTCCCTGCGTTGAGCTAAAAAAAAAAAAAAAAAAAAAAACCTTAAAAATGACATTGACATATCATAGTCAGTAGCGTTGCACAATATTTTTAAAATTATCAAACTAAATTAACTAAATCGAGTAGGCCCGTGATATTATGTTGTTTCCAAGGTATTATAAATGTCATTAAAAATTGAATGTACTTTTCTTAGCTATTGCTAAATATGGTGAAAAATGGCGCTAACATTAAAAAAGGGGCTGTTAACATCTTGAAGAAATGGCTCTTTAAAAACAGGTACAACGCGTATCCAAGTGCAACAGAAAAATTAGCTTTCACATCTCTTGCCCGCCTTTTGCCCAACATGAGAGGCCCTAAGCAGGCCAAGAGAAGAACCCTAGCCCTCGTGACGCAGTCGATCATACTGTATGTCCATCGCAATGCCCCCTACCTGACTGAGCAACCGGGAAGCCATGCATGAGAGGAACTTGGAGGCCCAAACGAAAAAGGCGGGTCTGCACACGATACTGCAGACCCAACGCATCTGCCCGAACATCCAGGGCGGGAGATGTCGAAGATCCCGACATCTCGGACCGAGCATCCCGGAAGAAATGCCTGACGGCGAAACCCGGGTGCTTGGTAGGGGGGAGTTTTAGTCAGTGAAGTCTGACACTATCCACTTCGATTAAGTGGGTGTCTCGCACGAGATTTCTCCTCCCTGCGTTGAGCTAAAAAAAAAAAAAAAAAAAAAAACCTTAAAAATGACATTGACATATCATAGTCAGTAGCGTTGCACAATATTTTTAAAATTATCAAACTAAATTAACTAAATCGAGTAGGCCCGTGATATTATGTTGTTTCCAAGGTATTATAAATGTCATTAAAAATTGAATGTACTTTTCTTAGCTATTGCTAAATATGGTGAAAAATGGCGCTAACATTAAAAAAGGGGCTGTTAACATCTTGAAGAAATGGCTCTTTAAAAACAGGTACAACGCGTATCCAAGTGCAACAGAAAAATTAGCTTTCACATCTCTTGCCCGCCTTTTGCCCAACATGAGAGGCCCTAAGCAGGCCAAGAGAAGAACCCTAGCCCTCGTGACGCAGTCGATCATACTGTATGTCCATCGCAATGCCCCCTACCTGACTGAGCAACCGGGAAGCCATGCATGAGAGGAACTTGGAGGCCCAAACGAAAAAGGCGGGTCTGCACACGATACTGCAGACCCAACGCATCTGCCCGAACATCCAGGGCGGGAGATGTCGAAGATCCCGACATCTCGGACCGAGCATCCCGGAAGAAATGCCTGACGGCGAAACCCGGGTGCTTGGTAGGGGGGAGTTTTAGTCAGTGAAGTCTGACACTATCCACTTCGATTAAGTGGGTGTCTCGCACGAGATTTCTCCTCCCTGCGTTGAGCTAAAAAAAAAAAAAAAAAAAAAACCTTAAAAATGACATTGACATATTATAGTCAGTAGCGTTGCACAATATTTTTAAAATTATCAAACTAAATTAACTAAATCGAGTAGGCCCGTGATATTATGTTGTTTCCAAGGTATTATAAATGTCATTAAAAATTGAATGTACTTTTCTTAGCTATTGCTAAATATGGTGAAAAATGGCGCTAACATTAAAAAAGGGGCTGTTAACATCTTGAAGAAATGGCTCTTTAAAAACAGGTACAACGCGTATCCAAGTGCAACAGAAAAATTAGCTTTCACATCTCTTGCCCGCCTTTTGCCCAACATGAGAGGCCCTAAGCAGGCCAAGAGAAGAACCCTAGCCCTCGTGACGCAGTCGATCATACTGTATGTCCATCGCAATGCCCCCTACCTGACTGAGCAACCGGGAAGCCATGCATGAGAGGAACTTGGAGGCCCAAACGAAAAAGGCGGGTCTGCACACGATACTGCAGACCCAACGCATCTGCCCGAACATCCAGGGCGGGAGATGTCGAAGATCCCGACATCTCGGACCGAGCATCCCGGAAGAAATGCCTGACGGCGAAACCCGGGTGCTTGGTAGGGGGGAGTTTTAGTCAGTGAAGTCTGACACTATCCACTTCGATTAAGTGGGTGTCTCGCACGAGATTTCTCCTCCCTGCGTTGAGCTAAAAAAAAAAAAAAAAAAAAAACCTTAAAAATGACATTGACATATCATAGTCAGTAGCGTTGCACAATATTTTTAAAATTATCAAACTAAATTAACTAAATCGAGTAGGCCCGTGATATTATGTTGTTTCCAAGGTATTATAAATGTCATTAAAAATTGAATGTACTTTTCTTAGCTATTGCTAAATATGGTGAAAAATGGCGCTAACATTAAAAAAGGGGCTGTTAACATCTTGAAGAAATGGCTCTTTAAAAACAGGTACAACGCGTATCCAAGTGCAACAGAAAAATTAGCTTTCACATCTCTTGCCCGCCTTTTGCCCAACATGAGAGGCCCTAAGCAGGCCAAGAGAAGAACCCTAGCCCTCGTGACGCAGTCGATCATACTGTATGTCCATCGCAATGCCCCCTACCTGACTGAGCAACCGGGAAGCCATGCATGAGAGGAACTTGGAGGCCCAAACGAAAAAGGCGGGTCTGCACACGATACTGCAGACCCAACGCATCTGCCCGAACATCCAGGGCGGGAGATGTCGAAGATCCCGACATCTCGGACCGAGCATCCCGGAAGAAATGCCTGACGGCGAAACCCGGGTGCTTGGTAGGGGGGAGTTTTAGTCAGTGAAGTCTGACACTATCCACTTCGATTAAGTGGGTGTCTCGCACGAGATTTCTCCTCCCTGCGTTGAGCTAAAAAAAAAAAAAAAAAAAAACCTTAAAAATGACATTGACATATTATAGTCAGTAGCGTTGCACAATATTTTTAAAATTATCAAACTAAATTAACTAAATCGAGTAGGCCCGTGATATTATGTTGTTTCCAAGGTATTATAAATGTCATTAAAAATTGAATGTACTTTTCTTAGCTATTGCTAAATATGGTGAAAAATGGCGCTAACATTAAAAAAGGGGCTGTTAACATCTTGAAGAAATGGCTCTTTAAAAACAGGTACAACGCGTATCCAAGTGCAACAGAAAAATTAGCTTTCACATCTCTTGCCCGCCTTTTGCCCAACATGAGAGGCCCTAAGCAGGCCAAGAGAAGAACCCTAGCCCTCGTGACGCAGTCGATCATACTGTATGTCCATCGCAATGCCCCCTACCTGACTGAGCAACCGGGAAGCCATGCATGAGAGGAACTTGGAGGCCCAAACGAAAAAGGCGGGTCTGCACACGATACTGCAGACCCAACGCATCTGCCCGAACATCCAGGGCGGGAGATGTCGAAGATCCCGACATCTCGGACCGAGCATCCCGGAAGAAATGCCTGACGGCGAAACCCGGGTGCTTGGTAGGGGGGAGTTTTAGTCAGTGAAGTCTGACACTATCCACTTCGATTAAGTGGGTGTCTCGCACGAGATTTCTCCTCCCTGCGTTGAGCTAAAAAAAAAAAATAAAAAAAAAAAAAAAAAAACCTTAAAAATGACATTGACATATTATAGTCAGTAGCGTTGCACAATATTTTTAAAATTATCAAACTAAATTAACTAAATCGAGTAGGCCCGTGATATTATGTTGTTTCCAAGGTATTATAAATGTCATTAAAAATTGAATGTACTTTTCTTAGCTATTGCTAAATATGGTGAAAAATGGCGCTAACATTAAAAAAGGGGCTGTTAACATCTTGAAGAAATGGCTCTTTAAAAACAGGTACAACGCGTATCCAAGTGCAACAGAAAAATTAGCTTTCACATCTCTTGCCCGCCTTTTGCCCAACATGAGAGGCCCTAAGCAGGCCAAGAGAAGAACCCTAGCCCTCGTGACGCAGTCGATCATACTGTATGTCCATCGCAATGCCCCCTACCTGACTGAGCAACCGGGAAGCCATGCATGAGAGGAACTTGGAGGCCCAAACGAAAAAGGCGGGTCTGCACACGATACTGCAGACCCAACGCATCTGCCCGAACATCCAGGGCGGGAGATGTCGAAGATCCCGACATCTCGGACCGAGCATCCCGGAAGAAATGCCTGACGGCGAAACCCGGGTGCTTGGTAGGGGGGAGTTTTAGTCAGTGAAGTCTGACACTATCCACTTCGATTAAGTGGGTGTCTCGCACGAGATTTCTCCTCCCTGCGTTGAGCTAAAAAAAAAAAAAAAAAAAAAAAAAAAAAAAACCTTAAAAATGACATTGACATATTATAGTCAGTAGCGTTGCACAATATTTTTAAAATTATCAAACTAAATTAACTAAATCGAGTAGGCCCGTGATATTATGTTGTTTCCAAGGTATTATAAATGTCATTAAAAATTGAATGTACTTTTCTTAGCTATTGCTAAATATGGTGAAAAATGGCGCTAACATTAAAAAAGGGGCTGTTAACATCTTGAAGAAATGGCTCTTTAAAAACAGGTACAACGCGTATCCAAGTGCAACAGAAAAATTAGCTTTCACATCTCTTGCCCGCCTTTTGCCCAACATGAGAGGCCCTAAGCAGGCCAAGAGAAGAACCCTAGCCCTCGTGACCAGTCGATCATACTGTATGTCCATCGCAATGCCCCCTACCTGACTGAGCAACCGGGAAGCCATGCATGAGAGGAACTTGGAGGCCCAAACGAAAAAGGCGGGTCTGCACACGATACTGCAGACCCAACGCATCTGCCCGAACATCCAGGGCGGGAGATGTCGAAGATCCCGACATCTCGGACCGAGCATCCCGGAAGAAATGCCTGACGGCGAAACCCGGGTGCTTGGTAGGGGGGAGTTTTAGTCAGTGAAGTCTGACACTATCCACTTCGATTAAGTGGGTGTCTCGCACGAGATTTCTCCTCCCTGCGTTGAGCTAAAAAAAAAAAAAAAAAAAAACCTTAAAAATGACATTGACATATTATAGTCAGTAGCGTTGCACAATATTTTTAAAATTATCAAACTAAATTAACTAAATCGAGTAGGCCCGTGATATTATGTTGTTTCCAAGGTATTATAAATGTCATTAAAAATTGAATGTACTTTTCTTAGCTATTGCTAAATATGGTGAAAAATGGCGCTAACATTAAAAAAGGGGCTGTTAACATCTTGAAGAAATGGCTCTTTAAAAACAGGTACAACGCGTATCCAAGTGCAACAGAAAAATTAGCTTTCACATCTCTTGCCCGCCTTTTGCCCAACATGAGAGGCCCTAAGCAGGCCAAGAGAAGAACCCTAGCCCTCGTGACGCAGTCGATCATACTGTATGTCCATCGCAATGCCCCCTACCTGACTGAGCAACCGGGAAGCCATGCATGAGAGGAACTTGGAGGCCCAAACGAAAAAGGCGGGTCTGCACACGATACTGCAGACCCAACGCATCTGCCCGAACATCCAGGGCGGGAGATGTCGAAGATCCCGACATCTCGGACCGAGCATCCCGGAAGAAATGCCTGACGGCGAAACCCGGGTGCTTGGTAGGGGGGAGTTTTAGTCAGTGAAGTCTGACACTATCCACTTCGATTAAGTGGGTGTCTCGCACGAGATTTCTCCTCCCTGCGTTGAGCTAAAAAAAAAAAAAAAAAAAAAAAAAAAAAAACCTTAAAAATGACATTGACATATTATAGTCAGTAGCGTTGCACAATATTTTTAAAATTATCAAACTAAATTAACTAAATCGAGTAGGCCCGTGATATTATGTTGTTTCCAAGGTATTATAAATGTCATTAAAAATTGAATGTACTTTTCTTAGCTATTGCTAAATATGGTGAAAAATGGCGCTAACATTAAAAAAGGGGCTGTTAACATCTTGAAGAAATGGCTCTTTAAAAACAGGTACAACGCGTATCCAAGTGCAACAGAAAAATTAGCTTTCACATCTCTTGCCCGCCTTTTGCCCAACATGAGAGGCCCTAAGCAGGCCAAGAGAAGAACCCTAGCCCTCGTGACGCAGTCGATCATACTGTATGTCCATCGCAATGCCCCCTACCTGACTGAGCAACCGGGAAGCCATGCATGAGAGGAACTTGGAGGCCCAAACGAAAAAGGCGGGTCTGCACACGATACTGCAGACCCAACGCATCTGCCCGAACATCCAGGGCGGGAGATGTCGAAGATCCCGACATCTCGGACCGAGCATCCCGGAAGAAATGCCTGACGGCGAAACCCGGGTGCTTGGTAGGGGGGAGTTTTAGTCAGTGAAGTCTGACACTATCCACTTCGATTAAGTGGGTGTCTCGCACGAGATTTCTCCTCCCTGCGTTGAGCTAAAAAAAAAAAAAAAAACCTTAAAAATGACATTGACATATTATAGTCAGTAGCGTTGCACAATATTTTTAAAATTATCAAACTAAATTAACTAAATCGAGTAGGCCCGTGATATTATGTTGTTTCCAAGGTATTATAAATGTCATTAAAAATTGAATGTACTTTTCTTAGCTATTGCTAAATATGGTGAAAAATGGCGCTAACATTAAAAAAGGGGCTGTTAACATCTTGAAGAAATGGCTCTTTAAAAACAGGTACAACGCGTATCCAAGTGCAACAGAAAAATTAGCTTTCACATCTCTTGCCCGCCTTTTGCCCAACATGAGAGGCCCTAAGCAGGCCAAGAGAAGAACCCTAGCCCTCGTGACGCAGTCGATCATACTGTATGTCCATCGCAATGCCCCCTACCTGACTGAGCAACCGGGAAGCCATGCATGAGAGGAACTTGGAGGCCCAAACGAAAAAGGCGGGTCTGCACACGATACTGCAGACCCAACGCATCTGCCCGAACATCCAGGGCGGGAGATGTCGAAGATCCCGACATCTCGGACCGAGCATCCCGGAAGAAATGCCTGACGGCGAAACCCGGGTGCTTGGTAGGGGGGAGTTTTAGTCAGTGAAGTCTGACACTATCCACTTCGATTAAGTGGGTGTCTCGCACGAGATTTCTCCTCCCTGCGTTGAGCTAAAAAAAAAAAAAAAAAAAAAAACCTTAAAAATGACATTGACATATCATAGTCAGTAGCGTTGCACAATATTTTTAAAATTATCAAACTAAATTAACTAAATCGAGTAGGCCCGTGATATTATGTTGTTTCCAAGGTATTATAAATGTCATTAAAAATTGAATGTACTTTTCTTAGCTATTGCTAAATATGGTGAAAAATGGCGCTAACATTAAAAAAGGGGCTGTTAACATCTTGAAGAAATGGCTCTTTAAAAACAGGTACAACGCGTATCCAAGTGCAACAGAAAAATTAGCTTTCACATCTCTTGCCCGCCTTTTGCCCAACATGAGAGGCCCTAAGCAGGCCAAGAGAAGAACCCTAGCCCTCGTGACGCAGTCGATCATACTGTATGTCCATCGCAATGCCCCCTACCTGACTGAGCAACCGGGAAGCCATGCATGAGAGGAACTTGGAGGCCCAAACGAAAAAGGCGGGTCTGCACACGATACTGCAGACCCAACGCATCTGCCCGAACATCCAGGGCGGGAGATGTCGAAGATCCCGACATCTCGGACCGAGCATCCCGGAAGAAATGCCTGACGGCGAAACCCGGGTGCTTGGTAGGGGGGAGTTTTAGTCAGTGAAGTCTGACACTATCCACTTCGATTAAGTGGGTGTCTCGCACGAGATTTCTCCTCCCTGCGTTGAGCTAAAAAAAAAAAAAAAAAAAAAAACCTTAAAAATGACATTGACATATTATAGTCAGTAGCGTTGCACAATATTTTTAAAATTATCAAACTAAATTAACTAAATCGAGTAGGCCCGTGATATTATGTTGTTTCCAAGGTATTATAAATGTCATTAAAAATTGAATGTACTTTTCTTAGCTGTTGCTAAATATGGTGAAAAATGGCGCTAACATTAAAAAAGGGGCTGTTAACATCTTGAAGAAATGGCTCTTTAAAAACAGGTACAACGCGTATCCAAGTGCAACAGAAAAATTAGCTTTCACATCTCTTGCCCGCCTTTTGCCCAACATGAGAGGCCCTAAGCAGGCCAAGAGAAGAACCCTAGCCCTCGTGACGCAGTCGATCATACTGTATGTCCATCGCAATGCCCCCTACCTGACTGAGCAACCGGGAAGCCATGCATGAGAGGAACTTGGAGGCCCAAACGAAAAAGGCGGGTCTGCACACGATACTGCAGACCCAACGCATCTGCCCGAACATCCAGGGCGGGAGATGTCGA
Source organism: Podabrus alpinus (assembly GCA_932274525.1). Classification (NCBI taxonomy): domain Eukaryota; kingdom Metazoa; phylum Arthropoda; class Insecta; order Coleoptera; family Cantharidae; genus Podabrus; species Podabrus alpinus. Next base: position 63,063,860 of record OW026457.1, on the reverse strand, counting down.
AGATCCCGACATCTCGGACCGAGCATCCCGGAAGAAATGCCTGACGGCGAAACCCGGGTGCTTGGTAGGGGGGAGTTTTAGTCAGTGAAGTCTGACACTATCCACTTCGATTAAGTGGGTGTCTCGCACGAGATTTCTCCTCCCTGCGTTGAGCTAAAAAAAAAAAAAAAAAAAAAAACCTTAAAAATGACATTGACATATTATAGTCAGTAGCGTTGCACAATATTTTTAAAATTATCAAACTAAATTAACTAAATCGAGTAGGCCCGTGATATTATGTTGTTTCCAAGGTATTATAAATGTCATTAAAAATTGAATGTACTTTTCTTAGCTATTGCTAAATATGGTGAAAAATGGCGCTAACATTAAAAAAGGGGCTGTTAACATCTTGAAGAAATGGCTCTTTAAAAACAGGTACAACGCGTATCCAAGTGCAACAGAAAAATTAGCTTTCACATCTCTTGCCCGCCTTTTGCCCAACATGAGAGGCCCTAAGCAGGCCAAGAGAAGAACCCTAGCCCTCGTGACGCAGTCGATCATACTGTATGTCCATCGCAATGCCCCCTACCTGACTGAGCAACCGGGAAGCCATGCATGAGAGGAACTTGGAGGCCCAAACGAAAAAGGCGGGTCTGCACACGATACTGCAGACCCAACGCATCTGCCCGAACATCCAGGGCGGGAGATGTCGAAGATCCCGACATCTCGGACCGAGCATCCCGGAAGAAATGCCTGACGGCGAAACCCGGGTGCTTGGTAGGGGGGAGTTTTAGTCAGTGAAGTCTGACACTATCCACTTCGATTAAGTGGGTGTCTCGCACGAGATTTCTCCTCCCTGCGTTGAGCTTAAAAAAAAAAAAAAAAAAAAAACCTTAAAAATGACATTGACATATTATAGTCAGTAGCGTTGCACAATATTTTTAAAATTATCAAACTAAATTAACTAAATCGAGTAGGCCCGTGATATTATGTTGTTTCCAAGGTATTATAAATGTCATTAAAAATTGAATGTACTTTTCTTAGCTATTGCTAAATATGGTGAAAAATGGCGCTAACATTAAAAAAGGGGCTGTTAACATCTTGAAGAAATGGCTCTTTAAAAACAGGTACAACGCGTATCCAAGTGCAACAGAAAAATTAGCTTTCACATCTCTTGCCCGCCTTTTGCCCAACATGAGAGGCCCTAAGCAGGCCAAGAGAAGAACCCTAGCCCTCGTGACGCAGTCGATCATACTGTATGTCCATCGCAATGCCCCCTACCTGACTGAGCAACCGGGAAGCCATGCATGAGAGGAACTTGGAGGCCCAAACGAAAAAGGCGGGTCTGCACACGATACTGCAGACCCAACGCATCTGCCCGAACATCCAGGGCGGGAGATGTCGAAGATCCCGACATCTCGGACCGAGCATCCCGGAAGAAATGCCTGACGGCGAAACCCGGGTGCTTGGTAGGGGGGAGTTTTAGTCAGTGAAGTCTGACACTATCCACTTCGATTAAGTGGGTGTCTCGCACGAGATTTCTCCTCCCTGCGTTGAGCTAAAAAAAAAAAAAAAAAAAAAACCTTAAAAATGACATTGACATATTATAGTCAGTAGCGTTGCACAATATTTTTAAAATTATCAAACTAAATTAACTAAATCGAGTAGGCCCGTGATATTATATTGTTTCCAAGGTATTATACATGTCATTAAAAATTGACATTTATACTATACTTTTATTAATATACTTTTATTAGCTATTGCTAAATATGGTAAAAAACGGTTCCAACATTCAAAAAGGAGCCGTAAAAATATTAAAAAAATGGCTCTACAAAAATAGGTACAACGCGTATCCAAGTGCAACAGAAAAATTAGCTTTCACATCTCTTGCCCGCCTTTTGCCCAACATGAGAGGCCCTAAGCAGGCCAAGAGAAGAACCCTAGCCCTCGTGACGCAGTCGATCATACTGTATGTCCATCGCAATGCCCCCTACCTGACTGAGCAACCGGGAAGCCATGCATGAGAGGAACTTGGAGGCCCAAACGAAAAAGGCGGGTCTGCACACGATACTGCAGACCCAACGCATCTGCCCGAACATCCAGGGCGGGAGATGTCGAAGATCCCGACATCTCGGACCGAGCATCCCGGAAGAAATGCCTGACGGCGAAACCCGGGTGCTTGGTAGGGGGGAGTTTTAGTCAGTGAAGTCTGACACTATCCACTTCGATTAAGTGGGTGTCTCGCACGAGATTTCTCCTCCCTGCGTTGAGCTAAAAAAAAAAAAAAAAAAAAAACCTTAAAAATGACATTGACATATTATAGTCAGTAGCGTTGCACAATATTTTTAAAATTATCAAACTAAATTAACTAAATCGAGTAGGCCCGTGATATTATGTTGTTTCCAAGGTATTATACATGTCATTAAAAATTGAATGAACTTTTATCATTTTATTAGCTATTTATTATTGCTAAATATGGTAAAAAACGGTCCAAACATTCAAAAAGGAGCTGTAAAGATATTAAAAAAATGGCTATATAAACATAGGTACAACGCGTATCCTAGTGCAGCAGAAAAATTAGCTTTAGCTACAGAGGCAAATTTGACGGTCATAAAGTTATCGAATTGGTTTATTCACGCCCGCCAACGAATTTTACCACAAATCATCAGGCGTGAAGGAAAAGATCCCACGGCGTACACAAGGCGCCGAGGGAAGCAATTGGCCGTTATTGAAGCTGCTAATGTAAGTTGAATGATTTATTTCTATAGATAATAAAGCTATAGATAATAAAAACCACCAATTCATAATTAAGACAACCCACCAGGGAGAGTTGAAAGTACAAACAAAAAACCAAAAATTTCTGACACTAATCGACAGTTTGGGAAAAATCGGACAAGCAGTTCCAATAACGAAATCAATAACAAAGGATAACGGGACGGAGATAAAACACCATATCGTACGAGAATTGTTAAACTTACACAAGGTAAAGGTTCATTTTACTACACCAAGAAATTCACAATCAAAATAGGATGATCGAAAGGATGCATTCAACCCCAATCGAACACCTACGAATTATGAGGGTAGATGGCAAGAAAACTAGTAATATAAGAAGAAAAACTAAGAAAAAATTTTACGGACCTTTTATCATTACAAAATTATTTAACGATAACACGGCGGAAATCCGGAATAAAAATAATCGAATACAGAAGATACATGTTAGAAGACCTACTCTTGTTACAGATGCTGCTACGCAACCGTCGACATCCAAGACTTGAAAAACAACCTCGGAATGTTACCACTTAGATTAGGAATAGTTAATAATCAAATTAGTACTGGACGCTTATTAGAGTAATATATATAGCACCACTTAGAAGGGAATTAGATGAATTAAATAGTAGTTTTAACAATTTAACCTTAATATACAGTAAACATGAAAACGGGAAAACACATCGATGGAATAATCAAAATCTACATAGCCTTTTGAAACATACCATAACCGAAACTAATACAAAATTCGAACAAATTAATCTTTACGAAAATCATAGAAGAAAAAGAGGTTTCATTAATGGATTGGGCGGACTAATTAAAACCATTACAGGAAATTTGGATAATGAAGATGCAGAAAAATATAACTATGCAATAAACAAATTGACCAACGATCAAAATAAAGTAAAGTTGCTATTTAAGGAACAAATTAAATTAACGACTTCAGCAATGGAAAACTTCAACAACAGCATTATTAAAATAACAAGAAATCAAGCACTTTTACTAGAAAAGGTAACCTTCATGAAACTTAATATAAATGCAACTAATTTTTACAAAACTAAAGTAGATGAAAAATTAACGATGACGACAATTTATCTAGAATTAATAACAGCCGCAGCAACAATACGAGATATTTTAGAAACACTTGAAGAAGCGATCACCTTTGCATCAGCAAACACTATGCATCCATCAATATTAAAAGCCAAAGACCTTAATCACGAATTGTTACAGATACAGCTATTATTAACAAATTCTAAATTGCCTATAAACCCAAATTTGGAAAATATTCACGAATTTCATAAAACCATAAATATTAAAGCTTTTATCCAAAATACCAAAATACATTTCATATTAAAAATCCCAGTCGTCGAAAAAATCGACTATAATTATTTTCATCTATTTTCCTGCCCAATATTTAATAATCCTTTATACTCAATAATCATTCCCAAAGCCAATTTCCTTGTAATAAACGAGCAAAACTTCGCATTAAGTAACCAAAGATGTAAAGATATAAAAATTTTAACAAATTTTGTACAAATGGGAAATTAACCAAATCGAAGAAGAATCACCTTGCGAAGTTCATCTTATTCAACACACAAAAAGAAATACCAAAAATTGCCAATCGAATTGGAACCGATAAATTTGGACGAAATTAAATCAAAGGAAATCAAATGGCATCAAATCAAGGAAAGATTGAAGAAACATCCCAAGCTCCGGTGCACTCCCATCAAGCAAGTGGATGGACCATCATGTTACGAGTATATATGTTAATTTTCATTATTTTAATCACATATGTTTTAGTTAAAGTTTTAAGAAGAAAACACCATCCGGAACAATAGAAGAGAAACCAATCGAACAGATCGGACTTCAAATTAAGGATACCCTAATTTTGGTCCTAGAGGGGAGGTGTTATGTTAAAGTAAAACTATGCATTAATATAATAATTAAAAATTTCAAATATGTTACGATAGCCTGACTCACATTCGATTCAGCAGTCTATCGCATTCCTTTAAAAGTTCAATAACTGTAATATTAGTAATAAGCAATATTTTTATTATAAATAGTCACAATTGTAATTATAGATTATTATTATGCTGCATGTCTAAAATCGATGTCAGTCGTAATTTTCAATAAATTTATTTAAGTAATTTTGATTTTTTTTTAAAATCATTTTGTTAAGTGAAATTAACTCCCGCCAACGAATTTTGCCGAAAATCATCAGGCGTGAAGGAAAAGATCCTACGGCTTACACAAGGCGCCGAGGAAAGCAATTGGCCGTTATTGAAGCTGCAAGTGTAAGTTGAATGATTTATTTCTGAATTATTAATTTATGTTATTTCAGAGAACTACTAGGACACGACAGCAAAAAAAATGTGGTTTATGTAATTGAACAAAATTGTCGGGTATTTGGAATTCTGAAAAATTTGATTCTCTATATTATTTTACACTTAACTATACCAAGTTTCAACCATTCTCGATCTTCACCTAAATGTGGCCACAAAAGAGAGGTCTAAAAATGACGTTAACATTAACAGTACCTGTTAACTCAATAACCAATATAAAATAAATCCAGTAATAAAAATTAAATATAAAAAATATAGAAATGAAACGCCTGTAAGGAGAAATATTAATTTAAAAATAAAAACCTAGCTGGCAAAGGTTCTTACCAAGATGGTATTGGCTTTAGTACGAGTAGTTTGATTTATTTGTACTTTGCATCCAACTCAAGTTGATTGGGAGAATTGAAGTTAGACGGAAACTTATTCTTTAATTTATTTTGGAAAACGAATCCAATAATTTACAATATTAATTGATTTTCCTGACAAGGACTAATTTTCGTGTAGTTTTCCAAAATTTTCAACTCTAATAATTTTATCAATTATGTGTTGTTTTTATCTGACTTTATATTAAAAAAAAACATAACTTGTAATCTTTTTCTTATGTACTACATAAAATCAATAATTATAAAATTTTGTAGTGCCAACTAGTTTTTCATTAAAAATTATTATACAAAAAAATTTGAGAAAAAAGGCATCTAAATTTACAAGTAGATAAAAAAATATTAATAAAGATTATTTCAACTTGAGGCTCGAAATAGGATCGTTACAACTGCAAAACTACTATTAAAATATCAATAAACTCAATATTCTTAAAAATATAATCGGCATGTACCATTAGTTAAAAAAAGAAAATCAATTTTTAATTTTTTAATCTCCTTGGATAATAAAATTCAATTAAATGTATTTAAATGTGATTAACCTGATGCTATAATTTTTGTCAGGTACTGACAAATTCAAAAGACTTTTACTTCGCCATATAAAACGTCAGAAAGCTGCGTTTTAATTTTAAATCCCTAAAAACAGGAAATCTAATTTAACTAGCGCTCTGTTATAAAATGAAATGTGGCGCTCACAAATTCAATTTTATTGCTTTTACCATTCGCATAACATCTTCTATGCAACTGTTTGGTGCCGCTATGATTTTTATCAACCTGTAAAAAATTTAGGTAAATATTTCCATCGATACGCTTTTCCTAAATTTCAATATCAATCAAAAATATTTACTAGTTCAAATAATATTAAAAAAAAAGTAATGCATTTATGCCGGACGATGCAACTATCAATAAGAATATTTAGCTACATCGAATCTCTAAATTGACAAAATTATTTGCCGATTTATTTAGGAAAATTTTCACAAATTTTGTTAATTATTTCAAACAACAAAACGATCTCGTGATATTTACTATTTAACTTTACGCTGATTTTATTTCACGGTATAGCAATATGCAAACAACTACAAAGTTTTAAAGTTTTTAATTTCGCACAGTGCAATCCTCTCCTGTAGCGGAAAATCTTTAGAGGTGGTGCTAGAATATTTTTATCTCAAATGTATGTATACAGTGTGCATGTTATTCTTTAAATTATTTTCACCATTACTTTAAAGAAATCCGCTAAAGTTATACAAAAGTTTTATTAATAACGAAAGTAAACGGGTCTCTCGAGGGTTAATACAATTAAAAATTAAAATGGACACCGTAGAGGAGGAAAATAGGTAATTTTTATTATCCGCATTACAGAAATGCTGTTAAAGTTTTAAAATTAAATTTAAAATTTTCTAATAAATCAAAATGTTTTAGTTCGCACTACAACGAATCTCATGCATTCCTTCAGCCACCTGAAATAGTTGTATCAAACGCTGACAACATCATTCAAACTCGCTCGCATGATGCCGACGGAGCTTTTCATGATCATTCAGCTTTATCATCAAGACGACCATCCGCTATAATAGCAGCTTTAAGAAGACCCTCTCAAACCATAGCTTTATCAGCTGCTCATGCTGTTATGAATCAAAGACGTTATTTACTGAGGTAAGAAAAAAATTTAAACTGCCTTCATCTTGCCGTAAATAAAATAAAGCAACCAACAAAAAATGAAAACCCATTTCAATTTTTATTTATAAAAGATTTTCCGTAAGCTTCGCCTTTAAATCGAAATATTTAGTTGTACTGTTTTAGTTTCTTTCAAGGACAAAGTGACCGTTCCATGTCATTAGATGGAAATCCAGATGCGGAAAAAGAAGAGAAAGAAAAACAATTCAACAGAAAATTAAGCAAGTTAGTTTTCTATAAATATTTTATAAACCAATTTTTCTTTATTTTTTTTTATCGAAAACAGCGATGTTTTGACCACAATTCTCTCGGCGCTTTACGCAAAGCTTGTGATAGTATTGGGAATGGCATTTCCGATCACAGAAACAATTTCTCGTGACGTTCCTCCATTCTATTATCAAGGATTTTACTTATACATGTATTTAGGAAGCATCGCTTTTGCAGGTTACATGTATGTAACTCTTATAAGGGAAAAGGCCGTATTTTCTATACTCAATTCGTATCGTAAGTATCAAATCAAATTTTGTATAACACGAAATGAAATTTTAAGTTATGCACATTTTTTTATAGAAAAACACAGTAACCCAACTGCAGCGCAAAGAAGAAGGATTTCAATGTTTCCAAACAGTAATCAACCGCCCAAAAGATATGGAAGCTTCTATTTACGTTTAGGCGCAATCGGTAATAATATTTTTTCATTAAATTTAACATTAAATTTAATACGTCGAAATGGCTGCGGTCTTAAAGCTAGAAAACTTGAGTATTACGATAAAATGAACAGTTGGCTTTTAAAATTTATTTTAAGATCATTTTTAGTCAAACTGACCAAATGTCATTGAAAGAGTACCGACCACTTTACCTAAGTAAAAATTCAATCAATTCTTTAGGGAATGGAACACATTATTCCAAAGAAAACAATATTTTCACTTTATTCAGTATTCTCAAATTATCTATAAGTTAAGCGGATTTGGTCACTCGGCCTTCGGCTTCGCTTAGCGGGAGTCCCTAATTATTGATCTTAGATAATATTAATAGTAATCCCTTATGATTATAAAAATTTTCTATTTTTTGTAATACCGTAATTAATACTTAAGCCATAAATTGAAAGTCTTCGTTTAGACCATTATAAATCAAAAATTAATTTGTTGCTGGGAGTTCAAAATTGCTCATTTCCTTTACCATTTGATTTAACATATTTTCCATTTTCCGCCAATAATTCACTGAAACTCAATTTTGTAAAAATTCTCAACCAATCAAAATTGAATAACATAAATTTTCGACAAAACAGAGATTCTCAAAATTCCTGAATAATTATAAATTTATTTTACACAATTGAAATTGTAAAAGTTTTTGAATAATTCGCTTTTCGAATAAAATTTCATCTTCATCATCTTATAAATAAGTTTGTGCTCTTCAAATTTGGCCTAATAATATTTAACCCAGAAATGAAACTAAGTGAGTTATAAACGAAAAACCACATTGGAGGAAGTAAACCACGCATTTTGGGGAGAAGCCAGATTTTAGGTTATATTTACGGGGTTCATTCGGACACTAAAATGCACACGTCTAGCAAATTTTAGCTTGCCCGAATTTTCTTGCAAGGTAAAATTTCCCGAACTATTTACCACATATTTTTGTTACTTGCGCCGACATATTGAAAAAATAGCCAAAAGCATGAGTTTTTCGACAATATCTCCTTATTGTATACGTATGCACTTTTACGTTTGGGAATTGAATTTCATTCGGACGCTGCCGTGTAAAATAGTTTTGCACTTATTTTTCATTCTATATTAATGTAGTTGAAGCCGAATGCATTTATTTATTCCTTTCACCTTCCTTACCTGTATTAAATTTTTATACAAAAAATTATAACAGATTTCAAAGAATTTGAAGATTTGCATAATCCAGGGTGAAAAATTTATAACTGTGTATAAAGATATACTTAAAATTATATAATGCAAAAATAAATGTTTGATTAACCTCTATCTCAAATATATGATCATGTTGTGGCATCCTTTGCTATTGGCATTGCACTGTTTGTGGTTAGTCGTGTTGCAAATGACGACTTTATTGATATTATTATTCAGTAAACTAAACTGATAATAATGCAAAGAGCATCAAATTTAGCATCATTTGTATAATATTCGTAATCTGTTCATAAATACGTAATAGTAAAAATTAGTTTTAATAAAAAAAATAAAATTTCTCAATATCCATATTTAAATGAGGTTGTTTAGATATTTACAAATCAAGATTATGCTAATTGCTCATTCGCTTCTCACCTCAATTAGAGCAAACATAAATCCCGAAGAACTGCTTCACATGTTTTATTCCACAAATGTCATACAAATAGGCCAAGACCACTACTCAGTTGCAAATTTCATTGGTTCATAATTATTATTTACAAAACGCACAAACTTATGACCACAAGAACTGGCTCTCCGCCATTATTGAAAAGATTTTCAACCCTGTAATTAATCCAAGCTAAATTCAACGACCTTCTTTAGCTAGAACTCGCATAAACGAAGTCTACTTCCATGATTATGGAAGGATTATGCCTGGATTATGCCTGTCGTACGGTATCTACCGACGGCGACGTAGGGATATAATTGGTGCTTTAACCTACTAGGCCATCATCAGATATGCGGTAAGTTGTTTAAACCAACTATTAAATATGCGCCCTGCGCTTGAAGACAGGTTGGCTCGTCGCGCCTGTGAATCCGTGTTTGGATACAGCACAATGAAGAAGGTATTAAAGAACCTTCAGCGTAGTTCTTTGAATTACGAAGATTTGATGGACAATTTCCACAAGTATGACCACGCTTCCTCTCCCTGCAATAGAGATTCCATCTATCTTATGTACTTACAATTGGTAAGAGAGGAGTTAATTGGAGAGAAAGTGATCCCGTTGACTGCGACTGCAGTAACGAAGTTGGCAGACTTCCCAGATGCGAAGTCCCCAGGTTTGCCTTGAAAAAACCTTGGATATAAAACCAAAAGAGATGCGGTTGATGAGCCTGAAAAGTTGCAATATAATATAGAGAGTTCATGGATAGACGTGGAAGCACTACAATATGCGTCCTGCGTGTAAAGACAAGTTGGATCGTCGCGCCTGTGAATCCGTATTTGGATACAGCACAGTGAAGAAGGTATTAAAAACCTTCACCGTAGTTCTTTGAATTACGAAAATTTGATAGACAATTTCCACAAGTATGATCACGCTTCCCCTCCCTGCAATAGAGATTCCATCTATCTCATGTGTTTTCGGAAAGAGAGGAGTTAATTGGAGAGAAAGTGATCCCGTTGACTGCGACTGCAGTAACGAAGTTTGCAGACTTCCCAGATGCGAAGTCCCCAGGTTTGCCTTGAAAAAACCTTGGATATAAACCCAAAAGAGATGTGGTTGATGTGGTTTATAAATTTATGAATAGTTAGTAGTAGTACCCTTGTTCAGAATTGCAAACATTTTGCATTTCATTTTGTTTTGTGACCGTTTTTTAGTTCGGTTGATGTGGCAACAACTCAGCGACTCTGCTAGGTCGCAATATATATTACAAGCCAGGAGGGCTTCCAAACAAAAAAGGAAAAAAGGAAAGAACCGTGTTTTATTCAACCAAACCAAGATACAGTCCATTTGCTCCAAAAAATATCCAAGATTCTTCGCTTGGATAAAGTGATTGCACTAAACATATACGGTGCAATCAACATTGATCCTTCGACACGGATTCAAAATTGGTCGATCGACACGGATGCAGTGGATTACAATCAAGATTCACCACAAGGTAAATTGATCAAATTTATTTGGCGCCAAAGAAACGCCATTGTTCCTGTACAACGGAGCAAACAGCTGACACACATAGCTTTTACGTGTTATTGATAAGTGTGGGGTTCCAAATATCTAAATCACCTATTACTAAGATTTCACATTTTAAGGGTAATTTTAATTTCAATAATTCAATTACATTTCATCACGACTGTGATAACAAAAACTTTCAATCATGGAATCATTAAACCGTGAGAGGGGTCTCTTGAAAGGCCACCTAATAACCAGATTCATAACATTCATAACAAAGTTAAATGAACAAGTTCAGGAAGTTTTTTCCCACTTTACGTATGTGGGAACTGTAATATACATAGCGAGTAAAATGGACATCAATAGACTGCAGATGCTACAAAACAGAGCTATGCGAGTAATCCTAAAAAGGGACAGGTACTACAAGAGCTGTCTGATGCTTGGTGAGCTGCAATGGCTAGATGTAACGGCGTTAGCGGAATATCAGGTACTGGTATTCATACACAAGACGGTGTTAGGATTAATGCCAGCATACCTGAGACGGAGTGTGTTGACATTTGCCAATAGTCACGACCATGCAACAAGAGGAAGAGATAATGTAAGATTACAGGGAGTGAGTACAGCTTTTGCTCACAATTCCGTATTTGTCAGGGGTGCAGTGGCATACAACAGATTGCCTAAAGAGTTAAGAAGCGGTGATATTGATAGATTTAAAAGAGAACTAAGAGTTTACTTGGGAAACTCCAATAAAAATGAGGTTCAGAGAATCGTATAGTGATGTAGTGGTTTTGATTTTGATTTTGTTCTTTGTTGATTTTGTTCTTGTTTGTCTTTTGTATTCCATGTATTGTTATTGAAGTATGTTGGATAACATAATTAGGTTTTGTATTATTATTGATTGTTTTGTGTATTATTAATTATGTATTATTATTGGTGAATTATTATTGATTGTGTGTATTAAATGTTGTAAAGTGTATAGTCTTAAGGCTAAATAAACGATATTATTATTATTATTATTATTAATATTGTGCAAAGTGAATTTGTTATAAACAAATTAAGTAAATATAAATTACATACATTAATTTAGTTACGAATCTCTTTTTAGTTATCATTTATTCACAGGTTATAATATATTATTTTATACTATTTTGTATATTATTTCAACAAGCGTCAATTTATGAGGTAAACATTTGAAACTTTAGGTTAGAAATCTTTCGTTAATCGTTTGCTAAGCGCTTAATGAATGATCGGGCATTAAATCGAGTAGGCCCGTGATATTAAGTTGTTTCCAAGCAATTAAAAATTGAACTGTCTGTCGCTTTTAAAATATTTGAAATGGCTAAACGTCTAAATATAATATATAAACGTGGTCCAAACGTTTCAAAAAATTCAGTTAAAATATTAAATAGGTGGTTATATAATCACCGATACAATGCTTATCCCAGTAAAGCCGAAAAATCGACCTTATCTTTGGACGCAAATATTACTGTAAAAAAAGTTTCGAATTGGTTCGTTAACGCCCGGCAGAGGATTTTGCCGGCAATCATTCGGCGGGAAGGGAAAAATCCGACAAATTTTACATGTAGGCGAGGAAAAAAATTGAGCAGTGCCGTAGTTGAAGCTTTGGTTACGCGAAATGTAAGAATTTGAATGATTTGCGGGTTTCGTAATATTAATTTCTGTTATTTCAGAGCAAAAGGAAACGAATACCAACAATTCCGTGTACTTTTTGTGCACAAAATTGTTAATTTAAAAACAATTTTTGTTTTTTAAAAAAAAATTTCATTTGGATGTATTTATTTATTTATTTTTATTTTAATAATAAAATTATAATATGAATTTGAATTTTTCTGTGTAAAAAATTAAGGTCACAAAATGGGGCCCCTGATCAAATTTTGTTTTTGAATGCCCCTCCCCAAAAAAGGGGTAATTTAAAATACTGAAAAAAATTGATTATATTTATTATCCTTTTGGCTACTTGTATACCAAACTTTAGAATGGGCACGCTTTTGGTTTTATAATTTAGTTATTAAAGTGTTTAAATTTATGATCATGATCATTCATTTCAAAGTCACTCCTAAACCAAAAGCGTGCCCACTCTAAAATTTGGTATACAAAGCAAAAAGTATAAAAAGGAGAACATACTTTTTGAGAATTTTAAATTACCCTGTTTATGGGGGAGCGGCACTCAAAGTAAAAATTTGATCAGAGCCCCCATTTTGTGATCTGGCCTTAATTATTTACAAAAGGGTCATTCCATCTCAAATCGAATCATGAATTTACTTGACCCATGCTTAATTTGACAAAATTTGGTACACACCATCTTAGTAAGAAATAAAAAATACAAATTAAAGGATTTGCCCAAAAACGCACTCGTTTCCTTCTTTTGGTTTTTCAAAAAGTCAAAAAGTTGGTGTGTAGACTTGTAGGAAAACGACTGTAACTTCATCCACGGTAGTCTAAATTTAAAAATAAAAAATGTTCTGTAAAGGTAAACGAACATTCTGTTCAAATATTTAACCACATTTTATATTTTCAACCCCTAACTGTTTTTAATTTTTTAATATTAACCCTATTTCAACCCCTATTTCTAAAGGTGTCTTTTTTTTGGTTAATTTTTTACAGTTTTTTTTGTACAAATGTGCTGAGTATTCGTACCAAATTTTATCATGGGATGAGCATGAGTTCGGTTCCTAAAAGTTAATTAAGTATAGGCAGAAACGGACAAAAATCGGTTTTTCGCAGATTTCTCAAGTTTATTTTAACTTTATATGACAAAATAGTTTAATATAAAATTAAAGCTAATTAAATTCTCTACAAAAAAATATTTATACAAATTTTTCGTCAGATTCGTATTCACATAGCAATAACAGCTCAAAGTATAGCTAAGTTGTGCGACCACCATTATATTTATTTAAAAAGGTCGGAATCGATTTTCATTTAATTGTATAGATTTTCATCATAAATATTTATTATCTGAATATAAGTTGACCACACCATCCCTTATTTTGACAAAAAGTTTATCATAATATGACAATGCAGTTGAACCAAAAATACATTATTTGATTTTTTTTTTTGTAAATTTAATTCGTTTCCATGTTAAAGGCCTGTTTACATTATAAAATTTTCGTTAAAATTTCTTTAAAATTTGTATATTTGCAGATTTGTGTTTACACCTTAAAATTAACCTTAAAATTATTTTACGGAAATATTTACCCGATGCAAAAACATAAAGTGATAAGTTGTGCAATTTTAACAACTGTATTGTTGTTAAATCTATATTGCCATGATAAGCTACTGTAAAATAAATTTAATTTGTATAGCGGGGAAAATGTACGGCACTTTTTTAAACTGCTCCGACTAGCATGAAATGAGACTCTTTTAGGGCGTAACTTGGATTCGATCATATAAGAAAAAGACACCTCGCTTTGTTACTAATTCGTAACTCAACCAAATGAGACAAGAACCTTACTCTACACCTGGATCTGCCTTATACCTATGCTGTATTTTGTTAAATAAATTTACTCAAACAAAATCTCCTCAATCAGTATCTGTTCATTTTATTAATACAATTAAATTATTCTTGAGACAAACTATAAATTTTAAAAATTAAACAAATTAAGCGTACAAGTTATTCTAAATCCAAGTTCCCCCCACGATTTACCGCACAAATTATTTGAAAGTTTTATCGGAATTAAAACGTTTGTAGAATAAAAAAAAATGCGCACTCAGTCTTACCGATTATTTCCGGCGTTAAAAAAACCAGCTTGTTGCACCTCACTCGTATCGTCGATGTCGAAATGGATCTGCTTCAAGTGTGTTTGATTGAATTGTATGATGGAGATAATCCCAAACCATAATATCCTCGCCAACAAAAAGGAAAATCCAGTGGTTACCAAAACTTTCAATATCTGGATTGACGTAACTTTTCCACATTAATCTAACTTATTAATTTCCATTAATTATTCCAAACTTTTCAAAATTCTAAACGGGTTCCTTTTCTATCAATTCCCATTGAATCCATTAAAATCAAAAAACTAAATTATATCTGCACTTAATTATGGACGCTATGCGAATCTTCGTTGACTAATTAAGTTCCGTCTTCACACTTTGGCGGATACCATCTCCATGTTTACGAAATCAAAAAAATACCTCTTCATGCTTTGGCGTCTACAATCCGAATCTAAAAATCACAAAATGATTTTTCGAATTTGTCGGAAAATAAACCCGTCCTTTTTCACCAGTTATTCACTTTAGTTATTACACACCGTTTATTGCAATGTGATACAATATGAACATAATAAATAACATTAAATAATAAATGGAACGAATAACATGAAATTACCGTTAACTAAATAAACATGGTAAAATATAATATTAATTAAAACAACACAATATAAATGATTAACAAAAATATAAGTAACGAAAAATTAATTAAAATGAATAAGTTGATCTATAACCGTACAATAGATATGTTGGTTACAGGTGAGCCCCCCCCCCCCCCCCACCTAAATACAAATACAACCACCGTTGGTGTTGTGACGATGGTCGAGTCGAAATGGGACCCCGGACCAAAGCGAAGGTACCACTCCGAGGGCCGTTCTGTCGCCCTTTAGCCGGTTTTATTTCTCTTTGCTTCAAGGGCTACACCGCCCAATCAGCGAATTTATTGCAATGTGATACAATATGAACATAATAAATAACATTAAATAATAAATGGAACGAATAACATGAAATTAACGTTAACTAAATAAACATGGTAAAATATAATATTAATTAAAACAACACAATATAAATGATTAACAAAAATATAAGTAACGAAAAATTAATTAAAATGAATAAGTTGATCTATAACCGTACAATAGATCTGTTGGTTACAGGTGAGCCCCCCCCCCCCACCTAAATACAAATACAACCACCGTTGGTGTTGTGACGATGGTCTCCGGTCACTCCGGTCTTCAAAAGGATCTTGATATTTCATGGCTCTTAGAAGACCAAAAGGAGCTCAAACTAGAATACGGTGACCTGATACGCTCGACGTCAACTAAAAACTTGCGGAAATTTTGTACAGGGCAGCACCAAGAAAGTGTGTGGTCGTTGACTAATAGACTGATTAAGGACGCACCCGCTCGTCGGCCCCCGTTCACTTTGATGTGCGATAACAAATTCACAGAGACCACCGAAGAGACAGCGACTAAACTACTGACTCACTTTTACCCGGACGATGACTCCGACACATCACTAAGACATAGGGAGTTGCGTGAAATGTTCGATTCGCCCTACACATGCGATACCGGTGATGAAGAGGAATTATCGGTTGGAGAGGTGTTGGAGGAATTGGTTACAATGAGTCCATACAGAGCACCGGGCGTCGACAATCTCACGTCGGACATTTGCATTGTGTTTGCGGAGGCCCACCCTGAATTCATTACTAAACTCATGAATTCGTGTCTGGCAACCGGCCACTTTCCGAAGCCGTGGAAGAGCGCCTATGTGAAGATCTTGCCTAAGCCAAATCAGTCCTACTGACTTATGCCCCTGCGATTCCAGAAGTGAGCAGACTCTGCAACATTTGCTGACTTGCTGTCCCCGCTATACTGTTCCCCGCTTCCTCCACACTCTCCTCTGCACTTTTAACTCTATCCCTCCTTTCCAACTTACCCTTTTATGCAAGAACCCTTCTCTCGTCCGTTCATTCTCTTCACTTATTAAAACTATCATTCTCTCTCTTAAAACATTTAACGCTCCCCCTTAACTTGCCCGCCATTGGCTACTGGGATAGACCACCAAATCACGTTTCTTAATTTAAAATTTTAACCAATACTTTCTAAATTCTTTTATTTATATAACTCTGATTCGGTCACTTTGATCGAAATTAGGCTCCTAGGCTCCACTTCGTGCCACGAAGTAGGCAAATTCAGCTAGCCATAATTTTATTGCACACAGTACGGAGGTAATGGCACCGTACTTGTGTGCACAACTTTTCTTATTTATTTATTGTTATTTGTTATGTGTTAGTTTATCATTATTGTTATTATTTAGTTTAAGTGTTTTACATTGCCATTTGTTATTATCCATTTGTTATTGTTATTCATTTTATCGTTCCTGTTATTATTTATTGTTTATCTGTATCCATTTGCAGTTAATAAATTCGCCTCGTTGGTGGCTTAACCTTCGAGGCAAAGAGGAAAAAAAACCTCCGCGGTAAATTAATTAATTCGACACAAGTGACAGCTAAAATTTAGATTTAAAAATTTAAATTTTAACATAAATTGGGAAAATTTGGACCAAAACATCATTAAGAAAGATTCATTGAGGCGCTTTACACCTTACTGGCCAAACAAAATACCTAAATTGGAAATTTCGAAATTTGGAAAACAGCAGGATTGACAAAATTTTAAAACCCATTTCCAACCTTTAATAACACGCTAAAATTCTAAAAGCAAAGCACTGGAATGGAACAAGCCAGCGGTGACCAGGTGAGTTCCAACCTAACTACTCCTTCAACCTCCGTCGCCGATGTCCAACAAATCGGTCTCTTTCTCGCGGACATCTCGGCTTCACTAACTCGGGATTTAGAGGGAATTGCCAATATCCGCAAACAAGTCAAAGTAGATTTCGGGAATTATGCAGAAAAAATTAAAACTTTCGCGCAAGAACTAATGAAGTACAAAGAATCCTCAAACAACAGTAATGAACTGTTGCGCGAAATACGGGATGAGGTTCTATTGCTTAAGCACGAGGCGACCAATAAACCAGCTGTAATGAAATACTCTGAAGCGGTAGCCCCTAAAAAGGCCAAACTTCCAGCTATAGTCGTCTCAACGGTGACCTCTTCTTCTCACGAAGAGGTCATCAAAATTCTTCAAGCAATCGATCTCCTTCAGGAAAAGGAATTATGCTCCCGAAATTATTAAACTTTCGAATAACAAGATAAAAATAGTGGTTCAGGAGGAGACCCAAAAAGCGGATATTGTCAAGACTCTATCCGGATCGCCGACGTTGAAACTGGAAGAGCCGAAAGCGCTCCAGCCATGTATTGTCCTCAAGGGCATCTCTCGGGATGTCAGTGAGGCCGATCTTGTTGGAGTTATTCAGGACCAGAACGAAGGGATTAGAGCAAATCACCACTTACCGGCGGACCTCGTCAAGTTCGCCAAAGGCAATAAAAACCCTAAATTATACAACTTAATTCTCGAATCATCACCTAAATTGTTTCAAATTATTATGGCCATGGGCAGGATTAACGTAGACCACGACCGTGTGCATGTCGAAGAATTTGTTAACGTTCGACAGTGCTTCGGCTACCTGCGGTTCGGTCACACCCGTAAATTCTGTCCGGAAACCACTGTCTGTTGTTCCCTCTGCTCGGGCAGTCATTCTTACAATGACTGTCCAAACAAGGAAAATAATACAAAATTAACCTGCAGCAATTGTGTAAAACATAACTCTACTAACAAAATAAAGTTCGCAACAAATCACTGCGCAGTTTCTCGATTGTGCCCGGAGTTCTTGGCAATGGAGACCAAATTGAGGGAAAGAATTCAATACGGCTGGTAGATCAATAAATGTTGTCCAGTGTAATTTAATGCGCTCCTACGCTTCCCACCGCGAATTTCTCGCTTATTTTATGCAGAGCGTAATTATATATTGCTGAAAATATATATCAATTATTAACTATTAAATTACTATTAATTATTTTCATTAACTATTGCCTGCGAGGATACGTTCTACCTCCGCAGACTGCTTGATGGCTGTCTGCGGGCACCGAGTAAAATCGGTTGTCCAAAGATGGTCATCGGATTGGCTGTGGCGACAGAACGGCCCTCGGAGTGGTACCTTCGCTTTGGTCCGGGGTCCCCTTTCGACTCGACCACCGTCACAACACCAACGACGGTGGTTGTAGTTGTATTTGGGGGGGGGCTCACCTGTAACCAACAGCTCTCTGAGCCTAGCCAACCACGACATTATTATTATTAATCCGTTCACTCACACTTCATTCAATCATTATATGTTCACCCCCATTCATTTTAATATCCTAATGTTTTTATCTGTTAATTAGTTTTATGTACAGTATCAATTAGCATTAAATATACTCCTCCATTAGGTGGTTTAACCCAGTAGAGACCCAGGAAAAAAAAACCTAACCGGTTAGTAAGGATTTATTGGATTTTTGGCGATAGCGTCAAAGTTTGGAAATTGGAAAATTATAAGAAGTATTTTGGGGAGGCTGGCTGTACTGAAACATTCGACAGTCTGGAAAAGCAGCAATTTGGCTTTTCATTTAAGAAATTTTTTAAAGATGAGCATAAATCCATTTTCTAACCGAGTGGCAAGTGTTCATCTGGAATTATAATGGCAACAATATCACAAATTAAAGAATTAGCAACAATCATAGTACAAAACTTGGCTTTAAGCAAAAATCTGAAAACCCCTATCAGGGTTAATATTTTCAACGCAGCTATGAAGATCTGTTTGCTGGCATCAACAGCAGATCTGAGCCAAGAAGGAAATATTAACCCTGTTACGGCGGAGGATATCAGAACAATTGTTCGTGGCGAATTAGAGAGCACTGCTATGACACAAAAAGAGAAGGTCGCTATTTTACCATCTTATAGCTAAATGACTGTGTAAATCCGGTCATCAATAATTCGACATACATTTTTAGGAATAAAATCGCCAATTGGCAAAACTTTAGAACCAACCTTGTTAAAAATTTTAACAAATCCAAAATTCTAAACACAAATTTCGCGGATATTACTTCCAACGACTTAGACCTCACGGTTGAGACTCTTACCGAGAACATACGCAAATCATGTTTCTCCTCGATGAAAATACGTGGCAACTCTAAACCGTATAACCCGTGGTGGTCCGAGGAGTTAAAAGAATTAAAAAATAAGTGCATCAGAGTACATCATCGTATTCACTCCGGTCTTCGACAGGGTCTTGACATTTCATGGCTCTTAGAAGACCAAAAGGAGCTAAGGCAAGAATACGGTGATCTGATACGCTCCACTTCTACCGCGAATTTTCGGACATTTTGTAATGGGCAACACCAAGAAAGTGTGTGGTCACTGACAAACAGACTGAGGCGGAATGCATTCCTAAATTTCTTACATGACAAGAACGCCTGCCACAGAGGACTAGGCAGCGTTGCCGAAAGGGCCGAGATTTGGAAAAATCTTGGCAACGTAGAAAAATCTAAGTACAACAGAAAGTAGTGAAAATTAATTTGTATTTGTAATATAAAAATCAAAATTGTTTGTATGAAATAAATTTTACTTTTTCGTTTTTAATAATATTTTTAATATTTTTAATAATATTCATAAATAGATAACATCATGTAGATACCTACTTATTTTATGTACAATAAATTTACAGTCCGTTTAACAGTTCTTGTTGTAAAATAGCCTTTTCTAAATAATATTTTATTGGTCGGGTTTAACCTACGTTATAATGGATAATTTTAATTCGTTTTTATCTGCATTACAGTTCCAACAGTTATCTAGAGAGTTGTCTGACTGAGGGTTTAATGGAGAATGAGTAGTAGTATATGATCCAGGAGAAGGAATACGGCGGAAGAGATTGTCCTATCGATCTGATTGGGATGAAGGCAGAATCGAACGACGAATCAAACGTTCAAATGATCGACATAGAACAGCACATGATTGCGGTGCAACAACATTTAATACCACTGGGAGCTTGATGGAATATATGAAAAACTATCAAGCAAACACAAAAGCTGAATTGGAAATAGTGGACACTGGAGGGATCAAATTGCCAGCTAAATTTGTGTTCAATCATAGTGGACCACTATCAAGAAAACTTGATATAGAGACAAACTAACTCAACTAGATAAGACGATTTGGCAATGAAAACTGACATGATAACGGAAAACGGCATGTATATATTCCATTTTCACGTTAGTCTTAGTTAATTTATTTACATATTATACATGTTGTATCAAATAGCTACCAATATACTACAGGAAAACAAATACAATTTGTCATGAAATCGCCAGCAAAAATTTCGTAGACGTAACACAATTCCAATGGTATCTTTTTTCCAAACATTTCATTGCAATGAGTTCTGAAAACTAGATTTAGAGATAGTGTAAGATAATGAGGGTGCCTAATACATTTGCACAATGCTGTAAGTCACGAAATCGCCAGCAAAACTACGAACCCCGCAATTCCGTGGAAATGATGTACGGAGTATGGAAGAGAAGATTTCCCATTCTTTCCAATGGTATCTTATTTCCAAGCATTTCAATGCAAGGAAAGTCCCATATTGTGGCATCGTTTACACTAATATACACAAAATGGAATATATCATTTAATTTTTCAGTTACGTTAAAATAATTCAACCTATATAATACGTATATAAGAATTATTAGAGATACACCTCAATTGTGGCGTCTAATTCTTTGGAATTCCGAGATATTTGAATTTAAAATTGTGGCAACGCGTGTAAGTTGCCACAATTTTTGGATTAGCCACAATTCAGCGCTATTCACACAAAAGTAATCACAAATATAGTGAAACCTACACTGGAAAACCCCAAAGTTTTATTTTGAGTTGATTTCTTACTCCAAAAATGCAGTATAGGGTGGGGCAACCCCTTTCAGGGATTTTTTATGTAGTTTGATGAGATAATTATATTGGCGCAGTCAGATTTCACCCAAGTATTGAATTAAACATTTTAGAAGCCTTTACAGGTTCTGGAAAACCCCAAAGTTTTATTTTGAGTTGATTTCTCACCCCAAAAATGCAGTACATGGTGGGGCATCCATTTTCATGAATTAAAAGTTCGAAAACAAAATTTCACACAAAATTAAACTATTTTTAATAAATTTTTTCTTGAATTTTTCTAGCCCAAAAATCGCCTGTATCTCAAGCAACAGAGGCATCTCTGTTTGAAAGTGAAAGTGCGACTTCATCAGGTGCTGTGGACACTCCTCCTGTAAGTAAATTCTAAAGTTGTGCACATTAAAATTGCAAATTGCTGAAAAATTCTTCAAAAATTTATAACGTTTAAGAAATTTAATAATCATCATGCTGAAATTTATTTTTATTATTTTTATTATATTCACGTTGAGTAGAAGAAATTGTTTTATTCATTTAATATATGTCAGTACTAGTATACAATAAATTATTTGTCACTTAAATTTCAACTTTGTTGATTGTTAAAAATCATCTAATTTTGCTTAAATTTTAAAAATGTCATTTTATTTCTCTTTAGCTGTTCATCGTTTTGACGTCGATTATCTTGTACGACGAAGATCCGGTGAAGAGTACAGAGCCATCGCGGTGTTAAGCTGATGGAACGTGCATGTTCCGTTCATGCTGCCATTTTTCAAACAACGGCGAAGTAGAACAATGCCATGCACTACGTGCCGAAATAGTTCAATATATAATAATCCATTCCAATGATTTCTCGCCATTTGTTTGAAATGATGACATTTTTGCATACACCAATAGAATGGCTATGCAATACGAATACGGCGATCACATTGTCTTAGAAGCCGTATGTCGATTAAAAAATATCAAAATTGAAATTGACCGGGTCAATTTTTAAACTTTAATTTTAGAAGATAATCCAATAATTCTTGGCAACGATAATTCAAATTATAATATAAAGCTTATGTATCATGGACCCCATTACTAAGCCCCTTATTTCTGAATACAGTCAGGCTTCTAATGCTTTAATATCTTCAATTAGTGAGAAAGGTAGTAACGCCGAAAAATTGCAGAATAAGCGTAAACGAAAAGTATGTCCGGGCGTGTAGAAAAAGACACAGATACGCAAAGAAAAACTATCCTACTCCACGATCGCTGTAAACCCCTATCAGGGTTAATATTTTCTACGCGGATACGAAGATCTGTTTGCTGGCATCAACAGCAGATCTGAGCCAAGAAGGAAATATTAAATTATAAAATATAATTTAGTTATTAATTTTATCAATTACATATCGAAGATTATCGACATGGATAAATCTGAAGAGTCGAAGACTGGGCCACAAGGCAAATTTTTGGATCCGATAGAACCATCACGTTATATAATGCGAAATCCATTCATAAATTATATACATGACCAGAGAGCCGGGCACAAAGGGCTAGGCACGGTTGCCCTTAGGGCAACAATGTGGAATGAACTTGACCAACATGAAAAATCAATGTATATATTACAAGCCGCGAATTCCCCCCCCCCCCCCAAAAGCTAAGCGTAGAAAAGTTACGAAGATAACCAAACAAATGGATCAGTGAAAATCAATTTGTAAATAAATTTAAGTGTGAAATAAATTTTACTTTTTCGTTTTTTGTAATATTTTTATGAAAGGATGTATTAGAAACCCAAACCAAAGTCCAAAAATATATTTTGTATCCAATTCTAAACATTTTTAAAAACTTTTCCGATTTGAATTTACAAAACCATCTTAAAATGTATAACGAATTTTCCGGTATTATAAGCAAAGTGCAGAGATGCATTTCAATATTGCAAGTCAGATCATCTAATACATAAATTACTGAAAAAGGAAGGTGCCCGGATTTTTTGCAAGACACTTGCAATTTTTTGAGCCAATTTTTCGGCTTCGTTGCCTGGACTATTAATTCTAATAATAGTTATTTACATAAAAGTCAGGAAAATGACATATTACTGACGAGGGGAAATGTTGAAATACGAGGCACTTCGTGCCGAGTATTTTAGAGCTCCGAGTCAAGTGAGACATTTTACTGACATGTTTTGTATTAAATTTTTCCGAAAATCGTAAAAAATCGAAATTTAAAATCGAAATTTTAAAGCACTAATTGAACGACATTTTTTGACATTGACATTTGTCTATTTTATTTTGTTATTATTAACCTTACTAATTATTACCGGACTAGTCAGTAAAGTTCAATTTCCCTGCGCGTGCATAAGCAGGGAAATGTTGTTTCAATGACGATTTCCGGAAAAAAGGCATTACATGATGTTATTGAGTAGAACAATTGCACAAATTTTTTGATTTTAGAGCCTGGCATTTAAACATAATTCGAGCAGTGCGATTTTAGCATCAGTGATGCAGGGCTCCCACTCTTCCTAAAATTCCTAAAATTTTAAAATCTTTCCTAAATTCCTAAAATTTTCCTAAAATTATTGCAAAAAGTACTAAATTCCTAAAATTATTTAAATATTTCAATGTTTTTTCATAATTTAAATGAAAGAAAATTAATTTAAAACATTAAAATTTTTTTTTAAAGTTTGGTAAAGGAATTTTTACACTAAAATTTTAGGAATTAAAGTGGGTTTACCCACACACTCATTGTGTGGGTTTGTTAACTAGTGATTCTTAAACATTAATTTACATTGTTAAACTGTTTGGTAAAAGCTTCACTCGCAAAATAGTCAAAAATCAAAATAAATACAATTAAGTTTAAAAATGCCACCTGCAGCTACCAAGTATTGTAAACAGTGGGAAAGTAATTATAAATGGTTAAAATGTGTCGCACAAAATGAATATTCTGCGTTTTGCACATTATGTAATGTTGAATTTCGGATTGATGGAAGTGGTGTGGGCCAAGTGAAATCTCATGGTAATTCCAAAAAACACAAGCAATCAGAAAATGTACGTGAAGGCAAATCGAATCAATCAACGTTGTCGTTCTCTTCTGACAAAGGTCTGCAGTTAACAAAAAGCAAATTGGTTTTAACTTCTGAAGAACAGGTTATGAAGGCTGAAATATTGTGGGCGTTACATTGTGTTTCGAATAATCTACCATTCTCAAGTCACTCTGAATCGAATCATTTATTCGAATTAATGTTTTCCGATTCCAATATCGCAAAAAGTTTTAAAATGGGGGAAACCAAAGGGAAGTATATTGTACAATTTGCATTAGCACCTTATGTTAAAGAAATACTTAAAAATGATTCCAGTAACAAGCCGTTTACATTCAAATTTGATGAAACTACTACTGCTCAAATTAAGAAACAGTATCTAAATATATAAAAGAGAAGATCTGTTTGCTTGCGTGTTCGCTATACGTTCCTAGACCCTTGGACCGATCTCAACCAAATTTTGCACAGTTATTTTGTAGCTCCAGGCGCAACTATTCGTGCATAAATGGAGAAGAAATTCGCTCGGGGAGCAAAGTTATTCGCTTTTTTCGATAAATCAAATCACAAGTTTGACAAAAAATTTAATTTGTCAAATAATTAATCTGACGTACAGTCAGTGATTCAAAATACTGTCAACAGATGGCGCGATGATAAGCGTTTTTCGATATTGCCATATATTAAAAGATAGTGTCAAAGTGACGGAAAGTGAAGTGAAAAACATACGAGTGATACTAATAAAGTAAAGTAGAAAAATAATACACATACTACAACAGTGTACTACCCGAAATAAATTTCACACCTAAGATTATGTGACCCAATTACAATACGTCAGGGAAAGCCAATTGTTCTATACCCCTACGCCAAAGTCCAAATCAAATTCTTCTTTGTTTCTAATAAAATTCACATATTGGTGGTCTTTAGACACGCCCTTTTTAAAAGTGGAATTTTTTTTGACTAGAATAAATTCTTCATATTTGGTATATCAATAGGTAACATAAAACAATTTTATAAAAATAAATTTTTCCCCCTCCACCACAAAATTTTGGACTAAAGACACTCAGAAATTTAAAAAAATATATATCTGATTCCCCCTAATCATCTAAATGAATAATACTGTCACATTTATAATAAAATAAAAATATTAATACACAACTCGCCTAAGCAATTATAGCAAAATGTGATGAGTATTCAGATTGATAGGAAAGTTTTCTCGAGAGGTAATAATTGAAGGTAGGGAGAACGGTTTGATAAGCAGTTAGAAATGTAACGACAGGTGGTTGGTAATTGAACTGAGAAGAGTCAAGGTGAATTTATGAAAAATGTAGTTACAATGTGTTAAGAAGATTTCACCCCTCTAGTGGATAACATGTAAGAATTAATTTTAAGTAGTACCTAGTTTAAGATGTAGGTAAATATTCGCTGCCAGTTATTTAAATAAAATTATGAAAGTTTCGAACCCGCTTTAATTAAAAATGCCTAAAAGATCCCTGTCACAAAGACTTGTGACAATACGAAAAAAATTTTTTTAAATTATCCGCACCAAAAAAGTTTTTTTTGGAACTTCATCGATCATCACCAAAATTGATATCTGATTCCCCCTAATCATCTAAATGAATAATACGAAAAAAAATTTGTTAAATTATACGGTCTGTGAGGCCGAAGGCCGAACAACTTTGACCTTCACGGATCTATTATGGTCCGGTCTGTGAGGCCGAAGGCCGAACAACTATGGCGTTCACGGATCTATTATGATCCGGTCTGTGAGGCCGAAGGCCGAACAACTATGGCCTTCGCGGATCTATCATGGTCCTCTCTCTGTGAGGCCGAAGGCCGAACAACTATGGCCTTCTCGGATCTATTATGGTCCTCCCCATAAACATTTGCTTTGCAACGAAAATACACATTTTGCATATTTTAAATTTTGCCCAAAATCGCCTCAGATTTTGATTTTCAATTTTGACGTCGACACTAATTTGCAAATGCTGCCGTTATTTGTCGTTTTTCGTCAACCGTCGTCATGTGCTAAATTAAAGACCGTTAATAACCGTATCCGAAGCTCCGATTGCTTTTTCTAAATTATCCGTCGTTTCTTCGTGAGAGACCCATTTAAGTGAAAATTGTGTAAAAACTTTGGACGTATGTAGCGCTCTTATTTACTATTTATGACTTGAGTGTATTAATACAAATCTATATATTGATGATATTATACCCTATATTAAAACATTAATCAAATACTATTGTGATAAAGTTTCTTACTAGTTCTTCTTTATCATTTTACTCGAACTAGATTACATTCATCTTCCATGCAGTTGCATTAGTCTGATTAGGTTTTGTTTGTACTAAATTTCTCTTTCTCTTTATTCTCTTGGCAGGATCAACGTGAACCATGATCGTATACATGCCGAAGAATTCGTCAACGTTAGAGAGTGCTTCGGCTGTATGCGATTTGGTCATACGCGTAAGTTCTGCGCGGAGAAAGCCCCTTCCCTCTGTTCAGGGAGTCATTTATTTTAATGACTGTCCGAACAAGGACAGCAAGGAACCATTAAAATGCTCGAATTGTGAAAAACACAATAACCTAAATCCCAAGAACAAATTTTTGACCAACCATTGTGCGATAACAAAAACGTGACCGTGTTATGCCGCAATGGAGAGCAAGTGAAGGGAACGCATTCAATACGGATGGTAAATCAGTAAAATTTGTGCAATGTAACCTAATGCGCTCCTACGCTTCTCATCGGGAATTCCTTAGTTATTTTATGCTGAGCGGTAGGGATATCGCTCTCATCACCGAATCTTATGTAGGCCGAATTAATCAGGTCAAGGGTATGGACGGTGTACACGTGTTTCAAAGTAATAAGAACCTCCGCAATAACCCTCGGGTTAAAAGTTGTATCCTGGTCAAGCATGGCTTGGGGGCAGTACTGGGCATGTCCCAGTACTGTGACACCAACCTGTGCGTGATCAGGATCAACTTTAAGCAGAGGCTCTTGTGTAAAAATAATAACCAAACTCAGTAACAATAAAATAAAAATCACAGCGGAAAATGCATCTGAAAACAAGAACTCGTCAGGATACTAGCTGAAAATACCAAATTATTAGTTGAAGAACCCCTCAACCTTAACCAGTGCGTCATCCTCAAAGGCGTTCGGTTGACCCGGGTGAGCTAATCTTCCTAATCGTGGCACAAAACGAGAAAATCAAAATTAATTTCACCTTTGACGATATTAAACTGTCATTTTTCAAATCCAATAAAAACAAGACTCTTTACAATGCTATTTTAGAGACGAAACCAAAAATCTTCAGTTCAAATACTTATCGCAAATCAACTTATATTAATCGAGAAGTTTTGAAATATCAATTGCTATAACAATATGTTTAAAAATAACAAGCAATTTTTAATTTCGGGTAAAATTGCACAAGGTTAATGAGTTCGAAGAAATAAGTGGTTCTGAAGAGACCTATATTGAAAATGCAGCAATTTCTACTGTAAATTCGTAAATTTACAGTAATATGAAATTAAATTAATTTTATAATACAACAACACAAATATGTTTGATGATAACCCTGAATTAGAAGCCATCTTCGCTCGTGGTATGAGTGAAGAACTTGCAGTTCCTTTCACAACATTGTCCAATTGCAACTGCAATTGAACACCGCCTCCATGGAGTTACAGAACTTAAGGATGCCGTTATGACGAAATATTCGACGCAATTTCACAGATTTTCTAGTGTTACTGATTTTCAGAAGACTGGTTTATTTGATGAACTAAGGTCAAGTTTTAAAGACGCTAAAACCACTGAAGTCAGCGTTTTGTCTAGGCATTTTGATGTTCCTATACCCAGGTCACGCCATATCACTACGGTGATATCAGCTTTAGGGATTTATATCTCTAGAGCGCTCGAGTATCTAGAATCTAGAGTATGACTATGTCATAGATGGTACTAGTCTTACTGATGCTCGCACAAGTTTTTCTTCTATCGAAAAAGTTTCTCATAGAATAGCTTATAGATACAAACCATTATCTAATGAATATGGTGAGTTGATAATTAAAGCTCTTATACTTGAATTAGTATTAGTTGTGAGAGATAAAGTAGTTAGAGATCAACTACTAACAAGCCACAAAGTTGAGGATCCGTTTTAAATTGTGTTGTAAATATTTATAAAAATTCATTTAATTTAAGTTGTGATATTATCTTCATTCATAAAAAGTCATAAAAAGAATGACTTGCTAACACCGAAATAACATTCAAAAAACAGTCATTTTGCAACAGAATTAAAAATATGTTTTTTATAATATTCGCAAACTGGTTATTTAGGTATTACAGTTATTTGAAAAGTCCCACATTAGGGCGAAACAATATAGTCATAACTTATATATAAACAATTATTTTGGAAACAATTCGCTGGGGAGAGCGAACCCCAACAAAGAACAGGCCGTGTCAGGTTCCTACAAGCGAATCTGCACACGGCAAAGGCAGCCCACGATCTAAAATCGATTGGGTCGGAGGAGGACTGTAGATTACTTCAGTGTGATCTTGACGGTCTCCACAACTGGTGTATTGTTAATGATTTGGCTCTGAATTTCGAGAAGTGCTCAGTAATTTCATACGCTAAACACGCGGTGGTGCCGGTTGGCTATTACATGGGTGGTGTCAAGTTGGCGCGAGTTGACGTGATTGATGACTTGGGTGTGCGACTTGATAAATGTCTAACCTTCAAGCATCACATCGAAAAGATATCCAACGGTGCACTTCGTGCTATTGGCTTTATTCGTCGACAAGGTGGTCTTTTTTCGGCTAACACTGTAAAGTTTTTATATTTTTCGCTTGTTAGATCTAAGCTTGAGTGCGCTTCGCCTGTGTGGTCGCCTTTCTACCGGGTCCATGTTGCTAGACTGGAATCGGTGGAACGCAAGTTTTTGCGATTCTTTAGTTTTAAGCTTGGACTTAAGTATGAGGACTTTTCTTATGCTTCCAGTCTTATTCAAGCCAACTGCAGATCGTTGGAGCATAGAAGAATGGTTGCCGATCTGTGTTTTGTCCATCGCTTGGTGAATGGCGGGATTGATTGCGAATTTTTGTTGTCGCTAATTCTGTTTTATGTTCCAGTCCATCCCATTAGGAGCCCGAGGTTACTATGGGTAAAGTTTCATGGGTCGAACTATGGATTGAATAGCCCAATATCAAGAATGTGTCGGATGGTCAACGTTGCAAACGAGAGTGACCATCAGTTTGACCTATTTCACCCGTCTTACATCGGGTTCAAAAGGACTGTTATGTGGAGATTGAGTGGTGTGGAGTTTTGATTTTTTGCTTTGCTTTTGTGCGTTTGTGTTGTATTATTTAAATTGGTGTATCCGTAAATAAATAAATAAATACTGTGCTGCAACGTATGGATAAGGGCAAGGAAATAATAAAAACAGTGAGAGAAAGAAAACTCCGAAACTTTGGTCACGTGATGAGAAATGAAAAGTACCGCATACTCCAACTGATTCTGCAAGGAAAGTTTGAAGGTACAGTAGCGCTCATAAGTAAGGTGCCACTCAATTTTTTAGCAAAAATTAATAAAAGCAAAACTTATTTCGCGAATTGTTGTATCATTCCTAAAAGTAAGTAGGATAATACAGATTTTGACGTTTAAAATCTAATGTTCGTAATAACGCGAACAGTATATAATGTTGTGTCCACAATATATCTTAAGAGCCGCGATCAACAACGATCGACGCGGACGAGATGTGGTTTCAACATGTCATAATTTTAGTTTAATTATCGTAGTATTGTTTAGATCGTTTCATAGGATTGTATTGTTAATTTTTAAGTTGTTGTTTATTGTTTCGTTGGTATGTTTTTAAAACATGCACGTTTTTAGTAATGTTGATTAAAAATAAAAACAAGAAAAAGAAGAGGTAACGGGGGAGATAAAAAAATAAACAAGATTGATTGGAACGTGAGTTTCCACACAGAAAAGCGGTTTATTAAATTCGTTTAAAGAAAAAGATTAAAAAATGAGTTTCAAAACAGAAAAGACGTCGATTAAATTAATCGAAATAAAACAAGAGATTCCGAAGTGTGTAGCGTCCAGATAAGACGTGTTTTGGAATTACAATTAGTAGCCTTTTAGAGAGCGTCCGGATAAGACGTATCGTGTCGCGAGTTGAACATAATCAACTATTGAATTAATTAATCGACATAATCGACAATTAATAGAGAACGGACGTGCTATCGGTTATTCAGACGTGAGGTGAATTAATCACCTAAGCAAATTAATTAATCTACAATTAATTCGGAAACGGACGTGGAGTCAACGTGCTACAGCATCTCATACAAAGAGATCATTCCGTGGGTTTTCTCTACGGAGAAAGAATAGTCAGAGCCAGCATTTGGACTGGGATCGTGTCAGGTCTGGAACCTAACGAGTATAGGCGACAATTGGACCAGGCGATTACAAGAAGAAGGAAGAAAGTGCATGTGCAATCGTGTTGTGCAACGCAAGCCACGAGTCACCACAAAGTAATCAAGGTTAGGATTAGATTTATTTATAATTTTAAGTTTTTGTTAGAGTTGATTGTAATTGATTTGAGTGTTAAATTTCCAATTTTAGTTTAATGTGTTTCATGTTGTTAGATTTAAGTGTGTTCAATAAATATGAATTTTGAAATTGCATCTTTGTCTGTGTTGTTCTTTGTTCATCGTGACTCTTAAGCAAAAGACGAACCCTGAGATTAAGTCTACCAATAGGTAAGTCTGCTCATATAAGGCGCATAACGCAACAAATTGTCAGCACAACGTGTGGCAAGTGTTCGTAACGCTACAATAAATATAATTATATTTTATTAAGCGTCCAAAAGTAAAGTGCCATGTTCTTTAAAACGTCAAAAACTGTAAATAAAATTAATTTTTTGGAAATAAACTTGTTACAGTAGTTGCTTAAACAGTAAGAGTCATGGTAAAGCCGAAAGAATATTCCGAAGATCTGAAAAATGCGATTTTGAAATCATTGAAAAATGGACTCATTAAGGACAGCAAAACGCCGATTTGATGTACCACATCAAACTATAGATCGTTGAATTCGTAAAATAAACCAACGTGGATCAGTGGCCAATCAACCAAGAACAGGGCGACCACGAAAAACAACCAGACGGGAAGATAAAATGATCGTTCGTCATGCGGTGAAGAATCCTCGTTTAACGGCTACCGAAATTGTTCGTGATTTTAACGAGAATCGCGAAGATAATATTAGTGTTTCGACAGTGAAACGTCGACTGAAGTCAGCTGGACTATTTGGTAGGCGTCCTTCTAAGAAATCACTAATTTCAAAGAAGAATCGGATAGCCCGATTAAAATTTGCCAAAGATCACTTAAACTGGGGAGCTCAAGAATGGTCTAAAATTCTTTGGAGCGACGAGAGCAAATATAATTTGTTTTCCTCTGATGGTATTAAGTATATTCGACGTCCAAAAATAAAAGACATGGTATTAAGTATCAGGTTCCCACTGTAAAACACGGCGGTGGAAATGTCATGGTGTGGGGCTGCTTTTCCTGTGATCGTGTTGGACCTATACACTTAATCGATGGTATTATGGATCGGTTTATGTATGCTGATATATTAAAAGATCACATGCTACCACATGGAAAGAGAAAAATGCCACGCAACTGGATATTTCAACAAGATAATGATCCGAAACATGCTTCAAAGCATGTGAAAGGTTACATGGCAAAGGCTAATATCCGCCTACTTGAGGGGCCTAGTCCGTCTCGTGACTTAAATCCTATAGAGCATTTGTGGAAAGAGCTAGAGCGACAAATTACAAGTAGGACATACCAAAATAGGAGTCAGTTATGGGAAACTTTAAGGAGAGAATGGCAAAAGCTACCATTGGAGCGTTTAGTAAAGCTTGTTGACTCTATTCCTTCTCGATACAAAGCAGTTATAGCTGCAAACGATTATGCAACGAAGTAGTAATTGTTTTTAATCTTTATATTTTCAATAAAGTACTTTAGATTTTGTTTTAAGTGCTTTAAATAATACTTTATTATAAGCAAATATTTCCTATTTTTTGATTTTTAAATTTTTACTTGTTTATAAAATTTTCCAAATAATTTTAATTATGTGTTATAATTCCAAGGTATTTAAAGAATAAATTTTGAAAAATTAAACAAAAAATTTTGAAATTTAAAAAAGTTATCGCAAAAAAACTAAGTGGCACCTTACTTATGAGCGCTACTGTAGAAGAGGACCCGGACGACGAAGAATTTCCTGGCTACGAAACTTAAGGCAATCCAATTTAAGCGCTTGCAATTTCCAACAACAACAACAGACAACATCCCAATATTTAAAATGATCTGGAAGGAAGAAACAAAAACAATAAAAATTTGGTTAACGACGTCAACAACGATAGAACAGTTAGTCAAAAAATATAATGCATATTTTACTACGAAAATAAAAGATAGTACATAGAAGTAACCATAACCGAGTTTGAGATTTTTTTTAAATAAATAAATAAAAATTATTCACATTACATATTGATTTGAATGTTTATTATAATGTCGTACCTATCTCAACCGACTTAGATAAGACTGTGCTTGTTTCTGACAATCAAATATTGGTTTTATTCACAATCTAAGTAAAAGTTTGTTCATCCGAGACAGGATACGCGATACTCAATCTCTTTGACCCTAACTTTAGGGAAGAGAAATCTCCCGCCGAAGGTAGTGCCGTATTTGAGGAAAAGCATCAGAGCCAGGGTACAACTCCGGATATGAGCTTCCGTTATGAACAATTTACTATGAAATTGAATTGAACGATAGAGCAATACCAAGCTTTTCGAGGTTTGGGAATTGAATTTCATTCGGACGCTGCCGTGTAAAATAGTTTTGCACTTATTTTTCATTCTATATTAATGTAGTTGAAGCCGAATGCATTTATTTATTCCTTTCACCTTCCTTACCTGTATTAAATTTTTATACAAAAAATTATAACAGATTTCAAAGAATTTGAAGATTTGCATAATCCAGGGTGAAAAATTTATAACTGTGTATAAAGATATACTTAAAATTATATAATGCAAAAATAAATGTTTGATTAACCTCTATCTCAAATATATGATCATGTTGTGGCATCCTTTGCTATTGGCATTGCACTGTTTGTGGTTAGTCGTGTTGCAAATGACGACTTTATTGATATTATTATTCAGTAAACTAAACTGATAATAATGCAAAGAGCATCAAATTTAGCATCATTTGTAATAATATTCGTAATCTGTTCATAAATACGTAATAGTAAAAATTAGTTTTAATAAAAAAAATAAAATTTCTCAATATCCATATTTAAATGAGGTTGTTTAGATATTTACAAATCAAGATTATGCTAATTGCTCATTCGCTTCTCACCTCAATTAGAGCAAACATAAATCCCGAAGAACTGCTTCACATGTTTTATTCCACAAATGTCATACAAATAGGCCAAGACCACTACTCAGTTGCAAATTTCATTGGTTCATAATTATTATTTACAAAAGCACAAACTTATGACCACAAGAACTGGCTCTCCGCCATTATTGAAAAGATTTTCAACCCTGTAATTAATCCAAGCTTAATTCAACGACCTTCTTTAGCTAGAACTCGCATAAACGAAGTCTACTTCCATGATTATGGAAGGATTATGCCTGGATTATGCCTGTCGTACGGTATCTACCGACGGCGACGTAGGGATATAATTGGTGCTTTAACCTACTAGGCCATCATCAGATATGCGGTAAGTTGTTTAAACCAACTATTAAATATGCGTCCTGCGCTTGAAGACAGGTTGGCTCGTCGCGCCTGTGAATCCGTGTTTGGATACAGCACAATGAAGAAGGTATTAAAGAACCTTCAGCGTAGTTCTTTGAATTACGAAGATTTGATGGACAATTTCCACAAGTATGACCACGCTTCCTCTCCCTGCAATAGAGATTCCATCTATCTTATGTACTTACAATTGGTAAGAGAGGAGTTAATTGGAGAGAAAGTGATCCCGTTGACTGCGACTGCAGTAACGAAGTTGGCAGACTTCCCAGATGCGAAGTCCCCAGGTTTGCCTTGAAAAAACCTTGGATATAAAACCAAAAGATATGCGGTTGATGAGCCTGAAAAGTTGCAATATAATATAGAGAGTTCATGGAAAGACGTGGAAGCACTACAATATGCGTCCTGCGTGTAAAGACAAGTTGGATCGTCGCGCCTGTGAATCCGTATTTGGATACAGCACAGTGAAGAAGGTATTAAAAACCTACACCGTAGTTCTTTGAATTACGAAAATTTGATAGACAATTTCCACAAGTATGATCACGCTTCCCCTCCCTGCAATAGAGATTCCATCTATCTCATGTGTTTTCGGTAAGAGAGGAGTTAATTGGAGAGAAAGTGATCCCGTTGACTGCGACTGCAGTAACGAAGTTTGCAGACTTCCCAGATGCGAAGTCCCCAGGTTTGCCTTGAAAAAACCTTGGATATAAACCCAAAAGAGATGTGGTTGATGTGGTTTATAAATTTATGAATAGTTAGTAGTAGTACCCTTGTTCAGAATTGCAAACATTTTGCATTTCATTTTGTTTTGCGACCGTTTTTTAGTTCGGTTGATGTGGCAACAACTCAGCGACTCTGCTAGGTCGCAATATATATTACAAGCCAGGAGGGCTTCCAAACAAAAAAGGAAAAAAGGAAAGAACCGTGTTTTATTCAACCAAACCAAGATACAGTCCATTTGCTCCAAAAAATATCCAAGATTCTTCGCTTGGATAAAGTGATTGCACTAAACATATACGGTGCAATCAACATTGATCCTTCGACACGGATTCAAAATTGGTCGATCGACACGGATGCAGTGGATTACAATCAAGATTCACCACAAGGTAAATTGATCAAATTTATTTGGCGCCAAAGAAACGCCATTGTTCCTGTACAACGGAGCAAACAGCTGACACACATAGCTTTTACGTGTTATTGATAAGTGTGGGGTTCCAAATATCTAAATCACCTATTACTAAGATTTCACATTTTAAGGGTAATTTTAATTTCAATAATTCAATTACATTTCATCACGACTGTGATAACAAAAACTTTCAATCATGGAATCATTAAACCGTGAGAGGGGTCTCTTGAAAGGCCACCTAACCAGATTCATAACATTCATAACAAAGTTAAATGAACAAGTTCAGGAAGTTACGTCTGAACACATTTCCGCCGTCACTTCCTCCGCCGTCACTACTCCCGTGCATCGACGCAGACGGCGTGCTACAAAATTTTGACTTGCGTCAATTTTTAAATTTAAAAAGAGCCGTGGCCGCAAATACGCCGGCGTGGACTTTTAATAATTGTTCAAACATAAATATACACAACAAATAGTTTCAACCTCCAATCCTGCTGATGCATTCCTGTTTTCTATCTAACCGAAGTGGGAGGGAGCCCAATCCCAAATCGTAATAGCCCATCCAATCGTTGTACTAAAAGAACCCGTTGTGTAAGAGGATAGATCCTACCCACCTGCCTAATCAAAGAGCTAAAAATTCTGTATCGATTTGCTGAATATACTACCTCTTCCCGGGCGGTTTAACATGGGGGAGAAAACGGAAAAGAAAATCAATGATAGCAACAGAGTCTTTGGTTCCGGAATTTTCTTTTCAACACAGTTGATGAAGAGCATTGCTGATGATCATAGATTATGGGCCCTATTTGCTGACGTAGCACATGAGTGGGTCGCAAATAGAAACATGAGAAAGAACCTGCCTGTAGCTTATATGCAGCAAACATGGCATCATAATAGATTCAAAACCCGAAACTTCACTACGTAAGTCGAAAATAATAATTCATTGGAATCGAAATTTCGATTCCCGAAATATCGGGATAATGATACGAAAAACTTATTAAGAATAAATTTTAAATAGACCTATACCCGACTAATAATATCTTATAATGTAAATTATTCAAAGTCCGATTCTCAAGCACCCGATGACGGGAGTAAGGCGAGCGTCACTCGCAAAATATCCTACAATCCCACCAAAAGCAAAACAAAGTTTCGGCTAATAATCTGTGTAATTGCTGTAGATTATGTATTGATTAAGTGTTGTTAGCTTTTATGGCCAAATATTATGTAAATTTGCCACCTGAAAGAAAAATGGAACGATGTTAAAAATTATGCAAACATTCCTAAATCAAAATTCTTAAATGCTCTTAAATTATGCTATAAACAACTTATTTTCAGTATAATGGAAAATTATATCAACAAATTTTTGGAGCTGCAATGGGTAAGCCCAACTTCGGCTACTATTTCCAATTCAACTAGTTAAGGTAATTTTAGAAGAAAACCGTATTTCTTCACTACTTTGCTTTTTGGTGAACAGGAAATCCAGCAGTACATATTTTTGTTTGTGGTTTACCCCTCGGTTCTAATACTAATACTTTTTAAGTTTTACTTTCGACCTGTACTATTTATTAACCATTTTGCATTGATGTGGTGACTGAAGAATCTCCTCAGCAGTAAACTGACATGACAGTGTTTCGGGTCCACATGCTCAGTCACTTTAGATACACATGGCTATTATTTTATTTAATAATAATTATTATCTTTAGGTTGGCAAAAAGATAACCAATAAGAGTTGCGTTACCGACAGATGCATATAGGCGATTATTAGACAAAAATATTCACTTATAATACCACAAGTAGTCAAAGTTATGTCGACTATTTTTGAGGTGGTACACGAATATTCATTGCGCTTGTGTTTGAATAGCACGAGTGCGTTAGCACGAGTGCTATTCCCAAGTGCAATGAATATGAGTGATACCACCTCAAAAATAATCTACTTAACTTTGACTACGAATGGTATTCGAGAGACTATTCAATGAACAAATTTCATTTTTCAAAAATTATAATTTTAAAAATTTAGCTACACATGATTTAATTTCCATGATAACCAGTACACAAACTTTTGTCATTCGCAAAGTTTTCTAAATTTTCTTACGTTATAGCTTTGTTAGTTAGTGAATAACAATAATTATGTTGCAAAATAATTTTTTTAATAAAAAAATTTCATTTGTTTAAAATAGTCACTTGAACCACTAGTGCAATAGTCGATTCTATTCACTACTAGTGCAATAGGCATTACAATTCATTTCGGTTGGCTCTGAAATTCCAAATGCTGCTTTTTGATTAGTCCACCTTTGACAGATGACATGTGAATTGAATAGTCCATAAAATTAAATCAATGTTTTATTGTATATTCGGCAAACGGCGTTAAGTACTTAGAAGAACTTGTCGAGAGCCAGTCATTGGATCTTATAATGTAAATTATTAAATTTACATTGCATTCAAAGTCCGATTCTCAAGCACCCGATGACGGGAGTAAGGCGAGCGTCACTCGCAAAATATCCTACAATCCCACCAAAAGCAAAACAAAGTTTCGGCTAATAATCTGTGTAATTGCTGTAGATTATGTATTGATTAAGTGTTGTTTGCTTTTATGGCCAAATATTATGTAAATTTGCCACCTGAAAGAAAAATGGAACGATGTTAAAAATTATGCAAACATTCCTAACTCAAAATTCTTAGATAAAAACGTTTTTGTTTTAATTACGTCTACATTTCATAAAATTTTTTAATTGATCAAATTTAATTTGTACATTTTGACATGGGCATTGAGGGTTCCAAAATTTGCAAATCCAAAATTCTGTTGTCTGAGACGCCTAATAATGCAAAAAACCAAAAGTTGGAATTTGAACAATATAATAATTGTGTAAGTGTGACATATAAACTTGTAATTAAGTTCACAGCGGTGGCTTGAGTGCAATACTGGTTGAATTCGGAGCGGTAATTTCGGGTTCGAATAACGGACCTCGCGGAATTGCTTACTCAGTTCCCCGGTATGCATCATGCACACACTGTGGATCAAAAACCATACTAAAAACAAACCCTACCAAAAGTAACCCTTACAAATAAACCCATACCAACAAAAAGCGTAATGACCTTGTTGTTATAAACGCTATATAAGAGAAAAAATTCTTAAATGCTCTTAAATTATGCTTATAAACAACTTATTTTCAGTATAATGGAAAATTATATCAACAAATTTTTGGAGCTGCAATGGGTAGCCCAACTTCGGCTACTATTTCCAATTCAACTAGTTATGGTAATTTTAGAAGAAAACCGTACTTCTTCACTACTTTGGTTTTTGGTGAACAGGAAATACAGCAGTACTACATTTTTTGTTGGTGGTTTACCCCTCGGTTCTAATACTAATACTTTTTAAGTTTTACTTTCGACCTGTACTATTTATTAACCATTTTGCATTGATGTGGTGACTGAAGTATCTCCTCAGGAGTAAACTGACATGACAGTGTTTCGGGTCCACATGCTCAGTCACTTTAGATACACATGGCTATTATTTTATTTAATAATAATTATTATTATCTTTAGGTTAGCAAAAAGATAACCAATAAGAGTTGCGTTACGGACAGATGCATATAGGCGATTATTAGACAAAAATATATTCCATAAAATTAAATCAATGTTTTATTGTATATTCGGCAAACGGAGTTAAGTACTTAGAAGAACTTGTCGAGAGCCAGTCATTGGAACTGGAATAAATCCTCAAGGAGTTCACCTCCTGCAGCATTGCAGTTAAATTTTGTATGACAGCCCTCATAGTAAATTGACAACGTTATTAGATTTAGGTAATTAATTAAATTAATGTAAACAATTCAATACGATATTAAGAAAACACAAATTTATGTGCTCCCATAAGTCTACAACTAAAACTTACAATCTTCTAATGCCCAGTTGTTCAGTCTCTGGTTATCTTTTAACCCGGGTTAATTTCCATGTACACAATAATTGTTGAACAATTATTTTTTTTATGAAAATTAACCCGGTTTAAAATATAATTTGAGATTGTGAACAACTGGGCCTAAATAGCGCGAAACAAAAAGAACATACCAGTAGTAACGTCGTGTATAGTATTAAATGTCAATTTTTTTTTAATTGACATTGTCAATTAATTTCATACAAAAGCGCTTACAATTTTAATAATTTGATTACATAATTAATAATTTATTTTCTAGCCTTGAAAATGGGCCAAATGTAAACGGCCCGAAACGTTGGAAAATATTTTAAAAATATTACAGACCTATACCCGACTAAAAATCTTATAAGTAATTAAACCAAAAGGTCAACTATGTATAATACAAAATTATAATAATTAAATTTGATTATTGCTCCAATTTATTATACCTTGATGAAACTGAAAGAAAATTAGAAAATAGAATGAAAGAACATAAACGAATTGACATCAACACTAATTTAAGTAAACATTTACTAAAATCATCAAAAACATCAAACTTCTGAAAAAAAATCACCAAAAAGTAAATACCTAGATTTATGGGAAACTTATCAACTAGAAATACATTTAAAAATTAACGATTTTCAACTTCCGTGTAAATGATAAATTAGATTTAACAATACCCCCCATGTATCGCTAATTTTTCTAAAACTTACTTTTAGAAACTTACTTATATTAAATTTATAATAATTGAAATACGTCAATACTTTTCACAAACAGAAATTTATTTCAGTATTAATAAACTAAGATAATTGTAAGTTCTCTCTGTATTTATAATTTTGTTTGTTAAATCAAAAAGTTACGGATTGGATCTGATGATGCTATAATAGCGAAACTGGTTATCAAAAATATAACAATTTTACAAACAAAGCGTCGATGTAATTAATTATTTACAAACAAGTTTGTATTATGGACAACTATCCAAATAATTATTACTGAAATCTTTGTCATTTAATTTACGAATTTATAATAACATAAATTCTATAGCAACTACAAGTTGTAAAAATGCGAAGTATTTCTTTGAAATTTAATGTTTAAGAAACAAATTTAAAAGCACTTACCCCAAAATGTGTTACTTGGTAGTATAAATTCGACTCTCTGCACCAATCTACACCACCAATCTGCTTTCACAGCTATTTCAAACTTGAGCTACTCGTGGTTTTCTTTTTGGGCAACGTCTCCAAATAATCTGTAACAAAATCTTAGATGAAATACAATTTACTTATGCTGGATTTCACAAGTGATTAAAAATTTAAACTATTTCATTATAGTCCAGGCAACGAAGCCGAAAAATTGGCTTCAGCTTGCAAAAAATCCGGGCAAGCTGAATTTTGGTAGAGATGTACATTGGAGTATTCTAATGAACCTCCTAAAAGTCCCATAAAATCCCACGCCGGCGTCTCCCGCAATCGGGGGTTTTAGCTCCTCCAACGCGATTTCTTGCCGATAACTCGCTTATTTACGCTTGTATGAAAAATTATTATCAGACCATAATTGAAGAGCATAAAATTCTTTATAAAATATATTTTTTTCAAATTTTTCCATAGCGCACTAATATTGAAATGGCATAATATTGATTCCTTACAAGGAGATAAATGTTTTCAGTTACGAGAAGTGATTTTAAAGTAAATTAATTAAAATTTGAGCAAAGGTTAGAAAATGAAGAGAAAATGGATTTTTTCAAAATTTGCCCAAGTTATAGTATCTTCCAAGTACCGAAGCGGAAATTTTGGTTTGAGCTTACCGAAAGTCCGGGCAAGCTGAAAATTGGCAAAGATGTATATTGAAGTGTTCTAATAAACCCCCAAAATGACTCATAAAAATCCCAAGCCGGCGTTCCCTCAAATGAGGATTTTACCCCCCTAGTGCGGTGTTTCGCCTATAGCTCACGTATTTTTACTTATACAAAAAATTACCATTAACTAAAGTTGAAGAACATAAAATTTCTATAACTTATGGCGCTGCAGTAGGTAGTACTACAATACATACTTTAATATGCAATTTTTCGTTTGTAATAAAGTAATTGCGAGTTTCTCGAAAACTGATCCAACTGTAGTAATTATTATATTTAGTTATTTGCATAAAAACCGTTTGATTCACACGCATTGCAGTTATTCGCGAAAACTTTTGGGAGAAGGTTGTATAAACAACGCCCCCAACCATCCCAAAATTTTTGCTCCAAGCGAGTGGCGCGCAGAATTTTATTATTTTTTTCATATGCAAAAAGCTATATAATTATGTATATTAAATGCTCTAGCTTATGGAACACTTTGCTTGAAATTCCAAATTAATGAAAATAAAGTTATAATTTTTGAAAAACTAAAGTACTTGAAACGGAAGATTAACCCCCTTCACTGGGTTTAGCGAAAATATTTAAATTCAATTCATGTAACAAACTATAATGCCCGATTTCATAAAACTTTTAACAAACCTTTAAATTTACATAACTAACCAATAGAAAACATGTTAGTACTAGCAATCCACTAGAAATTCCAACATTGTGTTTGCTGGACTATGAAATTTTTTTAGGTTTTGCAAAATAATTATTTCTTCCTAATTTTTAGTAATTGCGAGTTTCTCGAAAACTGGTCAAACTGTAGTAATTATTATATTTAGTTATTTGCATGGTAAAAACGCTCGATAGAAATAAAAGCTCATTGGAGCGGTAGTACTATCATTAAGCCGAAATTGTAAGATTTTCATGAAATTGAAATCACTTATTCTACAAGCTATTAGGAGCATATAGTTAAATTTTTACGACAATTGCCTTCTTGTACGCTGAAATATTTGCTTCTAAAAATGCAAATATTTGCATTAGGCTTATGGAGTATGCAAATAAAAACTCAATTATTTCATTATAATTTAGAAACTAAACGTACAATTTTAATAAAAAACTAATAGAAGTTAACTTGGATATAGACAAGTATTCAGTGAAAAGTATAAGACATTTCCCTTCTTAGTTCATTAATAATTAGTAAATATAGTTCGAAATTTGTTGTCTGAAATAAAATTGTAGAGAGAACATAAATCAGACGTTGCAACATCGCACATTCAATATAGCGCGGCTATTTCAAAGTGTGAATGTATTGTCAGGTATAATCTCTTCAAATATTTTGAAATTTTTTAAATAAATAAGTAGCCAGAAATAAAATCATTGATTAACAAATAAATACAGTA
The DNA here is from genome assembly GCA_932274525.1 of Podabrus alpinus. NCBI lineage: Eukaryota > Metazoa > Arthropoda > Insecta > Coleoptera > Cantharidae > Podabrus > Podabrus alpinus. Next base: position 63,021,293 of record OW026457.1, on the reverse strand, counting down.
GATACTTTTATTGCTTTAGAATTTTGAAGGAACTCCCATCACAGAATCTTATTTTTTGTGCTGAATAAAATAATAAAACAATTTAAAAATTTATAAATGAATTAATAAATAGTAATAAAATAAAACTCCAACAAATAAATAACCTAATTTATTAAAATATACGCAATTGGACAATTTGAATTTTCCAGCTCCTTTTCGATCTCACAGATTTTTTTTAAACAATCCTAAGGAATCTGTGAAACCCACTACAACGTGTTGAAATTCGTGAATCAACTCATGTATTTGAATTGCTCTTATTAAGTGCGTTGCATCGAAATTGGCGTTATGAGCAACAAGTAAACACGGCTTTCCGAAAGACTCCAAGAATTTTTTGAATGCTAATAGAGCATGTAACGATATAGACCTATTTTAAATATCGCGCCCGAAAGGGACACAGTGACAACATGGCAGGAATAGTCAAGTAGGCAACATTGCGGAAAGAAGCGAACGGAAGCGGATATCTAGGTGGGGGAGAAAATAAGGGATGCTAGGAAAAGAGGTGGGGGTAGAAGGTGGTAGTTGGCGGAAGCTGATAGCGAGATCAAGTTGTTTGTAAATCTTAATTGATAATTTCCGTTTTGTGTATTGTGGGTACCAGCTATTTACAATAAGGTGAATATTATTTGTATATTTTATTTCAAAGTGGATAAGCTCGACGCTTCCAATTTCGGTAAAGTAATTACTGCATATTATTAAAATATGTATATAAATGTTAATCAGGTTACCTGAAGGCCTGGCAGGCGTCCGCCGAACTCAAGTGGCCATTAATTTAAATTAATGATGCCGCGAATAGGGTCGGTTTGATGACAAAGCTTGAACAACCACCCCTGTATGATGGTGATTTGTTGTTACGTAATGTAAAATAAGTGAAAGAAACACTTATTATTGGAAGTGACGAATTACCGACTTTCGTTTTATATAACCATTGTCCGAGTTGGCAAAGAAAGAGGTTTTTGTCTGAAACCCAACATGGCGTCGCGTCCCCCAGCTAAGTTTGGCGGGACGACAATGCTAATACGAATTATTATTATTATGTAAAACAAAATGTTTATGAAATTTTAGTAACAAAGTTACAACATCTAAATGCACTATGATTATAATTTATAATTAATATGAAATTTATGTTGTATGAATTTTGTCCACGAGGTAAATTATTATATAATATGCGGACAGACAGACGGACACGGAGCCAGATCATAAGGCTTCTTGCTATACTTTGTATAGAAGCCTAAAATTTGACAAGACCAAAACAAAAACAATTTAGAATTTGAATTAAACAAATTAACAACCGACTGTGTGTTTTTGTGTAAAGTATTGTATTTACTTTCTTTCCTTTGATTCATGAAATCGTCTGGCTTGGTGTTCATTTGCCCACATGGTGAGCTTTCAATGAATTTGGGGTATTTTGCAATCAATCGGTTTTTAGGTTAATTTCACAACGTAGGGTGTCCGTCCTACATGGGTATTCGAGATAAATCACGAGCTTGCGAATGGCGGCCACGCGGTCGCGTTTTGAGGTTAGGTGTGCTCGCTTAGGCGCGAAGTTGATTTTTGTGTTTAGGGAGATGGTAGCGGGAAATTCAAAACTTGGTTGCAAAATTACAAGCATCTGATGTTGTTGCGGATTGAATTTTGATACCCTTCAAAAACAGTTCACCATTTCGGTTTTCGAATCCTGTGATTTGAGCCGCAGATGTGGTTATTTTTTGAGTCGGATTGATATATGCATTAAAAGATTTTTCATTGCTCTTTGCTGCAATTTGTAACACATCAGCATTACGGCTTTTTATCGTGTTTACCTATAGATTCAAATTGCTAACCAATTTAATTTGACATTGAATTACACAGTTGCCAAGTTTCGTCGAAATTATAATGCTCGAGTTCATTGGTTGAACTCATAGAGGTATATATTAAAACTACTGGAGGCACCACCTGCATATAATCCCTATAGAGATAAAACGGTCCGATTTTACTGACGTTCCCCCACTCCTTAAAGGTATAAACTCGACTTGACATTCTATAATAACGTGGTAAAGATAAAGCAATGACAGCAGTAGTTTCTTAAATTTGATCAATTTTAGTTAAAGAGTGGTGTGTTTTTGTGAATTTAACTATTTCTTAATTAAATTATCTAGTGAATTGTTGCTTTTTTAACCTAAAATGGTATTTTAGGTTAACATTTTAAATAATGTGTGTATCTTTAATTAAAAACCACAATATAATATGTCTACAATTATTTTAATCATTTATCACATCCTAGTTTCTTATAATTCATTTATTTAAACGTTTAAACATCATTTATCCTATGATTATGCACTACAAGATTTGACAGAATCCTTTAAGGAGTGGGGGAAACGTCGGACCGTTTTGTTGCATCTAGTGGTGTCTCCAGTAGTTTTAATATATACCTCTATGGTTGAACTAGTACACTCATGTTAGAAAATATTCAGTTTTGAATGGAATAAATACATTTGTTAATAGTTTTGTAAACAATTAGATAACGTTAGATTAATTATTTTATCTCAACATTATTAAATTACATATTCTAAAATTGATCTTATATAAAAATTATTCTGAAATTTAGAAAACAATCGAAAATAGTTATGTGAAATTTTGGACGTGACTGTCTACGCAAGTACTACCTTAAACGATTTTTGATTGATTGACACCAATTTTATTCAAAACTTTAATTTGTATCAAAATTTTGAAATTAACGACCAAAAGTTATTCGCAAATAACGCGAATAACGATGATGCTTGTTTTCTTTTTTAATATTATTTCCGCGCTATTTGCGCGGAGCGATGTTGTTAAAATTTACAATTTCCGAATCTTTCAATTTTTTTACCATTGCAATTCTAACTATGGTAATGAAAGTTTATTGGTGTTCAAATGAATGGTATTAATTTTATTAAAACATCACAACTTCTGTAAAATACATTTCTACAGCCCCTCTCAAAATAAATTGTTTCAAAAAAATTGAATTTTTATTAAAAACTTTGAAGCTCAAACGACCGGAATAGAAGTTCATTGGATCTCAAACGATTCCTGATCGATTGACACCAATTTTATGAAAAAAAAATCGCGATGGGGAGCTGTTGTTTCTACATCAAACCACCTCCGAGGAGCCTAATAGTCTTGTCCATCTTCGACTATGTAGTTTAATGGGAATGGGGCAGATGAGATGGTAGAAGCAAGTATTTATTAATCCCATACTGAACAAAATCAAAACTATACGAATGAAAACCTTTTTTTTCAAATTACAAATCGTTCTGATTATTGTTATTTTTCATTTAATATTTCAAAATAAAAAAAAATTATATTATACTCGTACGTTTTTATTGTAAAATTTTGTTGTCTTTCAAACAAATGATATGCAATTCCGGGACTTACACTGCTATTTTAATCTTTTTTTTTAATACTGCAGTTTTTAACTTTAATCTTAAGGGGTTTAAAATTAGCAAAATGTTTAATTGGCCGAAAAAATGTTGGCTGCATCAAAAAACCGACGAAAACGAAGATTATGAGAGGACCCTAGTTTCGAAGTTTGACGGCGCGTATGAGCTAAACTGCTGATTTGACTACCAAACTAGAAAAAAGGGTTTGCTAACTTAGGCCCAGTTTTCAATCTCGAATTATCTTTAATCATAGGGGTATTTCCATATAAATCGTTGTTTCAACAATGTGGTCCATGGAAACAACCCTTTGGTTAAAGATAACCCGAGATAAAAAAGTGGGCCTTATAGCTTGCTTATTTTTGAGATACAGTCGACGCCGGTTATTATAATCACGGATAATAAGATCAATCGGGTATTGAGATCACTTTTACGAAGAACCAGCCAGCCATACATGACTTTACAGAAAAATCATCGTGTATAATGATCAAAATTCGATTTATACGATAAAATTTTTGTTAAAATGCTTTAAATGCAGGAAATCGTTGGAAGTGTTCCTATTTTCAGTCGTATTACAAATTTAAACTTTTTTAATTTATTTTTTTTTACCTCGCGAAAATTATAGCCAAACAACACCAGATGACTTTTTTTTAATCCCAACGGAAGGAATGTTGGGAATGTTTTTCACTATTTTAAATTTTTATATTTAAAAATGTTTCAAATAAATACAAATGAGTGATTTTTGACTTTTGATGATTTTTCGCTTATTCGAATCATCGGTTATGGTGATCAAAAACCCCGAGTCTGATATAATCTCATTAAGCGGCACCTATTGTATTTAAAAACGAAACAACGTCGTGTTCTTCCTTTATAAGATTGTTAAAAACCCAAATCAAAGCAATTCATGGTAAATCGCAGTTTCGCAAAAATAGTTTTTAGAAAAGTAAGGTGAAAGGAACAAAAGGTGTAAATGCTTTACAATTCGGGTGGCCCAGAGTGTAGCAAATGTTCACCGGCTAAAGCGGGCTCGAGCCACTGGTTTTGGCAGTGAAACCAGAAACCTTGAAAGGTGGTATTTTACACCCTGAACCTCGAATTGCAAAGATGACAATATAAGGTTAATAATTTGGAAATTTATATGTAAACAAACCGGTATAAAGAAGTGAATAAACTGATTTTTCTAAAATTTGGTAAATACAATATTTTTTAATTGGGTAGGTGGCCACGTACTTACAGTTTTTATATTATTAAAAAACGGATAACTAATTTCATGTTTCTTCGCCTAAATGTGACCATAATTATTTTTCAAATGCCAAAAATATGTAACTCCGGTTACCAGTGTTAAATATCCAAAATATAAAAATTGGATAAATAATTTTTATATAAAAATGTAAAAAAATTGGAGAAATTGAAGAGAGCCTGAAAAACAAGCATTAATTAATTAATTAATGAAAACCTAGCTGGCAAAAGTTCTTACCATGATGTTGTTGGCTTGATAGTTTAATTATTTCGAACCTTGAATTCAACACAAGTTTATTGGAAGAATTCAAGTTAAATATGGTAACAACTACCTGAATTTCCTTGTTAAATTTTTGGAAAACGAATCCAATAATAATTTATATTCATCACAAGGAATAATTCGTTATATTTTCCAAAATTTCAGCTCTACTAATTTTTACTAATTCTGCGTTCTTTACAAGTAAACTTTACAAAACAAAACTTTGTTATTATTTCCAAAGCCTCACATTATTTTTTTTTAAATATTTGTTTCTAAAATTTTCTTGTGCCAACTAGTTTTTCATTTAAAAATTAATATAAAAAAAACCAGAAGAATAATTTGAAAAATGGGATCTAGATTTTAGTGTAGAAAATATTTAAAAAACAAGCAGTTTAAACAATTTATTATTAAAAAGGATCATTTCAAATTGAGGGTCAAAATAGGATAGTTACAGAAGATTCCTTTTGGTCTATAATATGACTGACCTAAATATAATTTAAAAACAAAGGGATCTTATTGGCCAAATGAATACAATAAATATAATAATTGAAAATGCACTGTGCTACGTAAAATTTTAAAAAATTAAATGAAAATTACAATTCAGCGCTGAAGGTGGCCAATGGGGTAGCAACAATTCACCGGCTAAAGCGGGATTGCGCCCAAATTTAACGGCTAGAGGGAAAAATGCTGCGGATATCAAGGCAATCATTCACAAATTTGGCCACAAATCATTATTGTATTGCGCCTTTGGTTTTAGTAAAACCAGGTGGTAGTACAAGCAGTAACCTTAAACAGATGGTATTTTACACCCTGAACCTCGAATTGCAAAGGTAATATTGTTAATCACTTTGAAATTTATATAGAAAAAAAAATGAGTAGATCGATTTTTAGGCCGCTTTTAGGATTAAACCTCGAAAGAGATCGCGAATGGCCGAAATTTCGTAGTTAACTGTAAATAATATAGGGAAGTATTTAGAAATGAAATTTTTCGGGATTCCAAATACCCGACAATTTAGTTAAAAATTTGTAAACCGAAGAACTTGAGAAAAAAATGGCACATGTTTATCGATTATCGCTTACGATGCAAAACCTAAGCGAAAATATCAAAATGAATAATTATTTAAATACATATCTAAGATAAATGGTTTAGGCGTGAGAGTCGTTCGAAGTTGTCCTCTCGATACGACAACTTTCAGATAAAATCGTGATTTTCACTAATGCCTCAATTTTAATTATAATTGACGGAAATAACGTAAACGTGAAATTAAAAATTGGCTATGTGAACATTGTATAACTTCCCCATTGAATTCTAGGGTCACAAATTATTTTTCGGTAAACCAATAATGAGGTTTGGTGAAGTTTCATGTTTACACTTACACCAGATTTTGTACCATTATGACGATTATAAAAATATTTGACGATTTTAGGCTTCTATACAAAGTATAACAAGAAGCCTTATGATCTAGCTCCGTGTCCGTCTGTCTGTCTGTCCGTCTGTCCGCATAATTCAAAATCATACAGAGCGTTTCAAATCGTGTTGGAAATACTCTGTGTGTATAGAGGTCTAAGAACTGGGTAGCCAGTGCGCTACTTTTAGGCTTCTATACAAAGTACGATATAACAAGAAGCCTTATTTAGGCTTCTATACAAGGTATAGAAAGAAGCCTTATGGTCTGGCTTCGTGTCCGTCCGCATGTTTCAGAGTCAATCATAACGTTGATCAACTGATACGTTGTTATATTGTAAATACTTCGTCTATATAGTATTGCGTTAATCTGTTAATCCGTTGTTTCGATTCGCTAATGCAATTTACAAATACGCAAATGTTCGAAAGAAATTTACTAAGTTAAAGATATTTTCAAAGAGGTCTCCCTATATAAACTACTTGTTAGGCTTCTATACAAAGTATAGCAAGAACCCTTATGATCTGGCTCCGCGTCTGTCCGTCTGTCTGTCCGCATAATTCAAATCTAATCAGAACCTTCGAAATTGTGATTGAGACCGCAAAAATTTAATTAGTGCAGATTATCTGATATTACATTATAATAATATGGCGACCAAAAATAACAACTTTTTTTTCAATGCAGACCAAATATAAGTTATATTTTATTTACATAATTTTTCACCTATATAGGAAATTTAAATACGTTGATACGTTGATACGATGATACGTTGATACGTTGATACGATGATACGTTGATACGTTGATACGTTGATACGATGATACGTTGATACGTTGATACGTTGATACGATGATACGTTGATAAGTTGATCTGTTGATACTGCTGTGTACTTTTAGGCTTCTATACAAAGTATAGCAAGAAGCCTTATGATCTGGCTCCGTGTCTGTCCGTCCGTCTGTCTGTCTGTCCGTCCGCATAATTCAAAATCATACAGAGCGTTTCAAATCGTGTTTTACTTTGATGTGAAAAAATATTTTTTTATTGATGTGGTTAGTGAAGTTAAGTTATAAATAAAAGAGAAAGGAGAGGATTGGTCCACCTCAAAAAAAGGACCATACATTACAGAGAAGTAAAATTTCTAATAGAATGGAAAAGTTTGATTGTTATTACTTATATAGTAAATGATAATTACCAATCGCAAAAAATTTAATTGGTGCAGATTATCTGATTATATGATGTTACATTATATGGCGATCAAAAATAACCAGATAATAACAAATTTTTTAAGTTTGTAACTCTCGGTTCCGAATTATCGGATTATCTGATATCACATTATAAAATTATGGCGACCAAAAATAACAACAAATTTTTTTCTTGTGGAACCTTTCCGTCGGATTCCTTCCATTCGGCCGTCAAATCGAGACCCGATTTTCTAATTACCGGTTGATGATTTCTACATCCACCATCCGCGTGACATATTGTTTGTTCTTTGCACAAACCGTACACTAGTTCTAAGCGTTTTTTGGAATCGTCTGCAGTTATCTTCTGAGCGTGTTCGAAGTGGTTTTGTTTCTTTGGGTTCACCAACAATTTACTGCAATTAAAGCAGACGCAGCTTGAAACTTTCATGACATCTTTAATCATGCCAACGTGAAAGATCGGTTTGGCCAATTCGATGTGACCAAAGTGACCGGGGCAAGTGTCCCGGTCGCCTTCGCATGTTTGACATGGTAAAGTGCTGTCAAACGCTCCCATCCTCGGATCCATCAGGCCGCCCACTTTTGGAAGACTTCCTTCCATAATTTCTACATGATGTATACCTTCTGGGACGACAGACATGCTACGAATATCTTCCGGACTAAAAATGCCAAATTGCACATTCTTTACAGTTTTGAAAGCAGATTTGTTCTCGATTAATGCCATTGTTAATAATTTACTTTTACTTAACGCGCGAAAAATTAGCCAAACTGTTACATCTACTATACTCATAGGGCGATGACCTATATAAGCAAATTGATCTGATGATACGTTGATCCGTTGATACGATGATACGATGATACGATGATACGATGATACGATGATACGATGATACGATGATCCGTTGATACGATGATCCGTTGATACGATGATCCGTTGATACGATTATACCATGATACGATTGTCCGTTGATCCAATTATTCTTTGATACGTGGCTTACTGGTCTAACTGCCGCAGGGATTAACGGCCAGAATAAAGTGAAGATAAGCTATTGTTCCAAGGATATGATTTACTGGGATATTGGATATCAGGGGACGTGTTAAAGAAAGACTACGTTTTGAATCGACTAGTTGCGACGCTCTATCGGGGTCATTTTCAAGACTGTAATAAAGAAAAATGTACATAAACAAGCGAAAAAATACAAATCGAATGTAAAATATGTCACCTCTCAAAACAGATGTAAAATGTTTTCTTGTGTAACACATTGTAGTAAACATACAATGAATATGGTCAGAATAAAGTTATAAAGTAATAAACATGGCCAGAATACAGTTTTACTGAGCCCGGAGTGTAACCAGGCATTCAGCATTAGCAACAACGCACTTAACCGCTATAGCTGACGATCGATATGAAAAATCTAAGCCCTCGTGAATAACTTGATCCAGTACGCCCCTGACTTATTGTATGACAGCTGTTTTCAGATAACAAAAATTAAACAAGGTGGAACTCGCTTTAGCGGCAGTTCTTAGGCTTCTATTCGCAATTTACATTAAGCAAACGCCACCATGCGGGAGAATTTTAGATTAGTAAGTGACGTATTAAATGAAAATAAAAATTCGTTCTTCAGGCTCAAGACATAACAAAATCAACTAATTAACACAACATATTATAATAAATTTAATACCATACTGAAATGTTGCAAATTTTCACTAGAATATGATTTTGAATTTCGAAATATACGTCTAAACACGGCCATGTTGTTGTTGCTGGTGGCGCTACCAACGGTAATGTAAATTGCCGATACAGCTACCTTTCTGGTGTGGAAAATTGTTATTATCTGGTTATTTTTGGTCGCCATATAATGTAAAATCACATAATCAGATAATCTGCACTAATTATTTATTATTTTATTTTAACCACAGCAGTGGCTTGATGTGGATAGTGAAGTTAAGTTGTAAATAAAAGAGAAGGAAGAGGATGGATCCACCTCAAAAAATGGACCGGAAATTACAGAAAAGTAAAGTTACGAATGGAATGGAAAAGTTTGATTATTATTACTTATGTACAGCGATGACAACCGTACTATAATTTATTATAATTTATTATTATAATTTGTACCTTCTGTTGTACAGCACAGAAGGTAAAATTATAGTATGCGTACTACAATTATAGTACGGGTTGGCATCGCTGCTTATGTAGTAATTGATAAATACCAACCGCAAAAATTTAATTAGTGCAGATTATCTGATTATGTGATGTTACATTATATGGCGACCAAAAATAACCAGATAATAACAACTTTCCACACCAGAAAGGTAGCTGTATAGAAGCCTAAGAACTGCCGCTAAAGCGAGTTCCACCTTGTTTTATCTGGTTTAAACGCAACTAAATTGGAAACCATTTAAAACTGTATCTGAAACCGTAATTAATTCCTTTAATTTTCTTTTAGTACATAGATTCGTAAGTCAGTCGACAACGCATTCAAAAAGGACTATTGGGTAAACAAATCGGGGCAAGCTAAAATAAATTTTATTCTCTTTATTGGGACCTCTAAAAAGACATACTAATTTCGCACCCTCTAGTGACCCCGAATTTCGCCGCCATTGAGGAAAAACCATGCGAAGAATGACATTTTTACGAATATTCGTGAATATCTCGGTTTGAGTGCATTTTAGAGCAATATGTTTAGTTATTGAAACTAAAGTACACTTCATTTCCTTGAGAAAAGGTCTTATAATTTTTTCTTGTTTATCGAAGGGTTACGGAGTTACCACCATCAAAACTCGTAGTACATCTTTAAAATTCTTTATTCATTAATATCAATATGGATATGCGTAGATCCAAAAATATGTATAATGCAAGTAAAGACGAAATGGTTTAAAGAAACCATTTCATCCGATTAATATTATATCAACCTTGATCTTCCTCAATGTACCTATAAAGGATACGTAGCGAGTGACTACGAAATGGAGGGACCATCAGGACATTCCTACTTAACACATACAAAGAATCTGCCTATTGTTAGTATGTTCTCAAAAGCTATGCGAAATAAGGCCCTCCTTAGTCGTGAAGTTATATTGCAGAATCTTAATTGTCCATGCTATTGAAGAGAAATTAATTGAGTTCATCTCATAAGCTCATAAGCACATATAAAATGTCATCCGAAAGTAAACAATAAGGAGCAATTATTTTATTCCATTTTGTTTGTAATGTGCTATCATTCGGTAAACAATGGGGGCAAACTGGAATAAATTTAATCTTCTTTATTATTTGCACCCTCTAGTAACCCCGGATTTCGGCACCACAGAGAAAAAACCAAGCAAAGAATGATATTTTTACAAATATTCGTGAATATCTCAGTTTCAGTACACTTTAGAGCAAAGTGTTAAGTTATTGAAAATAAAGTACACTAACTTGTGTAGGGAAAGGGTCTTCTACTTTATTCTAATTAATGGAACGGTTACGAAGTTACAGCCCTCAAATCAAGCACAAAACTATCTACTTAAAATTATCATTAATAAAAATATTTTGAGGAACACGGAACAATGGCAAATACGAGTATATTCCCTGCGTTATGATGGCTGTAACTGCCATAAAAGCTGTTGTGGTATAACTTTCCTTCGTATTTTTAACACCAAAAGCGTTACACCGAATTTTAATTTTTAAATTTTTTTTCAACTGGAGCTTGAAGTAACTGCAGTTTTATTAAAATTTTGAATGGTTATAATCAGGATTAGGAACTCTTCAAAAGCTATCTAAAAAAAACAAAAAACCATCCATCTGATACGGAAAACTTCACTGATTTACTGTCAACACTAAAAGTTGACCAATAATTTAAATGAGGTCACGTACCCCTGAATTTTCTTAAGATTTCCACTTTGTTCCATTCTAGATGAACACATTTTAACCACAACTGACGAACGATTGAATTTTCGAACAAATGGTAAGGGAAAAAAATTGTAGATAATAATAATTAATACCTCTAGACTAATAAGTACCTCCAAGTACAAAAATCAGCATTAGTTTTGGACCAGTACTTCCCGAGATAATAATTGAAGGAAAAAATGTGGCGTAGATAGTGTTAAGTTTTACGGCGCCAATAAAAAATTAAATTGGAGGTAATGATAACAAATTGTATGAATATGTAGAAATTATATTATGGTGTTTTCATAAGCCATGAATTTTTTCAGATTTTTACTTTGATGTTTACGTTGTTTCCATCAATAATTATAAGTATTTTGCCACATTAGAGGAAATTACGATTTTCTCTCAAAGTCGGCGTATCGAGAAGTTTGAACGACTCTTACGCCTAAATCACTTATCTTAGATTATGTATTTTTAAATCTAGAAATTTTCTAGATAATTTTATTTTCTACAAAAAAATCCTTTTGATATTTTCGCTATCTTGCTTAGGTTTTGTACCATAAGCGACAATCCTTTAATTTCTTCGGTTTTTAATTTTTTAACAAAATTGTCGGGTATTTGGAATTCTGAAAAATTTGATTCTCTATAGGTATTATTTTACACTTAACTACCAAGTTTCAACCATTCTCGATCTTCACCTAAATGTGGCCACAAAAGAGAGGTCTAAAAATGACGTTAACATTACATTAACAGTACCTGTTAACTCAATAACCAATATAAAATAAATCCAGTAATAAATAAGGTGGAACTCGCTTTAGCGGCTAGAACTGCACACCAGCAGATGGCTACAAGGAACTACATGTAACCAAGCTAGAGCAGCAATACGCGTGCCTTCATGGAAACATGCAAGATACTATATGAAGCTGTCCAGAGTCAATCTGCGGACAATTGCAGGGATGCTGACTGGACATTGCAGATTAAATAAACACCTCCACAATATGGGGTTTGCAGATGACCCTTTATGTCGTGGATGCAACGAAGAGGAGGAAACAGCTGAGCATGTGCTCTGTTACTGCCCAGCTCTGACTTCTATGAGAGGATCCATGTTGGGAGACTTCTGGCCCGACATGGCCAGAATCAGAGGCACCCCACCCGCCAGGATCCTGGAGTTCATCCTCCAGTTGGGATGGCTTGAGGAATGACGGGGCGCGGGGCCGCTGAAATTGGAGGTAGCACAATGGGCCCAATTTAGTGGCCTAAGTGCGTGTGAGTTTTCTTGCCCTCCACCTACAATCCAGAATCCAGAATCGCTTTAGCGGCAGTTCCTAGGCTTCTATACAGCTACCTTTCTAGTGTGAAAAGTTGTTGTTGCTAGTTATTTTTGGTCGACATAATATTTATAATGTAACATCAGATAATCCGATAATCTGCACCAATTACATTTTTTGCGGTTGGTAATTATCATTTACTATATAAGTAATAACAATCAAACTTTTCCATTCCATTCGAAACTTTACTTCTCTGTAATGTGCGGTCCATTTTTTGAGGTGGACCAATCCTCTCTTTCTATTTTATTTACAACTTAACTTCACTAATCACATCAAGCCACTGCTATGGTTAAAATAAATAAAAACTTGTTTTTTTCACACCAAAGTAAAACTAGTAAATCATATCCTTGGGACAATACCTTATCTTCACTTTATTCTGGCCGTTAATCTCTGCGGCAGTTAGACCAGTAAGCCACGTATCAAAGAATAATTGGATCAACGGACAATCGTATCATGGTATAATCGTATCAACGGATCATCGTATCAACGGATCATCGTATCAAGGTATAATCGTATCAACGAATCATCGTATCAAGGTATAATCGTATCAACGGATCATCGTATCAACGTATCAGCAGATCAATTTGCTTATATAGGACATCGCCCTATGAGTATAGTAGATGTAACAGTTTGGCTAATTTTTCGCGCGTTAAGTAAAAGTAAATTACGGTATTAACAATGGCATTAATCGAAAACAAATCTGCTTTCAAAACTGTAAAGAATGTGCAATTTGGTATTTTTAGTCCGGAAGATATTCGTAGCATGTCTGTCGTCCCAGAAGGTATAAATCATGTAGAAATTATGGAAGGAAGTCTTCCAAAAGTGGGCGGCTTGATGGATCCGAGGATGGGAGCGTTTGACAGCACTTTACCATGTCAAACATGCGAAGGCGACCAGGACACTTGCCCCGGTCACTTTGGTCACATCGAATTGGCCAAACCTATCTTTCACGTTGGCATGATTAACAATGTCATGAAAGTTTTACGCTGCGTCTGCTTTAATTGCAGTAAATTGTTAGTGAACACAAAGAAACAAAACCACTATGAACACGCTCAGAAGATAACTACAGACGATTCCAAGAAACGCTTAGAAGTAGTGTACGGTATGTGCAAAGAACAAACAATATGTCACGCGGATGGTGGATGTGGAAATCATCAACCTGTAATTAGAAAATCGGGTCTCGATTTGACGGCCGAATGGAAGGGATCCGACGGAAAGGTTCCACAAGAAAAAAAGTATTTGTTGGCGGAAGAAGTGCTGCATATCTTTAGACAAATTAGCGACGCAGATTGCAGCGCCCTGGGAATGGATCCGAAATACTCACGACCCGAGTGGATGATCGTGACGGTTTTACCGGTTGTTCCTCCTTCCGCGAGACCCGCAGCTTTCATGGGCGATTCGCCGAAGAAACGTCAAGACGATTTGACAAATAAATTGGCCCTAATCATAAATATATTTTGTATAGAAGCCTAAAAGTAGCGCACTGGCTACCCAGTTCTTAGACCTCTATACACACAGAGTATTTCCAACACGATTTGAAACGCTCTCTATGATTTTGAATTATGCGGACGGACGGACGGACGGACGGACACGGAGCTAGATCATAAGGCTTCTTGTTATACTTTGTATAGAGGCCTAAAAGTAGCGCACTGGCTACCCAGTTCTTAGACCTCTATACACACAGAGTATTTCCAACACGATTTGAAACGCTCTGTATGATTTTGAATTATGCGGACAGACAGACGGACAGACAGACAGACAGACGGACGGACAGGCAGACACGGAGCTAGATCATAAGGCTTCTTGTTATACTTTGTATAGAAGCCTAAAACGTATCAACAGATCAACGTATCAACGGATCAACGTATCAACGTATCAACGTATCATCGTATCAACGTATCAACGTATCAACGTATCATCGTATCAACGTATCAACGTATCAACGTATCAACGTATCAACGTATCATCGTATCAACGTATTTAAATTTCCTATATAGGTGAAAAATTATGTAAATAAAATATAACTTATATTTGGTCTGCATTGAAAAAAAATTGTTATTTTTGGTCGCCATATTATTATAATGTAATATCAGATAATCTGCACTAATTAAATTTTTGCGGTCACAATCACAATTTCGAAGGTTCTGATAAGATTTGAATTATGCGGACAGACAGACAGACGGACAGACGCGGAGCCACATCATAAGGGTTCTTGCTATACTTTGTATAGAAGCCTAACAAGTAGTTCATATAGGGAGACCTCTTTGAAAATATCTTTAACTTAGTAAATTTCTTTCGAACATTTGCGTATTTATAAATTGCATTAGCAAATCGAAACAACGGATTAACAGATTAACGCAATACTATATAGACGAAGTATTTACAATATAACAACGTATCAGTTGATCAACGTTATGATTGGCTCTGAAACATGCGGACGGACACGAAGCCAGACCATAAGGCTTCTTTCTATACCTTGTATAAAAGCCTAAATAAGGCTTCTTGTTATACTTTGTATAGAAGCCTAAAAGTAGCGCACTGGCTACCCAGTTCTTAGACCTCTATACACACAGAGTATTTCCAACACGATTTGAAACGCTCTGTATGATTTTGAATTATGCGGACAGACAGACGGACAGACGGACGGACACGGAGCTAGATCATAAGGCTTCTTGTTATACTTTGTATAGAAGCCTAAAATTAAATATAAAAAATATAGAAATGAAACGCCTGTAAGGAGAAATATTAATTTAAAAATAAAAACCTAGCTGGCAAAGGTTCTTACCAAGATGGTATTGGCTTTAGTACGAGTAGTTTGATTTATTTGAACTTTGCATCCAACTCAAGTTGATTGGGAGAATTGAAGTTACACGGAAACTTATTCTTCAATTTATTTTGGAAAACGAATCCAATAATTTACAATATTAATTGATTTTCCTGACAAGGACTAATTTTCGTGTAGTTTTTCAAAATTTTCAACTCTAATAATTTTATCAATTATGTGTTGTTTTTATCTGACTTTATATTAAAAAAAAAACATAACTTGTAATCTTTTTCTTATGTACTACATAAAATCAATAATTATAAAATTTTGTAGTGCCAACTAGTTTTTCATTAAAAATTATTATACAAAAAAATTTGAGAAAAGAGGCATCTAAATTTACAAGTAGATAAAAAAATATTAATAAAGATTATTTCAACTTGAGGCTCGAAATAGGATCGTTACAACTGCAAAACTACTATTAAAATATCAATAAACTCAATATTCTTAAAAATATAATCGGCATGTACCATTAGTTAAAAAAAGAAAATCAATTTTTAATTTTTTAATCTCCTTGGATAATAAAATTCAATTAAATGTATTTAAATGTGATTAACCTGAAGCTATAATTTTTGTCAGGTACTGACAAATTCAAAAGACTTTTACTTCGCCATATAAAACGTCAGAAAGCTACGTTTTAATTTTAAATCCCTAAAAACAGGAAATCTAATTTAACTAGCGCTCTGTTATAAAATGAAATGTGGCGCTCACAAATTCAATTTTATTGCTTTTACCATTCGCATAACATCTTCTATGCAACTGTTTGGTGCCGCTATGATTTTTATCAACCTGTAAAAAATTTAGGTAAATATTTCCATCGATACGCTTTTCCTAAATTTCAATATCAATCAAAAATATTTACTAGTTCAAATAATATTAAAAAAATAGTAATGCATTTATGCCGGACGATGCAACTATCAATAAGAATATTTAGCTACATCGAATCTCTAAATTGACAAAATTATTTGCCGATTTATTTAGGAAAATTTTCACAAATTTTGTTAATTATTTCAAACAACAAAACGATCTCGTGATATTTACTATTTAACTTTACGCTGATTTTATTTCACGGTATAGCAATATGCAAACACCTACAAAGTTTTAAAGTTTTTAATTTCGCACAGTGCAATCCTCTCCTGTAGCGGAAAATCTTTAGAGGTGGTGCTAGAATATTTTTATCTCAAATGTATGTATACAGTGTGCATGTTATTCTTTAAATTATTTTCACCATTACTTTAAAGAAATCCGCTAAAGTTATACAAAAGTTTTATTAATAACGAAAGTAAACGGGTCTCTCGAGGGTTAATACAATTAAAAATTAAAATGGACACCGTAGAGGTGGAAAATAGGTAATTTTTATTATCCGCATTACAGAAATGCTGTTAAAGTTTTAAAATTAAATTTAAAATTTTCTAATAAATCAAAATGTTTTAGTTCGCACTACAACGAATCTCATGCATTCCTTCAGCCACCTGAAATAGTTGTATCAAACGCTGACAACATCATTCAAACTCGCTCGCATGATGCCGACGGAGCTTTTCATGATCATTCAGCTTTATCATCAAGACGACCATCCGCTATAATAGCAGCTTTAAGAAGACCCTCTCAAACCATAGCTTTATCAGCTGCTCATGCTGTTATGAATCAAAGACGTTATTTACTGAGGTAAGAAATAGTATATTGTACAATAAGTGCGGCAAGTTGTCTATTGCCCACGCGAGCGAAGTTGAACGCACGAACGACAGTGAGTGCGTTCATTCGCTTTAGTGGGCAATAGACAACCGCACGAATAGTACATACTATTTTATATTACACATGAAGGAAAATTTCTATCGTGGCACTGATTTTAATATTGGTGTCATCAATAATTAAATTTGAGAATTTGAATTTGCAATAACTCGAGAACGGCGCTAGATAGCGAAAAACTGAGAGAAAAAATTACCCCCCCTTGTTCGTACTTTACCCCCCGTCAGCAATTTGTCGCAGGAAGCCTTATGCAAAATTCTAGATCAATAGCGCGCATTTTTGGGGTAAAATAATTCAGAAAAAAAGTGACCATTACTTAGAACGTAGGCAGGTTCATTAATAATAAAAAAAAACACAGTCGAAAATATTATTTTAAAACGTGACATTTGAAAATGGAAGCAGAAAGTGATTCAGATATACTACCACTGGAGTAATTCAAGCAGCGGAAGAAGTCGTCAATAATTTACTTCCGCAAAAATCAAGAGGTAAATATGAAGCTTCATATGGTAAATTTATGAAATGGCGATCAGAAAAAAATATTAAAAGCTTTTCGGAACCAATTTTTTTGGCATATTTTAATGAATTGGCTGCAAATTATAAGCCATCGAGTATGTGGTCGACTTATTCGATGCTTCGAAGCATGATTGATATTAAGCATAAACTTAATATTCATAATTACTCGAATTTAATTGCTTTTTTGAAGCAAAAAAATAAAGGATTTAGAAGCAAGAAAGCTCAAGTACTAAATGCTGAACACATAAATCGATTTCTCCAAGAAGCTCCAGACGACAAATTTCTGGCTGTAAAGGTTAGTAAATTAGCTAAAAATTCTAAATTTATAATACAAATAAATACATAAACTTATTTACAATTTGTTTTTATTATTTATTTTAGGTAGCTTTAATTTTTAGAGTGCAAGGAGCATGTAGAAGACATGAACTGTGTGACTTGACTGTCAATGACATTGAGGACAAAGGTGACATGCTTCTAGTCAGAATTCCGGTAACGAAAAATGATAAGCCGAGATCATTTGTAGTAACGGGTGATTTTTATAACATCTATAAGAAGTATGCTATTTTGCGCCCAAAACTTGTGTCGACGAACAGATTTTTTATATATTGCCGTAATGGCAGATGTTCAAAGCAAGTCATAGGCATCAATAGTTTTGGCAGTATGCCTAAAAGTGTAGCAATATTTCTGAAATTAGAAGAACCGGAATCTTATACTGGACATACGTTTAGAAGAAGTTCTGCGACGCTTCTAGCTGATTCTGGTGCTGATCTCTTGACTCTTAAGAGGCATGGGGGATGGAAATCCAACACAGTCGCTGAAGGTTACGTTGAAGACTCTGTAGGCAATAAAAAACGAATAGGCCAGCAAATTGCTAATGCCATAATAACCGAAGTCCCATCAACATCACGAAATGACCCAAACGACCCAAATGACCATAATATAACGACACAATTACCAATCAACGTTTATGTAGAAGACAAAGAAAACATAGAAATTGCAAATTTGAACTCATTGGCATCATCAAATAGTTCCCAAAATATTAATTTTAATATTTCTAATTGTCCGAATATTTCTATATTTATTAATAAAAAGAAACATGAATAAATCCTTTAGATAAATTTAGTTAAATTTATTTAAAACAAGTCACGTTCAAGTGACGTTCAATAAATTGTGTTTATTAAAAATATCAAGAGATCTAGTATCGATTTGCGTGTTTTATTCGAATTGTGGGAAATTAACGTGCGACAAAGTATTCCGCCATTTGCGTGCGACAAAGTACTTTGTCGCACGCAAATGGCGGAATGGGCAATCGGCCATTTTGCAAACAAAATAATGTGTGCAAAGATAGAACTTTTCCCGCATGTGTAATATAAAAAATTTAAACTGCCTTCATCTTGCCGTAAATAAAATAAAGCAACCAACAAAAAATGAAAACCCATTTCAATTTTTATTTATAAAAGATTTTCCGTAAGCTTCGCCTTTAAATCGAAATATTTAGTTGTACTGTTTTAGTTTCTTTCAAGGACAAAGTGACCGTTCCATGTCATTAGATGGAAATCCAGATGCGGAAAAAGAAGAGAAAGAAAAACAATTCAACAGAAAATTAAGCAAGTTAGTTTTCTATAAATATTTTATAAACCAATTTTTCTTTATTTTTTTTTATCGAAAACAGCGATGTTTTGACCACAATTCTCTCGGCGCTTTACGCAAAGCTTGTGATAGTATTGGGAATGGCATTTCCGATCACAGAAACAATTTCTCGTGACGTTCCTCCATTCTATTATCAAGGATTTTACTTATACATGTATTTAGGAAGCATCGCTTTTGCAGGTTACATGTATGTAACTCTTATAAGGGAAAAGGCCGTATTTTCTATACTCAATTCGTATCGTAAGTATCAAATCAAATTTTGTATAACACGAAATGAAATTTTAAGTTATGCACATTTTTTTATAGAAAAACACAGTAACCCAACTGCAGCGCAAAGAAGAAGGATTTCAATGTTTCCAAACAGTAATCAACCGCCCAAAAGATATGGAAGCTTCTATTTACGTTTAGGCGCAATCGGTAATAATATTTTTTCATTAAATTTAACATTAAATTTAATACGTCGAAATGGCTGCGGTCTTAAAGCTAGAAAACTTGAGTATTACGATAAAATGAACAGTTGGCTTTTAAAATTTATTTTAAGATCATTTTTAGTCAAACTGACCAAATGTCATTGAAAGAGTACCGACCACTTTACCTAAGTAAAAATTCAATCAATTCTTTAGGGAATGGAACACATTATTCCAAAGAAAACAATATTTTCACTTTATTCAGTATTCTCAAATTATCTATAAGTTAAGCGGATTTGGTCACTCGGCCTTCGGCTTCGCTTAGCGGGAGTCCCTAATTATTGATCTTAGATAATATTAATAGTAATCCCTTATGATTATAAAAATTTTCTATTTTTTGTAATACCGTAATTAATACTTAAGCCATAAATTGAAAGTCTTCGTTTAGACCATTATAAATCAAAAATTAATTTGTTGCTGGGAGTTCAAAATTGCTCATTTCCTTTACCATTTGATTTAACATATTTTCCATTTTCCGCCAATAATTCACTGAAACTCAATTTTGTAAAAATTCTCAACCAATCAAAATTGAATAACATAAATTTTCGACAAAACAGAGATTCTCAAAATTCCTGAATAATTATAAATTTATTTTACACAATTGAAATTGTAAAAAAGTTTTTGAATAATTCGCTTTTCGAATAAAATTTCATCTTCATCATCTTATAAATAAGTTTGTGCTCTTCAAATTTGGCCTAATAATATTTAACCCAGAAATGAAACTAAGTGAGTTATAAACGAAAAACCACATTGGAGGAAGTAAACCACGCATTTTGGGGAGAAGCCAGATTTTAGGTTATATTTACGGGGTTCATTCGGACACTAAAATGCACACGTCTAGCAAATTTTAGCTTGCCCGAATTTTCTTGCAAGGTAAAATTTCCCGAACTATTTACCACATATTTTTGTTACTTGCGCCGACATATTGAAAAAATAGCCAAAAGCATGAGTTTTTCGACAATATCTCCTTATTGTATACGTATGCACTTTTACGTTTGGGAATTGAATTTCATTCGGACGCTGCCGTGTAAAATAGTTTTGCACTTATTTTTCATTCTATATTAATGTAGTTGAAGCCGAATGCATTTATTTATTCCTTTCACCTTCCTTACCTGTATTAAATTTTTATACAAAAAATTATAACAGATTTCAAAGAATTTGAAGATTTGCATAATCCAGGGTGAAAAATTTATAACTGTGTATAAAGATATACTTAAAATTATATAATGCAAAAATAAATGTTTGATTAACCTCTATCTCAAATATATGATCATGTTGTGGCATCCTTTGCTATTGGCATTGCACTGTTTGTGGTTAGTCGTGTTGCAAATGACGACTTTATTGATATTATTATTCAGTAAACTAAACTGATAATAATGCAAAGAGCATCAAATTTAGCATCATTTGTATAATATTCGTAATCTGTTCATAAATACGTAATAGTAAAAATTAGTTTTAATAAAAAAAATAAAATTTCTCAATATCCATATTTAAATGAGGTTGTTTAGATATTTACAAATCAAGATTATGCTAATTGCTCATTCGCTTCTCACCTCAATTAGAGCAAACATAAATCCCGAAGAACTGCTTCACATGTTTTATTCCACAAATGTCATACAAATAGGCCAAGACCACTACTCAGTTGCAAATTTCATTGGTTCATAATTATTATTTACAAAACGCACAAACTTATGACCACAAGAACTGGCTCTCCGCCATTATTGAAAAGATTTTCAACCCTGTAATTAATCCAAGCTAAATTCAACGACCTTCTTTAGCTAGAACTCGCATAAACGAAGTCTACTTCCATGATTATGGAAGGATTATGCCTGGATTATGCCTGTCGTACGGTATCTACCGACGGCGACGTAGGGATATAATTGGTGCTTTAACCTACTAGGCCATCATCAGATATGCGGTAAGTTGTTTAAACCAACTATTGAATATGCGTCCTGCGCTTGAAGACAGGTTGGCTCGTCGCGCCTGTGAATCCGTGTTTGGATACAGCACAATGAAGAAGGTATTAAAGAACCTTCAGCGTAGTTCTTTGAATTACGAAGATTTGATGGACAATTTCCACAAGTATGACCACGCTTCCTCTCCCTGCAATAGAGATTCCATCTATCTTATGTACTTACAATTGGTAAGAGAGGAGTTAATTGGAGAGAAAGTGATCCCGTTGACTGCGACTGCAGTAACGAAGTTGGCAGACTTCCCAGATGCGAAGTCCCCAGGTTTGCCTTGAAAAAACCTTGGATATAAAACCAAAAGAGATGCGGTTGATGAGCCTGAAAAGTTGCAATATAATATAGAGTTCATGGATAGACGTGGAAGCACTACAATATGCGTCCTGCGTGTAAAGACAAGTTGGATCGTCGCGCCTGTGAATCCGTATTTGGATACAGCACAGTGAAGAAGGTATTAAAAACCTTCACCGTAGTTCTTTGAATTACGAAAATTTGATAGACAATTTCCACAAGTATGATCACGCTTCCCCTCCCTGCAATAGAGATTCCATCTATCTCATGTGTTTTCGGAAAGAGAGGAGTTAATTGGAGAGAAAGTGATCCCGTTGACTGCGACTGCAGTAACGAAGTTTGCAGACTTCCCAGATGCGAAGTCCCCAGGTTTGCCTTGAAAAAACCTTGGATATAAACCCAAAAGAGATGTGGTTGATGTGGTTTATAAATTTATGAATAGTTAGTAGTAGTACCCTTGTTCAGAATTGCAAACATTTTGCATTTCATTTTGTTTTGCGACCGTTTTTTAGTTCGGTTGATGTGGCAACAACTCAGCGACTCTGCTAGGTCGCAATATATATTACAAGCCAGGAGGGCTTCCAAACAAAAAAGGAAAAAAGGAAAGAACCGTGTTTTATTCAACCAAACCAAGATACAGTCCATTTGCTCCAAAAAATATCCAAGATTCTTCGCTTGGATAAAGTGATTGCACTAAACATATACGGTGCAATCAACATTGATCCTTCGACACGGATTCAAAATTGGTCGATCGACACGGATGCAGTGGATTACAATCAAGATTCACCACAAGGTAAATTGATCAAATTTATTTGGCGCCAAAGAAACGCCATTGTTCCTGTACAACGGAGCAAACAGCTGACACACATAGCTTTTACGTGTTATTGATAAGTGTGGGGTTCCAAATATCTAAATCACCTATTACTAAGATTTCACATTTTAAGGGTAATTTTAATTTCAATAATTCAATTACATTTCATCACGACTGTGATAACAAAAACTTTCAATCATGGAATCATTAAACCGTGAGAGGGGTCTCTTGAAAGGCCACCTAATAACCAGATTCATAACATTCATAACAAAGTTAAATGAACAAGTTCAGGAAGTTACGTCTGAACACATTTCCGCCGTCACTTCCTCCGCCGTCACTACTCCCGTGCATCGACGCAGACGGCGTGCTACAAAATTTTGACTTGCGTCAATTTTTAAATTTAAAAAGAGCCGTGGCCGCAAATACGCCGGCGTGGACTTTTAATAATTGTTCAAACATAAATATACACAACAAATAGTTTCAACCTCCAATCCTGCTGATGCATTCCTGTTTTCTATCTAACCGAAGTGGGAGGGAGCCCAATCCCAAATCGTAATAGCCCATCCAATCGTTGTACTAAAAGAACCCGTTGTGTAAGAGGATAGATCCTACCCACCTGCCTAATCAAAGAGCTAAAAATTCTGTATCGATTTGCTGAATATACTACCTCTTCCCGGGCGGTTTAACATGGGGGAGAAAACGGAAAAGAAAATCAATGATAGCAACAGAGTCTTTGGTTCCGGAATTTTCTTTTCAACACAGTTGATGAAGAGCATTGCTGATGATCATAGATTATGGGCCCTATTTGCTGACGTAGCACATGAGTGGGTCGCAAATAGAAACATGAGAAAGAACCTGCCTGTAGCTTATATGCAGCAAACATGGCATCATAATAGATTCAAAACCCGAAACTTCACTACGTAAGTCGAAAATAATAATTCATTGGAATCGAAATTTCGATTCCCGAAATATCGGGATAATGATACGAAAAACTTATTAAGAATAAATTTTAAATAGACCTATACCCGACTAATAATATCTTATAATGTAAATTATTCAAAGTCCGATTCTCAAGCACCCGATGACGGGAGTAAGGCGAGCGTCACTCGCAAAATATCCTACAATCCCACCAAAAGCAAAACAAAGTTTCGGCTAATAATCTGTGTAATTGCTGTAGATTATGTATTGATTAAGTGTTGTTAGCTTTTATGGCCAAATATTATGTAAATTTGCCACCTGAAAGAAAAA
Source organism: Podabrus alpinus (assembly GCA_932274525.1). Lineage (NCBI taxonomy): Eukaryota > Metazoa > Arthropoda > Insecta > Coleoptera > Cantharidae > Podabrus > Podabrus alpinus. The sequence continues at coordinate 62,997,058 of OW026457.1, read as the reverse complement.
TGGAACGATGTTAAAAATTATGCAAACATTCCTAAATCAAAATTCTTAAATGCTCTTAAATTATGCTATAAACAACTTATTTTCAGTATAATGGAAAATTATATCAACAAATTTTTGGAGCTGCAATGGGTAAGCCCAACTTCGGCTACTATTTCCAATTCAACTAGTTAAGGTAATTTTAGAAGAAAACCGTATTTCTTCACTACTTTGCTTTTTGGTGAACAGGAAATCCAGCAGTACATATTTTTGTTTGTGGTTTACCCCTCGGTTCTAATACTAATACTTTTTAAGTTTTACTTTCGACCTGTACTATTTATTAACCATTTTGCATTGATGTGGTGACTGAAGAATCTCCTCAGCAGTAAACTGACATGACAGTGTTTCGGGTCCACATGCTCAGTCACTTTAGATACACATGGCTATTATTTTATTTAATAATAATTATTATCTTTAGGTTGGCAAAAAGATAACCAATAAGAGTTGCGTTACCGACAGATGCATATAGGCGATTATTAGACAAAAATATTCCATAAAATTAAATCAATGTTTTATTGTATATTCGGCAAACGGCGTTAAGTACTTAGAAGAACTTGTCGAGAGCCAGTCATTGGATCTTATAATGTAAATTATTAAATTTACATTGCATTCAAAGTCCGATTCTCAAGCACCCGATGACGGGAGTAAGGCGAGCGTCACTCGCAAAATATCCTACAATCCCACCAAAAGCAAAACAAAGTTTCGGCTAATAATCTGTGTAATTGCTGTAGATTATGTATTGATTAAGTGTTGTTTGCTTTTATGGCCAAATATTATGTAAATTTGCCACCTGAAAGAAAAATGGAACGATGTTAAAAATTATGCAAACATTCCTAACTCAAAATTCTTAGATAAAAACGTTTTTGTTTTAATTACGTCTACATTTCATAAAATTTTTTAATTGATCAAATTTAATTTGTACATTTTGACATGGGCATTGAGGGTTCCAAAATTTGCAAATCCAAAATTCTGTTGTCTGAGACGCCTAATAATGCAAAAAACCAAAAGTTGGAATTTGAACAATATAATAATTGTGTAAGTGTGACATATAAACTTGTAATTAAGTTCACAGCGGTGGCTTGAGTGCAATACTGGTTGAATTCGGAGCGGTAATTTCGGGTTCGAATAACGGACCTCGCGGAATTGCTTACTCAGTTCCCCGGTATGCATCATGCACACACTGTGGATCAAAAACCATACTAAAAACAAACCCTACCAAAAGTAACCCTTACAAATAAACCCATACCAACAAAAAGCGTAATGACCTTGTTGTTATAAACGCTATATAAGAGAAAAAATTCTTAAATGCTCTTAAATTATGCTTATAAACAACTTATTTTCAGTATAATGGAAAATTATATCAACAAATTTTTGGAGCTGCAATGGGTAGCCCAACTTCGGCTACTATTTCCAATTCAACTAGTTATGGTAATTTTAGAAGAAAACCGTACTTCTTCACTACTTTGGTTTTTGGTGAACAGGAAATACAGCAGTACTACATTTTTTGTTGGTGGTTTACCCCTCGGTTCTAATACTAATACTTTTTAAGTTTTACTTTCGACCTGTACTATTTATTAACCATTTTGCATTGATGTGGTGACTGAAGTATCTCCTCAGGAGTAAACTGACATGACAGTGTTTCGGGTCCACATGCTCAGTCACTTTAGATACACATGGCTATTATTTTATTTAATAATAATTATTATTATCTTTAGGTTAGCAAAAAGATAACCAATAAGAGTTGCGTTACGGACAGATGCATATAGGCGATTATTAGACAAAAATATATTCCATAAAATTAAATCAATGTTTTATTGTATATTCGGCAAACGGAGTTAAGTACTTAGAAGAACTTGTCGAGAGCCAGTCATTGGAACTGGAATAAATCCTCAAGGAGTTCACCTCCTGCAGCATTGCAGTTAAATTTTGTATGACAGCCCTCATAGTAAATTGACAACGTTATTAGATTTAGGTAATTAATTAAATTAATGTAAACAATTCAATACGATATTAAGAAAACACAAATTTATGTGCTCCCATAAGTCTACAACTAAAACTTACAATCTTCTAATGCCCAGTTGTTCAGTCTCTGGTTATCTTTTAACCCGGGTTAATTTCCATGTACACAATAATTGTTGAACAATTATTTTTTTTATGAAAATTAACCCGGTTTAAAATATAATTTGAGATTGTGAACAACTGGGCCTAAATAGCGCGAAACAAAAAGAACATACCAGTAGTAACGTCGTGTATAGTATTAAATGTCAATGTCAAAATGTCAACATAAACAAAGCAGTTAAATTGACTGCGACGTAAATATAAACAAAATTAAAAGTATTAAATATTTATCAAAATGCAAGAAATAACGTTCAATGTCAAGAAGACCAATAATGCGATCACAGATAGACAACAGAAAGGCAACTGGCCGTAATTGCTATAAGACCAAAACTTACATGTCAACTATTTCGATTCGCGACCTGGATCCTCAGGTTAGCGAATAAGAGGTCCTGTTTAGCGCAAGAACGATCATCGTGGCTGGAGCATCCATAATCCTCCAGTCCTCAAAATAACGCATAACGGGACCCAAACGGCAACGATTAGGGCGGACAATAACAACGCCAACATCCTCGCCGCCGCCCGGACGATCCCCGTCGGACTTTCGGGAGCGTGCAGGGTGACTGCCCTAAGTCGTTGCTTTCGATGCTGGGCCTCTGACCACAGGTCAGAGAACTGCAGAGGCCCAAATAGAAAAATCGATTTGGTGAATATACTACCTCTTCCCGGGCGGTTTAACCTGGGGGAGAAAATGGAAAAGAAAATCAAGGAGAGCAACAGCGTCTTTGGTTCCGGAATTTTCTTTTCAACACAGTTGATGAAGAGCATTGCTAATGATCATAGATTCTGGTCCCTATTTTCTGACGTAGCACATGAGTGGGTCGCAAATAGAAACATGAAAAAGAACCTGCCTGTAGCTTATATGCAGCAAACCTGGCATCATAATAGATTCAAAACCCGAAACTTCACTACGTAAGTCAAAATAATAATTCATTGGAATCGAAATTTCGATTCCCGAAATATCGGGATAATGATACGAAAAACTTATTAAGAATCATAACCTTTAAATAGACCTATACCCGACTAATAATATCTTATAATGTAAATTGCATTCAAAGTCCGATTCTCAAGCACCCGATGACGGGAGTAAGGCGAGCGTCACTCGCAAAATATCCTACAATCCCACCAAAAGCAAAACAAAGTTTCGGCTAATAATCTGTGTAATTGCTGTAGATTATGTATTGATTAAGTGTTGTTTGCTTTTATGGCCAAATATTATGTAAATTTGCCACCTGAAAGAAAAATCGAACGATGTTAAAAATTATGCAAACATTCCTAAATCAAAATTCTTAGATAAAAACGTTTTTGTTTTAATTACGTCTACATTTTATAAAATTTTTTAATTGATCAAATTTAATTTGTACATTTTGACATGGGCATTGAGGGTTCCAAAATTTCCAAATCCAAAATTCTGTTGTCTGAGACGCCTAATAATGCAAAAAACCAAAAGTTGGAATTTGAACAATATAATAATTGTGTAAGTGTGACATATAAACTTGTAATTAAGTTCACAGCGGTGGCTTGAGTGCAATACTGGTTGAATTCGGAGCGGTAATTTCGGGTTCGAATAACGGACCTCGCGGAATTGCTTACTCAGTTCCCCGGTATGCATCATGCACACACTGTGGATCAAAAACCATACTAAAAACAAACCCTACCAAAAGTAACCCTTACAAATAAACCCATACCAACAAAAAGCGTAATGACCTTGTTGTTATAAACGCTATATAAGAGAAAAAATTCTTAAATGCTCTTAAATTATGCTTATAAACTTATTTTCAGTATAATGGAAAATTATATCAACAAATTTTTGGAGCTGCAATGGGTAGCCCAACTTCGGCTACTATTTCCAATTCAACTAGTTATGGTAATTTTAGAAGAAAACCGTACTTCTTCACTACTTTGGTTTTTGGTGAACAGGAAATACAGCAGTACATTTTTTGTTGGTGGTTTACCCCTCGGTTCTAATACTAATACTTTTTAAGTTTTACTTTCGACCTGTACTATTTATTAACCATTTTGCATTGATGTGGTGACTGAAGAATCTCCTCAGCAGTAAACTGACATGACAGTGTTTCGGTCCACATGCTCAGTCACTTTAGATACACATGGCTATTATTTTGTTTAATAATAATTATTATCTTTAGGTTGGCAAAAAGATAACCAATAAGAGTTGCGTTACGGACAGATGCATATAGGCGATTATTAGACAAAAATATATTCCATAAAATTAAATCAATGTTTTATTGTATATTCGGCAAACGGAGTTAAGTACTTAGAAGAACTTGTCGAGAGCCAGTCATTGGAACTGGAATAAATCCTCAAGGAGTTCACCTCCTGCAGCATTGCAGTTAAATTTTGTATGACAGCCCTCATAGTAAATTGACAACGTTATTAGATTTAATTAATTAAATTAATGTAAACAATTCAATACGATATTAAGAAAACACAAATTTATGTGCTCCCATAAGTCTACAACTAAAACTTACAATCTTCTAATGCCCAGTTGTTCAGTCTCTGGTTATCTTTTAACCCGGGTTAATTTCCATGTACACAATAATTGTTGAACAATTATTTTTTTTATGAAAATTAACCCGGTTTAAAATATAATTTGAGATTGTGAACAACTGGGCCTAAATAGCGCGAAACAAAAAGAACATACCAGTAGTAACGTCGTGTATAGTATTAAATGTCAATTTTTTTTTAATTGACATTGTCAATTAATTTCATACAAAAGCGCTTACAATTTTAATAATTTGATTACATAATTAATAATTTATTTTCTAGCCTTGAAAATGGGCCAAATGTAAACGGCCTGAAACGTTGGAAAATATTTTAAAAATATTACAGACCTATACCCGACTAAAAATCTTATAAGTAATTAAACCAAAAGGTCAACTATAATACAAAATTATAATAATTAAATTTGATTATTGCTCCAATTTATTATACCTTGATGAAACTGAAAGAAAATTAGAAGATAGAATGAAAGAACATAAACGAATTGACATCAACACTAATTTAAGTAAACATTTACTAAAATCATCAAAAACATCAAACTTCTGAAAAAAAATCACCAAAAAGTAAATACCTAGATTTATGGGAAACTTATCAACTAGAAATACATTTAAAAATTAACGATTTTCAACTTCTGTGTAAATGATAAATTAGATTTAACAATACCCCCCATGTATCGCTAATTTTTCTAAAACTTACTTTTAGAAACTTACTTATATTAAATTTATAATAATTGAAATACGTCAATACTTTTCACAAACAGAAATTTATTTCAGTATTAATAAACTAAAATAATTGTAAGTTCTCTCTGTATTTATAATTTTGTTTGTTAAATCAAAAAGTTACGGATTGGATCTGATGATGCTATAATAGCGAAACTGGTTATCCAAAATATAACAATTTTACAAACAAAGCGTCGATTTAATTAATTATTTACAAACAAGTTTGTATTATGGACAACTATCCAAATAATTATTACTGAAATCTTTGTCATTTAATTTACGAATTTATAATAACATAAATTCTATAGCAACTACAAGTTGTAAAAATTCTTTGAAATTTAATGTTTAAGAAACAAATTTAAAAGCACTTACCCCAAAATGTGTTACTTGGTAGTATAAATTCGACTCTCTGCACCAATCTACACCACCAATCTGCTTTCACAGCTATTTCAAACTTGAGCTACTCGTGGTTTTCTTTTTGGGCAACGTCTCCAAATAATCTGTAACAAAATCTTAGATGAAATACAATTTACTTATGCTGGATTTCACAAGTGATTAAAAATTTAAACTATTTCATTATAGTCCAGGCAACGAAGCCGAAAAATTGGCTTCAGCTTGCAAAAAATCCGGGCAAGCTGAATTTTGGTAGAGATGTACATTGGAGTATTCTAATGAACCTCCTAAAAGTCCCATAAAATCCCACGCCGGCGTCTCCCGCAATCGGGGGTTTTAGCTCCTCCAACGCGATTTCTTGCCGATAACTCGCTTATTTACGCTTGTATGAAAAATTATTATCAGACCATAATTGAAGAGCATAAAATTCTTTATAAAATATATTTTTTTCAAATTTTTCCATAGCGCACTAATATTGAAATGGCATAATATTGATTCCTTACAAGGAGATAAATGTTTTCAGTTACGAGAAGTGATTTTAAAGTAAATTAATTAAAATTTGAGCAAAGGTTAGAAAATGAAGAGAAAATGGATTTTTTCAAAATTTGCCCAAGTTATAGTATCTTCCAAGTACCGAAGCGGAAATTTTGGTTTGAGCTTACCGAAAGTCCGGGCAAGCTGAAAATTGGCAAAGATGTATATTGAAGAGTTCTAATAAACCCCCAAAATGACTCATAAAAATCCCAAGCCGGCGTTCCCTCAAATGAGGATTTTACCCCCCTAGTGCGGTGTTTCGCCTATAGCTCACGTATTTTTACTTATACAAAAAATTACCATTAACTAAAGTTGAAGAACATAAAATTTCTATAACTTATGGCGCTGCAGTAGGTAGTACTACAATACATACTTTAATATGCAAATTAAACTTTGTTTAATGGTAATTTTTCGTTTGTAGTAAAGTAATTGCGAGTTTCTCGAAAACTGATTCAACTGTAGTAATTATTATATTTAGTTATTTGCATAAAAACCGTTTGATTCACACGCATTGCAGTTATTCGCGAAAACTTTTGGGAGAAGGTTGTATAAACAACGCCCCCAACCATCCCAAAATTTTTGCTCCAAGCGAGTGGCGCGCAGAATTTTATTATTTTTTTCATATGCAAAAAGCTATATAATTATGTATATTAAATGCTCTAGCTTATGGAACACTTTTGCTTGAAATTCCAAATGAATGAAAATAAAGTTATAATTTTTGAAAAACTAAAGTACTTGAAACGGAAGATTAACCCCCTTCACTGGGTTTAGCGAAAATATTTAAATTCAATTCATCTAACAAACTATAATGCCCGATTTCATAAAACTTTTAACAAACCTTTAAATTTACATAACTAACCAATAGAAAACATGTTAGTACTTGCAATCCACTAGAAATTCCAACATTGTGTTTGCTGGACTATGAAATTTTTTTAGGTTTTGCAAAATAATTATTTCTTCCTAATTTTTAGTAATTGCGAGTTTCTCGAAAACTGGTCCAACTGTAGTAATTATTATATTTAGTTATTTGCATGGTAAAAACGCTCGATAGAAATAAAAGCTCATTGGAGCTTAAACGATTTTTGATTGATTGACACCAATTTTATTCAAAACTTTAATTTGTATCAAAATTTTGAAATTAACGACCAAAAGTTATTCGCAAATAACGCGAATAACGATGATGCTTGTTTTCTTTTTTAATATTATTTTCCTACGCCCGATAGTGAAAGTAGGATTTTCAAGCTGTCAGTTGGTGGTTGAAAATTGGCATTTGCCGCTTGGCGAGCGGCAATGAAACATTGCCGCTCGCCAAGCGGCAAATGCCAACTTTCAACCATCAACTGACAGCTTAAAACAAATGGAACGCAAAATTTCCTTAGAAACGATGTAGCAAGGCTAATATGATAGAAATAAAAATAATTCACTACAGAGATTGAATGTAAATCTTTATCTAGGTTTTGATCATTTTTGAAGCGGGCGGAGGAAAAATAGTATGCATGCTTCAAGCGTAAAGTGACTTTTGTGCTCGGAGGCGAAATTTACAGCGCGAGCCGTAGGCGATTCAAAAGAAACAAAAGATTCACTTTCCGCTTTTAATATGCAATATACTATTCCGCGCTATTTGCGCGGAGCGATGTTGTTAAAATTTACAATTTCTCAATCTTTCAATTTTTTTACCATTGCAATTCTAACTATGGTAATGAAAGTTCATTGGTGTTCAAATGAATGGTATTAATTTTATTAAAACATCATCACTTCTGTAATAGTACATTATATATCAAGGTTGTGAAGGCCGTCATTATTGCCCTAGCGCCAAGATTATATTCCGAGGTGCTTTGCACCGAGGAATATAACGCGCGGAGGCAATAATGGTCTTCACAACCGTGGTTTATATACTATTTTTTCCACTACTAGATTTATTACCATTTTTTAAATTCTTTTTAATAAAAAAATTTTCAAATTTAAAATATTTATTTCAAATGACAGTTTTGTTTTGTTGATTTGACAGTTGTTGACAAATTTTAAATCACGTATGTCAAATCATTTCATTGGTTCATTTTTTTAACTTAAGTGTATAATGAATTTGTCAAATCATTTCATTGGTTCATTTGTATAATGAAAATATTATTTACCGCATGTCTAAAATGCGTCACTTCACATGTGACTTGGATAAGTTATAATGGTAGCCTATATGACTAGTAGTGGAAAAAATACATTTCTACAGCCCCTCTCAAAATAAATTGTTTCAAAAAAATTGAATTTTTATTAAAAACTTTGAAGCTCAAACGACCGGAATGGAAGTTCATTGGATCTCAAACGATTCCTGATCGATTGACACCAATTTTATGAAAAAAAAATCGCGATGGGGAGCTGTTGTTTCTACATCAAACCACCTCCGAGGAGCCTAATAGTCTTGTCCATCTTCGACTATGTAGTTTAATGGGAATGGGGCAGATGAGATGGTAGAAGCAAGTATTTATTAATCCCATACTGAACAAAATCAAAACTATACGAATGAAAACCTTTTTTTTTCAAATTACAAATCGTTCTGATTATTGTTATTTTTCATTTAATATTTCAAAATAAAAAAAAATTATATTATACTCGTACGTTTTTATTGTAAAATTTTGTTGTCTTTCAAACAAATGATATGCAATTCCGGGACTTACACTGCTATTTTAATCTTTTTTTTTAATACTGCAGTTTTTAACTTTAATCTTAAGGGGTTTAAAATTAGCAAAATGTTTAATTGGCCGAAAAAATGTTGGCTGCATCAAAAAACCGACGAAAATTTAAACTTTTTTAATTTATTTTTTTTTTACCTCGCGAAAATTATAGCCAAACAACACCAGATGACTTTTTTTTAATCCCAACGGAAGGAATGTTGGGAATGTTTTTCACTATTTTAAATTTTTATATTTAAAAATGTTTCAAATAAATACAAATGAGTGATTTTTGACTTTTGATGATTTTTCGCTTATTCGAATCATCGGTTATGGTGATCAAAAACCCCGAGTCTGATATAATCTCATTAAGCGGCACCTATTGTATTTAAAAACGAAACAAACAACGTCGTGTTCTTCCTTTATAAGATTGTTAAAAACCCAAATCAAAGCAATTCATGGTAAATCGCAGTTTCGCAAAAATAGTTTTTAGAAAAGTAAGGTGAAAGGAACAAAAGGTGTAAATGCTTTACAATTCGGGTGGCCCAGAGTGTAGCAAATGTTCACCGGCTAAAGCGGGCTCGAGCCACTGGTTTTGGCAGTGAAACCAGAAACCTTGAAAGGTGGTATTTTACACCCTGAACCTCGAATTGCAAAGATGACAATATAAGGTTAATAATTTGGAAATTTATATGTAAACAAACCGGTATAAAGAAGTGAATAAACTGATTTTTCTAAAATTTGGTAAATACAATATTTTTTAATTGGGTAGGTGGCCACGTACTTACAGTTTTTATATTATTAAAAAACGGATAATTAATTTCATGTTTCTTCGCCTAAATGTGACCATAATTATTTTTCAAATGCCAAAAATATGTAACTCCGGTTACCAGTGTTAAATATCCAAAATATAAAAATTGGATAAATAATTTTTATATAAAAATGTAAAAAAATTGGAGAAATTGAAGAGAGCCTGAAAAACAGAAGCATTAATTAATTAATTAATGAAAACCTAGCTGGCAAAAGTTCTTACCATGATGTTGTTGGCTTGATAGTTTAATTATTTCGAACCTTGAATTCAACACAAGTTTATTGGAAGAATTCAAGTTAAATATGGTAACAACTACCTGAATTTCCTTGTTAAATTTTTGGAAAACGAATCCAATAATAATTTATATTCATCACAAGGAATAATTCGTTATATTTTCCAAAATTTCAGCTCTACTAATTTTTACTAATTCTGCGTTCTTTACAAGTAAACTTTACAAAACAAAACTTTGTTATTATTTCCAAAGCTTCACATTATTTTTTTTTTAATATTTATTTCTAAAATTTTCTTGTGCCAACTAGTTTTTCATTTAAAAATTAATATAAAAAAAACCAGAAGAATAATTTGAAAAATGGGATCTAGATTTTAGTGTAGAAAATATTTAAAAAACAAGCAGTTTAAACAATTTATTATTAAAAAGGATCATTTCAAATTGAGGGTCAAAATAGGGGGCGGAGGTAAATGTGCCACCAGTAATGTTATTCTACCTGCTACGAATTTAGGATATTAAAAGTACACAGGTATTTGTGCCACCGGAGAAAACGGCATCTACCTGATGCATCTCCTACATGTAACATCGATTATTTTTTGATTTTACACGATTTTTTGGGGGTGAAACGTAATAGTTTACTGCCCCATACCGCAACTATACTTTTTAATGCTATATCGAGGGTCTCTCACATCCCGGTTTCATTTATCCCGGTTTTCTTGATGGGTGGCGCCTTCTCGTATGTTTAGCCTAGTAACCAGAGTCAAAACCGCCCTGGAGGGGTGCAACGCGGAGCGGAGCGCAGCGGCGCCCCGTAAGGGTAGGTTTTGACGATGGATTACCCTCCTTATCGAATGCACACCCCAAAATTCGAAGGCAAAAAAAATTTAATTTTTTCACTGTTAGGCCCAGTTGTTCAGTTTCGGGTTATATTTTAACCTAGGTTATTTTCCATAGAAATGATTGTTTCAAGAATTGTTTCCATGGAAAATAATTCAGGTTAAAAGATAACCTAATACTGAACAACTGGGCCTTAGTGGCACAAATACCTGTGTTTATTTAAAGAACCCTTTTGGTCGGTGGCACATTTACCGGTACCCTTTCCTGGTCAGGTACATTTGGTGGCACATTTACCTCCGCCCAAAATAGGATAGTTACAGAAGATTCCTTTTGGTCTATAATATGACTGACCTAAATATAATTTAAAAACAAAGGGATCTTATTGGCCAAATGAATACAATAAATATAATAATTGAAAATGCACTGTGCTACGTAAAATTTTAAAAAATTAAATGAAAATTACAATTCAGCGCTGAAGGTGGCCAATGGGGTAGCAACAATTCACCGGCTAAGGCCCGCTTTTACAATAGTCGGTTAAGTCTCAGTTACTTGGTGATAAATCTAACATGATGTCCAATGAGAAGACGTCAAACCTCAAATTAAACACCAGTGTAAAGTAACTGAGCCTTAACCGACTATTGTAAAAGCGGGCCTAAAGCGGGATTGCGCCTTTGGTTTTAGTAAAACCAGGTGGTAGTACAAGCAGTAACCTTAAACAGATGGTATTTTACACCCTGAACCTCGAATTGCAAAGGTAATATTGTTAATCACTTTGAAATTTATATAGAAAAAAAAATGAGTAGATCGATTTTTAGGCCAATGCTTTTAGGATTAAACCTCGAAAGAGATCGCGAATGGCCGAAATTTCGTAGTTAACTGTAAATAATATAGGGAAGTATTTAGAAATGAAATTTTTCAGGATTCCAAATACCCGACAATTTAGTTAAAAATTTGTAAACCGAAGAACTTGAGAAAAAAATGGCACATGTTTATCGATTATCGCTTACGGTGCAAAACCTAAGCGAAAATATCAAAATGAATAATTGTTTAAATACATATCTAAGATAAATGGTTTAGGCGTGAGAGTCGTTCGAAGTTGTCCTCTCGATACGACAACTTTCAGATAAAATCGTGATTTTCACTAATGCCTCAATTTTAATTATAATTGACGGAAATAACGTAAACGTGAAATTAAAAATTGGCTATGTGAACATTGTATAACTTCCCCATTGAATTCTAGGGTCACAAATTATTTTTCGGTAAACCAATAATGAGGTTTGGTGAAGTTTCATGTTTACACTTACACCAGATTTTGTACCATTATGACGATTATAAAAATATTTGACGATTTTTTATCTGGTTTAAACGCAACTAAATTGGAAACCATTTAAAACTGTATCTGAAACCGTAATTAATTCCTTTAATTTTCTTTTAGTACATAGATTCGTAAGTCAGTCGACAACGCATTCAAAAAGGACTATTGGGTAAACAAATCGGGGCAAGCTAAAATAAATTTTATTCTCTTTATTGGGACCTCTAAAAAGACATACTAATTTTGCACCCTCTAGTGACCCCGAATTTCGCCGCCATTGAGGAAAAACCATGCGAAGAATGACATTTTTACGAATATTCGTGAATATCTCGGTTTGAGTGCATTTTAGAGCAATATGTTTAGTTATTGAAACTAAAGTACACTTCATTTCCTTGAGAAAAGGTCTTATAATTTTTTCTTGTTTATCGAAGGGTTACGGAGTTACCGCCATCAAAACTCGTACCTAGTACATCTTTAAAATTCTTTATTCATTAATATCAATATGGATATGCGTAGATCCAAAAATATGTATAATGCAAGTAAAGACGAAATGGTTTAAAGAAACCATTTCATCCGATTAATATTATATCAACTTTGATCTTCCTCAATGTACCTATAAAGGATACGTAGCGAGTGACTACGAAATGGAGGGACCAGGACATTCCTACTTAACACATACAAAGAATCTGCCTATTGTTAGTATGTTCTCAAAAGCTATGCGTATTAAGGCCCTCCTTAGTCGTGAAGTTATATTGCAGAATCTTAATTGTCCATGCTATTGAAGAGAAATTAATTGAGTTCATCTCATAAGCTCATAAGCACATATAAAATGTCATCCGAAAGTAAACAATAAGGAGCAATTATTTTATTCCATTTTGTTTGTAATGTGCTATCATTCGGTAAACAATGGGGGCAAACTGGAATAAATTTAATCTTCTTTATTATTTGCACCCTCTAGTAACCCCGGATTTCGGCACCACAGAGAAAAAACCAAGCAAAGAATGATATTTTTACAAATATTCGTGAATATCTCAGTTTCAGTACACTTTAGAGCAAAGTGTTAAGTTATTGAAAATAAAGTACACTAACTTGTGTAGAGAAAAGGTCTTCTACTTGATTCTAATTAATGGAACGGTTACGAAGTTACAGCCCTCAAATCAAGCACAAAACTATCTACTTAAAATTATCATTAATAAAAATATTTTAAGGAACACTGAACAATGGCAAATATATTCCCTGCGTTATGATGGCTGTAACTGCCATAAAAGCTGTTATGGTATAGCTTTCCTTCGTATTTTTAACACCAAAAGCGTTACACCGAATTTTAATTTTTAAATTTTTTTTCAACTGGAGCTTGAAGTAACTGCAGTTTTTTAAAATTTTGAATGGTTGTAATCAGGATTAGGAACTCTTCAAAAGCTATCTAAAAAAAAACAAAAAACCATCCATCTGATACGGAAAACTTCACTGATTTACTGTCAACACTAAAAGTTGACCAATAATTTAAATGAGGTCACGTACCCCTGAATTTTCTTAGATTTCCACTTTGTTCCATTCTAGATGAACACATTTTAACCACAACTGACGAACGATTGAATTTTCGAACAAATGGTAAGGGATAAAAATTGTAGATAATAATAATTAATACCTCTAGACTAATAAGTACCTCCAAGTACAAAAATCAGCATTAGTTTTGGACCAGTACTTCCCGAGATAATAATTGAAGGAAAAAATGTGGCGTAGATAGTGTTAAGTTTTACGGCGCCAATAAAAAATTAAATTGGAGGTAATGATAACAAATTGTATGAATATGTAGAAATTATATTATGGTGTTTTCATAAGCCATGAATTTTTTCAGATTTTTACTTTGATGTTTACGTTGTTTCCATCTATAAATAAATAAATAAGTATTTTGCCACATTGGAGGAAATTACGGTTTTCTCTCAAAGTCGGCGTATCGAGAAGTTCGAAAGATTCTTACGCCTAAATCACTTATCTTAGATTATGTATTTTTAAATCTAGAAATTTTCTAGATAATTTTATTTTCTACAAAAAAATCCTTTTGATATTTTCGCTATCTTGCTTAGGTTTTGTACCATAAGCGACAATCCTTTAATTTCTTCGGTTTTTAATTTTTTAACAAAATTGTCGGGTATTTGGAATTCTGAAAAATTTGATTCTCTATATTATTTTACACTTAACTATACCAAGTTTCAACCATTCTCGATCTTCACCTAAATGTGGCCACAAAAGAGAGGTCTAAAAATGACGTTAACATTAACAGTACCTGTTAACTCAATAACCAATATAAAATAAATCCAGTAATAAAAATTAAATATAAAAAATATAGAAATGAAACGCCTGTAAGGAGAAATATTAATTTAAAAATAAAAACCTAGCTGGCAAAGGTTCTTACCAAGATGGTATTGATGGCTTTAGTACGAGTAGTTTGATTTATTTGTACTTTGCATCCAACTCAAGTTGATTGGGAGAATTGAAGTTAGACGGAAACTTATTCTTTAATTATTCAATTATTCAATAATTTACAATATTAATTGATTTTCCTGACAAGGACTAATTTTCGTGTAGTTTTCCAAAATTTTCAACTCTAATAATTTTATCAATTATGTGTTGTTTTTATCTGACTTTATATTAAAAAAAAACATAACTTGTAATCTTTTTCTTATGTACTACATAAAATCAATAATTATAAAATTTTGTAGTGCCAACTAGTTTTTCATTAAAAATTATTATACAAAAAAATTTGAGAAAAAAGGCATCTAAATTTACAAGTAGATAAAAAAATATTAATAAAGATTATTTCAACTTGAGGCTCGAAATAGGATCGTTACAACTGCAAAACTACTATTAAAATATCAATAAACTCAATATTCTTAAAAATATAATCGGCATGTACCATTAGTTAAAAAAAGAAAATCAATTTTTAATTTTTTAATCTCCTTGGATAATAAAATTCAATTAAATGTATTTAAATGTGATTAACCTGATGCTATAATTTTTGTCAGGTACTGACAAATTCAAAAGACTTTTACTTCGCCATATAAAACGTCAGAAAGCTGCGTTTTAATTTTAAATCCCTAAAAACAGGAAATCTAATTTAACTAGCGCTCTGTTATAAAATGAAATGTGGCGCTCACAAATTCAATTTTATTGCTTTTACCATTCGCATAACATCTTCTATGCAACTGTTTGGTGCCGCTATGATTTTTATCAACCTGTAAAAAATTTAGGTAAATATTTCCATCGATACGCTTTTCCTAAATTTCAATATCAATCAAAAATATTTACTAGTTCAAATAATATTAAAAAAAAAGTAATGCATTTATGCCGGACGATGCAACTATCAATAAGAATATTTAGCTACATCGAATCTCTAAATTGACAAAATTATTTGCCGATTTATTTAGGAAAATTTTCACAAATTTTGTTAATTATTTCAAACAACAAAACGATCTCGTGATATTTACTATTTAACTTTACGCTGATTTTATTTCACGGTATAGCAATATGCAAACAACTACAAAGTTTTAAAGTTTTTAATTTCGCACAGTGCAATCCTCTCCTGTAGCGGAAAATCTTTAGAGGTGGTGCTAGAATATTTTTATCTCAAATGTATGTATACAGTGTGCATGTTATTCTTTAAATTATTTTCACCATTACTTTAAAGAAATCCGCTAAAGTTATACAAAAGTTTTATTAATAACGAAAGTAAACGGGTCTCTCGAGGGTTAATACAATTAAAAATTAAAATGGACACCGTAGAGGAGGAAAATAGGTAATTTTTATTATCCGCATTACAGAAATGCTGTTAAAGTTTTAAAATTAAATTTAAAATTTTCTAATAAATCAAAATGTTTTAGTTCGCACTACAACGAATCTCATGCATTCCTTCAGCCACCTGAAATAGTTGTATCAAACGCTGACAACATCATTCAAACTCGCTCGCATGATGCCGACGGAGCTTTTCATGATCATTCAGCTTTATCATCAAGACGACCATCCGCTATAATAGCAGCTTTAAGAAGACCCTCTCAAACCATAGCTTTATCAGCTGCTCATGCTGTTATGAATCAAAGACGTTATTTACTGAGGTAAGAAAAAAATTTAAACTGCCTTCATCTTGCCGTAAATAAAATAAAGCAACCAACAAAAAATGAAAACCCATTTCAATTTTTATTTATAAAAGATTTTCCGTAAGCTTCGCCTTTAAATCGAAATATTTAGTTGTACTGTTTTAGTTTCTTTCAAGGACAAAGTGACCGTTCCATGTCATTAGATGGAAATCCAGATGCGGAAAAAGAAGAGAAAGAAAAACAATTCAACAGAAAATTAAGCAAGTTAGTTTTCTATAAATATTTTATAAACCAATTTTTCTTTATTTTTTTTTATCGAAAACAGCGATGTTTTGACCACAATTCTCTCGGCGCTTTACGCAAAGCTTGTGATAGTATTGGGAATGGCATTTCCGATCACAGAAACAATTTCTCGTGACGTTCCTCCATTCTATTATCAAGGATTTTACTTATACATGTATTTAGGAAGCATCGCTTTTGCAGGTTACATGTATGTAACTCTTATAAGGGAAAAGGCCGTATTTTCTATACTCAATTCGTATCGTAAGTATCAAATCAAATTTTGTATAACACGAAATGAAATTTTAAGTTATGCACATTTTTTTATAGAAAAACACAGTAACCCAACTGCAGCGCAAAGAAGAAGGATTTCAATGTTTCCAAACAGTAATCAACCGCCCAAAAGATATGGAAGCTTCTATTTACGTTTAGGCGCAATCGGTAATAATATTTTTTCATTAAATTTAACATTAAATTTAATACGTCGAAATGGCTGCGGTCTTAAAGCTAGAAAACTTGAGTATTACGATAAAATGAACAGTTGGCTTTTAAAATTTATTTTAAGATCATTTTTAGTCAAACTGACCAAATGTCATTGAAAGAGTACCGACCACTTTACCTAAGTAAAAATTCAATCAATTCTTTAGGGAATGGAACACATTATTCCAAAGAAAACAATATTTTCACTTTATTCAGTATTCTCAAATTATCTATAAGTTAAGCGGATTTGGTCACTCGGCCTTCGGCTTCGCTTAGCGGGAGTCCCTAATTATTGATCTTAGATAATATTAATAGTAATCCCTTATGATTATAAAAATTTTCTATTTTTTGTAATGCCGTAATTAATACTTAAGCCATAAATTGAAAGTCTTCGTTTAGACCATTATAAATCAAAAATTAATTTGTTGCTGGGAGTTCAAAATTGCTCATTTCCTTTACCATTTGATTTAACATATTTTCCATTTTCCGCCAATAATTCACTGAAACTCAATTTTGTAAAAATTCTCAACCAATCAAAATTGAATAACATAAATTTTCGACAAAACAGAGATTCTCAAAATTCCTGAATAATTATAAATTTAATTTACACAATTGAAATTGTAAAAAAGTTTTTGAATAATTCGCTTTTCGAATAAAATTTCATCTTCATCATCTTATAAATAAGTTTGTGCTCTTCAAATTTGGCCTAATAATATTTAACCCAGAAATGAAACTAAGTGAGTTATAAACGAAAAACCACATTGGAGGAAGTAAACCACGCATTTTGGGGAGAAGCCAGATTTTAGGTTATATTTACGGGGTTCATTCGGACACTAAAATGCACACGTCTAGCAAATTTTAGCTTGCCCGAATTTTCTTGCAAGGTAAAATTTCCCGAACTATTTACCACATATTTTTGTTACTTGCGCCGACATATTGAAAAAATAGCCAAAAGCATGAGTTTTTCGACAATATCTCCTTATTGTATACGTATGCACTTTTACGTTTCTTGCGCAATTTAGTCATTTTCGTCGTTAATGTTCCCCTTTCAGTTGCTGAATTATCGAAGGCTTATTTGGATAAACCTTTGCCTTTAAGTAGCCCCAAAGAAATAAATCTGATGATGTCAAATCATGTGAACGAGTTGGTCAACAATGTTGCCAAATTTTGACATCCATCGTTCAGGAAATGTTTAGCTCAAAATTTGTATATTATGGCGCAAACTGTGTATGCGATGTTGCGCAGTCCGTTCTGTTGAAAAAGAACGGACATTCTTCATCAATTGCAGAGAAAATAATTGTTTTCTTGCGCACGACAACTTACAGACTTCCCCTGATTTTCAGTAACATTTTCCGTCGCAGCATTAAGGTTTTGTCAGATTTCGCTAAATTTTGCACAGTACTTATTCCACGTTTCTAAATCATTGATTATACGTTTTATTATTGACTTTGAAGGTTTTAATAATCATAACACGTTGTTGCTGTGTCAAATCCTTCATAATAAATTACCAACATCTGAACTTAATAATTGTTAAATTCCAACGAAAATAGTAGGGACTAATGAAAATATATAAAAATACCTTGTACATATTTAAATGAAAAGTAGTTATTGCATATCATCAGTCTGTTTTTCTCCACTGTTGGATCAAGGTCTTCCCCATAAAAGAGTTTTATAAACCTTAGTTTATCACACTGGCCTAGTGCGGATTGAAAAACTTGGAGAGCTATTCCTACGCATAGTTCCTACGGCTATAAAATTGTACGCCGAATTGGGTTACTGTGCAGTTAATGTAACCACTCGAAACTAAATTTCTTCTGCTACACACTAAAGAACACAGTTAATATAACAAATTCTCAAAATATGAGGCGAGAATTTGTTATCAAAATTTTGAAATAATCGATTTTGAAAAGTACGGAAAAGTAGCATGAGCATGGTGCAGGTCGATGCCACTCTGTCGCTCGGCGGGCGCGCATTTTGTTGACGGTACGTGCAGATAGATATACTCTTACACTTAGAAAATTTCGCAGCAGCAGATGCACCTCGAGCGTCGTACATGCAACATCGATTATTTTTAGTTTTTACGCGATTTTTTGGGGGTGAAACGAAATAGTTTACTGCCCCATACCGCAACTACTATACTTTTTAATGCTATTTCGAGGGTCTCTCACATCCCGGTTGCATAGATCCCGGTGTTCTTGATCTGTCGCGCTTCAAGCATGTTTAGCCTAGTAACCAGAGTCAAATCCGCTCCGTAGGGGTGCAACGCGGAGCGGAGCGGAGCGGCGCCCCGGAGGAGTAGGATTTGACGATGGATTACCCTCCTTTTCGAATGCACACCCCTAAAATTCGAAGGCAAAAAAAATTTAAATTTTTCACTTTTTCGGCAATAACCGCCTTATTTTCCATTTTTTCGCGAATATTTATACTAATATCTACTAAGCACACCCCCATCTATCCGAATTTCAAAGAAAAATTCAAATCGGACCGAAAAAATTTCAAGGGACTGTAACCCGATACACGTGCAGACCCCGGGTTCGACCGGCTACATGAATTTACTTTCCCTTCTTTTCAAAAGTCGATATTTTGGTTATTTTTCAAAATTTCTCGCAAGTTATTGTTTCTATAGCCTAATATAAGCCCATTCTTTAGTGTGTAGCTGAAGAAATTTTGTTTCGAGTGGTTACATTAACTGCACAGTCGCCTTTAGTATTTGGACACCCCCCTTAATAAATAAAACGCCAAGAAACGGACCTATTTTTTAAACTGTTTGATTTTTATTCCTTTATACTGTCTGTGCAAAATTCTAACTTTCTAGATTGCCTAGAAATGGAATTATTGAAGTATTTTTGTGTCAACTTTGTCACGTTCGTAATCCACAAATATTAATTTATTTTGCAAAAAAAAATTATTAACATATAAATTATAGAAAAATTTCTCTACTTCAATTTATTACACATAACGTAGACATTTTTATCGTAATGTAAGTCTAAAACGAGATATTGTCGAAAAACTTATTTTTTCCGCCTCATTTTCTATATTATGGCAAAACTTCTGACAAAAGAACTAGGTAGACAAGTAAAATTCATAATTTTTTCCATTTTTTTGATTAAATGCTTTCGAAAAGACTATTAATATTAAAATAATTGAATTTTAACTATTACTATACAAATGCACATGTTCTTGAACCAAAATCAAAATTTTTAATAAAATTCAGAATGTATGAAATATTGAGAAAGAAGGGTAGGGGGGGGGTAAAATTGAATTGAAAAATTAGTAAAACATCATAGTATCAATAAACAGTAAAATATCGATATTTCGGTATTATTCTGCTATCTTCAGATATGCTTAAAAATAATAAATGATAATTGAAAATAAAATTAACACAAATTTTGTTAGAAAAAAATAATCAAAAATTAATAGAAATAAATATAAAATTTGCAGTGAAAATCTTAAATAAAGATAACAGAAAAATTTTAGAGAGGTAAAATACAAATTCTTGATTTTAATTTAAAATTTTTGATATCTGCTCAAGAACGTATGCATTTATTTGTACTAATAGTTAAAATGTAATTATTTTAATATTGGTCTCTTCGAAAACATTTTATTTTAAATAAATTGAAATGGTAGTATTTATTTTGGTGAAATATTGTCTTCTAAATTTTGTATTCGCATGATACAGCACAAGTTGTATCTGCACAAGTTGTTGCGCAGATTGACACTCGCTGCGCTGCGCTTCGCTCGTGCAATCTCCTTGCTAAAACCTGTACTCGCTGAATCTTTGATTATTGTCCGAATCCGCGTTGCTCTTGCGGTGATTATTCCGTAAAGAAACGCCACGACTTAAAAGCACATCACATACGAAAACCGACATTTCAAACGCCATTTTTAATGTCGAAAATTGTGATACAAATTGACCTTATCGCATCACAATCATTGCAAAAAAAAATCAAACAAAAAATTTCGTAAGTACCGAAAAAAATGTAAGCATAACGCACTAAATTTGTAATATAAAATTCGTTAGAAGTATATTGCATTAAGTGACCTCGGGTTCTAATGCGTTGCACCGGTTTCATAAATCGCATCTGTTGAGTGCGTTGTCATAAACACCTCATAAATTAAAATATTCGACTACATAAATTATGATATTCGAATATTTTTTATTACGTATTACGATGCCCCCTCTATTGTTGACAATAACGAAATTGTAACAATAAGGTTTCCTTAAGCAGATCGTCTTAAAAATGGTAATGAAACCAATTGTGCTCTAAACTTACTAACATAAGCCTCCTATCTCAAATGGGTGTCGGTTCTTATTGGTTACGCCTTTGGAATTTTTTTTTTATCATTAAGTCTTTTAGATTCGTTTGATAAATGCTCATGTAATATCTCTGGATAAATAAAAAAAAATCTGATGTGACAACACATTACTTTCCCATTTAGTAGATTCCACTTCATTTTATATTAAATTTTAATAAAACAGATGTTAACTCAAAAACATTTTTAACTCGATAAAATACACAAATTACTTTGAGATATCAAAGTTACGAAATTTAATTTGTAATTTAATATGGTAACTCATATTTTTTTAAAGCACTTATTTTATATTTTCATTTTAACAATAATATAATATGTTTGCATTGAAAAATTTTTAAAATTGTCATTTTCCAAAAAAAAATAGAAATTTGCGGAATGCCGTGCCGTCTATGTGCAATCAAATTTTAACTACGGGAAATTGAAAATATGAAAAATTGGAAAATTTGGCCATACCGATTGTCCGTTTTCGCCGCCCCCTCCCCTCTAGCAAATTTCAGGTCGATCGGACGAAAACTCTGGAAGTAGATACAAAAATACGAAAAACCGAGAGGAGCCCTCTTGCCAAGCGCTGGAAAAAAATTTCAAAAAAGAAAAATTGTTTCGCCCCCTCGTCCACCGCCCGGAGCTTTCTGAAAAATTTCAACTCTCCAAAGTGAATGCCGAAATTTTGTGACCACTTTGAAGCGCCATTTCACCCCCTCCGTTACGTCCCATGAAAAACGGGAAAATTTTCCCGTTCAATCCTCGTAAAACCACACGGGTATGCAAAATTTCAACTCTCCACGACCCTCGTAGCTATACGCACTAAATTATGAATGAGTGAGTGAGTGATTTGCTCAAATTTATGTGTTTAATACAAAATTTGGATAAAAACTTGGATCAAAATTATCCAAGGCAAACCATATTTTTTGAACAGCGCTTATTTAATTTTTGCATTTTATCAATAATTTAAGAGCGAAATATCAAGTGTGGGGTATCATAAGATGCGGAAAAATAATCTCTTTCGATTGATATGAGTTTCAATCTCATATGTTCCACCGGGAAGCGGCAATGCTCTTTAACAATTTTCATTCCCCTAAAAAAGGGGTTAAAAATGGACGGTTTTCAACCAAAATCTAATCAGCTCTTTAGACAGTTACTTCAAACTAGTGTATAAAATTTCAACTCAATTGGTGCACGCGTTTGTCTGAAAACGTTGACGACAGAATCACCACACATCACACTTCATACTTCATACATCACACTTCATACATCACACACACATCCGGACATCATTCCAAAATTGGTCTTAAACAATTCGTATGGGCTCATAGACCTTGGGAAAAATGCTAACTCAAAATTTTTTTTTAACTCGATAACAATACTTTCCTTTACTACGTAAATGGGAAAGTAAAAAAATCTGATGTGACAACACATTACTTTCCCATTTAGTAGATTCCACTTTATATTATATTAAATATTAATAAAACAGATGTTAACACAAAACAATTTTTAACTCGATAAAATACACAAATTACTTTGAGATATCAAAGTTACGAAATTTAATTTGTAATTTAACATGGTAACTCATATTTTTTAAAAGCACTTATTTTATATTTTCATTTTAACAATAATTATATAACATGTTTGCATTGAAAAATTTTTAAAATTGACATTTTCCAAAAAAAATTAGAAATTTGCGGAATGCCGTGCCGTCTATATGCAATAAAATTTTAACTATGGGCGTAATGACGTCAGAATTAATTTTTTATAAGTAATTAAAAAATTCGTTTGGTATTAACTACATAATATGTTAATAAAAGTAAGTTAAAATATTAAATTATAGTAATGAACAATACAAATCACTTTGACAGATCAAAATTATCCAAGGCAAACCATATTTATTTAAATAGCCCTTATTTTATTTTTGCATTTTAACAATAATTTAAGAGGGAAATATCAAGTGTGGGGTATCAAAAGATGCGGAAAAATAATCTCTTTCGATTGATATGATTTTCAATCCCATATGTTCCACCGGCAAGCGGCAATGCTCTTTAACAATTTTCATTCCCCTAAAAAGGGGTTAAAAATGGACGGTTTTCAACCAAAATCTAATCAGCTCTTTAGACAGCTACTTCAAACTAGTGTATAAAATTTCAACTCAATCGGTGCACGCGTTTGTCTGAAAACGTTGACGAGAAAATCACCACACATCACACTTCATACTTCATACATCACACACACATCCGGACATCATTCCAAAATTGGTCTTAAACAATTCGTATGGGCTCATAGACCATGGGAAAAATGCTAACTCAAAATTTTTTTTTAACTCGATAACAATACTTTCCTTTACTACGTAAATGGGAAAGTAAAACGCATTGGCAATAAGTTTGATTTATTATGAACATAAAAATATTTAAATTATTGTTTTTATTTTTTTATACAAGATTTAAATACTACTTCAAAAGTTTTAGTACCACTGACAACTTTTTTGTTGGTACGTTCGTTTACGCATTAGCTGCATGTATTAAAACTAACCTAGAAATGTTTTTTACTATTTTGTTGCGCCGTCACAAACGTTCAGTTCGATACCCGAAAATTATTGAATTTGCCCGGTTTGAGTTTATTTAATGAAAGAATTTTTACCTTTTTGTATTTCTCGAGGAACTGGTGACAGGTAAGTAAATTTTCTTTATTCATTTTTCATTATCAAGGCTGCCATGTGATCCATGACGTTTTTCCTTCTTTTAACAATGAAATCTATCATCGAGCTGTTTTTCTTGTTGAATAATATCACAATAACCTTTTGATGTAATTATTTATCCAATTTAACAAAATTTGTCGATCAAAAATCAATTTTCCAATTTTATTTATTGGACACAAAAATTCACTTTTTTTACGCTCGAATGCATTAAGGCAATTTTAAATACTTGCTTTTCAATTACTTTTATAGTTTTTATCACAATTCGTTGCACTTTTAGTGAAATATTTATATTTTTAGGTGACGTTTTTCGTTGTACGACTTACACACACTACTCTATTTTTTCAAGTCCTTGTTGTCGTACAAAGAGTACTTGATCTTCATTTTTAGAAAAATTACTCTATTGGTTCATTGATTTACTGTTTTTGGACAAATTCAACATACAGGGTAATTCTGATTTTTGTGTTCCACTTTTTATGCAAATTTAATTGTCTTTTGCTTTTAGTTTATTCGTGAATCAATAATTATCGAAGCACTGGATTTTAAACTACAAACTAATTAAAATTAAAAAGGGATTTGGACAGCTTCACGGACTTAAATCTAAGGGTATTCATTTTTTTGTCATTGCGTTCGTTAATTTTTGTTTATCTTTTAATTTATTTTATTTTAACTAATGTATTTGATTAAATGAGCATTTCTTATCTAACTTATTTAAATTCTCTTTCTATTTTTAATATGTTTTGATCATGTTGAGTAACCTTTCGTACATTTCAGATCTACTCCCATTTGAGTCAAGATTTACTCATATTAGCTCGTAAACCACAGCAGTATAAATTATTACTACAAATATTCGATATTCTGGTAGGGTATTTGGAATATTTTCGTAGTATTTCATAAAAACTGGATATTTTACAGTATTTGCGGGTAAAACCCACGGTGCACGAATTGTATCTGTATAAGTATCATGTAAAATAAACGCACGCTGATTGGTCGAAACGCCAAAATTTGACCCTGAGTGGAATAATCGATTATACGTTCAACAAACTATTTAAATATTCTGCCGTGTATAGCTACTGAATTTGGAAATTTTTATAGCGGGGAAACAACGGCTCTTTTTTTATGCTCCGGACTAGCTTGCATGAGAACTCACTAAATTTTTTGGTCGTAGCTTGGGTTCATGAATTAATCAAAACATTCAAATACGTCACCTTAAGCCTGTGATCTTTCTTATAACGATAACTCAATCAAATTGTAACTTGCGTCTGCCTATCCTTCAATCGACCACTGCTATTTATAAATTAAATAAAACGCAACGTTATCAGAACCAAAAAAATCAAAGCAATTTATTTTACACAATAAAAATGTACGACAAAATATTGGTATTCTTATGCTAAACAAATCAAATTTTACAAAGTGAAATATCATAATCAAATTCCCCAAAAGTTTATGCGCGCCCGAAATTTAAAGAAACGATTCGTCTGTTTATCAATTAGTAAGTGCGTCACAAAAAAAAACAATTCTTACCGAATTACAATGTTCACACGGAGCTTCCCGATGTAACTGCGATGATGTGCAGCAAAGAAGTCGAAGGTTCTCGTTGAAGAACAGCCTCTGATCTTGACCCAAAGGACAGGTAGGAACGACCAGTTTATAATTCTCTCCTCCGAATCAGATAATCAACCAGGTAATTAATTTGAAAACTAATCTCTTCCAATATTTTTATATTCACCCAACGATAGACCATAACCAACAAAATACATCAATGGTTCCAAAACTTTTCATAAAATCTCTTGATTAAACGTACTATGCAATGCAAATCAACTCCAAAAATCTTCTTAATTGTCCATAAAATTAAGTCTTCACTTGAGGACGACCCATTCATAAAAATAACTCAGAGACCAAAACTAACTTTTTTAAATCCCCATACAAAAACTACTTTTCCAAATATTCACGGCCCATCCTCACACTTTGAAGGCCGGCTTGGGAATCTCCTATCCTCTTCGCTCCCTTATCTTTTTTGAACCCCCACCAGATTTCAACTCACGCGCATTTACGAATTTTACAAACCGTCACTTTATTTTAAACAAAATCCTAATTTCACAAATAAATCAAATCAATTTAACTTGTTTCTCATACTTTCAATTGATCAAATAACCACCAATATTTTGTCATTTACAATTTCTTAACTTTCATAGATCTAACAACGTCTCATCCTCTAAATAATTGAAGCAGAAGCAGTCAACCAATTTTTTCAACCAAAGAATATCCAGACACAATCTATTAACTGCCTGTTATGGTCTTATATTGAATTATTAAATCATGAGTGTTTTGATTAATTGAGCCAATTACTTCATATCAAACCCTATGGTGAGCGTAACATCGCAATTCAAATAAGTGGAATATTTAAATCCCACTAATATTTAAATATTTTATGCAATTCCGGGACTTAAATTTCTTTTAAGTCCCTTTTGTTGAAGATCATCTCAAGGGACCTCTTAAAGCTATTTTTCTCATCTCTATCTTAAAATGGCCGTACAACAAAAGTTATTGATTTTAAGTGTTAATCGTTCAATCCGTTTTAAAGATTCCGTAATTATCTACCAAGTATAGTTGCTTTCGATTAAAATTGTCATAGAATTATTGTGCACACCACCGTTGCTAAAAGAATCATTTCCGTAGGCAAATGCGAAACATTTTGTAATTTTGAATACAACCCATAAATTATGAATACATTTAGAAAATGACAAAACAAAATTATGTTTAAAATTAATAATATACTACATAAAAAATATTATTTCTCCACATTTTTTGGGTTGGACTGGCCTAACCTGCCTGTTTGTTAAAACCGCTACTGGCCTAAGTATGACTTTGGTTTTAAAATAAGTCAAGGAATGGTGCCCTAATGTATTTTAATGACATTAAGACCTAGTTGTTTAATCTTATGTTATCTTTTTGTTAATGGGCTAATTTCTACAGAAGTGATTATTTCAAGAATCGCATGTAATTAAGTAGAAATTAAAAAATCACCTGAGACTGAACAACTGGGCCTAACGAGCGACCTGTATATACTCTTTGATTAAAGTTAATTTATTAGATTCTAATATTATGTAATAAAATAGTGCAAAATTTGTGGTTAAAGCCTTTTTACGGTACTGTGAGCATTCCGGTCAATGGTGATGTTACCAAATTAGCTTGCGCCGTAATTGATAACGTAGTTTTTGTAAACAACGACATGTGCCATAGCGAGTAAGATCTACCATAAGTTTTCCGAAAAACTACATACCACACTGAGTGATATAGATTTCCATTTTCTCTTTGGAGTGAAAATACGGAGCTCCACGGTGTAACCGCATATCTCCTTCGTCTGATGCTGGTGGTTGGCTTTTGGGATTTTTGGGAGGCCTATTGGCTCGCGGTGTTAGCTTGGGCTTATCTGGCTGGTAGTCTGAGTGATATCAACGTACTGTTTGAATATATTATGTTACACATCCCAACTTTGCAATGCAATATTTAAGGTTTAATCAATTTTATCTCCAAGTTTATCCACTTCTTAATTATTTAATTATTAGTAACAACATAAATGTTTTTTATTATCGATTGATTTTGTAGAAGGGTTTAATAAAAAAATTTTTGAAGGAATAGACCTAAACTTGATTCTAAAATGTTAAAACAATAATTGGTATATTATAACCAGACGTCCATCTCAACAGAATTATTACTTGAAGTAAATTAACAAATTGAACAATATTAGAGAGGTTCAGTGACCAACCAACACCGACGTCAACGTGGACGTCAACTTGGCGTTTTTGTCGACGTTTGGACGTCAAGTTTTTTCGGTTCAGAAACCATATTTTAAAATTTACGAACGTGAAAGCGTACGTGAGATAGAGCATGCGCACTTTTCCAAAAGTTTCTTGAATTTCAATAGTAAAAATTTACCTCGACGTTATCATTATATTAAATTATGAATTAATAATTTAATTATAAATAATTTAATTATATATGATAACTAATATTATTATTTGCAGAAAAAATTATTAAGTTTTTTGAATCGTGGTTTTTTGACACTTGTTTACAGGAAAGGGGAAGAGTTAAGTCGACGGATCTCACGTTGAAACGTCGGCAAAATAAACGATATAACGTCGACTTGACGTCCAAGTTGACGTTTTTAGTTGACGTTTGTGGTTTCTGAACCTCTCTACTGTAAAGGTGCAAATCCACAATGAGAATATCTCATGAAATTTTTGTCTCATGAAATAAAAATATCATGAAAAATGTAATTTCATTGTGGAAATTACTATATATATATTGAACTGTATTTCAATGCCTAGCCAAATTTCGATAAATTTCAAAAATTAAAATTAAAAATTAACGTGTTAAAATGACAAAATGTAACAAAAATTTGTAAATCAATTATTGTAAACCAAAATTAATTAAAAGAAGGGGGAATTTGGATTTGGAAATAAATGTCTTTGTGCGCAGACGAGGAACTTTTGAAATGGAAGAAGGAGGGGACAATCTACGTCGAGCAGTCGACTGGGTAGGACGTTAATTGAGCGAGTCCTTTGTAAAATTTTGTAGAGTTGATTTGTAAAAAAAATAAAAGCGAAAATTTAGTTTGAAATTTGTATGAGTAGTTTGATTTGAAGTGAAATTTGAATAAAAGTGTTTTGGAAAAGAAAATTAAAGTTAAAAAGTAAAAATTTTGAATTCACGAAATTAAAAAAATAAATGGTTGGTCCGTGGACTGAAAAGAACACGTCAACAATAAATTTGGCTCCCAACTCGAAGCTCGAAACCACGATAACCCTGACATTAGGAGTAACTCATGCTCTCAACTAGAAAATTGGCAACTCAAAGTGGAGATTCGAGACACCACGACCTGAGATTAATTACCCTGAGGTAAGAGATTAATTACAATATTAAAGTGGATAAAACGTGCATGGAAAACAAAAATAACATTTGGTGAAATAAAATTAAGGTCTGGTATGATAATAGACACATGTCACATTTGGCGAACAAAATATTTGAGCACAACTGTTCAACGTTCGAAAATTGGAACGCAGATGCGGCATGCAAGCGCAGAATAAATGACCATATTAAATTTAAGTTGTAATAAATTGATTATTAATATTACAAAACAAAATGAACTACGAGGACCGTATGATAGAAATGTTACAAGCTATAATAAAAGGACAAGCAGAAACTACGAAAAGACAAGAAGAAACAAATAAAAGATTAGAAGACGCTACCACAAGAATAGAAGACAAAATAGATCAAAAAATCGAAAAATTTGATAACAATTTCCCAATGATAAAAAATGAAATAAAAATACTACAAGAAGACGCGGTTACAAAAATAAATTTTGAAGAATCAATACAAGAAAATAATACTAATTTTAAAAAGCTAGATGAAAAAGTAACCAATAATAACCAGACGCTACCAGAAGCAGAATGCGAAATTGAGGAAAATTATGAAGAAACACGTAACGTTGATGTTTCGGATGAATTCTTGAACGAAAACAAAGAAACACGTAACGTTGATGTATCAACGGAAGTAATTGACGAAAATTTTGAAAACGTGAAGCCAATTGAAGTAAGAGAACATCTAAAATTTAACGTGGTGGAAGCAAGAAAAAGTTTCAAGCGGATATATTTGAAGATTAGAAAATTATATGCAAAAAGAAAATACAAAGCTAGAGGCGTAAGAAGAATGAAAAATAAGAGAACGTCAAGAAAATCCAAAGTTCGCGGTTTAAATAATAACAGAAACAAAAAGAAACATAAAAATTTGAATAGGGGTGTAAACAAAATTAAAATAAAAACAATTAAAGATAACAAAACATTAAAATGTGATAAAGTGGAAATAAAAACCAAACAAGCACATTTCAATGGACAAAATAATTTAATATTACAAAAACTTCTAGTTAAGAAAATAATATTGAAAAACTTTAAATTAAAAAAACGACTAAGGGTAAAAATACTAATCAAAAGTGTACGGTTTAAAAAGAAAAATCAAAAACAATTACTGTGGATAAAACTACGAATTAAAATCATCAAGTTAAAAAATTTTAAGAAAGAAAATAGACTATTTAAAAAAGTGATATTTAAAATACCAAGATATAAAAAATTAAAGTGTAGAGGGCTGTACAAGAATAAAAAAATAAAAACGCCCAAACAAATAAAAATACAAGCTACTGATTGGAAAAAAAACTTTGATAGTGAAATTCAAATAAAAACTCGGCGCTCCGCGCCTCGCAAAGGGGCTCCGCCCCCTTGACCCCCGCAAGGGGGCTCCGCCCCCTGGACTCCCGAATTCCTTCTATTTTAGTCTCCGACTAATATCTTTAACATGGAACATGTTTTTCGGTACTAAACCGTTTATCATAGTTTTCCTCGAGATTTAGGGGTGCCCATCTCGTTTCTTCTTACTGTTGGTCATAATAGGATAATCCCTTATATTTTTTGTGTTGGTAATAAAAATTTACTATATATATAAGCAAATTTTCTTTTTGCGCTCGGTTTCGGATTTAAATTTTTGGTAATAAAAATTTTGTTATTGAAAATTCATTATTGTGAATGCGCAGATGTTATTCGATAATCTATTCTATATTCAAATTATAAACTATAAATTTGAATTATACATGTGGTGCCGATTTTTGGTGTCGATTTTTGGTGTCGGTTTTTGGTGTCGGTTTTTGGTGTCGGTTTTTGGTGTCGGTTTTTGGTGTCGGTTTTTGGTGTCGATTTTTGCGAGGTAACGACCGTAAAAACATGTTCCATGTTAAAAGAATTGGATTGTCAGCATGAATTTATTCAAGCATGTACGTTTTAAACATGTTTAGAAAAGGATTGATTGATAAGAAAAAAATAAATAACGACGAATTGTAAATATGATTTAGCAATTGCACCTTGACAAGAAAAATTATGGACACCTGAAAGTTTTAATCTGAAAATAAATAATAAAAAAAATTGGTGGATTGAAAAAACAATAATAGGCTTGTGCGAATTATAAAAAAAGGCGAATGACTAAAAAAACTAATGGGCGTGTGAAAATTTTGAAAAATTGACTAAATAGAGGGCGTTTAAAATAAAACATGGATTGATAGGTGTTCCAAAAACATAAAAAAATAAAACATGTATTAATTGGTGTTTCAAAATCGTAAAAAATTGGATAAAGAAAAGTTGGAAGAAGCTACAATCTGATTGGGTAAAAGTGAAAAATTTGAAAGCGAATAAATGGACAGAAAAGAATTATGAAATTGTAAAATAATTGACGACTAATTACGACAGTTGATATTAAAAAAAAATTAATAATGAATGAATTAAAATAAATGGGGAATTAATAATGATAAATAATGAAGTTTGAATAGATGAGATCAATGGAAAATTGATGAAGAATGCCATTAATAATAAATTAATGAAGAAAATTGGGGGGAAAATTTAAAGTTAGAAATGAAGAAAAATTGAAATTATTGTTAAAGAATTAGTCAAAAATTAATGATACGATGAAATATTTACGGAAATGACGTTCATAAACGGAAGAAGAAAAACATAGAAGCCCGATGAGAAAGAAAAATATTCCAACAAAAAAAAATTTATCCAGCAAAAATATTAATCCAAAATTTAAATAAAAGTCAAAGAAAAGAGAATACGCTTGAAATACTAGTCACATATTAAAAAGAAAACTCAGATTAAAATGCAGTGTGCAAAAAAATTTTAGAAAAGTTAATTTTATTTTCGATATTATTATTTGCTAATTTTCATTCAAAAATAAAAACATTTTAGTTCAGTTAAAAAAAAAAATTTGTAAATAATTGATAGGTGATTATTAAAATAAATAAATAATACTTTTGTTAATAATATTTAGTTAAGTTTAAAAATGTAAATTTGATATAAAATGCCAAAATTCTCCAATTCTTAACATGTAAGTCATTGAAATCCAATTAGAAAGATTTCCAACAAAATTACAAAAATTAGCAATGTTTCTTAAAAATCTAGAGGGCGTTGAACTGTATTTCAATGCCTAGCCAAATTTCGATAAATTTCAAAAATTAAAATTAAAAATTAACGTGTTAAAATGACAAAATGTAACAAAAATTTGTAAATCAATTATTGTAAACCAAAATTAATTAAAACAAGGGGGAATTTGGATTTGGAAATAAATGTCTTTGTGCGCAGACGAGGAACTTTTGAAATGGAAGAAGGAGGGGACAATCTACGTCGAGCAGTCGACTGGGTAGGACGTTAATTGAGCGAGTCCTTTGTAAAATTTTGTAGAGTTGATTTGTAAAAAAAATAAAAGCGAAAATTTAGTTTGAAATTTGTATGAGTAGTTTGATTTGAAGTGAAATTTGAATAAAAGTGTTTTGGAAAAGAAAATTAAAGTTAAAAAGTAAAAATTTTGAATTCACGAAATTAAAAAAATAAATGGTTGGTCCGTGGACTGAAAAGAACACGACAATATAGTATATCATTATATATCACTATATATATAGTATATCACGTATCTCAGGTCTGTTTCCACAATGAAATTACATTTTTCATGACATTTTTATTTCATGAGACAAAAATTTCATGAGATATTCTCATTGTGGATTGGCACCTTAAAAGCAACTCGGCTTAATGAATAGTGACACTTTGTGCAGTTGACGATTTAGCCTCTCACCCCCCCCCTTGCAGACTTTAAAATTCAGAAACAAACTCAAAGACCTTTCCGGGCATTGGCAGGTTTTTGAAAATTTTATCCTGCAACTTATTCAACTTCCACTTCACGAAACCTAAAACTTACTTAATTAAATATAGAGGAGAGGGGCTTATGCCCCTATATTCTATAACTTTTGTAACGCGTACTTGTAAAAGGTATCCTCGAGCCACGTAATTAATAAATGTTATTTGATTTGATTTGATCGAGCATTGGTAATCATCACCTTATGATCATGGGATTTACTCGCCTACGGCGTAACGTAACGTAAAAAATGTCGTAAAAAAACGCCATTAATACTGAAAAATAATAATCTGTCAGAATGCTAATTTAAAAGTATGCACCTAATTTATCTCTATAACTTTATTTTAGCGTTTGGTATTGGAAGTATGGTATATTCTGGCTTAGAATTTGGTCGTTACTTCGAATTAAAAAGCAACGATCGATGTTATTCAAACGTTCTACAGGCAATTACTCCAGCTACAAGGATGGTTTTAACTTTGGTTCAAGTTCAGCTCATATTTCTAATACTTTTATAATATAAGAAACTTACTACAATTTAATTTTTAAATTTTCATCTTTTGTTACCTTTATTTCGAAGCTTCCTAATATCATTTAACTTCGAATAAAGTCTAACAACTTTATTGTCCAGCATTTTAAATGTTTAATATACTATAAATATTTTAACGCCAGCGAAAATATTTTATTTAGTCAAACATTTTAAAAGGGTTTTAAAAAAGTTAAACAAATATTTGTCAATATTTTTATAACATATTACATTATCATGACGATGAACTAAAGGCGATAATTATTTATTAATTAACGTAAATTTGTTTCGGCAATATTAATTTTAAGCCTAGTAATTCAGATATTATAAATGGAAATTTGAATTAATAAAAGAAACTTTTTTGAAAACAACGTGCGGTATTTTAGTCCGCATATTTGTAAATAAAAATATTTTCGATAATTTTTAAATGTTAGTTTTTTACTATTATTAATATTCAAGATTATCACTTAATTTTGCCATTTATTTATTCTTAAAATTGTACCAATTTTGTATTCCAATTATAAGTTTTCTTTGATTGAGTTTACCATACGACTATGGTTTAATGAGACCGAAACATTGATTGGTAAGCTAAGATTTTTCTAATCGTTCATTTATTATTTTTTTTAGTTTAGAGGTTTTTGATTTTCGGTTGAGAAAACGTGATATGTATGCATTGGAACTATTATAATTTTTTACGTTAAAATTAATGTTCTTTGATTTTATAATTAAAATTGAAACAATTTTTAAACCAGGAAAGAGGAAATTTAAAGAGGAAAGGTCAAAATCGTCGATCAATTTTAGTTTTCTAGCAAATACTCAAATCTCACTCAAAATAAACAGTCATTTCAAAAAATGTCTTCTCGTAACATACCACATACAAATGAAACACATCTGTTGAAACTGGTATTATGCCGTGCAACATACGTAAAACTTTAAGGGTTAGGACTCAATAACCCGCGGTTATATTAATATAAACCCGCCGCCGCCGGCTGCACTGCTGTTATCTAAAATCTAAGATCGATCTGTGGGCTATCGGAAATGTAACGAGAAACCACTCGATGAATTACATTTCCTTGCTAAATCTTCTTAGCTTAGGCCAGGTTACGAAGGTTCTGAAGTTAGCAATGACGCGTAACTAATTGAATCAACCCGTATTCACGGATATGTATACAAAATTTGTTGGATTTAATACATATTTATTCATTTCCCTGAATTTTATGTTTAAAGTTTTGATTTTATTCGATCATTCAAATAAAAGTTAACAATAGTTATCATTTTTATTTATTTTTATTTATATTTGATTTTGACAAGGACACGTACCTA
The DNA here is from genome assembly GCA_932274525.1 of Podabrus alpinus. Taxonomy (NCBI): domain Eukaryota; kingdom Metazoa; phylum Arthropoda; class Insecta; order Coleoptera; family Cantharidae; genus Podabrus; species Podabrus alpinus. The sequence goes on along the minus strand of OW026457.1, from coordinate 62,962,466 downwards.
CTACCCTCCATCCAAAACCGAAAACAACTAACCAAAACTAAAATTATAAAAGTTTACGGCCGTATGCATAGTCAACTTACAAGGGGTCACCACACACAACCGATCGGCAATCAAGTTCCCAATTGTTTTTTTCGATTCTAAAATCCAAGAAAAATTATGACGGTCTTTGAATTTGAGAAAATTTGAAAATAGGGTCATTCCAATCTCAAATCAACTAAAGAATTTACTCGACCCCCACCAAATTTTACGAAACTTGGTACAAACCATCTCAGTAAGCAATAAAAATACAAATTTAAGGATTTGTTCAAAAGGGCATTTGTTTCCTTGTTGTAGTCCAAAAAATGGAAAAGTTGGTGTGTAGACTTGTAGGAAAACGACTGAGGTCTAAATTTAAAAATAAAAACTGTTCTGTGAAGGTAAATGTGAACATTCTATTCAAATATTCAATCACATTTTATTTTTTCAACTCTTAACCGGATTAATTTTCTAATATTAACCCTATTTCAACCCCTATTTCTAAAAGGGTTTCTTGTTTTGTTAATTTTTTTACTGTTTTTATGCAATTATACTGAGCATGAGTATCAAATTTGATCATGAAATGAGCAAGGGTTCGGTTACTAAAAATAAATTAAGTATAGCGAGAAACGGACAAAAACAAGGAAACAAATGCCCTTTTGAACAAATCCTTAAATTAGTATATTTTATTTCTTACTAAGATGGGGTATACCAAGTTTCTTCCAATTTGATGAGGATCGAGTAAATTCTTCAGTTGATTTGAGATGGAACGACTCTATTTTCAAAATTTTAAAACTCAAAAGCCAAGGAACATTTGCAAAAACCGAAAGACCACCAAGAAAATTGGGAACTTGATTGCCGTAAATAGCTAATTTGCGGAAGAAGTTCCCAAAAATTACAAAGGCAAGAATACATCCAATTTTTCCAATACATCTAATCTTTAAAATAGATATTCTTTATTAGCTTCATGTTTTTCAAACATTCAGTTCATTCCTGGATCATAAGCCTCTTTCTCCCCCATGAGGGGGAGGGTTTATGGCCATACCCTACCACGCTGGCCGTGTGGGTTGGTAGAAGAGTAGCTAGCGGTGTTCTTTTATAAAAAAGTTCCAGTCCCTGCAGTGTTTTGGGATTTCGATTTTTTTTTTTGATGAAAATTATGATTTTTTATTTCTTGTTGATATTTTAAAAGTTATCAATGATAGGTGTTAAATTATTTTTTAGATTATTGGTCAGAATAAAAATACACGACTTTTCTCCACGTGAACGAACTACATACGTGTTGTAAAAAATAACTAAGATTCTCATATTTAAGGCTTTTCGTGTAATGTGGGCATTATCACACCAAAAGCTCGAAGCATTAAAATTCAAATTAATGTCTTTAAAAAAAACTTGGAGACATCCGAACTCCAATATTCTTGAGCCTCATAGCAATACCTGATTAATAAAAATAAAAAATGAAAAATTTAAATTAAATAATTTTATCCACGACCACTATATTATGAAGGTTTAATACGTCCGTTTTCCGTGGATTAGAGGCCTTTTAATACACTAGTGTATTAGAATTCATAATACACTAGTGGACGTATTAAACCTTCATAATATAGTGGTCGTGGATAAAATAAATGTGTCAAATCTGACGTTTCTCAAAACCAGAATTTATACTTGTGGTTTTGACCATGGTCGTGGATAAAACGTTGAATTACATTCGGGAATTAACAAGCCTCTTATATAATTAATAACTATTAAAATAAATATTACAATATTAATTTGACTACCTTAGGAGTAGTTTTTTCAAAATATAAATAAATTAAAAAGGCCTATTCTGTAACTCGTTCGTTATCGTAGACGATTTTCGTCAAGTTCGGTTACGTAAAATAGTTTTTTTTATTTACTTTTAATTTACGATTACTTACAAAGTAGTGTTCGTGTTGTATGGAAGACTCCTTCGACTTTTTGAATTTAAAATATTTGATTTTTCAATAAAAGGCGGTGTGACACTTGTGTAAATTTTGTTGTAAATTTGCTAGCAAATTTTTACGCGAGTATCAAACACGTAAAAATGCTGGCAATTTTTTTCAGTGTGCTTGCCACTTGTGTAATAAAATGGTTACATAATTTCAACAGTAAATCGATGAAAAATTTCATATTTTGCCAAAATAGGAAGAAAAAAACTTTTGAATGCCTATATCTTGCAAACGAAGCATTTTTGGACCCATGTTATTCGAAACTTTTCATCTTATTTTCGTTAGTAGAATGCGGTTTACTATTTTATTTACAAATGCAAAAATTTTTTACAAATACAAAAATTTTTGAAACGCCCTGTATATTTTAGAGAAAAACTTGTAGGACAAAAAATGTAGGAAATTCCATGTTCTTGATATTCTTTTACCACAATTCTAATTTTTTCTTGCGATCACGTCATTATAATATTCAAAAATCAACAATTAAACAACGAATTAGGAAATAATATAGTATAACATAGAACCAAACTTTTACCAACATACAGCTTCGACATAAACCACCTGACAATGGTAAAAAAAAATGGGGGCAAGCTGCAATAAATTTGATTTGCTTTATTAAGGCCCCTAGCGACCCCGCATTTCGCCGCCACAGAGGTGAAACCACGCGAAGAATGATTTTTTTACGAAAATCATTTCTAGATTACTTTTTAGGATTTGCGCGCTCTACTATATAAGGAAAGTAAATGGAGCGACGCGACGCCCCTAAATTTTCAAAGAAATCTATTAAATTGACAATTTTAAGTAATTGCAATTAAGCGTATAAACCTAATTAGAATAAAGATGCGAAATATTTGGTCGATAAGATCGGTCCATGCAAATAAGGAATGTGCTACGGTCGGAATTTTCACAATTTCGAATTGAATTAACTCATAAAGATCATTAACATGAATTATTTACCTTTCATAATTTTTTTAGTCAAGACAAAACAAAATTTTTGGCCTATGCCAAAAATACATGAAATTCTTCACGTATAAGAAAAAAATTTTTAGCATAGATTGTACAAATGTCATATATTTTTTGACTGCCCGAACGATCGCTGCAATGCTGTACTCCAATATGGTAAAATAAAATCGAAAATGTCGACTCAAAATACATTTTCAAGGGAAATTATTGTTAAATGAAAATTTAAATTTTTGTTCTATCACAGATAACCTCTCAAAATTCACACCGCACCGTTTTGGATTTACTATTCATGCATTTCATATGATAAATTATTGACTCTTTTATATGTTTTATCTATGAAACTGGACAGTGAATAATCTTCAAATTTTTGGAGAGGTCTAGTCGAGCATTTTTTTTGCTTCCTAGTTTTTTATGAAAACGTTCAAATGCGTTTCTACAAGCTAATTTGTATTTTCCATAGGTTGTTACAATGCAAAAGGACCTAATTTTGAAGACGATTATCTCATTTTCTAAACGATTAAAAATTTTGAAAAAATATTTTCGTATTGAATAGTACAAAATTAGTAAAAATTTAAATTCTTTCCTAAACAATTTATACAGCGACGTAACTACCTTAAGCCCAATTTTTTTTTCTACTTAACGTGACGTCAATGGGAAGTTTTGAACATTTTGTTACTAACCGTTATCAAATTTAGCATACCTCATAGTAACGAATTCCGTTAATGCCACTCTTTAAATATTAAATATTTATATAAAAATATGTAAAGAGTACACCCCGAAGTACACCTACATTTGGTGTTATACCCCTTCCCCAATGTACTTTGACTAGATCTGCCCTTAAAATTTGCTGACAATTTTGACATACATATATTGAACTTTTCTGGTTGTATAGATAGTATCAATTAAATATTCGCTTCATTTAAATTAAAACCAGACTAAAAGAAGTTTCTGAAGATGATTCTCGTCGAGGGGTTAACCGGAAGAAAAATATGCACAAGTTCAACAATATTTGCAAATAACCCCAAAAATGTATAGGAAATTGAAAGAATAGGATACAATTATTTTTGGGGTTACAACATCTTGTACACCAAAATTGCTGGAGAGTGGCCAAACTCATGTTTTAACATTGCCTGAATACTTGATTTTCCGCATGGGAAATGGTCGCAAAGCAAGTTACACCTAAATTTATACCATTATGGCCTCACGTACAACTACAACATTAATTTAGCAGCAGGTCTTATGGAAATTTTAAACCGTATGGCTTCGTGCAATATATCCAGATTAAATTTCAATGTGGATTCAAACTCTAGCAATAGTCCAGACAAGAATAAATAAACATGGCTGGAAATTTCAAATAATTTGGGGCAAGCTAAAATTTGATAAACGTAATATCCAAATGGACCCCCTAACGTTCTCTAAAATCTGTTGGTTTCTGTCAAAATTGGGAATTATAGTTACTCCAACGTACTAGTTTTCGTCTAAACATAACTCCCCCAATTTTATGTGTATGAAAAATTATCATCATACGAGATACTAAAATTTATTAACATAAAATTCTGTATAAAATGTATTTCTTCCAAATTTTCTCACTAATCTAGCAAGAAAATTTTGGTTGACTGACTGGAAAATGAAAATTTTGCAGACAGAATAATATGTATTTGAGTGTCCTGATATAATGAACTCCCAAAGTTACCAAAAGAAACCAAACATCGGTTTCTTTCCTTATTGGAGATCTTAATTCCGGCAATGCCATTTTTTGCCTGTTACCCAGTTAATTTCATTTTTACAGAAAATTCTCATCAGATAAAAAATTGAAGAGCATAAATTTCTCTACAAAATGTTTATTCCAAATTTGCTTACGCCTTAGTATTTTTCAAGTAAAATTTAATTCCGCAAAGGCGATATGCTTACTCAAAAAAATTAAAATAATTATTAGAACCAAGTTTTTGAATAATCTTTTTGCCGAAACAGATTCGCTCTCATCTAAACTAAAGTGAATTCTGCAAAATATATTTGTATAGAAAATTTTGTTTTCTTCAATTTTGGTCTGATGATAATTTTCCGATCAACACTTTGCAGGAATTAAAATCTTCAACCAGAGAAAATGCCGCCAGAGGATTTTAGGGAACTTTTGGAGTCGACATTCAGACACTGCGGACGCAGGCATGTGCATGCCAAATATTAGTTTATCGAATTTTTTGTAAGCTAAAAATTAAACTCGCCTGGACTACAAAATAATAATGTAAAACAACGGGATTTTTGTTCTAGAGTAGCAAATTTTTGTCAAAATCTATTATTAATTTAGTTACCCATTTTAAATACAAAATTGTTATCTAGAAGATTTATTTTAACGCTATTTGTATACGATTCATTTTTTTTGCATAATCACGTAAATTATCCTAATCTATTCGTTTTTCACTAAAGAAAATTGACTTTCGATATCAAATTTGTTGCCAAAAATTGATTTGAGTAAATGATTACGTTTGTAATGATATTTCTGCAATATTTTCAGTGATTTTATAATTTATCAGTGTTAGAACTATTAACGTATGATGTACACTATGAATTAAAAGTTAAACGCCCGTTGGGCACGAATGGTCGCTTAAGCCAAAAAAATACGGATGATTTGCTCATAGGTTCGAAACGGAACCGAGGCAAATTTGCCGAAGAAGGTCCCAAAAATCACCGAAATCATGAATTGGCCATTTTCTATACATACAATGTTGTAAATACGTTTAAAACAGTTAAGCTTAGTTAGTAAAATTGTGAGCAAAAGCTAAAAAATTATTTGTATAGTTTCCGAGATTCAGTGCATACATACAAATGATGCATACAACATCATTTTTTATCGATTTTTGATCAAAATAACGTAGTTTTCAGATTTTGATGTATATTTTTTTACCTTTTCTGCTACTTTTTACATTTCTGCAAATAATTAATTTTGGTGCTATTGAAGTACAACTTGGTTAGAACTTGAAATATAAAGAATGAAATTCTAAGAATAACTAAACAAATTAAAATATTGTAACCCCAAACCTCAAATTTTCATTAAATTTTTATTGCAATTTTTTAAAATTCATTTTGTGGAAATAGATTGGTTTTTCTGGGAATCCTATAAATAGAAGTAATCAACAAAAGTTATCGAGGACTTAATTCTTCGTAATTTACATCATTTTCACCAAAAAAATATTTTTAATATTTTATTTTTTTTTTTTTTTGTTTGTTTGTTTGGGAGTTTGTATGGAGTTGTTTGATTTGTTGTTTGTGATGTAAATAGTGGTAGTAAATTACCAAATAAAGTATTATTATTATTATTATATTAATCCTACGCATTTATCTCCAAAACTATTATTCGACCAGTCGCCAATATTTTGAAGTGGAAAAAATTCTAACTGGATTCTTTAGGATGTCATTAAAAAATTCTGAAATTTCCCCTCTCCAATGACACGACTTCACCTTCTACGGGACGGGGAAAAGACAAGAATTAGTTTTTCGGGTACTTTTCGACTTTCTTTCAACTTTACGGCAAACGTGGTTTTATACAAAATTTTAATTCTTTACAAAAAAGGTTCTAGATAAATTTTTTGTTAGATTCGTATTTTACCAAATAATGGCTAAATAAAATTTGAGCTAAGTTACACTCCACAGTAAGCTTTTACTTCAAATATCTTGTAAATTACAAAATGTTTAAATAGTTTGCAGTTCTAGAAAAGCTGCACTGATGTATTATTCAGTAATTTCTAGGAGTTGCCGAGGATCATCATGCCCGAATGTCGATATTGATAAAAACTTCTGGTGATTAATCCAAGGACACCAAACCAATAATTAACAATTGACAATGTAAACACCACTGAGGATGTAGAAATGACTTCTCCAAAAAAAATTTATAGAATGTTCTGTAATATCCAAGAATTTGAAATGCTGAACATCAATACAATTTATTAAAAATTAATCCTGACCCCTTTAGATAAACATCGATGATCTGAAAACTTAGGTAAACTATGAATCTGATGAAAAATATCAGTGAAACTTTTTTGTAGATAATTTAATTAGCTTTAATTTTATACAAACTAATTTTGCTGTACAGTTGAAAGAAAGTCGAGAAATCGCAGAAAAACTGATTTTTGTCCTATTCCCCACCCCCCAAGAAGGTGACGCGGATCTCTTTGAAGGGAAAACTTCAGAACTTGTCAATAGCACCCTATTAGAGAACCATTGTATGAAAAAAAAATCCATTTAAAATTATTCTGATTTGACGCCTGGTCCATAAGGTTAGAACAATTTTAGTTACTTTAAATCTTTTCTTATACTTTTTTGTCGTGGGATTCACCAAAATCGAATAACTGATGAAAAAATTAATAACCTGCAAAAAAACTTTTTTGGGGTTAGAAAGTTTTTCTTCTTTTTTCAATTATCTGACCAAAAAATCGAAAATAAAACGAGGTACTTGTTTAAGGCTGTAAAGCTGAACCTCTGAAACTATCAAGGTTATAACACTTTTTTTGGCTTTTGGTCACAATTTTATTTAGTTTAATTGAGCTTATAACTATTTCGGTGATACGATATATAGAAATCGTCTAATTCATGACTGTAATTTTTGGTACCTTCTTTGGAAAATTTGCCTTTGTTCTGGTGAGAGCCTGATGTCGGAAACTTAGGGACTCTTTTCTGGTTTAAGCAGAAAAATCGCTTTTCTGAGATATTACCGAACAGGTCCCTTTTTCGCGAGGAAATTGCTGGACCCTTCCTCCCTAAATTTTATATAAAGTGGATTAGATAATCTAAAGCAATTTTTAGTTTTGAAAATCATTTCGAATCCGTTGCAATGGTAGTTGTCACACTCGAGCTCTCCTGGTTATTAAAATTAAGTTAAGCAAACGCGAATAGTTAATCTGCAAGAATTTACTGAACAGAGATCTACAAAGTCCAACAAATTAATAACGTCGATGAATTATTATTTTCTTACTGCTAATGTTGTATCACCAGTTTGCAACCCCTGCTTTACACCTTCCAAATTGGACTGTTTTCAATAATACCTGAACAATTATTTTATATATTTTTACAATAATAGCTATTTGAGTTTGCCGCTTTTATTTCCGGATATGTAAACCCTAGATACTTTTAGTGCATAATATGAACGTAACTAATGACCTGACAGGGAGGGTGACACCCGACCCCAAAATTATCTTACCCTCCATGCCTCGTTGTTGTTTCCTTGGGTGCAACCCCAAAAAAAAAGGTCATCACCTCGCCGAGGTGAGGCGACACCCATGAAATCCGCCCCGGGTGTCACCCATGCTAGCTACGCCACTGATATCCATTATAATATAAATTAAAGGTAGCTCCTAAATTATTTGTCGTGATTCGAATTCCACATTAAGTCAAGAATTATATTACAATAATAGGGAAGATGCATAAATTTTTTTTATAGCGTAGTTGGATCAAAAATAACTAAATATACAAATTAATGCTATTTAATTTATTTATTTTCGTTTTGATAATAATTTAAAAAATATTTAAAAATCCGTCAATTTGAATTGAACGAAACGACCGCGCAATTTGCCAAGTGACTGATGACTTCACAAGTTAAATTTTACATTCATTTATGTTATTTTTCTGTGGTTTTGTGCTTTGAAAGTTGAAGTTTGTTAGTGTTAAAGCTGTTATTTATCATAATTAAATCAATTAAAAACAAGAAAGTTAAAAAAGTACTTTACACGAGTAGAATAAACATGAAAGTGAGGTTATTGTTATTGTGCCGGTGACTTCGTTGCGTTTAAGGTCATATGATTTATTTTAAATTATCATTGAATTTTAAAATGGATTATTTATAACAAAATACAATAAATATAAGTTATTTTTGCTGATTTGATATTTAATATATAGGATTAATCGGAAAATACTGTTTTAACTAAATTTTTTTATTCATGCATGTTCCCCATTATTATTTGTCCTAAAGTGTGAATTACAATATTTCGCTTACCTTATCTGGCCCATCCCAATTCAATCATCCTTGTACCACATATAGTCCACTGATTATAGTAAAAAAATCGAGCAAACTACGGAATAATTCATACAAAACGTTTTAGTGTGTTTTTGGCTTTAATAGGGTGTTCTAAATAGTTTCTCAAAAGTCCCCAAAGATTGGGTGTCCGCTAAAGTTTTCAGGGCCTGCAAACGGCTGAAATTTCAGTTCCAAAATTAATTTTTGTGAATATCTCAATTTCTATAGGATTTAGGTAAAAAATACATCAGATAAAAAAGAAAGCTGGAGAAATTCTCGAAAAATTACTAAGATAGACATTTTTCATATAAGCAACCGTGTCCATGATACACGCGAGTGAAATGTCATCTGAAAGCAGGTAAGTATAGTAATATAATATAATTTTGAAGGCAAGGGAAGGGTTTTCGAAAAAATTGTTATTCTACATTTCGCTTTAGATTTGCTCACTTTATCGATTGAAAGAAAAAAAATTTTGAAATTGGAAAATTTCTTCCAAAAATGTAACATATTTTTCGATTTGAGCTCTTCGAAAAGACCGTTATGTTGTAGATGGATTTTTAACAATCATGCTCGTCAATTGCCAACGAATACACGTTGGACATATTAAATTTTCCTTTCGTTGTGAACTTTTTTTCTCGCCAAAATATTATCATGAATAATAAAAATAATAAAACAATAAACATGCATGAATTTGTTGTAACCTTTTGCATCCTTGATTATTATATCTAAGAGAGAGAGGGTTGTTCTTCTTGATCTCTTCGGAGACGTTATAACTCTACTCCCAAACTTTCGTCAATAAAAGTCAGCAAAGTAGACTAAATAATTATATTAATTGATAATAATAAAATATACACAAATGCTGGCCTTGGATTCTGGCGTCGGATTCTTTCACGTACTTATATATTAATTACATAAATTTTTACCACTTACCTTGAAGTAGTTTTTAAGCCCTTGGTCGAAATTGAGACCACTCTAATTAATCGACTTCGGAATAAAATTTAATAAAAGATTCACAAATATAATTTAGAAAAATCGCGTTCGCGCGCGCGAGTTAACAGCTTCTGTCCTTACACAAAGAACAATCAAAACTTAACTAACTCGTCCAAAATCCGTTAACTCCTGACTTCGACCATAAAGTCTCCCCCCCTTTTGGGCTGTAAATGACCCTTGCAAAGAGTTTATTTCCCAGTCAGCAAAAAGGCAGTTATTGACTTTTGTGGCCGGACGCGCGTGTGGTTTCAAAAACTACTTCGATACACAACAATTTTTCATACCAGAAATACTTTATGCAAGCCTGCGACCTACAATATTTATGTTTCCTGCAAGCTAATATTTATATAAAAATGTTGTGTACAGGGTGATATATTTATATGAAAATGTTATGTACAGGGTGTTACATTGTAATGTTTTGGCGAGAAAAAAGGTTCACAACGAAAGGAAAATTTAATATGTCCAACGTGTATTCGTAGGCAATCGACGAGCGTGATTGTTAAAAATCCATCCACAATGTAACGGTCCTTTCGAAGAGCTCAAATCGAAAAATATGTCACATTGTTTGAAGAAATTTTCCAATTTAAAATTTTTTTTTCTTTCAATCGATAAATTGAGCAAATCTAAAGCGAAATGTAGAATAACATTTTTTTCGAAAACCCTTCCCTTGCCTTCAAAATTATATTATATTTTATATTACTATACTTACCTGCTTTCAGATGACATTTCACTCGCGTGTATCATGGACACGGTTGCTTATATGAAAAAATGTCTATCTTAGTAATTTTTCGAGAATTTCTCCAGTTTTCTTTTTTATCTGATGTATTTTTTTCCTAAATCCTATAGAAATTGAGATATTCACAAAAATTAATTTTGGAAATAAAATTTCAGCCGTTTTCAGGCCCTGAAAACTTTAGCGGACACCCAATCTTTGGGGACTTTTGAGAAACTATTTAGAACAACCTATTAAAACCAAAAACACACTAAAACGTTTTGTATGAATTATTCCGTATCAAAATCCTAAATGCAGTGGACTATTGGTTCGGAGCCCACGTTAAACAGTAGGTTCCCTATTTATGTGAATAACAATTCCAACTGCCAACATATAAAATTCAGACATGTTAATATATTCAACATTTTGATTAACTTTTGATACAAAAATTATTTCATTTTCGTTCAGATTACGATAAAATTGTCTTGGAGTTGAACTGATTATTATTAAAGAAATTACTGCTAATCTTAATTAAATGTCGCATGTGATAAGCGCTCTACATGATAAAAATAAATAGTGCTATAAAAGAACTTAAGGGTGAGATCGAATGTGCCCTGAAAGGAAAAACTATATTACAGGGTCATTCCAGCTCACACTATCTGAAGAATTGACTTGACCCACGGAAAATTTGACAAGTCTTGGTATATTTATGTACACAGTCATAGTAATGAATAAAAACTACTAATTCAAGGATTTGTCCCAAAGGGCATTTGTTGTTTTCTTTTGATCCTTTAAAAACTCAAAATGTTTGCGTTTAGACTCGTGGGAAAACGACTGTAACTTCATGCACAGTGGTCTAAATTTAAAATAAAAAAAATGAGAGCGGTCGTCGGACCGTCCACAGAAGCTATGCTTCTCACGCACAGAGCAAACCATAATAGATCCTTGAAGGCCATAGTTGTTCGGCCTTCGGCCTCACAGGGCGAACCATAATAAATCCTTGAAGGCCATAGTTCTTCGGCCTTCGGCCTCACAGGGGGAGGACCATAATATATCCGTGAAGGCCATAGTTGTTCGGCCTCACAGGGCGAACCATAATAGATCCGTGAAGGCCATAGTTGTACGGCCTTCGGCCTCATAGCGGAGGGCCATAATAGATCCGTGAAGGCCATAGTTGTTCAGCCTTCGACTTCACAGGGCGGACCATAATAAATCCGTGAAGGCCATAGTTGTTCGGCCTCACAGGGGGAGGACCATAATAGATCCGTGAAGGCCATAGTTGTTCGGCCATAATAGATTATATTTATATGCCTTCAGCTGTCTTGACTGCTAGAAAATTTTTCGACGTTTTTTGCTGACCCACGAAAAAGGGGGGGGAATTTTTTTAATTTTTTTGTTTTGTTAAAAAACTATTTTCCCTAAAAACCGGTTGGGGCGGCGTTTGAGACGGCGTGGGGTCGGGGGCGGTTGACACCTCCGCCCCCATCCATAACCACCATTCCCAGGGTCCTAGCCCTTTCGGTTCCGGAGTTATGCTTGCTCCCATTTGCTTTTGAGAACATGGGTCGGGTCGGGTCGGCCTTCGGCCTCCAACTTGCTTATAAAACTACGGGTCGGCCTCCCACTTGCCTTTCAGGAACACAGGTCGGCCTTCGGCCTCCCACTTGCTTTAGAGAACACGGGTCGAGTCGGCCTTCGGCCTCCCACTGGCATTTATGAATATGGGTCGGCCTTCGGCCTCCAACGTGCTTATAAGAATACGGGTCGGCCTTCGGCCTCCCACTTGCTTTTGAGAACACGGGTCGGGTCGGCCTTCGGCCTCCAACTTGCTTATAAGAATACGGGAAAATTTTTGCGACGTTTTTTGCCGACCCACGAAAAGGGAGAAAGGGGGGGCGGGAAATTTTTAATTTTGTTAGTTTTGTCAAAGAACTAAAACTAGCTTCAAAATTTTTGAAAAATAAAAATTTTGAAAATTTTTTTGACGTTTTTTGCCGACCCACGAAAAGGGGGAGGGTGGGGGGGATATGTTTTAATTTTTTTAGTTTAGTCAAAAAACTATTTTCCCTAAAAACCGGTTGGAGGCGGCGTTTGAGACGGCGGGGGCGGCGTGGGGTCGGGGGGCGGTTGCCACCTCCGCCCCCTATCCATAGCCACCATTCCCAGGGTCCTAGTCCTCTCGGTTCCGGAGTTATGGCGTTATGGTCGAAATTTGTGTGACGAATTGGTGTTACATATTTGCGTGACGATTTTGTGTGACGAACGATTTTTTTCAGTTAACTGCCCGTGCGATGCCCGTGCAATACCCGTGCGATAAGAAGCATAGCTTCACACTCTGAAAAATGTTTTCGCTTTACCAACAAAAACGAATTTGTTACGTAAATATTATTTAGTCTAACACAAAACCAGTTGCTTCAACAAAACTATTTTTAGCATTTGTTGTCGTAAAAAAAACGAACTTTTTGCAGTAAATAAGACAATTTTGTTGGTATAAATAAAATATTTTGCTACGCCAGCATATTTTTTTGTTTTTACAAATGTAATATTTGTTAAACAATAAATCAACAAATACTAATTTGTTCCACAAAACTTCATTAAACCGAGAATTTCCGAAAGTTGTAATCGTCGGTTCGTTCAGCGGTTATAAGTTTAACGCCATTCGACATTGTGATTTCTTTGTGCAAGATAATACCACAAGATACTCTTGTGAAATTTAATATTAATTTGTGTATTTATTTTTTTGTGTACCTATTTGAGATGAGTGTATACGAAATTCTAGAAAATTGGCAGTTTCCTGAACTTGTACCAGTATTCGAAGGTAAGGGCAATAAAAAATTAAATTATAACAAAAGATTTGAATAATATATTATGAGTTTAGTCAGGAGAAATAAAATTACCTACAAGTAAAAGAAAATTTACTACTTTAAATAATAATATTCAAAATGTAAATTGTAGAATGTGACGATGGTAATTAATTTATTCTATTATAATAATGTAATTGCAACGCATTTCTACGTTGGGTACTTCCCCAACATTGCTTGCACTGCAATTTTGTGTAACCTTGATGTTCTATTATTACGCACATCTGCAAGTATACAGTAAAGGCAGCCACAGACTATGGCTTTGTTCGACGGATTTTTTCGACGAACAAGTCTGTCGAACAAGTCTGTGGCAAAGCTGAAGTGTGTGGCAGTAACTCCGTCGTACTTGTTCGCCAACAAGAACGACGGATTTGTTCGACGCTTTTGTTCGACAAAAAGTCAGTCACAAGTCCGTAGTGTGTGGGGTAAACGTACTTGTTCGACAGACTTGTTCGTCGAACAAGTACGTCGAACAAAGCCGTAGTCTGTGGCTGTCTTTACAACTCGAAAAAGTAAGTTCTCTAGAAATCGTGTTTTAATGATAGCATCAACCAACGCATCAACTTTCAATTAATTACATAAAATTAAGAAATAAATTAAATTTTTTTGTAATTCAAAATGTAACCTTATTCGACGTGCTCACTTGGTAGAAGTGCAAACACTAACTATTTATAATTAAAAGTATCTGTATTATAGCTTGATATTATGTTCAAACAATATCGTGCTATAGGGTAAAAACTGCCCTCTGACGATAATTTTTTACTTAGAGTTAATACGATATTTTAGATAAATACTGTATATATTTGTTCTTCCGATAGGCTAAAAAACTGAAAAATTGCATTTTTTGAGTTGTTACTATAATACTTGCAGACAGTGCCGTCTTTAAGCATAGGCAGGCTAGGCACGTGCCTAGGCCCCCAGGCCTGAGAGGGGCCCCCAAATTCGAATAACATTTTTTTACACTTAAAAAACTATTTGACGACTGAATATTGCGTGAGAAAATCACATATATATGTCATGCATCAGTTTATTGCATTGACTAAAAACGCCGTATGTATCGAAATCACTCAGCACAGAACGACGTAATAAAAACACCGAAAAGCTTCGCCCGAGCTCGACTTGTTCTCGGTAGCGGGAGTCATCAGTGCGCCTGGCGAGCTTCGCAGAAGTTTCGCGCCAGCGTCGAGTTGCTCCGCGAATTGACTTGATGCCCACTATTCATTTCGGAGCATTCCGTCGTGCTTCGAAAGACGCAATCGGTTATCGCTAAAATAAGACTCAAACGCTTGAAATTGAAAATGTCATAAGATTCCATGATACTATAACTTTAGAGATATTATGATCACTTTCGTGAACGAATTTAGAATGCGGCCACGTATCGCGTCATAGTGTGCCCCATACGCGAATTTCGCCCTAAAAGACGCCGTATGATTCATGCCGATGTGCGCGTGAGAATATCTCTAAAGTTATAGTATCATGATAAGATTCAGTGTAAATTTGAAGTTATTGCATGTAAAAACTTTTAATTTTGTTTTACATGATAAAAAAATAAAATATAATGGTTACGTTATACAAAGTAATTAAAAGGGCCCCCAAAACTCGGTAGCCTAGGGCCCCATGCTCGTGAAAGACGGCTCTGCTTGCAGATGTGCGATTAGTGTATACCTACTTGTGTAGGGATTTATGTATAACGGTGTCAATTAGTGTGTTATCATTAAAACATTTCTTTGTTGTACGAACTACTTGAAATTTTAACGTTTGTTTACGTTTAACTGAAGTTATGACATAATTTAATAAAATATCTTTAGTATATTTTACACAATAATTAAAGTAGTACTACATAATATTCAAATATTATGTAAAATTGAAAAACAAATTAAAAATTTGCCAAAAGAATCTTAATTTCCTTAAATTTTAGAAAATGCAATCAATATAGAGGCTTTTCAATGTCTCACTATAGAAAATATACAAGAACTAATTCCTAAATTAGGACCACGAATTTTATTTACAAAGCAATATAAAAAATATTTGACTGAATTGGGAAAAGACATCAGTGTACCAGTTTCGTGATAATGATGAGCCTAACTTTATACCATCTCCGACATCTTCTATGGAGATTTCAGATTTATCACCTTCATGTAAGCGCATTAATATATTATATTACTAAAACAGTTTTTACAATCTATAACAAATCACGTAATTTAAACTTCATAATATGGTATAATCATTATGATTATCTCGTATAGGTACCTAATCCTTGGCCTTGGCCCGATGCCATTGTGGGTTTAATGGAGGAGGAGATCGAAAGAGGACCTGCACAACAGGAGAGACGGGCAATACAAAAAGAAGCTGAAAAAACAGTGGGATTACAAAAACTTTTATTAAATTGCCAAACCGGCAGAGGTATTTTAAGTTCGTACCAAAAATATAAGACATTGACTGATGAATATATGCGAGATAAAATAGCTGAAATAATCATACAAGAAGAGGTTCGTAGGGATGCTGATACGAGGTATTATTTAGTACCTTACCTTATATACCAACGTTACAGTGATTTTTTTTTTCTATACCTACTATATTATGTATAGTACTACTTCTTCATTATTTTTAGGATTTCGACAGAAAGATTTACTTTATTATCAAATGCAATTGTTGGAGTTTTTCCTACGGAAATAAAAGTAAAATTTTGAAAACTTTAAATTGTACTCCATGGTCGTTATACTTTTAATTTGTTTTCAGGAGGTTTACTTCTCTATAGGATATAAAAGAAAAATTGGTGGCGGTGTTAACAAAGTGGGTTATGGAAAACTGTATCGAAAATTTTATAATCTTAGACGCCAAATGCGACACTCTGGTTTATTACCGGAAAAACCGCCTAGGGCTAGTACCAGTTCGATGGAAAATACAAATTTGATTGCCGGTAGTACATTAGAAACGACAGATGATGACGTACAATGGCTTAAAAATTCAATCGAGCCGTGGACGGAAGTAATTCAAAAATGGGAAAAAACTTTTGATAGCAGGAGTTCATGGAAGAAACATTCTATAGATGAATATATGGACACATTTCCTGCTCTTAAATTAAAATTAGGCCATGTTTTGGTAATATAACTTTTATTATTTTTATCGACTACTTTACTATCTGAAGACGGTTTTAGTTGCAAAATGACTTCCACAGGATGCAACCACAATTGAAAAATAAATTTTTTGTAAATTTTAAAGTTTTTTCAGAAAAAATCTTAAATTATGCCAAAACATTGAAAACAAAATCTGTTGTTGAATACCTACAAGTTTTTGAACAACAATTAAGTGGAGGTACATATATTCTATGAAAATAATAAGACAACTAAAGGCGTTCATTAAATATGTTTTACTTAATTTTAGATGTATATGCGTGTCATATTTTATTTCTCCTGCCTATGATAATTAAACCCGTAGTGGTAAAAAATGGTAATTCTGGCAAAAAATTTTGGAAACCATCAAATGCAGAAGCAAGAGATGGGTTCATTATTCACGTCAAGGTCAATTAATTGCATTTGTTGGTTTTGCTTTTAGATATGTAACCTTTTTTCCTTTTTAGATTTTTGGTGAGGTAAAACCCACTTTAGAAAGGAAACAGAAGAAATTATCTGAATTGGGCCTAACGCTTCAACCTACTCCTATTTTTGTTGGACCTAAGCTTAGCAAACATTATAAATTGCTACGTGTCAATTAACAACACCCTCTACGAAGTACCCACACCTTTGAATGCGATTGACACAACATTCAGCATTATTCATGCTCTTGATGCGGATTACCCCCAAGAAGCTGAGCAAGTGTGGTATTTACTACAAAAAGGTGTGTATAAAGATCAAACACAGCATGACAAGAAGTATACTTCAGTTGAGAAAATTGTAGGATCTATTATTTAAGTTTTATCTTCAATTTTCACTAATTTTATTTTGTTACTATATATTGTTCATAATGCCTCGTTGTTTTGTGTGTATGAATAATTTATCATCGGTTCGTTCTTTGGTTCTTCACTATAAAATTCAACATAAGTTAGAAAGTAACAATACGTATGGTTGTCGAGAAAATAACTGTACAAGAAATTTTGCAAATCTTAAAACGTTTATAAGCGATTTAAAATTAAAAAATTTTTTACAGAAAACTAAACTATACTAATTAATAAAAATATTACTGAACATTCTGAAACCCCGTCCGCACAGTCTGTTCCTTATTCTTTTTCTGCCTCTTCTCATTCCGCCAGTTCTTCTACTGCCTCTTCAAACAATTCCTCTACTGCTTCCTTTACCAGTTCTTTTAATGCTTCCTCAACATTATTTTCAACATTGGATAATTTTAAAAAAATTATTAATAATGAATGTATGTTATTTTTATCGAAACTTTATAATTCATCCTTGTTGCTAAAAAAATATATCCAAGAAATCATTGCCTTTGTTACTGAATTTTTAAGTGGAGGTTCCCTTACAATGTTGAAAAACTTTATAATCGACTTACTGAAAACATATGTAGCTGATGAAAAGCATATTACTGATGTTAACAATATGTTTCAATGTTTATTTAATCCCTTTGCCGACTATAAAAGTGAGTATCTCAGAATGAAAAATTTTGAAAAGAGTACATTTTTCGTTAAACCTATTGAATACAAGATTGGCGAACATCAAAAACCATCTTATAGTTCAGATGAAGTAGTAAATTTTGCTGACGTCACTGGTCAATTTGTACCTCTTCGTGAGGTATTTATTAAAATTTTTGAAATTCCTAATGTTTATAATGACATTCAGTTATATATTCAACAATTACAAGAAGAGAAGTTGCTAAGCAATATTTATCAATCGCCCTATTTTCAAAATATAATTAAAAACTTTGATAAGAAGTGCCTTGTTTTACCTCTGTTAATGTATTTCGATGACTATGAATGTGGCAATTCTTTAGGTTCTCATTCTGGAATTCACAAATTAGGTGCAGTGTATGTTAGTATACCTACATTTCCACCAAAATTTTCTTCATTGTTGGAAAATATTTTTTTAGCTTTACTATTTCACAGTAATGATAGAAAGCAATTTGCGGCAGTTTTTAAAATTTTGTTAGATGAATTTGCATATTTGGAAAACACGGGAATTAAATTTGTTATAAAAGAAGGTGAATTTGTAGAAATTCGTTTTGTTTTAACAATTATTCTAGGTGACAATTTAGGGCTGCATACATTATTAGGTTTTGCCGAAAGTTTTAGTGCCAAATTTCATTGCCGATTTTGTAAGATTGATAAAACATCTTCTCGAATTATAATCACCGAAGACAAAATGTTATTTCGTACCGTTAATAATAATTATGAATATGACATTTCTTTAAATAATGTATCATTAACTGGTATTAAGGAACGTTGTATATTTAACAAATTAAATTATGTACACGCTGTTAAAAATTATTATGCCGATATTATGCATGACTTATACGAAGGTGTATGCCATTGCGACATATTGCACATTTTAAAATATTTTTTATATAAACGTCGGTATATGTCATTAGAGACATTAAATAATAGAATTGAATCATTCAGTTTTTCACCTAAATATTTAAATAAACCTCCTAAATTGGACCATGTTATGCAATAACAGACCAAGCGCCACTTACCAAAGTTTTCAGGAGAGCACTTTTAGTGTTTTACCTTACCATAATTTTTCAAATTGATATTTTCAAATTGTTTTTTCGCAAATCTATAGATATTGTAAAACTGTGCTTTTGGGTTTATTTTCAAACAAAAATATTAAACATAAACATGAAAAATCAACATTTTGGTGCTTGGTCTTGTATTACAAATCTAGTTATGGACCTGTTTCTGATATACAATAATAAACCAAGCGGAAAATTTTCCGACATAGGGCTATTTCAGTTAAGCAATAAAAGACCAAGAACCAAAAATCGTTTAAGAGTTGCTGCAGTGCTGCTTATGAAATAAAAAATACTGTTACCTTTTAATAAACGCATTTAAAGAAACTCAAATTTTATTTTTTACATTAAAAATATTACAAATGAACGTAAATAAAACGCAATAAACTATTTATTATTTTAAACGTATAGAACTGTTCTTTACTCTAACTCTACGTTAAAATCAACATATCCATCATAGCCATCAATGTCATCAGTAATAGCATTATCTGCAGTCAAACTGAAGTAAAACTGTTGAGCATCACCTGGAATGAGATGAAGCATTGATCTTAAATCAGCCAACTTTGGTGCAGAAATTGGCTTTCCATTTGGCCAAAGGGGATCTAGCTCCTGCTTAAAGAGTGCAGGTATTCCATCTGGTGATTCAGTAACATTTATTGGTTCAAGAGGTATTCTCCGTGGCCTTCCACGAGTTGTACGGCGTGAACTTTCTTTTTCGATGTTCAGCATTTGAGACTTCCCTTCGAAGGTCTTAGATAGTTCAACAGTGAACGGCATATTTTTAGTTATTACTATTTCTCTAGTCATCAACCAGCTAACTTTGTCACCATTACAATCTTTCTTTCTATATATTATACCCTGTTCCAGTTTAGAAACACTAACAAAATCTTCTTTCTGCATACGAGTAATAATAAATTTATTTCGGTTTCTTGCGCCCATCATTACATTAATGTAATCATCTGAGGTATACAATCTATTGTGTAGCTTAAGAGCACACTCTATGTCACCAAAATCTGAATCGTTGGGTAGATATGTATGTCCCGGTACAAGATATCGCATGGTAATCTTTTCAATGTCAGGGTGGGTCTCTAAAATTGTTTTAAATAGTAAAACAATTTTCATGTTACGGTTCTGCCCTCCACATGAGTCTGACCATACAATCAGTTCCTTTACTTTTTCACTTAGGTGCTTTCTTACATGTTTTCTGATACAAGACCCAACTTCTTGTGCACCCCTTCCAGCTTCTCCTTCTAACCAAACATAACAATATCCACGGTTGGTTTTGCCTGAGTGTATACCTAGATTGTATAGCCATAACTGTCTTTTGTAAAAGACAATGTTAGTTGGTATGCGCGGTAGTGGTAAAGTTTTTTCCATGTCAAATGTTAAAACCTCAAGAGTTTCATTTTCACTTGCTCGTTTCAGATCAGCTTTCATCAATGATCGTGCCCTGTTTGCATCATCGAGGTGTTCCTTATGTTTTTTCTGTAGGTCAAGTTTCAACTCGGCGGATGTAGTTGAAGCAGATTGAGCCGATAGTGAATCACATTTGTTGCATGTATCTTTATGTAGTGGTTTTCGGTGTAAATTAAATTTTTTATAAAAAACATCTTTATATTTTGACAAAGATACGGGATTAGGATATTCCTCTTTGTACATACTATACATAACTGCAAGAGTAGTATCACTTGAAAGATACTCCCTCCCCGTCGTTTTCTCACGGCAACATTTTATCACAAACAGCAACACGTTAACTTCTTAACAATATTTTACGAAACACGTCAAAGTTTCTACTCGACAACAACAGTAATACTAACAATCAGCTGTGTAAAATGTAAACAACGATGATCTGTGATGTTTTCGGGGAAGTACAGAACATTATACGTATTTATTATTGGCTGGACAGGCGCAATTTGTGGTTGTTGGTCTTATATTGTAAAAGTCGACTGTATACAACAACATATCACTATTTTGCATTAATAGACCAACCGCCACTTCTGTGATACTTGGTTTTTTATTGTAAAACGCGACTGTGCTGTTTCACTCTATACAACTGATTTTGTTTTGCATTAGTAGACCAAACGACTCTTCTGTGATACTTGGTCGTTGATTGCATAATTAAAATAGGATAGTCTTTTAATGCAAAACTAAAACTAGTTAGTACGCTATTTGGCGGTTAGGTTTTTTGAATATTTTAAGGTAGGATTAGCATATAATGCCATACCATTTTTTTTTAAGATAGATTTTTTATTTCTTCATCAGATGGCACTAATAACTTAATTTTGGTAATATTGGCGTTTGGTCTGTTATTGCATAACATGGTCCAATTGTCAAAAGACTTTAATTTAAAAAATAAAATTTCTATGTCTGCTTCTGAGATGCTCAATTTTGTACGACACTTTGCATTAATTATTGGTGATCTTATTCCACAAGATGAGGATGTTTGGTCATTTTATAAAATATTAAGGGAACTTTTAGATTTAGTAAATACTGAATATGTGGATGAATCGATACTTTCCAAATTAGAATTTTGTATAGTTACGCACAATAGTTTGTATATAAAATTATTTAATGATACACTAAAACCAAAACATCATCATCTGCTTCATTACACGTATATTATGTCAAATATAGGACCTCTAAAATATCTTTCTTGTATGAGGTACGAAGCAAAGCATAGACAATCAAAAATGACTGCAGATGTCAGTTGTTCACGAGTTAATATTGCAAAAACATTGGCCGTTAAACATCAACTTCAGATTTTTTGTCACCGTTTATTAACACATTACGGTCCGGCAACATGCTCAATATGTCTTTAGAAATTATGCGTTAACTGCCGATCACATGCTAAATAACATGTTAGTACGCGTTTTTATATCGTTTATTTTTATATGCATTTGTTTGCATTATTAAATGCATTTATTTAAAGAAAATGCGATATGATATTATTTACACATAATATTATATGGTGACACATTCGCTCGGCTCACCAAAATGTGTCACATATTTTGATGGTAAAAGATGAGATCATATTTGTTTACATTGTAACATTGTAACACAGTTACATTGTAAGAAGCAATAAAAATCCGAGTATTTTATGGTTTTTAAAATAACAAAGACAAATTATTTGTTTATACTAGTTTAGAAACAAAATATTTGGTACTTCAGATTTAATCAGCGTTTTTATGAAGGAGTCGTAAATTCTCATCAACACACCTGTAAGTTACATTGTAATCGGCTACGCAGGTAAGTTATTACAGATTGATACCGGACCGTAATGTGTTAATCGAAACTGGCTTTAATAATAATCTTGTTATTGGCCCAGAAATGTGTGCTAATAACACTGATAATTTTTTTCACTTCAATAAGTATTTACCACCAACATTTTTAAACAGTTTTGTTGCAAATTGGATTTTTATTTCCAATATAAAATATAAACGCAAATTTGTCTTGCTCGTTGATCTGCCAGAAAATGGTATGCCTGTTTTTGGTAGAATCCAACTGATTTTGATAAACAAAAATGAAGAAATTGGATTTATATACGAAGAAATTAATGTGACTAATTATAACGATCATGTTTGTGCATATGAAGTTAACGATGCAGCTAATGTTTGCACTAATTTTGTTAACTATAAAGATTTGTATGAAGATCACGAAGCTTTTTTGCATAGAACAGCCGATGGTAAATTATTCATAACCACTAAAATTATATTTTAAATAATATATACTTATATTAGAAATCTTATAATAGTTTTAATATTTAATACTTATATTAGTTTGCAATTTAGTTCTTAGTTTTTTTTTATATTACTTTTGTGTTCGATTTTGTGTTCGATTCAAATAAAATTTTATAAAATATTTTCATTGTATTTTATTTTGAAATTCACATTTTTTACAAATCTTTTCAGTAGAAGCAACCAACTTTTATTTGTTACTGGGGCATATATTTTTGGCTGAAGCAACAAAATTTCATTTTTTACTCTTGACAAATATTTTTAGCTGAAAGAACAAAGTTTTATTATTTACTATAACAAATAATTTTAGTTAAAGCAACAAACTTTCATTTTTACAGTTTAACAACTAGTTTTAGTGGACAAAAATATTTTTCTTTTTTATTATAACAAATATTTTTAGTTAAAGCAACTAACTTCTTATTATTATTATTATGTATAACATAAAGCAATTCAGAATCATGTAGAAAAACTAAGATCTGTCATGAATTCGTAAAATTAGCCCCCAACTATCGTTTTAATAATAAAAACTGGAATTAAAAATTAAATTGAGCAAAGTTTATTTCTAACGACAACAATCATTTTCAGTTTCGGTTATAACTATTACCATTTTCAGATAGTTTTGGTGAGAAATAATTCAAGATCAGTTAACGGAATGGCGTTTTACCTCGTTTTTAGTTTTATTATTTCCGGGGGCGAAATTATCTACTACAGTGCAATTACCAATAGTTATAATAGTTTGTAAATTGAAGAACTTTCAAATTTAATAAAATAAACATAAAATGCAAATCTAATTAATATAAGTTCTATTTAAATTTTTGTTGAGGACCCTTCCCTTAAATCTGGGTACACGATTGGCATGTCAATTTCCCAACAATTAATAGCCTTAAATTAAAACCGATTTAAATGGTCAAGCTTATGATTAATTTTACACTAGAGAATCTTTTGAACATATTATATCTGCAGGAATTTCAATGATATAGTAATTTATGAATGTAAAAATTTGCGTATTTAAAAGTTTTTAGTACAGGTAACCCTCGTATAGCACGGTACTAATAAGTTAATACAGTTTTGATATTGCACGGTTAATTATCTTATACAGCTCTCATATTATTTTGACACCAAGGCATCGGCATATCATAATAATTATTCTAGTAGACAAACGGAGCGTACATCTACGTTAAATGTATTGCATAACACTGTTTCGATATTGCAGAGAACAAATTAATCGTGTTGTATGAGGGTTACCTGTATCTCGATGGTATCATTCGCAGGCCATCTTTATTGGTGAATCGTCCCAAGCCCTCAGATCAAAATTACAAAACAACACATAATTAACTTCCACGTTATGTATACTATCAATTAAAATTAAATTAGCCTGTTGACAACGAATGGTCACTCAAGTTAAAAAAAAAAGGGTAATTCGCTCACCTGTATGTTTCTAGTCACCGAAAGGTTGCTAGTTTTCGCATGTTTTCATTTAAAACGGTTGCCCCAGAAAATTGTGACATCAGTAGTAGTAGGAGGAACTGCGAGTTTCCGTGGTGGAGGCAGCGAGTCACCGGTTGCTGGCTTTCATCACATGGTGGGTAGATTGGTGGACTCGGTTACCTTAATAACATGAAACAGAAATAACTATTAGAAACAAAAGTGACTAGCGGAGACAAAATATTATTTATGCTTCTTAACATGCATTTCTCAAATTGGAAACAAATAGCAACATAACAGCTTGTAACTTGAAACAAAAAATGGCTGTGATAAATAAACAGTCTGCATTCCGTGATAGTAGTTTATTATTAATAAATACCAAGATACCCACTGCCGATATCTCAACAGTCGGGGAACCAAGTGACCGACTTGAGTCAAGTGACGTTTTAAGAATGCAGAACTTAATTATACTAAAATTGTGACCTTAGAGCGTGATTGGATAAAATTTCTACACGTTTACACTGCCGAAATTTGATTTGCGATTGATGACTTACGAATATTCCATACCCCCCAGACCCCCGGTCTCGGCAGCTTAAATGAGTTCCTGATAAGCATCCATTTGTTTTCATTACTCTAAGCCGGCACCATAGCAAGGGTGATCGCAATGGGGGGCGCTAAACCTCTACAAAACCCAATAAATCATAGTTTAAAATTTTCAAAATGAGAAGAATCTTTTGTGAGGGGGGGCGCATATATTCAAATTTGCCTCAGGCGCAGAAGAGCTTGCTACTACGGCGCTATGTATTGTTATAAAAATTTGTATAACTGCATTTAATTATTGATTTATTAATTTTTGATATAACTATTTATGTTCAATATATTATGTAATGTGAAGAAAATCACGAGATTTATTATAAGAATTTAATATTTTCGCCCAAATTTTGCAAATAGAACTATCAAAAAATTAAAATTTGTTTCACCAAAACGATCTACATGGAACATCTTTATTGTAACGTTTTGAATCTGAAGATCTTCATGGCACAGAAATTTCGACTTGTACTAAATTTTCTCTTTACTACTAAAACTTCTCCGTAGTTCAGACGATAGCGGCATTTGTTTTGATTAAGAATCAATTTTTTTATTGATTTCAGATTACTAGGAGGGTTGGAATCATGTCAACCAGGACGCGATCCCCCATTTTATCAGCCTGCAACTTTTTAAATTTAAAATTTTTTCATTTGATTTTTTTTAATGTATTCTTCAAACAATAAAAATGTGGTAAAAAAATGGATAGTAAAAATATTGTTTGGTATTTCTTTATTGCACTTGAAAAAATACCTAAAATTCATGCCTGTAGACTAGAATACCCCCTTAAATATTTTGACAAACAATAACAAAACTTCTAATATGAATCTAACCTAACAAAATTTTTTTGCAACAATATTTATATAAGTTTTTAATTTAAACAACATTTACTAACTTTAGTGGTTCCTTTTATTTGTTTTCGCTGATTTTCTATTTTCTTCTGTGTCATTTCCTTTGCGAATTAAATCGCATGCCATTTATTTCCTCCAGTGTGATTCTTGTGGGATTTCCAAAATTATTTTTATAAATTTTCTTCACTAAATTCCGCACTTATCACTAACTTATTTCTGCCATTTTATTATTTGTATTGCGATGCTTTTATTTGCCCAAAATTGGACCGGTGTCACACTGTTTATTAAATTTGTAAATTTTTCTTGAATATTTTGACGTGCCTTTGTGGGCTCTACAAAAACAACTGAATTCCGTCATCTTTTTGCATCTCATTTTATAGCCTCGTAAAATTTTGCCAAATCACTATGGCCTTGAACAAATTTTAATTAAAATTTCAATTTTTGATGACGGATTCCTTTTATTTTCTATCTTAACCTAGATTTAATTTTAGAATTTTTGATATGAATGATTAATTTTTCCGTCCTATACTTCTTCTGTAATTAATTAAATTTTCAAATCTACCATGTGACATCAAAAATTTACAAATTTAAATTCAATTTGGTGACACATCGACTCCAGGACTATCCACAACAGAAACGTCATCTCTCAACAGGTTACATCTACTTTAGGCCAAAAAACTTTAACACATTGGGATTAATTTGGTTTTTCTTTAGTTCCTCCAGAACTCTCGCTCATTGCAAAAAGAGACGTCTTGTTGGCATCTTTCGTATTGAACCATCTGTCATCGAGGTAGGCCGATATGGTAAGTTTAGCGAGTTATAAGCGAAAAGCCGTATTGCAGGTATAAAAACCTCAACTGCAGAAGCCTTAAAGGAATTTTTCTTCAGCTTACCCGGAGTATTTGCGAGCTCAAACCAATTTGTAACTTCATTGCCCAGACTATTAAGAATTGGATAGAACGTTAGAAATTCTTAAAATTGCTGAAGGCTAATACGGGTCGGTAGGGTTTATATTTCTTCTCATGAGAACTTTAGGATCGCTGTAAGATACTCTCAGGGGGAGTTGGTTTTTGGGTTTCGAATTCCTTATCTTGAGGAGATTCAAGTAGTCGAACATTGAGTTTAAGAAGGATCCTTGGTTTTGGAGTGGGACTAATGCCTTAACCACTTCCTCTATTATCTGTCTGGGCACGGGGGGGGGGGAGAGGAGCTGAAGGCTTTCCCGTCCTGCATTCATGCTTAATTTTTTGAAGCTTCATTCGTCTTCCAGCGGTTTTACACCTTCCACCGCTTCGTCCCTAAAATTGAAGCTTCTTTGCTTCTGAAGAGAAAAATCCTTCCCTTATGTGCTGCGTCCGAGAATATTTTGCCAATTTTTCTTCTTCCATTTCTTACGTCTAAGTGGGTTGCACTTTTTCTAATTCATCTAGCATTGTGTCGTTTATTTTGGTGTCCTCTATGATTTTGGTTTCCTTGATGAGTCGTTTCTAGGTTTGTTTCTCTCTGTGCTATACTTATTTTTTCTTCCATCAATTTTTCCTTTAGTTTTTGTTTTGTTTTCTTACATTTTATTGTTATTAATATTTTCCATCTCTTTTTTGTTTTCCGACTCTGAACGTTGCGTTTTTTCTCCGTCTATCTCATTTCCTTCTTCCTCCAGGCGGTTATTTTCCGCATAAATTCAATGTCCGCCCTTGTACCCTTTTTTGCTTCTTTCAGATAGAGAGAAATTTACCTCGCTGTCTGTTCCTCCGAGGTTTCTTTTTATTCCGTTTTTAGGCTTAAAAAGGGAAGTTCAATGTAAGGTATCGGCAATCAAGTTCCCATTATTTTGAGTAATTCTAAAAGCCAAAAAAACATATATGACAGTCTTTGGATTTTCGCCAATATTGCTTGGTTTTTGAGTTCTGAATTTTTGAAAATAGAGTAATTCCATCTCAAATCAACTGAAGAATTTACTCGAACCCCACCAATTTGTCGAAACTTGGTACACACCATCGTAGTAAGAAATAAAAAATACAAATTTAAGGATTTGTCCAAAAAGGCATTCGTTTCCTTGTTTTGATCCTTCAAAGAGTCAAAAAGTTGGTGTTTAGACTTGTAGGAAAACGACTGTAACTTCATCCGCGGTGATCTAAATTTAAAAATAAAAAATGTTCCGTAAAGGTAAATGACCATTCTATTCAAATATTACACCACATTTTACTTTTTCAATCCCATAACTGAATACATTTTCTAATATTAACTCTATTTCAACCCCTATTTCTAAAAGGATCTCTCCTACATCTAACGTCACAAGAAAATTTTTTTCCAAAAGTTTAAGTGTTGAAAAATATCACCAAAAATGTTCCAAATTGGATCGTTCAAATACAACAAATTACAAAATTTAAGCATTTCTAAAAAATTATTATGTACAAAATTTAATACAAGATAAAGCTTTTAAATAAAATTTTAATTTTAATGCAAATATAGCAACTTTACTTTCGAGCTAAACACATGGCATTTATATATTTATCAATTCAAATAAAATTTTAATAATTTTTGCTGCACAACGTGTGGCAATTTGATAAAAATCAAAATAGAAATTTAAAATTTTGTTCAAAATCAGAGCAATATATTAATAATATTCAAACCACTATTATCGAGATTTTCAAATGCCTTTAAGGTATATAAATATGTCTTGATGAGCGAAATACATCTCGAAACATTGACAAAAAATTAAAGTGTTTTTGAAACCTTGCTCAAAATCCCGATAAAAGTAGTTGGATTTTTAAGTCGGTGCGGTGGACGATAAGCAAAATGATAAATAGTCCAGGCAACGAAGCCGAAAAATTGGCTTTAGCTTGCAAAAAATCCGGGCAAGCTGAATTTTGGTAGATATGTACATTGGAGTGTTCTAATGAACCTCCTAAAAGTCCCATAAAATCCCACGCCGGCGTCCCCCGCAATCGGGGGTTTTAGCTCCTCCAACGCGATTTCTTGCCGATAACGCGCTTATTTACGATTGTATGAAAAATTATTATCAGACCATAATTGAAGAGCATAAAATTCTTTATAAGATAGATTTTTTTCAAATTTTTCCATAGCTCACTAATATTGAAATAATTGAGCCAAAACAAGACTCGCCCTTAAAATGGCATAATATTGATTCCTTGCAAGGAGAGAAATGTTTTCAGGTACGTGAAGTGATTTTAAAGTAAATTAATTCAAATTTGAGCAAAGGTTGAATGAAGAGAAAAATGGATTTTTTCAAAATTTGCCCAAGTTATAGTACTATACGCAGGTGAGTCCGGTCCTGTCTGGTGTTTACGAATAGGGAGCTGTTTGATTTTTGATTATTGAGATTATTGGAGAGTTTTTAAAATATTGCAACACGAAGAACAAGATACGAGGTATCAAAGAAACTGTGGATGTGTTGGAAAGACAATAGCTACAACAAGAAATACAATAGAGGAAATAAACAAAAAAGGTATTTAAAGGTTAGGGTTGAGGGTGGTTCATAATTATGGTGACCATATGTACTCCTTTTAGTAGGACAGTACTCTTTTTTAGAACGATGTCCTATGTACTTGAAAACTTCTC
Organism: Podabrus alpinus; assembly: GCA_932274525.1. Taxonomy (NCBI): domain Eukaryota; kingdom Metazoa; phylum Arthropoda; class Insecta; order Coleoptera; family Cantharidae; genus Podabrus; species Podabrus alpinus. Next base: position 62,933,107 of record OW026457.1, on the reverse strand, counting down.
CAAGTACACACAAATGTACTCTTTTTTCATTTGAAATATTTAAATTTAAAATGCAATCACAATGAAGCCCGGGGGGTGCCAGATTTCATTGTGGGGGAAACAGACGTGCATTCATGGCTGTTTCCTTGAGTGCGACCCCTAAAAAAAAAAAAAAAAAGGTCATCAATCGTAGCTTTAGGTACGCCATTGACCTTTTTTAAGTTTTTTTAGGGTATTTACCTTGTTTCGCCGAAATGTACTCTTTTTTCATAAAAATAATATGGTCACCATATTCATAATACGATAAAAGAGTAGTGCGGAGACTTCCTAGGGGTTGACTCGGGTCTCTGCATTGTCGCTGAGATATCTAGAAACCCACCAAGGAGAAGAATACGTAATTGAAAGTGAAAAATACTAACACAAGTAAGATTGGTTGCCTAAGTGTAAGAAAAGCAGAGCAAATGAACGATAACCCGAACAACAGAAAAAGAACGAATAGTCATCCATCCGTAAGAGAGTTTATCAAACGAACGAAAGAAAAGATAGGTAGCAGTGAAAACGAAAGTGAAACCAGTGAAACGGAGAAGATATTTAGAAAAAGTACAAAAACGATAAAATCACCAACCAAGGAAACAAAGCAAGAGGAAAACATGGAAGAACTGAAAAATATGATGGCTATGCTGACGGGTGTGGTAAATGATGGTTTTCAGGGGAGCAAACAGGAAATGAAGAAAATAGAGGAAAAATTGATAAGCGTTGGAGCGGGGAGATGAAGGCAATGACGGAGGTGATTGTGAAGATGGAGGAAAAGTCAAGTGAACAGGAGGAGAGAATTGCAAAGCTGGAATTTCAACTGGAAAAGTATGAAAAAGATAAAAAGGCGACAAACATAATAATAAAGAACATACCAATAACAGGAAATATAACACGAGAAAGGGTCGAAGAATTTTTAAACCAGGAAATGCATGTCCAGGTGGAGGTTATGGATGCATTCAAGATTGGGAAGGTAGAGGGAAAACAGGTTGTCGTAGCAAAACTAAAAGACATTAGGCAGAAGGCAGCAATAATGGAAAATAAAAATAAACTTAGGGGTACTGCAACGTACATAGAGAGCGACCTGACCAACCAAGAGAAGGAAATACAAAATAAAATATGGGCTGTTGCCAAAGAAGAAATAAGAAATGGATGCAAAGTTAAGGTTGGATACCAGAAGATGTATAAACAGGAAAAGGTGTACATATGGGATAAACAGGAGAGTAAACTGAAGTTGAAGAACCACATGGATAAAACGTCAAAAAACTAAAAAAGAAAGAGGAAGGGGCATTTGAATCCTCCCAGACAGATGCCCTTAAAGAAATGGCTGGGAAAAAGAAGACAACAACGCAAAGAAAAAAGGAAAATGAGAAGCAGGAGAGACGGAGTGAAAATAATAAGCGAAGAATGGGAAGAAAAAAGAAAAGGAAGCGGAATGGAGAAAGCCAAAGAATAGCCACATGGAATGTGAGAACGATGTTACAACCTGCAAAGTGTATTGAAGTGGCAACAGAATTAAAAAGATATAACGTTAGTATAGCAGCAATTCAAGAGACAAGATGGGAAAAACATGGAGAAGTAAATATAAATGATTACATATTTCTATACTCGGGAGAAGAAAAACAGGGCAAGAATGGTGTGGGTTTCTTTGTCAAAAGAGAGAAGGAGGCGAGTATACTGCAGTTCAGGCCGATAAGCGGAAGACTTGCATACCTGAGAATAAAATCAAAACCATCAAACCTATCGATTATAAACGTATACGCACCAACTGAAGAAAAGGAGGAAAATGAAAAAGATATGTTTTATGAGTCCGTGGAAGAATTAATAGAAATGAGACCTACATACGACAAGATTATGGTGATAGGGGACTTCAATGCTCAAGTTGGAAGAGAGGACTACTTAAGAGATGTATGTGGGAAACACACTATACATGAAGAGACAAATGACAATGGAGGTAGGATGTGCAACCTGGCAGCGGCAGCAAACCTAGCGGTGAGCAGCACAAAGTTTCAGCACAAAACGCTGCATAAAGTAACATGGATGAGACCGGGTATGGCATGCGAGCTTGGAAATCAAATTGATCACGTTTTAATATCGAAACGAAACGAGAATTTCATAACAGATGTAAGATCATATAGGGGGGCGAATGCAGACACGGACCATCTTCTGGTGATGGCTGAAACAAGGAGGAAGTCAATAACAAACGAAGTAAAGAAACACAAGACGAAGAGATGGGCGACAGAGAGGCTAGATAATACGCAAGTAAGAGAAAGATATATGGAAGAAACAGACAACAAAATACGTAACACGATGAAAGAGAAAGATGTTAATGAAGAATGGAAAAATATAAGGACCACAGTTGAATTATGCGCGAAGAAAGTCATAGGATACAGAGAAAAGAAAAAGAACAAGATGTGGTATGATGAAGAATGTGAGAGGAGCACAGAACAAAAAAGGAAGACAAGAGAGAAATGGCTAAAAACAGGAAAAGATGAAGACCTTCAGATATACAAGGATAAGAAAAAATTAGCGAGAAACCTGTTTATGAAAAAGAAAAGCGCGTGGCTAAATGAAAGATTAGACGAGATAGAGAGTAGTAAAAGAATGAACAACACAAAGAAATTTTACATGAGCATCAAAGAATATAAAAAACCAGTCAAGATGAGAGCAATAAAAGGTGCAGATGGCGAGGTAGCAGAGGAATCAGAAAAAGTGCAAGAGGTATGGAGAAATCATTTTCGTTGCCTACTAAACGGGGCCACTGATGAGAGACAGTATGGGAGTGTATTTCCGGAAGAGGGCGAGGGAGAAGAAATGATACAAGAACCATCCCGTGAAGAGCTAATGACAACAATAGCAGCAATCAAGAGTGGAAAAGCGCCTGGACGAGATGAACTGTGCGGCGAATTGTGGAAAAATGGAGGAGAACAACTGAAAGATAGAGTATGCGAACTGATTGTAAAAATATGGAGATTGGAAGAAATGCCAGAGGAATGGAGAATAGGTAGAATAGTCCCAATATTCAAGAAAGGTGACATAGAAGATTGTAGGAACTATAGGGGAATAATGTTGCTACCAACTGTTTACAAGATACTGTCTACAATAATCCTAAAAAGATTAAAGATCTACACCGAAAAGATAATAGGAGAGTACCAATACGGATTCAGACAAGGAAGATCGACAGTTGATGCCATCCATATAATAAAACAACTGAAAGAAAAATGTCATGAACATAACATCGGATTACATCTTCTCTTTGTGGACCTGAAACAGGCTTTCGATACAGTAAACAGGACGAAACTATATGAAATAATGGACGAACTAAAAATACCCAGAAAATTAATAAGATTGGTACAAGCAACATTGAAAGGAACCAGAGCCACGATCCTGAGCAGAAATGGGGAGACGCAATGCTTCGATATAACAACAGGGGTTAGACAGGGCGATGCACTATCGGCAACATTGTTTAACATCATGATCGACCGAGTAGTGAAAGAAATGAAATGCGAGGGAACTTTGGCTACTAAAGAGGGCCAACTGGTGGCGTATGCTGATGATGTTGTGATTATGGCTAGATCAAGAAAGAAGTTGGAAGAAATGTTTAGAAAAATGAATCATGAAATTGGTGAGATCGGGTTGAAAATAAATGTAGACAAGACGAAATACATGAAGTGTGGAAGAAAAACAGATGGAACGGAGAAGGATCTAAAAATCGATGACTTATGCTTTGAAGGGGTAAGGGTTTTCAAATACCTTGGAGTACAAATAAGTGGAACTGGTGTCAGAAGCGAAGAGATTAAGGAAAAAATACAAAATGGATACAAGTCTTATTACGCAAATAAGAAACTCCTAAGAGACAAAAAAATAGGTATGAGTACAAAGTTGAAAGTATACAAAACCCTGATAAGACCAACGGTGATATATGCGGCTGAGGTGTTGTGTATGACAAAGAGAGAAGAGAATCAGCTTAGAGTATTCGAAAGAAAAGTGCTAAGAAAAATAATGGGACCTGAAATGATCGCACAAAACGTATATAGAAGAAAAACAAACAGCGAAATAATGGAAAAAATCAATGGCGAGGATATTGTGAAGTTGATCAAATCCCAGAGGTTGAGATGGTTAGGACACCTAGAAAGAAGAGACAACACCAGCACTATAAAAAGTGTAGTGAGATGGAGACCAAGTGAAGAGAGAGAAAGAGGTAGACCCAGAATGAGATGGATGGATGGCGTGACTGAGGATTTGGAGAAGATGGGGGTAAAAAAATGGAAGGAGAAGTGTAGTGACAGGACGATATGGAAAAGCATAGTGTTAGAGACTAAATCGCACACTAGTTTGTAAATTTTGTGAATTTAGAAGTGGGATGCGGAGTAATCCACCGCTTAAAACGGATTATAAACACCTCATAAGAGGTTGCCATGTTTCACATGAAATGAGTGCATTTATTATTATTATTATTATTGATTCCTTGCAAGGAGAGAAATGTTTTCAGGTACGTGAAGTGATTTTAAAGTAAATTAATTCAAATTTGAGCAAAGGTTGAATGAAGACAAAAATGGATTTTTTCAAAATTTGCCCAAGTTATAGTATCTTCCAAGTACCGAAGCCGAAATTTTGGATTGAGCTTACCAAAGGTCCGGGCAAGCTGAAAATTGGCAAAGATGTATATTGAAGTGTTCTAATAAACCCCCAAAATGACTCATAAAAATCCCAAGCCGGCGTTCCCTCAAATGAGGATTTTAGCCCCCTAGTGCGGTGTTTCGCCTATAGCTCACGTATTTTTACTTTTACGAAAAATTACCATTAACTAAAGTTGAAGAACATAAAATTTCTATAACTTATGGCGCTGCAGTAGGTAGTACTACAATACATACTTTAATATTATGCAAATTAAACTTTGTTTAATGGTAATTTTTCGTAAAAGTAAAAATACGTGAGCTATAGGCGAAACACCGCACTAGGGGGCTAAAATCCTTATTTGAGGGAACGCCGACTTGGGATTTTTATGAGTCATTTTGGGAGTTTATTAGAACACTTCAATATACATCTTTGCCAATTTTCAGCTTGCCCGGACCTTCGGTAAGCTCAAACCAAAATTTCGGCTTCGGTACTTGGAAGATACTATAACTTTGGCAAATTTTGAAAAAATTTATTTTTCTCTTCATTTTCCAACCTTGGCCACAATTTCAATTAATTTATTATTAAAAGCATTTCCCGTGCCCCAAAAACATTTCTCTCCCTGCAACGGATCAATATTGTGCCATTTTAAGGGTGGGTCGTGTTTTCGGTCAATAATTTAAGTATTAGTGTGCCTTGGAAAAATATGAAAAAAAACTATTTTATAGACAATTTCGTTCATAATAATTCAACCAATAGGATGTTAGAATCTCATCAATTCGAACCAATCATAATCTACTTCCTTTGACAATACAGACCACGGTGGTGTATTGTCGCGGCAATACGATCACCGTGGTCTGTATTGTCAAGTAACGATGGAAACTACGTAAACGCATACTATAAATTATTTGTTGTCAGAAAAAATTGAAATTTTATTTACGAAATTGTCAAACGAATTCCACACGATACTATAAAATTGTCGGTTAATTTTTAAACCATGGAATCTTCGTGTTTGTCGCCCTTAAAATCACCATTCGTGCTAAAGCACTCATGGTGATTTTAAGGGCGACAAACACTCAGTTCCAGTTTCAAAAATTATTGCCGACAATTTGATAGTCTCTTGTGGTATTATATATGACAATTTTATGCTCTTCAATTATGGTCTGATCATAATTTTTCATACAAGCATAAATAAACGATTTGTTGGCAAAAAATCGCGTTGGGGGAGCTAAAACCCCCGATTGTGAGGGACGCCGGCGTGGGATTTTATGGGACTATTGGGGGGTTCATTAGAACACTCCAATGTACATCTCTGCCAAAATTCAGCTTGCCCGGATTTTTTGCAAGCTAAAAACCTTCCTTGCCTGGACTAAAATTAGTAATATTATTTATTAATATCAGATACTGCATTACTTTAATATTTCGTGTGTGTGTTTCCATAAAATAGTAGCTCTAATGAGCTTCAATAATTGATTAAGTACTTTCTTACGCTTGTTTTCATATTGAAGCAAGTGCTTATAACAGAAAAAATGTCTAAGCTACCAATTTTACCAAGTAACATTTGCGAAATTTATCAAAATATATTTTTTCCAAATTTTGTGCTAAAATGGTTTTGTGTGACACCACTTAATATTACAAAGAGAGACAAATCAAGTGAATTAATTAAAATTAACCTTATCAGCCGATATAAATTATTATATTGTGTATATTTTATGTTACAGTTAAAACCCGAAATCCGTTAAAACCCGATCTAACTAGTAAATTCTAGTTTTAACTAACCGTTTTAGTTAATTCTAGTTTTAACTAAAATAACTTTAGTTAAAACTAGTTTTAACTGAGATGACTTTAGTTAAAAGTAGAATTAATTGGCTGCTGTTAGTAAATTCTAGTATTAAACTAGATTTCAAGTAAAAGCAAACGCAAAATTGTTGTAAGAAGTTGATTCTGTTTATAATACAGAATTAAAAAGTGTTCATGGAAAACCACGCCATAGCCAGAGTGGGGGTCCGGTTGAAAGAGCTAATCAGGACATAGAAGAAATGTTGGCTTCATGGGTGATGGACAACAATACCACTAATTGGTCAAACGGTGTCCGTTTTGTACAATTTATAAAGAATAGAGCCCTTCATTCTGGAATCAAACAATCTCCCTACAAGGCTATGTTTGGAATTGAACCAAGAGCAGGACTGACAACAACCGCATTACCATCTGTTTTACTTACAAATATCCATGAAGCGACCTTCATGGACCTTCAAGGAAGCGAAAAAAAAATCAAAAAAACAGACGGAAATAATGAAGAAGATTTTAGATGCAACCCATCCTGCGGTTGACATCGAAGGTAATGATGTAACAATTCCAATTCCTGATGTCGACAGCGCTAAGGCAGCCTTACGAAACATCATAGGAGTCGTAATCGAAAGGAATGGAGATGGCATGTATAGAATTCTTGTTCTTTGCTTCTTAGCTGATATTTTTTCCATCTTCAATGATCTGAACAACTCGATGCAGGGAATGATGACTTCTTGTTTTACTGTTGCAGACAAAATTGATGCACAGAAACGAAAACTACAAGCATGGAAAAGTCGAATCGCAAGAAATTGTTACGATATATTTCACAACCTATCAGCATTTATGGTCGATGCAGGAGAAGAGCTTGATGTTACATCTCTAAGAAATGTCATCAGCCAACACTTGACAAGCTTGATAGAACGTTTCGAATTTTATTTCCCAACAGATGAAGATCCGCGCAAAGAAAACGTATGGGTCCGCAATCCATTTGTTCCACTTACCGATGACTTACCTGTCAATACTGAAAATAAATTGTTGGAGCTCGCTGCTGATGAAGGACTGAAGGTACACTTTGAAAATATGTCACTCGCATCTTTTTGGATAAAAGCAGGACCAGAATATCCCGATATTTCCGATATTGCTTTGAAAAAACTTCTTCCTTTCGTTACCACATATCTCTGTGAGATTGGCTTTTCAACCATGGGTATAATATAAAAACAAAATATAGGAGTACTATGAAGATTCGTTCCCCATTTCGCGTAGCGCTGTCATCAATTGAATCACGGATCGAAAAATTGACCGAAAATAATCGAGCCCATTTATCACATTAAGGCAGCGTTGTGCGTTATTTTGTTTATAGAGCTGCGGGACACCCCCTGTTTTCGACCATGTAGCGACCACTGGCGTACTAATGCAAAATTTTGTTTTTTATCGATAAAATGTTATCAAAGGATATGAAATATACATTTTTTATCAAATTTAAGAGTGGGCAACCCTTCAAAATGGCTGTTAATGCGTCAATATATTTCACTAAAATTCACTAATAAATTAACGAATAGTTATAAACAATAAATTTCGCTGGTAAATTATCATAACAGCTCTTGGAGAGACTGCTATTGCCGAAAATCGTGAATTTTCATAGAGGTACCTATTTATGATTTTTATCCACGAAGAAGTGAGGACAAGCGCACGCGGACTCGCGCAAAACTTGATCGAACTTCTATTATAATGATTCGAAATGTTCAAAAGAAAGAACATATTTGAAGTTATTGCAGAAAATAATTTTAATTTTTATTAATTAATTAATTTAATTAATTTAAAAAACAAATTTTTAATGTCAAGAGATACGAAAAAATCAAATGTTTAGCGATTTGGCGCCTTTTGCATAGGTTGCGCCCCCTATAATTCAGTCAAAAATACATATTTTCTATCTCTGAACATTATTCAATTAAGTTAAAAAAAAAATAGGCATTAGTACGCGACTGGTCGGTTGGTCGTTTTCCGAGCGCTTTTTTGGGGGTGTCCCGCAGCTCTATTATGTTTATATATAGTTCTTTTTCAAGTTTATCAATAAAATACTTATGTTTCGTTATTGTTTCATTTGTTATAAATTGAAAAAATTCTTTGACCATCGATAAAATTGTGGTGGCCCGTCATGGATGAGTAAGAATAATACCGGTCCGCCACATTCAACAATTTGAGAAGCGCTGCTCTATAAGATTTATAGAAGCCATTTTCGTCCTAAAGTCAACTGGTAAGGAAATATTGCGAAGAAACATTTTGTTTTCGCCATTATTGTTAAAAAGGCGGCACTTCCGGGCAGTTGCCGAAGTCGCCAACTCAGAGTGTTTATTAGAACCCCAAACCTTAAAACATCCCAAAAACATCATTTTCACTCCTTCATAACAATTTCCACTTCCCACGAAGAATTCTGCAAGAAGCTCAGGATTCCGATATGTATGATGATTTTTAGTCTGTTCAAATACAAACAATTCCCTAACGAAATCCGTCGAAAAATCGCAGAAGACCGATTTTGGATGTTTTTGATCAAAATCATGTGCCCAATTTTCTTACACTATATAGTTAATTCTAAATTAGTAAAAAAAATGCCGAAAACAGACCTGTTTTGTCACGTATGCCAAAGAGAAGTAGGAAGTCTAAAGCAAAGAAAAAATATCATCAACTTTACCTATCCATCTGAGTATATCATAGATAAGAGAGGGGTTATAGATGGCTAACTCTCGACATATTTTGGTGCCCTATTGCAGCGCCACAACGATTGGAGGACGAACTAAAATTTAAGCGCGAATTTTGGTATATTTGAATTATTTTGAATGTTACCATGAAATTTAAAATATGTACATTGAAATTACAAGTAACTATTATTTTTAAGTTTTTCAAGCATAAAAAAAGTTATGCATAAGAAAAACTTAAAAATAATGTACCTACTACTTGTAATTTCTATGTGCAGAAAATCAATTAAATAGGATGCATATTGCAATCGGGCCTTAAACATAAATTACATTAACGCAATTTTAATATTTTAGATCCTTAATACACATTTTACTTCAATCAATAATATTTCAATGAATTTAAAAATTAATTTCTATTTTTTTAAATATAATTAATTCATTCTTTTTATATTTTTATTTTATAAACCCATCAACATTTTTATAATATCAAAATTTAATTCAACATTAACTAAAGCATCCGTTTTGGTTTTCTTAACATAACCTACAATAATCACGTGTGAAGTGTAAAAATTTGTTAAGTAGTTATGCCAAGGTAGGCCACTACATAAAACTGACAACCAAAATTAAAATATTCAGCGCGCGCACTTAAAAAAAACTGTACACAGCGCTTCATGGATGGAGGAGAAACTAAAACACGTTCCCAACTTTTACATAAGAGATAACACACCGTGGAGTATATCCCGCCGTGGTCCACATGGGCCTATCAAAAATGAGAATTTAAGTTGAGTACAACAAGCTGCCGGCTATCTATCGAGTACAACAATAGAGTGAGACAGAGCATACAAGTTGTACTCGGCCGTTTCCAAAAAGACGCTCTCACAACGGAGTGGGAGCATACAGTTGTACTCCGGCGGATACAAGAGCCCCCCCCACCAAAGAGTGCAAGAGTGGGAGGACACAAGTTGCATCCGGGCGGTCGGCAAAAATGCCGACTAAAAATGCTAATGTACCCCTATATATTACTCGATGACGAAAAGTTGACTTGCTAGTAGTAAACGTAACGCCATCTGGCGGAATGACCTACCCAAATTAGGACGAAAATAAATAAAACCAAAAATTTCAATGTAATAAACAAAAATTTATTCAAAGTAAAAAAAAGTACGTATAATTTGACGTTTAAAAGTCACTAGGATGAATTTATGCGAGTAAATTGTGACAAAAAGTCACAATTTTTGATTGTTGGAAAACCGTGAGATGGCGCCACATTTAGCAAATTTAGTCAACTTTTCGTGCGAAGTAATGATAAGGATGAATATATGCGAAAATAAATTGACAACCGCAAATGCCAACACAGGTAACAAGGAAAGTACCATCTCTCCTGAGAACGGCCTACTGGAATGCGAACGGACTGACGGCACCAAAAAGGCTCGAGTTGATAGACTTCATCTCCGAGCACGATTTGGATATCGTCTTTGTCTGTGAAACATTCTGGGGACCGTCCACAAGAGCGAAGATACCAAACTTTAACTTGTATAGGTGTGACCGAGATGGACAGTGTGGTGGAACGGCAATCTACGCCAAGAGGACGTTGCGACACCACGAACTACCCATAACAGGGAACAACACCCTGGAGGCGACTAGAATAGTCGTACAAATGAGACACGCCGGGGATATACAGCTCACAGTAGCATACAAACCCCCCCGCCTCCCGCTACCCAATGAAGAAATCGAAGAAATTTTCAGCGGAAACGGGCCGAAGATAATCGCGGGTGACCTGAACGCGAAACACTCAGACTGGCATTCAAGAAAGGACAACCCTGCCGGCAAAGCGCTAAAAAGACTAGCCGACCGACTCGACTTTGTGGTAGATGCACCAGAAGAAATTACGCACGAAGCAACCTGCGGACCACAAAGCGACGACGTCCTGGACATTGTCCTCCTCAAGGACGTGCCCATCTTACACCATCTAGAAGTTGGTGAGCCGCTAGATTCTGACCATTATCCTGTCTTATTCTTCTTGGGAAACTCACAGGGAGACAACGATGCGGATGATCGCGAATACGTCCAGAGAACTGCATGGCCGGTTTTTCACGACCATGCACTTCGTAACCTGGGAAAAATTCCGATCATCAACTCGGAAGTCGAACTGGAAGAGTACGCTCAAAAATTTGAGGACAAGATAAATGAGTCCCTCAACCACGCGACCACCCAAGTTCTAAAAAGGAACTTCAACGAGTGCCTACCCCTGGATATCAAAGACTTGATAAGGGAGAAAAGAAGAGCACAAAGAAGATACAGGACGACCTGGCACCCGGAAGATAAACGGTATTTTAACCAATTAAGAAATAGGTTAACCCAGGAACTGAAAGATCTTCGCAACGAAAGGTGGGACAGGAAACTGGACTCCCTCTCCTACGAAGACAATTCAGTCTGGAAAATGGCAAGAGCCCTCCGAAATACCCGATCCACAATCCCAGCGATAAACAGTGACAACGGCCTTGCCGTCACCGATCAAGAAAAAGCTGAAGCTTTCGCCGACGCATTCAAAGAACAATGCACCCCCAACTACGACGACGCAGATGGGGTCCACATCTGCCACGTTGACACGGAAGTCGCGAGAAGATTACAGGAAGTTGACCCGGATCCAATAAAGCCAGCATCTACAGACGAAGTAGCACTGGCCATAAGGGCAACTAAACCGAAGAAAGCACCAGGGCCGGATGGTATTAAAAACCAAGCCCTAAAGAAGCTTCCCAAGAAAGCCGTCACAGCACTGACGGGGATGATTAACGCAACACTAAGACTGAGGTATTTTCCGGACAAATGGAAGATGGCCGATGTGGTCGTCATCCATAAGCCCAGAAAACCCAAAACCTTAGCGCAAAGTTATCGACCGATCAGTCTGCTACCAACGATAGGCAAGATAGCGGAAAAGATCATCCTCACCAGACTGGATGAGGAGGTGAGCGACAAGAACATAATTCAAGATGAACAATTCGGCTTCCGTGGGGGGCACTCCACCACCCAACAGATACTGCGAGTAACAGAAGAGATTACCGGTGCGTGGAACCGTAAGAACGTCGTAGCGGCGGTCTTCTTAGACGTCGCGAAAGCGTTCGATAAGGTTTGGCACAACGGTCTAATTTTCAAAATGCTACAGGCAGGCGTCAAACCGGGACTTGTAAAACTGGTAGCATCCTACCTGAAAAACAGACGGTTTAGGACAATCATCGACGGCACAAGATCACAAGAAAGAGTAGCCGAGGCTGGAGTGCCCCAAGGCTCCCTACTCTCTCCGACGCTATTTAACATCTATGTCAGTGACATCCCGAGGACTGCAAGAACGAAGATCGCGCTATATGCCGACGACACCGCGATCCTTGCCCCCTCCCTTAACCCGGTCATGGCAATCAAATACTTGCAGGAATCGATGGACGCCCTGGAAACATGGTTCCGCACTTGGCGAATCGAGGTAAACTCTGACAAAAGTGAGGCAATCATGTTCACCTGGCGTCGACCGAAACTGGACAAGAGAGTTAAAATATTCAATGAAGAGATACCATGGACCGGATCCGTCAAATACCTTGGTGTGACCCTCGATAGTCGATTAACTTGGGTGAAGCACATCGACCAACGAGTGACTCTAGCAAGGGGTCTAATGTCTTCATTGGCCCCCCTGATAGGTCGCAAAGGGGCGATGTCGAAAGATCTCAAGATAAGAGTCTACAAGGCGATCATCCTCCCTATCCTTACGTACGCCGCCCCCGCGTGGGCCTTCGCGAGTGAACGACAGTTAGAGAGGCTACAAACTATTCAGAACACCTGCCTGCGCAGGGCACTGGACGCGCCATGGTTTGTCACCAACCGTCAAATCCATCAGGATACAAAGACGGAACAGGTAAGTAAGATTATATACAATCTAACAGAAAAACTGTACGAACGGAGCCACGACTGCGAAAACCCTCTAGTAAACCAACTAGGGAAATACGAAATCGTCGATTTCCACAGGTTTAAGAGGCCGAAAAGCATCTTGACTCCAAGTAATACAGGTTAAACTGGTAGCAAACAATTCATGCGATACTTATTGGGATAACCACTTCTCTTTCAGCGATTAATTTTCTTTTTGTAATCTGTTTCAGCGTGTTATCTCTGCTTCAGATTAAATGAAGTTTAACCCGTTCTCTCCCCTTTGGGATAGGTGCTATTCGTCCCGTTATTTCTGGGACAGGTGCTATGCGTCCCCATATAATATGATTTTTGGGGTAGGTGCTTTTCGTCCCGTTTTTCTTCTCGCTTCGCATCAAGCATGGATCATGGACAACCGGGCCTCACCCGGCGGTCTGAAAATTTTTCTTTTCTCATTTTATTCTACTAATATCATGCCTTTCTCAAGGCATAATGCGACCGGCTTCTACGCCTTTTCAGGGTTTTGACCCATGTTACATTTTCAAGAGAGTTTTTATTCTTTTTTTTTTGAGCGTTGGAGGAGACAAAGCTGGGCTCCGCCCAGCACGTGCTTCGCTTCGCGAACCATGCTTGCTTGCTTGAAATAAATTGAATTTATTTTTTTGGGAATACCGAAAGATGGCGCCACATTTAGCAAATTTAGTCAACTTTTCAGGCGAAGTAATGATAAGGATGAATTATATGCGAAAATAAATTGAATTTATTTTTTTGGGAATACCGAAAGATGGCGCCACATTTAACAAATTTGGTCAACTTTTCGTGTGAAGTAATGATAAGGACCATCATTGCGAATTTTCGCCCCGCCTTTTTCGGCGGGATCTACTCTCCAAAACAGCAACTCGGGCTAAAATAGCATGATGTTCGTACAGTTTTATTTTGCGCGACAGCCCTCGCGCAAGCGCTCGTGCTGTCAAGGCAAAAAAAACTGTACTCGCATCATGCTAACAACTTTAGCCCTAGTGTTGTTACATACGATTATTTTATTTTAGTTAGCGAGGGGGAAGTTTAAAACCAATACTGTTTGAATTTTAGGTTTCAAACCCTCACTTTAAGAGGACTATTTACCTAGTTAGTGTTAAACAAACGCACTTTAGTATGTCTATTTTTTAATATTTTGGTCTATAATAATTATTAAATGTTGATAAATTTGAACAATTCGGCGCTGAGCCGTGCTACAAAGAACCCTTTTCAAATGTTATTAAAATTTGTTAATTACGCCGCGAAGTAAGAAAAATTAGGGATTTTAAAGTAGTACCTACATTTTTACACTAGCTGAAGAATCCTTTTAAAATTCACTCGCACTTTAATAATAATTGTAGAAAGATTATTAATTAAACAACATTTAAAAGATTTCAATGATAGTATTTAAATAATTTTCATAATGTTAGAATAATAAATTTATTGTAATAAGTAAATAAATGTTTCTCTATTTATTTGAATTTGAAGCGGCCAATTTATGATTTGATGAATTTTCAGCAAATTTTACCTGCCACTGCAAATAATTGGAAAAATAACATTTAAATAATAATTGTAGAAAGATTATCAATTAAACAACATTTAAAAGATTTTAGTGATAGTATTTAAATAATTTTCATAATGTTAAAATAATAAATTTTGTAATCAAGTAAATAAATTGTTTTCAAGTTATTTGCATTTGTATCGTATTATTGAAAATCCTTAGCAAATAAGACCAATCACATAGCTAGAAAATACAAAAAAATAAAAATCTAAAACTTGAAAAAGGGATCTGTGTGGAAATAACAACTTGAAAATGCGACTTTTTTTTTATTAAACCTTTTAGTTTTGCATCATAAAAGGGTTTCAAAGTTTTTGAGTCAGGCTCAAACTGAAACAGAGGTAAATTTGCCAAATTTTGTCCAAAATAGGTATAAGCAAAATTAAATTAAATGAAATTGTGAGCAAAAGATCAATAATAAAGTCTTCTAGCCCCTGTAGATTACGAGATCCAAAAATAATCTAAATTGTGTACTCTGTAACTTCCGTTGATCAGTTTTATTCATAGAATTCCCAAGAAAATAATATTTCCAATTTTTCAGCAAAAATTTAATGAAAATATGGTTTTTAAGAAAGCTAATCTGCAAAACTGCTGAGGGTTCCACATTGTAATTCTTTTAGTTTTAAGTGGAATTTGATTCCTTATACCTACTTGAAGTTATATCCAATTTATACTTCAGTTCAATTGAAATTAAGCTATTTGCAGAGATGTAAAAAACGGTGAAATTGGAAAGCTCACAACTATGGATTTATGTGACCTACAAGATTTTTTTATACATTCTAGAAAAATTTCTTTTTTAGCTTTTGTCCACAATTTTATCTAGTTTAATTTTGCTTATATCCAGTCTATTTTGGACATAAGACTATTGGAAGAGGCCATACATAATTTGTTGAATTTTTGAACCTTCTTCAGCAAATTTAGCCCTGTTCTGGTCCAAACCAGATAGAACTGGAGCTCTTTTGCTTACAAAGAAGATCGTCTTCATTAGTGATTGCAATACCGGTATACCGAATACCGGTATTTTTGGCTTATTTTGAAATACCGAAATACCGGAATTTTTGAATATAAATATAATACCGGTATTTCGGTATTTAATTTTTTTTTTTCGGTTGGCACAATAAATATATTATCGATAGCGAATTTTCAGTAATATCAATAACCATTTCTGCTTTGTTGCCAATTAAGCTTGCTGTTGAAGCACTATGTCGCCAAGATGCAAATTTATTAACCGTAAATGCAGCTATTGAATTCATGTTGGATACTCTTCAAAAACAAAAATCGCCATTATCTGAAGAATTGTACACTGCATTGAAATTTCGCATTAAGGAAAGGGAATTAGATTTAGAATTACTTTTAAGATATCTACATAATCCAAAAGGGTATAGTGAGAAAATTATAAGAGAGAATTCACGAGTAACCAAAGCTTATATGGCAAAATTGATTTTTTCCATGGTCCAGAGACTTGATGATGAATCTGTAGATCTGGAAGTTGCGAATAGTAATGTAGACGAATATAAGGAAAGTGAAAAAGACGTATCAATATCAATGGAACAAAAATTGCAGTCTGCAATAAATAGAAAAACAGCAGTGCACAATGAAATTGTGTCACAGACGACAGATATAAGAAAGCTTATTAAAAGAGAGATGGGACTATATGAAGACGAAGGAGTTCGAGGAAAGTACTTGGAAATAGTTTATGCTTATCTTCTAACAATTCCACCTACCAGTGTAGAATCGGAAAGAGCATTTTCCGCGGCAGGAAATTTTTGAACTAAGGTACGCTCGCGACTAAATAATGAAACAATTGATGCTTTGTGTTTTTTGCGATCTCATTTTATTAAAAATATGAAATAATAAAATGTTTATTTTGATTTGTATTTTTAATCTTTTAGTTTTTCAGAACCGGTATTCCGGTATTACATGTAAATAAATACCGAATACCGGTATTGCAATTTTGGTCCGGTATTGCAATCACTAGTCTTCATCTAGTGTAAAAATGTAAGTGTAAACTGTGCTTTAAAATGCCTAATTTTATTTATTTTGCTCTAGAACTAATAAATTTTAATAAAATTGAACAATGCTTAGTTGTAGCCAGAGCCATATCAAGGGTGAGCCAGAGCAATGGGGGCGCTAAACCTTGACAAAACCCAATAAATAATAGTTTAAAATTTTCAAAATGGTAAGAATCTTTTGGGGGGGGGGGTGCGCATATATTCAAATTTGACCACGATTTTATTTTTTCTACTCTACAGTAGTTTTTTGTCTATAACTTGCTTACTTTCATTTTTAGTGAAAATTATCATCAAATCAAAATTGAAGAGTACAAAATTCTCTATAAACTTTTACTATTATAAAACTATAAATCCAGAGAAAACGATTGAAAAAGGTTTTGAATAATTCTTATTCTGAATAAAAATTTCGTACTATTTAAACTTCACCATCGATGGTGAACAAAACGAAACAAAGTTTCAGGATTTACATCAGATCTAAAGGAAATCCTGAAATCTCGTATTGTAGTGAATTTTCTCCTCTTCAATTTTTGTCCAATGATAAGACAGGGGGTCTTAGGAAAGTTGATTCCATCCCCCGAGTTCTTCATTTCCCTTTAACTGACTGGGTAACCGGTAAAAATATCACGATATGATCGCAACAGTTATTCAAATATATTTAAATTGAAAAGAAAAATTCCTACCGATAAAAATAATCTCCATATTCAGGGAGGTGGGGGGGGGTTTATTACATTACCATGGAAAAGGTTATTCTAACATACTATGCGTATTTTATATAAGATCTTCAAAAGTTTCCAATGATAAAAATCGATATTACATGACCGGGGGGGGGGTCTGGGGGGTATGGTACATTTGCCATTATTCAGAACCATCAAAATTTATTATTTTTCGGTTAATCTTTTGCAATTTTCGTTTGTAATCCGGGAGGGGGGGCAGCAGATGATATTTAGTTTAATGGTAAATAATAAATTAATAAATAATAGTTTAAAATTTTCAAGAATCTTTTGGGAGGGGGGGCAAATTTAAATTTGCCTCAGGCAAATAGGGTAATAACAAACAGGTTGTAGAACGACTTGGTAATAGGTTCTGAATCCCAATGGGTTTTATAATTGAATTTATTAAAACAACAATAGAGAATTCTGAATTTTTTCATTTGGCACAAAATTAACTGCAGCCTATATTATATGATCCTTTTCCCAAGTTCTAAGTTAAATCTGTCCCTGTTCGATTTTGCTCAAATTTGGTAACTTCAGTTATGCCAAATAAATGAACATGTATTGTTACGAAAAATTTTCTCTTTTTCGCAACAACGTTGAATTTATTAAATTCAACTTTTACATCTAGCGACATATTTCGTAGCACTCTGTATAGCGAACGTATTTGACAGAGATTAAAACTCGCGCATGCAACGATAAGAAGTTCTTGGGTTAGCGCTCGTACGGGGCGGTCGACGTTTAGTGTTTTCTATGTGAAGTGATAACAATTTTGGTTCCAATTTTGATAAAATATTGGTAGCGATTTTGTGGGGGGTCCCTTTCAGCATCATGAATTGTTTTGGATGGTTTGCGCTCCAACCCATTACTATGGGGATTTTTTACGTTCGTGGTAGCTGAATTGTGGATGTATTCCAGGTCGTTATCTTTTTGTCGGACCACCTTGTCCATATTTTCTGGAAGGATATTTTTTTACTCAGTTCGGTAAGTTTTTATAATTTGAACTGATTGCTTCACAGGGAAATGCATTACTCGACTTGGCCAAATTTTCCGCCGTACATCTGGTGTTCGATTACGTTTTAACTAACCCTTGACTGTCTTATTTTTTTATGTGATATGTTTATTACAAAGGTTTTCATTGTCTTGCATATTTTTTTATTCGAATGTTGGCCGAGATAGTTGATACGCCGTAAGTTTTCGTTTTCTGCACGATGAGATATTCTATCTAATCTCACACGTTCGCATACGTTGGATGGAGTACCAAGTGTTTGCACTTTACTTTTTGATAATTATTTTAATTAATTATATTATTTAATTATGTATTATTATTTGGGTTACTTGTGTATTTTATTCCCACTAGAAAACATCAATCGGCGTTGGTCAACTGCAATGACTTTGAAATTCCTAAGCGTTTGACATGGGTTCGAATTTCGTATTTGAAATTCTATGTTAAACATTTTTTTTGTGTTTATTTTTGATTTTATATTATTTTTTTATGAAAGGCTGCGATGTTCGACCCATATACAGGGTGCGGCATTTCACCGAGATTACTGTCTTTTGTTTTATCATTGGGGATTCGATATGGTTCCACTTTATCGTGGGATTTTTATATAACCATTCGAATGTGCCCTTGGTTTATGTTTGGGAGTGATTTTCGGTGGCAATGTCGTTGCGACTGTGCTTGTTTTGGTCGGCTAACACCTCTTACATCCGACATCGCGTATATCTTTGCCTTCTGACAATGAACTTCTTATTGTTAATTTTAATTGTGTTGTGTTAGCAAAGCTGTTTCCTTGATCTCTCCGGGGTGTTTCTTTCACACGATCCACGACTCTCGCTTCCAGGCTATAACGAGCTAGTTTAAAACCTAACACCAGGGCCCCACGCAAATTTAAAGTAGATGGTTTATCCTTCTGCGTGGACTTAATCTTTTCCGAGCTGACTTCTCATTAGAGCAGTAAGGAGAGATTCTGTTACAGTATTTTTTTGTTTATATTGTACAGCCATCCAAAATAATTCCAATTTGGCTTGTAGAGCTTCGATAAATTATTTCTACTAGCCGAACCATAACCACTTAAGACATGATATCTTTTTGTGAAATCAAGATATGAATAAGCCTTTTCAGAGAGATTTTTTGTGTAAATAATTAAAGCATAAATTGAGGGCCCCAGTCAAATTTTGACTTGCCCCTCCCCAAAAAAAGGGGCAATTTAAAATTCTCAAAATACATTATCTTCATTATACTTCTGACTGTTTGGATACCAAATTTTAGAGTGAACACGCTTTTGATTTGAGAGTGAAATTGAAATGAATTATCGTGCTCATAAATCATAACACTT
Organism: Podabrus alpinus; assembly: GCA_932274525.1. Taxonomy (NCBI): domain Eukaryota; kingdom Metazoa; phylum Arthropoda; class Insecta; order Coleoptera; family Cantharidae; genus Podabrus; species Podabrus alpinus. The sequence goes on along the minus strand of OW026457.1, from coordinate 62,913,454 downwards.
TAATAATAAATATTTTTCGACAAGCTAAATTCAAATTATTTTAGAAAGCTGTACAATGTAAACTGGCCACTTTAGGGCCAAAAAAATATGGGCCCATTTATTTGGCATAACTTAGAATTATACCAAATTTGAGAAAAATCTAAGAGGGACATGAAAATACCTTGGTTGATTACATATTTTAAACTGAATAACATGAAAACTAAGGTGTGAAAACTTATGGAAAAAAATGTAGGATATAATTTTGTTCAAGTTGTATTAAAAATAATTTAAGTATTTTTAATTTTAACTAAAATTTATGATATTTTATGGCAAAGTCGTAAAATTTATGATTTTTTAGGCAATTTTCAAAATTTATGATTTTTTATGAATTTATGGCAAGTAGCCATCCTGTGACCATATTATTTTTATGAAAAAAAAGTACATTTCGGCGAAACAAGGTAAATACCTACAAACAGGTCAACGGCATACCTAAAAATACGATGATTACGATCGATGACCTTTTTTTTTGGGTTGCACTCAAGGAAACAACCATAAGGCTTTTTAAAAGTAAACCTTTCGATTTTACCTGCAATTGTTTCGATTCTAAAGCAAATTTTTTTTGCGTGTAGGGGGCCCCAAACAACCGATTTATTACGTTTCCGTGTATAGTTTAATTGAGATCGCGAGTTACCCTGTATATATTTGAATTATAACCCCACTTTTGGCATGTCAAATTAATTTGTCACTTGTCAAAAAAATACTCACCAAAAGAGTTTTCCTTCCAGAGTCCGTCCGCGTTGAGGAATCCTGCTTTCTTTTACACTGTCCACTGGTTCAACACTCTGGCTGTGGGATCTAAAAAAATAAATATTGTATTCTTCAATGCTTTCCCGAGTTCACTAAGAAGCACTACACTGGCCTGATAATCAGAACCCCCGTATTTAAGTCAAAAAATACTCACCAAAAGAGTTTTCCATCCTGGGGTTGAGGAATCCTTCTGCTTTCTTTTACACTGTCCACTGGTTCAACACTCTGGCTGTGGAATCTAAAAAAATAAATATTGTATTCTTCAATGCTTTCCCGAGTTCACTAAGAAGCACTACACTGGCCTGATAATCAGAACCCCCGTATTTAAGTCAAAAAATACTCACCAAAAGAGTTTTCCATCCTGGGGTTGAGGAATCCTTCTGCTTTCTTTTACACTGTCCACTGGTTCAACACTCTGGCTGTGGAATCTAAAAATATAAGTATTATATTCTTCAATGCTTACCCGAGTTCACTAAGAAGCACTACACTGGCCTGATAATCAGAACCCCCGTATAATGTCAAAATCGCGGAAGCGAGATAAATGACGTTAACTTTAAAGTTGGCCGGCCAACTAATCCTGGTAGGTTTATGTAATATTTTTTGTGTGCACGTAAAGCGTTTTTATTGTATATTTTGATAGAACTAATTGCGATCGACTTATTTGTAGGAAATGCTTGAATTGTGTTCTTGTTTAGTATCAAGAATTTTAGTACAGTCTATTGGAACCTCGTGCGACTCTTGTGGATGACCTTCAAAGTTGCTACAATTCAGTGACATCAATGAATTTGAATTTCTGTTATTATTAGCATTGTCCAAATTTTCACAAATTAAGTTTTAATTAATTTCTTGACACGTTGAGGTTGTTGGTTGAAAAACTTCTTTATTTCCGTCACCGAAGAGAATTTTTTCCACAATTTTAATTTTGTTTCTTGGACGAAGATTTTTATATTTGTAATATATGTCCAAGTAGTTGTGCAACGTTAATAACAACAAATGATCGCTGAATATTTGTCTTCGTTTGAGGTATTTTTACAATGATTAATCCATCACGTTCCTCAAAGTCTTCTATTTTTACATTATATAACTATTCTCGCCTACATCCACCAGCTATTCCTAATATCATTCCTACATATAAAAATATAATAATTTACAAATTTATTTATATGTGAAAAGTGAATTTACCTTGTGTACAAGAAATTTTTCGTCTGCAGCTTCAAGTAAAAACTTAGTAAAATTTTCTTCTGTAAAAACACTAGCCATTTTTGGTCGATGTCCTACATTCTTTTTCTTTAAATGGTTGTAGTTATTTATAAATTGTTAAAGCAACGTAATGCAAACTTTGACATTAAGGCAACTTGATAATAATATAGTTTATTGCAAGTTTACAAAATAATGCCTACACTAAAACAAAATAAAAAATTCATTTTTAGAACAAATTAAACTTAAATACACTTTCAGTAACAATAAAAATTTAGAAGAATAAAAGAACTTAACAGATAGATGAGAAACTTTGGATTATTTTTATTTATGAAAAACATTTATCTCGGAATTATCTGATAGTTATTATCTTACTTATTGGAGGTGAATAGATCGGTTCCAAGTATTTTTGTAAATGTTTATACAATCTATTTAAATTATAAATTAAAAGTAGTCTTTTTCTCTAATGTGTTATAGATTTTCGAAACGCGTCTCGCAATTTAATAAAAAGTATTTTGGAGAAAAAGACTAATTTTAATTTATAATTTATTACATAACTCCAAAATGTTGGGAAAATGAAAATGAATTTTTAAGATACAATCTATTTTGTACGATTTATGGTGTAATCTTTTATTGTTTCTAATATAGCATTGAAATGAATTGGAAAATATATTATTAAAAATTTACCTGATGGATTGGATGGAATTTAATTGATTAGCTGAATATCTTGCCCAACATATAGTTTTATTTCTCTCCTGATTTCTAGCTGCTCGATATTTTTTTACGGCCCGTTTATTAATATCAGGATTGGAGAGAGTGTATTTTTGGACAGCTTGTCTGTTCACATCAGGATTAGAGAGAGTGTATTTTTGCACAGCCTGTTTGTTCACATCAGGATTGGACAGAGTATATTTTTGTACAGCTTTTCTGTTCATGTCAGGGTTGGAGAGTGTGTATTTTTGCACAGCCTGTTTACTTCAGGATTTGCTTTTGTATAATTTTTTACGGAAATTCTGTGCACATCAGGATTGCATTTTGTATATTTGTTAACCTTTTCTTTATTGCGTTCCAGAATAGAAGATGCCGCCTTAGGTTTACCTCGACAAATTTTCTTCGGTCTTCCACTCGATGTTGGGATGTTCTCTTCTCTTATTGTCTATAAAAATAGTTTTTGTTTAGTTTTTATAATTTAAATTTGAGATATAAATATATTAAAACAATATCTATGGTTTATCGTGTAAATGTTCACGGTAAATTTATGTAGTTATAAAATTAAAAAGGTTTATCATGTGAATTAATATTTTAAAGAAAATTTAAATAAAAATCACTTTTATTATGTGAATTTATATGCAAAAAAATATATTAAGAAATGCACATGCTAAATTTAAGCAAAGTGATAAAATTATAAATATTTACTGTGTAAATTTACACGATAACAATTAAAAATTATAATTTAATTCAAATGTACACTGAAAAAAATGGTACAGTGATGTGGACAAAAATATTTTAGTTGGAATTTTTCGTTGTATAAACCAATTTTTCTGGTTCATCATATGCAGAGGCGTAGCTAAGGGGGGGCAGGGGGGTACATATGTCCCTGGGCGCCACAGCTTAGGGGGCGTCAAAATGAGGATCGATGAATGAGGATTACTGGCAGGACTATTAAACTTTAACTTTCTCGATTTGTTATTTTTCTGGAACACCGTACTTGGAAAAATTGACCGCGTTCAGAAAAGGTTACAAGATCCAACTATGAATTTTAAGGAAGCAGCATCTGATCTTGAATCGCTGGATTCGTGATAATTTAAGCCAGATTGCAGTAGAAAATGCAAAAATAAGATGCACAACTTGGGGAATCGAGGTCGATAAAAGAATTAGACGACGTAGAAGGATGCCAGGAGAACTAGCAAGAGATGCAGGACTATCTGCAGAACAAGAAATCGCACGCATATTAAAAAGCGTAATTGATAGACTTCAACAAGAAATATCAGTACGGTTTTTACGTTTAAAAAACCTTAATACCAAATTTGGATTTCTGCTAGACGTAAGAAGTCTTCTGGCTGAGACAAACATCGATTCACTTCATCAAAATTGTTTAGACTTTGGAAATTTCTACGACACCGACGTCAATGGTCACGAATTGTTCACAGAAATCGGAGACTGCAAAATGCTGCTCAATACCCGGACTGAAATTCTACCAGAAACTCCTTTAGACCTTCTTGGTTTTATTGTATCATATGGAGATGACGTGTTTCCCAATATGCGTATTTCACTGCAAATTCTTTTAACAATTGCTGTTTCAATTGCAAGTTGTGAGCGGTCTTTCAGCAAACTTATTTTATCATATTTACGTGCTTCAATGGGACAAGATCGTCTGAGTGATCTTGCACTCCTTAGCATCGAAAGACAAACCCTTAATTCAATTAATTTTGACAACGTAATTGATGAGTTTGCGACAGTCAAATCGAGGAAGATCACTTTATAGTAGAATTCCAATTCATATATACTACACATACACACTCACGGACCAGTACAATAAATATGTATAGAATTTAGTTTTTATTAGTATTTAGTAATTTTAATAATTAATTAGGATTTATTTTAGTGTTTATTAAATAAATTGTTTCAATCCATAAAAAGAATTTTTAGTTTCTATTCTATTTACGAGTATGAACCATATATTATGGAACGCCGATTTGGTAAAAACTAAAGTCCTATTATCCCATTACAATTTAATTGTATTCAGAAAAAATTGAATTGCAATGGGATAATAGGACTTTAGTTTTTACCAAATCGGCGTTCCATAATATAAACTGAAAATAACAATTTTTTTGGGGACTCCAGCCCCAGTGAGTCTCCAGACTCTCGATACGAGAAGGGGCGCAGATTTTGTGTCTTGTCCCCGGGCGCAAATTACCCTAGCTACGCCGCTGATCATATGTACATATGTATTTTAGCTATTAACAAAGTAGTATTGTTCGGTAAACTACAAATAGTTTTTAGTTTTATTTATTGCATATTACAAATAGTGTTGTTATAAATTAGAATATTTTATTGCTTATGAAAAACATGATACTTTTGCCAGAACAAATAATAATTTTGCCGTTCCCAATAATTATTTTGTTGCATGTAATTAAGATTTATTAACAGCAACAAATGAATTTTTTATGTTTTACACTTGTTAATAATTTATATTAACACATGCATTTATTTCCTATTTACAAAAAATGTGATTTTCTAGCGACTAAAACATACTTCAGTCCTAACAAAAAGAATTACTAGTAATTACCAGGACTTGGCCGTTAAGCCCGTGATACACATGCTATTAAAAACGCATGCTTAAAAAGCGTGCTGTTTGATAGCATGCTCGTTGAATAATACATTTGCTACTGAAATAGCATGATTTTTTCTAGCATGCATTGAGATAGCATGCTATCAAACCTAGCGAGAATACACATGCCAGTTAGTGATCCACGTTGCTAGATTAGTACTTTAATCTTTACACTGGAAGTTTATCGTTTTCGAAACGAAATAAACAATGTTATAATATAATGTTTCTTGCAACGCCGTGTGTAATGAAACTTTTAAGGAAACCACAAATAAAAAGAAAGAGGAAAATTTAGGTGAAAAATTGGGTTAGTAGAAGGCAACAGTTTGGAGCAAAGATTTGCTTGCCTACAATAACTAACATACAGAATTAATAAAGAAAAACAGAATATTTCTATTTTAATAAATTTATTTTTTGTTGAGGATATTTATAAAATTTTTGTTGTTGATTTAATCAACCACAACGTAGTACCAAGATATGGTAGGCATTTTGTCAGTCATCAATATTAGCTGTTGCATTTCTCAAAATTATACAAATTTTTTTTTCGGAAGCTAATTTAATATTTTACATAGGGTTTAATTAAAAAAATGTAATTTAATTACATCAAACATTCGAAGCGTTAAAACTTGAATAAAAAATTGATGACAATACAAAGTTATAGACATACTGTCGACATTCTCACCCACGACTACGTGCACACAAAATCTTGGTGCAATGCACAGCCAGCGCCCCTCCTACGCTGTCTTGAAATAAGCACAAAAATCAAATGTCTTGCGATTCAGTGGTATACTTATTTAAAGCATTCTTTTTAATAGCAGCGTTGTATACACATGCCACTAGCAGGCAATTACGTCATAATAGCATACTTTCATGCCACTAAGTAGCATGTGTATCGGCGCTAAATTGACACCCACACAATGCCACAATCCCAGAACAGAAGTTGCTCTTGTTTCTTGCAACGCAGGTGAAATAATGAGACTCATCTTGACCTTCCAATGATAGTGTCTCATTTTTTCTTGATACGACTTAATTTTATAATAGAATTTTATAAAATAAAATAAAATTTCCTCGCTAAAATTACAACTGTTATTATGAAAAATTATTATAAATTTGAAATTTATTTTTATATGGTAAAAAACTTGCAGAACACCACAAATAAAAAAAGAGCAAAATTTTGGTGAAAAATTGGGGTAATAAATGCACAGAAGTTTGCAACAAGCAAATTTTTAGAATATTCGTAAAGTTTAACGTTTTATTATCGCCCCATCGAGACATTTTGATTATGCAAAAATCATGACAATAACAAAGTGGTACAAATCTTAATAGCACACTAAGTACTGGTATGCTATGATAGTGTTCACACATGCTTTTTGCACGCCCCGCCTACCCTGGCATGAAATGGTAGGATTAAAAAGCACAAAGATCAAATGTCGTGCGATTCAGTGGTATACTCTTTTAAAGCATTCTTATTAATAGCAGCTTTGTATACACATGCCACTAGCTGGCAATTACGTCATAATAGCATGCTTTCGTGCCAGTAAGTAGCATGTGTATCTCCGGCTTTTTATTGTTATTTGATATTACCTGTTCATAAGAACAGTAATCCAGTTGACGTTTCTGAATTAGATAATACATTTTTTAATAACAACTTTAAAGGTCCATTGCATACAGACTACTTATGTTCTGTCGCCGCGAAGAAAATGCAGATTGCAACTTTTGCGCTTTTTCCTTCAGTTATAAAAGTGGTTATAGTTGTACAGGTGCATCCAGACTGCCGAAGAATAAAATAGGGTTATCCACGGTTATTATTACGTACTAATAAGTTTTAAATGGAAGTATCGTGTTTATTGGTGAACTGGGGCTTAGACTATTTAGTGGATGTATTCAAAGGTAAGTTACAAGATTACAATTTTTTGCTTTATTTATACGATATTACAAAAGCTAAACATTCATACGTACTTTATTACGAGGTAATAATAAATTCAAAAATACAAAGGCGATCAATTTGTTATGATTACTTAATTGACTACTAAATTCATCTTTAAATTTTTATAAAAAAAATTACAGACAACAAAGAAGCGTCACCGGTGATTTTTATTTTCAAATCTGTACTTCCCCCAGTGTGATTTCCACACTTGTCTGTCATTACGCATTTTATACCTTTTTGGATGTGTGTTACCCTTTCGATTTATGCATTGAATAATAATTTTGAATTGTGGTATATTTTTGTTTGATATTGGAGCTTGAGTCGCATACGACGCCACCTTGTTACGTACATAACAAATTAATTTATTTATTTAAAACTTTTTTAATTATTAAATTTTTGTCCCTGAACAATAAACAGAAGAGGTTTTGCTTGTTGTAAAATGTGCAATAAGAGCCTCTCTGTGCTGCACATCGAATAAGTACGAAGAATAGGGGATAAGCCTCGGAAACCTCAACCCGGCTTTGAAAAATTTCCAATAGAGATTCGGAAAGCTGAGGGTTTATATACGTATAGTAGAATTTAAAAAAAAATTTGCTGAATATTCATAAGTTTGGCCAAAACTCGAATTTTAACTTTGAAAATTTACCCATACATGTAACTGACAGTTACATTTATGTTACAGTTATGGGTAAATTTTCGAACTTCAAATTCGATTTTTGGGCAAACTTATTAATATTCCACAAATTTTTTTTTTTAATTCTACTTATAAACCATCAGCTTTCCGAATCTGTATAGGAAATTTTTAATTTTCGGGTTGAGGTTTACGTGCTACAACCCAAAGAATGTACTATGATGAATTTTATAATATTTTTATAATTATAAAAATCTAATTGATTGTAAAAGAAACCTGAATCTTTTTAGAAAAGTTCAAGTTTTTGTATATAATTATGTACGTAGTGTATATGTTACAGTTAAAACCCGAAATCAGTTAAAACCCGATCTAACTATAGTAAATTCTAGTTTTAACTAACCGCTTTAGTTAATTCTAGTTTTAACTGAAATAATTTTAGTTAAAACTAGTTTTAACTGAGATGACTTTAGTTAAAACTAGAATTAACTGACTGCTATTAGTAAATTCTAGTAATAAACTACGTAGATTTCAAGTAAAAGCAAACGAAAAATTGTTGTAAGAAGTTGATTCTGTTTATATTACGAAATTAAAAAGTGTTAATGGAAAACCACGCCATAGCCAGAGTCAGGGTCCGGTTGAAAGAGCTAATCAGGACATAGAAAAAATGTTGGCTTTGTGGGTGAAGGACAACAATACCACTAATTGGTCAAACGGTGTCCGTTTTGTACAATTTATAAAGAATAGAGCCCATCATTCAGGAATCAAACAATCTTCCTACAAGGCTATGTTTGGAATTGAATCAAGAGCAGGACTGACAACAACCGCATTGCCATCTGTATTACTTACAAATATCCATGAAGAAGACGATTTTCAGGAAATTATTGAGCAAATGAATGCAGAACAGGGTGAAGGAGAAGCACAGGAGGGAGAGAAGACGCCGGCGCCGCTAGCTGATACCTACATCATCAAATATTTCTTCAGCTAGAAAGGAAGCACAAAAAAAGATTGAAAAAACAGGTGGAAAGAATGAAAAATATTTCAGATGCAACCCATCCTGCGGTTGACATCAGAGGTAATGATGTAACAATTTCAATTCCTGATGTCGACAGAGCTAAGGCAGACTTACGAAACATCATAGGAGTCATAATTGAAAGGAATGGAGTGGCCTGTACAGAATTCTTGTACAGTTCTTGCAAATAAATCGCACTTTAAAGCAAATTTAAAACTTAAAACAAAGAATAAAGGAATTCTTTGCAATTCCAAATGTAATAACAGTATGCCATGTGGCAACAAGTAAATTGTAAATAAGTAATAATAATGCAAACACAATCAACTTAATAAAACAATAATTTTAATCTAATTACGTTTGCTTTTACTTGATATTTCACTTAATACTAGAATTAACTAACAGCAGTCAGTTAATTCTAGTTTTAACTAAAGTAATCTCAGTTAAAACTAGTTTTAACTAAAAGGGTTAGTTAAAACTAGAATTTACTAGTTAGATCGGGTTTTAACTGATTTCGGGTTTTAACTGTAACATATACACTTTCTCAAGGCGAAGTTTTTTACCTTTATATTTTAAAACTTGGGCATTAATTTGATAATTTTTTTATGTCGCCGTCGTTCGGAAACGATCGTTTTGCGGCGGCGACTTTATTAACGTCGCCTAATCCAGCTTGGCGAAAGCGTTAGACAAATCATAAGATTCTTGAAAACACTCAAATTTTGCTACTTTTAGAAATAAGTTCCCATTCACAATGGACGTAAGCATAAGAATTACATAAGCATAACATAAGCATAAGAAATACATAAAGTTGGATACCTGGTTTTAAATGGGAGCGTTCACAATGCAGTTACGTAATTGTTATGTTTAGGGAGCCCATAACAACTACATAAGAACTACATAAGAAGTTGGAATATTTCAACTTTTACGTATTTCTTATGGAAATTAACCTTAATTTGAACGATGCGCCGTTTTTCACGCAGTGAACACACCTTCTTGTGTGACAGTTCAAATAATAATATAACCTAAAATTGTACATTCTTTTGTAAACGCTCTAAAAATTTATAAATTATAAATATATTTATATTTATAAATTATAAATAAAAATAAAATATATATTTGAATGATGCTCCGTTTTTCTAACCAATAGAAACGCTGTCAGGGTTGTTTTTTCAGATGGTATTTTTCAATTGAATTTTTCAATTGTTCAGATGGTAGTAGATCCATTCTTAACAAACGATATAATTACTTAAACGACGGAGAGGTTATGTCACAAAATAGTTTCGTGTTGAAACTTCATAGCGCCTGCGCAGTTTTTTAATTTTTATGTAATTCTTAAGCCGGATTTATAGTTTGACGTACTGTAAACGTAGACGCACTGGATACGTAAGAAACGGACTGTAAGAAATTTTCAAATTTATAAATCGACGGAACGTAATTTTCACGCATGCGTAGAGGTGATAATAGAATATAAAGGGAGTGACATTCAACGATGCAACATAACCTACAAATTATACAAATCGTGAACAGCATTAATTATTGTGTTGCTTTGTAAATACACGAAGGTATGCTTCTTGGTGCCGTTGTGTGCAGTAGCATTGGAAAAGTGTAACAGAAGAGCAGAAACACTAATTATTATTTTTTTATGCATGTATAATTAATAAAATAATAAATCAAAAATAATTTTATTAAGTGTATCGAATTATAAAAAAAGAAACAAACATGTAAAATATTTTAAATTCAAATTAAAAAATAATTTAAATTCAAATTAAAAAATAATTTAAATTCAAATATACACATAGATTAAACAAACAGAATTCTTTCTTTTGATTGGTCGGACGTAACGAATGTACTGTAAAAGATGAAATATGGGAACTCTTATGTTACAGTGCGTAACCTCTTATGTTATGTCATGCGTCTACGTCTATTTATAGATAGGAGTACCTAAATTCTATAGTTGATCTTTTTGCAGTGCGTCTACGCTTACAGTACGTCAAACTATAAATCCGGCTTTACGGTCATTGTGAACGGTCCCATCTTATGCTTATGTTTTATGCTTATGCTTATGTAATTCTTATGCTTACGTCCATTGTGAATGGGCACTAACTCTGAGCTGTTTTACATTACACTAAATTTTTCAGGACTGAAATTTTTAGTCCTAAAAATCCAATGCGCGCGCCGAATTAGGATGATAGAAAACTTGTTGTAATACTTTCCTGTTTGCAACTACAACCTGACAATTTTAACTTTTTCAGCGACTGAATATGCGCCGCGCGCATTAAGTAAATTGTCAAATGGCAATTGGTTTGTAAGTGTTTAAAAGTGATTTAAAATAATTAAATAAAAATGCAAATTAGCAAAAGAAAAAAATTATGTGCTGCGGCTGTGATAATTATTACAATGTTACTTGCAAAAACAAAAAATCAAACTTGGAAAAAAAAGCGATTATGGACTAAACTTCCAATGATTTGTTTGCGTTTGTTATTTTTTTTGTAAAATTATAAGAAGCTTGTACTCTTATATAGTAGGTATATGAAAAGATTCATTACCAACCTTTTGCCATTACCAAGAATTTTGAATTTTAAATTATGAAACTACCAACCTTTCGCCATTACTAAGAATTTTGAATTTTAAATTATGAAACTAATTTTACATCATGCGCGCGCCGAATCAGGACACTGACAACAATAAATTAGAATGGTCCCGTTTTACATTACACTAAATTTTTCAGTACTGAAAGTTTTAGTACTAAAAATCTAAAGACTGAATATGCGCCGCGCGCATTAGGTAAATTGTCAAATGTCAATTGGTTTGTAAGTGTTTAAAAGTAAATTTTCAGAAATCAGAGAGAAAATGTTAAATAATTAAAATTTTGCAATTTAAAAAGGAATTACTAGAGATTCTAAAAAATCACCATTGTTTTGCATTATTTTGATGTTAAAAACTTAGGAACGGTTTTCTGATACCAAGCGCAAAAAAATTGGATTTCCTAATTATTTTCCCCCTTTTTTTCGCAGTTATATGTAAAAATCCTAAGCTTCTCGTGGCTATATCTCAGAAAGGGTTGATTTCATGAAAAATATGATAATAACCTTTTTTGTACAAAATTTTATTTTAAATAATATTGTAAGGACTGACTGTGTCGTAAAATTAATGTGTAACGAGATATTCACTATAATTCTAATTTCGGCGTTTTCTTTCGAATCTGGCGGAGTCATAGGAGAGGGAAAACTTAGTATGTTGACTACAGCATTAAAATAAAGCAATTCAACCGATTTGAAGATTTCTTGCAATTATTTTCCGAATTGGGATTTTTTACGCCTTAAGGGCTGATCGATTCCTTTTTACTAAGAAATTAAAAAGTGTTTTGTATAAATTCAAAAAATAAAATAGAAGCGTTTATTTCTGATACATTTTAATTATTTTTAGTAAAATATAAACGTAGATACTACCTATTATTTATTACATCTGCAGATAAACATTTATAGTATTTTTCAATTTTTCTGGTATCGGCGCATCACATAAACGTGATTTTTAATTTTAACATATCAAGAAAAAATTTACTACGAGTTACAATTTAATTTCTTCATTTTGTAAAAAAATAAATGTTCCAAAAATCCGAAAATTCAAACAAATAATCCAGTGTCCAATTTTAAATTATGAAACTAATTTTACATCATGCGCGCGCCGAATCAGGACACTGACTCGGCGAATTAGAATTAATTAGAACATGTTCTAATTTCTTGTTGTCAGTGTCCTGCTTCGGCGCGCGCATTGGATTTTTAGGACTGAAAATTTCAGTCCTGAAAAATTTAGTGTAATGTAAAACGGGTCTAAATTCTTGTTGTCAGTGTCCTAATTCGGCGCGCGCATTGGATTTTTTAGGACTAAAAATTTCAGTCCTGAAAAATTTAGTGTAATGTAAAACAGCTCTAATATGCATACTAACTACTTTCAGATAATGATGTTGATATGGCCGCTTTCAATGCGTTGATATACGAAATGATAAAGGAACTGATACCATCAATTGGGACTAGAGCAAAATTTTTTAAATTATTCCAATTACATACAGCACCTATTATTTTAGAGAATAATATCATTGATTCGAGTGATGACACAGTTTCTTTAGTAGGTGAAGGTTCATTTTCGAAGATGCCAACCACCAATGTATCACCACCTAGGGGTACGATTTATTAAAATTTAATTGAAAATGGTATTCCTATAGTGTAAATGTGACACTGGTCAGATGGTCACAATGGCCACCCATTGATACATTTCCACAAGTGATACAATTCTAGACATTACAAACTAATGGGGTTATTCTGATAAATTCTTATAGAGGCTATAAGCTCTCGAAGCTATATAACCATGGAGATTACGTCAGTTTTATTATTAAACTGACGTAATCTCCATTATTAAATAGCTTCGAGAGCTTATAGCCTCTATAAGAATTTATCAGAATAACCCCATTAATCTAGTTTCAATTTTAAAATTGTGAGATAAGAGTACTTTAGAGTAGAGTTTTTTCTAATAACATAATATCTATACCTGTTAATTTAATATTTTAGAACAATGTTTTGAAGCTACAGTTGGTTTAACAGAAAATGAAATTCAAAACACATCTTCATATAAAAATAATAGAGCATTTAAGGAAAAGTGTGCGGAAGAAATTGGTTTAAAATATCTATTGTCAAAGTCTACAAAAGGGAAAATGATCACGAATACCTACAATGCAAATGAATTATGTATTAACTAATAGTACACGAGACGCACTGGTACAGTTAATAATTGAAAATGAATTGTGTGATGATTTTAATAAAAGCATACGAAAAGAACGGTTAGAAATATTGGCTAATGGCATTGAAGGCGTTTTCCCAAAGGAATCTAAGGTAAATAAAGTAATTAATTAGTAGTATCGGTATTACCTACTTAATCGTTTTAATAACTTTTTCTATAGGATATATATTTCTATACCTACTCAAGAAAAAATGTTAATAAGAAAGTGGTTGAGCTAAGTGGAGGAAAATTGTTTAGAAAATATTATAATTATAGGAGAGAATTGAAAAAAAAAACGGATTAATCCAAAAAAAATATCTAGAGGAAGGAAGAGTCATTCCAAGTTTAAGTGTTTATTATTAATATATTTGTAAATAGTACTTATATTGTTTATATTATAGATAAAGATTTAAATGAAAGCGATGCCTTGACGTGGTTGAAAAATAGCACCGAACCTTGGCCGGAAGTTCAAAAGAAATGGCAAGAGACTGTGGAAGAAAGACACTTACATTACAGTAAAGAGTCCATTGCAAATTACATGGAACTCTTTCCATGTTTAAGTACAAAATTAGGATATACATTGGTATAGGCAACTAAAATGTGTCTTATTATTATATACTACAATTTATTTAATTTTTCAGTTTGAAGCCGATTTTGATCATATTATGTTCCCAAATTATTGTTATAAATTATTTACAGATTGGAAAAAATTTGCTTCCAAAATAATTACTTACGCCAAATCATCAAGTGCCTCAGATATTATGGAGTACGTGAATGAATTTGATGGAGTGACTCTGTCAGAAGGTATTCACAATATAATTATCGTTTATATTTTAAGTATACTACTGAATTTTGTTTACGTTTTTGTAGAATCGTATAATAATTTTATACTATTTCTCTTGCCAATTCTATTTAAACCTATAAATATAAGAAATAGGAAATCTGGTAAATCTTCTTGGAAACCTTCGAAATTGGAGATTTCGGAAGGATTTATTTTACATGTAAAGGTAAAAGTTTTTAAAGTTTAATATTATTTAATCACCCATACATATTCCCAATTACATAGTATATTCCCAAGATTATGAATTTTATTATAATAAATAATATTATGTAAAGGTAAGCGTTCATTTATCGGCATCGTACGCATCGGACGCATCGGACGAATCGTATCTTTTTCGTCGAGTTCGTTCACTTGTTCGGATCGTATGAAACGGTGTATTCTGCACGTACTAGAACTAACAAGCGTGTTTGATATTTGTTAAAAATTTAAATTTTTAAATTTTTTTCATTTATCACTATAATCACTATCAACAATGCATTATTTTGATTTGAAAAAAATAAATTGAAAACTAGATATTTCGCCCAAAAATATGTTGTTTTTAAAAATTATAAAATATAAAATATGCCATTTTGTGCCTAAATGTGTTTTACATATGTTCCCAAAATTTCCCAAAATTTGCACTAACGAAATTAAATCCATGTTTGCAACAAATACTGTGAGAAATGCGAACACTGCAGTCGAGCCGTTGCGATTGCTATCGTTCATTTCTCGGATTTGTCGATGACATCATCCGCACGCATCGCATCATCGGAAAAGTTGCCTTCGAAAGAATACTGATCGGATTTACCGAGATGCGATGCGTACGATGCGATATAATGAACGATGGTGCATTAAAAACAATGTAAAGAATATTTTATTCCGATGCGTCCGATGCCGATAAGTGAACGCTTACCTTTAATTAATAATATAATAATTTTTGTTTCAGGTTATTAGTGATTTAAAGCCGGCTGTTGAGAGAAAACGTAACAAATTATTAAAAAACGGATTTACACTTCAGCCATTTCCAGTATTTGTTGGAGAGTCATTTCAGGATACCAATAATAGTACATGCTACGTTTGTGTAGATGAAGTGATTTATGAGGTACCAACTTTATTGAAAGCAGTAGACATTACATTCAAAATAATTCAAACACTAGATGCTTACTATTCGGCAGAGGCTGAACAGGTGTGGCTGCTTTTGCAAAAAGGACTTTATGACTTAGATACGTCGTTTGACAAGAAGCTACTTCAGGTTCAAATAATATTAAACTATTTACAAAATACCGATATCGATAATAATTAAAAAATGCCCGTCTGTTATTTGTGCAATTTAAATTGCAAATCTGTTCGAAAACTTGTAGCTCACTTTAAATTTATTCACAAGTTAACAATTAATTGTAATTATAGGTGCAAAGAAAATAATTGTTACATAGATTTTCATAATTTAAAAACTTTTAAGCAACATTTACAACGAAATCATAAAAATTTACTTTTTAATGAAATGACTAAACGAACTTCACCACACACTAAAAGAACAATTTTAAATGATACTATACTATCATCTCCATCATGTAGTACATCAGATAATACAACCGAAACTATTATTTCACTTGAAGAGGTTAATAACTTAAATTTTCAAATGTTTGATGACTCACAATCAATTTTAAATAATTTCAAGCACTCCCTGAAAATTAAAAGTTTGCAATTTATTGCTGAATTATATGATTCTCCACTAATTCCTCGAAATTTTGTACAAAAAATTATAGAATACTTTCAAAATTTTATGGGCAGTGAATTTTTCAATATTTTAAAAAATTTTATTTTGATCACGTTAACTAAACTATCTGCAAGCGATTCTATCATACATATTATAAACTTAATGTTGGAAACGTTAATGCTCCCCTTTGGAAATTTAGATTCAGAATACAAAATATTTAAAGAATTTGAAAATAGTGAAAATCTAATAAAGCCAATTAAATATTGCGTAGGCAGACAGAATAAAAGAATTAAGAGAAAAGATAAAAGGGTATAGCCGGATATAATATGTGGGAAATCTGCCCCCGCGGCTTTTTTTATTGGGACCTGGGGGATCGTTTTGGTACCACGTAAAAATAATTCAGTCAAATTTTTAGCTCTCAATCCCTAACAGTTTCTGAGTTTTTCAAACAAATCTCTTTTTTCGATTTTTTTTTTTAATAGTAAAATTGGAAATTAGTGAATGGTGATTTTTTCCCTAATTCTTACGAGTAAAAGGCATGAAAAAATATTTTTGTTATAATTCTCAGATGAACAGCCGATTTTTAGCGAAAGAAATAAGATTTAAATCTTTTTTTTTAACGCCTTCTTGAAAAGTGTCACTCACCAAATTTTGTCAGAAAATGTCTTTCATACCCCTCTATACTCAGGAATTTTTTCGATTTTTTTGAAGTGGTGGAACAATATGAAAAAAATTAAAAAAGTAATTTTTCCTGTAATCTTTCGTTAAAGGGGGGGGGCTAAGGTTAATTCGTACGAAAAAAGGCATGTTTTTGTGAATTTTTTGTGACGACACAGTTAAAATCTCTTTATTAAAACCAATAGTACATTAAAGTATGACATTCGAAGAATATTGTATAAAATTTTCACGAAGAAATATTAAAAAATACGGCAATGGCAGCAATTATTCGGACGTGTCTCGGAAAAAAGTAGAATTGCGGTGCCCCTCATAACTTGGTGCTGGATCATCTGAGATCAAAAAATCAAAGTTCATTCGTTAGATAATAGTTTTCCCTAGGTAACGCTGGAGAGTTTTTTCAAAGTTAATAATTTTTATTTTACAATAACAAATTAGCCGATTAATCGCGTTTTTCCCTTCAGTGTTCCAAAAAAGTAAAAAATTGAAATTTCGAAAAACCCTCCCAGCGTTACCTAGGGAAAACTATTATCTAACGAATGAACTTTGATTTTTTGATTTCAGATGATCCAGCACCAAGTTATGAGGGGCACCGCAATTCTACTTTTTTCCGAGACACGTCCGAATAATTTATTGCTGTCATTGCCGTATTTTTTAATATTTCTTCGTGAAAATTTTATACAATATTCTTCGAATTTCATACTTTAATGTACTATTGGTTTTAATAAAGAGATTTTAACTGTGTCGTCACAAAAAATTCACAAAAACATGCCTTTTTTCGTACGAATTAACCTTAGGGAGCGTTCAAGTATTACGTAACGAATTTGGGGGGAGGGTGTCTTGTAAAACGTTACGATGCGTTACAGGGAGGGAGGGTTTGAACTACGCGTTACGTAACATTGTTTTTTTTAATAACAAAGGTATTTTAGCGACTTTCCGGTACTTTACGCCACATAATTGTGACTTTTATAGGTAAAAATGGTCACTTGGTGGTTACGTAACGTTTTACTATGGGGGAGGGGGTACAGAAAAACGTTACGGCGCGTTACATGGGGGGAGGGGGGGGTCAAAACTCTCTAAAAATTGCGTTGCGTAATACTTGAACGCTCCCTTAGCCCCCCCTTAAACGAAAGATTACAGGAAAAATTACTTTTTTAATTTTTTTCATATTGTTCCACCACTTCAAAAAAATCGAAAATATTCCTGAGTATAGAGGGGTATGAAAGACATTTTCTGACAAAATTTGGTGAGTGACACTTTTCAAGAAGGCGTTAAAAAAAAAGATTTAAATCTCATTTCTTTCGCTAAAAATCGGCTGTTCATCTGAGAATTATAACAAAAATATTTTTTCATGCCTTTTACTCGTAAGAATTAGGGAAAAAATCGCCATTCACTAATTTCCAATTTTACTATTAAAAAAAAATCGAAAAAAGAGATTTGTTTGAAAAACTCAGAAACTGTTAGGGATTGAGAGCTGAAAATTTGACTGAATTATTTTTACGTGGTACCAAAACGATCCCCCAAGTCCCAATAAAAAAAAGCCGCGGGGGCAGATTTCCCACATATATCCGGCTATACCCTTTATTACGAAGTAAGCGATGCATCAGCTCAATTTATACCTTTAACAGGGTGGCCACTTATTTCCGTTCACAAAATTCCCTGACATTTCCCGGTTTTCCCTGACTGAAATCAGTATTTTCCCTGACGTTTTGGACTTTTTCAGGAGGAACAAAAAACTGTTTTACCTAATAGGCAGTATATCAAATTCGTGTCCAAGATTATAGATGAAAAATGTTGTATGTAAACATTTCGATCTTAAAACTTAATTTCATATCACTGATATTTAAAATATATCAACAATTTATTACTAGCTCTGAAACCATTTAAAATTTAAAAAATCTGAACACTAAATTCCGTGATAAAATAAACTAAGAAATTCAAAAATTATTACGACATACGACTATTTGTAGTGGACCAACTTCAAGGAGTTATCGGTTCGTCTTATTGCAAGAGAGCGAATACACTATTTCTCATTATCTACCGATATACGACCTATTGCAAGTTATGAGGCTCATAGATTGGCCAGAATGATGTAATAGTAATAGATGTTTAGTGCCTCCCGGCTTTGAAAAATTTCCCATAGATATTCGGAAAGCTGAAGGTTTATATAGTATATTTAAACAAAATAATTTGCGGAATATTCATAAGTTTGGCCAAAAATCGCATTTGAACTTGGAAAATTTACGTATAAGAATACATGTAACTTACGAGGGGAATACTCCTATTGGGATTCCCAAATTTTCCCATAAGATTACATGTAAGACACTTTTTTAGGTCGGGATTCGATTCGGAAGTGACTGCGTTGTAAAAACCTACCCTCCGCTACGGGCGGTTTTGACAACGAACAATTCGCTAAAACATCCTTGAAGATGATTCATACACCCCACCGGAATCTCAAAAAACCGGGATATAGCATTTTTTACAATTATTCTAGAAAAAGTGTGCATTTACCATTAACGTAGAACCCCAAAAAACGAATCTAAAAAAACGAAAATTGGCAATTTTCCCTAGTTGCGCAAGGGGAATCCCCCTACATTCTATTGCCGGTACAATAGAATGTAGGGGGATTCCTCTCGCCAGTTACATGTATTCTTATGGGTAAATTTTCTAAGTTCAAATTCGATTTTTGGCCAAACCTGTGGATCGTTCGCAAATTTTTTCTTTCGTTCGTAACTTACGAATATTACGCAATTTTTTTGAAATTCTATTATATTATAAAACATCAGCTTTCTTAATCTGTATAGGGAATTTTTAATTTCCGGGAGGCTCTTAACGTGCTCTAACCCAAAATTTTGTAACATCTTTTTATAAACTAATGCAACCAATTGAATATCATCTATTTTTTATCTTTGCCATGGTGGAACATTAGCAATGGTCATGCAAATACCTAAAATTTTGTGTTTTTTTTTCTAAATGATCCTAACCTAATGGGTAGCAAATTCCGAAAGCATCTTAAAATAAAATAATTTGAATTGCATTGGGATTATTTTTAGAAAAGGAATTGTTTTTAAAACGTGAGCCTCAGTTATACCTGAAAAAGTGTCCTGTGACATTTTTTTGTTAGAAAAATATTGATTACAAAAACAATCATTTTTAAACAACATTATTTTAAAAGTTTCAAATATAGGAATGTAACAAAATTTCAAATCATTATTTAAAAAAATTTCAACAGGGTTAACAAAATTGAAGCATTTCTGATAAAAAGCTTTCTTTGAATACCGACTTCTTAAGACGAACAACAAAGTTCAAACTTTACAGAGGTTTGTAAATTTTTCCTATTATTTATAGTACATATGTACATAATAATATTATGTAAATTTAATTTACAAAACCAAAGTATACTTTTTACATATCAATGCAAAATTACTGAAAGACGGAATTTTACTTATAAATTCATGGAAACATTTTTTTATATAATTTGAAATCATGAAAAAAAATTTCCGTATTTTTATGGACAAAATTTTTGAGTAATTCAAATTTATCAAAATTCCCTGACAGACGATAAAATTTCATGACATTTCCCTGATTTTTCCCTGTCAGA
Organism: Podabrus alpinus; assembly: GCA_932274525.1. Classification (NCBI taxonomy): domain Eukaryota; kingdom Metazoa; phylum Arthropoda; class Insecta; order Coleoptera; family Cantharidae; genus Podabrus; species Podabrus alpinus. The sequence continues at coordinate 62,892,993 of OW026457.1, read as the reverse complement.
ACAATTCCCTGACATTTCCCGGTTTTCCCGGTTTTCCAGACGGGTGGCCACCCTGCTTTAAGATTAGTGTTTAAGAAATTATTCGATATTGAAAGTGTTAGAAATGGAGTTTTAACACATGTTAAAACTTTACAAGCTAATAAAGACAACGGTGAAGTGTCAAACATTTACCAGTCTACACATTTTGATGAAATCTTACTTAAATTTCCTAACAAAGTAGTATTGCCTCTATTTTTGTACTACGATGATTATGAAACTGGCAATCCTTTGGGTTCCCACGCAGGTACTCATAAAATGGGAGCTATTTACATTAGTATAGCTTGTTTTCCACACGAGTTTAGGTCACAGCTTCAAAATATATTTCTAGCTCTTTTGTTTAATGCTAATGACAGAAAAAAATTTGGAAACAAGGCCGTATTAAAACTTTTAATCAGCGAATAAAAATATTTAGAAGAAGAAGGTATTTCGATTAAAATAGAAAAAAAAGAATTAAAAATTTACTTTGTTTTAAGTTTAATATTAGGAGATAATTCAGGGTTGCATTCTCTTTTAGGTCTTTGTGAGTCATTTGGCGCAAATTTCAATTGTAGATTTTGTAAAATTAATAAATACCAATCACAAGTAGCATGTAAAGAGGATAAAACGTTACTCAGAAACATTGAATGTTACAATAATGATGTTGCTTTAAACGATATATCTAAATCTGGAATTAAAGAAAATTGTATATTTAATGAATTGAAATACTTTCATTTTGTAAATAACCCTAGCGTTGATATTATGCACGATCTTATGGATGGAGTGTGTCACTATGACATGATACATATTTTAAAATATCTGATATTTAAAAAACAATTTTTCACTTTAGAAACTTTAAATTTTCGAATTGAAATGTTTAATTACGGCTTTGAACAAAGTAATAAGCCACCTATTTTAAAGGCAAATTTTCAAACAAAAAATAAATTATCAATGTCTGCTTCAGAAATGGGTTGCTTTGTAACATTTTGGCTTGTTGGTAGGTGATTTAGTATCTGTTTCAGATGAAGTTTGGAAATTTTATATAATTTTAAAAGAAATACTAGCTGTAGTTATGTGTCCAACAATAATAAATGCTATGATAATAAAATTGGAAATGCTGATTGAGGAACATAATGTTTTATATTTACGCTTGTTTCGTGACAATTTAAAACCTAAACATCATCACTTACTTCATTATCCATCCATTATGAAAAAAGTTGGTCCTATTGTACACTTATCTTCAATGAGATTTGAATCTAAGCATAGAATATCTAAAATGACTGCAAATGTGACATGCTGCAGAAAAAATTTACCACAATCATTAGCTTTAAAACATCAATTAAAATTTTGCTGTAGATTGTTATACTATTCAAAAGGATTTGAAGCTAGATGTGTAATAGGCCCAAGTGTTTGTTTTCTTAATGATGAGGTGCGCTTGGAGAATGGAATTTCTAGTAAAATTTCAAGTGAAATTATTCCAGATTCGTTTACAGGAGGGTTTATATCTAAATGGGTTGATATTTGTGGTGTAAAATATAAAGCATCATTGGCAATAATACTAGGTGCAGATAATATGATGCCTTGTTTTGGAATAATTAATAAAATAATAATAAACGATGACCGTGAAATTGGGTTTTTGTATGAAAAATTAGAAACGAAAGCGTTCGATGAGCATGTCATTGGATTTGAAGTGAGCAATACGTGCATTTTAAAATTTTTAAATATTAAAAATATTTTCGTGTCACATTTGCCTGTTTTGTTATGTTTGATGGCAAACGGCAAATGGCTAGTTTCGTGTAGGTACGAAATTATGGATAATGTTATTTAATTATTAAGTTAACAATATAGTAACTTTTTTATTATGCTTTAATTGTTTTAATTGTTATGCTTTAATTTCTTGTTCTTAGTGTTAATTAGTATTAAGTTAGGATCTAGTATTTGATTTCATATAAATAAAAATGTTTTAAAATTTACATTGTGTTTAATTTATGTCAAAAAATTTATTACAGTAAATAAATAATAATACGTTCGGTATTAAATTATGATGTTATCGAATTGTATTTTAATTAGATTATTTAAAACCAAGTCATATAAAACAAATTATTTTATAAAATTCTTCAGCTTTCTGAAGGCGGCAACAAGCTAACGAATTTTATAAAATAATTTGTTTAATTTAACTTGATATTAAATAATCTAATTAAAATATAAATAAATAATAAATATTTTACCTGCAAAAAATAAATTTACTTCTAGGTAATAAATTATTTTGTCCTACTGACAAACTATTTTATACATTAGAAATAAGGAATAAATTTCCAGCGTCAAATATTTTCATTTAAAGTAACAATTTTTAATTTGTCGTATCATCGGAACCATTTATTTAATAGTGTGAAACGGTTTCGTTATTATAACAAATTTTATCACACTGGCTGAATAGTTTAATTTTTTTTTTAATTAAATAAATTGGTTGGATATGCACAACTTTTTTTTAATTAACAAATTACTTCTGTTGAATTAGGAAAATAATTTTGTTCACTTAGATTTGAACAATTGTCTATAAAACAAAACGATTTCTTATGTAAGAAGAAACTATATTTGTTGAATTAACGGATTGCACCTAAAAATAAAAATTTGCTACTGGAACTAATTATTTTGGATGGGGCGATTTTAACAAAGAAAATTAGTTGATAGACATGGTATTTTGGTGTACATAACCAAATATTTTTTTGAGTGTAAATCATTCGGCAATTAATAGCTCCAAGAATAAATATGAATTGTTTATTTTGAGTTAATTATTGAGTTAATTACAGTGTAGAATGATAAACATAAAATGCATAAAAATGTATACATCATACCTGGAGAGATCGAGAAGTTCACTTGTTACGTAGATTTCGTTTTCAGGTTGTAGATTGAAAGCAATGGAGGTTGCAAAGGCTATCGCGAAAACTCCACAATCATAACCATTTCCTTGATTTTGTACGGTGGGAAATCTGACTTCCGGAATACCAGGATATAATTTATCTAAATACTTCTTGTGATCCACATGTAGTCCACCAGAATTGAGGCTATCGTAGATAAATAGGATTTGTCCGTCATAATACGGACAAACCCAATGTCCAATTTTTCCACTATTATGGAACAAAATCTGGATGTTCCTCGTTCCTTCCGGAATAGCCTAAAATAATCGAAATATGATTTGATGTTTACAAAATTTGAAAAAATATAAATGTACTTACGTGAATAAGCTCTGGATTGTAGAAAAAATCGATCGATTGTGATGGAAATTCATAACTTTGCAATATTTCAGCAAATATGTTCATATGGTTACTCATAACATATTTGTCTTCGGCATCTTCATTAAAAACTGACCAAATATCTTCGCCGTTTAATACCATATGAAAATCTTCGGAACTTTTTTTGGACAAATTATCCAACAACCTTAGATCCTTCCTACTTGTCTTGGGCATTTTTAATAACTAAAAAGGAAAAAAACTAAATAGAAATTTATTCGAAATAAAAACAAATTATCAATTTGATAACTGCCCTACACATAGACTTGCAAGTTAAACGACTGAATTTTTAGTTATAGTGAATTCGCCGACAAAAATTATAAATTTACTAAGAATAGACAAAACTTACCCTTGCGATTTATTAAATTGATTTTAACAGTGTTTTCGTTAATTAAATACAAATAATTTGGAATAACAACAAATAATTATTAATATGACATGTACTTATAAAAATTAGCATAGGTAACTTGATTTAAACTTTTGTTCATATTTATTTCAAAGCTTGTGTGTACAGAATGAAACAAAAAAATCTGATGTGGCCATCGCATAACTTTCCGAACAGACGCAAATTTTTACATTATATTTTTAAATAAAATGTTTACATAATTTCAACAGTAAATCGATGAAAAATTTCATATTTTGCCAAAATAGGAAGAAAAAAACTTTTGAATGCCTATATCTTGCAAACGAAGCATTTTTGGACCCATGTTATTAGAAACTTTTCATCTTATTTTCGTTAGTAGAATGCGGTTTACTATTTTATTTACGAATACAAAAAATTTTTACAAATACAAAAATTTTTGAAACGCCCTGTATATTTTAGAGAAAAACTTGTAGGACAAAAAATGTAGGAAATTCCATAGCGCTTATTTTTTTTTATTAATATTTTTACATATTTAATTTCGTTTCGAAGTTATGACGCATAATGTCATAATAGCTCCAGGTAAACCCCCCTTTCCCGTTACACGATTTAAATTATTTTCATCTGGCTTCGTCCTACGACAGGAAAAAGCTTATATGCAAAATTTGGAATGATTTGCTTGCTTCGTTTAGACGCTATCGTGTTCACAGACGTACATACACACACACATACATACACACATACATACAGACATCCTTCCAAAAATGATAAAAATGGATTCAGGGGACCTCAAAACGTGAACATCTGTCAAAAAATTGGGGGGTCAAATTTTGACTGATAACAATACTTTCCTTACCTAGGGGTTCGGAAAGTAAAAATGTAGAAAAATGGAATCGAGAGTGATATGGATCCATCAGTCTTCCCATCCACTTACCATGCCGGACGAGCCAAAACCAATAAAAGAATTCTCCGTATAACGAATGAGTATCAAAAATAAAGAATTCGAGATACCCAAGTATATTAAGAAGAGATACACGCAAAGAAGTGGAATTCATGGAAGACGAGACAAACATCTCCGGCGAAGAGGATAATGGAACCAAAACGCTAAAAAACAAGAGGAGAATTAGCTTCGAAAGCGAAATTGTACAAACTCAATCGGAATCCCCAAAAAATAAATTAAAGAAAAACCAACGCTAACAAGCAAAGAAAACCAAAGAATATGAAGAATCCGAAAAATCAAGAAAAAACAGGAAGTTGTAAAAGAAAACGAAAATGAACCATAAAACAAAACAAATCCAGGAATAGAAGAACAAAACGAACTAGGAAATAAAACCACCCAAGGAAATCAGGAAAAGAAGCTTACGAACCAGGAAATTAATGAAATAGCCAACAGCACAATAGAGGATGCCCATGCAGTGAGAAGATTACCAATAAGAAGCAAGAAGGTAATTAATTTTAGGAAAGAAACCCTTTTTTTCAAGTGCAGGGGAGAGGGGAACCTTCATAGGCACCACCCCAATCTGGGATGGTAGTGTGAGATTCTTACCCACTAAAACCCCCACCCCGGTGACAGCCGGATTGATTTCTCGGTATTTCTTCAGCTGTCAACCTGCGATGTTGTTGTGTGTCATATCCTTATTATTTCGCTTTGTTGTCAATAAGGATATTTCTTAGTTAGGTAAAATTTACATAACGTCCTTGTGTAACAATAAAATAATAGTTGTAGTGGGCAAAATTAAACAATTGTTTAACCTATTGTCGACGTTTTGCCGCCACTCACGGCTTCAACAGGACTTTTGAATGACAATTTGCCAACATTACAAACGAAGAGAGCCGTGCAAGCAAACATCATCAAAATCCAATACAAAATCTACTGACACATTAAAATATTTAAAATCAAAAACCTTTTTGTAAAGTGAAAACACCCAACAAGTCACAAGTTAAAATTACCAAAAATTATTTTGCCTGTCTATTTCCCATTACAACTATTATTTGACATTTCTTTGTCTTCGTGACCTGAACTTGGAGCTGCTTTGACGACCTTCTCATCGTACAGCTTGGTACGGATGACCCCAGTTAAGGCATCAAGGGAAGAAATCATAGAAGGGTAAAAAGTATGGAAAAAAACATTCAAAAATTATGCTGGAATATTATCGAAAGCAATAGACGAAGAACGGGAGAGCGATTATGTGATTCAAGAGATGGTGAAGGCACTTGCGCCACCCATCTGTAAACCCCGGACCCTTTTTCAAGTCCGGGTTCCCAGAGCTGATTCTTCGCCCCAGGAAGAATGCAAGAGCCAAAATCCCCCCAGGAATTATCTCACAGCAGCAGAATTATCAGCAACCCTCAGAGCACATCTTCTAAGAAACACAAGATTATTTATACCCTGCAAAAGACACAAAGGCTATACTAATCAGCATCAGCCTACCCCTAATGAAAATTAAGGTAGAGAAAATATATCTTATCACCCCTCTGTAAATAATTTAAAAGGCAATAGTCTACTTAAGGAGAAACAATTGGTGGCCCGGTAGCTTTCAGCGATCTGGCCTTCAATTACCATCCACATGGTAGACAAAACTGTTTCCAAGGACCAAAGCGTCTTTGAAACACCGAAAAATTTCCAGTAAGCAGTCAAAATGGTTGGGGATCCTTGGCTTAAGAATATAAACCCCATCCATACTAAATTTCATAATAAATGGATCATGAAAGTACACCCGCTGATTCCAGAGGTTTTTATTAAAGATGGGAAACTCAGGGTAGCCTGGAGAAGCTACCGGGTTCATGACTACATCAGCATAGTCAGGTGCTTCAAATGCCAGCGGTACGAGGATACAGTCAAATATTGTAAGGGGATATTTTCGCTGTATTCCCTGAAGAATAAAATTATGTTTCCAATAGACTGCGTAGACGTATTTACTTTTTATTTATACAATTTCATAACACCCAATAAGGTTACTCTCCCACTAACTCAGCCATTCGAAACTAAATTTCTTCTGCTACACACTAAAGAACAGGCTTATATCTGTCTATGAAAACAATAAAAAATGTGAACATGGTCAAAATTATTTAAATAATCGAATTTGAAAAGTACGGAAAAGTAGCAAGAGCATGGTGCACAACCGGTCGAATGCCACGACTTCGCTCGGCCGGCGCGCATTTTGTTGACGGTACGTGCAGATAGATATACTCTTACACTTAGAAAATTTCGGAGCGGCAGATGCAGGTCGACGGTCGTACATGTTACATCGATTATTTTTAGTTTTTACGAGATTTTTTGGGGGTGAAACGAAATAGTTTAGTGCCCCATACCGCAACTATACTTTTTAATGCTATTTCGAGGGTTTCTCACATCCCGGTTGCATAGATCCCGGTGTTCTTGATCGGTGGCGCCTCTCGTATGTTTAGCCTAGTAACCAGAGTCAAATCCGCCCTGGAGGGGTGCAGAGCGGAGCGGAGCGGAGCGGCGCCCCGTAAGGGTAGGATTTGACGATGGTTTACCCTCCTTTTCGAATGCACACCCCTAAAATTGGAAGGCAAAAAAAATTTAATTTTTTCACTTTTTTGCCAATACACGAGTTATTTTCCATTTTTTTCATTATATTTATTACTAATATCCACTAATCACACCCCCATCTATCCGAATTTCAAAGAAAAATTCAAATCGGACCGAAAAAATTTCACTCCATTTCAAGGGACTGTAACCGGATACATGTGGGAGACCCCGTGTTCGACCGGCTACATGAATTTACTTTCCCTTCATTTCAAAAGTCGATATTTTTTTTATTTTGACCATGTTTTTTTATAGTTTTAATAGACAGATATAAGCCTGTTCTCTAGTGTGTAGCAGTCGAAAATTTTTTTCGACTGGCTGAGGTAGTGATATAGTCACCTGGGAAGATCCATAAAATTTTCCGTATAAACTTGAATTTAAAATTTAAAAATAGTATATTAAAGATTTTACGGATTGTGATACACCTTGTATAGAGTGATTGTATGAGCCTGTGGAAATTGGATTGAAAAAGAGCGTCTTTTTGTTGAAGATAGGAAGAAGAGATAGTCGCACGGAGTAAACAAGGCAAAGATTTACACGAAGAGCGTTTGGGTAAATGGAAAAGCGGCCTTTACGAGGATAACGAAGGTAGAATCGGTGCATTTTGAGGTTAGATTCGTACGTCAAAACGAAAGGAAGAAAATACAGCCAACCCAAGAGTGTATAGGGAAATTGAAAAGTCACTAGAGTGAAAAACCATTACCAAAAATAACTTATCACAACACAAGTTCTTCCGAGGGGTCGACCCGAGCGCTTGTGGTGTTCGCGATAACTGATTCTTTTACTATCACGAATTGTACTGTAAATAAAGTGTTTAACTCCCGTTAAACGGGAGAATTTTTGAAGTCATAACACTGGTGAAGAACCATTTAAACACAAAAATGAATTCGGATGCGGAACGAGTAAGCATAGGAAAAGGCGGCGGGCGCAGCGACGGATCGACCGCGGACGAGAGTGGGAGGAAGAGAACAGCCGCGTACGACATATTCCGAAGAAGCAAAAAGATTATTAGATCACCGAATGCTACTAAATCACAGCATAGCGAAAATGAAGAAGGGGAATACAGCAGTACCGATTCCAGGAAATCGCCTAGAAAGGAAAATAAGTGCAAGAAAAACTCCAGGGTGGAGGAAAAAATAGACCACCTTACAAACTTATTGGAGAGTTTCATGACTGAAATGAAAACAAGCGTCAATGCAATAAAACAGGAAATGGGCGACTTAAAAAGAGAGGTGGCGGAAGACAGAAAGGGGGCGGAACAGACCAAAAAAGAAGTCCGAACAATGAAAGAAACAAATAAGGAAACTTCAAAAAAACTGGAGGAAGAAATGGGAAGATTGGAGACGAAAAGCGCAGAACTCGAGCGCAAGTTGGAAAGAATGGAAAGAGATAAAATACGTAATAACGTTGTGATGAGTGGAATAGTTATCGAAGAGGGAGACCCCCAGAAACTAAAAGCAGGAATAAAGAACCTCGTCAAGAATAAGATGGGAATAGACATCGCAATAAACAAAGCGTATAAAATAGGGGAGAAGAGATGTGTTTTTGAACTGGACAAATGGGAAGATAAACTAGAAATACTGAAAAACAAGATCAAACTATCAGGTAGTGAAATATATATGGACAGCGACCTTACCCCAAACGAAAGAATTGTAATGAAAGAAATCAGAGAAAGGGCAAGGAAGGAGAGAGAGAAGGGTAACAGAGTGAAGGTGGGACACTTGAAACTCATTATGAAGGAAAAGGTCGTAATCTGGAATGAACAAAGCAGAGGGCTGATTGAAAGGACAATAAGCCCAGCAAAAAACTAACACTGAGGGTTGGAGTGGACGGCACGTCTCAGCCGGAAGCTCCAATAACGATACCAGAGACAAAGAGGACAACAAAGCAACTCAAAAGGAAAACCGAAACGGACAATGGAAGAATAATAAACAAAAGAAAACAAAATACGATGAAGATAGCCACATGGAATGTCAGAACTCTTTTGAAGTCTGGAAAGATGAGAGAGGTTATGAATGAATTGAAGAGATACAAAATCGATGTGGCTGCCTTGCAGGAGATTAGATGGAGTGGCCAGGGCGAAATAGCAAGCAATGATTATACGATGCTGTACTCAGCTGAGGACAAGCAGGGAAAAAATGGAACGGCCTTTATGGTGAGAAAAGAGGATAAAGACAATATAATGCAGTTCAAGCCGATAAACGGAAGAATAGCATACATAAAAATCAAAAAGAAACTAGTGAATGTGTCGATCATTTGCGCTTATGCCCCAACAGAGGACAGCGAAATGTCGGAAAAAGAAACATTTTATCATCAATTGGAAGAGGTATGTGAAACAGTTGACAAGAGAGATATACTAATCCTGGTAGGAGATTTCAATGCCAAAATCGGGAAAGAAGACTATATTAGTGAAGTAGCTGGAAAACATACAGTACATGATAAAACGAGTGACAATGGAAATAGATTATGTAACCTGGCAGCAGCAACAAATATGGATATATGTAGTACAAGATTCAAGCACGAGAAATTGCATAAGATAACTTGGGTGTGGCCGGGTGGAAATGGAGATGAAGGAAATCAAATAGATCATGTACTGGCCACAAAGAAGATGAAAGCAATGATCAAAGACGTGAGATCCTACAGAGGAGCGAATGCGGACTCCGATCACTATATGGTAGTGGCAGAAATTAAAGCCAAAAAGATATACAACGTTAAGGTCAGGAGAGAAAATGAAGACTTTGCGGTAGAAAAACTATCGGAAGAAAAAACAAAGAAAAGGTTTGAGATCACATTACAGAAACAAATGGAAAACCATAGAAGAAACAACGATTTAGATGTAGAGTGTGAAAGAATCACAAACATTGTAAAAACATCAGCAAAGACAGTAATATGATACAGAGAGAAAGAGAAATATAAAGAATGGTTCGACGACGAATGTAAAAAATGGGGAAAGATGAAAACAGAGGCAAGACTGAGGTGGCTAGAAACAAACAAAGAGGAAGATTTACAGAGCTATAGAGAGAGAAGAAGAGAAGCGTGTAAGGTATACAAGAAAAAGAAAGATAAATGGATAGAGGAAATGATGAATGAAATGGAAGAGAGCAATAGACATAATAATAACAGAGTGTTCTATGAGAGATTAAAAAGACAAAAGACTGGGCATAAAATTAAGACGAGAGGAATGAGAAATAAGCAGGGGAGAATAGAAGACGATGCAGACAAAATAAAACAAATATGGGTAGACTACTTCGAAGAGCTACTAAACGTAACCCAAGCAGACATACGTATCCCCATAGTAACTGATGAGCAAGAAACAGAAGAACCAACCTACGAGGAAGTAGCTGAGATAATGGGAAGGATGAAGAATGGAAAATCACCTGGCAAAGATGGTATAAATGCGGAATTATTGAAATATGGAGGAGAATCATTATATGAAAAGATATATGACATTATAAAACAAGTATGGAGAGAAGAAAAAATGCCAAAAAGTTGGAAAGAGGGAATAATAATTACAATAAAGAAGAAAGGTAGCTCAGAGAGATGTGAAAACTACAGAGGAATCACGTTACTGAATGTCGTCTATAAGGTAATATCCACATTGATAAACAATAGGCTGAAGAGGTGTGTAAATGAAATAGTAGGCGAATACCAGTGTGGGTTTATAAAAGGTAAATCGACCGTAAATGCAATACACGTACTAAAACAAGTAATGGAAAAGAGCAACGAACACAATATCGACATACATATGATATTCATAGACTTTAAGCAGGCGTTTGATAAAGTAAACAGAAAGGAACTGATAAGATCAATGCAAGAAATGAAGATACCAAGTAAGATAATAAGACTGACTCGCATGACACTGGAAGAAACAACAGCTTGCATCAGAACCGTAAATGGGGATACAAAAGATTTCAAAATAAACAGTGGAGTGAGACAGGGTGATGCGATGTCGGCAAACTTGTTCAATGTGGTATTGGAAAAAATAATCAGAAAAACAGAGGTTCAAGGCACGATAGTAAACAAAGAGGCGCAAGTAATAGCATATGCGGATGATGTGGTGGTAATTGCGAGATCGGTAAGAACATTAATGGAAGTGGTTGAAAAGATAAGAGACGCAGCAGCACCAATGGGATTAAGAATTAACACGGAAAAGACAAAGTATATGAAATGTCACAGGGGTGAGACGTTGGGCGGATGCAATGATCTGAGAATAGGAAATGAAATATATGAGGGGGTGCGGGACTTTAATTACTTGGGAACGCAAATAAATAATAAGAACAAGAGACAAAGTGAGGTGGAAGCAAAGTTGCAACATGGAAGTAGAGCGTATTATGCTAATAAACATCTGCTATGCGATAAGAAGTTAACAAGATCAACAAAAATCAAGATTTACAAGACAATGATAAGGCCGGTGATTACGTACGCAGCGGAGACCATGTGTCTAAGTAATGTTGAAGAGGAAAAGATGAGAATATTTGAGAGAGGAATTTTAAGAAAAATATTTGGAACAGTAAAGACAGACAATCGGGAGAGTAGACAAATGATGAACCACGAAATCTTAAATCTGATGGGAAATGAGGATATAATAAAGGTTATAAAATCAATAAGACTAAGATGGTTTGGACATATAATGAGGAGCGGCGAGAGTTCCATGGTAAAGCAGATCACTAGATGGAGACCAATGGAGACTCGGAAGCGGGGAAGACCCAATCTAAGATGGCATGATCAGGTGCTCGAGGACATTGGGAATATGGGAATCAGAGATTGGGGAACAAAAGTAGTGAACCGGAAGGAATGGCGAAAGATTGTGATGAAGGCGAAGACAGACAATAGAATTTAGTTATGAATTTGTTGAGTTTGATTTTGAAAGTGGTTTGGGTTTGTTGAAGATGGTATTTTGTTTTGGAATTTAATCTTGGAATGTTTATTTATTTATTGTTTATTAATTTAATCTTGGTGTTTATCTTAGAATGTAAAAGAAATGAGGACTAATCCACCTCAGAAAATGGATATGTAAATCTCGCAAGAGATAGCCTAATTCCGGTTAGGAATGTATGGTTCTATTATTATTATTATATTAAAGAACGAGTTTTATAATTGATGTTTTTATCGCACGAAATCTGTTTAGAAAACGACCCGCGTAGCGGGGAGTTTTCTAAAGGATAAGTGCGATAAAAACAATTATAAAACGAGTACTTTATACAATTTTTTCTATTTTGCTTTTTTTATGGTTTAAAATTAAAAAAAAAGGACAATATTAAATGATTGTCATTTTAAAAATTTCGTTTTATTTAATGTTTGTTGGTAATACTTTGACATTTTTACAAACAATTGAAATTTGAAAAACTTTTGAACTTTGTGTCAAATTGTAATTTGTTCATAGTAACGAAATTATACCTGCCGTTAATAATTTTCCTTATTTATTATTATATCTTTAATTTATAGTTAATTAAAATGTTTAACACAAATTTGGAGATTTTTAATGTGATTTAAAATGACATTCGTTTCAATAGTTAATATTATTTTCAATGACGTTTATGCTGCCAACCTCTTAAAACAAAAAATTGCGTATCGTAATGAGTCCATTTCGATACCCATTCGCGTATCGAAATGACTTTATTTTAGACGCAAAATAGAAAAAAACTATTTAAAAACAAAATTGTAAAAGTTACCTAACCTTTAATTTAGTTTTTAGTATTCCAAAAGAAATATTTGCTTGGTATTGATTTAGGGATCTTCCCAATTATAAATTTATTTCAATAATATTTTGTGACATTGTACGGTGTGGCTTTTCCCGTAACTACAACAATATTACATCAAAAGTTTTATTTTAATGTTCTGAACACTTTTTTTAGGCCGAAATATAAAAGTAACAACGGTTATTGTATAAGGGTACGTTTATGTTGGAGCTGCGATAAACGATAAGAGCGACGATACTAGCGAAGCTAAGAAAATAAATGTCATTATTTTATATGTAGGTGTTTATATCAACGCAACGCTACAATATAAACAACTGCATATAAAATAATGACATTTATTTTCTTAGCTTCGCTAGTATCGTCGCTCTTATCGTTTATCGCAGCTCCAACATAAACGTACCCTAACTCATTAGAATTAAGTCGAAAAACTATTGTAATAATAACTATTGATTTATACCAATTTCTTGGGTAAAATAAAATTTTAATTGCTGTGAATATGGAAGTAATGGCTTAAAAGTAAATACAACAGTTAATTTTACAGAGTAAAATTTTATGACCCGGGCATTCATTCTTTATTTTGATAAAAAACGCTACTACTAAACGATTAAAGTACAACAATAAAACAATTCGCAACGACTGTACATACTTCTCATCCAAGTCTACATCCAAGCATAATTTTACCAAACAAGGCAGGATAAAGTAGTATGGTTGCTTCTAGTTACATAAAAAAGTGCCCAGAATTAAGAAATAATCGTTATTGTAAATAACATTCAAAATTCAATTATACAAACAGCTACAGGGCTAGCCTGTATATAATGAAAGTGTTTAAATAATTACTATAGGAAGTTGTATCAAAAGCTGTATTCGTATGTAACAGCACTAGGGCTAAAAATTGTTAGCATGATGCGAGTACAGTTCCCGCCGAAAAAGGCGGGGCGAAAATTCGCAATGAAGGTCCTTATCATTACTTCACACGAAAAGTTGACCAAATTTGCTAAATGTGGCGCCATCTTTCGATATTCCCAAAAAAAAAAAATAAATTCAATTTATTTTCGCATATAATTCATCCTTATCATTACTTCGCCTGAAAAGTTGACTAAATTTGCTAAATGTGGCGCCATCTTTCGGTATTCCCAAAAAAATAAATTCAATTTATTTTCGCATATATTCATCCTTATCATTACTTCGCACGAAAAGTTGACTAAATTTGCTAAATGTGGCGCCATCTCACGGTTTTCCAACAATCAAAAATTGTGACTTTTCGTCACAATTTACTCGCATAAATTCATCCTAGTCACTTTTGGTCACTTTTAAACGTCAAATTAAACGTACTAAGTTTCCACGTTTGTGGAAATCCAGGTCTTAGTAAGTTATCTATTATAAACCAAATTATTTTCGTCCTAATTTGGGTAGGTCATTCCGCCAGATGGCGTTACGTTTACTACTAGCAAGTCAACTTTTCGTCATCGAGTAATATATAGGGGTACATTAGCATGTGAGAACACCTACCCCGCGTGGGCATTCGCGAGTGAACCACAGTTAGAGAGGCTACAAACAATTCAGAACACCTGCCTGCGCAGGGCACTGGACGCGCCATGGTTTGTCACCAACCGTCAAATCCATCAGGATACAAAGACGGAACAGGTAAGTAAGATGATATACAAACTAACAGAAAAACTGTACGAACGGAGTCACGACTGCGAAAACCCTCTTAGTAAACCAACTAGGGAAATACGAAATCGTCGATTTCCACAGGTTTAAGAGGCCGAAAAGCATCTTGACTCCAAGAAATACAGGATAAACTGGTAGCAAACAATTCATACGATACTTATTACCTTATTAGGATAACCACTTCTCTTTCAGCGATTAATTTTTGTAATCTGTTTCAGCGTGTTACCTCTGTTTCAGATTAAATTAAGTTTAACCCGTTCTCTCCCCTTTGGGATAGGTGCTATTCGTCCCGTTACTTCTGGGACAGGTGCTATGCGTCCCCATATGATATGATTTTTGGGATAGGTGCTTTTCGTCCCGTTTTTCTTCACGCTTCGCATCAAGCATGGATCATGGACAACCGGGCCACACCCGGCGGTTTGAAAATTTTTTTCTCATTTTATTCTATTAATATCATGCCTTTCTCAAGGCATAATGCGACCGGCTTCTGCGCCTTTTCAGGGTTTTGACCCATATTACATTTTCAATGAGAGTTTGTATTCATTTTTTGAGCGTTGGAGAAGACAAAGCTGGGCTCTGCCCAGCACGTGTTTCGCTTCGCGAACCACGCTTGCTTGCTTGCTGAAATATTTTGGCGTCGGTGCTTTTTGCCGACCGCCCGGATGCAACTTGTGTCCTCCCACTCTTTGGTGGGCGGGCTCTTGTATCCGCCGGAGTACAACTGTATGCTCCCACTCCGTTGTGAGAGCGTCTTTTTGGAAACGGCCGAGTGTGGACCACGGCGGGATATACTCGGCAAAATCAACCCAAAATTTAAAAAATATTTTTTTGATCTTTTCAAAGCTTCGGCAACCTGTTAAATTTAACTATTAGGTATTTTTGAAGATTTAGGAACTAATACTACCCTTTCGGGTGGGAATTACCTAACCCTGGCAACTCCAAATAAATTGAAAATTTCCTATTGCAAAGAGGAAGGTTTATATAGTATAATGACATAATTTTCACAAGCGAAGATATAATCAAAATTTTGAGTAAATCGA
Source organism: Podabrus alpinus (assembly GCA_932274525.1). Classification (NCBI taxonomy): domain Eukaryota; kingdom Metazoa; phylum Arthropoda; class Insecta; order Coleoptera; family Cantharidae; genus Podabrus; species Podabrus alpinus. The sequence goes on along the minus strand of OW026457.1, from coordinate 62,877,364 downwards.
TTTTGAAAATTGCTAATTTACATGTAAAAATTTAGTGAGATTTCATTTTGTTGACGGTACGTGTGCTATGATTGACTCTAACACTTAGAATATTTCGGAGCGGCGTCGCTTGCTTGCATTCGACTACACCGCACGTCAATTTTTGCGCTCTTTAATTTTCACGAATTAAGTTCAAATAGCAATTTTCATTGCTGTTCTCTCAACATAATTTAAAATAGAAGTGTTTAAAAACGCTTATAAGTGACCATCCCAGTTTTCCCGGCAAAAATAGAAACCATCTGTTAAGTGACGTAGCTTGCTACGTCACATTAATAAGATCGCGCGTTCTTTTGCCCCTTCCCCCTTCGAAGTCATCAGCCGATGTACAGCAGCGTACATAATCAGGTCAGTAAACTTTTATTAACCTAGGTTATTTTCAGATAATATTATCGCAACATAACGTAATATTTTCAAATCATCAAATTCTTTTCAAGTTCATTCTGATTAAAATTTATTTCATTCATCAAATTCTTTTCAAGTTCAAGTGCATTTAGATAAACTATTTCAAGTCAGCAAATTCTTTTGCATTCAGTTAAAATCAAGACCAAGTAGATAAATTTAAGGTTGCCTCACAACATTTTAAATATTTTACAGATTTTACAACATAATATTATTTTAAAAATTTATTTTTATTATTGAATTATTTGTAAAAATGACGACTGACAAAGACACGCTCCAACAAAACTACGAAAGTCTTCTCCTGCGATTTGACGAACAATTAGCCATTTCAACCTCCCAGGCTGCCACAATTGAACGCCTAAGCTTAGAAGTCAGCAGACTAACCGCTCTGATAATCGCCAGAGACGAACCCCCCAAGATCGTGCAACCACCTATGGTAGCACAATCACCCCCGACTACACAAACACGCCCGACTGCCCCTTCAGGGAAAAAGAAGGACAAGACCCCCTTCCCCCCTCTACCGACTACCTCCGCCAAAAAGACAGTCCCAAAGACAAAAACAACTAAAACAGCCACGACCACCAAGAAAGCCGACCCACCGCGCCCCCTTATGGAATCCAGTATTTCAAAGCCGATAACACGCTCGCTCTCCGCAGTCAAGACTGCACCAACCCTCTCCACCGCCCAACCTCCCTCAGAGGCAATGGAGACCCACGCTTCCACCTCCACTGGTGGTGACACCTTCGTCACCCCCAGCGACCGAAACTTAAAACGCGCCCGCTCCAATGTCAGCAATGACAGTGAAACTTCAGGGCCTGCTACCAAGAACAGGTTCTCCTGTCTCCAGGTAGATGACACCCCCCCCCCCCGAAACCCAAGCCGATTGCGATGACGATGACGGCATGGACACTACCAGCCCCCCAATCGATACTAACGCCCCCCTCTCGAACTCCCAGGGTGCATCACACCCAACATATACCTCCGCCAGCCGAATCCCCCCTATTGTCCTACGGACAAAGGAAAACTGGCCAGCTATTAACCGTTTGATCCATCAAGAACGTAAAATCGCCACAACTAAAATTCGCACTCTCGTGGATGGCATCTCCATCCAGCCAGCCACCGAGACAGACTACCGGGCCCTCAGCCGTTAACTTGAGGAAAAATCCCTCCCCTCACACTCATTCTCCCTCCCCCAAGATAAACCACTCAAAGTGGTCATCCGTGGTCTTCCGATCACAATCACCCCTGCCGAGGTCAAGGAAGACCTCGAATCTCAACATTTCGAAATTCAGTCCGTTTTCCAGATGCGCCAAGGTCGCGACAAAAAACCCATGCCACTATACCTTGTCCATCTAACCCACAATTCAGATGCCAAGAGAATTTTCGACATGACTTCGGTCCTGTCAATAAACACCCGCACCGAAACTCCCCACAAACGTACAGAGGTCGGTCAATGCCACCGTTGTCAACGGTTCGGACACGCCCAAACCCTCTGCCGCGCCCCCCCCAAATGCGTCAAATGCGCAGGGGATCATCTCACTCAGGCTTGCCAAAAAATCCGCGAGGACCCCGCCACCTGCGCTAACTGCACAGGAAACCACCCCGCAAACTATAAAGGTTGCGTTATGTTCCCCAAGCCCAAGCGGCGAGAACTTTCAGCCCGCGAAGCATCTTCCCGCTTCGCTGGCCGCCCCACTTACAATTACCCCTCCTCCCAAGGCCCAATCGACCATCCTATCTAGGAGTCGCTAGCCAGCATGCCCCTCACAGGGAAGCAACACATCCCACCCCCACGCCCACCACCTCCTACGATGAGGCTCCCTCCCAACAAACAAAAGCAATTTTTGAACAACTTCGTAATTTCAATGCCAATGCTGAACTCGTCCGCAATATTGAAATAATCATGAACGCCAAAGCCACTAATTTCACACCCGTTAATGTCTAAACCCAGATTCCAACCCACCACTTTGCAGACGGCTTTTTGGAACGCCAACGGCCTTTCAGCCAAACGAAATGAACTTCTCGCGTTCGCGCACGATCACGACCTTGATGTAATCTTGGTCAATGAAACCCACTTCAGAGCTGGCCAACTGGCAAAACTCCCTTGCTATTCACTTTATAGGAATGACCGTGACGGACGCGGAGGCGGAACCACAATTTACGTAAAATCATCTATCGAACACGTCGCAATACCGACCCCCGACCTAGAGTACCTTGAAATCACTACGGTGAGCATCCACACCGCACATCACGGTTGGTTGCAAATCTCCTCCGTCTATAATCGCCCTCAGCAACGCATCCTCAAAGAGGACCTAGAAACCCTCCTCGAAGGCCCCGACGCGAAGATCATCGCCGGCGATTTCAATGCTAAACACTCCAACTGGTTGTGCAAACACACAAACCATGTAGGACGCGACCTACTTTCTCTAGCAGACGAGCTGGACTTCGCGATCATCGCTCCCACCTCCCCCACCCACTTTTCTAACGCAGGTACGCCGTCCATCTTGGACATAGCCATTTTCAAAGACGTACAACTCCAATACGATATCTGCACCAGCGAAGAACTAAACTCAGATCACTACCCGGTCCTTCTGACACTCGGACCGTTGTTACCCCCAAAGGGCCCTCCCACGAGAACGACAACAGACTGGACCTCTTTCAAAGACAATCTGTCAAAAAACCTTGGACCAATCCCATTCTTTGAGTCCCCCACTGACCTAGACCAATTCATTGCCAAATTCCAAGACAACATAAAAAAATCCGTTGACGAAACCTCTTTTCAAGTTAACACCACGGACGTCAGAGACAAACTCACTCCCTCCCTCAAAGATCTTATCAGAGCCAAAAACCGAGCGAGGAAACTCGCTCGGCGAACTCGCAACCCTGAAGACCAAAGGTCATACAACCGGCTCAAAGAGCAAGTAGACGTTAAAGTCAAAGAATTTCATGACAATGAATGGTTAGACACCATTAACTCCCTTTCATTTAAAGACATGTCCGCATTGCGCATGGCCGCCGCCCTCCAGGGAAAAAAGAAAGTCACCATCCCAATTCTCTCCCGCCCTGACGGCACTATTGCACGGAGCGATCTTGAAAAGGCTGAAATCTTCGCCGACAGCCTCCAAGCTCAATGCTCCCCCAACACCACAAGATTAGACCAAGACCATATTAATTCGGTCGAAAATTATGTCACCACCACCCTAAACACCTCCGATGACACACATATCACCCCCGAGTTAATTTCACTTAACAAAATTATTTTAAAAAAAATCAAATTACTTACTAAATAAATTTATTGAAAATTACGACTGACATCGATTTTAGACATACAGCATAATAATAATCTATAATTACAATTGTGACTATTTATAATAAAAATATTGCTTATTGCTAATTTTACAGTTATTGAACTTTAAAAGGAATGCGATAGACTGCTGAATCGAATGTGAGTCAGGCTATCGTAACATATTTGAAATTTTTAATTATTATATTAATGCATGGTTTTACTTTAACATAACACCTCCCCTCTAGGACCAAAATTAGGGTATCCTTAAATTTTGAAGTCCGATCTGTTCGATTGGTTTCTGTTCGATTGGTTTCTCTTTGATTGTTCCGGATGGTGTTTTCTTCTTAAAAACTCTAACTAAAACATATGTGATTAAAATAATGAAAATTAACATATATAACATGATGGTCCATCCACTTGCTTGATGGAAGTACACAGGAGCTTGGGATGTTTCTTCAATGTTTTCCTCGATTTGATGCAATTTGATTTCTGTTGCTTTAATTTCGTCCAAATTTATCGGTTCCAATTCGATTGGCCTGAAGGTAATGTTGACATTATTGTGTCTGTTGCTAGTGTATTCGAATTTTAACTTCGGGATTTCCACTAAGTTATTTTTAAGTCGTTTCTCTTGTGTCGTTAGTAATTTTGTTTGTATTTTGATCCTGCATTTACCATTTAGTGATATTAAGTATGTTCCATTTAACGAAATAGTTTCTGTTGTTGCATCGCATTCTTTCTTGATTACGTCTTCTCCCTTTGTTATTACCATCCATTGATTACTAGAGACCTGTTGGACTTTCGTGTGGGCCAAACTTAAACTTTCTTGCTGACAATTTTGGTATTTCTTTGTGTGTTGAATAAGATGAACTTCGCAAGGTGACTTTTCTTCGATTTGGTTAATTTCCAATTTGCACAAAAATTTGTTAAAATTTATATCTTTACATCTTTGGTTACTTAATGCGAAGTTTTGCTCGTTTATTACAAGGAATTTGGCTTTGGGAATGATTATTGAGTATAAAGGATTATTAAATATTGGACAGGAAAATAGATGAAAATAATTATAGTCGATTTTTTCGACGACTGGGATTTCTAATATGAAATGTATTTTGGTATTTGGATAAAGGCTTTAATATTTATGATTTTATGAAATTCGTGAATATTTTCCAAATTTGGGTTTATAGGCAATTTAGAATTTGTTAATAATAGCTGTATCTGTAACAATTCGTGATTAAGGTCTTTGGCTTTTAATATTGATGGATGCATAATGTTTGCTGATGCAAAGGTGATCGCTTCTTCGAGTGTTTCTAAAATATCTCGTATTGTTGCTGCGGCTGTTATTAATTCTAGATAAATTGTCGTCATCGTTAATTTTTCATCTACTTTAGTTTTGTAAAAATTAGTTGCATTTATATTAAGTTCCATGAAGGTTAATTTTTCTAGTAAAAGTGCTTGATTTCTTGCTATTTTAATAATGCTGTTGTTGAAGTTTTCCATTGCTGAAGTTGTTAATTTAATTTGTTCCTTAAATAGCAACTTTACTTTATTTTGATCGTTGGTCAATTGGTTTATTGCATAGTTATATTTTTCTGCATCTTCATTATCCAAATTTCCTGTAATGGTTTTAATTAGTCCGCCCAATCCATTAATGAAACCTCTTTTTCTTCTATGATTTTCGTAAAGATTAATTTGTTCGAATTTTGTATTAGTTTCGGTTATGGTATGTTCCAAAAGGCTATGTAGATTTTGATTATTCCATCGATGTGTTTTCCCGTTTTCATGTTTACTGTATATCAAGGTTAAATTGTTAAAACTACTATTTAATTCATCTAATTCCCTTCTAAGTGGTGCTATATCTATTACTCTAATAAGCGTCCAGTAACTAATTTGATTATTAACTATTCCTAATCTAAGTGGTAACATTCCGGGGTTGTTCTTCAAGTCTTGGATGTCGACGGTTGCGTAGCAGCATCTGTAACAAGAGTAGGTCTTCTTAGTAATCTAACATGTATCTTCTGTATTCGATTATTTTTATTCCGGATTTCCGCCGTGTTATCGTTAAATAATTTTGTAATGATAAAAGGTCCGTAAAATTTTTTCTTAGTTTTTCTTCTTATGTTACTAGTTTTCTTGCCATCTACCCTCATAATTCGTAGGTGTTCGATTGGGGTTGAAATCATCCTTTCGATCATCCTATTTGATTGTGAATTTCTTGGTGTAGTAAAATGAACCTTTACCTTGTGTAAGTTTAACAATTCTCGTACGATATCGTGTTTTATCTCCGTCCCGTTATCCTTTGTTATTGATTCTGGAACTCCGTAGTATGAAAAATGTGTGATTAAGGCATTCGCAAGTTCAGTAATATTTTTACTTGTTATTGGAACTGCTTGTCCGATTTTTCCCAAACTGTCGATTAGTGTCAGAAATTTTTGGTTTTTTGTTTGTATCTTCAACTCTCCCTGGTGGGTTGTCTTAATTATGAATTGGTGTTTTTTATCATCTATAGCTTCTTTAATGATGTGGATTGCTGTTACTCGTTCGTCGTTTATGTTGGAATGAATAGTTCCATCATCTTGGCCTTTCGCTGCCGGTTCATTTGAATTGTTCAGTAACCCGTTGATTTCGCTTATGGTAGGCATGGGTGCTCCTGCCCATTCTTTCTCTGTATCCAAATCGATTATTCTGAGGTCGTTTTCGGATTCGTCTAGATTGACTGCCATCGAGATGTCGTCATCGTCGTCGTCTCCTAAATAGATCGGTATCGTTTTGTTTTTTGTTTTTAGTACCTATCCTTGAAATTAATTTCGGCTTCTAAAAATTTTAATAAATCTACACCTATTGAACCGTCGTATTTATTGTTAAAATTAAAAAGGTAGAACTTGTGCTTGATTGTAGAATCGATTGAATCGGGTAACCTTATGTATGCTACTTCATCATGTTGACTTACTTGATGAGCTGTCAGAATTTTGAACGATTCGTAATTAATTTGGTTAGGGAAATATTTATGTGCGATTTCTTGATTTATTAAAGATTTTGTTGATCCTGTATCTATTAAAAATTTTAACTTTAATTCTGGAATTTTAATATATGGCAATTTGGAAAGAGTCGTTATATTAAGGTTTATTGTATTATTTGTCGTGCTGGTACTGTAGGCTTCCAGGTGGAAATTTTCGACGTACTCATGTTCGTTGGAATTTTCCAATGGTTGGCTAACTTTTGTTTCATAAACTTCATCACAATTTTCTGCTAGTTCATATGTGGGTGTATCTTCATAATCTCCTTGTTCTATATCTTGATAGTACACTACTTGTGTTTCTTGTTGTGGGATTCCTGATCGGCGGGTATTCCCAGATGAAATGTCCATTGGTTCTGGTTCGTAGCGTTGTTGTGGAGGTTTAAATGTGTTCCATTGTGGTCCGTTATAATTAGGTTGTTGATAGTTTCTCTTGTAACTGTAATTATTTGTTTGCTGTGGGACCATTCTTGATTGCGTTGGTGGGCCTGAAAATCTTCCGAAAGTTCGAGGTTGTGAGGCAAATGGATTTGGTGTCCTTGTTGTACTAGCTTGTTTGAATACGGGTGGTCGAAGTATATTTTGGGTTTGTAGTGGCTGCTGCCCAAAATTGGTTAACATAGGTGGGTTGACACTCGGCATTGGAGTTGGATGAAATGGTTGTTTCTTTTCTATCGGTTGATATTGCCGTTGGAAATTTAAGATGTTTGTTTTATTTTGGGCGTACATGAAATTTTCTTCTTCTGTTACGTACGCCATTGCCGCTTCTAGATTGGGTGGCTGTTTTAATCTTACAACTAGGCCAATTTGACCGTTCAAACCCTGAAGGAATGTTTGGAGTGATAAATCATCGTAAATTTTCGTTTTTACCAACTTGACGTTTGGGTCCGATTCATGTAATTGTAGATGAGTTAAAAGTAAGCTTCGTACATCCTGACATCTCATTCCGAATTGATATGAGGATTCGTTTTTGTATGGTTTGAGGCTCATCAGATCACGTAGTAGACAATTTTCGTCGCGTTGATCTCCAAAATGTTGTAATAATAATTTTTTTATGTTACCCCAGGTATTTGAATTTTCTCGACTAGCAATTAATGTGAGTGCTCGTCCTTCGAATTTACCCAGTATAACTTGTATAAGTTGTCCGTTGACAACATCATCTGAATTTGTTGTACCAAATCTTCTCAATAAATGTTCACATGCATTAATAAATATCGATAAAGTCGCTGGATTGCCATCATATTTTGGTACTAATTCGCAGTTAAATCTATCTAGTTGTGCCATTTCGTAATTATTACTAGGGGGATCGTTTGATAGAATATTTGGAATACTTTGTAAAATTGATTCCGATGATAGGGTTAAATTATTGAATAATTCGGTTATTTCTGCTTCTGACATTCAGGAAGGAATAAAGGAAATATAATAATGAGCAAAAACTTACGCTAAGCAAATGAAGAACGTTGTGAATTTCTTCATCCCTTGGTTATAAATCTTTCGAAACTTCTTCCCTCTTATTGGATTGATTGATTGTCTTCTATTTGTTTCTTCTTGTTGCACCTTTTATTTGTTTCTTCTTATCACTTAAAATTTAATGTTGGTTCTCAGTTGATTGTTAACACAAAAAGGGTTATTTTAGAGAATTTGATCTAAAGCCCTTCTGAGTATCCTACCGACTGCGCCAGTTAATTTCACTTAACAAAATTATTTTAAAAAAAATCAAATTACTTACTAAATAAATTTATTGAAAATTACGACTGACATCGATTTTAGACATACAGCATAATAATAATCTATAATTACAATTGTGACTATTTATAATAAAAATATTGCTTATTGCTAATTTTACAGTTATTGAACTTTAAAAGGAATGCGATAGACTGCTGAATCGAATGTGAGTCAGACTATCGTAACATATTTGAAATTTTTAATTATTATATTAATGCATGGTTTTACTTTAACATAACACCCGCCTCCCTTCTGGAGGTCACCATTGCCATTAAACGCCTCAAAAAGAAGAAAGCCCCAGGTCCCGATGGCATCACCAATACTACCCTCAAAGAACTCCCCCAAAAAGCCAAAGTTGCCATCACCGGCATAATTAACGCATGTTTTCGACTCAACTACTACCCACAAATATGGAAAACCGCTGACGTAGTGGTAATCCCCAAACCCGGTCAAAATCTCAAACTTCCGAAAAGCTATAGACCAATCAGCCTGCTCCCTTCCATCGGAAAAGTAGTTGAAAAAGTCATTCTCATCCGTCTCCAAGAAGCCATGTTCGATAACAGTATTATTCAAAACGAACAATTCGGCTTCCGTGCTGGACACAGCACGACCCACCAAGCCCTCCGATTAGTTGAGCACGTCACGCAGGCACTCAACAAAAAAGAATTCACCGGCCTAGTGGTACTCGACATATCGAAAGCTTTCGATAAGGTCTGGCACGAAGGCCTCCTGTTCAAAATGCTTCAATCTAAAATTCAAATTCCACTAGTCCGACTTATTGCCTCCTACCTTCACAACAGAAATCTCCAAGTCAAACTCATGAACACCAGATCCACAAAGCGCCCCATTACCTCCGGGGTCCCCCAGGGTTCGATCCTTGCAGCTTCACTGTTTAACATCTTCATTGACATTCCAACCCCCTTAGATCCCGCAACAAAAATTTCACTATATGCAGATGACACTGCAATATACACATCCTCAATCCACCCGGACATAGCTACAACCCGCCTCCAGGAGGCGATCACCGATCTCGGAAGGTGGTACGAAACTTGGCGCATCGAGGTTAACTCGAGCAAAAGTTCCGCGATCATGTTTCGAAATCGTTGCAAGCCTCACAACTCCAGTGTCTGGATGTTCGAGGAGCAAATCCCCTGGAAAACCAAGGTCAAGTACCTTGGCATTACCATGGACCGGCGCCTCAAATGGGACGCTCACATTTCCTCCGCAGCCGGTAAAGCCAAATGCCTCTTCAATAGACTGTTCGTCCTCATGAACGCAAAAAGTACCACAAAAAACACAAAAAGTAAAAGTAAAAAGTAGTATAATCTTAGTTTGTTAGCGGGGGACACCTACGCTAACAAACTAAGATTATACAAAGCCATAATCCGCCCGACAATGATTTACGCCTCCCCTGTCTGGGGATATGCACGCCCCAGGGCCATAAATAAACTTCAAGTCATTCAAAACAAAAATCTCCGAGCTATTTTCAGCGCCCCCTACTACGTCACTAACAGGCGACTACATGCAGACGCCAAACTAGACCTCATTAACACTCTTAATCGTAAACATGCCACCAATCTCTACAACAAATCCAAATTCTCAGAAAACCCACTAGTAAACCAACTAGGTCAATACAACCCAGCTGACTTTCTCATTCCCCGTCCCAAATCACTCCTGACCACAGACAACTCCTGACCATAACTCGCCCCACACAGACTAATGTATGTTCATAGGTTTAACTTACACAAATTCTCTTCGAAAGTGAATTTATTCACTAGATTTGTGTAATTTTTCGATCAATTATCACAAGCTTCGTTAAATCACCCCCCATAGCATCACTATAATCCCACTAGTCGCCAATTCTGACTAGTTCCAAGTAGAAGCCACTCACTCCGAGGTCATCAATAGAAATTAATTCATAATTTCTTTCTTCGAATTAGGGACTCTAGTATATCGGCAAACGTAAAAATTTTCTTTTTCTTCTCATATTACATATTCACAGTCACAGCTCAGGTTTTTACCAGTCAGTCCGCCAAGCGCCAATTCCCAGAGACCCACCGGTCTCTATAAATTCCAATGTCACTAATGTATTCTTTCAGATGAAGAAGGCCGGCTGCGCCGGGATGCTCCATCAAATACATATCAGGTAAAGGTAAAGGTAAAGGTTTCGGAGCGGCAGATGCAGCTTGACGCTCTTACATGTAACATCGATTATTTTTTGTTTTTACGCAATTTTTTGGGGGTTTAAGTTCCCGGTTGCCTTCATCCCGGTGTTCTTGATGCGTGGCGCCTTCTCGTATGTTTAGCTACTGCCGTGTAGCGGCTCCACCAACGAAAAACCGGCCGGAGGCCCGGAGGGCCGTAGGCTCAGGTTTTTTGTTGTGTCTAATTCTGGCCAAGCCAGTTTTTTATGTTTATTTAGAGACCTACATGTTTAACGCACGGCAGTTGACTGACAAATGCTGTCGGCCGGGAGCGACCGCAACATATATTTATAACCTCGGATGGGCGTGGCTTAGACTACGGGCGACTGATGCATTTCGACCGCGGTGTACGGCATACACGATGCTACTTTTCCGTACTTTTCAAATTGATTTTTCTCAAAATTTGGATATATCTTCGCTTGTAAAAATTATGTCATTATACTATATAAACCTTCCTCTTTACAATAGGAAATTTTCAATTTATTTGGAGTTGCCAGGGTTAGGTAATCCGACCCCCATTTCGTAATTGAAATTTAAAAAAATTTGTACAATTTCAATTTTTTAAAATCATTTTTAATTTTGCCGATCAGTTTCATTTTATGAAATTGAAATTATTTCTTAGAAATATGAAAAATGACAAAATGATTGTCTAAACGTAAACGACATTTTGTCGTTACATAGTAAATTTTATATCATAATTGTATGGACATAAATTATTTGCTTTCATGATGTTTCGTTAGTTTGACTCTTTACTTATGTAGGGTGTCCCAAGGCAAATGGTTATGGTTCGTCATTGCGTGTATTTTTATTTCAACATTTAACATTCATACATCACATTAATAAATGGACACTTTTATTTTCTATAAATAAAAATTGCCTAATTATTACCATTTCTCTGCGAGCACCCTGTACATTTTATTTTAATAATAATACTGCATAAATTCGTATATACCTTATATACCTTTTCGTATACATCTTTAGTCCCTTATCTTGAGAAAGATAAGGGAGGTCACAGCAATATATTTTATCTCAATTATACATAACGCTTTCCTTATTTTCAACATCATAAACTTATAAACTTTATAAACTAAAGCAACATTAACGCGAGTGTTATAACTATTTTAAACAAAAACAAGTGTAATTATTCATTTTAAATGCTACTAAGGTTATTTAAAGTTCTTTGCTTAATTACATTACTTATTACCATTTCAAAATCGTTCACAATTAATATAGTAAACAATCATGGAGGTGTTCCAGTTGAATCTAAAAGTATTAAACGAGGTAATTATATGTAGTTTATATTTAAGCTTTTAAAATAATGCATTAAATATATTCAGATGAACACGGAAAACTCGAAACCACAACCGTAAATACGGCCAGTAGATTGATTAAAATTGTCGGATGTAGCAATGGTTATACAGAAGTAAATGGAGAGTGCAGAAAAGAAGCAAATCTTAACTTTTAAATGTGGATTGACTTTAAAAAACAAATTATTGTTTGAAATGATTAGTACCTATTAATTTCATCAAATATAATTATAAAATTAATTTTTGAAAATTGTAGTTTTAATTTAATCCTGTTCCAAGTATGTTATGTTTTTAATTATAAGAATGTTAATAACCCCAAAGGTTATCTATACTTACGTACTTATAGCTGTTTTTTAAAAATATCCCAGATTTATCTCTCATAATAATGTTATTTAAATTATGATTTTTAACTATTCAGAAATATAAATAAATAACTTGAAAAATTACAGTGCTCAAAATGCCAGGACTTCGGATACACAAAAAACTCTTGTGGTGTGAGTGTCTCATCAACTGTCATTACGAACCAACTTGTAACTTTCCTATTGCAAAGATGAAGGTTTATATAGGCCCTTATAAAAAAAATTTTCTGAGAATGTATTATCAAATTTTTGAATAAATCGATTTTGAAGTTAGCAAATTTAACGAGATTCAGTGGTAAAATTTAACGAGATTCCCGCGCGTCGCTCATTTTGTTGACAGTCCGTGAAGTTTGACCTTTACCTTTACCTGATATGTATTTGATGGAGCATCCCGGCGCAGCCGGCCTTCTCCTTCATCTAAAAGAATACATTAATGACATTGGAATTTATAGAGACCGGTGGGTCTCTGGGAATTGGCGCTTGGCGGACTGACTGGTAAAAACCTGAGCTGTGACTGTGAAAATGTAATATGAGAAGAAAAAGAAAATTTTTACGTTTGCCGATATAGTAGAGTCCCTAATTCGAAGAAAGAAATTATGAATTAATTTCTATTGATGACCTCGAAGTGATTGGCTTCTACTTGGAACTAGTCAGAATTGGCGACTAGTGGGATTATAGTGATACTACCCAGGTAACACAACTGGTGTAAATGACGTCATTTACACCAGTTGTGTTACCTGGGTATGGGGGGTGATTTATCGAATCTTGTGAAAATTGATCGAAAAATTACACAAATCTAGTGAATAAATTCACTTTCGAAGAGAATTTGTGTAAGTTAAACCTGTGAACATACATTAGTCTGTGTGGGGGTGAGTTATGGTCAGGAGTTGTCCGTGGTAAGGAGTGATTTGGGACGGGGAATGAAAAAGTCGGCTGGGTTGTATTGACCTAGTTGATTTACTAGTGGGTTTTCTGAGAATTTGGATTTGTTGTAGAGATTGGTGGCATGTTTACGATTAAGAGTGTTAATGAGGTCTAGTTTGGCGTCTGCATGTAGTCGCCTGTTAGTGACGTAATAGGGGGCGCTGAAAATAGCTCAGAGATTTTTGTTTTGGATGACTTGAAGTTTATTTATGGCCCTGGGGCGTGCATATCCCCAGACAGGGGAGGCATAAATCATTGTTGGGCGGATTATGGATTTGTATAATCTTAGTTTGTTAGCGGGGGACATGGTACTTTTTGCGTTCATGAGGACGAACAATCTATTGAAGAGGCATTTGGCTTTACCGGTTGCGGAGGAAATGTGAGCGTCCCATTTGAGGCGCCGGTCCATGGTAATGCCAAGGTACTTGACCTTGGTTTTCCAGGGGATTTGCTCCTCGAACATCCAGACACTGGAGTTGTGAGGCTTGCAACGATTTCGAAACATGATCGCGGAACTTTTGCTCGAGTTAACCTCGATGCGCCAAGTTTCGTACCACCTTCCGAGATCGGTGATCGCCTCCTGGAGGCGGGTTGTGGCTATGTCCGGGTGGATTGAGGATGTGTATATTGCAGTGTCATCTGCATATAGTGAAATTTTTGTTGCGGGATCTAAGGGGGTTGGAATGTCGCTCATGAAGATGTTAAAGAGTGAAGCTGCAAGGATCGATCCCTGGGGGACCCCGGAGGTGATGGGGGCTTTGTGGATCTGGTGTTCATGAGTTTGACTTGGAGATTTCTGTCGTGAAGGTAGGAGGCAATAAGTCGGACTAGTGGAATTTGAATTTTGGATTGAAGCATTTTGAACAGGAGGCCTTCGTGCCAGACCTTATCGAAAGCTTTCGATACGTCGAGTAGCACTAGGCCGGTGAATTCTTTTTTGTTGAGTGCCTGCGTGACGTGCTCAACTAATCGGAGGGCTTGGTGGGTCGTGCTGTGTCCAGCACGGAAGCCGAATTGTTCGTTTTGAATAATGCTGTTATCGAACATGGCTTCTTGGAGACAGGTGAGAATGACTTTTTCAACTACTTTTCCGATGGAAGGGAGCAGGCTGATTGGTCTATAGCTTTTCGGGAGTTTGAGATTTTGACCGGGTTTGGGGATTACCACTACGTCAGCGGTTTTCCATATTTGTGGGTAGTAGTTGAGTCGAAAACATGCGTTAATTATGCCGGTGATGGCAACTTTGGCTTTTTGGGGGAGTTCTTTGAGGGCGGTATTGGTGATGCCATCGGGACCTGGGGCTTTCCTCTTTTTGAGGCGTTTAATGGCAATGGTGACCTCCAGAAGGGAGGCGGGGGTGATATGTGTGTCATCGGAGGTGTTTAGGGTGGTGGTGACATAATTTTCGACCGAATTAATATGGTCTTGGTCTAATCTTGTGGTGTTGGGGGAGCATTGAGCTTGGAGGCTGTCGGCGAAGATTTCAGCCTTTTCAAGATCGCTCCGGGCAATAGTGCCGTCAGGGCGGGAGAGAATTGGGATGGTGACTTTCTTTTTCCCCTGGAGGGCGGCGGCCATGCGCCATGCGGACATGTCTTTAAATGATAGGGAGTTAATGGTGTCTAACCATTCATTGTCATGAAATTCTTTGACTTTAACGTCTACTTGCTCTTTGAGCCGGTTGTATGACCTTTGGTCATCAGGGTTGCGAGTTCGCCGGGCGAGTTTCCTCGCTCGGTTTTTGGCTCTGATAAGATCTTTGAGGGAGGGAGTGAGTTTGTCTCTGACGTCCGTGGTGTTGACTTCAAATGAAGTTTCGTCAACGGATTTTTTGATGTTGTCTTGGAAATTGGCAATGAATTGGTCTAGGTCAGTGGGGGACTCAAAGAATGGGATTGGTCCAAGGTTTTTTGACAGAGTGTCTTTGAAAGAGGTCCAGTCTGTTGTCGTTCTCGTGGGAGGGCCTTTTGGGGGTAACAGCGGTCCAAGTGTCAGGAGGACCGGGTAGTGATCTGAGTTTAGTTCTTCGCTGGTGGAGATGTCGTATTGGAGTTGTACGTCTTTGAAAATGGCTATGTCCAGAATGGACGGCGTACCTGCGTTAGAAAAGTGGGTGGGGGAGGTGGGAGCGATGATCGCGAAGTCCAGCTCATTTGCTAGTGAAAGAAGGTCACGTCCTACATGGTTTGTGTGTTTACACAACCAGTTGGAGTGTTTAGCATTGAAATCGCCGGCGATGATCTTCGCGTCGGGGCCTTCGAGGAGGGTTTCTAGGTCCTCTTTGAGGATGCGTTGCTGAGGGCGATTATAGACGGAGGAGATTTGCAACCAACCGTGATGTGCGGTGTGGATGCTCACCGTGGTGACTTCAAGGTACTCTAGGTCGGGGGTCGGTATTGCGACGTGTTCGATGGATGATTTTACGTAAATTGCGGTTCCGCCGCCGCGTCCGTCACGGTCATTCCTATAAAGTGAATAGCAAGGGAGTTTTGCCAGTTGGCCAGCTCTGAAGTGGGTTTCGTTGACCAAGATTACGTCAAGGTCGTGATCGTGCGCGAACGCGAGAAGTTCATTTCTTTTGGCTGAAAGGCCGTTGGCGTTCCAAAAAGCCGTCTGCAAAGTGGTGGGTTGGAATCTGGGTTTAGACATTAACGGGTGTGATATTAGTGGCTTTGGCGTTCATGATTATTTCAATATTGCGGACGAGTTCGGCATTGGCATTGAAATTTCGAAGTTGTTCAAAAATTGCTTTTGTTTGTCGGGAGGGAGTCTCATCGTAGGAGGTGGTGGGCGTGGGGGTGGCGTGAGTTGCTTCCCTGTGAGGGGCATGCCGACTAGCGACTCCCAGATAGGAAGGTCGATTGGGGCCTTGGGAGGAGGGGTAATTGTAAGTGGGGCGGTCAGCGAAGCGGGAAGCTGCTTCGCGGGCTGAAAGTTCTCGCCTCTTGGGCTTAGGGAACGAAACGCAACCTTTGTAGTTTGCGGGGTGGTTTCCTGTGCAGTTAGCGCAGGTGGCTGGGTCTTCACGGATTTTTTGACAAGCCGGAGTGAGGTGATCCCCTGCGCATTTAACGCATTTGGGTGGGGCGCGGCAGAGGGTTTGGGCGTGCCCGAACCGTTGGCAACGGTGGCATTGACCGACCTCTGTACGTTTGTGGGGGGTTTCGGTGCGGGTATTTATGAACAGGACCGATGTCATGTCAAAAATTCTCTTGCCATCTGAGTTGTGGGTTAGATGGACAAGGTATAATGGCATAGGTTTTTTGTCGCGACCTTGGCGCATCTGAAAAACTGACTGAATTTCAAAGCCCTGTTCTACAAGGTCTTCTTTAACTTTTGCAGCAGTGATAGTGATTGGGAGCCCTCGAATGACCACTTTTAATGGTTTGTCCTGAGGGAGAGAGAAAGAGTGTGAGGGGAGGGATTTTTCCTCAAGTAAGCGGCTGAGGGCCCGGTAATCGGTCTCGGTGGCCGGCTGAATTGAGATGCCGTCCACGAGCGTGCGGATTTTAGTGGTGGCAATTTTTCGGTCACGAATCATTTTATTGATGGCCGGCCAGTTGTCCTTTGTACGGAGGACAATTGGGGGGATTCGGCTGGAGGAGGAGTATGTGGTGCGGTCTGGGTGTGAAGCACCCTGGGTGCCGGGTTGGGAGTCGGTGACTTCCATACCGTCATCGTCGCGCTCGGTTTGGGTGTCGGTCGGGGGTTCCTCTACGTCCAAACAGGCGAACCTGTTCTTGGTAGCGGGTTCAGAGGTTTGGCTGTCGCTACTTAAGTTGGAGCGGGCCCGTTTTAGGGTGTTTTTGTCTTTTGGAAAGACGAAATTATCTCCACCGGTGGAGGTGGAAGCTTGGGCTTCGGGAGTCGATGATGGAATTTTAGAAATTCTGGGGGAAGTTCGGGGGATGATCGCAGGCTTGACTACTGGAGTCGATAGCCGGGGTTTCGGGATGGCCGTTGCCATCAGGGGTTTGAGTAGGGCGGGTTTTTTTGGCTCTTTGGGTTTAGTTTCTGCTTTTTTGACAGCAGGGGTGGTCGGAAGAGGGGGGAAGGCGGTCTTGTCCTTCTTTTTCCCTGAAGGGGCAGTCGGGCGAGGTTGGGCAACCGGGGGTGGTCTTACGACCTTGGGTGGTTGTACGACCTTGGGTGGTTGGAGGGCTAGAACGAGTGAGGCGACTTTGTCAGTGAGATCTTTGATTTGTTTGGATTGGTCATCGAGTTTTTTGGATTGATCGTTGAATCGGGCTTTCAAATCGCGGTTTTCGGCTTTCAAATGGTCAACAAGTTCACGGGGGAAAGTGTTGTCTTGGGACATGTCGGTAACATTCGTCATTTTACAAATAATTCAAGTAATAAAAATAAAAATTTTTAACATCAGGGGTTTGAGTAGGGCGGGTTTTTTTGGCTCTTTGGGTTTAGTTTCTGCTTTTTTGACAGCAGGGGTGGTCGGAAGAGGGGGGAAGGCGGTCTTGTCCTTCTTTTTCCCTGAAGGGGCAGTCGGGCGAGGTTGGGCAACCGGGGGTGGTCTTACGACCTTGGGTGGTTGTACGACCTTGGGTGGTTGGAGGGCTAGAACGAGTGAGGCGACTTTGTCAGTGAGATCTTTGATTTGTTTGGATTGGTCATCGAGTTTTTTGGATTGATCGTTGAATCGGGCTTTCAAATCGCGGTTTTCGGCTTTCAAATGGTCAACAAGTTCACGGAGGAAAGTGTTGTCTTGGGACATGTCGGTTACATTCGTCATTTTACAAATAATTCAAGTAATAAAAATAAAAATTTTTAAAATTAAATTATGTTGCGAAATCTAAATTGATAAAATTAAATTTGAATTAATTTATGTCTGTGAAGCAGCTGATTTTAATGAGTGCAAGTTTAATTTTTAAGTCTGAAAATTAAATTTAGTGTTGTGAATCAACCTTTATTTAAATCTAAATGAACTTGAAAAATTTAAAAGGAAAAGGAATTTGTTGGTTGACAAAATTTTTGTTAGGTTGCGATAAAATATAATCTGTAAGAAATCTACGTCAAGTTCAGTTCACTAACCTTTGTTGCGTATACTACAGAATACGTCGCCTGATGTCTTGAAGGGGGTAGGGGGCAGCAGAGCGCGCAACCGTTTGCTAATTGTGACGTAGAAAACTACGTCACTTAGCAAATGGCGGGATCTTTTTGCCGGGAAACTGGGAGGAACACTTAAAAGCGTGTTGAAACGCTTTGTCGACGAAATTTAAATAGAATTGGAGCTTGATGTAACACTTTCACTTCTTATTAAATTATCGTTTATAGAACAGTAATGAAAATTACTTTTTGAACTTAATTCGTGAAAATTAAAGAACGCAAAAATTGACGTGCGGTTAGCTCGGATGCAAGATCGGAACTGCCGAAGTTTGAATGACCCTAACACTTAGAGGGGTACGGTCCCCTAAGTGTGGCCGCTCCAAATAAATTGAAAATTTCCTATTGCAAAGAGGAAGGTTTATATAGTTTACTGATATAATTTAAACCTGCGAAAGTATTATCAAAATTTTGAGTAAATCGAATTTGAAGTTTGCAAATTTACATGTAAAATTAACGAGATTCCCGCGCGTCGCCATTCTGTTGACGGTACGTGCAATATGAATGACCCTAACACTTAAGTATTTCGCACCGGCACCCCCACACAGACTAATGTATGTTCACAGGTTTAACTTACACAAATTCTCTTCGAAAGTGAATTTATTCACTAGATTTGTGTAATTTTTCGATCAATTTCCACAAGCTTCGATAAATCACCCCCCATAGTATCACTACAATCCCACTAGTCGCCAATTCTGACTAGTTCCAAGTAGAAGCCACTCACTTCGAGGTCATCAATAGAAATTATAATTTCTTTCTTCGAATTAGGGACTCTACTATATCGGCAAACGTAAAAAATTTCTTTTTCTTCACATATCTCATATTCACAGTCACAGCCCAGGTTTCTAACCAGTCAGTCCGCCAAGCGCCAATTCCCAGAGACCCACCGGTCTCTACAACTTCCAATGTCATTAATGTATTCTTTCAGATGAAGGAGAAGGCCGGCCATGCCGGGATGCTCCATCAAATACATATCAGGTAAAGGTAAAGGTCGCACCGGCAGATGCAGCTCGTCTCTCGTACATGTAACATCGATTATTTTTTGTTTTTACGCGATTTTTTTGGGGGTGAAACTAAATAGTTTACTGCCCCATACCGAAACTATACTTTTTAATGTTATTTCAAGGGTCTCTAAGCTCCCGGTTTCATTTATCCCGGTTTTTTTGATGGGAGGCGCATTCTCGTATGTTTAGCATAGTAACCAGAGTCAAAGCCGCCCTGGAGGGGTGCAGAGCGGAGCGGAGCGCAGCGGCGCGGCGCCCTGAAAGGGTAGGTTTTGACGATGGATAAACCTCCCTATCGAATGCACACCCCAAAAATTGAAGTAAAATTCGCTAAATTTACGTACTTTCAAATTGATTTTTCTCGAAATTTTATGTATACTTTCGCAAGTGAAATTTTTACAGTATACTCTATAAACCTTCCTCTTTGCTATAGGAAATTTTCAATTTATTTGAAGTGGTCACAGTTAGGGGACCGTCCCCCGCACGGCAGTCGACTGACAAATGCACTCCAGACCGAGCGATCGTGCCTTATATTTATAACTTCGGTTATGGGCGTGGCCTAAACATGCGATTTACATGTAAAATTTTGCATTTTTCAAATTGATTTTTCTCAAAATTTTGACTATACATTCTCACATAAAATTTTTACAGTACACTATAATGTTCCTCTTTCTATAGAAAAAATTTCAATTGATTTGGGATGACAGTTGTTAGGTAATTCTTCTCACTCTTGTAAAAGAACACCTCGTTGTGTCAAATGTGTAGGGAGGGGTACACGAAACTTCAAATTGCCATCGTACGAAACGCGACAGTGATGTAAAATGTGTCAACTGTACTGGTAACCATCCCGCTAACTACAGGGTTGCCACGAAATCGTAAAACAAGAAACGCAACCATCACTAACTAGCAAAAGAACTGATTGTGAAACGTTTAGAGAAGAATTTGATAAATTAATCTTACTCGATATCCGCCTGAAGACTGAAATCAACTATATGAAGCAGTAAACATAATAACAACTAACATACATACAGCAGACCGCATGGAAAGCTACAATGAATATTTAAAAGAGCAAATGCCGTTCTTAATAAAACAGAAAATCATAGAAAAATGAGCATTACGCAGAACTTGGCAGCAGACCAGATATCCTGCAGACAAAACAAAATTGAACAAAGCAAACAAGGAGTTGAAAGAATTATTAACGGAAACCAAAAACCGAGGCATCCAAGAATATCAACTAAGCCTGAGCTCTGAAACAAATACCTGGAGGCTACTTTACAGATGGAGCTACCAATTAAAAGGTTAAGGATAGTGCGGTCAGAAAAATATTCCAAGAAATTAACCCAATAAAGCACCAGGATTTGACCTGATTGCTGGGAAGATTCTGCAAGAAACGAGCAATAAGTGTATTAAAACCATAACACAGATTTTTAACGCGGCTATTAGAATCTAAATCGTAACCAATGGAAGGATGTTCAAATTGTTATGATTTCAAAACCAGGGAAAAAACGGACGATGTTAAATCAAAAATATAGGCCAATAAGCCTACTTCCTGTGATAACAAAAGCATTTGAGAAGCTCCCACTAAAACGATTGAAACCTTTAATATAAGAACAAAAGTCAATTTCTAATCACCAGTTTGGATTTCCAAATCAGCATGGAACCATCGAGCAAGTGCATAGAGTGGTTAGAGAAATCAATAGGGTTTTTGAATCAAAGCGGTTTGTTCAGTAATGGTGTAAAACGTGCGGAAAATTTAATACTTCAAAAATATAAATCAGTAAGACAATTACAATTTTATTTGTTTCTCATTTGTAAACGTCAGTTTCCAAAAACACAATATTAATCAAGAAAGTTTATTTTATCAAGTCACTAACTTGTAAAACTGACAGTTAACTTGCAAAATTTTTACAAGTTAGTAGTATTATTTACATTAGGAAATTTTGTTTTATCGTCATATATGTTGAAAATCATGGTACAATTGTTATTTCCAGTAACACAGATTTTTGATGATGAAAGAGTTGATACTGATGATGATGAACCATCTGTTGACTCAGAAACTGCTGAACTCGAGGACTGCAGAACATTTGTACTCTCCTTACTACCAAATAATTTGCTAGACATTTCGATTTTTTTGTTGACCGAATCATCGACATAACTCATCGCAATTTCGGTGCTCTTCCACCCTCCTGCACGCTTTAGTGCTAAAATATCTCCACCCGAATCCGCAACCATAGTGGCTCCAGTTCTGCGAAAAGAGTGGCCGGTGTATAACTCTGGGTTTTTTAAACCTAAATATTTCGCTATTTGCTTTGGGACACCACCAATAGTGTGCTGGCCAGCATTAAGGGAAATGCACTTTCCATGTCGGTATGTCAAAAAAAATCTTAGGCTTTCTGTTCCAGGAGGCCGAAGATTTACATATTTTCTGTATAACATGCAGGGCTTGAAGCTGCAGCCATCATCGGTTATGGTGAATCTTCTTGTTGTTAAATTTTTTGTTTGCCGCAATGTCACAATAACGTATTTTCCCATATCTTCTACATCATTCATGTTTAAGGAGAGAATTTCGTCACATCGACAACATCCAAAAATCCCAAATATTGTTACAATTTTCGCCAGCAACCACTGGTCATCAGGAGCATGTAAAAGAAATTGTTCAACCTCTTCTTTACTTAATACCTTGGCCTTTTTTGGCGCATAACGCTCATTTTTTCGTTTCAGAAACGCTATTACCTTTTGAAATCTGCAAATGACAACTAAACGTCATATTTTTCAATAAATTTTTTAAGGAAAACAAACCTGCGAACAGGGGCATTTTCTTTCATTTCCAAGCAGCTTTTCAGCATAGACCATTTTGCCCATAAAGTATTAGGGCTGAATCTAGCTGATAGTTGATTCAAGTATACCAACAAAACATCTTCAGTTACCCCAATCACACTATTTTTGTTTTGCCACTTTTTGAAGTCGTCGTATTCTCGCTCGTACCTTGAAGCTGATTTTGCAGGTAATAAACTTGAAGCTACACTGCTGGCTGCCTCAATAATTTCTTTTGGTACATTCGTTTTCGCTTTCGCCAAAACAAATGTAAAGAAAAATAAACAGACATGTTCATGGCAACGCTTCCATAGCTTACGACATTTGCGACAAATTATTGAGATTTTTTTGGAATTTATCTAACCTTTTTACAAATGAGAAACAAATAAAATATAAAACAATGCACGCAAGGTAACGGGTTTTACTGGCTCAAGGAGGTAACTGACTCGCCTGCGGCTCGTCAGTTATATCCTCCATTCGCCAGTAAAAACCCTCTTACCTTGCTAGTAATGTTATACGATATACTATTTCTAGTTTTATACACCTTGTAGTAATGACGCAAAGGATTTGGTTGATACGATCGATCATTTACTAATTGATGTGTCCGAGTAAGGTCTCGCAAAGAGTTTTCAATGCAGAAAATGTAGAAAAATGGAATCGAAATGAGTGATATGGATCCATCAGTCTTACCATCCACTTACCATGCCGGACGAGCCAAAACCAATAAAAGAAGTCTCCGTATAACGAATGAGTATCAAAAATTTCTGAAAAAATAAAGAATTCGAGATACCCAAGTATATTAAGAAGAGATACGCGCAAAGAAGTAAAATTCATGGAAGACGAGACAAACATCTCCGGCGAAGAGGATAATGGAACCAAAACGCTAAAAAACAAGAGGAGAATTAGCTTCGAAAGCGAAATTGTACAAACTCAATCGGAATCCCCAAAAAATAAATTAAAGAGAAACCAACGCTAACAAGCAAGGAAAATCAAAGAATATGAAGAATCCGAAAAATCAAGAAAAAACAGGAAGTTGTAAAAGAAAACCAAAATGAACCATAAAACAAAACAAATCCAGGAATAGAAGAACAAAACGAACCAGGAAATAAAACCACCCAAGGAAATCAGGAAAAGAAACTTACGAACCAGGAAATTAATGAAATAGCCGACAGCACAATAGAGGATGCCCATGCAGTGAGAAGATTACCAATAAGAAGCAAGAAGGTAATTAATTTTAGGAAAGAAACCCTTTTTTTCAAGTGCAGGGGAGAGGGAAACCTTCATAGGCACCACCCCAATCTGGGATGGTAATGTGAGATTCTTACCCACTAAAACCCCCACCCCGGTGACAGCCGGATTGATTTCTCGGTATTTCTTCAGCTGTCAACCTGCGATGTTGTTGTGTGTCATATCCTTGTTATTTCGCTTTGTTGTCAATAAGGATATTTCTTAGTTAGGTAAAATTTACATAAGTCCTTGTGTAACAATAAAATAATAGTTGTAGTGGGCAAAATAAAACAATTGTTTAACCTATTGCCGACGTTTTGCCGCCACTCACGGCTTCAACAGGTCTTTTGAATGACAATTTGCCAACATTACAAACTAAGAGAGCCGTGCAAGCAAACATCATCAAAATCCAATACAAAATCTACTGACACATTAAAATATTTAAAATCAAAAACATCCAACAAGTCACAAGTTAAAATTACCAAAAATTATTTTGCCTGTCTTATTTCCCATTACAACTATTATTTGATATTTCTTTGTCTTCGTGACCTGAACTTGGAGCTGCTTTGACGACCTTCTCATCGTACAGCTTGGAATGGATGACCCCAGTTAAGGCATCAAGGGAAGAAACTATAGGAAGGGTAAAAAGTATAGAAAAAACATTCAAAAATTATGCTGGAATATTATCGAAAGCAATAGACGAAGAACGGAAGAGCCCTTAACCTACCTCCCCCGTCTATTATGTGATTCAAGAGATGGTGAAGGCACTTGCGCCACCCATCTGTAAACCCCGGACCCTTTTTCAAGTCCGATTTCCAGGAGCTGATTCTTTGCCCCAGGAAGACTGCAAGAGCCAAAATCCTCCCAGGAATTATCTCGCAGCAGCAGAATTATCAGCAACCCTCAGAGCACATCGTCTAAGAAACACAAGATTATTTTTATACCCTGCAGAAGACACAAAGGCTATACTAATCAGCATCAGCCTACCCCTAATGAAAATTAAGGTAGAGAAAATATATCTTATCACCCCTCTGTAAATAATTTAAAAGGCAATAGCCTACTTAAGGAGAAACAATTGGTGGCCCGGTAGCTTTCAGCGATCTGGCCTTCAATTACCATCCACATGGTAGACAAAACTGTTTCCAAGGACCAAAGCGTCTTTGAAACACCGAAAAATTTCCAGTAAGCAGTCAAAATGGTTGGGGGATCCTTGGCTTAAGAATATAAACCCCATCCATACTAAATTTCATAATAAATGGATCATGGAGGTCCACCCGCTGATTCCAGAGGTTTTTATTAAAGATGGGAAACTCAGGGTAGCCTGAGAAGCTACCGGGTTCATGACTACATCAGCGTAGTCAGGTGCTTCAAATGCCAGCGGTACGAGGATACAGTCAAATATTGTAAGGGGATATTTTCGCTGTATTCCCTGAAGAATAAAATTATGTTTCCAATAGACTGCGTAGACGTATTTACTTTTTATTTATACAATTTCATAACAAACAATAATTGATCTTTATATACATTTTTTATGCTCTATTTGAGAATACATTAATACTGTATAAGTTTATACAGTATGGGAAGATCCATAAAATTTTCCGTATAAACTTGAATTTCTTATAAAATTTTAAAAAAACTATTTAAAAACAAAATTGTAAAAGTTACCTTACCTTTAATTTAGTTTTTAGTATTCCAAACGAAATATTTGCTTGGTATTGATTTAGGGATCTTCCCAATTATAAATTTATTTCAATAATATTTTGTGACATTGTACGGTGTGGCTTTTCCCGTAACTACAACAATATAACATCAAAAGTTTTATTTTAATGTTCTGAACACTTTTTTTAGGCCGAAATATGAAAGTAACAAGGGGTTATTGTATAACTCATTAGAATTAAGGCGAAAAAATTAAGTGGAAGAGTAAACTTAACTATTGATTTATACCAATTTATTGGGTAAAATAAAATTTTAATTGCTGTGAATATGGAAGTAATGGCTTAAAAGTAAAATATACAACAGTTAATTTTACAGAGTAAAATTTTATGACCCGGGCATTAATTCTTTATTTTGAATAAAAACGATACTACTAAACGATTAAAGTACAACAATAAAACAATTCGCAACGACTGTACATACTTCTCAATATTATCCATCCAAGTCTACATCCAAGCATAATTTTACCAAACAAGGCAAGATAAAGTAGTATGGTTGCTTCTAGTTACATGAAAAAGTGCCCAGAATTAAGAAATAATCGTTATTGTAAATAACATTCAAAATTCAATTATACAAACAGCTGCAGGGCTAGCCTGTATATAATGGAAGTGTTTAAATAATTACTATAGGAAGTTGTATCAAAAGCTGTATTCGGCAAAATCAACCCAAAATGTAAAAAATATTTTTTTGATCTTTTCAAAGCTTCGGCAACCTGTTAAATTTAACTATTAGGTATTTTTGAAGATTTAGGAACTAATACTACCATTTCGTAATTGAAATTTAAAAAAATTTGTACAATTTAAATTTTCTAAAATCATTTTTAATTTTGCCGATCAGTTTCATTTTATGAATTTGAAATATCTTAGAAATATAAAAAATGACAAAATGATTGTCTAAAACGTAAACGACATTTTGTCGTTACATAGTAAATTTTATATCTTAATTGTATGGACATAAATCATTTGCTTTCATGATGTTTCGTTATTTTGACTCTTTATTTATGTAGGGTGTCCCAAGGCAAATGGTTATGGTTCGTCATTCCGTGTATTTTTATTTCAACATTTAACATTCATACATCACATTAATAAATGGACACTTTAATTTTCTATAAATAAAAATTGCCTAATATTACCATTTCTCTGCGGGCACCCTGTACATTTTATTTTAATAATAATACTGCATAAATTCGTATATACCTGTGTTCCGTATGTCAATTTTAAACCTACATAACACATATTAGTAATTTTATATTAATAAATATAAAAATATTCCCTCTGTTTGTTTAAATTAATTGACTGATAATAAATTTGTGGCCGCAAATTATCGATCACCGCTTATAACTTAAGTAGATAAGGCATAAAATATAAAATGAAATCAATCAATACAATATGCTTCGTCATATTATTTACATATATCGTTACGTAAAGTTTAATAAAATATGGGTTCTACTTCTAATGGCAAACAAGTTCAATGATTTTGTACTTTTATTTGCATAAAGTAGACTTTTTTAAAAATTAATGGAAAACCATTTTAGTTACGAGAATTTTTGCCGAACAGAACGGTTATGTGTACAGACTAGGTAACTAAGATTTGTACTACATTTCTATTAAATTCATATAACTTTTACCATAACATGTAAAATTGCGTAGAAAATCAACTGTTTTCAGTCGTTTCAGTTGTTAAAACAAATCTGCTGAAATAAATGGTTACCAATTTAGCAGCTTTGGCTAATAACGCTTGAATTGTTATGGCAAAGTTTTCAGATATTGAGGCCAATGTATACATTACATCCTAAAATACAAAATAGTTATACAATATAGTAAATAACATTTTTAGGTAAATAACTTTCATTTTAGGCATAAAATACAAATTTTAATTATCATTTGACATCAACATCAATATTTTATTATATCTTTACTTGAAGCGTATAAATATTGTGGTACGATATCATTATTTAAATTATGATATTTTCTAACAGAGCATCCAGTATACCGCAAGCTCAAGAAGCCCATAAGTTGAGCAAACTTATATTATTTCGTATCAGATGCGAAACGCACGAGCTATCTGAACAAGTGGATACCTGGAACTTACTGTTTTAATTATTGAGCTTGTAATCAAAAGTTTTAACGTAAAGTATGCCAACAGGCAATTGCCTTTCTCGGACTCTGCATCATATTTTGCCAATGTTCTCGTTCCGGTCCAGCCTCCCTAGGTCCAATTAAGCAACAACCTATTAAAGGATTGTTTGCTATTAGTTCGCTTCCATGATCCACTACGCAAATCTGAAAACAAATAGTTTACCTTACTTATTATTGTATCGACTTGAATTTCATGGCTTTATACAAGTGCTACAATACCCTTTTCAGGCTACTAAAATACCAAATAGAATCGAAGCACTCGGAGGGGTAGTTTTCAGTAAGGTTTGAAAAATCAATTTTTCTTAAAAAAATTTTGAAACTTTGTCAACCTACTATTCGAATTCTTCAAAAAATTCTAAGCATTTGTACTGTTTTTGGTGTATATTCCACCCACTACGACCCGAAGACGAGAATCTTGTACGGTAACAACTCGAAAATGCGATTTGTGTGCTTAAACCCTTCATTTTTGCATCAGAAAAAAGCTCCTAAGTTTCATCAGGCTCAGACCGGTGTCGCACCGGTCCGATGTCGAAAACTTGGGGTGCTATTGCAATGCATTAAAGCAAAACATCGCATTTCCGAGTTATATTTCCACACAAATATGTAAAGTTTAAATAATTTTTAAACAAAATTTATATTTCATATCTCACTAAATCAACCCCAAGTGCTTGGAATTGTCTGATATTATTGGTAGGCTATTATTACAATGTTTATTACAAGTTTATTACAATTATTACAAGTGATTATAGTAAGAGAGTGACGATAAAAATCGAAAAAAGTGATAAACTGGAAGGAGGAAGTAAAGTGGAAGAGGTTTTTCTATAAGTTTTCGGGAATATTAAGGTGGTAGAAGAGTACTACTAGTACACAGTTTTAATTAGTGAAATTTGTGGAGGTTAGAAATTGATAAGAGGTGAGAATTTTAAAGTACGTTGGGTTGCATATAGTACAGCGAAAGTTTTCTGTTGATAACAGTAAACAATTGGTGCTACAGAAAACACTTCTGAATTCGGTTTGAGTTTGGTTGGTTGGGTTTATTGCTTCCGAAGGGTTGACCTGAGCAGTAAGCTTGAGCGCGGTTCCAATTGGTATGTTTGCAGAAGATAGGCAATACGATAGCGAAAGCTCTACAACGGAAGAGAGCTCCAGAAAAAGACAGGCGAGCTTTGAAATTTTTAATAGAAGTAAGAGGACAAATAGGACCCCTCCTAAGAAACCAACAAAGGAAGGAGACAAAATGGAGGAACTTAAAGATATGATGAAGCAAGTCCTAACTGAGATAAAAGAAATTAAGGAGGGACAAAGAATATACGAGGGCGAGGTCAAGACCCTGAAAGAGGAAAATAAAGCGCTGAAGGAGAGGGTAGAAAATCTCGAGGTGAGGCTAAATCTTATGGAAAAGAAAGATAAGAAAAACAACATAATTCTGAAGGGGATGCAAATGGTTGGAAAAGACACCAAGGAAGAGGTGGAGACTTTCCTAAGAGGTAAATTGGGCGTTGAAGTAACAGTTGGCACTGCCGAGGTGATCAAACCAAAGTCATCACAGCCATTTGTAGTAGCAAGGATGAGTTCATGGCAGGACAAAATAGCAGTTATGAGAGAAAAAAATAAACTGAAAGGTACCAACAGCTTTATTGATGATGACCTAACATTGCAGGAACAGAAGATGCAAGCCAAGCTGAGAGAATACGCCAAAAAGGAAAAAGGAAAGGGTAACGAAGCAAATGTGGGATATGGAAGAATATATATAAACCGAGACCGATGGGACTGGGATCACCAAAAGGAGGAAATTGTGAAGAGCATTTTACCCCCTATACAAAAAAACTAGTAATAGAAAATGCCGGACGGAAGAACGATGCAAAAACGAATGAAAAAGGACAATCGAATAATGGACAAATGAAAGGAAGAGATGTTATGTTGTTTGCAACTTGGAATGTGAGAGGAACTTTCGTGGGGGGTGCGTTAAAACAGTTAATAGCGGTGATGAAAAAGTATGGGGTAGAAATCATAGCATGACAAGAGACAAAACAAAGTGGCGAAGACACAATAGACATAGGGGAGTTTACCTTTTTCAAAAGTGGAGGGAAAGACAGAAGGTTGGGAACTGGTTTTATGGTGAGCGAAGGTGGGAAGGAAATGGTGATTGGTTTCAAGCCGATATCGGATAGGATGTGTGTACTGAGAGTAAAGAGAAATAATAGGAAAATAAGTATAGTTAATGTGCATGCACCTACCGAAGAGAAGGATATAGAAGTTAAAGAACAATTTTACGAGTTGTTGGAAATGGAGTATGCAAAAATACCTAAACATGACATTAAAATGATGGTGGGGGATTTTAATGCGAAGCTGGGTCAAGAAGAAACATACAGACCCACAATTGGCCAGTTTAGTTTACACAGTGAGAGCAATGAAAATGGAAGATTTCTTGTTGATTTTGCAATGGGAAACGAAATGAAAATAAAGAGTACTCACTACGAACATAAAGACATACATAAAGCAACATGGATAAGCCCAGACGGAAACACAGTAAACCAGATAGATCACGTTTTAATAGAGAGTAGGAGCGAAAATATTGTTAAAGACGTCAAGACTTGCAGAGGAGCAGACATGGATTCGGACCATTTTATGGTGAGGGTAAAGATGAAAATAGCAAAGATAAACACAACGATAATGAAAAAGCAAGTAACAAAACAGAAAAATAGAATGCAGGTCCAACTGAAAACCGAGGAACAGAGAAGAAAGTATAGAGAAAAAATGGAGAAAATTTTGGAAAAGACAGAAGCACAACAAGATGTAGAACATATGCAGATAACAATTGAAAAAAGTATAATCGAGGCAACAAAGACACAAAACACAGGTATTACAAAGAGAAAAAATGAGTGGTATGATCAACAGTGTGAAGAGGAAGTTGGGAAAAGAGAGAAAATAAGGCAGGTATGGCTGGCCAATCGAAATGATGAGACGAGAAGGAATTATGAAAGACAAAGACGGGAGTGTAAAAGAGTTATAAGAGAAAAGAAAAGAGAACATCAAATAAAGAACCTGGAAGAACTGGAAGAGAAATACAATAGCAAAGAAATAAGAAACTTTTACCAGGGAGTTAAACGAATTAAGCAAGGATATCAAACAAGCACAACATTTTGCAAAGATAAAGACGGCACACTGCTAGGATCAAAGAAAGGAGTAACGAAAAGATGGGCAGAATACTTCCAAGAGTTGTTAAACGGAACAGAAAAACAAAATAAAGAGAGAGAACATGTAGCAACCGAAATGAACGACGAAAATGAGGACAGTGTGGAAATACCAAATGAAGACGAGATAAGAAAAGTGATAGCGGGGCTGAAAAATAATAGAAGTGCTGGTGAAGACGGCATACAAGCAGAAATGTTAAAATATGGAGGTGAATGTTTGCAAAAAATAGTCATCGACATGATACAGAAAATTTGGATGGAAGAAAAAATGCCTACATCTTGGAGGCTGGCACTGATATGTCCGATTCACAAGAAGGGTGATAAAACAGAGTGTGAGAACTATAGGGGGATCGCACTGTTGGATGTTGGGTATAAGGTACTCGCTGCATGCATAAAAAATAGTCTACAAGAATATGCGGAGAAAATTGTAGGAGAGTACCAATGTGGGTTCAGAAGAGGCAGATCGGTGACGGACCAATTGTATGTTTTGAGAGAGGTTCAGGGAATTAGCCATGAGTTTGGTCTGGAAACACACCTAATGTTTTTGGATTTCAAACAAGCATACGACAGTGTTAAAAGAGAGGAACTGTATAGCATTATGGTAGAGATGGAAATTCCTCGAAAATTGATAAATTTGGTAAAAATGACACACGAAGGATCTGAGAACAAAGTAAGAATTAGGGGCGAGTTGTCCGTCAGTTTCACAGTTGATATAGGACTGAGACAAGGTGACCCGTTGTCTGCGCTCTTGTTTAACTTTGCGTTGGAAAGTGTAATACGGAAGTCGGGTTTAAACAGACATGGTACAATTTTTAGAAGACGACAACAGGGCTTAGCTTTTGCGGATGATCTAACAATCATGGCAAGAACAAAGAAGGACATACAAGAATTCACAAGAAAATTGTTAGAAGCTGCTAAGAGAATTGGTTTGGAAGTGAATGAAAACAAAACAAAATACATGAACTGCAGTGATAGAAATTTCGAGGAAAAGAAATATATAAGCATAAGAATGGAAGATAAAACCGTAAATTTTGAAGAAGTTTGTTGCTTTACGTACCTGGGAACGGTGATAACAAGAAAACCGGGACTCGGCGAGGAGATCAAAGCAAGAATGGCTGCGGGCACAAGAAGTTTTTTTGCTTTGAAGTCGATCTTTAATAGTAAAGTGTTTTCTAGGTCAGTGAAAGTAAGAATATACAAAACAATTATAAGACCATCGGCTATGTACGGATCGGAAGTGTGGACACTGAGAAAGAGAGATCAAGGGATGCTGGAAGTGTGGGAGAGAAAAGTGTTGAGGAAAATTTACGGTGGGAAGTGCGTGGACGGTCAATGGTTTATACGGTCAAACCGAGAACTAGCCGAGATGTACGGTCAACCAAGCATAGTGGCGTGTGTGAAGGCACAGAGATTGAGATGGTTGGGGCATCTGGTGAGGATGAATGAGGACAGAACCCCAAATGAAATTTGGAATTTGACATTCGGAGGCACAAGAAGAATGGGTAGACCGAGGAATCGTTGGAAAGATGAAGTGCAGGAGGATCTAGATGTAATTGGTATGGAAAATTGGAGAGAGTGTGCTCGTGACAGGAGAGAATGGAAGATGATGATTGATAAAGCCATGGGCCTTCTAGGCCTGTAGGGCTAACATACATACATACATATTATTACAATGTACTACAAGAATTACTAGAATCATTGATTTTCAATAGAATTGAATGTTGACCATTATGATAATGCAGTACTGATAATCTAGGGCCATAAGCATCACCGATAGACTCGAAATAGAAAAGAAATAATCAGATAATTTTAGATTCAAAATTTGAGAAATCCGGAAGAAATATAAACTCATAATTATTAGATCTCACAAAATGTCAGCCACATAATAATTATATTGTAGCAAAATTAATTAATGAATCGATTTATTTACTTATTCTAATTATTTTTTTTCAAATATTTTTTTTCCACTATAGTCATATCATCCGATGATATGTCCAGCGCTACAATCCTGGGTGGATCTTGGCTGACTTCACTATACCTCTCCATCGTTCTCGCTCTGTCATGAGGGTTTCTATTTGATCTTCCTCTATTCCCATGGTTTTTAGGTCGGTCTTGATATTATCTCGCCATCTGAGACGTGGTCTTCCCAAGGGTCTTTTCCCTTCTGGTACTGCTTCCCATGCCATTCTGGTCAGTCTGTTGTTTGGTTGCCTCTGTATGTGATCCGCCCATCTAAGTCGTTGAGATTTAATTTCTTGTACTATATCGGGGTCTTTGTATAGTTCTTTTAGTTCGGTGTTAGTTCGTATCCGATATGTGTTCGTGTCGGGGTCGAAAAGCGGTCCAAAGATCTTTCTCAGCATTTTTCTTTCAAAACGCCGCAGGCGCTGTTCATTTGCTTTGGTGAGCGTCCATGTCTCAGAACCGTATGTTACTGTCGGCCTTATGACTGTTTTGTATAGTTTAATTTTAGAGATTT
Organism: Podabrus alpinus; assembly: GCA_932274525.1. Lineage (NCBI taxonomy): Eukaryota > Metazoa > Arthropoda > Insecta > Coleoptera > Cantharidae > Podabrus > Podabrus alpinus. The sequence continues at coordinate 62,844,424 of OW026457.1, read as the reverse complement.
TCGAGATGTTCTGCGTTCGGAAAATTTCTGCCAGAGCGTATATGCATCGGTTTCCACATTGTAGGCGACTTTTTATTTCTTCTGTCAGGTCGTTGTTTTCGGTAATCACAGATTCCAAGTATTTGAACCGTTGGACTCTTTCAAAGTTCTAGTTATCTATTGTGACGTTTTGTCCTATTCTATCTCTGCGTGTTAGTCTATTTACGCACATGTACTTGGTCTTTTCTTCATTGATCACCAGACCCATTTTTTCTGTCTCTCTTTCCACTTTTATAAAAGAGTCCTTGATGCTGATCACGCTATTTCCAATAATATCTATATCGTCTGCGTATGCTAACAATAGTCTAGGTCCGTCGCCCGTAAACAGTTGTACATCCACCTCTGCAAGTCTTATTGCTTTTTCAAGGGCTATGTTAAATAAGAGAGGTGATAGTGCATATCCTTGTTTCAAACAATTACCGATTGTGAAGGGTTGCGATGTTGCTTTTCCTATTCTTACTTTTGATTTGAAGTCACTTACACACATTTTTGTGAGCTGTATGAGTTTTCTCGGTATACCGAGCTCTGCCATTGCGCTCCAAAGTTCAGTCCTTGCGTATGCCTTCCGGAAGTCGATAAACATGTGGTGTAGGGCCCTGCCAAATTCTCAACTCTTTTCAAGCAGCTGTCTAATTGTAAATAGCTGGTCTGTTGTTGATTTACCTGGTCTAAAACCCGCCTGGTATTCTCCTATGCTATTCTCTACTAGCGGAGTTATTCTGCTTAATAGTATTTGAAAGTATTTTATATGATGTGTTGATCAGGGATCAACAGACTGTCAACAGAATGAGCGACGCGCCCCGAATCTCGTTAATCCACCACTGAATTACATGAAAATTAGCTAACTTCAAAATCGATTTACTCAAAATTTTGATAATACATTCTCAGAATTTTTTTGCAGGAGGGGCCTATATAAACCTTCATCTTTCCATTAGGAAGGTTACAAGACAGTTCGTAGTGGCGGTGGTTACTACACTCTCACCGAAACGGGATTTTGTGTTTGCGATTTCGGCATAGAACGCTTTAAGGTTTCGGATTCTATTTTCCTCCATCTCCTTAATCATTTTTTGTTCATATTCCCTTTTCTTAGTTCTTATTATATTTCTTGCTTTCCGTCTAGCAATGGTGTATTTTTGTACATTCTCGGGTGTGTCTCTTTGTATCAACATTCTTCCACATACCTGTCTTTCATTTCATTCATCTCGGTGTGTATTTCCCTCAAGTTGCTCTTCTATCGATTCTTCAAACTTCTTTCTTTCTTCCTCGTTTTTCAATTTGGCTATGTTCCATCGTACGGTTTCACTTTCATTTTTATTCTCATTTTTGTCTTGTATGTAGATATTCGTAGCCTTATTTTGGCTCTTACTAGAAAGTGGTCAGTGTCCCCGTCCGCACCTCTTAGGCTTCTTACGTCCATTATATTACTTCCGTGTCTTGCATCTACCACTATATGGTCAATCTGATTCCTAGTTTTGCCATCGTTAGATCTCCAAGTTTGTTCATATATGTTTTTATGTTCAAACATCGTGGACTTTATTAACTATTGTTTGTTGTTGCTAGGTCAATTAGCCTCATTCCATTTTCGTTTGATAGGTCGTGTAGACTGTATTTGCCAATAGTTGGTCTAAAATGTTCTTCTTTGCCTATTTATGCGTTAAAGTCCCCGCATAGCATCTTCTCTATGGTTTCATCGAGCAACTCGTAGAAAGCATCCTTCACGTCGTCATTACCCAGGTAACACAACTGGTGTAAATGACGTCATTTGTACGTCATTATGACGTCGGCGACGTCATACCCAGGTAACACAACTGGTGTAAATGACGTCATTTGTACGTCATTATGACGTCGCCGACGTCATAATGACGTACAAATGACGTCTTTTACACCAGTTGTGTTACCTGGGTAGTGACGTACAAATGACGTCATTTACACCAGTTGTGTTACCTGGGTAGTTTCTTCGGTTGGTGCATGTACCGATAGGAAAGAATAGTTATACCACGAACCTTTAATTCGCAGCCAGCAGATTCTATTATTCACAGGTTCGAATCGAATTACTCTATCTGATATGCGCTCACTTATAACAAATCCGGTTCCGCGCTCATGTCTGTCGTTATCTCCTCCACTGTAAAACACTACCGACTTTCCAATCTTGGCATTACCGGCATTTAGCCATCTCATTTCATGGATTGCTGTGATATCCATTTTTAAGAGTTCCAGTTGTTCTATGGCTTGCTTGGAAGCTCCTGTTCTGTATCAGCTTAACATTCAGAATCCGATTTTATTGCTGATGTCGTCTCCGTATTTCCGTCCAGTTCCGAGGCTTTGTGTAAGTCATCACAACAGGTTTTGTTTTCCGAGGAGGGGTTGTTAGCCCCTCGCTCAACCCTCCTCCTTCATCCGGGATTGGGACCGGCGGGAATAATTACCTATCACCTGTCACTCCGAATGAGTTGAAACTTTGCAATCGCAAAGAGGAAGGTTTATATAGGCCCCTACAACAAAAAAATTCTGAGAAAGTATTATCAAAATTTCGAGAAAAATCGATTTGAAAAGTAGGGGAAAGTAAAATCGTGACCCCGGCCGAGACCACTATCGGGTTACCGGTCCCTTCAAATCGAGTGAAATTTTTTTGCTCCGATTTTAATTTTTCTTTGAAATTCGGGCAGGGGGGGGGTGTGCTTAGTAGATATTAGTATAAATATTCGCGAAAAAATGGAAAATAAGGCGGTTATTGCCGAAAAAGTGAAAAATTAAAATTTTTTTTTTGCCTTCGAATTTTAGGGGTGTGCATTCGAAAAGGAGGGTAATCCATCGTCAAATCCTACTCCTCCGGGGCGCCGCTCCGCTCTGCACCCCTACGGAGCGGATTTGACTCTGGTTACTAGGCTAAACATGCTTGAAGCGCGACAGATCAAGAACACCGGGATCTATGCAACCGGGATGTGAGAGACCCTCGAAATAGCATTAAAAAGTATAGTTGCGGTATGGGGCAGTAAACTATTTCGTTTAACCCCCAAAAAATCGCGTAAAAACTAAAAATAATCGATGTTGCATGTACGACGCTCGAGGTGCATCTGCTGCTGCGAAATTTTCTAAGTGTAAGAGTATATCTAGCTGCACGTACCGTCAACAAAATGCGCGCCGGCCGGGCGAAGCTAGTGGCAACGACCGGTTGTGTGGCACGATCATGCTACTTTTTCGTACTTTTCAAATCGATTTTTCTCAAAATTTTGATAATACTTTCTCAGAATTTTTTTGTTGTAGGGGCCTATATAAACCTTCCTCTTTGCGATTGCAAAGTTTCAACTCATTCGGAGTGACAGGTGATAGGTAATCCTCACCTACTATTCTCATTCTGTTGCAAAATGACTGCTTTTTAACTGTCATCTCAGTTTCAAAAAGTCATTCTTTTTATCACTAGTGATAAAATGAAATGAATATCACAACGTATTAACTAAATTTTTATAAATATTTACAACATAATTTATGAATTTGCAGTCGAAATTGCTGCATTGGATTCAATTTCTATATAAGAATCTTCAGATCAACCCAAATTTTCTTATTTACATTATAGGAACTCACCAACTTCGCGCAATTTTATCCGAAGTTGATATTACAAAACTTTTAGATTAATATAAATTTATTACAGATGAGTATTTGAACTGTAAACGTAAACTTGTTATTATTTGACGAGTAAATTATTTTGCGCGCCATCGATTTGAATCAAGGGGTAAACCGTGTACACTACTTCCCAGAATAGTTACTAATTCCTCGAATTCTCCTTATATATTATAATTCCCTACTAATTCCCCTAATTCCTTTAGAAATGCAAAAGTCGCCCTCAAATCGTTTATGGATATAAATTGTTGTCTTAATTCGGTTGAGCATATCCTTTATGTGTGGCGTTAAGCTTACACCGGCAGACTAGCGAGCGGGAAACCGTGGTTCTATACCTAGTCGCGCCGGATATACTGCTGTGATCTTCAAGCCCAATATAAATCTGTGGGTTATGGGGAAGGCAACGGGAAACCACTCCATTAAATTTATTTTCCTAGTAATCATCTTGACTTCGGTCAAGTTGATGACCTACGTTCGCTGAGCGGATAGGGTACTTCAAGAAAAATATCCTTTATACTAAAATTTATTAGGGTTGAATATGTAGAGGGTTTGGAAGCCATGCTTGGCTTCCAAAACTGCTGGTGCTGAACATCTTTGGTTTTAACTCACCGCTTTTAAGCTTCAATATTAATTTCATCAAAGCGTGGGGGTTATCCCGATGCAAAGGTAACAATATTATTGTGCAAAAAAGTTTGTTGTTTTATATCCTTTTTTTCCCTTTAATCCAGGCTGTCCAAATTGTAGTTCCAGATTCCAGATCCGATATAGTCTAGTACTCAACTCAGTGCAGGAATTTAGGAACGACGATTTGACGTAGTACGATGCTTAACCACTTTCTCTTTGTGGAACTTTCTTATTCAGTTGTCCAATTACTATCAAACTGCACATTTTCTCTGCGGATACAAATTTCATCTCGTCTTCACTTTTGATATCAGAATCTGTCAGATGTTTGTCTTTTGGAACATTTAAGATCAATTCCCTGAAATGACCAGAGGCGGAAGTGTATTTCCCAATTGGGAGATTTATGCCTGGTTTTAGGAAACCAGTACGCATTTTCGTTAAAATATGGGTGGTGTCCTGTACATAACATTCTTCATTTTTTCAATGCTGCAGTAGTACCACTCCCAATCTGGAACTGGCAAAAATTGGAGTAGCTCTGTAAGTTAACCAAACGCCAGTTCCAGAGTCAGATGAAGAAGATAAACGGCCCAACCGTGGTGCTCCGTCAAATGCACATACAGAAACCTCAGTAGTTCATCGTATCTTTACATGTAGTACATTAGATTTTAAATTAATTTTTACAAGTTCACAGTTGAAAGCTAGATCCATTTATGTCGAACCTACCGGATATCGAGTCTGTCGCATTTTAGGAGTTTTTTCCAAGTTGAACGCAAGAAGTGAGATCCACACAAGAACAAAAAGAAAACCCAATTCGTAAATTATTTTGATGCTAAAAAGAACCGATTTTTTTATCCATATGACATGCGAAACACTTCCCAGGTAACACAACTGGTGTAAATGACGTCATTTGTACGTCATTATGACGTCGGCGACGTCATAATGACGTACAAATGACGTCATTTACACCAGTTGTGTTACCTGGGTTACGAACAAATCCTGCCGTGGTGGTTTAGGTACTGCGATAAAACTCGATCGAATTCCGTATCGATGTATATTCCGCAAGTTTTGTTTTTTAAATCCACTATAAAACGTTCAGCTTTCCGAATATCTATAGGGAATTTGTCAATTCCGGGGACGGGAATTTGTGCTACTCCCCAGGTAACACAACTGGTGTAAATGACGTCATTTGTACGTCACTATGACGTCGCCGACGTCATAATGACGTACAAATGACGTCATTTACACCAGTTGTGTTACCTGGGTCCCTTCATGGGTCACAAGATGTTATTAAGAGTGATCTACGGAAGAATATACCGGAAATGTGAGGAAACGGTGAGCGACACGCAGTTTGGATTTCGAAATGGTATCATTTGGATGCATCGCGTCACAAACCAAGAGGTACTACATAGCATAGGAACGATATTAGAAATAATGGTTAGAACTATCCTTTGTGGATTATGTATAAGGAAAAATAATACTACAATTTTCTTAATTCTTAATTGATCCAGAAAAATTGTGAATGTGCTGAAGAACACCGAGTAGTCGAAAGTACAAATAAAATTGTACACTTAGTGGAAGTAGTGTACCGGAGTTTTTATACTTGGGTCAACTTAAAATAACTGATGTTACTTGAGTTAATTATATAAATAATAACAATAAAATTGCATATGGTGTAACCTTTTGAATGTTTTAATTACAAAATTTTCCACATTTGCCTATGTAAATCGTTCTTTTAGCGACGCTGGTAACGCACCACAATTTGAGTAATTGAAACTGAAAGCAAGTATAAATAGTTTGTAGACCATATCGGGAGCTTTAAAAAGGATTCTTGAAACACTGAAAAACGAATAGCCTTGGTGCTACGACCATTTTAAGGTAGACTTAAAACAATCTCTTTAAAAGGGCTCCCAGCCCTGAGGGTCTGGATTTATACAAAACTTTTGATTGAATTTTTTTCTTACGATACAAGTTTTGTATTTGGTCAACGGGAGACCAGTATATTACTTTTGAACCCTCCCTTCCCCCTCATGAAACTTGCATCTATGCTTAACCAGCTGCTGGCCTACCCATGAACCGCCGATGCCGCGAGGAAGCTTAGAGGTACACAAAGATCAACGTAAAGACAAATATTGAATATAACCCCAAGAAATCACAAAAGAAATGGTTGGATAAGGCAACAGACAGGAAAAGGTTGTGGTGGAAGAGGCATTCCAGTTGAAACAAAATTGGGCAGACATATGGGCTGAATGAAAGATGGTAAATGATCTTGCATGAAGATTGAGAGCTGAAAGAAAGCACCGCGTACGCTTAAATATACAATGGAGGGACGAATAAAAAATTGCGGCAGGTATTGAAAACATTATAGAGGAATGGAACATGATGGGGATCCATTCAGCAGTGGAAAGAAACAGGCTAATTGTGATAGATTTCGTATTCGACTTTTAGGGTGTATTACTGAAAAAACTTTATCCTGAAACTTGCTTAAAAAATTGTAAAAGTTCTGCAGTTTGTTTATATTTGCATGAGACAGTATAGAAAAATTTAATAACAATTTCAAATTAGTTTTAATAGTAAATAATACAACTTTTGTAACAAAAAGTGCACATTCAAATTGGAACTTTTTTTTGCTACATTTTCAAAAACTATTTTCAAATATTTCTACAGTCCCATACATTAATAGTAAACAAGTTTTGTAGCGGATTTTTCGGTTATTATTATCGATTTTAAATTATCTATTTAAAAAGAAAAATTAAGAACTTACCTCAATTGCAGCATTAGAAAGGTTTGAAGAAGATAAACTAAAGCTTAAGGCTTCGTTCCAAACCGGAGTTCTAGTATTTTTTCTTATAGCAGTCTTCTTCTTTTTAACTCGCTTGCCACTAACAAGTAAATAAACTTTCACGACAGGATCTATAAAAGTAAATATTTAAATATAATTTCAACTGTGAAAAAAGTTTACATACCCACACTTTCTTTATCTTGTGGCAAGAATAAATTTCTAGCCTTCAGTAATACTACCGTCAATCTTTCTGCGGACGGAAGATAGCTTAGCGATAATAGAACCTCTTGTAGTTCTTCGGGTGGTTTTTTATTTTTCATTATTTCTCCCCACACTTCGATATCGGACGTGACATCATATTCACTCATACCCATTTGTACTTCTCCGATAACGTCATTACGTGAAAAGCGATCGTAATCAAAAACTTGCAGAATTAATGTTTTATTTTGTAAATCATCATGCGATACGGGAAATTTAAAATGTTGATCAAATAGGGGATTTGCATTATTTCGATGAATTGATGTTTGGCGTTTTCTATTATCGACGTCCGGCGTTAGGTACAACTTTACATATGGATCGTTAAATCCACCCTGATCGCTACCAGTTAAGTTGTGTGCTGAAATCAGAAATATTTATTTATATATAAATTTAAAAACGGATAAATTATTAATTAATTGTTACCTTCTATTAAATGAACAGTTAAATCGCTTCTATCAAAATCATATTTGACCCTAAAGTGTAATCTTCCCATGCTTATACCGGATCTTGAATTACACCCTAAAAATAATGGACCGTCTTGACGTGCATATAGATCCGGTTGTATAGCTCCTAGTGGACTGGCGGGTGGCGCCGGTCCCGATGTATCAGGTAAACCATGCCCTCTTGGTGGAATTAGCAAGGGAGATAAACAACGACTTAAACTTGAATTTCGGGGCGATGCAAGAGCTGGCGAATTACATGTCGAACTAGCCGAACCTCCTGTTAAAGAAGTTAAGCTAGATTGTGAAGGCGATGGAGTTCTTAGATCGCCGCTAAGGACCATATTTGCAGGAGATGAGCATCGGTTATCTAAAGAAGCAGCACGATGTGGTGAAGGTGATCGACTGGTGGAATGTAATGGGTAACTAGAAGAGTGAGTTGCTTCTTGATGTTGAAAATTTCTTGCTTTGCCATCTGGAGCGTATGTGCGAATTTGAGGAGATGAACCGCGATGACCCTAAAACGAAGACCTTCAAATTCCTTTTAAGTTTTTATGTTTTTTTTATCACCTGTCTGGATGCGCTACTTTCCAAACTACTCTGGGAGGATACACTAGGTGTTCTACAAAGTGGCGATTGGCCTCCAGGGTATGATTTAGATTGATGTTGTAAAGATGGAATACTTGAAGAATTTTGACATAATTCCAGTGGTGTCTTTTGTAGTAGCTCTTCTGTAAGTGCATGTGCTGATACATTTTGGGGCGGTTGAATTTTATGGTGCTCTTTGACAACATTGAATTCCTTCGGACAAAAAAAAATTTATAAATGTGATTTTAGATTTACTTTTGCCAAAAAAATATATCGATATTGATTGAAAAATGATGAAATTTACCACTAATAGTTTATTATGAAATTAACTAATCAAAATTTGTAGATGAATTTGGTTGATATATTATTAATTTATAATTACTACTACAAAAACAAGCTAATATTGTTAGTGAGCTTTAGGATATTATAGTAAAATATGAAATGAAGGGTGAGTGAAGTTTTGATAAGTTACAGGATGTTCATCATTTCAGATGAGCGGCAAGTGACCCACAGAAAATTGTGAAAAGCTGAAGGAAAATATCGATTGGTTCAAGACCAAAAGTGACGTCACGGGGAGCGGTGGAGTAGATTTATTTGTACAATATAATTACAACTGCAATTTATTAGTCATGTCAAGCTGTTTGATTTGAGGTTGATTGTATTATACATTTTGACAAATCATGAAATAGTTGTATAGCGTTCTAATCGAAATGCGTAGGAGCGTACAATAACACTAGCACAAAATGTAAACAACGTGTTTCCAATCCCACTTACCTCAACACTATTATTGCTACTTGTGCTATTGCTTCCATTATCTGTACTTTTAGAAGAAGTTGATCCTAAAGCTCGTTCTTTAGCCGCTCGAGCCCATGACTCAAGACGTTTGTGGGTAACCCAACAACTAGCGGGACCCATCCCGGACATACTTTAGTTTTATTAATTAATTAGGATATGATTTAATTACGATATGAAATATTATAAGAACACATTTGTAAACTGCTCACATTTAACTTTTTAAGTAACTAATTCATAAATTATAGCCATGACAATTGAGCAACAATTAAATTTTTTGTTTATACATGTAACAATTATTAAAAATAAAAATATTTTATCAGAGCGATCGACGTCATTCGAGTTCAAAATATACTACTGAGTTCGTCGCGGTGCTTGCGTCTCTCCCGGGCTCAACAGGTTGGGGGGTTGGGGAAGAACCTGAAGCTTCGACGCACGTCTTTGCACCCTATAGAGTAAAATGGAAATGTAAACGCTTAAGCACGTCGTTGGTAGATACAAATTGAAACACGATTTTCACACTCAAAATATTATTTATCGTTAGCACTTCATAAACCACCTTTTAATAAAAAGTAATCAACCTTGACTAGTCATATGAATTATTATTTAATGATTATGTATAATATCGATTTGTGTTAGGTTTCTATTAAATCTAGAACGTTTCGATGCGACCGCTTTCAGGTATACGCCCCAGTTTAATGAAATTTTCAATTATCATTGAAAACTAATATTTGTAAATGAAAATATAAAGGAATTACTATCTGAATACAAATGTTTGACCCCTGACTAACAGCGAATAAAATTGAAACTAATTAGGTAACAAATTTCAAACAAATATATTACATCCTTTTATTGGCGTCAAATATCATACTAACATTGTATGGTTGTATCTTACGCTCTTATAAGATTATTAAAAAAACTACAAAAATGCTATATTTGAAAGCTTCCAAAGCTTTCTTAGAAAATTGCATAAAATTTAGTGGCACATAAAATATGTATACTCTTGAAGTTTCGGCTTGTTTTTCACAAATTTATGGTAAAAATTAATTTCTATAAATTTTCATTTTCTAATATACTAATGGTCCAGTAAAGGGCCATTTCGCTTCAAACAGCAACTTGAACGAAAGTAATTTCCACAAAAATTATTTATGCAATCATTTATAAACAAAAAAACATTATCGGCATTAAGTAGAAGTGCATGTTGGCACATATCATTACTATACATATCATTACTAACACGACTTTAATACAGTTGACTCGCGATCGAGTTACGGGACCGAGGGGGTGTCGGATTATCAAAAATTTCGGATTACCAAAGGTTGATTTTTTAAAAGTAAATTGTGACTTCTAATGCAAGAAAATTTAAGTTGAATAAAACAAAATGAATAATACAAATTTATTACATATTTATAACATAAAACAATACAAATTGCAGCAATTACCTATGTACCGACAGTACATATTTACGGCTTAAAAAAATCTGTAATCGTTTTCTGTTTCTTTTTACGTAAAGAGTAAGGATCCAACGCGGCGTCGGACTACCGAGCGTGTCGGACTCTCAAATGTCGGATTACCGCGTGTCAACTGTAGTTTTTTTCTATAAGGATTGGTAGACTATTTATTTACTAATCGAGCAGAATTACTTTTTAATCCTGACGTAAAGTTGTTGCCTGAAATGAGACGAAGTTACATTTCAGTTTGACGTTTTATAACAATAAAGTTGCATGGGGTTGTCATGGAAACAACCTATTTATTTTTACTTTTACATCCTTTGAGATTTAAAGTTTAACTTGTGTCGAAAAAAAGGGAATAAATCCCTTTAATTGTTATTTAAGATTAATGTAAAAGACCCGGAATTGATTTTCAAGTGGATAACCAAGTCCTCGGTGAAGAAATAAATCGAAAAATTCTATCAAACCTGATCAATGTTAGATGTGCAAAAATCAATGCGTCCTCGTAGTAGTCGGTCATGCAAAATATCGCTACAGTGATTGACAGTGTTCGTGAAAATCCTTCAACCTCAATTCACCATCGATTCCATCAATTAGACCTTTTTAGCTATAATAGATCTGCATCCCTGTATGACTCAGGAATTGAAACCGTTAGAACATAAAAATTGTCGTGCCTTTGTTGACTGAGCGTTAGAGACCATCAAGTTGATTGAAAATTTTCAAGCAAAATTATTATCACTTGTAACGGTTTAAAATTTGCCGCCGAATTCTTTGGGTTTGGAACCAGTGACCGTTGGTACGAGTGAGGAAAAATGCGCAGGGGTAGGTACGCGTAGACTTGACTTGATACGTTTGCTCGAGTAAGAGGTGATTTTGTGTGTGTTGTGCAAAAATTTTGTGAAGCCGGATTTTGGAGAAGAATTGGTTAGTTAATACCATCCAGTAGCGAACTGGGATTATCTTCTCGAATCCGTAGGATTGGGAAGCTCATTTTTTTTGATTATTTTACCGGGAGCTCTCATCCGCCTTTATGGGATTCGAAGCTGAACAAATTTTGCATATGCCGCAGATCAACGAAATTTGAGGTATCATTTTTTTTGGATGGTAATTTATTGTAATAACTATTAATTATTTGATTGATTTGATTCTCAAAATTTGTACATTTTGTATAAATATTCCGTGATTTCGGTTGATAATCAACATATGGTTGATAACATTTTTGTGTGGTCCGCCATTATTTTGTTAGTTCTTTGCGGGACTGCGCGTAAGATATTTGCGCTTTATATTTGAGCAATTATTATTTTCATTTACAAAATTTCTTCGTTGTTCAAAATTTTCCGTATGCCCTGGACTCATTGCTGGTTTTTTTTTTGTTTAATTAATTATCTTCCAAGCTAGCCGGCAAGATTTACAAAGATAGCTCGTAATTTCTCGATTTCCCCTTTAATTGAGTTGTCTAATCTTTCATAACGACGTCTTCCTTTTTAACCGAAATCGAGTGGCGCCTGTTCCATCTTTTTTTTCCTTCGTCGTTTTAATTAACACCCCTTTGGTTAGAAATTAATGTAACATCAATTATTCACGCTAAAGTTCGTGAGGAATTTTAAGCGTCACAAGTGGCGACCAACGTGGTTTGGTGTGATCGCTGGTTGAGTTACGTTGCGGAAATTGTGGGTTCGAATTGCGGACTTCGCGAAATTGCAGCAACATTTATCGTAATTTAGTTGGTTAGCGTTGCAAGTGGCGCCCAACGAAAATATTTTTTTGAACAACGTCGATTATATTTTGAAGTGTTTTTTATTTTTGATTTTCTTAGTTTATTTAAATTCGTAACATTTTATGTGAAAAATTTAACATTTATTTTATTTTTCTTGGATTACAATTTGTAATCGTTTTATAACTTTTTGTGTACAGATAAATTTATATATCGTAGCGGCTCTGTGTGGTCAACCGATATTACCTTATTTTACTATACAAATTTTCTGGGTTCACCTTACAGTTACAACAATTTTTTTTATCTTATTATTAATATTTGGTGATATTTACTTATTTTGTTGTTCTCTAGGTTTAAATTTTTTTGTGTGTATTAAGGAAATACAACCTTATTTGTTGCATTTTTATTACTGTAAATAAATTATTAACTGTGTTTTATTTTTTTTCGCAATTTGCTTTATGAAAATTGTATTTTTTTTGGCTAATTAGTTAATTTTGGCTTAGCTAATTAGTGGTTATAATATTTGTGTACCTGTTTTTTTAATACTATGGTGTTTTTGGTAAAATTTTGGTAATTTTATTAGTTTAAAAACGTTTTGTTTTATATCAGCTTGTGTACTCTAGTGGTTATACCACGGGCTCCGCCACAGTTACTTTACGTTCGAATCTTGTATTCGTATTATTTTTTTTGTTTATGAATTGTTTTGGGATTATTTTACGAGTTTTTTGGATATGTTATAAAATTTTTTTATTAGCATTCAAAAATTTTCTACTACGCTGGTAAAATATTAATAAGGTAAAACTTTAATACCTATTAATTTGGTTCTCGAGTCGTAGAAAAAAAATATTTTTGTTGAAAACTGCTCATTACTTTCTTAAGTAGTTTTCTGTTTTTGGTTTTTTCTACCCTGTACCATTTTTTTTTGGAGGGGGAAGGTAAATTTCAAGTTGAAATTTTTTTTTAAATTTTCTTATTGTGCTTTTTTAAATCTCATCCAACATGAAAGTGGATAGATTATTAGGAGATGAACTCTCCTATGAATTAGAAGTGAGAGGGATTGAGGCGGAAAGCCTCACAGTGAGCAAAAAGCGTTCTTTGTTGAGAGATGCCATTCGAAAGAATGCGCAAATTATTCGTTTTGTGGGTGATGTAAACACCGAATTAGGTATTTCGTCTACCAAATTATCTGAATTGGCTAAGGAAATTCAAGCGCTCGATCGAGCAAACATCAAAAATGACGAAGAACGAATAAGAGCACGTCTCTTGCACGTCCAGCGTCGCTTGGTGAATATTTTCTCCCCAGATTTTCAGTCCGAGGTAAATCGTCTTTCTACAATAGTAGGCGAATTATTAACGAACCTCACTCTCGCATGTAGTGCTGAAAATATTTCGGACGATCAGGAAGTCGATTTAATATCACTCTCTGATTCGATCCTGGATGAACCTATTCCCTCCGAGATGGACGTCATGAGTCCACCTCTTGATTTTTCGGTCCCCAGAGCACATTTCACACCACCTTTGCCCAGGGTGACAAATTCTCGGCTGATTGATCTTGAATTAAACACGAATTTACCTAACGGTTCTCGTGCCACCTCAGTTATTCAAACCCAACCTGTTCCAGACGAACAATTACATCAAAATGTCGTAGAATCAATTTTAAGGCGGTTGAGCTCAGTTGATATGAGTACCGTACATAATTCTACCGCACGGCGAGTCTCTTTCAATGACCGTCGGGAAAATCGAAATACTAGTTTTAGTTTTCCTAAAGAGGCTAAACAATTTACCGACCCACCACCACAAAATTTTGGGAAAATTCCACCTATTTGTCTTTGGAACGTCCAGTTCGACGGAACTAGTAGTGTGACTACATTTTTAGAAAATATTGAAGAGCTTCGTGAGTCACGGGGTGTTTCAAAAGCCCAGCTCTTTCAATCTGCTATCGAACTATTTAAAGGGGATGCTCGAACTTGGTTTCGACCCCGCAAACATTTATTTAAAGATTGGGATGACCTGGTTTTTCAACTAAGGAAGTCATTTTTACCGCCTGGCTACGAGTCGCGTCTCGAGTCAGAGATTAAAAAAAGAACACAAGGCTCCGACGAGAAATTAGTGTTGTTCATTTCTGTCATGGAGAACTTGTATATGAAACTGTCGAATATTCCATCTGAAAATATCAGAGTCGACACGATTAGGGGAAATTTGCTCCCACACATCCAACGAGGTATGTCATGTCTAACCATCAACACGATTGAACAACTGATCGATTGTGGTCGAATGGTAGAGGAAAGCGAATACCGCGCACGATTCTATTGCCCACCTTCAGGGGTAAAAGGTTTCACAGTGGAACCTGATTCTGTCTATAAAAGATGCTCCAGTAACCAATCTGGCCGAGTAAACGTTATTTCAGACCAGGCCACCCACGGTACTTCGACTACTAACACTCCTTCCTCGATAGATAGTAAGTGTTGGAATTGCGGGCGACCAGGCCATCAACGGTCGTCCTGCAGGCAACAAAAGCGAGTTTTGTGTTTCCGCTGTGGTAGAGTAGGATTTACCGTTGCTTCATGTCCTACGTGTTCGGAAAACCGAAACGCGAGCCACTAACTGGTCGGTTAGTGTCTCGTTCCTTTAATCCGACCAAACAAAAGATCCTGTTGGATTACATCCTCTCACATGGCGACAACGATGACAGAAGACCACACTTAAAGGTCACAGTTTTTGGTCGAGTTATGTTAGGACTCTTGGACTCGGGTAGTTCACTTACTGTGGTCGGTCAGTCTGGCCTGGCTACATTTTTAGGTTTAGGTTTAAAGTTGGATACTTCCAAAAATTTATCGTGTGTAGTAGCTAATGGTCAGGACTGTCGGACCATTGGGATGTTGAAGGTCCCTATGTGTTTAATGGGACGAGTCAGGGTCATTGATGTTTATGTGTTGGAGAATCTGTCATCGAAGCTCATATTAGGTATGGACTTCTGGAGAGAGATGGATGTAGTCCCGGATTTACATCGAGATGTTTGGCATTTTGGCGATTCTATTGCTCTATCTTCCGTTTCGGCTTTAGGAGAATTATCAACTCTCTCTTCTGAGCAAACTTCTCTGCTAAATAAGTTACTCGAGGAGAAATTTTCTGAAATGGGTACCGGTCTCGGTTGCACTACTGTAGCCGAGCATAAAATTAACATCAAACCCGATGTCAAACCAATTAAGAGACGTTACTATCCAGTCCCGCCTTTTAAGCAAAAGATCCTTGACGACGAGGTTCAGAAAATGCTGGAAATGGACGTCATAGAACCGTCAAAAAGTTCTTGGTCATTTCCAGTTATCTTGGTGCCAAAGTCAGGTGGCAAAGAGTACCGCTTTTGTGTTGATTATCGAGCACTGAATGCCGTAACGGAGAAAGACGCATACCCACTTCCCTATATCTCTGCCATCCTAGATAGGTTAAGAGGAGCCAAGTACATAAGCAGCCTCGATATTAAGAGCGCCTACTGGCAAATCTCTGTGAGTCCATCTTCACGAGAGTACACTGCTTTCACCGTGCCAGGTAGAGGTTTGTACCAGTTTAAAAAGATGCCATTTGGTCTAACGAACGCACCTGCCAGCTGGCAGAGGCTAATTGACACGGTACTGGGTGTCGACCTCGAACCCTTCGTCCATGTTTACTTGGACGAATAACGATAATTCGTTATTTCCCCCGACTTTGCCTCCCACCTAGATATTTTGCGAAAAGTTTTTGATAGGCTTACTGCCGCTGGCTTAACTTTAAGTCAGGAAAAATGTAAATTTTGTCGTCCGTCGTTAAAATATCTAGGGTATGTAGTCGATTCGAACGGTCTACGGACCGATGTGGAAAAAGTCGAGGCGATTATGAATGTCCCGTCTCCCGCTAACCCTACCGAGATTAGGAGGTTCCTGGGCATGGCCAGTTGGTATCGGCGGTTCGTGCCGAATTTTTCAACCATCATTGCGCCCATGACCCGGTTGATTCAAAAGAGAGTGCCCTTCAAGTGGGATAATTGTTGTGAGCAGGCCTTTAACCATCTTAAGAGCTGCCTCGTTACGGCCCCAATATTGACCTGTCCCGATTTCGCTCAGCCTTTCACCCTGCAGTGCGACGCCTCAGCCTACGGCCTCGGCGCAGTACTCACACAGAGCTTCGACGGTGTAGAGAAGGTGCTTTGCTTCCTCTCTAGATCGCTAACTAAACCAGAGCAGAAATATTCCACCACAGAGCGAGAATGCTTGAGCGTTATCTGGGCAATTGAAAAGTTGCGCCATTATCTTGAGGGTACCCACTTTACGGTCATCACCGACCATGCCTCCCTAATCTGGTTGAATAATTTGAAGGACCCAACTGGTAAGTTGGCTAGGTGGGCGTTGCGTCTCCAACCTTTCGATTATACCATCGTCCATCGAAAGGGGAAAGACCACGTCGTGCCTGATTTTTTGTCGCGTTCCGTGCCGGTGGCACCTATTCAAGTGGCCCCTCCGGTCGACGATTTTAGTGGCACAGAGGATGCCTGGTATTTGAGAATGCGACAACGGGTTGAGGAACACCCGAACAGGTACCCCCAGTGGAGATTGGAGGACAATCGCCTTTTCAAGTACGTCAAGGTCCGTATCCCTGAGTTGAGTCAGGAGGCGGAAAACTGGAAAGTGGTTGTCCCCAAGGAAGGTCGTCGGGTTTTTCTACGTCAGTGCCATGATGAGCCTACCGCAGGTCATGCGGGTATATACAAAACCTACTGGAGGTTGCATCATAGGTACTACTGGCCAAAGATGAAGAACGATGTGGCCAGGTACGTCAGGTCTTGTCGAGTTTGTGCGGTGCAGAAGCCCGAACAGAAAGCCCCTGCCGGGTTAATGGGTTCTAGCCCCGAGGTCACACGCCCTTGGCAATCCATCTCGTTGGATTTCGTTGGTCCCTTACCTCGTTCCTCGTCTGGTTACACCCACATCTTGGTAGTGACCGACTATTTTAGCAAATATGTGCTACTATTTGCAGTTCGTACCGCTACCGCACGGTCACTAGCCAAGAATGTGGAAGAGGGTGTCTTTTTAGTGTACGGCGTACCGGAGACTATCATCTGCGATAACGGTGTGCAAATGCGCAGTAACGAGTTTCGTCAGCTTTGCGAGCGGTATCGTGCTAAGATACAGTACACAGCTTTGTACTACCCTAGAGCCGACCCCACGGAAAGGGTGAACAAGGTGGTGAAAACCATGCTGTCCTCTTACGTGAAGGACAACCACCGCCGTTGGGATACGTACTTAGCTGCGATAGCGTGCGCCATCCGTACGTCGAGACACGAGACCATCGATTTTAGCCCCTATTTCGTAAACTTCGGACGAGAGTATGTCAGTTCGGGTGACCACCATCTACACCCCGAACAACAACATCATGAGGATGAAGTTCATAAGCGTTCTGCCGGTTTTCGAAAAATGTTCGAAACGATCCGTGATAGGTTGCGCGCGGCACACGATCGCAACAAACGCGTCTACGACCTACGCCGTAGACCTGCACAGTTTGTTGTTGGTCAATTGGTTTGGCGGAGGAATAAAGTTCACTCCGATGCCTCCAAGTTCTTTTCGGCCAAACTAGCACCTACTTTTGTTGGGCCTTACAGGGTCAAAAAGAAAACCGGTAGTGTCACTTATGAACTCGAGGACGACCACGGCAATTCAACAGGCATCTGGCACGTACAGGATCTGAAACCCCAGATAGACGACGAGTATATATAGTTTTGTTTTTATCGTTTGTATATATCTTTCTTTGTATATAATTTTCTGTTTTGTCGTTCCAAGTTATCTTTTGTTTTGTTTATCTATCGTATCGAAGGTCCGAACATCTGGACAGCTTTACATCTTCACCATCGGTAAAGTTCTTAGTCTATTTCCCGTATCGTTGGTTTTCTCGTTTTATAGAAACTTTACCTCTTTCCAAGTAAAGGGGGAGTGTAACGGTTTAAAATTTGCCGCCGAATTCTTTGGGTTTGGAACCAGTGACCGTTGGTACGAGTGAGGAAAAATGCGCAGGGGTAGGTACGCGTAGACTTGACTTGATACGTTTGCTCGAGTAAGAGGTGATTTTGTGTGTGTTGTGCAAAAATTTTGTGAAGCCGGATTTTGGAGAAGAATTGGTTAGTTAATACCATCCAGTAGCGAACTGGGATTATCTTCTCGAATCCGTAGGATTGGGAAGCTCATTTTTTTTGATTATTTTACCGGGAGCTCTCATCCGCCTTTATGGGATTCGAAGCTGAACAAATTTTGCATATGCCGCAGATCAACGAAATTTGAGGTATCATTTTTTTTGGATGGTAATTTATTGTAATAACTATTAATTATTTGATTGATTTGATTCTCAAAATTTGTACATTTTGTATAAATATTCCGTGATTTCGGTTGATAATCAACATATGGTTGATAACATTTTTGTGTGGTCCGCCATTATTTTGTTAGTTCTTTGCGGGACTGCGCGTAAGATATTTGCGCTTTATATTTGAGCAATTATTATTTTCATTTACAAAATTTCTTCGTTGTTCAAAATTTTCCGTATGCCCTGGACTCATTGCTGGTTTTTTTTTTGTTTAATTAATTATCTTCCAAGCTAGCCGGCAAGATTTACAAAGATAGCTCGTAATTTCTCGATTTCCCCTTTAATCGAGTTGTCTAATCTTTCATAACGACGTCTTCCTTTTTAACCGAAATCGAGTGGCGCCTGTTCCATCTTTTTTTTCCTTCGTCGTTTTAATTAACACCCCTTTGGTTAGAAATTAATGTAACATCAATTATTCACGCTAAAGTTCGTGAGGAATTTTAAGCGTCACACACTTTCAATTGAATGGCTATGTATCAAAATTGTCGCATTTGGGTTATTCAGAAATAACTAATGCACCCACAGAAATAAACCGTTTATCCAACAATTTTGAAATTTTAATATGTTACAAGTATATTAACTTCTGCCTCTGTAGGCAGATAATATCTACACAATATCAATAATATGTAGATATTGCTATGACCTCTCTTTTATTTCCCGTGTATTATTTGTCCCCACGTACTGGCGCTAAAATTACATATGCTATGATCACTCCCTTTGAATTCCCCTAAGGAAAAATGACTTCGTTCTTTTCCATCTTTATATATCATCGTTGCGCCTTCAAAACGCGACACATGCATTTTAATAAATTGTTCAGGAGAAGGAAAACAACTCGCTTGTTTCGGTTTGAAGTACAGACACCACGTATTTAATTTTACGATTTATACAGCCTAATTGACAAATTTAATAACATTGCTTGTAGGTAAATGTGTGGCTTGAAGTCCTTATTCGAAATCTGTACTTAACGCATTTTGGTTCAAATGTGCGATGTCGCATTTTGAAGGCGCAACGACGATATGCTGTTCTTCAAATAATCCCAATAACTTTTTTTTATATTTCAATATTAGTTGACTGCATTTCTATAACGGGCATTGCTATAGCACACTCTAGCTTGTAGTTCTATAAGGTTTATAGTGCTATAGACAAATTTATCAGAATAACCCCATTAGTTTGATTGTTATAATCATTAATCTTTATTTAATTTGTTTAAATATTTGTCATCCATTTTTATCGAAATATCCTCACAATATTGAAATGTGTATTGTTGTGACCCGTTTTTGAATGAAGAGAGAGATGTGATAAAAGCCCAGTACAAGGCAACACAATTTGGAGAGGTTCGAATTGTTCCAAATTGTTTAAATTTGTTATTGAAGCTATGCTCTTATCGCACGGGTATCGCACGGGCAGTTAACTGAAAAAAATCGTTCGTCACACCAAATTGTTAACGCAAATGTGTAACGCAATTTCGTCACACAAATTTCGACCATCGCTTTCAAATTTCAAACTTACCTTCAAACACCATAACTCCGGAACCCAGAGGGCTAGGACCCTGGGTATAGTGGCTATGGATAGGGGGCGGAGGTGGCAATCGCCCCCCGACCCCACGCCGCCCCCGCCGCCTCCAACCGGTTTTTATGGAAAATAGTTTTTTGACAAAATTAAAAAAATTAAAAAATTCCCCCCCATTCTCCCTTTTCGTGGGTCGGCAAAAAACGTCGAAAAAATTTTCCCGTATTCTTATAAGCAACTTGGAGGCCGAGGGCGACCCGTATTCTTAAATGCCAGTGGGAGGCCGAAAATAGTTTTTTGACAAAACTAAAAAAATTTAAAAATTTCACCCCCCTTTTCGTGGGTCGGCAAAAAACGTCGCAAAAAGGCCGAAGGCCGAACAACTGTGGCCTTCACGGATCTATTATGGTCCTCCCCCTGTGAGACCGAAAGCCGAACAACCACTGGCAATCACGGACTAGCAGTCAAGACAGCTGAAGGCATATAAATATAATCTATTATGGTCCGTCCTGTGAGGCAAACAATATGGCCTTCGCGGATTTATTATGGTCCGCCTTGTGAAGCCGAAGGCCGAACAACTATGGCCTTCACGGATATATTATGGTCCTCCCCCTGTGAGGCCGAAGGCCGAACAACTATGGCCTTCACGGATCTATTATGGTCCGCCCTGTAAGGCCGAATGCCGAACAACTATGGCCTTCACGGATTTATTATGTTCCTCCCCCTGTGAGGCCAAAGGCCGAACAACTATGGCCTTCAAGGATCTATTATGGTTTGCTCGTGCGTATTCTTTTCATTTTAACTTAGTCGAACATACTGAGCCTAATGTATTTCCCCACCTCATATTCTATTGTGCGTAAGAAGCATAGCTTCTGTGGACGGTCCGACGACCGCTCCCATTTTTTTGTTCTAAGTTCATATTGTTATATGTTTAATTTTAAGGCATGTAGATTAAGACAGTGCAACCGTTTACTATTAATTAAAGACGTAGGGGAACAAAACAAAACAAAGTTCAATTGGTATCCAGGAATAACAACGGGATACAGTTTAGTTTCAAATAATAGAGCGTCCAGAGACGACGTGTCGTGTCGCGAATTAAACTGGAGTAACCATTGATAAAGCTTTGAGAATAGACGTGTCGTGTCGCAAATTAAACAAGAGTTACCATTGATAGTAACTATTAATTGCGAGAATACGGGCCATCGGCTATCCAGGATTGAAGGTGAATCGATCACCAAAATTAATTCATTCAGAATTAATTTGAGAAGAGCGGGCTACTACATCCCCTACAAAGGGATCGTTACGTGTGTGTCTTCCAAGGAGACAGCACATAAAGAGCAGCATTTGGACTGGAATCGTGACAGGCCAGGAGCCTACCAGAAAAGGCGACCAAATTGAACCAGGCGATTACCAGTGAATAGTGTTGTGCAACGATAGCCACGTCTTATCAAGAAAGATAACAAGGTTAGCATAGTTTGATTTATAATTTTAAGTTTGCGTTTGACTTGTTTGATTAGTTGTGTTGATTGGTATTTGTTCCATTTTTATTTATGTGTTGTTTAATAAATCTGTTAGCTGAACCAGATTGTGTTTCTTTTGTGCTGATGCTAATTCAGAGTTACTGACGTGAGATAAGTAAGATAAAAAAATTCATCCTGAGATTAAGAGCTTGCTAAGGTAGGTGCAGAAAGTTTGTTGTTCTTCGTCACCCAGAGCAAGTAAGGGGGACCAGGACACAACAGTATGTAATTAAATTGATAAAATTTACACAAATACCTACAATTAATCCATTTAATATATAAATAATAATAAACGTTCATTTCTTCAGTCTTTCGTGCCCATTTTTTTTGCTAAATTGCTTCCAGAACATTCCATTAGTCATTCAATAATAATCCCAATTTCTTTCTATTTAAATTCCAAAATCGTGTTTTAATTTTCCAGCCAATTCACCGTTGAATTTATTGAAATTGTACACTCAATATTTTATTTGTCTTTTTCCCAAAAATTCTCCTATTGTTCTAGAGGATTTTATTATAATTTTTCCCCACCAGATCTCAAAAACTTATTATAACTTGTTTCCAGGATACCCCAAATATTCCCGTTAAAATAATATTTTTTTTACTGTTTTCTTTTAACAGTACTTGTATTTATTTCACAAACCTTTATTCTTTATTTCTTATGTTTACAGTAAAATTTTAAAAGATATTTCATTGGATTTTAGGTGGGGATTACCTAACCCTGGTCACTCCAAATAAAATGAAAATTTCCTATTGCAAAGAGGAAGGTTTATATAGTATACTGACATAATTTTCACAAGCGAAGGTATTATCAAAATTTTGAGTAAATCGATTTTGAAGTTTGCAAATTTACATGTAAAATTAACGAGATTCCCGCGCGTCGCTCATTAATAGAGTATTTTTGCCTTCATCCCGGTTTGCTTGATGGGTGGCGCCTTATCGTATGTTTAGCTCTGCCGCGGAGCGGCGTACGCGAATGAAAAACCGCCCGGAGGGCCGTAGGGTAGGTTTTTTGTTGCGCCTAATTCTGGCCGTGCCAGATTATATTTATTACTAATATCCACTAATCACACCCCCAATCTATCCGAATTTCAAAGAAAAATTCAAATCGGAAACCGGGATGAAGGCAAAAAAATACTCAAGTGTTAATGAGCGACGCGCGGGAATCTCGTTAATTTTACATGTAAATTTGCAAACTTCAAAATCGATTTATTCAAAATTTGGATTATATCTTCGCTTGTGAAAATTATGTCATTATACTATATAAACCTACCTCTTTGCAATAGGAAATTTTCAATTTATTTGGAGTGACCAGGGTTACGTAATCCACCCCCCAACTTACATTAAAAATAATACAAAAGAGTAAACTGTGAGATACGTAAAAATACATATTGTGTCAAGTTTCATAAGGCCTGCCGCCGCTGACATGCAATTATCAGTTGCGCAACAGTTTGGTTACATGAGTTATATCGGCAGTTAATACGCTTGGCGCCCACATGCATAATTATTGTAAAAGTCGTGTAACTAAAAAGCTTGTACAGAAAAATATAAAGTATGATTTGGCGTTGATTGAGATGGCATGTTTATTTAAAATTTTCAAAATCTAGCAAAAAATGTGTATACAAAGTTTGTGTGTATACAAAATAAATTGACATGCAATTAATTGTACATAATACGTTGGTCTGACCACCTACACTACCCTCGGAAAGTTTAAATACACTTACATTTATATGATTTCTGAACGAACGTTTTATTTGAGAAAGTTGTAATTTTTATTTTATACTTCTACTACATGATAGAAATTATTTGTTAGTTTCATAGATATCTGTATTTATGACTTTATAAAGTAACATATTCTTCCTCTTCTGGTGCCTATCCGTTCCGGATGTTGGCTATCATATTGGCTTTTTCATATTATTCTATTCACTATCGTGCGAAAAAGCTCTGTCTTACCGGCTTGAGATATTGCTCTCACATTCCATGTTCCCATTTATGACGGGTATATCTTGATTTTTCCTTTTTCGTATTTTCACAGCTTCTTTTAACGCATTCCCCCGGAGATCCGATTGGGGAAATAATAACTCCGGAACATTTTGAATTAAATACAGCCATGATGATTTAGGACTAGGAATCTTTTCAGATCTTTAATGCAATGGTTTTCAGTTTCCTTCTGCTTTCTATGTCGTTGACCATGTATGTGGTTCATCCGCCTTTAGAGATAATTTCTTGTCTCGAGGGCAAGAGAGTGCCCTAGTCCCTTGAGAGAGATACTTATACCGGTATTCGTTCGGTTGTTGGTGCTTGTTTGTTCCGCGGGAGGTATTTAATTTCCCTCCTACCACCTCCCACATATCTGGGAGGTTTTCCCTTATCGCCACCTGGGGACGCGCTCTCTAGGGATACAGACATATTGTAGTTTTCTAAATTTGCCAGAAATTTAATTATAATTTGTAAAATATTAATTTATATTTAGAGTATGTACCCAATTTTTTTTTCAATTTCTGTATTTTTACGATTTTTGATGTTAACTTACGGATATTTTAAGAAAAAATATTTTGTTAACATCTTTTACAATTATTTGCAGAACATTTTGGAGTAATTTACATTTTTTTTACATCTGCATTAGGATCTACAAGGAAAGTGGTGACTATAAGACCCGAAGAATAATTGGGAGACCTAGAACCAGCACAAAACGCAAAAACAGAATAATAGTCAGCACCGGTATCAAAGATCGACGACTCACCGTACCTCAGATCGCAGCAAAAGTAAACGAAACTCGCTCAACCCGATTGTCTTCAAAGGTAGGGTTTACTGGTCGAATAGCCGTGCGAAAACCTCTACTACGGCTCCAAAACAAAATCAGAAGGTTAGCTTGTATTACAGGATTGTTTAATACCAACTGTCAAGCACGGAGGTGGTTCGGTAATGGTCTGGGGATTTTTCGGAAATAATCGTGTGGTTATTTCGTTAAGATAGAGGGAATACTGAAAAAAGAGGGATATAAAAGAAATTTGTAGGAGAATGTATTACCGTCTGAACATCGATTAATTGGGAGGGGTTTCGTATTTCATGAAGACAACGGCATAAAGAACTCCTCAAAACTGGGTAGTCTCCAGACTTGTTCCCTATTGAGTTGCTGTGGGACGAACTCCAGCTTAAATTTGTGGAAATAAATAAAAAGAACTTCGATTCTTAGCACGTCCTTTGTCATGTGAAATGGTTAGATTATTGTAGCCAAACTTATTTGCATGTATATTTAAATATTTAAACAGACGTTAAAAAAAGTCCACGAAAACAGCGTTCGATATCACAATGTAAAACTCAACCAGCGGTGGCAAGTGAAGTCGAGTACTTACTGAGGCTAATTGGAATTGTTTATTTAAATATTCCAATCTCACCGTTAACATTAAAAACTTGCACAATTGTCTTCTTCTACAATTTACTAGTTCAATGTATGATCCAGTAGTGTGATCATTTACCTTTATTTTTTACTTTTACTTATTATTTCCCCTGTTCACGCCATGGGCGTGAAAATCTTTCAAACGCGAATGAAAATTAAAAATCAAAATCTGTTATTTCTTTGCTTCAGCGTCAGAACTACGCAATTTAAAAAGATTTTTTAATTGCATTTTTTTAACGCCTAATAAATAATTTTTATTCAGCAGTGTGGTCGTGGCGCAACTCTTATCCTTCCTGAAACTTAAAAATAAAATAGAAAATACTAATCATCAAATAGTGAATTGTGAAATTAATCCATGCTAGCTGCATTATTTTACATAAATTTTAGAGACGTACTTTCCGTCTGCTTAAGCAACTGTTTGATAAGATTTATCAATGTTAGACAAGAAGTATTAGTATTAGGTTTACTTTTGAACGAGATTATCAGAATCTTATCTAATACGGGCGAAAACACCTACTTTTCCAACACATTTGCGTTAGGAAAGATCTGTTTCAAGCACTGGTGAAAACAACCTATTATGGAAAATGGCAAGGAAATTAAATATCATTGATTAAAAAAAATTACAATTTTTGTAATGAACACGTGTGAAAAATTCATTTCCTAGCACTCTTTCTCACACTTGTAGCATAAATAAGTATTTCTTCCTGCGTAAGTTACGAATTTGCTCATTTGAGCAAAAAGTTAGATTGATACCCATTCAAGAGCATATATTTGTAGTTTTAACCTTAATTAAAAACAACCTATTCACCTTTGAGACATTTTATAGTAGTTAATTAAACAATGTACTTTGAACATTCTCCGTCGCGTTGTTTGGTAGAGAAATGCTTTAAATATTGGCATAGTTAACGATTTGTAGCGTTGTGGCTTTAGTCATTTATTGCTTAGAGCAACTAATATAACTCAAAATAAGTTTTCCTATTTAAAATTGCGGAAAATTGCATACTCTGCACCCATTGGTACATTTTTAGCATATCAGAAACGACTAATTAAATTATTACTCATAAGTAATTGATTTGTTTTAATTGATTGCTCACATGTTCGCTAAATACCAATAATAAAATTGATTAACTCGCTTTTCCCACACTAAGGTTTAATAAGCATTTAATATATTTATTGGCTCTATAACGACGAGGATGCAACATCGAATGATGAAGAAGATGAGGGAAGACAATACGAACTCGAACCAACAATCCTAAGGAGCGAAGTAAAGAGGGCCATCGACAAACTTAGAAATGAAAAGGCACCTGGCCCGGATGACATCACGGCAGAGATAATAAAGGCAATGGGTGAAATGGAAATCGATATAATGACAAAAATATGCAGATGTATATGGACACACGGAAAATGGCCGAAGAAATGGTCCTCGTCTATATGCCATGGAAAAGACAATTGTGGAAGGCAAAATAGAAAGACGCCGACCAAGGGGCAGATCACCAACACGCTGGATCGACCGCACAAGGAACTTAATAGGATGCGGTCTACATGAATCAGTTACAACGGCACAAGACAGAGAGGCCTGGCGACAGATAGTCAGAAAAACTCTACATTGATACCACCACACCCTGACGAAGGGTTATGGACTGAAGAGAAGAGAGAGTCTGAAGAGTTATATACGGGGTGACAACGAAACCACGTTACACAATAAGGTAAAAGTTGTATATTTTTTGAAGGGCTACCCCATATGGCGCTTGTCGACTTTACTACAGCTGAAGCTTTGGTTGTTTTTGCAATTTATGTATTCGGCTAAAATACCATTTCAAACGAAATGGTACGTGCGAAAAGGCCTACTTTCGACCACAATTGCGTTAGGAAAGGAATCGAAATGGTTCATTTTCGCACTAGTGCGTAAAGGTTTAAATTACGCTTCCGAGCTGATAAATTTTATCATCGGAAGCCCAAAACTGTTATTGAACGATTTTTGATTTTTTGGTTTTGAAAACATTTTTCGCACTAGGTCCTAGGTCTTTTCGCACTTGGGTATTTTTTTAAAATTATTTTTAAAATTTATTTTAAAATTGTGTGTACGAAAAGTGTAGAAATGATAAATTTTGAATTGTCATTATTCAGCAAAAGCTTGGAAATTGATTGAATGTTTTCAAATTGATGTTATCTGATCGTTAGACGTGAAGGAAAATGGGTATCCTGCGACGACGTATTCACGTTAAACCATACGGCCATGTCCCCGAACATAGCCTACTTTAATTTTTTTAAAGTGATTTAAACCGCATGCAACTTGACTGTTAAGAAACGTCAAACTGACAGTTATTTTGAGAAGGTTATGTTGAAATTAAAATATTAAATAAATATGAATTGCAGTTTAAGTCCCGGAATAAAAAACCGCAGGACTTAAGTGGATATTAATTCTGAGTGTGAAGTTTTGCCTGAGACAAAGTCAAGGGCAAAAAATGCACTTAAGTCCCTTGGTAGAAATATACTATTAAGAACTTAATTTAACTGTCAGGCCAAATTATGGCCAATAAATTTTTAGTCGAATTTTAGGACCAATTGCCTATAGTTTTCAATAGAAAAT
Source organism: Podabrus alpinus (assembly GCA_932274525.1). Lineage (NCBI taxonomy): Eukaryota > Metazoa > Arthropoda > Insecta > Coleoptera > Cantharidae > Podabrus > Podabrus alpinus. The sequence continues at coordinate 62,816,727 of OW026457.1, read as the reverse complement.
ATATTAAATCAAACAGAAATTGACTATTATTCTTACCTTACCTTGAAGAGCAAGAGCAAATGTCAGTAGAAGGACAACACCGGCGTAGAAAAAGTAAATATGAACATATGGGAATATGTGAAATATCGGTCATTAAGGCACTTTAAATAATATTGCTAATAACAATTAAAATTTGGTATCTTACCTTGTATAATTTTTTTACATGTATATATCCAAAATTACAGTATATACCCTTATCGTTATTCTGAACCCAATTATTTTAATTATAAAGGCATACTCCGGTAAAGTTACACGTGTAGAAACATTTTTCAATTATATAAAGTCTATTATGCTATAAAATTGGTAGAAATAATAATTGAATTAGGATAAATAAAATAATACAATGAAGGATGTTTTTATCATGTTTTTATACGGTAAACGATATCGAGAAGATATTTTCGGTCTCTGATTCAAGCGACTCGCGTCGTATCATGAAAAAGATTAAAGAAAATTAATTTGTAAAATCAATAAAAAAAATGTAATTTTTAGTAATCACCCTAATTATCCTGTTAATTGACGTTAATTTAATGTAAATGAATATAAGGAAATTATATATTTACCTTTTCAGACACAGCTGCATAAATTGGTTTAGGATTTTTCGGGACATAAGATTTATCTAATGAACTCCACAACTTTTCTTTACGTTTATGAATGTAATAACGATAAAAAATAATTGTCATTCCAACAACTAATGCCATTGCAGTTCCCGTTGCAGCTCCTAACACCGCAGATGCAACCATTGTTCTGAAACCAAAAAAAAATCATTTTTAGATGAGTAGCCTCAGAATTTGTGTTATGTGGAGAGATATTTTGAATATTAACTATATTAAAAATGTTTGTTTCTTTACAATCCGCACGTAGTCTGCATGGCACCAATTGTTTTCCAAGTATTGGACAACAAAAATAAGAAACAAATTTGTTTGGTGAATTCTTTTGTGTAAGATTTATTAAATTTGTAAATATACATTTTAAATTTGAACGTTTTCAATATGTTGCGTTTAAAATATCAAGTTAACGAGTTGGTTATTGTGTTTTTTCACAAAATTGTAAAGTATTGTTTTATAAGACGTATTTTTGATAAATCATACATACCCTGTCAGCGACAATGGCTCCTTAATTAATTTTTCTTGATACTTTTTTATTAAAAATGATAACAGCTGTTATGTAAGGCAACGAAGCTTTTAAAACGACTAAAGTGACACTCGAAATAAACTTTTCAGAAGCTTTTCAATGCTGAGGATGTTTTCGTATCCTGTCGGATACATTCGCAGATCGTGCTTTAAATGATAACAGATAAACTAGATAATATTTGTCGATTATTATAACACCAACAATATGGTATTCTTAATAACATAACCAAATGTATAAAATTTAACTTTATATTTTAGTATATTTACCTTGGTGATTAAAAATGCTATATTTTCTAAAATTTTTAGTTGTTGATTTATTGCCATATATGTTGTACGTATGAGTAGGTATATAGAAATTTGTTTTTAGATAGTATTTATATTAGACATAATTGGCTTTTCATCGATCCGCTAGCTTTGCTATAAACTATCAACAAGATCAACATTCAACATATCGTTGAAGAAAAGTGTTTTTTACGTGATCGAGTACACCATATGTTTTCATTCTAAAATCTGCACAACACCCTAATTTCTTCCCTAGGTACAGATATTTTTCAATAAACTCATGTTCCGCTGTGGAGCGTAATTTTGGAATTAGTACTCTACTATATTGCTTTTAATTTTTAATGTTTGTCAATAAAAACAACGGTCAATTTAGAAGATCTTTCCAATATTGATATTTATGTCGTTTTGTCGTATTTTGTATATTGATTTTTGCAAGCAATCTATTGAGTGATATCTGAGAACGTGAATGTGAATGAACATAAGAAAAGATAGCACATAGTAAATGAACCAATAATCATTTATTTTCATTTTACCATTTATTTTCATTAGACGTTAAATTAATTCTACCTTGAAGTTCCCCTAAAATGCTGTTCAAATATTGTGGTATAAAAAATACTATAATGAATTAAACTGGGAAAATAAAATAGTAAATTAAACGTGAAAATATCATAGTTTTCCTCGAAGAAAACGTTTCTTACTGTTTTCTGAAGTGCGGCGTTGTTGTATAACCGTGTTGGTTATAATAGGATAATCCCTTAATTTTTGTGTTGGTAATAAAAATTTACTATATAAGCAAATTTTCTTTTTGCGATCGGTTTCGGAATTAAATTTTTTTGGTAATAAAAATTTTGTTATTGAAAATTCATTATTGTGAAAGCGAAGATGTTATTCGATAATCTACTCTATATTCAAATTATGAACTATAAATTTGAATTATACCTACATGTCGCTATTACCTGAAAGCTACATTGAGATATCTTGCAAAAATACAATTTTCAGTTAGGTATTGAATTAAATTGCTATCGCCCAAATTATTTAATGCCACATTGAAATATTTCAATATAATATTCCTTTATTTGTATAGAACAAAAAAAAATGCAAAAGAAATATTCACATTTCAAATTCTAATTGCAATTTATAGTATACTAGCGCCTGCGGCGCTAGACATACGTATAGTAAACAGAACCAACACATTATGAACAATTTTTTTATTATTTCAACTTTAAAATGACTGTGGGCATGTAACCGACGTTGGAGAAAATGTTTGTTGCTCCGAATGAAGTCATTTGAAAGCATGAGTTGTACTTGCGAATGTTTAGCAGGAAGTGTTTTGAAATTGCAGTGGTGCCAGTAATAGCCCCTACACACGATCCGATTTCTAGGTCCAACTTGCGACCCGACCAGATTGGAGATTGCCTCCACACGATCCGACCGCGTTGGAGTTTGCCTCTACACGATCCAATCTCGTCGGCCCGACACCAGCTGCGCCTGATATTATTTCGAACTTAAAATTTATTCTTGTATTAAATATAATGATTAAATAATCCGTGGTGTTTGGGAGAAAACTGATACGTGCAAAAGTAATGTTTTTCAGTATAGCTGTTCAATATAGTAAAGTTCAATATCGTTCAATAAATAGTAAAATATCAATAAAAGATCAATTTATTTTTATTTATTCATTTATTAATTATATACTTAGAATGTAATAATAATAATAATGTTTAATAATCCAGTAATTAATTAATAGAATGTAATAATAATAATAATGTTTAATAATTCAGTAATTTTTTGAAATTAATAACTGTCATATTTGTACCATATGTTTAAACTTATCAGTTTTCTCCCAAACACCACGGCATTCATTCTCTTTAAAGCTTTGAACCGATTAATATGGCTCCGAATTTATCGAAATTTAGTATAGCAGGAATTGCGCTAGCGGCATCAATAAACACTAATAGTATAGTGTATTTCAAATTAATTGGAATTAAAAAAAGTCTAGCATCAAATTACGTTGTTATAAAAACATACAAACTATGCAAGGAAAAACAATATAAGAGATAAGATTATCGCGCCAACGAAAGCCCGCATTTCATACTCCACGTGGAGTAGTGTAGTTCTAATTGGTTAATATTTATAATAAGGACTTATTATTGGATAATATTTCTATTACGAAAATTCTCTTTGCGACTCCACGTGGACGCGTGTACCAGGTGTACAGTAAGTTTGTATGTTTTTATAACAACGTAATTTGATGCTAGACTTTTTTTAATTCCAATTAATTTGAAATACACTATACAAGCAGTACAGAAAGGCTATGGTCAAAAAAATGGTTACGCGATCGAAAAAAATTCAGCCATATCCATATCAATTGATTACTATAAATGCATAAGGACCGGTGGGGAGAAAAATTAAATTTGCGATTTCTGGACACCTGGCTATCTGATGCTCAAATGGAATACATGTGTTTATAATCGCTTTGGCGATAAAGAAACACATGGGTAAAATGTGAACATTATTTCTTGAACCACAATATATCGAAAAAAAACAATTCGCCAGATTTACGGTGGTAAGAGATAATAACAAACAGTTACGCATTTTTTAAATTTTGTATTATGTTCATTAATCAAATATATAACAAGTGCTTTCTATAGAAAACTGTAAAAATGCTATATTTTGACATGAAATAATTTTCAATTTGTTATCGAGTTATTATAAAAATATTTTATATGAACTGAAAGTGAAAATATTTAAATATTATTCGAGAAACCCTTTTAGGCGTTTTATTTCTTTTCGTGAGAACTACAAAAATTATCACCTAATTACTTTTTGAAATCCTAAATTTTTTTAAATGATTATTTAAAACATAGATTTTGGTCATATATCACAATAATTATGCATTATAATTTTAATATTTCGTGTGATATTTTAAAGGTATTTAATAAAAAAATAATGTTTTTATAAAGTAGATAAGTCGGCTGGGTTGGTGGGTCTGAACCTTCCTGCATGATCCGACAAGGAATGGCATAAAAAACTGTTTTTATCAAGTTTAGCTCGCCTTATCTGCGATCCGACAACGGATCGATCTCGCCAAATTCCAACGCGGTCGGATGGCTACATCGGTGACTACATTTCCTACAAGGAAATTTTGCGAAATTTGTAGGACGACAGGCCTCCACACGGTCCAACTTGAGACCCGACCGACGAGATTGGATTTTAGTACCAACCAGATTGGATCGTGTGTAGACCCTATAAGGTAACTTAGAAACGGCTCAGGTGGATCAATCAGCGGTGGCAAAACAACTTTGCCGTTCGAACAACACATTCCTGGTGTGAACTACGAAGGAATGTTATGGACGAACTATTATAGAGCGTCGCGATACGCTTCAGTTGCGTCTTAAAAATTAAAGATCGGCCGGTAAATAAGAGCCCTACATACGGTCAAAGTTTTTACACAATTTTCACTTAAATGGGTCTCTCACAAAGAAACGACGGATAATTTAGAAAAAGCAATCGGAGCTTCGGATACGGTTATTAACGGTCTTTAATTTAGCACATGACGACGGTTGACGAAAAACGACAAATAACGGCAGCATTTGCAAATTAGTGTCGTCGTCAAAATTGAAAATCAAAAACGGAGACGATTTCGGGCAAAATTTAAAATATGCAAAATGTATATTTTCGTTGTGAAGCAAAGTTTTGTCGAAAAAATTTCATTCGACATTTTCGATTTATATTTGTCTCCTCGACGTATTAAAGGCAAAAATAAATTTTAAATCTTCAGGTAAAGTTAAATCTTCCGCAAAGAGGTGGATCTTCCACGAAGAGGTGGATTTGCGTCTTCTTGCACAATTCCGGCGAGTTCTGCGACCTATATAAAGTCTTCCTCACAGGGGGAAGACCATAATAGATCGGTGAAGGCCATAGTTGTTCGGCCTTCGGCCTCACAGGGTGAAACCATAATAGATCCGTGAAGGCCATAGTTGTTCGGCCTTCGGACTCACAGACCGGACCATAATAGATCCGTGAAGGTCAAAGTTGTTCGGCCTTCGGCCTCACAGGGCGGACAATAATAGATCCGTGAAGGCCATAGTTGTTCGGCCTTCGGCCTCACAGGGCGGACCATAATAGATCCGTGAACGCCATAGTTGTTCGGCCTTCGGCCTCACAGACCGGACCATAATAGATCCGTGAAGGCCAAAGTTGTTCGGCCTTCATCTGTCATCCGTCATCTCATCTGTCATCTGTCATCTTTCATCTGTCAGCTTTCATCTGTCATCCGTCATCTGTCATCCGTCATCTGTCATCCGTCATCTGTCATCCGTCAGCTGTCATCTGTCATCTGTCATCTGTCATACATACATATACATACATACATACTGCTATGTCTCAAAATGATTAATAAAGGCTCCCGATACAAAAATGAATAATAAATTCAAGATAAGCACAAAATTCTAAGTCGGAAGACACTTTATTTTTCTAAATTTCAATTTTCCAACTTTATTTGAGTCTCTCACGATGAACAAAAGATGATAAACATTGCTAAGTTTAAATATATTGATGATTAACACATCAAAAATGAAACAGAAAACTTAATTAGCTGAAAATTTGTAAAAATGTGTTAATTATGATAACCTATAAAAATGCAAGAATTTGTAAACTGATTTATTCGATAAATAACATTCTTTGTAAAAATGTGACCATATCAAAAATTATGTAATTGTTTCATGCATCTAATGTGTATAATTTTGAAGGGTAAATTGACAAATTAGTAAATAAGGGTCAAATTTGTGTAACGGCTAAGAAAACAACAAAGATGGAGGAGATGAGTCAAATGGACAGTCCAAATACAGCATAAAAATGTAATGTACCAGCAAAAACTGCATGAAAAACACCTCAAAGGAAACCGAGATTGGTAAAAAGGGTGAATCTGCAATAAAAATAATTTATTAGAAAGAAATAAATTCGAAAATAAATGGATTTGACTTACAATATTCACACAGGCATGCCAATCATATAGATTTTCGATGAAAAATCAGTCGACTTCGTGGATTCTAGCGGAGTGCACGTATTTTTATGCATTCTACAAAATATTTGTGATGGGATCCGAAGTTATTTGTTTACTAACAATTGGAGGTTAGAATTTTTCAGTTGGACTGGAGCAAAATCTAAAAATAGAATTCAAGGACAATAATGAATGCTGATAAAAATATAAAATGTTACAATTTACGAACTCGACTCACATAAACTTTCTGGATAATAAGGATAATATTGTCAACTAAAAGTAACTTACCTCAACGTTTTTGGAAATCTTCAATTGGAAAGATACAAACAAGAAACACAAAATTCAGTCACTATTCAATGCGTATAACAACTTCATGTGAGATCAAATAAGATGGTTATGACTATCGCCGCACCGATGCTGAGTCATTAGATGTGAAAACTAAAGTAGGCCACACACAACAAGCGAAATTATATCCTTTTTAAATTTAAAACTTCAATCATGTCAAGGAGACAGGTACTGTGAACTTATGATTTCTATAATTTTATTAAACAATTGGCCATCAGCACGTTAATATAGGATTTGGAAAATAGACTTCTTACAGAGTGCATTTTTCATTACCCTCAGTGAAATATTTCAATAAAAGTTTTATTATTTAGTTAACAATACTTTAAGCTTTGAATAAGCAACAAATATTATTTAAAACATTTAAACCCGCTAAGGTAAAGCGAGAGACTTGATTGGTCTAACAATCAAGCACGTCGGAATAAAGAGTGGAAACCTCTTTGTTTTGAATTATTAATTTGTATTAATTGTTCTAAATTTTAAAGGTTCATTTTATATTGGATTTGAAATCCAAAACATTTGTGTAAACATTTATTTCATGAAAAATATTTCAATCAATTTTCATATGCCTTCCTACCGACAATTCCCTGGGGGGTTAAATAAGTAAGATTGGGGCGGGGGGGGGAGATTTTTTTGCTCAGTTTTTCGATATCTAGCGTCGTTCTCGAGTTACAGCTAATTCAAAAAATTTACATAAAAAACACAGGGTTACATTGATATTAAATTATTTTTATTCAGTTGCCTAGCAAATTGAGTAAATTAGACGCATTAGAATTTGGAGGTTAAATATAATTGAAGTAGTGTTTCTATGGTTATTGTATAGCAGATTTGACAATTTAAAGCATTACTTTGTATGTCACCCCCTGTGGCGAAATGGTGATAGTACATGGTTTGCAATGTGAACATCCGAGGTTCGAATCTTGCCGACGGCGAATTTTTATTTCATATAAAAAATGTATAATTATTAAAAAATAAATCAAGTTACTAATTTTAAATTATTTTTATTCAGTTGCCTAGCAATCAATATTAACTCCCTTAAGGAAGTTAAAAGAACATTAATCCACGAAACAAATTAATTGCCGTCATAGCCGCGCTATTTGGAGGCGCTAAGTACACACTTATCTCCCGGAAGTAGATAAAATCTTTAACATGAATTATCTCAAATTAACTATTTAGTTATATCTCACTGTAGCTTTCAGGTAATGATGTGGTGCCGATTTTTCGTGTCGATTTTTGGTGTCGGTTTTTAATGTCAGTTTTTAGTGTCGGTTTTTAATGTCGGTTTTGGTGTCGGTTTTTGGTGTCGGTTTTTGATGTCGGTTTTTGGTGTCGATTTTTGCGAGGTAACGACCGTAAAAACATGTTCCGTGTTAATATTTCTTTGGTAAATTAAATATAAACACTTTCCTCAAGCTATAATAATTGACTTCGAATTTACCATTATATCAAACTCAAGGGTAACATATTATCTTAATATGAGCTTCCAGTGGTGTACACTACTGCCATTAATACAATATCATCATTCATCACTATAAACTACCCAGTAGAAAGTTGAGCAAATTAAAAATGATAAAAGTTAAATGAACCCAGCTTGACAAAATACAAGTAAATCGGTTATTAATAAACAAAAGGTAAAAGAATAAAAAGGTTCCAGAAGGAAAGAATTATATTTAAATCATGTTCAAAAATTAAATTAAAATGTTAGATATTAAGAAGTGCGAATTGGAAAGCTGAAATAAAATTCCAAAAGAATCTAGTATGGACGAAAAGGAATTTTTTCTGATAACCGAGGCAACGAGAAAATAAAAACGAGACGGGGAGACGTATAAAATTCGGGCTCCAAAAATTGATAAATTGATTATTGAATCAATCCAACTTGTGGTGAGCTGAAGTCAAATTGTGATAAGAAAAGCGGGTGCAAGAAAAAGTGAAAATTAAAGAAAAATTCAAACACTTACCTGTGTAAATTTTGGAAGCGTTGGTTTATGAAAAACGTATTAGATGGTATTAGTCAGTCCGATAATGACAATTGGATTCTTGGAGGACTAGAAAGGCGCACAAACGAGTTGAAAATCGAAGATTATGTTACAACTTGGAGAAAAGAAGTTACTATATGAACATTAATAGGCGTGTCGAAGACTTTAGGGTGAGCTCACACTAAATAAATATTTTATAACGTGCCGCGGGTTTCGAAAATAACAAAAAGTACTTCGCGTATAAAACAATTAACCAGGGGTAGAATTAATAATTTGTGTTTAATAAACTTTGAAACCATTTCATTTAGAATTAATAATGTGTGTTTAATAAACTTTGAATTCATTCCACTTATTAATAATAATTTGTGTTATATAAAAATTTGCCATAATAATAAAAATTTTGTTCAATTGTTAATGTTTCTTCTGGAATTTTTGAATTCGACAATAAACCAATTTATTCTCAGGGTAAAAGTTTGTACTAAAGGTAAGTCATCGAAGAACTGACTACTGTAGATAAGGAGATTTCATGCCCAGTAAAAAAGATAAAAGAGCTAGCATTGGGAAACTTAATTATTCATTTAAAATTCAATATTCAATTAAAAGTAAAATTAAAAAATATGCAATCACCGCAATAAGCAAGTCCTGGGACATCGCAGTACTAACAGTTATTTATGTATCAAGGGCACAATCAATAGATTATAGCACCGAGGGTAATAATCTGATTGTGCCCGTGGTACACACAACGTTTTATTGATGTGAATACGTCTATAAAATCGGTAGCGTGTTTAAAAATTTAATAAAAATATGTAACGAAAATTGTGTATACGAAAAGTGTAAAATGATAAATTTTTAATTGTCATTATTCAGCAAAACCTTGGAAGTTGTTTGCATGTTTTCAAATGGATATTATCCGATCGGTAGACCTGAGCAAAAACGGGTAACCTGCGACGACGTATTCACATTAAACCATACGGCCATGTCCCCGAACATAGCCTACTTTGTAATTTTTCATTTTTGTACTGTGAATTGTCGGTAGGAAGGCATATGCAAAATTTCAGATCGATCGCGCAAAAATAACAGTCAGGACTAACTCTTTTGTTTTGATATTGTTGTCATTGCTTAGCAACTTTAAGGCCCTCGGGCTATAAAAGCCATATTATGCCCCCATTTCCGTGCTAAAAAAACAAGGTTATGATACCGAAATGAAATAAAAACATTTATTAACGGACGATATGGTATATTTTTGGGTTATAGTCAATTTAATATTCCTGCTAAAATTTTACAAAATTTGTATTATACCTTAACGTCAATTTTAAAATTAACAATCGGTTAATATCCGGTGGTATCGTATTATTTATGGTATGGGATGGTATGGCACAATCGGGTGGTATCGCCGTCTTAACAATTTCGCCCAAAACATGTACAAAACGTTTTGATTTATAATATATTTTCATGCAAAAATATAAAATATTTAAGCTGCGTCCTCAATTTTTTACGCGCACGCCCTTAGTAAGCGGACGAAAGCTATGCGCGTAAATGTTTCTTTTCTTGCCCGCAAAATTTCATTCCATATCGTAAAAACCCAAGTTATTCAATATACTCGTCCACATTGAGCATCGTGCGCACATACAATCTTTTAGTCATTTCGTAATTTTTTTATTCAATTTTTCAAAGTTTTGAATGTTTGAAAATTCCGAGAAATGCATCGGCTGGCAAAATATCTTCCATATTTCGTACTACGTTGTGGTTTTGGCATACAAAAAATAAATTTATTAAAACAGAAATATTAAATTGGTCATTCGTCAACAAAATTAACTTGGTTTTTGGTTGGCTCACTAAACGAACAATTTTCTCTTTGTACTATAATTTTTTATAAAAACTTGGCTGTAATTAGTTATGTTGATTTAAAAGTAATTTCAAATCGATAAGAATAGAATAAAGATAAAAACAATATCTCCTGTGGCTAAAAGACGCAGAGTCACGCTAATCGTTCCTGCACAGAAACACATTTTCTATGCTGTACTTTCACTAATTACATTACGTTCTGCCATTTCTTTCTAGACTGGATCAAAAATTTGCAGGCTAACTATTTTATGCACGCACAGGTTTCGTGAGCGCCCAATTTTCATGCCAGCAAAAGTATCTGTACTCATCTGAACATTTTTACGCGTAAACCTTTCGTGCGCTTAAAATTGCTTTTGTCTGTGCAGTAATTTCTTTTTTTCACGAGTCCTATATTGTCCCTAGCGCAGACGTGTCCGAAAAGTGGTACTTTTCGCACAGTAGTAGATAGTTTTAACGAACTTTATGGCCGTAGGCTTGCTTTCTACGTGCGTGCAAAACGAATGAGTGGAAAAATTCGGGAAATAACACAAGAAATCTAAAATCCATTCGAAAATAGCGGAGAAGTCCCGACATCAAATATTTAGGCCCTTCAGTGTGGAAAGTAACATTTAAAGCTAACTAAGCATGTCGCAGAGTTTAGATTTTGCACGGACATAGGGTAGGCATTGTATAATCGGTGGAAAATCAAAAAACTTAAAAAAAAGTTCGTTATTTATCGAAGGATTTTTGGTTTTGTTTTGCCTTTAAATAAGTAAATATTATTTCCTGGTTGGTAAATTGTTCAGTTTTGCTTATTGTGATTTACCGTCACTTGCACAGAACTTCTTATTTATAGTCGGAATTGGAATTTTCTGATTTTGTTGCGTATAATCCGATATTAGAATTGCGCATGTTTAGAAGAGTATATGAATCCTTGCTTCCTTTTAACAAGTTTTCTAACCCTTTTTTGTGCTGTAGTGATTAGTTTTTCATGCACGTAAATAGCAAAGTCACGTTCATAACGGAAATGTTGGGAAAAAAGTATCTAAACTTCTTCCCGTCTCTCCATGAATGAAAATACGGTCACACATTAGATTTTTTATGCAACACGTGTGAAAATGCATATTCTCGCACTAGCGTGAGAGATTAAATTAAGGTCAGTTTGACTTTTCTTTAATCAAGTTGCATGTGACGTAATGGAAACAATGCTTTTTTTTACTGAAGTCCGTCGGGATTTAAATTCACTTTAAATCCTGGTGATTACAGTTAAATTTAATCTTTGACAAAAGGGACTTAAAAGTAGTTGAAGTCCCGGAATTGCATAATCACTATCTAAATATATAAAAGAGCTCGTCTGCGTGTTTGTTCGCTATACATTCCTAAACCAAATGGTTTAGGAACGTATAGCGATCCAAATGGTTTAGGAACGTATAACGATCCAACCAAATTTTGCAGTTATTCTGTAGGTCCAGGCGCAACTATTCGTGCATAAATGGAGAAAAAATTTGCGCGGGGAACAAAGTTATTCGCGTTTTTCGATACTTTTTCTAAAAATCAAATTTCAATTCTTTTTTTTTTAAATTGTCAAACACCAAAATACTGACACTGTCAGTAATTCAAAATGTATGTTAGCCCTACAGGCCTAGGAGGCCCATGGCTTTATCAATCATCATCTTCCATTCTCTCCTGTCACGTGCACACTCTCTCCAATTTTCCATACAAATTACATCCAGATCCTCCTGCACTTCATCTTTCCAACGATTCCTCGGTCTCCCCATTCTTCTTGTGCCTCCGAATGTCAAATTCCAAATTTCACTTGGGGTTCTGTCCTCATTCATCCTCACCAGATGCCCCAACCATCTCAATCTCTGTGCCTTCACACACGCCACTATGCTTGGTTGACCGTACATCTCGGCTAGTTCTCGGTTTGACCGTATAAACCATTGACCGTCCACGCACTTCCCACCGTAAATCTTCCTCAATACTTTTCTCTCCCACACTTCCAGCATCCCTTGTTCTCTCTTTCTCAGTGTCCACACCTCCGATCCGTACATAGCCGATGGTCTTATAATTGTTTTGTATATTCTTACTTTCACTGACCTAGAAAACACTTTACTATTAAAGATCGACTTCAAAGCAAAAAAACTTCTTGTGCCCGCAGCCATTCTTGCTTTAATCTCCTCTCCGAGTCCCGGTTTTCTTGTTATCACCGTTCCCAGGTACGTAAAGCAACAAACTTCTTGAAAATTTACGGTTTTATCTTCCATTCTTATGCTTATATATTTCTTTCCCTCGAAATTTCTATCACTGCAGTTCATGTATTTTGTTTTGTTTTCATTCACTTCCAAACCAATTCTCTTAGCAGCTTCTAACAATTTTCTTGTGAATTCTTGTATGTCCTTCTTTGTTCTTGCCATGATTGTTAGATCATCCGCAAAAGCCAAGCCCTGTTGTCGTCTTCTAAAAATTGTACCATGTCTGTTTAAACCCGACTTCCGTATTACACTTTCCAACGCAAAGTTAAACAAGAGCGCAGACAACGGGTCACCTTGTCTCAGTCCTATATCAACTGTGAAACTGTCGGACAACTCGCCCCTAATTCTTACTTTGTTCTCCGATCCTTCGTGTGTCATTTTTACCAAATTTATCAATTTTCGAGGAATTTCCATCTCTTTTAACACTGTCGTATGCTTGTTTAAAATCCAAAAACATTAGGTGTGTTTCCAGACCAAACTCATGGCTAATTCCCTGAACCTCTCTCAAAACATACAATTGGTCCGTCACCGATCTGCCTCTTCTGAACCCACATTGGTACTCTCCTACAATTTTCTCCGCATATTCTTGTAAACTATTTTTTATGCATGCAGCGAGTACCTTATACCCAACATCCAACAGTGCGATCCCCCTATAATTCTCACACTCGGTTTTATCACCCTTCTTGTGAATCGGACATAACAGTGCCAGCCTCCAAGATGTAGGCATTTTTTCTTCCATCCAAATTTTCTGTATCATGTCGATGACTATTTTTTGCAAACATTCACCTCCATATTTTAACATTTCTGCTTGTATGCCGTCTTCACCAGCACTTCTATTATTTTTCAGCCCCGCTATCACTTTTCTTATCTCGTCTTCATTTGGTATTTCCACACTGTCCTCATTTTCGTCGTTCATTTCGGTTGCTACATGTTCTCTCTCTTTATTTTGTTTTTGTGTTCCGTTTAACAACTCTTGGAAGTATTCTGCCCATCTTTTCGTTACTCCTTTCTTTGATCCTAACAGTGTGCCGTCTTTATCTTTACAAAATGTTGTGCTTGTTTGATATCCTTGTTTTATTCGTTTAACTCCCTGGTAAAAGTTTCTTATTTCTTTGCTATTGTATTTCTCTTCCAGTTCTTCCAGGTTCTTTATTTGATGTTCTCTTTTCTTTTCTCTTATAACTCTTACACTCGCGTCTTTGTCTTTCATAATTCCTTCTCGTCTCATCACTTCGATTGGCCAGCCATACCTGCCTTATTTTCTCTCTTTTCCTAACCTCCTCTTCACACTGTTGATCATACCACTCATTTTTTCTCTTTGTAGTACCTGTGTTATGTGTCTTTGTTGCCTCGATTATACTTTTTTCAATTGTTATCTGCATATGTTCTACATCTTGTTGTGCTTCTGTCTTTTCCAAAATTTTCTCCATTGTTTCTCTATACTTTCTTCTTTGTTCCTCGGTTTTGAGTTGGACTTGTATTCTATTTTTCTGTTTTGTTACTTGCTTTATCATTATCGTTGTGTTTATCTTTGCTATTTTCATCTTTACCCTCACCATAAAATGGTCCGAATCCATGTCTGCTCCTCTGCAAGTCTTGACGTCTTTAACAATATTTTCGCTCCTACTCTCTATTAAAACGTGATCTATCTGGTTTACTGTGTTTCCGTCTGGGCTTATCCATGTTGCTTTATGTATGTCTTTATGTTCGTAGTGAGTACTCTTTATTTTCATTTCGTTTCCCATTGCAAAATCAACAAGAAATCTTCCATTTTCGTTGCTCTCACTGTGTAAACTAAACTGGCCAATTGTGGGTCTGTATGTTTCTTCTTGACCCAGCTTCGCATTAAAATCCCCCACCATCATTTTAATGTCATGTTTAGGTATTTTTGCATACTCCATTTCCAACAACTCGTAAAATTGTTCTTTAACTTCTATATCCTTCTCTTCGGTAGGTGCATGTACATTAACTATACTTATTTTCCTATTATTTCTCTTTACTCTAAGTACACACATCCTATCCAATATCGGCTTGAAACCAATCACCATTTCCTTCCCACTTTCGCTCACCATAAAACCAGTTCCCAACCTTCTGTCTTTCCCTCCACTTTTGAAAAAGGTAAACTCCCCTATATCTATTGTGTCTTCGTCACTTTGTTTTGTCTCTTGCAATGCTATGATTTCTACCGCGTACTTTTTCATCACCGCTATTAACTGTTTTAACGCACCTCCCACAAAAGTTCCTCTCACATTCCAAGTTGCAAACAACATAACATCTCTTCCTTTCATTTGTCCATTATTCGATTGTCCCTTTTCATTCGTTTTTGCATCGTTCTTCCGTCCGGCATTTTCTATTACTAGTTTTTTGGTATAGGGGGTACAATGCTCTTCACAATTTCCTCTTTTTGGTGATCCCAGTCCCATCGGTCTCGGTTTATATATATTCTTCCATATCCCACATTTGCTTCGTTACCCTTTCCTTTTTCCTTTTTGGCGTATTCTCTCAGCTTGGCTTGCATCTTCTGTTCCTGCAATGTTAGGTCATCATCAATAAAGCTGTTGGTACCTTTCAGTTTATTTTTTTCTCTCATAACTGCTATTTTGTCCTGCCATGAACTCATCCTTGCTACTACAAATGGCTGTGATGACTTTGGTTTGATCACCTCGGCAGTGCCAACTGTTACTTCAACGCCCAATTTACCTCTTAGGAAAGTCTCCACCTCCTCTTTGGTGTCTTTTCCAACCATTTGCATCCCCTTCAGAATTATGTTGTTTTTCTTATCTTTCTTTTCCATAAGATTTAGCCTCACCTCGAGATTTTCTACCCTATCCTTCAGCGCTTTATTTTCCTCTTTCAGGGTCTTGATCTCGCTTTCGTATACCTTCTGTCCCTCCTTAATTTCTTTTATCTCAGTTAGGACTTGCTTCATCATATCTTTAAGTTCCTCCATTTTGTCTCCTTCCTTTGTTGGTTTCTTAGGAGGGGTCCTATTTGTCCTCTTACTTCTATTAAAAATTTCAAAGCTCGCCTGTCTTTTCCTGGAGCTCTCTTCCGTTGTAGAGCTTTCGCTATCGTATTGCCTATCTTCTGCAAACATACCAATTGGAACCGCGCTCAAGCTTACTGCTCAGGTCGACCCTTCGGAAGCACTAAACCCAACCAACCAAACTCAAACCGAATTCAGAAGTGTTTTCTGTAGCACCAATTGTTTACTGTTATCAACAGAAAACTTTCGCTGTACTATATGCAACCCAACGTACTTTAAAATTCTCACCTCTTATCAATTTCTAACCTCCACAAATTTCACTAATTAAAACTGTGGGTGAGGATTACCTAACACCTGTCATTCCGAATGAGTTGAAACTTTGCAATCGCAAAGAGGAAGGTTTATATAGGCCCCTACAACAAAAAAATTCTGAGAATGTATTATCAAAATTTTGAGAAAAATCGATTTGAAAAGTACGAAAAAGTAGCATGATCGTGCCACACAACCGGTCGTTGCCACTAGCTTCGCCCGGCCGGCGCGCATTTTGTTGACGGTACGTGCAGCTAGATATACTCTTACACTTAGAAAATTTCGCAGCAGCAGATGCACCTCGAGCGTCGTACATGCAACATCGATTATTTTTAGTTTTTACGCGATTTTTTGGGGGTTAAACGAAATAGTTTACTGCCCCATACCGCAACTATACTTTTTAATGCTATTTCGAGGGTCTCTCACATCCCGGTTGCATAGATCCCGGTGTTCTTGATGGATGGCGCCTCTCGTATGTTTAGCCTAGTAACCAGAGTCAAATCCGCTCCGTAGGGGTGCAGAGCGGAGCGGCGCCCCGGAGGAGTAGGATTTGACGATGGCTGACCCTCCCTTTCGAATGCACACCCTTAAAAATGGAAGACAAAAAAAATTTAATTTTTTCACTTTTTCGGCAATAACCGCCTTATTTTCCATTTTTTCTCGAATATTTATACTAATATCTACTAAGCACACCCCCCCCTACCCGAATTTCAAAGAAAAATTAAAATCGGAGCAAAAAAATTTCACTCGATTTGAAGGGACCGGTAACCCGATAGTGGTCTCGGCCGGGGTCACGATTTTACTTTCCCCTACTTTTCAAATCGATTTTTCTCGAAATTTTGATAATACTTTCTCAGAATTTTTTTGTTGTAGGGGCCTATATAAACCTTCCTCTTTGCGATTGCAAAGTTTCAACTCATTCGGAGTGACAGGTGATAGGTAATTATCCCCAAACTGTGTACTAGTAGTACTCTTCTAATACCACCTTAATATTCCCGAAAACTTATAGAAAAACCTCTTCCACTTTACTTCCTCCTTCCAGTTTATCACTTTTTTCGATTTTTATCGTCACTCTCTTACTATACTGACACAAAGTAATTATTCAAATAAAACAAAGTGTTCAAATAGAACACAATACATACAAATACAAATATTTTAAGTATTATTAGCATCGTATAATCTTTCATTTTACTGAATAAAACAACCGCAACTTACAAATATTATTAGTAAATTAAAATGCCACCTAAAAAGCGTCCTTCGTATTGATCTAATGCAGCGGCTAAGCGAATGCGATTGAATAGAGCGAATGAAGTTGAAGATGAACGCAATCAAAGACTTAATGCGCAAGCTGAAAGACAGGCTACTCTAGGCAACAATAGAAAGAAATAGGTAAGTATTGCGGTGATTATGCGATGACGGGACTTAGCACGTCAATAGAAATGAGCACGTAAGAATTCAAAAATTTTGTTTAAGCGAAAAGGTTAGCATGAGTCTTATTTAAGTCAAAAGGACAAATTTCATCCGATACCAAATACATTTAGTTCAATACAAAAATGAATTTTAAAACATTCACGGAACGCAGGTCAACAAAGGTAAATTAAAAATGTAATAATTTCAAAGATAGAAATAGCAATGATCCTCCGTAGCGGGGACGGCACTTGAAGAAGAAGAAGAATAATTTTTAATAATCAGTTACTACTAAAATGTTATGTATATCATAAAATCAAATTGTTTAATTATAAGTAATGTTAACACTAACCTAACGGCAGATCCACCTCTTCGTGGAAGATCCACCTCTTCGTGGAAGATCCACCTCTTTGCGGAAGATTTAACTTTACCTGAAGATTAATTTGTTTTTAATTGGTTTTCTCAAGAAATATCAAAAACTAACACTAACCTAACGGCAGATCCACCTCTTCGCGGAAGATCCACCTCTTTGCGGAAGATTTAACTTTACATGAAGATTTAACTTTACGTGAATATTTATTTGTTTTTAATTGGTTTTCTAAAGAAATATCAAAAACTAACACTAACCTAACGGCAGATCCACCTCTTCGTGGAAGATCCACCTCTTTGCGGAAGATTTAACTTTACCTGAAGATTAATTTGTTTTTAATTGGTTTTCTAAAGAAATATCAAAAACTAACATTAACCTAACAGCAGATCCACCTCTTCGCGGAAGATCCACCTCTTTGCGGAAGATTTAACTTTACATGAAGATTTAACTTTACGTGAATATTTATTTGTTTTTAATTGGTTTTCTAAAGAAATATCAAAAACTAACACTAACCTAACGGCAGATCCACCTCTTCGCGGCAGATCCACCTCTTTACGGCAGATTTAACTTTACGCGGAGATTTGTTTGTTTTTAATTAGTTTTCTAAAGAAATATCATAAACTAACACTAACCTAACGGCAGATCCACCTCTTCGTGGAAGATCCACCTCTTTGCGGAAGATTTAACTTTACCTGAAGATTAATTTGTTTTTAATTGGTTTTCTAAAGAAATATCAAAAACTAACACTAACCTAACGGCAGATCCACCTCTTCGCGGAAGATCCACCTCTTTGCGGAAGATTTAACTTTACATGAAGATTTAACTTTACATGAATATTTATTTGTTTTTAATTGGTTTTCTAAAGAAATATCAAAAACTAACACTAACCTAACGGCAGATCCACCTCTTCGCGGCAGATCCACCTCTTTGCGGCAGATTTAACTTTACGCGGAGATTTGTTTGTTTTTAATTAGTTTTCTAAAGAAATATCAAAAACTAACACTAACCTAACGGCAGATCCACCTCTTCGTGGAAGATCCACCTCTTTGCGGAAGATTTAACTTTACCTGAAGATTAATTTGTTTTTAATGGGTTTCCTAAGAAATATCAAAAACTAACACTAACCTAACGGCAGATCCACCTCTTCGCGGAAGATCCACCTCTTTGCGGAAGATTTAACTTTACATGAAGATTTAACTTCACGTGAATATTTATTTGTTTTTAATTGGTTTTCTAAAGAAATATCAAAAACTAACACTAACCTAACGGCAGATCCACCTCTTCGCGGCAGATCCACCTCTTTGCGGCAGATTTAACTTTACGCGGAGATTTGTTTGTTTTTAATTAGTTTTCTAAAGAAATATCAAAAACTAACACTAACCTAACGGCAGATCCACCTCTTCGCGGCAGATCCACCTCTTTGCGGCAGATTTAACTTTACGCGGAGATTTATTTGTTTTTAATTAGTTTTTTAAAGAAATATCAAAAACTAACACTAACCTAACGGCAGATCCACCTCTTCGCAGCAGATCCACCAATTTCTAATTTTATATTAAAAATGGTCACTGACAAAAACAATTAACTAACCAATAAAGTATACTAACCAAAACTGCAACTTTATTATTTATACTATACTGACCAAAATAACAAATTATACTGACCAAAATTCGATTTAATACTGACACTTAAATATTTATACTGACCAAAATATTATTATATACTGACCATTTATTCTAAAATATACTGACCATGTATTTAAAAAAATACTGACCATGTAATGATAAAAATACTGACCAAATATTTAGTTGCCTTAAGGCATTACGTCAATAATATACAATTATTATTGTTATTTTTGGAGTCGGTGCCAGCCAAGGTTAACAAACGTGTAATTAACGAAGTAGCGGAGTACCAATTTCTTAACAGCTTGGCTGGCACCGACTCCAAAAATAACAATAATTGTATATTATTGACGTAATACATTAATTTTTATGCTCAGCACTGTAAAAATATACTTCTAATTTCTGTTAAATCTTCTTCTAATAACTTCTAATTATTTTTTACTTTTTAGTGCAATTTTTTTGTAGTGCTTTTTTTTGAAGTCGGTTTTTTTTTGTAAAATTTGTTTTTATTTCTTGCTTTTTAGTGAATCTTGCGTTCCTTAACTGATTTATCGAAAGCTAATATGGGTAGACCTACTAAACGCGCTACCCATATGCGACAGCGCCGTTCAAATGAGACAAGCGAAGAAAGGGCGAAACGCCTATCTCAAAGTAGAAAATCTAGATCCAAGACTATTTCAGAAGAGAGTAGTGAACAGCGTGAAAAGAGGCTTTCGCAAATGCGGGCTTACAATCAATAAAAACCAAAGTACTCAACCGATTTTGATGAAATTTATATGGGACCAATCTGAAACTATATCCTTTCGAATTGTGAAAAAATTTTGAAAATCGGTTAATAAATGACGGAGTTATGAGGTAACAAACATTAAAAAAAAATACAGCCGAATTGAGAACCTCCTTCTTTTTTGAAGTCGGTTGAAAAGCAGACACGTTTGCATCCCACCTAGCGAATGTTTTCCAACCATTTCCTGCTGAATCAACAGAAGAGGAAGAAGGCGAAATCTATCGATTACTAGAATCACCACTTCAACCGGAATTCGTAATCAAGCCTTTTAAAGTAAAGGAAGTATGTTCCATCATAAAGCAACTCAACCCAAAAAAGGCTCCAGGATACGACCTTATAAATGGAAAAGTTCTCCAACAGCTACCATTAAAAGGTATTAAACTTATTACGTTTATTGCTAATGCTATACTCCGTTTAGAGGTCATCCCAATGCAATGGAAAGCAGCCCAGGTTGTCCTCATTCACAAAGTTGTCAAACCACCTGAAGAAGTAACTTCTTATCGACCTATCAGCCTTTTACCAATTATGTCTAAGGTTTTTGAGAGACTACTCTTAAAGCGATTGTATCCATACATAATGCAAGAAGACGTAATTCCAAAACACCAATTTGGCTTTAGAAAGCATCACGCCACTACTATCGGCAACTAAATATTTGGTCAGTATTTTTATCATTACATGGTCAGTATTTTTTTAAATACATGGTCAGTATATAATAATATTTTGGTCAGTATTAATATGGTGAGAGGGTAAGATAACTAAATATTTGGTCAGTTTTTTTTTTAAATAAATGGTCAGTATAAATATTATAACTATTTATTTTTTAAAATTATAAAAATTATAACATCGATTATTTTTTGTTTTTAGGCGATTTTTTGGGGGTGAAACGTAATAGTTTACTGCCCCATACCGCAACTATACTTTTTAATGCTATTTCGAGGGTCTCTCACATCCCGGTTTCATTTATCCCGGTTTTCTTGATGGGTGGCGCTTCTCGTATGTTTAGCCTAGTAACCAGAGTCAAAACCGCCCTGGAGGGGTGCAACGCGGAGCGGAGCGGAGCGGCGCCCCGTAAGGGTAGGTTTTGACGATGGATTACCCTCCTTATCGAATGCACACCCCAAAATTCGAAGGAAAAATTTTTTTAATTTTTTCACTTTTTCGGCAATACACGGGTTATTTTCCATTTTTTTGATTATATTTATTACTAATATCCACTAATCACACCCCCATCTATCCGAATTTCAAAGAAAAATTCAAATCGGAGCGAAAAAATTTTACGCATTTTCAAGGGACCACGGGCGACTGATGGCACATCGACCGGGGTCTACCGCATACTCGATGCTACTTTCCCGTACTTTTCAAATTGATTTTTCTCGAAATTTTTATTATATCTTCGCTTGTGAAAATTATGTCATTATACTATATAAACCTTCCTCTTTGCAATAGGAAATTTTCAATTTTTTTGGGGTGACCAATGTTAGGTAATCCGACCCGAAGTCTAGAATATTTTACGGTTGGTAACTAATCATCATTCCGTATAACTATATATGCATATTATTTAAATCACGACAGTTTTTGTACTGATCAATGCAATACTGACCATTTATTAATAAATACTGACCATTTCAATAAAAATACTGACCATTTAATGATAAAAATACTGACCATTTAATGATAAAAATACTGACCAAATAAATACTTTATACTGATCAATGCAATACTGACCATTTATTAATAATAAATACTGATCATTTCAATAAAAATACTGACCATTTAATGATAAAAATACTGACCAAATAAATACTAGCCGCCACTATCGAGCAGGTACATCGACTTACTCAACTAATAAATCAAGATCTGGAAGAAAACCGATACTGTTCAGTTGCATATTTGGACGTGACGCAAGCTTTTGATAAAGTGTGGCATACTGGACTGTTGTATAAAATTAAAACCAAACTACCGCATTACTTCTGGAAAATTTTGAAATCTTATCTATCTATCTATGAATGTTCCAGGTCAAGTATCAGGATGAGGAGTCGAGTTTCTTCCCCATAAATTCTGGTATTCCACAAGGCAGTGTATTGGGTCCAATCCTGTATTTACTGTATACGTCCGATTTACCTACTACTTCTAAAACATCATTAGCAACCTTCGCGGACGATACAGCAGTGATTGCATCACATTTTAATCCAGTTAAAGCTTCGGAAAACTACAAAATCACCCCAATAAAATACAAAGCTGGCTAAAAATTTGGCGCATCAGAGCGAATGAAGGAAAATCGATTCACGTTACCTATACAATGAAAAAGGATACCTGTCCACCAGTAAAATTAAACGACCACATGATCCCACAAGCCGAGGTGGCTAAATACCTGGGTGACGGTAAATTGCACCCACGACTGTAGGTAGCCGAAAAAAAAAGTAGTAAACTGCACCCCTGGTAAACTGCACCAAATTTTGAAAACTGGTAAATTGCACCCCGAACATTTTCCAGGTAAAAATAAAAATGGTAAACT
The DNA here is from genome assembly GCA_932274525.1 of Podabrus alpinus. Classification (NCBI taxonomy): domain Eukaryota; kingdom Metazoa; phylum Arthropoda; class Insecta; order Coleoptera; family Cantharidae; genus Podabrus; species Podabrus alpinus. The sequence goes on along the minus strand of OW026457.1, from coordinate 62,793,887 downwards.
GCACCCCAAACAAAAATTATAAAATTTTTTTATTAAAAAAACAAATCTCCGCGTAAAGTTAAATCCAATTAAGACACAATACGTCAGGGAAAGCCAATTGTTTTATACCCCTACTCCAAAGTCCAAATCAAATTCTTCTTTGTTTCTAATGAAATTCACATATCGGTGGTCTTTAGACACGCCCTCTTTAAAAGTGGAAATTTTTTTTGACATTTACCCCCACTTAAAGAGTTTTTACTAAAGTCTAGAATAAATTCTTCATATTTGGTATATCAATAGGTAATATAAAACAATTTTATAAAAATAAATTTTTCCCCCTCCACCACAAAATTTTGGACTAAAGACACTCAGAAATTTAAAAAAATGTATATCTGATTCCCCCTAATCATCTAAATGAATAATACGAAAAAAAATTTTTAAAATTATCCGCACAAAAAAAGTTTTTTTTGGACCTTCATCGATCATCACCAAAATTGATATCTCATTCCCCCTAAGCATCTAAATGCTAAATACGAAAAAAAAAATTTTAAATTATCCGCACAATAAAAATTGGTGGAAGATCCACCTCTTTGCGAAAGATTTAACTTTACGTGAAGATTAATTTGTTTTTAATTGGTTTTCTAAAGAAATATCAAAAACTAACACTAACCTAACGGCAGATCCACCTCTTCGCGGAAGATCCACCTCTTTGCGGAAAATTTAACTTTACGTGAAGATTTATTTGTTTTTAATTGGTTTTCTAAAGAAATATCAAAAACTAACACTAACCTAACGGCAGATCCACCTCTTCGCGGAAGATCCACCTCTTTGCGGAAGATTTAACTTTACGTGAAGATTAAATTGTTTTTAATTGGTTTTCTAAAGAAATATCAAAAACTAACACTAACCTAACGGCAGATCCACCTCTTTGCGGAAGATTTAACTTTACCTGAAGATTAATTTGTTTTTAATTGGTTTTCTAATGAAATATCAAAAACTAACACTAACCTAACGGCAGATCCACCTCTTCGCGGAAGATCCACCTCTTTGCGGAAGATTTAACTTTACGTGAAGATTTATTTGTTTTTAATTGGTTTTCTAAAGAAATATCAAAAACTAACACTAACCTAACGGCAGATCCACCTCTTCGCGGAAGATCCACCTCTTTGCGGAAAATTTAACTTTACGTGAAGATTTATTTGTTTTTAATTGGTTTTCTAAAGAAATATCAAAAACTAACACTAACCTAACGGCAGATCCACCTCTTCGCGGAAGATCCACCTCTTTGCGGAAGATTTAACTTTACGTGAAGATTAAATTGTTTTTAATTGGTTTTCTAAAGAAATATCAAAAACTAACGCTAACCTAACGGCAGATCCACCTCTTCGTGGAAGATCCACCTCTTTGCGGTAGATTTAACTTTACGTGAAGATTAAATTGTTTTTAATTGGTTTTCTAAAGAAATATCAAAAACTAACACTAACCTAACGGCAGATCCACCTCTTTGCGGAAGATCCACCTCTTTGCGGAAGATTTAACTTTACGTGAAGATTAAATTGTTTTTAATTGGTTTTCTAAAGAAATATCAAAAACTAACACTAACCTAACGGCAGATCCACCTCTTCGTGGAAGATCCACCTCTTTGCGGAAGATTTAACTTTACGTGAAGATTAAATTGTTTTTAATTGGTTTTCTAAAGAAATATCAAAAACTAACACTAACCTAACGGCAGATCCACCTCTTCGTGGAAGATCCACCTCTTTGCGGAAGATTTAACTTTACGTGAAGATTAAATTGTTTTTAATTGGTTTTCTAAAGAAATATCAAAAACTAACACTAACCTAACGGCAGATCCACCTCTTTGCGGCAGATCCACCTATCTTTGTGCCAGATTTAACTTTACGTGGAGATTAAATTGTTTTTAATTGGTTTTCTAAAGAAATATCAAAAACTAACACTAACTAACGGCAGATCCACCTCTTCGTGGATTTAACCAATTTTTTTTGTGCGGATAATTTAAAATTTTTTTTTTTCGTATTTAGCATTTAGATGCTTAGGGGGAATGAGATATCAATTTTGGTGATGATCGATGAAGGTCCAAAAAAAACTTTTTTTGTGCGGATAATTTAAAAAATGTTTTTTCGTATTATTCATTTAGATGATTAGGGGGAATCAGATATAGATTTTTTTAAATTTCTGAGTGTCTTTAGTCCAAAATTTTGTGGTGGAGGGGGAAAAATTTATTTTTATAAAATTGTTTTATGTTACCTATTGATATACCAAATATGAAGAATTTATTCTAGACTTTAGTAAAAACTCTTTAAGTGGGGGTAAATGTCAAAAAAAAATTCCACTTTTAAAGAGGGCGTGTCTAAAGACCACCGATATGTGAATTTCATTAGAAACAAAGAAGAATTTGATTTGGACTTTGGAGTAGGGGTATAAAACAATTGGCTTTCCCTGACGTTATTGTGTCTTAATTGGATTTAACTTTACGCGGAGATTTGTTTTTTTAATAAAAAAATATTATAATTTTTGTTTGGGGTGCAGTTTACCATTTTTATTTTTACCTGAAAAATGTTCGGGGTGCAGTTTACCAGTTTTCAAAATTTGGTGCAGTTTACCAGGGGTGCAGTTTACCATTAACAGGTGGTTTTGGGGTGCAGTTTACCTTACCCCAAATACCTAGGTATGCACTTAGATCGGCGACTCACCTGGAAGGATCACATTTGGAATAAGAGAAAGCAACTCGGTTTCAAGTTCAGGAAGCTGTACTGGTTAATAGGACGTGGATCGAAATTGACGTTAGAAAATAAATTGCTAATATATAAGACCATGCAGAAGCCCGTTTGGACTTATGTAGTGCAACTCTGGGGAACAGCAAGTAACTCTAACATTGAAATATTGGAATGTTTTCAATCCAAAATACTAAGAACCATTACAGACGCCGCATGGTACGTACCAAACGATATTATTCGGGACGATTTTTGTGTCTTTTGAACAGTGTCAAAAGTGAAATTGCAAACTACAGCAAGAAATACCAAGAAAGATTGAGCGATCACCCAAACAATCTAGCAGCAAACTTGCTTAACGCACATAACCAAACAAGAAGATTGCAACGGTACAAACCGCTTGATGTAATAAAAAGGTTTCAGTCCTAATTCATCTTGGATATAAAACATTAAATTAAAATGTTTTCTCTATTTCTATTGGTATGCTAATGGTTTAGTGTGCAGTGAAAACAAAAAGAGTTCCAATGGGAATTTCTCTTAATCATGTTGACTTTTATTGTAAGCGTCAAAACAATTACTTAATGTTTAGTGTAACAGATTGTAATTAATAAAATTGGATCCTAAATAAAAAAAAAAAGTTTATTCAAAATGCTTGCATCTACTACACATTTTAAGCACTCTTGTATTAAAAAAAATATCAAAATTATTTAATAATTTTCTCTTTTGATGTGTTAATTCGTGAATTAACAATGACAGCGCTGTCACTTATATTCAAATATAAATGAGTTTTTAAAATTAAATTAATAGATTTCAACAGCAATTTTATGCTTTAAATATATCGTTTTATAAAAAAATTTTTCTTTAAATTGGCACCGTCTTACCAAACATGTGAATTTGTTTATTAACCAGTAGTGTATAATGAAAAAATTATTTATCTAAAACTATGTAATATTGAGATTTTAAAATTTAGTTAAATTTTAATTTACCGCTTGTTTTGGTTTAGAATATTTTCGTACTCCGTGTATATTTCATTTTAAATAATATTTGGGAGCGACACCTATTGGTAGAGAAAGACAACGGTTCCTTAAGGGTAAAATTTGCTAAGGTGGCGTCACTTCTTTTGTTAGGGAACAAGCATCGTTCACTCGTTGGTGTACCGTTTTAACGTAAAGGTGTCATTTATTTTGAACTCAAAATAATTCTGTATTAGCTTGATTTGCTTTTAGTGTTGGTGATTAATTGTACAGGTATAAATCTTTTAATTAGTTTATAATGTTTATTACTAAAATTTTGGGAAAATATGTTAATTCAATTGATTTGTGTTTAACATAATTTCATTGTTTCAAATAATAGGAACTTAAAAGGTTGTTTTAAAGGGTTTTACATTATAGCTAAATTCGGTTTGCTTAATGCATTTTGCAATTATTAATTATTATTAGGAAAAAGTTGTCTAACTTATAAAAGAATATGTTGCAAGGTTAAAAGAACTAGGGTGCGGAGTTGTTAATAGAAAGTGGTAAGGGGGAGTTTTTTTCTTTGTGTGCAATAAGCAGATGTGCTCAAGGTTGTATCCGCATTTTCATTTAACAAAAGATAAAGGGACGGTTTGTTATACCAACACTTAATTTTATAAAGTAATAGTAACTTGTTTTTATTAATACAGAGTAAATGCTAACAATTATTATATACAGGGTGTTTTCAATTTCAAATGAGATTAGATTTATAAATAAGAGGTTTCATTATTTAAAATAGGTAATCTGTTAGTAAAGTAAATAATTATATACAGGGTGTTTGGCAAAGTTATTGCTAATTGTTTGTAGGTATAAAGACTTGATTAAATGAATTCAATCAGTTACTACGTCCCCACAAGGCTGAGTAATGATGTACGATAAGTTTACAAATCTTTATACCGTGGTAGATGATTGACTTATTTATTACAATGGTTTTGGGTTCGTTCGTGTACATTTAGCTTCTCCGATTTGGGTAAAAGATTAAAACAACCCCTAGTGGCGTGGAAGATAAATTACTCACGACCACTCTGCATAAAAGCAAACCATAAAGCAAATTATATTGAACTGTTCCCAAAGATTTGTAGTTAATTAAGTTGTCGTAACTTAGATCTGGGTTTTAATATTGGTAAATTAGGTATCTTAATTATTCAAATACAGGATGGTTGAACTTGTTTAAATTAGGTGGTAATTTTATTTAAATGGTGGTTAGTTAAAGGTAGTTTGAACAAAGGTATAATTTTATCCATTATCTGCTTATGTTTCAACAAAAACATATAGCTTTACACAATCTTCAATAAATGTACTAAGTACATGAAGAAAATAATATTACAATCCTAAGGATTAAATAAAAATAAGAATTTAAAAGGTATCGAAATCAATAATGCCGATTTAAACAAATCAACATCCAGGGTAATTAAATAAACAGATTATTTAGATCACGATTAGTTAAATCATTGCTTCAGGTTAAATTCCTCAAACAAGAATATTAAAGATAATAAAAGAATTGACATGCCCAAATTTGGTTGTTTTATTTTGTGTTGGAAGTTAATGGTCGTCTCTCCTTGGAGCGATCATTTGTTTTGTTACAGTTGTTTTTGACATTATGTTTTGTACACCGGAAGAAAGAATTTGGTTACTAGATGGCGATCGTAGGTATTTCACAACGTGGTGGTCCAGGTTATTTTCCGTGTCGTCGAAGAAGTGTGATTTAGGTTTGAACTTTGTTAGTTCTCAATAGATGGCGGATCTTACATGTGGGATAAAATTAAATAAACTTGTTACAATTATCCGGTGTTTTTATGATGGTTTCCTTTAAACTTTAAATAAAGTTTTACACACCCTGAAATCTCCGTAAGAACTCATGCCTAAAGGTCGTTTATCCACCTGACGTTACTATATACCTGGAGAAGAGGACCATAACAAGTTGCCGACGAGTCGCCCTGTCGCACTATGGGAACTTTTGACGAAAAGCTGGCCAAACCTCAAGAATTGGTATGCTAGGGTTTTTGAGGTCGCTGATTACGAATCTAAATTTAAAATTTTTATAAACAAAATGCAATATGGCCGACCAATATGTCAAAGAGATGTCCAATTTTATCTAAAATTGGTATTCAATGGGGTTTGAGGTCGCTGATTATGAATTCCTAGTTATAAATTTCAAAAAGCGAAATGGCGGATCCAATATGGCCGACTAATATGTAGGGGTGCGCATATAATCGATTAATCGACACCGTAATTCGAATAATCGATTATTTCATAATCGATTATGATAATTTATAATAATCGATTAATCGATTATAGAAATAATCGATTGTGAGAATAATCGATTGTGAAAATAATCGATTGTGAAAATAATCGATTGTGAAAATAATCGATTGTGAAAATAATCGATTGTGAAAATAATCGATTGTGAAAATAATCGATTGTGGAAATAATCGATTATGAAAATAAACCTGCAATTACAAATTTTTTTATCGCAACGTTATAATATGCTTCCAGGTAGTACTTGGTTGGAGGTTATGTGGTGCAATCTGAATAATTTGAACCCACGGTAATACGAATCTCCAGAATTCAAACTCAATAAAATGATCTACAAAATTTTCGAAATTAAATTAATGTATGTAGATTAACTAATTAAACTCCGCCATTGCCGGTCCCAAGCCCGGATGAAAAAGGAGGAGGGGGAGGAGTAACAACCTCGTTAAAAAACCAGGGTTCAGTTGGCTCCGACTGATAGCACCCTGTGTGGGCCCCTGCCTAGGGTTACAGGTGAAAAGTGGTCAACGGTCCCAAAGACAGAAGGACCTTCAACGTCAAAGGGAGCGGAAGAACTAAAAAAACGGGGTAGGCAGAACCCCAAAGACTCGAAAGTCAATCAGCCTATTGGAAGAAAACCAAGACTACAAATTGACCGGTCCTCCAGGTTGGGGGTTTGGGCGATGGGCCAGCACCTCATCACCTGTAAAACAAAGTAAAATGCTCTTGAACCTATAGCCAAGCCTCGGAATTTGGATAGAAATTTAAGACGACTTAACGCGAGAAAACGGTTGATGAATATTGGAACATGGAACGTCCAGGGGATGACAAATAAATTGACAGAAATCAATAACGAGCTGAATAGACTCAATGTAGACATAGTTGTATTGTCGGAGACCAAGAAGAAAGGTCAAGGTAGTGAAGAAATGGGAGACTACATTCACATTTGGTCGGGGGTGGATAAATCTCGAAGAGCTAAGGCAGTGGTATCCATTCTAATTAAACGCGACCTTAAAAGATTTTTAAAAAGTTTTACTTGTATAGACGAAAGAATTGTGTCAGTAACGATGTCATTATACGGATACGAAACAACAATAGTTCGGAACATACGCTCCCACCGATGGCCTAGACCAAGACGTTAAGGATATATTCTATGGTAGACTAAATAAAGTAGTAGGAGATATTAAAGGTAGACAGGAGGTCATAGTGGCGGGAGATTTGAATGCCAGAGTGGGCATTAAAGAGGAGGATGAAGTTGTGGGAAGATATGGAGAAGTAACGGTGAATGACTCAGGTGAAAGATTAGTAGCATTTTGTAAAGAAAATCAGCTTAAGATTGTAAACTCATTCTTCCCCCATAAGAATATACACACGTTTACTTGGGAAAGACCATCGTTACAACAAAAGTCGGTTCTGGACTACATAATTATGAAACAGAGATCAACAGTTATTAGGGTACAGGACTGTCGAGTTAAAAGAGGGGCTGATTGTGGCTCAGACCATTACTTAGTAATAGCCAAGTTGATATTTCAATATGGAAAGTGTGATAGCGAATCCAGGAAAGACACTAAAACAAAACAGGCATGCCATGTCAGTGTAAAGTATAAATTGCATTTATTGCAGCAACCCAGTGTTCGACAACTGTATGAAAATAGATTGAGGGAGAAGTTGGATGAGGCACCAAACATCGAAAATGTAGAAGAGTATGAAAATATTAAGAGGGCAATGAATGAAGCAGCAACGGAGGCGCTTGGAACGAGTGATAAACGAAATACAAGAAGATTACCACTATGGTGGACAGAGGAAATAAATGAGTTGGTATTGGCGAAAACAAAATTGTACTCCGATTGGTTAACAGCAAGAACAATGGAGAATAGAGATAAATATAAAAACAAGAATAAAGAATTGAGAAGAAAAATAAGCGAAGAAAAAAATATATTTTGGGAACGGAAATGCGCACAGATAGAAAGTTTAATGGGGGGAGCTCGAACAACTGAGATTTGGAGAACGATTAAACAGATGAAAACAAATAATATTAATACATTGAACAACTTGGTTGGAATAAATGAATGGAGGGGCCACTATGAGGAACTGTTTACAGAAAAACGACCAGAATTCGTGGATAGAACATTTCTGCTAAACCAAAACAGTGAGGTAGATGAAGAGATAAATATAACGCTGGATGACATTAAACGTAACTTAAAAAATATGAAAAATGGAAGAGCCCCGGGACCGGGAGGTATTCCGGTAGAGCTATTGAAAAATGGCGGAGAATCTTTGATGCTGAGAATTTGGGGACTAGTCTGTACCTGCTTTAAACTGAATAAGGTTCCAAAAGAATGGAAGATATCATATGTGATATCACTGTTCAAGAAAGGAGATAGAAGAGATCCAAAGTGTTATAGAGGACTGAGTATTACAGGCACCTTTAGTCGACTGTTTGGAAAGATAATACAAGAAAAACTGAGACTGAACATTGGAAATAAAATAGGGGAGGACCAAAGTGGTTTTATCCCTGGTAGATCGTGTATTGATAACTTGTTCACATTGCAGCAGATATTGGAGAAAAGGATAGGAACAGGACAAGAAGTCCACTTGGCTTTTATTGACCTTGATAAAGCGTATGATTCGATACCCAGATGCAAGCTTTGGGAAGTATTGGAGAAAGTGGGCACTAATAGCCAGTTGATCCAAATAATAAAAGAACTCTATAATGAAAATGTAACATACGTTAAGAATGGCAACACAATATCAGAACCACTTACAACATCTAAGGGACTCCGACAAGGGTGCAGCTTGTCGCCACTGCTGTTTAATATATATTTAGAGATCGCATTAAAGAAATGGAAAAGACACTGCGAGGGGATGGGAATTCCTATTGGCAACAGCACACTTTATACGCTAAGCTTTGCGGATGATCAGGTGGTAATAGCACAGGATGCATATGACCTAGAGTTTATGATAAAGAGGCTAAACGAAGAATACAAGGAGTGGGGCTTACAAATCAGCATGACCAAAACCGAATATTTGGTGGTAAATTCAGACGCAAGGTTTGAGGTGCTTATCGATGATGATGTAACGGTCAAGCAAGTGGACGCGTTCAAATACCTGGGCTCAATTGTAGATAAGAATGGAATAGGCAAGGAAGAAATAAAGCATAGAATACGAGAAGGCCGAAGAATCTTGGGATCCTTGAACTCATTGTGGTGGAACAAAAACATATCAATAAATACAAAGAAACGATTGGGACAAGTCATGGTAGAGTCCGTCCTATGTTACGGAAGTGAGGTATGGACAGTCGATGCAGAAATGAAAAGAAAACTGAATGCGGTAGAAATGGACTATTTAAGAAGAGGAGCAGGAATATCGAAACTGCAGCATATTAGGAACGAGGTCATCAGAGAGCGTATGGAAGCAAAAGACACCATAAATGACAGAATTGAAAGACGAGGACTAAAATGGTTCGGACACTTAATGAGAATGGAGGAAAATCGATGGCCTAAACGGGTTTATCAGTGGACACCGCCCGGAAAGAGGAAAAGAGGAAGACCGAGAAGATCGTGGAATGATGGAATTCGACAATCAATGTCAAATCGAAACCTGGACGAAGAACAAACGCGCAACAGAGAGGAATGGCGAAGGGTAACGGGAAAACGGTTTTTAGCTGTATAGTGAAATACAATGTAACATTGTTTATTATTGTAATCTTACTAATCCGAAATATATATATTGCAATGTACCACTACCACGTCAATAGAAATGATCACGTTTTGATTCAAAGTTTTAATTTATCAATAAAGATAGCACATGACTTATTTGTTCGAAAGTAAAGGTTTCATCCGACACCAAAAATCTGCTTTAACGTCATAAATTTATGTAAAGACAAGGTCCCGGAACGAGATGACAAAATAAATTCAAATGCAACGTTTTAATTCTGTTTATAAAATAAAGGTTTGTTAAAATTGTAAATTAATTTAAGTAGTTATAAGAAATGTAATTTGAAATCAAAACAAATAATTGTACAAAGTATTAGTTATAAAAATGTGTTGAAACGTAGAACTTTTAAAATAACAAAATTTTACATGTGTCAAAGTGCTTCGTAACTCAATGTACCACAAACGGAAACAACATCTTCTTCAAAAGTTACTGGAAGATCGGCAAAGATACAAGAATTTTAATTCAATTTAATCTGAAACATAAAAATTTTATTAAAAAATTTTACAATTATTTTGGGCTAAGTACGAACCTGCAAACTTTAACGTCAAATGAATTGATTTTACATCGATTAATGGAAAATCACAATTGCCTTGGAAAACACAAGTAACGTTGGTGAAACAATTGGTTAAAAAAAAAAATAATAAGTTGATTCTTGAATTTAATGGTGGTGAAAATTTAGCCTCTCCTAAAAATTAAATAAATAGTGAGAAAATTGTTTTAAAATCGTATGAAAAGTGAAAATATCATAAAAGCAAATATACTTACGTATCTAAAAAGTCAATTTCGTCGAATTTATCAAGTGATTGTGTTTATTTTTGAAAAATTTGGTTCCGCATAAAACGTGGCTCGACACTGCACAAGAAAACTTATCTGCATTATTATCAGTAACCGAAGGTCATCAACCAAGCAAAACTATCCTATTGTATGCTGTTAGAAACTAGTGACAAGAAATTCCCTACATTGATTAAGGTAATTTCACATTAAAAGTTATTTTAATAAAAATTACTGAAAATTTTTGGCAACTGAAATACGCGTGCGTTAGCTCGTTTAAAGTTTTAATATTAAGATTTTGTCAGTAAATTTAAGAATTTCTATTCATTTTTCTATTTTCTTTGCACAATTTATAATAAAATTAATATTCCTTTGAAAACGGAGCATAATTTGTTTTTGCAACCTTATTTTCCGACGACCAGTAATTTGTATTTCAGTATCACGACTTGGTCAAGGAAAGAGCCCAACTTGAGATTAGGTAAGTCAGTGCTCTCCGAAATAGTCAAAGCCGAGGTGAAATTTTATTTTATTGCAATTTATCAAATAATTTTACAATCATTTTTATTGACGAGGTACATTTACGTACACTCGTATACAACATCAATATAAAACGTGCAGCCCTAGTAAAGCTCCGAGGCTACACAGCAATTTTGGCTAGCCCAACGTGTGGCACTTTTATAGGATTCAGTTCATTACAATTTTGGCTAGCCCAACGTGTGGCACTTTTATAGGATTCCGTTCATTACAATTTTGGCGTCACAACGTGAGGCTCGAATAAACTCGAGTAACCTCGAACCACAAACAAAGTTAGGTTATCGTAATTAAATTACTAGATAGGTTAATTACAAAGAGAAATTTCATTAAAATTATTCATAACGCTGACATTAAAACTAAAAATTTTCTTAAAACTAAAATTAAAAATATTTGTATTACTAAAATTAAACGTACATCATCAATTAACTTAAAAAAAACTATTTCCTAATAAATAAATTAACAATACATACGACATAATGAAAACGGAAGAGGTTAAAAATTTAAAAGATTTCATGGCATGGATGAAAGCGTATTATAAAGAAAGTGATCTCATCAATGATAAGAGAGAAGAAGAACATCAAAAGAGAATGGAAGAAATTAATAAGAGAGCACAAGAAAACACGAGATTAATTATCGAAAACATAAATAACGCCACGAAGGAGTTGATAGAAACAGTAGATAGAAACTACAATAAAATGATTATAAATGTATCAGAAATTATGGGGCCAGCGATAGCCGAAAAAGTTGTAAATGAAGAAATTAATTTGGAAAAAGAAGAAGCAGCAAAAATAGAAGAAGAAACGGTAAAGTTGGAAGCCGAAGTTATTCTAATACCACCAACATACGTGGTAAAATCAAGAAAAGCATGCAAACGGGTGCAATTAAAAATTAAAAAGCTACGGCTAAGGCAAAAACATCGAAATGGGGGCATGCGAGCAAATAAGAAAAACTTACATAAAGAAACGTTTTACAATCACAAAGCGGTCTACGAAATAAAAATATTACATTAAAAATTAGAAAACGTCATAAATTAACAGGTAAACAGATTAAAAGTAAAAATAATTTAACAAACTTAAAATTTAAAAACTTAACAGTTGAATGGGGTAACAAAATAAAATTTACAAAATCAGGGGGTAACAAAAAGTTTACACATAAAAATTTAAATAAAACAAGAAATTATGTTAACATCGGAAAGAAGAAAATAAATTTACAAAAGAAGAATACAAAGAGAAATGATTTTGTTAGTAAGAAGAAATTTTACAAGCGGGTAAAATTTAAAATCAAAAGAGTACGTTTTAAAATAAAGTCATTCTTACTATTTTCATAAGCGGTAATGAAATAAACAACGGCGAAACATAAATTAAAAGAAATAATTAATAACAACTTAAAAATTGAAACCGCTCAGAAAAATAGTAAGATGACAAGAAAAGAAGACGACAAACACGGATATGACAACTGTAAAAATAATTTTAAGAACTCGAACTAGGACATAAGAGATCTAAATAGCTTTGTAAATATGATTAGAAGTTATTAGAAAATTACGACAAAACAAGAATTTACCAAGATGGAAGAATTAATATGAAAAAGATGATACGTTTTAAATAATCAAGAAATTATAAAAAGGATAGTTATTGAGAATTTAATTGGCAGATATTTTATTGTAGAATAATTTTGAAAATGAGATTGTAATTGGTCATAGGGAAAAATTGAATTAGATTTTGGGTGAAAAAAAAAAAACGGGAGTTAAAATAAGTGAGTAGAAAGTTAATTTGAGAAATCAGAAGGTAGTCGATGTTAAAAATTGGTATTCAATATTGAAAATTAAGAAATAAATGGGGTAAATAAATTAAATGGTAGTTATAGATAGGTGAAATGAATAGGTAGGCACCCGAATGTACTGAAATGAGAGGCACGGGTGTAAATTTAAATAAATGATTATGAAGTTATATAAGATAAAATGTATAAGAGACCAAAAGGAGGTCAAAGATTAAGTAAATGGGGAATTATATAAAAATATTGATTAAAAAGAGATAAAGAATACTAGTAAATAATAAGACAGAATTATGAATAAAAATTAATGATTGAAAATTTAAAAAAAAAAAACTGAAAGTAGGAAGCACCCAAAGAAATAGGCCAAAAGATGGAAAGATTAAATTAAAAATAAAGAGTCAAGTTTTATAAACAGAAAAAAGTAGGTAAAATTTTAAAAAAGGTTTAGAATTTAAATAATTTGAAAAGGTTATCAGAAGTCTTGGTAGATTATGGGTTATTATAAACAAGTAGGTTAGTTTGAATTTTTATATAACTAGTTAAAGTTGTGTTAAAAAGTTTAGTTAGGAATTTTTTTCGAATAGTTTTACATTTTAGTTAGTAGATTTTGAATTTTGGTTATTAAACGTTACATTATAAATTTAGTTTGATGTGTTTATGAATAAACGCACGTGTGTTAATTAAGAAATTTATCACAAAAAAATAGGTGTTTTCGGATAAATTTTAATTAAATGCAATGTACCACTACCACGTCAATAGAAATGATCACGTTTTGATTCAAAGTTTTAATTTATCAATAAAGATAGCACATGACTTATTTGTTCGAAAGTAAAGGTTTCATCTGACACCAAAAATCTGCTTTAACGTCATAAATTTATGTAAAGACAAGGTCACGGAACGAGATGACAAAATAAATTCAAATGCAACGTTTTAATTCTGTTTATAAAATAAAGGTTTGTTAAAATTGTAAATTAATTTAAGTAGTTATAAGAAATGTAATTTGAAATCAAAAAAAATAATTGTTCAAAGTATTAGTTATAAAAATGTGTTGAAACGTAGAACTTTTAAAATAACAAAATTTTACATGTGTCAAAGTGCTTCGTAACTCAATGTACCACAAACGGAAACAACATCTTCTTCAAAAGTTACTGGAAGATCGGCAAAGATACAAGAATTTTAATTCAATTTAATCTGAAACATAAAAATTTTATTAAAAAATTTTACAATTATTTTGGGCTAAGTACGAACCTGCAAACTTTAACGTCAAATGAATTGATTTTACATCGATTAATGGAAAATCACAATTGCCTTGGAAAACACAAGTAACGTTGGTGAAACAATTGGTTAAAAAAAAAAAATAATAAGTTGATTCTTGAATTTAATGGTGGTGAAAATTTAGCCTCTCCTAAAAATTAAATAAATAGTGAGAAAATTGTTTTAAAATCGTATGAAAAGTGAAAATATCATAAAAGCAAATATACTTACGTATCTAAAAAGTCAATTTCGTCGAATTTATCAAGTGATTGTGTTTATTTTTGAAAAATTTGGTTCCGCATAAAACGTGGCTCGACACTGCACAAGAAAACTTATCTGCATTATTATCAGTAACCGAAGGTCATCAACCAAGCAAAACTATCCTATTGTATGCTGTTAGAAACTAGTGACAAGAAATTCCCTACATTGATTAAGGTAATTTCACATTAAGTTATTTTAATAAAAATTACTGAAAATTTTTGGCAACTGAAATACGCGTGCGTTAGCTCGTTTAAAGTTTTAATATTAAGATTTTGTCAGTAAATTTAAGAATTTCTATTCATTTTTCTATTTTCTTTGCACAATTTATAATAAAATTAATATTCCTTTGAAAACGGAGCATAATTTATTTTTGCAACCTTATTTTCCGACGACCAGTAATTTGTATTTCAGTATCACGACTTGGTCAAGGAAAGAGCCCAACTTGAGATTAGGTAAGTCAGTGCTCTCCGAAATAGTCAAAGCCGAGGTGAAATTTTATTTTATTGCAATTTATCAAATAATTTTACAATCATTTTTATTGACGAGGTACATTTACGTACACTCGTATACAACATCAATATAAAACGTGCAGCCCTAGTAAAGCTCCGAGGCTACACAGCAATTTTGGCTAGCCCAACGTGTGGCACTTTTATAGGATTCAGTTCATTACAATTTTGGCTAGCCCAACGTGTGGCACTTTTATAGGATTCCGTTCATTACAATATATATATAGATTAACTAATTAATGTAAGTTTATTAGAATATTTTCAATTCCAGATCAAAATAATTTTTAAATGTTTTTTAAATAAAAATTTAATTCCAATTCATAATTTGATCGAGTTCGTTAATTAGTGGGTAGAATTACTGTGGGTTTGCACTTTTGAGATTGCACGACATGTTTATCTTTGGTACTACATAATATTACAAAGTTATGTCTGGTTGTCCGTCTTTCTTCGTGACGTAGTAAATTCATTATTATTTACATTATAAAACTTATTAGTTACGTTCCACAGGTTTAAAAATGAAAAGTGTTCGTAATCTAGACAAAATGCATGTATTTCTAAATACTTGTTTAGGTATATCCTAAATAAATGAAAAATTAAAATAAAAGACAATTATGTTATCAACTGGTGCTTAGCAACACTTCTTATCAGCACCACCGTAACACTATTAGCAAAATAATAAATTATATAGTAATTTAGTAACCCTTAATAGCCCTACCTATTATAGTTATGAGTTCATAATTGACTATGAGTTCATAATCGAATATGAATTCATAATCGATTATTTTCAATAATCGATTAATCGAAAAAAATCGATTATTTTTTATAATCGATAATCGATTATGAAATTTCATAATCGCGCACCCCTACTAATATGTCAAAAAGATGTCCGATTTTATCTAAAATTGGTATTCAATGGGTTTAGAGGTCGCTGATTATGAATTCCAAGTTGTAAATTCCATAAATAAAATGGCGAACCCAATATGGCGGAATTATATTTAAAAAAAATTATTTTAACGATTTTAACTACAATTAGTGGTAGCCAGGATTTTTTCGAGTCGCTAATTGTGAATCAAAAATACTATAAACAAACTGGCTGACCCAATATGGTGGAATTAATGTCAAGAAGTTGTGTGATTTGAACCAAAATCGGCACCCCGGAGGTTTCTAGAGGGTTAATTATAACGCATTAATTATAACAATTCCTTAATTTTATTTAAAAACAAATATTGGTTAAAATTATAAAAAACGTAATTACAACTCCATATCATCATCCGAGTGAATAGAATTTCTTCCTTTACTTTCGGATGTAATGCAATTGTTTTTCACCAGATCCTGTAATGAAACAATTTATTATTAAGTTTAAAAAACCTTTTAACTAAAAATACGAAAAACTATTCACTTTATATTTTATAATAAACGAAAGCGAATTTATATTTTCATTAAGTAATATTTTTATTGACAATATATTGAACTGTCTTCAACAAAATTTCTCAATTTAGCAAAATTTTTTCTATAAAATAAATTCAAAATTCAATAAAATAATTTTTCTAATGTCAATATTATAATTTCGTTGTACACAAAAATCTTTATTGGTCAACATTTAAACAAAAATAATTCTTCAAATTTATTCAATTTACAAGTCTGGAGTATGTTCCAAAAGGACTAGATTTGTTTTTATTAAAACAAATCAAAAATATTATTTGTATTTAAAAATTTTAAATTTAAATTATGTGCTTAAAGTCATGCGTGTAATTTAAAAAAAACACAAGTGCGCGAACTGACACTCGCAAGATTTGGAACATTTCGTGGACGTCCATGTATGGACACATTTTAAAATTGCAAGCCAAGATCCACAAAATCAACCAACCAGAAGAGCTGAATCGCAAATTGCACACGCGTGGTGAAGAATTTTCGGCAACGATGAAGAACATGGACGTATTCGTTCGGGGATGAACAAGGATTCAAGCGGTGATTTTTCAATCAATAAGTGGATTTAAAAAAGCGGATTTTTCTAAGTGGAGTTAAAAGTGGATATTCAAAGATATCCAAAGAAAAGTACAAAGTGGATCCTTAAATGGTTTTTAGAAGTGGAAACTTAAGAAAATTACAATTAAGAGGAATAAAAAGCGGTCAATGTTAATGAAAATTGATGGTTGCAAAATTAACCACGAATTATTTGCAAAATTCAACAATTCTGGATTTGGCTTATGAAAAATTGGTATGGAAATATTGGAAATCAACCTACATAAGAAGTTTATGTTAATCGAGTGTTATAACCAAAATTTAAAAGAAAAGACAAGGTATTTAGAAATTTTTGAAACATTTAAACCAGTGAAATTTATTACTTTAAAAACATTATACAATCACATGTGTGTTTGTACACTGAATGACTTTTTATCTCTGAACAATTTATGTCATAGAGGCGCACTTAATTTCTTTATGTGTGAAAACAATAATTATTTACTAACCCATATTTTGTATTGTAAAAAAAATTTTATTAAACAAAAAAAAAATTAATAAAATTGAAGGATTGAATTATTTCAAAAACAAAAAAAAAGTTATCACATATAAAAAAAAAACAGAATTTTGAGTGTAACGAGAAAATAAAAGTTAAAAAAATTAATTTTTCATAAAAAAATATCTGTCGTGGATTCGAAATTAGCGAATAATAAATAATAAATATAATACTATATTTAAAATTAAATTTTTTCAATTGGGCGAAGTTCTGGGCAATTTGGAGGTTTTGCATATTTTAGAATTTCGGTAGTACAAAATTCAGTAAACAAAAGTTTAAGAAAATTACAGTATTATTATAATATTATATTGTCAATAATAATATTACTTCATGAAAGAATAAATTCGTCGGATAAAAAAATTTTTCCAACAAAAGTTGTTTATTTATTCATGCAAAATATGAATCTGCTAAAAAAAATATAAGGTACCATTTAAAAAAACAAAGTTGATCTTCAAATGACCTTGAAAAGGTCAATAAATTAAAAAAACAATGATGCCATATTCTTTCCCCCTCGCTATCATACAACTTTTGTCCGAAACATTTTTTCATCTGACTTTTGGTTTTTGAGATGTTAATTGCTGGAAGTTTTAAAATGAACACTCGGTATATAAATTGTAGTTTAACGCAAAAATCTTTTATAGGTTTTGACCGGGTTTTCGTCAAAAGTTCCCACAGTGTGTCGTACTCTTGCATTGCTGTGAAATGCCCTTGTTATGTATTTCCTTTCCTTGTAGAGATTGTCGCTTGTGTTTCCTTCAGTGTCATTCTTGCATGTTGTACCTATTAGTTTTTTTTGGTATTCTTAAGTTTATCAGTCTTCTATTAATTTATTTCTTTTCACCTTGTCAAATGCCTGCTTGAATTATATAAACAACATCTCCAAGACTCGATATCACTAGTTGTGAAAAAAATATATTGTATTTTTTTATTAGTTATAAAGTAGTTAAGCTATAGCGGCTACAGCTCCTTTTTAACAGATAATCCTCACAAGAAGTTCAAAAAGAAACGATTGTTTTAAGATTTTGATAGAAGGATTTATTTATAAGATTTTAGTTATCGTTTCCGTTATTTACGAATAAAGAAATTACATTTTAAAATAATGTATTTTTATTACATTAAATTTAAAATTACATGGCCACAAAACATATAATTACTATCCTATAATTACTAGACTAATAAATTTTAAAATGTATGACAAATAACGACATCATCTTAGGGTAAAGTACAGAAAATATGAAACGTCCAACATATATTTCATACTCTTTTTAAAACAATCTAGGCTATTCATATAAAGGATAGAATTATTATTAATATTTATTTTTGTGTTTAGAAGAAATGTTTAGAAAACACATTTAAAATAAGATGCTTTAAGAGATATGGCAAAAAACGCTTTTTTTTCGAGTATGATGATACAAGTTTTTTGATATGAATTTTAAAGATAATTTGAGACCAATTAAATTATGAATACTTTGTATTTCGTTCTTTTTGCAATATGCTTTGATATCCATGATTTTAAATTTAAAATAATAACGATGATGATAATAAGAATACACAATGCAACGCACAAACACTTTGCTTTTACATATAAAACGCACCCATTGTTTAAAGAAAGATATACAAGTATTCAGATACTGTTGTGCTTGCATAAAATTAAAATATCAAAATATAAAATATGGCCCGTGTTAGAACAAGCAATGTTAGTTATTCTTCTTTTTATATAATAAATGAAAAACGACTTTGTACAAAAAGCATCTTTTTAGATTATACATGCATTACATAATCTAAATTATTTTATGGAGGGTCTACATTAGGTATAATATACCATACATCTACCTACGCCTTTTATTTCAGATTTTATAATGATATATGTTACTCTTTTTTTCTAAACTATCTACTCAATGATTTACATCTTGTTTACATGTATCGTTACAAAATCTTCTTAAAGTTAGAATTAGTATTTATTACAGCTATGCAAAGATGGACTCTCATATGCAATAGTTTTTTCTTTTAAAGCTTAAGACAACATATTATTATGTCGCTTGATAAGACTAAAGTTATCAATCTTTCAAAAAATACTTAAATAACGCCGTAATTTTTTATGTGTAAAGTTACAATTCTATCAATTATTATCAAGTTACTTTAAAATACAATTAAGTACAACGTAACAAAAATTAAAATACTTCACGAATATCGCACATCAATAATAATTCAAATATTAATATCCACTGGAATGATTCCATTAAAGCAAAATTAATTATAATTAATATCAAAAATTAACACTTAATAAAATCATAATATTATATCAAAAATACTGTTACGAATAATAAGTCAGTTCAAATTTACACAAAAGGCTGCCAAGCAAAAAAACAATTGTAACAATACAATTAAATTAAATACTTCAATTTTTAATTGAATTATTAAATTATTCTTTAACCTCAAAATATTTATACGTGGGATTTTCATAACCATTTATTTGCATGTTGGTAACGTGTCTTTCTTCAGGGGTTGCTGCTTGATCTACTTCCACAAATCCTTGACTTTGGGGGGAACGTGCTGACCTACGTCGTGCAACTGCAATACCTACCACTATAGCTGCCATTAGGGCCATACCCGCAAATGCAAGTGTAAAGTACACACTTTTTCCATCTCTTCTTCCGTACACCTCACGACGTACGGAATATGTCTAAAAAAATTTCAAGCTAAAATTACACTTTTGTAGGTTAAAATTAAAATACTTACAGGTTCTCCGTGACTAATATCATGAGTCATAGCATGTGCAACTCTAATGACATCTTGCTGGTGGGCAACAGCGGCTACCTCTTCGACTGCTTGTTGAACAGCAGCATCATCAACTTCTCTATGTTGCTCGGAGGTTGTTATGGCATTACTTATAATATCAGACACCACATTTTCAGGCGACATTGTCGTAGTCTAAAATTTCCAAATTACAATCACAATAAAACAACAAATAAGTTTTCTTACCCTATCATCTGCTAAAGTTTCATCTTCCATATCTTCTGCATCAAAATTATCAATCTTTTTCCCTAAAACAGCTTCAACGCGCTTCTTCTCATCTCGTAATTCCATTCTTTCCTTTTTCCTTTGTTCTTTCCTTGCTTTCTCTTGTAATCGCTGTCTTTCACGTTCGGCTTGTTTATTGACAACGTCAGTCTTATATTTATCTAAAATAGCTGCTTCTGCATTAGTTGTCATAGATAAAAGCGAACCAGGAGTTTCATCTTTCGATCGTAAAGCTTGAATATAATCGTCCATTAACTGACCGATTTTAGCGGATAAATCCGGATACCGTTTCAACATTTGCATGCTTTGATTAACAGTTCTATCAATATCGGTCAAACGTTCCAAAGTTCTCGGTTGTTCGCGATTAGCTGCTTCCAAACTGCTTTGCAATAAATGGCGGTAATGAGTGATTGCGTGAGCGCGATCTTTATGAAGAGCTCGTAAAAGTTTTTGTAAACATTTTTGTACTCTATGGGTCTGAAATTTTGATTCTTAAAATACAAACAAATATTATATTACACGATATAACTTACATTTGGAGGTTGATCGTTTAACGCTTGCGTATAACACGTCATGGCTTCCTTTTTCCTTTGATTAATATGTGCAAGAACTCTTTGCTGGTGCATGGCAGCTAATTGGTGTTTTTCCGCATCACCTTCTTCTTCCAACGCTTGAACAGTTTGTTGAAACCTTTGGGTCATCCTTTGTTTAAAGTTATCTGCCCCGCGAGGATCTCCTGATCTCATATCTTGATAACGTTCTTCTAAATCTGACCAATCTTTCATAACTCGAGTTACCTTTTCACGATGAGCTTCTTCCAAACGTTCCTATATGACCATATTAAAAGTAGTAAAAATAAATATGAGCGTTATATGGAATAAATACCTGAGCTTCTTTATAGCTTTGGTGTTCATTTCTTGGGTCGAAATGCGTAAAGTATGGATCGGGTGTCGGAATGGGAGTTATTTTCGCAGTTGTACTGGTAGACGTTGGTGGTGGAGTCACTTTTGAGGTATAAGTTGCACCAGATGGTGTTGTATCCCAATCTTGATCCGAATCATCATAGTCGTCGTCGTCATCTTCATCCTCGTCTATAGAAGGATCGTCAGATAATTCGGTATCATCTGCAAGATCGTTCAATTCGTCTTTTTCATCATCGTCATCATCTTCGTCTGAATCTAAAGATTCATCATCAGTGTCTAAAAGTTGTTGTTGATCTGATTTCAAAATAGTGAGATCGATTGGTTTCTTGGGCTTAGTACTATCTATTAAAAAAGAATTACATCATCATTAAAGTGACAATTTCATTTTCAATGTTTCAAAAACAATAGGAAAATCGTTTAGTATTTCAATTTTAAAATGCAGTGCCACATTGCATTATAACGAATTTTGCGGTAAAGTTCAATTTTGCGTTAGTGCTAAATCAAGAAAAGCTCATCTATCCTTGTCAGGTTTCGCTGATATTACAAATGTCCCTAGATGAACAGAAATCGACCAAGTGCTTAATGAATAGCAAAAATTTTTCTGACGCTGCAAAGCAAGCCAATAAAAATAAATTTGTACAAATTAATATCCGAATGTATCGTTACAAAATAGCTTTATTTAATGGAATTCGGGATAGAAAGTTAAAATTTTTTTTTAAATAAATAGCGATTAACAAACTTGTATGGTCTGCAATTTGAAAACCGATCGTTTGGAATAAACGGAATTGGGAAAGATATTTGCGATGGGAATTAAACAATGTTTGTATGTTTTCATGCTGATGAGTCTCTTTGGTCTAATGAAGCTACTCTTGTATCAGAGCATAATTGTATCACAGAAAGATATTATCTAACTATCTAATTTTAGCATAATTTGATCATCACGATTATTCAATTTATTGCTGCAATGAGAATAACCTTTGAAATAGTTTATTTTACCATGTTACTCGTACAACAATTATTGTTTAATTGCATATTTACATACATAATAAATTTAATGTAAATTCTAAACATCATTTTTTAATTAAACTCTTAAATTTTTATGGCTTCATCTCCGCTACGTCATTAACTAAACAGAAACTAATGTTGCTAAACAAACTCCGATTAAACTTTAAATTATAGAAAACTATTTGAAATTCCAACTTTTAAAGAAAGTTTAATAGGTAAACTTAGCCTTAAATTTATTTCATGATGTAATGTTAAACCCGTCTAGAAGTAAAGTTGATGTTTTTGTGTAACTTATTTTTAACTTTTACATGTTTCCTATTTTAACCAATCGTTAAAATTTTTAATTAATACTGAAATTTTAACATTATAATATTGTGGTGAGTGAAAACCCTTTTATTCTTTAATGAGAGTTGAAATTGAAATTTTATTTTAAAATATACAGTCGTAAAGCAGTGCGACTACGATTAAAATAATAATAAGGGTTTTACCTCGACGACCCATCTCTAAAGTAAAAAATAAACCGTCTTACATTATAATTTTGTATGCCAATTAAAAAACGTTTATGACAAATCTTACACTGGGAACGAGAATCGCTTAACATCGCTAAGCGATTCTCGCTATTAAACATTTTCATCTAGCCCCCCCCCCAACTGTTGGAAGTTATTCATATTTTTGCATTGATTTTTTTAAGGTAAACCACCTTCCCAGAACGCGGGAACTCCCAAGCTAAGTCAGGTCCTCAAATGAATTATCGCTTATCTTCTTTGGTGTCTTGATATGACAAAAAATCGAGTATAAAAAAGAAAATTTTTAAATTCTTGCCTTTTAGAAATTCATACTTATTTTACCCCAACAGTTTTACCTTATAATTTGGTACACAAAGGTCAGAAAATGTATGATAGATCTTACATGACGCCACAAACGTTTGCAACAGCTACGAATTCTTGCATAAAAAGATTTTTTCAAACACCCCGTCAAAACCGTTGGAATTTTTCATGTTTTGCCTACAAGTAGATTTGAAAAACTAGTGTGAGACAATGAACACACGAACTGAAAGAGTTTGAACGGTTTGGGACCCACTTGCACACTCTATCCGGCAACCTTAAAATTAGAAGAAACTAAGGGTATCAGTAAACTGGAAAGAATCCGAACCACGGGAAGATGGACGTTCATAGAAGATTACCTCGGTGGTTTGCCATTGCGCCTTCCGAGGAGAGTCAGCCAGAATAAGTTCTTATCCATCCCGGATTCGAACCGAGTGTTTCTCATTAGTAGTAGACGCACTTAACTGCCAAAGCTATGACCCAACGCATCTAATTGTAGATTGCTGTAGATTGGACGGAATGTTATAACATTCCAACGGTGTTACCTTATGTTATCACAAAACGATATTCCGGTATAATCTACTAGTCGCCAAGCGAAGGGTTCAATCGTGTTTTGTTTTCAAACTTGAACTTTAAAACAAACGAGAAGGCTACTTCTGATTAAATCTTCAATTAATTGCAAGTTCATGACTAAGGAATGTTACGTTTGTTTTTCACGACCGGCATGTTTCAAGCTGGAAAAACAATGAGGTTCCAAAAGTGAAAAGCTTAGTCACTGATTCAGTAACTCGTGGCGAGGAAAAACGGTTTTGCTTCACCGATCTTTTCCAATTGGGGCATCACTCCAAACATTTAGTAGAATAATAAACTAAAACCACTTGAATTCAATCAGACCGGTGCGGTATGGTGATGTAATCTTCATGTACACCCTAAAACTTATCCTTCAATTTCAAAATTCCAAGATTTGGAAGATTAAATAGATTACGAACGGCCACATGAAATGTGAGATGACTGAGATGGGTATCGTAAGAAGAAAAAGAAATGAAGAATGAAAAAGAAATACAGCGGTGTAGAGCAAGCGATAAGAGCATATGTTACTTACTACATAGGGGGGTTGGTATAATTATAAATAAAAAATGGAAAACAAAGTTAAAAAGCTACACGGCCGTTAACGAACGAATTATAATAACAATATTCCAGATTACGAGGTGCTGCATGATTGAGGTGTATGCGCCAGAAGAAGATAGGGTTGTATAAAGGTTGATATTGCAAAAAAGCCGATGCAGAGACGAGTAAAGGCTGTTGGGAGTGGCTGTCGAGCAAACATTCTTCTCCTTTGGTGGTGAATAGTTTTGAGGATGTCAGATTAGTCATGGGATCTTCCATTTGTTGGCTTACATCTACATGGATAAATACGAAGGGAAACTCCAAAACAAAACAGTTATGTCCATTATGTCTAATGGACATAACGGTAAGATCAAATTTAGGGAGAAGGTATGTGGATGATGTTTGCCTTTGGGATGGCACTCAAGAGGAAGCTGAATATTTCATGGTGTTCCTAAACAGGAAAACCCCGCATATTCAATTTACCCTTGAACATCAGAACGATTAACGATCTGGATTTATCCATAAAGAAAAATGAAAGTAACTTTGAATTGGGTATTGACCGAAACCCAACAGCCACCGATGTCGTAATACACAGCTCTTCTTACCATTCATAACAGCACAAGATGATCTCTTCAGATCCTACATTGAAAGATTAAAACAACACGGGTAAACAGAAAAGATACGGGGTTTACTCAATTAAATGCGAGGGATGCAACCATGAATATGTAGGTCAATGGGTAGAAAAGTTAAATTATAGTTGAACATAAAACAAGAACAAGTCGTCCCGCAACATTTGCTGGAGACAGGTCTCAATATCCGAAAATAGTCTTAAATTGCTACACCAGGTGAAAAACGGAAAAACACTTGATTTTCTGAAATTCCTAGAAACAAGAACTCAGAAAAACTACCCCGATATCGAGTGCCTCAATGAACAAAAAAATTTGAACTTTGCAGGGATCTTCGAGGTATCACTCGACAGTTTGTGCGATGAATTTGATTATTTTGTTTTTACATTTGGACATTTGACAAAAATTTTAATGTTATGTATTGTAATTGTCGTTTCTTGCCGGTATGATGATGTTATTCATTGGTGGCTTTTTGTTATTGATCCTCATTTGTAGAATATGCTGATGATGCAGATCGAAACTAGTTCATATAATTTTAATAAAGTACTTGGGGAAAGTGGAATCTTTTATTTATTCAATTATTTTTGTAGTTCTGAAATAACCAAAATGAAATTCGTGCCTTCGAAGGTTTTTTTGACATTGGATATAAGGTTAAATCTTAATATTAGCGTGCCCAGCAAAAACATAATATGTGTGTTAATTAAACGAGATGAATAGTGTAGGTAGATAAACTTGTTAATCTCTACATTAATAATTATATTGTTTCATATATTTTCAAATATAAACATAATATTTATCACTGGCCATTCCCTCTATTTCATGGTTTACCTATTGCGGAACACAATTTATAGGCGTACTTTATAATATATTTGTAGTATACTCGTAAAAGTAGTTTATTGATGTTTTGCGAAAAATGAGCGTAAACCCCAAGAGCCGTAATATTTATAGCAATAATTATAAGAACAGTTGCAATGTTCAATTGCAGCATGCCCAATAAACAGTAGAAATACTAGTTGGTGTGGAATTTATGAAACTTCGTTTAAACGAAACAGTGATTAAGAAAATACTGGTAAACGTCGTTTTGCGCCGGTTCGATTTACGCCGATTCACAATTACGCCGATTGGTGCCGGCGTGGGATTCCCCGGATTCGAAGACGTAACAACCGAAGATGTGACCGAGCTGTTAGACGTGCATAACCAACCACTCTCAAATCAAGAATTAGAAGAGTTGATGGAGGTATTAGTTCGCCCTCAATCAGAAAATTCCGAAGAAGAGGAGGATGAGAAAGAAAATAATGGGAAAACCCTAGAAACGGTCGATCTAACTCGTATCCTTTCTTATATAGAAAGGTTAACAGATGAGCTCTGTGAGATAGATGGAGATTTCAATCGAAGCGCAAATGTTAAAAGAAGCGTCGCATTAAATACATTTATAATTTATTTTGAATATATTATATAGGATATGTATTAAATAAACATGTTAGATTGTTCTTAGAATTTTGACACGGAACCTAACCTTATATCGTCCATTATATTTGTGTTCATTTTACGCCGATTTCTTTTACGCAGGTGTCTCTCGGAACGGAACCCCGGCGTAAAACGACGTTTACCTGTACAATAAAATGTAAAACCGTGGTGACGCTGGTATTCGTGTAAGCAATTGAAGATTTAAATCTCAAGGAAATCATCAGGTACAGCATAATTAGCTGAAAGAATTAAGTCGATGTGCCAAAGTTTGCTAATGTAATAAACAACGGTCACGCCCTCTACCTACATATATATCCAAAATTTCAAGTGGTTATTGCTTATGTGTAGTAGATATAAGAAGGGCACCCTCGTGCAGCCTTTGTCTGGGTCGGCTAGTAATATATAAATATTTTAAATTCATAATTTGGTCACCCACTTTACATATAATAAGAATTGGGAAATTAATCGTTTATTGATTTAAATAGTTTCCAAAATTGAACGGTAATTAGCAAATTGCTTTACCAGGAAAAGTGATTTATCCCGCCTCTACGACGCCGGAGGGCTAAATCCCTAATAAAATAAATCAATTTGTAAACATTTCAAGATTCATAAGATCACATTTGACGCCAATAGAATAAAAATCAGCAATACATATGACTTGTTCCCATTAAGTCGATTATTGCACTATCCCTTCTAAAATCCATTTTTAGCAAAATAATAAAATGTTCAAATGAGACATATGTCGCAGTCGGATCCCAAAAACCGTCAGTTTGCAAACTGACTAGTCAGATTGCAAACTGACCAACGTTTTCTAAAACGCTTTTAAAATACAGATCGTTTTACAATCGGACTGAAATTTTCAGCCAGTTTGTAAACCGCGAGCCACGCCTCCGACGGATTGTCAACTCTTTAAATTTGTCGCAGGCGGATTCCAAAAATCGTCAGTTTGCAAACTGACCGACGTTTTCTATTTTAGAATCTGCCGAGATAATTTCAGTCAGTTTCTAAAACAAACAAAAAACCTTTATATCCAAATAAGTTTTGTGAAGTTTAAGGTTAATAGAGTGATATTCAAAAATAAAATTCTTGGATGGGGTCCTTTTAATATGAAAATTATTACTTTGAAAATCGTTAATTTTACATGTTTCACTGACGCGCGGGTGGAATCTCGTTCTTTTTGTTGACGGTCCGTCCGAGATGAACTAGTCTTAGACTTAGCCGTTTACGGACCGGCAGATGCAGCTCGTGTCTCCTATATGTAACATTGATTATTTTTTGATTTTACGCGATTTTTTGGGGGTGAAACGTAAAAGATAACTGCCGCATACCGCGACTCTACTTTTTAATGCTATTTCGAGGTTCTCTCACATCCCGGTTTCATTTATCCCGGTTTTCTTGATGGGTTGCGCTTCTTGTATGTTTAGCCTAGTAACCAGAGTCAAAACCGCTCTGTAGGGGTGCAACGCGGAGCGGAGCGGAGCGGCGCCCCGGAAGAGTAGGTTTTGACGATGGATTACCCTCCCTATCGAATGCACACCCCAAAAATCGAAGGAAAAAAAATTTAATTTATTATTTAATTTAATTTAATTAATTCTAAAATAGAAAACGTCGGTTAGTTTGCAAACTGACGAATTTTGGAATCCGCCTGCGACAAATTTAAAGAGTTGACAATCCGTCGGAGGCGTGGCTCGCGGTTTACAAACTGGCTGAAAATTTCAGTCCGATTGTAAAACGATCTGTATTTTAAAAGCGTTTTAGAAAACGTTGGTCAGTTTGCAATCTGACTAGTCAGTTTGCAAACTGACGATTTTTGGAATCCGACTGCGACATATACACATAGTTAATATACAAAAGTAAACCAAGTATGCAAACTTTTTAACTCGTGACACCCAATAGAGAGAATGAACATGCCAAATCACAAAAAATAGCATTTTTAGAATATTATCTAGAAAATCATCTTAGTGAGTGGCAAGAATCCGAATTGAGAATCCAAATGCTTAAAGAAATTGTAGAATTTAAAATTTAATTGCAACACATTTGGAATTCTCTTGCGGCACATAGTTACGTACCACTGATCCAATACATCGGTTGCAATAGAATTTATAGATTATTATCAGAAAAAATAAGGGCATAATAGTATATTATATACCAAGGGACTTAAGTGCATTATTAATCCTGAGTGTGAAGTTAAGTGCCGGAATTGCATAAAATAAATTTATTTATAGCTCCTAATTCGACTATAGTTTTTAGGATTTTGGGATTTTAGAATTTTACTTCGGAATAATTGAAAGAAAGCTGAAATTTGGAGTACGCTTGACTTTTTGGGAGCCGCCCCGAAGGTATTCAAAACGGGATTTTCATGATTTTCTTGTTTCCTATTGACTCATCGGGTCATCGGCAACTAACGCCTTATCTAAATTGAAATATGATAAAATTCGGTATAGAATACTTCATTAACATATGTTTTTTATTTTTAAAATACTATAAAATAATTGCCAACCGGTGTCGGCGTTTATGTTTCGTGTCGTCGTGCATAAACTAGACTTAAAGTTAGTTAAGTTTAAAATCAACGTTTCTTGCAGATATAAAATAAATCTCAAAATACTTTGATATTTGTCGCAACAATAATAACGTTGCAATTACCCCATTCACACAACAAAACCAACACTAACTAATTAGCGAGGTGAGCCTTCCAACTCCAAAAAGAACTGTCGCACGAAATGCACGTTAGCCCCATAATAAAATTAGCGCTGCGAACACGATATTCGTTCAAAGACGTAGGCGGCGTAAACGGCTAATCGGGTACCATAAACGTACCAAAACCAAATACAGAAAAGAAAATAAGAATATAAAATACGATATAAACCTAGCAAATACAACAAAGCTTCAAAAACGTGACGCAACACCACAATCCACATTTCTGATTGGTTCAATACAAATCAGAAGTTATGCTTAGGATTTATGCCACATCCTTAGGATTTTTGGGAAATTACTTTTGACACCAAAACATACATGTATTTTCGTGGAAACTTCCTGGACTAAGTCAAATTTAAGGTTAACTAAATTGAAATTCAATAAATTCCAATTTAGGTGGGTATAAAGGATATCGTTACGATAGTCCTGGAACCACAATCATAATCCCATACAGGGGTTACCGAAATTACTTCTAGCAGCTGGCTCTTGGAAGTAAGATATAGTACGTGAAAATCATAAATCCGCTTGAGCGATACCTACAACGTTGATATACAATATTCATTACGAATTTTGCACACCGTAGAAAACCGTAACAAGATCTCATCAGTGGCGTATAAAATTTGGTTGTGATAATGATTTTGCTTTTACTTAGTATATAGAATCATTGTTAAATTGAAATTATACTAAACGAATGTTTATTTTGTTAAATTAAATTCCTCAAAACATTCGGATATATGCTATGATTATATATTTTATTATACTAATCGACATAATAATATACTCAATGTATCAAATATTTATAAAACTACTAAATTACCAATATGAATATTTTATTTCGTCTGATTATGGTAAAAAAATACCAACATTATTTTTTCCATAAAACATACTGTTACTCTGTATACATAATCGTATTATATTAAAATTATACTGATTAAATTAGTTTTATTAAAAAGTACAAAAAATATTTAAAGTACGCATTACGGCCAAAAATAATCATAAAGCCAGTTTTGAAAGCTTCTTCCACTTTTATTAAGAAGTCTCCCTCTTAATATAGGTCCAGGACCTGTTCTTTACTAATTTTTTGTAATTAGTTCTGTGAGCATTTTTGGATTTTACATCTCAGGTAGCTTGCTAAGCTTGCTTTTCGATGTGCCTGAACCCTGTTTTTTATTGTTATGATGGCAAATCATTAACACAGGGGGACCGACGGCTTTACGTGCCCTCCGAAAGCACGGAAGACGGTCAAGAATTTTTAGACTGTACCCGGAGTCGAACCGGGGAGCCCTACGTTAGCAGTTGATCGCGCTAACTATCAGGTCATGACCGTCGTTTCAAAAGTTTTGAAAGCATAATATATAAATCACTTTGTTAATAATTGTTGCCCACTACCAAGTATTCGCAAATTTACTTTCCGAACCCCTAGGTAAGGAAAGTATTGTTATCAGGCAAAATTTGACCCCCCCATTTTTTGACAGATGTTCACGTTCTGAGGTGCCCTGAATCCATTTTTATCATTTTTGGAAGGATGTCTGTATGTAGGTGTGTATGTGTGTGTGTACGTTTGTGAACACGATAGCATCTAAACGAAGCAAGCAAATCATTCCAAATTTTGCATATAAGCTTCTTCCTGTTGTAGGACGAAGCCAGATGAAAATAAATTAAATCGTCTTACGGGAAAGGGGAGTTTACCTGGAACTATTATGACATTATCGTCATAACTTCGAAACGAAATTAAATATGTAAAAATATTAATAACAAAAAATTACCGCTATGGAATTTTTACATTTTTTGTCCTACAAGTTTTTCTCTAAAATATACAGGGCGTTTCAAAAGTTTTTGTATTTGTAAATAAAATAGTAAAACGTATTCTACTAATGAAAATAAGATGAAAAGTTTCTAATAACATGGGTCCAGAAATGCTTCGTTTGCAAGATACAAGATACAATAGGCATTCAAAAGTTTTTTTCTTCCTATTTTGGCAAAATATAAAATTTTTCATCGATTTACTGTTGAAATTATGTATTAACCATTTTATTAAAAAATATAATATAAAAATTTACGTCTGTTCGGAAAGTTATGCGATGGCCACATCAGATTTTTTTATATTCATACTCAGACCTTATAGTTCCTAATTTTCCTCTAGTTTTCGTATCATACTCAGGTCGTCTTCATCTTCTGCTTACACAACGTTTTTTATTTCATAGCAGTGCAGAAATAATCTTTAGAATGAATCAAGGCAGAACCAATATAAGATGTCCAAATTTAGTGCTATGGGACAAAACCATTGTGACTCTTTTTCCCGTGTGAATAAAAGAGGGTTTGATGACACCAAACGACCTTGGTCGGAATATCCACGCCAATTCCACACAAGAATTGCAATTGTAAAATTGTCCACCAATACTGGTGGACCTGAAAAGAATGTCCACCACGTCACGAAAAATCAATGCTACTTACGATCAAGCCAGAAAAACAATATCCGCTAGAAGCGAACAACGGACAAATCTCAATATTTGTTAAAAAATTAGTTATTAATAATGATTAAGTGACTCTCAAAAGTCGGCCGTGTGAATCGTCTTACCACTGACAGCGAATATGAAAATGAGAAATGGCCAGTGCCCACGTGACCCAACAGATAGCTTCCCCCGGTAAGACCTATATACAGGACGTAGCAAAACGCAAATGCAAAATTTCGTTACACCATAAGAAAAGAAACTATATACTGGTGTAATTCAAAGCATGACATTTGCTTAAAAGCAAAATTATTAGCCACGGAAATGAATTTTTTGAGACGAAGCTGAAGAAGATAACGCCTAGCGAGATTAAGAAATGAGGTGATTAGAGAAGTTATGGAGGTGGAAAGTAATATCGTACAGGAAAACGAGAAGAGACAATTCGTCTGGTCTGGATATACGAAACGAATGGGCGAAGATGGGTGGCCTTGAAAAATTTTCTGCCAAAAGAGAGGACGATCCAGAAGAAGCTAGAGAGATGAAAGAAGGGAGGGGATGCAAGCTAGAGAACTCGAAAAGCAAGTTTGTTACAATAGAGAAAAATGGAAACTGGGGTCAGCGAAAAGGTACTAAACCAAATCCGTTATATCTATACTATATCAATCACTCAAAAATATTTAGAATTTAATCTTTATTTTCATAAATGCAACAATTCTCTTAACATACACCCTTGAGGATGTTAAGTAGGAAATTGATGTTTTCTAAAAGCCAATACTAATATGGATTATGATGTCCATTACTATCCTGAATACCAGCGTTACCACAGTTATACATATTATAATGGTTTCGTAATCGCTGTTTAAACAAAGTTTCACGAATTACAACTTAGGACCGATTTTACCACTCTCTTGAGGAATATAATCATAAAAATGGTATTTAATCCAAAAATTCTTGAAAGTAATTTGATTTAATCTCTACTGACACGCATATACATTTATGTTAACTTACCTTTAAGGTGTTTCGGACAGCAAACAAACTCAACGCCACTAAAAAGAGAAATTCCACACGGCAGTAGCATAGCAAAAGAACGCAGCTGAAGTCCTCGTTCCTGGCAAGCGTTTGCGGCAGTAGCATTCCAGCGACCAAAGGTCCAGCAGTTGCTTTGATTGTGAATGTGATCAAAAAGGCAATTTTCTGGTACTAAAAGAGCATCAGATTGGAATGGTCCTTCTGTAAATAAATTCGAAATTTATCAGATTTTCAAAAGGGCTTTTTAAAATAATCAAAATATTTGGAGTTCAAAGTTAACAAATTTTAAAATGGGTATTTTGAAATTTGTTAAATTTTTTAAGACAAGATTTTAATGATATCTCATTATAGAGACGAGACATTCCGAGATTTAAGAAAAAGACTTGTTTTCTAAATAATGCATTCTTACGTTGTACCCCTTCGAGAGTTTTTGTCTAAATTGACGATAAAAGTTTTTCCTCAGACCAGTTTCTCGGATCAACGAGATCAACGAGACAGTACGCTTAAATAAAAAAGGAATAAGCCGTCGGGACCTAAGTTTCCTTTCAAAAAATAATTTCTGCAAACTTCAAGTCAGAATTATTCCAAACTCGATAGTATTTTCTTAAAAGGTGCCCATCAAGAATGTTTAGTTTGAGATATCAAAATTAGATAATACAATTAAGGATTTCTCCGTGAATAATTTGGCTCACTAACAGAGATACGGAATTTAAGTATGCAGATTACTGCCAGTCACAACCGATATATTTGTCTTCTTTAGAGTCAACAACATATCCGGTAAAACATTTTACAAGCTATTTAGCAATTCATTTCCATTGGTTGTCTTTGAATTTAAAAGTTTTAATAAATTCTCGTTAAAACTCTTTACCGATGAATTTATCTTTTTTGAATAAATCGATTTGATAAAATAGGTTTAAATATCGGTCAGTGAAGGATGACGAGAAGGCGGAATTGATCGTCACCAACTTTTAATTCTCTGCATTCAATATAAAAATCAGCGAGGGTTGACTGCATCCAATCATTGTTCGTCAAAGGGCTTTTTTTATTTATTGCGTAACACGATTCTCTTTAAACAAATAAAAATAAAGTGTTTTATCAATATTTGCTCTGAAGATTATAAAAAAAAATTCAGTTTAATTTCGCATTTTATATTACTGTATGTTGGTTTATGGGTTCACAACATTAAGTAAACTATTATATAAAGTTATAAAGAGAGTTGAAATGGCAAACACAGGTCCAATTGGTTTTTTGTCTCAGGTTGAGAGAAAGAAACATCACTAGTTGTACATTAATCCTAAGGGAAAAACGATATAAACCGAGCGTAACAAGTCAAGAAAAAACTTCTTTATTCAACTTAGAAACAGGATGGGTATCCAATTTGTTTTTGTTTATTTAGCATTTCTATACTTTTAAAAATTGCAAATAAATTTTTATTTACCTACTCTAAAACTGTTTTCCGGTTTTTTTATCATATCTTAGTAATTTATTAACTTTCTCCATCCTTAGTCTTTCCCGATCCATTCGAAATAAAAAGAAATTTGAAATGTTCGTAATGTTTGTGGAATATTTTTTATGAATATGTTATGAACATAACATGTAAAATTATGTTCCATAAAATTAATTTTTTGTGAACCGATTTTATGATTATTTTATAATGTCTCGCATGAAAAACTTTATCTATTAGTTAGGCGGATGCAAGCGCGAGATTTTCTCATGTGGTTAAAAATTTAAAATAAATACATTTTAGAGTAAATAGCTTGAAAACATTAAAAGCAAACAATGTACGATTACAAAAAGGAAATCGATACTTTACCCAAACATCGGAACGGTTTAACCCATCTGGCAGTTTTACATTTTCCTCTTGCTTGAGATCCCGGCGTCGAACCCGATCTACACCAACTGCCAATTTTTAAATAATGACTGCTTTCTACAATATTTGTGATATCCCTTTTTGGATACATCTATAAACAATAAAAGATAATTAATGGCAATTTTAGGTTTTACCTTAACTAGAATGCTCAAATATTCGCATTAAAAACAGCAAAATTGTCTGTAATGTATTGTCATAAAATTTGTTAGATGTGTTTCTAAAAACACAAATTATTTCAATTAAAAACGTAGAAATACATCAAGTTGTGACCCAGCTGCACTGCGCAGCTTGTTCAAATATATTATACAAAACGGAAATTTTGGATTTAAATCCCTACGAAGTTCCTTAAGTAGTACCTTGCGAATTTCATTTTCACCCTACGCTGCAATAATTTGTATCTAATTTGAGATTTCGTGACATAATGAAAAATAATGGAAATAAGTAATTGCAATTTTTACAGTGAAACAAT
Organism: Podabrus alpinus; assembly: GCA_932274525.1. NCBI lineage: Eukaryota > Metazoa > Arthropoda > Insecta > Coleoptera > Cantharidae > Podabrus > Podabrus alpinus. The sequence continues at coordinate 62,759,097 of OW026457.1, read as the reverse complement.
TTTTAAATACGTAATATCCCGAAATATACCTGTACTAATAATGTAAATTTAAACGATATATCGTCACCCTAATTCTAAAACCTCGTAAAGTCTAGTAAATCAAATTTTACAGGAGGCTGAAAAAAGTGAATTTTAAGAAATATATATTGACTTGATTTTTCACACTTAATAGTTTTATAGATGTCACAATAAGTATAATTTTTTTATATGAGGTTTTAGAACGATGTATTTTGGATTTCTCAATATCATACAACTAAAATCTCAAAATCGCATAAATTTGGATTTACGAGGTTTTAGAATTAGGGTGACGATATGGTAATAGGTAAATGACAGCGGCGGTTTGTCAATGGAAGCAAGGGAGGCTTAGCCTCCTCTCAAATTGTTGGACGGACTTGCTATTTATATTTCGTTTTAAATTAGTATTTTCCAATTTTTAATTTTTTTGAATTTGTTTAAAACAAAATTTAATTTAATAATAAAATTAGTTTAAGAACTTGACTTACGCCTGAAATAAATTCGAAATAGTACATATCCAGCGGCTAGCCTAAAGGCTTATCTTAGTTTATTGGCACAGAGTTAGGCAACCCAGAATACCATTGATGCTACTGGTTAGTAAAATACGTAATCAACATGAGCGATTAACAGATGAATTGTAAGTAATAAACTTCTAAGATAAACGCATAATATTCTGTGTTATTTTACTAAATGTACGAAGATTTTACACACGTTTGAGGCTATACTCATATACGTCTTAACAAAGAGACACCTGCAAATCTTTGCATTATTCATGCATAATTATGTTCTAATATAGTCACAATATAGTCACTTGTATTGAAAACATATAAAAGTGAAGTGCAGTATTTACTTAATTAATTAAGAATTAAGAAAACAACAATTAATTGACGTATTTAATTTTATAATCGACAGCGATGATTTTAAAAACGACTCTCAAACTATTGGAGAAGCGGTAGGTTTAAGACAATATTTAAATGAATCAAAATTTTGGTTTTTATTAGAAACTTTTAAATTAATTTTTGAACAGACAGAAGTCGAAACTGGTTGACAGAAATATTTGTTTTCTTAAGTATACGCCTTCCTATGCCCAAGATCCTTTTCTTCCGTAGACAGAAGTAGTATTTTCAATTTTACAAAGTAAACTTACCGATATTAATTTCGCCAAATGTCGTTTAACAAAATTAATCTAAACTCTGCATAGATACCGTAGTGATGATTTGTATTTTGACAACATATTTAACAGTTTAGAATTAAATTGCGAGTCGGCTCAGAAAAAAAGAAAAAAGGACATTTGATTTACCAGATATGCATCAAAATTATAAACAAATTTTTGCGGAAATTTTGGATACGGTTATCGTGCAAATTGAAGTTAGATTTGCAGACTTACATAAATTAAAATTTTTTGATCTATTAACATTTGCTAAATTTTCAGATTATAAGAAAAACTTTCCTCAAAATTTATTAGATAGTATATTAGAGCAGTATCCATTTTTTGATAAAATCCAACTCAAAAATGAATTATCGGTAGCATATTATAATGACTCCAAAATGTTTGGACAATTTTTTAAAGGACTCCATCAAAGATATTAGATTTTACTTTCAAAAATGATTTACACAGTTGTATGCCTGAATTTTACAAACTTTTATGTGTGGTCGTCACCATACCGGTAACATCGGCTTCGGTTGAAAGAAGTTTTTCCACACTAAAACGTATTAAAACTTAAGCTGTACTGTAAACGTAGACGCACTGCAAAAAGATCGACTATAGAATTTAGGTACTCTTGTTTATAAATAAACGTAGACGTATGACGTAACGTAAGAGAAACGGACTGTAACGTAAGAGTTGGTCAACTTTCATCTTTTACAGTGCGTTTCTTACGTCCGACCAATCAAAAGAAAGAATTCTGTGTGTTTAATCTATGTGTATATTTGAATTTAAATTATTTTTTAATTTGAATTTAAATTATGTTTTAATTTGAATTTAAATTATTTTAAGGTTGCTTATGTTAGTAGAAACTACCAACTGTACATGTAATTTCACGATTTATATAATTTGTAGGTTATATTGAATCGTTGAATGTCACTCACTTTATATTGTTATCACCTCTACGCATGCGCGAAAATTCCGTTCCGTCGAATTATAAATTTGAAAATATCTTACAGTCCGTTTCTTACGTATCCGCGCGTCTACGTTTACAGTACGTCAAACTATAAATCCAGCTTTACACTCGTAATACGATGAACCAAAATCGGTTAAGTAACGTCGCGGTAATGTCTATTGAAAAGGAATTCGTTACCTTATTGTCTCGAAATAATGAATTCTACGAGAATATCATCGATCACTTCGCGAATACTAAAAATTGCCGTATACCTCTTACGTTTAATGCTGCATAAATTTCGAATGACTTAAAATAATATTAATCTGTATATTGTACAGCAATTTTTCCAAAAAACACTCTGCACTCATCGAACAATTTTTTCCATTGTACACAGTACTGAAGATAGCCAACGAGCCCGAAACACGTGTCTACTAATATTTAAAAAAAAATTTTTTGTAAGTTTTATTTTATAAGGTAGTTAAGCTGTAAAATTAGCCTCCTCAAATGGAAAAGTCACGAGCCGCCGCTGGTAAATGAGCTGTTTATGTAAATGAACATTGCTTTATTTATAACAAAAATTTTCTAATATTATGTAAAATTACATATAGTCATGTAAAGTAATACAATTTCAATCTTGTCTTGAAAGATCAGGTATGATTTTAGAATATTGTTCAAGCTATATATGTTAAATTTTTTTCTAAATGTATTTTTTTTGTATTGTGTTTTTCTCAAATATAGTTTGAATTTCGGAATAAATTTTTTGCTTCGGTTCTTATATTGTCCTTTTTAACTTTTATTTTTATAAAAACTTTTTTATTGGATTTGAAGAACAAATTCATACTTCATACTTAGGTATGTTTCTGGCGTTATGATGGATTGGGGTGAGATGCTTTATCGTGTGACCGCGGTTTCGTTGTCACTCCTAAAGAGGATTCAACTCGTCATACACGCATTAGCAGGTATTCTACTTTTAAAGCATTTATCGATAAGTGATTTTGCTACAGACTATTTTGCTACAGTTATAAATTTTTATACAATTATGGATATAGGGAATTGACCCCGTTATACCATATTTAATTAAGTAATTTTGGAATGAAAAGTGAGATGGAAGGTTGTTTGTTTCAGGAAAACCTTAAAAACCTGAATTTAAGTTGGTTTTGAAGGTGAGAAATTAAGTAAACTATGAAGGTAAAAATAAATAATGTACAGATAACAATAAATTATAAAAAATCAACAGTGAAAAACAAACATCTTTGAAACAAATATACTTCTAATTTGAAGAATTATAAGTTTTCATCTATGCCCAGCATTATGTGATTAAATATAGTTTAATTACAGGAGAATAGAAGTAAAATGACATTTTTACAAACATTTTGACACTTGCAGAACGTCGCAATCAATATTAACTCCCTAAGGAACTTAAAAGAACATTAATCCACGAAACAAATTAATTGCCGTCATAGCCGCGCTATTTGGAGGCGCTAAGTACACACTTATCTCCCGGAAGTAGATAAAATTAGTAACTTGATTTATTTTTTAATAATTATACATTTTTTATATGAAATAAAAATTCGCCGTCGGCAAGATTCGAACCTCGGATTTTCACATTGCAAACCATGTACTATCACCATTTCGCCACAGGGGTGACATACAAAGTAATGCTTTAAATTGTCAAATCTGCTACACAATAACCATAGAAACACTACTTCAATTATATTTAACCTCCAAATTCTAATGCGTCTAATTTACTCAATTTGCTAGGCAACTGAATAAAAATAATTTAATATCAATGTAACCCTGTGTTTTTTATGTAAATTTTTTGAATTAGCTGTAACTCGAGAACGACGCTAGATATCGAAAAACTGAGCAAAAAAATCTCCCCCCCCCCCGCCCCAATCTTAGTTATTTAACCCCCCAGGGAATTGTCGGTAGGAAGGCATATGCAAAAAATCAGATCGATCGCGCGCAAAAAAATTTACTCATAGTTTACTCAGTTTAACATATTTAGCACGGAAGTAGATAAAATAGTATATTAAACTTGGGAGATAACGTTGCATTACCGCACTCTTGTTTCAAAAGCCCTCGGGCGTTCGGCCCTCGAGCTTTTAAAACCTTCGTGCGGGTAATGCACCTCATATCTCCCGCGTAAATAATATACTATTAAGTCCTTTTTGTCGAAGATTAAATCGCACGGGATTTAAAGTGAATTTAAATTCCATGGGACTTAAGTAAATATAAATGCATTGTTTCCATGACAACCGCATGCAATTTGATTGTTAAGAAAATGTCAAGCTAATATTTATTTTGAGAAGGTTACGTAGAAACTAAAGCATTAAATAAATATTAATTGCAGTTTAAGTCCCAGATATGCATAAATTAATTTATATAACCTCAGGACTTAAGTGGATAGTTAATTCCTCGTGTGAGTTTTTGCCGTCGACTTTGTCTCAGGCAAAACTTCACACTCAGGATTAATAATGCACTTAAGTCCTTCGGTATATAATATTTATACTATTACAGTCAGACTGAAATATCGTTATCAATTGTAACATAAACCCTTCTTCTGGGGAAGGCTCCAATTGTAGGATAATTTAAAAATACTAAACGTAATAAAAATTGATTAAAATTTGATATGACATTAAAATTAATGTTTAATTACATATTAACTGCATCTGTTTATTTAAAAAAAATTTATTTTTGTTTTAAATTACAAGGTAGCCGAAATCGGCAATAAAGTTAAAAGGTAACGTTACTAAAGTTCTAATTTTTTGTATGATTGTGTGCTTAATAAATAAATAATAACTAATAAATTGGAGTATGGAGTACTATATACTATTGATACTATATAATATACTATATTATATTTCAAAAAACCATAATTTGTTTAATTACGTACTTTTTAAAGTCTTTTTTAAAGATTGAAGTAAATCCTTATTAACAATCAGAATAAATAACCAATTTTAAAAACATTAAATAGCAATTGCTATTAGTTCATTATTTATGATTAATAAATTCTGTTAAAATAAACTTTTGTATTTTATTACTATTTTCTCTAAATTAGTATTGTGTGTTGCCTAGCAGCTTAACTTTGACAACATTTCTATACATTGATGTTGCAATGTTTAAATTTCTAATTATTTACATGTAGTAAAATTATTGTAAACTATAAAGTCATTTTTATCACTAATGTGGTTATTTGGTTCTCATAAAGCTCCGCCAAACAATATCTACATTCGTAAAAATATTCACCTTTAGCAGTACTTTGGTATCTAATACCTGAACATGAGCTAAACCTAGTACATGTTTTATATTTTTTGCGCTAAACACAATACCCTACATGTTTCATATTTTTTTAATATTAACATCAAAATGTTGGCAGTTGTTGCAAAGTAGATAATTATTATAAATATAAACTTACGGTAAAGTTACATGATTGGCATGTAAAAATTGCATAAAGGTTTTTGAAAAGCATGAAAGTTTGATTCGATACTAATATGTTAATTTTCTGAATTTGTAATGTACAATTTGCACATTAACTTAATGTAAAATTTGAATAGTAATCATATTTAATTAATACAGTACAACTTCGCTAATTCGAACAGATAAAATTTTTTCCCTTTCATGATTTTTGATTTTTACAGATTATATTATTTACGGTTAGATCACATGATTTTTACATGTGTTTGGATTCCAGATTTCAATGGCAGTGAAGTGTCAGAATTGACAAAGTACTATTTGTAAATGCAAATACAAGACTTTTTTAATAAGAAGCTTTCCTCAAACATCGATTATTCAAGTATTTAATATTTTAGATGTAATCTCTTGCTAATCATTTTTTTGGAGTTAATCCTAGAGGAAAAATTATCTAACTTTTTCTTGGAGAAAATTTGTATTTAATTATTATTGTTATTTTACTGAGATTTTAATTCTTTTTTCGTCAAAATAGATATCCTAATTTTCCACGGACTAGTGACCCCCCCCCCTCCCGATTTGACTGCGATATTAGAAAAGTTATAGAGAAAGACTCATTTTTGTCATTTTTTCGACTATAATTAAAGATTAGATTATATTAATAATTTTTGGAAAATTGATTTCAAAGTATAAGTTGTGCTTCTTTAAAATTTTCTAAAAATTATTAAATCTAATTTGTGAGTATCTCGGTGGTACAATAACGGTTTAGGGTGTGTAAATTTACAATTACATTTTGTAATACACATATAATTAATTACATGTTTGATATGTAAATATAGGTACAGTTTTTCATGGAAAGGTATACGTTCTTGTTTATCAATATTAATATTTAGTGAAATTCATAGTTAAATTTGGTGACAACAGTACCAATTATTGTGCATGTAATAAACATTTACAATTTCATTAGTGAAAACACCGTTTAAAACACCCAAGGGCCAATTTTGGTAACAAATTTAATGGATAAATAATAAATGTAAAAATCTCAGAATAATAAAAATAAGAAAGCTTAGAAAAATAAACGGCGAAAAATAAAAGCGTCTTTCAGTTAACTATACTATGTAATCTATCAGCAACACTTTTCTTTTTTCGCATTTACACCTATGATATGCTTGTAGCTTCCGTGAAATTGTTTTGATTTCCTTTCTCAGTTCATAAGCTCTTTCAGTAGAATATGGGTACCGTAGTATTAAAATACATTTGCAGATAATAATTTCAACTCAGAGAGAGTAAGATTTCCACTTTAAAAGATGGAATATTGCGAACACCGAGAATTTTGCAGAAGTAATTTATTGATATACATGAATTTCTTTACAATTTTCAGAAAAAGTGTTTAGGGATTCTTGGGTATACGATCATTGTATTCACCTTATCGGCGATTATTTGACAAATTATAGTTTCGAAAACTATAAAAGTGAGGTTTAACTGTATTGGCGTTGAGGAACAGTGTGACAAGACTTCTACGGAATATTTTATTCTCTATGTAATATTTTATTCTCTGTCGACTTAACGGAATTTCTTACCTAGGCTCTCAAAAATACTTTTAGTTCACTTGTAAAAAAAAACCAATTCGAGATTTGAACCACGGCTACTTGAACGAGTAGTTTTCGTTTCTATGCGGTGCTCGCTTTAATAAATTATTTAACTGTTATTTCTTTATTTTACTTTCCCTATGGTCTATGAGTCCATGCGAATTGTTTAAGACCAATTTTGGAATGATGTCTGGATGTGTGTGTGATGTGTGGTGCTTTTATCGTCAATGATTACAGACAAACTCGTGCACTGATTAAATTAAAATTTTATACACTAGTTTGAAGCAGCTGTCCAAAGAGCTGATTAGATTTCGGTTGAAAATCGTTCATTTTTAACTCAATTTTTAGACGAATGAAAATTGCAAAAGATCGTTGCCGTTTCCGTGTGGAATATATGAGAATGCAAATCATATCAATCGAAATATTGCGAAAATGCAAAAACAATATAAGCGCCTTTAGGTTGCCTTGGATAATTTTGATATCTGTCAAAGTGATTAGTATGGTGTTGCGTGTAATATAGTATAATTTATTATTTTAACAAATTTACTTCCAGTCACTCACAGCCTAAATGATGCATTTTCACTATTTCAATGATAATAAAGGTTAGTTGCTGTTTATTGTTTGCAAATTTAACAGGGTAGCAAATCTGTGAAATTTTGATATAAATTTATATTAATAATAAAAAAGTGTATGTGACTAACCTAATAAATAGGGCGTCGCACGATATTAGAAGAACGTTAATAAACAATTTTTCATTTTGAAATTGGAAAAATTCAAAAAGAAATCAGTAAAATAATGAACACAAAAGTTCACCTACAATGCAAAAATTATTAAACGTTATATGCATGCAAATTGAATTCAAAATAAAGGAAGAAAAGCACAAAATAAAATTTTTACCCAAGGCCATGAACGTTTTTGAGTGCAACTAACTAACATCTTCTTGTTCTTCTTTAATTAGGCATTGCCTGTCTTTCCAATTGCGACCTCATCTTGGTGGTGATTCAATTGACGATGACACCCAACTTTCCGCCCATCTTTTTGGCGGTCTACGGGGGGGTCTTCTTCCGGTGGGTCTACCATCTCTTACTATTTTTGGGAGGCGTTCGTTTCCCATTCTATCTATATGTGCGTTCCATTCCTTACGGCGGGTCTTTGTGAATTTTACGACATCTTGTATGTCGCATTGTTGTCGGATCTCTCGACTCGGAACCCTGTCTAGGAGTGTTCTGCCAGTTATTGTTCTGAGCATTCTCATTTTGGTTGTTCTCATATTTTGCTTTGTTTTTGATGTTTCCGCTTTTGTCTCAGCTGCGTATGTTATCACAGGTCTTACCGCTGCTTTATAAATTCTAATCTTGCTCTTTATGAACATATATTTATTTCGCCAGAACACATCACGAAGACACCCCGACATTACTGCTCCCCTTGTTGCCTGTTGTTGCACCTCACGGAATATGTCTCTCGCGCTCGATATTTCTATTCCGAGATATTTGAACATCATCACCTGCTCTATTATTTTTCCTTCTATTTCCAATTTACATCTGATTGGTTCCTTCGATGTTGTTAGGCATTTGGTCTTTTTTATGGATATCTCCATATTATAAGCTTTCGCTGTGATGACAAATTGGTGTAATAGTCTCTGAAGGTCGTCCTCGTTTCCACCTTGATCCGGGTTTCTGTGTTTTTGTATATGTTGTTTATCACATTGATGAGAGACTGCGGAATTTTATTTCTTTCCAATATCCTTACAACATCCACCAGTCTTACTCTGTCAAAAGCGTTTGTTAGGTCAACAAAGCACATAAAAGCCGGAGTGTTGTATTCTATTGATTTTTCGCATAACTGGTGTATTATAAAGATTGCATCTGTCGTGGATCTGTTTCTACGGAAACCACATTGTTCTTCATTATTTTGCAGGTGGTCATTTAGTTTATGTAGCGTCACCTTTGTGATTAATTTTAGTACCGAGCTGAGTAGGGTTATCCCTTTATAATTCTCTCTATAATTTTAAATTCTGTAATTTAAAACACAATTTTTATGAATTGAGTTAATTCGTTTTCTAGCGCTTCACCATCATACTTGAGCAGCTCGTTATTAATTCCATCCATTCCAGCCGCCTTTCTTCCTTTTAAATTTCGAATTACCTTCGTTACATCTTCTTTTTCTATCTGTATTATATCAGTTTTACAATCTATTACATTATCAGGTGTTTCGGTGGCGTTCCGTTGGTATATCGACGTGAAATGTTTAGTCCACTCTTCGGCACCAATTTTGTGGAAGCTCAGGCGTTCGTTGATATCAGCCTTTCTGTTTCGAACCATTTTCCATATCTTTTGTTGTGACCCTGTCAAATCATGTTCCATGTCGGCTGTGAACTTTTCCCAGTATTCCTCTTTTATCCCCCTTATTCTCTGAATGACATTGTTTCTAACCCGTTTATATTCTCTAAGGTCTTCGAGTGTGCCTGACGATTTATGTTTAAGGTAAGACTGTTTCTTTTCTTGGCTGAGCTGTTTTACTTCGTCGGTAAACCATGGTGTCTTCGGGTTTGTTGGCTTTGATTTTATCTTTCTTGTGCCACACGCCTCTCCTACAGCCTCCAGTATGTTTGACTTCAGTTTTTTCCATGCTTCTTCTATATGATCAGTTGGATAAATTTTGTTCATGGATATCTTTGTCTCAAGTCTTTGCGCGTATAAATGCCGTGTGCTCACCGTTGTCAGACTTTCTATATTAAGTTTTTCCTTTGGGTTGTTGTTAATATTATTTATTTCCACTGCTTTACGTTTTTGTTTGTTCGGATGGTTCAGTCTTAGCTTACAGAGCACCAGTTCATGGTCACTGCCAATATTTGCTGAGTTTAGTGTTCTAACATCCAGTATTTCGGTTGGCAGAATGTTGCGGCTAGTTATAATATAGTCCAGTACAGATGCTTGACCACGAGAGTTTTGCCATGTTATTTTGTATTTTAGATCGTGTTCGAAGAAGGTGTTGTTAATTCTCATATTGTTCTGACCACAAAAATCTACCAGAAGTTCACCATTTTCGTTTTCAGTCTCTTCATTAAACCGCTGTTTGACACCAGATATTACTTGTGTTCCTACTCTAGCGTTTAGGTCTCCCATTATTATTACGTGTTCTGTAGGTGGGATAGAATCGACTTCATTCTGCAGAGTCTCATAGAATTCTTCTCTTTTTTCGCGTGGTTTACTAATGTCAGGGGCATACACGCTTATGATACTGACTTTATTGTTATTTAATTCCAGAGTAACCCGCAGTATTCTCTCACTTATGTAATCAACGCTATTTATGCTTGTTTGGAACTTTCGGTGAATAAGGAGGGCGACCCCCTCTTTTGCTTGGCTCTCTTTGGTAACTCCACTATAAACCATAGTATGATCGCCATATCCGCGAGTTCCTTTGCCTTTTTTCTTAGTTTTGGACAGTGCGCAAATGTCTATTTTCTTATTATTATTAACATGTTACATATTAAAATTATGTATTAACAAAACTAACGTGAGGTTGAAAATCATTTAAAGAAAAAGTGCAACCCCGAAACTGTTCGAAAGATATTAAGAGATAATGATTTACATGGTAGGACGACAAGAAATAAGCCCCTCATAAGGAGGAAAAATATAAATATAGAATCGCCTACGCTCGTAAAGGTCAAATAGTCTCAAAACCTTTGGAAAACAGTACTTTTTGCTAATAAGAGTAAATTCAATATTTTTCATCCGATAAATAAGTAAAAGTTCTGAGAAAACCCAAAGAAGAGTTTAAAATTAAAAACTTGCGATCCACAGCTAAACACGGGACAGGTCATGTATATGTATAGGGCTCTATGTCTTCAGCAGGTATGTATTAAAATATACTTCACTGAAATTTATTAGTTAGTGCCGAAAAAGTCGAGAAAACTGCTAAATGACATTTTAAAAATATTTTTCAATGGAAACATGTTATTTTATTGTTAAAATGAAAAAAATAAAATAAGCGCTTTTAAAAAATATGAGTTACCATATTATGTTATAACCAACATCCAACAAACTTTGATATGTGTCAAAGTCAAAGTAATATGTTTGTGTATTTTATTGTGTTAAAATTTTTTTTAATTAATATTTAATATAAATTTAACCGATCAATGAAGTCGGAACATGCAAACACTGCCTATACCTTGAAAGGAAGAAGAAGAAGAATTTAAGCGGAATGTAGTGAATGGGAAAGTGATGTGTTGTCACTGCAGGTTATCTCCAAATATTTTTTAATAAACAAATAAATGGAAACAGATATACAGGTAAAACTTATCGTCGTTTGATACCATCTAGAAACACATGATCTTGAAAAATTTGAGACTTGTTGATTGTGAGTTAAGGAACAACCTAATTTAAGTTTCCATCAAAATAGGACAAACTTAATTAACCAATTTGTTTATTTTCAAACTTTATTCTAATATTAATTTCAGTACTATATAAAAAAAATTATTTTATATATTTTGCTCTATAAATCAAAATTTTACGTTAAAATACAAGATGAATTATTTGTGTAATTAAATAGTAATTAAGTTATTTAAGGAACGTTATTATATGTAAGCCTATTTCCTTCAAGTTGGCAAATATATGAACACAGATGCGTTACACATAATAGAATGGCTTGACACAGTGGCGTCGCTGGCTCTAATTAGGTTTTGTATCCAAGATTATATTTACGCTACAAATTTTATTTTTTTATTAAAGTCGTGAGAGCTGACGGGCTTTCCAGCTAGCAAACTATGTATCATTACTATCCTTGTCGAATGGATTGATTTTAATAAAACTTTTTATGTATGGCTGGATGAGTTATCCATTTATGTAAAACCCCCATAATACTATAAACAAAACTATTTTACGGTTGCAACTACGGTTGTACCTATGTAGTATGTGAAATTGTATTGTGTTATGAATACAATATGGAATATTAATAAACTTAAATAAAATAATTATGTGCATAATTTATACATGAGAATATCGTCTTGTTTACCTAGTCGATTTCATTTAATACAATTACAAATGTCAAGGTGATATGACAATGACAGATCTTCTCACTTTTGCAAATCCTTGTAATTATACTGGCAAAAGCAATTTCTACTCCTATAATCCTTCTTAATGTCTATTGAAGTAGGTAGTAACTTAAGTATGCTTATGTTCCAACAACATTACACGAAATATGTGACATCTATATAAATTAATCTATTTGAACTTCTATTAAAATTTACAATATGTTTGAAATTTCAAATTACATTCAAAATAAATTTAGCGAACCCACTGGGGTACAATAATTATGATATTTGGAAGAATAATGGCAAAGCACGTACGTTATTATAGAGGCAACAAGTATCTACATCTCGATAAAGAGTCACGTGATACTTTGGATAGGGGTCGACAACCTTTTTAGAGAGTTGTAAATAAGAGAGAATGGACATAGACTTCTTTCTGTTGAATTTCTTGAAAGGATATGCACCTAAAAATATTTTTTCCTCGTAGAGCATTTCCGTAGTAATCCTAAAGGTGTAAAGACCTCTCCAATTTTATGTATATAAATCTGAAGAAAACTTTGCAAAAATTACTTCGCATTTTATTTTAATTTGTGGCTGAAAAGTTGGGTAGCGACTTTCGTAAAAAAAAGTTCGCTAGAATATGATGCTACAATTTGGGTCAAACTAAAACGCCGTCTACATTTTATTCGATGCAACTAAAAGTGGATAATTTTATCTATACAGGGTGTTCTTAAGCTAAGGTGCCAAGTGTTCTGGCTTTAGTTGCCAAACTGAGACAAGGAAAAAGGTCTTTTAGTAAGATGGTATGCTGAAAAATAAATGTTCCTCAACTTAGATTCGAACCCAGGCGTATTAGTTGTGAAGAAGCGCGTTCAAACAACTGCGCTGCCGAGGCGATTAGTTTATGTAGCGCGGAACTTCTATATTTCGTGACTAGTTCTAGGACTGCTATAGTCCAGATGAACAGGTATTGGAAAAATTTGGACCCATATTTTGAGAACACCCTGTATAGGTACTTAGGTAATTGGTGCGTATACTATGTACGTGGTTAAACCGTTAGGATAGTACAAACCTAATACCGTAAATAAATTGCCTGAAAATTCAAATATCTATTGGTTCTGTATCCTTTGACATTAATAACTAAATTAGTTTCCTAAATTATCTATTTAAAACCTCAAACTAGAAATACAATCTGCTTTATTACAACGGCGATGTTTTCCACTTTGTTTCTAATAAAATAACTTCAAAGACCAACCTAAAATACAATGTCGAGTTTTAATTTTCACAAAATATAAAATTGTTGAAAATTTACATTTTAAAATACTAAAAAAGCTGAAATTAATAAACTTGCATGAAAATTGCTGAAGTGTACATATATATTTTAAAATGTAATTTATATTGCGTTTTAAACACTGCTGAAAAGTTAATGTTTTAAAAATTTGTCAATAGAATTGAATAACTAAATGTAAGGCTTAAAATTAAATTACTTTCCTCTTAACAAAAGTACTAAAATGGTTCTAAAATTGTCTATCTATGCCCCTTAATTGCTTTCACTCGCATTAACACAACCTCATTTTACAATTAAAACGGAAAAATTTCATTATGGTAAACTGCATTAAAAATTTATTTCATTTTTTAATTTACCACATCCTCAATTTAAAATTAGAATAATTACAAAACAAAGAAAGCGTATGAAGATACAAAAACTGCATTTTTATGAGGTTTGAGGTGTTAATAAAAAAAATGGTCAACTGTTCACAAAAGAATGCAAATAAAAACGCGTTTAACATTCCCCAACCCTATGTATGAAGTTGAACTATAAAATCAGGTTCTGCAGATAAATCATTGTTCTGTAGGAGTTATATCAAGTGCTTTATTTGAAAAATATGCATATCGATAGAGATTTTTCGCTGCAATTTAGTACCTACTATATTTGTGATTTTATTTAAATTTAGTTTTTTTAAGCTTTTCAACAAAATCCTATCGGAAGGCGAATAAAGGCTGTAACGTTATAATTATTTATTTAAATTAACAACCCAAGTATACAATAATTTATTAGTAAAAAATCAGCTAATAAATAGTAAAACGAATGTACTATATACTATTTAAAGTTTTAACTCAGTTTCTTGAGAGAAACTTCGGGCAAAGGACCAGCACTACGATCAGGAAATCTATTGTTTAACCGCGTGACTTGCCATCAGACAATACTTTTGCTTAAATGCAATTCCTTCGAGTCTAACATCGTGAAGGGTTGTTTTATATGATCTTAGAAACTACGGAAGCGAATCGGATCGCGAAACTCAAATATTATAGCGAGTATTTGAAGTACTTTTTTGTAACGTACCTTTTTACAATAATCTAAAATATCCATCTTGTCTTTAATACATGTGGCTTTAGAAGATAAATCAGTCTGCCACCGACCTTGCTCCGTCATATATTGAGGGTGATACACTTCTTGGCCGTGAATACCAGTATCACAAAGAAGTGCCACTTGAGGTTCAAAGTGAGAAACGGCACTGGTTGCTAGTCCTCCGTCCTGAAGAGCCTGTAATAAATAAAAGTAATTAAATTTAAAATAGGTTTTTATACAAAATTCAAATTACTGTAAATATGCAATCAAAAAGAGAAGATTCTGAACTAAACTGCTCTTTCATTTCATAAATTAAAATGTCCTGTCATTTTGCAATTATCTACACAAAACAGAAAGTTAATTAAAACCAGTTATTACTGAAAACACTTTTGTAAATTTGAAATTGGTCCTCATGGCAAACACGCGTTGTGCGACCCTTGACTATTGAGTTTTGATTATACTAGCTACCATAATAACATTTTGTAGCTGAATTATCAATTAATTTTTAATAATAATTAAAAAACACTATATCCAACTACTTAATTATCAAATGCAAATATTTATATCTCTTCAATACCATATAGCTTTTCAATACCAAGCTATTTAATTTCTTTTCAAATTTTTAATTTGATTACCTATATAAATAAATGACATTTCTCGCTTTTTAAGTTGATAAATTGATTTCCAACAATAATCCTATTGGAGGAAATTTTAATTATTAACGGAAAATTCTCATAGATAGCATAATATGCCTTTCCCATATGCCAATAATAGATTGACGTAGAATTTAAACTATGAAATAAATTATTTATTTATTCAGGAGTCGAACTAAATGCCTTAAAATTCTAGTTGAATTTACTTATATTGTCTAATAGCTATACTTTATATCGATGTATAAATTTAAAACTCTTTGCTTCGACTCCGGTTGCTAACAAATTATTTATTACAAAACATATTTATTATAGTTTGAATTCTACAGTAAATCTGTAACTACGATTTACATAAATTTACATCGTAAATAAATTTGTGAAAGGCCCTGTTATCTATAGAAATTTTCACCTAATAATTAAAATTTTCTGCAAAAGGATTATCGTTGGCTTTTAACTCTTGCGGAATAAATAATGCTTACAAATTGTTGCAATTAGACGTACATTTATTGTAATAAATAAAGAAATAAAATACATAGGAATATCTAGTTATATTATTTATATTTCCTATCCGTTATAGTTATTGGGTTATTGGGAACTTTGGATTAAAGTGACTTAACCTCCGGTGTGAGTTTTTGCCCGCGGCTGCGCCTTGGGCAAAACTTCACACGCGAAATTGAAAGTTTCACTTCAATCTCTTGTGTATTATTTATTTATATAATATTGAGATTTAACTTCTTGCGAATATTTAAATTTTATATTTACTTTTTTTAAATGATCAAGTCAATGTAACTTTTTTCTTTGGTTTTAAATATTTTGGTTACCTGACGAGCCTTAATGAGGACGAAACGACGTCCTAAGTAGCATATATTAATTTTAAACAATTTATTGCATGTATTTGGTTAACTTGTTTATTAAAAAACAGTAAATATTATTTATTTACTATTGCATATTTAATTTAACTAGTTGACTTTGCATTTACGTCTATATTAATTTATAATCATTATAATGATATAATTTAATAGCAATAAATTAAATTGGTACTAATGATGTTGTTGTTCTTACAATATTGTAAGATTGCTTAAGAAAAACACCATTAATCACATAATCAGGTAATAAAATACAGAGTGTTTTACTGCCAATTTAAATATCAACATCCAGAGGAGAATTGCGAAAATAAATCTGTTTTTATTTTTCCATACCTTTTCAACATCAAATTGGAACTAATCAATTTTAAACAGAAATCAACTGCCTACATACATTGAAGGCTATTCAAAAGTAACCTGAAAAGGCAAATAGTGAAGGTAACAAATGAAGAAGGCATGAATATAATCAACAAATTTTACCATATGAAGAGGATAATACATATTCCTTCGTTTGCATGGATGAAACAAATTTTAATTTATATATAATTATTTTATACAATAAGTTGCACCAACAGTACGAAGATCAATTATTACAGGCAGGGGAAGGTTGGGCAAGTGGAGCATGCGGGCAAAGTACAATTTGAATTTTAAACTTTTACCAGGCTACTGATTTACTGCCAAATTTTTACATTTCTACACTGTTGATACCTCTGGATAAATGTATGGCCGTGCACTATTAAACAAATGGGTAAGTGGTGAGCTTACAAAATTTCAAGTTTTCGTTACTGTGCTAATCTCTTTCTTTGTTTCTTGTTTTCTCTGAATAGACTCCATCGATAATAAGGTGAAGTGGGGTAAGTGGGTACTAAATTCAGCTTAGTTTGAATTTAGACAGTAATTACAAATCAACTGAGAAAGAAAATAACATTTTGGAAGTTGCTCTCCTTTCTTTAGTCAAATTAATATTCTAGTGTATAAAACAATTACATAGAAAATAATTTTTCTTTATTATTTATTTAAAAAAAATAATAGTATATTATAGGCCAAGGTTGTGAAGGCCGTCATTATTGCCCTAGCGCCAAGATTATATTCCGAGGTGCTTTGCACCGAGGAATATAAGGCGCGGAGGCAATAATAGTCTTCACAACCGTGGTTTATATACGATTTTTTCCACTATTAGATTTATTACCATTTTTTTAAATTCTTTTTAACAAAAAAATTTTCAAATTTAAAATATTTATTTCAAATGACAGTTTTGTTTTGTTGATTTGACAGTTGTTGACAAATTTAGGTTATTAAATAAAATAAATCGCGGTTCGTCAAATTAACAATGGATGGCGTTGTCACTTGCTGTACCATTTAATTCGATTTTTTTAAATTTTTTAAATTAAATTAATGTATTAAAAAAGCGTTTTAAATAGTTTAAATACAATTAATTAGCATTTATTGGTTATTCTAAATCATTTAATAACAACATTTTTCTTTAAAATAGTCGCCAAGTTATCAAAAAATGTCATTTTGTTCATTATTAACCAGTGGTTAATAATGGAAAAATTGTTCACCACTAGTCGAAAACGTGTCACTTCTTGAGCAACGAACCTAAGTAAAAATGATAGCCTATATGACTACTAGTGGAAATAAGACATTACTACACACTTCCCCAAAGATTTGGGACAAGTGTGTAATCACTGGGTATTTTCTTTATCTATTAATAGAAATGAAAACGGGGCAAGAGTGTAAAGGTTCAATGGTTCCTATAGTACCCTGTGTAAAAACTTAATTTAAAGAAAGTAGAAAATTAACACGATAAATTTATGCTTTTAGAAAAGCATAGAAAATTTTTTTTATCTACAATGACAGTTTTCAAATAAGCGACTTAGTTATAGTAACATTTTCGATACGTTTACGTATGGTTTACGTTGTAGAAACCGAGATTATACTCACACTTATAATACAGATGGCGTTTATTTTACTTTTTCTTCACAAAGTTTAAACTCTTGTACACATTTGCCCCGGATACACACTTACCCCACTTCACTATACATAAAAGGATTTCATTCCACTAACATTTCTGCAGTGAGTATAAGATCATGTTATTGAGTATATGGGAAATATACGTTTAATCCATTATGAAATTCAAAGGCGAACTTTTAAAGGAACCAACCATCTTAACCACTCGAGAAATGGACTTATTTTAAAAAATTTGTAAACCCGAAAGCACGAATAAATTTTTTTGACTTTTAGACCGCATGTTATCTCATGTTTTGAAAAAATATATGCAGTAAAATTTATAGAAAAATATTGAATAATGGCCGTAGTACGCTTGATGCCGTGGAGGTCCTCAATCGACATGCGGGTTGCTGAATGCATAAAAATTAAGACAATGGCGAATCCAAAATGGCTATCTTGCTGATATGGGGTTATATGAACATGCGGACAGATAAGACGTATTAGCAAAAATTTGGAATAGGTGCCGGCATAAGACAAGGCATATTATCGCCAATCTGAGATATGCAAATGACATACTAATAACTGCGGCGACCAATAATAATTTCTTCAACATCCACACATTTATGAGGTTTGAACCACTACACAACTTTAAATATCTGGACGACCACCAAACTCGTTAACATATGAAAAGACACAACAGTTACCAAGACTACAAAAATAATGCTTCGAACTGTACTTATATTACCAGTTTCCACATATGCAGCCGAGATGTACACAATAATGCTGAGAATCCCATGGATTCTTAAACACGGTTGTCGACTAAGATCAGTCAGTCGTACTTGCGATTTTTCGACCATATTGCACGAAAGCAATGGAGAAGTTGATGATCCAGGGCAAAATCGAAGGAAAGAGGCCAAGAGGAAGGTTCCCTACAAGATGGATGGATCAAATAAAATCCCTAACTGGATAAACCTTCATAAAGCAACTCATGCAGCGCATGACAGAGAAGAGTGGATCAGCTCTTTGAAGACAGAGAGAAATACTACATACAGAACTTCTACTGTATTCTCGTATTAGGTTTTGAACGTTTGCTACGATTTTGCGTGTGCCTTAAATTCATGTTAGAACGATTCTACCAATATTACCTAAAGATGGGGCTAAATATAAATATTAACAAGACAGAAGACCTAGTCATAAATTCTGAAGCGCAGTTTCAAGTTCTAATCGATGATGATAACAACATTGCACAAGTACAACTGTTTAAATACCTGGGTGTTCATTCACTAAGGATGGATTAGGCAGAACGGAAACTATAAATAGCATAGAACAAGTCCGGAAAGAAAGTGATTGGATGTTTAAATGGAATATGGTGGGATAAGCATATATCAAGAAGTGTAAAAAACATAGGCAAAGCAATGGTCGAGTCGGTAATGTCGGTAGTGAGATATAGACACTGACGGCGGATACGAGAAGAAAGCTGGTAGCAATAGAAATGGACTATCTCAGAAGAAGTGCAAGAATTTAAAAAATGCAACATGTGAGAAATATTGATATAAGAACAATGACGCTAGCGCAAGAGACTGTTGTTGACTGTATAGAACGAAGAGGCATCAATGGTTTGGACACATGATGCGCATGCACGAAGACAGATGGACACGAAGAATCTGGAAATGGAAACCACCAGATAGAAATAGAAGAGGAAGGCCTAGAATATTCTGGAACAAAGGAATGAGAGATGCTATGAGGGTTCGAGATCTGGAAGATGATGAGTTGGAGAGAGAAACATGGCGTATAGGATTGGAAAGGCGGCACGAAGCTGTATATTAAACCCTTTTATTATATATTAAATATATAGGTTTTGAACGTGTTGCGACATTTTCCGACTCCCTGTCTGTGCTCGTTGCGTCCTAAAATCTTAGAAATTTATTTAAATATGTAAATCATTTTGACGATCAAAATTACCAAATTAATTTGTAGAATTTTGGCTGTTGGTATTCAAGACACCCATATTAATAAGGATTTATTATATTTTGCTTAGATGCTATGAGACGCGAAAAAATCTCTTTCGATAGACATCATTTTCATTTTTATCTGTTACAATGGGAAGCAGCTACTTCAATCGGTGCACGCATTTGTCTGAAATTGTGGACGAAAAAATTGGACACATATCCATTTGACATGACTCCAAAAATGATCTTAAATGATTCGTATGGACTATCAACAAAATGTTCAATTTTTTTAACTCGATTACGACACTTTCGTTGACTATGTATGTAAATAGGAAAGTAACGTAGTATATTTTTGATATTGCCGGTAGGTACGGCTCAAGTTGTGAATAAGAACTAAATAAGAGAAGATTTCTTGCTAGTTTTCATTTGACTCTGATTTTGAATACAGGTATACTTCGATTAGTGCGGTTAAAATTCCAAGGAATTGCGAACAATGAATGAATTTCAGAGTTATTCCTGACGGAATAGCATTTCTATCAAAGTTCTCTAAATCCGTACTTTGAGGTGGATTACTCTTCGACTTTTTCGTTTACTAAAGTGACCTGTGTAATTTCACTTCCTTTACAATGTTTTTCTATATAATTCTATTCTTATACTTCTCCCTCTTCAGTCCTCGACATACATCTTTGCCAGGACCACCACCACTTTAACCATTCATCAAATCTTTGGTATTCCTCCTATCTTTTCGATCGTTGGTTTCTACTCCATTATCATTCTTATCGGCTCATCCTTACTCCTTCTAAACACATGGCCCTACCCGCTTATTCTCTTCCCTTAATTCTTCATTTATTCTTAATTCTAATTTCATCTCCGTTTATCATGAGAACAATATCCTGACTAAAAAGCTGATATGACAGTAATAATTCGTAAAAATAAGTAATAACGTCTAAAATTGGCTTTTCGGGTCACAATGTTAGCTCCAATAATTCTAAATTCCACCTCACTAATTGAAGGATAGCTATAGTACAGTCTTAATTAATGTTTTTGGAATGCATGTATTTTAGAGGCATAATATGTGTATTTACTACTTTATTACCTTACCTACTATTCTTTAATTGAACGTAGTTATGCAGAAACGATCCATCCATTTTACAAAAAGTAAGAAAATGAGTTTAACTTGCCTTTGGATACATTACATCAAAATTTGTATTATGGCAAAACGATCCTAATATTATTGCCGATAATAACGATAATATTCCCGGAATTATTTACCCACACGCTTATGAAAACTAAAATGTTTGAAGTTAAATTACTCAAAACTTCACTTATGTGGGTTGGATCATTTCTGCATAACTACTACGTCCAATTATCAATTTTAAATTGAATTTTCCGAATTTGAAATTCTTGTACAAAATTTCAAATTAAGAAATTTCCAATTTCTACCTGGATTTCATTTAAATAACGAACAATATTAAATCTAATAAAGTCAAAGTCAAATAATTTGAAGTTAAATACAAAAAAAATTAGGAAATGCTTTTGAGAAGAATTTGGATAAAATGAACTTTCTTAGTAAAGAACAAAATCATTATGAAATTATCAGTTTTTTTAAGTAAATAAGATTACGGTACCTGACAACATAAATAATAAAATAAAAGTCAACAAAACTTAATTAATAGTTATTTACATGAAAGTCAGGAAAATGATGTATTACTGACGAGGAGCAATGTTGAAATACGAGGCACTTCGTGCCGAGTATTTTAGAGCTCCGAGTAAAGTGAGACATTTTCCTGACGTATTTTGTATTAAATTTTACCGAAAATCGTAAAAAGTCGAAATTTTAAAACACTAATTGAACAACATTTTTAAAATGAGCTAAAATCAAGTTTGTCAATTTGTTGACTACATAGTTACAAACAATAGTTATTCCGAAAATTGTCATTGTTACCTGCGTTACTAAATATTACCGGACTAGTCAGTAAGATTCAATTTCCCTGCGCGTAAATACGCAGGGAAGTGTTGTTTCGATGACGATTTCCGGTAAAGTTAATTAAAGTAGTATAAAGTAAGTCGGAAAGTAAAGCATTATCAAAAAACTATTTAACCCCAAGTGCACGATTTATTTTGCCCAAACCATACGATAAAGATCATTGTTATTTCCAATAACAGGAAAAATGATTTGCAATAGGTATAACAAAATTTAATAAAATGCAATTAAGTTTCAATTATTGCAATATGTCGTTAATTTCTACACGACAAATTATAACAAGGTAATTTTTAGTTTTTAATATGAGTTTATTTTTGAATTTTTTATTTACCTTTTAATCTAACCCCAAATATTATGTTAAATATGTACATAGTAGCAACTAATGGATATTATAGTTGAAGCGAGGTTAATCATAATTTATCTCTCGCAACATTAATTTGGAAGTAAAAACGTATTTTCAGCAAGGGAGTAGAGGGTTTCATATTTATCCAAAAGACGCAGAAACTATGGTATCTATATATTGCATAAGCAATATGAATGATGTGCTGGGTAGTCTAGACTAGAGTTCTACTTCAAGTTTCATAGAATTCTGCATCAAAAGTTCTACTTAAATAACACTTTCGTAGCTCTTGCAATCGGAGTTACAGAAATGGTATTCAACATAAGTGTTATTTATTATAGTTTAAATTCCCAGTTTATACCAAATTATTTGTGTCATGGTTTGGATTCCACGTTAAGCTGAAGGGAGGTTCTTATTTACGTTGGCAAGTATCACTTGTAATTCGGTTTTGCGGGTTTATACAGATTGTAAATTTGTTTACCATAAATTGAATTGAAAGAAATTGTTATGGAAGGTAAACAGTAACATTTGAGCGGCCACGTCTTCTCACTTTATTATTCTGCCTTATTGACGGTAAAGCCGTGAGCACGTCTGTGAAAAGCATAGTTGTATCAAATTATTGCCACTTTTGTATTAAACCTAAATTTATTTATCAAGTTTGGCAATATAGAACTCACGGGACCTACCACAATAAGCGATATACGCCAAGTGCCCAAACAACGGTGTCCAAATGCCTTCTTCTGTGTTAACACTTAAATTAGTAAGACACAATTTTTTTAATTTGGATATTGTTGGCGGAATATACAAAAATAATTGCTTCCAAAACCCCCTTCAAAATATTGCAAGCGGCGGTTCGATCGATGGATGAAACAATGGGTAAAGGTTAAGCCAACAGAAACTTAGTGAAATGGTAGCTCGATAATAAAGATGAATGTTTGGTATAACCCTAAAAACCCTTAGAAAGAGTCTTTAGATGTTATTGAACAACCAGCTGTTCGGCATCAAATTTGTAAGATAAGGCACACTTTGGGGTTGTGGTTACGATACTTGGGCTCTCAACGTGGTGGGCGTATCATGAACACGAATTCAGCCCTATATAAAAAAACTAAAAACTTTTTACCACCATTACTTTTCCTTATTTTTTTTAAGTGTTCTTGTCCCGGATTACTGTTTCAATTTTGATCTATGAGCTCCCCTATTTCTAGACGCCCTAGTCGAAAGACCAATTCATTACGTGAACAAAATTGTACTGGGATTTTAAAATTACAACTACGAATATAAAGGGTCCATAATAATAAAAATACGCAAATAATGTAAAAAATTATAATGAATTATAATTAAACCTTCAACATTGGAACTTTTGCTACATTACTTCCCACTAAGTTCCCATTGGAATTAAATTTTACTCTATTAACTAATATAATTATGATGTTATCTTGTCGACTGAACTAAATTCAATAATTGCTATTCAAAATTATACTATCCAAATGCCCAAAATAGAAATTCCAATATTACGTCGAAGTAAACTATTTTGTATTTTAAAAAGTTATACACTGATTTATTTTTACAAACGCTGTGCACTTGTAGTTAAAGGTTAAATTCGATATTTAATGGACCTTAACACATGCACACCCTTCTCAGCGAAGTTAAATTGCACCCGAGTTAATTAAAGTCCCTGATCGATGTTTATACAAACTCCACTTTCTATGAAACAGATTTACAGTTCACTATATTTTGAATTTCAACCACTGCTTTTAACCAATAATAAAAGGGTTAAATAAAGATGGGGTAAATAAACTTCCTTTAATAAAATATATAAATTTTTATAATTATGAAAATTAGAATATTTTTAATGTTCAAAAACAGTGGTGACCGCAATTTTTTAAAAAAGTTTTGCCCACCGTACCAAACAATCTGTAAATGTAAAGCGTCTCCATAACTGGAGTAAAAGGTTTTTCATTTACATACATAAATATTCTGTTTATCGACGAATCTTTACTCAAGACTTGGATGAATAAAAAAGGTCAATACATTCTAGAAAGCCATAGTCAAAGTAAAGCGCTATTTTCGCAATTTATCTAAAATATTCTATAAAAAATTCTTTGTGCTAAAAATTTATAGTATTCGCGAATATACATAATAGTATAGGTACTTATTTTTATGAAATCATATTCATAATAATATCTGGAAGGTTTAATCAAATTTTTTTTCAAAAAACCACTTGAATCTGCGTGATAAAAAATCGAGTGTAAATATCCGGCGTTTTTAAATTAGCGGACGAAATTGTAGAACCTCTAAACCCAGATGACAAGCTCAGGATAAAAAATATGTTCTTAAAATATCAACATGGGGATATGCAGTGAACAGTAATCAATTTATTCTTTTCAACCAGAAACAATTTGGAAACAATGGCATATTAAAACAAATTAAATGTACAAGCGTCTTTAAAACAGGAAAGTATACGTCCTTTTTATTACGGTGTTTACGACTTTCATCCAAAAGAAGAAATTTTTAGTTTCACATAAGCAATTTTAACTTTACGATGCAACAAAAATAAGTTTTGCCCATATTTAAAAGTAAGTATTGTACATTGTGTTCATGATGTTATAAAAATGTTCAAAATTACCACATAATTCTTTGGTTCCAAATGAAAATCTTGGGACCAAAAATTTTCTTTTCGATTCGTTAATTCTTTTTGGGAAAAAGAAAACAATGGAAGTTGTTACACCACGTTCTGCATCCACGACACCTTTCCAACAGGTAATAAAAGGTTGGCTAGCTCAAAGTCGCGAAGGGGTGGGTTGGTGAATGGAACGAAAGGGTCGTGTGACGGCACGTCGCAAAGCGTGTATTTCCTATCGACGACCGGGCAATCCTCGATCGCGATTCTAAAAATTGTCAAAATCGGTGTGAATAATTTACACGGGGGGGGAGTTAAGTCAAAATCGGTGGGGATAATATACACGCGGGAGTTTGAATGGGCGCCACGCATACGAAGAAATGAATCTCTTTGAAGGGGACTGGTTATCACACCTTCCAAGCTGGTACGCGACAACTTGATGATCTTACAGCGAACTCTCACTCCGGAAAAACCTCGCTCAATGACCTTACCTTTACAGGAGGCGAACTTTCCGTTGGTGAAAATAGCTAAATAAACATTAACACAACAATAATAATAACACACAAAGTTGGGAAATAATAAAAATGTATTAAATAAAATAATATCAGGGGGGAGTTGACAAGGTTTACACAAGATACTATCAAATTTACATGTCTTGTATAAAAATAAATATGTACAGTTGACGGAACCTTTCCGTGTGGTGTCCGTTGCGAAACTAATACTCGTAAAACAATTACTCTTACAAAAATACAAAAGGTTAATTTGCATGAAAGGGGGGGCGTATTGAATACAGCACTCCACCAAAATAAATAGTTACTTAAGCGCAACTTGATAATATTCAAAACTATGATTCATAAAATTGATCATGGAACTTAATCAATGCAATTGATCATCAAAATTCCCGACAACGGGACAAACAAACTTTAGCTACAATACTAAACTTGAAACGTTACGTTAAATTGTTCGGTTACACTCTGAACGCTCGAATGGCGTGTTAAAAGTTACGTTAATAATAGATAATAATATTAAGTTAAATAAAAGGTATACAAAATGGTTGCGATATCGTCTTCCAGGGTTGAACTGAACGTTCATAAACACAACTAATGGTCAATATAACCAATTAACATCACAATCTTAAAAATATAAAAAGGTTTCTTACTTAATCTGGATGGTTGATGTTCGACCTCTAGGTAAAGTCGATGACGGGTCCTTCAGGAGTGAGATTTCGTCTTCAGAACGTAGAATGGAGCTGAATGTGATGTCTCAAACCATATCAGAAGGGCAGCGTAATAACCAGCTTCCCAAAAACTCTTCAAATCGGAAGGTGGTGAAATAACAGGGTGGTTCACGCACTGTATTTCGCGATAAAATAGGGGTCTCCGTACGAAATAATTCACTAAGTTAGTTATTCGCGAAGTGACAAATAATTCAAGCCGGCACTGTCTAAGTAAGAAATGTTAATGTGGTGTCCGATAAAAAAAACGATTGGAATGCACACATGGGTTGGAAGTGCAACACCTGTTTTGTACCATTCGATAAAAGCAATGTTACGTACTTGCCTTATGAGCGGCAAGCAATAACTCGACGTGATTAACGTGATAAGCAGATGGTATAAAAAGTCCGATAATTGATTCAATGTTTAGTAACCATAGACGATGTTAATTGTTCGATCACTTATTAAATATTGGCAACAATTGACGATATACTGGTTCGATAAAATATTAATTGTTTATTAACAATTGACGATATTAATCGTTTAACAACAATTGACGGTATTAATGTTCGATAAAATATTAATTGTTTATTAACAATTGACGATATTCTGGCCCGATAAAATATTAATTGTTTATTAACAATTGACGATATTAATTGTTCAACAACAATTGACGGTATTAATGTTCGATAAAATATTAATTGTTTGTTAACAATTGACGATATTCTGGCCCGATAAAATATTAATTGTTTATTAACAATTGACGATATTAATTGTTCAACAACAATTGACGGTATTAATTGTTCGATAGTACCTGCAGTTGACACACACTAATTTTTAGCACCAATGACTTGTATTTATTTAAAGACCTCTAATAAATGTGAGACCTCGATAGTTAATTCCGCTTTTGGAAGCGCTAAGATACGAAAAAGGTAGTATCAGATTCCAAGTGAATCTCTTCGAATATGCAATTTGCAGCTCAATTTATGCATTCTCCCTACTCTGATCTGGGATTTTTCCCACTTACTGATTGATTTGGATCCTTGTAATTGGGTCCTATAAATTTAGAAAGAAGGGAGACGTGATTTAATTGGATAAATGCCTAGAGTGTGAGGGCACACTTTCTTCTTTCTCCATGTAAAGTGTATCGAGAAGTTTGGTACGACACGTGCGAGCAAAACAATTTTTTGCTCGTCTGGTTGGACGAGAAAGGTCTAACTTTTGCACTTTTTACTTGTTTTTATCGAAGTCTGTAATTTCGAAATCGCTATCCTTGCCATGTTAAACCCGAGCACATTTGGCCGCTTATCTGCACATGGTCGAGATAGCAAGACAAAAGGCATTGATTCTCACGAGTTTCAAACATGCACGTGTGTGTCTTTGTATTGACAACTGGCTCGTGATTATGGATCGTATAAAAGTGTCTCTCGATCCTACCTAAAATTTATAGTAATGCATTTGCCTATATTGACGTTTAGTTTGCAACGTTATAGAATAGAGAATTTATTGCCGATGAGGTGAATTATGGATTAATGCTACGTCAACATTATTAACACTTCCTCATCTACCGTATGGTTTATTGTACGTGTATTAAAATATTTGATGATACTTTCCTAACTATACAATTCTTAAGATTATTGTGCATTTGCAAAACGTAAATTTATTAGTTGAGCGAATGTTTCAATCTTTTATATTTACAACCCGACCTAAAAATGTTTTCCCAAAGAGTAATTTTCAACGGATCGATTCGAAATTTAACATATAAGTTTAATAGATCATAAACGCAAAATCTAAGGGTGCGCCCGATGCGCGGAATAAGGTGACACTCCCCTTACGTCAAGAGTTGTTATCCCTAACTACTCTTCAACTGGGACGCGCGCAACCTCAACCGAAACAAAAACTGTCCTGCGATAAACCATCAACACTTGTAGTGTTGAAACAACTACTCAGCTAGTGACTAGACTATACGTATATGCCGGGAAAGAGAGAGAAGGTTCACCTAACCCTAGGCTTAATCGACCCGGGAGTCGTAGTGACTCCTACATGAGAGGGCGGTTCGCGAAATCACGCGATCATTCGCTGGCCGTGGGACCCACAAATGTCTGTGAAGACACCGGACTCTAGATCAAGGTAGACCTGAGCTAAGGTAACACTTCCTTGGCGTACTCATATTTACAAAGCCTTCTCTAAAATGGTTCAGTCGATGGGGACTGTCTGCCTTTTTCAATACGTTGAAAAAACAGAGTAAAAAAAAACGTGTGCTTGGCTGGATCAAATTTACAAAAGCCGTTCGGGGCACTTCAGTAGATGGGGACTGTCTGTTTTATCATTTATCGTTGGTGAAACAGAGAAAAAAACTTGCGCTTAGCTTGATCAAATTTACAAAGCCGTTTGGGAGACCATCCACCTTCATCATGACTTCGATCCAAACGAGATGATCGGAAGAGAGAGAAGAGGTAGTGATGGGGGGGTAAAAGATAGGAGTGGGGGGGAGGGGGGGGGGGTTAAAAAAGTGAGGGGTAGCAACCTACAAGGGACAGTTGGGGGACCAAATCCTCGAACCGTCCGAGTTAAACACGGATGCAACCGGGAAAAATAGTGGGGCATAAATCGTAATACGAAACGGGACGGGATAACGACCTACAAGGGACAGTCGAGGGAGCAAATCCTCGAACCGTCCGGGTTAAACACGGATCTAAACGCGAGAAAAAAAAATAGGGGGGGGGTTTTCTCAAAAAAAAATTAGGGTGGGGTGACAACCTACAAGGGACAGTCGAGGGACCAAATCCTCGAACCGTCCGGGTTGAACACGGATCTACGCACGAGAGCGTGCAGCACGAGAAAAAAATGGGGCACGAATGCCGCGTCAATCGTGTTGACCGGAGGGGCTGAATCTCCGAACCAACAAGTAAAGACTAATAAAGGATCACGATAGGCGTGATCCAATATTCGCGAAAGACGCGATATAAGGGATATGGAGTCCGGCGGGACGAGAGTGGGACGGTACCGAACCGACACCCATATCAAAAGGTACAAGTTACACAACTCGTGGTCGCACAACTAAATATGCGATACTTTTTTAAAAGATATTTACGCTACAGAGCTCGAGTTGACGAGACGGGAGTATCAGTCGTCCACAATGATACAATCAAATATGAAATAAAACCAGAAAAACTGAACCCTATACGGGGGTAGGGATTGTCTTTGTCAGTATAACCGAAGGGACCGAATCTCCGAATTACACCGACGAAAACGAGAACGCTACTCCGAAATGATCGGGACATTTCCATGAAAAAAAACTTGGAAAAACTTCCTACTTGAGAATACCCGACGTCAACTTGACTGGTGGAGTCCAACGGCGGTAAGCGCCGACTGGAAACTCCAATCCAAGGAACGCCTGTACCAGTATGTCAAAGTATGAATATACCATATTCGGTGGAGTCCTGTACCTCCTATGCAAAGTATGAACATACCACACTCGACAAAACCTGAAAAATCTGGAAGTAAAAATTGAGAAGGGTAGTTTAACGTCTTACGCGGACTATTTTTCAAAACCATAACAACAGCGACATAAAGTTCGGGACGTAACTATCACGTCGTGAGAGAACAAAATCTTAAAAACCTAAAACTAAAAGTGAGAAGGGTAGTTTAATGTCTTACACGGACTATTTTTCAATGCTGGTTCTATATACAATTCGGTAGCCGGGGGGGAGTTAATTGACTAAACCGGGACTAAAGTTGTTGTTTACCCACGAGAAAAAAAAATATTCCCACAAAAACGTAACTTGGTCAGGGCTTGACATGGTGACAACTGTCTGAGTTGCATCTCTAATGTTTACTGTAAACGTATGAAGTGACTCTACTACATTTCATTCAAAAAAAAGGGGGGGGAGAACACAATCGTTCTTCCAAACAAAAATCAAAATTGACCACAAAATTAACGTATGACTGATGAGGACGTTGGGTAACTAAGCCACCGCAACACCAATCTATACTTGGTTTACCTAAGCGATTTATTGGGTAGTTACTCCAATGGACCGATAAGTATACCCTCTAACTTCGCGTAAAGTACTTCCTTAAATGTTCGATAAAAAAAACGAAATTCGCGACTCCTACCATCATGCGTGATAAACAAAAAACCAACTAAAGACCTGATTACTTATTGGGTCTGTAATTTTACTCTATACGCTTGAGATACCGTTAAATAACTTCCTTTCCCCTAACGTCTTCAATCTAGCTACATAATATCTAAACTTAACATTGATTAAATCGATACCTTAAAATTAATTACACCGAAACTCAACCTAAACTGCTAATTACACAATAAAAGAATAAAAGTTACACACAAGGAAAATATTCGAGGTCCTAATCACTTCTAAAGTCGTTGTGACTGTCATAAGAGAGGGCGGTTCGCGAAATCACGCGATCCTTCGCTTGCCGTGAGACCCACAATTAACAACAGAGACGCCGAACTCTAGTTTGGGTTGGGCCCGAATCTAAGGTGAAATTTAAGAAAGGCGCGATCAAATTTACAATGGCCTCTGGGATGAATGGATCAGATATACAAGTTCATCCCTAATTTTCTATTTATTTTCCAAATGTCGTAGAGGAGAGAGAGAAAAAAAAAGGGGGGGGAGAAAAAAAATACAAACTAATGATCGAATTGTCCTTCCGGGGACCGACAGATGTCCTAACTGCGTAGGCCGATGGTGGTCGATCTGTTATTCCCTAACAAGGTAAATTTCCCAGGTTGTTGTTTCGAGTTTAACCACTACTCCTGTACAAAGCTCCCTTTCCAAGAAGGTTCCTTTGGGGCAGATTATAAATCGCCAAACTACGAGAAGAAAAAAAAATATGGGACGATAATGCGCCGAGGGATGGACTATGTCCACAAAATTACTCAATAACCCCGGGGTTTGGATCGACATCCAACACTGGATTGACGTCCAAAAAAATTTTATCTGACAGTGGAACTAGGTCCAGCCTGATAATACGATAACTCAATGAGAAGCGGGTTACTCTAAACAACTATCAACCAAACGCAACCGCACTACCACAATAAAATTCGATACAAAAAAAAATCTCCTTACAGGGTGCGTTAGAAAAAAAAAGAACTTTCAAAAGAAAACTCTAACTTAATTCGACAAACTAAACTCCCAACTAAATTTAAAAAAGCCTTATTATAAATGTCGGTACTACATTCAAAAAAAATTTGAAAAACTTCACGGCAAATGTCGATACTAAATTCAAAAAAAAATTTTAAAAGCCTTACGGTAAATGTCGATACTAACTTCAAAAAAAATTTAAAAGCCTTACGGTAAATGTCGATACTAAATTCAAAAAAAATTTAAAAGCCTTACGGTAAATGTCGATACTAAATTCAAAAAAAATTTAAAAGCCTTACGGTAAATGTCGATACTAAATTCAAAAAAAATTGAAAAGCTCTACGGTAAAAGTCGGTACTAAATAAAAAAAATTCCAAAAGCTTTACCTTAAGGGTCGGTATTGAATTCAAAAAAAACTTGACGTAAATTAACTACGTGAAAGTCAAAAACAACCTTCTACGGGTCCACTAGGTGGATGCGTAAACTTCCAAACCGTACCTATAAACTAATTAGAAAATTTGAACTTCAAAATTAAGTTCAACAAAAACATACTTAAATCCTAACCTGAACTTTTAATCGGGGCTTGACTTCAAGTCTTTGGCATGCCATGCACCAGGTCTCACTCCTGTGGTATCTGATAATACAAAAGTGGTGTTCGAAAGTTTCTTATGAATAACAAAAGGTCCTACAAATTTTGGAGCTAACTTTGCATTAAAATGCTTCGATGCATCGGATAAAACATAATTACGTCTATACACGGTATCACCAACATCGAAATTCGACGGACGTCGTCTTAAATCATAAACAATTTTAGATTTCCCATAAGCGCTTTCTAATCTTTTGGTGATGTCATCGTAAACATCACCTAGTGCTAATGCACGTCGTTTAAGTTCGTCACGATCGGCAAACGTTATGTCTTTCAGCGTGTTCTGATCAGCTGTTTCGATACGCTGTCCACCGGACATGATCATCTCTCGACCGAAATTTGCGAAATACGGAGTCATTCCGATGACTTCATGCAGTGCAGTCCGTACTGCGCAAGCAACCTGGGGGAGATAGGTATCCCAACTCTTATGATTATCGTTAACGTAAGAAGCTAACATAGTTTTTAAAACACGATTCACCCTTTCAACAGGATTCGCTTGGGGGTGGTAATATGCATTAAAGATAATTCGGGTATTATATTTCTGTATCATTTTTTGAAATTCCTTACTTCTAAATTGGACTCCGTTATCAGTCAAAATATACTGTGGGGCTCCAAACACTAACAAAACGTTATCTTCAAGTTTTTGAATGACCTGAGATGCGGTAGCTGTACGTAATGGATAAAATAATGCAAATTTGGTAAAACAATCCACAATCGATAAAATATGAGTGTAACCTTTAGTCGACCGAGGCAGTGGTCCAACTATATCGATGGATATCATTTGCCATGGCCTAGTTACTACGGGATGACGGGACATAAAACCACGGGGTTTTTGCTGTTCAGGCTTATGAGCCCTACAAACTGGACACTTATTTACATAACGAGTAATATCGGTCTTCATCTTCGGCCAATAATACTCATGAGCTACTCGATCAAATGTTTTTAAAACTCCTAAATGACCGGAAGTAGGTTTATCGTGACACTCGGAAATGATTTTCTTTCTGCGAAATTTCGGAACTACTGTTCTCCATTGACACTCTCTATCCGATAGAGATGGATATCGAACTTTTACTTGTTTAAATAATTCATCATCAATAACTTGCCATTTCCTAAACTGAAGGGGGTCTCTTCTGACATTCTTCAACATTCGATAGTACCAACGATCGGTATGCGAGTTAATTAAGGGTTGGTCGTTATCTACTGGATTCTTTACTTTATCGGGTGACTTTCTAACTTGAACAGGGTCAACTAATACTGACGTTATTTCGGGAACAGTGCGCGATAAAGCGTCAGGGACTAAATGATCCTTTCCTTTTCGGTGGATGATTTTGAAATCGTACTGTTGTAACCTGAGAGCCCAACGACATAAACGTCCAGAGGGGTTTTCCAGATTATTTAACCAAATCAGGGAATGGTGATCGGTAATGACCGTGAAATGTGAAGCTTCGAGATAGGGTCTTAATTTCTCTACTGCCCACAAAACTGCTAAACATTCTCGTTCCGTAACGGAATAATTTCGTTCATTACGAGTTAATGACCTACTAATATAACAGATGACTTGTTCTTTCTCGTCAATGGTTTGGCTGAGGACTCCTCCGAGTCCAAAACCGGATGCGTCTGTCTGAACGGTAAAGGGGACGCTAAAATCAGGGCACGATAGAATAGGGGCTGAAACTAAACAATTCTTAATAGTCGTAAACGCTACTTCACAAGGTTCATCCCAAATGAACTTGGAATTTTTTCTTAACAACGCTGTGAGCGGTGCAAGGATTGTTGAAAACTGCGGGATAAATCTGCGGTACCACGAAGCCATACCTATTAATTGCCGAATTTCTTTAACCGTACGAGGGGCTGGTATACGCGTAATTGCCGCTACCTTATCTGGATCTGCAAGTAATCCATTTGCGTTAATCACGTATCCTAAATATTTCAATTCGGGTTGACAAAAGTAACATTTGTCTTTCCCTAATGATAGACCTGCGGTACGTAACCGAGAAAAAACTTCCTGTAACACTTCGAGGTGTTTTTCGAAGGTGGATGTACAGATGATGATGTCATCCAGGTATACGAATACAAAGGGTTCGAGATCGGGACCTAGAACTTGATCTATCAGCCTCATCCAAGTAGCAGGAGCATTATGAAGCCCGAAGGGCATCCTGGTGAATTGAAACAATCCACGTCCGGGTACTGTAAAGGCGGTATATTTTTTGGAATTTTCCTCGACAGGAATTTGCCAATACGCTGACTTAATGTCCAGGGACGTTATAAACCGTGCGTCTCGAAGACGATCTAAAATTGAGGACACATACGGGATTGGGTACGCGTCCTTCTCGGATACTTGATTTAATTTTCTGAAATCGACACAAAATCGATATGATTTGTCTTTCTTTTTGACTAACAAAATGGGGTTTGACCAACCACTAGATGATCGTTCTATTACACCTAACTTAAGCATATGATCTAATTCTTTATCGATATGTGCTTGTACACTAGGGTTAACCGGATAATAACGCTGTTTAATCGGCATTGAGTCGGTTTTAATAACATGTTGCACTAGGTCAGTACAACCGAGTTCTTTGACCTTAGTCCGAAAATGTAGGTCAATGACCTTATCTAAACGCTGACGTTCCTCAACTGATAAATTGAAAAGATTTCCTAAGGGTGTTTTCTTGTCGGTAATTACAGATGTAACTTGGGGTTTCCCGAAATACCACGATTTGTTTTTCAAATCAGGGACGAAACCGATGGATTCCCAAAAATCTACACCTAAAATAAGTGCGTGTGAAAACTTTGGTACCACAATGACTGAAATATGGGCGACACGATGCTGCAATCTAATGGGTAATTGAGCTATCCCGATACTGTTTATAATTTCACCGTCGGCTACGGTACACTTTGGTCGTAACGTGGAGTCAAGTTGAATTTTTACACCGGTAGATTGTAAAATATTCCAACCTTCCTCGCCTAAAATCGTGTTGGTCGCTCCTGAGTCCAGGAGGGCTAAAATTTCACAACCGAGAACATTGACTCTTACATGGGGACGATTATCATGTCTTGAATCCTCTAATACATAATCTAATATAGTTTTAATTTTATCTTTACGTTTAGCTAACATCTTATGAAAATGGGTCGAATTTACAAACTTGCGGGAGTTCACTAGGTGACCACGTCCTAATGAGTCCCGGAAGAGTTTTCCGAACTCCTTCTACTCTGACTGGGGTTACAGTGGGGGCAGGTTTTTGTTGTTTCACCTTTTCTCCCACAGCGATAGCAATATATTTGTTTCTGCGGAACGGTACAACGCGACGCTAAATGTCCTGTGCCACCACAATTCCAACAAGAATTATTACTTGAAGTTTTACTAAAAACTTCGACAGCGCTATTACGACTTTTAAAGGTCGGTTTATTTACAGATCGTTTATTATTTCGTGATTTATTAAAAAGCGTTGATTCGGCACGTGATGCGCGATCATTTTCTTGAGTCGGTACGCTCAAGTGGGTATAAGCTACATCTGGTTCTAAGTCGTTTTTCCTCTTTGACGGCGGTGCGTAATTGGAAATGGTCAACCTACGCGCTTCGAGAATACGCCCCAATTCAATGAGCCTGTCAAAAGACGTAATTTCGGTAAAACCTAACTGTGCAATATAAAATGGGTTTAAGTTTCGTAATGCGATACTTAATTGTCTTTCTTCCGATAATGGGATGACTAAACGAGCAAACATCGTTTTTAACATTGCTACATACATTGCCAAATTTTCCTCGTTCCCTTGAGTTCTACGTGTAATTTCCTCAAGTAATCTGACGTCATAGTCAGCTGGTCGAAATTGTGCATTTAATAATACTACTAATTCTGACCAAGTAGATGCCTTATCTCTATTTGCGCGAAACCACAATAATGCTTTACCCTCGAACAGGTCAATCGCCTCTTCGAAGAGTTGACTTAAATTTACACGTCTAGCAACAATTAATTCATTGACTCTTTCTAAAAATGCAGTGATCGAAATACTTTTTGCTTCACCGGAAAACTTTAATCGCCACTTGACAACAGGTGTTGATTTCGTACAATAACTTTTCTGCCCTACCTCAACCGGAGGGGGGTTAATATTTAATGAAACTGGATTTGAAGTTACGATTACTTCCGGTTCTACTGGGGTCTCTCGACTAATTTCGGCCACGATATTCGATAATGAATCTCGCTCCGTTCGAGAATTTGCTACAAATAAGCGGTACGCGGATCTACATTCTTCTAATTCGTCCATAACTGTTCGTTTTGAATTTTTATCTTTTACTAAAAAGGGTTTCGATCGGGATAATCTATTAAAGTAATGTGCTAACTTCGTTTCTACCTCGATCTCTACGTTAGGTTCTTGGTCTCGTGAAACTTCCAAGCGACCAAGTAGTCTATGAAGAATCAATAGGCCGGCTCTTAATGCCACCAGATCTTCTGCAAAGGTAAACGGATACCACGCTAAAGCGTAACTTTCGCCTTCTTCTTCTTTATCAAGGGCTATTACTAATTCATCACGTAATTCTTTTACCGAACCGTGAAAAGGTAAACCTCTAATCTTTAATTCGTATTGGACCTCGTCCTTTCGCAACTTGTCCGGTACAATCCTGAATGCCATTATTAATCGAAATGAATAAATTTAATTAAATACAAAAAAGAATTCGCGGAACACGACTCCACTTGTTCTCTGAACAACTAAAGGTAAACGGAAATACAATATTTGATCTTAAAATCGCGATAATTTTCACTTTTAAATTTAAATAGGGGGGCGTTATGGAATCTCGTTAGTCCATTCATGCGCGTCGGTACTATTTTAAAGATTGAAATCTTAATTCAAAACTTCGTGATTTACAAAATTTGACGTAATGTGCCAAAAGGGCTTTCTTGACAGCCGCCTAGTTGGGCGCAAATTATTTTTTTAACCTACAAAAATTAATTTGGAATTTACTTGATTTACAAACAAAAAAAATTCGATACCATAACATGCCAAAAGGGCTTTATCGATAGCCCCACGTTGGCCGCGCCAAATTATTATCCTGTTACACCACGTTCTGCATCCACGACACCTTTCCAACAGGTAATAAAAGGTTGGCTAGCTCAAAGTCGCGAAGGGGTGGGTTGGTGAATGGAACGAAAGGGTCGTGTGACGGCACGTCGCAAAGCGTGTATTTCCTATCGACGACCGGGCAATCCTCGATCGCGATTCTAAAAATTGTCAAAATCGGTGTGAATAATTTACACGGGGGGGGAGTTAAGTCAAAATCGGTGGGGATAATATACACGCGGGAGTTTGAATGGGCGCCACGCATACGAAGAAATGAATCTCTTTGAAGGGGACTGGTTATCACACCTTCCAAGCTGGTACGCGACAACTTGATGATCTTACAGCGAACTCTCACTCCGGAAAAACCTCGCTCAATGACCTTACCTTTACAGGAGGCGAACTTTCCGTTGGTGAAAATAGCTAAATAAACATTAACACAACAATAATAATAACACACAAAGTTGGGAAATAATAAAAATGTATTAAATAAAATAATATCAGGGGGGAGTTGACAAGGTTTACACAAGATACTATCAAATTTACATGTCTTGTATAAAAATAAATATGTACAGTTGACGGAACCTTTCCGTGTGGTGTCCGTTGCGAAACTAATACTCGTAAAACAATTACTCTTACAAAAATACAAAAGGTTAATTTGCATGAAAGGGGGGGCGTATTGAATACAGCACTCCACCAAAATAAATAGTTACTTAAGCGCAACTTGATAATATTCAAAACTATGATTCATAAAATTGATCATGGAACTTAATCAATGCAATTGATCATCAAAATTCCCGACAACGGGACAAACAAACTTTAGCTACAATACTAAACTTGAAACGTTACGTTAAATTGTTCGGTTACACTCTGAACGCTCGAATGGCGTGTTAAAAGTTACGTTAATAATAGATAATAATATTAAGTTAAATAAAAGGTATACAAAATGGTTGCGATATCGTCTTCCAGGGTTGAACTGAACGTTCATAAACACAACTAATGGTCAATATAACCAATTAACATCACAATCTTAAAAATATAAAAAGGTTTCTTACTTAATCTGGATGGTTGATGTTCGACCTCTAGGTAAAGTCGATGACGGGTCCTTCAGGAGTGAGATTTCGTCTTCAGAACGTAGAATGGAGCTGAATGTGATGTCTCAAACCATATCAGAAGGGCAGCGTAATAACCAGCTTCCCAAAAACTCTTCAAATCGGAAGGTGGTGAAATAACAGGGTGGTTCACGCACTGTATTTCGCGATAAAATAGGGGTCTCCGTACGAAATAATTCACTAAGTTAGTTATTCGCGAAGTGACAAATAATTCAAGCCGGCACTGTCTAAGTAAGAAATGTTAATGTGGTGTCCGATAAAAAAAACGATTGGAATGCACACATGGGTTGGAAGTGCAACACCTGTTTTGTACCATTCGATAAAAGCAATGTTACGTACTTGCCTTATGAGCGGCAAGCAATAACTCGACGTGATTAACGTGATAAGCAGATGGTATAAAAAGTCCGATAATTGATTCAATGTTTAGTAACCATAGACGATGTTAATTGTTCGATCACTTATTAAATATTGGCAAC
Source organism: Podabrus alpinus (assembly GCA_932274525.1). Taxonomy (NCBI): domain Eukaryota; kingdom Metazoa; phylum Arthropoda; class Insecta; order Coleoptera; family Cantharidae; genus Podabrus; species Podabrus alpinus. Next base: position 62,720,647 of record OW026457.1, on the reverse strand, counting down.
AATTGACGATATACTGGTTCGATAAAATATTAATTGTTTATTAACAATTGACGATATTAATCGTTTAACAACAATTGACGGTATTAATGTTCGATAAAATATTAATTGTTTATTAACAATTGACGATATTCTGGCCCGATAAAATATTAATTGTTTATTAACAATTGACGATATTAATTGTTCAACAACAATTGACGGTATTAATGTTCGATAAAATATTAATTGTTTGTTAACAATTGACGATATTCTGGCCCGATAAAATATTAATTGTTTATTAACAATTGACGATATTAATTGTTCAACAACAATTGACGGTATTAATTGTTCGATAGTACCTGCAGTTGACACACACTAATTTTTAGCACCAATGACTTGTATTTATTTAAAGACCTCTAATAAATGTGAGACCTCGATAGTTAATTCCGCTTTTGGAAGCGCTAAGATACGAAAAAGGTAGTATCAGATTCCAAGTGAATCTCTTCGAATATGCAATTTGCAGCTCAATTTATGCATTCTCCCTACTCTGATCTGGGATTTTTCCCACTTACTGATTGATTTGGATCCTTGTAATTGGGTCCTATAAATTTAGAAAGAAGGGAGACGTGATTTAATTGGATAAATGCCTAGAGTGTGAGGGCACACTTTCTTCTTTCTCCATGTAAAGTGTATCGAGAAGTTTGGTACGACACGTGCGAGCAAAACAATTTTTTGCTCGTCTGGTTGGACGAGAAAGGTCTAACTTTTGCACTTTTTACTTGTTTTTATCGAAGTCTGTAATTTCGAAATCGCTATCCTTGCCATGTTAAACCCGAGCACATTTGGCCGCTTATCTGCACATGGTCGAGATAGCAAGACAAAAGGCATTGATTCTCACGAGTTTCAAACATGCACGTGTGTGTCCTTGTATTGACAACTGGCTCGTGATTATGGATCGTATAAAAGTGTCTCTCGATCCTACCTAAAATTTATAGTAATGCATTTGCCTATATTGACGTTTAGTTTGCAACGTTATAGAATAGAGAATTTATTGCCGATGAGGTGAATTATGGATTAATGCTACGTCAACATTATTAACACTTCCTCATCTACCGTATGGTTTATTGTACGTGTATTAAAATATTTGATGATACTTTCCTAACTATACAATTCTTAAGATTATTGTGCATTTGCAAAACGTAAATTTATTAGTTGAGCGAATGTTTCAATCTTTTATATTTACAACCCGACCTAAAAATGTTTTCCCAAAGAGTAATTTTCAACGGATCGATTCGAAATTTAACATATAAGTTTAATAGATCATAAACGCAAAATCTAAGGGTGCGCCCGATGCGCGGAATAAGGTGACAAAGTTGGATGGGTAGTTAAAGTAAAAATGAAAATGTACTGATTAATTGAAAGAAGCAAAAGAGAAGAAGAGCGGTTTATCCAACTTATCTCAAAAGAAACCTCATGCGGTATGCACGCCTTGTTTAATAAAAATATTTTTAAATTATGGAATATCCTTTTAAAGGTATCGTTTTTGTTAGGAGAGATAATGGATATGAGACAAAGACAGCATAGTACACTTTACACAACACTGATTAACATCAAAGGCAAGGACTTCAATATTCATACTCAGCGACCTGTAGCGCGTTCACTAATTAGGGCACATCTAATATCAAATTTTCAACCCATCTTAAAACTACTTATAAATGTCAAAGGTGTTTACTTAACTAATTAATAAGTTTTACGAAACATAAAAGAAAAGTTAAGCCTCTCCTAACATATTTTCAAGTAATAGGCTGGCATCATTAAATAATGAAGCATGTTTGCCACTTGATGTGAGTGTCGAAATTAATCCAATTGAATAAAACTTATGCCTAGCAAAGCACTTTTGGAAATTATGCTTAATCGAATTTTATGCCTCATGACTTGAGAAGATGCAGGATATCCGGAAGCGAAGCATATGATATGGAATCATTTTCAAGCTAAATATAATAGTGGCAATATCGACATTTTGTCAAACTGCTTGGTTGGAAGTATACATAGGAGGCACATTTCATTACCATCATTAGACTCGGTGCGAGTTGCCGAAATGAGAAATGTGTAAAATGTGTTATGACTAAAATGAATTTAAATTGATTTATTCGCATTTCGTAGGAACATGAACAAATTTAATAAGAATTTTTGATATGATTGTAAAAATTGCGGATTAAAATTACCAGTATCCGTATTTACCAAGATATATTAATACTATAGCGAATTAAATGGGTTTATGTAAAAATAATAGAAAACCTCCATTATTTTCCAACAGTTTTCAAATACTAACCCATGTTTATGTACATACATCACGTTCGACATATTTTTCATATTTCCACTCACGTTCAGATGTATAACCGCTTAGTTGGGAATAAATTTCGTTCTTTTTTAATATTTTCAAATATATCAAACATATTTAAATTTAAAGGGGTAATATAAATGCATGCAGTTATTCTATGCTTCTTGTACTATTGCATGAATTATTAACTTGGTATGGTCTCAATGCCAACAAAATCTGCCCAAAATAATATTGCAGACAAATTTTTATGCGTTTTGCGATGTTTTCCATTGTTGGGTAACAACGCTGGGGGTAGAACTTGTTCATCCGGCATGTAATTGAGAGCAGCCCAAAATTATGTGAAAAGTTTTCACGAATCAGATTTCAATTTTGTTTTAAGAAATTACCTCATAGAATATAAAGCCTGGAGATGAATAGTAATATATAAAACGCATCGAGATATTTTAACAAATACAAAATTCCGAAATACTTTTAACATCGGAAAATCTGAAAATGTAATAAACTCAGTCTAAAGCAGTTAAACAGTGTGTAAAAATGTATTTTATGAAAAAGACGCCGTTATTCGAAAACCATTCGGGTCGGGTCAATGTATAGATTAAAATCTAAAGTTAATGGAGTATAATGCGCAGGAATAAGATATATATTAAAGATTTTTAGGAAATATTGGCGAGCGTCGCAAGATGGGGATGGGATTTAGGGTTTGTAGGAGGTGGGAAAAGGCATACTGAAAGCCGCCAGCGTGAGTCATACGCCGGGGCCATCCAACTATTGATTTCTCCGTCAGCGGTTAGAACGTGGATTTTGGATGTTTAATGTTGAAGCATTGGGACTCTTGTTAATGAAATCGTAGTCGTAATCAACGAAAACATTAAAAATGTTTCGTTATTAATTATTATTACGGAAATATTGTAAATTAAGTGAATTAGTAGGCCTTAGTAGTAGTTTTAGTAGGTAACTTCCTGAACATTTGATGCTGGCTTGCAGATACGGCTAATATAATTCTGCAATATTCTGAGCTTGACGGAAATAAACGGAAATTGTTACCAACTCGCATGAGCTCTGAACCGGAAAAATTGAGATTACTCAGAAGGTCATTACAGTGAATTTCAAATTTATCTATGTATAATAAAAGTAAATTTATTGCTAATTAAAAAATCTGATGGCTTACTTGAACTTATAAATTTTATTAAAAATTACAGAATAAGAAAAATTCAGATACAAAAAACAAAGTCGCAGTTAAATTTATATATAAAAAATCTGATAAGACTGATTAACAAACTTTTTATAAAAATTGATTGCAAACTTTTTTTGGCACATCTTCCTAATTTAAGGATAATTAAAATTGCCAATTAAACCATCCAGTAATGTTACTGTTTTAAGTTGCTTTTCTTACTAGAAAATCTAATACGAGTAAACCAATAAATGTTACACAATTTCAGCATTGTGTTGTAAAAGCTCGAATTGGTTTAGCCTCCAACTTGTTCTTGCTCTGAGTATTAATTAAATTTTGAAGAGCTACGTAAAAAGAACATTAAAACGTTTTATTAAATGCAAATGTACCACTCAAATCGAAATTTACTTAATTAATTCGGGCTTACGTTCAACATATTCGGCTATCTGAAGACAAATTCATGTAGAAATATGTAATAACTAAAGCAATTAACTTGATACGTAATAATTACAAAAAATATTAGGTTTAATGAAATTTTAACGTACAGTATAATAATCTAATAAATAATAATAATAATGCAAAAATAAATGTGTAAAAAGTGCCAAATTAAAATACGAATAGTACGCGATCTTCAACATTTGGTACATCAACATGACAACACTTGGGGGTATTTCAAAGTAATTTTGAACACACCCTTAAGTAACAACAGGGGGAAAACTATTAAGAATCGATGAACAAATTTTGTCAGCACTTCAATCGAGTTTGTTCAAATTTACTTGATGTGCACTTATAACGTTAATTAATGAACTGCACTTTGATTGTCGTTACATCTAATTTTCAGTTAAATATCGTGATTAAATTGCTAGTTCCATTTGAATAATTATGGAAATGTCAGATTCATGTTATTCAATACGAAGGAACTTCAATGCTCTACCATAAAAAGCGTTAAAGAGGAGGTATTATTAATTATTGTCTATAAATTCTCATTTTGTGTAGTTCCTTTTTATTCTTAATGTAAATGAATGCTTTGGATAGAAACAAAAGTACAGTAGAATTCCGATTATAATGATTTTAACCATTAACAAAACCAAAAACCTCTTAAAACAATCCTCCGTGTTATTCGAGGCGGCAATATAAAATTCGCTTTTCCGAGCCTTATCGACATATCGAATGAGATGATGATGTAATTACTCAACCAGTCTAGCATACATAATACAAAAGCATTTGCATATTTATCCATTATATAGTTAATTATCAGTTTGAGTTTACCGACCATCATCTCAGAAGTTTGGGGACCTCTGGTCTATATCGATCAAAGTTAAAAAAATTTGCTTAAAAAATTAAATTTGCAAAACAAATAACTTGTAATGTTAAGATACAGATGAGATTACAGAAATAGAATTTACTGTGATTTGCTTCTTTAGTGGAAATTTATGCTTCCGTAACAATTTCAATTTAATGAATTTAGAATGCAGCCTCGAGCTTTCTTATTTTACAAGCTTGAGAATATACCCGTATAATCCTTATATAATAGAAAATTTCTTTTCTCATTGAACTTTGTCAAAATCTTGTAAATCTACATGTATTATTACAACTAATTGCCAATCAATGTAATTTTTAAAAAAAGTATTTTCAGTTCATTTGTGAAAATTTTGTTGGAAAATCTACTTTTAAAAATATGTAAGTTCAGGTCGGTGGGGAATTCCACCGAAACAGTCAATAGTATTCGTTTACACAAATTTATATAATTGTTACAACTTTTACTCTAAAACTTCTAAAACCCCAGTTTTTAATTATGTTGAGGAATTAGTGAATAAATATTTTCCAAAATTGAAACATGTGGAAATATGTGCTGTAATATAATTTCTTATTTATTTAGTAAGAAGCAATCACGTTTCTGATAAACAAAATTTTCATCAGTTATTTTCCAGAAATGGTATAATTTTGTATGTAACACATTAAAGCCACAGATTTTCTTTATTAAGCGTTTGAGACGCTTTTTAGGATCAACGCCCTTAGAAAGAGGGAATTTAGGAAAACGTATTCAAGAATTACTGGGACATAACGACTTTAAAATTCAGACCTTAAGAAGAAAAAGTAATTGTGAAACTAGATTTTAATTTTAAATAATTCTGACGGAAACCACAGAGGTAATATAAAAATAAAAACAATATAAACAAATAGAAGTAAAAACATTCATAATACAATTAGGTTGAGTACAACTCAACCTAACCATAACCTACCTACTTCTCAACTATAAATCCAGAATACTAATAAAGTTCTTTTGCTAAATTAAAGTATGTAAATTTGATATTCAGCATTTTAAATAGTAGAGCCGCCTTTATCGCTTTGTATTTTATTTAAAATTTCTTTTGTGCAATAAACTCAATTAGAAACGAATTCTAAGGTACCTATATTTTAATGTCGTTAAGGCGCGTATTTATGAAATATTAATTAATATTTAAAACTTTCAACAAGCTAAATACCTCAAAATATGGTAATTTGTAACAAAATCACTTTTATTTGTATTTAAAGTTAAATATTTGCATTATATTTGTATATGAGACATTTCAAACAAAAACAAAATGATATAATATATAAAGTTGCTAACATCATACAATAATTATTATTTCAATGTATTTTATTTGCACAATAATATTTATTTATGGAAATAAACTCGGTGCTTGTATATGACGGGTACACAAATTTTCAGCTTCAACGTTAAGCCGGAAGCAAACCATCCGAAGATCAATTCATTTAGTTTAAACGGGCAGCAATGCAATTATTATTATTATTATTGAAATAAAAGGTTAAACAGAACAAATATAAACAAGTAATGCAGTTTTTACCAGTACTGGGTTTGTTATTTAGCCTTGATAATAACTTCCATCGATAATGATTAAAAACAACAAAAAGAATCACAACAAAAGCAGCAAATAAGAATCGGTATAAAGTGCAATCCAAGTGTAGAAAAATCGATACAAGACGGAAAAAATACACGAGGGAAAAATGACTTTTTTATATTCAATCAACAGGTGGTAACAAAAATTAATGCTCAAGAGCCAGTGGTAAAAAGCTGCAATACAAAACAATCGCAAAATAGGTAGGAAACATGGAACAACTAAAAGTTACGGTAGTATCACAATAAATCGAGATAAAAGTAACAAAGTAAATCTACTGTACTCGTAGATACTACACTTGAATATTTGAATTTCCTGTTTAGTTTTACTTTATTTCAATTCGGATAGAATAACTAAAAGTTTAAATAAATATTCAATAAGTATATATGTGACCTTTGATAGCATTTGGGTTTATACTGCATCGTTAAATTGAAAACAAATTTTCCAGAGCTCGACAATTTATTCCAATATGACTCGTATGCTATTGTCTAGAAATATGGGACCAAGATTAACTAATATTTTAACAATTTTTCAGTTAAAAAACCAACGCTAAAAGCATACTCTATCAACGGCTGCAGACAACGAACACAGAACAAGCGGTTTTTAATATTATGTATATTGTATACACATTCACAATATTCATAACAGAACTTTCCATTTGAGAACAATGTGCTGGTGCCAATTTACCTGGTTGTAAAGTTTACTTACCATTAAATATTTTAAACTCTGGAAGCAAAGAACAAACCCTCGACTAAATTGCTACGAAAATAACTAAATGTTTACTTTACCATGTGTAAATGGCATTTACCATTTTAAAAATTCAAAACTTGTAAATTTGTTCCTATTTATTCCCATTTACAGGTATAGTTTTGGGGTAGGTGTATGTCTATAGTCCATGGGTCATGACATCAATTCTCGGACGCGAATAAATTATTCTTGCCGTGATTCGAATTTCACGTTAGCTGCTTTCATTTCAATTTATTGTATTTTATTTATGATCTTTATTTACCATAGAAAGTAAAAGGTGTTATTAGTAAACAAAAATAGAAATTATTATGATCAATACTTTTGTTATTGATCAAAGTTCTATTAAAAGACGTATAAACATACATTATAAAGCAAATTAGACGAATTTCAATAACGTAGTTTTATTTTTCTTTGCGAGAAATTTAGTTTACATTATATCTCTACAATATAATTTTATCGTTGAATGCAAACATTGAGAGAATTTCAGTTTCTACGAGAAAACTGAAATTACATCATGTAACAATCCGATATGTTCATTTAAAAATAAATAAGCACCTTTGGTATCAGTACAAAAGTTTCCTTTCAGCATTACTAACACCAGTATATAAAAACAATAATATTAATTATTATGATCTATAATTTATTATACTTAAGATATGATCAAATTAAGCCACAATAATGGATGTAATGGTACTCCATATTTGATAACTATTGGTGACTTGTGAAATGTTAAAAATCCACTTCTTAGTACGTAATTTATTTATATATCCCGAATTTACTAATTTTTTTTGGGCCCGGCAGCTGAATACAATAATTTATAAATCCTTCAACGATTTCAAAATAAGGAATTTGGACGATTGTAATTTATTTAACTGTTAACTGTCTTGTCGTGCATTGTAAGAAGCCGTAAGAACCAATCGAATTAAAAATAATAAAGACACTTTAATTCCATTGGTTTTTGCAAGGTGTTACAAAGTAAGGTAAAGCAAGACAACTAATCCCTATAGAGTGCACCCCAATGTTACTAGGGTGCATTAGCGCAATAGGGGTTATTAGTGCCTAGTGATGAAATGCGCAGACTGAAGAGATTCAGACCTATTAATTTCATAAGCAGATTTTAAACTTTATTTAAATGTAAATAGAATGAATATGTAGGGTCAGGTGGGGTAAATATGAAACGAAATTCTAAGACAAATTATTGTTTGTAGTATTTCTATTGGATATAATTTTACTTAACTTTCTTAATTTTAATTTAATTTTACTTGTTAATTATGCATACATGTTTTAAATTAGATCTAAAGTAAGCATCTTAAAAAACAGTTCTTACTTTCAAACCGTATTCTGGGAAAAATTGATAATATTATAAGCAAGGGAAAATATAAATCAGGCCTGTAACTTCCATACTAGAAGTGCTATTGACATTTCAGTGGACAAAATTGAACAAGCGAGAGAAACCGCCCAAAAAATATAAATTATGTTGCATGCTCTCATTTTATATATGACCATGAAAATTAGAACAGCACTTAATTCTGAATATCTCTAAATAATATAATAAATTAACTATGATAACAAACTATAATACGTGAATACGTGAATATAATACGGACGTGAATAGAGAAGCACAAGACCTTAGCAATATCAGTGTACAAAATACCTCTATATACCTTGACGACACAGATCCTGCAGAAGTTTACAATACCATAATGCATCTAAAAAATACAAAAGCTACAGGGGCAGATAAAATACCAGTTGTACTTCTAAAAGAAATAGCAGACCTAATAAGTGAACCTCTAGCGCACATAGTAAATAAATGCATAAATAAAGGCATATTTCCAACAAGATTAAAAGTTGCTGAGGTAAAACCAGTTTACAAAAAAGGAGATGAAATGGAATGCACAAACTACAGACCCATCGCCATCTTACCCAATATATCTAAAATATTCGAAAGAATACTCTACACACGGCTGATAAATTTCTTTGAAAAAAACAAAGTACTATCCAACGTTCAAAATGGATTCAGAACAAACAAGTCCACCTCTAGAGCAATATTCCAGGCAATACAAAAGATAACGGAAGGCATAAGCAACAAACAGCACACAATGGGAGCGTTCTTGGATCTAAGCAAAGCGTTCGATTCCATAAATCACAAAATATTGTTTGAAAAACTGTATCGTTATGGATTAAGAGGCATAGCTTTGGACCTTATTCGTTCTTATATGTACAAGAGGAAGCAGTGCACTACTTACTATGACAAAACAAGTGAATCCACCATCAAATCAGATCTGCAGGAGATAATGAAGGGAATACCCCAAGGATCTATCTTGGGACCCCTATTATTTCTGCTATATATAAATGATATGCCAGGATATATCGATTGTTTCTCGGTTCTCTTTGCAGACGACACCTCAGTTATACTACACGAAAATGACAACAGCAAACTCGAAGAAAAAATTAAAGAACTATTCAATCACCTGAACCAGTGGTACTCATCAAATGACCTAAGGTTAAATATGGACAAGACAGAAATTGTCAAATTCTCGCTTACAGCTAATAAAGAAGACGAAAGGAGAATATATATAACGGATACAAAAGAAGTGATTTGCAGCTACTCCACAAACTTTCTGGGAGTAAAAATTGATTCTCGTCTGGACTGGAAAACACACATCGATAGTTTAGTAAATAAACTAAATAGCATGGCGTTTGCCTTGAAAAGTGTAGCGCACCTGGTATCTACACGATCGGCATTAGCAGGCTACTTTGGCTATGTTGAATCTATTCTGCGATATGGTGTAATCTTCTGGGGAGATTCAACAGATGGACCAAGAGTTCTCAGAGCACAAAAGAGGATCATACGAAACATCTTCAACATGACGTCCATGGATACCTGTAAACCTGCTTTCAAACGAAATAGAATACTAACGGTGTTTGCAATATACATACTCGAAAGTATATTGTTTTATAAAAACAACAAAGAACTTTTTGTGAATGCCCATCGAAGCCACATGTACAATACGAGGAACCAAGCAGATCTAGTCCCACCTAGCACGTATTCAAGCAGAATACAAAGAAATGCTGAGGTGAGAATAATCAAAATATTCAACAAGTTACCCACACGATTGCGAGAACTTCCAACTACCACAATGAAGAGGACACTGAAACCTATACTGGCGGATAATCCTATCTATTGTCTGGAGGAATACTTTGCGATGGACTGGCAGAATCACTTAACGTAGGGATGAAAAACAGCTCTTGCTGATCTCCACGCATTACTTGTAAAATTTAAATTTTATGTGTAAATTTTATGTGTAATAAAGATATATTATTATATTATTAAACACAGTAGTTAATAGAAGAGTATCAATTTCGCTAAATCCGTTACAAAAAAACATAGATATCGTATGTAATATTTAAAACAAAATTTGGAAAATACTTTAATAAGCAATGGGAAAAAATAAAACAAGGAAACATTTAATTAGGTACTTTTCAGCCCTGAGCACTGGTTTTGAATTCGTATATTAAATAGTATATTATAGTGAAGAAAACAAGTCAGTGCAATACAAATAATATGAAAATTGTAGTAGAGCGTAGCGAAAACTGCAATCACATGACCATTGCAATTATAAGTTTTCTTTGCGCGTTATACACGCTAATTTTTTCCTAGGATAATGTAGTAAATGATACTTTCGATGTTGATTACCCTGCAAATTTGTTTTAAATATTGACTTTATTTGCAATATTTTTCAGGATTGAAAATCTTTTCATTAAATATCAATAGCATAAAAGTTAGGTTTCAATGCTCTCCCAAATAACTGGTAATTAATTTTTGATATTAAAATGAAAATATTTCAAATGGCGTATATATCAGCGCTACTAACTGACCTTGGCTACAAAATTTGCAAAAAATACACTTCAAATAGCAATGTCATAGTATATTGTACAATAAGTGCGGCAAGTTGTCTATTGCCCACGCGAGCGAAGTTGAACGCACGAACGACAGTGAGTGCGTTCATTCGCTTTAGTGGGCAATAGACAACCGCACGAATAGTACATACTATTTTATATTACACATGAAGGAAAATTTCTATCGTGGCACTGATTTTAATATTGGTGTCATCAATAATTAAATTTGAGAATTTGAATTTGCAATAACTCGAGAACGGCGCTAGATAGCGAAAAACTGAGAGAAAAAATTACCCCCCCTTGTTCGTACTTTACCCCCCGTCAGCAATTTGTCGCAGGAAGCCTTATGCAAAATTCTAGATCAATAGCGCGCATTTTTGGGGTAAAATAATTCAGAAAAAAAGTGACCATTACTTAGAACGTAGGCAGGTTCATTAATAATAAAAAAAAACACAGTCGAAAATATTATTTTAAAACGTGACATTTGAAAATGGAAGCAGAAAGTGATTCAGATATACTACCACTGGAAGTAATTCAAGCAGCGGAAGAAGTCGTCAATAATTTACTTCCGCAAAAATCAAGAGGTAAATATGAAGCTTCATATGGTAAATTTATGAAATGGCGATCAGAAAAAAATATTAAAAGCTTTTCGGAACCAATTTTTTTGGCATATTTTAATGAATTGGCTGCAAATTATAAGCCATCGAGTATGTGGTCGACTTATTCGATGCTTCGAAGCATGATTGATATTAAGCATAAACTTAATATTCATAATTACTCGAATTTAATTGCTTTTTTGAAGCAAAAAAATAAAGGATTTAGAAGCAAGAAAGCTCAAGTACTAAATGCTGAACACATAAATCGATTTCTCCAAGAAGCTCCAGACGACAAATTTCTGGCTGTAAAGGTTAGTAAATTAGCTAAAAATTCTAAATTTATAATACAAATAAATACATAAACTTATTTACAATTTGTTTTTATTATTTATTTTAGGTAGCTTTAATTTTTGGAGTGCAAGGAGCATGTAGAAGACATGAACTGTGTGACTTGACTGTCAATGACATTGAGGACAAAGGTGACATGCTTCTAGTCAGAATTCCGGTAACGAAAAATGATAAGCCGAGATCATTTGTAGTAACGGGTGATTTTTATAACATCTATAAGAAGTATGCTATTTTGCGCCCAAAACTTGTGTCGACGAACAGATTTTTTATATATTGCCGTAATGGCAGATGTTCAAAGCAAGTCATCATCATCAATAGTCAAAGCATCAATAGTTTTGGCAGTATGCCTAAAAGTGTAGCAATATTTCTGAAATTAGAAGAACCGGAATCTTATACTGGACATACGTTTAGAAGAAGTTCTGCGACGCTTCTAGCTGATTCTGGTGCTGATCTCTTGACTCTTAAGAGGCATGGGGGATGGAAATCCAACACAGTCGCTGAAGGTTACGTTGAAGACTCTGTAGGCAATAAAAAACGAATAGGCCAGCAAATTGCTAATGCCATAATAACCGAAGTCCCATCAACATCACGAAATGACCCAAACGACCCAAATGACCATAATATAACGACACAATTACCAATCAACGTTTATGTAGAAGACAAAGAAAACATAGAAATTGCAAATTTGAACTCATTGGCATCATCAAATAGTTCCCAAAATATTAATTTTAATATTTCTAATTGTCCGAATATTTCTATATTTATTAATAAAAAGAAACATGAATAAATCCTTTAGATAAATTTAGTTAAATTTATTTAAAACAAGTCACGTTCAAGTGACGTTCAATAAATTGTGTTTATTAAAAATATCAAGAGATCTAGTATCGATTTGCGTGTTTTATTCGAATTGTGGGAAATTAACGTGCGACAAAGTATTCCGCCATTTGCGTGCGACAAAGTACTTTGTCGCACGCAAATGGCGGAATGGGCAATCGGCCATTTTGCAAACAAAATAATGTGTGCAAAGATAGAACTTTTCCCGCATGTGTAATATAAAAATATGAAATACTGAATTTCTAAACATCACAACATAAGTGTTAGATCATGAATAAAATTATTTTTGCTCAAATTTCACAAATAATATGTGAAAATCTATATTGTACCTATTCGTGTGTTTTCCATTATTCGTTTTATATGTATTGCATCTACATTCACCTTCCTTCGGTAAATCCAAATTGATAATCGCATATTATTGTTCTTGTATATTTTTTTAGTCTTCTATGTATCATTGTTGCCAGTACTTAGCATGTTGAATTAAGCAGTGTTATTCCTCGGTAGTTTCGAGATTCGTCTGTGTCTCTTTTCTTTTTTCAACACCTTCATTCCATTTTGTGGGGATCTTCTCTTCTTTCCAAACTTGTACCAGCTCACATAGTTTTTTTAGATATCTCTTCTGCACCGTATTTAATAAGTTATATGTTTGGTTTATCCTTTCCAGGAGCTTTTTCATTTTATGTATATTACATTCGCTATTTTTGATCAAAAGTTTAATGCGGTGTTTCCGCAAAAATGAATTATTAAAACAATAAAACAAATTCTTTGCCAAAAAAGACATTCGTATTTATTGTCTCTGTGCAAAATTGTTATAAAACCCAAGTTTCAAATTTATATGGAAGTTATAGAGAAAGTTGTGCAACAAAGTTGTACTTGACAAAAGACGTGCTGTACAGTAAAACTATGAAGATATACTATATACCGATGTACCTATATTATATATTTATATCCTTTAAAGTAAACTATAAGAGAAATAATGGAGTTCGAAATTTTGTCGTAAATTACTCTGTTAATTAATACAGGCTTGTTTCACTTTTACCCCACTTCTCCCTATATTATATAATATGCCGTAAAAACATGCTAAAGTGTTTTAAAGATTTCTGCTTCCCATTGTAATAGATAAGAACGAAAATAGAATCAAACCTAAGTAAATTGTTTTCCAAATTGATGATGATATTCAATATTTAATTTTTTTCTATTAAAATGCAAAATTATTAAAAGCAAATTTAACAAAGAATAACAACCAGTAGTTAGTTATACAAAAATGTACGTAAAAATGCCATTAATAAATAATAATAGTATTAATTAATATCAAAATTGTTAATTACAGTTTGTTTCTTGTAACAAGTTGAAAATTATAAATTAGCTGAAAATTAAACCTGTAAAATTTGTTTTGTATTTTTTTCATTGTATACCTGAAAATATGACGGAAACAGGAATTTATGCCAAAAGTAAAACTTGTTAGCAACTTTTATTGATTCGCAAAGAATATAAGGTAACTTTATTTTTTAAAAGTGCTCGCTTCTTTTTGCAATTTTAGTACTAATTAAAGAGAAAAGTATGATGTATTGGATATCACAATACGCTGAAAATAAATATTTTTCGACTAATACATTATTTTCATTCCTTATATTAGTGTGACTTCATTACCCCCTTAAAGTTAAATAACCTGTGGAGCATCGACTCAAAATAAAATTTTGTTTATGGAAATTTATATTGCGGTTCTGTTCTAAAAGGCGTTTACTTAGTTAGTTTAAATACAATTTTTTTTTATTTGAGAGTTGCGTTTATAACTGCTAGGGTCATTACGCTTAGTATCATACATATTATTTGGTTTTGTTATTTGATTGTTTTCTAGTTCATAATAATTGTTTGTATAGACTCGATATTTTGACAAAATTTATTAGTTTGTTAATGGCTTCTTCTTCATTTGCTAAGACTTCTTTTATTTGTCCTTCTAACTTTGCTTCTTTGCGGAATTCTTTGTATTTTTGACAGTTCGTGATGATGTGAGAGACTGATAGTAGTTCACCGCATGTTTCGCATTGCGGGGGTTCACACCTGTCCATGAGGTACGAGTGTGTGAGATTTGAGTGACCTGTGCGCATTCTACTTAGTACGATTTCTTCTGGTCTGTTTTCTCTGTGAGATGTCCTCCATTCTATGGTCTCTTCCTTTATATTTTGGAGCTCGTTAAAAATTTCAGAGTTCCAGTTTATTTTTCTGTGGAGTTCTATTCTCCGCCTTGCCAAGCTTATCAAGTCTTTACTTGTTGTTATTGGATAGAAAGTTCCATTGGTATGGAACTTATTATTAATTTCCTGAAATTTATTGGTAGTTTATTATTATGGAGATTCAACTCATCAAACATGCATTGACCAAGCGATACCATTTTCGACTCACAAACCTACTTATGTGTTCACAAGTCCTGTTTTCCAGGTAACTATGATTACTAAAAGTAATCACAAAGTAGGTATTATCATGTTTAATTAACTATTTTTATTTTTTTTTTTTTTTTTTTTTATGTTTGTTACCTCATAACTCCGTCATTTATTAACCGATTTTCAAAATGTTTTCACAATTCGAAAGGATATAGTTTCAGATTGGTCCCATTTAAATTTCATCAAAATCGGTTGAGTACTTTGGTTTTTATAAGTTAAATAAGACGGTCATCTGCAATTAAACACTTCAGGTCAACGTCGTTGTCATAGTTACGTTGCGATTTTGACACTAGAAATTTAATTAAATGACTTTGACAGACATATAGTCAGTGGCGTAGCACAATACAAAAATCAAGTTATAAATTAAAATAATGTATGACAAGTTTAATTAAATAATGATACGTTGCGATTTTGACACTCGAAATTTAATAATTTAAAAGTTTAATTATATATTATAGTTTTCAACAGTTAAAAGTTTTATACTCGTATTTAATTAATTTTTTTAACTTACCTGTGCTCTTATATAAATAGCTACTACTGTTAGAATTACTTAAAAATTGCAATTAAACAAAATAATCCACTTTGAAGAGTACCACCATATAGCACTATATGTAAATACCCATAAGCAATATTTCGTTTTGAGTCAGTGTACGTACATCATCACTATTATGTACATATATTTTATACTCTATTGAGAGCAGGATTATTCAAAAAAATTGATTTACAATGTTACTTCCCCATGGTCAGGTTTATTACTGGGCACACGGTATGTATGTACATTATCGCAAGAATTTTGAGTTAATTTAAAATATGGAGGGTGCTCACAAGAACACCTTATAGATCTCAATTTTGGTGTTAACAATCGAGAACCTTATTATTGATTTATAATTATTAAAAAAAATATATAGGCATACAAAATTTAAAAATATGGAGTCTACTTTGGTCGCATAACTATAAATTTAATTTGTCTTATCAAATGGCCTAATTTTTACTTTATATTTCAGAAAAATACATTTTAATAATTTCTGCCGAAAGCTGAAGTTGTGCTGAAAATCTGTATTACGTCTTCCCCAACCAATTGCCGAGTTCATTTTATTTAATTTATTTTAGTTTACTGTTCCCGAATCCTTATACCTATTTATTTATGTATATTTTAATTAATTACATGTCTTATATAGTTAGAACTTATACATGATTTTATTGAGTTATCAACTCTGGCTGATGTAGGTACATTTAAATTGATATTCAAGGATTAGCTGGCTCAGTTATGGTTAAAAATATAGTCCATTTATACTGAATTAACAGAAATAGCATTGAAATTACAAATACTATTTTGCAAACCTCCATTTTACATTAGTATTATTAAACACTGAAGCAGATTAGACTAAACTCAACACTTACAAAATAGCATAATCTGTCACTATCAGTGTCGATGTTATTAATAATTAGAATCATCTATTATGAAAATCTGTTTTAGATTATAAGTGATTATAATATACGTAAGTAATATGAAGATTTCGAAAATCTAAAAGGGGAAAGCAGTAAGAATTACAACTTTATAATTAATTATTCGGTGTATCTTGCTGGAATTATTAAGAGTAGGTATTCCAACTTCTTGAGAAAATCTGTTCAAGTATATAATATTTTTGGAGCATTTCCACAATCCTTTTAATGTTTTTGAACAAAATATTTTGATTAAATTTATTTCTAAATTCTCGAGAATAAATAAGTAAATAGGCGCGCAAGAATGGATTTACAAAGACATTCGTTTAAATTTAAAAATCTATAGCAAATTGTTCTTTCAAATATTACTAATCCACAATACATCGATATTTTCCACAGATTTTAAAAACAAGACCTTGTCTGCATTTTAGATCGCTTTACTTTTTATTTTATTTACACCGTGACAAATACATATGAGCTAATTTTTATTCAAGCTACATGCCAATAAAAGTTTTGAACCCTCGTTGCATTTTTAAAAACTATATTCTTTTTAAATTATTTTTCTAATAATCTAGGTCACGTACTATACAACGTGGTCTCTAATCTGCAGGATTTTAAAGCAATGTTGATTTTATTTTCATTAGTTTCCTGCTTGTTTCTAATGGGGCAATTTTAAACTGTTAATTTTGAAGTCCTTGAAATTTATTTTAAATTTATTTAAAACACTACCGAATTAATTTCATAAAAAAAGTTTAATTACAAAACATAGCGAAAACAAATGTAAATTATGAGAATACTGAATACCATCATAAATTTAAAATAATAAAAACTTTATTTAGCAAAATCCGTCGATAATAATTTATTCAATATAAAATTAAATAGGTAAGAGCAGGATAAAACCCATTCGTTTTAGTACGCCCCATTTGAAGGGCGTCATATTTACATAGTGCGTGAGGAAATGTCATGTAAAGCGAAGTATTAGTTACTCGCTTTTCTAGGGGTAAAATGTACTTGAAAATGTGGAAGAATTAATTTCACCAACTTCCTTGCTTTACTAGATTTCAACAAACTTTATTAGGTACATATAATTTACGACAGGTCGTAGAATTTAGAAGTTGTTTTTAACAAAAATTAGCAAATATTAACGATAATTGATGTAAAATTTGATCAAATGTTATTTTTACTTTCATAAAATATATCGTACAAAAATATCATACGAATATATTGATATTTGAAAATATAAATGGCGTGTATACGTCCCTGTAAAGTCTGAATCTACCGCCATCACGCTATGTAATGGTGCTGTCGATATGACAAAATTCAATAAATAAAATTGTCACAAAAACGACACACACTTTTAACCATTTTTGCAAAAGTTATGGTAATCGACATCGAATCATATTATGTTCAGTCAAAATTTTCGATAAATTTCAGCAATTTTATTTTATTACATTAAAGCTACATGATCACTAGCGCAGCCAGGATCTCTCCAAGGGGTGGCTAAACGTAAAAACTTGGTAATAAACCTATCAATTATTGTCAAATTAGTTAATCTACAGCAGTTTATTTTGAATTTTTGTAACGATAGTCTAAATTTTTGATAATTTCATTATTCAGCACAGGGTTGCGCCACTACATGCGATGATATGTTTTTCGCCGAGTTATTGTCAAATGCATCCACAGATATATTTCACCGCTTATAGTGTTCTTAAATGGAAAAGTACGGTAAATTAGCTGAAAAGCTTAAAGGAATGATGAGATAGAGCTGCTGTAACGCTTACAGCTACTGTAAAAACGACATTAACCATCAATAGTGGTTCGAAGTTTCTCGGTAAAAGTGTGGTAGAACTTTATTCGCCGCGTTGGTGTGAAGAAAGAATTGATGTGTGATTAAATGGATAAGAACTTAAGAACATCGATTTGTATTTAAACCGGGCCATATATACTACGATCGATCGGCAGACTTGTCGACAAATGCGTTGTACACATCGATCGGTCGTCACACACGTCATCAGACATGCCGGCATACATGAATTTGGATTTCATAAACAGATATAATGTACAAAAATAAATAAACTTGTAAAGAAAATACATAGTAAGAAATGATAAAATCATTTGGGTTATTTCATTTTAAAAATGAAATTGGTCTGCAATTCCACTGAAGTCGGATGGTTGAATATATTTCGTGAAGTAAACCAAGGATCAAACCAATCTGACAGACACCCAATTCACATTTGAATCTCAGTTGGGCGTGCTGTCAAACCATGTATCTGACTTATCAAATATCGATAGGTCTCACGACAAGTTGATGAACGGTCTCCTTGAAGGAACCGAAGCCAGGATGACTAACTAGGGAAATAAATTTAATGACGTGGTTTCATATTGGCTTCCTCACAGCCCACAGATCGATATTGGGCCTGATATCACATCAGTATATCCGGCGCCACTAGGTCTATACAACCGCGGTTTTCCGCTAGTTAGCCTGCCGGTGTATGCTTTACGCTACACTGCTGATCGTGTAAACGGTAGTTTTCAGTTATTAATGTACAAAGTTAGGTAATTTAAAAAATAAATGAAATTATTTTCCTGAATCTAAATGAAAATGTACATTGATTAGTATTACTAAAAAAAGGAGAGATAACAATTTTTGTTCAAAAAAGAGGGAGCTCGCCCCTATATTTTTGACGCCCCTTCTGTCCAATTGTTAAAAAATGTATGCATTAGATGACGCAGAAAAATATTATGAAATATTTTTGCTTTAAATTGAGCAGCAATTATGTAGCCCCTCCGTCTTTTAGATCACGATACGCCATTGGTATATTTATTTAATGAATTGGTTTTAATTAATTGGTGGCTCACGATCTGCTCCAAATTCACTCATGCGTTCCAGAATTTAAAAAATCAACGTAAACTCGTATTACTAGAATGGTAACATGGTGGAAATTTTGTAAAAGGGATGTCCATGCCCTAGCTTTCCACTTACTCCATCAGAGGCGTGAGCATACGTTTAAAAGGCGTATATTGCATTATTTTCTCAGCATTTCCTCGTACATGTCAGCCTTAGTTTTTAAAATCTAACTTTTTCTGACATTGACATATTTTTATCGTGTTTTGTTTTCGTAAATTTTTTTAAATTGCAACCTTTATTTTTCTTTACGAATTTGGAAAGAGCACAATTTCCTAAGTATGAAAATGTAAAATACCCTTACCTGGAATAGAAAATTTTGCAAGGTAATCAGTCCCAAAATGACAAAAAGCACCATTGTGATAAATAATTGGTATAGTCCTATAGTCTAATAATTTTATCAAGCATTTTTGAAACTTTAGGACTGATTATCTCGAAAACTTTTCTCTTCAAGGGTATAGTTTTTTTACATTGTCTTACTCAGAAAATTGTGATCAATCCAAATCCGGAAAGAAAAATAAGGGTTGCAGTTTAAAAACATTGCTGAAAAGGAAAACATCATAATAAAAAAATGTCAATGGCAGAAAAGTGACACTTAAAAAATTAAGGTTATCGTGTCCGATTTTCTGAGAAAATCCTTCTAAAATATTTTATCGCAATTGTTCCAAACTTTACGAGCAGTTTTGTCTTTCTTGTGTAAATATTTCGTTTACAGAGCAAATGATTCTAAAATTTTAGTGGGTGGGAGCATTAAAATTCGGATATGACGAAATAATGACCACATATAAAAATATATGTATAATATCATTAAATGTTCCATTTTCGCAAATACAGTAATAAAACCAAATATAATACTTTTATTAAATTTTCTGCATGAATATTTGAATGTCTAAATTTGATGTAATAAATTGCATCAAAGGCAATATTATTTGGCGATATCAAAGGTAATATAAAGGCAATAAAAATTACATCAGATAACTTATCCTATATATGTTCATATGATAATCATAAACATCGATTTGACAGGTTATTTAAAATCAAAATTGAAACAGAAATTAAATAAATAAGTTGAACTTCCATGGTGTGAATTCCGAATATTAATCAAATACATAAATACCGTATCTGCTATTTGTTAGCTTTTCCAGGAAATAAAAAACATGAGAAATTTATGGGACTCCTTTAGTGTACGCCTTATGACTTTAAAATTATCATAGGGTGGTCCAATAAAAGCTAACCGATTCATTTTTAAATGATACCTAAGATGCACCGGATCGGGTATTTTGCCGATCCGGCCGGAACCGGAATTCCGGCCTTTGGCCGGACCGGATCGCCGGAATTCCGGCCGGATCGGGACCTAAATTTAAAATGTATGTGCATGCCTATTTTTATACGTAAAACATTGAAAATATTGAGGCTGATTTATTTTTACTTTTTTTTAAACTAGCTACAGTATGCAGAGTGTTAATTACCATTAATTTTACCTAGATAGAAATTACTGTTTATTTAAATATTAATTTTTAATCAAAATTAACAAAATTAAAACAATTCTACTCATTCAATTGGAGAATAGCAGCCACCTGCCAATAATAAAAAAATTAAAAAGAAGTCGGGGAACCACAGCCGCCGGTCTATCATAGGCAAGGAAACACGCACACCCTTCACTGTTGAATATATCACTTATATTTGAATTTAAATTATATTAAAAATTTAAAACTTAAACATTTCCAAAAAGTTCCGAAAATTCCGGCCGGAAAGCGATCAGGTCGGAGCAATCCGGCCGGAACGGTAGTTCCGGCCAACTGGCCGGATCGGCCGGATTTAGTGGTACCGCCGGAATTCCGGTGCATCCCTACAAAATAATTGAAAAATTAATCTTTGCTTTATTTTGGCATAAAATTTAGATTTATTTATTAATATTGAATATAATATCAGACAAATGGCCACCTTGGCTTATTACAAGATAAAAATTCAAGTTTATCAAAAAAAAAATCTGGTGTGACAACACATTACTTTTCCATTGACTAGTGTTTAAATTTCAACTCAATCGATGCACGCGTTTGTCTGTAATCGTTGACGAAAAAACACCACACGATACGCACATCCAGACATCATTCCAAAATTATTGATCTTAAACTATGGGAAAATGCTAACTCCTATTTTTTTTAACTCGATAACAATATTTTCCTTTATTACGTTAATGAGAAAGTCAAAAATTAAAAATCAAACTGAGAGCAGAATACAAGATGCCTAAATGAGGCTTTTGAGATCCATTTTGGGGCTCACGCATCTAGATAGACTAAGAACCAACGATATCAGTAACACTCGAAACATTTTCAATTTAGGCGAGTAAATAGTGCAATACCAAAAGGAATGGAAAAGTCACTTCATGAGAATGGCAAACGATCGACTTCCAAAGCAGTATACCTATACAAACCGGCTGGAAACCGAAATGTAGAAAAACCCAAAAAATGGTGGAAAGATTCAAGGTACAGGTCAAAGTCTAAAACGTGAAGAAGTTAAAAAAATCCAAAATTTAAACCAATGGGTTTATTATATGAATAAGAATATTCGAAGAAGACAGTACAGTGCTGTCGATAGCTTATAAATTAATTTGAATTCTATTACCTTTATTTAGTTTGTTAATTTGTAATTTAATAATTTTCACCCCAAATCAAATATTGCGATACCATGAAAAATATGTAATTTGCCTTAAAAATACACGTAACCAATTTGATGTGATAACAAAAAAGAATTTAGCACAAAGGATATCTGAATATAAAGTGAAATAATGACACACAACTAACTCCAGTATAAAGTGCATAATATGAATAACGCGATTATTCTTTGTGCTTTATTGTTCTTTTCAAAAGGTACTTTTAAAAATAAATGAAGTTTAAAACTTGAAATTGAGCGCGTTCTTAGTAACAGGGATATACCTCGACGTACACGCAAATACCTTGCATGTATAATTCAAATATAATAAACACGAACATGTAATTGAAAATAAATTCTTCACGCAAACTCATATCGAATTTTAAAAGAGGTTATCTTTTTAATTGTTACAATTTATTCACAAAACAGTAATTTTTTAAATTTAAATTTTTAAAATTAAAAAAAAATTCATAATTCATAATTCAGTTCCTTGATTAAGTAACATGTGAAAATTTTATTTAAAATAATACAGAATTTTAGTTTTCAGGGTTAAAATTGTTTTATTATCAAAATTTAAAATAAAAAAAATTGTAACACGTAAATATTTAAATTTAAAAAGAAACTTTTGAGGGAAATAATAATTTATTTTGACACTTTCGGTATTCCAAGGAAGGGCACCGTCAATTACTTTTTAAATAAAAGGATAGGTCATATCCTTTTATGTGTACAGATTATTCCTAAAAAGTATTCAAATTTACCCGATCTCCAGTAAATAAACCTGCAACCCGACCGGAAATACACACCTTTAACTTTTTAACCCGTAAAACGACCCACACGCCGCGTCTGTCAAATAAATTTTCAACCCCTCCTGAAATGCACACTTTTACTTTCTAAACCGCAAACAAACAGGTTTACCCCTAACTCGAACCTGTGCTAACATAAAAAAATGTTACGAATGAATAAACGAAGCACAAACTTTTGACTTGAACCTGGACAAGAATTCAACTTTCGGCAATATTCTGGCAAGATCAAACTTTTGTTGTACAAAACGTTCCAAAATCAATGAATTACACCACTACACGAATTAAACGATCTGGAGTGTTCGAAAAACTAAAATTCGAAAAAAACCTAAAAATTCGACACAATAATTTTGACCGTTTCGGCTTCGTTTCTTAGGCAAAGACTGAACGCCAACAATCGCGCCTGAATTTTATAAAAATTGTAACCCTGCTTGGCCATGTAATAATTAAAACAAAAATTAGAAATAAATACTATTAAGGTAAACTTAACTGAAAACAGCTAAAGGTACACAGCAGGTTATTAAAATGAAACATTAAAATACTCATAGAACCAATAGTGCCTCGGAGTTGACTGAATTTTTGGTTGCACGAAGAGCATTCCAAGAACAGACGCACTTGGCTAAGTTAGCAAATGCAGGACAAAGTTCTAATAAAGGAGAAGGAGACAGACTATCCCTAGGTTATAATGTTTTCTGTTGAAATGAGTAAAATTCCGGTAACATACCTACAAAGTATGTCGCTAGGTCAAGAAACACTATTCGAAGAAAAGCTTTTATTATTTTTTAATTCCCTTCGTGATTTAATACCTAAAGAGATTTTATTATGAAATAAAATAAACATACTTTTAATATTTTATGCAATTCCGGAACTTAAACTGCTATTTAAGTCCCTTTTTTCAAAGACTCGTGTTTAACTTTAAATCTCAAGGGATTTAAAATGAATTTTAATCCCAAGCGACTTAAGTACAATAAATAAATAGATTGTTTGCATGACGACCGTATTCAAATTGATTATTAAAAAATTTTAAATTTGAAATTTATTTTGAGAGGGATATGTTAAAATTACAGCATTAAATAATTATACATTGCAGTTTAAGTCTTCGAAGTGTACAAAATAATGTATATACTACCTGGTCCGTCAATTGGACTGATACCTTTGCAAAAAGCTATAGATTTTTTGTTTTTTAATATACTTATATATTTTTTAATATACTTATATTTTTAATATACTCTCGGGGGGAGCCTGTATCCCTAGAGAGCGCGTCCCCAGGTGGCGGATAGGGGAAAGCCTCCCAGATATGGGTGGTAGGAGGGAAATCAAATACCTCCCGCGGACCAAACAGGCACCAACAACCGAACGAATACCGGTATAAGTAGTTCTCTCAGGAGAAAAAGGGCACTCTCTTGCCCTTGAGACAAGAAATTATCTCTAAAGGCGGATGAATCACTTACAATGATCAACGGCATAGAATGTAGAAGGCAACGGGAAACCACTACATTAAAGATCCGCATGGATATCCCCAGGAAATTTCATCATGGATTCATTCGATTCTAAATTAGTATCCGGAGTAAAAATTCCCCCAATCGGATCTCCGGGGGGGGGGGGGAAGTTTTGAATGACGCCAATAGAAATAAACATATAAACATCGGTACGTGGAACGTACGTAGCCTCTTCCAAGCCGGGAAGGTCAACAACGTAATAAAAGAGATGCGCAGACTTACAGTTGACGTGTTGGGGTGCAGCGAGGTCAGATGGCCAGGAAACGGAAGAATGAGAATTGAAGAGTACTTCATATATCATTCAGGCGATGACAGTCCGCGAAATCGAAACGGAGTTGCCATAATAATCCACAAAAACATTTCGCACTCAGTTGAGAGTTGCATTCCGATATCAGATAGAATCATCATTCTCCGAATAAACAACAAACCAATTAAGACTAACATAATTCAAGTATATGTCCCAACTGCAGAAAGCAGTCCGGAAATGATAGAGAATTTCTATACAGACCTTAACAAAGCTACAAGACTAACGAAAAAGGAGGAGCTTACCATAATAATAGGCGACTTTAACGCAAAAGTTGGAAGGAAAGGACCCGAAGAGGTAGTGGGAGATTATGGTCTGGGAAATAGAAATGAAAGAGGACAAATGCTAATCAATTTCTGCGTGGAAAAACAGTTCATCATTACCAACACCCTCTACAAATTACCCTCCAGAAGACTATATACTTGGAAAGCACCGACAGACAACGACATAAATATTGTACGTAATCAGATAGATTATATCTTAATACCAAGACGATGGCGTAATGCAGTTTCATCTACAAAGACATATCCAGGAGCAGATGTGCATTCTGACCATAATCTGTTGATAGCTTCCATAAATATACGCTTGAAAAAAACACATAACAGACCAAAAACATCAAGGATAGATATGAGAAAAATCAAAGAGGAGAATATGAAAGAGAAAATAAAGGATACTATGAATAGGAAAATCATTGAAATGGAACTAAACAATGACAATAATGATAACACGGAAAAATCATGGAGGCAAATCAGAGATATGTTAGTCACCACAGCAAATCAACACTTAAAATCGGAAAAGAGTAAAAAGGAGAAAAAATGGATGACTGATGAGGTCATGCAACTAATGGATAAAAGAAGACCACATAGAGGCAAAAACACATCCCAATATAATACAATAAACAAAATGATTAAGCAAAAAATTAAAAAAGCAAAAGAGGACTGGCTAAAAGAACTGTGCGGGGAGATCGAAGTATTGGAAAGAAAACACGACACCTTCAACCTACATAAAAAAGTTAAAGAAGCGGCGGGCATATGGAAACCCAGAAGTATACATATACTCACAAACAATGAAGGAGAGATACTCGTCGACCATGAACAGAGAAAGAAGAGATGGGTACAATATATGGGGGAGCTACTTGGAGATAGTAAGAGGGGAGATAGACCGATAATTGACGATGTAGAGGGGTTACCCATTACAAAAACTGAAGTACTGAAAGCAGTGAGAAGACTGAAAGACAACAAGGCTGCAGGCCCAGACGAAGTACACGGGGAACTCTTAAAACTGATAGACGAAGATCGGACAGACTTCCTAATAAGATTTTTTAATAAAATATATGATACGGGGAATATCCCTCAAGAATGGCTCACTTCAATATTCGTACCAATACAGAAGAAACCAAATGCGAAGAAATGTGAAGAACACAGAACCATTAGTCTCATGAGCCACATACTTAAGATCTTTTTAAATGTGATACACGAGAGAATATTTCGCAAAATTGAAGAACATCTAAGTGAGACTCAATTTGGGTTCAGGAATGGAATGGGGACGAGAGAGGCTCTATTCTGTATGCAGGTGCTGGTTCAGAGAGCTAGAGATGTCGACTGTGACGTTTACGCATGTTTTATCGATTTCGAGAAGGCCTTTGATATGGTTGAACACGAACGCCTGATTGAGTGCCTGAACAAAACAGCTATAGATGAAAAGGACAAGCGCATTATTGTTAACCTATACTGGAGACAGATGGGAAATGTTCGCGTTGAAAATGATATTACCGAAGATTTTCGGGTTCAGAGAGGAGTCCGACAGGGCTGTGTACTGTCACCCATCCTCTTTAACATATATGCAGAATACATCTTCAGAGAAGCCCTGGAGGAGACCATAGAGGGCATAATAGTAAATGGTGAATTAATCAACAACATAAGATATGCAGATGACGCTGTCCTTCTGTCAGACAGCCCCGGGGGACTCCAGAACTTGATACACAGAGTAATCACAGCGACTGAGAAATACGGAATGCGTCTTAACACAAAAAAGACAAAGATCATGATAATCAGCAAAACGTCGAATCTGGATGCACAATGCTATGCATATGGAGAACCACTGCAAAAAGTTACATTTTTTACATACCTGGGTAGCTCGCTTAACGCAAACTGGGACCATGCACAAGAGATTAGGACTCGAATAGAGAAAGCAAGAAGTATATATATAAAGATGAGAAAGATACTAACAATATGACCCTAAACTTACATCTCAGGGTAAGAGTACTTCGATGCTACATATTCTCTGTACTCCTATACGGCGCGGAGGCCTGGACCCTGACAGAGGACTCAACCAAACGTCTGGAGGCTTTTGAGTTTTGGTGTTACAGACGTATGCTCCGAATATCATGGACACACAGGGTAACCAACGATATTGTACTGCAACGCATGGAAAAAGACAGAGAAATACTAAAGACAGTAAAAGAGAGAAAACTCCAATACTTCGGTCACGTAATGCGCAATGATAAGTACCGTATACTCCAACTGATACTGCAAGGCAAGTTTGAAGGTAGAAGAGGACCCGGACGAAGAAGAATTTCTTGGCTACGAAACCTGAGACAATGGATCGGTATGACATCTACAGCGCTGTTTCGGGCAACGGCTGATAAAGTAAAATGGGCCATGATGATCGCCAACGTCCAAAGAGGATAGGGCACTAGAAGAAGAATATACTTTATTAATTTTTTTTTAATTAAAAGCAACATTTCAAAGTTTTGATAGTGTTTATTCAAATGGAAACCTCCGGTTTTTACTACGACCCCAAATCTTTTGCGAAATGCCAAACACGATGTTCGATGGAACTCCGGGCTTAAAAGCTACCATCATCGAACAAATGATTTCTTTAAAGATTCTAATGAAGTGTGTTCTGTAGAGAAAATATTGGCCTGCAAAACGCCCCAAATGCCGAAGTTCAGCGGATTTAAATCTGACAAATACGGTGGCCATTGTTCAGCTGAAATGAAGGTCGGAACATTCTCGCACAACCAATTTTGTATAGCGCAGCATTATGTAACGGTATGCCCAGAAACTGTTTCCGAATATTTTCTGCTTTCATGGGACCAAATGTGCCTTGAGGATGTGTTCATGATAAATAATTCGATTCATTTTGTGTCCATCGGTATAAATGCAAGAGGAGACGCACTTTTTTCTGATACCGCGGCCTAAACCATCATTTGGGCGACCCCTTGTTGCCGAAAAACATGTAACTCACCAGAATAGTATTTGGAACGTCGCTTAAGGCACGTCGCTAAACACGCTGATTTTGTTTGTTAATATGCTGCTCAACACAGAAAACTTTCTCATTAGAGAAGACCAAATTAGGTTATTGACACGAATGATAGCTTTCGCTCTTTCAAGTCTAACTTTTTTGTACTTTTTACTTACTTACTTTTCTTTAAAGGGCAAACCTTAAGATTTTTTTAAGTATACGGCGAATACTGGAATTGCTAATGCCGAGACTCTGTGCCAATTTGTTTGCGCTCCGATGATTTTCTAATCAATCGATGTCGCACCTTTTCAATGTTCATTTTACAGTTGCAGTAAACTTACGACCTCCACGATATCGTTTTCTAATAGTACCAGTTTCAGCAAAATGTTTTATTGTACGTTGTACAAACAATTCACTTAAATTCATTTTTGGCAGCGTTCGGGGTATTTGGATATTTGATTCTCCATTTAAATGGAATGCAATTAACGCACAACGTTTTACATCTAATGGTCATAATAGATAAACTAAACTACCGTTTTAATCAAATTATTTTGGAATGTGACAGATAATAAACAAATGAAGGTCTGTATTAAATTTCAGACTTCCACAAGGTTTTATTCAAATTTTACAGCATATTTAAATTCGGTATGACTTCAATTGACGGACCTGGTATAAAGGAAATATTTACAGAAGCTGTCACGATGTAATAATAATAAGCAGCACACGCCACGGATCGCCAACTTCCGTTGGCAATTCACAATTCTGGATCGTTGCGTTGCGTCTGCATAAACTCACTCAGCCTAACTCGGATCACGTTAAGACGAAGATGTTATGTATGATCAAATATGAGTTTTAAAAACAAAATGTCTGCTATATATAAATTATACAAAATGCGAAGTTATGTGATACATCTACGATAAAAATTACGGATATCTATAAAAAAAAAAGTAGAGACGGTAATCAGCTTAAGCGGTTAAGTGCATTGCTGCTAAAGCTGAATGCCCGGTTCGACTCCGGGCTCAGTAAAAACTTTATTCTGACCGTCTCCCCTCGGAAGGCAATGGCAAACCACCGAGGTGTAATATGCCAAGAATAGCCTCTCTGGAGATGAAGTGTATACACTTCCCGCGGTTCGGAGCCCGCGTTAAACAAGTAGGTCCCCTATGTGTGTGATAGTACTACAAATGCACAACACATACATAGGAGAGAGGTCGCCAACATCCGTTAACGGATAGGCACCTGAAGAAGAAGAAGATCTATAAAAGTCGCTCTTTGAAGTAGCTAGAATTGTAAAAAAAGGTGTAAAAAACTTGTAAGGTTATAGATGAAGAGTAATTCTTGGTATTTCTTTTATATAGACACTTTCGAAATAGATTGGCCGTTAGCTACTAGAGAAAGTGACAACAGACGACTTCTTTGAAAAATATCAAAGCCATCTACATACTGTCTACAAAGTTAGTTTTATAATTTAATATTAAACCACTCAAAATGTAATGCAGAATTTAAATAGAAGGTGGAAACTGGATCCACAAGGGATTACGGTCATTACGTGAATAGGAGAAAAACAATTTATGCTCGCCACAAAAACCAAAGGCTTGGGCTCTTCACACTTACGTTATCTCCGTTAATATTTCGTTTGAACTTTAGTTATTGTGATCTTCTAACCTGGGATTTATGCATCTTAACTTGGTTCGGACGACTGATTGGTTGTATTGTTGAATAAGCCTTTTTACGTTTTTTTGTCGGGAAAATAAGTGATGACATGTTTCCATTAGATTGGTATGCTAATTCGGGGACCAGGTTAGAAAATAACAACTATATGTTATATTGTTGAAATAACATAAATAAATTATATTACGTAGGTAATATTGATTTTGATGAATAACTTTGGGACAAATGTCTGCCCATAATTGGGACTTTGTCGTGACATTACGACAATTTCGGTTAGCCGCACGGTTAGATTTTAGTTAGAATTAACATAATGTGTCGAAAATTTCAATCAAGTCCGGATCACGTTTAGAAATATAAACAACACATAATAATTATGAATATAGTAGTTTTCTATACATACCACTAACAAAATGTTTATAACTATTGCATTTGTAGTAATACCCACCTGAAACAAATAAATAAATAATTAGATAAATAATAGTAGTACCTTCATACATTTCACCAAAATATAAATATAAATTATGACAATGAAATTAATTCTTTTGAAATAACCAAGTTAGTGAACTTACATGTAATTGCTAATTGCAAAATTCTAATTATTTGTATATAAACTATGACATGTTTCGCTCTTATTAAACTTATTACAGTTTATATGTAAATTCCATTCATTATATATTTGGAAAATTATAAAAGAAGTTATTAGTAAAAACAAAATTCAGGTTGAAATTTAATAATGTTAACTTAAGCTGAGATTACCAAAAATTGATAAGCGCATTAAAGTCATAAATACGTTTTATAGTTTTTTATTAATCACTACTTATAACTACTAATCTATTCTAAGTATATAAAAAATTTATTTTTAGTATATTTTTTCATGGAAAATTCGCAGTTTTATCGCATTTTTGCGCTTATATTCCTTGCATATTTATTAATATTTACTACACATAAATCCGGCCTCTGGTCATTAGTCCGTATCTTTTGTAAAAGCATCTTTTACTAACTATAATTTGAGATAAAATTGTATTTAAAATACTTTGATAATCCAGGCAAGTTGCTTGATAATTTTTAAAATGTCTTTTTGTAATAATAATTATTCCGCCCTGAAGAAGTCATAAAGTTAGACGAAACGTTAACAGATTAAGTTAGTTCTTTAAAATTGTCTAATTTTCCAAAAAAGTAATTAATATAATGTAATCTTTTTGTAAATTCTATCAAATTATAAAATTCATTTCTTAGTGCTTAATCGATATTTTTACTTCATTCTAAGAATAATTTTGTTTCAAATTAAATTTTTTTTTGATGATCTAATAAAGAAAGGAAACTTAAGAGCAGACTTGGGATTTTAATAAATAAAGTAAATTAAAGGAGAAATAAAAAGACACGACATTATTACCGGACTCCTTTTCATGCAGGTCTTCGGTTAATTTGATTTATTTGGTCACCACTTCAAGGAAGTACTACTAATTTTTGACATAGTGGTATTTCAGTATCAGTTACTCGAAAGACTAAAGTAATAGCCAATTTCATAATATTCATTTAATGTCATTTTAGTTCAAGCCGGCTAAAATAAAACTGATGATTTTCATTAGTTTGTTTGAACTAATTAACTAATGGTGGAAGTTCACATTAACTAAGCTTAACTGCTCATTATGTAAGTATTTGCATTCTTCTCACAATTTGCACAAATATAATTTCATGAAAATAGTCTATTTGTACGAAAAACCAATTAAAAAACAAACTTGAATTTTTTTTATTAAAATCCAAATGCAAGATTTACACGATTTTCATTAAACGTAGTTTGAATTACGGAATTGGTTAGAATTCGATGAAGGAAATCTAAGCAAGGTCCTGAAATAGCCAAAGAACATGAAAAATCATAACTTTCCAATAAAGTTATGGTTATTCTATTCACCAAAGATTTCATAAACTTGCGTTTTCACCAAAATTCAGTTGGGAGAAATATAAATGCAAAAGGAATATTGAATTAACACCATACAAAGCAGTGAAAAGAAATTTTCAGCAATATCCTGAATAATTATTTCACAAAGACGCACCATTTTAAAAATCTTATAAAAAAACATGCCAACGTCAAATATTATTATAAAAACAAGAATAAAATTTATAAAAAAAAAAAAATAACAAAACCATCGTTTAAATGTTTAAAAAGAAAAATTCAATACGTATAATCATTTTAAGTTCGCAATTTATTTTGTTCGTCCAAATTGAGATGTATTTGTTGTTTTTTTCTCATTAATTTCTTTTTTTTTGGAAGATACCTAATATTTTTTTTGGTACAATAAAAATTTAAATTAACATTTTTTTTTAATTTATTTTTTTTGTACAATTTTATATGAATGAACCTAAGGATAAAAAATTCAGTTGTTGTTATAAAATCATAATAGTCGTAAATATTAAGAAACGTAAAAGATAATTCATAACAAAATTTTGAATTTACTTTTTTTTACTTATACTTCCTGAAGCAGATTGAATGTTTTAAAATTTTTACTTAAGTTTACAGGTCTTTTTATGGCTAAAATTTACCGCTGAAAACAGAGAAACCCCTATGCGGTGTAAAAGGTTTTGCAATTAATTACATTTGGTGCAAATGAAAGTAGCTTCCCAAGTTGCTTTTAAAGTTCTTTAATAATGTGGTTTCAACCATATAATCCGTCCGTCCTACCGTGTGTCGAGGTTCTCATTGTATACGGCATTCATACCTAAAGGAAAACATTCAGAAAAATGTTTTTATATTTTATCGAATTGAAGTACTATTACTACTTTAAACGCGTTTGGAAAAACATCCTAGCATTTAGAAAACCACTTTTATTTTATTCTTGAATGATAAACCCAAACGTACATTTAGTGAATATCGTACAACAGAGAAAAACCACAATTCCCGAGTTATTAGACCTAAACGTGTCAACTCACGTAATAAATAATTCATCTTTGAATTTTTAATAAAAATCTCGCTAATATGGTAGGTAATTTACAGCTACCAAAATATTTATATCGAACAAATTAATTAATTCGGATTGCTGGTAAAGTTCATCAGCATTAAATTGTACTAAGAAATTATTCCTAGTGAGATGTAAGTAAGCATGTCACATCATTACTAAAGCAATACCAATATAATACATCTACATCAAATCACACTCACGATAAAATCAATTAAATTGATCTGCGATCTAATTCCCCTCATTTAAATGCTTCACAAATTAAACTGAACTGTACCCATTATACGCTGTAAACTAAGCTAAACATGAGCGGTTTAATTAGAATTTCACAACAAAATTTATTAATTTACAAAAAAAATTCCATCAAACCGAAATTAGATTTTGTAGTGGTAGTACATCTCCATTATCTAGTAGTTCGACCCGAGTTGTCAAGGCAAAGAGTTGTAGAAATAACGAGTTATGTTTATGTAAGACGACAACCCTAAGAATTAAATTAAGGAAAAACAAATTGCTTTTACAGAAAAAGTGTTTACAAAATTAATAGCGAAGAATGTACCGCAACATATATAGGACAAACTGTTACGAGAATGACAGCTAACGTAAAACACTTTGAAATATAGCAGTCAGTTATTGGAGTATGGCCAAATTATAAAAGTTAGTATGCATATTATGCATATTACATACTGGGTACGTGCATGTTTGCGATGTGATAGCTTGAGAACGGCGAAGAACTATCACAATCGTATTTGGCATGGAACAACCTTGCCCCGAAAAATATTTTTTGGCAAGAAACATTTCAATTCTGTAAATTATATCTTGATATTTATTCGCATAATATTTGAATAAACTAATTATTCCTTGCAAAAGATTTGGGAAAAATTTGAATTTCTTTAGAAAAGTAAGAAACGGCAAATCAAACAGAAATCGAGAATCGCTTGTATAAATCCTAATGTTTCTTTAAATATAAATTATTTTCCATTGTCAAAGAGTAGCTAAAAATTCCGAAATGTCACAATTTCCTATATACCTAATTAATTACTTGAATTTACGATAGGTACTTATATTATTTCTAAAAGCTTGTTTACATACTCATTTCCTTGACTACAGCCTTATACTGCACCAAGCACAATACCATAATCAATAGGATTCCTTATAAACACAATGCGCAGTCGTCCTTTGAAATAATACTACATTAATTTAATTTACAGTAGAAAACAAAGGCATTAAAAGAAGTTGAAGAAAAAGCAAATACTGAAGTGATTTAGTAGTGCTGGCATAAATTTTTACACTGAAAACCTTCATATTGTATAGAAATAAAATCAGTGTAGGGTGTAAATGAAGAGACATACTGAGCAAATCAAATAATATGAGGATAGGAAATGCGTTCCTGTAACTTGGAGATAATACTCGAACGACCACTCAACAATTGAAAAGCAACGTGTACTGAATTAACTACTGATATAACTACTTTCATGATTTGAATAGTAAAACTCGGCTATTAATTTCAGAAACCACAAAAATCGATGCGGTAGTATGCGACAAATACAAGTCCACAAAAAAACTTAGCGTTTTAATAAAGATAATATACAATGTGAACCAGATCAAATTAAAAAAAATGTTTTGCAATCGTATTTTGGGGTCAGTTATACGTATTTGAAAACATATTTAGAGTTAGAATAAACTTGCAATAAATGCTAGAAATTCACGAGATTTTTCTTTCCTTCCTCTGACAAAGCAATTAAAATTTTGCTTAAAAATTTTTATTTTAATTTTTCAGCGTTGGCAATGTGTTTTTTAAATTTTTAAAAAAAATCTCAGCACTTTCATTTATGTTTAATAGGATTTTCTTTATCATCACACATAAAATAATTGTTTCCACATTTTTATTCATATTAA
This sequence comes from Podabrus alpinus, assembly GCA_932274525.1. Classification (NCBI taxonomy): domain Eukaryota; kingdom Metazoa; phylum Arthropoda; class Insecta; order Coleoptera; family Cantharidae; genus Podabrus; species Podabrus alpinus. Next base: position 62,686,023 of record OW026457.1, on the reverse strand, counting down.
AAAATCTGACGTGACAACATATTCCTTTCCCCTAGGTTCAACTGAGTTTTTTTATAAAATAAATAATGAATTACAAATTACTTTGACAGATCGAAATTACTAAATTTAATTTGTAATTTCTTAACGGTTGCCTTTGCGCTTTCCGTATCTTTGTATTTTTATTATTAAAGAGCAAAATATTAAATGTCGTGTATCTTCAGACGCGGTAGAAAAATGTCTGTCGATTGATAACATTTCTATTCTTATCCGTTACAATGGAAAACAGAATCGCACCTTATCTATTTTCATTCTTTTAAAAAATGAGGTAAAAATGAAGGTAAAAATAGAAATGACGTTCCTATATTTTAACCTCACACCAATTGATGGCTTTTCGTTTGCGATTGTGTTGTTATTTGTATAGAGAGGGTTGATTTTGTTTTTGACAGGAGAATTGTTCTTGTTAATGTTGTTTTTAGTGAATAAGGAATTGTAGTTTTATGACTAGTTGTAACATAAATTATTTGTAGTTTTGCCTGATTATAAAAATTAGCTTGATGACTCATTTGCAAGAAGAATTCTTATAGAATTGTAGAACTTCTATAGAATCCTTATTAAGAATATAGGGTTGTCAACCGAAATTCAATCAGCTCTTTAGACAGCTGCTTCAAACTATACCTTTAGAACTTTAAATTGGGGCTGCTTAATCAATTTCAAATCATGTCAAATGGAATTAAACAAATATTAGTAAAAATTGCACCAAATGTCATATAATATTCAAATGCATTAATAATAAATTGAGGTCACTGTTTAATATATTTATTTTAATTTCAAAAAAGGTGGAATTTATTATTGATTAATTCAAATTTGAAGTTGTAAAAGTATAGTGTTTAAAATTTCAAATCAATCGATGCAGGCGTTTGTTTGTAATCGTTGAAGAAAAACCGGACATACGCACACATCGTTCCAAAAATGGCCTTAAACGAGTCATACTGAGTTCGAGTCTGGGTTCTAATCTTATTTCTGAGTTTCTTTCCTGCTAAGACTGTCTCTCCTACCTACCATCATTATCCAGAGTAGTAGGGTATGGCCACGGTATGGCTAAAAGCTATCTCGAATATTAATCGTTCGGAATCGACATTAAACAGCAGTAAGTCCCCCATACCCAAGAGAAGGAAGTGTGATCAGCAATAGACGGTAGCTTCATAAACCATGGGAAAATGCTAATTTAAAAAGGTTTTACTCGATTATAATATTTTCCTTTAAAACTAGCAAGAATTTCGATCTATTTTTCGCATTAAAATCTATTCCGCATTATATTGAATTTATTTCTATAATTTACAGCGTAATATTACATAACCTGCTACTTAAACTTAACTAATGAATTTTCCACCATATTGTTTGTTTCTAAACAGATCAAAGTTCTCATACAGTAAATCCAAATAATAAAGGTGGTAAAATCTTAGCGGTTAAGTGTGTCGACTGCTAATGCGGAGTAGCCGGTTCGACTCCGAGCGCAGTAATAACTTGATTCTGGTCGTCTCTTCTCATGGCAAACTGCCGAGGTGTAATCTACCTACTAAACCTCAAATGAAGTGTATTTAGGTCTCCCCGTTAAGCAGTAGGTCCCCCATGTGTGTCGTAATACTTACGCGCACAACACAAGCATAGAAATGGTCAATATGAGAAAGACCCCATGTACCGCTCGAAAAAAAAATCCAAATGCAAGAGGCAGAGGCACCCGAGAACGGAAAAATAAATGCGAGAATAATTTATATAAAAATATTTCCTCTTCAAACGCCAGTAAAACATTATTTGTTTAACCTGTATACGCACATTAAAAGTTTAATTTTTAAGTCACCGGTGTCTAATTACACTTTAGCCTCACAATTTACTTTTAAATAGTAAATCTAACCTCAAAACTTATTCAGGGTTCAGTGATATTTGAAAGAAAATTCCCTGAATTTTTCCTGGCTTCATTTAAGAGAAAGTCAGGTCTTTCTACCAAAAAGTAATAATTATAAAAACAACCGAAAACGAAAATTTACCCACCACAGATTCGGTAGTACATATTATTGATATTATCATCCTCACTCCCACATTAAACAAATAAATAAAGGGAATACCGTGAACCATTTCAGAAAAAAAAGTTTTACTCATTTATTATTTAACCGAACTTCAAACTCTCGTTGTAGCTGAAATTTTGAAATAATTATTTATTAAAAAAGGATCATCTATATTAAAAAAATAATAAACTATAATTGATTTCAAGGTTGCAAGAAATAATTCCAACTATTCGACATATTTCTTGACTTCCAGGTGAATTCTTGTTAAAATCCAGAAATTTCAGGTGTAATTTTCGCTGATTTTCAGGTTTTCCAGGGTCGCGGTCGCTTCGAATGCTATTATTATTTTTGTCAAATATTATATTTAAATTTTTATCGATTTTGGACGTTGAAGAAAAATAGCGTGTTTAATTTGGAGTAACTCCTAATTTAACAATACACTATTAAACTAGTATATAATTACTGTGGTTGTGCGATTCAAATGCCGCACTCAAACTTTTTTTAGGTTGATAATTGAACGTCAGAGGTGCGTTTCCAACAGATACATACAAGGGGAGAGGTGGGTAATAGTACGCAGTGGATAATGATGCGCATATTACTTCAACTTAAAATAATCGAAGAAAGCCGTTTCCAGTAATGACATTTCGTGACTGCAGTCATATCTTTGAGTTGCAATGCAAATGCAATCATGTTATTGCAAAAGTTTGTTGATGGTGGATGATTATTTATTCCTGTTTCCTTTGTAACATTCGCCTATAACCAAAATGAGGATAAGTTTTAAATTCACTTCTTGTTTTCGTTTTTTTTTATAGTATATCAAACATTGTAGAATATGAATAACGTGAAGTTTTATTGCATTCCTTAATCCAATTTTTTGTTCATAATTTTGAATAAAATAACGTCAAATTGAGGAAAAATACCCAAAGTAAATTAAAATTTTTTTTTTTTAATATTACGTCATGGACATCAAGACTTTATAGTAGGCTATCGAAGTAATTGAGTCTGGTAGAAAAATTATAGAAGTTTCCAGAGTATTAGAAATCCCTAAATCGACTTTACAAGTTCGTCAAGTTTTAAGTGTATTGTTTTTAATTTTTGATTCAATTAAAGTTAATCTATCGTTTAAAAGTTGTTTTATAAAATTTATTTCAACCTTGACCAATAAACATTGAATATTTCTCATCAATTTTACATGCGCATCATTCCCCTACATTGTGCGCACCATTATCCTCCGAAAAAGGTAATGATGCGCAAAACACAAAATCTCTTTTATTTATTTTCTTCAAAGTGCAAAGCTGTAAGCGTCAATTCGTATAGCTGTATTTTAGGGAACAAATCAGTACACAATTAGGCAAAAGTTTGAATAAAGATCAGAATTATTAAGAGGACTCAGTTAGTGTAAAACGCACTTTAGTATGTCTATTTTTTAATATTTCTATAATAATTGAAGGCGCTGTAGCGGTACTTTGTAAACATTTTTGAATATTCTGGGCTTTTTATAAGCGGGGTAGCTAAAAGATTTAACTTAGAAATCTGTAATATTAAAGTAACCATTTTAAAGTCGAAGAAAAAATCCAAAATTCTCGGTTGATTTTTTAATGAACTCAATTATAAAATCCCATTGGGATTCAGAAACCATTACCAAGTCATGCTACAAAGAACCCTTCGCAAATTTTATTAAAATTTGTCTATTATGGAGCAAAATAAACAAAATTCGTCATTTTAAAGCATAGTTTACACCTACATTTTTTACACTAGCTGAAGACTCCTTTTAAGTTAATTATTCATTCCGTCCTGATTCGATCCGTATATCGCCGCTTTAGCAGTCAACACACTTAATTGCTAAACTGTAACCGTCGTTTTTTAATAAATAATCTTAGGAGTGATATTACATCTGAAAATCTTCTTTTGGTGAAGATTTTGAAATGAATAAGTTAGATGCATATAAAATTCTAATACTTATACAAGTAGATAGTATAATGTGCACTAAATTGTAACAGTTTGGAAATTATAAGCTTATGAACTTAGTTTATTTAGCGTTTTAAACCCTTTTACATCTTGATGACAACCTTGCTTACAGCTATTGTTCAAAATGGCGAACTTTATTCTAAATGCATACATAATTCAGTTATTAGTTCCTCCTTTATAAAACATCGACCTAAAAAGGAATCCTTAATCGCTTCTGATTTTATTCCAAGCTTCTACTGTCTATATTAACATGCACTGTGTCTCTTTAAGCATTCCGCAATTAGGGAAATTGTTAATGTATATTCTCAAATTAAGGGTTATTTTAATTTTATTTTGAACGTCTCTATTAATATAATATAAAAGAACATCTTTTGAAGTAATGGCAAACTCTTTATAAGAATATATAGAGCAGTTGTAAAAATTGATTACTCGGATTACTTTTCTATTCCTACATTATTTAAAAAATGCATGAAGATTTTCTTCTCGTGGAGATTCAAGATAAATTTCGGCTATTAAATATTCCATTTCTGGTAAAACTACTTTGGTGAGTGAATACAATTTTCACGGTGTGATTTCCTACAAGTCGATGACAAAAATTAACTAAACCAATTCGATTACTTGTATTTTCCATTAAATGCACAGTGGTAGGTCAAAATTGTATCAAGTTCTCCAAACTGGTGAAGAAATAATATTTTAGTTACTGCAAGTTTTGGCGTATTTATATATTATGGTATATGTTGGAATTACGATCTACGTCATCGTACTGGCTTTCCAATTTTCTTGAAACTCAATCAGTTCACCTAAATACTTCGATAGTATTGCCAAAAACTCTTCTATCTGGAATTTTCCTCAGTACTCTACCTCGGTTAGGCGTTGCCGTTATGAAAACTTTATAAGAAATTAACATGCTTTCCATTGGATCATGTGATCAATACTTAGAAAATCTTGATCACATTACATTGTGTAATACCCAGTACATGGGGGTTCTGCCTAATTGTGGAATATTTTCTATTGTTATTTTCAGTTTAAGTTAAAATATTTGTTATTGAAGACTTTTGTCAAATAAATGCCATTATTTCTATTATTAAATGTTAAAAATATTGACAAATTTATACTTATACTCCAGTTGTACTAAAAATACGACTGGATCAAAACAAGTTTTTATGATCGTATAAATTTTGATTCTTAGAGAGAACGTAAATCGATAGAAATACCTGTGTATAAGGTTTTGAGATGTGAAAATTATGAAACTATATAAATATTCATCTCTTTTTGAAATTTCGGCAAAATAAATTTATTAAACGGAAAATAATAATGATAAATGGATGGTACTACTATACAACAAATCTGTTGTTTTAGGTTAAATTATCAAAAACCTTATTCAATAAAAAGCAGTTTAGTTAAATGCTCAAAAGTATTTAAAAATTAACAGGATATGCGATAGATCATTTATATTAATTTAATATATTACAGTAACTTTTGATACCTTAATTTTAAAGATGTGGGTTGACTCATTATTGCATAACACCACCCAAACAGGAAATAAAATCACGGGAAGATGACTATGGTTTGAAAAAACGCAAACATCTTTTTTAGACTGGCTTTAGCTTGAGACTAGTTAACTTTCCTAATTATTCAGACCTTTGATCTCGACGATTACCAAAAATTAACAATAATAAAAAAATTAATAGTTTTTAGTATCTCTATCATCGGTAATCCAACCCTACGATTCCAAGCTGTAACTTAACTAGGGGTCACACCAGGCCATACTAAGATCTTTTGGATTATACACGTAAATTGTCGGTTTTGCAGTCACGGAGATAGCAGACTTTTGCCATGAATGCCGGAATTTAGGTTAACATATAGCAGAAATATATTTCTAATGCAAATCTTGTTGCGTTGTTCTTACATTGTTCATTTTATCTACTTAAAAAAATTTAAAGGCAGAAGTTACCGCTTCTAAATAATCTGATATTCTTATTCAAAATTCGGAACTAGAAAAAAGGAAAAATGTAAACGTGTTAAATATGGGCCCAATAATACAAACCTATGTTAATTTAATTGGCGTCGAGGGTCCATTAACCTTTTGGAGTTGAAGTGAGCTTAACAAATTAGGATCTTTTATCTACTTCCAGGGCTTAATTAACCTACAGGGTGCTTCGTAACAAATTTAGCAAACACTTCTAATTCGTAAGTTACTACTGCAACAAATTATATCAACCACTTAACAAACACAAATAATTTTCATTAACTTTACAAAATATAAGGTGAAATCGTCTTTTTATTGTAAATAAGTACACAGATAAAAAATCTAATTTCATAAGCATTGTCGGATTACACAGTATGCTCTTCTTAAATTTAATTAAGTTGAGTGTTAATCCGTAATTTTTAATTAAGCTTCTTTATCTCTTCATTGAACAATGAAGCTTCTAAATTAAAAAATTTTTGACATTAAATTCTTTTAATACAATCACAATATAAATTAAAAGAACGAATTAGCAATAAAATTCTCTTTTTAAGTTAGCTCGAGTTCTTTACTAACTTTATTAAGAAATAAAATTCTAACTACGTTTTATAAATAAAAAGAAGCATCCAATTATTATTATACTAAACCTACCTAATAAAAATGTAAAAATAAGTAATAATGTGGAATTTGTAAGTGTAGTTCATTTTTTTGGACATAAGGTATATTACAGCATTTACTACCAAAGAAAAGTTATTTTCGCAAACACTCTTGAACATACATAATTCCTCCTCATCTCAGTCACGCGTTGGAAATCTCCAAGAAAATTGCTACTTATTTCCCTATTTTACATGAAAGCAATGTCCGATTTTTCCAATTTGACAAGAACTTTCACGAAGGATCCAAAAAAGTATTAGGTAGTATATAAATTCCAAACGGCAATAATAATACTTATTATTCAATTTGCGAACCATAAGTTTCCCGAGCTCACTTGTTAAGTTAATGATAAATACTTTTCAGTACTTTCGACAGGAAATTCCATTTTAACAACAAAAGTTGGAGGAAAAACGCTTGCAAAATAATAAAGGAGAGTGATTTATACTCACTGCGATAGCACGTTCATTGACCGAGCCCCGTTACATTAATTTATCAGTGTTACTCCGGAGTCCGGGACTGTTTGCTAGTGGTGTGACTACACAAACATACCTTCACTTTTATCCTACACCTCCAATGTCAATGCACAAACTATGTTCGCTTTATAACGGTATGTAGGGTATACAAGGCAGAAGTGGATTAAAGATACAATATACAATAATGAAATTTAGGATTAGACGATGCAAGCAAATTGAGTGACGTTATAATCAGGGTAGTTGCTGCCCGGGTGCGAACCTAAGTTTGCCACCCTTATCAGAGTTTCAGTAACTTGGTGTTTTGATGTAATTTTGAATCGTCAAGTCTTAAAAAGGGAAGTTAAAAGAAGGAAGATTACAAGTTTATATTACTTCGGAATAATTTATTAATTATAATATTATCATTTATGTTTTATTGAGGATTTTGCCACCCCTCTGATTTTGCCGCTAACCTCGCCTAGTTATAATAAATTCTTTTTAGTGCAAGTAGAACAAAACTTAAAAGAAACTAACTTGGTTGTTCCCCACAATTTAAAATTTTCTATTGTTTCTACTGCTGTTTCTTTTCACCCTGAAAATTATATTTCATAAAAAGAGGCCAGTGTTTTACGTGATTTTTGATCAGGACCAAACTCGCTGGTTAAGTGTACAATAATATAGAGAAGTAGAAATCAAAATTTGTGGGTCTCCAAATACCTGACAATTTTGTTAAAAAATTATAAACCGAAGAATTTGATGAAACAATGTGGTACATGCTTATCTATAATCATTTACGCTGCAAAGCGAGATAGCGAAAAATTCAAAAACGAATTTTTGGTAGAGCATAAAATTATCTAAAAAAAAGTCTCCAAGAACACATATCTGAGATAAACAGTTTAGCCGTGAGAGCCTTTCGAAACTGTCCTCTCGATACCGCCAACTTTGAGATGAAATCTTGACTTTCACCAATGCGTCAATTTTACTTAAGATTGATGGAAACTACGTAAACATGCAAAAAAATAAAAATATGAAAAAATTCATGGCTTATTAGAACACCATAATATAATTTCTACATATTATTGAAATAATAATTTTCACGTCCAATTTAATTTTTTATTCGCGCTGTACAACTTAACACTATCAACACCACACTTTTTGCTTCAATTGTTAATATCTCGAGAAGTATTGATCGAAGAATAATGTTGATTTTTATACTTATAGATAATAATATTCTCTACAATTTTGTTCCCTTATCATTTGCTCGTAAATTCAACCGTTCGACAGTTCTTGTTAAAATGTGTTCATCCACAAGGGAACAAAGTGAAAATTCTTTGGCTTTTAATTTTTTAACAAAATTATCGGGTATTTGAGACCCAGAAAATTTAATTTCAACTTTTCTATATTATTTTACACTTAACTACCGGATACGGTCCATTCGTGATGTCTTTCAAGGTTTAACCCTAAAAGCACTGGCCTAAAAGCTCGGTTATTTACCCGGTTACTCCCAGTTCAGAGTCAACCTTTCAAGATAAGATACGCTGCCCAATGTAACCAATAATAGATAATCACACAATATTTTCATCTTCAGAAAAAATGTGGTACAAAACAAAAAATACTATAATAGACATTACAAAAGAATTCCTAGTAAACAAAACGGAAAAAATACATCAACTGTGGATATCCGATGACACCTGGAAACTTATAGACAACAGAAGAATAATAAACAGGTGGAGGACTGCATTGACGATTATCTTGAAGTTTAAGCTATGTAATTATGTACATGTAGGTTTGTGAATCGAGGATGGTATAGCTTTGCCAATGCGCGTCTGACGAGTTGAGTCCCCACTTTATACGAAGTAACAACGAAACCGCGGTCACACGATAAGTCAAATGTGGTCCATTTTTTGGATGAGCTACCTACGTTTACAACTTAAACGGATGGCGTTGCTCGTCTTTAACTCTGCTTCAACTCCGTTTGTTTTTGCAATGGTTATGCATTCGGATAATACAGTTAAAGCTCCTTATTCACGGTTTCGTTATTCGTGTTTTCAGTATTCGCGGATTTAAAAAATGCAACCACTTCTTGTATTCGCGGTTGAAAATTACGTTATTCGCGGATAAAAACTAACAATATACAATGTTTGTACTACTTCAAAGATTTATAATTAAAATTACAATTTCGTACTTTTAAAATGATATCTGCTGTGTATTTTATCTAAAAGAATTCAGACACTTGCATTGCAAAATTGTGTTGGAACATAATTACATACTTACGAGAAATGATATCATACATTTTTTCTAAAGAAATGCTTATTATTAACAAATCTAAAAGTGATTCGCAAGATATTCAATTACAAATTAACACCACTCACCTATCAAAACAAACAAGTAGGCGTCCAAGTATTTATAAAGAGAAAATATTAATGTGACTAAACCTAACGTTCTTGGACAAAAGCAAAATTTTTGCCGACAAGGTGCTATCATTTGATATAAGCTGTCTTGGCCGCTATCGTACTTGTTGAATTGTTCAACTTGCCATTCGTTGCATGAACTTTGATTAAATAACACGTGTCTCTTGCATTTATTTTGATATATTTTTATTTTATTTTCTAACCTTGGAACGTATCCCCTATATTCCCATACAAATTACTATTCCATATTCACGGTTTCTGTATTCGCGTCATAGTTATGGAACGTATCCCCCGCGAATAAGGAACTTTAACTGTATGCCGTTTCAATCAACCAGAACGCTTAAGATACTTTATGTGTGAATTTTTGTTTAATAAACAACTCAGTACTAAACATGGGAAGAAAATCACTACTGATTAACTTTCTCCAGCAGTGGCGGCTGATGCTGCCGGGGACGGGCGCCGCCATCCCAAAACAGAATAACTCAGAATAATACTTTTTTATGCGAATACGCTGCTCGTAACGTAGTAGTTACGCTGCTGAATATTGGACAATCCGACATCGCTTATAGTCGTCACGCCCCCCCCATTATAGCTAACCATGAGCTTCCATATTTATAAGCATGTTAGTTAAACAACCCCCTCACAAAGGTAATAGATTCGCGAAATTATCTTGTTTTTCACCTCCCACCCCCAAATTCAAATTTTAATTCAATATTCAGTTCTTCTTCTTCTACTTTTATTAAGAAGTCTCCCTCTTAATATAGGTCCAGGAGATGTTCTTTACTAATGTTTGTAATTAGTTCTGTGAGCATTTTTGTTTTTACATCTCAGATAGCTTGCTAGGCTTGCCTCTCGATGTGCATGCACCCTGTTTTTATTGTTATGATGGCAAATCATTAACATAAAATTTATTTTATTAATAAAGAGATGATTTGAGTTCATCATTCAGTGTTTGTATGATCATAAGTTTCTTACATGCGTTCTGCACATTTTTAAATTTGTAGTTGACCCGCTGTAAAAAAAATGGTTGCTCCAAAGCGAAGCAATAATGAAAAAGGTTCTGGATGGTTGGGATGGAGGATCTACAATAAACGATGTGAGATGTGAGAATAAACAACCTGCGATAAATATGCGGACGACCCGGCTCTCATTGCTAGTACTGAAGAACTAGCAAAACTAATCAAGAAATTAAAATACGAGTCGGAAATATGGGCAACTCATTAATTACGAAAAAACAAGAGAAATAATTGTCGAAGAAGGAGTCAAATAAACCACATATTAAACAAATAGCCAAATTCGAGTGGTGAGCCGATATTAAACATAAAGCATACGACGACGAAGAAGAAGAAGAAAAGAAAAGCTCGGAGCACTATAACTGAAACAATTTTAAATTTTATTTGTAAGTTTTATTTTCTTACAAATTTAATATACATTTAATTTTAAATTTTATAAAAGACGAATGGTTATAATAAAGGTAATAAATATTTGACAGATGACAAGTTTGACATTGATATCGCACGAACAAATTTTGAAATAAACGATTGCTTTGCCAATTTTTCTTTATTAACGCACTTATTAAACATCACCCTTCAAATTAGTCGTAATTTCATTTATTTGTGCTCACACAATTACAAATTAATCAACAAAATTGAGTAATATTTTTAGAACCAGGTTATAATATAAAATTTTCTATTTGACCTTTCCAGAATCGATATTATCAATAAATTAATGTTCAGGAAGCATCTGCCCAACTTCAAAGGTATATTTTTTCGCGTAATTTTAAGCTGAAAATATGAGCCCTATTGAGAAAATATTTCATTTTATATTTTTATAGTTGTAATCTTCTCGAAGCGTTAAATGAAGTTGTCGATGAATAATTGATTCAAGTTCATTAAATTGCTTCTATGGTTCCTTCATCAAACCTTGATATCACCCTCTATGAGAGCTTCGTAATCTCGTTTAACTCATCAAAGAAAGCTGCGAATTTAATTCTGTATTTATCCTACAAATTGTGTTTCTTCTTCGTTTGCCTCTTTTTAAGATTGCGTTTTATGTTTTATTTTTGAACGCGATGTGGGCTATTGCGACTTTAATTTGAATTATTCTTCCAATAAAACTGATTTCGAATAAATATGTTCTGAGTTTATTATATTACCTTGTATCTGCTTACTGCAAGTTCATAATTCAATTTTTCTCTTTACAAATATTTCGACCCTTAAATATTAACTTTTTTTTTTCATTCAAGATTCAAACCCAAATTGAGACTTTAGAGAACCAGACCATATATGTAGCTATAAATTACATACTTTATTCGTTCCCATATATTATTTTCACCCTCATGAAAATATTAAGGAACTGCTATGTGTCCAACATCTTATACGAAGTTTAAGCTATAGATTTATCACTAATAGGTCTATAAAATTATAAAGCATTCAATTGTGTCAGCTGGCCTTAAAGTGAATAGGTCCTTCAAAATTGCATCTTATCACGCAAGGTATATTGATGTAAGAATTTTCATCGACTTGGAAATGAAATGTGAAAAATATTAATGATGGTCTGTTCTTTATAATACACTACAATATGTTGTTTTGTTTGGCATGCAGTGCAGGATGGTTCGGAATGACGGTCTGTATGCAACTTGCAAGAAAATCTCAGTTTTGTTTGGTAAAATATGTTTACTTCTGTATGCAAGAGATTATTGATGCAGTGGGTGAGTGACCTTATCGCTGACCATGTGGTCGGTCAATAAGACTGCCTTTAGCTAATGCAACACCAACCCACAACTTAAGTAACACTGTTATTTACGTTGTCAACTTCAATTTGAAAAACTGTTTCGCAAGCATACAATTACAGCCCTCAGCTTATCGTTTGCTTTCTTACTACTCATTAGCAGTAGGCAACATTTTCTTTTTCATTTTTAATCGTAGTTCGTAATTTCTCTTTAAGTTGCTAATTTTTTTTGTTTACCTACTTTATGGCAGTTTATAATAGCACCACAGATTATATTAAGTACTTTTACAACGTACATTTAGATTGAAGATGGCAACTCGTAAACATAAGAGCAATTTTAATAATTCATGAGCGAAAAGCCAAATAACTGAGAGTTAAAAGTTTAATTCCTAGTGGCTGTGACAGTCCTTATCTGATATTGTGGTATTTTGAAAATCTAAAAATCGTTCTATAAAATGCAACTGTACGTTGTATGTATATAAATCTAAAGCTGTTGAAGAAAACGCAAAAAAATAATAAGATTATTTGGATTGAAATGGTTTTGACTGAAGGTTACTTTCTATATTGGATTTGTATTAAATTTTCGGTTTATCAACTTTTAATTTAATAACAGCATGAATTGGTTATTCGTAAGTTTGCACCTAAAACTTTATCAAACAAGAAAGCATTGTTTCCCTGTAATTTCTTTCCACAGATTTCCACAGAGGCGAATATAAATATTTTGAATACAAATTACAAAATTACTCTTTTGACGGAAATGGATTATACTACGTAGGTACTATATATTGTTTGTATGCACATTGCAAATTCAAACATATAAATATTAATTTATCAGAAACATTTTATTACAGAACGTTGGCTACGTTCGCGCTATTGCCAACTAGCAGTTCATATAATTTTTTGAAAATAATATATTAAAAAATTAGGTTAGTGATTTTGTTAAATATAACAATACGTATTGCATGCAGTTAATATAATGTCTACATAGGTACAAATAAATAAACATAACTAGTCGTGATACATTGAAATGAAAAATACCTACAAACTGATATTTTATTCGTATACGGTTATTTTCGTTGTCAAGTACCTGCAGTAGTTCACAAACATCAACGAAAATTTCCTCATCAAAATGGTAATTTAAAATTACTTTTATCAAAGCAAAAAAACAGTAGATGTTTTATTTATATCTCCAGTTTCATCCAATTAATTTGGAAACTTTGTCGTCTAGTTTCAAAACCAGATACATCCATTTTTCTACATTTACTGATAGTTTAAGTGCACTTGATAAGTATTAAAATCTAAAATTTTTTTTTGATGTATCTAGTTTTGAAACTAGATGATTCAACTTTAGGATAATATAGTAAATCACTACATCACATCAATATAATTATAGGCAACCCTCGGCACGGTAGTCCGAGAACACGGTTTCGATATAACATGATGCAAAAATGCAGTAAACAAAAAAGGAACTCCTAAAATCATTTAAAATTCTTGGAGTAAATTTATTTTCCTTCTTATGTAGTATGTAAATTTATATTCTGGAACGATCTCTTCGATTTTCTATGAATTCATATCTTATAACACGGTTTCGATATAACACGGAACGCATTTCCCTGAATTGTACTAATTCTAGGTTTTACTTAACATGGTACAAACTCGCCGTGTTATAGAGGGGTTGTCTGTACATGTACGTTTTGGTAAGCAAAGGTACTGACTGGCTTGGTTATTATTAAACTATGAATAATTAATATTATTTCTTATGAATAATTAGGTCGTAAATTTTTTTATATCACGTTGTGCGTAATTTTTATATTTTCCACATTTATGTAAAAATGTTACAATATCTTAAAAGAATATTTTTACAATTCTCGGTTAAACTCTGGTTAGGTTATCTGACGGATAACTAACCAATCCAACCAAGGAAAAGTACAGTTTCGTACTTTAAACCGCAGGATAACTTATACGGAGTTTAATTAAGCTTTGTAAAGCAGTCCTTATACATATTTAATTATTCTTTTCCCTCTTTCGCCGCATATCCTCATGGTTATGATTTACAAATATAATCGAATACTTATTGCTGAGCGTGAACTTTAAACCACAGAAAGTGAAGCACACTTAATTTTAAGAAAAGTTCTCTTGGCAGATTACTTTAGAATCTTCCACTGAGAGATTAACCGCATGGAGTCTGAACATGGTACTCAGCATTAGTCGTCAACGTAACACTTAACCGCACTGTTGACCGTCACTTAAAATTTTCGTCTCTTTAAATTATTTTACACGCAAGCAATTTTAATAAATTTATTGGCAATTTCATCATCATCATCATCACGTTTTAACTAGATGTAGTACGTTACGCCACTCTTGTATGTTGGTCTGACCATTTCTTTTGTGGACCCAAGTTTCTCTTGCCCCTAGGTTTGTACATGAACATTTGTTTAAGTATACGAGTGTTGTCCATTCTTTCCAGCTGTTGTAGCCAATAGCTTTGTTTACATAGTGCAAATAAGTATTTCCAATTCATTTCTTAAGTCAGTATTCCGTTTCCTGTCTGTTCTTTTAATTCGTATATCCTGTCATTGCTCTGAGGAACCTCATTTCCGCAGTCTAAAGACGTCCCTCGTTCGCTTGTGTTATCGTTCATGTTTCGCTTCCATATGTTATTGTGGTATCGATATTGTTTTATAAAATTTGATTGCTGTTTTTTGGCTGACCTTATTTGTAAATGTTCGTATTGTATGATTTGTATATCTCTTTCTTCAAACTTGTTCAAAAGTTTGGTTGCTCAGCATTATTTTAGATCTTATCATTTCCTGACCTTTAAAGACCAAACAACCCTTTGTTTTGTTGGTGGATATTATGAGTGTTTGGCTCTATTTCAAGAGCGAATATTTGAAGGAGTTTTCATTGTCCGCGATTACAGCTGGGTCATCTACGAAGAGTACGGTAACTCAAAGTTTTTGTTGCTTAAGTTTGTTTTATAACGTCAATGTGTAATTTTTTCTTTCGATTTATGTATAGCATCGTCCATGTACATTAAATACTATTGGCGACAATCTGTAGCCTCGTCTAACTCCTGTATTTATTCTTTCTTTCTTATTTTCATTTTAAAATGGAGATATCGAATCATTCAAGGATACCAAAATAAGTGTTAAGAGTGATGGTTGACGCACTTTACTATTCGCGAAGTGATTAAAACATACAAAAGAAATTACTTGTGAGTACAAGTGATGTTCGCAGACACCAACCCACTGACTTAATTCGAAGCTTTTAGTAACGATAATAAGCATATTTATATCTGATAACGTATAGAATTAAATTATTACATTAAGAACTAGTATGAGATTTTCTTGACCGTGCAGCCTAAATGCCGCAATTAGCGTCACAGGTAAATGTAAAGTTTTATATGCAATTATGCATACAAAGTGTACTTGGCAACCGATTGTCTAAAGTGTAAGAAATGTTTTTAATTAAATTTAAACAATTAGAGGGAACCCCCTTTAGAGCAATTTTTTAATTTCTACCTTAGAATAGCTGCAGCACTGCAAATATGGATATTTTAGGGCTAATGGTTCAGGGCTTGTTTAAAGATTGTGAAATTTTATCTACAAATTAAATGTTATTGTTTAAAATCAACAGCTTTCGAGTTATAGATCAAATTAAGTACAGGAAATATTTTTAAAAATTTAAAACTTTAGTTTCCGTTTTTTTGCAAAACAAAACGTCGAAAAAAAGTTAACTACTCTTTTCTGGTGGAAAATATAACTGGCTATAACTTAACCTTTTTGAAAACCAATCCATTTCAAAGAAAAACTTAAATTAGATAGAAAAAATGTAGGTTTTTGGTGGGCTACCCATAAGGCGGTCATAGCTTTGGCAGTTAAGTGCGTCTACTACTAAAACGAAACGCTCGGTTCGAATCCGGCCAGGGTAAGAACTTTGTTCTGACCTTCTCTAATCGATAGGCAATGACAAACCACCGAGATAATCTGCTAAGAAAGGCCATCTCAAAATTAAGTATATTACACTCTCCGTGGTTCGGAGCCCACGTTAAACAAATAGGTCCTCTATGAATGTGAAAATAATTAGAACGCAAATCACATGTATAGAAAAAGAGATGGACCACCAAACCCTCATTAGAGTAAAAGAGCCTAGAAGACAGAGAGACCCATGAAAATATTTACAATTGGCCCTGCATTGACTCAGTTTCAGCCCGACGGTGCTTGACGCTTGGCCAATTATTGGCGGGCAGCACTGGGAGACATTTGGCCTAAAGCTGAAATTATAGGCTCGCTGTTATGGTTTACGGCCAGTTCTTGTTCAAGAACTGAATCTTGTTCAGCATTGGCTACCAATTATTTTGTATTATACAAAATATACGCTACACAGGGCAAATACAAATACATAAGTAGTAAAAGATAGATTATTTTGTTTTGGAATAAATTAGGGATTTTCAAATCGCAACAATAATTTTAACACATCAACGACAGGACTTGATTAAATAGTAAATACAGATTGTATCGAGTGAGAACTTTGAATTCAGTGGTAAATTATGCACATTATCAACAAACTGTTTCAGTATTTTGTAAAACAACAAACTTGATTATTTTAACATTTCTTACTCAATCAAGTTTGTGGATACTTTCACACTTTTGAAAAAGGAACTGAACTATTTACATTTATATATCAATATTTTCAGTCCTATAGCAATTTAAAAAATTTCTACAACCCCTCCCCCCAAGGATTTGAATTTGGAATAATGAAATAAGGAATAAACTCGAAACTTCACCAACAAAGGAGAAAATTATTCAGAAATTAAATAATACCAAAATCACCACGAAAATGTGGTCACCACCAAGCTCAGCGCTTGACGTCATATTGAAGGAAATTGCGAAAATCGCTGGCGTGAAAATCGCAGTTTAAGACGGAGATGAATGAAATAAAAGAGAAAATGAAAATTTATTGAAAAAACGAGGATTAAAATTAAAAAGACATACGAAGTTCAGGCTTGTAGTTTAGTTGGAGTAAAAGATATAAAATTAAAATTACCACAAATATATCTCAAGCTTGGAAAGATCATAATACCATTGGAATGAGAACTACAAAGAACTTTCTGGAAAAAACACTTAAAACTTTTGTGATAAAAAGCTGATTAACGTACGTAATAGGAAAACCAGTTTAAAAGAGCAGCGAGAAATTGTAAATTACATGGTAAAATAGAATAATACTTGTAAAATAACGAATATATGGATTATGGCTACTTAGGAAGTAAAGAGAAAATTTGTTGGGGAACTGAATTGAAAAAGTATAGATTAAAGATGAATAAAATATACAAAATAAGGAAATAATGTGATCATGGATGTAGAACACCTTCAGTAGAGGGAGCAATAGAAAATTGGGAATAAGATCTGTAGTAATGGAAAAGTTAAAAAAATATACTGTATTATTATAACTTTGAATAGACAAGACTTTAAGAAAAACCAAAATAAGACAAGAAATTAATATCAGTGAAGAAGTTATAGTGTCTACACACGATCCAATCTAGTCGGGCCGACAAGCTGTCCTACACATGAGTTGAATAAGGATGCGGCTATTGTGTCCTTGTTCAACTCATGTGTAGGACAGCTTGTCGGCCCGACCAAATGGATCGTGTGTAGACACTCTAATGGTATAATCCTGAGCTCGGGTTAGATTTTATATCCTCAAATTTTTTTAGATTATAATGTTTTCTAGTTTTTAACCTCATTTTTAAAATCTAGCTGAAACAATTTTTTTTAAATGTAGGTACTCTTGATTTCGATAAAATCCAGAATTCTCGTACACGATATACCCATATATTTATCCAGAAGCGTATTATCAGAGCTGTATTAATAAAGTTCCGAGTTTTAATATGAAATTTCAAATTTAGACGAGGGACTTGATAACCGTTTTCGATAAAACATTTCGATTAAATTTTGCAAACAAATGGAACGATATATGTACTGTGTAGTATTAGTTGAATATGGCACAGTTTATTATTTCATAATATAATATCTATATTATCTTATATACCTATATTATATGCATAAATTGTGAAATAATTTGCATTATATTCTCGAGAAAATAACACTTAACGGGTAAGAGTTACGGCGTATCCAAGATTTTCGTTTTTATTTCTTCCCGGGGTTATTTTCAAGAAGTGAAATAGACAGTCGTTCACATTCACCATAAAGACAATGACGATATCTCACGCCTGAGTAATGTTAATGGCCTCCAATGGAAGCTTAAATCACTCATGTTGAATGTGAATGTTGACTATGAATTCAATTCACAATGAGGAAACTAAATTTTCACGAAATCTTCGATACGTTTTTAACACCCTAAAAAATATTTTAACGGAGTGGCCAAGGAGATCAGTTAATTCCCTTAAATATTCCAATTACAATATTTCTAATTATGGAACTCGAATTAATTGCTGATTGTCTTTTGGATAAATATTTTTATTACAATTTATTATCCGTGTATTTATTAAACAAAAGATTTTCAATCTAAAATTTTAATATTTAATTTAACATGGAGACGTAGAAATTTTACTTTTGTCGAAACAATATTATTATTTAATCAGTTTCTTATAACAAAGCTAACGTTGTTAAGACTTTGAATAAAACTTTATTTGCAATAAAGTAATTACTATAAATTTACTAACTTTTAGCTATATACCTAGCTCCCATTGTAAAGATTTCTGTGTGTGACATACGCTAAATCTAAACATGTACAAATGTCACGAATTCAAATAGGTTTTAAAACTTTGCTGAAACTTATGAAATTGAAATAATAAAAATATAAACTTACAAATTTCGTAAAAGAAATTACTGGCGCACAACTTGATAACAAAAAATGATAACCCACATCTACTGTATAAGTTTTCGGAACTTATTAATTTATTACTTTATGAAAAAAAAATTAACCTCGTATAGTTACAGATAACGACATGAGCCGGTTTGTCCTCAACTATTCATAAATAAAAATAATTCCTGTTTACTCAATACGTTTGTGTACAATACTTCAATGTAACGAATTAGTTCCAATACTAAATCCTTCAACATAGAAATAATGAATACATTCTTCAATATTTTTGCAATAGGTATACTTTTTATAGAAAATTTTTAAATGAGCGCACCTCTTGAAAAAGTTTTCGCTAGTGTGTTTTTGAGTGGCTATGTTATCGGCCATCTTTTTTAAATGAAGTGTTAAATTTTTCTCTCACAAATAAAAATTTTAGCTTATGCTACAATTTTGCTCAATCTAAAATATTATTTGTTAACCTTATTCCTTTGCTGGAAAAACGTCGTTTATACTGTCCTTCCAACAGGACCAATTCTTCCGACACAAAAACCATTTTCGAATAAAGTAAAAAGGTATAGCACCTACGCTTATGATTCGAAATAAATAAATTTCTGTAACTTTTATGTTATTCATGTTATCAAGTTGATACTTAAACATTGCGTAGGCAGTTTTTTTAACAAGGATTCGAATGGTGAACGTTACTTTTAAAAGAAACCTTAATAAAATGTATTTCGCTAGAATGACTTTTTATACTGCCAGTAGGCTGTATGGAAGTTTTTATCATTTAAAAAATAATTTTAACATATTTCGAAGTCATAATTTAATTATTATAAACAGCGATGTTTCAACGTTTCGGGTTTAGTTGCCCATCATCAGGGTCTCATATCGAAGTGATGTGATGGATTCTACAACGGTGAATACACAAAAAGTATCTGAATTATAAATTGATAAATAATACCATCCTACTTTTTCAGAAATATTTTAAAGAACAAGTTCAGCAAATTTTATATAAATTGAAATACATTTTAATATAAGATTTATAATATAAATTCATAGTAATAATAATAATAGCGATGATGCAATGGACTGGGGTCCTTTTTGTAAAAGGGTCTGCCTATTATGTCATGAATTCGGATATAATTTACGATTTTAATTTCTTTTCAATGTAATTGCTATGGAAAATTTGTAGCATGAAAACTGTTTATAAATCAAAATTTAAACTGAAAACGCACAGCTAAACATTTTATGCGTAATAGGTCTCCTGCTAATAATTACTGTACTGAATATTTAAATAGTTATGTTTCATTACAGAAAGTAATGAACTTCAACAAAGAACAAATTGCTATATCATTTATTCAAAATTTTGCTAATTCAAAATAAAAGCAAAAAGCTATAAAAGCAAAATATAACGCTCATTAGTTATTCTTGAAATAGGAAATTTATTATAAAAAAAAATGTATAAAATGAAAAACTGACAGTTTAATTTTAATGTTGTACAAAACAATAAATACTAATGCACAGATGGGATAGGCTCGAGAACGTTTTAATTTAATTAAATATTACAGAATATTCCTCCATTCAAAAAAGCCTATTCAAATTTTAACTACATGTGACCGTGTTGATTTCTGAATGCCACGAAACAAAATTCAATAGCAAAACCCAAGGGTTTAGGATTTTTATTTATTAAAATATATTTCATAATTCACATATTTATGCATACGCAATATGTCTAACAAAAAAAAATGCAAATAGTAATACTAAATATTGGTGAAGCCGATTCGTTTTTCGTCTATATAGTTTAGTATTCCGTACACAAAAAAAAAATAAAACTGACATCGCCACGTTTTCTAATACTTTTAATAAAAAGCTACTCCTCATTCACACCATGTGTATTGCAGAAAAGTGATATGCCATAAACGAGTTTTTCACATAAACAAATATTTGCATCAATTTGATTGCACCATGTTACAGCAATTTTGTTGCACACTTTATAGCTCCCACATAAGCAATAAAACAAATAAGTTGAAAATAAATAACAATAACCTTTTACTGACTTCGTTAAGTCAAAAGAGCATTTATTTTATTACTGTGATTGTGCAGACCACCTTATAATAGAATATGTGACAGAAAACAACCACAATAAGTGACAAAGTAATTGTTTACACATTAAAATTAAATTACAATTGTAAAAAGAGAGACAGTTGCATTAATTTGAAAATTTTACGTGGAACGTGAAAGAACTATGGTTAAAAACTTAATTGAAATTCTGTAATGTTGGTTTAACCGAAAAAGTATTAAAATTTCATTAAAAATTGTTATAAATGCATGGAGTTACTTGCTGTAAATAAATTGTACGTTGCTGAAACTGAAAATGTTCCTGCATTTGATTGCAGCAATCCGCTAGACAATCCAAATAACTGCTTGTATTAATTAATCTAGTTGCATAAATAAGTTACGAATCATTCATCGGATGATAGAAAGAATTTAAATATTTAAACAACAATAACAAGTTTTTTTAATTCAGAAGCGATGACTGATGCTGTTTATGGGTGGCCAAATTTCGTTGTTCTAACGGAACAAGTTGAACTTATATTTTTTATAGTTGAACCGCTATTGATTTTTTACGAAATTAACCAACCCTGTAGATACGTAAAAAAGATGGCATAATAATCGTCTGTAACATTAATAAATCATAGTACAATGTTTCGCTTTTAATATTCTTAGACAGTGATTAACGGTGACTTAGCTAATCACTTACATTCAATAAATTTCAGTATTATCGTGAAGAAATTATCTGAAAAAAGTAGAATTGTATGCATTGAAAAAACCAATTAGATACAAACGAAATTCCCTTCGAAAACTAATTTATTAATTAAATTTTAAATAAATCATAAAGTTTATCACACAATCAAGCAAACTAAATTATAATAGATAACCAGGAACCAGTTTTTGGCAATTCCACTAGACCCATTCTTTCAGATGCCACTCTAATTTGTTATATCCAACATTTTTATTTTCAAGTTATACTCGAATGGTCAATCCAATCTTTTTCGATCTCTGACAACTTTCTGCTGAGCACGTGCTAGATGTCGAAATTTTAATCAAATTTGATAATTTTTCAGGTTTTTGTTTTTTTTTATTATAACATATCAGAACATTTATGTTTTGTACGTTATAGGTTTCAATTTTCTAAATGATACAACTTTACTTTAAAATGACGCTAATCAAATATAATTTTTCGTTCTGTATATATTTTTAAACCGAGAGCGGTTTTTAGACCCACATTTCACATTAATAAAGGAAAATCTATACCCTTACAGCATACCATTAAATTTTAATAATTGTTGAATTATTTGGTATACCTAATAATTACTTTAGACTTTTACTGCTGAGCCCCCGATATAACAGGAGCCGCATACAGGCCAACAGGGCCCCGGGCATCATTATTATTTTATCATTATCATTTGGTTTAATGAACATTGTATGGAAAAAATTGTTCGAGACCTTTTTTGCCGATGTCACTCATTTGTTGCAGAATATAAAACAAAAGGGGTAGACCGTAACATATAAATCAGTCTAATATTGTCAGTTATAGATTTATATGGCGTGCATGAATATTTTGTCAGTTTACTGCTTCCTTGCATTACTTGAGTTAAAATTGTAGGAAGCTTCAAAGTAGGTTAGGCGTCGACTATAATTTATTGAATAACATGTAATGATTTAAGTTAGAAATTACCAGCAATTTGATGTATTTGTATGTATCATCCGGTATCATCTGACGTAATTGAAAAGTCTGCATAACTTCAATGAGCGGAACATACAGCGAGACTAGATATGGATCGATAGAGTAAAGCTATCCTGATTTAGAGGCTATACTCATTCAAAGACCAAGAGGAAGATCCTAATGAGGTGGTTATAAAAAGCAGACAACAGTGCGAAATGGAGAGAACTTACAGAGGCGTATGCCCAAAATTAGACGTGAAACACTAAAGAAGATGTATTATCAAAACGATCTATTGGGACTATTTAATTTTTAAGAAGATTTTTAAAACTACATTTTGGACGTAGTACATATAGGTATTCCATAAAGCAATTCAGTTTTGTTTATGTCGTAGCTAGAAAGCTAAATGTGAGGGAGCGTGGCCGCCATTAACCGTCCCAGCAGATCTTAGAAATTCAGTAGCAATTGTTATTAAAACTGTAATTCTGTAAGAAGAAGAAGTAAATGGAACTCCAGTGCTCAACTGATTAAAATATAGGTTAAAATTTCTAGTGGACTTGGATCCACAGTAAAATTTTCCACGCACTACATCGGAACGGATCGGACCGGATTATTTGTTCCGATCCGGTCCGATTCGGGCCAGTACGCGTGAAGCTTAAATATGCGAGCTTTGGGACGTCTAAAGCTGCGTCCCCATCTGAGCATTTTTGCGCGCACGAAAGCCGTGCGGAGCCAGAAAAAGGTTGTGCGTAATTTTTATTGTACATTTATATGCACGGCTTTCGTGCGCGTAAAAATGCTCAGGTGGGGACGTATAGCTTTAGAACATCAAGAATTGAGAAAAACGTGGGAAGTATTCCGACCCAGTCGATTAAGAAGTGCTCAGCGGAAATAAATCTGCCAAAACTTCTTTACATTACATTTTTAATAAGGATTTCAAGCCGGTTCAAGATTTAATTAAGATTTTCCAACTTGATTCAAGATTTAAGAAGTGACGTAACCTAGCTGCCACAAAGTCGTTACTTATTTCCATTTTATTTTTTTTCTTTCGGAATATCTGAAGAGTTAAGTCTACTGTAATAATCCACTATCAATATTGCAGTTTAAAGAGAATATTCCCTAAGAATTTGCGAACATTTTCCAGGCAATATGCCAATATATTTTGGAGAATTTCAGGGTTGTTGGTAGAGCGTCGCCAAACCGTGAAGGACGTCACTTGGATGAAAGCAATAAACACTTTTTCTCTAAAGTGCACAGTTTCTTTGTCATTTTTCCGAATTGTGAATTTATTTATGTTTCAAATTTACAAGCAATGTCTAAAATGAGTTTACTTGGGAGGGAAGATGGCAATGAGTCCTTTGTAAAGTTGAAGTGAAAATACACAAGAAAATAAACGATAAAAAATTTATTGCAAAAATCGGTTTAGTAAATCACGGTTTACTACAATTTCAAAAAGCTTTAAAAAAAAGAGTAAAAGGTCAGCTGGATCAATTCCAAAATAAAAACCTGCAACAACAAAAAGTTAATAAAAATCAACCCCGCAGTCATGCAGATTTTCGTCGCAAACATGCAGTCGCGCTTATCCGCCCTAAATTATCGGCTCAACGATGAGTACTTATAATGTAGAGAATACAGTCTATTTTTTTATTACCGTTCTATGCATGTAGTATACAAATCCTAATTAGCATTTCTCCGAACCTTATTGCTTATTGGGTATCTGTTATATTATATGGAAATGAATTCCTTCTACGTACTTTTAGAATCTAATGTTTAGGTACAAGAAAGATTTTATGAGTAAAAACTTCCTTGAATCTTACCTATCCTACCCCAATCCCGGATTAAAATTTAAATCCCGAGATTCCGGATTTTCTATTTTATAATCCCAGGATACTGAAAAAATCCTGAAATGTAACCGTCGAGATGTAGTTTTGTACAAATGCTCTCTCCGATTCGATGCTATAAGTGAATACTTTCTTTTTGTTCCTCCTACTTCCTTCCGTCGTTTTGCTTCTCTACAGAAGCGTCATGACCCACTCTTTTCTCCCACTTACGATATTAAAATAATAGCCCCCATTATTGTTGAATCATTACAGCAAAATCTTTTGGGATTTGTTTATCTTCTAAAATATGAATTATAATTTCGTAGTATTTAGTTCCAGTTGTTTTTTCGAAGATCCATTCTGCCATTCTGCTCTAATCCAATTATGGATTAGAGCTACCTCGAATATAATTGTTATTGATTATTTGTCTTGTCATGTCTTTGAAGTTTTTCATTTTACATTATTCCTGCCAGTTCTCTTGAAAATTATGGAGATACAGAAGAGTTATTTCTAGAACTGTCGTAATCCAGCTTGTAGCTCGCAGAACTGTATAGATAAAGGAAAAAGCGCTTTATCGAGCATCTTCAGGTTTTAAACGGGTGGTTCGTTACAACATTCAATTTTGTCGCTACATCTCTTTCTGGGGCGACCTACACATCTTCTTCCTCTCGGCTTGTATTGGAACATCTTTTTAGGTAATCGGGACTGATCCATTCTATCAAGGTGTCCTTCCGTGCTATTCTGTAATCTTTTTTTTGATACTGTAGATGTTCAATTCATCTTTCCGATTTATTCTTTGGTATCCTGCCACTGCGCGTAGGAATTTCGTTTATCGAACATTACATCAAAAATGGAATAAGTCCCATTGGCAGTTAGAAAATTTGCATACATATTTTCTAATTTTAAAAATAATGGTCGCATATTGAAGTTTCTTCGTTTATAGTTTTGGGATTGTTCTATATTTTATATTATTTTTTATTCGGAAGGAACATATTTTTTTCAAAATATAGTAAAATTTTCAAGTCAATAGATAAAATGCATATTATAACACTTTTCAGAACAAAAAACCACAAGCAAAATATACTACTATAATAAGTTGTGACCAACATTTTCATCACACTGTGGCATTTTCAGGCTAAAGATTTGTTTAAAAATTTCTGGAAAAATTGGTTAAGGTTTTCACTACATTAATCACGAATCCATCGAATACTTTCAAAAAATATAATATTTTAAAAAACTTTTATTGCATAACATTGTGAACTTTTTAAATCGGGAATCAACCGAAATTTCAGAATTATGAAGTCTTTCATAAAAATACCTTTTGTTTTTCATTTTAGAATATGACGCATAATATTATTTCTGACAACTGAATAAAATTATTGTATACAACAATTATTATTCAGTTAAATTTTCACTTTTCCGAAGTCAAAAAATGTACCAAAATATTTCAAATATTACAATGTTCATTCTACTTATGGACACTGCTGTTTGTCATCATTTCCTTATTAGACCTTATTGAAATACATTAAATTTTGAAACCATCTACTTTCACAAAAAATAAAACTAGACCCTATAACCACAATGTTTTTAAAATTATTTGTTTAAATTAATTCGTATATTACATAACAATGAATGTATGAAATTACAATGTATTTTGTTTGTTTTTATTTCATTTAATCAGCCATTTTGCAAAACTTTTAACTACTATTACTATAGTTAGTCTAGAAATTCGATAACTTTGTTAATAACGATTAATATGTAAATTGGACCACTTCAAATAGTTTCGAGATACCCTAAACTATGAACATATTATCCCTTGGAAACTTTTTATTGATTTTCGGTTCCGTACCAAATTAAGTCTTAAGAAAAGGAATTTCTCTTACAATATACAAGTATCAAGGCGTATAAATAGTACGTATCTTGTTTATTTTATTTATTATGTATTTTTTTAATAGTCAGGCAAATATACCACGATAACCACAACGGGCGTAATAATGTGATGAACGATTGAAAATTTGCGGTGAAATTTGGAAATGAACTAAAAAAAGTCTTATCACAAATTAAGAATTCAAATGATGTTACAATAACTCGTTAAAAATACATTAATAAACCAGCTATCTACTACATAGCATCGAACATCGATTAGATTGAATCAATAAACTTCATCTCATTAAATCAAAAACTCATAGCTACTTTTTTTTTCAGGAAATGTATAATAGTATAAATAGGAACAAAGCGGTTTAACTAAAAAGAAATTTTGCGGAACCAATTTCTCGTATTTTTGCTGACACAGATATCTCCATCAAAGATTTTCATGAACGGAAAATATATCAGATAGTAATATATGGAAGTTGGAAGATATATTATGTATTATTATACATTTTTCATTTTTAATATTTTAAAAAATATAGGTGATTATTACGCAAAAGAATTGTATGATTAACAAAAAAAAGCATATATTTAAAAAAACACTGCTGGTTGAACTTTATTTTAAAAAATATCCTTTGGTTCGGTAGACCCTAAAAGGTTTGCGCAACAATACGTTACGCTCATTTAAATAGCCACTGTTTAGTTGTTTATAGCCATTATTTTGCGAACTCTATTTTTCTTCTTTATTTGCTGAATTTTTCATTCCGGGTCGAATTGTATTATTTTATTATCTATTTATTTATTAAGTATATCCCGATATTACCAACGTGAGCCCCGACAGGCTACACATTATTGAAGTTATGATTACTTCTATTAAAGGTAGGGTTTTCTCACACGAAAATATGATAACTCATAAGTACCTACGTGCGTAAAAAAATCCCTTATTCCATACATCAAAAAAGGAAGCCATCTTATTTCAAATCGTTTATTTCCTCAACTTTATCTTGACTAATGATACCTATTTATAAAATAAAAACTACCTGATCCGATTACCGATATTAATCGAGGGCAAAAAACTTATTTTGAAATAGAAAATGTCTAATGTATTATTAACATAAATAACACCAAATGTTTTTGCTAAATTCTAACTCATTCCGGTATCCCTAAATTTGTGAAAACACAACCAGTGCATTACTCATTAACTCTTTTTGTGGGTTAAATATAAATAATTATGACTTTTATTATTCCTAAACAGGTGTGCCCTTCACTTTTGTATACAAATATTTTAAAAACAAGTTATGGCATGTATATGTTGCTTTTATGCCATGGATAATATAGTTTAAATTTGTTGTTAAAAAATAACCCAAAGTAACCTTTTCTTCTTTCTACACCTGGCCTTTTGAGTCCTTGACAAAAATAAATTTACAATATTATGCAGTTAATATGCCGTCATAAAAGAATCTTTGGAAGCAATTACACCTACAAAAAACTGAATCAAATCTTAAAAATCAATGAGGCATCCGCATGGCATGTTAAGTTAATGTTAAACCGAGTCTGTAATAATATTAAAGTCTTTTTTCAGATACTTACCATAGCAGTGCTTAAAATTCCATTGAAAAGACAAACTACAAGAATAAATGTCGGTAAACGCAGCATTTTGGGTGATAAATTCACCGAAACGCACTACACTTCACACGACTTTATTCCACTTGGGTGTAAACGAAACTGAACCCAGCTCCACCTACAAGGAAGTATGCGCGCAAACGCCAGATTAGTCATCAACTACTCTTTTCTGTCTCACGGAATCCCGTTTGAAAGTAAAAGACAGATCATTATGCATAGTAAAGGCAGTAAAGGCAATCTTAAGCATTGACGGACAGATGCAAAGTGCGTGTCTGGTAGTAGTTCACTAAATAGAGTCTGCTAATCTTAACACTAATCTTGAAAAAGTTACTACCAGTTTACGTTTCTAACTGTGCTTATTATGATTAAATATTAGGAGCAACAATTCAAAGAACGATAAGCTCAACTTGGAGTCTCCATTTAACAGTAACAATAATGAATCATAGAATACCTCCATTTACTCTTATTATCGGTCAACTATTTGGAGAAAATTAAACAATACAATTTTTATCAAATTTAAGAAACCTGAAATATACAATATGTTATATAATATAATGTTATATATTAAATCTATCTTAAATTATAATATGTTATATAGTACTAGATATTATATTGATAGTGCAGTAGAATATAAATTAAGATACTGTATACAGTATCGCACAGTATAGCTGATTGATATAGCATACTGTACCATAGTGTACTAACTACGATTACTATGATATATGCTGTAAATATTTCTTCGATGTTGATATTACAAATTACATTATTTCTTAGCAAAATAAAAGCCGTAATATGAAAAATTCAATTAGTCTCCCAATCACTAATTTTACAGCTTAAGTGCTTCCAACCCCTCCACTGCCTCCACTCGATCATAAGATCCGCGTTTTTCTTCTATGCAATTTCTCACCTTTTTCCATAGGTTCAGATGTTATAATTTCACTGATAAGTACACACTTACTTTCCGTAACAAATAAGATAAAGATGTACAGTCAACTGATAAAATTCAATTTAAAAGAAAAGAAGAAGGCAAAAGTAGGAGACATGATTTTCTTTGAAACGAAGTGTTTTCATTCCCGAGGAATGGATCGTGGTTTCTTTCATCTCAACAAAAATAAAAACCTGTATCAATTCTCCTAATAGATTATTTTAAAGCGTATAAAAAAAAATTAAAAAAGTTGTTTTTGTGAATTTTTATTTTTAACTTGATATAAAAGTACAATCACGTTATGTCACTAAATAAAAAGCATAATGAAAAATTTATATTATACACGCAAATTTATTATGTGTAGTTCCTAATAACAAAAAAATGTAAGAGCATTTTTATTGGTTTTCTTTTGATGCTTTTTAATTTGCAAAAAATTTAGGGATTCATTTAATACGATTAACTACAATATGGAAACAATTGAATTCAAAAGCAGTTAATACTTTTTTAATAATAGAACGATAGTCATTACTATCACTAAACCTTTTCTATATTATCGTGTTAGGCCATGGTCGTCGCGACGCTCGGTTTAGTCGTGATAGTACAACGTTGCCAAGCGACGCGATCGATTGACTAATATGACGACTACTGCGGCCATTGCGTCGTACCAAGTCCTTATTTTGTATTCCTAAATTTTTTTAATTTCATATTTACAATAATTATGTATTACAAAAATAGGTATAATATATTGAATTTTCTTTACCGCATTTATGGTTCAATTATTATTTATTTATAATGCAATTTGTTATTATTTTATATAATAAATCAACGTAAGCGATAAAAAAAATTAACAGAAAAATTACAAATTTTTTTTTCAGAACCATGTTTCGAAAGCTACATCAGATTTATTCTATCAAGGATTGAAATAATAATATTCATCGAATAACAACTACAGTAGTCCAACAAGGGGTATTAAAATGTTGAATTATTAATTATGCTGTTATGTTCCCTTTCTGTCCTAATTAATTTACATGTATTATTGTGGGGTATTAAGTTATTGTTCATTTACCACTAAAAATGTACCTGTAATAGGTTCTCACGTTTTGAGGTGTAGGACAATACAAAACTACTGAGCAAAGGTATAAGAGCTATAATATATTTGCTACTGAATTAAGTACATACGTCTGGTCCGACGACAAATATACTATAAACGCTTTCATTTAAGATTACTGAAGATTACCTGAGAATTGTGGTGTATTACCATAAGCACTGTTAGGAAAGTGTAACTAAACTTAGCTAAGCAATCAAAGGCCAGTTATTATTTTTGCAAATTTAGAGCGGATATTCCAATTTCGAATCTGAGTCCGATGCTTTTTTAATTCAGTCGTTAGCAGGGATATTTTGTTTTTTCAATAAGTATTCCTTTGCCTGATTAACTTATCGTTAATCTTTAATCGTAAATCTACAATCTTGAATCGTTGATCTTGAATCGTTAAGCGTAATTCGTTAATCGTAATTCGTTAATCGTAATTCGTTAATCGTAATTCGTTAATCGTAATTCGTTAATCGTAATTCGTTAATCGTAATTCGTTAATCGTAATTCTTTAATCGTAATTTGTTAATCGTAATTCATTAATTGTTAATTGTTAATATTTAATCATTAATCATTAATATTTAATCGTTAATCTTTAATCGTTGATCATTAATTATTAATCGTTAATCCTTAATCATTAATCGTTAATCTTTAACGTATGGTATTTCTGGTGCGGCGTAGTATTATCGATAAATTGATTTTTGGCAATACACGTTGATCGAATTTGAAATCAAACTTCATATCAGTTGTAGGTTCAACGTACTTCTACATACCGGCATCGATTATGAAATTCTTCATTGCATGTTTCCATTCACCGAAATTTACTTTTCCACTTAGTTCCACTTAGTCCTCCCATTGCCACAATCGTTAATGGTCGTGAACGCTGACTATTTAGCAATAGCAATTTTAGAATTTGTTGCTTCAAGACTGCTAATTCTGCTTCATAGTTTTTTATTCATAAAATTTTTGTTTCTATACAAAAAAAATAAAAATCGAACAAAGAATCGTGAATCTAAAACTTTCTTATTTTGCGTTGTCTGGGTCCATAACTTATTAATTTTACGACGAATTAACTTTATTAATACACAATACAATACGATACTTCAATATATTACAATGTCGATAGAATACAATCTCTCGCAATATATTTAATAACAGGTGTTGCTTCCCGTCCTCGCTAGTAAAATGTACATAAAAATCTCTAGATACAACAATATTCTATAGGTCCTAAACAATTGTCTGCTGTGATTAATAAATCAAGCAGCTTTATGATGTTGACAATTCAAAGATTCAATCTTTTTTCGAATACTTTACCTGAATTAACAGGCGTAGGCGACCTTTTTCTTATAGGGGACCTACTGCTTAACGCAGGCTCCGAACTGCGGGAAGTGTATACACTTCATCTTCAGAAAGGCTGTACTGGGCAGATTACACATCGGTGGTTTGCCATTGCCATTAAAACCAAGTGAAACTGTCAATTGACATAACAATAATTACATGCCAATAATTGACAGTAATAAACAAATCATTCAAGATGTTACTGTAATAAACTCATTCGACGCAGGAAGTGATCATAGAATGGTCAGATCAAGAGTGGTTATAAATAAAAAAACTGGAACGAAAGAAGCTAGTAGATAGAAGAATGGAACTGCGTTTACCATACGAAAATCTAAAAGATATTAGTAATGAATTTAAGACCGCCATAGAGAAAATATTAGAGAACCTACAAGTTGCACAAGTTGAAGAACTCGTCACCTCAACCGGAGATCACCTCAATGAAGATATTACTAAAGCAATAACTGACAGTGTTAGAAAACTCTGCAAAGATTCACATATATCCACAAACCCTGTAATAGACAACGATACAAAGAAGTTGATCGAAAAGAGAAGAGTACTTAACAGACAACACATAACAGGCTCAATCGAATATGTAGAACTTGACAAACTGCTAAGAAGAAGAATGAGAAAACTTAGAAGTAGGGAAAATGAAAGTATCATAAACGAAATTATAGAGAAGAATAAAAACATGAAGTGCTTGAGACCACAATTAGGCCAAAAATATATATGTATGTACATTCCCTAATGGACGAACACGGTGAAATAATAACAAATAAGGTAAAAATGTTGAGATTAACAGAAAAGTGGATCTATACAAATCTAAAGTTGCAGATGAATTAGAATATGGAACGAAAAATGCAAGAAGAATGGTCATACCAAATGCTGGATCGGAGGAAATACCAGAAATCAACAGAGCAGAAATGGAAAAGGCTTTGAAGGATATGAAAAGAAACAAAGCAGCTGGAGTGGACGAAGTGACCACGGATATGATACTTGAAGGAGGGGAAAAATTGACTGTTGCGTTATTACAACTCTTAAACGAATGCCTACAGCAAGGCACAATACCTAGAATAACGCAAGAGTATTACTAATATTCAAAAAAGGAGACACCCGAAAACTTCAAAACTATCGACCAATGTGTACAAATTATTAACTAAAATAATTACGAACCGCTAAACTAAAAAATTAGATGACTACCAACCCA
The DNA here is from genome assembly GCA_932274525.1 of Podabrus alpinus. Taxonomy (NCBI): domain Eukaryota; kingdom Metazoa; phylum Arthropoda; class Insecta; order Coleoptera; family Cantharidae; genus Podabrus; species Podabrus alpinus. The sequence goes on along the minus strand of OW026457.1, from coordinate 62,653,388 downwards.
GTGAACTGACTGGATTGACAGGAAACTGCAGAAAAACTATTTACCCTCACTTTAGAAGATCTTTTCAAAAATATAGATTGGTCAAAAAGGGGGATCAAAGTAAATGGAAGATATCTCAACCATTTGCGATTCCAATTTTGTATTAAGAAAACTTTCGTTACTTAGTGTTTTGTGAATTGGAGCGCGCAGAAGTGTCGATTTGCAAATTTGCTAGAGTATGGATACTTCCGGATTAAATTAAAGAAGGATGAAGGCGCTATATCCAGAATTGTTTCTCGGAGTTTCATGGTCGTATTTCAAGGCTACGAATTTGCGTTGAGAACGCAAAGATGATCGCAACGTTTTGTTTTAAGAACACCGACAAAGCTCCCTGTGTGGTGAACACCATTATTAAAGTTCGACTTGGGAGTTGGTTGCCAAACCAACTGATTAAATTCGGATTATAGGAATAATCGGCATTTGGTTCACGGTGTCCTCTATGACTGGTTTCTCTTGAGGAAGTGAGAGAAAGAATTACGTTTTAATATATTATTTCTTCTAGCTATTTTTCTACTTGTTCGTATCGTTGCTCTAAGCCCCCCATACACGTGCGAACAATTTGCGCAAATTCGGTGTTTGTACAAACACCTGTTTGTACATACGCTAGCACATACACGTAGCAACCTATTGCGCAAACATAATTTCGTTTTGTGGTGTTGTTCGTTGAACATGTCAGATACGGACGATTGCTGTGCCGCCATTATTCTGGCCCTAATGGCTGAGAAACGAATAGTTAAAAGAAAAAGAAAGCGAAGAGTGTGGGTCAAGAGTTGGCTCCAGCAGAGGAACGAATTCAGTCATGACCGCCTGGTCACTGAGCTCAAAATAACGTCAGCTGCAGACTACAAAAACTACCTTCGAATGGACGCAGCTTTGTTCAGCGAGCTACTCGAAATGGTGACACCCCTCATAGTGAAAAACAACACGGTGATGAGAGACGCAATATCTCCAGAACTGAGATTGTTGGCCACTTTGAGATACCTAATAAGCGGTGCCTCCTTTGAAAATCTGAAATTTCAAACTGCCATCGCAGCTCAAACACTTGGAAAAATAATAGTGGAAACTTGTGACGCTCTCATCCACGTTTTGAAAGGATTAATAAAGGTGAGTAAATAAAATAGTTAGTACTTAAAATAAGCCGCATTTATTTGTCAGAAACAACAGTTTCTGTTTCTAGTTTGGGGTCACTCTGCTCATGCTGGAGAAGTGTTTGCCCTGCAGAGAAAGGTGGTCCGAATAATAACTGGGTTGGGTTATCGGGATGACTGTAGGGATCACTTTGCCCGACTAAACATATTGACAGTGCCATGCTTATTTATCTTACGTTCACTAGTGTACATACATATGAATAGATCATCCTATAGTACGTCTTCGCATGCCTACGATACGCGTCAAAAAGATAATTTAGTGATGAATTTTCACCGACTCTATCGCTCTAGAGAGGCTACAGAATACCATGGTATCAAATTTTATAATGCCCTTCCAAGTGGTCTAAGGGGATTGCCTCCAGCTCAGTTTAGAAAAACTCTAATTTGTAAATTAATTAATCATGCCCATTATTCCACGGCTGAATTTCTGAATGCCTGTGGATCTTACTAACATATAGTTGTTGTTTTTTTCTTATTGACGTGTGTAAATGTAATTTGTACATAATAACACCAATAAAGTAAATGAAATGAAATGAAATGAAATATTGTTTGAAAGAAACCCTGATAACGTTTGGTCAATTAAACTGTTCATCATGAAGAAGGTCTTGAATTGATGAATATTGAACTGGTTGCTGTGTTGATTCATGTATCTGATCCACTTGTCTTGAGGCACGCATGTTGAGGTATTGCGATTAGTCAGAATGAGTGGAAACGTTTGAAGGTGATGGTGATGGAATCGGGGGGTACGAGTTGAATGGAGTTGATGGGGCTGAACGGGCATGTGAGAATGGAATGTAGCCAGGTGGATGAATGTATTGAGGATGATTGGGGGTGGCGAATGACTGAGGTGGATTATTTATGGTGATTGAATGTCTATGAAGGTTGCCCAGTCGTCCTTCGAAAAGAATGTCATCAATGAATTTTTTAGCGTAAAGTTGCTGACTTGCAGACATTTTCTCATACTCTACACCCCACCCTTTTGCTATGATCTGAGCGTCTGAGAAGGGTTTTTCAAGACGTTCGCAGGCCATAGACAATAGTTTAGTCCTTTTACTTTCGTCACTGTCCTCATTTTTCCTCGATCTTTTACGTGTAGGCGTATGCTCGGGTTGGGATGTTTGAGAACTGTCTTCTGCGACCTAAAACAAAATAAATGGAAATATCTATGTAGTCGTGAAAGTACTTATCAATTGAAATTATTGAAGTTATTGTTATGAAATTAAATTATTAAATTAAATAGTAATAAAAATTGAATTGTTGCAGATTCCAGCAAGTGAGAATGAATGGAAGGTTATTGCCGGACAGTTTGAGAGAAGGTGGAATTTTCCCCACTGCATCGGAGCCATCGACGGGAAGCATATCAGCATCCGCAAACCACCAGGAAGTGGCTCCTACTATTTCAACTACAAGAATTCGTTCAGTGTTGTGTTGATGGCTGTGGTTAATGCCAATTACGAATTTATAATGGTCGATGTAGGAACCATTGGAAGTGTTTCCGATGGGGGTGTGTTCTCCAATACAGAATTTTATAGGCGACTCGTGAATAACAAACTTCATATTCCTCAACCTGATAATTTACCTGCCAGTGAAATGAAACAGCCATACGTTTTAGTGGGAGATGATGCATTTCCTCTTATGGACAACCTAATGAAACCATTCAGTCGAAAAAACCTGACCAGAGAACAAGCAATATTTAATTACAGGCTATCTCGCGCTCGTTGCATTGTGGAGAATGTCTTCGGAATACTAGCATCTCGATTCAGAATATTTTTGAGAGAAATCAATTTGAGCCCGGAAAAAGCAAGCTTGATAGTTCTTGCGTGTACTCATTTACATAATTTTCTAAGAATGAACAAAGATGACTTGTATAACCAAGGTGGTTTTTAAATTGAGAACACAACTACAGGGGAGATCATAAATGCTGATTGGCATTCGGATGGACAATTACTTCCATTGCAACAGCTCCCAGGCAGAAATACCCCAGTGTCTTCCAAACAAGTACGTCTTAACTTCTCACATTACTTCAATAGCGAGCAAAGTGCTGTCTCTTGGCAGGACAAGATATTCAAATAATTGTTTGTATGAAATATTATGATTTTGTATAATAATGAATTTGTATTTGAATGTATGAAAAAACAATAGAAAATATGAAAAAAAATTGTACTTACCTTCGTTTCGTTATTTCCTTCAATAAATTCAGTTTCGTCCATTGTCGAAGTTCCTTGAATTTGAGTTTCCTGATCCCTCAAGAAGTCAAGCTCGTCGAAGTACCACAAACTTGGCACGTACACGTCGTCTGTTCCTCCACCTGATTTTATGCTCTCCTTCACTTTCTTTATTTCTCTTCTGTAGGCAGTGCGGAATGAATTGATTTTGGCGCGTACACTTGCCCTATCTGCACTGGGTTCAATTTCCTTCATTTTATCGACGAGTATTTTATACGCCGCGTCCTTCTTATTTCTATCTTTATAACCGTCACTTTTCACCTTCCACACGTGAGGTAAATCACGATACACTGCAATAAACTCTCTCCAAAGTTCCCGCTGTTCATCATCTGTTGTCTTATTCGCCATATTGGAGAGGTAAATAGCAACAAATTAAAAAAAAATTACCGAAACTACGTTTTCAACCAAGGAATAGAAAGAAAACTCCTGACAGTGTCTAGGAGCAGGAGTTGACTAACCCAAAGTTTGCACAAACCGTACCATACACGTCAAACAAGTACTCAAACAAGGAGTATTTGTACAAATTATTTCGATCCTGACCGATTTTACTCAAACAGTTTGCGCAACCATTCAAACAGCCCCATAGACGGTCAAACTGTTTGCACAAACACCGAATTTGCGCAAATTGTTCGCACGTGTATGGCGGGCTTAACATTAACAAACCTTTAGCCCGCATTTCATTACGGCTTCTACCAGCCAGCTTCTAGAAGCTCAAAATTTGTAATGCATTGCGTTATATGGAAGCAAACTCACTTGGGCTGGTACAAGCAGGTCATAAAATGTATCGAATTTCACCAGCCAAGTATCGAATTTCACCAGCCCGGCTTGTAAAGTAGTCCACGTGGAGTACTGTACGTAATTGGTTAATATTTAGAATAAGGACTTATTATTGGATAATATAAAATGCTCGACATGGAGTAGTGTAGTTGTAATTGGTTGATATTTAGAATGAGGACTTATTATTGGATAATATTTTTATTACGAAAATTCTGTTAGCAATTCCACGTGGACCCTGATGAAAGATTATAATTTATTTTGCTCAGATTTTGACAACAAGTAAACAATTTTAAAATTAAAAAGTGTTCCGAGAACACATGTTAGATACAAAATAATATTAGTGAATAGAAGTAATACAAGAAATCAATTAATTCATTAAAACTAATTGATTTTTTGTATATCGTTAATTAGATATTTATACTAATTTTTTAATAATTCCCATAATAAAAAGCAATAAAAGAAGGTGATTATTTTTGGATATTATTTTGTATCTAACATGTGTTCTCGGAACACTTTTTAATTTTAAAATTGTTTACTTGTTGTCAAAATCTGAGCAAAATAAATTATAATAGGGGTAGTTTCTGTGAATGTTCAAATAAAATTAAAATTATGACTGTGGGATATAATTGAATATAACATTTGGAAACAGAAAATTCTGTTGTTCGAAAAAGAATATTAAAATGTGATAACGTAACAAATTAACGATGACATCGAATAACAAAAATTGTGTTACGATGATTGACACCTACAACAAGCATGTATAAAATAAATAGTAGGCGTCGAAGGAAGCTACTGGATGTTATTATTGGAAAGGTAAGAAAATTATTAGTAATTTGGGATAATAAGGTATTATGATAAATTTTATTTTCCGATTGAAGAATGCGTAAAATCCCGGAATATACAAAAAATTTAAAAATCGGTACAGAACAGCATCGAAAAAATTTCTACATCAATATTCCATTTTTTTCATATCGCTTATCAATTACATAAATAAATTATTATTAGTAATAACTTTACAACACATATTATTATCTAATATTTAGAAGTATCTAATTACCGCCGGCTTCTGCAGCTTGAGTTGTAAAAATTTACAACTCTCGCGTCACAAGCCCGCCTGGTATACAAATGCATCTTTCATCAGGGTCCACGTGGACCTGACGTGGACCTGCTAAGAGAATTTTCGTAATACAAATATTATCCAATAATAAGTCCTCATTCTAAATATTAACCAATTACAACTACACTACTCCATGTCGAGCATTTTATATTATCCAATAATAAGTCCTTATTCTAAATATTAACCAATTACGTACAGTACTCCACGTGGACTACTTTACAAGCCGGGCTGGTGAAATTCGATACTTGGCTGGTGAAATTCGATACATTTTATGACCTGCTTGTACCAGCCCAAGTGAGTTTGCTTCCATATAACGCAATGCATTACAAATTTTGAGCTTCTAGAAGCTGGCTGGTAGAAGCCGTAATGAAATGCGGGCTTCTAATGCTGTGAATACCTGTTTCGACTCCGGGCCCAGTAAAACTTTATCCTGACCGTCTCTCCTCGGCAGGCAATGGCAAACGTACTTAGAAATAACGGCTCGGAGTGGACGGTAACAACCCGAGGTCTGTTGCCTCGGGCTGTAATAGTATAGAACAGCCCCAAAGAAATTAGATACTCTGTTGTTGCAAATCATACAAAATACCGATTATTTATCCCTGGGCTGTTACTTTCCTCGCGGGGCTATAATTGTATATAAAACGAAGTGATGATATTCGATTGTTGCACGCCAAACTCCGACTATTTACTCGATTATATTATTTGTCATTATATAATATAAAAAATATATTCAATATATTATGTATATCCATTACTATAATAATTAATTACATAAATATTATGATTAATTTACGAGCTCACAAAATCATTATAAAAATAAATAATTATAAACTGTATTATACAGTATAATGAAGTTAAGAGTTCTCGTTGACTAATCAAAAATCAGCATTGCTTTACAATAAATCAATCAATGAACTTCAATTGCTTAATTAGTAATTAAATCATTGCCAATATGAAAATCGCATATTGAAAAAGAGAATTGCTATTATTCAATAGCGACCGGAACCCATAAGCTCTGATTGTTGCAGGGTTCTCTTTTACTCTGTTGATTTGATTTGGTTAATTATTGAACTGCTATATATGCGCGTTTTGTGACTTCTGTAAGATATTTTTTTATATTTTGAGCAGCAATAAATTATTGATTGATTGATTGATTGACATGGCTCGAAAATAAAAATTGGAAATGAATCCAGAAGATAAATACCATTTGAAAAAAATACCTAACAAATCAATAAATAAATAATTAACTCAAATAGAACTTTTTCAACAAATTAATGTAATTAATTTTTTTGTAAATTACGGTTTCCGAATATCAATAAACCAAAATATAGTCGGCCAAGTTCGAGAAAGATTTTCGTAAGTAGGTAGTATCAACTGCAGACTACAAAATTTCCAATTAATTTTTTAAATTGCTACATTTTCATTTGTTACGAGTACTTTTAACTTTATTAGGAGGGAAAACAGTTTTGTCATGATATATTTTTATTAAATATTTTTAATACAAAACAATTCTATACTATTTTTATAACAGAATAAAAGAATAGAATATTTAAAACAATAGAAAATAATTTTCAAAATTATATCATTTTCTATCTCTTCTTTGTTGTCAAGTGTCAACTCAAGAATATTGCATTTGCAATGGATTTCCGTTGTCAAGACGTGCTAAAGGTCGTAATAGTCACAACATATCGATCTATTGAGAAGGTAGTTCAAAAACCCCACATATTTTATTTGCAGGTAATGCTTTATCTGAAAAAATAAAAGATTTGTTATTTTATTAAAAATTTCGGCTCATAAAATATAGTTATATTATGGTAGGTACACAACAGAAAATAATCTATAAAACAGAATAGAGATACTACTATTACTTATTGCGTTAGGAGTTATGATAATCAATCCTAAGATTAGTTCCAATCCACGGGTTTTATTAGCGTATAGATGTGAAATAAAAAACCTTTACAAGAAAAGAGAATTAATTTGATAAAATGAATATTGTAACCGGAAAATCAATTTGTAACAATTCTAACTTGACAATTTATTTTGTATAATAAATTGTAAATGTTTTATTTTATCACACGTAAGTATAGGTCATGCAAAATCTAAAGATCCTGCGCGAAAGACGCAAACTACTCTAAGGCCGTGGCTACATTGGGCCCGGATCCGTTCTGTTCCGTTTGGATTAACTAAGTGTATCATTATCATATTATATCTCATCTTCAGTCGTGATCCATCTCTTCTATGCATGTGATGTGCGTTAGAATTATTTTTATATACATAGAGGACCTACTTGTTTAACGTGGGTTCCGAACCACGGGAAGTGAAATACACTTCATTTCAAGACGGCGCTTATGGCAGATTACCGCAGATTAGTTTGCCATTGCCTTCCCAGGACAGACGGTCAGAATAAAGTTCTTACTCGGCCCGTACTCGAACCATGCATTTCGCATTAACAGTAGACGCACTTAACCGCTAAGCTATGACCGTCTTACCATATAAACCGCGTGTTAATTTAAAAATAAATTTTCCTGAACCAGAAAAAAACATGAAATCAAAAACCAGAATTGAAATGTGAATTTACACGAAGTTTTGATGATATAACTATATGTCCCAAAGGACCAAAATTTAGTTGCATGTGACACGAATTAAGTAATTCTATTGGATGCATGGTATATTAATTTATTATGGAATTAAGCATTCAAAATTATTAGTTTCTACAAATTTAGCAGATTTGCAAGTAGGTATATCGTGTTAGTTTTTAATACCTAAAAGTAATTGAGAGCGAGATTTTCTAATAGTTGTTCGTAAGTACCCCATTATAGGGAACAGTCGAACAAACGAAACTATTTTAGTAAAACCTATTTAACTCAAAAATTATGTAAATATAACCGTGTTGTGTCGTACAGAAAAAAATGCATGATCATTGCACCCAAAAAACACAAAGGACAGCCAATTTCAAAAATTAACATAATAATAAGTAGTTAAAATTAGCAGTCTCCCCACTCTCCCTTAATACCTCCATAATAATGAAGGTATTAAGACTGTGTTTTAAATTAGGCATATAGGAAACAATTAAAATAAAATTGCGGGCGGTACTTTTAAACGTCACAGACTTGTTAATTTCTATTTATATTACAGTTTTAATAAGCTTCAAGTTTTCAACAACTGTTGCAAAACTTTTACATTGCGTACTTCAATAAAAGTACATTTTCATGTTTAAAACTTGAAACTTAAATTTTCAGATAAATTTCGTAATATTTTAAGGGAAACTTATTTTAAAAATTTAATAAATCTTTAAGTAGGAAATTATATTTTATTAGTTTTTTATTTTAGTAATAAATTTAAAATAAACTTTGAAGAAACAGAAGTTTCTTCTTATTCTTCTTCGCGAAGCTGAAATTAGAAAGTGCCGTAGTGTTCTATTCTGCGAGTTCATTAACGTCTTTATTATCCTTCGGTAATCTCATTAGTTTTAAATGTCCGTTGATCATAAACCCGATAAAATATTCCAACAACGTACATATAAATGATGATCGATTGCAGTAGAGCAAGCACTTAATTTGCTTCAATTTATTTCAAATCATGCGTTGTATTTAGCAATTCTGCAAAAAATTGATATAGAAAAGAGCTTCAATCGGTTTTACTGATATACCGTTGAAAGAATTGAAAGCAGCTAAATTTCCACGGGATGTTGTCTATTAGGTCAAGCGTGAAATAAGAAAAGTTACAAATTTTTATCACAAAAAAATGGAAACTAATGATATTACAAAATAATTTTGCAATTTTAATATAAATAAAGTTGTTAGGCTAATAAACTTCCCCCTTATACTTTACGCATTACACGAAATTCTTATTATACTAATTAAGGAATAAGAAGTAACAGCATTACTTTAGGATAATTCAATTATTTTAAATAAAATTTATGAGTTTAATTACTTTAATTTAATTTGATTTCACTAATAACAGTTGCTTTTTAGGTATTCCCTAACATCGTCGTTATTAAATTTCCTGATATAGTATTGCTATAACATGATGCATAAATAGAACACACACAGGGTGAATAATAATAATTGTTATTTTCTTTACGAAAAGCATACTTAATTCGCAATAACTCTCAAAGACCAACTCTCTACTAGTTTCGAACGGGTCCGTACATCTTCAGGAGTTTACAATCTAAAATTAAAATTCGCAAACTACACTCATGATTGCAAAAAAATATTCAGTACTTCCCCTACAACAATAAAAGCTTCTTGTATTCGAAGGTGACGGAAATAACAGTGAAACATTTAAAATAGGTAACAATACGCCGCGTTCTATTTTCAAGTTCTATTTGGTGTAAGAAAAGTTAAATCAAATATTTCGATAGAAATATTTTATTGATCCCGAAAACTAATGTCTCATTTTACCCATCCATGGGTAACAGTGAAACGTATGCCACATGTTATGTACATTTAATAATGTATGTATTTGAGAGTTTTCCACTCATTGCCAAATTGACCAGTGAAAACTAACAAGAATATAGAATATAATATATAGAAAAAAAGCGTCTCACTGTTACCTAGATGCTCTCTTACTATGCGTATTTTAATTTTTTGCTATAAGCTCCTGAATACGTACATATAGAACCGTACAAAACTAATCGAGTTGATTGCAAATTATTACAATTTAATGCAACTCTTCAGAATGTTTTCACGTACCTACTATATATTACTAATTTTAATTTTAAAGCAAAATGAATTGCTTTTGTTTATGCTATTTACAGCATTTTGTTCGGTTCTTAATGCGACGAATCCCACAGTATGCGAACAAGTTTTTCACACAAATTGTGTTTATTATTTATTTTATGTTCTTTTATTTTATTTTTTAACAGTTTAGTTAAGTTCTTTTGTAAGTTAATTTTATCTAATATATTTCAGTGTTATAAACCTAAAATTAAACATAATTTCTTATAATTTCAATTTATAATCTTAAATCTTCTTTTAATTCAACAATTCTCAACTTTTCACTTAGACCAACTTTTGCTCTTACTTTTTATTATTTATTCCTTCTACTAATTTTTAAATTTTTGTTATAAAAATTCAATTGTTTTTTATTTAAACACTTAAATATATATATTTCCAAACTTTACTTTTTGATTGTTACATTTCTTTATAAACTTATTTAGTAATTAATTTCATCTTTGCTTCTTATAAATTTTGAATTACGCATTCAATCTTTGAAACACCGCGCCTGCGAATTAATAATTTTGAAACGTTTTGATTGGCCTATATTTCTTCAATTAGCTCATACGCCTTTGTTTAACCCCTTCGCCCATATTTCATCATTTAAATTACTATCAGAGTAAAAATTCTGACCCCTAACTTAAAACACGATTAGTGAAAATAACTGAAAAAATTTGAATAAGGTACTTATAGGTCTTTCTGTTAGTGTCAAACATCATAACTAAAATGTTGTATTTCTAACTTTACGCCTTTTTTAAATTATTTAAAAAATGTACAAAAAGGTGCTATTTCTAGTGCATAAAATTTCATCAAAAACCTTTTGAAATATTATAAGACTTCCAACTCAGGGGTCAGAACTTTTTACTCCGATAGCAGTGTTGCGTCTTCCCAGCATTTCTATTGTTCTTAAAACTCGGTATTATTCTTTGTAGTACGTCTTATTTTCAGTTATTTTACTCTTTTCAGACTGTTTTTTTATTGCATTATTTTTCTAATTTTCTATCACTTATTGATTTCTTTCCGACATTCTGAATTGTGCCACTCCTTATTTTTACATTTTTTTACTTATCTAGATGATAATTTAATTTATATTAAAGTATCCAAATAACTTATCTGGATGCTGTCGTTTTCATGACATGACCTTTAGTGACTATAATTTCGGTTCTTCCTTTTATAATTTTTAGGGTTTAATCTGTTTTTCCATTACATATTGCTATGTACCACGGCCACGTCAATAGAAATGATCACGTTTTGGTTCAAGGTTTTATTTATTAATAAAGATAGCACATGACTTATTTGTTCGAAAGTAAAGGTTTCATCTGACACCAAGAATCTGCTTTAACGTCATAATTTATGTAAACATAAGGTCGCGGAACGAGAGGACAAAATAAATTCAAATGCAACGTTTTGATTCTGTTATAAAAATGTTTGTTAAAATTGTAAATTAATTTAAGTAATTATAAGAAATGTAATTTAAAATCAAAAATAATTGTTCAAAACATTAGTTATAAAAATGTGTTAAAACGTAAAACTTTTAAAATAACAAAATTTTACATGTGTTAAAAGTGCTTCGTAACTCAATATACCACGAACGAGAAAAACATTTTCTTTTTTAAAACTTTACTGGATGATCACAGAAGAGGCTGGTACTTCAAATAAATCTGAAACATAAAAATTTTATTAAAAATTTTACAAATTATTTTGGGCCAAGTACGAACCTGGAAATTTTACGTCAAATATATTGATTTTTATATCGACCAAAGGGAACGAAATCAGGAATGCTTTAAAAAATACAAGTAACTATGGAAAACAATTGATGAAAATGATAATAAGTTGATTCTTGAATTTAAAGGTGGTAAAATTTATTTGCGTCTCCTAAAAAATTAAATAAATAGGGAGAAAATTGTTTTAAAACCGTATGAAAAGTAAAGAGATCATTAAAGCAAAATTACTTACGTGTTAAAAAAGTCAATTTCGTTGAATTTATAAAGTGATTGTGTTTATTTTTGAAAATTTGGTGCTGCATAAAAACGTGGTTCAACACTACACAAGAAAACTTATCTGGATTATTATTAGTAACTGAAGGTCATCGGCCAGGCAAAACCATCCTATTGTATGCTGTTAACAACTAGGAATAAGAAATTCCCTACATTTATTAAGGTAAATGCACATTAAAAGTTATTACATAAAAATTAGTGAAAATTTTTGGTAACTGAAACACGCGTGCGTTAACCCGTTTAAAGTTTTAATTTTAAGATTTTGTCAATAAATTTAAACATTTCTATTTCATTTTTCTATTTTCATTTGCACTATATAAAATAAAATTATTATTCTTTTAACAACGGAGCATAATTTGTTTGTACAACCTTATTTTCCAACGACCAGTAATTTATATTTCAGTAACACAACTTGGTCAAGGAAAGGGCCCAACTTGAGATTAGGTAAGTCAGTGCTCTCCGAAATAGTCAAAGCCGAGGTGAAAATTTATTTTATTGCAATTTATCAAATAATTTTACAATCATTTTTATTGACGAGGTACATTTACGTACACTCGTACACAACATCAATATAAAACGTGCAGCCCTAGTAAAGCTCCGAGGGTACACAGCAATATACATCCTAAACTATATTTTCTTGAAGTTCAAGTGGTATTGGTTTAATTGACTTCTGGTTGCCCATTTCTGCATTTATTGCTATTATTTGACTTAACTTTTTTATACGTGACGACGGTCATGGCCTGATAGTTAACGCGATCAACTGCTAGCGTAGGGCTCCCCGGTTCGACTCCGGGTACAGTCTAAAATTTCTTGGTCTTCCGTGCTTCGGTGGGCCCGTAAAGACGGCGATCCCCCTGTGTTGGAGATTTTCCATCGTAACAATAAGAGACAGGGTACAGGCACATCGAGAGGCAAGCCTAGCCAAACTACCTGAGATGTAAAAACCAAATTGCTCACAAAACCAGCAGTTCCTCGGACAGAGGCACTATAGTTGGAAAATATACAGATCAATTTTTTATATTTATACGGATTTCCATGGCCTGTGGTGTCTTTCCATTCCCAGTTTCCATCTCTTTCTATCGTGGCATAACTCCTCTTCCAGATTTTTCCAATTCATTGGGCGGGATCCATTCTAATACTTTTCGTGACCATCTATTTTCCGCCATTCTTTTTATGTGTCCAAACCAAATCAGTTGTTTCTTTTCTACTTCCTATGTTATGCTTATCTGCATATTCATGTTCTTCCTAATAATCTAATTTTGCACCCTTTCCAATTTTGATATTCTCCACCTTGTTCTGAAATATTCTATTTCCGTATCCAAAAATGTTCGTCTATTTGCTGCACTTAAATCCCACATTTTTGCGCCGTACATTATCACACTTCGGACTATAAATATTTGTATATTATTTTATTTGTTTCTTTCCTTATATTTTCCTCTCTTCTTTCTTCTTCTTTTTCAGCCCGTCACGGTCCACTCCTGAACATAGGCCTCTCCAAATCTTCTCCAAACCTCCCTCTCCGTAGCCTTCCTTAGCCACTCCCGACCCGCCACTTTCCTGACATCGTCGACCTATCTTTTCTGGGGTCTACCTCTGCTCCTTTTTGTCGTACTTGGTTTTCAATTAATTATCTTTACGGTTCACTTGTTGCAGTCCTGCCTCTCCACATGCCCGACCCAACCCCACTTCAGACGTGCCACACGTTCCATTACGTCCACAACTCCCGTTCTTCTCCTTATCTCGCAATTTTTTATTTTGTCTTGTAAACTTACTTTCAGCATCGACCTTTCCATCGCCCTCTGCACCATCCTTAGCCTTTCGGCATTTTTGTTAGTAATAGTCATCGTTTCCAGTCCATACGTTATCACCGGCAGTATGCACGAATCGAACACTTTGCGTCTCAAGTTTATTGGAATTTCTGTGTTTGCAAGCACGTTTTCATGCAAGACTTTTCCTTCTTGTGATCTCAGCCTCTTGGTTTTCTTTTCCCAATCTGATTGTGTGGCCCAAATAAGTATACTCGTCGACTTTTTCTATTATAGTGCCGTCTATTTCTATTTCTTCTTGTGCCACTTCCCTCTCTGATAAAATTTTTGTTTTGGCCAAGTTAATTTTTAGCCCTATGCGTTGGGATGTTTGGTTAAGTTCTTGAAGCATATTATTCAGTTCTTCGGCCGTACTGCTAATTGGACCCCCTTCTGCAATAAGGAACCAGCCATTTTCCAATCATTTGTTTCCAACAATCATTTTGATGCTTTCCATTATACAAAAGAGAACCAGAATATAAATCCATTTTAAAGGCATTCATTGAGCATGGGAACCAACGTTTTGTTATGTGTTTTGCTAGATACTGAAACCTTTATACTGAAAATACTGAAGATACTGAAAACTGGTTGGTTCCCTATTGCAGAAGGGGGTCCAATTATGACTATATCGTCCGCGAAACGTAAGTGACTTAGATTCTCTTCGCACAAGATTGAATTTGGTGCTCCTATAGCCTATCTGCACTTGATTATTCTTTCATTTACTTCGTCATTACTGTTTCCTTTCTTATTTAGTATGACTTCCAGATATTTACATTTAGGACATCACATCACAATGCGATTGTACAAGAAATTTGATTTAGGTTCTCTCCATCTGGTTTTGTCTATATTGCCATATGGCTTTCGTTAGAGATGTTTCGGTATTCTTGATGTTTCGTAAATTTTTTCCTTGCTTCTTAGTCGTAACAGGCATATATATAAAATAATGGTATTTTAAAGCAATAAAGGGCACTTATTGTTTGTTAACATCTTTCAACCATAAGTGATAGAAGATCCTTTGATAGTGTTATCATAATAAAGTTCATAATGTGTGGATAATCTTTTAATAATTGAATTAATCTTAAAATCGTTTAGCTAAACCACAATAGCGCGAACACGTCCTTTCATAATTACGAGTACTATGTTTGAATCACAGACCATGCTATTGACCGTCGTAATTCAACGTATCAGCCACGATTAAGTGCATTCACGTTAATGCTGAATAGCCGATTGAAATACTAGCAAGTAACAACATTGATTTAACGTCTTCCCTAGGAAAGCTTGCGAAACATCCAGCTGTAATCTGTTTAGATTAAATGTTTAACCTTCTCAAAATACAGTGTAGTGCAAAACCCACATTAAAAAGTAGGTCCCCTATGTCTGTGGTAAAACTTCGAAAGCATATCGTCATCAACACCACTCCGTGGTGTTTTTTTGGTCTTCTGAGTAAATATGTTGCATTCCAATAGATAATCAAGAAAGTTTTGGTTTCAATTTTTATTTTTAAATACTACCAAAGATACTACCTTATCCGCAACAAACTTAACACCATGTGAACAATTATATCTTTATATGTGTAGCATATCCAATGATAGCTCCTTATAAACAAAATGCAGTAAAATAATAAGTAAATTGATCACCGAGATCAACGAAATTTTTTTTTATTTGCTTTCAAATTTTTTAGACACGACATCGTCTTGCTTTTTAGGCTTCTATACAAAGTATAGCAAGAAGCCTTATGATCTGGCTCCGTGTCTGTCCGTCCGTCCGTCCGCATAATTCAAAATCATACAGAGCGTTTCAAATCGTGTTGAATATACTCAGTGTGTATAGAGGTCTATTTATACATATAGAGTAGATTTACATAACTTTTCACCTATATAATTTAAATACGTTGATCCGTTGATCTGTTGATCTGTTGATACGTTGATCAGTTGATACGTTTTTTTTCAATGCAGACGAAATATAAGTTATATTTTATTTACATAATTTTTTACCTATATAGGAAATTTAAATACGTTGATCCGTTGATAGGTTGATACGTTGATCTGTTGATCCTTTGATTCGTTGATCCTTTGATCCGTTGATCCTTTGATCCGTTAAGACGTTGATACCTTAAGACGTTGATACCCTATTATTTTTAAGATTTTGTTTCCCCTCAAGAGTTGCGCATGGTGTTATATTTGATCACTTCAAAATTTAATAACATATACGTTCTTAAAATAATCCCTTGTGGTGGGTTTGAGGTTGTCTGTGCAATGTATCGGGCCTGGTAGCGACGGATGAACGAATATAAATAGATTTGTTAGGTTGCTACTAAAGATTCATATTATTAGAATTACCACAGATTTAAGAAATGAAATATTCTGAGATTTATATTTGAACTTAAAATGCTAGATTTTTCTTATAGGTATCTGAAAAAATAATTTTTATCCGATAATAAAGATACTAATCTGAAAATCTAAATGTTTTGTCACTAAAATTTACTTATATAGAATATTTTTTAAGTTTGTAACTCTCGGTTCCGAATTATCGGATTATCTGATATCACATTATAAAATTATGGCGACCAAAAATAACAACAACTTTTCACACCAGAAAAGTAGTTGTATGTATAAAAGCCTAGGAACCGCTGCTGAAGCACGTTCCAACTTGTTTTGTACTTTCTTTAGGGTTTCCTAGTTAATCTATATTTTTTGAAGGCGATCAAAAGGGTACTTCATAGTTAAAGCAACTATTTTTATAATCTTTTTTTAATAAATTGCCATTCAATTTCAATATATTTGGCCATTAAACAATTTTTTATGTTGTAGTACTGTAGAGAGTATCAGTTTAATTATATACATCGGTTTTAACAACGTTCTTACGTCTTTGGATTTCCTCCCTGTCTGTGCTCGTTGCGTGTTGAAACTGTGTAACGAGCACAGAGGACCTATAGTTTAACGTGAATTCCGCACCACGGCAATAGATTTTTACACCGTCTACTCCGCATGATGGATTTATGTGATTCCTACGGTAAATATATCAAAAATTGTATTGCAAAAAATATTGCTTCTTGTGTTTCAACTAATTTATTCAATTAGTTCTCTGAATATTCATTTTTACATCTTAGGTAGCTTGCTAGGCTGCCTTTCGATATGCCGGTACCCTGTTCGTTTATTGTAACGGTTATGATTCACAAAAAGTACTTACTCTTTTAATTGCCTTTAAAATATATGCTATATGTAGCGTCCCCAAAGAAAAGTACAAAAAGGTTTAGTGATTGTATCAAGATAATATAGTATTTAAAATAACTAAAAACAAATAA
This sequence comes from Podabrus alpinus, assembly GCA_932274525.1. Taxonomy (NCBI): domain Eukaryota; kingdom Metazoa; phylum Arthropoda; class Insecta; order Coleoptera; family Cantharidae; genus Podabrus; species Podabrus alpinus. The sequence continues at coordinate 62,636,258 of OW026457.1, read as the reverse complement.
AAATTTGTTTTATTGATCTCAGTGCGATAGGAAATTGAAACTTTTAAGCAGTAAAATTTATCTGCTTCGTGAATTTTTTTCAGAAACTTAACTAGCTAATTAAACCAATAAAATTATTATTTTATAACATAACATATTTTATAACCCCCCTTCGCAAGGAGAATTTTTTTATGAAATTAGTATCAAACGTTTGAGCTTCTGTGAACTTCCATTCAAATAATTTCAAGCACATGCATGGGGGGGGGGGAGGTGTAGAAGAAACAACAACAACCCTCCCGTAATAGTTTTTATAAAATTGGCGTCGATCGTTTGAGCTTCTATTTCCATCGTATAAGCTTCAAAGGTTTTTAATAAAAATCAAATTGTTTAGAGAAATTGTTTAGAAAAACCCCTTCGTGGGTTTTTAATACAATTATTATCAATCGTTCGAGAATTGTTTAAGCTTCAATTCCCATCGTTTAAACCTCACAGGTTAAAAGAGTTACAGCGTTTTGAAGACTGAGAAATTGTAAAAACTTGTATCAACATTGCTCCGAGCGAATAGCGTACCTACATGATTTTAATGATAATTAAAATAGTTTTTATTTCTTAAAGCTAAAAAAAAACAATCATCATCGTCGATAAAAATAATTTTCTAAGTAATTCATAACAGAGCGTGAGTTTTTCGCAACAAATTTTTTGCGGCAAATTTCTAATTTTTAATTAAATTAAATTTTTGAATAAATTTGTGTCAATCGTTTGAGTTTCAATGAGCTTCTATTCGCGTCAAAGGAAAAGAGATAGCATAGAAAAGAATTTGAAGAAAATTTATAATACAAGAAGAAAATTCAGGAAAATTAAAAATTTATAAGTTATTGTATCAAACGAAAGTGAGGCGAATCAATCAAACATAAAACAATAAAAGGAATTAAAAATACATAAAAAGAAATTATAAGAAATCAATGATAAATTAAATTGAGCAGGAATATTAAATGAAGGTAAGCCTGAACGAGTTTAGCAGATGTAATAACCGATACGTTGAAAATTGCAACTTTTGAATGCAACATAATACAATTTGAAATATTTGATAAAATTTGAATTTTGATTCTGAAAAATTAAAGATTGCTATTTTTTCACAAACGCATGTACCCCGTTAATGTAGGTAGAAAACAACATAATATTATTATAATATAAACGCGGTGACATACCTGATTCCTGAACATATTAGCGAAATACGATAAATATGATCAGAAAAGAATCAGCCAAAATAAATTTTTTTTGCGCGTCTGAGGATTTTGATATTTAATATTTTCTCTTTAATTATTTTTAAAAATGCAAGATTGAAATGCATACTTTTTAAGAAATATTACTTGCTTTGGAAGAATAATCGCATCATAGAAATTACTCTGGCAGATAATAAATAATCAAATTAAATTTGTAATTTATAGGCCATTATTTTTTTAAGAAAAGTCATATTTCTTTAAAGCGTGTATTTCAATCTTACATTTTTCAATACAGAAATATCAAATGTCGAGTATCTTCAGAACCTTCTGAAGCATGTTTTCCAGTTTTTCATCAAGGACTAAATCATCTCGACGATGTAGGTTGGTACACGTTTCTCCCAAGCTTTCCCAAAATGCAAGTTGTTATTAAATTTAATTCAATAAGTAACTAACTTTTATAAAATATATTATACCAGAGATATATCTATCAATTTGGGCAGATTTTACTTATATTTTATAAATTAATAGCTGATAAACCACCATAATTTTGTATTTCTAAAAATTATGATAACGAATTTGAGTGGAACAAAATTGTTTAAAAAGTAAAAATAAAATCCTTATGTTGTATATCACATCTCTAATATTGAACTAAATAAAGTTTATTTTTATATCTTTCTAGTAAATCTTGTATTCATAATAATTTTAATTCTGTTTAATTTTTTAAATTCATATCTTATTTGACATAAGAAAACATAAAAAATAACAAATCTGTCTGAAAAGTTTTATTACTTTAATCAGAAAAGTTTTAATTACTTACCAATCATTTTAGGATAAGGCAAATTTAAGTTATCCATTATTTCAACAAATTCTTCTAAACTTTTTGTAAGACGTGGATTTAATCTTTTCTCTTCGTCTACGGTTGTGACCGTCATACCTTTATAATCATGAGCAGGATATAATTTGGTAGCAGGTGGTAATGTAAAGATTTTTTCGTGTACGCTTTTATAAAGCTTAACCGAACTACCTTCCTGAAAATCTGTTCTCCCGCAACCTCGAATTAAAAGAGTATCACCGGTGAAGGCTAAACCCTAAAATTAGATGAAAAATTTATTAGTATTAGAATTGAAAATAATACGAATTTAATTTGAAAATGTTAAAATTTTACGTCTTAAAAGTTTATCTCCATCTTAGAATCCGTCTTTTTGTGAAAAATCTTCGTTGCAATTAAATATCGTAATTTATTATTTTTTTATTAGCGTATTTCATGCGTATTTCATGCGTATAAAGTAGCCATAAAACCAAGAAAATCTAGTTCAGACACGGCTAGCAATTTGTCTAGTAGCGAATGATTTAGTACAATAATTTAGTTACTAAACCGTGTGTGAGCGGTACAATTTAGAGGAGTAGTTTAGTATTTTATATAGTAATTTAGTAAAACCGTGTAGTATAGTGGATCCAATATTTTCTATTTTTATGGTTTAGTAGCGTTCCTCCACCACTTCGGACGTTCGAAAATGATTGTTTTAGTATATTTAATTGGTCCTTTATTTGTTTTTGAGAGTTCTTTTTAATCATTGCAATAGAATGCCCAAAAATTTTTTTTAAATTTTTTTGGAAGCTTTCGAAGAATGTGTCCTGCTTTATAAGATGTTCATTTTAAATTATATAAAAATACATATGCCAGAGAAGAATATTTGTCGTTTCCAAATTACAAAAAAATATTTAAGTTTGTAATTGTTCTGAAGTTATGTTGTATTTTGGCGACTGTCTGTTCAACGGTGATTCAACAAACTCGCTTCTGTACTATCATTGATATCAGGACACATGTTTTTATGACCTGGGTACCCAAGCAGGTAAAATCCGTTCTTTGTACTTTTTCGTCTGTACTTTATGTTAACCGGTACTTGCCTGTACTATTATATTATTTGAATATTATTTGAATGGATGCGTCCTAATACGATTCTTAGAAAACGGAATTTAGAAAACGAAGAAAATCTCGAAAATTGTGTGCAGAATGTAATCTACCTGTTTGTAATGACTAATGAGCATAGACAATTGCCAAATGTATTGAATGTTAAGCTAAATTATGATAAATAAATAATTTTTTTTAAGCTATACATCTTCTATTTATTCATAGAAATTTGTTCTAAAATATGTTCTGCTATAATCTGTCCAATATTGGCTATAACATTATTTAATAATAAAGCGCGACGTTTACGACTCTCCATCTCGAAGGTTTCTAAATGAGTTTTTTGTATTGTAACTTATAAAACAAACACACACCTACTGCTTACAATTTAATTTTTAGGTAGGTACAATAAAATTGACGTGCCTGCATGACGTGTTCACCAAGTGGTGGGGACTACTCGCCAGAAAAATAGATCTTCTAAGGCCCAGTTGTTCCATAGAAATAATTGTTTCAATAATTGTTTCCATGGAAAATAATTCAGGTTAAAAGATAACCTAATACTGAACAACTGAGCCTAAGTCGCTAAACTACTATCCTGAAAACTAAATCAATCTCCTAAATTGTACCGTACACACACGGTTTAGTTACTAAATACTTCGCTACTGGACTAAAATACTAGCCGTGTCTGTACCAGCCTTTAGATACAAAAATGGAAGAAATAAAGATAGCGCAACTGACAATAGCAACCTGAGGAGGGTTAGTTTTAGTGTCATTGGATTGACAAGTATGCGATTTTTAAAATGCAAATTACGCATAGGTTCCAAAAAAAAAACTAAAGAAGGTATAACAAAAAGAATCACGTGTAAATTCTTATTCTTTACTGCGAGTTTTATTAAACAAGTGGATTGTGAATATGAAATAAAGGAAAATTTGAAGTAAGTACGTGTTGAATTTTTTAAAAAGTGTATAGCAACACAATGCAATAAATTATAAATCACGAAAAATCTTTGGAAAAATAAAAATTGTTAAGAAAGTGTAAGTAACCATTTCATCTTTTTAAAAAACAAACCGTAATAATTTTTGCTTAGAAAAATCTTGATGAAAGCATTCTCTCGTAAGCTGCATGCGTTAAGATTTTCTAAGACGCAAATCCTTCTTCAAATGTGTATTGCCATAAAAAAGTAGGTTAAGAATGGATACTGACAGTATCACACAGTATCATACTGTAGCTAATACATGTTTTGTAAATATTGCTGGATGTAAAGGAAATGTGATGCATAAATTTGATAAGTGTGAAACCGTTAGGCGATAGAGGCTAACGTGTTGGTGAATAAGCAGCAGACTCTTTTTTACTGGAAATAACGACACTTAATTAATTTTTATCGTACAATAGCTATTCGATATGGAACATTTTGATTTTATAATGCTTGCTTTTGGAATTAATTATTTTAAGCAATTTTTATTCCTTAAATATTAAAAAAGGATTCAATATTTCCTGATTTGTATTATAATATAAACTGTCCCACATAATTTTAAATTTCGCTAAATAGCATCAAACAATTGCGGTAATTTATTTTCCTGTAACTCTTACAGTTTGTTCATTTTCAGGCCTCATAAATAATTGCAACACTCAACCGACCAATCCGCTTAAATAAACTTTAGAAAACACATTGCTCGTTTTACAGAAAACCCATGTTTAACAAACCGTAAAAAATTGTAATGTGGTTTTTACATAAAATATTACAGTGTTTACAATTTAAATAGTAAAATAAGAAATAATCGACAGGAGTGAGAAGGATGTTGTTAAAGTGGTTAGGACAGCTAAATCAATAAAAGCCCTGCGATTTTACGGAAGATAATTTAAAACTATTCGAGTTTAATAACAACATTAAATAATTTAAAAAACTGTTCTTTTGCCTTAACCCAGATAAGATATGTTTGCCGTACTGAATGCAAGACAATGCTTTTTGCTGATATCCGACTAAATTTGCTGATTCATTTGTTTTCCTGACTTATTCTTTATTTATTCCGTTGAATCACTTTAGGCTTTTCTAATTTAAGAGGAAACCCAAAGAATGGATGAAAGGCATAGACTAATTAATTCACCAACCAATTGTATACGATACTAACCTGTTCTTTTAAATAATAGGTAATGCAGCCGTTGGTGTGTCCAGGGGTTGATAAAATTTTCAAAGTGTGACGGCCGAATGTAATTTCATCACTTTCATCAACGCAAATATCGGCTTGAGCACCACTGCTACGAGAAATTACACTTTTGCATCCGCAGAGCTGCTTTAAAAGTCCTGTTCCTGTTATGTGATCTGCATGCATATGAGTATTCACTAAAACATTATTATTATTTTACCTTCTCATTTATCAGAATTAATTAATATATTTATATGAAAACAATGTAAAAAAAACCTTAAATTAACAGTAATTAACAGTTATGTTTCGAGGTCGTTTGGAAACATGATAAGTTTAATTTATATTTTTATTTTTCCAGAGCGAATCTGGTGGGACCCATTTCACAGATAAAATCGCAAATAAGATCGAAACATAGTTATACATTTAACTTTCTGAAGACGGCACTGGCTGTTGATATTTTTTGAGATGCATGCTATGTAGCGGTACCGGTTACTATATTGAGAGCCGGTAGATTATTTTCATTAGTCAAATTAAACCAGGTTCCTCGAATCCAAGACGATAGTAATACGGATCGAAAATGGGGTAGACCCATTTGGGAACTAACCAGTGAAGTACAACGAAGAAATAGGAGAGGTTACTAATAGCTCAAATATTTTTAACGGGGGATAGCAAAAAAAGAAAAGTAAGACCTAAAAACACAGTGAATAAACCCCCTCTCATACAAGGAGGAAAAACCTAGAACAATTAAGGTGCATGTCAGTGGCCCCCCCAGTTTCGAATTTTTTTATAAAAATGGTGTCACACGTTAGAGCATCGTTAGAGCCTGAATGAGCTTCCATTATTTTCGTTTGAGCCTCAAAGGTCGCGGAGATATTCGCAAAAAACAACTGGGGGGGGCCGTAGACATGATGGCCCCCCCAGTTTCGAATATTTGCGTGAATTTGGTGTCAAACGTTAGAGCATCGTTAGAGCCTGAATGAGCTTCCGTTATTTTAGTTTGAGCCACAAAGGTCGCGGAGTTATTCGCGATAAACTGCTGGGGGGCCGTAGACATGTTTTTCCATTTTCCTTCCTATTTGGAATTTTTGTAAGAAACTCATGCCAATCGATAGAGCATCGTTAGAGCATCAATGAGCTTCTATGGTCATGGTTTTAAGTTAATATATTTACAAAGTTATGGATGTTTTAAATTTTCGACCAAACTCCGAGCAACATGCGTTAACTTGAATTTTGCCAGATTGAGGGTTCCCACCATCATTGCGAATTTAAATTCCCTGACTTTCCATGACGAAAATTATAAATAAAACATCAACTTAAAGGAATACAAAGCTTTAGTTGATATAAATAATCATTACCTTCATCGATTTCATACTTATAATATCAACGGCAAAATTATTGTTTGAAGAAAAAATTTTATTAATAAAACTAAAAAATAAAGTTTAAAAAGACCTTATATGTAGAAGGGTATATATAAGGAATTGGCAATTTACAGCTGTTGTTGACTGTCTTGCCACTTTGGGCGACAGTTGCAAATCATCATACCGTTCCCACCGGCTTAAATTTTCGCGCCAACAATAACTTATACGTAATGCCCAATCGCATTGATATTGTTTATTGCTGTGGGTGGTATAATACTAATAGCTCGTCGAATGTGAAATGTATTTCCATTAACAAAAATTTCTTGGGGAATTTCCTGTAGGGAAATGTTAAATTCCAAAGACGAATCTTTCTTCATTGGCCACTTACCGCAAGGAAGTGTGTTGGGTCCGCTGCTGTTTGTTATGTTTGTGAATGATATGAGTATGGTGATTAGAGGTGCAAGCTTCCATTTGTTTGCTGATGGCACTCTGGTGTACATGGTAGGAAAAGACGTTAGTGATATGCTTACAATGATGAATAAAGAAATGGATAACTTGAGTAAGTGGTTGAATGGCAATAGACTGATGTTGAACGTACAAAAGAGTAAGGCTATGATTTTGGGAAGGACTGTGTATGATGAAGACCAGACGGTAGTAATTGAAGGTCAAAAAGTGGAGATAGTCGAGAGTATGAAATATCTGGGTTTGATTTTGGATCGACAACTGAATTTTAAGCAGCACATGGACTACATCTGCAAAAAAATTTCAATGAAATTAGGGATACTTGGTAGATGTAGTGAGTTTATATCAAAAAGGAGTAAGCTCAATATATTCAACACTATAGTGCTACCACATCTAAGATACTTGGGGACGGTGGTGTTTTTGAGTAGCGAAAAGGATAAGAAATGATTGCAAGTGCTTCAGAACAGAGCAATGAGGACAATACTAAGAAGGAATAGATATACTCCGATCAAGACTATGCTGAGTGATTTAGGTTGGTTGAACATAGTTACCCTAGCGGAGTATCAAGTATTAGTGTTTATACAAAAAGTAATCTTGCGTATGATGCCAGAATATTTTGATGGAGTTGTAGCGTTATTTGATGATATCCATGTTTATGAAACTCTAAATCGAGGGAATATTGCATTACAACGAGCACATTCAAGTGCAGCGCAAAATACAATATTTTTCAAGGGTGCCGTCGCTTACAGTGATCTACCGAGAGATTTGCGTATTTTGGCAAAACGGTGGTATTACCAAATTGTTTTACTATTTCCGACCTACAAACATTTGATGGGCCCCAAAACTTTTTACCCATTGGATCATAAATTTTCTCTTTATTGGCAACAATAACCAGGTTAAGGTACTTCAGATCAATATTAGATTTTCTTGGCATGATATTCTATTTCTATATTCCTTCGATAAACATTTTTATAATTTCAAATACAATTTTTCGCTTATTTTTAAACTTATTTTCGGTTTTTTTATAACCAACTTAAAAATTTTTATCTTTTAATCTGGCATGCATGTTGCTCGGAGTTTGGTCGAAAATTTAAAACATCCATAACTTTGTAAATATATTAACTTACAACCATGACCATAGAATCTCATTGAGGCTCTAACGATGCTCTATCGATTGGCATGAGTTTCTTACAAAAATTCCAAATAGGAAGGAAAATGGAAAAACATGTCTACGGCCCCCCCCCCCAGCAGTTTATCGCGAATAACTCCGCGACCTTTGTGGCTCAAACGAAAATAACGGAAGCTCATTCAGACTCTAACGATGCTCTAACGTTTAACACCAAATTCACCCAAATATTCGAAACTGGGGGGGCCATCATGTCTACAGCCCCCCCCAGTTGTTTTTTGCGAATAACTCCGCGACCTTTGAGGCTCAAACAAAAATAATGGAAGCTCATTCAGGCTCTAACGATGCTCTAACGTTTGACACCAAATTCACGCAAATATTCGAAACTGGGGGGGCCATCATGTCTACGGCCCCCCCAGTTGTTTTTTGCGAATAACTCCGCGACCTTTGAGGCTCAAACGAAAATAATGGAAGCTCATTCAGGCTCTAACGATGCTCTAACGTGTGACACCATTTTCATAAAAAAATTCGAAACTGGGGGGGCCACTGACATGCACCTGAACAATTAGGAAAAATTAGGCTAAAAAAAGGAAGATTAAATTAGCGAACCAATAATCGAAAGACATAATATGTAGTTCTAAAGCTGCCTCAAAATTGCCCTTTTGGTGGTGGAAACCCTGTATTTTGAAAATTTTAAAATTGATTTACTTTGAAAAAACGGATTAGCGACGAAGAAATTCAAAATTTTCCCTCTATTGAAATTTGCAAAAAGTGGATATGGTCTGAAAATATAGCTAAAGGGATAATAGAACAACATAAGCAAAACCATAATAATAAGTTATCCCAAATTACAATACCTCCCAAATATTAAAAAAGGAGTAGGTCCTTGTTATTCAGAAAATAATATCTATTTTTAAATTTTAATATTTAGTTATTCTTGTAATGTTTTGCTAGAATAGCTTTTTTTATATTTTTGTCTTGAAAAGACTTTATTTTTGTCTTTATGTTATTTACGAAACCATTCTACCTAACTATTACATTTTTTTAATAAATTTCTTTTTCATGTTCCGATTTTTTCAGTAAATTCAGTACATACCGTGTTGTTTTTTATGAAAATTTTAGATTTAAAATAATTATTATAAAATTTGAAATTTCAATAAATGTATAAACGTTTTTCCATGGCTTTTACTAACTCAGATCAGACCACATTTGACCTAATAAAACCTACTCGTTCCACATGAAAAATCGCGAAAGTCAATTAATATTGCTAAATTTATTGGATGCCAAATCCGATAATTAAAATAAAAACTAAATCCTGTGGTTTGCCATTGCCTTCCGAGGGGAGACGATCAGAATAAAGTTTTTACTGATCCCGGAGTCGAACCGGTCATTCAGCATTAGCAGCCAGCAACGCACTTAACCGCTTAAACTGATCACCGTCATTGAATTATTTAACCGAAACCGTTTTGAATTTAAGAGGGTGATTTTGTTCATGGTCGTATTTAATATACCGGTGAGCCAGTTAAGCTTAAAGCTGGTTCACACTATGCAACTTCTCACGTGACAAGTCATATGACTTCTCATATGGCTACGATTTTTACGTTCAGACTATATGATTTTATGTATTATTGAAGTCATAGCTAAAGTCATAAGCTCGGTCATAGCAAAATAATAAGTGATTTTCAGAATAGAACCGTGTCTATTTTGCTATGACTTCTTGTATGATATTTTTGAATAAACCGCTTTTTTTTAAGATTTTAACATTATATGGTTGGTATTTTTAATATTATGGTTAGTAATTCAGATTTGTTTATTCCGTTTATTCTATTTATTAAAATTAATTTGATAATTAAAATTTATTTTTTAAATTTTAATTTTAAATTTTGAAAATTTCAAATTCTTTGAAAATTTATTATTATGGTAAAACGGGTCTTAGTATTATTTAATTGTTATTTTATTTAATTTCTGATAATCAAAAAATTAGTTTTATAAAAATATTACAATTGATTTTTAGTATGAATGGACTAAAGAAAGCTTACAACAGCTGATAAGTTGTTATGAGCAGTATCCCTGTTTGTATGACCCAAAAAACAAATTTTATAGCAATAAGCATGCTAGAAACGATGATCAACCACACACTAGAGACTACAAACTGCTATAAACTTAGGTTAATTACAACATTTTTGACAGTAGACAGTATTGTGACAGTTTAAATCATACGAAAAGTCATAAGCAATATTGTATAGTGTGAACTTAAAAGTTGTTGGTCATGTGATATTAGCGTTTCTTATGATTTTAGATATGATTTTTCTTATGATCAAGTCACATGAGAAGTTGCATAGTGTGAACCAGCTTTTAGTACAAGTTCTTACCGTGGAAGTCTTGTTCTTGTTGTTGAATGGAATGGGGAAAATTCTATAAATCTCGCTACAGGTATGACCATCTCTGTCTTGACTGAATTCCTTACTGACATTTAAAAATTTCCTTACATATTTCGCGCAAACAAAATTTAATGTTCACTTTTCATCAATTTTAGAATGCTCAATTATTTTACGTATACACAAATTAATAAAATCCACTTGCATACCATTTATATGGAATAATGGCGGTAACTTAAACTCATCAATAGTGAATTCGTCTATTGGAAGAAGGATGGTGGATGTTTATCCATCTCACCGGTTGCACGAGTGAAACATGGACTAAAATTGCGTTCTGCTTCATTTAGGTCATTATAGGCGCCGTGCAAAAGGCTCTTGTTAACGTGTGGCTTTAATATCAAATTTGGATCACTCTTAGAAATTAAATATTAGAAATATCTCAGGGAGGAAAATAACATTTCAATTTATATTGATATGATTTTATCAATTTTTATAAATTTTAATTTCAATTTTTAAAGTTTTAACCTACATCAATACTGGCCATTTCTCTATTCTTTTAAAGACTTTAATGGCTAGTTTGGTCAAACTTAAAGTTTAAAGGTATTTAAGACTTAAAAACAAGACCGGAATCGATACATAACAGTTCAATTTTTAGTTTAGTAGCTAGTTTAAATCAAACTTCAAGGCAGTAAATTCCATTTTTCAGTAGAACAATAACTTGTGAGTCTCCAGCAGTGGCTTGTATGAACACTGATTGAGTAACAGTGCATCAATTCTGAGTTAGAATAACGGACTTCGCGGAATTTTTTAGCTCGGCTCCTCTTCAGTAGGCCAATACGCTGTGGATCAAACCGTACAAAAAACCCTGCACCAAAAACCCCTTACCGAAAATATATCAAAAATAGGCGCTTTTAACCTAAATGTTGAAGAATACTTAATAAAACAAAAAAATTGTGCAAATTTTAATATATGAAAAGTTTCTCTTGTGTCTAGTTATTAAAAGTTGCTTAGATTGTTTCTGGAATGAGCGATTCAATTAGATTAGATATGATTCACAAAAGTGCGTTATTTATAAAATTACATAAACAGTATTTAAAAACATAAAACAAGTTTACATCATTCTTAGATCCTAAGTTCGTCTAAAATGATTTTGTATTGTTTTTGGAAGAGTGGCGCCTCATCGCCCTCCCCGTACTAGCCGCCACTGTTTTCGACTATAATTTACTACTCCATAAATAAAAACTTTATTTGAATAATGATTGTGTTAGCTAAATTTTAATAATCGTGATAATAATTTTGCTAACCTAGAGATTTGTAAGGCAAATTTATTAGTTTCTTAAAAATTTGCAATCAGAAGTTGAATGTTATTTGAGCTATATGACTTCCATCGATTGTTTTGTAAAATACAAAATCACTATTAACTATGCAACTAAATGATAACAAAATACTGATTATTTATTTACTTTATTTTGTTTACATGTTTCCGATTAAAAGGCTCGTATTTTTTATTATGATGCAAAATCGATACAATACCTAGCAAATGACGCATAGTATAATTTCTGAAAAATTTACCACTAATATATCATGTTTTTCCTAAAATATAAGACAGTCATTGTGCATTGTGTAAAGGTTTCCAGTTACAATTTGAAATCATCATAGAAATAAAAACATAGTTTCGATTTAGTTGACCCCGTTGCAGCGAACTCATTATTCCATCAATTCAGGGGGGGGGAGGGATAATTGGCGATTTACAGCAGAGGTATTTCATTTTAATTACTAGTTATATTTTGAATAAAACAAATGAAAATTTTCTAAAATCTTTAACTTTAATTTTATTTGATTGATTTTATGTGTTTCAGAACACCGTGTCCATTCTTGAAATTTTAAATGGATCGGTTGATATTTTAATGCGAAGTTTTGAAAAGTTATATTAATGAATTGGTATAAGTTTTTTTCGAGATTATTTTGCAAGAATAGGAATTCGAAAGTTCAAGTACACATTATTATTAATTTGTAATAAAAGTTAATCAGCACGATTTTTAACAGGTAAATAAATTAGGTCTGGTGAGTCAAATTCAGAACTTTGATCAAACTTTATTTTACAGTTGAAATTGAAACAATTTTAAACACACAAGTTCATATTGTATGAATTAAATATGCAGGTAATGCAGCAGTGAAGCTTTTGAGGGATTTCAGTAATTTCAGCGTGCTACCATTCTAAATACCTTTCTGTAATCAAGCTTTTTATTTCCAAAGTTAGAACTCATGTAATTTAAAAATTGACAAAATGTTGTTTAATAAATAATACCTAATATCTAAACTAATATAATATAAATAACAACTTTTCCAACATTAAAAAACAATTACAATAAATTATCCTGTAAAATGGAGGAATTCGTTTATAATCGTTTCTGTGGGCATCGACCCTAACAATGCGGCGGTATTGCCTCGATAAGTTAATTTTTAGAATATTGTTACAAATTAAAAGTTAATAAAAAAGGGACAAATACAAATTGTTATAAATTGTTATAAGTTTAATTTTTTTATTTATGTAAAACTATGTAGGAAAAAAAGCTTTTATTTTACAAAGCCATACCGAAGCCTGTTTGAACATTGGACCTATATTATTCAGCTACAGGATTCTGCCAGCTACACAAATATAATAAAAATTCAATACTCACAGTCGAAAATAATATCTTCGCTCTAAATACCAAGTACCAAACAGATAAGGCAAGTCTTGGCAATCACTCAAATTTACTCCTTGAGAATCTTCAATAGATCACTGATGAGTGAGTGAAGAAACTGAACGAATTGACATTCTGGATTTTTCCCAATGAAATTGAGTTTTCAAGGATTAAAAGCTAATGGAGCCACATTATCCACTATGGTTTAATTGTGGAAATAATTGGGGACACGCTGAAATGAAATTTATTGATAGCCTGATTATACCAAAATAATATAACGTATGAAAGTTATTACCACAGGATAAACAAGTAGTTTCTAAGGCGAACAGAAATTGCAAAGAAAACGAAAGTCGCAGTTTTCAAGACCATATACATATAAACCAATACTGACGTACGGAAGCAAAACATAGGTCCAGGGTACGACAATGAAGATCAGGGTACAGGCAAGCGAGATGAAATACTTGAGAGCAGTCCAGGGAATAACCAGAATGGACAAAGAGAGAAACGTAGATGTGAGAAGCGAATTGGGGCTAGAATAGGTACAAGAATATATTGTGGAAAGACAGCTAGGATAGTGGGGACACTTACAAAGAACAAGTGATAATCGGCCGTCCAGAAAAATATGGGAAGCGAGAGGGGGTGCAGAAGAAGAAGAAGAGATAGACCGCCGGAGACCTGGGATGGATTTATTTGTTTAATTACGCAACAATCGATTTTCTGTTGTCTGGTTATTCTTCATTGCTCCCTTTTTAGGCCAGAATTTTCTTTAAATTATTCACTTTAGTTTACAGGGGCAGGTTTAATTATTCTTTCTTGATTTTTAATTGCGGTTCCTTTTCTGTGATAATAAGTGGTCTAGAAATCACGTGGCGCATTCATCCAATATTTGATTTTGCTAAAGCTCTTGGTGCAAATCTTTAGCATTTACCACTCGTTTATCCTAAACACCATGTCGAAAATTAGTAAGTTCATTCATAATTAATTAGCAAGCAAAGAATCTTATCGCTGCACTTCCAAGAAGTAATGGTTCAATTTATTTTGTCTTTTGCCCTCCGGAGCTAGTCAAAGGGGCAACCCATAGTTAAAGACGGTTGCCCTGAATTTAGGCCGTCTGATTGAACCTATTTGTCTCCTCAGATTCTCTGGAGATGTGTTGTAAATAAACTTTCAACGTTACAACTGTTTTAATAAAATTATTTTAGAATGTGACAGATAATAATTAACAAAAGAAGGTGTGTTTTGAATTTCAGACTTCTACAATGTGTTATTTAAATTTTACAGCATATTTAAATTGGGTACAACTCAATTGACGGACCCGGTGTATGTGGCACCATCAGAAAAGTACGAAAAAATGAAGAAACCCAAAAACAGTACAATCCTATACCAATGTTACTATAATGCAGTGAAATATGGGTAACAACGAAAAAAGACTCAAAAATCCTGAAATTTAGTTCGTTAGAGGAGTAAAAAATTTCACAAGATCAGGCAGAATCCTGTCGAAAATTACGACGTAAGAGATGACCTACAAATCGACAATTTAAATGACAAAATAATAAGTAACCTAAAAGAATGGGAAGAACATCTATAGATAATGTAAAGCTGTAGAATACTCCTGCAAGCGATTAAAGACAAACCTCAAGGACGCAGAGATGTGGGACGACCGAGGAAGAGATGGGCCAGAACAGATGATGGTGATAAAACTGAGATAGTCACGAATGATTGGAACTAGACTGGAGTAAATTTTTTGTTTCTATTTAAACCTCTAAAAAACATACAAATTTTCCACGGTCTTTAGTAATCCCGGATTGAACCGTACAGGAAAAACCACGCAAACTAAACATTTTTAAAAATATCCATAAATATCTCGGTTTATGTAAATATAAAAATGCTACAAATATTTTAAGACAAAAAATATCAAATAATGAAGTTAATAAATAAAGAATGGCAAACATTATACCGCGCGCTCTGAAGCCTGTAGCTCTGCAACCGATCGATTTTCAAGAAAAAAGTATAATATCTTTTCTATAGATTATTTAGTTTACTTTATTTTTAATTGCATAATATTTTACTCTAAAGTTAACTCAAAACGAGATATTTGTTAATAATTATAGCTATTTCTTCGCGTGATTTCTCCAATGTGGCGGTCAAATCAGGAGTTCCTATTTGGCCGTGTAAAATTATTGTATCTTTTTGAGGTTCAAACAAAATTAATAAAATTTATTTTAATTTGGCTCCAATTGTTTCCATAATAACCCTATCAGAACGCCTCGCTTTTCGACTAACCTATAAAGGAAACAGTATTGCATTACTTATGGGAGCACCGCCGCTGGGCTGATTTCCACTGCGCCATTTAGGTATGTCATTGGCAATAATATTATTTACGATCCTTTTGAACAGATTGTAATAATCGTGGATATTCATTTGGCAAAAATTTAAATTTTTGTATAAAATCTTACAACAAAATTGCAAATTACGCATCATGGATGAGTGGGTCACGTTTAATTTTTATTTGAGTCGTCAGAAGCACGAATCGTGACAGCGGTGTTTTAGTTATTTATGAAAATTAATTTTACTCATTATTCATGAGTACATAAAACATGAATAATCAGCTAAGAATAAAAAAGTGTTATAAAAATATTTCGAGAATTAAACGGAAAATTTTTTCCATTCTTACCGACAAATTTACCGACATCTGTCGGTATCGTGCAGCATTTGTTGCACGTTAGGGAAGATGCATAAATTTTTTTATAGCGTAGTTGGATCAAAAATAACTAAATATACTAATTAATGCTATTTAATTTATTTATTTTCGTTTTGATAATAATTTAAAAAATATTTAAAAATCCGTCAATTTGAATTGAAGGAAACGACCACGCAATTTGCCATGTACTTGTGACGTCACAAGTTTCAATTTTACATTCATTTATATTATTTTTCTGTGGTTTTGTGCTTTGAAAGTTGAAGTTTGTTAGTGTTAAAAGCTGTTATTTATCATAATTAAATCAATTAAAAACAAAAAAGTTAAAAAAGTACTCTACACGAGTAGAGTAAACAAGAAAGTGAGGTTATTGCAAGCAAGCAAGCAAACGCGTTGCGTTTAAGGTCACATGATTTATTTTAAATTATCATTGAATTTTAAAATGGATTATTTATAACAAAATACAATAAATAGAAGTTATTTTTGCTGATTTGATATTTAATATATAGGATTAATCGGAAAATACTGTTTTAACTAAATTTTTTTATTCATGCATGTTCCCCCATTGCCAAAATCAGTGGAGATGCAACACAAACTTTTCAACATTTTATGGATATGATTTTCATATTATAATTATTATATATTATGTGTTGGATTTTATTTCCGGAATTCTTGCAATGGAAATCAACTCGAGTCGAAATGAGACTTCGAGATCCCCTGAAACGGATTTGCCTCCTTAAAATTTTAAAATCCCTTTTGGCATAAATAATCGGAAGTGCAGTTTTTTGTATAGTATAAAATTAGTGTAAGGCTTATAACCCTCTCTCAAAATTACATTATGTAGTGTTGTTAAAAATAGAAATAAAGAATTGTTATAATAAATTCTAGATTAAAATAAAATTCAAAAAGTGGTATAAAAAGTGAAATTAATAAAACCTTTGGAATTTTTATACAAACTTTTTGAACTTTGATAAGCGATAACGTAAAACCTATACTTATAGCAATACTGTGATCGATCATTTTCTTATCTAAAATACGTAGGTTATAAAATTTAAAATACCTCAAACAAATTGTTATTGAAAGAAAAAGAAGAAAACTTAAAGAAGTTTCAGTTTTTGTAAAGAAAAATTTTTATATTGCTCCAAGTAACGGAACTAATTTATAACAAGCTGATGTTGATATTATGTTCTTATACGGTCTAGGACGTTTTGACGCCGCCGCTTCGCAGAGACCGGGCATATTTTATACATAAAATTAACAAACCTATTTAATTTTTGAAAAAGACCACTATTACATCATATTTCAAAATTTTATTTATAACGCATTAGAATTTTCTTATTAATTTGGGCATCAGATGATATTAAAGTTAAAGGGGACCTAAAGGTTCCAAGTTAAAATAATTCCAGTTTTTTGCATTTTTACACCCAGGCGGTAGCTCGAACAAGAAAAATGATTCAAAACAAAATTAAAGTACGGAAAATTTTCTATAAAATTGGTCCGTCCCACTTCTCTGTAAGAAGCACTTTTATAAAGAACCATTATTTCCTTTGTAATGGTTTGAGAGGGATATTTATTTTGACGAGTAAACCTGTAGGCATAATTCACTAAAAATAATTTCTTATTTATATTGAAATTGACCACGAGAATGATCGCCACATAATATTATGATGTAACATTTACTATACACTTATGTGAGTAGATTAATGCATAAAGGTGATAAGTGTCAATTTTTTTTTAGAAATTTTTTAATTACGAATTCAGTTATTTGCGAAAATTGCTCAAATATGGCAAGTATAAAAAATAAAAAAGTAACAACAAAAAGACATACTGGCATATTTTAAGCATAGATTTAAATCCTTGCATAATTGAAAATTTTTGTTAGCGTGTTCCAACACAGGATCGATCACAACGGCCTCTCTGGTTTCTGTATCTCCCAATAGATATGTATACGTGCTGCTCGTAGTGTCAAATAACTGAAATATTTAAAATTGCGTTGTAATATCTATGTTTTTGAATAATAATTAATTATTAGTAATAAATTAGTACCTGTTTAAATATTATTAAATCCTTTGATAACGTTATTATTTCCGACATTTTACTGTTGGTACTGTATTGATGCAAATAATAATTCGGCCCTCTTTGAAAAAAGCGTCTTGTTATTAGGGATACAATAAACATATTAAAATTTACAAGGCAAATATTTATTGAAATTATATTTTACACAAATTACCTTTTTTCCTATCTTTATAGTTTCCTTTAACAGATTATTTCAATTTTAACAACTTTTCACGTAGATGTCACTAGTAGAAATAAATAAATATAATTTTAGACAAATTGCATCGCCTTATTTACTATTCAATAAAACTAATCAAATAAAAAACATGGTAATTGGGCGATTGGTAGATGATGGACATAAAATTGAAGGACCTTGAGAAAAAGTTTCTGATCATTATATACAAGCAACCATTATTATCTATTTGGTATTTGAATCACCAATAAACAATCTAAGAAATAGAAATTTATAGGAAATTAAGAAAGTTAAAATTTTTATTATGTTAAATTATCCAACCAACCTGAAAATTTAACAGATAAGACAAAAATAAACTCTAATTAGGTACATGTCCAATTATACTTCTCAAAATGCATTTTAAAATGCAGGATTGTGTAGATAGGTTCAGGACAGACCGTTCTTCATTGTAACCACCGACGTATAATCTGCCAAGAAGGGTCCTTAAAAAATGGGTCATGACCCTTCTGTCAAGAGGCAAACAACGAGGAAGAATGTAAGTATAAGTTTTTTAAAGGAATTCTAAGCAAAAAATAAATTTAATGATGGAATGTCCAAAAGTGGCTGCCCTGCTGGAAGGATCTTCCAATCTTTAAAAGCAGTAAACATTCATAAAGCCGCTGGCATGATTAAATCAAACGTTATTATTGAAAAACGGAAAATGATCCGTCCAAGACCAAGGATCAAGACTCCTTGACCAAAATCTGGAGTAAGAACTTAATGTATGGAAAAACGTTAAAAATAATACTTTAAATATTACAACAACGCTATTAACACCAACATATTAGAAAATGTAATATTAACAATCGCTTAAAGTTAACAATTTTACCAATCCAAAGCATCGCATTCATGACTAACTGAATTTGCCAAACCACACATTCTAGTAACTGCTGAATGTTCGCCAAATGAGGACCTATGGAAAGGTTCAATAAAAATAGATTTATCACGCAAGTTTCTCGCAGATACCCGGATATCAAATCGAGAGAGCAAATCTGGGCAATTTATCAGATTATTAAAAAGTTTGGACTTTAACATCAAATCTGAGAGGGATCTCCTTTCTAGCCAATGACTTCATGTCGAAATAATATAGAAAATTACCGTAAAGTTCTGATCTATTATCAATTCGACTTTTAACTAAAATATAACATTCTTATAAATCTCCGTTTTACTCTTTCAATTCTGTTAATATGCGTGACATACGAAAGACACCAGATTGTAGAGCAATATTCAAGGATTGATTTCAGTGGCGGCTGATACGGTGAGGGCGATGGGGCGCCACATTGAAAAATGAAATAGTAACACAGAATAAAAAATAATATTTTTTAATGCCGCCAAATATTACACAATCAGACGTTGTTTAGACCATAAACGGTGGCACAGATTTAAAACCTTTTGCTAAAAAGTGAAAATATAATTTTAGGCATCACGCTCCCCATTATTGCAAACTACGAGTCTCCGATGATGAGCAGGTTAGTTAAACAATCCCGTAACTCTCTCAATCGGAAGAAACAATTCTGTTCGTTATAATGCTAGCACTCTTCTGCAAACTTATTTTACCGTACTTAAGTTACCGTTAAGGTACTCTCTACTTAATATATCTACAACCCTAAATTGATTCGTCAATCCCTCCTTCAGTTAGGCTTGTAGGCCGCACAACCAATGCAATCACGTTCTAGAAGGCTCGCGAGCTAGTTACTTACATTTTCGCTATTAATATCGTATAAAACAATGAGAGAAATGCGTGAAAAACAAACTGTAGGCCGTACTGATTCGTGACTGCCTAGGTTGTGCGGCCTAAAGGCCGCACTGAGGGAACGGACCGTCAGCTCAATTTGGAGTTAAAGGCAAGCAGGAATTGCCGCCTCAAAACAGTACCTCGGGTACTGAGCCAATCCTGCGCCCACACAAATCCTTATAACAATGTCGGCTTTCCCTGCAATCACGGAAACAGCATTTAAAAAATGATCTGAATGATACAACTTCTTCTATTCAAAACCAGAAACAATAGCTATCCAAAAATAATTTAAAATTGCTGCCGATTATGGGATTATGAAATTTATCTATTCCTAATGTACTACCTGTCATTGGCTTATTTTGTAGTTTCCAAACTAAAAAGTTGCTGTGCCGTCATAACCTTCTAGTAGTGTATAAAGATCTAAAAAATTGAAGGCTGCATTGACCGGGGGTCGATGAGTGGTATGAAATACTTCCCAGCTTATGGTGATCAACATGGTTATGAAAATGAAGAGTAATAATATTTTCAAAGTCACGCAAGAAGTTGGCTAATTTTTCGGGATTTTTGATCTTCTATGATCAGCATTTGGAATACTGCATTTTGTTAAAGTTAGCGTTCATTCTAAGGGTTATCGATTAAGCTTCTTTGGAATTAAAATATTTTGGAAGTAAACCAGTAAATTTTCCTATTTTTTGTGGCCTTTCATTGAAACAAGTCACTGATTGATCTTACGAAGGCAGAATAGAACAAGATCAGTGAACGGCTGTCAGAAAACTTATGTGTATGTAGATCTTCTAACAAAACTTAACATATTGTTAGCTCTTGAAATAATGTAGTCAAGAGGTGCTGGGTAAATGCGTATCTGATGAGTTGAGTTCCCTGTAATACTCGTATACGGAGTAACAACGAAACCGCGGTCACACGATATGCCAAAAGTGGTCCATTTTTTGATGAGCTACGTATGTTTATAGGTTACTCGTCTTTACTTCCGCTAAACACTTTGTTTTTGCAATGGTTATGTATTCGGCTAATATATACCGTCTCAATCAACCAGAAACGCACTAACATATTTACTTCATGTGTAGTAAACCGGGGCTGAGGTTTACAAATTTTTACACTAAAAAAATAGGGATTGGTTTCTGACACCAATCCGAGATAGCGTAAAGCTGCCACCAACAAGTTAATTATAGGAAACTTGTATCCTCGATATTCGTAGCGTCTCTTCTTTTAAGGCGTAGGAATAAACTCATTCAAGTGAATTATATCTCGCGCTCAACATACAAACTCTTTGTCCCCTTTTTTTTAAATTAAAGTGTCGTGACAAAAGGATAGTTCATAAACATATATTTTTAAACTATAGTTTTATAAGTTGTATCTTTGTCTTGGATGACAAGATAACCTATGTACGATACCTATTGGTTTTTTTTTGGAATGAGTATTTAAATAATACTCCTCCCTTTTTCTTTTCTAAAAAGGAATGCGTCTTTTAAGAACACGCCTTCTTTTTTTGCAGGGGGTAATGTAGTAATCCGACCCCCCTTTCTTTCTAATTAATTTTATTTGATTTTATCATCTATGGATTTTATATATTTCATTATAAATTATCCAACATTTTTCTCTTACTGTCATCTTAATTTCTCATCTTAATTTTTTTTTGACATGTATGAATTATTGGAAGTGTGTGGCAATTAAAACGCCACGCTTGTCGAGCGTGTTGGCGACTGAATAGTAGTTCAACTAATTAGAACTATAGATGCTACCGTTGACCCATAAATATAATATGTGGCTCTTCCGCTACCATTCTCAAGAAAAGTCCTCTATTATAGGATTGTCGGACTTAATTTGCCCTTCCATGATTTTCAATCGGGCTAAGTAAGTCTTTTGCCATATCTGGCTACTCTCACCTAATTTAACCTGCAGGTTAATGCCTAGTCATCAATGCCCACCTCCTGCCGATGACACTTAGCGTGACCGACACGATGAAAGGTGCTACCTCTATAGCGAACCCCATACACCCCTACACACATACATATTCGGAAATCCGAAAATCCCAATAAATCTGAAAAGGAAGGGATATGACGCATGTTTGTTGCCTGTTGCAACATATGGAATGGAGACGACAACCACAACAAAAGCAAAGGCGGAAAATCTAAGAACAACACGCGAGCAATGGAAAGAACAAAGAGTTAGGTTGAAAAACAAAATCAGAAATGAAATAATAAGGAAAAGAACTAGAGTAGCGGACATAACCGAAAGAGAAGTGTTGACGATTACATTCTGCGCACGATCATTTAGGTAAGATTTCAGCTAGGATAGTAACTGATGAAATACAGAGTATAACTTTTCCAGCTTCAGTAATAAAATATTTATGGAAATATTGATTAAATACTTTCGGCAGATCCTTTTTCATCTTACATCTCCCAAAGCAGAAGCAAAAAAGGAGGAAAAACTCAACAGATTCGTACAATGTATGGGTTACGTTCTTATTTATGTGCTTATATCTTCATCTATTAAGTCAGTCAGCCATTGGCCTAGCAGTGAGAACGATCAACTACTAGTTCGAATCCACATCAAGAACAAAATCTTCTTTCTGACTTTCTTTCCTTCTATGACCGTCTCCCTTACCAACTTGCACTGGTCAGAGTGGCAGGGTATGGCTAAAAATCGTTCTCTAAAAGAAAAGGAAGTCTGCTCACTAATGGGCAAAGATGACTGGAAGATGAAATGCTTGGGATGTGGGTTCGAAGTGTTTTCACATAGGTACATAGAGGACCTACGAGTATTTGTTCAATGTGGGCTCTCAACAATACATTTAATTTCGATATGGATTTTTGTGGTGGGTTTCCACTGCTTTCCGATGAGAAACGGTTAGAATAAAGTTCTTATACTGCCGGGAGTCGAACCGGGTATTTCGCTTAGTAATACATTCACTTAACCGTTAAGCTATTATCGTACATCCTCTTACTATTTATATCAGGAATTATCCATTAACGTAACAGTAACGCTACGATTTGTCTGATTTTTTAAATCTTCTTTGGTAAATATTATAATATTACGAACTTATTATACGTCATCACCTGCAGTGGCGACTTTAAAAATATGTACATAATTTGGTACGTATACTTTGTAAGGAATTAAAATAAATTATATATTATCTAAATTATTCCTATAGTTCTAGAATCGGAAATAATTATTGTAATTAGCAAATTACATACAATTCTGTGTAATTTTGTTAATTATATAATATAATAAAGAGATATAATAAATAATACTATAATTAACAAGTTCTTCAAAATTACTCTACCATAAAAAGACTGGAAAATTTGCACTAAATTTATGTTGAAGAGAAAAAATTAATAAGTAATAATAATATTGATTTTATCGGGTTATTGAAATGTCGGGAGCAGCCTCGATATTTAAAGATCTCAAGTAGTTGCCCTCCAGCCCCTTTAACTGGAAACTAAATAGTATATCACCCTCTATATGGAAAACGTATGTTATATTGCATAGGATTATAATATCTACATTTAAATTTAGTATTTTTAAACCTGACACTCCATGTTTCATTTTTAAAATGTAATTAAACTTACACTTAAATCTACGTTCTGTCGGATTTTGTTCCATAGAAAAATAAAAAAATGCTATTTATAGTTTCAAGAAATTTTTTAATTATAGTAACTTAGAAAATTACGAAAGTTAACTTTGTTTATTGTGTAATATAATATAGGTAACAGATCTGTGTTAAAAATTAATTATAAATCTTCCTTCATTTTTTCGCCTTTGTACTTTAAAATTTTAGTATTTTGAGTCAAGAATAAATAACATTGGTGATAAGAAAAAGCGGCAACTACTACTAAAGGACTAAAACCATTAGAGAAGTAATGTAATCATATCCTTGCTGAAGTTTAACAGAAGTTTAAAACTAGAGACCATTTTGTGGCATGATAACGTAATACGTTAATTAAAGGGTTAATAAGAGTAAATATTTGAATCCATTTAATACAGATCCAGATGCACGCTATGACTACGCAATATTATAAAATATTATTAAGATTTTGAAATATTAGCTTCCAATGGTAGATAAATCTATCATAAATGTATAGTATAGATTTTCAGGTTTTCAACCTGTGGGTCGCAAAAAAATTTCAGGGGGTCACTACCTATTAAAAAAAAGAACAGAGTTTCACTTTCAAGCTCGAGTGTTCTCTCGTTTTCTTTACTCGAAACCCAGTACTGCGAATGAAATTCTATCTTAAGAATTCCATCGGCAGAAAGTTCACGTTTTCTTATACATGTATTAAAATCAATCAGTTTTATTAACATATCCAAAATTGAATTTAGTATTCATCCTTGCCCATCTCCAGTTTGAGATTCTTTAGGAAAGTAACTCAACAGTTTAGCCAACCATGTTAAAAATATGAGGAGTAACGTTAAACGTTTGATCAGCAAAACTCTTTAACAATCCTTTGAATAGAAGGGAATATTATTCAAACATAATTTTTTCTAGATGTTTCCTCTCGCCATTGAAGACGTTTATTAAAAATTCAAGCTGACATGGGCGGCTTTTTAGCCATAGAATTTACGTTATTGCTTCGGTTGTGCGGCCTAAAAGCCGCATTGGCTATTAAACTAGTAGGTGATTCTCCTCGTAATAATATATAAATATGTCGATTAAGATTAAGTGTAAAACATAAATTACCAGTAAAAAAAGGTATGGAAGTTGAGAGAGAGTAAATTTGGGTTTTTTCTGCTCTTGGAGGTCGTGGTTAGAAAGAGGTTGAAAAACGCTGGTATAGGTATTAAGTGTTGCACCGTTGTGCTATATTATTAATTTAATCGTGCACTCCGTTATTAGTATTTGTTAATCGTGAACGTGTTATTACAAAAATAAAGTGACATTAGCATTCATATTTTGGCATAAGTAATTCTAAAAATTTTCTGTTTTTTTTTAGCAATGAATCAATATTGTTAATGCTACTCTTAATAACGATTTGGGTTTAGTAAATTATGTGATCAGTGTTTATATTTTTAATAGTGAGTAATTACTTATTAATTTTTTATTTTAAATTACCTACTTCGGTTATTCACTTTCAATTACTTAGCTGTATAGTTTATCATTACATAAGTATTTTTTGGATATTGAGTAAGAAGATTGATCACTTTCCAATTAATTTCTTTGTAGAATAACTTGAAGTAATAATTATTATTTGTATGAAAAATTTTCAAACGAATTTGGTACCTTTTGAAGTTGGTGTTACACATCTAAAATTGCTAACGAAGTTCTATAGTTGCTTTCATTTAAGATTACCCAAGGTTTATTGTTAGGTGCTATCGTCGCGCCGCTTAAGAACAATTTACATATTATGCAAACTCGAAAAAAACCAATGATAGTTAATTAATTTACTGCGGTGAACACTATTTAATAGTCTGCTTAGAAAAACAACAACAAAATTTAATCATCTATCAATTTAATAATTTCTAGGATAATCAGAGACGAATCTAATTGAAGCTGTAGACCTCCGATTAACACCACCGTTATATCGGAGACATTAAAGACAGTAATATTGGACGCATGTAAGTTGGGCCAGCGGTCAATGTATTTTAAAATTATTTTGGTGGGTAGCTTAAGAAAACCCGTAATTTGGGCCAGCGGTCGGCGTGGGCAGCTTAAAGGTAAAGCCATTAAATAATATTCAATTGTATATATTACGTATCGCAAAACGCAAGTAAGAAAAAAATTTTCGTGTGCTACATACTAAAGAACATGGTTAATATAGTCTATAGAAAAAATATTTTTCGAGAAATCCTTAAAAACAACCCCAAAATTGAGTTTTGAAAGTACGTAAATTTAGGTGTTTTTTTTACCGATTTTTGAGGTGTGCATTCGATTAGGAGGGTTATCCATCGTCAAAACCTACTCTTCCGGGGCACCGCTCCGCTCCGCTCCGAGTTGCACCCCTCCAGAGCGGTTTTGACTCTGGTTTACTGGGCTAAACATACTAGAAGCGCCTTCCATCAAGAAAACCGGGATAAAAGAAACCGGGAACTTAGAGAACCTTGAAATAGCATTAAAAAGTATAGTACTGCCGTCCTACGCTAAAACGCAGTATCTCCAAAATCGTTGTTTCGAGAAAACGCTCATTTAGGTATTTATGGTAGGGCCAACAAAAAATCTTTTTAATCCTTTTAATCCGTTAATACATAATAATAGATGGCGTTTACTGCTTTTTAGCGTAGGACTTGTTGATATTACGTGGAGATACTGCAATATCTAAGGCTATTATTGCATATAACCAGTAGTCTTACTGCTTCTTAGTGTTGCAGGATCACAGATATTGTTGTAATAATCCTAAAAAGCGATATAACTAAAATTCGTGAAAAATGGAGATACTGCGTTTTAGCGTTGGACGGCAGAGTAGCGGTATGGGGCAGTAAACTTTTACGTTTCACCCCCAAAAAATCGAATAAAAAAAATTAACCATGGCAGTTTTCTCAGTGTGCGAGAGCCTTTCAGAACTGCGACCAGTATTAATCTTTTGTTCTTTGATTAATTTATTATATGGAATATAAAATCCGGTATTAATTAAAAACATTTAATAAAAATGTAATTTACAAAGTTGAATCAAAAAATAATAAGTACCTATCAATAAGTATCAAAAAATAATAAAAAATACACGGACAAAAGGCAAAGGATTAAAATAATTACAGAACCTGACCGCCTGGCCCAACTTACAAGCGCCGGAGACAGAGGGGTATAATGTCGCTGGGACTATATATCATCTATAGCGAAGCTATAATGAGAGGTTCTTGAGAAATTAGATGGTGGCTTCACAATACATGGAGTTAAAATAAATCTACGATATGCGGACGATGCAGTTCTCCTCGCTAGCAAAGCAGAGGAACTGGCGCAACTCATCGAAAAACTGGAATATGAAAGTCGCCAATATGGGTTACAAATAAATTACGAAAAATCTAAAGTAATGATCGTTGACAGAAAAGCTGCAAATATGCCACATATTAAACAAGTAGCAAAATGTGAAGTGGTTGATCGATATGTCTATCTGGGTTCCATGATCACTAATGATGGATACTGCACACCCAAAATTAGGCGACGCGACGCATAGAAATTGCCAGGACTACTGCAAAAAGCTTACGCAAGATATGGGCCGATAGACACATCACACGCAGTACTAAGAAAATAATGATGAAGACACTTATTTTTCCCGTCCTCCTCTATGCCTCAGAAACTTGGATAATGAGAAAATATGATGGGCAAAACGTGAACGCTTTCTAGATTTGGTGTTGGCGTAGATTGCTGAGGGTATTCGAGATGGAAGAAAACAAACCTCTCTATTGTAGAACAAATCCAGGAACCCGAAAGACTGTCCAGTCTTATCAAAGAAGAATATCAAGATACTTCGGACATATAACAACGTAGAGAGCCGGACAATATGGAGAAGCTCATAGTGCAGGGAAAGGTTCATGGAACAAGATCGCGAGGTCGTTCGCCAAAAAGATGGACCGACCAAATTAAAGAAACTACAGGCGACACAGTAGAACAAGCTGCCAGAGCGGCCCGGAATAGAAACAGATGATTATAAGGAGAACGATTCGAGCTGGATAGCCTCATAAAAGGTCACGACGCTTCTGTCAAGAGGCATACGACGAAGAAGAATGTGTTTAGCTTCAGACTCCGAGAAAGCTAGATCCGCCACGAGAGTAATCTTCAATGAAAGCAAATATAAGTTAATAATTATTAAATACAGCGTACGTCTAAATATAATTATGCGTCCATATTTATACAAGGTGGCCCAAAACCCCTCACCCGATGTTTTTTTACTATATCTTTAAAATGAAACGACATAATTTCATAATTTCTTTTTAAATGTTTATTTGGACCTTCGAGCGGTAAGTTCTCGCACTCTTGTCGGTTATTCTCTTTGAGAGCTTCCAGAGTCTGTGACTTGTTCACATAGACCCGTGACTTCAAAAAACCCCAAAGAAAGAAGTCTGGAGCGGTCAAATCGGGCGATCTTGCGGTCACCGCAAATCGCCAAAACGAGACATTAGGCGACCCGGAAACGCATCCTTTAAAATGTCCATTGTCGCGCGAGCTGTGTATGCGGTTGCACCGTCCTGTTGGAATCACATGTCCTTCAGTCCTAATTCATCAATTTGCAGCGATAAAAACTCGTTGTCATGGTTCTGTATCGCTCACCAGTCACAGTAACCGTGTTACCCACGGCGTCCTCAAAAAAATAAGGCCCGATGACACCTCCGGCGTAAATGGCGTGCCATGTAATGACTTTGAGTGGATGTAATGGCTCTTCGTGAATGATACGTGGATTCTCAGTGCCCCAGAAGCGCAAATTTTGTTTGTTTATGTATCCGTTATGATGAAAATGGGCCTCGTCGCTCATGATAAATTTCGACCGAAAATCGTCCACTGCGTCGTCGAGGTTCAGGAGAGCGTGAGCATAGTTTACACGCGATTGACGGTCTGCAGGCAGTAGCATTTAAAAATGGATTGAATCAGTCCCTAACCAGTTTTCTTTTTGGGAGCCAATCTGGTTTATGAACATATTAGGGACAGATCCAACCAACTTTTTTTAAGAGTAATATCATGGGTCTGGTGGTAAAATGTTGAGAATATTAATGGGAAAATTAGGCTTTAGATGAGATATTTTGACGGGGACTCCAAACTATAAAACCGGATGTTTTGTAATGATTAAGTTTTTGGGTGGCCCTCATGATTAAAAATGAACCCAAGTCTCTTATTATATAAAATATTTGTGATTCCAAAATTTGGGCAGAAACTTTCCAAAAAACTTAAATTAAACTAACCTAAAACATAAACTTAAATTAAGTTGTATAAATTATGTGTAAAATTTCTTTAGATTGTATATTTAAAAAATAAACAAACCTGAATAATTTTAACCGGAAACTTAAAATAGGAAATAATTTATTGTAATGCGGTACAGCGTGCTAATTTGATTTCTAGTCGGTATTAAATTATCTAAGTAGCTTACTTTCTACAACATTTACTATGCAATTTTGTGATTGAACTTATTCTTTATTTCATAATAATTAAGATAATAGTCACATGCATATTACTTTCAAATTCAGTAAGCGTATCGAATTATATAATCGGTATTTAGTAAAATATTAATTAAATAGGTTGGATTTTGCTATACCTACCAATATAGGTCAAGTCTCAAATGAGAACTATTTTTATACAGAAGTATTATGCAAGAATCTATTAACTGCAACCATAGTTTCCTTTTGAATTTCGATGCTGAAATATGCGCAAAATAAAATGTCTTGCTCCGTTTTTGGAAAGCTAGGTCTTGGTTAATCAGTCTGTATAAATTATAATAAAAATAAGGCAGGTTAAATGAAATAATAATTGGAAATATTACCAATTTCTTTAAATCTCTTTGGCCTTTTCATTCCAACTCATCTTTACCTTGCTTTTTCAAATTTCCAATTAATTTTAATTGGTTTTTTCATGGTTGCTGTTCAACCCTTCTTGAATTCAAATAACCGCTTTCATCCCAAAAAATTCTCTGGTAGCTCTGGAATCTACGGCTTAAATCCTTAATTACAAACGTAGTATTTACCTAGCGGTTTATTTTTAAATTAATGTAGGATATCGTTATGTATGCAATACCTTCACTTGCATATTGATTTTATACTTTTCTTCCTTCTTCGAACTTTGACCTAAAATTTCCTTGGGAAATCCTACTGAGTACGGATGTACTAAAACGTAAAAGCTATTACGTGTTATATTATCAATATACTAAATATAATTTGAGCAGCGTAATTTGAACTACGTTTCTAGATTTTCGCGATCAAGAAGCCTATACCAGTACAAACAAGTTAATAGATTATGCGAGGCCACCGATTGCTAGAGAAGGGATCAGCTGTCGCAAGTATCCAACCAGCTGATCACAATAACAAACACTGCGTCGCGCATTCAGTCCACTAGCGACTTCAATTTGAGTGTTATATCGCGAAAATTTTCAAATAAAATTCGATTTTTCGTTAGCTCGAAGATTTTCACGGTTTTTATGGAAATTGTGCGTTTCTACCATAATTGGATTTTTAAATACTTGGATACATAAATTTAATAATTTTGTAAGTAAATTTATATATTGCAATCCTTTGTTTTGATGTAATCGTACAACTTCGATTAATTTCGTCCCATATCGCGGTTATGTATTACATAAACAAAAAAAATTGTAATTCCTATTTTATGTATCCTTGAAATTTATGGTCAATAGATATTTATATATTTCGTATTTAATAATTATTATCAATTTTTACTAATCTGTTTTACAACACCAAACGTGATGTAATTCCTAAATTGTTGGCAACTAAAATAGCAACTTTCGTTTTTACTAATAGAGTTGAAAATGCGTATAAAATAATTAAAGTATTCAAACGTGAGTAATGGAATTGATAAATTACATAAATATTTATATTTACGCTCATATTATTTTCTAAAAACTATAATGATACGAATCGTAAACTGTTCCTCAGTCTTTCAAGTGCAGGATCCTTCTTTTTCAAATTTTCGGGAACCCCATCCTGTGCAATCAATTCCAGACAAAAATAAAAAACGTCTGTGTTTGACAAGAAGCTGCAGGTATGGGGGCGAATGTTTCACATTGTGGCGAAAGCCGAACTAAACATTGAAGGGGGGGAGTGGATCGAGCCGTTGCATTTTACAGGAAAACAAATTAATAAATAGTAAATAAAATTTGAAATACCCTCGACCCGCCATTATTGATCAAATAAAAACTGTTTGTTGTTGAAGTCAGTTGAGTCAGTTAACAACAACCTGTGTCCAGTCACCCCTACAATTATCAGAAGAAAGATTATTTAATTAAAAAAAAAATGTTATAGAAATAAAGCTTATAATTTTATGCAAATTCAGTTTTGCGGCTAAACTACTTTAGACCCCAAATTTAATAAAAAAATCTTGAGCCAAATAAGGAAACACGTAGGTAGACTGGGGATGGGTTGATCTACCTGTGCTTACTATAAATTTCACGTCACCTATGATAAACGTTTTAAATATTTCATTCGAATTTGTGTTCATATATAAAATATGTATGTAATGGTTGAAGAAAACGAAAAATACACTTACTTAGTGTTACTTTTGTTGTTAAATGCATAGCAGGAAGTTTTATTACAAGGTAATACCACAATACTGAAAGCTATACTTGTTTCCAATTTATTTGTAATAAATATTCAGGTATTTTCTTTGTGTATGCAATAAATTAAGAAATTTCAATTTATTTTAAAATATTTTATAATATATGAAAATCCTTATCAATAGACATTTTGATCTAGAACAAGATAAAACTGTTAGCAACCCATCAACACCAAATATCTCAGGTAAATACAATTGTTATCATGAATTTTGGACTGTGAAATTGTATAATGTCATACTTCTAGTTTGTGATAAAGAAAAATGGGTTTCATTTATTTCCCTATAAATACTATCTAATCCAATGCAGGGGAAGTACGTGTTCCAAATTTGTACAAAGTGACTGAATTAAACTGCGACTAATTTCTTCTTCTGTTCTGGCACCCATATTTGTCTCAACATTTCCATCACTTTGTATTTTCTTACGCCAAGGGATATTCTTGTTTCTGGCATTCTTAACAAATATTGGTTCCATCTTCTTTTGTTCTGTTCTTATGTCATCAATCCTGAGCATATCCAGTCGTGTGCATCTTCTAAGAAACATCATTTCACCTGCTTGAATTCTTGATTCTTCTCGTTTGGTGATTATCCAAGATTCGCTTCCATAAATCAATGGTTGTTTTGTAGAATTTTATTCTTGTGTCTGGTCGTTAATTACTATTTTTGATTTTATTGGTTATTTTCCGATTTAAATTTAGTAGAAGCTAGTGCTTGTTCACAATGAACTTAAGACATAAGACGTAACATTTACATGAAGCATAATTTACATAATTTTACATACGACCACAATCTCAACATAATTACATTAAATTGGAGTGGTTGTAATTTTATGTATTTAAAAGAGGCTTTATAAAAATTTCGTATTTCTTATGCCTTACGTTCATTGTGAACAATCACTTAATCCAAAAACTGTGACTAACTTGCAAGTACTTTTATATTATCATCTGAATAACACATAAGAGTGATATGCATTTGATAGATTATTAGTTTTGAAAATATTGACTTTTGAAAATGTTTTCCCTGACGAGAAACTTTGTTGACTAAAACCAGGTCGGCCAAATGAGTGTCGGTCAAAAAAATTCAGCCAATTGACTGCATACCCTTTGGAAAGTAAGGTTAGATCGAAAAAATTACATTGCTTGGGACGAATTGAAACAAGTGCTTAAGACAGAATCCTTCTGCTTCACGTTATAGGCCTGTTCCGATTCGTAATCAGTCCATCTCTTTCCTAGACATCCAACATATCTTCTTTCCTTCGGTTCGCATATCATTGCACTCTTGGCATTCGCTGATCTTCCATTCTTTGCACATGCTCATTCAAACACAGTTTCGACACGGTTTTGACAAGATAAATCTGTTCAAAGGCAACTAGATGGAAAACTGAATGCTTTTGTGTAACTCGGAACGTTTTTCCGACAATGCACAACGAGAATTCAATATAGGAATTATCGTACAATTACTTGCAGAAAAATGTGCGTTTTATAAGTTTCAGTTCAATACAACCACCATATAAAAACAAATATTTACCTAATATATTAATAATATCGATCTTAATAAATAATTCGACAAGAGAGTTAATTCCTTATGTTTTAGCATAGTTCTTGTTGTTAATAAATTAATAAAAATCATCTAACAAAAATTCTAATTATTATTATATAAAATAGATAAAATTAACTTTCTTTTAAGATATTTATAATAAATAATAATTATAATTATAATAAGAACGTCGCAAGACGTTCTAAACCGAATCTATATATTTATACATATAATAATAAATAATTCATTTCAGTTAACCTAAATTAATTGCAATATAATAAAAACAAAAATTTTAACTGTCCATTAGCTAATGAGTCAGGACACTTATAAACAAAAAAAAAGAAACGAAAGTTTGTCTTTCGAGACACTAAATTATTTAAAAATCTTCATTTACAGCGAAGCCTTTGATGAGTAAATTCAGCAATATTGACAATTCCTCTTTCTCTTCGTTTTTTTGTTTTTGGAATTTTAGTATCCAGTTATTCTTCAACAGGCATCACCGTTGTTGCCTGCTAAAACTTTCCATTCTGGTTTTGAGCTTGATCGATATTCCCAATTTGGTATTGGCCAGGCAAATACGTATCAAAATGTTGAATGACATGGCTCTTTTTCTCAATGCTTCCAAAATACTTCCGATGGAGTGATGTATCGGTCTTCAACGTTTTGTCTTGTGGACGTTGTAGTTTTATGTAAATATGTGGTTTTTTAATTATTGAGAATTAATACTAAATAAAACTTGAAAACTTAACTAGTTATTAATTAAACGAGTAAAAATTAATTTTTAACATAAGCTTTCAGTTTATTCTGTATTCTCGTGTTCCTATTAAAGTTGAAATCTCGATATTTCCTAGGGCGTCCACGTTTTCTAATAATAATTTTAAAAAAGTAATAAGTTAACAGATTAAGAAATAAACACATTAGGTTATTATTAAATTTTTTTAAAAGCGCTGATAACTTTTTCCTCTGAATTTTTTTTCCAAAGTCGAGACATCAAAATCACTTTTCAAATATATTCAAGAATTACTCGTATTATAGTATAGGATAAGTATCTACACAATTTGATGACAATTTCACAATAGGACTTTTTCAATGCAGCTTTAAGGATTTTCATATTTGAATAACATAATTTTTGTATAATTTATAGTAAAATTCTTCCCTTTGTAACAAAATTTTAAATTATCGTTAGTGTTTCCACCACATTTAAAAAATCTGTTTATACAAACACGAAAAAAATTGATTTACTCGTTTAGGATATCGTATAAATGAAAATTACATTTTTGGAATCTCCGAATCCTAGTTTTCAGTTTAGGCAATGTTTCTAGGAATAAATTAGATTTGGTTTTCATACTTGCAGGCAGAAAAGTTTACATATTAATGGAAACTAGAGATTACTAAAATTTTTGTAACGTTCCTAAAATAAATGACATAAAACACGAATTACTCAATAACATTGGATTTATAAATATTTAGAGAACTAAACGAGATATTAAAACAAAATATAATATAAGATTTTAATAATATTTATATAATAAATTATATTATTTTTCAAAATTTTGTCACTCCCGTCACTCTTTACTACTTCAAATTAAAAAAATTACAGCTATAAGAAATTGTCATTCTTTGGCATAAAGAAAATTGAAATCGATTGATTCGTATTATTTAATTAGATAACGTCAACGCCATAATTATGCGGCATAAAAATTTAAACTTTCTGGATAATAAATTGCTTACTCAAAGAAAACTCATATTTTTTATCGACTCGTTTGTAGAATAATAATTTTTTTAAATAACACATTTATTATTTTTTTTTACTTAAAACGCACACCCTTTTAGAAACAACAGATTAACAGGAATATTTCTCGGTTAGTACTGTTAATTGTTTTTCAAACAAGATGAAATGTGAGAATGCGTGTCTTCAAGCACTTGGGGATTTTTGCCAATATTTATTGGGGGGAGTTAACTATCGTTGACCACCCCAAAAAAATTGAAAATTTCCTATAGCAAAGAGGAAGGTTTATAGAGTATACTGTAAAAATTTCACTTGCGAAAGTATACATAAAATTTCGAGAAAAATCAATTTGAAAGTACGTAAATTTAGCGAATTTTTCTTCGATTTTTGGGGTGTGCATTCGATAGGGAGGTTTATCCATCGTCAAAACCTACCCTTTCGGGGCGCCGCTCCGCTCTGCACCCCTCCAGGGCGGTTTTGACTCTGGTTACTATGCTAAACATACGAGAAGGCGCCTCCCATAAAAAAACCGGGATAAATGAAACCGGGAGCTTAGAAACCCTTGAAATAGCATTAAAAAGTATAGTTGCGGTATGGGGCAGTAAACTATTACGTTTCACCCCCAAAAAAATCGCGTAAAAACAAAAAATAATCGATGTTACATGTACGAGAGACGAGTTAAAACTGCACGGACTGTCAACAGAATGAGCGACGCGCGGAATCTCGTTAAATTTTACATGTAAATTTGCTAACTTCAAAATCGATTTACTCAAAATTTTGATTATATCATCGCTTGTGAAAATTATGTCAGTATACTATATAAACCTTCCTCTTTGCAATAGGAAATTTTCAATTTATTTGGAGTGGTCAACCTTAGTTGACTCGACCCATTTATTGTATTGACATTTTTGTTGAGCACAGTTATTACATTTTTTACTTGCCGAAATGAAAATTTGACTTCTAAATGTCAAGTTAAATTAAATTTTTAGCTTGCAAAAATCCGAGAAGCTGAAATTTGGCAGGCATGTGTAAGTAGTTCTGTGTCCGAACTAACCCCCTAAACTCTCCTGGTGGCTTTTTCCCCAATTGTGGATTTTAGAGCCTCCAACCAGATTTTTTGATTATAGCTCGCGTAATTTCACTTTTACTGAAAATACTCCAAAAATTCAGAAGCATAAAATTCTCTATCAAATAGATTTCTTAGCCCGGCCCTCATGGTACCCTTCATTATTATAAATTTACAGTAGTATTATTTATTTATTTCTGAATGTTTGAGAAAAAATTTAGTCGTTACATTCATTTTTAGACTGGATTGTTGCAAAATTCCAGACCGAAAAATTCTTGTCACTATCTACAAATGTTTTTAGGAATATACGGGAATATATAATACGAAATTCTGGTAAATTTCCTGCAATATTTTCATGTTGATGACTAACGAGTTCATTTGTTATTATTATGTGCTCTCAAATAGCTGCCATTATTTTGATTGCAGAAAAAATATTGTACGTAACACATCCGGAAAGTGTCTTTACTAAACTCGTCGACTTGCCCAGTAAATTACCACTTTCCGGCCTTGTTACATAAATATAACTATCTCCTTGACATTGTAAATTGGCGGTACTTATATCTAGGTTTGCTGTTAACCGAAAGGCTGAGTTGAAAAAATTAAAAACAAAATAATTTTTTTTGCTTTATAAAAATTAAAATAAAATAAGGAAAATAATAATTTGATTATTACAAAAATGAGGTAATATTAATAAATAATTATAAAATCGGACGATTTAGGGGGCCATTCCATAAGCCAAAAAAGGATCCTTCACGTAGAGGATGAACCTATTTGTGTACTGTAGCGGATCCCTTGGTCAATGCGGGGGATCTTCATAATGGACGAGTTCAGAATACCCGTTTGACTAGCAACAAAATTTGGCCTTCAATTTTTAAATAATTGCTAAACGTACAATTACATTACAAACGGTAATCACCTTTTCACGAAATCGTGACAAAAAAATTTGACAAGCTGACATTTTGGTGTAAACAATAAATATTCAGACAGCATCCTTTCATTTAACTTTGATCTCGGGGACGCTGTGTTTATCTTTTTATGAATTACATTTTTTATCAACAAGTAAAATAGGCGACCTTGGTGTGGTTGTCTATTATTTATAATAAAATGCATTTCCTTTTTTCCTTCATTTCGTTCTTTGTCCCAGGCCCCAATAGAGTACGAAATCTACAGTTGTATCCCACAATAATTTAAAATCTCAATGTTTTCTTTTGTGCATCTAGTGAATAAATTAAATTAAGTGTGGGATTAAACTTTGTTTACATAGGAAATAGAATTCCTTAATTCTTTTTCTTAACCTTTTGCAATTCCAATTGCGTAATCGCGTGCCCTATATGTTCGAAAGCGATGCAATCAAGTTTTTTTTAAATAACAAATATCTACCTAAACTTGAAACCAAAACAATAATTTTACTATAGTATAATTTTATACGGAAAGTTAAATGCGTAGTGCAAATTTCTTGCGTCATACACAAGAAAAGTCTGTATGCTAAAATTAAACATCCAACGTAAATTTGGGTCGCATTAATGCTTATCTAAATTTTAATGTAGGTACATCTTTAAAATTTCATTAAGTAATTGCTTCACTTTAACTAAATCAAATTATCCATGCTAGTTATGCCAAGGTGAAACTTTTTTAACAAATTCCCGTGACAATGACATTTGGATATTTAGGTCTCCGTGTTTTGTTTAAAAGTTTCGCAGTTTGTAACATTTACAAATAATAATTATACTTGTGCATAAACTGACACAATAATTATATCGAAATCCGGTCTATAGTATATAAACTTTACGGATGTAAATCGACCCATGGAAATTCCCAGCTTTTTATTTTCTTCCATTTCTGAACCTGGCAAGGTTCTGAACACTAAAACTACACAAGTTTTTTCCAGTCAAGTTTTTGTTCGTTAAAATGACACCATGAAATGGTACTATAAACTTTGGGATAAGCTTTTGAATAGTATCGTAGTAGACGGTTTGCCTAAGTTTTGGAGTTTATTTGAAAGACTAATGTTTTGGCCCAAATTTGCATGATCACCTGATATATTTTTAATTTCCACTAATTTGTACATGCAGTTTGTGTAATGTATAAAGTTGGCCTACAGGTTCGATTCCCTACTATTCCCAAATTATTTGGAACGTGGTTAGGATTACACGTTAAACTATCAATTCTAATTTTTCTGTGATAGATTTCAAACATTTCTTTGAGAAGGTGTTTGGAATGTATATTGATTGTAGTAAGCTGCATACAGATTACCTACAAATAGAATGCGTAGTTGTTACATGAGGTCATGCAGAGTGATTTTGATGTTTACATTTATTTAGACATTGTTATAGACCGATCACGGATTAAAGTTCTATAGCGTCGCAAAATATTGTAATTATGTGAAAAATGTTTATCCTTTAATAAATGTATTAATTAAATTCAATTTATACGATCAAGATAAATGGTAATGGTACTATTTTTATATGCTTTGTTTACTATGAAAGTTATATATTTTTTGAAATTCTTCCGAAAAGAAGGCGTCTGCGTCTGGCTGTTCTAACGGAATATAGATTTTAGTGACGTCGCGTCGCCGAAACCTTAAATTCGCATATCGCAAAGAAGAAGCATCCTCGTGGTATTCTAATAAAATCAAAAAGATAAAATGTACTCGATAAAATTCAATATTGTTCTGAAATTGAGAAATACGACGTTTCATTAGCAAAAATGAAGAAACACAGACATGCATTTTTGCGTTTCTACGTATATAGTAACAGTAACACCTCCACATTAAACTAGTTTTACTAGTTGTTGACCTTTTGCAAAAGGCTTCGAGGTGTGCTCATTCATGACCTAAAGTAACCGTCTTTGTCTGATTCTAATATCCTGACTGCCAAATACACGCAAATCTATTGTATGAGTTGTTTGAACTTTAAAGCTGCATATTAAACAGGGTGTTCCAGGAGCAATCGAAAGTTCCGTACATATCATGATTTTTGGGACTGTCCTTCATAGCCCTATACAAATTTTAAACTTCTTTTGTATTTTATTCGCAATTGTTCATCATGGGAAAGCTTCAGTTGATTGTAAATTAATTAATGAATTAATGACCCAAATTTGAAAATATTAGTTTGCATTTTCACATTGATATTTAATTTTATTATATTAAAATGATTGTTTCGGATTGCATAAAATGTACAGCAAGGCAAATAAGAATAATGTTAACCATAATACAATAAATCACGCTATAGGTTTTTCCCAAGCTTCCTGTCGTATACGTCATATTATCCTCTTTGAGATTTCTGTTGTAGGTTTTCCTATAGCTTTAGTTCAGGGCTTTCGTGGTGTTCCACCTTTATTCTTTCCTTCGGGGCTCCATTTAAATTTTTTTTTTGGCCAACGTCTATCGTCCATTCTTAAAAAATGCTCAAACTATTTGAAACTCCATGTGTCTACTAACTTCTTCCATTAAAGATTCTTTGCAATTAAGATATTCTAGCACTGCGACGTAAATAGTCCATTTCTATCACTTGAATTATCTATTTCATTGCATCTTTAACCACCCATACCTCGCATCCTTAGCGCATCATCGATTCCACCAATATATTGCCTATCAGTTTTTAAATTTTGCTGAATTCTATTGTTTATTTGCATATATACCAATCCATTATCTATCGATTATAGCTTCCAAATATTCTAGTCTTTTTATGGGCTCTTCATAGTTCTGTTATCCATCTGTTGTTATTTCTCCATAAAAATTTTATTATTTATTATAATTACTCTTCTCAGTTCTCCATTAATACTTTTATAATTTTCCCTATCAGCGCCAGTGTTATTTACTTTCCTTTTATTAGTTATTTGATAAAAATTAATAACACAAAAATTATGATATTTTCAAATTGACTTTATAATCGTAATATCCGTGTTATAAATTTTCGCATTTTATGTTTTGTTTTTTTTATTACATGTCATAATAAATCTTATTTTATACCGATTCTTATATTACGTACTTTTTTGCGTTTAGATTAACGATGACATCCTTGTTGGAAGCCTTAGAACAAAAGTACGGAGAAAGTAGTACAGATTCTGATGGATCTGAAGAAGATGAGGGAATTTCGGTTTCGATATTTCTACCAAGAAAACATCCACGCACGATCATTCCTTCGTTGTTGGTACTGAACGATTGCGATATTGCATCTGCCGGAGACAAACAAACATTGGTTGATAAATGTGCAGGAGTTGAAGAATTGGATTTAGCTAAGAATAAACTTCAGCATTGGCAGGAAGTAAGTTATAAAATTTTTTGTATTGAAATAATATTAAGCGAAATCAAACGAACGTGAAAATGTATATTCCTATTTTTTTGAAGTATCTTGACTTGATTTAGTAGGTAATATAATTTTCACAATACTTTTGCAAAGAGTTTAAAAAAATGATTGCGATCTTTTGTAGGTTTTTACAATATTAAAGCATATGCCAAGACTTAAATTTGTAAACTTAAGTTTTAATTGTTTATCGTCTCCATTAGAAGAAGTGCAATTGACTGATGACTTAAAATGGCAAAATCTACGAAATCTTGTAATGAATTCCACCCAGGTACCATGGAAAAATGTTAGATGCATTTTGGATCATTTGCCAAGTCTGGAAGAATTGCATTTAAGTCTTAACAAATACGATCACGTTAATTTGTGTTCCGAATGTTGCAAGTGTGAAGATGAAAGTGCACAAACTCAGGAAACGGAAGAATGTGAAAAGGAAGTTAAATGCACTTGTTCTAAAGATTACTATAAAAATAAGCATAAACATACTGGTATCAAAAAAGTACATTTTACTGGAAATCCTGTAAACAAATGGAGCGAAGTTTGTAAAATTGGATATGCTTTTCCAAGCTTGGAATCGCTTGTTGTCGCCGATTGTCCGATTAAATCATTGGATATAAATAGTGAAGATGAAACGACTGAAGTGAACGTTGAGTATAATAGGTCAGAGAGTAACTGTGAAGATGACTGCAAAGTGGAGTCGCCACATGATAGTTTTAGAAAACTTAAATTTCTGAACATAAATTCGACCAACATTTCCACTTGGGATGACATCGAGCGGCTGGCGAAATTTCCAGGATTGCAGTGCTTGAGAGTTCAGGTAATGTTTTAGTAGTAATTAATTATTGGTAGGTCATTATTTTCATTTTAAATTTGTTGCCTACTTTATGTTTATGCTAAAATCAATTTAATTTGTGACAATGCCGTGGTTTAGATTCCACGGTTTGAAAAAGCTGTAGGTCCTTTTTACGCGAATTGAATGATAATTTTGTTTTGATTATACTAATCATTATTTAATTATTATAGGGATGTAGTATATGGGGAACACATGAATACACGGAACATGAGAGGAGGCAATTTTTGATAGCAAGACTACCAAATGTGCATACTCTAAATGGTGGTGGTTGTATTGATGCCGATGAACGGGAAGACGCAGAACGTGCTTTCATAAGGTACTACATGGAAAAGCCAGAAAGCGACAGACCAGAAAGGTAAGCAAATGTTTGTTAGCTAATTGGATTTTTTACTTTCTAATTTTAATTATTAGATATTTTGAACTGGTGGCAATTCACGGAAAATTGGATCCTTTGGTAAATGTTGATTTACGACCAGAAAAAAGGGTAAAGGTTCTATTTACTTGTGGTAATAATAGTGAGATTCGATCTGTAGATGTTTATCGAACAGTCAGCGACCTTAAATTCAAGTTGGAAAGATTCGCTGGATTTTCAGCTTCCAGCATGAGATTATTTTATGTAGATCAAGAATTACGTGATCTTCAGGCAAGTATCAGATGAAACTAATCTGTATTTTCCTTAAATCTATCCTATAATCAGTACCTATAATGTGAGACGTCTACTTGCAATACCGGCTGCATCCATTTAAAGTAAATTTACAGAATGGTATATTCGGGGGTATATTATTGTTATTGTATCTCTTATATAGCAAAGCAGAATTTTTTCAACAATATATCAGTCGCTTAGATGCAAAAGCCGACAAGTCCACTTAAATAGAAAAGGAGATAATGCAGAAAAAGTCGTAAAATCTTTATGCGACCGAATTAAGTAACGATTTTTTTTGGTATAGCTTGCTACTCATAGAGAAAAATATAGAAATCAATTGAAAAAATGAGGGGCAGTCAGAAGTCTTCAAAAATTAATTATTATTAGAATGGACATGTCGGGTTTTGCACCTAAACTCGTAAATATTTATTTAAAAACGTCAATTACTAAAGATTAACCATCTATTCTTCACAGTTTTCTTGTTCTGTAGTTACCTGTGCTCTCTCCAATACATTTTGGAAAACTTTTCTAAACAAATAAACTAAAAAAATTTAAAAAAAAATAAATAAATAATCTTTTCAATTTGTCCAAAAACACGATCAGGGGGAATATAGGTATGTCAAAGCACACTACATAACTGGCAAAACCTTTGAAAATTCAATGATGGTTACGGGTTTTCAAAATGTTGAGCTTTGGAAATGTCGGTTTTTGCATCTAAGATGATATTTTAGTTTCATATAACTCGGTATTTGTCGGAATTTTCTCTTATAATTTTTTATGGGTATATAGGATTTTGCGTTTCTAATTTTTTGATGTATTAATCTCATTTTGGGAAAAGTTGTGACATGTCGGCTTTTACATCTAAGAGACTGATATTTAAAAGCTTATTTGAATGGGATCTAGACGTTTTTGAAAGGATCTGAGTTTAACACAAGAAAGATCAGATATCGTTTTATATCCTATAGTTTTTCACTGTTAGATAAATATTCAGGATGGATGTAGCCGGTATTGCAAGTAGACGCCTCATGTATTCCTTATTAGTTTGACAGTTCTCTTTGTAAAAAAGAAGGAAAACGCCGAGCACACCCATAATATATTATTTATTCTACCTACTAAACAACTACTTGAACATGGTTTGTTTTGGGATGAGTGGAATTGTTTCTTCTCTGGTTCATTCAAATAATGTAGCATTATTTTTTCAATTAAATTACTGATTTAGAGAGGAACGAAGCAGTAGATTTGCCGTCTTCTTTACATCAGTAATTTACTAATAACAATTTTATATTAATTTTTCTTTATTTTAAAGGGTCCAGAAGAAATGAGGTACCCTCATAAACAACTCTACAGTTATAATATAAGTTCAGGTGATGAAATAATTATAGACTATAAATTGCGCAGTAAACGTGAAAAAGTGTAAGATCATCATCATCAGTATTGCAAACTTTATTATACCGTTTTAGTTTTTGGCAACAATTTACTTATATTTATAATATACTAATTGCCAAACAATAATATTATTGTATGTAGCTAGATACCCATTATATTTGACTAAAACCATTAATGCGATAATTTTTAGATGCATGTTATTTTGCATCTTTGCTTTGTTGTTAGTTACTAACATGTGGATAATATATTTGTCGTTCAATTTTAATTTTGTAAAGTTGGTGGCATAGAAATGTATGGTATGAAAACCTTTGCTGTTGGGAAATACCAATTATTTTGGTATTAAATTCTAAAAATGTCCATCCTACTTCATTAGGATGCAAAGAAAATGGGAACCACATAATATCTTAAGTAAACGAATATAATGTAATCAATTGATTTGTGGTTCAGGTAATGAAATGGCAATTATTGCTCAAGACAGAATTCTTAGACAAAATATAATGTAATGGTTAAAATAGTTCAGTTGGCAAGTAGGTTAATTAGGAAAAATTCCATTTTCTTCCATAACGTAAGGCAATTTCAGCAGACTTGAAAAAAAATACATCCGGATGGGTGGTGTAGAGGTTAGCAAAATAACTGCAAACCAAGTAGTCCTGTGTGATCAACTTGTTAACTGGACTAAAAGGCATATTAATGATATTTCAACATGAAATAAGGACTACTTTTTGTCTAATTATCTGGGAATCTTTGGTGCATACTAACAACAGGAGTATTAATATAAATTAACATAACATGTGAAGTTGAGGTGGTTTAACTGGTAGTACGTAAGTGTTTGTGATAAAAATTAGTTTGTTAAAGAAGGCAATCATTGTTAATTTTATTTCTAATACCTAATTATAAATTAGACTGAAATGTTAAATTATGGAAAGTTTTAAAACAAGAATTAGTTGCTGATTAGTGGAAGAAAGTTATTTTTTTTTGTAAAAAGACACAGGTGTGAATTAATAAATATATTTTCATGAATAGCACAATAAATAATTATAAATATCTGGAATGCTTTTTTATTATTTTATAATTTACTTGATGTTCCTATGTATGAAAAAAATAAATTCCACCTTATAACTTTGTTCCTCATGCTTGAAAAGAAATGAAGATGTAATTTTGAAAATAATAAGACAGAATTTTGAAATATTTCGATCCTATTTATAGTACACACTGAATTTACATAAATAATCCGTTTGTTCGGCACATATTTTACTTACAAGTTTTGATATCTTTGAAATCCATTACTAAAATTTGTACTTACTATAATCAATACAAAAACACCCAAATTAAAATTTTTACCTATAATAAATTTTTGAATCTACACTTTTTATTACATAATGAAAAACCCTGTAATTTCAGTGTCTAATTATTGTAGTTTTTCCAATGGTAACCAAGACCTACAGTATGGAGGAAACACTCTAGTGAAAATATTACAGATTTGTAGTTCATTTGCAAGAAACACTAATTTATTGAAGAATGCTTTTTAAATTTTATTGAACTACAAACTACATAATGAATGTAGACAACTTTGTTGTCCTGTAAT
Organism: Podabrus alpinus; assembly: GCA_932274525.1. Taxonomy (NCBI): domain Eukaryota; kingdom Metazoa; phylum Arthropoda; class Insecta; order Coleoptera; family Cantharidae; genus Podabrus; species Podabrus alpinus. The sequence goes on along the minus strand of OW026457.1, from coordinate 62,591,960 downwards.
GTGTACATTTTTAGTTTCAAAATCAAACAAATAAGAATTAAACCATAACAATAAAAATTTCACAAATAAATTATTTGAACAAGTTTAAGAATTTAAACAATTTTTTGAAACTTGAAAAATTAGACTAGCCACTACGAGTCCTCTACTAGTGTATAAAAATTAAGTTTCATGTCCTGAACACCAATAGAGTTCCCTCAATACTACTGATCATAAATTTCCTAATAAAAATTGTGAATGTATAACAAAGCTTACAAAACAAGTTCAGAACTATAAATATGTTTGGTAATTTTACAAATTGTGTATTCTCAACCTACAAATTCTTGTAAGCTTAGTCATCCAAATGCAAATTCAAGAAACTCAAGGAAAACACTTGAACTTTAAATAAAAAAATTGTTCAATATTAAATAAACCTAACAATTTTACTAAAGTAATTATAACTCTGAATGATTGTCACTATCACCATCATCTACTTCACTTGATTTTATATTATCATCTTCCGTTTCCTCACCTTGAGAATCATCTATATTAGGCTTTTCTACAGTTTCATCAACTTTTTCTTCTTCCTTCACCTCTTTTTCGACTTCCTCGTCTTTCTTGCCTTCATTAGTATTAGCAGTCTCGTTCTCTTTCACTTTATACGCCTTCTTGGGTTTCCAAATTTTTAACTTATTCACTAAATATTTAACTTCCCTATCTAAAAGTGCCATTTTTTCAGATATCAATTTTACTGTAAGTTTTATGGGTTCATTCTTCTTTAAGTCTTTTTGTTCTTTGCTCTTTTTATCCATCCACTCTTTCGTTTCGTTAATAACCTTTTGCAAGGTTTCTATTTCTACATCGGTGAAAATATCCTTTTCAGGATTGGACGACTTGGTCAGATTTTTAGCCGACGCCAAAAAGTGATTAGATCCGTTCAACATCGATTTCAAAGCACTCAAAGCTTCGGGTCTCTCTTTATGTTCATAAACTCGCGTATACAAATCACGAGTTAGAGTTCTAAGTTCGTTTAATTTTGATTCGTAAGTGTCTGCATCTACATCAGAACCATCTTCGTATAACCACTCGGAAATCGTGGAACAAGCCGTTCGTATGTTTTCTATTTCTTCTGGCGTTGAAGCTTCAGTATACTCATCTTCATTTAGTTTGTTCTGCGCATCGATAACGTAGCTCTCCAAATTATTCAGTGCAGTTTCTCTTCTCACTACCGCACGGTCGATGTCGTTCAACTTTTTAAGTTTTCCAATGGACTCCACCAATTGTTCTTTATTAAGAACGTCAATCGATAAAATTTTTTCTACTGCTGTAATGGGTTCTTTTACGGTGACAATTTTTGGTTTACTGTCTTTCTTTTGAGTTTCCTTTTCAGTTGCATTTTGATTGCCTTCAGGTGTAGTGTCATTCTTTTTCGTTTCATTTTTGACCTGTTCTTCAGGCACTTCTTCGGGTTTCTCTTCTTCTTCTTGGGGAGGTTTTTCCGTTTCGGCTTCGGTATCACCTGTAAATAATTTGCTGATTGTGTTGCCTAGTTTCGAGAATGGATTTTCTTCATCTTTCTCATCGGGATGCACCGTTTTCTCAACCACAAATTCGACATTTTGAAGTTTCAGTATTCCAGATTCGTCCAGCGCAAAGTGCGCTTTAATGCCCTTACTTTCAATGTTCTCACCTTTATTACGATTTATGGCATCGGCAACTCCTTGCAAACTAATTTCTGTCAAATTCAAGTTACTTAAATTCAAAATTTCATTTTCATTTAAGTGCTCGAGCTCGGCATAATTAACATTGAAGTTGAAATCGGTTATGTGTTTGTTGAAAGTAATTATTTTCTTTTGTGGATATGGATTCATGAGACCAAACAACATTCGTTTGATTTGTTTAGTTTGACCTTCGGTTCCACGCTCAAACACAACTTGGATGGGAAATATAACTCCATCACGAGTAATAAATTTCTTTACCTGAAAACCGGTGCTCAAATCTGCTGCCTTATAAACGGCTCCCATAGCAGCTGCTTCATCAGTGTTGAGATTTTTTGCCAATTCTTGACCAACAACGCTTTGCAAATGTTCTTGCACTTTAGGAACACGAGTGCCGGCTCCAAATAGAACAAACTGGCTTATGACGTCAACTGATAAACCTGCCGTTTTTAAAGCTTGATCAACAGGTCCACGAACACGATCGAACAAATCCTGACACAAATTTTCCAATTCTTCCCTCGTTACTTTAAGTTTAAAATCTTGATCGTCCAACAAACCTTCAATTTGAGCAAAGTGTTCCGTGTTTGCTGATAATATGTTCTTAAGTCGACCGGCTTCTTTAAACAGCTTGGCATACGCACGAGGATTTTTGAACACATCGTTTTGTGTTTTTTTCATTTCGTTGAATTTTTGGGCCAAATAATCGCGCAAACGTAACTGTATGTCTAATCCACCAAGAGTACGGTCGTAACCGTAGCCAACTACGGTAAGTTGTGGATGTGTTTCCACATATCCTCGTTCTTTTGTTTTAATTGTTTGATAAGCTATTATGGTTGCAGAAGTAGAAGTTGCACCCATGTCGTAGAACATTAAATATTGAGCAGTTTCGTTGAAATCTTTGATTCTAAATATTCCATAATTTAAAGCTACCGCTGTATGGTCGTTAATGAGTTGCAGAACCTTGAGATCTGCCATATGTGCAGCTTGTAAAAGTGACTTACGTTCGGCTTGATTGAAATACCCAGGAACGGTCAGAACACATTCTTTAATTGCCTGTTGAGCATTTTGTTCTGCATATTCTTTGGCACGATGCAAAAACTGTGAAATTAATTCTTCAGGACTGTAGAAGGTATTTTCATCGTGCTCAAATAAAATAGTTCCCCTTTGCTTGTCTTCCACAATTTTATAGAAGGGAAATCTCTTTTGGTACAACTTAACAATTGGATGATTTATGTCTTTAGCTAACAAATCGATAAGGTAAGAATAGCTACTTTTTGGAAACCTTATACCAACAATTTGTGCTTCTTCGCCGAACGTTCTAACGTCATCGCGAAAAGTTATAACCGCTGGCGTTTTCCTTTTGGATTCTTTGTTTAATACTATTTCCATTGGCACTCCGGGTGACACTATACCTATCTTCATCCATTCTGATCCTAAATCAACTGACATTACAGCAACTCCACCGACATAGCAAATATATGTAAGACATAATAAAGCCGATACGAAAGTTGCAATCCAATTCATTGTGAACACTAAAACAAATAATTACATTAATTGAAATTGAAATCTGAGGTTAACTTAAATAAAATGAGTTTTGTAGGCCACTTACGTTTAATTAAAATACTAAAAACTTGAGAAGTAAATTATACTCTCTCAATCACTTAATACGTAAGTAGTTTGATACACACGTACACTAAAAATTAACCACGTCAAGCCATGTGTATTTAGACAGCTGTGGCATATGAACCGGCTGATTACTGTTATGGTTTAGTTGGCCCTTTTTCATTGGTTGCTCAGCAACTCACCAAATTTGACAAGTTCTGCTTTACTTTCCGTACTTACCCATTTTTACAATGACAGTGCATGTGTTTCTAGTATTACTATTGCCCAATAGTTGGCGCTCCCAACAATGGAGTTGATATTTTTTAAAATATCTTCCTTGTCTTTAGTGTACTCAAAAAATAAAAATTGTAAGTTATAAATTACATTTAATTTATGCATTATGTTCACAATAATATAGAAAACACATCGCAAAATAAAAAACAAAAACCAGTTATAAATTACCCGCTTAGCTTCTGGCTTTTGAAAATTATTTTTATAGAAGCAATAATTAATTTTTTATTTTTAGAGAATTTTTAAAAAGATTAAATTCCTATACCTAAACCAGACTTACATACAAAAAAATTATTTCATAATTTTTGGATTAAAAGATTTCAGAAATTTTGGCTTGTAATATTACAAAAATGTCGATAAACGGATACAAAGTTGTAAAAGTGGAAGATGTTTAAATGTTCTGAAGTATATCTATTTATTCTGACTAGATAGCTAAAAATCTGTTTTGCTTTATACAGGTTTGTTTCATTTTGTAATTATTAGGTTTGTTTCATCGGCGAGTTCTCGTTAGTTCTAGTTGGTTCTAGAGCTATGCGCATGCTCTTTAACTAAAATCTTAACAGATTTTAGTTAAAGAGCATGCGCATAATTCTAGAACTAACGAGAACTCGTCGATGAAACAAGCCTAATGTTTTGTTGCGCGATTATATATTCCCCATCTCAAAATTGCAGTTTTTCACCTTTCAGTTTAGATACAGTTTCATTACTTCTTGAAGGTATGGTTTATTCTAATCTTTAGATTTTAAGAAATTATTTTCAAACAATTTGAAAAGCGGAAAATTGAAAAGTTAAACTTCTTCTTAAAATTCGTACTTACCTGCCATATTATATGCTCTCAATTGCTATGACTATGTACTAACTTTTTCTTCTTTCTGACGTTAGCGTCCTTCTCTCATATGCCTGCGTTTTGCACGTAAGTTTATGGCTAGTATTTATTTGGTCAGTATTTTTATCATTAAATGGTCAGTATTTTTATTGAAATGATCAGTATTTATTAATAAATGGTCAGTATTGCATTGATCAGTATAAAGTATTTATTTGGTCAGTATTTTTATCATTAAATGGTCAGTATTTTTATTGAAATGGTCAGTATTTATTAATAAATGGTCAGTATTGCATTGATCAGTATAAAAACTGTCGTGATTTAAATAATATGCATATATAGTTATACGGAATGATGATTAGTTACCAACCGTAAAATATTATAGACTTCGGGTCGGATTACCTAACATTGGTCACCCCAAAAAAATTGAAAATTTCCTATTGCAAAGAGGAAGGTTTATATAGTATAATGACATAATTTTCACAAGCAAAGATATAATAAAAATTTCGAGCAAAATCAATTTGAAAAGTACGGTAAAGTAGCATCGAGTATGCGGTAACCCCGGTCGATGTGCCATCAGTCGCCCGTGGTCCCTTGAAAATGCGTAAAATTTTTTCGCTCCGATTTGAATTTTTCTTTGAAATTCGGATAGATGGGGGTGTGATTAGTGGATATTAGTAATAAATATAATCAAAAAATGGAAAATAACCCGTGTATTGCCGAAAAAGTGAAAAAATTAAAAAAAATTTCCTTCGAATTTTGGGGTGTGCATTCGATAAGGAGGGTAATCCATCGTCAAAACCTACCCTTACGGGGCGCCGCTCCGCTCCGCTCCGCGTTGCACCCCTCCAGGGCGGTTTTGACTCTGGTTACTAGGCTAAACATACGAGAAGCGCCACCCATCAAGAAAACCGGGATAAATGAAACCGGGATGTGAGAGACCCTCGAAATAGCATTAAAAAGTATAGTTGCGGTATGGGGCAGTAAACTATTACGTTTCACCCCCAAAAAATCGCCTAAAAACAAAAAATAATCGATGTTATAATTTTTATAATTTTTAAAAATAAATAATATTTATACTGACCATTTATTTAAAAAAAATACTGACCAAATATTTAGTTATCTTACCCTCTCACCATATTAATACTGACCAAAATATTATTATATACTGACCATGTATTTAAAAAAATACTGACCATGTAATGATAAAAATACTGACCAAATATTTAGTTGCCTAAGTTTATCACACAAAGGGACTTTCTGTTTAACATGAGCTGTGAAAAATGGGAAGTGTAATACACCTCATTTTGAGGTTTACCAAACAGATTATACCTCGGTAGTTTGCCATTGCCTTCCGTGGGAAGTGTCAGAATAAAGTTCTTACTGTACCCGGAGTCGAAGCGGGTACTCCGTATTAGCAGCCAAGGCACTTAACCCTTATGCTATTATTTAGTATTTTATTATTATTTAATAATATTATTTTTATTATTATATTAATAGTATTATTTACTATTTAGTAGCTGTGGTGGTTCGAATCATAATTGGCATAGCCAATTTGGATAATCAGACTTCAGATAATCGGCGTGCAGTCTACTGTAATTGAACTAAAACTACCAAATTATAACATAGCCAAAAGAGTTCAAACAGAATAAAATGCTTTAAAGATGCCATCAGTGAAACAATATCAACCTGTATTTATGCTTTTCATTTATATCGAAATCCTGTTTTTTAGCAATGATTTTTACAGCTCTGTGGGCTGTAGGCCGAACAACCGACACAGTCTAGATGGCTGAAGGCGGCCTATCGGCCGCCTGTGCCAGTTAGTATATTTAATAGGTTGCCAAAAAAAAATTACTAATCATAGGTGCGTTACGTATAGATACATTTAGGGCCGGTTGTGCAACAGATGTACATCATCGAGTTAGAGTTTACCAAGATATTTCTGCTATATAAATTGGTTCATACTGTGCTGCGAGCACAATAAACGCGAAACAAACGCGCACTTGACGCCGAGATCTGTCAGAAATACGTTTATAGGGGATGGTTATTTATTCCCTATTTTTGCTTGTTAACTTGTTATTAATTTAAACAACGATAATATACGAACTTATTTATTTACACTTTATACAAATTATCACCTTGAAGTCATCTTGAACTACTTCTTCGAATGATGCTGTCGCACTACTACTTCGAACATTACTTATCGAACTACTGCTTCATGGTTTGCCTACCGGACGCAGTAGTTTACATTTAGCTCTTAGCGACCTCTGTGGCAGTTTACAAAAACATATTTAAATTTGAATAATACAGAGTGGCCACACGTTCAACAGAAATCGTCCGCACACAATGAACGCGAACCAAGCGCAAATTAAAAGGGGCTTTAGGGAAAAGACGAATTTTTATTTATAATTTATTACATAACTCCAAAATATTGGGAAAATAACCCTTTGGTAATCGTACAGTTTACATCGTAAACTGTTTAGAAAAACTAAAGTAAGTTTTCAAAAATTAGAATATGATTGTGTAATGAAACCAAACCTGAGTGAGGTTATGTCACGGCTTTGAGAGCGTAAAAGTAGAAAGTTGCTCAACTTTATTTCGTGTCAGAGTGTAGCACGGAGCGTTGATTGTGCGCAGCGCCATTACCTTACATTGGTTCAACTTTCGCCGGAATCAAGAGCGCGTTGGTTTCGCGTTCATTGTGCCCCCTTTACTCTAAATTGAAGATGATCTTTCGTTATACAAGTGATCCTTTGATGGCCTTATATTTGGTTCCAATATAGGCTCTGTGCGTCCAAATGAATTGTTGGGTGCGTTATAATATTTTTGGAAGTTTGAGGTTAGTTTTGTAGCGGTCCTAGAATTAGTTCACGATAAATAGAAGTTCCGCGCTACTTAAACTAATCGCATCGGCAGCGCAGTTGTTTGAGCGCACGTATTCATAGCTAATATGTCTGGGTTCGAATCCAAGTTGAGGAACATATTTTTCAGCATACCATCCTGCTAAAATTTCTATCTGCATGTAAAGTTTCAAGTTCCTGTAGCATGCCTTCCTTTTATGTCGGCCGTCATTTGGAGTCACCATTTTGAATTTTCACAAGTTTTTCGGCGGTTTGAGGTTAGTACTTATCCGGATGTAAAATTTAAAGTAGCCGGCAATACAGGAAGTACCCGAACAATTCTTGCCGGAGCATAGAGTTCATATTGGAGCCACCGTTTTAAAATATCCAATTGTATTAATTTTTTTGGGAGTTTTAAGTTAGTCTCTATCTACATGCAAAATTTCAAGTTCCTAGCATGTCCTCATTTTATGTCGGCCGTCATTTAGAGTCACTATTTTGAATTTTCCAATTTAAAAAATTCTCTGCAGTTTGAGGATATCATCTGTCTGAATCCAAAATTTCAAGTTATAAGCACGTCGGGAAGTACCCAAACAATTCATGTGGACGCACAGAACCCATAATGTTTGACTAAAATTAAACCATGTGAAGTAACCCCCCTTAAAAAAATATTTTTGATTCTTACCTTTAAAGAATCGTAGCACCGAAGTTATTGAGTTTTTATGTTAATATTTCAATGCTTTTTTAAAGAGGGTGAAATTATCTATAAGCTAGATTTTAATCCTTTATTGTCTAAAATCAGAGAATTTCGAGTTATGAATTAAATTAAGTAAAGAAATGAAAACCTAAAAAGTTTAGGTTTTATTTTTTGTTATTCTTGTAAACCGTGGATCTTTCAAACGAGACGTTTACCGATAGCAAATTCAACGAGGTACAGTTTTGGTTTAGTCAACTTTTTAAAATTTCTTATTTACTTTTTTTATTCGTTACTCGTATTATAAAAAAGTAAATAATAAATTTAATATTTCGCAAAAAGTTAAATCTAATATAATATAGTAAACTTATTAAAAAAACAATCCATTTCAGAGGAAAATTAAAATTAGATGGGAAAAATGTAGATTTTTTTAATAAGACGAAGGAAATAAAAATAAATCAAAATATAGTAAATTATTTTGTTTTTGAATAAACGCCTAAAGAATTTTTTTTATATTAATTTTATTTCATTACTAGCTGGCACGGGCGGCGTCCGCCGCCCTTAGCCATCTAGACCCAGAATAGATCCGAGAAGGCCATAGTTGTTCGGCCTTCGGCCTCACCGTTAGGTTAGTATTAGTTTGTGATATTTATTTGGAAAACCAATTAAAAACAATTTAATCTTCACGTAAAGTTAAATCTTCCGCAAAGAGGTGGATCTTCCGCGAAGAGGTGGATCTGCCGTTAGGTTAGAATGTTCGGAGTGCAGTTTACCAGTTTGCAAAATTTCGTGCAGTTTACCCGGGGTGCAATTTACTACTTTTTTTTCGGCTACCTGCAGTCGTTCGTGTAATTTACCGTTCCCGCCATCTGTTAACAGTATTTTGAATCACTGACAGTATGTCAGAATAGTTAGATTTTTGACAAATTAAATTTTTGTTTGCAAGACTTGTGATTTGATTTATCGAAAAAAGCGAAAACTGCACTCTGAACATTTTCCAGGTAAAAATAAAAATGGTAAACTGCACTCCAAACAAAAATTATTAAATTTTTTTATTAAAAAACAAATCTCCGCGTAAAGTTAAATCTTCCGCAAAGAGGTGGATCTTCCGCGAAGAGGTGGATCTGCCGTTAGGTTAGTGTTAGTTTTTGATATTTCTTTAGAAAACCAATTAAAAACAAATTAATCTTCAGGTAAAGTTAAATCTTCCGCAAAGAGGTGGATCTTCCACGAAGAGGTGGATCTGCGTCTTCTTGCACAATTCCGGCGAGTTCTGCGACCTATATAAAGTGCTCCGGTCTTATTCGCGGCATTCAGATTAATTTATTAGTGGTTTTCATTTTTCGAATTAAAGCCGCCATCCCCGCCATCTGTTGACAGTATTTTGAATCACTGACAGTACGTCAGATTATTTCGATTTTTGACAAATTAAATTTTTTGTTTGACTTGTGATTTGATTTATCGAAAAAAGCGAATAACTTTGCTCTCCGCGGGAATTTCTTCTCCATTTATGCACGAATAGTTGCGGCTGGACCTACAAAATAACTATGCAAAATTTGGTTGAGATCGGTCCAAGGGTCTAGGAACGTATAGCGAACAAACACGCAAGCAAGCACGCAAGCAAGCACCCAGACAAGCTCTTTTATATATTTAGATAGGGGAAAAATATTAATTGTACGCACCCTGGTGGCTGTCATTGGTGGCTGTAATATCAACTAAATATTTGACGTCACGATGATGCTAAAATAAAAATGACTTCGAGGTTAAATTAATTAAAATACGTTAAATTTATTATTTTTTATTAAATTATTTATTTATTACTTACTTAGTTGTAATGTATTATTATCGTTCAAAACCAAATCAAAGTATTTCTGAGCGAGGTCAAGCGAGGTTATATCATTAGCGTGCATTAACGTGACGTCACGTTTGTTGTTGCTTACAGCGCACCATCGGCAATATTTTATTCCTATTACGTTGTAATTAATTATTTAATTCAAATTATTTGTTTATTACAAGCAAATGGATAAAGATGAAAATGCAAATTTTGAATTGCTCGAAGTTCGAAGTTGTTAGTGATGCCTCGAAGGTAAATTTCGACTTACAAGTTTGCTAGACCTTGGTCATCACGTGTACTGTCTTTGTTTTTAACATCTCGGTGAATTTCCAAATAGAAGGATGGCATCTATTTTCTATGGTTTTAAGCATTAAATTCATTAGGCATAACATCAACGGTTTGAATCCCGACAAAAATTTAATTAAACATTTTTTTTTAGAAAAGTACTTTTAGCGCCACCTACGAGATGTGCATCAGTCGTGAGGACACCCTGTATATGCGATAAATGATATTTGGAAGGACAGAAGGCATAAGAAATTGAAGCTATTATAACTTTTTACGGGCAAATGACAAAAACAGATACTATACAGAATAAGCAAGCAAATAGCAGAGCGAGCCGAACGGCAAGTTTTGCTAACTTGCGAGTTAACGTAACACTTTCTGTCCATGTAATACATCGGGTTACATTTTGTGTTTAAAAAGAGCAACTTTCTCGGTAGTTAATCAACTAGAAAGTATTATTTTCTTAAGTCATGGGGGAAAAGTATGTTTTATGCTCACCAGGGGAAGCCCAATGTAGGATATCCGCAATCAAGATCCCAATCTTTTTGGTGATTCTAAAAGCCAAAAAAATTATGACGGTCGTTAGATTTTTGCCAATATTGCTTGGTTTTTGAATAATGAATTTTTGAAAATAGAGTAATTCCATCTCAAATCAACTGAAGAATTTACTCGACCCCCACCAAATTTGACGAAACTTGGTGCACACCATCTTAGTAAAAAATAAAAAATACAAATTTAAGGATTTGTCACTAAAAAATTGGGATCTTAATTGCCGTTATCCTACATTGGGCTTCCTCTTGTCAGTGGCGGCTAGTACGGGGAGTCCTAAGACACGCCGCACTCCAAAAACAAAACAAATGTTGTTTAATGTGGGCATAGTTACGTCGCTGAAATTGGGCAATTCGATGTCGCTTGGACCGTAAACGGTTGCACGGATTTAAAACACTTGCCTGAAAGTAAAAAGTAAATTTGCAATCCCCCCCAATTCTAGCGAAACCACGAGTGGCCGTTAATTAGTAGTTTACTTAAACAACTTCTTCAAGGCAGTAGATTTACGAAATTAAATTGATTTAAGCCCCTCTCCGCCCAATCTGAAGAAACTAATGGCATTAGCACCCATATTATATACAGGGTATTGTTAGGTTATCGATTTTTATTTTAATATTCATTTTGCAAATTAATTATTAAAACGTAATACATAAAATAAATATAATAGTCTCAATTTATTTAAGTAAAATTTTTCTTTTATTAGTTTATCAGTCTATTTGTTTGTGGGTTTATAACGCTAAATTGGTCCGTTAAATTAACGGACCAATTTAGCGTTATAAACCCCGTTAATCCTCTTGTCAGTACAACCCAGGCAGTCACGTTTTAGATCAGAGATTAACAACCCGCGGGCCGCATGCGGCCCGCCACTCTTTCTCGTGCAACCCTTCAAAGATTTTAAATTTTCACTTTTAAGGTTAGGTTTTGTAAGATGCAACTTTTGAATTTGAACTTCGCGCCAACGTCCTCTCCAGAAAAACGCCATCTATTGAGAACTAACAAAGTTCAAATCTAAAATCACACTTCTTCGACGACACGGAAAATAACTTGGACCACCACGTTGTGAAAATACCTACGATCGCCATCTAGTAACCAAACTCTTTCTTCCGGTGTACAAAACATGGTGTCAAAAACAACTGTAACAAACAAATGATCGCTCAGAAAGAGAGACGAACCATAACTTCCAACACAAAATAAAACAACCAAATTTGGGCATGTCAATTCTTTTATTATCTTTAATATTCTTGTTTGAGGAATTTAACCTGAAGCAATGATTTACCTAAACCGTGACCTAATAAATCTGTAGATTTAATTACCCTGAAAGTCGATTTGTTTTAAATCGCTTTATGTTATTTTAATAACTTTTAAATTACTTGTTTGGATTCAATCCTTAGGATTGTAATAATAGTTTCTTCATGTACTTAGTACATTCTTTGAAGATTTTGTAAAGCTATGTGTTTTAATGAAACACTAGCTGTTAATAAAATCAAATACTTTTAATCTACTTTTAAATAAACACCCTTAAATTACAATTTACTACCTAATCAATTGTAACTTATTTAAACTCAGTTGAAACAATAATTTATATTTGGCCTGCTGGTTTAAATCAAAGAATCCTTCGTTGGTTTTTATAGTGGCTAAAATATTATATATCTCGCCGGGCCAACGTTCTTCTAGAAAAACATATATAGGTACAGTTGTTCAAATACAAATTAAAATCACAACCTAATTCAAACAAGTTCAACCATCCTGTATTTGAATACAAAAGATACCTAATTTACCAATGTTAAAAACCCAGATCTAAGTTACGACTTGTTACGACAACTTAATTAACAACAAATCTTTGGGAACAGTTCAATGTAATTTGCTTTATGGTTTGCATTTAAGCAGATTGGTCTTGTGTAATTTATTTTCCAAGCCAATAGGGGTTGTTTATAATCTTTTACCCAAATCGTCGAAGCTAAATGTACACGTAACGAACCCAAAACCATTGTTTTAAATAAGTCAATTATTTACCAAGATAGAAAGATTTGCGGACATATTTTTCATCATATTTTAAAATGTTGTGCCACCTTAAACTATGACTGAATTCCTCCAATCAATTCTTTGGACTTGCAAACAATTAACAATAACTTTGGCAAACACCCTGAATATAATTATTTACTTTACTAACAAATTTCCTATTTTAAATAAAGACACCTCTTATTTATAAATCTAATCTCATTTGAAATTAAAAACACCCTGTAGATAATAATTGTTAGAATTTACTTTGTATTAATGAAAACAAGTTACCATTAGAAATTTGACCTTGCAGTTTAAAATAATCCCTTTTGTGCATTTTAACATGTGGCAATGATCTACATTTAGCCTTGAATCGAATAGTAAAATTTTCCACTGTCACACCCTTGAATCTAAAACACCCGGTTTGAGGTACAACTCCCCCTTACCTAGGCGTCCTAAAAATGCCCGAACCCTTTAACCTTGTATCAAATAATTTTTATAAGTTAACAATTTCTACCTTTGATAATAAATAACGTTAAAAATGCATTTAGAAAACCAAATTTAACTATAATGTAAACCCTTTAAAAACAACCTTTTTTAAGTTTCTATTGTTTGAACAATGGAATACGATTAACCATACAGTGCATACGTCAATAAAAATCATACCAGTGCATACGTAGGGCCTGTGAGGCCCATAGCTTTAAATCGACGAATGTTTGGATTTTTCAGGAAAATATGATAAATTTTTAAATCTATATAATTTATTAAACTTAATAAAAATAGAAAATTTAAAAGAAAAATAAAAATCGTTGAAATAAATCAAATAAATTATTACGCAATATTCAGTCACATTGTAGTTGTATATTGTATTATGGTGACGTGCAAGAATTGCAAAGATACTTTTGATAATAGTTATAATTGAATTACATGGAAATTATAGCAGTTTTATTAGGTATAAAATTATTTTGCGAGTAATGATTACCATCTTTTGTTTTTGCCAGCTGAAATTGTGTTTTACAAAGCTTATAATTCGATTGGAAGCCGTTTAATATAAAATAGTAACGACAGTGCATACGTCGGGCCCACTAGGCCCAAAGCCCCTTCATTGACAATCCATTCAACTTTCTGAAGTTATTTAAACACATATCGATGTCTTTTCATATTCTGGACAGCTACTAATGATATTGTGAAATTTATTTCAACGGTTTCTTTTTTATATTCGTTTAAATGTTCACTCGGGCCTGCTAGGCCCTACGTATGCACTGTAGGGTTAAACACAAATAAATAAAATAATGTCATTTTGCCCAAATTTTAGTAACGAAAACCTTATTAATTAATGCATAAATTATACCTGTTAATTAGAACAAACACTAAAAGAAATTTAACACTCAGAAATATCTGTATTGAAAATAAAGAAATGTCGAACAACTGCTATGTTCAATGGTTTACCCACACGTGACCGATAGTGGTCCGAACAAAAGAAGTGACGCTCTCTATAGCTAATATGACCTTTAAGAACCTGTTATCTTTTTGTACCAAAAGGTGTCGTTCCAAAATATGAATTTAAAATAAAATATACAGGACGTTTAAAAGTATTCTAAACCAAAACAAGCGGTAAATTTAAAATATAAATTAATTTCAAAATTCAATATTACAGTTTATTTTGTTAAAAAAAATAATTTTAATTCATCATTCAGTGTTTGTATAATCATAAGTTTCTTACATGCGGCCCGCTCAATATTTTTCAATTTGTAGCTGGCCCGTTGTAAACTAAAAAGGTTGCTCATCCCTATTCTAAACGGATAGTGACATTTAAAAAAATTTATTATGGGTACAGAATTACTTATTTTCATATGACTTCTTTTCTAAAATTTCGACACTTTTCTTGATAATCTTATCGATTAATAATTACTCACGCGTTGTTTAGTAACGTGAGTAATTACACGCGAGTGAATAATCGAATCAATTATTTTTTCCTTTATATATTCATTACTTCTTTGATAGCGAGCGATTGTTATGGTTTTCGGGCATTATTACCACTAACACTCTCGCTTGACGCAGTTCCACACAAATATCTAATAACAACGACGGATTTCCCTGCTATTCCGAAAAATACTTTGAAGACACCCCCTTTTCGGTTTATTTTATTCGCCCCCCCCCCCCCGAAGAGATTTTTACTTAAATAAATAAATACTGGTCGGACAGGACAACAGGATTTCGTGAATGAAAAGAAATAAATGAAATACCATTAAATGAAATAATACCGATCAAGTAAATAAAAATACAAAAGATTTCGAAAATGTTGTGTCTTTTCGGTGAAAAATATGTCACGAGTCGATATTGCTAATAAAGTTATATAAAATTAGCGGCTGCAGAGACCGGGGAATTTGGGAAAATACCCCTCAGCACACCTTGATCAGAATGGCTATCTTGATATACTGGGCTATTTTGTATGAAGAAAGATGATCCAAAGAAGTTGTAACATAATCTTTCCTTACTGCTCTAATGAGAAGTCAGCTCGGAAAAGATTAAGTCCACGCAGAAGGATAAACCATCTACTTTAAATTTGCGTGGGGCCCTGGTGTTAGGTTTTAAACTAGCTCGTTATAGCCTGGAAGCGAGAGTCGTGGATCGTGTGAAAGAAACACCCCGGAGAGATCAAGGAAACAGCTTTGCCAACACAACACAATTAAAATTAACAATAAGAAGTTCATTGTCAGAAGGCAAAGATATACGCGATGTCGGATGTAAGAGGTGTTAGCCGACCAAAACAAGCACAGTAGCAACGACATTGCCACCGAAAATCACTCCCAAACATAAACCAAGGGCACATTCGAATGGTTACATAAAAATCCCACGATAAAGTGGAACCATATCGAATCCCCAATGATAAAACAAAAGACAGCAATCTCGGTGAAATGCCGCACCCTGTATATGGGTCGAACATCGCAGCCTTTCATAAAAAAGAACATAAAAACAAAAATAAACACACAAAAAAATGTTCAACATAGAATTTCAAATATGAAATTCGAACCCATGTCAAACGCTTAGGAATTTCAAAGTCTTTGCATTTGACCAACGCCGGTTGATATTTCCTAGTGAAATTTAAATGCACAAATAAAACTCAATTAACAATACATAATTAAATATTATTATTAATTAAAATAATTATCAAAAAGTAAAGTTTAGCATTGGCATTAAAATTCACGTCTTCGAACGTGTGAGATTAGATAGAATATCTCATCGTGCATACAACGAAAAATACGGCGTATCAACTATCTCGGCCAACATTCGTACAAAAAAATATGCAAGACAATGAAACCCTTTGTAATAAACATATCACATAAAAAAATAAGACAGTCAAGGGTTAGTTAAAACGTAATCGAACACCAGATGTACGGCGGAAAATTTGGCCAAGTCGAGTAATGCATTTCCCTGTGAAGCAATCAGTTCAAATTATAAAAACTTACCGAACTGAGTAAAAAAATATCCTTCCAGAAAATATGGACAAGGTGGTCCGACAAAAAGATAACGACCTGGAATACATCCACAATTCAGCTACCACGAACGTAAAAAATCCCCATAGTAATGGGTTGGAGCGCAAAATCCAAAAAACCATTCGTATTGATGCTGAACGGGACCCCTCACAAAAATCGCCACCATATTTTGTCAAAATTAGAACCAAAATTGTTATCACTTCACACAGAAAACACAAAACGTCGACCGCTCGGTACGAGCGCTAACCCAAGAAGTCCTTATCGTTGCATGCGCGAGTTTTAAACTCTGTCAAATACGCTCGCTATACAGGGTGCTACGAAATATGTCGCTAGATGTTAAAAGTTGAATTTAATAAATTCAACGTTGTTGCGAAAAAGAGAAAATTTTTCGTAACACACCCCCGAAGTAAGATATCTGACCGGAGGTCAAGATAAAAAAATCAAAAAAATTATTAGAGAAACGAAGTTGACAACGAACTGTAAATTGACGGAAAAAAACTTTTTTATTTACTGTAGTGTGGAGGTAGTTTGTAGCAGTACTTGGTAGGAAAGAAATATTAAGCTTGGGTAAGACAAAAAAATGAGCTTAAATATTTCAATAAAAAAATAAAAAATCAAAATCTCTGAAAGATTGAGATAAAAAAATAATAATAATAATTGTATGGTTTAGTACACAATTGACGAAACGCCATCGTAAATCCGCAGAAGCGAAAACCAAATGGTAGAGCTAACAATAGCTACTGAAAACCATATAATAGGTGATTTTGTCTCAGATAAAAATCAATGAGTACAAAATGGGCAGCCCGCATTGGACCTGCACCGAAAAAAACTGTGGGCAGCCCGCATTGGACCTGCACCGAAAAAACTGAACAGCTAGGAAAAAAAACATCTAGACTGTCGATAAGGAATGGCTCGCATCGGACCCATTCGAGAATAGTCGAATAAAAATATCTTCGAACTAATTCTTCTCTTCCAGTATGAGACAGTCATGATTCTCAACACATAGGAAGGGTTATTTGTCAAAACGACAAAATAATTAATAATTTGATCAAGAAACTTGACCAACAGATCGTCCTACCAAGACTTAAACAAATTTCCTCAAACCGTTGGAATAAATTCCGATGAAATAATTAATAGCTTGATGTTATGCTATAATTATGACGGGTTTTATGTGAATATGTGATCTCAGATGAAATTAGACCAATAGCGAGTGCATTACCCAACCTCCAGTTAGGTAATGTTATGATTTAAGGTGTTGTTAAACCACATAGCGAACAAACATTACTATGTAATGTATGATGTAATGTAAGATAGGATTCAAGATGTTAACGAACCCACAGTGACAAACATTACTAATGAAATATATGATTTAAGTTTTTGTTAAACCATTAAGTGAACAAACATTACCCATCCTCCACCCTTATGTAATGTATGATTCAAGATGTTATTGAACCAATCAGTGACAAACATTACCCAGCCTCCACCCTTAGTGTAATGTATGGTTCAAGCTGTTATGGAACCAATTTGTTTACAAACAATTACTCCATCCAACCACCCTTATGTAATGTATGATTCAGGATGTTATTGAACCAATTAGGATACAAACAATTACTCCAACCAACCACCCTTTGGTATTGTAGATCCACGGCAAGCTAAAGGGATTTCACCCCCAGTAGCTTGTGGAAAACCAAAAAATAAAATTCGCTACACATAGCAACGAACAGTACACATATCAAGCTAAAAAAATTTACACATAACACTTTACCAATAAAATAATAATAAAAATTTTAATTTAAATCGAAGGTATAAAATAATTATAAAAAATATTTTTCATAACCCTTCAAACACTCGGCATCAAGGAATTTACACAATCACCAAAAAAATATACGTTGAAACAATCCAATTACGGTGCGCGACTTAAACAACAACAGTCGTAACAGCAACCAAGGATCAACAAACGCAGTTGGCTGCAAAAAAATAATTCCGCCGGTATAAACAACAATGTTTCATTCAAAAAAACATAATAATAAAATTGACAACAAAACAAAATTGCCAATAAAATAATGCAAAAGCTGTTCCTGAAATTATCTCCGGGCATTCACCAAAAATACAGATGGAAATGAAGCAAACAGTAGCAAACAGAAGCAAATACGGAAGCTCCCACGCTTTGGACGCCAGTGGTACATAACAGTAGCAGCCCCACGATGGAACGCCAGTGTAACAAAATCTTTCCTTACTGCTCTAATGAGAAGTCAGCTCGGAAAAGATTAAGTCCACGCAGAAGGATAAACCATCTACTTTAAATTTGCGTGGGGCCCTGGTGTTAGGTTTTAAACTAGCTCGTTATAGCCTGGAAGCGAGAGTCGTGGATCGTGTGAAAGAAACACCCCGGAGAGATCAAGGAAACAGCTTTGCCAACACAACACAATTAAAATTAACAATAAGAAGTTCATTGTCAGAAGGCAAAGATATACGCGATGTCGGATGTAAGAGGTGTTAGCCGACCAAAACAAGCACAGTAGCAACGACATTGCCACCGAAAATCACTCCCAAACATAAACCAAGGGCACATTCGAATGGTTACATAAAAATCCCACGATAAAGTGGAACCATATCGAATCCCCAATGATAAAACAAAAGACAGCAATCTCGGTGAAATGCCGCACCCTGTATATGGGTCGAACATCGCAGCCTTTCATAAAAAAGAACATAAAAACAAAAATAAACACACAAAAAAATGTTCAACATAGAATTTCAAATATGAAATTCGAACCCATGTCAAACGCTTAGGAATTTCAAAGTCTTTGCATTTGACCAACGCCGGTTGATATTTCCTAGTGAAATTTAAATGCACAAATAAAACTCAATTAACAATACATAATTAAATATTATTATTAATTAAAATAATTATCAAAAAGTAAAGTTTAGCATTGGCATTAAAATTCACGTCTTCGAACGTGTGAGATTAGATAGAATATCTCATCGTGCATACAACGAAAAATACGGCGTATCAACTATCTCGGCCAACATTCGTACAAAAAAATATGCAAGACAATGAAACCCTTTGTAATAAACATATCACATAAAAAAATAAGACAGTCAAGGGTTAGTTAAAACGTAATCGAACACCAGATGTACGGCGGAAAATTTGGCCAAGTCGAGTAATGCATTTCCCTGTGAAGCAATCAGTTCAAATTATAAAAACTTACCGAACTGAGTAAAAAAATATCCTTCCAGAAAATATGGACAAGGTGGTCCGACAAAAAGATAACGACCTGGAATACATCCACAATTCAGCTACCACGAACGTAAAAAATCCCCATAGTAATGGGTTGGAGCGCAAAATCCAAAAAACCATTCGTATTGATGCTGAACGGGACCCCTCACAAAAATCGCCACCATATTTTGTCAAAATTAGAACCAAAATTGTTATCACTTCACACAGAAAACACAAAACGTCGACCGCTCGGTACGAGCGCTAACCCAAGAAGTCCTTATCGTTGCATGCGCGAGTTTTAAACTCTGTCAAATACGCTCGCTATACAGGGTGCTACGAAATATGTCGCTAGATGTTAAAAGTTGAATTTAATAAATTCAACGTTGTTGCGAAAAAGAGAAAATTTTTCGTAACAAAGTATCCACTTGATTTTATAATAGTACAGTCTAACTGGAAAGTACTAAATTTATCATGGCATTCAAATGTTCTTCCGATTAAAACAAAATCCCAACATTGGCGTTTTTCCTTAAAATCTGGCAGATGGTTGCAAAAACCATATGGGATTTAAAACATCCATAACTTTGTAAATATATTAACTTAAAACCATGACCATAGAAGCTCATTGAGGCTCTAACGATGCTCTATCGATTGGCATCAGTTTCATACAAAAATTCCAAATTAGAAGGAAAATGGAAAAACATGTCTACGGCCCCCCAGCAGTTTATCGCGAATAACTCCGCGACCTTTGTGGCTCAAACGAAAATAACGGAAGCTCATTCAGGCTCTAACGATGCTCTAACGTTTGACACCAAATTCACCCAAATATTCGAAACTGGGGGGGTCATCATGTCTACGGCCCCCCCAATTGTTTTTTGCGAATAACTCCGCGACCTTTGAGGCTCAAACGAAAATAATGGAAGCTCATTCAGGCTCTAACGATGCTCTAACGTTTGACACCAAATTCACGCAAATATTCGAAACTGGGGGGCCATCATGTCTACGCCCTCCCCCCACAGTTGTTTTTTTGCGAATAACTCCGCGACCTTTGAGGCTCAAACGAAAATAATGGAAGCTCATTCAGGCTCTAACGATGCTCTAACGTGTGACACCATTTTTATAAAAAAATTCGAAACTGGGGGGGGGGGGGCACTGACATGCACCTCCATTTTTGACTTATGTGCTTACGTCCGCCGACCCTAGATATAATATTCGCGTTATTACCAATTTGAAAAATGTTTTCAGATAATCTTTATAAACCTACCTACTTATAGCAAATATAAAATAATTCGCGAAAAAGTTTTTATTTCTATTCATTTTCGGCAGAAAACTGTTTTGCCAATATATTATGAACGCTACTGTACATGCTTGTTTCACTTTTACCCCAGATATTGGAATTTAAGATAAACCACCCCATTATTGTCTATTTCTTTTTGGTAGGATAATATAGCAAAACATTGCTTTAGGTTATTTAAATCAAGGTCTGTACACATTATTACCTATCTTACCTGCTGATTGAGAAGTGAAGCATGAATAAAAAATATAATGTACGCTATAAAATAATATAAAATCAATTGCAGATACATGCGATATTTGGTATACATTAAAAGATAATAATTGGGTAAATCAAAGCGGATTCGAATCTTGCGTCGCTAGTGCATGGTGGTCCAAATTCTGAGATCGTTTGACAAATTGTCGTAGCTGAAAATATGGACAATTTCGCAGTAGGTAACCAAATTGCTTTTTGTATTGGAACAGCCCTCGTACAATCGTACATATCCTAAATCTTTTAATATGCTATAAAAGTTATCTCGTTTATGGTATTTTCTCATTCCATTGCTAATCTAAGAAAAGCACACACTACACGGTTTAAAGAAGGTATGATATATCGGCAATATGTTAGTAGTTACTAAGGAGTTATATGGAGTAACTGAAATGATGTTAAAACTAAAGGGATTAAAGATATTAACATATTTGTGACTTTTCAAAGTTGAAAGTTACTCTATAAGCGTGTCCGCAGAGTGCAGATGGTGTATTTCAAAGGCGGGGATGTGAGGAGCTTCCGAAACCTCATTACGGGTGTTTCTATAACAACCACGACCCTTCGAGATTGCGCCTGTAGGTGCAACTAAGACGAGGCATTTTGGATAAAGACAGACTATGACTGCTATCATTTATTATCCGGAAAATTCATGCATGAACTGAAAATGGTCGTATCATTTCGTAGTATTCGGTGGAATGCGATGTTTTGTTTTATCGGTAATTAAAATTTAGTCTCTTAAGTGTAATGAATGATACAAGAAATACTTGATTAGAATATTTTACAAATTGTTTAAGCGTTACACAATTTTCATTAAATACCTTTTGCCTTGATGAGTTTAATCCAAAAGACATCAAAGTAAACTTGCCCGTTACTGTTATTCATATTAACATCAAGAATTTTTTTTTGTTTTTTTTTCCAAATTATTTTAAAGCAACAAGGTTATGCAAAGTTAAAATCAAAATCGTTAATTATAAAGTTTTCAAATTTGAATCGTATACTATTCATCAGTAACAAAAAATTGGTGAATTATATTTAGAGCTCAATAAATATAATATGAATTTAAAGGTTTATTAAACATTATTTTTTAGTAGTACAATACTGCAAAAATTGAATGCATGGAGAATATTCGGATTATATCACCATATTACTACTCTATTGGTCTATTGTGTTTCAAGCTGAAATGTTAGCAATTCTGGCATGTGTGCAAGAAAACATAAAAGGGAAAGAAAAATATTTACATACATCACAAATCTATATTTTCTATAAGCAAAAACTTATTATTAGTGGTGTAAATTTTTTTTCCATTTTTAACAATTTTAGTTTCGTTTATTTTACATTCATTTTTAATCAATTATACAGGGTGGCTGGATTGACCTGCAACTAACTTCCGAATGTTGTATTATTGGTTATATCTTTAGAATGATACATTACAGAGGGCTGTGCATTTGACAGATTATCGGTGATTCAATCCAATATGAGCACCCACTTGTATATTTCGTAATTTTTAATATATTGAATTTTGAAAAATTGAAAGCGACGGTCGCTCGTTCAGAACATTCTTCGTCCGTTTTCATAATTCACCAATAATTGAACAAATAAAACGATCGTGTCTGATCGAGAGATTACTCTTCTACCAACTTGGAACATTTTCGAACTTAAGGGTGGGATTTCACCGACAAAGATAGAGATAATACTGCAAAAGGGACCGCAATAGTATCATTACACACGATTACAAGCAGAATTACAAATACTTTAAGAATAACTGAAGCAGAAATATAAAATAGAAGTTTAAATCTTCCCACTGATTTTTATTGAATAATTTATTATAAAAATTTTGTTTTTACTGCATACAAAAACGTGCATTTAAAAAAAACTTAATACTTAAAATTTTTTTTTTTATTGGTATCCTATAATGCTTATTTAAAGTACGCATCAGCGTGCTTAAATCCAACTTTCAAAAACGCGCGTGTTTTAAAGTTACCATGGCAACTTCAACAACCTAAGAAACGTGAAGTTAAAAAATGTCAACTCTTTAATTATTATTTAATTATTTAATATTCAAATATTTAACAAAATTAATTTTTTTTTAAATAAATGTTAAAAGTGCAGCTGGAATTGTTTGAAATATTAATACTTCCGTTTTTTAAATCAGAGGAAATGCTGCTAATATTCTCGGAAGTCAATGAGGTTGCATTTCCATTAATGGCACTCCCAATAATGTTTGAAACATTCTTCTTATTGCTAATACTCTCTTCAACGTAACCAGTCGCCACAGCTGCCGATTTCCATCCTACTTGTCGTTGGATTTGATCTATTGTCATGCCGCTATTCGCCATTATGGTAGCGGACGTACGTCGAAACGCATGTCCCGTGTATTTTTCAGAATCGTCTAATTTAAGGTATCGTGCAACTTGCAATGGACATGATCCAAATGTATTAATACCAACCACTTGTTTGGTGCACTTTCCCTTATCATACCGTAAGAAAACTCTGTCGGTACTTACATTTTTCGGGCGCAATGATAAATACTCCTTCACCAAATGCACATATCTAATTCCATCATTGTCGGCAATAGTAAAACGTCGAGTCTTCACTGTCTTAGATGGTCGGATAGTAATAAGCAATACGCTTCCTTCTTCCTTGATGTCATGTAAGCGTAAATCGCACAATTCACATCTTCTACAAGAGCCAAAGATACCGCAAATGGATACCACTTTCAAAAATAAATACGTAATGTCCGGTGCATCTATGAAAAACTTCCGCAGATCATCTTCCTTGAATACATAAGACTTCTTGGCTACGTCATTCTTGCTGATTGCCTTCATAAATGCATGCACTTTCGTAAATGATTTTATATCGACCCCTTTATTTATCCTCAACATACTTTGCAATTTCGAATGGATAGCCCACATAGTCGATGCCTTGTACTGCTCCGACATTTTCTGAAGGTAAGCAAGCATAACTCGTTCATCTGTATCTGTTACCTTTTCCTCTTCCATCCATTTAATGAACTTGTCGTATTCTTTTTTATAAGCGGCTTCCGATTTTTGCGGTATTAACCGCGATTCTGCTTTACTATTTAAGTAATCAATGGTAACACTCATTTTCTTAAGCAATATACAACAACAACTGTGGTGACAAAAATAATTAATCTTATGTGACAGATTGTAAAATTAATTTTTGTTTTTCTTACTTCCATGGCAACGACAGTGGTATACTGATGTCACATCACAAATTCGACCATTTCACTTACTGTCAGATATTATTTCCATTTTTTGTAGTATCAATACCAGTATTAATGATTTCAAAGTGTACCAATAAAAAAAAATTATGTAAAGTATTCGTGGATACATGATCTTTAAAACACTTGCTCTATTTCGAGCACTCCGGCTGCGCCGTCGTGCTCGCAAAATCGCGCGTGTTTTAAAGATCTTAATATCCACTTATACTTTAATATACTATATGTTAGATATTTTAATTTTATGAAAATTAGTTTTACATGAATTAGAAACACATTCACACTTTAGTTTATTGAAAATATTTGTTACTTTGTCTTACTATAAGTATGCAATAGCATTGGAAGCAAAATGGAAGCTAAATGAAGGCAAAAAGAAGTTTCGCTGGTATGTTTAAATACAAATAGAGTGATATCGTGCCCTTACTTGAACCTGAAGGGCTGAAAATTAACTCTGCCACTTATCAATAATAATAATTATTGGTATTGCATAGTTGTTCGATACCAAGGACACGCAAACATTCAAAAACGGGCGGTTTATTTTTCAGTAAGACTTCAGTCTGGCTCAGCGAAAAAGTTTCAGCGTTCATTCCTACATCATTTTATTATTCTTTTACTTTGGATCTGAATGCGGCGGATTCCTGAATTTGGGATACTATGTTCCAAAGCAAATTATCTATAAGAAATACGCCACTTTTAATGGACTGAAACAGTGCTTAATGGAGAATGGGGTTCTCGAAACTTCAAAGTTTCGAATAGAGATTTGATAAGACTATTATGTTCAAAGGCAACTATTTATACAGGGTGAGGCAGACCAGCTGTATTAAGCCTTTTTCGACAACGATTAGTGGTAGATTAGTAGTAAGCTTTAATTACGAATTGAATGAAAAACTCTTTGGGTCGAAAGTGGTACCGTTGAAAAACTTCTTAAAAAATAAGTATGTTTCGCAGCACAATTTTTTGCGAATAACTTCCATTCCTTTTGAGAAAAATTCATGTCATAGGTTACCTTGTCAACTTGAGTGTTGTTGATAAGTTTTAACCTTTAACTAACCACTATACAAGCTTGATTGGTTTATGTAAATCAGTGGTTCCCAAAGTGGTCCAGGTGGACCCCCAGGGATAGGAGACCACACGGGGGTCCACGTAGACGTGAAAAGAAAACAGAAAAAGAAAACACCCCCAATTTAGGGTGATATTTTTTAGGAGTTTTGGGAATACAGTAGAAATGTAGCAGCAGGGGGTCTACCAAAAAAAAAGTTTGGGAACCATTGATGTAAATCATCCTATGACGAACAATGTACTCGAAAATTGAGCAAAAACATTAGTTTTTCTATTAATCGTAAAATATGCGTTTTTAAAGTTTCAGTTCAATCCCGCCACCCTGTATTTTTGAGTAGATGCGAATTGAAATAATTGATGAGCGGGTAATGAATTTCCGTTGCCTCCAATATTTAAAAAAAATTAAAAATCAGTTTCTTTGTGATTGTACAGCATACGTACTTTACGTTAATTGGAAATCATCAGATGAACATATCACCGCTCTTAATCAATTATATGAAGAAAATCATATAAATCATGTTTTGCATTGTAGTCTACCGTACATAATATTATGATCAGTATATTCTAGATATGGTATATTATATACACATTGTTATCAATATTATACCTTGATTAGTATTTTGTTTAATTTAAAATATTTTTCCTCAAGCTTTAAAATTTTATTATCAAGGACCGGTGTTTAAATTTGATATCGTTTGTATCCAGGTGTATTTCCACTTCCAATTTTAAAACAAATTCCTTTACAGAAGGCCGATGCATTTGCTGAACACCTTGGCGGTGTCGGAGTCTTCAAACCCCTTCCACCGGAGGTTCCCTCTACTGCAGAGAATCCAATCCACCAGACAACTTGGTGCTCCCCGTCGATCAGATTATCAGATTTGCCAATAAAACGTTTGAAGACCACTGAAGTTAAATCATTTATAATTCATAATTTAACCACAAGAAAGGATCCATGCTACGATCTAATTACAGGAGAAATACTGCAACGCCTACCTGAAATGGGTATCAGGATAATTACTTGAATATTCAATGTCCTTCTTAAAGGATGGAATATTTTCCCATGTAATGGAAAGTCGCAGAGATAATACTGATTCAAAAACCAGGCAAAGATCCATCAGAAAGCATATGGTACCGTTCGATCAATCTTATACCGATCCTCTCTAAAAGTCTCTGAGAAACTTCATTTAGAAAAACTAAAACTTTTCCTTAAACAAAACAAACTTATCCCGAGCCATCAATTCAAATTTAGCGAATTACATGAGACCATAGAACAGGTTGGTCGAGTTGCAAAAAAAAATCAACAAGGACTTACAGTGTAAGCGATATTGCACAGCAGCGTTCCTCGACTATCACAGGCTTTTGACAGAGTCTGACACCGGGACCTAATTTACAAGTAAGTTAAACCTTCCACACCCATACTACAGAATCCTGTGATCATACTTGACAGATTGCCACTTTTTCATCAGACATGGAGAGGCTCTGACTGCTCCCGTTCAAATCCAGGCTGGCGCCCCACAGGAAAGTATTCTTAGCCCAATGTTTCATCAGTAATTAAAATCTGCAAAAAATTGTCAGAAGCACTGCAAGAACAGTCAACTGTAGTAATAAAATTAAGCTTAAAAATATACTGGCCAAGAACTTCGCCATGCACACTAAGAAGTCCTTTGATACTGAGTAGCAGGAGCCGTCTCGCGTTGAGATAAAAACCAACTGGCCGATCTCAATTTTTTTTATCTTCTAATAATCTTAGATATTTTTTATTAAAAAAAGTTTTTTAGTAAACTCATTTATAGATAAAAATAAAGTGTTATTATTGTTATTATTATTTATTGTTTACAAACGACTTATCAATAACCGACAGTAACTGAAATAACTACTTTTGCTGATGACAGCGCTATAATTGCGTCTCACAATCACCCTCAATCGGCTTCTCGTTTTCTATAAAAACATCTAAATAAAATCGAAAGATGGCTGAAACTATGGTGCATTAATGCAAGCAGTAAGTCAGTACAAGTTATTTTCACGCTTAAGAAAAGTACTTGCCGTAGTGTAACACTGTACTACAATCCTATCCCTCAGAAAGAACAGGTTAAATATTTGGGGATCCATCCACCTAGATAGAAGACTTACGTGGGCCAAACATATTTATTATATATGGTACAATAGACTACATACAATTGGAAGTCATCTATCGTAAGATGTACTGGCTCATGGTCCACCACTCTCACCTAAACATGGAAAATAAGCTCTTATTATTAAGGCCATAATAAAACCTGCGTGAACCTATGGAATCCAGCTAGGGGTTCTGCTTGCGACACGAATATACTAAAAATTCAACAATTTTCAACGTCAAAAATATTGAGCAATATTTTCGATGCACCATGGTACGTAATAAACCACACCATCCACAGTGACTTGAAAATGAAGATAGTCAATCGCCTCTCTGAGTGCCAAATATCAGATACGTTTAGACGATCATCCCAACACACTCGCTGAGGATCTTCTCATAGCCCCCGTGTGAAGAAATTTAGGAGGATCGAGCCTTTGGACCTGCACCCTGCTCCAAAGAAACTAAAAACCAATTACTTACTCAAAATTGAGATTGTTGTATTTTTCATTTAGAACATTGTCGATGAGTTACATAATATGTCATTTTCTCTATCTCTCTCTATACTTATTACTTATTGTTCTTGAATAGATTGTAACTCTTGGATGTTAATTTAAAAAAAATAATTTAAACTTTCATTATTATTCGTATTTTCTCTTTTCCTTGCTCTTTGTCCCCTAAATCTTCTAATATTATTTTTATTCTTAATTCGCCCTTGTATCTTCCACAATTTTGTTAATTAAGCACAATGCCAACGCAACCACTACAAAATCATAATGTTCCCACACAATTAAAATTTACAAAACGATCATTTTCAAAAACAAGAATTCTGTACCGAATTCCTCCTCCCCGAATTACCTCCGAATCCTACTTCGAAGGGCACGTTAAGTCGACGGTCTCCCTGCGTTCATGATTTGCCATCATAACAATAAAAAAACTGGGTTATAGCAAAAGTTATACGCGTATCGAAGACCAACCTATAGCAAGCTACTTAAGATGTAAAAATCAATGCTCAAATAAATAATTGAATAAATTAGTTAAAGAACAGGTCATAAACTTATATTAAAAGGTGGAATTATTTCCAAAAAAATACATCGACGCCGTTGTACACATTAGGAAACATCGATACATATTAGTATATAAAATATGTAGTAAGTACCTACTCACTATACTAATCTCGATATGGATTTGTAAGCCACGGCCAGGCACTTAAACTTAGGACTCGGTAGTAGTCTGATGTGGAAAACTTGAGGTAAGTTCATGCAAAATATTTGACATTACATAATTTAACGCAACGCCACGATTTATACTGATGATTGGTCCATCCGGGCCCGACCGAAACTATCCGAAACACAAACGTTGTCGATGCAATTAGAATGGTGAAAATTGGAGTTACGTTAAATTAAATTATGTTAAATTTCTTGCATGAACTCTCCTTTAGGGACTGTTTTCCGATACAAACGAATGGGTGTATAAAAAAATATTTAATTTCCGAGATATTTCCATGCAGACTCCATTTTTCGCGACGCTTAACTGCTCTATTAATAGAGGTTCAGAAACCACAAACGTCAACTTTTACGTCAAGTCGACGTTATGTCGATCTGTTTCATCACGTTTGAACGTGGTAATTTAATATACTAATGATAAATGTAGAGGGAAATTTTTAAATTAGTACTATTAAATTTCAAGAAACTTTTAGAAAAGTGCGCTTGCGCTGTTTACCTGCGCCTTCACTATCGTAAATTTTAAATGTGGTTTCTGAACCGAAGAAACTTGACTCTTTGAAAGAAAAAGAAGAAATGGACGAAATCAAAGAAGACAACCCTGACCGAGGAACATCAAAATTCTGAGGAAACTCGAACAGGAGGCCAAGGAGAAGAAAATTGAGGAGATAAAAGAAATGAGTTCAATCTAATAGTTGAAGAAATCATAAATAATATGGGAGAAATAAAACATTGGCGTTTTGAAATGGAGCTTCCGGCCAATCAGACCATAATCATGAACAAGATTATCAGTGCAGTTCTGAAGTTACAGCGACATTGGATAAAACACCCAATAGAAAAAAATCACGAAACTAAACCACAGTGAATCTGTTTGTAGATTTATCTGAGGAAAACGAAAGAAGAAACTTATGCAAAGATCACCAACAAGATCAGCACGCCGAGGTACACGGGAGTCCCGACGGATGGGTTTCAAGAGGTCGGAAAAAAGAAAAAAACGGACAAACCAAAATACTTAGGACAAAAAACCGAAGTTGACGTTCACGTTGACGTTGGTTGATTTCTGAAGTTGCAGTTGTGATGTGAAATCCTAAGATTCCCGTGGCTATAACTCAAAAAAGGTTCCTTTTGCCACATAATATGCTTAGAACCTTTTTTTGTAGAGAATTTGATCTGGAAAAATATTGATAACTAATTGCTGCAAAATTACTATTTAACGAGATATACGCAAAAACTCTCATTTCGATGTCGTGTTTCCAATATCGAATGCCGACCTCGTAGGAGGGTGAAAACTTGGTATGCTGACTACAGACTTGGTTTGTAGATTTTCTGGAATTATCTCCAAACTGCAACTTTTTAGGCCCTAGGGAACTGGCCAATTGAAAATATGATTTTATTTAAACATAATTTTACGAACTATTTATGGTTGGGAATGTGATTTACACGTGTCTTGATCAGCTATAGACTATAAATTTGAATGGCGTAAAACTGTCCGGATTGTAGCAGGGCCATAATTACAGAGCTGTCGAAGACATTCATTGTCGTACTGTACATTTTATTCTTCGTCACTTTTACCTTACCAGAAATATAACGTTTACTGGTTTTCAATTTCCTACTGATAGTTATTTTATAATAAGCCACCTAGAACGTGATTGCTACGGTTGTGCGGCCCGAATTCATTTAAAAGAGTTACGACCGGAAGTGTAGGCCGTAGTGGCTCGGCTTTCGGTCTTATTGAGGGCAGGAATTAGGACGATAAAAAAATTGCTTGTAATTACTTCACACTGGAGTAATAGGCACTGTCACAGTTTGGCTTCTTTTTAAAAGTCTTTTCTGTAATATAAAAGGAAGTCGCAAATTTTAGACTTTTGGAAGGTAGGTTCGCTATTCCATATTGCATGTTCAGAAAAAAAAACCTTAACGTTAAATTTCACATCGCACAAAAATTATTGACGTTAGTACTCCGATAAATGCGAGTTGAAAAATCGATATTTTTGGCCCACTGAAGCCTCTGCGAGAAAGATTGCGATCATATGTGTGGGTTGTAGTTGTTTTACCCTCGGCGTCATTCAGCAGGATTACGCTCATAATTAAAAACTCTTATTCTTTAACCTTTGGCCTCACTCAGTGGTAGTTTAACCTCCACCTATCTATAGCCATCTGGTATAAGATTAACCAAGGTTGTAAAGGCGCCCTTAGGATGATTAGTGTCATTAGTGTAGGAGCCAAACCACTTGAAAACAATTAGTTCTAACTGTTGAGATAAGTAAATAACAATATTTCGTGTATAGAACATAATATAATCAGTTTTCTATGTTTTTAGGCTTGGTTCCTTTCTTTGACTTTTCCCATGTGAAATATTGTAGCACTTCGAAATTCAATAGTCCTTGCAAATTAGACTATAAATTCACCTAGTTCAGATTCGTATTGGCGTCCTTATCTCGGGATTTCGTATTATTAGAACTTAGAAAATATAGCTTTTTGATTGACGCATTGTAAGTCAATCTCTGTAGTTTTGATGAGTGAGTGAGGACTCTTGGACTGTTTTAAAAATAATAATGGTATCAAAATAAAACACAAAACAATATTTTCAGGTACTTTATTGCATTACCTGAAAAATTTGATAATGCTTAACGTATAAGATTTAAATTTACAGTAATTTATGGTAATTTATAACTATTCAAGATTTGTTTATCGGTAACCATTTTGATTTGGTATAGCTTACTTCAGTTGGTTACTGTTAAGTTGAAATTTTAAGAAGTAAGCAATTGCAATTAAAAAAATTGAAGTACAATGTTGAGTAAGTATAGAAACTGTTATGTTCACAATAATATAACAAAAGTTTCGAAAAAATTTAATACTTATGTATATGAAAATAGTACTCTGACTTATAATAACAAAATGAATAACTAAATATTAAAAATAATAAGTATTTATAATGTACTTGCATATTATGTACAAACATTATTTTACTACGTACACATCAGATATAAGCACTTGGGGAACTATGCCGATTTCTGTAATAAAGGAAGTTACCCAAATTAACGAAACAAAAGAATAACGCACAAACCGATAATAAGTCGATAACATTTCGAAAATAAAAGTTACCCAGAACGTTATAATATTTAACATTTCTATAAATAAATAAAATTAACAAATCTCAAATATATAAAAAAAATATATAATAATATAAATTGCTTAATATGTCATTAAGAATACTCGTCTTAAATGTGCGCTACAAAGCATTTCTGGCTGAAAAATTCTTTAAAATTTTTTTATGCAGGTATAAAAAATTGAAAAATACTGTAAAAATTCTGTTTTTAAAAATAGTTGCTAGTACCTACATCCATGAATTTTCAGTTTTTGAATTCCATATTCAAATTCCGATATGCTTTGTATCGATTTATGGAATTATTCTAAAAAAATATTCATAGCGTTTCTAAAATAGGGCATTATGTTTATTGGACAACTTTTCACTATTAAAGCGACAAAGACACAAGGTTTCATTGTTCACAATGCAGCTACTTATTCTACTATAAAATTAATGCCATTAAAATAGATATTTATGTACTCAAAAATGTAAATATCCATTTTACGACTTTTTATTATTTGTCTATGGGTAAGCAAAAAAGTATATTATTTACAAGTTGTATTCAATATTGCAACCTATTAGCCTTTTCTGCTTAATAAATACCCTTACGAAAGTGGGCAATGATAATAATGACCTAATAACATATACATTATTATTTAATGAATATCACAGATCCGTAGTGCTCTCTACTAATCCAATTTTTATTTAAAACACAAATTTAAAAATGCACTTATGTTTGATTCGATGCAATATTTTAAAATATTGTACTATTATTATATTATTTGATTTTGTAAAAGTTTAATAAAATTATAATTAAAAAAACTAAATGACAATGTAGAGAGCTTAGACATTAAAAATGAAAAATAAATAGTTCGAACGGATTTAATTGTGTCATAAACAATATTGACGATTTTCGCTTACATTAACTGCCTTTTAAAGAAAACCCGAAAAATATCACAACAGCAGAATTAAATCCTTACCAAACAGGATGATGGCATACGATATACTTATATAAAATTTATCACATAATACCTGATGGTAAATTGTTTAATCATCTTGTATAATTCGCTACGTTTCCAAAGATGCAATTAAATTATGAAACACATTATTTTGAAGTTCATTGAACATTGAGGCTTGACCACAACTATAAGAATTAGTGTCCGTTTCCATGTTTTGATGAGAACTTACGTTTCGCGACCGCATTTCCATATCGATAAAATTATTATTATTAACATTATTCAAGTGAAACGCGTCATCGCTTTCGTCAGATATAGTAATATTTAAGTCCATGGTATCGCAATGTTTGGAAGATTCTAAATTTAGGCCATAAGAAGTTTCCACATTATTAGACGATTCAAAATGTGGTAAGGAAGTAGAAACCGAATCTAACAACATAGGTCGACTAAGTCTTTCAGGATTTATCACATTGTGTACTTCGTCTGCTTTGATACGTTTTGGCAAAGGTTCGTCGTCAACAACATTAACTTCTTCGTCCTCATCTATACATGTTAACATTCGAGGCGTGGGAGGCATATAAAATTGAGAAAGAACATCTTGAACATCACAGTCTTCCATGTCATCAAACGATCTCTTTCGCGACGAAAAACCGTTACTATTGTTATTTAAACCATTAACATTTATTCTACTGTCATCGGAATTCACACTAAAATTATTTAAACTGTCTTCCACTAAATCCAAACCATGAAGCACTTCGATATTATTTTTAGTACTATCCGAATCGAGTGCCCGAATTTCTTCGGCAACTTTACTGTCAAAATCGTTTTCGATTGCAAAATCTTGATTTAAACTGTCGATTAGTTTCGATTGCACACCACAATAACTCATGTCCTCATACGTGGAAGAGTTTTTCATTTCGTTTTTAATAAACTCACTTCTCAGATTCACAAAATTATCACTTTCGTAACATCGAGGATAGTTCGTGTGTTGCTTTTGTAACTTTTCTTCTCTAGCTTCGTTCTGGAGACGCCTTAAAGTATTGTTAATTAGTACCGATCTGCGCAAATTTGCCTCAGGATCTTCTATTCTTTTCAATTTATTACAACAAATTCGTATCACCTTTCTTCGTTCTTCCTTTAAACGATATTTTCCGGATATCATGGAAGGGCGATTTTTTATATGGCAGTGACCATTAATTGATGTTCTGGGAGGGCCAAAGATGTCGTCGTGATCGTCAATCTCGGTAGGTGGTGATTTCATGGTAGTTGTCCCTCGCACTGCAAAAAAGAAACAAATGTTAATACACACACACATTTTATTAAATTATTTTTGGTTTACGCAATCAATATAGACGTTAAATATTTTTCTTATA
Source organism: Podabrus alpinus (assembly GCA_932274525.1). Classification (NCBI taxonomy): domain Eukaryota; kingdom Metazoa; phylum Arthropoda; class Insecta; order Coleoptera; family Cantharidae; genus Podabrus; species Podabrus alpinus. The sequence continues at coordinate 62,558,055 of OW026457.1, read as the reverse complement.
TTGCAGTTGTTCAACCTCAACATATGATTTCAAAATGAAAAGGTAATTTACCTGTCAGAGAAACATAAATATGTTAGGGGCATGTTCAAGTTGGAACCGTGCAACAGAGTTGGAATACCGCTTAAAAGTGAAGCTCGATTTATTTATTATAAAAAATTAAATCAATATCTTTTCATTTTGTACATCTTCTAATTAAGTTTAATGAGCAAAAGTTTTAAAATAGTGCATGTATTACCATTTTTCGAAAACAAAGCTATGGGAAATTTCGAAAAAAGTAATAAAATACTATGTTATGTTGATTAGTGAGTGGTTAATTCCATTATGACGAATACGTTGTGGTAAATAGTCCCATAAAAACGTTATTTTGAAATTTAAATAGATATGTAAAATATTACTTCGGAAAAATACTAACCAAAAGTTTAAATCCCAAAATATAGAAATGACAGATTTGAAATTTTAGAATACCTCTAAGAACTACTATTAGAAAGTTTATATTTTCACTTTTATTATTTCAATAGGAATGTTCACATAGTAATCCTTAGATTTAAGTTTAAATAATGAAATTTAAAACTTTTAATACTTCCAACTACTAATAGAATTCTTAATAGGTACATATTTTAACAAATACACACTACATACAGATTTTGTATGTCGGTCACGCTTTGAATTAACAAATATAAAAATATATAAATCAAGAGGGTTATGCCTGAACTCACCCCTAATGGAGTTAGAGCGCCCCAACCTATAAGCTTTCCGCCCCTAAATGTTTTGTGGAAGTGGCTCGCTTTTTATACGTTGATTTTATCACGTTGGTTGATGGCTTTTGTCAGCGGATATGTGTTTAAACAATTATTTTCTCAACTTTTAAGACACTATAATACACTTGCTTATATTTTAAGTATTCGCAACCTTTACACTCGCAAGTTTACATAAAAAAATCCACTATGCTATGATAATTAAATGAGTTATTATTTAATTGTAAGCAACTTATCGTCAATTATGAAGAAAGGGTCTTTTTAAATCGTATAATTAAAACCAGTGGTTCTCAATTTATAAATTATGAATATAAATGTGATAAAAGTGTAATTAATTCTTTTTATAAACGAGAGCACTTTTATGTTCACTAAAAATTATGTTTAAATTTAATTATAAAATAAACTTTTTAAATTGCATTACACTGATTGTATACAGTATGTCCATGCTAGATTTTCTGATTTTATTAATTTAACGTCTATAATTTATTCATACGTGGGTTATATTAATAAAGCAAAATTTTAAAATCATTAAGGTCAAGTCCCTCTGTGAAAAGGACACTTTAAATGTAACGATTTCGAGTTGGGCTAAATTGCAAAATATAATTTTTATTACCCAAATTTTTTTTCAAATATGTGCTTCACAAAATAATGATATGTTATATCAAGGGTTAACTAATAAAATTACTTTTAAAGGTTAAGTATTGCTTTTTCTATGTCGTTATCATCTGTTCACTTAACTTTCACTCTTGTAAAAGTTGATTACACGCCAAAACCTAATTGTTTCATTAAAAAACCATTTCAAATAAAAAATATTAGCAATTTTACTAATAATAAAGCACAACAATCGCAAGTTAGCGTAATAATAGTTTGACTGAATAACAAACTTGGATTATCAATCATTTTTTTTTAAATAAAATAATAAAGTTTTAAAATATAGTGATTACTTTAACCGTTTTGGTTAACGCCGGGAATTTTCTCTCGACGTGCAGTTTCATCAGTACACTGCGGTTCGTAACTGAAAACTTTTAAATATTTTTAGTTGAAAACAGTTAAAATAAAGTTGTTGGTGTGTAACGGTTTTCAAAAAAAAACTTGTTGCAAACAATTTAGTCAAGGTCGTAAGTATAAACTAAAAAATTAACGGTACTATTGGCAGTTTAGAGTGAATGACAATTCAATTGAAACCATTATATCGATGACTATTGTTATCCAGTTAATTTTGATTATAAAAATTAATCTTTCAAATGTTCATTAATCACAGGTTTAATTCTCCCCTTCCTATTAAAAATATAAATTTTTAACGTGATATAGACACCCAAAACTGGGTAGAAGACGTTTTCAGGAGCAAACTAACCCTTGAAAACCCCATTACTTTGTTTCAATAAAATTCATACAAAACAATCCAAGCGTCGTAGGCGATTTTTGTTTAAAAATTTCAATTAAATTAAGCGTTATAGAAAAACTTCAAATAAAAAAGAACCAAGTAAACTGATCTTTATTTTACCTTGGTAAAGGTTAGTAAAAATATATAGGTGACGATTTGGCTCATAACTCATACGATATAACTACCCCAGTTCGTTTATAAATAAGGTAATTTATTTTTAATGGAACTCCCTGAGATGTTAAACAAGTCAAGCTCAAATAAATTATTAAGTGCAATTATTAGAAAACTAAACTGTAGAAAGTGGAAACCAATGATTTGTTCTGTTCATTAAAATTAAATTTCGTATGTAATTCAAAACTAGGTCGACTACTTAGGAAGTCTAAAGACGCATTAATTTGCTTCGGAAATCTAACGAAAGTCAAAATTATACCAAGTTTTTCGGATTAATAATGTAATCCAAATTAAAACAATGTAGCGGCCCTCAAAGGGTAGGTTCATGCGGAGTTTTCCATATTCTTTTAGGAAGTTCTTCCAGAAAGGAAGTGACCACTTAGGAAGTCGACAAATGCATTAATTTTCATCGTAAATTTAAGGAAAGTAAACAATTATATCGAGTTTTTCTAATTATAAATTAAAACAATGTTGCCGCCCTTAAAAGACCTCCCGTCCAGGGACGTTTTGATCTATTAATTTCTAGTTTCCTTAAAAATTTGCAAAACTTTCTATTGCATGCTAAGTGAAATTACAATAATTGTTTTGAAAAAATAAATATTTAATCAAGCACTCAACAGGCATGCGTGGAATTCTAATGGTGCGTATAGATGAGTAACAAAATATCGTAACGTAAAGCCCGAGATACACATGCTACTTACTGGCACGAAAAGCATGCTATTATGACGTAATGTCGTAAAATTACGTCTATTATGACTAGAGATGAGATTTTTAGGTCATATAAATGTTATACCAGAGAGCGTTAAAGGGTTAATTAATACACGGCCCCGTTAGAAAGTTATGCTGTATGAAAAAGAAAGAAGAAACGGGGCTGTGTATCAATTAACCCTTTAACGCTCTCTGGTATAACATTTATACGACCTAAAAATCTCATCTCTAATTATGACGTAATTGTCGTAAAATTGCGTCATAATAGCATGCTTTTCGTGCCAGTAAGTAGCATGTGTATCTCGGGCTTAACTCCAACGCGTTCAGTATGAAACAACCTCGCGTTCCATCCGTTTTTTTCCTAGCTCCTCATCAAAGTTCACGGTCACGTTACCCCTCTCTTTGCATATTACGTACACGGGTCAGCGAAACTTCACATCGTCGCGTTGTTTAATAATGTAGTTCAATGGTTTACTTCAATGAATGCAATATAGTCAAGGGCGATTTATTTGCATTAAATCAAAGAGTTTTGATTTTTGGCAGGGTAACATAGTTTAGGGTCCTAAATAATTTCTTTAGTTTTGGACCTTGTCGTGCTGCTTTTCGCCGGCGCCATCTTAAAGAAATGACGGCCAAGATCGGTTTTTCGCAATATCGTCTTTATAGTCGGTTCTACGTTATCCTTCAAAACAGCTATAATCAATATTATAAAGGAGAAAATTTACTACAACGTGTGTCTCAAATGGTTTTTGTTAACCAAGTAGTTTCTAACCGCTGCGCTGGCGGGGTAAAGTTGAGAAAGATTCCGCGAGTTACTCTGCAATCCATCATAATATCATGATGATGGAAAGTGTGTGATGGACACGGGGGACCTACAGGATAACGTGCATTCCAGGGAATACTCGGTATATAAATTCAGAACTAAGGAAACATTTACGGCATTTCCTTATAATTTTACCTGGGGTCAGCAAGTAGACATTTGGTGAGCCACATTCACTCAGCAATATTATTACAATACAATTTAGCTCAACAGGCCGTGCAGGCCCAAGGCTTCATCATTCATTTTTTCTCCCTTACTTTACAACTCAACGCTACGAAGCCAAGGCCGTGTTATCCGGTATCTCGTCGTTCGCTCTTACTCATCCACAGAGTGTTGATGCTCATCGGAGGGCCGTGCTAAGAAATTTCGCGAAGTCCGCAATTCGAACCCATAAATTTTCGCACCGGAACTCAACCAGCTATCACACCAAGCCACTGCTGTGGTCTAATCTTATTACCTAAAATAAATTGTCTGATGAGCGGGATCCTGAGTATTTATGTGTGGAGTCTATGCTTTCTTCCTTGCCAACCCCACCCCTGTGGAATTTTGCGAATACCACGCCAAGCCTGGACTTGGTGGCAAATCTTAAATAGGCGCTGTGGTGCGAAGATTGAATTTGCTTTCCGTAATAAATTGATTGTGATGGCTTGTGCCCGAAGATCGTCATGTAATGCATGGGGGGGGGGTTATGCTTCTTTACGTTCTCTTGCGTTTTGTTTTCCAGAAACCGCTCTCTCGGTTCCTCTTCGGAGAGATTTCGTGAGTAGATCTTGCGATGTCAGTATGTATAACTCATTCAAGTTTATTGGAAGGTGTTCACCAAAGAAGCATTCCACTTCTGTGCACTCGTCTTTTTAAACTTGCGCTTCAGAATCGGTTCATCTAGTTGTGCAAAATCCAGCTGCAGGTTTCCCTAATTCTCCATGTTCGGTCAAAATTTGAACCATTTGGAAGGTTACCTTAACATATATGTAAGTGCTGTTTCATCTTGGGATTGAACTGATAGGTAATCCGTCCATTTTCCTAGGTATCCCAACTTTGATGCTGTTGTTGGTTGATACTTAGTTATATGCAGTCAAAGTTTCAGCAAAATTTTGTACCAGGAACTGTGTAATAGGAACTTCTTCTGATGCTATTGCCGATCGTTACAGTGGAAGCACTGAATTAACATAATCAAAATTTTGGTAGAACCTTCGATTGTATAGTTTCAGATTGACAATTTGTGAGTTGTGAAAACACCTTTTGTAGTTAAAATGAAATCAACGCTTTAAATTAATTTAAAGTAGTTATAAATTGCGCTTTTGTTGTAATTCTTCATTTGTATTGGTACCACGGATCTTTAAGAGGTCCATGATTGGTGCTCAAGCCTGCCAATTTAAAAGCGCCATATGTTGATAACATTTTGTACTCCACCGGGCGTTTTAAAAACTTACAAAGGGTTTGTCTATCTGATACTACATAATCAAAGATAGAACATCAAAGTTTTTGATAATTTGCAGGGTATTCTCTACTTCACGTCGCTAGAGATTGGAAACTATTCGGTCAACAAAAAAAAGCGTCAAGACAAAATTTGAAGGAAATGTTGTCCTTTATAATTAAATCACAGCTATGTTGATCGTAGGAACGACTGTAAAAGTGATATTACGAAATTATTACGGATTTGATACAAGATGATAGCGCGCGACCCTACCAAAAATCCGGCAAAAATCAAAACTCCTTGATTTTAATGTAAGGTAAAACTATTTACTGACTGGACTTTTATCGCAAAAACAATATGAAGTGGGACTGGAAAGCACTTGACGTTTTATTGAACTTTATAGATCAAACGAAATACTGATAAATGAAACAAAACAAGTTAGAAAGTTTGCCACCATCGCCTTGCTAAACAATCCATCACTATGTAGGTGCGCTGTTGCACCAACTTCCATCTTGACTACTTCATAAAACACAAAAACCGACTTGACATATCGGTGATGTTACTGTACGATAAGATACTCAACATACGTAACATTGTCGCGTTACGTTACGATACCTCACGACTACTCGTTTGTAGTTTTCCACCATGCCACTAAATATGATTTAAAAATAGGAACAAAGAACATAAAATTCTTGCTACTAGTTGAAAATTAAATTAAACTTTTAAAATATTGTTAGGGGACCGATTAAAGGGCGGAGGTAAATGTGCCACCAAATGTACCTGACCAGAAAAGGGTACCGGTAAATGTGCCACCGACCAAAAGGGTTCTTTAAATAAACACAGGTATTTGTGCCACTAACAGTGAAAAAATTAAATTTTTTTTGCCTTCGAATTTTGGGGTGTGCATTCGATAAGGAGGGTAATCCATCGTCAAAACCTACCCTTACAGGGCGCCGCTGCGCTCCGCTCCGCGTTGCACCCCTCCAGGGCGGTTTTGACTCTGGTTACTAGGCTAAACATACGAGAAGGCGCCACACATCAAGAAAACCGGGATAAATGAAACCGGGATGTGAGAGACCCTCGAAATAGCATTAAAAAGTATAGTTGCGGTATGGGGCAGTAAACTATTACGTTTCACCCCCAAAAAATCGTGTAAAATCAAAAAATAATCGATGTTACATGTAGGAGATGCGTCAGGTAGATGCCGTTTTCTCCGGTGGCACAAATACCTGTGTACTTTTAATATCCTAAATTCGTAGCAGGTAGAATAACATTACTAGTGGCACATTTACCTCCGCCCCGATTAAATGAACAAACATTCTGTTCCTTCTAATCTATTCTGTATTGTGACAAGTAGGTACAGGGAAAGATATCGGATAGATAAGAGCCATTGTTGTACGATAGCATCATAACTATATTTTTTACCTGATTATAATATTTTTACTTTTGTGTGGTTTTGGACAGAGGCGATTTGTCAAATAAATAAATTAGTGCAAAAAAATTAACTGATGTCAACATATCCCAACTTAAATCAATGTCAATTCATTGTGTGTTAAATTAATGACGTACAATTAGTTAATCGTTTTAACTTTAGATGTTTTTGTTATCTAAAACGCATTACGTAAATACTTTTAAAAATTTAATCAAATATATAAATAAAATAAAATGAAGAGTAATCGGAGTAACAAACGCGGAAAATTAAACTTTTATGTAATTATTTTAATATTTAAAGTATAATAGAAATGTTACGTCATAATTACGTCATAACTAGTGAAAGGATAATATCAAATTTGCAATCAACAAGGTTAAAAAACAAAATATGAAGGTAAAAAATGTCTAATTGTAAGTAACAATACTTTAAAGTCGTGTATGTTGGTGGAGTGAATTATCCAAATTGGGAATTACCTACTCACGTTATTTTATATTATGCACATTTTAGTTATTTCACATTTTATTTTGTTCAAGTGAATTGATTTTTTAAATAATCCTCAATGCGGTAATTTAAATTCACTTAATTTAATTCTATAAACCGACATACCTTTAATAATGTAAAATATAAACTAAAACCAGTTAGTAACGCTGGTGTTATAGCACGACCGATTTTACTCAATAGAGGTCATTATGTAAACCTTCCATTATTATTAATACACAAACGATTTAATAATATAATTGTGTCAAATAAATAACACATCAAAAATATTATAACCATTTAAAAGCTTAGATGCGTAAAACTAAAAGGATTAAAACGCAATTAAATATGGATTTGTTTGAAACGGATAATTCAATACCAACACACAAAATGATGGCGATTTTAAAGGCGTTATAGTACACATAGCTCCTCGAGTCTATAAATCAAGTGTCCCAAGTTGTTTAACTAAAAGCTCGTAAAATATATCGTTGAGGTTAAATGGAAAACTTGGTCTTACCATGTTTGAGAGTCGGTTACGATTAGCAGCGAGCTTTGTAGAGCTTCTACTTCCCTCATTATACAAGGTTTGTGCAAAAATATAAACCAGAAGGCTCGGTTCATCGAATCGATACCTGTATAACCCACCTTCTTCTTAAATATTACAAGCATCTATTCTCAAATAAAAAATACGATCTGTCTCGTCGATAGAATTACTACTTTATCATTTCAACAAGATTTTAAAAATATCTAGAGCCAACCCTCCTCAAATATGTTTCTAAAAAGTAATCACTACTTTTACTATTTTAAATTTAACAGACTTGTTAGATGAAATCCGAAATTATTTACAAATGTGGATGAATATTTTAACAACTAAAACCGCTACCGACATCACACCAGCCTCTTCTACATACATTAAACTAAGTTGGATTGACGCCGAGGGAAAATGCAAATTTTACACCCCAGGGAGTTGAGAAATGCCGCATTTTATTGTATTCAAGCGTTTGAACATATTTATTTAAATTTGTCAACATTTAACAATTCATTTCGTTATCTTTTTCATTAATCAAATATTAATTCGAAAAGTAGACTGATAGTGGATAAGCGACAGTGTGGGTGCATTTTCACAATAAAATAAAACTAAAAGCTCTTCCATATGTGTTGTAGTAGTACCTAATCTACAACCAAGTGTGGAATCTTTAATACGAGAGAAAAGGTTCTTAAAATAGTCAAGTTATGTGGAGAATTTAAAGTTCGAGTCGAGTTGATTTCGTGCACTTAAATATTGAACAAATAATTAACTACCACAACTTTATTTTTAATTTGAAGGTTCGTTTGGTAGCAATTAATTTTGAACACTTAAATACTTTTAGCAGCAACTATGTATCAATAACTAGCAACTCACTAAAATTACAAGATAATTATCACAAACCGGAAACTCGAGTTAAATTTAAATAATGATAACTCATTTATCGACACACGCTATAATCTAACCACCTATTTTTAATAAATCGTCATCGTCAATACTTATCAATTATCCTATCTTGTTTAATACCTACTAATAAACAATAAAGCGAAATTTTGTGTAGGCGAAGTTAAATCAAATCTAATAACTCAAATTTTATTTACTTTAAGTTCTATTTTTATATCCTTGATAGTTTTCATTTAAATACTTTTAACATGATAAAAAGAACATGACAGACATATCAATAACATTTTTAATAATTGTAAAATATTGCATCATTTTCATCACAGGATCAAATAATATCACGTCAAGTTCAAATACAATCCCCCCTCCCATCTTTTGCACAAATCGAATTTAACCTGAATCCGCCACTGTAAAAAATGCTAATAAGATTTTTGTTAAAATCTAATATCGAAACATTTAAATTTAACTATTATTCAGAATCCCCAGTTTTGCTTATCTAATAATTTACTTATGTATTTACATATTAGAAATTATTAAAAAGTTGAACCTTGAGATAGCTCACTGTCCTAATACGAGTACTTTATTCTTACTTTTTATTTTTATTACTTTCGTATAATTTTATTTGCATTAAAACTAAAAACAAAATTTTAGCATAATCATAAATTGTAAAAATTAACTTAAATTTATTATTAGCAATAAAAATATTTACCAATAAAAATATTCCCAAGATAAAAATGTCTCACTTAATAAAACTATACACATACACGCACTCGCAACGATACCAGTCACTTAGAAAGTCACCCACAAAATGAACAACTGATAACATAAATGATTACATTGTGTAGTTAAATCCCTACCATTTCAAATTGTCGACACTCTTTCTGAGTAGAATTTATTCTTACATTTTTGGGTACTTAACAGGTACGTAAAATAAATACTAGCAATAAAGGAAACACGTTGACCATTGAATACCTTTAAACTGGAATTACTGTTATCTCCGAGATGAAATTTTTGAAAATTGAATGGCAAAATACTTATCTACACAATATTACCTAATATGACGTATCCATAATTTATTGTTTGCTAATACCGCACTGTGTGGTAGGTATTTTCACATTTTATTTACCTAGGAATCGTGATTATTAGAATCACCAATTGCGTCAATCTTTATTCCAATTCGGAAAGGTATATTTATAAATTTAATCTTTTACATCATAAAAATGACCATAATATGGTATTTGTTTATATTTTTCCTTTTTCATTTTTCATTTATAATCAGTACAGTAGCAAACCCGAAAAGACAACAGAACCACAATTTCATAATTTTACATGCGATTGCAATTATAGGAAATATTAAACAGGGAAATCATCATTTTCCTGGAATCCATGCCAATTTTGCATACTTGTTCTGAATCCAGATAATCTAATGATTGCAAAGAAAATTCGAACCGGACCTAGAATCCTAAGTCGAGCAAACTATCTGTATTGGAAATGTCCTTCTAATAGGACGTAGAAATTTAAAATTCTTCCGGCATTTTACGGCAACAAAACATTTTAATTGCATAGGCAAAATAATGAACTAGGATCAGGGCCGTAGCTAAAATTTTCTCCAACTAATAAATAATGTGAATGGTGTGGTCTTGAATGGAATGATGGTCAACCAATAACCGCGCAAACATTCCAAGATATGGATGCAGTTTTGACAGTTATGAGTTGCTCAATGGCAGATACAAGGGAGGGGGTCACGAATATTAAAATATCTAAAAACAACGATTAAATAAAAACTAATTCAAAATTTACCGTTTTTGCGTTATTATACAATGAATTATCCTTCCCCTGAACATTTCCCGGATCCACCCTAGAGGTGTTATTGGTTTTCGACAGGCAAAAGTCTTCTTCTTAGCTTCGTGATATAGGGATAGCTGCCTGTTCCGGACAGGCAAAAGTAATTTCCAAAACTGATTTCCTGAAGTTATTATGCATATATCAAGCAATATTGTTGAAGTTTTGATGGGTTTGGTGAATAATTAGTAGATTTGGCTTAAGGTAACAATTGCATTCTTTTTTTTTAACTGCCATACTTGATTTCGCATACAGAAAATCGCCTCATGGTGATCCAGAGGGTGATGGAGAGAGCAATGCTTGATTTCTCTCTAAAATACAAAATCAGAAACGAGGTAATTAGAGAAAGGACTGGGGTAACCGACGTGGTTCGAAGAGTGGCGGAGCTGAAGTGACGTTGGGCTGGACATGTGGCATGACTAGAGAATGATCGATGGACACTAAAGATTATGCAGTGGCAACCAAGGGAAATAGAGAGAAGTGTGGGAAGACCGCAGAGAAGATGGCACAAGATAGAAAGAAGTGGAAGGAAAAAAGAAAGGCCTACGTCCAGAAGTGGATAGAAAACGGTTGAAGAAGACTTGATTTCAGGTGTAGGCAACCTCTCTTCTATGCACATATGTGTTGTGCGTTTGAAGTATTATCACATTATATAATAGGGGACCTAATACCGTTTAACACGGTTTCCTAACCCCGGGAAGTGTATACACTTCATCTCCAGAGAGGCCAATCTGGGCAGATTACACCTCGGTGGTTTGTCTTGCCTTCCGGGGGGAGACTGTGAAAATAAAGTTTTACTGGGCCCGGAGTAAAATCAGGCATTCAGCATTAGCAGCAACATACTTGACCATTTAAGCTGATGATCGTCCCAGTCACACCGAATGCAATGTGAATTGCATTCACAGTTTAAAATGGGTAATAATAAGACGTTCTATTATACTTTTATTACTATTTATTCAAGTTCTGTTTAGTGTAGGAAAAGTTTCCATTTACCAAAATGCCTGGAAATCCAACAAATAAAACTAATTTTGGAACATTTTCTGATGAAAACATGAGTAGCAGTAGAAGCAATTCTTAAAGAACGAAGTATAAGATTTATGGCAAAAGAGGAGCATTTAATTAATTTGGATCCAATGGTTATTATTTTTTCAAAAACGTAATAAGGGTCATATCTATGTAAGCGCCCCTATCAGAATCATTAAGTTTGTTACAAATAAGCAAGGACACATCCACGTGAAGTTAAATATTTTTACTCCCCTATGGCCCATATACATACCAGTATAGGGGGGGGGGGGCAATTTGTCAACACACACTGTTTCAAAGTTCAAAAATAATTAAAAATATTGAAGACTAAGTCAACTTGTAATAGTAAATCAATACATTAAATATTTAATTAAGTCTTGAGAATCATTTTAGTAATCTCTGAATCCTGTTAAACATTTTTCATCAGGACGAAAAACTTTCGTTTCTCTCAGGATGACAGAAAAGCCCAAAACTCTAGAAATTTGTACTCCACTCAGTGTAAACTTATTTCCCTAGTTACATGAGACATAGGAGAAGTTCTTTCCGTTATTTTCCGTTATTAGAAATATAAAATTCATGTAAGGGGGGGATTACCGCATGAGGCTACATTACCACCCCTTAATTTGTACATTTAGAAAAACTGGAACACTGAAAAACATCGTCCAAAAAAGTTAGAAATGGTAACTTTGAAATCCACAACTAAGGTAGAAAGTTGATCTATACGAATATTTTCAAAAAATTATTAAATGTCACTCATCTATTGACCACTTGCGAATTAGACGAAGAGGACAAAAATTCTACAATAAACAAGAAAGAAACTACGCTTCATCTTGCCAAAATCTTTTTTAGCCCCTATAAATTATTGGGCCTTGTTACGCCTATGCCTATAGAAAGAAGTAAAAATGTAACTTTTATTATGTTTACGTTATTAATTGAGACTAGCGCATTAGGTAGAGGTTACATTTTATCATCTGTTAGCCTAGATTTAAAATAAACCTTCCTCTTAAAAATGCATCCCATTATCAGAATTTTTCCACTGCCAGCAGGCGACTTTACGTTCTATAATGGCCGATTAAAGAAGAAAATCGATGTTTACAGCGAATTTCGTATAAAAATGCAGTAGTTGGTATTGCGATCGGCCAATACAATAAATTTTGGCAAAATTGGCTCAAGATATTGCAATGATTTTTCTTTTAATAGAAAACGGATAATTTTTCAAGCAAGTGCGTTTTAATCACGGATTACAGATTTGTATTCATTTTGCGTGGCATAAAAATGCTTATTAACATAATCAAAAGTATACCCATTATCAAAACGTATTCAAAATTAACTATAATATCAACTTTTTGCCAATAAAAAAAAATCACGCAATATCTTGAGCCAAATTTTCACTCTTTTGCTTTGTTTTGAAATAGTCCTTAACCGTACCCTTAAAAACCAAGTTTCCAAAAATCTTATTTTAAATGAAAAATGTTACTAAAAATTTAAGTTTATTAAAAACAGTCAGTCACGTTACTGTTTAATCAAAACCCTCACGCCGGTCCTGATTGTGTTAACCACACCTACATAACAATGGTTTAGCTTTACTACATTATTATTCCATTATTCAAATTATAGGAATTAAAAAAATATAATAAATCAAAACATATTTAAGACGTTCGATCAATTGGTCACAATTGGCAAAACAAAGGTTACAAATAAACACAATAAATTAAGCCGTTTACCCATCAACATGAACAAATTTCGCTCTTATTCCTTTTATCTAATCATTTCACACTTATTTTCACTATTTGTAAATGCATAAAAATCATCTTGCCAAATTGCCCAACAGCCGTCCTACTAACCTAAATAACGTCACTTGCAATAAGTTAGTTAGAAGTTCCCAATCGCTTTCTCATTTCCTCAACTTGTAATAAAAGTAGAAGAAATTATTTTGCCTAACTGAACATTTTGGCTTTTAAGTGCCCAAAATAATTTGAAAACAGTCAACTTCACATTATTAAGTTACAATAACCTAATAAAAGTTACGTTTAGTTAATTTAAGGTCACTCACTGATTTACCATGTAAACTAGAACAATACAATAATCTCGTATAAATTATACCAATTTTAGTATACAGTGGTGTAATTCTATGCATAAGTAACAGTTTTCACACTTTCCTTAAAAATATAAAAGTTTTCAGGAAAGCTTAATTTCATTTTTCAGTTTCTAGTGCTGTGAAATGGCCCCGACAGTGCTAGTCGAGCAACGTTTAAGTAACCCCCCCTGGCAGGGTGTTATGAACATGGATCTACTGTTTTACGCGGAATCCAAACCACGGTTGAGAAAATTCACCTGTTCATTCGAGATTCGAATCAAAGCTCTCGCTCTACTTCCTCTACGTAATGAATTACTTTATTTTAGTAATTCTTTCGTATCGGTAATAACACAACTTTTTAAGCCTTCCAATTTAGTAGCGCCATATGTTGATCATATTTTGAACCACGCCAGGTGTTTTTTTTTTAAAACCTCCCATAAGGTTAATATCACGACGTTCGGAAACGAACAATACGACTTACAATACAAGAAGGCTGAAGAAGGTTAATATATTATCTAAAGTATTTAATAATAAAGTATAATTACACGTATGGATAAATTGGTTAAATTCTAAAATGTTCTATAGTTACAACTTGCCAAAGAATAGATTGATAAAAGTTTGTTCTGTTTTACTTTAAAATAATAATAATAAATAACTGAAAACTTTTAATATTCAAGGAAAATCAAAATGTTACAAAAGTTCAAATCCAGGACAAAAATTCTGCATGTTATGTGAAGTTCAAAATTATCAACGAATGGAAACTTGGAGTTTCTTCTGGAATTCAGGTTAGTGGGGATGCGAGGGTCAACTCACTTCTATACGCAGACGATCTGGCAATTATCTTCGAAACCGAAATAGATTTACAAAGAGCAATTTATATGCTTAATGAGATCTGCAAGTCCTATAATATGAAAATATCCACAAACAAAACTAAAGTCATGGCGTTCACGGGAAACGACCCAACAAGAGCAAAAATTGTAGTCAATAATAAGACGATCGAACAAGTTAGCCACTTCAACTATTTAGGCTGCAACATATCCTATGGATACGACAAAGATATTGCAAACAAAATCGGAAGATTCGGACAAATTTGTGGAACGATTACTAGATACCTCAAGAACAAGACAAGAAAAGACACTCGATTAAAATTTTATAAGACTATGGCGCTGCCGGTACTAATGTATGGAAGTGAATGCTGGGTAACAACTAAAAGACAAGAAAGCCAGATCCGGGCGGCGGAAATGAGATTTTTGAGAGCGGTTAAGGAGTGTACGCGAGAGGATAGATTCAGGAACATTGCAATTAGAGAAGAGCTGGGAATCTTCAGTATTAGAGATAAACTGAAGGAAAATAAAATGAAATGGTCACAACATCTGGACAGAATGAAGGAGGAAAGAATGCCAGCACAAGTAAGGAGATATAAGCCAGAGGGGAGAAGAAATGTCGGACGACCTAGGAAGGGATGGGCACCGTAACAGGCCTGAGAGCCTAATACGAAAAGTGAAGAAGAAGAAGAAGACAAAAGTTCAAATCCAGGACAAAAATTCTGCATGTTATGTGAAGTTCAAAATTTTATGAGTTTACTTTACGACAGCGTACGTTTAATTTTCCAATTAAGTTAATATAACCTTAATTTTTTACAATTATATTAACATATTTAAATATGTAATAAACTAAACCCATTTTAGCATTAAGTTACTCAAATATAGTATATCGAAGTTTCTAAATCCTCCCGATTGAGATTTTCATTAGCATAATTACATATGTGAGGGGGAAGGCCACAAAGGAACTATATTTTAGTACTTCGACTGCTTTGGAAGTCTACCTACTCACAAGGGGTGGACTCGCATTAACATTCTGATGAGGAAAAATTTTAAACAGCCCGTGTTAATGAACGATGATTCTTAGTTATTTGTAAATATTAAAAATAATAATTTAACAAAGATTGGTTAAATTCGAATTTTCTAACATCAACAGCAGAAACAAAAACGAAAAAAATAGCCTAAAAGTGGCTTTTAATGGGGTAACCATACGATTTTTTCCATATTCTCAACGAGGCCAGCCCACTGGAGATTGCTCTATTTGAATTTTGATGTTCATAGAATTTCACTTCGATACATATTTAAAAAAAATGATATTCTGTTAAATCTATATTTCCGGCAAACATTATTTTTGCATACCGGTGAGGGTGCATATAAATTACGGCTAGTCAATTTTACAATTCCTATATTAGTTGGCACTTAACACATAATTTTTTAGACAGTTTCTTTTTTCCACTTTTTCAATATTTAAGAAAATTGTGAATATCGGCACCGCAACCCACACAACTAATAGTTTATCTCATGCTGTGCTTATGAAATATAAGAATTACGTAGTTGGACATCGACAACATTTAAGCAATCTATGAACCGGCATTCAAGGATAAAATATATATTCTGGCATCTAAAACACAAATTTGTAATGTTTATGCAGTACATATGCAATTTTCAGAAATCAAATTGAAAATTAATTTTATGTATTATTATTTCATGTAACTACTTCAAAAGTGAATTATTTTCACTTGAATAGCTCTTGAAACATCAAGCTTAGCCACCCTATTCATTGAATTAAGTGAAGGATGAAAGATTGAGTTGGTGTATTTGTCTTGACTTTCCTAACTAGTTTTTCCACAAATATTACGTACAATACATATAAGAAAGCTCGGTGTAATTTATTCTCGAAATAAAGCACGCTATTATAGGGCTTCGGCGCCATGTGATGAACGAGATAATTATCTTTCACCCAATAGTAACAATAAATTTTTATAAATTAATTTTGTATTCCTTCAAAATATATATTATATTCATATATCTATTTAAGATAATAAATATCTAACTGACAGCATTATGTTTTCATAATGGAAAATAAACACCGTTTTGTTCAAAATGTAATCGACCACCCAAGATGTAACTCAAATTATGATTGTAACTACTTTGTAATTTCTTAATTAATCATCAAGCCCATAGAATTCTAGTTCAATTAAAAAATGATTTTAGGTTTAAGTTCATTCCTAACCATGAAAAATTTTAGATAAAATTAAGAACGTTTCAATTCAATGAAAATCATAAAAATAAAGGGTAGTCCATAATTTTGAGGCGTTCTAGAGACGTATTATTGAAACGAACGAATTTACGAAGTACTAATTCAAAAACTTACAATAAAATACTAATCCAATTTTTTCATCGTTTGAAAATCGACACCTACCTGAAAAAAGAAAAAATTATTAATTTAAAATATCATAAATATACATTTTAGTATTAGGTAAGTGTAGTAAATTTCTTATTATTTTAATTGGAAAATGGAAAGTTTAGTCCAGATTTTCATTCCGTCATACAGCAAAAATCGCGAATAAGATCGAAACATGGCATTCGTTAAAGCCTCTATAATTCCCTGATTTTCTTGCAGTTTTTCATTTGATGGACGGAATGTGGAATAGGGTGACGGTAAATTGCACGAACATAATTGCATGTAAATTAAGAAAATAAAAAAAGGTTATTTTGAAGGGCAGTTTACATTACCCCATTTTTACCTGGAAAATGTTTGGAATGCAGTTTACCAGTTTGCAAAATTTAGTGCAGTTTACCTGGAGCGCAGTTTACCATTTTCAGGTGGTTTTGGAGCGCAGTTTACCTTCCCCGGTGGAATACATACTATCCACTTTGTGAATTGCAATTCGGACAAATCGCAACAATTTCAAATTTTTAGCAATTCTAAATGTTGACGCGTTTTTAATTGGTGCGTTTGAATGCGACAACCAAACAGAACGCTATTGCTAATTAACAACATCGCTACTTTGCTCAATCGAACGCACCTATAAGTGCATTAATTTAAAAATAAAGTAAAAATTAGAATATATTATTGATTTTTACAAATCGTATAAATTCTTGTTAATTTTTCATTTTATTTTGCTTAGGCTTAACCAATGTGGTATTATCGTGTAAAACAATTTAACATAATTGCACATAATTTTTATCACGCGGTCTACTAATTAGCATGTACTTAATTATTGACTACACATTGTTAAAAAAAGTTGCCTGTAATCCATTGAAATAACACGAGTTGAAGTTATTGATTTAGCTTGAAAATAGTTCAATTTATTAAATACAAGTAAATTACTTAGGTTAACTTACTTAAATTTAATTATAAAACGGGACACAGATACAATTAAATTATATAATTACATTTTCGGTATAAATAATAAGGTTACTGCGGGTTTGCGTGTTTATAAAAGGTCACGAATATGTTTTCCATTGTCAACTAAATTCGGAAACGCTTAAACGAAGTTACGATAGGTACGTATAAAAATCAGTTAGACATATTATTTAAATGGCACTGAAAAAGAGTCAAAATCAACGTATGTACTATTATTATGTAGACTAGATAAGTATACATCGGTAGCAATAACCTAACTTTTAAAAGCTAACCTTGATGTGCGGGCGCCCTAAAATAAATTTTATAATCTAATAACAATTTATCAATACGATTTAGTTATATAATAGAAAATTTACATTAAATAAAATTAATAATTTACCTTTTTGTAGTTAAATTTACATAAAGTAATAATTTAATTTATTATAAGTGTATCAATGTACCTAATTGCAATATATTAATTCGAGAAGACGACAAATAATTACACTTATCGTATTTAAAACAAGTATTTATAGCTGACCTCGATCGCATAACATTGCTATAAAATTGTATAAATAAACAGAAAAACAACTTTTTAAAATCTTCATTTAGTTTTCATTATTAGTGAAAGTGACAAATTGAGTGCTTAGATAAATTTTCTTTTAATTAAAACCCAAAAGGATATCAAGGTTCAACGTAGGAATACTTAGTAGCAATCGTTTTCGCCTAATCAGTTTTTTAGCAAAACGGTTATCGTCCCATTATCTAATTGGCGCGCGCGAATGGATTAACGGAATGCAATTAACAACAAGGTAAAAACCTTGCTGAGCGTATATTCCAGTTTGTCACTACAAAGCGGCAGAATAGAGATGGAACACAAGTGGGTAAGGCGTTATACCAACGGTTATACGAAATATCATTTTTTGTTATCATTCGCTTTGTGAGAATGAGTTATCTGAACTTGAGTTTAAAATGCGAAAAATCGGAAAGTGACATCATCGTCGATACATTTTTTGTCAATTTAGCTTATTTTAAATTTTAGATTTGAGTTCGCTGTATACTGGAAATACATACCAAAATTACAAATTATAGTTGAAAGCAAATATTTCCTTCGAAGATATAATTGCGTAACAAGTGTGCTACGAACGTGCACAACGTATTATATGTACATAAGTATATCAGGAAGTTAAATAAAATCTAATCTTTCCATTATCATATTTATCCAATCCGTAATCTACAAATAGAAGATAATTCAATTTAATTAATTAGAAAACAGACTAAATTGAAATCAAAGAGAAAAAAAAATCATCGAGCAATGGCCTAGTAGATGTGGTATATTCTAGCAGGGATAAACTTGCATTGGTGCAAAGTAAAGAAAAAAGTATGCTCACGGCGTTCAAATCTGGGCCTTGATAATAATTATTCACAGTAATAAATATGTAAAATAAGATAAACAAGGTCAGTTTATAAACTAACACTAATAAACAGCCTTCTAAACCTCAAAACTATACTAATATTCACGTACAATAATTAAAATATAAGTTGTTGGGTTTTATAACCTTCGCTTTTGTGGTAGGTCGGGTAAATCAAGTTTTTATCAGATTTTCATGTTTGGTTAAAAAATGTAGTAAGTAATAAATGTTTTAGAAAATCGATTCCACCGATATTTTTTATTGAATACTTTCTCTCAACCAACATCAATTTGGCTAATTGATTATTGCCATTTGATTTCTACTTTTCAATGTCCGTTGCAAGAATGTGCTATATTTTAAATTTCCTTTCAATAAACTGAAGAAAATATAGGTTAACCTTTTTGCACGCTAGATCACATCCAAGGGTACCGATGGGGGTGGGCGGTTACACGTTGTTTTTTCGAGATTAAACCTACAGTAAATTTAGTTAAAAATTACAAAAAGTAAATAGAAGCGCGGAGTACCGGGGCAGTTCTGGTCAAAGTGCAGCTGGCGCAGTCGAAACAACAAAACGTATATTTTCATTGTCTAGTTAAGTTCAAAGGCTTTTAAAATGGCAAATTTTCAAGTAATATTTAAGCAAGGTACAGTTAATAAAAATTATAATTTAATTTCTTAAACGAAACAGATTTCATCACTCGCATAATTTCTTATCGCATTAAGGAAACGGTTAATTATAAAGATCGAGTCTTGCTTAACCGTACCTAGTGAGTTCGAGACCGAGATACCATCAACCAGCTAAACACTACATTGTGGATATCTTGGGCTTTATTCTCAGCAAATAAACAGAACATTTACTAATTGTTAAGTGTATACTATAGCGTACAATATTAAATTGTCACACGCGATGGTTAATTAGTTAAATTAAGTAACGTTTTTTTAACTTCCGTTCACTATATACGATTTTAATTTTTGAATAATTTAGCGTTATGATGAAATAAAAAGCTTCAATGCAGAAATCGCGGGTTATCTCCGCGACTTATATGGTAAGATGTAATAATCGCGTTGTATGTAACATTTTGTTTCATGTTTCGTAGCGTTCTGCTCGTCGCATATGAAGCAGCAATACGTATACATATATCGCACAACAAAGGTCATGGTAACTACTATCAAGTCAAGTTAAACGTTTTGAAATCCTTTAAAACGACGGAATTAGAAAACTAGTGCAAATTGCACTTTTTGCATGCAATATAAACATGGCCATCTGTTTTATGATTAATCCGTTGAACAAACTACTTCTATTAAGCATTACATTATGTTTTCAAGGATGTAATTTTAAATTAAAATGTTGTAGTTTTAGGTATAACTACTAACTACCTACTTTTTAATTAAGTTATAACCTAAAAAAAATTATGGTAATATAGCAAACTAAGACGTTCGTACTTTGTAGTGTGAGAACCTAAAAATTGTCATAACGTTATTATATTTTAAGAAGGAAAATATAATAAAACGTAACTGTAAAACTTAAAATCTTATAATAAAACGCAAACGGAACTAAATGGCCTCTCCGTTGGCAATTTATTTTGATGTTACACAAAACCATGCAACGCTTATAGTAAAGTTATATTGGAATCTTCAGTATAATACCGATAATACTACATACTAGTTATTGTCATTCCAAAATTATAAATCATTAAATATATAGAGAAAGTTTACTAAAATACATGGGCAACGAAAAGAACAAACTAATAATCAATTTTTGTTAAGGTATGGCATGGAGACATAAATTACCAAAAAACGAGAACAAAATTATTAAGGAATTTGTGTCACTGTAAATATGAAAAAAAAGTTTTCCTTTCCTTAATGAAGGCAATAAATGATTAATGAGCATTTAAATAAGAAAGATAATTGTTAGTAAAAATGAAGATATTCGACCAGAGCAACACCAAAATGAGACATTTTAATTACACCAAACAACGAAATATTTTTGAACACACACGAAAATAGTAAATTGGTAAATTACAAAGCTCAACACAATCAATTTTTCTATAGTAAGTAATAGAGTATTGATAAAATACTTGCAGTACCTGGCTATCGACTATTTAATTTTGTACATACCTCCACTATGTACGAGCTATGACATTGGCAGTTGATATAATTGCAGCAAATTTGTGTTTGTGTGCAGCAAATTAATTTTTGTTATTATATTAAATAATTGAAAATAATTATTTTCATATTTGCCAAAATAAAATTAACAATTTTGGCAAGTAACAACTTATAAATGTCGTCAAGGAAATTAGATAATGCTGGATTTCAAATATTAAGAAATTTAATCAAATAAATAGTTTTAATGTCAAATAATATTAACTTGTAAAAAATGTTTGAACTTGTTCTCAACTTGTTTTGACTGATCCCTTTGCATGTTTAAACAAATGATGTGAAAAGGAAAAAAAGTTGATGATAAATTAAATTTTAAGGGTATTTAAATGTATCATTATTTAACCCAGATATTATGGAATGTAGGTAATAAAAAGTGAACATGGCACCGTTCGGTTAGTTACGAACACCAAATTCGCGCTTGCGTTCGAGTTCGACCTCTTTACGGAATCAAAGTGGGCCGCTAATTTTAACGCATGCGCTAACAGTGAAAGTTAACGCTATTAGCTAATAGATACACTTAATAATTTTCAATCACATTACATAAACAATATAGCCGATTTTATTCGAGACCCCTCACACCCACACCCGCCCCGTGTTAATCGTGCTAAGGTGACAAATATTGCTGCTACAAGTCTATCAATCCTCGTTGCCGCTTATTGTATTACATGGATCGAATTGCTTCGTAAACTCCATTCAAAGTAATTGAATTTCTGTGTTACAAATATGGGTTCTTTGTAAAACACATTTTAAATAACCCAAAAACATTAAACTTTAGGCAATCGCTACATTACAGTAAACTCTATCTCCGCTCAAAATGAAGACTACTTTCTGACCCCATTAGTTAAGTTGACACGTGCGTTAGTGATAAATTATTAATTTCCTTTGGTAAATTTGATTATTACACCTGAAACAACTTTTCTGGCAACTTACTAGATTTACTTTTAAGAAATTTATGAGAAATACCCTCATTTCTAACTTTCATACAAGTTTTAGGAAAGATGATGGATTTTAGTCACGTTTCATCCCGTGTAGAGTCAGTAGATTTTAATCTTGAAATTTTCGACGTAAAATCTCGTAGATTTTATATAAAAGCAAGCGTTTCATAATGTATGTATATGTGGTATTCCAAATCTTATGCTAAAGTCAAGTGAGGCTATACAAAATTAATCGTGTTGCTTTTAAGTGATTTAATAATTTTATTTTAATTAATACAAACTAACGCGCCAAATAATTGTACTGGAGCTCTAAATTTAAGGGGCGGTTAGGGTCGGACTTCTACAGAAAGCTACACTAATAATTTAATAATACACACAAACTTGCCTTAGGATTATAATCTATAGACAGACATGGTAGGCGTACTTTTCCATACAGAATTATTGAATTAATGAATGAATTATAATTATTGTGATTAAATCCAATTAATTTATTATTTCACAAAATTACATTTTCTGATTAAGACAATTGCAATTTTATGAGCAATATAAATTTCCATTTGCGCATAAGACCTTTGTCCCGTCCTGTTTGTACTCAATTTAGTTTGGTACTGAGACGAAGAGGTAGATTAAAACATCACACTATAGTTGCATCCTATTGCATTGCCATTATTGTCGACGGTTTCTAACTTCGGTCAGTATCCGTCTAGCCGTACAAATTTATATGGCCCACGAAAAGTTTCCTTTAGGCCCAAAATAAACTCATCCGTATAATATATCCAATAATCGTCTGGACCCTTAAAGAGCAGAATGTTGTGCTTCGACTTGGTCTCTATATTGGCATGCAATCAACAGAGTTCTTGTTATTAGCATGTGTTGCACATTTAGCACATATGTGTGAAGAGATTTTCTGTGTCCTCAATAATTAAAAAAAGGCACGGACCAAGTTAATTAAATTGATCCAAACGCTTCTTTTATTCTTATGTTTAAAAATATTGAGTTGCAGATAAAATCACATATAATTTTATTTATTTATTTCGTAGGTACTTTGTACCCAACAGAGGGATTTTCATAATAAACACCTCGGTGGCTTTTTTGTTTTTATTTTATTAAATTAAAATATTACTGATTAATTGTTTAGAATTAACATAAAATTTGATTTCAAGATTGTATTTTGGATTTTCCATTCAAGATGGTATATGGAAAGTTATTTTTATACTATATTACAAATTTCCAGTATATGCCACAAAGTGAAAAAAAAACAAATTAGTTATCTTATGTTTACCAATATTATATATACATCAGAATTTAATAAAATATACATCACAATATGATATATTGATATGTATTATTTACTTGCACAGCTCAAA
Source organism: Podabrus alpinus (assembly GCA_932274525.1). NCBI lineage: Eukaryota > Metazoa > Arthropoda > Insecta > Coleoptera > Cantharidae > Podabrus > Podabrus alpinus. The sequence goes on along the minus strand of OW026457.1, from coordinate 62,534,482 downwards.
CTGTGATGTGATGTAATTTAAATGTATGTAAGGTAATACATACATAATATTAATATTTGTATTCTGACAAGCACTAATAGACACTTCATTTTACTTAAACATTTCATAAGCTTTGTAGGTACATGCCAATTTGATAATTTAGTTGCTTTTTACTAATCTATTACCACTACTAAAATATTAAAATGTCTTGGTAACAAATTTAAATTATTTAAAAATGTTAAAAACTTTCGATGTTACCGACAACGGTACATTCCTGACAAAAATCACCTTCGATGACTCCAGATCACTTCTGAAAACAACAGAAATAAATTTAGCTGTAGATCAGTCGATCCAACTGCCGTCAGATGATGGGAATGATCGGAGACTACTTTTTAAAAGCGTCAGATTTTCCGCAGCCAACTTTTTTAACCTAGTAATTGATTTTTTTTATAAAGCATTCCAAAAATGTGTAGCCTATCGACTTGTTTTGAAATTTACATAAATTCCAAATGAAAACTGCACATTATTTATCGTTTCGATATGGTCACATCACATCATCGGGTGATGCGAATTATTCTTAATTAAAATTTTCTTGTCTAAAAATACACTCAATTACCTTACTATTTTAAATTACTGCTCATTTAGCGGTGATAAAAATAATTAACAATATAAATGCTTATGATAAGTGCGCTGTCCAAAACATACTATCTGAAAAGGTCACGAACTTCGAATGCTTTATCATTGTTTAATTATGTACGTTTTCAAACCAAAACGATAATATCTTGAATTTTAAACTTATTTAAATGATACGAGTCAAGTTTATTTTAAAAATCCACCTTTAAGGCGTTTGCTTGTTTTTCTAACCATAAATTCAATAATATTTTATTTCAAAATGTATCACAAGTAAAAAAATTGTACATTGTCAGTAACTTATGTAAACATCCTTTAACTAATCATGCTCACGAACAAGATAATTTTAACCAACATAAGATTCTAATTTTAACTAAGCTCGCGTCCTTCATAGTGTCACATTATAAACGTTGAAGAAATAATTTTAGTGTTTCGAACAATTTAATGTAATTCTTCGTTTCTCAAGCTCCTGAAAAATTTATGAATTGTCGGTAAACATAAATATCTCAACATTCAACAAACAAGTGGTCAGTTACTCTATCTGCTACTGATGTACCACACGATAACTTTATGAATCGCACCTTTATTTATTCCTGTTTAGGATCGTTTCGAACAAGTCGAATTAGCGTAGCTAATTTCACTTCTAATTTTATATTATAAAATATTTTGGAAATATGTATTCTGTTGTCATATATCACCGATATCTAAAAAATGCACATTATTTAAACGTTCAACGACTAAAACCTATTTTGCCCAAGTATTTTCCCTTAAAAAGTTTTTCTTTTGTCCCTATTCAGGCGTGATTTGTGTTGCTACACACATAATTTAAACGCGATTATACTAATATTCTGATAAACTTAACGAATTACAGAAGTAATAAAAAACAAAATTAATTTTAAAAAACAAAGGAATGTTTTAATGTTTTTAATGTTGGTACTGAATCAGAATGAAGGGTTTCATAGTTGACAGCAATCAACTAATCAAATGCAAATAAGGTTCTTTGAAATTCCAGCCATTTTGGGATAAAGAAAAGTCCATAAGGCAATGCATATTTGTTTTTTATTCTTCTTGGGTGTGTATAATACGAACTAACGCAATGTATTGAAGCAATTAGTAATGGTTCCAATACACAATAGGTAACTCACATTAAGGTTATGTAAATAGTCAATTGTAAAACAAATTTAGATTAAATAATTAATAATGTACAGACGATAAGGCTTTAGCTGTATTATAAACAACAATTCCTGATAAGTACTAAGAAAACAACAAAATATTCGTAATAAATTTATAACTTATAATCTATAAAATATAGCGGAATCAATCTTTAACTTGTTGAAAATGAATGTAATAGGATTACTTTAATTTAAAATTGTTTTGTAAATTAGTTGGGAATGCGATCTAAAAATCTACGTCATTATTAGTACTATAAGTTCCATCTATGCCAAATGAAATTTATTTTGCTAAAATATATTATGCAGTTATTTAACTAAAAAAAAGTCTACATCGAAATCTATTTCCATTAAATGGGTATTTTAAGCAAGTAGTAAAACAGGTCTAAGCAAGAATATTTATGGCAAATGCTTTGAACAGTTACCGCTAGGCGTGTGAACTTCTTCTTAGTTAGTCAGCCCATGCTTGCAAAAAAAAGAAAACAAGCATGCGAGTGATATAGCAGTAGATATCCAGCTCAATGTATGAAAATTTACCAATTTACAGTTTTATTTTATCAAGTTTTTTATCATCACTAATGGTTCCAATTTGACACAGTTGAGAAAACTGTTAAAAAAGGTTGTTTTTATTATATGAAAGTAAATCGATTTGCTTAGATTCTATGTTTCTATGTTTCATTAACTTGTAATTGACAATTAAAAGTGTTTATTGAAGAATTGCAACGAGTAGAACAAGGTAAGCACATCGAGATTAAGATTGTGAAAGAACGCGTAACAAAACATCTGAGAAGAATTGAGTCCTTTATGTTTATCCCTCTCTTACTCACTTCAATTGCCGTAATCTCTATTGTTTCCACACTACTACAGCAGGTAAAAGACCTTTTTTAGTAGGCAACTTTAAAATAATTGAATACACGCAAATTTGTGTTCCGAAGCCTGTAGCTGTAAAAGTAGTAAGAGATGAATAAAATGTAAAAATTGAAAAAAAACACGAAACAACTTAATTATTATTTTTAAATCGGGTTTAAAAGAATCGCTATTTTCACAATGTTGACACTCTTGATTTTTTCATAAGTACGAAATGGAATTATATAAACTTGCCTGTACCTGTGGTGTGGGCAATAAACTGTAAATTTATCGCTCATAACTAAGTAATGATCACTCATAACTCGTTTTATTAAAAATCGATTCAACGTATTTTTCAGTATGATTTTTATTATTTTTTACTATAATATAAAAGAAGTTCTAGTTTTTGTTTAAATGATGATATTTCGGGGTAGGTCATCAATTACATGGTGCGATTATTTTGCATTGAATCATTTAATTCGTATTAATTATTATGACGCATGTTCATACCACACAATTAAGTCAGTTACGTTAATGTTACAGTCACGAATTTTACAAACACTTAAAGAATTCTTTTAGGACGTATTTTTAAAATGATATAATCTCAAATATTTTTAAGTAATAGGTTTGTAGTTAAAACATAACATAAAATTGTTCTTGTATTTTAATATATTCTGTATGTACGAGTATGCCCCCATCACTAGAAAAACTTTATTGTATTTGAACACGAGTAAGTACTATATACTATATAATTATTGCTATGTATAGTACAGCAACTTTAGTTATTTGTAACATAGAATACAGTAGTAGTAATTTAGTCACGTAGCAAGTGTTGCTAAAACACTAACCGAAATATATCAAAACAATCGAAATAATTTGTTAGTACCTTATTAGTAGCACTTGCTACTTGACTAAATTACTATCCGGGCCTGTACGACCCTTTTTAGACTAATAGTACATTTATTAATAAAAATAATCAAGATTTTTCGATGTATGCTGATTAATCTATCTGAATTGTTGAAAAAGAAATTCCATATTAAACTATCAAATATTTGATAATATAATACAAATTAAAAAACTACCTACTTTGGTGACTTTAAAATATTTTGTGATGTCTCTTCCGTTGTCACATCAAATGGTTTTTGTTTGCATTGGTGGCAGCCTTATTCCAAGAGGTTTTGATATGTTTATACATTTTTTGACTTTGATCAATATTGGAGCCGTTTTAAAGAGAATGTAAAATATAATTTGCAATCATTTGTTGAAATTTAATTTGGATTTGCTTTGCCGACAATAATAGTCAATTTAACTATTATGATCTTTTTATCGCAGCTCCAATACCACGAAGCAGCATATCGATATTTTCCTTATTTTTTTTGTGTTTATAAACCCGTCATGAGGTAAAATATTAAATGCGTGTGGTCGGTTTGAAGAGATAAAATTGTATTTTAACTAGAAAGCCCGATTTGGTAAGATTGTAACACTTTCACTGTTTATTATTAGTGGGCACTTCCATTTATCGACTTTTTCTGCACTATTTCGCATTATTGTTGATTTAGAATGTCAAACTTTTCTTTTGAACAATTCAAAATTTTATGGTTTTCTATTAGTTTTGATAAATCACATTTAACTGCAATTGAAATAGGTAGTTATTATTACTAAACTATAAGGTGAAAGTAAAAAAAATACATACACACATACCATAAAAATACAATCTATACTTCTTTGTTTTAAATTGTACAGTGAGAACTTACTGGCGTTCGATGTAATTTACTGTTAACTAAAAGTGGAGCGTTCATACATGTTTTTCGAAAAACGAAAGAATATCTATTACAAATGATATTTCATTTTGGTCAGGTAGTGAAGAAATATATAATTTATTATATATGGTAAAAAACTTGAAATTATGAAAGCCTTGGAGGTACGAAAAAATACTACCTATTGTATCAAAATAACCGAAAGATATAAGAGACCGTCAAGCCTAATTGAATATTGCCAACCAGGATTTTTCTTCCATTTATACCTCTTTTTAAGTACAGGCGCACCGAGATGAGAAGATAAAAACCTGCAGCGTTTTTTGATAAAAGCGAATATTGACGATAGTATTAACATTACTTCGTTACACAATAATTCTAATTTTAAACAAATTAGAAAATAAATAGTAAGAGCTGGCCTTGTATAAAATATTAGCTCGACACTACGTCACAATAGAATAGACATCAAGCCAGAAGTAATGGAATGTCAGCGTAGTTTAAGTGATACTTGGCGACTGTTATTTATGCGTTACCTTCCTTTCATATCTGTGTCACTTCCGTAGATCAGTTAAAATTGAGTTTCCGTTATCAGATAGAAAAGTACAAGTTAATACCCTTACTTGGTTTATTAACTCGGAAATATTATGCTTTCTAAATTATCAATAACAAAGCAAAACTTTTGGCCGAGCTTCTAAGGATTGAAAAACAATATGGAACGGAATGAACAGGTTCCGGTTATTTTTCAAAACAGCTACGAATGCAGCAAGTAACGCAAATGCTAATAGTTGTAATCATAACAATTAAACTTAATTATGTCCACTTCGCTAATGACAGGTTTTTCTATTAAAATTTAATATTTACAGTCAATCTTCACAATAGGAACAATAAAACGGAGCTTAATTTATTCAACAGAAACATTCATCGTGAATTAACAGCTGGAGGACTAACTGCTGTATTACAAAATTACTTTCGCAAGATGTAAAAAGTAAAAAGCAATTACTAACCCCTTCACTTACAACAAAAATCAACCTTGCAAGGTTGAAATTACACGTGTAAACCGTATAAATAGAGGTATTTTTTGTTTTCAATTGGTTTATCACAAGACTTAAATCTCGGTTTTATTTAAAATTGTAATTCGACCCTCATTTAAAATTTAGATGACAATTAAATGGGAACTAATTCCACCAACTGTTGGTGAATGAAATCAAAATCTAGCCCAGTTTACAATTATTATAATTTTTCTACATAGGTATTATCTTCACTTACTGTAACTTTTTTTTTAGAATATTTACACAGGTCTGTTTTTCACATTATAGGTTAATGTTGGTTCGTGAGCAACACAGTATTATTATCATTATCAATAAATTATTATTTTTACTGTCCGCCTATAGCACATTACAAATTAATATTTTATTAGAAATTTATGTAGATTGAGATCATCTTCTGTGTTTATTTTGTTATAGCAAGAGGAGCCTATTTTCTAAATGGATTACCTATAAACTATGAAGGGGTTAAGACCAGAGGGTCCTTTGTGAATGATTTCGAGATGTCGCCTAAACCAGGGATGAGCAACCCGCGGCCCGCCACACTTTCTTGTGCGGCCCTTCAAAGATTTTACATTTTGACTTTTAAGGTTAGGTTTATTTTGTTTACTAGGATTATTTTGTTAATAAAGAGATACTTTGAGTTCATTATTCAGTGTTTATTTATGATCATAAGTTTTTGTTACATGCGGCCCGCACAACATTTTTAAATTTGTAGCTGGCCCGTTGTAAAAAAAGGTTGTTCACCCTGTTCATTTTTATTTTCGGTAATTATTTTAATTTGAAGAAAATTCAAACCTGGTTTTACAGAAAAAAAACCTGAACAATATAAATGTTTCGGTTAAAATACTATGTATATAAAAGAACTTTTTCCGAAGCTTTGTATTGATAATAATAACTATAATTCGAAGTATCGTTGCATGTACCGCAAGCAGGTGCCAATTTTAACAAGTAGTATTGAGTATTTCCAAAGATACATATTATTATGTCAAATTTCCAGTTAATATATTACCTATAATATAGTATTTCATAATGTTTGTCAAGTAATGGCAGTGGAACTTCCATATAACAAAGTAGCCAAATACTATGGCTCCGGAAAAAAATTCCTATATAAGTAATATTTTATACTTAACCATGTATACATATTGTGTACTCTTTTGTTAAATAGAATGTTTAAAGAATTTTGTCGATTTTATTCAAAACAAACGAGATGTCATTGTTTAATTTGAATTGTCTACATTCCTCGCTATCTGGTTTTGATTATTATGAAATAACTTCGTGATCTGTATCAAAATAGTCGAGATATCCGGAAAAAATACTTTGCATTGAAATTTACTTTTTTAAATCAAGATAAAAATAATACAGGTAATTTATTACAAACGTAATAATGGAGAATTTCGTTAGATCGAAGTTCCACTGTAATTTAAAAATTACATGTGGGAAGAGGAACTGCGAATTTTTGAGAAAAATATTGGGACCAAAAAGAATAAATGAAGAAGAATCCCTCCCCTGATGAATTTCGAGTTGTTGCAAGAAATAAGACATCGTAAGAATAATTAAATCTATGAGAATAAAATGGTTAGGACACGTAATAAGGGTAAAATTCTTTTACTTTTATTAGAAGTCTTCTTTCTGCTCATGAGCATTTTTGGTTTTTACATCTCAGGCAGCTTACTAGGCTTGCCTTTCGATGTGCCTGCACATTGTTTATTGTTATGATGGCAAATCATTAACACAGGAGGACACCGACGTCTTTGAACAACGGTCAAGAAATTTAGAGAAAGTGAAGACTAAGTAGCGTAGAGATACAGTAGCGGCTCGTGACTTCTTTCAATGGGAGGGCACAAAATTTGAATGAAAACGAAAAATAATAAAAATATATTGTGTTACTTAAAAAATTTTAATAATCTTTATTGCGGGGATTTATGGAATACCCCAGCATATCAAGGTGACCATCTTGATCACCATGTGTTGGGGGGGTGGGGGTACTCGGGGGGGGGGGTGAATAAAATAAACCGAAAGGGTTTCTTCAAAGTTTTTCATAAAGAATAGTAGGGAAAGCTAATGTTGTTATTAGGTACTTGTCCGAATTCAGTACTGCGCTAAGCGAGAGTGCTCGGCAAGAGCTGTGTCTCCCTGTAACGCCAAATTGAGCAAATTATTCCGGCTGTACAACCTAGGCAATCAAGAATCATTATGGCTTAAAACATCAGTTATGTCGATCTATTTGTTCATAAATCATCTCTCAGTGGTTCATTTTTTATTACCAACTTCAAATAGTTTTAGTGCGGTCGTTAGACCGCACAACTGTTATAATAAAACGTACTAGTAGAAAAGTACATACTAAATAAATAAATGAGAAAATAATTAATTCTGAATTCAAAACAGAAATTTTCTTTAATGTATAGCTAGCCATCTAGAATGTGATTTTCTAGATTGTGCGGCCTAAAGGCCAGAAATTGTTTTGGAACTGTTGAAAAGTGAAAATGAAGCACGTAGTGACTTAGCACTTGCTTCAGTTAGCACAAATACTACATCAAATCTAAGAAGAAGGCCCATGGCAAGCCACAAATTTATTAAAAAACTTGGAAGTTCGAGAATTGGTAGAAAATATTGTAGAGGGTGCTACCAACGGTAACGTGACGAAAAAATACCAAAATCAAAGATTTCTCGAGTAACTACGTATTGTAATGATTATATAGGGCAACCCCCGCATTGCCTAAAATGTTTTAATACTAAACATCATTCTTAAAAATCTTTACTTACTATTTTATGTGATAACTAAATAAAAAAGTTTAACAGAACTTGTTGGAATATTTTTTACTTGTTAACATCTATACAGACCCGAATATAAAAAAAGTTATAAATATAGTGATTTACTTTCTCTGAAGTCATAGCATACACTTCACTACTATATATTTCAAATGTTTGCAGACCCAGCTAACATATAGCAAGTTTTCTTTTGTAGTTCACAGCAGACACCGGTGTTTGCCGCTAGCATTTATGGGCAGGCGTGCAAGCAAACACCGGTGTCTGCCGTGGCAGTCAACCTGTTAAGTTTGAGTAAAATGTTTTAAATCAATGCAACCGTTTACGGTGCTAGAGACGTCGGATTGTCCAATATTCAGCGGCGTAATTACATTCCCAATAAACAAAATTTTTCTCAGTTGCCATTTTGGGAGGGCGGCGCCCCGTCGCCCACCCCATATCGGCCGCCACTGCGGAGATAACAAAATTCCGTCAGGAATGAAATGCTGTATTACATTATTATACAGAAAATTTTGTGTTCGAAAATCGGCCAAGAAACAGCTCCGTGGTACCAAATGGGAAAACCCGAGGCAAATATTTTGAAAAAAGTCGCAACATCATAATTATCTTGTTATTGAGCCATTTGCATCCTATTAATAGTTTCTTTATCTATATAACAAAGGTGTCAAATTTGTAATAATATATTTACGGTCGTGTTTCTAATTATAAATACAATACTGCAAGGCGCAACTCTCCTTCAAGGAAATAAATCAACTTTCTGGTGCCGATTAGTCAAGTGGACATCCAGCTTAATCTAGTATGTAATGATTTTCAGATACATAAAATAAGGCGTTTCCAGTAATTGGTTGCAGATAATAATTATTACAGAAAGAAAGAAAATGTTCCAAGATCAATAAGAACTTTTTAGTATAGGAACCCCTAAAATTTGGCTGTATACCGAAAAGCTTATGTAAGACACCCCTCTTTCAAAGTGTAATAATATCCAATCCCGAATCATATAAGCTTCCCCTTTTTACTCTCACGTACACACATGTTTACATCTACGAGATTCGAGCTTCAAACCAAGATTAAATTTAGACAGCGTTTATAACTAAATTGTTTACCTACATAATTTTTAAACCATAGAATTTTATTAAAATCACGAGTAATTTGAATTCGCACAAAGCTTTCTCTTTAATTATTATAGTGTTAATATTGATCTTATTAAAAAGTTCAATATGCTATTACATTAGAAACCATTTTGAAATCAATTGATTAATCAATGACAATTTAATTCTATAACCAATTTATTTAGAATTACAAAGATAGTTCAAAACACTTCGGATAAATGTGATTTTAAAATGGAATAAAAAAAAGAAGTCTATGATGTGCTCATAATGTACACAACCTACGCGAATAATATAGAAGCGTTAAAACGCGATAAACAATTTGGGATTAAATTAATCTATGTTCAAAATTTGCACTCCCACTTAATCAAAGTAAAATATTGAGGTCATCGTACTGATTGATATTTATTAAATGCTATCAAAACGATCAGACACAAATTTACAACTTAAAATCATATTTATTTTAAATCATTGTTATATTTTAGTGCAGGTTCCACTCAAATGGATATTCATAAAATATTTAATAAACACAAAAAATCGGATCGTAAATGTCATAAAACAACCCCTAAGATACTCTGAAAATTACCAAACACGCATCGTATTGAGGGCAGCCATAAAATGTCCTCGTTTCTTTAACAATATTGAAAGCCCTCGTTCAAAGCACGGTTCGATGTTTGAGCGTCACTTTGTATTAAAAGTTACTTAGTTTTAATATTCTTTTTCCTTGTTACTACAATATACTACAACCTAATTTCATATTAAATTACTACTCATTTTTAAGTAATCTGAAATAATTAATGTAATCGTAACGATTATGAATAAATCAACGAGATATGCCTAATTAAAACAAACTATATTATTTTCAGTCATAGATGGCACTACGTCTTGACCAGCGAAACAGAAAAACATATAAGGAAATAAAAAAAAGTTATTAATTTTTAAATTATATCGTCTATTGCGATTTAGCTTACAACATATTTTTTTTGTATTGAATCTGTAAAATGTGTTTAAAAAATATTAATATGGAAGAACAACTTCCATTTAAACATATAACGGAATACTCGATGATTTATTTTAGCACAAACGAAGCGTGCAATTTATACATAGAACTTTATAACAAAGTGATTTTGAGATCAATTTAAAAGATTGCAAAAACTTGAAGTAATTATTAACACTCTTTTATTGAATAATAAATTACATATAATTTTTAAAAAACTATCAAGAATCGTATTTACTTAGGTAATATAGAATTCACAAATAAAAAATATTTAAGTGTTGTTTGGAGAGTTTGTAAGCAATAATTTGAACCGAGAGGATAGGACAGGCTATCTAATCTATGTAAGCTATTGTTTTAATTTCCTTTACTTGGAGAGTTTCCAAAGCAATAATGTCGGGCAGAAGTTCAAGTTTCATGCAGAACAAATTAGTAGATTTTCTCCTCTTTAAATATGCAGGAAATTTATTAACAAAGATTGGTGATTTTATCATGTTTAATTCAACTTTGCTTTAATAATTCCTTTTTATTTCATTCAAACACTTCAAAATTATTTAAGTAAACAATTAATTACACAGTTCTACCCAGTAACATAGATGAATAATTATGAAAGATGATCAACGCGAGAGAGATATTCAAGAAATGTAAAATAATGATAATACAATCTATCATAAATAACATAACATCACATAATATCTTTTCCCACTCTTAAGGACTTGGTAGTGGCTCAATCCTCTTTCATTGATTAACGGATTAACTAATCACTGGCGTCGACCACCTGTTTAAAGAGCATTAGCTAATGTTATAACGTTATCAAGTCGAATAAAATATTTAGATATTATTCAATAAAAACCAATGTTCATTTTGGATATTGAGGTGGTAAAATAACAATGAATTAAACGATTTAAATTTGAAACGACCCAACAGCCCGAAATGAATCTTTTACATGATGTAAATTTTTAAAGTATGGTCTCATTCATATAAACGATCACGATCACTTACTTCTTATTCAAAATCTTTACATTTAAAATTAATAAAAGAGTTTGGGGAAAAAAAATTTCAGCTCGACAATTATTTAACGGGTGGTTCGGCTTAACTTTCGTTTATTTACTAAGAATCGGTTTTGTGGCCAACTCCCTGTGGACGCCCACTATGTCATCACTATAAAACCAGTTTAAAAATTTGTATTGTTGTATAAATTTTCAATTACCAAAAATTACCACTCTGTAAGAGACAACTTGGGAGGTTCAATATCATCAATCAATTTGAAGTATTCCATATTCCGAAATTAATATTTTAATTTTTAAATGGATACTTCAAATAGAAACCTCATACAACGCACGCACATTTCAAAACAATAAATGGAAAATTGTAAGCGTTAATTATTGCGATATTATCCAGTATATCGATACCAGTGCATAATGCCGTTGTCAAAACTCATCGCTATCAATACATCAATCTCAATTTAATCAAATACAATGCTTGACTACAAACTCTCAATTTATTGAAAATTGTGTTTCGAACTAACTCCACACAAGTTCATTGTAATGAAGACGCTTGGGAATAACTGATGAGATATTAAGTAAGGTACCTAATACTGGTAGTGGTTATCTTCTTTAGGTCTTTGACTTCGGTACAAAAATTAACCGACCACTACCGTACTCGCCGGTTTGCTCGCACAAGTAACAGCTTCTGATGACCTTAGAAATAGACTAGCAAGAATTTTATATTTTTTGTTATAGCCGACTACACATGTACCGGTTTAAACAAAAATTGTTAAATACCGTATTTTTAAAAACCTATTGTCAATTATTGTTACTTAACAAAACAGTAGTTACGAACCTACAATTAAAGTTCTAAGGAATTTTTTCAAGTGGAGGAAATGAGAACTTGATATTTGACCGTGATTTGCTTTGTTATAATCGGGCCATACAATCCATTTACTATTATAGTGGTAGTACTATAGATAATATTATCGTAATATATCATAAATTAGCCAATTAAGTTAGGTTATGTTTGCTATTGGAACATATATTTTACGTAAACTTACATAAAATACTACTTACGTAATGCACAATAAAAAAGAAATAGCTATAAAGACAATAATTATTAAATTGTAGTTGGCAAGAAAAATTTTGTAATAAGCTGACGTAATGAGAAAAAAGTAAGCCGATAATCAAGTAGATATTGAAAAATTTGATAATGAACTTGTTTTGCTCAAATATACAGTGTATGTCATATCGAGATAAGACTTCGTGCCATCAGAAACTTTAGGTTAAAGTTCACCGATAATGGTTCACAATATTTTTAAAATTAAATGTTAAAAGTGTGTTTATTCGTTCCTGTTTAGTTTTAACCACAGAATTTATGTACATCCCGTAAGATTGCGTGACTCAACTTGAATTCTATTAGTCTACGAGCAACTGCAGATGTAGGTGGCACTATTAATTTGATATTACGAAATTAAACAAGCAAGCCACACAATTTCATTTTACTCCTTTCATTAAAATTTTGGTTTAAAAAACTTTTAATTTCTTTGTTCTCGTGCGCAAACTTTTCTAAACGAGAAGGAATGTCGAACACTCAACTTTCTCTTATACGTTAGCAACTCATAGACTAATTTACGAATTTCCATTTAGAGAAATTAAATCCTATAATACTCCAAAAGTGTTACAAATACTCATATTTTTCTATATTAGAATTTGACACATTACTTAGTTATTATCGGTCTGTTTGGTACACTAATTAAATATTTATCAAATAAGTCAAAAGCAATAACAATCATAACCTTCACTTACTTGGTTGTAAACATTTTCAACTATGGTGTTGTAGGTTTTCATTATTATTGTTAGAAACAAGGTCGCGCCATTTTTTATAATTTTTTTGGCATTGCATCCAAAACAAGAATTGAATCAAGTCATAATATAGTCTTTTGTTTTTCGAGATATTTTCGGATATTTTAATTCTGATGATATAGAAAGATTCTCACATCAAGTACGATTCGAAACGCTAAAAAATTTCTAGCACATTCCAAAACCTTTGCAGAACTATTTTAAATAAGTGCATGATGGAATTTTTGAATTTATTTTCCGGAATATACCGCACTCGAGTTTAAACCGTCTGGTAATCTGCCTGCAAGCAGAAGTAATATATTATTTTCTACAAATTTAGTAGTACCGTAAAATTAACTCAAAACGTTAAAATGAAATAATTTTAACCGCAAGTTAAGACAATGCAGAAAATTTTCCGGGCAGTTAAAATTATATCATTTTAACGTTTCAGTTAAGCAAACAATATAATATTCAAACCTGAATAAAAAATTTTTTTTCCCAAAACGACAAGTTTCAAATTGAAAAAAATGATACGGGCATCGCGGTATTTAACATACCCTCTTTCAAATTTGCATACAGGATACTTTAATGTATTAACAATAAAAAGAAAATTAAAAAGAATAAAACTCCCCTCGTGATTGATTTATCCTTTTAAATAGCTACGTCAAATCACTGCATGTCTACATTTGCGTTATTCACTTCTATAGAGGGTAGAAAAGTAGAGGTAGATATAAAATAAAGTCTTGGTCTATTCAAGACGTGACTTAGGTTTCAATACATCCCAAATAATTGAACACTCCAATGTACATTTTGAGACAAACATTTTACAAAACCGCAATGCAGTTTTAAGCATTAAAACAAATTCGCCATTGTTATCGTTTATTATGAGACTTGAAAATACCACATGCACTTAACTTTCTAACCATAAAGAGGTTGTCAGACTTTTAAAAAGCGAAATCTTATAGCACTGCATGTTTGCATACTTTAAATCTTATTTGTAGTGTCTATAGGCGAACTAACCTATAAATAAAACGAGAGAAAAGTGATTGGGCGGTTAGGTAGTAGACTTCCCAAAGGTTTCCCCTAGTGGGAGAGCAATAAATTAATAATAGATTCCTGTTTGCCACATTTATTAAATAATATTGGGGTTAATGATATAATTTCCAAATTATGTTAACCTAAAAATTGATTTACGACTCTACGATCAATACTTTTGTATGAATTAAGTATATAAAATAAAACCGATAATAGCTTACCCATCATAATAATATTATGTAATATATTATATATAAAATTATAACAAATTGAAGGTTTCACGTATTAATATTAACTTAGCAATCTATTATACATATCAGCCATAATTAAAATCTGCTCAGAAGATGTCAAACGTAATACATAGCGCAACACTAATTTATTACCTTCTATAATTGATAATACAATCAATACTATATGCAGTAAATACGGTGATTTCACCGTCCATAATGAAATATAATACCGAATGAAAACGCGACATTTGAGAAATCCAAAATTTATTTAAATAAATACATAAGCATACATTTAATATGTTAAAAAAAGAGGAAGAAAAGTTGCGTGTTTTATTAAATTGGCGCACATACATAGGTTATTCAGCGAACCGTAATCTGCAAATATTGAGTCAAAAATCCATTAGGATTCATCGACGAAGGGCCGTTCCTATTATGTAATGGGAATGTTTATAGGAAATTCCAAGTTGTTTGAAAATGTTTAAGTTATATTAATACACTAAAACCTACTCGATCAAAAGACAATCAAAGATTCGATTATTTCCGTTGTATAAATTCATCATTTATTCAGGTTAAGTAGCTGTTATTTTGCAACGCCAGTTTTAGATACACGAAAGCGTGGCAGGTTTTGAAACAAATTAAAAAAACATATAAAAGAAAAGTTAAATTTTATTTTTTTGAAATGTTTAAAATGTTAAGAGGAAAAAATATATAGAGAAGCAAATTTTAAATCAGTTTTCAAATAGAATGTAAACGACCTTGTTATCTCTCTAATCGACAAATCGAATCGAGTTTTGTATATAAAGGATACGTATTTGCTTACGCAAGAAAAGTAATAAAAAATGACACTTGTGCTACTTAAATTCACTCATATTGACTCGTGCACAAATACAACGATAACACTTATATATTTATAAATCTGGAAATATGATCATAGATTCATAGACAATTTCTCATAATCCTAAGTGGTTTTCTACGATTTCCTATTTCTTCCCGAGCCTAGTTGGTAGATAAACACAATAAAAAAACAAATGAAAAATAAAACGCAGAACGATATGGTATGAACACCGATAAACACTGTTGATTGCTTTTATCAACAGTTTAATCATGAAAACAGCTGAACCTTCTGTTTAATTTAAAATAAGTAAATTAAATTATTACTTAAATAAAATAAACAAAAACATATTAAAAAGTTAAATTTAAAAGTTTCGACATTTTTATTTATTTAAGAATTACAAGAAAGAAAGCTCCAAAATCCAATAAAGCTATTCACTGCGCGTCACGAAAAAGCTCGGACTAATCGGTTGTTGAAAATAAGCAAAAAATAAGTTGTCGTTTTAACAATAAAAAAAATTAATATTGTTTTTACCTTTTTTTTCAAGTACAATCCCAAGTTCCGTTTCGAATAGATCATTAAACACTTTATCTAATCGCAGATGATAAAATCAACAAAGTTTTAATAAATAGTCCGATAACAAGCACTTTTTCTTGAAGTTTTGATCAAACGATTGGCCTTTTAAATTTTCTAAACCACTAACTAGTTTTGGGTAGGATTCATTTTAATTTTACTAATTAACTCTTATAAAAGTTATTAATATCAATGCTTTTTAAAAATTTCAATTAAAAAAGTAATCCCTTTATAAAGCACTAAATATTAATGTGTCAATTCAAGTCACTTAACTCTAAAAAGTGTTAAGACACCAACACAAATAGCGCACAAACACATGCATAGAAAGAGAAAATCGGCGTACTTCCACTGCCTGCGAGAACTTGCGTATAACTAACTGCTTTTGCGCCGCTCACTACTTTGAGCTTTGAAGCTTTGGGGAGTGCATTATAGAATCGAAGCATGGCACACAAACAGATCTAGAAGTCTCTTGAAAGTTTGTTGATATCAATATTTGTTTCCGGTTGACGACGTGAGGCGGATGCCAGTTTTGAGTTTACCTACAATCCGCACGTGGACATTTCTTTAGATATGTTCTGCACCAAGTCTATCCTTACGTCCATTTCAACAGTATTAAATGGGCAACTCTATATTTGAGACAGATTTTTGTGTAGATTAGTGTTGTTGTAAAAAGTAAATTGTTTATCCCTGTTACACTAATTACCTTATTTACAATTTTACTAATTATCCACTTTTTTTAAAACATTTTACTTTTTACTCTCAATTATACCGTAAACAATAACAAAAAGAAAATAAATTATAAATAAGGTAAATGACTTAAAATGAAACGTTAATTAAATTCTCTAATTAAATTTGCTAAAAATTTACTTTATAGTTGATACAAGCCAGGTGTTCTAAAGCTAATTTGCAATTAAAACTTATTTTTGACGATATTCTATTAGCTATTCCTACACACTGTAAAATGATTGCATTATTTTAATTAGAATTTGGGTCGGTTTTCAAAGTTTTAGCATGTGCTTGGGCCCAAATTTAAGGCATACTTGACCTATTTTGCAAATATGTAGGTATACATTCAAAATATTATATTTGGGTAACCTACTATTATTAAATTACTTGGATATTATATATTTTTTGTTAATTAAATAATAATGGTGATGATTCTAGATGTGATCATGCATCGCAAAACCTTGATATACCCATAGGCCCTAAAGTACATCGTTTTCGAGGCATAATATTTTTTATATAATATAACCTTCTTAATTTGGAATCGTCTCTCTGCAATGCATATGCAGAGAGGGGATCTACAGGAATGGATTGAGAACTACTCAGAAATGCGATCGTTTTCGCTTATAATCTTTAGCTTGGTATTGGAAGAAAGTCTCTAAGGTTTCCCAACAATCAGATGGTTCTGGATCGGCAATTTTATCTAAAATAATAATTATCAGCTAAATTATACTAATGTACACTAAAAAGAAAAATGTTTGAGAAAAAAAACGTAATTTTTAGATTTAGGCTTAAAACATTTTTTTTGTTCAAAAGTGTTCAAAGTAGATATTTTTTAACCTCTTCCGCCATTTTTTACATTTTGTAAATATCTTACTTTCAGTCCACCTGAGGTGCAAAATGAACATAACTTGAAGTATCTTCTTCTTAAATATGCTATCCTTTCAATGGGCGTTGGCGACCCTCCTATTTCTGTGCCGTGATGCGTTCGAAATTTTATAGCTTGTTTTCCTGGGGATCATATGAATAAAAGTGATAAACGAAAAAATCGTTCAATATAAAATAAAAATATAATTTAACGCGATTAACACCATTTTTGATAAGAAAGCTTGTTCTTCTGATGGCCGTATTTCCAAAACTAATAGGGCTAAAATAATTTTTCTATTTAGGTCATTTATTTCATATACCACGAATCCTTTAAAAAATGCTCGAAAATTATATTAAATTAAAAAAGAAGTAGACGGCCTTCCGGCCCTAAAACCGCCCGCCGTACTAGATTTTGATTCACGTGAGTTCCAAACCACGGAAAGTGCTTTCACATACTTTCATTTCGAGAAAGTACTTTTAGACAGGTTACATCTCGTTAGCTTGTGCCTTCCGTTGGGAGACAGACGGTCCGAATAAAGTCGTTCTTTCGCAAGGGGGTTCAGCCGAGTACTTATCATTAACAGTATGACCGTCTCTCTATCTTTTATTTGCTTTTATATTGTATATTTTATTATATCTTCTGCTACGGTGCGAGGGTTATAATGAAAAATAAATCGTTTTAAATTTTTGTCGTTTCATTGCTGTTAGTAATGTTTAGTTACGTAATAAGGCTGGCAAGTGGTAAATACTGTACTGGACGTATCGATAGCTTCCAGGATAAGCCACAGACGAGAGCTAGAAGCATACGAGTTCATTGAAAACACACTCCAGGTGTGTTAGGAATCAGCAATGGTCTCCAGTGAGTTGAGCTGTTAGTCCAATTAATAGCCTAGTGGCGGTTATTTAAGAGCACAATATGCTGTGACAATATGGAAAATGCTGTGAACAATTCATTAAGTAAATAAATAATTTTTATTTCCTTTTCTGATCTCTTTTATTGTAGAAACTAGTCAAATGGGACGGGTAAAATGTTCTACCACTCTAATTCTGTAAATATTTATTTTTAAACCCAAAAGCAAATAGTACTTAGCAATCGATTGTAAAACAATGTGATGTTTCGTGAATGTTTCAAGGTCTTTGCATTTTTACGCTATATCTGAAAAATGCTGAACTTTAGGTCATATATGGTATTATATGCTAATAAGATATTATATCGATTTATCAAAATCATATATAGAATTCATATTTCTGCATTGCTGCGGGAAAAACCCGAGAAAAAGTCATTTTTCGAAAACTAATTTGTTCATTACGGCCTTTAAATTAAGGACGGCAGTGATTGCCGTAATTGTTGTGCTCTCGGCCTCAATTAACGGGATTACATACATATGAGAAAACCAATAATTTTTCATCCTTCAACCTCACTCAAAGACAGGCAATGCCTAATTAAAGAAGAAGAAGAAGAAGAACCTCACTTAGCGGATTACGATTTGCGACCCACCAATGCAGTAACTTAACCTTTGGTTACATTTAGACATCTAGTACGTCATTGCGTTAGGTCGGAGTCTCACTGCACCACTGCCTACCACCAAATAAAATCTTAACTAACGGAAGTTGCTGATTTGTGGGTGGGTGGGTTTTGACCCACGAGGCGGTCATAGCTTGACAGTTAAGTGCGTCTACTGTTAATGCGAAACGCTCGGATCGAATCCGCGCAGGGTAAGAACTTTATTCTGACCGTCTCTCATCGGCAGGTAATGGCAAACCACCGAGGTAATCTGCCAAGAAAATCCATCTCGAAATGAAGTGTATTACATTTCCCGTGGTTCGGATCCCACGTTAAACATGTAGGTCCTCCATGTATGTGAAAAAAATTTGAACGCACATCATATGCATAGAAAGAGATGGATCACCAAACCCTCATTAGGGTAAAAGGACTGAGAAGGAAGAAGGAAGGAAGGGTCTTTGAACTCGGTCTGAACCATTAGAATTAGTTCAAATTTTATTTAATAGTAGGAAGTGGTACAGCGAGACTCCGGCATTATGCAACCTACAGGCCGCACCGATGGGGATTATTATAAAGAAGCCAAATAATTACTTATTTAGGCCTCACTACATTTGGACGTATCACACTGTTATCAATTTCGTTTGATAACGTAAAACACCACATCCTTAAAAAATTTCTAAAGCAGAAGAGAAAAACGACAACAAAGACCTTCACATAATCGAGAATTTATACTAGAATCAAACGGCGCACTTGAGGGTGGGTCATGGGATCCCCGAAGAAATTGAAATACAAAAAGGTGCGAGACAAGGTTGCGTTTTGTCGCCATTGCTGTATAATCATTACTCCGAAATTATTTCAAAAACCGCATTGGGGAATATACTGCAAATTGAGGGTTTCAAATAAACGGCAAATGCATGGCTAGATAATATTCGTTATGTGGATGACACTATCATTATGGCTGACACCCGTCTAATCTCCGGTATCTCCTGGATGAGGTTAACACGATGAGCAACGAATTTGGACTCAACATAAATATAAAGAAAACAAAGATAATGGTCATCAAAAAAACTGAAACTTGGGACACTCCACAATTAATATCAATGGCAGTCAAATATAAACAGTAACAAGTTTCACATACCTCAGGTTCTTACTAACGGAGAGCTGGAACTCTGATAAAGAAATTCGGGCAAGGTTTGAAATGCCACGAGCGGCTTTCCAAATAATGAGACAGCCCCTACGCAGTCGCGACTTATCATTGAAAATGTGCTGCTGCATAATGGAGTGTTAAATCCTCAGTATCCTCAGTTAACAGGCTCGATACTTTTGAAATTTGACTGTACCACAGGATGCTTCGAATTTCATGGACGGAAAGGGTTTCTGACGAAGAGGTGCTTTGCCGCATGAACAAAGACCGTCAATTGTCCATCATGATCAAAAAGAGAAAAGCGGCATATTTTGGCCATATATTCAGAGGCGAGAAATATGCCCGTCTTACAACTGATAATAGAGAGCAAGATTGAAAGAAAAACAGGTTTAGGACGGAAGCGATTCCCATGGTTTTGGAACTTACGGCAGTGGTTTGATGTACGTGGTGCCGCGGAACTAATACTCATGTCACAAAATATTGATGAATTGCAGGTGACGATCTCCAACGTCCGATAGGAGACGGCACCTTAAGAAGAAGAACATTTGGCTGTAATGTACAGTTTATGATTGGTCTAAAAGCCGTATTAAGGAATTACTATCAACAAATCGAATAATTATGACTACTACTGATAATACTAATCACAATCAGTGCGGACTTTAGGCCGCACAACTGGGCAATCACTATACAAAATTTTGAATAAAATTCATTACTCATAAACTGAGAAAATCTATTCGCTATACCTATTTGTTTTTAAAATTTGACGAAATGTGTTGAAGAAGACGGCATATTTAAATTAACTAAAATTGAAAAAAGTATAATGTTTGCCATTTATAAGTAACCTCGAAGGGATATCCTTAACTATATTTTTAGAGGTGAAAAATATTTCACCGAGAGCCCAAAATATAGCTAAACCGATATTGTGTATTTGCAAAGGCGGAAGTACTAAATTACCACTAATCAATTAAAAAGAAAATTCCTTTTTGAATTAGAAATTTTGAAATAGTTTTTCTAATCTTTATAAAACAGATCATAAGAGAAAATAACATGGGAGTCCTTATGCGGGGGGATGGGGCCAAGAGGGAAATTGTATGCATTAAATAAAATAGAGGGCAAGTATGAAGGAAAAAGTAGTAATGATTAAAATTGGCAACCGCCTCAGTTAATGTTGGTAATCTAGTGTTATCATTCTTGTGCAAATACTACATAAGTTTAGTATTGAGATACAAAAACTTACATACTATTTGCATAAAAATTATTAATTGATAATTAACCTTTTCTACATTTAAAAAAAACTCATTGTTTTATTGTGAGAGGTTGTGGATGAATCACATTGCTACGCAATAAATGGAAATTCCAAAATAATTTAAAACTACTAAAATTATTAAATTAATTCAAAATTATAAAGTATGCACAGCGAGGGAAAACCATTTGATGCAACATCGGTGGTTTAAGCAACATCGACAGCAATATTGAAGAAAATTTTTTAGCTATTTTCACGCGTGGAAACTCAAATTGAGATATTCGTTAACTCGCGATTATCAAGGTTCAAGGCTTGACGTTATTCTACAAACAATTTTATCTAACATCAAGATTCAAGTGCAAGACTCAAGATCCCATAGATACCACACTAGGAATAAATAATTGTTATTCAATGTGAATTAGCGAAACATGCATTTTGAACTTACAGTAATCCTTATTATCCGGAAGTATATTCCACAAATATTCGATAATCGATATTCATACCAACACCAACCGATAAGTAAAAGTTTAAATTATGTAAATAATAGAATTTCCGTTCTTATACCACAAGATTGTAGAATACAAATTGGTAAATTGCCACAGTAGCGGATTTACCAATGGACGTACTTAGCGTTTGGCAAGGGCCCCCAATGAATGGGGCGACAAATTTTATGATCCGAAGTTTTGGGACAGCCAAATCTACATTTATGTCTGAACTCATCCAAATTATATTTCTGTATCTCTTGTGAATTCCTCATTGTTTTTCTTTAATTCTATTTGTGAACCGATTAATATTTTAATCAATGATGACTAACAACTAATAACCGGCGGGTTGTATTAGCGCCAGAGGCTCTCAACCGCTGAAATCCGTCTGTGAATTGCATTATTAATATCGAATAGTAAATTAATAACTAACGGAATAGGGAAATTCCAAGTTAAAGAAAAAACTAATGAAATTATAGTAGATAGATACTGGATATTGCAATTATGGTATGTCTATTAGAACAAGGAAGCAATTATCAAATAATCGATTTTATTTTTAAAATATAATTGTTAGGTAAGAATAACCATTTAATAGAATTAAAATTGAACGAAAAAACGTGATTACAATAAACGACATCTGCTGCATATTGAAATTATACAATTTCAAACGTTGGTGAATTTGGGCATACATTATTTCATATTATTATTGCAAACAATGCAACATGTGAGATATTAAATTTAAAAATATAAAATTCTCGAATAATACTTTCATTATTATGTAATAAATGTTATAAACCATTGGCCGTAAGGTCGTTTGCTCTAAACTTTTCAATACAACACAGACTTAATTTGCATTTCAAGTCAAGATGGAAGAGGGTGGCGCCCTTCTTTCATTTAATAGTCTACCTTGCACTTTCATTTACCATTTGAAAACTTTTAACAAATATTCGCTTTAACTTTATTATAATTAATAATAAAAATTGGAATTATGATTGCAACATAGTTTATAATATTATAATAGCGTACTTTGCTTTAAATATTCAAGTTCTATGGTTGTTACAAAAGGTACATCAGGTACCAGCTTCGTTTGACATAGAAGAAAACTGCAGTTTTGTTCTGCTTGTTTTCCTATTATTACACAAAGTTGAGAACAAAGAAAATCGATAAAAATAGCTTCAATTTACAGTTGTATATGTATAAGGTAACACGGTCAAAAATAGGTTGAATACTTTTTTAAACAATATAAATTTTTAAACATTGATAAACCCGACGGTAAAAAGTATCTGCTATTTATTTTTAAAATTGAAAATGTTATGTAGACACACAACATATTAAGTTGAATATATGGGTTGAAACATCTGTTGAAGAGTTGATATGGCTAAACCAGCTCTATACCACGGTCTATTCCCTACAAAGACATTAAATATTCTAAAACTTAATTAGTACCTATTTACGCTAATGCAATAATTAGTAACTTAGTACCATTTATTAAGTACAAATAAAAAGAGATCATAAAATTTATATTTATATTATGAGTTAAAAATTTGACGATAAACTAAAAACAGCACATAACAACAGCTTCTGATATTACAAATTATTGTCCCACTAATGTAAGATAAGCTTAGTTTGCAATAATAGTCTCTAACGTAATTTACAATACAGACCCAACTTTGTACTCGGAAAGCAAATAAGTGCAAGAGAGATAAATTTAGTTTTAAACAAGCTAGAGCGAAATACCCATAAAATACTGTAGATATTAGACCAGTTTCACTAACTTCCACTTCGTATGCTAAACAAGGAAAGAATCTTTCGCAACTAGGGGAACTTCACCGTTATTTGAATTAATACAACAGATCGTTCAGGATAACTTGCCTATTTTAAGCAAATAGTTTAATTGACTATTGACCATTTTAACTCTTAATAAAGGCTCTAATTAAAATGTTTATCAGCCCAACCACGTTAATTATTGATTTATCACAAATTGAAATTATTATTATTTTTTGTTGTAAATATTGCCGATTGTATCAGACATAATTTTGTTTGTTTAATTCGACAAGGTTAGAATTTAATTATTATGAGGATTACAAAATTATATTCAACTAAAAAAGACTTGAATAGAAACGAAAAAGGCAATGAAACGAAGTGAAAGTAATCGCAGTATAAATCATTGGAAAGAGGATTTAAAATTGGTGGGTAATTTGTATGAAATCCACTGAGCTTCTTGGAGAGCCATAAATAATATTTTAGCATACTACCAATATGCATGTTTATTATGGCATACAAAAATTTAAAGGTTTTGTTCAAACATAAAATATGCTTAACGATCGATCTTATTTCAATACTTCCTTACCAGTTTACTAAATTAAATATAACTTTCATGTTTATACGTTAAACAAAAATTCATCTTGATTAACAAAGGAATCACAAAACAAGTTTTTATTAGATTGAGCTTTTTTATACATTCCAAATATTATTGCATACATATTTTAAATTATTAAAGGTATAGGTCATAGAATTAAATTGAGAAAGTTTTGTATTGTGGAATAAATTGAGAAGTCAAAATATATTTTGAATTAGAATATTTGCTTGAACATCAGTATATCTTTTAAAAAGCTTTTTGATCGATAATATTGTGTCAAAACTTTTTTACGACGTCCCAGCTAGTATTTGAATTTATCATACAACACCAAAATCTATGCAAAAAATAATCCACCTAATTTTTATTTGTGACTACCTGTAAATTTCCCACAATAATCGTTGCTTTTGTATTTATAAAATTTTGAACTTGTGATCATAGTTAATATGAACAAGCGAAAGCAAAAAGTATCAGACGACAGCTGTTCTTCTGTATATCGCCAACCACAGGTGAAAAGCTGGGGCTGGTCTAGTTCATGCACCCCACGGTTATTGTCCTCTTTACACAAAGCACCCTCAACTAAGTTCCGCTCATTTTATTACTTGTTACTTTAAATCCTAACTTAAGTTTTAATTAAGATAATTTAAAGAACAAATTATATAATGAATTGTTCCTGATTATTATAAGCTAATTTTGTTTGTAGAATTTAAAACTATTTCATTAGTTTTATACATACAAAGTTTAATTTATTTTATCTGGTGGAGCATTTTAGCACTGGCACTCTGCTACAGCTTTGATGTTTCAATAAATTCCTTTGTGTCAAAAAATTCAACAACAATAATTTTACAACCCATTTGCGTGTTGCGATAATACGTATTTGACCTTTTTATGTGTCTGCCTCTAAAGCTCTAAAGACTTACGCAGAAATTCCAATTTTGCATTGGTAATACCTAAAGTATCATAATTTTCTTTATGATTTTAAGAGCGTTGTGACATGGTCGTGATCACTGGACTGTGCACTCGTTTTGCTTTGTGTTCCATCCTGAACCCATGATTGATCGCTGGTTGTTCGGCGCGTCGCGTCGTTCATAATTGTGGTTAGATGAGGTTGTCTGTTGATGATATTGTCTACATTAGGGTAGTCCTTATTTTGCCAAGTTTTGATTTTTATTCTTCTCACCCCTCAATTTATTGGTTCTAATGACCTCTGCAAAATTTGAGATAAATCCAAAAATTCTAACACGTGCCACAGAGCACTGAAAATTTAATATTAGTTTTGACGTTTTGAACAAAAATTACTAATCACGTTCAATCCACATAATGAAGGCCATGGAATCCGACAAGTGCCGCTTACCATCGTCTTTCATGAGTAAAATGATCACCTAATGAGCACAATCAAAAATTTCTGAGAAAAGTTATTACCACTTTACAAAATGAATATTTTGGTGTTATAAAATGCTGCAACTCCATTCAGGAATGTTCAATTGTACCTACTTTTTAAATACCTGTTTTACTCAGTGAAGATGACGGTTAAAGAATTTGATGAAACATTTTGTGAATTCCATTGTGTACAAATAAGTAGGTAAAGTGAACGAGATTAGAATTTTTCCCACTTAAAAGCCATGTTAACTTTCAGGTACTCTGCGGCAAGTGTTAAAATTTTCGGATTTGGCTCAAATTTTAGAGAAATTAGTTTTGAACCCGTCGGAATCAATTGTGGGGGTCAGAAGAGAAATAACGACCACCCGGGTCTCCATAGTATATTTAATGCTAACTAAAAACATTCTGAACAAAAAATTGCAATTGTACGCTGGAGAAAAGCTGTAACACTTTTAGTACAATTATTGAATGTAATAACAAATAGGGTAGGTGATAATATTCAATTGTTGCCCAATGACAGTCATTTTGAACATCGATTTGCCTTTAGAAATCCGACAAAATGGCTGCCAACGGGCAAATATGCCGAATATTTATCGCCTCTTGCAATTTGTTTTGCGAATTACAGCCCTGAGGGGACGGTACAGCCCAATGACTGTTACCTCCGTAACACCATAATATTCAAGGAACACGTCGACTATTTAACACTTACCGCAGTTTGCTTGAGGAAGTGCAGTCTGACGGGGAAGATAACAACCAAGGGATTGTTGCCGAAGTGATAAACATTCCGCGTGTTGCCCTTTTACAGTCATTTTGAATATCAATTTCCGGAGAGATTTAGCCCGGGGACTGTTACCGCGGGAGTTTAATTTGTTCAACA
The DNA here is from genome assembly GCA_932274525.1 of Podabrus alpinus. NCBI lineage: Eukaryota > Metazoa > Arthropoda > Insecta > Coleoptera > Cantharidae > Podabrus > Podabrus alpinus. Next base: position 62,508,115 of record OW026457.1, on the reverse strand, counting down.
GACCGCGCGAAGTGATAAATATTCGGCGCATTGCGAATTTATTGATCAGAATAAATTTAGTTCGAATGTATCACTTAACGCGGATTGTTTCGTTAATCAAAAATAGCCTCGAACAACATTTAAATTCTTTCCCTTCAGGGTGAAATATCTATCTTTTTATTTGATGAAAATCTAGCACCGAGCAATATGCGTTAAAATTCTACAAAAAATTCACAACCAACAGGTATTCAAAAATTAAGTAAACAACACTTTTATTTTACTTCAGATTGGAGTTCAAAATCAATATTATGTAGGTGTTGTATTGTTTATTACCGACGGAAGTTCTAATAATTTCTAACTCCAAATCGACACTGCTTCTTCTCTTTTTCTTTTTTTAAAAATACAAAGCTGAGCTCTTTCTCAATTGCAGCAATTAGTTCGGTCTGTATTTCTTGGGTGCCACTTGGCTTCCTTCTCGGACCTTTTAACACAATGAGGGTTTAGGAACCTATCTATTTCTATGCATGTGATGTGCGCTCGAATTATTTTCACATACATAGAGGACCTACTTGTTTAACGGAGGCTCCGAACCACGTAAATTGTAATACACCTAATTTAGAGATGGACTTTCTTGGCAGATTACCTCGGTGGTTTGCCATTGCCTGCCGAGGAGAGACAGCCAGACTTCGGCATGGTTACGCATTCCATCGTGCTGTATATGGCCCCGGTGTGGCACCAGGCTGTGGACAACCAGAAGAAGTGGACTCCACTAAGTCCAGAGACGCGTGGCACTCAGGGTATACTGCGCCCATAAGACGGTCTCAGGCGACGCGGCGCTAGTTGTGGCATCAATGCCACGACTGGAGGAGGACGTGGAGTACACGAGAGATGGCAGGCAAGATGACAGTCATTCCCTAACAGCGCGTGGACAAGGAGATTCATGATACCCAACATCCAAAAATGGGTCTCCAGATCACACGGTGAGATGAATTTCCATCTCACGCAGGCACTCACCGGCCATGGCTGGTTCAACGTTTACCTGTGCAAAATAGCCAGAAGAGTCATTCCCACCTATTTTTACTGCGCAGCGGATGACGACGCGCAGCACACTATTTTCCACCGGTAAAGATGGGTGCGAGAACGCGTGACCGCCTCCCTCGCAATAGGGGAAAGCCTCACACCCGACAACCTGACTGCCATCATGTTTGAGGACGAGTACGGCTGGAAAGCCATACTAACGCTGGTCAAGAAGATCATGATCGGCAAAAAAACAGAAAACTCGAAGAAGCCCAAGATGAACAAGGAAGCCATAACGAGGAGGCGTAAACTTGGCAGACTAAAAAACAAAACGACGAAGGATCTCAAAACGAACCGGTGGTCCAGAGCAATTGGGTCAGATGAATAGGAAAGAAAGTCTACAAAGAAATCTAAAACGACGTTATTTTTGGCAATAATTGAAAAAAGGAGATTCGTTAGTTTATTCTCAAAATTTTATTTGGATTAATTTTATTAAGACCATGTTGGACATATTTTGTACATAATATTATAATATGATACATTTGAAACGAGCAATTCACGAATTTGTGAATTTTCAGACAAATTTAAGCCTGTTTTGGTCTGAGCCTGATGTCGGAAACTTAGTTGGAAAACTATTTTCAATTGCCACACTGAAGGATGAAGCAAAAAAATTTCATTTTCCACGCAGACTATGATTGAACTATTGCCCAAAATTATTATATTTCAGACCATGCTAACTATGCGAAGCTGGAATATCACGTATTTATGCTGCAATTGTTGTTCTATCTTTTATTCTAGAACTCCTTTAACTAAAACTTATTACCTTTTTAAATATTTAGGATTCAAATTCAAAGACTAAAAAAGCAATCACATTTCGCTCTCTGAAACTAGGCGAAATTCGGAAAGGTAATTCAATTGTCTAATCAATAAGAAAAAAATTTTGAAATCGGCCGCACGGTTCCCGATATATAATTTTTTTAAGTGAAAAAGGGGGAAATTTAACAGTATTTTTCAGATTTCTCAAATTCCAAGAACAGAATTTCGGTGGATTTTTTTTGTAAACAAAGCTTTCACTCTTATAAATGTACTATGGTTAAAATGTGTATGCTCGAGATATTTTTCTGACTTGAATTTCTTTCTTTATTGTATAATACGGTAGGTCTCTAGCGGAGAGAATTTGAAGAAGAACTAAAGAACCGCATACTTCACGACGGCAATACTATTCAGAACAAGACCACTTTCTGTATCGAGAAAAATTACAAAATTACACGCCTTCCGTAACAGCAGTAGAAAAAGGGTAATTGAAGATGTACTCGTATGTAAATGCTGCCAATTTTACATTTTTAAATGAAGGAACTAAAGTTAGGAGTTATTTTAATGAGCACAGAAAGCAAATTTTACTGCTCTGCATGCTGTTCAGAAAAGAAGCACTTTCCAAACTAAAAGTAGTGCAGAAAATATTAGTTTTCATGGTAGTTTTAGAATTAGGAATTACAAAATAATTTAGAAAAAAATAAAATAATGAAAAAACCCACAGTACAATCACCCAAGAGATGGGCACTAAGTTGGTTCTCATCATATCCGCAGAGAAACAGGAACATTCCAAGCCGCAAGGAGAAAAAAAAGAAGAAATAATTTATATATTATTCTGTGAATATCTTGTCAAGTTTTAAATTAATATTAATATTCACGTTTATTATTTCACCTAAAAGTATTTAAAATCAAATTGCCGTCCTCGAGAACTTTATCTGAACCATTAACTCATACATATTTGATTCAATATTTATGAATACATATACTTGTTTGTTTATAACGATTAATCATAAAAAATCAGACAAATATTTGTAATGGTAGACTTGTTAATGTAATTGAGTGAAATTTCAAGATTCCACGTACCTATGTATCTAAGGTAATAGGTAGTACGTAGACTTCTATGTAGTATTTCAAAAATATTTATTACAAAAGTTTCTCATTAGCAATAGTTTCTCCCGATAAGTTTTGTGCTACTGTTTCAACTTTTGGTGATTATGGAAAATTATCGGTTGGAAATGTATTTTAATTAAAGCTGCTTTAAGCGACATTTGATTGATGTTGAGTAATACCCGTTTTGTGTAATGTTAAACCTGGTGTTTAGTGAAGCCACCTAAGAACGGAAATCGTAGTTTCTCTTTCACTATTTCCGTTAGTTTACATTTTACTGCATTTATAGTTTGTTCAATTATTATGATCACTTTTGATATCTTCTACAAAAATAACTAGATAATATATAATTTTCCATTATTATTCTTTCTGCACCTAAAAGAAATATCAAATGCAAAAATTTAATTAATTACTAGAGAATAATAAGAACGAAGAATAAGAAGCTAATAAAGGTAATATTATACTGTAATGTATTGTTGCGTTTTCTCTATTTTAACTACTTTCTTTTATTTCTGGGCTAGAATCCTTACGTGATTTACCTAGAAACATATATCTATCGAAAATTATTTAGATGTAATGTAAAAATTATACCAATGTTATCTTATCAACCCTCAGCGATAGATTATCAATAAATTAATCAAACTCTCTTCAATGTTACTTACCGATAACTACTAAAATTAAATTTGTATCAAATCATATACTACAAAATTTTTTATTACATGTTTTTACTTTCTTCTGTTCTTTTGATTTTCCACTATACTTTCTAATTTTCACTTAGGTTTCCCTCTTTTAGGCGTGGTCGTCATCTCCTGAAAAGGACTATTCTTCATTGAATTGTAGCTTTAATCATGGGTTAGAAACACCCTAAACTTTGGATTTTTATTGTCTATATTGACCATTTTACTCACTACTTTAATAATTATACAATTAAATAAAAATTATTTATTTATTTCTGATTTATATTTGATTTTTTTTAACTATTGAGAATTAATAATTAATTAAATTTGCAATATAAAATATAGTTAATAATGTTAAGACGGATCTGCACGTCGTTATTATAATTATTAAGTGTGTATATTTTCGGTTGTTTATAAGTTTGTTATAATTATGTCAGTTAATGTTGTTACTATAAATGTTCACGTTTGGTTCGAGTTTTATTGCTGATCGATAATAAAGAAAGAATAAGTTTATACAGTTCACTTGTCGTCAAAACATGGTCCATACGAACCGGATTAAATCGATAAATTGTTAAAAATTCGGTTAATCGCTCGAATGAATTGGTAAAATTTTGAAATTATTCCAAGGAAATTTTGCTAAATAAGACAGATTTGAACGAAGATACACTTGGTGCGAATTTTCAAAGGTCAAGTCTTTTCCTTCAATAATTGGAGTATTGCAAAACCTTTTCTGCGTACAACTAGAATTATAATGACGGATCAGTTGATTAGAAAACGTGCCAACATTAAGGGTTGGTTGACCCGATTTAAAAATTATTTTCATGAAAATAAAAGGTGTTCAAAAATTGATGCGGTAATAATATGTCAACTTACCGAACGTTTGGATAAAATTGAAATTGATTGGAATAAATTCGATGAGGTCCAATCGGAACTCGAAGAGTGTTTTTTTTCCTGTTTCCCCATTGGGTTAAACCACCCAACGGGGGAGTTAAAACCATCTGATTTAGATGATCTTGAACGCGAATCGTTCGAAAACCTTTATTTTGAAGTAGTGGGGGAAGCGAAATCGTTAATAAAAAATTCAATGCCTAAAGGTGTTCCTAGTTCCGATGGTAACAATTTAAATACGAGAGCAGTGGCTGAATCCAACGAAGGAATAATGAAACGTCCCACTATAAAAATTAATAGCTTTGATGGGAACTATTGCAACTTGTTGGGCTTCAGGGATAGTTTTCAAGCCCTAATTGATTACAACAAGGGATTACATAAAATACAAAAATTTCTATATTTACAGTCGTTCGTAATAGGAGATGCGGCAGTGGCCATAGATTCAATTGAGTTGTCTGCGGATAATTATGACATTGCTTGGCAAACATTAATGGACCGTTATGAGAAAAAGTCGCTAATAACTCATAACCACATCAAGAGTTTATTTGAATGTCCGAAAATGGAAAAAGAATCGCTTTCAGAATTAAGAAGGGTATCTGACACATTTAGCAAAAATTTACGATCATTGAAGACGTTAGGAGAATGGCAGAAAATTGGGATAGATTAATAATTTACCTTTTATCAAATAAGTTTGACGCAATTACTAAGCGCGAATGGGAATCATATAAATATAAAGACGAATTACCATCCATGGGCGATATGACTAACTTTTTAAAAGAAAAATGTGGCGTGTTAGAAAGACTAGATAACGGTAAATGTATTAATCAAAAATGTTTCGCCACCGAGAAGTCGACAAGTAATAGTTTTGTGACGGATTTTTGAAATCCATCACTTACGTTCTGCCCTGTATATCATATTATTCTTTTAAAGGAGCATGATAACCGCGTCGAGGTGGGGATTGTTCAAACTGCTCGAAAGGACAGTCTTGGGTGAACTATTGAACGAGCAAGACGCTCTTGTGTCAGTTTTTGAAGCAAGAAGGCGGGTGTGAATTTTTCACACACCAATTGTCGGTGTGTGTCTACTGTGGAATAATCATGGGCTTTTGGGTTACGATATGGAACGAAGATATTCTACCGGGACAATTTTTGTTCGCGTCAGACTCGATGGAGATCTGTAATATCTTCGTTGTTGGAAAATGGCGAATTTTCCCCATATCGGACGTTTCTTGGTCGGATCTACTGCCCTTGCTATTTTTGAAGGTTTTGGTATCCCGTCGGAGTGGTGAGTAACATTTATGTTATTTGATTGTTCCACAGTGGTATGCATTGATCGATTAGGAGAAGTTTTGCTCCGTTCACCTGGAGTTCGCTTTTGTTTGATATCACCCTTGGCTGATTCATGTATTTTTTTTATGTCTTATTATTTAGGTTTTTCTTTTGCCTTGCATTTTTGATTGGAACGTTTTTGGCCGAAATTATCGTTAAGTCGCAGGTTTTGCTTTTCTGTTTGACGTGATTAGAGGCTATCTAATCGTACGTTCGCAGACGTGACTTTTAATGCTAAAGTTTGAATTTTATATTTGGAAAACTAACTAATTATTAATTATATTATTATGTTTTATTTAATTGAGTTTGAACTGTGCATTATTTTCTCTAGGTAACAACGAGCAGCGTTGGTCAAATGCATTGGCATAGGAATTCCTACGCGTTCGATATAGGTTCAAATCTTGTATTTGAAATTCTATGTTATTCATTCATTCATATAAGTTACCGGACTTTTTTTGTGTTTATTTTTGGTCTTATGTTTTTCTAAGAAGGCAGCGATGTGCGACCAACGTACAGGGTGTTGCATTTCATCGGGGTCGCTTCCGCTTGATTTTATTGTTGGAAGTTCGATTGTGGTTCCACCGTTTGTGGGATTTTTAATGACCACTCGAACGTTCCGTTAATTGATTGTGGGGGAGTGGTTCTTGGTGGCAATGTTGTTGCCACTGTACTGGTCCTGGTCGGCTAACGCAATTTCCATCCGACATCGCTTATATCATCGCCTTCCGGCACTGAACATCTCATTGCTGATTTATTTTCGTTGTGTTAGCAAAGCTGTTTCCTTGATTTTCTTCGGCGCGTTCATTTGACACGACCCACGGCCTCGCCGCCGCTATAACGAGTTGGCTTATACCTACCATCAGGGCCCCACGCAAATAAAAGTAGAATTTATTTTCTGCGTGGACATTATCTGTTCCGAGCTACCTTCTCATTAGAGATAGTGAGGACAGTTATTATTTCAGTTTCTATGCTGCTACTACGAACAGACTTAAATGTTATTATTGTGGTCGAGAACATACTATTTACAAATGTGAAGATTTTCTAAAATTAACTCTAGACGAAAGGATCGAATCCATTAAACATCTCAAACGTTGCAAAATTTGTTTCCGAGACCCACACTTAACCTGGAAATGCAAGGCTAGAAGATGTTTTATGGTGTTGGTTAAACACGAAAGGGCGCACACCCTAGAATGGTGTTTAGGAAGAGTCATACGTATCGTTTTGCATCCTGGCATCGATAGTGTTGTCATCAGGTTCGTGATGGTATTTTGAAATGAGCCGTGAACTAACTGTGGGTATTGCCAATAAATGATTGTTTGATACATGATGAATTGGCTTCGGTTAATTGAAACAACGTACGAAAAATAATATTTTTACGTTTAATTAACAATTTTATTTTTAAAGTTTAATTTATTATTGATAGTAAAAAGATATAAATAACATTAATTCAATTTAATTAATGTTCTTCATTTAATGCTTATGCGCTTCAATAATTAAATTTATAAAATTTTCTAGTTTACAGTTCAATTAATTCATTCATACATCGGTTTATAACGTTCACGCCGTCTTCCGATTTCCCTGTCTGTGCTCGTTGCGTGTTGAAACTGTGTAACGAGCACAGAGGACCTACAGCTTAACGTGGATTCCGAACCACGGGAATAGATGATTTTTACATCGTCTACTCCGACCAGGGAAGTTTTTGAGCCATATATAATGTTACCTGTGGCCAGCAGATAGACATTTGGTGAGCGAAAAATCCTTTTATAGATAGCACCTCACAGGATTTGAACCTATGAATCTGGGCATGAGAAGTTAACACGCTAACCGCTCAGCCATTCGCCCACCTACAGTTCAATTACACTACCGGGTTGAGCCAAAGTCTGCAAATACCAGAAAATATTTTGACCGGATAGAGCTAGAGGGTTGAAATTTTGAAACAATCTTTCAAACAAGAATTATGGTCGTTAAACCTTTTAACCTTTTTCAGATTTTTTAAACTAGCCCGTTTCCTAATGGGAATTACACTTTTGGCCGACTTTTTCCCATATATACTGTGGAATTACATAAACGTCCGGTAACTTATATGAATGAATGAATAAAAGTTCCATTCCTGACGGAATATAACCACTTCTTCCGGGAGTCTTCACAATCCATTTCCCAAGGTGGATCACTCCTCCGATGTCCACTCCTTCTTGCTATAACTTTTTGTGTGTTTTCGCTTGATTACATATAGCTCTCCATATCTTTCTATCGGCACACTTGGCTCTCCAGTCTTCGATCTCCGTATCATTCAGATCCTTCACAACAGCGTCCCACCATTTCGTTCTCGGTCTTCCCTATTCCTCTCTTTATTCGGTTTCCACTCGCTACTCTTGTTGGGGATCCTTCTCTTCTCATAACATGGCCCAGGCAGCGTATTCTCTGCGCCTTGATAACCCTCATAATATCCTCACCTTCTAGTTCCTCCTCTATCATATCGTTTCTCTTGCTTTTACTTTGTTGGTAGGATTGCCACCAGCAGTGGCGTAGCTAGCATGGGTGACACCCGGGGCGGATTTAATGGGTTTCACTCAAGGAAACAGCTATGAGGAATGGGGGGGGGGGGTCGGGTGTCACCCCCAGGCAGGTGGGTGAAGTGTCAGCCGCACCTCGGCTAATGACCTTTTTTGTTTTTAGGGGTTGCACCCAAGGAAACAAGTATGAGGCAGGATGGGAGTCAGTTAATTTGGGGGTCGGGTGTCACTCCCGAACGGGTGGCACCCGGGGCAATCCGCCCCCCTAGCTACGCCACTGCCACCAGTGCCTGCCGGGACCGTTATTATAATAGTAAATCGCACGAATTGTTTATAAAATATTTTCCAAACTAAAATTAACCGACTAACACTTTTAACAACCAAAGCCTTTTGTATATGACAATTCCATATTTTTCTGAAGGAAGCAAGATGTGCCGAAAACGCCAACGATAACTCGTATTTTTAAAAGCGTATATGGAGTTGGTACCAGGAAAGAAGTCCAGGAAACAGTTAGCGTTACGGAATTGCTAAGCATTTTACACTGAAAAGGAGCTTACGATGGAATCGGTGGAACTACGAAGTGATTTATATCTCTGTCAGTCGTCAGAGACCGTAAAATTCACAGATTATGACTTCGTATCGCTATTACATTGAACCAGATAGTGAATTAAAATCATTACTATCACATATCCTTTGCTGATCAAAAAGTTGAAGAGAAGAGTCTACACTCTACACGAACGATTCCTATAGCACACATAAACTTCATTCTCCAATTCCATTTTAAAATTTAAATGTTATAATAAATAAATAGTTATTCATTTTCAGACCATACCAAAAATGAAACAATGTATAAAAATAAAGAAGTTTACTACATTTTCTTACATTTATAATCAACTAAGGTATTTTAATTCTGTCGTTTTCGATTTAATTTGTAATTTGGCATTTTTTTTAACATAATAATTTTAATTCTGTTCAAGTAAATTAAATTTTTGTGCTATTAGTTAACAAATTTTAATAACTTTTGTGTAGGAAATTTTTAGGTTTATATATTACCATGATCATTCATTTTGATGTCACTCCTAACCCAGAATCGTGCCCACCCTGAAATTTGGTATGCAGGTAGTCCAAAGTGCGATAAAGCTGATGTATTTTTTAAGAATAAAGTTAAACTTTTTGCATTTTAGGGACAAACAAAAATACACCGGTATGCATATTTGATATAATTTTTAGGCCGTGTTCGGTCTGGCATTTTTTTCGCTTTAAAGCTCCGTCAACGCTTTCTGATAGTTCAATTTGGTTTTTTTTTCACGCTTTCAAACGCTTTATCTGCTCTCATTTCAAAATTTCGCGTGTTTTGAGCTTCTGAAATGGACGCAACTGTGCGTTTGCAAGCGCGGAACAGCTCCAAATCGAGTTATCAGAATATGTTCGACGGAGTTTCAAAGCGAAAAAAGTGCCAGACCGAACACGGCCTTAGAATTACACCACGTTTGAGAAAAATTGAAGATGGTCAAATAATTTCAAAAATTGGTTGATTTGATATGGAATGACCCTTGCGTTTTTCTGCAAATTGCATCTTGGATCGATCACATCGAGAAGGATTTCGTTGCAATTTCGTCATCGTGGTTGCGATAAGTATCAATAGTTCGTTAATTTCTTTTAGTTCATTGGTTTAAATTGGTTTAAATTATTCCATCCAAATGTTCTTCAACGATCATGCGTCCTTTTGTTTTTCCGAAGCCACGGGACGGAACATCTAGTAAGGTTAAAGGTTACAATAAATTTAGGTATTCAAATTATAAACACAGTAAGATATAATTCTCTGTCAGATGTTTATCTTCGAGATATTTAAAAAACATTGTCTAATACCGGATGTTTAAAATGGCGAAAAAAATGATAAATGTTGAACATTAACACGCTTCAAGTACGTAAATGACATTTTGTATAATAATTATTGTAATAAACTATGAAAAGTATTATAAATTAAATTAAAAATGTAACAGTGAGCTCGTTATAGTTTGCAATATTTATTATTAGTATAATTTTTCATATAATATGCAATTTAAAATGCAAATTTTAAAATTTATTGGTTTGTAGTTGACAGACATACTGCCTACCTACTAACTGCAAATTTATAGATACGCAATGCAACTGGTAAGTTGAAAGATACATTAAAACTGTTTTTAGGGCTAATTACAATTTTTGGATTTCGAATTTTCCAAATTGATTTTTGGGTTTAGTTTCTAATAGATGTATTTTGTTTAAATATATAGTAATTAAAGAAAACCTAATTTAAAAAGTAGGACATACATTGTTATACCTAAACTACTTAATGTATTATTATGGTACTCGATAACACACAGATATAAAAGCCAATACAATGAAGCACAGCACTAAATGAAGTATTGATTTATCCCATATGGGATGTGATAATAGACAACTACGAATCACCCCCTTCCTATTAACATTTGGGGTGGCTTTGTGAAATTTTATTGTAAGGTTATGTTTTACAAAGGAAACTAAATTAACTTTTACCATTAGTTTACTGTACTATTTAAACACAACAGTTGAAATATATAATGTACATTTTGCGCATATACCTAGATATACCTACTATTTAGAATGGAAATTTTAAATTTCATTCGAATTGAAAATATATTTAAAAACACACCAATTACTTAAAAGCAACATAAACTATATAAAATAAAAATAATCACTAAAACTTCAGAGTCGAGCGGCCTTCCAACAAGAGTATTGCCCTAGTGCAAAAAGGTTATGTTCGAATTGTCTTATATCAATACAAAACTTCCCTTAGACCATTCTTATACCCTATTTTCATGTTAAGTATACTACATAGGTCTGCTGTTGTTTATTTTTGCAATTAAGTATTTATAAATTTATATTAATGTATATTTATTTCTGTTTAACCAAAAAAATATAAAATTGTATTTTAAATAAATCAAAAGAATGCGAAACAAAACTGAATATAAAATAATAATAAAGGAAAATAAAATTTAAGTACATTTTTAATGATTGCGTAAATTATGCTTAAAACTTACAAAATATACTAAGTTATTCTTTAACATTGTTTAAGTAACTAAATGAATAGAAAATTTGGTAGGTATTATAAATAATAGCTCTAACGTTTTTGAAAGTGGTTGTAATTAATCTAAATTTGTATTACAGTTCTGGAGAAACTGTTTACACTATAACTACACACCCTTCAATATGCATGACCTACTAACTCCCTTCGTTAATCCCCAATATATTCAACAATTGTTAAACTTGTAGATTTTGAAGATTAGATTTTAATTTTTTTATGTTAATATGAAAGTCGACTAAATATTGTGAAATAGAGCACCTAATGTGAAATAATAAAATTATTGGAATATGGTAGTTCTGTGCCATAACCAAATCGATAACAGAAGCGTTTCACAGAGTAGCTTTTGTAAGTAAGTAGTCGTACAATAATTAAAATATGTAATTTACAACATTATTTTTTGTGAAAGCGGATATTTTCCTAAAACAAAAACAAAATTTAAGAAGTTAGGTTATAATATTTTTTTATTTAAATTAGTTTAAATTTATTTTTTAGTTTTAAGTTATTGCATGAATCTACGATCAACATAGTAAAATAAGTTTTGTTGAAGTACTAACAAGAAATCTTATGTCTGTTTTATATTAGTCTTCACGAACTATTTTCAAAGTGTTTATTTTTATCTACAGTTTCACTTATGTTAGTATTATGCATGGCTGATGCTGTTAATATACTTTGATACGGAATGTTTTATTATTTTTTAATGTAATTGCCATTTTAATGCGCTTACAATTAATAATTACAGTTTATATAATACTGTAAAAAATATGTGTGAACTTACAATGATTGTTTCTGTAATTTTTATAAGTTAAATCTATGTAACATAAAAATATAGTAACAACTACTACTATGTGAAATTACAATATGGATTCATATAATTTCCACTACCAGCACAATGTAAGAATTTCTCATGTAAAAATACAATATTTCTTGTAAAATGATACTTTGTTTTATGAGAATACAATAAAAAATTAATGATGAGTGACATTATTGTTACAAATCGGAACACACCGGGTTCTTTGGCACCAAGACCACTCTATTTGCTATTGTAATTATTACGTTTTGTAAGACTCGGTGGCAAATTAAATCTGAATTACATCTTAATTGTACAACGAAAACTAATTATGTAAAATTATGTGTCTATAATAGATATCTAAATATATAAACTGTATAACTGTCGAAATTAATATTAAAATAGAAAATATTTTGAATGTTTACTACTGGTTACATTTTAAAAGGTGCATTTCGCCAGTCGCCCCCTCATTTCGAATTTCGGATCTAAAATAGTTTAAATGGCTTGTACCTATTAGTACCTCTTTTATTTTCGTTTGCACTTCTTTGATTTTTGAGACATTTCAAAAATTCATTTCAATAGTCCTTAGTTTACACCTGTTTGTTCATCTTTTATTTTCGTATGTACCTCTTTGATTTTTGAAATGGTATGCAGGATAAAACTCCCTGACGCGTATGTTGGATTAGCGAGATGCTTCGCTTGATCACAGTAAATTTCTTATATTTATGGTTCTTTGACGTTAATACTAATAACTTTCTTTTAACTAAATCACAACAGATATCAAAATTCAAAAAGATACAAAAAGTCTATTATTGAATGTCAATCACAGCAAAGTTACCTCTCGTTCCTGTGTGATTTATGTCGTGATATCCATGTTTCATACAGTGGTAATCCCACAATAATAATCGATATCATATCAAATGATGACATACCTGTATGGAGTACCATACTGAATATCATTCAAATCGATTTAAGCGTCCTTTTAAGGCAATTTCACTTAAAAGCTCATAGTCTTTGCAAAGAAGGTTTATCAACCTGCTATTCAGTTTTTCCAATAGTCGGTAGTAGGACTCCTATAATAGTCAAGGCCCGGTTCTGTGTTTTTGAGGGCCAGATGGTTTATTACTGTACTCAGGGTCGGCGTCAGTGTTATATGATTATTTAGTTTCTAACATATTTAATATTTCTTATCTGCTGCAGAACATTAACAGGTTGACTGCCATACAGACAGCGGTGTCTGTTTCAAGTCCTCGCCCAGGACGCCATGATAGACACCGGTTTCTGCTTAAAGAGCTGCTGATAATGAACTGGTATATGAACCGCATTGACGATAGAAACACCTCTATAAATAATGGAAACTGTTCTGAATTGCACTGTTGTGAAAATATTTTACAGTGAGAATGAGATTTTATTTTAAATCGTTTTAAATTGAATAATAATAGGGATGTCTGCAATTGTGCCCGTTTTACGGTTCAACACGAATTTGGCCCTTGACGCCACGGCAGACACCAGTGTATGTTATCCAAATTTTAATGAAAAAGATATAAAAATTAGTTTTTTTTTGTATTGCCATGTATTTCTAAACGGTTTTTAACAGTTTAAAACTTAAATATAGAATTTGAGAAAAATGTACTTTTTTGAAATTTTATGAGAACAGCCTTGGAAGTTAACCTGTTAATGTTCGGTATTTCCATGTAACTTGCTCGGAGTTTTAGAAATTTAAATTGCCCATAACTTGTATCTTTTTAATGAAATAGAACTGCTATAAATTTTTTAATTTTTACTAATTATTTTGTTGATTTTGTACAATACAAACAATTCTAAAGCGTAATGACCTTGCAGTTAAAAACGCTAAATTATATTAAAAACAAAAAAATTCTAAAATTGAATTTTACAACTGTTTACAATAAAATCATTTTCAAAATCTGCGACTTTGGATGCCTCCCACGCCTAAACTATCAAAGCTAAATTGTTTCCTTATAAATTTTGGATTTCCTTACCATTGGAAGTCAGGGTTAATTTTATTTTCAGATTTTTTTTACATATTTTGCATATCTTCCAGCTTCAATTTCATGTAACTTTTGTTTATTTCATTTCAAAATGGTTTTTCTATCGAATGATATGGAAAAAATATTTTAATTGCCTTTAATTTTATGGAAAACGTATTTAGAACGATTATAATACAACTTCATTGAACCTTAAACTAAGCTCTATCGATTGACATCAGCTTCACACAAAAATTCAAAATGTGAGGGAAAATAGAACTCCTCCCGTTAGGATTTTGTGAATAACTACTTCTCGACGCTTGAGGCTCAAACGATGGATAAGGATGTTTATTAAGTTTCAATCGGTTGGCACAAATTTTACACAAAATAATTAATTTGGGATGTCGGTTATTTGTACCTTAGTGCTTGTTTACAATGAACATCAGACATAAGCAATGCGTATGACCAAAGAGGATTTATATAGAGAGCCAGCTACATGTAAAAAATTGAAATAAATATTTTTCATACTGTTTAGTTCACGCCACCTGGTGGACAGGGTTATCGCTAAGTTATTGTTATATGATTATCACATATTGTAAATTTTCGCATAACAACTTAGTGAAAACCCTGTCCACCACGTGGCGTGAAAAAGCCATCTATATGGAACTGAAAATATACAAAATATTTTTGACAGGTAGTTCCATAAGAGCTATCCCTCTATGTATAATCCTCTTTGGTAAGACGTAAAATTTTCATAAAGTTTAATTTTATTACATAAAATTAAAACCATTCCAATTTAATATATTAAGATTATGGTCGTTCGTAAAATTACATAAATTTGAAATAGTTTCAATTTTATGCCTTCAAATTATGCTTGATGTAAATTTTATGTCTTATGTATTTCGTATGTCTTACGTTCATTGTGAAAAAGTACTTACTCAGTTCCTCATGTAATTTTTCCGCAATCCGCAAGATGTCTGAAATCCATTTCGACCATTACCCGTGAATCAGGTAATTGCGAATTTTCAAATAAACATTCAAAATTATTTTACATACTCGGCATTCTTCGATTATCTGAAGATATATTTAACTATTAACTCCATTTAGGGAGGAGTGGGGTAGTAAAAATGTAATATGCTAATTAATTTAAACTACTTTTAAGCAAGAACAAGAACAAGTAGTTTAAATGAATGAAAAGCTTTCAAGAAAAATTTTCTTTAAAGTTACAAGGAATTCAAATTTTCTAAAACTTCGAGCAAGTTACGTAGAAATACCGAAAATTAATATTCATTCATAAATATAATTAAAAATGAATAACTCCGAATAATGTGATTATGATAGAAGCTCATTATTGAAACTGACAAGAAGCTCATATAGTAGATTGGTATCGGTTTCACACAAAAATTCAGAAAAAAACTGAAAAAAATTCACTCCCTCCCTGCAATTAAGTTGGTGCCAGCGATGTGAACTTAATTGATATCGAGAATTTAAATATTAACGCTATTGATTTAGCCAAGATAAAGCCAATAAATATATTATTTGATGAAATACAAATAATCTAGTATAAATGTCTGGAAAATACGAAAAATTCCAAAAGTTGTGGAAACAACGATAATGTAAATTATAGTGAAGTTATCTTAAGAGAACGCTTGAATCGATTTGGATAATATTGTCATCATTTGATATGATATCGATTATTATTAGTGAATTACTACTCTATGAACCATGGGTGCCACGACATACATCAGCCAGGAATCACAGGTAACATTTTTATTTCTGATGGGCATTCAATAGTAAACTTTTTGCATCTTTTTAATTTTTGATATCGTTTATGATTTAGTTAAAAGAAATTTATTAGTATTAATGGTAAAAAACAGTATAATATGAAATTTGCCATAAACAAGCAACGTATCTCGTTAACCCATCGTGCGCGTCAGAGAGCTTTTTCTGAATATATCGAAAATCAAAGTTGTACAAACGATAAAAATTAGTTTAGATCAAAAATTCGAAATGGGGAAGGTAGCATTTCACTAGCTTCCAAAACTTTTTAAAATATATCGATAACGAAAGAGGTAGGAAGGAAAATAAAAGAAGTACAAATAGGTACAAACGATTTACACTATTTGTAAATGTAATATTTATGTACATTCCCTTTGTGTTTTACCGATTTGAATTACTACGATTGAATTAACTATAATAATTAACTTGGGTCACAAAGTCAGTAATAATTTTTTTATGTAATTTTACACAAATATTTATAACGGTGTAATATAAGATTAAATTATCGTATACTAATAGTAATCAAAGCTAATAGTTATACCTTTGAAGTACATTAATCAAGACACATACCAAAAAAATTAAGTAAATTAATAGGAGAAAATTTTATTTAACAGTTTTTGTTTGCTCTTTACTATCTCACCATTACTTTATCTTTTCATTTCAAGCAGACAGTTAAGTTTAGGAAAGATAGGTCGAGAGCAGATGGCGTAAACAAGTTGGATACAATAAAAATGGACAGTTTCAAAGAAAGATTTTCCACTAAAATTGCGGCCTTTTATTTTTGAATTATTTGTTCAAAACCACTGTGGTACTTAATAAATAATATTACGGTATTGCGTAAAACACTTAATGATACATTAGGTGCGGTTTATGGATCTTTTTACACACGCATATCATATCGACTTGTACCAAAGGGTTCCCAAATTACAAGAAATTGTATTATGTGTAAAAACTTTGAGATTATAATATAAATAATATACTGAAACAGTTATATGTATCTTGTATCATCTAAAATCTCATTTTATTGTGCATTTTATGAGTTAGGTACCTATTCACAAAAATCCAGTTTTCTTTTCATCAGAAGAGATAATAAATTTGACGCGAAAAGCATGAACTGTTCTCAACAAATCGCAGACAAACTCAACGTGATATCGAACTACTTCACATTTCTATTTGCTATTATACAGCCGCTATCTTGCATTTTAGTTTAAAAATAGAATTGTCAAATAACAGTTTCCAATAAAAAATCGAATTAATATTATTTTGGATTAAAGCGCCTTCACCCATTTAAATTTATAATATAAAATCAAATTATAAAGTCTGCAAAATTAAATTAATCTTTTTATCTAATAAACCATTACAAATTACAAGTTTGTTTAATGTTTTGGCGCGTGGCCAGAACTTAATAGAGCATGTTTTTGACACATCTGCATAGCACTAAGGTTACTTTCAGTTCAACTTAATCATTGGTATAAAATTTTGAAAATCTGTCGTTTTGTACGCGTGGTAGTCGACCTTATTCACAGGTAGTCGCAGACCTGCACACACACATTTAAGCAGCTGTCAGGAACCTTGAAGTGACTTCACACTATCTTAATATCCATGTAGCTATTTTAAAAGACTTGATATTCTTACAATTATCAACATGTATTACAAAGGATTAACAAAATATAAGCGTTGTAACTTCTAATTTCTATCGATGTATTCATAAACACTAACTAATTATACAAGAGCCAAGATAGTGAGTAATTACACAAACATATTCTAATCAACTAACTAACCCTACTAACCATTATTTATTGTTAGAATGCTCTAGTGGTTAGTTAGCTGAAGGAAATCGTCGTACGTATCAGCTGCCCTACGAAGAGGCGTCCTGACAATTTTTCTAATAATTGTCAATTGTGACTTCCAAGTCGCAATTTGCTTAATTGTCACTTGCAATTGGCAATTTGTATCTGTCAAACCTTTTCCAAACATGTTATTTCTATGTTGATTGCGAATAAGTGTTTAAGTCTATATTTGTCAAACTGAGATAATGGCGAAAACAAATTTAGGCAAAATTGAATTTAATGTACTGCCGAACAGTTTGGGAGTATATAATTTTTTTCATATTTGTTATTAAATGTAATGTTCTTACAGGCATATTCATACTATAGGGTGTTTTTTTAGATTCATGTGATCTTTCAATAGGGATAACTTTTGAATGAAGTTTGTCAAAATGACAGTTCTTTGATATTTGTGTTCAGAAAGGTTTGCCATTTAATCGTGAATAAATTAACACTTGAACAACGCTACCAAATTGTGGAAATTTATTTTCAAAGTCAGAGTTCCGTTCGCGAAGCTTATAAAGCTCTTCGTCCATTTTATGGTCGTCATAATCGACCTTCTGAGCAGGCTATTGGTGCGGTGATGGATAAATTTCGCACCACTTCTTCATTACATGATGCAAGACCACCAGCAAGACAAAGAAATGTGCGTACCGAAGAAACTATCGCTTCTATTAGTGAAAGTGTGCAAGAGAACCTAAACATTTCAATTCGCCATCGTGCTCAACAACTTGGGCTTTGTCTGTCCATTACATGGAAAATTTTACATCAAGATCTTGGTTTACATCCTTACAAGATCAAGTTGGTTCAAGAATTGAAGCCTAATGATAATCGATTGGAAGTGGATCCATTTTTTACCGCCAAATTTTTTTCAGTAACGAGGCACAGTTCTGGATGAATGGATATGTGAACAAGCAAAATTGCCGTATATGGACTGAGACCAATCCGGAACATTATCTTGAGTCCATTGCATCCATTAAAATTGACTGTTTGGTGTGGAATACACGCCAACGGCATCATCGGTCCATATTTCTTTCGAAATGAGGAAAGAGCTACCGTTACGGTGAATGGTGCGAGATACCGACACATGCTCAATACATTTTTGTTTCCAAAAATCCAAGAGTTCAACATCGACAGCTTATGTTTCCAACAGGGTGATGCTACGTGCTACACAGCCACCGAAACCATCGATTTATTGAAAGGACAATTTCGTGACAACATTATTTCAAGAAATGGTCTTATCAATTGGCCTCCAAGATCGTGTGATTTGACGCTTCCAGATTATTTTCTTTGGGGGTATGTTAAATCCATGGTTTATGCTAACAAACTAACAACAACTCTGGAAGCATTGAAATAAGGCCAGAAATATTGAAAAAAGTGGTCAAAAATTGGAATGATCGGATGCGCTTCGTAACGATTAGTCGTGGTGGTCACATGCCGGAAATCATTTTCAAATCATAAATGGCATTAAATTTACTTTCATAAAAAAAATAATTAAAAAAACATTCCATCAATTTTTTAATGTTTTATTTCAATTTGAAGATCTCACGCAGCCAGCTTAAAAAACACTCTATACATGGGTACTGTAATGTTATCCCCTTATTAATCTCCTCTACGTTGTGCACAAAATAAATATACAATGTTCCCCTCACCTTATTAATTAAATTATGCTTTCTATGAAATTTACCCTTACCTGGATGCTTATCCCACAATGATAACTTTTGTGGATGAAATTTTGTAGGTCACCATGGCTAGCTCTTAATTTTATATAGAAAAATTCTTTTTTTATTGTTAATAAATTTTCTTTACTGCATTAACTCATCTTCAAATGAACAAGATTCATAATTTTATAATATTGATTTATTTGATTTAAATTGAAAAATAAAATTATCATGGCAGTTTGATTTTTAATGAAATTTTTATAAATGGTCGTCATAGAAACAAATAAAGTTTTACGCACAAGCCTTAAAATTAAATATAACAAATTTCTTTAATATTAAATTGATTTATGCAAATAAATGTTTATAAATAAAAAAAGATTTCTGACCTTTATTGTTCAAAATTCCCGCACTGTATCGTGAAATATTTAACCCCACTTTCCGATTGCATCATTTCTCCTCCTTTTAAGTCGATTGTTGGTCGTTCACCCATAAATCTGCTACAAATTATCTTTGTGTGTTTAATCATTTAACCTTCGCAAAATCCATTTACATCCCAGCCGTGAATATCATATTTTTTAACAAATTGGTGAGCGCACTTATCAAATTTACTATTATTATATAATATAACCTCCTTTTAGGGTAATCAACGTTCACTTAAACCTATTTCGGGTTTTTTAACACATTTTTTATAAAAATCTCTGGAACAACCAAATTTACGTGCACATCTTGGTTAAATTATTACGTTGTTAAGGTCAACAAACACGTTACCATGGATATCACCTTCGTTGCAAATTTCCAACGCCTGTCTGTTTTTTATGTTACAAAGTTTTTTATTGGCAGGTAAAAAAATCGATATTTTCCTCACTTGATTTTAATTCAAATAATGTTTTTTTAGGAACGACTCGCAAATTTGAATTTGATGCATTTGAATGTTTATTTTGAAGCGAAAAATCGTCCGTTTAGTTTATTGCACCAATCCATTACACAAAAGTCACCATGAAACCTTTTTTAAGTTTGCATAACACAACTAATTATAAATTAACCTAGTTTTTACAACAATTATTTCTAACAAATTTTTAACTAACAACTTATAACTAACAAATAATAATTATTTTTACATGATCTAATTTTAATTTCATTTACGATTTAATCGTTTTATCATCTTGCCATGATTTTTCTAACAACTCAACGTTCATTTAAATTTTTATTTACCACTTGTTTATCCTTTTGACTTGCCACTACAGCCAAGCAAAGAACATTACAGTACCTAAATAATTATTGAGAAAAACTGAAAATTATACAAATTTAGTTTGTTACTTTTGGCTTAACCGAAAGATATTCTATTAAATAGTTGGCTTAATATGTATTAGTCAGTGATACCCAAAGAAAGAGTAAGTTTTCTTCTATCGGACTAAGTGAAAATTCAAATTTCGCAAAACCCGAAGTTAATTGCGCAATTAACACGTATTTATTTATGATGTATTTAATTTAAGACTACTTGACACTATATTTGCGTTTCTGTGTTTCTTTGGAAATATTTTTCCTAAAATTTGGAAAGGCAAGATCTTCTAATGTACTTTTAAACTAAATTATAAAAATTTGGAGGTTATCTTAATTTCTTTAATCATGTTTTAAAACTTTCCAGCATTAATAAGTTTTTTTGGAAATGATAATAAAGTGATTAAGAAGGGTGGAAATACATCGGGATCAAGCTCTATGCTGTGATAAGAGACTTTTGAGGAGGTTACTTGTTTATTTGGATATTACCCCCGTTGGTCCCGCGTCGCACCAACGTGGTCTCTCTCGCACTTGCATATTTTTTAGAAAGCAATTTAAGATAAATTTTTCATTTTATATATTTTTATTAAGGGTTAATCATGTATACATAATCATACAGCTAGTAGCTGCCTCCCTATTACCATTTGCCATGCCCCTCGATTGTATGCCATCTTTCGCCGTTATTGTTTTCCATCCGGGTTTCTATGCTGGTATGGGAATTTTAGCAATTCGCTGTTTTTTTCTAGGTCACGAGTAGTTAACCCATCGTCCCAACCCCCATACTTGGAGGACCAGTTTCCAATAAGCGTAAAAAAATTTCCAGTAAATTAAGTGCTTTGAGTACATAGAGATAGCAATCTAGGAAATTATGTTAGTACGCTTGTTGTACTGGTAGATAATCAATAAAACGGTAAGAATATGCTTCATGATGTAGTTTAGCTGCATATCATCATTGGCAATGATGTCATAATCGTCAGTTAATTTTTTGCAAAAAAATACAAAGTTTTAAACCTCGTTTAAAACCATGGTAGCGTTTAGTACTTGGCTTGGTGGGACTAATGTGGTTGCACATTAGACTTGCGTGACTTCTCGGAACAACGAGGCATGTTTGTTGCCGCGTAAATCATACATCTACCCACAAATAAAAATTTAGAAAACGTTCCGAATATTCCTTCGGGATAAGAACAATTTTCCATAGGTAAATCTCCCGACTTGCTTAACGTAATTTATAATATAATTGTTAGCTTTAATTAATCTGAAATATATACAAATAGAGTCGGTCGTAGCTTTGGCAGTTAAATGGGTCTACTGATAATGCGAAACGCTCGGATCGAATCCGGGCAGGGTAAGAACTTTATTCTGACCGTCTCTCCTCGGAAGGCAATGGCAAACCACCGAGGTAATCTGCCAAGAGAATCCATCTCAAAATGAAGTGTATTACACTTCCCGTGGTTCGGAGCCTACGTTAAACAAGTAGGTCCTCTATGTATGCGAGAACATATTGAACGGATGTCACATGCATAGAAGAGATGGATCACGATGCTTCCGTTAAGAAGCTAAACGACTGGAGAGATATACAAATTATCTCAACCTACAAGTTTTATTGGTAGACGGATAAAGAAATGGATGACCGAAGAATTCATGCAATTATTGGTAGAAAGAAGAAAGCATAAAAACAAATGCAGTATTCAATACAATATGGAATAAATAGAATGATCAAACAAACGATTGAAAAGACAAAGAAAGATTGGCGAAAGGAGATGCTTGGAGATCGAAGAATTGGAAAGCAAGCATGAACGTGGAAGCCAAGAAATACTTGTACGTGATGACCAGATGAAGGAGAGATGAGTATTACAGTCCTTGAGGAAGTGACAAGGAGATGTTCAACGCGGAAGACTCCCGACAGCTGTAGCCCTAGAGAGTTTACAAAGTACATGGAGAGCTCTTACAACTGCTAGATCTTAACTCTGGAATCGTTTGGGAGTCATTGGCATAGACCTTTTTCTTCATATAACCCTCAAAGAAAAAATCTAATGGTGTGATATCACACGATATTGGTGGCCAATTTTGGTCACTGAATCGAGAGATTACGTGGCCAGGAAACTTTAGGTGAATTAACTGCATTATTTCTCGCACTGTGTGGCATCTGGCACTGTCTTGTTGAAACCACATGTCTTCAATGTCAATGTCGCCCAATTGGTGCCAAAAATAATTCGTTATCATGTTTCGATAATGTTCACCATTGACTCTTACAGCTGAAATACGCCGCCGCCTCAAAATCCACACCAAACAGTGACCTTTTGATCAGTGATCGAATTTTTCGATTAATTTCTTAACTGAGGCACAACTAGGTCGGTTAAGTACACCGAAATTATTTCAGTTATTTTATTTCAAATTATTTTGACAGAAAAATAATGCTACTAGATCTAAATTGTTACCCCTAATTGAATCACCCTTTATAATGTGACGTACGACACGGGAACATCCCTCAACATTGGCTAACATCAACGTTCATACCGATACCAAAAAAGCATAATGCAAAGATAATAAAATCATCAGTCATTAGCTACATACTTAAGATCTTTTGAACGCAATACATGAAGTGTTTTTCGCAAAATTGAAGAACATCTAGGCACGACTCAATTCGGTTTTGGGAATGCTATGGGTACAGAGAGATTTTTTCAAATAAACTCAAATAATATAATAGTGTCAATTAGTCTTAAATAAATCATATTATATAAATAACATCAACGTTTAAAATAATTCTTATGACGTTTTACACTCATTTCCAATGTTTGAAAAAAGTTTGACAGTACGCCTACTCATGAGCAAAGCAAATTGACAATTGCAAGTGTTAATTAAGCTAATTGCGACTTAGAAAAATATTTTTTTGCTACGTGGCCTCAGGATACCGTGCTGCTCTTATGAAGCGAGCGTTTTACCAAAAATTTTCAATCTATAGTATACTAAATAATAATTATATCAATTAATAGTACATTGTCTTATTCGGATTAAAAGTGAAACTTTGTTTGACAAGCAATTTTTGCATTTGCGAGGCGGAGCGCCAGCGGAGCCGAGCGAATGCAATAATTGCACGTCAAACAAAGTTTCACTTTTAATCCGAATAAGACATACTACTTTTTCTCCAACCAAAATTTAAATACTATGTACATCATTAATAATGCGAAATTCAAAATTTAAATTACTTCAAACATTTTGTTTGAATATTCGTGCAATGAAAATCCAGTGACTGGAATTTTTGTTTTTTTATATTAAGTTGTCATAGTTTTGTTTACAACATAATCAAAGTGAAATTTAATTCGTTTATTTAATAATGTTTGAAGACGATTCCTCTAATACACCTGCAGATATAATTGAAATAGCGAAAGATGTGGTTTTAGACTTATTGCCATCCAAGTCAAGAGAGGTATATGAATTCGCATACAACCGTTTTCTGCGATGGTGTAACGAAAAAAATATAAAATCCTATTCGCAGAACGTTTTATTGGTATATTTTTCGTATTTGTCTAGTACAATGAAATCTTCAACGCTTTGGTCACAATATTCCATGGTTAAAGCAACACTGAACCTAAAAAATAACGTAGATATTGGAAAATTTTCAAAATTACGTGCGTTTTTAAAAAAGCAAAATAACGGTTACACACCTAAAAAATCTCGAGTTCTAACAAAAGAACAAGTGGACGAATTTCTAATCAAAGCAAATGATGATAAATTTTTAATGATTAAGGTAAACTTAGAATATTAAAAATTGAAATAGCACCTAAATTTTATAATACGTTTTTAGGTTGTTTTAATATTTGGAATTTCCGGCGCATGTCGATGCGACGAATTAGTTCACTTATTATTATTATTTTGTTTGATTATTATTGTAATTCGTGTAAAATTATGTATAGTCAATAAATGATTGACATTAAAAATAGTATATTATATATCAAGGTTGTGAAGGCCGTCATTATTGCCCTAGCGCCAAGATTATATTCCGAGGTGCTTTGCACCGAGGAATATAAGGCGCGGAGGCAATAATGGTCTTCACAACCGTGGTTTATATACGATTTTTTCCACTACTAGATTTATTACCATTTTTTTAAATTCTTTTTAACAAAAAAATTTTCAAATTTAAAATATTTATTTCAAATGACAGTTTTGTTTTGTTGATTTGACAGTTGTTGACAAATTTAGGTTATTAAATAAAATAAATCGCGGTTCGTCAAATTAACAATGGATAGCGCTGTCACTTGCTGACACATTTAATTCGATTATAATGAATTTTTAAAATTAAATTAATGTATTAAAAAAGCGTTTTAAATAATTTAAATACAATTAATTAGCATTTCTTGGTTATTCTAAATCATTTAATAACAACATTTTTCTTTAAAATAGTCGCCAAGTTATCAAAAAATGTCATTTTGTTCATTATTAACCTAGGTTAATAATGGAAAATTTATTCACCGCTATAGTTGAAAACGTGTCACTTCTTGATCGACTAACATAAGTAAAAATAATAGCCTATATGACTAGTAATGGAAATAGTTATTTACATAAAAGTCAGGAAAATGACATATTACTGACGAGGAGCAATGTTGAAATACGAGGCACTTCGTGCCGAGTATTTTAGAGCTCCGAGTCAAGTGAGACATTTTACTGACATGTTTTGTATTAAATTTTTCCGAAAATCGTAAAAAATCGAAATTTAAAATCGAAATTTTAAAACACTAATTGAACGACATTTTTTGACATTGACATTTGTCTATTTTATTTTGTTATTATTAACCTTACTAATTATTACCGGACTAGTCAGTAAAGTTCAATTTCCCTGCGCGTGCCTAAGCAGGGAAATGTTGTTTCAATGACGATTTCCGGAAATAGTTATTTACATGAAAGTCAGGAAAATGATGTATTACTGACGAGGAGCAATGTTGAAATACGAGGCACTTCGTGCCGAGTATTTTAGAGCTCCGAGTAAAGTGAGACATTTTCCTGACGTATTTTGTATTAAATTTTACCGAAAATCGTAAAAAATCGAAATTTTAAAACACTAATTGAACAACATTTTTAAAATGAGCTAAAATCAAGTTTGTCAATTTGTTGACTACATAGTTACAAACAATAGTTATTCCGAAAATTGTCATTGTTACCTGCGTTACTAAATATTACCGGACTAGTCAGTAAGATTCAATTTCCCTGCGCGTAAATACGCAGGGAAGTGTTGTTTCGATGACGATTTCCGGTAAAATATATTTAATTCACTTTTAGCACACGTAAAATAAAAGTGTTGCTTAGCAATGTTCGCATTTTTATATTTATAACAAAAACGTCAACTTTTAGTTTGCGGTAATGCTATTAAAAATGTACTGCTTTTAATACGGTTGGAGAAAAAAAATTATTTTATTTTCAGTATAGTTTTATTTGACCTGAAAAGGAGAATGGAAACGATTTCCAATAATTTTGGAACTACTAATAATTTACTATACCTTGCAAGCCCTTTGGCCTACCCTTTATTATATTATCTTAACACAATTTAGTAACCAAACAAAATAAGTTACTAACAGTGACACAGATTGTTTTCACTTATGCTGCTCTATCTTTTCAATTATCTCCAAATGGATAAGCATATTTATTCTTTTTAACTAAAATTAACTAAGTTAAGTAATGAAAATATAAGGTATTTATAAGAGTTTTAACTAAGGCTGGTTTAAAATAGTATTTAATTAAAATATAAAATATGAAATTTGAATGCGAGACTTCGATTTGTTGAAATTCTCTCAAACAAAATAAGGTAGTCAATAGCACTGGTCCACAGAGTCAATACTGCTATTGCTCTATAGTCTATAGGAATGGGTTGGGGATGTTGATGTAAATCCTAGCAAGTGGGACCAAGACGGGGTAAAATGAGATGTATTCAGTACGCATACTGAAGCAGCTGCACTCTTTGATAAAGAAATGACTTAAACCAACTTAAACTTATAAACACCCGCTACTGGCTTCTCTGCACGTAATTTATGGAAAATTTATATTTCAACTAAAATAAAAATTTTTGTTTGTAGTTGGGTAAAAAAGTTTTTATACACCAATTTAATTTTTTTAAAATAATGCTTGTATTAAGTATGTACAAAAAATTAATGGGTTTTCATGTAATTTCCGTGATAAAAAGTCTGACAGATACAAAAAAATCACCCCCTTATTCTGGTTAATATACACCCCCATATAATTCTGTGGTTGAAATAAACTTTTACGCGAAAGAGCCGTTTATATCATTATTCAATTTAAATAAAAGAAAATATAAAACAATAATTTATGTATGAAAGTTGAAAGTAACTTGTGCGAATTTAATGTAAATTAATTCAGTTACATCGTATACTTCATATCCTGTTAACAAATTTTGTCTCAATGGAATACAGTTAAGCCCATACTGCAAGCAGCACTTAGAATGTGTTGAATTTAATAATAAGTTAATGTAGAAACAGTTTATTAAAATAATAAGTTAGTTTTTATAATTTCAAAATTAATTACTTACTACTAAACTAATAAAAGTAAGTAATAAACCTTAATTTCTACGTTTTCAAATTTATGTCCAGTCATTTAAATTAACCTTTATTTTGTCTTTTTAAATTGGATGGATATCTTATAATTTGATGAACTTCTTCATAACTTGAACAGAAAATTTAAAGTGGATACTTTACTTTCAACATCATGAATAGAAGCGTATAAACGGCACTTTTAAAAATAATTTATTATTTTGATGTCAAAATTTTTTTTTTAATTTTCTTTTTTTTACATCATTGTGATTTAGTAATCATATTGGTATCCCGTCTGCCAGTATACTATGGTGTATTATATAGGATACTATATAATATCTAATATGTAACAATGTAATATCTGCAAAGTTTCTCTCCCACAGGCGAGGAATTCGTTCTTTAAAATTCAACAGACGTCTAAACGGTGAGCATGAGTAGTTTTTCGCAATTATCCTGTAAACGGTGCATTGCTTGAAAAATTTTATATCAAATTTTATATGAGTACAAACACGATAAGAGGGGGGGATCAGAATCGGAACGCTAGAAATACATCGCCCAACGACCCTGATAGATTACACCGGCCGACAAATGAAAACTTTTTGAACGTTGTTTTGATTTGAGTGAAAAATATCACTAATTTATAGTATTTTGAACACAAAATTATACCTACATAATTACTCTATCACATCAGGTTTTTTTACAAAAAGGAAAAAACGTTTAATTTAAATTTTTAGGAAAAAATTAATTATTATGTTATAAATACATATATTTCAAAACTAACAAAGAAAATATCAAGTACAATAATTGCTACAGGGCTAGTTTGTGTGACATCTCTTACGTTTAGCGATAAAATTACGTCTGGGTGTAATTTTTTTGCTTTTCTAACATAATGCTTTTCTCGTGCTCTACTGTCCCACTCGCACAAAAAACAAGGATATTTCGTGTATCCTGACTGCTGACCTAACACCATAGTTATAATTTTCAGATCTCCACAAAGCTGCCAACCGTGTTCTTCATATTTAATTTTATCTAGTACTGTTTCCAAATTTTCATAAGTCTCTTTTAAATGAACAGAGTGAGCGACAGGAACAGAAGCATACTGATTAGTATTGTGTAAAAGAACACCTTTTAAACTCCGTTTCGAAGAATCTATAAAAAGTCTCCATTCTCCAGGATCATATTGCGCTCCTAACTTTTCAATGAGATCAGGAATATTGTGGCAATAAACTAATGATTCTTCTTGACTGAAAAAAGGTACAAATTCTTCTTCACGCTTCCTATACCAAGCAAAATGTGTATCAGGAGCTAACAGGTGTTTTGCATGAAGTCTGGACCCAAGAAGTTGAGCAGATTCTTTAGAAAGATTTAAATCTCTAATTAAATCATTTAATTCACCTTGTGTGAATTTCTGTGGTTGATTTAAAATTGGTTCGAAAACTTCATTTGACTCTTGACTCTGTGAATTTTGTTCTGACGATGTTGAGCTGAGATCAGATATTGAACTTGGAAGGGGCACTGGAATTTCTAGACCGTGTGGAATGGGACGTGTAACTGAGGTTACATTTGCGTAGGCTATCTTATTTTTATTTTTAGCATTAAAACCTTTCACATTGGTACAGCAAAAATAACAATCATCAATATGATTAACTTGCTCTCTCCAAATCATAGGTCTACCAAAAGGTAGAGATTGTTTTTTGCGGTATGTCCACTGCCTTAATTGTTCAACACAAATAGTACAAACTAACTGCGGCGTCCACGATTTTAGTTGTATTTTGAAGCCAAAATAAGCATTATACGTATTTTCCACAAACTCAGTTATTTTCAGTTTTTGCTTTGAAGCCATAAAGTTTCCACAAATGTAACAAAATGTATCTGGACTACTATGACACTTTCTTGAAGACATTATGTTTTTTAGACGTTTTTCAACCACAAATCGTTAATTAAATACTACGTATATTAAATACCAAAAGTAAAACGTAAACAATTTTTTCAAATAAACACACTGATTTCAGTAAAAAGTTTGTAAACAAAGTAACTATAACGGTTTATTTCCATGTAACGCGTTTCGAAAGGGCGTATCGTTGTTCTAACTAATATATTTTCTCACGAGAGGTCGCTTAATTCAAGAAAAGAGCGCCAAAACTCGATAATTTAAATTATTTTTATTGAAAAATCGAAAATAGCGAATATATTAATTTTACTAAAAATCTGATGTGATACGATAAAATTAGGTCTGATTTCGTAATCAGCACTACAAAATTAGTGGAAAAAATTAATTATATCTTGGACAACGAAAATCATGTCGGCCGGTGTTATTGGACAGATATATATTTTAATATATTTTGAGCTTTGTGTGATCCTTGAATAGAAATTTTATTGGTTTTATTAGTAAAGCACAGTATTGCAAGACTGAGCAATAAATATGATACAGTTAAGCAATTTTTAAATATAATCGTAAAATTAAAATTAAGAAAATAGACAAATATATTACTCATTATTACTTTTCGATAAAAGTATTTTTAAGTATTTGGCCGATTCTACTATATCTGATTCAGTTTCATTTATAATTTCTTTAGGCAATGCTAATTTCGGATTTTACGAAACCTAAAACTTGTAAAAGTTCATTAATTTGATACAGTATATTTTATATTTTATATCTAATATCATAGCATAGAAGTTAAAAGTTAATAATACTTCTTATAGCTTCGATGTTACTACATAGCGGTCTTTTTTCCTCAAGTTGATTTACCATATTGCGTTACAAAACTGTTATAGTATTTTTTTTGTATTTTTAAAATTTGAAAAATAATAAATTAAGAGCCTTATTATATTCTTGTCAGACAAATGTAATTAAAAGACTTAATAAAAAAAACCTAATTTGAAATTTCAAAATTGTATTTATGAAAGTGAAAATGAAACTTTAAAATTCCTTTTTTTGAAGGGAGGATGCCCTCACTAATTCATTCATTCATACATCGGTTTTTGACGTTCTACGCCGTCTTCCGATTTCCTTGTCTGTGCTCGCTGCGTGTTGAAACTGTGTGACGAGCACAGAGGACCTACAGATTAACGTGTACAGCTTACCTGTGGCCAGCAGATAGACATTTGGTGAGCGAAAAATCCTTTTTTTTTATAGATAGCACCTCACAGGATTTGAACCTATGAATCTCGGCATGAGAAGTTAACACGCTAACCGCTCAGCCATTCGCGTACCTTTGCCCTCACTAATTAAAACTGTTATTATTTTTATTTACCATAGTAATAAATTTAGGGTATATTTTATTGATTACTTATACTTACTTAGAAATAGCTATTTACGTAACACGTTAGAGAAGTTATACTCGACTGGACGAGTAGATGTTATCAGCGCGAGTTCACAGGGTGAGTTCAGGAGTCCTGTGAAGACTGAAATAGGGAAACAGAAGCGATCAACAGATACAATAAGAACCGATAAGAAGAAGAAGAAGAAGGGAATATTTATAATTTGCAGAATTAAAATTAAATAAAATAAATTGAAGCACGGCCGACGATGATGGCCAAATGTTGAACGGTTCTTTTAAAGTTGAAACCAAAAAAAAATAAAATATTTAAGATTGTAAAATAAAATTAATCTGAAATAAATAATTAAAATGAGAATATTTAAATTTTATATTTGCTCTTTTCATTATCCAAGTTAATGAAATCTATCTTACGTGCAATAAATTATTTAACGACGTTAAATCGTCGTTGTTCGACGTCGTTTCGTCCTCATGAGGTTCTAGTGTTCTATATTTAAACAATATATTGCAACTAAGTAAAAGTCGATTCATGCTTCACTTTAATTTATTTTAATTTAATTTAATTCTATTTAATTTTGCGCTAAGGAATTGGTCCGGTTCATGGTAGATATTTAAGAATTCTTTAACGGAAGAACGAGGCATACGCAAACACTACTCGTTGCAAAAAGTGTTATGGCCGCCTAACATCAGCTGTTAACAACTATTAAACACAATTTCGAATTGCCTTATCGTTTCGATCAATACTGCATCATCCATTGCAAAAAAATTAAATTAGAGCGGACAAAATGTAGCATGAACGCCTATAGGTGGTTACGTACATTGAACTTTTTTAAATTTAAATTAAATTAAATTAAATAAATTAAAGCGGAGCATGAATCGACCTTTAGATTGTCCCAAGTCATTAACTTGGTCATTAAATAAAGTAAATATTTGAATTAAAATTTACAATCTGTCTAATAATATAACCATTTAGTAAATAGTACGACAATTGAAAGGAAAATGGCTTGAAGAAAACGTTCCATTGAATGTTTTCAATGTAAATTAACTCAAAAAAGTTCTTCTAACATTCAATCAATGAAATAGAACAAAAGGAATAGATTTCCTTGAAATTCATTTAAATGGCGTCGCTAGGTCTGTAGTTTTATAACGATTTAGTCTTCTAACTTCGTGAGTACGGTCCAGAAACTTATTTATCAGTTTATTTGAGTGTGTTTCTAGTTTGTGTTGGTGTTTATGAAAGAAGTTTTTAATTTCTTCATTCACTGGTGCCACCTGTAGGTCTATTTGGATCACATCATTTGGCACATAGCATGAGGCACTTACAATAACTCCAAGTACCTTATTTTGAAATCTTTCCAATATTTCTATATTTGATACACTAGCGACTCCTCAAAGTTGAATGCCGTAGGTCCAAATGGGCTTCAGTACAACTTTGTGTATGACAGTTGTGAATTTTTTCCCAACAATCAATACATTTGTCTAAGCTTCATTCCTAATTGTTTTCGCTTGGTAAAAATATGTTTACGCCATGTAAGGCTTCTATTCAAGTGCATACCTAAATATTTGGTTTCATCCATTTGTGGCAGGGCACAGCCATTTAGAGTCACAGGTGGGCAAGTGTCACGTTTCATTGTAAATGTGACGTGCGAAGACTTGGTTTTCATTTACTCTAATCCTCCATTTATTAAACCAAGTTTCAATTTTTTGTAAACTAGTTTGGAGGTTTTTAGAGGCTGTTTCAGGATTCATATGTAGTACAAGTATGGCTGCGTTGTCCGAAGGTTTCTATTGTTGTTAGCCCAGTGGTTGGAAGGTCAGCAGTATATAACAAATGGAGAACGGGTCCCAGAACACTAACCCCTGGTACGCCCGAATAGATTGGATAAAGTTTGGTATATTCTTCTCCATAATTCACTAAGAAGTGTATGCCTTGTAGGTACGATTTTAGCATTTGGTAGTTGTGATGTGTCAAACTCGTTTTCAGCTTGTAAAACAAACCCTCATGTAACACTTTATCGAAAACCTGACTCAGATCCAAAAACACCGCTGAGCAGTATCTTTTACACTCCAAGTCGGTATTAATTTTTTTCACTATTCTGTGTATAAGTTAGTAGACTTATCGATCGATTTGATTTCACGTCATTCGCGTTTTTCCAGACTTAAGTAGTAGAATAACTTGGAAAACCTTCCACTGACTAGGGAAGTATGTTAATTTTATAACCGCGTTGTAGATGTGGGTTACAAATTTTTAAGCATTTAGGTGTAACTTGTTTTAGAATTTCACTATTAATTAAATCAAATCCTGGCGATTTTTTGGGGCTAATATCAGTAAACTTCATTAATTTAAAATTTCTTTATGCGAAAAACAATCGGAAATGACGACTTCACTTGGTTGAACTCCACGAATGTTGTTGTTGCAAAGACGTAGGCATTTTCCTTATGACTTTTGGCCCAGCTTCCATTATCATTTTTGAGAGGTGGAATCATGTTTAGAGGACGCTTGATTTCTCTGGTAGCTTTCTAGAGTGAAAAGTCATTCGTTGCATTAGTGGATAAGGTGCTTAGATATTCTTGAAAGTTTTGATTTTACTTTCCCATTTACGTAGTAAAGGAAAGTATTGTTATCGAGTTAAAAAAAAAATTTTGAGTTAGCATTTTTCCCATGGTCTATGAGCCCATTCGAATTGTTTAAGACCAATTTTGGAATGATGTCCGGATGTGTGTGTGATGTATGAAGTGTGATGTATGATGTATGAAGTATGATGTATGATGTATGAAGTGTGGTGATTCTATCGTCACTGTTTTCAGACAAACGCGTGCACCAATTGAGTTGAAATTTTATACACTAGTTTGAAGTAACTGTCTAAAGAGCTGATTAGATTTTGGTTGAAAACCGTCCATTTTTAACCCCTTTTTTAGGGGAATTAAAATTGTTAAAGAGCATTGCCGCTTCCCGGTGGAACATATGAGATTGAAACTCATATCAATCGAAAGAGATTATTTTTCCGCATCTTATGATACCCCACACTTGATATTTCGCTCTTAAATTATTGTTAAAATGCAAAAATAAAATAAGCGCTGTTAAAAAAATATGGTTTGCCTTGGATAATTTTGATCCAAGTTTTTATCCAAATTTTGTATTAAACACATAAATTTGAGCAAATCACTCACTCACTCATTCATAATTTAGTGCGTATAGGTACGAGGGTCGTGGAGAGTTGAAATTTTGCATACCCGTGTGGTTTTACGAGGATTGAACGGGAATATTTTCCCGTTTTTCATGGGACGTAACGGAGGGGGTGAAATGGCGCTTCAAAGTGGTCACAAAATTTCGACATTCACTTTGGAGAGTTGAAATTTTTCAGGAAGCTCCGGGCGGTGGGCGAGGGGGCGAAACAATTTTTTCTTTTTCGAAAATTTTCTCCAGCGCTTGGCAAGAGGGCTCCTCGCGGTTTTTCGTATTTTTGTATCTACTTCCAGAGTTTTCGTCCGATCGACCTGAAATTTGCTAGAGGGGTGGGGGGGGGCGAAAACGGACAATCGGTATGGCCAAATTTTCCAATTTTTGTCCCGCTACCGTTTAAGGGGGGGGTAAAAATTTAATAGTTTTTTTTCGCCTGGCTCGCTTATTTTCAGATTAAAGTTTCGATTTTTTGGTCTTATTTGGATCCTCTCAAATTTAGATTTGCATTTTTGCAAAAAATGCCTAGGTCGCAGATCGCTTTCGAGCGCTAAGCGAGACGACGATTTTAATTACATATTTTTGCCGTTTTTTGCGCTACGCCGGGCGGCGTCGAACGGATCGCGAAAAATAATACACCATCGTCGAGCCGACTGTATGCCCGACAAAATTTGTAGATATACTTTTTCTCGAAAAATGAACTGGTTTCGAGTAATCGTGATATACAAATTAAAAAACGGCAAATTAAAAACATTATGGTTTGCCTTAGTTTAATTTTGATCTGTCCAAGTGATTTGTATTGTTTATTACTATAATTTAATATTTTAACTAATTTACTTGTATAAACATATTATGTAATTAATATCAAACGAATTTTTTAATTACTTCTAAAAAATTAATTCTGACGTCATTACGCCCATAGTTAAAATTTGATTGCACATAGACGGCACGGCATTCCGCAAATTTCTATTTTTTTTTTGAAAATGACAATTTTAAAAATTTTTCAATGCAAACATGTTATATTATTGTTAAAATGAAAATATAAAATAAGTGCTTTTAAAAAATATGAGTTACCATGTTAAATTACAAATTAAAGTTCGTAACTTTGATATCTCAAAGTAATTTGTGTATTTTATCGAGTTAAAAATGTTTTTGAGTTAACATCTGTTTTATTAAAATTTAATATAAAATGAAGTGGAATCTACTAAATGGGAAAGTAATGTGTTGTCACATCAGATTTTTTAAGTCTAGAAGAAGCGCTTTGAATTGTTTGAGTGGCTTATTAAGTTTGGATTTATTTTCTATTGTTCTTGAAATTTGCCATTGCTTACGAAGTCTTCGTTTTTTTGGTTTTTTAGAAAGCCATATTTTCAAAATTATTGGGGTTATCTACAACATTTCAATTTTTTTATTTTTATTTGAAATTTTATTATTTCTACTTAAGTTTTTTGTATTTTCTTCTTCTTCTTACGTTAGGTCTGGGACCTGGGCTTATCAAAATTTTCAAATCAGTTCTGTGAGCATAATTGGTTTTTGCATCTTAAAGCTGACCCTTGCAATGTGCCTTTACCCTGCTTTTTATTGTTATGAAGGAAAATCATTAACACAGGGTGACCAATGGCTTTACTTGCCCTCCGAAGCACGGAGGCAGTCAAAATATTTTTACGTTTAAACCCGCAGTCATTTTTTGTACTTTATAATTTGTACTCCAGTTGCACTGAAATTCAGTTATTTGAATTTTAGTTTTCTAAGCCAACGTTGGCATTTATTAACCTTCAATACTTCAACATATATTTTTCAAATGCTTCAGGTAGCCTCATTTGCATTCTTCCTTTGACAAAATCTTACATGGGTTAATCAAATTCCATGTTATCATTTCAAACCTGTTATTCCAACACCAATTTATTTACCACACTGTGAATAGCATAAAATTTACTGATTATTAGTATAAACTGTAATAATGATATCATGTGACGTCTACATACAAGATAACTAAAGTTAAAGTTTATATTCTAAATACATAATAATATAATATAATCGCTTATTTTCCTACATAAAATAACAGAACAAAAATATTTTCTATCATATTTTCTAATAATTCCTTATCAAATCGATTGTTATCGATGCTTTAAACTACTATTTTTATACATAATCTTTTTATATAATGTCATTTGATAATTTTTTTGTTCCGGGATAAATCGAATTTAGATTGGATAGTGAATCGGATGTAGTGGACTAACCTCGAAATAGCACTTGAGTACACATTTTAGTAACTGACACTAAAACTCTCTCGAACGTAACGGAGTAAACACATCTTTACGAAACTAAAACAATTATGACCAAATTTTAGGTTTTGGGGTTCAGCAGTGGAGTCAAAACACGAGATCCTCCAAAGGTACCGAAATGAAGTGCTTTGTACAACAATTTTAGATGCACCTAGATAAATGCCAAACGGTGTATTGCATACTGTAATTTTGGTGGGATACCACCTTAGTGCCAAATGAGAGTCTTTCATCACTGGCAGCTCAAGATAAGTGTAAGTATAATTAATAATTGTACTAATAATTAATAGTTAGCGCGATCAACTGCTAACATAGGACTTCACGGTTCGACTCCGGGTTTGAGCGTAAAAATTTGTTGACCGCATCCGTGCTTCGGAGGGCACGTAAAGCCGTCGATCCCCCTGTGTTAATGATTTGCCTTCACAACAATACAAAACAGGGTACAGGCACATCGAGGTTCAGTTTAGCAAGCTACTTATGATGTAAAAATCAATTATGCTCACAGAACTGATTTTAAAAAATTGATAAACACAGGTCCCAGACACAACTTAAGAAGAAGAGTACTAGGTACTAATAGTATGGTATACCTAGGTAGGTAGTATAGTATAGTATAGTGGTTAGGATTGCACGTTAAATTATCAATCCTACTATACCGTTTAGCCAGTAATTAAAATTACTGACTTCTAAAATTCAGTATTTTCGATTAAATCTCAAGTTGCAGTCAATTATAATTCTGTTTCTTATCAGTTTAGGGTTTTTATTTAAAATTTTCCAAGCTTTAAGAATTCTAAATTTGACGCTTACCTGCTCTTGACAGTAACATGTGGACGTTATTCGGACAAAAATATAAAATTTAATGACATCAAATGTTTATTATGTTTTCTTTTGTGTACCTACTTCTATATCACAGAATATAAAATCATGTACCTAGTGTATAGTAAGTACCATAAATATAATCAATTGCTTATAATTTATTAGAATCAAGTACTCTAACTATTAGATAGCGGTTTTACATATTTACGTGATTTGCTTAATAAACACATACTAGCATTGTTAATCAAATGTAAATATTCAAGCTAAAATAAAAACTTTCTGTAGTTAACTTCTGTTTTTATTACTTTGTAATGAAACGGATAACTATCAAAAGTTATTCTAAAATCGGTATACTTTAAATATTTTTAAAACAATGGAAGTTACTAAAATCAGAAAAATGGAACCAGAAAAGTGTACCAAAAGTAATGAAGCAAAAATAAAATAATCGAAACGGCAATCTACCTTATATGTAATTTACGTAAGAAAAAAACAATACAAATATTTAGGTTTAAGTATACTCTAGACAAGCTAGGAATTTGTTCGAGGTCAAGAAGATAGTCCTAAAAAATTGTGGCATGGCCAAAAAATATCAAAGTGTAGTCGAAACAGCAAAACATAAGAAAAACAGATCAAGAGAACAACGGATCAAGAGTATAATTATAATCGAGACAAAAAAAGAAATATTTTTTTCGGACATCGGTAGACTTATCTTTATATTATAGATATTATTATTTTTAATATAACCCAATTAAGTTGCATCCCCTTAATCGCGTGTGAAAAAGAGAAAACAATAGAAGGTTAGTGCGGCCGATAGGCCGCCCGACCTGCTAGTTTATTTAAATTAAGGATTTTTATATTGTCTACTCAAATACAAAACATCGGCATTTCACACATATTACGTAAATGTACAAATTTCGCTTAAGTTTCATTTGGTTGAAGTCGGCCTTTTCCGAGTCTTCAGCCCCATAACCTTATTATACCACAGTTTAGTCCAGTCAATAGATACTTTTACCTTGCATTAAATCAAGGAGTTTTGGTTTTTGATAGGGTTATGTAGTTCGGGATCCTAAATGATTTTCTGAGTTTTCGACCTTGAGGAGCCGCCGATCGCTCCGCCATCTTGAATAATGACGGCCAAAATAGTTTTTTTCGCGATATCTCCTTTACCGTAGCTTATACGATCAAAAAAACCTGTTATCAATATTATAGAGAAGGAAATTTCCTACAACGTTAGTCTGCACAATTTTTCTGTAAGTCGAATAGAATAAAACATTTATAAATATATTTTCATTAAATATTTTTAAATTAAGCCTTCAAGAATGTGTTATATATTTTTTGCACTTATTGAAATATGATATGGAAAAACTCTCGTCCAATTGCTTAGAATGATAAATTAATACTATTTACTATTTATTATACTTATAGTAGTTTTATTGCGATCCACTATCCCAATAGTATTAATTTATTATTGAAATATATTTCATCAATTTTTCATATACCAATTTTGATAATAACTATAACTGTGTGGATTTTGTAAAAATATGTACGAGAGCTACTAATAATTTTTAGTTTATTTGATAGTATTTATATTATTTGTTTAATAATTCTTTGGCGATTAGTAAAAGGAACTTACAATTAGATTAAATATTGCTTTATTTAAGCCTACTGCATACACTCGAGAAAGTCTGCCATTAACAAGTTAGAAATACAACTGATAAGTAGTCAAAATTCCAAATTGACAATTATTAGGCAAGAATAATCCTAAACCTTTTTGACTTCTTTTGACTAATCGTCAAAGAATTCGTATTGTTATGGTTTTGTTTACATCTTTTTATGACATTAAAATGATAAAATAATTGATAAAAATGATTCATATTATTTAACAATACGAGTTGTTTCAAAACAACTTAAATTTTAAATTTAATATTTACAAATATTAAATATGATAACTTTGTTTTCAATCAATCATTAAAAATGTTTTGTGGTTTTGAAAGAGATTATTTAATTTATAGCGATTCCTAAAAAAAATTATTTGCAAAATTTTGAGAAATGAATATTGATATAATTGACTAATAAAAGTGGTAAATAACCTCCAGGCGCCGGGAAAGCGATTTCCTCATCGATATACACTCCATAAAACAGGGATGAGCAACCCGCGGCCCTTCAAAGATTTTACATTTTGATTTTTAAGGTTAGGTTCTTCTTCTTCTTCTTTTATTAAGAAGTCTTCCTCTTAATATAGGTCCAGGACCTGTTCTTCACTAATTTTTGCAATTAGTTCTGTGAGAATTTTTGTTTTTACATCTCAGGTAGCTTGCTAGGGTTGCCTTTCGATGTGCCCGACCCTGTTTTTTATTGTTATGATGGCAAATCATTAACACAGGGGGACCGACGGCTTTACGTGCCCTCCGAAAGCACGGAAGATGGTCAATAAATTTTAGACTGTACCCGGAGTCGAACCGGGGAGCCCTAATACGTTAGCAGTTGATCGCGCTAACTATCAGGCCATGACCG
The DNA here is from genome assembly GCA_932274525.1 of Podabrus alpinus. NCBI lineage: Eukaryota > Metazoa > Arthropoda > Insecta > Coleoptera > Cantharidae > Podabrus > Podabrus alpinus. The sequence continues at coordinate 62,468,770 of OW026457.1, read as the reverse complement.
TCGTCAAGATTAGGTTTATTTTGTTAACAAAGAGATAATTTGAATTAATCATTCAGTGTTTGATTGATCATAAGTGTCTTATAATAATATGCGGTCCGCACAAAATTTTTAAATTTGTAGCTGGCCCCTTGTAAAAAAAGGTTGCTCGTCCCTGCCATAAAACATAAAATTGGGATAGATGGTAGAGGGTAGAGGGTAGGCGTAAAGAAAAACAGACGTAGAGCATATCTAAAAGAGAAAGAAGAAGAATTATCAAAGTTACAAAGTGAAGCAAGAGCCACAAAAAGTACTTTTACTCCGAATTAAACATACTACTATATTCAATGTCGAAAATCAAAAAAAGGTTAGGTTAACTTTTATTGCCGGCTATAAGCGACAGAAAAAGTAAATTGTAAGGTTAAAATTTACTTTGGTACCGCTGGCTTAAAAGATAAACTTAAAGCGCTTTTGGTACCAACGTCAACGTTTTTAACCATTTGGTTTGAAAATTTTGACGCTTATAGCGCAGCCGCAACATCACTATTTTTGCCATTTTCACATACTCACATCGCTAATGTCATTGAGGTAGTGCAGTACAAGCGCGGCGTTGTAGTGGTAAAATTGTAAAACAAAATTTGGCTTGGAATTTATCGAAATGGAAGCGTTAGTGCGAATTGTCCAAATCTAACGGATTTATTTGCCCGCTATAACCGTTAGCACCAATTTGTACTAAAAGCGTGTAAGCTTCCAACTCAAACACGAGCTTAGTGTACGTACCCGGTTAATGTAATGTTTTATTGACGTTTATAGAAAAACATTATTACTCAGTTTTGACAAGGATATCTCCAATTATATCAAAAGAATCCAAGCCAACAAAAAAGCGCTTACGCCATCCCAATATTTAATTCATTCAAAACTTTTGCCCGTTAGATTCCTCTAACCATCCGGAGCTTTTTGGTTAGTGGCCAACTACGCAAACTATGGGACGCATGCACTATGTAAGACAAGTGTTAAAAAAATAACGATACTCAGATTCTTGTAGTTGCGTGGATTTAATTTTTGGTTTAAAATTTGCATAGTTTAATTCACATGCTCATGCAGAAAAATTTAATAATTCAAATTTAACGTCACGTAGCAAATATTTTATACAAATATTGAATTGAATTTAAAATGCAATGTAATCAGTGTTAATTATCTTAACTTTAAAACTAATAACAATGGCCATTTATTGGATTGGCCAGGTGCATGTCGCAACAATCCTTTTTTTAAGTATAGATACGTCTTTTCGTACTGTATTAGAATTATGTATAATATAGTATATATAAATATACCGAAAAATGTAATTAAATCTTGTGACAGGCATATGGTAAAGGTATTAAAAATAACAACAGGTGTTGTTATAGGTGTACAAGTTATGTTAAATTTAACAGTTCAGTAACTTTCGCTACATTACAGTTTTTTGTTTAACTCTAGTACTGTACTATACCAAAACATTTAAATGTATCTAATTACAATTTACATAGATAATATGTATTCAAAATCGGTGTCTCTTAATGTTACCTATTTATAACAAAACCGCTTAGTGATAAGTAGTGATCGAGCAGCTGTTTCCGGTCGTTACGTCACATCCGAGTTACGCGCCGCTACACTTGTGCCAAATTTTTTATGGTGCTTTTAATTGAAATTAACAATTTATATAATTTGATATTACACCTTGAGTAAACTATAAGGTTGCATTCCATGTTAACAACAATGTCGGCATTATATTGGATTATACAATTCGAAATCGCAAATGGCGAAAGAATATAAAAATTAAATGAATTGAAAATTAAAATTTTGATTAAGAAAAATTTATTGCATGCAATTCAACAAGAGATGTAATTATCGTATATAACGTTCATAAAGTTATGAGTTGTAATCTGAAATTTGAGATTATTGTAATTGCTGATTACAATAGCAACTTGATTAAATATCCGATACTGTATTCGGTTAGAGAAGCAGAGTGTATTGATTCGAAAATTTCTAATTTATTTTCGTTTTAAGACTTTTTGATACATCACAATCTGATCAGATCCGATCTGATCTAGATCTAATAATAGACACATCAGATGTCTTCTAGCGAAAATGAAAAGTTTTATTTCCGCGGCTTCACGTTCGCTAATCTAGCGGTGTATGCTTTACTTTATACTTCTGGTACGTTAATCTGCTACGCTTATACAACTTTTATCATTTCTGTATCTTGATTTAGTTCATAATTTCTATCACTACAAAAACAATTCTGCACAACTTGGCTAAAACTTATAATTGGCCCTTGATCAGTAGACCCTTGTAGTAAACGATGTCACGTAGATGAATTCATAGTAGACGATTTTGAATCAGCATTGAGAACGGTGATACCGCGGACTGAGATATTTGTTTTTCTGGTTTTGTTAGACGCCAGGTGATATTAAATGGAACAGTAAAAAAAGGCGCTTGCTTAGGCTCCTACCGAAAGATATAGGCAAAAGGCTGGGGTTGACGTGCTATTAAATTCTATAATCTGGTACATATCCAAACAGATACTAACATACCAGTAATAAATCAAAATTGAAGCTACTCTAAAGGATTACAATAAATTAAATCTTAGATCTGAAGAAATTATCGATGATGTATAATTTGGCTTCCGCAATGGGGTGGGTACTAGAGGGGTCTTGTTCTCTAATCAGGTTTTGGTATAAAACTGTTTGAACCAGCGAAAAGATTTATATTATAAACGTTTCATCGATTTTAAAAAGCCTTGGATACTGTAAACCATGTTAAGCTCAGTCAACTACTTCACCAAATGGGTGTCGAAGAACAAAATGTAAAATTCGTTGAAAACTTATACTGATGCCAGAAAACAGAGATATGTACTTCAAGATGAATACACAGAGAAAAGGGAAATTAACGTATGTTGAGAGGTCAGACAAAGATGTGTAATGTCACCACCGTTGTTCAACAAATACTCGTACTAGTAACAAATCTTCCGCGCCGCTCTACACGAAGCAATCGAAAGCATTAAAGTAAATGGCGTGCTAATAAACAACATACGTTATGCTGATGACACAGCTTTTCTGACAGACAGCGAAAACGATCTACAAAACCAACTTGAAGGAATTCATCAAGAGAGTAATGCTATGGGCATTAAAATCAATATAGATAAAATCAACATATACAAACGAATATGGGTTTGAATCAGAAAAGTATCGAGCGAGTGGAAAAATTCAAATATCTAGGCTGCCTATTAAATGAAAACCTGATCCTGACCAAGAAATAAAAACTTTAGGAAAATGAGAACAGTGTTATGTAATAAAGACCTAAATTTTGAACTACTACGGTGTAGATTATGAAATGCTACGTGTGACCCCTGTTGCTATATGGTATGGAAGGTTGGACACTTAAGATGGCAACTATGAACAAGAGCGAAGAGTTTCCTAACTCTAACCTAAGCTCGACCCATCTGATTCACCTCTGAGCGGCCGATTTATCTTTTAGTTATAATCCTTTCACTTTTAACGTTCAACTTGCGAAAAAAATCGTTTCTTAACTCTAATCAAGCTCGACCCGGCTCATTCACCTCTAAGCGGCCGATTTACCCTTTCGTTATAATGTATACCACATGGAGTGAACGATGAAGTTGTGAGGTGAAATTATGCTAAGTGTAATGCGATTTTCATTCGGTCACTACCCAAAAAATAACATTAACTAATAAGTGACCTTCGGTGCAGTCTACGTACATATGACTCCTAACCGAACCCGGTGCAATCTACATGTCAGATTATGAGACCCTTCAACCTCGGTGCAATCTACAATCCTTCATTAATATGCCTTGATTAAAGTTCTTCTAAATTTCGAATTTTAAAAACTTCAAATTGCAAATAAAAATACCTGTGAAATTTTGACTGCTAGCTATTTCCCAGCTTGAAAATGGTACTTGACGAGATTGTATATAAGCAAATAACAAAATTGCACAAGTTTTTGAAACAAAATCTAATGAAGGGATTTTCATTTGTAAAATTACATGTAATAATATGTAATATTATGTTATTTTGTAAAAAACCTTTTTGGGGGTGAAGGAAAGCAATAAAACAACTTATCTACCGTTTAGCCAACGTTTCGATTTTTTTTTTACAATCTAATAGCTGAGGAAGAAATTTGTGTTAATAGTTTACAATTATGTTATTTGAATAATTTATTTTATATTATGATACAAAATATCTATTTTTTATTTTTTTCGCGGTATATCTGCTTGCGGTATTTTGACTCTGCGGTATTCTGGCTTGAGGTATTCTGTCTTGCGGTATTTTGGCCGCGGTCAAATGTCCGATCCCGTGCATATACAGCCACATACGTTTCCATTATTTAAAGTCCAATATTGATCTGTAGTTGGGAAGACAACGGACACCATCATATTAAATTATACTTCTCTAGAAAGCCATCTTGGTTTGAGCCAAATTGATAGCTAACGTTTTTCTGATCGGACGTTGCATTTTAAGAAGGTCGAGAGACAGCTGAGTTTCGACTTGCTCTGATTTTATTTCAATGGATGTACAAGAACAAACAAAATAATTTGGAACCGAGACTCAAATTAAGTTGAATAACCGAAAACTTGGTAGACGATGTACCCATAGTTGTAGACACGATGTAATAAACAAAAATAACGCCAATAACTATAAATAAAAAATTGCAGTGAAGTGTACCTACTAAAAAATGAATGAGCAATCAACAAGTTTAAACAAGATTTAGAGATAACTTTATTGATTAAATACGCCATATATTATATTGTAAGTAGGTTATGAAGTTACAGTCAAGCAATTTTACCTTTAAATGCCAAAAAAAATTTGATAGTAAATGAGCTATTGCACACAATATTTATTTATGTAAATATAGCTTGTAATTACTCGTTACATCAGATTTATACTATTAATGAGAAGTTGGCAAGTAATGGAATCTATTGTAACATTATTATTAAAGTAGATTAGATAGTAATTAGATAGTAGAGTAAAAGTAGACAATTTCTTTTATATAAACCTTTTCGTGTAACGGGTGTCGTCTTTGATTGAAATCTTCCACTTTTGCTTTATATTAAATAAGTTACAATAATTTGTACAAAAATACCTACGTTGACATTTCATATTTGACAGTTTGAACATTTATGATGTTAACACGAGTTTATTTTTAATATTCATTTTTCATATTGTATGAGACTCATAGACTACTGTTGTTACATGCTAACTGCCTTCCTTTGTATTGACTTCAGGGCATAGCCTTATACCGCCTTCATGGGGTCGGCTTCACCTAGAATGCTGGCATTGGTAAATTTGGAACTTCGTCCTTTGCGATGTGATGTGGTTTCTTTGTCACGTAATGGAACCTACAGTTTTTTGTCCACGTTAATCGGTTGCTCGTTGGATATATTGTTTTAGTAAACATAATATGTTGAAGTGGCAGCCAGGCCTCACGCGGAAACTATGCGACTGGTCGACAGTAAGCGTGAACAGCCCCCTGTAGATAGCCACTTGGAACGTCCGAACCGTATTCCAAGCTGGAAAGCTAGCGAGTGCGGTGCAGGCAATGGAAAGACTCAGGGTGGATTTCCTTGCCATGAGCGAAGTGAGATGGCCAGGGAACGGACTATGCACTTTAGACGGAGGTACACTCTACTACCCTGGAAGTGAAGAACAAGACCGGAACCATAGAACTGGAGTGGATATTTTAATCTGGAGAGATTTGTTTGTTGTTTTGTGCCATATTCCGACCGACGTATGTTGCTTAAAATTCGTGGAGCCCCATTCAACCTAAATCTGATTCAGGTATATGCACGGACATTAGAGAAAAGCAATACAGCTCACATAAGGGACCTATTGCTCAACTTCGTCTTTGCTAAGTTTCTACTCACTTCTAATCTTCTATCTTCTAATCAAATATTGATCAGATAATCAATATTTATCTTTATAATCGATGATGCGTCACACCCCGAACTCTAGTTGACTAATTCAACTCACAATATTTAAATTTTTGAAAAGGAATTTGAACACGTCCGTCCGTTGTTACGTGCGCGTCTTCCGGCCTACGCATCTTTTTTTTAGCATTTGGATGAAACACAAACTTAAATTAATATCTTAGAAACTACAATTTCTCATAAACATTTACTATTATACTTTAAAAAGACATCCCCGATTGTGCTTCCATTGATACCTGGCTTTCTTACATTTCTTACCGATCAAAGCGGGTCACAACAATACACTTCATCTCTAGGGAAGCTATTCTTGGCAAATTACATCTCAGCGATTTGCCATTGCCTTCCGAGGTGAGAAAAATTTAGTCCGTTATACATGTTGATAATTCAAGCTTTGCCGCCCTAGGGATCTTATCATCCGGTTACTATTCGCCCCCTCCTCACTTAAATACATAAATTCTGGTTGGATGGTATCATGTAATTACGCCGACGCATTTATGCTGACAAGTAATTACGCCGACGGTATTTACGCCGATAGGTATTTATGCCGACGGTATTTACGGGGACAGGTAACTACGCCGACGGCATTTACGCCGATAGGTAACTACGCCGCCGGGTTTTACGCCGATATTTCCCAATCGGGGTTAAATTTAATTTTGTAAAACTATTTATTTAATTGAATTTGGATAAAATAGGTTTCCTTAACGCGGGAAGAGCACGTTAAACTCAGCCAGAAGATACGATGTTTTGCATTAAAAACTTAATGGATTTAGTTAGACAACATTATAATTAAGCGAATAGGCTATGGGCGAATTTGATAACCCTTGTAATCTTGGCAATAATCGATATTGAAAATCGTTATTTTGCGATAGCTCAACCAATCAGAAGCTCGCAGTCGATTTGTGTCGGACTACGTCACGCATTCTGTTGCGTCGTCTTATACTTAGACGCATTTTACCTCAAAACTTCATCGTTCGCTTTACTTATATTTAATTTAAAAAAAATTAAAAACAATAAAATCTGCGCGAAAAGGTAGATCGAGCGCGAAGAGGTAGATCGGCCGCGAAGAGGTGGATCGGCCGGTAGGTTAGTGTTAGTTTTAGATATTTTTTTAGAAAAACAACTGAAAACAAATAAATCTGCACAAAAAGCTAGATAGGGCATGAACGCAAAAGTAGTAAGAAACCCTCATCGGAAATTACTTGGGTTCTAAAAAGAACCGATTTTTTATCGACCTGACATGCGAGTACCATCAGCCAGAAACATGGAAGGCCCTTGTTTCTGTACTTCTTTTAGGGTTGTTTTTGTGGTTAAATATGAAATTTCCAACAATATTTTTGCTAAATTATACTATATAAACCTTCAACTTTCCGAATCTCTATCAGCCGTATTCACCAAGCTCTGTTAAGTTGCTAACAGAGAGTCAAGTCAATAACAGTCTGTTAATGTTACACATTTGTATTCACCAATGACTGTTAGCAGTTACCAGTCTGTCAAGTCGTCTGATAAGTTAACAGAGCAATATTGGGCTGTCAACATAGGTATAACAGACTGATAAGTAATATTTTTATATTAAAACTATTTTCTTCCTCAATTAATTAATGATAAAACTACTTAGAAAAAAAAAAGAAAAAAAAATTATTTTTGTTTACGTTTGGCGTTGACACATCGTGTTTTTATTGATCACTTTGTACGATTATTTATTCTTGATGTCCGTAATCTTATGCGTAATCTCACATTTGCCATCACCTATTGTTTGCCCTGAAGATGATTAAATAAATTAATCGAAACGTTGGCTAACGGTAGATATTCGTTTGATTGCATTCCTTTACACCCAAAAAGTAGTTTTATCATTAATATTTTTATGTGTCAATATTGTAGGTTATAATTATTATTAACATTTGTTTTTGGAACTTTTTTCCGTGAAATCAGTTAAAGCTAGTTTTACACGGTTTTACCAACAAAAATTCTAGTTACTTTTTAATAACAGGTTGTTTACTATTTTAACTTTCAAATGTCATGGTGAGTACCAATTCATTTTACCAGACAAGGGCGTACCAAGGATTTGAGCTAGGGGGGGGGGGCAGACCTCCCAATGATTCATGAACTCGAGGAATGTATGAGTGTCCCCCCTCCCCACTCCCACCACCCCACTAAGTTGGAGGAATGTTATTCTTTAGGAAAAAATGTTTAAAATCACCCATTATGAATTCACGTTTAAGTTTGAACATTTAATAGTTTATTCTTTGTTTATCAAATACTATTACCTACTGTATTGATAACATGAGTGCTATAATCAATTCTTGAATTTTGTAAAACCAATTGACGTTTGAACTATGAGCAACACTGAAAATTTGTTTAATATAACAAGAGGTGATATTATTAACCAAATTCATCTTAAAATAAATTATTAATAAGGTCAATAAGGACTAGGGAGAAAATATAACTCCAATTATGAAGGAAAAGCTTTTGTAATTAGAGATAATAACGAAAACTATACAAGTGCACATGAACAACTCATACATATTACATCGTATAGAACAATAAGCTATATACATTTACGAACAAATTTATTCAATTCACACATCTTCTTCTCCCATCGTGCTTCTAAGCCAGGTCTTAACTCGTCGCAAGGTGCTAAATGATCTCTCTACTGTAGCTATAGTAGCTGGGATAGCCAACAGAATTAAAAGAGCTTGTTTGACTGATGGGTAAAATAGGTAGGTTTCTGTGTACAGATCCACAATTTCCAGTTCCTTTAGACTTTCCTTAGACAACTTTTTGTTCTTCCACAGATTGAACCAAAGATCTACTTCAGCCTCTATCTCTTCTAAGCCATAAAACTCCATGAAGCGTTTGGCTATGTTTCTTAGCTCTTGAATCTTATAAAAAGTATAAGCAATACAACACAGTTATTAATTTTTTATGTATTGCACAAGATTTCATATGTAAAGTTCAAAGTGAGACTAAATGTTTGTCGTTTCGACGCTTTGTTTAAATTCATTTTAAGAATTAGACATACATACCATAGTTCATGTTCGACTTTTATGACTCTAGACCGACACCGCATTGAGCCCTACTCCTCTCCTACTTTCTCCTGTCGCGTGATAATTCCTTTCGATGCTGTTACTTATTTAAAACAGATTAATTAAATTCTGTATTAGTCGACTTGCAATAAAATAATTGAACATGCTTAATCTTTGTCTAGGGGGGGGCAGCTGCCCCCCCTGCCCCTCTCTGGGTACGCCCTTGTTACCAGACTGTCAAGTATTAACAGTTTGTTACTTATCAAACTGTTAAGTTGAAAATGGTGAATACGGGCATAAACCTCGTATTTATCTGTCAATGTACATAAATACTGTCGGCGTAGTTACCTGTCGGCATAATTACCTGTCGGCGTACTTACTTGTCGGCGGAGTTACTTGTCGGGGTAGTTACTTGTCGGCGTAAATTTCGTCTGTGCAGTTGCGACGGCATATTTACTATGGTCGTTAATACCGTCGGCGTAAATACAATCGGCGTAGTTACCGTCGACATAATTACATGAAATCGGTTGGATAGCGCAGTATAAATGGTACAGTAGAATATGTACTAAGTCATTCTGATTGGCTAGGTGATGGTTATGGTATGTTTACGTTGGGCAGTGGTGGCTTACCCTAAAGAGCGTAAGCGCACCCTCCTATTCAAAAATAATTGAAGGGCCTTGTGGAAAAAGTAATTAAGTCACTTTTTTTTCAATTTTGTGATTTTTATACTAATTTGTAGAGAATAAATGCCGCAATGTGCTCAACTACAAATTGAAGAAAAAGTGACTTAACTACTTTTTCCACTAGGCCCTTCAATTATAGCAATAATAATGGCAAGTAATAACAAAAATAATAATTTTAAGTATGTACATAAAATACAGGCAATTTATATTTTTTCTTTGTTCTGTAAATTTGTTGCCCTCCCATTGAAACAAGTCAAGAGCCGCTACTGGTTATTAGTAGCTATATTGGTCAACCTGGGGTAAATTTTAACGGTAAAATTAACCATGCTTGGTGTTTCAGTATCTTGAGCAAATAATATTCAACATAGGAAGTAACTGAGTGTTTCAATATAATAATTCGTTTTTAGAAAGCGCCGTTTACGCAGGAGCATAATATAATAATATCTTATCAATTTAATAGAGTTCCAAGTTATTAATTGGCTCAATTTTTTTTCATGTATCGCAATCGTATTATACATAGAGAATTATTAATGATTCTACATAAGCACTTACAATTTCAACCATTAGGATTTTACTTACATCAGCAAAAACAATGATTAAACACAAAAGTACAGAAAATGTCGTTTACCTTTTAACTGATAGTTTCCACACAATTTTGGTAATTAGTATGAGTTATGCAATATTTGGATAAATATCATTGGTTGAGCGTCTTGAAAATTAGTTAGCCATTATAATTTGCATTTATCGTAATTGTTCATATAATATTGTAGGTATTTATATTACTTTGGTTATGTTATTGACATAAATGAAATGAGAAAAACAGATATTTTCTATATGAGGACTATTAGGTAGCGAAAATGACCCGTTATGCTCGCTATGTTAAATACACTTCACATTTTGCTGCTGTTAGATAATATATTATTGTGCTAGAGAATATTAGTTTAAAAGGGTTTCCATATTAATCAATATAAAATAATTAATAATAAAATGTTCCGCAGTGTTTTCGCATTTTTTTACGTGCTAAATTTATTTCAATTACTAAATTCAATTAATTAATTATTGTGTTAGTACTTTAAAAGATAAGCAAAAAGTAAATAATTTCTTCTATTTTTATTTAAAGCAAATTTTAAAATCTGATAAAGAATGACGATCAACATGGCTTCATAAACTTAATCTATAATAAAAGTAAAAAATATAGGGGTGTAATATTCATAACTCAGTGAACGGTTTATTATTATCTCTAATACGAGTACCAGTTTAGTGTACACTCAACAAGTTAAAAGTTGTAAATTTGTTGTAACAAAGCTAATAAAATAATCTAAATAAATCCCAAATAGTAGAATGTTTGTCCGATAAGGGTTTTGTTTTGAAATAAAAAATGTTTAGAAAAGAAGGAAACCAAATCAAGTAAGATAAGAAAGACCGGTGTAGAATCAGTAATCGATAAACATCGGGTATTATAGAAGGAAACAAAAGCAGTGAAATATTGTTGGTGCAACAGAAATGGATATACGTCTAATAACATTATCGAAACTTTGAATAGACGTATGTTACCGCGGTTCTAATGACTGTTATTCAATGCATGTATGATGTTCACACAAAAGATTAAAATTATTTCATATAATATTATAAATAATCTTGTGCATCGCAATCATTAAAATTTTTTATTTCCCTAATTTTTTATTTCCCTACTTCAAAATGCCTAAAAGCATGTCTTTTTACTGTATTAGTAATAATTACTAATCCAAGATTGGTAATTTAACATTTTTCATTTATTATGTACTATATTTTTAATAAAAATAAAATTAATTATAACGAATGCATAACAAATATGGTAATTGCATACTAAGCAGCTAAAGGTTAGTATGTCCCTTGGGCCCCACGTTGGGCGCCAAGTTTTGTTACACAGATAGTAAAGTCAGACAAATATAATTACTTGCATATAAAAAGAAACGAAATTGAACCACGCTTTACAATTCGGTATTAGAGTTGACCGGATCGAGTTATAGCAAAATTGCCGATTATGGTGGGATCGTGCCACTGGTTTTAGCAATAAAACCAGAAACTTTACGAAATGGTATAATACACCCTAAACCTTACATTGTAAAGAAAGTTGTAAATGAAATTTTGGTTCTCAATATTTATTCGAATATAAATTAACCAAATATTGAACAGTATTAATAAAATGTTCTCCAGTAAAATACACTGTAAGTATAATTTGTAAACGTTTTTGTCATATGGTGACATCTTCAAGCGATAAAATTTTTTTTCTCTCTATCGATTTTGACGTTTCATCAATTATCACGCTTGATGATGAAAGGTTTTCTATTGGCAAGGGGAAGGTTAATTTATGTGGTTAAAGAGGAGAGGGTAAATTATTTATTCAAGATGATTAGCAAACGCGAATCATTTAAAAGTGTAGATGAATATTTAAGTTTAATAAATGGGATATCGGGTTTGTGGACAGAAATAAATCAAACAATTGTTTTTAAAGTTTACGTTTCGGCCTCAAAATGAAAGCCATCTTCAGAACTATAATATAAAACATAAAACATAATTATTTGGACGTGAATTGCTACAATATTTAAGTTTGTTAATCTCTATAGCTCTTTTTCTTTGATTGAGACTTTCCGTCATTTAATCGGTAGTATGATCGCGCGTGTTCGTTGAGAGAAAGATCTGTCGGTTTGCCCTATATATTTTTGCAAACATTATTCACATGTGAGGTTGTATACACCTGATTTGTCAAAATATCCGAACTGGATTTCACATTGTTAATAATATATTGATCGAATTTATTATCTGTTTTGAACTTGATTTTGTAATTTTGATTTTTCAAATATTTGACTATATTATCAGATTTTTTTCCGGTATAAATAAATGTAGGTATTGAATTTTGCGTCGCGGATTTTAGTATTATCAGGATGAATTGAATTAGAAATTAATCTAGTTTTATTATAAATCATAAAACTGTAGTTTTATTAATTATTAATTAATTTACCTCGTAAAATACTTCAATATTTAATTATACCTATAAATTGTATAATTGAACTGAATTTGTTTTTCGAAATTGCATTAAGTTTTTCCTTTAATTTAACTTAATGTTATTTATAATATTTTAATAATAATTTCCAACGTTTCGGGCCATTTAAGTTTGGCCCATTTTAGAGGTTACAAAATAAATTGTTTTTAATTGTCATTGTCAATTGCTTTCAATCCAAAAGTGTTTAATTAGTTAATTTATAGTTTATTTATGTTTTAGCCTTGACAATGGACCAAATTTAAATGGCCAGAATTTTTGGAAAATAAATTATTTAAATTTTATAAAGACCTATACCCGATAAAAATTTTATTATTTAACAAAGAAAGGTCATTTAATATACAAATTTATATTAATATGTTTTCTATTAGTTTTGTTTTTATTAGTTTATCTATTAGTCCACAACAGTGGCTTGGTGTGATTGCTGGTTGAGTTACGATGCGGAAATTGTGGGTTCGAATAGAGAACTTCACAAAATTTCTTAGCATGGTCCTCTTAACGTCACACCAGCAGTGTGCCGTTAAGCTTACACCGGAAGACTAGCGAGCGGGAAACCGTGGTTCTATATCTAGTCGCGCCGGATATACTGCTGTGATCTTCAAGCCCAATGTAAATCTGTGGGCTATGGGGAAGGCAACGGGAAACCACCCCATTAAATTTCTTTCCCTAGTTAAGTCATCTTGACTTCGGTCAAGTTGATTACCAACGTTCGCTGAGCGGATACGGTACTTTAAGAAGAAGATGGTCCTCTGGTAAACATCAACACTCTGTGGACGAGTAAGAGCGATCTACGGATAACACGGCTTCGTCTTCGTAGCATTGAGATGTAAGTAAGAGAGTGAGAGAGAGAGGAAAAAGGAAGAAGCCTTGGGCCTACACGGTCTGTTGAGCTAAATTGTATATATTAGTTTTGTTTATTGTCCGTTAGAAGTCTTGATATGTGTATTTAATTGTATTAGTTCTCCTTGAAAATTAGCTTTATCCTGAAAATCCAAATTTATTTTGATAATTGTTGAGATGATTGTCTTCAGGCCCATAGCTACATATTTTAGAACCAAGAGCCTACTAGGTAAATGGTGCCTTCCATACTAAAATTGCACAAAATATAAGAAACGATTCCTTTATCCTGTGACTTTCTCAACATCTTCTTTACAACTCCTTCAAGAGCTTCTTCTAAGAATAAACTATAAAGATCACAGTTGGGTACTATATGGCGATCTAAAAATTTAAGGCCCACTTTTGGATCAACAACTCGGTTACACCAAATATTCATTTTTATTATGCGAGTGGATTAGCAGAGCACGAGTCGAGCATTGGATGACCAAACAAACGTAAATTATGGAAAAAATGGCAAACAATCCTAAATTCAGAGGACAAAAGGTTATACAATCGTGCGATCGAAAACCTAAAAGTAGCTTTTCATGAATTAAAAAATAACGAAATTCAACAACACCCAGAAACATTAACTGCTACTAAGAACACGAATTACTCACTATGGAAAGCCACTAAAAAATTCATTACAGCACAAACTCATATTTCTTCCATTAGAACAAGCAACGGGAAATAGGCGAGAAATAACGAAGAAAAAAAAACATTCGCCAATTATCTTGCTAGCGTGTTTTGCCCACTGCCTAGTGAATGAAGTTCTAGACAAGAAGATTCAAATCATGAATTTCTAAACGCAGGATTGCAGTTCTCCCCCTTAATCAAACCAATTGAAAAAAAGGAAATATATATTTCCTCCTGGATTTGATCGAGTTGTCGAGTTGTAAAAGAATTACCCGACTCTGGGTTCAGAATATTGACAATGATATTTAATGCAATATTACGGTATAAGGTATTCGAAAAAATATTCTTAAAGAAACTTCAATCTCTATTTTCTGAAAATTAAATAATCCCAAGATATCAATTTGGATTCAGACAAAAACACTCGACCATAGCACAGGTGCATAGAATCACAACCAAAATAAGGAACAAACGACATACTGGACTATCCAACCAGCATTAATTTGTTTGTTCAAGTGAACCACATTTTTCCTATATTTTGTTCATACGCATTCTTCTTCTTGTTTAACTCCTCTGAGATCCGTTGATCTGTTATTTCCCAATTTTTCCAAATTAGTTCTATGTGTCTGCTTGGATTTACTTCTTAGGTAGCTTGCTAAGCTGGCCCTCGATGTGCCTGTACCCTGTCGTTTTATTATTATGAAGGCAAATCATTAACACATGAGGACTTTTTTAAAGTGCCATACCTGATTTCAGGTTGTTTTGGGAGGGCGGCGCCCCACTGAAATTTGGACATGTGGATTACAACTGTGGGAAGCAGCAAACATCACGCATATAACAAAAATCAGAACCTACCAAAAAAAGGTATTGAAAATTATTGCCAATGTACCTACCAAGTTATTAACCAAATGGTGTTCTAATACATAAACAACTACAAATTATAACAGTGAAACAAGAGATAAGGAAAATCAGTGAAAGTTATCAAGATCGATTACAAAATCACCCAAATGCACTTGCGGTCGACCTACTAACCCTTCTTCCGCTAAGAACACTGAAAAGAAAGGATCCATTGAACTTAGCAAACATCATAATATATGTAATAGGTAATGCGAATTGAGCTTACTCTAATCTATTGCTTTATATTATTATTAATTCAGAACAAAAACAATTATGTATTTACAAGATCGAACCACTGGGTGACCTCTTACGAGCCTTGACCTTTAATTAGATAAAGTGTTACTTGTTGTTTATATTAACAAATTGTAATTTATCGTGGATTTATAATAAAATAAAAATTTTTATTCAAATTCAGTTATAAAATTCAATTCTCATTTTGCAAGGTATTCAAATGCAAGTCTGTGTTATTACATTAAATATTTTCAACAAGTTGTACATAAGTTCATAAAGTTTTTTTAAATTTAAATTTAATTTTTTAAATATAAAACATACTTAAACTAATCAATACCATATTCTCCTGCATTGTTTATGATTGACTCCCAACGTTCTGGCAGTTTTTCGATTCCACGCCAGAAGAAATTCGTTGGTTTGGAGGTGAAGAAGTCGTCGAGTCAGTTTTGAAGAGCAACATTGTTATTAAAAGAGATTTCGCGGGGATTGTTGGATAGAGAGCGGAAAAGATGAAAATCTAATGGAGCAAGATCAGGAGAATAGGGCGGATGTGAACCCAACCCAGGTCTTGCATAGCTGCTTTTGTAATGCTAGTAGTATGCGAACGGGCATTATCATGCTGCAAAACCACTTGATGCCGTCTTGCCGGTCGTTTTTCTTGAATTGCAGCCTCCAGGCAACGCAATTGTTGACAATAAACCTCAGACGTGATGGTTCATTCCTTGGAAGCAATTCATAGTAGATGACGCCTTCTTTATCCCACCAAATGTACAACATTACCTTGCGTGGATGGGTACCACTTATTGCACGAGGACTTGTTTGTGTGTTAAGGCTCATCATGTCGCGAAAACCGTTGTATTTTCGGCTACACGTCCCTCTTTTTGTGTTCGTAGCTGGAATTAACGGAACAGCTAGCTCATTGGAATTACCCAGTATCGAAGATTTGCTGGGTTCCTCGCAAGCATTCGTAGATTCGACAATTATTTTGTTCGGCTTTGCTGAATAACTATCGTTGTGGGCGCCAGTCGAAAGGAAAGATTTCAGTAAGCTTAGTTTCTTTAATCTCGACAAAAACAACTCAAAATTAATAAAATAAAATGAGAGCACACACTCGTTTGATAAATAAAATAATTCGTTACAAAATAAATAGACAAAAATTCTTGTTACATGTTATTGAATTATAATTAAAGGCATTTACATAATATGAAAAGTTTAAACACTTCGAACCAACTGGTACGATCATTAGAGTCGATTGACGGCGGCTCGATGCGAGTCCTCGGGTGTTCGACTGGAGTATCTGAGAACTTATTATCTGCGTCTTAACACGCCTAAGGTCTACCAAAAGCATAAGCAAAACTACTTCTACTGAAGGTAGGCAAATAGGAAAAAAGCAGTAATGAAATGTTAGCTATTTTTATTCTAACTACAAGGTTACCAAACAAATAATATACAGTTAATAATCTTCGACTACTTACGATTTGGATTGTATCCTTGCTTTGATCCTCAAAAATTGGACGACGATCAATGGCGCGCCTTGGATCGTTTGTCGAAGGAACATCTGTCCTTTCAAAAGTGTTTGCTCTAAAAAATAATCGAAAACCACACATGTACTTATCCGTTCTAAACCAAGTAAAATATAGCTCTTAATAATCTGAAATCGGTAATTGTAATTCTCGATAATACTACCAGTTTTTAAAGTGGAGGCGGTTGTAATGATATTTCGCCCTAGTAATTTGCTGCACATGTTCCGGAGGTTAAAATGTTTTGCAAGTAAAGGTGGCGATATTCTTCGTCCTTAGGTAGTTTTGTAAAATTGACTGACATAGAATGGATTGCTGCCCTGATGGCGAAAGCCCATATTGAACGTTCAGATTATAATATTTCATGAACTTAAAAATTTCCCAATATGGCGAGCGTTGGCGTGACCTTGTAAAAATATCGGTTATCGATTTTAGATCCGTTATAAACGACCAAATATCTAAAAACAACACTTCACGTTTTTCGTGCTGGTTTAAGTTGCACAGATTTGGTTTTCAAAAAATACTTGAAACCATTAAAAACTATTAAAATGTTACTTGAAATTATTTTGCGTCTGTTATTTTCGATTTGGCTTAATCGAACCCTTTGTCAAAACTCTACGCAGTCCATTTATGACCGTTCGAACTAAAAATCGATCTCATTGGTTGATGTCAAAGTGTAAATATCGTAAAATAAAAATTGAAAATTCGGAAAAATAAAGCAGAGGCTACGTGTGACGATCTGGATCGTTACAATCAACCATTCCTTTCTGTTCATGATGTTGATGTAAAGGCACTATTTCTCGTCACCAGTAACTGGGACAAAACGGCCGATGTTGTTGACGAGCTAAACGATGACGAGCAAGCAAAGAAGCACAAATGGTAACACGCTGATTTTTGTTGTTTTCGCTCAAAACGTATGGTACCCATACACCCAACTTTTGAATTTTGCCCATGGAATGCAAATGTCGTACGATAGTTGATTGGTCGCAATTCATCATATTGACCAATTCCTCCCGAGTTGATTGACGCAATTCATCATATTGACCAATTCCTCCCGAGTTGATTGACGTGGATCATCACTAATTGAAGGATTTAATCGGTCTTCATCAAAGCCGGATGGTCTCTCTGAACATGGGAAATCATTCATATTAAATGCCCCTTTTTGAAACGAGAAAACCATTTTCGTGCAGTACTTTCCTCTCAGAAACGGCACAAATGGTTTAAGCGGCCTCCGATGCCTTAACTCCTCGGTTAAACTCAAACAAAAGAATATGTCGGAAATGTTAATTTTTTTTAACAAAAAGATCGTGCAATTCAATCCGAAATGTGTACTTAAGTTTCGAACTTATTTGTTCTCATCAGCACAATATACGGACAAATTGCACGAGTGCGAATTACTGGCTTATAAGTATTCTATTATAAGTATCTATTATATAAGTAGTATATAAGTATCTATTCGATAATTTCATTTTTATTTTTAATTTTTTTGTACTTGGCAGTCCATTTTCATTAGCCAATAATTACCTCAAATTTTCTACAAATTGAAAAATTCAAGAAATATTCAATAAAACAATACTATGGAATTAAAATGACATTGATATTTCTCAAACAAATTTGTTTCCAAAGCACTCTTACCTTGGAAACCAAAAACGTTACGAACTTCATCAACCTGATATAATCAAAATATACAATAAAATAGTCAAAGATATAACATGTAAATTTACGGAAGAAGTATCAATTTTAAAAGACGAATCAAATTGATAAAGTTGTTATCGAGATGTTAATGGTTTGTTAATATAATATATTATTGATTTTTACAAGCTTTACAAAACATTCCAATATCACAATTAGATTCTCTTTTTGTGGGAGGTAAATTCAATGTTAAATTGCTTTTCTAACAATGAATTTATTTTCATTTCCAAAATTTCAACTGTTCAAATCTTGTAAACAATTCGCAATTCAAAAACAAAACTTGTTTACCTTTTTAGTATTCAAAGTCTCCCATATTTTTATTTGTAAATTAATTTCCAAATTGTTTGAAAAGTATTGTGTGCCAACTATGGTTTTTCTAAAAATCGTTGTAGACAATTACGTCTTTGTCTGCAATATCATAAATTGCATTATAAGTTTACTAACTTGAGTAATAATTAACTAGAAGAATAATAAACTTCGTAAAGTGCATAAATATGGAATTAAAATTTGAAAATCATAAAGAAAAAAAGCAATTCAGACACACATTAATAAAAATTTAATTTCAAAGTGAAATACCTTATCATTTTTTAAATTTTAATTTAATTTCGATTTTACTTGTTTCTTTCAATTAAAATATCAAACAATGCGAATAATTAATTATTCTTATTATTATTAGGGAGATAGTTGTAGTTATTCTTTGTTTATGATAACAAGTACAGTTGGTTACTTTTACATAAATACAAATAGTTGCTTGTTAGCTTTATCTAATTTTATTTATTTCTAAAATTTATTTACTATCTGCTTTAATTTAAAAAAATGAATCATTTCTTCTTCGCTACAACGTATAAAGATACCATAACTAAAGTCATTAAGCAATTAAAATTAATAGTTTGCGAATTACCTATAAATAAGTAACAAGAGCTTTGAGTTCAATAAAACCTCCTGAATGCCTTTTGCGCTTGTGCAATGATAAAGCTCTACCACTCAATACAAATTATTAGATATTAAATAATTAAAACGCAAATGTACCCGTTATTATTTAAATAATATACAACAAATTATTTAACTATGCAGTGTTAGATTGCTAACATAGCTGAAAGTTTAATAAAAATAATTTAATGATATGGTAAATTTATTTGCTTGTTGATTATATAATTTTTGACATATTAGTAAAAATAAAAGCTGCAATAAATGTAATTAACTCTGAAAATGCTTGAAATCTACAAAACCGCTGTCCAAATCCAAATTGACTTTAGCATTTCACAATAATCCAGTTCGTTATTATATATGCTCAAAATAACTGGGCTGTAGAACATAACCAGTTAGTAGACAAACACTGTGAATATGATCGACCTTTCGGAACTTGTTCGCTATGTTCATTTGGTATACAAAGTTTTGACTTCCAGAAATAAGCTGGTCCACATTAGTGATATTGCTACATAAATAGAGGTTCAGTATGTTGGCACCAAGTTAGTGGAGATGGAATTACTAATGGGTATTCGCATGTATGTTTTATACGATACTGGGGTGTTTAGAAAATTTAAAAGACCCTAATTAATAGAGATTGTCATTTAGAAAATTAAAATAAGATAACCTTATCGTTCTTAAATGGAATTGCTTTCTTTGTTACTTTGTCCCAGTCAGTAAGTGTGCGGAAGTTATCATTAATCTCTTTAATACTTTTACTACTTAGTACAAACCCATTACTTCAAATTCAGTTAAATTGACAAACTTCTACGAATCATTCAATCATTCATCATTTTAACTATAAAATAGTTTTCCAATAAATGTTCACGAATCTTCAACCAAACCAATCTGCAATGGATCTGTGGGTCAGAAGAAAATTATCGAGAAAAAATATTAACGATTCATTAATTTAGTATTTAATTAGATTTTCACAAATTAAAATTTCTAATCATTACGTCCCTGATTGATAATTACTACGGTTATAAAAGGTATCGTTTTATGAAGTGATTTATTTTCAAACATTTTGTTTCTTTATTCTTTGCGGTATATGATTTTCTCCAATTAGAAAGAGACGGGGATAATTTCTATCACGATTTAGATCATATAATCCAATTTTGGAATAACAAAAATTTACAATCGGACATGTCTAATTGTTATAGTTTGGAGAAAATGGCAGAAACCCCGTCAGATATATTATGTACAGCTACCTCTTCCTCATGGCAGTTTTCCACTTTTTCTTAATTTCTCTTGTCCGTTTTCTTCCGCTAAGTGTTTGTACCTTATCATGTCTTCTTCTTGTTCACATTAGATTTCTTAATTTTTGTCTTTCTGGCAATTTTAACCCAACCTTTTTGGAAATTGTATATTTTGATCCGTTTTTCTTTTTTATTTATTCTTCTGTGTCCAGTTTTCTGGACTTACGAAAAACTGTTGGCTTCGCAAAGTAAATCTTTAATATTATGACACATGCGAAATAGTACTTCAGTTGTTTTGCTTCTTCATAGAAGTGTCGCAGAGCGACCGATCAGATATAACCTTGATCACAAGTCTGTAAATCACAGAACTTTTTTTTATTTAGATTTAGCCTGCACGTCATAGATGTCTCGCGAAATTAACAGGATTTATGTGGGTTTGCATGTAATTGCCAATTTTCATGGAGTTTTATTCCATTTTAAAATGAGATAGTATTATGTAGCTCTAAATGCATAAATATCGATACAACCCAACAAAATGAATAAGATCCATGGTTAGTTGTAAATAATTTAAAATGAACTTACATACATAGTTTTGCATATTGCCTCCTCATTTATAGTCACTCAAACGTGAAAATTCATAATAATACATAAATCGAAAACGTATAGTTGATCGTAAACTGATAATCGTAAAAGTATATAATATGGTAGAGATTAGATGATTATAATCTACTACTAATAAGTAATACTATTATGTTCCTACAATAGCACCATAACAAAAAATATAGGACACGGTTGGACGAAGAATACAATTTTTTCAAAATTTTTAGACATTATTTAAAATGTTTGATGTTATAATTATCCATACAATCACCATTTCTTATATTGTGTAGAAAACAATGGTTGTTATGTCAACAATATTCCTAATTAAAGTTGCTTCTAGGACATTTCGTCCCCAAATATTTCTTTTCCGCACTTTCGCTACTAGACATTCTACAACTGGGTAATCACGAGGATGTCCAGTTTCCTGGGAGTTCACTCCACATATATCCAGATCCATAATTCACTAGCACCCTTGCTCTGTTCTTTTTTTTTCTTTTTCATAGTGCTATATCTTCTTTAGGAACTGGCTTACAAACTTGACGGAAGCCAAGTTTTCCGTTGGTTTCTACATCACAAATCGATATTGGGCTTGGAAAACCGATGTTTTCATGAATGAATGTATGTATGTATTTGCATCAATAAACTCCCCTGCTGGGTGATTTTAACTTGTCAGGGAAACTAGGAGCAACAAAGAATCTAAACCTAACCTAAACCTAACCTAAACCTAACCTAAACCTAACCTAAACCTAACCTAAACCTAACCTAAACCTAACCTAAACCTAACCTAAACCTAACCTAAACCTAACCTAAACCTAACCTAAACCTAACCTAAACCTAACCTAAACCTAACCTAAACCTAACCTAAACCTAACCTAAACCTAACCTAAACCTAACCTAAACCTAACCTAAACCTAACCTAAACCTAACCTAAACCTAACCTAAACCTAACCTAAACCTAACCTAAACCTAACCTAAACCTAACCTAAACCTAACCTAAACCTAACCTAAACCTAACCTAAACCTAACCTAAACCTAACCTAAACCTAACCTAAACCTAACCTAAACCTAACCTAAACCTAACCTAAACCTAACCTAAACCTAACCTAAACCTAACCTAAACCTAACCTAAACCTAACCTAAACCTAACCTAAACCTAACCTAAACCTAAACCTAACCTAAACTAAACCTAACCTAAACCTAAACCTAACCTAAACCTAAACCTAACCTATACCTAACATAAACCTAACCTAAACCTAAACCTAACCTAACCTAAACCTAACCTAAACCTAACCTAAACCTAACCTAAACCTAACCTAAACCTAACCTAAACCTAACCTAAACCTAACCTAAACCTAACCTAAACCTAATCTAAACCTAACCTTAACTAAACCTAACCTAACCTAAACGTTTTATTAAATACCCATGGGCAAACTGATTTGTCCTCTTACTGATTACCACTTTTACCACGCGTAATTACAATAGTATTTCTGGGTTGAAATTTAAAAGTTTTGAGCAGAAACTTAACAAACCAAAAATTAATTAAAGCGGTGCTTAAGGTCTTGGGAGTTTTATTTCGTTGTTCAGCAAGACATTAGGCACATTTGAACTAATTTTTAGATTTACAATATTTTTTTGTCAAAACTTAAAAGTGCAGGGCTAAACCTGCATATAAGGTATATGTATTGCCGTGATAAGCTACTAGTATAAACAAAATTTTAATTTATTAAGCGGGGAAAATGTACGGCACTTTTTTCCTCCCGGACTAAACTCAGTAGTGAGACTCTATATAGGGCGAAAAACTGGGTCCAGCGGAATTACAAAAACACATTCAACTCTTGTAAATAAATTGAAAATTATCAATAAAATATGCAAATCACGGATACCTGGAACCAGGCCCGTAGCCAGGAGTGGGCACCTGGGGGCACGTGCCCCCCCCCCGAAATGTTCAAAAGAAACAAAAATTTTAAAAGTAAAACATTTGAATTTCGAAAATAAAATAGGTATATTTTGAAAAAAGTTTTTTCCAAATTTCCTCATTTCCAAAAAAATCCTCATTTGGGGGAACGCCGGCTGGGATTTTTATGAGACATTTTGGGGATTTATTAGAACACTTCAATATACATCTTTGCCAAATTTCAGCTTGCCCGGATCTTCTGTAAGCTCAAACCAAAATTTCGGTTTCGTTACTTGGAAGATACTATAACTTGGGCAAATTTTGAAAAAATTTATTTTTCTCTTCATTTTCTAACCTTTGCCACAATTTCAATTAATTTATTATTAAAAGCATTTCCCGTGCCCGAAAACATTTCTCCCCCTGCAACGAATCAATATTGTGTCATTTTAAGGGTGGGTTGTGTTTTCGGTCAATAATTTAAGTATTACTGTGCCATGGAAAAATATGAAAAAAACTATTTTATAGAGAATTTTATGCTGTTCAATTATGGTCTGATCATAATTTTTAATACAAGCATAAATAAGCGAGTTATCGGCAAAAAATCGCGTTGGGAGAGCTAAAACCCCCCGATTGTGGGGGACGCCGGCGTGGGATTTTATGGCACTTTTGGGGGGTTCATTAGAACACTCCAATGTACATCTCTGCCAAAATTCAGCTTGCCCGGATTTTTTACAAACTGAAAACCTTCCTTGCCTGGACTATAACGTTTGTTTTAAATAAAAATAAATTAAGAAAAATAAAATATTGAAAAATTTGAAAAAAGTATTGTAGCGTTTTAACAATGTTTTAACTAACATTAAACCAAATGCTATAAATCAAATTGAGATTTTTAGTAATTATGTGAATTTATATTTTTTACCTACACCTTGTTCATTATTTTCAGAGTTTCTGTGAAAACGGTTAGTTGCCCAAAAAAATTTATTTGACGAAAGTTGTAGCCCGTTAAATTCCCTATCCGGTTTGGGCCGTTACTTTTTTTCTTTTAGACGTTTCGTTTAAGAGATACGGGGTTCGCAAGAAACTTAAAAAAACCTGAAGTTTTTAAACATTTTTTCCCTTAATTTAATTTATAACTCGAAATACGTTGATTCTAGACGATAAGGGGTTATAACCTAATTTGTAGACAAGCGAATGATCTTTAAAAAAGTTCTAATCCATTAACCTTAAAAAATCAATAATATCGGAGCTATGGCCGTTTGAAATCATAAATTCAAAAAATTGCTTTAAAGGGAGGTACCCCCCAAGGGTTTGGACTTGGGCAAAAATTTTATTTGAAAATTTGTCTTAGGAAAGTGTCCTTTATCACCACCTCAAAGGTTCTCCACGGTCACGGGGACACCCTGTATAAGTAAATAAATAAAACTTAAAAAAATTTGTAATAAAAAGGGGAACCCCCTTTACAAGTACCCCCCCCCCAAATTAAATCCTGGCTACGGGCCTGCCTGGAACTTACTTGTGCTCCGATGCTGTGGAAACATTAATAAAATCAACTGGAATTTTCTCATCCATAAACTGTTTTTTTTAATTATTTACACAAATTTTTAAATTGAAACAGAATTATGATTCTTGATATTAACAAATCAAGTTTACAAATTATTGTTATTACGTAATCTAAAATAAAATCCCCAAAACCTAACACTTGTTAAAATAATAGAATTGTCTGCGATCGCTTTCAATAATGCACGTAAAATCTTAATTAGTCTTACCATCGAATAAAAAAAAATCACTTTTGCATCGTAGTCGGGATTGATGTCCATTTGTATGCCGTCGCCACCAAGGTTCGCATCCGTATCGTGGATCCAATTATAATACGATCTCCAATGAAACCAACCATAAACTTGATAATTTGTCTTCCAGATTTTATAATGTAATCGCTGATAAACATTCAACTTCTTTTGATTTTTGTTAATAATCACCAATCTTCAGAAAAAACTCAGCACCAACAAATCTTTTATCTTCAGCGGTACCAAAATTTATACTTAGCTGCCAATTCGAATTAACAAAATCCCCTCTTGTACGTGGACACCAGGAGAGCCCAATTAACCAAAAATAAATTAATCACGTCCTCATTTGTATACGGACGTCGTGAGAGTCCCCAAAAATCAAAAATTACGTCCGCACTTCTTCATAGACACCAAGAGAGTTCTTGTTCCTCGCTCTTGCCAGCCAATCTCCTCTCTCCTCTTTTCAATCCTTTTCAATCTCCTCTTTTCTCCCCTTCCAATTCTCGAGCAAGCGTACTTCGAAACTTCCATAATTCAAATTCAAAAATTTTCTTCAATACGGATCTCTTTCACATATTCCCGACTTATGCAGGTTCCAATCAACTCACTACTGTTTAAAGCCACTTCACTTGTCTTTATTTTGAGCCTAACTAATTTACAAATTGTTTTCACCTAATTTGTTATCTGTACTTTGACCAAAAATGAAATGTTTCATAATTCTGCCTCTCATCATACACATTTTATAAACAGAGTATCGGTGAATTCCATTTAACAACTCATTAAATTACAAAAAACAGCAAACTTCAGGGAGTACGTGCAGAGCTCCAGGTATGATTATTGACAAATTTTAGCATTGTGACTATTGATTTTTATTATAGTGGATGTATTATTTTGCAATTAAACTGACCCTATTTTGGATCATCGCATCATGTACTTTTGTCAAAATGTGGCGTTGACATTATCTACCACTGCTAAAATTGGCCTAAAATTAAAATATCCGTTTTTTAGCTGCATAACTTGATATCACATTTGAAATTTTTTTCACTTTAAACGCTTACATATTTAAGTGTGACTCCCATTTAGGACACATTTGGAATTTGGATAATCTGTAGGTATAATCCCTGTATTTTTACATTCGACTTCACTCTCGCTGTCAAAAACCTTTCGATTAGTAGTTTTTGACCGCTTTTAACACTTTTTTCATAAGCAATGAACAAGGGTTAAATGACAAAACTATAAAAAAGGAAACAAAAAAGAGATATATAATGGTATCATCCAAAGCATAACATTGTATGGAGCAGAAGTTTGGGTTGTACATAAGTAGCGGCGCTCGTAAGAAAAAGCTGCTAGCCACGGAGATGGAGTTTTTGAGAAAAAGCTGCAGAAGGTCGCGTTTGGAGAGAATAAGAAATGAGGTAATTAGAGAAGCGATGGAATTAGTGTGGTTTTGTCACACAAAAAGAATGGACGAAAATAGATGGTTTAGAAAGATTTTGGAATGGATTCCTGTTATGAAGAGAAACAGAGGACGACCGAGAAGAAGTTAGAGCGATGACATAAATGAGGGGATTATAATATGCAAAACGTAATTGAAATGTAAAAATAACATAATGCACCTGTTACTTTTAGGAAAGGAGTTTCCTTAACACGCTAAAGAAAGAGCTCTCTTAGTCATGTATATGTTAAATTTCGTTAGTTATTTGAACAATATGAAGTGAAGACTTGACTTCAAGACTTACGCAGTCATAATAATGATTTAATTACCCACAAAATACGTTATCACATAATACAGTGGTATAGGCAGCAGTTATGAAAATCAATATAGTTTAACTATCATCTTATAAATGTTACCATCACTACTTTTTAAATTATAGTAGACGAGTTAAAACAACCACTATGTCGTTTTACCCTGGCTATGTCATTTCAGACCGGTTTCCCCTACTGGTTATTATCTATCTACAACTGTTAGAAAATTTAAGCATAACCATCATCGTCATTAAGAACATCATCATTTAATACATTTATGCTCCTAAATTAGTTGTGCCATGGTTTGGATTCCACGTTCATCATTGTAGGTTTATGTTTTTCATTTGGTTTATTCTGAATTTCTGATCTGAATTCTGATCAATACGGCCAAATACTCCAATGCAAGAAACCAGTACCGTAAAATAATTAGACGGAAAAAGAGAGCACACGAAAGACAAAAAAATATGTGAACTGGACAGAAATCACCAGATGGGCGACACAAGGAAATCGTATCAAGAGATCAAAGAACATAAGAAAAGCTATCAACCTAGGACTGCGGTAATGCTCAAGAGAGACGATGGGACGTTGGTGACAACAAGAACCGAGGTTCTTAGCACATGGAAAAATTATTTTTCCCAACTCCTGAACAAGACGACGCAGGAAAGTGGCCAACACCGACAATTTTATTCTGCTGAAGTACTGGTTGAGGCACCGACGACGGAAGAGGTATGTGAGGCAATAGAAAAACTCAAAAATAATAAAGCACCAGGGCGAAACGGCATTCCAACAGAGTGTCTTAAGAATGGGGGAACACATATGGTCAATATAATGCAATATCTTATAGAACTTATCTGGAAATACGAAAAGATCCCAGAAGAATGGAAAGAAGGGGTAATAATCCCAATACACAAGAAGGGCGATAAAAGGGTATGCAAAAACTATCGGGGAATCTCCCTCCTGAATAACGCATATAAAGTACTGTCAAATATATTACTCCAGCGGGTTACACCATACGCAGATGAGATCATCGGAGAGTATCAATGTGGTTTTAGAGCTGGAAGATCCACCACTGATCAGTTATTCACCATCCGCCAGCTGTTAGAAAAATGCTGGGAATTCAATAGAGACACTCACAACCTATTTGTCGACTTTCAGCAGGCGTACGATAGCATTGCTAGAGTGCGTCTGTGGCAGACAATGGAGGAATACGGCATCCCTGGTAAACTGATCCGTCTTGTAAGAGCATGCGTGGAGGGGTCCCGAAGCTGTAACAAAATTGAAAACGAATGTGGCGAGATGTTTTCAATAAACTGTGGACTAAAGCAGGGAGATGCGCTGTCGCCCCTGCTGTTTAATATTGCGCTTGAGAGAGTCGTGAGGGCCGCGAGGATACAGATGCAAGTGTTTGGACCTAGGGGACCTAATCTGCTCCTCGCCTATGCAGACGATATTGATGTGGTAGGAAGATGTACAGTCGATGTGAAGGAAAATTTTGTGCGCATGGAGGGGGAAGCCAATAAAATGGGGCTCCGAATAAACGAAGAGAAGACGAAGTACATGCACGTAGCAAGAGATCGAGGACGAGATCGAATAAGACAAAACGTAACTATGGATGAGTACAACTTTGAGCATGTACGAGTACAATCGTTTAAATACATTGGTGCGGTGATAACATCTAGTAACAGCATACATGAGGAAATCAAACAAAGAATGCGCCAAGGCAACAGGTGCTGTTTTTCGTTACAACACATACTGAAGTCTAAACTAATAACAAGACCGTCAAAAATAAAAATATATAAAACTATTATAAGGCCAGTTGTAACTTACGCAGGCGAAACATGGACGATGACTGTACAAGATACGCTGATGTTGAGGCGCTTTGAGAGAAAGGTGCTGCGAAAAATCTATGGACCACTGAGAGACCCAGAAACTGATCAATGGCGAATAAGAACGAACGTCGAACTGCAACAGATGTATAACTGCCCCGACATAGTGCAAGAAATAAAATCACAGAGGTTGCGATGGGCAGGGCACCTAGTTAGAAGTGACAACGAACGACTAATAAAAATAGTTTGGGACGAAGCACCACAAGGAAGGAGGCCACTTGGAAGACCAAGACTGAGGTGGCGAGACGGCGTCTGTAAGCAGAGATCTTAGGATGCTAGAGGTAGACATGGACACATGGATGGAGTCCGCACAAGACCGCCAGAAGTGGAGGCAAATTGTAGAGGCAGCCAAGGCCCACAACGGGTTATAGTGCTATGGAGTAGTAGTAGTTTATTCTGAATTTAAAAATTATGAAAGTATAATATTCAAGATTCTATAAGTTCAAACGCATCACCTGCATGTATCTGACTTGTAGTCTTATATTAATCAGTAATTATAAATTGGCAACTTAAATTATTAACTTATAGCAATAACAATTGAGGCGCTAATACGTATAAATACGTAGATAATATTAATGTTATGCTACAGAAAATAGAGATTTGCAAGCATCAAATAAATAATTTAACAGCAAAGGGATAATCCTGTAACGATTAAGCAGACACCCAAATTCCACGTTGGATAATTATCACATGCGCCAGGTTGAAACTATGTCAGTTTTCGATATTCGAAGCAACTAAACAGGCAGCAAACTAGCTATATTATGAACTATGTATGTAAAGACATTAATGGTAATTAGGTACGTAGTGAATAATGACTTTCACACAATAAGCTATACAATATTGTGTCTACCATGCAGCGAAAACAGATATTAATTTTAGAAATATCCAACCGCAAACTTTAAAGCAGGAAGTTGAGGGTGTAATTTTCAATTTCAACATCAATATTTATCAGTTGTATGAATTTTATGGGTTTTATGTTATTTAATTCTTGACATCTTACGCGAATTTGACATTTAGTGGAAAAGCAAATATGAAGCAGAAATATTATTAAATTGTAAAAATAATTATTAAAGCATGCAGTAGTCAACATATTTTTGTATATGGTATAAATTACACCAGAATTAACTTTAGTAGGTACTATAATATATTTATTTCAAGTTACAATCATGCACAGTATTCATTATGGATTATTCAATGCCGCAGACTATAATAAATAGCAAAATTCACCGTGTAATATTATTTAAAATTAAATTAAATTAATTTTAAATTACATTTGTGTAAATGTTAAAAAGTGTTACTTCAAATTCGCTATAACAAAATGCATTAGTTTCATTTTATAAATGTTCATATAGTATGCATTATTTACTTTTAATTCTGCAATATTACCAAGGCCGTTCCATCATGAGGTAGCTGATTTAAATTTGGCGCTATTTGTCTTGCGGTGCTTTTAGAAGGTGATACTTGACAGCTGTCATATTACGTATATAAACTGACCGCTTGCACGATTTACGTATTTATTGTTTAAATATCAAGCATATTATGAAATAAACAATCAAGTGTGAGTATAATGAAAAAAATGCATGCAGTTTTGAGTCGGTACAATGCACCTGCGAGTCGCTAAGTGGACAATTCAAATAAAGTGGTTTTGTATGTGATGCACGAACACTACTAATATACTGCCAACGACGTGACGCTCAGGAAAAAACATAGTTGGGTTTCACAACAATGATATTGCACGTAATTTTGACCATTCGATCATTGGCAGCGGGTGGTGAATTCCGAAATTGGCTGTTAGGGAATCTGCCGTCAGGTCATCTGGGGTGCCGAAAATCACATGAGGTTCCTTTGTATCATGGAGGCGATACTAGCCGATACTTTTTGAAAACGAAGCTGGTAATTGAATTTGTTAATAGACAATGAAGTTTTTTTTCCAAGCAAACGGATTATGTAGACTTGAATGATGTGGTTTCGGCAGAGGGTGCAACCCGTCATATATCTGATGAATCACTGACTGTTTTGATCTCAAAATCTTTCGAGCTCATTATTTCCCGAAGAGTTTAGGTAAATTTGCCGCCAAGATCTTGCAACTTGACCACGTTAGACGTTTTCCTATGGGCCTACATATGGGAAAGGTCTATGCAAACAATCTGACAACTTTCAATATATTATTATCGTCGATCAGGGGTGAGCAACCCGCGTTCCGTCATACAAAGGTTGCTCATCCCTGTCATAGATATAATATATTATGGCTATAAGTATGCTTTAATAGAATGCTAGGAGGTCATACCTGTCACAAGGGGTCTCCATAATGGACGTCCGCAATTTTTTCCGACTTTTCAACCCCCCTTCCTCCCGTTGTCACAGTTGGTCACAATAGTCGGCTCCCCCCAGGAACGTGCTATGGTCACATATCAAAGACGGCGGTCTTTGATACCCCCCCGCGCTCATTTAATCAAACTTCACAAGACATTGTTTACGCGACATTTGGAATTACATTATAAATATTCAAACACAATTTTCTTAGAAATTCAAAAAATGGAATTTTTATGCGGACGTCACATTTGCCCAATCCCCCCCTGGTCACAATTTGTAAACCCCCCACCCCCTAGGCGTGGATGTCCTTCATGGACGACCCCCAAGAGTTGAGTCCCACACAAAGGAATTTGGACTTTTTAAAATGTATATGGAACTTTTGTTAGAACATCCATTAGTTGCTTTCATTTAAGATTACCTAAGAAAAGTGATGGGCCAGTAAATAACAATTTACTTAGGTATAGTCAAACAAGAAAAAAACCAATAATAGTTAATTAGCACCGATAAACAGAATTTAATAATCTTGTTATAAAAATAACAATTATCTAGCAATTTAATAATTTTATCAATAAAGTTTGCAATAAATTATTTGTAGCTGTCAATTGCACAGATTATTACGTTGCTTCTCCCGCCTTTTTATAAAATTAACCAATTACTTCCAAGCGAGGTCGAATATTAGTATACAATTTTCTTGGGTAATCCTAACCGAAAGCATCTATAGAACTATTTTGATACATTATAAACTTTTACATTTCTATATTTCTAACTTTTACAAAAACATTATGTCAAGTTGATTATGTTCTTAAAGTAGGTATATCATACCAAATAATTATGTATATTTAAATCGAATTCTTTCAATGCAGAAATGATATTACATTATCTTTAGAGTAATCCTTATTTTTAAAATTGTTAATTGCATAATATTATTAAGAATTATATAAATGAAATTATTAAGAATTACAACAATTTAATGCTAAAAAGCACAGAAATGTCTGTTCAAGTTTGCACCAACATCATTAAATTTTCAGTCTTTCTTGCGCCATCTATATTAAGTAGCTGGTACATTAAATTGAGTAGCTTGCAGAAAATATAGGCAACTAATACAAAACATACGTAAAACTACAGATCGCTGGCCTAAAATTTACAGCATTCCTACACCATAACCTCAAAATTAATCTGGGTGGAAATTTTAAAGGGACCATACATTGCAAAATCTGTTGTCAGATTTATCTGATGCGATGAATGTGATGATGATTTACTGAATAAGCCTTATATCAGGGGTGCGTTCATAAATGATTACCCAATCGCCCAAGTGTGACACTGGTGCGAGAAAGTCGTTCAAAAATTAAAAGGGTGCAACCCATACCGGCGTTCAGAAATAGCTAGGTGTTTGCCCAAGAGTTACCTTTAATCGCCGCGGTCTGGACTGGAGTGTAAAGTGGGTGAACGAGCCCCTCAAGCGTATACAATCAAACAATAGATTTGTCGTGTTCTGTCAAAAACTCTTTGAACATGGAGAACGTGAATATTGGTGAATATTGTGAAAATTTTGTGAAAATATTGTGAAAATTATCACAAATAATCACTTTCTACAACAGAATCAATGAAAAATTTTAAAAATGAGGTTATAGGTTATGAATTTGAAATAAACTAAAAGCACCAACACCTTGATAGTCCAGGCAACGAAGGAAAAATAGCGGAAATAATTCGTGTATAAGCCAAAATTGGTACAGTTGTAGGGGAAGGTGTCCTTAACAACATACTAAAAGTACTGAGGGGTGGGGGTGGAGCTAAGGGTGGGGGGGGTCTCGAAAGGTCCCTTTTTTCAATTTTTCGTTAATAACTCAAAAACCACTGCTTCTATCAAAAAAATGTGTATATACTAAATTAATCTACATAAAATTCTCTACAATAAAGATTCTCTACACTTTTTTGATAGGATCAAAGCTTAAGGAAATATGGAGGGGTAAATAGAAAATCTTTCATAATGTATAGGTGATGCTGAAGTATTGTTTTGTAAAATTTTATATATATTTAAAAATGTGTTATACTGTACCGTTGTTCTGTGAGGAATAAAGTCTATTATTATTATTATTATTAAAATTAAAAAAAAAAGTTTTTATTAAACATTAAATTTCGTCGAAATCTAAATTTTCATCATCATCGAAGCAATTTTGGACGGAGGCTCCGTTAGTACGAGGCTTGTCCAGAAAGTAAGTACCGTTTTTAAATTACGCCGCCGCAGCGCTGCGGTCGCCGTTTAACGCATGCGCGCCAGGTAGCTACATCTGTTGGGAAGCTACAGACGCCATTACGGAACCATCCGATCGAGTCTACATCTGTTTGCGTGATTTTTAAAAAGGCCGCACCTATTAAGAAGCCCGCCGACTGCGAAGTGCGTGCGTTTTCTCAGTACTAAAGGCTTCAAAGCAGCTGACATTCATCGCCAAATAAGTGATGTTTATGGTGAAAACATTATGAGTGCTGGAATGGTGCGGAAATGGGTTAGGGCCTTTAAAGATGGCCGCACAAACATTCATGATTAGGAACGATGATGAGACCGTTCCTCATCATGAATGTTTGTGCGGCCATCTTTAAAGGCCCTAACCCATTTCCGCACCATTCCAGCACTCATAATGTTTTCACTAAACATCACTGATTTGGCGATGAATGTCAGCTGCTTTGAAGCCTTTAGTACTGAGAAAACGCACGCACTTCGCAGTCGGCGGGCTTCTTAATAGGTGCGGCCTTTTTAAAAATCACGCAAACAGATGTAGACTCGATCGGATGGTTCCGTAATGGCGTCTGTAGCTTCCCAACAGATGTAGCTACCTGGCGCGCATGCGCTAAACGGCGACCGCAGCGCTGCGGCGGCGTAATTTAAAAACGGTACTTACTTTCTGGACAAGCCTCGTACATGAGTCGATGCAGCCGTAGGCACTGGAGCAAGCAATCCCTGCTTTGCGGCAACCGCAGCGCACCCCACACCCAGTCGTGCATCGGCAAAATATCTTGTTCAAAACGGAGTCGGGTGCCACAAGGTCGTTCGTTTTAACTGCGTAAAGGATCCCATCTTCTCCCTTCACCCAACCCCATTGGATGGGTGGTAGGGG
The DNA here is from genome assembly GCA_932274525.1 of Podabrus alpinus. Lineage (NCBI taxonomy): Eukaryota > Metazoa > Arthropoda > Insecta > Coleoptera > Cantharidae > Podabrus > Podabrus alpinus. The sequence goes on along the minus strand of OW026457.1, from coordinate 62,434,721 downwards.
GTTGCCGAGCCACTGTTGTACCTGTAAGAAAGTAATGATACCAACGTAAGTATTCATCACAAACTAATATTTGTAAGGTAAAGAATAAACTATATGTAAATGAATTTACCTGTAGATATACTCTGAGCGAGTGTTGCTTTGAAGCTCCTCTGGTGGGAGGAAGAGTGGCCATGTCTGATTTGGGCTTCGTTGACGCCTTCAAAAACGCCGAGTACCTATGTTTGTTCAGATTGTCTTGATGTGCAGGCGCTTTGTATACAGCCAAAAAGAGCTTCTCGCCAGCCTGTTCAATATCCTCAGGTGATGCTAAGGGATCTGTGAATATTGCTGAAATGTCTTGAGTGAAGGCAGGGTTTTCTGTAAAAAGTTTAGCGATTCCTACTTTACTTTTTCCTTGTATCGCCGAGGTGGTGTCGCATCCGGAGAAACTATGAAGAAGGAGAATCGTTTTGGAAATTGGAAGCTGTTGAAGTTGTCGCACTGAGAACAATTTGGTCTCCACATTCCCACGGCCTGGCTTCATGAAGTAGATATTGATAGATGGTGGTGCCAATCCCATGAGGAGAACTATCAAGTCTACATCCTCCGCAACTATTGCTACAGTTGGATGTACAGCAGCTTTATCCAACCCACACCTCACAATAGTGCTGTCAGCATCCCCTGTAGCAACAGCTGTTTCTATCCCGGCTGCTGCCATTTTCTCACTGAGCAAGTGAATCAGCTTTGTTTTGTTTCTTTCATTAGCAAGAAAATGCTCTTGTTGAACTGTGATAGTCGTGATTTCATGAAAGTTTATGTCAACAGAAGTTTTTGTGAGCGCTCTTTGCTTCTGCTCTGCTCGTTTGGTGCTGTTGTCATCACCATATCCATCAAAAACCACCGAACAATTTTTACCGTAATGTTTATGTACGTAGGCAATGTACTGATGGCAAATTGATAATATGTTGGAGGACTGTTTCCATTTCATGCGATGGAGTAGGAAACCACCGTCTACCACATTGAAGCTGTGGGTGAGATCCACAGTTACGTTGTCCTCTACAGGCAAAACATCATAGAGTGATTATTTTTTCCCTTTTCGCATTCCGCCCTCGCTGAACAGGGCCAGGGGGTATGGAGTTAATTCATATGTCAAAAGCTCTTCTACATCTTTATCGTCCTTTTTTGATATGACAATTCTTTGGAAAATTGTCAGAGGGTTAATTGTAACTTTATCACCATTGATTTTAATGATGCTGCTCATACTGGCTAGTGACAAGACCACATTCTTTTTAGATTGCTTCATATTACCAAATTTACTGCCGATAAAACTTTGCATAGTTTTAGTTCCAATATCCAGGGCTTGGTGGCAGTTTATTTTGGAATTTCCCACGATACCTGCTGACAGTGACATCAGTGAATCTAACTTTGGAAAAGGGGGATGATCATTGAACCATTCGTGTATTTTACCTCGATCTCGTGAATCTCTCGTTTGCCGTGATACCCGGATATCAAAGTGCTGCTCTCCAGTTGCAAATACCACTTCAGCAAACTCCTCCAATGACGAACATATGGCGGTGCCTCCCGGTGATCCACAAACCCACTTGGCGAGTACAGAATCAGTAATTCCTCTTCCTCGCGTTAGGCCACCTTTCATAACTATGTAGTCAACAAATTGACAAACTTGATTTTAGCTCATTTTAAAAATGTTGTTCAATTAGTGTTTTAAAATTTCGATTTTTTACGATTTTCGGTAAAATTTAATACAAAATACGTCAGGATACGCCAAAATCCCGTATATTTAAAAAAAAACTGTTTTTTTAAATTTTCTATTTACCACCTCCATATTTCCTTAAGCTTTGATCCTATCAGAAAAGTGTAAAGAATCTTTATTGTAGAGAATTTTATGTAGATTAATTTAGTATATATACATTTTTTTGATAGAAGCAGTGGTTTTTGAGTTATTAACGAAAAATTGAAAAAAGGGACCTTTCGAGACCCCCCACCGTTAGCTCCACCCCCACCCCTCAGTACTTTTAGTATGTTGTTAAGGACACCTTCCCCTACAATTGTACCAATTTTGGCTTATACACGAATTATTTCCGCTATTTGGTATTTTTTGGTCTTCGTTGCCTGGACTATGAGCCGTTCATATGAAAGCGTACAGGGTTGTCACACCATAGTCACACTCAGGCAACACCTTGTTAAATATCACCTTTACCTTGCCGTGCATTTCTGAACGTACCCCAGTAGTGCCGGTACTAAGCAGTTGCAATAGGTCCCCTAAAGACGAAGGGTACTAACATGGAATAGAAATAAAAATGTTGTAATTTTCATATCTCGTTGAAAAATTCATACGTTTTAAAAAGGTTGATGTGTTTATTAGGCTGATAGGTACTACATACAGCTTTATCAAGCTTAGAAAGGACGCGGCAAATATGCCAACTAATTTGATAAAAATTTGAATGAGCCAATGAACGTTGAATTATTTCTCAAGTACATTCTGTTGTAAAAGTTACAAATCATTGCGTGTGTTTACATGCAATGATTTTTACAAAATTCTTTTGAACTTAATATTTACTAAAGCTATTCCAAAAGTGCTTTATTTAATATTTGCGATAACATTTTTTACGTATTTCGTGACTGCAATTTGACAAAATAATTTATGGATTTTAAATATTCGCGCCGAGAAACTTTTCATCTGAGTGTTCATTTTTAATTTTAGCAGGGCCTGACACGCCCCCTCAGGTCGGTTCTAAAGTTGGTGGAGCTGTAATGCCATTACCTACTGTCTTTTGTCGCACCGAAAAATATTGTTTTCTGAACATCTGTGTTTTATTTTACACTTCCGTTTTAAAAATATAAATCAATTCTTTCTTTAAAATTGAAAACTTAAAGAACGATTTACTCATTTTAATTCAATTTTCAGTTGAAAAAATGTTGGAAGTAGTTTTGAACTTCTTTAATAAAATTCATATATCGATCTAAATAGTTTTGACAATGTTCTAAACCAGGGACGAGCAACCTTTTTTTGCAACGGGCCAGCTACAAATTTAAAAATGTTCTGCGGACTGCATGTAAGAAACTTATGATCATACAAACACTGAATGATGAACTCAAATTCAGTACCGTAGCGAGCTCTTATGGCGCCTGAGGCACATTTGAATATATGCGCCCCCCCTCCAAAAAGATTCTTATCATTTTGAAAATTTTAGACTATTATTTATTGGGTTTTGTCGAGGTTTAGCGCCCCCATTCCGATGGCGCTTGAGGAAAATTATCAAATTATCTTTTTATTAACAAAATAAACCTATATAGTAAGCTAAATAAATCTATAAACCTAACTTTAAAAGTCAAAACGTAGAATCTGAGAAGGACCGCGGGTTGCTCATCCCTGTTCTAAACCATTACTATTTTCGCCCATAATTGAAAATTAGATTATATTATTAAATTTTGGAAAATTGGAAAAAAACTCTATTAGAGTTAATTGTAGTCCTGAAAAAACCTACAATAAAGTTAGACGAAACGTTGACAGATTAAATTGTGTTTCATTAAATATATAGCCCAATTTTGCAAATATTAATAATCTAATCTACATAGATCTAAACCATCTTTAAATACGAATTTATAAAATTAAAATTAGTCTAATTGTGATCAAATGTAGATATATGTAATTGTAAATGTCTTTTTTAATTTGCGGTGTTTTCCTTACTATTTTCTAGAGAAATAAGTTAAGGGGCATACAATAGGAACGTTTCTATTACGTTCCTGCAACCAAAGAGGGGTGAATAATTTTACGGTGATTACAACGTTCCTGAGACCTGCACTGTTACGTTCCAATGACGTCGTGGTTACGTTGCGGTGTAGTAGCGGTGAATTTCACGAAACTTTACGATTCTTTTTATTTAGTTTGGGAGTGTTGTTTGCTTTGTGCTGCAACTTATTTTCTACGTTTCTTGGTTTCTTATTTATTTATATAAATTACTGCATATTGGAACTAAAATATGAAATAAAAGTTTTGAGCAGCGTATGAGACTCAGATATATAAATAATCTATCAAGTCTAGAACTAAATAATGCGGTATTAAAGCCAGAAATTCTAACAATTCGAAAAGCTAGAATATTTTTAAAAAGTTTATTCTGTGTTATTCTATTATTTATATCATTAAAATTACGATCAAGTTTCTTCAAAATCACTTTTTAAGTAGTTTTACATTATACAGTATCATGTTGATGCTTAACCAATTTTTCGAACACGAACTTCGATACTTTTCTAAAAGGTTTTTTTACATACACTACATTAAATCGGATAATATTTCATATAGGTAGGATTTCCTTCATAAATAAAATAAATACATTGGGGTATACTTTTATGGAACCACCGAAAAATCTAAATCTAATTCTTTAGATTGATATAGGTATTACAGGGATTATATATCGGTTGCCGCGGAACTATTATCAGAAATTTGGACTTTTAAAGCTTTCATTGCTGCTTTTTGTACAAATAATTGAGCAATAATGAGTATGAGGGTTTCTTAAATATTTTATTAAATATTATAAATAGTTGATATTTTTTACATTTTTCTTATACGTAATATAGCCAAAAAAATAAGCAAAACAGAGAGAAATCAGTTAGGATTTAGTTCCTCATTTAATTACCTTAGATTCAAGGGAATATCTTAATTAGTCTTAGAAGATAGTGATCTAGCAATACGGTGAAACGACGGAAGAAAGAGCATACCAAAAACTTAGATTTTTCTATATGCATTAATTGAAATTTTGATTTGTATGTTGTGAGTTAAGGTGAGCGAATGGTCGAGTGATTGTTTGACACCCAGAACGTACCATTTTTAGTTAGATGATTACTCACTAAATATACTTACATATTTATATATTATGTATGTCTACCTGCTGCCCCCAGGTAATGTTTTAAATGGCTTAAATACTTCCGTAGTTCGGTGTAAAAAATCGTGTATTCCCGTGGTTAGAATCTACGTTAAGATGTGGGTTCCTTGTGCCTGTCGCACATTCTTAACACTCAATGGGCAAATAATTGGACAACATAGCAAGATGTACTATAATAAGCCAAATATTACTCTTCCATTATTCCATTGCATATTTTTGCGTTGCCATTATTTTGAAATAAATAATTGAGTCCACATTTCGATTCTGACGCGCAATAGTGGATTAACAAGATTTAAATCCTTTATACGAAAAAAATAATCACCTCTTGATCATTTCCATGTTGTCCCAACAAAAATTTTTGCCTGTGAGATAGCTGCCAGCTGCAAGCTAGTAGCTATTTATCTATTTAATTATTTTTTACATAATTAATTAAATACAGAGGAGGATGTTGATCAAATCAATAATAATAAATAAATTTATTAAATTGTATGTAAGCGTATAATTAATAATTTATAGGTACATCAGAATCTGAAGTATGTGATAGTTGCTACCTATATTTGTTGACAAATCTATAATGTTTTGTTATGATGTGGAATTAAAATTTTTTTAACAAGATTAAATTATTTATAACATTTTACCTGATTTAATTGTTGAATCAAAACAAAATATTTTGTCATTTTATTCATTATTATAATAACTGTATAAATTGATTTAAAATTTATAAAAGTACAGTGAACATTTTTCACTTTCATGTAACAATATTACTACAGTTTAGACATTTTGACAACGTCAATATTTAAATGAAAAACGTTTCGACGCGAGAACGTTTTTTTAATACATAAGTGAAAAAATTACGTAAGTACTTCTGTGTCAAAACGTCTTTGCGTTGAAACGTTTAGGCCATCACGTTCGCCAAAACGTCCTACCGATATTACCCGTAAGTAATACCCAAAAAGTAACAATATTGTGGAAGAAATAATTTATTTTTATTCAAAAATTGATTTGTTTTAAATATTACATTGCTCATCTGGTCAATTTTAAAAATAAAACACAAGCTAAACTGCATGGCATATTTTACAGATTTTGCTTTTTTTTACAGAAATAAATAAATTTGTTATTTTATTTGCATTGCAAAAAACGAAAATATATTACGGTCCTTTGAAGTTTAGCGCATTCTCTTGAAAGGATAATACAGGGTGGTTATAATTAATATGAATAATATTTTCTCCACTAATTTTGCGGAAAACATTAATTACATTAGCAACAAATTGTTTATGCTTATTTGCTTCATAATCTAAAATTAATTACAGCTACAGGGAACGATCGGTTTCATCTGAAGAGAATCTAAAAAGTATATCAAATAGAACACCCTGTACATTTTTGCAATTTTCCAATTAATTATCCTTGCGGTACCTAAAAACAACATTTTTACTCTTTTCACAAAATTTAAATTTTCAATTTTCCCTAATAAACCTCAGAAGCGCAAAAGTGATATTTTGGGAGTGACAAATAGAAAATGAGGATAAATTTTCAAAATTGATTATCAAATCGCTAGAAGTGATTGGATGTGTGATTTGCAATAGAATTTTTTTACGATATTGTGTTCTGGGATGAACAATTCGGACCCAGGGCAAAACAATATTTACAAACAATTACGAAACAATTTACAAAGCTTTGTGAGTATTGCGATGGACTGAATAGAAAAATTCAAATTTATTTCGCTTCGTAAATAAATTTTGTTAATATTTTTAAACGATTTAATTTAATTATTTAAAACCCATTTGGAAATCAGTCAGATCTGAGTTTCATTTAACGATGCAGTAGAAATCTCCGTAATTAATCTTACGATGGCTATTAATTGGTTAAAACTACATTTATGTGAATTGCATTGGTCGATCGTAGCATCAACTACTGTATTATTAAATGAACCAGGCGATGTCTAAAAAACTCGAGCTCTGCGTCAAAAAACACTTTTGAAATGCTTTAAATAAATAATAGAAACGTTATATAATTTATTATAGACAATAATTTATAATTTTGATTTATATATTCACGCGTAAAATGTCGGATGCAGTTACCTGTGAAGCGAAATAAAATTTGATTCTATCCTTGGGCGGAATGCTCACAACGAGTCTAAAATAAAAAAATTAACTATTGCATATAACACATAATATTTTATATTTAAAATTAACACGTTTCGCAATTAAACAAAAAAGAACGAATAAAAATTTTGTTAAAATGTTAAAAAATTTTCAATTTTATTATCTATTCATAAAAACTTTTCACTTGTGAAAGATATTTTTGTTATAAAAAGTTTTAAAATTGATGACATTATGTCCTTTTGGTAATATTCAAAACAGTCACTTAATTTTAAATTAACGAAAATTTATTTTTATTGTAAGAAATACCCAACGTGTGTTCTAATATTAAAAATGTTTCCTCAGTATTGCTAATCTTTTAGATTCATTTGAGAAACAATTAAGTTATCTATTCATTTGTACATTTTTTTATTTATATTATACACTTTACATAATACGTTTCGCAAAGTTGCTTCATAATATCACAGAAAAATAAGGTTTTAAGAGTGTTTTGATGCCGCTAATCATTAAATTACGTTAATTTTTACAAGAAATTGACCGAAAGTGACAAGCATATTAATTTCATAGTTTTTTAAAACTAAAATTGCACAAGAAATTTTGGTGTTAGAATAAATATAGCACTTAAAGCGTGAATTAAGAGTTCCAAGATTTCTCGTAGCGCAGGTACAAGGCATCGTCGGTCAAATTTCACATCTACCAATTTAATATTCGTGTGAATATTTGACCTAAAGTCATTAAAAAGCTGATTATGTACAGAATTGAGTAGTGTAAAATACCAAATAATTTTATTAACTATCTAATTTAGTGGCAGGCGTCAAACTATTTAATTATTTTACATTGTTCGATATCTTAATTTACGATGATTTTACACAAAATCTTTGGTCTTTCTGTAGGACGGTGTCTGCGCCGAGTCATCTAACATTTTTGTAGTTTCTGTTGGACTAGCACTTAGACTTTCCGGAGAAGCCATTTTTCCCGCACCAGTGGGCGTTGGAACTTGCGGAGCGACACCTTTTAACCTTGCTTTTGATCTACGTTTTCTTAATATGATAGGACCCAATCCCGTCCCCTCCGATGAAGCTGTTAATAAGTCGGTAGGTCTTTCGGCAGTTTGACTGGAAGACTTTTTCTTAGGAATCTCTAAATCTCCTTGCGGAGACTGCGAACTAGAACCACTTTCCGGTGTTATCCTTTTAAGAAGTTCCGAAAGCAACTCTTCCATTTTTCCCATTCTTTGATTTAGTCTTTGAATTTCAAGCTTCACGTCCACTTTAAAATCCATAATGTTAGTAATTAATTCTTTGTACTCCGAAGGCGCTATTGTATCTGGGACGGGTTGTTGATAAAACTGAGCTGCTCCCGGATCTCTCAATCCACCATCGTAACTCTCCATCTTTCGTAAACTAAGATTCCTAAGACGAGGAGTTTCAATTTCGACTATTTCTTCTATGGTATCTTGTCGTATTATTCCTGGACTGGATGTTGTAGACATTTTCTGAAGCTTAGGAAATACTTTGTTTCCAGAACCACCGGTGGGTTGTTGACTGGTCGTGGTTCCCGAAGAAGATGAACTAGTAGGCCTATCTTTCGAAGCATCACGGGCACTTAAACTACGAGTAAACGTTGGAGCTTGTGCAGAACTATCCGAGGCCGAATCAAGACTAGCCGATCCTAAAAGTCGACCCCATTTACTGGGCCGAGTTGTTGTTGGAGGCCGACTAACTTTTGTAGTAATTCCCGCCGTACTATTTGCATCATCCTTTTCGGCGACGGATGATAACTTTGTCGCGGATGTTACCCGCACGATAGGTTTATCAGTTTCGTCACCTTTTTCGACATCCGAAGATGCCGCCGCCGGAGGAGTATGTTGAGTCCGGTCACCTCTAAATTTTGAAAATATTTTTCTGACTAAATGATGTTGATTTTGATCTAATTGAGGCTCATTTTTTCGTCTTTCGGCAAGCTCCTTTTCTTTTTTAACGTCCGCCACTTTTCGAAATATTAACCGATGTCTTAAATTGTACGTTAAAATTAAGTTTCTTGCAAAACTATTGGCAAATGCGTGATAAAAATCTAACACTTCTAACAGTTTATCTCTTTTTATCATATGAAGATCACAATATGTTAAAGCACGAACGTTTGCAGCAGATTGCCCTACCGCGTTATCTTTCCAAAAAGAATCACCAAACACGTCTCCTTTTCCTGCAACATTATTAAAAAGATAATCGCTTACATAAGTTTTTATTTTTTTTTACCTAATATTGCCACTACTTCATCGTCTTGAATAACCTCCAAAGAACCAGTAACTATAAAGCACAGCGAGTCAATGGATTCTCCGGTATGATATAAAAGATCTCCTGGAGCAGAATGTGACATGGTAAAGTGCATTGCTAATGCCCTAAGACAACCATCCGATGCAAGTCGAAATGCGGGATGTTCGTTGAAAACCTTACGATTTAGGTGAACGCATATGTCTGCTTTCATATCTTTCGGACAGAAATTCAATACCTGAAGGAAAATTATTAAATTTACATTTTTATACAGGCATGTTGTTGACATGCAAGGATTTGTTTTGAAAAGCTTTATACCTTCCAATTTTCATTTTACGCTTAAAAAACAAAAAAATAAAGATTTTAGAACAAGTCAATTTTAAAATTTAATTAAATGGAAAAAAGCAGGTGCATATAAATGGATGTCGCAAAAAACAAGGATTTCATAAATCGTTCAAATTTGTTTACCTTGTCTTGATCTAAGCCTTTAGTCATTGCCCACGTCGATACGACGTAATCCATTACTCGTTCTGAAAGCGCTTTAGGAACTTCATGGAGTTTCATAAATTCTCTTACATTATTTAACATGTCGTGGTACTTGGCCGTGGCACTGGTCATTTGTTGTATTATTGTTGTTACGTGACCAAAGATGGTAGCGTAGAGTAAAGCTAGGAAAATATAAAATTTTAATTATTAATGACATGATGAAAAGTATTTCAGGGATTAAAATCAATACCTTTTTCTTTTAAAAATTACTACTACAGCATAATATTTTGCGTGTTTGTAAACTTTCGTGAGCACAAAATTTTAATGCTTCTTAATTTCTTTATTCTAGATACAACGATAAGCTAAGGTCTCAGTTAAAAAAAACTCAATCTGGTTATTGCAATAAACATTTAAATACAGAAATATTTACATATGAGTATTTTGGCAAAACAGTTTAATCGGATTTGCTTATGTCGTGGTTTGAATTCCACGTTCAATTTAATTTTACTTTCCCCATACGTATAAACTTATGCATTTATTAGGAAAAGTATCCGGTCTAAAATCGAAAATCGAAATTTTGGTATTAAATGATATGTTACGAGGAGATGCCCTGATCACATGGTACTAGTGTGAAAAAAATTGGGTGGCGGTTTGGAGCAACGTAAAAGAGGCTATTTGACGCCAAAATTCCTATTTGGGAACCACAGAAGAACCCAACATATCGATTTTTCAGGACGTGGTAGCAATCGACCTTGGAAGGGCCGAAATTGTGGACAAATTGGTTGGCGTTTCTTAGAAACGAAGATCGTTTAACAAGAAAATTGTTGTGGAAATGGTTCTGAAATATAAACCGGCAATGCGATTTTAGCCGGCAACATCCTGCAATGTCGGCGCCGACGAATTCTATCCGATGCAGGCGAAAAATTTGAGATAACGGTTCGGGGGCGGCGGAGAGAATGTTACACATTTTGAACAAATTTTTAATTCTTTTAATCGATTGGATGGGCGAATTAAAACTGAACTGTAGAATAACATTTTTTTCGAAAAACTGTTCGCTTGCTTTCAAAATTCATACTTATTTGTATTTTGCTCAAAAATCCCACGATTTTACGGCACCGCATTACCTTGTAATTATTAAGTTGGGACAGCACTCTTAAGAATTATTTAGGTTAAGAATTATTATGGAATGAATGCCATACGTCAAAAAATGTTGACAAGAAAAAACTATATAACGGGACCGCGTTCCTTATAATTATTTATATTTAGGTAAAAATAAACCAATAATAGTTGCAGGACCGCATTCAGAATTATTATGAACTGAGTAATGCAAAAAGTGGGCAACAGCACGCGGTGTTCCCGTGCGATTACAAATCCAAGTACTAATCGCGCCGCGCCCTTTCTGTCGGCAGTAGAAAGATTAAGCAGTTTTTCTAAGTCCCCAAGGTCAAGTGATTTTATTGCATATTCGTGTAGAACTTCATTAAGTGACTTTGGGAAATTAATAGATTTTGCTTGTGCGATCCCGCGGTACGCTTTCGTTTTCTTCCGGAACGTATTCTAGATCTCCTTCAAATCATAAATTTATCTTTGAATCTTTCAAAGGGTTCGTGTAGGAAACTTTCTTTTGTTAATTTAGATTCCATTTCACGGCTGTATTGTTGAAAATACTCCTATTTATATATTTTCAGATAATAAGATAACTTTATGGAGCATTCTTGTGCGTATGAATTTTCCTTGACCCTAAAAAATTAAAAATAGTTTGCTAAATAAAAGCCCTATTAGAAATTAAAAGAAAAAACTAATTATGGTTTCTAATACAATTTTGAGATGATTTTTTGAGATGGTCATAGCTTTGGCAGTTAAGTGCGTCTACTGCTAAACCGAAACTCTCGGATCGAATCCGGACAGGGTAAGAACTTTATTCTGGCCGTCTCTCCTCGGAAGGCAATGGCAAACCACCGAGGTAATTTGCCAAGAGCGCCCATCTCAACATGAAGTATATTACACTTCCCGTGGTTCGGAGCCCACGTTAAACAAGTAGGTCCTCTATGTACATATGTGAAAACACTTGAAACGCACATCACATGCATAGAAAGAGATGGGTCACGATGCGCGACGTTCGGCAACGAACAATACGACTTACAAGAAAGAATACAATTTTAAATAGTTTCTAAACCAGTTTGTTATAGAAACTCATTCCTTTTACGAAAAAATCTTTTTTAACCCTAAATTTGAATGGGAAAGTTATGCTATGTCCACATAGCCAATGTTTTTAATTACAGTTACGAGTAACATTTTAAACAACTACAAGTGACAATAAATAACTACTTGCTATCAGATGATAGCAGTCATGTTAGATGCTATGTGAAGATTCACAACTCAATACGCGCCCAATTGGCCGAGCCCAGTTCGTTCCCTAAAAATAGTACAGATGTGAAATTAAGTTAAATGAAGTACATTTAATTATGTTGCCCAAAAACTAATATGTTGGTATGCTTTCACTGACGTCATAATGCATTGTCGTCGTGAGAGTTTAAAGTTTCAAAGTTTTGCTACTCAGTTCATTTGCACATTATCAAGACAATGACAGCGCTCGAAGTCATATAGGTACCACATTATAGTAGTTTCTTGAACTTGCGTTTAATGATTTATCTCTTATTGCTTACGATCCATAATGTTAACTTTAGTGTGATAAATATGGATACGACAAAATAAATTATAAAGTAATAAAATGGAAGTATTACCATTTGCTAATTTTTATTCACAATTTGACACAGGCCAGTGTAATTAAAAATATCGAATTACCTGCAATGATCATCATGCAAATTGTAAAAATTCTCTCGTTGTCAGTTTCTGCTGCTACATTTCCAAATCCCACCGAGGTCATACATGTCATAGTAAAATATAAAGCTGTAACGTACATGGCCTTCCTCGAGGGTCCATTTGTTAGAACGGCATTTTCCGAATTATTATTTATCCACTCGTACGAATAAGGGCTCTGCGTAACATTGGCGAGTTTCCAAAGCCAGCTGTATTGAACACCATTGTCGGCATCGGAACGACCGATTGAATACCAGATACATGCTAACCAGTGGGCAACCAACATGTAGAAACATAAAAGTAAAATTAACATAGCCGCCCCGTACTCTAAATATCTGTCGAGTTTTCGTACAACACGACCAAGCCTGAGCAAACGAACTACCTTTAAAGCACTAAATAAGCTTCCTATTCCCTGAAACACAAATCAATCATAAGTTTGGTCATGAATAAATCTCCATTATTTTGGACAATTAGGAGAAATTGCACGTGTACTTACATCTTCATCGTGATCAAACGCGTTAAATACATCGTAGGGCAAGCAGCTTAGTAGATCGATGACGAACCAACTTCTTAGGTAGTTCATTCTTATAATTTTTGGATCAGAGACTACCTCGCCACCGGGCCCAACAAATGTTGTGTGAAAATTTAAAACAATATCTATAAAAAATATCACATCTACAATAGAGTCCACCACTAAGAGCGACACATCTTCAGAAGTCTTGTTTTTAAAGGCTACATTGTAAGGAACCATTATAGCAGTATAAAAGGTAAGACATAATATAATCCAATCCCAAATGGCTTTGAAGGCGCAATAATGTAATAATATATGAGGTGGAGTTTTTGGTGCTTCTTGACGATATTGGGGCATGATATCTGCATTTAAACTCATCATCTTATTAAAAACAAATAAAAAATAAAGAAATGGTTGATTTCCAAGTGCAGCGTGCAAAGAAATATCGCATTAGTTATGTACGAAAAACAGTTGAATTTTATTTTGCTAACTTGTGCTAGATGTGATTGTTTCGTTGTGTCTTTCAAGTTGGGTATGTGAGATGAAAATTGAGAAACTAGAACAGATCTGCTTCTCGTAACCGATCGAGCTAACTTGGCGAATTTTGATAATCCTGGAAAAGTAAAATAAACTTGCAGTTAGTATGCCGAAACAGTTTAAACTTTACTAACCTCCTTTGGCATCGTCGGTTTCGATAGGCTGTTTGAGAGCAGTAATGTCCCGAAATGTAAGGAGAAACAAAACAACTAAATCTCGTTCGTTTCTTATAGGTGAAATTTGAAGAAGTAGCCATAATGGTGTTTCTATAAAAAATATATTTTTTTACATTTTGTAATGGCTACGGTAAATCCATTAATTGTACCAAATTTAGAAAATTACCAGACAATCAATTTCGAATAAGTAGATCATAATTTTAAGAAAAACGCCATGATTTATCGCAGCAAATTTTTAGGTTGTTCATATCCTTCCATTATTTACCATAATTAATAGCCGTAATTATGTGCTTAAATGATAAAATATTTTTAGCTTTAGTGCGAAATTTAGATAAGATGCTATCAGATTATGAGAAAGAAATGCTTAAGATGTTCCAGTTTCTTTTTGGCAACTTTAGGTTGTTTCTAGTATGTAAATCATGTACATATACGTAGTGATTTATGCAAATTACATGAATTATACGTTTAATTACCACATCAAGACAGACGGTTAGTTAAAAGTTACAAACTGGAATTAAATAAAATGGGTTGTTCCATTTGAACCTAATGGAGCAGTTTTCATTACAAACACATGTGTCACCATACAGCAATGTTACAGATGAACGAACTTTACCTTCTCCTTTCTTTTTTCTTTACATTCAAATTACTATTTTCGTTCATTGTTAATATTGACTATTGCAAAAAGACACAAATAGTTAATTAAATTGAAATTAAATTTCCGTAGCCTTGAGCGAATCAAGAGAGTTTTCAAATTGGGAAAAAAGAAAAATAAAATCTGAATCGAATTATTAATTTCTTTTTGTAAAAATATGAAGTCTGGTGATTTAAAAAATTTAGATACAATTTTCATTAAACAAGCCATCTACATTTACATTTCTACTTTCTATCGTACTACTTTATCTACAATCCATAACGCCACTAACGCTAAAAGCTAAATATTTTAATTACATTCTGTAAAGAGAAATACATTTCTTGCTAGGACAACGAATATACGTTCTATGGAAAAGAACGAAAGCTATAATGTTAAAGAAAAAAAATTTGCGTGTAATATATTACATTTATTAATTATTTTATAATAATTAAATTAAGCAAGATTAATTATTATTTAACCTTTTTTAATTGGGCGTCATTACCAATTAATCAATTTTAGTATTGTTTTGTTATTTTCTGGGGTATTTAGTTTTATTATCTAATGATTTATGGTGTAATTACACAGACCTGCGTAATTTTTTGACCAGGACTATGATAATGTTGTCGCCTCGAGCTGCAATCGAAGAATCTTCCAAGTAGTCTTCTTTTTCGCCGATTAAAATCATAGTCGCTGGTAATATGGTGTTATATAAATAAATTTTAAATATTTGGTGAAAATTCACAGGTTGGCCCACTTATAATAAATTCTTTTATATAGGGTCCTTATAACTAATTTATATATTTATCGATACGGTCCTGAACAAATATTCATTATAAAGCAATTGGAGGGCCTAGTGGAAAAAGTAGTTAAGTCACTTTTTTTTCAATTTGTTGATTTTTATACTAATTTGTAGAGAATAAATGCCGCAATGTGAAAATGTGCTCAACTACAAATTGAAAAAAAAGTGACTTAACTACTTTTTCCACTAGGCCCTTCAATTTTAATTTAAAAATATTTTGGTCGCTACAGTCTACAGAGTATTTCTAAAGCGTGGTAATATTGGTAACTGACTTATTTTGAATATACGTAGATCACCCTATATAATATTAATTAAACTACATTTTATTTCCTTGTAATTCTTACAATTTGTTTAAATTTATTGTAAATTATTTTATAACTCTGGAATTTATTTAATGGAGGAAAAGAGGAGGCAAGAGTGAAAAGTTGTTTAACGAGTGTCATATTGTGCAAATTTATAATTAAACTAATACAAATAAAGATAATTGAAGTTGAAAATACATGAAAATGTATATTTTAAATACAAATTTCAAAACATTATATTTCAGTATTTGAAATACTTTTCAATTAAGTATTTAAAATTAAAACTTAAGATATGAAAACTTTAAATACTTTTTTATTTATATTATTTTTTATATTATAATACAGTATTTGAAATATAAGATAAAGTATTTGAAATACAAAGTACAGTAGAACTCTACTTATCCGAATCAATTGGGACCGTACCCCATTCGGATAATTAAAAATTCGTATAATTGGATTTTTTCCGAAAAAAGGGTACTGTATGGATTTTTAATTAATTAGATGAAAAGGCAACACTTTTACATGTTATATAGCGTACTTACAAGTGCTGTACATTAGTATGTATTGTAAATGAAAGTCATTGCTTGCTGAACATCTCGATCAAAGTAAGTTGTTTGACTCTCCGTTTTCGGGCAGCCAAGTCGCGCATCCGTTGACAGTGAGAAATTGCATGTGATCACACTCGGGCTAATGCAAAATCATTATTTTGCGAATCGCAGTACGTTTCCGTCTTAAATTTTTTTTCTGAAAGCGATTCGGATAATCAGCGATTCGATAGTCGGAGTTCAGATAATTGGAGTTCTACTGTATTATAGTATTTTGTATTTATGTATTTGAAATACAAAGTATAATTTATAATGAAAGTATAAAATTTATTATAAATTTATCCGGGTAAAGCTAACACCCAGATTTATTAAAAAAGAAAAATATCATAATATTGAACTAATTTTGGGCTAATTTTGGACTATATTGGCGAAATAAGTGATTCAACAGTTTCGCGGTAGAAGATGGTGAGGATGCTGAGTTGGCGTAAACTTAGCATCCCTCCTGGAAAAAATTACATTTTTTGAAATGTAATGAACCATAATTATTTAGAACTAACTTTGGGCTAATTTCCATATAATGCAGTAGGACTCGGTAATAATGAACACTCGGTTATATCGAATAAAACTGGAAGTTCTAAATCTAAGTCCAAAAAACCAAGAAATTTCTACATCCGGTAATTTTAACTGTCTTAAGAGCAATATTTACTTTATATTAAGTAATTTCCAGAACGTTATAAACATTTTAATAAATAGTAAATATTGGAATATTACGTAATTCCAAAGTTAAAATTTGGGAATCCCCGAATCTTACTTTTGTAACATTCTGTAAATAATTAAGATAAAACACGAATTACTCAATATACACTGTAGGAATTGTAAAGACATTGTTAAAGATATTTACAAGTTAGGTACCTCGCGAAATATTGGGTGTTAATTAAATTTATTTCAAAGTATTTCAGCTACATGGCTATTATAATTTTTGGAAGGTAGAATATCCGGAAGATCCGCGTTGTAACTCAAC
This sequence comes from Podabrus alpinus, assembly GCA_932274525.1. NCBI lineage: Eukaryota > Metazoa > Arthropoda > Insecta > Coleoptera > Cantharidae > Podabrus > Podabrus alpinus. The sequence continues at coordinate 62,417,644 of OW026457.1, read as the reverse complement.
CAGAAATCATACTAAATCATCACTACGTGGATTAGCAATTTATTTTAATCGATGATGATTGCTTTCTTTTCAGTATTAAAATATAAGAACTATTTTAATAGGAGTACGGTCGCCAGCACTCGTTTCAAAATTTACTCCGACAAATTTACTAATTTTGGACTATTTGGTTATTCAAAATAAAATTTTCAAATAGTGAAAAATATTCTTGGTTGACCGGATAATTTGGACGTTAATTTGGAAATTTTTTACGAAAATGAAATAAAATCGATTCTGATGTTTTGACATTGAAAATTAAAATTAATAAATTTAGAATAAACTTCGAAAATTTGGTATTATAATTAGTTCATTAAATTACTTGGCTAAGGGTAGGAGGTCCTAACAGAAATCCCTCTGTCCCTTCAAGTTGGGGGCCTATTAAGCAATGGGTCTGATCCCAATTACTTGTAAAAATAAGAAAATGCAAAAAAATTCTAATCACAAGCCACGGAATAAGGATGGTTAAAATATAAAACGAAATTGTAAAACAAAACGGTCAAAGATTCTTGGTGTTTGGAACATACAGGGATTAAAAACAAATTGGATGCCACCCAAAAAAGAAAACGAGGCAGGCCAAAGCTTTTATGGAAGGAAGGTGTGATATCGGCAAAGAGAGGTAGGGACGAAGATACCCAAAATAGAGGTAAATTGCGATTGGAATGTGGAAGACGTCGTCAGATCTAACAAAAACCGAAATATATATAGGTACTAGTTATTATTAGCAACGCTATAATTTTTCGTACTACTTATTCGGAGCGAAGTTATAATTTTTATGCAACGGAGAGAGTAAAACTGATCCTTATTCTCGCATTTACGAGACATACCTTATAAATGACCTTGTTCATTTTCTCGTAGAGTAAATGTCTTAATTTAATCCCATGGTTTCATAAAATCTCGCACCTCGCTTAAAAAATGAATCAACAGACATGCAGGAATCGCATAGTTGTCGTAATTATATTTTTGACGTTCCACTTACAAAGATTTGTTCGAAGGTTTCAATTTAAAATTAACTGATTTGCAAAAAGATGTGTGTACATCTTATATACATAATTGAGTACTTACAAATAAAATGTTTGTTACAAATATTAAAGTTGCAAATATCAATTTCAAACGGCAGTACACCAGCTCTCTACATTGTTGCGTAATCGCATGTTATTGTAACAGCATGATAAAATAAATATGGAAAGCTATAAATAATTTTTTCTATTAACTGTTATGGCATTTAAAATCTGATTTAGATATATTAATATTTTTTAAATCCACTTTTATTAAAATTAGCTGAAAATAATTGAATAAAAGATTTAAAAATGTCATAAGGTTTAGTTCGGGAATTATTTGTGATTTCAACTTTTTAGGGTTGTAATTGTTTCACTCTCTCTGTTGCATCAAATCCAGGTTATAATTTGTATTTAAAATATCAAAATATTTTTAAAATCTATATTTGAAATACAAATGTGTTTCAAAGGCAACTCTACCACTAACTCAGCCACTCGAAAAAATTTTTCGAGTGCTACACACTAAAGATCATGCTTATATCTGTCTATTAAAACAATAAAAAGTGTGAACTTGGTCAAAACAACCCCAATATCGACTTTTGAAAAGTACGGAAAAGTAGCATCGAGTAGGCTGCAGACCCCGGTCGATGCACATCAGTCGCCCGTTGTCCGTTGAAAATGCGTAAAATTTTTTCGCTCCGATTTGAATTTTTCTTTGAAATTCGGATAGATGGGGGTGTGATTAGTGGATATTAGTAATAAATATAATCAAAAAAATGGAAAATAACCCGTGTATTGCCTAAAAAGTGAAAAAATTAAAAATTTTTTGCCTTCGAATTTTGGGGTGTGCATTCGATAAGGAGGGTAATCCATCGTCAAAACCTACCCTTACGGGGCGCCGCTGCGCTCCGCTCCGCGTTGCACCCCTCCAGGGCGGTTTTGACTCTGATTACTAGGCTAAACATACGAGAAGCGCCACGCATCAAGAAAACCGGGATAAATGAAACCGGAATGTGAGAGACCCTCGAAATAGCATTAAAAAGTATAGTTGCGGTATGGGGCAGTATACTATTACGTTTCACCCCCTAAAAATCGCCTAAAAACAAAAAATAATCGATGTTGCATGTACGACAGTCGAGCTGCATCTGCCGCTGCGAAATATTCTAAGTGTTAGAGTATATCATAGCGCACGGACTGAGCACAGAATGACTGACGCGCCCCGAATCTCGTTAATCCACCACTGAATTTCATGAAAATTAGCTAAGTTCAAATTCGATTTTTTAAAAAGTTTTGACCATATTCACATTTTTTATTGTTTTAATAGACAGATATAAGCCTGTTCTTTAGTGTGTAGCAGAAGAAATTTAGTTTCGAGTGGCTGAGTTAGTGGTAGAGTACCCATCGATTCTTTTGCCCACGGTCGTGCCACCTGAAATAGTTTTGTTTAATTACCGTAACAGTAAAAAGCAATCATCTGTAAGCCGTACAAATTTAAACGTCAGAGAGCGGTAAAAGGGTTAATTGTTGACTAAATGGAGAGAATTAGTAACGAAGATTAGAAAAGTGAATATTGAACTTACTGAATTAAGGAAAAAAATTTGAAATAGAAGTTCAAACAATCATAAAATAAAATATTAAAATCGTATCGGAATGTAAAAGAGATAAATCAAGACGGACGAGATAAATGTCGGCCCATATTATGCACATTTGTTAGCACGGGTCGAACAAAATGTCTATAAAGTTATTACGTTAAAATAAAATTTAAAAGGATTTGAAACGAAATTGATGTACATAATATAATGAACAACAGTAGGAATTAAACATAAAACAAAATTAAGATAAATAAATAACTTCAATAAAGTTAAAAAAACAGTATATTAAAAAGAATAGACGAATTACGAAATTCATTTGTTTTCATTGTAATTTTCTTACATGCTGAAAACATAACCTTGCAAATAAGGTAAGTATCAGAGTAATTTTGTTTATTATGCTATGCTCTATCCAAAATAAGACAGTTTTGTAAGTTACCACGGTTTAATGTAACAGTCTGTATAGACAAAATATTTAAAATTCCCTTAGGGGTAGGCCACAAACTAAATTCTCCACAATAGTGGAGAAAAACCGCTATTCTTACATTTTACAGTAAGTAGGCAAGGTTCCAGTAACGATCGCACCCGCACGTTGAATCTAATAAGTACTAAACATGCCGCACATTGCTTGACTGCGGTGGTCTAATGGAACGCAAAGTGCGGCTAATGTTACTATTAAGGACACTATGAATAAAAGTGCTATAAGTGAGCCACTCGGTCTAGGAAAATTATGCTATGTTTGCAGGCCTGTGTTATTATTGGGTTATTATGATTATGAAAAAATGCGTTTATGATGTCAAAAGATAGCAGCAAAAGCATATCAAAGTAGAATCTAATAAACTAACTAATAGAAACAGTCTAACTAAGTAGCATGCAGAAGAATACAGTAACTTCTTCTGTTAATTTATATTATAACGGCATGCGATGCGCATTGTGACGTTTTCAATATTTTTTACACATTAAATATCATATAAATTTTAACAGGTTTTCGTAATATATGCATTTAGTTTTTTAAATAAATATTACGGAGTTTCCTAAAAATAGATCAATTTATGTTCTATAAGAAAATTTTTATTATAATATGATAAATGTATGCAGTAATATGCAATAAAATGAAATGCTGTGATTGAATAAGGAAAAAGCTTAATGCTCAATAAAGCTTAGATACGTTTAGATTGCAAATAGAAGCCACGGAACATTTTTTATTACCCTCCTGACTCTTATTGTTATACGTGTAATATATCGCCCTACTATTTTTTATAACAATGAATGTCCAAAATTCCCAATATCAACAATAATTATTTAGCCATTAACTAAGCACAGCAGTTTGCCTGTTCGGAATATCACATTTTTATTTTTACCTTCAAGCTATATTTAAAACCAAATATTATAATTATACCAATCTGAAATTGTAAATAAAACTCTAATTACATCAAAATTCAAGATTTTTGTTTTTATTGGTTTAGTAATGTATTTTGTTTTCGGGATGTTTACATTTTTTAATTAAAAATTGGTAGTACCTAAATATACTTGCTTTCAGTTGGGTTCACTGAAGGAAACTTTGTAATAAAATTCAGCCTTGTTCGTGATTGCTGAATTTTATAAAATGGCGAGATAAATTTACATTGATAATATTAATTAATTACCAGCGGTAATTTATTAATTATCATTGTTTTAATAGCGGTTGTCTATGTACATCGTTCTTTTAGCGACGGTGCGGTGGCGGCACACTATAATTTTTGAATAAACGTAACTGATAGCGACTATACATAAATACTACGTCCTAAATTTTTCATTATAATTTAACATGAACTTGCCAGGTTTATAATCTTTGACAAATAAAAATTGAGCGCTGCTGTATTACTTATTTATATGACTAAATTGTCGTTTAATCGATAATTTAAATCGGACATAAATCAAAATAAATATTGTTTATTTTGTCATTTTGTTTCATTAATTTAATTTTAGAAGTAGAAATAGAATCGAAAAATTGATTAATGAAAGAGCTGAATTAGGAAATAAAAGTTGACTGCTACTACATAAGAAATCTATAGAAATTTATTGTTAAAGGAAAAATTAAAAATGCTGGAAGAAAACAGATGTCGAATGCTAAAACCGTTGCCGTTGTTTTCTAACTAAACTAACTAAGCGGTATCTCTTTTCAAAATTCTCTCCACCGAATTCTATCTTCTATCGATCAAGTTTTATCTAATGACTACCCTGTCGATAAATAACAATTAGTTGAACTGATTTTTACAATAATTTATAGTGCGATACCTACAATATATTCTCGAGTTAACGAGCTTCGGTTTAACGGATTTAACGGATAAATTTTTTGATTTATATGCCGGTAATTCTTCGTCGTTTGTAAGATTTGTTATGTACCAATTGGTGGCAGCGGTACACCGAAATATTTGGCAATGTCTGTCAGTTTGGAAGGGAAGCATGAAATTTGGCACAGTTGTTTCTTAGGCCAAAATAAGGGGTTTAACCCATAGGATCCCCAATTTCAACCCTTTCGGCATATTTTTAAAATAATCAAGTTTTTTTTTAGTTCAAACATGTACATTTAAAACCTGTTTATACATTTTTAAAATAATTCGTGGACTAAGATTAAAAACTGCGATAAAACCTCAGATCTTGAACCGATAAGACACCTCGAATGTTTAAATTAATTGTCTGCTATTCTTACAATTTCCTATAATTTATTTTTGCAAATCTCGTACAAATTTTTTAATTTCGTTGAACACAGTTTTCTTCAGTGCTCAAGCCCTGGGTGTAAGGTGTATCAATTTTTTTTGCATATGCAGCGCATAGCAATTTAGTCCAGAATGGCATCCAAGAGCCCTCATGTGGCTTTCATCACCAACTGTTGGACTCAACATTGACATTTATAAAAAAAACACCTCTCATTGTTGGTAGCAGCACTAGGGCACCTGTCATTGCTGGTAACAGCACTATGACCAGTCCTGATCCCGCATATCGACAGGCCGAAAACGGAGCGTTTTTATAGGGCTTAAGTTACACATGATGCATAATTGGTGGCAAACATGTTGCGTTTATGTGCTTGATCCACAATCGCAGCATGAGTATCGGGAATACCATATATGGAAAATTCAAACAACGTGTATGCGTCGTGTCCTCATTAATATTAGTAAAATGTAGATATTATTCAGAAGAAACAACTAAAGGATTTGGAACAGCTCAGTCTTAACGCAATATTTCGTACTAGTCTTCGCTGTTCTTTCAGCTTAAGGGGTTAAGTGCGTTGGTGCTAATGCTGAATAACTGGTTCGACTCCAGGCCCAGTAAAACTTTATTCTGACCGTCCCCCCTCGGCAGGCAATGGTAAACCAACGAGGTGTAATCTGCCTAGAGGGTTTGCAGTATTTCCAGTGAAAGTTCGCAGACATTTATTACTCAATCAATAATAGTTCGTTTTAATTCCAACAACAAACAAATAAATTCCGTTGTTGAGTAGAAAAATAGTATTTATATTTTGCAAATTTTTCGAACTATAAAGTTAAGGTGCGACCTGGGTATTAAACATACATTTCTAGTTTGACCCCACTTCAAAATTACACGTTAGCTGCCGCCAGTTGAAGGTTTAAATTGACGCAGATCGTTCTTCCTGCGGCAGTTTACGTTATTTAAAAATGAAAACGCGAATTTTTTAATATTGCGAACATTATCTACTCTTTTACATAAAATTCACTCACTTGTTCTGTTTTGTGCCCCTTGAAGGATTTACTATGAGAAATGATTTGTTAAGTTTAGTGCTTAAATTATAAGAGCATATATAGTTCGGCGTCCCCTGAATTAAAGTACCTAGGGCTTTCCACCCCTTGAGTCGGGCCTGCTAACAGCCAAGTTTTGTCGCTCAACATTCCGAACGGACGCCAAAACCCATGAACTGCACCAGTTCGTCCTCGGGGATGTCGCGAGGATTACGCATGGCGTTAACTTTATCGCATCTCAGTTAGTAGATCTGCGTTGTTTTTAAGTACCGAAAGTATTTCGTTCTTTTGTTGGTCATTATCGACTGTTATTTTTATTTTACTATTGGATAGCTTCGTGAGATCTGGAGCTAGTTTTTCGAATCGAACGAGATCAGCTCCTTGAATTTTTTAACCCAAGTTCGTGGGATCGAGTGCTGGATTTTTTGAAAGAAATAATTATTGCCAGTGGGGGTCTTAGCGGGATAAGTATTTCTGGCTTAGAAATCGGGTCAGGTTTTTCATGTAACAAATACTAATATTTTAATCGTGACATTTTCTGTTTGAATAGTTCAAAATGTCATTCAAGCTGAACTTACCGCTTCCCGATTATTTTAGCACAAGGATGAGTGTCTCCATGGTGGGTGACTCGGTGAAAATCGGCTAATATTTTGTGATTAAGTCGTAATCTCCCAAATCTTCAGTAAGTATACTCTTACCAAAAAGTTGTGCGAGTCGATTATAGTATTTCTTTTTGAACTGTCCATTCGATCAATACAAGTTTTCGTCGGTCGTGCAAGCTTTGATCGTATGTATAGACGCAAATCGGCAAATGCAAGACTTTCCCAATCATGGTATAATATGATTATTGAACATGTGGTTATTACAGCTGTCTACTGTTTTCTAGTCATCTTTGCTCACCGCTGAGAAGTCTTCCTACCCTACTACATACTCTTGAGTATGGGGGACCTAATACTTAACGTCGATTCCGAACGACTAATATTAGAGCAGGGTTTTCAGCCATAACCTACCACACTGACCAATGCGAGTTGGTAGGGGAAACAGTCATAAAAAGAACAAGAGATGAAGCCCTTCCTGAACTCAAACCAGTGCTTATAGTATCAGTAGTTGATCGCTTTAAGTACCAAGCCAATGGCCGTCTTTTTGGCAAGCTTAAATCTATTGTAAAGCTTAGAATAGCACAATAAATAATGATTTGCTTCTTATGTCACAAGGTCTTTACTTTTTTAAATTCTTAAACATGTCTTCCGATTCACAACGATTCTTAGTTACATTAGGCTTATATGTCATTTTGAATCCTAAGGGTTGAAATTAGGGATGCTGCGGGTCAAATCCCTATTTTGGTTTAAGGAATAACTGTGTAAAATTTCATGCGTTTCTTCCAAACTGACAGACATTGTTGTACACAGTCTAAAATTTCAAATACTTCATAAGTAACCGCTCAACAACTTCAGGTAATCCACGTACTGTGCTCAAGTTTGTCTTCGCTGCTCTCATAACAACGCAAAATAGATGTCAAGAAGTTTATCAGCACTGTATTTGTAAACACACCTCTGTGGGATCAAAACAATGATAAAAATGGTAAAGAAATGGAATCTTTTGGGATTACTATGTAATTCATCACAAATCAGGTGATGAAATTCATCGAATTAATGTCTAATTTTATTTATCTGGTGAACAGTGTAACTTGAGTGAATTACCAAATTTTGAATGACGGATTATCAATTAGAAACAAGTAAACTTCATCAACCGACATCTTGAAAGCTATTAACTCCCTCATCAACTCTTTACTATATTATGTATAATACATTTCTTTCAGAGAAACTTGACTCCTTAAATCCCTTTCTCCTTGTTTTGCGCTCTGCTTCACTCGTTGTTCCACTATGTTTTCAGCGTTAGGAAGTCATATTCAAGAGATAATATATTGTGATAACAAAATATAATAATGCGGAAGTAATTTAGATTTATACAAGTTTGAACCGTCTGTGCCGGCCCTGGGCGTGAAATCTGCGCCTTGTTTGTTATTAATATTATTGTTCATTTGTTTACATTAAACAGCTTAATTACGTGATTGTGATATATTACTATTTAAAAATCACATATTATACAGACTTCATTAATTAATGAAGATAATCAATAACGTTGTTAATTAAGAACGTGCAATTCTCAGATGAGCTATGAACTCCTCTGACATTGAGATATAAACTTTAATATTAAATTCATTAATTCACTTTAAACTGAATTTATTGATTCATTGATGTAACATAAACCATTAACTTGGTAATTCTATTGCCACAAATACTACGAAGCGGTTTGAAGCTCCTTAAAAAATATTTAATATAAGCAAGCAGAAATGCTAAATGAATATATATTCTTACATACTGCTATCTAGAAGTTGCTTAATTAGATCATTATGTTGCTGAGGAGATGTTGGTTTTTCTCTACGGGTCTCTTTAGGTACAACAATAACGCATATAATTAATTGCAATAATAAAATGTTAAAATGACGGAATGTGCTTTAAAAACATGTTATGCGTGGCTTATAATGTACAAAGTTGAAGCTCTAAAATTAAACGTCTTTTGGTGCGCTCAGCCGAAAGGAATATTGCTTTCGAAATAAGAAAATGCAATTGAAGCAATTCCTAAAGAAACATTCAAAATCGTTAGAGAATACTTCCAACTAAGACTCGAAATTGTTTAGAACCAAATTCTCGTCAAGTATAGCGGTTATCGTAATCCGCGGAAAAGAAACTGTTAAGCTTTTGAATGGATTTTTGTTAAAATTCTTATACAATTTTAAACGATTTCCAATATAACAAAAAATAGTAATGATTAATAAATGAATTTATATTCTACTGTATGTATAGTGTATTTCAAATTAATTGGAATTAAAAAAAGTCTAGCATCAAATTACGTTGTTATAAAAACATACAAACTATGCAAGGAAAAACAATATAAGAGATAAGATTATCGCGCCAACGAAAGCCCGCATTTCATACTCCACGTGGAGTAGTGTAGTTCTAATTGGTTAATATTTATAATAAGGACTTATTATTGGATAATATTTCTATTACGAAAATTCTCTTTGCGACTCCACGTGGACGCGTGTACCAGGTGTACAGTAAGTTTGTATGTTTTTATAACAACGTAATTTGATGCTAGACTTTTTTTAATTCCAATTAATTTGAAATACACTATACCATCGGTCAAATGCGGTGTATGGATGTTGTCGAAGCTAGGGAAAGCTGTAACGATAGGAAATAACGTAGGAAAATGGTGTAATTGGGTATGCATGTGTCACGAAATACGGATTATTACGATTCCAAAAATATCAAAAAATATTAAATCTGATTAAAACATCGAGAACAGTTTGATAAGTAAAAGCGTTTAATAATATAGCTCAACTCTGTACTTCTGGAAGTTGCTCTACATAATATCAAATTTACAAAGACTACCTACTTCCGAACTACTGAGCAAGCAATGGCAATTAAAAAATATCAATATCAAGTAATATCGTTTATGAGACGTTTTAAAGCATAATAATATAAACATGGCCACCTTTATAGTCTTACATATAAAATTAAACGTGCTATTTTTGTTTTGGATTGTTAACGTATTATTATGTTTTATTACGCCAATTTTGTTAGCTCATAATAGAAATTTTATGGACTCTTGTATTTTATTAACTTTTTTTATTAGATGAAATTTCAATACAATCAAAAGTTCCGTCTTTAAGACTATCGGAAAGGAGGTATATTTGTAAGTTTCTAAATTGTGATGTGCAAATCCTGAAAAGTAGTTAAATTTGTCAGGAAATTAAAGTGTATGCTAATGAGGGTCTAGCTTAACTTCACTTAAATAAACAAGTTAACTGCAGTAGCATAACCGCCGGCCACGCAGATCCCGCACGGAGGGGGGCTTTTGCAATTTAATTAGTACATAATATCATAATATGTAATGAGCAATGAACCATAGCCAACACTTACAAAAATTTGTTTTAAATACTAAATTATTATATATCAGGTTTATGCATAAGTTCGTAGCGATTTTGGTGTCCATGGTAAGAGTGCTTTGGAAACAAATTTGTCTGAAACATATCAATGTCATTTTAATGCCATAGTATTGTTTTATTGAATACTTTTTGAATTTTTCAATTTGCAGAAAGTTAGGGGTAATTGTTGGCTAAAGAAAATGGAGTTTCAAGTAAAAAAAATGAACATTTCCGAAATATCCTTTTGTTTGAGTTCAACCGAGCAGTAAAGGCATCGAAGGCCGTTAGAACCATTTGTGCCATTTATGGAGAGAACGCCATCGTGGAAAATACTTTTTTTTATATTAATGATTTCCTACGTTCTGGGAGACCATCCGGCTTTGATGAAGACCAATTAAATGCTTCAATTCGTGATGATCCACGTCAATCAACTCGGTATTTGGGCAATATGATGAATTGTGACTAATCAACTATCGTACGACATTTGCATTCCATGGGCAAAGTTCAAAAGTTGGGTGTTTGGGTACCATACGTTTTGAGCGAAAACAACAAAAATCAGTGTGTTACCATTTGTGCTTCTTTGCTTGCTCGTCATTGTTTAGCTCGTCAAGAACATCGGCCGTTTTTGTCCCAAATTGTTACTGGTGACGAAAAATAGTGCCTTTGCATCAACATCGACAACAGAAAGGAATGGCTCAGCCCTAACAAACAAGCAAATCCTCGTACAAAAGCTGATGCCCATCCACGCAAGGTAATGTTGCGCATCTGGTGGGATAAAGAAGGCGTCATCTACTATGAATTGCTTCCGAGGAATGTGACCATCACTTCTGAGGTTTATTGTCAACAACTGCCTCGCCTTGAGGCTGCAATTCAAGAAAAACGACCGGCAAGACGGCATAAAGTGGTTTTGCAACATGATAATGCCCGTCCGCATACTGCTAACATTACAAAAGCAGTTATTCAAGACCTCGGTTTGGAGGTTATTTCCACACCCGCCCTATTCTACTGATCTTGCTCCATCAGATTTTCATCTTTTCCGCTCTCCATCCAACGATCTCCGCTGAATTACATTTAATAACGACGTTGCCTAAACTGGCTCCACGACTTCTTCACCTCTAATTCACCGGATTTCTTCAGGCGTAGAAACGAAAAACTGTCAGAACGTTGGAAGCCAATCATAAACAATGCAGGAGAATATGTTATCGATTAGTTTATGCATTTGTTGTATTTAAAAAGTTAAATTTTAAATAAAAGAAAAACGCTTTGAACTTATGCATAATATTACAGTTAATTATCTAAATATATTATGTGTGTTAACTTTTAACTAAATAATTAACTAAATAGACGATATTGTTTGTAAAATAAATTTGAACCCATGTTACCAGACATTTACAAGTTATTGATAAATTAATTTAGTTTAGTTTTTTTAGTTTAATAAGTTTAGTTTAATTTCCGACTAAATTAAATTTAGTAGTATGGAAATTTACTTACGAATTTCAAGGAATTAGGTGGTAATGTTAATATTCGCGTCCTGTAAAATTATTAGTTTACAAAGAAGCTTAACTAAATGTTATTACATACATTACATTCATACGTAGAAATTTTAATCATAAAACACTTGGAAGACATTTCCAGATAATTTTGAAACAGAGAGAGACGGAAAAAAAGGATGAACAGACATATAAGATAAAGGTTATTGGTTACAGACGTGGTAAGGTTTTATATCGTTTCAAATTGTTTATTGAAACTGTTTTTTGCTCTCGGGCTCCAGAAATCTTTATCTCGCCGCTAGTTGTACAGTAAGTTTTTATCAATTTGTGTCATCAAGTGACAATTTTTAGTTTGGGTATTTGGACGTATTTATTATTCGTATCAGAAGCTTATTACAATGCATTGAAATATAACATAATACGTTGCTATTTTCTGTTGGCTAAGACAGCTTTTTTCAACTTTTTGTTACGTTTTTTTTTAAGTGCACAAAAGCGTAATGGCACCTCCTATACATATCTTATGACAGACTTCCCTTGTGGAAGGGCCTGCGCGAGATCGACGCGCACCACGATGCTTTTTCAAGGAAACTCACGGAGAAGTACACGTTTTGTGTGATTTCGGTCATGTAACTATGATTAAAGTAGCGATCGGAAAGTTTTCGAGGCCTTATTGCCACCGGAAGTATTTTCCCTTCGGGTATCAGAAGAAAATATCATCGCCATTCGTATCTTCACCACACTTTGCAAAGGTCGCATCTGTTCGTTTACCATCGATGGGTAAATTTGATGTCAAGTGCCAACCAATTTTAACTTCACTCAATTGAGTGCAATATTACAAACACCGTTTACATCTGCGGGTGTATCCTCATCTATCCTTATTATTTTTTGAGGTTGTGGAATAAATACAATATACAAATTAAAATTTACAAAATCTATCGGCTAATGCCGTTAAGATAATAATAAATTATTAGCCGATATGATCAAAAAAAAAACTTCGATTAGTTATAAAACATACGTTTGAGTTTTGTACCTTTTCATGGGAGGCTAAAACGAATCGTATCATCGGAGCAGATTTCCAATGTTTCAAGAGACTCCCGATTTGTTGGTAAATCAGAAGTGAAGATAAGTGTCCACGATCATGAAGTGTTTAATTCAAGTCCAAACGAGCAGTCGCACCGGTACAATGAGCATAAGTTACATATCGTTGGTATCTTGTGAATCAAGCCGAAAAAGCGCTTGACGAGGAAGTTATTTGCCTTCTTTTATTTGGTAGATTACTGCTTTTTCTTTAGTCTATCATTTGCCGCCCGTGAGCAGATTACTCGGTTGTGTTCACTTCTTCTAAGTTTTTTAAAACATAAAATCTTTAAGTTATACTGTTGTTATTCCTACTGCACTGCTTAATTTTATTATACAGCTTTAATTTAAGATTGTACTGCCAACTGTGAGTTTTTTTTCACCGCATTGATATCCAGCTAGTTATTTACCATCAGGGGTACAAGTCGAATTTATTGCTTGGAACTTTTGGTCCTTGTGGAACTTTTAGTACAAGCAGGTGACGTACCAAGGTTTCTTCTAGCCATTCTTTCAAGGGTCACGAAGGGAAGATTTTGTATTTCACATTTGCTCTAAAGCTTCGGTTTGTTGCCGTCATTTTTCTTTTTGGTTGTGAATATTTTTTGACGTCTGTCATTGATTATTGACCGTTCCATCCTAATTTAATAACTATAGGGGAAAAATATTAATTGTGCGCACCCTGGTGGCTGTAATATCAACTAAATATTTGACGTCACGATGATGCTAAAATAAAAATGAATTCGAGGTTAAATTAATTAAAATACGTTAAATTTATTATTTTTTATTAAATTATTTATTTATTACTTGGTTGTAATGTATTACTATCGTTCAAAACCAAATCAAAGTATTTCTGAGCGAGGTCAAGCGAGGTTATATCATTAGCGTGACGTCACGTTTGTTGTTGCTTACAGCGCACCATCGGTAATATTTTATCACTATAAGGTAATTGATAATGTGATCATTAAGTTAGGACGGCACTGTTACTGAGTTTTTAAGTTAATAAACAATGGCAGACATCAAAACATTACCGCTTTCGAGCAAACCGAAGCTTTAGAGTAGAAAAAAACGAATTTACTTCCTCGCGACCCCGCTACCCTTTTTGCTAGTAATTTCTGTAAATTATAAAAATAGGTTTGGAGATGCGAAAGTTGGTACAACTACAACTTCAAATCTGTACCGTGTGCTGTTGAAACTTGCATATCTTGCTGATGGTTTTTAGCTGCCTTAATTGACATATACTACAAGAGTATAATACGAGGGTCAAAAAGTTCTTACAAAACCTTAAAGATGGCCGTCGTAATATCGAAACAAGTTTGTTTCTCATAAGTACTGTCAAATTTTCAGCGATATCCATCGCGTGGTTTCATTTTTACAATCTATTGAAGCAAACTTGTGTTATATTTGAACTATGGAAAGAACCGAGTTTCGTGTAGTGATTAAACACTTACATTTGAAAAGCAAATCTCCCAAAGAAATCAAAGCCGAGTTGGATGAAGTTCATGGCACACCTGCACCAGCGTTTAAGACCGTTTACAATTGGGCGAATGAGTTTAAACGTGGCCGTAAATCCACAAGTGATGAACATCGTTCGGGACGTCCATTTGAGGTGAATACGCCTGAAATGATTGAAAAAATCGGCATATCATATGGCTCAGTGGTTTCTATTGTGCACGAAAAATTGGGTATGAAAAAGATATCGGCAAGGTGGGTGCAGCGTTTGCTCACATTGGGGAATAAACGCAATCGTGAGGTCGATTCAATGGCTTGTTTGGTCCTTTTCCTTCGCAATCCTGACGAGTTTCTGCGTCGATACATAACTGTTGATGAAACTTGGATCCACCACTACACTCTAGAGACAAAGGAACAGTCGAACAGTGGGTTTCTAAAAGCAATTCGGCTCCGGAGAAGGCGAAGACGGTGAAATCGGCCGGCAAGGTGATGGCCATGGTTTTTTGGGATGTACGCAGAATCATCCACATTGATTACTTAGAAAACGGACAAAAGATAAATGGAGAATAATACCCAGAGAGGCCCACATTTGACCAAGAAGAAAGTGCTCTTCCGTCAGGACAATGCACAGGTACACACATGTGCAGTTTCGATGGCGAAAATGTTTTAGGATCTTCAATGGGCAACATCCACTGATGAAATTCTTGACGTTACTCTATTGAACATTAGGCGCTTTTTGGATAAGAAAACGGGAGAATTCTTAGATAAATAATACAAAGATGAATGGAATTGATGATCAAGTATATAGATGGAATGGTGGCAGCAGATATGGAAAATTATAATTAAAAGTAATGAGAGCAAGATAAAATTTTATTATTATTAAATTAAAGTGTGAAGAACCGAAATAAGGAAATACAGCAAATCAGTAGATCGCGATCGGTTTGAATTTATGTACAATAAAATAAAATTTTGCATCAGCTTAAAGTTAGAGGAAACGTATACAGTTTACGTTGTTTTATTAAATAAATTTATCCAATTTTCCAAAAAATATTATGAATATATATTTTAAACAATGCAATATTAAGATATTTTCCTCACATTGGTTACACCCCTATTGTTAAAGGAGTATCATAGCAATATATAGGAATGATAAAATATAACAGGAAATATGAAATAGCTAAGATAAACAAAACAAATAAATATAAAATTGGTAATATGATAAACGAACAAAAACATAAACATCTACTTCGAGATATGTATCCAGAAGCGTTGAAGACGTAACAGCTAAACAGCGGTATAAATGATCAACTTAGTAGCTCCTAGCAAATATTAAAATAAATGTTATGTAACAATGATATATATCTCTTATTTACGGATACTACAGTCATATTATTTATTTATAAATATAATATAATGTTTATTTTAACATTTGTTAATTTGCTTCGTCATAGGCCGAAAAATAAACTATTAATTCACACAGTCCTTAAGATATTTGCAGCGATTAATCTAATGTCTAATGTAGCGGCGCTAGTTTCTTGTACTTTAGGTTGTGTAGGTGCACACAATAAGAATCTTTACTTTTACTTCACATTTTAATGAAAAATGTTGCTGTAATAGAAGACCTCATGCCACTTTTGAATAAAAATATCATGACGGTAAGCGTCACTTTACAGAATTGAATAAAATAGTAATTTTTCAGAATAAAATTTATTAGTTTCTTCAGGTGTACGACACATGAACGAACATGTTTTTCGAACTAATCCGGTTTCCGAACTCAGTTTACCTCGCTCGGTAATTTCCCGCATTCGTCCGAAAAATTCAATTTTTCATCCTTATGTCTTAAAATAGATTAGCTCAAAAATTGCATGGGGCATATGATGAAATGTTAAACTCAATTCACATTTAAGTTTGTACCAATAATCGTAAAATTATTACGAAAAGAAGAGTGCTTTTGAAAATATGAGTAAATTGGTTAGAAACGCCATTTATGCACTTATCTTAATCATAATACAAACACAAATAAAAGCTTGCGATTGGTTGAATGATGAAGAAAGGAATAGTTGAGTATGAATAATTTAAAAAATAATTTTTAGTAAATAATTTTATGTTGTCATTTAAATTTCGCTTTTGTTGTTATTTTTCTGATTACGTGCAACCGATTATTCACAATAATGGCGGAAAAAATCTCTATTGCATTGTCATCACTCTATTTGAATTTATTTCCTTTTTCTACGATTTAAAAAGTTGTATCACCTTTTCTTTATTTTCAATGTAAATGTCTTAAAAGTATTTTCTGATCAGAAATTTTTACATAAAAATGATATATCATTAAATTTTAGCTGCTTCTAAAAATAAGTGATTGATTGGAAGATTTGCGCGTGTGATGAGTAGGGGAGTCCATAAAAAATGGGTTAGAAGGGAAAAATAAGAAAATTTGAGTAAGACTTTGTAAAGTATTTACTTTAGATGTTTGTAGTTTATTGACTTTAATTTTGAACCGTTCGCGTTCTGAGGGAAGACTACAACATGTAGTTTTTAGTGTCTGAGGCAGAACCGGACATTTATAAACGGCCAAATTGAAAACAATGTGTCCTGCTCAAGCACATTGTTCCTTGTTATATGTTGATAATATATTAACGTTACGTTTTGGAAATAGCTTTAATTATGCAAAAAAAAATCTGAGAGTTAGGTTAGAAAACTTGTGTTGGTTGGAAAAGTTAGGACATCCACAAATTAGTTACTAGAATATGAATGATTGTTGTTTTGTTGTGACTAATTGTATAGTTTTGCTTGCTAGTTTGAATGTACCTGTAATCGAATGGATTAACTATGTTTTGTTCAGTTAATTTGGGTTTGATTATTTTTGACAGAATAATTAATTGCAAATGGCAGGTTGTCAAAAACTGTCATAAAATTTATAATATTCTAACTTTTGCGTATAAATGCTCGCATCTTATAGAATCGCAAACTTATTTCAATATGTTGTAATCGGTTTAATTAAAAATTTCAAAATGGAAACAGCCTGCGCTCAAGAATACCACCGCAGAGATTGTTGCAATTGTATTAAAATATTCAGTATTGGAAGCCCCGCAGAGGCCGTTGATGTTCTTCTGGTTTGACTGTTGTTATAGATTTTGTTCTTTATTTTGTTAGTTTTACTCATTATCGATTTATAATGGTGGAGGGTGAAATCTGATGTTAAGCTAGACCCCAGCTGTAGTTTCCAAACGGTTTTAGCAACCAAATCAAAAATTGCATATTTCAAGAGGTCTAAATTCTAATATATTATTTTATAGTGTTTCTCGTTCAATTTAGCACCTTTTTCTATTCATATTTAAATTTTCCGCGTTCAATATCGGCCTAATTTACCTGTGAATTTATACAATAAAATATAGAAAGGAACATTGTACACAATCTAGAAATCTACAACATTATCCCGATATACGAGTATCAACATTTATATGACGTAACATTAATATTCAATAAAATTGTAAATAAAAAATAAAATATTCAAATGCCATGGGTCGGAAACGGTAAGAGCATTAAATTTGCGCTTTTAGCACTAAATTCAGTTTGTGTGCAGTTGGATTATAGTCTTTAAGGTTTCGGTTTATTCATAAGCTAAGCGTTTTATAAATAGGTAAATCACGTTTTTAATATTTTATTAAATCGAGTGATTTATTAGGCATATACGCATTGTAAGTTTTCATTGCCAAAAACCGTCGCGGACCGCTGTTATTAATTTTTCCGTTTTGTTACTATTTTTTTCATAAATTTTTTTTTGTGAATTTTCTAATTCTGTTGTTTTAATTTCTGAAGCATCGCAGCCTAATCAATTCAGTTACACTCAATAAAGTTAACCCCTTCACATTAATGTTGATGACATATTAGAGGGTAGTTTTTATCTACAAAAACTTTATAAGTTGATAACTACAAAAACTCGTATTGTGATGACTTCGGAGTAGCTTTTATGTTAATGGTGTTGAACGTGTGTTGATAAACCTCTTGGTTTGACGTTATTAATTTACTATTTAATGTATAAACGCACTGACTGGTTCAACTCGGAAGGTTATACATTTATAAGTTCAACAGCGTATAGAGAGCTAAATTCTATGATCTATAAATTATTAGCTACCGCGTTGTGATGAGTAATTCGGTCAGATTTTTTTAAGCTTTTCTAGACTTACGTAGATACGCGCCCCATTTTCCGCATATTTTGTTAAATATTTTATTATTATTATTATTGAAAGTTGGTTCGGTTTTTTCCCCACTTTCCGTAATTCTTCATTTGTATGCATTGCTTGTAAATAATAGAACTGCAGTATGTCGGCTCAAAATTGCAGTTGCGTAAAGTAACTTGAGTGTTTTTTTAAATTGATATACTTCGGTCTTTATTACGGCTTGTTTTTGGTGCAAAAACCACGGCGAAGACTAATTTTTAAAGCAATAACAAAAACATAATTTTAAATCCCTGCTGGACGCAAAATGTGAAAGATACGCTTGCTTTAGCCAAGTTAATTTTTGCCATGGTACATCGGAATAAAACACAAATACTGCGGATCGTATAAAATACTCTTTTGTTTTTTATTGCTTCTTCTATTGTAATATTTACAATTAATTTCTAATTTCATTGTTTTCAAAATTTTATATACCTATGCGAAAATAAAGCATTCAGAAAAGAAATACTTTCAATAGATACTAGAACATACTATATCTACAAAGATTATGGAAAAAAGAGTTTAATTTGATTACCTACTACTATGTAATAATTAGGGCAAAAAGTTAAGTAGAAGAGCATACAGTGAAAATGAACTACATACCTTGGGGAGTGCCTGGAAATAAAACAAATAAAACATATTTACGTAAGTCTCAAGTTATTACATTTCCATGATATAATATTATATATTTGTATTTTATATAGTTAAAATTATGAACAATATTATTGTTATAGTCACCGTTTTCATTATGTGCAAGACAAAAATAATTGAACATCAAATACACAAGCACTTTTTCTAACACATATACTATGACAATGCAACGAACCTAAAATATGATTCTTTGAACTACATTATAAAATTACCTTTAAAAAATAGTTCTATTTTGATATGCAGTGAAGTTGAGAAACTTTACATATAAATAACTCAGGTGATAAAAAATAGCTCTGGAGGATGCTTTCCTAGTGTCTTGTTTCATAAAACTTGCAGGTTATGTTTAGTATGTCGAAATATCGAAAATTAGTTGAGCTTGTAAAAATATGTCTGTGAATGTAAATGCCGTCAATTCACATACATATCTCCCCCGAAGAATCAACAACTAATCTGACAAAATCTTATAACCCCCTGCACGAGACGCCATTGATTATTATTTCTGTTGGAGTTCTCCATTACATTAAATAAAATTTGATTAGTTGTATTATCACGTGTATGCCCTTATTATTCCCGTTCTCTTCTACAGGGTGACCAGAAATGTTATGTGGTCCTACCACCTAGAGGAGGTGCAACAGCGATTTTTTTAAAAACCGGTCAACATTCTTGGACACCCTGTACACTGAATACGGTTTTGCTAATCCTTTAGGATAAAAACCAATTTATTCGCAAAATTTTACAAGTTAATTAAAACCCGAACACAGAAGTAGATAATACAATTTCTAGAGATTTATTATCCCACATAATACCCCCGACTTGATACGTGTCACCTTAAATGACGTTAAGCTTTAAAAGATAGATTCATCCATCTTAACTTGGATTAAACCTTTAACCAATTATTGTAAACACTGAGTTAAAATTTGCAATTTTGCATATAAAATTAGAACTTTGTGATAATAAATTTACCGTAAGAATCATATTTTTTTACATCGTGATACCTAACATCTGAACACACCTAAAACACCAATCAAGCGTTCGCTAAAGACATTTTTCAATAAGGAAAGCAAAATTTTAGATTATTGAGTGTTACAAATTTGCTTTCGTTATTAAAAAAATGCAAGCTCTACATACCTTTGTTTTCTACACAGAGCATGCGTGGTGCGGACGGACGGAGCGATGCAAACACACAGACAAACGTACATACATTAAAACAGGAAAAATTACATTACATAATTAGTTTAGTAAGCGATATTAAAAATGAATTGATAGAAATACAAGATTAGAGGCAAGCTAGAAAATTTCATTGTTTGTGTCAGGTAATTTTTCAAAATTAAGAAAATTAGATTATTGCAACGTAATGAGTTCAATGATTTTGCATTTATCTTTAAATGTGTGTACTATAGTTATATATAGCAGTACACTTTATATTTAGCGGAATATTTATGTAATATACTACCGTATAATTTCGTATGTTAATGATGTATTATTAAATGACCTTTTTATCATAATATCTTAT
Organism: Podabrus alpinus; assembly: GCA_932274525.1. Classification (NCBI taxonomy): domain Eukaryota; kingdom Metazoa; phylum Arthropoda; class Insecta; order Coleoptera; family Cantharidae; genus Podabrus; species Podabrus alpinus. Next base: position 62,396,899 of record OW026457.1, on the reverse strand, counting down.
ATGCGCCTATTTATGGTTGTTCTGATCTACCGCCGTCCCATTATAATATGTTTTATGCATAATATATTTTTATTTTAAATTAATAACTAAATGTTTATTATCTCTTTTTAACGGCACTTTAATAAAAACTATGATTTGAATTATTATTTCAATATTGAATGAAATAAAATATTGACACAAACAAATAAAAATTATTTAGCTTCAAAGTACCCTATATAGCAGTGAAATTAATTACGGGTTAATAAAATACTAATGCACAGGATTTTCTTCTTTATGAAGCTTTTGGGGACAGCACTTATTTTTTAAATGTGTTAAATAAGAGGACTGTAGAGTGAGATAAATTGTTATTAATAAAATCAGACACTATTCCAAGAGAACACTGTTTATTAAAGTAAATTTATAGAAATCAAGAAGCAAGCTATATAAATCAAAAAACAAACAAAAGGTAATGGAAGCTTTGTAGGTTATGTATTTTCAGTGAATACACATGTAAGCACAACAACGGAATATTAAATGTTTTAGAAACATTTGTGTTATGTTTCAACCTACTTTGAGAGAAAAGCTAACTACCTCCAATCAATAGTTAAGAGCTACTTTGAATTTTATCGACAGTTTAATTGTAACTTTATAATTAACTTGTGCTTAATTTAGCGCTTGTTAATTTTTATCGAGTTCATTGATAAAAACAGGTAACCTTAAAAAGGCATCCGTTAAGTTGATATTAAAAATCGAAAAAAGCTCAAGTTAATATGAGAAAAAATTTTTATCTTAAAAAACCGCTACTTCATCAACCACTTAACCTACCCTTATAAGATATGATCATTGATTTATTTCGAAAATAATTTATCTTCAACATAAAATAACATTAATACGGTCATTTAATATATGTTATTTATAAAGACTCGAGCTTCAGGCACTGTGCTATATTAAACTCATTTTTATTATTGACACATTGGGGCAAGCTTGACTTAATATTCCTAATGAATATTACAATTTTAATAAATAAATTTAGACAAAAGTACCTAAATTTTCCAAAAATTTAAATTACATAAATTATTTCATTGAATTTAATTTGGCTTATTCAAGTTTAAAATATTCATTAGTACATGTTTGCGGCAGTACGGTAAGTAAAATTACAAAAGATTCAATTTAACTTTAAATTTCAAGTTTGACTCGTAATATTTATAATCAATAAATACCTATTTAGTATGCTAAAGATTAACTTGACTTATAACTTATAATAACTGATTTTTTGAATGTTTTCAGTTATTTCAGTTTTTTACTTTCATTTTATAATTTTGTATTTTATAAAAGTTCAGCCTCACGGCTACACGGGCGCGCGGGCGATTCGGATGTTTTGAAGATGTAAAGTCATTAAACTTCCTCGTGAAAATATATCGCGTGTGCTTGCATGTATTGACACTAAAAATTATGAACTTTCAAAACATACGTAACGTACTCAAACATCCAAAATTTAAAATAAATGCAAAAGTTTTTATATTGGAAAATAATTTTAATTTCTGAGATTATCAAGAGAAATCCAAAATATATTATTGATATACTCACTATTTTTCTTATAAAGAAGTATTTCAAATTGATCGTACTGTTGATGTTCTAAACATTGGTCTATCCTTGTTATTGTCTCTTTATCCGTTAGTTCACCAAACATGAAGCAACACCTGCATGATTTTTGCATGACTTCAGCTCGATTATAACCCGAAATCTTGCAGAATGCTTCGTTGCAATAAACAATTGGAAAATCCACTATTTGAGCATTTGCTAATAGGAAACTGCTATCCGCTGAAAATAAAAATTTCAATTAATCACTCAATTTTCAATCTGAATTTTCGATAATTCGAGAATAGAGGGCAATTTACAAAAGCAAGTTCGACAACCTTAATATATACTATTACAGCCAAAATCATTATCATCAAATATGTATTAGAATGGAAAAATAGAATTGAGAGGCTTTTTGTATTGTAAATTTGTGCGTAGCGTTTAAATAAAATGCTCGACGTTTTCATGATTATAAAAATACATTAACATCAAAATACAAAATTTATCAAGTTTCTCTTAAATTGTATTTTTTTTTCATCAGCAAATGAATAAATTTTAAATTTAACAGGTAATAAAAAATTATGTTATGAGAACAAGCAAATGCTGCCTCATCAGCCATTCAAAATGCAAACTAAACCTTCCATGATGATACTCGAAACTAAGTTGACCCACGGGAAGTCTATATTTCAATTCAATAATTTTTTAGTTATGTGATGTTTTGTACTCGCATTTTGATTTGTTTATTTTGTTCCATTGTGTGAATCAATTATTCCAAAATAACTCAGTGGCGGATTTGGAATGTATTCATTGGTTTTCGAAAGGAGCAATTATGAGTTGTGATTACTGTGCCATCAACAAATATGCCCAAATCTGCATTGGTGTGTGGCATATCGCTTACAAATATGTCGAATAGGTGTAACGCTATTTCAAGTTTTAGCTAGCCATTAGCATTTATCATATCGGGGTAGCGAAAACTGAACTCCGATCTCGGACAATGAATTAAATAAGTTAGTTGCACCCCGATTTTGGAGCGAAAAGTTACGCTTAAATCTTCGAGCAAAGATGGAGTGTATTAGCTCCGCGTAGATGCCAATTCGGCACCGCGCATAAAAATGACTATGATAGCCCGATTTACGACTACAATCCTAATTTGCGACATTACCGATTTTGAATTATGGATTAATTTATCAATCACCGTTCTGAAGAAATGAAGTTTGGTTTTTGGTTTACGCCTTGCATTGGCTATTTTGTTTCGTATCGTACCGTACCGGCTTGTGATGTTTATATCGTCCCTTTTTTGACCGAGATTTTTGGGGACTTCGAGACCACTATTAGACAAGGTTATCTAAGTTTTGACTTTGCGATACCGTTTGGAGGAATTCATTCTAATCCAATGTCTTCAAAAATATACCCAAAAAAAAATCCATCCACTAATCTTTCAAGTTTAGGAATTGTAAAATTACGAGTGAATTCCGCTGAAAGCGTGACAACCATTTATTTGTGAATATATTTACAGTGAATTATGTATTTATTATCTCTATTTGTTTGTTTATTTGTAGTCCAGTCAAATTAGACGAAAAAGGGGGTTCAGCTCGGAAAAATTCCCACCTAGCTGAATTTTGGTACACATCTTTATGACATCGTTGTAAACAATATGTAAAAAGTCGACCTCGATATCATGTACGCGGGTTTTAGCTCCCGGGGTTTTAGCTCCCCCAACGCGAGTTTTTGCCAATAACTCGCTTATTTATGCTTTTATGATAAATTATGATCAGACCATAATTGAAGAGCACAAAATTTTCTATAAAATAGTTTTTTTTCATATTTTTCCATGGCACAGTAATACTTAAATTACTGACCGAAAACACGACCCACCATTGTGGCCAAGGTTGGAAAATGAAGAGTAAAATAGATTTTTTCAAAATTTGCTAAAAATTATAATATCTTCCAAGTAACGAAACCGAAATTTTGGTTTGAGCTTACAGAAGGTCCGGCCAAGCTAAAATTTGGCAAAGATGTATATTGAAGTGTTCTAATAAACCCCCAAAATTCTCATAAAAATCCCAAGCCAACGATCCTTCAAATGAGGATTTCACCCCTAAGTGCGGTGTTTCGCCTATAGCTCACGCGTATTTTTACTTTTACGAAAAATTACCATTAAGCAAAGTTGACAAATAAAATTCTCTATAACTTGTGGCGCTACAGTAGGTAGTACTAGAATACCTACTGTAACAGGCAAATTAAACTTTGTTTAATGGTAATTTTTCGTAAAATTAAAAATACGTGAGCTATAGGCGAGACCGCACCTAGGGAGCTAAAATCCTCAATTGGGGGAACGCCGGCTTGGGATTTTTATGAGACATTTTGGGGGTTTATTAGAACACTTCAATATACATCTTTGCCAAATTTCAGCTTGCCCGGACCTTCTGTAAGCTCAAACCAAAATTTCGGTTTCGTTACTTGGAAGATACTATAACTTGGGCAAATTTTGAAAAAATCTATTTTTCTCTTCATTTTCCAACCTTGGCCACAATTTCAATTAATTTATTATTAAAATCATTTCCCGTGCCCGAAAATATTTCTCTCCCTGCAACGAATCAATATTGTGCCATTTTAAGGGTGGGTCGTGTTTTCGGTCAATAATTTAAGTATTTGTAACGAATTTTTTGTTCTTTAAATTCGTTCCCAATAATTATTTATTGGCACTTCTCGCTCCATCTAACGGTCGAACTGGAAAGAGGGACTGGAAAGGGAAATAAGAGGTTCCATCGGCGCAAAAGACAGTCTTGGGTGAACCATTGAACGAACAACACGCTCTTGTGTCAATTTTTGAAGCAAGAAGGCGGGTGTGAATTTTTTCACACACCAATGTCGATTTGTATGGCTACTGTGAGGGAATCATGGGCTTTGGGTTACGTAAGTTGCGGCTATGGAACGTGGATATTCTTAAATTCTTCGTTGTTGTGTTGGAAAATAGTGAATTTTCCCCATATCGTGCGTTTCTTGTTCGGATCTGCTGCCCATACTGCTTCTGAAGGTTTTGGTATCCCGTCGGAGTGGTGAGTAACATTTATGTTATTAGATTTTTTCACAGTGGTTTATGTTGATCGACTTGGCCCGTTTTGCTCCGTCCACCTGGAGGTCGCTTCAGTTTAATTCACCCTTGGCTGATATGTCTTTTTTTTATGTTTTAACATTTCGGTTCCTCTTTTGTCTTGCATTTTTAATTGCAGAGTGTTTGCCAAGATTACGATTGAGTTGCAGGTTTTGTATGCTGCATCGAAGTGATTAAAGGCAATCTAATCTCTTTTGCGTTCGCAAGTGTGGAAATGGATCGAATGTTTGAATTTTGTGTTTGAAAACTTATTAATTATATTATAATGTTTTATTTATTGAATTTGAACGACGTATTATTTCCACTAGGTAACATCGAACGGCGCTGGCTGAATGCATTGGCATAGGATTTCCGAAGTGGTCGACTTAAGTTCAAATCTTGTATTTGAAATTTTATGTTCGATATTTTTTTTGTGTTTATTTTTGGTTTTATGTTTTTTAGAAGGCAGCGATGTGCGACCAATGTACAGGGTGTTGCATTTCATTGAGGTCGCTACCGTTTGATTTTATTGTTGGAATTCGATTGTGGTTCCACCGTTTGTGGGATTTTTATATGACCACTCGAACGTTCCGTTGATTAATTTTGGGGAGTGGTTCTTGGTGGTAATGTCTTTGCCACTGTACCGGTTCAGGTCGGCTAATGCACTTTACATTCGACATCGCTTATGTCATCGCCTACCGACAACGAACATCTTATTGTTGGTTTTATTTTTTGTGTGTTAGCAAAGCTGTTTCCTTGATTTTCTCCGGGGCGTTCATTTGACACGACCCACGGCCTTGCCGCCGCTATTAACGAGCTGGTTTATACCTAACATCAGGGCCCCACGAAAATAAAAGTAGAATTTATTTTCTGCGTGGACATTATCTGTTCCGAGCTACCTTTTCATTAGAGATAGTGAGGAAAGATTTTGTTTCATATTACTGTGCCATGGAAAAATATGAAAAAAAACTATTTTATAGAGAATTTTGTGCTCTTCAATTATGGTCTGATCATAATTTATCATACATGCATAAATAAGCGAGTTATTGGCAAAAACTCGCGTTGGGGGAGCTAAAACCCCGGGAGCTAAAACCCGCGTACATGATATCGAGGTCGACTTTTTACATATTGTTTACAACGATGTCATAAAGATGTGTACCAAAATTCAGCTAGGTGGGAATTTTTCCGAGCTAAAAACCTAATTTGACTGGACTATTGCGATGTTTTGTTTGAATTTTAATGTTTAAAGTAATATTGTTGCTAGATTAAATTATCAAAATTGAGTTAGTTACAATAGTTAAGATTTTGGAGGATAAAAAGTCGGCAATGTGGCCACATAATTATTTGAGTTTCAGTAAATTTTACAGATCGTATTAAGTACTTTTTAAGTATTTTTCCGTTTGCGTTTTTCATTTATTGTTTGTGTTATGTTAGTAAAATTATTGTTGCGAATAAGCTAAATTGTACAAATTCACGCTATAGGTTTTTGCCATTTTTGAGGTTTCAAGTATATTTTATTATCTTTGTTTAAATTTCGTATTTTAATTTTCATTTATTAATAAAGCTAATGTAAAGTGGTAAAGTCACCCCTTCAGCAGAAAGGTTTCATGTTTTAAGATAACTATTGGTAAGTACCAGGATTTTTCGCAATGGTGAGTTTACCAAAGGAGAGCTTCGTTATGGTACGTCCCTCTATTTAATATCTTTGGTGGCGCACATTTATTTCAAGATAGAACCACCCCTCCCGCTGCAGCGAAGCCGGCACTTTGTTTGTACGGGGGTGTGCGTAGTCGCAGCGGTTTTGCTCGTCGGATCGATTCTAAGAATCTATCTTGCGGTACTCCTGTTAATATTGGCTTGTGCTCTGATCAAGTGTTATTGACTTGGAAAATTCTATTTTCCTAAAATGAGCATATAATGGATTTTAACTATGTAAAGTATTTGGTATATCTAATTTGAGGAACTCTTATGTCATACACGATCAAAAGCTTGTGCGGTATCTAAAAATAACTGTGCTGTATTGTTTATTTTCGCATCATTCTATAGAGATTATATAAGCGATGTAACGTTATATTTCAATTTGGTTGTAATTTGCTACATCGTTTTGTTTCCTTTGTGAGACTATATCCATTCCCGTAACCGTCAACACTACTTGATCAGCTTATATTGGTCGTATCACATTTTGCGTTGTTGCGCCAAACAGGAGCAGTATACTCAATAATTATTGGTTTACTTAATATTTTCGATTTTTACTTCCAATTTCGGCATAGCATCTTTGTACATTATCCGGTTTTACCTCGCCATATTCTTATAACATTACAATTTTATTTGCATTTGTTATTGCTTGTGTTAAGTTCAGACAAACGCTTTATCCGATCATCTAATCGGTAAAAATGTTTTTATTTGTCATATACTTGAAACCTTTTTAAATATTTCATGTAAAAATGTTTCTTAAGGTAGATGTATTTGTAGTATTAAAAATTTATTTATGTTTTTGTAGATAAAAATTTGATAACGAAATATTTTATACAAAATTTGTTGGTTTGATTTTATCGATTATTCTAATTTTTAACGAGAATTGCAAATAAAGTAGCTATTTGATGGAAATTCTGCCGCAAAGTATGAAGATAACGATCATAAGGGAAATTTTTAATATAAGGTTACCATGATTGATAAGAAACTGTAAGGAAGTATTTTAACGCATAGCATATGTAGCAATGCGTGCAATTAATAATTTAAATAATTTTAAATATGTGCATGCTATTTTTGTTTATAAGAAATCTTTAAATTATTACTCTGTTTTTAAAGACTATTTTTAAAATAAAATAACATAAAATTAATTCTAATTTTACTGAAGAAGTAGCTTTTAATAACATTTAAACGGTATGCTTTTTTTGTAAAGGGCTGTTTTGTTTTATCTACATTTCAAGTTAATGCTTGAAATATTTGAGTAAAAATATTTAAACAATTTCTAATTAAGTAGTTCATTTTTATTTCTGAAATTAGTACCTACCTCTCAAAAAGATATTCTGAAGTATAAGTACAAGTTAATTAAAATTATATCAGGTATTTATAAAATACTTGAGTTGAAATATTAAAATAGAAAAATAAAAACTTTCAGGAAAATATACGAAAATGTAATCAAAAAATGAAATTTAAATTTTATGAAGTTTAATATATCCGCTTTAAAATATGTGGATATAAAAATAAATACTAATTGAAATATAATGAAAAAGAGGGGTTAAATATTGAAAATGAGTAGAAAATCTAAAAGTGATAACCCAATATTTCAATTTATTTGATCGAATCATGTTTTATGCATTTAAACCGACAGTAATAATTATATTATTTTATCATTATATATTTCGGTTAATATAAAGAATACAATTTAGATGTCACGTGACACTATTTGCGCCAATGTAAATTAGTTACAAAGCTATCGCAGCGATGTGATGATAAACAATAAACAATTATTGTCACCTTATTTATTTATTTATAAAGGCTTTATTTATTTGTCAAACTAAACAAACCAAACCAAACAAAAGGAGGTTTAAGGGGCTGTTCCGCATAGCATAAAAATGCATACAACACAAGTTTCTTAGTCTCTCCAACTCTAATTTTACTTGGATGTGGTGAACCACGTTAGAGCCGACCAACCCCCTCGGGGGCTGCGGTAGAAATTCTAACATAGAAGAATGACTAATATAGTCACTGCAATGCGTTCTAAAAACAAACCAAGTAATGTTAGTTTTAAGAAATATAAATGCTTAATTTTTTATATTCATACTCTATGGTTAGGATTTATATATATTTGGCGTCGGGAACTGTAAAAGCAAGATAACTCCATCATTTTCAATTAAGTTGTTTTCATTGACTCTATATTAGACTTATAATGGATTGAACTATTTCCAATGAGAATGCTCTTCATCATTTAAGTTTGCAGCGACTTGCTTTGTTTTCACAAAACATACATACAATAAACAATAAATTATAATATTATGTGTGAAAGTGTACAAATAAAAATGAAGTTATCTTGTTTTTGCAGTAATCCGATGATTGATTATTTTATTCCTACCTTGCTTTTTTTTAAATTTTACGACGACTACGTTATCTTTATACGTTTTCGTGCCAACAATGTATGATTTTATTGGAAAGTAAAATACTATACAGGATGTTTGAAAGATGGGGAATATTTTCCCAGGAAACCAGGACAAAAAAATCAATATACCCATGTCCGGAAATGCACCATAATGCTCTATGTCAGGGTTTCTCGAAGTGGGGTTCGCGAACCCCTAGGAGTTCGCCATTTAATGGTAGGGGGTTCGCGACAAGATTTATGTAATGGCGGCTGGAAGCGCGTGCGACATGCATGATGGCGAAGTTCTCGCAAATAGTTCGCTGAAGCAATCATTGCTACAAAGACATTTGGAGACAAAACATCAGTAGTACGTCGACAAACCTTTAGATTTTTTTGTTCGAAAAAAGAAAGAGCTGGATTATTCCAAAAGAACTATGAAAACCACCTTGGCTACTAACTCTGAATATTTACGTGCGTCTTTGCTTGTGGCATATAAGATCTCAAAGACAGGAAAGACATACAATATTGCTGAAGAATTGATTTTGCCGGCTGCTAAAGATATGGTTAGTTGCGTATTGGGAGACAAATCGTCGAAATTGCTAGATAAAATACCTCTTTCGAATGATACAATTGCAAGGCGCATTCACGACATGTCACAAAATGTTGAAAATCAACTCGCACAACGATTGCAAAATAGTTATTATGCGATTCAAGTTGATGAATCAACAGATACGAGTATTAGTGAATTGCCGATTTTACTTGGATTTGTTAGATATGCGCATGAAAATATTTCTGAAGAAGATTTTCTGTTGTGCAAGACCTTCGAGTCTACGACAAAAGGAGAAAATATTTTCAACACCATCAATGCATTTTTTGAAAAACATGAAATAGATTGGACAAAGTGTGTTGGTATATCGACTGTTGGCGCCAAGGCCATGACAGGAAGGATATCTGGACTAATTACCAGGATTAGAAATGTTGCTCCTGAGACCAAAAGTACGCATTGTGATTGCACAGAGAAGCATTAGCGTGCAAGAAAATGCCTAATGATTTATAAACAGCACTGTCAGAGGTCGTAAAAATAATAAATTAAATAAAAGCACGTCCGCTCAATTCGAGACTTTTTGCATTATTATTCCGAGAAATATTTTTACAGCTAATTTACAGCTAAAATGTTTGTTGGGATGTTTAATTACTATTACACTGTGAAGTACGCTGGTTGTCAAGAGGCAAGATATACATATTAGCTCGGTTTGTTGAACTTCGTCACGAAATCTATTTATTTTTGAAGGACAGTGACTTCAACCTCAAGTTACGATTTGAAGATGAAACATGGCTTAAAAGAGTAGCGTATTTACCTGACATTTTCTCTTGTCTCAACGAAACGAATGCTTCGATGCAAGGTTCCACATGCAGCGTATTCACTGTGCAGGACAAAATACACGAACTCATAAAAAAAATAGATTTTTGGAAAACTTGCTTGAGATCAAATATTGTTGAATGTTTTCCTCTTCTGCACAATTTATTTCGACGAACGCCCTGACCGTGGATGCTGACATGAGGGCTGAAATTGTTCTTCATCTTTCTCAGCTCTCCGGCGAACTGAAAAGGTATTTTTCCAGATATTAATAATGCTGAAGGCTGGATTCGAAACCCATTAATGGTCACAACCGAGAACATAATTGCTGGTTTGAGTATTAAGCAACAGGAGTAATTACTAGAAATATCCGCAGATGAAACTCTTCTAGCTTATTTTAAAAGGATGTCTTTAATTGATTTTTGGGCAGCTAGACAGGAAGAATATCCCGAACTCTCACGCAAAGCGGTGAATTTCCTCTTACCCTTCGCAACAACTTACTTACATGTATGTGAGAGTGGGTTTTCACACCTGGTCATGTTAAAAACCAAGTACAGAAATCGACTAGATGTTGAGTCAGAATTAAGATTAAAGTTTTCCAAAATTGCTCCTAAAATCGACTCAATTTGCGACAAGAAACAAGCCCATCCATCACATTAATATTAACATACCTATTTATTTTTGTCACTGTAATACAGTGTATTATTTTATTTAAATTTTATTAAAATAAAAAATACTTATTTTCTTTATACAGCTAGATTTTCTTTTTTTTGGGGGGGGGGTTAGGGGTTCGCAGTCATTTGGGAACTTGAAAAGGGGTACGTGGGGCCATAAGTTTGAGAAGCCCTGCTCTATGTCAACGAATCGGGTACGGCTGCAATGTATAAAGGGAATATTTCAGAAATATTGGAACGTGTTTATTGAGAAGACGTTTTGAATGTTGCTAAAATATTACGTTTAGTGGAGTATTTTGTTAAATTGGAAACGGTTGATTTCAGGATACGAGTACTACTATGGTTTTTTTGCCATGGTGAACATTCTTCAAATATTGTCTACTAGTTTTTGAACATTCTGTATTCCATTATTAAAGTAATTCCATAACAATTCAAAATTGCCAATTCTTAAAATTTTATATCAGAACTGTACAATAAAAGTTCCCATATTTATTGATACCTACCAAAAAACAGCCAATTAATAGGAGAGGGTTAGTGTACCGGTAATGGTCGTTGCTCAAATAATGGTCATCCTTGAAAAAACTGTTATTTCTGTTTTACAAACACATTTTCTCTACTCACTGGTTTATTGGATTATGGCAATTACTCTGCATTGTGTTGGTAAAAATATTGAATAAATATACATAGTATACCTTATAATCTAACGGTTGTCCAATAAGAGTAATGTTTTTATAAAATTATTTTTAATTAGGCTTAGCCATTAAGCATTACAAATGATCTCACTATGTATTAAATATAAGCTCTCTTTACATAATAATGGCTATACAGTTTCTACTTAAAAAATTAGCCGCACTAGCGAATATTTAATAATAGCTCTTAAAAGTATAAATTTTGTATGCTTGGTGTTATCTTGTGGTAATTTCTAAGTTCATAGTGAACAGTGTCAACAATATTCAAGCAATTTTAGTATCAACGACGGTTATTCCGTTATTACTTTTGACTAGTTGAAAGTCATTTTACATTTGTTTCTTAGCTTTATTTAGTTTGTACCGTGTTATAGGTATACAAAGTTGGACTTAGCTACGTTTTGATAATATTTGTAAATTATATAAATATTCAGTTCTTGTAAGAATATATTTTTCATTTCATGTTACACAATAATATTAAAACCCGCAATTTTAGAGAGAATTTTTTGAAAATGGCGTATAGTTAGGATAAAAATATCACAAGAGCGAACAGGAGTATTATCAGGAGTACCATTAAAGCACTCCAATAAGTTTATGCGAAGAATTGGAAGAATTTCGTTTGTAAGTGAACGCCTCAGGCTAACACTGAATTGAGGCTGAAAACGCAAAACTTCTGAGAGAATCGATGGTAAAGTTGTTAATGAGGCTGTTAAGTATCGACAAGTATCGAACCACTCATGACATTAAGAAAATAATTTCGAAAGTTGGGCAGGCAATTGTAGGTAGTAAACTTGTTTCCAAACTACCATAAGAGTTTAATTCATAGTTTCAATTGGACGAACAGTGCAAATATAAAGCTATGCGCAGTTGATGACTTTAGATTGGGAAAAAAACTATTCCGTTTGGACGGAATAACAAAACTTAAGCGACCAACTTGACACTCTTTTCCTGAACGAAATATTAATTAATTTGTTTTCTTCAATTTTTAATTTTTCTTCGATGAATCAATCCTCCAGTACATGTGATTTCATCCACAGACATCCACATGAAAAACATACAGCACAGTGTACGATTAAAATAATAGGAGGAGATTTCATTTTACATTTTAGGATCGTGTGAACACATCCAGCATGGTCTCCATAAGCGCGAGATACAACCCTCCATTGAAGGAGCTTCGCTCAGAGATACTTCTGCAGGAAGTTTTTTGCAAAATCGTACGGCCGATCAACGACAACCTATTATGTCAAGATGTCCAAGATCCATATTTACCACAGGATGCGGTCAGATTATTCTCAAACTGCCTGATTCTGGCTCATAGGCCGGCGCCGGAGTTACTGATTAACGTATAACTCATACGCTGTATAATACCGACACACACGGATGTATGACAATACCCATTTGATAAGTCTAGGTATATACCATAACCACAGCCACTACGAAACCAACACCGCGATGAGGAAGGATGGATAACCTCGTAATGCCACCCATTAGCACGGGTATTACATTCTATCTGGGATCATTATGTTATGGAGCCTAACCGATTGCGCCTCTTAGCGTGATGACCTATCATGCTCTAGTTTCACCAACGCCGATAATCGGCAGATTTAAAGAGGCATGTTGCTCATCGAAATCTGCGGTCTCATAAAGTGAGTATTACCGCAGGATCCCCTCATCACATACCACCATTGTCCATTATTAACAAGCATTGTGAAGTCATTGGTAAGCATAATGTCACATATTTGAAGAACTCGAGCGTGAGTCGTGAATTACCCTTAACCACATTAAATAAAACCACTCAGACGTGCACTAAAGTTACGTGCACACACTTCCGTTCCTTTTTTGGTGCTTTTGGTCAGTTAGGATAACTTAAAATTGACTGATCATGGGAACAACTTGAAGCGTGTTAGGCGAAAGAAATCAATTGTATTTTTGCTTCTATTCAATATCAATTCCGAATTTCATGCTCAAACCAGCCACCGTTCGACGGCCAATTGTTCGACCAGTTTCCTTTCGTCATTATTTCGTAACAAGAGGAACGCCACTGAAAGGCAACACTTTGGACTTGGTATCATCAGCTGTGTAACTTTTTCAACTGTTAAACGCCACCCTCTGCGATACCTTGAGAGGTCATCCTCAGGCACCCTGAACGATGAAAACAGTAGAACATTCCAAATCTATTATGGTTTTGTCGCATTATTGATAGCGAAGTTCCTGGTGCAATCTATTTCGTGGATGGAATTATGCGCTAGGAGTAATATAAAAGTCTTACGAACAGTTCTGTATCCACATATCTCTGTTAAAGGATTCGCTGATAGAACTTACTATGTTATATATTTATGCATTGTACGTATACTGCCAGAAATATTAAAAAATATTTAAATTGTAAAAATACCGCTCTACTGGATTGGCTTGAAACTCTTCAGTTTAGATGTGATGTAAATGTATGGATTGTCCTAAAATGCATTGCATATAATTTGCATAATACCAATGTGAAGAAATTGAATGAAACTGTACTAAATATAGGGCCTTTTAATCATCAACTTAAAAAATACAGCTAATTTTTAGATAAGAGACTCTATGTAAATTTTCTTCTTATTGTTCTTCATCGGCTCGATATTCTTTCAAACATCCAGTCGACTCCTGGACTATAAGCCTCTCCCCCATGAGGCGATGTTCAGGCCATGACCTACCGCACTAGCCAAGTGCGGGTTGGTGGGGAACAGTCAGCGGCGTTTGTTTTAAATTAGGCACCACACGGTCACCCATTCAAGTGCAAACCGCGAACAACCTTGCTGGATTCTCGTGATGTATCGACCACGGGCATTTGCATTGCACTGCTCTATTTTTCTAATTGGAAGAAATACATAACATTTCAGCTTTAAGGGGGTATTCCATTATTTTCACTTCAAAAATACATTTTTTTATATATTTATTATTAATCTGGAATCTTTCTAGAACATGTTAGTGAAAGAATTTTGTGAAAAATTTAAAAAATGAGGAAGTTATGAAGATTTCTAATAACGCAGTTGTAAATTCGTATATGGGAAACCTGCACTACAAGAACCTTACCGCATAATTTTAAATGCGTTTTTCTCCGAATGACATTTCTTTAGATGGTGGGCATTCTATCTTAAAAAATAATAGAAATCTTGCGGCATTCGATTTTATATCAAATTCTCTATCGTTTGAACTAAAACAAATGCATTCGTACAAAATTTAGGTGCTTTTTGTGGTTTCAACTTGAAAAAAATGTAGAAAATTTCAATTTTTTTTTAAAACGCTGCCATTTCCTATGCAATTTTTTTTCTTATGATTGTAGTTGGGATTATAGCGACAACTCTGTTGAATACGAAAATCTTTCGTTTTTTAATTTTGGACAAAGGACCTGAGCTTGCCCACCACCTTTTTAATAGACTTACATTCAGGAGGCTGTAGCAGCACAAATTTTTATTATTTTTATATGAAAAATTCACAATTGTGTATTCAATATAATATAATAAATATCCAATCATAACAGAAAAATTTCTATGTTGTTTCATTTTTCTAAAAAAAATCCTGAAAATTGCCTAGATTTATGAGCGAAAAAGTGGAATACCTCCTTAAATAATAAAATCGTCTTGGTTGTCTATTACCGGTACAGAGTGAAAATGTCAGTTTGGTGGACGAGCGAAGGCAGTCCGACAACTATTGGTGAGACAAAAAAATATTGTTGTATTCCGAATCGAGTACGCTATGTTTTCTTCGACGTCGAAAATCGATTGCAATTTAAAAATTATTATATAATTATTTGACAATAATAAATTTTTAGGTTAGATTTACTTTCTTGCCGGCTATAGGTAGTAGAAAAAGTAGATTTACTTGTACAAAAAATATATTATAATACTAAATTAAATAATATCGCGTGTTTTGTTTCAAAAGATGATACTCTAAATAGGGTTTGTAAAAATTTAAAATACTGTATACAAATAGTTGACTATAGATTGATAATTTGTAAAATTATAGTTGAGGAATAGGTCATTATAATCTAACAAGTAGACAAGTTTAAAAAAAAAATACCTCAACGAACTAACTTGAATTAGGTCGGAATCGTATTCAGATTAGCGATCAAAGAAATGAACATCACTGATTTTTATTTACCATTTTTTCTTTGATCGCTGATTCTGAATATGGTTCTGACTGTTGATGTTCGTGATGGTATTGTTTTACTGAAACTTATCTATTTGGTAGGTTATAATGATCTACTTCTCAATTATAATTAATTATTTTTAATACCTTCAAATAATTTTAAGTGTTAAATATTGAGATATGGCGAATAAAATGTAGCAAATGCTAAAACTTAAAAATGTAAAAATGGAAAGAAATTATTTTTGTGTTCAACTTTAGCTTTCTTTATTGATGGAAGCGTATACCCATATATCTGCAATTTTGTTTTAATCGTGAGTAGTAGTACTCACCAACGCTCACTTAAAGTAAAATATTTCTTTCAATTTCTAAATACAGGGTATTCTAATAAGAGCTGACCGATTTTGTTTTTTAATAAACCACAAAATAATTTATAAACAAGAGAGAAAGTTTCTTTTGTCCTTATCATCAATGGATTGATATGGAATCAATTTTTGTGAATTACATTTTACAGTGCAATTTACTTGTGAAAATTTGTGCTTTTTGGTTCTGAAAAGTGTTTCGTGCATATTTTAAGATATACTAAAATAGTTGACCTTTTTTGATAATAATGATAAAATTATAATTGGTATAGGTCTGTTGAAACAATTTTATTGTCGTTTAGACGTTTAGGGACAATTTTTGACCAAGTTTCACTTTAAAACATTGCATAGTTTTCCCCATATTTTGATCTTTTCAGTTTTATTGTTTCTGTTACAAGAGCATTATTTATTTTATTTTCTCTATATCCCTGCAAGTTTAATCTCTTTATTTGCGATTCCTCTGACTTTCCAGATTGCAACTTGTACGTTTTCCAAAATCTTGTAACTGGGATGTGAAAATTATTATCCGTCCAGGTTCCGATGCTATTTAGAGCACTTCAAATAAATTAATTGTCCACGTGGAACCATTCACACAATCTCCAATCTTGGTGCGCCAGGGATTTTTGATGGGGTTATTTCTCCCAGTCGAAAGACTTCGATTTTTCGGCATTACAGAATCACCGTTTATCCTTCACGACTACAGTTAATTCCCCTACCTTTTTCTAAAATGTTTCGTTAAACTGTATGTCCTCCATACCTAACGTTTGTGCTGGAAGAGTATGTGGCAGATAAACAGGTGTTGTTCAGTAGTGGACATTATAAGGCTGAATAAGAAGAACACATCTTGTAATCTTGGGCCGCTCATTACGTCGATTATCAAAACCCTTAATACTTTCATAAAAGAACAGGCTGGAGAACTGCAAGCTCTAATTGTAACAAATTGTTACATTACAATGTAACATTCATTACGAATACAAACTTTTGCCCACTTTGTAGATGATGACCTTTACAACACCCTGTATGGTTGTTTCATTTCCATAGTGGTGGGATTTCCTGAATATTTCATCATAAGCTGAAAGCTTTCCACAGATTCGTTTAGCTTCCATTATAAGTATATATTTTAAATTTGGGATGATTTAATACATTTAGTTAATTCTAATCAGGATTTGCGATTAACGACCAAATTGGCAGCCGCTATTTTATGCCTAGAAAGAACTGTTTCACTGCCAACTGTCGAACAGTGTTGTTTACCATTAAGTTTATCAGCCTCTGGAAATCCATTAGTACATGTTAATTTTATTATGGAGACGTCGAGTGGTTCCTCGTATGCAACTACGTTTTATTTTGATGTCTTCAGTTACCACTTTTGTGTTCAAGAAAAACAACACCCATTTTTGTATCATTAATGCCCGGTTTCTGAAGATCTCTGGTTATACTCTACATAACTAATCTAAGGTTAAAGTTATAGTTATCCACAATGCGCATATTCCAGAAAGTTAACAACCAATAAAAACGTAGGTTAACTTTGATCAGAGATTATTTTTCGTTATAGAAACTCAAAATCTGCAGTTATACTAAGGTTAAGCTTAACCTTAATATAACTCGAGCTTCAGAAACCGGGTATTAGTGTTGGTTTCAGCTACAATCCAATTAAGGAAACCCACATTGTCAGTTGGGATAGGTCGTGCAAACGCTGCGTGCATGACAGGTTTGAGACCATTTTTTTTATTTATAAATTGTGATAAATGTAGCATTTTTTTAATAAAACCATAGTGTTTATCAACTAACTACTTCATGTAGTTACAACGGGGTTGTTGACCTATAATAAATGGTTACTGGTTGTTATCACTACTTACGCTGTATTGCGTTTTGAAAGATAATTTATACTCTCCTTTTGTGCTGTAGTAACCAAAGTCAAAATACAATTTCAAATTCACGTTTTTATTTACTTTTAGCAATGATAAGCAATTTTCTTACAGAGACCTACTACCCTTTTGCCTTTGTAACGTACCCCGAGCTAGTTTATACCGACCATCAGGGTTGATCTGCTACGGCAAGTTTACTGCTAAGTATATTCTTTACTTAGCAGATGTTAAAGATCTTCAATTGGACCGTCTCATAAGCGGGAAGATTGGAAATTTTTACAGAATGTGGACAAATGTGACAGAATTATGGAAAACAAGTGCAGTAATATATTTTATACGTCTTCTTTCAGGCACTTAAAATATTATTTCAAACTGGGCAAATCTCGATTTGTGGATGGTCCTGTCCTACCTGTGGAGGTTGTGAAAATTCGTCCAAGCGGCAGAGCCTGTGCTTTGTAACTGCCCAGTCTTAACGGCGAAAAGAGGATCCATGTAGTGCACTGCAAGATCTTCGAGTTTATCCTAAGTTTGGGAGTGACTCGGGGAGTAAAGAGATGACGAGCTGCTGAAATCATTTGAAGGTAGCCTAATGGGCCTGATAATGAACTTAGTGATAGGGGTATAATATTTTCCAATCTCCTAATAATGCAGGTGGGTGAAACAGATTTTTAATGATTCATTTAATTATATTCATTCATACAATTAATGAATTTAATTTATTTTGAACAGTGAAAAGCAATCGTCGTGAATCGCACTCTTGACTAACCTTATATAAATACGTGTATAATAATTGACGAACACTTTTGGATAATGTCATGAACACAATTTTTTTCTGTAAACAACCATTTGGTGGAAACTTACCCAGAATTTCAGAATCGAGTAATTTCAAATATTATGCTATTGGTCAAGGCGATCGACATTTTTTTATGCATTATAACATGCAATAGTTATAATCGCACGAAGAGTTAAATTGTAATCAGAAAAAGATTTTCTGTATAATTTAATACAACTTAAAAATTCTCTAATATTAAAAAACTTTACAATATTATGCAAGATTTCAGATTGAACGCGATAGATTACGATATCCAGATTGCTTATGAGTGGATTAGCAGTTATTGTATTTTTACGAGTACTGGTTTTGGAATAAATTCTGAATCTTAAAAAAGTGTATTAGAAAATTGAGAATATATGTACGAGTAAAGGTATAAAGTAGCTTGTATGACACATCAAACATGAATCGATCACAATGTACCTTGACGATACAACACGATAAGTGGTAGCATATAATATAAGCTTAATGGCACAGCACAACGCAGCAAAAAGTTAGTTGAAAAAATATGGTTTTCGAATTACAAGCAATCAGTAAGATTTTATCTGGTTCTTTTATTTTTAATACCCACTGGATTTGACCACAAGTATGCCATACTTTCTTGTGTATGCTACGATACCCTCATAGCTAGCAACAAATGATCCTGCGGTATGATTATGCTTTCTCCAAACTTTAAAAAATAAAATGTATCGTGTTATGTTTTCATTTTTTCCTAAAATATCTACGAGTATTTTAAAAATTCAACTGAAATCAACTAAAATTGTACCGGTAGGAAAAAGTTTTATCGAGTTCCCGAAATTCCCGCATAATTGACTTTAAAAAAATGTTTAATTATTGCATAAAGTTCGTAACATGAAAATGTATACTATTTTAATCGGTCTATCGGTCAATAGCGAGTTTCCAGGAAAAGTTTCGTAGAGTTTAATGGAGTGCTGCAACTCGGAAAACTAAAACGGAATTTTGCCTTTTCACATAGAATAAAAACTCTTAAAGGACTATACGTTACTATGATGTATTGGTTAAGTTGTTTTTTGCACATACGCGTCGTGTTTCTTTAGGAGCAACAGTATTGGGTATACTAATTTGGTTGTTTATCAAGCTAGTCTAACTTAAAAAAAGCTATAAACAAGTTTTCTGTAAATTTTTGAAATCATATTTGGGTTACTTATCATGTTTTGTGATCAAATCAAGCGCCATTATTGATTTAAGAATGCTTGTTTAATTTTGTATGTTTTATATTTCTGTTATTTCAAAATTTATAGTATAAGTTTCGAGACACTTAAGTTTCCAAACAGCTGAAATCTTTTCAATAATTTTCCTATTAGGCCAGTCAACAATTTATTGTTTTATTGCGTCAACAAATAGGGGTTAGCTAGAATAAATTTTATTATCTTTATCAGGACCTCTAAAAAGACATACTCATTTTGAACCCTCTAGTTATCTCTAGATAGAAAAGATTTTATACATTTTTCTGGTTATTTAGCGGTTACAGGAATCAGAGCACTTTGATAATGGTCGTTTTTGTATGGTGTGATCCGTTGTGAAAAAAATTATTTATTTAAGGTCATTTATGAATATTCCACAGATTCCAAAACATGTATAATAGAAGTTTTATATCAAACTTGATACTCCTCAATGGAACTGCAAACTTTAGGTACTAATAACTATAAATAGAAGAGTAGGGAGTGAGACACGGAGGGACTAGCAGATTCCCGCTGCCATACACATATGCATATTGTTAGTGTATATTGCTAGATCTTTATTGTAAGCATATTTGGATTTTACATCTTAGGTAGCTTGCTAAGCTGGTCCTCGACGTGCCTGTTACCCTGTATTTAATCGTTATGAAGGTAAATCATTAGTACAGGGGGACCGATGGCTTAACGTGCTCTCCGAGGCACGGAGGCGGCCAAGAAATTTTTACGTTCAGGTTCGGAGTCGAACCGGGAAACCCTACGTTAACAGTTGATCATGCTAACTATCAGACTGCCATCAGTTATGTATATTTATTGGTCATAATTTGTATAAAATGCCATTCTAAGACAAAGCCTATTGAGCAATTATTTTACTGCAATTTCCTTATAGGGGTTGTAAAAAAATTGAGGTAAGCTGGAATAAATTTTATTATCATTATTAGAACCTTTATAAAGACATACTAATTTTGTACCATCCAGCTATCCCGGATTTGGACGCCATAGGAAACAACACGCGAAGAATAACGATTTAACGAATATTCGTGAATATCTCGTCTTCAATACACTTGAGAGCAAAATGTAAAGTTATTCTGAAGTTTTGTTATTGTTAATAGTAGATCGGTTATAGAGATTACAGCTATCGAAGCGCGTGACATATATTTACCATTGTTCTAGTTATGGGCCTTTGAATATTTTTATGAACCCTAATTTCACTCATGATTATCGTGTGGATATGGCCAAAAGAGTAAAATTATCGGTAATAAAAATATTTTGGGATGTACAGGTCAATGGCAAATATACCATGCACTATGATGACTGCAACTCCGTAACCTATCAATTAACGAGATAAAAACATAAGATCCTTTCAATAGATAATTTAGGATGCTTCATTTTGAATAACTCTATATTTTGCTCTAAAGTGTACCCAAAGCGGGTTATTAACAAATGTTTAAAAAATTTAATTCTTTGCGTATTTTTTCCTACGGCGACCAAATCCCGAGCCGCTAGAGGTTGAAAAATTATTGTCTTTTTAGAGGTTCTAATAAAGATAATCAAATTTATTCCAGCTAGCCCCCATTTTTTTACACATTAACAGCTGCACGAGAATGGATCGAATAAGAAACGAAGATATCCGCGATGAATTAAAAAACTGGAGTTCACATGTTAATAGAATGAAGAACAATACAATCCAGAAAAGATGCTCTCATATAACCCAAAGAGGAGAAGAGATGTCGCCCGCCCAAGAATACACTGGCGCAATCTATGAACTATCAATCTACTGAAATGAATACTGCCTATACCTTGGAAGGAAGAAGAATGGCATTTTAAAACTACTAACAAAAATATCAGATTAAAAATTATATAGTCGAATTGGACCCAGCAAAAAGCAGCAAGGCTTCCCACTAAATAGATCGACCACAGACATTGTGTTTGTCTATGCCAGTTAGTCGAAAAAGCTATCGAATTTAATAAACACTTTAACTCTGTTTCGGTGACCTCACTTAAGTACTTGACAGAGTATACCTCTTCGATTTAATAAGAATAATGCAAGACAAGGCAATTGACAAAAAAGTGATCCATACAATCAAAATATTAAACGCCAAAAATAGAACTAAAATCAATACAAATAATGTATTAACGGAAGCGATCTCCATCTTGGTGGGTATTAGGCAGGGCGATAGTCGAAGTCTCGCTCTCTTTAATATAATTATGGATCAAATGGTTCAAGATGTCAAACGTACTAACATAGGCTGTAGACTACAAAATAACAAGATACAAATCCCATGCTGTGCTGATGAAGTCATCCTCACAGCAGAAAACGAAGACGATTTGCAACGCTTACTATTTAGGCTAAAAACAACCGCAAAAGAACTAAATATTCAGGTCTCCACTCAGATAACACAATACATGGTGATCTCCCAAAACCAAACACGTTGCAAGTTATCAATGAACGGTAAATCAATCGAAGAAGTCATGGCAACACTATATTTTGGCGTCAACGTATGAAGTGATAATAACACCACATATAATGTGGGAAGTAAGACACAGGAAATTAAAGCGGCTGTTGTCTCAGGGTGCCTTCACGAACTGGTGTATGGCCAATCCTTACCTGCGCAGCTGAAACAAGAGCCGATTCGTCAAAAATCAAGCATGTTGCAAGGTCAACCGAAATGAGAACCTTGAGGGCCATCACTTACGTGAGTCTGCACGATAGAGTTAGAAGTGAGAGAATCCGTGAAATATATGACGTACAGGACGAGGTGAGATGGACTAGAGCAAGACGAAGCAACTGGAGGGAGCATATTGGAAGAATGGATGAGGGAAAGACTTGCCAGAATAGCGCAAACTCAAAAACCAGATACTAGAAGACTACCCGGAAGACCACACAAGAGGTGGTATGAAAGTTAGATATCGTCGTCTCAAGAAAATAATTTCTGAAAAAAAGGAAGCAGGCAATATGAAAGAAACAGAACTTTGTCCTATTTCAAGAGGAAGAAGAAGCATATTACAGGATTACTGCATTTAGAGTGAATATTTGTCAATGAGTCAATATGTCGATCATAAACTGCTACGCACAAACAGAAGACAGCTGCGAAAACGAAAAAGTAGTATTTTACAATGAAATCGAAACTCTGTGTGAAACAGTTCTCAGCAATACATATTTATTGTGTTACGATACTTCAATGTGAAAATAGGCAAAGACGATCGTATCAGCTGGAAAGTAATCAATATATGAAAAAACAAATGTACAGACATATAGAGACAGATTGTATAATCTAGCGGAAGCGACAAGCACTATGACCTTCAGTACCAAATTTAAATACAAAAAAATGCACAAAATAACGTGGGTTTGGCCTGGTGGAGGTAATGAAGATTGGAACTAGATTGGCCATGTACTGAATTTAAAGAAGAAAGAAAATACAGTAAGAGATGAAACATACAGCGGAGCCAATGCAGACTCTGATCATTACTTTGTGGTGGCCACAATAAGACAAAAATCGACAGAATAAAGCAGAACAAAAACAAGTAACAGAAGAATAAAAACCGAAGAACTTAAGAACAGTAAGAGAAAACGACATTTCAAAGAGCGAATCAGAGAAAAATACTAGAATATAAAAAAAAGACAAAATCGAAGGAGTGGTTTGAAGATGAGTGGATACAATGCAACAAAATAACAGTTGAAAGAAGACTAGTTTGTTTGAAAACAAGAGGGCAAGAAAACTTGAACAACTACAATGAAAGTACAAGACAAGCAAACAAGATGTACAAGCGAAAAAGAATGCATGGTTTGTGGAAAAATTGGAAGAAATTGAAAAAGTAACAAATTAAAGAACACAAAATTTTCTACCAGCCTGATAGATTTCTACCAATTTCTACCAAATGATAGATAAATAATGTTTCGAGAGTCAGACAAGGAGACGCATTATTGGCGGTGCTTTTTAATATTGTATTGGAAAAAATAACTCAAGGAATAGGTGCAAAAGGTTCGATAGAAATAAGAGAGGGTCAGATACTCGCCTACGCAGACGACATACTAATCATGACAAGAACACACAAGAGAACGCTAGCAATGTTTCAAGAAATGGAAAAGGCGCCGGCAGAAATGCGTCTGAAGGTGAATGAGAGCAAGACAAAATATATTTATGAGGTGTGTAAGGAACCCATCATGTATTAGGAACAATCTGGTGATAGATAGATACACATTCGAAAAAGTAGGCAGTTTCAACTATTTGGGAGTATTTACAGACAAAAACAATAACGGAAGAAAAGAAATCATAAGATTACAATCAAGCAATAAATCGAGCGACCAGTGTTCGCGTAACAATCAGAAACAATGTGTATGTCCAAGATGAAGGCAGAATGACTGTGAGTATTTGAGAGAAAAAGTTTTCGTACCATCCTGGAAAAAAGTTGAGAATGGGGAACACAGGCTTCTAATGAACCACGAAATCAAAAGAGAAGTGAAGGGTGAACACTTAGTAAGGTTTATGAAGTCACAAAGAATTAGATGGATGGGGCACATTATGGGAAGTGCCGAATGACGATAGAACACAGAAAAGACCGAAGGTTAGATAGTGGGACCAAGTGATGCATGCCCTGTAAGCGATGGAAGTAATAGAGTGAATGGTAAAGATTCAAGATAGAAAATGCTGGATGGAAATCGTCACGGCCGCCACGACTCACGCAAAATTGCAAAACAACAAATTAGAAAACAAAGAAGTATGCAAGTTCAAGTCGAAATATATTATATAGGTTTAATCCTACTCTTTAAATGAATCTGTAAATCCTAAATACATGATAGCAATATTCATATCGAATGTAAAGCTGTTAATAAAAAATAACAATTTGCCAATATTGTGTCATATGTGTAATGTTTAGTCGTACAGAAACTTGATATCTCTTGGATAATATTGATTATCGTTATTCGTACGGCCGTAATTCGCCAGACGGAATTGTCTAGTCCCCCCGTGTCTCGCACCCTGCTATTCTTTTTATAATTATTCGCTACCTATCTTGTGCAGTTACGAGGGTCAAGTTTCATATAGATATAAATCGGTTAAAATGGCTTAAAGAAATGCATTGTACATATTTTAGAACCCGCTCCGCGGAATAACCATGAATGACAGTGTTTAATAAATTTTTTTAAATATTTATATACCGCGCGCTCTGATAGCTGTAACTCCGTAAGTGCACGGCTAACCAGAAAAAAGTATAAAATCCTTCCTTTAGATAATTTATTTTAAATAACTTGTCTCTAAAATGGACTCAAACCGAGATATTCGCAAATATTCATAAAAATGTAATTCTTCTCGTGGGTTTTCCACAATGGCTGCAAAATCCTTTTTAGAGGTCCTAATAAAGATAATAAAATTTACTACAACGTGTCACCATTTATTTAAATAATATACATTTTAGAATTCCTTGTCAACTGACCTATATTGCATTAAACGAAGTTCAAACTTTATAAAAAAATCTATAATGGCACAGAATTTTATACAAACATGGTAATTTAAATGTGTTTGTACAACCTACCTAGAAATGCCCACCTTCAAATGTTCAATTTAAGTTCAGTAATAGTTTTAATAATAACCAAGCTATCTTGTAAAAAGGATGAAATTTGATCACCCTGTACTTAGGTTATAATGGATTTCCTAAAAAAATAATTTTTTTTTTCTTTCAATCAATAACCTATTATAGCGATACTTACTATACTTCTTGTAAGTTCACACCATCGTGATTTTAACTTTTAAAACTGGAATTGAAATTCATTTCTGTGCTTATTCATTTTTATACATTGACATATTACGGCAAAATAAGTAAGAGGGTGGGTCATAACTTAACTTAAAGTTACATCACATTTGTTTTATGTTTTATATGCTATACTATTTACATACATAATGCTCTACTTATATTTGATAGGTGCTATGCGTTGGTAAAACTGGAAATAACAAATTTTATTTTGCTCTTAACATTTTCAGGAACGAGCTTACTGAAATGATCTCCCGGTACATTTTACATAACGTAAACAATTCCAATAACTCTAGTAAATGGAAACAATAAAGAAAATTGTATTTTAAATTAAAGGCAAAACTTAGTTAATTATGAAATTTTCCAAGTGTTTGCGTAAGCATCAGCTTTGCCCAGTTGAAATATGTAAATCCAAAGGCGCCCTTGCGACTTCCGTCTTATGTTAATGCACTTAGGTCGTATCGAAACAGGTAATTAAAAAAAGTGGTTATAATAAATTATTGCAATATCAAACAATATAAACAAAACTAGATTGGGTGTGCGAGGTCGTCAAACAACTATAAAATAACTGCATTGTGATAAAAATGTATCATTGTCAAATTATTTCGACTGAATTACAACATGAATTACGTGGTAAGTGACAATTGTGTTACTTCTTAATATTTTTTTAATAACGTATTGCTTTTAGAATGTTATCATTTTCCTTTTTGGAATTGCTGCAGCCAAGGCTGGTGTAATTGGCTTAGCTCCAGGATTACTAGCCAACCCGGCTGCAATACTTGCTCATGATTCTCCGATAGTTGCACCAAGTATCCTTACAGGTGGTGTAATTGCTGCAAGGGGATTAGTTGCAAGCCCATTAACGGCTAGTGGATATCCACTTTTAGCTCCCGGTTCAGGAATAGAAGGACAATATATTCACGATCTCAGAGGAGAATTATTAGACGGACAATACGTTCACGATTTTACCGAAACCTTGTCCGACAACGGTCAATATCATGGAGAAATTTACGCCTGAATAATTTTTTCAATTTTGTTAAAAGTACAAAAATTATTTTAGTCTACTTTTTAAATAAACTATAAAAAAATGTTGATCTCTTTTAATCATTACGATCTTCTTATCTTTAAAGCCTAACGTAGTATCATATTTATTTGTATCAAATAAGCCCGCTATGAAAATTTCGTTTTCATTTGAAAATTAAGCCTCGGCAAAAAATGGTCTAGCCATGCTGCACGCTATTATACCTACGTCCAAAAGACTGATGAGGTTGGTACGTGGTAAAGAAGTGAAAAATGAAGTATAATTTTGAAAGCCTTTCTTCAAATAATTACACTTGTACAAAAATTAAATATAAATAGCCAAAATATGTCAACCGTTTCTGGAGCACATAAGTTTTGTTCCGGGACACTTATTAGGTGCACAAACAAATAGAACTAATATTTCAATAATTAGTTTAGTTTTGATGTCAATTGCTAAATGCAAGTTCTCAGTAAAGCTGTAACTAGGTTAGAGATAAAGCTGGAGTACAAAAAACTATAATAGTTACAAAAGTATTCTAAATCAATACTGTTTCAGGGTGAGAAAATCTCTAGTTATGGGAACTTGCGTCAAGGGTGCAATAACCCTATGATCTACTTATTTATTCATAAATATTTAATATTGATAATCGTGCACGTAAACCTGCTTTAAAACAATAATATTGTTGCAGCTCTACCTCATTCTATTTATAGAATCACGAGGGTTATTTCTGGAACAAGTAAACAGTAAACGACCTTTTTCATATTGGACGTATTTTTCAAAATAACATTCAACTCC
This sequence comes from Podabrus alpinus, assembly GCA_932274525.1. Classification (NCBI taxonomy): domain Eukaryota; kingdom Metazoa; phylum Arthropoda; class Insecta; order Coleoptera; family Cantharidae; genus Podabrus; species Podabrus alpinus. The sequence goes on along the minus strand of OW026457.1, from coordinate 62,369,515 downwards.
CTTTTTCATCGTTGTAACAAATATGGTTTCAACAGAGGCAGTTGATGGAATTACTAATCAGTTCATTTGTATGATTAGGGTTGTTGCACGATTAATTGTAATTTCACAATAATTTTTAATAAGGCATAGATTGTTGATGTAATTATAATTAACACGGTTCAAAATTTTATGTGGTAATTTTTATTTATAAGAACATTCCATATTTATTGGTTATAGGGATCGAAATTTTTATTCAGTTTTCATTCGTGTTCATGACATGTAGTAAAAATAAATTGGAAAATATGCGAATTTCTTCGGGAATATTCTGTCAGCATTAACTTCACTCCAAATAAAACATAATCCCATTATTTAAAATACCCTTTACGTAACGGTACAAATCGTTTGACATTCGCAATGCGGTGAAGTAATCTAACCATATAATCGTCATTCTGACGGTTATATGTATGTTCGGAACAGTTGTTGGTTTTGCAATTCAAAGCAACACCCAATTTTGTTGCACTCAACTTGCTTACAAAAGTTTTATTCCTGAACGATAGGCGATCTGTTAGTCTATCCATTGGTCACGTGTTTTAAATAAGTATCTCGATTTGTTATTTTAATTTACGATAATTACGTTTTTTATATTATCATCCATATGTATGTAATACATATGGCAAACCACCGAGGTAATCTTCCAAGAGAATCCATCTCAAAATGAAGTGTATTACACTTCCCGTGGTTCGGAGCCCACGTTAAACAAGTAGGTCCTCTATGTATGCGAGAACATATTGAACGCATGTTACATGCATAGAAGAGATGGATCACGATGCTTCTGTTAAGAAGCTAAACGACTGGAGAGAGATGTAATACATAAATATGGTATCACGTATTTACGCCTTAAAATTTTACGCCTAACTCATTTACGCCTAAGTAAATATTTATGCCTAAACCATTACGCCTAAAAGATTTGTACTCCTAGCTTTGGAAACAAATTTGTTTGCGAAATATCAATGTCATTTTAATGCCATAGTATTGTTTTATTGAATACTTCTTAAATTTTTCAATGTGTAGAAAGTTAGGGGTAATTGTTGGCTAAAGAAAATGGAGTGTCAAGTACAAAAAATGAACATTTCCGACATAACCTTTTATCCGAGGCCGCTTAAACCATTTGTGCCGTTTACGGAGAGAACGCCATCGTGGAAAGTACTGCGCGAAAATGGTTTTCTCGTTTCAAAAAGGGGCATTTTAATATGAACGATTTCCCACGTTCAGGGAGACCATCCGGCTTGGATGAAGATCGATTAAATGCTTCAATTCGTGATGAGCCACGTCAATCGACTCGGGAATTGGGCAATATGATGAATTGTGACTGTTATGTATGAACATAGCATGCATAGGCAAAGAACCCTGATAGATTCATGGTTGCCAAGCATAATAATAACAAGATAACGCAAGTGTAAATAACGTGTCAAGTTGAAAAATAAAGTTTCCTTAAATTGCAATAAGAGTTTGATTTGTAAGACATAACAATTGGCGACGAGGTAAATCGAAAGAACAATATTTGAACAATTTTAATAGTAAAATCGTGTGAAAAAAATAATTCCAAAACCACGCGGTAGTTATGTCGACTTTTGTAGGTGCGGTTCCGCAATATCTGAATTCTAATACAGACTTCATAATTTATGAAGAACGCTTGAAGCATTTTTGTTCATCTAATAAGATAATAGAAGAATCTGTAAAAATTGGGTTATTGTTGAGTCATTTGTCGGTACACGTGTACGGTACTTTGAGAGACCTGTGTTATCCAACGGCACCAGAAACAAAAAGTTACATCGATTTAACAACGCTATTAAAGCAGCACTACAGTCCTAAAGTAAACACCTATAGGGAAAGGATAGAATTTTACGAATCAAAGCAACTCTCTGATGAAACCAGCAATGAGTGGTACGCTAGAATTAAGAAACTATCAGTAAATTGTAATTTTGGAACCGATTTAACGAAGATACTGAGCGATAAGTTCGTAACCGATATGAAACCTGGACCAATCCTGGACAAGTTAGTCGAGCAAGAGACATCGAAGACAGTCCAAGAACTCCTCGTAATAGCCGTGTCGAAGGAATTCGCAGTGCAACACGCCCAAGGACGAGTACATGCAATCGAAACTGCAAAAACTACTCAAAGCAAAGCAGCAAAGTCAAGCCAAATCAAAATGGTACCGACTCTTCAATCAAGAAGACAAGATGCAATTGTTGCGGAAAAAAACACAGTGGCATATGTAAATACGCAAATTACAGGTGCAACGCATGTGGCAAAAATGGACATTTACAAACTGCATGCAAACAGGTAAAATCAAAGCAAATAAATGCCGTTACCCAACATGTAGAAGAAGTAAGTGTAGTACCCATCGAAACCATCTACAACATAGGCAATAATACAAAACCAATCGAATTACATGTAAAAATAGGTAATGAGATTGTGTATATGCAATTAGACTCAGGTTCTGCAATATCAGCCATATCTGAAGAACTCTATGTTAAACGTTTTAAAAAATTGTATTCTATTCAAAAATCAATTTCAATATTTAAAGGTTACACCGGAGAACCAATTATTCCAGAAGGATTTATTACGGTTAGTCTAGAATTTAAAGGTATAAAGAAGGTAGTAAAATTGTATGTTATTCAAAAAGCACATGTAGCTTTATTAGGTAGAGATTTTATTCATGAATTTAACATCACTTTTAATCCAACAGCAATCAACTCTGTCGATTCAGTGAATGCCAAAATATCGTTAAAACTCAAGCCTAATACAATACCCAAATACTCACCTCCAAGACCAGTACCCCTAGCATTGAAAACCAAGAAGAAGGAAACCAAGAGCCAAAAAGAAATAGAAGAAATAAATTCGACACACGAAGGAATTGTCAGAACCAAGTCAATCGCAAAATCATGCGAAAGTTGCTTGCAAGTTCGACCAAGTCCACCCAAGTGTTACGTCGAATGGCCAAAAAGTTCCAGACCATTTCAAACTATAAATATCGACTTTTGTCAATTATACGATAAACAGTTTTTAATAATAATTGATAATTTTACGAAATGGCCCGAAATTTACGAAATGAATCGGATTACAACAAACGAAACAATCGAAAAATTAAGAGATTGCTTTTCTAGGTTTGGTCTTCCAGACACTGTCGTATCCGACAATGGACCTTCCCTAGTATCGGAAGACATGGAACAGTTCTTGTATAATAATGGTATTAAACATTTACTGATTTCTCCACACAATCCACAAAGTAATGGTTTAGCCGAAAACGCAGTCAAAACGTTTAAAAATAAAATAACGTCAGCTACAATCGATCCTAAAAATAAAAATTTACCAATATCGACATTGATGGCTAGATTTTTGTTAACGTACAGAAATACACCTCATTGTACAACCAAGGTTTCGCCAGCAGAAGCCATGTTCAATAGGAAATTGAAGATAAGACTGGACTTACTTCACAAAAACAAGAACAAATACTACAAAAATGAAGACATGTCAAATGTTCGAACTTTCACTGTAAAGGAATACGTAATCGTTCGAGATTATCGTAACCCGAACAAGAAGGCATGGATTAATGCTCAAATTATCAAGCAAGTTGGAAAAGCTACATATTTTTGTCAACTTGAAGACGACAAAATTTGGAAAAGACATCCAAACCAAATACGTAAAAGAGCAACCTTAAAAAGGGATGAGGAGAGGGTGATAAACGATCCACGTACAATCACTACAAAGAAAATTGGAGTACAACCCAGTACATTCACTCCGAATGACGAATTTCCTCCGAATGAAGAAATTCCTCCGAATGACGAACTTCTACCTGTCCCCAACGAATTGGCATTGACTGAATCGACAGTAAGGGTTCGTAAACGTCCTAAGTATTTGAATGATTATGTGTAATTTTGTATGTTGTTATGTGTAATTATGTATTTGTTAATTGTTTACTTATAAAAGAAAGGGGGAGATATGTTATGTATGAACATAGCATGCATAGGCAAAGCACCCTGATAGATTCATGGTTGCCAAGCATAATAATAACAAGATAACGCAAGTGTAAATAACGTGTCAAGTTGAAAAATAAAGTTTCCTTAAATTGCAATAAGAGTTTGATTTGTAAGACATAACAGTGACCAATCAACTATCGTATGACATTTGTATTCCATGGGCAAAGTTCAAAAGTTGGGTGTTTGGATACCATACGTTTTGAGCGAAACCACAAAAATCAGCGTGTTACCATTTGTGCTTCTTTGCTTGCTCGTCATCGTTTATCTCGTCAATAACATCGGCCGATTTTGCCCCAAATTGTTACTGGTAACGAAAAATGATGCCTTTACATCAATATCAAGAACAGAAAGGAAAGGCTGAGCACTAACAAACAAGCAAATCCTCGTGCAAAAGCTGGTGTCCATCGACGCAAGGTAATGTTGTGTATCCGGTGGGATAAAGTGTGACGAATTTTTATTCGTCAACGTCAACCCTAGCACTGCTCGCTATTTTGCCGTTTGGCGTGACATGAGACATTTTCCCTTTGACCTCCACGCTAGCGCGTAGAGTTTTAATTTTGTCCGCTCGGTGGAGAGGGGCATTTCCTGAACACTTTTGGTGTAGATACGAGAGAGTGAACACGTTCCGTTTTTCGTGCGCAGTGTTGAAGATTGGAGGAGAAGTCGTTTAATTTAAAAATTCGCTTTAGTATTGAATTCAGCAGGCTGCAATAGTGGTTCTAAGTACGACGAATTTTTACGTGCTACTGCGATATTGCAAGTTGTTCGCTGCAATTGTTTTTTTCCAACTACGATTTTTCGCCGTTATCTGATCGCAGATTTTTCATCGTAGTGGCACTGCGCACGCTTGAAACCTTTGGGGATTTTGGTTCACCAAGTTGGTGGCAGTGGTTACCTGTGTCAAATATTTTCATAACCTCAAGACTCGTGAAGTTTCGATCTGCACCAAATTTTATATTTATTCGATCTGTTGTCTCATAAGTTGTGCTCGTCCCGATTACCTATTTGCGCGTTCAAAGATTCACGCTGCGTTTGGTCGTGAAGTGATCCATCCAATACTGCCCTTCCGAAGTGTCGCTGGATACCGTATTCGTATACTTGTGGTACCGAATATCTAAATGCGATCTTCTCCAGGTCCACTGTAAAAAATAAGGAACGGTTAAATGGTGCCTTTCGAATTAAATTCGGTGACATAATCCGAAATTTCAAGTTCTGTAAGGTTCAAAGGTGTTGGAAGTGCAGCTCCAGCTACTTGATGCGCTTTTTGAATGTTGCGCTTCAACCGTTCTTTCGTAGGAAGTGCTAAATAAACAACAGCAGACCTACGCTCGAGTTCGTGAGACACTAAAGAATATAAAACCAAACCTAGCTCCAACTTCCATCATGACAGAAGGTTCAAATCAACGGTTTTCAACATGTATTTCCTTATTCACAGAACAGTGGGTTGTTTTTTCCACTTTAGTTCGTGTCGAAAGATTGCGTCAATCCCTGATCTCGGAGAAAAGCATATCGATGTAGAGAACCCAGATTTTTCTCTTCATGTAAAAAAGTTGGCTGCACTTGCTTTCGTCCCTCCCGATGATGTTATGGTGTTCGTACAATTAACCGAATCTCCATTTTATGTTGATAATGGAGATATCCTCGATCCTCTTCTTAAATAATTTGATTGGCCGGCTACGTATCAACAGAACCCGAAGACACCCCAAGATTGGTTCCATCCAACTCTGGAACTATACGAGGTCAGTTTGAATGACCTCCCCAAGACAAACAACTCGATTGAAGGATGGAACCGGGGTTTTCATTCGTTATTGGGTGGATGCCATCCCTCTATTTGGAAATTTATAGAGATGTTAAAACGGAACCGAGTGCAAACGCATTGAGCAGTGCGTAGCGGGATCTGAACCTCCGACAGGTCGTGTGCGCAACCGAACAGCCGCTGCCAACATCAAGAGAATCGTGGAGTCTTATGGCGATGGTCTAGGCCATCAAACTTCGAAATCGACGTTTATCTTCGAAGCATCGCGCACAACTTTGATCTTCAGGCAGTTTAACATTTTTACTTTTTTTGCTTGTAAATAAATAATTATTACGATTAATTAATTATTGTGAATTATTGAAAAACTAATAGAATACCATGAAAATAAGTAGATATCAACTAGTAAACATGAAAAAATCGATTAGGCATAAAATTTTTAGGAATAAAGGCTTACGTGTAATTATGTTAGGCGTTAAATTCTTTTGAATAGCCCTATTTTGGCATTAAAATCGTTAGGCATAAAATTCTTTAGGAATAAAACTCCGCGATTATTGGACAATCCAACATCGCTTTGACCATAAACGGTTTGTTAAAAATTTCATTTACAGTCCCCCCCCCCCCCCCGCTACCACATTATAGAAAAACACGAGCGCCCACAGACGAGCAGGTTAGTTAAACAACCTCCCCTCCAACGTAATAGGTTCGCGATATTAAATTGGTTTTTACTTCCCACCCCCAAATTAAAATTTTAATTCAATATTCAGTTCCTTACTCTTTCCTCAATATTTAGCCTTAAGTTATTCCAATTCAACTTTCAAGAACTTCTGTATAAAAATGTTACCAAGAAGTACCTAAAGTAACCCCTTTATTAATTTTACTTACTACCCTTCATCAAACGTTTCGCAAAAAGTAACATGTATTTTAATTCAACCAATTTAAATATTCAACTGTACAAGGTTGTATGTGTTACGATCAAATCATATTCACAATCTCATAAAAATCTTTTCGATTTATTTTATTCGTCTCCCTGCCATCCTCAAACCATTCACTTAAATAAATAAAATTAATAAACATAATCAGTTTTTCGTATGTCAAGAAATAAATGGGACTTACTCATTAACTCAAAACGTTATCTTTCGAATCGTTAATAACATTAAAGTTTGGTTTACAGCCTAAATTTTTAAATGTATTTCTTTCTACACGATGTAACTTTACGTGTAAACCGAACTTTACGGTCTTCAACGTTTGCAAAAATTACGATTTGAGTTAGAGAATAGGGGTGATTGGAACCTATACATGGTTCCATTTTTATTTAAATTTTGTGCCTTCCCATTGGAAGAAGTCACGACCACTGAACCTTCTCATTATGAATGGATAAGAAACATAACCTCTAAAAAAATGTATGATTAGGATTGCAATGTTTAATTATTGTTAGTTAACGGACATATTTAATAGTAGTAAGATTATTGCAGGTATATATATTCTGCTTAATTATTTTGTAATTAGGTAATTTGCCGTGTGAGTATAGGAATACCTACTCCGATTTGCGCGGTTAATGCGGCAAACACCGCAATAGCAATAATCGGTAACCATAAATTACGGAGTAGTATTTATTGTTCACCTAGGTAGCAAAGAGTGTTATTTTCTCGCGAACGTAGCCGCGACCACGTGAGTAATAAAATGCACCTCGCTCCGAAATGAACGTACTATTTTTCTCCGATCGAAACATCATTATTGAGAAATATTATTTTGATTGGTTTATTTACATTGATTTCTTAATTTATTTATTCTAATTAATTATTTAAATAAAAAATACGATAACCGCAATAAAATCCGCACTAATCGGGGTATTTTTAGAAATTACTCTGATGATGTTCGTAAAGCAATTTAATATATGGATATTTTATATTTTAACCCTTCCAATTTTTATACCGTATTTTATTAAAAAAAAGTGGTTAGTGTGTTGGTCAGATTCTTATCTTTACATGATAATGATGACAAATTCGTAGTCTTTCAGTCTTTGAAAAATGAAATCAATAAACTTAAAAGTAATTAAACGAACTCCATAAATACTATAACCTAAAATACATTTTAACGCATTAAGGAATGGAAAAATCTTATCAAATACATTTTGTTACATTTAAATGAATGATATTTACACTCAAGTACCTTGAAACAAGCAGTAGGGATTCTATTGATTTCTTGCTGAAATAGAATGATATACAAAGCTTTTATTCTTTTGAATTCGTATTTATAGATAAAACTTGCTGATGCTATCAAAACCAAGAACTAAAAACAGTATTGGGTTTGTTACCTATATATATTAAATTTTATGTCAAACCTAGTATCTATCTATGTTAATGTATGAATATAATCTTAGGTGGCATTTAAAAGAAATGCATCCGGAAAAATTCGTACATTCCAATTAAATATTTAAAAGGAATTGATTTTGTATGTATTGAGTTCATATCGCATAAAAACTCTGTTCCGGTTAACAAATTGATTCCTTTGAGAAGTATAACGCAAGTTTCCTAAATTATACAATTTATCAATTATTGTATTACCAAGAAAAAAATTGTTACACACCGATTCAGTTGGTCAAAATGTGATTGACCTCAGTATGAGGTCCTCAAAAAGTAGCGATATCAATGACCTGGTGTAACATAAATAATTTTAGAGCACGTAGTGCTTATTGAATGAATCGATATAAAAACAATTATATTATTTATAATTTAGAGAGCATGTTGAGTGAACAAATCAAATATGGAGTGTAGAAGCAGTGCTTGTTTCGGCTTATACATATTATATGACGTAAAAAGTGCAATTTTTGGGAATAACTCGAAATTTTCAAAAACGAGCCCAGCGGGGTGGTCCGTAGTTGTCATCGTATGACTACAAACCAAGTAGTTGCAAGTTCCAGTCCGTATCTGTTGAATGAATATTTTATCTCCAATACAGAACTACCACCTTTAAATAAATAGAAAAAAACTTAAATCATCATTATTAAGCAAATGGATTTTCTATAACATGGACAATACGTTATCCACAATTACCAGTTTTCAGTCAATGCTAAGCAAATTGTTTAAATTTTTCTTGTAACGGTTTTCTATATGGAAAATAGAAAAGATAATAAAAAATATTCAATTTTTTTACTATGATATATTAAATACCTTTTTAGGTAGTTACTATTGTTATATATTATGTTTTCATTCTATCTGCTATTAAATCTTGACTGCGTTGAATTGTTAAATAGACTATTAAATTTTGTTAATAGAACATGATCAACAGGCCAATTTTTATATTCCGTCTTTCCACAAATATATATTTTTATTTGTGATTTTTCAAAAATCAACTTTTATCAAATTCAAATTCCAATTAAATTTAAAGATACCTTCCAATCAATAATATGTCAGTGTCTACTTTACTGTATACTTATTTATAAAAATAACATTATGAATTTCAACATATTTAGAATTCAAAACATAAAATTTCATTTTAATGGGCTTATAACTCTTTATTATTAAATAAGCTTTAAAAGGTTTCCAAATGACGTACAAGTGCATATTCAAAGATTTACTGTTTATTGAATTTCTTAACAATAACAACCACTTCTTGAAAATTAAGTATAAATAATGCTGCTATATAAGTTTAAGTTTTTAAATTCCACTTGAAAAATTTTAGTTTGAGTTTTATCCTAATGAAAAGGATACAAAAGGATACATATAGAATCTCGTTTAAAGAGAAGATCAATAGGGAAAAAATAAGCACTTTGCGAGTACTACCATGCAAAATGTTTTGTGAAAATATTCAAACAAAACTTAATATTTTCATTATATTTTATTATGTACTTTTTTGACTGCGGAAATTGTAGCAATAACCGTTTTCCCGTCTTTGGATTGGATGAAATAAAATCGGTAAATTTTGTAGATAAAATTTTCGCATTTCTAAAAATTGTATAAAACGCAATGTTTTAGCAATAGCAAATCGTGCGTTGTAGACTTCCTGAGCGTTGACCTAATTTGAAATCTTGCTTTGGAACCTAACCCAATCAGACCACTTGTGCATAATAATTATGCACACTTATGTAAATGTTTCATACAAGTCAATATTAATGAACTTGTATACCTTTGTCTTAGGTGAATAGCGAAAAAATTATTCCAGTCTGAATGAGATAAACGATGTTTCTATTCTTAGGCTGATGAAGCCTCTTAACAGTTTTAGAAATTTGACATCGCCGATTTGATGTAGTAAATCAATAACCATAATGAAAATTATATTAAGTCAAGGTTAAAATACTACAGTTTAATTTCTTCAGAGAGATGAAAACTCAATTTCCATTTTTATAATGCCTCATTTGAATAAAAATTATATATTCAATTTTTTAGGTTAGGTATAAACTGAAACGATAAATTATAATTGCTTATCTATCGAAATCAAAAGTGGTTGTGTTATTTCAAAATGTTATGAATAATGGGATAATATCGATCAATGTTTTACACATCGTATTAGTAAATTAGTATTGGAAAAACAGTTTTTACAAAAGGTAAAAATTCATCCATTTTGTAGCAAAATTCAATATTGAAAGTATAATGGTAGATAACTGCAATATTACTAATTCAGTTGTTTTTAAAAATTCAAGAAATATATGTTTTTTTCTCAAAACTGAGTTGCTCTCTGATATTACTAATATATAACTAAACTTTCCTTTTACCCAATATATATTATTTACTAATATAAATGTAGCCTCCATCATTTAAACTGAAGCAGAAATTGGAACCATTTCGTCAAATTACAAAAAAGCTCTTTACAAATTATTTTATTTTACATTTTATTTTAAAAAAATACGGATTTTATTTATAATAAATTATTACTTCACACGTCATCACTGGTGAGACTTCCATAAGAAGCCTGTTCATTTAAAAACGATCCACCTTAAATATTTCCTGAACTAAATAAGATACTCTTCGTATTGGAAAAAGCAGGTCAACATATTTAAGGAAGAAGCGATAAGAATAGATAATTATCGTAAGTTTATGACTTACCCCTTGTCTGTAATGTTTCACCCTAGCTATGCCAAGTTTATAATCTCAAATTGTACTACATAATCCTTGTGAAAACTAAAACTAAAACTAGTAAAAAATTCTAGCAAAAAAAACTAGTTGCTCAAAAATTTCGTCCTTGTTACCATCGAGAACTACACGCGATAATAAGTTGCGGTTTGGGGTGAGTTTCAAGGGACCAACGTTAATTTTTTTTTTAATTGGCAATGGTTAAAATTTACTCGCTCCCTCGAGCCACTCCAACATAATCTTAAATTATTTACGTATGTTATAATTTCAAATGTTTAAAAACATTTTTAATTTACTTTAAAATTTAAATATCCTAAAAATATTCTAATCCTTCTAAACGTATCCTAAAGATTTCGTAAAATTACAAATCAAATGCTCTAAGAAAGCAAATTTATTAGTAACACAATACTTCTTCTAGAAAAACGAAGAAAAACTCGCAAAGAAACGGGCTCGTAGAAAGCAATAAATAAATAGAAATCATAATAAGCTGATCTACGATGTTATAGAGGGGAATGCAAACAGAAAAGTGTTGAGATCGGGATAGGCAAAATGAAGATGGCAAAAATGGAAAACTAATAAAGAAGACTGAAATTGAAATAATCATATATACGATTTCACAGGCAGTTTGCGATTTGGTAGTGCCAGGTACGAATGCTACAAATAAAATCATAATAAATGTGGAGTCAGAAGCCATGCCAGAAATAACAAGAGAGGAAATTAAAAACGTTGCCAAAAACATGAAAAGCAACAAGGCACCTCATAAAGATCAAGTAATAACGGAAATACTAAAGTTAGGTGGGGATATTGTGGAAGAAACTTTAGTAGTGCTCCTCAATAGGTGCATACACGAGAGAAATATCCCTGAAATGTGGAAGAACGCAGAAGTGGTGCTGTTATTCAAAAAAGGCGATAATCAAAACCAGCATCGAAAATTATGGACCAATAAGTTCATTATCACTCTTATACAAACTCCTTGCCAGAGTAGTTACAGAGTAATTAGCGCGAGAATATATTCAAGGTATTCCGATATTATCAGTGGAGCCAGCATGCAATCGATGATGACAGAAAAACCGATAAGATTGCTTTAAAGAGAGGAGTCACACAGGGGATTCGATGTCGCCGAAGCTTCTTACCCTTGCTCTTGAGGATGTCTTCAAACAACTGCGTTGGGAGGAAAAAGGTATGAACATAGACGGATCCTATCCAAGTCACCTACGTTTCGCGAACGCCGTAGTTTTAATTGTTAGCTCTGTCCAAGAACTTGAAAGTATGCTCCAAGATCTCAATCGAGCTTTACAACAAATGGAGTTTATAAATGAAGATATTAAAAACAAAGATCTTATCAGGAAAAAAGAAGCAAGAGAAAATGTAACAAGAATAGAAGGCATTAAGTGCCATACCTGATTTCAGGCGTGGGCGAATTCTTTCCTATGTATCGCCTATAACGCGAACTCCAAACCGGGATTTTTTTTCTCAAAAATTCTTTATTTAATCATCAATGTTGATGTTGTCCCCTTCAAAGTAATCCCCCTCGGATATAATGCACTTTTGCCATCTCTCTTCCAATCCTCAAAACACTTCTTGAACGCATCTTGTGGTATGGCGTTGAGCTCTTAATTTTGGAGAAAGAAAATAGTCACCTGGAGCCAAATCAGGCGAAAACGGAGGCTGCTGCAACACGATGGTTCCGTTTTTGGTCGAAAATGAACGAATTAATAGCGAAGCGTGAGCTGGTGCGTTATCATGGTGCAAAATCCATAAATTGACAGCCCATAATTCTGGTCTTCTTTAACGAATTTTCTCACACAAATGGTGTAAAACTTCAACGTAATACTCCTAACTTACCGTATGACCTGTTGATTTATTACCTTTGCAATAAAAAAAACACTAAAGGGAACCTTCACATTTGATCGAACTTGACGTGCCTTTTTCTAACTTGGCTCATTAGTAGTCTTCCTTTGAAAAGAGGACCTTTGTTTCGACGCCGTAGATGCGTTTCCTGTTATCCTAATCCTGTTATGATGCGTTTGAGGAAGTTTGGGTCCTCAGCTAATGATTCCTGAGAGATGTTTTTGCGGTTCAGTTTTTGTTGAAAATTCAACAATTTTGAAACGAATTTGGCTGCCACTCATCTCAAGTCCAAATTGGCCTTAAAAATTCCAACCCAATCGAGATTCCAATTCTTCTGCGATTTCTCTATTATAATAGTGATTCGGCGATTTGCAAGAACCATTTCTTATACTTTCCCAACGTTTTCATTGGTAATTGATGTGTTTGGACGCCCACATTTGGCATTATCTTCCACGTCTTCAAGGCCCTCTTGAAAAAGTCTGTCCCACCCATAAACTCTTGTTTTCGATATAGTCTCTACGGTAAAGGCCTTAGCCAACATTTCCAACACTTCGCTACACTTAAATCCATTTTTAACACGGAATTTAAAGCAAATTCTTTGATCCGTCATTTTCAAAACAGTAAAATTGACTAAAAATCGCGGATCTTCAAAATTTTGTCGTAAACAATAAGTGCTGATTCACAATGAACGTGAGACATAAGAAATACGTAAGACGTCAAATTGACATAAAGCGTAATTTTAATACATAAAATTAAAATCATTCCGATTTAATGCAATTGTGTTGAGATTATTGTCGTACGTAAAATTACATCAAGTTGAAATGGTTAAAATATTTAACGTGTGCATTGTATTTTCTTGTTGTATTAAATATGATTACCATCTAGGGGTTTGCATGAGTGTGATTATTGTGGATTTTATATTTGATCTTAGCAAATCACGTTTGACGTCGTATTCCATGCTCTCTTCTAACAGGAGTTATAATCGATTGTTGGTGGTTGGTTTCTTTGTCTTTTCTGGTAGCGGTCGATCTTGCTATTTTAACACAGATGAGGTAGTGTCGTTCGACGAGTCGTTATATATTTTTCCGGTCACGGGGGCATCCTCCGACCTTCGGTTATCTATTTTCGGAAGCACAAATTGTAAATTTTGTGTTTCTAAGTTCTCTCTTTGTACGGGGTGAAAACAATTACATGGCGCCCAGATTAACACCTTTTTTTCGCTACATTTATGTATTCTTAGCGTCATCCCGTATAATTGTGTAACGTCAACCGAGGGTAGGGGGGGTTCCGTTTTCTTCATGGTCCGTGCTTGTGCTAGCACTTCGTGGCATTGTCTATCTTTGTCCGGCGATCACCTGAGTTATCAACAAAGATCGTCGGGGCAGTTTTTGTCGTTCCTTGGAGTGGCAGAAATTGTTACATATGCTGAAAAATATGTTCCTCAACTTGGATTCGAACCCAGACGTATTAGCTGTGAATACGTGCGCTCAACCAACTGCGCCGCTGAGGTGATTAGTTTTAAGTAGCGCGGAACTTCTATTTATTGTGAACTAATACTAGGACCGCTACAAAGTCTTGCATGGGTGGCACAAAGAAAGCTTAGTATGTGCTTGCACGCTCAGAAATCCCAATTAATTTTAGACGTTTTGTGTTAGACGCATGCATTCTGGCGGTGCTAACATATGGTTTGAGAGATTGAATTACAATTGATGAGATCAGAAGGAAAAACATGGAAACGGATGTTACGAAAAGAGTTGCACATTTGAATTGGAGTTAGGCTGGTCATGTAGCGAGAGAGGGCCATAATAGATGAACACTCAAAATGATAGAATGGGAAGCCCAAGAAAACAAAGAGAAGTAGAGGCAGACCCCAGATAAGATGGCTCGATGATGTGAAGAGAGTTGCATACTTGGGTGCTAAGAGTAGCTCAGGAAGAGCAGTTTGCAAGGAATTTTGAGACGTCTATGTTTAAAAATGAACCGAGAAAGGCTGACAAAGAAAGAAAAATATTTAAGAATATTAAATTAAAGTGGCACAGAGGATTAAATATAAAAATTAAAAATATGCTAAAGAACTTATGTTTGATGTTATTTACTCCAAATTGTGCAAAAATGTGAAATATATCTTAAAACACCTGCTTATATAACGCGAAATAGTTAGATTTACCCATAAGAATATCTTACAGAATTAAAACTAGCATACGGGGATTCCCAAACTCTACACGAGTTTCCAATGCTATTTAAAATTTAAAAATTAACAAGTTAATTAAACAACTAAAGTGAAATAAATTCTTCTCATAAAATTTTGCAACTTAATTTTAATGATTTAATGAGTTAAAAGACCGTGTTCCCCGTTCTTTTTTAATTTGAAGGAAATTGTATACAGAAACAAAAACGTCGTGAATAAATCGGTTTCTAAAATAATGTCTTTTATAAATTATACATTTAATGTTGCGGCACTAAAAGTTTTGGCAATGAGAGTTATGTAGTAAGCAGGGACTCTCAATTTCTTGCTCATTGTTAAATTTTAATATCTTATTGTTGTTTCAAGTTTGAAATACGTTGTATTCTTTCTCTGATTTAATAATTTTTCAGATTTCATTAAATAAAATAATATTTCAGAGGAAGCATCCCGATTTTGATTAAATCGTTTAAAATAATTTCTTTCATATTTTTTGAGGGAAATATAATTTTGTTATCAAAATGTATCTGTATTGTATATTACCCAAGTAAAAATCCATATTATCCTATAAAGGTTCTTGAGAAGTGAACAGCAAAGTAAAGCATACTAAAGGTTAGAGGTTGAACCTCAAAAATAAATTAATTATTAACAAAGAAATCTATAAAAAAGTTCTAATATTGTAAGAATTTGCCATTATTAAATACATCAAATTTTTGGTCGTGATAAGATTGACTTGTAACAGTCCGCCCACGTGGAACTTTTGTATTAGAAATTATGCCAAAATTTTCGAGTAGCTATAGAAAATGATTAAATGTTAAAGTACTTAAGATGGGTATTACATTTCAAAAACTTTGAAAGTATAATGAGTTTTAAGAGTTGTGTTCGGTATAGGTTACACGATAATCACGTAGAAGTTCATTTAAGTCTTGCCTGTTGATTTGAAACAAATTAAAGATATCAATTTCTTGAAAAAGAAAATTTAGTTATGTCTGGAAAATTTCTAAATTGTACTATGGTAATTTTGTTACTAAATTTTACTATGGATTTTATAGAATCCTACAGTTTAGAGAAAACTTTTTATCATTTAGGTTTTTACCAAAACTTCAGAAACTTTTATTTTAGCATGCATAAGTAGTTGTAGTTATATAATATGTATATAGTTGTAACCCTATTTCGTATATTCTTTTTTCTATTGCCGTTGGCATTATATTCATTATCATTATTATTTTTGCAATTTTTTCGGTGTAACAAATTACCTATGTCATCAAATGAGATTTTATCTCACTAGCAATTCTCAAGATGCCAAGTTGATAACATTATATTCAAAATTCGAAAGCTCCAAAGGTTAAAGATATTTTAATATTCTCAAAATGTATTTTATAAAACAATTAGAATGTATGCATGAAAATTTACCTTCGATAACTATTAATTATAATTCATTTGCCGCATCCATGTAGTTGTTTTAATATTTAATAAACATATTTATAGACACAGGTGGTAAAGGCTATTGAAAACCGGGAATATTAAAGTATTTTTCTACTTCAATTTTTCGTTTGTTAAAATGAAATGAAAACATTGCACAGCTATAAATTTAGTTCAGAAACACCGTACTTATAATCTATTCTCGCAAACTCTCTTCACGCTTTCCTATCCTTGCAGACTTCTTTCGCTTCGACAACATCCATGCACCATGGTCATTTATTATTATCGATACCTTACTTTGAAAACCTCGTAAGTACCTAAAAGCTGTTTTTACAGGAGCAACAAAAAACTGTTTTTTTTAACTACGAGTAATATTTCTTGGTTCAATTAGGTTCTAATGCAATATTAATATTCAATATTATAGTTTTTTAAGCTAAAATGTAATAAACATCAACCCACTTAGATTTTTCAAAGAATTACGAGTTTTTCTAATTAATAGTAGGAATATATTGTACAAGTTACGAGTAATACCCATAATATTATAATGAAAACCTCGTAAGTTTCAAAACATTTTCAAAAATTGATAAATAAAAACCTCGTAACTTGTTCATTAAGAGGTTTTCAGTTAGTGAATATGCCTACAGATGGTACAATTGTGAAAATTAATTTACGAAGTTTTCATAGAACATGCAGTACATGACCCTTATTGCAATGCACAATAAATCTCAATTTTGTCTAAAATGAAGTTACGAGGTTTTCAAAGTAAGGTATCGTTATGCTCTCTTGTATTTAAAGCTTTTAATTTTTTCCCTTTCACACATTTACCCACAACATTCAAGCATGTCTTAAGTGGTTTATCTTTATTTTAACCATTTCTGTTAAATAATTAATAATTTTGGATTTCTAGAAATTCGATAATTATAGGTTACAATTGAGGAATATGTCAACGAAATTTACAAATTTGATATGTATTGTTTCTAACACAGCATGTATTAAAAAAGACATCAATACAAATAGCAAAATAATTTAATATTTCAAAAGAAATCTTAACCTCGAAAATTCAAACATAATCCTAAGAACATACGCAAAACTTCCTACATTTTGTTTTAGGATTAAGAACTCTTATTAAAATATTATTAATTTAAACTCAAACTTTACAACGAATAGTTTTCTGGTTTGTTGTCTGCTTATACAATTTACGTTACACAGGATTATAACTATTAATTTGCTGATAATATAGACGTATATTCATTCGGTCTTGATTATTTCCTGGGAAAATAAGTGCAAAAACCCATCACTGTCTTCCTTCATTCTCAAACTGATGTGAAACAATTTCTATTCCTCTCTATCCTGACAAAATTGATTTTCAAAATTTCTAACCAACATTGCATCGTCAATTTCTTGCCTTCAGCTTAATCTTGGCCAACCCGGTTTTTTTCTGTGGAAGTATGCACCGCAAAGATTTTACGGTCATAAGTACCCCAACCACCCTTAAGTACCTTCACGTGATTTTCTTTACAATATTTGATTTTGCTTCCATTATTTTCCAAATTTTGTCAATTTCTCATTCTCTTAAGAATTGATTTGCCATCGTTTCTACTCCAGAAAACCATTTCCATTGCTCCGAGTTTCGTTTTAGCTTTTATTCTAATTTTTAAGATTCAAATTTGAAATAAAGTTTATATTCCATATCCATAGGGTATAGACTTGTAAATCGTTTTATTCATGCCCTTTCTTATTATGTTATGTTCTTATCACACAATATACTATTCGAAGTTCTTATAAAATTCCTTCATCTAGTTATTATTCTTTTCTCAATCTCCTTAGTGCTGCTACATACATTGTCAAATATAACTCCCTAGTATACATTAACAAAGCTTTATACATCGATTCTGGTCATTCCTTTATCTCTTAAAGGCCTTAAAATTTTAAAGAAAATGTGTGTCAAAATAAAATTTTTAATTTTTATTACTTACATATAAAATAATAGTTTAACCAAATTTATTTCTTATTCCAATCAAATTTATTTCTGGTTACACGAACGTTAATTAAATTTAATCTATGATTAAAATTATAACCACAGTAACAACAATTAAAAAGTATTGTAGTTGATCAGAGATTAGCTTAATAATTATAGTTTAATCCGAGATTAGATTAGATTGTGAAAGTAGCCACTAAAGTTTAAAGTCATTTAAAACTTAAAGAAAAAGACATTAGTATCTGTCATGTATTCGTAATATCAATTCAGGTCTTTTATCTCTTCGGTTCCTACGCGCAGTTATTCTGATTGTTTCATGTTGAAGCTATGCTTCTTATCGCACGGGTATCGCACGGGCAGTTAACTGAAAAAAATCGTTCGTCACATAAATTGGTAACGGAAATATGTAACGGAAATTCGTCACACAAATTTCGACCGCGGCTTTCAAATTTCGAACTTCCCTTCAAACACCATAACTCCGGAACCGAGAGGGCTAGGACCCTGGGAATGGTGGCTATGGATGGGGGCGGAGGTGAAAACAGCCCCCGACTCCACGCCGCCCCGCCGCCTCAAACGCCGCCCCCGCCTCCTCCAACCGGTTTTTAGGGAAAATAGTTTTTTGACAAAACTAAAAAAATTAAAACATTTTTTTTTAAATTAAAACCCCCCCTCCCCTTTTTGTGGGTCGGCAAAAAACGTCAAAAAAATTTTCAAAATTTTTATTTTTCAAAAATTTTGAAGCTAGTTTTAGTTTTTTGACAAAAACTAACAAAATTAAAAAATTCTCGCCCCCCCTTTCACCCTTTTCGTGGGTCGGAAAAAAACGTCGAAAAAATTTTCCCGTATTCTTATATAAGCAAGTTGGAGGCCGAAGGCCGATCCGTATTCTTAAATGTCAGTGGGAGGCCGAAGGCCGACCCGACCCATGTTCTCTAAATCAAGTGGGAGGCCGAATGCCGACCCGTATTCTTATAAGCACGTTGGAGGCCGAAGGCCGACCCATATTCATAAATGCCAGTGGGAGGCCGACCCGACCCGTGTTCTCTAAAGCAAGTGGGAGGCAACCGCCCACGGATTTATTATGGTCCGCCCTGTGAAGCCGAAGGCCGAACAACTATGGCCTTCACGGATTTATTATGGTCCTCCCCCTGTGAGGCCGAAGGCTGAACAACTATGGCCTTCACGGATCTATTATGGTCCTCCCCCTGTGAGGCCGGAGGCCAAACAACTATGGCCTTCACGGATCTATTATGGTTCGCCCTGTGAGGCCGAAGGCCGAACAAATATGGCCTTCAAGGATCTATTATGGTTTGCTCTGTGCGTAAGAAGCATAGCTTCTGTGGACGGTCCGACGACCGCTCTCATTTTTTATATTCAGGTCGGCTTTTTTGTATAGTTCACTGAGTTTTCGGATCATATAGCTGACCACCCTGCAATTTTTATAATAATATCCTGCAAATGTCTCCAATTGTTTGCAATCATTCTTTCAATTGCTTGCAAATTGTTTTGTTAATATCGTGCAAATTTTGTAATTTTGGTATACACATGTTTTTCATTGGTCAACCCGCCGAGATGAGTTCAATTTCATCTTCTACGATTCCTACATGGTCATTAGAGTTTTGTGATTTATTTGTATCCCTCTATTCTTACATTGTTCCTTCGAAATTTCAAATACTTCATCTTCTTAATATGTCCTATTAAACGTCCAATCCAGTTCTATTACGTAACTGGTTTTCACATCTTAGGAAGGTTGCATAACACAATCCAAATATGAATCACTGGTGCGTTGTACTACCTTTTTTACATACATATTTTCAGGATTATCGACTGTGGCTCTTCCTGTTCGAAACTTCGCTTATTCTTCTTTATACTTTTTTTCGATCAGGTTTTCCACTATATTTGAGTACTTCCGCTGCTATTCCCGAATGAGATATATAATTTAAGTGGAGCTATCTTTTTAAATCACTTGCTCATAAAAAATTCTAGATACTTAATGACTACGCGTTTCGACTTTATTTGGGCTATCATCATGCCATATTATCAATTATAGTAAAAGATAATAATATATCAATTAAGAACTGCAGGTGTCAAACGATAATAATATTTGTAATAACCGTTCTTTTCCCCAAGCCAACAATATTCCAAACAGATTGAACCTCAATAATTAATCGATCATCAAGTCAAATATTATTTTATTCATAACGAAGATAAACTATACAAGTATGTTCATAAACAATATAAACAATCCACCTGCAGATGTTATCATATCAACTTAGTCTTAGCTAATTTTGCTAATTTCATTTTCTGAGCTGGTATGACAAGGATTGACAGGTGAGTTGTATTTTTAATAAATTATATTTGACTTAACATTGATGATTTTTTGGAATATTGTAACTTGAAGGAAGCAATGCTGTTTTTCTGGTTTTTACTATAATTGACACTATGCCATTTTATGGTCTAAATAAAGCCGAAACGCGCGGTCATTAAGAATTTAGACTTATTTACAAGAAAGTGCTTTAAAAATACCTATGTACATTAAAACCCTACCTAGCTGATAATAAATAAGAAAAAACGCCGTTATAACTTATGGGGGTCTTGCTTATATTCCTTTTTTAAGGTTGGTGTTATAATCGATTTTCTACATTGTTGTGGTAGATGTTACCCAAGTTTTGAAAAAGGCGTTTCAACATCTGATGTAATAGTTTCTCCGGTCCGGATTTTCACCTCAAGAGATTGGAAAGTTTGAGGACGGGATACTGAAGAGCGCGTTATGCATAGACGAGCGGGAAAAAAAAGAAGCCTTCCAGCTTGCTTAAATGAGTTATATGCAAATATTATCGGAGCTTATGTACTAATTCCTATAAATCAAAACAATTTCGATAGAGCAAAACTATGCTGGCTTGTTCATCGACGACGGTGCTGCATGATGGACATTAGTCCCAAAAGCTTAGTTTGAAAGACGATATATAGGTTATGTACTGAAAACAATTTTGATAAGGGCGGTTACATCCTCAAATCGCCACCGTCTTACGCAGAATTCTGTAAACAGGAGCCTACTAAATTTATTGTTAATTCCCTGTGATGGTTTTTTAAGCTAGCTCTCGTTTTTCGCGGAAGCTGGTGGCAAGTAAGCTTGGGGGTAACGAAGGAAATGCTTCCCGTAAATAAAACACTGAATAACAACAATAAATTTATAAATTAACCAAATATTCGGCAAAATAATTGCTTACGCTGCAATAAATGTAACAAATTATAAGAATAATAATTTATTATTATTACGACACTGTTTCGAAGGGATTATCGACTTCTTTATCAAGTAACTTGAACAAAATTACAGTACGGAATTACAAGAAAAATATGCAATGGCACATTATTTTTTATAAGTCTAACTAAAATAGAACCTATTTTAGAACCTTAGAAATTTTAGAAATAATGGAATCGTCCAAACCAAATCTTCACCATATGGGTGCAATAAAATCACATTACGAGTTCCAGCTACTGGTTCTAGCTTGCTAGGTTTTTAAAATAAAAAAAATGGTCGCCACCAAAACTCAACCTTCTAGCTTTAATCCTAGAATAGAACTGACTTGCGCGCGCTTTACCCGTCACTCATGCGATTGTCCGTCGAAAACCTACGTGGTATATACATTGTGCGTCAGAAGATTCGTGACAAATCAAAATTTTGTCACAACGCATGAATAGTATGTTTACGGAAACATCAGAAATCAAAACTATCCTGAATTAAAGGTAGGTGAAATACCTCCGCTCATTCCCAGATGGCAACTAAAACGATCGTTAAACTAAATAAGCAAGATCAAATGGTTGAATGTACTCGTAGATAGTATAACGGAATTTTGCTTGCATAGGTAGTTCTACGAGTTCCCCTGTACATCTTCTTACACTAGTGCCATAGTACCTGAAATGCTCGTGTGCACTGTGCATAATTTTTTACTTCCGATCGAAAGTTCCGCTAAAATGGATGTTTCACATTGTGTGTGCAAGAGTTTTCCATATGGTAAATTCTATTAGTCTATGGATGCTACCCATGGCTGTGTTTTGGTTGTTAGGACCGTATCGAAAGCTATGAGTTTGCGATAGGAAAACGAAGTTAGTCGCCATTGTTTGTTTAACATCGATAATTCCTGCGTAGTGAATGCTTTTCACAATGGATTTCACAAATTCGAAAAATCGGATTTTATGGAAGATCAGTATAAGGTTTGGTATTTGCTCCACTTCGTTCTAGTGATAATCGACACCTGCCACATAGAATTCTTATTTTGTGGTTATCAATTGGTATCTTGTAATGATGAGAATTTTACTAACTGTAAAATTACATTGGATCAAAGTGCAATTAAGTAATTGCAATAAATAACTTTTGGAAAGGTGTGAAATATTTATTGGTCATTATTTCTGTGGGAGGCCAGGTTACAAATGTGTTTGATTAGACCATCAACGTTTCTTGCCATGGTAGATTGTGATAATATACAACACCACTGTATAAGGTAGAATGTGTAAGCCTACTCGTTTAAGATCTGTTGGGTTAGGTGAGTTTTACTTAGATTGTTTTTCAATCTTGGATCTACAATTAAACTGTTTACCTTTTGTAATCTTGCGTTATTAACGAGATTATTGTTGAACTATTTTGTTCGTTTCAGTTTTGGGTTAGCTCTTCGTTAAAGCTGACGAGTGCTAATTTTCATTCTTTATGATCATTTTATTGAATTAGTTGGTTATTGACAACGGTCATGGCCTTAGTGTTAGCGAGATCAACTGCTAATGCACGGCTCTCTGATTTGACTCCGGGTATAGTCTAAAAATTTCTTGACCGTCTTCCGTGTTTTGGAGGGCATGTAAAGTCGTCGGTCCCCCTGTGTTAATGATTTGTCATCATAACAATAATAAAAGGGTACTGCCACATCGAATGGCAAGTCTTATATTGTTTTTCTCACTCTGTAAGAAAATCCGGATTATAAAGAATAAGAAATCCCGACCAACATGATTGATGGAAAATTTTAAGTAGGCAACGAATTTGATGTAGTTGGTATATTTCTGTTATTTTTTTTTTCACTAACTTTCATTGTTCCGTGTTTAGTAACTCAATGGAAGTACCTTTGATTTACTGTTTTTCGTATTTTTATAAGAGGTATCAATAACTTCAAATTTTATTTCAGTTGATATTTCTATTTTCTATAAGTAAATTACTAAAATATTTGCTCAAATTAATATTCATTCTCGATAGTCAATCGCGTTCTGTTATTCGCACATATTCTTTTTCCAATTGAAGCGCCTTATTTGAGCTTCGTGATCCTCCCACCTGATGATCTATGTATGAACATTTAATGGGGCAAATACCTATATGAACGGTTTGTAAAATAGTAAGTTGAACTAATATTTTCGTTTTGCAAGTACCAAATAAGTAGTTATAAGACCAAATTTTCCATTCGTTAATTTTCTTTTAATTATATGACTTTATTGATTGTTTTCCATTTGACGCTGATTTTGCACACAGCCCTTATACGGTTCATGTACTTTTCAGATGCATGATGTGTGCGAAATATAACTATTGTCTAGATTTCAATTACTTATTCCTCAAGTATAATTTTCTGGTTTTTAATATTAATGAAATAAGCAATTATTGATTCCTAGTTTAAACGTGGATAGTACAACCATATCTGTAGTAAAATCATCAAACAATGCATTAAACACTTTGCATAGCTAAAGTACACAAACCTTCGCAAATAAAATACACTGTATAAAATATTCGTTAACGTTTTTGTTATACTATATCATCATCTAAGAGGAGGGTTTTCCTTGCATTTTAGTTCTGAAAAAAATGTTTATTTTGTGGTGATTTTAAAATACAGATATGTTAAGTTTATAAACTATGGATAATTTATTTCGATTTTAAGTCCCAACCAAAAAATTTTGCGTTTTATTCGCTGACACTACAATTAGCAATCGCGTATTTTCCTTTTTTTTATTACACAAACAGAACTGCAAAAGCAAGACAAGAGCGTTAATAAATGGTTGGAAATAGAGTTTTATGTAAATGTACGATGTACTACAAGTGTGTTACACTTAATTTAAAATATTATGTAATACGACCTCTTTAGTTATGCAGTTAGTGAACATAACTGAATAATGTAAAAATAAACTTTTTTTATCCCGACCAAATTCTTTTATTTTTCTTAGAAAAGGCAATTATACATCTTTGCTTTAAAGATTTTGTACACAGACCTAATTATTCATATGTTTACTTAACTCTTTAATTGCAGTGGTTTATTTGATCGACTTTAGTTTTATCGTGGTTTTAAACAAATATTTTATTTGTAGGTTTGGAAGTTTTCTTAAATTTGAAAATACAATTAAATGGTACGTTCTAATTGGATGTTTTACATCCAATTTTGAACATTATACGATACAACTTAATGATCCACTTGCCGTTATAACAAGTAGGTTAACGCTTGGAGTTTTAATTGAGTAAAATGTAAATTATTCGATTGCCTATCTTTATGTTCAAATTAAGACATTCTATTAAAATTCACCGATAACCTTGACAAAATTCCAAATAGACATTATTTGCATGCTGTACATAAGTTGGTTATCCAACCTAGGTCATGAAAACCATTTATAAGGTGTCAGGGTTGCTTTTGAATAAGATCGATTTTGTATCAAAAATTGAGTATTCTTCAAAAGCTTTCAAATAATTTTTTTTAAATACTTACGTTGAGAATTAGATCTTCGTATAATATTTTCAAGAAAGGTGTTTTGAGGAGCAACAAGACCCCTTCTTCCACCAGCCATTTTAATAAAAATTTAAATCCGAATATGTGCCGTCGTCATCTTAACCATATTATCATTGTTATTATAAGTCTATACAAAAAGTTGAACATTATTCATTATTATTAGCTACAGTTTCGATTTATCCCGAATCGATGTGTCGTAGTTTATTTTGCATGTTGTTATTTATTTATTTATTTAAAATTAAAAATTCTAAACAGCGCAGACACTTATATTTAAATTGTATATGTGTTTTTATATCATTCAATTTTTTCATTTTATCAAATATAATGAACAAAAGCTGGAACACATCTAAACGTAACCAAATAGTATTGCCAATTTCTTATTATTTTTTATTTCTTCTTAACAAATTTACTTTTTTACACTTCTAAATATTTTTCGTTGTTGATAAAAATTTTTGTAACACATTTCGGTAAAAAAACAACAGTTACAAGTATATACACTTTACCGGTACAAACAATATTGTCGACTGTAGAGAAAACCCCCAATATAAACGAAAAATCGAAAACTATACCAGCGCCGACTACTAAGCGCAACGGCGACGCTTCATACTAAGATGTCATTGGATTTTGAAGTGCGACAACTACACCTGAATTCACATCAGCTTAGTCTAAATTATTTATTTAATATAATTCAGCATTACAAACATCGTACAGTATTTATTTTGTTGACGTAATAGAATTATTAATAAATCACATACATAGGTATATAAATCACAGGTGATATAGGATGTTTACAATTTAACCAACAAAGTTTCAAATAAACTCCAGTGTCATCTTGGTTAATTGTGAGAATACAAATCAAACTCAATTCATTTAAAGTAATCTAAAAACTATATCACGTTAACTTGGAAACGCAGTGATGATATTTCGAGATAATGAATTTTATTTTATCTATTTTATCTCGAGTTTAAATTTTTAACCTTTTTACAAAATTCGAAAATTTATCGTTAGCGGCATCTTCATACCACAAGCGGAATTTTTCCTCATAGAAATCTGTAGTACATAACAATAATGTGGAATGCAATTTCAAAAAACGGTAAACAAAAAAATTATGCTGTTTTGATTCACTTCGTAACTTAGAAGATAACTTTTACAAACAAGAACTTTGACCATTACTATCTTGACTTTTATGTCTTGTTATTACTTTGTAAAGTTAAATCATACTGCAATGAATTCGCTAATCAGACAACATCAAATAAAAATTATTTTAAAAAATGATAAAATAATTAAAAAATATTTGCTACAAAATTATTCCAAAATATTGGTCGAATCGAACGTAATAACTTCCAAAGTTCCGAATATTTCAATTCCAAATATTAGTTTAAGTGAATACGTGTGGAAAAATTTGGACAAATGGCACGATCGGGTTGCTATAGTGAGTACTAATACATAAAAATAATACATATAATTAAATTTGTTTAGCAATGTGCGGAAACTGGACGCAATTATCTATATTCCGACGTATACAGGAAAAGTAAAGGATTATCAAACTTTTTGAACAGTTTGGATGGGCTACATCGAGGAGATACTGTAGCAATAATTTTGCCTAACCTTCCAGAATTTCCGATGATTTTAATGGGAGCTATAGAAACGGGATTGAAAATTACCACTATAAATCCACTGTATACTTCAGGTAAGCAGTAAACTACATCTATAAGTTACATTTCAAAAACGACAGATGCCGCTCCTACTAAAAACAATTTATTTTTCTTCGAACAGGCGAAATAGCAAAACAACTGTTAAATTCCGAAGCTAAACTTGTGTTTACTACAAACAAACTATGGCCAGATGTACAAACTGGAATATCTAAAACTTACAAAACTTCTATTCCAGTAGTTATTATTAAAGAAAAGGTACTAAGTATTTAAGTTTCTAGAAGTTTTCGAACTAAATCACCGTAATTTTAGAAATCCGAAACAATTCCAATTAATGTATTCAATTTTGAAGACATTTCAAAGCCAACTAATAAACTTGAATTCAGACCAACTTTCTCTCCAAATGAAGTTATAATGCTTCCATATTCCAGCGGAACTACCGGCCTCCCTAAAGGCGTACAGCTTACAATGAAAAATATTGTATCTATTTTGCATTTACTAAATGTAAAAGAGTTTCGATTGCACGAAGAAACAAACAGTCTGTACCTGCATTTCTCACTCTTTATAAAACTTACTACCTCTTTTTAGAATCACATCAAGATGTTGTTCCTGGTATTTTACCAATGTATCACATTTTTGGCATGGTAACGGTATTGCTACATATGATTGCCAATGGTTGCAAAGTCGTAACTCTTCCAAAATTTAGTTCAGATAGTTTTCTCAATCTTATGGATCAGTACAAACCGTCACTTGCTTACTTAGTACCACCCATAATTTTAATGATGATCAGCAATCCAAACATTGTTCCTCGCCATATTGCCCAAATGCGTAATATATTATCCGGTGCTGCTTCGTTGGGCACTTCGGATATTGAACGATTTCATACAAAATCTGACGGTAAAGTTAATTTAATCCAGGGCTATGGTTTAACCGAAACTTCGCCAACTACACATCAGCAAAGTCCTTTCATTGATAATGGAATAAAATTGGGTAGTATTGGGTTTGCAATGCCGAACACAGAATGTAAAATTGTTTCGTTGGATGACAAAGATAAAAATCTTGGAAGCAATTTAACTGGAGAACTTTATGTAAGAGGACCGCAAGTGATGAAAGGTTATCATAACAACTTAGCAGCTACTAAAGAAGTGCTAGATTCTAATGGATGGTTTAGAACTGGAGATATCGCATACTACGACGAAAACGAACATTTTTACATTACAGATCGTTTGAAGGAATTAATAAAAGTAATCTTTAATTTTTAGACAGACTAGAAAATTTCTAAACTAAAATTTTAGGTGAAAGGTTTTCAAGTAGCTCCAGCTGAGTTGGAAGAGGTTTTGCGAGATCATCCTGATATATCTGATGCGGCAGTAGTGGGTGTTCCTCACAACGATTTTGGAGAAGTGCCCAAAGCATTTGTGGTATTGAAAAATAATGCCACCCTACATGCAGAGAAAATTGACCAATATGTAGCTTTAAGGGTTGCCAAATATAAGAACCTGCTTGGTGGAATTGTAATACTAGACAAGATTCCGAAAAGCCCGGCGGGAAAAATTTTAAGAAAAGATTTGAAGAAATTATAATTGCAAAATTGTACAGTTTTCTAATGAACATTTAAAATATAAAATTGATCTTTATTACTTCTAATTGAGATTTTTTCAACTTTCTTATCTTATCTTTCATAATCTTGTAGCTGAGTAGGTATTCATATACCGGGTGTAAAATTTATACTAATAACTATTCTACTAATCTCACCATTCTATCTGTTTTATATCTGCTTGAAAAATTACAAATTTATCTAATCGGAAACGCTCAAAGAATTTTTGCGAACACGTAGAGCCATTCACGTAGAGCATCACATTGCCCTTCATAGTAGGTATAGAAGATATCTGATTTTTCTTCAAGTTATATTAGCGTACTGCTGAGCAAGACCTCCTTCTCTCCAACATATTCTTACTGTATTACTAAATCGTATTAATGCGTGTTAACATGTGTTGAACCTTATTAAATCGAAACGTTAGATGCGTCCTAAATATGCGTATGGCGAGATCTGACATCGTACTGCGTCAAAAGATGGCACATTAAAACCGTGTGGGCCAGAGCCAGTAGATTGTGGGAATTTCGTGAGATAAAAGGATGACCGTATTCTATAAATTTTATAGAATACCGTCATCCTTTTATCTCACGAAATTCCCACAGCTGGCCATGTGCTATCCAACTTCATCGGCATGACCAATGTTGATATTATTTATAATAAGAAGGATATAACAGTTCATTACTTCTTTACAAAATAGTACCATGAACTCCCTAGTATGGGTAATTAATACAGAAAAGTTAAAAAAAAGCAATAGTTTCTTATAGTTGACAGGATAAAACATGGCGGCCGTACCTTAAGTTGGCGGTACTTTCTAAATTTACTGGATCTGATGTGGGCACTGCAGTGATAAAAAAAACTGTACAAATACCAATGAATGGGTCATTGCTTTGTAATCAATGAAAAATTTCGTCGCATTTATGAAAGTTTCATAAATATTAATGCAAAAATCATCACCATCAAGCTTTTTCTATTCCATTCGGAATATTGTTACTCTGCTTCTCTGCAAAGTCTTCACGATTCATTTTTCAAATGGATCAATTCTCTTATTTCCCTTTTACTTTCAACTTAATTTATTCACAGAGCGTTGAAGTTCACCGTAGGGCCGCTCTAAGAAATTACGTTAAGCCCGTGATCAAGCCACTGCTATGGTTTAATCATCATATGGATCATAAATACAGTAACAACATTTCAGTAGTAATTTGTTCAATGTGTAAAAAGTTATATGATTTGGAATTCCTGTTAACAATGTGTCGCATTAATGCGACACACACATCATCGCAGTATGGATTCATCTCAAAGTTACAGTGTCACAAATAACTGTTTAACGTCGATTCCAATCAACCAATTTTTTTGGTGATGTTACGACCATTGCTATTATTTATTGCGCTACGTCGCGTCGCTGCTCCCTAAAAGAAGATAATTATTATATAAAGGACAATTCGTGGAAAGGGATTCCTGAAGGTTTAGTTATCAGATCCTTAGATGCAGCCAGACTTCAAAACGTAGAGCTCTTAATTGGAAAACATGGACTTTGGTTATTTTGGCCGGAAAGCTTGGACATTACAGCGAAAGCGAAGGATACAAGTTGCACACCATTGAAAAACCAAGACATTACTAATAAACCTCAAAAAGTTCACATCTGCTGCTTTGGAGTCTTCACACACTTCTGTATTGAAGAGCTAGGAAATACTTTTAAGAATAATAAATTGGAAAGGCCGCCAAGCTTGACGGTATCTAGCCACAATTTATTACTAATAAGTGTGACTAATATCTTTCTCAAAGATATGTTTAGAACTAGAATGATGCCCTCACATTTTAAGAAAACTAAAATCATAGCTACTCTGAAGTCTGACAAATCGAAAGAACTACCTGGAAGCTATAGATCTCTTCATACCTGCAATCTGTTGGGGAGACTATGGTATAACCTGTTAAGGCTATGGGTAGATGACAGGCCGGATTTAGAGCCAAAGCTGCACATATCAAATTCTTGCATTGGCTAAACATATTGAAGCTGGATTTAAAAAACGGCAAAACCTTTTAGCGTGGCCTATCGTATTACGGTCTTACCATGGCCAATTGCAAGAACGAACAATATGCAAACTACCACAAGCCGTACCTCAGGATAGCGCAATTAATCTCCACGTTCTAGCTGATAAACTGTCCAATGTATTTCGCGCCACTTTTGTTCAACCTTTATATCATAGACATGCTTGAGATTTAAAGCAAGAAGTTTACCTATGCTGATTGATATTGTGATTTCCTTCCATCAAAGGCTCTAATTGAAGTTCTGACTGAATTTCTGGTTAAATTGAATGAATACTTTAAAAATTGCAGATTATGCCCTAGCAAGACCAAAACAGATAGAGATATGTTACTTTCACTTATCTTATCGACAATAAGCAGCTGCCATCTTACAAATGGAACTTGATGCCGAAATTTTAAATCATAATCGCAGTCCAAAGTACCTAGGCGTGACACTTGATTGTTCATTAACGTTTAAACAACACCTTACGAACATATATGACAAACTGCAAACTCGGAACAGCATTATATCGAAGCTTATTGGAATAACATGGAATGGCCATCCAAATACCCTAAGAATAGAGCATAGAGGCTTTAGCAGAATACTTATAATGATGGTGTTCGTGAAGCTTAGTGTCCCGTTTGTTTGGTTTTCCCTATTATGTTTATGTATTACTCTTTGCTGTTGCCATCTATTATAGTTATCGACTTATTGTATACCATGAGCAAAATATAGATATGCCCTGTGGAAATACTTTATGGAATAATTTGGAATTTTATTCCATAATAATTTCTTTCTTTTGGTGGCATTAATTTTATTGTAAGAGATCATTGTTTGAACTTCAACGTCACCAGAAAATTTTTTAATGGAACTTTTTCTTCCATGTTTTGATAAGATTACCAAAGTATCAATCTATTTTGGTGTCAACTAATATTAATTGAAAAGATAAAACATTTTAATAAGGAGTTAATGTATTGAACATTGAATACCGCCAATTAAGTAGGGATATACTGGGTGTTTTTTCAAAACGTCCTGCAAGAAAATATCCCAAAAACTGAACACCAGATGAAAAAATGTTTAAAAGGCAATTTATATTTTTTTTAGCAAATTCAGATTTTGCTTCAGATATTCAGAAAGTGTTTTGTTTTGAAAATTTTTTGTTAGCGATGGTAGCGTAAATAAATCATCATCATCATCAGCCATCAAGGATGAAACCAATTGGTCTATTCCAATTCTCTTATGATATTCAGATTTTCCTTTATTTCAGATCTAGTCACTCCATCTTTTTCGCGGCCGTCCCACTGTTCTTTTTCCTGTCGATATTCCATCATCTGTTTGGGTATACGGCTATTGTCCATTCTTGTGAGATGTTGATTCCAATTATACCTGTATATCACGATTTTTTCAGTAATTGAAAAGATTCCCAGTTCATGCGCATCTCTTCGCTTTTCTTTCGGACGTGTCTCAGAAATCTCATTTCTGCAGCTTCTTTTGGTGTCTTCTTTTGCTAAAACCCAGTTTTCACTACCATAAAGCATGACAGGTACAGCCATCACTTTATAAAATTTAATTTTGGTTTTTTACTTGTATTTTTAAGATATATCTTTATTGTTCCGCACATACGATTAAATCTTCCCAATTTAATCATGAAGTCATTTTGTTTGTCGTAGGAGATATCGTAGCCCAAATACTTGAAGTGGTTGGCCTGCTCAATAGTTCAGTTATTAATGACAATTTTGGCTCTAATTGGATTGATTCCTTCGAAAGCTATTACCTTAGTTTTTTCGACTGAAATTTCGAGGTTGTAGGCCTTAGTTATTAAATATAGTTTGTGTGCTGCTTCTTGGAGATTATCTTCTGAGTTTGCGGGGACGGTCCGCTAACTTTGGTCACCCCAAAAAAATTGAAAATTTCCTATAGCAAAGAGGAAGGTTTATAGAGTATACTGTAAAAATTTCACTTGCGAATGTATTATCAAAATTTCGAGAAAAACCAATTTGAAAGTACGTAAATTTAGCGCATTTTTCTTCGAATTTTGGGGTGTGCATTCAATAGGGAGGTTTATCCATCGTCAAAACCTCCGCTGCAAAAGCTGCGCTCCGCTCCGCTCTGCACCCCTCCAAGGCGGTTTTGACTCTGGTTACTATGCTAAACATACGAGAAGGCTCCTCCCATCCAAAAAAAACGGGATAAATGAAACCGGGAGCTTAGAGACCCTTGAAATAGCATTAAAAAGTATAGTTGCGGTAAGGGGCAGTAAACTATTACATTTCACCCCCAAAAAATCGCGTAAAAACAGAAAATAATCGATGTTACATGTACGAGAGACGAGCTGCATCTGCCGGTGCGAAAAAAAACCAAAAAACCAAACCAAACCAAAAAGAACTCTATTGACATTAAAAACTTTACATACATATTTACAATAATAATTTTAATTACTATAATAACAGATAACAAATTACAATAACAAACCATTACACAAATACATATTTATTAAAACTTGAATTGTTAAATCGTACCTATTAATCGAGGATTAATCGAATTAAGTTGAAAATTATTAAATCTGAAGGTTAATTGATTTGATATCTCGAGGTAAAAAAGAGTGCAAAAACCCCGCGCCGTGATAAAAAAAAGCCAAAAAAGAATTAAGTTACTGAAATTTTAACAAAATAAAATGAAAATAAAAATGAATTTTAATTAAACTACTGACAATTACTTTCCTATTACTGATTGTTTAAAATGACATGGTGTAAAAGTTTGTGTTTGATCCTGAAGGGCAAGGTGTCTTGTGTGTGTGTACCAAGGTGTGATGTGTGTGGGTTTTGCCTTACCGTGTATGTGAAAAATTTTATTGCTGTGTTGTGTATGACTTCTGTTAGTGTTTGAATTTGATGTGAAGTGTGTAAATCATGTATGGGTGTGTAGCGTGGAGCTCCGGAAATGACTCGGAGACACTTGTTTTGTATTGTTTGAATGATTTTTATGTTAGTCGGGGCTGTCCTGCTCCATACTGGAGAGGCGTATAATAAAATTGGTCTGATTAATTGTTTGTACAAGGTCAGTCTGATTTTAGGGTCAAGTCCGTTTTTATATGAAAGTAATGGGAAAAGTGCATGCATTGCTGCTTGCGCTTTCCGTGCAGTGAGTTTTAAATGCGTTCTGAATGTAAGTCGTTGGTCAAGGGTCACCCCTAGGTATTTAACCGTAGGGGTGTGCGTGATGTCCGTACCATTAATCGTAAGTTTGTTTGTAATTTGGTCTCTTTGTCTGGAAAAAGCGGTGAGGGTGGATTTGGGTTCGTTAATTTTTAATCGCCAAGTGGCATAAAAATTTTCGAGATCGGGAACGTGTCGTTGGAGGTAGTCAATGGATTTATCCTTTTTACGGGATTCGGAGGTGATGGCGGTGTCGTCAGCGTACAGGGATAATTTTGTCCGTGTGGATTTTGGGATATCATTGATGTAGTAATTAAAAAGGGTTGGGGCTAGGATGGAGCCTTGCGGTACTCCAGCTGGAATAGGTAAGGATATGGAGAGGGCGTCCATTACTCGGACTTGGAAGGAGCGGTTTTCGGGAAAGCTGGAGATGATTTTAATTAGATGCATGGGGTAATTTCGGATATAAAGTTTGTGAAGCAGGGCGTCGTGCCAAATGGTGTCAAACGCTTTCTCGATGTCGAGGGTGGCCGTCGTGGTAGTGGTTTTCATGTTATAATTAAGGGTAATTTGATCAACGAGCAAAGCTAGCTGAGTGACCGTGCTGTGGTTTGCTCGAAAACCAAACTGCTCCGGAATTATTGTATCATGAATTTCGTCATGTTGCTGAAGGCGGAAAAGGATGATTTTTTCGAGGATTTTTGATAATGTAGGAAGTAAACTAATAGGACGGTAGCTGGCAGGATCGGATTTTGGCTTTTTTGGTTTAGGGATGGAAATAACGACTGCTTTTTTCCAGGCGGATGGGAAGTATTGGTTTTTAATGCAGGCGTTTAGGATGTAATAAATTTGTAGGATTGGTTTTTTAGGAAATTTTTTTAATTAGGAGAGCAGATATATTGTCATAACCAGGAGCTCGATTTTTAAGTTTTTTAACAATTTGCTTAATTTCCTTAGGGGAAGTTAAGTCTTCATCGGGAGTGGGGATTGTGATATTATTGAGGGAATCTTTGGATTGTTGGACATCAGAAATTGTGACGGGATCAGATAGATAGGTAAATACTCTAAGTGTTAGGGTCATTCATATTGCACGTACCGTCAACAGAATGAGCGACGCGCGGGAATCTCGTTAATTTTACATGTAAATTTGCAAACTTCAAATTCGATTTACTCAAAATTTTGATAATACATTCGCAGGTTTAAATTATATCAGTATACTATATAAACCTTCCTCTTTGCAATAGGAAATTTTCAATTTATTTGGAGTCGCCAAAGATAGCGGACCGTACCCGTGTCGGCTCTGAGGTTGTTAATATTGTCAAGTGAGGTTTTGAAAATAAATTGTAAATTAAATAATAACAAAAATATGTTTTCTACTTTTTCTACCAATATTGGGAATTTACATTAACCATGCGCCACTACGCGTCCATAATATTAACTACTCCGTTTAGTATACCCAAAATTTTATACGTGTATTTGTCAATTAATTGTGTGTTAGAATTTGAATTTTACAACGCAGTCGACTAGCTATATTAGTACAATACGCATTAATAACTTATGTGCAATATCGTGCTATACTAATTAGAACAGCCATTATGACGCGACGTTAGCGCCCTCATCGGTGATGTAAATTCCCAATAGGTAAGATAAGAAAAATTTCAAACAAAATTTGTTTCTTTTTTAAGCAGAATATGAATCTGTTAAAAAAATGTAAATTTCCATTTAAAAACCAAAGTTGAGCCTTGTGATCTTGAAAACGTCCACCAATTAAAAAATTAATCACTCCATATTCTTTTCCCTAGCTATTATACAACTTTGGCGGTTAGTTTTCGAGCAATTTCTTGTTGGAAGGTTTTACCTGGCATATTCTGAAAAGGATCCTCGTTAGCATTATCAAAATTTGTGCCCATACCAATTAAAATAAGGCTTCCTGCTATACTGCATATAGAAGCCTAAAATGTACGACAGACAAGACGCCACAGTTTGAACAGCGATACGTCAGAATTAAAACGCTTTTATGGAAAGGCGTATTTAAAAAATTTAATTATGAGGTTCAAGACTTTTTGGCAAAATATTATTAGTTTTCATTATCGAGTTTCTGGAGATAATCACTACTTATTCCACACTGTATAATATAATAAAATTCATTATCTTTATTGTGTATTATGAAGTCACAATAATTTTTAAATTTTTTTGAACATCGGGCATGGTGCATCTCGTGATATCTTAATAATAATTTTAATAGGTACTTATTAATTATTTAAGTGTCCATTAGGCCTGAATTGAGAGTGGAAAATGATATAGAGGTATACGATTGCTTTCCGAATATACACGAAGTTTAAACTAAAGTCGATCCAAGTTTAAATAAATTATACCATTTATCGTGATTATACCTCAGTTCCTGATTCAGTTATAGCAGTTATAGTCAGATTGACCGCGTAAAGTATTGTTTTCCGAGTTCTCTAAATAATAATAAAATGAACAATTCCAAATATTTTAAGAACGCTGTGCGTTTATTAAATTTGAATTTTAAGAAGGATCCTAATAAAGTTAGAAATTTGGCAACCGCAGTTTCGAACATTGTAAAATCAAAAAGCCCAAATCTTCAAATACCCAATATATGTTTAGAAGAGTATGTATGGAAAGGGTTGGATAAATGGCATAATAAAACAGCTTTAGTAAGTATCTACTTTAATAATTTTCTAACTTAATTTTTCAGTAGATGTAACGATTTTTTTAATTCATAAACTGTTAATTAAACCTTATATTGTGGTCTCGTTAAAAATTTTATTATTATCATTGTTTATTTACTTTTTACTCAAGTTCAATCATGACTCTAATTACTTGAAATAACACAATCACTGCTTACTGAATTTAAATGATAAAAATAGAATTTCAAAAACATAGGTAATTAATCTTTATTATGTGAATTATGGATTTACCATAAAAAAATTAATACGCACTAATATTACCAAAAAATATTTTATTACCAATAATATATTATGTATTTGTAAATACAAATAGAATGTACTGAAAATAGAACATCAAAACAAGCTTTGCGTATGAAAGACTACCTTGAATTTTTACACAAATCATCTACATGTAGCTTCAAAAATAAAGTTCCTAATGTTAGGCACCATTCAACATATAGAAATCAAAAATTTCGGACTACCCTAAATGGTTCCTTTATTCTATAGGGTGATCACCAAATGTGTCGAAATTATTATAAGTTTGATCAAAAGCGAAAAACAGAAAGCCTAGCAGCTCTGAATTTTTCAATTTAATTTTTTGACTGGAAATTAAAAGAAATAGTAATTTTGCATTGTTATTATTAATTATGAAGCTATTTATTTATCTATACTTGATAGTCATTGCATGTTAATTTGATAATGTCATAATATCGTAGAAATACCTATTTCAAGGTCGTTATTATTATAATGTAATATCACAATGTTAATTGAATTACTTTAGTAGAACTGAATAAAACAAAAAAATTGAGAAAAGATAAATAAATAATGAAAGGATGAAGTTATTAAATGGTTAAATTTAATTTAGTTAACTATGTAATAAAAACTGTATTACTTAAATGACAATAAAATCGTATGATCATTACATCACTTTTAATTGTCTGGTTTATAATAATTATGATATAAGGAACACAAGTGCTTCCCGAATAATCTAATTCGTGCTAAGTTCAAAATTATTAATCTTGCATTTTACAGGTCTGCTCCGAAACGGGTCGTAGATATTTATACTCAGATGTTTACAAAAATAGCAAAGCTTTGAGAAACGTTTTAGGCAATTTTCAAAATATAAATCAAAATGATACGTTGGCCATCATTTTACCAAATGTTCCTGAATATCCTATTATAATGTTGGGCGCCATTGAAGCTGGTTTAAAAGTCACAACTCTTAACCCAATATACACAGCAGGTAATATTATTTAAGATAAAAAAATCAATTTATATTTATAGTAATTAAATTAATTGTGTAATAAGTACATACTTGTAGCATTTTTGCAAGTATCATAGTTCAAAGTTATCCATTCTTATATCTGGATAAAACTAAATATTCGAAATTAGCTACTCTGATGTCTATTTAATTATTAAAATATGTAAATTGTTAGCATAGGAGAATTAATAAATTAATCATAAATAATCTAAGTAAACGTGTTAAAATTCAATGAATTAATAAGCTTTCGACAGCCTTTTAATAAGACTTCTATGATGTTATTTAAATTAGTATAGAGACGGTCATAGCGTCTACTGCTAATGCGAAGTTAAACACGTAAGTCCTCTATGTATGTGAAAATAATTCGAACGCATATCACATGCATAGAAAGAGATGGGTCACCAAACCCTCATTATGGTAAACCGGCCGAGAAAGGAGAGGAGGTTACTTTTATTATAATATATCTTCATAGGGTGTTTTCTTGGCTGCATGAGAACTTCATAAATTGAAATAAAACATTAAAAAATTGATGAAATATTTTTTTAATTATTTCTTTATGAATGTAAATTTAATGCCATTTGTGATTTAAAAATGATTTCCCCCATGTGACCATCACGACTAATCGTTACAAAGCGCATCCGATCAGTCCAATTTTTGACCACTTTTTCCAATATTTCTGGCTTCATTTCATAAATGGCTTGCTGAATATTGACCTCCAATGCTTCCAGAGTTGTTGGTTTGTTAACATAATCCATGGATTTAACATACCCCCAAAGAAAATAATCTTGGAGGCTGTTAGAATTGTATTTGAAAAGAGGCGCTAAAATCATCAGGGTTTTTAGTGGTAAAATAAAAAGTGGTTGGTAAGATATACGTGTAAGAAATGTCAAGTATGAAATATGTGTAATGTAGTTTTGAAATAGTCTT
This sequence comes from Podabrus alpinus, assembly GCA_932274525.1. NCBI lineage: Eukaryota > Metazoa > Arthropoda > Insecta > Coleoptera > Cantharidae > Podabrus > Podabrus alpinus. The sequence goes on along the minus strand of OW026457.1, from coordinate 62,331,187 downwards.
ATGTTAATAAAAGTAATCACCAGAAATATAAAGAGTTTTGAATCAAATACCAAAAGGTTATGGGCCCAGGGTGTTCTCTGTGCAAGTATTTTCAAAAATAATAAAATAACCCGAGAAGAATTAATTTTGAGGTTAAGAGCACATGGTAAATTTAATAAAAAGAAAATCTAATAATGGCTCAAGCAAACGGGAAAGGTTATCATATTGAATTATTAGAAGGAGGAAACTATTATAATTGGAAATTCAGGGTGGAGTTACTTCTAGAAGAAAATGGTGTGGTCGAACACGTAAAAAAGGACTTAAAAATTAGTGAGATAGTTGTGGAAAAGGAGAGACAAGATAAAACTAAAAAAGACTGCAAAGCAAAATCGTTAATTGTTCAATGTGTAGACAATAACCAGTTGGAGTGTTTAAGGGGGAAATCAAGTGCATTCGAAATGTGGGAAACCTTACGACAAAAATACGAGAAGAAAGGAATGCATGGCCAATTGTATTTAAAGAAGAAGTTGATGAACTTAAAATTAAAGGAAAGCGATTCGATGGAAGTATTCGTGCAACAGTATGAAGAGATCGCAAGACAAATGAAAGAATCTGGGAACGAAATACCCGAACAAGATCTCGTGTGCAGTATTTTGTTAGCGTTACCACAATCATATGAAACATTGGTTACAATTATAGAAAGTTCACAAGATCTTACATTCGAGTCAGTGAAGAAGAAATTAATTGATGAATACGAAAAAAGGAAATTGGCAAACCCAAACAAAAGCGACAAAACACAAGGTTCGTATGCATTTTCAACTACAGGTGGAGAATGTTTTAGATGTGGTGAGAAAGGGCATTTCATAAGAAACTGTAAGAAGCCGATGCGAGGAAGTTTCAATCGAGGAGGTTTTTACCAAGGCCGCTACGACACCAGAGGAGAAAAACGTAACAGAGGATCTGGAAATTACAGAGGAAGCTTCAACAACCAAAGTCGAGGAAGAAGCATGAGCGAGAATTCGAATTATAGAAGCAACTACGTGCAGCAAGAAGATTCCGCAGAAAATGGAAATACAAGTACGAGCAAGGACAGAAGCGTATGTTTTATGGGCGAAACAAGTTCACAAGAATTTGAAAATGGAAAAGAGAAGAATGTTGTAACATTCTTTGTCGATTCAGGTTGTACAGACCATATGGTGAGTGAAAAACATTATTTCTCCGATTTAGTAATGCTCGACAACCCAATAAAAATAGCTGTGGCGAAAAATGACAGTTATTTAACCGCTGTTGGTGTTGGAAATTTACAGGTTTTGAGTAATGTAGGTAAAGAAAATATAAGGTGTACGATTAAAAATGTATTTTATGTACCTAAGTTAAGAAAAAATTTATTGTCAGTAAAAAGGTTAGAAACTTCAAATGTAGGGGTAATTTTTGATAACGGAAAAGTAAAATTGAGAGATGTAAACAATAAAGTATTAGGAGTAGGTTACAGAAAGAACTTGTATGAAATAACATTCAAGGTTGTAACTACAGAATGTTTAAATGTTGAGAGCGTTGAAAACGATTTTAAAATGTGGCATAGAAGGTACGCTCACGTTAGTTATTCAGGATTAAAAGAAATAATCAAGAAAAATGTAGTTTTGGGAATTGATAAAAATATTAAGTTTCAAGAAGTAGAATTTTGTGAGCCTTGCACAAATGGCAAAATGACTAGATTTCCTTTTAATCAAAGAACAAAAAGTAAGAGAATATTAGAAATAATTCACACAGACGTATGTGGTCCGGTTACTCCGGAAACATATGATGGTAAGAAGTACTTCGTAACTTTTATAGATGATTTTTCTAATTTCACGTCAGTATATTTGATAAAGAATAAGAGCGATGTTTGTAGTAAATTTAAAGAATACATTGAAATGGTTGAGGCTAAATTTGAAACAAAAGTTTCTAAGCTTCGATGTGATAATGGTGGTGAATATTCATCCAATGAGATGGTAAATTATTGCAAACAAAAGGGAATAATATTAGATTATACTATTGCGTATACACCGGAACAAAACGGTAAAGCTGAGAGAAAAAATAGAACTTTAGTTGAGAGAGCTAGGGCAATATTAGCAGATTCTGGCATGAGCAAGGAATTTTGGGGTGAGGCTATACTTACAACAAATTATGTAATAAATAGGGGCTTATCAGCTAATTTAGAGGGTGTCACACCAGCTGAACTTTGGTATAAGACTAAGCCGAACGTAAGCAATTTTAAGATTTTTGGCTGTACGGCTTACAACCACATACCTAAAGAATTGCGTAAGAAATTTGATTTCAAAACTCATAAGTGTGTGATGTTAGGGTATGCGCCGAATGGCTATAGATTATGGAATTTGGAAAAACAACAGTTAGTTATATGTAGAGATGTAAAATTTGATGAAAATAGCGTTTATTTTAAAAGGGAAATGTTAGAAATAGAATGTGGGGAAGAAAGCGTAATAAATGAAGATGAGACTACTAGTCAGGATGATAAAGAAAATGACAATAGAGTAAATTTAGAAAATAGGGAAAACAAAAGAACTGTTAAAGCACCATCAAAGTTTAATGATTATGAGTTGTACATGGCGTTTGATGCTTCAAGTTACATTGACGATGTACCAGGTTCTTATACAGATTTAAAAGATAGGGCAGATAGGGAAAGTTGGTTAAAGGCAGTTGATCGAGAACTTAATTCTATTCATAAAAATGAAACTTGGGAAAAAGTGGATTTACCAAATAACACAAAAATTTTAGACACAAAATGGGTGTTTAGTTTCAAAGCTTTAGAAGAAAAACAGGAAGAAAAATTCAAAGCGAGGTTAGTAGTTAGAGGTTTCGCGCAAGAAATAAATGAGGGTTTAAGCGAAATTTATTCACCAGTTGCAAAATTAATAACGGTTAGGGCTTTATTGATAATAGGTAATCAAAGAGGTTTTTACTTTCAGCAATTAGACGTAAAATCAGCATTTTTAAATGGTAAACTAACCGATGATGTATTTATTAATTTTCCACAAGGTATAAAATGTGAGGAAAACAAGGTGTTAAAATTAAATAAGGCTTTATATGGTTTGAAACAGTCTTCCAAGTGTTGGAATGACGAAATCAATTCTTTTCTAATAAAAATCGGTTTTATAAGATCAGAAAACGATTATTGCCTATATATGTTGAGAAATAAAAGGATATATCTAATACTATATGTAGACGACATAATAATAGCGGGACAAGATTTAAATGAGATTAAGGAAATAAAAGATAAGTTGATGGGAAAATTTTTAATGAAGGATATAGGTCATCTTAAGAATTTTTTAGGATTAGAAATATTATACGATAAGGATAAAGGAATCTTAAAGGTTCATCAGTCTAGATATATTAAAACTATGCTAAAAAGATTTTGTATGGACGATTGTAAAGGTTCAATATTACCCATTGATCCTAAGTTAAAGATCGATTTATGTGATGATCCAAAGAAAAGAACAAAGAATCCAGTTCGAGAACTCGTGGGATGTCTTATGTATTTAATGCTGGGTAGCAGACCCGATATCTGTTTTTCAGTAAATTTCTTTAGTCGTTTTCAAGATAGAGCATCTGACGAGGTCTGGAACCACTTAAAAAGGATCTTAAGATATTTGAAAAATACCATTAATGTAGGTTTAGAATTTAGAAGAAGTGAAAATTTTGGCTTGTGTTGTTATGTAGATGCGGATTGGGGAGGTGACACTCATGACAGAAAATCCGTCACTGGTTTTGTATTTAAAGTTTTTGGTAATACCTTAATGTGGGTGACGAGAAAACAGCAATGCGTGTCGCTATCCACTACCGAAGCCGAGTTAGTCGCATTATGTTCTGCTGTATGTGACGGCTTATGGTTAAAGAAATTGTTTTCAGATTTCGGTATTGAATTTAAAAATATAATGTATTATGAGGATAATCAGGGTTGTATAGCGTTGATAAAAAATCCTACAAATAACCGTCGAGTTAAACATATAGATTTAAAATATAATTTTGTTCACAATTATTTTAAGAGTGGTATTATAACTTTAGTTTATATAAATACTGAATATCAACAAGCAGATATACTAACAAAAGGTTTGACGAATGTATCATTCATAAAGTTTAAAGGATTGTTAGGTTTGAAAGATTTTAGCGAGGGGGGGTGTTAGAATTGTATTTGAAAAGAGGCGCTAAAATCATCAGGGTTTTTAGTGGTAAAATAAAAAGTGGTTGGTAAGATATACGTGTAAGAAATGTCAAGTATGAAATATGTGTAATGTAGTTTTGAAATAGTCTTATGTTAATAAAAGTAATCACCAGAAATATAAAGAGTTTTGAATCAAATACCAAAAGAGGCCAATTGATAGGACCATTTCTTGAAATAGTGTTGTCACCAAATTGTCCTTTCAATAAATCGATGGTTTCGGTGGCTGTGTGGTACGTAGCACCATCCTGTTGGAACCATAAGTTGTCGATGTTTAACTCTTGGATTTTTGGAAACAAAAATGTATTGAGCATGTGTAGATATCTCACACCATTCACTGTAACCGTAGCTCCTTCCTCATTTCGAAAGAAATATGGACCAATGATGCCGTGTATTCCACACCAAACAGTCAATTTTAATGGATGCAATGGAGTCTCAAGATAATGTTCCGGATTGGTCTCAGTCCGTATACGGCAATTTTGCTTGTTCACATACCCATTCAACCAGAAATGTGCCTCGTCACTGAACAAAATTTGGCGGTAAAAAAATGGATCTACTTCCAATTGGTTGTGAGCCCAATCTTGAACCAACTGGATCTTGTAAGGATGTAAACCAAGATCTTGATCTAAAATTTTCCATGTAGTGGACGGACAAAGCCCAAGTTGTTGAGCACGATGGCGAATTGAAATGTTTGGGTTCTCTTGCACACTTGCACTCACAGAAGCGATAGTTTCTTCGGTATGCACATTTCTTTCTTTTATTAGTGGTCTTACATCATGCAATGAAGAAGTTGTACAAAATTTATCCATCACCGCACAAATAGCCTGCTCAGAAGGTCGATATGTCGACCATAAAATGGGCAAAGAGCTCTATAAGTTTCGGGAACGGAACTCTGACTTTGAAAATAAATTTCCAAAATTTGGTAGTGTTGTTCAAGTGTTAATTTATTCATGATTAAATGACAAACCTTTCTGAACACAAATGTCAAAGAACTGTCACTTTGACAAATTTTATTCAAAAGTTATCCCTATTGAAAGAACTCATGCAGCTAAAAAATACCCTATATTATTAATATCTGTAAAAATTTACTTTGCAAAACAAAATCTGATTTTTTGGACAAGTTTCAAATTTAAACTTTGATAGCCAAGCTTGCTGCCCACCATGTATATTATTCAGGTTAATTTCTTGTTCTTACCAAGTTTCTCAGAATATGCAATATGAGATATACTTATATCGTATGTATAAGATAATACTAATATTTCAATATATAAAATGTCAAGTGTTAATTAAATGGTATAATATAAATCAACGAATTCTAATTTCTTTTGCTAATACAGATTAATGTGTTTTTCTGTTACTTTATTTATTAATTATATAATTATACACTCGTATACATATGTGTACATAATATATAAGTACCCCCTTAATTTGTTATTTTACTTTTAAATGATATTTCTATAATGTATTGAATAAGTTTTTATTAACAGCAAACAGTGTATAAAATAACAAAATTTTAAAAACATCAAATAACAATTGCAAAAATTAACCAGTAAGCTGGAAGAATTCGTCCATGATCGCTGCTGTCATCAATTTTTTCACTTTTCAGATCTAAAAAGCACACATTTTCAAAAGTAAATTCATTGTAAAATATATTCGCCTGAAGATGTTCCAATGTAACAAAACCTTTTGAGAATTGTATTTTACAATGTAATTTACTTGTAAAAATTTGTGTTTGTTAGTTCTGATAGTTCCCTATCTTCTGACAGGGAAGAATTTATAGAAAACGAGTTTGATATTGAAAACCCAACATAACCAATACATGAATTGAGTCAATGTATAAATAGTCCACTGCATTTAGGATTTTGATACGGAATAATTCATACAAAACGTTTTAGTGTGTTTTTGGCTTTAATAGGGTGTTCTAAATAGTTTCTCAAAAGTCCCCAAAGATTGGGTGTCCGCTAAAGTTTTCAGGGCCTGAAAACGGCTGAAATTTCAGTTCCAAAATTAATTTTTGTGAATATCTCAATTTCTATAGGATTTAGGTAGAAAGTACATCAGATAAAAAAGTAAGCTGAGGAAATTTTCTAGAAATTACTAAGATAGACATTTTTTCATATAAGCAACCGTGTCCATGATACACGCGAGTGAAATGTCATCTGAAAGCAGGTAAGTATAGTAATATAATATAATTTTGAAGGCAAGGGAAGGGTTTTAGAAAAAAATGTTATTCTACATTTCGTTTTAGATTTGCTCACTTTATCGATTGAATGAAAAAAAAATTTGAAATTGGAAAATTTTTTCAAAAAATGTAACATATTTTTCGATTTGAGCTCTTCGAAAGGACCGTTATGTTGTGGATGGATTTTTAACAATCACGCTCGTCGATTGCCGACAAATACACGTTGGATATATTAAATTTTCCTTTCGTTGTGAACCTTTTTTCTCGCCAAAACATTACAAATTCATGCATGTTTATTGTTTTATTATTTTTATTATTCATGGTAATATTTTGGCGAGAAAAAAGGTTCACCACGAAAGGAAAATTTAATATATTCAACGTGTATTCGTCGGAAATCGACGAGCGTGATTGTTAAAAATCCATCCACAACATAACGGTCCTTTCGAAGAGCTCAAATCGAAAAATATGTTACATTTTTTGAAGAAATTTTCCAATTTAAAATTTTTTTTCTTTCAATCGATAAAGTGAGCAAATCTAAAACGAAATGTAGAATAACATTTTTTTCTAAAACCCTTCCCTTGCCTTCAAAATTATATTATATTACTATACTTACCTGCTTTCAGATGACATTTCACTCGCGTGTATCATGGACACGGTTGCTTATATGAAAAAATGTCTATCTTAGTAATTTCTCGAAAATTTCCTCAGCTTACTTTTTTATCTGATGTATTTTTTACCTAAATCCTATAGAAATTGAGATATTCACAAGAATTAATTTTGGAACTGAAATTTCAGCCGTTTTCAGGCCCTGAAAACTTTAGCGGACACCCAATCTTTGGGGACTTTTGAGAAACTATTTAGAACACCCTATTAAAGCCAAAAACACACTAAAACGTTTTGTATGAATTATTCCGTAGTTTGCTTGATTTTTTGACTAAAAGCAGTGGACTAAAAGGAGATTAGAAATGAAAAATCACCTAAACCTGCAGAAAAAATAGAAACTATACATCCCGTGATTCGATAAAAAAGGAAACAGAAAATATCCTAACAGCTACAGGTGATTGAGTGTGATCAGCACATTCAGTAGATTTTGGGGAAAAATCTTACACCAGAGACTCGGATTAGAAAATAGAACCTATATCGCAGAAGATCAAAGTGGATTCACGCCGGGTCGCACCTGCATTGGTAATTTAATTATTATACAACTAGGACAAAAAAGTGAGCACGATTGTAGACCTTCAAAAGGCATACATGCATATATACTCGTATAACAGTATACCGAGAAATAAATTATGGTTTGCCCTGAAAATAATTGGAACAAAAACCCATACATTAAAAATGATTCCTGAACTATGTAAATATATTAATATATTGAGATCCCTTAATTCGGTTTGGTGGGACAAGAATGTTTCTAAATGTAATAAAACAAGAATTGATAGAACTATGATAGAGACCGTTCTTATCTACGGAAGTGAAGTATGGGCAATGAAAGAACACGACAAACGCAAATTTGGAGCGGTGGAAATGAACTACTTACAACGAGGTGCCAGGGTATCGAGAACTCAAAGAGTAAGAAATGAGAGAATCAGAAACATCAGAAGCACAAGAAGAACGTTTAGTACATGGGATAAAAACAGGTGATCTTAAGGGCCGGTTGTATAACGGAGGTTAATCCTTGAGTAAGAGTTAACCCAGGGATTTCTGCTATTTGATTGATTGATACACCAAAAAATTCCTCGGTTAACCCTTACCCGAGGTTGAACCTATGTTATAAAACCGGCCCTAAATAGTTTGGACATCTGCTACGTATGGAGGATAACGAATGGCCATAGAAAGTATTCTTATGGAAACCATCAGGAAAAAATAAGATAGGACGTCCCCGAAAATCATTAATTGAAAGCATGCGAAAGGCTATGCAGGGTGGAGATTTGGATGAAGAAATGATACGACCGAGAAGTGTGAAGATTGAGATTGGGGAAACAGTTAAATATTATATAATTGATGTATAATTATTTTGTAATGTACTCGTATACATGTTTAATCCCAAATGTATATTTATATAGTTCTGAAAAGTTTGGTGCATACTTTAGGTTATAGGTACCTACTAAAAATACAGATATGATTAAATAATATTAATTTTCACTACATTACCCACTAAATTCGTCGATTACAATACATTATTTGTTGCAGATGAAATACAGAAGCAACTATTGGATTCAGAAACAAAAATTATATTTACTCTAACAGAACTTTGGCCAAAAGTACATCAAGCTGTCCAAAAATGCAAAGTGAATATTCCAATCGTCATAATCGATCACCAAGTATGTTAATAATATTGTTAGTCAAAATTTGCTAAATTTTCATTTTTAGAACGACCAAACAACACCAGCAGGGGCACTGCGATATGATCAATTGATTGAAAAAGGCAAAAATTTAGAATATACCCCAAGTACCACAAGGAATAACGAAGACGTAATTCTTTTACCATATTCAAGTGGAACTACTGGTGTGCCTAAAGGAGTTGAACTTACCAACAAATCCATCGTATCAAATTTGTATCAAATGGCTGCTAAGGAATATAGGCTATTCCTGGAAGCTGATGGTAAAAAATTAAAAATTTACTTCAAAAATGTCTTGCACTTGATATATCGTAATTTTAGGATTTCATTTTTGCACATGTTGCAAATTAGGCTAAAAATACTAATAGAAACATAAAACTGCAAGATTTTTCAAATGTCTACGAAACTGTCAAACTTATATGCGATATTTACAGGAACCCACCAAGAAGTAGTTCCAATGGTATTACCAATGTTCCATATTTATGGAATGGTAGTAGTAATGCTGAATATGCTATCAGCGGGTTGCAAATTAGTTACCGTACCTAAATTTGGATCTCAGTCCTTTATTAAACTACTCGACGAGTTTCATCCTACATTTGCTTATCTAGCACCACCAATTGGTAAGTTGCTCCATCATAGATGTAATATTTAGTTCACTAATATCATATTTTAGTTTTGTTACTATTAAACAACGATAAAGTGCGATTTGAGCACCTAGAAAAAATAAAAACAATTGTATCTGCTGCTGCACCACTGGGAGGATCAGACGTCGAAAGGTTAAATGAAAAAAGTAAACATAAAACAAGCATTTTGCAAGCTTATGGTCTAACTGAAACCTCACCATTGACTCACATTCAAACGCCTCTTCTTTCAAACGGAATTAAGCTGGGCGGATGCGGTTTTTCAGTTCCTAACACTGAATGCAAAATTATGTCTCTTGGCGGTGATAGCAAAATTGCTTTAGGTCCAAACGAAACGGGCGAATTATTTATTCGTGGACCCCAGGTAACAATTTTTTTTTAAGTTGAGTAATATGTGATGGCTATTTTTACTTTGCAAAGGTAATGAAAGGTTATCGAAACAATGTTAAATCTACCCAAGATGTCTTAGATTCTGAAGGATGGTTAGGCACTGGAGATATTGGACATTATGATGAAGACGAACAATTTTACATAACCGATCGCCTTAAGGAATTAATTAAAGTAAGCATTTATTTAGTTTGGCCTGTATATACTCATAATTATTTAGGTTAAAGGTTATCAAGTTGCACCAGCGGAATTAGAAGAATTATTAAGAAGTTATCCCGATATTGAAGATGCAGCAGTTGTAGGAGTACCACATCAAGTATTTGGAGAAGTTCCTAAAGCGTTTGTAGTATCGAGGGGAAAATCAAAACTCAACATTTTTAATGTTGAGAAGTATGTTGCCGATAAAGTAGCTAATTATAAACAATTGGTTGGCGGTATTGTTACAGTTGACAGTATTCCTAAAAATCCATCTGGAAAAATTTTACGAAGATTGTTAAAAGAGTTGTAGATTAAAATTTTTATTTTATTGTAATTTTATTACATTCGCATTGTTTCTATGAAAATTGTTTATATTTGTTGTTTAACTTCACTAAATATGTTCTAGAATCTATGTATAGTGTATTTCAAATTAATTGGAATTAAAAAAAGTCTAGCATCAAATTACGTTGTTATAAAAACATACAAACATACTGTACACCTGGTACACGCGTCCACGTGGAGTCGCAAAGAGAATTTTCGTAATAGAAATATTATCCAATAATAAGTCCTTATTATAAATATTAACCAATTAGAACTACACTACTCCACGTGGAGTATGAAATGCGGGCTTTCGTTGGCGCGATAATCTTATCTCTTATATTGTTTTTCCTTGCATAGTTTGTATGTTTTTATAACAACGTAATTTGATGCTAGACTTTTTTTAATTCCAATTAATTTGAAATACACTATACTTTCATATTTCTTGAACAATGATTTCTGTGTATGGTGTATTTGTAAAATACACATAATATTACTATAATATACATAAACTGTACTGTTTCCGATATCAATTGCAACGTAATGTAGAAGGTGTTATCTCATTTGAATGAAATTTTTACTGACTGTAAAAAGCACTGTTCAATTATAGTTTTCTTACGCCTTCATATAACAAACATCTTCATAAACATATTAGTGTTAAGTATGTTTTTGGACAGGTAGTTGGAGTAGCGCATGGACTTCGGACCGTAGGGACATAGAGGTTAGATTCCTTATTACCAAATTATTTGAACCGTGGTTCGGATTGCACGGCAAGTTCTGGCCCCAGGCAAGAACTGCAACCGGGTGATTGCACTATAGGCTGGAGCTTCTAGAGCTTTATAGGGCCATATATCACTTCAACAAAGTATTTAAGCTCTAGCTCGCCCCTGGAGAAGATAAATAGAAAAAATAACTTTAATCAGATATGATTTCATCTGGGAGTTATATTTTGGGAAAATGTTTGGAATTTGGAAATAGATTATGAAATAGCCATGAGCCATGATCAATTTCAACTGCTGTAGGTTTTTCGACAGAGCAATTACATGACTGTCTGTTTCATTTGGTAAAAAATTAAGAAAACTTCAGGAAAATAGGATTACCCAATGGTATACAACTGCCCCGAATTTGCTGGTAATAAGCATGGTAACCGACACAGATTTTTCCCCTTCAGTACGTCAATGTGGCTATTGAAAAATTTCGTAGCTTCAAATGAATTAGAACCAGTTTTAGATTGGTTTTGCAGAAAATTATGTTGAAAGAATTGTAAATAATATAAGAAACCGAACATGACGAACTTGTTATTTTCGCCAAATATTTGGGACGTTTACGATCGAGTGATTAACAATCACAATCGCACAAACAATGTTGCGGAAGCTGTTCATTACAGTGTCAATTAGACGTAGTAGACCTTGCGTCGCTATGGAAATTTATTGATGGCTTAAAATTGAAAAGACGCATTATACGAAAACTTTATAATCGTATACTAATATAATCTTTTTAACAGTTTTATTCATCTTTTTAAAAATTCAATTTTTTAAGAATTTTAACATCTAAACATAACACAAATTCTAGTGGTATCTACAATAACATTCAACAAACACTCCACCACTTATAACCACTCAGTCAGTATAACTTCTTTATCCAAAAATGATACCTAAACTCTCTTCAAAATTTTTATAACTTAAATTTTTAAAAAAACCTAACATTATAATATCTATAGTTTTTCCATTCCATTCGGAATATTGCTACTCTTCTTCTCTGCAAAGCATTCACGATCCATTTTTTGAGGTAGATCAATCTTCTTTTTTCTCCTTAACTTTGAACTTAATTTATCCACAGAGTGATAATGTTGACCAGAGGGCCGCGCCAAGAAATTCCGTTAAGTGCGCGATTTAAACCCATAATTTCCGCTCTATAACTCAACCAGCGATCACACCAAGCCACTCCTGTAGATTATATACTTAATATAAAAATGTGTGTTAATTTTTGTTTGTTTGCCATTATAACAAATAAATACGTCCATTCTGTTTCACTCTTGATGTGTTATTTTCTCTCATTTCTTTCGTTGTTCTCTCTCTTCTCTTTCTATCAAGCTTTGAAAAAGGTAACAAAAGAAGGGTTCAAAGGAAACTTTCCTACTTGCAAAATAACAATTAAAGTGAATATTAGGCGTTTAAAAATTTTGGCGCCCAAACACTGGCTCCCAAAAGTCAAGCACTCAAACGTGGCTTCAAACAGTCCGGCGCCCAAACGTTCTGGCCACTAAATATGTTCGTAATCAGTTACCTCAATGTAAACTTACACTTACAATATATAACAATTATTGCAATCTTTCCCATGGTAAGTGATCATTCCACACCATTACCTTTATCTACACCAAAATCAGATGCACTGTTTGTTTTTTGATAATCTGACTAAACGAACTGATTCCAAATAATGGGAAAGTATGTAGAGTTGAATTGACAATGAATGTCCACAGCGGTGGTTTTGTCTGATCGCTGGTTGAGTCATGGTGAGGAAATTGTGGGTTCGAATTGAGGACTTCATCAATTTATTAGCACAGCCCTCTGGTGAAAATCAACACTCTGCGGATGAGCAACAGAGAACGACGAGATACTGGATAACACGGCCTTGTCTTCGTAGCATCGAGTTGTAAAATAAGGGAGAGCAGATGAATGAAGAAGCCTTGGATCTTCACGGCCTGTTGTGCTAAATTGTATGAATTTATGTCGAGTTGCATCTTTAGATCGTGCTCCGTACATAAAGCTTCACGCGCACTAGGTCGAATCTAAACGGAACAATCAAGAAACAAACAATTCGGTCCGACCCATTCCGATGTAGTGAGCGGAATTTCATATATTAACTATATTGCATATTTAGGTTTTCAATTATTCCGTTCCGATCGTACGTAATGCGTGGAAAACTTACATAATCGCCAGTATACAACGAATATCCATGAACTGACATAAAATATTGTGATATTGACTTATAATGCCTTTAAATGCAATTTCTCATGATCTATAATTATATTCTATGTGACGAAAGTTTAATTTCATTATCAAAAAAAGGAATAAAATGATTAACTCAATTTCACAAAATATTATATTAATTAATGGATTTACGTCGTATGTTTACGATTTATATCTCGTATGTCGCCCTTGTAGCTCCGCCTCGCGCACTTTAAAAAATATTATTATATTCTATCGTGGCCAATTTTCACGCAATTGTAATAAATTGCAACATTCTTATAAGGTCGTCCTTTCAACATTACACAGTAGCTTACTTGATTTTAAATGCGTTGATCTGCCAAAGATTCATAATAATCTTTTGGAAGATTAGCATTCAATTCTATATGTTACTACTTAATAGAGTAGTTATGAGTAATATTATCAAAGTATCCTCAGTGATATTTTAAAAGCAAAAAATACCAAAAAACCATTAAATGAACGAATTTTATGAAACGAGTTTCGGAGTTCAACGCAAAAACAATAAGTGTTGTTACTTTTGAACTAATAGAGGCCTCTACTATTTTAGTTTGTCCAATTGGGACCACAGGTCCCTTGATAGGACCAGCCCTCGATAGGACAGGTTTCTTAGGGTAATACTCGTTTGGACAGGTTCCCTATGGCCAGGGGCTTTTACCGGCAAAAGTGTACGCCTGTTGCTCGGAGCAACGCGCGTTAGAATTTAAAAAAATTAATTTTTTTTGCAAGAATATTAGACTCTCTGCGTTAAAATGAGTCTTTGTTTTCGATAAATAATAATTAACGCAACAGCCACTCGGGAAGGCGAAAAAACTTACACATTTACTTCGGCCAGATTTTGAGCGCAGGCATTGCACTCGCTCGTTACGCTCTTTAACTTCCTTCTTACTGTTACAAAAAGGTTAAAAAGCTACTTTCAAGAAGGTACGTATACCTATATATAGTTTGTCATCCTGTCTTGCTTAGATTAAAAAATATTTGTGAAAAAAGCGAACAGTGCCGCGCTCTTTGTTCATAACTTTTTAGTTCCCCGGTAATTTTTCTAAGCAAAATGAATCCCACGTAAACCCCCATTTAAGCCTAAGTGATTATGCTTTTGCAACCTGGGAATATTAGCAATAGGCTAATATGATTGGCTTATCAGGGATTGTTCTAATTGTATGTTCCTTATAGCAACAAAGTTGCCAATTTGGTTTTGTAAACCAAATTAATGTTTTTAGACTAAAATGATACCAAATGTTGTTTTAAAAAATTCTGAATTTAAAAGGTGGGGGAACTCCCGGACTTCATTCCATGCAGAGAAAAATCAAATATTTGATAAATAATTGCGACCAATTGAGCAGTTACGTTGATGGAAGTCCTCGTGTTTATAGCCAAAATCCGACCTTGTTGACTAAAAATTAATAATCACTTTATACCTATTTTAACATAATTTTGTATAGGCTAATCAAGAAAATAGTCTACTGTTGGAATAATTTATTAACAGTTTCTAAATTATTTTTATTTAAGGTCGAAAATCTACAAGTTTTGATAATTATAAAAAAAATTATTCACTACGATATTAATGTTTTAATTTTCAAAAAAATTGGTTACAATAAAAAATAGTTTAGTGTTTTCGGATAGGCTATGTTAAAAAACCATGAAATTTAATTCTTAATTATAGGAAATGTAATAAAAAAAGTGTTAAACTGTTACCATAAAATACTCTCAAGGTAACTTACAAAAATTTCACAGTTTTGCAAAAAAACAATTCGAAGCTTAATTTCAAGTTCGTAATTTATATAATCACATCAGTATATAATTATAATTTATTATTCAAATATACTTACGATCGTGCTACGAATTACTACGACCACTTAAATGAATCATTTCAGTAATAATTATAAAAGAGAGAGTAGCATTCGATAAATTTCTGTTGTCAGTCAGTTAGTGATTAGCAAACATGAATAAGTTAATTTATTGTAAAAACAGCAAATATTTTTTAAATCCGGTAAAAAATAAAAATGTTCAGCAAATTAGAAATTTTGACTCGGTTCCGCCCAAAATAATTAAATCAAAAATTCCAGATATTCATATACCCGAATTAAGTTTAGAAGAATATATTTGGAAAGGATTAGATAAATGGCATAATAAAATTGCTACAGTAAGTACGAATTTTAGAGATTAGATAAAACACTAGATAAAATTCAATTTTCGACATACATTTTATTATAATATGGTTTTCTTTGCAAAGTTTTTTTTTCTCTTATATAGCGTTTGTAACAACAAGGTCATTACGCTTTTTGTTGGTATGGGTTTATTTGTAAGGGTTACTTTTGTTAGGGTTTGTTTTTAGTATGGTTTTTGATCCACAGTGTGTGCATGATGCATACCGGGGAACTGAGTAAGCAATTCCGCGAGGTCCGTTATTCGAACCCGAAATTACCGCTCCGAATTCGACCAGTATATGCACTCAAGCCACCGCTGTGAACTTTGCAAAGTTTGTTTTTATCATTTTGGAATTTATTTCATTATAGTGTAATTAAATTTTACAAATATGTTGGAGACTTAAAGCAGTTTTTCTTGAGAGTTTTAAGGAATAGTAGCCAGCTCTTACTTTCTGTAAAAGGTACCATGACATGGTCTATGGATAAATTTAGTTGTTTTTCAAGCAAGTTCGATTATATTATTTTATTAATAAATAAGAAGGAACTCGCTTTAGCGGCAGTTCCTAGGCTTTTGTACAGCTACCTTTCTGATGTGAAAAGTTGTTGTTAGCAAGTTATTTTTGGTCGCCATATAATGTAATATTAGATAATCTGCACTTTTAATTTAAGTTTTGCGGTGGGTATTTATCATTTACTATAATAATTAATAATAATCAAACTATTCCATTCGGAACTTTACTTCTCTGTAATGTAGGTACGGTACATTTTTTGAGGTGGATCAATCCTCTTTCTTCTCTTTTATTTACTAATTAACTTCACCAATCACATCAAGCCACTGCTGGGGTTAAATTAAAAATAATAAAAATTGAATAATTAGCAACTTAATAGAAAATAATTTGGAGCGTTCTGATCGGCTCTGAAGCGTGCGGGAAGACGGACACGGGGCCAGATCATAAGGCTTCTTTCTATACTATGTATAGAAGCCTAAAAAAAGCAGATAATTTAAGTCTTGAGAAAATTTTTGTAACTTAATTAAGTTGCTCAACATATTTGGATTTCATTTCTTGTTATTAGGTTGTTCAATAATATCTTATTGATCTCTATAGATCTATTATTATCATAGCAATACTTCTCTTTATTTAAGGAAATTCCATTAATACATTTTAAAAAAATATTACATTATGAATCGGTGTATTTTATTTGTTGGAAAAAATGCACGAGATAAATCAAATTATACGATATTAAAATATTATGTTTAGCTCCCCGAAAGCTTTTATATTTGTTGGCATTATCATTATCGATTTTCTTATATACTATCGGCAACCAGTAAATTCGTAACTCGATTTTGATAGCTTTGAGAAGATGGCAATAATTTGAATGACTTTTTTTTTCGTTAAAATATTTGTAATACATGTATAATGTTATGGATGCTATTTAAGTCGATATATTTAATAATATTTGTGTTATTTCCAATATTTTTAAATTTCCTTAACTCAAAACATCCAACAATCGTATTACGGTACCCTTCATAGCGGCCGATGATATGGCAATACTAACATTGTTTATATTTATTTAAATATTTTTTTGTTCAAACTACATTTAACATTACTTAGTTATTAATTTATTATTAATTTATAAATCTAATAAAATTTTATTTCATGGTTTTATACAATATCACATTATATAACCGCATGAATATTCGTTTATAAAACAAATACGTAGTAAAATTTATAATATTTCTTGTTAAACATTTTGAAAATATTTTACCGGCTGGAATACATCAAAAGAACACAATCAAAATTATAAATTACAATCCAGAAAATATTTTCTTTATTAACATATTGCGGTGATATCGGATGGAGACGTCACTCGTAAGACGAGCATTCAATTTGGTTTAATATAAAAATTTATGCATGAAACTTATTAATTAAAATAGGAGGTTTATTAATATCGGTAAAAAGTCAAAACGAAGAGAATTATTTAAATCACAATAACGAATACAAGGGTCAACAAAATAAATTAAAAATGTTCAAATCAAAATCCGTAATAACAAAAATTGTTAAAATTAATCTAATAAAAGTGTTTAGTTATAAGAAATTCATAAATTACATGTAAAAATTTATTAGTTAAGGTGTTAGAATAATTTGTGAAAACATTAGCTATATAAAAATTTAAACATTACGTGTGCGTCGATATTAATCAAAAACAGAGTGATATGTCATCCGATAAACCATCGTTGGACAATTCCAGTAATAAACAGTAATTATGTGCTTCAAATCATCGGTTAACCTAGAAACATCAGAAAAATAAATTAAAAGACAATTTTAAATTTCGCGCCACACAAAGATGGTGGTTTTCACTCACGTATTGATTTATTGTAAAATAATCAAGTAGCAATGGATTGGCATCACCTTGACGATACGAAAAACAAAAGGGGCTTCTTGCTGGTGGAATATCGAGAACGCACGTGTAATTGGTAGCGTCTCGAAAATTAATTATTAATTACATAAAAAGTATAATTAAAGGTGAAATCTAAAAATAAAAAGTGATAAAAGATAAAGGTGAACGTAAATACGGTAAAAGAAAATCAAAATACTTACCGATTGTGAATATTTTTGCGAAAATACAAATCGAGCCACGCGGTTTACAAATTACTAGCGAAGAACAAATCTGGAAATATTATGATAAAACCAAGGTCATCGACGGGAAGAAATAATTAATAATACTCATGCGCTATACCCACAAGGAGAATAGAACATTATTTATACAGGGTAAGCGATATTTTTCTCAAAAACTTAAATATTGTGCAACGATTACGGA
Organism: Podabrus alpinus; assembly: GCA_932274525.1. Taxonomy (NCBI): domain Eukaryota; kingdom Metazoa; phylum Arthropoda; class Insecta; order Coleoptera; family Cantharidae; genus Podabrus; species Podabrus alpinus. Next base: position 62,312,976 of record OW026457.1, on the reverse strand, counting down.
ATACGACACCACGTTTAGATTTTATTGTGGGGAATTTAGTAATAAGGAATTGATTCATTTTTGTATACATTTATTTTCACATAAATCATTAATAATTAATATAATAAAATTAGTATTACAAAACTGATTATTTTTGGAATTTCTTGTATTCCCGGATATTTATTTTACAGCTTTAAAAGAATTGATTACAATTTCCGAAAGAACCGACTACTGAGATAAGTAAGTTACATGCAACAAAAAACCCAGTTAGCCGAGGTAATAAGCAAAAATTTAAAATTTTTATTAATTGCGATTGACGGGGTTCATCCGTACCTTCATCATCGTAATATAATAACTTATAAAAATAAATAAATTAATAAAAAAAAAAAAATTTTTATCTCAAAGGAGCAGCTTTAAAAAAGTACTTTAGGTCCAAATCCTAATGAGCAATGACCAAAGTTGTCAAAAGTTCTATATTAAAATAATTACAAACCGAACATAAATTTGTACAAGACAAAATTAATTTGTTTATTTAATTATTTTTTTATGTTGATACGAAAAATGTACATAGTATATGCCAAACTTCAAATTAATATAATTTTATTATTATTTATTCCTTTTTTTATCCATCTTTTACTAATCTACATCAAATCAATTTTTTTAAATAATTAAAAAAAAAAATTTAATTAAATAAAAATTACGCGCATGAATGGATCTAGATCAAATATTTAGACATATATAAACTCAGACAATGTTTCCTTTACCAAATTTTATGAAAACCTTTTGTATTTTCACAGATATGTTCCGAAACAGGTCGTAGCTATTTATACTCTGATCTTCATAAAAATAGTAAAATTCTAAGAAATGCGTTGAGCAGTTTTCCTAACCTAAAACAACATGATACTGCAGCTATCATTCTTCCAAACATTCCGGAATACCCTATTATAATGCTGGGTGCAATTGAAGCTGGATTAAAAATTACAACTGTTAATCCAATTTATACCACAGGTAAATATAACTGTTGATTTATGATAACGAAACAATGATATAAATTTATTAAAACTAAGAAAAAGGTGACGATAACAATATTTCATACGCAAAGCAATTCTTGTTGAGCTGTATGTGTTGACAATGTGATAAAACACTTCAAAGTACCCGTAGAACAATAGAATAGAAATTTTATATAAGTTTCATATACACTAGAAAAGTTGCTTTATTTTTACGATATTTGCTATCTAAAACCTTATAACACAAAAATTCAAAATAATAATATTTGTGATTGTGACAAATAAATCAATGACAATGATAAACAAGTTCCAAAATTGAGGTCCTATTTAGAATGATTTTGTCAATATAAATAAATTAAATATCTTCTTTTTTTTAAATTCTTGAGTTTTTCTTTTAACCAAGTATTCAGTTATGTAAACTTTCGAAAATGTGAACACGCCCGTCTTTAATTAGTTCATGATATCGCAAATCGACTGTACTGTATTTATTACATAAGAGTACATTCCAAAAATGTGATATAGTTAACATCAGTCAAGAATAAACACAATTGAAATTGTTTAATTAAAATTTTAATGAATAATTAATTAAATTAAAACGACGTTTGTTTTAAATCAAAATTAATTAATGTTAACACTATTACAAAAAGTGTCAATTATGGTTAACCCCAACACTTCCTCTACATTCATTTACCTTATTACATCAACTTCAAGATAGAAGCTGAAAGGTGAAAGTATTGGATTTGTTTTCTTTTGGAAGGTGACTCTTACCTTTTTCTCCCTTAGACTGTTATACCCGGTATTATCAACTTTATTTAAAGGACCCTTTAGTTAACTAAGCAATAGAACACGGTTATTAGTTCAAACAAATAATATGAAATCAGCAGTTAGTGCTTGGCTTGGTTCAAGTTGGATAATACCGGGCGTTATCACGAAATTATTTCCTCCACTTCCCCAACAGAAGCAGGTCATTGAAGAAGAATCCGTGTACTAAATCCCGAAGGCTTTGTTACAAAACTGTAGCGAAATCACTGGCTGTTATCGTTTGCTAGCATCGAGACGGTGTGGGAGAGTCGTAGGAAAGCTAAAATAAATTCTACTTGAAAACTTACTTCAAAATGAAACAGTATATCAACAATAATATTATATTCAATATTAAAATTATTGACCAATTGACCCAACGAAGGGCAGCTCAAAACTATTTACTATCTGCCATTCACATCTAATTCCAAGAATGATTCCTTATCATTTTATGTTGTTTTTTGTGACGTATGATGCATTAAAGTAGTATCTGTCTAATATGATAGATCATAGTATTAAATACCTATAATTTTTTAACTTTGAAATTATACTAAAACTGGATTTATACCTCTCCTTTAGCCAAGCTCCATTAATAGTCATTGCACAAAAATAAATTAAAAACTTTGTATTACAGATGAAATTTACAAGCAGCTACAAGATTCTGATACAAAAATTATATTTACGCTAGCCGATCTTTGGCCACAAGTTAATAAAGCTGCAGAGAAATGCAATTCACACATTCCAATAGTCGTGATCAAACATCGAGTATGCTTTAATTATTATAATTAAATAATATTTGTTAACATTATTTCTTACAGAATGATGAAGTTATACCAACGGGGGCTCTGCAGTACGATCAACTTATAGAGAAGGGTAAAAACATGAGTTACAATCAAAGCATTGAGAAAAACTTTGAAGACGTGATTGTTTTGCCATATTCCAGTGGAACTACAGGTGTGCCTAAAGGAGTTGAACTTACCAACAAGAGTATCGTATCTAATTTGCATCAAATTCATTGTAAAGAATTTAAAATGTTCAATGACGCCGAAGGTAGAAACCTCCAATAACTTTTAAAATTGCTGTAAATTATGAACTCTTACATGGTAGGAAATGACCAAGAAGTTGTTCCATTGCTTTCACCAATGTTTCATCTATATGGAATGGCAGTGATAATGTTTAACATGCTCTCAGCGGGATGTAAATTAGTCACCATACCTAAATTTGGACCTTCATCATTTGTCAAAGTTTTAAATGACTTTCGACCGACATTTGCTTATGTCACACCACCAACAGGTTATTTAAATTTTCAATCAATGCTCTGTGATCTTTTCTATATAATATGTATAATTTTAGTTTTATTTCTTTTAAATAACGAACAAGTGCAACCGGAACACATTTCACGAATAAAAACCATAGTATCAGCAGCTGCACCTTTAGGTGCATTGGATGTAGATAAATTGAAAGAAAAAAGTAAGCATCAAACTGATGTTTTGCAATTGTATGGATTAACCGAGACGTCACCTATTACTCATTATCAAACAACCCGTATTGCAAATGGGGTTAAACCTGGTGGATGTGGTTTTTTAGTGCCAAATACAGAATGTAAAGTTATATCTGTTGATGATAATGAAACAACTCTTGGTCCTCAAGAAACTGGAGAGCTGTTAATTCGGGGACCTCAGGTAAAATATACTTTATGATTTGCTTTTATTTTTAAATTATGAGTTGAATTTTAATTCTTTTGTAAGGTAATGAAAGGTTATCGAAACAACGCTAAATCCACCCAAGATACCATAAATCCGGAAGGTTGGCTTAGAACTGGAGATATAGGATATTATGATGAAAATGAACACTTTTATATAACCGACCGTTTCAAAGAATTAATTAAGGTAAATATTTGGAAATCTTAGAAGGGTACCAATTGTATAATTTCCAGGTTAAAGGCTATCAAGTGGCTCCTGCTGAATTGGAAGAATTATTGAGAAGTCACCCCAATGTTAAAGATGCGGCAGTTATAGGGGTGCCACATGATAGGTTTGGGGAAGTCCCTAAAGCATTTATTGTCCCTAAAGAAAATTCAAAGATTAATTTGCTACATGTTCAAAAATTTGTTGATGGTAAAGTTGCTAATTATAAACAATTAACTGGTGGTGTTGTTGAACTTGATAGTATTCCAAAAAATCCATCGGGAAAAATTTTAAGGCGCGTATTGAGAGAGTTATAAGTATTTTTGGAATTTATTTGAATAAGTACGAGTTATAATTAAATTTTATATTATATTTTTTGATATTATTAAAAAAAGTGTTACTAGAACTTCTAGTACTAACTTAAAGTACTAGTTCTAGCTTACTAAAGCTTTGGTTTACTAGGAGGTAGTATCGTCAAATAGCGGGTGCATCGTAAAGTTGGGCGCCTCATTTAGCGTTTTCAGACTGTTTAACGTCGTTTCAGCCACTGCTAATCAATCAAGACCACGTGGTAATGTAATATTCGCTGTGCCCAAACTGAATTTTTTAACTTTACTCCCAGTTACTCTTTCGTCAGTCCAGAGATGAAGCCAGCTATGTCCACAATATATTCCCCAACGCTACCCTTATGCTATGCTAGCCATCGTTACACATATATTATGACAACAATATATTAAACAGAAATTCATACATAACGTATATTGGGCGTTATTCGTTTGTAATATCGATATATTACGTTAGATTTTACGATATAATACATTATTATCGCTCTCTTAGAAATCACTTTTACTTACGATCGCTATTTGACGATACCACTTCCTCGGAAACCGTTGCTTAAAACATCCACATTTCCATTGTTGGTGAGTTCTGGTTAGGTGGTGAGGCCGAGAGGCCGTCTAACGGCTGCGGTCATACCTGGAACCGTCGGCACTGTAGCTTCACAATGGCCCCAGTAGGCAGACCTTCCTGAACCTAGACAATCGCGGATATTCGGCAGAGGTCCGACGGGTGAGTCCAGGTGTAATGAAATTCTCCACCTGCGCAGGAATTAACTTAGATGGAAAGTAAGACCTTTTAACAGGACACTGCTACGTCAACTTGGATTTATATATCCGGTAACTGAGAAGATAGCACAGGCAGCATTCAGCTACATATTGCAATGTCCGACACTGACCACCACGTCAATAGAAATGATAACGTCACGATTTAAAAATTTGTTTATTAATAAAGAGAGCACATGACTTATTTGTTCGAACGTAAAAGTTTTATCTGAAACCAAAAATTTAGTTTAACGTCATAAATTTATATGAAGAAAGGGTCACGGAACGAGATAACAAAATAAATTCAAAAATGCAACGTTTTAATTCTGTTAATAAAAAAAAAATGTTTGTTAAAAATTATAAATTAAATTAATTGATAATAAGAAATGTAATTTGAAATCAAAATAATTGTTCAATGTTAGTTTATAAAAATGTGTTAAAACGTAAAACTTAAATAAGAATAATCTTTACACGTATCGGAGTGTCTCGCAATTCAATGTATCACAAATGGGAAAGACATTTTCTTCAAAAGTTTACTGGAAGATCACAGGAGATGCAAGTACTTTAATTTAATCTGAAACATAAAAACTTTATTAAAATTTTACAAATCACATTGGTCTTGAGCCGAACCTGCAAATTATAACGTCAATAAAATTAATTTATATCGGCGAATAGAGTAAAATCACATTTGCCTTGGAAAAACACAGGTAACGATGGAAAAACAATTGGAAAAAAGAAAGTTGTTGAATTAATTCGATCAATGGTGTGTGAATTTGTGCGTGCTCCGCTAAAATTATATAAGTTAGAAAAATTACAAAGAAATTCAACAAAAAAAGAATAGTAATAATTAAAAGTATTGTACTTACATATTTGGAAAGTTAAATTGTTAGAAGATTGTGAAAAATCACGATTATTTTGGAAAACTTTGGTTACACCACGAGGTGAGCGAATCCACAAGAAAATTTTGCAGCGTGAATTATCATACACACCGAAGGTCATCCATCGAATGCAAGTGAACAGTTTAATGGTACATGAACCCAGTAAATAGAAATACCCTAGATCATTAAAGGTACCGTCCCATTAAGAATTATTTTAAACTTAAAAATTAGTGAAAATTTTGCGATTAACTTTACACGTGCATTAATACGTTCCGATTTTATTAAAATAAGATATTTGTCATTTAGCATAAGAATTTTATTAGATTTAAATCATTTAATATTTGAAATTATAATAAATTACAATTTGCATTCTAAAACGGAGCATAATTTTTGTGATATCATTCCGAAGACCATACTATTCTATTTCAGCTTCACGATTTGGTCAAGGAAGGAACCCAACTTGAGAAAAGGTAGGTCTGTGCTCACCGAAATTGTTAAGCCGAGGTATAAATTTCTTTTATTTGTATTTATCAATAAAAATTTTGCATACATTTCTATTGACGGGGTACATTTACGTACACCTGTACAAGACATTAATATTAAAACGTGCAGCCCTAGTAAAGCTCCGAGGCAACACAGCACTTTTTGGCTAGCCCAACGTGAGGCAATATTAGTAACGATATCACATAGCACTTTTTGGCGTCACAACGTGGAGGCACGAGTAACCTCGAACCACGAGTAGGCTCAATAATAATAAAAAATTAGGTTATCATAACTAAAGATATTAGATAGGTTAATTACAACGAAAATTTACAAATTAATTTACACAACGGTTAACAATAAAAATCAAAATTTTTCTTAAAATTGAAATAAAGATAAACAAAATTTATAAATTTTTAACTGCTTATAATAAATTAATTAAAAAAATAACCACGATGGCTGAAAAATCCGATCGAACGCAAAGGTACGAAAGGAAGAATCCTGAAGTGGTCAGCACTAAAACAGAAGAAGATAAATTAGAACATGTAGAAACAGAAAAAGACAAAATAGAAGAAGTGGCAATAATAACTGAGGAGGAAGATACAACCGAAAGTGATTTGTTAATACAATTAGATGGTGACGAGACACCTAAGAAAGAAGAGAAAACAGAAATACAGTTAATGATACTTCAAAGAAAGAGATCTTAAAAATGAAGAAATAGCAAAAGAAGACCGAAAGAAAGCAGACGAAGACCGGAAAAGACTAGCTACATTGTGCGAAAATGCAAACGAAGATAGAAAGAGAACGGACGAAAACCAAAAGATACTAGCCGAGTTGCACAAAAGTGTGATAGCAACACAAGAAAGGTTGGCCAAAAGTGAACAGAGTCAGGAATCATTGCAAACATTTATAAAAGACATGATGCATGAAGTAAGAAAAGAAAATGAAGAATTAATTAACAACAATGTGGAAGAACTTGAGAACAGCATAAAGACATTAAAAGTAAAGATTGAAAGAGACTTTTCGCACGAAGTTTGTAAAACAAATTCAAAAATACAAATAGTAGAAAACAATATGGGAGAAATATGTGAACTATTATCAATAATGAAGGGACAAGTAATGCCGGAAAATATAATGAACAATAAATTTAAAGAAACCCGAGAGAAGTTAGAACAAAGAATGGATTCAAAAATCGAAATTTCGACAAAAGTTATAAATCAAAAAGTATGTGAACTAGTAAGTCAGGTAGATGAGAAGATAAATGATCAGAGTGAAAAGTTAAGATTAGTTGAAAACATGGCAAAGACAAAAAGTGAAAGTGTGAAAGTAAGTAAATAAATATGTAACTATTTAACCCTACAGTGCATACGTCAATAAAAATCACACCAGTGCACACGTAGGGCCTGTCAGACCCATAGCTTTAAATCGACGAATGTTTGGATATTTCAGGAAAATATGATAATTTTTTAAATCTATATAATTTATTAAACTTAATAAAAATAGAAAATTTAAAAAAAAATCAAAATTGTTGAAATAAATCAAATAAATTATTACGCAATATTCAGTCACATTGTAGTTGTTTATTGTATTATGGTGACGTGCAAGAATTGTAAAGATACTTTTGATAATAGTTATAATTGAAATTACATGGCAATTATAGCAGTTTTATTAGGTATAAAATTATTTTGCGAGTAAAGATTACCATCAATTGTTATTACCAGCTGAAATTCTTTTTTACAAAGCTATAAGCTTTTTTTCGATTGGAAGCCGATTAATATAAAATAGTAACGCCAGTGCATACGTCGGGCCTACTAGGCACAAAGCCCCTTTATTGGCAATCCATTCAACTTTTTCAAGTTATTTAAACACATATCGATGTCTTTTTATATTTTGGACAGCTACTAATGATATGGTGAAATTTATTTCAACGGTTTATTTTTTATATTTATTTAAATGTTCACTCGGGCCTGCTAGGCCCTGCGTATGCACTGTAGGGTTAATAGATGGGTAATTTTAAAATAATTTCCTAGCAACCCCAATGTAGTAACGACATTGTTCCTGAATTATCTCAGGTATTCATAAATAAATCCCTCTCGGCTTATTTCTGGGATAAATAATTAAATTTCTTTGGAATTATGACGTAATAAGGTGGCCACAATTTTAATAACTGTACATTTTTTTAAAAAAATGTCTGAAAATTAAAAAAAAAATTAAATTTATAGGTGGCCAAATACGGCCGGTAGTGTATGTAGTATATTAAATTTTTGTATTAGAGTTGATCTTATCTTGTTCAAGTATAAGATATTTTTAATTGGGTATATATTATGTCAGTCTTTTTAACCGACTTCAAAAAAGGAGGAGGTTATAATGCTGTAAATTAATATTAACCAACGTTTCGGGCCGTTTACATGTGGTTCATTTTCAAGGCTAAAAATAAATTAAATTATAATATAAATTGTAGAAAAGATTTTTTTTTAATTACTTGACAATTGTCTTCTAATTTTAAAAAAAGCGCTACCATTTATATTATAATAATTTAATTTATTTTTAGCCTCGAAAATGGACCACATGTAAACGGCCCAAAACGTTGGCTGATATTTAAAACATTCAAAGACCTATACCCAATTAAAAATATCTTATAAGTTATAAATTATAATAATAAATAGCAAAATTCAAATAATTATTGTTTTTGTATGTATTTTATTGATTTGCGAAACGGTAACTGCAAAAAGGTATTATGCAAAAAGGAAAACCTTGTTTAGTGCTTCTTGCATAGGTACCCTTTAAAAATTCAATAGTGGACATTTCATATTTTATATAATACTTTTACACTTCTTTTACTTATTACTTCTTAACAATAAAGAGAGATTATCATTGGGTTAACCTACCTAGCTTAGAAAAGGAACCATGCATTTCATATTATTATCAAGTAAATATTATCAGGTATTTTTATACCCTGCATTCAAACAAGAGAGATAAGTATGCGAAAAACGAACAGAACAAATTGTCGGTAATCGAAAACTTACAGTTTATCACGTGATAAATAAATTATTTTTGAATACGAATAGTACCGCCAGCGCCACCAATGTATTTTCCTGTAACTAAGAAATGGCAAAAATTTGTACTATGAAGAAAGGTTCCCCCACCACTTTCTGCAGCGTGCTCTTAAGCTTCAGTGCAGTTGGCGACATACATTCTTCTTTAGGAGGAATTGGAAATAATCATCCCACATTCTTTGCAACCAATTACCACACCGAGTCGATAGCACATGTGGATGTGCTATCGACATCGATTTAGTATGTCTATATTTAATATTTTGTTCTATAATTATAAAATGTTGATAGATTTGCAAAGAATTTGTTATTTTTACTTAATCATACCCTAAAAATTAAATAAGCACAATATTGGTGTGATTGAAATAATTTGAAATTAAATTTGATAAGCTGATATGTCATTTGATTAGATATCTTCAAAATGCAGTAGATAACTTTAAAATTTTACAATTGAATTTATTTATTACAATTGAAATTAGTTAGAGGACGTTAGTTTCCGAAGAACATTTATAATTTTTCGCCACATTTTAACGTAAGCTCGAAAATTTTGCTAAAATCTTCAGCTACATTGTATCCGTATGCTCATAGTTCGTGAGAGATATGTTTTCGCCAAACAAGACACACTCGACCCACCAATGTTTCAGGTTGACATTGCACTTGGTCCAAGACGATTCTGCAAGGCGAATCGTCGATTTCCTAGCCAAATGTGTTTTCGGCAGACAAGTTACACTAATCCTGCGTATGCTTTCGGCAGACAAGACAAAGCGCTCCGAGACGTTTGGCCTAGCGGGACATCTCACCCTGAAGATATTTTCGGCTGACCAAATATGGCATAGGGAGACATTCCTCTAAATTTCCACCACACGATTCTGAATAGCGAGTCATTTGTTTCCCGCCCAGGAACGTTGTCGGTTATACAAGACGTTCTTCTCGTTGCATGACAGTACCTCCGAGAAAATTTTCCGTATTTTAGTCGATCGGCAACCCGCCGGGGTTATTTACTAATCCACAAGATTTCTATACGACACTGGAAGGAGAGCTGCTGTTAATAGATAAGTATTCATAAATTAGGCAGGTTGCAATTCCTTATTCTGGTAAGAGATCTGCTCCCGATTCATATAGGTCCAGTGGCGTAACTACCAGTGTTCCGGGTGTTCGATGGAACAAGGGCCCGAGACTTTACAGGGCCCGAGACTTCACTGGCGCCACGCTTAATAACAAGTTTATTATTTTCTACAAGATATTTTTAACAAACGCGGTTTTTTTTCTTAGAAACAGAATGAGCCCTACAAAATATTATATTTGGTCAATAAATTGTCCCTACAAAAAAAATACAATAACTTCTTTAGTTGTAAAACTGTTACTTCTCCAAATGAAACGATAAACAGATGGTGATGACTAACAATATATACCTACTCCGGGTACCACGATTGATACCTACTATTTCCAACTATTGTAAATAGTTTTAATCCCTTTTACTTTTACAAAATTGCAAGCAAATTTTATGCAAATACCCTTTTTGTTCTGTTACCGTTTCCGGTGGTAAATGCTATAATCTCACATTTTCAAAAATTTGCAATATGCCCTACGCATTTCTTGATAACAAGAGTACAAGTAAAGACGGATTGACCTATTTGTTTCGTTAAATTTTTTCAATTTTCAGTGAAAGTGTAGTTTTATAGTGTTTTTGTTTTGCTAATTGTTTCGGCTTAATTAAAAGTTTTAAGTAAGTATTATATTACAATTCAATTTTAGTAGGTATATAAAAGACTTTACTGAACTTATTGTAGCATGAATTCTTATAAACATAAATCGGGTGCACAAAAGCGCAAAGACCGGGAAGACGTGGAGGAAAAAAGAAGGAAAATGCCAAAAATTACCGGATTTTTCAGTTCGCAGCCAAAAAGTAAATTAATTTAATTCACATAATAATTTTTTTATTCCACTTTGATTTCTATTTCAGTTGAAAATAATAATAAGGCATTAAATCCGCCAAACGAACAAGATCCTTTGCCTTCCACTTCAGGTTGTTACAGCATTAATCCTCCCGAAGACTGTGAAATCGTAGATTCCGGTGTAAAAACTACCGAAATAATTATAGATAGTGACATTAGTAATAAAAGTGACATTATAACAAACGATAAAGGACATTATACAAGTGATTTAACGTTTGACCAAAAAAGGTTTTTAGTTGAATATAAACCAAGTCGACCTATGGGACCCTTTCCTTCTGACGATCAAAGTAGAAGTTTTTCCAGTTTTTATTACAATAAAACAAACAAGTCGGGATTAAAAATGGAGCGTTTGTGGCTATGCTATTCGCCAATATTAAATAAATGCTATTGTCAACCTTGCTGGTTGTTTGCTGATTCTAAAGACACTATGGCCAATGGGTTTAATGATTGGATACATTTAAATCAGGCAGTTAATAGACACGAGCAAAAACTCAGTCATAATGAGTCTTGTGCTACTTTTGATCGATGCAGACTTAATAAAACCATTGATCATGAACATGAGTCCAGAATTCGCCATGAAATATCTGTATGGAGGCAAATTTTGGAGCGTGTTATTGAAGTTACTCTAACATTGGCTTCCTGTAACATGCCATTTAGGGGACATAATGAAAGTTCGACTTCTGCAAATCCTGGAATGTTTTTATCGGTAATTAATTTGCTTTCTAAGTATGACTTAGTATTAAAAAATTTATTAGAAAATAAGAAAAAAAATACAGTAACATATTTAAGTCCTGCTATTCAAAACGAAATAATTGGACTATTAGGTACTACTGTAAAAAATGAAATAATCAAGCAAATTAAAAATGCGCCATCATTTTATTCAATAATAATAGATACCACTCAGGATGTTTCAAAAATTGATCAGCTGAGTACTATTGTTCGCTATGTAACAATTGAGTATGCTGATCATAAGCCAATAAAGGTAATAATTAAAGAATCTTTTTTGGGATTTATTTCTATTGAAAGTCAAACTGGTGCAGCTCTAAAAAATAATATTTTAGAAATATTGAAAAGCAATGGGTTGCCTTTAGAAAAACTTCGTGGGCAAGGTTACGATGGGGCCGCGAATATGAGCGGAATATATAAAGGTGTTCAAGCCGAAATATTAAAAGTTGCACCTAATGCACCATATGTACATTGTGCTGCTCATAATTTAAATTTAATACTTAACGACTCGGTTAAAAATGTTGAGGAAATTCGTAATTTTTATAATTTAGTAGAGAGCGTTTATGTATTTTTTGGGCACAGCATAAAGAGGTGGGCTCTTTTACAAGCAATTTTGAATATAGCGCAAAGCAAAATAACGCTTAAAAAATTAACACCTACCCGGTGGCCATCAAGACACGATGCCCTAGAGGCTCTTCGGTTTAGATATGTTGATGTCTTAAGAGCGATTTCAAAAATCATGTTAACATCTAGCAATAAAGCTGAAATCGATGAAGCCAAATCGTTAAAAAAACCAATTAGAAAAGTTCGAGACGGTTTTTTTAATTGTTCTTGAAACAAAAATTTTAAAAAATATTGATACTGTTTCTAAATTATTGCAAAGTAAAGAACAAAATATTGAGCAATCAACAAACATTTTTAGTACCTCATATGAAAATATGAGGAAAATGAGGGACGATTTTCAATTGATGAAAACCGAAGCAATTAATCTAGCTGAAAAATGGGGAACTACTGTCAAATTTTCTAAAAAAAGAATTTCTAGGCCTAAACGGTTTTTTGATGAAGCTAGTAATCATTTTAGAATAGAAACAAGCGAAGACTGGTTCAAAATAAATTTTTTTTTCAAAACATTGGATATAATGATAGTTCAATTGAAAAATCGAAGTTCTGGACTGAATGAACTTTACACAGTTTTTCAAGTTTTATCTCCAAATATTTTATGTAATACTTCTGTGTCTGACGAAAACTTATATAAAATGGGTCGGGAGCTTTACTTAAAATATTCGGAAGATATTTCAGACACGATTTCTTCGCAATTGCTATTATTTAGACAATGTTTTAAAAATGATTTATCCAAAATTAATTCAATCATGGAATTAACTGAATTCATATTGATAAAGAATTTTTCTTCGTGCAGCAGTTTTAGTGAAATTTTAACTGCATGCTATATATTTATAACTATTCCTGTATCGGTAGCTTCGGCAGAAAGGTCATTTTCTAAATTAAAAATAATTAAAAATTTTTTAAGAAGCACCATCAGTGAACAAAGATTGTCTGCGTTATCAATCATATCGATAGAAAACCAAATTGCGAGGACAATAGATATTTCTAGCATTATATCTAGTTTTGCTCATCTTAAAGCAAGGAAAAAAATTTTTAAATAAATTTATTATAATTATTTATAAGTTTATATATTTATAATAGTAATTTATTTATGTATAAAGTTTATTGTGCGTCCTTTTCTTTCTCTTTTTGTATAAACATGTAAGTCTACAGTATTTCGTGTAAGTGTTAAAAAATATTCGTTTTGTTTTTGTTTTCGTTTTTTTATTTATTATTTTTTATATAATTGTTTTTAATTTTTTAATTAAATCTATTTTATATTATTTGTTTTTTTTTGTTTAAAACAACCAATAAATTGCCAAAATATTAATTGTGAATTTGATTTTGTTTTGAAAATATAATGCCCATTAAAAAATTTTAGAGTTATTTTTATTAACTACTTTGGGGCCCGGTTTGTGACCAGGACACAAGCCCGTGGCTACCTTGTTACGCCCCTGTATAGGTCCTACCGTCCCTTTCAAGATCCTCTAATCTATCACTATAAAGATTATGAACCATTTCGTTCACGTATGTAAAGACTTAGTAGTTTTTGTTAGCTCCCGCGAAAATGCTAGGATCGCATCCCTAATAACCTTGTGTAAATAAAACCCTATCAATTACCATCAGTAGTTTTTGACTTTAATTATTTTGTATATAATTATAAGTACACCTCGTATGGCTTCTGTCCAAATTATTCATTTGTAAGTTAGGAAACTCCCCATCCCATCCCCAGAGACAGGGAAAATTTAATTTAATTGAATATACACTTTGGTAAATGGTTTTATCAAATAAAACTTGAGTAACTGTGAATTTTTTTCAAATCCGTTTGTATTATTTACTTAAAACACCCATTCGAATTTTCTTGTATAAAACAGGAGTGGCGGCCGAGCAACAAGTCTGAAAAGAACCGGGGAGCGAAGGAAGAATTGGGTACCGATAAAACAAATTTGTTAGTGTTTTTTTACATAAATACGATCCTTAGGATGTCCTTCGCCATGTAATGTGGTTAGATTTTTCTAAAAGCGGCTCATTTTAATGTAATTAAATAATGAAATTCAAATAAATTTGAATTACTTATTCAATATGTGACGTCGTCACTAACATTAGTTAGCAGATCTTGCTTAGATATGGTGTGTAAAGCGACATTGTTTGTATTGTACGACTGCTGTAAATCATAATATTTTGGGGTATTCAGCTTTTGGAACATTAAGAAAACTTTTGCAGACGTATTTCTACACATTGGAACTCTAAACTCTTTATAAATCGTAAATGTACTTGACATTTGCACGCCATCTCCAAACAACATTTGCTAACTAATGTTAGTGAAGACGTCACAGATTGAGTAAATAATTCAAATTTATTTGAATTTCATTATTTAATTAGCTGCTTTTAGAAAACTCTAACCAAATTACATGGGAAAGGACATCCTAAGGATAGTATTTACGTAAAAAGCAATATTATTAAAAAGTTTTTGTCGGTACCCTATGATGACAGTGTTGCCCACCCCTGGCAACGTTTAGCTTCCGCTGAGCACCCCGTAGCATTAGAAATACTCAACGCAAGTTGAAACAAATTTAGCTCGCTGTAAATTTTAATAATTAGGCGCTGTAAATGTACTTTTTAAGAATTTCTGAATGCTACGTGTTTTTTAAAAGTACAGTCACTTATAAAGACTCTACTTCGAAATCTATATATTAATCGCTGTATTCAAAATTCAAAATGGTTGTTACCAAAAATATATCAGAAAACATTTTGTGGATCCTCACAAGTTTGATCTCCTCTTTTGATCAAGAGATCAAAAAGCTCCTACACTTCATCAAAAAACAGTAGTTGATCATTCAAAGTTCTGCACTTAATAATAATTTTGGTGATCAAATAATTCAGGGATTGGGACTTTTCGGCTTCGGCGTAGACAGTTCGGCGCAATACCGTTTCGGCGTGAGGACTATTCGGCGTGAGGACGGTTCGGCGTGACGACGGTTCGGCGTGACGACGGTTTGGCGCGAGAACGATTCGGCGCAGCCCATTTAGGCGCAAACCCGATTCGACCCTAAAACGATTCAGCGCTAACCTTTTTAATAATTTGAGACGCTTTGCAAGAATTTAATATATCCCCATTTTCGGTCGAAAGAGACTATAGAAATATTACAAAAATTATATTTTTGTAATTTTTAGAATTTCTGTTAGTAGTATTCGTAAGTTTCAGTATGTCTGTTCATTTTATTTTAATGTTTTGATATACAGGCCGTCTCTGATTAATTTATCTACTATTGAAAACTTTTACATTTGTGTAAGTATAATAATGTTACGCGTTAATGTTTACATTGGCTAATTTCTGGTTTTTTTATCCTGCAGCCTCTTTTCGACCGAAGATGAGAATATTTTAAATTCTCTAAACGCGTCTCAAATTATTAAAGAAATAAAGGACTTTGGGGAAAAGATTTAATTTTTCAATTAATTCGTTAAATTACATGATCCTGGTTTTCGAACTAATTTTTTATTTTGTTAAGGTTATCTCAGGATCTCAAGATTAGAGTAAAATATATATATATATACAAAAGCGCTACGGGCCTTGTAGACCCAGGGCTGAATCAACGATTCTTCTCCATGCTTCTCTATCCGTCGCCTTCCTCCTCCATTCCCCCACCCTCAAATCTCTCAAGTCTCTCTCCACCGCATCCTTCCATCGGGATCTTGGTCTTCCTTGTCTTCTCGTTCCAATTGGCCCTCTCCTAAGTACCATCTTTGGCATTCTCTCAGCCGACATTCTTTCCACGTGTCCCAGCCATCTGATTCTGTTCGCACGTACAACCGCCACTATGTCAGGTTCTCCAAATAGGTTCATCACCTCCTCATTTGTTCTTCTTCTCCATCCGTTCTCCGTATTCACTCCACCAAAAATCCTTCTGAGAACTCTCCTTTCCCACACTCGGATTTTATTTCGATCGGTGGCATTCATTGTCCATGTCTCCGAACCATATAAAAGTGTTGGTCGGATGATTGTTTTATATATTCGCAACTTAGTTCTTCTGGTGACATTTTTCGATGTTAGCACTTGTCTCATTGCTCCGATGCTTCTTGTTGCGCTTGTCATTCTTGCCTTTATCTCAGTGTTTTCTTCGCTCTTGTCAGTTATCTGGATGCCCAGGTACGTAACCGTTGATACCTTTTCAAACACAAACCTCTCACTCCCCTCGGACCTCACCTCCATACACCCTCCTGCTTCCCTGCCTTCTCCGACGTATCCCATCACCATATATTTAGTCTTCTGTTGGTTCATAATTAGACCCATCTTTCTTGCCTCTCGTATCATGCTTTCCGTCACTTTGCACAGTTCTTCTCGAGATCTTGCTATTAATGTGAGGTCGTCGGCGTATGCCAGAATCTGGTGGTTACCATTATAGATCGTTCCAGTTCGGGTTATTTTAGATCTTCTGACTACAACTTCGAGTGCTAAATTGAAAAGCAGAGCAGACAGGGGATCCCCCTGTCTTAAACCGTTCGCAACTTGGAAGAGTGCTGAGGTGAATCCGTTAGTATGTTACCGCTTCCCCATCGTTTACCAATTTTAGAAAAGAAAAAAGATTAAAATTAAAAGAAAAGTAATTCTACAATATTAAAATCAAATAAGTTAAGCGTAATTATTTCAAAAAATAATTCTAAAAGATGAGGTCATAATGTCTCCGCTTCTCGCTAAGAAAAAGCACAACACTCAGCGGTTTGCTGTTGTCAACTATCGTTAATTCATTTTAATATATGCGTTCTTTGTTCAATCAACACCTTGAGACGCGAACTTTATATAAAACTGTACACATGAATGCAATTTAGCGGGGAGGGAATAAGATTATCTTCAGTGTGTGCATACATTTAGCCAGAGCTACACTCATTATCTTATGAAACTAAAAGTAAAAAGTTATTAAAATGTTACCTACAAATCAATTAATTAATTACCTAAAAATAACTATCTCAAGATGCACAAGTGTTGAAACCAGTGTTAATTAACTATTACGCGAAACAAATAATAATCATAAATCAAATAAATATAACGTAAACACATGTTACGAATATAAAATTATTACAATCAAATTAAGAGTTGTATCTGAACTTTCTGAATTCTGAAAAGTAAAAATAGTGCCGAAAAACATTAAAAGTTACATAAAAATAACTAAATTGTGCAAAATTGTGCTTAAATAAATAACTTGATAAACAATTTATTCGTTGTTAGTGCGGGTTATAGTAAATCAATGATAAACTATCTAATCAAAAACATTGTGAATAACCCCAAAAACAATTATACCATTTATCTAACAAATAAATCGAGTTTAGAACAATTATAAAAAAAAACTAAGAAATCGCGTCGTCGACAGCATTTTTCCTGTTTCTACAAAGCGGCCAACGAAGTAATGGTGATGACCTCGCCAGCTGTAAATAAGTTCGCCGCCTCTTTCAAGTTGTTTATGGTACTATAACACATGTAACAAGGTATTTTACATTGCGTATGTGAAAATTATAATGCAAACAAATAATATTTTTACGAAATCTTTCATTTGAATTAATAATTTTGATGCTTAACATATTATATTTTACCATTCAAATAATAGAATTTGTTATTAATTTTAACGGAATGACTGGTGTGAATGGGTTAATTTCTAAGATTACTAATAGTGTGATATGCGAAAACTTATCGCAATTGTACAACTTTTTAATTTTATGAATTTATTAAATGTATATTTTGCATTATGTGTTTTTTATTCATCTCCTCTTCGCTCAAATAAGTGTAAGAACCACCCCTGAAGGACGGGATAAGAGCTGCTTCCATAAATAGATTCTCCTGGACAGTAAGTAGCCGGGCAAGGCAAAAATTTTTTTTGGGGTATCAAGACTACCATCCCTCCTGGTAACAAGTATATACCTTGTTTGTAGTTTTCTTTATAGTCATCTTTGTCAGTCGTATAAGCTTGTCGGGGATTTTAAGCTCTTTCATGGCTTCATACAATGTCTCTCTATCTATTCTATCATATGCCTGTTTGAAGTCAATGTACAAAACATGTAGTGGTATCTTGTACTCATGGCATGTAGCTTGTATCTCTTTAATTGTGAAGATATGGTCGGTGGTGGCTCTACTTCTTCTAAAACCTGCCTGATATTCTCCTATTACTTTTTCTGTGTATACCTCAACGCGTTCTTTAATAATTTTTGCCATCACCTTGTACATTGTATCCACCAAGGCAATCCCTCTGTAGTTTTCACAAACTGTTTTATCCCCCTTCTTGTGGATGGGGTATATTATTGCGTTGTTCCACTTGCTAGGCATATTTTCGGTATTCCAGATATCAAGTATCAGTTCGTGGAGTCTTTTAATTAGATTTTCACCTCCGTATTTGATCATTTCCGCTGTTATGTCATTTTCACCTGGGGATTTGTGATTTTTTTGACTAGCTATTGCTTTTGTGACTTCCTCCAGTGTGGGTGCCATTATATTTTCTTCGTCTTCCTTCGCTTGTTCGATCTTTTCATCATTAACTTCTTCCATATCGACATCTGATCCTAGAACTTCTCTAAAATATTCCTTCCATCTATTTACTATCTTCTCGGGATCTGTCAGTAACTCGCCGTTTTTGTTCTTTAATATACTTGTCTCTTGTGTGTATCCCGTTTTTGCTCTCTTCACTTCTTGGTAGAAGTTTCTGATTTCTCTAGTGGTATATTGTTCTTCAAGTCTAATCATATCTTCTTCTTGTTGTCTTCTCTTCTTCCTTCTTGTGATTTGTTTTACTTGTCTTTTTAAGTGTTCGTAGCTCTTTCTGTTGTCTTCGGTATTGTGTGCTAACATTTTGCTTCTTGACTTAGTCTTGAACAGTGTCACTTGTTCACACTCCTCATCAAACCATTTCTTCATTCTACCCTTCCTTTCTTTTGGAATCCCATCTGTAATGACCGCTTTTATCATTCTCTCTATCCTACTCCACTCCTCCTCCGTCTCTGGACCTTTTTCCATTACTTCCAATTCAAGATTTATGCGTGTTTCGTATTGTTGCCTTTTTTCCTCGGTGTTAAACATTTCCGTGTCTCTATATCTGGGTGTTCTTTTCTGTTTAATTATGTCGCTATCGGTGTTTGTTATTCTACACTTAATTCTAACCAAGTAGTGATCGGAGTCTGCGTCAGCGCCTCGCATGCTTCTAATCCCGGTTATAACGGACTTGTGCTGTTCTTCAATTAATACATGGTCGATCTGGTTAACCGTTCTTCCATTTGGAGCGATCCATGTCCCCTTGTAGATATCTTTCTGTTGGAACATCGTGCTTTTTATAACCATTCTTCTTTCAGCTGCAAAGTTTATTAGATATTGCCCATTCTCACTAGTCTGTTCGTGTTTACTATATTTTCCTATGATGGGTTTGTACATTTCTTCTCTCCCAATCTTCGCGTTTGCATCTCCTAGGACTATTTTAATGTCATACTTGGGTGTCTTCCTGTAGAGTTCTTCTAGGGATTCGTAGAACACGTTCTTTTCGTCTTCATCTTTTTCTTCCGTGGGTGCATGGAAGTTTATTAATGTGATGTTGCGCCTATTTCCTTTTAATCGAAGAACACACATCCTCTCCGATATCTCTTCGAACTTCAGAATTTTTTGTCTTGTTCGGCCTTGAACCATAAAACCCGTTCCCAGCAACCTGTTTTCTCCTCCGCTCTTGAAGAAAAGGACTCCCTCGACATTTACAACATCACCGCTCAACTGTTTGGTTTCTTGGAGTGCTAAGACTTCAATTCTGTACTTCTTCATCTCTCTAACCAAGTTCTTGACGTCACCAGGTGCAAACGTTCCCCTCACATTCCATGTTCCAATATATATACACTTTTCGCATATGTTCCGTCTGCATCTCTTGTCGTTTCCATCGCATAATATATTTCCATTGTTCATAATCATCATTCCATTCCCACGCCAGTCCGTCATTTCTCTTTTCTTTGCCGTTTCTTCATTTCTTAGTTTTTTGATTGCGGGTCGGGGTCTATGGGTCTCTTCTCTATTAGTTGTTTAGCTTGTGTGTTCCATATCATTTCTCTCCCATTTACAACCATTTTCATGAATCCCATCTTCACTCTGCTACCCCTCTCTCTCTCCGCTTGCGCTACTCTTCTTATCTCCTTCATTATTTTCCTTTCCGCAGGTGTCTGATCGCTGTCCACGAAGATTCTACTTCCCTTCAGCTTATATTTAAAATAAATTTATAATAAATTTTTTTATTGTAGTTAACCTTTTCTTGTTCATTTATAAGATATTTTTTAATTGGGGTAAAGGTATTTTAATATTTTAAATATTAACCAACGTTTCGGGCCGTTTACATGTGGTCCATTTTCAAGGCTAAAAATTAATAAATTATTATAATATAATTTTATAAATTGTAACGGTTTTTATGAAATTAGTTGACAATGTCAATTTAATCAATTATTAATTACGTAATAGTTTTTATTTAGGTGATGTCAACAAATGACCAGAGAATTAATTTTAGGTAAAGTATGAACTAATGACAGTAAACAAGTAAATAATGCCTATAAAACTAAGCAATAATTCAAAATTAACTTTTCAAATTTGGTTTCATATTTGTCAATAAAGAAACTGTTATGCTCGTAGAAGCAGTTTCCTAGATTGATACTTCTAGCCGGGGAAACTAACGTTACATTGATTTGTATTGGTTGGTACAAAAAGCTATGGCCCAATTTTTGTGAGACACCATACATTAATTGCATACTTTGAAATGAATCGGAAAATCATTACCCGCCGAATTGTCCTTGCGTCGCATTGGTCTTGCGCCGAATCGGGTCACGCCAAATTGGGTTCTTTGCGGAATCCTCAGGATGGGTTAGATATGCAAGCCAAAAGCGGACCAACAAAGCCTAACGTTTTCGCCTTTGCAGGAGAAAACTGTTCAAGTTCAGTATTTACTTTAAATAAATTGCGAGGCCGTAGGCCGAGGTAAACTGGGTGCTGGTGGCCACCCACGAAAGCCGAGAGCTAAACAGTGAGGTTTAATTTTGTGTTTGCGATATCGCATGCCGATTTGTTTCTGAAAGAATCGAGAACTAAAGAATTTTAAATTATTAATAGAATTAGTAGAATCCGCTCATTAGATAAACGTATGTACTATGTACTTCGCTCTGTTATACGAGCGTGATAGAACCCCCTTTCCTATGTCTAAGTTCAAAATTATAAGTTCCTCCTCCTTTAGTTACATGAATAATAAACTTTTATCAAACTACAAATTGGTGCTTTCCAGTCAATTTAATTAGTTTTAATACATATCAGTGCATTAGCACTATATAATAACATATTCTAAATATATTCTAATGAGACATGGTATATGATAACAGTTCACGTACCCATTATAATTTAATCAATTGAATTATAATAATTGCAAAATGAAGATTAACGTTCTTGTTTAATAAATCAAGGATGAATAACCAACATACGTCTGATTCATTAATCATACATTTTTGGGTTTGTTTCCATGTATGCGCTACTAATGACGACTAATGAGTCTGAAATAAGACGTGTCTGCCGTTCATTCCAGCAAGTGCAAAATATTAAGATCCTAATTCTCTACGACTCATTAAGTCATTTCCCATCTAATAATAGTTTTCGTACGTTTTTCTGGTTGAACGGTAATTACAATGCCGCATTAATTTCTTTATAACAATGATTCTAAAATTTTATTAATGATTAACCGTAGTTAAAGGCAAATTCCTCCATGAAAAGTCTTCCTGATATTGGAAATATACAAGCCAGTAAAAAATATTAAGCAAAGTGAAGGAAGTGGGAAATAAAATTCGTGCTGCACGATCAATGTATGATACACTATTAATATGTCTTGCAGCATGATGTCCTTGATCGTTGAACTCTATAATGTTAATATTGATTTCAATCTATCAAATAGGTACACAAAAATGTAGTAATTTACCTAAGGCAGCTGCTTCACGTTGCCGTTGTTTTCGAAATTGATCGTTGCCCATTAAACAGTATACAAATTGTTGCCATTTAGGTAACCGTGTTTCTGTTTGGGTCATTCTTTCCATTGTCGATCGAATTGGAGCTTGAGGAATGTGAATAGATAAAGATGTTCTTCTATTTCCATAAGATAGAGCCGATTCCTAACATTTCATTTAAAAAATCCTTCTTTAATCCTTTTCTTTCTTATAGCAATTTACTTACGTTATAAATGGGACAAATAATTGAATTTCTACGTTTTCCAACATGACAATCAGTACCGATAAAATTTTCTGTTATTAAATTACTACTAATGCTACCAATGTTCTCCTCCTCAGTTTCACAATCCTCCCATTCGTCTTCGTCTATAGGTATCTCTCCACTTCCAATTTTTGTAAAATAATGAACACCGGCAAATTCTAAAAGTGTTGCAATACAATAAAAAAAGCTCATTAATAAAAACCAATCCAAAGCGGTGGCGTATCGAACTTTTGGTAGATCAATTCTTGAATCCAAACTAATGGTTGATAAAGTCAAAACAGTTGTGATTCCAAGTCCAACGCGATCGCTAGTTGCCTCTCTATGAATCCAAAAGGAAACCCACGACAGCACAACAATCAAAATACACGGAACGTATACTTGAATAAGAAAATATCCGGTATGGCGTTGCAAATTAAATGAAACTTGTAAAACAGAAAAATCCCCTAAAATTATAATAAAACTTAACGAATTGCTAATTAGCGGTTTTCTTACCTTCTCGGCGTGTAAATGTTAAATTTCGATAAGGATAACTCATTAAGTCAAACTGAGACAATGTCATTCCCGTTACAAAATTAACGCTTTCATCATTTTGCCATTGATAAACCAATTCTCGTGTAGTATAAGCATCTAAAATTTAATTAAGATGAAACGGAAGCTTTACTTTTTCTTACGTACAACTTCCAAGAATCAGTGGACACGATTGTCTATCCATAGGAAAACTTCTTAATTCCATTGGACATTTAGCTTTAATTGTTAATCTGTAAATTAATAATTGGCTAATTTAAATTTGTCCTGTTTCATGAATAAATGAATCGTTATTAATTTACTCTGGAACATAAATCACTTGAAAAGTAAACTAACTTTGTTTTTACCTCATTGAATATAAAATATCGCCGTGCTGACTAATGCGTAATAATTTGTTAGGAACGGTGATTGTGTGAACGTAGGAATTTTTTCCATTATAAAAATAAGTGTCAGGTCGCCAAATGCGCTCCAACATTTTAATTGAGAGCGATAATGATTTAATTGGTCCCATGAACGATAACCGCTGATCTCGCCAATATTGGCGGAAATAACAATCCATTGAATATTCCTAAAAAAATTGTAAATTATAATAGATTACTGAAAAATTAATTAAATTACCATGTCTAATTCTGAAACAGGACCCATGCTGCGAATTAATATATTGGTCCGTATAATTGTTGGGGTATCTAAAATTTTAATAGATATATTTTCAAAATAAAATTAAAGGATTTGCATGGTGAATTTTTATAATTGGTAGGTAAATCATGTTAAAATAACGGTAGTTAGTTGCGGTTTTTTGGAATGGTTACAATGTATTTGCATTAAAATATAACATTATCTCATCGACACAACAACCATTGTGAAATTGGCTGCGTCTTTTAATTTGGCAATTTAAATTATTTTAGCTCGATTGACAATCCCTTTCTAATCACTAGAAACTCTGATCAATTGTTTATTTGGCTGTTCATTAAAAATGTATTGTAGATTTAAAAATTTATTAAGCATTTTTGTAATTAACTTGCAATAATATATTGCTGTGTTTACTGTATTCGCAGGTAGGCCATGGATGGTTGCTGGGGAAAGTTGTTTGTTTTTGTTTTGGAAATACATGTAGTTAATTAATAAATATGAAAATCTAGACGTAAATAACTTTCTTGTAATTAAATGGAAACCCAAATAAATTAAATAATTATATAAAAGTGATTTTATAATTAATTAGGAAATAAATAATAAGAACCCTAATATAAGGGGCTACACGACATAAATAATTATAGCTAACCAAATCGCGGAGCAAATTATGACAAGGGAGCAAGCAAAAGATTTGGAAGAAATATTAAGCGGCATTCACATAGGGTATTGGCGATTTACATTTAGCAACATGCCACCATGCGGTAGAATTTTAAGTTAGAATGCTACGTATAACATGCGATCAGTTGTCAGTTGTTAACGTTTAAAACATGTGTTTATAATTTAAAGAAATTGTTACTGTGTGATATTATGAATAATAGACGAGTAAATAATGTAAATTGTTGTGTTTACTTTCAAATTTATTTCACGAATACGTAGCTTGTCGGCCATTGTTTACATTCTAGTGGCGCCACCAACGGTAGGGTAAATCGCCAATTGTTAACTCCGGTAGCAGCGTTCAGATAGACTTAATTTCTTGCCCGTTGGAAGAACCGGTGTAACGGCCTGTTTATGCACAAAATTTAACGTAACGGAACGTAATGTAATGACGCAATGTAACGTAGAAAATAATATGGGTGTTTATGAATTTTTGTAATTTAAGAATAAGGCATGCGCACTTGAGAATAAAACATGGCTACTTGCAGTTTTATTTGGTCAGTCATCGGTCGTTGTCAAATTGCGGTTATTTTTGCTAGTGTGATTAAAGTTTATACGTAATACCTGTTTTAATTAAATACCAAACAAAACGGTATCTGTTGAAATTTTGTAACAACACTTGTCAAATGTCATGAGTTTGCGCAGATACTTCCATTTAACGTAGCGTAATTTAACAAGATAAAAGTTGGTTATCTACTACATTACATTAAATTATGTTCCGTTATGTTACATTAAGTGAAGGGTAGCATAAACGCTTTTATGGAAGTGCCTAATGGTGGGTTTATGCACAAAATTTAACGGAACGGAACGTAATGTAATGACGCAATGTAACGTAGAGAATAATATGGGTGTTTATGCATTTTTGTAATTTAAGAATAAGGCATGCGCACTTGAGAATAAAACATGGCTACTTGCAGTTTTATTTCGTCAGTCATCGGTCGTTGTCAAATTGCGGTTATTTTTGCTAGTGTGATTAAAGTTTATACGTAATACCTGTTTCAATTAAATACCAAACATAACGGTATCTGTTGAAATTTTGTAAGTAAAGTTGTACCAACACTGTCAAATGTCATGAGTTTGCGCAGATACCTCCATTTAACGTAACGTAATTTAACAAGATAAAAGTTGGTTATCTACTACATTACATTCCGTTATGTTACATTAAGTGAAGGGTAGCATAAACGCTTTTATGGAAGTGCCTAAGCCCATCTTTTATAAATTATTTTACATTACGTTCCGTTCCGTTAAATTTTGTGCATGAACCCACCAAAAGTTGGTTATCTACTACATTACATTCCGTTATGTTACATTAAGTGAAGAGTAGCATAAACGCTTTTATGGAAGTTCCTAAGCCCATCTTTTTTAAATTATGTTACTTTACGTTCCGTTCCGTTAAATTTTGTGCATAAACCCACCATTACTAAACTTTTAACTTTTACTGTACACGGTGCAAGAATTCTTACCAGCGCCAATCAGCGGCGTCAAAAGGCGGTGCTTGTGACTGTCACTTAAATTAGTAACTAACATAACATAACCTAATTCTGTTTTATTTTTACAATATTATTAAAATTAAATATTATTAAAATTAAAATATATTAAAATATATTTAAAATATTAAAATATTAACGACGATCGTAAAAATGTGGTTATGTGGTTATAAAAGCGAAAGCACGCGAAAGTTCAACAACTCACAGAACGAAATGTTACTAGGAATGTAAACATTCGAATAATTTTACACCAACTTTTAAGTTTATGTGAATGGTATGTCGACCGGTGTAAAAATCTGGTGGAAGAATTCTACCATCCAAATCCACATCAACATACAATACCCTACGTGAATGCAGCTTTAGGTACAACAAGAAAATGAGGAAATATGAAAATTGGCCAATGCTTTTACGTGATTTTTAATCAAAGCCTCGGAAGAGATCGCGAATTTACCTAACTTGGTATTTAAGTGTAAAATAATATACAAAGGTAGAATTCAAAGTTTTCGGGATTCCAAACACACGACAATTTTGTTAAAAATTTAAAAACTAAAAAATTTGAGGAAACATGGCAAATGTTTATCTATTATCGTTTACGCTGCAAAAACTAAGCGAGATACTGAAAAAATCAAAAACGAATTTCTTGTAGAGTATGAAATTATCTAAAAAAAAGTTCCCAAAACTACATATCTAAGATAAATTGTTTAGGCTTGAGAGTCGTTCGAAGTTGTCCTCTCGATACGCCAACTTTGAGATGAAATCGTGATTTTCACCCCCAATTTAATTTTTTATTCAATTGTTAATATCTCAGAAAGTACTTTTCGAATAATAATGCTTATTTTTATATTTATAGGTAATAATATTCTCTACAATTTTCTTTCCTTATCCTTTATTCGTAAATTTAACCGTCAATTATGGTTAAAAAGTATTCATCCAGAATGGAACAAAGTGGAAATCTCGGTAGATATCCAATTCTGAAAAAATCCAGGGGAACGTAATCTCTTTTCAATTATTACTCAACTTTTAATGTCGACAATAAATTAAGTCAACGGCAAATTTTTTTAAATAGCAACCGCATTTTTTTTAGATAACTTTGGAGGAGTTCGTAATCCTGATTACGACCAGTCAAAATTTTAATAAAATTTAAGCTATCAACAGCAATAATCGATTCAAAAAAAAGAGAGGAACACGTGAAGAATGAGGGGGGGAATTATACACGTGAAATTCATAGATGTATAATATCTTCTAGTAACAATTTGATAATAAATATATTATAACAATTATTTATTGCAAATAAGAATTATTAAAGTATTTGTACTTTAATTGACCTTTTTTATTTAATTATAAAATTTTTGTCTAGTATAGGTCTTGTGCAGTGTGGCGTTAAGCTTACACCGGCAGACAAGCGAGCGGGAAACCGTGGTTCTATACCTAGTCGCGCCGGATATACTGCTGTGATCTTCAAGCCCAATATAAATCTGTGGGCTATGGGGAAGGCAACGGGAAACCACCCCATTAAATTTCTTTCCCTAGTTAAGTCATCTTGACTTCGGTCAAGTTGATTACCAACGTTCGCTGAGCGGATACGGTACTTTAAGAAGAAGATAGGTCTTGTAATATTTTTAACGATATTTTACAACGTTTCGGGCCATTTAAATTTGGCCCCTTTTCAATGCTAAACATAATAAAAAATGTTAATCAACTAATTTTAACGACACCCTGTATAGGTGGTACATTAGATTAGAACAGATAGTTCTGGAACAGATACATATATGCAAAAAATTGAAAATACTATAATTGAATTAATATGGAAGTTTTTTTGAACTCGCATTAGATCACATGTATGAAAACATTGAAAATGACATAGTTACAAATGGAACTGCTATATATCCATTTTTATAATAATAATAATAATAAAATGAATTTCCAACAGGTTTGCACCCATTATAGCAGGAAAGAAAGTATTATTAAGCAGCGCCGTAGCACGCTCTTCTAGCGCCTGAGGCAAATTTGAATATATGCGTCCCCCTTCCAAAGGATTCTTATCATTTTGAAAATTTATCAAGGTTTAGCGCCCGAGGCAAAAGCCACAGTCGCCTCACCCTTGTTACGGCTCTGCTATTAAGTACATATCGCTTTCACTACAGCATTTCTTAAAGTGAAAGTTGGCACTATGATATGGACAGGCACTCTGGAACCGCTATCTTCGAAATATATCACAATCGTTGGTGCTTCGGTAATGCTTCGGTAGTGCTTTCTGGTGTTTCGTTAATTTTTTTAGCAACAGCTATGACTGAGGAGATATCGCGATATTTTAAAGTACCTGCTGACTTCATGGTGGCAGTCACTCAAAATGCTTCTTGTTTTCAGTCCTGTGTTTATCATTGGGAAATATAACCTCAAATTGTTTATTTATACTATCGACATCACTTGATTTTGGTTGTGCCAAAATAGCACGAAAATATCGGACAACGGCATGCTCTGGTCGGTGTCTTGGAATAAAACTTTGATTCAACTTTTAAAACTCCACTTGGTTTGGTAAATATTTTTCATTATCCGAAAATACAACTTCGATAACCTCAAGCCATCGTGCTCGCGCACGAAATCGGAAACACAACGACATGCAGTATGCTTACTGTCTTAGAACGAACTGAACTCTTATCCATTTCCATTTTTCTGATTGTCATTGTACCGAGCGCCGCGGCTGAACCGAACATCTCCTTCATCTTGATAATAGGTGCTTGGTGGTTGAATTTGTGGAGGCCTACTGGCCTCTCGCTGAGTTGTTTTCAAATTTTTGACAATGGTTTGCGCTAGTGCAGGTCTTTTCTGCTTTGCGTGTCTCTGCGGTTGTTCTTGGCTTTGATGGTATTGAGTTGAGTAATTCGATTGCAATTGCAATGTGGAGCGCTTGGCTCTGATCTCTCTTGCATAGTTTGTGTTTGAATGTAGGGAAGGGATTTCCAGGGAAAGCAGCTTAATTCGTCGATTTTGTCTCTGTGGTTTGAATCTAATGTTTGTTTTCGCTGTTTTTCACTCGCGTGATCCGAACAGGTGAGTTGTTTGTTACTAACAGATTGTCTATTTGGCTTGCGCCAGGCCAATAACACCGATGTTCGCGATTAATCTTCCATCAACCTGACCCTCCCGGAGGACTCGGATGACCGCGTCTAGTATTTTGTTTACATTGGAGTATTTTGTTGGCATTTGAGGTGGCCCTCTGGTAGGTCCACGGCTGGCAGGTATTGGCAGTACCTCGTCTGGCTGGCATCCTATTTGTTCTCGTTGCCCGTGGATAGTAAGAACACCCTTGGAAGTTTGCAGGATGGTTCCCGCTGCAGTTCGAACACTTGGCAGGTTTGTCTCGCGAGAACTCTTATCTTCCTTGCCTGATATTTATAACTTGGCATCTTATGCAGTCAAATCAGCTTTTTTAAAACATATCCTTTTCGTTTCGGAAGCTAATCTTTGCACATTTGGTAGGTAAATTGATTGCGAATTTTTGTCAACACTTTGTCACGTAGTAGCCCACTCTACATAGCAAATAGTGTTGTAAAACTTGTAATGAATGAAAGAAAAGCATGCTAATGATTGTTTCATGTGGTTCCGAAGCTCTGGTGTGTGCGTAATTTGCACTTAAGAAAATACTGATCCGCGTCGGATACAATTCTGGTTAGCCAAATCGTAACTCCAGCGTATTCAAATTTTTGGGTTAACTTTGAACCACGACAATATGTTCTTTATAATTATCGTAGAATGTTGCTCATGTATCTTTATTAGATACCTCAGCTTAGCATATCTTTATTATCCATATTCATTTTTGTATTTTTTTGAATTTGTTGTGCTATCTTAATAATAAGAAGAAATTAGGAAAAAATGGGAAAACCTTTTTTGTATAGAATATAGAATTAGATATCGCTAATCGTTAGCGAGATACATGCAAAAAACTGAAGTGAGTTATCAGTTTTCCAATATGGCGGATCGAGCACAACAGATTGAATTTAGAACGTTTAGTTATGAGTATGTTTAATAGTATGCCGCCTAAATGAGCATCTTTGCCTTTCAAAACTTGATGAATTTTTTCGTCAAATTTTCATTATTTGGCTGGACTAATTTAATATTAAGTTCTATTAACTTTTAAGTTATAGGCCACTCAACAATGATTTTATTGTGGGAATTATTATGAGCAAGTTATTGGAATAAATTGATTATCTTTATTTGGGTCACTAAGCACAAATTTTGCAGGTCCAGCGACCTCGGATTAGACCTCTCCAAAGGAGACATTTTGCAAATATCCGTAAATATCTCTTCTTCTTTAGGGTTTCACATCCATTTTTGTACATAGACCATGTCCTTTCCTGTATCCATTTAACTCTCCCGCAAGTTTAATATCGTTCACCCATGTCTGAGTCTTTTGAACGTATATGGTCTCTATATTAGCATGATTTTCCTCCATTGCAAACCTTTTCATAATATTTTTTGACTTATCCGGATGCTAATATTTCTATGTTGTCGGGATATTTCCATCAGTGTAAATCTAATGGTTTAAACGTTCAAAATGTCCTATGAAGTGTAGAATAAAAACATGAGACCTTCAGTCTGTAATACACCCAGAGGTCCCGATTATGGCAAAAATTGGGAGAAAGAGTATTTGGAATCTCTCAGTTGGACCGGGCTGCCACAAAATTTTCCACTTTATAAACTGGAAAATGAATTAGAAAGGATTATATACGGTGTTATTGGTTTGGCTCAATGAAAAAGAAAAGAAAAAGTTATATAATCCTAAAATAGGGCTACCATCACTATGTATAGAGGAGGTTCCTAAAATGGTATAGTTCTGTAGAGTTCCTGCATAGTTCTCGTCAGACAGACCTCCCAAGTAACCAAATATGATCTCCTTTAACAGCACTTTTAAAAAATTACTCAAGATATTATGGTTCTTTAAATCATAAACATTTATATAATAATATTTGAAGAATAGAACAAAAAAGGAAAAACATCAATAAAGTCGCATAACCCGACAACACTACATAGTAACCCAAATTTATTTGCGCAAAAGTTCCAAGACGTGTTTATTATTTCTTTCAACAAGTTATTGTTTAAAAAAAAGCAATGATATTTTTTATGGTGTCTGTATTTTCATAATTGTTTATAGTTGAAGCTAACACAAAGATTAATTTATCTTTATAGCCATTTTGCGTATAAAATATTCATTAAAATTAAGTGGCCAATATTTATATATACATTTTAAAAATGAAAATCACAACAACTTAATGTAATCGCCTAGCTATTATTGACAAAGCTAAGTTGAATGTAGGTATGTCATTAAAATGACATAGCCTTTGAAGTTAACTTTCCGCATAGTTGCGGGTACGTTTGTAAATTCCGAACATTTTCAAAACAAATTAACAATGTAAAATGTTGTTAGTATTATTTTAAAATTTTGACGTGCGCGTTATCATTGTGAGAATTAATGAATTGCCTAAATTAAATTTTAAAAAAGAAGTATTAATCTTTTTTAAAATTTATTATTTATAAATAAATACGTAGTATACGTACAAACTCAACTTGAAGTTCAATTTTTCTAGTTTGGACAGATAAAAATTATTCTATAAACAATTACTGAAAACTGACCACAAAACACAATTTTCAGTCAAGTAAAAGCATGAAATGAAAAATAAATAAAACTGAACAGTACATCTATTATTTGATAACATAAAAATTGAAGTCCTTATTTGCAATAACTTAAATAGAAAAAATTTGAGATATTCGTTACCTTTACCATGAGTGGGAAGATGTGAACTTTCGTAATTTTTTAAAAGGTTATCTAAAACCATTGTAATATTTTTGCTGACACCATCGATGAGCGGGGATCGTCTTTTCAGCATTTTTGAATTTTCACCAATATTTTTTGTTAAGTTATTTATGGATGCATTTCCTCCTGAAAAATTTACTACAACATTTTTAAAGGAAACATTGGAAATATGAAAATCTTGATTTATATTCGTCAATTCTCGAATTGCCATTTGAATTTGACTGAGAAATCTGTAAAAAAATGATGAATTAAGTATAAATAAAATTAGTTATAAGTTTCAAATATTAAATTTAACTTGAAAACATTTTTTTTATTTGTTTTCACCTAGCGTGTTTCAGTAAACATTACCATCTCCGCTTCTTTAGATTTTCCGAGGGTAAATTACTTTATATTTCAAACATTTCCTCTTACATCTCTTTAGTAATTAATTATGCATTTAATTTTTTCTAGAATTTCACTTAAAATTTCATAAATTAAAAATTTTCAAGATCTAACAATATTTGAAAGTTGATATTTTTATACAAATTAGTTAACTAATTTAATTATGAACGGTAGAAGTATTTTATAATTCGTTCGTCTAAATAAAGATTAAAGCAAGTGTGATGACATTTATCAAAGGTGCTACAAATAACAGGATAATAAATAGGTATACATCCTTCAAGTGGACATTATGATCAAATAAAGAATTCAATATAAGGAATTCTTGAGAGAAATGTCTAAAGATACCGCGTAGCACTTCAACATTTAAAACCAACAAAATTTAAATAAAAAGCAAGCAACACTGTTGTTTTAACTAATTTAATTTAATTTCAGTCTGTTTCGAAAAACGCGTTTCTACAACTTTTCACAGTATATAAATAATTAACCCAAGATTATACGCATATAGGCTGTATAATATCCTGTTCGTACAGTCTCTATAGTTGGATATAGTTAGTCAACTGGAGTTTAATTATTGGAGAGTGATTACATTAATTTAAGTTCACTTCAATTTATTGTTGTAATTAACTTTTTTCTTATGCGATGTACCCATGTATCTTTTCGAACGTAAAAGAAATTATAAGCAATGTTGGATTAATTTTTTTTCAGTCTCATTATTTCAATTAGGTTGCAACTTAACCAACTAGCCTACCTAACATAACCTACTAATGATTCATTTCGCCCCCCCCCCCCTCCCTAATTTATGAATCCCAAATAGTTTAAATCGTCTGTACCTATTTATGGGTTCGTCAAGTTGGTCCCTCCCTTTTAAATTTTTTGCTAGCCCAATTAGAAATACTAGCAATTCCTGTGTATTATTTTGAAAATACTGGATTCGTTCATTTCTGATCAAAAAATTGAAAAATTTTGGCCAAAGAAGGGCCAAATTTAATGCAGCCCATTCACTTTAGAATATTTTATTTTTTAAGTCAGTCACAATTTTTATTAACAAATTAAAACAACAAAATTTGGAGAGGCCAACTTGACGCCCCCCCCCCCCCCACTTTTGGAATTTTTAATTCAGAACTTGCGAAATACTGGCGAGCGATCCAAATTATTTTGAAAATGCTGGGGTCTTATATAATATACTAGCTGGCACGGGCGGCATCCGCCGCCCTTAGCCATCTAGACCCAGAATAGATCCGAGTAGGCCATAGTTGTTCGGCCTTCGGCCTCACAGGGGGAGGACCATAATAGATCCGCGAAGGCCATAGTTGTTCGGCCTTCGGCCTCACAGAGCGGACCACCTCGCCTCCAATTTAAAAAGTGTCGCAGGTCCCCCGGTACAAATATTACAAATTTTTGCACTTTTCCAAAAAGTTATTCACAATTTTACCAATGTTTTACACAACCGAAGAAGAAGTTTAGAGTACGCTTTTGTGTTATAATTCCCAAAAACGGTTTGCCCGTCCATTTCCGGCGTTAATATATAATAATCGGAGCGTAATTTTTTTTCGAAAAATTTGCAAGGCTATCCCATTGAAAAAATAATTTAGAAATTTAAATTCGGTTTAACACCTTCGGCGTTGAAAATTCGAAGGAATGTTATGGACGAACTATTATAGAGCGTCGCGATACGCTTCCGTTGCGTCTTAAAAATTAAAGATCGGCCGGTAAATAAGAGCGCTACATACGTCCAAAGTTTTTACACAATTTTCACTTAAATGGGTCTCTCACGAAGAAACGACGGATAATTTAGAAAAAGCAATCGGAGCTTCGGATACGGTTATTAACGGTCTTTAATTTAGCACATGACGACGGTTGACGAAAAACGACAAATAACGGCAGCATTTGCAAATTAGTGTCGACGTCAAAATTGAAAATCAAAATCGGAGGCGATTTTGGGCAAAATTTAAAATATGCAAAATGTGTATTTTCGTTGCAAAGCAAATGTTTATGGGGAGGACCATAATAGATCCGAGAAGGCCATAGTTGTCCGGCCTTCGGCCTCACAGAGAGAGGACCATGATAGATCCGCGAAGGCCATAGTTGTTCGGCCTTCGGCTTCACAGGTCGAACCATAATAGATCCGTGAAGGCCATAGTTGTTTGGCCTTCGGCCTCACAGACCGGACCATAATAGATCCGTGAAGGCCAAAGTTGTTCGGTCTTCGGCCTCACATTCGGCCTCACAGAGAGAGGACCATGATAGATCCGCGAAGGCCATAGTTGTTCGGCCTTCGGCTTCACAGGTCGAACCATAATAGATCCGTGAAGGCCATAGTTGTTTGGCCTTCGGCCTCACAGACCGGACCATAATAGATCCGTGAAGGCCAAAGTTGTTCGGTCTTCGGCCTCACAGGGCGGACAATAATAGATCCGTGAAGGCCAAAATTGTTCGGCCTTCGGCCTCACAGACCGGACCATAATAGATCCGTGAAGGCCATAGTTGTTCGGCCTTGGACCTCACAGACCGGACCATAATAGATCCGTGAAGGCCATAGTTGTTCGGCCTTCGGCCTCACAGACCGGACCATAATAGATCCGTGAAGGTTAAAGTTGTTCGGCCTTCGGCCTCACAGACCGTATAATTTAACAAATTTTTTTTCGTATTATTCATTTAGATGATTAGGGGGAATCAGATATCACTTTTGGTGATGATCGATGAAGTTCCAAAAAAAACTTTTTTTGTGCGGATAATTTTAAAATTTTTTTTTTTCGTATTATTCATTTAGATGATTAGGGGGAATCAGATATCAATTTTGGTGATGATCGATGAAGTTCCAAAAAAAACTTTTTTGGTGCGGATAATTTAAAAATTTTTTTTTCGTATTATTCATTTAGATGATTAGGGGAATCAGATATATATTTTTTTAAATTTCTGAGTGTCTTTAGTCCAAAATTTTGTGGTGGAGGGGGAAAAATTTATTTTTATAAAATTGTTTTATGTTACCTATTGATATACCAAATATGAAGAATTTATTCTAGACTTTAGTAAAAACTCTTTAAGTGGGGGTAAATGTCAAAAAAAATTCCACTTTTAAAAAGGGCGTGTCTAAAGACTACCAATATGTGAATTTTATTAGAAACAAAGAAGAATTTGATTTGGACTTTGGCGTAGGGGTATAGAACAATTGGCTTTCCCTGACGTATTGTAATTGGGTCACATAATCTTAGGTGTGAAATTTATTTCGGGTAGTACACTGTTATAGTATGTGTATTATTTTTCTACTTTACTTTATTAGTATCACTCGTATGTTTTTCACTTCACTTTCCGTCACTTTGACACTATCTTTTAATATATGGCAATATCGAAAAACGCTTATCATCGCGCCATCTGTTGACAGTATTTTGAATCACTGATTGTACGTCAGATTAATTATTTGACAAATTAAATTTTTTGTCAAACTTGTGATTTGATTTTCGAAAAAAGCGAATAACTTTTTTCCCCGCTCGAATTTCTTCTCCATATATGCGAGAATAGTTGCGCCTGGAGCTACAAAATAACTGTGCAAAATTTGGTCGAGATCGGTCCACGGGTCTAGGAACGTATAGCGAACAAACACGCAAACACGCAAGCAAGCAAGCAAGCAGATCTTCTCTTTTATATATTTAGATTTGCGAGATCAATGCAGCATCGACGTTTCCCGCAACCCACATATGTCATTTCTTCATATTTTGGACGTCTTCTAGGCCCAACCGCCTACTTTGCATAGCTTCTTCTACACCTTCTGCCACATTCTTCAGGGTCGTCTCTTTCTTCGTCTTCCAGCACATATTCCCTTAGTATTCCCAAACCTTTCTAGGCCATCTCTCTTCTTCCATATGATTTAGATAACCATTTCATATCTGCCTTTTTCTCTATTCTATCTACGATGTTATCCTCTACAGTCATATTTTCCCTTATAGTGTTATTTGGGATATGTTACAGGCTTGATATTCTACAGCTACGTCTAAGAGTTTCAGTTTCTAAGGTTTACAGATTTAAGCTATTCCTTTTTCAGACGTCCCACACCTCACAATTATATAACGTTATACCTTCAACTATTGTCTGATATATTCTACGCTTTGTGCTGTTCCTCATTCCTTTACTCCACCATATACTCTTTAGTTCGTGTATAAGGTTTCTTGAAAGTTCACGCGTGATTCGTGTCATGTATCAAAATTAAGCATTCTCAGTTAGCATTGCCATTTTATCATGGAAAGATTTAGATCCGAACAACGCTTCCAAATTATTGAAATTTATTATCAAAATTCGTGTTGTGTGAAAAATGTGTTTCGCGCACTTCGACCATTTTATGGTCGTCATAATCGACCTACTGAGCAAGCAATTCAAGCCATAGTAACCAAATTTCGCACCAATTTTACGCTGCTGGACATCAACCCACCTACTGGAATGCGTAGAGTACGTACAGACGAAAATATTGCTGCCGTAGCCGACAGTGTTAATAAATACCGTGAATTGTCCATCCGTCGCCGTTCGCAGCAATTGGGATTGTGTTACTCGACTACGTGTAAAATTTTACGCAAGGATCTTGGTTTAAAAGCGTATAAAATACAGCTCGTTCAAGAACTGAAGCCGGGTGACTTGCCACAGCGTCGAATTTTTGATGAGTAGACCTTAGAAAAACTTGAAGAAAACCCGCTTTTTTACCGAAAAATTGTGTTCAGCGACGAAGCTCATTTCTGGTTGAATGGGCACGTCAATAAGCAAAATTGTTGCATTTGGTCTGATGAGCAACCAAAAGCAATACAAAAGCTACCAATGCATCCAGAGAAATGCACTGTTTGGTGCGGTTTATGGGCCGCGGCGAAATCATCAGTCCGTATTTCTTCAAAGATGACAATGACTGCAACGTTACCGTCAACGGCGTCCGCTATTGTTCGATGATTTCAAACTTTTTTTGCCCAAAACGCACGAACTGGATCTGGTCGACATGTGGTTTCAGCAAGACGGCGCTACATGCCACACATCACGTGCAACGATGGACCTATTGGGAGATGAATTTGATCAGGAACTTTTCTCTCGTTTTGTTTATATCTTTCTTGTTTTCAACATTTTTAAGAAAAACACAGTGACGCGCAATATTGTTGATTTGTTGCTGATTGCTGATCCTGACTGATTTTTTGTAGAATTATCGGTGGTTCTTCTTAAGATCATCAACGTTAATGGTAAAAAATTAAAATATTATTTTATTTTTTAAATAATTATAATAAAATTCAAAAATAACATTAGATTGAAAAAACAACACATCAGCATTTAGTTAATAAATTAATTGTGCAAATTGCTGGAAGTAACAAAATTTATTTCTTGTTTACTATTCCTATATATCAGAATTATTTTAGTAATTAATAGTGTACTTAATTATTATAAAGCCTACCGTTGTAGAAGTGCAGATTTCCTTAATAGCAGTCCTGGTTTCAAATTGATTTTAGTTAAAATAAATTATTTAAAGCTTGAGCACATAATATTTGCAAACTGAAAGATATAATGACTTAAGCGTTATTATTGTTATTATGAAACGTTAAAAAATAATAAGCATGAAAAACATTTTTTCCGGTGAAAAAATTTAGGCCATTTCGAAGCATTTTTGATTGTTGCATCTGCGAATTGCAAACCTGAATTTTTATTTGATGTTGCAAATTACGTTAATTTGTGCTGGTGGGTTTCTAACCCAAATTGCCAAAATCTTTGCATTTCCAGTTTACCCGAAATTTTATAAATTTCTTTTTAGGCAATTTATCATTTTTCCTTGTCAGGTTATTTATACCGATATTAATTTACAATTCCAAAAAATGAGCTAAAATTCACTTTTCCATTTAATTAAAAATGTTTCTCAAAATTTTGAGAAAACCGCCCAAAATTAAAATACAAATGTTTTCAAAAACCGCATTGAAATAGGATCAAAACTAAAGTCTGGAGATCTAAATTTCGAAAAGAAATGCCATTACGACTAATCACTGCTTGATTAATATTATCGGGAATTAGAGGATTCGATACCCAAAACAAACGCATAAATGCGGAAAAATTCAATTACTTTTCTTAATTTATTATCATGTAACTGAAAAATTTAAACCATTTGGTATTAGTACAGTGAGGTAAGTTCTTCAGTGAAGTGAACTGGATTGATTCATTTATGTCAGATTTCTTTTCGAAATTTCAATATCACGCGCTTGTGATTGCAAAATTTATTATGTTATCAATGCAGGATTATGAACTGCGCGAATTATTTGTATGTTAATAAACTTCAATCATCGCGCGAGGACCGATTTCCAGAGGGTAGCGCTCGAGTGGAATCGGTAAAATGCGAGGACGATGATAGAATATTT
The DNA here is from genome assembly GCA_932274525.1 of Podabrus alpinus. Classification (NCBI taxonomy): domain Eukaryota; kingdom Metazoa; phylum Arthropoda; class Insecta; order Coleoptera; family Cantharidae; genus Podabrus; species Podabrus alpinus. The sequence goes on along the minus strand of OW026457.1, from coordinate 62,274,330 downwards.
AATGCAGCCCGAAGTATGTTTAAGCGATTATTCATCGACTGAATAATGTTATGTTTAAGTGACATTATTTTACATTTTTTTGCTCCGAGCAACATACGTTGCATTTTATATAAATTTCGATATGTAACTGTGACGTTACATGTGGCAACAGAGCCCAAGGGCTGTTATCGAACGGTGGCATCTTCGGGAATCTCCCTGCGCTTTGTAGCACCTGTCACTCAATACACAGAGCGGCAAAATTGGCTGATGCACTGTATGAGTTACACCGAACCGAATATGCAGACAGTATTTTGTAAGTACCTACAGTAAGTCCCTAATTCCAGGTATAATATGAAAATAATTGGAAATTCCATTTTTTTAAGTAATAAACACATTGAATAATAAATTGCAATTTATGACTTTGTTGCTTATAAAATGTTATCTATTACTGTAATTTATAATTTAATTTAATATAAATTGTAGTACAGTTAAAGCTCCTTATTCACGGTTTCGTTATTCGCGTTTTCAGTATTCGCGCAGTTAAAGAATGCAACCACTTCTTGTATTCGCGGTTGAAAATTTCGTTATTCGCGGATCAAAAACTAACAATATACAATGTTTGTACTACTTCAAAGATTTATAATTGAAATTACAATTTCGCACTTTTAAAATGATATCTGCTGTGTATGTTATCTAAAAGAATTCAGGCACTTGCATTGCAAAATTGTGTTCGAACATAATTACATACTTACGAGAAATGATATCATACATTTTTTCTAAAGAAATGCTTATTATTAACAAATCTAAAAGTGATTCGTAAGATATTCAATTACAAATTAACACCACTCACCTATCAAAACAAACAAGTAGGCGTCCAAGTATTTATAAAGAGAAAATATTATTGTGACTAAACCTAACGTTCTTGGACAAAAGCAAAATTTTTGCCGACAAGGTGCTATCATTTGATATAAGCTGTCTTGGCCGCTATCGTACTTGTTGAATTGTTCAACTAGCCGTTCGTTGCATGAACTTTGATTAAATAACACGTGTCTCTTGCATTTATTTTGATATATTTTTATTTTATTTTCTAACCTTGGAACGTATCCCCTATATTCCCATACAAATTACCATTCCATATTCACGGTTTCTGTATTCGCGGCATAGTTATGGAACGTATCCCCCGCGAATAAGGAACTTTAACTGTATTTCATATAATATGTAAGCTATTAATTAATTAAATAAGACCATCAATCTATTAGTTGGGTTTCTACTAAAATATATTATCCGACTCTGTCGTGCATTAAATTGGCTGAAGGGAGTGCACCAGGGTCGGTGTGCTAACGTGAACGGTAAGACTGACCTCAACCTATGTTGAGGTCCACCATAACTCAAATGATGGTTAACTTGAGGACGATCATGAATTTTTATAGAAAAACGAACCACTAACTGAAATTGGTTTCGATTGCTGTCAAGTAACGGGTCGGGCATTGGGAATTTAATTTTATTTCTCCTCCTCTCCTCAGTCGATACGCCTCTCTACAGAAGTGTCGTGATTCATCTCATTCTATGCATGTGATATGCGTTTAAAATGTTTTCACATACATAGAGGACCTACTTGTTTAACATGGGCTCCCAACCACGGAAGTGTAATACACTTCATTGCGAGATGGACGCTCATGGCAAATTACCTCGGTTGTTTGCCATTGCCTTCCGAGGAGAGCTGGTCAGAATAAAGTCCTTACCCTGCCCGGATTAGATCCGAGCGTTTCGCATTAGCTAGCAGTAGACGTATTTAACTGCCAAAACTATGACCGCCTCTCTAATTTTATTATAATTTTACTTATGCACACTCATATATACACCGTTTTCATTTAAGTACTAAGCTTGCGGGTGGTTGGAGTCTTTCTGGACTTCAAGCAATGGCATTCTGCAGGAGACCATAGTGAGATCGGCCCGATCGGTGGTGCCATGTATTACCCATTATCCAAAACGTTACCGTCGATTCAAAAATGAATCCGACATGCCCAAATTCTCAAACTCAATGCTTATCTAGAAGTTACGGATCTAATTTGCTAACTTCCCTTACCTATATTATTCCATCCAGCAGAGGCTATTGATTTAAACCTTTCGCGGAAATTTTTTCACCATAAAGGAAGTTTTTCTCTGTGCATCTGACGAAAAATGGTCTACTGATTAGTGAAACTAGATTAAATTCCCACATACTTATTAGTCTTAATTAGGGCCTTAGCCTTGGTCTTAGCTATCAACTTCTAATAAATAAGACTTTAAAATTGATTTGTGTTTTAGGATCTCAAGTTTTTTAAATTTGCCCAATTTTTGGTGCATTGACGGGCACAATAATATATACTCTGCACAAAATTATAGAAATAAGTTACATTAGCTAATGGTTTTGGAAATATTCCCGGTAGAGTAAAATTATGCATATAGTTGAAAATTAAATTTTTGGAAAAAGATCGGGGTTTTCCCCTCGTATAATGGAGTGTTCTTCAACGAGGAGGCTGAACCCGACATCCATCAGGTAAATTTCGTCCCCCCCCCCCCCAATCATAAATCATTTTATGAAATTAGTGTCAAACGTTTGAGCTATGTTTGGATTATAACTTTAAAATATCGACAAAAAAACAAATACAATGGCTTTTGCTGAAAATGACCCAATAAGGGCAAAGATTTTATCATAGACATCATCGTAACTGAACAAGTTTGACATTTTAATTTACTATACTGTAACGTTACTTACGAGAGCAGCAACGACATATAAAATAAAGTAAATAGATTTTGAGCTATACACGGCAAAATCCATAAATAATAAAAAAATTAAAAAAAGGATCTTTGTGTCTCAGTTCTTTTACCCTAATGAGGATTTCGTGACCCATCTCTTTCTGTTTAAGGTGGGTTCCGAACCACGGGAAGTGTAATACATTTCATTTCGAAATTGATTTTCTTGGCAGATTACCTCGGTGATTTGCCATTGCCTGCCGAGGAGAGACGGTCAGAATAAAGTTCTTACCCTGCTCGGATTCAACCAGATTCAACCATTTAAGAAATCTATTAAGACATACCGACAACCATATGGTTTGAGCATATGGACAACCGTAGGCCAGTAAAACTGGTAATGGGACACCATCCTAAGGGAAAAAAGAAGTTGCGCGATCGATGAAACGATGGACGCCGGAACAGGTTTTAGCCTAATCTAGGAAGTTTGATAATGATGATGATGACGTTGGAGCTTTGTCTGAGCATCAATGAGCTTCCAATCAAATCGTTTGACCATACCCGCCAAAACGTTTTTGAGAATAACTTGCGATGTTTTAGAATCGAGTCAATTTGAATTAAAGCTCATTTAAACTCAAAGATTGAAGTTTTTCTCTAAAATTGAACTAATTTCATTAAAAACTTCCCTATGAGGGGCGGGGACTATAGTTTCTACAGCTCTCCTTCAAGGTTTTCGTTAATCACTTCCCGATGTGGTTATTCCATGTGGTTCAAACGATTTGAATGGAAGCTAATTGAAGTTCACATGAAACTCAAATGCTTGATTAAAAAATTTGCGTTAGGGGAGGGGGGAGTGATGAAATACACCTCCGCCCGGATGTCGCTTTCCCGGTGGTCTCTTTATTTAGTCACACATTTTAAACAATTTTAAGCATATAATTTGAGCATTAGTTATGCTCAGGCATATAGAAGGCAGGCGGCCTATCGACCACCCAGATCTCCTAGTGCTTTAATAATTTTGAAACTTGAAACGATGCTTTTCTAAAACTCTGACCCTTTTATTCAGAAGAGCCGATCAATGGAGAAAAAATGCAGGAGAAATAAAACCGCAAACTTTTAATAAAGCCTAAATTAAATTTATAAACGATAGCTAGAGACGATTGCAAATCTTTGCTCAGCAATATTATTAATTATAACTTTTATTTAAATGAACTCATGTAGCAGAGAACATTATGTACATACCTCGTAAACTTTTCACGGACCAATTCGGTGAATAGCCCTATAAGCAAATATTCTTGACTGAAAAGTGTTTGTGCAATTTTTGAAAAAGGCAGCAAACACTGTCGTATCGTATTGCATCGCATTATATTGAAACTCCTTGGGTCGATATTGATTAAATCCGTTTAATAAAAATTAACAAAAATTGTTTCAAATAGATTGGAAGAGTCGCTAAATTCTGAATTATATGCTACATAATTGTTTGAAAGTTAATGTTTAGAAAAGTGTTTAATTAAGTTTGAATTGATTTGTAATACTAAACGTGTCACTTTGCACAAATACAATATTCAATTTACTTCAAATTTCCACGCTTTGAAGAACTTTTCAATTAAAAAAAAGTGAAACTCTCTTCATAACAATTCAAAAGATACTTTTAGATATCTTAACACTTTATAATTCCGATCACATTTGAATATTTGAATATTTCAATTTTCTAGAACAGTTGAGTGACTATTTTCTGCTGAATTTGCTATTGTTTTGTTCGTGTGTACAGCAAAGACTGAATGGCTAAATGGCATCTCTCGTATGTCAGTGGTTAAAATCAATATCACCTACTAGAATATGATTAATTAATTTTAAATTTTTTACTGAATAAACTATATTTAAAAATGATAAATTTAAAAAAAGCAATTTTCTTGTTGACACTTCCTGAAATATTTCTTTTGAAATTAGAAAAGTGGGAACTAACAGTTGATAAAACAACATTATACGAAAGTTTACTTACAGGAGGTTGGAAATTAAGTATAATTTATTTACAGAAGTGTAAACCGTTCTAAATTGATATTTATAAACCCGGACAGCCATAAGAAGAAGAAGAAACAGGACTTTTCAATTCTTTTTATTTTCTAACTTACCTAACTATCCTCTACTACTACTGCAAATATCGTAACTTGTTTATAAATTTTTTAAAGATAATTAGAACTATTGTTCACACCATAGTTAATAAAAGTTAACTAAATTAATTTGCAATCAAACAAAACATGGTAACTACTTTTAACGGTAACCAACCTAATCTATCCTTTTAAATTATTAACGTAGTTTTATCGAATGGGACTTGCTGTAATCTAAAACTACCACTAAACTAGAAAACTTGATACCATTATGTTTAATTTCTTATTTATTTTTCTCTTTCAGCAGTTGCTAATGCTGAAAATCCAATATATTTGTAACACAAAATATTAATCCAGCACGTCTTTTCTTTATTATGTAAATCATGACGTTGCTGTAGGACCTTTAAGTATCTGAAATCTGAATAATTTAAACGTGACAAAGAATCGAATTCCAAATCGTAGAATTCCTAGGTTAACACCATATCAGTATAACATCTATTCAACGTTACGGTACGGCGTATGGATGTCTCCGCATTTGGTGAATATTACTTTGCGTAAAGTCCATAAGTAAGTTTGGGATCGGATCGTGCCTAAAATAAGACTCACGTTCCTGGTGGTATGAGAAGTTTCTCATGTATATATAACCTTAATAAATAATAAGAAATGAATAATTTTATAAATTAAAAAGTTAATAACTTTCAAATTAAAAAAGTTTTAACAGTAATAATGAAGTTTTAATTGCTCTAATTGGAATTTTTAGCTACTTAAATTACTTTTATCTAACTAATAATTTAATTATTTTAGTTTTGAATCGTCGTGGAAATTAATTTTATTTGTTCGAGTTTCAAAAATAACTATATTAAATTAAAATTAAAAAATTAACAAGTTAATTAAGAAATGCGCTTGCAGCAATGTTTTATTGCTATCAGATATTTTAAACATTTGTTCGTGAAAACGCTGGAGAATTATTTTATTTTATTTTTCAATTATTAAATTAGTTAACATTTTAATTGAATATTAATTTTTAAGATAAAAAACTTATAATTTTTTAAATAAGTAACTACGTAATGTTTTATGGTTAACAGTTATATAAAATTACTTAAATCTGTAAAATTGCATTGTTCTAAAATACACTTTTAAGTATAAAAACCATTCGTTTAACAGTGCAAATATTTAAGTTTTTGATTTTTTGTGAGATCGAATTGCAAGTGAAGTAGGAAGGTAGGTTCTTTTATTTGTTTTTGAAATGCGTTAAATTAAAAATTTATTTTTCTTTTTATTATTAGTTAATAATGAAATAAAAATATTATAATAAATATTATACTCACAGTATGTTGAGAAGGACGTTGATGAATAAGGTACCCGACATGATGGTTATTCAAACAAGAGCGCTTCTTTACTAAACAGGAATATTTTGAGTGACAATGGGTTGTACACTTGAAGTTGTGATTTATTCTGATAAATGCGATCCAAATAGACAGGGTAGTAGTAACTGAGATTACCATTCAGGATACAAACAGAATTAAACTGTGCGCGGTCGTGGTCCTGTATTATGAAAGTTTTCAAAGTGATCGCAAAACTTTGCGCATGTCTTAAATTTACGGAAATAAATATTTTGATAAGATTGAAATTGAATATAAAAAACTTCCAAAATATTTGAACAAGTTTCATTTCCTAATGGCAATTCAATAGTTTGTTACATTCAATCTTCAACATTTAATAAAACTGAATAATCGATCAAAAATATCTTTTAAAATTTTTGTCACCTTAAGGATATCTATAAGATGTGTCAACATGTAGTCCATTAGATAAGTTAAATAAGGGTGCCACATAAGATATTTGTTTAAAAACTCGATTCTATATTTTTTAACTAAATAAGTGATATAATTTTAAATAATCTCAGAGCCTAGCTCCAATTTTTAATTTTTAACGAACTTAAATGGAAAGTTTTCTTTAGCCAACCCTCTCCGAACCAACCCTCTATTATCACAACTCTTATTTTTGAAACATACTTCAAAAACATTTTTTTTGTTATTCTTGAATTATTATGCGAATTGAATAAACACAACGGTCTGTTTAACTTTTTTAATTTTTGGTCAGACGAAAATGTATCTATAACTTTTCGAGAAAATTATATTTCGAGTCAAATGATAATAAAAGTTACTGAATTATTAAAAGAACCTCATTTCATTTAAGATTTGAGTTAAAAATTTATATCCTTCTCAGTCCTTTTACCCTAATGAGGGTTTGGTGACCCATCTCGTTCTATCTCTTTCTATGCATATGAGTGCGTTCAAATTGTTTTCACATACATAGAGGACCTACTTGTTTAACGTGGGCTCCGAACCACGGGAAGTGTACTACACTTCATTTCGAGATGGATTTTCTTGGCAGATTACCTCGGTGGTTTGCCATTGCCTGCCGAGGAGAGACGGTCAGAATAAAGTTCTTACCCTGCCCGGATTCGATCCGAGCGTTTCGCATTAGCAGTGTAGACGCACTTAACTGCCAAGCCTATGACCACCTCTTAAAAATTTATATACTGTCAAGTATTTTATCAGAAAACGTAATTATTATAAGGAAAAATTCATTTATTTGTTGAATTTTGATGGACATGGCTATAAAACCAGACAATGCCTGTTATTTATTATTGTTGAGTTAAATTTGAATATAAGTGGTTGTAAAGTTTTCATTATTTGACTTTAAAGTTCTAAAATAATTTTTGTCTCAAATAAGTACAAAAAACTTAAAGCCTTTGGGTTACGAATTCTCGAAAAATTAAATAGAGAAAATTTAATTACTGTCCAAATTGGAAATCGCAAACGGAAAAATTTCGAATGAAATGGGAAGGTCGTGTTCAATAGTTAGTAACTACGATAAATTTGGAAATCCAAATAGATAAAAAAAAGGATCCTAAAGCAAAATCAATGATTTAAAAATGTAATTGTTCAAAAAGCGACAAAAGAAAAACTAACTGCTTCGTAGAGGCGATCATTGGTCTATAGTCATTAAAACAATTAACTACTGATGTTAAAGGCATTGGTTCGAATCCAGCAAGTGTTAATCTTCTTTCAGACTTTCTTTCATTCGATGACCGCTCCGTGCTTCGGAGGGTATGTAAAGTCGGTGGTCCCCCTGATCTGACCTGTTCTAATATGTCAGACGGGGTAATAAAATCATCCGAGCGGACGTCCCTGGTCCGTATTACTTGCCTTTGTTGGGGAGTTCCGGTTAGGTGGTGAGGCCAAGAGACCGCCTAACAGCTGCGGTCATACTTAGTACTGTCGGCACTGTGACTCAGTCTAGGGGTGCGCAACAAAAACGGAAGTAAGTGCAATGGTAGAGGTCTAAGTACGTGTGAATTTATACTTGCCTTTCTCGTGAAATATTGAACCCAAATTGTAAAGCTCGAAAGGCACAATAGTCCAGTCAAATTAGGTTTTCAGCTCGGAAAAATTCCCACCTAGCTGAATTTTGGTATACATCTTTATGACATCGTTGTAAACAATATGTAAAAAGTCGACCTCGATATCATGTCCGCGTTAAAGGTTATTCGAGGTCAAAGGTCATGAAATTGGCCTTTTTTAATATCTCGTTTTTTATTAGTCGTACAATAAAAAGTTTTAGATACAATTTGTAGAGGAGGTAATTATCTACAAAAATGGTCTTATGACATTTTCACGTTAAGTTGATAGTTTTTGCACAAACACACGACCCACCCCTAAAATGGCACAATATTGATTCGTTGCAGGGAGAGATATGTTTTCGGGCACGGGAAATGCTTTTAATAATAAATTAATTGAAATTGTGGCCAAGGTTAGAAAATGAAGAGAAAAATAAATTTTTTCAAAATTTGCCAAAGTTATAGTATCTTCCAAGTACCGAAGGCGAAATTTTGGTCAAAATAATTAATCAAATGGTGTACGATCCACAAAGCAATATTGAGCATCGAAAAACCACAATGCGTTCCAAAAATTAATAAATCCCCAACAAGCGCCTTCTATCATGGAAGATAACGGTCGATATACGCACGGCGATAAAAATAAATGTGCAAATACGATCTCAATGTAGTCCGCTAACCATATGGCAGATCGACGACATCAAATAGCACAAAACGGACAAGACTTGCATCATACATAAATCGAACTACCAAGTTGATCGAAGGGAATCCATTTCCTTGCACCGCCAGAAACTGCAGATGGCCATAAATCTCCAAATAATAGCGTCTAATGGTTGTTGGGTCATCCATAAAAACATAAATCCAATACAACCAAAATTTTCTCATCTGGTGGCTCAAACCCCAGAAACACCGGTAGAATGGAAAACAAAACTCCTCCATTCGGTAGCGTCTAGGGAAAAAACCAACACAATTCTTCCATAGAACTTAGAATCAAATCACACGTCTTCCTTCTTACTTGGTACGATGCAAAGTCTTTGTTAGTGGTAAAAATTCCGGAAATTCCAACAATCGTTTCTCTCAACCAACCTAAAACTGCCACAAAAACAAAGTCCCCAATTGAAAATACTAATTGATCAAGCTTTTCCGTTTCATTAGGAATATTAATACTCTGCTTCTCTGGAAAAGTCTTCACTGTCCATTTTTGGAGGTGGGTCTTCTTGCTCTTTTACTTTCAATTCAGTTTATCCACAGAGTGTTGATGTTCACCGGAGGGCCGCGTTAAGAAGATCCGTTAAGTCCGCGATTGGAACCCACAATTTCCACTCTGTAACTCAACCAGCGATGACACCAAGCCACTGCTGTATTCTTAATTAAAAATATAAACAAACAAAATAAGCATTATTTATATTTAACGGTTGTTAGCTTAAGTGGTTAAGCGCGTTGCTACTAATGCTGAATACTGCTTCGACTCCGGGCTCAGTAAAACTTTATTCTGACCGACTCTCCTCGGCAGGCAATGGCAAACCACCGAGGTGTAATCTGCCTGGTACAGCCTCTCTGGAGATGAAGTGTATACACTTCCCGCGGTTCGGAGCCCGCGTTAAGCAGTAGGTCCCCTATGAAAGTGATAATATTTCAAACGCACAAAACATGCATAGGAGAGAGGTCGCCAATGCCTGGAATCAGGTACGGCACTCTAAGAAGGAGACATTTAACAAAATTACGTAGTATCAGTTTTATTAATAATTTACAAAACAAAAATGAAAATAATAAATTGGATGAACACCGAATTATTCACGTTGCGAGAAATTCATGTAATGCCTTTATCAACGATTTTATGAAAGAGCAATTCAAATTCCAACAAGACAATTCAGAAATCCATCGTTCACATTCAAGTGGTGTGAAGATCAAAACTTTGAAATTTTGGATTGGCCTGCCTGCAATCCGGATTTAGCCCGATAAAAAAATCTATGTAGCATTCTCTCACGTAAAGTTTATAAATTAGGATGTCAATTCAACAATTTTTCTGACAATTCAAGAAGTTTGAATCAACTGAGTAAATTCAATGCCCGACGAGAATTTTTGAAGAAATTTTCATTAAAGATGGCAGTACGTATATTAAAATCAATACTTTAGTTGCCTTACGGTTTGGAAAGTAAAAATTTTAGGCACGATCTGTCAATTTCATTTAGGACTGCACAAATAGTTCTTATTCCGCAGCCTCCCAAAGTTTGACGGAAGCTGCCTCATATCGTCCGATCAGTCTTCTGGTTGTTTTCTCTAAGGTGTTTGGGAAACTTTTCTTGATCAAACTAAAGCAACTTTTAGAAGATAGACAATTAATTCCAAGCCACCAATTTGGATTTCGATAGCAGCATTCGACCATCGAACATGTAAACAGAATTGTCAGGACGATTAAAGATAACTTAGAAAATAAGCGATATTGCTCAGTGGCTTTCATAAAAGATATAGACTAAGCATTGGACAAGATGTAGCACGAGGGGCTAATTTTTAAAATTTAGACCGACGTACCCCATGCTTACTGCGAAATATTGAAATCCTACCCATTTGAGAAGCATTTCCTCGCAAAATAAGGAGAGGCTCATTTCACTTTTTTCCCTATTAAATCTTGTGTGCCAAAGGGTAGTCTGATCGTTCCAGTTTTGTACCTACTCTATACTGCTGACCTTCGAATCAACTATAACACCGAAACAGCAACTTTTGCTGATGATACAGAGATAATGGCCTCTCATCAAAATCCTAATCTAAATTTCTCCAAGACCATCCATAAAGGGTTGAAACTATTGCGAATTAAGACCAACAGCACAAAGTCGTCTCACTCCTATATTCTTAAAAAAGAAATATAGTCTGCTGTTTTAGGAATATACCTCGGCCTTGATCTTAGACCGACGTTTGAGGTGGATGAGTGTACCTCGAAATTGTGATTGTAAACACATCGTATGTATAATAAAATAAAAATTTGTTTTAAATTTAAAATCGACTTTCTAGTAGAATACGTTAGGAAATTTTCAGAAAAGCCTCATGAGCTGGCCCCGTGTCCGTCTGTCTGTCCGTATGTTTCAGAGTCTATCAGAAAGCTCCAATATATTTTTATTAAATTGGTTAAATTGCTAATGAATAATTCGTTTCATTATTTTAATTTCAATCGTAGTAGTGGCTTGATCTAATCGCTGGTTGAGTTACAGCGCGGAACTTCCAAAAATAAAAAAGAAAGAAGAGGTTTCTTCCACCTCAAAGCCAATCATAAGCTCAATTATTTTCTATGAAGTTGCTAATGATTCCATTTTTATTATTTTTAATTTAAGTACGGCAGTGGCTTGATGTGATTGGTGAAGTTAAGTTGTAAATAAAAGAGAAAAAAGAGGATTGATCCACCTCAAAAAATGGACCGTACATTACAGAGAAGTAAAGTTCCGGATGGAATGGAAAGGTTTGCTTATTATTAACTATATAGTAAATGATAAATGCCAACCGTAAAAATTTATTTAGTGCAGATTATCTGATATTACATTATATGGCGGCCAAAAAACTTTTCCCATCAGAAAGGTAGCTGTATAGAAGCCTAGGAACTGCCGCTATGTATTGATATGATGGAAAATTATTAACACAGGGGGACCGCCTGCTTAGCGTGCCCTCCGAAACACGGAAGACGGTCAAGAAATTTTTAGACAATACCCGGAGTCGAACCGGGGCGCCTTGCGTTAGCAGTTGATCGCGCTAACGTTCAGACCATGACCGTTTACATACCTTTATCTTTATATATCATTATGTTGTAAATAAATATTATACCTTTGTATCGTACCTTTCGCACAATAATAGTCGTGATAGTATTATCAATATAAATAAAGCTCCAGTTAACATATATTTAAGACATTAGTCTTAGACATTAGACATTAGCCCGATTTCTTCACGTGTAGACAAAGTTCCTGACAAATAATCATAAGTTAAGTTTATCTCACGGACAAAAAAAAAGATTTTCTTCACCCTAATAAAAGTAAGCGTCAAGTAAAGGATAGATAACTTAAAGTTGACTTGGCAACACAGCATTTTATGTCATTAGTTTATGCAATAACCTAACTTTTAAGTGCATCCGTGACATGAAGAAAACCAAAATTTGTTTTAATTTACAGATATCTATCGAATCAAGTTGTCCCCAAGATAACTATAGATTAAGTTTAGTGAAGAAATCGGGCATAAGTTGGTAATAAAAAGTAACTAAAAACTAGTATCAGTTTTCAATCAAACAATCTTAACTTGTTTAACAATTCGACTGGCCGTTGCCTTTGTAACACCAATAAAATGTCCTACAGAAATAAGCATGCATCCGCTTGCATACAATTGCAGAGTAAGCAATAAACATTGGATTTATGTTCTAAAATTTTCAAAACTGTTCGATTTGTAAAACGAATAAATCTATTAAAAAATTTACTGTCGCTTAATGCATCCATGTAATTTCTTCGTTCTTTTATACCCTTTGTTTTTTGTTTTTGTCTTGTAAATTATTCAATTAAATACCCAATGCATAAAAAACAATTTAACTGCCAAGAGCTTATACGCAAAAAATTGAACAATTTCTCATCAGATGAATTGCTTAAATAATCGGAATCCACATCCATAATTAGTAGACATCCGCAATTAACACCTTTTGTAGTTTATTTACGTTCTTAAATGAAAGTGGATTCGCTAAATAGAGAAAATCCGATAGTTAGGCTAAATACCAGTTTAAAAGTTGTTCGGTATTTAAGTTTTGTTGATAATACAGTTTCTAAGTACTTAGAATCAATTTTGCAGCGGCTTGATCTGATTTTGTCGGTAAACCTTCATTTGATTATGTCCTTAAACACTATCTAACAACTCATATTTATTTACTTCAGGTTAGGTATATAATGGAATAATGTAATAAATTCTTCAAAATTTAATACCAAAAAAAATTTATTTATTTATTAATGGCCGTTTCAGGCAATGTTTTGGTAGTTGCAGAAAATATTATTGATAAATTTTTATACCAGTGATGAGTTTTTTCTTGGAATTATATTATATCTCTTACAAATACAAAGTTTGTCCAAATCTGCTCTTTTCTTTTTTGAAATGGGTAGTAACCGTTGAGCTCCTCCATAGGATCGTTCCGGGTTGGTTTTTACCAACAACTGATATCTATTTCAATGGTCGTACCTGTAAAATATTTCTTCAGGGAAATCTTTATCGAATTTTAGGCATTTTACTTTTAGCCATCAAGCCGAATTTCTATCCTCGTCTCTATTTCTTAGCTTCATTGAACTAAGGTCCTTATCAATAAACATTTCAGTAATTTGGTAAGGAAATTTAGGTATACTTAAAAATTATTTTTGTCGAAAATGTACTTGGTGAGTTTTACCTTTAAGCCTACGATAGTTTTCGTCATTGCTAGTTGCAAGAAAAGTAATTGACAAGGAGTCTATGTCTAGGTATTTGATCACAGAGGGGCTCTATTTTTGAAAAAAAAAACTAATTGAAGATGTGAAAGTTTGCAAAATAAATGTTGCTTTTTATAATTTACTAGCTGGCACGGGCGGCATCCGCCGCCCTTAGCCATCTAGACCCAGAATAGATCCGAGAATGCCATAGTTTTTCGGCCTTCGGCCTCACAGGGGGAGGGCCATAATAGATCCGCGAAGGCCATAGTTGTTCGGCCTTCGGCCTCACCGTTAGGTTAGTGTTAGTTTGTGATATTTATTTGGAAAACCAATTAAAAACAAATTAATCTTCAGGTAAAGTTAAATCTTCCGCAAAGAGGTGGATCTTCCACGAAGAGGTGTTGATATTTCTTTAGAAAACCAATTAAAAACAAATAATTAAATCTTCCGCAAAGAGGTGGATCTTCCGCGAAGAGGTGGATCTGCCGTTAGGTTAGTGTTAGTTTTTGATATTTCTTTAGAAAACCAATTAAAAACAAATTAATCTTCAGGTAAAGTTAAATCTTCCGCAAAGAGGTGGATCTTCCACGAAGAGGTGGATCTGCGTCTTCTTGCACAATTCCGGCGAGTTCTGCGACCTATATAAAGTGCTCCGGTCTTATTCGCGGCATTCAGATTAATTTGTTAGTGGTTTTCATTTTTCGAATTAAAGCCGCCATCCCCGCCATCTGTTGACAGTATTTTGAATCACTGACAGTACTTCAGAATATATTTCGATTTTTGACAAATTAAATTTTTTGTTTGCAAGACTTGTGATTTGATTTATCGAAAAAAGCGAATAACTTTTTCCCCGCTCGAATTTTTTCTCCATTTATGCACGAATAGTTGCGCCTGGACCTACAGAATAACTGTGCAAAATTTGGTTGAGATCGGTCAAAGGGTCTAGGAACGTATAGCGAACAAGTAAATACGCAAACACGCAAACAAACACGCACGCAGACAAGCTCTTTTATATATTTAGATTATAAAATTTAAATTATAAAATAATCTTAATTTATTGTTGTACATTTTAACTTTGGGTCAAATCACGCTGGATGTAACGTTTTTTAAGTTTAGACTTTCCTAATATCACTAATATTATCAGTAGAGCCCGGATTTATAAGCACTTATAATTCCAAAATAAAGCGTCATTCACATCCACGTAACGTACGTTCCGGACATAGAATACGTAACGTAGAAAACGTAGTTTTTTATTTGCCATTCACATCCACTTAAAGTCATTGCCACGAAAGTTGACATCTTGTCATCGATTGACCGAATATAGTAACGACGTATTGCTTATGAGCATTACCAGTCATTTTGTATTGATATGACAAAGCACATAAAATATATTGCACGTGTTGTGATACGATTCCAGTAACGACTTACGCTGTTGCATTTGTTAGACGATAGTAAAAGACAGATATACTCATAGCATGTCGTAACTAGTACCGGAAAAAAAATTTGACTTGAGTAGTAATTTATATAAAATTTCTGTCACTTTTAGTATTTTTGAGGTAAGGTGTTTTCGTCTGTGTGTTTTCGTGGTTTAGTTGTTTTCGGTTTGTGGATTTAAGCTTGGTTATAATACAAAATTAGTTCTTTTCAGAACTCTCGACATGTCTAGTTCTGTACGTGGAAGAACATTAAAAGCTCAATCGCAACAGTTGATTTTAAATTTATTAAATTATTTTGAACTTGAAAAACAGCACGGGGCAGTTTAATTCCAATACATTGATATGGCTTATGCCCGGAATTTTGGATTTTTGTTTTTATTTTTGTTTTGTAATTTGCAGGCGTATTTTGCATTTCTCGCTAAAAATGGTGAGAACCAAATTTGTAGAGAATTAAATTCTCCACCTTTTCTATACGAGAAATTTTGTTGTAAAATTATTATTTATTGCTAATTAATGCTAATTAATATGTACAATTTTTATGTCCAAAACATTAATTATTTCTGTTTGATAATTAATAAATAATTAAATTAGAGCGATTCTTTTTTTTATTGTTGAAATAATTAAGACGTTGTTTAATCTTAATCATCCTACGACTTCCGAAATTCGATCATGGTCAGCGCTAAGTATTCCCAAATTGAGTGTTCATCGTAAAGCTCAGGTTTCAGGTAAAGTAACCAAAAATTTTCGATGTGGTGGCAGTGAATCCGAAAAATTTCAATTAATTCAACTTTTTAACGCCGTGGGGTGTTACACAATTTTGTTCTTCTTCAGGTCTGCGTGAAAAGGCAAAACAATGTAATTGCAAAAAGTTAGTTTTGAGTAAAGCTCTGAACAGATTGACAAAGAAATTATCAACGCAACGGTACAAAAATCTCAAAATCGCAATTTTTGCCATTCATTGTTTTGCTTTTGCACGGCACAGGTGCTGTATACCTACTTATGCTATGTCTTATTTTGAATTTGTTCATAACTATTGCTTAATAAATAAATAAATTTGATAAGCGACAATAAAAACATAAAACGTTTCCTTTCAGCATAACCTATATTTGGTTTGACAGGTGGCAAGTTCAAATTTGTTAAACTAAAACGAAAGTGAGAAAGAAAATTTAAAAAAAAGATAACCAATATATTCTTATTTTAAAATACACTTCATTTGACTAGGGATTATTAGCTTAGTTCAGACGATTATGCTTTTATGACGAGACGTCAACTTTGGTGGCAATGACTATAGTTTACTATGTTTTTACTATGTTTCCATAGAAACGAAAAGCACGGGCACCTGTATTTGCATTGGCTATCTGTTGACAGTTTGACAGCATTAATTTTTGTGACTTAACCTTAAAATTGAAAATACAGTAAAAGGGGTGTTGCCTAATAAAATGTAAGCATCTCCATTGGTCAAACATAATAGTATAATATATATCAAGGTTGTGAAGGCCGTCATTATTGCCCTAGCGCCAAGATTATATTCCGAGGTGCTTTGCACCGAGGAATATAAGGCGCGGAGGCAATAATGGTCTTCACAACCGTGGTTTATATACGATTTTTTCCACTACTAGATTTATTACCATTTTTTAAAATTCTTTTTAACAAAAAAATTTTCAAATTTAAAATATTTATTTCAAATGACAGTTTTGTTTTGTTGATTTGACAGTTGATTTGACAGCTATTGACAAATTTAGGTTATTAAATAAAATAAATCGCGGTTCGTCAAATTAACAATGGATGGCGCTGTCACTTGCTGTCACATTTAATTCGATTATAATGAAATTTTAAAATTAAATTAATGTATTAAAAAGCGTTTTAAATAGTTTAAATACAATTAATTAGCATTTCTCGGTTATTCTAAATCATTTAATAACAACATTTTTCTTTAAAATAGTCGCCAAGTTATCAAAAAATGTCATTTTGTTCAAAGGTTAATAATGAAAAATTATTCACCACTAGTTGAAAACGTGTCACTTCTTGATCGACTAACCTAAGGGTACGTTTATGTTGGAGCTGCGATAAACGATAAGAGCGACGATACTAGCGAAGCAAAGAAAATGATGTCATTATTTTATATGCAGGTGTTTATATTGGAGCGAAGCTTTGAGCAACGCTTGGCAGCAGAGCAACGAGTAGGGTATGTTTATGTTGGAGCTGCGATAAACGATAAGAGCGACGATACTAGCGAAGCAAAGAAAATGATGTCATTATTTTATATGCAGGTGTTTATATTGGAGCGATGCGTTGAGACACGCTTGGCAGCCGAGCAACGATAAGAGCGGCGCTAATTGTACTGCCTATTTTCTTTGCTTTTATCAGGTGTCATTAGCCGCTTTTCGGATAAAATTGGTCTACTATGACAATTTCTCCATCTTTTTTCAATCCCATCAGAGATGTGCGAAAGTATGTAATCAAAGGTATCTATTCTCATTCTCATATATTCCATAAATTTTGCAGGGTGTTGCCTTAATTGTTTGCAAAGATGATGATATTCTCCAAACATGTACCTTTGGGTATTTCTAGGGTGCGCAGAGCATTTGCGCTTTTTATTAGCACTTTCAACAATATAATACTTTACGGCATTTGAAGTTAAAAGTATTTCTTCTTCAGAATCACTCATTTTTAAACAAAATATTTTTAATTAATTGGTTTGATTTAGATAATAAATGAAACATCACCTACAAAGCAGAGATCGTCGCTATTGTCGAAGCTCCACTATAAACTGCATATCATAGAAATGAATTTTGCGCTGCTCTTGTCGCTGCTCTCATCGCTGCTCTTATCGTTTATCGCAGCTCCAACATAAACGCCTATTGTCGAAGCTCCACTATAAACTGCATATCATAGAAATGAATTTTGCGCTGCTCTTGTCGCTGCTCTTATCGCTGCTCTCATCGCTGCTCTTATCGTTTATCGCAGCTCCAACATAAACGTACCCTTAGTAAAAATGATAGCCTATATGACTAGTAGTGGAAAAAAAACATAACGTACAAGTTGAAGTTGAACGAACTTTTTGTTACGTTACGTTATGTCTCCCATGTTTTTTCGAATGTGAATGGTGCCATTTGAAACAATGCATTTCAACTTTCCTTACGTTACGTATTCTATGTCCGGAACGTACGTTACGTGGATGTGAATGACCCTTAAGCCATTTAAAAAGTTTCAAAAAACAGAAAAAAAAGTCCTATAAAATTGAAAAAAAAGCACTAAAATTCAAACATAAAAACCTTATTTTTATTAAATATTAATTAGACATTTGTTTTATAATTATAAAAAAAAATGAATTATCATATATTTTTCCAAATTTTCCATTTTGAACGATTGTCGTCTGTCGTTTAACACCTTAAGTGTAAGAAAATTGGGCACATTTTGATCAAAAAATTCCAAAATCGGCATCATGGACTAGGTCCTTGACCTGTTTCGGCCCATCTCTTTCTCGGTCGTCCAATATCTCTGTCAATATCAAAATATATTTGAATTTATGTGTTGGCCAAGATTACCAAGTTGCCATCTCCACAGTTATCTTATATTGAGAATCATCATTTTATATTGTTTTTTTTTTGACGTACGATTATAATGCATTGAAATCACGATAGATAATTCTACTAAAAGTCTCTTATTTTTAAAAGCTTTATAGTTATTAGCTTACTCAGGACTCTCTATTGTCGAGTTTATTTGTGTATCATTTTTGTGAAGAGGTTTTCATTAGAATTTTGGTACACCTTTGTAAAACGCAAGGCATGAGGAACACTTGGCTTTGAGTTGCCAGGCAAGCAAGTCGACTTGTTAAAATATTTAGAATTTACGGTAATGTGGAAATTATTTACATAAAGACTAATTTAGTTTCGTGAAAGTGATTTGTTTAATCGGAAGCCAAAAATAGGTAATCATTGAAATATTTACTTTAAGCATAGGAAGAAAATACTTAATTTGAAGCCAAAAGAGAGATATTATGACATTGGCATAATATCAACTGTGGCAATAATAAAGTAAAAAGTGTTGAATAAATCTAACAATTTCGTTTCCAAATAAATAAAATTTGAGGCACGATATTTTTGTACAATTGGAGGCAACTTCCAGGTGCAAATTCGTATTAATACCTATATAAACTTGTTCGATAAAGGATCTTTTGGAAAGTTTTTAAGGCTAAATAATTATCTAATAGAGTGACAGCATTAACAAATTAAGACAGCAACCAAAATTAAATAAATGTGTTTAGTTCATCTTCTAAAACTATAATAGGGGGAAAAACTAAACAAAACACAATTCTTTTCAGTTAAAAGCTTAAAATCAAAATTTTCTTTTGAAGCTAATGCTTTGATGGCTTATATTTTCCTTCATACATGTGATTCACGCCATTGTTTTTTGTTTAGTTTTTTTCAACTTGAGTTTTATCAATATGGTCGTTTTTCAAATAATTAATATTGTAAATTAATAAGAGCGAATAGGAGTAAAAATATTTTTTATTTCTTCGGAATAATATCGACACTTTATAGGTCAATAGGCGTAACCCTCATTTCACATTTTTTTCAGGAGGCAGGAAAAAAAGGTGGGTCACGACATTTGGAACTCAGATATATGCATAAATCAATTTTCAAAATTTTGAGGGTTACGGTTACGAAGTGTCGATATTTTGTGGTAAAAGATTATTTTGAAATTCTTGCATCCCAAATTTCTTATTCTTTCAAGTACCTTATTAGGATTTGCTGACATTGACGGCCTTCCCTCCGAATATGCCTGTATAAGTTAGTATTATCACATACATAGGTGACCTACAGTTTAACAGGGCTCCAAGCTACAGGAAGTGTAAAACACTTCCTTTTGAAAATTATTTCTACGCAGATTATGCCTCAGTGTTTCGTCATTGTCTTCAAAATGGAGACGGCCAAAATAAAGTCCTTTCTTCCCCCAGGGTCAAACCGGGTCCTCCGCATTAGTTGTCAATGTACTTAACCGCTAAACTATTACAGTCTCATTTTATTACATTGTAATCGATCAAGACAAATTGGTAACAATCGAAAAATAATTCCTGCATACAAAAAATGTAAACCTTAAATTAGTAGAAAGTCGCGACTGGGAACGTTCTTGTTTGTCTTGCCTCTTCATACTACAGATGATAAAAACCAACTTTATGCCCATCTCTTGAGTGATCGTTTGTTTTCCCATTTGATCTTCTATTTTTACAAATTTTGGCTAGTCCTTCTTCGTCCATGTAGCCTACATTATGTTCACCATATCATTTCACCATATCTAATACATCTTCAGATGCGTATATCGGAATTGGGCGGACCATTGCCTTATATATTTTGAATTTACCATTGGTTTTCATGTAGGTACTTGTTGCTCCATATCATGTTACTTTTCGTTTGGGCGTTAAGTCCCTCTCGGTTCTAAAACAGAATATTTTTCCCCAGCGGAAAAA
Source organism: Podabrus alpinus (assembly GCA_932274525.1). NCBI lineage: Eukaryota > Metazoa > Arthropoda > Insecta > Coleoptera > Cantharidae > Podabrus > Podabrus alpinus. Next base: position 62,253,790 of record OW026457.1, on the reverse strand, counting down.
TTGAAAACAATCAGATTTTTAAAAACAGAATTATTAAAGTTACATGTAATGTCTATTTCCTATAATAGGAAATGTCTATAATGTCTATAATGCCTATTTAATCGTCTACTTTAAAATTATTATTACACACCAATTCTCTGCATTAGAATGTCCCCCTAAATAGGTAAATCAGTTTCAAAATCAGCGAACAATACCACCACTGAGTTAGGTATTAATTAACATGCACTTACATATACGATGATTTCAATTCAATTCTGATTGGTTCTCTAACCACTCTCTATTTTGACACTTTCCAGTACCCGATCCTTTTTACAATTCCAATTTTCACACCCGCACTCGAATTTCTAAATTAATTGGAGTAAATGTCCTCTGACTCAAAAAAAAATTCATTGAGACTTTAATCGCGGTCCAGCACAAAGCAGCACGCTCTGTTTTCGGCCAGACAATCTCTGCTTCCCGAAAGAGAATCCCCTTTAACTTCCTGAAAGAGAATCTTTGTTTACTTCCCGAACGAGAATCTTCTGTATCTTGCTCATCAACCATATTTATCTCTTTGTTACTATCGTTCTCCTTCCAGTGATGACTTTTTGGAGTATGTGAATTTGAATTTCTCGTCGGATATCATCCTATCGCTAACTGATGGAAAGAAGTGCACAAGATTACTTGTGCAATCAAGTGGATTGCATTGAGCGACTCCGCTTTAGCCTAGCGATAATTAATTGTATGTATACATCGACTTTTACAACGTTCTACGTCTACCGATTACCTCCCTGTCTGTGCTCGTTACGTGTTGAAAATGTGTGACGAGTACGGCACAGAGGACCTACAGCTTAACGTGGATTCCGAACCACGGGAATAGACGATTTTTACACCGTCTCAGCCGTTCGCCCACCATAATTAATTTACCTTAACAAATAACAGTTGGAATAGTCACCTAATCACAGGCTGCTCGCATATAAAATGTCTTATCGATTTATATTCTCGTCAATAAATTTTATCTCTTTCGCTGTGAATAATTGTGGTTGCTTAACAATTACAATAATATCGTTTTTAACATGTCAATATTTTAAAATCAAATTTGGGAAGTTTAACCCCGCTTTGTTACACAATCACCCTTGCTTTATTTTTACTGCTTGCTGTTATTGCTTGACCATTTTGTTAAATTGGTACATTTTTTTGCACTTTGCAGATATTTTACGCTAACTTGCGTAACAGATTATATTAATATTTTTCTGTTGAATATTTAAATAATATTAATCAACATTTGAAATAATATTATAAAAGGCCAATTTCATAATAAAATTTAAAGTCGACTTTTGTTAAAGTCGACTTTAAGGTAAAACCAACTCACTTACTCGCAGGTAAAACAAAATCACTTTTCTCGCTTTTTAAAGTTAAAGTCGACTTTAGTTTAAAGCCGACTCTAAATTTTATTATGAAATTGGCCCTTTAGACCTCGTATTCAAACGGTCGCTTCGAAACGGTGCGTCCAACCATCCTGCTCTCACCATATCGTCTAGATCGAAAACTATATTTAGCAATTGGGATTCAATACAATGGCTCAGCTAGTTTTAAGAAATCCACTGTGCATCCGAGTATTTTGCAATATCTCGGAGTTCCAAGCTAACAGTTGTATAATTAAGTGAATAGTTTATAGCAAAACATTTCCTGATGATTTTGTTTGCATACGCTTACATAGGTATTTATTATATAACTTCTACAGTTTAAAGTTTTAGTTGAAATTCAACAAAAGTTATACTATTGGAATTTACATAAAGAGCAATTGGGGTTACCGGATATTTGATAAAAAATAATATAAACAGTTTTTGGGAACTCTTTCATTGAAGTTGTTGTGACCTATACAATTTTTATTACATATTATATTTAATTAACTCCGACGTACCTACTATTCCGAATTGAATATTTTTATCATGTCAGGTTTTAGTTTTCCTATTAAATGTTGAACATATTTGTAAAGTATAAACGAAATTGTATTGCTTTAAACCAATTGTGCAATTTTGCAATGGTCATCAAAATAAGCAGATCAGATGTGCTTGAATACATAACAAAATAAGAATTCGTGTAGCAGTCCGAGCCATGTTACAAAAATAAGAACATTATTATTTTTATATTCAATATAATATCTCGAATGTCTTGAATATTGAAGAAAGTAAAATTAAAATTTTTAAACTATTACAAAAAACAATCAATAGTTAGGATCAGCTTATCAAGAATCACTATTAATTGAAAAATTACCAAGAACATTATTTTATAAAATTCTAAAGCCTTTATTCGCGATTTTACTCATGACACTGATATCATCAGCAGCAGATTATCTATCGACTATTAGTCGATCGTCATTGACGCGATGCGTGACGAGTTCATTGCAAAGCTATTTTATTGATTTTTAAGCAGAGTTTAAATTATATTGTGCACTATTTTGAATTTATTGTTTTAATAAATGATTTTATCAAAAACCCAAAAATTATGATCTGTGACGGGTTTTCAGACAAATAATATAAAGTTTATATTTTCAGTGGTTAATTAAGATTTGCAGGCCCTCCTACACGAAGTGACTTATTTTTGAAGTAAGTTTTCTTTTACTTTTTCACATTAAGTTTTATTCATTACTTACTTATTTCCGTGACCGAACAGCCCTTTCAGAGCTTCAGCCTCCGACCTCTCCATTGCTCCCGATTCATCGCTGCTTCTTCCCTATTATCATGTTGTTCTATTTCGATAAGGTCACGAACTATGTTGTCCAATAGCCAGCATTATTACATTATTCATTACTTACTTTTGAATTTCTAAGTAATAAAAACTAAATAAAAAATTGTATTAATGATATATGGCATTTTATTATAGTCCCATTGTGGAACATGTTTCGTTCCACAATGAGACAGACATAATTTTGTTTCTTAAACATTTTATAAACTTTAAAAAAAATCATAAAAATGCCAATTATTAGAATTCACAATTAAGGACGTCCAACGGATGCCAATTTAAACTTGAAAATTCAAGGCAATCTTTAGTTACAGGTGTAATCTAGTTACGAAAAAATGTATTACAACACTACAGGTGAAAATATCTTTTCATTAAATATAATATTGATAAAACAAAGTTTTTTCAACTCGAATAAATTTGCTTTATTTTGTATTTCATAATTTAATATTCTACGCTGGATCCAAACTCATTTTAAGTGTCAGATGCCTAAATAGATTACTATAATTTATTCTATGTCATATCATATGCCATCATAGATGACACTACTCAACTTTGGGAGAGTTACAAGTTCGCTAACAATAGCCGTTCGTGTAATGGTTTGTATATTGGCTCTCACAATAAACATCCAACTAAAAATATTTTGCAAAATCATCCATTTAAAACAATAGATTCTAGTATATCTATTGATATTAAAAATTTGTATATCTGTTATATTATTATACTCCATTCCTTTGCAATTACATATTATTTTTTGTTTTCTAAAAAGAGCAGATAAATTCTTTTAATAAATTTCGAAAGGTAACTCGAGCGGAAAACAATTTTATAACAACATACACTATAAAAATATATTAAATTTACTTTTTACACTGCCTGACAAAAATATTGCGACATTTTCTTTCAAGGGCTATTAATTAGATAGATATGAACATTTATGTATATTTACGTATGCAAATACCTACTTGAGTTTGTTTAAATTTAAAACATGAACAATAAATTAGAACTTTATTTAATAAAAACTTAACAGAAAAAATAATTGTACAATTTTTCTTTTTAAGTGGCCATTTTTAAAAACGCTGTCGCACTGTTTCAGGTTCCAGACTGCTTTCTTTGATCAAAGTGTACCGTAGTTCCCCATTAACTGACTTGGCACTTAGGAGTCAGGCATCCCTGAAAGCTAAAAATTGAGAAACTCTTCATCCTTTTGCAATTTTTTTTGACTTGCCCAATTTCGCTCTTCGCGCCTGGTGCATCCTGGGGATGTTGGTATTTATGGATCCATTCACCGCCTTCCAGAATTTCCCATTTCTTACCATTATGTAGATCCTCTATATTTCGGCTGTTGAGGAATACTGAGGTAATAATTTTCTAGAAAATTGATACATTTCTCACATGGCTTATATCTTAAAAAAATTAACAAAAAGATCGGTCTTTAGAATAAGAGTGAAATTAAAAACTACTAACAAATTATAAAATTCAAAAAGTCATGCTTCGATCTTATTCACGATTCGTACTTACGAAAATTAAATACTGCCCATATTCACAGAGGTACAATTTCTGATTTCATTTTAATACGACAGAAACTCCAACCCTTGGAAAAATCTGGTTTCAGAAATTTTTCAAACGTACTGCGATGAAGAAGTTTGATATGTTTACCCTCCTTTCCGTTCCTAATGAGAGAACGGTTTGGAAAGGCAAACAAGACCACGCAGAAGTAAAACTCCTACTTATATTCGTGGTAACCCTGATGTTGGTATAAGCTAACTCGCTATAGCCTGGAAGCGAGGGTCGTAAGTCCAATGAAATTTCCACTCTGCGTTGTGCTGAAAAATAACGAGGGTACGCTTCGTCGAAAAATAAAACAATAATTAACAATAAAGTTTTAATGAAAATTGAAACGATTACGACAATTACAAACGCTCGTGGTAGTGGCGTGCCAAGAACAAGAAGCACGTTAACTGATGGTGACAACGGTACGTCAAAGGTGACACAATACGGGACACCAGAATGGTAGGCCCGTCAATACAAATAATTGACTGTAATGAATTACCACAATACCACAAGAATAAATCCACACAAGAATATAAAATTTGTCTCACCTTGATATCAATCGTGAGTTCACACAATGGAGATGACAGCAATAATCCTTGTATGGAATGCAGTGGTTGGTGTTGAATTCCAATGGCTCCCAATCTAAGATCCTCGGACTGCAGTACACCGACGTAATACTCGATGAGCAGGTTTTGACAGGCGGATACGAAGATGGACAGGCGGCACTCCGCTGCGTTGACAGTATGGTACAGGTTGACGATCCAAATAAAACAAAGTGATCGTCCAGTACAATTTGATCACAAAAACTGAAGCCGCGATTGACAATAACAATCGACTTCCAAATGTAAATAAAAGCAGCTGTCAAAATAGTCACCAGACGAATGTTACCAAATAAAATTATGGTTGGTACCAATTTGTACTTCGATAACGAAAATATGATGGTGGATAACCACTCGAATATTTTCCAAAAAATGCTTGAACTGGCTAAAACAAAATAGTTACGCACTGCATTCACGAAATCCGTAATGACGGTGGAATTAACTACTGCGTATAACTATTTTTGTAACGAAAATCGACTGATAAATAATTGATTTATCCGCGATCAATAAAAATCGAACTGTCTTGTCGCACTCTCAAGCCAAAGTTAAGTTTTTAACGGCGCGCGTCTATATCCTGTACTATCAAGTACGTTGCAAAAATGAGTAAAGAGATGGCGCTTGGAGTAACAATTTATAATTTAAATGTTATGAATTAACATTTGGAACGAAATAGACATATTTTGTTACACACCCCCCAACTAAACGATCTGGCCGCAGGCCAAGATCTAAAAAGATCAGATAAAGAAGTTGACATTTACAACGAACTGTGAATTTACAGAAGAAACCGTACTGTAGTGAGGAGAGAGTTTGTCGCAATAATGGTAGGATAGAAATATCAAGCTTAACAAGTAAAAAAATGAGCTTAAAATATTTCAATAAAAAAAATAAAATAAAAAAATCTCTAAAGGATTAAGAATAAAATAATAATTGTATGGTTTTTCACCCATGGGACTAAATGTCGCCTTAAATCCGCGGAAACGAAAACCAATTGGTAGAGCTAATGATAGCTACTGAAAACCATAATGTATAAATGATTTTGTCTCAGATAAAAATCAATGAGTACAAAATGGGCAGCCCGCATTGGACCTGCACCGAAAAAAGTGAATACAAAAAAATCTTTAGGGACATCAAGACAAAAAAACGTCTGATAATCAACCTGGGAATGGGTCACATAGGATCCATTCGAGAATAGTCAAACAAAAAAATTATCTTCAACTAATTCTACTTTCCAGTGTGAGACACTCATGGTTCTCAACCCAAAGGAAATGGTATTTTGCAAAATAAACAAAATAATTAAATAATTTGATCAAACGAATATTTGATCAACAGATCGTCCTACCAAGACTTTGACAGCTTCTCCGGAATCGTTGGAATAAATTCCGATGGAATAATTAGTGGCTAGATGGTCTGCACTAATTATGACGTAAAAACCAGGGAGTAAAAAAAATAAAACCCTTGACCCACCCAGGAAATAAATAATAGGTGCCCAATGTGATAAAACGAAGGAAGGAAATTGGAAAGGAAGATAAGGTGATTGGAATTATGGAGTGATCTGGTTATGGGAAGGATAGACGACTAATATGGCCAATGCGTCCCCGCCTCAATGACATGAGCGATAGCCCGTCCTCGCGTATGGTTGGAAAAAACGCGTCGTGGACAGCCAGCTAACAGACTCACACCCCCAAGACGAAAAGGCAGTGGGCACACAGCAATCTTTGAGGAATGGAAGAAAGGTTGTACCCCGGGGAATGACAATATGCCATTGAGAGACGTAAAAAACTCACTCGGTTCTCTCTCAAAACCGAGATCATTGTTAGAATGTGACTATAGGTAACGATGTGTCGACAAAAATACGGCCAACGACCCTTCATGCCCGTAACAGGAGGAAAACCAGCCGGCTACCCCCCAACTAAGATTGAACCAACCCCACTGCAACAGTGCATAGGCACGCCTAGCCTAGACAGGGCGTACAGGTGTGGTCCCTCCCGCTAGAAAGCAACCAACCGGTCCCCCTGGATCCTGCACTAAGCACGAAGTCCGCTAGCCCCCATAAGTGTCAACACAGATAAGCAAGTGGGTCGGGACTGGTTGACCCCAAGGAAATGGTAAGACTGATGGAATGTCTTACGGGCTGTTTTATATGATCTGAGATGGAACATGATCAAAAAGAGACGACATTACTAATAAAATGTAGGATTCAAGGTGTAATCGAACCCCCCCTGTGACAAACATTACCCAACCTCCGCCCATGTAATGTGGATTTTAACCCTGAATGGATATTCGATCATCGTCGTCATCGGGATGTGATTTTAAGTCCTTAATATGATAGACACCTACATCTTTACCACGCTCGTTGACTAAACGATAAGTTAATGGACCTGTAACCTCGCGAACCTTGCACTTGATATACTTAGGAGATAGCTTACTACTAATTTTATTCGGAGCATTAGAAAGTACGAAATTTCTTCGCCAAACTATGTCACCTACTCGAAAATTGATGGATCTTTTGCGCAAGTTGTAATGTTTAGCCCCCCTAATATAAGCATTATGCAATCGCTTAGTAACGTCTTCGAACACCCCATTTAACTTTCGCATATCATGCGCGACGCTTTCACGGTTAGCAAGGGTTAGATCATCCTCTTTAAACTGTTGGATGCGACCGTAATAATCTCCGTTTATCGGAACAGTGCGACCTAAATTCAAGAATGATGGTGTATACCCCGTAACTTCGTGGGTAGCAGATCTTAAAGCATGTGCTATCTTAAAAATTTCTACATCCCAACTACGATGATCACGCTTGACATAAGACCTAATAGCGGTACCAATGACTCGATTATATCGCTCTACAAAATTTACTTGTGGATGGTAGTTGGCATTTTTCCACACATGTGAAATCTTGTAGTTGTTCATTAGTTCTTGAAATTCTTTTCCCGTAAATTGGGGACCATTATCGACTTGGCAAATCATCGGAGTACCAAATAGAAGGAATACTTCATTTTCCAAAAACTCACAGATGGCCTTAGCCGTAGCTTTTCGTAATGGTTTGACTAATACAAATTTCGTGAACCAGTCACAAACTACAAGTAATACTGTATTACCTTTTGCAGAACGCGGAAATGGACCCATTAGGTCGATAGAAAGACATTGAAAAGGAAAACGGACTTTTTTCTCTTTACCCATTAGTCCGTAGCGTGCGCCTTGGCAAGCTTTAGAAGCCAGACAAACAGAGCAACGACGCACGTAGCGAGCAACGTCAGTACGCATTTTAGGCCAGTAATAAAGCTCCAGAATTTTATTAAAAGTTTTTAAAGTACCTAAATGTGCAGACGTAGGATCGTCATGACACATTTTCAAAATTTCATTACGACGAGGTTTAGGAATAATCTGTTTCCATTCAACCAAATTGGAAATAACGTCGTGTTTGTTTGTAATGAGCTTATACAGACGATCTGACTCAATACGCCAGTCTGGATAAAGTTGCGGATTTGTTCTAACGTTGATCAGCATGCGCCGATACCAGGGATCCAAGTCATCATCAGTTAAGACTAATGAAGAGACTTCCAAGGGAGCACGGGACAAGGCATCTGGAACTACATGCAATTGACCTTTGCGATGCTGAATGTCGAAAGAATGTTGAGCAAGACGAACGGACCAACGAGCTAATTTATTGGCTGGATCTTTCATATTCATGAGCCATAAAAGTGAATAATGATCGGTCACAACTGTAAACTGAGTACCCTCAACATATGGTCGAAACTTTTCGATACCAAATAAGACCGCTAAACATTCACGCTCCGTCGTCGAATAATTTCGTTCAGCCTTGTTCAAGGTTCTAGATGCATATGCAATAGGTCGCTCATCATCACCTTCACCCTGTGTCAAAACACTTCCCAAACCGTAACCTGATGAATCGCAGTGTATAAAAAATCTCTTTTCAAAGTTGGGACTAACTAAAACGGGTGCTGTAACTAGTAGTTTCTTTAAACTCTCAAATGACTCAATAGCGTTAGGAGTCCAAGTAATGGTTTGACGTTTAACCCGTCCCTTAATTAACTCAGTAATGGGAGCAGAAAAGGTGGAGAGATTAGGGATAAATCGTCGATACCATCCTATAAGTCCAAGGAATCGTTTTACTCCAGTAACAGTAGTTGGACGTTCAAATTTAGTTATAGCCTCAACTTTGTCAGGGTCGGTATGAAGACCAGATTTGTCAATAACATGACCTAAAAATTTTAATGTGGATCTGCAAAATTCACATTTTTCAAAGTTAACGGTTAGGTTAGCATCTTTAAGTTTCTCAAAGACTTGTTGCAAAAGGCTTAAATGTTCGGCAAAGGTATTGGAAACTACGATTATGTCGTCAAGGTAAACAAAGACCTTCTCACCAAGCAATGAACCAAAAACGTTGTCCATTAATCGCTGTTGAGTGATAGGGGCGTTGGAAATTCCAAACGGCATAACGACATACTCGAAGAGACCTCTGCCAGGCACAGTAAATGCAGTCTTTTCACGAGATGAGGATGAGAGAGGAACTTGCCAAAATGCTTTTTTAAGATCTATAGAGGTCAGGAATCTAGCGTCCTGTAAATGAGATAAAATGTCATCCAATCGAGGGAGTGGGTACGCATCCTTTTTAGTCAATTGATTTAATTTACGGCCATCGAAACACAGTCGATAGGAACCGTTCTTTTTACGGACTAAAAGCATGGGTGACGACCAAGCACTCTTAGAAGGGACAACGATGTTCATTTGTAGCATTTCGTCTAGTTCACGGTGAGCAATAGCTCGCATGGGTGGAGATAAGGGATAGAAACGTTGCTTGACAGGAGCGGCTGAACCCGTATCTATATGGTGAATTACCTTATCAGTACGAGTCAACCCCTCACGGTCCAGTTCCTTATATTTGTCTTTCATGGAAGAAAGCATAACCTGCTGCTCTATTGATAATTCGGAAGCGGAACGCATAAATTCCGTGGCACTAATTTGATTAACAAAATATTGGTCTCTACCAAAATCAATTTTGACACCAAACATCTTGCAAAAATCTATACCTAGGGTTAATGATGTGGTGATACTACGGCAAACTATGACGTTTAAAACTTTGGTAACTTCACCAATGGTGATAGGAAGCATGACTTCACCTAATAAATCTTGTGAAGTTCCATCAGCGGAATGTAAAAGAGATTTGGTGCCGCGCGTAAAACATAAATCTAACTGATTTATTAAAAAGTGCGCATCACTACCCAGAACAGAAACAGATGCTCCAGAGTCAAGCAGAGCAGCAAGAGGTACCCCCCCCACAGTTAAATTAACATAAGGTCTTATGTCTCGCGTGGGATGTGTAAAGAGAGCGGAAGTAGTCTGCGATGATCCGCAAAAAGAGCGTACGCGTCCTAACCACCCCTTCCAACACAAGGAATCGGCTTTAAGAGCCTTCTTGAGACGCACGCCGTGATGCCATCTCACTCTTCTTCTTTTGTCGGCCTTTAACGCGGATTTGCCGGGCGAGCCGAAACGCCTCTCCGCCTTCGCAAGTTTTTTGAACGTCCTTGATGTTTTCTAGGACATGTTATGGCAGTTACCCCTTTTTGGCCGCATACAAAACAAAATTTAGATAAAGGTTTTGGGCAATCCTCAAAACCATGCGCGGGATTATTACAGTTCCAACAGTTATCTAGAGAGTTGTCTGACTGAGGGTCTAATGGAAAATGAGTAGTAGTAATGGGAGATGAAGACATTGAACAAGTGGCCTCTGATGGAGTAGTCCACTTTATGACTCTTTCAGCCGCTTGAGCTGCTGTAATAAGTGCTTCTCTAGTTTTGTATTCGTTTAACCCTAAGGTTAATGAAATTTGTGGAGACATGTTACGTCTTATAACCCATAGCTGTTCCTCATCCGAAGGAATTGGATTTAATCTAGAAAATTGAGCAATCATGGATTCTATGAATCCCAGAACAGATTCACCTGGTAATTGTTTCCGAGCCCGGATTTGATCGGCATATTCTCTACTATAATCGAGAGATAAAAATCGGACTTTCAAAGCATCCATTAATTGTGACCAATTTGAAATAGTGGGACTCAAGGAACGGTACCAGACTAATGCCTCGTCTGAAAAGAATTCCCCAGCTTTTCTAAATAATTCGTCTTCTTTAACCCCTCGTGAACGTGCAAGCTCTTGTGCGCGCTCAATAAAATCAAAAACGGCTTTAAAATTACCCTTGCCATCATAGCTAAGACCCCATTTGTGGACAGATACCCGATTTTGCGATTGGTTCAATAAAATATTAGTCAAGGCGGTGCTAATGTCTGGATTAATCGGAATTGAATCGGTAAGAGTGGACCTACGTGCAGGTTGAAAATTACTTGCTTGAACCGGAGAGTTCGTGATTGGTAATACCTCCTCGCTTTCCAGCGTATCTGAATCTTTTATTAAGGATTCGAGCTGCTCACGTAAAGTTTTACATCTAAGAATTAAAGTATTTCTTTCTGGGTCATCAAAACCAACTCCTTCCATTAAATCTAAACGATTGCTATAATGCGCCAGACGATGATCTAATATTTCTAAGCGTTTATCGTCAACATTAGTAGACAAATCATCAATTTGTTTACTGATTACTGAAAGGGACTTTTCGCATATTTCTAGTTCGGCAGGTATGTCAACTGGTTTATATTTAATCATTGCTAATGATGAATTATATTTCTCATCGCGCATCAACTGACATAGTAATTTACGACGAGAAGCTAAATGTTCAGGAATTCCGGGTAAATCATTTCCTTTGCGTCGTTGCAACTCAACGGCGATCTCCTCTCTAGATAAGGCTGCCACGTAAGCTTTTTCAGACATAATAATTAAGTTAACTTGACAAAGACGAAGTAAAAAAATGTAAGCGTTCGATAAAACACGAAACTAAATCGTACAAAGAATTGAATAATAAAAATAAATAGTGCGTAAACACGACTCCCAATTGCGTGACAAAACAAATACAGTCAAATTGCAATTGGAGGGAACGCAACAAATGATATTATTATTCTGATATATATACGTAAATGGTTTCTCGCCGGTGTGAATTTTGAAATGGGCGTAGCGCCACTCGCAAGCAATAATTAAAAATAATATATATATTGCAAAAATGAATAAGGCGAGAGCACAACAAAAGGATATTTCGTTCTTGAAGCAACAAAACTTGTGCACCACAAATATCAAAGTAAAAAAGTTTTTCGCCGGTACGAGTACTAAGTTGACAACTTAATTTATTAATATTTACCATGTACCAAACCATACAAACACGCAAAGCGCCCAGTCCACAACGCTCTCCAGTTGCCAAAAACTGCTGTAATAATAAAAAATTAACACGACCACAAACGTTCCGTTGTCGAATCGTATACACGAAAACGCACCTCGGGACAAACACAGAGTTATAAAATTAACAATTCGAGTTCCACGTATGGACGCCAGTGATATGTTTACCCTCCTTTCCGTTCCTAATGAGAGAACGGTTTGGAAAGGCAAACAAGACCACGCAGAAGTAAAACTCCTACTTATATTCGTGGTAACCCTGATGTTGGTATAAGCTAACTCGCTATAGCCTGGAAGCGAGGGTCGTAAGTCCAATGAAATTTCCACTCTGCGTTGTGCTGAAAAATAACGAGGGTACGCTTCGTCGAAAAATAAAACAATAATTAACAATAAAGTTTTAATGAAAATTGAAACGATTACGACAATTACAAACGCTCGTGGTAGTGGCGTGCCAAGAACAAGAAGCACGTTAACTGATGGTGACAACGGTACGTCAAAGGTGACACAATACGGGACACCAGAATGGTAGGCCCGTCAATACAAATAATTGACTGTAATGAATTACCACAATACCACAAGAATAAATCCACACAAGAATATAAAATTTGTCTCACCTTGATATCAATCGTGAGTTCACACAATGGAGATGACAGCAATAATCCTTGTATGGAATGCAGTGGTTGGTGTTGAATTCCAATGGCTCCCAATCTAAGATCCTCGGACTGCAGTACACCGACGTAATACTCGATGAGCAGGTTTTGACAGGCGGATACGAAGATGGACAGGCGGCACTCCGCTGCGTTGACAGTATGGTACAGGTTGACGATCCAAATAAAACAAAGTGATCGTCCAGTACAATTTGATCACAAAAACTGAAGCCGCGATTGACAATAACAATCGACTTCCAAATGTAAATAAAAGCAGCTGTCAAAATAGTCACCAGACGAATGTTACCAAATAAAATTATGGTTGGTACCAATTTGTACTTCGATAACGAAAATATGATGGTGGATAACCACTCGAATATTTTCCAAAAAATGCTTGAACTGGCTAAAACAAAATAGTTACGCACTGCATTCACGAAATCCGTAATGACGGTGGAATTAACTACTGCGTATAACTATTTTTGTAACGAAAATCGACTGATAAATAATTGATTTATCCGCGATCAATAAAAATCGAACTGTCTTGTCGCACTCTCAAGCCAAAGTTAAGTTTTTAACGGCGCGCGTCTATATCCTGTACTATCAAGTACGTTGCAAAAATGAGTAAAGAGATGGCGCTTGGAGTAACAATTTATAATTTAAATGTTATGAATTAACATTTGGAACGAAATAGACATATTTTGTTACAAGTTTTAAGATTTCTAACAGTTCAAGCAGTTCAACCATGATGGTTTAGGACATATAAGTTATTAAAACAGTAGAAACAAAACAGTTAAAACAGTAGAAAGTTTTCTTCGGCAAGCATGAAACTAGCTGCCGGTATGAAGAAAGTTCTGAATGTAAAGGAGTAGAATAATTATTCAAATTGTACCGATTTAACTAATTATCATTAGCCTTCATAACAATATAAGTAATTGAAGAAAATGTAAAGAAATCTGTAAGTACGGTAAATGAAAATATAAAAGATTTCTGTATTTATTGTTTCCATTTACGCTGACGGCATTAAAACCAACAACATTTACACCGACCTAGGGTTCTTTACAAAGACTAATTTTGTAACTTTGTAAATTTTAAACGTTATCTAACCGAAACAAAAAGTCTGTATATGACTTTTTGTTTGAGCGTTATGATTGATTGAAACGGCATGTTAGCCAAATACACAACTATTGCAAAAACGTCCGAAGCTTAAGCGTATAAGCGAATATGAATAGTGCCATCCATATAAGTTACAAACACAGGTAACTCATCGAACAATGTACCTCGTTTGCCGCATCGTGTGACAGCGGTTTCGTTGTCACCCCATTAAGAGGACTCAACTCATCAGACACGCATTGGCAACCAATACCATCTTCGAATCAAAAACCCTCTTATAAGCGGGTTTAGACCTCAAGCAAATCGTCAAGACATTATACCGTCTATCGGTGTACTCTGCAATAGTTTTATGAGTGTCCTCTCCTAGCTAGCTTTCATGATTACATAAAGAAATCTCGCGCAGAAAATTAAGCCCTCCAAGGACTAAAGGTATCCTAAAAGGTAAAAATACAACGAGAGCAACAAAACTAAAGATACACAAGACACTTATAAGACCGATAATGACTTATGTTGCTGGAACGATAAATATAATACAAAACTAGCCACTTGAAAATCGGCCTCTCGTAATACAAAAAGAAGAAAAGTTATTAGTATCGTCGTCATCTTCAGGTTTTAGACCGGTGGTCCGTTACGTCAGTTACGTTCTGGGGCGACCTACACATCTTACGATGTATTCGAGTGGATAATACTAAGAAACATATAGGGGCCCAACAAAGTTAGCAATAATAAAATTAGAGCAAGAATGAACCATGCGTTACGGAAAGAAACTGCCATGTGTGATGTGTATAGTAATACACATCAAAGTGCAAAGAATAAGATAGTTGAACATGTTATGAGAAAACAAAGCAATAAGGAAAGCAAAGCAAAGCAAAGACCTTCGGACGCACAAAATTATAAACGAATAAAGAGAAGATAAGGAATAATCCATCTTGACAACCAGGCTTCCAGAATGCTTTATAACTAAGTAGCAATATTCAAAATTATTATTTATTATTCCAGGATTTCCAGACAAAAATCACTTTGTTGGTTATGACAAATTACGTGAAATAGTCCATTTATGGAACGAAAACTTTTAGTACAGACTGTGCAAATGTCATATTAATTTACTTATCAGCTGCATTGCATATAAATCTACATCAATATGGTAAAATAAATTCAAAAATTTTGAGTTAAAAGAGAAATTAATAACAGGAAACGATTATTCAATGCAATATTAATTGAATGAAAACTAAAATCACTACACCCTCTTTTTGCGGACAATCAATTTGGGATAGCTGAAGACGAGCAGGATCTGATTTATATGACTACAAAGCTAGATGAGGAATATACAAAAGCTGGACTCACCATGAATTTGAATAAGTGCGAAATATCATTGCTGAAAACCAAGAATGTAATGACCTCCCCCTAAAGGGTAAACAATAAAATCTGATGTGGCCAGCACATGACTTCCCTATAAGGAATCATTCCTTTATCGTTCATCTAAAGATTCGCAGAAATATTATTTAAATTTTATTTTATTATTTAATTAAATTATTAAATTTCGTCCTTCAAGTAAAGTGCTACTTCCGGTTTAGGGATTTTTTAGTATACTGATTAAAGTGTTAAATATGAAATTTGGTTACTAGATAACAATTCGTTCCTGAGATATTTAAGAAAAAACATTTCGTCCTTCAAGTAAAGTGCTACTTCCGGTTTAAGGATTTCCTCCAAAATCAAATGGTGCCTTTGTATGCCGATTAAAGTGTTAAATATGAAATTTGGTTACTATATAACAATTTGTTCCTGAGATATTGAAGAAAAACCATTTCGTCCTTCAAGTAAAGTGCTACTTCCTGTTTAGGGATTTCCTCCAAAATCACATGGTGCTTTAGTATACTGATTAAAGTGTTAAATATGAAATTTGGTTACTAGATAACAATTAGTTCCTGAGATATTTAAGAAAAACCATTTCGTCCTTCAAGTGAAGTGCTACTTCCGGTTTAAGGATTTCCTCCAAAATCAAATGGTGCCTTTGTATATCGATTAAAGTGTTAAATATGAAATTTGGTTACTATATAACAATTCGTTCCAGAGATACAGAACTTACAGAAATTTTGCGTTACATACATCCATACAGACATACATACATACAGACATCATTGCGAAAGTAGTCAAAACGGATTCAGAAATGCTCAAAACGGATATTTCCGTTAAAATATCGACATAGAATTTTTTCATGATTACAATACTTCCTTATAGGGAAGTAAAAAGGGGTGCCTAAAAAATTTGGGAGTCATACTGCACAAGGAAGGAAACAGTAATAACGAAGTTAAAGAAGAAAGAATAATCAAGGGCAGAAAGGCTTATAGGAGCACTAAATTCAATCTTGTGGGAGGAGAATATAAGGAAAGATACAAAAAAGAAACAAAAAGGGAAGCAGCGGTGAAGAAATAATAAAGAAAGGTATAAATGCTATAAGATCTAAATTAAGCGCTGTGGGATAAAACTATAAAAAAAGAAAATAAAATAGTATGTTATGTTACTAGAAAATGAACAAACACTTCAATCTCGAGTTGCATATTATACTATTTTATGGAACGGAGATAGAGAAATAAACGGCGACCCCAAAAAATTTTGAAACCAAAAATAATTACAAGATTGATAAACTGAACCCACGAAACTGATCCAAAATTCAGGTAAACCAAACACGATAAAATACCGAAAATTAAATTTGTAAATAACTTTTTGAGAATAAAAGAATTGTATAAAATCCTTAATTTATAGCCTTACACATACATAAATACAAAGTATGTACTATGAGCGTAACTTAAAAACTGCAATTATAATATTGCACAATCTAATCTACACCTACGCACTGATATGCATCGTTACAAATGCAAACAGATGTTTGAAACAGAAACTGTGAAATTAAATTGAGAATTCTACACTACGAGAGAATAAAGGAAGTCATGTGTCCAGGAAAAATCGTCATACGTAAATCAGCAGTTTAACTATGTCTGGTGCAGAAAAGAGATTATATAACAGTATCATTTAAGCATAACATATGGAGCAAAAGTTTGGGATGTTAGTAGCGCTAATAAGAATAAGCTGCTATCCACGGAGATGGATTTTTCGAGAAGAAACTGCAAAAGATCGTGTTTGGAAAGAATAAAAAAGAGGTAATTAGACATGCGATGAAAGTAGAAAAAAATATAGCACACGAAATAGAGAGGAGATAATTAATATGGTTTGGACACACAAAAAGAATGGACGAAGATAGCTGGCCTAGCAAGATTTTGGAATGGATTCCACCTGAGAAGAGAAAGAGAGGACGACGAGAAAAAGTTGGAGAGATGACAAAAATTAGGGGATAAAAGTTAGAAGTCTTGAAGAAGGTTTATGTTACAATAGAGAGAAATGGAAACTGGGGACGGAGAAGCGATACTAACTGTAAATGAATCCGTTAAGTTATTATTAACAAAGAAAAGAATATAAAAATTTATAGTTCGAAGTGTGATAATGTATGGAGCAGAAGTATGGGATCCAAGAGCAGTTAATAGACGAAAATTGTTGGCTACATAAATGGACTGCTTAAGAAGAAACTGCAGAAGATCAAAATTGGAAAGGGTGCGGAACGAAATTATTAGAAGGAAGATGAATATGGAAACAAGCATAGAAGAAGTAGAAAAGAAACAACTGTTATGGTTTGGACATACATGAAGAATGATGGAAAATAGATGACCATGAAAAATATTAGAATGGATTCTGCAGGAGCTAGCCATTGATCTGTCATTTTTATATGTCAATTTGACATACAAATCTGTCACAAGTGATTGAAGCTCTTTGATTTGTTCACTGGTTTAGATTTCTGGTTTTCATTGGTTAATTGGTTGTCTCATTGTTTATTTCTACAAGAAATTTCTATAGAACTTTGAAATTCAGGCGAAATTTTCGGAAATTAAAACCAAAATAGATTAAGTATGAAAATAATTATATATCATTCAAAATCTTTAATAGATTGCATGTTTTGACCTTAGTCACGATTTTACCTGTGGCACTGAAGAAAATTGATGACAATTAGCCAGTTTTTCATTTATTCCGGTATAGGTCACTGACGACACCAGTATCATGAGTAAAATCTGGAATGAGATAATGTAATGTAAGGATTTTGAATTTTATATGGCTAATTATTTTCCTGCTAATTTTTAAACTGGTACTAATAATTTATTACTTTTGTGATAATTTGTAGAAAACCGTGTCTACGCTTGAAAATTATTTGATTAAAATTTGATCAATTATTTGTAAAAATATCTTTTTAAAAATTTAAATTTGAAACTAACTACTCATAATATCGAGTACGATAATGATTATACATAATGGAATAACTTTCGTGGGCTATTAAAATCTGCAGGAAAATTTTTCCTTAATACAATTTATGAAATTTGATATTATTCGACTTATATTTTAATAATGCGTACTTCTGTTTCCCAATAAATGATGAACCAATTATAAATAAATTTAACTAAAAAGGAATACAAAATCGTATAATATTTAATTTTTATTGCAATGTAAAATTTTGAAAGCACAAAGTAATAAATAATTACTTGCTTTTTTTATGTATAATTTCAATCTGTTCAATGGAAGTAAAATTAAATTAAAGTTTGTAATTTATTAGAATTCTAGACTTCATCAATCTTTACCTAAGTTAACTTTGCACACGAAATTGGGTTAGTTTAATCACAAAGTTAATACATTTTTCAAACGAGGATATTAAAATATTAACAATTAAATAGTTAAAAAGTCTAATCACCACCAAATTTATTTCCTTTATTGTTTTGTAAAAATATTTATAGAAAGTTTGCAATCATAATTTTAAATTTCGCACAACAAAGGAATTTTTTATATTCAAAAAAGAAAATTTTCAGTATTAAAAATTAAACTGGTCTTCGAATGAACTGCGCATCCCATTGCAATTTTAGTAATTCTATCAAAAGTAGTTGTAGAATTGCAAATCAAAAAATTGTCACTAGTAGAATGAAAAATTGAAAAGATATTTTATTTTAATTTACATTTTAATGAATTTTTACTTCATATTTTGTCATGAATTTCTAAACTTAGCGCAGGTAAGAATTTTCGAAAGCGCATATCGACTCCTCGAGATGTCAGCATCCGACGTCAAGCGCCGCGGTCCAAACCGACGCCTGCGTAAAATAAGTTACCTACATTTACTAACCCGATATTGTTACATAGGGAACATCTTCAAAATATATCTTTATTATTACGTATTTTAAATAACTGAAAATAATTAAAACCGTTAAATTAGTTGGACCGTTAAATAAATAGTGAAATAATTTTTGTGCATTGTCAATACTTTAATTAATAACCTATTTGATTATATATTAATTAGAATTATTAATTTTAATAATTTCTTTTACACACCATGACGTATAATTTTCCTCAATTTTTAAGGAGGTGCTACTCGCATTTAAACTTTTTAATGAAAATGCCTAAATCAAATTTTAATAATGTAATTCAGTTTAAAACGACGATGTTTATTTAAATATTAGTGTGATCATGGTTTGGAGGTAAAACCAAAAATTGGATATAATTACTGCTTAAGTATGTCATTACGCTATGTCTTCTTGGTTAAGCTCTGGTTTTATTGGTTTATTACAGGTTC
Source organism: Podabrus alpinus (assembly GCA_932274525.1). Taxonomy (NCBI): domain Eukaryota; kingdom Metazoa; phylum Arthropoda; class Insecta; order Coleoptera; family Cantharidae; genus Podabrus; species Podabrus alpinus. The sequence goes on along the minus strand of OW026457.1, from coordinate 62,234,205 downwards.
CGTCGGGTAAGTGCTTTAATAATTTTTAATTTTATTCATTTTCCTCAGTATTTTCTTCTTCTACGGTAGCTGCATCCTCTTCATTTGCTTCACCACTTTCATTTACCTCACTAATTTCTGTTTCTTCATTTTCCTCAGCATCAACTTCTTTTTCTTCATCAGATTCTTTTTCTTCGGCAGGTTCAATTGCTTCATTAGTTTCGGTTATTTCGGTATTTTCATTTGATTCACCATTGTCTTAAAATAAAGTAATTTAATTAACAATAATTTTGAATTTCAAATTTTACCCTTCCACATTGCATTAATCGCTACAGAAATCATTACCAGCAAAATAAGAATATAGTAGGGTATTTCAACACATGCTGCATCCGTGTCGAACATAAATTGCTTTTATCGTGTGTTTAATGTACTGAAAATTTTATTAACTTCATTATTTCGTGACAGTTATGTCAAAAATTAAATTTTTATTGCAGCATTCAAAAAACAATGGTCTCCGATAGATTGGACAACGTGACCCAAACAATTTCCAAGTTGTTAGAAGGTTACGACATTCGCTTGCGACCTAACTTTGGAGGTAGGCATATTATTTTTAATTGATACACACGATACACATTCGATAAGTTTTAATCCTCAATCATTAACTGAATTACTTTTCCAACCAGTTTTGTTTTGACAGTTGTTTCTTTGATTATTGTAACCATCAAAGGTTCTCTCCAATTGTTTCCGATTACCACTAAAGCTGATGCTGGAACAAAAAGAACAACTGCATTAAAATAGATCGCATAAGTAATTATTCAATTAGTGATTGTTGATTTTGATGTGATTATGTAAATGAATTGGTCAATAGAAAAATGACAATTAAGCTGAGTTCACAGCCAATTAGAGTATGAATAGGTTGGATAAAATTCAAATTATCGACATACACAGTGAACTAATTGCGTTGTATTAAAACTCTCTATAACTTCTGATTTTAGTTGAACAAATCACTAATTAATTTCTTTGTTGAACAAATAGGGGATCCACTAAAAGTAGGCATGGATCTAACAATTGCTAGTTTTGATGCAATATCAGAAGTTAACATGGTGAGTTTATTATTTATAATTATTATGCTTTCAATATAATTTAGGTACTTAACACTTTTTCATTAACTATAACTCTCGAGAGTCGAAACCATTTGGTTTTATTGATAACTTTTTGGGTGGGTTAATTAAAAATTTTTAATTTTTCCATTTAAATTCTAATAAATATCTGGAGTTTTTAAAGTCTCGATTGAAAAGTACGATGTTGTAAATCAAACTATGGTGAACGAACAAAAATACACTAAGCATACCTATAACTTGACAAAAAGAAATAAGCACCAAAAATTGAAAAATGAGATTTTATAGTAGATTTTATTTCTCAAAGGTTGGATTATGCTTGATCGATTTATTATATAGTTTTATAAGTAAAAAGGAATTTCTCAAGTTTCTTTCAAATTCAAAAAACTAACCTCATTGTCGATGTACTAGTATCTGTTTATCCGTACTGACTTTAGCACACTTTAGTATAGATTGTTTCAATATAAATGGAATTAAAAAAGTCATAGCATCAAATTACTTGGATATAAGAACGTTTAAACTATGCGACGAAACATAATATAGAGATAAGATAACGTATATAACAAGATAACGAATGCATTGCTAAAGGCACGTATTCAGGAAATTGTAAAACTTTTAAATTGAAAGAATAAAATACAAGAACTCAACATAAAATAGTATTGCACAAAGTGTACCTAACTCCTACACTGTATAGCAATTACTGTGCACCCGTGTTATCGCAATAATTTGCATAGTTGTACGTTCTTATATGAAAGTGATATGATTCTATGCCTTTTTAATTTCATTTATGTTGAGACAGACTATACTTACGTTCATTAACTAGGATTTTTAAAATTAATTTTTAAATTTATTTGCCCTCATGATCTATTCATAGTTTCTATAACTGAACTTTCTCTGCGTTCGCAAATGCTTTAAGTTCTTAAAGTTTAGAAATTTTTCTTGAAAGAATTTCTTTTGACTACAATGAGTCCGTCTATTCATCGAAGAGCCAAATCCAAGTTAAAGTAGTACAAGTTCCTTTTTGTTGCACACACTTTTAGCAATACATGCAGAGGATATCCACATAAACTTCATACTTTTTTAAAAGGAAATTATTTGGCACAATACAGTGTACACAATGCAATAATTGTAATCAAGATATTTTGATGTGTACATAAGAAGTTAGGTTGCGGCTCTTTGGGTCATAGATTCACAGTTCACTTCCTGATTGTTCCGATTGATGTAAAGTGGTTTATCCGTAAATTGAGATAAGTCACAATAGTTCCATCATTTAAATTAGCATTCGGAAAAATTATGATCTAGCTGAGTTTTGGTATAATAATACCTACTTCTTTATTTAGGTTTTTCGATAATATCTCGCTTATTTGTATTATACAACTTTAATAATTTAATTACAATAATTCAATATTCGTTACTTATATTGAACCCATAAAGTAATTTTTCCATCAAGAAACTTCTTTTCCCTCTTATTTTTATCATTGTCGCAATTCTCAGTCTTCACGGTTTTTTATCATTAATTTATCCTTTAAAAATTAGATCTCTTCACTTTTCATCGCAGAGATAGAGCCGTCAAAGAAATCGTAACTCTCCGTTCGCTCCCATAGCCGATACAGCTTGCACTGCGATACTCTCAATACTTCAACTGCAAATATCAAGTAACTTCAAATAAGAGTTTCTACCGTACACATATTATTTTTATACAGAAATGTGTGGTGTAGCAATGTTCCCACATTTGAGGGACACTCGTTATGAGGAGTTGGTCACGGGACAAAAGTTTGTACTACATCAACATTTTCCAAAAACTCCAATATCTCTTGACATTTCCCCCTTCCCCACATCTCCAGCTATCTCATAACATGTCCTGACATCCTACCACATTTTTCGACATCCTATCGTATTTATTTTGCATATAAACTTCAATTTATTTAAGAATTGGATAGAAGTCATTTAGCACTAAGTGCTGATTTTATATTGGTTGTTTGAACTAAGAACGGTTTTCTATTGGCTATTTAACTAAATGGCTCTTTAAATAAAGTTGAAAATAATGGGCGTAAGAAGATTATCTGTTCAATTAAAATTTAAAATGCTGGCTCACTCTGTATATTAAATACAATAAAAGCTCAGAAATGTCTGTATCTGATTGATTAAAAAGTCAATCAAATTGCTATATTATTATTAGCTATATTACTATATTAGCTCATTAGTAAATGCAGCTCAGCTGTAAATTTTCAGCATTTCAGAATTTTTTGAAATAAATATAATTATTTTCATATTAGATTTCGCTCGGCGTATGAAGTTATAGGCGTTTTTACATATTTATATATTATCTTAAATGTTAAAGGTAGAAGATGGCGTGACAATACTAAGATTATTTCAGCAGACATTTCAACGGGGCGAATTTAAATCGGGGGACGTCAGATACTAAATCGCGAGATACAGCCCAAGTACAAATCTGAACCGGTGAATTTATACCATAATTTGCGAAGACTTTAATGTATTTCGAAGTACCACAATATTTTAAATGGAATGAGCCAAAGAAAGGCCGAAGTAGCCAAAAAATAGTTATGTCCTAAACTTATGATAATAATCGTACTCAGTGCGGCCTTTAGGCCGCACAACTTAAAATAACCGGTTAGTCACCTAGAATCATGATGAAATACAATTTTTAAAACAGGACAGTTACTTTTATTATCGTTAAAATCAACAAATTTCAATTTCTAACCTACTCTCCAACATATCTCGATCCTTTCTTAAATCTTTCCACATCTCATCAACATCTCGCTCGAATCTCGCTCCCCTACATCTATAGACATTTCCTTACATTTCCCAATATTTCCCTACATATCGTGACATGCCCATGTATCCCCTAGACCAAAGTTAGCGAATCATTTAAAACTCAAATTCGAAAAAATTCAGCGTACCACATATTAAAAAATAACTATTTATAATATATCAATTTTCCAAAGGCAACAAGTATGAAGTTACTTCAGCCTTCAACTTTATAATAAAGTACCTAATATAAAAGTATACTGTGATAGGTTTTTTTAATGCCACCGATAATTCCGGAAGAACACAGAAACAATATTTAAACACAAAAATATATTGTTGAACAAATTACACAATTAGTAGAACACATGAACTTGATTTAACAACATAAAATAAATTAACATTCGTACAGAGTGAAAAATTCAAGATGATTACTTGACGCTTGGTTTCATGTCGAAGTGTCGTTGTAGGACCGTTGCTTAGTCGAGCGCGTGCGTAATTGGTAGCGGCGCTTGGCATTTATTTGAATACAGGGTGTTACAATACTATTTTCTCTGAAATTGCGCGAAAATGCACCACTTTCTTCAAACAAATTTCAAACTCTAAATCATTATTTTGCCAAAGAAATTGTTACGTGTGCCAGTTTGGGCACCCCTATCCTAGATATTTCCGCTTTGCGCATGTACTTACAACAAATCTTCCCAGTGAGGAACACCTTGTTTATATATTAATATCGTGTATATAAAATATTATATTTTATTCATTAGATAAAACTAATAAAAATAAATCTGATTTTCTCATAAAGAAACTTGCAAAAAGATTTTAGATGTGACGAATGGCCAAATGGTATATCTTCATAAATTTAATTTTATGCTTGGGTTCATTATGGGTATCAGAAAAATAAGATTTTTTCTGAATTTTCATAAAAGCAGTTATTATCATCATCATTAGGCTTCCCATTCCTTGACGAATATAGCCGCATCGTTTGATGCTCGCAAATCCTTTTTCTGGGGCGGATTAGTCCCCATGTTTTCTTCTCTCTTACAAACATTCGTGTGTCTTCACCTCCTCCACTATCGTCCTCCATAGGGATCTATTCATAGCTCTCTCCTTCCAATCATGTATCCCCATGGTTCGTAGGTCGTTCATCACTTCGTTACTCCGTGTCGTTCTAGGTCTTCCTCTTGGTCTCTCAATGCTTGGATTCCATTTCATTATAGTCCGGGAAGCAGCGACAGAAAAATTGCACCCATTTCTACAAAGCTAATTTTTGTTTTAATCACTGTTTATACACTGTAAATTAGGAAAGTTACAGTCTACCAATCATGTGCCGTTGCGGACACTAATAAAAAATTTTGAAACCTGTAAATAAATAATAGAAAATGCCTTATTCCTACAAGCCTGAAACTTTTTAGGGTAACCAAGGATACGTACAAATACAGGTTAATGATAGTCTACCGCTTCGGAAGTGTTACCATCATGAGTCTACCACCCCTAAAGATGTCAAAAAATTAATTTGTGCGACTTATTTCTACAAGGCCGAAATTTTTTTCTCAAATACTTTAGTTTATATTGGAACAAAAAAAATAGTCTACCGATCATCTAATGTTGCTAAAGCCTTGGTAGACGCAATTGAATGTACGATCTGCAGAGCGCGGCCGCTGCACCGATCCTCTATAAATCGCTCTGAATAATTGTTAAATTGAAATCTACAAAGCTGATTTTTGTCTACAAGTAGTTTACATGCATTATTGTTAAATGGACTTTGTCTACTTCCAATACAAGGTGGCTAAGCTTTGGTAGACGTAGCTGAAGTAGTGTCCTTCTGATTTTTCAGCCGAATTGAAAAACATAACTTTTAAAGAGGACTTAGTTGAGTATCTTCTAGTTAGTTGGGAAAGCAAAGAAATGGCACCATTTTTTGATAAAAAAAAATGTACGTTAATTATAAAGAATGTTATAGATACCAAGTTATTAATGGTGAAGTTGGTAAAACTATAGTAGAGCACAGTCAATCATGCTCGGACATGATAAAGCTGATAGTAAAATAATTTATTACGTTTGTAACTTTGAGGAGCTCTATCCACCGTATAATGTTCTGTAAGATGCTACATACAGATGTATAGTCATAATTTTGGGCAAAATGAAGTTTGTACAATAATAAGTGAAAGTTTGGATAGAAGTAGGTGTTGGAAAATCTCAAAGAAACATTAATTTAAACAAATTGTACGAATCTTTAGTAGCACGTTTATGTGATTCCCTACATGCCTTCCATGCACTAACTGGCTGTGATTTCAAACCAGCTTTTTTCCGAGAAGGTAAAAATCGTCCGTCTACTTTGTTAAGAAACTCCAAAAAATAAGCTGATGCATTAACTAATTTAAAAAATATCCTAATTCTGATGATGCAGTATTGGAAACGGTAGAAAAATCCAATTTTTCAATCCAGTTTCTGCGCCACCACTTCAGCCACGTCTACCAAAGCTTAGCCACCTTGTATTGAAAGTAGACAAAGTCCATTTAACAATAATTCACGTAAACTACTTATAGACAAAAAATCAGCTTTGTAGATTTCAATTTAACAACTATTCAGAGCGATTTAGTATAGAGGATCGGTGCAGCGGCCGCACTCTGCAGATCGTACATTCAATTGCGTCTACCAAGGCTTTAGCAACATTAGATGATGGGTAGACTATTTTTTTTGTTCCTTAATAAACTAAAGTATATGAAAAAAAAATTTCGGCCTTGTAGAAATAAGTCGCACAAATTAATTTTTTGACATCTTTAGGGGTGGTAGACTCATGATGGCAACACTTCCGAAGCGGTAGACTATCATTAACCTGTATTTGTACGTATCATTGGTCACCATAAAAAGTTTCAGGCTTGTAGGAATAAGGCATTTTCTATTATTTATTTTCAGGTTTCAAAATTTGTTATCATTGGCCGCAACAACACTGTTGCGGTAGACAGCCATTTTTTTTACTTACGATATCAAAACAAAATAATTGGAAAAAATTAGCTTTTTAGGAATAATGACATTCAAAATGTCGCTGCCTCCCGGACTATTAGGCTTGTAATCACACTGGTTTCGTGAGCTCTTTGCACATGTCCGAACCATCCTATCCTCATTGACTTGACGTGCTTCACTATGTTCTCCCCGTCCAACTCCTTTTGTACTTCTTTGTTGGTCCTGCTTCTGTATTGTTCCTCTGCGATTGTAACCAAGTCGAGTATTCTTGGTATTATTCTTCGTTCGAAGACTTTCAGTCTCTCCTCATTCATCTTTGTCAAGCACATTATCTCCGTCCCATACTCCACAACCGGTCTTATCAGTGTTCTGTACATCTTTATCTTTGTATTCGTACCAATCAGCCTATTCTTTAAAAATCCTTCTATAAAAGCAGATACCTAAATAATATATTTGAGTTAAAAAGTAATTGTTTTAATTTGTAATAGTAATTAAACCACAGCAGATATAACTAATTCAACATATTATTCAACAGTACTCGCAGTACTTTTTATCGGTCTCTCTAAATGTACATACATTTGTAATCTTAACAATAACAGACACAAATTTTAGGGAAACTACTATAATATATTATTCAATTTATCAGAGTGTACGTAATTTCATGTAGACTGAAAAAAATAATATCCGTGATATCAATGAACTCAGGTTCATTCGTTAATAATCATTGATTTTATAAAGCTTATAAGTTCAATAAATAAATTCATTTTTATACAACTGACATTAAAAATGACACTTTTAGTTCAATTTACCCAGGTTAGAAATTCAATTTTATAAGGTAGCATGTTCAAAATATTTTTAACACTAGTAAAATAAAGCTTTTTAACACTAGTGGTAATTAGTTTATAATTTATTTATAAATAGTAACATACACATTAGAATTAGAACAATTCGCCCTGAATTTTTGCATATGCCTTCCTACCGACAAATCGGCTGAATAGAGCGAGGGGGGGATTTTTTTGCTCAGTTTTTCGATATCTAGCGTCGTTCCCGAGTTATAGCTATAATTCAAAAAATTTACGAAAAAAATAATATTAGGTTGCATTGATATACACAAATGTCATTAATTAATTTGTCGCAGGTTCTGGTTTTGTTTTAGTAAGTTATTTGTAAATCAAATTGGTTGATGTTCGTCACATGATATGTGAATGCGATAGTCACAAAAATCAGCATGTCGTGATGTAGTCATGTTTCAATTCGCAAAAATATTTACTCATCAAACAAGACCTATTAACAGTTGTATAAAAATATTGTACGATATACATGTTAAAAGTGATTTTATTTTGTTCGTGGGGGTTGCTCAACTCGCTATCGCTCGTTTCGCAAAATTCCCCACTAACAAAATAAAAAGTCACTTTTAACACTTATATCGTAAATAACTATTATTTATTTTATAAAGTTTTTAGGGACACTATAAAATTTTTATAAAAAAGGTGAATTTTTGTTTATTACTTGAATATTCATTGATTCAATGTACATTTTCATTGTATTTATGAAAGTTTTTTATCTTGAGTATAAAATAGTAAAGCTTCTGAATGATAAAATATGGAAGCAAGTCATAGCACAAAAAAGTATTAAAAATATTGTTCACTATTTGTTTTCCTTCCTGTACCAAATTAATGTCAAATTTCGCTTACAACTTTATATCAAATTTTGTATTAAAGTTGTCTCACAACTTGTGAAGTAAAACTGCAAACTAAATTTATGATGTATTTTTGTTATAAGTATTTTAATTGTGCGTAGTATTCTATAAATTAAATACATGTTAAATTTTAAGCATTACTTAAAACTTTCAACTTGTAGCATTTACACAAGTCAATTAAAATATGTAAAATTCTCTTCGTGATTTACATATTAATAATTTTAATTATTTGTTTAAGAGATATTTTAAATGTAAATGTAATAGAATTTCAAGTAATTGAAACATTTTAAAGATGAACTGCAGTTTCGAACAATTGGGTTGCTCATCAGTGCGGTATAGCCGTTATTTTCATAAAATTCTTACCAATGGCTCAATGAAGACGTGTCAAGTTAACACCACCACCTTTACTAGAAACGTTTTAGAGTCACGATCATTATTTGAATGGTCGCATTTCAAAAATCGCTAGTCCAGTCCATAAAGCTAGGAAAAAAATAAATACATAAGAATTTTATGCTGATTTTTTTACTCTTCAAAGTGGGTATTTTACAGTTTTTGCGACATATAAAATATATAATTTGGTACCGACGCGCTTGACTAGATTAACGATTTAATTTCGAATATTTTTTAAATTCATTCAAATAAATTTAGTAGTCCGGTTACAGCTTTTGTAAACCGGGGGTATACAGTTATCAATATATTATAAGTAGAACTAGAAGATTATCTTTTGGAAATACTAAATAATTAATCTAATAAAATCTGACAACTAATTAATTATATTACAATGACGTGTTTAGTTCTCGACAATAAAGCGAAGGGATTATTTAAAAACCATAACACAAGAAAAGGAAAACGTAGATAAAAAGGGAAAATCGGAATTTCATAAAAATTCTTTACTTTATTCACTTGTAGTGTCTCTTTGTTGGTGTAAAAAGGAGAGTAATAAATTTTTATCGCCTACATATTAATTTTATTGTTGTCAATTTAGCTTGTACATTTAAAATTTTTCCTTTGATAATAATAATCTTCATCTGAAGCTTCAATTTAGATCTTAGATCGCTACAAAGAATCAAAGCCACCCTTAAACATTTTAACAAAATGGAGATAAATTGATTTGTATACTCAATTATTTTGAAATGTTTCGTCTTCATGAAAATCGATTCCATGACAACATATCGCATCGATATAAAAATATCGAGTATTGGACTAATTTTTATGTAAAGGCACGCACGTTAAATATACTTAATTATAGAAATTTAATACGTGTTACGTTTTTAATCATTTTTAGCCGTACAAAAGTCTGTCGTACTGCATAATTTTAAAATATACCAACAGGGTTGTTGATTTTTATTTTTATCCAACAAATCCATAAACAGCGTAGTACATAAAATTTACAGTAAAAATCAGTTTTAGCAGTTCAAAGCTGTTTGATTGCTCATCGGTGTCATTAATGAATTTTCATTAAGTTTTAGTTATATCCCAATGAAGTAACATTTACTAAAATTTAAAATACTGCTATTCCATGAGTAAGCTGTCAAACAATCTTGACAAAGGCCAAAAATATTACCAGACGAAAGAGACAAAAATGTAACAAAAGCAATTTATCACAACAATTTTACAATTGAGAAATAGTTTGAATTAAAATTGTAATCAAATTACTATACAAATATTAGACCCGAGGACACTTTTGCGTCATTCGTTCCCATTCCAGAACTGTTTCTGTTTTTGGTATCGGGCGGCCAAATGCCGACGCATAAACGTCAAGTGCCTAAAATTTCTGGCTCCCAATTATTGTTTTTTCAATAACAAATAAATAAATTCAATAGGTAAATAAAATTTTCCTTTGGTTTTTTAAATTTTACAGACACCTGACGAGTCCCAATTAAGGCGAAACGACGTCGTAGTGTCTAATTTTTAAACAATTAATTACATGTAAGTTTTTTTTTAAGTAAATATAAAATGTATAATATATTATTTGAAATAAATCAATAAATTAAGAAACGTTTATTTTCAAAAATTTCACGCAATTTAATACTTTTATTAACATTTATAACCTATAAATAAATGATAATGATAGTGACATTTTAATGAACGTCGTTTGTATGGATGTCATTTGTTGTGAGAATCGCCCTCACATGTCACATGATCAACGTATACCAATGACATTGTCAAAAACAATTGAAAAGTAGCCAATCATATTAAAATTAAGTGACTATTTGGAAACCGAATATTAGCCGGGATAATTGTCGAATATTTGCCTGCAAACATTGTTAGTAACATGGTTTATTAAAAGTTGACAGTCTGTTTTTTATAAAATTAATTTTTAATTGATTTTATACAAATAATAGTTACAAAGAAACTAACATTTTTACAGTTTGAAAAATTAAATGTGCAATTCTACTATACTTCAGCGTGATACTTTTAGACAAGTTCATTATTTTTATAACTTTTTTTTTTAAATCAAATTCAATTTTTATTTTTTGAACAATTTTGCTATGGTACTCTTCATCCGGTGTAAATCGTTTCTTATTCAAATAACCATCATTCAATGGATTCATTTCTGTTCCGTTTTGAAATTAATTTTCTTATCAATCTGTTGTAAAATCACTTTTGTTAGTTATTTGTATAATATTGTAAATGCAGAAGATGTAATTTTTACCGTGTTGCTTCTTTATAATTTGAACCCTCCTTCCTCATATTAGGTATATCCTCAAACTTTGACTATTATATTATTGAGATCTTCTACGGGTAGCGCGTTGCTGATAGCATTGTAATTTCTTAACGCACAAAATTTGTCAAATTGAAATCAAACTTATTTTTTTGAACGCGCAGTATTAATTGGTGTACTGTTACTAATTTCTTCATCAATATTTGCCAAACCTCGAACCAAACCGTGAACACATTTTTATTTCGTGTAATGACAAATAATTTGTTTATCATTGTCATAGTAACTATACTTTATTTTATTTGAGTCAAAGCTATCTAACATTTTATTAAAATACAATTTTTTAATCGTTCGTGCGATTCTCTTGTCAAACATCCCTCTGGACAGGCATATATTCTGCGAATTTTTCCCGCTACCTTACACGCATGCTTGTTGTCCCTAAAAAACTGCCCAAGCGCTAAGCGCTTGGGCAGTTTTTGTTACAACAAGCATTTGTGTGGCAGCGGAAAAAATTGTCGAATATATGCCCGTCCCTTGGGATGTTGTATATGAATATTTGCCGTAGGGAAAATTGCCACTAAATTTAAATCCCATTGGCTGTCACTGTCACGATTCAATCTTTCAATTCGTCAATTTTGATCACGTGATATGTGAGGGTGATAGTCTCCGCAGAATTTGGAATCGTTTAATAAGATTTTTGCCTCAGTTAATTTTGATTAAAATCAAACAAATACCATCGTCTGTTAGAGACAACATAAACGATCATGTAGGTAGATTTACCTTTCAGTTAACTTTTCAAATTCATTACCACAAGAATCCTATTAAGAAATGCAATTATGGAGTATAAAGGGAATACATTTAAGAGATTACGTTAGTGAAGCAAAAGCAAGGAAGGTCGACTTAATTTTCAACAATCCTATCAAAACGTGTTTAAGAACTAAACAACGTAACGTAGCTTTTAAAAGCTTGCGTTTAAGCTTCACACATAGCATTTCACATAACATGCATATTTTAAAAAATTGTTTGAATCTCTCGTTTTTATCTTTTGACAAAAAATTGTTTTTCACAAAAAATCCATTTGAATTTTACATCTAAAATAAAGGCATAATTAATTATGTAGGCATTCATCTTCAAATAAGCTTTTAGAAGACTTTCAGAAAATTTTAATTACCTTATATCTATTTCCTTACAATTCTTAATTTTAAAATTACTGAATACATTTAATTAAACATATTGTTTATGAAAAGAAAATCCAACATTCATTTATTTATAAAGTTATGCTCGCACATAAAATACTTTTTATTGAAAATCGTGGTAGTCGCTTATAAGAAGAGAATTTTTTCAGTATTCAAAAACGAAGCCACTTACACTGGAAAAATTAATATCTCTGTGTACTACAAAACACTAAACTGTAATGCTTTGTGTGCTACAATGATAGTTCGTAGTTCAAATTGCTATTACTTTTTTTCAGTGTAGTGCGGGTTATCCAGCAAATAATCCCTAAGAACCCTCTTCAACTATGCTATTGATTGAAAATTGCAGGAACAAACATAATAGAGATCTAAGGCATTTAATGTCTTCGAACCCCAGTCATTTGCAGCACTTTTGCTCCTGTCGTCACGAAGTGTGGATTATGACACTATTCTTTCCCACTTTGTATGATTATCTTGAACTTCATCACCTTCATTAGTTCTTATCATGGCATATTTAATTACATCCAAATTAAACTTATTTATAATAGTTACAATATCGCAATCAATAAATGGAGGATTGAAATTAGTTTTACGACCAACACCTCATGGGCTATGAAGATTTTTACAGAAGATTAAAAGATGGTCCTTCCTCGAAGAAGCATGTCGAAAACAAAATGGCAGTAAAAACAATAATGGAATAAATTCCATTATCACAGTTTGTCTAATAATACAAATAATAGGACTTTGCTTCCTCAACGCCTAAGTTGTAATCATTAATTTTGAATGTAACGTGGGAATGTGGAAGAGCAAAATCCATAACACAATGAATTACTGGTCTATAAGAGTCTCTACTTCCTGGCTTCATATCCACGGCAATCCTTCTGTAAGTAATAAAATCGTTCACAGCCATCAGTGTACAATTCCAAAAACAACCCCTCTCCCCATAGGACAGTGTAGAGTTTGTATCCGAAAAATAAAGTCAGAAAAACGTAAATATCAACCACATCCCTCAAATAACGAATCTAGTTACAAAGAAAACTCAGCGCCCCACAAAGTATCAACAATAATCATTTAGTTAAACACCCCTTCTTCTTCAAGTACCATCTTCCCACGAAGGTTAGCAATCTTCATAACTATTTGATTTTTGAAATTGCTGCTCAGAACAATTGGCTAGAAGAGCAACCAACTCATTCTCTAAAATTTCGCAGACCTAATATTCGGCACCTGCCGGCATTCCTCTTACCCACAAGAGGAAGCAATTCGTATCCAGCTCCTCGCGTGGTGTAGCCTAGATATTGCAATTTATCCATTTTTATATTTAGCTATATTTCTTTCTCTTTTCCCATCCTGCACAATACTTCCTCGTTTGTTACAAGATCCATCCAAGACATCTTGAGAATTATTTAATACATCCACATTTCCAAGGCTTCCAGCTTTTTGGTGTTATTCATCTTGAGTGTCCACGCTTTCAATCCATAAAGAAAAACTGAAAAGACATAACATTCTTATTTGTAATTCCAAACTAAGGTTCTGCAAACAAACAATTTCCTCATTTTCACAAAAGTAATATTTTTTGTCCTATCCGTGTTCTCATTTCTTTGCTGTAGTTGTTTTCTTCATTTACGTGTTGCCCAAATAATGATATATTTTAACTCTCACTATGGGTTTGTTTTTTATCGACAGATATTCTTCTGGTATTTCAGATTTTGCTACAATCTGTATTTAGTTTTTTGAGTACTTAAAGCTAGTCCATACTCTTCGCCGGTTTTTATTATTAGGCCTGTTCCAGCAGTAATTCAGAAAGCGTCAACTGATATTCGAAAATCCTTAATTGAAATTCAGATTTGTCAACCGATATTCTGAAAGCGTCAAACGAAATTCAGAAAGTGTCAAATGTAAATTAGTATAATTTAAAATTTCATCCTGTTTTCGTAAGTAATCTGAATTAAATTGTTATTTTTTACGAATTCCTATTATTGACACTTTCTGCATTACAATTGATGCTTTCTGATTTACATTTGATACTTTTTGAATTTCATTTGACGTTTTCTGAATATCAGTTGACAAATCTGAATTACAGTTTACGATTTCTGAATATCAGTTAACAAATCTGAATTACAGTTGAAGATTTCTGAATTACTGGTGGAAACTGTGTAGTGACTGTTGGAGTTGTTCAATATTTTCTGCAAAAAGCACTGAATCATCAGCGAACCTGATATTATTTATTGCAATATCGTTCACATCAGAATTCAGGATGTCGTGGACATAACAGCCATTTGTGTGGATGCTTTGTTTTCAATTCTGATGACGGATTTCTGGTTTTCGGCGAGATTTTCAATAAACACCTAATTTACGTGCAAACCTCAAAAATTGTACACCAGATTTCCGCTGAACCGGATAATCGGCTATCCAAAAATTAAGGTCCAGATCATTTCGACTGTAAATACATCATATTTTATAAACAGTTCGTCTTGAAAAAGTTTATCACTATCACGGGACTGAAAGAATCCACAAAGAACCCGATTAGCAGATTCACTAACAGCTTTCAAAAGCTTATCCGATAGCAGACAGGAGATATCGTGAGCGTAAATTGTAATAATAACATCAATGAAAGAATGTACTTAAATTCATAATAAAACGAAAAATTAGAACGCACTCAAAATAGATTCTTGCAACAACGCTGATCGGAAACAACGAAGACCTACAGCTATATCCGACACCGTCTGAACACGTATAATCGATCTTTACAAACTGCGTCTACTAGACAAGTAAGAATAAAACCAAGTAGCAACAACTCCCCCTATTCCACACTTATTTAATTTCCACATAAATACAGAGTGCTCAACACAATCAAAAATACCTTTCAAGGCAAAGAACGAACCAATAGAATGCTCATGAGTTATAACCACCCCCATGAAAAAGTCAATTGCTGTTATGGTGGAGTGGCAGCTACGGAAACCATACTGTTATCCATTATTGTTGCCAAGCTTCAGTAAATAGCACCACAGCATAATATGCAACACTGCGTACTGAAAAACCTTAACCGTAAAAGTCAAAATGTAAAATCCTTGAAGAGCCATACAAGACAGTGTGGCGGGCCGCGAGTTGCTCATCACTGTATTTACAGTTTAGGCGTATATTTACCTACATGTTATCTCGAAATTCTATTTCCTCCGCTTCCCCAACAAAAGCTAATCATGGAAGAAAAATTTTTAAAACAAATCCTTCGGGGATTTGTTTTAATAAAATGCAAGGAAATCACTGCCCGCGATCTTCTGCTAGCTCGAGACGGTGTGCGAGAATCGTAGATAAGCTATGTTAAGGGATACTCGAAGGCTCAATTCAAAACAAAACACTGTATCAATCATAAGAAAAGTATTTAATTAAATTATCAAATAGAATTTAAATAATATACAGGTATGCGACATCATAATCTAGCACTTATCAGCTTTAAAGAAACTGATAATCCAAATTTAAAATGTTGCTATGGTCAATCAAATATTTCACAAATCAAAAAATGTTACAACAAATGAATCGTGCCAACATCGGCTACTCATAATAACGCAAATTTCAGATTTATGCTATATAAATACAATTAAGGGGTTTGTATTGGGAAAGTGGGAGTAAAAAGAATGATCTCTTCGTTTATGTCGGAATAGACGCAAAATCGATTTTTGCCATTGACTATACTGGTTCGACAATGGTAAGGTATACGAGCATGTACGAGTCATTTAATTTCTAGATAATTCTCGATTAGTTGATTAATTGTGTAAATTTAAAAAAGAAGTTATATTTATAAACTCAAATAAAAAGTAAATATCAAAGATAATGTTTTGTGAACGAAAATTGAGGAAGAAAAATCAAAAGTAGCCTCGGGTGCAATCGACTAAATTATCCTGAAAATTTATGAAGATGTTCTTTATTAGTAGTTATTTATTCTCAATTTGGTAAGAATCGTTTTCTTTTTATATTAAAAAGTGTAAATAAACTCCGTCAAAATAATAGCGTCAAAAATCCTAAATTCAACGGCGATTATTTCCCAATCTACAAACGTTGAAAAAAAATGTATTTTCATCTAATTTATTTTTATATAGAATATTTTTTTACTTTTACTTTGAATAATAACTGGTCAAAATTTTAGTAAGAAAACCCATATCACGAGACAAATAACAAGAACTTAACCCTAATCTCCTTACAGATCTTATGAAATTATGTAGGTTAACACAATCTACCTAATACAGAATGATATTGTACTTATAGCAATAAATCTGCCGTTAAATTTACCATTCATTGATAAAGATTTTACGGACAAAAAAATCACTTGTTAATTGATTGCGCTTTTTTTCCCCGAGGGAAGGAAAAATTTCATAGATACCACCCACACGCGTGGGTAATAATGACGGATTCTTACAATCTAAAACGCACCGGGAATCGCTTTTAAAATATAATTTCAGTGTGCATTGGATTGTTGTTGAACGGATAGTGGCTTTGAAACTAAGGGAATTATGGTGTCATCCTGTATTGCCATTTAGTGTGACGTGAAAGTGTCATTTCTACTGTCACTCTTTCACTAAGTTATCACCAGCGATGGTTCACCGCCTCGCGTTTGCAAAGAAGGGAATGTTGTCTCATCCTTGCTGGTTCTCAATCTCGTTCATGATCTCCGGATCATGATTTCTATGACTACCCAGGTCGGTGGTCCCCACCTCGCTTGCCAACATCGTCTTCACGATATTGTCCGGTCTAGGATCGTGCGTAGCATGTCATTTTCGTTTCCGGCACGGAAAGATGATGTACACGGCGTCATCTTCCTCTCCGCAATAGAACCACTGGTTAGATTCCACTCTTCTGTATGTATTTTCAGAAGTACTGATTACTGATTGAAGCAGCCATGCCCGATAAGGAACTGGGAGGTTTAATATGTCAGATTGAAGTGCTTCCTGCGATACCACGGCTCACTGTCGGAAATTAACCTCGCTGTCCAGCTTTCTTTGTTTGAGCTTTCCCACAGGAATTTCCAATCCAACATCTCCACTTCCAGGTGGTTGGAGGGTTCTTCCTGAGTCTTCTACTGGTATTTAGCATTTTTCATCCATTCCTTGAGGTGGATCAGCATTTAGGGTGAGAGTACCAGCGCTGCGTCGATGAAAACCGTCCTATATGCCTGACCTAGCTATTCTCAAGGCATTTTTTAATTTATTGCACTTGAAACCCATCGAGGTGATGGTGCATAAAATATCCTCACAGAAAAATATTTACTAATAATTTGCCCTATAAACACAAACAGAACAGGCATCCAATATGGCAATGTAGATTATCAATTTGAATGAAATGGAGCAGGCACCCAGCCCCATTCCGAATTAATTCTCAATTCCGTTAAAATATTTTAATTTAAGAAATGCAACCTGCACATGTAATGAGATGGTTTCTAACTTCTAAAGCTCATTTAAATTTAATTATAATTCTAAAAGTACTAATCCGATTTCAACCAATTAGTAAATCAGCAAATATCTTAACGTAATTCATAAGAACGCTTATGCAAATAAATGAGAATAAAAATATGAAATGGAACACGTACACGAGAAGTCTCCTCTACGCTCTGACTAACTTTAGTTTTGAGAGAGTGAAAAGTATAAAAATTCCGATAATGTGATCGATTGTGTCTTTATGAATTTATTTAGGGTTCAAATAGTGAAACTTAATATAATAACCATGAAGTTTCTCTAAAATTATAAAAACTTGATTATGCCTAGTAGGAGCCGAGAAAATTACCCCAAAAACTGCATGTAACATATTTACAAAATTCTTAATTCGGCTCTTGAAATTTAAAAACATTTTGGAAAAAGTGCAATCTCTTGAACAAAAGAATAATTTCAACAATATAATAAAGCTAAAAAATTCGGAACAATAGAGTTCATTTTAATCAGTAAATCGTGATTTAAATATATGACATAATTTATATTCGTGAATTTGAATTGTATGTGATGTTGAGACGAACAGATGCCCTAGGCACAAAATGCGGGTGCTGATAATACGATAACTAAAGTAATATCGGTATTTTAGATACTCTCCAAACAATAAATTTGTACATTTTAATACAAAATTATGAAATATTGGAATTGTATACTAAATAATATTTCGTGTTGTAGTTATTATAACATTTTTGCTAATTTACTAGTTAAAGTTGGTAAAAATAAAAACTCTATCTAATAGCCATTTAAAATTCAATAAATGCTGTTTAACGCCCAAAAATGGTAAAATTTTTAATTTTAATTTGAACAATTTGAGTCATTCTGTGCATTGTTTCTGCAAACTTGAACGTACTTAACATAGTGCATAAATATATTCTCATTATAATTTTATTTAATTACATTTATTAAGTGTAGAAAGAACGTCGTAATTCATATTTATATGAAATGTTTTCGTCGACATCAAAAGTCACCCCTAAGTAATTTATATTTTCTTTTCAGTTTCTGTTAAGCAAAATGAAATGCTTGTCTGTGTTAGCTTCAAGCATTTTACGATAAATCTGAAACAGCGTTACTACTTCTTCTATTTTGAACTTTTTTTTATTTAACGATTTCCACCAGTACACCACAATATATAAACACCAAAACATATTGGAATAGAATTTTCTTTTAGTAAAATTTTATTTTATACGAAAAATGTAACAACTTTATTTATATCGCAGCTTAAAGCATCGGAGTAGTTTAATGAGTTTTTCTTATTCCTAAACCGTCAATCCTCTTCAATTTAAAATTTTGCGAAGGCATAAATTATTTAATAATTAGGAAGTGCTACTCTAAAAAATTTTCATTTAAAATTTTTGACTTAATAATTTATGTAGGTACTACGTATTTAAATTTTAAATGTGCCTACCTATTTTCAAGGCATGCTAATGGGCGTGTAAATCGTTTATAAATTTTGAATTAAGTATTTTATGTATCGAGTGGAAAATGTGCAGTCTAAGGACATTAATAAGGATTAGATACTTGTTCAGATAGAAAGGGGTTGCACGTTGCTCGTTCGTCCTTAATTTAGTTTTAGCCACTATCTGCTTATATGATGCACGATAATTCAGAGCACCCTTGATCAAGTATAAGAAGCGTGTTTTCCTATTTCCGTACATGTAATATAAATTTCAGATTACCTACTTCTTACAACGATTACGTACCACGCGATTTTACATCCAAGGAATCTGTGTTAAATTTTTAGTTTATTTACTCAATTTATGCTCACTTTTTAGATTTATATGTTAATTCTATGTTTTCAGGATTACACGATTACAATGTATCTAAACCAATATTGGAAAGACGAACGATTGGCCTTCAGCAATGACGAAGAAGTATTAACCCTTTCAGGAGATTTTGCAGAAAAAATATGGGTTCCGGATACGTTCTTCGCAAACGATAAAAATAGGTAATTCCTGTAACTTTCTTGTTATAATTTTCAACGGAAATTAATAGAAGTGATGGAAAGGAAATTAAATATAAAGTGCGTTTTATTAAATTTTTCTTTTGTTTACGATAAAATCTTCCAGACTTGGAAAGTGTTGATCCCACTATTATTGTCACATTGTACAGCGAAATCACTTAACCCAATTTTCAGCATATTTTAATTTTATCGCCAATTTTAATCAATGAATTTTTAATTTTACTTAATACTTGAGATTATAAAATTAAAATTATTTATTTTACTATCCTGATATCGTGTCCATACAATTTATTTACAGTAATTTTATCGATTTATTTTATCTCTTACTTGACCAAATTCCCATTAATTTTTGTTGTCGAACTTAGCAATTGAATTTATTTTTCTCCACGCCACAAAATGAAAAAAGTTTTTAAATAATTTATAAGTTAACTACATTGTATAAATTTATGAACTTTTAATTAACTATTAATTATTATTATCTTATAATTCATCAAGACGGTATATTACAAATTGGCAGAATTATGTTTCAAAGAGAACTGGAAATTTGGTTTTAATTTAAATACAATTTTAATTATTAATATAAATATTTTAAAATAATTTACACGAAGTACACTATGTAACTAAAAGGACCAAGCATGTGATAATTAATTCTTATTTAAATATTTCAACTTAAAAACTAATGCATTTTACAAATAATAAATTTTTTGCAGGCATTGATTCGTAATTTATAAAAGTTGAAAATTTTTAAAAAAGATTAAAGTATTATCTTTATTATTAAAATGATAAAGAAATATTGCAAAAGCTAAATTTACAAACTAAAAAGGGGAAGTGTGGGTCAGTTGGTCCTGTGTGGTACCGGAACATCGCAAAAATATTTTAATATCTCGTGTGATTCAAAGAAATACTTATAAAATAAAATTAGTTAGCTAGATACTTGTTTTTATAATACACAAAAGGGGTTAAAATTTGACCTGGGGGTCATTTTATATCGAATGTTCCACCACTGTTTGCTTTACCATTTTTTTTAATTCTGATTTTTTTGTTCAATCACCAGAACACGTTGGCAGTTCAAAATTGCCATTAGTATTTAAATTGTATGGGTTTTTTAACTATTGAAATTAATATCAAATTAAGTTTTAAAAATATATATATAGATTCGGTTTAGAACGTCTTGCGACGTTGTCCGATGCCTAATTTCCAACCTTGTCGGTTTTCACAGTCTTGCTCTTCTAAGTTTCTCGCACTCATTGCCTTTTTTATACCTTCACTCCACGACTTTCTCGGTCTTCCTCGCTTTCTTTTTCTTCGTGGAAACCAATTCATGATCTTCTTTGGTAGTCTTTCGTTGTTCATTCTCTTTACATGCCCATACCAGATCAGTTGTTTACGCTCTATATCCTGGATTATTGTGCCTTCAATGCCCATTCTTCTTTTAACCTCGTCGTTTCTTACTCTTTCCAGCCGTAATACTCTTGCAGCTCTTCTCAACGCATCCATTTCAGTTGCCTCTAATTTTCCCTTTACTCTTTCGGTCATTCTCCACGTTTCCGATCCATACAGTAGCCCACTTTTTATTATAGTTTCGTATATTTGTATCTTTCTCTTCTTACCAATTTCTTTGCTCCACAATATTCCATTTAAACTTCCAATCGCTTTTCTGGCTTGCGAATTCCTTGTCTTAATCTCGGCTTCATCCGTACCTTGCTTATCGAATTGTATTCCCAAATAATTATATTGATTACAAGATTTTATTTGTTCTTGATTTTCTAGCTCGATATCCGTAGTCTCCTCTCCTACACACAGGTACTTAGTTTTATCTAAATTCAAGCATAGTCCCCACCGCCTGTATTCCTCTATCAGCTTGCGTGTCATATATTGTAAATCGTCCTTGTCATTGGCACATAAAACTTGGTCATCCGCAAACTGCAGTGTATACAAACATGTGTTGTCGTCTATCTCTATGCCCATTCCACCACACTTTCTTTTCCATTGTTTAAGAGCATGCTTAATATATATTTTAAAAAGTGTCGGCGACATGCAGCATCCTTGTTTGAGGCCCTTGTTGATCTTGAATGGCTCAGAGATGGTATTGCCACTTTTTACTACGGCTTGGGAATCTTCGTACAGATTTTGTATCGCTTTTATTACTGTATGATTAATGTTTGTATTTTGTAAGACTTCCCATAATTTGACTATTGGAACATTGTCATAGGCTTTCTGTAAGTCGATGAACATCAGGTGGGTCGAAGTATTAGTAGCCATTCTCTTCTCTATTATCTGCTTGATACAGAATACGTTGTCCGTACAAGATCTTTTTTTAAAAAGTTTTAAAAATTAACTAGTTAATTAAACAATAGATAAAAATTACTTTTATATAATCTGTCAGCAGCGTTTACTGCTGCCTTCAGATGTTTATAAACATGAAATATCAATAAACAGCTGAAATAGCACTACTGAAAAGTTATGCAAAGATAATTTTGATTTATTATTTAAATTCATTTTAAGTAATCTTTCAAGTATTTTGTATTTATTCCATTCATTTTTGTTTCCGCATCTTAACTTCCAGTTGACAGCGGTCATGGCCAGATAGTTAGCACGATCAACTGCTAAGTAGGGTTTCCCGGTACGACTCCGGATCTGAATATTAAAACAGGCACAGTGTAAATTACAATGTTAGCAAAATATTCTATTTTTCTATTTCAAATTTCTATTAAAATAAAATGCTATTTCAAAATTCTAGGAATTTATCTTATTATTGTAATTTACACTGCCTGTTCTTCACTTCTAAAACTAGAAACATACACACTTTTAAAGTTTTGCAAGACGATGGCAACTGCGGTTCTCACATATGGATGCTAATCTTGGATTCCCTTGGAGAAGGACAAGTGTTGAATGCGGGCCACTGAAATGAAATTCCTACGATGAGTGAAAGGATGTACAAGACAGGATAGAATTAAAAAACACCGTCGTAAGGAAATACCTAAATATCTGCAATGTTATTGAAAAGATACAGGAATACCGGATGAATTGGAAAGAATGAACAACGGAAGAATTCCGAAACAAATTCTTAACTACAACCCACATGGATAAAGAAATGTCGGGCATCCACACTAAAGATGGAAAAACGTATGAAGTCTGAACAGGTTATCCAAAGCCTAATCCATGAAGAATAGAAGAAGAAGAAGAAAAAGATGATGAACACTGCCTGTTTGTTAAAATATTTTGATGTACAGATTATCTCTTCTTATTATTTTTATGTACTTATTGATAACTCTCGAAACGCATTTCAAATAATTAAAATGAAAGGACTTGGAGAAAAGACTTCATTTTATTATTTTGTTATTGAAACTAACTCCAAATATTGAGAAAATAATTTTTGAAATTCTTATTCTGAATAAAATTTTCATCTATTGCATCTGTATCATCTGAATTCTCGTCAAATGTGGTCTAAGGATAATTTTTAGTAAAAATGAAATTAAACGAGTTATAGGCTTGAACTATGACAAGACTAAATGCATGAAATGCGAGAAAAAATCAAATAACACCAAAGAAGAGAAAAAAATCAACAAACACGCATTCGAACGGGTTAAAAACTTCAATTACCTTAGAGTACAAGTAAACAGTAAACACAACAAAGACATAGAAGTGAAACCAAAAATACAGGCAGGAAATAGAGCCATGCTGAAGGACAGGAACATAACGAAAACAACAAAGATAAGAGCTGTACTCGCGTAAGCAGCGGAAGTGATGTGTGACCCAACGAGAGAAAGAGACATTAAGAGTATTGGACAGAAAGATCCTAAGGACAATACTGGGTAGGATAGATTTAGGTGGAGAATATCGTCCAAGAATGCACCATGAAATAAGGAACGAAATGAACGATGAAGACATGGTCAGGTTCATGAAGTCCCAAAGAATAAAGTGGCTGGGACACATCATGAGAAGTTATGGCAGAGAACCAATAAAGTTACTAACGATGTGGAACACGGACGGTACAAGAAGTAGGGGAAACCCCCAGACTGAGATGGTGAGACTGCGTAATGGAGGATATAAAGATATAAAATAAATGGGTATAGAAGAATGGAGACAACTGGTTAACAACAGGAAAGAATGGAGAAAGATAGTCAACGAAGCAGGAACACACCGCAATCTTTAAGAAGAGTAGGGAAATACCAACTATGTCTATGATTTTGTAAGAGGACTAATTCCCCTCTAAAGAAAAGGATTTCGTAAGTCCCAAGGGACAGCCTGATTCCATGGAATGTAGTGGTATTTAATAATAATAATTATGAATGCCGCGTTTCGACGATGTCTACATAAGGTAGAATTCGTTTCTTCAGATTCATATTTGTACGAAAAGAACATAAATAAACCACCCACAGAGATCCGATAACTCTGAGAACTTAACACCGACCACCATAATACTTCTACAATATGTACTAAATTTTCTGCAAACATGTCCCATTAAGGAACCTCTGAACCACAGTATAGAAAACTGTAAAAAACAAACTCGAGTTGTTTTTCAGACCAGTTTCATGATCTCGGCATACCTTTAAACGTTTAAATATAGCAGAGGATCCATTGGCAGCGGCTAAGTCGTAGTAAAATGCTACTGCACCTTTGTTCAACCGTGAACTGGATAGATGTTAATTAGTCTAGCAATTAACGGGTGTAACATTGGAGACACACATTAAAGCCAGTTTCTCAGTGTGCAGTTATCCTGGCGTGTATTAGCTAAACCACTATAGTATGTTAATTTTAAGAGAGGTTAATTTTTTAAATCTAATTTTGAACTTTTTTTAAGTAATTAAAAAGTCATATAAAAAAGTGAAAATTTCGTGACTTCATAAAATCAACACCTTACCTGTAACACACTTTGTTATACTATGCAAAGTGAATTGAATTTAATTAAAATGTCCTAATTTAATTTACACCGCGTACTTAAATGGTTTTTTTTATGTTTAATAAATTAATAATTTACGGGTACTGATGATAAGGTTTTTGCAGTTTTTCAGAAAATTGCGTTAAAAATGCAATAAATGCAGAAATTATTTTATTTTAGACTTTTGCTATAATATTTTTATGTTATCTTAATTATTTAAACCATTTGGCGTGGTTTTTGATTATAACGCTTACCTAACTATTGCAGCTTTATACTTTTTTTATTTCATCACATTTTCAGATTATTTAAAATAACATTTGCGTATTTCCTGAAACTTCTATGATCAAATTTAAGCATTACTTAAGTTTGATTTAATCTAACATTTATTTAAACACCAAATGCGTATTTTACACTTGAGTGCTTATCGCTTTTGATCTCTTGGTGAATCGTATCTGAGCGAATATTTGAACATTCAATAATTGTTCAAATTTTTAATCTCTTTTGCTTTTTATTGTACATTCTATAATATTGCGTTCAATTTCAGTTTTTTACATGATGTCACCGAACGAAATAAATTAGTACGACTGAATGGTGATGGTGCTATTACATATGGAATGCGCTTTACAACTACTTTAGCTTGCATGATGGATTTACATTATTATCCTTTGGATTCACAAAATTGCACGGTGGAAATTGAAAGTTGTAAGTGGACAGATTTCGTTTAAAATATAAATTTTATAATAAATAAACAAACTACAGTGGAACTTTTATATAACGAAGTACTCGTACGATGGTTCCGGATAAAAATGAGTTAAATTAAAGTTTCATTTTATAATATGTAGAAATACTTCTAAAGTTTGATTCGTTTATAATGGACTTATTACTAAAACTAAGAAATTTGTTCATTATAAGCGGGTGTTCACATTTTTATAGGAGTTTAGGCGAGTTTCCATTACAAGCAAGTTTATTATATAGAAAAGTTCGTTATATCCAAATTTTTTTTCGTTAAATCGAAGTTCCACTATAAATAAATTTTAAAAATTCGAACTTGTAGATTTAGAATAATTTACAAAACATCATTTTAGATGGATATACGGTGATAGATGTTGTAATGTATTGGAAAATAACCCCCGTTAGAGGTGTAGAAGAAGCTGAATTACCACAATTTACTATAATAGGTTACGAAACAAATGATAGAAAAGAAACACTTGCAACCGGAACCTACCAAAGACTATCGCTGTCGTTCAAGTTGCAAAGAAATATTGGATATTTTGTTTTTCAAACTTATTTGCCTAGTATTCTCATAGTTATGCTGTCATGGGTTTCTTTTTGGATTAACCACGAAGCTACGAGCGCTCGAGTTGCTTTAGGTAGGAATATTTTACATCTGACACTTGTATTACATTTATTATCCGCTACTATTTCTTTTAGGTATTACGACTGTATTAACAATGACTACGATAAGCACAGGAGTACGTAGTTCGTTGCCTAGGATAAGCTACGTAAAAGCAATCGACATATATTTAGTAATGTGTTTTGTATTTGTTTTCGCTGCTCTTCTCGAATATGCTGCCGTTAATTATACATATTGGGGAGCTAGAGCAAAGAAAAAAAGCAAAAAATCAAAAGAAGTGGAAGAAAAAAAACCAGGTGCGATTTGGTATTCAGTAAATATTTTAAGAATTTCACAATTCTTTAAATTTTTGTATTAGAAGCATTGCAAGCAGTTTAAGGTTTTTAAAACTTCTAGCAAACTTTAACTTTATTTTGAATCTATACACTGAATGTGAAGTATGATTTGTGAAACATTGAATTCCTTACATGTAGCATGTACCTTTTTATACTATAACGCAAAAATCCTGACAAGCGTTTTTCGTAATTGGTTTTCAGAATTGTTTGCTGTTAGTGGTTCTCCTACCCGCTTTCCTTAATAAACTGAACCATGTAAGTACCATTTTTTAACGCATTGTCTTCTATGCGGGAACAATGGAGATAAAATATGCAAAATGACATCAAACATCTATTTGTTGATTAGATTTTTATGCGTGAATTATTTGAATCCAACTTTTAATTGTGGTTTGATAGGCGTTTTAATTAAATTATCGTCTTGAAATTTAGATTATTCCAATCAGTACGGACTTTTGAAATTCGTTATTCCTCGTTAACACATTCATACGCGTCGTCATCCAGGTTTTGATATATTCATTAATACATTCATGATTCAATTTTTTCATTATCGAATAGATACATTTTAAAAAACTTTGAATTGCTTATTATGAATATTTAATATACGGGGTGTTTCAATTTATTGTATACATTAAGATAAAAATATTTGTTTTTTTACGGTTAAATTCTATTTACTAGCAAAGTGATGCTAAAATAATCAATTTCAGATGACTTTAGGGCCAATTTATTAATCTCCAGTTAAATTTATATGTCAGATAACGAAATTTAACGGCTTTTTATTGGACTAAAAGACGTCACATGGTAGATTTATCTGACAGGTAAGTTTAACTGGAGATTGATAAACTATCCCTTACTACTCCAGTAAGTACTTACATCACTTTATATCCTCATATGTTTCTATCTAACATAGAAATTAATATGATAAATCAGTTTTTAATATTCCTGCTTCCCATTGTAACGGATAATAAAAAAAATTGTATCAATCGAGAGAGATTTTGCCCAACACTTATTATTTCCTCTTTAGTTATTATTAAAAATGCAAAGTTAAATTGAGTGCTTTTTAAGAAATACGACTTACTTTAGAAAAATAATAGTCTATGAAAGAGGAAATTTTATCCGTTACAGTGGTAAGCAAGAATCGTAAAAAACTGATTTACAATATTATTTCCCTATATTGGAATTTAAGACAGGTCACCCGGTACAGCTCTCTCCCCCTCTCTCTCTCTCCCGATGACCTACGTCTCTGAATAATTTTAAATTAATAATTTCAAGATAATAATCCTGTAGATACCTATACTAATCTAATTACATTGACCCACTCCACTTTTACAATAATCGTATGAATATTTTAATTTTAATAATATCATAATAACTTATTCAATTCCTGTTTTTTTTCGTCTTCTTCGTTTGCCTTTTGACAGAAGCATCGTAGTCCATTTGTTTAAAAGGCTTTCTTGGCAGATTACATCTCAGCGGGTGCCATTAGCTTTCGAGAGGAGACGGTCGGAATAAAGTTATTACTTTGTCCGGAATCGAACCAGGTAATCTACATTAACAATCGCACTTAACCACCATATTGTTGACCGTCTCCTATTCTCTTGTTGGCCCAAGCAAGCTTTACTTGTAGCACCCCTTATTCTTCAGATGGATTGCATTTACCTGCTTATATCCTTATTATTTTCTATCTCATGCAATAGAATAAACCCAAATAAAACCAAACTACTGAGTCTAAGCAAAATGAACATAAGATACATAGTCATAATATCGATAATTAACAAGAATATGTACTATACCTATGATACCTCATAAAACTGGGTAATGATAACAATCTTCTGAATTGAGTGGAAGAATTCGAGAAAGTGGGCCACCTTTGGAATATTAGGATTAAGGTATATCCTTAAAAGCACAGATTTCTAATTAAATTTAATAAAAAATGTATACGAAACACGCATTCTGCCAGTTACGTCCTACGACATGGAAACCACGGCTACGAAGATAACAAAACCAAATCGATTAAGTTACAAAACGATCGATCGAACGAATCGTTCTAAGTATAACCTTGAGGGACAAAATGAGAATCAAAGTGATTTGCAAAATAACAAAAGTTCCTAACATAATGGCATGATGCCCATTATTGGCCCTGATTTCACAAGATATAATTCTATACACTAGCGCCCAAGAATGTTAGGTGGAAAGGCCGCAAAAAAGATGGTAAAGCGAATAACAGGACGAGACTGGTTTCAGATGGCATCGGAAGGGAAGCACAAAGTCAAATAAAAGAAGTCTACCGTCAGGAGTGGATAAACAAATGCTAAGAAGTGTTCAATAAACCTATCTTTCTCTACGACTTCAACAGTTTAAACGTTAAAATATGGCGAAATCTTATACAGAAAACAATATAAAAATAATTGCTGATGCCTAGTGCATATGAATTTATTATTTTTAATAGAATTTAATATATTTTTGGCAGAGGTACAGAAACATCATAACTACATTTCGGTGTCGTTTGTTAATTAACGTAATGTCAGAACTATTATAACTAATTTTCCTGTCTGTTAATATTAATCTATCTCGGTGTAGAAGGGAAAGGTTGTCTTACAGGGCAAGTTCAGGTATTAAATATTTGTAATATGACCTGACATTGTCTTTCTCTGACATTATTATTACTATTATTATTATTATTATTGTATTTCTCAACGCAAAATTGATTGACTAAAAATGTATTCTAAACAAATCATATTTTGTAACTTACATGCAATTAATTATTCAAATATGAAGTCGTCGACACGTTGTTTTGTCCTCTTTGGGACTTATCAATCAACTATAATGTTTAAAAAATAAAGGAATTCTAAATTCGCGAACAAAAAGAAAAAAATACTTAGATTTCTCAATATCACAGTTGTTTGTTAAGTCCCGAAGAGGACGAAACAACGTTGTCGTAGCTTCATATTTAAGCAATTAATTGTCTGTAATTTACACTTCATTAAATTGGATTATAACCCGTTATTATTTTAGGGACCAAACAAAATAATGATGTATATCATGCACAAAACGAAGATATAATTGAGCTTCAAGATGTTAAAATGAGCCCGATAGCTTCAATCAGAAATAGACACAATTCAAAATTAAGTTCAAATACGTCAAATGAAATAGATCCTTCTAAATTTCCTCCTAGTTTTCGTATTTCAAGAACGGCTGGATACGGATTTAATCCAAGAACACCAGGCCTTCGATATAGAGGTATCAAAGGTAAGTTATATTTAATTTTGTGTTTAACTCTAAAGGTTCTTTATTTTAGGACACCCCATACATAGACCAAAAGTATTTCACGCATTAAAAAAAGGAGCTTCGGCGTTGAAAGCTTCTATGCCCAAAATTAAAGACGTAAATGTTATCGATAAATACTCGAGAATTGTGTTTCCTGTTACTTTTTTATTATTCAATGCCGGATATTGGGGATTTTACATCTTTGAGTGACTAAAACTTTTATATAGATGTGGTAATTAGTTGAACCAAAATCCAAATCTATATGATACGATGATACTGTCATAAGTAAACGGTCACAAATTGCGATGTTTATCATTCTAGACAAAGAAGAAACTTTTATTTCATCATCGTACGACGAATATAATGGGGGAACTTTTTATTAAATTGTTGTGAAGTTATTCAAAATGTGTTCAAGAAACTAGTGATTGTTAGAAGAAACAATATTATTTATATTTTGGTTGTGGTAGTGATAGAAAAATAAAAATCTGTAGATTTGATGATTTTTAAGAAATTTTGGTAATAGCAATGGAATTTACAAACATAGAAAATTTGTTTGCATTTCAAAATGCTTGTAAACATTATTTTGTTAGAATTAGAAAAATGAATCTTTTATAGATTCCATTTTATAGAAACCAAAATTATTTTATTATTTTTGACAAGCACTAGTTATAAAAATTATTATGGAATCTTAAAACTGCACACATTTTTACCAAGACATTTTATTTAGAATTCCTTCTGGAAACAAATTTTATGTTAATTTTGTAAAATAAAATTTTATGGTAGTTTATATTTCTACTTGAATTGTAAATCCGCAAATCCAAAATCCACAAAATATGTATGTATGAAAATGCTGAACAGGACTTATTAATTCTAATGTAAGTTTAAATAAAGAATCAGATTTTAATTTTTTAGTACGGTTTTCTCAAATATGCTTTTTCAATGTTTTAGTAGGTGGTGTATGTAGGTATATACTGTGTATATATAAACAAATATTATGTAAGTATCGATTTATAGCTGAGGAGTATATTTCCCAAAAAAGATCAACAGTCATAGGATCCTCCAGGAATTCATTAGAAGCATTTGGTGCTTAGAGTTACGTTATAAATTTTGGGGTAGCTTGGGAAAATGGCAACTTTAATTTGTATTTTCACCTACTGAAGTCAATTTAAAGGGTAATATCGTGATTAAAATGAAAGCATGTCTTTCATAGCAACGTTATAAACAATTTTAAATATCAGTGGTTCATCTAATATATTTAAGATCATACTAATTTCGAAATGTAATTCAAACTAGTGCTGCTTTTTTGCTCATAATATAATCTAACATGGAATTACTAGATTTGGTCTAACAATCTGGGATGGGGTACCATAAGGATAAATCTGCTCGAAAGACCGCGGCTGAGGTGGCCAAACGGCTTCCATATAGACTTTATGATGTTCAGAGTCGACCAAGATTGTTGAAGATGGGGTAAATAGTCGACGCAGTCAAAACCTACTCTGTGTTATGGTGCTATGGAGTAGTGGTATAGTAGTTATTCAATTCAAGACCTCAAGGCTCTGTAATCTGAACCGTGCCAAAACTTAATTCTTCAATTTCTACATCATCTAACTCGATCGTCAGACGAGAGGTTAAGCGAGCTGCGCTCGCAAAATACTTCCCAATGCCACTTTTATGTTATGCTGTGGTATAGCAGTAAATTACTGAATCAACAAATAATTATATAAATAAATCTTCATAATTTAAGAAAACGAATTTTTTATTAAATTAATGTAAGTCTTTGCTACATGCTCTAAATTAATTATTATATAAATATCTATTCAAATTGATTCTTATTTCAAAAAATTACTTCTTGTATATGACTGCCACCACGCAAGTTTCAATTCTATACGAAAATTGTGCATCACACTGTAAAGTAAATTTCTCTCTATTCCTGCAAGATTTCCACCAATTTTGTTGTTCAACTCCTTGAGTTGGCGCATGTCCCATTATGTTGTTCAACTGACGTCAAAATACACGTCTAAGTTTTTCTCTTGAATTACTTTCTATATAGAAAGAAAACATGAGAAAATTTGTATATAAATTGATATTATGCTTTCTAACAATTTATAATACTTTTTCAGTAAAATATTATGATTTTGCATCATAGACTAATGTTGCCTAATTTTTGACAAGCGAAGCACCCACTCCATAAATGCATGTTGATATTAATCCCAAGACTGTTATTTATAAGAGATAATCAGACCGAGTCCCTAACTTGAAATCGAATAGAGATAAACAAATCGAATATTATATCATGCGATCAAATAGAAGTTATTCCCAATAGTCAATCTGCCAAGCAATAGAAGTGCAATTTGATGAGCTTCTTGCAGTCTAAAACGCGATAGAAGTTTGTCATTTAGATTTCTGACATGCCGATTCCAATTTGTCAACCTCTATTCGATTTTGCAAAAGTTAGGCAATAAGCCTGAGTATCCCTTGAAAGAAAAAACTAAGTATTACAGTTGTCTCTCATAGGCAGCGCCGTAGCAAGTTCTTCGGGCGCTCACCCATGCTACGGCGCTGCAGCTTGTACATTTTAGTTTATAGGGTCATAATTTAAATGAACAATCGGTGTAAGGGTGATCACCAGCGCAATGGGAACAGTACGTCAGTCCCTCCGTA
This sequence comes from Podabrus alpinus, assembly GCA_932274525.1. NCBI lineage: Eukaryota > Metazoa > Arthropoda > Insecta > Coleoptera > Cantharidae > Podabrus > Podabrus alpinus. Next base: position 62,201,891 of record OW026457.1, on the reverse strand, counting down.
TAGAACTCTTAAGCTGCGTCCCCATCTGAGCGTAATTTATATTGCACGCATTTATGTGCACAGATTTCGTGCCGCACACCTACTTCTGACTCCACACGGCTTTCGTGCGAGTAAAAATGCTCAGATGGGGACGCAGCTTTAGGTGTAGCTTGTCCCAAAATATTTTAACATTTTGAAAATTTGTCGAGGTTTAGCGCCCTCACCCTTGCTATGGCGCTGCTCATATGTTCCTTTAAAATATCAAAATGAGGAGTTTCTATTGTAGTGAATATGAGTTCAAAAATAAATACATTGTTATGATCATGGGAAACCATGTAGGAACATAGTAGGTATAATATTGAGGAAATTTGAATATAATATTGAGAATGCTCTGTTTCTCTTAATTGATTTTACTTAAAGGTACAGTTTAATTCGTCCCTTGAGCCATGAACCATGAACATAATCTCTTTGAAAAACCTGGAGTTTACTTATATGGTTATTGCTTGCGTTCCCCAAATTGAGAAAGCAACGTTTATATCGAAGTAAACTCCAAGATATTTTATAGTTGCTTCAGATTCCAATAAGTCTGTTAGAATCTTTTCTGCTTGCAGTGCTTGCAGACGAATAAGTCGCTTAAAAAAAGTTAGTAGGCATTTTAAGGTAAGAAGCAATAACCTATCCAAAAATTTTCCTCTTGCTTCACAGATTCGAAATGCGCAAGTCGCCAAAAAATCGTCCAATGGAAAAGCACACAATACCAAAATTTTGATTTAGCCCTATGATGGCAAACTTCGATACCTCAAATACCTGTGTGAATTTTTTCAATGGAACTCTGTTGCCTTTCTACTTGAAAAAAATATTTAAGTTTTTGCAAATATACAGGCTTTTATAGCACAAAACTTCTGGAAATGCAATTTCCTAGGTTTGAACGTCGACAAAATTGTAATTATTTTCATACTTTTTGCTGTTTGTATTTCTGTTTGTATTTTTACGGAATTATGCATTTCTGAAAAAAAAATAATTAAGAATAATTTATAGATTGATTCTTCCTGCTTTTCACAATGTAATATTTCCTACTTTTAATAAGGTCAAAAATTATTTAATTAAACAGAGATGTATGAATTGGAACATTCTAGGTATTTTAAAAAAGCTAGGGTCCTAGAGAATATTGAAATGTAGAAAACACATAGGAAGACAATAAAGGCCTACAGCTCCGTACACACACATGGTGGAAGAGATTCCTCTTTGAGCGGGATCTAAATGACAAAAATAGAAAGACTAATGTGCAGTTTTTCATGAATTGATTTTATAACTTTTCAGTATCGGGTTATCTTTAACCAAAGGGGTTATTTGCATGGATATAATTCTTGAAACAATTGTTTTCCATATGGATAGCCCTTTGATTAAAGATAACCCAAGACAATGGCGGATTTACCATTGGTGTGCACCTTTTTGAGAGTTTGTTTGCCTGACTAGATTCATTTCTATTAATCACTAAATCGCGGCTAAAACCAAAGATTTTCGCGCAAAGTTTAAAACCATCACTGCAAATAAAACTAACTGCGATGTTGCTGGGCATCAGGTGATTCGTTATTCAGTTCTTTCAATGTCAGCATAAATAAAACAAATAGCAAAGTGAAGAAAGCTCACGAACATGCCGACTCTTGACGTTGGTTTAAAAGCTAGTCGCTTTGAGCACCAAGAGTTTATGAGGCAAGTGTAGTTTTAAGCAACTGTCGCTACAAATTGAAGAATTCGTCTATGATCGCTAGTGTGGGCATCGATCCTAGCACTGATACAGCATTCCCTCGTTGGATACACAAAGGGTTTGGGCGCAGTTATCTAACTCTGACTAGCTGAAAAAAATTTCTTCAGCTACACACTAAAGAACAGGCTTATATTTGTCTAATTAAAGGAAAAAAAGGGTGAATATGGTCAAAATAACGAAAATATCGACTTTTGAAAAGAAGGGAAAAGTAAATTCATGTAGCCGGTCGAACCCGGGGTCTGCACATATATCCGGTTACAGTCCCTTGAAATGGAATGAAATTTTTTCGGTCCGATTTGAATTTTACTTTGAAATTCGGATAGATGGGGGTGTGATTAGTAGATATTAGTAATAAATATAATCAAAAAAATGGAAAATAACTCGTGTATTGCCTAAAAAGTGAAAAAATTAAATTTTTTTTGCCTTCCAATTTTAGGGGTGTGCATTCGAAAAGGAGGGTAATCCATCGTCAAATCCTACCCTTACGGGGCGCCGCTCCGCTCTGCACCCCTCCAGGGCGGATTTGACTCTGGTTACTAGGCTAAACATACGAGAAGCGCCACCGATCAAGAAAACCGGGATAAATGCAACCGGGATGTGAGAGACCCTCGAAATAGCATTAAAAAGTATAGTTGCGGTATGGGGCAATATACTATTACGTTTCACCCCCAAAAAATCGCGTAAAAACAAAAAATAAGCGATGTTACATGTAGGAGCGTCGAGCTGCATCTGCCGGTGCGAAACCTTTACCTTTACCTTTACCTGATATGTATTTGATGGAGCATCCCGGCATGGCCGGCCTTCTCCTTCATCTGAAAGAATACATTAATGACATTGGAAGTTGTAGAGACCGGTGGGTCTCTGGGAATTGGCGCTTGGCGGACTGACTGGTTAGAAACCTGGGCTGTGACTGTGAATATGAGATATGTGAAGAAAAAGAAATTTTTTACGTTTGCCGATATAGTAGAGTCCCTAATTCGAAGAAAGAAATTATAATTTCTATTGATGACCTCGAAGTGAGTGGCTTCTACTTGGAACTAGTCAGAATTGGCGACTAGTGGGATTGTAGTGATACTATGGGGGGTGATTTATCGAAGCTTGTGGAAATTGATCGAAAAATTACACAAATCTAGTGAATAAATTCACTTTCGAAGAGAATTTGTGTAAGTTAAACCTGTGAACATACATTAGTCTGTGTGGGGGTGAGTTATGGTCAGGAGTTGTCCGTGGTCAGGAGTGATTTGGGACGGGGAATGAAGAAGTCGGCTGGGTTGTATTGACCTAGTTGATTTACTAGCGGGTTTTCTGAAAATTTGGATTTGTTGTAAAGATTGGTGGCATGTTTGCGGTTAAGAGTGTTAATAAGATCTAGTTTGGCGTCTGCATGTAGTCGCCTGTTAGTGACGTAATAGGGGGCGCTGAAAATAGCTCGGAGATTTTTGTTTTGAATGACTTGAAGTTTATTTATGGCCCTAGGGCGTGCGTATCCCCAGACAGGGGAGGCATAAATCATTGTCGGGCGGATTATGGCTTTGTATAATCTTAGTTTGTTAGCGGGGGACATGGTACTTTTACTGTTCATGAGGACGAACAATCTATTGAAGAGGCATTTGGCTTTACCGGTTGCGGAGGAAATGTGAGCGTCCCATTTGAGACTTCGGTCCATGGTAACGCCAAGGTACTTGACCTTGGTTTTCCAGGGGATTTGCTCCACAAACATCCAGACACTGGAGTTGTGAGGCTTGCAACGATTTCGAAACATGATCGCGGAACTTTTGCTCGAGTTAACCTCGATGCGCCAAGTTTCGTACCACCTCCCGAGATCGTTGATCGCCTCCTGGAGGCGGGTTGTGGCTACCGGTGCGAAATTTTCTAAGTGTAAGAGTATATCTAAGTGCACGTACCGTCAACAAAATGCGCGCCGGCCGAGCGAAGTAGTGGCATTCGACCGGTTCTGCACCATGCTCTCGCTACTTTTCCGTACTTTTCAAATTCGATTATTTCAAAATTTTGATAATAAATTCACCCTTCATATTTTGAGAATTTGTTATATTAACTGTGTTCTTTAGTGTGTAGCAGAAGAAATTTAGTTTCGAGTAGTTATAGATAGGTAACCCTAGCCAACGGTTTCTCTGAATCAGAGAACTCTGCGCGGTCATCCCTCGACTTAAATTTGTAGCTGGCCCGTTGTAAAAAAAAGTTGCTCACCCCTGAGCTAGAGTATCAACACAAGTCGCGTCCCACACTATGGCTCCTTCATTCCAAGGTACCAGCGTCACGTCAATTATAATAATAAATAATTAAAATTATAAGATTTTTAGTCGGCTATATTTCTGTAATATTTTTAAATATTTTCCAACGTTTCGGGCCGTTTACATTTTGCCCATTTTCAATGCTAAAAATAAATAACTTAATCCGCCACTAACCCAAAACTGAAAAATTAATTAAGGTTATGAGGAATTATAATATCATTTCCAGATAAATTGACTGACTGGTGAGATATATAATTAAAAACAATCTTTTTCCAATATAAGATATAGTGTAAGAAAAATTCCTCTTTTAAACAAGTTTCTATACCAATACGATTTGCAGTTTAGGGGTTCGAAAAACGGTAGATGTGGTTCTTCCAGCTTTTATTTACTCTATTTACAGTACAGGGACCCTCATTGGTTCTACCCTTGGTCCATCCTAAGCGGATATTGAGATTTCTTACTTAAAAGGAGCTGTTGTAGCCTAGAAGACAATTTTCCCGTCCGAAGTTGTTCCATCTATTTCATGGTCTCAGGGAAATTGGGATAATCTTCGATTATGTACAGAGACTCTCCAAATTTGTGTTAGTCTTAGAGTTTGAGCTAGATTATGCCAAGAGCATACATGTATTATTTGCAGACGAGCGCCGGTCGATCGGTTCGGTCATCACGGTCTTTCATGCTCGCGAAGTGCAGGCAGATTATCGAGACATGCAACTCTTAATAAAACCAATAGACGAACCCTTGCCACTGCAAACACTCCTAGCATCCTTAGCCTTAGTGTGGGACGCGACTTGTGTTGATACCCTAGCTCCAAGCCACTAAGTGTTTCTTGTCAGATAGCTAGTTTAGCAGTGGGAAAAGGCGGAGAATTTAAAACACAATAAATATAAATGAATAAAGGATCATTATGAATTATCAGCTTTTGCCGTTGAGGCACTGAGTCCGTGGAATAATGACGCAAAGGATTTGGTAGATCTGATCGGCCGATTATTAATTGTTGTGTTAAGCTAAGCTTAAAGCTTAGCTTGAGTCTTAGCTTGAGGCTTAGTTTTAGGCTTAACTTGAGGCTTAGCTTTAGGCTTAGCTTGAAGCTTAGCTTGAGGCTTGGCTTAACGCTTAGCTTGAAGCTTACCTTGAGTTTTAGCTTAAAGCTTAGCTTGAGACTTAGCTTAAAGCGTAGCCTGAGCCTTACCTTGAGTCTTAACTTAAACCTATGGTGACTATCGTCGTCTCCCTAACTTGAATCCAAAACTTTAAGATAACCCAAAAAACCTCCAAAATACCAACAAACGCTTCGTCTAACAACGCACTTGAAAGAATAGAAAAATAATCAGTCCACCACTAGGACTCGAAAAACCCAAGCACACGCAATTCTAGTGGAACTCAATAACTTTACGCGGTACACACCTGCATTTCCCGTACCACGGCGTTAAAGTCAAGCGATGTACAAAAGAATTCGTAAACTTTTTTAACAAAATTCTGCGCGCTACTTGGTCGGAGCAATGTTGGTAAAATTTATAATTTCCCAATCTTTTAAACGCTCTAACTTTTTACCTTTAAGATAAAAAACCATTACCAATTATTGATATACTTTATAATTTGGGAAATGGTAATTTTTTTAATGCAAATTAGATGAAACCAGATAAATACAATAAAGTATTCACAGCGGTACGGCGTGGCGCTACAGAGGCACTAGCTATTTATTATTACGTATTATAATATCATCGAATATCTGTTGCTCATTGCAATGGGCGCCACAAGCTTGAACCACTGGAACAATTTTGAGTTATTAAGGTATTAAAAGTTTATACTAACAATTCCAATGTTTTTTTTAAATTGTTTTACGTGGTGATTATGAAATTCTAGGTAAAAAATTAAAAAAACATTATATACCCATTACAAAAAAAAGTTTTAATATGAAATTTCGACCCACACAATGCGTGTTCACCTATTATGGGAAAAGGTAATAAACATATAATTAGTGTCATCTTTTTATTACTACTTCACATTTTTAGCGGATAAGAAAATTTAATTAGCATTATTAATTTCGTATTTGGAAAACCAAAAATTTATATTAATAAATTATTTTATTAAAATATCCCATTTGTATTTTTATATTTTTACAATAAAAGTTCGACGTGAAGACCGTTCTTAATTGAGACGCATTTTAATATACTAAGATGTTCTTATATTACGTGGGCTGATTTAGAAGCGCCGGCGCCATATAAAAAGAAGAAAAACACTAAAATTTGTATTAAAAGAGAGAGACAGCCACTGTCATCCTAAGCGGGATGGGTGGGATAGGTGGGATTTTATCCTAGTTCGCAGTTTGACTAAAGCATCGACTAAAGGCGCGCGCAATTCAAGTTCCTTCGGACATCTGTAATCGATTATTGGAATAATAAACATGAAAATTGTTTGTCAATGAAAATGTAGTTAATATTTATTCAACAACCTCTATTTGTGCTGCTTAACTGTTGGACTTATCTTAAATTTAATTAAATGTAAAGTACCTTATCACCGCACCCACCCCTAAATAAGTGAATCAGTGTCAGTGAACAAAACCCTTAGTTTTAGTTGACTAAAATGTTGGCTTATAAAAGAAGATATAAAGGGTGTTAAAACCCATGTTGTGTGCATATTTTGATATATTTAGACATCTTCAGATGGTACACTGGAATTATAACAAGGGTCAGGCCCAGCATTTGATCGACCCTGTAGTCCTTCTTCTTGCTATTTTATTAGGTAGGTCAAGATATTTTTTATATTTTTCAAATTTTTTCTTTCAAATATTTTATTGACAATCAAAGTAATTATTTTCTCATGTGTAATCTGACGCAAATTATTGATAATGATGCAAGTCAAAAAATTAGAAAAAATGGAAAAAACGCCTTCTAGCTCTTGGTAGACTTTTTTATGAAAAAGATAATTTGGTCTTAGTTACCTACCATCCAAAGCTAAAAATTGGAGGTTTACTTTGGCGGTGGGCCGCCTACGAGAACGGCAGCGAAGTATCGATCCACCAACTACCCTTACTGTTGAATGAACCATTCATATAAGGGAAGCCAAGTCGAAAAACATTACACCACTATTTCATATATAACTATAACGTGATACACCTTCACAACATCGATGATATGCTGTAGGAACAAAAATAACATTTCGTTCATAACGAGATATATTTAGAAAGGTTAAAAACCAATTAGGCTTAAAAATATCAAAACACCAAATTCTTTTTATAAAACACGTTTGTCATTATTTTTTTAAATTCAATGTTAGAAAGGTCAGCTTATTAATTAAATATTAATGTTTTTTTTTATTATACACATAAATAATTATGCTGATGAGTTTTCCTCCTACCTACTTAGGCCCACGACTAAAAAAAAGTATTCCAATAAATTTTAAAAATTATTGTTATAAGTTACTAATTTGGAAGTTATTAAAATAAGCTAATCTAGAAGATAAAAATCATTTAATTTGGGAACAGATCTGGGTTGGTGATTACGAGGATGTTAAATTGTTAATCTCGTTACACTAAATTGTTATATTTACATTACATGAACCTAATGTAATTTTGTGTCTATTATTATAAGATTTAAAATTTTATATATCACTCCGTGGGTCAACGGATTACTGCCGGCTATAACAGATTGCTTTTACAAGAAATTAATATTAAACACGCCAAAGTTTATATTAGATATTAAATAAATAAATATTTTAGTAAAAATAAATAGAAGGTAATTAATCGTAATTTTTTTTTAATTTAAAAAATTATTTGTTCAATAAATATTTTTACATGAAATATTAAAATCCTGATGATAAAATTGTCAGTGGCTAAAAAAATAGTGAACTACACCGATTTTGGAAAATTTATAGATTTCCATGTCGCTTATTACATCAAGCAAAATTTTAATGTTACCCTCGCTGACGATGAAAACTGCCAGAGGTGTTACAACGGTACAAAATTCTTAAATCAAATTATGTAGAATGTTGAAAGTTAACTTTTTGTAACTGAAAATTCCCTAAATTGTATTCCTTGAATACTTACAACTCGGGAAATTCAGTCATTTTAAATTAAACAAAAATGTGCAATTTTCATCCCCAAAATAGCAATACTTATATTTGTTTTTATCTGCCAAACCATGGCTTCTATATTTTCCTGAAAATTAGAAATAGCTACCAAAAGGCTTCTATTGAATAGAAGAAATATTTCAATTTCTTTTAAAAATGAAAGAAATATTTTTGAAATGTATTGTGAAAATTTTGAATTTCAATAAATTTGATATATGGGCCGATTCATTTGAAAACGTTCATGAGTCAGATTTGAACTGCTATTCGTAGATTAGACATACCGCTTTCATGGGATCAAAAATGCTATAAACTTTCAGATTAATATAGCTATTTGTATTTTGAGCTTCGAGTCTCAAGTTATTTCCACAAAATTTGATTTTGTCATTTTGCATTCTTGCAGCATCTCCCCTATCTACAAATCTTCCAAAAATAGTTAGTTAAACAAGCCAATGCACTTATTATGAAAGTTACAGGTTCAGTTAATATTTACGTTATAAGAAATAATAATGAAGCAAAACATTTAAAAATATTCCATCTGGTTCGGAATATTAAGAATATCGTGGTTAACAGTATTTCTAATGCAATTTTCAAAAAATGGGTAAAAGAACACCCCCAAAAACTATTAAGGGCCATAAAGGTGCTCATAGACTGTCTTAGAAAAAAACTGAAAAGTTATAAACTAAGAGCAGCAGAGATTTTAAAATAATAGATCTATGATCGATGCGATGTCTTATACTGACAAGGGGAAGGTCAATCAGCAATCAAGATCCCAATTTATTTGGTGATTCTCAAAACCAAAAACCCTATGCCGGTATTTGGATTTGTTCCAATGTTGCTTGGTTTTTGAATTATGAATTTTTGAAAATAGGGTAATTCCATCTCAAATCAACTGAAGTATTTACTCAACTCCCACCAAATTTGAAGAAACTTGGTACACTCCATCTTAGTATGAAATAAAAAATACAAATTTAAGGATTTATCCAAGAGGGCATTTGTGGATTCTTCCAATGCTTTCAGATGGTTTGCTCACAACTAACTAGAAAAATTATATTGCTATTTGGTGGCGCCAGGTAAACATAATGAAACAAGTGAAGACTGAAGAAAACTGTTTTATTTGTTTCGCCAAAAATTAAATTGGAATTAGAATTAGTCTTCTAAAGGGAAAACGTACGACTTTCAAAAATCGCTACATCTTTGAGTAATTTAAACCAATTACAACGGATAAACCATCATTATATTCAAAAATTAGAATAAAGAACATAAGCATAACTGAAAAACATCTGTCAAATTGGATGAAATTCTACCTTCAATCAGCAGGCTAGTCCCTGGATCTGAATTCTCTGTACACGTTACTTCATTTATCAGTCACTAAATGCTGTCGGTTGAGGTATCGGTGAAAGCTAAAGCGCACAAAAAAATTTATCTTCAAAATGTCAGTTCTCAAATGATCAAAATTACATTATTCAAAAACGTATCACATTGTTAAATCACACTATGAAATGTTGTCGACGCCAAAAATATGGAAAATAATCGGTACAAATTTCGAGATTAACATCAAATAGGAACATCTTCCTTTTGGCAGTAAATAAGTGTGCGCCATTTTTTACTTCGGTATGAGAATATTGAATAACTTTGAAAAAAACCAAAAAACTTAAAATTGAGTTGTTATCATTTAATTTGGACCTTTACAATTTATTTGAATCAATTTCCGAATACAACATCAATTAAGTGACCGCCCTGATTGGTCACGGCAAAATGGGCTCTTTTTGCGGCATTTTCCATCACTCTTTCAAGCATCTCGATCGGTATAGCAAGCATTTCGGCACGGATGCTGGCTTTGAGGTCGTCCAGGGTCTGAGGCTTATTGGCGTACACTTTGCTCTTCAAATATCCCCACAAAAAGAAGTCTGGAGGCGTTAAATCTGGAGTTCTCGGTGGCCAGTCAATATCGCCATTTTTCGACATCAAACATCCGTTGATGTTGAAGAAATAAGGCCCAATGATGGTTTTGGCGCTAACGCCAGCCCAAGCAGTCACTTTTTGGTCATGCAATGGTTGTTCATGGATCACGTGTGGATTTTCGGCACCCCAAATGCGACAATTTTGCTTATTAACGCCGCCAGACAGTATGACATGAGCCTCATCGGTCATCAAAATTTTCTTCCAAAAATCAGGGTCAGTGTCAGCCATTCGAGCAACTGTTTGGCCGTATTCCAAGCGACGTGAATGGTCAGTGTGCAATATTCTTTGTGTTAATTGCACCTTATACGGAAACAATTGCAAATCGTCCTTCAAAATGCGTCGCAAAGTTATTCAATGTTTACATACCGAAGTAAAAGATGGCGCACCCCGTACAGGTGGGCATAGAATTTTAGAAACGTGGGCATTAAATGGTGAGACACCGCGTGACGAAAATCAGTCACAAACAAACATCCAACAGAGCAAAATCCATGATCCGCATCGCCCAAAATTCCAGAAGCATATATGTGTCCTCGAAATAAAAGTTGTCATGGCGTTTTATAGATAACATTTAGATAAACGTAGAGGAAAATCAGAATATATAAGACAGTATCAGACCTGTGATGACTTATGGCATTGAAACATAACCAAATCCATCAGTATACCGAGAGTATGATGAGAATAACCAAGATAAAGTTGCTCAGATCCATAACCGACAAGTTCCTCAGAGACAAATAAGAAGAAGAGATATAAGGCAAAAATGTGAAGTAAAGGACCTTGTTGGATTAGGACAACTAGAAGTTTTTTAGAAGAACTAGAAGTGGTATTCGTATTCACACATTGTAAGAATGAACAACCCACAGATTGACGGGCATTGCCTTTGAAAACAAGACGAATAACGGTAAACGTCCACTAGATAGACCACTTAAACCATGAAGGATAAAGAGATAACCGGCAATCAAACTCCCATAAGAATAACAAATAATTGGTAACAACAAGTTAATAGATCTCAAAGAAAATGTTATATCAAAATTTTACAAATATTTTTTATGCCTTGCCAACCAAAAATTTTATTATCCGTTTCCATTTCTTATAATCATTTAAAAAAGATTTTAATTTTAATTTACTTTATGTTAAAAAGTATAATCTGTTGTTTTTTTTATATTAATAATATAAAGTAGGTACAAGTTATTTGTTAAAAAATAGTTTTTTCAATAATTCTATGATGTATAACTTTCGTAATAAAAGAAAAAGTTGAATGTAAAACATAGTAATTTCAAAATTTTATTGTAACGAAATAAAAATTATATGGAGGTACCTACCTAAATAAAAACTAAAGAAATAAAAATTCATACGAAAATTTTAGCTAACAAAATCCAATGCAGATATCCTTAAAGCACTGCATTTTTAACGTAAAAGTCCAATATAGCAAGATACAAACTGGATGATATTGGATTGTTACTTTTTACATGAATTTATTATTTTTGTGGCAATAAAAATCTTAAATTAGCATGTTTATAACCTGAAAATAACGAACCAATATGCAAAACTATTATCTAATAGTTATTGTAAGGGACGGTCACCCAACTTAATATATCTAATAGCTCTACAGTTGATACACAGATTGAGTGAGGGCTCCAAATATACATAAACCTATAAACATAAAAAAAACTACTCGCGATTTACCTTACCGTTGGGGGCGCCACTAGCAATAATAACATGGTTGTGTTTGGACGTATATCTCGAAATTCAAAGTCATTTTATGGTGAAAGTTTGCAAAAGTTTCAGTGCTTTGTTAAATTTATTATAATATGTTTCGTTAATTAGTTCAATTTGTTATGCCTTGAGCCTAAAACGCGTATTTTCATTTAATACGTCACTTACTAATTTGAAATTCTTCCGCCTGGTGGCGTTTACTTAATATAAATCGCGATTAACTATTAATCAGGTTGAATAAATTAGAAGAAGGTGGCAAGAAGTACCCTTCCTAACTTATGTGATGTGAGTAACCACTCAAATTGTAGGTTCAAATGATACTGTTTTTATTAAGTTTACATACACTATTTATATAAAACTTAAGTGCTAAATTATCACATTATAATTCTATATTAAATTTATTGACCTGATGAGTAATGATTTTTGTTACCTGCTTATAATATTTTATGCTTAATTAAAGTTAATTTACCTGATGAGTAAATGTTTTGAACTATGATATGCTTACAGTACGGAAATGAATTACATTTTAATTGACCTACTAAAAGTGCGATGAAGGCATTTTTTGCTTTATTAGCACTTCTTTAAGTAGGTTGATACAATTATGCGTTTTTTGCTTAATTTACTTATATACAGGGTGGTTGGAAACGACAACCCAACCAACCAACAAAAAAACCTGTTTAATTTTAAATTAAACACAGGTTCTTAATTACTAAACTTTGTACAATCAGGGATGAACGGCTGACATATGTTTCAGACTTATTGGTCATCATCAGTACCGTATATACATGGAAGCATTTGAATTGTCCCATATCTGCACCTTATCGGCTTATAAATAGTATAATATTGTTTGTTGTTTCAACAGCTATTTTTTTCAACGTCGAAAATTGATAAAAATTGAATTATCTTCTAATAAAAAAGTTTAAACGAAATCAAAAATTTAAAAATAATTGCTTATAATTCTTGAATCAAACAGAATTATTATATTTTCAAAATTTATCACGTATCATTTTAAATTATAAAACAAAAAACTTAAAATCATTTAATTTCAACTGTAGATTCCGAAATGGGGGAAAAATTAATGAAAATTTTGAAAATGATAACTTACTGCAATAACTATTCTTGTTTCGATCTCATTAGATTATCTTCAGGTAGGTAAGCGTTACAATTTGAAAATAAGAAGTCAAAAGAAAAGTCAAAAAAAAGGAAAATAATTTTAAAGATATTAAGATCAGAACACTTTTTTTGGCTAAGCAATGGTGAAAATTTGAACTTGAAAGATCTTCAGAAAATAAAAGAGAAGAAGTATTTTGCTATAATATGCATGTATTTAAACTTATGGTCAATTTATGCACAAAATTTAACATAACGGAACGGAATGTAGAAAAGATGGGCTTATGCACTTCCATAAAAGCGTTTGTGCTTAATGTAACATAACGTAACGGAACGGAATGAACGCTTTTATGGAAGTGCATAAGCCCATCTTTTCTACATTCCGTTCCGTTACGTTAAATTTTGTGCATAAATTGACCATTAACATTTGAAATTACTCCATTTTAACGTTTTATCTAAAGTTATTTTATAATATTTTAAGAATTATTACAATTATATGCTTTATAAACTTATCATGAAAACTTTATCCTTTTTACAACGGAATCTGTAACTTCATTATTTTCATTTACTAAATTAAGCATTTTTTAACAAGTCACTTAAACTTATATCAGTATAAAAAATTTATGACAAAAAATGTACATCTCCTATCATAAATATTATAAAAAATATACGATAAACTGTTTTTGAAAAATTAAAAAGTTACTTTTAAAAAATTAGGGAAACATTTGAACAGAATCAATTATAATAAATAAACGCTGTATTTTGGTATTTTCATTTAAAAAAAAACTTGAAAACTTTTGTTATTTATTACATTAAAAAAATTTTTCTATATAACATGTAATAATTAAAGTTCAACGACGATAAAAAAACATTGTGCTACTATATGAATGGTTTCCTTGTCTAAATAAAAATGTTTCGGGTATTTTAAAAATAGTCGTGGAATGCAGGCATGGCTCTAAATATATGCTCCAAGTTTGAGCAAAATGTAGAAAGCAATCAATTAGTACAAAATAACATTTTTAGGCCTACGCTTGATTACATTGCAAAAAATTTTTTAAAAAATTTCCAAATCAAAAATCCTAACATGCTCAAATTACTTTTGAGAAAATCTGTATTTTTATTTTCGAACACGCTATATATAAAGATATTTTAAATTAGTTTTTATTGACGAAATTAAAAATATTATTAGTTTCAGGAATACACATAAGTAGTTAATAAATAACTGGTTGTTTCTATTAACGTAATGACTATTTATACCCGCGTCTTTAATCATTACTTACTCTAGTCAAAACATTTCTAACATGACCCTAATATAACACCACTTTATTCTAGCTATAACGAAAAGCGAATCCAATGGAATTTCTACGGTGTCCCCTAATGCTGCAACTATGGCCTCCTTTGAACACAAAGGAGCAGCACGGCAAATGTACGGTTCTGGTTCCTTAAGACCTGCAGGCTCCAATTCATTGCAGCAGCAAGATAAGCAACCGAATGGACTGTCGTCTCAAAATTCGACTAGGAAGCGGCCACTGTCGTCAGTACCGTACTCTGGCATTCCGCTTGTTCCGGTTTCTATTCCAATTCATGACTTCGAGCATATTCCTCGTGGTTATCCACCTTATATATCGGAAGGCATATTATCACCCCACCGTGGTTTAACAACCAACGGAGCTTCCAACAGGGGTGGTTTATATGGTGGAAGGCCGGAATATGCTAACGGACGTCCAAGCCATGGATTAAGAGTGCGATTTCCGTTTGATCATGGTTTTATACCGGGAAGAGGTTACACTGTGCAAGGAATTAATCCGGGACATGGAAAAGTACATTACGGTAAACCGCCATTCCGTGGTTATCCCAGTCATGGCACTGGTTATATGAAGATACCTGAAGAGGAAGAAGATCAGATGGACGATGAGGATGATGAAGAGTACGAGCATCCTTGTGGCGGAAAATGTTCTTTTGATGAATTTTTGTGCATCACAAGTTGTACATGCATTAAGAATGAGGAAAGGTAAATAGTTTCTAATTTATTATAAAAATTACCCTATAAATGCAATAAATAGGTAGAAATAGTTTCAAAGGTCAAGAACCCTAATCTGCATGAGGAGGAGCTAAGGGGGCGAAATACATACATATACAAATTTGAGCCTTCTGCGTTGAATTTTAGGGTTCTTGACCTTTGATACTATCTCTATTTTTACCTTACATTAAATCAAGGAGTTTTGATTTTTGACAGTATTGCGTAATTTAGGGTCCTAAATGATTTCCTGTCAGCTTTTTCGCAATTTGTCCTTTACGGATACCGTAGATCTTACGATCAAAACAGTTATTAATAATATTATGAACAATAAAATTGTTTTTTTGGTGGTCGAATAGTTTCCAATCTATAACGGCGTAACAAGTAAACTATTAAATATTTTTGTTTAAAATAAAAAAGATTTTATTATTTTCATTAACAAACCATCATACTCTCATTTAAATCTTCTCCGCTTTTACCGTCTAGGTTGACTGCCATCTTTTTCTTTACTATTTCCATAAATATCGCTGGATTTGTCGATGTCGTCTTCAAATAAAAGTATCTTGTTTCGAATTCATTAAAAATCTGTAGCACGTTTTTGCAACTTTTCCCATTGCATATTATAATGGAGCACTTTAGGCCCACATTTTTTTAAAACCACAAGCTGCACCGCATCTTATCTTGCGTTTTCACGAGATAAATTGAAGCAAAGCCTGAAGAGTATTATCCTTATTTTTGTTAATGGAGTAAGTCCATTCTTGTTCCTTTTCCAGCACTATTCCTATGGAATTTTGTGAATGCTACACCAATCCTAGACTTGTAGCAAACCTGCACTGCGATAAACTCATCAACTATATCTTCACCATACTGAAAACTTGCGGTAGAGTATAAGTTTTAGGAAATTTCTCATTCCTTCGAGGTCCTTTTACCGTAATGATGGTTTGGTGACCCACCTCTTTCTATGCATGTGATAGCGTTCGAATTATTTTCAGATGCATAGAAGACCTACTTGTTTAACGTGGGCTCCGAACCACTTCATTTAGAGATGGACTTTCTTGGCAGATTACCTCGATGGCTTTCCATTGCTTGCCGATGAGAGACGGTCAGAATAAAGTTGTTACCCCGCCCGGATTTGAACCGAGCGTTTCGCATTAGCAATAGACGCACTTAACTGCCAAAGCTATGACCGTCTCTAATTTTTCCTTCACCTGGTTTTAAAAAATAAATATTTGGGTCTAATTTTGCTACAACAGAATGATACACTGAAAACTCTTGAAGGCTATATGGATTATTAAAACGTTGGCATCTTCTGTTTCTTGCTTGGCCGAAAAATTAGATAACTTGAATTGTGTCTTCAGCTTAAGCGAATTTTGTTATTTTCGTAGGCCAGTAAATTTTCTTCCGAGAAAGCAGAATGTAATGACGATTTCGAACCCTTGCGCATCGCTTCTTCTGAAAATAATGGTAGAGAAAATAGAGAAAGTTCAAATTTCAGATATTCCTTCAAATCTTCCTCCGGCAATTTATTTTAACATCTCCAACAACTCCAGGGTTTATGGACATCAATTAATCGATTTTCGGAAAAGGAGATAAAAAATTTAAAAAATTATTTGATAACTTTTTGGGGTCTGCATTGTCGCGAGTAACGCGAGAAATTCTACTGTCGAAATGCTGTTTTTCTTTTTACTTTTCCATTTCATCACAAATATTGTGTAAGGACGCTATACCCAAAGTCCATAATGCCAAATTCGTTATGCAAAAAAGTTCTAACTGTGTCTGTAATTCCACGTCTTTGAGTGAGTCCACCAGATATCTTTATGATCTTATCAGAAGAAATTCGTGACCAAAATTTAGCAGAGCGCCCGATAGTGAATGTTTTGTAATCATAAGGTATTATTTTTCCTTTGAGAATTTGTACGCCTCTCTCTTGCATTTCAACTACTTCCTCTCATTTATTTTTCATATAAAACAAACATTTACTTTAGAAGAAACCACAGCAAAATTTGACTAAATATTTCAGGCAAAATATGTAGTAAATTTTCCCCTTTATAACATTGATGGTAACTTTTTGATGGTATGATCTACGATAAAGGAGATATTATCAAAAAACTCATTTTGGCCGCTATATTTTTAATATTGGGACACGAGCAGCGCGGCGGTACACCGAAGTCAAAAATTCTGGAAATTATTACGTAACTCTGCCAAAAATCAAAACTCCTTGATTTAATGCACGCTAATCGACTCTTTCGTCTTTATTGACCATACTATAAATATACTGTTGCTCTCTGCCCATAATTCACACTACTCTATGGTGCATATTACTCAAAAAAATATTTTTCGTAATGGCAATAATTTTATTTTTCATTTCAAGAATTTTAAAATAGAAACTTTGTTATGTTATACCTTAATTAAGCAATTATATAAAAATTCTGCATACAAAAGCAAACTTTCTCCTGCAAAAACCGATGAAACGCCTACATTAGATATAAAAATTTTCTATATTTTTTGCTAATTATCTACTAATTTGTAGTTCTTCAAAACAAACACAACGAAACTTCTACTGCTAAATATTTATTAAATATTTGAATACAAATTACTCAATAAAACTTTATGTTAATCTCTTCATTCCATTCAAGTTATTATATATTGAAATAATTTAAACTCACTCGATCCAATACAATACAGGATTAGTTAATTTTTGAGACACTTAGGATAAGTCCGCTAAAGGTCCCAATCGACTATCAAATTATCAAATTCGTGTAGTGAATACATTTTTACAATATATACAAACAATTTTGTTGTTTATAATCTAGATGCGATGGTGACTCGGATTGCGATATGGATGAAGATGAGGTAGAATGTGGTGAAGAAGAAAATGCACGAAATTTAAAATGCGAAGAGTCACTACATCACGTTCGTTGCCCTAGGTCCGGAAAATGCATATCGAAAGAATGGCTCTGTGATGGAGATGATGATTGTGGTGATTTTTCAGACGAAACGCATTGTGGTAATTCAAGCTTTTAAAATTCACATAATGTAAACTATTCGTAATTCAAAAACAAATTTGTTTCATTAAAAACTATTTTTATACTATTGTTTGAAACGTAAATTTTTTCCGTACTTTAATCTTTAAATAAAACCCAGATGGCTATGCAAACAGCCACTGGTGTTTGGAAATCCCAAGTGCTATTGGACTTGCACTAAGTGCAAGCAGTCTGGCGTCTTGGCAACCCGTCAAAAAATGAGAAAAGAACGGTTTTGAATTCCAATTACCAAAGGTCGAAATTTTTTAGTATCTTTTTCAAATAATAGTAGAAAAAATCTTGTGTGAAACACGTAAGAACAATAGCTTCCTCCATGCTTTTTGCACAAATAGCTGTTTTAGTTGGAAACACAAAATATTTAGTTCTATTCAATTTATTTCACTAATTGTACCTACGTCATGATTACAATTCCAATTTGTGAAACGTAGTTTAGTTACCAAGTAATTAAATAGCGGTAGAGTTAGAATGGTTTTAGAAATAAGTACTTACATTTAATTAGCTGAACTTACCATTTTATTTATTTTGTGTAGGTTCAGCTGTAAATTGTTCCGAGGATCAGTTTGAATGTGCTAATGGATTATGTATTCCAAAAACTTGGATCTGTGATAATGATAATGACTGCAAAGATTTTACTGATGAACTTAACTGCAACAAAACTGGGTAAGTTTTTTTAACTTTTATTTAAAATTCATGATGATATAAAAATATAATAAATATTTTTGACTGCGGTTCTAAAACTTTTGTTTGTTCTTTATTCGTGTAAATTATGACATTTGCAGTATATAACTTTAAAATGCATTTTTTGTCGGATTATTTATGTTATGTTTCGTTAAACATATTGCGGGGGCGAAGAATATGGTGCGCCGCGCTTGCACCCTTTCATCGATTAGTTTTGTAACCTACAGAGCTATAGGCACTAACGCAATTATGTAGCCTACAAAGTAGTCTTCAAAAAGCTTGAATCACAATAGTTACATCTAAAACAATGCCTTAAGACGATGAATACTTTTAACTTAATTAAATTTCATTTTTAATACTTAAAGAACTTCTGTTATATATTTTTAGGCAGGAAGTAATTATAAAACATTGCATGGCCGTAAAATTTACTAAATAAAATAAGTTTCGCAAGATTTTACTGAAAAATATATTTAAAGTCCTGGTCCATTCGAAATGTATTTTATACGATATATTTATTTGTAAGGTATCCAAGTCAAACAAAACAGTCCCTTCATTGCAAAATGTTACAAAGCAGGCCAAACTATAAAAATTTGGGCCAAGTCATTTATATTAACATTTCATCATTCCTTTTCCTGTTTTTCTTACGGATACTTGCACTTTTTTTGTTAAACAGGATGTTATTGACGCAAATTTCATAACTCGGAAACTGGTGGTTTCTAGATCTATTAATATTTGTTTATGTGATATTATAATAATTCGACTAATCATTATATTGTTATAATTCCAAAATAAAGAACATTCTGGTTGAGTTATCCAAATAATAATTTTAAATGTAGATGAAAGTAAACACAGTAGTTATATGAAAATCTTATGAAAAATTCTACCCCAATATGATGTAAAAAGTTGAGACAAGCTCCTTATTTACATCGTAAAGTTGATCATTAAAACTTTTGTTGGAAGCCGTACTATAAAATTTAATAATTCTCGGGAAGAGATAAATCTGGCTTTCGTATATGGCCTATATGGGTGGGGGATCAAGCAGTTAAAAAATTAAAACTACTAAAATATTTTCCAAATATGATAATAAAATAACCAGCAGTGCAGCTCAAAACGTAATTCGGCAGAGTAGAACGGAAAATCTGGTCTTGCCAGCTATGCTGTTGTGATCTCAAGTCCAAAATCGATCTATGGGCTATGGGGAAGGAAACCACCCCCTTAATTACATTTTCCTAGTAACAGTCAACTTAGCTTCAGCCAAATTGATTAGCCAACCTCCAACGGAATGGAATTGTAAAGAAGATAAAAATAAAAATTGATTCCAATCCAAAAAAATTTTGAAAAGTTTTTAAAAGTTTTCGGAACTGAGCATTGCAGTGATAGGAAGTAGGACGGCCGTAAAGTCGCATGTACTGGCTAGTTATATAATTATAATTACCTATAATCTTGAATCCAATAAATTTATATTCAATACCTTGCATAATTTGAAACAATGCCTTTAGCATTCTATACAACAACGTTATCATTTATAAAATCGTTTTCTATAAAAAGATTTAGATCTGCATTAGGTCACTGTGTAACATGAAATCCTACTATTACATTCCCTAAGCTATTACGATATTTCGTCGCTATCCCTCAATCCCCTTTTCAAAAATTTGCATATCTGAGTTACGAAGCATGGAATATATAGAAAAACAAAATACATGTATTCCATAAACCCATCTAATGAAAAAACTTTATGGAAAAAACAGCAATAAATAATTTGAAACATATTGTCATGACTCAACCGTCAATGGGGATAAATAATCATTAGTTATTCAAAAAAGCAAGTCCAAGGTAAATATTATATGGGGAATATAAGATGATGTAGAAGTTTATTGATACATAAAGAATATATAAGAGAACCAAAGAAGAATTAAAAATTAAACCAATTTTCAAAAGTTAACAAATGAAATGAATTAATAAAAATAAATTGAGATCACACAGAGAAAATAAAGTTGAGGTTAAAAAGGTTACTTAAAGGGAACAAAAGATGTTAAGTTTATAAAACGGAGAGTCAGTTTGAACGGAAGAAATTAAATAACGGGTACATGAAAGAACGTCTTGGTCAAAACAAAAATAATTCAAATAATTACGTTAATTAGTTTAGCATAGAGTTAATAATAAAAAAGTTTAAAATAGATTAGTCCAGGTTAATTAGATAGTTAAATAGTTAGGTAGTTCTGAATAAATTAATTGGTCCATCCGGTTCCAAGGACCATGTCGAAATTAGGAGAAGGTGGCAAGGACCATGTCGAAATTAGGAGAAGGTGGCAAGAAGTACCCTTCCTAACTTATGTGGTGAAGATGCGAATCAAACGGATGTTAAATTCAGAACTCGTTTATTTCAATAATATCACCGTATTTATATACAATTTTTGCAAACTTAATAATATTTTCATTGTTACAATTTTGTTGAGTTTACATTAAATACCTTTAATAACCTACATAACTACCAGTTTATTTGCACTTACTTAGTTGCATTTATTGTATTTCCTGGTCAGCAGTTTTACATAATTAATTATATTTTATATATACAGGGTGTCCGAATAACCCATGTTTAATTAAGATTAAACATTCTGCCATCTCCAATGGTTATAATGGTTGCATTTCGAACATGTCTGGTGGTGTGGTGTCCTCGTTTGTCTTCACTTGGGCTGCCGAACTTGATTTGGTGGTGATTTTGATCTGATCCAACAATGATAACTTGTCAAACAGAATCCTATTAATTTGATTATGATTGTTCCTGTAATAAAATGTGAATTATTGAATGTTCTATTTTGTTTAGATGATGTGAATTTTCTTTACATGAACTGGCGATAGTTCATGTAAGCTGCCACCCCTAACTGTTTGAATACATCTACATCTCTTTCTTCCTTCTTCTCTTTTCCATCTTCGAATTTTCCATCGTCTTCTCCATTGTCGTAGCATCTCTCTGAGTTTCTGTTGACATCTAGGGCCCGTGTACAATTTTTCGTTTTGGTGCAACTTTTCTTGCACTACTGCGTTGTCTTGAATGCTGATCTCATTGTTTAGTGGTTTGTATAATCTCTTTTCTAACTGATGTGTGATCCATTGCTGTTTCCATTCTCCTATTTTTGGTGGTACTTCTTTGGATTGTATTTTAACTGGTCCACCATCCTCGTTTCTTATTTTATTTTTTTATTTTCACAATTTTCCATTTTAATATACTGATGTCTAAGTTTCATGTGTCCGATGTCCAAATTTTCGTTTTCATAATTTTCGTCTTGTTGAATTTTCTCGTTTTCTTTTGACATTGGTTTATGGATTGCAGCTTCTTCTTTTTTCATCTTCATTTATAGTGGTTGTACATCTTCTTCCTCTGGCATTTATTTCGAATTTGCAACTTCTTTTTCTATCCCCTCTTCCATCTCCATTGATATTGGTGTTAAATCTTCTTCATCTGGCATTTGTTTCGAACTTGCCATTTCTTTTTCTGCCATCTCCTCTTTCATCTCTTCTTCCATCTCCATTGATCCACGAGTTGGATCGGCTATTACTTGATTTTCCCATGCTTTTGATAATGCTGCCCTCAATATTTTTGCTTTTTCATCGAATTCGTCGTAGATTTCCCCATCTTCTTCCTCTGGCATTTGTTTCGAATTTGTAACTTCTTTCTTCAAACTCGCAACTTTTTCTACTTCCATATCCTCTTCTATCTCCATTTTAATTGGGTTCATACTTGCAGCTTCTTCTTCTTCTATGTTTGCTTGCTTTGATTCCAGAATACTTCCTGATAATTCCCATTCCAGTATTTTTTGTAGTTTTTCCAGGGATTGTAGACGTATTGGTTTTACGTTGAAGTATGGTTTATTTAATTGATCTGTTTTCTCTTCCAATCGCATTATTGTCTCTTCATATTGTTCTTCCATTGCCTCGAATATGTTATTTTTGAAATATGCTTTGTCATATTCTTCTTCATATGTTTCTATTTCTTCGTTTAAATCCATTATGTCATGCCATTGTTTTTCTAATTTGTGTTTTAACCTGTCGCACCAGGAATTCGTGTCTTCATCATCTTGTGATAACTTGTTTGTTATAGGGATATGAGATTAAGATAGCAGCGCCGCTGGATAAAAATGTGAACTACGTTAAACAACATTCGTGTGACAGCCGCGCTTGTGTTCGTTGTATTTTACGAGTTTTTCATTCCTTTTTCCAAGTGAACTTGTTATTTTGTTTAAGACAAATTACGGTTAGTGTTGTTTAGTAGTTCATCTTCCTGCATCAGTTAAATAATATATACGGTTAGGTGAGTTTTAGATCGCTATTTTTCGACGTGGGGTTTTATGTTTAATTTTTAAAATTTGCAGATATGTCAGAATCTTACGAATTAAGATTAAATCTTCTTGACTATCTCAAATATTTAGAGGGGTCTGAAACATCTAGATGTGTTTATGAAGCCGAAGCAGTTTTAAACGAAGGACAGGTTGTTCTATGTGGTAAAATATTAATAGAAGCGAAGCAGAACAAAATAAATATTGTAGCATTGTGCATCCAATCTTCTGCAATAAATTTACTCCCAATTTATTTACCACAAGGGTATTCAGCCGTGGGGAATAAATGAAAACTTAACTCCGGATTTTTCTTTGCCCAAGATGAACATTGAGGCACTGAACAATATTGATTAGCGCTCATATCGAAGTATATATTATTAGAAAATTTTGTTAATCGTCGAAAACTTTTAAAATCACCACTACAACATACGCAAAATTGCGTAAAATAAACGATACTAGTCATTTAACTAAGTTCGCCAAAATTCCGCTAGGTGCCGTGTTGCTTGTCATTAGTTCCCTATGGTTTCCATAGTTCTTCCCAAGTAGAACAATCTAATTTGTTGTCTTCTTAAACGTATCGCTTGGGCCTCCATATCTGTATTATTTTTTTGATGTTTTCTCTACTGAATGATTACTTGTTCTCTTCTTAAATGCTTGTCTTCTTCTTGCTTCTTGACTGCTCGTTGCTTGTATTTGCTTGTGGCGTCTTCTTGGCTCTTGTTTGGCGTCGCTGTGGACTTTGATAATTTTCTTAATTTGTCTCGGTGAATGGACCTTGATGATTTTCTTTATTGGTCTCGGTGAATGGACCTTGATGATTTTCTTTCTTCTTCTATGTGGACTGTATTTCTTTTTGCTGATTCTGTGGTTCGAAGGACCATGAATAAATTAATTGGTCCATCCGGCTCGAAGGACCATGAATAAATTAATTGGTCCATCCGGTTCGAAGGACCATGTTGAAATTAGGAGAAGGTGGCAAGAAGTACCCTTCCTAACTTATGTGGTGAAGATGCGAATCAAACGGATGTTAAATTCAGAACTCGTTTATTTCAATAATATCACCGTATTTATATACAATTTTTGCAAACTTAATAATATTTTCATTGTTACAATTTTGTTGAGTTTACATTAAATACCTTTATTAACCTACATAACTACCAGTTTATTTACACTTACTTAGTTGCATTTATTGTATTTGCTGGTCAGCAGTTTTTACATAATTAATTATATTTTATATATACAGGGTGTCCGAATAGCCCATGTTTAATTAAGATTAAACAAGTTCATTACAAAAGTTTAGAAAAGAAAAATTAATTCATAAATTTCTTACAAAAACAATTTTTTTGAACAAATTATAAAATTAATTTGGGGATTAAAGATGTCATGACTCAACCGTCAATGGGGATAAATAATCATTAGTTATTCAAAAAATCAATTAAAGGTAGCATGAAATCTTGTAGCGATTTAGAAGGTTTACCGACATTACGTGAGACTCGAAGTAAGAGTACAATAAATTCAGTTAATGATAAACACAAGGAAAAGGGATGAGAAAGGTCCAAGAATGATATCGAAAAGTACAATTGAATGTTCACAATTAATTAACTAAATAAATTGTTAGACGTTAAGAAATTGTTATTATAAAAAAAAATGTATAATTAGGTTAGTTTAAGTAGTGCACCAAAAGAAGAATTTACGTGGGTTTTTAAAATCGGTTGAACAATAATGCAACGATAATTATCCGAGACTCTCAAAAGTGGTGCAAGCGAGCGATTATCGGAACGACAGGTGGATCGAACGGTAAACACTAAAACAAAGGCAAAGGTGTAAATAATTTAATGACACTTAAATGAATTAATCATTTATCAAAAGTGCATGAAAACTTACCAGGTACACAAAGTATCAAGTAGGAACGAACGGATTTTTTTCCAGATAACCTAGCAACGAGCAGGTAAATAAACAATTAGTTAGTTACTCACAGCGAAGGGGAAGGCACGTTTTCGAAGTGCTCCCCAGTTAAGTTAGTGTTTTAATACTCACTGCGAAAGGGAGGCACGTTTTCGAAGTGCTCTCCAATTTAAAAAGTGTAAATCTCACAGCGAAAGGGGCGAGGCACATTTGGAAGTGCTCCCCAGTTAAAAACGCTTCTTCCAAGATCGCCAAAGCGGGAAGCACGCATAAATTCGGGCTCCGGAAAAGTTTCTTAATTAATTATAAATTAATTCAGAAAGAGTGGAGAGCTAAAAATAAGCGATTATTAGCACGTGTACGAATGAAAATAAGTGCGCTTATAAACGAATACGAAGACTTACCTGGAATAATTTGGAATAACTGGTATGGAAAAAGGATTAAACAATCCTATAAATACAATACGCTAGTTGCGTAGCTCAAGTGGCGCTGCCCTGGTGGCCAAATTTAGCGTAACTGGGATGGTGAGCGCAAACGGTTTTAAATACAAGTAATAGTTTAATTACGAATTAAACATTAAGAATTAGAATTAAGAAGTAAATTTGAATTTAAATAATATTCTATATGCCCTATATAACTTAATAGCATTATGGTTGGTAGTGCTGACGGTTTTATGTGATTTAAAAATTGACATAAGTAGTAGATTCACATAGAAAAGCTGATTTAAAAATGAGTGCAAAAAGGTATTGTTGTGTAGTTGGATGCAATAAATCAGAGAATAAGAATCCTGATTTAACATTTTATCGCTTTCCTGGAAGACCTTACCAGATTAATTTGTATTGTAATTTATTATATTTACTTGCCTTTTGATAACGATTTACCACGAAAAAAGTCAATAATGTTTATATTTTGATAACCACATTGAATAGTAACTGGACTGAATTCATAATGTGAAAAGCGAATTATTTCAACTAAACACTTGGGTTTATACGCTAGTTGCAACTTGTAAATTTTGATAACAAAACATTGTTTATTTTATTTTATATAGTAAAATTATCTTGGTTATGTACCAACATAAACTTAAAGGATCGACTAGTACAGTTTATAATAATTATTACATAATAAAATATTTTAAATTAATAAAAATAATTAATATTTTTGCTAATATTACCATATAAACATGAACATTCGGCCATCCCAGTTTTGACAAAATTTATCCACGAGACGGCGCTTCGTACGCTTTTGGGAGCTACGCAACTAGCGTATTGGAGCCTAGATGCACAAAAATTGGAATCGATAATAAAGGCAAATTTCTGGATCTCTGAAGCACACCAGGATCAATCGTTCGTGGCGAAATTGCCAATGCAAGGAGTGACACCTACGTTCGGGTAAGAACACACTGCAATTTAATTTGTATGACGCGGCGCGAGTTCGCGAGTTCAAATAACACTAAACCGATTTCGGGAGAAAAAAATAGATTTTGGGGTAGAATTATAAATTAATATTAAGAGTTTGTTGTTTTCTGTAGTTAAGATTTGTTCATGTTTAGTATTATAAAAATAATTTTGGAATTACAATTGAAAATAAATTTAATTAAAAATTGTATCGAAAACAAGTCGTATCATTCTGGGATTTTTCCATCCCAACAAAAGAGACTCATTTTCAGAATAATTAAGAAAGAGCAAAAATATCGTGGAACCGACTACTAGAGAAAAGAGATTTCATGCGAAGGTAAATATTCAAAAAGCTAGCTGTGGTGGAACCACTATTAAAAATAACAAAAAGTCAATCTTCTTGTACGCACACGCACTGTATTCGCGGTCGCACCACACAATCCTAATTTCCTATTTACGTCTTGATGCAGGGTTTAGTCACCCCTCGCCTTACACCTTCTTTCTGTATCCAAATAAACAGCGCTTATCTTGACCAATAAACAGCTCTTGTCTTCCTCTCCTATTTTAAATATCCACTCCACTCGGCATTAACTCAATTCAGGCCTATATACTCTTGGTTATCTTGGTTGGTAAACGGTTTGCCGTTTGATAAACGACTTTATTTATTCCAATCACGCACTTTCTCGTTCACTTGCCCGCGACTAAAATCCTTGTTTCTCAAGATTTTTATAGATAGATTTTAACACGTTTTATCGGTCCTGCGTCTGATAACGTCTTGCCTTTTTATCACCGTTGTTTATTCTCCTCTTATTGCTATGGTTACCCCTTTTTTTATCATCCCTAACATTTTGCCTACTAACATTTTTTTTAAAATATAACATAATAACTATACTAACATAATAACATTTTTTATAAATTGTTTTTGATGACTTTTTGCATGCTATATTTTCTCTGACTGCACGACAAACAATTTAATACCGCAACAGCCAAACATTGATGGACACAACAATATATAAGCAAATTTTCCATTTGCGCTCGGTTTCGGATTTAAATTTTTGCTAATAAAAATTTTGTTATTGAAAATTCATTATTGTGAATGCGCAGATGTTATTCGATAATCTACTCTATATTCAAATTATAAACTATACGAGTAAATTTGAATTATACATGTGGTGCCGATTTTTCGTGTCGAATTTTGGTGTCGGTTTTTGGTGTCGATTTTTGGTGTCGGTTTTTGGTGTCGATTTTTGCGAGGTAACGACCGTAAAAACATGTTCCATGTTAAAATATAGCGAGTGACGTGCATATAAAAATATAAACCCCACACACCGCATATTTTAATGTCGATCCAACGTGGGGCTCTGTGATATTTAAGGGGACAGCGCAATATGATCCAGTTATAAATTCTAATTTTGTGATTTATATTGTTAAAAATTACTTGTTAATGTGAATTAGGACTTTTCGCTTTGGCATCTTTAGCATAAAATTAAACAAATACTTAGTCCAAACTAACTCATTAGAGTTACTAATTATAGTATAACGCTGAAACTCTCAGAAAGGAGTCCCAACGGTATTGAACATACTAATTTCCCCACCTCTTCCCTTCCATCAAGCTGTATCTCTCAAAATTGCGTTGTTAACAAACATTTGTGAAAAGTTAACTTGAACAAAAAATATGCAATGGCAATTTCCTGAATTTGGCACCTTTACCTCTTGATAACATAATAATCGATAAAATATTTAAAGGGCAGAAAAAGTGGAAATAATAGTGCATTACTGAAAATTCACGTGACATAACAATCAAAACCGTACCATATTATATTTCAGGTTTTGTACCATTTACACAACTAACGTGGATTCTGAACGAGTTTTACGCCTCGCGGTCCACTCCGGACCAGCGACATTCATTTATAATTTTGGCCATCATAATTTTATCTGGGGCCAAAAGGTAGATACGTATTTGGAAAGTGAAAAATCCTACTATAGGATATTAATAGAATAGGCCATTCACACACCCGTAACATCGTATTCATATAAATGAAATGTGAATTTTATCCAATCGGCAAGCCGTTAAAACAGTAAATTGAAACGTAATTAAAGTATAAAATATTTTACATTCCTTCGAAAGCTTTCATATACCAATGAAAACGGGTTTGAATTAATTGATTTATTCAATAAATAAATTAGCACGAATTTTGAAACAAAAGCGTACTTTAGTAAAATAGTTCATAAAATAGCCAAGTATCTAAAAACGCACGACCACAACATCGCGTTCAAACCAAATAATAAACAGAGCTTTGCAAATACGATTCGATGAGACACTGGAAATCAATAAGTTAAAATATTCGTTTACTCTTTTGAATAATCAATCTAATCTGAATGACTCACTTTTATTAAACTAGCCTAAACAACGCACATCTGTAAAGCAATAAAAAGCATTGTCTCACTTCATGGCTACATTTTCCCTAATTGAGGGTTTCCAAAACTTGAATTACTGACAATGAAATGCGAAGGAGTCTGTAATATGGAAGTCGTTCTGCTGTTCAAAAAAGCGGACAAACCGATATAGAAAATTATAGACCAATAAGTCTCCTCTCTCATTTATGCAAATTATTGACTGAGATAAGCATTGCATTCATATTGGAATTTAGCTATCTCCGGAGAGATTTAACATATCTATTTATTGAGGTAGATTTGCTTCTATTTTCTTTACATTTCATTCCTACAGTCTCTTGGCATCTATTTTGGTTTCCGTTGCAATTCTTCTCTATGCCCGCCTATGTTCAGTTCTCGACCATCATCTTCCTGAAGTCCACTGAAACTTAATTTCACCATCTTATTTTGGATTTTCCTGTGATGTGGTCCTCCATTGCTTTCCATTAAGTCAGTTGTCTTATTGCTGATTTCGCCCCCATTCTCATCGGAATATTTTTTTTAATATCTTTATTTCAGAAATTTCCAGTAAGAAATGGTCTTCTTAGTGTCTTGTAATATTTTCATCTTGGATATCTCGTTTTATTATTTAGCTGTATCCCTAATAGCTGAAAGTATTATTTGCTTCTTCAGATTTATTGCTGTTGATTTGTAAGTATTTTTTTCTGCTGTACTTTTTCTCTTACACTTATATTCGTATATTGGTTTGTGTTGATTTATTAGCAATCCCATTTTTCCATCTCCAATTTTCTGATTATTTTTCTAGGATCAGATTAAATAAGATTGAAGACATCGAGTTTTAAGTGTCTATACTGGTCTTTTTTAAGTCTTAAATGCGTTTAAACTTTAAGTTTGACTAAATTTCTTCTTCTTTCATGGCTCGAAAACCTTTGTGAGTCTTGACCGTTCAGGAGAACCTTCAAAATTCATTTAACGGGGTAAATCAATCTTCTGTCTTACATTTCTTCGCTTTCTACATAGTAATTTGTGCGTTTTTGTTTTCTCTACTAGCTCCCTCCACCTCTCCCTATCGCACGCCGTTCTCTTCCATTCCTTTGCTCCAATAGTGTTCAGATCTCTGTATACATCCTCGATCCATGTTGTTATAGGTCTTCCTCTCTCGCTCATTGGTTTCCAATCCATCATTAACCTACATAACTTCTCTTGTTCCTGGGATTCGTAATACGTATCCCATGTAATTCTTTGCGCCTTAACGTGCTTCACAATGTCCTCGCCGTTCATCTTATTTAGAAACTCAAAATTCATCAACCGCCTGAATTCTTTCTCTTCTGTCTCTACTGGCCCCCCAGATTCCTCTCAATATTCGATGTTCAAATATTCGTAGTTGCTCTTCATCGCTTGCTCTTAAACTGCAGATTTCCAACGCATATGTTGTCACTGGTCTTATCAGGTTTCGTATATTTATTTATATTTTTCTTCTTTTACTTATTTGGAAATTCTCAATAGGTGTTTGTTTACGTAGTAGGCTTTGAACCATGCATATTTGCATATTTTATGTATTATTTGATCTTCTTCTCATTAACTTGTAGTTCCACTTCTGCTGCTACTTCTCTCACATCTCTTATTGCCCCTATTAGTTCATTCCTTGTTCTGCTTTTTTAATTGCCATGTCGTCTGCATAGGCTATGATTTGTTTGTGTCTCTTTTGTGCTTAAATTCTTTGGTCTTCTATATTTCTTACAACTGTCTCCTGAACCAGATTGAATAGCACAGCCGATAAGACAGCTTCTTGTTGTACTTCTCTATTTATGAGTTTGACTAAACTAAGAAATGATAATAAACGATTTAAGAGATGAAGGAATGACCAGAATCGACGTATTACACCGCTATATTTACCCTGTAGTCATTTGTTTCACCATGTGATATTCCGACACGCTGTTGTTTCTTCAAGGGTCATATGTGTGTTATAATCTAAACAGTTTTCTCGGAATTTTCAGCATTATTTTTATTATGTAGTTTATTTCTGTTTACATTATCAGAAACCTGTTTAAAATATATGAAGATCATAAACAATAGCATACTATATTAATTTATTAACAATTCATCAGAACTTAAACTATACGTGGCCTTATTGCTTAAGGCTCTAGAGAGAATGAAAATAAAAATACAAAATGTGTTGGTTTCAGTATAAGTCTTCAATATGCCAACCTAGCACAATAAAATAATAAACTTTTCTAAACAATTTACAACAATAAAAAATAAATTTAAAATTACAACATTTTTACTCAAAATGCCGCGCCCACCCCCTAGGCCTATACAAAATATAACAATATACGGTAGAACCCCGATCCGAATCTCGGTTATCCAGTCTTCCGTATTATTCGCGGCGCCAATATAAAATCCGCTTTATCTGAGTCTTGCCGATTACGTAATATGCAGACAGGCTTTGTCTGAGGATGTCAATCTGTCAAATGAAACGGTGTCATTAATCAGTCAGTCTAGCATACGTAATAGGTACATGGTGTTTGTAATTCTTGGGATTAAATATAAAATAAAATATCTACCACGTGAAAACCTCACGCAAATGCGTATTCTGTGGTCCATATTTTACATTACATTTAAGTACATATTTATATTCCTTACGTAATTTAGTCAATTTCTTCGTTAATGTTGCGTTGCAGTTGTTGAGTTGTTAAACGCTTATTTGCATAGTCCTTTGCCTTTAAATAGCCTCAAAGAAACAAATCTGGTGCTGTAAAATCATATTAATAAGCTGGCTAATCGAGTTATACGATTTTGATATGAATCGTTCAGGAAATTCTTCGCGCAAAATTTGTATTGTAACCTCAGATAACCGGGGTTCTACTGTACAATCAGCCAACATTGCACGTAAAGATCTATGAAGACTTCTCTCTCTCTCTCTCTCTCTCAGCTTCCCTCGTCCTACGTAAGGACATAGTGAAATCATGGTGGTAGTGCCTTTAGCGAAGTGCCCCAAACCCCTCCGTCATGTGTTGCGTGAGTCGCCGTAATATAAGGTCTGTTCAGTTAGAGTTTTGATCTGATCTATCCATCTTGTTGTTTCCTTCGATCTTGCCCTGGGTCTACAATTTTTCAAAAATGCTTCTGGTCTTCGCGCAATGTGACCAAAATATCGTAAGAAGGACTGGCTGATCTTAGTTGATAACCGCGTTTTGACCTTTAGATCGCACAAGATGAACCCATTTGTACGATGGGTCTTCCAAGGTATTCTCAACATACGCCGGTATGCACACATCTCAACGAGGCTTCGACTCGTCTTATATCGTCTGCCCTCAATGTCCACGTTTCGGCAGCATATTATGTTGCCATCGGGAATATCGGTCGCAGTATGTCTCAGCTAGTATGTCTACTTGGGACAGGTTATCAGAATAACGAAGAAAAACCTGAGACAGCGGATAAGGATTGAAGTAGGACACCCAAGAACTGGCGTAACAGATATAAAATAATCACTTTGCAATTTTTTCTACTGCATTTTTTTGGTAACCTTTGTCCGTCGATTTTCGATTGTTTGGTCTCATTTTGATAATCTTGGATTTTGCAATTATTAATTATATCCGTAAATTCATTCTTAGATAATGACCAGAATTTTTGAACATTTGCTAATTTAAAAAAAAATTACTAAATTTTCCTATGAATACGAAAAAAAGGCTTACATTTTTACAACGCCCTACAAGAATTTACAAGGAAAAATTAGACCAAAATTTCGAAATCTTTGACAAAAATGCAGTAAAAAATCGCAAAAGTGATATGTGATAAGTAGTTGGAGCAATTGGCCCCTTATAAGATCCTGTGAGATAGACTTATAAAAAATGTACTACTGGCAACCGGGAACCCCCAAGCGGAGTGTGGGAAGATCACAAAAAGATGGTTAGATGATATCAGGATGCGTAGGTAGACATTGATAGACTATCCCAAGATAAATTGAATTGGAAGAAAATAGAGAGACTATAGCCAAGAGAAGAAGTATGTGACACATGTGACATTTTCTCCATTTCAGTTCTGAAAGTATTCGTACATTTTTAATTATTCTAAATAGAGATACCGTTTAAAATTTTGTTTATCAAGAAATAACTAATTTGGGAGATGTGTCCAAAACACGTTGCTGAATTTTAATGTACAGGGGGAGATTATGTGATGTGATCCTTATTACTGATAGACGAATTTTCAGTATAGGTAATTACGCTACGCTTCAAACATCGAATTGCAATTTTACCGATGTAAAATAATAGCTTCGATTTTATTTTTCTATTTCATGATCATGTAAACGGTCTAAAAGTTACAACCACTTTTTGCTAAATTTCTGAGAATTTGGAAAGGCACTGACAGGAAGAGATGTTATTTTACGCCCTTGGAAGATTTATTCCTGAAAGCTTTAACTTTATGCTAATTAAAGTTAGTTTGACGTGTAATTTTTCTAAACTGCTTATTTAGAATTAATTTATGATTGCGTCTTTCGAAATAAATTTCTTATGAATTTAACCAAAAACGTAACAGAAAATTTGTGGAGGTGTCGTTGTTGATCTTCTCATTTGGACACCCACGCTTGCGGGGGAGTTGACCTTGACAGGGATATTATAGGGGTTGATTATTCAACTTTCTTGTGGTACACCACATACATTTTTTCAACAATTAGTTTTCATTTATAAATTTATAGAATAACAAAATAATTAAAAACCCCAACCTGCCTACATATTTGACATGTTTTCATTCATTCCAACTGTCCGTAAACAAGAAAAAATGTTTCCTGTTTAGATAAAAATAAATTTATCCATATCTACTTCAGTTTTTTAATTAAATTAAAATTTCAGTAAGTAAATAAGTGCAAATGCGATCCAAAAGCCGATTTGCGCTCGAAACCCATATCCTAATTAAAATCGATTGTAACGTAACACACATTTGAAAATAATTTTTTTAAACGAAGGAAATTGTTAACAAAATTCTATTTGTTGATAAGATCCGCGAAAAGACGGATCGATTCGCATGCTGGTTACCCTGGATACCAACGTCCCAGGCAAATCTACCTGTTTGAAGAAATAAAAAACATTTATTATTTTTTTGTAAAATTCAAGTTTCGTGAAATATATTACAAAAAATACTTTTCTTATTTTTAGAACTTTTTAAATTATGAAATTTTATACATCTTCGAGTCATTGCTGAACCTAATTTCTTGTCGAGTTATAAATTTATTTTATTCTTTCCTAATAAAAAAAGGTAGTTTTATTTATTTTTTTTTCATTCCATACAGATGTACAAAAGATGAGTTTTCGTGTAACGATGGGTCCTGTATATCGCCTGGTTGGAAATGTGATAAAGAAGAAGATTGTCCGGATGGCTCGGATGAAATTGGATGTGGTAAGTTATCGCAAAATAATTCGAATTGTGGTCATCACACCAAAATTTCAGATATTGTGCCCATGATTTGCAACAATAATGAATTTCAATGCGCCGATGGTACTTGTATTAAGATAGAATTTAAATGTGATGGTGATGATGACTGTGGAGATTGGAGTGATGAAGATGAATGTAATAAAAATCCAGGAAGTTGCGTTTCGGGAGAGTTTAAGTGATTTTCCATAAAATTATATTTTATAAATTATAATAAACATAAAATATTTTCAGGTGTAATAGCGGGAAATGTATTCCAAAAAGATGGAGATGCGACAAACAACAAGACTGTGAAGACAATGAAGACGAAACCAATTGCTCCTATAGTAATACAAGAACTTGTTCCCCTGATGAATATGCTTGTATCAATGGAGCTTGTATTTTGGTAAATTACAAAACTAAATCTAAACTAAAAAATCTAAACATATACCACAATTTTAGAAAAATTGGGTTTGTGATGGATTTTCTGACTGTAATCAAGGAGAAGATGAAGATAAATGTGAAATAATTTGTAATGAATCGAAATTTGCCTGTTCTGGTTGGGGTTCCAATGACACTTCAACGGAATTTTGTATTAATAAGAAAAATGTATGTGATGGGCAAAGAGACTGTCCAAAAGGCGAAGATGAAAATAACTGCCCATCAAAACGCGAATGTGAGAATGGTACAACTTGTTCCCAATTATGTATTACAACAGTTGATGGCAAAAATGGATGTAGTTGCCGCCCAGGATATCGATTGTTATTGGATGGCAAAACGTAAGTACCTAATCTTGTAATTTTTTTAATTCTTCTTTAATATAATTTATAATACAAATTTAGGTGTGAAGATATCAACGAATGTTTATATATAACTGACCCTGTTTGCTCACAAAAATGCAATAACACTGTAGGTAGTTTTAAATGCGGCTGCATGACTGGATACATTTTGAGACCTGATCTACGCACTTGCAAGGCATTGGGAGCACCACCGACCCTTCTATTTGCCAATAGAATGGATATCAGACAGGTACTGAACAAATTCAGTTTTTATTTTCCCCGTTTACTTTTAAGTATCGATCTTGTAGGTATCTTTGAGCAATACAAAGTACACTGCTATTTTAAAAGGACTTCATAACGCAATAGCTTTAGATTATCATTACGAGAAGGGCTTAATATTTTGGTCTGATGTTTCAACTGACGTCATAAGAAAAGCATACTTGAATGGTAGTGGAACAGCAGGTACATAACAATGTGATAAATTACAATCACACACTTAACAATATTATTTTTAGATGTTATTAAGTGGGGATTAGAATCGCCCAGTGGTGTTGCTTTAGATTGGGTCCACAATCTTTTATTTTGGACCGATTCGGGAACCAGAAGAATCGAAGTTGCTACGCTTGACGGAAAACAAAGAGCAATCATAACTGCCGATGATCTTGACAAACCACGAGCAATCGCAGTTCACCCAGGTGAAGCGCTAATTTTTTGGACAGATTGGGGTCCAACCCCAAAAATTGAAAAGGCCGAAATGGACGGAAGTAATAGAAAAAGTATAGTCACCGAATCAGTATTTTGGCCGAACGGACTTACTTTAGATTATACTTCTAATCGACTCTATTGGGCAGATGCCAAACATAATGTTATTGAATCGGCATTATACGATGGTAGTAACAGAAGAAAAGTTATAAGTCGAGGACTTCCGCATCCGTTTGCCTTGACCTTATTCGAAGATGCTCTGTATTGGACAGACTGGCACACAAAATCTATTTCCACTGCAAATAAAATTACAGGCGCAGGTTTACGCACAATTCACTCAAATTTACATTTTCCCATGGATATTCATAGTTATCATTCTCAGAGACAACCTGAGTATAAAAATCATTGTGGTGAAAATAACGGTGGTTGTGAACACATGTGTCTACCTAATAAAAAATCCCTCGCGTGCGTTTGTCGTATGGGACAAAAACTAAACCCAGATAAGAAAACATGTCAACAACCCGATAAAATGTTGATATTTGCAAGAAAAAAGGACTTGAGAATAAAACATTTAGATAGAGACGCAGTACATCAACATGAAATTGTTATACCAGTAGATGGTATTAAATCCGCTGTTGCTTTAGCTTGGGATTCGAAAACAAATTCTATATATTGGACAGACGTCGAAAGAGACACGATTAATAAAGCACACTGGAATGGTAGCAACCAAGTAGTTCTTGTGCACACAAATATAATATCACCGGCAGGTTTAGCATTAGATTGGATTACTAATAAGCTGTATTGGACAGACGCTGGCACGGCAAGAATTGAAGTATCTAATAGTGACGGTTCTATGAGAGGGCTATTAATTTGGGATGGGTTAGATAAACCGCGAGATATTGTTGTTGATCCTTTAGGAGGTTACATGTACTGGTCTGATTGGGGAGAAAAACCAAAAATTGAGAGAGCCGCTATGGATGGTACCGAACGAATTACCTTAATAAGTAATAACTTAACATGGCCTAACGGATTGGCTATTGACCATGGAGCTGGAAAGCTATATTGGGCAGATGGTGGAACCAAGGCCATTGAAGTTTCCAACTTGGATGGTTCGAATAGAAAAGTTTTAATAGGTAA
This sequence comes from Podabrus alpinus, assembly GCA_932274525.1. Classification (NCBI taxonomy): domain Eukaryota; kingdom Metazoa; phylum Arthropoda; class Insecta; order Coleoptera; family Cantharidae; genus Podabrus; species Podabrus alpinus. The sequence continues at coordinate 62,165,246 of OW026457.1, read as the reverse complement.
ACTGATAAATATTAATTAATTGTGTGATTAAAAGTCATTCATTTAGGTGGATCGGCATTACCACACCCTTTTGGTTTGGATGTTTTTGATAATTCCATATATTGGACGGATTGGAGTACCTCTAATATTGAAAGTGCAAACAAATTAACTGCCAAAGACAGAAAAATATTAGGTACAGGAATTAATGGCCTTATGGATGTTCGAGTATTTCATAGAAACAGAAAAGATATCAGCACCCCATGTAACATATCAAATGGTGGTTGCAGCCATTTGTGTCTACTAAAGCCAAAAGGATACAGCTGTGCCTGCCCAATTGGAATAAAGTTAGGGGTAATATTAAACTGGAATAGTCAATTTTAAAATGTTAATCTTTTTTCATTTAGGACGACCAAAAAACTTGTGCTGCGGGTCCCAAAAATTCGTTAATATTCGCCCACCGTGTTGATATCAGACAAATTTCTCTAGATGTTCCTTACACTGTTGATGTTGTACTACCATTTTCCCCGTTTAAAAATGTTCTCTCACTTGATGTAGATCGTAAAACTGGAGAAATTTATTGGACTGACACTGCTGAAGATGTAATTCTAAAAGGAACTTCTGATGGAAAACACATTAGATCCATAATTACGCACGAACTGGAAATGGCAGATGATCTGGCAATAGATTCTACCGGAAGAAAGGTAAAGTATACTTATTAATGTTTTTCATTTAAAAAATTAATGTTCGTTCGATCTACACTAGATATACTGGACTGATGGTGAGAGAGACAGTATTGAAGTTAGCGAATTGGATGGATCGAATCGTAAACTATTAATATGGGAAAATTTAGACGCACCAAGAGCTATCGCCCTTCATTATCACCACGGATTGTTATTTTGGTCCGATTGGGGAGTGAAACCAAAAATAGAAAGAGCGCACATGGACGGAACAAATAGGTATTTTCGATAATTCTAACGTTTTTCCCTAATAATATTGGAATAATTTTATTATAGGGTAACTATAATTGATAAAAACTTAAAATGGGCAAATGGATTGGCTATAGATAGGCCTGCAGAACGTCTATATTGGTGTGATGCTAGTCGAAAAACTATCGAATCCAGCGATTTGAACGGAAAAGATCGTAAATTAATTATAGAAAATATTCCATATCCATACGGATTGGTTGTTGTGGGTAATCATATGTACTGGACCGATTGGCAAACACTTGCCCTACACAGAGCAGATAAAATAAACGGTAGTGATCAAATAATTATCAGGGACAAATTGGAAGGTTTAATGAATGTGCGTTCGGTTCAAAGCGATAATATAGAAGAAAATGCATGTGGACACAATAATGGTGGTTGTTCTCATTTATGTTTACGAAATCCTCAAGGTTTTTCTTGTCACTGTCCAACTGGTATTAAAATGTCAAAGGGAAATAATAAAATTTGCGACGATCAGCCGTCTGCTTACATATTATTCTCTACCAGATCTGCTTTATCAAGAATCAGTTTAGAATCTAAAGAATTATGGGACACCACTTTACCAATTCCCGGTATTGAGCATGTCATTGGCGTCGACTTTCATTGGAAAAATCAGTTCATTTATTTTACTGATGTAGCAAAAGGTGCTATTAACAGTGTAAATATGAAAAATTTATCACAAGTTCACAATATAGCATCGCAAAATGTGTCTTCGCCCAATGGAATAGCAGTGGATTGGATTGCAAATAACGTTTATTGGGCAGATACTGGAAATAAAGTAATTGAAGTGTGCAAAACTGATGGAACATCAAGAAAAGCAATTATAAATACTGACATCTTGGAACCTAGATCTGTCGCTCTATATCCGAGAAGGGGTTATTTATACTGGACGGACTGGGATCAAACACCTAAAATTGAACGTTGCTTTATGGATGGATCGTCGCGAAAATCTATAGTAACCATGGATTTAGGATTTCCAAACGGATTAGTTATTGATCATATAACGAAACGTTTATATTGGACAGATGCAAGATTGGACCGAATTGAAACATCAGATTTGCATGGGCAAAATAGAATACAATTGGTTCATGTTGAACCAAATGTACCAGCAACTCATCCGTTTAGTTTAGCCCAAGTAAGAAACTGTGAATTTACTTAAATTATAAAATTAATTATTAATTTCTTGTAGCTGGGAGAATACATATATTGGACAGATTGGTATTTAAAATCTGTAATTCGTGCCGATAAAGCTAGTGGTAAAGGGAGTGCAATCATAAGAAAGAATTTGGATGGTGCTATGGGAATTACAATTGTAACAGAAACTAGACAACAGGGATGGAATCCGTGTGCTGAAAACAATGGAGAATGCTCTCATTTGTGTTTGTTTAAATATAAAAATTATACGTGCGCTTGTCCTGATGTTCCTGACGACAAGCCATGCCATACTGGCAAGTCCAAATAATGATTACGTAGGTACATTTTGTAATGTGAAATTTTTTGCAGAACCAAAAACTTGGGTATCCTTGAAACACCCGAATCAAGACTACGAAGAGGAAGATGAATATTATGATTTAAATAATGGTTTCTCTGAAATGATTCCGGAACTGCCTAGAAACGGCCTATCACACCGTATATTACTATTTATTTTAGTGGCAATATTCAGTATAATTTTAATAACTGCAGTGCTCTTTTGTATGGCCCTACTCTATCGTAAACAAAAAAAGAAATATTTGTATTCTAATGGACGAAGCGTTATGACCTTTTCTAATCCGAACTATTACACATCCAATAACGAAAATGGTCCCCAAACTGTATCTACTAATAATGATAAACGACCATTTATTTGGAAAAGACTGAAATATGATAAATCACAGGTAAGTTTCTGCCGATATATAATTTGTTTCGTATTAATTGTTCAATTTGTTTTTGCATATTCATCTCAATTTTTAAATTACAATCCACCAGGGTTGCCCAGGCGATACTCGCCTCTAATAGCAAAAATAACTCGTTTTACCTTTTAATTCTGTAGACAAAGTTAGAAAATGTATGACAGATCTTAAATTAGAGGCGAGAATCGCTTACGAGCGTCAGGCGATTCTCGCCTTTAAAGAACTTTGGGATACATTTCGCCGCCGCCCCCAGCCCCATCATAAATTTTTTAATTAAATTAGTGTTAAACGTTTGAGCTTCAATGAGCTTCCATACAACTCGTTTGAACCACACGATCGCGAAGTTATTCGAGAAAACTTGCCACTCACCGCAAATTTTTTTATAAAATTGGTGTCAATCGATCGAGAATCGTTTGGCCTCCAATGAGCTTCTATTCCTGTCGTTTGAGCTTCAATGGTTTTTAATAAAAATTCAATCGTTTGGAACCATTTTGGGAGGAGCTGTAGAAATGCTTTTTAAGAAATGAGTTTTTTAATAAAATTAATATCGATCGATTGAGAATCGTTTGAGCTCCAATGATCTTCTATTCCTATCGTTGGAACCCCAAAGGTAAAAAAGGTGGAGCGTTTAAAAGATTTTAAATTTTACCTACATCGCTCCGAGCAAGTAGCGCGCAGAAGTTTAGTGTTAATGAAAATAATTATTATAATAGTTTTTATTTTTATATATTAAAAGAGAAAACAAACAACATTGTCGATAAAAAATAATTTGATAGTCCATAGCACTGGAGGGAGTTATTTGCGAAACATTTTAGGTAGCAAATTTTAAAATTGTTTAATTAAACTAAATTTTTGAATTAAATTGGTGTCAATCGATCAAGAATCGTTTGAGCTTCAATGTGGTTCCATTCCTATCGTTTGAACCTCAAAGATAGAAAAGTTAGAGCGTTTTAAAAACTGTGAAATTGCAAAATTTTAAATGTAGCTCCGAGCAAGTAGCGCTTAAAATTTTAGCGTTCTTGTCATATGCAAATAACTAAATATAATAAGTACACTGGAGGAGCCTCGATTTGCGTAGTTTCAATTTGAGTCCAATCAAAAATTGGAAAAAGACTGAAAATTTGATATGAGTCGAACGTAAAATTCTACGTGTAATTTAATATCTTGATCTGCAAGTTGAATATGTAATTAATATCACCATGAGCTGTTATAAAGATTTATACCCTAAAAGTAAATGTAAACAAAATGCAAGACAGCAAACTTTGGACAATTTTTTTAAGGTTCATGTCAGTGCCCCCCCCCCCCCCGCGTTTAGATTATTTTTATTAAAATGGTTTCAAACGTTGGAGCATTGTTTGAGCCTGAATTTCCATTATTTTCGTTTGAGCCTCAAAGGTCGCGGACTTATTTTCACAAAACACTACTAGGGGGGCTGTAGACATGTTTTGCAATTTTCCTTCCCATTTTAAATTTATGTGTGCAATTGATGTCAACCGATAGAGCTTCGTTTGAGCTTCAATGAGCTTCTATATAATCATAGTTTTAAGTTAATTTTTTTATAAAGTTATGGCTAGAAGGTTTGTTAAATTTTTTTTATTTGGAAATTATAACTTCAACAATAATAAAATGTTGCGCGCTACCAAACGATAAAAATAAAACCTCATTGCAGGTCAAGCGATTTTAGATCGACTGGTATTAAATTTATTTAAAAAAAAATCACTTCTTAAAACAGTCTTTCTACAGTCCTTCCCAAAATTGTTCTAAAGAATTGAATTTTTATTAAACCTTTGAAGCTCAAACGACGAGAATAGAAGCTCATAGAAGCTCAACCGATTTTCGATCGATTGACGCCAATTTTATAAAAACAAAATTCGCGATAGGGGTAGGCCATCATTTCTATAACCCTCCAAAAGTTTTTGCGAATAACTTCGCGATGCATGTGGTTCTAACGATTTGAATGGAACCTCATTGAAGTTCAAATTTTGATACTAATTATTTCATTAAAATATTAGCAATGGGAGGGGGGGGAGCCCAAATGTATCTAGAATTTTGGCCACCTCGTCCAAGCCATTAAACTTTTTCCTATTTTGTGAATTTTCCCTACAACTACAGGCGAGTCCCGAATTTTGAAGACCCCAAGCACCGGTCCTACTGAGCTTTACAAAGAGTCTCTTAAAACCCCTTTTATTTCTAAATTAAAACTTGTATGAGTTATTTAAAGTGTATAATAATAATTGTATAATTCAGGAACGTGTTTATGAAGAAAGAGCTGGTGGAAATAGCCCAGAAGTTGCAAGTTTAATACCGAACGTTTTAACACCCAGTAGCTCAAACTGTGAAGCTGTTACACCCGAATTACAGCACTCACCATCTATTACGCCATTACATCGAAGTGACTCAATACAACCTGTAGTTTAAAGAAAAGACCCGAAACGTAGTGTTAATGAGGGCGAAATGAAAAACCATCAAAATTAAAAGATTAAATAACAGTTAATTAGTCACCTATTTCAATAAGTAAGGAATTCTATGGCTTGAATATTACTTGTAAATAAAAAAAATGAAAGTCAAATTAAGGTGACTGACAATAAATTATATTATATTACTTGAAGAATGTTATACAGGATGTTTCAATTTTGGAACACTTGATTCTCAAATCCCAGAATTTAAAAATCTGAACATCTAGAAGTGTGCTGCAAGTAAAGTTATAAATTTGGGAGCAAAGTCAAAGTTTCTAAAATCAAAGGGTTTCGAAATTCAAACTTGTCACACCTGTATAATGTTATACCTATGATACAATTATTAAAAAAACCAAAGATAAACAAAACGCTAATAAACACGTTTGCGTTAATTTTGTAGGTTTATAAAGTTTAATACTTTTCTAATTTTCAAATAATAATAAACTTTATTGCAGCACGGTTTTAGAAACTATTTAATGTAAAAATATTTTTTAAAACGCTTGATAAATCAAAATTGAACAAAGAATTAAAACTTTTAAAGATAGTTAAATTTGTATTTAAATTTTATTTTATACTACATACAACTGCTACAGTATTTTCGATAGATGTAACATATCTTGTTATGAGAAAAAACAGCAGTACTATATTTACTCAATTTGGAAAAAAATATTTTCTGTATGTACGTATCTTCATATCAATGTTTCTCGTTTCAAAATTTATATTTATTGTTATTAATTGTATTATTTAAATAATGAAAGAATGTAAGTGTGTATAGAAATTTTAATTTACCATATTTGTGAATGTGCGTGAGAGATTGTAATTAACATAGTAATATTTTTTTATATAAAAAATGAAGGTTTATAAAGACTGATTGTTATGGTACGAGGAAGAAATATTTAATGTAAAATAATAATTAAATATTTCGCAAAACATAATTTTACCAAATATTTAATTTGTGCCAAAAATAAGACATGAAAGTAAAGTTCAAAATGTTCATATTGTTCGATCACATGGCTCACGTGATCTAACAACTTTGAATCAATGTGATTGTTAATTGAAAATAGAGAGATTTTTCAAAAAATAAATTGCCAAATTTTTTAAATGTACCATCGTTAGACGTACTTAACTTTTATGATAATCATAACCGGTACCGACGTACTGAGCTATCTAAAAAAATTGAATATACATTGAATATTGTATAATGTAATTTTAAAAAACTTCCATTAATTATTATTGTTCGTAACAGCAAGAAATATTTAGGATTTTTAATAATTAAATAAAATACTAATTCTGTTGTGATACGAATCATGAATAATTCTGAATAATACTAAATAATATAGCTCAACAATATTCAGAAATTCGCTCAAACTTGTATATTATTTCATTTTAATTTTACAAAATAAATTACATAATAACAAAATATCACATTTCACAAAAATACGTTAATATTACATTTCAATAACAATTTAAAAAATTAAATAGATATGTATGTTTTAAATAAGTGTATAATATATGGAATATTTATAGTATTACGTTTATATATTCATGAGTCTTGTGAAGCCTCCAACAGGAACCATGTTGATAATAAACAATGTATTTTAAATGTTTAATTGCAGTTTTATTTATTTACCCATACAGTGCATCTAAACCACAAAATCAAGTCGAAAAATGACTTTGATAATATTTTGACCCTGATTGTGAAAAACCTCATAATTTAAGTAATGAAACTTGATAATAACCTTATCTGTATTTAGAACCCGTTTTGCCCCAATTCTTGAGCGAATATCAACAATTTTAATAAAATCAAAAATGAATGTAATATTAAGAACATTTAAAATAATTTTAAAAGAAATCATTAAAAATAATAAATCAACAGAATAAAAAAATTAAGAAAGGTAAAAATACAACAATAAAAATAGAAATGATGAAGATGTAAACACTGGAAATAGTAAATAACAAACTTATCTTACCTAAGACTGCTGGACAATTAAAAATTTCAGAACGGAATAATAAAAGTTGGTTATAAACAGGAAAATAATCCTAAAGAAAGAGTAGAAGAACGGCTTCAAGAAGTCATGCACAAATTCGTGAATACAGAATGATAAAAATAATTATATGAATATTATAATTATCTGAAGAGAATTATTTTTTTTTTTTTATTTATTTAAGAAATATTTAAATAAAATCAAAACGCATGCCATGGTTTATAAGTAAAATAATAAATAACTTGAATTTTTTAAAAGATTATTCTCAAATCTTTTATCTTTAGACTTTTTATGAACGGAAGAAAGCCATTTTAACTGGCTTTAGTTGGTTTGTGGAAAATATTCAAGGAATTGCCATTATTTTCCTTAAAAATTCTGTTTTTCAATTCATTAAGAAAAATGTTTAATGTATGTATATTTTGGAAATTTTAAATACAGATTCGGTTATTAAAACTTCCCAAAAAAAAACTCGCAAGTATTTAATAAAAATACTCAATTTTTATAATTTGGAAAATAAAAAACTGGAATTAAATTTGTTTATTTTGTTCTTAATTATTATAACGTTTTACGTTAATTAATTATATTTGCCCAACATACAAATGTGGGCCAAACCCGTTTTCTCTTATTTGTAGTCATTTGCAACACTGCGTTATGAGGTTTTTGGATATAATATGCCAATTATTATAATTAACATATCATACATTATTTAATAAACGCCAATACTTCTTTTATTATAAAACGTTAATAAATAAATAAATTCTAACAAAATTAAAAAAGTTTAATAAAATTTTACTAAACTACACAACATTTTAAATTATTTCCAAAAACATAAAACGCATTATAATTTAGTGCTTATAAAGCGTGTTCCAATAAGAGCTCCAGATTTTTTTTGCAATAACTAAAACACAAAATAATTGGAAAATTCCTAGTTTTTTTATTTTAATATCAAGTTCAATCGTGGGAATTACTTATGTATGGAATGCAATGCCTCCTAGACTCTTTTGACCTAGTTTTCCATGACTCCAAAATCAATCGTTGCCTTTTTCTATAAAATATTTTCAGTTCAGTGACTACAGCATCCGCCAAATAGAGTTTTCCTAGTCTGAAACCAATCAAACCTTATTTGAGAAATTTTACTGATAAAATAAGACTTGGTTCACATGAATATTCACAGAAAGATTAATATTGGTGCCAACATCATAACAGATATACCCTCCTAGGGATCCAGACATTTGTCTTCAAAAAAAGTTGATTGGGTCCGTTCCTAACTTAGTAAACTACGAGCGCCACCTCCCCCAAAAACAACCTGACCAGGGGGCTGATTACAGATGTTTCTCTATTTTACAAAAATAACTTGTCGAATATTGTCTTGCAGCTCTGGAATCATTTAGACTCCTTTGTTTGATCTTGATTCTGTCAATTGACCAGCCTTATGTAATTAGGCCGAGCGGCGTGCAAACGCCCGAGTGCATGTGAGTTTATACTATCCTCCCCTGAAAACTAGAAGAACCTAATCAAGTCATTCCACAAACCACAATATATAAATTAGTAGCACCCACGCGTTACAACTGGTGACCCCAAAAATTATGTATAAGTATTAAAAACATTGAAAATTACCAACGAAAGCGAATTACGAAACGAAGCTGACCTGCAGACCCACGCTCATATCACAGCCATCACTTTGCATAGTAGAACGGAAAGATAAAAAAAAAACTTATATTGCACCACCCATAAATCACGTCCAAACAAACGAAGTTTCAATACGTAATGGACAGCATTCCAATGGATATTGGTGATTTGGTGAACGACGAAATATGAACCCAGACCCTGATTACTCAAAGCAACCATCATGATGAGTGTCCAAAACGTAAGAAATTATGTGAAAACATAGATGGAACAAGCACCAAACAAACACAGAATAATCAAGTAACTGAAACTGTCAGTACCGAATCAATCTACAATCACAGCAAATAACTTTGAATTTTCCAATTATTTCGTGTTTTATTGCATAAGAAAATCCTACCTGCTCTTATTGGATCACGCATTATTATTAAATCTCTATATTTGTAAACGAAAATTTGTTACTTCTACTTTTAAAATAAGAGTAGATAATATAGGTAACTAATAAAGTTTAATATGTTTTCCAAGTTAAAAAAATTAAAATTGTAACAGGTAATTATGCTTGGTAGCGAAAATCTCGTTGATCTATTCAAGAGCGTCATAATTTAATTTGTTTTATTATTGGCTATGTTTTCTAGCCAAGTTTGAATTACAAGATTCCCAAAACAGTACCTAATGTTTTTAGCTGATAACAGTACAGTTAGGAACTGTACAATTTCTTAGAAATTTTGTAATTTAGAAGATTAATTCAAATCTTTTTGTTTTGATTTAAACCATGAAATTATGAAGTACCTGTTTAAATTCTCATTTTTTTAATTGAGTTAAAAAAACATTTAAATTCACAAAACTATTCGTATCAAACTATATAACTTGAAATGTTTTAAAAAATATATTAACAAAACAATTTAAAAAATTTTGAGTCATTCTGTACAGGTACCTTGATCAAACTTTTCCATTCCATTCGGAATATTGCTACTCTGCTTCTCTACAGTCTTCACAATCCATTTTTTGAGGTGGATCAATCCTCTTCTTTCTCTTTTAGTTTCAACTTAATTTATCCACAGAGTGTTGATGTCGTCGGAGGGCTGCGCTAAGAAATTCCGCGACTTGAACCTATAATTTCCGCGCTGTAATTCAACCAGCGATCGCACCAAGCTACTGCTGCTTTATAAAGGTACCTGTCGGGTGAGTAAATTTAGTTGTTTTTGTAAGCTATACCATTGACTAAACCGGTCGCCCCTGTTGCAAAAGAACGGTTTATACAGGCAAACGCGAAGAAAACCGACAGCAGTACATAAATTGACTCTAACGATTTAATAATCTTATTATAAAAATGACAAAAATTTAATAATATTATCAATATATTTCGTGACCAACACAAGCTGTTAATGAGCTTGTAGATAAAGCAGAATGCATTTCCATAAACAGCAAGTTTAATATTGTTTATATGAAGTTAATTTTTTTATTCTCGCAAAGTCGAGAAAGCGATGGGTACCGGAGCAGGTCATATGGATCTAATCCTTGCAGTGACGAAAAAGAAGAAATAAATAATAAATTTTTTAAACATCGAAACACAGTTATTATCGAAGATACAAATAGTTTTGTAAATTCCCATATGTATTGCACAGTCATTTGAACTTGATTTATGAACAAAAATTAAGTAAAAACTTGATATTAGAAGATCTAAACGAAAGCATAGAAGAACTAAAATTTTACCTCATACATCTTGAAATGATGATCAAGTTTTCAGTAATTTTTATTCATATTACTTATTGTAATAACTCCCACTTTTATATTATATTTTAATATTATGTACTTATAATAAAGCACATCACACATTAGCCTAAGATCTTGAAAAGAATATCAATATGATAATCAAAATAAATAATATTAGATTTACTGAAATGTACAAAAAAAATAAAATATTACATTTATTACAAATCACTTGATTTGTAAGTCAACAACAATGCTTCTACATTGCTAAAAATTAGGCCAAGTAAAACATCTCCTTTTAATTACTTCCTTTGAAATTATTGCAAATTAACGATCATAAAAAGCTATTAACAAAATTACAACAATAATTCCTTGCAATAATAATGTTAACGAATTGTTTAAAAAAATAAATAACTTTAGTATCACTTCTTCTTCTTCTTTAAATAAACAAATTATTGATCCGCATAAAAATACTGTTTAGTTACCACAATAGAAAACTATCTCGTAAGCTAACATTACCTTAATTAGATATCAAGTAAGTTGGTGATATAAAAAGTGTTAAATGTAATAAAAATAAATAATTTTAATATGAAATCTTACAGTTTAGTTATCTTGAAGTTTCAGTTCTGGAAAAATTTCACTCAAAGTGACTTCCAATAAATCCTAAAATCAATTTAATTAGCCAATGCGAAAATGCACCATGTCATCATTACAACTTACATAAAATAGTTGTTTATTCATAGTCTTGTCCTGTAAAGTATCAAACACTTTTCTGGCTCCTAATTTAGCAGCACTTGTACCTACCAATGTTGTTAAAACCTCTGGAACGTTTAATATAAACTGTTCTCTGGCATTCTTTTCAGTTTCTTTTCGCATTTCTATTGATCTTACAGGAGATGGTTGAACGAGTACACCAGCAGACCACCAACTTTTGATAATTAAAGAGATATAGTAATGCAACATTTGTTCGGAAAAGCACCAAGAAATTGTGTCTCTTATTTGTCTATTTATAGTTCTTCCATATGTGACTTGCACAAATGCGATCAATGTTTTCCTTAAATATTTAAATACCCCTCTCATATCGAATATTTCACTCATAAGCGAATACAGAGGTTCCGCAATCGTGTCTTTACTGTCATCTAACAATTTTGAAGAATGACCGTTAATTTTAGTACCATCGAAATCTGTACTTCCAGGTGCATCCAAGCATTGTGAAATGTCTTCGTCTGCACTTTCGCGGATTATAGATTGACTATCTTTCGAACTATTCTCGCTGTTACTTTTAAATAAAGTAGAAAATGAAAATTTTGACTTTTTAGGCAGTTCGGTTGTTTGTTTTAAGTGTTCTGAACTCGGACTCAAAAAAGAATAAATTGCTTCGCATTGATTCAAATGATCATCCTCTAACACAAACTACAACAAAACGTATAATACGTGATACTTAATTAAAAAATAATGTTAACCAACCTCCAGATATTTTTGTATCTGAAATTTCGCTTTTCCTAAGGAATTTTTGTCCAATTTTCCAAACAAAAATTTGAAAGATTGTGAGGGTAACTCTAAACTTTTTATGTTTGAACACAGAGGCCTTAGTTTTCTATGCAAATCTTGAAATTGAGGTAAAGTGCGTGATACAACCCAACCCGTACTGATACCTTCATCGCCATCATTTGCATCTGTTTCTAGCATATGTACAACAATAACAAACTGTGGTGGTTCCTTTTCATCGCTCGCCTAAACACACAACATTTAATTTAAAAAAGACGCACAAATTGCTTACATTTACATCGGCACTTTGAACGACAGCACGCCATTTCCCTAAATTTTCACCCCAAATTTCAGTCCTGCTAATATGTGCTTCCAATTGTCGCTTCTCGCCTTCCAACCATTCCACCTCCTTTTCTAATATTTTCAAAACACGCGATTCCGGCTTAAGAGAATACCTTAGTGCTTGCAAAGCCTGCATTTTATTGTTTAATTTTTCTTGTAACTGATCCAACTTTCTTCTTGCATAATTAGAATGATCACCAACATGCAAGGAACTATCAAAACTAGAAGACGCTTCCCCTGATAATTGTTTCTCTTCCACCGTTTCACTTACATCTATTTCTGTTACGCCATCTTCATTAGTAATTGCTTTCAGCATTTCCATATAAAAATCGCTAATTATAAAAGGTTGATAATATTTATCTTCTAATGTTTGTACAACTTGCTGTTGAACTTCATAAAATACTTCTGGTCCCTTATCACCTACAAACAATCCGAATTAACAAAAACAAAAAATCGAGTTAACTCGAAAATTACCTAGCAAAAATGCCTCCATTCGTTTCCGTGTGCTCTTGTCAACTTTAATTTCCCCTGTAGGATTTCTAATAAAAGTATAAAATATTTCCGCCCCTAATTGATGCCTATTTTTACGTGAAGACATCCTCAATTCTTCAACCGCACTCCAATAACCAATTAAACCCTGACTTGCTACAGTCTCTAAAAATTGTAATAAATACTTCCTTCCTAATACATGTTCCAAGATATTAGAAAGTGGCAGCAACTATAACAAACAATAGCAGATTTAAAAAAATTTGTAAAAAACAAAGAGTTACTTTGTGCGCATCATTTTGCATCTGAAAATTTATATCCCAGCCTAAATCCGACAATCGTTTTTCACACTGAACTTTAGCATAAGTTAATTGATTGATATATCGCTTTAATTTTCTTGCCGCATTAAGTTCAGATTTATTAATTGCACCAGAATTTGCATGTTTCTCGACATCAGGATCGACGCCTCGAGATCTGTTAATATTCTGCAGTGTTGTAGCTTGCATTATTTTAGTTACAATGTCATATCTATAAAAAAAAGGTTGCAGTTAGGATAAAAGTATATCAGTCAGAATTTTGGGTAAATATGAGACTTAATTCATTCAAGATAAAATGAAACCGCTTTTAAAATACGTTATAACATTTTAATTTAAACAATTCAAAAACACAATAAAATAAATAAATTTCGTTAAAGGTAGTTTTATATTTTACCTAGTTATCTATAGTAGTTTTAATCTTCAAATCTGGGAGTCATATAATTGTATGAATTAAGATGAAAAATTAAAAAAATAAAGATTGCATTTTTTATCTTTAATACGTCGATTCTGGTCATTCCTTTATATTTTAAATTGATGCCTTGATCAGAAGGCCGCACAGTACAGCCAAGGCAATCACGCACTAATAGATGGCTAAGTCCAGTCAGGCTTATCACATTGTGGTGTACAGAACGGATATCACAAAAAATGCCACACATACAAAACTTATAAAAAAAAAAAACATAAAAACGTCAACCAACCACGAAAAATAACACAAAATGCGACCTACTGCCCCAGGAACTCCTCAAACGTATATATGGTATATGATTGATCTTCCAGATCAATTGTTAATGTAGATAATAAAGAGTGTTTGAGTTCAGGATAGAGCCTGAGGAACTCCGTGCTGATTTTCCATTCCAGTAGGGTTACTATTTTCTTTCGGTCTCTAAAATGTGCATTTCTGAACCACACACTCACATTTTTACATTTTTGGAAATTCAGAAACTTTGTCTTCATATCTTGTGTCTCTTTATTTTTTAGAGATATTAACATTTTTGAGACGAAGGCATCCATGGTACTGCACTTTTCTTCTTTAGAATTTTTAGCAAGTTCAATGCTATAACGCCTTATATTTTGATACCATCGCTGATTTTTTTAAGGGCTTCAGTAAAGTATTTACTCAAGTTATTGCTGCTTAAGTGGTCTACTGAGTGTTTTGCTTCCGTTCTTCCCAGTTACTGTTTCTATGACTTTCTAAATGGCTTTCACCCTATTACGTGCCACAGTTATGATTGTACCCGTAAATGAGCGAAGTTTAAAAAATAATTAGGGTAAAATATTTCAATTTATGTAGTTTACAGACGATTACGTGTACAAAACTTGACAAAAAACTTTACGTTTATATACAAAAAGAAACCTCTTTCGGTTTTTCTGGTTCCTACTTTTTCTCGGGTCGAGTGCAATTTTTCAAACGTGAAATCTAGCAACCCTGATTACATTGGAGGTGGTGCAATTCGGACAAACTATTAAAGGTCAGGCGTTTATCTAAAATTAAGGTGGTGCAGTTCGGTCCAGAAATTTGTGAACTAATCATTTCGTGGTGCAATTTGGATGCACCTCTGAATGCTTAGGATTTTTTTACTATCTTTGATATATAAGCAGGTGTAATAACTATATAGTTTATTTACAGAGTTACAGAATTTTTAAACAAAATCTAAATTTTATTTCTCCTTAACAAGTGCTTATATTATGTTTACTATTTTTGATCTGATGAAGTCATTATGTAATAACTTTCGTTTATTACTTTTCTTAATAGGATTCCCAGAAAAAAAAAATATTTCCAAAAAATGAAATTTAAAAATTTCAGCAAAAATGTAATGAAAATTTAGGTTTTTTTAGAAAGCTATATCTCAAAAACTATTGGCGTTACAACATACTATTTTTTCAGTTAAAATTTGAATTTTATTGTCTATTCTTTAAGTTACATCCAATTTGCACTGAAATTGAGCTAATATTTGCAAAAATATAAAAAGTGGCGAAAAGGTTCAAACACGATCTACTTTGAAAGCTCACAGCTAAGGACCTATTAGGCCTACAAGGTTGTTCTAGAAGGTAAACAAATCTACATCAAAATCTGAAAATTACGTTATTTTTTAACAAAAAAAATTTCGTTTTGCTCATAATTTTGCTTAGAAGGAAAACTCCATTTCACTGGGTGACCGATTTTGATAAATTTGAAATTGGTAAAGCAAGATCGAATTTCATTACACCACTAATTTTATTTTTCGTTCAATTTGGCTGTGGTTCCTAAAAGATCGCGTACTGAAATTTGGGCGCGTCTCGCCTCTCAATGTATACCGTGGGGCAAGACAGCTAAAACCTGCAATGAAATGAAAAAACTAAATAAAGTTTCAATACACCACCAACCCACGTACAACCAGTCGCGTTTACAAATTATGCACTTTTTTGCCTATGCTTCACTTAATTCAATTTTGTTTATTTTCAGAAGCAGTTCGTACAGGGTGATCCAAAGTTCATGCGTATTCGAATCTCGTTAATCTATTCATGCGCGTCAGTGCCTGATTGAAAATATTCGATTTTTTTATTAAAAGCGTATTCAATAGTCTATCTACGAATCTTTTCAATACTACTAACGGCCCGGAAAAGAGATATCCAACTTGAAAATCAATGAATTGTATTTGAATTTCGTTAGTCCATTCATGCGCGTCAGTGTCTGATTGAAAAGATCCGATTTCCTCGAGGGGTTAATCACAAGCGAAATTCATGTACACCAGACTGCCAAATGTAAAGACTTCCACAGAATGCCAAAAGACTTCCAAAGAATGCCACGAGACTTCCAAAGAATGCCACGAGACTTGTACACCAGACTTCCTCTGTGATTAACCCCTCGATTGTACCACTATCTGACACTTACTAAATCAACTGTATAGTTTAATTACATAATTACAGATATAGAGTTATCGAGTTATCATAATCGGTTTGTTTGTACCAAGTTAAGACACTTGCGATAAAAGTCCCAGGTTTGAAGATTACAATGAGTAAAGAAGCAAAATAAGGAATTCTAAGGAATTTTCCAAAAATTCTCAATCGATTAAACCCTCAAATTACAACTATATAACATAATTTCGTAGTCAAACAAATTTAGAGAATGATTCAAGCTAGACCCCACGGTTGCTTACACCAGGTTATCAATTGTATGTCGTGGGTTGTAACATTAGCTTTTAATGTTACTACATAGTTCTACTTTTGCAGAGCGTATTAAATATAAATTGAGTATGGATAAGTTGCATTCCTACTTTACAGCATTCCTACTTTACAGTCATACAGATTTTAGTCACAAACAAGCAATCGTGGTTAATTGCCCTCAATTATCGGCACATAGCACAACGCTATGTATTATACTTGTACATATACTTCAGGATATAGTGTGTTTCAGATTAATTCGAATTAAATAAAGTCTAGCATCAAATTACGTTGTTATAAAAACGTACAAACTATGCAAGGAAATATAATAAAGAGATAAGATTATCGCGCCAACCTTTGTCAGCATGCAATGCATACGCGTTATCTTGGCTCGCGCGAGATTAAAATAATTAACCTTATCTCTATATTATATTTCCTTGCATAGTTTGTACGTTTTTATAACAACGTAATTTGATGCTAGACTTTTTTTAATTCGAATTAATCTGAAACACACTATACTTCCAAGGGATACGTCACCAACAAACAAAACCACAACATATCCTTTTTATCACAATCTCCCTTTAAGAACACTGTCTAATGTTATTTTGAATAATTAAATGAGTGATTGACTTTTTAAAACTGAATCGCTTACCTTATGCTTTTTAAAATTT
Source organism: Podabrus alpinus (assembly GCA_932274525.1). Taxonomy (NCBI): domain Eukaryota; kingdom Metazoa; phylum Arthropoda; class Insecta; order Coleoptera; family Cantharidae; genus Podabrus; species Podabrus alpinus. The sequence continues at coordinate 62,148,176 of OW026457.1, read as the reverse complement.
CAATATCACTAGTTTTTTGGAGCATTTTCAAAAAATCTTCAAAACTGTTAGCGTATTCAAATGTTTTGCGATGCATTGCCGCTGCCACTTTTTGAGCCTCTATGTAAACAATGACATTTTGATTAAAGTAATCGGGATCTGTCACGTGATCGACAAAAGGCTGTAACACTAAAATACGAACGTTGTGTGTGCATAACAAAAACAACGAAATTATTACGTACCTTTACATGCTAGAACCTCTTTGATAAAATATTTTCCTGGTGATAAGGAGTAACTACGAGGAAGTAAAAACATGATGAGTATCTCACTAATATGTTGCAAATATTCCAACTCTCTCTGGGGATTCACCAGATGTGGAGATAATGTAAATAAAGGGGGATGATTACTGTCGGCACTAAAAGTGTTCTTAAATATTAACACAGCTTTTCCCAAAATTTCCACTTACACCAACTGTTTAGCATCACGGATTTTTTCAAAATGCAAAGTTATCCTGTTGACCAAGTCACAAGCAATAAGTTTAGCAGTATCAAATCTCGACAATCTCTCATTGAAGTTTTGAATTGCACCCCATATATCCTCCCTGTAATGGGTATGATGACAGTCAGAAGTATGAAAAAAAAAGGAATATATTTATCTTACGTTAAATTATCAATCAAGACGGTGGAATCGTAAGCATAATCCGCAAGGTAGACTTGCACAAAGTCTCTTAAAACATACTCTATCAGTTGCTGTAACAAACTGTCCACTGTTCGGCCATAAATAACCGACAAATGGCATTGTGGCGATTTAATAGTTTGCGACAAATCGAAATCATTCTAAAAGAAATTACAAAATTACTACGGTAATCTGTTTGAATAATAATGGCAAGAAATACTACCATAAGTTTGTTACGCAACTGTTCCAACTCCTTCTGAACGTGTTCAACTCCAACACCAGTTTTATGAGAAGAGGATAACAACACGTGAACCCATATTACACCACATACACCCAAACAAATTGCACTTAATGTTAAAAGACTAAATAACGAAAGTAATAAACACAGTGGTGATAGTATAAAAATAGCTAACGATCCTGTTAAAATTGAAATGACAATTATTCGTATGTTCATCCTGCAATTTAAATAAAAAATTATTCAAATTCATAAAATAAGCATCGGATACAAATTAATTAAACGAACAATTAACTTTTGATGTATCGACACTTACTTATCGTATAAGCAAATTAGTGGTTTATCATCTATTGATAATTTTGAAATAAATCATAATGAGAAAAGATACAAAACTATTATCCTTATCTACGCCAATTAATATCGTAATCAACGTCAAAACACTTGTCAATCTCTAACAGCTGTCAAATTGTATGATGTTTAAATATACAGAATGTTTCTCAAATAATCTGACAAATTTTACAAGCGACTCGTAAATGCTTGCAAAGCGCACGAGCGTGATGTCAGCACAGAAAGTCCGTGGATACCTTGGATGCGTAGACGTGCGATTTTTTAGTTGTGCGTGCGCGTACGAAATTTTACATTGAGTGCGTTATGATACGATTGATTGGTTTCATTTGTATTTATTACATTATTTTCGTTGTAACGTTGCACATTAAGCAACTAGGGCGTAATTACTTTTCTTAAGCAGTAATTCACTTTTAGCGCGATCTATTGGGCATTTTTATGGTATGGTTTAAAAATGGTTTTTGATAAAATTTCAATAAAGTTACTCTCATATAAAGTGATTATACAGATTGATAGCACCAGAGGCTTAGAATCCCCGTGGTTTGTTTAATCGCGTATATTTCTTAAATATTCAACGTTTGCGATTATTCATTTACAGCAGTAGTAAATACTTTAAATTTTCCTGGTAAATTCTATTTTTATCAAGTAAAAACTAACTTTGAATAGCAAATACTTAAAATTTTACTAGTAAATGCTACTTTTTCAAGTAAGAACTAATCTTTGAATAGCTAGCTATTAAAACTAGCTTTCAATAGCAAATACTTTAAAATTGATTAGTAAATGCTATTAATTCAAGTAGAACCTAATTTTGAATTGCAAAAACTACCTTTCAATAACAAATAATACTTTAAATTTTACTAGTAAATCCTTATTTTTTCAAGTAAAATCTAATTTAAAAACAAAACTTAACTTTCGCAATAGCAAATATTTGAAGTTTTACTAGTAAATGCTAATTTGTCAAATAACAATAATTTTGACTAGAAAAGACTAGTTTTAAATAGTAAATACTTTAAATTTTACTACACCTTTTCCAGCAGTAATTCAGAAAACCTCACCTGCTGTTTAGAAATCGTGAATTGTATTTCAGATTTGTCAACTGATATTCAGAAATCTTGAATTGCAAATTGACAAATCTGAATAACCGTTGATGATTTCTGAATATTAATTGACAAATTTGAATAACGGTTGACGATTTCTGAATTACTGGTGGAAAAGGTGTAGTATCTTAATTTTAACAAGTAAAAACTAATTTTTCAAAGCAAAAACTGACCTTCAATAACAAATACTTTAAATTTTACTAGTAAAGGCTTATTATATTAAGTAAAAACTATAATTTTTAATAGCAAATACTTACTTTAAAGTTTACTAGTAAATGCAAATTTTATTATATAAAAAAACTAATTTTTATTAGCAAAAACTAATTTTTAATAGCGAAAACTAGTTTCCAGTAGCAAATACTTAAAAATTTTAATAGGAAATGCTAATTTTTCAACTAAAAACTAATTTTGAAAAGCGAAAACTAGCTTTCAATAGCAAATACTTTAAATATTACTAGCATGTAAATCCTATTTTTATTTAACAGCAAAAACTAGCTTTCAATAACAATTACTTTAAATTTTATTAGTGAATATACTAATATTTCAAGTAAAAACTAATTTTTAATTGCAAAAACTAGCTTTCAATAGCAAATACTTTAAATTATATTAGTAAATCCTATTTTTATCAAGTAAAAACTCATTCTTAATAGCAACAACTAGTTTCTAGTAGCAAATACTTAAAATTTTTAGTAGTAAATGCTAATTTTTAAAAGCAAAAACTAACTTTCAATAGCAAATACTTTACTCCATCTCCATTGTTTACTTAGGAGTTCCTGAAAGTATTCTGCCCATCTTTTGTTCCCATTAAATTACCCTCCTTGCAAAAGATTATTCTTGGTTGGTAGTCTTTCTTTACCTATTTGACCACTTTATAAAAATTTCTTGTTTTATATTTTTCTTCTATACCTTTTACAGTATTATTTGGAGAAAATGAAAACAAATTTGGTGCAAATGAAAACAGATTTTGAGCAAATGAAAACAGATTTTGTCCAAATGAAAATAGATTTTGAGCAAATGAAAACAGATTTGGTGCAAGTGAAAACAGATTTGGAGCATATGAAAACAGATTTGAAACAAGTGAAAACAAATTTGGAACATTTGAACTACATTTGGAACAAAATGAGAACAGATTTGAAAACATGAAAACCGATTTGGTTTAAATGAAAACGAATTTGGATTATCTACTGAACAGCTTAATTTTTTATTATGTAAGTAAAATTTCGTCAATCAAAATACAAAAAATATAATACAATTTCGCTTAATGATAGTCAGGATTTTTAAAGCACATCAGGAAGACAGAGATTGGAGACCAACAGCGAAAGCTTTAAATGTGAACATAAGCACAGCATACAAATGGTTAAAAAAAGGACAAGAGTTTCCTAAACACAAAGGCGGTTATGCATCTACAAAAAAGACTCCTATAATAGAATAGGCATTGGTAAGGTAGATTGAGGAAGATAGCACATTAACATTGAAAACAATATATGTAAAAAATTGGTTTGATGGAAAATTATTTTCAGTTAAAGCTTTTAGACCGCATATTGGAAATATGAACAACGGTGAAAACAAGAGAAAGCGAAAAGATTATGTCGACAAAATTTTACACAGCAGAGCAAATGGCCGTACATTAATTTGGATTGATGAAACAAATTTTAATCTTTATTGTCAAGACATTGTTGAAATTTCATAAAAATAAATATTTAAGTTCATAATATTAGTTTGTAGAAAATTTGTTTTCATTTATTCCAAATCAGTTTTCATGTTTTCAAATCTGTTCTTATTTTGTTCCAAATGTAGTTCAAATGTTCCAAATTTGTTTACACTTGTTTCGAATCTGTTTTCATATGCTCCAAATCTGTTTTCACTTGCACCAAATCTGTTTTCATTTGCTCAAAATCTGTTTTCATTTGCACAAAATCTGTTTTCATTAGCACCAAATTTGTTTTCATTTGCTCAAAATCTATTTTCATTTGGACAAAATCTGTTTTCATTTGCTCAAAATCTGTTTTCATTTGCACCAAATTTGTTTTCATTTTCTCCAAATAATACTGTAAAAGGTATAGTTTTTGAATTTTAATAAATTGACCCTTGTTTACCTAAAATGATTTACGCTCAAATTCATACGTACAAGGGTCAAATGAATACTGCATAAGCGCATTTTTGGGCAAAAACACTTAAAAATGCAGAATCTTCATGAAAAAACTAAAATGAAATGCATTGATAAATATCAGTTACTCACAGCCGTTAGTCAGTATAATTTTTATTTTAAATAGCAGTGCTTTTAGAACTCAAAATATTTTCAGCTCAATTTCAGTGATTTTTGACCTTGACAAGGTATATTAATTTTAAAAAATTAAAGAGATCCTTATTTCCACATTACATATTCGACCCTTTTAGTAACCCTCTGTGTGAATACAATATTTACCATAAAATGAAATAAGTAGGAAATTTTATGAAAACGGGAAAAAACTAATAACAAAACTATTGTTAATTTTCAAAAAAGAAAAAACTACTGCCCAACTTGAACAAGGTGGCACATAACCATACAAAATATTGAAAATAAGTTTTTTATTTTAAATTAAAATTACAAGTTTTTATAAAAATCACTGTGCAAGATTTAACAAGATTATTAAAAAAATATTTACAACAAAATTAATTTAATCAGTTCATTCATACCACTTTTTCCTATCCACGTTTGTATTAACCAACATCTTTTTATAGTTTTGAACGGTTTTCGAAAAGCTATCATCAAACAACAATTTCTTTTTGTTTTCCTGCTTTTCTTGCCTTACCACTTCTTTCAAAGCCTTTTTAGCAACGCTGTTCTTTCTCCTTTGTTTTTTCAATTGTTCTCGATGTACAAGTGCTTGTACTCGCAATTTAAAATTGCCTCTAAGCTTTGTTTCACCAGGTTTGCCTTTGGTACCCGAATAAGCGGGACGTTCGTCGGCCTCCTTAGTGTCATTGCCAGTTTTAACTTCTTCATTGTTTTTCATTTTCTGCTGTTTTTTATTTTTTTGTGTTTTGTCTTTAGATTCAGGTTTTTCTTTATAATTTGGATTTTTTAATTTTGAATTTATCAACCTTTTTTCTTTGACACGTAATTTTGACCTGTCTTCAATTGAAAAGGCTACTATGGGCCGTTTATTGGCTGAAAAAATATTGGGATTGTTGTTTATCGATCGCAAAGCTTGGAGTGCCGCTTCGTGAGTGGTAAATGTAACAAAACCAAATTCCTTGGACTGCCCAAAATTTTGAGCATTGCCTCTCATATTTTTCATAATTCGTGCCTCTTTAATGGAAGCATTGGGACCGGCGAATTTTTGAAATAACGTCCTCAGTTTAGAATCGTTCCAACCTGGCGGTATATTGTGAACAACTAATCGTGTTTTTGCCACACACATACTAAGGTTTTTTAAAGTCTGAGTTTTATACTTTTCGAGTTGAAGCCTTTTGCCCATATCAGATGCCGAAACATTATCCGCTGCTTTGGAGCCCGCATACACCACACCTTCTTTTACAAGGTACAAATTACGAGAATCTGATTTCATGTTTTTATTGCTATTTTGATCATGAGATCTGCTTAATTCTCCTTTTGACAAAGCTACCTGGCAATCTAATGTATGACCCATTAGCATTATGTCTTTTGTTGCTAAACACTTATCTGCATCTTCTTTATTCTGAAAAAAAAGTGAAATAAAAAAATTGCTAATCATTTGAAACTTAAATTGTTTTTACCACAAATTTAATAAAAGCTGTACCCTTTGAATGCTCCGTCATGTGATCCATGCACACCAGTGCATAATACAACGGTCCGAACTTAGCAAAACACTTTTTGATGTCTTCATTCGTTGCAGTAAATGGTGCATTTTTAATAAAAATTGTTTTTCCTTCCACTATATCATTAGAAAAGTGTTTTGGGTTATTAGATTGCTCTTCTTCTTCCTCTTCATCACTAAGCATATCGTCTTCCTCATCAAGATCATCATCATCATCGACACTTTCAACATCGGAATCGTTCTCTTCACTGTCTTTTTCACTTTTTACATCTTCGGCATCTTCCTGGTCCTCATTTTCAACTTTTATCTCTTCTTTAAGTTCAACGTCTTCGCCCGCCTCCACAGGTTCCTCTTTGATTTCGACCACCTCAACTTTTGTTTGCTTTACATATTTATCTTTAGCTACAGCCCAACCACAGTTAATAGTTCTGTTCAAAAATTTTGTACCGTTTAAGTAATGGAGAGCTTTAGCAGCATTCTGTACAACTTTAAATTGCACAAAACCGCAGCCAGATAGTTGTCCATTATCTTTTTTCAATACTATAACTTCGTCTACGTCTCCAAAGCGTTCGAATTGTTCACGCAAATTTTCTTCTGTAGTTGAAAAGTCTAAGTTGCGGATAATCAAACGAGCCCTTTGCTTGTTGTTTTTCTTCTTGCGATATCTTTTCTTCTTAATTTTATCTAAAGCAATATTTTATTATAAATGTAAGATATAATAAGATTTAATTACCAGTAGAATCCATTTTTACTTGAAATTTGCAGTAATTAGTTTGATTGCTGAACAATAACCTCAAAATTACACATGCACAGTCAAAATTGATCAGTTGAACTTTAAATTATATTATGTTGGTAGTACCCACTTTAAACTGATTGGTGTGTTGCCTATGTATTGCTATGTATTCATACCCTCTTACCCCTCTTTGATGTCTTTGAAGTGCGCATCAAATTCATATAAGTTTGTTAGAACGTTGGTTAAATTGCAAAAAATCAAAAGTATGATGAATTAGTACAACCACGTACAACGCAATAAAAGTTACCTTTTACTTGTGACTTTCTTGCTTGGAAGGTTACAAATTGTTTGGTCGATTGTAAAAACACGAAATGAATCTGTAGCTAACTTCAGCGACGTTATGCATAGAAAGTGGTCATGTGAATCTTAAAATTATTGAGCACAAATTTTAACAAAGTAAACAATTAGTTTGATGTAATTTAAATTAAAATCAATTCGATTATTTTGAGATATTAAAAATTATTCGTTGGTCAAAATGCCTGCAGAAGTAGATCGAGTTAACTCTTTATTGGACAAATTAACATTAGAGGCTTTAATGTTAATGGAACATCATATACAGGCTAAAATAAGTTTAGAGAAAACAATGTCAGATGGTGAAAATCATTTAGTTAAATCTCGATACATAATGGGTCATAGAAACGTATCGGCTCTTCAATTACCCACAGAAAGCAGTCCCGAATTTGATGCTATAGCTAAAGTGCAAACAGTGGAAGATGAGAAACTATTTGGACAAAAGGCATTTGATGTTGAGTTTGAAAAGAAATCATCAAGCGAGGAAAATGTGAACTATCGTGATCCAATCAAGTGGTTTGGTGTTCTGGTTCCACAAGATTTGCACAAGGCACAAGCTAAATACAAACAAGCAATCGCAGAATCTATCCGGAGTATCAATTTGCAAACACAGTTAAAAGAAACTTGTATTAAAATACAGCAATTAAAAGACTATAAATTGAATTTAAAAAATGAAGAATAATGTGATAAATACAAATCTTAAAAATGATTGTTAACCATGATTTTATTACAATATATTATCGCTAACATGATAAAAAATATAATTACTTATCCTAGCTTACAGTAATAGATACAAAGTTGTTTCGTGCAGCCTAGTTTTTATGTTACACAGTAGGGACACAGTGCAGTCAATAGAGACAAAAGAAGGGCGATTTGTTTACATTAAATCAAGAAGTTTTGATTTCTAGCAGTGTCACATGGTTTAGGGTCTTAAATAAGAGTTCTAACCTATGGAAAAGTCAGGGAATTTATAAAATGTAAAAATTTGATCATGGAATTTTTTATTTTTAAGTGAAATTTTTAGGTAAAATTCTTTGAAACCTAAAAATGTAAAAAAAAATTAGAAAATTTGCATTTTTGATTTATTCAAATTAATAAATATTTTTAAATTTATATTGATATTTTTTCTGTCATATATTTTGTGTAGTTGTCACTTATTTATTTTTGGAATTTACAAAAGTTTCGAAAGTTCAAGAAATATACATTGGAAAATTCAGTGAGAACCTTCTAAATGACTTCATGTGTGAATTTCATGAGTGAAATCATTTATTATTATTTATTGAAATCTTCAACCTCGGTGAAAAAATTGCGACTATGTAAGATTACAATTTTGAAATTAAGATAATTTCAAATTTGCCGCTGTTTTAAGTTAGAATATTTTTATGTCACCATGTATATAGGTAGTTTTAAAAGAATTGGTTCGGTAACGATCGTGGGAGAACGCGACAAGTTGAAAACAACCGATAAAGCACTTGACTTGTGACTTGATTTTTTTAAGAGTTAGTTGGTTGAATTAAGATAAATTCTAGTATTTTGTTAATTTATAGTGGTGTTTTAATAATCAGGTATAAATCTTTGTTTAAATAATTATTTGATCTATATTTTGGGCAATGAATTTGATTTTAATATTATTTTAAGGTTTTTTTTCAAATTATTACAACAAACTTTGTTGAAAGTTTATTTTAATGTTTTACATTAAAATCAATTTAATATTATTATTAGTTAAAGGTAATCATGTCATTTGTAGAATCTATTTATTCATCCTAATAATATGGGTAATGAAATTTTGAAACATTTCCTTTGTTCAAATCTATGTACTTAGTTAGGTGGGTGGAATTCAAGGTTGTTACATCAGCAGAAACTTTTCTTAGAAATAAACACTTACATTGAATGTTATCAATGCAAGCTGTTAGTCATACAAAGTAATTTATATTTTATACCGGAAGAGTGTAAATTTCAACTAAGATTAATTTAATAATGAAAGATTTCATTTTATGTTGCTAAATTAATTTATGTCTCATATACAGGGTGTTGCTTCAATTTAATTAATCATTATTTACAATTATAAAGAATTTAGGAATTCCTTGCCCTCACAAGGTGTAGGAAATAATGTACAGGTGGTTCATAAAATTTATATACATGGTAGATTTTGACTTAGGTAATACGATGGTTTGGTTTCGGTTTATAAAGTACAATTTAGCTTTCCGGTGACTCTTGTATGAATGGCCCAAACACCCTGGCGGGCTGGAAATAAACTACTCAGTACTGCAAAGCCACGTAAGGCTAACAAAAAAGCAAGTTTACATTAAACCGTTCCCAAAAATTGTATTCATTTAAGTTGTGGTAATAGTGACGCGCATGAATGGATTGTCGAGATTCCTTAAAGGAAGGCAAGCTAATCGTAGATCTGGGTTTTTAATATTGGTAAATTAGGTAGTAAATTGTATTTAAAGGGTGGTGGTGTAAAGGTAAATTTAAAGGTAATTTTCTATTAACAGCTAGTGTTAAAACAAAACACATAATAGCTTCCCACAAACTTCTAAAATGTACCAAGTACATGAAGAATAGATTAAAACAATCCAAAGGATTGAATCCCAACAAGTAATTTTAAACATAATTAAAATCATTAAAGCGATTTAAAACAAATCGACTTTCAGGGTAATTAAATCTACAGATTTATTAGGTCATGAGTTAGGTAAATCATTGCTTCAGGTTATATTCCTCAAACAAGAATATTAAAGATAATAAAAAGAGATTGACATTGCCCCAAAATATGGTTGTTTTATTTGTGTTGGAAGTTTAATGTTCGTCTCTCTTTCGGAGCGATCATTTGTTTTTGTTACAGTTGTTTTTGACACTATGTTTTGTACACCGGAAGAAAGAGTTTGGTTACGAGATGACGATCGTAGGTATTTCACAACGTGGTGGTCCAAGGTTATTTTCCGTGTCGTCGAAGAAGTGTGATTTTAGATTTGAACTTTGTTAGTTCTCAATAGATGGCGGTTTTCTGGAGAGGACGTTGGCGCGAAGTTCAAATTCAAAAGTTGCATCTTACAACTAAAATCGATTTTTTTTAAATATATCCTTTACAGTCAGTTCTATGATCAAAATAGCTATTATAAACAGTGGCGGCTCGTTAAACACCAACGCTAGCAGTTAAAGGTTAAACACAATATAAAAAACAGCAAAAACAAATTCTCTTATGGCAGTTAACAAGACAATATCAGTTTGTTTGGAAAGGTTTCCACAAGTATACGCCCCTTTTGACGTCACGACTTCCGTTGTCTATTCTTATGATCCTGCGCGAAAAACGTAAACTACTATAAAAGGCTAATAATCGATAGTTGCTATTGGACGACCAATGCAATGCAAATATAAGGCTCTATACGACATGAGTGGGTACTTGGAATGTCAGAACGATGTTGAAGAAGGGGAAAATGTATGAAACATCAAGAGAGTTATCGAATTACATAATCAACATAGCGGCAGTGCAGGAGATGAGATGGAGAGATAGCGGAGAAATAGAAGTAGGTGAATACGTTTTCCTATATTCCGGAGAAGAAAAGCAGGGAGCAAACGGGGTAGGTTTCTTTGTGAAAAATGATTTAAAGGAATGACATTATACAGTTTAAACCAATAAATGGAAGAATGGCATACCTAAAAATAAGGTCAAGCCCGGTAAATATTAGCATAATAAATATATACGCACCAACTGAAGAGAAAAGCGACGACTTGAAAGAACAATTCTATTACGAACTGGAAAAAATAGCTGAAGTTGTACCCAAACATGATATTACACTGATAATCTTAGGAGACTTCAATGCTCAGATAGGAAAAGAAGACTATCTATGTAGAATAGCGGGTAAATTTACGATCCATGATAAAACTAATGACAACGGACATCGAATGTGCAACATGATAACAGCGCTGAATATGTCAATAAGCAGCACTAAGTTTAATCACAAGACAATACATAAAATAACATGGATGAGACCGGGCGCAAACAACGAAGCTGAAGGTAACCAGATAGATCACGTGTGCATATCAAGAAAAAGAGAAACAGCCATCAAAGATGTGAGAACTTACCGTGGAGCAAATATCGACTCAGATCACTACTTAGTAATTGCAAAAATAGCACACAAGGAGATGCACAGAAAAAGAGAAGAAAATAATAAAAAATTAGCACTTGAAAAATTTGCGCTCTCGAAGATCAAAGAAAAATATGCTGAAGAAACAAACGATGGTATAGACAACAAACAAATCGACCAAAACATAGACAACGAGTGGAACAACATTAAAATGGTTGTGCAAACAACGGCCAAAAGAACGGTTGGTTTTAAAAAAGCGAAACAAGGATAAGAAATGGTTCGACGAAGAATGCGAAGAGAAATCAGAAAGCAAGATTGATATGGATGAAGACAAATAAGATAGAAGACAGGCCCGTAGCCAGGGGGGGCACCTGGGGGCACGTGCCCCCCCCGAAATGTTCAAAAGAAATAAAAAAAATTTTTGGAAATTAAAAAATTTAAATTTCGAAAATGAAATAGCTGTATTTTAAAGTGGGAAAAAGTTTTTTTCCAAGTTTATTTGCCGTAATTCATTGTTATTTACCTTGTCGGCTTATAGGTTACCCTGCTTATCCCTTTTTTTACCTGAAAGCCATGGAATTAATTTAATATAAAAACCATGTAATGGTAAACATAATAGCTGTTAAGAATAAAGTATAAACTCTATTCAGGCCTGACCAGTGCAGGATTTACGTAAAAAGTTTTTTTCCAAATTTATTTGCCGTAATTCATTGTTATTTACCTTGTCGGCTTATAGGTCAACCCTGCTTATCCCTTTTTTTACCTGAAAGCCATAGAATTAATTTAATATAAAAACCATGTAATGGTAAACATAATAGCTGTTAAGAATAAAATATAAACTCTATTCATGCCTGACCAGTGCAGGATTGACGTATAAGCTACACAAACTATAGCGGTTCCCCTCCACTGGACCGACTTTCAACCAACCGACTCAGCTTGAACCGACCGACTTTCAACCGACCGACTTTCAACAGACCGACTTTCAACCGACCGACTTTCAACCGACCGACTTTTAACCGACCGACTTTTAACGGACCGACTATTTTTTCGACCGACTTTCAACGGACCGACTTTCAACCGACCGACTTTCAACCGACCGACTTTTAACGGACCGACTATTTTTTCGACCGACTATCGATACTACCCGAAGCATTCACTACAAGAATGATTTCCAATTCGAGTATTTGTCACATCATATAGTTTCATTTTACAGCCATGACAACTGTGAGGTGTCTAGGAATCCTTCGGGAAACATGGCCTCAATCGTTTATCTTTCTCATTAAGCAATATCGTGAGTTTTTGGTTAAAGCGTCGTTGGGGGGGGGATTCTAACCTTGGCAGATCCATAACTCTGTTGGTTTGGTTTTCGTGGAAATAATAGGGAGGGAAATAAAATAATTTCAAAGAATTTAAATACAAGTTTTATTAACAAAAGTTATTTAATATATATCTATACCTATATATAAATCAAATACCAGAGGCAAGGTTATATTGTACAGCATCGAGAAACTCAAGAGGAGGTTTCCATACAGGAGGATGCCATACCTGTCGCTATAGCACCTCCACGAAAACCAAACCAACAGACTTATGGATCTGCCAAGGTTAGAACTCCCCCCCCCCCCCAACGACGCTTTAACCAAAAACTCACGATATTGCTTAATAAGCAAGATAAACGATTGAGGCCAGGTTTCTCGAAGGATTCCTAGACACCTCACAGTTGTCATGGCTGTAAAATGAAACTATATGATGTGACAAATACTCGAATTGGAAATCATTCTTGTAGTGAATGCTTCGGGTAGTATCGATAGTCGGTCGAAAAAATAGTCGGTCCGTTAAAAGTCGGTCCGTTAAAAGTCGGTCGGTTGAAAGTCGGTCGGTTGAAAGTCGGTCCGTTGAAAGTCGGTCGAAAAAATAGTCGGTCCGTTAAAAGTCGGTCCGTTAAAAGTCGGTCGGTTGAAATTCGGTCCGTTGAAAGTCGGTCGGTTGAAAGTCGGTCGGTTCAAGCTGAGTCGGTCGGTTGAAAGTCGGTCCAGTGGAGGGTCACGAACTATAGCTTAGGGCCGGCCCCCACTTTCTTGGGAGCCCCAAAAAAATTTTTCCGAGTGAACAATTGTCATATCAAAGATATAAGAGCTGTAAAGATAAGAAATGCAACGCAAAAAAAATATTCATCATTTTTCTCCCCGAAAAGGGTATCGCCATCTAGCGTCCTAGTACCAAAAGTAAACAATAAGTGTCCTGATTGGTTAGGAAAACAGACAAAGTTGACTTGTAACCAATCAAAACATTACTTTTTAACCTTCTGTACTACGACGCTAGATGGCGATACCCTTTTCGGGGAGAAAAATGATGCACATTTTTTTGTATGGCATTTCTTATCTTTACAGCTCTTATATCTTTGGTCATATATACTTAAATATATTTATAAAGGGCCCGGTATCTCAAATAGCTTAGGGCCTTATCAAGTCTAAATCCGGCGCTGGGCCTGACTCTGTTTAAAATTTATTTTTTGAATTTTCCACATTTTTTGTAATTATTTGGTTGGTATTTGTAACATTATAATATATTTATGTATATAAGTTAGCGCTATTACAACTTTTAGTTAAGTTTGACCGATTGACTTTTCAGCGACAAAATTATAACAAAAGGAAAAAATTTAACAAGGTGTGTGTGCGAAATGAGTGGAAAAAAGAGAGATGGTACTTTGTTAAATTTTTTTTAGTAAAACCCCCAAAAGAATAAAATTAGATGACGACGTTAATACTAATAATGCAGTGCCTCTCGCAAGTGAGCACATCAGTGAAAATGAAGTGGAAGAAGTGATTGACAGTGGCCCTAGTTTTAGTGGAAATATTCTCAACCTTAATACACAGCGCGCAGAGCAGACCCGTAGCCAGGAGGAGGAAGTAATTCTTGAAGCAGAATTCGGTTTCTGGAAACAAAAATGGTTAGATGTGAACGATTTTCCAAAGAATCCATTAGATACATTGACAAAATGTTCTGAACAATTTTTTCCCAATGTCAGAATCTTATTAAAAATATTTGCAATATTACCAGTCACTACAGCAACTGCCGAGAGAAGTTTTTCTAGTTTAAAGCGAATAAAAACTTACTTAAGAAATTCTACTGGTGAAGAAAGGCTAAACGGTCTAGCACTCATGAATATTCATAGGGATATAAATATTGATACTGATATTATAATAGATAATTTTGCGATGAAAAAAGAAAGGCGCTTAGAGTTTAAATTATAAAGTAGAGAGTGAATAAAGTCTTCATGTAATGTTTGTTTTAGATAAAAATAAATTTAATTTTTTTAAAATAAATTAAGATAAATAAAATATTGAAAAAATTTGTTTGTAATAATATAAATTCCCGGAAGGGGAACCCCCGAAAATTTTACTTTTAAAATTTTTTTTTTAAAGTAGTTTAATATATAAATAAATAAAACTTAAAAAAAATTGCAATAAAAGGGGGAACCCCCAAAAATTTACTTTTTACAAAATACTTTTTACAAGTGCCCCCCCCGAAATGAAATCCTGGCTACGGGCCTGATAGAAGACCAGAATATCTACAGAGAGAGAAAACGAGAAGCATACAAGAAATACAAAGAGAAGAAAGACAAATGGCTAAACGATGTGATGAACGAAATAGAAGATGACTACAACAGAAACAACATCAAGAAATTCTACCTTGGAATCAAACAACAGAAAAGAAAATGCAGTGTAAAGATTAGAACCATGAAAGATGAAAACGGACTACAAGGCACCAGCGAAGAAGAAGTGAAAGAAATATGGAAGAGCCACTTTCAAAAACTGTTAAATCAAAATGACCAAGAAAATGATATCGCAGAAATGGAAGAAAGAACAGAACAAGAAACAGTAACAGAACCAACATTCAGCGAGGTTGAAACGATAATAAAGAGGATAAAAAACGGAAAAGCATCAGGAAGAGATGAAATATGCGGCGAAATGTTGAAAAACGCAGGCAAGAAAATACACCAAAGAGTATACAGATTGATACTCGAGATCTGGAAAAAGGAAGAAATGCCGAAAGAATGGAAGACCGGTAGAATAGTGCCAATACATAAGAAAGGTGATGTAGAAGAGTGTCGCAACTACAGAGGAATAACTTTACTACAGACGACCTACAAAATTATATCGACACTCATATATAATAGAATAAAAGCAGTGATTGATGATAAGATTGGAGAATATCAGCACGGCTTTAGGCGGGGTCGGTCGACAGTAGATGCGCTACACATAATGAAACAAGTGATGACAGAAAAGGCATATGAGTATAACATAGAGCTACACCTACTGTTTGTCGACTTCCAACAGGCTTTTGACTCCGTTAAACGTGAAAAACTGTACGAGGTGATGCTGGAGCTAGATATACCCAAAAAAAATGAGAAAACTGATACAGATGACGATGAGAGACTCGAGCGCAACGGTGAAAATCGGAATAAATGAAACAAACGAGTTCGCAATTAACAGCGGCGTGAGACACGGCGACGCACTGTCGGCGGTTTTATTCAACTTGGTAATCGAGAGTATTATGAGAAACTTGGGAACTAGAGCAACGATATCAACGAAAGAATGGCAAATAATAGCGTATGCTGATGATGTCGTGGTTATATCTAGATCAAGACAAAAAATGATACAGACTCTCAAAGAAATAGAGAAACATGCGATGGAAATGGGGCTGAAGATTAATGAAAGCAAAACCAAATACATGAAATTCAAGAGAAACGATGACACACGACAGAATGACTTAAAAATTGGAAGCTACACGTTCGAAGAAGTAGAGAAATTCAAATACCTGGGCATACAACTAAATAAGAACAACGAGAGATCACCAGAGATAAATGAGAAGATACAAGCCGGCTGGAGAGCTTTCCACGCAAACAAGAGAATTTTGAAAAGCAAGAATATATATATAAGAACGAAGATAAGAGTATATAAGACGTTTGTAAGAACAGTGGTCACTTATGCAGCAGAAACATTAAACCTGACAAAGAGAGAAGAGGAAAAACTGAGAATATTCGAAAGAAAGGTAGTAAGAACGATTACAGGACCAAAGAAGATTGGTGAAAACGAATATAGAATAAGAACAAACGCTGAAATAACCGAAACACTGAGAAGTGAAGACATCGTAAAATTCATAAAGGCGCAAAGAATTAGATGGCTTGGCCATGTGATAAGAAAAGAGCCAGACAACGTCTTGAGACAAATCATGGACTGGAGGCCGGGTGAGACGAGGAATAGAGGAAGAACAAGAGCTAGATGGCTGATGAGGTAATCAAGGACCTTAAAACTATGGGCGTGACGGACTGGAAGAAGAAATGCGCAAACAGAGCAGTATGGAGAGAGATAGTAAACGAAACCAAAACACATACGAAAATCTAGAACATCGAAGAAGAAAAGATGAGGAGTGATTCACCTCGTAAAATGAATCGTAAAGACTTCTATGAAGTAGGAATATTCCAAAAGGAATGGATGCCTGATTATTATTATTATTATTACATGACATTGCACAATTTAGGATCATGAGATTTTGTACAAACTATAATAGATACAAAGCAAACTAGTCCAGTCATTTAAGTCAAAAATAAGGGTCAACCTCGGAATGAAAGATAATAAGCTGAAAACTCGTATAGACCTTTATTTTGGCACTCTAAAAGTTGTCTCAAAAGTCACCTATAATCTCATGTCCGCGTCTTTTAGCTTATTTTACTTATAAGTTTTCAGCTTATTATCTTTCATTCTGAGGTGAAACCCCTAATATGACTGGACTAAAAACCAAGTAACTTTAGTAATAGTTTTTCAATTTTAGGATCAAATGATTCAAATTGATCATTTTCTACTCTGTTTTGAAGGATATTAATAAGTCTCAATTTTTCTAAATGTATTCGTTTTTGGTGCATCCCACAACCAACCAATCAGTTCAAATATAAAATAAATAAAATTCTACGTAAAAGTACAAAAGAAATATCCTAGCCCTAGAAGTTAAGAAGATAATATGCTCGATAAAAAAAAACTTTTTTTTTTGGTGAAACTTGTGTAAATGTCGCAGAATGAAATACTTTGTAACTTTCATTTATCACTTTTATTCATAGGATTTCCAAACAAAATACGTATTTCCAGAAAACAAAATTTTACAAGTCTTGAATAAAATCTGAAAACTACGTTATTTTGAGCAAAAATTGAAAAAACATTAAGTTTCTGCTTTAGAGCGCCGTATCTAGGAAATTATAAAGGCTAAGGTAGCATTTTTTTATTTTTTGGAAATGTAGAAAACGGTTAATTCAAGACTTGGTGATTTTTGGGAAATGTTCCAGTTTAAGCCAGTCGGTTTAAGCAAAATTCCATTTGTTAGTTACTACATGCAAAAATACCTAATGACCGAATTACTTGCACAATTTTGAAACTAAAAATTCCAAAAAATCGATAAAAACAAAGAATTTTTATAATTTATTTTTGCTTTAGTAGCATCCAAATATAAAATTCGTGACAATAATTATATAAAAACAGTAAAATTAAACTGCAATAATTATGTTCATTTCATAAGACACTTAAATATTTATTGATAAAATCTAACAAATTAATTTCTAAAACAATTTAAATCCATCATTTGTCGAAAGAAGCTTTGTTTGATATATAATTATTAATTGCTAATGTAAGTGCTTGACAAAATTCATCAATATTAACTCGCTTCGTTGTTATAAAAAGAGAATGTGCAAGGAAAGGCATTTTGCGCAAAGCTCTCCCACTTAATCCCACACTCAATTTACTAATCTCGTATAACTTTTTGCTAATATCGTAAAACTTGCCGTGTTGCGTGTTTTCAATTTCGTGATAAGTGGAAGGCACAACAACTTTAGGAACAATTATTTCAGTTCTCATCAATTCTTTAATGCAAGTGTGATAAATTTTGTATATGGCTTCGGGATCGGGTAGTCCGATGTACTGAGTTATGTCAGCTCGATCCATAAATGCCGAATCAATCGCCTGCGTTAAATTAGACGTCGACAATATAAGTACGTTTGAATTCTTTTTGATTTTGTCAATTTCTGTTAAAACTGCATTGACGACTCTTATAGCATCAGATGGTTCGTTACCTTACAATTAAAAATTTTAAGTTTAAATAACAAGTTAATAGATTTTCACATACCCGAGCATTTATCTCTAGAATGGGTCAACGATTCTACTTCATCTATTAAAACAAAAATAATTGTTGTTTTATCGCTCACATATTCATTAATTCTTTCAAACATCTTTGTTACCATTTTTCCACTCTAAAATATCGAACGATTAGTTTTTTTTAATAAATTTTACAACATTAACTTACTTCAGAAAAATATTTAGAAAATAAACTGTGACTGTTAATCTCCATCAAAAAACCTCTTTTGAAGCGATCATTTAACCGAATAGTGAGTTTTTGTGCCAATGCTTTACATAAGGAAGTTTTTCCAGTTCCGGGAGGTCCGTGCAGTAAAATCACTCTATTACAACTAATAATATTTTCGTTGACATTCTGATCGGCATACATCAATGCAGTTCTTGCATAATTAATTAACTAAAATTTGAACATGTTTTTATCAACGCATTTCAAATAGGCTAATAATTTTACATTTTTCTTAATATTCACATCATAAATTAGGTTCTCCCATAGATTAAAGTACTCCTTTGCAGGTAATATATGAAGTGCAGCCAAGTTAGTTTCATTTCCACCTTCGTCTTCTTCGCATTCCCGTTGTACACCAGTTTCATCTAAATGGTATGTGAACCAGGTGGGAATAATATTGGCAAAATCAATTTCACAATTTTTCTGCAATTAATAAATTCTAATTAAAAGTTTTTGGTTTATTAAAATTTATAGAACCAACGAATTTTGAATGTTCACCAATAATAACGTGCTCAACGTTTTTAAATAAATCTAAATTTTCCTCTTGACTAAAGTTGGAAAATATGGTGCCAGCCCAAACTCGGGTCGATTTTAAAAATTCCAAACATGAGCTCTTGATGTTGTTAAGATTTTGTCTAGAAAATTGAATCGTGAAATACAACATTGGTGTATTGGTGAGATAACTTACGGAACATTATATTTTAAGATAATTTCCACGTCTATGGTTTCTTTTTCACCAATATCTGTCTCCATAGTTTTCTAAAAAGAAGACAAATTTATTATTTTACCAGTTTGATGGTTACCCTAACCACAAAAAACTTTTCCAACCTGCACAAACTCAAAGGTCTAATAAAAATAAAACCAATTATGTTATCCTTCAATCGTCGATTTATATCTTAAAGAATTCAAACACTAATTTTAATTAGTTAATTTTAAGTTATTATTTGTTTCGCTAAGATTGTAATTAACGGAAAATTCAAAAATGCAACAAACATGCCAAAGCTTCTGCGCACCGACTGTACGCCGTTGTCAAGAGTAACAAAACCATGCCAACTTAATACATTTTTCCAACTGTGTTAAAACTCGCGCATTTATTTCGCGCTTTTTGAATAAAATTTTGAAATCAAATTGTAATCAACGGTATTGTACAAAGCGTACATCGAAACATCGGTAAGTTAACGAGCACGAAGGCGTTATATTTTATAACTGATTAAGATTAATTTGTGAATTTGGGAAAGAAAACTACCGGAAAACCTTCTCATTAATTACATTCACTAGTAGGTTATCTTGACTTTGGCCAAGTTTGATCGCCTACGCATTCAAATTTTTCGAAATTCCAAATACACGACAATTTTATTGAAAACCAAATAATTTGAGAAGAAAATGGCACACGTTTCTCTATTATCGCTTACGCTGCGAAAACTATATAAGCGAGACGGCGAACAAATCAAAAGACGTTTTTTAAAGCATAAAATTATCTAAAATAAGTTACCAAAAACATATTTAAGATAAACGATTTAGGCGGAAGAGTCTTCTCCATACGCCAACTTCGAGATCACTTACAACGGTACGCTCATACGCAGGTTGTGTGACGTCACGTGCGAATTGGAATTGTGATGCGAACCATCTTGCGCTTTTGCGCAAATACACCGGTTATTTTCCATTTTTTTGATAATATTTATTATTAATATCTACTAATCACACCCCCACCTAACTGAATTTCAAAGAAAAATTCAAATCGGAGCGAAAAAATTTCACTCAATTCGAAGGGAACGTGATGCATTTCCCCGCGTCTGCCTGGGGAGCCGCGGCATATTCGATGCTCATTTTCCCTACTTTTAAAAAGTCGATTTTGGGGTTGTTTTTCAACGGTCCTCGAAAATTTTTGTTTCATAAAAAAACATACCATTTTTACTTTCCCCATACGTATTAACGTATGTATAGGGAAAGTATTGTCATCGGGTCAAAAATCGAAAATTGAAATTTTGGTATTAAATGATTCGTTATGATGCCCTGATAACATTTTCATCAATTTTTTATTGATGTCCGTCTGTATGTGTGTAGGTGTGTGTGTGTGTGTATGTACGTCTGTGAACACGATAGCGTCTAAACGAAGCAAGCAAATCATTCCAAATTTTGCATATAAGCTTTTTCCTGTCGTAGGACGAAGCCAGATGAAAATAATTTACATCGTGTAACGGGAAAGGGGGGTTTACCTGGAGCTATTATGACATTATGCGTCATAACTTCGAAACGAAATTAAATATGTAAAAATATTAATAACAAAAAATTAGCGCTATGGAATTTCCTACATTTTTTGTCCTACAAGTTTTTCTCTAAAATATACAGGGCGTTTCAAAAATTTTTGTATTTGTAAAAATTTTTTTTATTTGTAAATAAAATAGTAAACCGCATTCTACTAACGAAAATAAGATGAAAAGTTTCTAATAACATGGGTCCAAAAATGCTTCGTTTGCAAGATATAGGCATTCAAAAGTTTTTTTCTTCCTATTTTGGCAAAATATGAAATTTTTCATCGATTTACTGTTGAAATTATGTAACCATTTTATTTAAAAATATAATATAAAAATTTGCGTCTGTTCGGAAAGTTATGCGATGGCCACATCAGATTTTTTTACTTCCTTTTTTCAAGTTTTGCCCAAAAATGGTTTGATTCGTAATTTTGGGTTGCTTGGGGTCTCTAAACTTCAACTACCGACAATGTTAGATGAAAAACTTTTATTGAAGAAATTGAAATATGTATTTTGTACAACCCTGAATGTTAAATTTTTTAAGTTTTGCCCAAAAATGGCTGATACATAATTGTATGTGATTTGAGACTTTTGAACTTCAATTACCAGCAAAGTTGGATCAAAAAATTTATAGAACAAATTTCAATATTTTGAAGAACCCTAAGGTTTGCATGCAGACTGATAAAGCAAAAACGCTTTAAGACAAAACGTTTTGTCGCATTAAAAAGCATTTTGTTTTATCTAAAAACATGATAAAACAAAACGCTGTCAAACAAAATGTTTTTGCATTATCAGTCTGCACGCAGTCTTAATTGTTAATTTTTCAAATTTCCTATTTTTCTCTTTTCAAGTTTTGCCCAAAAATGGTAGATACATAATTTTGTGTTACTTGAGACTTTTTAACTTTAACTAACAGCAATATTGGATCAAAATATTTATGAAACAAATTGCAATATTCTGAAGAACCCTGATTAGTCAAATTTTTAAATTTCCCTTTCTATTGTTTTCAAGTTTGGGAGTGACTGAACGGTCTGTCCCCTGCATGCGCAGTTTGTCTATTTTGTACTTTTCGTTCAGTATAGAAAAAAACAATTGGAGGCAGGGAAGAGCACGGATTATCCAACCGCGATTTGCAATTTTACCTATACAGATTCAAGAAATTGCCGGTTTATACAGTATAATAAAAAAAATTAAATTTGCGGTAAATTGAGAAGTTTTTGAATAATTCGAAATTTGCCCATTCAGTGACGCGCATGAGGACGATTTGCGGAATCTCACCCATTCTGTTGACGGTGCTTGTAGATTGATATACCTTAACACTTTGAAATTTCCGCTCCGGCAGTTGAACCATGCCTCTCGTAAGAGTAATGGCCACTTTACACGAGGGGATTTTTTCATGCGATCGATCGCCGCGCCATGTCGCAGCAACTAAGCGCCTCGTGTAATACAAAATCGCTCATGCGATTAGTCCCTGCAACTTGGCGCACGTGCGATTTTATGAATTAAAATAAATAAATGCCTCGTGTAAAGTGACAATGCGATAGGTCGCAGCAACCTGGTGCATGCGAAAAATCCCGGCAACAAGTCGCGGCGATCGATCGCATGAAAAAATCCCCTCGTGTAAAGTGGCCATAACATGTAGTTTTTGGGGGTGATACGTAAAAGTTAACTGCTGTATACCGCTACAATAATTTTAAAAGCTATATCCAGGTTTTCTAGGATCCCGGTTGGGGTGGATTAATATTCCTCAAGTATGTTAAGCCCAATTCAGCGTTGTCAAAACCGCCCGGAGCGGAGCGGAGCGCAAGCTAACGTAGGGTAGGTTTTTACAACGAAAAAAACATGAGAGTCGAATTCACACCTAAAAACTCCAAAATTACACAAATTTCATGGTGGGCGTGGCCGACACCTTTCCGTTAATAAACGGGTAGTTTGTTATTCTTTTGCTAATATTTATTACTAAATCGACTGTTCAAACCCTCAGCTTTCCGAATCTCAAAGAAATTTTCAATTTCCGGATGAAAAATTCGCACTCATTCCGACCGGGTACCGCTAATGCACTAGGCGAGCCTGCTGCTATGTGATATGTATCCCGTGGTATGAAATGTTGGCGATTTTCGTACTTTTTTCGATTCTTCGTTAATGTTTAACACTCGCAACGGCGTCAGAGTCACATTCGGACCGAAAAATGCCCAAAAAGCCCGAAAATTACGCCAATTTCTGTTAAATTTTATGGGGGGGGGGGGCGTGGCCTAATTTTAACAATCGTAAAATCGCCGAAAAAACTGAAATTCAATTTACCGCAAATTTTATTTACTTAATCAACGGGACGGGTGACAATGTTCCAGCATCGAATTTTAATATTTTTTGGTGACTTTCGGGTAGTTTAATGTTAATAAATGACATCGGCAACCCTCCTATAGCAGGATAAACCAACTTTTGATAGAGAAAATCGACTTTGAAAGTACATAATTTTACATGTAAACGGGTGGAATCTCACTCATTTTGTTGACGGTACGTGCAAGTTGAACTAGTCTTAAACTTAGCCGATTGCGGACAGGCAGTTGCAGCCCGACTCGACTGCATGTAACATCGATTATTTTTTGTTTTTGCGCGCTTTTTTGGGGGTTAAACGTAATAGATAACTGCCGCATACCGCGACTATACTTTTTAATGCATTTTCAAGGGTCTCTCACATCCCGGTTGCATAGATCCCGGTGTTCTTGATGGATGGCGCCTCTCGTATGTTTAGCCTAGTAACCAGAGTCAAATCCGCTCCGTAGGGGTGCAGAGCGGAGCGGCGCCCCGGAGGAGTAGGATTTGACGATGGATTACCCTCCTTTTCGAATGCACACCCCTAAAATTCGAAGGCAAAAAAAATTTTAATTTTTTCACTTTTTCGGCAACAACCGCCTTTTTCGCGAATATTTATACTAATATCTACTAAGCACACCCCCCCCTACCCGAATTTCAAAGAAAAATTAAAATCGGAGCAAAAAAATTTCACCCCATTTCAAGCGACCGGCCGACGATGTGGCACATCGACCCGGTGGTACATCAGCGACCCGTACTATTTCAACTCGCAGCATCTTTCTTATTTTCACACTTTTTCGAATTTTTTTTTATGATCACCTCCGCGCCGACAAAAGTTATACATTCGCATCAAAACATTGCCAAAAAGGCCGTGATAAACACAAAATTTTTCGAAATTAAAAGTTGGGGGCGTGTCAATAATTCTTCAAGCCACGCGAAAATTATGCCGGCAGCCTATCCCGGCCATGGGTTATGGTTTTTACTCAATTTTCGGTATTAATTCTTAAAAATCCTCAATTATCCACCCCTTATTGTGTACCTTAACCCTTTTTTGACCTATATACCAAGGGATAATTTTTTTCGGATATTCCTTGTCTGCTGGGCCGTTCACTCTCTCACCTAATCAACTAATCAGACCTTCAGTTTACAGCATCTCTATACGAAAATTTCAATTTCCCGGTTGGATAATACGTGCTCTCGCCGAAAACTATCCTAGAAGTGGGATTCATCTCACTTCAAAAAATTGAGGCGGGCCAAAAATTATTAGCAATCTTCGAAACGAATAACGCGGTGCTGCTTCCTTTTTCTCAAATATCTCAAAAACTAAGCAAATTAGGGTAACCAACTATTTGGTATCTTTTTGTGGAGCGTAAAATGATCTGTAATAATGATTGGAACAAAATTTATCATCAAGCTTACCATGCGCAGTCAAACTTCTAAGCTCAAATCCCGAAAATACTCAATTGCATCATTTTTTTTATGTTGCCCCGGAAGTTTGAATTAAAAATCCAAAAAAATCACGCATTACACCAGAACTTCAAAGAATACTTTCCAAGGTCTAACCAATTTTTAAACCTCTGTTTTGTAAATGTAGAAACAAACAGATGTCGTTTTTTGGAATAGTCTTAGTTATTTTGCACTTTTATGCAAACTATAAGTAAAATTACAAAACTACAGAGATTTGGTAAAACTGTGCAAGAGTTTTCATGTAAATTTCCATGCTAAATCTATGTAAACTTATATAATTTTACGTGGTAAATTTATGCAAAATTACAAAACTATAGAGCATTGGCATCTAAATTAAATTAATTGTTATGAATTTATAAGGTAAATCTGTACCAAAGTCAAAACATCGCAAGAATTTTTACTTTCCGAACCCCTAGGTAAGGAAAGTAT
This sequence comes from Podabrus alpinus, assembly GCA_932274525.1. Taxonomy (NCBI): domain Eukaryota; kingdom Metazoa; phylum Arthropoda; class Insecta; order Coleoptera; family Cantharidae; genus Podabrus; species Podabrus alpinus. Next base: position 62,123,029 of record OW026457.1, on the reverse strand, counting down.
TGTTATCAGTCAAAATTTGACCCCCCAATTTTTTGACAGATGTTCACGTTTTGAGGTCCCCTGAATCCATTTTTATCATTTTTGGAAGGATGTCTGTATGTATGTGTGTATGTGTATGTATGTGTGTAACTCTGTGCGAAAAAATTAGTATCAATCGCACAGCTTAAACCGCTAAACACAATGTCATGAAATTTGGTATGCACGTATATCACGACTAAACTTAGAGGCCAGATAAAAATGGTAAAAATCCGTTCAAAATTAGGGAAATGGTGAACGAAATGAAAAAAAGTACGGTGTTTATTACTTTTGGACCACCATTTACCATACTAAACCGGATGCTTTTTTTAATCGTACCCTCTCCCTTTGCACTCGCACACACATTAAACGACAGAGAGAGAAAAGAAAGCACGTCAACGTTAATATCGGATAATTTTAAAAATTAATAAATTTTGACAGGTCGTTTGATGGATTTTGATTTTAGCACTTTTTTGTATAAATCTACTCGGAAGCGACCGCAGCGAGCTTTTTGGTACCATTGATGGGCCTGGTTAGTCAAGTTGGGCTTTTGCGAGTGCGTACGTACTCGCGCCGACTCGCTACGCCCCCAACTTATCTCTACCAAAGCAAATGAAATTTAAGAAATGATTGAAATTTACGATGTGGCGGTGCAGGGTGAAATTTGAAAAAGCAGCATATTAAACGAAATTATTGAACACTTGACGAATCGCATTCTACGTTCAATAGGGACCTAATAGGTGCAGAATTTGTAGGCTGCCACTTACGCAAATTGTGAATACAAGTCATTTAGACTGAGCAAATTAGTAAATTAACCAAACTTTTTGGAGGTGACCGTGTGAAATTGAAATATAAAAATTACGAGTTTTTTGGGTCTTTTTAGGCGACGAATCGCTTTGTGTTTATTTTTCGAATAAATTTCACCATTGGAAAATCTTTTTTCTTGCAACTTCACCCGGTATAAGTGAGTCGAACGAATTTTGTTCGGTTACATGTTTTTGGTGGTGGTGGATTACTTTAAAAGTGTTTTGCGATTATATTTTTACGATACCAGCTTATGAATAGTTGCCTGCAGTTAATGTTCACATTTTCGCCAAATTTTATACCTTTCGGTTAATTGGGCATTATGAATTTGGACCAATTATATGTAAATCGATTAAACTTGCTTCGGTAGAGTTTTTTACATTTTCCAACGTCCAACACGCAAGGTTAGTTGTAAATTGCGGTGTAAACATGAGTTTTAATCTTCTCTTTATTTTATTAGATACAAGAGTTACGGTCAAAATTTCTACCGCAGTAGCAAACCGATATTAGTAGTTACCGATAGTAGTTACCGATATGGATTTTATTGTGAATGCCAACACCAAACTAGGATCAGCACACGAAATATGTGTTGTTCTCGAGGACAAATGCAAAACTTTTTGCAAAATTATTAAGAAAGATGCCATCGAGGTTTTACATTAATCGAACTCTTCCAAACCGATAACTAATACTACTTTTAATTTTATTTTCAAAGTCGATTGTGGGTTCATACTTTGAAAATAAAAATTCAATTGTCGAAATAATCGAAGAAAAACTTTGACTTTTATGCAATTATGAGCAAATTACTTTCGATACCGACTTCGTATAGTTCACCGAGAATTTTATAATGAGATTATACATCATCAGTCCATTTTCAACATTGACATCATGACAAAGGGGTGGGTAGGTATTTAAGAGTTTTTCAAGAAATATCCACTTTGAAGTACATTTAAAACAAGAAATATCCACTTTTTTATATAACTAACCAGGATATTATTATAATTTTTTAGGGTGTGAAAAAATAGTATTAATCGCACAATATTGTGTTTTTATTAGGCTTCTATACAAAGTATAACAAGAAGCCTTATGATCTAGCTCCGTGTCTGTCTGTCCGTCTGTCCGTCCGTCTGTCTGTCTGTCCGCATAATTCAAAATCATACAGAGCGTTTCAAATCGTGTTAGAAATACTCTGTGTGTATAGAGGTCTAAGAACTGGGTAGCCAGTGCGCTACTTTTAGGCTTCTATACAAGGTATATTTATGATTAGGGCCAATTTATTTGTCAAATCGTCTTGACGTTTCTTCGGCGAATCGCCCATGAAAGCTGCGGGTCTCGCGGAAGGAGGAACAACCGGTAAAACCGTCACGATCATCCACTCGGGTCGCGAGTATTTCGGATCCATTCCCAGGGCGCTGCAATCTGCGTCGCTAATTTGTTCAAAGATATGCAGCACTTCTTCCGCCAACAAATACTTTTTTTCTTGTGGAACCTTTCCGTCGGATTCCTTCCATTCGGCCGTCAAATCGAGACCCGATTTTCTAATTACAGGTTGATGATTTCCACATCCACCATCCGCGTGACATATTGTTTGTTCTTTGCACAAACCGTACACTAGTTCTAAGCGTTTCTTGGAATCGTCTGCAGTTATCTTCTGAGCGTGTTGGAAGTGGTTTTCTTTCTTTGGGTTCACCAACAATTTACTGCAATTAAAGCAGACGCAGCGTAAAACTTTCATGACATCTTTAATCATGCCAACGTGAAAGATCGGTTTGGCCAATTCGATGTGACCAAAGTGACCGGGGCAAGTGTCCCGGTCGCCTTCGCATGTTTGACATGGTAAAGTGCTGTCAAACGCTCCCATCCTCGGATCCATCAGGCCGCCCACTTTTGGAAGACTTCCTTCCATAATTTCTACATGATTTATACCTTCTGGGACGACAGACATGCTCCGAATATCTTCCGGACTAAAAATGCCAAATTGCACATTCTTTACAGTTTTGAAAGCAGATTTGTTTTCGATTAATGCCATTGTTAATAATTTACTTTTACTTAACGCGCGAAAAATTAGCCAAACTGTTACATCTACTATACTCATAGGGCGATGACCTATATAAGCAAATTGATCTGATGATACGTTGATCCGTTGATACGATGATACGATGATACGATGATACGATGATACGATGATACGATGATACGATGACACGATGATACGATGATACGATGATACGATGATACGATGATCCGTTGATACGATGATCCGTTGATACGATTATACCATAATACGGTTGTCCGTTGATCCAATTATTCTTTGATACGTGGCTTACTGGTCTAACTGCCGCAGGGATTAACGGCCAGAATAAAGTGAAGATAAGCTATTGTTCCAAGGATATGATTTACTAGGATAATGGATATCAGGGGACGTGTTAAAGAAAGACTACGTTTTGAATCGACTAGTTGCGACCCTCCATCGGGGTCATTTTCAAGACTGTAATAAAGAAAAATGTACATAAACAAGCGAAAAAATACAAATCGAATGTAAAATATGTCACCTCTCAAAACAGATGTAAAATGTTTTCTTGTGTAACACATTGTAGTAAACATACAATGAATATGGTCAGAATAAAGTTATAAAGTAATAAACATGGCCAGAATAAAGTTTTACTGAGCCCGGAGTGTAACCAGGCATTCAGCATTAGCAGCAACGCACTTAACCGCTATAGCTGACGATCGTTATGAAAAATCTAAGCCCTCGTGAATAACTTGATCCAGTACGCCCCTGACTTATTGTATGACAGCTGTTTTCAGATAACAAAAATTAAACAAGGTGGAACTCGCTTTAGCGGCAGTTCTTAGGCTTCTATTCACAATTTACATTAAGCAAACGCCACCATGCGGGAGAATTTTAGATTAGTAAGTGACGTATTAAATGAAAATAAAAATTCGTTCTTCAGGCTCAAGACATAACAAAATCAACTAATTAACAAAACATATTATAATAAATTTAATACCATACTGAGATGTTGCAAATTTTCACTGAAATATGATTTTGAATTTCGAAATATACGTCTAAACACGGCCATGTTGTTGTTGCTGGTGGCGCTACCAACGGTAATGTAAATTGCCGATACAGCTACCTTTCTGGTGTGGAAAGTTGTTATTATCTGGTTATTTTTGGTCGCCATATAATGTAAAATCACATAATCAAATAATCTGCACTAATTATTTATTATTTTATTTTAACCACAGCAGTGGCTTGATGTGGATAGTGAAGTTAAGTTGTAAATAAAAGAGAAGGAAGAGGATGGATCCACCTCAAAAAATGGACCGGAAATTACAGAAAAGTAAAGTTACGAATGGAATGGAAAAGTTTGATTATTATTACTTATGTACAGCGATGCCAACCGTACTATAATTTATTATAGTAGGCATTCTATAATTTGTACCTTCTGTTGTACAGCACAGAAGGTAAAATTATAGTATGCGTACTACAATTATTATAGTACGGGTTGGCATCGCTGCTTATGTATTAATTGATAAATACCAACCGCAAAAATTTAATTAGTGCAGATTATCTGATTATGTGATGTTACATTATATGGCGACCAAAAATAACCGGATAATAACAACTTTCCACACCTGAAAGGTAGCTGTATAGAAGCCTAAGAACTGCCGCTAAAGCGAGTTCCACCTTGTTATTATTCATGTGTTTTACCGAAAAATTGTGACGCTAGAACAGAATGGGGAAAGTTATGCAATGTTCACATAGCCAATTTTTTAGGTTTATTTTATCCTCACGATGACATGCAACAATCCATTTTTTAGAAATGTCTTCAATTTGTGGAAATCGGAAGTATTTGATTTTCGTCCCTTTTGTCGTTTTATTATTATTGCCGCATTTCGCAACTGCACAATCCGGCATTTTTGAATTTAATAATAGAATTTTCAATTTTCACAAATTTGAATAATTTCAAATAATTTGAATTCGACAGAAGACAGAAACAGTGAGAAATGAGTGAGAAACAAACAATACGAGTTCACGAGTACGGTTCGTACCACGTTCGTACACGATCGTTCGTAATTTAGTTCGCACCTGACGTAATGCGCTGTAGTAAACGTGTTTGAGAAAAATAATAAGCATACCGTTGTAAGTGTATCGTGCTTCTGGCGTTCGTCGCTAGTTGACGCCACAAGATGCTACAATAAAACCAAATACGAGGTGTTGGCGAAAAGTTTGTTACAAACCCCTGACTTTAATTGGCAATCAGAGATTGTAATAATCTCACATATGTGAATTATACCCTGGCTAAAATACTCACCGGTTCTTACTATCTCAGGCTCTTATGTTTATAAGTTTCACTAAATAAGGAAAGGTTTTATGAAGAATAAAAAACATAACAACTACAAAAATTTAAATATAATAAATAAATAAAAATTAAGTTGTACAAAAACAATTATAATTATAAAAGTATGCCTCAGTGGCGTTTATAATTTAACTACAAGTTTAATATTAAAAATTATAAAAAAAATGTTCTATCATCACTATATATCTTAAAATTAAATTAAAAATTTACCTTGGTAAGTTTTTGTAATGTTGTAACTTAGAATAATTTTCATTTATCGAAAGTTCTTATTGCTTGCACTATTCCAACACGCAAAAGTTTAAAATTGTCTTTGTTTTCACAATGGAAACATATTTTTAATTAATATTGTTTATTTATTTATTTCGCACTTGTATCCACTAAATTATTATTTTAGCGTCGCGCACATTTATTAATTATTAATTTATAATTTTCTCGCTTCACTTCAATTAGGAAAAATTCAAATTATCTCCTTTTTTTACCATTTGAAACGCGTTTTTATTAGCCAATATAAATTTATTATATTTTGGCGTTTTGCACATTTGTTGATTACTTTTCTTATTGGTATATTCTAGTCATTAATTAACTTATTAACAAATAGTCAGAACTGTTAAAAATTGAATAAGTTGATTTTTATGTGAGATGTACAAATTCTACATCTCACCTCTTCAGAGATTGTCAACTTAATCCTTTATCTTTTCTTTTTAAAATTTAAGAAATCCTTTTTTAAAATAGAAGAACCAATAATATTAACATATTTCTTTATAGCCAATCACAGAAATTGGTTCTACACGTAACAGAAAATTGAATTGAACAAGATATAACGTAACGATAAACCCGTTCAAAACTGACAATAAATAGATCAATTTATGGTATCCAAATGGTGCTATATGACGTTAACTTATTTCAGGCGACTAAAAATTCTGTGAAAAATAATTGAATTTTTTGTAATACTTGTAAACTCCTATTCACTAAAATTATTTTGTATATAACATGTTCCCAGAACACTTTTTAATTTTAAAATTGTTTACTTCTTGTCAAAATCGGAACAAATAAATTACTATAATAGGGGTAGTTTCTATGAATGTTGAAATAAAATAAAAATTATGACTGTGGGATATAATTGAATATTACAACATTTGGACACAGAAAATTGTCGTTGTTCGAAAAATAATATTAAAATTTGATAACGTAACACACACTTCCAAGTTAAAAAAGAAAAATTATAAAAAAAGAAAATGACTCGACGTTATATACAGTTAGAGTATATTTAATACGTTGCGTTGGTCAAGGTTTAGGTCTTAATGGTCAAAATTTAAGATTATATTGGGCGCCACTTGATTATAAGGGAAGATGCTTTCACTATAAATCAAGAAAATAGTGAAAAATGTGGGTAGCAATTCGAGTTTTCCGTTCATATTTACAAGGATTAACAACGAATCGAATTATGAATAAACTTAATATTAACTAGAACGTATTTACACCTAATAGTAAAGAGGAATACTTTGGTAGATTCAAAGAAACTAATGCTAATTCGAGAGTGACGTCCCTTCCATTCGGGTCAAGAAGCAACGTTGATCACACAAGGATAAAACAAAAGCACCTTTTTAAAAAAAACAAGGTATTTTAACTAATCATAAAGGGAATTAAAATTAAAAATTAAATATTAGATTCATGGATCAATCATATTTACAGTTTTCCATGATAAGAACTAGCATTCCGATAGCAGGACCATTCAAAATTACCAAAGCGAATTAATTGAATAGATTGATAAGGTCTTAGTACCAGAAAAGTTAGAGAAATGAAAAGTTGAGATCCAAATTCGATGGGTACAACTAGGATAAATTGTAAAAATTTCTTTCGGCGCTAATTTCGTCGAAGATTCAATGCGCTATATTCTTTTTTTAACACCAATTCTGTTATGAAAGAATACAATTAAATAAAGCTTAGCTCATTGGGTTAGGTATCAAAACGAAAACTAAATTAGTTCAGAACTGCTGAACGAACACAAGAATTATTATTACGAATGACGATACTTTACAATTAATTTTGAAGTCATTACAATGGCACCTAAAATTCGCGATTGCGAATTTAGTCATAATTTGGAAATTTTTAAGTGTCTAAAAATAGAAGGAAATGATGATGGCTACAAGTCGTATTAATATTACGGGGATTCTAGCAATCATAGGCTTACGTTGAACATGAAAAATAAAATTTGCAATTTAACTTTGAATTTGGATAATACAAACTATTGAATAACAAGAACTTCAAAAAAATTATGGTAATTGCGGGATCGATTTTTTGTTTCGTAACTGGCCAGATTTATCTTTTCCGAAATAATTGTGGCCACAATTATGTACGTAATTAGAATAAACCTGTAAGGCCATCAACTCCACTCCAAATACAAATACCGAAAAACCATGCTTTATTTGATGTTTTAGAGTTGTGACTGATTAAAGTTTAGTATAAAAAAAATAACAAACGAGGACATTTTAAAAAAAAAATTAAATGAACAAACTAAAAAGTTAAACAGTTAATTAATAGACTCATTCTCTGAAACAAAAGGCTTCAAATCTTTTATGTGCCAAATGCCTTGATTTTTGCCTTCGGCATTCTCTAATTCATATGACAGGTTGCCGATTTTACGTATGATCTTACACAAAATGTAGTTAGGGGCTAACTTGGCGGAAAATTTTTTAGCTGCGTCCGATAGGACATAGTTCTTTTTCCAGATCTTTTCGCCTACTTGGAAAGAAACGTGGCGTTTACGGAAATCATATCGCTTCTTACTTGATTCATATGAACGTTTAAGATGGGTTCTAACTTGTTGGTAAAGTTCAGGAAGAGCTTGATGGTCTCCATCACTTAGAATTTTCCGTTCGATATTAATTACCTCCTGATCATGAGGACTTTTACCAAAAAAATCTCCAGAAATAGGGACATATCGATTGAACACGACATAAGAGGGGGAAAATTGACTAGCGTCATGCTTCGCGGTACTAATTGCTTGCGCGATTTTATGAATATTTTCATCCCACCTGTTATGTTCTTTATCGATATAAGATGAAATGGCTGTAACTAAAACACGGTTAACACGTTCAGTCGGGTTAACTTGTGGGTGATATCGAGAATTAAACCAGACTTTCTGAACATTATAGGATTCGGTGAGTTTTTTAAACTCTTTAGATGTGAATTGAACACCGTTATCGCAAATAATAATTTGCGGGACCCCATACAACAAAAATACTTGGTTTTCTATAAATTTAACTACTCCTATAGCGGTAGCTTTGTTCATTGGATGTACTAAAACAAATTTTGAAAACCAATCGGTAACAACTAGTAGATGTTGATTACCTTTTTTAGACCTAGGTAATGGTCCTAACAGATCGACTGAAATTATTTGGAATGGGAAAGACACATTCTTGTATTGACCCATAAGGCCAGGACGAGCTAAATTAGGACTTTTCTGAGCTCCACAGATAAGGCAGTCTTTCACATATTTCTTTACATCACGCCTCATTTTTGGCCAATAGTACAATTCACTAATTCGCGCCATGGTTTTTGCAACACCAAAATGAGCTGATGTTGGGTATGATATCTGATCTTTTTAATACTTGACGTAACTGAGATCGCCTTATTATTTGATTATCACTGGGATTAATACCGCGGCATTTAAGTTCAAACAGGATTTCCTCTATTTTAAGAAAATTTGGTTCCATTTTGAAAATTTAATAAAATAATATTTAATAATAATTTCAATTATTGATAAAATAAAAAAAAACTGACAAAGTGTTACAAACCCCTGACTTTAATTGGCAATCAGAGATTGTAATAATCTCACATATGTGAATTATACCCTGGCTAAAATACTCACCGGTTCTTACTATCTCAGGCTCTTATGTTTATAAGTTTCACTAAATAAGGAGAGGTTTTATGAAGAATAAAAAACATAACAACTACAAAAATTTAAATATAATAAATAAATAAAAATTAAGTTGTACAAAAACAATTATAATTATAAAAGTATGCCTCAGTGGCGTTTATAATTTAACTACAAGTTTAATATTAAAAATTATAAAAAAAATGTTCTATCATCACTATATATCTTAAAATTAAATTAAAAATTTACCTTGGTAAGTTTTTGTAATGTTGTAACTTAGAATAATTTTCATTTATCGAAAGTTCTTATTGCTTGCACTATTCCAACACGCAAAAGTTTAAAATTGTCTTTGTTTTCACAATGGAAACATATTTTTAATTAATATTGTTTATTTATTTATTTCGCACTTGTATCCACTAAATTATTATTTTAGCGTCGCGCACATTTATTAATTATTAATTTATAATTTTCTCGCTTCACTTCAATTAGGAAAAATTCAAATTATCTCCTTTTTTTACCATTTGAAACGCGTTTTTATTAGCCAATATAAATTTATTATATTTTGGCGTTTTGCACATTTGTTGATTACTTTTCTTATTGGTATATTCTAGTCATTAATTAACTTATTAACAAATAGTCAGAACTGTTAAAAATTGAATAAGTTGATTTTTATGTGAGATGTACAAATTCTACATCTCACCTCTTCAGAGATTGTCAACTTAATCCTTTATCTTTTCTTTTTAAAATTTAAGAAATCCTTTTTTAAAATAGAAGAACCCATAATATTAACATATTTCTTTATAGCCAATCACAGAAATTGGTTCTACACGTAACAGAAAATTGAATTGAACAAGATATAACGTAACGATAAACCCGTTCAAAACTGACAATAAATAGATCAATTTATGGTATCCAAATGGTGCTATATGACGTTAACTTATTTCAGGCGACTAAAAATTCTGTGAAAAATAATTGAATTTTTTGTAATACTTGTAAACTCCTATTCACTAAAATTATTTTGTATATAACATGTGTTCCCAGAACACTTTTTAATTTTAAAATTGTTTACTTCTTGTCAAAATCGGAACAAATAAATTACTATAATAGGGGTAGTTTCTATGAATGTTGAAATAAAATAAAAATTATGACTGTGGGATATAATTGAATATTACAACATTTGGACACAGAAAATTGTCGTTGTTCGAAAAATAATATTAAAATTTGATAACGTAACAAGTTATAAGATGATATCTAATGGGATACTGACAAAACAAATTGCAGTCAACTTCTGACATATTCTCTTTCGAAAACTCATAAAAATCTTCAACAGTTTTCCGCCCATCACTCAAGAAATGGGATAACAATAATTGATGGATTCCAAGTTTGCTCATCACTATTTTAAAAAATTCTCTTCCAATATCCTTTCGCTGTTGCACAATTTGCACAAATACGTTTACAAATTCACCACCAGATAGATTCGGATTTTGTAAACCTCCACTTTTGCAATTTCTTCTAACCTGAGATATTTTGTGGTTGTACCACGGGACACCACGGTTGTACCTATGTCAGCTAATTTAGATTTTCGCCAATAACATTAGACGGACATCGGCTTTAGTAAAGTGTCCAGAAACTTCTACTGTTCATTCTGTTCGCACTTTGATTTTATAAGCTAACTAGCGCCTGCGGCGCTAGACATACGTATAGTAAACAGAACCAACACATTATGAACAATTTTTTTATTATTTCAACTTTAAAATGACTGTGGGCATGTAACCGACGTTGGAGAAAATGTTTGTTGCTCCGAATGAAGTCATTTGAAAGCATGAGTTGTACTTGCGAATGTTTAGCAGGAAGTGTTTTGAAATTGCAGTGGTGCCAGTAAGATAACTTAGAAGCGGCTCAGGTGGATCAATCAGCGGTGGCAAAACAACTTTGCCGTTCGAACAACACATTCCTGGTGATTCCTTAGCGAACTTCGAAACACGACAATGCAAGCAAAGTTTGTTCATAACACCTATTGCTACATCCTCGTGATTCATCTAATCGTAGTTTTTGTCGTAATTAAATGCTTCCAATGTTAAATTCAATTTTTGTCTTGATGGAACTAATCCCAAAAACGGTTTGCCCGTCCATTTCTGGCGTAAATAAGAGCGCTACATACGTCCAAAGTTTTTACACAATTTTCACTTTTCAATTAATCTTCAGGTAAAGTTAAATCTTCCGCAAAGAGGTGGATCTTCCACGAAGAGGTGGGTCTGCGTCTTCTTGCACAATTCCGGCGAGATTTTCTTTAGAAAACCAATTAAAAACAAATTAATCTTCAGGTAAAGTTAAATCTTCCGCAAAGAGGTGGATCTTCCACGAAGAGGTGGATTTGCGTCTTCTTGCACAATTCCGGCGAGTTCTGCGACCTATATAAAGTCTTCCTCACAGGGGGAAGACCATAATAGATCGGTGAAGGCCATAGTTGTTCGGCCTTCGGCCTCACAGGGTGAAACCATAATAGATCCGTGAAGGCCATAGTTGTTCGGCCTTCGGCCTCACAGACCGGACCATAATAGATCCGTGAAGGCCACAGTTGTTCGGCCTTCGGCCTCACAGACCGGACCATAATAGATCCGTGAAGGCCATAGTTGCTCGGCCTTCGGCCTCACAGACCGGACCATAATAGATCCGTGAAGGCCAAAGTTGTTCGGCCTTCATCTGTCATCCGTCATCTGTCATCTCATCTGTCATCTGTCAGCTGTCATCCGTCAGCTGTCATCTGTCATCCGTCATCTGTCATCTGTCATCCGTCATCTGTCATCCGTCAGCTGTCATCCGTCATCTGTCATCTGTCATCTGTCATCCGTCATCTGTCATACATACATACATACATACATACATACACACATACATACATAATCTTCACGTAAAGGTACATCTTCATGTAAAGTTAAATGTGTATGTGCAAAATGATTTTTAGGTTATGTAGTTAATGCCGTCACTTTGACACTATCGGGGGGCCCATGGGGGCTATTCAACACTATCAGGGTCACTCTCTAGGTTATGAAAAGGGTCTTGCTAAAACGCGCACTATTTATGTTTTACCCTGTATATGCAAAATGATTTTTGATAATTTTAAAAATATTGTGCAACGCTACTGACTATAATATGTCAATGTCATTTTTAAGGTTAGTCAAAGTTGTGCCCCCTATTTGTCGAGCCGCTACTGACTATAATATGTCAATGTCATTGAATTAATCTTTTAGCGTAAAAATCGCATCGTAACTATGACAACGACTGTGACCTGAAGTGTTTAACTGCTGATGACCGTCTTATGCTGACGAATTACTAAATTCAAAGACGACGAAAAGTTTACTCTTGAATGTCGCCAGATCTCGTGAAAGTTTCAACGCCCACAGTTACGGGGTTTAGGCGTCTATGCGGAACATACACACATATATACACACATACATCCATTTTTATAAATATATAAGATGACTAGACCTTTTATTGATACGATGCGTCGTATCCAAGACTCATAACAAAATATTTTTATATTTGGTGTTTAAAAACCTGTGAGTAATTCTTGTCAGTATCCGAATTGAATGGGTCTTCAACCTGCAACATAATATTTACTTTTTAAAAATTCTTACATTGACAATGCAGCTACCTTTTAAAACAATAGTGATATTAATTTATTAGCTTATTCCAGCGGCGCGGCGGCTCGTGACTTTACCATTTCAGGAGGCTAATTTTACAGCTTAACTATCTTATAAAATAAAACTTTAAAAAAATAAATTTAATAAAATATTATTTAATCTGCGGTAGACACGTGTTTCGAGCTCGTTGGCTATCTTCAGTACTGTGTACCAGGCCCGTAGCCAGGAGGGGGCACCTGGGGGCACGTGCCCCCCCCCCCCGAAATGTTCAAAAGAAACAAAAATTTTGAAAGTAAAATATTTGAATTTCGAAAATAAAATAGGTATATTTTGGAAAAAGGGTTTTTTCCAAATCTATTTGGCGTAATTCATTGTTATTTACCTTGTCGGCTTATGGGCAGACCCTGCATATCCCTTTTTGCCTGAAAGCCATGGAATTAATTTAATACAAAAACCATGTAACGGTAAACATAATAGCTGTTATGAATAAAGTATAAACTTTATTTATGGAATTACCCACATAATCAACAAAGTTATTCGTGACACATTGTATGCGAAGCATTGTAAAATTATTAATTATAAAATTTTCGGCAAATAATTGCTTACGCTGTAATAAAATTATATAGGAATATAATTTTATTACAGCGTATTACATTACATTATTTTGGTAATTTTTCGTAAAAGTAAAAATACGTGAGCTATAGGCGAAACACCGCACTTAGGGGGCTAAATTCCTTATTTGGGGGAACGCCGGCTTGGGATTTTTATGAGACATTTTGGAGGTTTATTAGAACACTTCAATATACATCTTTGCCAAATTTCAGCTTGCCCAGATCTTCTGTAAGCTCAAACCAAAATTTCGGTTTCGTTACTTGGAAGATATTAAAACTTGGGCAAATTTTGAGAAAATCTATTTTTCTCTTCATTTTCCAACCTTGGCCACAATTTCAATTAATTTATTATTAAAAGCATTTCCCGTTCCAGAAAACATTTCTCCCCTTGCAACGAATCAATATTGTGCCAATTTAAGGGTGGGTTGTGTTTTCGGTCAATAATTTAAGTATTAGTGTGCCATGGAAAAATATGAAAAAAACTATTTTATAGAGAATTTTATGCTCTTCAATTTTGGTCTGATCATAATTTTTTGATACAAGCATAAATAAGCGAGTTATCGGCAAAAAATCGCGTTGGGGGAGCTAAAACCCCCGATTGTGGGGGACGCCGGCGTGGGATTTTATGGGACTTTTGGGGGGTTCATTAGAACACTCCAATGTACATCTCTGCCAAAATTCAGCTTGCCCGGATTTTTTTGCAAACTAAAAACCTTCCTTGCCTGGACTATAACGTTTGTTTTAAATAAAAATAAATTAAGAAAAATAAAATATTGAAAAAATTTGTTTGTAATAAAAATTCTCGGAAGGGGAAGCCCCGAAAATTTTACTTTTAAAATATTTGTAATAAAGTAGTTGAATATATATGTAAATAAATAAAACTTAAAAAAATTTGTAATAAAAAGGGGAAGCCCCTTTACAAGTGCCCCCCCCCAAATGAAATCCTGGCTACGGGCCTGCTGTGTACAATAGAAAAATTGTTCGATGAGTGCAGAGTGTTTTTGGAAAAAATGCTGTACAATATAAAGATTAATATTATTTTAAGTCATTCGAAATTTATAAAGCTTTAAACGTAAAAGGAATAAGTACGGCGATTTTTAGTATTCGCGAAGTGATCGATGATATTCTCGTAGAATTCATTATTTCGAGACAATAAGGTAACGAATTCCTTTTCAATAGACATTACCGCGACGCGACGTTACTTAACCGATTTTGATTCATCGTATTACGAGTGTAAGTTTTAATACGTTTTTGTGTGGAAAAACTTCTTTCAACCGAAGCCGATGTTACCGGTATGGTGACGACCACACATAAAAGTTTGTAAAATTCAGGCATACAACTGTGTAAATCATTTTTGAAAGTAAAATCTAATATCTCTGATGGAGTCCTGCATTGGCCAAATATTTCGGGGTCATTATATGCTACCGATAATTCATTTTTGAGTTGGATTTGATCGAAAAACGGATACTGCTCTAATAGACTATCTAATAAATTTTGAGGAAAGTTTTTCCGATAATCTGAAAATTTAGCAAATATGTTAATAGATCAAAAAATTTTAATTTATGTAAGTCTGCAAATCTAACTTCAATTTGCACGATAACCGTATCCAAAATTTCCGCAAAAATTTGTTTATAACTTTGACGCACATCTGGTAAATCAAATGTCGTTTTTCGTTTTTTCTGAGCCGGCTCGCAATTTAATTCTAAACTGTTAAATATGTTGTCAAAATACAAATCATCACTACGGTATCTGTGCAGAGTTTCGATTAATTTTGTTAAACGACATTTGGCGAAATTAATATCGGTAAGTTTACTTTGTAAAATTGAAAATACTACGTCTGTCTGTTCAAAAATTAATTTAAAAGTTTCTAATAAAAAGCAAAATTTTGATTCATTTAAATATTGTCTTAAACCTACCGCTTCTCTAATAGTTTGAGAGTCGTTTTTAAAATCATCGCTGTCGATTATAAAATTAAATACGTCAATTAATTGTTGTTTTCTTAATTGCACTGTAAATACTGCTCGCGAGGTTAAATTCCAACGTGATGGAGACGCCACTCGCAATACGAACATTCATTTTTGGTTGAATAAAAATTAATGCATGGAACTTGTTAATTTAAATAGGAGGTTTACCATTATCATCACAAAGTCAAAATAAAAAAAATCATTTAAATCATAATAATAAAGAATACAAGGGTTAACAATAGTTATTTATGTATCAAGGGCACAATCAATAGATTGTAGCACCGAGGGTAGTTTAAAGCCCGACGCGTTAGCGGAGGGCTTTAAATTGCCCGAGGGCTATAATCTGATTGTGCCCGTGGTATAGTGTATTTCAAATTAATTGGAATTAAAAAAAGTCTAGCATCAAATTACGTTGTTATAAAAACATACAAACTATGCAAGGAAAAACAATATAAGAGATAAGATTATCGCGCCAACGAAAGCCCGCATTTCATACTCCACGTGGAGTAGTGTAATTCTAATTGGTTAATATTTATAATAAGGACTTATTATTGGATAATATTTCTATTACGAAAATTCTCTTTGCGACTCCACGTGGACGCGTGTACCAGGTGTACAGTAAGTTTGTATGTTTTTATAACAACGTAATTTGATGCTAGACTTTTTTTAATTCCAATTAATTTGAAATACACTATACATACAACGTTTTATTTCATTTTGGTACTTGGTACTTGAATTGTCAAAATTGAAGAATTAAGTATTTTGAGAAAAAATATCATGTCATTTTGTTTGTGCTATGAATTTTTGGTGTGCCATGGTTCCTATGGCGAGAAACTTGGAGGGGCGAGAATTAATTTTTTTATTTAGCAATAACTCGAAAACGGCACTAGATATCGAAAAACTGAGCAAAAAATTCTCCCCCCTCGCATGAGCCTCCCCCCTCGCATGAGCCTCCCCCCGCGAATTGTCGGTAGGAAGAGGCATATGCAAAATTTCAGATTGATCGCGCAAAAAAACAGAGTCTGGACTAACTCTTTTGTTTTGATATTGTTGTCATTGCTTAGCAACTTTCTTTAGAAAAATCCTCGGGCTATAAAAGCCATATTATGCCCCCATTTCCGTGCTAAAAAACAAGGTTATGATACCAAAATAGCGGCTATACCAAAAAGGAGGAGAGAACAATATTTATACAGGGTAAGCGAAAACTTTTACAAAAACTTATATTTGTGCGACGAGTGCGGAATACGACGCCACGCTTTTAGATTTAATTGTGGGGAATTTAAGTAATAAGGAACTGTTTAATATTTGTATACGTTTATTTTCATCAAATTTATTGATAATTAGTATAATAAAGATTATTATTACAAAACGGATTATTTTTGGGGATTCTTGTATTCCCGGCTATTTATTTTACAGCTCAAAAAGATTTAATATACAATTTCCTAAAGAAACCACTACTGAGGTAAGCAAGTCTACATGCAATAAGAACCCAGCTAGCCGTGATAATCAGTAACATTGAAAATTTTATTAAATTGCGATTGACGGGGTCCATCCGTACCTTGATCATCGTAATATGTTTGAGCTATTAATTTATTTTTAAAATCATATTTGTCGCATGGAGAGATTAAAAAATTAAACAAATCTTCGGCGGTCCGACCTGAAGAAACATCATAGAAACCTAAAAATCTTTCTACGACTTGACCGTTTGTAACGTACCGAGCTACAATTTTAAGTTGCGAAACACAAGAAATGTCCGTCGTTTCATCTACTTGCCACGAGAAAAATTGAGAATTTTTAATTTCTGCATCTATGTGTTCATTTAAAATAAATGACACGCAATCTATCAAGTCATTTTGAATTGTTTTTGACGTCTCGGAAAAAATATTACCACTTACAAATTTATTAAAATTTTGATCATATTTAAAATAGGTAGCGCAATTAATTCTTTATAATTTCCCCGATTAACCGATGTTGCTGTTTCATCATGACCGCGGAAAGCCAAATCTTGGGATGCCAAAAATATTGTCAAGTCAATTAATCTTTTTAAATTATTTCGATTTTCCCTAACCTGATCATTATGTAATGAAATCGAATTTAGACGTTCGCTGTTTAATGCAATTGCTATATTTTCTTTTCCAAATCATTTAATTTTATACGACGAAGAAATACTATGTTCTTCTGATTTTGTATGACGTTCAATACACCGAGATAAATTTTTCATATCGGCAAACCCGATTTTTGGCCAAACTGAATTATCAGCTGAAAAAAGTAAACACGGCCAACAATACAATTTTTCTTGTTTAACAGAACCTGTTAACCAAGCATATTTATTATACCATTTCAGTGTTAAAACCCCGATTTTGCTTTCTATCCGTGTATTTAAATGTGATAGAATTTGGACGAGGTTTCATTACAGTATTATTTGCAATTGTTGTGTCCACAACATCTCGTAAGATCCGCGATCAACAACGGTCGGCACGGACGGGATGTGGTTTCAACATTTCATATTTTAGTTTAGTTACTGTAGTATTGTTTTGATTGTTTCATAGAATTGCATTTTTAATTTTGAAGTTATTTAAAAAAAACATTGTTTGGTTGTTATGCTTTTAAAATAGTTATGACATGCGCGTTTTAGTAACGTTGATTTAAAATAAGAAAAAGAAGAAAAACAAAAAAGGATGTTACGTGGGGGATGACGAGAATAACAAAAAAAAGAGGAAGTGAGTTGCTAAAAGCTCTCGAACGAGAGAGGTCGTGTTTTACAAAAGTGAGTTACATGCGAATATCGAAACGGAGCAGACTTAAAGTCTCCAATCGATAAATCAATTCATTAGATTGAATTCTAACACCGGTGGGTGATTAACGTGGTCAAAGCCGAAGACACAAAAATCTTTGCATGAAACAGTACGTGTAGTACTACAATACCGTCGATCATCCTAGTGGGTGAATGTACGGAAAATTGCAACGAGTTGGAAGAAAATTGGTAGAGATTGGACCCTAGGTTAAATAATAGGAACCAACCAAAGCAGAGCCCATTCCCCGTCCGTGATGAGAACGGAATGAACGAGGTCAATCCAGAAGGAAGTAGGCGCACCCATTACGCGAAGTGCAACGTCATAGTGCTACGAATTAATTCTTCAAAACAGTGAGCTAGGTATTCGAATACATCCGCAAAAACTAAGGTAAATTTTAATTTGCAGTTTTATGTGTATCCCTTTGTTAGATTTTAAGTTTTGTTCAATAAATATGAATTTTGCAACTACATCTTTGTCTGTGTTGTTCTTTGCTCATCGTGACTTTTAAGCAAAAGTACTGACCCTGAGATAAAGTCAACCAAATAGGTAGGTCCGCTCATAAAAGGTGGTAAACACAACACAATATAAACTTTGTTATCATAGCTTAAAGAACTAAAATTATTATATACTAGCCAATCTACAATATCATCGAATTGTTTGATTTCGCATAATAACTAATTAAAAATAATAACCAATTTAAAAATAGTCACAATGATAAAATTAAAAAAAAAACCTGTATTCGCTCACAAAGTTGAAAACAGACTTCACTTTTATACGTTCACAATACAAGTGAGATTATATTTAGAACATTATGCATGAATAATGCAAAGATTTGCAGGTGTCTCCTTTGATAAGACGCCCACACATATGAGCTCAGCCTCAAATGCATGTAAAATTACTATATTCGTATATTTAGTAAAATAACACAGAATAGTATATGCTTATCTTACAAGCTTATTACTTACAATTCATCTGTTAATCGCTCATGTTGATTATGAATCTTACTAACCAGTAGCCTCTATGACGTATCTCGGACGTAAACATGCGAGATTAAGATTTACTACCGTATTCTGGGTTCGTATTATTATGTTGGTAGCATCAAATTAACCTTAAAATAATGCGTATATAAACGTAATGTCACTATTAATACTCAATTATTTGTTATTTATACATATTTTGTCCTCACCTTCATAGTCTAAAATACTTAAATTCAGATTTATAATTTTTTCCTGAAACAAACAAACCTCCATCTCACTTTTCATGCCAAACACTACTTAATTAAATATGGTAGAATGGTCTTAAGTTCCGTTCCCTATATCCATAATTGTATAAAATTCAACAAAATCAATGTAAGAAACTTACTTATCAATAAATATTTTAAATTAAAATTAATTAATACTCAATTTTCAACTTTAAGTTTAGAATTCAAAAATATCTCACCATTAAATGACATGCGTCAAAATGCGCATCATCTGATTGGTTGCGTGTAACAGTGTACTGCAGAAGTTAAAAAGCTTGTAGCTTCTGCAGTACCACTACCATACCAATCTTACCGCTTAAGTCAATGTGAACGTTCTAATAAGAAACAGTTGGCCAAACTTTCTTACCTTACCGCTAATCCTGCACTAAGCCTATGTGAATGAAGCTTAACTCTGTGCTAATAAACTAAGATAAGCCTTTAGGCTAGCCGCTAAATATGTACTATTTCGAATTTATTTCAGGCGTAATTCAAGTTCTTAAGCTAATTTTATTATTAAATTAAATTTTGTTTTAAACAAAACGACGGTCATGGCCTGATAGTTAGCGCGATCAACTGCTAACGTAGGGCTCCCCGGTTCGACTCCGGGTACAGTCTAAAATTTCTTGACCGTCTTCCGTGCTTTCGGAGGGCACGTAAATCCGTCGGTCCCCCTGTGTTAATGATTTGCCACCATAACAATAAAAAACAGGGTCAGGCACATCGAAAGGCAAGCTTAGCAAGCTACCTGAGATGTAAAAACAAACATGCTCAAAGAACTAATTGCAAAAATTAGTGAAGAACAGGTCCTGGACCTATATTAAGAGGGAGACTTCTTAATAAAAGTAGAAGAAGTAGAAATTAAATTTTGTTTTAAACAAATTCAAAAAAAATTAAAAATTGGAAAAAATACTAATTTAAAACGAAATATAAATAGCAAGTCCGTCCAACAATTTGAGAGGAGGCTAAGCCTCCCTTGCCTCCATTGACAAACCGCCGCTGGCTTATTCGCTCCTCTGCTAATTAACGACAGTTGACAATTTCTTGTCTCATCAGTAGAATGAGGGGTCTCATAGTTTAAAAACAAAGCTTATTACCGCCGGGGCTTTTCATAATATTGAGGCATTTAATATCCCAGAAAAATTAAGTATTACCAATGACACAAATCTGAGTAGCTCTTATAGCTAGGATATTTATTGCCATTTTTACAATATCGATAATATTTAAAGTTATCAGTTAGGTGCAAGTCACTGGCCATAACTTTTTAAGCGGGGGGGGGGTGCATATTTTTTAATATTCCGTTTAATGTTGAATTTTTGGGTAAGAGAACTTTATTTCAGTTTCAGTGAGCTTCTAGCATAATCACTTTATTCAGAGACTTAATCATTTTTATTATTTGTTATCTTCTGCAGAGTACCTACCGATGTTCAATATTTCTTCGTAACTTGCTCGGAGTGTTTGAAAATTTCAATTACCCATAAAAAATTAATTTACAAGACTATAATAGAAGCTCAATCGAAGCTCCTCGTCGCTCAAGATTTGTACTTTTTTGTACCCCCTTATACTGAGCTAAATACAGTCAAGCCACGATAACGTGAACTGTATAAAGACACTGTTAGTTTACATAATTGAAAAATTACGCAACTGAATAATATTTAGTTGTATTTGGATTATGATGAATTATGGAGGATTATTTCGATGAAATGAATGAATCCGTCATTAATCGGTTATCGTACCACTATCGCGACTTGATTGTGACTTTCAGTTTCTAAATTTAAATAAAACAAGCATAATAATAAGGAATTCTGGCTAGCACGTTGTTCATATCTTTTATATTGTACTTGTTTGTACCTCTGAAAATCTCTTTAATCCATAGCGCGTCAGTGTCATTGATGTTTTTCTTGAATATTGTGAAAATTGAAGAGGTGCAAATGACGGGGCGAATTACCTAACCCTGGCAACTCCAAAAAATTTGAAAATTTCCTATTGCAAAGAGGAAGGTTTATATAGTATAATGACATAATTTTAACAAGCGAAGATATAATAAAAATTTCAAGAAAAATCAATTTGAAAAGTACGTAAATTTAGCGCATTTTTCTTCGATTTTTGGGGTGTGCATTCGATAAGGAGGGTAATCCATCGTCAAAACCTACCCTTACGGGGCGCCCCTCCGCTCCGCTCCGGGTTGCACCCCTCCAGGGCGGTTTTGACTCTGGTTACTAGGCTAAACATACGAGAAGGCGCCACATATCAAGAAAAACCGGGATAAATAAAAACCGGGAGCTTAGAGACCCTTGAAATAGCATTAAAAAGTATAGTTACTTAAAAAGTAAAGTATAGTATAGTATAGTATAAATTTTGATTATATCTTCGCTTGTTAAAATTATGTCATTATACTATATAAACCTTCCTCTTTGCAATAGGAAATTTTCAATTTATTTGGAGTGACCAGGGTTAGGTAATCCTCACCCAAATGACAATAAAAGAGGTATGTTACAAACAATTACAAATTATTAGGTGCAAATGACGTAAACTCTATTCGATACATAATATTCTTAATTAGTAGATATATCTTCCAGGGTATTCGTCTTGATTTTGACATCTGGAAACAGTTCTTAAACTAATGTCTTCGTGAATTGGAGTGATGTTGATGCATCCAATACACAAATAAGAAATTATAAAAATGTACAGTGGTAACTTATATATCTGTTATTATTATATTATAAATAAATAATTTACTTTATATTTAGAATATACATATTTTGGAAATAAGTCGTTAAAATACCAAAAATGTAAAAACACATTCAACCGCGCACCCTTTGAAACCATTTCGCGTGCCATCAGGGGTACGCCGACCACATTTGCGGTTACAAAATAAATTTAAAAAATAAATAATACATGCTTTATGTTTTTTTGGATGGCCGGTGGGCTTAAAACTGTTCAACAGCAAGTTGACAGTTACGAATTGAGAAAAAAAGTTGAAAAAAATGCAGACTTTAATCTCCCTCCTCATTTCAGGTGTAAGAAAACCTGTCGTCTTAATTATACGGCTTACGTCTAATGTATGTTACGAATAAAAAGAATTGCACATGTGGGTATTAGATAAAATAGAGGGGGAAATACATATGAGTACTTCTATGGAAAATCTTCGGGGGCATATCAAAATTTAAGTTCAAAAACGGCGTTAATTAAGTTTTTGGATTGATACTGATTGAAACATTACCCGTGGTGTTTATGATAAAAGCAGATTGGAAGCATAGATGGCGCTCTCAAAACTTTAGCTTGCATATTATAATAACTAGAAAATTATTTTATATTTTAGATCTAATTTGGAGTGGATTATAATTTGTTTACATGTTTGTGTTCCAAAATTTAATATTAAACTGTAGAGAATGATTTGTTTAAACTATTGAGTGCAAAATAATGCGCTGCTAACGGCTTAAAGCATCTGCCATGATAGATCGCAAAGCGTCTATAAATGTATAGGGGAGAATTTTGTTGTATAATGTGGATTTATTGTGCTTTTGTTAATAAGAAAGTGGTAAGTAGGCATTGTTACGTTATTAAAATTCAAAGTTGATTCAATCCACATTGTGATAAGTGAATAATGTCAATAAATGTCAACTTGACGTGTAAGTTCAATGGCTACTTTCAGTGCATCAATAAACATTTAAATATTAAGAAATTATAATAATAATTATGTTTATGGTTTTTTATAAGACTCTTCAAGTCCTATGATCCAAACAAACGATACGTAATTTTCGTGAAAAAATGATAAATTACATATTGTCACCGAAGTGGGAGTGTCTTGTAAATTTTAATTAAAAAAAGAAACCAAATTCTTCTTTGTTGTCAGCCTGTTAATGACCTTGGCATTACCTGGAAAATTATGAAAAAATAGTTTTACACCCTTGGAAGTAACCGTCAATCGGCCGGATATTTAATTCGAAATTGAATGTTTATTGATTTTCAAAACGTAATTTTGTTATATAACCTCACTTTTCTCTTCCAGTAATCAGAATGGTTGTGGATGTATTACAAAAACCGCTTTCGTCCAAAATGCAACCCACGGGAATGTCCCCACAAGAGCTTTCAGAATTCGATGATTTGGCTACATCGTTGGTTTTAGACCCATACTTGGGTTTTACGACACACAAAATGAGTACTCAAAATAAAAACCCGAAAGTAAACTTCATCGAGATGAAAAACATTATCGACCACTTCATTACTAATCAAAATTATGAAAAAACTTACAAACAACTTGCTTGTGGCTCTTGGATGCCCCGAACCAAAACGAAACAACAACAGAAAAAATTAGAAGCACACGTAAGTTAGGGTTTATTAAGTAATTATTTACTTATTGTAAAATTAAATATACATTTCTGAGTTTATTTTTAATTGCCAAAGAGGAAAATTTTCGCTGCTTTAAAAAAGTAAGAAATTTTAAGATTGGGTTTTTTTAAAGTAATTATTTACTTATTGTAAAATTAAATATACATTTCTGAGTTTGTTCTTAATTGTTGAAGAGGAAAATTTTCGCTGCTTTAAAAAAGAAAGTAGAATCTTTCCTGTTTTTAATAATTGCTAAAAAACTTGAGATAAGGTTCTGTATCTCCTACAGGTAGTTGATATTTAAAATTTAGAAACATTTGTCAAAACACTGTATGAATGTCAAAATTGCATGTAGACAGGCATGTTTGTAAATATTTGTACAAATGCATTCTTAAACCCAAACCAAAAATTTTAATAAAATTCAGAATGAATGAAATATTAGAAAATTTTATAAGAGGGGGGGGGGGAGTAGTATGCAACTTGAATTGCATACTACATCAATGTTTGGAATTATTTTTCCTTTATTACTCTAAATAAAATTAAGAAAATATTTTTGTTAGAAAATGCAAAAAAAATATTGAAAAACAATGGAAAATTTGAAATGAACCTTCAATTTTTTTTGTTATTTTATTTCTTTTTTGTTTCATCCTCTTTTTAAGATTTTCACTTCTAATTTTCCGTTTTTTCAGTAATTTTTTCATTTTCTAACAAATGCTTTTCTAATTTTATTTTTAGATTAAGGATACCTGATGATAGAATAATATTTCCGAAACATCGATACAGTATGCTATTTATAATTTTCAATTATAAATTGGAAAATTTCCTAATATTTCATTCAATCTGGATTTTATTAAAATTTTTGGTTTTGGCTCAAGAATGTATGCATTTATACTAATATTTAAAATTTAATGTAATAAAATATTTGTGAGTAAATATTCCAATATTCCCTGAATTCAACTTTGCAAAATAACCTATTTTATAGATTGGTAATATTAAATTAAATTGGTCATTGTTACTGAAACAATTAAAAACCGTAAGTATGCATTATCTTTGTAATAATAAATTTTTAATGTTATTAAGGTTGATAACAATTTTATAGTTATAATTAATTTCTGTATTGTATTGTAAATGATTTCTGAAATTCTGCGAAAACTTCCTTCCATTTAGTTTCCAAGCAAAGCTCTATAATTACATTTTAGTAAAGACCAAAGTTTTAATTGAACTTTTTTTAGAAATTTTAATTTATTGAAATCCAAGTAATCAGTAATTTAAAGTTTGTTTAAAATCAAAAATAGTAAAACATAATTTAAATTAGATCATAAACTAGTGGTGGTCATATGGGCCATTGTCCCCGCCAAACTATTAGAATTTCTATAATAATGAATTTTATATCTTCTACTTTTTGTCTCTGGTCATACAATATTTTGTGATTTTTGTATAGAAAAATTGTTTTGAGATTAGGAAAAATAAGTAGCGTAACA
The DNA here is from genome assembly GCA_932274525.1 of Podabrus alpinus. Classification (NCBI taxonomy): domain Eukaryota; kingdom Metazoa; phylum Arthropoda; class Insecta; order Coleoptera; family Cantharidae; genus Podabrus; species Podabrus alpinus. Next base: position 62,097,908 of record OW026457.1, on the reverse strand, counting down.
AACAAGATATTACTTCTTGTTCTTTGTCTTTTTGTTAATTAAGGGAATTTTATTTTACCATGACATCAATAGTATGTCAGTCATATGAAAATGTATTCGTATGGTTACTATTATAATATTTAATGAATTAATTTGATAATAAAACGGGGTTCCCACTCTTATAGAAAACCTGGAAAAGTCGGGAAATTTTAATTTTCTCAAATTGAGAAATTATATTTACCTGTCAGATAAATCTACCTTGTGATCTTTTTTAGTCCAATGAAAAGACGTCGAACTTCGCTACCTGATAGATGATAAATTTAACTGGAACTTTAAATGTAACACATGGTCAAATTTTTTTAGCGCAAATCATTTCCATGTAATTAAATAATGAGATTCAAATTAATTAAACTTGTTTGTATAGCACGTGACGTCACTGATGGTAAAATCGCATGACATGAATTATGTTTAAATGCCACGGTCGCACTGTACATAAATTTATAATATAAGAGTTCTAAATTTCCGTGAGCTTTCACTGGAAACGCTGCTGAAACCATACCAGAAACAAAAGAATTATATATAGCGAGTTTTGTAGGGAATTTAATTTCCTACAAAAAAAGTCCCCGATAGCAAATTTTTATCTTTAATAGTTTAGGCGTTGAAGACATTCACAGTCGCTAATAAAGACTAAAGAGTCAAAATCTGCAACTTTGAATTGCTCCAGCATCCCAACATTAGAAAATAAAAATATGCTGCCATGAACTGTTTTGTTATAAATTAAATTCCCTACAAAATTTGTTGTGTATCATTTTTTCGTATCTGGTATGGTTTTAGCAGCGTTTTCGGTGAAGGTGTGATTTCGTTCTAACAAAAAGTTGGAAAATTATGTTGTTTAGTGAACAATTTTTTGACACATTTGACGATGTCAGTGGAGAAAAATGCTAAAAACAAGTAGAAATTATTATTGAAACAATAAAAGAAGTTGCAAACTGTAGTGAAAATTGAAAAGCGAAACAAAAACAAGAAAAATTAATGAAATCTTTTAAAATCATTATCCATGAGTGTGTATGTTAATTTTGGTACACCTAAAAATTTGAGAAAAATATCAGTTATAAACAGCATTGCTTTGGCGATCTCCCTCCTAGATAAATTTTTATACTTATAATTTTATTTATAAATTTATTTTTTATAAATTTTTATCTCTTAGATAAAATCTATAGACCTGTTTCTATATTAAAAACATATAAAGGCAATAATCATAAAATAATTTAAATTTTATTGTGTTTGTTTAACTTGTTAATTTTTAATGCAATATTTTATTCTGTATAATTTAATTAATATTGGGTACTACTAGTAAATAATAATAATATTTTGCAGAATAAATGCAAAATAACATGTAATAGAGATAGTTTCAAAGGTCAAGAACCCTAAAAATCGACGCAAAAGGCTCAAATTCGTATATGTATGTATTTCGCCCCCTTGGCTGCTCCTCGCGCCGATTATGGCCACTTTACACGAGGGGATTTTTTCATGCGATCGATCGCCGCGCCATGTCGCAGCAACTAAGCGCCTCGTGTAATACAAAATCGCTCATGCGATTAGTCCCTGCAACTTGGCGCACGTGCGATTTTATGAATTAGAACTTGTTCTAATTATTTACTAATCTGAATATATAAGGTAGTATATTTTCAAGTTGACACTAGAGGTTGGTATTGTAGCAAATACGTCATTTATTACAAAGTCGCCTGAATATAAATGCCTCGTGTAAAGTGACAATGCGATAGGTCGCAGCAACCTGGCGCATGCGAAAAATCCCGGCAACAAGTCGCGGCGATCGATCGCATGAAAAAATCCCCTCGTGTAAAGTGGCCATAAGGGTTCTTGACCTTTGAAACTATCTCTACCTACTACTGCAGGAAATTTATGAAAACATTTTATAGCCAAATTGATTTTACGTTTTGTACTACTTATTAAAAAGCAAGTTTTACTATGAAGTTATTTTTCAGGATTAAATTTCTAACTTGCGTGCTTTTTCACACATTAAAAAGGATTAAAGGTAAAACAGCGCCACAGGCGACTAAAAATTTTTAGGTAAATCATATTTCCAAGGCCCAATCACGCCATCAATTCGCCCCCATTCAATCAATCAATTCACTCGGGAAAATATGTAATCAATCAGAAAAGCCCAAAAAAAACCAATGGATATAGTCATGAGATTTTACCCAGAGATTTTACAAGCATGCTAACTTGAGCAAGAACTTGTTCCTGCTTTGCTTAAAACTTAGATAATATCGGAGACGAACTGAAAAATTCTGTAATGATTGCTCTAACAGAATTTAACAAGAAATAACGACGCTTTTAATTTGCAGGGCTAATTTTAATTTACTTGAAGGGATCCGACAACCTCAAAAATTTACTTGCCATTATTGAAAAGAGTAAGAGTAGAGTAAAACCTTGACAAAAATCTATTCCATTTGAAAAATTCCTTTTATTTAACTTCTACAGTGATAAGAAACAGTTTGTGATGTCATATTTTATAATATAGTGTAATAACTAAACGCATTAGTATTATATTAAAGAACATGTTTGTCTTAAGGGCAATGTCCAATGATATAATAAATTGAGTAATTCGTGTTACTAATTCCTTATTTTATAATTTTGCAAAAACGTAAAGATTTATTAATAAATAAAGAAGAAAATAGGATAAAAATAGAAAATTTCATTTTAAAAATGTTAGCGGGAAAATAGTTCCTACGATTGTAAACATCAGTTAATTGGTGAATAGATAAAAAAATCAGAACAGATATTTTTCAAAAATATCTCACATGTGTGGCATGTTTTGTATTAATGTCAAAAAATGCAAGATGAACTTGAATGAAAAGAATATTCTTTCCCACAACAAAACAAAATTGATAAATATATTAGTTATGACCAAGCATTCAATTGAGCGTTGCCTCAGCTGAGTAGCGACTGCACTTTTAATTTATTGGCAATCTAACTAAGGGCCAGTTTTTCAATCTCCGGTTAAAGTTCTAGTTAGATTTATCTGACAGGTAAATAAGGTTTGGCGTCTTCTCATTGGACTAAAAGACATCACATGGTAGATTTATCTGACAAGTAAGTTTAACTGGAGATTGATAAACTAGCCCTTAATTAAATAACTTGAATTACTAAAATTTTAACCAAATTCATATTTAAATTGAATAAGTAATTTATTCACTCTCAGAATCATAGGCCGTGTTCGGTCTGGCACTTTTTTCGCTTTGAAGCACCGTCAACACATTCTGATAATTTGATTTGGGATTTTTCCACGCTTTCAAGCGCTTTATCTGCTCTCATTTCAGAACTTTGCGTTTTTTAAGCTTGCGTAATGGACGGAATTATAGCGTTTGCAAGTGCAGAACAGCTCCAAATAGAACTATCAAAAATGTTCGACGGAGCTTCAAAGCGAAAAAAGCGCCAGACCGAACACGGCTATAGTTACGAGCACAAATAAAGGCTTGTGATGAGAGAAGGGAGAGACTAGTTGATTTTGAGAAATCTTTTCACGCTCAAAAATTCTACTTGTACAATGTTCATCAAAAATAAAATAATTGATAAAATTGTCTTTTTTCAGTGTCCTTGAATTTAAAATGCAGTGCAAGCGGTTAAACACAAAATTCGGAAGACCAAAAAAAGTGTTCTTCTTAAGAGTTTATTTTGAATGATATAGCTATCAAGTTATCTAGGTTTTATTAGTTTTATTTTCAAAATATGTATTACAAAAATTTAAATAATCTTTTTTTGGCATCATCCTATAAACCTTTGTTTATTTGAATAGAAATTGATTTATTCTCAGGAATATCGCCTACAAATAAAACTAGTTTTGAGAATCTCTGAATGAAATATTTCCCCCGTTTTCTTTTTACGCGTTTTTCCTGTGGGTAAATCCTATATTATTTTTATATTTCTGAAAATAAGCTAAAATTATATAAAACATAAGTAACTCGTAATATTATTAAAAGCGACCCTTAAAAGACAAATTTGTAGAGGAAAACTTTTAGCATCAAGTAAATATACATTTTCTGTTAACCAATTTGTTTAATTTGTTCGACGATTACCTTTGGAATCTAATGGTCTTTTCTTAATTTGTTGCAGATATATCGTTATTTGCGGGTTTTCGATAAGGAGTCGGGGTTTATAATAAAACCATGCTATCGATACTCGATGGAAGGACAAGTAGGGGCGAAAATTTCATCTACAAAAAAATGGTATAAAAACGAAAAAATCGAATGCCTAGTTGGATGTATAGCAGAGTTGACGGAGAAGGAAGAAGCACTCTTATTGATTCCCGGGACAAACGACTTTTCTGTGATGTACAGTTGTAGGAAGAATTGTGCCCAATTGTGGTTAGGACCTGCAGCATATATAAACCATGACTGTAGAGCAAATTGTAAATTTGTTGCGACCGGACGAGACACAGCTTGCGTTAAAGTATTGCGGGATATAGAAATCGGAGAAGAGATTACGTGTTTTTACGGGGAAGACTTTTTCGGGGACCAAAATTGCTACTGCGAATGTGAAACTTGTGAACGACGTGGTACGGGAGCATTTGCCAAACATAAAACTGAAGAGAAGGAAGAAAACGGATATCGTTTACGCGAAACCGATAATCGACTTAATCGTTTTAAGAAACAGCTGATTCAAAAACGAAGTCCCGAATTTAGCAACGGTCACATTCATAGCGACGGTAATGGAAAAGTCGTGACGCCGCTCAGTATAAGAGAATTAAGGCAAAAGGGCCTTACGAAATACGACGCGGAGCTTCTTATTGCAGCGCAAGGTTGTAAATTTTCGGATTTGGAGGATTTTAAGGCTAAAAATTGTACATTAACACAAGATAACATTTCTTCGCATAATTTAAATAATAAGAAAGTCGACACGAATTCAACGACAAATGGAATACATTTAAGTCCAAAAAGTTCACGAGCTTCCCGCTTGCAGCGAAGAAGAAATTTGCAAGCGAATCAAGAGCTTACACAAACTACAATGTCTAGATCGAATTTGTTAGATGATTTGCAAAGCAACACTAGCTCGAGCACGGGCTATTCAGATCACGAAGCTGCATGTGATGCAACACAAACGACAAAAACTTTTAACGACATCCACGAATCTGGGAAAGAGACCAACGTTGGCATTACACTTCGTAGTCAACGATGTCTGATTGATCCGTTAGTAGATATTAACAGTAGAACCACCTTGATGGATGGTAATTTAAATTCGAGTGCGAAATGTTCGAACGATAAAGTTAACACAAATTTAAAACGAAATTTACGTTCCAGTCGGCTTAATACGCGTCTTTCGTCTAGGCTAACGAGGAGAAGCAGTAGTTTTGCATTATCCGAGGAAGTAGATGTAAAAAGTGAACAATGCGAAAGTAATAAGGATGTTTATGAGTTTAATGACGACGATAATAAAGTTGATATATTACGCTTAAATAAATGTAAATATAAAAACCTTAGTGATAATTTAATAATTAAAAGTGATGCTAAACATAGAAGATCTAGTGAAGACGAAATGAGAAATAAGGCTGAACATCCGACCGACGATAAGTGCAATGACAATATGTGTGTTAATCGTGATAATGGAGTATTAATTAATACAATGCCACAACCTGCACCTGTTGAAAGAACACCCGAGAAATGTGGAGGACTCAAATTGACTTTAAGAATGAAACGTAGTCCAGTTTTGGACGAGTGTATCGAATCTGGTAATAGTTTAAGTGAAGACAATTTTAAGCCACAATATGAAGTGCTGCGCGTCGAAGGCGTCGATCGACCTACCACTCATTCGCGACGGAAAAAACGACATAAAGCTAAAGAACATAAAAGAGAACGCAAATTTAAACACGAATACAGTGCGCCAAATCCTCCAATTAAAAAAATTAAATTAATAATTGGTAAAGAATGTCGTACTATTGATATCCCGTCCACAACTGCCAACTAAAATGTGTTGATTTAAATTTGTGATTGTTAAATATGTCAAGTCGGTGTTGTATTTTTAAATGTTTTCATTATTACCATCAGTGTTGAGTATTCCCAGAGTTTTGTTTAGCTCTACTGATCCTTCAATTTGGTACAAATTAAATTTTATCACATTGCTGCTTACCTACAATTTATTGTTTCATCTTGTTCCATTTTTTAAAAATAGCAAGGTTTGGTAACTCCTTATTATAATAATGTCGATAAGATTTAGCACACAATTGTTTGAATTTGAAGTCTTCTGTCTTGCTAAACTTGTTAATAAATTAGGTTCTAATTTTAAAAAGCCAATTTATTTTTTTTTTATACCTAACTGTAAATTGGCAGGCTTTCAATAGTTCTTTTGAAAAAAGAATTTGTTTCAGTAATTTTAACTTGTTTTAACAGTGCGTCCCAAGCCCATCAGTGCTCGGACATAAAAAGAAAATTATAAGAATATTATTTGTGATCCAACAGTTAAAACATAAGTACATGGAATGTAATTCCATTATTTATTTTGCAGATACATTTAAATATGTTTTTAATAAAACGAATTGTATTAAATTTTAATTCTATTTTATTTTGTTATATTTGTTTTACACAAATTGCAAAGAGAAAACTCCCCCAGGAATACATTTTGCTATTGCAAAATTGCAGTTACTTTAACCCAAATTTTTCAAGAGCTTAGGCTTTTGATAAAAATCTAGATCTATGAGCAACTTTTTCTCCTTCCATTTAAAATTTTAAAAACATGCTTGAAATAATCTTTTAACAATTTTTTTTCGAGTCCCAAGATTTATAATTACCAAATAATTCATTCATATTTCGATAAATATTTTAGAGAATTATCTTGAAGCACCCTGTAAGACAATGCAACTTCTCTTAAAAATTATGCACTGCCTATTTTATTTCTTTATACGATGATTAAACAGTATTTTTTTTATATTTTACCCTTTTACTAGACAAATTTTGCGAATAATTTAAATCTTGTATAAATATGATTTATAATGTAAAGAACCCATATGATTGGTTGTACATAAAAAAAATGTGGCAGTATGTTACATTGGCTCAAAAGTAGGTAATTTGTTGAGGGGAATTTGAATGTATAATATTCAATGTGATACCATTTCCCCTTAAATCCCAGTTTATCAAAGTCGAAATACAACATCGATTGTTAAATGTTTTAATGATACAAACATTAAGAATATGTGAAGTGTTGAATGTATTTTTGTGTTAGCTTACCATAAATTAATAATTTTATGATTTTTTAAGCATTGAATATTTTCGCGAAAAGCTTTTTATGCTCTGAATTAACATTTTCTCGTTTTAGGAAAAGAAGTCTCTTTTTATTAAATTTTAAAAATCGATAAAAGGCAAGTTGTGCATTGCGTAAGTTTTATAAAAACCAAAAATACGTATGAATTTTCAAGTGTTTAGATTTTAATTGAACCGTAGACTGTAATATTTTATAAAATAATTTTAGAGAAATAATTTTAATAGGCACTGTTGTTAAATTTTCTTGTTGATGGTACACGGTAAGTGTTTCACTTAAAAGTCTGTAAGTACTTTGATGTAATCAATCTTAATTTATTAATATGCAGAAGGATACTTTCAAGTGTAACGCCCCCATATACCTAATAGTTAATGTAACATGCTGTACATGATTGTTAATATATGTAAAAAAACATTGATAAGATAAATTGTAAATATTGTGTAGTTATTATCACACATTGTTGTAAAAGTAGTTTTCATTGTTTTCTGTAATTAATACTAAAATTATTTTTTCATACTGTAAGTATTCGTGGGGCAACAATATCGTTTGCCGATACTGAGTGTTCACAATAAGGAATAATTTATTAACATAATGTAAAAAATTTCCAGTGAAGTTTTAGTAGAATTATATATTTTTATTTAAAGAAAAGGGTATAATTGTGTTAATTTAAATTTATTCATAATGAAATCGTACATATGTAATATATTAATTTTTGTATTTCCAGAACTTGATAAGTTCCTAAATATTATTTTTTTTGTATTAGCATTTTATTCATAATATACATACATTTTCCACCTAATCACATCCAATCATTTTGATTTTCATTTACCATAAACCAGAATAATTTCGGTCACACAGACAATTTTATATTAAAATTATGTAATGATATATTTGTTGGGTAAAAGTCAGAAACCTTTGTGCAAGATGAAAGAAAAATTTTAAAAACTCTTTAGAGATAGTCGTGCATGTTTCACTGCATTCCTATAAGGTAAAGTTTGTACTATCAGCTGATCTTTGCTTATTGTTATTTTTTTAATGTGACAATTTTAAAAATATTGGAAAACCGCTTAAATAAGAAAACTTTGAAAAATGTGCCTTCATTTTGAGGTATTACCCGTGAACTTAGGACTGGTTCTGTCCTTTAACAAACTATTACATGCTTTAGAAACATGGTAAGTGCTAGCAAATCAATTTGTACAGTTGTGACCCATATCCAGGGGTGGGCTGGAGCCGGTTCTTAAAATTTTTAAAGCTCGGCGAGCCGTTTGTTAAATTACCCCTAAAATCAAAAAATAAGCCATTTTAACCCTGGATCCACAAGGTGGTGTCACCCGTGACACGGGATTTACATTTTTAAGTCTGTACTTCCCCCGGAATATGACGCCACCTTGTTATTTACGTAATATAAATTTATTACACTCTTCTATATACCGTTTTTTTTTGTTTCGAAATAATAGCGAGCCGGTTGTTCAAAATTTGGCAGCCCACCCCTGCCCATATCCCTGACAAAAATAGAGGGGTTATGCATTTCAAGTGTGCATTTGTTTATATGTACGTTTCCCTATAACTGTTTAATGAGCCAACGGATTTCGATGCGGTTTTGAACATCCGCCATGTTGAACTTTTTGAAAAATGATCCTATTGAAGTAAAATTTAAAATATGCCTCTTAAATTTGAATAATTCGTCAATCCATTCATGCGCGTCATTTTCAAGATTGCGAACTTCAATTATTAACTTAATAAAATCTCTTGAAAAAATTGTTTTTAAAATAAAAAAGAAAATAATAACCTAAACCGCCACAGTATGCATAAATGCTTACATCATTGTTAACTAAAATAAAATGGAAACAAAATTCAAAATTACCACCAGTCAGGGGAACTGCAGAATCCACTTAAGTAGTATGGACGTAGCAGCTCCCCCGACTAGTGATAATTTTTTATTTGGCTAAAAATGATATAGAATATTTATGATTATTACAGTGGCTTATGTTTATTTTAATCTTTTTTTATTTTAATTATCATGTACTTGACAATGTACTACGAAAAATCACAATGTACCGTGAAAATTCGACCATGATAAGAAATTACCAAAAATAATATAAGCCAGGGTTCATAAAATTAAATTGTTCATAATCGCACACCCAATGCAAAACCAACATAACTCAAAAACGATAGTTTCGAGATAATGAGCCTTGAATATTTCACGTTGCATTTAAACATAGCAAAGTAATACTATCATAAAGTGGTCCCCATTGTTTAATATTGAAGCTACAGTTATGAAAGTTTTACCACGTTTTACACTATAAAATGTTGAATTTAACCAATATTTTAGTGTTCATAACTTGAAATCGTCATTTTTTGAGTTATGTTGGTTTTGCATTGGGTGTGCGATATATTAGCCCAGGCAAGGAAGGTTTTTAGTTTGCAAAAAATCCGGGCAAGTTGAATTTTGGCAGAGATGTACATTGGGGGGTGTTGGTGCTCTAATAAATCCCCCAAAAGTCCCATAAAATCCCACGCCGGCGTCGCCCACAATCGAGGGTTTTAGCTCCCCCAACGCGATTTTTTGCCGATAACTCGTTTATTTATGCTTGTATGAAAAATTATGATCAGACCATAATTGAAGAGCATAAAATTCTCTATAAAATAGTTTCTTTCATATTTTTACATGGCACACTAATACTTAAATTATTGACCGAAAACACGACCCACCCTTAAAATGGCACAATATTGATTCGTTGCAGGGAGAGAAATGTTTTCGGGCACGGGAAATGCTTTTAATAATAAATTAATTGAAATTGTGGCCAAGGTTGGAAAATGAAGAAAAAAATAGATTTTTTCAAAATTTGCCCAAATTATAGTATCTTCCAAGCAGAGTGATTTCTAACCTATAAGTTTGACGTTTTGTATAAAGGTGTTATGAAATAATAAATTCACTGAAATATAATTAAAAATGATCACTTTTAAGTTGTAATTTGGAGATAAATTTATAAAAATTAACCTATAAAATCGTAATCAACTCGAAAGAGCGCAAAATACAACTGAAATTGACTGCGACATCTGTGAACTCCTATACAAACCTAACCTACATTCAAACACGCCCATTCAAAATTTGGAACAGAAAATAAGCTCGAGTGACTCTACTATAAAAACTATTTATATACTCTGTTCCAAGTAACGAAACCGAAATTTTGGTTTGAGCTTACAGAAGGTCCGGATAAGCTGAAATTTGGCAAAGATGTATATTGAAGTGTTCTAACAAACACCCAAAATGTCTCGTAAAAATCCCAAGCCGGCGTTCCCCCAAATGAGGATTTTAGCCCCCTAAGTGCGGTGTTTCGCCTATAGCTCTCAAATTTTGACTTTTACGAAAAATTACCATTAAGCAAAGTTGAAACACATAAAATTCTCTATAACTTGTGGCGCTGCAGTAGGTAGTACTACAATACATACTGTAATAGGCAAATTAAACTTTGTTTAATGGTAATTTTTCGTAAAAGTAAAAATACGTGAGCTATAGGCGAAAATCGCACCTAGGGGGCTAAAATCCTCATTTGGGGGAACGCCGGCTTGGGATTTTTATGAGACATTTTGGGGGTTTATTAGAACACTTCAATATACATCTTTGCCAAATTTCACCTTGCTCGGACCTTCTGTAAGCTCAAACCAAAATTTCGGTTTGGTTACTTGGAAGATACTATAATTTGGGCAAATTTTGAAAAAATCTATTTTTTTCTTCATTTTCCAACCTTGGCCACAATTCCAATTAATTTATTATTAAAAGCATTTCCCGTGCCCGAAAACATTTCTCTCCCTGCAACGAATCAATATTGTGCCATTTTAAGAGTGGATCGTGTTTTCGGTCAATAATTTAAGTATTAGTGTGCCATGGAAAAATATGAAAAAAACACTATTTTATAGAGAATTTTATGCTCTTCAATTATGGTCTGATCATAATTTTTCATACAAGCATAAATAAGCGAGTTATTGGCAAAAAATCGCGTTGGGGGAGCTAAAACCCCCGATTGTGGGGGACGCCCGCGTGGAATTTTATGGGACTTTTGGGGGGTTCATTAGAACACTCCAATGTACATCTTTGCCAAAATTCAGCTTGCCCGGTTTTTTGAAAGCTTGAGCCAATTGTTTGGCTTTGTTGCCTGGACTATTATAGGGATAAAATATTATCGATGGTGCGCTGTAAGCAACAACAAACGTGACGTCACGCTAATGATATAACCTCGCTTGACCTCGCTCAGAAACACTTTGATTTGGTTTTGAACGATAATAATACATTACAACTAAAAATAAATAATTTAATAAAAAATAATAAATTTAACATATTTTAATTAATTTAACCTCGAATTCATTATTTTTATATTAATTATATTTATAATTATAATTATTTTAGCATCATCGTGACGTCAAATATTTAGTTGATATTACAGCCACCAGGGTGCGTACAATTAATATTTTCCCCTATAATAGTGAGCTCATAAAGCTTGGAATAAATTCGATAAAAATTTTTAGATGGCTTTTCTCAGAAAATCCTCGGACACGTCAACCTTATTTTTTTAAATGTCACTTTTTTGCCAATTATATATTTTTATCGTGTTTTGTTTTTGAGCTGTGACTTCATCGTAAATTTTTTTTAAATGGTAACCTGGGTCGAGTCAACTAAGGTTGACCACTCCAAATAAATTGAAAATTTCCTATTGCAAAGAGGAAGGTTTATATAGTATACTGACATAATTTTCACAAGCGAAGATATAATCAAAATTTTGAGTAAATCGAATTTGAAGTTTGCAAATTTACATGTAAAATTAACGAGATTCCCGCGCGTCGCTCATTCTGTTGACAGTCGGTGCAGTTTTAATGACCCTAACACTTAGAGTATTTCGCACCGGAGTCGCTTGCTTGCATTCGACTACACCGCACGTCAATTTTTGCGCTCTTTAATTTTCACGAATTAAGTTCAAATAGCAATTTTCATTGCTTTTCTCTCAACGTAATTTAAAATAGAAGTGAATAGTGACACCTCAAGTTCCTTATCTATTTAAATTTCGCCGACAAAGAGTTTAAAAACGCTTATAAGTGACCCTCCCGGTTTTCCCGGCAAAAATAGAAACCATCTGTTAAGTGACGTAGCTTGCTACGTCACATTAATAAGATCGCGCGTTCTTTTGCCCCTTCCCCCTTCGAAGTCATCAGCCGATGTACAGCAGTGTACATAATCAGGTCAGTAAACTTTTATTAACCTAGGTTATTTTCAGATAATATTATCGCAACATAACGTAATATTTTCAAATCATCAAATTCTTTTCAAGTTCATTCTGATTAAAATTTATTTCATTCATCAAATTCTTTTCAAGTTCAAGTGCATTTAGATAAACTATTTCAAGTCAACAAATTCTTTTGCATTCAGTTAAAATCAAGACCAAGTAGATAAATTTAAGGTTGCATCACAACATTTTAAATATTTTACAGATTTTACAACATAATATTATTTTAAAAATTTATTTTTATTATTGAATTATTTGTAAAAATGACGACTGACAAAGACACGCTCCAACAAAACTACGAAAGTCTTCTCCTGCGATTTGACGAACAATTAGCCATTTCAACCTCCCAGGCTGCCACAATTGAACGCCTAAGCTTAGAAGTCAGCAGACTAACCGCTCTGATAATCGCCAGAGACGAACCCCCCAAGGTCGTGCAACCACCTCCGGTAGCACAATCGCCCCCGACTACCCAAACACGCCCGACTGCCCCTTCAGGGAAAAAGAAGGACAAGACCCCCTTCCCCCCTCTACCGACTACCTCCGCCAAAAAGACAGTCCCAAAGACAAAAACAACTAAAACAGCCACGACCACCAAGAAAGCCGACCCACCGCGCCCCCTTATGGAATCCAGTATTTCAAAGCCGATAACACGCTCGCTCTCCGCAGTCAAGACTGCACCAACCCTCTCCACCGCCCAACCTCCCTCAGAGGCAATGGAGACCCACGCTTCCACCTCCACTGGTGGTGACACCTTCGTCACCCCCAGCGACCGAAACTTAAAACGCGCCCGCTCCAATGTCAGCAATGACAGTGAATCTTCAGGGCCTGCTACCAAGAACAGGTTCTCCTGTCTCCAGGTAGATGACACCCCCCCCCCCCCGACACCCAAGCCGATTGCGATGACGATGACGGCATGGACACTACCAGCCCCCCAATCGATACTAACGCCCCCCTCTCGAACTCCCAGGGTGCATCACACCCAACATATACCTCCGCCAGCCGAATCCCCCCTATTATCCTACGGACAAAGGAAAACTGGCCAGCTATTAACCGTTTGATCCATCAAGAACGTAAAATCGTCACAACTAAAATTCGCACTCTCGTGGATGGCATCTCCATCCAGCCAGCCACCGAGACAGACTACCGGGCCCTCAGCCGTTTACTTGAGGAAAAATCCCTCCCCTCACACTCATTCTCCCTCCCCCAAGATAAACCACTCAAAGTGGTCATCCGTGGTCTTCCGATCACAATCACCCCTGCCGAGGTCAAGGAAGACCTCGAATCTCAACATTTCGAAATTCAGTCCGTTTTCCAGATGCGCCAAGGTCGCGACAAAAAACCCATGCCACTATACCTTGTCCATCTAACCCACAATTCAGATGCCAAGAGAATTTTCGACATGACTTCGGTCCTGTCAATAAACACCCGCACCGAAACTCCCCACAAACGTACAGAGGTCGGTCAATGCCACCGTTGTCAACGGTTCGGACACGCCCAAACCCTCTGCCGCCCCCCCCCCCAAATGCGTCAAATGCGCAGGGGATCATCTCACTCAGGCTTGCCAAAAAACCCGCGAGGACCCCGCCACCTGCGCTAACTGCACAGGAAACCACCCCGCAAACTATAAAGGTTGCGTTATGTTCCCCAAGCCCAAGCGGCGAGAACTTTCAGCCCGCGAAGCATCTTCCCGCTTCGCTGGCCGCCCCACTTACAATTACCCCTCCTCCCAAGGCTCCAATCGACCATCCTATCTAGGAGTCGCTAGCCAGCATGCCCCTCACAGGGAAGCAACACATCCCACCCCCACGCCCACCACCTCCTACGATGAGGCTCCCTCCGACAAACAAAAGCAATTTTTGAACAACTTCGTAATTTCAATGCCAATGCTGAACTCGTCCGCAATATTGAAATAATCATGAACGCCAAAGCCACTAATTTCACACCCGTTAATGTCTAAACCCAGATTCCAACCCACCACTTTGCAGACGGCTTTTTGGAACGCCAACGGCCTTTCAGCGAAACGAAATGAACTTCTCGCGTTCGCGCACCATCACGACCTTGATGTAATCTTGGTCAACGAAACCCACTTCAGAGCTGGCCAACTGGCAAAACTCCCTTGCTATTCACTTTATAGGAATGACCGTGACGGACGCGGCGGCGGAACCGCAATTTACGTAAAATCATCCATCGAACACGTCGCAATACCGACCCCCGACCTAGATTACCTTGAAATCACTACGGTGAGCATCCACACCGCACATCACGGTTGGTTGCAAATCTCCTCCGTCTACAATCGCCCTCAGCAACGCATCCTCAAAGAGGACCTAGAAACCCTCCTCGAAGGCCCCGACGCGAAGATCATCGCCGGCGATTTCAATGCTAAACACTCCAACTTGTTGTGCAAACACACAAACCATGTAGGACGCGACCTACTTTCACTAGCAGACGAGCTGGACTTCGCGATCATCGCTCCCACCTCCCCCACCCACTTTTCTA
The DNA here is from genome assembly GCA_932274525.1 of Podabrus alpinus. Lineage (NCBI taxonomy): Eukaryota > Metazoa > Arthropoda > Insecta > Coleoptera > Cantharidae > Podabrus > Podabrus alpinus. The sequence continues at coordinate 62,082,882 of OW026457.1, read as the reverse complement.
ACGCAGGTACGCCGTCCATCTTGGACATAGCCATTTTCAAAGACGTACAACTCCAATACGATATCTCCACCAGCGAAGAACTAAACTCAGATCACTACCCGGTCCTTCTGACACTCGGACCGTTGTTACCCCCAAAGGGCCCTCCCACGAGAACGACAACAGACTGGACCTCTTTCAAAGACAATCTGTCAAAAAACATTGGACCAATCCCATTCTTTGAGTCCCCCACTGACCTAGACCAATTCATTGCCAAATTCCAAGACATCATCAAAAAATCCGTTGACGAAACCTCTTTTCAAGTTAACACCACGGACGTCAGAGACAAACTCACTCCCTCCCTCAAAGATCTTATCAGAGCCAAAAACCGAGCGAGGAAACTCGCTCGGCGAACTCGCAACCCTGATGACCAAAGGTCATACAACCGGCTCAAAGAGCAAGTAGACGTTAAAGTCAAAGAATTTCATGACAATGAATGGTTAGACACCATTAACTCCCTTTCATTTAAAGACATGTCCGCATGGCGCATGACCGCCGCCCTCCAGGGAAAAAAGAAAGTCACCATCCCAATTCTCTCCCGCCCTGACGGCACTATTGCCCGGAGCGATCTTGAAAAGGCTGAAATCTTCGCCGACAGCCTACAAGCTCAATGCTCCCCCAACACCACAAGATTAGACCAAGACCATATTAATTCGGTCGAAAATTATGTCACCACCACCCTAAACACCTCCGATGACACACATATCACCCCCGCCTCCCTTCTGGAGGTCACCATTGCCATTAAACGCCTCAAAAAGAGGAAAGCCCCAGGTCCCGATGGCATCACCAATACTACCCTCAAAGAACTCCCCCAAAAAGCCAAAGTTGCCATCACCGGCATAATTAACGCATGTTTTCGACTCAACTACTACCCACAAATATGGAAAACCGCTGACGTAGTGGTAATCCCCAAACCCGGTCAAAATCTCAAACTTCCGAAAAGCTATAGACCAATCAGCCTGCTCCCTTCCATCGGAAAAGTAGTTGAAAAAGTCATTCTCATCCGTCTCCAAGAAGCCATGTTCGATAACAGTATTATTCAAAACGAACAATTCGGCTTCCGTGCTGGACACAGCACGACCCACCAAGCCCTCCGATTAGTTGAGCACGTCACGCAGGCACTCAACAAAAAAGAATTCACCGGCCTAGTACTACTCGACGTATCGAAAGCTTTCGATAAGGTCTGGCACGAAGGCCTCCTGTTCAAAATGCTTCAATCTAAAATTCAAATTCCAGTAGTCCGACTTATTGCCTCCTACCTTCACGACAGAAATCTCCAAGTCAAACTCATGAACACCAGATCCACAAAGCGCCCCATTACCTCCGGGGTCCCCCAGGGTTCCATCCTTGCAGCTTCACTGTTTAACATCTTCATGAGTGACATTCCAACCCCCTTAGATCCCGCAACAAAAATTTCACTATATGCAGATGACACTGCAATATACACATCCTCAATCCACCCGGACATAGCCACAACCCGCCTCCAGGAGGCGATCACCGATCTCGGAAGGTGGTACGAAACTTGGCGCATCGAGGTTAACTCGAGCAAAAGTTCCGCGATCATGTTTCGAAATCGTTGCAAGCCTCACAGCTCCAGTGTCTGGATGTTCGAGGAGCAAATCCCCTGGAAAACCAAGGTCAAGTACCTTGGCATTACCATGGACCGGCGCCTCAAATGGGACGCTCACATTTCCTCCGCAGCCGGTAAAGCCAAATGCCTCTTCAATAGACTGTTCGTCCTCATGAACGCAAAAAGTATCATGTCCCCCGCTAACAAACTAAGATTATACAAAGCCATAATCCGCCCGACAATGATTTACGCCTCCCCTGTCTGGGGATATGCACGCCCCAGGGCCATAAATAAACTTCAAGTCATTCAAAACAAAAATCTCCGAGCTATTTTCAGCGCCCCCTACTACGTCACTAACAGACGACTACATGCAGACGCCAAACTAGACCTCATTAACACTCTTAATCGTAAACATGCCACCAATCTCTATATTTTCTCTCTACTATATCTATATCGGCAAACGTAAAAATTTTCTTTTTCTTCTCATATTACATATTCACAGTCACAGCTCAGGTTTTTACCAGTCAGTCCGCCAAGCGCCAATTCCCAGAGACCCACCGGTCTCTATAAATTCCAATGTCACTAATGTATTCTTTCAGATGAAGGAGAAGGCCGGCTGCGCCGGGATGCGCAGCCGGCGAAATTTTATATATACATTCGCTCATAAAATTATATAAATTATACACTATAAACCTTCCTCTTTGCTATAGGAAATTTTCAATTTATTTGGAGTGGTCAACCTTAGTTAATTCCCCCCGGTAACCTTTATTTTTTTTAAATTAAGGATTTTCCCTTTGAGGATAATAATATAAAGAGTAAAGATAACACTTTCCTCAATATTTTTTATTTATTTATCCAAACCGATTTTATTTTTCTTTGCGAATTTGAAAAGCACAATTATCTATGTAAATATGAAAATGTAAAGAAACCCTGCCCTTGGTGAGAAAAGTTTAAGAAAATCAGTCCCAAGTTACAAGAAGGCACCTTGATAAATTATTGGTATACACTAATAATTTTATTTTTTGTAATTTTAGGACTGATTATCTCAAAAACTTTTTTCTTCAAGATTATAATTTTTTACATTTTATACTCAGAAAATTGTGCTTTTCAAATTCGTCTGGACAGAAAAGAAAGGAAAGAAAGAAAAATCCTGAAGCAAAAATAAGGGTTGCAATTTAAAAATATTTACGATGAGCGATGAAGTCGTAGCTCAAAAAGAAAACCCAACAAAAAAATGACAATGGCAGAAAAAGTGCCACTTAAAACAATATCTTTTCGTCTCTAAATTTTGTATGATTTTAGTAGCAATTCTGTGAACCTGCTCAATTGTGAAATGGTGATGTCGGAATCCGAATTAATATTCAGGAATTACTTGCTCTTTCTCAATTGAAGGCATTGATCTTCCCAGGATTAGTTTTCAAATATTTTAGATAAAATTGGAAACAAGCTGATGGGCTTGTACGAGACAGTTTCTGTTAGTGAATTGCATGATTTAATTACCATGACTTGCAGTTATAAGATCGTATCCAGGAGTTTTTATATTATATGGAATTGTTGTTTGTGATCTTTTGAGGTTCCTGGTTGCCTTCCACAGAGAATGGTCAGTTGTCTCAATCTCTGATAGTCCATTCAGTTAATCTTGAATTTCTTGATTTTTATAGTCGTTTAACAATTTTTTAAGGTCTTTAACTTCCTTATGACAATTTTTTGTTTTAGCTTACGCAGAGAGGTGAGAATCTCGAACGAGAAACCAACTCCATGTAAGTTGGTATTGTGAGACTTCACCCACTACATTACTTCCGGCAATCTCGGTGTTTATGCTCTGCCATTTCTCGTAGGAGAGGTCACTTTCATCGCTCTGCTGTTTCTTCCAAGTTTCCTACCAATAGTTACGGGGTCCGTTGGCGGCTTGTTGCTCTCTTTCCGCTTTCTCCTTTTCCGGTATTTAGAGCGATGAAGGACTGGTTGAGGTGGATGCTAGGGATTTTCCTTCTTCCCTCTTCGACAAGGGTAAGTCCTCGACTGCTCACCCATTCGGACATCTTACGGATTTCCGCGTTGGCTTTGGATTCCGATTCCAAAGAGTCCACAACGATGAGGTTCAGGCCGTCGGCGAACCTAATGACTTGTACTCCATCGGGTAGCGGGTGCCGTACTACGTCGTCGTAACATGATGATCAGACAAAGAGTCGGCCCAAGCACCGAATCTTGGGGGACTCCGCTTGTTACCTCGACTTCCTTTTCCTCGGTATCCAGCCGCAGGCGTCGAGCTTTCAGGTAGCTGGCCATGAGGTTGAATGTATTTGCTTCCAACATGCTTCCAACCGGCGCACGTTGAAAGCGCTCTTAATATCAAAGGTAACCAGTGCGCAGAATCGCTTGGTCCTGCGCATGCCGCTTCGGAATTCTTCAACCGCCTCCGTGATGGCTCTAAAGGCATCTACCATGGATCTCCCCCTCCTGTATGAAGAGTGATCTTCAATCGGCTTGTCGCCCTTTCTTATGAGTGTCAGCCCGGTGATCTTCCACCTTGTCAGAAAGCTACCCGTTTCCGTCGAGACCCAGTCCTTTCCGGCGGCCAGTTGTTTTACCGCCTTTCTGAGCTCGCAAGCTTGGAACCATCTGCGATCTGGGAACAAGACCGCCGTTATTTCCCGGACCTTAGATGGCGGGTTTAACCGTTCATCTGAGCTTGCCCCTAACGATTTTGTAAAAAGGTCCTCACTGGTCCTTCTTCAGAATGCCAAGGAGCTCCGTCCAACATCGCCACTTGCTGTCCGATGGCGTGAGGAACTTCCACTTGGCCTCCCGGTATTTGTCTTCAACCTCTTCCGAGCCTGTTGGCCATTCTTCTTGCCTCTGCGATTTATTCCGTCTTTTCTCCTCCCAGCACCCTCTACTCAACCATCCTGTGGTGGGAGCCCGCGGAGGCAAGGGTGATGTCCAGAATGAACGGTGAACTTTTCCCCACGTAGGTAGACTCTCCCCCATCGTTGCATACCCCCAGCGCCATTTAGCTAAGGGCTTCCGCTAACGCCTCGCCTTTTATCTCTTCTGCCGGGGATCTCCACTCGGATGACTTGGCGTTAAAATCACCACCCACAAGCTCCATCCCCGTCATTCTTCTTTCCGGGCACCCAACTATAGAACAAATTGCGGGAATAATTACCTATCACCCCAAATTTTCCCAAAATGTTTTTTTTTAGCAAAAGGAACCTTATTAGAGTGTCCTGTAAAAATTTCGCCCGAGAAAGTATAGTCAAAATTTTGAGAAAAATCGATTTGTAAAGAAGGGAAAAGTAAATTCATGTATGCGGTCGACCTCGGGGTCTGCCACATAGATCGGGTTACGGTCCCTTGAAATGGAGTGAAATTTTTTCGGTCTGATTTGAATTTTTCTTTGAAATTCGGATAGATGGGGGTGTGATTAGTAGATATTAGTAATAAATATAATCAAAAAAATGGAAAATAACTCGTGTATTGCCTAAAAAGTGAAAAAATTAAATTTTTTTTGCCTTCCAATTTTAGGGGTGTGCATTCGAAAAGGAGGGTAATCCATCGTCAAATCCTACCCTTACGGGTCGCCGCTCCGCTCCGCTCTGCACCCCTCCAGGGCGGATTTGACTCTGGTTACTAGGCTAAACATACGAGAAGCGCCACCGATCAAGAACACCGGGATCTATGCAACCGGGATGTGAGAGACCCTCGAAATAGCATTAAAAAGTATAGTTGCGGTATGGGGCAGTATACTATTACGTTTCACCCCCAAAAAATCGCGTAAAAACAAAAAATAAGCGATGTTACATGTAGGAGCGTCGAGCTGCATCTGCCGGTGCGAAATTTTCTAAGTGTAAGAGTATATCTAAGTGCACGTACCGTCAACAAAATGCGCGCCGGCCGAGCGAAGTAGTGGCATTCGACCGGTTCTGCACCATGCTCTTGCTACTTTTCCGTACTTTTCAAATCGATTTTTCTCAAAATTTTGATAATACTTTCTCAGAATTTTTTTGTTGTAGGGGCCTATATAAACCTTCCTCTTTGCGATTGCAAAGTTTCAACTCATTCGGAGTGACAGGTGATAGGTAATCCTCACCCAAATGGCCTTATTGTAGTTTGTTCTATTGCTGGGTGCCCGAGTGATTTGCCGTTTCTTTCTTAGTTTTCTTTTCTCTTATATTTTGTTTTGGATACGTTTCGGAGAATGGTTTTCTACTTGTTAGTTTTGATTTGCCCACATACGTATGACCCGATCTAGTACTCCAATTTTTATTTTGCGGTGCCCTAAAAAATTCATACCCGTTTTTATGGATCCTAAGGTGTCTGGGAAAAGCTTAATTATTATATGACTTGCGCTTTGCTTCTCAAATACAATTCCGTCTACAAAACATCAAATTCTTCATGTTTCCAGCACTAACTTATGTATCAGACTTATGTAGATATCAATAAAGCACCCCATCTGTTGATTACCATTTCAACTACAACAGGTGTTTCCAGAACTTCCACAAGGTTTGCCAATCCGGTATTATATAATTAAGGGTTCTGGGAAACCATACAGAAAGTTCATAATATAGCCAACGTAATCCAACAAAAACTTCCCTAACAATAATTAAAAACTCTTCTGTTCTAAATATACACAAAATTTTATTTAAAAATGTCTGAACTAACATTTGGTCAAAGCGAAACATGATGTAAATCTCCCTTGAATATTTTAAATTTGGTGTCTGAACATCGTGAGCGTTTTCATTTTCTAGTCTTTAATTTTCCTTTCTTTAAACAAATTTTTATTTTCTTACTTTCTGAATTTTTTTATTCTTAATTATCTTCATTTAATTATTTTGTTCGGATCTATTGATTTTTAAATTTTTCCATCAATGAAGATCTCGTCAGGCATTGGCGTAATAGTTAAAGCGATCAACTACTGATGCTAAAGGCACTGGTCCGGAAGAATCTAATCTTCTTTCTGACTTTCTTGCACTGACCAGTGTGGTAGGGTATGGCTAAAAATCCTTCTCAAAAGAGAAGGAAGTCTGCTCAGTAATGGGCAAGATGAATGAAGATCTCATTTGATCTCAACGACCAAAGTTTTTTTTTACTAAACACGTTTTTTTTTAAAGGATAAGATTAATCCTGCATAGGAAGCGGCTCGTTTTTAAATTTGGAACCGGGGCTCAAACCTCCTATTTAGATCGGTAACCTGGCAGGTACGCAAAGTAGGCAAAGTGGAAGAAGTTAAAAGTGAGCTAGGCGACTCCACTTCGCTCCGTCTTATAAAAATATTTTGGTGTGGACCTGTTCATCCGTCATTCTAAACAAAAGAATGTTTATAAATTGACGTTTCTAATTAGAATAAAAATAATGTTCGTAGTAAACAAAATCTTTGTTTACTATTATTATAAAATTTACCTGTGGTACAATTGAAAAATTTATAGAGATCAAGGTTGTGTTAAATTTAAAACAAAACGTCGAAGTAAACGTCAACATGTTGTAACCTATAATCGAATGAGCGCACATACATATAAGTAATTTATGAAAATAAATATGGCAATTAATAGCAATTTACTTAATTAATTTGGTGCATTTGTTAAATAGTTACAACGGTTGCCTATTTATTACGCCGCTATGACCTTGGTACAGTTGGAACCAAGTGTGGCTGAGAAATGTCAAAAGAAAAATAAATAAAATCATATAATGATAATAAATGTATTGCCGATATTAGTACATTTTTAAATTTTATAACGTCAAGTCACATTTTAATGTTAACTCATGTAAATTTATTATGAATTTTAGAAGATTTACTTTTTGGTTAGTTTTTATATGTTATTGGTGCAATGGAAGTGCCATCGAAGAGGAAACATTAGAAAATGAGCGTAATCAAGACAATGTTAATAGAAATGTAAAAACTACTTATTCCTTACTTAGCCAATCAATTTCACAAGCGTTCAAGGATGAGAGTAAGTTGCTTCTTTAATCTCTACAATTCTTTGCACCGTTGAGTTTTCTTTTTTCTTATTTTAGACTTCGAAACTTGCAGCAACGACGATGTTACCTGCTTTTCTATGGATACTCAAGATAAATTGGGATTGGAAGCTATCGCGGCTTTACACCATCAATTAGACGACGATAGAAATGGAAATGTTGATCTCACCGAAACCGATGATGTATGTATTTTTTAGATTTTATTAGTGTTACTTAGTTTTCTTAACAGTTTCTTAGGGAAGAACTAAAATATGATTCGGGTTATGAAAAAAGACAAAAAGCGTTTCATCGAAATGACGATACACATATTTCGGTCAAAGAACTGTGGGATGCGTGGTTAAGATCGGAAGTTCATAATTGGACAGCTCAACAGACTTCGGATTGGTTGGCAAGCAACGTCGAATTGCCCCAATATGTTAATAACTTTTTACATCACAAAATTACCGGTTCAATGTTGCCCAGGTAGGGGTACATTTTTTATTTTGTAATTTTATCATTTATTTTTAATGATTTTAATAGATTAGCGGTCGATAATATCAAATTATTGAGCACCCTTGGCATTAAGGACCCAATACATAAACAGAAAATTGCACTTAAAGCTATGGATGTTGTTTTGTTTGGACCACCTAAAGGTAAAAACTTGAATTCACAAAAAAATTGAACACAATAGAGAAAATAGATCAATCATTTTGTATTATAAAAGTTATCACTTTGTTTAATTCAACTTAATTATTTTCTAGGTAATGTTATATACTACGTTATTGTTTTGCTTAAATCTATCATTATAATTATTATTTTATCAAACTGCAAATCATCTTTTTTTAATGTGAACTTGATCACTTCCACTTCAGTTTAACACAAAAAGTGTAATCACCTGTTTTCTCTATCATGTTATATAATTTTTTTAATAGTAATTTATTATTTATATGAAAACATATGGATGTAATTACAGAAGGTTGCACGTCTCGATTGTTTAATTGTGTAAAATTTTATATGTGTTTTATAGATCATCATCCTCATTGGAAAGATTTGACGTTGATTGTTTTAATTGTGGGTGTTTGTGTTGGTATGTGGTATGCATACCAACAAAATAACCAATTTAAAAATCACTTTAATCGAATGAATAAAGACATGGAAAGTTTGCAACATGCTGAAAGTGCGTTAGAAAATTTACAAAAGGAGCTCGAGTTGGCCTTGCAAGCGAGAGAAAACGTGGTGACAGAAAAACAACATTTAGAAAAGAAGTTGCAAGAAGTTGGTGCCGAATCGAATAGTTTACATAATTCGTATTCGGATTTGGAAGTTTCACAGCTTAAAGCAGAAATTGAGGTATTTCTTTGCACATTTCGAGTAATTCATTTTGTTAATTTCTGTAAAATAAATTTAATGTAGACTTTAAGAAGTGAACTTGAAATAGCAGAAGGCGAACTAAAGGATCGTTGCTGGTCGCCGCCATTAGCCTTGCAACAGTGGATGCAGTTAACTCACGAAATAGAAAATAAATCGTACGTTAAGAAGAAAATGTTGGCCGAAAAACAACTGCAACAAGCAAGAGATGCAGTAAGTTTACTTTTATTTGTTAAGTGCGACCTTTTGAGGTTCTTGTGTTATTTAGTGTGAAAAACTTCGTAAAAAACGATCAAGCTTCGTTGGTGCATTCGTTTCAACTCACGGAAAATCTATAGATGATGTCGATCGTAGTATCGTGGAAGCTCGTACGTCGTTAAATGAGGTGACGCATGAATTACAAGAACGTGTTCATCGTTGGAAACAGATAGAAATATTGTGCGGTTTTAATATTATAAATAATTGTGGTTTACAACAATTGGAAAGTGTTTTGTACAGAAATGCTAATATAAATGGCCGTTACTCACTTGGAATGAAAGGTATACAAGTTATGGTTACCGTTTTGTGAGAAGTCTAATTTTCTCGTTGAATTACAGGAAGAATGAGCAGTCTAGATGATTTAGACGACGATACGAGTTCCATTTGTACTGGTGCTACAGGTAAGAGCAACTCGTTTGATGATGTGCACGATTTTTTTTGAGTGATTCAACCTCACCTTTCCTTTCATCTATGAAGATATTTGTAGGGTGTAGAACTATAGAATCATTTTGTAGATCTTTTATATGCATTTATATGATTGAGTAAGTACAATAATGCATTTTATTTATTAGCACAATTCATTGCAAAAAATATTTTTAGTACAAGTAGAAAATAAATTCTGAATATTAAAAAAAATGGTGATAATTAAATTATGTTTAGGTTTGTCGAACTCGGGGATGGGGGGAGAGTCAATTTAAAATTACAACTTGACGTAATTCACTTAGGGTAAATTACGCCTGTGATTTGTTGATCTTGGGAATGTTTTATTTTACTCAACGTTTTCTAAAGAATGTCTGCTTTTTATAAACTTTGTTTATATCTGTTGTATATATCCTTAACCTTACTCAATTAGCATAAATAGCAGGTCATGACTTCAATTGCGTATTTTATATAATACATACTTACAAAGTAAGCATTTCATGTGCTTTTTTTTAATCTCCATTTGTATGGGAAAATTACAAAAATGTAGTGTAAAAAGGACGGCAATATGTAAACCGAAAAGGGTTTGTTTTACTAAAAAATTAAAACTTATGCATATGTCAATCCTTACTTCAATCTACCGATTAAAGGAAATATTAATTAATAAGAGATTACACTTTCCTCAAGTTATTTATCTAATCATATGGACTAGTTTCGAATAGAAATGGACAAGTGATTTTCATCATGTCCGGTGACACGTGAGTGTCTAAAATAAACAAACACGACAAATAACCATCATGATTGTGCGTGAATAAAATTAAACGAACGTGAACGTAAACCGTAAACAGGCGTGAGCAACCGTGAATTTTTGCAACCTCTAACATGCTATACAAAAAATTTCGTAGAGAATAATATAGGAATACTGAGATTTTTTTTAATAAATTTGGGAATTTTCGTCATGCACAGTGTGACAAAATCGTCACATGACGTGATAATATATGAGTGTTTATAATAAGCAATAACAATAAAAACACGTGAGCGAGAATATGAGTGAAAAGTGACTCATAATATTGAGTTATTTAAATTATAAAATTTAAACATCTCTAGTATCTGATTATATGTGAGTAGCAAAACTAGTTTATATTATTAAATAAATAACTAAATACAAGACTTTTAACTATTGAATACTATAATATAATTAAAATTTTTAAATTAAATTGTTAATTTAAAATTTTTTATTATATAAACTAAATAACTTGAGGAAACTGTAATCTTTTATAAATTAATATTGTTATTACTTCAAGGGGTTCTTTTAATTTTATTTATTTTAATCGTTTAATTATGATTAAAGGAAACCCTACTTGTTAATTTTTGCACTTCCGGTAGTGAAACTGTTATTTATCAATGATACTTCATTGATCTTTTTCTGAGAGTTATATTGTTTTTTATGATCTTCTTTTATTGGGTTGAAATAATTACACAATCCCTTGCAATAATGTTCTGGCAGAAGTCACTGTGCCAAAAAAAAAATTTAAGTTTTGAGTTTACAAAAATAATAGTTATTTATGTATCAAGGGCACAATCAATAGATTATAGCACCAAGGGTAATTTAAAGCCCGACGCGTTAGCGGAGGGCTTTAAATTGCCCGAGGGCTATAATCTGATTGTGCCCGTGTTACATACAACGTTTTATTTCATTTTGGTACTTGGTACTTGAATTGTCAAAATTGAAGAATTAAGTATTTTGAAAAAAAAAATGTCATTTTGTTTGTGCTATGAATTTTTGGTGTGCCATGGTTCCTATGGCGAGAAACTTGGAGGGGCAAGAATTAATTTTTTACTTCCCTATAGGCGTTTCAAGATAAGCGATACGCTACCTTGCGGCAAATTTTTGAACTACCTCTACAGGTTTGTTACCATGGATATGTCACATTTTCTAACCCTATTCGGTTGTTGCAATTAATTAATTCAAATTCAAAAATTAATTTTATCAAATTATTATAGTAAACAAACACATAGGTGCCGTAATACAATTAAAAATATATTTAATACATAAACACTACAGTAAATTATCGAAAAACGCACCCATTCCATTAATACCACTAATAGCCATTATGGCGCTGCGATCTTAAATTGAAACGCCTATAAGGAAGTATTGTAATCATGAAAAAATTCGATGTCGATATTTTAACGGAAATATCCGTTTTGAGCATTTCTGAATCCGTTTTGACTACTTTCGCAATGATGTCTGTACTCTGTATGTATGGATGTATGTAACGCAAAATGTCTGTAAGTTCTGTATCTCTGGAACGAATTGTTATATAGTAAAAAAATTTCATATTTAACACTTTAATCGGTATACAAAAGCATCATTTGATTTTGGAGGAAATCCTTAAACCGGAAGTAGCACTTCACTTGAAGGACGAAATGGTTTTTCTTAAATATCTCAGGAACGAATTGTTATCTAGTAACCAAATTTCATATTTAACACTTTAATCAGTATACTAAAGCACCATGTGATTTTGGAGGAAATCCCTAAACCGGAAGTAGCACTTTACTTGAAGGACGAAATGGTTTTTCTTCAATATCTCAGGAACAAATTGTTATATAGTAACCAAATTTCATATTTAACACTTTAATCGGTATACAAAGGCACCATTTGATTTTGGAGGAAATCCTTAAACCGGAAGTAGCCCTTCACTTGAAGGACGAAATGGTTTTTCTTAAATATCTCAGGAACGAATTGTTATCTAGTAACCAAATTTCATATTTAACACTTTAATCAGTATACTAAAGCACCATGTGATTTTGGAGGAAATCCCTAAACCGGAAGTAGCACTTTACTTGAAGGACGAAATGGTTTTTCTTCAATATCTCAGGAACAAATTGTTATATAGTAACCAAATTTCATATTTAACACTTTAATCAATATACGAAAGAACCATTTGATTTTGGAGGAAATCCCTAAACCGGAAATGGCACTTTACTTGAAGGACGAAATAGTTTTTCTTCAATATCTCAGGAACGAATTGTTATATAGTAACCAAATTTCATATTTAACACTTTAATCGGTATACGAAAGCACCATTTGATTTTGGAGCAAATCCCTAAACCGGAAGTAGCACTTTACTTGAAGGACGAAATGGTTTTTCTTAAATATATTATGATAAATATTTTATTGATGAATTTTTATTTTTTAATCAAAATAAAAGCAAATACAATTTTCTATAAATATATTGGAATATATTTTTCTGTACCAAATACCATTTAAGAATTACAACAAATTTAATAATTTAATTAAATAATAAAATAAAATTTAAATAATATTTCTGCGAATCTTTAGATGAACGATAAAGGAATGATTCCTTATAGGGAAGTCATGTGCTGGCCACATCAGATTTTTTTATTTAGCAATAACTGGAAAACGGCACTAGATATCGAAAAACTGAGCAAAATTCTCCCCCCCCTCGCAAGATACTCCCCCTGGTGAATTGTCGGTAGGAAGGCATAATATGCAAAATTTCAGATCGATCGCGCCAAAAAAACAGAGTCTGGACTAACACCCCTATTCACTAACTCCGTTTTCGATCGATCAAATCGTTAAGTATTCAATGGATCGAAAAGAGTGACAATTCGTATCCAGTAACTAACGAATCGAGACGTTATCGTTCGGTCGATCGTTAAAACTTCTCGATCGATCGAATGTTTTCTCGTGACGGAGAAGGGTCACGTTAAGCTTCTCGATCATCAAAAAGTCCAGTGCCGTGCGCATTATAGTCAGATAACCTTTAAATTTACTTGTTTGTCAATATTTATTTTCAACTTTTTGAAATTACTACCTTGTAGATAATTTGATAAGCGAGTGATCTATTGATTTACAATGGATTTATTGATTTGATAGCATTGGGATCATTGGGATTATATTTGTTGCTTCTCGATCTACCGAAAAGTCCAGTGCCGTGCGCATTATAGTCAAATAACCTTTAAATTTACCTGTTTGTCAATATTTATTTTAAACTTTTCGAAATTACTACCTTGTAGATAATTTGATAAGTGAGTGATCTATTGATTTATAATGGATTTATTGATTTGATAGCATTGGGATCATTGGGATTATATTTGTTTATCTTAAATACGTATTATTGCTGCAGACATTTTGGATCAACAAAACAATTTTTAGCAATTATCACAATCACAACTAGATAATATAAACTAATTCAATATTGTAATTTACATATTCAAGTTCAGTGTGGTATATTATATTATGTATGTAGTTGCAAAAGATTATAATATGACATAACTACCAACCTAATTTTTTTAAATTTAGAAATTCCCTTCAGATTTCTTTATTTTATAGGTTATGATTATGTTTACAACAGTGTTGCCAAACGTTAAGCTTTTGGCGTTTTCCATATCGATAAAGTGTAGTTACAGAATACGAATTTTTACCACAATCGATAAATGACACATCTCGATCGCCTACTTTTCGATGATCGAAACGTTTTCGATTGAAGTTAGTGAATAGGGGTGTTAGTCTTTTGTTTTGATATTGTTGTCATTGCTTAGCAACTTTATAGGCCCTCGGGCTATAAAAGCCATATTATGCCCCCATTTCCGTGCTAAAAAACAAGGTTATGATACCAAAATGAAATAAAATGATAAATCATACATTTGCAGTAAAATTACGTGGTATTTTGAGAGAGATATTTTATCTTCTACTTCGCAAAAAACGTTCAAATCGAAAAGTTCAAATAGTAAATAAAATATTGCAATATAATTTATAAATTGAAAATATTTGCTTCAAAGTAAAGTGATGTTATGAACGAGGCCAGACGGCAAGGTGTCTACAAATAAGTAGCACTTTTGTGCAAACAGATGTATAAACACTTCTCTTTGCAAGTTAAAAATAAAATTTAAATTCATTCTTAAAAATTTCTTAATTTTATTGTGATTTTGGTTAATCAAGTTGCACTGGTTTTTGATTTCTGATTTTTCAGGGGTTGTTTCACTCCCGGAAGTGCAAAAATTAGTATAATTGGTAGTGACTTAGCAATAAGAAGGCAATAACTTATTGCTGAAAGCTTTTATGAAATAATTTCAAGTTCATTGTGTTCAGGCCTGATTATGTTTGTGTTGGCTTGTTGATTTTTAAATTTGAATTGAACACAATTATTTTGCCTATACAGAGTGTTATATTAAAACGTGGTAACCATAGAGTCGAACCGTAATTATTTCGCTCCAGTTTACGGTTGCGTTTCTAATATTTTTATATCGTTCTGGTTCTTATCATTTATTTCGTTATGGTTCAGTGCTTGTTCATAATGAACGTGAGACATAAGAAATAAAAAAGACGTAAAATTTTTATTAACTCTCCAGTACTAACTAATGTTTTATATAACACGAGTACTAACGTCGGTCTGTGGGACCCATTCAAAATACACTTTCACTTGCTGGATGTCACGAAACGTACTAAACTAGTTGATTTGAAGGTACTGACAACCCCCATCCCTTAGCTGTTATCGTTTTAAATTTACAGTTAAAAATAGAAGTCGTCGGTCTGTGTGACCGACTGTTAGTACTGGAGGGTTAAGCATAATTTTAATACAATAAGTAACTTGATGTAATTTTATGTAAGACCATAATCTCAACAGAATTGCATTAAGTTGGAATGATTTTTATTACATGTTAAAAATGAGGCTTTATGTAAATTTGACGTTTTACATATTCCTTATGTCTTACGTTCATTGGGAACAAGCACTTAAGGTCAAAACCGGCTTTTAAGACGCATGCGCAGAATAAAATTCCCATTTAAAATTTAGCCTGCGCATGCATTGACGCTTAAAACGTACCCCAAGTGCTGCAGAAACAAACCTAATGTAAATTTTACAACAATATACTCTTTCGATTGAATCATAGATTTTTAAAACAATTCTAGAGTGAGAACACTACAAAAAAAAGGAAACGTTTTAGGAGAGTTAAAAAACTGCATAACTTTTGGCATTGTATTCTTAACATTTTGGTGAAAAAGGTGAGCGAATGGCTGACTCTCGTGCCAAGATTCACGGGTTCAAATCCTGTGATGTGCTATCTATAGAAGAAATTTTCGCTCACCAAATGTCTATCTGCTGGCCCCAGATAACATTATTTATGGCTAAAAAAAACTTCCTTATCGGAATAGACGGTGTAAAAATCGTCTTCCCGTGGTTCGGAATCCACGTTAAGCTGTAGGTCCTCTATGCTCGTCGCACATTTTCAATAATATGCAACGAGCACAGACAAGGAGGTATCGGGAAGATGTCTAAAGACGTTCATAAACCGAATATATATATTTATATATCTTAAAATTTTAATTAAATTATCTAATTAATTTTTTAACAATTTTAAAATTACAATGGCAAAAGTTATAGTTTTTTTGCTCTGTTGCAAATTTACCTTCTCTGCCTTGTATTGTTCTCACTTCCCACTTGAGCATTTGTAAATTATAAAATAGTTACTCATTGAATTGTAACTAATACTATGGACCAATAATAAAATCCTACAATTATTGTAACTGATATAATATGGAACAGGTAAGCATATCTTTTTTTGTGTTAAGTTGACAAGAGTAGAAATTAGGGGCGTGCTTAGCTTAAAAGTTTAAATTATATTTTAAATTTCCTCAAGTTAACAGGGTCACACTTTCTGCAATTCTTTTCTTCTCTGAGTTTTGAACTGGAACGGAAAGGAACGATATTAACTTATATGATATATAGTTCAAATTATCGTTCATTCAATTTTATCTTATTTCGTTTCGGTTTACTTAAAAATAGCGATTAATTTCGGTTTTCAGTTCGGCTCCGGTTCGATTCTCTGGTAGCAACACACAAATTTCTTATTTTAAATAGAACCCCATATAGTATACTTTTATACATGTAAATTCCCTGTTGAATTTTTTTTAATAACGATATAGTTTGGATCTACTGTTTCTATCATAGTGCAATATTGCAATTTCACATTCTTAATAAATAAGCCGTAACTTGAAAACAGTTAGTTAGGAGTAACAAAATTCAGTTAAGTATTCTCCTATTAACAGCATAATTTAAATTTACAAATACTTAAATATTTGATAGGAAAATTAATAGAAACTACTTCAGCGACACTTTAATCTGGGGCCAATTCCACCAACTACTTTTCACATAATCGCCTTTGCAATATTTCCTGCTCCATTTTTAGTTAACCCTTACTGTACTTGGCGATTAATTTTCGATTTTTGGGTCTCATTTTATACAAAAGTTCTTTGATGTAGTAACACGAATTTGATCGTATTTTTTCATTTTTTAAAAAATCGACGAAGTTTTCCATTGAATAATTACAATAAAAACGCTAACATTCTTGCACAACCTATAATTTTTTTACAGACATACAAAGTGAAATTAGAGGAAATCGGCGGGCAATTAAAAAAGATAAAAAATGCAGTAAAAACTATTGCAAATCGATATGTAAAAAATAATTGGTGCAATTGACCCCTGGTCAATTAATATTACAAATGTTTTATAAATAGGACACGCTATATTTCAACGACACTCCATTTACCATGTTTTCTTCACAAATTTTGTGCAATAATTCGAAGGGCACTGAGAGCCCTTTTAAAAAATATTTGTCGTACTTTGTCATAATTATGTTTAGTTAACGTCCTATGATAATTTAGAAAGATAAAGACATTTTTATTGCTATTTTTGCTTATATTTTTATAAGGTTGTGCTTATATTTAAAAAAATGTTTTTTAAAGCTTATTATGACATTTTTATCTTAAATCTTTTCCTTCCCTTGTAGGATAATAATTAACAGTGATAGATGTTATTAAATAGTAGACGTGCAATATGTGGAACAGGTTACCAGCTAAGATTGTATCGTATTAGAATACTCTTGTAAATATTATATAGTTTAATGCATAATCTAAACTACGATTCAAATATTTTGAGAGTATTTGAGAATAGATATCGGGAAGAATCCATAGTTCGACTTCGAATCAATTTCTTTTTATTAGTCATAGGTTTAAGCTAGGTTTAATAATGCTTGATATTTTTAAATTTGGATAGGTTTAACCGTTTTTTACATCACTTTTTATGCGGGTAGTTGGGTGTAGTAATGGTAGGGACTTCTGTATTATTTTATGTTCCTCTGTTAAATTAGGGTGATTTGGCTTACTTTGCTGAGGAAATGGTATGATTAGGTGTTTATTTACATCACATTGAATAAAAACAATAAAAAACTATTTTTCAAAAGTTTCAAGGCTTTTGTAAGACTTTAATTCGCCCAAAGATAATATTTTTTTTGTTAGATAAATATCCAAGTAGTTATATTTCTAACAACAATTTACACTAGTTTAATTAGCATTTTATAAATAGACAACTTTATTTATTTTTATTAATAATTGCGTGGGAATATTTAACATTTCAATGATTTTATTACATGTAACTTGGAAATGTTGAATATTTATTGCAGTACTGTTGTAAAAAATTGTGTAATAGTTATTATTTTAAGGTCACAGGAACTGCATTTGTACTAACGGAGGCAAATTGAAAATTTTTTAGGAATTTATCAAAAAATTAGATTTTTTATTCTTGAACCATGTATTGGTTTGATTAATGGTATAGTGTATTTCAAATTAATTGGAATTAAAAAAAGTCTAGCATCAAATTACGTTGTTATAAAAACATACAAACTATGCAAGGAAAAATAATATAAGAGATAAGATTATCGCGCCAACGAAAGCCCGCATTTCATACTCCACGTGGAGTAGTGTAGTTCTAATTGGTTAATATTTATAATAAGGCACGTGGAATATTTATAGAAATATTATCCAATAATAAGTCCTTATTATAAATATTAACCAATTAGAACTACACTACTCCACGTGGAGTATGAAATGCGGGCTTTCGTTGGCGCGATAATCTTATCTCTTATATTATTTTTCCTTGCATAGTTTGTATGTTTTTATAACAACGTAATTTGATGCTAGACTTTTTTTAATTCCAATTAATTTGAAATACACTATACCCTTAATACCTTGACAGTCTATTATTATTTTCACGTATACGTGGGCTTTAAACCTTTGAAGCGTAAAAGTAAAGCACAATAATAATAAATTTTGTGGTAAAAAATGTTAAAATTTGGAAACAATTATCTAAATTTTAAGCATGAATAGATTGAACCTTGCAGTAGAAAATATGATTCAAGATTTATTCCAATTTAGATCAACTGATTTTGTTACAAAAACGGTTTTAATATTCTCACAATCTTATTAAATGTGACATTTTTTTAATGAATATTTATAATTTAAAGAATTGTACAAAAGAAAATTTAACATCGCATGATAGATGTTTTAATTTTTATTGACCATTTCTTATTATATTTGTGATAAATGTGTATAGAACATGACAATTACATTTTCTTATTAAGAATTAATGAGTTTTTAAAGCTCGTTAAAGATAATTATTTAGATTCACAATAAAATAATGAATTGTGATAATAAACAAAATTTTCTTGATTTAAAAGAAAAGGTGCTCAATTTTTTCGTAATTATAGGTATTTGTAAACTTTTTAAATTGTACTCAAATTTTTTATTTTAACATAAATTGAAAAAGAAGTAGTACTTAAGGATTATCGATTCTTTTAATATTTTAGCATGTTTTTTTTTTAATTAATAAAGGAAACATACAATTTGAAAGATACTTAAATGGCAATGCTTTCTTTTAACATTTTAATGTATTTTTGCGCTTTTATGTATTTAAATCACATTTTTCAAGGATAAGTGCTTGCATCTTTTATAATATACTACGTATTAAATACACATATCATAGATCTTAGTATGTATAATTTTTATTATATACATAAAAAATATTTTGAAAAATATTATTTTATTTTTATTTTCTTCTCTATTAAATTTTCATTTCCTGGGTTTCTATTTTTTGCAAAATTTTCTTGGTAGCTCTTTGTTTTTTATCTACTTTGTGGCGCTCTTTTTAAGGTAAGCATATATTTTTATGGCTTGTAAATTGACAAAATATTTGTTGCTGCCGCATATGTTGAAAAACTACTTTAATAGCTGCTTAATAACTTCTAATTATAAACAAATATAAATGGCTTGCTCTTAATTGCTTTGTTTATATGCCGACATTACATAATTCAAAATTAAACTGGATCAATAATTGCATTGCTGGCAATGTTTTTCAATTGTCTGATAGTTAAAAATTCTAATTAAAACAGAAATAATTTTCAAACTTTACAACGACACTCAAAAACTAAAATTAACTTAGAAAATTAAAATGAAACATTCATTATAGGTATAATTTTTTTCAAAAACTATGATAGGTAAGGTTTGGTCTTGTATTTTAAAGGAAAGGAAATTTGTTAAAATTATCAATTTTTTTTATTTTGAATTTATGTTAGCTTGCCTTGCACGGTTTGTACACACTAATATTGATAAGTTAAATTGGGTAGATTTTTAAATTAAAAACTTTTATTTGCATGCTTGGATTGATTAATAAGGTGTAAGATGGTGCTCTCTCTGCAGGATATACGGACATCGGTGGCGGTCTTGCATGGAAAGAAGCAGATTCGTCCGAAAGTGAAGCAAGCAAACATGATGATGAATTAACCATAGAACCTCGTTCAAATGTTCCTCAAAAAAATGTTGTTCATTTTCTAGTTGGTGATTCGTAAGTATTTATAATTAAGTTTTCTTTCGTAGTACAGTCGTTAGGTAAAATTATCTAGCAGAAAATGGGGAATTAACCATTTTTGGCAGATTTATAGTTTTTGTGTAAGGAACAAGATTTTTATGCTTCTCCCATTTGGTGGGGAGTGTCATTAGAGGTGTGACAGGGGTACAAAGTACCCAAATAGGTTCTAATTGGAAAACGTATGAAATAGCGCTCTAAATATTTTTTACATCAGCACTTTTAAAAGCTTCCTCTAGATTACACTTTCTTTTACTTGATCGCGCATGTTATTATATTCTTTGCCAAATTTATCTCTAATATCATCTCAAAGATTGAAAATATTTGTAAGTATGTTTACCTTGAAGATAAAATTACATTTTTTCTGTTAGTCCGGTCTTTAAAGGTGTGGGATTATCCTTCTGGGAATGCTCTGTGTTGTGCGAAGAGATATTATTTAATATATACATATTTGTATAATCTATAAATTTGATGTTATGTTAAATTTGAATTAATAAACTTACCTACATCTGGTAGCTCAGATTATTTGTTCAAATAGTAAATAACTGACCTAATTCGTGTTTATAAATTACAAGTTCACAATTTATGTTATTTATCATCTAACCAGTACAAGCGGCCTTAGGGCCTCCCTACCTGAGCGGCAATTCTGCAGCGTGTAATGATTATTTTAGGTTGAATGAAATGAATGAACCAATCAAAACTGAATTATTCGAGTTTTGTACATAATTCTTATAGTCCAGGCAACGAAGCCGAAAAATTGGCTTCAGCTTGCAAAAAATCCGGGCAAGCTGAATTTTGGTAGAGATGTACATTGAAGTGTTCTAATGAACCTCCTAAAAGTCCCATAAAATCCCACGCCGGCGTCCCCCGCCATCGGGGGTTTTAGCTCCTCCCAACGCGATTTCTTGCCGATAACTCGCTTATTTACGCTTGTATGAAAAATTATTATCAGACCATAATTGAAGAGCATAAAATTCTTTATAAAATAGATTTTTTTCAAATTTTTCCATAACTCACTAATATTGATATAATTGACCCAAAACACGACTCACCCTTAAAATGGCATAATATTGATTCCTTGCAAGGAGAGAAATGTTTTCAGGTACGGGAAGTGATTTTAAAGTAAATTAATTAAAATTTGAGCAAAGGTTGGAAAATGAAGAGAAAAATGGATTTTTTCAAAATTTGCCCAAGTTATAGTATCTTCCAAGTACCGAAGCCGAAATTTTGGTTTGAGCTTACCGAAAGTCCAGGCAAGCTGAAAATTGGCAAAGATGTATATTGAAGTGTTTTAATAAACCCCCAAAATGACTCATCAAAATCCCAAGCCGGCGTTCCCTCAAATGAGGATTTTAGCCCCCTAGTGCGGTGTTTCGCCTATATAGCTCACGTATTTTTACTTTTACGAAAAATTACCATTAACTAAAGTTGAAGAACATAAAATTTCTATAACTTATGGCGCTGCAGTAGGTAAGTAGTACAATACATACTTTAATATGCAAATTAAACTTTGTTTAATGGTAATTTTTCGTAAAAGTAAAAATACGTGAGCTATAGGCGTAACACCGCACTTAGGGGGTTAAAATCCTTATTTGAGGGAACGCCGGCTTGGGATTTTTATGAGTCATTTTGGGAGTCTATTAGAACACTTCAATATACATCTTTGCCAATTTTCAGCTTGCCCGGACCTTCGGTAAGCTCAAACCAAAATTTCGGCTTCGGTACTTGGAAGATACTATAACTTTAACAAATTTTGAAAAAATTAATTTTTCTCTTCATTTTCCAACCTTGGCCACAATTTCAATTAATTTATTATTAAAAGCATTTCCCGTGCCCGAAAACATTTCTCTCCCTGCAACGAATCAATATTGTGCCATTTTAAGGGTGGGTCGTGTTTTCGCTCAATAATTTAAGTATTAGTGTGCCATGGAAAAATATGAAAAAACACTATTTTATAGAAAATTTTATGCTCTTCAATTATGGTCTGATCATAATTTTTCATACAAGCATAAATAAACGAGTTATCGGCAAAAAATCGCGTTGGGGGAGCTAAAACCCCCGATTGTGAGGGACGCCGGCGTGGGATTTTATGGGACTATTGGGGGGTTCATTAGAACACTCCAATGTACATCTCTGCCAAAATTCAGCTTGCCCGGATTTTTTGCAAGCTAAAAACCTTCCTTGCCTGGACTATTATACTTAATTAAAACCGAACTTATTTTTTCTAAGAAATATTTTAAAAACACCAAAAAGGTTAAGAACCGCTGCTCTAAGCAATGTTTTAAAAAAATTTAATCATCATCATCATCTACATGTTTTAGGCCGGTGGCCCGTTACGTCACTCAAATTGGTCGCTCCATCTCTTTTTGGGGCGGCCTACACATCTTCTTCCTCTCGGCTTGTATATCAACATTTTTCTTGGTAATCGGGTCTGGTCCATTCTTTCAAGGTGTCTCTTCCATGCTGTTCTGTAATTTTAAATAATACTGAACTGTAATATTAATAAAATTTAATATTGAGGATTAAAAGAACAACATATTAGGGCATTTTCAAATTTCACTTGAGCATGGAGGGATGCCCAACCTTTTTTTGGATATGAGCCAAACAAATAATCTTTTATATCGTGGGCCAAATATTTATTTATATATAATGTTTTTCTTGATAGGTACTTAATATTGACTTATCTGTAAAAAATGTACTAGATAGTTTATTGGGAAAATTCATAATTTTAACTCAGGTTCAGTAAAAAATCTAATAATATTGTTCTAATGTCTGCCCCCAAAATAACCAGGAGAGTCGCGATAACGTGAACTGATTAACGACCGATTTGTTCAGATATTTAAAAGTTTCTATGGAAATCCTCCATAATAGAAATCCGAAACACATCCATATATTCAGTTACAAGAAATTTTCAAAAATGTAAACCAAAAGTACCCTTATTCCGTTCACGTTATCACGTGTATTTCTAAATTGGAATTCTCGCCTCTCGGAGAACATTAAAATTATTGTGAGGTAGTATAAAAATTATTTTTAGACATTCTTTTCTTAAAAAGATCTTAGAATGTCAATTTATTTGGCTAGGAAGATACTTTATACAGGGATCAAACATCCATCGCATTTACCTTGCCAGGTTTAAGACTACCTAAAAAATGCTTGAATTACTTTAAAATCTAGTACGCCTCCGGTACTGGTTTTTATTGTCTTGGTGGAGTCGTTTTTCATCGGCACTGTGTGCTACTTCTTAAAAGGGTAAAATTGAGAAACTCTTAACTGCATGTGCCAAATTTATAGTATGATTTTTCACACTTCCTTGGTCTAGAATAGACGACCTAAAAATCTTCTATTCCTGTCGTTAGGAATCCACATTAAACAATGTCCATTATTATTATTAAACAGCATTACATTCTATGTAGAGCTGAGCTATCCCTTACGGGACTTACAAAATCCTTTTTGCGAGGGGGATTAGTCCTCATCCTTTTCATAACCTGGGATGTGTTTTCGCTTTCCTCACTATTGATTTCCACCTCTTTCGGTCGCCACACATCAGCCTCCAGTTCCCCACTCCAATCACTCTCACGTCCTATATCGCACCGTCCCACCATCGCAATCTTGGTCTTCTTCGAGTACGAACTCCTTGCGGTTTCCATAATGTTATCTTTTTTGTTATCTCCTCATCACTACTCCTCATAACATGGCCCAACCATTTCAATCGCTGCGCCTTCATAAACCTTACCACATCCCCACCTTCCATCTCCTTTTGGATCTCATAATTCATCTTCCCTCTGTATTCGCCATCCACTTTCGTTGGCCCAAGAATTGATCTCATCACCTTTCTTTCGAAGACTCTCAGATTTTCTTCCTCTTTTCGAGTTAAGCACATTGTTTCTGACGAATACGTTACCACCGGTCTTATCAGAGATTTGTATATTTGGATCTTTGTTTTTTTTGATACTTGATTATCTTTTAATATCTTCCTATTTGCAAAATATGCTCTGTTACCAGATTGGATCTTTGCTCTAACTTCTGATGTTCTGTTGTTATTGTCGTTTATTTGTATTCCAAGATAATTAAAATTTGCAACTTGTTCAAATATGCAGCCGTTTATTTCCATTTCACTTCCATTATCGTTGGTTTCTCTCTGACACTTCATAAATTTTGTTTTTCCAATATTCACCAGCAGGTCCACCTTCTCTACCGCCTCTTTTATTGCAACAAAGATGTCTTTCATTCCCGTTTTTGTTCTGGAAATGATTACTACATCGTCAGCATATGCTATCATTTGGCTTTCCTTGTTGATTATTGTTCCATTACACATGGTTTTCCTGATTATGTTCTCCAGTACTAAACTAAACAGTGTTGCCGACAACGCGTCACCCTGTCTAACGCCACAGCTCACCTCAAATTCTTCCGTTTCACCTGCTGGTGTCTTTATTTTGGCCGTTGTCTTCTCCAATGTCATCCTAACCAATCTAATCAATTTCGCTGGTACCTTCAACTCTTTCATGGCTTCCATCAGTTTCCGTCTGTTTACCCTGTCGAACGCTTGCCTAAAATCTACAAAACTACAAATCTATTCCATATTCTCTATTTTTCTCTATTATCTGCTTCAACACGTGTATCGCTCCAACTGTCGACCTCCCTCTTCTGAATCCAAATTGGTAATCTAATCGTCTTCTCTGTGTATTCTACCAGTTTATTGTGTATTATCATTGATAAAATCTTATATGCCACGTTCAGAAGGGTTATGCCTCTGTAGTTGTCACACACTTCAGCATCTCCGTTCTTCCTCAGCGCTCTTCGCTCCATGTTTTTGGTATCTTTTCTTGGTTCCAGATTCTTTTCACTAGATTAGTTATTTCATCATGAAGCGTTTCGCCACCATACTTAATCATTTCTGCCCTTATCTCATTGCCACCCGGCGCCTTCCCGTTTTTAAGCTTTTTCATTGTTTGCACAATCTCTTCCTTATCCGGTTCTATTATTTCGACTTCGTCTACCGGCGGATCTAGTTCAATTTGTTCAAGTTCGTCATCGCTTTGTGTATGCAAAATCTTCTGGAAATGCTCTGTCCAAATCTTGTTCACCTTCTCTGGTTCGTCTTCCAATCTCCCCTCGTTGTTTCTTACTCCTCTTGTCTTTACTGCCCTTGTACTACTTTTGTTCTTAATGTGTTGATAAAACTTTTTCATATCATTCCTGGTGTTGCTTTCTTCTATTTCTTTCATTTTCTCAACCACCTGTTCTTCTTTTGTCTATATAACTTATTCGCTCCCTTTCTCTTTTTACTGTAATTCGTGTAGTCATCTTCTTCGCTTGTTTCTAACCATTTCACCCATCTTCTCTTCACACTCTTTATCAAACCATTTCTTCCATTTCAGTCCTTCGCTATAACCTATTACTTGCCTAGTGCTTTCTATTATGCACCCTGCTATTGTATTCCATCCTTCATCTATGTCGGCTGTTATTCCCCTCATACTCCAATGCCACTGTCTCATTGTTAAGTTTTTCGGTTGCGAATTGTCTCGTCGTCTACTGTTTTATCTTTACCAATGATGTCTTCTGTTTAATTTCAGAAACCACCAGGTAATGGTCCACATTAGCACCCCTGTAGGATCTTACATCTCTTATCGACGTGGCCCGCCTTCTTGATATCATCACATGATCAATCTGTTTCCCCTCCATTCTACTTCCTCCAGGCCAGGTCCATGTGATTTTATGCTGCTTCTTGTATTAGCTATTACCATATCGTTTACCATATCAATCGCCGCTGCTAGTTCGCCTAGCCTACTTCCATTATCGTTTATGCTTGTATGAATTGTTTCCTTTCCGGCAACCCCACCCATATAATCTTCTCTCCCGATCTTCGCATTAAAATCACCCAGTATAACTATCGTGTCATGCTTAGGGATTGTTTCATAAATTTCTTCTAGTTGATTTATTTCGGATACTACTGTATATTGCTTTTTTATTACTATTTCCTTACTTTACCTACCGTCAGTGTCAGAGCCCAGGTCAACCCTTCAAGAGCACTCGCACTACTAACAACACTCCTAAAGCAATGCCAAAGACCAAAAAAAATTTATCTCCAGTAACCTAACCTCCAATGTTTTTGGTTATTCTACCATTTACTTCCTCTCTTCTGTAATTAAAGTTACTGTAACACTTTTTCGATTGTGCTCGCTTCACACTTTCTGTGCTTCTATTCCTTTTCGGATCTATCTCTCCACTTTCTCGGATTTTCAAATTTCAACAAGCTCAAAATTCGTACACACCATACAGGACACCACCACACCATGCATAAGTTGTTATTATCATGAGCAATCATACTCTTATTTTTACCTTGCCAGGTTTAAGACTACCTAAAAAATGCTTGAATTACTTTAAAATCTAGTACGCCTCCGCTACTGGTCTTCATAGTCTTGGTGGAGTCGTTTTTCATCGGCACTGTGTGCTACTTCTTAAAAGGGTAAAATTGAGAAACTCTTAACTGCATGAATATCGCACAATCCAAGATGAGTGAAGGGCTGAAAGGTTAATGTGTTCGATTTTTGTGCCAATTTATAGTATAATTTTTCACGCTTCCTTGGTCTAGAATAGACGACCTAAAAATCTTCTATTCCTGTCGTTAGGAATCCACATTAAACAATGCCCATTACATAGTTTCAATATGCAAAACTGACTGGAAATACCGGAAACTGTGTAAACCTTTTGCTTTTAGGTAAGTTAAGGGGTCGGAGGTAAATGTGCCACCAGAAATGTTATTCTACCTGCTACGAATTTAGGATATTAAAAGTACACAGGTATTTGTGCCACCGGAGAAAACGGCATCTACCTGATGCATCTCCTACATGTAACATCGATTATTTTTTGATTTTACACGATTTTTTGGGGGTGAAACGTAATAGTTTACTGCCCCATACCGCAACTATACTTTTTAATGCTATTTCGAGGGTCTCTCACATCCCGGTTTCATTTATCCCGGTTTTCTTGATGTGTGGCGCCTTCTCGTATGTTTAGCCTAGTAACCAGAGTCAAAACCGCCCTGGAGGGGTGCAACGCGGAGCGGAGCGCAGCGGCGCCCCGTAAGGGTAGGTTTTGACGATGGATTACCCTCCTTATCGAATGCACACTCCAAAATTCGAAGGCAAAAAAAATTTAATTTTTTCACTGTTAGGGGCACAAATACCTGTGTTTATTTAAAGAACCCTTTTGGTCGGTGGCACATTTACAGGTACCCTTTTCTGGTCAGGTACATTTTGTGGCACATTTACCTCCGACCAGTTAAGTTATGCGTTGTATAGTAGATGCTATAGTGTCAATGACCCCCCTCATCATGGGAAGCATAATAAGAGTATAGTTCCTCACATAAAATTCTGCAAACCTTTTCTTAAAATGTGGCTCCTCATTTTGAAAGCTAATTCCTAGCGACTGGACTAACCAGTCAAATCATGCATTTTATCAAGGGAAGTCTATAATGCCTTTGCCATGTTAATGTATGACAGTATGACCCATTTTCTCAGCTTCGTCTGTCTGCATGAACTAAAGTTTTAATAACAGCTTCCTAATACCACTTGTAACTTTTAATACTGGGATGTAACAATATAAGCTTTTCTCTAAATTTCTAAATTTTTTGTTTTGCTGTAATATTTTGCCGCCATTTAAAATGGTACGAAAAACTGACAAAGTTGGTGTATCCTTGTATTAAACGTAATAGGAGTTATTTAGGTAGTTGTTAAAAAAATTTGAAGTCTGCCCATGGAAAGGATGCTGTGTCAAAGGCGGACTAAAACAAACTTTGTAAGCAGCTCTGGATAACTATGATCCCTTAGCCATTTAAAAAAAACAACATTTTTAAGAATCGAATGATATAAGATGAAATTGACACCAAAGGCGATGTTTTATAAAAGTTACAAAGTTAAATATTATACAAAGCCATTTTTTTAATTGCTGCTTTTGGTTATTAATGCTTTTAACAATAAATTGTTATAAAACGGCTCTTTATTTAATAAGCAACTTTTTATGGCGACTAAATCTTCTATTTCTACTTTGTTGTTTCTTTCGCACTGGCTGATAATATAATTGCTGATTTACTAAGAACTTATTGTAATTAATTACTATCTACTAATAATTAACTAAATACAGTAGAATCCGCTTAATGTGATCACGGATAATGTTATCAGTCGGTTATTGATATCATTTTGACTGGGAACCGGCCGCCTTAATCAGTTTACATACAAAAACCACCGGATAATGTGATCAAAAAGCCGCTTATTATTATCACTTTCAAGGAATTTCCACCACAATAATCTCTTTTTCTAAGTACAATCTTTTTCTGATTTGTCATAGAAATTTCATATCTTTACAAAACACGTCACTCGTTTTAATTTCTATACAAAAACTAATGAAGTTTCCCGTTTCATGGCGTGTTTCTATTTTTATTTTGCTAAATGTGCACTTTGCTTTATGCATGTTAGAAGCAATGAAAATCCTACGAAAGCCGACCCTGATCAGTATCTGGAGACACTGATCAACAAGATGGAAATTATACAAGAGCCGGTCCTGGCCAATATCAGGACGTTTGAAATGAACAAATTAAAATGTGTAAAACTTACTTTTATCTAATTTATCAAGTTGGTAGCTTGATTGGTAGTTTCGTTTCTAAAATTCGTTTTTTTCTAAAATTCGCTTATTGTTATCAGTCGGTTAATGTTATCGAAATGTTCTTGGCCCAAAGTGATCACATTAAGCGGATTCTACTGTATTACTAAAGATCAATATACTGTTTTAGTCGTGCATTGTTAAAATAACAATAATGAACTGATTTTTAAGCATCTCTTGATTTAAATCATTTCATTATTGTAGGTACATTTCGCCGCCGCCGCCCCCCCCCCCTCCATCGTGATTTTTTTAGTGAAATTGGTGTCAATCGTTTGAGCTTCAAAGGTTTTTAATAAACAAATTCTTTTTAATAATCGCAAGGGGGGGGGGGGCGAAATGTACCTCTGGCATTCAGACCCTGAATTTTCGCTCTGTAATTCAACTAGCGAAAACATCAAGCCACTTCTGTATACCAGCAAATTATTTTTATCTACGATGATAATAATTATTGTTTCCTTTTTTAATATTAAAAACAAAAATTATTTTCACTATTGTGCGCTATTTGCTCGGAGCAATGTTTGTAAAATTTATAATTCAACAATCTTTTAAACGCTCTATTTTTTAGCTTTGGGATTCGGGCTGGCATTTCTACAGCCCCTTTCATAATTGTCAAAACAATCACATGTTTATTAAAAACCTTTGAAGCTCAAACGACGGGAATAGAAGCTCATTGAAGCTCAAATGATTGGTACCAATTTTATTAAAAACTCGCGGGGGGGTGTCGTTTTTACACCCCCCTCCAAAGTTTCCGCGAATAACTTCGCAATGCGTGTGGTGCAAACGATTTTCATGACAGTTCAAAAAAGCTCATTTCATTATAAAATTCATGATGTGGGGGGAGGGAAATGTATATGATTATCGTTTATATTTATTTATAACTTGATTATCGTTTGCATCGAAGCTGTTTTTATGAAATTCTTCTGGAAAACCTCACAGGTACTATACAATGCAACTTTTACGTTTCAGTGATTTCTTTAAACTATTTTACAAAGTCCTAAAACGGCCCTTTGACAGGGTTAACCTTTTCGGATTTTTATGCATTCTGCCAATTCAAGTTGGGAGGAAGCTGAGAAATTGGGTTAAACGAAACGTGGCAAAGATAGACGTTATAAGTTTTCCTTAAAGCCAATAATAAAGGACATGAATAGGGAAGGACATAGGGCAGTTTTTGAAATTTGCAAATCTGTTAAGTGTGATTCCTTAACTAACATCTTTTGTGTATAGAAAAAATCGAGAGAGTTGGAAATATTGAAATTGTATCTCGGTTGGAGCAATAATTAATGCTGGCGTTTGTTTAATTTCTATCTTCTGTTATAGGCCTAATGTTTGTGCTCTATTAATGTTGAGGTGTGGAAATGCACTAGTGCAATTTCAGAGTTATAACCAAATAATAAATTACAGATAGGATCCAAGTCACTATTTTAGAACTTTTCAAGTTTAAAAAAATTCATTCAATTCAATATCTTGAACTAAACCCTAAATACCGCGTCTGGTTTGGTTGAACAAGAAAAGCTTTCGAGGTAAACATGTCAACCTCTGATAACCCCCTAATGCATAATTTGACTAAAATATTGAGTAAAATTTTTATCTAATTTAGATTAAAAAAAATAAATTCCTTTTTTTATAAACTTAGAACGTACGAAGAAACTTCTATAATGGCACAGAAACATCCAAGAATGTTATCTCATCCACCTTCACTGAGAAGTATTAGTAATAATAATATATTAGTTAATATAAAACCTGGTGGAAATATGGTAAGATCATATTCCCAAGATGTCAGCCCGTCTTCCGATAACCTCTCCCTAAATCCTAAGACTGCACAATCAGAAACTTCGTTAGATCGCGCTGTGAAACTTAAAAGCATGAAACCACAAACTATCAAAGAACAGCCATCAATTTCCAATGAGGACGATCTTTATTTGACCGATTCGTCAGCAGTTGAAGAAGAAATTAAAAAACGAAAGAGGAAATTATTTGGTTTTACAAAAAAGAGTAAAGCCAAAGGCGATTGAACTGCTTAATTAAATAATTTATTTTAGTGCAATTTGGTTGGTATTGGTATTACGCTTTGAAATAGTTTTTTATTTCAATTACACGTATATACACAAGTTTATTATTTACAGATTTTAAGATGGCACTTCTTTTTTGCTATTTGTATAATACTGTTTAATTGGAAAGTGATATGTATATTAAAGATTAGAATATTTCTAATAAATAATGGCTCAGGTGTTGGTCTTTCATACTGATAGGAACATTGCTAAAACAAAAAGTCGGATAAGTAGTTTTTTTGATAAAAAAAATACTTTGTGATAAATTTTATAACTTAGAAGTATTTGTACCTATTAAGATCTGGCATGTGCTATTAATTTTAAAAGTAGGTAATTGTACATAGGATATGTTTCACATCAAATGTGTAACGGCATCCATCCATCATCTATGAAACTAACACTGGAATGTTATAATTCCTAATTTAAAATAAGAGGTATGTTGACCTTAAGCTGTTATTTAAGGCATTATTGTTGTTTTTATGTGAAACCATCATTTACCTAACCATGTATCAGTGGTTTGCATAATGGAATATACAAATGCCCACTTTATTCCCCTGTGTGTTGAAAATATCAAATGATGAGAATAATACATTAGTTCACTAGGAATCTCATGATATTTTTATAATACCCCAAATAAGGCATAGTTACTTATCTAGTACCAACATAATTTATTAAAATGTATATTGGTTGCACATATTCCAGACTGATTTTCAAAACCGCAAGTGTACTTTTACCCCTTGAAAAGTAAAAGGTAGGGGTTTATTTTTTTTACAAGTGAATCGACAATATTTTGCAAGTAAAATGCTATTTAAAATGTGATAAATTTTATCTCCAATACATGTCTCTATGTTCTCTACTTAATTTATTTAATTTAAAATTATAAATTTTTAACTTTTGAAGTTAATATTATATAGAACTTTTTGTTTTATGTATAAATTTTAATTATCGAGACTAGCATAAAATGCACTCTTACTTGTATGGAACCGCAATTTTTTTGCCTCAACTTTGATGATGAGTAGTTGGTTGTCATTCCTTTAAAGTTCTTAAAAAACAGAACCTAGTGTTTTAAAATTATAATTATGTAATATTTTAATTTATTAAGATTTTGTTTTATTTTAATTGTGCACTTTTTAAAATTACTATTTTCTTTAAAAAAAAATATTTTTATTGTTTTATTATTGATTATTAAACTTGTAATAATAATAATAACAAGCTTTTACCATTGAATAATTGTTTTATTTATTCAGGATGTTTTGTCAATTATTTAATTTCTGTAAAAAATGTAATTAAGAAATATACAGGATGATACTGTCACACAAAAAATAATGATAACGCAGTGGCAAAGCTGTTGCCAAGCAAGGTTGCACAGGGTCCAAGTCTACAGGAGATAGTCTACCCGTAAGACAGATCGTATCCGTCTGAATTTACAAAACATACGTCAAACTCAATATAATAAAACAAAAAAATGCTTAGCATTCATGGCAAACCATATTTTTATATTTAATTCTAATTATTTTTTCATTTTAAAAATGTAAATAGTTTATTACGTAGATTTTTTATGCCTGGTAATTTTTAACTCTGTTCATTTTAGTTTGAAATAGTCAGGTGAGCAGGAAATTGCATATGTTGATATTTTGCAAAAGGGTTTAATAAGTCCTTTCTATACGCCAGTGTGATAACGCATGATATAATTTTGGTAATTGGTGCGCATATAGCATATACTGCACATGGAGAATGAAGTATACATAATCGGCATAATATCAATAATAATATACGCTTCGTCAATAACTATCCAAATTCTGCGTTCCTTTATAAGTTTCACGATCTATGGTGAAAGTTATAGCATTGAAATAAGGTAGGTACAACGATTAGCATCTAAAGCCAACAAATGTTAGAAAACGACAAGTCCACTAATCACCTACCCGAACTGCACCACCTTAATTTCAGGTAAACGTTTGACCTTTAATTATTTGTCCGAATTGCACCACCTCCATTGTAATATTCTAAGTAAGGTGGTTATTTTGAAAGGAAAGCACAATGGTGGAGTTGTGTTACGGCGATACCGTATGTTTTGTATTACAACGCCTGATACATCCCAATAATATAAAGTAATGACTAGAAATCCTAAAGTTTCATTAAAAATTGAACAATTTTCTAAGAAAAAATAAATACTAAGGTCGAATTAACGAGCTCCGACTGTAAATGTTAATATTTGAATATTATTGCAATCAACATTCTTTGCCAAAAGATAAACACAAAGTACTACATTGAAGAACAATGTATCAAGTAATGTAGATGCACCTGGCTTGATATAAGATACACAATCCGTCAACCGCGGGAGTTATTTTATCAACAAAATTATATTTTCTAGGTGATAAAATTCTCATATAACTGGGTTCTATTCAGACCGGGTTAAAATGTAGCGAGTTACTTAGTAACGTTGTCATCTTCAAACGGGTACCGCGCTGAAAGACGAGGGAACTGCATAAAAAGCAATTTGTAATTAGAATCAATTTTTGCATCATACATTTCTTCCCACTAATATGATCTCATCTTAAGAAGGAAAATTTGCTAGCGGGAATGGAAAAAAGGGTCAGTTGCTTGATGCAAGTCAAATCGGGAACTCGTACCTAAAAATTCATTAATACCTACAAACAAATAATTTACCTAGTTTTCCGGTTTCGGAATAAATTGATTGTCGAATTATCTCTTAATGTGCCATCGAATTAAGAAATAATTATCGTGAGGTCCAATCCATCAATTATCAAACAATTTTACAATGTCGAATAAAATAATAAACTACAATCATAATTCGGCGACGAAAATCGGATAATTCGGTGAAAGAATTAATATAAATAAACTATAATATCAAATTGAAAAAATCATCAATTTCACAAACAAAAAGAAAAAAAACGATACGCGAAAGTGCATAAACTAATAATTATCGCCATTCGAAGTGACAATTTTATCGAATTAAAGTATTATACAACTTAACGAACACAAATCATTAAGTGCGCCATTTCCTGTAACTAAATCGGAACATTTATTAAAAAATATTTTCTTGAAAACAATATTGTTTTGCTATTAAACAATCGGTGTGCAAATCAAATAAACACCAGTTAGTGTCGGTCAAGTGACACTGGATTACAAATTATTACCGTTGAATTCTCTCTCAATGGGCCAGGCTATTGCAACAATTCAACACTAGAACACTACCTATGCATCAATTAAACCAACTTTGGATTACATCGCATCTCAGCATTCATGCCTCACCACTACAAAATCAAAGGTAGAAAATAAGCCTGACCAAATAACTGTGACATTAATTTATGTTTCTGTAAAAAATATTAATTACCCTATTTGTATTCAATTCTTATTTAAACATTAAAATATCTTAAAACTATCACGCAAGCTCATGACAAAAATATAAGATTGCCTCATTGAATTTGAATCTTTAGAATTAAATATCACAATTTGCGTAAGCTTGAACTGATACTATTTTTATATACTAACCACTTTAACCATTAACTTTTTATGCTCAAATTACTTATATATGTGTTTTTGTTATGTAATTTTATGTACCTACATTTGAATTATTTATTTCTCAATATATGTATATTAGTACAAATCTATTTTTTTCTACGAATCTAGGAACCTGTAAGCAAATCTCTAATAAGCACCCACGCCTGAGCAAAGAGTAAGAATTAAGAAGTTCACCATCCAACTGAGCGAGCCACGGAGCAAATAGAATCTATTACATGCAATTTACTAATTTATCTGTTATAGATCGTTACAGTTGAAGAAAATAATTCTTAAACAATGAGTTATATTGATTAACAGTTGCCGCTGATCCTAAACGCCAACATTGTGCTTGGACTTTAAAATGCAGTGTTCGGGTGTAACAGCACCAGAGCAGGGAAAATCACGAATGTTCGATTATTTGAACCTGTACGAGTTGATGTTTTTAAATTTTTGCGTTTATTTTTCTTTTGTTTCCCAAATTTCAAATTTTTGCTTTAATTAATCGCGGAAAATATTTTATTTTTATTTTTACAAATTTCAATTTTTTTTGCCATGAAAAATACTTTTTTAAGGGAGATTTGCTCCGAGCAACAGCCGTACAAAAACCTACTCATAGTTAAATTATTTTTAAGCACTAGATAGGGCATCTGTCTTGCCGGTATAAGTACTAAGATCTGGTATATTACCAATTATAGACAGGTCCAAAATGGAGCGTTTTCATTGGTTTAAAACTACTTGAGGTGAATCATCATTGAAAATATAAACTTCCAAGATAGTGTAGTGCGTTATTCATTATGGAAACCCAAATCTGTGAATAAAATTGAACAGGGTTGTACTTTTCGCAATTACAGAAGTTAGATTTTTGAACTTAACAATATTTCAGGCGGATCCGTGCATCTTCAAGAGTTTACAGTTAAATTAATAAATTGCACAAAAGTAGTATAATATAACTAATATTTCGCAAAATATTTACATACATCATGTGACTACATATTCCAAATTAATCAAAGCACTTTTCAAGTTTCGTACACAAAATCGCCTGTAAACTGCAAAATCTGAAATATTTTACCCCAATCTCTCATCTAGGGGATATCCCTACCTAGGGATAAACCCTATCAAATGTATATATTTAGATTAAACTTTGCTCATTTACTTAATAATTATTTTTTTGTACTCGTATAACTTTTAGGCTTCTAGACATGGTATAGAAAGAAGCCTTTTGATCTGGCTCCGGGTCCGTCTGTCTGTCCGCATGTTTCAGAGCTAATCAGAACGCTCCAAATTATTTTCTATTAAGTTAAATTTTTCTATCAAGGCAAATGTTTGGTCAAAGGATTACACTTATCTGAGTAAAAAAATTACCAGTAATAAACCGTGGTGCAATTCAGGTTACACTGTTATTTCTTAGTACATGTACATATATAAATTATTAACTTACAATACAGTAAACTCTGTCTAAAGCTTATGAATTAAAGTGAATAGTGGAATATTATTACTTCCTTTTACTTGGCTTGTTAACTTCAAATTATAATGTTGGAAGTAGCTTTTATGAGGGGAGGAGTAAATTTTAATTATTAGGTACCACCAATTCAACAAGATATAATTTTCCGTTCTTTTGAATCTCGCCGCAAACCGCATCTTAATATCTGCTTTAGTTGCTGTCTTTGCAACGCATTTTAATTTTCTTAGCTCTAAAAATAGGATTTTATAAAATCTTAAGTTCTAGTTATCACAAGAGGTAGAATATTAACACTCTGAAGTTGAGTTGGCTGGGAGTAAATCTTAAAAAGGTTCTTCCGATATCTCTTGGTTTTTTTTCTATTAGCCATTATGTTTTGAAATGCTATTCCTAAAAATCACACCACTTTGTATATACAATTTATTACAAATAAAGTTCTCCTTTTTAACAATCATTATTATTTAAATATTTTTCATACTCATCATTGAACATTTTTTCGGTAAAATTATGAAGCTTAAGAATATTTAAAAAATAATTTAAAGCTTTTGCTTGGCATTTCCCAATATGCCAATGCATTGTCCACCAATTTTCATGATTTGAATCCCGAGAAGTAGGCGTTGGACAGTCGTATACCAATCCATTATGCACTTGATATGAATTTTTATGTACCGCTTCGCAAACAAAACATTCAAATGCTGGAATTGTAAAGTCCTGATTATACTTGATGCCATAATTTCCCTTTTCAAATTCGCTTTCTAAAAAAGAATTTGTTACTTTATTTTCAGTTTTATGCAACATGTACAGGTTATATAAATCGTCATTTTTATTTATTTCGTTGATACGTTCAGCCAATTGCGATAAGTTTTTGTAATTCTGTACCAAAATTGCTGAATTATTATTTGGCAACCAATCCTACAAATACAAAATTTTATTGGCATATAATAGGGTAGTTTTCCGATATTTTTTACCTGTACACTCGGAGAACCTAAATATATTGGTATAGATCCTGCTATCAAAGGTCGCCATAATTTTTCGGTTATATAATCATCACAGATTGCATTTTCTATTGCTATCGTGAACTTATATTGAGCAACAAATTTTGTAAAGTCACTGTTGTATAAATCTTCGAAAACTGCTTTAACTGAATACCTAAAATTATTTTCTATTATTGAAATTTTTGAATCCAAAAAATCCCTACAGAAAGAAGTTGAATGCTTGGCGTTTTATTATTATAAAATTATTTCATAATTTAAATAACAATCAGTCTTCCTTAAATCCATTTGAGAGCGTTCATTATTTTGAGGTGAGTAAACAAATTAAAATAGCCAATGAATTTATTTATATTATATTTTACCCGTGTAGCTCCGTCTCGTGCACTTTAGGGTTCATGACCAATGGAAATACCTCTACCCAGGACTCAAATTATTTGATACTCACTTTTCTGGTAAATGTTTATTATTTAAGCACGCTCCATATGAATCCACATCAACATATTTCATAAGTTCCTTAACTATCAAATCCCTTTCTATAGGAGTATCACAGTCTGACTGAATATATAATACGGGTGCGATATTTTTCAACAACTCATTTTTCGTATTTACAGGTACATAGTAATTC
Organism: Podabrus alpinus; assembly: GCA_932274525.1. Taxonomy (NCBI): domain Eukaryota; kingdom Metazoa; phylum Arthropoda; class Insecta; order Coleoptera; family Cantharidae; genus Podabrus; species Podabrus alpinus. The sequence continues at coordinate 62,045,250 of OW026457.1, read as the reverse complement.
TTATCTGAAAAATTAGTTCAAAATAAAATAACCTTTGAGCATTAAATTTAAACAAATACCTAAAATCGCATCAAGATTGCGTAAAAATTGTAAAGGCACTGGAAAATCACTATTTCGATTAAACGTTGAAGATATATTAAATAAATTTTGGCCTACAGAATTTAAATACAATCCCAAATTTTTTGGTGACTCTTCGTGAAATATTGCCCAAGGGATATGGTTTTTCGGTAACGGTAAATCGTTATAATTAAAATTACTTCCATAAAATATGTAGGCCTGGAAATATAACAATAGTATTACGAGTATTACACTTTGTATTACGACGAGTATAAATAATTGTATGGAAATGTATTCAAAAATCATTTTTGAGCAAAAATATTAAAATAACCTAATTAGGAGAACGTATTATATACGAAACTACACCTTTTTCTATAAAACAATGGATGGGCCTAAGCTACAACGGGCGGGGCTTAGAACTAAATGGGAGGGGCCTGGAATGTAGTGGGATGGCCTTACGCGGAAGTGGGAGAAGATTAGACCGAATGAGCGGGGCTTGGGAAATACGGTCAATTAGAAATTTTTTTATAAATTCTCGAAAACTACAATTTTTTTTACAAGTTGTAATAAAAATTACAACCCCATGAGATGGGCTTAGGCTGCAACGAGCGGAGCGAAAAAACGAAATGGGAGGGTCCTAGAAAATAATGGCAGGGACCACGAAGGTGGTAGGAGTTTAGATCAATCTAGGCGGAGCTTAGGAAATACGGTCAATTAGAAATTTTTTATAAATTATAACAAGAATATTTAGGTTGTGTTTAACAAAATTACAAATTTTGAACGTATTTTATACAAAATTTTATTGCACTAAAAATGCTTTTTCTGCATAACAATGGAAGAAGAGGCTTGGACTGCAATGGACGGGCCTTAGAACTAATTGGGAGGTGATTTTGGTGAATAATAGGGAGTGGCTTAGTATGTGATGGGTGGTGTTTAGCCTGAAATGGGCGGGCCTTGGATTGAATTGTGCGTGGTCAATAAAAATTTTTTTTTTGAATATCTCTCATACTCTCGCCAAAACAAACGGAAAACATATTTCTTAATTCTGTTGTAAAATGACTGCTTTTTGAATGGCATTTCAGTTTTTTTTATTTTATATACTTTTTATATAGATTATTTTATTTTGAAAAAATCTATTTTTCTCTTCATTTTCCAACCTTGGCCACAATTTCAATTAATTTATTATTAAAAGCATTTCCCGTGCCCGAAAACATTTCTCTCCCTGCAACGAATCAATATTATTGTGCCATTTTAAGGGTGGGTCGTGTTTTCGGTCAATAATTTAAGTATTACTGTGCAATGGAAAAATATGAAAAAAAAACTATTTTATAGAGAATTTTGTGCTCTTCAATTATGGTCTGATCATAATTTATCATACAAGCATAAATAAGCGAGTTATTGGCAAAAACTCGCGTTGGGGGAGCTAAAACCCGCGTACATGATATCGAGGTCGACTTTTTACATATTGTTTACAACGATGTCATAAAGATGTGTACCAAAATTCAGCTAGGTGGGAATTTTTCCGAGCTGAAAACCTAATTTGACTGGACTATAGTGTTTTATTTTGTTTTTGATGATGATTGCACTTCCACCCCAGCCAGCGTTATTTGGATGTTTTGTTATGTAAATGGTGTAGTTATGGATCTTTAGATAGCTGCGGTCTGTGTAATGCGCTTCTGAGATCAGCATGATGTCGTATTCTCCCAAAAAGTATTTTACTTCTGGTCCATGGTTAACTAGACTTTCAGCGTTCCGCACAGCTATTTTTAGGTCTTGATCCATTAATTTAGCTTATCGAGCAGTTTTGACACTAAATTCATCATAGTGTCCATACGTAACGTCATCTGCTCTACTAGCTTTTCTATCTAATCTGGAAATTCTGTCTTCTGTTTTATTTGTTGGGGGTTCTGGGGATGTTTTATCGGTTTTTTTTTATATTTTCTTCTTTGTTTCGTGTTATTGTGGCATACGATGTGCCGTTGTTTTCTTTAACATTAACTTCCATCGTGGTAGTGGATGGTAGGGTGTTGGTGGGAGCGTTTGCATATAATTGTTGCTGGGGTTTCTGTCGTAGAGTGTACACCACAAATTTAATTAAAATTTGATATATAATCACTATTTAATGGCTTTATGAATACACAAAGAATCGCCGTGTTATCACTTCGCAGGCCCGTACTCTCGACCTTAGGCTGGGCGCTGACTTACAATTTATCGGTTGTGCAACTAATTGCGCAACTGTTTGGTCTGTGAATGGTTTCCTGCGCTCACATACGCAACTAAACGGTTCAGACGCAGCATGCAAGCGCACATGCAACTGAAATTGTTTAGTTTCAATATGAATTTCTATCAGTTAGCGGTGGTGTGTGCTCTTGAACTGAGAAGGAAAAAATTAAAAAGAAAGAAAAGATACTGGGTACACCCATCAATAACGTCACAACGTTTAGTGAAAGGGCAGTTTAATAAACTGAATGAAGATTTGCAAGCATACCCAGAATAAAGTGATTATTTACCTTCTTGAGTGGGCATCATTCACAAAACGCACTAAAACTGTATAAAACTGCAATCGTTTAATCGCAATGAGCGTGCAGGCGTTACAACACGTGCGTTACAAAATGATTGCATGATTGCGTAACTGTTTAGTTTGTGTCAAAACACAAACTCTTTAGTTGCATAAATTTGCAATTGCATAAAGTTGCATGTGCGCGCGTTTGCATATAAAACCTAAGGAGTCACTCTTGCAACCAAACTATCGTGCAACTGATAATTGCAAGTCAGCGCCCAGCCTAAATATAACTAACGTCACGCAGAAAACAATATTAAAAAAAAAGAAAAAAGATCATGATGGAAAAACCTCTCCCGCTACCTATTTATTTAATTTAAAAAGTCGCCACGGTAGAACAAGGCGGAAATTTTGAAAATTTTTTGTAACAGTGTAACGTCCTATTTGCCGCCGGATTTTTGCTGCCGGAAAGCAGATCTTGTACTGCTGCACAAAATTGCCGTTATGACTTTTTTTGTATCTCGTACCGAACGGCAATAAAATGAAAAAGGACATTTTCAAACATTATTATTAGATTAGGCTACTTAAATTCCGTAATTTAGCGGTTCAGGGCTATTTTCAGTATAAAAAAGATTTTTTTTTCGACTAATTCACACATAATATTTAAGTTTGATCTATCGAGAAAGTTATATGACATTTCAGCAAACACTGCAAATTTGTTAATTACCAAGCCCCTACCATAGGAAAAAAAGTCATATTTTTTAATTTATTGATATATTATTTGATAGAATTAACCAGAATATTTGAGTCGCAATTATAGTCCATCCGTTTTAAGAATGCAGAACTAGATTGTACTAAAATTGTGAACTCGGAACGTGATTGGTTAAAATTTTTACAGGTTTACACTGCCAAAATTTTATTTGCGATTGATGACTCACTAATATTTTTTTCTAAAAGTTTCTGGCAAATTTAAATAATTTGTACTAGATAAATTGCTATTTGATAAAAAAATACTTTTAACTTGATTATTTCAAGTATCAAATAAGTGACATTTGGTTTTTGTCACTCATACACTTTAATTATTTGACGTTTCCCAGTGTAAATCTGACTTGCCGTTCAAGGCGACCTCTACTGCAATTAAAAACCAGATGGACTATAGTTCTACTCCACTGATGAAAATTGAGTACCCCAAAACACACTGAAATTCTTGCAAACTTTCACGATAAAATGACTTTGAATTTCGAGATAATACGTCCAAACACGGCCATGTTATTGCTGATGGTGGCGCTACCGACGCCGTGTCGTGGTATTACTCACAGTCAGTAACTTGTGAGACATTGAAGAGTGCACATCGACCAGTTAATGACCTCAATAAAATAACATTACAGCTTCAGTGATCTTAATGTTTACTACCTTGTGAAAGTAGTCAGGGTTGTGCCAATTATATTTCAAAATTTTTAAAAATTGTGAGCGAACTTCTGGTAATTTCAATCAGTGCAGTTATTTCGCAAATACACCCACTTAATAAAATATGGTGGAAGAGGGTCTTAAATTTAATATCCTTACTGTAACTACGATTTTGGTGTTTGCAATTATTTGTAAAACATTAATTTATAAATAATGTTTGAAGGTTCCCTTGTCCTTACGATTAGTCCGCCCCTGGTTAACTCACTATTTGTGACGTGACGTCACTGTTATGAATTTCTATGGCAACTAGCTTACCGCTAAATTTGGAGTATTCATAAATTCTGCTCTCTCTTTGGTTACAATACATTCAAATTTATTTTGACAATTTATTATCTTTTTGGATTCCAATATAAATGGTGTCCACCAAATAAGAACGGGCAATGCGGATTCATCGGATGCAGAATCAACTGATAAGAGAATATAATGCTAAAAAAAGTTACATTAGTAAGTTGCTTCTTGTCGTAAAAACTGCTTTATTCTTTTACAATGAGAAAGACCCCAGTGACGAAACCAAGGCCAGTTATTATTAAAAAAGTTGCCGTTTTAACACGAATTTTTAAAATACATTTAAACATATTTGAACATCAATGCACAAGTAATACAAAATAAACAACACCAACATGATTATTTTTGTTATCGTCAGTTGTTATCTTCTACTGCATGTTATGAATCACTTATGATTGTTTATTAACAAGACAGGGTCGGATTACCTCTCTAAAAAGTTTTACGCGATGACCTTCTTAATACACCGTACCATGCGTATTTAAATGTTGTTATTTACTAATCATAATGCATTTATCTAAACAAACCGATCTGTTCTCGGAATCCTCGATTATTGCTCGATAAATGCAATCTTATCCCAACATAAAGTAAATATTATTTTTTTCAAACGTTTGAGAACCAATGCAATAAAATGAAACGATAGCCATTTATTTTGATTAAAAGGTAATTTATTGATTTAACAATGCAACAAGCGCCAGGCGCGTTTTAAAAGTGCCGCCTTTGTTATCTTGGTGGCGCTTATCGGAAGCATACCCAAATATCCCTAACCGGCTGACGAACATCCATCTTTTCGTTGGCTGACAAGCGGTAAAAGGTACACGTTTTTAATTTTTTAATTTAAAAATTTCGTTACGATATCTCGTCTGTTTATTTTCAAAATTAAAATTTGTGGTTGGCCAAGAAATGTTTATTTATTATATTTTGTTTTAATTGCATATAAGCTCGTTATTTTAGTGTCAGATTTTAATCTCTTTGTTAGACATACACGTGCGAATGGCGCCTCATTTTTAACCGGTTTTTAAGTTTGCTTTTGCGCCCCATAATATTTGTGCTTGTTTATAGACGATTGATACCAAAATTTAGATTTTTAGTGAGTTATGGCTGCTGAAACGGATCACGTTGGAGACTGTCCAGAAGATTTGGAATCTGCGGACGACGAGGAGCAAATCGTCTTGGGCGATCGAGTTTTTAAATATCCCGACGTTTTAGCAGTGTTGCAAGGCCATCGTAATACAGATGTATTAACAAATCTTCCACCAGCTGTAAAGCGAAGAATTAAGGCGCTTAAAAAACTTCAGTTTGAGGCCACCAATATAGAAGCGAAATTTTTTGAAGAAGTACACGCTATCGAATGTAAATATCACAATTTGTATACTCCACTTTATCAAAAACGTAGCACCATCGTGTCGGGCGTTTACGAACCAAACGATGACGAATCTCAATGGGCTTCCGACGAAGAAGAGGAGATCAGCAAAGATCTTAAAGAGAAGGTTAAAGTTGAAGATACAAAAGAGCCTGCAAAGGAAGAACCCGAAGCTAAAGGAATTCCCGAATTTTGGTTAACAATCTTCAAAAATGTCGGTCTTTTATCTGAAATGGTGCAAGATCATGACGAACCAATTTTAAAGCATCTTCAAGACATTCAAGTCAAGTTTATAGAAAAGCCCATGGTAATTTTTTTATTTTGTTTTATCGTCGACAAATTTTGATAATTTGCCACTTGCAGGGTTTCGTGTTGGAGTTCCATTTCGAAGCTAACGAATACTTCACCAATACTATTTTGACCAAAGAATACGATATGAAATGCATGCCAGATGAAGAAGATCCTTTCGGTTTCGAGGGTCCAGAAATATATAAATGTCGGGGTTGTTCAATCAATTGGAATAAGGGTAAAAATGTTACCCTTAAAACCGTCAAAAAGAAGCAGAAACATAAGAGCAGAGGTTTGGTTCGCACCGTAACTAAAATGGTTCAGAACGATTCCTTTTTCAACTTCTTTTCTCCTGCCTCTAGTAAGTAAATTTTTAACATAACTTATTTTTATTTGATGATCTGTTGCAAGTGTCAGCTGGTATTTTGTGTTTTTTAACATGTACTTTCCTAGAAGCTTGCTAAAATAACCGGACTGTTTGAGGTAGTGGCTGGCATTTTTATGGCCCCTACTATAGAAAGTTGCGAACAATTATTAATTTATACTTTTAAAAATATCTTAATTTCTAACTTTTGAAATGCAATTAATAATTTGCTATTTTATTAGTTCCAGAAGAAACCATTGGTGCCGAAGTTGATGAAGAAACTCGCAATTTATTGACTTCCGACTTTGAAATTGGTCATTACATACGCGAGCGTATTGTACCTCGTGCCGTTTTATACTTCACCGGCGAAGGTATCGAAGACGAAGAAGATTATGAAGAGGAAGAGGATGACGAAGAAGAAGAGGAAGAAGATTCTGATCACAAGGAAAGCAACAGTCCAGTTAAACCTGTTGATCAAAACTGCAAACAGCAATAATAAATTAATTAATAAATGAAGGATTACTGAGCAAGTGTGTGCGCCCATTACTTGACATTGTTTTAAACACAAAATTTTTGTATATCAAAATATTCAAAAGTGCATGTGGATCATCCTCTATTAGCATTTAACACTTGCTCGTTTTCAGCAGCTTGTTGCCACCATTTTTAAATTATTCCATAATTAATTACTGAAAAGTTCGTTACTAGCTCAAATCGTTTTTTGTAATATTTTGCTTGTGTTGTTTTACAAATTGTTGTAAACATGTACACATTTAAAAAATAAAATATTTCTTATATAATTTTTACTTTATTATTTGCTTTACTTGACAATTAAAAAAGTAGAAATCTATGAAATAAATTTATTCAATAAACTTGATTGTTATTCTCATATGGAAATCGGGAAAATTAAAACTTTGGTCAGGGAATTTAATATTGATCTTGAAATTTTGCACTAAGCTACCCCAGTTGGTACATTTTTATTTTTCAATTGCTGAGAAGGTGGAAATTATTCAAAAAATCCGCTGAGAACCCTGCCCACAACCGTTCGTTTTAGAAACCAATTACAATTGTTGGAATGAAAATACTGAACAAGAAAACAAATTATCTGACTGAGTAATGTTTAAAAAATATGGGTCGAGGTAAATTTTAATAAGTAAATTTACAAATAATTTCCTCCACTCATTGTTTTTCATAATGTTCCTTTACCATTAATTATTAAAAAATAAATATAGTAATAAAGCGTTTATTTAGTCGTTAGGGACTATATATACTACAAATCAATAAAATATAGCAAACAAATATGTACATTGACAATATGTAAAATTAGATATAGATATTACTATAAAATTGCATTTTGCTTGGATTTCTCAGATATTCCATAATACTCATAAATTTTTCAATGTTTTGAAATCACTGATTTTTATAGAAAATTATTATTGGACCAAAATTGGGTTTTTCAGATAACTAAATTTTTATTCTGAATAAGAATTATTCAAAACCTTCAATTTCTTTTAAATATTCGTTTTCCTAAAATGATTTTTATTTCAGAAATACTAAAGAGTAAACGTAGGCAAATTTTGAAAAACTGTTTAGTTAAAGAATTTTTGATCCTGATAATAATTTTCATTAAAAATAAAATTTAACAAGTTATAGGCGAACAATTACTTTGGGTGTTTAAAAGGGGTAATGTAAACTGCGCTCCAAAATGCCTGCATTATTGTAAATTGCGCTCCGATGAAAAAGTTTCACAGAAATCTGAAATGTAAACTGCGCTCGCACCCAATGTAAACTGCGCTCCAAAATACCTGCACGCTCATTCGGCGTGAGGCTTATTCGGTGTGAGGTTTCTTCAGAGCAGATTTGGTGCTAGATCTGTTATTGATATTAATAAATTTTCGCGTAAAATTAAATCTTCCGCAAAGAGGTGGATCTTACGCGAAGTGGTGGATCTGCTGTTAATCTGTCAAAACTGCGAAAATTCGGCAGGTAGAAAAAAGGAGTAAATTTTTGCGCAGTTTACATTTCAGATTTCTGGCGACCTATTTGCTTGGAGCGCAATTTACACTTGTACTTTTATTTTTACCTGCCCAATTTGCGCAATTTACACCTACCCGTTTAAAATGATCCTCAATAATTGGGGAATAAGCCGAAAGGGAATTTTAGAGGCTTCATTTTGACACATAAAATACACGTGTCTGTCAAATTTTAGCTTGCTCTGATTTTTTGCAAGCTTAACCATTTTTTGAGGTTGCTTGAACTACAGTATCCGTTAAAAATGCAGAACTAAAGCCGTTCCGGCGCTAAGCCGTTTCGGCGTAAAGGCCCAAGTCATTTCGATGCAAAAATTTTTGGCGAAAAGCTTATTTAACCATTCCATTCCGAATATTTTTACTTTGTTCCTTTGCGAAATCTTCACGTTCAAAAACTAACACTAACCTAACGGCAGATCCACCTCTTCGCGGAAGATCCACCTCTTTGCGGCAGATTTCACTTTCCGCGGAGATTTATTTGTTTTTAATTTATTTTCTAAAGAAATATCAAAAACTAACACTAACCTAATGGCAGATCCACCTCTTTGCGGCAGATTTAACTTTACGGGAAGATTTATTTGTTTTTAATTGGTTTTCTAAAGAAATATCAAAAACTAACACTAACCTAACGGCAGATCCACCCCTTCGCGGAAGATCCACCTATTTGCGGCAGATTTAACTTTACGTGAAGATTTATTTGTTTTTAATTAGTTTTCTAAAGAAATATCAAAAACTAACACTAACCTAACGGCAGATCCACCTCTTCGCGGAAGATCCATCTCTTTGTGGCAGATTCAATTTTCCGCGGAGATTTATTAATATCAATAACAGATCTAGCACCAAATCTGCTCTGAATAAACCTCACACCGAATAAGCCTCACGCCGAATGAGCGTCGCTCCGAATAAACCGGCGCCGAAACAGATGTCGCCGAAAGGGCTTCGCACCGAAAGGGATTGCGCCGAACAGGGTTGGCGTCGAGACGGCTGCGTCGAAAAAGTCGCGCCGAAAAGTCCTATTCCCGGTTCACGGCGAGGCGTTCCGATTTTCAGACGTAGATATTCTAAATTTGAACTTTTTATAAACAATTTAACGGATCATCGGTTATTACGGTCAAAAACCCCGAGTCCCAATGTGATCACATTAAGCGGCGTCTACTGTAGAGTATAATATACAAATTCATCATTTCTCGGCTTTAAGCATGGGGATCTCGGTTATCTTAAGAGATACGAAGTTCATTCAATTAGAGAAAAGTTGCGTATTTTTATTTTGATCAATACTCTAAAAAGAAGCCCCCCCCCCCAGAAAAATTAATTGTTGCCAAGTTCTAAATGCAAATTTTTGAGAACCACGATGGTTGTATATATCTCCTGAAGCCCCCCCTCCGATAATATTCTTCGAAAAACTTTTCCCAATATCGTCAGTTATTCAATTCTTCATACATAGCGTGCCTTCATTCGTATAATTTGATAGTTCTTTCCTGTTACGTACACACAATGTATCGACAGTAAAAAAATGGGAAACCCGCACCTTCAAATACCATATTCTTATCGTTAACAATCATTTACAATAGCGGGAATCGTATTATAATATTGCCACCGCAACCCACACAACTTATCTCCTTTCCCAACCCTCTCATGTTACCAAACTTGATGCGGAACCTACAATTTAACATGGACTCCAAACCACGGGAAGTATAATCTCTTGTGTGACTTTTTTCCCGCGGCTGATGACGCTGTGGTCATAAACTTCACACGCGAGATTAAAGTTGATCACTTCAATCTCGAGTTTTATACATTATTTTATGCAATAAAGAACAACAGCGACCCCCAAAAAAATTACATGGTCGATAAACTGAACTCACGACAATGCAAACTCGATAAAATACCGAAATTGTAATTTGGATTACCGGAAGTTTGGATTATTATGGGTTTTATCGTTTAGTTACGATAGTTTATCGACCATGTAATATTTTTAATTTAAAATTTTTTTGGGGGTTGCTGTTATTTCATTTCTCCATTGCATAAAATAGTTTATAATAAAACTCTTGTTGTAGGTATAACATATTATTATTATTATTAGATGTTTTAGGCTTCTATACAAAGTATAACAAGAAGCCTTATGATCTGGCTCCGTGTTTGTCTGTCTGTCCGCATAATTCAAATCTAATCAGAACCCTCAAAATTGTGATTGTAAACACATCGTATGTATAGGGGAAAAATATTAATTGTACGCACCCTGGTGGCTGTAATATCAACTAAATATTTGAAGTCTTAATTAATTAAAGTTATTTTAAAAATTAATTAAAATACGTTAAATTTATTATTTTTTATTAAATTATTTATTTATTACTTAGTTGTAATGTATTATTATCGTTCAAAACCAAATCAAAGTATTTCTGAGCGAGGTTATATCATTAGCGTGCATTAGCGTGACGTCACGTTGATGTTGCTTACAGCGCACCATCGCATCGTTAATATTTTTCCCCTATAATAAAATAAAAATGTGTTTTAAATTTAAAATCGACTTTTTATATATTATGATAGGTTACAAAAATATTCTGTGCTTTAAGATTGTAATTTTCAACCTATATAGTAGACTTAATCCGATGATTTGACCGATCAAGGTATCAAGGTATCAACGAATTAAGTTATCAAATTAACGGATAAAATTTATTGTCATATTATTTTATCTACTATATTTTTCTGAAAAAAAAACTTAAAAAAAAGGCTTCTATATACAAAGTATAGCAAGAAGCCTTATGATCTGGCTCCGTGTCTGTCTGTCCGCATAATTCAAATCTAATCAGAACCCTCGAAATTGTGATTGTAAACACATCGTATGTATATAATAAAACAATAATTTGTTTTAAATTTATTTATTGTTAACCACAGCAGTGGCTTGATGTAATTGGTGAAGTTAAGTTGTAAGTAAAAGAGAAAGAAGAGGATTGATCCACCTCAAAAAATGGACCGTACATTACAGAGAAGTAAAGTTCCGAATGGAATGGAAAAGTTTCATTATTATTAGTTATATTATAGTAAATGATAAATACGAACCGCAAAAATTTAATTAGTGCAGATTATCTGATATTACATTATAAAATTATGGCGACCAAAAATAACAACAACTTTTCACACCAGAAAAGTAGTTGTATAGAAACCTAGGAACTGCCGCTAAAGCAGCGGCGGTTTGTCAATGGAGGCAAGGGAGGCTTAGCCTCCTCTCAAATTGTTGGACGGACTTGCTATTTATATTTCGTTTTAAATTAGTATTTTTTCCAATTTTTAATTTTTTTTAAATTTGTTTAAGAGACGGTAATCAGCTTAAGCGGTTAAGTGCATTGCTGATATAGCTGAATGCCCGGTTCGACTCCGGGCTCAGTAAAAACTTTATTCTGACCGTCTCCCCTCGGAAGGCAATGCCAAACCACCGAGGTGTAATATGCCAAGAATAGCCTCTCTGGAGTTGAAGTGTATACACTTCCCGCGGTTCGGAGCCCGCGTTAAACAAGTAGGTCCCCTATGTGTGTGATAGTACTACAAATGCACAACACATACATAGGAGAGAGGTCGCCAACATCCGATAACGAATATGCACCTGAAGAAGAAGAATTTGTTTAAAACAAAATTTAATTTAATAATGAAATTAGCTTAAGAACTTAACTTACGCCTGATATAAATTCGAAATAGTACATATTCAGCGGCTAGCCTTTCTTTATCTTATTAGTTTATTAGCACAGAGTTAGGCAAACCAGAATACGGTAGTACGTCCGAGATACGTCATAGAGGCTACACGTTAGTAAATTTCATAATCAACATGAGCGAATAACAGATGAATTGTAAGTAATAAGCTTGTAACATAAGCGCATACTAGTCTGTGTTATTTTACTAAATGTACGAACATAGTAATTTTACATGCGTTGGAGGCTGGGCTCATATGCGTGGGCCTCTTATGGAGACGCTTGCAATTCTTTGCATTATTCATGCATAATATGTTCTAAATATAATCATGTAATTCGAATAAGGATTCCCGAATTAGTTTTTCAAATTTGAACGGATTTTCCACATTTTTTTCAAAATCGACCAAACGGACCATTGTTTGAAATGAAATTTGTGGCAGTAAATTTCGACAAACGTTGCTACACGTTGGAATTTTACCTCGCGAGCAGCATTTACAGTGCAATTAAGAAAACAACAATTAATTGACGTATTTAATTTTATAATCGACAGCGATGATTTTAAAAACGACTCTCAAACTATTAGAGAAGCGCTGGTTTAAGACAATATTTAAATGAATCAAAATTTTGCTATTTATTAGAAACTTTTAAATTAATTTTTGAACAGAGGACGTAGTATTTTCAATTTTACAAAGTAAACTTACCGATGTTAATTTTTCCAAATGTCGTTTAACAAAATTAATCGAAACTCGGCACAGATACCGTATTGATGATTTGTATTTTGACAACATATTTAACAGTTTAGAATTAAATTGCGAGAACAAATTTTTGCGGAAATTTTGGATACGGTTATCGTGCAAATTGAAGTTAGATTTGCAGACTTACAAAAATAAAAATCAAAAATTAAAAATTTTAATTTAAAAATCATCTATTAACATTTGCTAAATTTTCAGATTATAGGAAAAACTTTCCTCAAAATTTATTAGATAGTCTATTATAGAGCAGTATCCATTTTTTGATCAAATCCAATTCAAAAATGAATTATCGGTAGCATAATATAATGACCCCGAAATGTTTGGACAATGTAGGACTCCATCAGAGATATTAGATTTTACTTTAAAAAATGATTTACACAGTTGTATGCCTGAATTTTACAAACTTTTATGTGTGGTCATCACCATACCGGTAACATCGGCTTCGGTTGAAAGAAGTTTTTCCACACTAATAAAACGTATTAAAACTTAGGTACACTCGTAAAACGATTAATCAAAATCGGTTAAGTAACGTCGCGGTAATGTCTATTGAAAAGGAATTCGTTACCTTATTGTCTCGAAATAATGAATTCTACGAGAATATCATCGATCACTTTGCGAATACTAAAAATCGCCGTATACCTCTTACGTTTAAAGCTTCATACATTTCGAATGACTTAAAATAATATTAATCTCTGTATATTGTACAGCATTTTTTCCAAAAAACACTCTGCACTCATCGAACAATTTTTTCCATTGTACACAGTACTGAAGATAGCCAACGAGCTCGAAACATGTGTCTACCGCAGATTAAATAATATTTTATTAAATTTATTTTTTTAAAGTTTTATTTTATAAGGTAGTTAAGCTGTAAAATTAGCCTCCTCAAATGGAAAAGTCACGAGCCACCGCTGCGCTAAAGCGAGTTCCACCTTGTTTTATATTAAAATACAAGTTTTAACTCGTTAATCCATTCATGCGCATCGGTGTCATCAAATTACGATATCTTCAGAACTTTCTAAAAGGTGTGCTAAAAAATTGACAAATTTAGTAGCCCGGCTTCAAAATTTATTTGTGTTTTGAATTTATAGGGCCTAGTTTACGTAATCAGCAAGAAATCTCAGATAAAGCAGATTTTCTATTAATGCCTCGAATAACACGGAAGTTAGTTTTAAAAGGTTCAGATCGGTTAACGCGGAAGATTCGTTAACCAAGGCTCAGATAATCGGGGTTCTACTGTACTACAATCAATAATTATACAATAAGATTAATATAAAATAACAAACTTTAATAAATAAAAATATTATACCTACAATACGGGTAAATAGATTCAAATTGTTAAAAATTTTAAAAATGTACCTTCATTTTGCGTTGTTATCCCCGCCCCCCTCGATGAACTTTATCTACTTGTGTGGAGCCCTGAAATTATCTCTATGATCACTATGATGTAATATTACCTGATATTACCTTTCTTAAAATTGGCGCTGTTGAAACATGTCGACAGTTTTTGCTGTTTTAGCCGGTATCGTACGCCCGAAACAAGAATTGGCAACGCTGTTTATGAGAATTTTGTTATCATTCCAGCTGTCATTCGATTCTCCTGTCATCGATGTGTTCTTGACAGATGTACGCAAATCTGTCCTTCGATTGACAAGTGTAATAATGTAATTCGATGTTGTTTTCAAATTTCGATTATAGATTAAGTAATTTAAGATACAAATGTAAAAGATGTTTAAACATTCAGTGTTGGGTAGCATTGTCGTCTTAACCCTGTTTGATGTATTTGTTAAAACTCATCTCACTATACATGACACTAATCATGGTTCGTATTTTTAAACTTGTAGGCATTTTTGATGTGAATTATTATATTTTTAGGATTGGTTTCGAATAATCACGAGAAATACTTGGTTGACGAGATTTCTTCGTTTCACGAGGTAATGTCTATCGATATCAAATTATTTACAATTTTACATGTTTTGTTTTCATTTTTTAGGAACTATCATCGTCTGTTAGGTAAGTAGAATACAAAAAATTAATTATTACTAGGTTGACTCGCTAACATTGCAGAAGTTCCTCCGTTAACAACATTAATGTCAACATGTTGAGGTTTGAGCCTGAATTTCTTGACTTTCGACAAAGGTAAATTACTTCATTTTATAGTTAATGTTTCGTAATGTGTTTCGTTTTAGACCCTTAGGTGTTCCGCATTTAGAAAAAGTTACACTTTTTAATGTCGATTCTAATAAAAGCATCGACATGACTTCTATTTCTGGTAGCACTGTCCACTTTCATAGTTCGTTTTTTGAAGACAAAGTGAATATATATATTTTTAAGCTTTTAATCGGTGCTTAATCAATTGAATTTTAGAAAATTCCTCCATTGGGAAACACTTCCTTTAATGTAATTTTTTTGGGGCGGGAAGAAGGAGTTATAGAAAGTAATTTATTTATTCATACTACCGAAGGGCACTTTAAGTATCAAGTAAGTTTTTAGTTTCTTATTCCGACTAAAAGTTTTTTCATTTTTTATTGTGTTGCAGGTCAAGGGTGCGAGTATTTCTAGTCCATATAGATTAAGACCCATCGTGGGAGTTAAGCTTCCTTTGAATTCTACTTTTTCTCCACTTATTCGCATGTATAATCCATATGCAGAACCCATACAGGTAACTTTCTATTCTATTTTGAATAAAAATCCACTAAAATTCTTTTAATTCTTCCAGATTGTTGAAATTTACAGTAGTGGAGGAGATTTCCACTTGGAGTTACCTAGTGGCGAATTGGAAGGACCTAAAAATATGTGGGAAATACCACCACTTCAAACCAAAGCTATTATAAGGGTTCGGTTTTCTGCACAGAGTGAGCAAAATCACACAGCTTACGTAAGGTAAGAAAATAAATATTTTGTATAATAATTCCTTTGTCACCGTGAATATCTGTACCGCAACATTTTAAAACTTGTAGAATAAAATTAAATAACACCGAAGATATTTTGGTGGTGCCATTAGAAGTCGAAGTTACATCCACTGCCGGTGTGTACGTTCCACAAGGTTTCATTGATTTTGGTATCGGTGGAACCCTGGATTCTATAAGAAATATGGATTTGCTTGTGTTCAATTATTTAAAAAGATCTGTTAAAATTCAAAATATTTCCAGCACATTTAAGTCACTTAAAATAGATTATGAAAATGTTAAACTAGCATCCGATGGAAATCCTAAAGATAAGCCCACACCTATCAAGATTGCATCTTTAAAATTAAATTGTACGTTTCTAATTCTTAAATCTAGCCTTAATTTAATTATTCCTTATATTTAGGGAAAGTTGCATTTGAAAATAAAGAATCATCGGGAAAGATAATCATAAAATATAAAAGTAAAAAAACCCAGACAGAAATACCATTTTATGTGACGGCTTTGAAAGGCGGTCTTTTATTTAATTCAACCATGACCAACTATTTTATTAACGAGTCACCTAAACAATTCGTATCCAGAAATGTGAATATAAAAAATAAATTTTTATTTCCTCTCGCAATTACCAATGCATCTTTAGCTTCGGAAGCACAAAATTATTTTAATGTAAGTACGATGTAGGTTCTAATATCGTCGCTATCAAAACGTAAAGGCGTATCTCGATTTTCCTCACTTTACAGGAGAGCGAAATAAAGAAAAGTATTACTGTTCTTATTTTCTTCATAACTAAAATACTATTGAATATATCGTATTTCTTTTTACACAGTTATTGCTAACAATATTGATAATCACTTCTAATATTTCAAAATGTGATTGGCTTTATTATTAATGTTACTTTTTAGCGTTTATTTGAGATCGGCCTGGAACTTATTTTTGCTATAAAATGCAAACGGTACATAATCGAGATGTGCCTTTTCGTCACATCAAGGAGACCATTATCCAGCAAGTAATGGCATATATAACTCATTTTTGACAAAAAATGAGATACGCCTTTACATTTTGAGAGCGACGATATGAGGTATCCTCAAAATGAAAACCTGTTTCAGATACGTAATTTTAAACCTTCGATTTTAAAACCCGAGGAAGAGTCAACTATTTTTAGTCTCAGTTTGAAAAGTCAGTCGGTAGCATCTAATGTAAAACTGAATTCATTCATCACATTGTACACAAATGTATCCACCTTAAAATTACCACTTTTAAGTTATAATGGTAAACTTAAAGTGGTAAGTAACTTTTCAATTAATTTATTTGTCGTTTTTCTTATTGAGTAATAAATTTTAGAAATTTCCTTATAAAAGTAAGGATAATTCTTTGGACCTTGGACTGCTAAGTTTAGACACAGTGAAGGACGTCCATTTTCTTATTTTAAATAAAAATCCAGTTATTGTAAATCTCCACAAGGTTACGGCATCTTTACCTTCCAGTAGAGCTCGAGTGATAGGGTGCAGCAAGGGTAATTATACCCTTGCACTTTCGCTTGATTTGTATAGAAATATGACAAAATGTGTAAGTACCTCTTTGTTATCGTTTTAAATTTTCTAATTGAAATCTGATTTTGTTTCAGGGGAGCTTGAGCATAAATGAGTTTGCAATTATTCGTTTAAGTGTACTGGCGCCTCGATCTGAAGGTCAAGTTTGGGGCGACGTAACTGTTGAAACTCAATTTGAACGGTTTTCGGTGCCCATACATTATAGGGTAGCACAAGGAAAACTTGAAATTGGGCCAGACAGACTTGTCTTTGATCAATGTTTCCCCGTAAGTGTTTATGTTATATAAACGGTTTTGTTTATTAATAGGAAATATTTCCAGGGTAAAATTTGTTCTCATCCTTTAAAAATTCATTCTACATTCAATGAACCAATGGTGATTGAAAATGTTGTCAGTATACCTCCTGATCCTCGTTTAAGTACCAAACAATTGAGCCATATTATGGCTAAATCTACTAAAATTGTGGGACACCTTTATTTAGATCCCAGTGTTGTGTGCAAAAATGAATGTTATTCCAGTTTAAATGCAGATGATAGAGGTAAGAAGTTTTGTACAATTTTTGAAATTATGCCGGGGTCAGAAATTATTCATAGGGAGGGAATAATTCAATTTTGAAAATACTTCACAAGCCATTTTTAAGAATTTTTTGTTGTAATTAATTAAATTACCCCTTTGCCTTTTCGATTGATGTAAGCAAGCATCAATATCAAATATAAAAATTTAGAAAATGTGTTAGAAAACTTGACTAAATTACCTACTTGAAAATTGCTTAAATTAAATGCCAATAACTTCTAATAATAAAAAATATACTAATTAAATCTTTATTTCATACATGTTTAGAAATTAACGGATATGATATTATCGAACTTGTACAAACTTTTACGTTTGTGTAAAAAGAATTATCCCTAGATTGTAATTAAAGCTAAGTGTTTTTTATTATTTTGATTAGAATTGATTACTACTTTTGTCCAGTAAATAAAACAAATTCATGCATCATCAGGAATTTACCAAAATAGTATAAATGATATATTTATATTATGGTCAATATTTAAAATTAGTACAAAAACAAACAATTATCAACAAATAATCAAACTTATGCTAAACCACAGACCACAGTCAACATAAATCCAACCACAATAATAATATTGTTCTCATTTAAAAATTATTGAAGGTTGTGGCTTGATAAGGTATCAATTTCACGTTCGCATTTCAAAAATATGGTAAAAAGAGGAGCGATTTTATTTATTTCTGTATATTAAGTAGGGTTGTACTGTCTTTGGTAATTTTTTTTTATTTCATAATTTTCCCAAAGTTTACGTCTTGTGATGTTATTTATCTTTTTAGGGGAGAGTGGGGTACATTCGGCCACTTTTAGGCTTCTATACAAAGTATAACAAGAAGCCTTATGATCTAGCTCCGTGTCTGTCTGTCCGTCCGTCCGTCCGTCTGTCTGTCCGCATAATTCAAAATCATATAGAGCGTTTCAAATCGTGTTGGAAATAGTCTGTGTGTATAGAGGTCTAAGAACTGGGTAGCCAGTGCGCTACTTTTAGGCTTCTATACAAGGTATATTTATGATTAGGGCCAATTTATTTGTCAAATCGTCTTGACGTTTCTTCGGCGAATCGCCCATGAAAGCTGCGGGTCTCGCGGAAGGAGGAACAACCGGTAAAACCGTCACGATCATCCACTCGGGTCGTGAGTATTTCGGATCCATTCCCAGGGCGCTGCAATCTGCGTCGCTAATTTGTCTAAAGATATGCAGCACTTCTTCCGCCAACAAATACTTTTTTTCTTGTGGAACCTTTCCGTCGGATTCCTTCCATTCGGCCGTCAAATCGAGACCCGATTTTCTAATTACAGGTTGATGATTTCCACATCCACCATCCGCGTGACATATTGTTTGTTCTTTGCACAAACCGTACACTAGTTCTAAGCGTTTCTTGGAATCGTCTGCAGTTATCTTCTGAGCGTGTTCGAAGTGGTTTTGTTTTTTTGGGTTCACCAACAATTTACTGCAATTAAAGCAGACGCAGCGTAAAACTTTCATGACATCTTTAATCATGCCAACGTGAAAGTTGGCCAATTCGATGTGACCAAAGTGACCGGGGCAAGTGTCCCGGTCGCCTTTGCATGTTTGACATGGTAAAGTGCTGTTAAACGCTCCCATCCTCGGATCCATCAGGCCGCCCACTTTTGGAAGATTCCTTCCATAATTTCTACATGATTTATACCTTCTGGGACGACAGACATGCTACGAATATCTTCCAGACTAAAAATGCCAAATTGCACATTCTTTACAGTTTTGAAAGCAGATTTGTTTTCGATTAATGCCATTGTTAATAATTTACTTTTACTTAACGCGCGAAAAATTAGCCAAACTGTTACATCTGCTATACTCATAGGGCGATGTCCTATATAAGCAAATTGATCTGATGATACGTTGATACGATGATCCGTTGATACGATTATACCATGATACGATTGTCCGTTGATCCAATTATTCTCTAATACGTGGCTTACTGGTCTAACTGCCGCAGGGATTAACGGCCAGAATAAAGTGAAGATAAGCTATTGTTCCAAGGATATGATTTACTAGGATATTGGATATCAGGGGACGTGTTAAAGAAAGACTACGTTTTGAATCGATTAGTTGCGACCCTCTATCGGGGTCATTTTCAAGACTGTAATAAAGAAAAATGTACATAAACAAGCGAAAAAATACAAATCGAATGTAAAATATGTCACCTCTCAAAACAGATGTAAAATGTTTTCTTGTGTAACACATTGTAGTAAACATACAATGAATATGGTCAGAATAAAGTTATAAAGTAATAAACATGGCCAGAATAAAGTTTTACTGAGCCCGGAGTGTAACCAGGCATTCAGCATTAGTAGCAACGCACTTAACCGCTATAGCTGACGATCGATATGAAAAATCTAAGCCCTCGTGAATAACTTGATCCAGTACGCCCCTGACTTATTGTATGACAGCTGTTTTCAGATAACAAAAATTAAACAAGGTGGAACTCGCTTTAGCGGCAGTTCTTAGGCTTCTATTCGCAATTTACATTAAGCAAACGCCACCATGCGGGAGAATTTTAGATTAGTAAGTGACGTATTAAATGAAAATAAAAATTCGTTCTTCAGGCTCAAGACATAACAAAATCAACTAATTAACAAAACATATATTATAATAAATTTAATACCATACTGAAATGTTGAAAATTTTCACTAGAATATGATTTTGAATTTCGAAATATACGTCTAAACACGGCCATATTGTTGTTGCTGGTGGCGCTACCAACGGTAATGTAAATTGCCGATACAGCTACCTTTCTGGTGTGGAAAGTTGTTATTATCTGGTTATTTTTGGTCGCCATATAATGTAAAATCACATAATCAGATAATCTGCACTAATTATTTATTATTTTATTTTAACAACAGCAGTGGCTTGATGTGGATAGTGAAGTTAAGTTGTAAATAAAAGAGAAGGAAGAGGAAGGATCCACCTCAAAAAATGGACCGGAAATTATAGATAAGTAAAGTTACGAATGGAATGGAAAAGTTTGATTATTATTACTTATGTACAGCGATGCCAACCGTACTATAATTTATTATAGTAGGCATTCTATAAGTAATTTGTACCTTCTGTTGTACAGCACAGAAGGTAAAATTATAGTATGCGTACTACAATTATAGTACGGGTTGGCATCGCTGCTTATGTAGTAATTGATAAATACCAACCGCAAAAATTTAATTAGTGCAGATTATCAGATTATGTGATGTTACATTATATGGCGACCAAAAATAACCAGATAATAACAACTTTTTTATTAGGCTTCTATACAAAGTATAGCAAAAAGCCTTATGATCTGGCTCCGTGTCCGTCTGTCTGTCCGCATAATTCAAAATCATACAGAGCGTTTCAAATCGTGTTGGAAATACTCTGTGTGTATAGAGGTCTAAGAACTGATTTTTTATTTTACTTTGATGTGAAAAAATAATTTTTTATTGATGTGGTTACTGAAGTTAAGTTGTAAATAAAAGAGAAAGGAGAGGATTGGTCCACCTCAAAAAAAGGACCATACATTACAGAGAAGTAAAGTTTCGAATAGAATGGAAAAGTTTGATTGTTATTACTTATATAGTAAATGATAATTACCAACCGCAAAAAATTTAATTGGTGCAGATTATCTGATTATGTGATGGTACATTATATGGCGATCAAAAATAACCAGATAACAACAACTTTTCACACCAGAAAAGTAGTTGTATGTATAGAAGCCTAGGAACCGCTGCTGAAGCAAGTTCCAACTTGTTTTTTTAAATTTAAATATCTGAGGAACAAGTACATTTTTCATAAATGTATTTTCTCTGACCAATTATATACTATTTGGGTACTTGATTTCTGCATTAGTAATTTAGTTGTAATAATTTACTTTTATTTTATAATATAAAATAAAAAACTTGTCGAATGTACCCCACCGATGGGGTACATTTGTCATATGGGTGGGGTACTTTCGTCGTAAGGCATAAAAGTAAAATATCAAGTAATCAATAACGTTTTTGTATATTATACATACATAGGTACATATTTATCTAACAATAATATCCTTGCAGTGCCAGTAAGGGTGGGTTTTTGGAGCTGAGCAACAATTTCATCTATTTCAACCTCGGTAACATCATCTACTTTTGGAAATACAAATGTATTACTACAACCTTTCCTTCGCAAGAATTTCATTGTAATGCCACACAAACCTCTCATCTTTTGTATTTCGCCTATATAATGAATTATAGATGATTTCGTTGCAAATTTAACCAATACAAAATCTCCAGTTTTGATTTCGTTTTCCTGGAGTGCACCTTCATCAAGTTCTTCCATCTCTTCACTACAATCATCACTTGAGATGATATGATCAAGCACGTTATCCGATTCACTTGAACTATCTGCTAGTGCAGGTTTTTTCTTTTCATGTGTTTGTTATGGAAAAAGTTGTCTCGTCACCTTTCATTTATTCCTTTCTTCTAAATTTTTCTTTCTTATTTCTTTTCCCTTCTCCATCTCTTCTAAACGAGACTTTTCACCGCTGTTACATTCGTGATTTACCTTCTCTTTTTCTTTTTGTTTCCTTACGCTTTGGTGCTTTGGGGTATGGCCATATTTGTTCAGGTGTTGCCTTACACACTAGATTCGTATTTGTGGATGGCAAATCATCAATCACTGGATTTTTTTCAATTGTTGTTTTATCTTGTTCTGTTGTAGGAGTTTCTGATTTATCTTTTTTTTCTTCTAAAGGTCTGTCAGTTACATAAGCTGGTAAAATGTCTTTGTCGGTGAACGCGAGACGATTTAAAGCGATTAAAGCAGCGTTGATATCTTCTTCGCTGATTAAAGCCCTATTCGTTTTTCTTAAATACTTGCGTGGCATCTAAAATTTAAACAGTACATTTTAGCGTAAATTTTTAAACTAAATGCGGTGGGGTGCATTCGCCATGCCGAATCTACCCAACTGTAGCTATGACGAAAGTACCCCACTAGCAGTTATTTAGAAAAAACGACTGTACGTAAATTATGTGAAAGTTTTGAGCTTGTATAAGTACTTATAGAAGTTTAGTTGCAACATATCAAAGTAAACACCTAAATAGAAGCAAAATAATATAAGCACATCATAGTTTGTTTTACTTAAGCATTAAATTTCAGTAAAAATCTTACCATAAATACACATAAATAAACAATCACTCTTAACTTTTTAACATAACACGTATTTCGTCTTCAAGCTGTAAAGACGGGTAGAGGTGATTTCTTTTGTCAAAAGCCCTACAATGCGCGAAGGAGGAGCCAAGAGGGCGAAATACATACATATAAAATGCTACGTAAAAACATTAGCTTGGCGCGAGAATTTAAAAAATGTAAATAAATTGTTATTTATATTATGAAACAATACTAATACCGGGTCGGATTACCTATTGTTGGTCACCCCAAAAAAATTGAAAATTTCCTATTGCAAAGAGGAAGGTTTATATAGTATAATGACATAATTTTCACAAGCGAAGATATAATCAAAATTTCGAGAAAAATCAATTTTAAAATAGCATAATTTTGCATGTAAAATGCATGTCGAAGCCACGCCCATAGCCGAGGTTATAAATATATGTTACAGTCGCTCGATGCCGAGCGCATTTGTCAGTCGACCGCCGTGCGTATAACATAGTAGGAATTATGATTGCACAAGATTTTTTTCCAAAAATATTTTAAGAATATGTTCTCTAAATAAATCTAAACCGGGAAAATGTGGGGAAAACCAGTATACTAAAGCCCCGCGGCCGGTTTTGATGGCGCTAATTACTTTTTTGGGTGGATCTGGCACGGCCAGAATTGGGCGCATCAAAAAACCTACCCTACGGGCCTCCGGGCGGTTTTTCAATCGCGTACGCCGCTCCGCGGCAGAGCTAAACATA
Organism: Podabrus alpinus; assembly: GCA_932274525.1. Taxonomy (NCBI): domain Eukaryota; kingdom Metazoa; phylum Arthropoda; class Insecta; order Coleoptera; family Cantharidae; genus Podabrus; species Podabrus alpinus. Next base: position 62,021,556 of record OW026457.1, on the reverse strand, counting down.
CGAGAAGGCGCCACCCATCAAGCAAACCGGGATGAAGGCAACCGGGATTTTAAACCCCCAAAAAATCGCCTAAAAACAAAAAATAATCGATGTTACATGTAGGAGAGTCGAGCTGCATCTGCCGGCGCAAAATACTCTAAGTGTTAGGGTCATTCATTACGCACGGACCGACGACAGAATAAGCGACGCGCGGGAATCTCGTTAATTTTACCACTGAATTACATGAAAATTAGCTAACTTCAAAATCGATTTACTCAAAATTTTGATTATATCTTCGCTTGTGAAAATTATGTCAGTATACTATATAAACCTTCCTCTTTGCAATAGGAAATTTTCAATTTATTTGGGGTGGCCAACAATAGGTAATCCCCACCCTTTTTTAGAGAGAATTTAATTAGCTTTACTTTCATATTGAACTATTTTGTCATAAAGTTCAAAGAAACTTGAGAAATCGGCAAAAAACTGATTTTTGTCCGTTTCTGCCTATACTTAATTAATTTTTAGTAACCGAACCCATGCTCATCCCATGATAAAATTTGGTACGCATGTTCAGCACATTTGTACCAAAATAAAACTGTAAAAAATTAACCAAAAAAAAAAGACCTCTTTAGAAATAGGGGTTGAAATAGGGTTAATATTAAAAAATTAATCCAGTTAGGGGTTGAAAATATAGAATGTAGTTAAATATTTGAACAGAATGTTCGTTTACCTTTACAGAACATTTTTTATTTTTAAATTTAGACCACCGTGGATTAAGTTACAGTCGTTTTCCTACAAGTCTAGACACCAACTTTTTGACTTTTTGAAAGACCAAAACAAGGAAACGAGTGCCTTTTTGGACAAATCCTTTAATTTGTATTTTTTATTTCTTACTAAGATGGTGTGTACCAAATTTTATCAAATTAGGTATGGGTCAAGTAAATTCATGATTCCATTTGAGATGGAATGACCCTTTAGCCTTTTGGTTCGATGTGTAACCAAACGTTAGGGTTAGAGTGATTTCGAACACGTTCATGGTATTTGGTGGTAAATGATTGGACACATTCCTGAACGGTGGGTATTTGGAGCTAGCAATGGGTCACATGGTTTGGTACAAACCAAGGAGCATCAGTGATAATTCTGAGGGTTATTGACTGGAACCGTTGTATCTTGCCGATGTTGGAGTTGCTGGCTGCTCCCCAGAGCTGGATGCCATACGTCCAAATTGGCTTTATTATGGCTTTGTATAAATATGAGTACCTTATTCTCCACTGAAAGTTTTAAGTTGCGACCCAGCAGCCACATGTTTTCTAAGGGAGTGTCTTAGTTGTAGCATTGATTATATATACTTATAGATGTGGCACGTAATAGGAGTGTAGGTTATAGAAAATTATTCGTCAAAAAGTTGTCATAAAGTGCTGCTACCTAGCTAAAATGTTAACAACTTTATTTACAGTAAAGTTGGTTTGAAAAAAAGCTATATTATGAAGATTACCTAAATTTACCTGACATACCATTAAGTCCTAAAGATGCATAAAGCCATTAATAAAAGGTATTACAATCTTTGAAGGTTGAAATTTTCTTTTCTATTTACCAAATTTTAGATTCATAGGTTTAATAATAATTAAAGTTATTTGCAAAAATTTATTAATATGAAAATTATACAACAAAATAAATTCTGGAAAATATCTAATTTTTCATGTACTTATTATTGGTTTTTTAAAATATTAAGTTTTCTTGTTGCACTTTGTTTATCTTTCTTCTCAATCTGTATTTTACATGTACGGAACAGTTTCGTTCGCAGTAAACGGTTTATTAAAAAAATTTTATGTTCTTCACACTTCTTGTCAGTGATCCACTTTTTAATTGTAACATTGTTCACGATTTTTTGAAATATGGAATCTTTAATACCCCTGGTGTAAAATATTTTATTATAGGACTTGTTGTATATGCCTAGACATATGCTGATAATTTGAATGAAAGCAGTGCTGGGTCTTTTTAAAAATTGTATTTTAGTTTCATCTACGCCGTAATCCCTAGACAAAATCAACATTTCATTCTTATCAACTAAATCAGTGTTACCTTTTTGAAGTTCTTCTACACAATATTTACACCCAAACTTTTTAATACAGGATTGAGCTAAATAACCTGCAAAGTAGGTCACTGAGCATGCTTCATAGTTTTCCTTTATGCTACAGTCCTCATCGGAGGATGATGATGTTGATTCCATTTCCACTTCAAAGATATCAGTAAAATCGGAAATAGTTTCTGATACCACAGGCAAATCTCCAGAGAACTCGATTTTTTCTTCCAAATTAATTAATTTATCTTCATCGTTCTCGCAATTTGAAGTTGTGCATTCTTTCTTCAGACACGATGAAATAATTCCTTGTAGAGATAACCTAAATTGCTTTGCAGAAGGATTGGGATTATATCCGTTTCTATGGCGTATTTGGGAAAACAAATTTTCAATTGGATCTTGACAAAGCCTATTTGTTAAAAGAAACTTGTGATCTTCTTTTATCGCGTTCCATAAAGAAATAATTCCCTTAATTGTTTGTAGAAATCCGTTAAAACAAAACGGAGTGTTTTTTGGAACCTTCCAAGTTCGAATCCAAACCAAACATTCTTCTAAATATTTTAGGGATTCCTCATTTTTTAAACAAATGGCGCCTTTCAATTTATTTGCTTCGTACAACACTTTGGAATTTAAACAATCAAATAGGTTATTCATTTTTAACAAAAAACTTGCAGTATTTAAAGCAGTATCGCTTTTCAGATCCCCAGTTGCTACGGCAGTTACAATCCCCGCGTAAAACGTTTTACTAAACACTTGGGTGGCCAATTTCACACTCATTTTTTGAAAATTATTTGGACTCACGTGGGCTTCGGTTATTCTTAAACTATTATTATTATATTGTAACTTTTATTGTTTCATTTACTTATATACCTATAATTGTGACGTCACAATTTTGAACCTCCCCCGACCCCTAACGCCACAAAGGTCGGACCCCCCCCCCCAGGAGCGTGACGTAATTTATGGACGACCCCAAAGCGTATTCCATAGGAGGAATCCTGGAAATCTTTGCAAGTCGTTGGAATTCCTTCAAATATTTTGCAAAGTAAATCCTTGGAATTCTTTAGAAATCTTCGGTGTTCTTTGTAAATCTTTCAAATTCTTTGGAAAGCATTGGAATTCCTTGGAAATATTTGAAAATCATTGGATATCAGCGTACACGTAAATCTTTGAAATTTTGTTTTCCGAGTTTTGTATACTTAAATATTTATTTATTTTGTTTTTAATTCGTTGAAAATCACGGGGAATTTTTCGCAAATCACTAGGAATTCCTTAGAAATCGTTGAAATCTTGCAATACCTTAAAAATCTCTGGAATGCCTACTAAATTGTTGAAAACTTTTTAAAACATTTGTAAATTCTTGGAGTTTCTTGCAAATCTTTAATAATCCTTGGAATTCATTGAAAATCGTTGGAATTACGAATTCTAAACTAAAATGTTCAAAACAAATAGGAGAGAGTGATCAAAAAGAAACTTTCTTGAAAACCGTGCTATTTTATTACGAATTTTTTGAAAATAAAAATATTTGAAAATGCCTATATCTTGCAAACGAAACAGCAAACGAAAGTAAAAATAAATTTTAAGTGGGATCTTAGCAAACAGTATTGTTAAAATCATAAAGGAATGTTTTTGTTAAAAGAAACCCTTGTTATAATCTACATAAACCCCCAATAAAGGATTTATTACCTGCTCTAAGTAAGTACATATCTAAGTTTGAAACCATTATAACAGATGTACATGGCTAGTTAGTAATAACTTTGTACGCTGCGTGGCGATTAGGTGATTTAAAGCACCATCTGGCGTACAAAGTTCTCCAACTTATAACCAAATTTAACATTGCGTGCAACATCTATAAGTATATAAAATCAATGGTTGTAGTCACTTGCTTCAGATATGCTTACCCCAGGTCAGACGTCGATCAAGGTGTATACCGAGGTATTTCTTCTTCTTTTGAAGGGATAATTCTTTCATTTAACTTAACAGGTTGGCAGGTGTCTCTCTCCTGGTTGTAAATGTCACATGCACAAATACGTAATTTTTTTAACCAGATTTCAATTTGTTTAGGTACACTTGCTGGATGCGCTCTATGCAGTTTCTTTAGCTCTAGTTTCTTTAGGTTTTTAAATGCCTTGTCATAATTTGCTTTGTCTGTGGGTGCCCAGGTGATCTGCCATTTTTTCTCAATGTTCTTTAGTTATTTATCTTTAAAGTATGATTTTTTAACTTGTTGAAAATATTTAATGCAATACCTTAATTTTTTTAATATAAAAATTGCAAATTAATAAACTTACATAATTATTAATACATTAAAAAAATTAATTGTTTGTATAATATCATGTCATGGACAATGATGACAATCCAGACATTGACGTCCAAGTCCTACCAAGTCGGGAATCAACGTTAATGACCCAGAAATAACGTCGATACCCATGCAAATTGGGCGCTGTTGACATTTAAAAATTCATCTGTGGTATTTTACATCATGACGTGTCATTGTCCACTTCAGACCGGGCGGTGATGAAACTATTAATAGCGTTTTTTTACCTGGTCAATTTAGTGCAAACTGAGTGCGCACTGAACATTTGTCATGTTGTTTGCTTTTAATGATATGAAAATAGCATAACCACCATCCATATAAACTAATTTTTTACCCAAAAACCAATTTGTTAGTTAGGACGCTTTAACTAAGGAGCGTAAATATGCGTCAGATGGAGAAGGAAAGAAATAAAAAACTAAGTTCATTATATTTATTAAAATCATCATCTTTTTCTAGCAAAGTGTTTGCTAGAAGACGATGATGAATTTGATAAAGAGTAAAAATTTACCAAAATTGGAAATAAAAATATAGTTCTACCGAATTTCAAGTTATATGGTTTTTTTCTCAAGATCCCAGTTCGGTTTTAGATCGAGCCGCTCCACTACGGGGGCGGTAGTGACGTTGGTAGGAGAGATATTTAGGGAAGGGGGTGACTACTGCTTGTTTTCCTTTATAAATTTGATTAAGGCATTAACTGTTTCTCCCATGAGCTTCAGCTCCGTTTGTTTATTCTTGTTTATTCTTATTGACAGAAAGCAGTCGATGGCACTCGGAGGTGTTGTTTTTTTTTTCGATGCCATCCTTCTGGATCTTATAGTGCTACAGGGTTCAATTTTGGGTCCATTGCTTTTAGGCTTCTATACAAAGTATACCAAGAAGCCTTATGATCTGGCTCGGTGTCTGTCCGTCTGTCCGTCCGCATAATTCAAAATCATACAGAGCGTTTCAAATCGTGCTGGAAATACTGTGTGTATAGAGGTCTAAGAACTGGGTAGCCAGTGCGCTACTTTTAGGCTTCTGTACAAAGTATAACAAGAAGCCATATTTAGGCTTCTATGCAAGGTATAGAAAGAAGCCTTATGGTCTGGCTTCGTGTCGGTCCGCATGTTTCAGAGCCAATCATAACGTTGATCAACTGAAACGTTGTTATATTGTAAATACTTCGTCTATATAGTATTGCGTTAATCTGTTAATCCGTTGATTCGATTCGCTAATGCAATTTATTATTATTACAGGTTAGATGATGTTTTGTATTGCTTTCATCAGAATCAAAATCGGAATCGGAAAAGTGGCTGCTAGAATAATTGCTTGAGTTGTTCATGTTTATAAATTAGTGGTACTTGCTATATCGATTCCTTTTCAAAAGTATTACCTAAATTTTAAATACAAAGTGTAACCTATATAGTAAATTGTTGATCCTTAGATACGTTGATACATTGATACGTTGATACATTGATACGTTGATACATTGATACGTTGATACATTGATACGTTGATACATTGATACGTTGATATATTGATACGTTGATACATTGATCCGCTGATCTGTTGATCCGTTAATCTGTTTATCCATTTATTGCATTATCTGCTTATCCGTTATTTGTATTTTTATCTTTTGAACAATATATCCACACCGTTAAGAAATTGTATGTAAAATTACAATCATTAGCAACTTTGTGACCAATTTTTCTTCAGCATAGCGCGAAATCATATCTTTCTTCAGTATTTATCACATCGAAAGTCAGCAATTATGGTACAATCTATATTACGAACGTAACTTATATACCATGCTTTAAAAATAATATTTTCGAAGCATGTTATATCACGTTACTTGGTTCGGACGATGCTATTTTAGGGTTTTGATATCATAGATATCAAAAAACTAATATTTTTTAATCAAAATCAAATTAATTAAAAAAAAATCTTGTAGCTGGTGTGTTATGGTAGTGTTATATCTACGAGGGCTGGGAAATCGAGTATTCGAATACTCGATTCTAGGTAATTTGTTCGACAGCGTTATGTGCGACAGAAATTTGTTTGAAAATGCCCTGTCGATTAAATGTTCAGTCGTACAAATGCTGAGTTGGACGAATTTCTCTCGAACAAATTACCAACTACGGCATATTCAAACATTCGAATATCCCACTAATATTTAAGTGTTTTACTAGGTTTAAGATGATAATTTAATTATTAATAATTAATTTTAATATTATTAATAATAATTATTAATTTAACACAAGCGGCCTGCCGGTGTCGCGAGTAAACAGTCGACTAGTCCAGACGTGTTTTTGTTTTTCCAAGCAAAAATGTAATCAGTGACATTTACAGCCGTATTCACCAAGCTCTGTTAAGTTGCTAACAGAGAGTCAAGTCAATAACAGTCTGTTAATGTGATATATTTGTATTCGCCAATGACTTTTAGCAGTTACCAGTCTGTCAAGTCGTCTGATAAGTTAACAGAGCAATATTAACAGACTGATAAGTAATATTGTGGTAATATTTTTATGTGTCAATATTGTAGGTTATAATTATTATTGACATTTGTTTTTGGTATGTATTTAAGGTTAACTTTTTTCCGCGAAATCAGTTAAAGCTAGTTTTACACGGTTTTACCAACAAAAATTCTAGTTACGTTTAGGCTTCTATACAAAGTATAACAAGAAGCCTTATGATCTGGCTCCGTGTCTGTCCGTCCGTCTGTCCGTCCGTCCGTCCTCATAATTCAAAATCATACAGAGCGTTTCAAATCGTGTTGGAAATACTCTGTGTGCATAGAGGTCTAAGAACTGGGTAGCCAGTGCGCTACTTTTAGGCTTCTATACAAAGTATAACAAGAAGCCTTATTTAGGCTTCTATACAAGGTATAGAAAGAAGCCTTATGGTCTGGCTTCGTGTCCGTCCGCATGTTTCAGAGCCAATCATAACGTTGATCAACTGATACGTTGTTATATTTTAAATACTTCGTCTATATAGTATTGCGTTAATCTGTTAATCCGTTGCTTCGATTCACTAATGCAATTTATAAATACGCAAATGTTCGAAAGAAATTTACTAAGTTAAAGATATTTTCGAAGAGGTCTCCCTATATAAACTACTTGTTTTACTTTGATGTGAAAAAATAATTTTTTATTGATGTGGTTAGTGAAGTTAAGTTATAAATAAAAGAGAAAGGAGAGGATTGGTCCACCTCAAAAAAAGGACCATACATTACAGAGAAGTAAAATTTCTAATAGAATGGCAAAGTTTGATTGTTATTACTTATATAGTAAATGATAATTACCAATCGCAAAAAATTTAATTGGTGCAGATTATCTGATTATGTGGTGTTACATTATATGGCGATCAAAAATAACCAGATAATAACAACTTTCCACACCAGAAAGGTAGCTGTATAGAAGCCTAAGAACTGCCGCTAAAGCGAGTTCCACCTTGTTTCTAACCTATATGAGAATGATCTGCCTTAAATAGACTAAAATTGCTAAGAGTTTGAAAAATGTACCTTAATTTTACGTCATCCCCCTCGTATGAACTATCACTGAATTCGTTCTTGAGCCTCTTTTTAGGCTTCTATACAAAGTATAGCAAGAAGCCTTATGATCTGGCTCCGTGTCTGTCCGTTCGAATAATTCAAATCTAATCAGAACCCTCGAAATTGTGATTGTAAACACATCGTATGTATAATAAAATAAAATATACAAAGTGTAGCAAAAAGCCTTATGATCTGGCTCCGTGTCCGTCCGTCTGTCCGTCCGCATAATTCAAACCTAATTATAACCCTCGAAATTGTGATTGTAAACACATCGTATGTATAATAAAACAATAATTTATTTTAAATTTAAAATTGACTTTCTAGCCACGTTCGACGAACATTTTTTTCTTTTTGTATTACTTTCTATGCCTAAAGACATACTTGTTGATCGTTCTTTATTGTTGGCGTTTGTTCTATCACTTGCTTACACCAGAAAGGTAGCTGTATAGAAGCCTAGGATCTGCCGCAAAAAGCGAGATCCACCTTGTTTTGAATTATAGATACTTGCATCTAAGCGATCTGAGTTGTAACAATTTTCAGAAATAACTTGGTGCTTTTGCAAGTTTTAGTTTGGATTGAACATTATTTAGTATAAGCAGAATAGAAGGTAACTTCTTTAGATGCGCGAGCGGGATACTTGAACTTAAAGAACATTTAGTACGTTGATTAGTATAAAAATTCAACTTGGCCGCATTTTTTAAAATTTTGTCTAATTGAATTCTTTTTTTTACAGAACGCTGGTTGAACACTTTAACTTTACCCAGTACAACTCCAGAGCTTGATTTAAGTTTGGTTAACGTATTTTACAATCGTTACTTAAACGAAACAGCAAACGGTTTGAAAAGGTGGCAAAATTTGACCATAAGATTGGACACATCAAAAGTTAAACTGCGAATATTTAAAACACGTGTCAAAATGAGTTGGCCATCTTTGGTGGTTAACGATCATTCGTCTAATGGAACTATTATAAAATTTCCTTTAACCCAAGTTGGCAACATATCTTATCGTAACATAACAGTTCGTAATCCTTCCAGTTCTAATTTAATCGTTCAGTTGGTCTTGCATCACAATTATGCGGGCTACGAAAATCTGAACGAAGGTTTGCCTCCTAACTTTATTCCTGGGTACTCTAATTATGAGTTCCTTAGTAAAGAAGGTGTATTTTTCTTTCGTGAAAATCTAGAACTACATAACGAGGCATTCAAAAATAGACTTCATTTAAGAATACACGAGTCCAGTTTATCTGTAATATTGAAACCAGGTGAAAATTTCACGTTCACCTTGGGCTTTAAATCCCAAAATGCTATTTTAAATTCTGCATTTTTGTATATAAGAAATAATTTAACAGTTATGGAAGTTCTTCAACTAAACGGTCAAGGGGCAATACCGAGCTTTAAATTTGGTAACCGTAAACCCGGCGCCCCGCAACCTTTATTATTTGAATTAACCGACAAACATTTAAAAGATTGTGAGCACAAAAAGTATACTTCTTCAAGTTTAACAGTAAAACGTACATTTACGGCTCGCAACATGGGTGATGTAACAATTTTAGTTCATCAGTTTTTTATTAACGATCACGCTTGTGAAGGATTCGGATTTAAAATATTAAACTGCGAATCCTTCTTGCTTTTACCAAACAGTACCAAAAAAATTGATATCGCATTTACACCTGATTTTACATCATCAAAAGTGGTACGAATGCTAAGTTTAGAAACAAGCTTAAATTATCCCGTCAATTATACGTTATTTACTACAATTCCGACTACATATTTAACTACATGTTCGACTGCTATAATACGTCCTTCTTTTGAACCTTATATGTATTACACCGTTATCTGTTTGATACTTATACTTCTTGTAGTAACCATCATAATGATAATATTGGAAGCTGAACAAATTGTGCAAGAAGTTAAAATGTATGGCACTAAGGAACATACTAACGTACAAGCAACATTTGATTTACGTTCCATCGGAAATCAAACTAGAGACGAAATTCGTTCCAAAGTTGAAGAACCTCCAACTCCGCCAGTTTTATCTACAGATAAAAATGCAGAAGAAAGTATTAAAGAAAATGGGGTTGCCCAATCGATAGACCTTAGTGGTACTAAACCGGCCAAACAAGAAGGCGAAAAGTATACCGCCGTTATTCCAGCTGTTGGTAGAACCAGGAAGAATAAAGTACTTAAAAAATCCGAAATTCCCGAAGAAATTCCTAAAAAAGTTGAATTGAAACACAAAAACAAAACACACAACACAAACATCAATAACAATAATGACCAGGATGTTCCTCAAAACAACAAGAAAAGAGAAACAAACGAATCAAATAAGGAATCCAAAAAGGCGTCGTTGAAAAAATTAAACAATAAAACTGAAGCTCTTTTAGTTGAAGATGAAACCGTTTCGCATACTACAAATGAAAATATCAGCATTGAAGATACCGAAAAAGAGGTCAAACACCTCAAGAAACCTCCGGCACTGAAATTAGCAAGCTTCATCTCGACCAAATTTCAAACAAATGAAACCCCTAAACCCGAAATTAAGAAAACTAAGAAGTTTGGACCTAAGAAAGATAAGGAGTCCCACGAAAATAAAACTGATCCCAAACAAATTAATGAGCATAAACCGAAAATTAATAAAAATAACAACACAAAAGAGTTCAAAGAAAAGCAACTCTTAATGAAAAAAGCTTCCGTCGAGAGAAAATTATCTTCAGAAAGTCACGCTGCTAATAATGGGAACTCGGTAAACCGTGTTAGTCCAATTTCATGCAACAGTGTTTGGAATAATGAAAATAAATTAACATTTAGTGATGTTGTCGCTAGGAGTGAAAATGCAGCACCCACAAATGTTATGCAGCAATCAAGGTCGACTTCAAATCCTTCTCATGTCCAAACTAGCAAGCCATTTATGTTAGTAGAACCGTACAAACAAACTCCTATAGATTTAGGACCGATAGGTTCCACCAGGAAAGTTGATTACCATGCAGAAACTTACACCCGTAATATTCTTGACCATCAAGCAAACTCAATGTCTAACAGCTTCTTCAGTGATTCTCATAATATTTTACCTGACAGTTCAAACAACTTCTTAAGCAATTGGGGACGCAATTCACCACAAAGAATCAATCCACTGCAAACAAATCTGGCATATAACAGTACACCTGTTAATACACCTAATACAGGTGAGTCGTTTATAAAAACATAGTAGATCCTTGCAACTGCCCCCAGAATTTTTAAATTAAATTAGCGTCTATCCTTTGTACTACTTAACTTTGTTTTCATTCCGGTTACGTCTCTTTACAATAATCCACTTTGAATAGATGAGGTTTACAGTGAGTTTTTAGGCATCAAACTATTTATGTTTTTAAAGTGAAGAGAGCATAAATTCTTTGACACCAAATGGTTCTCAATTATGTAACATTTTCAAATTTAGATTCCTGGGGACAACAAAATATGAACTTAAATGGTATAGGAGTTTGGAATGCACAGAATACTTTAACAGATAATTACTCTGCATCTTCTCAAATTAATCAAGAAAGTCGTTATTTGTGGGGATCATCTACGGTTTGGCAACCTCCGTCTCAATCACCGAGAACACCTACAAGAACTCCGCCTGGATTTCAAAGCAATCGCGAGATTGAAGATGTAATATTTTTACAGGTTCTTGAAATTGTTATTAATCTGAAATAATTTATAGCGTTTGCAACAGCAGCACAATCAGCAGTACGATCTTTTCGGTATGACCAGTATGTGGACACGACAGTATCCAAATCCGTGGAATCCTCCACAAGATCAGTAAAATGTTTTTAATTGTAGACCCTTTAACCATTCTAAGGCTGTTTTCCTCAAACTATAATACTCATATATCTCTTCAAACCACTGTACAACAAAAATCTATATTTAAAAATAGGTTAATTATTGTTCAAGTGTTGTAGATGGTCTGAATGTTAAGATGTGTTTTAAAAACTTTTGACCCGTTTTAAATCATTAAAACAATTATATGTGGCAACCAAGTTGTTTTATTTTATTAAATAATTATTAAAATAATTTAGCAAAGAAAACGTTAAAGACAATTACAAATTTAAATGTGACAAACACTATTGAAATTTTTATACAAGTCCGGTTATCAATGACCATATTTTTGAAATTCCCATTCCCTGTTGTCCAACGGGCAAACTTGACGTGTTTTCAGCCATCGTGAAATACAGTGAAAGTGAAACGCGTGCTAAAAGAAATGTCAACAATTAGAATACGGATTTACATTAAATTGACGTATTACTTACGTTGCATACACCCCATGCTACAGTGCATTCTTCGCTAGTTGCCGATGCTTGATTCGCTTGACATTCGATACAAAGATCCATTATGTGGTTGCGACATATAGCGCAGTTATCCACAACGATATCTAAATTTAAAAAAGTAATTATTAACACAGTTCACATAGTGATTTTCCAACAACTTACCCCAAGCCCACAACGCAACTGCATTCCACTAAAACAATAAAAAAACACAATAAGTACATTTCTAGGTTACGTTTAAATGGATGATATTACCTTTTTTACTTCAAATCGCTTTTTTTCTCCCTTAGAACTGCTAGAAGTTGGAGCTTCCACTTCTTCGTCATCAATATCCATTGCTGATGCCATTTTCGAAATTAAGTTGAGTTATAAAAACCAAATTTCACTTTACGTAAAAAGATTGACAAGAAATAAATGCAAAATAATTCGAGTGTCAACTTCTGTGCGATTAGTGCGCCTCTGATGTCGTTTCTTATAAGTTTATGCGCTCCAAAAATTAGGTCGTCGTTTTGAAGATTCTTTTGCAAAACGTAATAGAATTATATAGTATTTTTGATTTATACCAATGTAAAAAAAAAATAAAGTGAGTTTAATCAAAATAGTAATATACGCAAGGATCGACTGGCACAAACATTTTGTGCCAATTACATTCAATAATTATTGAATTTACGAAGAAATGACAAAAGGGAACAAAATTATCGACAATTTTATTGCTTACAATTATAAAATCTGTGGTATTCTCCGATTAATACTTCTCGAGATATTATAACAATTTAAGCAAAAACTGTTGATTCTAAAAAGACCCGGCCCTTGCCCTTTAATGTTATTTTACATCTATTTTATGCAGAGCCGTAGCAAGGGTGAGGCGACGGAGGCCTTTGCCTCAGGCGCCATCGCAATGGGGGCGCTAAACCTTGACAAAACCCAATAAATAATAGTTTAAAATTTTCAAAAAGATAAGAATCTTTTGGGGGAGGGCGCATATATTCAAATTTGACTGAATTCCAAAATTTTACCACGATTTTATTTGCAACTTCGCCTAAAATTCCCTTAGACCAGGCAAGGAAGGTTTCTAGTTTGCAAAAAATCCGGGCAAGCTGAATTTTGACAGAGATGTACATTGGAGTGTTCTAATGAACCCCCCAAAAGTCCCATAAAATCCCACACCTGTGTTCCCCACAATCGGGGGTTTTAGCTCCCCCAACGCGATTTTTTGCCGATAACTCGCTTATTTATGATTGTATGAAAAGTTATGATCAGACCATAATTGAAGAGCATAAAATTCTCTATAAAATAGTGTTTTTTCATATTTTTCCATGGCACACTAATACTTAAATTATTGAATTTAATAATAAATTAATTGAAATTGTGGCCAAGGTTGGAAAATGAAGAGAAAAATAATTTTTTTCAAAATTTGCCCAAGTTATAGTATCTTCCAAGTAACGAAACCGAAATTTTGGTTTGAGCTTACAGAAGGTCCGGGCAAGCTGAAATTTGGCAAAGATGTATATTGAAGTGTTCTAATAAACCCCCAAAATGTCTCATAAATATCCCAAGCCGGCGTTCCCTCAAATGACGATTTTAGCCCCCTAAGTGCGGTGTTTCGCCTATAGCTCACGTATTTTTACTTTTACGAAAAATTACCATTGAGACATTTTTATGAGACATTTTGGGGGTTTATTAGAACACTTCAATATACATCTTTGCCAAATTTCAGCTTGCCCGGACCTTCTGTAAGCTCAAACCAAAATTTCGGTTTCCTTATGGAAGACTAGCTGGCACGGGCGGCATTCGCCGCCCTTAGCCATCTAGACCCAGAATAGATCCGAGAAGGCCATAGTTGTTCGGCGTTCGGCCTCACAGGGGGAGGACCATAAAAGATCCGCGAAGGCCATAGTTGTTCGGCCTTCGGCCTCACAGGGCGGACCATAATAGATCTGTGAAGGCCATAGTTGTTCGGCCGTCGGCCTCACAAAGCGGACCATAATAGATCCGTGAAGGCCATAGTTGTTCGGCTTTCGGCCTCACAGGGCGGACCATAATAGATCCGTGAAGGCCATAGTTGTTCGGCCTTCGGCCTCACAGAGCGAACCATAATAGATCCGTGAAGGCCATAGTTGTTCGGCTTTCGGCCTCACAGGGCGGACCATAATAGATCCGTGAAGGCCATAGCTGTTCGGCATTCGGACTCACAGGGCGGACCATAATAGATCCGTGAAGGCCATGGTTGTTCGGCCTTCGGCCTCACAGGGGGAGGACAATTATAGATCCGTGAAGGCCATAGTTGTTCGGCTATGGGCCTCACAGGGCGGACCATAATAGATCCATGAAGGCCATAGTTGTTCGGCCTTCGGCCTCACAGGGCGGACCATAATAGATCAATGAAGGTCACAGTTGTTCGGCCTTCGGCCTCACAGGGCAGACCATAATAGATCCGTGAAGGCCATATATAGTTGTTCACTATTATTTTCAAGTTTCGAAAGATTGCTACAGATTTTCAAAAAAACGCAATTTTAAAATTCTTCGTTTTTGGGAAGTCGGAAGAGATGGTTTTTGCTCTCTCTCCGTCGCCCCCGAACCCCCATCTCAAATATTTTGCCGTCAACGGATTTAGTAATTATTTGTATTATTTTGAGCGTTGAAATTACTAAATTCTAATACCTATATTAATTTGTTAGTGGTTTTCATTTTTCGAATTAAAGCCGCCATCCCGCCATCTGTTGACAATGTTTTGAATCACTTACAGTATGTCAGAATATTTCGATTTTTGACAAATTAAATTTTTTGTTTGCAAGATTTGTGATTTGACTTATCGAAAAAAGCGGATAACATTTTTCCCCGCGCAAATTTTTTTTCCATTTATGCACGAATAGTTGCGCCTGGACCTACAGAATAGCTGTGCAAAATTTGGTTGAGATCGGTCCAAGGGTGTAGGAACGTTCAGGCCAGCCCGGCCCTGTAAGTAAGTAAGGGTTTGTTAACTGGGTTAAGTACCCAGGTAACTGGGTACTTAACCTAAGGGTAAAGTATACAGTGTATCAATAAAAAATCGAAAAACGCGAATAACTTTGCTCCCCGCGGGAATTTCTTCTCCATTTATGCACGAATAGTTGCGCCTGGACCAACAGAATAACTGTGCAAAATTTCGTTGAGATCGGTCAAAGGGTGTAGGAACGTATAGCGAACAAACAAACAAACAAACAGACAAGCTCTTTTATATAATATATATATTGAACTGTATTTCAATGCCTAGCCAAATTTCGATAAATTTCAAAAATTAAAATTAAAAATTAACGTGTTAAAATGACAAAATGTAACAAAAATTTGTAAATCAATTATTGTAAACCAAAATTAATTAAAAGAAGGGGGAATTTGGATTTGGAAATAAATGTCTTTGTGCGCAGACGAGGAACTTTTGAGTTGGAAGAAGGAGGGGGCAATCTACGCCGAGCAGTCGACTAGATAGGACGTTTTGAGCGAGTCCATTGTAAATTTTGTATAGTAAAGTTAAATTGTTATAAATAAAAACGAGATTTAGTTTGAAATTGTATGAGTAGTTTGATTTGAAGTGAAATTTGAATAAAAGTGTTTTGGAAAAGAAAATTAAAGTTAAAAAGTAAAAATTTTGAACCACGGAGTTTAAAAAAAAATAAATGGTTGGTCCGTGGACTGAAAAGAACACGTCAATATAGATACTCGCTTACTTTCTTTTTTAGTGAAAATTATCATCAAATCAAAATTGAAGAGTACAAAATTCTCCATAAAACAGATTAATAAAATTTGCCTACATCATACTAATTTATGAAATAAAAAGAAAATCCAGAGAAAACAATTGAAAAAAGTTTTGAACAATTCTTATTCTGAATAAAAATTTCATACATTTAAACTTCACCATCGATGGTGAACAAAACAAAACAAGGTTTCAGGATTTACTTCAGATCTGAAGTAAATTCTGAAACCTCGTTTTGTAGGGAATTTTATCCTCTTCAATTTTGGTGCAATGACTAGGGGAAGACAGGAGATTTTAGGAAAGTTGATTCCAACCCCCGCGTTCTTCTTCATTTCCTTTTAACTGGCTGGGTAACCGGCAAAAATATCACATTATCATCGAGACAATTATTCAAATATATTTAAATAGAAAAAGAAAATTCCTACCGATAAAAATAATCTTCATATTCGGGGAGGGGTATTGCGTTACGTTACCATGGAAACGGCGATTCTGACATACTATGAGTATTTTATATAAGATCTTCAGAAGTTCCTGACGCTAAAAATCGATATAATATATGACCGGGGGGTATGGAATACCCCCCAGGTACACTTGCCATTATTCAGAACCATCAAAATTTATTATTTTTCGTTGAATCATTTGCAATTTTCGTTTGTAATCCGGGAGGGGGGGCAGCAGGGGATATTAATACCAAGGGACGTAAAAATGAAAGTTTTTCTTTCGCAATAACTTAAGTGTACCTGGGGGGTATTCCATACCACCCAGACCCCTTAGTCCTAAATGAGTTTCTGATAAGCATCCATTTGTTTTCATTACTCTAAGTCAGTGCCGCGAAATGATAAGAATCTTTTGAGAGAGGGGCGCATATATTCAAATTTGCCTCAGGCGCCAGAAGAGCTCGCTACGGCCCTGCATGTAGAATTAAGTCGTGGAATTAAGGAGATGGATTGCATCCTCAGGAAGGACATAGGCTACATTTTGCCTCAAAATTCGCGAAAAAAAAAGGTTAATATTCCCGAAAACAAAGAATTAACCCGGTTAAAGCGGTAATCGGATATCGATTATCGGATTAAGCTGCAGGACAGGTGGACAGGGTCGGAGGTAAATGTGCCACCAGAAATGTTATTCTACCTGCTACGAATTTAGGATATTAAAAGTACACAGGTATTTGTGCCACGTAATAGTTTACTGCCCCATACCCCAACTATACTTTTTAATGCTATTTCGAGGGAATCTCACATCCCGGTTTCATTTATCCCGGTTTTCTTGATGTGTGGCGCCTTCTCGTATGTTTAGCCTAGTAACCAGAGACAAAACCGCCCTGCAGGGGTGCAGAGCGGAGCGGAGCGAAGCGGCGCCCCGTAAGGGTAGGTTTTGACGATGGATTACCCTCCTTATCGAAACCGGTATCGGCGATACTAAATCGGGCGGAGGTAAATGTGCCACCAAATGTACCTGACCAGAAAAGGGTACCGGTAAATGTGCCACCGACCAAAAGGGTTCTTTAAATAAACACAGGTATTTGTGCCACTAACAGTGAAAAAATTACATTTTTTTTGCCTTCGAATTTTGGGGTGTGCATTCGATAAGGAGGGTAATCCATCGTCAAAACCTACCCTTACGGGGCGCCGCTGCGCTCCGCTCCGCGTTGCACCCCTCCAGGGCGGTTTTGACTCTGGTTACTAGGCTAAACATACGAGAAGGCGCCACACATCAAGAAAACCGGGATGTGAGAGACCCTCGAAATAGCATTAAAAAGTATAGTTGGGGTATGGGGCAGTAAACTATTACGTTTCACCCCCAAAAAATCGTGTAAAAACAAAAAATAATCGATGTTACATGTAGGAGATGCATCAGGTAGATGCCGTTTTCTCCGGTGGCACAAATACCTGTGTACTTTTAATATCCTAAATTCGTAGCAGGTAGAATAACATTACTGGTGGCACATTTACCACCGCCCACTAAATCAGTATCGCCGACGGTCTTCCCTCTTTGTTGGCGTTTTTCTCCTTTTTTCTTCACTCACCTGTTCGTTCCTCTTCTTTTTCATAGCGGCATATCTTGCTCGTATCTCCCTAGCTTTTGTGCCTTGTACTGTCCATGGATTTTCCTCTCCGTCCTTTCTTTTTCGGGAGGGGGGGGTCCACTCTGAGGCTACCTTCTCTGACTGACAACAAGAAAACTTTGTTTTTCAACATCACAAAGCTACCCCTACCCGCCCTCTGCACCATACGATTTTTGTACGACCCATAGATTCGTAATCCTTAGAGTATGAGAAATCGTCTCAGCTAGTCATTAGCTTTTAAAATTAAAGTGAGAACCCAACAGTTTTCCGCCCATCACGCAAGAAACGGGATAACAATAATTGATGGATTCCAAGTTTGCTCATCACTATTTAAAAAAATTCTCTCCCAATATCCCTTCGCTGTGTTGCACAATTTGCACAAATACGTTTACAAACTCACCACCAGATAGATTCGGCATTTTGTAAACCTCCACTTTTGCAATTTCTTCTAAGCTGAGATATTTTGTGGTTGTACTTGGTCAGCTAATTTAGATTTTCGCCAATAATATTAGACGGGCATCGCTTTTAGTAAAGTGTCCAGATACTTCTATCGTTCATTCTGTTCGCACTTTGATTCTATAAGCTAATGACTAGACGTTTTATTGATACGATGCGTCGTATCCAAGACTCGTACCAAAATATTTTTATATATTTTAGTGATTGAAAACTTGTGAGTAGAAAAACTATTCAAGATTGAGCAAATTTGCAAATAAACTATTTGCGTTAGGGAAGGGAAGACTTGAATCTTTTCTGGCTTATTTCTGATATAAAGCATCAACTGACCATGGCAAAGAGTTGAAATTTTGTACGGATATAGGTCGGAAGAAAATCAAAAAACTTAAAGAAATGATCCCCTTTTCGTTTTAGGGAGCCGAAATATTTTATCATTGGGCCCCCACAACTCCGTTATAAATCGGAGGATTGTTGATTTTTTGGTTTCATTTTGTTCATTTAGGATTTAGATTTGGATCTTTTCTAATAGTCGCTGAACTTTTACCATTTCTTTTCCATCAAAAATTAATTTTATCAAAATGTTATTTATACTCTTGCTGCATAAATACATAACTATTTTACATTTGCAGTTGCTAGCGTACTGAGAAGGCAACTTAAAACAACTCTCACGCCTAAACTAATTATCATAGACATAATACTCTTCCAGACTTTCTTGTAGAGAATTTTATGCACTACAAAAAAGGTCTGCATGATTTTTTCCGTTATTTCGCTTGGTTTTTGCAGCGTAAGCAATAAAAGGTAGACATGGATAAACATGTACCAATTGTTCAAAATTTTTTTAATTTATTAACAAAATTGGCGAATGTTTGGACATCAATAGATTTCCGATTGAAACCCTTTGATTAAAATTCGCCTGGAAGCACTGATGGGCTATCACAAGGGATTTTGCTGAATTTGAAGCTAAACAAACTTTTATTACATTTATTTTTTCCTATATTAGAATAGATATAATTTTTATTAGAATAAGAGTTACTAGCGAAATGAACCTACTATTGATTTTTTAATTATTTATTCTATTTACCCTATTTTAAGTTCGTTGATATAGTGGCTCTCACCATAAAAATAAATTGAGAAACGTTGCTATGGTTACATAAGTAAATATTTCAATATATCAACCAAATAATTTTTAAAACTCGCGTAGGTAAATAAGTGTTCAGTATGTCTAAATGTAATAGCATGGAAAAGAACATTAAATTGGCCAATATTAAAGAAAAATATAATAACACTGCTACGGTCCAAAAACCGATTAAAAAAATAACATCATCAAGGAGTAGCATCAGTACTAATAATAAATCGCCTGATACATCGTCGGAAGACGAATCAAGCAATAACAGTTATGATAATAGTGACGACGACTCGGACGATTATAAAGAACAAGAATATTCACAGGTATTTGAATCTGACGAGGATAGTGATGCCGATGTGGAATTACTTTCTGATGCATTAGAAAAATCGACGATGAAAAGGCAAAACAAATCGTTTAGTGATCACAAAATTAGAGAAATCGAACGTGGGAATTCAGTGTTGATGAAAAAAATTGTGTCGAGTGGTAACAGACCAAGTCAATATACAGCTTCACAAGCAATCAATACAAAGTTGGCTAGTTCTGCTATTAATAGAAAAAAGAAACAAACTCAAATAGATCGTGATAATTTAGTAAGTTGATTTAATCATGTTTTTAATTTCCAGGTGAATATGGTGACGGTCATATCTTAGGAGCTAGCGAGATGAACTGCTAATGAAAGGTTCCCCGCTTCGAGTCTAAAATTCCTTGACCGTTTCCGTGCTTCAGAGGCCACGTAAAGTCATGTGCCATCATAACAATAAAGAACAGGGTTTCAGGCATATTGAAGGCCACATTAAGCTACCCAAAATATAAAAATCAATGCTCAGAGACTTTATTGAATAAATAATCTCCAAGTGCCTTGCCGTATTCTTTCTCTGCAGAACAGCTTTGATCTGGGGAGGGAGACGACCAGAATAAAGTATTACTTTGTCCGGGATCGAACCGGGCACCGCAGCATTAGCGTCAGTCTCAACCACTAATGGACAGCTGTCTGGTTTATTAAATTTAAAAAGAACAACTTTAAACTTTTAATAGTACAATGTAGATTATAGTGGAAGAACGATCTACAGATTTATATACAGAGTGTATTCGCGACAGAACAAAGCTCTTAGGCTTTTCTTAAGTTTCAAACAGCCGTAGTACTGAAACTATTGATTTTTTAGTCTTAATGATTAATTTTGATAGTAATAATTTTTAAGCGTTTTCTATCACAATTTAAGAACTTTGCATAGGTCCCCCCTTTTTGCAGACAACTGCACTACAAAAATATTATGCTCTGATGTTAATACTACTTTAATACAAAATTTAATTGTTATTCTTGTTTTAGATATTACTACGAAAACTACAAAGCGTGAAACCGGCTGTTCAACATAAACAAATTTAAAAATGATCGAAAACTTATTTTTTTTTACATTATTTACTACTTGTATGTTATCTTTTGTAACTTTTTTATTTTATTTATGAAATAAAGGAACTATTTTATATTGTAAGGAGTTACGTACCCATTCTCCTTAGTCATATTATTCGCGAGAGGAACGTTGTAACTCTCTCAAATACATAGGGGGCCTACTGTTTAACATGGATTCCGAACCACGCGATGTGTATAATACCTCAATAAGTTTTAATCAGCAATTGAATAATATGTTCTTAACTATACTAAATTAAAAATTAAGTAATAATCCGGAGACTATTTATTACCAGGAAACCTAAAAATTCAAACAATCATTTTGAGTTTTAATTAAAATATGAAAAACTAAACTCCAAATATGTTTACAAAAAATCGTTTAAATAATGGGTAAATAGCTGTAGATGTTGCTCAAACCGTCGATGTCAGTTTTCCTGCTCATTGCCTTTTGTACTCTATTTATGCATATTGATGATTTTTAACTGATTTAATTAGGTTTGTATTTTTAAAATTCTATTTCTATAATGAGGAGCAATTTTCTGAAACTTTTCCTAAAAATTATATGTAGGTGAATAATAAACCCTGTGAAGAACAAAAAATGGCACCCACACAATTTTAATTTTAGGGGATATGGTGGCTACAAAGAAAATTCTATTTAGTATCCAAGTTTTGGTCTAGAGATGCACATAAATGAACTGAGATTTGTAAAACATAATAAAGTGAATAATTGTGAACCTTTAGTGGAATCAAGATGCAGTTGTATGCGTACATGAATAAGGAACAAACAGAAATGATCAAGATTCCGAACGGAATGTGTGAGACAGAGCTGTGCTATATTGCCTTTGTTATTCAACCTTTATTGTGAGAATATATCGAGAAATTAGCCCTTTCCCCAGCGGAGAAAGTGAATAAATCCCACCAAGCTACATTTTGGTATACAGCTTCGTTTTGGCATCAGAAATAACCTCTCAAAAGTCTAGCTCGATTAGGTGTTCGGAACCTTTCAAAATGGCGGCCAAAAAGTACAAAAAAACACTTTTTCCGAAATATCTCGGAATACGTCAATCCTACGACAAAAATAGCTCAATACTAAAATGAAGGAAATTAAATTCTCTACAAAAAATGTCCTATACACTTTTTCAGTACAGGTAACGGTTTTCGAGTAATCGCGCGGGGAAAAGGACCCCAGCGTTCGGAGCGGCTCATATACGGCGTTCGGAGCGCGACGGCGCTCAGTTTTCCTCAAATATCTCGTCGACGAGCTATAATGTATGGTATTCAAATGTATACTCTCTTCCACACCACCCATGAGGTCGAGTATCAGGTGCATTTTTTTTACGTGGTATCCCCATAAGTAGGTCTTCTTGTTCTTCACAATCAATTCGTGCAGAAACAACATCAAATACTTTGGAATTGAACTAGCATTTTGATCTAGAATTTTGTCGCTTGGGGGGTAAAATTTAGTATCGCATACTTTTTCCCGAATATCTCGCCTAATTATTGCCGCTGCGGTTTCGACCACCCTTAACCGTTCATCTGCAGCTTCACTGTGTTTATTAGTGTACCATGCGGTACTCAAAATGTCATACTGCGTGTCCAGGAAACAGATAATTGATGGTCCTGTAGTTTTCGACACAATAGAAACTCTGTCGTCATATCTCTCCAATAATTTTTTTGTTATTGTCTTATCATCGGGTACATAGTCCTTCAATATACCTTTTAATTCGGTCATCGTGAACTGACAATCTTCATTATCCTCGATGTATGTAAATATTTCTTCCATTGCCGAGGAGACTTTAGGGTTCAGCGGACGGCCTCTATTTTCATTGGACAGTGGTTTGCAAAAATCACGTAGACAATGACTATGATATACAGCCTCAGATGCAACTAGGTCAATTTCGTTGATTATTCTTTTCCGTACCTCTTTAGCCCAGCTATCATTATTACGTTTATCTGCCATTTCTAATATGGAAGATTTCATGGACAGTGTGGAAACTTTTTTTATCGGATTCCGATACTTGGCATGTTTCGCTGCTTGCTTCTTGTGATCAGCTTCTTTACCGCAAATCATGCAGCATTCTTTAAAATTAAATGTGGATCCACTGGGGCGTATCTTGGCCGTAGGTGGACTAATCGATGACGGATCAGCAGCATCCGCAGCTTCCTTTTCTCGTTTCCTCTTAAAAGATGCAATGGTATTTGGATTGATGTACACCTTGCGACATTGCACGTGGACTGTCGCCGTTGTTAAGGTGGACAAGTATTCAAACTTCCCATCGTCGCGTTCTCTACTTGCGGCTTGTAAGTTTTTTATTCCACGTGACACAACCACAACATCACCATCCTCAAGCGTCTTTTCGCAAATAAAACAATTCTCATTCATTTTCAGAAATTATTGAATCTATTAGCCGGATACATAACCTTAAACTGAACTCGACTGATTTCTATTAGCCGCAACAGGCAACTGGCCTCTGCAGCCGGCTGGAATTCGAAACCGAATCAGGTATACGCCGGCAGCTGCACAAAACTCGACGGGGCCATTATCTTGCTCGAAGGGGGGTCACGAAGATTCGGTGGGCCCCTTTTTATTAGTGGACTAGTCTATCGAAATACTGCCATAGACGAGTATCATAATGGCATTTCACATGTATAACTATGATGAATGTGAAGTAGCATCACTTCTTATGGGAAATTCAATTTCATTCAACTGTTACTTAGTATCTTGTTTTTGTCATAGAATATAGCTCGTCGACTCGATTACTCGAAAACCGTTACCTGTACAGAAAAAGTGTATAGGACCTTTTTTGTAGAGAATTTAATTTCCTTCATTTTAGTATTGAACTATTTTTGTCGTAGGATTGACGTATTCCGAGATATTTCGGAAAAAGTGTTTTTTTGTACTTTTTGGCCGCCATTTTGAAAGGTTCCGAACACCTAATCGAGCTAGACTTTTGAGAGGTTATTTCTGATGCCAAAACGAAGCTGTATACCAAAATGTAGCTTGGTGGGATTTATTCCGAAGTAAAAACCTAAAGTGACTGGGCTAAACGCGGAATCAAAATCGGACATTTACGAAATCAGGTGTATATGAGCTCACTCGTGAATATTTGCAAAAACGTTTGAAATTACATTTAATAGTATAATTTAATTGTGAAAATTTGTGCCTTCTTTAGCGTCTAAAAAGTGTTTTTGTGCATTTTTTAGGTTACACTAAAAATACAGATATGATCATTTCAATTATACGGAATATTACATTAGACCAAAATTGAAGAGCTCAAAAGATGTATAGGAAGCCAAAAAAATGATAAAAGCTCTCAAAAAATCCGAACAAGATGAAACAAGTTTCTTTCTTAATTATGGATTTTAGCTCTAACGCAGTTTTCTGCTAATTTTATTTTGAGAAAATTATCATCAAGCCAAAATTGAAAAACACAAAATTCTCTCCAAAATAAAAATTAATTCAGAAAAAAAATGAGAAAGGTTTTGAATAATTTTTATTTCGAATAAAAACTTCGTACATTTCATCTTCTGAAATGAAAATTTAATTCGTAGAGAATTTTGTGCTTTTTAATTTTGTTCCAATAAAAATTTCTTGTAAAACGTAAATTAAGAGTTCTAGGTGAAAAACCGCGTTGGCAGACAAAAATCCCCAATTAGAGGGAAGCAGACGAGATTTTAGGAAACTCTTTGGGAGGGTCCATTTTAACACCCAAGTGCACAACCATTTCTTTGACTATAATGTGGATTTATCCCTAAATACAAAAAATTAGGTGGAAATACTACGAATATTAATTTTATATTGAGCAGGGAGTTTCCAGCAGAAAATGTGTTCAATTTCTGAAAAGGCAGAAAAATAAGACAGTGAATAAGATGGTATAGTTTGTTTCACTATTAATGGAATTAAAAAAAGTCATAGCATCAAATGGATACCGACATAGCGGAAGAAATCGAAAAGCGACAACTGATATGGTTCGGGCATACAAAGAGAATGGGAGAAGATAGATGGCCACGAAAAGTATTGGAATGGATCCCGCCAGAACGGAGAAAGAGAGGACGGCCTAGGAGAAGCTGGAGAGATGATATAGATGGGGCGATGATTTCCAGAAATATGGAAGAAGAGTTATGCCAAGATAGACAGAGATGGAAACTGGGAACGGAGAGGCGGTTCCAGCCGTAGAAATCCGTATATATATATATAAAAAAAGTCATAGCATCAAATTACGTTGATATAAAAACGTACAAACTGTACGACGAAACATAATATAGAGATAAGGTTAATTATTTTAATCTCGCGCCAGCCTTTAGCAATGCATATTTATGCTGTCTTGGTTGACGCGATAATGTTATCTGTATATTACGTCGCATAGTTTGTACGTTTTTATATCAACGTAATTTGATGCTATGACTTTTTTAAATTCCATTTATAGTGAAACAAACTATACAAAAGCGAGACGAATTTGCTAGAACTTTTGCCAACCTTCGTGGATAGAGAAGGCACCTGAAGAGTCTTAGGAAAGTAACATAAACATTATAAATTATTTCTTTTATTAAAAAATTTCTCGTGAATATTACAGTTTGTAAAAATAAGATAGGAGTTAATTTCAGCTTTTTAATAGTTATTAATGTACACCTTCTCCATATCCAAAATTATGTTACCAGCCACCATGAATATACATAGACAATGTGACTAGATAATATAAACAATATCATAAGTTTGATATTTTTTTTCATTGTTATAAATTAATATTACTTAAATAAATAAAAACACACATAAAAATGTCAAAATAATAATAATAATTACGATTTGGGTTTAAAATAAATAAATGTTTTTAAACATAGGCACATGATTACTCTGAATAAGCCAGAATATTTAAAAAAAAGATAAAAAAGAATCGAAATGGCGTACTGTACAAGTTTTAATGTATATTATATAAATTACATAATTATTATTTATAAAAATTTCAGTTCAATTTCATCTTTTAACAAAGAAATTTATAACAGACAAAATTTGGTAGCAAAAATTATTTTTAACAATCATCACAACAAAAATATTTTATTTTAATATATATTAAGGTATATTTTATTTAAATAAAATTTAGGTAAAAGTAGGAACTCCCAAAACAGAGAGATTTTATTTTAAATCTAAAATTGAAATGTTAAAATAAAATGCGATTTACTTGTTACTATTAGATATGGTACGAAAATATTATAATGTGCGTATCCTATGTTAAATATATTACAGTAAGGCACATTAATCTTGCTAGATTGTCGATTTGTCAAAAATCGTTATCAAAATCTACTTTGCTCACAGGACGACTTATCTGACGATAATTCAACGTTTTACTAAAAAACAAATTAATATAAAAAATGTTATCTTTTGACTGTATCTTCCTAATATTGTTATGAAATATTCGGTTACTTACTTATCCGTCCGTAAACCTGGTATTCTAGAAACTGCCGGTCTAGGAATTGCAGAAATAGGCCTAGGTAATCCACTAGCCCTCGGAATACTTTTTGGTGGCTGCATTTTGGAGACAAACTTAGGAGCATCTCTTAGTGTAGGAGCAACCTGTAACAATAATTATTGCGTAAGAACGGTTTTTTAGTAAACATGCAAATAATTCTCACTTGAGCAATCCTTACTTTTCCATCTGGTAGCTGCTTGGATGCACCTATCGTGGGTTGTTTTGTAACGGTTGTATTGACTTTTGTAATTGTTGCATTGATATCGGCACGTGGAAGATTGGTCAATACAGGTTTAAGCTGAGTGTACGAGGCTTTAAGATTATTGCTGATGGTAGTCAAGTTCGAATACGAGCCTTTTGTGCTTCTACTTATTTGAGCAATATTGGAATAAGAACCTCGACCGATACCAGTTTTAAGGTTTGTATAGGAACCTTTCAAACCTGTTCCGATAGTTTTCAAGTTAGAATAAGATGCGCTGTATGTGTTTTCAGGTTTTTTCGTAGGTACAAGTTTTGAGGGTATTGCATTAAGGCTTTTCGGAGGATATGGTTTCTGTATTTCCCTAGCAGATAGCATATTATCCAAACTACTACTGGACGTTTTCACATTTGCATCCGATTCGTAAGGTGTAGTGTGAGAACTGTTTGATCCAACCGTCAAAAAATCATCATTAGATGAGTCAGAATCTGACAATTCATTGTTATCATTAGCCGGTACAATTGGTGAAATTATGTCATTTTCCCATAATTTTGACATTCTACTGGAAGGTTTTGGCGTTGACATAACTTGCAAACCTAGTAAAAATTAAAAATTATTGAAATTACATTTTTCTTTAAAGGCAACTTACTTTGCTCCTGTTGCAATACAATTGCATCTACTTCGGCCATATTTAACATTTTGTTGGAACCTTTGCTGCTGTTTGATAAGCTGCTAACATAATCCAAACTATCACAAGATCCACCAGAACAACCAACAGAATTTCGTTTTATACTTATTAAAACATCCGAATCACAGCTGCGATTGTCTATAATGTAACTACGTCTTTTAATATTGTTTATGTGGTTTGTTGTATCGACAATTGTAACAGTTCTGTTTAAATCGTTGCTAAGTTGTTCGTTACTGTTACTATGCAATGATTTATCGTATGTTGAGTTTATTTTTGAACTTTTTCTGAAGGTACCATTTTGTGTAATCGGAGATGTGTATGTGAATGTCGAATCTAAATTTGAATTTCTCAAATTTTGTTGTTGGGGAGTAATTTTTGTTGCTTGCATATTTGTCCCTGTTGAATATTTAAAAAAAAAATGCAAATTTAAAAAGTTTGAAAAAAAATAATAAACATGTAAATTTTTGAATTTAAATGCCGTGTTTTTAGGATTAATCCCTCGAAAGAGGTTGCAAATGGACCAAACTTGATAGTCAAGTGTAAAATAATATACAGAAGTAGAAATCAAATCGCCTTTAGCCATCTAGACCGTGTCGGATGTGGTTGTTCGGCCTCGGGGAAATCGCAACCATACGTGTAGACCAGTGGTTCCCAAAAGGGGTCCATAGGAGACCACACGGGGGTTCACGTAGACGTGAAAAGAGAACAGGGGTTCACAAGTTATAAGTGGGGCTCCACGAGAAAAAAAAGTTTGGAAACCATTGGTGTAGACCGTGGTTGTTCGACCTCACTCCAAGGTTCTAAAGTAGCCTATGTTTTTCGTAGCGTTGTAAATAACTTTTACACCAAATTTGGTTAAGATTGGTCAAATAGAAACGTTAAGCACGTGCACGCGTATTTGCATTGTCGATCGGTTGACCGCATTCATTATTGTTTTTAAGTTGATTTTGAGTAGCCTGCCTTCCTTTAAGGAATCTCGATAATCCATTCATGCGCGTCCCATAGGGACGCGCATGAATGGATTATCGAGATTCCTTAAAGGAAGGCAGGCTACTCAAAATCAACTTTCATTTCCTTTGCGAATTTTTGCACTATTTCAATACAAAAACATGCGCAGGGACCTACATAATAACTGTGCCAAATTTGGTTCCGATCAGTCAAACGGTTATATATCTGTACCTCGGAGGTAAAGGGCACTATGTCCATTTTCCTAATTTTTCAGGAGAGCTGTTTAAAGATTGTTTTGAAATTCAACCACAAATGTCTTAAAAATTGATTGGAATGTTAACAAAATTGTTATACCACAATGTTATTAGTATATTCATGTTCCATTTAGTCAAGAGTTATTCACCCAAAAAGTTTTTTTTTGCATTTCTTTAAAAATTTTTAAATTTATGCGGAGGACATAGTGCCGTATACCTCTCATAACTTTGTTATATAACACATTATATATAACAAAGTTATATAATATAATATAATATAAAGCAACAATGTGACATTATGTCACAACATAATGTCACATTGTTGCAACTAGAAGGTTTTTTGTGTATTTTAATAAAAATCCGCAAGGTGTAAACAGCACTATGTCCAGCTGAAAAGCAGCATTGTTAAAAACTTTTAGAGGTAAACAGCACCAAGTCCACATATGGTGCTGTATTTCTCTGAGTAAAAGCGGACTTAGTGCCCATGTAAAATGCTGTAACTTTCCATATAATTGGTTGAGGACATAGTGCTCTATACCTCTGTGTAAAGCAGAAAAAGTTATAAACAGATGTGAAATAATCGCAATTTGGCCAAAAATGGACATAGTGCCCTTTACCTCCGAGGTACAGATATATAGATTATATGTAGGTGCAAGTCTTTTAAAATAAAATCCTAATGTTAAAAATGTGGTACAAAATCCAACCTTGTCAAACACATTTATTTATGGGTACACGTTTTCTGGACCATTTCTATCCCTTGCAACATGTTCCATTTAAAAAAAATAACGCATTACCACGTCTGAAACCATTCAAATCAATAAATTAAAAAATTTATTACCACTTCTTATTTATTGGAATCTGAAAAATATTACCATCTTTTTCCGATCCAGAAAATTTGGCGACGTTGATTTCAATAAATAATATTACTGCAAAAACTGACCAAGTCAGTTTTCTCAGTCACGACAAACTTTGTTGATTAAGTTGGCTCAGTATTTTTAAAAAATTTAAAAATTAGCAAAAGCCCTAATAAGAAGATTGTTAAAGTTTCATTTTCCTAAAACAAAAATTAAAACTTTTAAAATGCTGATTTTTCACAAAATATTAAACATTCAATTTCATTTATCTAGAAACTTTTTATTTTGACTTGGTCAGTTTTTGCAGTAAGCCCACGATATGTAAATATTATTTATGTACTATAGCAACTATACAATACTAAAAATTTCGATTTTGCATTATATTCCTTTGTTTTCATTTAACCGCATATTATAAAATACTTATATTGATGTTTTTTACCGCATATAAATCCGGACTCTAGTCATGACGTTTCTGTCAAAGAGGCATCACGACTGAAGATGAGATATTATTTCATACTTAACCATCGAGTTTGGTTCATTCGTAATCTCTTTCGAGGTTTTGCTCAAAAATCACCTCTTAGCACTGGCTTACTAGCTCAGCGATAGCTAACAACTAAACTGACAATTTTGGAACACAACATATTAATAAGGTCTCACAACTTTATAGCAAAAAAAGACAACTTAAATCTGTTCGTGCAACAAGCTAAGAAATAATATAACGTTTACCTTTATTATAGCAAGTTTCATTAGTACTGATTTCGGTGGAAGAATCTTTAGAATAGGTACAATCTAAACTACCGATGTCATTATTAACAAAGGTACTATTCAAAATGTTCTCCTTATCGTTTGAAATATTTTTCTTGTAAATTTTCCTAAACGTACTGTCGGCAGATCGCATTAGAAAACCTTCAGGTGTGTCCGAGTTTATGCTGGTACAACTATCGGTAAGAGATTTAAAAAGTGGAGGTTCATCTTGTAGCATGTCTTCCGTCAACTCGGAATCCCTAATTTCTCTCATGACAGGATCATTTTGTATGTAACTATTTTCCATCAAATTAGCAAAAGTGGAAGAACACATAGAATTAACCAAACTAGGAGGAGACATATTTTGAAAAGAATCAACTTCTTGAATATTAGCAGCCAAATTATCAAAAGAAATATTTACGGGCTCAGATAAGTCAAATTCAAGAGGTTTCTTCAAAATTGTAACATCCAATTTAGGCTTTTCGGAGAAGTTATCTTCAGTTTTATTGTCACTTTTGTTCATTTTAAAATAGCCGTCGTGATAGGCTTCAATACTGGGACGGTTAATACGTTTTTTGGGGCGAGTAAATGTGCGCGAATCAACTACTTTTTCCGAATCCATTTTAGTTAACTCCCGTATCAACGATAATCTTCGAGTGTGGAACTCGATATCCTTTAATTCGTTCAAATCTTGATACAACCACTTTTTTAGATCATCTACATCTGATTTACAATCACACTCGTATAACCTAAAAGTTAAAAAAGCAATTGAACTTGAGACTCTGCAACGGCAGCACAAAAACCTACCATGTTTCTTCGTTATCAAAATTCATATGAATAATGTTGATGAGTTCGTCGCGCACATTACCATAATGATCAGATACTCTATTACTGGACATTGATTCGTTACTCTCCTTCACCAGTACTTTAATGTTATTTAAAACTTCGTGTAGATCTTTTGACACTTCCATTTTATCTCATATATTTTTATTTTTTCCAACAGCTGATCTGTGACAATATAAATTAAATAACCTCAAATTATACTATTTCATTAGCGTATCTTCTTTGTTTCGACCAAAAAATTAAATAATAAACACTCTAAATTTCCTAATTATTACTTGTTAACATTTCACCTACTTTTAACGAATTTCTATTCTATTATTGGGAGATTGCCAACAAAATATCGTTACGTTGTTTTGGTTGTGTTTCAAATTTTAAGTTTGGTAATACGCAAATATTTTAGTGACATTTTAAATTTACTGACAACAGTGACAGCTGGCTGTCATGTGAGTTCTAACCTACAAAGTTTTGTTTTTATGTTTTGATGCTAAAATGTCTGATAAATGGTTTATAACACATCATTTATCTAACATAAATGCAATAATTAAACGCCCCTTACAGTCGAGTCAACGTATAAAGGTAGAGTAAGCCCTTTTCTTAAAGGTCACTTTGGTTTTAAAAATAACTATTACTTTTAGTTTACTTGCTTCGATGTGTCTTCCAATTTCATCGTTTTTGGTGCAACCAGTGGAAGTTTGTATGTGTACAATCGTAATCCATGTACATTTTTAAAAATCATTCCATGCAAGGTAAGAGTTTTTAAGCGACTACAAATTTAGGTAATGGTTTTCAATTAACTAGCAAGGATCTGCTACACAAATTTCGATTTCACCGAATGAAAAGAATATAGCTGTTGCCAGTCAGAAGGGTTCTATAATTTTACTACAAAATTGTTTTACCGAGTGTGATGTACAGCAGCAAATTTTTACCGAGCATTTTGGAAATTTCGTTACTACGTGTAAATGGCATTTAAACGAATTATACTGCGGCGACAGCAAAGGAAAAATTACATTAATCACAATACCAAACGTACTTGTAAGTATTTCACAATTTTTTTAGATGCCATGGAAGTTAGATTGAGGTTTGCCCTTTTACAGTCCATTAATTAGTGACCTTTAAAGTAAAAAATCATTTCTGATTTTACGGAATTTATTGTTAAAATAATCACCAACGCCATTCTGTTGCTACCATTGAGATTCAACACATAATTTTAGTGATTCAGGAGGTGAAATTTTTGACCCACATAATACAAATTTCTTTCATAATGAATAAAACACCTCGGGGAGTTATTAATAATTACTATTGTTTTAAATTTTTATTTGCCTTTGATTCTTGAATGTTTTTACTTAAAAATTCTTATTAACGTTTTATTTACAAAGGCTATTGTGGAAATAATTGGGGACGACTTTAAATAAATTTTATTATCTTAACTAAGATCTCGCAAAAGACATACCATTTTTGCAAGATTTGGCTTTAACCGAACCTGAATTCAGCCGCCATATTGGAAAAACCATTCCGAAAAAGACATTTCTATAAATACATTTTTGGCGCGAGGAAAAGGTGTGAAGGAAAATTGAAAGCCGTCAAAGCTGCCTTCTATTTTTTTATCCCCTTCAGTGCTCTTTTTTATTTCTTCTTCTTTTGTCTGTTTCTGGCAATGCCTTTTCTTGCTCTTCGTTTTTAAATTCTTCTCTATCTTCTGTCAGTAACGTTTTAAGGTACATTTCGTCCCCCGCTGCGAATTTTTTTAACGAAATTAGTGTCAAACGTTTAAGCTTCCATACAAATCGTTTGAACCATACGCATCGCCCCCCCCCCCCCCCATTGCGAATGTTTTTCTAAAATTGGTGTCAATCGATAAAGAATCGTTTGAGTTTCAAAGGTTTTTAATAAAAATTGAATTCTTTAGAACAATTTTGGGAGGGGCTGTCAAAATGTTTCTTTTAAGAAGTGTTTTTTTTAAATAAAATTAATATCAATCAATCGAGAATTGTTTGAGCTATAATGGGCTTCAATTTCCATCCTTTGAACCCCAAAAAAAAAAGTTAGAGCATTTAGAAGATCGTGAAATTGTAAATTTTATCAACATCGCTATGAGCAAGTAGCGCGCAGAATTTTAATGTTGCTGATAGTAATTAAAATAGTTTTTACTTTTTAACATTGGAAACACCAATGATAAGATAAGCCCTTATCTTATTTAATAAGATAATTTTTATCTTTAATAAGATAATTTAATAAGATCTACAGTACGACCTCGATAATCCGGACTAATTAAAACCGCGGTCATCCGGATTAATAAATAATTCGGATTACTGAAGCGAAAGTTTTTTTATTGAAAAGAGAAACATTTAATACAAAACAACTAGAGAATAGTACATAAACAAAAATTAATTAAAACAGAAGCATACTTATTAAATTTTATATTATTTTGTGAAGTAATTTGTAATTTTTGTTTGCTTGATGTTTTTGTGGTTCATTATAAAGGCCGTTTCTTTTAATCTTTGAAGTACAAGAACATCATGCAGTGGGATATTAGTTTCTTCTGCCCACTTGATGCACACATTGAAACATTTTAACTGCCTCGTCATTCTTAACAGTGTGGTTTGTATTATTTAACTCTGGATCTTCATTGTCACTATCATGATGTTCGTTTGTAGCATCTATGTCTTCCAGTGGTAACAAATCTTCATCATTTTCAAGCCAGTTACGTATTTCCACGATCGTGAGATTTTGCTCAGTGAGAACATTGAGCATATTTGAAACATCTATTAAATATTTATGGATTAACAAAATAAAATACCTAACGAAAAAATTTCGCGCTTCCAAGGAAATCAGATTGCGTCGCAATTCACTCAGAGGAATTAGATCTTCAGCATCATATTCAGTGTCTGGGTCGTTATTTGCCACATGAGCCATAATTTTGTGCCAGCACTTTTGCAAAACTTTGGAGGAGACTTTTTCCCAAGCATTGCATAGTAGATATACAGCGTCCTTAAAGTTAATGGTTTTTAATAACTTAACAACGTTCTCTTCGTTATTAGATAAAATATGGGCTAAAAGACTTTTCCGATAAAATAATTTCGTCAGTCTGATGGCATTTTGATCCATAGGTTGCAAAAGTGCTGTACAATTTGGTGGTAAAAATAATGCTGTAAATTGTCCATCCTCACTAGTCAGCTCTTCTATAGTTCCATGGCTCGAGGCATTATCGACGATTAACAGGGCTCGTTCAGGCAAAGTGAGACTTCTTAAATGACTTCTAACTTGACGAATAAATGAGGAATGAAACCAGTCTACAAAAATTGCTGTAGTCATCCATTGGCAGATGATTTATATTCAACAGGTATGTTCACATTTTTAAATGCCCTTGGATTTTTTGCCTTTCCTATCACTAACAGCTTTAATTTTTGTGAACCATCAGCATTGCAACATCCTAGAAATGTAAAGCGTTCCTTACTTATTTTTCGACCTGGTGCGGTCTTCTCCTGAGAACGAACCAGCGTTCTTTCAGGTAACATTTTCCAATACAGAGCAGATTCATCTGCATTGTATATTTGAGTAGGTGCGAGGTTTAATTGTTTTATCTTCTCTGCAAATTCAGTAAGGAAAGGATTGACGGCACTTTGATCATTAGTTAATTTTTAGACGCGATATGTAGCAGTCAAAACGAAGGCATACACTGCTTATGTGAACCCCTAGATATCTGGGGG
Source organism: Podabrus alpinus (assembly GCA_932274525.1). Lineage (NCBI taxonomy): Eukaryota > Metazoa > Arthropoda > Insecta > Coleoptera > Cantharidae > Podabrus > Podabrus alpinus. The sequence continues at coordinate 61,986,876 of OW026457.1, read as the reverse complement.
GTTCACAGATACGATACGGGTGTTCACAATTATTACAAACGCAGATCCGGATTACCGAGGACTATCAAATCCGGATTATAAAGTACACAATGCAATTGAAATGCTTAGCCGGATTATTGCAGAATCCGGTGTAATGAAGGTTCGGATTATCGAGGTCGCACTGTATTATCTAATAAGATAAGATAGACATTAACACCAAATGTCTATCTGCTGGCCACAGGTAACATTATATATGGCTCAAAGACTTCCCTGCTCGGAGTAAACGATGTAAAAAATCGTCTATTCCCGTGGTTCGGAATCCACGTTAAGCTGTAGGTCCTCTGTGCTCGTCACACAGACAGGGAAATTGGACCACGGCGTAGAACGTTATAAACCGATGTATAAATGACAAAAAAGAAATCGAACATCATAGTCAACAAAAAGTAATTGGTAATTTATATTAATAAGTAATTTCACAGCACTGGCATGAATTATTCTCGAATTTTTTTTTGGTCACGAATAAATTTTAAAATTTTGTCATTAAATAAATTTTTTGAATAAAATTGGTGTCAATCGATTGAGAATCATTTAAGCTTCAATGAGCTTCTATTTCCATCGTTTGAACCCCAAAGTTAAAAAAGTGAGAGCATTTTGTTATAGATTATAAAATTTTAAACGTCGCTCCGAGCAAGTAGCGCTTAAAATTTTAGCGTTCTTGCCATACGTAAATAACTAAACAACATTTTATACTACATTCTATACTACAGTTGCACCATTTTTCCAGAAACTCATAATTATTACTAAAAAGGAAGAAATAATTTTTCTGAAAAACCTAAAAGATTTCATGACCTGTCAGCAAACAAATATTGAACTAAAAGTGCTAAACAATTCCCTTAGTTTATTGAAAGTATGTTTACACTAGAGCTATATTAAGCAGATTTAGTTTGTTGGATGAATTGAATTTGAATATTTTCCCTAAACCCAGCGAAGAGTTAATCTTCAGTTTCAAGTATTTTTAGGTATTACTTTCATTAAATTTCGAATTTCAAGCAAAAGTGGTGTCCATTAGCTAAGAAATTTAATATAATTATATAATTTCTTGCATATGGCAACAATAATAAAATTTTGCGCGCTACTTGCTCGGAGCGATGTTGGTAAATTTTATAAAAAAATTCGCTATAGGGGGGGGGCCAAAATGTACCTAACGTTTTATAGTAATTATTACGTATTACTCTAAAAGTGTTTTTTGTGCTTTTTCAAGAGTTCTTGTTAGGATTTCGTTAAAAAAATACGTTTTTGTTTGAGAAGAGAGAAACAATTACAAAACTTATCCCTGCTGCACAAATCTGATTTTCAGTAGGCTAACAAAATCTACCTTTTATGGTAATTTCAATTTCTACCATATGCAAGAGCCCAGTGAAAAATGTGAGCTAATGTATTGTTTCTAATCATTTGATGAAATATTTTGATGCTTTTTGAATCAGGAAGCTGCAAAATTTATTCAAATATTGCGTAGTAGCACTTCAGGACTTCGAAGTTATAACATATTTTTTCAGGTAATACCTAATTCTACATTTGAGTAGAAATGATTTTTTCAACTTACAGGTCACTAATATTGTTTATTCGACTGTAAAACTAAAACAAATTTTGAATCTGAAGCTAACTTCCATCACTTAATGTTTGGTTTTTAAATCTGATTTATGTTAAAAATTTTATTTACAGTCAAAAACCATCCTTCATCCGCCCTGTTCTTCATTAATGCAACTTGATTCCAGTATTGTTCAAATTGACTGCTTTTCAATTTATTTACTAATATCTACAAACTCTAGAACATACATTTGCAATACCGAAAAAGAGCAATATAGACAAATAGGAAAGCAATTACGAGATTCACCTCTCGGTGCATGTATAATTTCAAATGGTGTCGATGTTGAAAATACAACAATTTACACAAAAATAACGGGAGGTTTGTTTAAGAATATTAAAGACGACGAAAGTTTTATCAGTGCGCAGCTAAATGAAAATTTAAAATTTTATTGTGGACGACCTGGTGCACGATTATGGGAAGCTAAAATGGATGGTACCGTTTCTCATACTCTACATGCTAAAAGTTTTTTGAAAAATAATCACGTCAACGTAATACGTTTGGATGATAAACCTGAATCTCATTTAATTATGTCAAGAAAAGTAAACGATTTTAAAAATTTAACTTTTACTAAAGTTTACAAGTTTGAAAAATTTATATTTACGTTTAATTCTGAAGGCTTCGTCATTTTTGACCCCGAAACGATTGGCGTTATTAGTGGTTGTAATCAGTTTAATCACATACGAGATGTTAAAATTGTGGAAGATTTAATCTATATTTGGAATGAAAAGGAAGAAATGAGCGTGGTAGGCGTGTATGATTTAGAAAAAATTGTGATCAAAACTTTGTTGGACAGGAAGTTTGTTGCTTGTGGAGAATTATGCTTAAATTTTCTAGATGATTTATTACCGTTAGTGGAAATGTCGAATAAATTACATTTGGTGATGATTTTAAAAGAAAAGCTTTACGAATCTTACAGCGATTTGTTGGAGAAATTGCTTCCACTATTTAAAGCTTTGGAAGAATTTTCTAACAGAAAGTTTTTTGAGAAACCAACATCGGGAATTGTTGCCGTAAATAATATGTACCATGTACAAAATTCTGGCACCGAAGGTCCAAGCAAAGTTCTACCCCCAAATGAGAATGTTGTTGATAGTAACGAAACTTTGCTTGACAATAAGGCGGAATTGAATCTCAACTTAAAAATTTTTAATCAACGCTTTGACTTGAGCAAAATTAATAATAAAGTAGAAATGGCGAAATTTGACAATCTATTAACTTCAAATACGGTAGATGCTTCTTTAGCACTCTTTGTGGAATTTAATAAATTTATGGTCGAAAAAGGACAAGATGAAGACTTCATGCAGCTATGGTGTTACCGGTATTTTTTAAAATATTTTTCAAAGTGTAATTTTGGTGAAGAACTTGAAACGAGAGCCTCTGAAGATCCAGTGGTACAATTTGTTTACAAAGCTTTTTGTACCTTAGACAACTTGGAGGAATACAGTTGCAATTGTTCTTTTCCATTACCTTTGGCAAAAAATCATGCCCCAAAGTTTTACGGCATAGGATGTGAATTACTAAAAAAGTTTTATGTTGTATCTAACGCACATTTTGAAGAAATTCATAATAAAGTGCCCTTCATGTGGAAGTACATAATTACACATTTAAAATTCGACCATGACATTGATTCTCTATTGCCTTTACTTATACAATTTGGAGATGAAGATATTTTGCTAACATTTTTGACTAAATTTAAGTATGATACGTGGGATAGAGCAGTACAATTGATAATTAATTTAAATAAACAGAAATGTATAAATTGTGACAATAACTTTCAGCAAAACTGTGATATTATAAGTTGGAAGAAATTTGCAATTTTAATGGTACAATCGATGGGTGCACCAAATTCCTTAAGTTTACTCACCCGTTATGCTTCCTTCATACCATCACAGCAATTAGATGCTAATTTTTTTCAGACTTGTATTTTTTCATCTTTAATCGACAATTCACATGAAGATTTAAGATGCGAAAGCATTAATTTGGTTCAAAATCTTCACTCGAATAAAATTACATCTTTAAAGGTAAGCTAAGAAAAATTTTTATTTATATTTGAATTTGATCTAATTTTTTGCAGTTTGAAAAATTACTGGGTACATTTTTACAAGATAAATCTACAAAGAAAGCTTCAGCATGTTTTGTAAATTCGCTATCATTAATTCACAAGTCCGGTTTGAAGTGCTCTTTTTGCGAGTTACCAATCAGTGTTCCAATGTTAGGTAATGAAATTCAATTAAATTGTAAACACTTTTTTCATGAAATTTGTTTACAGTTTAACAACAATTTATGTATTAATTGTAAATAATGCAATTGTTGAAATTATTTTAATGAACCTTACTAAAATATTTACCAAAGATGTAATTAAGTTGTTTCCAAAAATTCTATTTTAGAATTTTATTTATCATATTTATTTATTATATGTAATAAAGTTGTGAGAATATTATAGCAATAAATAAATAATAATTTTTTGAGAATAAATGTGTTAATTTTTCAACTATCGAGAATTAATATTAAATTAAACTTAAATTTTTTTTATAACATTAGCTTTCAGCAGTGCTTACTGCTAGCATTTTAAAGTTTAATGTAAATGTGTTAATTTGTAGTGATTTTTTCGTCAACAAAGTCGTCTATTAAATTTTCATCAGTGCCTATATTTTTCTGGGAATGTCGAATTAATTTTCCAACTGGAAAAACATTTGAAGCATTTTTTGCTACTTGTGGTTCACAAAAATCACTTTGCGGGCCGTCCTGTGAATTGTAAAAGAATTATTAAAAACAAATTAACTAGCAAGTCTTTCCCAAAGTAGAAATTGATGAAAGAAAGGAAGTACCTACATAAAATACAATGCCTGCTTTGGTTGTGTGAAACATCATACGAGATGAATAATTTTCTTGCATACATAATCAAGGCTTAAGCATAAAGCAATGGATAAGGTAGCTCTGTCAGCATAGGGTATAACAACGCAGGCGGCAGCCGAAAAGACATGGCTCACATTAGTCTTATTGTATGATCCGTTTCGGTGTTACCACAAGGAATTCATTATTATCAAACGCACATGTCGCATTAATCTACAGTTGTGCCTTTTCGAACTACTCTTGTGTGACCAATACAAGTACAAACTTTCAAATTTCAATATTGAAAAATTAGTTAACTATAGGGATCAATAAAAGCTGTTTAAATTGTTCAATTATTTCTTTAATAATATTAATATGGAAGGTATAGGAACCAATAACCATATTTTTTATATTTTATTAAACTTGTGCAGAAGCGGAGTATTGGATAAGTTGGATAGAGGATTTTGTTTAGTACTTTCTCCGCGAATAAAACAAAGAAGTACATCTTTGTTTTATTCGCGGAGAAAGTACTAAACAAAATCCTCTATCCAACTTTTATATTTTAGTTTTAAACGGTGACTGGTCATTGTTATTGCCAGTATGAGGTCGTTAGTACTTGTAAATTGTATACAACTGTATTCAGTTTTGCTGAACATTAATGTTCTAAATTATATAAGATTAGTTTTGTAACAAAATGGGGATAGGGTTCGCTAATGACTATTGGAAAGGTTTAGGTTTATATAGTGTACTGCAGAAATGTTTTGACTGAAGAGAGGTCAAACTTTTGAATAAATCGAATTTGAAGTTAGCAAATTTTACACTTTCAGTGACGCGCATGATGAAAATTTGTGGAATCTCGCCCATTCTGTTGTCGGTCCGCGTGCTTTTATATACCCTAACATTTAAAAATTTTCGCTCCGGCATACAAACTAACAGAAAAACTGTACGAACGGAGCCACGACTGCGAAAACCCTCTAGTAAACCAACTAGGGAAATACGAAATCGTCGATTTCCACAGGTTTAAGAGGCCGAAAAGCATCTTGACTCCAAGAAATACAGGATAAACTGGTAGCAAACAATTCATGCGATACTTATTGGGATAACCACTTCTCTTTCAGCAATTAATTTTTTGTAATCTGTTTCAGCGTGTTAACTCTGTTTCAGATTAAATGAAGTTTAACCCGTTCTCTCCCCTTTGGGCTAGGTGCTATTCGTCCCGTTATTTCTGGGACAGGTGCTATGCGTCCCCATATAATATGATTTTTGGGATAGGTGCTTTTCGTCCCGTTTTTCTTCTCGCTTCGCATCAAGCATGGATCATGGACAACCGGGCCTCACCCGGCGGTCTGAAAATTTTTCTTTTCTCATTTTATTCTACTAATATCATGCCTTTCTCAAGGCATAATGCGACCGGCTTCTACGCCTTTTCAGGGTTTTGACCCATGTTACATTTTCAACGAGAGTTTTTATTCAATTTTTGAGCGTTGGAGGAGACAAAGCACGTGCTTCGCTTCGCGAACCATGCTTGCTTGCTTGCTGTGTTCGCTCCGGCAGTTGGACCACGCCTTTCGTAAGAGTAACATGCACGAAAGGTTACTGTTTTCACATTGTTTTGTTTTATTCGATTTTTTTGGGGGTGAAACGTAAAAGTTTACTGCCCCATACCGCAACTATACTTTTAAAAGCTATATCCAGGATTTCTAGGATCCCGCTTTTCCTAAAATCCAGGTTGGGGTGGATTAATATTCCTCAAATATATTTAGCCCAATAAACCATTGTCAAAACCGCCCGAATGGCCTAATGGAGCGGAGCGGAAGGCCCGTAGACAATGGAATTACCTTCGAATCGAATGCACACCTAAAAAAGGCTTCTTGTTATACTTTGTATAGAAGCCTAAAATGGAAAATTACACCAAATTTATGGTGGGCGTGGCCGACACTTTTCCGTTAATACACTAGTAACGATTTTTTTGCTAATATTTTTTTACTAAATCTACTAATCACACTCCCAGCTTTCTGAATCTCAAAGAAAAAATCAATTTCCGGGTGAAAAATTTTCACTCATCAGAATGATGTGGCAGGTCAGAACCGGGGATGGCTAAGCCAGTAGGCGAGCCTGCTGCTATGTGAATTGTATCCCTTGGTATTAATGTTACTGATTTTCACACTTTTTTCGGATTTAATCGAATTTTCGATAATTTTAAACGTCCGTAACGGCGTCAGAGTCACATTCGGACCGAAACATACCCAAAAAGTCCGAAAATTACCCCAATTTTTGTTAAATTTCGTGGGGGCCGTGGCCTACCTTTAAACCCCTATTAGGGGTTGAATTAGGGTTATTTATCAGGGGTTCAGTCAAAATAATTTTTCTATAGACTATTAACCATTATCTTTACAATAATCAATAGGAAATTTTGATTTGGATGGTTCCCAATAGCGAACTCTCCCCCAAAATGGGATAAAAATTCATTTCATTTTCAAAATTAAATATAACTATAAACTATTATTGGGCTAGAGTTATATAACCTTATCCACCTAAATTAAAATTTCCTATTGAGTATTGGATAGTTTACGGTTTATATAGTAAACTAAAATTATTTAGGGTGAAAGGGGGTCAAACTTTTGAATAAATCGAATTTGAACTTAACAAATTTTACACATTCAGTGACGCGCATGATGCAAATTTGTGGAATCTCGCCCATTTTGTTGAAAATAATATCTTGTTGTCTAAAATAATATCATATTAATCTTAATTTAATGCAAAAGTAGACGTTAATACGCGTATTTACTCATCAGGAAAGTGATAATTACAAGTTAAATTGCAAAATAAATATATCTGATAATACATCTATGGAATAATAATGTATGTGTTATTTATTAATAGCATTTAGGTAGTACGGTTGGCCTAACGGCCGCTCCACTGTAAAAATGTAAAAACTGTAAAAATTAGCTTTAGTAAAAATTAGGCAAAGTTATTTTCTTATTCGCAAACGGTTTTTTTGGTTTTCCATTATTTTTTATTATTGTGACCTTTATTTAAGCTAAAATAATGTGCATTATCAGAATTAATGTGACCTACTGAGTTTTCTTGTTAAACTACTTCTTAAACAGCTTACATACCTACACTCGTATACCGCAAAACAATTTGTTACGTTCAGCAAGTTACGAAGCAACAGGTATATTATATAATTATTACTTATTCTCACAGAACGGAAACTTTTTAAATAGACTATAAAAATGATATTTTATTAACAATAAATATCTTCCAATTGGAGTTACAAATTTTTTCTCTGGTGTTTTGTTTTCTTTTTCATTTCCAGCCATCACAAAACAAAAGATGAAAAGTGTGGTGTGGAAAAATAATTGCTGCTCGCTGAAAGAAAAACGTGAATGGGCGCATGTAAATTGCGTCCCGCGGTCACTATTTTCGAAGGATTTTGGAGTGGTCAGAAAAAGGTACGGGTAAATTGCGTCCCGAACTCAAGTCGGATTACAGGTAATACCTAACGGATTACAGGTAATACCTAGCATACTTGGAAAAAAAAATGAAATTAAATAAAACACTTAATTATAAAATAATTTATTATACTTATAAGAAATTGTAATTTATGTTGCAATATGTGGTAAATTGCAATAACAAACTAAATTAAGAGATTCGGAAAGCTGGGGGTGTGATTAGTAGATTTAATAAAAATATTAGCAAAAAAATCGTAAACTACCCGTGTATTAACGGAAAAGTGTCGGCCACGCCCACCATAAATTTGGTGTAATTTTCGATTTTTTAGGTGTGCATTCGATTCGAAGGTTGTTCCATTGTCAAAACCTACCCTACGAGCCTTCCGCTCCGCTCCATTAGGCCCTCCGGGCGGTTTTGACAATGGTTACTTGGGCTAAACATACTAGAGGAATATTAATTCACCCCAACCGGGATTTTAGAAAAGCGGGATCCTAAAAATAATTAACGGTGTTGCCATTTCAATATCGTCCTAATGGCTGAACTGCTAGCCTGTTAGCTTTCAAGCCAAGATTCATGGGTTCAAATCCTGTGAGGTGCTACCTATAGAAGAAATTTTCGCTCACCAAATGTCTATCTGCTGGCCCCAGATAACATTATTTATGGCTAAAAAACTTCCCTGATCGGAGTAGGCGGTGTAAAAATCGTCTATTCCCGTGGTTCGGAATCTACGTTAAGCTGTAGGTCCTCTGTGCTCGTCACACATTTTCAACACGCAACGAGCAGAGACAGGGAGGTATCGGGATAATGTTGCAAGACGTTCAAAACCGAATATACATACTATAAGGTGTTAATTCTTCACAAAGCAAAAAAACCAATTTATTATTATACTATTTTTCTATATTATATTTCTTTATTATATACTATCTATTGAAACATGATCTAGTACCAATTGCAGTATTGAAATTCAAAAATATTGTTATTTAAATGGTAGCACACCAAGCAAATACAGGAGAACCATCGTGAGGGTTAATTTCACCCCCTCCCCTCAGCAATCCGCATCTGTCTAAAACTTACGAAGGCATCTCAATACAACAAGAAACTACTTTGTAAACTGAACTTTTTGGGAAAAAAATCCCCATTTTCAATTTTAGGTGATTGTATTGTAATTTTAAAAAGCTAGTACATAAATTTTTCAGCAATACAATAACTTCAAAAAATCAATAAACATATACATTTATAGAAAAAAATTTTTGTAATAATAGTTGTAGTACCCTGTATTGTAAAATGACCAACATATTTTAAACTTAAATACAGCTTAAAGAATAAGGGGATTACAATGCAGCTTAAAGAATAAGGGGATTACAATGCAGCTTAAAGATTAAATTAACCGTTCTGACCATATTGCCGATGGGACGCAATTTACCCGTACCCTTGACCGTGGGACGCAATTTACCGTCACCGACGTGAATAACATCTTTTCGGATATAATCTAGCATGGAAAACTAGAATGGAATCGTTCAGAACGATACAAAATCTTCATGCAGAAAATGGAGAATTCTAGAGTTTGGTAATTTTTGAAACGGCAGTAGAAAAAATAATGTATGTACAAATAATACTAAACATGTTTTTAAAATTACTCTAATTTTCATAATCATTTCATTGGATTGCATGACCTCCATGCTCTCCACAATCTATATGACTATTTCTTATGGATGCATTTAAAACATATTTTTACAAAACTCTAATTCAAAATTACAAGTTCTCGATATGTCGTTTCCAACAATGCTGTTTTATGATTATTACCGATTAATGGTTTATTATATCCTTGTGAAATTATTTTCTATAAGTATTTATGAGCTACATAAAATTTCACTCTTTTCGAAAATTTTGAAAGTTTACGAATGTAAAGTTTGTATATTTTAATAACCCTCATTTACAAAACATATTTTCAGTTACATATTATATTAATGCATTAAACCAGAAAAGAGTTGGTATATTATATATTTTTGGTCACGGTTATGGCCAACTAAAATTTTCATAAATAAATGGAGTTAATAAGTGAAAGTAATGTTAGGTACTATTTTTTAATTACAGGTACTGGTTGTCTAAAATTAATTTTCAAACAATTGCGCTCGGTGCAATTTGTCTGTTTAATTCTACATTATTTGTCTTTGTTTTTCTTCCCAATTACCTCAAAACTTTGTAGGTACAGGTAGTTTTAAATAAAGATACTATATTCGATACACAAAATTTTTAGGAATATATACAATTCTTTCAACAAAAACATTGACCACGATAAGCACCAACAGTTGCGGTCGTCTTCTGAATTACGTTAAATGCAAATACAGTAGTCAAATTATACATTCAAAATAATATGCATCTCCTTAGGACCATATTGATAATATCTGAACAACAATTTAATCTACTACCCACAGATAACAGGAAACTTTCAGACATAACCTCAATCACCAAGTGCCTGTGACGAATGCAGGCTGAAAGGTATGAGCGTCTCTTATTAGGATTCTATAACCAATGGAGAGAAATTCTGATCATACGTGAAAGTCATAGCCAAATGAAAACGAATATTAATGGTGGAAAGTCGATATATCGCATTTCCAGTAAAATAGTATCGCAAGTCAAATAGTATATTAAAGTATAAGTGGATATTAAGATCTTTAAAACACGCGCGATTTTGCGAGCACGACGGCGCAGCCGGAGTGCTCGAAATAGAGCAAGTGTTTTAAAGATCATGTATCCACGAATACTTTACATAATTTTTTTTTATTGGTACACTTTGAAATCATTAATACTGGTATTGATACTACAAAAAATGGAAATAATATCTGACAGTAAGTGAAATGGTCGAATTTGTGATGTGACATCAGTATACCACTGTCGTTGCCATGGAAGTAAGAAAAACAAAAATTAATTTTACAATCTGTCACATAAGATTAATTATTTTTGTCACCACAGTTTTTGTTGTATATTGCTTAAGAAAATGAGTGTTACCATTGATTACTTAAATAGTAAAGCAGAATCGCGGTTAATACCGCAAAAATCGGAAGCCGCTTATAAAAAAGAATACGACAAGTTCATTAAATGGATGGAAGAGGAAAAGGTAACAGATACAGATGAACGAGTTATGCTTGCTTACCTTCAGAAAATGTCGGAGCAGTACAAGGCATCGACTATGTGGGCTATCCATTCGAAATTGCAAAGTATGTTGAGGATAAATAAAGGGGTCGATATAAAATCATTTACGAAAGTGCATGCATTTATGAAGGCAATCAGCAAGAATGACGTAGCCAAGAAGTCTTATGTATTCAAGGAAGATGATCTGCGGAAGTTTTTCATAGATGCACCGGACATTACGTATTTATTTTTGAAAGTGGTATCCATTTGCGGTATCTTTGGCTCTTGTAGAAGATGTGAATTGTGCGATTTACGCTTACATGACATCAAGGAAGAAGGAAGCGTATTGCTTATTACTATCCGACCATCTAAGACAGTGAAGACTCGACGTTTTACTATTGCCGACAATGATGGAATTAGATATGTGCATTTGGTGAAGGAGTATTTATCATTGCGCCCGAAAAATGTAAGTACCGACAGAGTTTTCTTACGGTATGATAAGGGAAAGTGCACCAAACAAGTGGTTGGTATTAATACATTTGGATCATGTCCATTGCAAGTTGCACGATACCTTAAATTAGACGATTCTGAAAAATACACGGGACATGCGTTTCGACGTACGTCCGCTACCATAATGGCGAATAGCGGCATGACAATAGATCAAATCCAACGACAAGTAGGATGGAAATCGGCAGCTGTGGCGACTGGTTACGTTGAAGAGAGTATTAGCAATAAGAAGAATGTTTCAAACATTATTGGGAGTGCCATTAATGGAAATGCAACCTCATTGACTTCCGAGAATATTAGCAGCATTTCCTCTGATTTAAAAAACGGAAGTATTAATATTTCAAACAATTCCAGCTGCACTTTTAACATTTATTTAAAAAAAAATTAATTTTGTTAAATATTTGAATATTAAATAATTAAATAATAATTAAAGAGTTGACATTTTTTAACTTCACGTTTCTTAGGTTGTTGAAGTTGCCATGGTAACTTTAAAACACGCGCGTTTTTGAAAGTTGGATTTAAGCACGCTGATGCGTACTTTAAATAAGCATTATAGGATACCAATAAAAAAAAATTATAAATTCTGAGTTACGTCACTAAAATGTCTATAAAATAATGCTGCATCTAAAAAAGTATTGTCATGGACCAATTTCACATGGTTCTGACGTCAGCTTCATCTTTCGTGACGGCAACTATACTTATGAGAACCGCAGGTAATTTTATATCAATTAATTTACATGCAATTAAATAATAAAATTCAAATTAAATATAGTTGCCAAAATCAACGTGTGACGTCACGAAGTTGTAAGAGCGCAATATGTTTAGATGCCCCGGTCGCACCCTTAACATTAAAAATCTAAAACAAATTGAATTTTAATTTGAATTGCACAATAATTGTTCTACTCGACAACAAATTTAGTGATTAGTTCTCTTCTTCTTCTCCTTATTCTAGGACTACGTCATGTACATACTTCCCAACTATAGTGCCTAGTTTTGGCCGAGGAACTGTTGGTTCTGTGGGAAAAACGGTAATACAGTTAACAATTTTAATGACAACAAAATTGCAAAGTCAACAATAATGACAACGGTTAAACAAGTAATTGAATGGTACAACAAATAATGAAAATGCTAATTCCTTAGGGGAATCAGCCAAACAAATTAAAACAGCGTACAATCAAATCTGTCTCCGGCAAACCAGAACGTTGCCTCGAGGAAGCTACTAAAAATGAAGGTGGCAAAAGCAAACAATCTCAATACAGTGAAAATGCAATTGACTCACCTCGGTCAAGGAAGACGACGAAAAACACTCCACCGTTGTGATGTCCACGAGATTGGGTGTGACTGGCTACCACGAAACAACTTCCGGCCACCGGGCTGACAGGTCACGCTTCCTTGAATGGTTCTTCTCGAGCGACCCCGATGCTTCGCTGGATGTTTGGTCGGACCGCAGAGACAGGTTGAAATGGTGTCGGCAACGCAAGCAGAGAACGAGTTGAACCCCCAATTGAGTTGACCAAATATTCGAAAATAGCGGTTTCCACGAAACCTCGGGCGGTAGATTTGTATTGTACGTCAGCACGACGAACGTAAACGCGAAACAGGTGATTAGACGTAATCGAGATGGTAATAGAGACGGACACAACTTAACAAAGGCTACGGATTCACAGACAAAGTTTGGTGCAGCTAAACTTCTCGAGAGAATTCTTGAGGTTACACCCAAAAATATATGACAGCTCGAACAATTCTACCAACTTTGGTAAAACAAAAACTCCAAGGTTTAGGCGTGCGCACTGGTAACAACTCGGCGTTAAAAATGTGGTAGATAACGCGCTTGGATCGAAAAATTGCAACACAAAAATCTTGCAAATGCGCTGCAGCGCGCAAAAATCTTCGTACCCAGAATCACTCTCGCAAATTGCTAAAATGACCCTCCAATTCCAAATCCAGCAAAACGATTGAATCTTCAAGTTCTAAGAATATCCACGCACCAACGGAATACGTTTATTTCTCGCGAGAGCCACACCAAAAGTGATCAGGAAATGCCCCTCTACACCGAGCGGACAAAAATGAAACTCCACGCGCTAGCGTCGAGGACATGTAGGTCGTGTCTAAAGTGACGCCAAACGGCAAAATAGCGGGCAGTAAATAAGGTTGACGTTGATGAATTAAAAATTCGTCACACCTTTCGATGTGCCTGTACCCTGTTTTTTATTGTTATGATAACAAGTCATTAACACAGGAGAACCGGCGTCTTTACGTGCCCTCCGAAGCACGGAAGACAGTCAAGAAATTGTAGACTGTACCCAGAGTCGAACCGGGGAACCCTACGTTAGCAGTTGATCGCGCAATCAAGCCATGACCGTCGTCAAGTGAATTGCTATTGGAATTAAATGGAACAATAAACTATTAGCTGAGTTATAAATTTTTATGAGTTTTCACTTGAACTACTGCAACATCTGTTGCAAAAATATGATATAGGTCCTATGAACAATTTTATGTGGAATTTAATTTAAGTACTATAAAAAGGCTAAGACGTCATGATTTTAAATTATTTCTGATAGGTTAATATTACCTAATGGTAAAATAATTAACTTTTTAATAACCGAATTTTGAATTCAAGATTTGAAAAACTTATACCCTTTTGTATTACTGGAATTGTGGATACTGTAAATGTATTTACGGAACTGTGTGTTCTAGTATAGTTTGTTTCAGAATAATTGGAATTAAAAAAAGTCATAGCATCAAATTACGTTGATATAAAGACGACACATAATACAGAGATAAGATTGTCGGGTCAACCAAGAGAACATAATATGCATTGCTAAAGGCTGGCTCGAGATTAAAATAATTAATCTTATCTCTATTATTATGTTTTGTTTATAGTTTGTACGTTTTTATATCAACGTAATTTGATGCTATGACTTTTTTTAATTACAATTATTCTGAAACAAACTATACTTATTAGTAGTTGTAATTTAAGTACCGGGAGTGCATAAAATAATGTTTTACAGAATAAAGGATTAAAATGTCTTAATTGTACAGGTAGTTTGAACTTGTGACCAAGGTTTGGGACTCTGGATCTAAAGATCCCGGATTCGAATCCTAATAGCTCAACAAAAGAATTAATTATCCGTGCCATAGTTCGGATTCCACGTTAAGCTGTAGGTCCAAAGAATTTATCTTAATAAGTAACCAAGATTTCTTGGTCGAATCTCTAATTAGAACCTGTTATGAGATAAAGAAAAGAATAACCTCTAGCCAACAAAAAAATAATTATTAATTACCTGATAGTCGGTTCTTGTGAAAATGAAAATGGAGTTCACTTGGGTTTTCACAAATAAAGAGATATGTGAATGTTCGCAGTAATGATAGGAATTGAGGCTTACAGCGCATTCCTACTCAAAATTTCTGAACGAATTTAGCTAAGATGGGGGGGGGGGACTTGGAAAACAAAAATTTAAACAAGATACAGGGCGTGTAAAATATGAACATTACAATTTATTTTGAATTTATTGGAAATCTTGGAAATTTATTATAAATCTTTGGAATTCTTCTTCTTCTGGCTTTTCATTCCTAGGGGAATTTCGACACATTTTCCAATGTTTTCAAATCCAATTTTGTTGGGGGGATTAGTCCCCGTATACTTTTCCTTACTTCATGTCATCTTTCAAATCCTCTTATCAGTTTTCGCATTCTCTACGACCCTTCTCCATACTTTTCAGTTCAGTATCCTATTTCTCCAGTCATTCACATTCATTCGTCTCAGATCCTCAATCGTGTCCTCTCTCCATCTTTTTCTCGGTCTTCCCACGTAAGGATTCCATTTCATTAACTTTGTTATTGCTCTTTCTTCCTGTGCTCTCTTCACATGATCCATCCATCCCAATTTTAACGCCTTCACATGTCTGACTATATCAGCTTCTTGTATTTCATTCGTTAACTCTTTATTTGTTCTTCTTCGGTATTGCTCCTCATTCACCTTTTCGGGACCCAGTATCCTTCTCAACACCTTTCTCTCAAACACCCTAAGCTTCTCCTCTTCCGCATTTGTCAAGCAGAGCAGTTCAATTCCATATGTTACCACAGGTCTTATCAATGTTTTCTAAATTCTACTTTTGTTTATTAATTATGAAAATTACTGGAAATTTCTCGGATATCTTTGCAATTCTTTAAAAATCTTTTGAATTCAACAGAATTGCTATGAATTCTTTGGAATTCCGAGTCCTCTATAAACAAAGTTTTAGGAATATTTACCCATCGTGGGGAGACAGCTTATAATAACGAAAATGTTGGTTAAAGACGGGAAAATAATTCTAAAGAAAGAGAAGAAGAAGATTATAATAATATCTAACCTCTCTGTAGGGGACCAAAGAAATAAAAATTGATTACTACTTCTAAGGAGAAGGTAAGTTCATATATTATTAGACCCAGACTAACTTTGGTAATTAACGTATGCACAGATGATATGTCAGCTCAGGAAGTCGGCGAACGGTGACGGAGTTCGTCGATTGAATTCTGATAAGAATAAATAGGGTATCTGCAGGAATAAAAGAACCAAGTTTTTGACCAACTAATCTTTATATTATTGCTGAGAATATTAAAATCCAACAAGAGTGAATCTAGTTTATAGTAAACAAGCGCTAACGACTTTGTTGTACTGGCAATAACAAGGACTAGTCTTCGTTTAAAACTAAAATTTTTGTGGTTATTATTAATTCAAATTTACAATGTAAGAAGTTACGTTATAATAAATTACAAATTCAAAAATGTTTTCTACTCTGATTATTGAGCCCCTTTTGGAGGTAGATCCACTGTTTAAATTTAAGCTGCTACGTTGTTCAGCGAACAGCTGTCGTTTGCAATATTTCTCGCAAATATTAGATACCATTAATTTATGATAATATTTCTTACCAGTGTACAAATTTTCTGTTGCTTTGGAAAACCTCCGTCTATCCTTTGTAATATATGCGTATGATTATCCAACTATTCCATTTTCAATTGGTTGAACACAACCTTCAAATTCTCTCGTGGTATTCTTCTTCCACAAAATTTTAGCCTTCTACTAAAGTTTGAACTCACTCTACTATACAAATCTAGCACCCGTTGCATAGTTAAATCAATGATCACAATTTGGCTCAACTCTTGTAAAAATTAGCTTAACCCTACGCTAAAGTCAAAAATCTCTTGCGTAATTCTAATGGTCAACTTCGACCTGCTTCTCTGGTCGCGACCTGTGCTGGCTCTTCCAACGGCTTTCCATTCGATCTGGACGTTTTGCTTCCTTTCTTTACCAAGCTAAATTACGCATTATTCTTTTTAGATATTTTGTTAATCTTCCATTGAACCTTTTTTTATCATTAAAGTAACGGCAAAATTATCAACTGTAAGTTCATCCATCTCAGAAGAAGGATAATCGATTTTATCAATCGTACCGGGTATCGCGAATGTAATAGGACCAACATTGCGTCTGCCCTATTGAAGTCATTTCAAGAATACAAATTCTGTAATTTGTGGCTGTAATTTTAACTTAGGATGACCCTAGCTCAGACTGTGAATATTTAAAAAATGTCAGCGAGGAAAATAACATTCGTCGCATGTAAAAATTCTTAAATTCGTAAAACAAGATAAAATATTGTAAAATTCATTGTGAATTAATTGATCGTGGAGAAATAGTAAATTTTGTGAAAATTTCCGTCCTAACAAAAAATAATTCGTGCGTGCCAAAGTAATTAATTAAAATTAAGTTAATTAATCGATTTATTCCAGCCCATTGATTTTTATTATTTAATTAACTTGTTAATTTTCAAATTTTGATTTAACAATCCTCGTTATGATTAAATGGAAAATTGTTCATGAAACCTGCACTTGCAATAAATTATTGTTACAAAGTGGGTCAATATAAAATTAAATAATACGCATTTTAGACAGAATAAATGCCAATAAATATATATCTGAAAGCGAACAATGTTAACAAAAATTGTTTAAATAAATAATCAATAAACAAGCCTTTACTTGAGGTGTAAATAGGACACCATTAAAGTATCATATTATACCAAGGTTGAACAGACTACAAATAAGAAACAAAAATATGCTACACAATTAGTATTTATTACAAAATTACCTTTTTATACGTAGGACCTTCATCTATGTTGAAACTACAGATAAAAAATAATGAAATTGATTAGGTAGGTATCAATAATAAATTGCGGGTTCCAATTCGTGCACTTAAATTTTTTTTAAATTACTATGAGGTGCAGCATTGCAGCAATTGCTTATATCATTTCTTATATAATTTTAAAATTATCCAATTTTCCTTATAAATAATTTTAAACTTGACCTTTCTCTAGATGCGATATGACTGAGCGAAAGTTGTCTGCTACAGTTGTTTAGAAAGTTGGTTGCTCAAATTGAGTATAACGAGTAAAATCTCATTATTTGTAACACGCGCTTCAACAAGACGTTTAACCTTCATTTTTCAATAAAAATGATGACTATTATTTTATTAGAAAAATAATCTAGTTTACATGAATTTATCGATTTTTTAAATTATCAATAATAAAAAACATTTCTCGAAAGTTTTTACAATTGTGCGTGAAGTTGCCTTAAAACTTCATTAAATTGGAGTAAGATTATGGAGTGGGAAAAATCAACCGATTCGAAAAAACTAAAGTGGGATATTTTAAAAACAAGAATATAGTGAACGATACGCTTTAGTATAAAAATTAATACATGAGATTATTAATTTGTGTTCGATAAAAATTTCAACTTCTTTTGAAAATGAGAAAATTTAATTTCGGTGGTTTGGTGTGTCAAAAGCGGTATTATTCGAGTGTTATCAATTTTCCCGAACCGGAAAAGTTTCAAAATGAAGTGTCTTGTAATGCAAAAAGTGCTATACCTTTTAAAAATATACCAGGACCTAAGCCTTTGCCGCTCATTGGAAATAATTGGAGGTTCATTCCATATATTGGTAAAAAAATTTGAAATTTTTTATAATTATTAATATAGTGAAATTTCTCCAACTTTGGGTATCAGAATACTTTTACTGAACCCGAATACTTTTACTTAAATATTACAACACTAGATAATTTCGTAAAATTTACATTTTAAATAGTTGCGTATTTAACCACCAAAATAATTTTTTGAATAAAATTTTTATGCTAGTATAGGGCCAATTACTACGCATTTTTGGCACTGGTTCTAAATAAAACGCAGTTTCCATTTTCTGAAATTATTAAAAACGATCTATATTATAATTAGCATATCACAAAAAAATCGCTAAGAATACTTTTGAACCCAAAGTATGTATCTAGCATAAAACAATGTGATATCAGTTATCAAAAAGTAGGTTAGTTGAAATTTGTATTCAACATTACTTCTAAAATCAGAAAAAGAAGCTTCGAAATGGGAAATTGTAATAAAAAGATCCTCGAAAGTAAAACTGTTTAGCATAAAAACTACGTAACTATGAAACTTGTTTAAGCAATATTGATTTGGTAATGTAAGTATTTACATCATTGCCAATGAACTCTTCATTTATTCACGCATTCAGCACAAAATTTGTAATCCAACTTCTTTTTACATGGAACCGGAAATGATTGAAATAAACTACTTCTGTTGTAAATGATAAATAATCCTAATTCGAGAACAATAATTATTATAAAATAATATTTCAACATTTCTAAAATTTGATGATCGGTTATAAACTGATCCGGAAGTCAGTTGACCAGTAGAGTAATCCGTTATAAAATCTTTCTTGCTGAAACCATTTCAGTTAGTTTTGACTTTTGCAAATAAATCGTGCTAAGAAGCAATCCCGAGTTCTACTCGCAGGTGACTTCGAAATCCCATAATAAGCTGGCGCAGTCGACTCCGGTCGCTTTTATCCATTTAATACATGAAGGTATTTTTGGCCTCATCCGTGGAATTGCAACCATACGTGAAGGAAACAATTGTTAAGTCTTTAGCCTAACTTAGGAAATTTGCGACCATACGGGAATAACATAGTCAAATCCCAGGAAACACTCAATAACTAGTAGATATCCAGTGTATATCCACTAGCTTTTGGATGTCCACTGGATATTCTCTGAATATCCACTAGATTTCTGTGTTGCCTGGGATGACACAATGAATACTTCCTGGTGGAGGGTCAACATTCCATTAGATCCTAAAACTATACTGCCCTCATAAGCATTTGAGACTTTTGAGATGCAAACCTTATTAAGGCTTCGTTAAGGCTTATATTTAAAAAACATCAGCAC
Organism: Podabrus alpinus; assembly: GCA_932274525.1. Taxonomy (NCBI): domain Eukaryota; kingdom Metazoa; phylum Arthropoda; class Insecta; order Coleoptera; family Cantharidae; genus Podabrus; species Podabrus alpinus. The sequence goes on along the minus strand of OW026457.1, from coordinate 61,967,061 downwards.
ATAAATAGATGCGGCACTCTTGCTTTTGAAGGTAGTATTATAGATATTTTTTTTTTATCAGATAATAGTACAATTAGAAACAATTATTATTATCTATAAATATAAAACAAATCGGGACTAATGCTATAACATAAAAAGATTTTTCCTGGTGTATGTATACGGAATCTACGCCTGTGCAAAATTTCAGCTTCCAGGTGGTTTAAATATTGCACCTAAACTTGGCTGAAAACATTAAATCTCACATTAAGAAATGTGGGTCAACCCAGAAGAAGATGGGAAGACCAGGAGTGATGCAACAGACAAAGGTTTAAAGCGTGAAGATGTTGATGATGAGCTTGGCTGTTTCAAAAACTTGCGTTGTCTCGCTCGTAGATGGACTCTACGAAACGGCTTAATCCTGTATTTTTCATACAAAGTCTCGAGAGATGGGTTACAACTGGTTGCATTCGTGGATTTTTCCACTGTTTTTAGATGGCTTGCTCGCAACTAACTGGGAAAAATGATGTTGCTATTGGGAGCGTCGGGTAAATATAATAAAACAAGTGAAGACTGAAGAAGGTCGTTTTATTTGCTTCATCAAAAGATCAACTTGAGCGATTACGTGCGTTGCTGCAATGCTGAATACTCGGTTCGACTCCGGGCTAAGTAAAAGCTTTATTCGGATCGTCTCCCTTTGGAAGGAAATGGCAAACCACCGAGATGTAATCTGCCCAGCACAGCCTCTCTGGAGACAATACTTGAAACTCACAAAACATATGCATGAGAGAGACGTCGCCTACGCCTGAAATGAGGCATTGCACTTGACAGAAGAAGAAGTATATCAATTCTCAAATTCAGGAGAACACAAAATAAAATAATTTTGAAACTAAGTATCAAAATGAAGATGTGTAACTTAGATAATAAAAAACCACAAGAGAAAACAGAAAACGTACTGAATGTACGCACCTGCAATGCATTTAACAAGCAAAACATATAGCACGCACTCTCTTGAAGGGAAAACGTACGACTTTCAAAAATCGTTGCTTCTCGTTTTTGAGTAATTTAATCAAATTACAACGGAAAAACCGCCGTTGTAATGAAAAATGATAACAAAGAAAATAAGCACAGAATACATCTATCAAATTGCATATAGAAATCATTGCAAATCCGCTTACCCTTCTACCCTATATCAGCAGGCCAGTCTCTGGATCTGAATTCTCCGTCATTCCATATAAAATCAACCAATTTTTTGCAATTATTTTCATGACTCCTTCGATTTTGTTCAAACTTGGTGTAATTCTAAGTTGTATTTAAATATATGATTTTGAACTATTGAGAATTATAATAAATTAAACTTTAAAAATAAAATAGTTACCGTATCCGCTCAGCGAACGTTGGCTATCAATTTGACCGAAGTCAAGATGACTGAATAGGGAAATAAATTCAATGGGGTGGTTTTCCGTCGCCTTCCCCATAGCCCACAGATTTATATTGGGCTTGAGAGAACAGCAATATATCCGGCACGACTAGGTCTAGAACCACGGTTTCCCGCTCGCTAGCCTGCCGGTGTAAGCTTAACACCACACTGCTGACTTTAATGGTTTTTAATAATTTAATATTTAGTAAATTGTAATTTCATGAAAATATATTGCCGTGATAAGCTACTGTATTTTGAATTTTTATAGCGGGAAAAAAACAACGGCTCTTTTAAATGCTCCGGACTAGCTATGCATGACAGACTCTGTAAATTTGGGTCGTAACTTGGGTTCATGTAATTAATCAAAACATTCAAATACGTCACCTTAAGCCTGTGATCTTTCTTATAACGATAATTCAATCAAATTGTAACTTGCGTCTGTCTATCCTTCAATCGACCACTGCTATTTATAAATTAAATAAAACGCAACGTTATCAGAACCAAAAAAATAAAGCAATTTATTTTACACAATAAAAATGTACGACAAAATATTGGTATTCTTATGCTAAACAAATCAAATTTTACAAAGTGAAATATCATAATAAAATTCCCCAAAAGTTTATGCGCGCCCGAAATTTATAGAAACGATTCGTCTGTTTATCAATTAGTAAGTGCGTCACAAAAAAAAAACTCTTACCGAATTACAATGTTCACACGGAGTTTTCCGATGTAACTGCGATGATGTGGAGCATAGAAGTCGAAGGTTCTCGTTGAAGAACAGCCTCTGATCTTGACCCAAAAGACAGGTAGGAACGACCAGTTTATAATTCTCTCCTCCGAATCAGATAATCAACCAGGTAAGTAATTTGAAAACTAATCTCTTCCAATATTTTTATATTCACCCAACCATAGACCATAACCAACAAAATACATCAATGGTTCCAAAACTTTTCATAAAATCTCTTGATTAAACGTACTATTCAATGCAAATCAACTCCAAAAATCTTCTTAATTGTCCATAAAATTAAGTCTTCACTTGAGGACGATTTATTCATAAAAATAACTCAGAGACCAAAACTAACTTTTCAAATCCCCATACAAAAACTACTTTTCCAAATATTCACGACCCATCCTCACACTTTGAAGGCCGGCTTGGGAATCTCGTATCCTCTTCGCTCCCTTATCTTTTTTGAACCCCCACCAGCTTTCAACTCACGCGCATTTTCGAATTTTACAAACCGTCACTTTATTTTAAACAAAATCCTAATTTCACAAATAAATCAAATCAATTTAACTTGTTTCTCATACTTTCAATTGATCAAATAACCACCAACATTTTGTCATTTACAATTTCTTAACTTTTATAGATCTAACAACGTCTCATCCTCTAAATAATTGAAGCAGAAGCAGTCAACCAATTTTTTCAACCAAAGAATATCCAGACACAATCTATTAACTGCCTGTTATGGACTTATATTGAATTATTAAATCATGAGTGTTTTGATTAATTGACCCAATTACTTCATACCCCCTATCTTATAAACGTAACACGACAATATTTATAATAAGAGTCCCTTATAAACATTTTTATTACAAAACCCCACATTATGATATTGACAGATAATTCAAATTGTAGTAAATAAAAAGAGAAAATTATATTAAAATACAAAGAAAAGATGCTTTTTAAAATGCACATATTTGACTGGTGATTTTAAGCTTAATTGATACTATTTTTACTAATGATACAGGAGCCAATTTATTTGATTCCAACTATATCCGTATTTGTTTGCCAAATGTCACGTTAGAAATATCGCCGTTTGTTAGAGAAGAAAGAGGTTCTTCTAAATCAGAAGCTTCCCGGCTCTGAAATTTGGTATGAAAGTAGCCAAAAGTATAATAAAGGGGTAGGACAAAATCCCGCGGCCACAATCCCGCGGCCACAATCCCGCCGCCGAAATCCCGCCGGACCATAATCCCGCCGGACCATAATCCCGCCGGACCATAATCCCGCCGGACCAAAATTCCGTCGGACCATAATCCCGCCGGACCATAATCCCGCCGAACTGAAATCCCGCCGAACCGAAATCCCGCCGAACCGAAATCCCGCCGAACCGAAATCCCGCCGAACCAAGATCCCGCCGAACCAAAATCAAAATATTGTTATTTTGATCCTCTGCGAAATCTTCACGTTCAAAAACTAACACTAACCTAACGGCAGATCCACCTCTTTGCGGCAGATTTAACTTTACGCGGAGATTTCTTTGTTTTTAATTGGTTTTCTAAAGAAATATCAAAAACTAAAAAAATAATGTGGACCGGCGGGATTTTGGTCCGGCGGGATTATGGTCCGGCGGGATTATGGTCCGGCGGGATTTCGGCGGCGGGATTGTGGACGCGGGATTTTGTCCCATCCCGATAATAAAGATAATATGTTTTTTCGGAAGGGCCCATTGAAAGTCAAAATTTGGTCAGGCCCCCATTTTTTGACCTTAATAAAACTTACCGAAAAGGCATATTCAATACCAACATTTAAAAATATCATGTCTCTAAGTGGTACCGTTCAACCAGTATAAATTTAATAATTTATCAACGCTCTACATGATGGCAAATTTGAATTAATTTGAAGGGCCGTACAACATGAACGGCACACTTGAGAGGCAAACAAAAAAATACGGGTATGCTTATTTGATATAACTTAGAATTGCACCAAGTTTGAACAAAATCGAAGAGGGTTATGAAAATGGACACCAAAATATCAGAAATAATCGGTATTAAACTTTGAGATCCCCATCAAAAAGCAAACATCTTCCGGTTATCAATACAGACAGGTGGACATAGAATTTTCAAAAACGTGGGTATTACGTCTTCTTCTTCTTCACGTGCCTATCCGTTACCGGATGTTGGCGACTGGGCATTACGTCAGTGACCAGTTAACCAGTCACAAAAAACATCCAAAATCAATCTATTTAACATCCGTAAAATTGAATATCATTGCACAAAATTTCGGAAGCAGATGTGTCTTCAAAAATCAAAAGTTCCACAGCGATTTACAGAAAGATTTTCATATTGGAACATGTGGTTAGCTTATTGAATGAAATTATGGAGTTATATAATATAGATCCAAACGGCTTGAAACTTAAGTACAGGGTACGTTGTAATTAAATAATTACTCTCTAGTTTAAATTAGAAAGTTTTCAAAAAATCAAAAGTAACGTAAGTAACGACAAAACTTAATTTTGATCGTTAGAGTACTCGTATTAGAACATTTAATGCGAACAGCACTTACTAATTATTGCAATTACAACATTAAATTTCTTCTACATTAACTATTAATAAATAATAGGTACGCATCTGTCCGTAATTAATAAAATAAAGTCAGGATAATTAGATAATAAGTAGTAATAAGATAGAATTAACAGAAAATTGAAAAATATGATGACAAAATTAAATTACATTAGGTAATAAAACTTCTATTATAATTATGGCAAAATGGTAAATGTGAGATAGAAATTGTATTTAAAATATTATTTTATTTATTAGCTAGCAGTCGAAAAACACTTTTCTGTTTTGGATATTTCGGATCTGAATTTAGGATATAAAGTACGGTCAAGGCGAAACAGATCATATCCGTATTTTAATTACTTCATTCCAGTTCAGTCATTAGGTACTTTCGCGTTGAAATAACTCGGAAATGATATAAATACCTTATGCCTTTTAGTTTCGAATGGGAAAACAGCCCAGACTTGGAGGCTCGGACCGGAACAGAGGGAAATTTGTAGGAGAAGGTTCCAAAAATCACAAAATCGTAAATTGGCAGTTTCCTAAGCGACCCGTGCCCAAAATGGGAAATTTAGAAAAAAATTAATCCCTATAGTTTTCGTGTTTTGAGATTTTGATGCAGACATTTTTCCTGTTAATCTGAAGCAGAAGTCCTTCACAGATATTGGGTTCTATGGGTTCTTAGTTGGGAGCTCATGAAGTTAAACATTTTTAAGCTTCTGCTGCTACTTTTCAAATAGTTATATTTCAGTGCAGCTCAAGTCCAAATTAATATAAGTTCAAGTAGTGTAGAGAATAACATTCTACCTAAAGCTAAGTAAAGTTAAATATTATAACAGAATGCATAAAAAAAGTAAATTACGAAAAACTGAAAACCTGCGAAATATTCAAAAATGGGTAAATGATTTGAAATCTCACAGACAGAGTTTTATTATGAGGGCTAGAAAATTGTTCTACGCGGAGATTTACAGAAAATACTGCAAAATTTTTTCATGGGTGGGTCCAAACATCAAAAGATAAAAGTAAGATACAAGCCAGAGAAATGAGATTTTTGAGAGTAACTAAGGAGTGTACAAGAGCGGACAGAATAAGAAATGAAGACATTAGAGAGGAATTAAATCTATATAACTTCTAAGATAAAATCGCTGAACACAACAGGAGATGGAGTGAACACCTGGAAAAAATGAACACTGGAAGGATGACGTTGGCAGCACAAAGATATAAGCCTCCAGGAAGGAGAAGTGTGGGATGCCGAGAAAAAGATGCGTACCGGAACAGGCAGCTATGCCTATATCATGAAGCGAAAAAGAAGAAGAAGATTTTTTCATATGTGGACCGCTTCTGCCAAAGACGAATGGAGAAATTAAGTCTAAATGTCAAAGCTCAATATATTTTCTACGAAAGATACGATGCTATTTAAGAATACAATTATTAGGGGAGATATAAAATATTGATAATTGTGGTTTTGCTCTTTCCTTTAAAATAGGTTTACTTGATTTTTCTGATATCAACATCCTCTTTGGGGTTTATGTCTTTAAGTTCATTTAAAAATCAGTTCAAACTGTCGATGCCGTACCAAACAGCGCTAAGCGTTCGCGAACGTTGTAGTTAAGACCGCTGAAATAGAAGATTGTTCGCCCCTACGTTACTGCGTAGTACCAAAGAGGATATATATATATAGAGGGCCAGTTACATGTTAAAAATTTACATAAATATTTTGCACACTTTCCAGTTCGATTTCAGTTCGTACTAAAATTTACAATAGCTGATAATCACATAACAATGTGATTATGGGTTAACTTAGCGATAACCCTGTCCACCAGGTGGCGTGAAAAAGGCATCTATCGAACTGAACATATACAAAATATTTTTGATAGGTTTAAATAATCGTTTCATTCATAAAACTCTCAACGTTCTTCGATATAGTCACATTTCGAATGCATGGGAGTTGACGTCGACTTCCATGCCTCAATTTCACAGAGCAGTACAGAAAAGACGTAGCATCGCATCATTCTCCTGAACAGCAGTGCATCCATTTTGATGAATACGTTTCTTGTCTTCTCAATACGGATGTTAATTTCTTGAAAATGGTCCTGTTGCTTAAGGTTTGCGACTTTTAGGTGCCAGAAGTTTTGGGCGCCCGAAGCGGTTGATGTATACAAAAAATTAAATAATTTTTCGGTATGTTGTGTTGAATTATTGAAGATGTCATCTAGATCGATTATGTTACATCAAAATCCCAAAACTCGTAAATTGTAAGTTATTTTTGTCTAGAATTCGCAATGCGATTTGTATCTGTCATTAAAAAGTAAAAATTTTTGGCTCCCAAAAGTTCGGCGCCTAAACGGCGAGTGCCCAAAAATCTTGGCGCCCAAATACAATTGTAAGTTCACTTGACTTCAATTATTACAGACATGTTATCTCAAATATAGATTCTTTGAATACCCACTGATTGTTTGAGCTAATATACTTATTATGATGACCACTGCAATGTTTGTCTTAGTTTACCTAAAGTACCTTCCTAATAAATTTCGATAATACGATATTGATTCAGTTAATGCTGTTCTAAAGTGATTTCGTATACAGACTTTACAAAGGGCTAAAACACTTACAGAATGCTGTAAAATTATTTTATTAAATAATTAATCGTGATAAAGATAAAATTAATAAAAAGTTAAAATATTTATATTAAAAAGAAATTAGGAAGTAATAAACACGGTTGTTAATCTACGCTGCGTAAAATTGTAAATTCTTTGCTACGCTTGAAAATACTATTGTTATATAAATTAGTATAACATTATTGATTATTAATTTCGAATAATAGAATATTTGTAGAAAGTTCCAAGCTCTGTGTTACGAAGTTTGGTTTCACCTTATAATAATTATTTTGAAGGAGTGTTGTTAAAAATTTTCGTTTTGGATAAGATTAGCAATTATTGATTCAATCATTAATATTATACTATTGGCTATAATACGCTATTATGTTAAAGTTGGTTCAGAATTAAAAAACAGGGTCAAGCTTTTTAAAAACCAAGCAAGGTTTTGTTTATTAAATACCGCTATTTAATAGCTCAGATTCATCAGATGCATCTAAAGAGAGGAATTTGTTTTGAAGTTATTAAGTATGCAGATAATTAATGAAGCCCACGTTTGTCACGTTTCTAAAGAAAACAAATACATTGCAATGTAATGACCGTCCCACTATTAGTCTAATGATCCATAATGCGTTAAATATATTCCTAAGTAATTCGTAAATATACCATAAATTGGAAGTGAGTATTGGAGAGACCCATTTTGGGTTTCAGAACACGAGAAGCACTTTTTGAAGTACAGGACCTTAACAGAGATTTTGGAATGGAAATTGTAACGTGCATGCTTGCCTAATGTTTTGCCTTTTGCCTTCCAACAGTAGTAGCTACAGTCAAAAACCATTCGACAGGGCAGTCCTTGCAGTCCGGCAAGGATGCATTCTTTTTCCGTTGCTCTGCACTCGGAAGGAATTTTTAAAGAAGTTCTCTAGGATATGGATCATCAACGGAAGAACCCTTAGGGCTGATCTTTTCACCTCCAATTGTTCCAGATAACTAACTGTCAGATTAATCGAATATATGACACAATTTCGTCAAATAAAAAGATAACAATAACTGGAACTTAAACTGTAGGTTAAAAATAACGCAAAACATGAAGATACTCTTATTCAGGAAAGTGAAAGTGAAGGTCCTCAGTTGTTAGCGTACTGAGTGATTGATGTTTGTGATGAAAACAAATTCTTCTGACGAGGTTAATATATGCATCAAACGAGCCCATTCAAAAAGTATGTATTTGAAGAGGATTATTGTTGTTCACGATTTGGCATTGAGCCTGCTGTGCATATAGTAAGGTGCTACGCTAATTCTGCTCTTGTATAATAAATAGACACTCACCGTGACTACACTTAAATGGCTGAAGGCATTTTAAATGTCAATTTATAGGTGGATACTCAGGATCAGTCAATATATCAGCCAAAATCATCGGTAACGGCCATGGCTTTCAAAGAAGAAGAAGGAATAATTGCTTAATTAATTGCTTGCAAAATTAATCGATATTTAATCGATTCTTTAATCAATTAATTGGTAATTGAAACATAGATCAAAAAAGTTATTTGTTTACATAACAAAAATGAGTTAATTATTTACAATAACAAAACTTTTTTTTGTTGTAATATTTCAAAACGTTTTAATTTAAACTTCTTTCTTATTATCTTTTTATAATAATTGATTTAAGTAATATTAATTAGGTAGTATTATTAAATTTTTGCAACTTTTTCTTTATTCAGAACAAAAGGCGTTCATTGTAAGATTATTACTAAAGTTCAAGATAACATTATTATTATCATCAAGGATTAATATTATCCTTTACTGATTTTACGCCGGTGCGCCCTTCACCTGAGGGGGCAAGGTATTACAGTTATTAAACAATTTTCGAAACTTTATTATCACTTTTCTTTACATTTATGAATGTTTTCAATCACCCACAGCACTAAATGAATTTTTATCCTCGTGCCCGTTTGTGTGTTTGAAAATATAATAACTCAAGAATGCGTGAACCGATTTCAAAAATTATTGCGATAATCGGATTCTGTACGTCAAGGATTTCATATTATTATTCGGGCTAATAAAATAACTCTGGTGGATGCTAGTAGATCAGTTAATGAGATTACCCAAGATTAAGCGTCATTCATACGTAGCTCATACGATTCTTTTCAAGACGACGACGACTTGAAACTTATGTACGGTTAGATTCTCGTATTCTTCATTTCGTGGTTACTTGGCGTTTTGATGACGAGCAACCTTCGACATGGCTTTCGGGCATGCGATCAAAAAACAACTCAACCACGAAATAAAGAATACGAGAAGAGTACGAGAAGAGAAGAGTACAGAGTACAAGAGAACAGTAAAATGTAAATATTTATGTAGTAAGTAATTTGGTTAATGCGAAGAAAAATCCACGATTAACATTGAAATACTGGCGAGTAAATTGTCCGGAACGACAACCCAATGGGATACTGAAAAAAGTTTTTGCATCAAATTTACATTTTTTAGCGAAAGTCAGTTACATAAATTATATAATTAAATTCCAATTAAATAAAGTCACCAAAAACAGCGCAAGACGTTACGAAAATCTAAGATTGCAACCATATTTATTTAGATGTCACGGTCGCACTATTAACGTTACCAATCTAAAAATGTGTACAATTGTTCTATTAAATAACAAAATTCAATCAATTGTTTTTTAAATTAAGTCGATCAATTGTATTATTGGATGAGTTATGTTTCCGTGAACTTCCTCTTGAAACGCTGCAAAAACTGTAACTGATAACATCTAAGAAGTTAAAATCTGCTACTTTAAATGCGAAGGTCAGATCGCCGAAAGGCCGCACGACTTTCTAGTTTTTTTTATAAAAGCCTAATCTTAAAATTTTTAGAGTGGAATAACGTTTTAATATAAATTATTTTAATTCAGATTATTATTTACTTTCATGTTGAACAGTATGAAAACTAAATTATAAATTTACTCTAACAGGTGGTTACGAAATAGAACGTTTGGATAAATTGGCTCAAAATTTAAACAAGGAATACGGGGATATAGTCAAAATGGATGGCCTCTTAGGAAGACCAGATATGTTATTTTTATTTGATCCAGACGAAATAGAAAAAGTGTTTAGACAAGAGGATTATATGCCGCTACGTCCGTCAGTACGTTCGGTTAGCTATTACAAACGGGTACATAAAAAAGAGTTCTTTCAAGATAATGCCGGAGTTATAGCGGTGTACGTACAATTAAATGTTATAAATGACAAGGCGTGCTAAAAGAATTATTATTTTAGTCATGGACAAGAGTGGCAAAATTTTAGATCAAAAGTAAATCAAGTGATGCTTCAACCAAGGGTGGCCAAAATGTATATCAAATCAATTGAACAAACGGCATCAGAATTTGTTAGCAGGTGGGTAGGTATGAGAACAATTTTGTTCATTGGGCTAGTTTACATCCTATTACCTAACCTATAACTTGACCTAAAATTTAGACCTTGCACATTGAGGTTATGTATGCCTGACAAGCGCTTGCAGAAAAAAACTTTCTCAATCTGGATTCGAACCCAGGTGTATCAGCTGTCAAAATACGCGTTAAGCCAGTTCGCTACCAATGCAATAAGTTTATATTTCGCGAAATTTCTACAGTTCGTATCGAATTGTGAGACCGATTTAGGTCGATATTGACCTATGCAGGCCAATCTAAACGATGGATGTAAACTAGCACATTGATTGATCAAAAATTGTTCATTAAACGCGAATGCGTTTATTTTGTTTCATTTTCTGGCATACCTGTATGTAGTACATAGGGGTTATATAAAGGGCATTTAGAACACTTCCCTAATTCGACAATTCCCTAATTTCATCTTTGAACAAGGTGATGATTTTTTCTGAAAAAATCATCTTTACAGATAAAGTTCATTTTCATTTGAATGATTTGGCTAATAAGCAAAATTTCCGCATTTGGGTTTTAGGAAATTCAAGAGTGATTGTTGAGAAGCCTTTAAGTTCCATTCGTGTTGTCGTTTGGTGTACTTTTTGATCTGGAGCAGTGATTGGACTGTATATTTTTGAAAATGAGGCTGAAAACCCTGTTACGATTGAAATTGAAATTAAACAGAATGGCAAAACTGTCACCACATCCAAAATTGGCCCCATTAAAAAACAAAGTGCCTGTTAAAAAGTTCTGATTTACAATATTTTCTAAGTAATAAAAATTTCAATTTGTAAAGCAAATTAACTTTTTTATAATACCTGCCAAATTTTACTTTATCTACATACACATAATTTATTTCAAAATAATAATTTGCATACTTGTACAATTTCACTTAAAGTTTCATTATTCCGTTATGTTTGGAATCATCGATAGATAACATATACCTATATGCACTGGCTTTGCGAAATTTACAATAAAAAACGTGTTTCGACTGATTTTTAAATTTCTTTTCAAACTTCCTACATTTAATATTTCATAAATTAATTATTATTTAAATAATTTCTTTCACTCGAAAGAGAAAGTTAAATTTTTGTATATTCCACGATAATAATAAAAATAATATGTGCAGAATTGGAACATTGAGAAATGAAGAGAACGACGTACCTGCCGATTTCTTAAATGAGATCCATAAGTGGTCGTTAGAATGTGAGTAATTTATCTAATTCTTAATTATACACATTATCTTTTAATTTATCTTTTAGCTATTGCAAGGATTGCATTAGACGTTCGACTGGGATGTCTCGATGTTAACGCAGAACACGAAACACAGAGATTAATCAATGCTGTTAACACAGTTTTTGCGACGGTTCCTATTTTAGAATTAAAATTTCCCTTTTGGAGATTTTTTTCCACGCCCACTTTTAGAAAATATATAAATGCCTTAGACACCATTAATAGGTAAGCTGTTATCTAATGTAAATTTTTTTATAGTTTTTGTAAATTAATAGTATATTAATAATATACCAATGGACTTGGGTGCATTATTAATCCTGAGTTCTTTCTTTTCTTTTGCCTGAGAAGAAGTTGAGGGGAAAAATCACACTAGGGATTAACAATCCACTTAAGTCCTGAGGTCGGAGTAGGTCAACTCGGCAGAAGGTACAAGGGATAGGTTAATCCTACCGGTCAACTGGGCAAATGAAAACCAGAGGCCGTTTTAATTTTCGGTCAGCTCGGCAAACGCGCTGAATAATGCTACGAGTATTTCGAGGGTCTCTCACATCCCGGTTGCATTTATCCCGGTTTCCTTGATCTGTCGCGCCTCTCGTATGTTTAGCGCCCGCCGCGTAGCGGCTCGGAGCACGAAAAACCGCCCGGAGATGCGGAGCATCGGAGGGTAGGTTTTTTGATGCTCGCAGTTCTGGCCAAGCCAAAATTTATTACTTTGCCGAGTTGGTCTATGTATTTCCAGGTAGAAAATTTGGACCCGGATTAAATATCTGACCATTTGCCGAGCTGGCCTACAGCCCCTGAGGTATATGCATTATTTTATATGCTTTTCCGGGACTTAAATTGCAATTTATAATTATTTCATACTGTAATTCCAACATAACCTTCTCAAAAAATACCACTTGGACATTTCTTAATAATCACGTTGCATGGAGTCATCATGGAAACAACCTATTTATTTCTACTTAAGTCCCTTGGGATTTAAATTTATTTTAAGTTCAACTTTAGTCTTCGAGAAAAGGGACTAAAATAGTAGTTTAAATCCCGAAAATATACAATAATTATTAAGGTAGCGGTTACATTGGGGCCAGATCTGCGCCGTTCAGTTCCGTTCCATCTAGACCCGTCTTGGCGGAAGAAAACAAACATGTATATTCTTATGAGCGTGGCTACATTCTACTCGGGCGGAATGGGACAAACGGGACAGAACGGAGTGGATCCAGGCTAATGTAAGCACAGCTTAAGATACTCGGGTTTGACCTAAGGGTTCCACTATCGTAGCGTACCATCTAAATTCTTCCTGGTCTATTCCTATGACCGGGAATCCATAAAATAATATTATATAAGTATAATATATAACTCCTTCGAATTACCGCAATGGCTTGGTGTGCTCACTGGTTGAGTTACAACCAGAAATTGTTGGTTAGAATCGCGGATTTCACAGAATTTCTTAGCACGACCCTCCGGTGAACATCCACACTCTGTGGATAAATTAAATTGAAAGCAAAAGAGAAAGATGAGAATTGATCCACCATAAAAAATGAATCGTGAAGACTTTGCAGATAAGCAAGATTCCGAATGAAATTGGAAAGCTTGAACAATATAACCGCTTAAGAATGCATTATGATTAAAAAATGTTAATTTGCATTAATAATGAAAATTACATTATTTTGCTGCACTTTATGGAAATATTGACCCCATAATCTTATATAATAGGTATAGCAAATATTAAAAAACGTAATGAGTTGTGCAACACATGTATGTAGGTACGCCAAATATGTATGTGCGTACCAATTAGAAATAAGTTTTATGTAATTATTTAGGTACACGTAATTAATTTTCAAAGTTGCAAGACTAAAAAATGTAAATTTTCGAAACTTACAAATTTATTATTTTTTAGCATTACAATCACGCACGTTAACAATGCATTGGAAAATTTACACAAAAGGAAAAAGCACGAAGAACCATCATTGCTGCAAAGATTACTTGAAATGGAAGGAAATACAAAAACGTCCATTATTTTGGCATTAGATTTGTTTTTGGTTGGAATTGACACGGTAAGCTGTTTAAAATTACTAGTTTGACTATTTAATTTGAAAAAAGTAACATTGGTTGTTAAAAATAAAATTTTTCAAACACTTCTTTAACTCCAATAATTATGGGTTAAAAAGAGCAAGTGAGTACTTTTCACTTTTAGTAGTTCAATAATATTTTTGCAGAAGAATAATCTGCCCGTCTTCATTTTTTCTTGCTTCATCTTTGCTCAAAAGTTTAAGTTTGTAGACAATGTGTTTCTATTTTGGAAATACTCATAGTAGTTTTTCAGTACTTTAGCCCTATTTATTAAGACTACCCAGGGTATTTTTATACCCGAGGTATAATCTGTGTAAAACATCCACTCAAAATGGAAGTATATTCCTGTGGTTCGCAGCCCATTTTAAACTGTAGGTCCCCTATGTGTGTTATAACACTTCCTACGCACACCACACATACCCACATAGGATAATTAAGTGCCTAAATCCTAAATTAAAAAGAAAAACAAGTGAAGAAGAAAATAATATCAAAAATAACGCTTTGAAAACTGGTCAATGATAAACGGATCGAAACGTTGAACAATTAAAATTTATTTACCTGACCTAAACTCGAAATGTACAGGTATGGATATTGACATTGCTGGCCAAGAATTAAATCATTTACGCTATGCCGATATAGTTTTGTTCGCAAAAATGAAAAGAAATCGCTGCAATGCTGGCATAAGTAGCTGAATGAGTAATCAAAGAAGATAGATCCTCCATATGAACATGCAAAAAACAAAGACTATGTCTATTGGTCAAAAAATATGTGGACTACATTTATTTGGGCCAAACACTCAAACTTGGGAAAAAGGCTCGGATTGAACTGGCAGGCGGCCAGGCAAATGCCTTGTAGGCCGCAAATTCCAGCGCTAGATTCCGTTTTACCATTTTTATTAAGACCAATATCTGAAAAGAAATTTGATATATGTATTATCCTTTTTAAATTTAAAAATTTTAAAAAAATGAAAACATCGTAATTTTCGTTTTAACCTTTTAAATTAAAAACTGCTAAAATAGTTACTTTTAAACAAGGCCTATTTGTTTATGAGGTATTCAAATCTTCTTCATCAGCTCGTTGTTGTATCAAAAATCCAGTCCCAGTCCTGGACTATAAGCCTCTCCCCCTGTGAGGGGGAGGTTCAGGCCATACCCTACCATGCTGGCCAAGTGCGAGTTGGTAGGAGCAGCCAGCGGCGTTTTCTTTAAATTAGGTACCACGCGGTCACCCATCCAAGTGCAAACCGCAAGTAATCCTTGCTAGAAGTTTTTTCTAACGTGGAATTTTGGAGGGTTCTTGTATTGTTGATTATGTATTGGATTTTGATGATGTTTGCTTGCATGGCTCTCTTAGTTTGTAATGTTGGCAAATTGTTTATTATAAAGGTGAACGAGTTACGTATATTAATGATTTTTGCTAAATAACGAATTTTTCAGTCCTATTGAAGCCGTGAGTGGCGGCGAAACGTCGACAATAATATATCCCATTACAACTATTATTTGCTTGCTAGACTCTCGTGATCTATGGGTCACGGGCATTTGTATTTCATTGCGCCGCTTCTCTGTATGCAAATAAGCCATAGGATTTTCCATGACTCTTAAGATGGCAAAGAAACAATATAGTGAACTTTTTTTTAAATATATAATTATTTTAATTTGAGTTTATATTATTATTATAGTGTTTTCAATCTTGTTTTGTTCTCTAGAGCAATTGTAAAGGGTATCCCAAAATTCACGAAAGATTTTAATTTTGCGCCATTTATTGTGCGGTAAAATGTTGCCAACGAAAAGAAAAAGTCAGCGAGATAGCTGACAGTTCAGGGTTATTAAAAATGGAGCGCTATACAAAAGAACATTGTTGAGCAATATTAATAATACCTAATATTAATTTTTAATACCTAATAATACCCAATAATAAAATACTTAAATTGCAAGATATGGACGTGGACGACATGTGGTTTCAACAAGACGTTACCACATGCCATACAGCCCGAGAAACAATTCAATCCAATTCCTGGTCGTGTAATTTCCCATTTTGATGATCAGAATTAGCCGCCCAAATCATGCGATTTAACGTTGTTGGACTTTTTTCTTTGGATATTTTAAAGTCTGATGGACAAATGACAAAAGAGATCTGATTAAAAAAGGGTAGAAATAAAAGGGAGGAATACGTCCAATATTGGAATGAGAGAGTCTGAGGAAGAACAGACTCCAATTTGATTTTTAAAGTAGACGTTCATGATTCATTATTTATACTTCAGGCACCATTAGGTTGCAAAAATAACGGATCAGTATAATAAAATTTTTAGTATAAAATACCTTGCGAACCTCTCGTGCCAAATTGTGTTATGCCCAAACCAAATTGGCTTTGCATCAAAATAGCTTGCGCCAAATGGATGTTGCTCCATACCAAGGTACTTACGTACATGCATCGAATGGTTTCAAATGGAATATTATTGTCCTGAAATTGTAGTAGGATAGAATCAAAATAATTTTGATTACTGTTCAAAAATACTGAAATAATAAGGATTTTTAACTTGTTTTATAATTTCAGACTTCGCACGCTGTAGCATCGGTTTTATATCAACTTGCATTGAATCCAAAGAAGCAAGAAAAGTTACGGCAAGAAATAAACCAATATTTACCAAATGAAGAATCGCATTTAAACAGTAATAAATTAGATTCTCTGACTTATTTAAAAGCTTGCATTAGAGAAGTAATGAGGTATTTATAAATTTATTATTTTGATATTTAGGGGCATGGGTAATAATTTAAAAAAATTTTAATATTATTTGCCATTTTCCGTCCTTTTGTTATTTTTCAATGGAAACCCAAGAATTTAAAAAATTTTGTTAATTAAACAATAAATCAAAATTATTTTGGACATAAGTTTTCAGTAGTGTTTACCGCTGTTTCCAGACGGTTATTGAAATAAACATTTTATTTATAGAGTTTATTTAATATTGATTTTCATAGATAAAGAATAATAAATTACCGTTAAATTACTGTAACACTTTCTAAATGAGGTTTGATTAATTTTAGAATGTACCCTGTAATAATTTTAAATGGACGCCAACTATCCAATGATTGCATAATTGGAGGCTACCACGTGCCAAAAGGAGTATGAAATTTAAATAAAATCCAAAATTTTCTGTATTACTTTTATTTTCTAGGTTCAAGTAATATTTCATCATTATGCAATTTCAAATTTAGATAAATATTTTCCGAAAAGTGACCAATTTATACCCGAAAGATGGTTAAAAGATTGTCCATATGAGAGCGAAGTTGGTAGAAATCATCATCCATTTGCTTCTGTTCCATATGGGTACGGAAAAAGGATGTGCCTTGGTCGTAGATTTGCCGATCTTGAAATTCAAAGCGTAGTAGCAAAGGTAAATTTTGAAAAACTTCATGCTTAAGCTACAATAGTTTTTTATTTTTAGATACTCCAAAAATATAAAGTGGAATATCATCATGAAAAATTGGAATATCGAGTTCATCCAACTTATGGTCCGCATGGACCATTAAAATTACGATTTATAAATAATTAGTTATTTTATTATTAGTTATTATATTATTATCTATTCTATAGTATGTTAATTCCATGTTAATATAGAATGAAGTAGGATAAGAATGAAATTAAACACTTGTTATTTACAAAGTTTAATATATTTTTAAGTGAGGCTGCAGGTATATTTGAAATTGTTTCTATTTTGAATTTAATAAATAAATTTCAATTATGTATGCATATTTACTTAATGTTTTAATAAAACGGATTGTAAAATTCTAATAGTCAATAAAATAAAATTATGTATGCATAATATGAGTATTATAAAGCAATTAGAATTATTGTGTAGGTTGTCTTGGATAGTTCATCAATGATGAACAAAATTCAATTGGCAGTAATTGAATGCATTGAGTATTCCATTTTGGATAATTATTTTTGGTAAACCACTTATTTTTCATTCCAAAATTAACTTATTTCTTAGGTTAAGCCCAATTTGGAAATTTTTGGATTTAATGTCCACCATCGACTCTGCAATAAAAACTCATTTACAAAAATTGTTAAATATCAAATAAGACTCCTCTTTAAAACAAGCTTCTTTACCAACACGTTTTTGGCAGTTTAGGCGTTACAAAAACGTTAGACGTGGCTCCTCTAGCTTTATTTCTTCTATTTACATTCATCGGTGCTATGAAACGCAATCCTTTCTCCCCGTTCCTAATGAGGGAACGGCCCAGAAAAGAAAACGTACCACGCAGAAGGTAAAACCCTCTATTTTTTTTATTGCGTGGTAACCCTGATGGACTTTTTAAACTAACTCGCTGTAGCTGGGAGCGAGGGTCGTGAATTCCACTCCGTGCAGTGCTGAAAATAATATGAGGATACGCTTTCGTTGAAATAAAACAAGATTTAAATTGACGATATTTAATGATAGCAAATCGACAAAACAAACGTGGCTGTGACGTGCTAAAAATAGAATGCACGTTAATGAATTGAACAAACGCCACGTCAAAGATGTTACACAATTCGGGAGACCAGAAGGCAACCCCGCCAATACAAATGTTGGCTTCAATTAATAAAATATACCACCATAAACAAACAAGAAGTTAAATATTACTTTACCTTGAGCTCAAGAAAGTGTACAAACTTAATGATGACAGAAGGTTCTTTGAATGGGTAGGTGGTAGTGATTGTTGACACTATGGCTTCCCTCTCGAATCCTCGGACGTATAGCACCGACGTGATGGCACGAACAGCAGGTTTCGGCAGGATGGACTATGATGGATCTGCGCCCCTCAGTAGAATGTGCGATGGAATGGTACACTCAACAATCCAATGATATGACAATGATGATCGTCCAAAAAAATGAGAGCGGTCGTCGGACCGTCCAGAGAAGCTATGCTTCTTACGCACAGAGCAAACCATAATAGATCCGTGAAGGCCATAGTTGTTCGGCCTTCGGCCTCACAGGGCGGACCATAATAGATCCGTGAAGGCCATAGTTGTTCGGCCTTCGGCCTCACAGGGGGAGGACCATAATAGATGCGTGAAGGCCATAGTTGTTCGGCTTTCGGCCTTTTTGTGAAAAATGTTTGAAACATTTTTTCGACGTTTTTTGCCGACCCACGAAAAGGGGTGGAGGGGGGAAATTTTTTAATTTTTTTAGTTTTGTCAAAAAACTATTTTCCCTATAAACCGGTTGGAGGCGGCGTGGGATCTGGGGCGGTTGCGACCTCCGCCCCCATCCATAGCCACCATTCCCAGGGTCCTAGCCCTCTAGGTTCTGGAGTTATGGTGTTTGAAGGGAAGTTCAAAATTTGAAAGCGATGGTCGAAATTTGTGTAACGAATTTGTGTGACGAATCTGTGTGACGATTTGTGTGACGTAGTTGTGTGACGATTTTGTGTGACGAACGATTTTTTTCAGTTAACTGCCCGTGCAATTCCCGTGCGATACCCGTGCGATAAGAAGCATAGCTTCAAAAATGTTCAATCATCCAAAATGAAAACAAACTTGTTGACTGTCAAAAATAATACGAGTCGGTTCTCACCAAATGACAGTTGGTAACACTGCGACTATCGCATGAAATACAAAATGTGGTCGGTAAAGAAAATGATATACCCAGAACGGTAGAATTGGCTGATTACGGTATCGCTACGTTTGATTTTCTTTATATCCGTAGTTACGGTGAAAATACTAGCACGCACAATATAAATTTTCAACTGGCGATCGAAAATCGAATAAACTAATCGATTACAAAACTCGAACCACAAAATCGTCGACTGCACCGTTACTTGATCAGACCAAGACCGTGTAAATTTTTCTACTCTTGTAAATTCCGAAGACTAATGGGATCCACGGAATTACAAGGTATCCAAAAATAACATCTGCCAAAAAAATTGACAGTAAATTTGCTGTCGGCAGTCACCCTGATGGACGTTTAAACCAACTCGTTATTAGCGGAAGCTAGGGTCATGGGTCGTAAGTCAAAATGATGTAACAAGAAATAAAGAATACAAAAAAATAATGGTAAACAAATTATAATCGTTGAAATACTGTACAACAGCTGTGATAGTATAATGCAACCACAATTCATATACGATCAGCGAGCTGATCACGTAATAATAATAAATGGTGTGGTTAAATGTACAGTTACAAATTAAAAGTCTAACAAGTTGCCACTCACCCAGGTACCTTGGTATGATTAGTGAAATACAAAATACTCGCTTCTGACAATAAGCGGACTCCAAATTTGGATAACTGTAGCACCAGGATGATAAAGAGAATACGTCTTCGACCGCTCCACTGATAATACGGAAACAGCTGCACTTGACCAGGTCAGGAACACCATAAAATAAGTTGGTTAAAGAGAACCTCAAAGATTGAATATTATTCCTGAAGTCGTTGCTTTCCAGTGTGTAATAATATCTATCGATATTCCAAAAAATGACGAGTTGACATCAGCAATAATTGATAAGCCAATCTTAATATTGAACATTAACCTTGACATTCAATTTATAAAACTACAGTTTTTAAACAGCCCTTTGCGAATGTGTTCTTTAATCAGACACATGTACTCTAAAATTTAATGAAACCAAATTACTTAAAGGAAGTTATTTCAACAAGTTACTTAGGAAATAATGAAATTGATGTTTTATAATAATCCGCAGTCGCGCAAAACATCCATCCACCAATTTAAATGAGCAAATCAATTAATTAATCGTCTAATTAGTAAAATTAGTCGGAACAAAAATTCGACTCAACCACTTGATCAAATGCAAAAAGGCAAGATGGCTGCTTCACCGAGCGGTCACGGAAATTGAACGAAATAACGGTCGATTTCAGGATCTTATATACACGGTGTTGTAAAAGTTAAAGTTATTATCCGTAACGGATGTAAAAATTCGTTACAACCGATCATACTCGCATGCGCGTGTCAAATTCCTGTCATATCACGTTCGTTGTACAGGGCGTTACGAAAGTGGCGCTAAATGTAAGAATTTGAATTTACTTAAATTCAAATTTGTTGCGAAATTAAAAAAATTTTGTAACAGCTATCCTTGGTCCATTCTTGGCGGATTTTAAGGTCTTTTACTTAAAAATAGCTTTTAATTGTAACTTGGAAGAAAAATTTCCCGTATGAAATATTCCATCTATTTCATGCTCTCAGACAAATTTCCCTCAGAAAAGGAATCCGGTGCGTGGCTAGAGGTTCGGCTAAAGATCTTCAAACTTAGGTACTAATATGGACAACAACTCTCACCGAATTTGTGTGAGTCTAATAGTCGGAGCTAGATTGTACCAAGAACATACATGCGGAGCGCCGCCGCCGGTCGATCAATTCGTTCATCACGGTCTTTCTTGCTAGCGAAGTGACGACAGATTATCGAGACATTCCGCTCTTAATGAAACTATTAGACGATCCCTTGCCGCTGCAAACATTCTTTGCATCCTTGAGCACACTGGAATTTTGCCTGACATTGAAAAACGTCCGGACGGGATGATGCTGGTGCCATGGCATCAAGGAAGAGCCTTAGTGTGGGAACCTAGCTCCTAGCCACTTATATATTTTCTGCCAGATGGCTAGTTCAGAAACAGGAAAAGTGGAGAATTTAAAACATCAAGAATATAAATCCATAAAAGATAATTACAATTTATCAGCTTTTTCCGTTAAGACACTGAGACCATGGAGTAATGACGCAAAGGATTTGGTCGATAGGATCGGTCGTTTTATTAATTGTTGAGCCGGGGGATAGAAGCACAAAGAGTTCTCTGATACATAGAATCAGTTTGTGTATCCAACAAAGAAATGCTGCATCGGTGCTAGGATCGATGCCCACAGTAGCGATCATGGAAGAATTCTTCCAACTTATATTAGTTACTTTTTCAATTGTTGCTTAATGTTTCTAAAATTTGTTATTTATACAATATACAGGGGAGAGTGTACGGTTGAATCAGTTTCTCTCATCCTGCTCTCGAAGCCTTTCTGTCGGTCCAAATTATTCTCCTAGGTTTCTACCCGTCATCGCTTCTTCTGTTCTGAAAAAATTGAATATCATGCAGTGATTAAATTCTTTGTTTTGGATAGTTTAACACCAACAGAAATTCATTTGAAATTGTTAAAAGTCTATAAGGATGCATCACGTTCACTTTCCACTGTGAAAAAATAGGCAGCTCTTTTTAAATCTGGTCGTACAAGCCTCGAAGATGATCCACGCAAAGGTCGTTCAAAAAGTATTTTAACACCACAAATAATTCAACACGATACGGTGTTAAATGATTTACGAGAGAAAGTGTACCAAATAGCTGAGGCCATAGGCATCTCAAACGAACGAATTGGAAATATTTTGCATGAAGAGTTACATATGAAAAAGCTTTCTGCAAGATGGGTGCCGCATTTGTTAGCAATTGACCAAAAAGCAATTCGAATGAGGATTTCTCAATCATGTTAGGATCGTTTTAAGCAAATGAAACTAATTTCAATCGTCGTTTCATAACTGTTGATGAAACTTGGATCCACCACTATATACCAGAGCGAAAAGAACAGTCGAAACAATGGATCGAAACCGGTGGAAGTGCACCAAAGAAGGCAAAGACGGTTCCATCAGTAGGAGAGGTTATGGCAACAGTTTTTTGCGATTACAAAGGTGTTTTGCTCATCGATTACCTTTACAAAGGTAAAACAATTAACTCTTAATATTATCGCAACCTTTCGGATCAGTTGGATGCAAAAATTCCTGAGAAAGACCTGATTTAAAGAAGAAAAAAAATCATTTTTCATCAAGACAACGCACGTGTTCACACAAGTTTTTTAACAATAGCAAAATTCAACGAATTAAAATATGAAGTGCTTGAACATTCAGCATATTCACCAGATTTGGCCCCTTCTGACTATTATCTGTTTCGAAACCTGAAAAAATTCTTGGCTGGAAAGCGTTTTTCATCAAATGACGAAGCTATTGCAGGCGTGGATGGATATTTTGCAGACCTTCCGGAATCTTACCTTAAGCATGGTATTGAATCATTGGAAAAACGTTGGAATAAATGTATTGAAGTTTCAGAAGATTATATTGAAAAATAAAACATATTTCACCTAAAACAAAAAAGTTTTCATCATATTAAGCCGAAAACTTTTCAGACTGCCCTCGTACCTTCGTTTCCTTTATGATATAGAATATTTCCAGATCTTAGCTGTAGACATTCTTCGCCTCTTCTTCATACTTGTGCTAAACCGACCACGTCCCAGTTCATTCTTTCCAGCTGATCTTCCAGCTCATTTAGTCTATCTTCACCTTTAATTTTTTTGATATTATCTGTGACTATCTTTAGCCTGCAGTAACTTCTATATTTTCTTGCTTGTCCGTTGCTCAATTTCTTGCGTCCCCCAGAATCCATATGGCAGACTGACTTTAGAGCGTTGGATTTTGGACTTGTGGTCCTACCCATCAGGGGTTTTTATTTTCAGAGATTGAATTCATTGTTCGACGGCGGTCATGACCTGATAGCGCGATCAACTGCTGACGTAGGGTTTCCCGGTTCGACTCCAGATCTGAACGTAAAAATTTCTTAATCACCTCCGAGTCTCAGGGAGCACGTTAAGCCATCGGTTACCTTGTGTTAATGATTTGCCTTCATAACAATAAAAAACAGGGTAACAGACACATCGAGGGCCAGCTTAGCAAGCTACCTAAGATGTAAAAACCAAGAATGGTCACAGAACAAATTTGAACAGATCAACTGATCTCAAATAAGTTAAAGGAGAAGAAGAATTGATTGTTAGAAGGGTTAATACGCCTCGCTTGTCGAGGGTGTTGGTGAATACATATTTCAGCCTCCCATTATGGGTATACACGCTATTGGTAGTAGACTGAAACGAACCCCTTGTTTCTCCCCGTCCCTAATGAGAGGACGGCAAACGAGAAGGAAAGATTCCTCCCACGTGAAGTGACGAACTCCACTTTACAACGTGGTGAGCCCTGGTCGAAGTTAAGCTAGCTTTATAGATGGTAACGTCGGTATGCGAGAGCCGTGGATTCCGATTGCGAACTTACTCCTGAAAGCTTTATAAAAGAATACCCTTCTACAAGGGAAATAAAAAAACGGTATTAAAGGTAACAATTTAATGACACACAATGTAATCGTAAAAAGCAAAACACAACGGTTAACAAGTAGTTAGGTGATACAATACAAAAAATGGAAACGCTGATTCCTGATGGGAATGAGCCAAACAAATTAAAACAGCGTACGATAAAATCTGTAGCCGGTGAACCAGAACGTTGCCTCGAAGAGCTACTAAAACTGAAGGTGGCAAATACAACACGCTCCTTCTATTTAATTTACAAAAAAATATCTCGCACAATCCCCAAAACAATGAAAATGTAACTCGACTTACCCTGGCCAAGACAGACGACGAAAACACTCCACTGCCGGAGACTGCTGCGAGATTGAGATTGAACGGCTACTCCGAAACACCCTCTGGTCACCGGGCTGACAGGACACGCTTCTCTTGGATGGTTCTTGATCGAGCGACCCCAATGCTTCGCCGAAGGTTTGGTCGGACAGCAGACAGGTAAAAATGGTGTCGGGAACGCAGCCAAGGAAAGAGTTGAACCCCCAAGTGAGTTGACCAAACGTTTGAAAAATAGCAGTTTATACGAAACCTCGGGCGGTAGATTATGATGGTAAATAGACGTACTTGAGACAATAATTTAGACGGACACAACTTATTGAAGACCAACGGATTCACAAATAGAATTTGGTGCAGCTTAACTTTCACGAGATCTTTTGAGGTTACACCCCAAAAATTATATGACAGTTCGAACAGTTTTACCAACTCTGGTAAAACAAAAACTCCAAAGTTTAGGCGTGCGCACTCGTAACAACTCGCCGTTAAAAATGTGTTTGATAAGCGAACTCGGATCGGAAAATTACGACACAAAAATCTTGCAAATACGCTGCAGCGCGCAAAAATCTTCGTATACAAAATCACTCTCGCAACTTGCTCAAAATGACTCTTCAATTCCAAATCCAGCACAACGATAGAATTTTCAAGTAGTACTAATATACACGCAGTTAATGGAATACGTCTATACCTCGCGAAAGCCACACCAAAAGTGACATAGGAAATTACTCCCACTCCCAACGGCTAAAAGTAAAACTCCCGGCGCGAGAGTCGAGGTCGCGTAGGAAGTGTCTAGTATCACGCTAAACTGCAAACTAACGGGCAGTGGAAAGGTTGACGTTGACGAATCTAAAATTCGTCACAAGACCAATATGATTCAGACACTACCTGAAGAGGAATTTTGCATCGTTTCCTCCGTTGAAGATAGGATAAGATTCTCTTCACCTATTACCCTACGCCAGGGCCCTTAACTAGGTTCTAACAGCCGGAGCCAGTTGAACCCAGACTATCTTATAGAGGTCTGGTTCTCTATGACTCATTCACGTACAGTACGCCTTTGAGATATTATCTTATTCCGCTGTCATACCTGATCATCCTACATTTTTTACAGAGGTCCTTCCTGCTCTTTTGTGAGTTACAGCAAAAGTTCCAGGGAGCACGCCGAGGACATGAACTTGCCTTGCCCCCACCCGTGGAACTAAATACTCGAAGTTAAATAAAAATAGCTTTCGTATGGGGTGAGGTAAAATAATTCAACATGTAAAAATAAACATTCCTGTTAGTACGTGTATAAAAATCCCTTTCGTAGTCTGCTTCCAAAATTTTTTCACATTTGTCAATAAATAATAATGAAAACAGGGTTTAGAACTTGCAATACAAGATAATAGACTTCTATGCAATTGTTTAAAAAGTTTCATTTGTAAAAAACAGATGTCCTGCTAGATTCATACATTTATTTATTTAAATAAAAGTGACAATAAATTTATTGCACATTTAAAGATCTGCAAATATTATGCCAAGTGCAAAGATAAATCTTAATAATTATTTACTTAATATGATAAAAATAATCCTTTTTTTTTAAATGTGAAAAAAATTTACGGTATAAAATTCAAAATCAAGTAAAACCATCTCACGCACAAAGCCGTTTGTGTACCTTCAGATATTTTTCTAAAGTGGTTGTAACTGAAAAGTGAAAATTAAATTTTAAAAATTCCAGAGGAAAATCTCCCGGAGACGAGAGGTTTATTATTTTGCTGTCTTGTAAAAAACACTTTTTGGTTTTATTAAATTTTTTGAATGTTTAATTATACCAATTTTTGTATAGGAAGTGGTTGTTAAACGTTTTAATCCCACCAGCTTACATTTATTAGAAAAGTATTTTAGACTTCCATTAATTTTAGGCTTATAATAATTTAAAATTTTTTTAATGGAAAGTTAGCTCCTTATTTTATGGTATGTTAACATAATTATTATGGTTTTC
The DNA here is from genome assembly GCA_932274525.1 of Podabrus alpinus. Classification (NCBI taxonomy): domain Eukaryota; kingdom Metazoa; phylum Arthropoda; class Insecta; order Coleoptera; family Cantharidae; genus Podabrus; species Podabrus alpinus. The sequence continues at coordinate 61,940,691 of OW026457.1, read as the reverse complement.
TTTTAGAAACTAAAATAAATGTTACCATATCGTTTTTGTAATATAATATTTACAGGAAGTACATACATATAGTAGGTATAAAAGGGAGATATTATCAAAAATTAATTGAAAACTGGAAAATCTCACCAATCGGATTAGAAATTATGTTTTTCAATTACTTCAGTTATAATTTACTTATTAACAATTAAATTGAATTTAGTTAAACCTTATTTTAATTTTAAATGTTTGAAATGTTGTTTTAATTTTAAATTTAAATAAATAATAATTATTTATTCTGGCAATAAAATAATTTATGTAATCGTTTAAAATTTTCGCAAGTACTATAATTATTACTAAAATATAATTAAATTCAGTTTAAAAAATTAAATCTTTACAAGCTCTAATTCTAATTACTAAAATTTCTTGAATAGTAATTTTATTATAACTAAAAAAAATCAATTTAAATAATAATTATTTATTATCATATATAACTGAACCGAAAAGTAAATTTTTGTAATAAAAAGGATCTGCTATAGAATTACAATAAATTATTTGAATTTCTTTCTTACTACAAAAACTTTAAAAAAACGCCAATTTTTTTATTATTTTATATTATAACAAAATATGAATCGATGCAATAAATAAACACCAGTAACAACAAATATTGCAAATGTTGTAATTGTTTTAACAATTTTTAAATGTGACAATACAAATAACAGGTACTTAGGTCAAATCATGGTGGCAGTAGGGTAGTAGTTTAATGGTAGAGAGGTGACTTCGAATGCACTTCGTAGGTAAAAGTGGTCGGATATATAAATATTTTATGATTTTAATTTAATTCCTGAAATTCTTTGTAAATTTAATAAAATAATTTTTCGTTATTTTTTTGGCAAAGATCAAATTCTTCTTCAAAACTTGAACAAAAAAGTTCAAAAATGCACGAAAAGTGAACAGTATCCATAAAGTTTGTGGACTTTTTAAAGCCGATCTAAAAGAGAGTACGATGACTGTGAAAGATTTTGTGTACACAAAGGATCTTCAATATTAGCAAAATCATAAATTGGTTATTACGTTAAAAATTCAAAATATAATTTATAGATTCTGAAACTTGAATAACCGAAAGTTGTCGATCGACCCTCCTCCTAAAAATTCCATGCACATCTTAAATAAGATAAACTCTATTTCGCATGTTCTCAAGTTGGAATTAGTGCTCAAGATGCTTAGTACCTACGCTACATTTCATCTTATCAAATCATTTTCAGTCGGAATGATAAGTATGTTTCGCTAATACTTACACTTTCCTCGCTAAACCCACGAAAAGGCAAATATCGATCTTAACAAATTAATGTCTGCACGGAATGATAAGAACAGTCATTTCGAATTTGGAAATAAAGAATAGAGAAACGTTTATTGTTTTATATGAAAACCATTTCGTGGTATATTCTGCTTTTATTTTGTTAACCTTCAGGAAGTGATTCAATTTAAATTCAAATACTGTGCGTCAACTAAGTTGGGTAGGCCAGCAAAAATTTATGAACCTCGGACAGCAATCTTGTCCAAAAATATAAATTTTATTTTTATTAAAAAGTACAAACATGGATAAGAATATAAAACTAAATTGTCTAATCGATACGAGCTTTCAATTTCTACACAAGAAAATGCTAAAACCATTAATATAATAAATTATTATGACAAAGACACCTCTAATTTTGCCGTAGCACTCAAATAGATTGATAAATTAATTTGTGAAGAAAATTTTTGGAAATGAAAGTCACTCTACTTTGAATAATTAAACATTTTAGGCAAGAAAAGTGTGAGAAATTATTTTAAAAAAGTGCACTTTCTACATGGTAAAACTAAATTTGAAATTCATAGTCCTGTCGCGGCATGCACTTTATTGCCTTGGGGAGTTGTTACCGAGCAAATATAGAAAATTCGAGTGAGGACACGAAAGATATTATCGTGTGAACAACATCCAACCCTCGAACGTTGATCATAAAATGGTATTTAAATTTAGTTTCAGTTAACTATTGACTTTATACTTCCAGTTTTCAATACAAATCTATTTACCAATAGTTTGGAACAATGGATCACTTGAAATCATGTTGATACAGGATGCAGGGTTGATTCCATTGCGCTATTAAATGGAAGGTAAACATTTAAATGAGCTTAAATTAAATAATAATTCGCACTTTTCTCCTAGATTACAAATTTTTGATTTTCCGTTTTTCATATTGGTGTTTATATGTTTAGTACATGAAATGATTACTTTCTTCTCAATCTCAATTAATCCACAAGTGTAAACCTTCAGGAAAAGACAGGCGGCCGGAAGTTAGAAACTGGTGACACTTTTATAACTTCACGTACGCTGAGAGGAAAATGTGTCAAAGGAAAATAATCATCGTGTAACCCGTAGCCGAGCGTTTTATCCACGGGGATTCGTAAATACGCACGGGAGAAAGTTAGTTTTGTGTTAGTTAAAAGTTGTCATATTGTTAAATTCAAATATCTACTCTGGAACCGAAGCCACCGCTGCCTGTAAACTACATAGTACAAATGGCAAAAAAGTACTGTTTGACTTGAAAACAACACAATTCTGTTGTCCATGCTGGAAAATCACGTTGTTTACTAATAAACATTAAAAATGGTTTTCAAAAAAAAAATTGTGCGTTTTAAAAAATACCAGTTCATAGATAGCTCCATAAATTTTGGATAAAATGCCTACTCGGCACAATATTTCAAAAATATTACTTATATTTGGTATTGAAATAAAATTGATAGCTTTTACTAGGTTTTTATTGACAAGCAACGTTTCGTTGCCACATCTGCTTCAACTTTGTGTAAAATGAAAAAGTAGAAGAGCGATTTTAAGATAAATGAAATTTTTTTAAATTGAACCCGACTGGGGATACGAACAACCTCCCAGCTTTTTGGGACCGTCGCGTCGCGTCCGTTGTATTATATTGGACTTTACCAAACTTTTCCCTTACACAATTATAGAAAATACAAAATTTAATTTCTTTATTGCTAACAGTGGTTATTATGCCTTCATATTTATAATGTAGCTACATTTACGCTGATAATAAATTTAAAAATTTATGGTGAGTGATATTGAATTTATGCGTTCTGTGTTTTTGGAACGCTTTCAATTCAATTAGTTACAACCATTGTGCATTGTACCAAGTTCCTTGGGATCGGAAGGAACAATATTCGACGGGTTATTCGTGCGGGGTGTCAACATTTCAACACAACATCCAGATCATTCATCATCGCTGCCGGAGGAGTTCATCATCGCTGGTGGCAGTGAAAGTTTTTGTAACGATTTCTGCCATTTTCGTCAGGTGGAAGGAATCTTCTGTCACCAATAATTTTGTAAGCCTGATCAGATCTGATGAGTCAATTTTAATTCTTTTCTTCTCGGCGAGGCCGATTAGTGACATTTCTTTGTCATTGCAATTACTGCCTGAGGTGGTCCCACTGTACATTGGTGACATCAACCTCCATGTGCAGCTGATATTAGTTAAATTCATTTTTGTAAATAGCTGCATGGGATTCTCACACTGTTTGTTAATAATATTTTTGCTAACAATATTTTTAATACTTTTATTAAATTTATTGTTGTTATTCAGCATTTTATTTACGGGAAGCATTTTCTTCGTTACCCCCAAAACCTGTGACCAGTCTCCGCGAAAAACGAGAGCTAGCCTAAACGACCATCAAAGGACATTAACAATAAATTTATTAGTCTCCTGTTTACAGAAGTCTGGTTGAGACGGTAGCGATTTGAGGGTTTCGTTGCTCTTACCAAATTGTTTTCAAAAGATAATAAAATTTATTCCAGCTTGCCTCCAATTTTTTACGCAATAGCCATTAGAATGTGTTGTCGATTATTATTAATAATGTTGATTATTTCTCATAATATGCCCTAAGTATTCCAATTTGAGAATCTTGATGTTTAGGAGTAACTCTCTCTTCTTTTTTATGGATTATTTTTAGGAAGAGCTTAAGGAGGTGACTCATGAGGTTGATGGTGCGGAAATACCCCTAGAATTTAGCCTTTGATTTTTTTGGCAGTAGAATAAATGTGTATTTAAGCCATATCCTTGGTATCTGTCCACTAGAGTATATCCTCTTAAATATCGTTGTTAGCCAAGATATGACTTTATCGTAAAACAACCTAAGGAATTCCGCACGAATGTCGTCTGGCCCAGATAATCTGCAGTCATTAAGTTGTGATATTGCCTTCATGACCCTTGTCTGTTGTTATTGGTAGGTCTTACGAGCAATTGAACTCTGAGAAATGCCCTGGGCTATTATATTCAAAAAGTTCGGATTTACATAACATATATGATTTCCAACTATCAATTTTCTCTTGTCTGTCGATTATAATTCTGCCGTCTGTAGTTTTCAGCGCTCCTGTTGTATTGGACTTACATATTCCAGCAGCTTCTCTGCTCCGTGAACATCGAATACATGTGTTTGACAAGTTTTTTTCGTATGGTTACGTGACGAGGAATAAATATTTTATGACAGTATGTCCCGGTGCACATAAATTTTTCGTTCGGTGAAGATTTTTACACTTTCCAAATTTCAACACCCAAGGTTTGTGATAAATTTTGGTGAAAACCTGAATTTTAATCTTCTCTTCGTTTTAGATATAAAAGTTATGCTCGAAAATGTTATCTGTCGGCAGCATTTGAATATCTAAAAATTTCTAACGAAGCATTGGTTTTATCGACTTACCGGGATGGTTTTTATTGTGAATGCCATGGTGTGAATGTGTAGCATAACATTTGGACATAAAATTTAGCCACCGAATGGTTCGCGAACCAAATCGACATATATTGATCATGTACCGTCTGACAAGAACTTTGATTATTTTGTTAATTCACAATAATTCCACAAACCAAAGAGTCTAAATGAAATTGAACCCCATGTACAAAGTGCATTTAGAGAAATGGGCATAACTTGAGTAACATAAAAAGTGTTTCTACCACCGTCGCCAATAAATGTTTCGTAACATTTCTACTTCGCGTGGAAGGAAAATTTTTTATTTATTTTTTTTAATAAATATGTATAGTCAAATGGTGCGATTAGATTATTTATTCCACCTTGCTTTTTACGCTATACGGTAATTAAAACTGGCAAAAGTAACTTTTTCCATATAAAAAATGTAATTATTTAAAATAAATCATTAAATAACTAGGTACCTACTATAGAAGATTTTTTTTGCAACGGAGACAAAAGTGCATAAGGCAAATTTGACTTTTACTAATGTCCGACCAAAGGCGGAGAAGGATCCGTATTAAAATTACCCATAAGTCTTTATTAATTTTTTTTTTAATTCCAAATTTTATATTTTTGAAATTTGGATTATTTTTTTATCCCCTTGCTTTTGAACTTACGAGGAAATGTGTAAGAACTAATTTTATAGAGGACCGACGGGTGCTTGAGCCGAATTTTTTAAATTTAAAATTCGTTAATAGATAACGACGTCGTTGACGTTTTGAAGGTATTTTCACAAAAGTTCCAAAAATTGTCCACTTTGTTCAAGTTTTGGGCTGCGAAAGGACAATTTTACTAAACTTTTTTTGTTAAAAATTCTTAAAATTGCTCGCCAAATGTAATTTCGTCGATAAAAATTCGATTTTCGAAACAAAAATTTCCGTTATGGTTTTGAAGGCTTCCGCCTTCAAAAAAAATTTCAAAATTTTGCTTTTCATTTTATAGCTTTGCGGTGCGAGATACAAAAAAAAGCTATAGAGGTAAAATTGTTTAGCCCCGGGATCTACTTCCGATGCCGGTGGAAAATTAAAAATCCGTTCGTAAATAAGGACGCTAAGGCCGTTTGAAACATTTTCAAAATTGCGACCTTAAAACTGATGTGGCGCGACGACTATGATAAAATTTTTAATTTTAAAAACGGTTACGGATGGCATTTTTGAATCGCGAATTTTTCGAAAAGCATACTTTTTTTCATGGGACGTCAATTAAAAGGTGGAAAATTGCAAAAACGAAAATTTTTGAAAACTGATTTAAATCAAACCCATTTGCATACAAATATTTGCGCGCAATTTTAAGCGAAACGAGTTGGTTTTTCGAAAAATTTTATTGAACACTTTCCGTTTTATTTGGCGAACTTAAGCGGTTCGTGAAGCAAAAATTTCATTTTCCAAATTTTTTTTCAACGTCCCCAGATAATATGCCGAAAGAATAATAATTATTGTCAGATTAATGTTGAATTTTTAACGGGGATGCTTCATACTCGCGACAAAGTATTGCGATAAATTTTGAAAATTTTACATCGCATGTTCGTCGGATTACAAATTGAGAAACGTTTTTACAAAAGAAGTTTATGACTACATTCTCTTACCTTTCGAAAGTCAAATTGGTCTACGTCTACGAATAAATAAATTTATTTTTCAAAACTTTAAAATATAATTTTACTAAACTTTTTTCGACAAAATTTCTTAGAATAACTCGGCAAATGAGATGGCGTCGCTAAAAATTCGATTTTCGAAAAAAAAATTTTCCATTGATGGAAATATGATATTTCCATATAATATAATATAATATAATATGATAATTGTTACAACTTGAATAAAAACTTACTTGAATAGAGTAGTACCCCTTCCGGTTTATATATGAGTCGGGATCATTTTCCGGTTTGTCAATTTTTACATGGCATCCATCAATTGCTCCTATAATATTCGGAAAGCCATTTTCCTGAAACTCTTGTTGGATTTCTTGTTTTTCTTGCTCGTTTGGCCAGGTTATTACATGCTTGGAAAGATTGCTTATAAAAACAGCTAGTCGTCTTATAATTCTTTCGAGAGATGCAAGTGCAATATTAAAACGATCACATACATCAACAAAGCCTGCTGCTTCATGTCCAATGTACCACAAAAATATTAGGACCTGCAGTTAATTTTTTATAATAATTAATTTACAAATAAAATTAAACAATACTGACTTGGTTGTATGCAGAAATATTTCCAAATTGACCCGGCTGATCATTAAAGTGAACGCTTTGCTCGTATTTTACGCTAATTTCAGACGCGACATGCCTGGAGACACGGAAGAGGTCAAAAAATTCTTTGTCCGAATACAGTTCAACAGTTCCATCTAAAAAATCATAACATCCTACTAATAAAAAATAGCAATTATTTACAAAAACCAACCTAAATAATTTTCATTCCGTCTTCTTAGTTCTCCTTGGGCAAATATATCCTCATCGCTCGAGTCAGAAGAATCGTATAGATGCTGGAAGAATGCGTTCATTTTTATAGATCTAAAAAAAGGAGAATTTGAATAAAATAGCAAAATAATTCTCCGCTGTTAAGAGGGACTCATTTATGTTTGAAAAGTAAGTCTTTGGTTAAACAAAAATTAGCAGCATATGAATGCTATAAATAATTACCTGATTTACCAATTGCAGTATACCTAAGTATAATTTTTGTTATCCGAAGACTTTCTTTTCTGATTTATCAATCTTTCTTGAAATGTAAAACTAGTTTAAAGGTACAACAAAAATTAACTCAATTACCTACCTGGAGTTTAAGAAATTAAAACACAATCAAATCAAGATGATTTTAAACAAACTTTACAGCAATTTGTGAATTCGGTGTTTGTTAAAATAGTTTGTTTACCTTCACAAAATGACTTTCTTGGTTATGTATGTATCAAACGTCAACGCCTACCACCACCACGTGTTCCTTGTTCTAAATACGTTCTAAAAGCTTTTCAACTTGCCAACTTGTGGACTGCAGTAATTTTACGGGATTCATTAGCGCAGGCGCATTTAACAGTCCGATTACAGGTTGTAAACAGTAACAGAACTGTGGGTTGGAAAGAACCTAATATATTACTCGTATTCCAATAGAAAGTCGATAAAATGAAAACTTGTAAAAAATATAATAAATATAATATAAAAATATAAATTTACAACAAATTTTTCATCAAGTTCTTTGAACAAACAGCGCCTATAAACACTAAATATTAGTTAACTATAAATTTAATGAGATTGATCTTGGTCTAAGCTAACGCTTAAATTAATTTTTACAACCCTTTTTTCGGGATTTGCTTCTCTTAGATTTTTTATGACGATGCGCTTTAGGAGCAGAGCATGCCATTTTTCTATACTTTTCTTTCTGGCTTTCGCACATTTTTCTCCATGCCGCACCTGCTGCTTTTGATATCCATGTAATCGATTTACCACAATTTTGTTTACGAAAATCTCTTACGAAATTAAAAAATGGGTTTCGTGTAACCTTGCCAGGTTTTGCACATTTTCCCTTGCTCGTACCACATTTCTTCTTTTTTGGTTTGGCCTTAGCTGGACCACAATCTTGAATGTTGCAATCCGAAAGTTCTTGATCGCTATCACTGCTGGTAGTAAGTGAATTATCTGAGGGAGAGTTCTTCATAATTTTAGCACTAATTAAATACGAGTACTTATTAGAATAAATATTTCTGAAACTTGAATAAGCTATTTGTCAAAATATGCGTATTTAATTTATTGTTTTTTGTTTCTATGATAACTGATTTTTGCAATCTTTTATTTTTGATTCTTTTTATAAGCAGTAGGCACCATGGGTCAAATTAATATTTGTGATCCTTAACTAATAAGTGACAGCTTTCTATTTAATTTATAAAAACAATTATAATCAAATTTAGTTCAAGAAGAGTTCTAACAAGCCTATTTCAATGTTTTGCGTGTTTTTACGCTATGCTATTATTTGGTAATTGAAAGGATGTGGTAGAAGGGAGTACAAGTTTTGTGCTTCCCATTTGTATACATTTTAAATATTAGTTAGTTTTTAGCAAGTTCTTTTAAAATGAAAACTTTAAAAATTCTTAACCAATGTAAACGTTTCTATTGTCCGGAATCATCCGTTATAAACGTTCCCGAAATTGGCAAGTTTAAACGCGAAAGTGTTTTTGAAGAAGCTTTACCTTACGAACGCATTCCTGGTCCAAAACCAATTCCTCTTTTAGGAAATACTTGGAGGTTTTTACCGTATATTGGTTTGTTATAACGAAATTTTTTTTAAATGTTAGATTAAACATTTTGTTGCAGGAGATTATCAAATTGAACATGTAGATAAAGTGTCAAAAAAACTATACGAAAAATATGGAAATGTGGTTAAAATCGAAGGATTGCTGGGAAAACCAGATTTATTATTTTTATTTGACCCCGTGGAAATCGAAAAGGTTTTTAGGCATGAAGATGTTATGCCCTTACGTCCTTCCATGCCATCGCTTAATTATTATAAACATGTTCACAAAAGGGAATTCTTTAATGGCAGTAATGCAGGAATAATTGCTGTGTAAGTATTTATTACTTTTTACCATTTATATTTTCAATCAAAATTTTTTTAGTCATGGCGAAAATTGGCAAAAGTTTCGGTCAAAAGTTACTCAAATAATGTTGCAACCAAGAATTGCTAAGATGTACGTCAAACCAATAGAGGAGACGGCCATTGAATTTGTCAACAAGTAAGAATATTTTTTGATGAAATGATTTATTTTTTAATAAAATTTTAGAATTCATAAACTGAAAGATGATGCAAACGAAATGCCAGATGATTTTCTAAACGAAATTCATAAATGGTCTTTAGAAGGTTTTTCCGTTACATGCATTAATTTGTGATATTTTTCATAAACTCGAATGTTTTAGCAATTGCACGAATTGCATTAGACGTACGATTGGGTTGTTTGGACGATAATGCAAATCCTGATACACAAAAACTGATAGATGCTTTAACAACATTTTTTATGAACGTGCCTATCCTCGAACTGAAGTTTCCACTGTGGAAAATTTTCAATACGCCGACATTTAAAAAATACATAAAAGCTCTTGACACTATAACAGAGTAAGAGAAATTATTTTAGGGGGTTTGAAAACCTAAACCGATAATGTTTTTCTTTCAGAATCACATTAAGACACGTCAATAAAGCTCTGAATAATTTATCAAAATCAGAATCGATAGAGAACGCTTCCATCCTTCAACGGATTCTTCAAATGGAGAATGACACGAAAACGGCTACTGTGTTAGCAATAGATATGTTCCTTGTTGGGATTGATACGGTAAGTGGATGAAGTGGAATCATCGAAAAGCAGGGAGTGGACATATCACATTTGACAATTCGGTTAAATTTTAAAATCGGTTAGATTCACAACTCGCCAATTTTCACAATATAACAAACAAATTGTTAAAAACAATTTTTTTCTCAAAAAGATACAATATGGACTCTTGCCAACTTTTGAAAATTTAGTGAATTCGAGAAGTCCTTTGAGTTAATTTTTTTTATTACCCTTTGAGCTCTGTACGAGCTTGAGTTGAGTACATTAAGATACAGAACTGGGGTTATTATTTTTAATATCACGTCAAATATCATAATTTGATTTTGGAAGAATTTTATTTCAATTTCATTTTGAGGATAAGGTCGCAATTTTGAGAAATATGCACTTAGATCCCTTTTCTCCAGCCCATTCTTGCGAAACAGAGCACAGCAGCGATAAATCACGCACAATTTCATCTGATCTTGTAGAGATAGTTTCAAAGCTCAAGAACCATAAAAATCGATGCATAAGGCTCAAATTCGTTTATGTATGTATTTCGCCGTCTTCGTTCCGTTCAGATTAGGGTTCTTGAGCTTTGAAACTATCTCTACCAATCTAAAAAAACTGAAAAATTGAAGTTGTAGTCAAAAAACATAATAATTGTTTAAAAAAATATTTCTTTGACCTATTTCCGAGTTTATAAACTCAAAAAGTTTGTAATAAAGAACTTTTTTTCAGACATCGAATGCGGTAGCTTCAATTTTGTACCAACTTGCATTGAACCAAGATAAACAAGAAAATCTTTACAAAGAAATTAACAAAACGTTTAACCACAAAGAAGATGGTTTCTGCAATGAAAAATTGGAGTCCATGGCTTACCTAAAAGCTTGTATTAAAGAAACCATGAGGTACAAAACTAAAACTAAATTAAATTTTTTTTATATTTTAAATTTTAGATTATATCCGGTTGTAATAGGTAATGGTCGTTGCACTTCACGCGATAGCGTGATTGGTGGCTATTATGTACCAAAAGGAGTAAGTGCACGTACTTGAACTTGACAAATTCTTTCATTCATAAAACTTTCGATAGTCATTGCTATGCGAAATACTAACTGAAAGTGAAATTAAAAATAATACGAGTACCGTTACAATAATTCATACAAATTTTTAATATTCCAATGGCGACATTTTTTGAAGTTGTTTGTTGTAGGTTCAAGTTGTTTTCCAACATTGTGTTATCAGCAACATGGAAAAATACTTTCACAAAAGTAAGGAATTTTTACCCGAACGATGGTTGAAATCAAGTATTGAATATGAAGAAAATCAAAAAAAATTTCACCCCTTTACGTCTCTTCCATTTGGTTTTGGAAAGAGAATGTGTCTTGGAAGAAGATTCAGTGAATTGGAAATTCAAATTCTAATAGCTAAAGTAATTTGTGCAAGTAAAATATTTTCTCGATTCAAAAGTTTGTTTTACAGATAATACAGTCTTATAAAGTGGAGTATCATCACAAACCGTTAGATTATTACGTTCATCCCATGTATACGCCAAATGGACCTTTAAAGTTGAGGTTTATCAACAGATGAGGATTGTGTACAAGAAGAAACTATCGCGGTTATGACAAATACTTTGTAAAATATCTCAAATTATTTTAAATAATATATTCAGGATTAAAGATATTTTTAATTAACTGCCTCTTCTTCTTCTACGAGTATTAAAAAGAAGACGATCAAATAAATTAATAATGTATTTAATTAAAGGCTAAAAAATCCACATCTGTCAGCTAAAATTACAAAAATTTGATAAAATAGTGGAGGAGCTTGTCAAATTGTCTCATCGATAAATTTTTTTTCATTTGTTTATTCCATTGTATGTATGTTGTTTTCATTTCCAAAAATTAGTAGTTTTTGTGGGTCGGACTGTTCTGACGCAGTATCCTATATCAAAAAGTTTTCCGTTTGTCCAGGAGCAAATTCATAGAGCTTATAACTTTCAGGAATTACTAAAGTTTCCAAATTTTTTGGAGCTGGCGGAGAATCAACGATAATGTTTCGAGCCCGTTGATTAGATTTTCTGGTAACATCCTTATTGACTATTTGCCCTTGGACAGCTGGTCCAGTATTTTCTAAAACCGTGTTCCTGATTTGACCTGGAGTTTCTACAGTTTCTTCAGCGCGTCTTGTAATGGAAACCTTTATTTTGGCAATTTCTATTCCTGCCGCTTCGTGATTATATATAATTACCTTTTGAGCACAAGTATTCGTTGTCTCCAAAATTTTCTTGTTAGTGTTGAATTATTGAAGATGTTATCTAGATTGATTATATTACATCAAAATCTCTAAACCCGTAAATTTTGAGTTACGGTTGTCTTGAATTCGCAGTACGATTTGTATCTGTTATCAAAAAGTAAAAATTTTTTGTTGCCCAATGCAGTTGGGCTATTTTGACGCCAAGCTATTACTTTAACTTCTGTAGGATACGAAGCAGGACATTTTTTGTAAGCTTCCTAATTTTTTTCATGGTTCCACTCAAAAGAATGATAACTTGGAATTTTATAAGGAAATTGAAAAAGAAGATTGCAGAACACATATAAGAAAGAAAAACCTATTGACGAAAAAAATTATGGAAGAGATAAGAATAACAATCGACAAAATAGGACCTAAAATAAGAACAAGAAGAATGAACAATAGTGAAGGAAAATTAGAAGATAACAGAGAAAATAAAGCAGATCTAAGTAGATCATTTCCAAATATTACTAAATGCACAAAAAGTATGTGAACATCCTACCAAAATAAATGAAGAAAATCGACAAGTAGATGAACCAACTTATGAGGAAATAACAGAGATAAAAATAAACTCAAACATGGAAAATCGCTGGATAAAGATGGTTGCTCAAATATTGAGAAAAAATGTTATACGAAGAAATGTATAGAATCATAAAATAAGTATGGATAGAAGAAAAGATGCCAAAAAAAATGGAAAGAGAAAAGTGATCAAGAGTAAAAAGACACTGAGGATTAACTATCAGATACAGAAAATTACGAAGAAACTTGACCAAATAATGAGAACGAGATTTTTAGAAATGTTTATTATTGTTATGAACAGTTTAAAACTATCAAATAATTTTTATAACTCAAGATTACAACATTTTTATATTTCCTTATAAGTCGTTGAAAATATGTTATTTTTTTACGATTTCATAAATGGAGATGCTGCATTCATATTATTAAATTAATTTTATTACTTCTATCGTATAGACTGTCGTATATATAAATAGTTGAAACTAAAATTTGAGAAAGTGTTAATTTAATTAGTTAATTAGAAATTAATTGAACTTGACTCGTTTCGTTACATTAATTTTATTGCAGAAATGACAAACAACTTTAGTGACGAAAAAATGATTTATATGTGTACATAGTTTTTCTCTTTAAGCTTGACAGGGTCTCAAACGTGCAACAATTTTTTTCTTCATAATAATTCTGTAATCCATATCTGTAATCTGATCCTACCGTTCATTAAAATCCAGTAAAACAAAGAATTACTAATGATATAAATCGGAACAGATTCGAATTAGGATATTATGTTGAAAGGGCAACGTAACGAAAATTTTAATTTTCTGGAATTCGTAGCCTGTTCCCGGAAGAATAAACAGCTGAACACTACATAAAATTGACAAAAATTTGCGTTGGGTGCGCTTGCACGCAATTAAAAATTAAATAATTATTATACCGAGAGGTAATTTCAAAAGTAGCTAAATTTTTTGAGTATATTTGAGAAAAACAAAAAACACGTCGGTTTAAATTTGCAAAGAGGATGTTTGAATTTTAAGTACCACCTATTTTAGAACTCTTTGCGGACTACCTATTTCTTGGGTTAACCTATTTTTTAGTTCTAGAAAATTCTCGGGAGGAATTTTGTAAACTACCGTTTTAAATGTCCCCAGAGGAAAAACTTAAGCTGGGTCAAATCGGGGGTTCTTGCAGGCCATTCTATCGGACTTCTCTTACCAATCCATTTTCCAGGAAATTTTCCATCCAATAATTGTCGCACATTTAATACGTTAAGCTCGTCTTACATCAGGACATTTCTGGCGTCATTTCTTGCGCCATTTCCTGAGACATTTCTGGCGTCATTTCTGGCGTCACTTCTGTCGCCATTTCTTGCTCCAAAAATAAAGCCTGTATTATATCAGGCCATTTCTTGCGCCATTTCTTGCGCCATTTCTTGCGCTGATTTTGCGCAGTAGGTAATTTTAGCAACTTACGTGAAACATTTTGTAGGCCAAATATATAGAACGTGTTCTATTTTGAGGCAATTTTCAACGCAATTTGCCTGCGAGCGTGCGCAGTAAGATTAAACGAACGATAATTTAGTGTTGATGTAAATTGTGAAAACTGTGCTTCACATAAAAATTGAAATGGATAAAGAAAGCGATTTAATTGCAGAAAATGTGATTGCAGCAAACATAATAGTATTAAAAAAATTACAAAAACAAAAAAATTTTTTAAAAAATTCAAATTTTCAAATGGTTATTAAGTTTTCAAATTTGATTTTTTAATTACAGTGAAAAACGAAAACATTTGCGATTATTTAAAAAAAAAGTAACTTTTAGTAATAAAAGTAACTCATTCCTAACCCTGCATTTGACAATTACTACCTTACTACCTGCGCATTCAATCTGTACTGCGCACTCTCACAGGCAAATTGTTCAAGAATAGAACACGCGCCAAATATATTGCCTACAATCCGAGCCAGGACATTTTCCAAGACATTTGCTGTTTTAAACTAGGCAATTTATTTGGCTCAAGAAATGGCGCAAGAAATGACGCCAGAAATGTCCTGGCTCGGATTGTAGGCAATATATTTAGCGCGTGCTCTATTCTTGAACAATTTGCCTGTGAGCGTGCGCAGTACAGATTGAATGCGCTGGTAGTAATTGTCAAATGTGAATTGTCAAATAAACTAGCAAACAAATTTATATAATCAGTTAATTATTAAATTATTAAATACAATTCTATTCAATTTAAATTCTATGTAGCCACTTTTCCTGCCAATTCTTTCGCACCCTCGGTTTTGGTTTGTTTTTGAAACGTCTTTTCAGTAATTTTTTTTAATACTATTATGTTTGCTGCAATCACATTTTCTGCAATTAAATCGCTTTCTTTATCCATTTCAATTTTTATGTGTAGCACAGTTTTCACAATTTACAACACTAAATTATCCTTCGTTTAATCTTACTGCGCACGCTCGCAGGCAAATTGCGTTGAAAATTGCCTCAAAATAGAACAGGTTCTATATATTTGGCCTACAAAATGTTTCACGTAATTTGCTAAAATTACCTACTGCGCAAAATCCGCGCAAGAAATGGCGCAAGAAATGGCCTGATATAATACAGGCTTTTCTGACGCCAGAAATGTCCTGATGTAAAACGAGCTTTATGTGCGGTTGCTCCGCCTTGTTGGAAATGTACCTTATGCTCATCCAGCAGCAGATATCTTTCCACATTAACTTTATTTTCTAAAGACTGATCGAGAAGTGGAACAATTTCATTTTCTTATAGATTGTGGTACATTTGTCCCGTCAGGTTTCGTTCAATAACTTTTGTCCCAATAATGTCATTTCCTATTATACCAGCCATTTTGAGAATACTGTGTATGTGCAGATTTTTATTGCCCCAATACTTAAATTTATTGTGTTTGTTGATTTGTTAACAAACTTTCCACAAAAAATTTTGATTCTTCACCGAAATAAAAAATATTGTTTGCCAAATTTGGGTCATCTTGAATTCTCTGGGAAATCAGTTCACGAAACTCGATTTTTCTATAAAAATCGTCTTCGCCAAGTTGTTGGTGAATTTAAATATTATACAGAAGAAACTTGTTGATTTTTAGCACTTTATGTATGGAACAAATTGAGATATTTTTTAACTTAGCAGCCTTTCCAATAGAAGTGCCAGGATTCACTAGAACTAAAATAGAAACGCTATTTATTTGTGCATGTTTTTGACGTACTTTCGAGTGATAAAAGTGATTGTGATATTATTTGGACTCTTTCACAGCAACTTGTCCTTATTTTCTTTACGTAAACCGATTTAAAGCGACCCATTTTGATTACATTTGCGTCGGTTAATTTCAGTTCCCAATTTAAATGCAAATGTACACATTTTCCCAGACAGGTATGCGACTTCACTCTATTGTATGAAATCTGAAAAGTGCATATAAGTTTTCCATTTTCCATATTTATTTTATTCTAATTATTTTTAATTAAATATTTTGATCGGATGTATTCGGTATACCTATATAGGTACTTAATAATTTTTTTACGATGCAACGGTTGGCTATAGGCTATACGATGAAAAGTGAAGAGATCGAATTTTTATACTTACAAAGAGAAGCCCAAAGTAGGATATCGGTTTTCAAGATCCCATTTGTTTTGGTGATTCTGAAACCCAAAATAATTATGACGTCTTTAAATTTTGTTCAATGACGCTTGGTTTATGAGTTATGAATTTTTGAAAATAGGGTAATTCTATCTCAAATGTACTGAAGAATTTACTCGACTTCCACCAAATTTGACAAAACTTGGAACTCACCATCTGAGTAAGAAATAAAAAATACAAATTTAAGGATTTGTCCAAAAGGGCATTTGTTTCTATGTTTAGGTCCTTCAAAAAGTAAAAAAGTTAGTGCGTAGACATGTAGGAAAACGACTGTAACTTCTTCCACAGTGGTTTAAATTTAAAAATAAAAAATGTTCTATAAAGGTAAATGAACATTCTATTCAAATATTGGACCACATTTTACTTTTTCAACCCCTAATTGGATTAATTTTCTAATATTAACCATATTTCAACCCCTATTTCTAAAAAAGGTCTTATTTTGTTCATTTTTTTACTGTTTGTTTTGTGCAATTGTGCTGAGCGTGCGTACCAAATTTGATCATGGGATGAGCATGGGTTCGGTTACTAAAAATAAATTAAGTATAGGGGCATTTCACGTGAAGCGGACAGCGAAAAAAAAGTGACGTTCTGAAATTTGTTCATATTCAGCTCTATTGTACTTCTAGTAGGTATGAATGTGGACACACAATTTTTTTTTTGTATGATGTTTATTTGTCAAGTTATGGGATTCTAAAGAATTGTCGTTATTGAAATTCGTATTTTTTGAAAATAGTTTTTCGAATTGAACAAATTTATTTTAAAATATTAAATATGGCGACTTAAATAGAAAATTTACCGTTCTTTCTAAATACAAAATAAAACTGGATTTTTTAATTTTTTTTAATGTACAAAACCGGAAATAAACTTTCCAAATCAGAATTTTAGTAACTTCGACCAATTTTTTTTAAAATTTTTTTTAATCAAAATATAGCCTAACGTACATTTATAATACACCAGAAGTTTCAAAATGGGATCTGCAATAGTTTAGGAGATAAATGAATTAAAGTACATACGTGTCGCACTGAGCGTAGTACCTAGCCTTCCTTAGGTCGACTGGTTAGCCCGAAAAAAAAACATACTCAGTAAAATTGCTGTGCTATCATAATAATTACACAATGAGACAATATTGTAACAAAGGAGGTACCCATATTGTAACAAAGGAAAGGTCTCTTTCCGTGAGACGTTGCGTGAAAATGTATCTCTGCATTCGCATTGAAATCTTCTTTGTAATAAAATAGATTCACAAAGTTGAATCTATTTTTAAAATGTTGTGAGGCCCCGTGATGCAGAGATACATTTTCACGCAACGTCTCACGGAAAGGGACCGTGCGATGGGCTTGGAGGAAACCTCAAACGTTTAGCAACGCGTGCAAGCCTACAGTTGCCTGCAAGTAACGCAATCGTTACACCAATGCGATTATACGAATGGGCAAAATCATCTTTAAAACAGACAGCCATTTACTACTGCTCCAAAGACAATATTCAACGTCAGAGGATTTTTTTGCAACCCCGGTTCGATTCAGCAATCACCATTCCGCGAACAAAAAAGTTGCACGCCTTTATTCCAACAACCGAAGGCCTTTTGGTAAAGAGAACCAGTTCTAGCATTGGTTATAAAACTGTAAAAAATTTTAAATAAAATGGGTACCTCCTTTGTTACAATATTGTCTCATTGTGTAATTATTATGATAGCACAGCAATTTTACTGAGTATGTTTTTTTTTTCGGGCAAACCAGTCGACCTAAGGAAGTCTAGGTACTACGCTCAGTGCGACACGTATGTACTTTAATTCATTTATCTCCTAAACTATTGCAGATCCCATTTTGAAACTTCTGGTGTATTATAAATGTACGTTAGGCTATATTTTGATTAAAAAAAATTTTAAAAAAAATTGGTCGAAGTTACTAAAATTCTGATTTGGAAAGTTTATTTCCGGTTTTGTACATTAAAAAAAATTAAAAAATCCAGTTTTATTTTGTATTTAGAAAGAACGGTAAATTTTCTATTTAAGTCGCCATATTTAATATTTTAAAATAAATTTGTTCAATTCGAAAAACTATTTTCAAAAAATACGAATTTCAATAACGACAATTCTTTAGAAGCCCATAACTTGGCAAATAAACATCATACAAAAAAAAAATTGTGTGTCCACATTCATACCTACTAGAAGTACAATTGAGCCGAATATGAACAAATTTCAGAACGTCACTTTTTTTTCGCTGTCCGCTTCACGTGAAATGCCCCTATAGCGAGACACGGTCAAAAACAAAGAAACAAATACCCTTTTCACAAATCCTTAAATTTGTATTTTTTATATCTTACTCAGATGGTGAGTACCAAGTTTTGTCAAATTTGGTGGGGGTCTAGTAAATTCTCCAGTTGATTTGAGATAGAAATACCTTCTTTTCAAAAATTCCTAACTCAAAAACCAAGCGTCATTGGACAAAATCCAAAGACCGTCATAATTATTTTAGCTTTTGGAATCACCAAAAAAATTAATGATGAATAGAATGATGAAAAATCACACTGATGCTGAACATCGTCCGAAAAATACTTTTTTGCGCGACTATGCTCTATTTGGTTGGTTACCGCGTCTGTTTCCACGACAGTAAGTTTTGTTTACTAGTTGCTAAGGATAAGGCGACGGTAAGTATTTTTAAGGCGACGGTAAGTATTTTATTTGTGCGACTATGCTCGTATGTAACAGCATAAGGGTTCCGACTATATTCAAAGATTCAGACTCCGCTGCGCTACGTTCGTGCAATCTCCTTGCTAAAACCTGTACTCGCTGAATCTTTGAATATTGTCGGAACCCGCGTTGCTGTTTGGATGATAATTCCGTGAAGAAACGACACAACTTCGAATAAAAACGAATTTTTATATGAAATAAAAATCAAAAAATTTATATAAAGTAGTGTTTCTATGGTTATTATAACTATTTGACGCATTAGAATTTGGAGGTTAAATATAAATAAAGTAGTGTTTCTATGGTTTTTAGGTAGCAGATTTGACAATTTAAAGCATTATCTTGTATGTCATCTGTGTGGCGTAATCGTCATCGTACATGGTTTGCAATGTGAACATCCGAGGTTCGAATCTTGCCGACGGCGAATTTTTATTTCATATAAAAAATGTATAATTATTATCAAAACAATTTAAAATATTTAAATTGACCAAAGGTTATTTGAAATATATTCGTAGGATTATATTTGAATATAAATTCCTAGGGTTCAATATAACTGGATATTGCACTAGGTGCACGATATGTATTCGTTTATCTACAATGTAAATTAACGCACGCTGATTGGTCGAAACGACCATCATGTGACACTGAATGCAATTATCTATGTGATTGCTTACCGCGTCTGTTTCCACGACATTAAGGCAACTTGATATAAAGAGAATAAAATATTTTTATTTATTAAATACACATCTAAATGTATCTTAATAAATTTAGTCGCGCAAAAAACGTCATAAGCATCTCGAACATTAAGGACTACCGATCTCAGACAATAATTGGAGTCGTCGCTTCGCTCCTCCTCCAAACAATTGTCTTCGATCGGTAAAATGTCCTTACTGTTCTTGATACTTAATATACTATAGGTGTTATGTTAAAAATAAGAGGAAGAGAGTTTTTCTTTGCACGTCCGTGAAAAAAATTATTTTAAATAACAGAAAGATTACTATAGGGTGTCAGTATTCGGCCCGAATTTTGTCATATGTTCACTTAAATGCTTTCATATAGCATTTAATTAATTAATTGTTATTTTATTAACATTAAATTATAATTTAAGAGAAAATTTAATAAGCAGCGAATGCAATAAAAATATTATATTTTAATATTATACAAAAATATGCCACCCGCAACATTTTTGTAGGAAATTTTACTAAAGTTATTGGAATATTATTACTAAATAAGTATGGAATATATTATCAATATTTGAGAAGTCTCCTCCAGTTTGGTTTTTAGTAATTTGGGGTAAAGGTCTGTCGCTTATTTCCATCTAGTGGAAAATGTTTGATTCTGTAATAGAATTGCATTGGATTTGTTCGATGATTTTTCTGTTATTGTCGATGCAATAACCAGCAGCGTGGCGTCAAGAGTAAATCGGCAGGCCATGGAGCGGTAAACTGCGGTTCTATGTCTGATTACACCAAGTACACTTCTGTAATCTGAAGTCAATGATCGATCTATGAGCTACAAGAAAGCCAAAAAGGCAAACCTTCCCATTAATTACGTTTTCATAGTACTACATCTTGGCTTCAACCAAGTTCGTTAGTGATAGTGCCTGACCTCCCGGACACAAAATTTCGTGCTAAACCGGGAGGTCATCGGGAGCCTGCATCATTGATGCAGCATGGAAGATCGCAGACGACAGCGGAAGTAATGCCGAGAAGGTAAAGCCCGCTGTCGTCGGGGAGGGGGTTTTGCCAACCTCCAACATGGAATGGAACTGAGAAGAAGAAGATTCAATATAAATTTGATTTATAAAAAGATCACACTTATTTCCACTACATCAACAAAATTAAAATTTCTAATTATTATGCGAATCGCATGTTTCATTAAAAATACATAAGGTATCCATCAGAAGCACATGATGTGATATCCTCAAAATCAATTATTCATTATTACTTTCTATTATTTATGACTTCTTTTTTTTAGCAGGTAATGATTTAATGCTTTTATGATTTGCAAAGTTGACAAAACAATTTAAATGGCTTTTAATCCTTTTAATTGAAGGTTACTTGATGTACATGAACTCAAAAAAAATAAGGAACAATTACGGTTGCAATATTATCTAAAATGTTTACTTTGTAATTAGTATATTTATTTAACAAAACAATGCACTATTACAAACTAAGCATCAGAAAAAAATAAAAAAAAGAATTTTCAAAGGAAAGAAAATCCCGAGACTCTGCTCGCACGTATCTCTCATCGCTAAACAATTTTTTTTAAATGTTGAAAAATAGTTTCACTCTTTTTAATAATGTACAAATAAATTGTAAGTATTCTGCAATTTAAGCTTTTAAGTGTTAATAATTTGTATGTACGCTGTGCAAACGTTCCATTGTTTTATACTAATAACGCGATTTTAATTTCATAAAACATCCTGAAATTAAATATAATTATTATGACGGTAAATTTCTATGTGGTCATCTACCGTCTAGTACACCGACATAATATTAATTTAAAGCAAATAGAACATACTAGAAAATTTATAGAAAGTAAAACCTAAACTTGAATAAAAACAATTTTTTGTAAGTATGTAGCTGTTCAAGTTCACAGAGCAATCATAATGCCATGTCGCGGTTTTAAGCAACATTAAAATGTAATAATTCATTGTATTTAAAATTAACACATATGCACAGTGAGTTTCTTATATACTATTTCCGGTCTTGCACCGCTTACACAGATACCGATTTTCTACAGCTCGACGTGGATTTCAAAGCACGGAAGCCAGGAAAGCACTTTTCTTCCATTTCATTTCGTTTTGCAAAGTTAAAATAGATTCCATTTTATTATATTCTAAATTTTTGGTCACCCACAAAAGATGTTTCATATGCGACACAAATCACATAAAATAAAAGATAAGGGTGCTATGGCCGTCATAAGAATATACGAAGGAAATAACTTTTAAATGCCCAAATTTTGCAAAGGAAACATTTACGGGCACATGTTATACCAACTTATTTTCTTATTTTTATTAGTAAAATACGTGAGCAAAATTTGGCAAAACATTTTGAAACACCCTATATATTTTCATTGCCGGTCTATCTCAACCATAAATTTTTGACAAAAACTCATGGAACAAAATTATAAGAAATTTTACAGTGATAATTTTTAATCTTAAATATTTTTACTAATTTCATTTCGTTTCGAAGTTATGATGTATGAAGGCTTCAAGAAGTTTCCCTTATCTTTAGGCAATTTTATTAATTTTCATCTGGTATCCTACCATGTCAGACAGAAGCTAACTCAAAATTTGGAATGATTTGGTTGCTTCATCTAGACGTTATCGTTTTTACAGGCACTCATACCTACATAGACATTTTTCCAAAAATTATAAAAATGGATTCAGAAAACCTTAAAACATGAAAATCTATTAAAAAAACTTACTTGATAGTATTAAAGAAATCCCAGATTAAAAGGATGAAAAGAAATTTGGGTCGAGTAACCTATTGTTGACCACTCCAAATAAATTGAAAATTTCCTATTGCAAAGAGGAAGGTTTATATAGTATACTGATATAATTTTCACAAGCGATGATATAATCAAAATTTTGAGTAAATCGAATTTGAAGTTTGCAAATTTTTTTTTCCTGCAGGGAAGGGGAAAACCTTCATAGGCACCACCCCATCAGGGATGGTAGTGTCAGAGAAGTTTGCAAATTTACATGTAAAATTTAACGAGATTCCGCGCGTCGCTCATTCTGTTGACAGTCCGTGCAGTTTTAATGACCTGCAGATGCAGCTCGTCTCTCGTACATGCAAAATCGATTATTTTTTGTTTTTACGCGATTTTTGGGGGTGAAACGTAATAGTTTACTGCCCCATGCTGCAACTATACTTTATAATTCTATTTCAAGGGTCTCTAAGCTCCCGGTTTCATTTATCCCGGTTTTTTTTTATGGGAGGCGCCTTCTCGTATGTTTAGCTCTGCCGCGGAGCGGCTCACGCCATGAAAAACCGCCCGGAGCCCCGGAGGGGCGTAGGGTAGGTTTTTTGATGCGCACAGTTATGGCCGGGCACTCCAAAAAAGTGATTTATGGTTATGGTCGTGGCTTAAACATGCATTTTACATGCAAAATTATGCTATTTTCAAATTGATTTTTCTCGAAATTTTATGTATACTTTCGCAAGTGAAATTTTTACAGTATACTTTATAAACCTTCCTCTTTGCTATAGCAAATTTTCAATTTTTTTGGGGTGGTCAACAATAGGTAACCGTCCCCAGAAATTTAATGAAAATAGGAGATAAAATAAATCACATAAAAATGGTACAACAATTATTAAAAAAAGAGGATTCGTTCATCAGTATCCCAAAACAGCATGCATAGAAAATGTACAACTGCAGCTCGCCAAGTCAAAACTACTTTCGATTTAAAAGTTGGAGATCCCCAAAATCCTAAGAGTGGTGTTAAATGGTAATTACTTTCAGTTCGACTCCGAGTTTTATGAAGAGGATGAACTGACAATGGGAAAACCTTTGTCCAAAAATCTTGGGGTGTTAAAGTATGCAAATGTGTGAAAATAGTATGTAGATGATGTGTATTGTATGTGGACTGACGCGAAACGCCAGTTAAGTGGAGTCAACATTAATATCCAATTCACTATACAAATGAAATCAAACAATCGACGAAATTACTTCGACCTCACAATCAACACGAAAGATAGGAAAATGGTTTTTGAAATCTGCAAGAAATCCACTCACACATCCATGTATATGCGAAATCGAGGTACCACATCCAACACAAGAGAGCAGTTTGCAACATCATGCTATGTTATATAGAGCCAACATTGTACCCATAATCAGGGAAACTGAAATTATTAAGTCTATAGTTATTGAAAATGGATACAATACAAGAATGGTGGACGATATGAACGGAAAGATAAAAAGGAAAGATGAATATGAGAAGGATCACACAACTGACGACAATGGAAGTGCGGTAAAATACTCGTAAACCGCGATTCCTCACGTTTCTCTTATATGTAAATTGGCAGGTGTAATGAGCAAAGAGTTATGGTTATTTGAGTCAAGTTGACTGGATTTATATTATAGGGTCATTCCATATCAAATCAACAAATTCTTTGCAATTATTTTCATGACCCTCTTCACAGCCCTACAAAATAATTCAAATTATTTCTATTGGCCGGAGTTTGGCGATCATATTGGCTGGCGTGACTCTGCTAACGGCAGCTCTGAACAATTCCGTTGTTATTGTTGCAAACCACGTTCGTAGGTTTTTCAACCATGAAATTCGTCTCCTTTCAGGTCCTCTCCTTCCATAGACCTTTCCCTGGAGTATCAGCTGGAGTAAATATTCAAGTTTCCTTCTTTTGACCTGATTCATAATTTCCATTTTCTGTCCCATTCGTTCCAGCACCTCTTTGTTCGTAATGTGTGCCGTCCATGGGATTCTCATCATGCGTCGATACAGCTAACTACATCTCAAATTCCTCAAGTTTCTTACTTGTTGCCTCTGTCAGTTTCCATGCTTCCACGCCGTATAAAGGCACCGGAAATACGTAACAATGGAGGAGTCTGAGTATAGTTTTTATGTTGAAATCTCGGTTCTTTAGAAATTTAGCCATCTTTATAAACGCATTTCTTGTTTTTTCAATCCTGCATCTGATCTTCAATGAATGGTCCCATTGGTCGTTGATTGTACTACCAAGGTAAGTAAATTTTTCATCCTTGTCAATTGTCCTTTGATTTACATACGATTATTGTCCCTGTTGTATAGGATTTTTGCATATCGTCATATATTTTGTTTTGTTTAATTGATGTCAATGCCAAATTCTCTGATCCTATCTGCTATTATGTCCATAAACACTTGAAATCTGATGTTGATTCTTTCTCCGTTTTTTTTGTATCCCTATTGATACATTAACCAGTGTATTACTAAAGATTTCTTCCGAATACATATTGAACAACAACGGCGATAGGATGCAACTCTGTCTAACATCTCGTTGGTTTTGTTTCTATTTTGATATCTCACTCTTGTGTATTATATGAGCTGTTTGCTTCCAGTACATATTTTCTATGATTCGCAGGTCTTTATCGTATATTCAATTTTTATTAGAATCGGTATTAGCTTTTGGCGTTTGACTCTGTCAAACGATTTTTGGTAATATACTAAGCATACTGAATATCACAGTTTACTTCTCTGCATCGTTGAATTAATACTTGAAAACGTGTTCCGAATTGGGTGCTCCCCATATGTTCTTGGCATAGTGCGTATAGGCTACGGTGTATATGATTTTTAGGAATGCCTTTAATAAGTGGCTCATAAGGCTTATTATTAGGGGTGCGCGATTATGAAATTTCATAATCGATTATAAAAAATAATCGATTTTTTTCGATTAATCGATTATTGAAAATAATCGATTATTCATAATCGATTATGAGTTCATATGAGTTCATAGATTATGAACTCATAATCGATTATGAACTCGTAATCGATTATGAACTCATAATCGATTATGAACCCATAATTGATTATGAATTCATAATCGATTATGAACTCATAGTCGATTATGAACTCATAGTCGATTATGAACTCATAACTATAGGGGAGAAATATTAACGATGGTGCGCTGTAAGCAGCATCAACGTGACGTCACGCTGATGCACGCTAATGATATAACCTCGCTTGACCTCGCTCAGAAATACTTTGATTTGGTTTTGAACGATAATAATACATTACAACTAAGTAATAAATAAATAATTTAATAAAAAATAATAAATTTAACGTGTTTTAATTAACACAATCGAAATTCTTACTCCAGAAATATTTAAGGGAAGGATCTCGGGTAGTGGAGTTTGTATTCAAGAAAACTATTTACTTAAATCGACTAGTTTCGATAAGATTTCTTGTCATCTTCAAGACTATAATATTAAAGAAAAAATATACAATTTAAAAGCTGTTACAAATTGGTTACACATAATAATAATGTCAAATAATTTTAAATTGTTAAATTGTTATACTATTTGACTCCACCAATAATACTATAATATCGTGTTCTGCTTTTTTACGGTACTTCGATTGAAAACTTACCATCCCACTTAAGAGGTAAATAATTTACTTTTGCTCCAACATTATTATTATGTGTAACCAATTTGTAACAGCTTTTAAATTGTATATTTTTTCTTTAATATTATAGTCTTGAAGATGACAAGAAATCTTGTCGAAACTAGTCGATTTAAGTAAATAGTTTTCTTGAATACAAACTCCACTACCCGAGATCCTTCCCTTAAGTGTTTTAATTAACTTTTAAAATAACTTTAATTAATTAAGACGTCAAATATTTAGTTGATATTACAGCCACCAGGGTGCGTACAATTAATATTTTTCCCCTATAATAGGTAGGGCTATTAAGGGTTACTAAATTACTATATAATAATTTATTATTTTGCTAATTGTGTTACGGTGGTGCTGATAAGAAGTGTTGCTAAGAACCAGTTGATAACATAATTGTCTTTTATTTTAATTTTTCATTTATTTAGGATATACCTAAACAAGTATTTAGAAATACATGCATTTTGTCTAGATTACGAACACTTTTCATTTTTAAACCTGTGGAACGTAACTAATAAGTTTTATAATGTAAATAATAATGAATTTACTACGTCACGAAGAAAGACGGACAACCAGACATGACTTTGTAATATTATGTAGTACCAAAGATAAACATGTCGTGCAATCTCAAAAGTGCAAACCCACAGTAATTCTACCCACTAATTAACGAACTCGATCAAATTATGAATTGGAATTAAATTTTTATTTAAAAAACATTTAAAAATTATTTTGATCTGGAATTGAAAATATTTAAATAAACTTACATTAATTAGTTAATCTACATACATTAATTTAATTTCGAAAATTTTGTAGATCATTTTATTGAGTTTGAATTCTGGAGATTCGTATTACCGTGGGTTCAAATTATTCAGATTGCACCACATAACCTCCAACCAAGTACCTGGAAGCATATTATAATGTTGCGATAAAAAAATTTGTAATTGCAGGTTTATTTTCATAATCGATTATTTCCACAATCGATTATTTTCACAATCGATTATTTTCACAATCGATTATTTTCACAATCGATTATTTTCACAATCGATTATTCTCACAATCGATTATTTCTATAATCGATTAAGCGATTATTATAAATTATCATAATCGATT
This sequence comes from Podabrus alpinus, assembly GCA_932274525.1. NCBI lineage: Eukaryota > Metazoa > Arthropoda > Insecta > Coleoptera > Cantharidae > Podabrus > Podabrus alpinus. The sequence goes on along the minus strand of OW026457.1, from coordinate 61,913,296 downwards.
ATGAAATAATCGATTATTCGAATTACGGTGATCGATTAATCGATTATATGCGCACCCCTACTTATTATCTATATTCATTGCACGTTATAGCGGTTCTTTTCTTGGGGATTGTTACAAATGTAGACTTTAGCCATTCTTTGGGGATGCTGAAGTCGAACCGGGGAACTTTGCATTAGTAGTTACTCTCGCTAACATTCAGGCTATGACCTTCGTCATTCAATGATTAATACTCAAAAATCAATAGCTAGTATGCCACGACCGCTTTAAGACAGAAATAAAAAAAATTGTTTTAAGAGAACATTCCCTGAGGGACTTGTTGAAGGTTTAAATTAAATTTTTCTTAAGAAAGCGGCTTCTTTTATCATCATTCAATAAACCTGTACATAATATACATTGACATTCATTTGGCTATCATAAGGCATTCGATAGCAGTTAATGGACCAAACTGGCAGATACCATAAGAGATGGCAGTCCCCCGGTATTTCATCGCGATTATAAAACGACTCTATGGCCATAACACAGCGTTAGTGAGAACAGACCAATATCTGTGGAGACCTGGTGCTATACCTAAGGGGGTTAGACAAAGCTCCATACTATCTTTGCTTCATTTAAAATATATGGAAAATACGTTATGAGAAGAGTATGGAAGAATGGAAGGTCTCATAATAGGAAGGACCCGTATAACCAACCTATGATACGCTGACGACACAGTTTTGATGGCGAGGTCGGCTGAAGAGTTGATGAGGAGGATAGAAGAAGAGAGCGAGGCATGTTGGCTGGTAATCAATAGCGGCAAAACGAAAGCCATAATAGCGGACAGGGCCAATAACAACAGACAAGGGTTAAGTCATTTAAATAACTATCAGGTGGTTAATCTGGGAGTTCATTAAACATGGTGAGACAGCGATATTATTGCCCTACACAATAAAAGCAAATAATCAAAACATTTGTTTTTCCAGTACTGCTGTACGAGACGGAGTCCAGGACACTAAAGACTAGAGACAAAAGAAGAGTGTATGTGTTCGAAATGTGGTGCTGAAGAGAGTTTTTTGCGTACCATGGACAGCCAGAAGATCAAATATCCCAATATTTCAATAAATAAGAGAGCCACTGTGATGACTATCACAAGTAGTCGTCTATAATTGCATACTGAAGTACTTCTGTCACATAGCCTGAAAAGGAGGTGACAACTTTGAGAAGTTGGTAGTCCAGGAAAGGGTTAAAGGAATTAGGCAAAGAGGAAGATCAGTAGATGGTGCAGGATCATTCATAAGACCGTAAACAGAAGGTTGTATACTACGACCATGATTTCTCTACAAAGAGGAAAAAAAGAAGAAGAAGATTACCATCATCAAGCTTTGTATTGGTTACTGTACATTATAAAAAAAAATCCCCCTTCTGACAGCGTGTATCTATGCTTAACAAGCTGCTGGTCTACCCAATATTTTACTCCAAGAGCCGCCGCCGCTGCTACTTATGATGACATGTAATTGTTCATCGATTCGAGCACATTGCCATTGAAACCAAAATATTTTCAGATATTCTCCATCATAACTTGCCGTTTCAAATACTCCTTTCAGGTTCAGGAATATCCTCCAAACTGGATGAAAATGTACAGTTTTCCAGTGTAATAAATATTTCACCATAGGTCATTTCAAGAGGTTATTTATTTGCTAGAATATAGTATTTTTTTATACTGCACGTCCAGAAAAAACTACGACTAAATTTAAATATTTACCTACTTTTAACGTTAAGCTCTGGTGTTGAAGCACTTATAAATCAAAAATAAATAATATGCTTAACATAATATTTAAATATTAGATAATATTGTTCTTGCAAATGAAAAGTGTGCATGTAATAGTTAGTTGACCTTTACTATTATAAACTTAAAATATTTGATGTTTCATATTTGTTTACTAATGCACGCATCTTTAGGTTTTCTGAAGATGTTCTAATGACCGCATTTAGACTCATCGCAGTAAAAACTATTTTGATGCAATAAGTAAATCTTACAGCCAAATGTGAGGGGTGCGCCTATAAGAGGCTGCATGTTGGCTTATCGTACAAGGATCATTAAACATCCTATTGACGACCGCTTCTCTTTCTTCAATTGAATCCATAACATCAATCAAGAATCAGTTTGACTAAGAAATATTTATGTAGACGATCTCTTTAGCATTATTAACAGAGAGTGTATCACCTTTTCATTCCGCAACTTCAATCATTTTCATGGGAATCCATTCCAGGATTAAAAATGTGGAGGGTTTACCGATTACGGATTGATATCACAAACAAACGTTTACAATAGCAGATAGGCTATTAAATTATTTTTCTAATCATCCCAACAATGCACAGCCTCACATATGTACAAACCACTTCAGATCATATTCAGAAAATTATATTCCACTTTTCATCAGATATAATGGGTTGCCGAAATTATAGAATACACTAAGCCAAAAAAATTCACCTTACTGGACGTTGCGTAATCATTTGGCAGCGTATGGTTGCTATTTTGCTCTGTGATTCTTTACTATTTTATACAATAACTTTTATAACTTCTTCGAAGTTGTAAAATTTTGGCGTTCGTTAGTCATGATGATCTATCATGCAATTAGATACTAATTCCTGGCCCCAAACTAATTCCAATTTTAGCGAACACTTGGAGATTAATGCCGCTTATAGGCCAGTATGAAATATAGGACACTGCTAAATAATCGATATTGTTTTACGAAGAATATATGGAAAAATTGTTAAACTTTCTGGTCCTTTGGGAAGACCGGATTTACTTTTTGTTACTAAAAAATACTTCCAAAATATTTTAATATAATTGATAATCATTTAAATAAACGCAATCTTTTACAAAATGTAGTGTTCCAAATGCTGAACATAAATGATCAAAATTTTAGATATTATCCTTATTGAATGACGCGTTTCGTCTTTATCCAGGTTTAAATCGAATTAATAATTCAATTGGCACGAGGTAAACATCAAATTAAAAAAAATAAAAGTTTAAAATGTCACAAACATTTTTTATGTGTCAAATAAAATTTAAAAGGAATTAAACGTTTAAGAAAATAATAATTATGTTATAGCTTTCATAAATCATTTCATAATTTAAAAATAATTGTTCTTAAGTATACCTACTATTGTTGTATTGCATGCTCATAAAAGTGCTCAATTACGTATTATACTTATATTACAGTTTAAAAAATAAACATTAATAATGCGATTCACTAGGCAGTACCTTTTTATGGTACGCCAGACATTGAGTAAAAGTTCATTTGAAAATGAAACAAATATTTTTTTAACTCTTTTCTCGGTGTTACATATTAGATAAAATAATGAAAGTTAAATATTTCATCGTTGGTTCCCAAAAATATAATCTTTAAAACAAATAAAACTCATGAAATAAAAAAAAATATTTATTTTTTGCGTTAAGACTTAATTTTATAAAGAGTGTTAATTTTCCCTTTTAGTAAGTTTAAATTTAAGTTCGCCTTCCGGTGCATACATAAAGGTGACTTTGTAATCCAGTGGTTTGTGCAAATATTCCAATTTGTACGAACGAATCAACTAGAAAGTTATAAGTAGGCAATATCAAAACAAAATTATTTAATAATGGCACTTATCTTACTTTGGCTAACATCACTTGAATTTCAAGATCAGCAAATCGCCTACCAAGACACATTCTAGCCCCAAAACCATAAGGCAACGAAGCGAATGGATGAACTGCGTAGTTTTCCGTTTTATCTATCCATCGTTCCGGTTTAAATTCACTTGCATTTTTTACATATTCTTCCATATTTCCAGTAATTAAATTAGGAAAGACAACTTGAACCTTCATCAAAATGAATCGTTGAGTTACAGTTACAAATAATAAATTCAATCCTGGCACTTACCCCTTTAGGGACTCGATATCCCATGATGGTAGTTTCCTTTTGTAACGTACGTCCATTGCCAATAACAGTTGAATAAACACTAAAATATATTTTAAAATATTTGGGAAAGAAAAAAATATTAAAATAATATTATTTTACCGAAAAACTTCTTTTACAAATGCTTTAAGGTATACCATATCATCAAGTAATTTACTATTCAAAGGGGTTTCATTGTTGGGCAAAATTCGTTTCAATTCCTCGTGCAATTTTTCTTGTTCTTCTGGTCTTATTGCTAGTTGATATAAAATGGAACAAATGGCCATTGAAATCTTAAAAACAAATTTTAATGTTTTGGCCATACCTGGGGTCCATAAGAAAACTTACAGTATCTATTCCAACCAAAATAAGATCTAATGCTAGAATTGTCGCAATTTTCGGATCGGGTTCTTTTGCCAAAATTCTTTCAATTAACGATAAATCTTTTTCCTGGCGCTGCGTCTTTGAATTTAATCTTGTCGTTGCTTGATCGATATATTTGCAACAAATTCTAAAAATGTTTTTTACTTACATGAAACCCCAATACTAAAAACACTTACTCGGTGAAGTAATTCATATTGTTTATGTATTTATACCAAAGTTTGGTTGGAAAGTAACGCCAAAATGGATATTTAAGTTCCAAAAGTGCAACACTTCTAAGTGCATATTTTGCACATTCAATAATTTTTTGGGGTTCCGAATCTGCTGGTAAATTTGCATCTAAACAACCTAACCGTACATCCAATGCAACTCGACCAATGCCTAAATAAAATCAACCAATAAAAATTTAATGCCGGAATGTTTTTACGTACATTCTAAAGCCCATTTGTGAATTTCATTGTCAAAATCGGCTGGCATTTCATTGTTATTGTCTCTCATTTCCATCATTCTATATTAAGAGATAAATTAGAAGTGGTCGTAAATTTAATGTCAAAGAATTGGTTAATACGCACCTTGTAATAAAATAATTAGTTACATTTTCTATAGGCCCGATATATTTATTGACCGTTTGAATTTGCAAAATTGGTTGTTGAACTTTTGACCTAAATTTTTTCCACTGTTCACCATGACTGAAAACTTATAATTAAAAAACTTTACCAATTGATATCAAAACTTACACTCCAACAACTCCGGCCAATTCGCCAAAAAAGTCACCTCGAACTTCACTTTTATATTTTACTAAACATGGCATTGCAGGTCTGTAAGGAGTTGGTCCTTCGTCCCGATAAATTTTTTTAATTTCGTCTGGATCGTAAACAAAAAGTAAATCCGGTCTTCCCAAAAGACCAGAAAGTTTAACAATTTTTCCATATTCTTCGTAAAACAACCTCGATAATTTAGCAGTGTCCGATATTTCATACTGGCCTATAAGCGGCATTAATCTCCAAGTGTTCCCTAAAATTGGAATTGGTTTGGGACCAGGAATCATGGAATATGGTTTCAAATCTTCACATGCCTTTTGGTCAGAATAGATATCATCCATATTTGTAACCACACACTGCAATCGATTGCGGCGTTCAATTTTTAAAATTGATGATTTTGAAAATTTCTCAAAATTTAAAATAGCTCGTGGAATTTGCGACATTTTGAAGTTTAAATTTAATATAAACACTGAAGTTTTTTATTTGCAGTAGGTACTACTAATAATTTTTTTTTAATTGAAGAACAAACACTGTTTGAATTACTTTCTTAATAAATGATTCGCTTAGTGGTTGTGGTGTCGCGATGTTTTGACAAACTCCTACTACTAAAATGGCAGGTCCTTGTGACACAAATTTATGAATGAGAAAACAGTACGTACCTATGTAGTACCTTCTTTAAAATTACAAATGCGTACCAAGTGTTTGAGAAAAGCGTAATGGTTTATTAATGTTTCTAAAGTATGGGTTTCTAATTTTTGGTAAAAAGGTTAAATGTTAACAATTAAATTTTTTTTACATTTTTATACACTTGACACCATTCGATTTTTGTAAAATTCACATCTCAAAAAAAATTGATTTTAGTAAAAATGTAGGTACTTAAAACCAGCATAAAATTAAATTTATTTTATTATGCAGTATGGAAGAATATGACATAAATACGTTTATTCAAATACACATACCAATTATTACCTTATAACAATGTTTATAATTAATATAAAATTTCAACCATTACTATAATCAATTAATAAAATAGAACACTAAAACAACAGAATAAAATTCATATTATTTAATCAGCTTTCAGCAGTGGGAAATAGTAGCATCTTTAAATGATTAACAGCATTCGCCAACAATTGACGAATTCTTTTAAATGACATAAAGAAAAATAAAATTTTTGACAAATTTGAAAAGGGGGGGCAACTTAAATATAATTTAAATAAATATATACTGCGCGCTCTGATAGCTGTAACTTCGTAACCGATCAATTGACCAGAAAAACATGTAAATCCATTCTCTATATTATAATTTAATCTACTTTATTTTCAATAACTTAACATTTTGCGCTCAAGTACACTACTGTGCAAAAGTCTGCGGCCACTTAATTAATTTGCATAAATTTATTATAGAACATTTAATAAATGAAATAAAAAGGCAAATACGAATTAATTTTTTTTCAGGATTTATAAAAACTGTTTAAAAAGTTGTTTAAAAACTGTCGTTTAAAAAAATTTTGAATAATTTAAAATATAAATAAAACGCACAAACTAAATACGAACAGAAGGCAAAATAACGTTTTCAAAACGAAGAACTAAATCAAACTGAAAGAATATTTAACAAATGTTTAGGAAATATAAAATTCACACCAAAATATGAACCGAATTATGGTTATACAAACCATCTGTTTCATTTATTACCAAAGTGCTATTTTGAGAACAAGGAACCGACAGTCGTAAAATTTATGTTTCTTTTAAATTTTTTGTAACAACTGTGCTCAAAGCAATTTAAAATTCTTATTACATTTGTACAAATACCTATTTCATTATTTTAATCTGTAAAATGGAGATTATTTAATTATAAATAGCAATTAATGAAGTGGCCGCAGACTTTTGCACAGTAGTGTACATCCAAGCCAAGATATTTACGAATATTCGTAAAAATGGAATCAGGGATCTCTAGAGGGTGTCAAATTAATGTCTTTTTAAAGGTCCTAATAAAGATAATAAAATTTATTCCAGCTTGATTACAGCATTTGCCAACATTTTGCAAGCACTTGTGACTGTCTTATAAAAATAAATTTTTTTTCAAATTTTATGGACGTCAAGAGGTCGTCCATAAAGGACGCTCACAAATTTTTCCGACTTTGCAACCCCTTTTATTAAAAATTATATTAATTAATTTTTCTAAAACTTCTATGGCCGTAATAAAAATTGGAATTAAACAAGCAAGAATTTAGAACTTTATTAGACTATCTCAAAATTGGCATTTTTATGCGAACGTCACATGTTTCCAACTTCCCCTCTTTCCAGCACTTTCAAAATAAATTACATCATTTATCAGCATTTCGCAAGCAGTTGTGACTCACTTGAAAAAATACAAAATAAAAATAATAAAAAATTCTAAATAGAGGGGTTGCGGACAAGTAGGGCAGCAATAAAAGCACCCCTAGGTAAACTACATATAATAGCCCCAATTTGTTTAAGTCAAATTTTCCCTTTTAGGCTTCTATACAAAGTATAACAAGAAGCCTTTTTTAATTTATCTATTTATCTGTGTGCCTCTAACGCTAAATTGATCCGTTAACACCATTTCTTTAGGCCTTTAGGCCGCACAACCAACGCAATCACGTTCTAGGTGGATAATTACATTTAAAAAAATTTGTATTATGGGTTCCGAATTAATTATTTTCCTATGAATAATTTTCTCATTTATTTATTCATTACTTTTCTAATAATGATTAGAAAAAATAGCGGATATTATGGTTGTGCGGAACTTTTCCTAGTTGATGAACAAAAATATATCAATGACAGATGCTTTATGAACAAATAGATCGACATAAGTGATGTTTCAGAGTCACATTCAGAGTCAGAATCATCAGCTCAATTTAGGCTTAAAGCCCTTGTCGGGCACTATTACCACTATTCCTTAAAAAAGACTTTATAGATACCACTTCGGTTTATTTACCCCCTCCCCCCCCCCCCGCCCTGAAGCGATTCACTTAAATAAACAGATACTGGCCAGACAGGAAGACAGTATGTCGTGCATGTAAAGTAATAAATGGGACACCAACATTCATGTTGATGCAGTGACGTTTTGTTTCGAAACGTGTTTGATCAGTGTGTGTTGGATCATATCTAATACATGTAAAAAACAAGTTTCAACACAATCAAACAAAAACGTTTTGTCGCACAACGTTTTTGCTTGATCAGTCTGTAGGAAGCCTTAGTCAGGAAGATAATTTGCCCATCTGAAGATTTTCTACCTTTTCCATATTCTCAGCCAAATTGGGATAGCAAAATGTGATGGAGATAAGAATCAACAATGGCGACGATATCTTTGTCTAATATCCCGGAATATTATAAAGAAGTATCATATGATAATCACTTCCGGCGACAGGAAGACCTAGAAAACTTTGAAAATACTAAAGACTTCGAAGATAACATTCGGGAGCCAGGCCCATATTATACTTTTTTCGTGAGCTTCTTTTAAAAACGCCCCGTGATGCGCGTCCTTCTCGCGCAGGTCGAAAAATATGGACTCTTATATACTAACGAAGTCCTTCATAAGATATGTATAGGAGGCGGCAGTACGTTTCGTATTCTGAAAAACCGCAACAGGGACATAGCCGTAAAAGGGTTTCCTAATATAAAAAATCAGCTTGTGCATCCAACGGGGGATGCCGCTTCGGTGCTAATAGGATCGATGCCCACAGTGGGTAAATTTGTTGAAGCTGGATAGGCTAAAAAAGAATTTATTTATATAAATTACTATTTTTCAAAAACCTAATAATTTTAATTTAAACTGATGTTTAAATGTTTAATAATAATTTACATAAGTAATTGTTTTAACTTTTAGCTTGCATAACATAATATTATGTTAATAATATTAACATTTAAAAATTAATATTTAATTAGTAATTTAATAGTAATAATAAAGTAATTCAATTTATTAGGTTCATAAATTTTTAAAAATAATTATTATATTGCCTATTTAGATGTTTTTAATTTACTTTATTACAAATTATATAGTTAATTTTTAAATACTCGCAAATTTAACTTTGACTTACAAATGTATATAGTATTACCCTAATAATGTAATAAAATATCTATAATATTATAAATACATACATAAAATAATAAATTACAAATACATAATTTAAAAATGGTATATTTACCTTGTAATTTTGGATTATAAAATTATATATCCCGTATAATCATCTTCTCGTTAGAAATGCTACCTTAAATGCTACTAATTATATTACAAATGATTTTTTTACAAGAAGGTACTACACGTTTAAAAAGCTGCAATTTGGCAGAGGCGGATTGGGAACTTAATTCGGTTCTGAAAAATGTATCCAGACCGGTCCACTGCCAGCTTAAAATAATTTGTTGATAACTAAAGAAAGTCAATATTTTACTATCTCTTTACGAACAAACATGAATAACTCGAAAATTCTATTTTTTCGCATTGAAAACTTTTCAGTTTGAACATCAGGACGGAGCAAAATTTGCCAAAGAAGTTCCCAAAAATTACAAAACCGTAGATTGGCCGTTTTCTATATGAATCTATGTATGCCCAAAATAAGTTCTTAGAAAAATTAAACTAAATAAAATTCTGAGCAAAATCCAAAAAAACACTGAGATACAGCTCTCCAAAGAACTTTCTTTTCGAATTTTTGGCAAACAACGTAGTTTTCAGATTTTTATGTAAAGATTTTCCTCATACGAGGGCGGTCCCATAATTACCTGGCCTAACAAAGAAGACACAAAAATTTTGGAACAAAATATTGTTATTTCTCAACATAGTTTCCATTTAGCTCTATACACTTTTGCCAGCGATGTTCAAAAGCTTTGATACCCTTTTTATAGTAAGAACCGTCAAACTCTTCAAAATAAGCATCAACCGCATATTCGACCTCTTCATTATTGGCAAATCTTTTACCACCAAGCCATTTTTTTAAGTTTGGAAAGAGAAAATAATCCGAAGGGGCCAAATCTGGCGAATAGGGTGGGTGAGGAAGCAATTCTAACTTCAATTCATTGATTTTGGCCATCGCGATAAGGGATGTGTGAACAGGGGCATTGTCGTGATGAAGCAACACTTTCTTTTTCGCCAAATGTGGCCGCTTTTTCTTAATTTCATCACTCAAACGCTGCAACAAGTTCGCATAATACTCGCCGTTGATGGTTTTTCCTTTTTTAAGATAATAAATGAAGATTATGCCACGCGAATCCCAAAAAACTGACGCCATGACCTTGGCAGCAGATGGAACGGTTTTTGCCTTCTTTGGAGGCGATTCTCCCTTTTGAGTCAATTGTTTTGACTGCTCCTTGGTCTCAGGTGTATAGTAGTTTCATCTATAGTTATAAATCGACGCAAAACTCGGATTATTTATTTATCGTATGGCGTGTACACAAAATAGAAAAGAAACTACATGTCAGTAATGCACAGTCAAATCGCGATGTTCAGGCTTTCAATCCAAGTGACAGCCGGCGGGGTGGCCCTCAAAAAGTCTTCAGCTGTACAGTGGCTCGGTCTGCTTTCGCAGTTATAGGAGAGATGGTGTATAGTTTGCCTTTCTTCGCCGCAGTCGCATGCGGCTGATACGGATTTGCCCCATTTAAACAGGGAATCAGCACATACCCCACAGCCTGTCCGGACTCTGTTCAATCTGCACCATGTATTCCGCGGCAGGGCAAAACCAGGTGGCGTCTGTCCGGTAATTTATTGCTCTGAAACATAGCCAAACAATCGGTTGAAACATCCTCACGACGCAGTTTTTGTTCCATTGTGAGCAAACGCGGCACCCATCTTGCACAGAGCTTGGTCATGTCCAAATTTTCGTTCAATATGCGATGTACAACACTTTTTGAAATCCCTGTTATATCTGCTATCTCGCGCACTTTCAATCGACGATCACCCAATACAATTTTGTGGACTTTTTTCACATTCTCTGAAGTGGTCACCTCATTTGGTCGACCACTGCGATGTTCGTCTTGGCAGCTCGTACGACCTCGTTTAAACTCTGCTACCCAAAATTTTATTGATGAAAATGAAGGTGCAGACTCCCCCAAAACAGGATCTAGCTCGTCTTTGATGTCGGTTGGACTGAGACCTTTTAAATGAAAGTATTGTATCACATAACAACAACCAATTTTTTCCATGTTTATAAATTCACTGAGAGCGTTCACTACTGATGACTGTCAATCAAAGACTAAACAACGTATCGCTGTCAAACTTCAAACTTAAGCTTTATAAGGTTGGTACTTTCGAAAAAAAATTTTGTTTTCAACCAATTAACGCCATCTATATGTAAGGCCAGGCACTATTGGGACTACCCTCGTATGACACAAGAATGGTCCCCACATGAGTGAAACTAACGTTAATTATATTAGAAAATATATTTTGTATAGAATTTCATGCTCTTCAATTTGGTATAATGATAATTTTTCATAAAAATGAAAGTTAGCCAGTAATAGTCCAAAACCCGCATTGGGCAAAAAATAAAAACGTAAAAATTGGAACCCCAATTGGAGGAGACGTCGCGTCGGCATAAGACTTTAACGGTCTTAAGCTCTGACGTTTCTCAGAATTCCAAATTGCAATCCGCCTTAAAATTTGGTGACATACAAAGCAGTTGTCATCGCGGAAATTCATTCCAGAAATTATTGAAATTCAGTAGTTTGTTGAAAATCTTAGAAATTTCAAGTGTTCTGTAACTACACAAATGTTATTGTTATTGGATTACTGCATATACTACGTCATGATTATTCGTTTTTGCCCTTAAATTGTTTTTGCAAAAAATTAACACACGACGGGACAACGCGTACGTAATCCTGACTACCAAACATTTCGCGTCCGAGTTCTCCACATCAGCGATATTACTAGGGCCCAATACAAAAACTATAACGAAACTTTCTTGGCAAATGCATTGATCATTTTGGATCAGAGAACTTTATCTTGTGTGGAAACAAACTTCTTGGCTGGGAACAAATTGTGTAAATAGTTGTAAGCACTTCATGTCACTCAAAAAAGATTAAGAAAAGATTTATATTAAGGTGACCAGATTTTTTAAACTTGAAAGCAGTACATTGGACGAATATTTTTCATTTTAATGCATTTTTTTTAATAATGTATCATTTTCTTTTAAAACATTACAAAATTCTTGACAGTACAGATTATCTCAAAGAAGTAGGTACTGTACTGCTTTAAGCAGTACGTCTGGTCACGTTATTTATATCCGCGTGGATTAAACCTTTGCTGTACCTATAAATGGAGTAATTTGATTAATTTGGAAACTCACCTCGAAATAATAAAGGCTCTTCAATTTCAAATAGCTTTAAAAAAGACTGATTATTATCTAGATTATTAAATAATTTAGTGTTGTTTGGACACACAAAAATATTGGACGAAGATAGATGACCTAGAAAGATTTTGGAATAGATTCCACCTGAGAAGAGAAAGAGAGGATAACCGAGAAGAAGTTGAAGAGATGACTTAAACGAGGGTATGAAAGATAGAAATCTCGAAGACGGTTTTGTTACAATAGAGAGAAACGGAAACTGGGGACGGAGAAGCGGTATGTAAATGAATCTGTGATAATATTATTATTATTATTATGATAAAATAATAAATTACTAATATCATTTTAAGTTTCTATACGCAGTATAGCAAGAACCCTATGATATTTATGACTCCGTCATAAATATGATCAGAACGCTCCAAATTATTATTATGCTAATTGCTAATCTGTTATTTTTTATTGTTTTTATTTTTAATTATTACATCTATCTTCCTTCTTCTATAATAGCCCGAATGCTGTTCTTACAACAGTCATTCCATATCAAAACAACCAAGTTTTTGCAATTATTTTCATGTTTCTCTTAGATTTTGCTCAAATTAGGAATACTTCTAATAGTCCAGGCAACGAAGCCGAAAAATTGGCTTCAGCTTGCAAAAAATCCGGGCAAGCTGAATTTTGGTAGAGATGTACATTGGAGTGTTCTAATGAACCTCCTAAAAGTCCCATAAAATCCCACGCCGGCTTCCCCCGCAATCGGGGGTTTTAGCTCCTCCAACGCGATTTCTTGCCGATAACTTGCTTATTTACGCTTATATGAAAAATTATTATCAGATCATAATAATTGAAGAGCATAAAATTCTTTATAAAATAGATTTTTTTCAAATTTTTCCATAGCTCACTAATATTGAAATAATTGACCCAAAACACGACTCACCCTTAAAATGGCATAATATTGATTCCTTACAAGGAGAGAAATGTTTTCAGGTACGGGAACTGATTTTAAAGTAAGTTAATTAAAATTTGAGCAAAGGTTGGAAAATGAAGAGAAAAATGGATTTTTTCAAAATTTGCCCAAGTTATAGTATCTTCCAAGTACCGAAGCCGAAATTTTGGTTTGAGCTTACCGAAAGTCCGGGCAAGCTGAAAATTGGCAAAGATGTATATTGAAGTGTTCTAATAAACCCCCAAAATGACTCATCAAAATCCCAAGCCAGCGTTCCCTCAAATGAGAATTTTAGCCCCCTAGTGCGGTGTTTCGCCTATAGCTCACGTATTTTTACTTTTACGAAAAATTACCATTAACTAAAGTTTAAGAACATAAAATTTCTATAACTTATGGCGCTGCAGTAGGTAGTACTACAATACATACTTTAATATGTAATGTTGTGTCCATCAATGTTTGGCTGTTGCGGTATTAAATTGTTTGTCGTGCAGTCAGAGAAAATATGGCATAAGAAAAGTTTATCAAAAACAATTTAAAAAAAAGATGTTAGAATTGTAGTTATAAAAATGTAGTAGGCAAAATGTTAGGAATGATAAAAAACGGGTAACCATAGCGATGGGAGGAGAATAAACAACGGTGATAATAGCAGTACGTTATCAGACGCAGAACCGATCACACGTGTAAAAAAACTATGTCCAATTGCGAAACAAGGAATTTAGTCGCGGGCAAGTTAATGAGAATTTGCGTGATTGAAATAAATAAAGTCGTTTATCAAACGGCAAACCGATCATGTGCGTCGAGATAAACAAAATAAAGATAACCAAGAGTATATTGCCCTGAATTGAGTTAATGCCGAGTGGAGTAGATATTATAAAATAGGAGAGGAAGATATATTGGCCTGAATTGAGTTAATGCCGAGTGGAGTGGAGATTATAAAATAGGAGAGGAAGATAATCGCTGTTTATTGGAAAAGATAAGCGCTGTTTATTGGGATACAGAAAGAAGGTGTAAGGCGAGGGGTGACTATAACCCTGCATCAAGACGAAGCATAGGAAATTAGGATTGTGTGGTGCGACCGCGAATACAGTGCGTGTGCGTACAAGATAAAAGAAAAGGTAACATTAAATCTTTGATTATTGTTAATTTATGTCGAGTTGCTATATTGTTTCTGTTAATTGTTTATGTTAATTGTTTATGTTATTTGTTCATTATATGTTTTTAAAAATTAGATTTGTGTATTTTCTTTGACTGTGTGATCAGACTAATTCCACCGTAAAAGTCCAAAGAACCTGCAGCCTGAGATTAAGAGCAAGTCGTGTCAGTACCGAAATCTGTGAGAAACTATCACAGATCTTGAAGTTCACGGTGGACATAGCAGTAAATTAAACTTTGTTTAATGGTAATTTTTCGTAAAAGTAAAAATACGTGAGCTATAGGCGAAACACTGCACTAGGGGGCTAAAATCCTTATTTGAGGGAACGCCGGCTTGGGATTTTTATGAGTCATTTTAGGAGTTTATTAGAACACTTCAATATACATCTTTGCCAATTTTCAGCTTGCCCGGACCTTCGGTAAGCTCAAACCAAAATTTCGGCTTCGGTACTTTTGGAAGATACTATAACTTTGGCAAATTTTGAAAAAATTTATTTTTCTCTTCATTTTCCAACCTTGGCCACAATTTCAATTAATTTATTATTAAAAGCATTTCCCGTGCACGAAAACATATCGCCATTTTAAGGGTGGGTCGTGTTTTCGGTCAATAATTTAAGTATTAGTGTGCCATGGAAAAATATGAAAAAACACTATTTTATAGAGAATTTTAAGCTCTTCAATTATGGTCTGATCATAATTTTTCATACAAGCATAAATAAACGAGTTATCGGCAAAAAATCGCGTTGGGGGAGCTAAAACCCCCGATTGTGAGGGACGCCGGCGTGGGATTTTATGGGACTATTGGGGGGTTCATTAGAACACTCCAATGTACCTACATCTCTGCCAAAATTCAGCTTGCCCGGATTTTTTGCAAGCTAAAAACCTTCCTTGCCTGGACTATAAGTTGTGCCAAATAAACGGATACGTATTTTTTTGTTTCGCCCTAAAGTGGCCCGTTTACATTGTAGAGCCCTCCAAAATAATGCAAATTTGACTTGTAGAGTTTCGATAAACTATTGCTACTAGCCGAATCGTACCACTTAGAGACACGATTGTTTTTGTAGAATGAAGATATTGAATAGGTCTTTTCACTCTTTTCAGTCAGTTTTTTTTATATGAATAGTTAAGGTCACAAACCGGGGGCCCTGATCAAATTTAGACTTTGAGTGACACTCCCTCATAAGAGGGGTAATTTAAAATTCTCACAAAAATACATTATCTTTATTATACGTTTGGCTACCTGTATACCGAATTTTAGATTGGGCACGCTTTTGGTTTAGTAATAAGTATGTAAACATATTCATTAAAGTGTTTCGATTTATGACAACGACCATTCATTTCGATGTCACTCCTAAACCAAAAGCCTGCTAACTCTAAAATTTCGTATACAAGCAGCCAAAAGTATAATAAAGATGAAGTAGTTTTTAGAATTTTAAAGGACCCCTTCTTTGGGGATGGCCACTCAAAGTCAAAATTTGATCAGGACCCTCATTTTGTGACCTTAATTATTTATTTCTGAAGACGGTCATGGTCTGAACGTTAGCGCGATCAACCGCTAACGCAAGGTGCCCCAGTTCGACTCCGAGTATTGTCTAAAAATTTCTTGACCGTCTTTTGTGTTTTGAAGGGCACGTTAAGCAGCCGGTACCCCCTGTGTTAAAAAACAGGGTGCAAGCACATCGAAAGGCAAGCCTAGCAAGCTACTTGTAATAATTTATCGAAGGTCTACAAGCCAAATTTGAATTATTTTGGAGGGCTTTAAACGGGCCACTTTAAGGAAAAACAAAAAATACGAAAACAATAGAATGAAATTGATTGCGCAGTTTTCCTATGAAAATCTTATTTGTTACTCGAAACGCCCTCTACAGTAGACTAAAATCTCTAAAACTAAATGGCCCAATATAACCTCAAAATTAACACATGGTACTTGTATCGATTATCCGTAGATGGCGTAGTCGCAGAGTGATCCTTTTTAAATCTAAAATTATTTTTTGAACATATCGTAATTTATTTAAATGATCACAACTTTTAAAATTTAGTGTCCTTATTTATCGTGAAAGAATAATAAAGAGGGTAAATCTCATTTTACGGTTTGGATTTGGTTTGGATTAAGAAATTACAGTGGTTAATTTGATGAAGTTGCGCTGTCTCGTGTAATGTGTTAAAGAGTGGAAGGGTTGTTTTAATCAATAATTTCAATTTTGTTATTTAAATGTGCGGTTATTACAGTTTTTATTATTTCTAACTAATTAATAACATATCCTACAAATTTAATTAACAATTCGACGACTTAACCTTAAACTATAATTCCTAAAACATGAGTGAAATTGAAAGTAAGTTGACAAAAGAATGTAATCTTTTAAATGTATTTTGTTAACTTTAATCGTAGATAATCCTATTACGTGCGAAAATGACGACGACGATTCTGATGGTTGGGATGAAATGGAAGTTTCGGGAGAACACACTCAGACTACATGCTTGTTTTGCCCGTTACAGTTTCTTACCATTGCTGTTGCATTAGACCACTGTCGGACCGAGCACAAGTTTGATCTTTTAGAATTAAAACATAAGTATAATATGGACTGCTATTCGTTTTTAAAAATGATCAACTACATTCGGTTACACAAACCAGATCCTAAAATTATCACGGAATCTTGTGCTGCACTATGGGACGATGAAGTTTATTTAAAACCTGGTGACATGGAAACTTGGCTGATGTATGATTTTGACGATTTAGGTAGTACACCTTCAACTCCGCATTATGCTATTGACGGTAAAACACCAATAAGCAACAATGTTAGTCATTTACAGAAACAAATATACGAACTAACCCTCGAGTTACGTCAAAAAGATAATCTCCTTAAAACTGCAATGCAAGATATGGCGAAAATGCGCGAAGTGACCAAATCTATAATTGAACATAAAGACTGCGGGGAAACTTTGATTCCAAAAGATGTTTCCTCTTTACCTTTAAGTTATGACAGTGAATATTTTAATTCGTATTCGCATTATGGAATACATCTAGAAATGTTGAGTGTAAGTTTCTAATTTCTTATACCTACTATTTTTTGTTTACTAAAAGTTTTAATTATAGGACACGGTGAGAACCTCGAGTTATAGAGACGCAATTTTGAATAACAAGGACTCCTTTAAAGATAAACTTGTTTTGGATGTTGGTTGTGGAACTTCCATTTTATCCATGTTTGCAGCTGAAGCAGGAGCGGCACAAGTTTACGGTATTGATCAATCCGAGGTTGTATATAAAGCAATGGAAATTGTTCGAGATAACGACATCAGTAATATCAGTTTGATTCGTGGAAGAATTGAAAACACGAATTTACCTGTTGATAAAGTTGATATTTTGATATCCGAATGGATGGGATACTTTTTATTTTTTGAAGGAATGTTGGATAGCATTGTTTATACTAGAAATCACTATTTGAAGCCTGATGGTTTAATTCTTCCCAGTAGGTGCAATGTAAGCTTAATAGGAGTTAGCGATATTGAAGCGTACAATACAAGAGTAGCATTTTGGGAAAATGTTTATGGTTACAGTATGAAGTGCATGAAATCAGAGGTGATTAAAGAGCCAAACGTAGAAACAGTACCAAGCGATAAAATAATAACGACTCCAAGTTTACTGTATGAAATTGATTTGAAGACCTGTTCGATAAGCACGGTTGAATTTTGCTCGGATTTTAAATTGAATATTCTCAAAAGTGGTACCCTCACTGCTCTTGCTGGATATTTTGACACATTTTTTGATCTGAATAATCCAATTGAATTTTCTACTGGACCACATTCGACTAAAACGCATTGGCAACAAACTTTGTTTTACTTAAAGAATACCATGGAAGTTAAAGAAGGTTTGTACAATTTTTTATAGCATTCTTTAGGGTAAAATTAGGAAGATGTTGTATCTGATTGTAAATTTACTGTAATCTTTAAAATAATTTTTGCCAATACCTATGGTAATTGCAAAACATAGGCGTACACAACGCGATCTCTCAAACTATGATGGCATAACATGGATGCCCAACTTCTACATGCGATTCAATACAAAAGGAAATATCGGATTTAGTTTCCATTAGGAAAAGTAATGTCTGCTTTCTTTATTTGCTATTTTGTACTAAGCTTATTGTCCATCTTCATTGATTCAAATTGAACTAAATAATACAGGGGAAAAATTAAGTGATTAGACTCCGCCTACCTAAGTATTATTTCTTGATGTTTTAATGTATGAACAAATTTTGTGTGATCCTGAGAATTCAGTATTTGGTATCAGGTTCACTTCTGTGAACCTTCACAACTTTTGTTTGGGTAGAGGTTTCAGTTTTTTATAGGTCTGAAAAGATGTTTCAATTTTCAAATAAAAGTTATTAGCATCAAAATTGATGATAAATAATTCCTTCTATTGACGAATAAGTTATAATTTCATCTGGGAAGACTATTAAATGTCTGCTGAGAATTGTTTTGTTCTAAATTTTTGGATCTACATATCGCACTCCAAGTAAAATAGTGTTGCAAGTAAAAAATTGTAAATTCTGAATTACGTCACTAAAAAGTCTATAAAATAATGCTCCATCTAAAAAAATACTGCCATGGGTTAATTTCAGAAAAAAGGAAACATAACAACGACAATTCACTATCTTATGATTAGTAGTTTCTCTTTTGAAGTGCAATATAATATGGTAATACCTTGGCAAATAACTGCCTGCACTAAGGCATCCATCATATGTTCAACTTGGCCGATAGGGTGGGGCTTTTTAAACTATGCTACAAATTTCCAAACATTAAGATTCAGTAGCAATTATGTGTGGTTGGTTGCAGCATTAGGTTTTAATGTTGCCTAGTTTTATTTAGAACCTGGTAATTTTGTGACCATACAAGCTCCTCACTCGTCTTGTCTCATAATGATTTCACACTGAAATATCAGCGTGTTCAACTCTTTTTTATAATAGTATAAAAGAAAATTGGAAAAAGATATTAGGCTACTTCTAGACTGTTTCATGTTCTCAGAAAAATCTCAAAAATTAAAATTTTGCACTGGAAGAAGTCAACGTGAGTTGACAACATGAAATTTTCTTTTTCTGGCCTTTGGTCTATTGCATTCTCCTTTGGGATTGCAACCATATGGGTAGTAGCCTGAAGTTATTCAGCATTAATTTGACCTATGTCTGAAGAATTACATCCATATGTATAGGTCGTAAATGTTTGTACCTGCAACTCATTTTAGAAGATTTCAGTAATACATAAACCCATAGTTGTTCAACCTCACTTGGGGAATTGGGGGGAAATTGTGCGAATTAATTAAGGTTATAGTGGTTGGTTCACCAAGGATATAGTTTAGCTTCCAGCAGCTTTTAGACAATATTTAGTACATAAAAGCCAAGGTTGTGCGGCCTAAAGGCCGCACTTAGTGGGATTATTATAAAATTTAATTGTTTGACACAACGCACATAAAATTCAGTAAAGTCTTTGCAAATTATAGTAGATTTGTTCGGTTCAGATTTGTACCTGTCGTTTCTATTTCCGAATTTCATATTCTGTGTTCCCCAATTCAAATTCACCCGGGTTTTATGTATAGATAGATAAATTACAAACTCTCCTTGATGAGATTCTGGAATTTCATTTTGACAATAAGTGTATTTAAAGCCAATCACTGATTTTTTGATGAGTGAGTGAGAACTTAACTTCATATTATGTATGGAACACATAATCCAGGCAACAAACCCTAGAAAATGGCCCAATCTTTCAAAAATCCGGCAAACTGAAATTTGCTAGACATGTGTATTTGAGTGCCCGAATTAACCTCCTGAAAGTTCTCTGGCGGTTTCTCCTCCAATTGGGAATTTTAGTTCATCCAACGTGGTTTTTCGTTTCGCTTAATTTCATTTTTGGGGAAAATTATCATCAGACCAAATTTGAAGAGCGCAGAAATTTCTACCAAATAGATTTTATCAAAAATTTTCCACTAGTCCAGACAAGGAAACTGAAAAAAATGGTTCGATTTTGCAAAAAAATCCGAGCAAATTGGAATTTTGCAGGCACTTGTATTTGAGTATCCTAAGAAACTCCCAAAAATTCTGTCAGATTCTACCTTAATTGGAAATTTTAGCCCCGATAAACTACAGTTGTTCGCGTATAACTCGTTTAATTTTCGGCTTTACGGAAAATTATTATCAGATCAAAATTGAAGAGCATAAAATTCTATGTAAAATAGTTTTACAAAATTTGTCCATATCTTCCTATTTCTGAAATAAAAATCAATTCCAGAAAGCCATAAAGCTTTTTACTTTAAAATCTTGTATAATTGTAAAAATGTTTTTGAATCAAATATTTTTACATGTCAACTTAAGTGAATTCTCAAATATCTATTTTATAGAAAATTTTATACTTTTCAATTTTCTAAAATTCTAAAATTAAATTAAGCGAATTATAGACGAATACCACGTTGAAAATACTAAAATTACCAATTGGGGGAGAAGCTGACAAGGGATTTGGGGGGGGGGTCATTCTAACAGTCAAATACATTATGTCTGCCAAAGTTCAGTTTGCTCGGATTTTTTGCAAGCTAACAGCGTTCTTTACCTGGGTAACAGATAGATTGCGAATGCTCCCAGATAATTTACTGATTAGGAAATTGAGCTCGTTGATTGGTAAGCCAATTGATGATGAGGACTCGTAGTTTTGTATGTATAGATGGCAAGTTAGGAAGCGGGAAAGCGCGGTGTTATTCTTGGTTACGCCAGCTACAATCCTGTGATGTAAATTCTCAATCAAAATCAATCATCCAGCACAGACCCAACAAACCAGATTTCAATATCTTGTATTGTTTTCAAGTCAAGCGTACTTATTAATAAGACAGGGTTCCCACTCATGTGGAAAACCTGAAAACGGCAAGGTCTTGCCATGATGTATTGATCTTGGTTGGTATGACCTATCTTAGTTGGTGCATTTGTGTTTTCTGATTTACTGAAAATGTCAGGGAAAACTTGGGAAAGTAAGGGAATTCGCTTTGAGGAATGCAATGGGAACCCAGTAAGAAGGTAAAAATGTTAGTCGTTTTATCTTATCTAAATTATTGGAAACTATCATTTTAATACCTTTAATACTTAAATTTTCGACTTGAATAAAGAAAATAGAACGAGGTATCAAAATATATTGTTGATTACTCGATTTGCAAGGTTAACAATATTATACAAGGTGGAACTTTAATGATTGCAGTTCCGAGGTTTCTATACAGCTACCCTTCTGATTGAATCAGATATGCACTAATAGCGATTTTACCTGGTAAATTTAGTGCGCAGATAATAGCGTCTAGAGCTCACCCTCAGTACGCACTAAATTTTCCTGCTAAAATCGCTATAAGTTTGCAGTTGGTATTTATTTTTTATGTAAGGTCAAGTGTAAAGCGGCTGTCACATAGGGTATTGTATGTGGATGGTAGAATCGGTAAGAGTTAAAACGCATTAACTCAGGTAGGAGCGTTCCTACTTTCTTAGCGTTCCTTACCTGAATGTTCCTACCTGAGTTAAGGCGTTTTAACTCTTGCCGATTCTACCATCCACATACAATACCCTATGTGAATGCCGCTTAACGTAATTACGAGAAATTTGCATCTAGAAGTCTAAAATAATTGTATAAAACGGCAGTTCTGTGGATATGTTTGCAAATTCCTCCCATTGGTTCATTATTTAGTTGCCAACCTAGAAAATTCCAGTGTCATCATCAATAAAAATAGACTGGACTTGTAGAAAAAAATATTTTTTAATTACAGTAAATTGCAACAAGGAAAATTTTACAACTTTGTTGTCTAATTTTACCATTAACAAAGGGCACTAACAAAGAAGAATGTAAAATGAATTTTGTCATTGCAGTTTTCCTACCATTATATTTCAACAAAATTATGTAATTTGCTGCACCCATTATGAGTTGAAGTGCTGTAAATACTTTCACGTTAAATTACCATGTTAGACCTGAATTCCACATTTTTAAAAATTTTCACTTTTTAAGTTTCTATAAATTTTAGGTGAAGTACTTGAAGGTAATCTGCGTTGCAAGAGGATCAAACGTAACATTCGAGGACTCCAAGTGACAATTACAGTAGGAAAAGAAGTACAAGAGTATTTATTAGATTAGAAAAATTTATTTACATACTTACGTGTATCAACGTTTTTTTAATTTGTAAACTTGTACGTCAAAAACAATCATGTGATTATAAATTATATCTTATAAAAATAAACTAAGATCTATGGCAATCACTCATTTTTTTTATTCTCAGTTGGATCCAAATTTTATTTACACTCCATAGGAAAATCCGCTATTGTTACGTACTTTAAATACTTGATTTAATGGGTTATAAGGTGTTTTCTGTGTTGATGCAAACAGTGTCCTTCTATTAACATCAGGTTGAACGTCTCCTCTTAATATCACAACTCCTACAATTATAATCGGTTAATTCTGAACAGAAATTCTTGTTTTCATTCTAACCTGATGGATTCACTTTTACTTTAATTTTAGTTTGTGGACTTAAGATACCATAATCTACGTCTTCGTAAAGATCCTTAAATTAATATTAAATAATAAAATTTTTAAAAAAGAATATATAAAATATATACCTCCACTCTATAACCGGTGGGCGATACCAAACCCAATTCTTTAAGGGTAACTGCTACATCAGATGGAGTTCCATCTGTTCTTCTATTAACAAATGCTATGGCATAAGAAAAGTAATTTTGAAATAATGGTGTGATGGGTCTTGACCAAATTTCAATTCCTTTATGCTTGAAAAAATTTAATTAATTAAACATACGTCTTCGTGATAAATAATTTCCTTACCTTGTATATCCGTCTTCCTTGTATACCCAAAGGATCCTGATCTACCCCTATGATCTTTTTGTTTTGTAAAATTGCTTTATATTCAGGCCTAATCGTTCGTAGATCTACAGACATCAAAAGAGGGGCAGCTAAAATAGCCCAAAGTGCCATTTGAGTTTTACTTTGTTCGTAACTTAAACCAAAATTTCCAATAATCAACTGAAAATTTAAATTTTTTATGTAAAAATTACCAAATTCATTTAAATAAAAAACTTCCTAATTCTATAGAAGTTTAAAGATATAATTTTCCGGTGAAAGTATTTTCGTAATTAATTAATAAATATTAAAATCTAAGTTTTCTTTACCGATTTCAATATCAAATTAATAAACCTATCACATTGATTATTCATAACAGTTGTTTAATTTTCATCTAAACTTTTATAAATACTATCAAAATTCTCTGTTAAAAGAGAAATCTAGATAATTTATTTTATTTTCGTTTTTAAATCTTGTTGACCTTGAAAACTAGGGAAAAAATTTAATTTTCACAACTCTTTGTGGGTTATTCGCCCACTGCATTGTTTACGGTTCAAGTTTTAATGTGAGGTGTCTGTCAGGCAATATTGTTACAACTACCTATTACAATGTATAATTTTGTTTGTTTTTTGTTTAGAAAAAGTTCCCACGGATTCAAATTGTTGATAAATTCATACAATGGTGCATTAAAATTCCCTTTTATTTAACACTTCTTATTGAGGTTTACGTAATAACAAAGCGAAATCACTCCATTTAATTGTAGTGCTCCATAGAAACAAAATACAAAAAATGCATGCAAGGTTCCGTTTTTTTCATATTAATTTATTCATTGAAGAACAGCCAAGCATGTAAATCAGAGTTTTTCATTCTTTCGCGCACAAATGTTTAAAGATTGCTGGAAACTAACGATTACTTTTTTGCAATATTCTGGAAATAAACACGAATTTTGAGAACAAAACAGGCGAATATAATAAAAAGGAATCAATTTAGACGGACGTCTATGTCGAAATTTTATCAAAGGTATGGGCGGTATATTTTCACAAAAACTAAGAAAGATTACATTTTTTATTCGACTCGTTTTTGTTAAGGATAAAAAAGGAGGTATGGTACCTGAAGTAGGTATTAAAATGCTTTTATGATCTCCGATATTGACTAAAAAATAGTGTGATAATTGCTGACCACACATACTGTAAAAAATTGTGGTAAAAATTGATTGTTATTGGCGATGAATAAAAAACAAGTTATGTGAAATTGCGGGTGCCTTATTTGCTCATCTTTTAGCTAGGTGTGCCTTCTGCTAAGTTCCATTTAAGGTGATTTTATAAACAAACCTTTTCTTCCAGATCTTTTTTTGACCTCGCTATGTTTTCGACGAATGTGTAATTCATGGGTTCATTTCAAAAGGTAATAAGCATATTTATCTTGCTAAGATTACAGATTTTTATTGGTTGTGGCGAAAGCAGTTCTAGACCAAAATATGTCAAAACGGACATAAAAATCCCCCTCGTACCTGGTCTGCA
Organism: Podabrus alpinus; assembly: GCA_932274525.1. Lineage (NCBI taxonomy): Eukaryota > Metazoa > Arthropoda > Insecta > Coleoptera > Cantharidae > Podabrus > Podabrus alpinus. The sequence goes on along the minus strand of OW026457.1, from coordinate 61,888,472 downwards.
TTTGAAACTTTACATTAGAAAAACAACATCTCACAAATTATACCTAGACGAAACTATTAAAATTAATGATGCAGATTTTCTTTATATTCAAATATTAAAGTTCAACATTCGATGTAATAAAAAGTAAGATATGACGAGGAAAAACCATTATCCTCATCGTACGAAAAAGGTGCTCATTAGAGAATTATTTTGCAATAACGCTTTTTACCACAAAACCAATTAAAACAGGACATTGGTGAAAAACCTGTTTTTAACATTAAACTTTTATATAATAGTACCTAACTATAATGTATACATTTTAAACAACGCTGTTCTGTACTTTGTTTTTTTTTAAATCATATAAGCTTCAATTTAGTAAATAAATTATTGAAATTTTTTTAAAACAACTAAAAAAATAACTAACATTCTGAGAATACCAACACTTAACCTTTGCTAAAATTCAAAATTGAATTAGTCAAGTTTTTGACCTTTGGAAACAACGCAAATACCAGTTTTTAGAGCAATAATACATACTAACTAAGGCATTAAAATACAAATATTTGAAATTGTTAACAAATGCAAAATTTTGAAGAACATCCTGGTGGAAACATCTGGAAATTTAAACTGACATGAATTTGAAGAAAAAATTCTCAAAAATAAATTAGAATAATGGGCGTTGCATTAATTTATCAGCTAGTTCACCAATAGCTGATTAAAATTTTAAAAAAGACAACATTATGATCTATTAATTAAATTAATTAATTAATTTGAGCTTTGCTTGTTTAGGTAATTATTTTATTAATTAGTTTCGTCAAATTAAGTGGCATAAATGCATACGAGTTAATTTACTCTCTTTTTAATTAACCCATATGCTGCCGGATCTATAAAATTCGAGTATCACCCGCATTAGGTAATTTGTATGAAAACTGGTTTGTTATTATTTTATCCGTATTATCAGCGTGCCGCAGCGGCATATCTATCAATCGTATCGATTTAGTCACAGTCTTAATCGATTTCAGGCAATTAACAAATTACGATGTGATAAATGTGTGTGATGATCTTACGATTAATGAAGAGCTTTTTTCTTAAACGTATTGTGCGAGTTTTACTATAGCAAGATTTTTAGATTTTAGACTCCAAAACTGCCTTCCACCTCAAAGGAATACTGTACACCAAAAATAGAAACTGAAGACACCTCGCGAGTAAACAACCATGCAAGGCTCTAGAAATGATCCAAAATTTCAGAAAAACTTTTTCACTATTTGGAAATAGCCCTCAGGGATCGTTGCATTTATTGCACTCAATTTTTTTGACGGCCAACTTGTTTTCGATCAATTGCTATGCAAAATGCTTTCAATTTACAATGCAACATGCCGATCTAAAACTGAGGTCTTGTTATATTATTTAAATTTTTCTATACATTTTTTCAATTTTGACGATATGTCTGTTAATAAGAAAAAATTCCTTAATTCCTATAAACGATGAATCTCACTGGCTAAAAATATAGCGTAATTTATAGAAATTGACCGCACGATTTGGACCACACGAAATCATGAAAAGTGATAGAGGGTGTAGAAACGACACCCTCCCCCATCGTGAATTTTTTAATAAAATTAGTTTCAATCGCTTGAGCTTCTATATTCCCGTCATTTGAGCTTTAAAGTTTTTAATAAAAATTCCATTGTTTAGAACAATTTTGGAAGGACTGTAGAAATGCTAGCCCCTCCCATCATAATTTTTTAATAAAATTAATAGTATTAATCGAACGAGAATCGTTTCATCTTCAATGAGCTTCTATTCCCATCGTTTGAACCTCAAAGGTAAAAAAGTTAGAGCGTTTAATAGATTGGAAAATTGAAAATTTTACGAACATTGCTCTGAGCAAGTAACGCGGAGAACTTTAGTGTTGCTGATTTAGAGGCTGTAGAAATGATAGCCCCTCTCCCCATCGTGAATTTTCCAATAAAATTTAATACTAATCTGTTGAGAATCATTTAAACCTCGATGAGCTTCTATTCCCATAGTTTAAACTTTAGAGGTAAAAAGGTTAGGCACTTTTAGTTAAAGACTGTGAAATTCTAAAATTTTTAATGTCGCTCCGAGCAAGTAGCGCTCAAAATTCTAGCGTTCTTACCATATGCATACCACCACATATAATAAGTAGAGGAATGTCGTAAAGGTTGGGACGGGTTTCGTTTTTGGTGTGTAGTTTTGAAACGGATGGGAATAATGTTAACTTCTATGAACTAATAAGAAGGTATGATCATTGGCTACAACTTTGCTGTAGAAAGTTATTTGATATCGCAAACGAGTCAAAAGTTATATCTATTTTAATGAAGGGAACTTTTTTAGCCGAAAAAAATTTGCCGTATAGGTTGGGACACTATCAAAAATCTGAAAAATAAGGCAAAAAATGAAGTAAAACTGCATGGTATTATGATTAGAATATTTATTGAAACTTCCAAAGAAACAATTTATTCGTTTAGTTTGCTATTCCTTCAATTCGGAAATGTTTTCGGGCGACGTCAAAATACTACTTTTCATCGGCTTTCGTCCACGATATGATTTTTTGGCTGGAGTTGATGCTTGCAAAGGTCAGATTGAAGACAAAATCGATGTTAAGCCAGATTAAATGGCATTGTAGTGTCTTGGAATAAAAAAAAGTGATGTCCCAACCTTTACAAAATAGACATTTTGTAAAAAGTCTAAAAATTACTTTCTGCAACACCTAATTTAAATTGCTCTTTCACACAATGAAAGTACATTTAATACAAGACACATTGAACATACTTACTTGAAATAATTGATTTAAATTTTGTAAAATTTCAGCACGTAGAAACTACCTTAACCTTAAAGATGTTTTTTTAAAGAAAATTTACGACTTGCTTGGCATACACACAATGAACACGACGTCTTCGTTCTAATGCACATGAAACGTTAGGTTATAACCAAACTTTACTACGACAGTCATAATATAGGTGTCACGACTACCAACAACGCAGATATTCCGCTGTCCCAACCTATACGGCGTCCCAACTTATACGACATTCCCCTACTACAGTTCGACCATTTTTCCTCACATTAATAATTTATTACTAAATGGAAAGAAATAATTGTTTTTAATAACCTGAAAAAGTTTCATGGTCCATCAAACGAATGTTGGACTAAATTTGTTAAACAATTCCCCGGGTTTAATGGAAAGTATGTTTACACTAGCGTTAAATTACACGGATTTAGTTTTTTTTAATCTAATTGAATTTTAATATTTTCGCTAAACCCCATGAGGGTTCATCTTCAGTTTCAAGTATTTTTAGGTTTTTCAAACAAATGATAACTTGATTTTCAGTAATTTGGAATTTCAAGCAAAAGTGGTGTAGCTAAAGCACTTACTTAATATAATATTTAATAGTTTCTTGCGTATACATGGTAACAAAATAAAATTTTGAGCGCTAGTTGCTCGGAGTAATGTTGGTAAAATTTACAATTTCACAATCTTTTAAACGCTCTAAGTTTTTTATCTTTATGGTTCAAATGATGGGAATATCAGCTCAATGAAGCTGAAACGATTCTCGATCAATTAGTATTAACTTCATTAAAAAATCACGATGCAAGGTGCTGGAATTTCTACAGCTCTTCTCAAAATTGTACTAAACAATCACATTTGTAATAAAAATCTCTTCAGCTCAAAAGATTACCACTAATTAAAATAATATAATTATTATGTAATTAAAAAATTCGCGACCAAAAAGTTTTCGGGAATAAACATATAGAAAAGCAAATTATTTTTATGGACGATTATGAAAATACAAAAGAAATTAGAAATAAAAAAGAATAGAAGCTCAAACGTTCGTTTGACACTAATTTCATTTAAAACAATCTTATGTGACAACACATTACTTTCTTATTCACTAGATTCTACGTCATTTTATGTATATTAAATATTAATATAAAAAATGTTAACTCAAAAATTTTTTAACTCGATAAAATACACAAATTACTTTGACAGATCAAAATTATCCAAGGCAACCCATATTCTTTCAAACGCGCTTATGTAATTTTTTCATTTTAACAATAGCTCAACTGCTTTCTAGACAGCTGTTTCAAAGTAGTGTATAAAATTTGAACTCAATCGGTGCACGCGTTTGTTTGTAATCGTTGTCGAAAAAATCATCACACCACATACACATTCAGACATCATTCCAAAATTGGTCTTAAACAATTCGTATGGACTCATAGACCATGAGAATATTGCTAACTCAATTTTTTTTTAACTCGATAACAATACTTTCCTTTAGTACGTAAATGGGGAAGTAAAATTGGGGGGGGGGGGCGAAATGTACCTTCTTAGACCAATATTAAGAGGAAGAAGAACCAGTTAATTTTCTGAATGGTAGTTAATTGCTCTAGTGGTAAAACGTTCAAGACTTTGCATTTAGGAATCCCGTGTTCGAATCCCATCTTCTAAAAATTTTTTGTGCAGTAGTTCGGATTCCACGTTAAGTTATAGGTCCTAAGGGATTCAAGCATGTGCAAAATTAGCATATATGGGATATTCCCGGGTAAATGGTTAATATTTCTTATTGGAAATATTGAAATCCTATTCGCCTATTAGAAATAAACAATAACTTATTTTTGTGGGAATTACTTCTACGTTTGGCTATACCTTATATTTTTATTATTTCCAGCGGATTATGTCTACACTCCATCGTTTTTAATCTTTATATTGTGTTCAAATTGTGAATAAATTTAGAATATATTATGAAAACAACACTTCAAATGATTATAAAAAAGAGATACAATTTTAAATACAGTAGAACCTTAATTATCTTTGCTCATCGCGACAGAGCATGTCACATATAATTGATCAACACGGTTAATAGCATGTATTTAATATAGCAAAGTCATTTATGGGTACCATTTGAAAATGAAACCATTATTTTTAATAAGCCAACAGATCGCATTAATAATTAATTATTAATGTAAAACAGTTTTAAAATATACATGCATTATGTAAACCTATAGTAAGGCGTGACGTGATTAATAAGTAACGATGACGTGATCTGACTTCATTATCGTCGCAGCCACTTTGTTCTTCTTCTGCAGGTACTAAGCCTTGAATTTCTTGCACAATATTTTCATTCATAAATGTTCTTAAAGTCGCTAATATTTACACTTAAAATCGTTACTGTGTGGCACGGAGAATCGAGGTTCTACTGTATTATGTAAACATTCAATCTTCAGAATTTCACGGAAGTGATTTTGGATCTTTCAGATTATTCATAACACTTTCATATTAATTGTTAAAGCTTTTGCTCGATAATATATAAATGTACGGCGCTGGTTTGATTTCGTTTTATCCATAACCTCTAAATGTCTAAATTGGTACCACCCCTCTATGGTACCACCAAACAAACTTGTTCTGTCAAAAATAATTATTTTATCGCATTGCATTGTTTTTACGCCAACTGAATTTGCACGCGCCGTTTTAACACGGCCGCTATAATTACGGTACCATTTTCGACAAAACCCTACCTTTAGTGGTTCAATGTTAAAACTTTCGGAATATCTGACATATCATTAAGACTGTTTATAAAACAAAATCCTTTTGGAGATTTCTGAAATTTTTATATTGTGTAAGAGAATTCTTCTGTATTGCACTGGGCGCTTATCTATCACATCAAGCTGAACTTATGTATGCCCAAAAAAGAAAACCAACTTCCGGATGAGCTACCAAGTTGAAATTTGGTATATAGCTGAAAAATCTGAAATCCCAAAATATCTAACCGTGAGAACCCTCGAACGAAGAACGAGTCCATCAGCTAAAAGTAATCATATCGTAGAGCTAATTTAATTGGTGATTAACCACTATCATCGATCAAATTATATTAAAATTCTTGCCAAACAAATTTTACTTTTAAAAATATTGCAAGTTTTATGGATTTAAAAATGACATAATTTTTTATGGGTGGCATAATTTTTTATGATATCACGAAAATTGAGAAACGTGTAAGTGCAACATTCTAAAAATTGAAGGGCATTTTCTGTTTCCAACAATGGCATTCTATTTCTCAATAGAAGATGTAAACTGGGTTTTGACTTTTCATAACCATAACAATGAAAGGAGGAAAGGACAATAAATTAGCAATCACCAATCAAGTGAGCAATATTTATCAACGAAAAAAATATAAATATCATACACTATCATACGAACTTCCTCCAAAAGTAAGTGAGATCATCTTTTAAAGTTTATTTTAATCAAGTGCTAATTAAATGAATATGTCTATGTAATTTCCATAATTACAATAAAAACAAATTGATTGATCGAAGTGGGCGACTTATAATTTGCGGAATGTTAATGACTTTATATGCCAAAGAGGTCAATCAAATGTTAAAATATATAGGAGAGTCCAAACAAAGACTAAACAATTTAAAACGTGATAAAAACGGCTACTCCTGTCTATTCATAATTGATACCGAAAGAATACCTTCGCCGATCAACGTAACGTCGTTTTAACAATATAATTTATTGTTATTCTCATGAATAACTTGCAATTATTTCTATGGATTTATTATTTATATAAGTACATAAAATATTTTTCAAGAGGAATGTAACAACAAGTTTTGGCTTGCAATTCTTATTTAAGATCGTCAATAGGTAGTATATGATTTTAACAGTTATGTATTGTACGTGATTAACCAAATATAATTTGAAGCAGAGAAAGTGAAAATTGTCTCCAATATACTTTTTAAAATGAAAAAATTTCATACCAAAGGAACTTTCTAAACATTGTCAACTTCTATTTAATATTGTCTACTAACGTGTGAATTTTAACAATGAATTAAAAACGAGTTAATCAAACTCTTACTTACCATATCAGGATCATTCCAATGGCCAGGGCCGCTATTAGGAACTACGGCGTCTTGATTATTTCCGTAATAATCTATAATACTTTGTACACTGTCCCAAGAATCTTGAATATCATCAAAATTTCTCCATAAGTTGCAATGGTGTATAATGGCACTAAAGTTTGGTTGCATTCCGGCATAAATTTGGTACACAGGCCAACTGCACGAATAAACCATCGGTTTTCCGGTTAAATTCAAATAATAACCAAATTCAGGATATCCACGATCCATTTCGCTAGGATGAGCATAACATCCATCCAATTTAACATAATCAACATCCCAATTTGCGAAGGTATCAGCATCGGTTTGCAAATGTCCCAAAATACCCGGATAGCCCGCACAAGTATAATTTCCAAAATCTTGATAGATTCCAAATTTTAATCCTTTGTCGTGAACCTAAAGAAGATTAAATGTTTTACGAGATTAAGGAAATAAATAATAAAATCTTACATAATCTGATAATGCTTTCATTCCGCTAGGAAATCGTTGACGGTCTGGAACTAATTGTCCACTAGAACTTCGTTCTTTTTCTAACCAACAGTCATCCACATTTATATATTCATAACCTGCTGCAGCATATCCTTGTGATACCACAAGATCGGTCATTGTACGAAACAGTTGCTCACTAAAAATTACTAAAGTATAAAATTATGCAGTTTGCAATTTAAATAAAAAACCGACCATGAAGTTTTAAAAATGAAATTTGTATTGTCTATTTTATTGGTTATTATTTGCATTTAGAAAATAATTTCGTTGATCTACTCAAAAAATCTATTTTAATTCGACCAAGCTTGCTAAGTTACGAACGGAATATCTGACCTATTTTAGCCGGCTATTTTAACAGGCTATTTTAAAGGAAATATTTATTTCGCAAGCTTTCAGTAAATGGTCCGACTTCTTCACATGGTTTTAATTTGTAATTAATTTTCAAACTAATAATTTATATATTTCAAATTAATGATCTTCTTCTTCAGCAAACGTTGGCTATCAACTTAGTCGAAGCCAAGATGACTTACCAAGGAAATATATTATTAATGGGTGGTTTTTCGTTACCTTCCTTTTAGGCTTCTATACAAAGTATAACAAGAAGCCTTATTTTTTTTATTACACTCAAAATTAATAATATTAAATTTAAACGTTAATCTAAGCAGGTAGGCTTTCAGTAATAGGTTTATTGCCTTCTTGCCAATAATGCCAATATATTTAATTAAGGTATACTTACATAAGTACATAGCCTGTATACCACAAGATAATAATTTAATTATAAGCTCAACTATTTAACATTCTACCTTGGCAAAATAAAAATATCAAATTATCCTTGATAGTTCAAGGATCAACCAATTTCCCGTGCAATACCCTCTAGTGAATTGAATTGACGCATTTTAAATATTTTCATCCAAAACCTCTTAATAAATAGCGTGTTGCTATGGTAAGATTGGCGTTAAATTGCTGTTATTGGATTGGATTGGATTGATGCATAAGTTCGTAGTGTTTTTTTTTTAATTTAAAATTTAATTTTTTAAATATAAAAAATACATAAACTAATCAATACCATATTCTCCTGCATTGTTTATGATTGACTCCCAACCTACTGGCAGTTTTTCGATTCCACGCCTGAAGAAATCCGGTGGTTTGGAGGTGAAGAAGTCGTCGAGCCAGTTTTGGAGAACAACGTCGTTATTAAATGAGATTCCGCGAAGATTGTTGGATAGAGAGCGGAAAAGATGAAAATCTGATGGAGCAAGATCAGGAGAATAGGGCGGATGTAGAATAACCTCCCAACCCAGGTCTTGAATAGCTGCTTTTGTAATGTTAGCAGTATGCGGATGGGAATCATCATGCTGCAAAACTACTTGATGCCGTCTTGCCGGTCGTTTTTTTTTCAATTGCAGCCTCCAGGCGACGCAGTTGTTGACAATAAACCTCAGAAGTGATGGTTCCATTCCCCGGAAGCAATTCATAGTACATGAAGCCTTATTGTCCCACCAGATGCACAAAATTACCTTGCGTGGATGGGTACCAGCTTTTGCACGAGGATTTGCCTGTTTGTTGGGGCTCAGCCATTCCTTTTTGTTCTTGATGTTAATGTAAAGGGACCATATTTCGTCACCAGTAACAATTTGGGACAAAAACAACCGACGTTGTTGTCGAGATAAACGGTGACGAGCAAACAAAGAAGCACAAATGGCAACACGCTGATTTTTGTTGTTTTCTCTCAAAACGTATGGTACCCAAACACCCAACTTTTGAACTTTGCCCATGGAATGCAAACGTCGTACAATAGTTGATTGGTCACAATTCATCATATTGCCCAATTCCCGAGTTGATTGATGTGGATCAACACGAATTGAAGCGTTTTATCGGTCTTCGTCAAAGCCGGATGGTCTCCCTGAGCGTGGGAAATCATTCATATCAAAATGCCCCTTTTTGAAACGAGAAAACTATTTTCGTGCAGTAGTTTCCACGATGGCGTTCTCTCCGTAAACGGCAGAAATGGTTTTAGCGGCCTCCGATGCTTTAACTCCTCGGTCAAATTCAAACAAATGGAAACCTTACCTTAGAGACCAAAAACGCCACGAACTTATGCATCTTGTAATTATACATGATATACGGTTTATAAAGAGGTGTCGGACAAAATATTGCATGAAACACGTGCGTTAAAATATATTATCCATTCGGGAAAATTACCCCGATCGGCCTACGGCCTCCTCAATCAAATTTTCCCTTTTTTTGACTCCAGTAGTACTACCATAAATAATTATTATACGCTCAATGTTGTTAAATTATGCTCTAAATTCAAGTACATAATACTTATGTATCGTAATACTGTTTTCGTAATAATATAATTGCTTTAATTAAACTCCAATCTCATTTTTAATTTTTAAGCACCACGCAAAAAGCTGTGAATTAAATTCACTTTCAACAACTAAAACATATCTTTAGGCGTCTACGCCGACAAATTGCCCTGTATTAGAAACCTCTAAAACAGAATGTTTGTTCGCTAAGTAGGTAAGCATCCTGCGTTTATTTATCAATATAAAAGAATAATTTCTCTTAATTACAGTTCATTTGCATTTAAATATATCTTTTGAAACGGCGCTCCATGGAATAACGTAATCTGATCAAATACCATAGACAAGTTAGTCTCGAATTAAATTGATATATTACGATATATTTATCGTTTATTGATATTCATAATAATCGCATCCGAATTGACCCTGCCCTATTACATGTTTTAGAAAGTGTAATAACTTCCGCAAAACGGTTATCTAAAGTGTAATTATTGCTCTCAGCTCATCTCTTGTCACGATTGTACGAGTACTTGTAAAACAAAAATCTTTCACGCACTTATATCAATACAACAAAGAGAAATTATTATAATTTTTCAATTGTTTGATATGGGATATTTTATTGGAAATTTTTTTGTTTTGTTTGTTTTTTTATGTTTACATTTACATTATAACCTCATTTTTTCTGTTTTTGCTATAAAGGTTGCAATAATAAATTTTGAATATAAAAAACATTGTTTAAAAAAAAATCAAATTAATTGTAGTACATTTTTTATGGCCACAATTTCCATACTATGCGCAATAAAAACTACCGAAATATGAAATACCCTATTATTTTAATATATCCCGAGGCAATTTCGTTTTATTAACTCCGATAGCAAAAAATATAAAGCAGGTAAAAGGGTTTATAAATATTCCATGGTTGTTGCAAAAAATTTCATCTTTTACATTGTGTACTATGTCCATAAAATATAATGTTAGAAGAAAATCTAACGCGGTTTAATTTCCTTCGTAGCCTTCATAACCATAATAATAAATGGATACTTAATAAAATATTATGTTTATTGATAACAAGTTATTCAATTTAACACGGTTTAATTTCGTTTAAATAACCATAAAATATTAAATGAATTGATAACAACATATTATTATGTTTATCGATAACAAATTGAATTGTATTATTACACGTACATTGATACAAATTATTTCAACAACAATGTTCCCGTCCACTGAAATGCTAAGATAAAAATTTCTACTTAGGTAAAAACCAACTTGTTTCAAATGAATAACAGAGCAAACAAAAGAAACTGAAAATCGCAATAATCTCGTTGCTCCATTCATGTGCATCACTAATTAAACCACAATTTTCACAATCAATTTATTCGTTGTTCATATAGTGCAACTTGATAGTAACCATATATAAACCTGTGGCTTGATTCTAGAAGGGCCAATGTCACCTTTTCATATTTTTGGATTTTATAGCTAATGTAATTCCTTGCATATCGTTTCTTGCCTACTTGATATTGATTATACTAGTAACAATTGATACGACACTGACCTTTTTACCACTAAGCAAAGATATCCAAAGAAGTCCAAAAAACAAAACAACAAAAACCACAGCATTATTTTAAATACTAAAAATGCACAATATTTATCAGAATCAAAATATACCAGAAGTAGTTCATTCGGTGCCGTTTCCGTTACACCGTCATCATCAGACGATTAATTAACGAGAAACGCGGAGAAGATTCCTTAAATATAATAAAAAAATAAGTGGCGGAAAAGAGGAATGATGTTAGTTGAAGTTTATGTAATTTTTTGTTAGGAAGAGGGTAGTCAAGAGCAATCAAATTAATCAAAAATCTACTTCGTAAGGATTGTGCAATATTTCGTTTACCACCAAAATGCTTTCTAAATTTGAAAAATGTACGTAATAACCAAGAAAGAGAATGGCACCTTATTTAATAAATTAGGGAATTACCCGAATTGGCGTTTTTTTACTGTGACTGAGTTTCTCACTGTTAAATGTAACGGTCACATATATCTGCTTCACAGGGTTCCATTTTAGGTCAGTTTCTCTTCAGCATGTGTGTGAACCATTTCTTCCTTTTTTATGGCAGATGCAAGGACTTGTTCTTTTTGCGGATGATATTACCATATCTAATCAAGATATGGATTAGTTGGCTTTCCAGTAATGTGTTTAAACTTAATAAAGAAGAAACCACCGAGGTTCCGAGATTTAAATATTGCGGTGATTTCCGTAATCACTTCAAGCGGTTTAATATTTTGACTGTGCCATCCATTTACATGTTGTAGTGTATGGTCAGATGCTCATATCATTTGTATGTCACAGGACCCATAACGATCTGCATTGTTATGGCATCTGTGGATATTTACCCTCCGCAGAAGAGACTTTTAAGAGATTTCGAAAAAAGTTCTCTCTATTACGATTTTGTTTTTAATTTGTTGTTCTTTGATATCAGAGATTTGAATTACTTGCAATTCAAGACTACAAATCGCAAGCCGTAGATGTTGTACAGTTCTCTTTTGCTCTGTTGATTTGGTTTACTGAAATGTTACATATCGTACTTTGGTAAGATGCAGCAAGGTGATTCCATATCATCCAAACTTTCTATACTGGCCCTTGAAGATATGTTTAAAGAGCTGGATTTGGAAGACAAAGGAATTAAGATCGATAGCGAAACTTTAAACCCTCTGTGTTTTGCAGACGATATTGTGATAAGTCAAAATCGAAACGAATTACAGTAGCAGATGCTAAACGAATTGAACTTAAAATCGAAAAGGATGGGACTGCAAAGGAACATAAATTACACTTCGAGACCGAATAAGGAACATCTAAATTAGAAGAAGTTCCATGGTAACATGGGATGGAAATGGGCGAGGCACATCGCCAAAATAAAAGAGAACCGATAGAGTGGAGATCGCAAATTCAAAAACGAAGTGTGGATCCGCCTATAAACCAGATGATCCGTCCATCTGCTATCTGCCTAGCGATAGCTAGGAGCCTACGAGCTTAAAAATGGTTAGATACTTGCCCTTCTGATGAGTAAAAGCAAATGCAGTTAAACATGCAAAAACGTGAGTATTTACCGTAATTTTGTACTGGAAAAATAACTTTGGGTTTTCGACGAAATAAAAAATATTTATGGGATACAAATTTTACTTTCTTTCAAATGCCATAAATCGCAACTTTCTGTCCTTTCCTATTTTAAACAAAAAAAATTTATTAAACGCTGTGTTGAAATTCTACCGAATCTACATATACGAGTATGTTCATATTTACGCATTATTTAAACAAATACTTTGAGCTTTTCATATATCAATTGATAAATACAATCATGAGCTCCTACTTGCTTTCTTTGGTAAATTTTGATTTACAGGACCATTTTGACGTAATATGATCAAGTTTTTCTATTCCATTCGGAATATTGCTACTCTGCAAAGTCTTCACGATCCATTTTATGAGATGGATCAATCCTATTCTTTCTCTTTTACTTTCAACTTAATTTATCCACAGAGTGTTGATGTTCACCGGAGTGGCGATCACACTAAGCTACTGCTGTGGTGTATTTGGCAAAAATAAGTATCGGGTGTAAAATTTTATTTTCTGCCGATTAGTGAAAAATCACAAGTCTATGTATTCCCGTTTTTGAGAAAAAAATAAAACCTTAAATTGAGCGCTCGACCCCCTTGAAAAACCGCGGGTTTTCGAGGTGGATCTGTCCCAAAATCTCTTTATTTTGACTCACTCCATGTATGTTTAAGAGGATTTAGATTTACTCTGAAGGGAAAGTGCCAACCATCGTAGGCTCTTAGTTATGACATAAAACGACACGCAGGTTATGATTGTATGAGAACATACGAGGATAGACAGAAATGGCATGCAATGAGAGAGGCTTATATCCGGCAACGGACGACTTAGCTACACTTGATGATGATGATATACTCGGTATACTCGTTTTGTGTAGTACCAATAGAGTATTGATTAATTCCACTGTGCCTTGATTTGCTGACTCTGCTTTCATTCCATTGTTTTGTGCAAAGAAATTAAAAATGATTCTCGAATCATAATGGTCGTAATTCATCCAACAGGTGCCATAATATTTTGTTTCATTGAAAAGTTTCTGACAACATGGCTACCAAAACGGTGTAAAAATTAGAAAACGTAGCAATTGCAATCTCTTGATCAAGATGCATTATCACTTTGCGTTTAGATGCACAGGTTGCATTTCTCCATTAATCTTGATGAAACTTTCCATAAGCACTCTTGCAAACCACGAAATTTATTGGTTTATTAATTTGTGAGGTTTTTATGCAAATTAAAAAATAATAATTTTCAATATTTAAATCAATAAACGATTAATTTCTTGAATTCTTATGCAACTATTTATATTATGTTATTCTGTTTTATAAGCTTTATAAAAAGTGGCGCACTTTAATTTTAAATTATTCTGGTATTAATTGATTCCTTTAGGAAGAATTAAAAATTTACATTTGAAAAAGACTTTTGAGCGTTTCCAAATTGAATAATGCTTTTACGATTGCGACTTAATTCATATGACTGGCTTCCACTGCAGAAGGAGCAAAATATGTATTTAAATTTCTGCATGTTATTCTGTTATGTTAAAAATTACTAATTAATTAGTATGCAATGCAAATTTTGCATATAAATAAAATATATCATCATTGTAACCAAACTGCTTTCTTTGAAAGAAATTTAATGACCGATTGTTACACTGCATTGGAAACATAATAGTTATTTATTAACGGTAATCATAATCAGGTAAGTTCTATTTATTTTTTAATTATGTACATTGAATTTGTTCAATAAAATAAATCAGTACATGCACTGAAGCACAAAAATTTACAAGAGTTATTTTATATTTGATAACATTTAGACCTTAAGCCGGCCCAGCATCAAAATCGAGAACTGTCAAAGTGACACAAGCTTGAAATTTAAAAAGTAAAAATGCATAACCTCAAATTATTGTCATTTAGACTAGATTTAGTTGAACAAGTTGTAGTTTAAATTACTGTGTAATTATGAAATTATTAAATGAAATTATGTTGAAAAATTGTACGGGTAATAAATGTACGTATTACTTTAAATAAGACTAACCTTATGCAATTATCTGGATCATTTTTACAATCCGTATTACATCTAAAGCGTTCCCATGCTAACCATCCCATGGGTGGTGTCCTGGCCAAACCATTTTCTAGTAAATATACACAATTTGCTAAATAACAAATCACAACCGCGAATAATAGCCATAACTGACACATTTCATTAACCTAATCGACTGAAGTAAATAACCTGAAAATATAAATAGATAGCCGTTAAGCACTAACGAGGAGAATTGGTCAATAATATTAAAATTTAACCGACCGTAAAACCGCTGTTTATATCATCATTATAAAATTTTTGGAATTTTTGGCGGTTATTTCAAATAACAAAATGAACGTAAGTAAAATAAAAAATTTTTAAAAACGCATTCACCATTCACTCTCTTCCATGCAAAAACCAAAACTAACAACTTTTACAGTGGTAGCCTTACTACCACTTCCTAACGACCACTTTTTTATCTCGTTTTTTTACACCTGTGCACAATCAAGCTCACTTTCACCCAATGCCCCATTTATTACACAAAACGCACCGACTTATTTACCAGTTTAAATTACACCTTTTACTCTATTACAAGTCGTGTACGAAATTCACGAGACTAACGGCACTGCTCATTATTTTTATTAACGAAAGTTAGGTAGAAATTATAATAATAATTACGAGAAGACAATTTTCTGCTCAAAATTTAGCAAAAATATCTGGTGCATCCTTTGAGCAAATCGAATTTCCTCATAATATAATAAATAAAAGGTGCAACTATTTCCTTTATTTGTAACAAAAACAAAGAAATCGATTTTTTTAGGTTAAGACGGTATAACTCAATTGGTTAAATATTTACCTTGAAATTTTTAAATAGGTACAATTTAAATTTTCATTTAAGTTAAACGAAAGTAAAAGTAAAAATCAAACACCCACACTTTCCCGCCACGTCCGTTATTTGCCGCGGTTCAATACGAATAATCCGCTTTGAGATCGAAGTGGTCGTCATGAATGCGAGGCCAATAATCAGTGGCGTGCGATTGCAAGGCTTACAGGGTTGGGGTTATTAATCTGTGATTATTTGGTTTTTTGATGACTGGCTCCTTAAATAATATGATCCCAGGTTTTATCGAATATGTGGATTGTTCAAATACTTAACGTTAATAACGTTATTGAAATTCATATTATTTTTTATAATTTATTAATTTTATAAATAATTATAATGTTTCCGGTTAATTAAATTTGAAAACAAAAAGGAGGACTTCAAGGTAATAATATTCATGTACGGTGCACCCACTTATTATTTCATCAACTTTGTAATCGCATCGTTTTTTCCTTGTTCGTAAATTAATTATTTTAAAAATTAAATAAATAGTTTAAAAATTAACAAGCTAAAATAACAAGATTTGTTAGCACAACCGCAGCTACAAAGCCACCAAAAGAATTAATTTTATAAAATATTAAGACATTATGTCGCTTCCTATCTTAAGAATTATTATTTGAAACAAATCTTTTGATCAGCCAGGGTGGGGCAACTGTTTCCGTTGATTTAAGTACGCCCATGTCTTATATAATTATATTACTGCAGGGCTGCAGGGTAAAGTAAATAATTATGAATTGAATGCATAAAACAAATGATGATACCACAGTAAGTTCCTTATAGTCGATATTTTTGAATTCTATCGAAATCGAAAGAAGTAATCCTGATAATCCCTTGCATCTGTTTTGTATCGTATGTTGTGATAAAACAAAGAAACACATTAGTATGTAATACCAAACTTTCGACCAGCATCGCTTCCGATTCTAGTTGTAATAAGGTGAATGTAATTCTAGTTTACATCTTAAGTACTCTATAGGCGGATTACTAAAAATAGAAAGTCAAAAAACTTTGATTTGCCAGGCTTTGTATCTTATAGAGTAAATCTTTTACATGTTAGTAAATTTTTAAATTATTATTTGTTGTACAGTTTTGTCATTATTACGTAATTGTGATAATCTATAATTACCGAGTATTGTATAATAAATTATAACAACATGCTAAACTTAATATCGCTATTGCTCTCCCATACTAATGTAGCTAATCACAATTTATAATTCTGTCAACCGGTTTCTTTTATTTTTCATTATAATTTCTGGTAGTACGATTTTGATTGCTTTTACATGAGAAATTCACACTAAAATTTCTCATAGCCGTGGGCCTACAGTTTAACGTGGAACCAAGGCATAAAAAAATATTCGGAGTAAAGCTACATGCTGATAATAGAATGAGGTTCCGCTGGAAAACCTGAAAGCCAATGCTATCCAGAATTTCAAAATTAGTTGCCAAAGTCGAAAGTTCTATGTATTTATGAAAACAGGTCAAGTGTATATTCAATTAAGTATTATAAGTGATCGATTAAACTTTGAAAACCATATCGATTAAGTACAACATCATACATAGGTAAATTTTAGTTCGTTAAAAAAATTAATTGAGATTCTGAACATTTTATATCTATTGATCCAAATTAAATTAATGATTAATGCAAACATATCTGAAAAAAATATTAATTCAATATTGATGTAGTTTCTCTCGGACGCTAACGGCTAACCTAATAGCTTTGAGTTTTCAAGTTAATGATTTAGTACCACCTTTCTAGCTTTATTTTAGCCCTCGAAAATATATTTATGCATATCTTCCCATTTCTCTCACGTCCTTATAACTTTCATCCAAGACTGCTCTCAGCTACTGCAACTTTCTTTAAGTCATCATATCAATTTATGCTGGTCTTCCTCTTACTCGGGTGCCCATCCAAAGTCTCCACTGTAATATCTTAGTGTTTCTTGTGTTATCCGTAAATTTCACTAGTTGTCCGGCAAAGCTCAAAATACACATGTGTATTTTACATGTAATTTTACACCGATGTATTTAGCACCATACAGACCTTACAATATACTAAATATAATCTTCTTGAAGTGCCACACCCGCTCAGCAAACGTTGGCTATTAACTTGACCGAAGCCAAGATGACTGGCTAAGGAATGAAATTGAATGGGGTGGTTTCCCGTTGCCTTCACAGATCGATATTGGGCTTGAGAAGACAGCTGTATATTCTTGGTGTATTCTTTACGCTACACTATAGTCATAGATATAATGGAGATAATATGAAGAATACGAGTAATTGAGTTTACCCGAATTGTACACCACATAAGCTGTTAATTGGGTCAATTATTTAAATCAGACAACATTCCGTTTTTTTTTAATTCGAAAGATTTGTAATAATTTTTAATTTGTAACGAGTTTGTTACGATATCGTAACGTTTTACCTTTCGGAATACTTTAATTAATGTTAACAGGAAAAACACTGCAATAATTTCAACCATAACTTTCATCACCATAACTTTAATTTAAAAAATTAGAACACTGGCCCTCCAAAGATGAAGGTTATGGCTACGGACTTGCTCCCTGTTACATGTGAAAAGATCATTTTGCATAAATAAATCTTCGCAATCCTCGGAAAATTGGAATATGGAAAATTAACGATGAATAAAGCTACTAAAACGGACATTGAATATCGATACCTGGAACATTCAAAGACTATCGAGTAATATGGATGAAATAATTATATATGTAAGGTAAGTGAAGGTAATTACGCCACCTTAAGCTTTGTCAATTTTTTAAAATTTTCCTGAGGATAGAGAGAAGAAATAAAAATAGGTACCACCAAGAGGAACCTTTTGGGTACAAGAAAAAAAATATTTGAGAGCTTTAGCTGTCTTTTCAATTCCACAAAATGTGTTTTTCAAAAAGTTGGGAAACTGGCGTATTTACCAACCTATGCAGGCAATTACGCCACCGAAATAAATTATTTAAATAAACTAATTTTACAACAAGTTTACTACAGTGGAGCCCGCTTATTGGAATCGCGGTTAATGTTATCATTCGGGTAATGTTATCACTTTTGCGAAGAACGGAACGGACGTATATTATTACACACAAAAAATATCGCTTATAGTAATCAAAATTCGGTTTATGTTATCATATTTTATTATTTTTAAGATTATTTTCGCCCACGAGCAAAAGAGTAGATTTTCATTTACAAGCATTTTTTTTATATTGTGCATAAGCTAACTCTATAGTTTCTGTTACCGTCACATTATCACATTACATTATTATGTTTATTATGCACTCCGTCGCCGCCGTTTAAATAAATGTACAATAGTTTGCTGTTTATGTAATGTAAGATTCAGTTCTGAAATTTTTATAAACAATTTACTCCTCGCACAACAGAGACAAACAACTCTAGATGAGTTTTTTTAATTTGTTTTTTTTTCTTATTCTTATTAATTATTAATTAATTATTGTAATAAATAATCAATAAAAAATTTTTACTTTTATTGTTATCAATCGGTTATTGTTATCAAAAACCCCAAGTCCCGATGTGATCACATTAAGCGGGCTCCACTTATAATAAATGCTTAAATAAAATATGTTACGAGTTTTTTGTAATATATAGGCTCATTTATGAAAAAAAAACCTTTATATTTTTAATGTATTGACGCCAAGTCCTTCTTGAAATGCCATAAGTTTCCGATGCTTTTTTCACCGACATGGTATTTGATTTCACATTGGCCAATGCTTTTTTAAGATCATCCTCAACCCATTTATTGCGTGTAATAATAATAATAATCCTAGTAAACACAAAAATAAATCACAAAATACGTGAGAACTTAATAATAATAATGCATGGTGTAATTGCCAGCCATTACTACTTCATGAATAAACTAATTTTTCTGTGCGTTGAAATTATTTATCACCAGAAAGTGATACATATTATTGAAGAGAATTAAATTTACAACAAAACAAGTATATGCAAAATTTTTACCACGTAAAAAATAATGCATACACTAAATGCTTGTCTTACTACATCAACAAAATCGTACACCGCCATTAACAACAAAAACGGTTGACAAACTCAAGTTAGCCATCAAAATCGGATCATTTCTGTTTTATTGACTAAGAATGTTGTGCCTAAAGGTACAGCGTGCGGTATATTACGAAAATTTCATTTATTACCGGAGATATTTGAAGGTGGCGTAATTAGCTGCAGTGGCGTAATTACCCTCACTCACCTTATGTATATTCGGTTATGAACGTCTTGCGACATTTTCCCGATACCTCCCTGTCTCTGCTCGTTGCGTGTTGAAAATGTGTGACGAGCACAGAGGACCTACAGCTTAACGTGGATTCCGAACCACGGGAATAGACAATTTTTACACCGCCTACTCCGATCAGGGAAGTTTTTTAGCCAGAAATAATGTTATCTGGGGCCAGGAGATAGACATTTGGTGAGCGAAAATTTCTTCTATAGATAACACCTCACAGGATTTGAACCCGTGCATCTTGGCTTGAAAGCGAACACGCTAGCATTTTAGCCATTCGCTCACCTGAAATGAAATAATTATAGAAATAGAAAGAATAAAACAAAATGGAAGAAAAGTTCAATGAGTTGATAAAGGACGTTAGTGGAGCAAGAGAAATTGTTATATTATGGGACTTAAATAGTAGAACGGGAATCAGAGAGAATGGTCAAGTGATTGGAAGATATGGACAAAAGGAAGTGGTGAACGACAATGGACTAACATTTATAGATGTATGCTAATAAAATAAAATGAAAATATCAAACAGGTTTTGGAGACAAGAAACAATTTCACGATTCATTGTGCAATAATAAAACAACAGACCAATATATTATAAGATACAAGATGTAAGAGCATGTCGAGGGCCAACATGCGGAACAGATCGCTACCTGCTAGGAACAAAATTTACATTTCCCGGCAGATCAACAAAACTGTAAAACACAGCAAACACTGAAAAAGAACAAATTCAAATGCAACCTACTCTAGAAACTAGATATAAACTCGCAAGTTTTGAAAATGATAGTACAACTTTTCTGTACAAAAAACGACTACTATAGATCAAAAACTTAGAGAATATAAGAAACCCAAAAATATTCAGAAACATTACGAGAACATTATAATTGCTATATACACCAACCTATAAAAAAGCTCTAGGAATTATGAAACTAAAAAAAAAATAGAAAAATTCCCTACTGGTGGAATAACCAAATAGAAAATAAAATTGAAGGTAAACACGACAAATATGTATATGAAATATTTAAATACAAGCACCGTAGAAGATAAAATTAAATTTAAAGCAGCTCAAGCAAAAGTAAGAAAATCTATCTGTCAAAGGAAAATGAGAACTGGGAAAAAATTGTAATGAGATCGATACCTTCATAAGGTTTAGAAGAAGCACCGAAAGTTAGAAGTTTTTGAATGCAATCAGAAGAGAGCACAAGAATAATATTTCTCCTAATAAATGGCAAGAATACTTTAAAGATCTGTTGACAGAAACGAGATCCAAATGTAAACTTATAAAACAACAGCATCTCCACTACGAATAAGCGCAATGATGGTAAAAAATGTGTGCAAAGCTTTAAAACATAATGCGGAAAATGGTCCAGGAGGAATATTACTCGAAATGTTAAAAAATGGAACAGAAACACTGTACTGGTATATGCATTTAAGAGAACTATTGCAAGACTGCCTAAATGAAGGAGATATTCCTAGATATACCTAAATGGTGGGGTAACTCGGGAAAAGCGTACTCAGATTGGAGGTTAGAGAAAAATGTACAAAAGGTGTACAGCTAGAAAACGGTTACTACATAAAACAATGCGAAGAATGTAAATACCTTGGAGTGATAATGAACCAAGACGGAAGATGCCACTCAGAAATCTGCAACAGATATTAACTAGGAAAAATAGCAATCTCCGTACTAAATTCAGTACTATGGACCAGTCTATGGTTAGAAGCAAGAATATAGAATATCATAATTAAATCAACAACAACGTACGCTACAGAGGTGTGCAAATGGGGAAAAATAAACTGCAGGATACAGACATGGACTTCTGGAGAAGATCAGCTGGCAGAAGTAAATCAGAAAAAATACGAAATACCCGCATCCAGAAAATTATGCATATATAGGAGGATATAAAAACAAAACAGCTGACATGGTCGGTCATGTACAACGGATGAACACAAATAGATTACCAAACCAAACTTACCAAAGAAAATCCTATTCTGGAAACCTCCAGGAAGAAGAAAACGCGGAAGACCTAGACTGAATTGGAAAGAGGGAATTAATAAGGAGATGGCGGAGATGGAACTTGAATAGATGCAATGGGAAGACCGAGAGGAATCGGAAGACGTCGGAGAACGTTATAAAGACCGATAGTTAGATATATAGTAGCTAGTTAGTTTTTCAAATTTATATAGAGCATAAATTAGTTAGTCACAAAGGAGACAATGTGCGGGCTTTTTGCGGGCATTTATTCATTTATCTTGAATTCGCTTCTTGATTTTGTTGTGTTATTTTTATTATTTTGTAATGAAAGTGCAATTTGAAAAACCTAGACGTTCCTTAAAAGGCGTAACGGCAACACTGGCATCAATATTCTTATGGTATTTATGCAAAGTTAATAATTGATAATAATTTTATTGTTTGTAATATTATTATGAATTATAATATAATTTTACGATTATAACATTTCTATTGAGTGTTAATTCTATCTGTTAAATCACAATTTATGGTTTCATAACCATTTATTTTCATCTGTCCCTTTCACAAAATATATCAACATACGACCTAAACGAATTCGTAAAATGCATAACGCTTGCTAATCTATGACGCTAGCTAAATACCATGTTTACAATAATTCGGTCTTAACAAATGCCGTAACGAAGACATTTACGAATTCAATGTGTAGTGAATACCAACTGGTCAACTTGACGAATTTTGAGTCATAACGAATCGTAAACTCTATACGAATGGATTACAGAATAAGCCTGATAGTATGTGTAAAAAATTTGAAGTTAATCTGCTCAGTAATTTACATGGAAAATATATTACAAAGTTCTCGGTTTTGAGGGTTGGGAAATAAAACGACAATTTACTTCATCGACATGTTTCGGACCCTAAACGGATCCATCTTCAAGACTATATTGGAATAAGAGACAAAAGTCGATACAGTTACAGTAAAATAAAGTAAAAAAACACAATATAAAAATCAAGTTCACCTCGAAGCAAGATGACCCCGTCGTAACTCCCGTAAAAGGTGATCCTGGTGGATTGTTTAAAGTTCTTCATACAGTTATGTAGTGTTTACACTATTACAGAGAATACTTAATAGCTTGAGCAATTTAAGGAATTTAGCCTGTAGCAAGATGGTGTGCTGAAAAATGTGTTCCTCAACTTGGATTCGAACCCAGGTGTATTAGCTGTGAATACTCGCGCTCGAACAACTGTGCTGCCGAGGCGATTAATTTATGTAACGCGGAACTTCTATATTTTGTGACTCATTCTAGGACCACTACAGCTTTAATTTCTTTGCACACATTTTCAAAATTCCAAACTAGTATAAGAATGTGTAAAAAAAATATCCATTTTATTTGATCGGCTGCATTAGAAGACCCCGTTAAAGATAACTGGAGATTGGACTTTGGAACGGAAATGTTTTTAACAAAATTTCTAAGTTTTTCCTAATCACTCTTAGTTTAAATAAAGAAGGTAATAAATGAGACACCAATTTTAGTTTTCAGCTTGACGGAATACCTAAAATATTGCAATTGAATTTATAGCGAACACCCCTACTCAAAAAGCTGATTATAGTGGTAATAATTTGAGTTATTGTTACTTTTTATTGATTCTTTATTACTAATTTTGGACTCTCAGTTAAAATACTAGCTATAAGTATTACTTTAAACTGGTAGATATTACTAAAATGGAGAAGGGTGGAACACGTGGTACGAATGGCGGACGAAAGATGGACGAAGAAGGTGCTAAAGTGGACAGCAATATTATTGAACAAGAGAAGTACAAGCACACCACCGACTTGCTGAACAGATGACATCAAGAGAACCACCACAAATTGCACATCCATTGCTCAAAAGAGGGAAGAGTCAAAGATTTTAAAAGATGCTTACATCCTGCACTGATAAATTTGGCTATAAATAAATTTATTTATTTATAATAAATAATCATAATAATCATCATAAATAATCATAATAAATGTTATTTATAAGTAAATAAATTTTTAATGTAATCATTAAAATTACTACTACATCATGTACCTTTCCTGCACTTCACATCTCTCCCACTTTGTTTACATCAAATGTCCTCGTTATTTACTTTCGACTCCATATATTTCATGAAATTATTTTACAACTCCGCGTATTATCTTCAGTTACATCTCCCTCTTTCTCCTGACATTTCTTGTCTCGTGTACACCAAATCTCCCCCATGAGCAACCCCCGGAGAATAACCAATGGATTGAGATACAACAAAGCTATTGACGATTACTAAATTGGCAAGCAACCAAATAATTTTGAAAAAAATCATCAACAATACTACTAACATAATATAGTACATATTCTAAATTGAAGGTCGAGGATAAATTAACATTCGTATCAGTTTACATGCAATTAATAACAACACTTAATACGATCAAGGATATATTAGAAACTTTAGTAGAAACTTCTACATTTGTCAAAATGAAATACCTACACATGCACCCATTAATATAAAACCTGACGATCTTATTGAAAAACTATTATAACGAACCAACATTAATTGGAGCAACATTCCCATTTCTTTTAAAAAGAGAAAATTATCATTAATTAAAAAAATTAATTCAAATTGGAGTTTTCATCCAAACTAGCAAAATACATGCCCCAGAAATCCCAATTATCGAAAAACTAAATAAGTAATATGTACAATTATCATCACTTATAATGTCCATGCCCTATACTTAAAAATTCTATCTATACACTATTAGTTCCACTCACCAAATTCTCATAATAAATTAACACAACCACAAATGCATCTAAAGAAGTCCTCCTAATTATACATCTGCAAATACGAAATGAACCAAATTGATGAAAGGTCTCCATGCCAAATCAATTTAATTAAAGATGTAGGAGTTGTAAAGATAGAAGATGCTATATTTTATATGCAAGATATTTATTCCCGAAAAATAGATCGCTATATATGTAAATCATTCTTTTAGTAACGATGGTGACGCATCATAATTCTAGGTTAATATAAACTAAATGCAACTATAAATAGTTTGTAGATAATTTCGTGATATTTAAAAGGATCCAATAATTAACACTTAAAAGTAGATTGGTGCTGCGACCATTTTAAGGTAGAAATAAAAAGAATTCCTATAAGAGGGCTGCCCCTGAGAGTCTAAAATTAGTCAAAACTTTTAGTTGAAATTTCTTCTAAACAAAACGTTTTAGTTTCTATTGCCACTTTCAAGTTTGAGACCAGCTTTGAGACCCTGCACATTACTTTCGAAAAGGTCTCCCCTTTCCTGCTGCTTGTATCTATGCTTAACAAGCAATGCAAAAACAACCCAATGCTTTACCCAGCGAGTCGCCGTTGAGATAGACACATATTATAACCCCCCCCTCCTCCAATTTAAATATCTTTTTAAGTTTCGAGGGGTGCTTTTTTATATTATCTACCTAGCTATAAAAAAATATGCTATCGCGACAATTTTTTATGTTAAGTTTCCGTGACATTTTTTGTGTCATCTCCAAGTTTTATGCCAATGGCTTATAATTTGTCATTTTTATATCAGTTTGAGAAAGCGAAAATGAGTGATTTTAAACTTGAATACAGAAGTGTCACAAAATTTCTTTCGAAAGAAGGTAGTTGCCCAAAGAATATCCATGAGAGAATGGTGGCAGTCTATGGAGAAAATAGTCCGTCCTATATCCAAGTCAAAGATTCATGCAAGCAGATCAAATGGGGCAGAGAATCCACTCGTGATGACCCAAAGTGTGAAAGACCGCTGGAAGCACCAACTGACGAAAACATCAACAAAGTTGAAAATTTGGTGTTGATTGACCGCCGATAAAAGTTTCTAGAGAAACAGGAATATCAGAAAAGAGTGTTTTTAAAATTCTACATGAAAAGTTGGGAATGAAAAAAGTGTCAAATCGATGGATTCCCAAGCTGCTCAGTTCCTAACAAAAACTGTGTAGGTGACAAATTTGTGAGAAGAATTTGACTGCTTTATAGAATAGAATTGTAACTGGGGATTAGTCCTGGGTACATCACTGGGACCCTCCCATGAAACAAAAGTCCAAACATTGGGTTCATAAAGGCTCTCCACCAGCCAAGAAGGCGAAGACTCAATTTTCTGGGGCGCGGAGGGGATATTCTTATTTTTTTTCCTGTTTCCCCATTGGGTTAAACCACCCAACGGGGGAGTATATTCTGCTATTGGATACAGACATAAACTTAAAACTAATTAATTGACATGTAATTAATGTAATATAAACGCAAACTTATAACTAGGGAAAAATAGAAACACTTATTTGGTAGAACTATTAAAACTAAAAATTGATAAAACATGGTAATCAGAACAAATTAAACAAACACATATTAAGGCAAGAGATTGACTGTTCCTGCCCTGTATGTGTTTAGTGTTGGTGTTTAAATCTGTAGAGATGAGTCAAGGTCAAGAACTTGAAACCGACTTTACATGAAAAACGACCACACAATAAATTATGCTCAGAAAACTCTGCTTCTGCACGTTAACTGCAAGGTGCATATGGCGCGATTGTTCAAGCAGAGGAATTACAACATCAACCTTACAGTCTCAACCTCGACCCCTGTGTCTATTAACTTTTTCCAAAACTCAAGTAACACTTGACTGGACGTCGCTTTATGGGGCTGTCCATAAATGATGTCATACATTTGGGGGAGGGGGTTCATCAATTTGTGACAAAGTGTGACATGGGGGTAGGGGGGGTATGCTTCCTTGTGACGTCACGTCCATACTTATTAACAATAAAAATATTTGATCATAAATTTTTATTAACTCTGCGCAGTAATTTTTTTTGCTGAATATTATGAATTATGGGATTCGAGAGGGGGGCTAAAAATTAAAAATGTGTGACATCATTTCGGGGAGGGGGGGATCTCACATTTTATGACCAAGTTTGACAAGGGGGGAGGGGGTGTAGTTTGGTCCTAAATAATGTGACATTAATAGAGAGTCCCTATGTCGAATGAAGACTTGTTGAAAAAAGAATTTGTTTTCGAAGGCAGCATTACTAGAAAAACGTTAGAATAAGTGTATTAGTGATAATGGTTATTACGTTGAAAAATAAAATTTTATGCAATCCTTGCGTGTTTATCGTGCTTTTACTACTACTTTTGCGGTTCGTAATGACCTTCTTCAGTCCCACGTTAAACGGTGCGGGACTAAATTTTAATTTAGTCCCGCACCGTTTAACATGGGGGACTAAATTTTAATTTAGTCCCTCATAAATATTACCACTTACTTTTTGTCACATCAATCTCAACGTGCTGGGTTATCTTACGTTAGTATTATTTATCTTGTCGGTTTCCCATTGCTACGACTGCAAATTTCATAGTTTGCAAATTTTAATATTTTTTTTAAAAGTGCCTATCGCTATTAGATACTTTTTTACGTTAGCATTATTCAAAGGCATTATTTATAAGTTCCTTCAAAGGTATGCGTGATCTCATTGCAGACGCGTTGGCGGTACATGTCAGCAAAGTTTACATAGCAACCTCTGTTATCATTTGTAATGGGATACATTATTAGACAATTTTTTTATCTTTTGCAATGCGCTTTTTAACTGCACTTCAATTTTTATAATTTAATTTGTACCTGTTTATTTCAATTTTTCTTTTCGGCTATTTTTTGTCGGCAGTTATTAGGATTGCATAAAATAGTATACACAACTCGTGGCTAAAGCGCCATTAAATCTCTTGTGCTTGCGACCACTTGGAGGAGGGGTCGCTATCGCGACCCCACCTCCGCGTGTTCGCAATCCGCACGCGAGATTAAATGGCCTGCTTTAACCTATATGTTAAATACGTAGGGAGATAATATAGAAAACTCCACTCGTATTATTAATAACGAATAATGCAGGAGACTATTATTCAATTTTAAATGAAAATTCTGACATTTAAATGTTTAAAAAGTATTTAAATAACTTGAATAGTTTTAGTATCACTTCTATCCACTAAATGTCACAGTGTTCGTATGACATTTAATTTAATATGCTTTTTCATTTCTGCAGCATTTTGGCCCCCATTCTCCAGATCTGAATCCGATGAACTTCTGAATTTTGGGGTATTTTGGAGAGCAAGATTAACTTTAAAAAATACGAAATGCAACCTAAAAATAATAAAACGCCATATTAATTAATCCAATAAAATATTTTATCGTATTTGTTCGGAAATCTCTGGAATAGGAAATTGCACAAGGATGCTAAAATTTACCTTCATTACATAATCGGATGTAATTTTTAAAGTTTAATTGGTCACTTATATTTAATTGAGTACATCTTATTTCTCAAACATTATTACTGACTTATTAATCAACTTAATTTTAGTCCAAATTATGACAAACTTACCATAATATATCAAAGTAATGTAGAAATGCTCTACAGAGTTATGTAATCTATTTCTTAGATATGTAACTTTATACATAATTGAAATTTCCTGTACGGAATGAAGTTTTAATATTTGTTTTGTGAAAGCAAATCATATTATCGATTTATATTCGAATGCAAAGTTCAAATAATTGTTATTCTACTACTAAACGAAATGTTTAAACATACTTGCAGCAATAACTATGTATACAGGGTGCGTTGTTTTAAGTGGTCTAACATGGGAATCTCGATAATTATAAAAAATTCTAATTTGGCAGAATTATTCCTAATGGAAAGACGAGTATACTGATGGACAGGAATTTCAGGAACAGAAATAAAACTTTAAAATTATGTATTTGATTTAAAAATATTTTATTCATAATATGTTATCACAGTTTCGAAGTAAATATTTGGTTAATATAATATTTAGTAGAAATTTACTCGATATTTCGTTTATTCAAAATAATCATATTTTGGAGTTTTATGTTTAAAATTGCAGTTTTGAAAGGCAGATTAACTTTTTTAATTTTGAAATTACTCCCTTTAAAAAATGTTATGTACGCCAATGTGTACAATTTAAGTTTGTTTTTAACTTATATTTTCATTTACTGATAAACCAACACAAATAGCAACTTCCTGGTTATTTTTTCCTTCTAAAGCATATTAAATCTTAATATTATATAAAATGATAAATTAACTTGAAAAATTAAATATTTTAACTATAATTAAAGTACTAGATTATAAAAATGATGTACTTATTATACACTACAGCTCAAAAAGATAAGTACACTTATATTTTTTAAGAGTTTTCAAAATTTTAAACATTAAACCCTTTATAAATCAATTATTTTAAATGAAATCAAGTAATATAATTTATTTACCACAAGTTTAAGAGAAAAAAAACTGAAAAAATGTTATTATGTTGGCTAAATTCTGGTTTCTTACAAAAATCCACCTTTTGCTTTTATAACAGCTCGGCACAAACGAGGCATTCTTTGGGTGAGTTTATGCAAAGGTTCAAATTGAATTGCATTCCAAGCATTTTGCAAGACTTGCCATAAATGGATTTGTGATTTTGGGCACTTTACTCGAACGTTCCGATCCAGTTCCTCCCACAGTAGCTCTATAGGATTCAAATCCGGGAACGGGTGGCCAATCCATATAATTTAGCACTCTCCGTTTTTCATTTTTTCTCAAATAGTCTCTGGACAACTTCGATGAGTGCTTGGGATCATTTTCTTCTTGAAAAATAAAACCTCTCCCAATTAAACGTCGACCTGATGGCAGTACATTGTTTTCAAATATTGGTTTATAACCTTCTTTTTCAAAATTCCTTCTATTTTAATAATATCTCCGAGGCAATTGTTGCCAAAAACTTCAAAAACGTAAAGATAAATTAATTGTAAGGCATAGCATTCGAAATTGGAGAATGAAGGCACCTCAATTTACCGCTGCAATCAACGAAACTCGTACAAATAATGTCAGTTTGTCGATGGTAAAAAGAAGGTTGCAAACACCCGGCCAATTGTAGAATTGCTATTCGGAAACTTTTGTTAAGACGTCAAAACATAGTGAAGAGACTAGCTTGTGCTAAAAAACATTAAATGTAGTCAATTAGTCAATGGAAAAAGGTTGTTTGGTCGGATGGGTCGAAGTTTCAAATCTTCGGTCCTCATCGACGAGTTTTTGTGAGTAAGCGCAAGGGAGAACGGGGTTTGGATGAATGTATTGTCTCACTGTGAAACACGGCGATGGGTCCGTTATGATTTGGGGATGTTTTAGCAAGAATTGTGTCGGAGATATTATTAAAATAGAAGGAATTTTGAAAAAAGGAGGTTATAAACAAATATTGGAAAACAATGTGCTGCCATCAGGTCGACGTTTAATTGGGACAGGTTTTATTTTTCAAGAAGAAAATGATCCCAAGCACTCATCAAAGTTGTCCAGAGAATATTTGATAGAAAATGAAAAACCGAGAGTGCTAAATTATATGGATTGGCCACCCGTTCCCGGATTTGAATCCTATAGAGCTATTGTGGGAGGAACTGGATCGGAAGGTTCGACTAAAGGGCCGAAATTCACAAACCCATTTATGGCAAGTCTTGCAAGATGCTTGGAATGCAATTCAATCTGAACCTTTGCATAAATTCACCCAAAGAATGCCTCGTTTGTGTCGAGCTGCTATAAAAGCAAAAGGTGGATTTTTGTAAGAAATCAGAATTTAGCCAACACAATAACATTTTTTCAGTTTTTTTGGTTAAACTTGATGCAAATAAATTATATTACTTGATTTCTTTTAAAATAATCGATTTAAAAAGAGTTTAAAGTTTAAAATTATGAAAATTGTTAAATAATATAAGTGTACTTATCTTTTTGAGCTGTACTGTATATGATTTTAAAAGTAACAGCCTAATATCATTTTATGATTTCATAAGAATGTCATAATTTTCTGTTAAATAACATAATAATTCAAATATTTGAAATTTTTCTTTTTAAACTAAACTTCATGCATCAAAAATAAAGTGCAACCACCATTGGCCCATACAAGATTTAAGAAGTACCGTACCTACCCTAAAATAAATTGAATGATTTATTATGGTGGTAATGTAAATAATGTTTATATTATATTAAAATCAATTTGCATAATTATTAAATCGCGAAAAAATGGCATTAATGAATGGTTAATAAAATATAACATGTATATGTAAGTGGATATCATTATGGTAATTAATTGAAGCAAATCGTTAATCAATAAATTGATTACATCTTGATAGCATAATTTATTAGATTCATAAAATTAACACAAAATGATAACTTTATTAATGATTAAAGCAGCGAGAAAGTGGATTAAACCGCGAATCAAAATCTAGATTACTCAAATTGTTTTGATCAAAAGTACGAAAATTATTTAAAAGGTATTTAACCGTCTGCTTTTGTAAGGCATACATTTGCTCGAACATTTTTTTACAATAACTTATTTATTACTAAAAAACTGACAAGTAGTACTACGAAATACCTATGTAACTTTTCGCCGCTCAGGTAATTAAAATAAATAAATAATATTAAATATTATAATATAAGAAATGCGATCTCAAATGACATATTTAGTTGAAGTATATAGGAAGGTAATTGCGTGCAAATTTTTTCACCTAATGCAGTAGTAATGACATACTTATTCTTTTAGTTTCCTCTTGTTCGAATAATAGCAACTCTTGTCTAATGATTTTAAGAAATAATTTTTGAACGATTTTCTTATCCTCTAAACCTTTTTCTGCTAAATTAATAGTTCTGCTTTCTGGATTTTATGAACAGTCCTTGAACAACTATTAAAATTATTTTTCTCGTCTCGGTTAGACAATATTTAATATGACATGGTGAAAATATTTTCTTGGTATTGTTGATAATTCCATTCAGGGTCAAATTTTGTCGTTTCGACCAATCAGCGTGCGTTATTTTACATTGTAGTTAAATGGGAACGACATATGCACAGTCGAATAATATCCGAAAATAAAAAATATTCCAAATACCCTACCAGAATATCGAATATTTGTAGTGGAGCGTAAAAGAATTCATACGTAATAAAAAATCTCTTCGAATATTATAATTTATGGAGTGTGTATGACTAACGCACTCAACAGATGCGATGTAGGAAACCGGTTCAACGCATTAGTTCTCACCCGAGTTCACTTAAAGCAATGTACTTCTAACGAATTTTATAGTAACGAATTTTATATTACAAATTTAGTGCGATTATGCTTCTATTTTTTTCGGTACTTACGAAATTTTTTGTTTGATTTTTTTTTGCAATGATTGTGATGCGATATGGTCAATTTGTTTCACAATTTTCGACATTAAGAATGGCGTTTGAAATGTCGATTTTCGTATGTGATGTTGTGCTTTTAAGTTGTGGCGTTTCTTCACGGAATTATCACCGCAACAGCAACGCGGGTTCGGACAATACTCAAAGATTCAGCGAGTACAGGTTTTAGCAAGGAGATTGCACGAGCGAAGCGCAGCGGAGCGAGTGTCAATCTCCTTGCTAAAACCTGTACTCGCTGAATCTTTGAGTATTGTCCTAGCCCTTGTGTTGTATCGTGCGAATATCCATCCAAATTATTCTAGGTTGGAATTAAAATGTTAAATTGACAATAACTAGAGGGTATCAATAAACTTGATTGCTAATGTAAATTGCTAATGTATTGTCCTAGCCCTTGTGTTGTATCGTGCGAATATAAATTAGTAGGGAAGCTCGCCTAAAATGACGTACCGTCTTTGTTTCCATGCATAAACTTGATAATTTTTGGTGATAAAATAATGAAAATTTAGACATTTTTTTACTAAACCTAGTACATAATTACATAGAATTGTAATTAAAATGGGAAAACAAAAATTGTTGTGCATAAAAAATAGTAATGAAAACAGGGAAGTGTGTCATTTTACCCTTATTTTCGGGAAAAATTACTAATTTTGTGAATCTACATACTTAACATGACTTCCATTATGTCCACATTTGGTATATGGGCAAACGGTGTGGGCACAATTCGTTATAGTAATAGTATATAATATGCAAGGGATTTCATGATCGTCCTGCATATTTTTAAATATCTAATACTTTCTTGACAATAAACCAGGGTAAATGACCCCATATGACGTAACTATGTCATTTTACTCTTACATGGAAAAATGGAAACATATTCTTACATGCAAGATTTGCAATTATGAAAATCAACAGTTTCTTCCATAATAAAATCCTACCGTGAAAACGGTAACCCAAAAGACGCTCTTGTTTAGTTACGAATCGTCAAAGAAGAGAGTTAGTTAAAGCTTGCAAAAAGAACAGGAGAAGCATTGTTAGGGAAATAACAGCTGAATGGAATGAGGCTACAAAATTAACACTTTCCAAGGATACTTGTAGAAACTGGATCCATAAGAGTGGTCTCGGTTTTTATAAGGTATAAACATTACAATTTCAAATTAGGTATAACATTCTCGTAATACAATATTTTAGGCTAAAGAACAGCCATTGATAAGCGAACGCCAGAAATAAAAACGCTAGGTTTGGTATAAGGAACGGATACAATGGACATATGAGCAGTGGAATTCGGTTATTTTTAGCGACAAGTCCAAATTTAACATATGTGTTAAATTAAAGAACTAAGAACTAAAAATAAAGCGTTCCATAAGGATTGTTTAAAACAAACTGTTAAGTTTGCTACGGGAGTAATGATTTGGGGCTGCATGTCCAGTAAAGGTAGGAAGTATGAAGTTTATGAATGGAACTATCAACGCACTCAAGTATCAAGAAATACTAGAAAATAACTTGTTCCCTAGTATTATAGAATTGTACCCAGCGGAGCCATTTATGCTCCAGCTAGACGGAGTTTCATATCTTACGCCAAAATCACCCAAAATTGGTTTATCAACCATAACATGACAGTTATCGATTGGCGTTCAAGCAGTCCTGACTTATGTAAATGTCATCGAAATCCTATAGCTTAAAATGAAACAGAAACAGAGAAACAATTCGCAAAGAACTCATGAAAGTTTGAAGGCTAAACTTCAAGAAGTCTGGGACTCGGTTGTAGTATATGAGTGCCAAACTCTCGTCTATTCTATGCCTAAAAAAATTTGGGTAGTAATCCGAGCGGAAAGTGATATTACGTCGTATTAAATTTTGTTATTGTTGTTAAGATTATTGAATGTTATTTTGACCGAACATTTAATTGCCGGTTTTAGTACACTATAATATTTTTTCAGATACAAAAATGTTGTTCTTTTACGATTAACAACCATTATCAAGAAACCAGAAATAGCGATTTTAAAATGTAAGAAAAAACATTTTAATTATTAAAATATATTTAGCTATTAATGGTATATGTATTGAAGAATTATTTCTATAGAAATTATGAAATAGCCGATGATATAGTCGTTAGGGCTCGTATAATTTAACTGTCGTTTTATAAATGTGACTTCTTTTCTTTAGGCGACTTGCATTCAGGCATTGGCGATTACCATTTCGATAGTATCGGCGTAGATTTCTGTGTTAGCGGCAACCCTGAATAGTTCCTCCACAGGAAGACCGGCTCATTGTGGAATATTGCGAAGCCACGGCAGCTTCTTAGGGGTCAATCCATCTCTTTCCTTCCACTTTCCCTTGCATAATTAAACGGAGCATGAGATAGTCCAAGGTACTCCAGTTTCCTCTCTTTGTCGGATAAAAAAGTTCACAATCGATTCATCGATCTCAGAGCCTCTTCATTGCTTGTATGCGTGTCTGCCATGATATTCTCAGCATACGTGGATAATACCACATCTCGAATGCTTGGATCCTATTCAATAACTGCACCTTGAGTGTCAATGAAGACCACATAGAAGAATGAGCCATACGTAGCACTTTAAGACTCTGTCGCGTATATCAAGTTTAAGATCCCTGTTTGTCAGTAGTGGCTTCCATGCTTTAAAGATATTTCTGGCTATCTCGATGCAAACTCTGTTTTTCCATTTATTCAACTTCCTAAACATTTAAACTGTTCCACTCTTTCTAATGTTGCTCCCCCTAATATCAAATCAACCAGACCAACATTAATCGCTTGCCAGCTGCCATCCATTTAATTTTGAAAGTGGTTATATTTAACCCTTTGCGACGAATCGCCCCGTTGACCAATGTCAGAAGAGTCTGCAGTTCTTCTAGGCTTTCAGCGAGTAGAACAGTACCTTAAGAATAGCGTATATTATTGAGAATATTTCCTCCAATTTTAACACCCCCACGTCTATCATTCAGTGCATCTTTAAACAAGTATTGTGTCTACTGATTAAAAAGAATCGACAACAAACCATCCCCTGCCTCACTCCTCGTTTGATCTCAACAATGTCAGTTTTATCGTTCTCAATTTTAACTCTTGCAGTTTGGTTAAAATATAGTGGCTATAATACTTATGTCATTTTAGGCCAGTTTCCATTAAAAGTGTTTTAGATACAACTTAAACGATTAATAGCCATACCATTTTCAGATCATGAGATGTCCCGAAATTCCTGGGATTTGCAAAATGTAATCCTGGATTTTCGGAATTCACAAATCGTCCGTGAAATTAAGATCCAGGTATTTCAACTCCTGGCAATTATAGTATATGACATATGGAGTACCACATGTAGTCAATTTTTTAAAACAATTTAACCTTGAATATATTTCCCTATTATATACCTTCTCAAAATTGGTTTCACAATGGCAAAATGAGGCTATGAAAATTATTATCGTGAAGGGACAGCCATTGGCGTTATACCCGATCTTTCTCTGCAACAATACTCCTGATATTTCTGCAACGGTAATCACATCAATGCATCGTTACAAAATAATAAATCTATAAAATGATTACAAAAAAGTTGCGACTTTTTTTCGCACAACCGCAAACCGCAGGATCTTTATGTGTTGGCACAAAACTTGCGATGATTCCTAGAATTTATCAAAACAAAGTTTGAATGAAATTGTTTTATTTGGAATACCTAATAATATTTACATTTTAAAATTATTAAATATAAAATATCTACTACTACTGTAGTAAACAGTATCGACTATTTAACGTGGGGTCTGAACCACGGGAAGTGTAATATCACACTTTATTTTGAGAAGGATTACCAGGCAAATTTCACCTCGGTAGCGGTGGTTTGCCAAAGGGAGTTTTCCGAAGGGAGATGGTATTTTGCCCGGAGTTGTTGCAAATCTCGCGTAAATTAGATTTTTCTCTTCTAGATATAGAAACTACTGTGTTGATAAAATCAAAATTAGAAAATAAAAGGTTTTTAACCGTATGACCTATCATGATTAATTTTCTTTTTATATAGACTATAAATATTATAGTTATCACAGGCAATCCTGTCGCCTTTAGTCATCTAGTACAGCGCTTCTCAAATTGTTGAATGTGGCGGACCGGTATTATTCTTACTCATCCATGACGGACCACCACAATTTTATCGAATGTCAAAGAATTTTTTCAATTTATAACAAATGAAACAATAACGAAACATAAGTATTTTATTCATAAACTTGAAAAAGAACTATATATAAACATAAACAAAATAACGCCCAACGCTGCCTTAATGTGATAAATGGGCTCGCTTATTTTCGGTCAATTTTTCGATCCGTGGTTCAATTGATGACAGCGCTACGCGAAATGGGGAATGAATCTTCATAGTACTCCTATATATTGTTTTTATTATACCCATGGTTGAAAAGCCAATCTCACAGAGATATGTGGTAACGAAAGGAAGACGTTTTTTCAAAGCAATATCGGAAATATCGGGATATTCTGGTCCTGCTTTTATCCAAAAAGATGCGAATGACATATTTTCAAAGTGTACCTTCAGTCCTTCATCAGCAGCGAGCTCCAACAATTTATTTTCAGTATTGACAGGTAAGTCATCGGTAAGTGGAACAAATGGATTGCGGACCCATACGTTTTCTTTGCGCGGATCTTCATCTGTTGGGAAATAAAATTCGAAACGTTCTATCAAGCTTGTCAAGTGTTGGCTGATGACATTTCTTAGAGATGTAACATCAAGCTCTTCTCCTGCATCGACCATAAATGACCATAAGTGAAACATATCGTAACAATTTCTTGCGATTCGACTTTTCCATGCTTGTAGTTTTCGTTTCTGTGCATCAATTTTGTCTGCTACAGTAAAACAGGACGTCATCATTCCCTGCATCGAGTTGTTCAGATCATTGAAGATGGAAAAAATATCAGCTAAATAGGCAAGCTTGGCCACCCAATTTACATCGAGGAAAAGTTGCGCCCAATTTGGTTTCTTGCTTTGAAGGAACTCCATCAGTTTGTTGCGAAGCTCGAAT
This sequence comes from Podabrus alpinus, assembly GCA_932274525.1. Classification (NCBI taxonomy): domain Eukaryota; kingdom Metazoa; phylum Arthropoda; class Insecta; order Coleoptera; family Cantharidae; genus Podabrus; species Podabrus alpinus. Next base: position 61,851,311 of record OW026457.1, on the reverse strand, counting down.
ACTCTTGAGAAGACTTTTCCTCTTGATAACCAACGCACTTCAGCATGTAATAAGAGCTTCTTATGAGCAGCTCCCATTTCATCGCATAATAGAGCAAAGAGTCGCGAATTTAAAGCATTGGCCTTTACATAGTTGATAACCTTGACCACCTCGCTGAGCACACTATTTAATTCTGGCGACAATTTTTTTGTTGCCAAATTTTCGCGGTGAATAAAACAGTGCGTTGACTTGCATTCAGGTGCAAGCTCTTTAATCTGCGTAACCACTCCTGAAAATCGACCTATCATTGCAGCAGCTCCATCAGAACACACACCTACACAAAAAACCATCTTTTTACTATATTTGGGTGAACTAGCCGCGGACCGGCAACACTTTGCTCGCGGACCGGCACTGGTCCGCGGACCACCTATTTGAGAAACGCTGATCTAGTACATACACGAACGCCATAGTTCAGTGAAAAATTACATTTTCACGTTTTGCGATTTTTTTGGTGCATGTAATACTGAATCCACGTCCGCGCAAAATTTCAGACATTTAATTCAGATAGTACCAATCTTCCTTTTATATTATTTATTATTATTATTATTATAATAATACTTACCGGAATAATACCATAATATTTCTTTAAAGTCTCTTTTTTTAAATATTAACTTAAAACTCATATCAATATTAAAATTAATGAGTAGACTGTATTCCAAATTTGATCTTCCCTCGGTCAAGATATTAATAGAAAACTTATAATTTTTAATTAATCCTGTTTTTGTGCTTTCTAAAATAAGCATCGTCTTAAAAAGTTGTCAATTCTTATTTGAAGACTAATAAAAACTAGTCGAAACCAGTCAGTTGGTAATGGTAAATATTTTAATTAAAAGAAAAAAATTATCAAAATTTCCCATGCACATCTGGGACTGACTGATAAAATGTAACTTTATTGAAGAACTTATTTTAATAGTTTTTAATTTTGAACTTCTCCAATTTTTGAAAATATGTTCTTGAAATTTAAAGATTACAATAGAGCTGTAAAATATTTTCAAAAAGACTATAATATACAATTAAAATAATTACATTTTAACAATTTGTATATACTATAAATTAATGTATACATCTTTGATCCAAAATATTAATAAAATTCAGAATGAATAAAAAATCAAGAATTTAAAAAGGGGGTTAATGAAATTGAAAAATTAGTGGAAACGATAGCTTAATCATCGATGTTTCGGTAAATTTTCTTCTTTTTAATTAAAAAATAAATGATAATTTAAGATAAAAAAAATTACAAAACATGTTTGTTTAAAAAGAATTAAATTTAATGAAAAGAAATAAAACATTTGAGGCGAAAACCTTAAATAAAGGTAATACAATAAATTTACAAATAGTAGAGTAACAAAGAAATTGAAGAAATAAATAAAAACGTAAAACCCAAAAAGATTCAATAAATCAAACTAAAAGTATATATTACATATTATATTACACAGCACTACGAGCCTAGTAGGCTCATGGCTTGAATGGCTATTCTAGCCCATTTCTTTCTATTCATTGCCAAACTTTCCCATCTTTCAATATTCATCCGTCTCAAATCTTCTTTCATTTCTGTTTTCCATTGGTTCATTGGTCTTCCTCTTCTTCTCAATTCTTCCACCTCTGCTTTCCATACCTTATAGGGAGTTCTCTTAACATCCATTCTTACTAAATGTCCCAACCATCTAAGTCTCTGTGCCTTTATCACTCCAACAATGTTTGGTTGACCATACAACTCATAAATCTCTTGATTGGTTCTTCTCTCCCAGATTCCATCTATAAGCTTCCCTCCAAAAATCCTTCTCAAAATCTTTCTTTCCCACACATGTAACATTTCTTGGTCCTTCTTTCTTAATATCCACACCTCGCACCCATATGTCACTGTCGGTCTTATTATTGTTCGATACACTTTCACTTTCACTGTTCTTGACAAGTTCTTGCTGGATAACACTGATTTCAATGAAAATGCACTTCTGGTACCCGCTGATATTCTAGCCTTTATTTCATTATTGCTTCCTGGACTTTTTGTTATCATAGTCCCAAGATACGTAAATTCTTTGACTTCCTCAAATCTCAACACTGTGTCTTCTGTCAGCTGCAAACTCACAAAGTTATCATCTATCATGTTTCTATCTTCCCACACCATATACTTTGTCTTCGCTTCATTGACTACTAGCCCTATCTCTAGTGCTGTGTTTAACAATCTCTTTGTAACATCCAGAATTTCTTTCCTTGTTCTCGTTAGTATCACCAAGTCATCAGCAAACGCTAAGCACTGGTGTAGTCGGTTGTAAATTGTACCTTCTCTATTGATCTTAGCTTTGCGTACAGTTACTTCTAGGGCCAAATTGAACAAAAGTGCCGACAGTGGGTCTCCCTGTCTCAGACCTGTACGCACCTCAAACCCATCAGACAGCATTCCATTAACTCTCACTTTATTTTCTGTTTTATTCAGTGTCATCTTTGTAAGTGTTATCAATTTTGCTGATATTTTGAGTTCATACATAGCTTGATACAGTTTCTCTCTCTGTATACTGTCATATGCCTGTTTAAAATCCAAAAATAGTAGATGCGTATTCAGTTTGAATTCGTGACTTGTCATCTGTATCTCTCGCAGCGTATATATTTGGTCTGTTACCGATCTATCTTTCCTGAAGCCACTCTGATATTCTCCTATGATCGACTCTGATTGCTCTCTTAATCTATTCTTAATACATCCTGCGAGTATCTTATACATGACATTCAATAGGGCGATACCTCGATAGTTGTCGCAGATTGTTTTTTCACCTTTCTTGTAGATTGGACATATCAGTGCTTGGCTCCATGATCTTGGCATTTCCTCCTTGATCCATATTTCTTGTATTAATTGGACTATCATTTCCAGCAACTTCTCTCCTCCATACTTAATCATTTCCACCTGTATCCCATCCTCTCCTGGACTTCTGTTGTTTTTCATGTTCTTTATTATTAGGTGGACTTCTTCTTTGTTTCGTATATCATTAATGGTGTTTTCTACCCCTTCGCTTCGCTCTTCATGCTGTTCTGTTGTGACCTCACTCTGCTGTCTATTCAATAGTTGCTGAAAATATTTAGCCCATCTTTCAGTTACTTTCTCTTTAGTTCCGATCAGGTTTCCTTTTTCATCTTTACAGAACACCGTTGTTGCTTGGTAACCCAGTGCTGTTCTTTTTATTCCTTGATAAAAATTTCTTATTTCCCTGTTTGAATATTTCTCTTCAATCTCTTCCAGTTTATTTATACGGTATTTCCTTTTCTTTTCTCTACATATTCTTAGACATTTTTTACGTTGTTGTTCGTGTCTTTGTTTATCTTCGGATGTTTTGCTTCTCAACATCTTCATTCTAGTCTCTTCTCTTTTCTTCACCTCTTCTCTGCAATCCGAGTCAAACCATTCTTGATCTCTTTTTTGCTGTACCATACGTTATCTTCCTACTACTTTTTTTATACACTCTTCTACTGTTGTCGCGGTCTCTTCAATGGTTTGGTACATATTACTCGCAGTCGTGTTTAGTTCTTCTTCTATTCCTGTACGATATTTTATCATCTCGTGGTGTTAAATTACTAATGTAATTTTAAAATCAATAACGCATTTGTAAATCAAAGAAATCTTCATAAAGGCTATAATTTTTTTTACAAATATTTTTAGTAAAAATAAATGGCATTAAGCTTACACCGACAGACTTGCGAGTGGAAAACCGTGGTTCTAAACCTAGTCGCGCCGGATATACTGCTGTGATCTTCAAGCCCAATGTAAATCTGTGGGTTATGGGGAAGGCAACGGGAAACCACTCCATTAAATTTATTTTCCTAGTTAGTCATCTTGACTTCGGTCAAGTTGATAGCCAACGTTCGCTGAGCGAATACGACACTTTAAGAAGAAGAAGATAATCAAGTAATTAAAATTGTACCATTTATTTTCTGAACTATTACCTAAATGAAATTGAAATCAAACTAAGGACACAAAATTCCTTCTGTATAGAAAAATAAGTCGAAAAAAAGCAGTCATACAACTTTCCGTCGTACAAATACTGTCGTACAAATTACCGGACCGAAATAATATAAGCAATTTGTTGTAATTTTATGCGATGTATGGAAACTTTTGTTAGACACTGTAATTAATTAAACAAAACAAAGCAATAAATTGTGCCAATTTAAATAATAACAAAATTAAGTAATTTTTTGTATGTAATAATTTATTATTTCACAATAGTACAATTTCTACTTAGTAATAAAATTGACCTATACTTTAGTGGCAGCTCGCGACTTGTTGCAATAGGAGGGCACAAAATTTAAAGAAAAAGAAGAACTATAAATGTATTGTATTCTTATTTACTTAAAATTATTATTAGTTTTGGTTAGTTACCCTTAACCTTTAGGATAACCTGCCACTGTGACGAAACATAAACAACATCCAGCTAATTAAAAATCACCTGCCAATTTGCAGGTTGTTATCTGTTTTTTATTTTTATAAGTTTTATATTGAATAAATAACAATAAATAAAATACAATCATCTGTATATGAAATGTCTGTCTGTAAAGACATCTAAATTGAGCTGATGATCGGGTTCCCCGTGCGGCCTTTTGACCGCACACGCTAGGCAATTACGAATCGCTGCGGTCAAGTACGGTGTTTATGCTACAAAACCATGACAATTACGAATTAGTAGATGCATAAATAAATAAATAAATGAGACAATATTTTATATTAAAATAATTTATTCTAAATCTAAAACGGAAATTTTTTTAATGTAGTAGGTAAGCATTACATAAGTAATAAATTATTATAATACTGCATAAATATTATAATATAATATTTATGTACTATGTGTATATGTACATTAGCTGCTATCCATCTAGAACACGGTTGCTTTGGTTGTGCAGCCTAAAGACTGCACTGGCACAGCTCTCAGAAATTGGTAAGAATTATTGAAAAAATCAATACTTTATTGCCAATAGCTTCTGAAAAAATTAGATTTGTAATACTTATTAGTTGTCACTTTTTAATTTAATATCGTAATGATTTATATTATAAAAATAAACATTCGGAAAATAAGAACACTTCAGGTAGGTACAAAAGGTGCTTAAAAAACAATATTTTCCAAAAAAAGCCGAATATTGTGCAAAAATAATGCTCTGAAAAAGTAATAATTACAAATCAAAAAGATCGAGAATGACAGTCCTAAACAAATATAATTCAGTCAAAATTTCCATGACAATTTCGTTCATAATAATTCAACCAATAGGATGTTACAATCTCATCAATTTGAACCAATCATAATCTACTTCCTTTGACAATACAGACCACGGTGGTGTATTGTCGCGGCAATACGACCACCGTGGTCTGTATTGTCAAATTTCCATAGTAACGATGGAAACTACGTGAACGCATACTATAAATTATTTGTTGTCAGAAAAAAATGAAATTTTATTTACGAAATTGTCAAACGAATTCCACACGATACTATAAAATTGTCGGTTAATTTTTAAACCATGGAATCTTCGTGTTTGTCGCCATTTAAAATCACCATTCGTGCTAAAGCACTCATGGTGATTTTAAGGGCGGCAAACACTCAGTTCCAGTTTCAAAAATTATTGCCGACAATTTGATAGTCTCTTGTGGTATTATATATGAAAATTTTTATTGGTGGTCTTCAAAATATGGATCTTTAGTTTCTTATTTTCAATTTTCTGGATGACCTATAATCCAGTTTTCAAAAAGCAGTCTTTTGAGCATTTTATATGTTTGTTGAACCGATAATTAGAATGTTTTTATCACGTCTTTATAAATGTTCATTTATACGCAGAAGATATGGTTATAATTGCAAGATCAAAAAGGAAAATGATGGAAGTTATGGAAAGAATGGATCTGAAATTTGACTAACAATAAACGAAAAGAAAACTAAATACATGCTCTTTAATGGAAAACAAACGAATAACTTGCAGAAACTTAAAACAAGAAGATACGAGTTTGAAGAGGTGGAGAAATTCAAATATGTAGGAGTGAATAAAGAGGTAAAAAAAATAATTTAGGCAGGCAACAGGGCGTATTATGCTAATAAACATCTGCTGAGAAACAGAAATATAAGTAAAAAGACGAAGATAAGGTTGTTCAAAAGCTTGATAAAACCAGCACTCATGTATGCTTCTGGAACTCTGTGTTATATAAAAGCCGAGGACTAAAGAATAATAATATTTTAACGAAAGGTTATCAGAAAATTGTCGGGCTAGTGAAGATAAATGGCGATGAAATTAGAAACAGAACAAATGCATAATTGAGAGAAGAATTAGAAAACCAGGACATAGTGAAATGTATCAAAGCACAAAGGATAAGGTAGTTGGGCCATGTGATGAGGAGGAGTAAGGATGAGGTAATAAGGATGGTGATGGGGTGGAAACCAATGATCGAAAGGAGAAGAAATGACCAACAATTAGATGGCTAGATGCAGCAGAGTGGTAGATGACTGGAGAGGGAAGTGCAAAAACAGAAGAATATGGAGCAACATTATAAAGGAAGCGAAAGCACACAAGTCACTTTAGTGTACTAAAGAGACGAGGACTAATCCACCTCAAAATGCGGATTTAGAAAACTTCGATAGAAGTGGTATATTCCGTCAGGAATAATGCCGTAATTCATTCATTCACCTGCCATGGTATAAACGGTGCATTCGCATTAAACAATGTTATTCCCAGTTGCTATTTTGGTTTGGGATGGCGGCACTCTGTCGCCCTCCACGTAACAACCGCCACTACCTATTTAGATTCCGTTTGGACATAAAATGATTTTTTCTAATGAAGGAATACTGTTGCGCTATTACAGAGTCGCCACAAATGCAATATTATTTTTTGTTCTAATTTGCTGAAAATCAATTAACTAGGGGTAGGTACTATGTAGGTATTGCAATATGTCAATGTAAAGATTGTAATTATTGAGCACCATCCATTTGCAAAAGCAATCTGTAGTTGTAATGTTATGCCCATAGAATATGGGTTTTTTCATTGTGCCAAACGCATATTTTCCAGTTAGACCTTCTTCAAGTAGGCGACCTCTCTCCTATGTATATGTTGTACGTTTGAAGTATTGTCATACACATAGGGGACTTACTGTTTAACGTGGGCTTCGAACCGCGGGAAGTGTATACACTTCATCTCCAGAGAGGCTGTTCCAGGCAGATTACACCTTGGTAGTTTGCCATTGCCTTCCGAAGGGGGACGGCCAGAATATAGTTTTGCTGAGCCCGGAGTCTAGTAATTCTTCATATGTATATAACTAATTGGCATAATAAACGTGGTCGTATAAGCACAAACGATGAACAAAGAGTAGGACAGTCAAAATATGTGGTTACATCAGTAATTGTTAAATAAGGTAAGTGAAGGTAATTACGCCACCTTAAGCTTTGTCAATTTTTTAAAATTTTCCTGAGGATAGAGAGAAGAAATAAAAATAGGTAGGTACCACCAAGAGGAACCTTTTGGGTACAAGAAAAAAAATATTTGAGAGCTTTAGCTGTCTTTTCAATTCCACAAAATGTGTTTTTCAAAAAGTTGGGAAGCTGGCGTATTTACCAACCTATGCAGGCAATTACGCCACCCAAATAAATTATTTAAATAAACTAATTTTACAACAAGTTTACTATAATAAATGATTAAATAAAATATGTTACGAGTTTTTTGTAATATATAGGCTCATTTATGAAAAAAAAACCTTTATTTTTTTAATGTATTGACGCAAAGTCCTTCTTGAAATGCCATAAGTTTCCGATGCTTTTGTCACCGACATGGTATTTGATTTCACATCGGCCAATGCTTTTTAAGATCATCCTCAACCCATTTATTGCGTGAAATAATAATAATAATCCTAGTAAACACAAAAATAAATCACAAAATACGTGAGAACTTAATAATAATAATGCATGGCGTAATAATTGCTAGCCATTACTACTTCATGAATAAACTAATTTTTCTGTGCGTTGAAATTATTTATCACCAGAAAGTGATACATATTCTTGAAGAGAATTAAATTTACAACAAAACAAGTATATGCAAAATTTTTACCACGTAAAAAATAATGCATACGAGGGTGGTCTGAAAAGTTTCCGACCTCAACGTGAAGATGACAACACTCGTAAATAAAAGCTACTGAATTTCGTTGTTCATCTGTTGACAGTTACTCATCTAAAGTTTCAGCCATTTTGGACGCGCAGTTTTTATGTAACAGTCGTTTGAGTGAGTTGGTGTGAGTTTTTTTGTGAAAATGGACAAAATCGAGTATCGAGCTGTCATTAAATATTTGTTTTTGAAAGGCAATACGCCTACGCAAATCAAAGATGAGTTGGATTCTGTGTATGGGGACTCTGCACCATCATTTACCACAGTGAAATTTTGGGCAGCTGAATTTAAACGTGGCCGTAAGAGCTTGGGAGACAATGAACGTTCGGGACGTCCAAAAACTGCAACTACCGACGAAAACATTGCCAAAGTTCACCAAATGGTGCTAGACGACCGCCGAATTAAAGTGAGAGAGATAGCAGAGGTTATGAACATGTCAAAAGAACGTGTTTGTCACATATTAGATCAACATTTAGGCATGAGAAAGCTGTCCGCGCGTTGGGTGCCGCGTTTGTTCGAATGAACATTTCCAACGCTCTTTTGACGCAGTTTAGGCGCAATAAATCCGAGTTTTGACGCCGATTAATTACTGTAGATGAAACTTGAAAAAAATGAAAAATGAAAAAATGAAAAAAAAAAATGAAAAAAAAAAAAAAATTTAAAAATTTAAAAAAAAAATTAAAAAAAAAAGCTGGGAGAAGTGTGTAGAGTTATATACGTTGAACTTATACACTAATTTATTAAAAAAAACACTTTTAAATTTTATTTAATTTATTCTTTATGAATATAAATTTCCACAATAAAACTTTAACTTGCAGAGTTCCTGCTTAATTAAAAATACTATCATAATGATTACTTAAACATACTTAATGAATACTTATAAAATACTGACTTTTTTTGTTAACATTCATTTTTATGTATTTTTCCAAATAGTTTATTAAGCGGAATTTTTATTCTAGAACATTCTAGATTTCCTTTTGCTAAATTGACAAATGAATAAACAATTACAATATTAGTATTTCCTGTTACATCACTTATTGGAAAATTACCAGACTTATCTAATCATTTTATTAGTTATGGGAATATATAACTTCTCCCCCCTTTAGATGAAAAATTCGGAGCTTGATGGTGGCTAATTTTTCAGCAGTGTCCATTTCGATGACGTTTCGACATTGTAATTTGATTTCCAAGTTGATAATGTCTATACCTTTTTACATAAATGAAGATTTTATAATTAACAATAAACAATGAATGAAAATGATAAAATAGAATAACAAAATAATTTAAAATTGTCCAAACACTTTAAATTGTATCACTGTAAAATAAAATTTTTTTTCGAATCCTTTCACTTTAAATTTTGTTGAGTTCACTTAAATCGACTGTGGACAGTTCAGAGAGTTCACTTCTAAATTAACACTACAAGTTCCTTTGTCAAATACTTCGAAGAATTTTAGGTTTTAAATTTTTGTTTCGAATTTTGTAACTTGATGTCCTTTACTTTTAATTCGCGGAGATTGGTTAATTTCGATCACATATGTTCCCTTAAAAATGTTTACTTTTAAATTTTTTTTTTTTTTTTTTCCACTTTTGAATGTCCAATTATCGGTTTTGCTGATATCACTATCCATTTTCCATTCTCGAATTTTGATGTTGTTTAATTTGATGGTTTAATTTGACATATTTTTCGAATTTGGAGTAATTTTGCTCATAAGGAAATTGAATTTTAAAAGGATCATTTTAGAATTGTTTTCGGAACTAGGAATAATTGGTAAAAGATAATTTGAAGATAGTCATATTTTTCAATTTCAATAATTGGAAAATCGAATAAAAATGTGTTTTGATTTAATTTTGAATAAATTTTAATATTAATAAAAAATTTTCAAATAGTAAGATAATTTCTAAATTTGGTTCAAATAGTAATTAATTGTTTACAAGTTTCATTTCTTTTAAAAGGTTCATAAGTGTGATTATTTAATTATGAAAAACATCAATTTTTTGCAAAATTAATTGTTATTACCAAATTATTTAACAAGTCATTGATTATTCGAAAGTTATTTATTAAATTTAGAATTGTTGACATCAAAAAAAAAATTGTTGATAAGTTAAGATTTTGGTTTCGATTGACTTTATAAATTCTTGTTTGTATTGATTTTTTTTTCAATGATGTTATGAAATGTGGGATTTATGAAATTATATTGTTTTCTAAAAAGTGAGATTGATTTGTAAAAGGGTGCATATTAAAATTTGGATAAGCGTCCAAGATGAGAATTTTGATTTATGAATTTCCTAAATTGTCCAATATTTTAATAATATTAGATATAGGATATTGCCATATAATGTAATTTATTTCATTTGCCGATGCTAGTATGTATATTAGAAATCTGAATTGCAATTTAGTCTTTTTAATTCTTTTAAATGAATGATTTAAGATTTGTTATTTTGCTGTTAATTGAGTTTTTAGAATTTAATTTAAATAATTGCGTCAGTTTGATAAATGTATAATCATTAAATATGTTCGTTAGTGTATTTAACTAGTTTCATATGTAAAATTTGAAAATTTGGGATTTTGAAAAATTTGGAATTATTTAAGTTTTATTTTAATTATTAAAAAAAAAATGTGTATTGTGGAATTACGTGAAAAAGAAAATTTGCTGTTTCGATTTTTTGGAGGTACCAAAAGTGAATATTGGTCAATATAGTGGTTATTAAATTTTTTCTTTTTTCGGTTGCCATTTTTGAAAATTTGTTGTGCTTTATTTGAAATTAATTTGCGATTTCTAAACTGTTTTCTTTTATAGTTAATATTAATCGAAATTTTATTTACGTATTTAAAATTTTTATTTAAATTTTGTTTTTGGAAATTAATTGGGTTTAAATAATGTGAATTCGTTAATTGGGGTAATTTTAAAATTTGATTCTCTGATATTGTTCTTTTCGGCATTATTAATTTTTTATAACTTTGATCAAGAATTTTAGAATTATTTAGTTTCAACAATAAATTATTTGTTTCAATGTCACTAGACTTTAATTTTGAATGATCAGCATGACTGATACTAGTATTTTTATTTGAATCATCAATTTCTAATTTTGTTGAATCTAAATTTTGTCCAATTATTTGCTTGGTTTTTGAAACCTGGAATTTTAAATTTTTTTGTTTTTTGTTATTGCAATTTAGAATTTGCTGTGATTTGTTTATAAATAATTTGAAATTTCCAAAATGATTTCCCCTATTGTTATTGATCAAAATTTCATTTAAGTATTTGAGTCTTTCAACTAGATTTCGCTTTTTTAAGGTTTGTTGGAATTTAATCGAAGATAATTTGAATTTTCTAAAAATTTTTCTTTTGTAATTATTTGTCGAAATTTTGTTTATGTATTTGAAGTTTCTAACCGGTTTTTGTTTTTGGAATTTTGTCGGTTCTAAATGATGTGACCTTTGGAGATTCGTTCTACCGTTGTCTACTTCCATTGGGGTAGGTTTAAATGAAGTTCTGTTGGAGTTCGGTTTAAATACAAAGGGTTTGTTAAAATTTTGAAAATTAGAATTTTGAAAATTCGGTTCAAGTCGAAATGAGTTATCGAAATTTTGATTGGGTGTTTGTTGATAGTCGTTTGTTCTAAAATTTTGCTCTTCTAATGGAATTGGTAAATTTTGTTCTTCTAATTGAACAGGTGATTCTTGTTCCATTAATTGACTTAATTTTTTATTTTCTGCAGCTGTTTTTTGTAGTAAAGTTAATTTTCTAAGAATTTGGTTCATCTAAATTTCGTTATGCTTTTTATCAATTTCTGATCGTGCTGTTTCTAAATTTTGTTTAACTAATTGATATTCTTTATATAATTTTGAAATTTGGTTTCCTAATTCGATAACATTGTTGTTTATTAGGGGTTTACATTTTTTGACCGGTTTTTGAATTTTAAATTGATTTTGACTAAAATTTTGGTTAATTGGAAAGTTTGTGACATGTGCGTTCATAAGATCAGTAGTTGAATCAATTTTTTGAAAAATTTTGTTTTCTTTAAAATTTGTGGATTCTAAAGAATTGGTAGGTTTATTTGGGTGTGGCAAATGATGATTTTTGATTGTATTTAAATTTTTCACGTTAGAAGTTATAATGGGCTGAATTATAAAAAGTGGTAATTTTGCTTGGGGTGTAACGAAAATATCATTTACAAAATCAAGTCGTACTTTTAGTTGACGTAGCAAATCACGTCCTATCAAACCGTCGTATTTTTTTGAAAAATTGGAAATGTAAAATTTGCATCTTTCATCATTTTTGAAAATTTTAGGTAAAGGAGTATATAAAATTTGGTTATGTCGTGACAATCCACTTGAGTTTTGAATTTGAAAATTCTCGGTCTGTATGTAATTTTTAAAATATTTTAAAGCCAAATCTGAACTTATCAGACTATATTCACTGAAATCTTCGATTAAAAATTTTGCTTGAATCTCCGGAATGTGTATAAATATCTGGTTACGTCCTGTCGTGTCATAATCATGGTCTACATGAATGATTAAACTATCGGGTCTAAAATTTTGGAAATTTGACATTTTTATTTTTAGAGGCGAATGAATTTGATTTAAATCTATAAAATTGTATCGAGTTATTAACGTTTACTCTTTCTATTGTTATTTCCGGGGTGTCGTTGGCAAAAAAAAATAACTTGTTGAATAATGTAGAATGTTAGTTCGTTTACCTAGTTTTAAAAATAGAATTTATAAATGAATCTTATTACTGTGTGATGTAATTTTTATAAAACGTAAATTATTTCTAAATTTAATTTATTTCGCGTATATGACTAATTCAAATTATTTTAATTAATTAGGTTTTAATATTGGGATAAGGAATTTTTAAATTTGAGCTTTTACTCACGTTTTTAATTTTCTTAAATTTGTCTTCTTAAATTTAGTCGGTCAACGGTCAGCTTGCTTCTGTAGCGATTTTTGTCTACGTTGCTCGCAGGTTGTTGGTCCTTTTCTTAAAATTAGGGTGGCGATTTTTGTCCACGTTTTTCTTAAAATTAATTGGTTGATCCACAACTTGTTTGTAGCGATGCTTGTCTACGTTTTCGGCTGTTGGATCTTCTTCTTAAAATTAGGGTCGATTCCAAAATGTTTACGACGATTTTTGTTCGCTTTCAATTTGAAATCTTGTTTTTTCTTAAACTAAGGTTTGATTCCAAATGTTCACAACGATTCTTGTTTGCTTTCCATTTGAAATCTTGCAGTTTTCGTGGTTTTTGGAATTCTTGGACGATTTTTGTTCCAATTCTTCCAAATATTTCGATCCGTTTACGACTGCGCCAGTTATATACGTTGAACTTATACACTAATTTATTAAAAAAAACACTTTTAAATTTTATTTAATTTATTCTTTATGAATATAAATTTCCACAATAAAACTTTAACTTGCAGAGTTCCTGCTTAATTAAAAATACTATCATAATGATTACTTAAACATACTTAATGAATACTTATAAAATACTGACTTTTTTTGTTAACATTCATTTTTATGTATTTTTCCAAATAGTTTATTAAGCGGAATTTTTATTCTAGAACATTCTAGATTTCCTTTTGCTAAATTGACAAATGAATAAACAATTACAATATTAGTATTTCCTGTTACATCACTTATTGGAAAATTACCAGACTTATCTAATCATTTTATTAGTTATGGGAATATATAACTTGTAGAGTTACAAGGAGACTATGTTGAAAAATAAAAAAAAAATTTCAGAAAAAATGTGTTGTATCTTTGTTAGGTCGGAAACTTTTCAGACCACCCTCGTACACACAAAAGTAAATGCTTGTCTTACTACATCAACAAAATCGTACACCGCCATTAACAACAAAAACGGTTGACAAACTCAAGTTAGCCATCAAAATCGGATCATTTCTGTTTTATTGACTAAGAATGTTGTGCAAAAGGTACAGCGTGCGGTATATTACGAAAATTTCATTTATTACCGGAGATATTTGAAGGTGGCGTAATTAGCTGCAGTGGCGTAATTACCTTCACTCACCTTATATCTATAGTACTCTATTAAATGATTGAAGAGTTCAATTTCGCGATATAATAGTTGACATACGTGGAACAAAGTATACCAAAAGCGTTTGGGATGTTATGCATGAAGAATAGCTGCGTATGGCAAATTTGTCAGCAAGAGGATGTCAGAACTGTATGAACATTTCAAAGCAATGTTTGGTATTATTTCAGCGATAATCCTCAAGAATTTTGCGTCGATCTATCACTGTCGACGAAACATGGATTCACTTACATACTCCAAAAATGAAACAACGGGCCAAAAAATGGGTTGAAGCTGGTGGAAGTGCTCCAAAGAAAGCAAAAGCAGTTCCATCGGCTGGAAAGGTTATGGCAACTATTTTTTTGGGATTTTCATGAAATAGTGTTCATTAAATATCTTTAGAAAGGAAAAACAATAACATGAGTATATTATGTACAATTAGACCAATTGAATCCTGCATGGGAAATGGATGGCTTTTGGGCAAGAAAACAGTACTTCATTTTACACTTTTCTTGCCAACCATTGCGATGGCAAAACTGCATTAATTAATTTACGATTTGCTTTCACATCCACAATATTCTAAAGAGTTGGCTCCTAGTGACTTCTTCTTGTTGCCAAACTTGAAGGAATGGCTCGGAGGAAAAATATTTAGGTCAAATGAAGAAGTGGTAGCCGAAACAACTGCTTATTTTGAAGAGTTTGACAAATAGTATTATTCTGATGGTACCAAAAAATTTGAATTGTGTTGGATCAAGTGTGTCGACCTAAAAGGAGACTATGTTGAAAAATGAAATGAATTTTTCTCTAAAGAATTGTTTTTTCTTTCTCACTCTAAGGACTTAATAATCTACCCTCATAGAATAGCCATGTCTAAATGTTTTAAACCATTATATCATTATTTTCGTCCATAATTGAAAATTAGATTATAATGAGCCGTTGAAAACCATAGTGGACTAAGTCAAAAAATCACGTTTTTGAGTTAATAGCTGAAACCAATCCATATTATATAAATCTACTTACCGACAAAATTTTAAAAATATAAGTCATTGTTTGTTACATAAATGGTGCAAATGTAAAATCACACATTAACGGAGTACTGTTAGCGTTGTATGGCAAAGTGGTCTAAGTCTGACATAGACCACTCTGACAGTGGTCAACATGATTCTATAGAACCTTGAAAGTCAGAGTGGTCTAAGTCAATAGTTGAAACCACTCCATATTATAGAAATCTAGTGGTCTAAGTCAGTAAAACATAAAAAGAAATTTTAAAGCAGAGAAAATTCGGTAATATTATTCTATAGATATTTAAGTAGGTACTACTCCTAAGCAAATTTCGCAACAACAGTATTATTTTTGCATTCAGGATTTATTACGAACCTTTTAACTTTAGGTCTCCATATCTCAAAACATCGATTTTTGACTTAGTCCACTATGGTTTTCAACGGCTCATATTAATTATTTTTTAGAAAAGGCAAGAAAGCTCTGTTAAAGCCGCCGAGATAAGATTTTTGAGATCAGTAAAGGGTTGTAGCAGAATGGACCATATAAGAAATACCGACATTAGAGATGAGCTCAACATTTTTAGCATAAAAGACAAATTAAAAGGAAACAAAACAAGGTGGAAGGAACATCTAGAAAGGATGGGCGAAGACAGATTATACCTTTAAAAATATATAATTACAAGCCTACAGGAAAGAGAAGCCTAGGTAGACCAAGGAAACGATGGGAATCGTAACAGGCAATTTCTAATGCCTAACACGGAAAGTGAAGAAGAAGATTAATTATTTTTGGAAAATCGGGATAAACTATATTATTAGTCATTTGTAGTACTGAAGAAATATACAATAAAGTTAGACGAAAAGTTAACAGATTAATTTAATAATATTATCGTATATAATAATCCAAAAATTAATAATAAGTATAGGGTCATTCCATATCAAATCAACCACCAATTTTCATGTCCCTCCTCGATTTTTGCTAAAATGTGATATTTTACAAAGAAATAAATACGGGTCCGTTTATTTGGCATAACTTATTACAATTTTACCAAATTTGAACAAAATCGAAGAGGGACATGAAAATAATTGCAAAAACTTGGTTGATTTCATATGTGTAAATGTCTTTTTTAAATTTTTTTATCTTGATAAAAATGTACTTTTAATTCCAATGTGTTTGTTGCTTGAAATTTCTAGAAAAATCATCTGCGGCGCTTTACTTATTATTTTTCAAAAAAAATTAAGGGTCTCAAAAATGAGATGAAAAGGTTGGTACTTAAAGGGTCAAAGTTATATTGCATAAACCTATTTTCGGGCAAGAACATTTGGAAATTCAGAAGCTTAGGTAAGAAGTAACCGGAAATGCACGGATAAAATCATGTAATTTTTCAAGTCAAGTTGTAATATAGGCGTTAGTGCTTTAGTATGCAGTTTTGAATCTATATTTAGAGTATTATAACCGTAAACAAAGTATATAACCGAATTGGTGGTTACATAGTTAAGTAAACAAAAACAAGTAATAAATTGCGTCAATTTAAATAATAACAAAATTAGGTAAATTTTTGTAATAATTAATTATTACAAAATTTTACAAGGCTTAGGAAGTTTTTTGTAATAAATAATTGTTATATGGGACTGCTGATACCTACATTGCTTATTGAAAAATGTTGCCTTTCGAGTTTTCACATGCGGAATGCGCGCGTCGCAGCGCCCTTAGAGACAAACCACCACTGGTGACACTGATATCTATTTTGTTGGTGAAATCCATATCTTGATATAAAAAGTGGAACTGGTGAATAAAAAGGAACTTCACTATGATTGCTGTACTTACCTAAAACCATGCAAGCACATAAAATTTGTAGTAGTTTGTAATTTTCGTGTTAAAGAGTGCTATTTAAACTTCCTCCAGTAAATTAGATAGTTAATGAGTTTAAAGAAAGTACTTAGTCACGGTTTGGTTCACAAGCAAACATGTAGGGTTATTTAAAAAACTACCGAATAATTTGTACATTTTACAATTTATTTGTTTGAATTTGGCACAGAAAACAGTGAGCCTATAGTTCTAAAAATCGTTTTTCAATAATTATATTGTGATACAGGTCTATGACTTACATATTTTTTTTCATAGACATACACTGATTATGGTAATTTATAAACAACATTCACTAGCCTCTATATGCATTCAGGAATATTTAAAATGCATACAACATTTTGTTTTCTTTCATTCTCATTTAAATACTACATTATGTACTTGAAATAAACTATACCTATGTAGATTACAGGTATCACATTTTATTTAACTTGATTTGTTAATTAGAGAAATAAAGATAACAAATAATTTATTTAATAAATTAAAAAACAATCAATTTTCAAATTTTTTCGATTATGTCGTCGTAAAAAGTTGCAAGAATGAAATTTATTGAATGTTGTCCATAAGAATGGAGCTACCTTGTTTGTCTTGATATTTTGAATTTTATTTCTTTAAATAAATATGTACACTTTATGGTATACCTTCTTAATTACCCAAGAAGATTATTAGTTTGTTTTAATTACAATAAAATACGACACTATTTTTTTCGAAATACAAAAGTCAAGTTTATGCTAAAAAAAATTAGCAACAAAAGGGAATAACTACAACAAAATTGAAGAAACTTGTTTTCATAACATTGATAGTAACAAAAAATTAGTTTGCACATATTGTTTTAAATAATATAATCCTTCAATAAATAGAAAAAAATGTTACATAATGTATTGGATTTGATTATCAACAACTTTTTGTATAAGTACAAGACATGTCATATAATAATTAGTTACTTGTAAAACAAATAAGAATTATATACAAGTAAGAAATAACTTTTAAAATAAATATTATTACTTAAAGTACTGGCTCTTAATATTAAAATATACAAACATCAACAGTAAAAAAACAATATACAAGAGAAAGACATTGCACTTGTTTTTATAAAAAAATTTTTTTTTGAAACCAAATGGTTAAGATAAAGCTTTTGTCTCTAAAATAAGTTTTTGAAAATATGCAATGTGAAATATAAAACTTTACAAAATTTACAAGGAAAAATAAATTTTGATATATTTAAATGTGTAAATAAATAACATGAAGATCTGAATGGCATATCTATAATACATAACAATAAAACTACAACACCAATAAAACTGCGGTAATGGTTCTTTTTGATGAAAGTAAACGCTCACTCATCGACTATGTACAGGAAATGGCAGCAAAATTAATCATCACATAAATCTTCATCATGAATAGCACTCACTATTATAAAAGCACAACACTAATATCATCCAATGAATACTTAAATCTTATTCTTTAACATGGCGTTCCTGATATTCTCTAATCACAGATTATCGAAAAATGCGTAAACAGCGACCCCATAAATCACCATGTGGAGGAGTCCCCAAAACCTTAAAGTGTCACTTTTATCGTTCAAGCATCCAGTCATAATAAATAAACTTGAGTGGATAAATACTCGTACGCAATAAATTTATTTTAAAAATCCTTCGACAAGGTTAATGAAGAGATCATGTCTAATAGCATCATTTAGATGGCACATTTGAAATTTGAGCCGCCTGCGCCTGCCTCTTGAAGAACACAAACGAAACATACAAAGTACGCATGTATAATAATTCTAATATCGTAGAAAAGAAGAATACGTAAGTTCTCGTAATAATAAATAACGTAAAATACTTTGTCGTGTCATTTAGTAATGTAAATAACAATTTTCTAAAATCCAGTAGTCAATTTGTTCAGTTCGCAAAGAAAATTAGTGCTTATAACAACTTAAAATTCAATCGTCGTCGTGTCGCGGACTCGAATCATAAGCCGAATGTTCGTGCATAAAACTCATAGCATCTGGAGAAATACTGTCGTGATAATAACCCTCCGAACTAGGCCCGGCTCCATTCATCGTCGGTGGCGAACCAGACATAAGCGCCGAAGTGGACGCAGGCGAAGCTAAGTCAGATCCTGGACTAAGAAAACTCATTTCAGATCCACTGTCACGACACCACAACTGTCTCATCTCCTGCCGCCTCTGCCGCATTAACATTTTATATTCGGAAATACGCATTTTTTTACCGTCAACTATACAAGTTCGTTTCGGCCGCGGTCGGTATCTATAATCGGGATGTTTTTCCATATGTAACTTTGATAAACGCGATTGTTCCTCGTAGTACGGTTGTTTTTCGGCATTCGACATTGCTTTCCAACGCGCACCCAATATTTTTGAAATGTTGGAATTGTGCATATCGGGACAAGCTTTGAGAATTTTTCGTCGTTCGTCCTTTGCCCAAACCATAAAAGCATTCATTGGTCTTTTAATGTGAGGCTTATTCTCTGCATCGCGTTTCACCTGGCGAACGATTTTGGCGTCTTTACCATCTTCTGATAATTTGAAACTCGAATCTGGCGCTCCCCACACTGTAAAAATTAGATTAGTACAGATGTCGAACAAGTTTACGTTTGTACACTTACTATGGCAAGCAGTCATAAAGTCTGATTCGTCTTTGCAGCCGGAATCGTCCCTCGACTTTCCACCCATGTGAGGTGGAGTGTGTAAACCGTACATGTGCATGGGGAAGTGATGTTTATCTGGACTCAACATGGTATCTTTACCAGATTTATGTCTTTCATGATTAGGTGGAAGAGGACTAAATTGAGGAGGTAGACCTGCGTAAGGTAAGAACGCTCTTGGCATTACAAGATTTGGAGGTAATAATTTAGGAGTGGTAGCCGCTACCGGCTGTTCGTTATACGATTGCATACTAGTAGGTACATTATGAGGACTAGATCCAGTAGATCCAGAACTGGAAGATTTAGGTTTGGTGAGATTTAATGGAGTATCGGGATCTGACATAGATGGGGGTGGTGAGGGTGTCGGTTGTCGTGGAGGTGAGCGCTTCTCTGTGCTACTACTTGGCGTGTTTGCAGTCATTTGTGCCAGATGTGCTGTCGCCGAAATCCAATTTGGAACTTGATGTGACGGAGGAAGCATCTAAAACAGCAAATTCGTTAGTAGTGAATACGCATTAAAATTTATGTAAGTATTTACTTGATTGTTCATGTGATTTTTTCCAATATTTTGAGGTAGAGAACCGGAATGAAGACCTCGTAAATGATCGAGGAAAGGTAAGAACATAAGACCCTGAGGACCAACAGCTCCAGTGGCGGCATATTGAGCCGATATTTGACCCTGAAGCTCTTGCAGCTTTTGTTGATGTTGCAAAAGTTGCTCTTGTTGACGACGTTGATATTCGATTTGTTTTTGTGCTTCGTTTTCTGCTTGATTGGAACTCGTTGCCTACAAGAAAAGAATATTTCAATGGTCGATTTGATTGTGACAAGTTGAAATCGTTACAACAGATGCTTTATAAAGATACCAAAAGTTTTAATAATAAATTTTGTGTGTAAGTATGTAACGCTTTATGGTTGTTTTGTGGATATGTAGATACATTTTTGAATTGTCCATCTGTTACATTCCTAATTTTTTTTCTTTAAGTATTTGCAGGTTGCCAAACCGCCTACTGCTACTAAATATACGTCGGCAACTGTCCAATTTTATCTTCCATTCAATGCAGCTTTCATGCTGAATGCATATTTCTAAATTCCTCAGAAATTAAATACTATTCTTGTCATAATATGAAGTGCATTTAATTTTTTGCTATACGTAACATAATTGATTATCTCGGAGGCAATTTAAATGGTAAGATTTAAAACAACGAGTCACAGTGTTAAAGCAATTTCCTATTGAGAAAACTGTTGTGCAACATGTAAAAATTCTGAATGGAATATCAAGAGCTGTCGCAAGAAACATATGTTAACGTAAACGAAACGAGTAAAATAATAATTCACTATCTATGAGGAACGATCTTGCGAGGTTAGTGAGAAAATAAATGGGAGAAGAAAGTTTACGTGTGTAAAACACTTTTGGGATGTAACGCATTATTTAGAGGTTCGCATTAGCGCTGGACAAGGATTAGAGGAGACAACTGCCAAGTCAATAAGAATAAAACTAACATGAGGGCAGATATTCTGGTGTCGGTCATTATTACGACATGATGTATCACTTCCGGTGCGTGTTAATTGCTAGTCCAGCTTAAGAACAAGATGATCTTGGTGTTGCAATTCTAGTACAAGTTGCTGCTGTCGCCTTCCTGGAAAATGCAACTAGACTCGTTTTTCTACTTTTGTAAAATTAACAATACAAAAAGAGCGAAATATAAAGTCCAAGTTTTTCTATAAATTACATTTTTTCACACTCGAACCTCGTCCGTATAGCGACCTCTGAAGAAGAAAAGAATGCACAACAATCGAAATAAAAAAGTTATCAACACTAATTGTCTCGACATATTCCAGATGCTTTCACCGGGGTATTTTTAACATAATGGAAAAACACGGGCTGAGAAATAAGGTCGTGTTAAGTATTGAAAATGAAGGTGACAAAAGATCTTAAGACAAAATTTAGTAGAAATGTATTGTATACACACGTGAGACACATAAAATCGAAGCAGACGTCAACTGTTAATAGACGAGAAACAGAGTTTATAATGATTCGAGAAAGCAATAAAGAATAAAGTACGCCAATGAAGTGGAGAAAGATCAAAGTTATTTGGGCGGCACGTCAACATATTTTTTAATCGAAACATTCGATACAGACACCGGTAAATTTTGAGATATTTAAATGAAAAATTTTGCGTCTGCACAAATATTATCTTGAACAATGTGCACGTATTTCCTAATCATGTAAGATGACGATGATGCAAAAGGATCTACCTATGTCACATGTGGGCAACATGTGTGCCCTAAAAAGGAAAGATTCATTCCAAAAACATCAAGAGCTGCGTCTATATTATGTGATTTAACACATCAGACACCGACACAATTATTCATTGTTTAGGAGATGAAGAAAACACAAATTCCTTAGATGTAAGTTACGGTTTGATGGAAAATTATTGCGTGTTGTAACAGCTTTTATTATATTAGCAATCATCACATACTATAAATGATTATCATTTCAACAACGTTCCCGAAAGTGTTTTCAAAATTTAAGTAAAAATTTTACGACATAAACAAAATTTGGAATTAAAAACTTCATAAACTACATCAAAAAAACAATTAAATACACAAATAAAAAGGTTGCTCAAGAAAAATCCATAATAATCGAGAATAAATATCCTAAGTAACTTCTAATCCAAAGCCGATAAGTTCTATTTTTAGCCTGAGGAAGAGGGTGCAAAAAAGTAAAATGGGTTGGCCGCTCCGTCGTGTTGAAATTCAGAGTGACCAACTTTATTCTAATAAAGTTTGTTTAAAAATTTTTTTAAGTGATTAATAATAAGAAATGGTACAAAATTTAAAGAAAAGACCTAAAAATATATTAGAATCTAAAAAAATCTCATTTGTTCTCGCGAGTAAAAATTCTGTCTAAACATAATTTATTTTAGATTATTTCCGGTCGTTCTAAATTTTGTAACAACTATAAATTTCGCCTGTCTTACATATACTAGGTGTACAAAATGAAATTAAGTTTCTAATTTTTGTTTAAATTAATCTTAAATATTTAAAACAAATTTGCGAGTTAATATTTTTTGGGACATTCGAGAGTAAGTTGTGCTCTGTTTGAGATACAAACAATTATTATTAAAATAAGAAAATGAAATTTCAACATTCACGATAAAATGCACATATTTAACCTGCTTTTAGTTTACAAAGACTATGTATGTGCCTAGAAGCAAAATTCAAATTGTTTCATAACATTAAATATTAAAAGCACCCCTGGATATAGCATAGCAAAACCAGCTAAATAAACAGACAAATAATATGGCGTGGTCTGAACAAATATATGTTTATATTCAAGCTATGTGGCTATTTTCTTAATCCATATTGTCGGTTTATCGTCCATAAATCACAATATATGTATTTAATTATCATCTGGCTTTTGTAGGCCTGTTTTCATAATTTCCGCTTCTGTATCTTTATGTTTATTGTTACAACGCTCTTAATGTTATAATTATTACTCTCAATCGAGAAATATTAATTTTATTGCTTTTGATATTAAAAATAGAACGACCTTTTCATTATGCAAAAAAAAATAAATGACAATTTTTTAATTAACAGAAAAAATGGACATATTATAAAGAGAGAAAACTTGTCACCGTATCCAGTTTTCTTACTAACGGTTTTTTCCTTCTCATTTTAATTATATATACTAACAACGTAAATAATTTTAATTGACGTTTATTTAATAAAAACTCAATCAACTAAAAATTGTTATAATTAAACCACGCTCGATGACAACCATTAAAATCCAATTCTTATTTGGGGAAAAAAAATTATATTGATTTTGATGCAAGTTGAATTTCGAGTACGAAATTAGGATTGCAACATTTTTCGACACCGGGCAAGAATTCGTTATTATTATTTAAGTACCTTCTCAATTTGTATTTAACGAGCGAAATGTCTGGAGACAGTTGCATAAGATATTGTTGTGTTTTTTCTAGTTCTTAAGAATTAAGTGCTGGATCTAAAAAAGTAACAAAGATTGACAGGTCTCACGTTGGCATTTAAATTTAAAGCAACAAGATAATCATAAAACACTAATCGTGCCTCAGTTTTCAACGCATTTATCCCAGGCATGAGGATTTATGTAACACGCGAAGACTGTTGTTTCTCGCGGCCCATCAGTCACACAAGTAAACACAGTAAATCAACCCGGGCAGTGAAAGCAAAGTCTTCCTAGTTCATAAAGTTAACACCAGTTTATTTGTTAGAATCGAATATTCCTTAGTTTGTATAACATGCTCGGATTGTTCGATAATGACGATAATAAACCATGTCGAGTACCGAACTTAAATACACTTGTTGAGGGTACTTTAAGTAGTACTTGTTTTGTGTTTGCTTTTTGCCGGAAATCTATTAAAACTATAAAAGCATAAGTAGAAAATCAAGCTGCAATATTTGCTATACGGAACATAAAGAAAGTCTAATCCAATGTTCGTCTAAAGCCGCATTATATAGATCTGTATTGTGGGATGACGTGACAAATCCTTTGGGATATGCTGTCTGGAAGAGGCTTATTTTATGTCACATTCACACTGTATTCTAAATTTTTCATAGTTGTTAGTGGGCGTATACTCTTATGACTACTCTTACGATCTATCTATAATGTATTACTGCTTTTTATGTTCCAAAAGCTATAAACTTCAAAACTTTAGTACGTGTATTTAATTATATATGATTTATTAATTCATTGATAATAATATCGGTGGCATGTTTTACCAATACTATTTGTTTTTGTTTAACTTTAAATTTAACCGAGTAGCCAAGGTTATTAAAATAACAGACCAACAAAGAGGGTCCCATTCATCCAATGGTTGCAAGGTGAGCAACGTCGTGTACCATTGTCAGTTAGTATCGTCGAAAGGTACCAGGTTCTATATTATATTTCAATGCAGAAAATCACGTCTAATTACTCCTAGTTATTGGAGGGGAAATCTAGTGGAATTATTGCATTCTTTATTGTATTGTTTCTGAATATATCGACACTGAAGAGAAGACGAGCTTGACGGAACCTTGAATAAATACATTATTTAAAATTACAATAAAAGGATGTTACGAATGTTGCTCGGAGGTCTACCATATTCTGTTGCAGCGTTTGAAACATTTATATACCAGTAATACTACTCACGTATTTGATTAAAATAATACAGCTTGAAGACATTATAAATAATTAAAAATAATTATTGTTGCAACGCATAATAAAATCATAAAAATCATACCACGTTAATAATTTATTGTTATCGCGTTAATTATAACTACGGTATGACCTATGCATTGTATAATTATTAATAATTAATTTGTATGAGCACAATAGAAATAAATTGCATACAAGTTTTCAATGCAATTTTTCCTCCAACAATCCTAATAGTTATTCAATGTATGTTGATCGTAATTCTTTATAATTGTCATTATAAATTTATTATGTAGCAATAATTGATAATTTTAATTTCAATTAGTAATAACTTTCCCACTTTCACTTGAATAAATGATAAAAATAATGTTACTGCAATTGAAATTTTGTAAAAACAATAAATTGAAAATTGCATTCCAGAAGAGATTTTCCCATAAATTTTGCGCAACGAAAAAAACAGTTTTAAATAATACAAAAGTTATTCTTTGTGGACACCTTCGTTAATCACGCTGTTACGATATTTGTCAAATGGGAAATTTGTATGCAACATGAATATAAAAATATTTTGTCTATAGAATTATTTTTGTCATTTCAAAAATACTGTTTTAAAAAATTATAACAATTAGTGAGAAAAATTTGTTATAAGTTTTGTTCAACTATACCTGACATGTCGACGACTACATGTGTTATATGTCTGTTAGTGAAAGATTCAAAAAAAGCACAATACAATCCTATTTTTAATGCATTTTCTATATTTATATTGAAAAACATTACTGACGACAATAATGTTTAATATAGAACATTAAAATCGTAAGTGACGATTAATATAGTAGGAGCTAAAATGTATATTAAATTGTCTTGTCGTTCCGTTATTTATATATAATTACAATTTAGAATAAACAAAATGGAAAGGAAGAAGCCACACGTTTGATTTTCATATTCCTTTTGTGGTTTATCGGATAAAAGAGAATACAACTTTACATCGCCTTTCAACATCCCTCAAGAAACCGTAACTTGACTTTGACGTCTGTTCCATCACCGCTTCTTTATAATAGTTTAAACTTTAAAGAGTATTTCAAGTGAGAAAGAATAGAGGAAAAAAATTGAATATGATTAAAGCAACTTTTTTCCCGACGTATTTTCGATAATGTAAAAACGGATATTTAATATCAGCCATTATAATATTATGTAGTACCCTATACTTTGTTTAATTTTTTTATGAAAGAATAGATATGGGTAAATCCTATATCCTACACTAAAAATAAATAAGTGATATTATGTATTATAAAATATTTGATAGTCGCTACATTGTTTAATATTGACTGTCATACAAGCACAAATATGTTGCGGGTTGCCTATCTAACTGTATGAGTATACAGTTATACACTACACAATTTTATTTGAAACACCGAAATCGATGGATTTATACAGAGTAGTAAATTGTAAAAGATTTATAATAAAAAAAATAAAATCCTTGAAGACTTTTTTCAGCATTTTACTCGCTTTTCCACTGCGAATAGTTCGTCTCATTTAATCGCATCTGTATCAAAGATCCCTACGTCGGTCCATTTAACCCGAAGAAACTTGGATGTGTATTCTCGCACTAGCATTATTAAAATTGCGAAAAATCAAAAGAAATGGTTTTAAAGAGAAAACGCCCGAAGAAAATATTGGATAGATTTTATTACAATTAGACTTAATTTTTATTATACCCTAACGAACAAGAAAGCAGTAATACAACAATAATGTAGTTATGCAATTTAAAATTGTTTTATTATAACCGACTGTGATTAGAACCAGTCAGATAATCGTGACGTACAACGTAACAAGTAGATACAAAATAACAGCTCTTAATAAATGCATACTTTCCTGTTTCAAATAAAAATTTTACAACAGAAATCAGAAACATAAACTCGAATTCAAAGATAATTGTTTAAAACAACAAATTTTGCATAAATTAGAAATGAATAAAATCGTTATGCAAGCGCAAAGAGATAGTAAGCAACACAATGCTCAAATAAAGATTAAACGAATTATCATTATGATTAAGGAAGTTTATAGTTTATGCTGTGCAGTCAGTCAGTCGATGCTTATGCTCGTTTTGGTTTCTGTATGAAATACGAGTCGATTTGTTAATTCCGTAACTCCCAAGAGATTTTACCACAATAATAACGTAACGTTAAAACGGATTGCATCTCCCATAGGATGATGCCCGTGGATGTCAGGAAGAATTTTGCGCTCGACATACGACACTCCTTCTAACATACTCTGAAACAAATATTGTTCACTCATTTCTTATTGTAACCCATCGTGACGTTTCATAAGTTTCATTTGTATTTTCAGATTCGTCAATAATACCAACTTCCCAATTCCAGAAAATTTATCGAATATTTTTGGGCTTACAAAAAATAACTTCGTCGAAATATATTTTACCTCTACACAAAAAGCGATAATCAGATATTGCAATAATGTAGAGTTATCGAAATAATACACATTAAATCACAGACGGATTACAACTTCCGAGCTTTGAACTTCTCACGCACTGAAGCACTCGTGGAGGGCGTCGAAACAACCCAAGGGTTCGTTGGGTGTTTTAGTATTGTTTGAATACACTCAATTAGCACAAAGCATACGGTTCCTGACAACCTTTTGATAGATAATATGGGGAAGTAAATTTTGAGTGCAACGTCTAATTTTTTCAAGAAAATAACGATAATTTCTTCCGTTTTAAAAACATTCGAACGAAACAAATAATAAAGTTAGTACGAAATAAGTTTTTCTGTCGTTAATTGAAAAAGTACTTGAAGGTTTTGCTTTGTCTTGATCTTTCACCAAAGCGTCCTTTATTGAATTTTTAATAAAACCTGTGCGGACGGCTAAAGTAAACATTAATTTTGCATTAGTAATCCATCCTTATTTCCAATGGCTATCAAAAGGCGTGAAGATATTCAAGTTGAGCAAACTATTGTATTTAAGCCACCCCTGAATATGAATTATGATTTATGAGCCATAGCGTCATAAGGCAACCCACTGTTGAGGGTAATTAACTTCACGTTTAGGGGTTAATATCGTTGGGGATCAATTTATTCATTTTCGCATTACATATTTAAAATATTTTTTTAATTGCGTGATTATGAAAAAAGTTATTGGTGTGTAAACAAAACAATTTTTATATGGATGGTTTTTGGGCAATGGAAAAAGAGTTTTATTTTTTAATTTGTTCAATGCTGTGTACAATAAAGCAATATTTGCAAAGATTTGTTTGTACAATTCTTTGTCTCTTTGATGTCAAGTGGTGCAGTAGTAACCCCCGCTAATCCTAAAATAACATAATACACATGCGATTGAGTAGAATGGGGTAAAAGAGAAGGGGTAATGCGGAAGAGAACATAATTCGCCTGGGATACACTTGTTTATGGCACGTGTCGTGGTTACTCGGACCACCACTGATTACCCTTTATGATGTTCAATTAGTTTGTGATACTCAATCAAGGTTTTGTGTTATAAAAGGAACAAGACCTAAACTTGGTTGCGATAAGCAGCTTTAACGACATTGATTAATTGATTCATAATTTTAATTGTGAGTTCGGCCCTAATTAATAAAATGTTTGCTATATTATTTTGACAGTCGATAATAATAATTTGAAAAAGTTAAACGGAAATGTTAATCGATATTTTTGTATTTAAAACATAATAAAAGGAATATTTATTTAACGATTTGACCCTGTACTTAATTTATTAACAAAGATCTTTTAGAAATTGCATTGTTTAAATTTTTGGTTATTTTGGCGTCAATATATAATAATAATAATTACATTACGATAATTAAGATAAGGTCAATTTTAAACATACATTTTTAATCATATTTAGCAAAATTCTTTGGTCCATTGTATTATTATAACTGCAAACTTATTGTTTTAGAACAAACATCGTTTTTTTTGTTTGGTTTTAGAGATGATTTATGTTTAACGAAGATCAGAACCTGATAGGGAACACAATAGTTTAATTAACAATATTTTAGGTCAGGTCTTTGAACTTTTATTATTAATTCCAAAGATAATGTATTGTTTGTTCATTTGTTAACAGTGATTTATTTGTTGCACCATGGTCAAATATAAATTTTGCTAAATCAACTTACGAGTCCTATAAATTTTAACAATGCCCAAAAACGTAACCCAAAAAGACGGCATATTTTCGAAGACGGCAAAAAAAATGGAATATGCTGAAAGAAAAACTGGAAAACCCTTTAAAAAGTGACGTCTCTTAAAAGCAATACAATTATGTGCACAAAGTGAAGTACCTAGTTGAAATCAAATCACCGCCCACAGAACTGCACACATTATTATTCCACGAGTGCACATTATTTTATAAGAGGAGTTAGTTTGTTGGTGATTAACAATGAAGCTTTTCATTTTTTTAATGCAAGAACCCCAGTGCAAAGTTGATAATATTAAAGAACAATTAAGATCCGAGCTTTTATTAAAATTAATTGGAAAAATGCATTTTGATAAAAAAATCAATTATGAAAAAATTTTATTCTTTCAAGCGTTTAATTGTTCAAATTTTCCGAGTAGGTACATAGTACGCAAAAGGAATTATTCATGTCGTGTTGGTGCAATATAATTATGCAGCACACTTATCATCGTAGTGTTGTAGTAGGTACAGTAACACTGCAGATTACTCGTAATAATATTAATGATAAATGAAGTTTTAAAATTAATAAGGACGCATATATTTTCAGCCGACTTCAATATTTTATTTTGTTGTAAAACTCAAAATTGTAGCAATTCTTTTATGTGATAATCGATATCCACATATTTATACTCCATACCCTTTTCTTTGCGAGATCGCTCTTCTCAATTATTGAAAACAACTCAATTTAATAGTTTTAAAATATGCATAAGCCCAAAATTTAACCAATACAAATGCTAAAAATAGAAAAACAAATAAAAGTGTCAACCACTCTCTTATTGAAGCATTTTCAGTTATTTCTAATTATGTATTTTTAAGTTTGGTTATGTTGAGGTTATGTATAACCGGAGAAATTCCGTTTCACCCTCGAATTTGACTTGACGCGAAAATAGAATTCCACCTGAAGAGAGCAATAAATCATAATAAAATCAAGCTTCGCGAGTAAAAAAGATAATTCGCGGGTAATATATCTTTTGTTTAAGATTGCGACACGGTTTAAGTCAGGATGAAGCATAACTTCCGAGCTAAATTCATCAGCAAAGCTTCTGCGAGTTAAATAAAGGAAGAAACGACAATGGTTAATTATTTCTTTTGGGCGATAAAATTAATGCGTGTCGTTGAACATATTCATGTGTGCTATACAAAACATTTCTGAAGATGTTGCCATTCTGCGAGCTATCAATCAAACTGGGAATTATAGACGTAAATAATAGAAGCACCTGGGTTATTATTTTAAGAAAAAAAAAAGATACTTAATAGTTTATTTTATTTCTAATTTTTGTATATGTATTTTCGTTAGATCTCAGTGCTCCCCTAATTATAGACAAACCACGGCCTCGGGCAAATAGATTACGTCATAAACGTTATTTTTGATATTATCCCTCTAAAAATATAACCGAGATACATTAAAATATATTCTTGCTTCTAAAGACGGAACTACTTATGAAAATTGTGCCAATAATTGACGTTCGTTGATCACGTTTTCATAACAATTTTTTTATTATTCAATTTGTGCTCTTTTTTTGAGCACGTGGTAATAAATATTGTTTGTACAGTTTCATGTACCCGATAAGAAAAGAAAAATATATGGACAATACTGATAATCGGCTTCCGTATGGATAAACAATTTTCATAATATACAATTTCATTAATCTAACACAAACGTAAGATTGAAACCCATAAAATTTCGGTATAGTAAGGATTTCTGTCGCACAGCTTCACGTTTACTAAAATAACGAAAAACAAAAATTAAAAGCGATGTTCATAATGAAGATGACACTTCAGGAATGTCATTGAATAGACATTTCTTAAACACACTGAAGTCCACACAAACTGCACAGCTGTGATATTCATTCACATTAAACGTATAAAATTAGATCCCGTCCTGTATTTGAATGCTAACTTATGAACTAAATTTTAAATCAAATAACAATTAAAGCCGCAAGAACTTTTTTTTGTCATCCATTAAGATCGCTACCTCAAAATAGAATATCAGATACGATTTGACCTAAAAATATTCAAGGCATAATAAAAATATTTTTGCGTAAAGAAACGACACCTGTCCATTTTGACTAAATTTAAAAACCGAAACATTTTTGCATTCGAACGCACTGACCTATGATAATTGCTGGATTATATCCAGAATTTCGGCCAATAACACATCGGTTTTGGTTCATTTTGCTAATGCTCTCTTAAAATTCATTTATTAATAGTGATCTAACGCTTATCGATTTGTTTTATTTCGGATGACGAAAGAGTCGTTTTAGTCTATTTGTTTTATCAATCAAATTTTACTTGTTTATTGTATATTATAATGCCAATTACGAGATGATATTATAGTTTTGTATGAATAATTTAATCGAACAGAGATTGAATCTAAAGGTCATAAATAATAATAAAAAACGAATTGCACAATTGAGTATTTTTATCCTAATAAAATGCGCAATATTAAAGAAATTTAAATATTTAATTAAACTGGAATACTTAAACGGAAGTGATTAAATATTTGGCGCCACTTAAATTTATTATGCGTACTCCCATGGTTCAAGCATGTGAAATTCGATTTTCAATTATTATGCATCTACATTAGGTACAAGTTGTTTCTTTATGTAAAATTTTGTAATTGTTCCATATTTATATACCAGCTTATCCAATCGTCAGGTATTTTTTGATTATAGGATGGGAATTAATCTGATGAGACATAGCTCCGATGCACCCTCGCGGCTATAACTCGCTAATTTAGTTTCTCTCTAATATTTTACATAATTCATTAAGTCAATTACTAGAAATTCGAATTTGACCCAATAAAAACTGATTGTTCGTTCGGTCTAAAAGCAGAAGCAAGTCAAAATTTAATTGAACATCCAAATTATAGATATATAGGCAATAGTTTCTCTGGGAAAAAATTAAAACAACAATTTAAATATTTTGAATATTTCGAGATGTATAATATGCAAATGGTCAATTAATTTAAAATAATACTTATTTAAAAGTCTATCAATGGAATCATTAAATATTAAGTTTTGTGTTATTTTAAGATATTTCAGTATGTGTGTGAAATTAGATACAATGTTAAGAGTAATTTATTAATTTCGTTCGATAACGAAGTAGCATGATTGGTTTCAAACTGGTTTCAGCTTATTGCCTTTGAGGCAGTCAATGCCCTGGAATATTATTTAATTCTAGCATTACGTATTTAAATTATCTGACAAGTGCAGTGAGCTTTTTCATGACTTGGGAAAAATATGCAAAACCTTATCATTACACTGAAAGAGTGAATACATTATTTTCTTAATTTACCTCCGCGTATAAAAACCATTAATGGGTGATTAGCGTCAATACTCTTATATGCATCTAAATAAAACATGAACAAACAAACTGAAAATCCAGATCATCTAATCGGAAATTTAAAGTTTGTTTAACTTATAGTTTCCTTTATAAACAATTCAGGTAACACTCGCGATGTCTAAAATTTAAAAAAATAACACAAAAGAAGTCAATTAACAAGAATATGGTTTTCGGCTTCCGATTGCTCAAAAGAAAAATAAATATTCATACCTGTTTTTAGAATGAATGTTTAGAAACTGCGACATGTCGATTAACACATTTTAAAGAAACCCATATATTTTTTTAACACTTTCACCCTTTTGCAGACAAAACATCCTTTTTCTCATTTTACCATTTTTTAACACCACAGACAGATGCGTCCAAAAATTATTTTTTAACCAAATGAATAGTAAGATTTTGTTATTATAATTCAATACATAGTTAAAAAATGAAGAATTTAAACCGGATGCGAGATAATCTGTAAAAGATGTGTCTTATCACGCCTAAGGGTTCCAAAATATTTTTTTATCTTTTTCCTAACCCCTTAAAGTTACGCGTTTTAACGGATATGAAATTTGAAGCAAACAACGTAACTTGAAAACAAACGGATGCCGTCGTGGTACTTCTAAATTAGAACGAAAAATCGAGGGGCGTAAATCACATAATACACCAATTAAAATGGCGGTAAAGAATTTCGGATGATTAATTCCTCAGGTGTGATAAATCGGGTGAACTGTTTTTCCAACAGATCATAAAATAATGATACTACAATGAAAGGTTTATTTCCAGCAAAATGGAAAACACAAATTAAATTCCTAAGTAAAAATTTTAATATATCGTTGAACATAAAACACTTTTCAGCTGGGCAAGTATTAATAAAAGAAATAATAGCAAATTTCAACGCACTTTACAATGTGTAAACAACACTTTCATACCATTATTCAATTAAGTGTGCTATGGGTCTTATGGATGCCAAAAATAACTGCCAGAAAAATGTTTTTATAGACGTTCAGTTTTGACTGTTTTAATTAAATTGAAATTTTTTTAAATAAGATCGTAATTAACACCAAATATATTTTTTAAGTGGCGAAGTGTCGAAGGTTTCATAGCTCGGAAATAAATTTTGAAAACTCACATACCTAAGCGCAAAAATATTGCTATAATAAAAAATAGGTTCCCTGGCAAGAAATGAAAATTTTTGCAAACTCGAAATGTGGAATGGCGGAATTATAGATTTATTAATTGAGTTTAAGTTACAGCAATTATGTGCGAATGTAAAACTAACTAACAAATTAACGCAGACTGAGAATCTTAAGAGATACAGGTGACTTACTTAGAGTATCATGTACTCACATTACAGACTAGTGACTTGCATGTATAATTGTGTTAAATTGCCCGCACTTTGAGATAAGCGTTAATTTAATAATGCAGGTAAAATAAGCCACGTCATAGTACATCAGAGAGATCAGGGAGTGGTTTGTATCTCCTTTAAGTACACTTCAATGATTTCGTCATCAATAATGGATATCAGTGACGCTATTTTACATTTAAACTTGCTCTAAATGTCATTAATTATTGTTTAACGATGCCTTCATTTGACAACACAGTGTAAACATTTTCTTTCATTAATACATGCTTTCGCATAAATTAGAAATAAAAATTAAAAGTGTTAGTACAAAACGTTGATCCGAGGAAATCACCAAACTATAAAATTATTACAGTGATGATTGAAATAATTACCTATGTTTAATTAGTTATACAACTAAAGAAATCAACAACAAACAGTTTTTGTGGTAAACACAACAACATTTTTTCTGTGTAGAGTAGAATAAGTAGCGTAAAACCACATACAGTAATTTCGAATCACCGATTTATCAGTTAAGATAAAAAAACTCTCGAAACATTTAAATTAACAATTAATTTATGTGAACAGATTTACATAAATCTCTAAACTTCTATTAGTAACAACAAAGTTCCTACCAAACAAAGGGTAGAGTAATTTCCATCGGTCATGATCTCTACAAATTCAACAAAGACAACAGCAGCTCGTTAAAAAACGAAAAATATCGCTCTGAAAAGTTGCATGGCGTTGCTCAAATTTGCGTTTTATTATTAAATGATATCAAGATTATTTCATAATTTAAAAAAAATCAGTCTTCTTTTAAACTATTTAAAAGCATTTTGAGATGAGTAGACAAATTAAAATAGTCAATGTTTTTATATTTATGTATTTCTTCCGTGTAGCTCCGCCTAATGCACTTGAAGGTTCACAACTAATGGAAATATCTTTTAATAATAATTAATTTTCATGATTGGTTATTGAATAACCTTCCTTAATATGCTTACACCGCGGGCCACTATGCAATTGTTTGCAATAATTGTCAACAATTTTGTCGACTTCCTACACATTTTAGGGTTATTTGCAATTTTTTTGCAATCAAATGAGATATAAGAAAGAGAAGAGCTCAACTAGGGGCATGTACTAAGAAGTACTATTGAAGACAGTTGAAAGGGAAATAGAAGGAAAAACTTTTGAGGATGATCCCGCCTAGATGTTGTTAGTAATTGAGATTTGAAATGATAACATAAGACATCACTGAAATTTGATCGGTAAGCGAGGAGCATACATTCCTAAATTTTTAATTGTAACCGAGTCCTGACCATTAATTCCTCTTCGTACCGTTAAACTCGCTGCAAACTAATCTTTCTGGATCCCAACATAATTAGCAGTAGAAAATGTAAATGTGTTCTATACCAGCAACACAAATGAATTTCCATTTTCTATACTCTAAAACAGGGCTGGTCAATTGGCGGCCCGTGACATCATTTTCATCGCCCAAATACGTAAGAACATAATCGGTAATAAAATAAACGTGTGCGAATGCAATATGGGAAATATCGGTTGAATGAAGGCTATAATAAGTATTAGGTCATTTTGTGTTCAGATTTTAAATTAGAACTTCAATAAAATGTAAAACAGATTAAAACGAAAATATTGAAATTATGAAATAATTAAATGACGTCACTACATAATAATACATCATTTGTAAGCGGGCATATAAAACCAAAATGTACATCAAAAAATGCAACACAATGCATCACGATCGACCACTTATTTATCATTGTATTATGTAAAAACCCTAAAGCTTCGTCCCCATCTGAGCATTTCTACGCGGACGAAAGTTGTGCGAAGCCAGAAAAAAGTGTGCGGCATGAAATCTGTGCACATAAATACGCGCAATAAATATTACGCTCACCTTTTTCTGGCCCCGCACTGCATTCGTGCGAAATGCAAAAATGCTCAAATGAGGACACAGCTTAAGAAATTACAACCCCGCGGGATGGTAACAGCCCGAGGACTCCGGACTATAATTCCCCAAACAGATCGCGGGAAATGATAAATTTCCGGGGTGTTACTCTTGGACAGTCATTCTGTGCGATTTCCTATGAGCTAAAGCACCTTGGAAATCGATATTCAAATAGCTTGTTGTCGGGCAACATTTGAATGTTACATACAATTGCAGCCCAAAAGTAACAGTTCTCGGGCTGTTACCGTCCCTACAGGGCTTTAATTCGTGTTAAATCACATCAAACGATGTGAAGTCGTCGTTCTTTTTCTGACACGAGAGTCCTTTAATGCAGGAGCCCATTCAGTTTAAGTCTGCAGAGATGCGGCCTCGAACGGCATATAGGATTTCCTTCCTTCTCGATCCTTTTACCCTAATGAAAGTTTGGTGACCCATTTCTTTCTATACGTGTATGCGCGTTCGAATTATTTTTACATACATAAAGGACCTGCTTGTTTAATGTGCTTCAAAGAATGGGTACTTAATTGGAAATGATGCATTCAGTAAAAAGGAGTAAATTGGAATATTTTGGGCATATGATGCGAGGTGAGAAATAGGAACCGTTCCAGCTGATAATTCAGGGCAAGATTAGTGGAAGAAGGGAACCTGGTGGTCGCAAACTTCGGCAGTGGTACAGTAAAAGCACAAGATCGTTCTTTCGCGCTGCTGTATCAAGAATTAAAAACAGCTATGTTTATCGCCAACCTACGGTAGGAGAAGGCACGTGAAGAAGAAGAAGAGATATATTGGCTAGAAATCGTCCCAAATACAGAACGTTCATCTCGTTGGGACGAGGACTACCGACATATTTACCGACGTACCATTATAGACAGTATACTTGACAAACATGCCAAGATTATAATAACCTTGACAAAGTGAGGAAGAAGCAATTAAATCATCACTTATAAAACAAATTAATCAATTATCTGTTATTGAAATTAAAATTTTCTCAACAAAAAAACTATTGTAATATTCACAATTCTAACCTGGAATATTTTGAATTCTATTGCGGCACATATTTTGCGTACCACTGCGTTAATAAATAAGTAAAATAAAAACGTAAAGACGCTATAATACCTATCTTGGTTACCGAAAAGCTAGAGAGGAGGTCGAGGCCTCTTAACATCAGACTTTTTTTTTGATATTGCAGGTTTATTTGTCGGTCTTTCTTTTATACATAATTATCGAATGTTAATTTACAAGTCGATTTAACGACTGTGTACACTAATTATACAAATTTTATATATACATATTATATTGTATAAATAAATATTGCAATCTAAAATCTTTTGCTATTTCAATTTAAGGTTGGCCAACAGCTTACTAAAAAGTAAAATGTACCGCGACGTAAAGAAGTCGAACAGCCCACTGCTCTAAAAGTAGCTTTTTCGAAGAGCTTTAATTTGAACTATCAAGAGGGATAAGATTTACATAAAAAGTAGATAATTACGTTGTCTTATCGCCTCCACCTCGAATAGGGCGACTTAGTTTTTTTTTAGAAATTATCGAAGTATCGGAAATTCTAGGAAATACATTTTCTGATTTAAATAATTGGTGCAGAATTGACATCAAAACTTTATTTGATTACCTATCATTTTGCCAGTATTATTTTCAGCAAATTGTTTCCATTGGTACATAAAATAATATAGGCAAATAAAATAGTTGCAAAATATTTTTTCAAATAGAAGAAAACTCAAAGCCCAAATTTATAAAAATTTGTATCCACGGAACAATATTATTCAAGTAGTGCTCCAGACCATACCCAAAATAAAGCGCAATGATGGTGTACTTATAGATAAAACAGTATAATTGGTTGGTTTAATCAGTACTTAAAATAAACATTTTTAGGTTAAAACTCGAAGTTTTGATAAGCAATTGTTTTTACATATTACAACACAACTCCCTCGTTGGAATAGATGAGGAAGCTACTTATTTCCTTATGAAAATATACTAATTACATTAAAAATCAGAAAACTTTCAGTTGATATACTGCTTTGAGTTATTTACTGTTTTCTTGTTTCATAACATATGGCGATGAGTCGAGAAGATACCGGGGTGAAATTTTAGGGGGATTTTTAAGAAACACGATAAGCTAATCGGATTATCGATGTATTCTTCGTTAAATTAGTCGATCTTATTTAATCGGATATTTTTCTAGTTTTGAGGTTAAGTTATTATAATACAATTGCGTGTAAAACTCATAATAAAATAATTATTTAACAAAAGCTCTCAGGTGTGAAATAGCAAGGAAGTAATTAGAATAACAAATTTTTGATATAATTGAAACTTTAATTGATGTTACCTATACATAATTATATAGTAACTATTTTAAATTTGTATACAACAACGTTAATTAGTATATAATTTTTTGTAGGTAAGATTAACTAATTCCGTAGACAAATTGGAATTATACAATAAAACTAATCTGAATGCATTTGGTGCATATAAATTTTCCTCCTTTATATCTAAGAATAAAGCCCTCAAAGA
The DNA here is from genome assembly GCA_932274525.1 of Podabrus alpinus. Classification (NCBI taxonomy): domain Eukaryota; kingdom Metazoa; phylum Arthropoda; class Insecta; order Coleoptera; family Cantharidae; genus Podabrus; species Podabrus alpinus. The sequence continues at coordinate 61,813,079 of OW026457.1, read as the reverse complement.
ATATTGGATGACGTCACAACAACATAACCGTACCTCTTATCTTTATTAATGACTCCATCTGCACTAAAATTAGAACAAAAGCGTCGGAGTACCGAGCTTAAAGTGTAGCTTTTATAGTAGGTAGGTTTTTAATAATATAAGAAAAATAAACATAAGTTTTAAAAAAAGTTTTCCCATCCACAATTTTTTTCGCTCTATAATAATAATCATTAATCTGCAAATTTGTTCGATCCAATCAAAAATTATTTGAAACTCTTTTTAATGTATGTAACATTCAGAGACGATTATTATCATCTTTGTCCTTATTGTTTTTTGTCTGACATTTGAAAACTGCGAAATGTTTGTTAAGGAAACTTTGTACAATACGATTATCTAAAGGTCGTCGTGTCATTCGGTTAATAAAAGAAGCTAAATAAATGCAAAAATTAAGAATTATTATCATATTCAAAGATTATTATTTTGTTGACCCACATTTTTAATCGTTAGGTATCTTTCATGTTTTGTTTATTCATTTATTGATGTAATATTTATAATTAGATAAGTTTTTTACGTTAAAATTTTTAATATGAAATAATAGTCTGATAACAATATAATTACAACATTAATTTATTTTTATTACAATTTATTACAATATTCAAATTAACAAATATTTTTATTTCGCAATATTAAAACGCATCAGTTTAGTTAATTCAGAAAAAACAAAATTTTGGACTGTCGAGCAGGTATTTGTGATAAAATACGTCAGCGTGAGAGAACTAACGTCAAAGTGTAACTTTAGATTTAGTTGTTATGGAATAAATAATTTAATAAAAAAAAATTGATTATGATTTTCAATTATTGTATTAATTACATAAAGCTATTTTTTAATATATTACAGTGTGATAACAAAACAAAGTGCTTAATTAGTAACATTTGCTTATTTTAACATTACTGCATAATCATGCATGCCTACATCCGACAACAATTTCAAAGACTCTTTGTGTAGATTTTGATTAGTTGTTAATGGTTGTCATTATATCACATTGTAGCGTCAATGGAAGTCGTGAAAATTAGTTATTATTGTGAATGGTTTTACATGTTAGACTGTACAATGCAAACAAATCGTCAAAGCTCATCACACAAAAACATTAAAATTATTGTTTCGGCATCCAAATCTGTTTGATTTTGTAATGTGCCCATACAGAAAATATTAATTATCTGCACTATGTAGTAGGTACATACACTGAGAAAACGTTATTGTATGCAACATCACAAAACTCATGTAGTATTGACAAACCAACCGGTAATTTTATTTTATTTAACGATTTGTATTGTTAATTTATTTATAAATTTGGTTAATCACCGTGGACCACTACTTTTTAGAATCCGAGTTGAAATATGACTTTTTTTTGTAAAATTAATTGGTGTCCTGGGCTATTAAAATTTACAATTTCTTATCAGATTTTATAAAGCTTCGTGCATCTAAAGTCACCTAGGTAAATTTAGAAGTAAGCTATAAATTAAATTAAAATTGTATAATCGTTTAATTATTTCGACCTCCCATTGATTCGACAAATGTGTAGCCTGATAATTTAAACTTTCGAGTTTATAAAAAATTAATTTCCCAACATAAAACTTGTAATAAATGAATAAAAGTTATTATTGTAACTATTAATTGGTTATTTAATTTGTTTCTGTAGGTATATATAATTTCACCAACAGTTTATATTAACATACATAAGATGAAATATAATCGCCTTAATACCTTCGAAATAATCAAACATAATATGAATCCTAACTTGGGGCTAACAGTTAACTGTTGTACAAATAATACACATCAGAAAGCAGAACTTTGATTCCCATTACGTAATTACACTGAATCTAGATTTGAAATCGCGATGAGGGAAGGCGAAGCGAGAAGTGATCCTTTGAAGGATTTCAGCAGATCCTAAATCAGAAACGGTACTACTAATGATAACGAGGTTATGTACAATTACATCTTCTACAAATAATTCCGACGAGTTATTTATTCATGCTTTTGACTAAATTCTGTGTAACTTATGCAAATAAATAATACGTAGTGTTCTCCAAGTTAATTACAATAGAAAAATTTATCAAAGAAAAAATGCCGTTGTTAATGAAAGTGGGAGGAAATATAGAATTTTTCAGTTTCATTCATAATTTTAAATGATCTAAATTGACTCATTCCTAATTATGATTGCAAACTGTTTCACAAAACTAACTTGCCATTGAAATATTTTTAAACTTGTTCCAGTTTTGTATTTTTATATTTTATATTATAAATCATCAGAAAGTAAGTAATTAACCCAAGATTTCCACCAAAAAAGCGAAATAAAATAACAATAAAAAAATTCGAATGTAATATTACATATTTGCTTTAATAAGTAAATGTAATAATTATTATTGTTGAAATAACCGAACAAATTTTCCAAATATTTACAATATTATTGATGATTTTGAATCTACCGATAATTACTGTAACTTTGTTGGTTTACATTGCTATTAAACATTTGTTCAATAGGTGGAAACGTTTGTATAGAAGTTGTACCAAAATTTTCATACAACACAATCATGAACTACAAACGCAATCAAATTGGAATAGAGAACGATAATAATACAGGCACAGTGCTGACAAAGGCACGTAATATTATATATGATTGTCCGGAGCAAATCCCGGGAAAGGATTACGGCGATTGCGATCAGTGTTGGCAACCGACAGATTAATATACTGTGCCGAGTAAACATGAAGAGAAACCCAGTAAACTGTGCTATTAAAATAATAAATGGTCGCAATAAACCTAGACATTACATGAGAGTATCGACAGCACAGCAGGGTTTTATTCTTGCATATTAATCGTTCAATAATTATCTCAATTTTTTCCACAAATGTATAGAGTATAGTGAATACACTTTATCAACTTGCTCTGCTATTTTCACCATGCATATATACAAAAACTCAAACAGAATTACGGATTTATTTTTGCAAACGATAGCTTGAAAATGAGACTTTTACTAAGCTCGTTATTATTAATACAAGCTTTATAAAATCGCTCAAACGTAAGACAAACAAAACTCAAAACTTTTAAAATACGTTGCTCATCATTATCTCATTAGTGTCGTTCCACGAGCAATTCATAAAGAATCGTAATTATAATTAACAAGCATACAAACTGAATGCTACAAATCTGCTCTCGCTTTGCCTCTTTGCTGTCCTTTGTTTGCACCAACTGAACCAATCAACGTCTCGAGTAACAATCCTCTGAGATAGTGCACAGAAACAGAGCATTAAGACGTCTGATGGAATTGAGTGTTCCTTCCTTTGATATAGATTTTAAACAAAATAAATACACACGTATATAAAGAGATTGTAAGCTATTGACGTTCTGTTTCCACTGGTTAACCATACATTACTTGTCCATTACTTTATATTACTTTGAACAAAATTATATCATATTAAATTTATTCTATTCAAGTTACATAAATAAACTTCAAAGTTGAAAACTTCAAACCGATTGCTTCCATATTGTAAAATCAGAACCACATTATTTTAAATTTTCCCATTCCAAGGGTAGCAGTAAACAACCCTTTTTTTCTGGATAGTTCTCATTTTGGATGTACCTAATGAAATTTTACACAAACATATCATGTAAAGTTTTATGAAGCTACACCCTTGAGAAGTTAGCCCCCCACCTTTTGAAAGTTGCTCCAGGTTGCTCTATATTGCTCCAAAATATTTGTTTGTTAATTGAAAAAATAACACTACTACTTTTAAAAATTGAATTTATTTTATAGTACTAGGTTGTTCTATGTTTATTCTATACTGATCCAGAAAATCAAACTCGTAAGTGCAAAAATGACGTTGTGGAAGTGAGGGAAAAATTTTAGGCTAGCCCCCAAGCTTAAAAATTTGAATTTTTTTTGTTATTGCAGATTGTTCCAACTTTGTCCTATATTGCCCCACAAAATCAATCTTATTAGTGCAAAAATGAAGTAGTAAGAAGGAGAGAAAATTTTAGGCAAACAATTTTAGTGGTTTCCGATTGGCACATTGGCATTATCTCCCATTATTGGACGCACGCCTTTTAAGTATAATACCCTAATATATTTAATTAGACAATCTGTACTATTGAAAACTGTACAAGCGAATGATTTTACAGCATTTCGGGAAAATAAATGACGAACTCCAATTCTAAATTGTTTTTAATAGTCCTGAGTCCTGTCGATGCAACACTCGATAAATGCATAAATCACGAAAATCAAGCTGAATATGCCATCATACGGCAAATTTTACGCTCTATCCAAATCTGATGTGAAATTATTACAAAATTTGCGTTATAACGTGTAATATTGAATCCAAAAAACAGGATTATTTTCAAAACTAGTTTTTTTTACTCTTGACATATAGCTGCAAAACTCGCCGGTTGCTTTCTGACGAATAGCACGTGCTAATAAAGACAATTAGTCATGTGACTTTCTCGCGGTATGTCCCTCACCGTTAATTTTATTTGAAAATTAATTTAAAATGAAAAATAAACATTAACTAAAATTATGAATACAAAAAAATGGGCGTAGGTAAACCGGGACTAATCAATTCGAGAGCATGTTACAATTTTTTAATCTTGACAAGCGCTGCAAAATAAGTTTTTGCAACTTTACGGTTTATTTTTCGAAATTGGGAGTTCGCTGTTCCTGCAGATACGTTCCCGGATCCCACGAACCAATTTCTGATTATTATTGATCAGATCATCAACCTGAACATTGTTTTTCGTTAATACCCAAAATTAACACGTTTGCATTTACCGAGTTTTGCATCTACAGGCCCATTTACTTTCAAAAGGTTAGTACTATCATTGGTTATATTTATAATCAGAGCCGTATCTAGGCGGTGGCGAGATGGGCGCCCGCCAAGGGCGCAGCTACCCGGGGGGCGCAAAATCGGAAAACCATGAAAAAAATTTTTTTTTTCTAGATTAGTGCATTTTGTTAAGGACAAAAATTTCACGTTATTGAAATGAATGTTATTCCAGATTGTTAAGTTACTGTCCAAAGCTACATGTGGTTTCTTGGAAATTACAAGTTGTTTTCCTGTTAAGAGACTGAAAAAAGTCAAAAGAATGGCTGGTGAAATGGCTGAAGATGAATCCCACTTGTTGAGTGCTGAAAAATCATTTGAGAGAGAGTGTTTCGTTGTGTTTGATAGGATTAGAAGCGAAATGGACAAGAGGGCAAACATCTACCATTCGGTTTAATCTGACTGTAATTTTTTATCCGAAAAGTCTTTAAGTGAGTATTCTGATTCTCTTCTTGAAAAGTGTGCAGCTAATCTTGGTGCGATGATATGCCAAAGATATAGATACGTTAGAGCTTGTGAACGAAGTAGTTACTTTCAAGTATCATGCAAAAGAGCTGATAAAGGACATCAATAAGGCCTCCTATTTGGATGTTCTGAACGTTATTTCTAATTATGAATTAAGAGACGCCTATCCGAACATTGAAATTGCGTTGAGGATAGTTTTAACAATGCCTGTAAGTGTGGCGTCTTGTGAGCGTTCGTTTAGCAAGTTAAAAATGATCAAGAACTATTTAAGATAAAGTATGTCTGAAAACAGATAATAAAAATTTCTTATTTTAATATTGGTTTCAGTTTTAAACAGATTTTTATTAATGATTAATGTTTAACATGTCGAATTTGTCAAAACATCGGTGCAAAATTATTAATGAGTTTATATGGTTTGAGCCGTATATTCATATTATACTGGGATTTGACGCAGAAGAATTCATAATAAAGCGTCCTAACGTAATAGTAGGTACAGATTGTCCAAATAAATATAGCGTATATTATCTACCTACCGCATTTCGGCATCAAACCAAAAGGTTGCGTCCAATAATGGGAGATAATGTCAATAGGCTTTCGGTTGTTCCCGGTTTGTTCTATATTGATCCAGAAAATGACATTCCCAAAAAAATTGCTGTTATTTCAAAACGAAAAGTATTGGAAAATAAACAGTTGGGCAAAATAACTGATAAAAATGTGGAAGTATGTACCTATTTGAAATACCAATAATAACAAAAAATTGCAGTATTATTTAAACATAATAATACAAATAATATAGAAAATCTATTAGGTACTAATTTGTATTTCAAATCAAGAATACAGTTTAAAATTTATTTTGGAAATACAATTTAAAAAAGTAAAAATCTGTGGCTTAATATCAAAAATCATAATATGAGTAACATTTTCTCTAATTTTTATTAATTTACCTATTACCTATACTCCAATGAAATAAAGCCGAAAAAATGACTAAAGCTTGCAAAAACTCCGGGCAAACTGAAATTAGGTAAGCATATGCATTTGAATATCCTAATGAATTTCCCCCCCTCCCAATTCGCCTGTCGGCTCCTTTCCCAATTGGGATTTTAGGTTCCCCAATGTGATAACTCATCGCGGATAACTCATTGAATTTCATTTTCACTTCATAAGGAAGAATCTCATTAGACAAAAATTCAAAAGCATATAACATTCTCTATAAAATACTTATACCAGGTACTTCTGATATTTCAGTGTCCTAATAAACCTCCAATTTTTTTTCAAATCCCCTGTTGGCCTCTACCCCAATTGGAATTTTAGGCCCGCTAGCGCAGTTTTACTTTAATTTCAGTTTCACAAAAATTTCTTATCCAAATTAACCAATAACGACAAATGGAAAATGTCATACCTAATATTTATTAATTATTTAGAAATGTTTTGGCACTAAAATCTTTGGCAAAGAGTTACATAGTAAGCTGGGCTAAAATTTTGCTTAGCTATTGTTAAATTTTAATGTTTTTATGTTCAGTAAAAATTTAAATAATTATAGTAACGCGTGATGTTCAAAATAAATTGTTTTCTCTCTCTCTCTCTCTCGCTATCATCATATCAAAATTGAAGAGAAAAATTCTTTAGAAAATAGTTTTTCAAAATTTGAAAAAACTATTACTATTTATGAAATAAAAATAAACTTCAGAAAGGCGAAATGCTTTTTATTTAAAAAAAAATATCTTAAGAGAATTCTGAAAAATTTAATTTCAGGTTTGTAAGTTCCTAAAAGTTATAAAAAAATTGATCAAATTAAATTATAAGAACAGAAATATTTAAAAAAGATAGTAAGATTTGTGGAAAACTTCGATAATACATTATGGAAATTTTTCTTTTCAGGAGTTCATAATTTATATGAACTGCTTATTTTTCTTAAGTTCGATTCAATACGTAATGATAAAAAAATATTTACACATGAGCAATCAATTATTTTAAAAATTATGTCATACTTAATTAAACAATTTTTAATTGCACCTACTTCAAATTTATTGTGTATATTTCAGTTCAAATACTTAAAATTTCAAAAGTGCTCCTATACGTTACTTAAATTTGAAGTGCATCTCAACATGTTTAATTTTGACATGATAATAAATTTCTTGTGCGTATAAAAAAAACATCAACAGTTTAGTTAATAAAAATTAATGGACAAAGCAGCTAAATATACCTATGTTGAAAAATTTGGGTAATAAGAAACCCCCCTAGTATACCCGAGTAATTTATCAAAACTAAGAAGAAATTGAAAAATCGAGACGTTTAATTATCTAAACGTTAAGATTTTTTATAGAACCATGTTTTCTTTTTTCAGCTTCTTACAATTATTTATTCTAAGAATAACCCCATCAATTCTATGTTTTTAATTTATTTATTAGTTTAATAATTTTAAATTATTACGAAGAAATTATTTACAATTTACTAGTATAATATACAAACACAACCAGATTATTTAATTAACTAAAGAGGGCCGCACTAAAAAATCAATAATTAGGTATTTATTTTTTTAATAAATTAAAAGAAAAACATTTTTATTAAATTAGAGTATATATCTTGAAATGATGTGCGGTGCTTAATCCAAACATTAAATAATTTTGTCTTATTTATTGCAACTAAGTGCTCGACGTAACAGTTTAATTTCGTTACGGCATCGTTTACTCTTAACCGACGTGATAAAAATGTTATGACATAAAGAATTAATAATTTAACCCATTGCAATTGCAAGTTAATCCGTTGCACCTTTATTGCACCGAGTATATGCAAACGACGCAATTATTCCTTTTCTTTAAAATTTTGTGAGGTTAATTTTCCTACCTCATTATAATAAACGGTTATCCGATTAAATTATTGTCTTTCAGTAACATTTATTTTTATTTTATTATAATGGTAATGGTGGAAAGTTATGTTGATGGAATTGCGTTTCGTTTAATGATATCTACGTTTTAAAGTTTAGTATTACATGAAAGTATTAAACGATTATTTATTTATGAATGTAGGTATCAGAGGGTGAAAATCTGAAACTGAAAAAGTATTCGGTAATGCTTACGAAATTGTAACGCGAAGTGAGTGGAACTAGCGTTGAAATAAGCAGGTAAATTTTCCCAAAGACATTTAACCGATGGTTAAATATGAGTCGTAGAATTCGCCATTGTACTAAACACCAATTATTATCCCACCTGTCAGATATAAACCCACAAAAGCAACTCATCCGTCATCAAGTGACCAATGGAAAACTAGCAAAGTCAGTGCCAGCCAATAGCGCTTTCTAATGCGCGTGGGTTCCGTCACGGTTGCGACAATAGCTCGAAACAATGTTGGGTATATGAGAACGGTAATGTAATTATTTCGTTTTACGATCCAATTCGTTTTGCACACGGCAGTCATTTCAATCGTTTTAAAATTAATTTACGAGCAATTTTATGCTACTTTGTTACGCCAAACTATAAAATTTGCTTCGAACTGGCGTATCAGAAAAAAAATAACGATGTCGCGATCGAAGAGATTATTTTTAAGATAAAAAACTTTTCATTAAATTTTTGCTGTAGTTTAATGAAAAACTAATCAGCGCAAAACTTCATAAGGTATCTTGTCGGAGCAATATAATGTTTAATAAAAATGTTATTAATTTTAAAAATCGATAAGATGCAATTTTGTATCGTATATTCAGTGATAATGTGAAGCTCATTACAGATTCTATATTTATAAATAAAATACACAGTACCTAATCGAATACGATGTGATTACAGCAACAAGCAAAGAAGAAAATGCAGAGCTTCGGTTTCCTTAATGGAAAATTCAAATTTACCTCTTGGTAAATCAAAACCGATACAAAGAAAAGTCAAACAACAAAGTCGACAAAAGGACTCTCAACAATCAGTGTGTGTTGCATATTTTACATCTACTACTTCTTGATCTGCATTCAGGTCACCTCCTTGACTGCTCTTTTGAAGTTGTGGACTACACAGAACGAACACAAAAGGGGATTTGAATAGATTCATACTCTTGAAATGAACAACTCGAACAGTTAAATTAAATATTTTTATATATAAATAATCAAATTTTGTGTGTAATCCGAACAATCTGTTCGGTAAATCATAAATTAATCTATAATTATCCCGCGTAAATCATTTTTGTATGGTACTCCACAACATTCGAGCATCATTGCAATTAATTGTTTTACGATGATTATCGTAATGTTTCTTAGTTTTATTATGGTTTACGATATTGTGTGGACATTAAAACAGGAAACAAACAACTAATAATATTGTTAATTTTAAAATTTGTTCAGGAACAGGAAAACAACTCAATTATTAATCGCACAAAGTTTTTAACACTCAAACACATGCAATAAGGCAATGTCCATGTTAATGTATAAATAAATATGTAAATTTCCAACAGTATTCGCATATTAATTCTGTCATTCTCGAGAGATAATGCGAGATTTACAATTTAGAAAATGACATAATAAATACGCACAAAAAGATGTTTAATTAGAAACTTGCTTACCTTATTATTAGTTTCTTGTTGATGAACTTGATGTTGTTGTTGTTGCTGCGAAAGTAATTGTTCCCTAACCATTTGTAATTGTAAAATCATTTCGGATAACCTTCGTTCCTTCTCCAAAATATTATCTCCTGAGAGTGCCTGATGCAGTGCTGCCGCGTTTTCCACATCCCTATAAAAAATGGAAAGTTTTACAAACGTATATATATACCAGCTATCTGCAATCTTCATTTAGCATAGTAGTGACGAAGGAACGAGTCTATTTGTTTTACAATGTAAAAACATACCAAACATAAAGATGTTACACAAATGTAAAAAGAAAATGTATTGTTCGCTTTTTGAATAAAAGATTAAAGTGATAGCGGTTTCTTTGTCCCTTTGTACAATCGCGTTGATGCATCTCTGGGTTAATCATCTCTTATTATTTTTCGCTTCCCTTGAATTTATCTCAAATCTTTTATCGAATATGCTTTGTATTAATCAGTACGCATGTTGTAAGGAATTCCAATTATTAATTTTTTTATTATTTAATATGCAAATATACGTAATTTACAATTACTTCCAAAACCGTGTAGTTTTTCCTTGCAATTTCGTTCAAGGAAGTTCGTGTTGTCGTTTTGTGCAGTAGCTTCTACCTGACCAGGACTACTTTACGCCAACATCTTACTACATTCTCCAACATGCATATTAGACAAGCAACCGCTACTCCTCTTATATCGACATCCCATGTACTTTGTGTTTAATACATTTTCAATATCAAATTAGCCGACCGCGAAACCAAATAGGTTAACGGTTCGCTTCCCAAATGTTGGAATGCGTCAAAAATTATAATACAAATGATGCATAATACGAGCATTATCGTTTTACTATAAAAAAATGGACCAATTTAATAAACAATTTTTTAAATTAAATTTTATCTAAAGCGGATGAAAAATGTTCTCATTAGTGTATTGTATGTATAAAAATAAACGCCTGTTCCTAAAGACTTTGTTCTTACAATGTGACCCGAAAAATTTAAAGAAAAGGTTATTTTGTTACAATAATTTCAAGCGATAATAATTATGATTATTAAACAATGGTTGTTTTCTTTTCGTATTTATGAATAATTTGTTTAATATTGCGAAAAATGGCAAATGCGTGTTATGAATTGACCAAAAAAAATCCAGAGAATTGGGTTAATCGATTGGTTATCGTACTTTTAAAGGTTTTGCAGGTCAAGGCAACATCAGAAATATCATGAGACAAATGCACTAATAACTGTAATTTTGTGTTGTATAAAAATTGATAAAACTTACGAATTATGGATGGAGTTTGGCGTTGTTGACGGTGTTGGCCTTTTATGTTCTTCTTTGATTGTACTGTTGTTCATTTTTGAAGTTAGCCTTTTAAGTACGTCGTCCATAGATCGTTTTACAGAATGTGAGGAACTATTATTATTATGTAAACTAATGTTATTATTATTGTAATGCATGCTAGTTTTTAAATCAGACGATGGCGAACTACATTCCGACGAATTTCTTCGACGTTTTTCTGATTCTTGTCTTAACTGATCGTTATGAAGTGCCATTGCTGCAATGGCATCAGGAACTAATACGTTACTATGATGAGCGTCCGAAAATGTCATTCTCTGTTTTTTATTTGGAGGACAACGTTCTTCGTCTATACTATCGTCAACTTCACTCCCCGAAACAGACGCCGAAGAAGATTCCGATAATTTATAAAAGGATGTCGAATTATTAACCATTGTAGGGTGATCCTCCTCGCCTAAATCGCTTAAATTGTTACTGCTAGTTTCGTCCAAATCTGTCAGTCCGCCGCCGTCACTTCCTCCACCAACGATAGTCGGTGGTAAAAAAGCACCCTCTTCAACACTTGATACGCCTTCTTGTAGTTTAGTTGGCGGAGATTTTCTCTTCGAAGACATATTTCTGAAACAAACGTATCGATTAGAATTTTGATTAGGTAAACGAGCGCCTTAGACGAAATATTCAATCATCTATTCGTAATCTCATCACATGCAAAGAAATTGAATATGTGGTGCATCCTAATTTCCGTTTTCAAATAACTCAAATTGCGTTATAAATTACACGATGATGACCAACTCGACTATTCCGCCAAATACATAATTATAATTATTATCAAATCCCATTTTAAATATATAACGATTTGCTATGTTAATACGCCGCAACCTTTCACTCGAAACGCTACAAAAACCATAACTTCGGTAGTTTAAGGACGGAAGAGATTGAAAGTCGCCGATTTTGAAATATAATAAAGCAATAAATATATATATATAAAAGGACTTACGAAAAATATACGGAAGATGTTCGAGTGATTTTAATTAATACGATTCAATTATTAATAAACACGTTGAGTCCGTTATTAGCTATTATTATTAATAAATATTGAGACCGCGATGATTAAACCAAATCTTGTTTTAAAGATAAAAGTAAAACTAGTATTAATAACCTCACGTTAGGAGAGATATCTTATAGATTCTAGAATTATAAAATGCACCATAGTTTTGTTTATTATACGGGACAAGTTTTTATAAAGATTCTAACTGTGCTCATCAAAAAAAATTCTTAAGCTTCTCGACTTGTTTGTTTTCGATGGGAATTTTTAAGATGTAACAAACTTACCAACAAAAAACTCGTTTACCTTTTAATTATATTGAAGATGTTAAATTTTGATGACAATACTAAAACTCATCTGACTATGTAAAGTTTTCGCTGACTTCTCGATTACGAATTTAATACATTACTATTATTTACGTATTTAGTATCTAGTAAATGTTTAATCATTAAATTTTATGAATATATTAAATTAGCATATTTTTTATTCGCACTGTATAGGTAGTTTTAATCGAACTGTGTTTACTATAATGTGAACGTCCCACCGTACAATTCCAACTTAAAATAGACTTAGGTCAAAGCTTTCATCTGAAGCTATTTTTATTAATATTTTGTTTAATTAAAAAACTTTAAATCAAAAATTCCGTTCTTGCAATTTAATTGGCAAATCTCTGCTCAGCATAATACGAATTTTGTTGACGGAAACTTCTTCCGATATTTTGAAGAATTAAAAGAAAATTAGGTTATGTTTGCTTTGTACTTTAGGGTTATGTAATTTTTGACACCCAATTCGCACTTTTTAAGCTTTATGTATAGCACTATAACTTATGGTATCACCAATAGAAATCCTAGTATGTTGATAGTATATTACACATTAAAGTGAGTTTTATAAAAGATTACGTTTATGGTTTGACCTACAGGCCACAAATCTAACATTTCCTGACATGTCACGTAAAAAATCAAATTTGCATGTTAATTCAACAAATTAAATAAAGTTGAGAAAATTTTATCGAGACCAAGATAAAAAGGCCATTATAATAAAAAAAATTAAATTAAATGAAACGTTTAATAAAAATTAACATTTAGTAATCTTGACACCGTCTTTACATATTCAATTGGAATTTTTGAGTTAAATGATTAGTAACTTGATAAGTGCTGAAAGCTCGAAAATTATAGAATACCAATTTAACATTTACTTTGGATTAGATTTCATAATTGAATCCGGTTTCAAATTTAAGATTATATCATGAGATTAAACGATATAATAAAAACTATTGCCTATCGTTTTAATAAAAAACGTTAAATTAAAAGTGGCACGAATGTAGCTTTTACCAGAAGATACAAGGAAGCGGATGATTTCCAGAGCAGCACTTTTGGATGATACATCCAATGAGCTCTAGAAATTAATTAAAGGTTGAAACTTTAGTCTCAATTTAGCACATTTTGCTTTAAAACATTGCTTATTGTATAATTTTTAAAAGCATTTTTATTCTGTATGAATAATGCAAAAACCTTCAAAAGAAGAAACGCGAATAAAAAACGATAAAGCATTTATAAAACAGACTTTAATGATACTTTTTAAGAAAATATGCACTATAGAAATGGTAGTCGCCTGTTTTTGTATTGATTGAAAGACTCGAGCAATTTTAGATCCGACACAGCAAGAAAACAAATCTAATTTCTCAAATAAATATTTTCTTTACTTCATTATAATATTTCTGCTTCTGTTTGGTTTCCGCGTTGGTTTTGTAGACATTTTCTTTTAAATTTCACCTTTATATTACCTACTTATTTGCTATCTTTACAGCTTGCCTGGTAAATTCGATTTTATCCACAACGATTACAGTATACATTTTAATAACCCGAATAATAATGCCAGAAGCTGTTATGCCTTCGAACAGACTTTGTTATGAGTGTCATTAATATATCTGAAGAACTATTTGGCAACCGTTTGATGCTTACACAAGCCTTTTCTTCCCAGATGTCTGTACTTTTGTTACGTTTTGTTTTACTTTTGTCTCTGGCAATATAATTGTTGACGCTCTTGGCAGTTATTGCTTATACTGACGCGAGTTATTAACAAAATAAATGCCTAATTTTTATAATTATTTCAACAAAAATAGTTACGAGACTACTTAACATAATTTAGTTCAAACAAGAAGCATTTTATTTTATTGTTATTGAGCCAGAATAAAGACTACTTTATTTTTCAGACAATAAAATCATTTAACACCGGATTTCAGCGATCCTCAATTCCCAGACTACCGTTGAAGACCGACTCTACATAAATATTAACCATATTGTTATTTACGACGAAGCTTTCTCAATTTTCCGTGTGGAGATGGTGAATTTAATTAATACTGCCCTAATTCATGTAGTAGTTAGATTATTAACAAAATCTGGACACACATACACATTTATAATACAGGACTCGGGTCAAGTTGTCGTGTCCGAGCAAAATGACTTCCTTGCAGAACAAGCGCGCTGATGACATGTATTGTTAACGGTCATTATGTAAGCGTCCTGAGCTTTTATTAACGTAGTCCACTAGGGAGAGAAACCGGAGTTCAATGGTACACTATATGTAATATCACGATAGATATATTCAGACAAAAGACTCGACATAGATGTATTATTGATTAGGTGATTAGACGACTACAATTTTGTGATGAAGTTCAGTTTATCACAGAAATCGAAAAAGCATTAGACTTATAACGACAATATCCATCAACAGTGCCGTGTTTTTTTTCAGATAATAGCTGCAATAAATTTGAACAATCACCGTTTGAAATGTTTTTCATTCAAAAATTGATTTTAAAAATTAATTAACACAGCAGGTGTAGAAATGATCGAAACTAATTAGTTGAAAGATGACACTACCATCGTACCATCTTGAAGTAGGATGCGTTTCATAAAATATTCTAACCAAACAAAGTCAGCCATGATGGTTTTCATTAATTCGAAACATCTCAGAAACTATTAAAATTACCGCAAATGGATAAAATAATTTATAGATATATCCAGTAATTAGATGAAGTGAAGTATTTCTTCGGTTCTTCATGATCGTCACGGTGATGGAGAAAGCAGTATTAGGTTATAATAGTACAAAGTTAATATTTTCGTAATAATCGGTAGACTAGAACTGGCAGCGGAACCATAAAGTTTTCGATTTTAAAACTTAAAAATGAGTCTTTTGTATTTTGAAACTGACAATGATGATGTATGGATTAACCGTATACACAACCATCATGTGTGTTATTCTAAGGAAGCGAACATCCGCCGTTCGGTGAAATATCGCCTTGTCTAGAAACAATCCTAAACAAGTCGTACTTTTGTCCCCATCCCCCTGATCTGATGATGCGTTAGTAAAACGGTTCGGTGAATCGGCAACGGAAAATATAAATAGGCTTTGATCATCATATATAGGAAACGTCGTGGTCGCCGTTTGAAATGTTACGATTCCGTACAAAAGTTCCAGAATAAATAAATGTATAGTTACGGTGAATTATTGTTCACGTTACTGCATGAGCTTTTAAAAGCATCTTTATGTTTGTACGATTGGTCAAAGAACGAAACGACCCATAGGAAAAAATTTCATTTCGTTTAAAAATATTTTGAACAAAAACCTCGTCGGAAAATTGAACACATCTCCCGATAGAAACCTATCAACTTCCATTATCAAAAAGTTTTCATCTTCATTTAAATAATCACTAAGGTATCTCTAATCCCGCTTTGATTAATTTGAACAAGAATCGTTTCTTTGAACGCGGTTCACCGACCAAAATTAAATAATACTTTTAGATGAACAAAAACGTTACATTCGAAGTAAGTTTTTAGTCTTAATACAAAGGTATTTATAAAATTTTTATAAGAGATACTGGTCGTGTAATAAATTAAATAACCGCTGATTAAATAAAAACTTTTTCACGTTCTTTTTTCTTTGGGAAGAAGGTGAACGATCGAATGTAACATTCCTGAAATTTTAATCTAAACACCGTGGTTAACTGATTATAAAATTGTCGTGTTCCGTTTTTCGCAAACTTTTATGCGCGGGTTATTATTGTGCAGCAACACATAATAGAGTCATCAAACCATCCAAACTGAGGATAAAGAGGACATTCTGTGATCAGGGAAATTGAATTGTTCATGAATCGGAATCGCTAAATCGCTGAAATGACAGTAACTGTTTGAAAAGGGATATCGATAGCCGGTATGGTATGCAAAGCACTGCTCGGATTAGGAGTGGGATATTGTAAGGGTGGATTGTTTTCAAATTCCACATCCGTTGTATTTGTTCCATGTTTTATTTCATGAGGTTTTAAAACTTTTGATGTGCGCATCGTTAATTTTTTTGTTTACCACACTGCTTTTTGCAACATATTTTTTCTAGTTCAAACTACATAATAATATATTATAATACATTCTGGTTGCTGATAACTTTTTACAACTTTTAATAATATTTAGGATAAAGTTAACACGCAAAATTTTTATTGGCTGACCATGACAATCAAGTACAAGGATATTTGATAATGGTGTGATAGCGATACATTTTTTTACTAATAATCATTTAAATTTAATATACATAAATAATTGTTAATAACATCTTCAAATATTTGCAATTAGTTTCTGGTTATTTATGTAGATTTTTCCATTGAAATTATGTGGAACGTGTTGGTCATAAAAACTGTTGACATTTTCAAATTGTCATATTGATGATGGTAATATCATCCTCGGTCATCTGGAACCATTTGTTTAATGACACAATGCACTTTGGCAAGAAGTGAATGATCGTCAATTTATCGATCATCGGTAGTATACATAAGGCTTTTCAAACAATACTTTCGCACGTGTGCTGAAAAATGTATTTTATTGGGTAATAAAACTGTAAATTTTACTATTTGGTTTTCAGAATTGTTCAAAAGGACAAATAATGTGAAATGAAATAGGAATATGTTTTAAATACATAGTACCAAAAAATGGTGCTACCCGAACTGCACCACGGCTTATCAGGGGTCATTTCTTGTACCCAGGTAAATGTAATCCCTTGACCGAACTGCACCACGGTCTAATGTCGTTCCGTAATCGCTTTACCGAATTGCACCACGAGCAAACCGAGCAGGTATCACAAGCAAACAGATAATATAAAGAAATAAATACACAAATATCTAAATTCTTTGCAATTTAAATTTCGAGTTTAATATATTAATTCATATTATATTATACAGGGTCGGAGCAGGTATTAATAAAATAATAACCCAAAACAGTGAAAAAATTAAATTTTTTTTGCCTTCGAATTTTGGGGTGTGCATTCGATAAGGAGGGTAATCCATCGTCAAAACCTACCCTTACGGGGCGCCGCTGCGCTCCGCTCCGCTCTGCACCCCTCCAGGGCGGTTTTGACTCTGGTTACTAGGCTAGACATACGAGAAGCGCCACGCATCAAGAAAACCGGGATAAATGCAACCGGGATGTGAGAGACCCTCGAAATAGCATTAAAAAGTATAGTTGCGGTATGGGGCAGTAACCTATTACGTTTCACCCCCAAAAAATCGCGTAAAAACAAAAAATAATCGATGTTACATGTAGGAGGCATCAGGTAGATGCCGTTTTCTCATAGAGGTGGTGCAATTCGGACGACCGACCCTTGGTGAGGTGTTTACCTGAAATTACGGTGGTGCAATTCGGGTAGGAGATTTGTGAACTAATCTTTTCGTGGTGCAATTCGGGTGCACCGCCAAAAAATGATGTTCCTATATTTTTTTTGCTCAATTGATAAAAAGAGTTTATTTATGTATCAGCAACGTAATAATTATACCTATAAAACTAATCGACGGATTTGTGGTTCCAAGTTTAGGCCTTAGTTTACTTGCGAAGAAATTTTTTGTTCCAAAATCCATATTTAAGGTTATTGTAAAAATTCAAATATGACGTATAAATACAACTAACCCTCGATTTACACTATTTCGGTTTTACGCTACGAAAAATATGTTTCAAATTGGACTAGAAAAAAATGTGTGTTGCAATAAAATTGATGAAATCCTTATTTTTCCTTAGGGTACGGTCCCCTATCTTTGGCCACTCCAAATAAATTGAAAATTTCCTATTGCAAAGAGGAAGGTTTATATAGTATACTGATATAATTTAAACCTGCGAATGTATTATCAAAATTTTGAGTAAATCGAATTTGAAGTTTGCAAATTTACATGTAAAATTAACGAGATTCCCGCGCGTCGCTCATTCTGTTGACAGTCCGTGCAGTTATAATGACCCTAACACTTAGAGTATTTTGCACCGGCAGATGCAGCTCGTCTCTCGTACATGTAACATCGATTATTTTTTGTTTTTACGCGATTTTTTCGGTGTGAAACGTAATAGTTTACTGCCCCATACCGCAACTATACTTTTTAATGCTATTTCAAGGGTCTCTAAGCTCCCGGTTTCATTTATCCCGGTTTTTTTTTTGGGAGGTGCCTTCTCGTATGTTTAGCATAGTAACCAGAGTCAAAACCGCCCTGGAGGGGTGCAGAGCGGAGCGGAGCCCCGAAAAGGTAGGTTTTGACGATTGATAAACCTCCCTATCGAATGCACACCCCAAAAATCGAAGAAAAATTCGCTAAATTTACGTACTTTCAAATTGATTTT
Source organism: Podabrus alpinus (assembly GCA_932274525.1). Taxonomy (NCBI): domain Eukaryota; kingdom Metazoa; phylum Arthropoda; class Insecta; order Coleoptera; family Cantharidae; genus Podabrus; species Podabrus alpinus. The sequence continues at coordinate 61,794,233 of OW026457.1, read as the reverse complement.
TCTCGAAATTTTATGTATAATACTCTCGCAAGTGAAATTTTTACAGTATACTCTATAAACCTTCCTCTTTGCTATAGGAAATTTTCAATTTTATTGGGGTGACCAAAGTTAGGTTACCGTCCCCTTTCCATATTCCTTAGTCTCGATTTACACGGTACTTTTTCAGAAGCAAACTAACGAATAAATTTAAGGTTAGGTTACATAGTACCTATATGTAAATAATAAGTAGCATTATAAAGAATTCAACAACGTTGAGGTATGGATATTTTCAGGTTGGTTGGATTCCTCCCAAGATATTACAAGTTTACACCTTGAATTATAACTATTAGGTTGATACATAATTTTATCATGTTTATTGCCAAAATTCACATACAAAATCAAAATTGTATATAATATGTATTTTTACATACATACATTAATCTATGAAGTGCAACAGTATTGGCTCAACATAGTGAACTGATTAATGCACGTTCTACCACACTATGGAGGTAATTCACTATTTCGAGTCATAATAAACTGTAACTACATTCAAGATGTATTTATTGATTTTAAAATAATTCTTTATAAAAATAAAAACAGTTAATTATTGTAGATACATTTAACTTATAAATATGGAAACTAATTGATTACATTATACAAACTAGTTATTTTACTTGTTTTATATTTATATTCAAACATTTTCGTAAAAGCTTTAATTGGAAATTGTGAATAAGATAATATTAAAATTCATCTGCGTTTTTTACAGCCCACTGAAGAACGTTATGAATTTCATATTCACAATACAGCGTTAAACGGGGTCTTACTTTATTAAAAGATATTTAGCAACGTTAATTAATGTATTATTTTAAAAATGTTATTATCTTCATTATTTTGGGGTTAAATATCCTCATTTCATGCTATACAATATCTTTTCTTTCATGTGCCTTCATTAGACATTCTAGTAACCATGTGCCACGTTTTTTGTTTTTAGTTTAATCTGTTTTGTTAGTTTTTTATAGTTGGTAAAGATTTTTTTGATAAAGTTGATCCATTGCTTGGCAATGTTCACCGGAGGGCCTAGCTAAGAAATTCCGCGAAGTCCGTTAATCAAATTCGGAATTTTCGCCCTGGAACTCTACTTATTTTTGTATTGTTGAATAGTTGATAGTGAATAGTTCAATGTGTTTGTTCTATCTAGACTATAGGCCAGGGATGAGCAACCTTTTTTTACAACGAGCCAGCTACAAATTTAAAAATGTTGCGCGGGCCGCATGTAAGAAACTGATGATCATACAAACACTGAATGATGAACCCAAATTATCTCTTTATTAACAAAATAAACCTAGTAACCAAAATAAACCTAACCTCAATTTCTTAGCGCTGCCCTCCGACGAATATCAACACTCTGTGGATATATTAAATTGAAAGAAGAGGATCAATCAACCTCTGCAGAAAAGCAGAGTAGCGATATTTCGAATGGAATGGAAAAGCTTGATCATGTACGAAAATCATTGCGATTTTATTTCGTTGCAACAAAGAATTCAAAGCAGAAGTTCGGTTAACACATTTACCAAATTTTCAACAAAAATCAACCATAGTCGGCTCTCCAGAGAGTTGTTCATCACCGGGATCAAAATTTTTTCACAAAAGGTCTGTACGTTAATTTTCGTTAATTATTTACAAATTTCTGAATTTCATAATAGGTACACAAAATATAACACTCAAGAGCCCTTTTTAATAATCATTAAAATCTCACCTTTCCAATAGGACATTAACGTATGAAGTTGTTAACAAGTAGAGTTTACGTCGCGACGTCGGCCGGCGCGGCATCGCCAAAGGACAAAACAGAACGAATTTATGCATCAACAATATATTACTGAGAGGAAGTGATAATAGCGGTTAACTGTATTGATACTAACACGGGAGTATCTGGCTCGACTCCGGGCGAAATTAGAACTTTATTCTGTCAGTCTCCATCCGGAATGTGCAATCTGCTGAGTAAATCTTCTCAAAATTATTGTTCGATGCTCCCGTTAAACTGCAGGTGCCCTATGTATGTGATAACACTTGCAAGCACAACACAAACATAGACAAGAAAGGCGTCAATGTTAGGTAGACCTGATTAAAGTATTTGAAAACACTTTGCCTGTGAAATAATTCAAAGAAAGAAATTCATGAGATTTAAATCCAGAAGAAGAGATCGTTTCAGGAATTCCAGGAAAAATAATTCCGGAAAAAATATCCACGGTGAAATAATCGAAGGAAAAAAGCTATAGTATAAATTTCCGCAGTTTAATAACCATAAGACGGCGGTGGTCATGGCTCCCTCCTTCTTGACCGCCTCCGTGCCTCGGAGAGCACGTTAAGCCGTCGGTCCCCCTGTGTTAATGATTTGCCTTCATAATAATTAAAAAACAGGGGGAACAGGCACATCGAGGGCCAGCTTAGCATGCTACCTAAAACCAAGTATGCTCACAGAATTAATCTGAACAGATCATCATGATCTCAAATAAGTTAAAGAATAAGAGAATTAACATAAGATCTAGTACTTTTATCAATTAACTACAAAAGTGCTATAGAATTTGATAACTGTTCTATTCCTAAAATATTAAAATTTGGTTTCTCCTAAAAACTTTTAAATATAAAATTCCACATTCGAAGTATCGAGATTTTTCGTGGATTGTTTTACTGTGGGTTTTTCCTTGTATTATTTTACCGCTTATTGTTTTTAGAAAACTTTATAACAATACTTGTAATTTGATGGAATTTTTGGAAAAACAAGTCAAGAGTTTTATATTTTGACTGTACGAACACGTAATGGAACCGTATAGCTTAACGTGAAATCGAAACCACGCTACAAATAATTCGGGGTCGAACCGAGAGTTAACTGACGACCGTTGGTTCAACAATTAATTTTCTCTTTCCCTAGCAATTAAATAAAAACAATGGTATGTAAAATGAATTGTTAATTTTTATTTAATTGGGAAAATTTTGAAAAAAGTATAACGTCATTTTAAAAAATTGAAAACATTGCTGAAAAAAAACTTGTGGTTCCCCAACTAACAACGTTAAGTTTGTTTTTCAAAAATAATGGCACTACAAGAGTGGGGTCCATTTTTATTTACTATACAAAACAGTTCGAAAAACTATGAAAATTTGATATGTGAATAAGGTTATCGGATTTGTGAAGAAAACTGTCGATTGTTTAGATTTCAACGTCCAACAACGTCAATCGTTTCAAGAATTGCAACAAATTAATTTAAATGCCCACTAAAATTGACCATATAAATTAGTCAAGATATCACAACATTGCTATCGTTCAACAGTTACGCCACTGTTGCAAAGTTTACAAATATTACTAAATATGACCAAGTTACGTAAAATAATAATTATAATGAAAAAAAATTAATGTTAAAAATTCAAAATGCCACCCAATAATATCTGATTTATTTTTCAAATAAAGATAATTTTCAACAAAATATGATATAGTAGTACTACATTAAATTTATGCGATAATGAATTATTATATAAAAGAAAGCATTGATAAATTTTGTTGTATAATAAAATAATACAAGACAGACATTTTCAAGATCTTTTAAGATGGCCCACATTTTGTGAGATATCATTGTGACCCGTGGAACGTTTAATCAATATGACAACAAGACGTTTTTTAAACGGATTGTTTATAATATTAAAAAATACGCCTTTTGTCTCGAGTGTTATCACTGGTTTTTAAATTTTACCCGATAGGCATTATCAGAATAAATTATATTACATTTAAATTATTAAGCCAGTGTTTCTCAACCGGCGCTCTATTGCAAATTAAAACTAATCAATGAAATTATCGAATAAAAAGTATGTATTAGTAGGTAATAAAAAAAAACCATAAAATTTTTACCAATATAAAAATGTTATTTTAATTTATTAAAAAGTCAATAGTTTTGTGCAATAATGAGGTTAGATATATTCAAGTCGTATTTCACAATTAAAATTTACAAAAACTTCGAATGTAAAATGATATGTAGCCATATGTAGATTTTACAATGGATATCGGAGTAAAGGTTGGAAAAACAAGACCAGAATTGGGATTTTAGACAAAGAATTCACATCTGGTTGCCATTAGCTTAACTAGAAAGGGCCAGACAGTTCTGTTTTGGCGTTTTATTTGTAACAGTAGATATTTGCAACACATCCTGCCCAAATAATGTTCTGGTCAGATTTTAAAACAAAATTGTACAATATTTACATGTGTTTCACGATAGTAAATTTAGTTGAATGAATGGTATCGACAATTAAAATGTATATTTTTGTTTCAGGATATGACTATTTACAAATTTCTGGTTCCTCTTGCGGTTTTAACTTCAGTTATAATACAGACATTGTGGTTACAATAATTTTCATAGGACCACATGTAAAGGAATATTTTTGTTCAAAGCAAAAATTCTGCTATATTTCTATTTATTGTTTCAAAACCAATAATAAAACTAAATTTTAATCTGTATTCGGCAAAGTGGTTTCACATCTGCTTTCAGTCCAAGATAATACTCAAGTTTTAAAACATAAAATACGTTGTGTGGGTGTTCGACCTGATTTTAAAATGCATCGAAAGTTACCCCAAAAACTCCTTATTGTTCCCACACACGTATCAGGTTACACCACTGACCCAACTCTATAAATCAGGTTAGAGTGGTTGCGACTGCTTTTGCACCCCATGTTAAAAGGCCTACATAGAGGGTGCATTTCTGATTTTGTGCTAAAAATATACTTGTAGGGTAGGTTAGTGTGTGACGATTTCTCAAGCCATCACATTGGCGACTTATTCTAGAAGAGACAACCGATGCATCTAATAAAGAGCTCTTTATATATCGCAATGGTTACAGAAACCGGAAATTAAAAATGTTTGAATCTAGTGCAATATTCATCGGCGCCAGATTTTAAAACCGATTGACTATATGTATGTATATTAAGTACTGAATACCACAATTATCACGAGCTCTTGTTCATACATTAGTTAAAAGCGTAACAAAATGTGTTTCTGTTTGAAGATGATCTCATTACACAACTGACAGATGCTATTGTATTTCCACTTACAACATAGTTTTACGATAAAGAACAAAAACATTTTTTCAGCTTCCAGCTTCATCATTATGATTCATTCCGAGTTTTTTAAATGGTAAATATTTTATAGTCGATTTGTTTTTCAAATATTTATAAACGTTTCCTGAACATTTCCAACGCGAAACTGATGGCTACCGACTAGGGAAAATTGTATGCAGCCCACCACGCAGTTTTATGCGGCCCGTAAACCACCAAAAAAATGGAGAGAATATTTGCAATGGAATTAAAGAATTTTCCAAATTTGCTGTATAAATCCAACTTGACTATCGCATAACAAGAACACTTATCAAAATCTTGAATGGGAGCGATAAAAAAATAGAGTAGGATGCCGAATAAGAACAATAATTTATTATAAAAATGTTGATTTTTGAAAATGTCATCTACACTAGAGGAAGTTGCAAAGAGCTGTTAACCTTTCGATAAATTCATTTGCAAAATTTTTTCGCTAATAAGCGCCAAACAAAGAACATGATTGAGGTCTTGATATGTTAAAAATCAAACCTTATTTAGAAATGCGAAAAAAAGCTATGCGAAGGTGGGAGTGCATTTTTGGAAAAAGAAACAATCTTGCATTGAAAAGAAAACGAATGCAAGCTTATATAATTTATTATGACTAGAGATAAAATTATCGATAATTACTCAACTGTTATGCTGACATTCACCGACAAAAATGATATACAATTAATAGCTGAATTTTATGGATTTTTTCAAAAATCTAACCGGATGTTAAAACTAATGAAAATCAGAGAAGTCTCACAGTAATGGTAATCTATGTCTCGGTTATTAATAACTATCTAATCGATTAAGGAAATAATTAGAAAATAATATAGGGAAATAATTATTTGTTTAGTTACAATTATGCAATTATGTACCTGTACGGTATAAAAAAATTTAAACAAGAAATATTTACAATATGCTAACCATTATACAAATAAATTTAAATAATATTTACAACTGGCATAGATCAATTATAAAAAATAATAGTAAACAATTTCAAAAGTTGGTAATAAAGTAAATCGTTAAAATTTTTAATTCAAATTACGTAATATATCGAAAGAAATATTTGCATAAAATCTTAAAAGATTGTCATCTGATTATTCAAGTATCGTTTGTAAAGTGAATAACCTTCTTAAAATTTCAAACCGGTTACAGATTAGCATAACAATTGTCCCCTGAAAGTTGAATCCAGAACAACCTGCTAATTTTGTAATTAAGCCAGTTTCGAGTTAAAACTGATGGGTTTTTGAACCCTTAAATGTTGATATAAACATAATAAGTGTCTTAACCCCAATTTCAAAAACAGTTAATCGTCCATTCGATCATTAGTCGCTAATTATATACTCTTATTATTTAATAACTAATTAAATATGATCATTAAATGGCATGATAATAACCGCGCACCTATCAATAACTAGGCAAATTGGTGAAAACGGTCTCAAAAAACTAGGTTTCTCTTGGCGCCATCCATTAAGTATAACAATTTTTTACCTTTGCAATAATTGGCAATACTTATAAAATTAATTCAACTTATTTACCAAGCAAAACACAACCGGTTAATAATATCAAATTCGTTTTGGACGGAAGTGCAAAACAATCGTAACGAAATCTAATTCCCGAGATGATAAAAAAATCCTTCTCTTACATTTTTTTTCAGCAACGCACTTTCTTCGGCGATAAGCCGGTGCAAAAATAATAATTAATCTTGAAGCTGACAATGAAAACTGAAATGTTGATAAAATTCTTTTATCACTTCGTAACCTTTTTAGAACAATGCAACGAGGTGATAATTTCGCCGTATATCAACTGATGATGTTTCACTTTCATAATTTTGTTGATAACTTTTCTGATGGGAACATATTTTTGCTCGATTTGCAGCAATTTGTATTATCTATTCGTAATGAAAAGATCCACTACAAAAATACATTTACAACAAATTAGTAACAAAGTTGCCTTGGTATAAAGCTTCGCGTTGTTAAGTTATCAACAACCGTTACGATTCATTTTTTATCATTATCAACTTTTGGTTATACCTTGAACATTAAAATAATTATTCAGTAAAAAAATAATCCAACAAGATAAAAATATGCCAAGTACGCTCACGACGTAAATAATTATGTATAATAAAATCACAATGTACCAGTATTGGCATATGTTGTATGTACCTACATACCAAACGGAAGAATTGCCAAAACGCCGAAACGTGCGTTCAAGGATCGCAACGATTTTGGATATAGGGCAATTTCGAACGAGGAAGATATTTTATAACGTGCAATATTTAAATTATTGGTCACCTCGATCATGAATATTTATGTGGTAGTTGTTTGACCATATATGGAACTTCCATTTGGATAAAAATGATGAAGTTATTCATTCACACAATCTATTTTCTATTTATTTGTTTTCTAAATGAAAGTGGAAATGAATAAAATTTTTGAAGGAAAAAATATGTATGTTGTCAAACACCCCAAGACACTTTTTGAATGTCGAATAAAATGTAGTAAATGATAACGAAGGACTCACCGAAGTTTTCTCAAAAGTGTAAGATCAACACATGTTGAAAGGGCCGCTTGAGAGCAGACCTCTGGTAGATGTTTGGTAGCCACGATGTTGTCCACGACTGTCCGCACATATAACGGAGCTAACACAGCTACGCGCACCCCAAGATACCCCTATGCGCGCACCCTTTTACACAAGTATTGTTATTAAAAGTTGATAGATTTCACACCTTAATAATTCACTAATCAATTGTTTTAAACACAAAGCTCACCACTGCGGTATGTTACAAAATAAAGCTTCGAGTTAGTATGAAACGTATGAGGACGCGTGTGCGTACACTGCGTTTAGAAATGCGTCTGCTGACTTCTCATCTCAGCATCTTTCCCCACCAGTAGCGGTTACGCCTTTGATCCTGCCCGAGCACCCACGTGTTCGATCCGCCTACTACGCGAATTGTTGTAGTCTTTACCAGCATGCTTGATAGAGAGTAAAAGAACGATTTCGGATTCGCATTGTTATTGCAAGGCGGAGTCTTTAGTGAGACTCCCACGGGGTTCTGGCGAAAACAATGGTGATATTAGCACCCTGTCCACAAAAATCATCTCATCTTGGCGCCTCTTGATAAAATATTTTGGCACGTATTTTAAATCCCACACCAAAAAATAGCACTCGTTTTACGTAACAAATTTTTTAAAACAATAGAAAAACAAACAATTTTGTTTGGCGGTTAAGATACTCATCATTTCGACGAGTTCCAATTAAAACGAAACACATGACCGAGATTGAACAAGTTTTCTATTAACAAAATTTTTGGTGGCATAGAAGGAATTAACATCATCGGAACTAGGTAATAGAATTACGTATAATATGTATAGAGTAGCGATAGTAATTTTAGGAACTAAATGGGTACCTATATCTAAGTACATACCTATTTACTAAATACATTAATTTGTTAGTTGTAATTTTGAGGGTAATAAATATTATCTCTAATGTATACCTCATAACAAAGTGGTAATCTGAGAGTCTCCGGTTGGATCGTTCATATTTTATGAACATTAGGTAACTTATAATGAGGATCTGTTTGAAGCTGTTTGGCTCAAAACAAACGTTGTCAAAGATGGAATAGCTTCCTAACTTGTTGGATCCTCCGAGACTTTAGACGGATGAGCAACAGTGGTAATACAGTTATGTAGCGGTGCATTAAATGTCATGAAATTTACATGAAGGGTTGCTTTACTTTCGAATATATATAAGAGCATCTTGCGGTATAAATTAATGTCGAAACTTATTTAATTGCGAAATATAAAATACACAAAAGTTTTTCGATTTCATAATTAATATTTTACTAATGGCTTATACAAACATTAATATTTTAACTTAACAATATTAAATTATAGCATATTTTCTATAATAGGTAAGTAGGTACCTACTTATGCTACCGACTGTCGACATAAAAGGATACCGCGAAAAATGTACTACCTATACCTCCAAACCTCCATGGTTATAATATCGTAGTATATTTCCTACTGACAAACATGAAAAATACATTTATAAATTTTATTTTCGCTTGGTTTGCTTGACGACGAACGCGAATCTTTTTGTGTTTGTATATTAAAGAGAACTTTTATGCATGGAAAAGTTGCACAACTTTCAGCTTTCTACATTTTTGTTGCTAAGCTTTATGAAAAGGACATCGCTGAAAGCTTTGTAATCGCAACTGATGCAAAACCTGGGATTTCTCTTTATCTCATTAACAACCTTTGCTCGGGTTGTGGGTTGGATAATTATCCTCTGCTCTGCACCCTCATCTTGTAGGTACATACATATATGCCATATAAAAAAAGATAGGTAGGTACTTAATATACGGTTATATTTAATCTTCTTAATGTAGTTTCAGTTAATTATTTAAAATTCCAGATAAAAAAAATAGCCTGAAATTCACATTTAAGATCAGATCCGATATTTCTTTATTGTTTGAACGCGTGTCGGCGTGGTAAAATAAGGGAAAAAGGGTTAATTGTTGGATTTTACACATTTCTACAGTTTCCACTTTTTCCGGTAGTAACGTGGATCCCGAACCACGTTAACAGTTAATTTTATACTGGCCGTTACCGATTAGGTAACCTGGGGACAAAATGTACAAGACATATTTGGCGAGGGCAAAAATTGCCAAAAATGCCACCGGAATCGAATACGAGATTCTGAAACACATTCCTGAATTATTTGGTTATGTATTCTGAAATATGCATAGCGGGTAACTCAAATACCTACCTATTTTCAGTACCCGCGAACCACAAATTAATTGAATATTGTGTCGAGACATCAATGATATAAAGCTAATAATGATTCATAGCCCCTTTTAGTTGCAATCGATTATAGGTATAAGGTGCTACGCTAATTATTTAATTATAGTTTCGTTCAGTTAAGTTTTTGGTAGCGCTTGAAGTTGACTTTGATGAATTTATAGATTATAACCAATGTCGGATGTAAGTGTTTTGAGGTTTGAAGCAAAATATGTAATGTAGTTCAATCTACCTATAGTTATGTATCAATATAAATTTAATGTTAAAATAAAAATGAATTTTAGCCCTTGTTGGCCTGTATGGAGTCCTGTTATATCGTAGGTCCTAAGCTTAAATTTGATTAGTTTCCATGTAGTTAGCTCTGCTGCCGGACAGGTATTTTATTGATTTGTATTTAATTTGCTTATTATATTATGCATAATCGAATAAGCATCTACCTCTTCTCGGTGTAGGTCGTAATTGAGTTACTTTTAAAAATTCCTCTTTTCTTGGCGTTCTTTTATACATCTTTTTCCAGCATTTTCCGTCTTGTGTGTGTTGCCCGATGTTTCTCCATTCTATTTTCCGCAACTCCGATGCCAACTTCATCCAATTTCTTTAGGTCTTTCTCAACCTTCCCCTTATCCTTGTTCCTTCAGGTCTACCTTCAAATATTTCTCTAATATCTCGATCTACTCCAATTCTATTTCTAACCATCTTAATTGTCTATCACCTCTACCGATTGGGTTCTCATTTTCTCTCTGTTTTCTTCATTTTCGTATAACCGTAAAACCGGCCAACTTCGTTTGGTTTTTTATACATTTTCCGCTCGGTGTCTTTGTAGGAATTTTCTAGGATAACAAAATTATAGTTGACATAGAACATTTAACCATTTTTTTGCGTTTTGAAATAGCGTTTACCCACCTGAAAACATCGCCGAAAAAGACCTAACGAAGTTGTACCGCTTTTGGGATAACTTCGTCACTTAAACTTAAATTTGCCAAAAAAACGTATAGTTGCACGATTATGGGGTCAAATTCGTCTGGTTATAAATGAGAAACACAAAAAATGCGTCACTTCAGTGTTTTAAAATAATATTAAGGCACACAGAATAGCTAAATTATGACCCCTTAGTTCTGTTAAAAACTATTCTCCTCGGAATTGAAAGGATATAACCCAGTTTTTCTAAACCCTGCTCGTGCATTGTCAGCTCCTTTAACAGATAATTTGTTATATCGTCTTAAGAGCAAAGTAGGAAACTGTTGTTTTGGAATTGAACCTTTTGAAGGACTCTCTGTTCTTCATGTCTCTAAAACTTTTCGCCAATGAGGTTTTAACGGCTTAAAAAAAGCTACGTCTAATGGCTGAATCACAATGTCTTTGTAACTCCTTTTTTATCAAGATAACCTTTGATAACGAGCCTTATGTCAAACTTTGTCAACGGGTAAGACCAAGCTGAAAGTTTATTTAAAGCATCAGCAATCTCTTCAATATGCCTCCTTCCTTCCTTCTCAGTCCTTTTACCCTAATGAGGGTTTGGTGACCCATCTCGTTCTATCTCTTTCTATGCATATGATGTGCGTTCAAATTGTTTTCACATACATAGAGGACCTACTTGTTTAACGTGGGCTCCGAACCACGGGAAGTGTACTACACTTCATTTCGAGATGGATTTTCTTGGCAGATTACCTCGGTGGTTTGCCATTGCCTGCCGAGGAGAGACGGTCAGAATAAAGTTCTTACCCAGCCCGGATTCGATCCGAGCGTTTCGCATTAGCAGTAGACGCACTTAACTGCCAAGCTATGACCGCCTCAATATGCCTACCATGCCACTTATCCTGAAGGGTTGTCCGGGAATCCCATAATTTTTACTAGCAGTTGACACCGTTGACACTTGATATCATAATAACGCTGATAACTCCTACCTCCGTTCACTTTTCTATTTTGTTTTGGCATTATTTCCAAAAGTAATTAACATACGAACACAACACATGTATATGACTAAACAAAACCTGGTTATATTATGTGGCGTAGGTAATATTTACAATTCCGATAATTAACTTCTGACCTGACAAAATTGCCCAAGGTGACGAAGTTGGCCGGTTTGACGGTTCCTATGTCTTTATTAATTATTCAAAAATGTTGTTTGTAGTGCATTACACAGATTTTCTGCCGTGCTCACCTTTTTTGAGGTCCTTCCTCCATTCTTTCCTCTGAACGCATAATTATTATGCTTGATGGGAATTTGTAGCTACATAGGCACATGCTCAAATACTGCACTTTTGATTTTTATGCAGTGTCCAATGTTCTGTCTTCTAATAGTCATTATTTTTGTTTTTCTTCATTAATTATCACATATTTCTTTTCCATTCCTTGTCAATATTAATATTTTCTTGTGATCTGTCGTCAGTTGCTCCTAATATCGTTTAAATACTGGCCTATATATTAGAGCCAAAACGCATTAAATTTGTGTTTCTAAAGCAAACCGTCATCAGAAATACTATGTGCTATTTATAATAATTATAAGCACTCATATTTTTTTACTTTTAATTTGTCACTGTACTTTCCCATTTTCATGTTCGGCATTTGTTGTTAGAATAGCATAAAATAGTATAAATTACTCGAGACTGAAGCGCATCTTAATCTCTTGTAAGAAGAGGATTCCCGTGACAGCCGTGTGAAACAGTGAAGCAACCGGCTGCTGCCGCCTACTGTTTAGTGCATGCACTTAAAATAATTAAAAGCAATTTGTACTAACATTTACAGTGATTGGAACTTCATTGTTTTCAGTATATGAAGAATTAAAATGAGCTTGTAGGTAAACCAGAACGTGTTTCCATAATTTCAGATTCAAAAAAGGATAATAAAAAAGTTAATACTTCATTTCAATCGCTAACCGGTTTTGTGGTTTTTAACACATCTTCAGAGCGTTACCTCAGTTGGAAACTGCAAAATCATCAAATTCGTCATTCAATATGGCAATCATCGATGGCGATGATTGACGTGTTTGATGATTTTGCAGTTTACCACTGAGGTAACGCTCTGAAGATGTGCTAAAAAGCACGAAACCGGTTAGCGGTTTTCTTAACCTTTTTTGGAATCCAAAGTTTTGCACTTACAGCCCGAATGAATTGTTTTTCCATTAGTGTTCTGATAATGTACAATTTTCCGTACGAAACCGGTTAGCAATTTAATATATTTTGTTTAATATCTATTAAAATTCATTTGCTGGAATCCTATCATAATTTACCCACAAGCTTACAAACAGCAGATCATGCTAAGGAAAAACCGATTTATAAGAATATATTAGGGATTATTAGTGCTTATTAGCTAAAAGAAGTAACCCAACCTATAGTGTAAAATAATTGAAAAATTGAATACCTACTTATGAGATTTTATTGTTGTGTAAAATAAATAATTATAATTGAATCAATACGTCGCTACAAATCATTATGTTCTAGATCAGTGCTTTTCAAATGATAGGCAGCGTCTCCCCATGGGGTCGCAAAGTTCGTGCTAGGTGGTCAGGAAATATTTAAGCATTAAAAAATATCCTTAATAATTTTTTTTAATAAAAATGAAGCTGCTTGTTTAAACAAAAAGTTAGTTTTGAGTGAACATTGAAATACGTAAACGGATCCTTGCCTACTTTTACGTTTTATTAAATTTATTTAGATTAATACTAAAAAATATAAAAAATTAAAATATATAAAGCTTGGCAAAATTATTATTTAATAATTTAATAGATAATAATGAAATAGAAACAATTGAAATTTCCTTCTTAATAATTATAATTATTATTGAACGGCTATATATTATGTTATAATATACCTTACTATGTAAGTATGTACATAGATAATAAGCTATAAATTTGCAACATTGTAACTATAAGTTACATTATTATCACGGTATAGTAATTATTTTTCAAATTTAAATGTTTTCTATGTGATTTCAACGATTACACAATTGGAAAAATTATTATAGCGAAAAATTATTAAATTATGATTTAATGATGATAAATAATTAATGTTTTCTATCTTTAGATTTCCGATTCAATATATTACACGGGTATTTCTTAAAACATTATACGATTTGTTACAAATTGTAATTATATTAAGATTCCTGTAATACTCGAGGAAATAAACAGTGCTGCTAATGATTAATCTAACAAATATTTATTAATTTATTAATTAATTGTGTTAAACAATATCACAATATTATTTGTGTTAGTCAAGGTTTGAATATAAAATTCAAGGAAAATTAATATTTCTTATAATTGATATAATGCAAATCGCGACATCAAGGAGAGTAAGTATTTTGTATGAATTTCTTGTAAAAACTAGAGATTATTATAGTTAAAGTATAGTTTATTCAAACAGTTTTTTGTCCAAGTATAAAATTTTTATTACAACGGAACGGTTTGATCAATATGAAAATGTTTAGAAAATTCGCTCAAAATATGGTTACATTTTAATTTTTTGTAAAGGTAATTTTTTTTTTTAGAAAACAAGTGCGAGAGGGTGCGAAGGTGCAGGCTTTATTCAGTGGGTGACAATACGGTCTGTCAATGCTTAATGCTTAAGGTCATTAATCACCAAGAGTTTCAGTGACACCCGCACCAAGCCGAGATAGCACCCATCTGCCGATAATCACTTTCATGTTATCTCATCCCCGTGCACTTTCTCTATCGGCGACGCGCTGACAGAACGTCGAAAAACCACACAGAACAGCAAGAAACTAAAGCATACACGGAATTACTTCGTATACGAGTTCAGGCAAAAAGCTAATCCCAAAAAATAAATAAGATTTAAATTTCTCATGTGTAGGAAATTATAAAAATATTTGCACGGTAGATTGATTGACATCCACAGGTATTTACATTGCAATAACTTTCGTTAAACCGGTTTTATTCTTTTAGTTCTAAAGCAATTACCAACTACATATGTATAATGTTCAACAAGACAAAAAGTTAGACGACATACGAGATTAATGAATAATAACTGCACTTGAAATTCCAACTTCCGTTATATTTAGAAATGTACCTGGGAAATCCGAGTGCGTCCCTGAATTTATTGATCTATTTCTATTTGAATAAATTAATTACTTTGCCGTTGTTTGTAAATAAGTACAATAATAGTGCAGTCAGACTGCTACAGCAGCGCCAGGACGTCCAGCTCATCCTTTCGGCAACCTCCACGATCCCGTTATTTACAAGGTCCAAAACTCTTAAATCTTGTGTTTTCATAAGTCGTGTTTTTAGGTGTTATCCACTTTGCAAGTCAAATTTATACGACGATGGCCTCTCAAAAACTCAAAGTTTTATGGTTAGAACCTCCGATCGAAATTTTTTTTTAATATTTCGGAAGTAATACAATTAAAAATCAATTTAAAAACAAATTAATAGATATAAATAAATTCCGCACATATTCGTACATCATATTATAGAAAACTTCCCACATTAAAAGGTTTTTTTTCCAATTTTTATCGCATACCTATATAGGTAGATACGTCTTTATTAACTTAAAATTTAAAAAATTTATTTAATTGATTTTAAAATTGAAGCCATAACTTAAAATTTGTGTAAATATTTAATTTAAAGTGCTAAAAATTATAAAACCTATGAGGTCAATCAATTGAAACTATAAATTTGTACATATACAGCAAGAAGCATTCCGCGAATATCTTGTACCTACCATCCATACTTAAAGCTTGGTTAAGTTTTTGCCGCAATTAATTGGACACAAAAATAATGAAACAATTTGGTGGTTAAGTCTAAAATTGAGTATAACTACCACGCGGATATGCATTTGGTGACATTGAAATGATCACGATTAGAATCGATAGCTATTTATCCAGCAGCTGACGTGAGAATTTTGAAACGTCATTCTTGAAGTAGAATGAAATAAGCACATCGGTGGTCGAATGTCTTTGGCAAGAATCCAAATTATACGGAGCGGCACATCTATTCGTCTTCCCAATCAACCAGGAATGGCCATTCATGCCGACCCAGATGATCCAAGTATTATTTCAGCACTTTTGTTGACAATGCTTTCGCGATCAAGAATAAAAGTTAATTGGTTTTGACTTCAAAGACAGTTGACAATTCCAGTATCTTAAAATAGGGACGATATCGTTTCTCTACCCCCGCAACACTTCCGGCCGGCGCATTGCCAACACCGACAATGGAAATCCCTGCAAAACAGTATAAACCCACGTGTAAGCATTAAAATAACCGCGCGTGAATTAAGAACAAACAATGGAGCGTTTGATGGATGTGTTTAATAACAATTTTTATACCGGTCCGCGTTATTTGGCCATTTAGTGAATTTATTGTTCGAATATGAATGAATTGAACAAGGTGCCCACTTAACTTGTCCATCAATCAATAAAGGAATGCGGTCAAAAACAAAACCCTACACAAATCTCGACTCGTTGTGTTAGATAACACATCACCTCTGTTTTAACAGAACAATTTAACAAACGCGAACGAGTCTTGAACTTTTATTGACCGCACATTCTTCTTGCGACACCTCAGTTTATTTTATAGGATGCTATATTCTTACTTTATATGTGTCTTATCGCATTTTATGGACATCTTTTAGAAACGCCATCGCGTTATGGTCGATAAAAGAACAAGAACTTTGGTGCATTTGTTCGAATGGACTTAGCAAATATAAAATGTATAGAATAATTTATTAAGATTCTGGCGACCGCTACATGTTATTCACGTTAAGAAAAAGAAAGAAAACAAGTTTCGCATGTTGCGCTGGATTGTAAAGTAGATCATCTCAGGCCTGGTCGCCTGGATACGTGCGTGCTCCAGAGACTAAATCTGTACCAGAGATATTCATTCATAATCGCTACACCCGGAAGAGACACACACACTTAAGCAAAGTTCATTCACAGAACATAGTTTGAAAAAAAAATTTTAATATTATATATTCCTGGCGTACCCTAAATTTGACAAACTCAACTATACAAATAAGTTCAACTTAATAATAGCGTTACGAATACAGTAACACTTATACCTACTACTTGAAATTTTTTCAGTTCTATATTTGAATCAACAACTTTGTTGCTTGTACTTTAAACAGGGGCGGCTCCAACATCTAAATTGTTCAGAGCTATTTTTAATAGTGTCTAATAAAATCTCACTAGAAACGCATAGTGTCATTACACAAAAGAAAGTTGACAACATGTCCTATGCGCCACCGGCACTAAGGGAACGATTTATATAGACAATTAAAATTACATCTACTGATATAATAACTTGCTCAATTCATTTTACGGTAAATTAATTCAATCTGTCAATTCCATAAATTATTACGCTTGTTCCGCCTTTTTATAAAATTAACTAATCACGAAGGAGGTCGAATTTTAGTACTACAAGATTCCGTTGAATGAGCTTAATTGAAAGCAACTACTACAGTGAATTATTTGAATGGTCCAGTGGGCCAAACAAAACTCGATACGGCCCTGCCTACAAGCGATGGTAAATGTATTGTTACGTAGTGAACAATTTACAATAACATAAAATCTTGTGATATTAACGGTATTTTATAATAATATAAAGCTATTAATGCAAAACAGGTGCTTGACCAGTAGCAATCAAAAAGTGGTTGCTATTTATGCGGCATTTTATATTTCTTCTGTTTATATAAAACTATTAATGAAAACTCGTCGAAGTTGATACAAGATAAATAATAATTTTGGTGATATAACATGAAGGCTATAAAATCGTAGCATGTATAATAAAATTTCTAGAAAACTGTAGAATTTGATTGTAATGACATTTTGTCGTGTTGCTTTCGGCTTCGGTTGGCAGAATACCAAAATATTACCAACTATTAATTTTTGAATAATTTGACTTCTTTAGCAAAACCCCTGTAAATTTGATGGGACGCCTATGTTTAATATTAACGGCTTCTGCCCAAAAGGGCAGCGTTTATTAGTATAATAGAAACAGGTTTATATAAACAATAAAGACTAATTAGATGATTAAGAAAAAGAAGCAAGGTTATTCAAATTAGATAATAATCAAACGATTAAATATATATAAAAGATAGCAATTAAATTGTTAATTTTGCTTTAAAACTGGAATTCTTTTATTTTAATCGTCGTGCGAACGTGATACACGACTAAAATATACAATCAATTTCTTAATTCTGCATTAAAAATTAATATCGACATTAACATTTATTGGTCAGATGGAAGGCAGTACATAAATTTGTATTTAAATATTACGAGGAGCTTCATTTCTTAAGCTCTTGCACCTATAAATTAAATAAAAATTTGCAAAACGTTTAGATAATTTACAAATCAATTATAAACGCCATTATAATTTGAATTTAGTTTGGGAGAATTATCAGGCATCGAGTATTTCGCTTTATCGCACTCAATTTTAAACCCCCTCTCGCAGTGCTTCTGACATTACATTAGTGATACATACATACGTGTTACACTCTGTAGACATTCAAATTGAAATACAGACAATTGACGGATTTGAGATTGAGATCTAATACCCCAACATCATTCTGCAACATGAGCCGTTAAGTCGCTTTTCTAAGGACCCAGTAATTGAAAGTTCTCCATCTAGTGGGAACACAGACGTTTGGTAATATAGGGGCGTTGTTACAAAAAAACTAAATTTTAATCTTGCTATTCAAATTAAAAACTTTTATTATCATCTTTCGGATCTATTTCATTGTATGGATTCACATCTTCATGTAGCAATTCAATTTATCTAATATCAAAGCGTTCTATATTATGGGTTCGAAAAATTTTAGGCAATGCTGGATGCCTAGTAATGTAAATTGGTATGTTTTGCTATTAAAAGAAAACAAAATTCGTGAAACGTTTCGAAACAGAAAGTCATCGTCAGACATCGCGCCGAAAGGTAGTCGCTAAGTGATGGCGTTCTAAGCTAATGAATATTAAAGTTGAAGTTGTGTAATTAATGGAATATTAATTGTCTACTAAGAAGGTATGTTATGCAGCAAGTGAATAGTAGTAAAATTTCAGGTGGCATTAAGTAAGAAATGTTGGTATGATTTGTAGGTAGGATGAAAAAAAATAAACAAAAGATTTTTAGCATTTAATTAGCACCAGAAACGTGAACAAAAATACAAATCCAAGTCAACAACCAGTTAAATCAGGGTTCAAACACCTGACTTAACCGGTTTCATATAAACACTGCCATAAATGCCACTCATTAATACCTGTGTAAAATAACGACCGTTCGATAACAATTACTTAAATATAAATCGTCAATTTGGTCCCCCGTCACTTAATGTAATGATGTCATAATTTGATCTTGGTATACTTTGTGTCAATGTTTTCTAAATGAGATCGATACATTATTATATCGAAAATTAGATACCTACCATTCAATTAAATTTCTAAATTGAATGACCCGATTTCAATTTTAAATTAATTCATAACTACAATTTCCCCCGCCATGATTTTGCGATATATCAAATGCATACAATCGAAATATTACTATTACTTATTTTTCGTACAAGAATAAATCTTTAATTCGAGACATATAAAAAGTTTGTAACAATTTGTCATTGACACATTAACATGATTGATAAATATTTGCAATAAATAAAATTTTAAATAATTCTACCTACGCTTGTGTCCTTCCGCGACCTTGCTTAACGAATCCTTTTTAACTCCACTTACCTAAAACAAAAAAAAAAATTAATTTCAGCTCAAGTTCCTATTTTAAGAAGTATTGCACATTTATTTTGAAATAATATTTGAGAAATTTAAATATATTAGTTTAATTAAGTACATTATAAATAGGTGTTACCCGCGGGTTGACAATGGTGACACTGAGTTAGCTAAGTTGGGCTATCGTCGTACCTGTAAGCTAATATTACAGGAGCTCATTATAACCTCATCAATATTTCTGTAGAAATAGAAAAGCTCAAACAAAAAAATATGCTTTTAGTAAGTTTTTTTTTATTTTCCGAAGGAAATAATCCACAATGTGAAAGTCAGTGGAACAATGAACTCCTTTAAGATTATTTTTAAATTCAAGTGATATGAGCCTCCCTCGCCCATTATAACTGACATATTCAGAACTGCTCTCGACTTAGCTGTATAAAAGCTCAGTAAAACAAGATGTGCAACTTTTAATTATAAACAAAAGAATTCACATCTGTCTACTGTCATTTGGTTATTTTATTTTCTTCGGACTATGGTTATTGTGATATTTTTATAACCCACAAATAACTTCTGCAAGATTAAGACTAAGCAAGATAAATTAACTGGACTTATTAGCAGCGCAATAAATTTAATTAAAATTGGTTTAATTTTGGTTATTAAACTGGATAAATGCACTTTCTACAAGTAACTGCATGTGCAATTAGAATTTTTTTCTATAATATTGATCATTAAACGATAATCGATGTTAATGTTAGTCCTGACTGCTCCTGACGCCAGTCGTGATCGGATCATCGGCGCCCATTCCGCTTCCGTATGCCCGATTCCATTGGCGCTAGCCACTTCCTGTTAACAATAGGGAGTTATTATTTCTGTTGAATGTAGTTACTTAAAACTCGGCCCAAGAGAGAAGTGGCCCTTCAGAGCATGCTGGCCACTCAAAATGTAATAATACCCGCCTCTGAGAGTCAAGAGTCTTCCTAATCAGAGAAATACAATGAGAAACTCGCGCTGCGTTGCGCTCCCTGTCGAGTATTCCTCGTAAGAGCTTTTGTGTATTATTTTTTCAGGAGCAGAAAAAATTACTAATCTAATTAGTGGTAATACTATCGAGCATAAAAGAATTTTTGTTATAAAAATTCAAATGACCATTTTTATTTTTGTTCATGCGTAATTAAAAAACCTTTCAAGAAAGAATTTTTATTGTTGATCATATTAAATGTCAACTATAAATTAATATTCAAAAATTATTTACAACTTGCTAAATACGTATAATAAAAAATTTAAATGCTGCTTATAAAATTGGAGGAAGCAAAAAAAGAAAAGTATTAAAGAAAGAATAAACTGTTATTTTAATTCAAGATATAATTTTAAATAATGTGTATTTATTAAAAATGTATTTCAAAACAATATTAAAACATAAAAGCATTATAATAAAGCAATCTCTGTTATTACGAATGTTGAACACATCCACTTTTTTGGAAAATAATCATCAAATTGTTGTATTATCACATTTCCTATTAAAAAAGGTCAAGTTAAATATTTTGTTGTAAATCTACAAAATTTATGATTTTAAAAGAACAGGCAATAATTATATTACATTATTAATGTATAATTAATGTTTATATTTATTAATATTTTTTAATATAACAATCAATAAATCTAAGTCACTTAATTCTCTTGATGGAATATTTGAATAATATACAATTTACATACAGTGTGTGCTTATTATTATTAGCATTTAAAATTTTCAATCATTAACTTGCACCTGTTTCATCGCTTCCTCTTTAATTTCCAATAAATTTTGTAATTTTATATCTTAAACGAGGAGCTTTAGGTAAAAATAAATATCGAATTTCAGAGAAAGTATACGTATATAAATTTAATATAATAGAACAAATAGAAAAAATATACTAAACTTTTTGGAAAGTAGAGAATCAGGATTTTTTATTCTAGATATTTATGGTTCACCACTTTTCGTTTAATTCTAAACGGAAGTACTTTACCAAAACCTGTAAAAGAATTCAAAAGAAAAACGGCATCGAAATCGAATGGCCAAAATCGACCATTAGTATTAGACAAAAATGTACTACTCTCCAATGGTGTACCTGATATGTGGTCTGGAATTTGTATAATTTGCAATATTAAGGAAATTTAAAATGTGAAATTTGCACAAATTTACATTTACAATCCAAGAATTACATACTATATTTGTGCTTGGAATTTATAATTACAAAACACAAGCGTGTGAATGCAATTATTAACATTACAGCATTGATACACTTGTTATAAAAGAGACCACCTTTCACAAGTTTGATTTTTTGATAACACTTTGTGTTTATCTTGTTTCTGTCGCAATTTTTCATATTAAAGAGGTGTTTTGTATTAAAAAAAGAAATTGTACTCTTTGTGGCCTGTTTTTACTGTTTTATACTTTATTATTATTTAGCCTAATATTGTGTGGTGCCGTTTTCCATCCCTCCGTTGTAAATAAATTATCCCTTTTTTTAAACCCACGGCTGCATAGGCTGGTTTGGGAAATTGTGTGCTACATGGTTTACCGGTGATTGAACTTGAGTTAATACAAGCAAAGTTTATATTAATTTATGATTTTTTCAGTTTCGTGTTGATTATTATTTATATTCCGTATAATATGTGGATTATTTTTTACTCAAAACCGAACAACTGAAAGCATTATGCTAGTAATGGTTTGGCAATTAAAATTATATTGCTATAATATCTACGCATTGTTAAAAATCGTCGTACTTTTATTATGCTGTAATAAAATGTATGTTTAATTAAAATTTACATACAAATTTATAATAAAATAAAAACATATAAAAGACACCGAGTCAGGATATTAAGATGAGGAAAATCTTAAAACTTCATTTCCTGTTTATCATAAATTTAATCAATAGTTTGTATCTACATTCTCTAGAATGATTACATTTTCTCATAAAATCGGAATAAACAAAAAATAAAGGCATTTATGTAATTTCCTATGCATTAAGGCATGTGAATAATTTTAAGTAAAACTGGTAAAGCACGCTCGTGACACGAACACTGTATAATTCACCTCTTACTGTATAATTTGTCTTTTATAATGTAATTGTTTGAATAATTCATTGTAATGAACTATACTTACAACTTTACAAAATTTATATCTTTTATATATAAAAGCTTTAAATTCCTTTTTCGTATTTTTTTAATATCTTCCAATTTTTTGTTTGCAATGGATCATTATTTGTTATTTTATATGTTTACCTAATGCATGAACCTGTAAAGCCCAAGCTAAACACACTTGAAATATAAACTACACACCGCACTTGCTCATGGTATATGTGAGGGGTGCTCACTGCTCATCCATCTGCTTACTTTGTTTACAAACGTAGAATAGATGGATGGAACAGGGCAGTTATATGTCATTTTATTTATAACGGAATGCGACACGAGACGAAACATCCTTTACTTTTAACTTTTTTCCCAAAACTCGTGCGGCTTTTAAAGTTATTCATAAAAATCACTGAATGTATGTATAAACATGGAAACTAACTTGAATCTTAAAATTAAAACTTTTTTTTTATCGTTTAGTGCTGTTATAATTTCTAGACGATGGTGCAATGATAATGCGATGAATTTCTTAATAATTTTCAGCATTTTTCACTTTTTTATAACAAAAAATCCATAATATAGAACATATAGCTTAACGTGGCATTCAAACCACGGGAGTAGTTCAGATTTAAACTCACGATCATTTATCGAAGAAGCGGAACAGATTTTCCCCAAATTAGATTTGAAATGTTGAAGTAGTATTAATTTAATTAGAATCAAATTAATATAATCGCATTAAGTTTTCTTAAAGAATTTTTAAAGAATTAATTGGCAACAATAAAATTAGAGCTTATTTAATAAGACGCGATAAAATGCACGAATAACTAATATAAAGTTACGGTGTGTGCTAATTAGTGCATTTAACACGATAATTAAAATAATTGCTATTAGTTTAGCAAAACTGTAAATTTAATTATGCAATGTTGTAAATAAATAAAACCACTAATTTAGAAAAAAAGTTGGAAAAACTTTTGTTAAATAAAATTTAAAGTTGGTAAGGTGGAATTCTATAAGGATTCCTTTTATCTTTGATATGTACGTACGTCTCCTGCATATATGTGAACTTTTAACCCTTTTATATCCTGGTTGTAGGTACACACTGGACTTTTGCATAATATAATTTGCATATTATTGTAACTTTGTCTGTTTGGTAGTTTATTGCGAGTTTTGCTTTTACCGCAAAATAAACTACAGAATATGTAGTAAAAGGATATAGCTTTTATATTTAAGGATATAAACGAGCTCGGAATCGGTGCCGTATGGGTTTCGCATAAATCACTTTGACAGACAGCGATATCTAAAACTGTCTCACTTTCTTCTCGTTCATTTTGATTCTCGAAACGCAACTCTGATATATCACAGTTTTTCTTTTACATAACATTAAATAATTCAAAGGTTTGAAATCTATTCAAATCGTCGTAACAAATACAGAACGAGTCATAATGAAAGCTGTCATGTGGGTTAGGTCGAAAAGTCTCTCGGGATCGGTGTGTGCCACGGGAACAATGTGGTGAACTACTGAATTATTCCGTTTGATAGTTGTGCCAAGCGGCTATAAGGGAATACCATTACTATCTCACTTGACAAATTACATTTTTGTTTCTCCTATTGTAGTTATTAAAAGTAATAAAGTAGTGTTGGCGCGGTAACTAATTTTTTCTCTCGAGTTTCCCAAATTATTTTCACCCCATGCATAAATCTACCAAACTAATCCACCCATTATCGTAGATTCGCTTCGCAAAGAATTACGTATTATTACTATGATGGATTACGCGGGTTCGGTAAAACCGAACAATGATAACAATGTGTATGGGTTGAATTTCAATGGAATTGGTGATCGGTCTTGGCGGAAATGACGTTATTTGTTCGAATTTACAAAAAAAAATTAGAAGGAATAAAAACGAAGCCAAAAATCAAAATAAAAGTTGTTTCCGTAGAATTAAAAAATAATTACAAATTATTTTGATCGTTTGTTACAAATGACATGCTTGTAATTCACATTTCATTAGGAAAAATTGTATTTCTTGTCACTAAATTCAATTTAGCGAGCACAAGTGAAACAATTTACAAGGTTCGGTTTTGTAGAGCTAAAAATTCGACGTAACATATGGCGATAAACCATTTTTAAATTAGAATTTTGTTGTGCCAAATAAATTCCAAATTAAAAAGTTAACAAAGCTCTTTATCGCAGTTTTCCGTACGTTTTATTGAAAATAAAGTTTAAGTTAACATCAAAAAGCTCGCTGCATAGTGAGAACCAAGTATTGAAAACACGGTTTGAAGACAAAAAGTGACGAGGACACAATTTTCTGTTTTATGCATTGATAGCGAACAGCATAGTTCATTAATGCTTCAACAGAACAAATGCAAAAGTTTGTGAATACGCTGAAAAGCAAGATAAAGGAATAAAAGCTCGAGAACTGAAAATACATTGCATGTCGCATAAAGCTTGTGTTGTGAACAAAATAGATGCTAAATTAGCGTAGCTTATGATCCATAAATTTGATATTATAATGAAAAGTCTAAAATTCTGAAGGATTTTTGCCATTTTCCAATTTTATTTCAGAGACATTGGGTTATTGGAAAACTATAAGAATAAAATTTAGTATAACTCTTGTAGCGTCTAATGAAAACTTATTTGCAATTTTGTTATATTTAGTATTTATTATGTGTACATTTCGGCTTGAGAAATGTAATATTGCTATAGGTGGCCTAATACCGTTTATACAGGGCGCACAAAGGACTATAGTATAGTCTGAAGGATTACGACTTCGTCAGCTTATGTTTAGCCCTCTTCAATAGCTATTGATAGCGTACAATTACTATGGTTTGAAATAACCCTAAGCTGTTCTTGTGTTCATTCAACACCTTGGATATTGAAGTTGTCATAACGTAACATAAATTCAGTGGCGTAGGCACAAAATTACTTTACCATTGTTTATTCAAAATTACTTATTTATAAATTAAACTATTCACAAATTGAATCAGAGACATTTCTGAGATTTCGACTTAGGCATTTCATTAAATTCTAGATTTTAGGTTAATAATCAAATAAAAGCTTTTAGGATTATATTAATTCAAACGCTTTTAATGACAATTTTCCATTGTAAAAAGAAAAATTTTCTCTTTTTGTTACGCTACTGCAAGAAGTAATAATTTTCTCTTTTCAGTTTTATGTCCATCTTTCATTTGCGTTTAATCTTAGTCGACTTGGTGAGCATCGAAAGAGCGCTACTGTCGTTGATTTTGGATTAATAGGAAACTTTAGAAAGGCGTCATTTCAGTTATGTGCTCGTAGATAAAAGAAAATTAGCTGGCGTCTCGTTATGATGGATTCATGCTGCTTTGCGATATTATCCAGTTTATTAGCTTTGGTTGTAATAGCACTTTTATGGCTATGTCGTGTAAAAATTTAATATTACGACTTTATTAATATTTTCTTATTTTGTAAGAAGCTACTTTTCGCATAACGTAACATTTTCGGTTAATATTTATTTGACCACAGTGAAAACTTTACAACTCTTGGAATTTTGTGTCCCCAATGAGTAAGAATATGGTGAAAAATATCATCCATTAGCAGAGAGTTTTATGATCTGTCTGAATAAGATAAGACATTACAAAGTTAGCCAATCTATACTTTAGCAGTTTGCGGACCTTTTGCGAACACCTCCTCAAGACTGTTTACGAGCACAGATATCTTAGGCCACTTGTATGGGATGTATTTAGTTTAATCCTTTGTAAGTAGTTAAATCTCATGAGACAGAAAGTTGGTAGCAATGCATTACAGTTTTCCTACGTTAAACGTATAGGTTTACCTTTACAGCCTCATTTGTTATATATTTCACAGAAGAGCTAAATTACGACATGTTAGTAAAAAGAGCTTAGTTACACTAAAAGTTATACGTTATACTCTTAGTTTATAGGTAAAAGTAGCTTTTACAGTTTAATAACACAAAAAAGAACTTTCCTATTTTTAGTATTTCTTTTATTAGGTTCAAGAACTTAAAAGCTTCAGTTTACGTATATTTGACGTAAATTTATGATGTTGAACATAATTTTTTTAAATTTATTATAAACAGAATTAAATACTTACCACTTTTAACTTTTCACCTATCGAGTAGTAAACAAATACGTGCAATGCAAGAATTAGCTCTTTTCAGCTAACCGGGAATTCTGAATTCAGTTAATCGTGAGGTCAGGCTGAAAGCTCCCCGAGAAGACTTGACAATCAACTGAGCGTTTCCGTAATAAAAAAGTTAGGTTATGATTAAAATTTTATTAAGCAATTTTATAACCATATAGCTAAAGTAATTTAATTTTAATATTCAAACAATAATATAAATATAGTACCTACTTATTTTTTTATACAATACAAACATCACAATTATGGTCTACACTTGAGCAACATTAACATCTTTATAATGATATAATTTGTAAATTTTTGTTTAAAATTTATTGTATAAGAAATAGCTTTGAGCTTTTTAGTATTTCTCAAATTACAAACCATTTCATGTTGCTTTAATAGCCTTTTAATTAACTTTAATTACTTAAAATTTATATTACCATGGTTTAAAAGTAAACAAATGTTTAGTTGTAATTTGAAATGATTTTTTAAATTTATAATTGTATAATCAGTCAGGACTAGTTAGTCACGCAACTTTTTAAATAAAACATAATTACTTTATTTTAAAAGAAGTTAAAAGTATTGATTTATAATGGTAATAATTAATTACATCTAGTTAATTCTGATTAAATTTTTTAGAGGGTACTTTAAAATCTTATTTATGAATAAAACAACACTTTTTGTCATAAATCATTTTGAAAGTTTTTAAATTTGAAAATAAATACGTAGGTACATAAAATTTTCAAGATTCAGTTATTTTTACTAAAAATAAAATCTACGCAAGAATCGCCTCTAAGATAATCGTTAACTGTAGGAAGCAAAAGTTGTAGGAACATATTTTATTTTTCTGTTTCTATTTTTTCTCGTTAAAAATTTACTGGAAGATTAATCCCGTCGTCTTTTACATATTTCAACACATTTAATTGGTTAATGCAAATCGGTAATGCTACTAAAAACGATAGGCTCCATTTAAAAACAAAATTTAAAGTGAAACTTGCAAAAGTTAACTAGCAACGAGTTTAACGAGTAACGCATTTAGGTAAGCGACCGGAAATGCATATATTTATTTAATGAGTTCTTGAATCTTCATTTTAACAATTGCGTTTTCAATTTTAAAAGCTCACTATTATAGCAGCTGTTTTCTTCCTCACTAAGTGGATACACACGTCATAAATACTAAATATGAATCTGACATGGTATATTGGCAACATATGACAACAACTTCCAAAGCCGCGGTAAAAATATTTATGCATTCAAAATGCGGGAAACATAACTCATAAAATTATAACGCATTTAATAAACAACGTTAGTTGTTAGGTATGCTTTAATATCATCCGTGTATTTTGTGGTCATAATGGATTTAGAGTTTATTTTACGATGCCTTTCGATTCAACGTCTTCACTATTCGCTTGCTAACTCACTCACCAATTTCCCGTATCTACACATCATGAAAGGAATATTTTTCTTTCTTAGGCTTGCATAATTTTATCATTTTCACTTGCTCATTACTTTTTAGCTGAAAAATTATTAGATATCAAAGAGTGTGGTTTGGCCAGCCGATTTACAGATTGGATGATCTTCGAAGTAGTAAATTAAGAAGTCTTGAATGATTTCAATTCCATTCCTAATCCAAAATTAATTAACCTTTGGAACTTTAGATTAAAATGGGCAAACAATGAGTTCAAAGAGTAAACACCTTCGTTTTAATACTATTCATACATAATATTATATTATATGTAAATTGGAGAGCATTTTTCTAGTTAGGTCGTAAAGAACTATCATTATTAGACTATCAAACTATTAAATCAATGTTAACGGCACGTTAATTAGGTACTTCCACGAATTTCTTTCTGTACACCACCGATGATGAGATACAGTAAGATCGAAACATGCATGTTTATACGATAAAATTTTATCAAATGATTAAATTAATTTACAATAGACAAAATACCGGTATAACACTAAACATAGTTAAAAAGTTGCAGTACAGCAACTTTACGCAAAAATTAGATGCAAACATGGATCCCCCCTATGATTCATGATTTTTTGTTACAAAAGAAAATTTTCTCTTCTGGAAAGTTAACCTCTGTTATTTTCTATTTTTGTTCAATCTCTGCTTTAATAATGTTTTTTTTATTATTTCAGTTAGTTTGTCTAAATTTAAAGCTTGGGAAAAGTTTCTCATAAACCATACTTGTGTGTATATCACCAAGAGGAATTTTAAAAATGTATTTTGTAGAAATAACTAACAGAATCAGAATTTCTAGCATAACTGAATAACGTAAAATGATTTACAACAATACCGAGTGTTCGGTTTCATCTGGATAGCATTCAAACTGTTGTATTTGAAATTGAAAACTATCAAATGCAACGCACTGTATTATGTTTTTATATTTTCAAACGAAAGATTAAATTCTCGTTTGATGACAACTTGCATGTTTTCTACATCAATTTCAAAGTACTTGATTTATAGTAATTTCGAATATAAAAAGTGAGTAAAAATCTATCAACCAGTGGAATTTATTAAAAAAACAAAAAAAAAACTAAAAGTTAAGAATTTTTCTAATACTAAATCAAATTAAGATTTATTTTGTAATTTTACAAAATATGCGGGCGGCATATTTTCACAAAAACTAAAAGATATATAATAAATTAGAATAAATCAAATAATGCACTCTTCTCGCATATAAATTATACATTTTTATATATTAGTGACACGGTTCGGCATACAAACTGTCATCACTGGACAGACTATAATATAGGATCATTAAAATTATGATCAAAATCATTACGTATTGTAATTTTAAAGTCGAATTTTAAAAAACTCGTAATTTTCTTAATTTTATTTAAAAGTTATAGTATTACCAAGATTCTTTTTATCTAATTCGTTTGTTAAGTATGTCAAGACCTACACAATGCAAGATTTTCAAAATAAATCACAATAAATTAAATTTTAATTTCGTTATTAAATAATAGTTTTCTTTTAAAATTTCAAAGTTTGTAAGAAACCTGAATTAAAAATGTTCCCTCTTTTTTTTCAAAATTGAATAATTAACTAATAAGTAGCCTTAATTGTTTAATTTTATTATGTGAGTTTTAACTTTTAGTGCCAAAAATAGAGGTTGCATTTTGATTTGTGGGCCATTTTCTTCTTCTCGTTGGTTAAGGAGCGGTACATGGAACCAATACAATGTACATGGTACATTTCAGGACTCAAGACCGAAATGATTTCGTGATGAAGTCCTAATTGTGCCAAAATGTCGTGAAACACTCCAACAAAAGGATGGTGTCATGCCAAATGAGCCTAGGAGGGTATTTATTCGATAATGTGTTCCATATTTAATCGTCATTGACGATAATTGTATATAGTAACTGATAACTCGAATTACTGAAAATGTCATCATTTGTCGGTATCCAAAATATCAATATTGAATTTTTCAATTTGGAATTGAAAGTCAAAATTGATAAATATTGCAAAAGCTTGAGGAAGAATAAGAAATTAATTAATTTGAAGCCGGGAAGAGATAAGAAATTTTTAAAGGTTGACCACAGAGCTATCGCACAGCTGTTAAAATTAAATGAGATAAACCTGCATCTTATAACCAAAATTGAGAACAAAAATGAAAATAATTAACAGCAAGTATGGTATTTTGTCAAAAATGCCTGCACCTCCGTTTGCAGATACAAAAAACCAACACTTCAATTTGGTTAATCCATAAGTGCATTAAAAAATTTACTTCATTTTGGCTGGCCCAATCTGATGCATGAAAGAATTCGCTTCAATAGATTATCCAAAAAATTCGTCGGCTTCAAATGTCGGAAAAAATCTTCCCTCTAACATCGAAAAATATAAACTTAGAAATTCGCAATAGAACGTTATGTAAAAGGCACGATATCGATAATTATTGCCTGATATACCAATTTGATTGGCAAGAAATTGAAACTCGTTGATTGGCTCATTGTGTAGATTTTCTCTCTTTCATTGCACATGACATAATGAGCATCAATTAACAATGGAATTTGCATTTGCAGACGACGATCATGACCTGAATGTCAGCGAGATCAACTGCTAATGCAAGGCTCCCTGGTTCGACTCCGGGTATAGTTTAAAATTTCTTGACCGTCTTGAAAATTGAAAGTAAGTTTTGCAATAGGAATAAGGCACAAAAGTAAAGAAACTGGTTTTTATATAAATATATACTATGTACGTACATAGAATAAAATACATCGTCCTTCGGTTTGGGATGGGAGGGCAAGTGCCCTTGTGCAGATAATTCCCCGATTATCTGCGGCCAAAATCCTTGAACAGGTCAACTTTCTTTTTAAAAGTTCATCTTTTCTGATAGTTTTCAATTTTTTACCCCCACCCCTTTCCGTAATAACGTCATATTTAATTTTTTTTAAATGGCAACGATCCTTTTTAGGAATACTAATGTTAATGCTGAGATAGTCATAGCTTAGCGGTTAAGTGCGTCTACTGCTAATGTGAAATACTCTGTTTGACTCCGAGCAGAGTAAGATCTTTATTCTGGTTGTTTCTCGAATAAATCCTCGAGGTAATCTGCCAAGAGAACCCATCTCGAAAGGAAGTCCTTTGTGCATGTGAAAACATTTCGAACGCACATCGCATGCACAGAAAAGAGAAGAAACGAGATGGTTCACGACGCTTCTTCGAGAGGCAAAACGACGAAGGAGGGGGAGGAATACCATTAATTTATTACTTATGACGTTGAACTCGGCGATTGATGCATAATAAGTGAACGACTAATTTAAATGTTGAGTGAGTAAGGGCTATTAGCATTATATGTATAGATTATTATCGATATTTGATAATAAATTATTCCATATCCAGAATAATGACCTTTATGTTCTACGGTTTTAATTTATAAATTCGAACTTAAATTTTAGTTTTAGATCTACCTTAGATAGAAAACTTTTTAGGTGTGAAGCATTCCGAATAAGTTAAAAAAGAAAATTTAATTGTAAACAAATATGGAGTTTCTTTGAAACTTTTGATTTATTAAAATTTTAAAATTGTAACAACCCTGTAGGATATTTCATGAAATTAATATAAATATAATGCTAAAACATATCTCGACGCAATTGGAAAAGAATTTTGAACATTTTTGTATATCCTGTGAGGCAATAATTAATACTTATGCAGTGTTAATCAGCCAAAATGCTCATATAATTCTAAATGAGATCAAAATGAATGATTGCATATTTAACTACTTGAACATTAATTAATGGAAATTTAATCCAGAGTTAAAATTTATTTTTAAATTTAAAATAAAGGGGAGAGGTAACAATTTAAATCTAGTACCATTGTTTTTCTGTCAAAGATAAACAATTGATATTTGACATGTTGTGTGATTACTAAGCATTGACATTTGTAATAATTAATAATGCGGTGGTACACGATAAAACAACGCATTTTAATGTTTAAAATTTTAATGTCCAAAATGGAAAAAATTTCACCAACGCGATCCCCGTATTGCGAAATAATTTAGGTGTACATAACCGACCAAGTCGTCGGATCCACGGATTATTCGGGAACAACCAATGGACTCACAGAAAGTCACTGTTCGGTGCGGATTTTGGGCCGTACTTTTTCGACAGCGATCGTGATGCTACCGTAACGTTATCGGAACATGATAACAAATTATTTTTGGCAACATTGATCTTCAATAAGACGGTGCAACATTACATGCATCGCGCGAAACAATGCAGTTATTGCACACAAAGTTTCCCGGCCGCGTAATCTCTTGTTTCAGCGACCTAAATTGGCCACCAAGATCGGGTGATATTACGCCGTTGAATTTTTTCTTTGCGGTTATGGGAAGTGGGAAGCAAAAGGTGTATGCCAATGACCACCAAACGATTCCAGAGTTAAAGGACGAGATTCATCGCGTTATTTATGAACTAATATATACCACAGGATTTATGCCGAAACGTAATGATCAACTTTATCAAAAGAGCGGAAGTCTACAAGGCCAACCATGGAGGCCAATTTACCGATATCAGTTTTTATGTTTAATGTCAATGTCTTAAAATTATATTATAATAAAAATATCAGTAAATTATCAAAAACCAATATATTTTATTTAAAATTTAAATTGTTACCTCCAACTGAATCACCCTTTATAAAAATTCAATGTTGTTCAAGTGAAATATAGCAATCT
This sequence comes from Podabrus alpinus, assembly GCA_932274525.1. NCBI lineage: Eukaryota > Metazoa > Arthropoda > Insecta > Coleoptera > Cantharidae > Podabrus > Podabrus alpinus. The sequence continues at coordinate 61,761,273 of OW026457.1, read as the reverse complement.
CAGAGTTCACCGAATCAACGGGGGCCAAGTTAAGAAACCTCAAGAACCCCGATATTTGAAGAAAAAATGCATCACTGTGACACGTGTATTATATACTAGATATGTAGAAAATTTGAACCATTTTATTTCTTTCTTCTGAAAATTTTTTTGGTCCGAACGGTCTTAGATAAAATCTTGTATGTAACACGTTGGATAATTCCTTAATATCGTACCAGTATCGATTGTTTATTTACGAAAAAAATCAGTACGGTACTAGATCTATTTCCTAACTGAAACTAATGGGAAAAATACATTTCTTCGATGATTTTTTTTTAAATCGCAGTTTTTTGTATTTGGCAGTCATTAATGTTTTTGCTTAAAATTAGTAAAACTGTATGTCCATCGATATCAAAAATAAAATAAATTTGAAGCCGAAATTAGAAAATTAAGTTTAAACCTTTGGAGATGAAGTAATAGGTACTGGTATTCAATACTAACAAAAAAATGCATTTTATTCAACTTATTCAACAATTATTTTCCTTTTAACGTAATTCTTGTCAATTAGTTTAGAATTAATAATATACAATAATAATAAATATAAAATATAATGTAATTATTATATTGATTATATACTTTACTTCTTACCATCTTCAGTCGTTTCTTTTTTTGTATTATCTTGAAGATATTGCATGGAAATATAATTTACCATTTACGCTAACTCCATAGCAATTTTCACGGTGCTGCCGGTATATCCATGGAATACTTTATCACCATTAATGCAATAAATCCTTTTAATAATTAAAAATTTGCGTATGTTTAAAATAAATTAATATTAAGCGATAATAAATAAAATTATTTTCAAGAAAAATCTTTCTTTAATGAAAACTACCGAGATTAAACTAATACAGTTAAAAAAAAACAATAAACTTGTATTTAAATAGCGATAAACAACTTATAACATTTTGGGTTATTAATTTGTTAGAATTAGGATGACTTTAATCCTTAGCTGCGTAATAGTAAAACTCCATGTTTATTATAATGCTATTAATTTTGATAACATTTTAAAATTTATGCAAATTAATTAATCCTTGGAATGTGGTAGTGGTATAATAGTAAAATAATATTGAAAATATTTTAATTTTTCGTTAGATTAACAATATTTTTTGCAATGTTAAAGAACCATTATATGTTGCAAAAGTTAAATAATCATATTTAATTTCACATTAATATAAATAGTTTTTAACAATTTCAATATTAATAGTTATTAAAGTTGCCGTTACTGCGTGAGTACCCATGATGGTTAAAAAAATTTTAAACATCTATTCGAGATGACAAATTTTATTGACACACACTGAATTAATTAATACGAAACATAAAATTAAAATATGCAAATTCGGTAATAATTATAATAAATTGTGAGGTAGCATTTATGCAATAAATAAGATACTATGTAAGTACATGCAAATGAAAATATAAAACCACTTTTAAATAAAATGCAAATGTTTATTAAAAACGAAAAAATTCAGATTAACTTGTTATCCCACTACCACAAGGTGATAATGAAGTTTTTAGTACTTTACATGAAAAAGAAATAAGTCTTTTATGAACCCTTTTGATTTGACTGAAGTAAAAGTGTTACATTAACAAGAGGACGATGGTGATTATAAAAACATTAAAATCTTCTGTCGTACCAAACTCATTGCTATGCAAGACTGGACTTTCTCGGGTCGGGCTTCACAAAAGGATCCATACAAAAGGGACAGGGATATAGACGTTATAATGTCATGCATAAAGGATACCTTTGTACGTACTCGTCACTCAAGCTTTTATCAAAAGTTTTTGTCATATAAGTAAATTAAGTCATAAATTTATTTATACCGAAGGTCTTAATTTACTTATCAAAGTAAAATCTAAATTAAACAATTGTATCAAAGAACTTAATTAATGGGTTCCTTCATAAATATATAAGAAGACAACAATAATCCTACGTTTACGAATTAAGGAATAAAACGCGTCAGATTAGTAAGCCATAAATCAAGATTTATACGAAATAAAAATATTTTGTGATCGGAATGAAGTTTGCAGCAGAACAAAAGATTGAACGTATTTAATTAAGATGAAGATATAAATATCGCTTAATTGTAAACAAATCGTAAAAAAGAGGTTGAAAAAATTAAATATGCAAAGAAATACTTTATCCTTGAATGTGAAAACACTTTACACTTTTAATATTTAAGAATTAAGTGATCAAAGTAAAAGCAAGGCTTTTAACAATTGACAAATGACAACCCAGTGTAAGCTACCACCCGCAGTTTATGTTATGACAACTGTCACTATTATTAATATAAAATATGAGACCATCCTGTAAGTCCGGCATATTCATAAATTTTACCACTTTAATCCATTAGAATACGCTTTCCTGCGTAATATACATAGGTGTATTATTGTAAACACTTATTGATATCAAAATTAGTCAAGTTTATAAATAAAATTAAATTTATTGAAAAAAATTGTTGAAAAATTTCAAACTTAATTTGCGGTTTTGTTTCACAATTAATTATAGACAAATATAGCTCGGGTAAAAAATTTTGTTTTAGTAAACCGGAAAAGGGGTTCACTATTAAGCTGCAGATTTATTGCGGTTTTGATAGGGTATTTCTAAATATGTGAGCACATGTTGCACACACTTTAAGTAAATAAGGGTTTTGGTTACATTTAAGAAAGGGTTGCGTTCTTCAAGGGGACCAAACTAATAAATGCGATGTTACGTCTATGGCTAATTTATTTTTAAAACATCTCGTGTCAATAGAAAAGTGAAAAGGTATTTTTTTGCAATTTATTCTTCATCAACAACTAACAATAATAATAAATTAATGTTTGCCAGAGAAGAACAATAGAACTTACAACTAAATGTCAAGGAACTTGCATTGTTCTTATTGTTTAAACAATATTCGTAAACATAAATACCAATATTATAATAATTATAATTGTTTCATGTTTACCTTGAAAAAAAAGTAAAATAAATTGATTCATAAATAAAATTGAACTTAATCGATTGCCTTATATAAATATACAAAACACTGTTGGAATATTCTTTGCATTACAAAATTTTTAATTTTACTTTCCAAATTAAACAATTTCTTATATTATTCAACAACGGTTAACTTATAATTATCTTGTCTAGTAATTCAATTTAGTAACAAAATTAAATCTCTACTCGTGTTGTACAATTTGGTTCCTTTCAGTGTACTTATATATTTTTTGCGCCGCAGAAAAAAATTTAAAAATTAAGAAAGTTGCTAATAGTGACATATACAATATATGATAAATCAAATATGTTACTCAAGAATTAGCTTTTTACACTTTTGCATGTCTTGAAGTTACCACAAAAAATAATAATAGGTTTGGTAATCCATCTACAGTAGGTTCCGGTTATGGCAATTACATAATTCAAGTTCAAGTAGTTCAAGAAACGGCCGAGCGGCATATGGTGATAAAAAATATGGATTCCAAAAGAAAATAATATAATGATTGAAATTATAAGAGCCTGTCAATTTTAAGGTTAGAAAACGTCGATTAAGTTATGCTCAACGAGATATGGTTAAACATAGTTGTTTGTTGTACTTATGTATATAGGCACTTTTATATGGCCGTAAAGTGCTATTTCACTTATAAGAAGTTATAACAATAAAAAAATTTCAAGAAAACTATAAGTGATAATTTAATGAGAGTACCTCTACTGCTACTTACTATTCAAATTTATGCATGTAACGTGAATGAATCAGCATAATTGCTTATGCTTTTATACATCCATCGAAGAAATTTTTTGATTTGCAATTTTTCCCGGGTACATCTGCATTAATCATATTAACCATTAGGGGAATCTACAATTGCAACTCAATTTTACGATTAACACTTTTTAGGTTAGGATAACACAAATTGAAATAAAAATTCTATAGGATGTCTTGTTATTACAGCAAAGTATATCAATAATCAACTTGCGCTTCAAACATCAAAGCTCACCTAAAATAAAATTAAATGTTATTTATTTGTTTTATCTATAAATATAAAATCGATCACTTATTAAAATCGAGTGGTCAAATTGTTTTATTATTTAAAAAGAGTAGTAACATTTAACGTTGTTGTTTTATAAAATTATGCTGCGTGTTGATGAAACTGGCAGGTGCAATTAACTATACTTAACTATTTTGGTTTCTTGAAAACAAAAATCTTCTTTTACGCTCATAATTATAATGTTAAGAATTAAAATAGCATTGTATTTGTGGTTGCAATTTTCAAGTGTTGGGTAAAAAATAATTGAAACTTTTTAAAATAGCTGGGAACCCTTCGGATATATGAAGGAATTTGCACTGGTCTTATTAAAGAAATTACTGTTTCTGTTTACAAATTGAGGTATAGGTAACTATAACAAATAGATGAGAAAGTTTAAAAGAGAGATCTGGAACGAATAAAACAGATATGGAAGTTTATATTGCCTTTTTTGTTCCTAATGTGCAATTTACTTTGTTAAAAAACAATATTCTTACTTTTATTGTATAATATATATACATGTTCAACATGTATAATATTTGCTGAGGTAGATGAAGATTCTAGGATTTCTCTTTATTTTTTTATCTTATTTTTGATTTAATAAATTAGTAATTAATCTGGGGTAACTGGTGAAAATTCTTTAATTGGAAAACTAATTTTATATAGATTACGATTCCATAAAGAGAAAAACAATTCAGCAACAAACGGAAGAATGGGTGACTTTTGGACATAAAAGCTTACCACTATTTTCCACCCTGAAAATACAAAATAAGGAACCTGGAAAGAAGATAGTGGATAGCATGAATTGAATTAAAGGAAAGTAAAGGAAAGAAATCGTACTTTCCGTGGTTCGGAATCCACGTTAAGCTGTAAGACCTAGTTTACATTTGGTCAGGAAGTATAATAACCATTGATTTTCAATTTGGTCTTCTGAGTTTATATATAACGGATTTATTTACAGTTAGTACCGTTTCCCCGTCTTTCCAGTTTTCTCTATTGTAACATGCGTCTAATTCGAGATTTTTAGCTTTCATCCCCTCACTGATGTCATCTGGTCAACATTTTCTCGGTCGTCCTCTCCTTCGCTTCTCAGGCGTAATCTATTCCAAAATCTTTCACAGATTTTGAAATCTTCGTTCATTCTTTTTGTGTGTTCAAACCACTCTCGACTTCATATGCTACATTTTATTGTACTTCCATCGCTTCTCTAATTACCCCATTTCTTATTCTGCCCCAAACGCGATCTTCTGCAGCTTCCTCTAAAAAAATTTTTTATCTCCGTTGCTACCAGCTTTTTCTTATTAGCACTACTTATTACATCCCATAATTGCATAAAATTCGACTAGTTAGAAGCTATGTCTTCTCCATATTTCTCTATGGTGTGGAGACGTGGACTTTAAATAAGAACAGCATTAATAAAATGGAAGCCTTCGAGATGTGGGTATATCGAAGAATACTTGGGATGTCGTGGACGGATAGGGTGACGAATGTGGAGATCCTCCGAAGAATGAAGAAAGAGCGGGAAATTCTAACTACCATCAAGAGACGGAAGCTTGAATACCTAGGCCGCATGTTGAAAGGACAGAAATACCAACTACTGCAGGTGATCATGCAGGGAAAAATCCAGGGAAAGAGAAGTACTGGCCGGAGGCGGACATCTTGGCTGCGAAATCTGAGAGAATGGTATAAGTGTACATTTACCCAATTGTTCAGAACAGCCGTTTCAAAGATAAAAATAGCAATGATGATTACCAAACTCAAACAAAAATTCAAACTTCTGCTCCATATAATATTATCCTTTGGACGATATTCTCCGCTGCTTCCTTTTTGGTTAAAAGTTACAGTTTTACATAATTATAAAATTTAACAAAATGAAAAATATTACTTTATAAACTATCTCCAAAATGCTACAAAAATGTTATTTTGCCAATTGAACCATTTTTGTAGATCCAATGATAACGAAGTTAGTTATGGTGTACTGAAATATTGTTATTTGTATTATACTTGAAGTTAGATATAGATACTAGAAATTAAATTAAATTTCTTTGTAATAGAAAAGGCGTGCTATGTTGATTTGCAAAATATTTTAAAATTTTTGATAATAATATATTATTTTTGTCCTTGGCCTTGTCTTACTTTTAGATATTACTTATATTTACTTATTCTTGGAATCATTATTTATCTTAGATAAGCATGTAATAATTTTATTTATTAATATTTGTGAAGTATTATATTATCATTCATTAGAATCAATTTTAATGCTATAAGGAAATTTATATTTGTAATACAAAATCGATAATTTAAATAATTTAAAGATTTGTAAATTGTAGCTATACGGAAAAAAGTCTGCGGTTTACACGTCCAAATTGCCATGGACCATCAAAATTGCGATATTCAATTATTCTAAAGCCTCATATATTCACTACTGTTAAAAAATTTGGAAGTCTTAAAATTAAGATTTTTAAAAATATAATAAAGTTGCGCTACAAAAACAATAACACTTAATTTGTGTTTTTCCATAAATTAAAGGAGTCCAGAAATGCAATATAACTGATGCACTACAAAAAAACTTATTGAAAAAATGCACGGGAGGAAAAATACTTCTATTAGAGCTAATTTTCTGTTCCAACTAACCTATGAAAATTTTTAAGAGATTTTTTTATAGTGTAATATAGTACACCATTGCATAAAAGTTTTCATATGGAACAACTCAAAATTCAATGTAAAAATTAGGGTCGACTGATACAAATAAATGCCCGAAATGGGATTTTAATTTTTGGATTACAGAAACCGAACAAGTGGGTGCAAACCGACCGACCACAGACCTAACTGGGGATGAATTAAATTTTTAGGGTGAAATTTTAAAGAAGTACATAATAAAGAATTAGAATAAAATAGTCATAATAAATTTAACGTTTTAAAAATGTAGCTATTAAATTACGGAAAGTCTAACCTCGCGAGACACTTGCTAGAAGATAACCACAAACAGAGGGGACATAAGATTATACACGCCGGGCTAAAAGTAAAAAATTAGAACTCCTAAAAGCAATGGAAAGTAATAAACTAAAGCATTAATTTACACTTTTAAATAACACCGGCCGACAAATGAAAACTTTTTGAACGTTGTTTTGATTTGAGTGAAAAATATCACTAATTTATAGTATTTTGAACACAAAATTATACCTACATAATTACTCTATCACATCAGGTTTTGGGCAGAATTACCTATTGTTGGTCACTCCAAATTAAAAAAAAACAACGGCGCTGCAAAGAGGAAGGTTAATATAGTATAATGACATCATTTTCACAAGCGAAGATATAATCAAAATTTCGAGAAAAATCGATTTGAAAAGTAGGGGAAAGTAAGATCGTGACCCCGGCCACGACCACTATCGGGTTACCGGTCCCTTCAAATCGAGTGAAATTTTTTTGCTCCGATTTTAATTTTTCTTTCAAATTCGGGTAGGGGGGGTGCGCTTAGTAGATATTAGTATAAATATTCGCGAAAAAATGGAAAATAAGGCGGTTATTGCCGAAAAAGTGAAAAAATTAAATTTTTTTTGCCTTCGAATTTTAGGGGTGTGCATTCGAAAAGGAGGGTAATCCATCGTCAAATCCTACTCCTCCGGGGCGCCGCTCCGCTCTGCACCCCTACGGAGCGGATTTGACTCTGGTTACTAGGCTAAACATACGAGAAGGCGCCACCGATCAAGAACACCGGGATCTCTATGCAACCGGGATGTGAGAGACCCTCGAAATAGCATTAAAAAGTATAGTCGCGGTATGGGGCAGTAAACTATTTCGTTTCACCCCCAAAAAATCGCGTAAAAACTAAAAATAATCGATGTTGCATGTACGACGCTCGAGGTGCATCTGCTGCTGCGAAATTTTCTAAGTGTAAGAGTATATCTATCTGCACGTACCGTCAACAAAATGCGCGCCGGCCGAACGATGGAGTGGCATTCGACCGATTGTGCACCATGCACTTGCTACTTTTCCGTACTTTTCAAATTGATTTTTCTCAAAATTTTGATTATATCTTCGCTTGTGAAAATTATGTCATTATACTATATTAACCTTCCTCTTTGCGATTGCAAAGTTTCAACTCATTCGGAATGACCAACATTAGGTAATCCTCACCCAGGTTTTTTTACAAAAAGGAAAAAACGTTTAATTTAAATTTTTAGGAAAAAATTAATTATTATGTTATAAATACATATATTTCAAAACTAACAAAGAAAATATCAAGTACAATAATTGCTACAGGGCTAGTTTGTGTGACATCTCTTACGTTTAGCGATAAAATTACGTCTGGGTGTAATTTTTTTGTGAGAATCATCAATAATATCACGTTTTATTGACCAGCAGTAATCAGCCATCATATTCACATTCCATCGACCTTGGTACCTTGTTTCCATAGTTTTTATGTCTTGGTGAAACCTTTCTCCCTGTTCTTCACTATAATCACCAAGATTATCAGGGAAAAAATCTACATGCGAATGTAAAAAATGGAGTTTTATACTCATATTACACCCCAATTTTTTATACTTATTTAATAAGTTTTCCACAATATTTTTATAGTCAGGGTGTTTGTGATTTCCCAAAAAATTGTTGACAACATCTTTGAACGCCAGCCAAGCTTCTAATTCAATAGTATTTAGTATTGCATCAAATTTTTTATCGGTCATCAAAGATCTAATTTGTGGTCCATCGAACACTCCTTCTTTTATTTTGGCATCTGATAATCTTGGAAATTTTCTACTCAAGTATTTAAAACTATCATTTTCTTTATCCAATGCCTTAACGAACTGTTTCATCATACCGAGTTTAATATGAAGCGGAGGTAATAAAATTTTTTCAGGATCAATTAAATTTTCTCGTATAACATTTTTGATTCCAGGTTTGAGATTTGTACGAGGATTCCATTGTTTCTGAACATAATGCTTTTCTCGTGCTCTACTGTCCCACTCGCACAAAAAACAAGGATATTTCGTGTATCCTGACTGCTGACCTAACACCATAGTTATAATTTTCAGATCTCCACAAAGCTGCCAACCGTGTTCTTCATATTTAATTTTATCTAGTACTGTTTCCAAATTTTCATAAGTCTCTTTTAAATGAACAGAGTGAGCGACAGGAACAGAAGCATACTGATTAGTATTGTGTAAAAGAACACCTTTTAAACTCCGTTTCGAAGAATCTATAAAAAGTCTCCATTCTCCAGGATCATATTGCGCTCCTAACTTTTCAATGAGATCAGGAATATTGTGGCAATAAACTAATGATTCTTCTTGACTGAAAAAAGGTACAAATTCTTCTTCACGCTTCCTATACCAAGCAAAATGTGTATCAGGAGCTAACAGGTGTTTTGCATGAAGTCTAGACCCAAGAGTTGAACAGATTCTTTAGAAAGATTTAAATCTCTAATTAAATCATTTAATTCACCTTGTGTGAATTTCTGTGGTTGATTTAAAATTGGTTCGAAAACTTCATTTGACTCTTGACTCTGTGAATTTTGTTCTGACGATGTTGAGCTGAGATCAGATATTGAACTTGGAAGGGGCACTGGAATTTCTAGACCGTGTGGAATGGGACGTGTAACTGAGGTTACATTTGCGTAGGCTATCTTATTTTTATTTTTAGCATTAAAACCTTTCACATTGGTACAGCAAAAATAACAATCATCAATATGATTAACTTGCTCTCTCCAAATCATAGGTCTACCAAAAGGTAGAGATTGTTTTTTGCGGTATGTCCACTGCTTTAATTGTTCAACACAAATAGTACAAACTAACTGCGGCGTCCACGATTTTAGTTGTATTTTGAAGCCAAAATAAGCATTATACGTATTTTCCACAAACTCAGTTATTTTCAGTTTTTGCTTTGAAGCCATAAAGTTTCCACAAATGTAACAAAATGTATCTGGACTACTATGACACTTTCTTGAAGACATTATGTTTTTTAGACGTTTTTCAACCACAAATCGTTAATTAAATACTATATTAAATACCAAAAGTAAAACGTAAACAATTTTTTCAAATAAACACACTGATTTCAGTAAAAAGTTTGTAAACAAAGTAACTATAACGGTTTATTTCCATGTAACGCGTTTCGAAAGGGCGTATCGTTGTTCTAACTAATATATTTTCTCACGAGAGGTCGCTTAATTCAAGAAAAGAGCGCCAAAACTCGATAATTTAAATTATTTTTACTGAAAAATCGAAAATAGCGAATATATTAATTTTACTAAAAATCTGATGTGATACGATAAAATTAGGTCTGATTTCGTAATCAGCACTACAAAATTAGTGGAAAAAATTAATTATATCTTGGACAACGAAAATCATGTCGGCCGGTGTAATCAATCGAATCTTGATAACTCGCCTTTGTTGAACATCTTTAATAAATAACTTCCCCGCCTCCCTTTTTAATAGAATAAATTAATCCGCCTCTTCCCAATCCAATAAAAATCCTTTCCATTCAACACCAATTGAATAATTTCCCACCCTCCACCACTTCCAGTCTCATCCACCTCCGCTCCAACCAACATTTTACAGTAATAATTAAACAAATTCTCACTTATTCATTTTAAGTCTTATCTTCTGAAGAGGTCACAGTGTTACGAAAACGTTTGCGAATTATATGTTGAAGTATAATTTACTGTGCAAAAAGGAAAGAGGCGATGTAACGGTCCAAAGCCTAAAACGCGAAGAAGAAGAACTGTAATTTACTTGTGAAAATTTGTGCCTTTTCTATTATCTGAAAAGTGTTTTGGTACCTACATATTTTATGTTAAACTAAAAATACAGATATAATATCAAATTTCAGTATGCGTTTAGTTGGTCAGTACCCACTTGTCTTATACAGCAAATTATTTGCACCGTGGCTCGAATTGCACGTTGAGCCATAGGTTCTACTATAGTCAGTATGTAAAAATTGTTGTTTCGTGCATGGTTATCTTAAATGAAACAAGGAGTTCGGATTAAATAGAAACAAGAACAAAAAGGGCTCTTAAGGATTTTGTAGATTGTTTGTAAACGAAAATTTTCTTGCCTTTTGTACCCGCGAGCAGGGGTAGACGTGCGTGAAATGATTAGATTGAAGGTTACTGGGATTCTTGATGGAAGTCCCGTATCTGTGGTATGCGTTTTTAACGGATATGTAGACTACCATTTTTGTTATGCTTGGAGCGTGTGGTCTACGACAGCTTTTCGTTTTAATATATTTATTGGAATTAGTGATGCCACTGTGTTTTTGAAATATTCACATAATCGCTGCATATGATTTATCTTAGTGTCACTTCAATAATAAGGGTTAGCAACCATCACGGGAAGCAGTCAGATTGCCAATTCTGGGAGATTTCGGAATTGGGTCCAATCAGTATGATGCCAGTTTATCCATATCGAATTGAAAGGGCAACTGGATAAAGGTGCTATGTTTGATGGAGCAGGATCAGTTGTAAGAACGTTCTCATAAAACTAATGATCTTCTTCGTTGATGTTTAGTAACTGTTCACGAAGATTTTGTAATTGTTCTTTTAAAATGACACCGATTTTCTGCTGTAGTACCTTTATTTCAAAATTTATCGAATTTTGCTAACGTTTTTCTTTAGCCTGTCTTGTCTGCCTTGTACTCTGTCTTGTCGGCTGTTTACTCTCAGGATTGGATTCTGATGCTTCTCAGGCTAACTTTGCGAAAAGGGGTTATTCATCGTAGTTTTCTTTGTAGAAGTAGCTTCCAAACTATTCTACTCAAATCCATTTCATATAATCTTTAAACCAAACTTTATATCCAAGCAAGTTTTTTTCTATTGATAATCCCCAATTTTTGGGGCTGATCCGACCAAATCACAAGCCGATGTTTGTTTTGTACTTCAGGACAAGTTTGTACCAGGTGATACAAATTAATAGCGACTTCAGAACTGCCCCTGTCAGTTTGCATCACCGATTTGTTACCATCCTTTATGACCACATGTATTCCCAAGTTATAAAACCAAAGTGGCCTGAGATAATGGCTTTAAAAATGGTTATTTTTGGCAGGGGCATGGTTTGTTGAAGGTCCATAGTAATACACGATAGCACGTATTTAAATCGTTGGAAGCATAATCACGGTCTCTATAGTGATAAGCTCATATCCCATATAAGCACTTTCTTTATGATCTTCGTTTGCTTGACGTGAATCGCATGTATCGCTATTTGGGTAACTAAATTATGGATTGAATTTAATTGTGAAAATCTTGCTTTGCTAATAATAACATGAGTTTACCTTAACTGACCACTCAACGCAGTCTTTACAAAGCACAAACACTTTTATAGGTTAGGTTAGGTCACTGCGTAATTGTCAGATGATTTAATATCGATCTGTGCGTAGTGGATAAAGGAGTCATATGTCATTAACACCTTTTTCCACTCACACGGTAACAAGCAAAAGATACATAGCTCCTTTATGCTCTAAATACATATCTCTCAGATTATGCTCCATAGGACCACGCAGATCGGCGGAAAATTCAATTAAACACATATGTAACACCTTCGTGTTATCAACTTCCACGTTTATCCACTAGCCCCTTCAATTGTTATTTTTCTATATTCCACCTGCCAATGTTCAATGTCTCAGTGTGGTTTTGGTGCGATTGTTCAATCTTTTCTAATTTTTCAAGATACAACAAGTTAGTGCTCTGTTCGTGTACTTTGATAAGATTCAAATTTTACTATTTTTGAGTATCAGTAATTAATTGCGTTGCATTATTGCAAATTAGCTGCGGGGATGGGAGGGGGGTTGATCATCATCGTTGTTAACCAATTGTTTCAATTATGCAAATTGTGTAATTTTAGCGCACACATTTTTCTTCAGTGCTCAGTCTCTCGGAATGATGTTTGACATATTTTTAAGATTCTTTGTAGCAGTTGGTAGCAGGTAGAAATTACGATTATGACTGTATAAACGCATAAGATTGGTTATGGAAACCCCGAAGGAATAGCGTGCTTGCGTACTAATGGGCTAGTTTTTTTAATCTAATTGTATTTCTTTCCGTCCTGCAAGTGTATTTCAATTTTTTATGTGGAAAAGCTGTCAAGACTCTAGAACTTTTTGTATTTATTATGTAAATGGGGAATTCTGTTACGCTTAAGTAATTATGTTAATATCGAATTCTGTACGACATGGGAATATGATGCATATTATTTCACCAATATTTTGTAGAGCCTTTTAGTAAGCGTGGACGTATGGCCAAATTATTGTAATGTCATGCCAATTTGCTGCACAGAATAAAAATTTGGACTTACGTGAATATTATGTTGAACTATTTTGGATGTTTTTGTACCATTATGGACTGCAAGGATTACAAATGAAGAATGTGGAAAAAATTGAAAATTTCAATCAGTAATTAAGACACGGGTATTTTGAATACATGAGAGGTGGGCAGTGTACTTGCAACTGATTATGATGGGACCTGCCACTTTTTGCAGTGGCAAGAGACAGGCAGAAATATGATGAAGTAATCACGAATATCGTACAACGAGGAAGGTAAAAACAAAAAATAACCAATTTAAAGAATTAGTAACTACGAGCGGTTAACACAAAAGGGAATAATTTAAAATTGTTATACTATTATAATACCTACTCGTCACGTTTAAGCTACATGCAGCATCAATTTAAGTTTAAGGTTTATTTTTTACGAGTTTCCAGCAATTTTCTATTATTTCATATTTATTTAAAACCAACTCCAGTGCAGACAAAATTCAAAATTACAAAAATTATTTTTATAAAAAGCCAAATAAAAAATTTAAACTTCGTACTTATGTTTTCAGTATAGAAAATAATGGCATTGGTAAAGTGAATAGCCGAACGTTTTAATGATTTTACGCTGTATTTCTGAACACGAAGCTGAAAATTAAATAATCTGCCTTTCAGGATAACATTTAATATTCACTAAACAAATGCCATAAAATTTCCTCAATTGTTTCAAAACAAACTTTTTATCTTTTTTGCGTCATGTCTTGTAGGAAATATAGGATGAATCTTTGTTAACAGTCATAGTATAGTGCTTTGATTGATATGTTCTGAGTGCACTCAGAATTAAAATAAACTTAAAATGGATCTTCTGAGTAGTCGTTAATCGAATATCATTTTCTTATTTTTTTAAAATTATTTCTTGCATTTTAAATTTGTGTAGTAGCTACTTGTATGGTTTGTGCCAAAAACTGAATTATGGTATTTCCAATTGTAACTAATTTATAAAATTGTCAAATACAATTTAGTTTGTCAAAATGAAATAAAAATTATAATATTAATTAACCTTTACAATCAAATAGCATTGCAAAATAAGTTTAGTGAATATAAATGATAGTTGCATCATTAAGAAATATAATTGCAGAAATAATATTATGAGTTATGAAAAAAAGGTATTGTAAGGTTAAATGAATAATTTTTTGAAAGGCTAATTTAAAAGTTACAACTCCTATTAACCAGTTAGCTGGTTGTCTAAAAGATATCAAGCTGTAGGTTTTCGTTTTATTTATTTTAAAACGAGTCACTTGTTAACACGCAATTGCACTTGGCCTTCTCAATTCTCAAACTTTCCAACTACCGACTAAAACTTCCAATTGTTTAAGCATACATTAAAAAAAATCAAACGGTCGTGACTGGCTATCTTCTTATAATGAGTGTAGCTACGGTCATTTATTTAGACGTGAATAATAATAGCAAATTAAAGTTGAGAAGATAACGGCGAAAAGCGGACCGTGTTAATGAAGGAAGGTTTCATTACAGCGATGCGATCTTTGGCCGGGTGGCTTTGAAAATACAAGCTATTTCAATCGGGAGCATGTTCTTTCGGGATGATTGTATCTCTAATATTTATTCGGTAGTTACACAACGACCGTATCTATATCTCAGTACACTGCAAATCTTTATTACAGCAACTTGATTATTTCGCATTTACATGTAATTGCTAATTCTGTCTTTTACATTTCTTTTATGGTATCATAAATACCTGAAGTAATAAATTACTTGAAAATTCTGAATAATATTGGATAGGTATATCAGATTATTAATTGAAAAATTAAATACGAAAACAAAATTTAAGATAAAAATGTTAAGCTTTAAAAAACATTTTCTGTGGGCAATCAAAATACAAGACTGGGGCCAGCAAAAGAAAATAATGTCGTATATGTTCTCAAGGGACAGGCATGTAACAGAGAATTGCTGTGGCTTTTGATCATATTCGGGCATCATGTGTTGTTTTTTCGTTCAAAAATTACATATATCGTAAAAAGCAGCGACTGGTCACAAGGGATAAAGAATAGCACGTGGCCATGTTATATATTTACTAAAACAGTTTTAAATTTAAAATTTGTAGAAGACTAATTTACTTTTTAAATTAAATAGGAAAAGTTACAAAAAGTTGCTAATTTCTGAATTATAAGCTTAACTTTTTGATTTACGAATTTGTTCTAAAATTTTTCTTTAAATAAATGAATTTAAACAGTGACTACCAGGCTTTCCAATATCATTCATGTTTCGATATGATTAGTAACGAGTCTAGCGGATTATAACCAAAATAATTAGCTCGGCCTTCGGCCTCGCACTTTGGTATATATCATAACGTTCTTGACTTCATCGTTGCAGACAGATTTGCTTCTTTTCTCGGACTAAACGACGTCACCATAACGATTATTAATTTAGGGTGATAATAAATTAATAAACCAATCAAAGGTGTCCGCTCTCCAGGTGGTCTAGAAGTAGCCGAACATTCTCTTGTGAGGCGGGAAAGGGGTAAAATTATTATTATTAACCTAATACCCCGGGTCTCGGATCTGTGATAAAATATAAAAAGTTGTTTACATTTTGTTTTGTTGTAGGTTTCAATTGTAATTATAAATTTTTGATTTATGCTATGTTGGCTGTATGTTTTAGTGCTGCGCGGAACTGGGTGTCTGCGACGCACGGAAGAACATGGCCAGACAGTTTGTTGTATTAATTTTGTTAATTATAGAAGAATAAATTTGTTTATAATAATTAAAGTAATTATGGAAGATAATAATTTTTGTGTCAACCAACGTGGTGGTGAATCAGTTTGAATAAATTCTTGTATATCATAGCAATATAGTACCTATGTGTGACGAGCACAAAGGACTTGAAGTTTAACGTGGATTCCGAACCACGGGTATTGGCCGATTTTTACACCGTTCGCTCAAAATCAAGAAAGCTTCAGGCATATTATAATGCTTTCCCCAGGAAAGTAGGTATCTACGCCAGTAGGTAGACATTTGGTATCTAAAAGTAGTAGGTATCTAAAAGCTATATTTACCTCTGCAAAAAATAAGATCGAATTTTAAAGAAATAAATTATTGGAGTTAAGCAAAAGGAATTGAAGTCATAAAATGCGTTTTTGGAGTGATTAGTGCCAAAACTATTAGAATTTTTCCCTCTATATATTGGCATATAATATAATAGTTACACATAAGTTCTATATAAGTACTTATACAGAACATAAGTTTTATATAAGTTAATCTTTAAGAATGAGAATGATAGATATGTAAATACTTCAAGCCAACTTAGTCTTCTTACTGTATTATATAAACTTAAGTGGATTAATATTTTACAGAAAAGTGATAGAATTCCATTGTACTTCTAGGAAAGCTTAATTTTCTATCAATCACAAATTTTCGCAAACAAGGCATACCTCATTTTATAATCAAAAAAAATCCAGAACGCGAATTGTCCATTTCCAGGATTGATTTAAATTAGCTCACAGGTTTCAAGTAGTTAAAATGGTTGGAGAAAACTCTTTTGACTCGACTATGAAGTAAATTGGTTGCAATATCGGACTTAAATTGTTTACAAAAATTGTTAGAGGATGCATTAAAAAAATTAGTTTTCAAGACAGAAATTAAGGCCACCATGAATGGTCAAAAAAGATATTCTGCCTTGGTACCGATTTATAAAGGAAAGAAGACAGTGGCGGCTGCTACCGGAGGGTGACGGGGCCGCCACCCTCCCAAAACAGAATAGCAACTCAAGGTAAAGAATAATATTTTTTTATGTTAAATTCGACATCGTTTAGACCATCAGACCATCAGATTTAAAACACTTTACTAAAAAGTGAAAAATGTAATTTTATTCCCTACCTAATTATTGCAAACCACGAATCCTCAATGATGAGCAGGTTATTTAAACAACCCCGCCTCCAGATATCATAGATATTCAAAATTGAATTGTTTTAACCAGATCCCTCCCCCAAAATCGGAAGAATCGGCTGTATTCGTTATAACGCTATACATAATAACCACGTCGTCTTTCCTTGCAATTATAGAAGAAAATCTTGAAAGAAAGCCCTCCATCCAAAACCAGAAACAACAGCTATCCAAAAATCAAGAAGTATAAAAATAATAATTAAATAATAATTAAATTTTTGAAGTTTTCTTCGGTTATTTTTTATAAATTAATAAATTGCACTTTTCTCGTAGTTTTAAATATTTATTTGTGACGCGTTTCGATCACAAACGATCTTCTTCGGGCACAATTATTATATTGAAAAATTATGGTTTGTTAAATAAATGGCAATTTAAAATAATGGAAGACTAACCAAATCTCAAATAAATGTTTAAATTTGTAAAAAGGCATTTATCAACAAAATTACATTTTCACAACAAAATCAAATATTATTTTTTTGATATTTGGTTAGTCCATTACGTTATTTTAAATTATAATTGATTTAAGAAACCATAATTTTTTAATCTAATAATTGTGTCCGAAGAAGATCTTTGTGATTGAAAAGCGTCACAAATTAATATTTAAAACTACGGGAAGAGTCCAATTTATTAATTAAAATATTTTTCTTTTCTCTTTAAATATTGAAAAAAGGCAAGAGTAGCTACTATAAATGAAGTTCTAAAAAATTGGGGGCTGCTGTGGCCGGGAGATCTGGGGGGGGGGGGTTATTCCATACCCCCCAGCACATGGCAATCATTAAAATGAAGAGTAATAATATTTTCAAAGTAAAGCACAAAGTTGGCTTATTTTTTGGGGCCTTTGATCATCTATGGTTAACATTTGAAACAATACATTTCGTTAAAGTTTGCGTTTATTCTAATGGTCATCAATTCTTTGGAAATATTTTGGAAGTGAATAAGTAAATTTATGTTTCCTTTTTATTTATATTTTGGGCCCTTTCATTAAAAAAAGTAACGAGCCGCCACTGAACGAAGACAGATCTGGTAGATATTCTTATTATATGTTATATTCTTCTTCTATTGTTCTTATATTAATTTGATATTCTTCATTTCATACCACCTGTTTTCTATTAATTTTATGAGAACTTGCCAACATTAGATGTTCTCGAAGCTTAGCCAGATTTGAAAAATTACGAAGAAGATTAATGGTTGTGTTTTATGATTACGTTTTATGTTTAATAATGCATTAATTTGACTTAAATTACAATGTTCATTAAAATTATGGTTATATTTTAGATCCCAAAACTGTAAGTTTACTGAAGTTCATAGTATCAAGGAATTCATGTTTAACCGTACTTCAAACTCCAAAACGACTTTAAATATTGAATTGATAGAAAAGGGTTGACTACAACTCGATGATGGGTCATATACCCAAAAAAAATTTCGTTTTATATGAAATTCTTCATTAACTTCTTTACCTTCTGTTCTTTACTAAGTTTTTCAAATTAGTTCTGTAAGCACACTTTATTTTACCGACGGCTTCACGTACTCTCCGAGGCACGGAGGAGGTCAAGAAATTTTTACACTCCAACCCGAAGCCGAACCGGGAAGCCCTACGTTAGCAGTTGATAGCGGTAACTATCAGGTGTCAATCGAAAGTTTTGGTTTTTGGTTCAGCTCCTTTTACCTAACTGCAAAGAAATGTTAGGGAACTTGAGTGTATAACTCGAGAAAGGAAGCAAATATGTCTAGAATTACGAAGTCAAAAACTTTGGTTGATATCCAAGTGCGAGGCCGAAGGCCGAGCTAATCATTGCAGCCGTGGGCCGCTATCCTCAAATAGAAATTTAGTTTAAGTACTAAATGCAACCTTTGTACGCTGTAGCGTAAAACTTTTAAAGAAAAAAAGTTCCAGACAGAGCGCGGTCAGTTTCAGTCTTTAGGAATGGTTATGAATGCCCATGCTAATTAACGAAGTCTTTTCTCCACCAGCCTTAGACTTCTTTCTTCGGTTAAAGTCAAAGAACATTTATTAATTACGTGGCTCGAGGGCACATTACAAAAGTACGCGTTACATAGGTCATAGATAATAGGGCAGACGAATCCTCCTTCTGTATTTATTTAACCAGGTGGATAAAATAAAAAGCGATCTTCAGGCTTAAGACATAATAAAGTGAACTAATTAACAAAACATATTACAATAAATTTAACAACACAATGAAACGTTTGCATACTTTCACTATAAAATGACTTTGCATTTTGAGATATACTTCTAAACACAGTCATGTTGTTGCTGGTGGCGCCACCAACGGTAATGAAAATAGCAAATACAATTCGGAAAAATTAAATATAGCACATATTTAGGTAGCACCTTCTATCTTTTTTTCTATTCTTCTATCACCTACTCTTACTGTACTTTTAACAATAAAAAGCATACAGGGTGTGTCTATTAAAAACGGAGGAACTCATTTTTCGAGGGAAAATTAATAGTTTTTCGATTTTTCCGGCGTAAGGAATACCTTATCTACGTCAGTGGGAAAGTTTCGTTTTTCGGCTGATCTAGTGGTGGAAGAAAAAGGGTTGCGAAGATGAAAGTTTTCAACGTCGTCGTCGTCTGCTTCACGGTGTAGGCCCCAGGCCTGTTCCGATTTCTAATCAGCCCACCTCTTCCTTGGACGTCCAACATCTCTTCTCCCACTTGGATCATATTTCATGGCACTCTTTGGCAAACGCTGATCTTCCATTCTCTGCACATGCTCCTTCCATTGACGTTTATAATCGTAAACCTTGTCTTTCACCGAAAAGATCTGCAATTCCTCTCTGGTATCCTCATTTCTATTCAGCCGAAAAGTTTTCTACGTATTTATTATATTTAATAATTTATCACGACGGTAGTCAGCCGTGTGAAGGACTATATTATGTAATATTTTTCCAATAGTCTTGAGGAGTGTTGAAAATTGAAATTTTGTTTTTTTTACCGTTACCGTTTTCTAGCTTCTAATAAGAAAAATAGCATCAGTGGTACGCTTTCGCCGGGTTGACCCTAGTTAACTAAAATTTTTTTAGTTTCTTTGAGAATTTGGCATTATTAACTCATTTTCAAATGCATTGCCCGCAAAAATGCAAAAAATTAATTGTGAAAAGTTTTATCCAAAAATAAAGTTCAAATAAATAATACATACCGGATAAAATCTTTGCATAAACGTTTGGTTCGTTTTAAATTTGTGTCAGCAGTTAGATCAATTAAAGTCTACTGATATTCAGTGTAATTAATCTATAAATAGACTCGCTTATAAGGGAAACTCGCCTATAGTAGACGAATTCCATTATCAGTGATGATATTAATGCATCAAAATAAATTTTCGGTAAAAATGGACATCCGCTTATAATAGACTGATTTATTCGACCAATTGAAGTCCATTATAAGCGGATTGCGGTGATTTATTTCATAAATAATTCTCCATTCTCGAAATGAAATGGGTTACTCTTCCCGTGGTTCGGAGCCCACGTTAAATAGTCTGTATCTTATGTACTGTGATAATAATTATTAGAACACACGCCATAAACATAGCAGACGCTTTTGTCAAGAGGCAGGATATAGGAGAGAGAGAGGTGTTGGCTAGCTGAGATTTATAGTTATGTGCTCGAAAGATAAATTAGCCCCGCATGATTAACCTCGTCGCCTCACGGTGAAGATTTAATTAAAATAATAATTTACTGAATTTCTTGATTCCGACAAACAATAAAATATAAAGATCTAAAGAAAAACGCTAATATCAATGTTATTGTATGCTACCCCTACCTCACAGCGTCCGGTTATGTTATTACTTATCGGGAAGGGATGGTGTACATTCAACAAAAACATAAATATTTTCAGAAAATCCATTGCAGAAATGACCATCGGCTGTTTGATGTGAAAGACTCTATCTAGTATTAATTCATAATGAACGACTCTTCTGGCGTACCACTTATATTTCCTTAATCCCAGATAGCACAAACAGACCAGCAGCCGTATAGCATGATGAAAACCTAATGGTTATATCTCTTTATATAAAGATCAAAGGGCGAACAGTTCGTCCTTTTTTGAACTCATCATATCTAAGGTTGATATTGGTTTGTGCGGGTCCGGTCTCTAATTAGTCCACTCTTGTTGATGCAAGTCACCGTGACTTGACTAAACTACCGAAACTTTACTGCGTTTGTTGTGGTTGGAAGCTCGCAATCGTTTGCACGACGCCTTCGATAATTGCTATAATAAATTGCTAATTAAATTAAACCACTTTTTTATCATTTGATCAAATATAATCTTATCATTACTTCCATGTAAAATATATTAATTATATTTCCGTTGACGATTAGCATCATATCAGATCAGACACGAAATTTATTGACGTTTAATTCGTTATACGATTTAGTTTATTTTAAATAGAAAATTAATTTAATATACAAACTCGTTTAATTCGCACAAAAATGCAAAGACTTAAACGTGTAAGTCTTAAATAACAGCACAATTGCAAGAGATTGGAGAATACATCTGCATAATTTAGCATCCGAACGACGATATCATTGTCTCAGTTTTTCATTCTTTTTTTTTTTTATTTTTATTTATCAAACTGGTTTTGTTTAATGAATATTTCTCGATACAAGACAAATGGATTGAGAAGATGGTTATATAGTTAAATAATCGGTTGGTTGCTCCCGTTACACGAACCGGGACACCAGAATGTGTTCAGTTGAAATAATGGTTGGACGAGTAAGAGTGACACATGCCGACCCCTAAATCTGTCCTCGTCTGCAATCGAATACGAGTTGTGTATAATGAGGTCCCTTCGTTAAGACTTTCGTTATACTTTGCTCATTAGCTTCGCACACATATACAGGTTAAAGTTCATTATTGTCTTGTGATCTCGAGCAAAGCCCTTAATTACGAACTTCACCAATTTGGTCGGCTCATTCTCATTTCCTGCTCTCATCTATTACATATCGGCTGACAGACTGACACGTTTCAACTAAGCTTTCAAAAAGTAATTTGTTTCAAGTACTACCGAAGAAAACGCAAAAAGTAAACTGCTTGTTTACTTTATGTAATTTGTTGAGTGTTCTGGGCCGCCTCGCAGTGCAATCTTTATCAGTTAGCGTTGAATTATAGTCTGTCGAATGACTATCCGAATTTCAATTTTCAATAACAGTAGAGTGGTTCGTAGCGGTAACTTTACATACGAGAACAGGCATTCGAAGCGAGAGTTATGCTTAGGATTGTTAGAACAAAACGATGTAAAACAAGCCGGAAGTGGTCCCGCGAGACTCGTACCCCGACTCGGAACTCGCAGGAATGAAAGAGAACAGGCGTTCTTTGGCAACAAAATACGAGTGCTTCGGGAATGCGGCTCGCCGAGAAATGATGCACACAGGGACGGCAATTTTTAAATAATTGACTGGAGTCCGGTGGAAAATGAATTACTGTTTGATCCCTCTATAATGTAGCCGATCTTACACTTACATAAGATCATCAAACCAACCAACCCCGGAATATTACCGTGTCAAATTCTTTCTCGGCGCTGGTTTATGTGTCATACATTATACATGAAAAGTATTCGACCTTAATACTAACTTAAAAAGGTATACACTTTAGTTTCGATAACCATTTATAAATCGAAATTATTGAAAATTATTATTTCTTACGGTATACTACAATTTTCTTCATAAAATTTATTCTATATAAGAGAATCTTGCAAAATTTTCCTATACCTAATAATTTGCCTAATGCATTACTATTTAATATTTAAAAGCGCATATCCTATTACTTATGAAATATGATTATCGATTGTACTATTATACCAAATTATTTCCTCTAATAACAATAATTTTATAAATAAATGTTGATAATATCGCAAAGCCGCTAATCTAATCGCTAAAAACACGTCCAAGTACGAAATTACTTTATAATACCGATTAATATTTTATAAAATTACCCCACAGATTATCGAGCCAGTTTTCTTGCATTTTTTGTCAACCCCCACCCCGAGTGACCACCCAGCCGAGCGACTGGCAAGAAACAATTGCCATATCGGTAATTAATTATGCGGTTTTTGTTTATAAATTCCTTCCTCTCTTCTGTACGTTAAAAATAAATTATTGTGAAAGGGAACAAATTGCTTCATTTATAATATGGTTAGATACATTTTGAGCGTGCATGTTTGTTTCATTTTTTAGCTCATTCCGAAATGGGTATATAACAATTTGAAAAATTAATTATTTTATATTTTAATTTAAGTATTACTTGTCTCGTAGTCTCAATAAATCATAATTAGCAGCTGATTATGTTTCCATCAAAGTAGGATATAATTACTTATTATAGTAATGTACCTACCGATAATACTCGTATAATTACTGTAATTCCCAAAAAAGTGAATAATTAAATAGGTATTGGAAAGTAAAGATTACGAGTTAGGAATCTTGAGATACAATTGCAAATTAAGTGGTTTATTTAAGTGGTCATCTTCCGTGACAATCTAAGCACTTATTAATATTTGATAGAATTTACTGATACCACATTACCTCTTATGCGTGTACATTAGAGGAGGTCATCAAATAAAATCGGTAGTAAGATATAGGTAAGATTTTAAATGACCACACTGGAAGCTGTTTTAAGTACGAGGATGCTTAATGTCGATGACTTGGGGCATTTTTATTGGACCAGTTTATTGAGAAGGTAACCTACGTTTATCGCATCAAATTTTATTTACTTTTTTTATGTTATCTCATTTACATTAAAATTAAATGCAAGGCATTCGTAATGTCAGTCTTATCTTTTTAAAAGAAATGATCGACCACTTGCCACCATCACTGAGATACTTTCACAATCGAAAACAAAAGATACTTAATTGCCATGCTTTTATTTTGACATAAAAAAAGTAACAATTTTCTTAAAAGCTTTAAGTCGTTATGCTTATAAATATTTATTAAAAAAATAACTCACCTAGTTGTCATATCACCTGCCGATTTCTTTTTCAATCTTTCATTGTGGATTGCTTCTGCAACAAATCACAAAATTACGCCATGATCGAATTTCAACTTGCACACCAACAAAATATTTTAGTCACTAACAAGAAATCTCAAATCACACCCTGATATTTTAATAAAATGTTTATTTTAGCACGACTATGTACATAATATATGGCAAATCAAGGTAAATATTGCTTAACGCGAATAAAACTATTATCATTAAACTGAACAAATGTTTGAAAATTTCATTCAAAAATTTTACAATGATAACGCGATTGGAATTTTACATTAAGTTCCAATATAATAGAAATTAGGGAGCGCCCATGTTTCTTTAAGTGATAAAATGTGGAGCATCATGTAAACATAAGGTAGGATATTATCAGTTTGCATTATTTACAAAACCAATTGTGTACCAAGCGAACTTTTTTAAAAATGTAATTATAGCGATAAAGTGAGTTGGTACCACGCCGGGATATAATTGTCATTTTCCTGCATATTTCCGGTTTACGATATTTTCCTTTTTTTTCAAATAACTCCAATCATTTTTTCGCCTGGATGAGACATGTTTTGTACTGATTGAAAGAATATTGGCAGAGTTTTTCCTCGCGCCCTGTGACATGATTGTTTGTTGATGAACTGAAATTAAATATCCTTTTCTATGTCGGAAATGAGATAGAATCAAGCTTTTAAAGCTGAAAAGGGTCCAAATCACAGAAGTTACACTCCGTGTAGAGCGCAATTTAAATTTTTTTCCTATAGCTATTAATTTACAGTTTTTTTTATTGTTACTCGAAAACCTAATAAATAATGTTAGATCATTTTTATCTCTAATTTATTAACTACATATTAATGTGACACGTTAAGATAATTTTAACTAACTTTAAATTTGTCTTCGACTACCATTGAATATAAAAAACGGCGCTCTATTTTAATTTACCCTATTGGAGTGAACGAAATACAAGGGGAGTTTGAATTGTAATGGGTCTATTATTAAATATAGCAACCCTAGCACCTGCAAAGGAATGAATTAGGAAACAGTTCAATGCGAATAATAAATGAATTTAATTGAGTCAGTTAGTGTGTTTTTACAACGACGAACATCATTTTGCTTAAAGGGATCATAAAATGCGATGTACGTTCGGATGATATGTTGATTCGAAATTTAAATATTTTAAAATTTGTCTCTTAATAATAACATTTTTGCTACTTTATGTAATGTAAAGTTTTAAACCTTGCAATTAAGTAATTCCATTTTTTGAATTTTAATACACGCGCAAATTGGGTACCCCGAGGCGCTAAAGCCTTTTGTTTTAACTGTAAATAATAAGCTGAATACATGAACGATAAAATTGGACCACATTTTACAATGAAATTAAAATTGTTTATTTTCATGCAAGGAAATAAATACATAGGTCACTGTTCTTCTATATGTTATTATGTATCTGAAAAACTAAATTACAGGTCCGTGTACCAGTATCTGTGTTACAATCAATTTTTTGTTAGCTTTATATTACATTGTTATTTAATTTTATATTAATTTGCTATTATTTATACGAAGAAAATTATTGCTATTTACGAGTAAACGTTTTGATAAAAAAATACGGATACAAAAAGTTGTAGTATTAGAAAAATTGCGGTCCTCTAAATGCAAACCAATTATTGCATCTCGAACATTTTCAGAAACTTTTCCAAATCGATATATCAACGTGTCACGTACATTCATATTACTATAATAAAAAGATGAATAAAATTGCATACAGCGATACTTTGAAATGAGACATGATAAATAATAAAGAACAATAAAAATTAGTAAATATTAAAACTTTAATTATTTAAAACAATGGAACGATAACTATAAATATTCTTTTAATAATTGCAGTTTCTTGTTAGAAAGGTTGATGAAAAATTTCATAAATCAAGTAGTAGGTCGCTTCTTCTATATTCTATGCAGTCCTTGTACACGTCTACTCTCATCCATACTTGAAAAAAGAATAGAGGTGCTTAAAGACTCGTTAAAAGATCACAATAACTATCTTTGTTGTCTCCATGACTGACAATAAATTTCATACATTTTGCATCAACACTTTTGTCATATTGCGGTTGCAATTCTTCCTACCTCTTAACATTGTATTCACGGTTTTATGGGTATTATGAAATGGGCACCTTGTTTACTGCAATTTATAATCAATACTTTGCCTTCACAATTCACATTAATATAAAACAGTAGTTTCCACTGAATTATTAAAAAAATATGATAAACCAAATTAAACTTTCAGTGACTTCGTTTGGAAACATTGGTTTTGTGTTGTTTCCGGTTTTGGCCGTCTAGAAAAAGGTATTTTTATGATTACAACATTACAGAATCATAAGATTCTTATCAAAAATCTATCAATTTTTGTAATAAATGTCGATTTTATTTTTAGCACTAAATGTGGGTTCGTCAAGTTGGCACCACCATTTTGGATTTTTAAATTTTTTATGCCAGTTGGAAGGGTTCCCGAAATGTTGGCGAATGCTATAATTTATTTTAAAAATTTTGGGCCGATTAAATTTTTATGAACAAATGAAAATAGCAAGATTTGGAGGGGCCAACTTGACACAGCTCCTCCATTCTGCAATTTTCTAGTTTTCTTGATATCATTGGCAAGAGTCCCCGAAATTCTGGCGAATGCTGTAATGTATATGAGTTAAATTTTTATTTGAGATTGATACATTGACTTTCGGCAACACGTCGGCTCCTCCTTCATCAAATTTTGTCATTTAAATGTCATTTAAAAGCATTCGTGAAGTGCTGACGAATGCTGTAAATAATTTCAAGAAGCTACATGGGATACGTGTATTTTTTCAATTATATTTCAAGAATTTTGAAAAGCTCCGAGCAAGATACGTTGGAATTCCAAATATCGTAAAAGGTACTTCTTGCATTATTTATACTAAGTTAATTGTAGGTAAAATTAATCTTTTTCTCCAAAGTCCTTTTAATTAAATTCGAGACGCGTTTCGACAATTTACAATATTCTCATAATCGGTCAATAAAAGAGGACCAACGTAAGAGTTATCAAATTGTTAAATTGTAGGTAGTTATAATTATTATAATTTTTCAATGTAAAACTAAACTATGTATACACAAATTGTTTGTGTTTAATGTTCTTTAATAATTGAAAACAATTGAGGACCTTTAGTTCAATTCATTATAAGTGCCTACATTTAACTCATTTAAAGGTTTCATTTTGTAATTAAAAAGTACCTATTAAGAAAAATAAATAATATAACATTTTACATAAAACCTGAATTTCGATTTTCATAAATATCTTAACTATTCAAAACAAATAAAATTCGACATTTAACCGGATCGCAGTGCTTATCAACATTTTATTTTAAAATATATAATTTATAATGGCCTGATAATTAGCACGATCAACTTCTAAAGTAGGATTTCCTGGTTCGACTCCAGATTTGAACGTACACATTTGTTGACCGCCTCCGTGCTTCGGAAGGCACGCAAAGCCATCTGTCCCCCTGTATCAATAATTTGCCTTCGTAACAATAAAAACAGGGTACAGACACATCGAAGGGCAGCTTAGCAAGCTACCTAAGATGTAAAAAACAATGGGGAACATGCATGAATATAAAAATTTAGTTAAAACAGTATTTTCCGATTAATCCTATATATTAAATATCAAATCAGCAAAAATAACTTCTATTTATTGTATTTTGTTATAAATAATCCATTTTAAAATTCAATGATAATTTAAAATAAATCATGTGACCTTAAACGCAACGCGTTTGCTTGCTTGCTTGCAATAACCTCACTTTCTTGTTTACTCTACTCCTGTAGAGTACTTTTTTAACTTTTTTGTTTTTAATTGATTTAATTATGATAAATAACAGCTTTTAACACTAACAAACTTCAACTTTCAAAGCACAAAACCACAGAAAAATAATATAAATGAATGTAAAATTCGGACTTGTGACGTCACAAGTTAATGGCAAATTGCGCGGTCGTTTCCTTCAATTCAAATTGACGGATTTTTAAATATTTTTTAAATTATTATCAAAACGAAAATAAATAAATTAAATAGCATTAATTAGTATATTTAGTTATTTTTGATCCAACTACGCTATAAAAAAAATTTATGCATATTCCCTATTATGCTCACAGAACTAATTGGAAAAAAATTGGTAAAACACAGGTCCCAAACCTAACGTAAGAAGAAAAAAGATATAATTCCTATTTTTCATGCATTCTCTTCGTATATGCAATAACTCTGATGAAAATTTTCAATAACTCCTCAAAGATGGTATTCTTTACTGCTTATGGTTATTGCGGAAAATTCGCCGCGCCGGATTTTCGTTTTACAAGTTATGGAAAATAATAATTGCTCTTGAATTGAATCATTGAACTTTTCTACAATATTCGTTGCAGCAATATGGAGTAGGAATTTTTTTTGTCTCGTGCTCGTGTTGCCACGATTTTTGTGGGTTATATATTTTAAATGTTAAATATGCCTAAAATATAGGCACTATCGATTGAAATGCGTGGAATTATAATTGATCATCATTAATATGACAAAAATAATCGCCAAATTTCGAGGGAACTCAAAATGCCAACAAGAACGGTCGACTAAAATGTAAGAAAATTCAAGAGAGGTAAAACTTCGAGAAACCAAATACGTACTGGATGACTGAAAGTCACAACTTTCATCGTCAGTAAACAAAATGGACGCCTAAGTGAATCTGCAAAGGGTTAAACTTGTTAGTGCTGCAACAGTGAAATGTAGACTTCATGAGGCAGGCGTTTATGGCCGCGTTCCGGTAAGAAAACATTTTTGGGCTCTATTAATAAGAAGAAGCGATTGTAGTGGGCCGAAGAGCGTCGAAACTGGGCACTTCAAAATTGGAAAAAGGTTCAGTAGAGTGATGAGTCGAAGTTCGTATTTTTGTTACGAAACGATAACACGATAACGACCTTAAGTACTATTGGAAGCTGTGCAGAGAATACTTAGGATAAATTATCAGCCGAGGGAACACTTAAAGTTATGGTTTGCTCATCATAGTCTCCTGACTTGAATTATATCACAATTTTGTGGAATGAAGTGGACAACTTCGGCAGAACATTTATGGAACATTTTACAAGCCTAATGGCGCAAAACTGTACCAGAAACTTCACAAAATTATAAAATAGAATTCAAAAACCTTGTGCAGATGTAATAAAAAACAGTGATTAATTAACACTGACAATTAACAGTGAGTAATTAAAAACATTACTCAAAATATTAAACATTACCAGTCCAAAATGGAAAAAAAAAATTGGTTTGTAATTTTTAGTATGCATTAATACGCTTTACATCAAAAGTTTTGTTATTTATTAAAAAATAAATAAGCTATTAATTAACTAATTAATTGCTTTCGGATTGAGAGTAATTGACAATGTGTGATGAGTTTTTATTAATGCCACCGATAATTCAGAAATAACGCAGAAACAATATAAATCACAAAAATATATTGAGGAACTAATACACAATTGGCAAAACACATTAAACTTGGAAAAATAACATGAAATAATAATGCATTCATACCGAGCGAAATTTTAAGATGATTAATTGTTTGCTTGGTTACTTGTTATTCGCCTTCTCGATGTATTTCATCGGTTGCATTTTAGACGGACGCGTACGTAATTGATAAGGGCTCGGCTTAACTGATATACACGGTGTTACAATCTCCCCCTTAGAAGTGGGCTTACGGAGTGGTACACTTCTAAAAGAAAAAGGTGTGGTCTTCTTCAGGCGACCTCTTCTTCGTAGAAATGAGATGGCTAAAGGAACAGCTGTGGCAGCCGTATGGGTTGTTCGAATTTTTGCAAACGACGTGGACTGTTCACTCGTAAACGTGAGTGGTGAGTCGTGGCATTCGTAGAGAATGGGTGCGATCTTTGACTTTGGGACGATGAAAGCGTCTTCGTCTCGGTCGGGATCGGGGGTCTCCCCCTGCATTAAAACAGCCTCCTTTGTGTGGGCGGTATAAGGCAGCGAAAGGTCAGCTTGTCGTAAGATGGGTGTCGTTACGACTGGTACAACATAGGGTGATTCGCACTCTTCTATGATGTCTTCTGCGAGCATCCGGTCAAGGTCTTTCTTGAGGAACGCTTTTTTGGCCGGCGTTAGCCTGTATGGTGGAACAGCAATGGGCGTCTCGTCGGTGAGAGAGATCGTGTGTTCTGCAAAAGGCGTAGGCGCCGAGTTAGGTGAGAATACGATAGCATACTCACGAAATAAGGCAGAGATTTGGGTTCTCTGGGTTTCGTCCAGTTCTCGTCCTTCGTTGTCCCGGAGTGTGTGGGCTACAGCGTCTAAGGTTGTAGTGGTGGCGACATCGGGCAACTCTTCGGCGAACTCGAAACGGTTGGCGGGTTGATTTCCGTAGAACCATTGTCCATTTTGGAAGTCGAACACCATGCCAGCGGAGTGGATGAAATCGATGCCCAGGAGCATTCGACTTTCGGTGTGTTCGGGGATGGCAATCAACGTAACGGTTGTGGTGCGGCCTGCGATGGTGATGTCCACCTCGAAAGATTTGGTCAGGACGTTTCGTTTGATGCCGTCGGCTAATTTGATTTCCATTAGTGCTTCGGTGAAAGGGCGTCCTTCTTGAAGGAGAATTTTGTACAGTTGGTTACCAGCGATGCTGCGTCTGGAACCAGTGTCGAGACATGCTTGTCCATTGCGGTTGAGGATTCGTACTCGTACCATGGGACGTGGCGTTGAGACGGTTTTGAATTCTGTGGAAGAAAAGATGATGTCCACACTCTCGGTTTCTAAAGAAGCTTGAGTCGTGGTGCACGAAGGGCAGTTGCTCTTCACGTAACCTGGTGTTCCGCACCCCCAGCAAGATAGTTGGGATTTTTCAGCCTTGACCGTCGTTGTCGTAGGTTGGGGAACGGTTGCAGCAGCTTTTTTTCTACATTCGGTCTCCGAGTGGCCAAAGAAATTGCAAAAGTTGCACTTTGGTCGGGTTTTCTTCGTCTCTGTGTTTCGGGTCTCTTGTCTTTTCACCGTCATTTGTGTGGAAATTTTTGCGGTTGGGGTCATCTCTCGGTTTGCATCTTCGATGATTCTTGCTGCCTCGAGCAATTCTCTGAAGGTTGTGTTTTTACCGGGTGAGAGCCTTTTCCGAATTTTCGGTTTTAATAGTCCGAATACCATGTCGAGTTGAGCTTTTAGTGGTAGTTCGTATGGCAGTTGTGCGATCAATGATCGAATGTGGCAAGCGAATAGTTCACTTGTTTCGTTTTCTCGCTGCTCAAGAGAAAAAATCTCTCGGAAAATGAGGTGAGGGGGTAATCTCCGTGAAAAAGCGCCTTTCAAGGAGGAGATGGCTTCATCCCATGTAGTTATACTACTTTTCACCCCTTTCCACCAGGTTCCGGCGGTGCCCTCTAGGAGCATTGGCAAACCTCGCAACGCGTTTTCGTTGGTGACGAGCGTGCAATCTTTGTACGTGATTGTGGCGTCGAGGAAAGCATCTACGTCGCTTTTTGCGGTACCGTCAAATCGCGCGGTGCACTTTGAAAAATTTCCGGTATACATAGGTGTGACGGCAGCTGGTTGCACAGCTGAGGCAGTTGTGTGTGTTGGTTGAATTTTAGCAAGCAACAACGCGAACTGTTCATTCGTAAACGCGAGTGATGGGGTCGCACCTTGTATATTCGTGGATTGGTTTTCTACCGTGTCGTCGAATTGCGATTTTTTTGGCATTTTGTGTGGATTCGTTTGAATCGGGTAAAGTTTTTTTCACTGAATGTCTTTTGTATTGTTTTTGCACGTATTGATCGGCCACTTTTGCGCGGATAATTACACCGGAATGGCACTTTATTTTTGCAATTTTAATAGTTTTTTGTTACTTACAGTTTTGTAATCGGCTTACGTTGGAGCGCCACTTTGTGATGACGTTATTTTTATCGGCCCCACGTTGGGCGCCACTTTGTGATGAGTTTTTATTAATGCCACCGATAATTCAGAAATAACGCAGAAACAATATAAATCACAAAAATATATTGAGGAACTAATACACAATTGGCAAAACACATTAAACTTGGAAAAATAACATGAAATAATAATGCATTCATACCGAGCGAAATTTTAAGATGATTAATTGTTTGCTTGGTTACTTGTTATTCGCCTTCTCGATGTATTTCATCGGTTGCATTTTAGACGGACGCGTACGTAATTGATAAGGGCTCGGCTTAACTGATATACACGGTGTTACAAATGACATTATTTATTTTTTAATCTTGAAAAAGGACTAAATTTAGATGGCCAGAAATATTGGAAAATATTATTAAAATATTTTAATAACGTATATCAGACAAAAATTTTATTATTTAACAAGAAAATGTCAATTAATCTACAAATATACCAATACAGTAAAAATTGTTGTTAAATTATATGGGTAGAGTTACCTATCTCTCACTACTCGAAACAAAATTTCTTCTGCTACACACTAAAGAACGCAGTTAATATAACAAATTCTCAAAATATGAAGGGTGAATTTATTATCAAAATTTTGAAATAATCGAATTTGAACTTAGCTAATTTTCATGAAATTTTAGGTGGATTAACGAGATTCAGGGGCGCATCAGCCATTCTGTGCTCAGTCCGTGCGCTTAGATATACTCTAACACTTAGAATATTTCACAGCGGTACCCCCGCACAGATTAACGTATGTCCACAGGTCTAAACTACACAAATTCTCTTCGAAAGTGAATTTATTCACTAGATTTGTGTAATTTTTCGATCAATTTCCACAAGCTTTGATAAATCACCCCCCATAGTATCACTACAAACCCACTAGTCGCCAATTCTGACTAGTTCCAAGTAGAAGCCACTCACTTCGAGGTCATCAATAGAAATTAAATCATAATTTCTTTCTTCGAATTAGGGACTCTACTATATCGGTAAACGTAAATATTTTCTCTTTCTTCACATATTTCATATTCACAGTCACAGCCCAGGTTTTTACCAGTCAGTCCGCCAAGCGCCAATTCCCAGAGACCCACCGGTCTCTACAAATTCCAATGTCATTAATGTATTCTTTCAGATGAAGGAGAAGGCCGGCCATGCCGGGATGCTCCATCAAATACATATCAGGTAAAGGTAAAGGTTTCACAGCGGCAGATGCAGCTCGACCGTCGTACATGCAACATCGATTATTTTTTGTTTTTAGGCGATTTTTAGGGGGTGAAACGTAATAGTATACTGCCCCATACCGCAACTATACTTTTTAATGCTATTTCGAGGGTCTCTCACATCCCGATTTCATTTATCCCGGTTTTCTTGATCGGTGGCGCTTCTCGTATGTTTAGCCTAGTAACCAGAGTCAAAACCGCCCTGGAGGGGTGCAACCCGGAGCGGAGCGGAGGGGCGCCCCGTAAGGGTAGGTTTTGACGATGGATTACCCTCCTTATCGAATGCACACACCAAAATTCGAAGGCAAAAAACATTTTAATTTTTTCACTTTTTCGGCAATACACGGGTTATTTTCCATTTTTTTGATTTTATTTATTACTAATATCCACTAATCACACCCCCATCTATCCGAATTTCAAAGAAAAATTCAAATCGGAGCGAAAAAATTTTACTCGATTTGAAGGGACCGCGGCCGAGCTATGTGGGTGAGACCGTGGTCGACCGCATACTAGATGCGACTTTCCCCTACTTTTCAAAAGTCGATATTTTGGTTATTTTGACCATATTCACCCTTTTTTTTTGTTTTATTAGACAAATATAAGCCTGTTCTTTAGTGTGTAGCTGAAGAAATTTTTTTTCAGCTAGTGAGAGATAGATAACTCTCCCCAATTAGGGTATATAGTTTTGTTCTGGAAGATTGTGCTGACAATATTTTTTCTCCTAGTCTGTAGACACTCTTATCTGCTCTACCATTGGATAGTTTCGCGATAATTTTACATATTATACATATTGATATTTTCTTAAAAAATTGTTCCGTCTTACAACATTTCTTGATAACAAAGTGAAATTGTTAATATTTTAATAAAGCTGTCGAATGAGCAAATGTTGATGAAAAGATTATTAGTTTTACGATTTTAAAATGTTCTGAATTTGAACGTATCTAGCTCGGAGCTTTTTAAAATTTTCGAATAAGAATTTGGAAATAAAAGCATATCCGATGTAGCATCTTTAAATGATTTACAGTATTCGCAAGCACTTGACGAACGCTTTTAAATGATAGAACGAAGACTTTAATTTTTGACACAATTTGAAAAGGAGCCAGAATCCAGCATTTTCAAAATAAATTACAGCATTCGACAACATTTCGAATTAAAAAATCTAAAATGAAGGGGCCAAAACTTGATGAACCCATTAAGGGTGTGTGTAATAATGAAATTGTGTAAACAATTTTGAAAAAGTGGTTGTTGAATTTTTAGGTTAGATTTTAATTTAAAATTCAAATGTTTCGATGTTACCAAAATAAAAGAAAATGTGTAATATAAAAAATGTAAACAAATAAATTAATTTTATTTAACAAAGGCTATTCGCCTCGGTCGGTCAAAACAAACCCGTAAAAGTTCAGTATCTGGTAAGTTTTACCAGGGCAGGTCAAAAGATATTTTGCAACAAAATGGCTTTGGGATCAAGTTCTTCGATAGTATTTGGAGAAATTGATCGTCCATTAAAGAAACAAATCGAAGGCTTAAATGAGAAAACAAGACGAATAAAAAGATGAATAAATATCATCTTATTGTAGCAGACTACG
Source organism: Podabrus alpinus (assembly GCA_932274525.1). Classification (NCBI taxonomy): domain Eukaryota; kingdom Metazoa; phylum Arthropoda; class Insecta; order Coleoptera; family Cantharidae; genus Podabrus; species Podabrus alpinus. Next base: position 61,726,294 of record OW026457.1, on the reverse strand, counting down.
AGAGTAATCAAATAAAGCATTTAATTTATATACATTTTTGTGAATCTTTTACGAGAGGTCATTGTTATAAAATTTACTACCTTCTACGATACGCAATTAACGTTTATTGCATTTAGTCACAAGTTATTTGATAACAATAATAATTTAACGTATTTTTATCGGCAAATCTAAACACTTGCACCATAAAATTGAAATTTAAGAACCATCAACCTGTTATTTTCTTCAACCAATTAAATTTGCAATTTTATTGAGATACATTCTTGCATTTTGTATTATCCGTCCTGGTTCGTTCATTATTTGTTATTCTTTAGATGACAATAATCACAGCGGGATGTTGGAGTTAAAGAATTGAACGTGAAACTATTTTAGTATTAAAGTCGAGAGCCGCATCGCGTATACTTAAAATTCATTAAAAATGGGTATCAAGAGACTTATAATCAGTTTATGCATTTTACGTTTAACCCCTCACCTAACATTCAACAACATTTTCCTTTTATCAGGTTCGTCGTAGGTTGAAATTATATGAGCAACAATAATTTGAGTTTGTTTGATGTGCAATGAGTTTGAGTTTTCATGCTTACGATTATCTTCCATTTTTGTCTACAATACACCAGAAGGTATTCTCTTTCCTCCACTGCAGTGCGGCGGCGACAAGTACTTTTGAGAAAGTGCAATCTATAGGATCTAATCAAAGAAAATCGCAAGGGACCATAATATAATGAATTTGTTTGACGGGCTGCTCTTTCAGATATAATATGATGAGATGAGACTATTGGGATTTCTTTTTCATTTTCACTATTCCACACCTTTAGAAAAAGCTACCGGAAGACCATTACAATTTTAGTAATTGATATAATGGTTAAAGCTCACTAATAATATAGCACTAATAAAAACGACAAGCGTGTAATCGAATATTAGACCACATAATGCCGCAACGCCGTGTATTAAAGGTCGCTTAAAACAATTAGATGATCAGAATACAGCGTGTCCGACAAACCAATCGCTTCCTGCATCATTAATCATAGCCGGCTGGCTGGGTAAGCTTGGGACTACAGGAATTATGTTTTAACTTCTTTCAGTTACACTCTTTAGCAATATATGCACGATCTTTAATTTATTACTATCTCTTAAACATTAATAAATTCTAATCACAATATAATAAATAGTTACAGTATTATAAGAAGGTAATATTTTAATCACTTTTTTTTAGATGAACAAAACCGTCGTCTAAATTTATTTCACATCTTCCATTCTTTTTATTTATTGTCTTTTCAAAACTTGTTTTATTGCGCGAAGAGGAAAGTAGAGAAAAAGTAGTGAATCCTTCTAATAATAATAATAATTTAGGTTAGAGGTCGAACGTCAAAAAACAATAAACGTTAGTTTAAAAAATTTGAAATCAAATTCATTACACGCTGTGAAGTAATTAGGTTTAAAGTTGATTATGATATAAAACTATTCGCCATGTAATCTCAGAAATAATTGCAAAACATATTAAACGCACCACTTTAGCACTCTACTATATAATTACAAATCGTTGAATTAAACAAGCGAGGAGTACGCTTTTTATTTATTAACTGAGTCCAGCACGAGGTAACCATATTTAATTGGATCTTTGTAAAAATTGGTACGGTTCGTTTATCTGCTTCATGTACGTCGACCAAGTGTTTATCTTCTCTTTCTGATTTGTTTAACTTTCATATTGTCGTTTGCTTTCTACATGCGAATCATAGCTAGTCTAATAGAAAAATTGCATTACTTCTCTGAAGGTTTCATTTATTCCGAGGATTTATTTATTCAAGTCGTGAGCAATTTTTTTAAATAAGCAAACAATTTTATCAAATTAAATGTTTTAAAAACGTGCCTTTTACTTAAATTTAGAAAAATTTAGCAGCGCATTTCGTTAACACATAACTTCTTAATTATAAAATCTAATTAAATAATAGTTCAAGCGTAGTTCAAGCAATATCTATGTTATAATCTCTAATATGATTAATATAGGTCGCTCACTAAATTTCTGCATATGCATCAAGGCGCGTTAGCTATTGGGTTGATTTTTGAACTCAAGTGGATGTGAGTCGAGATGATGGTGTCGCTTAATCTGAGGAAATCAATCTTCTTCTTCAGCCAATACGATCCATTTTTTGTTTAACTTATTATGCAAGATATATCTTAAAGAAATTCGGTTTTCTTTACGTTATAACTGGAACCCCCGAGGTGGGGAAAGCGCGTGGCTGCCACTAACCATCAGATCGGTTCTTAAAAATTCAAAAACACTGTGATTCGATAAGGATTGTCAGGAGTAAGTACAGAAGTTACTTCAAATTACAAAACACCGAATTCTCAACTGATTAGAATGTTAAAACATTCGAGGAGAATGGATCTAGTTGCTGCTGAGGGATGAACAAATGAATTCTGTTTTAACCGGGATGAGAAAGAACCAAATATTATAAAAACTGAAATCGGGTATGCCATACAACGTCTACAAAATGGCAAAACCTATGGGAATAACGATGAGGTACTTTCCGAAATGCTGAAAGCATTAGGGTAAGATGGAGTTCAAATACATTTAAACATTTGCAATAAAGTTTCAAAAACGGGACAATAGTCTAGTGACTGGACGAGTTCAGTTTTTAAACTACTTCACAAAAAAACTGTACAAGAAAGTGCCAAAACTACTGAACAATCTCACTAATGAGAGATTCTCCGAATAATCGAGCAAAGGCTATAGAAAAATCTGGAATACCAAATACCACTTGAATAGGCGGGCTTCATAACGGGGAGGGGGAAAATCAAATATTTAATACACAACAAATCACGTGAGTTCAATTCACCCATGCTCCTTTGTTTTATAGACTAATATAAGAAAGCTTTCGACTGTGTACACTGGTACGCTGATGGACGCCAAAGGAAATGGGTGTTCCCATAATAACAACGAGACGATTGTAAGACTGCATGATAAGAAATCAAAACCTTTTAAGGTGCAGAAAAGAGTGCGACAAGGTTGCATTCTCTCCCAAGGTTTATTTAATTCGTATGGTGAATATATCACAAGAAGGGTTTTGAGTGCATACGAGGGGGGCATGGCGATCGGTGACAAATCTGACATACGCGGATGATACCACGTTGCTGGCTAATAATGAAGACCAATTCGCTAATATGTTAAAATTGGTTATTAAAGCAAATGCAGCCATGGGTTTAACAATGAACTAGGAAAAAACCAAATTAAGTATTATCGATAGAGGTAGCACCCTAACAACGGGAAATCAACTAGCACAAGTGGAAAGAGTGAGTGAATTTCTAGACCTTGGTTTATTGCTGACCAGTGACGGGGGATCTGAAAGAGATCTCAGGAAATACGCTGAAATAGGTGGAAGTGGAGCTATAACAAAATTGAAGTAGATATGGGTCGACATGCAATTCACGACGGTTACCAAGATTCATCTAGTTAAGATCCTACTTTTCTCAATTTTCCTGTATGGCGTCGAGTCATAGACCATCAAGATTTTGAGCGTAAAAACTTCATGCTTCGGAGGGAACATTAAGCTGCCAGTCCCCCTGCATTAATGATTTTCTATTATAACAATAAAAACAGGGTATAGACACATTAAAGGGCAGTCTTACAAGCTACCTAAGATGTAAAAACCAATGCTTATATTATGTAGAACTAATTTACAAAAAAATTTGGTAAACACAGGTCCCAGATCTAAGATAAGAAGAAGCCTGGAAAATTTGGTGGTTCAGGGAAAAGTAAAAGGCAGATGACCTACGGTATATCGCCCAGTAGATATATTGATCAAAGAAAAAATATAATAAAACGACCTCTACAGGTAACAAGAGATGCAGAAAACCGGCAAGAATCGATGAGAATGGTGGGTAACTGCGAATGATTCCTCAGTTATGAGCATAGGCGTGCGCAAGGTTTTGGAATTGGGGGTGCCAAACCTTCCGCGGGGGTTTTTGAAATTTTGGAGCCAAAATGACGAGTTTTAACGGTTTTCAAGATATATTAAAAAAACATCAGAAAACCCTAAAATCACCCGATGATTAGCTAAAATCACCCGAAGATAGTTTCAGCCGCATATTGTTACTTATTATGTATATTTTAATGTGAATCTGTTTCCAATAAATTAAACTAATTCTTTGTAGACTAGGTATTCAATGGTCAATCATCAAACATTATTTAACCAACATAACATACATTTTGTTGGTGTACTTTAGCTACATATAAGCTACATATAAGAGCTACATATATATACACGTCTTACAATCTCATCCGCCTATTGAAAGGCACCATTGACTTGAACTCATTAATGATTGATTCAGTACTGACTCTATCTGCCAGTTCTTGTTCTAAGAACGGGATCATTAAGTGTTCCAGGCGATCCTTCAACATTGTGGTTTTAAGCTTGCTTTTCAAAACTGTTAGTTTTGAAAAGCTCCTTTCACTTGTACAACTAGTGACTGGCATTGTGGCAAACTTAGCCATTATAGTCATAAAGCTATCGTAGGTAGCACCTCTTTGAAACTGTCCCAACCAGTCAAGCCACCCAGGCACAGTTTTGGGGGGAAAGTTAGAGTCTGTATCACCACCTTTTCTACTCTTCAACAGTTTGAACTCCGCTTCCAGCTCAGACACATCCACTCCGAATTGATCTGCTAAAATTCGAAAATCACTGGTTTCACACTTGTTACTCTTGTTAGAGCCCAAATTCAGTCCCATCAGTTTCCCTACGGCAGATATCACACTTTTTGTTTCTTGACTGAATCTGGAATTAAGTCCTTGAACTAAACTGTCCAAAACAGGATAAAACGTGAAGATCCTCAACTCCTCTTCTTTGCTCTCTACATAAAAAGCTGAATCAGCTCGTGAGCCAGGCGTGTCTTCTAAAATAACTGACACTTTCCTCTTCTTGGGTGCAGGAATTTCAATTTCAACTTTATCACACATTTCCTTTGTTTTTGTGAATATCTCTTCAACTGACACGAGTGCGAAAACTATAACAACGAACAAGAAACATAACCTCTTTCACTGTTGTCAAGCGCCGATGGCGCGGTGGCGTAAGAAATAAGAATAAGAATGAGACGTTAAGACAGTCAGTGTTGACAACCCGCCAGCCGCCGCTGAGTAAAAAATTCCCGCGGTGCGCGTGCGGTGTCTGCGCCAGTTCTTTGTCTGCTAATAACTGGAATAAACAAAAAAAGTCTCGACCTAATGGGGGTGCCGTGGCACCCCTGGCACCCCCCGTGCGCACGCCTATGGTTATGAGGATGTGACTAGAGAGAAAGAGGATCAATAATAAATATGTGACCATTGGGAAGTTAAAAAGTGACAAGCATTAGGTCTTCAATATGTGCCAATTCGACCCAGTAAATAGGGAGCGCATTCTTAAGGTGGTTCAAGATTTTTTTGTTGAAAGAGAATATTCGTTAAGAAATGATGGGTATTTCTAAGGCAATACGGCAACGCGTTTTGGAGAATTTCAGGGTCTGGTTGGAAGAGTATCATTATTTAAAAAAAAGCTGTTTCATATTATCAGAGCGTACCATTCTGCATTATGTTAAATAAGTACTTTTTGTAATTTTATTATAATTTTTTCAAACGTGATTTTTATGGGACACATTGCATTCTTTATTATATTGTTATACTAAGCAAATATTGCTATCTTGTGCATTATTATCAAAGCATTGCCCCAATTGTGCGGCCTAAAGGCCGTACCGGAACATTTTATGGTTGCCAACAAAAACTGCACCAATGAGAGTTGTGAATAGAGAGAGAAATACACTGAACTGGTGTTCTATTATTAAGAAAATCATAATATATTTCTGTTGAGTTTTTTAAGAATTAATTAAATTAAAAACGACGATCATGGCCTGACAGTTGGCGCGATCAACTGCTAACCTAGAACTCCCCGATTCGACTCCGGGTACAGTCTAAAATTTCTTGACCGTCTTCTGTGCTTTCGGAGGACACGTAAAGCCGTCGGTCCCCCAGTGTTAATGAATTGCCATCATAACAATAGAAAACAGGGTGCAGGCACATCGAAAGGCAAGCTACCTGAGATGTAAAAACAAAGATCCTCATAGAATTATAAAAATTAGTAAAGAAGGGTATAAAAAATATAAAGAAATGAAATACAAAATAAAAAGCAAAGAAAGCAAGATAATATACAAGGTTGGATTGATGAGTTAGTGAAAACTAATAAGTGTCGCTACTAATCCAAAAAAATAATACTTTGCAAAATACAATCTGTCGAACGATCACTCACAAATTTTCAGACATACCTAATATAATATCAATTAGTTATTTTTTGGCAGCCGTTTATAGTGCACAACTTGTGCTTTTTTTCTTAATATAAAAAAAGTATATTTCGTTTGTTGATTAAAAACAACTTCTTGCGTGGGAAAAAAATTTTTCAGAATAAAACAAACTTGGTAGCTATTATGAGGATCTTCCCTATTGATAGAATTGATTTGTAAATAGTTTACAGAATTCCGTTGCGGTTGTACGATTACAAATGATGCGGAAATTTAGGATATCCAAATGAGGCTAAAACTCGAGAAATCATCAAAAATAATCAAGATATTGTATGAGAAAATTGAATATACTTTTGTGTCCTCTTACGAGTGACTTCTCGCCCTATAGTTGGGCGCCACGTTTTGTATCCACTCAGCGCTCAGGATCGCTAGTAAAATGTTCTTCAGACGTGTTACACAATCAAAATACGAGACAGGACATATCTAACACAATTTATTAACAGCATAACATATAACCACAAACAACAATACAATTAAATTACTAAATAAACTCAACAGATAATTAACAACTTAGAATCCCTACTGCAATTTTTGTATAATATTGTAAAGCTTTACCTTGATCTGTTTCTTTCCGTAAAACGAACTTAATTTCGTCGCACGTATTCTCACGCACTGCCGAACTTTATACACCTTCTTCCTTCCCCTATATTCCTCCACGTACTTGCTTCTCGCGTTCCGTTATCCAATGCAGGACCAAATCCACCAATTCTATTTATTCAAATTTGTCCAATACTGCAACACCCTTTATTTTGGAACTGCTATCCCATTAACTCTCCTTCTATTTATGTGATTCCAACACAATTGTATAATTTTGACCTGCAAAACACTTAATTCTCTTTATTTTCTGAACTGCAAAACTACTATTGGTTTGCGTGTTGTCTATTCATCCACTTCTTCAAACACAATTGGTCTGCATATCATTTATTTATTAATTTCCTCAAACCCAACTGATCTGCATGTCGAATATTTATTAACTTCTAAACACGACCGGTCTGTAGGTCCTCTATTTTGCAACTTTCATAAACACGACTCGTCTATCTGTCGTTTAATTCTCCACTGTCTTCATGCTCTTTATTATCACTTGGCATGGTTACCACTTGCTTTTTTTTTCTTATGTTTTTCTTCTAAGAGGCCGCACTATACTACCTCTATTCTTTTTATTTTCATCACAAACAAAACTTAAATCTAGTAACATTTTTTAATTTTTAATAAACACATTCATACTGAACAAATTTTAATTAAACAATGTTGACATATCCTCCCTCTTATCTTGATTGCGTATCACGTACACATTTCTGAGGGAGCTAGCATATAGTGGACACAACAATACATACATGAGATTTTTGACATTGTAAGCATCTCATATTAACATTTTCGCAAATGAAAAAGATATCTGTGTAAAATGGGTTGCGTGTTTGTTCACAATTTGATAAAAAATACAATCGTGTGACAACTTCAAAGCATTTTTTCGAAGCTGTTTAAGCCAAATCTAAGTTGAACTTTTTTGTGTTGATTCATGACCGTTAATGAAAATTGGATCCATCATTTTATATTATCATTTTATACTATGCAGATGGTTAACAAACGCTTGAGAAACGTTGGAGTAAGTATATAGAGCTATATAAAAGATTATGAAAAGATCATTTTTCACTACGTAATCTATCGCATAACCGATAATTACAAAAAAATCCAGCGTGGACTCCATAAAGGGAAAATTGATATCATCATGGTCTACGGGGAAACAAAATCGTTCGGAGTAAGAAAACCTAGATGTTATGAAACGTGAACGAAAACATATCAAGAAAGAATACGTCAAGGAATTTATTGCATAAAATAAATAACCGATGCATGTACTATGTAGACAGCCCCTGGCCAAAATCATAATAAATGAAAATTACAAAGAGAAAAATCCAAGACCGAGAGCAGAATTTCATAAAGCCCTAAAAACCTCGGAAATAATAAAACACTGCGTATTGCCGGTACTTCAGGAGCAATCATTTAAAGCTATTCTTCATAGAATCTTCAGAATTATGCGAAATTAATACAATACAACGTTCTTAAAAAGTTAGCTCGTGCATTTCTTCTGAAATGAAATAGTACTTACATATAAAAAGATCGACATAGAATAATTTATTTATGGCTAAAAAAAACTTCCCTGATCAGAGCAGACGGTGTAAAAACCGTCTATTCCCGTGGTTCAGAATCATACATACATAGAACAATCAATCTCACGCCTCAATAATTGAGAAGTATTTAGTAAAGAAGCAATTTGGGTTACGAAAGAATGTGGCAAAAAGAGAAGCAATTCTAGCATTTGGTTCATTCATCAAATAGAAAGAATGAAGGGGAAAATAAAGCAAGTGCATGTTGCATTTCTAGGCGGGGAAAATAATTTTGATAGAATGACAGATATATGAAGTAATTGGAAATAGTAGTGTGGACATAAGGTAAATAAAGATGATACAAAGTATCTATATGATTTCAAAAAGTCAAACTAATTAGCGGGTGGATGCAAGAATTTACTTAGAAAGCATAATAACCAGTGATGAAGAAGAAAAAACTGAAATAAATAGAATAAATTCGGCTAAGAAAGCGTTTTACAGTCAACAACTTCTAATGACTATTGCAAACAGCATACAAACAGAAAAAGTAAAAACTTTATACAGACATATTTTCTGGAGGATGGTTCTAATATGGATGCGAGATGGAACATCAGCTGAATGGAGGACGGAGGAAAATGGACGAATTGATACTGGTGTAAAGGAAATGTGGAACATAACAAGGAAAATGTAGAGAATATTGTGCGTATCGATCGCGGGAAATAATTCTGTTGGATGACCTTGCCTAATATGTATAGCAAAATATACGAAAAAAATCGAAAGGAGAGCGTCAGACAGAGCGACATGGATGACTGCGACAAACCAGTCCGTGGACTGACAACCGAGAAGAAGAAAAGATTAAAAATGTAAATATAGGAACAAATATACCGCTTACACTTTATATGCATAAACCTTTCGTTTTTAAATCGTAAAATAGAACTATTGATGTTTTTCCAATTTAAGTGGCTAATAATAAAAGAACTTCTTGTTTTATTATAATAAAACCTGACTGAATACCTTAACTAAAGCTCGACTACGATCATACATTTGGCTAACAGAATTATTTATAAAAAAAATTTGATAAAAATAAAGATAACACGAATGTTAATTAATGACTTTTCTGTGCGGTTGTTGCTCGGATGTACATAATTATTTATAGGTATTAAATAACTTATACACTTTTATAGCTTACTTCAGTGGCGGGTTATAATAAGAAGTGTTGAACATCTCTTGTATAATTTTCTCTGTATTATATTATAAGGTACATTATGTACATACATAATACTTACATATCTTATACGTATTATTATTAATTTGTATTCAAAAGAAAATTATAATAATTAAAGAAGACAATGGAACGATAATCTAATAATTTTTATCCCTTCTATAATCCAATTTGAAATTATTTACGATCATAAAAATTTGATCAAAATAAAATTGATATATTGACCAATACTTTTAAGTTTTTGAGTTTGTGTTTTTAAGAGAATAGCTTTGTGGTTTATTTACTTAAGTACATAATTTTAAATTTATGCCCCAGTGTACCCGTAAAAAAGCTATCAAACAAAGTTATCAAACAAAAACAACCTATTTACAGGGAAGGAACTATAAAGAAGGGTCTTTTTTAAAAGGCCAGTCTGACCCCTGTTCATTAATTATTGATACGATTGTGTGCAATGAATAAGTAAGACACATTATAAAATAGATCGAATAGCGGACCGAATGAATCCGTGGTCTTCTTCGGAAAATGCAGACCACGCTCGCTAAAGCGCAGAGATCATATAAAATTGAAGCAAATTGTCGTAGCGTTGATCTGATTATATTTCCGGATATTGTGCTGCTGCAAGCAATGAATAGATGACGCACGCTTTTTTGGACTTATACTAACAAAATTCAATTCTTTCCAAATTACGTTTTACTTCAACATTTCAACTTAATTTCTATCTTAAATTCATTATTCTTATAGTCTAGATCAGTGCTTCCAAAATAGTTTATCGACTGGCCGTTTGTCAAATTTCATTCATTAGAATTCAAACCTACCGGTAGTATTTCTCAATGGAAATTTCTTATTAGTCAAAATTTTATAATTAAAAAAATTATTTTTTGTCAATATCGTTTCTAGAACACACCGCATACATCATAAACAAAGTTTAATAATCGTTAAATTATACAATATAAAAAATTGCGTAATGAATATTTACAAATCAACACACAAAATTTTAAATTTGAAAGAATACCGAAAAATTTCTATTAAAAATGTGACATTTAACTTTTAATTTATATCTTCTATATTCCATATCGATATTGTCATAATAGTGAATGGAATACAGTTATATAAAAATACAATACATGGAGCTTATGTTTAAGGTGATTTTATATTTCACAATATGACGAAGTAATAACATAAAATTGAAAATGTAGAAGAGGTTTTTTCACATATGCTTATTAATTTTATGCATATGTGTAGGTATATAACAACCGTCTATGTAGTATTATTTTGAAAGACCGACTTACTTTCACTGAAGAGTTGTTACTATAATAAAACCGCGGTGCACAGTTATAATAGTTGTTTATAGTTGATAAAGTGGGTACTAAACTACTCTAATGAAACGCACAATTTGATTTGTTTAATTTGTAAACAACTTGTAAATAAAATTACGAAATCATACCTGCATATTTTTATCACAATCGCTCGATGAAAGTAAGACTTAAACATAATTTTCAAAATAAAACCCAATCGATAAGAACCTTATATGGTAACTTCCTTGGTGGGGATGTAGAATAGGAATAAGTACACGGTTGTTTTTATCTTTTTCGGAAATAATTTAACCTAAAACTTTTTTAATCTATGTAAAAGTTGTACATCAATAACAGTACAGATGGAGCGCGCGAGGTAAACTGCAGATTAATGTTTGCATATTACACTACAATATAATCTTCATCTCGGTTCCGAAGTTTTATTAAAACAATAGTGGTACCTACTTAAAATTGGGCAAAAAATGTAATTCATTTAGATAATTCGTGCCGAATAAAAAAGTGGAAAATTTAAGGTATATACAAAGTTTAAGATCAAATATAATGCAATTTTAATAACATAATCACATAACATGTAAGTTCCCAGTGTCTATCAAGTTCATTGTACCCTAATATGTTGCCAATTACATCAACTTATTCCTAAATGGTTTAAAACATTTAAAATTAAAATTGAAATTCTTGAGTAATTAATCAAAAACGTTAGTATACATTGAGAAGTCTTATCGTTAATGGTTAATGTTGGCATTGTCCAATTATATAATAAACAGGTAGCTAAATACGGTATGCGTTAGTATTATTAGAAGTTGTTCGAAATGTTGTTGGAACGCTGTCATGTGGCGTTTGCTCCAACTTAAGCCTGTTAAGGATAAAAAGCTTCATACATAAACGAAGTTAAAGTTTGGTCTTTTCCTTTTACAATTTTCTAACTGTTCTTTCAAATAAATTTATTATTTTTGGTTTTTCTGATAAGATGTAATATCTTAATCGAAAGCAAAAGTATTGATTATTAAGTACAAATGTTTGATTTCAGAAGGTGAAGCCTATTAATGGTGTATCTGAAGGCAAGGTGAGTCTAGTACATTCTCGTCACGAACTAGCGATTCCATGTCAATCCAATAATCTCGGTGTTCCGGTCTGACTTGGAGCGATTCTTGTCTAAGAAGCTATTTTGCTATATGCATTATGTATATTGTGATCTCTATAAATTTTTATTCAATTTTCTTTAAATTATTAATAAACATATATCGGTAAATCTACGCATAACTCTTAAACCGTCCTTTGTATTTATTTGGAAAATTAAAAACAAAATTTTTATATTTTGATTGGGGAGTGAGGAACCCACAGAATAACAAATAAATAAATAAATAACCGCCAAAAGCACCTACGGGCCGAAACTTTTCCACATTAAAAACGCAGAGATATCAAAAACATTGTTGAAAGTATTAGATTGTCGTCGAAAGACATCAATTTGAATTTTTATTTTCTTCCTAAATCATTTTAACGATAAAAATTTGCGGAAGGTTCGCAAAGCAAAATGGAACAATAAACAAGATATTCAATTATTACAAATTACAAAATGCTAAGCAAAACACAAAATAAATGAGCCTTAATTAAAATTTTCAAATTATCACTATCACAATTAGTTTCTAATTTTGAACACTATGTGAAAACTTTTACAAATAACTCATTAATAACTTTTCAGAAAATCATAATTTAAATTTTAGTTTAAAATAGGTACCTTGTCAACAAGTAATCAATCATTCACATTATTGACTTTGCTGACAACGCCAACTTTAAGAAACGTTTTTTGTTAAGTTTGGATTAACTTAATTTTGTAAGTATAAAAATCGAACGGTTATTTTAGGATTGACTATCGATAAGTTAACGTTTTTAATTATTTTGGCCTACTTTTTCCCGATTTGTCGTGTATATAAGAAGAAAAAAGTATTCTTACCATAATACAACTTGGTGATGATGGTAGTACTAAAGCGTGGACACTTTTAAGTCATAGCGAATGTACTTTTTGAAAATGTGCCCTTGTTATTATTTAATTTGTTCCAATAATGGCATTTACTGTGTGAAAGTTACCATTGTTACAAATTCCATCTTAGTTTACGACATCGATTTGAGGTCGAACGGAATATGATTAATTGTAATAAAAATTGTTAGAAGAATGAAACAGTTAACTACCAGTATGCCCATCTCATTGTTATAAGTTATAATTTATTTATTTTCTTTTTTTTATTGATAGTGACTATAGTTTTGCATAGTAGTCGTGATTGTTTAAATTTTTTTTTTGAGGTTATGTAATCTAATCAAAGTCAATACGTTAAGTTACATGACACAAACTAACGGGTATTGCACACACGTGAGTGACCGACGGACAGACAGCCCAGCATGTGTTAAAGGTCAGGGCACATCATCTCGAACAAACACTCGTTGACTGCAATGTGCATTTTAAAAAAATATCAATCTCTTGTCGGGGGGCCGCGATTAGTTTCGCTGTTAAGATCATGATGTATTTGTGTAGTTACGACATGCCGTGTGAGATATGTTCATGTTCTCGTATTGTTGTTTTCATGTTGCGGGTAACTTTGTGTTTTCATATCAGCATGAGACAATGTATGGTAGAGAAAGAACATCGGTGCTAGTTTTCATGCAATAATTTTGTTTTATTAAGTAGTGGCTGTGAGGTAATATAATACAGGTACATAAATAATTTTAAATGCCCTTTCATAATAATAAAATTTAAGTACGAATATAAAACTATTAATTTCGATTTATACAGTTCACTTATGTTATAAGTAATAGATGTTCTAAGAGATGATGTAGTGAAAGGTACTTACTTGGATAAGAAATAATAAAATAATGTAAATAAAAATTTTAATCGAATAGTTTGCTGGTCTGAGCAATAACAGAACATCCGTCGAAGATATATTGTTGTTTATACGCTCAAGCGATTTCATCCTTCGAATGTTGCAACAGAAAAATCAATTTTTATTAAACTTACTTTGTTATATAGTAGTACTACCTACTACATAATATTGTATACAAACTTTTACTTTTATTAATAATAATTGTTTTAAAGCAAACATCGTGCATGCGATTTTTGGAGATGATGCCGAGTAGAAGAAAAAGTGTCAAGGATCAGTTAAAGAGTTCATTTTCTCATTGATGTCAAATTTAAGCTCCCCCCCTCCAACAAATCTTTTCTGACGAGCGTTGAATTTGGGGTTACCATTTTTCATGGTGTTAAGTTCTGACAGTTTTTTATCTGAACAAAATGAAGCTATTACTAATTTGTTGTACACATACACATGCTTTACGATCATATTATAGAAATAGATAACTAGTTATGATAGTTCTTTGACTAGTAGTTCAAGGGCTTGTTTAGATTTATTATAACAGCATTTTTTATTGATATACAAATACAAACATAAATAAGTAGGTACAAATCAATTACGATAGAACAGAAAAATAGCAGAGAATTTAACAGAAGATCAGCGTGGATTTTGAAGACAAACCGGAACAAGAGAGACAATACTGGCAATACAACAAAATTAAGAAGAAAACTGGGCTAAAACACTTGAAATATTTGGACATGTAAAATTTAATTATAAAGATACAATGACCAAACAAATTGTAATAGAAAATGATGCCGAACAGAGAGAAACAAAGATTAAGAAAATAATAATATATACTACCTTGCGTTTGCTATTCAACGCTGGTATATATTTAAAAAAACAATAGAAGAATTTAGAGGACAAGGTTATGTCTGTACCAGCACTTACATATGGAAGCGAGACCTGGACACTCACAAATAAAACCGAGAGCAGGTTTTTGAGATCCATCTTGGGACTCATACGTCTGAAAACACAGACTTGGGCGAAAAAATAGTACAATACCGAAGCGAATGGAAAAACCACATGATGAGAATGATAAGCGACCGACTCCCCAAACAGTTGTACCTCTACAAACCAGTCGGAAGACGAAATGTAGGAAGACACAAAAAAAGATGGAAGGATCAGAGGTGACGTAACGGGCCAAAGCCTAAAACATGAAAAAGAAAAAGTAGAAGAGAGGAAGAAGTGATTAGCAATAATCTGATGAAAATATCAATAGGATATAGCGCTTCTAGTAGAGGACAAAGATAAATTTACACAAATACTGAAAAACCTAAAGAACAAACCAAATATAACAATAAACTTTAAAAAAATAACAAAAACTGTGGTGTCCAACTACAAGAAATGTAGGAATTTTCATACTTAGGCAGCACCACTATAAGTGATAAATACCGCATAAAAGAAACAATAAAAAGTTGCCATCGGAAAAAATCTTGTGGCTGTAGGAGTAGAGAAGAAATAATGTTCAAGATTAGTTGAATAGAGAAAGTGACAAACAAGGAAGTGTTCAGAAGAGTTGGAAAGCAGAGAAGGCTATGAAAATACATCAGAAATAAAAGACCAACTAGTGAAAGGATCCCCACATCTTCAAAATATGTGGCTTGTTTAAAAAGTAATAGAACTGAACGAATTGATAAAAAAATAAATTAAAAGGAGCTTATGGAGATTGTAACGGAATCTTTCTTCCAAAGATTTGTTACTTATGAGTTCTCAAGAACATCCTTGGAAACTAGCGCGATGGTAGAGGAAATGCTGGTGTGTACGACGCGATTTTAGGCAGTTTTTCACTAGAATTGCCAACACGCACGCATGCTTCGAATTGTGTGTGCTTGGGTTTTCCGATTATAGAGTCCTAGTGGGTGGATAACCTGATTATTTCAATTGCGTTGTTGGACGAAAGTATTACGCCTTCTTGGTGTTTGGAAGTCTTTCTGGTTACCACAAAGCTTGTTTTCGAGTTAGGGAGCCGAAGATGGTCACCAAATTTTATTTGAAGTTGATATGATGTCTGTACGTTGTAAACACCTTATCCTGGTTCGATTTGGTTGTTGGTTATCAAAGTATTAAATTCTACGATTAATTCGAATTTTATGGAAAAGTTTGGTGTTCACCAAACCATGGATTTACTCCATGGTCACCTCCATGGTTTCCAAGTGCAATCAATTAACAAGTGATTTTTTACTTTCGCGAGTGTGATTTTATTTCATAGAAAGGCAAGTGTGCCTATGATGAGTAAAATTCTATCTATGTATGTTGAGTTCAATTGCAGATTGTGGTACTTATAATTAAATTCAGTATAATTTAGATTTAGTCAGATCTGTAAGGAATTTAGGGGTAATTGTCCTTACTATATTTACCACGAATCTGAAATATGCATAATTAAGAGTTGATTAAACTATTTTGTTATGTTTGTTTTATTTTATTTTGAATCGAGCATTTGAGTTTCTCTTATTGTAGCTTATCTACGACTCTCGCACACCGTCTCGAGGTGGAGGAAAGAATTTTGTGATAAGATCATGTTGTAATTACTATCGTAGTGGAATAAAAATAAGCGAATAGTGGTGAAACCACGGTCGTCGTCGTGGAAAACCTTATACGTAAGAAATGAGGAAAATATACCTCAAGTGAGGACTCTCGTGAAGTTTGATGGTTAGAATCAGCGATAGTGAATTAAACTTGAATCACCAAACCGGTTACGACATTTTGACCAAGAAAATGAAATAGAAATTTATTGTGTAAAGCTGGTTTCAAAAATCTCATCAACTAACAAAGTTTGACCAAAAATTGATACCATCAATTGAAAATGT
Source organism: Podabrus alpinus (assembly GCA_932274525.1). NCBI lineage: Eukaryota > Metazoa > Arthropoda > Insecta > Coleoptera > Cantharidae > Podabrus > Podabrus alpinus. The sequence goes on along the minus strand of OW026457.1, from coordinate 61,709,632 downwards.
CTTAAGCTACTCTATGATGTCGTTCTGATTATCAGTGCATTCAAACCGTTCACGCACTGTCACGCTCATGTGCAATAAATAAAACGCGTTCCAACTGATCGCGGACGGTTTATCATACGATTCTTTTGGGGTTCCAATCAAACTTGTGATAGGTCTAGGACGGTTTCTGAACTGTCATTTTGGTACACGTATAGATTGTACCTTTACATTGGTACATGGTGTAGTACATTAAAATTAGTGAGTCTTTTCGCACTTATTTGCAAAAACTTAATGCAACTGGGACACGAGTCGAAAAAAGTGAATAAATAACTTGCTATTTTTGAGCAATATATTTGCTTTAAATGTCACATTAGTTACAGAATCACTAGTATTTGTAATTGTGTACAGGCCTGGTAGGGGAATAAAAGAAGTTCTTTCAATCTTCAAACAGAATATTTCTTTCAAGTCATCGGTGATGTTTTTTTCAGTATATGCTTGTGCGATTCTGAATTAAAAAACCGCTGTGCTCTACAAGAGACCAATAGAAGACCTTAGCTGTTATGCAACTTTCTGTCGAATCTGTCAAGACCAAATTCTAAAAACAAGTTATATAATATCGACACATCATTATGCTTTTTGAACTGCGCTTTAAGTCCGGTGTATTCTAACGATTTGCTTCATATACATAGATTTGAAACTTCTAGTTGTGCCGTTATTTGAAGGTAGATTGCTTCTGTGTTTTCTGTGTAACAGTTAGCTTCAACAATCTCACAGAGCTTCTTCCAATTTTATATATAATTTACTTTTGTAATAAATAATATGTAATTTTGAATAAATATTTTCTATTTGACCCCAATTTCACTTGGGTCCAGCTTTGATTGGAAATTACCGGTTAGTCGGCTGGGAAGTCCAGCTCTGCACAGAAAGTGACAGTTATTTTGCAAAAGGAAGGCTCAAGACAGGTAGCAGTGAAGAGCATGCAACCAGTCGGCAAACTGAGAACTACAGAGAGAGAAAAATAATTCTTTCCTTATTAAGTATGTATTAATTTGTAAACTGAAATTTTCCACTTGGTGAGCAAAAAATAGCTATGCAACTAGGACAACTAAATTCACACTTGTTATAATAAATATGGTAAACGATCCCTAAGTGGTTCTGGATAAGGGATTAGTTTTTGGCATTGTTTTCAATATTACTTTTTGGAAATAGAACTCTTCATTTTCCACAAATACAATAATAGATATTCACGGTCTTGCTGTCTTCTTCTCCCTCTTAACATAGGTCTATAACCTGTTCTTTAACATTTTTGTTTTATTAACACTTCATTGGTGTTGTCAAGCAACTTGCCGGTCTGTTCGCTTGGTTGTGTGTCAATTCTGTTGCGATATTTTCCATGAAAGCTTTTGATTTCATCAGAAAATGAAGTCATATGTAAATCTCGCTGTACAGCATAGTTGGGAACATACCATGGGGCATCAACGATGGTCCTCAGTACTTTGTTTTGAAAATGTTGGAAAATTTATATATTGGAGTATCTTGCAGTTCCCCACGGTTGCACTCCATAGGTTCATATTGGTTTCAAAAATGCCTTATATGTTAGGAGATTGTTCTGTGACAGTCGCGATTTTCTACCGATCGTCCAATATATTTGGCGGAATGTGATTCTCAGTTCGTCGTTTAGTAAACATATGTTGACGCCATGTTATTCTTTTGTTTAAGTGCATTCTAAGGTACTTGGCAATATCGGCTTGTTTCTTTTCACATGGTTAACGTAATGTAGGATTTGTTTTATTGGTTAAATTTTTCAATTTTTGATCCAAGTTTTTATTTTGTTAAAATGATTTGCAAGTACTCAGAGGCAGATAATGGGTCTGTATGCGACGTCAGAACAGCTGCATCGTCGGCAAAAGTGGCGATTGTTGTTAGTTTTGCGGTTGACAAGTTGGCTGTATACAAAAGATACAGCACGGGTTCTAAAACATTACTTTGGGATACACCATAGTGAATTTGATAAAGATTCGTGTACTCTTCTTGATATATTACTAAGAAATGTCTGTTGGCAAGATAAGATTTTAAATTTAGGTAATGGTGGTATGGAAGTAACTGTTTCAGTTTATAGTACAATCCTTTCTGTGCCATACTTTATCAAACCCTGGCTTACATCCAGAAACTTATGGAGCAGTAACTTTTATAATCCACATCATCATTGATCTGTTTTGTTATTCTGTGGACTTCCTCAAAGGTACCATGTTTGTTTCGAAACCCGAATTGATGGTTTGGTATTTTTCTTCAAGTATTGGTCTAAGGTCCAGTTGTTCAGTATTAGGTTATCTTTTAACCTGAATTATTTTCCATGGAAACAATTCTTGAAACAATCATTTCTATGGAAAATAACCCAGGTTAGAAAATAACCAGAAACTGAACAACTGGGCCTAAGTAGTTTAAGGAATAATTTTTCAAAATTTTTTGAATGTTGACAAGAAACTTATTGGCGTATACTAGTCACATCATCTAGTTTTCAACAGGTTTTTCGAAGATGAATAATTTCTGCAACTTTCCATTGATCGGGGAAGTATGCCAATGTCAATATTGCATTAAAGATATGCGTAATAACTTTAATGCATTTAGGTGTAATTTTTTGCATCACCTTGCCTGTATTAAATTGAAGCCTGGTCCCGTTTTGGGGTTAATTTCAATTTTCATAGGCCTTTTAACTTCGTTGACTTTGAACGTTTTTATAGGTAGATAGATTTGTAGTGGTGATTCCAGGTAATTATCTATTTCATGGTCATCGTCTCCGATACAGCCTAAAGTCCAAACTTGTATGTAGGTTAGGTGGCGAATTTTCAAAATACCCTGAGACTTTTTGTAAAACTTTGGTCCAAACGGGATGAAATTTTTCGAAACTTGGAAATTTTACCATTGAAATACGTAAAGCATCAAATTGTAAGAATAAATTAATAAAGCGATGAGAAACGTTTCCAAAGAAAAGTCGGACATCCACACAAAAGATAGAAAGACGTATGAAGTTCGAAACAGGCCATCCAAAGCCTAATCCATGAATAATTTACAAAATTTGGAAAATAAAATTGTTTCCTTAGCTTAGCGTATTTTCAACATCAAAGCCATAAAACCGAATTTAAATCTAAAAATATTTTTTCGAAAGGAAACATTCTAAAAAAAAAATTAAATTCTAAAAATTGTAAATTAACGATGGAAATGAACGCGCCAACGGTTTTTGTTGATTATAACAAACTAGAAAACTTACTATCAAGTTCTTCTTCCGTTGTCAAAAAAATTGGCTAAACTGTAAATAATTTTTGGAAAATTGCAAGAATTTGTAAAATTTTTGGCGAAATAAAGGTTCAAAGCTGAAGGAAAATTAAAAATATCTAATGTATAATTCCTCAGGAATCGACGAGTATGTTGTCTTTCAAGGAGTTCATGCCCAAAAATATGTTAAACATTTTTAACAAATTAAAATTTTTTTATTCTTTTAATCATTGAATCAGCGAATTGAAAGTGAACATTTTCTTCGAAAAGGTCTTCGCTTGCCTTCAAAATTCATATTTGGATTTTACTCAAAAAACCCCACGATTTTGAGGCATCGCATTAACTTGTCATTATTAAGTTGGAACGGCACTGTTAATACATTTTTAGGTTAACATTAACCAATAATTATTGCAGGACCGCATTCAGAATAGGTAATTATTATGAACCAAACAATAAGCAAATATTAAATACATTTAAAATTAATTAATTTAAATATTAAATACATAAAAGCAAATAAGAAATACATTCCTATAGGATGGAACTAAAAGAAAATTAAAAGAATTAATTACGGTTTTTGATAACAGTTTTAAATGGTTTCCAATTTAGTTGCGTTTAAACTTTATCAAAATTTGTCAAATATAATTAGTACCTATAATGGTCATAATGGTATAAAACCTCGAAAAATGATTTGTAACCCTAGAAATGAATGGGGAAAGTTATGCAACGTTCACATAGTCAATTTTTTATTGTTATGATGGAATATCATTCACACAGCATCAGTGACGACTTTACGTGCCCTTCGAGGCACGGAAGACGGTCGAGAAAAATTAGACTGTACCCGGAGTCGAACTGGGGAACCTCGCATTAGCAGTTGATCTCGCTAACATTCAGGCCATGACTGTCGGATCAACTTGATGTAAATGTTTTTCATCCATTTTTGGGTGGTACACACATGTTAACCGAGCTAACTAGGAAATATTACGTGCTATTATAAAACCGCCACAGTACTCCCTCCAAGAAATCACGTTAGTTGCAGGACACAACTAACTACAATTTGTCAGATGAAAACGTCAAAAACATTATCGATAGGTCTATAGATTGATTCGATTTTTTATCTATGGGGTCTATGGACAGAGAGTTAAGTCAAAAAATTATATAAAAGATGTATCGAATAAATAAAGAAAAATTTATGTTGTAGCACTTAGGTATATTTATACTCGTAGTATTATTTTTCTTTATTTTCTCGTAAAATTGTTTACAATTTTTAGTAAAATTACGTTTTATGACCAATAAACTTGATATGGTTAAGACATTAAATTGACGTTGTTGTGAAGATCATAATATTTGTATTTGAAAAATAGTCTTTCTAAGGGTGCGGTGGAAGTTATTGGTAATATTTAACAAAATAATCAATATAAAATGTTTATGTATATTTTTAATTACGCTATAATTTCTTTATCTTGCATGACAAAAAATGGTAAAACAGAACGAAAAATAATTAAAACCAGAGAATAAGTAGTTAAACTCAACTAATTTTTTGTAGTATGGTTTAAGTTATGCTAAAAATTTGCGTTAATTAAATATTTATAAATGATCGATACGAAATTATAACAAAAGATGTTTCGTAAGCAGCTGCAGTTTGTAGAAATAATTAAAATAATTATTTTAATACTTATACATACATCAATTAAAACTTATCTATGTATGTACATCTTTATAACCGTCGAAAGTTGAAATTTTTTCTCAAAACCTCCGTTTGGTTTTATCCATACATTTTTGCACTGATCTGAGTTTCAGTAAAATCGTCTTGGGCGCTTTTGAATTCACCTGTGTTCCGCAAGTTTGACATTCCTAATTATGACCTCGTTTTAGATCTCGCTTTGAACAAAAATGAGAATGGCCACATTATAATATATACCATGACTTAATAAATTCAATTATAATTTAGTTTGTCATTATTGTAATTATGGTAAACGACTTTATTACAAAGAAATATTTGTAAAATTAATTAATAAATACATAAACTTAAAAAAAGAAAATTAATAATTTATCGACGACAGTCGAACTGTATTGTCGCCTTATTAGTAAATGTGAGTGAGTTGATTCCAGCAATTACTATGGTCGTTTTAATTCTGAGTGAAAGTAACACCATCGATTATTACGTAAAATTATAAGCACCTGCAGATCAATTTTAATTATTTGCAGAATTTACATCTGCTTAAATTCATTATTATTTAACCGTAACAATAGAAAATGAAAAAATTCTTATTCAACGAGATGTTGGGCAAGTCTCGCCAATTTAAAGAAATGGGTACGAAGAAGTTATTGATTTCATTTGTATTATTAATGAATGTGATTCATAAATAATAATTTTATGGAGTCAACGGTGGCTGACAGTGATGATGTCTGTCAGGTAGAAGTGAGATCGGTCATCATAATAAGAGAGCGTTCAAGGTCACCCGGAAGAATGGACATGTATGACGTCAGAGAGGTCACCGACGGCCTCTTCGTGGATCAGGTGTATAACCTAACGGTCGCTTGCATCATGATATGGTAGGAGGCTGAAACCATCACGCATCGCCAAACCAAAGTTGGAACGATTTTGGAGATAGTCACGTTTACAGTTCAGATTGAGCAGTATATTCAACTGCAAAATGTAATGCTTGTACCTCATCATTTAGACACATTCACACGGTTGGTTTATGATTAGTTTTTTATGTTGTTTAACTTTGATGTAGGTAATTTTTTTCTCTTTCTGTGCATGTCTACAAATTTACAGACAGTAACTATTCTTCTATCACAGTTTAATGTCTAATGATACGTGATAACACATGCTGCGTTTAATTTCTTTATGATCCATTGTACTTTATGAGTTAAGAAATGCAAATTAGATACCTAAATACAATAAATTCTTTCTATCAACTTATTTCAACTTTTACATTGCTTGACTTGTCATTTGTTATACACGCACAGTATTCCATTTCTACATTTCAAGATACATTCTTGATATACCTACATTAAAAAATTTTGCAGTAGGTTTGATATAATTGCATTAATTAAATATATTGCAATAGTAATTATAATCATAACCTGAACTATATAAATAACTGTGCGTTTAAGGAGCTTTTAAAAGAAAACTATTTCAACTATTCTAGACAATGCACTGCTACTCATAATTAAACCATTACAACTGTCACTAAATAATTTAAAAAAGCTCAATAAATTAAAAAGCTCAATTAATTTTATTTATTAGAGTTTACTTTGAAATTGTGATGTTATGTTGGTAAAACTGCAATCAAGATCAAAATAAAATAGTCGAGAGCGTGCTCAACTTCTCCATTTCCTACTCCATTCTCAACCCATACGACTTAATTAATTATTATTTTAATTAACTATGTAAGTAATAATAAGTTATAAAAATTTCTTACGCAACAAGTTCGTTAAACTGTATAAATCTATCGTCCAATCTCGTTATTTGTTTATGTATATTCTTTATAATATAACAATCTTCTCTAATTGGAATTGTTGTTTCAAACCTACGTTCCGTAAAAATTCAAATTTTTAAATCGATTTTATTTCGAAAAAGGTTGGATCGATATAGAAGCGTAATTAATTAGAGACGACTATGATCGGATCGAGCTTTAATACCGCTGACGGCTCCACAAAGAACAACATTTTAATTGTGTTTGATTAAATATCTTCGAATTTACATCCAATGTTAATTTCGATAAAACGCCTTTCTTCTTCCCCCCCCTCTGGGTCAACAAAGCTTTATCTGTGTGGGCCATCCTGTATGATATTGAACGTTCTGGTTATGAATAAGTAAGTGGTAAAGAAAATCACCAATTAAGAAAAAAAAGCAATTTAATTTTAAATTGTGGTATTACAAAGCAACGTTTACACGCTTAAACAATTTACACAAATTGGCTTGTGTTAGCAAATTTGTCAAATAAAGCGGACTCACGTGTAAACAGGAAGCAAACAAAAATGACACGCGGAAGCGAAAAATAGTTTCTACAAATTTGATTGGATAAATTAAGCATCATGTAAAGTGAGGTTAAGACGAAACGAAAATCATTAGTCCATTAAAAAGGTTTAAATAATTTATTCGTCTTCTTTATACTACACATTAGTAAAATTTATAGTTTCTTTAATATTACATAAGTAACGTTAAATGGGCACCTGTGTAGTATATTGTGGACTTTTAGGTAAGTAAGTAAAAATGTGTCAATTAATACACCTAATATAAGATAAACGATTTAAAAAGTCGACTAAGGCATATAAAATTTAATTGCTTTGCACTACACACAAAATAAAGTTAATTTAGTGGATTATTTTAATACTTTTCCTTATTTATGTACACCGTTGTTGTCTTCCGGCAGTAGCATAATTGAGGATATAATAGCCATCATCCAAGAATGGCCAACTTATACCTACCTATACGACTTGAAAGTGGAAAACGTTAAGACCTGATTGTGTTTTTTTTCTTTCGAGTATCTGCCGTCCAGTTTTATTAGCCGTATTAATAGGAATGTACAGAAAATTAGAAACTCGTTGTTATCGAGTTGCTCGTAAAAAAGTATTCTAGTAGCCATTTTAATTCATCTAATTTTTTGAAGAAGCTCACTTGCTTTCTCTAATAAATTTTAAGACACATAAATTTTTACAAAACTAGGGCGTTTAAGGACATTAACATCAAACTCGAAATTCCTACACAATAACTTGCATCTTGCTACGATCGTACATTTTCTATAGACGTAATTACGTCGATTTAAATCGCTCTTAGGGGATTATTATCTATACAATGGAACGTTCACAATCAATTTTCAAACTCCTTTAAAATTTTTTAAATAACTTTAATTTTAATTATAACGCTCGTTACTTTGATAAAAAATTAATTTATTTAATTTCGACTATTGAACAAGTGTTTTCAATGAATAATCCGTAAATATCTTCAAGGTGCATACATTTTGTAAAAAGTCAATAGATAGAACAGTGCAACCGGATGCTGCAAGTGGGCCGAGATGAAGCGGAAGAGCAGGTGAACCAATGTAAATCACACTGTGACAACCGCTAGCTTTCAGACGTAAGGATACAAGCGTCGAGACGCTCCGTCGATTCACACACCACCACACTCTCTACTACACCTAATTGCAGGTAAGTACACTAATTACCTATCACTTAATAAGTTGCCTATTGGTTATTAAATAATAAATTACATAACCTAACATTTAAAAAAAATTTAACCTAAAAATAGAACGAAAAATTAATAATTTAATATTTTCTTTTAGTATTCCCTTTCTTTGTTAAAACGAAATTAATTTTTATGAGACGTATACCTACTTAAACATCAAAATTTTTATTTAATAATTTTTTGCCAAAAGTAAATTTTGTTCATTTATTTTCATAAAACGTTTTTATGATTTGGTACTTAAATATTTTATTACTTTTCACAGGGGTATGGTATTTTAATTAAAAAATTTGTCAAAAACTTAAATTTACTGTCTGTTCACCTAGTTAATAAGCACTAAAGACTTCATAAAACTATAAATTATGTATTTTAGTATTCAAAATTATGTTTTTCTAATATAAAATCGTCTCAAAGAAAACCTAATCAGCGCATGGTTTAATTAATTACCGGTCGCCGTATTGTGGTTCTACAGGATGGGAAAATTTCGTTACTCTTACCGGCTAACTCGGTAATTACTAACATTAAAAAATATAAAAAACAAGGTAATTTATTTAAAATTAGTTAGACTGCGCCAATAGATTTGGGTCATCATTTTTTGTTATCGGGTTGTGCGCCATTATTAACTTGTTGTAAAATTGAAATAATATTATATTTTACCAGTTAATATCCTACACTTGAAATATTAGGTTTAATTTGATATAGTACCCATAGCAGGGATGAGCAACCCGCGGCCCGTCACACTTTCTCGTGCAGCCCTTCCAAGATTTTACATTTTGACTTTTAAGGTTAGGTTTATAGGTTTATTTTGTTTACTAGATTCATTTTGTTAATAAAGAGATAATTTGAGTTAATCATTTAGTGATTATATGATCATAAGTTTCTTAAATACGGCCCGCAAAACATTTTTAAATTTGTAGCTCGCCAGTTGTAAAAAAAGGTTGCTCGTTCCTGGCCTATAGTATGATTTATTTTAATAATAGAAATAATTTTATATGAGGTGTTTGTTGTGTAGAAGATATAATAGCTTTTATAAGTAAAGCCCAGTTGTTCAATCGTGAGATAAACCAAGCTCAATGGTTAACTCGGGAAATCCTATTGTTTGATTGGTAATTCCCCGAATTAACCCTTGAGCTTGGTTTAACTCACGATTGTACAACTGAACCTATGAAACATATCCAGAAGTTTATTATGTTTGAAAATAGTTTAAATAGTCCCGAATTAAATAAAAAATTTCATTAAATTTGTATATTTGATGTAATTTTGTAAGTAACAAACTTGATGTAAGTTATTATTCTATCTTCTTACATAGCTATTTAAATTTGTGATTTGTGAGTAAATAATAATAAAATAAATTATATTGCCATTTACGAAAGTGGCGCTCAACGTGGGGCGCTATGTTAATTTATGTCGTTTAAAACACTAATTGATCTTAGGAGTTCTTATCTAAAACAAAACATTTGTGTCAAATTGGAAAACATACCAATATGTATGAATGCTACATTTTAATTGTTGAAAATAACCCTTTAAATTGAAAAATTTCATATTTGTTCAGTATCAGTTGTTAAATCTATTAAAATCAGGTTAAATTTGAACCCGGATTAATTTCCATGAATACAATAATTATTAAAGCAATCATTTCTATAGAAAATAACCCAAGACTAAAAAACTGGGCCTTGGAACATGTTTATTATTGTTTTTTTTTATCAATTTAGAAGTATACAAAAACAACGGAGCAATGATTGTATACACTAGTATTTTTATTTTTGGTGTGCATCAGATATGGTTAAGTTTAAATTCGTTGATATTTAAAAATAAGAAAACGCTTGACAAGAAGCTTAAATTACTTCTCGTAGCTTCAGACATCATTGGATAAAACCTTTTCTTAAGATTGTATCATTGTTAGCATTGTTAGGTTGTCAACTAGTGGTGTCCAACGAATAATATTTATCACGACCTAAAATTTCAAATAGCTAAATTTTAAAACAGGTAAATTAGTAGAAGTGATTGTGTTGTATTGACTTGAAAATTTTATTAATTAATTAATACAATTTTGACCCAAGTGATTTTATTATTAAACGTCTTGTCCAGTTACCTGCAAGACCAGTTTTATAATGGATTAATGTATTAAATGTATATTATTTTGAAAAGGAGAAATTAATTTGTTTGTCTTTTGTATTGCTCTTAACAAGTTAACCCAAATATCAAGACTTTTCCTTATTATTAATTAAATTATTATGTAAATTGAACCTATAGTTTAACGTGACATTTAAAACACGGTACAGGAAGATCACTGATGATTTACCAAATAACATGTGCCGGCGGAAATGACTATGGAGATCAAGTTATCTATAATACCTATAGATGTACTTCTTAATTTAAGAAGAACTTCAAATTGGCAATAATGAAAATTAAATTCGGATTAAACAAATAATCAAAAAATATAACTTTTTAAGGTACTTTAATGTTTATTTTTATCTTAAAAAAAGGTGCAATTCATTTATTATTAAAATTCCTCAATGTGAAATTTACCATTTAAAATTAATTAGGCTCAATTTGAAGTTGTAAAGGTATAGTTATTCTCTGACATCTAGGGTGTTAACTTTTTTATAACATAATACTGTAATCACTCGATAAAGTTAATCGAGTTATCAAAGCAGCTTATATTGGCCCAATTGTACTATAAATCCGATGACAAATTTTTAATAAATATTATTTAGTGATAATTTAATTACCCGAAGACAGGTTTGATGTATTGTGTATATCAGTATATCGGAAATTTTTCTAGCATCATGCGCACATGTACTAGCTATATTTAATTTTATAATTGAAAATTGATTTAGCACTCTGTGATATATTACACATTATTATATAGCCAGTAATATTTCAAAAGACCTATCTGTTCATAGATACATGCTTTACATATTTCAATCATGAGCTTCTTGCAATTAATTTTCTTTTTGAATTAATGTGCAGTGGCGTAACTACGGATCCACACATTTAAAGGGCACAAAATTGATTTAAAAGTTTGAAGTGTTGCTGAGGAGGGCACACTTGGAAACTTTGCGCACCAGGTTTTACTGTAATCGATGAATGGAAATGTGAACAATAATAAAGGTTATAGTGTATACTATTACTCTGTCGGGGGAGCTGTGAATGAATGCCTTAATTTAGAATTGCTTAAAATATACCAACGCCATGCAACACAGTTAATATTTGCAAAGAAACACTTGGAATTAAGACTACATACAGTGCAAAACACCAAAAATGAAAGCTTTTGCCATTCTTCCTGCCAACTTCACACCCATCATTAATTTAAATCGTATAAAAACACTAACAAATGGGATGGTCAAAAACCTAAATAAATGAACCAGAATGTATTGCCTAGTCTTGAAGTGACGATGACGTAGTTAACGTACTACAATATAAAGTAACTGTAGTGTTAAGTTTGACTAGAGAAATTACTAATATAATTATTAGTTACTTACATAAGAAGCGTTCTAACATAAAAATGATTGATAGTTAAATTAATATGCAATATCTAGTATATACGAAATAATGCCAAACTTTATTACTTTTCATGTACCTACATAAAATTTGTTAATATGTGTTAGCAATAACAATTTGACGTTTTTAATTTTAATACGTCGTTTTAAGGTTCATCATCATTACGAAGAAATTTTATAATTTATAATGATTGTTATAGGTTTCGAAGTAACCTTCTTTCAAAATAGTTATTACTTATAGTAAATTCACTTGAAGGCACTTGGGCCGATAATGGTTTTGTGGTTTCATCCCATAAGAAAAATAAATTATTGGAAATTTAAGTTAAGGAGATCCCGTTATATTCAAATAAGAAAAAAAAAGTAAAGAATATCATTTCTTCATCTTCTGTATTCTGTACATAGGTAAACTGACAAGTGGTAATTTTAAAATTCCAGAAATAGTTATTTTTTGTTAAAATTTATCGCAGCAATTATTAAATTAAAATAATAAACATGTAGGTACCAACTAAAAATATTTTGGTATTTTTTTTTTATTATAAACTTTCTATTTAATTTGCAACAATTGTTGCATTTGATAATAGCAGTAATAAACTTATAGATTCGTGCAGAAAACTTTAATTAACGTATAATTAAGACGATTAGTTAAATCTGTATAAATTTGGTAGGTATACCTTTTGGCTGATGCCATTCACCGAGTTAATTATACTGCAAGATACCAACACCGCTGCTGTTTAAATAAAATAAAAAAAGTCAGCACGACTACGTTCATTAAAGTTTTCAAATTGTTTTTTTATTTATTACCATTTCATTATATCTAATCAATGGTTCACAATGGAAGGTAGATCAGACCAGAATTTTTATGGGCACTTTTAAGAACATCAAAACTGAACTTCCTCAAATCTCGAATAAGCGGTTATCCATGGATGAGAAGGACGCGGATTTATTGTCGTTCGGTTGGCGCTAGCGGTTAACATTATTATACAATGAGTCAAATATTCGGAAATCAAATGAGTAAACAAAAATAAAGGAATTTTATTGTTGAAATAAAAATTAAAACGAGTTTTAATTCAAAATTTGAGTAGGATTTCCAGAAACAAATCAACAAGTTTGATAGTTTTGTTGATAATTGAAACGGTATGTTAATTTGATGAAGTGTAGTTAAATTTAGTGTAGATGATTAAGGTTTTTCGGGGAAACATAAATAAATGATTATCCAAAATATTTTGCATGAATTATGAAAGAAATCCCAATATCGTAAGACTTTTGAAATGTCTCGAGGTGGAGAGTCACTTTTGCCATGTATAAACACTGATTTTCATATATCATTATTCCATATCTTATGGATGGAATAACAGTTTTATATCCGATGCGTTCTTTAATAGAAGTACAAATATAACAAAGCGAGTAAAAGTAGGTATTTATTTATGAGAAAATAATCTCAGAAAGCAATATTTTCAAATCATGTCTTCTAGGTATACACCTACAAAGATAAGCATAATACCTAATACGTTCATAAATCTTGGGTCAACGATGATGTCCTGTGCTCATAATAATGTATGCAATATATGAACCGTAAAATCATATATAGGCATATGAATTTACAACATTGTAGGCACTGCAAAATAGTTTTCTTTCGAAAACATTTTCAATTTACTCATATTAAAATTTTCCCACACTAGCGCACGTTAAAACTATTTTTAAACGGTTCTTCGGACACCATGTGGGTACACTGCGAGGAATACCTATACGCATCTTACCTGTTGATTGTTTTGACGTAGAAGCAAATTTGGATGTGATTTAAAGTACAAGAAGTGGTTTGCTATGTCTAATTTGTAATATCCTTAATAAAAGTTTGTATTGTCAAATAGTGTTTTAAAATATCCAACAGGTGTTCGTTCTTTCACTTTTACATAGAATATTCACTTCACTTATTAAACACAGACTAAGTAAACTATAACAATTGTTTCATGAGAAAACAAAAACAGACCTTGATTATTATATACCACACTTATATTGATATATTATCGTATCAACCACTAATTATCCTTGAGGATCAGATTACAGGATTCGATTTAAACTGGGTATCGTTGTCAGTACTGAAAATTTATCTATGGTAGCACTGGCACTGGTTGCACGCGAGCTATACGAGGGTGATTATCCCTTAATCAGTCTATTCATCAAGTTCACTGTCGCAATCTCGCGTGCTCTCCCGAAGACTCCGCTTCTTACACTGATCACATACACATGAAGGTAAGAATGGACCGGTGGGGGACATATAAGCATACTCAGGTAAAGCAAGCCGTCAGGCAAGCTACGGACTTGTGGACTTCCCTCGTGCTTCTGTTCCTTCGGACAATAAGAGCCTCAAATGGTGTTTACTAATGCAATTCTAATAACTGTTGAAGATGATTTCACAAACACGAAGTTAGCAAGAAGAAAAAAATATGCAAAGTTAAGATGATTGTTATAAGAATACGTTATTCGAACCTTAGTTGTATCACAGTGATTGACTCAACAATGGTCTTTAATGTTTATCAATCGTCGTTAAATTGTAAACAATAGACCGCCCAAGTCATTACCGAGTTTAACAATACGATAAAACTGATAAAATACTGACAACTTCGAGGCATGAACAGTGAGTGAAACTGAAGGAATCTCGTCCTGTTTGTTACTGCGAAGTGAAGCTCTTTTCGAGGTGCTAATGAGCGATTCACGCAATTCTGACGGAAATAATGCCGTCATGAGGGTGTGAGAGCGATAGGGGATGAAGGTCGTGAGTGTTACATGGTTCCATTAAGTGTAGTGTCTTGTGCCCGACGGCGAGGATGGAGCTGACCGCATCGATAATTAGATATAGTGTCCTCTCATTACCCTATTGATTGCTACATTGTCTCCGCAATACACTCCAAACGTGCAAGCGCAACTTGGAAATTAAGTTAGCGAAGAGAATAATGGACAAGATTGACTTATACGAACTAAGGTATAGCCTGACAGGACACAAAAGCTTTGTTTGTGAGTTCATCAAGCACAAAGGAATAATTTCATTAGTTCCCAAGAAAAGTTAATACCCAATTTTGTATAAGTGATCACAGAAATTGCACTACAACAGTCAATTTTGCTCCATCCGTAATCAAATTAAACCGAATTATGAAAATTTAAATTATGCTAGGAATAAAAGCGGTGAAGAGTTCTATTATTAAAATTTCATTGATCGGCATCTCCCAAAGCTTACAACACCACACATACGAATATTTCTGTACCGTGCAATTATTATGTCGCAACCACAGCAATAACCAATTTTTTTAAACGAAAAGTTATATAAATTTTTATATTGCATTTTATTAGGTATTCAATTACCAAATTTTTACTTCTACTAAATCCTTGAATTAAAATATTTTTTTGTCACGACACTACTAAATACACTGATTTATTACAATACTAACATAGAAAAGTTCAAAATAGTAATTAAAACACAACATAAAAGCGATAAAACGGAAAATAAAGTTAGTTAAATCACTGATAAAACGTTTTATTTTTGTCATACTTTCTTATCAGGTAGAGAAATAATAGAGCGTTAACAATAATTTCATTTAAATTTCCTAATATACGTAAAAATTAATGTCCTATTAGTACAATTAACCATTGTTAATTAAACCATTAAACTATCGTGATGTGGAAAATGAAAAAGTGGAAACAATTGTTTGATAATAAGAAGTGTACAACAACATAATATTAAATTTAATAGCTATAGGCGCAATAACGGGTGGTTCCCCATTTCTCCTCCCAATATCCAAATTAGCCCACCCCCCTCGACCATAACTAGTTAACTGAAGAAAAATTTCTTGCAATTACAAACAAAAATGAAAACTTAATTATGTGGTATTTATGTATATATTTTTTTCAGTCCCGAAAACTACTAGGGCTAGAAGTATTAGAAAAATTTTTTCTTTTAGGTCTACCCAGAATTTCATTTACTTTAAATCTTAACCAATAGAATTTTGTCCTGCTAGCATCAAAATCAAATTAATTTCGAAATTCTTAAATCCTGAAAAATATCCTTCACAAGGAGTAAAAATTGAAATTCCACAGCTGGGACCCCTTTAGGGCTATAGAGTTGTTCTATGCGGGAGCTTTCTTTCTTCTTTAAGTGCCGTGCCTGATTTAGACGTAGGCGACCTCTCTCCTATGTATGTGTTGTGCGATTGAAGTATTATCACACACATAGTGGACCTACTGCTTAACGCGGGCTCTGAACCGCGGGAAGTGTATACACTTCATCTCCAGAGAGGCTGTACCAGGCAGATTACACCTCGGTGGTTTGCCATTGCCTTCCGAGGGGAGACGGTCAGAATAAAGTTTTACTGAGCCCGGAGTTGAACCAAGTATTTAGCATTAGCAGCAACGCACTTAACCGCTAAGCTGGCGATCGTCTCGGGAGCGGGAGCTTTACAGAGACTTTAATCTAGTTTCATTTATCTATGCCCACTTGTGCGTTGAAGAAACAAGAAAAAAAATTATACTTTGGAAAGAAAAAGCTAAGTTAAATTTTTTTTTATAGTTTCGTCTAAATATTGTATCTAGTTGTGTCCATGTTAATGGCAAAACAACATTTCATAAAAATGTTTATGTTATGTAGTTTCAGAAAAATATCTAATAATATACGAAGTAAAGCGTAATAATACACATAGTACATACTGTGACCAGAGCTACACAATATTATGTAAATATATCATAATTATACCAGACATGTTACATAATATTCACTTCAATCCCTAAAGTACTATAATTGACCTTTGAAATTCTCAATTCATAGTAGCTTTATTGAATTTATGAAAAAATATTAATTGCTAGTTTTTAATCTGAAAAACCATCACCTTCCATGATAGTCATTCCTTTAATAATTCGTTTTTCCAATTTGCAAACCTGTTCATTCAAGTCACTAAGTTCTTTCTTTGCATAATTTTTTTGCATAGTCGTTTTAATAAAAATTCTTTATATACGCTAAATTCCACTAGCAGTAGAGATAGTTTCAAAGCTCAAGAACCCTAAAAATCGACGCAGAAGGCTCAAAATCGTATATGTATGTACATTTCGTCCTCTTAGCTCCTCCTCGCGCAGATTAGGGTTCTTGAGCTTTGAAACTATCTCTACCTACACTCAACATTGACGACTTAGTTATAATTAATTCCTTAGTGATCGGGAAAAAGTGGATGGTATTTTTCAGCAGAATAATTTTAACTTTTTGGTAATTATTTTAAATCAGTAAATCAAGTAAGAATTTCTAGATACGATATCGTCCTTTCTAAGGCAAACTAGCGAAACTACAATTTGGTAATTGTTCAGGAGAGCTAAAACCAACTTTAACTCTCCGAGTAAAATCAATTTTTTACTTTTATGGTTACTTAGACCTGTTGAGGACCACATTTATCGTTGTGTTAGAAGGTAAATTTGAGTTTTGTGTTTATCCTTTATTTAAAGGCCGTAATTTCACTTCCCTTGCTTTGTCAAAGTGATTTTATAATAATAGACAACAGAACCTCTCCACCTTCTCCAAAAATTTTATTTTGATAGGTTTATTATCAGGCATAAGTTCGTATCGTTTTTTTTAATTTAAAATTTAATTTTTTAAATGTAAAAAATACATAAACTAATCAATAATATATTCTCCTGCATTGTTTATGATTGACTCCCAACGTTCTGCCAGTTTTTGTGCAGAGCAACGTCGTTAACAGATTTCCGTCGGATGAACAGGTAACCCAATTGACTGTGTTCTACCAGGTGTTAATTCATTATTCTGGAAACCTTGATCGTACCAGACACTTGCTGTTACCAATAAACGGGAACATATTTCAATTTGCCAAATCTTTATTAATTGAACTTTCACGCTGTACAAAGTGTTACTAAGGGTGGTTCAATTTATGCCGAACCCTCCTTCATGAGATGCCCCACAAAACTTAACTCAAAACTTAAACACATAGAACATAAATTCTCAAACTTAGCAAATAGCTTATAAGCGATTGGGTGGAAAATGGTATCAAACATTACGTTTAAGCTGACCAATCCGAAAATTTAGAAAATAAGGCGGCATAGATTGAATACCTTGGGCCTTTGGACATTTTTGTCCAAAATTACGTAAACTTTTTACAATTATTTTTAAAGCCCGGGCAACCATAAAATTTTATGAACATTTCCAGAAGAATTGAGTCACACCAACAACTCAAATTGAAGCAATAATAGCTTTAAGTTAAAAACAAAGCTATTAAATCTGATTTTATAAGTAAAAATTTACCGGGTGTTTAAAAAAACATGATACATACATAATGAGACCGTTACAGTATGCAGATTCATTTTTTAAGAATCATGCGGAAGTTCAAATAAAATAAAATTTGCTTTCTAATCGCATTTGGAATACTGACGAAACCGGAGGAGTTACAATAGATTTCCAGTCTGATCAAGTGATTGCAGAAACAAAGACAACACAAATAGGTAAGTGGCGGAAAAATTATGCAGAAATGGGGAAAACGTTGTTAACTTTTCAAGAAAATACAAAAGTGCATTTCGTTTCTCCCACGTAAAAAATATTTCGAATATCTCCGAAGAAGACATAATTTCCAAGCTACCCAATCCTGAACCAGAACCTGGATAACAAGGATGTCTTCCATTTTTAAATTTAGTGCAAATTTCTTTGAATATAATCGATATAATGGTCACTAAAGCGTTTCTTGTGAATATCTTCTTATTCTTCTTGTTTGGAAGAATACAACTTTGCCCACTGCCATTATTGTCGTCCAACAGTAATTAATTCTTTGCGAAGATCACACACTGCATTTACCAAATATTTTCAATGATGAATTCATTCACCCTTCTGTTAATTTCGCTTTGAACTGGAACATATATGTGGTTGTAACAGAACGGTACGATAACATCCGTCAAGAAATGGAGGGCCTAACTCCAGATATTTTGACTCAGTTATGGAAAATGCAATAAAATGAGCTTAATCGTGCATCGCATTTTGTGGTAGCCACAGGATGAACTTCATCTTTAAATGATATTGGGCTTAAAATGTAAGTAATATCTAAATAAACGTTTATAGCAAATTTTGGTTTTCTTCATTACATTATAATTATATGGTGGCCACTTCAAATTAGCCACTCACATTCACATTATCCACCATCCCAATTTACGCGTTTTCATACGCATATATTATAGTTACTACCCATAATTACATTATATAACTATGGAGATATTAACATACCCTTCATACAAGTAATTGCATTTTTAATACCCTGTTTAACTCTTTACCATTAAGAACTTTGATTTTTAGCAAAAGAAGTTATTTCTCACACAATTAGCTGCATCGTAAAAGTTTGATTTATTAGTACCAAGTTTTTAACTCGTCTGTACGATTCTTTACGTCAAATACACATAATGTCATGCTGTTTTATAAACCGTAGACTTTAAAACTAATTTTTATTAGTACTCGTAGTTACGTAAATTAGACAAAAAAAGGCGAATAGGAGAACTAATTATTGATAATAGTGTATGTATATTTATCTGGTATAGGGGTTCCCAATGGTGTATAAAAATTGGGAATAAACCGGGACTTGGTTTCGGTTTTCTCCCTCCTTAAAGTACCGTATCCGCTCAGCGAACGTTGGTTATCAACTTGACCGAAGTCAAGATGACTTAACTAGGGAAAGAAATTTAATGGGGTGGTTTCCCGTTGCCTTCCCCATAGCCCACAGATTTATATTGGGCTTGAAGATCACAGCAGTATATCCGGCGCGACTAGGTATAGAACCACGGTTTACCGCTCGCTAGTCTGCCGGTGTAAGCTTAACGCCACACTGCTGGTATTTTCTCCCTATTCTTCAGAATTGCTAATCGAAGAAAGAGACAATGGGAGCAACAATAGTCAGCATTGAATTTTTCTATTGATCATTTATAAAAATCTTGAGTACTGCAGAATCGAATGTCAAGGTGAGTTAGGAGGTGAAGCTTTACCTATCAAAATTTAAAATAAAGTTTAAATAAAGTGAACATGTTGGAATTTTCGCAATTATCTCGTAAACTGTGCTTCGCCCGCCCCTTTGGTAATATATTAATATAATAAATAATTTAATCCAATTATAAAGTATTTTTGCGTGGATATAACTCGGGAATGAGATTTTCGTTTTGGTTTCGGCAGAGAAAAATAGCCCCTAAGTTTTTTTTAAATTATTTTCAAATATAGGTACCACCTCATAATAGAAAACAAAAAAATAAAATACTATGTACGTATCACCGTTCGTTCAGCCGTTCAACCCGTTAAATTAATGGAATAGTGCGTCTCGTCAATAATTGGTATGATAACAGTGAAGTGTTTATGAAATCGTTGAGCCAGTTCAAAGAAACTGTGATGTGGAATAACGAAGTGTATTTATAATTTGTGTTATTATTTTTTGATTTAATTTGCTGTTCTGTATTTATATTTTTGTTAATTTTTAATATGTAAAGTAGTCTTAGTCTATCCGTAAATAAATAAATACAAGTTTTCACCATCAGGCTCCGACATCAACACAGATAAATTTGTCGATGTACGTAAGTTTAAAAAAATCACCAAGTCGTGAATTGTCAGTTTTCTATGCCCAAAATTAGCATTAGTGGCAAAATTGGACTAACTAAAATTCTGAAAACTTTTTTTTTTTCGAATTTTACCTGCAATTGCGTAGCTTGTAGATTTTGGGATAGAGTTTTCCTGTTCGTCTGTGGAAAAAGTGGCTCGCATAATGCATTAAATTAGCCACGGCTACCTATAAATTTCCACACAGACAACTTTGTAGTCCTAATAGATCACTAGCTGTGGGATTTCAAAGCTTATTACATTCTTAAAATTGATGATTTTCAGTGCACTGACCAGTTCCCAGATCGTAAAGTCAGTCCCAATTCGGAAATAATTCCTGGAAAGCTGGAAATCGTTTCAATAGCGTTATTTCAAGCCTTCTACTAGTTTTTTCCATACTTTCAGGTCTGTGTTCGACGTCATATTGAAAAGACGAAGCCAAAATGAGAATTGGTTGCAAATATCTCGTTAAACGTCGAGTTTACGGCAAAATAATTAATTATTAATATTATTCAAGATAAATTTATGTAGATGTACGTAGATGATTCTTGGCATCTTTTTCGAGAAAACCACCCTTTTAGAGTTATAGCCGCGAAAATCCTAGAATTTTCACACAACTGCACTTCATTATGTCGCGAAAAACGGGTTCACAAACTCGGATCTGCAATTTTTTTGCTTGAACGGAGGCAAATTTCTAGAAGGATGTCCTAAAAATCACCAAGTTGCGAATTGTGTAATGGTACCACTAGATTTTACATTTTTATGTACAAAATATTAATTGCATTTGGGTAATTAATATAAAATTCTACGCTTTACTGAAATTGTGGAATTAGTTGGTAAGAAAATATTTATGTTTTATCGATTCATTTAGTTTTATGTTTAAATTAGTTTGAAATTTGTATTCCTATTTTGTGGTGCCGCAAAGGCAAGGAATTGCGGAACACTTGTGCGTGGCTAATCATGGGGTGTGAGAACAAATACTGACCGACCCCAGGATACTGCGAAATAAGATACCATTGAGAAGAAAGAGAAAATTTATCGAAATGTTGAGCGACATTTTGGTATTGGAAGTTAGTTCTTTTTTTAAGTTCCCGCGAGGAGGTTGTGAACTGTTTGGTCCACTGTGGCCTCAGTATCTATGAATATGGAAGGATAAAGTTTATTTGGCACTTTGAAAAAGAGATTGTACTGTTTGGTTTATTAACTATTTCATATGCTTTGTTTGATTTCTTCGTCATCTTGATCAAACGTCAACCTGAGGACTAATTTGTTTTATCAGTCTTATATAGCCGAATAATTTTTCAAAATTAATAATAAAACAAAGAGTCACAATAGAATCGGTATAGTTTCAAATGCATTCAAAGTCCAAAATACCTTTAAGAAAAATTAAACCAAGTAAAATTCTGAGCATTACACTATAAAAAAATTGTTCTAGCCTCTGTAGATTTCGACATACAGCCCTTTAAAAAATCTAATTTTTTTGCTTATAATATAGTATACGCCGTTTAATGTGATCACATCGTGATTAAGGGTTTTTGATCACAATAACCGATAATCTTAATATACGAACTGATCAAAAAAATATAAAGATTTTAAAAATTGAAAAATAAAAGCAATACATCCTTTACGACTTTACCCTCTTGTTGAGTTTTTACTCATAATTGTCATTGTCGTGATGTTACGATGAATAAATTTAATTATTTAAAAATAAGTTTGGCAAAGCACATCCTAAAAATTAAATTTTCACATAATTAGTACGAAAATATTTTAATTTCGGTACTGCATTCCGATAGCATAGAAAACTTGAAGCATCAATATTTTAAAAGTATATGGTTTGAATCTCCTAAAAGAAAACGCACTGAACAGGAGCTCACTCTATCCAACCTCTTAAGCTGGGCCTGTATTTGTAGTAAGATCCATGAAAAACTAGCAAATTTCTAAAACATGAGACCCTAAAAATATCGTCCAAAGGGGCGAAAAAAGGTACCGGAAAGGTCATAATGAGGGTGCTAATAAGGCCAGAAAATTATTCTATGCCAGAATTTCTAAAAATTTAGTTTACTTTTATAAATCACTTTTCAAATGAATAGAAAAGGTAGTCTTTGGCAAAAGCTGAATTAATGAGAAATGCCAGTAAGAAATATAAAAGACCAAGAACATGTAAGCACAAAATCGATTCAAGACCCACCCGGTGAAATGGATTTTGAATGTTCTTATGAACGGTCAAGACTCTCAATGGGTTGTCGAGCCATAGAAGAAGAAGAAAATAGTCTATATCAAAAAATATTTTTTTAAAAATATTTTTATAATATTTTAAATATATTTTGGGAAAAATAAATCCTTAAAAATAGAGGAATATAGCTGGAGAAAAGTTTGGAAGGTAAGTTAACTATAATTTATTATGGTCCCAAACATTTTTTAACACGTGTTGTAAACCGTCCCAAACGGTTTTTGCAAGAACAAAACATGCGAATAATTTAGATTCTGAAGCTTAAAAAGCATTTGGGACTGTTATTCAGGAATATAAATAGGATTATTTAAAACTTTATTTTACACATAACAATCATCCAAAACTTGATATATAATTTGAACGTGAAAAGAATGAATAAATATATTGCTGTCCTGTAAAATTTATCATATTGATTGGCAATAGAGAAAGTATAGGTACTATTGAAAAAGTAAACAGGAGGGTAAGTCTGTAAATCAACGAATATTAAACTTTCGAATACATAATATTTATTTAAGTTACAAGGTACTGCTATGATTCAAAATGTTTAATAAAGGCTCCAAATGTAAAAATGAATATTGGATTCATAAAAAGCATAAAAATCTAAATCGGTAAACACTTTAAAAATTTGCTTTACGAGAAATTTTTATTTTTCTAAAATTTCAATTTCCTAACAAAATTTGAATCTCTCAGGATAAAATAAAGATGATAAATATTGCTAAGATTAATTAGATTGATGATTGTCACATAAAAAGTAAAACAAAAGATTTAAATAGCTGAAAATTGATAAAAAAAATCATTTTATTTTTATATGTTTATAACCTAGAAAAATGTAAGATTTTGTAAACTGGATTACTTGATAACCAACATGTTATGTAAGAATTTATTCACATCAAAAATTATGTAATGATTTCATGTATCTGAAGTGAGTGTTTTCAAAAGGTAAATTGACAAAGTTGTGAATAAAGGTCAAAATTGTGTAACATCAAAAATTGATAAAAGTTAGAGAAGATGAGTCAACGAACTGTCCAACAAAGAACATAAAAAGGCAATATACCAGTAAAATTGCATGAAAAACACCTCAAGGAAAATCAATTTCAATGTAGATTCTGTATCTGCAACAAAAACGAATTATTAACAAGGTGAAAAACATAAAATGTTTAAATTTGACTCACTTTGACTGTACAGGCATGCCAATTCCATTGATTTTCGATCAAAATTCAGTTGACTTCGGACATCATAACAGAGTGCACGTATTTTTGTGTTCTCCAGGAAATATTATTTACAAAAATTTGGAGGTTAACCAATTTCATTGATTTTGGATCAAATTCAGTTGACTTCGGACATCATAACAGAGTGCACGTATTTTTGTGTTCTCCAGGAAATATTATTTACAAAAATTTGGAGGTTAACCAATTTCATTGATTTTCGATCAAAATTCAGTTGACTTCGCGAATTGTAGCTGAGTGGACGTTTTTGTAATGTTCCCCAGGACCAATTGTTTACAAACAATTGGAGGTTAGATTTTTCAGTTGAATTGGAACAACAAGATATAAATAGATCCAAGGACAACCATGGCTACTCACATGATGATTCTACAAATGTTATAATTTACGAAATTAACTCAATTCATTCACTGGATCCTGAAAATATTGTCAATAAGATGCAACTTACCTGGTTCAATTCTAAAACATCAACAGATTGGAAATGTAATAGCCACAACACGAAGTTGATCCATAAAGCAACACCGAAACAAGTTTACGTGAGGTCAAACAAACAGCTACTGATGTCATTTCAACAAAGATGCCGATGAATCATTCTATGTTCTAACTAAAGCAGGGCACACACTATATCCTTTTTAATTTAAATTCCGACTTGTCAATGTGTAAAAGGTACAGTGAACTTTATTATTTCTTTTATTTATTATAAATTTTGCCATAAGCGTGTAAAATATAGGATTTGGGAAAAGACTTTTACGAAAGTGCATTCTTCATTACCCTACTTGGAAGGTTATTCATTAAAAACTTTATTATTTTATTTTCAACGTTAAGCTTTGAATAAGCACCGATATTATTTAAAAACATTTCAATCCGCTAATGTAAAGCGAGAGACTTGGTTAGTTTTGACTAACTAAGCACGTCAGGATAAGGAGAGGAAGCCTCTTTGTCTTGAAAATATTTTTGCATCAACTCTGTTTTATTTGTAAAATTTATCTAATGGTAGATCTGCGATCTAAAAACTTGTGTAAACATTTATTTGTGAAAATTTGCAAATATTTTATTTTGTTTAATATAAACATTTCTACTAAAGCTACTGAAATCTTTTCATATATTTATTCAACGAAAGCAATTAAGTATCCTAAGAGAGCAAATTTTACAAACAACTCTAAAGAGCACCTCCTAATTACCAGGAACTCACCCTTGAGCGTGTCATCACCGGAGCTTAGTGAGAAGGGGCAATAGTGTTAAACATCCCTTAGCTAAAAATATTCAATACGACCCATTTTTACGAACCATTTACCTGAGCATTTTTGCTAGCAAATTAAGGGCTGGCGCTTTTAAAAATTAGTTAGGGGAGGTCATAGCAGTACGTAAGGACGCTATTATCAGTCAAGGAAGGTTAATTTAAACCTCGGCTCCGCCTTGCTTTAAATTAACCTTCCTTGACTGATAATAGTTCCTACGTGCCGTGTTGCTTATTAAATTTTTCCTACTTTCGCGGAGCACCGGACAATATTTTTTATATAATACATATTACAATAATTTGACATCGATCGTCAAATATTTAATTCGAATTTTGATTTTATTATTTTCAATTTCTAAGTTTGCTTTGCCTGTTAGTTGCTTAGAAACAATAAACAAATTATTCATTTTAAGCATTTAATGATTATTTTTAGGGAGGGTTGAAAAATATCGTATACATGTTTCCCTTAAAAATATTGTAACTCGGAAAATATATGTACACAGTACACACCAATATTAAATCTGGGAATACATCAAAAATAGTAAAATAAATTTAATCTAAGTTACTCACCGGTTTCTTGTTTTTACCGAAAGTCAAAATAAGAAAACAAGCGGCGTCTAACAATAATGTACATAATTCAACACTTCTTTATGCATCAAATATTTAGTTTTTTATATTGTTATTTTTTTTTATTGCGGATAAGGAATGTGTAACGGTTACATAATATGTATGTGTCATGTTTTTTTTTAAATGTTAGCTTATAAAATAAAATTTAATAGCTTTGTTTTTAACCTAAAACTATTGCTTCAATTTGGGTTGTTGGTATGATGCAATTCTTCTGGGATACATAAAATTTTATTGCTTCCGTGTCGTAAAAATAATTCTGAAAAATTTGCATAATTTTGGACAAAAATACGGCCCAAGGTGATGATTCAATCTATGCCGCCTCATTTTCAAAATTTTCAGATTGTTCAGCTTATTAGACGTAATGAGTGATACTCATTACTTCATACTACAACTACATCATCAACTATGTACATACACAATAGTATGTAGTTCATTTCGAGAGGGTTAATTACCGCCATCGAATCGCTCCTTAGCTATTTCCTGAATTTAAGATCTTTGTGTTTTTATGTTCCTATGATGTCATTCTAGTTGAACCCAATCGAGTTCATATAATTATTATTTTAGTGCATAATTAAATTTATGCTTTTTTAAGAAATAACTTTTGTTCTACAAATTTAGATTTAGAGTATAATTAAGTTGTACAGAGATGGTACCGTTTGCTTTCATACATTTTCTTATTCTTTTTATATGAATACTATTTATCGCCATCTATTAAACTATGCCTATATCATTTTGTTTTTCATTGTGATTATTAAATTTATTTGAATGTAGGGCGTGAGTTTTATTGCGTATCGACAAAAGTAAATCGAGCATAGCTTACGACTCTGAGATCGAAGTAAAAGTTCCATGTGCAACGCTAGTTAATTTGGGCACTAGAGGGTCATTAATTTCTGGAGCAATAATAAAATTATTTGGATCAACGAAATTTCCTAATGTAATTATAGCACGCATTACAGACTGAAAAATGAATTTGTTTAATGGTTTTTAAAATTTGTAGGTATACTAATATTAAATCTAAAGCCACCTATGTACTATGTATATTTTATTTCCAAAATTTCAAAATTTTTAAACAAAAGTTATTTGTCATTCCTCCCTAAAAATAACCCCCCCAGTGCTTAAAGTTTATATACTTTTTTTGGTGTATTCGCAGGTCGAAATTTTTACTTTTTTTTATATAATAACTATTTTCTCTTGTAGGCAGCCTTAGGGGCCAGCGAACATCTTAAATAATATTTTAAAATTGTTCTATATTGCGGGTTGTTTATTATTAGCTTATTTTCATACTAGCATTATACTAGACATGAAAAAATCTTTCATATTCTGAAAATTTATCGAATTTATAATTCATTTGCTAACCACGAGAGCATCATAATCTTGATAGGAAAAAACGAAATTGCAGTATGAATAAAATTCAAGCAATTCCATTATGGAATATAGAATAAACATAATTAAAAACTCAAGAACGTAAAATAAAAAGGGTTAGCCATAGTTGTGTTAAACTATTATAGTCTATAAGAACCTAAAAAAGAATGCTGAAAATCTAAATTAACAAATGAACATTTTATAATTTTATTGTTTAGTTTTGTAAATGCTTTTTGTACCGTTTTCTCTGCCATTGTATTAATACAATATAAATTCAAAAAAAGCATACATTGTATTGTTATTTTTTGGTATATAAAATATTAATTAATTTCATAAACAACAAATTGTATTAAACAAAACAAGTAACGATTATTATTAGCAAGCTTAAATATTCTATTATATTTTTATAATAGGTATTAGGTACACTGACCCGAACTAATGAAAACTTTGATCAAAATATGTTTTCAGGAAAAACTACTGATGATTAAGTTGAAAATTTGTATAATATTAAGGAGAAAATTTTTTTTTCTAGAATTACAATGGGAACTTATCTAAATTTTTGTTAAGATCTAAGAACAGTCACCAAAAAATTCTCCTTGTTAGTAAAGTTACGACAGTTGTATTAAGGGATTTTGCATGAAAATTTTGCTTAAAAATTATTATCTCATTTTGTTAATCTGCTGTTCCTACAGCTGTTTTTTTTTAGTGTGGGGGAAGTTTGGGCACTATTCAGGTGCTCGATGTCACGATGTTCTGTACAGAATTGGAATTCCCGGCTGATGACTTATCCGATAGTATCTATGACTTGTGAAATTGAAACTTGGTCTCCAGTTTTTCCCACAACATGAAGATTTTTCTGTGCAAAATGTCAAATAGTACCGTTTAAGAGCGCGCTGCGGAAAGAAAGAGAGGGAATGATGTTGAAAGAAGCCTCTAATCTTTTGTACAAATTTAAAAACCTAAACGTCGTATCAATGTGATTCTTTTTTTATATTAATAAGAAAAGACTATTGAAGGCAATAACCAATTTTGAGCGCTTTAAATTAATAGTAAATAGGTTAATTTAATTTATGAAAAAGGACAATTTTGAATTTTTATGACAACCGATCTTAATGAAACTTCGTTATTGCCTTCTGCAGATCATTATAAGGACAAAACCTGATTTTGAAGCGATTTCATCATCAATTATAGAAAACTTGTACAAAACTTGTAAATCAAAAAGTGCCCTTAGTGGAGTTTTAAACTATATAAAATCAACTTAATGCACAAAGGGTTCAAGGGTTCCCTTAGATATGGCGCAAATAATTTTTTAAAATTTTTTAAATCTCTACAAAAGATTAGAGGCTTCTTTCAACATCATATCTACTGCTTCCCTCTCTCTCTTTCTGCAGCGCGCTCTTAATGACTCATTCTATTTCTGAGTGAACTCATCCTCCGGTCCGGATGAAGAGTACTCAACTTCAGATATCTTCACCATTGCGCGATTTGTACCATAACTATCCGGGCTGGGTCGGCAATACTGATGCTGCAATTTAGTCAAGATGTCATCTTTTTCTATCATTTTTTTTAATAGATAACACAATTACAAGATACAAATACACAAACGCGTATTTTCGAATAACTGGATTGCAATACTCCGGTAATATGGACGTGGCAAATATTTTATCAAAGAATCATTCAGCTTGTCCCTACCAACAAGTTTTAGCCTCTATTTTTGTTTTAAGGCGGGACCCATTCTCTTTCGCATATGACAATGCATTTTTTTAAATGATTTCCTCTTCATTTTAAGGCTTCATTTTTGAAATTGCAGTAAAAGTGAAACTTTTTTTTAGCTCGCGCTACCTTTGATTTGGGAAAAAAATTTGCAAATATTAGAAATTTTGCATTAATATTTCAGGAGTTATTTACTGCGTTAGTCAACAATATAAATAATGTTTAAACATTTCAAAATACTAGAAGTTTGGAATTCCAACGGCTTATCTTAACATATTCAAGAACTTAAAGTATTTATTCAAACGCATAATCTCGATATTGTATTAATTTCTGAAAAAAGTTTTACAAACAAAAACAACATTAAAATTCCAAATGACATCGTCTATCAAATTAGCCATCCCGATGGTATAGAACATGGGAGAAACGTAATCATAAATCGAATTAGGTAAGTTTCGGTTCAGTCTTGGTTAAAGATAAGAGAAATTCAATAATCGTTTCAGCTATTTGCTGTCCTTCAAATAAAAGAGAACAGGAATTCATTAATACTCTTGGTATAAGATTCTTAGGAGCCAGTAACTTCAATGCAAAATATAATCACATTAAATATACTACAAGAAGCCGAAAACTCGACCAGGGAATAGAATTCAACAATTTGCTTTAGTCCACAGGTTAAGGTACACACTTACTGGCCGACAGGTAGACAAAATTTTTTGTGTGATCAAGGATGTATTAGAAAGTTACAATAAAATCGAAACTAGCTTGGAATTTTCATCAATTACTAACCAATATTGATAAAATTATACGCCAAAGCTTTTTTAAAGAAAAAACTATCTTCGTTACATAACACGAGGGGATTCCATTCATTCGTGGCCTTACCAAGAAAATGCGTCTTTTAATTTTTCAAATCATTTTGAGTTTTCGACATAAGTGACATTTTTCACATCTAGCAATTAATTTTTCCAAAGCACTATAAAAATAAGCATTTTCTTTGCCTTCAAAATGCTCGTTTACAGGATTTAACTTGTTCGTTCAGTCTCTCATATCCTTTTCTTCTGAGAGTTTTTTTAATTCTCAGAATAAAAAAAAATCAGTTTGGGCTGTATGTTGGATAACATATTCCATAATAATGCTCCTGTTCACAAAACACATGTTGATTTGTGAACAGGGTCCTCTTTAAATTGCAGCAAAAGGTTTTTTCCCAATTTGATTAATGCGTTTTATTTGAGGTGCTTTTTAAGTTTTCAATAAGTCAGTATAATACATGTCCGTAATTTTGGTTTTCGTTGATAATTAATCAATGTGTAATATTGAAGTCAATATCATAAGGTTCAGGGATGAGCAACTTTTTTTTACAACGGGCCAGTTACAAATTTAAAAATGTTGTGAAGGCCGCATGTGAGAAACTTATGACCATACAAACACTGAATGATGAACTCAAATTATCTCTTTATTCACAAAATAAACTTAGTAAACAAATTAAACTTATAAACCTAACCTTAAAAGGCAAAATGTAAAATCTTTGAAGGGCCGCACAAGAAATCACGGCGGACCTGCCCATGAATGTTTACATAGCTCGTAAATGTTATACATGAAATTAGTGTGTATGTAGTGTATCTTTTGGAATGTTCGGTTCTCAAAGCAAGAACTTAATTGCTGCTCTAAATTCAATATTATGTATTTTTCTGATTTTCGTCGACACGTTTTAAAATTACAGCTGAAGGAATACTAATAATTTGATATGAAACAAAATGTTACTACCAATATTCTTATACTTAAATTGTTGCCTAGGCAAAGAACTTTGCAATTTCCCTTGCAAGTGGACTTATTGAATATCCTTCAGGAAACTTGTCTATGAAACAATATTGCCCTGTATAAGATTAAATTTTTCAAAAGAACTGGATGAAGCTGTCAGCTATCTAATAATATACTTTATTCCAGATGCTGCCTGGTTTTCCATTCCAAAATACTCAAGAGGAGGGACTATTGAAACCGAGAAAGCTATCGAAGAAGAGTTTGAAAAACACTTATGACAAAAATAATAAAACAAGGAATAATCTCTAAAATGTGCTGCAAAACATGAAAATCTATCTCTCACTGACTGAGTCGACTGATTACTTGCTTTGGCAAGTTACTCAAGGTATAAAGTAACTAAATTCAGTAACTAAACTCAGCTAAAGATACCAAATATTTCGGGATGGATATGGATCGAAGATTCACCTGGACGAAACAAATAATTGTCTGAACAAAAACAGTGTGGTGTTTTGGGATATAAATTAAATTTTAGTTAACCATGAAAAATAAAAGTTTTTATTAAAGCCATCCCTAAACACCACACGAATTTGGACATATGGAATCCAACTTTAACTCAAATCTTGAAATTTTATAACTATTTGAGACCAAAACGGAGAGATCCCTACCCGGATTCGATCCGAGCGTTTTGCATTAGCAGTAGACGCACTTAACTGCAAAAGCTATGACCATCTCTCTTCCTCATCACATGACCCTAATCTCTGCCTTAATCCTTAATCTCTTACGACTTAATGAACATCACAATTTATCTCATTAACTCGTTATTTCCTTCTTGCTCTAATTAATAACTCCACCACTGATCTTTTTGGTCCCAGTATTGTTCTCAGAATCCTCCTCTCCAATATTCTGAGTTTCTCCTCATGTTCATTTGTCATGCTTAACACTTCTATCGCATATGTTACTACCGGTCTTATCAAACTCTTATATAGGTATTCTCATTTTTGTTCTTCTGCTTATGTTTCGATCTGTTAGTAATTTTTTGTTCCATCGCCATCTTTAGAAATATTTCCTCCATCCTCTTTTTCGTTCTGGTTATGGTAACTATATCATCCGCATATGCCATAGTTCTTCTTCTTTATTCATTTAGTAATTAGTGTGGACAATATTTTATAGATCATGGACAGCAGTATTATTCCTTTGTAATTCCGACAGTTTTCTATATCACCCTTTTTATACATTGGCATTATTTTCCCAATTTGCCATTCCTCAGACATTTCTTCGTTTTGCCAGATCAGTTCAATCGATTTGGATATTCTCCTGTATAATTCTTCTGCTCAGTTTTTTATCATTTCACCGCTTATCTCGTCTTGTCCTGGTGATTTTTAATTATTTTTATAATTTCTTCGTATGATGGTTCCAATATTAGTTGCTTATCATATTTTATTTCTATTTTTATTCTTGAAGTTCATTTTTTCCGTAATTCTTGTAAAACAGCTGTTCAAAGTACGTTTTCCATATTTTTTTTATTTTTTCTACACTGTTTTCTACATTTACCACTTCATCTTTCTTGGATCTTCTTTCATTCTGGGGTTTCATGTATGTTCCTTGATTTTCACATAAAAATTCTTTATATCACTTCCTCTGTTCTCTTCCTTCAATTCTTTCATCATTTTTATCCATTAATTAGTTTTTCGTTTGCACATCTTATCAGCTTCCTTTCTTACTCTTGAATATTCGTCTCTATCCGTATGTTGTTTTGTTCTTATCCATTTTCTCTAGTTTTTCTCTTCTGTTCAATTTTTCTTTTATATTCCTCATCAAACCATTTTTTATTTATTCTCTTCTCTGTGTAATCTACATACCTTTATTGTGTTTCTTATGTTTTCCCATGTTTCACTAATATCTTCACGCTCCTCTAGTCTTTTTACTTCTCAGCTCATCTCTTCTTTATATACTTTTCCCAAACAAATTTTTCATTAAACCTTTCTATTGCCCATATTTTATTGTTTGCTTCTTTTCTTTTCTCAAAATTTATTTTCATCTCAGGTACTATACCAGGAAGTGGTTTGAATCGACATTTGCACCCTGTAATCTCTCACATCCCTTATTGAGCTTGACTTTTTTTTGTTTACTAGTACGTGTTCTATTTGGTTCCCCTCTTCGCTGGTTCTTCCCGGTCTCATTCATATTATCTTATGAATCGGCTTATGTTTGCATTTTGTACTGGTAATCGTCATGTTCATAGAGGTCGCCAAGTTACAAAGTCTTTATCCGTTGTCATTTGTGATATTCTGAACTGTATGTTTTCCAGCGACTTCACTTATGTAGCTTTCCCTACCAATTTGAGCATTGAAATCTCCCATCACTATTACAGTATCATGTTTTGATATCTTTTGTATTATATCTTCCAGTTCTACATAACACTTCTCTTTTTCGTCATCTGTCTTGTCTTCAGTTGGTGCATAAAATACGTTCACTATATACCTATTGTTAGATTTGCAGGTTTTGCTTTAATTCCTGCATAAGCTATTCTTCCATTTATTGGATTAAATTGCTTTTGTGTTTTTTGGAACACTTATTTTTCTCTATATTTAGTATTGCCATAATTAAGTAAAGAAAATAATGCTTATTTTTTCCGACGTCCACTTCTAAAATATTTAGGTATACCGGAAAAATCCGCCGGTTGTGATGGGCCCAATTGCGGGCGGGCCTGCTAGAAATCGTCTCTAACAAATTATATTGTTGTCCAACTCGATAGATGTGCAACTCAACTGATGACCAACTCGCAGTTTAACAATATGGTTGTTATGTTTAATAATAAATATTAAAAAAATTAAAATTCGGTTAGTAAAAAATTGACCAATAAAAGGTTGGTTGCAGCTACATATAAAGGCTATTATTATGCTTAATAATAATGATCAATTAATTAAAAATAATAATATCATGTTACCACATAATATCACACTGCAATCTAATTTATTTATTATGAACGCTCAACAATTTTAATGCCGCTAAATCGCTACCTATTCGATTCCATGCCTATAGCATAAATATTGATTTAAAAAAATCGGTAAATTTAAAAATCCACTATTTACATATAAAATACTATCATCTACACTAGCAAACCGGAATGCCCTATTTAGCATTGGATTCGCTGTACCCCCCTGGCGGACCGTGACGGTACATCCACCGAAGAAGAAATTCAAGTAAATACACGAAATACTTATTAGCACATGCTATCAGGAAATTAAATCAATCTTGCCTAAAGTCAACCACAACTATTACCTACTAATCTGGTAAGAAAGCTGAAAAGGTTTGATTTTCACAATCATTTTATAAAAAAAAATCTTTAGCATTAGGTATCTTATCCCTGGAGTCTGTGGATATTCCTAATAAATTAAAACTACGTTTATGGATAATAAAACTTTGATATCGTGTATTTATGTAACAGAATTATACTATTCGACCTTTTCAATAAACTGAAAATTTATTTTGTTCACATACTATTAATCACCCCATTTGCGAAAAAACAATAAATAAAATTTAAAGAAGAGTTGTTAACGATATAAAATATTAATTTTAGTGGTTCTGAATTTATTAATTTAATTTAATTTTGTATGAATTAAGCGCTTCTC
Source organism: Podabrus alpinus (assembly GCA_932274525.1). NCBI lineage: Eukaryota > Metazoa > Arthropoda > Insecta > Coleoptera > Cantharidae > Podabrus > Podabrus alpinus. Next base: position 61,675,308 of record OW026457.1, on the reverse strand, counting down.
ATTATCATAAATCACGACAAAAATTTATTCGAAAAATAAAATAAACAGATCGCCGCCCAAAGGCAAATTTTTATGGAAACGCGATTTTAATGTATAAATTATTTATCAACGTTGATATCGGTAGATATAATAATTTTTAATTATGTTATAAATTATAATAATCTTAAAATGCTCATTGATATTTTATATTTACTAATTAATTATTACTATTGGCTACGCATAATCTCGTATATTAGTAGTATATTAAAAAAAAAGAAGTTAAATCTATTACTTATACAAAGCTCAAATGTATGCTGAAATATGAATGAAAAGGCTTTGCAATTGGTGAAAATTGCGGTTAGGGAAATTTATGAAAGCTTAAAAGCTGTAATGAACAAGGAAAGAATACGGGAGCCGATATCTAAATACAAAGAATTAGATTATGCCGTGTAAAACTAAACGAGCATTGATACCCATATGGTTGGTAGCCGTGTTATCGGTTCATGATTTATGATTCTAGCGAGTCACTACTGGAATAAAGCTCGAGTCATTGGTGTTACGTCGATTCAAAGAACGGTAGCAAACGATTAGCCCTAAACCCACGTGCAAGTCACGCCGACCGCCCAGACCTGGGGCGACAAACCTCGTGTCGGCTTTATAAATATTGCTCTGTATTCTAGTTATGCCACTCGATTAATATGCTGCTTGATTACATGTATTTAACCTGAGGTATTTTACAAATACACCTTTAGATATAATCAATTTTCTATTTTAGATTTAATTAAGCGATAAGTAATTTTTCTATTGCTACTATTTAAATAATCAAGGTTATTGATTAGTATGATTAAGTGACTATTGTTAATTACTTTTAAATTGCTAATGTCAGTACAACTTTTAAAAATAACAGAACTTTTAACACAATGAAATTGAATTATTATAAATCGTTCGTATTATATTTTTTGTATTTTTTATCGTTTCTTTCATTCTTTCATTTCTTTAAAAAGTCTTTACTTTTTCGTAAATATCTACAGATACCAGAAGATTTTCCTGTTAAGGGTGGTGGTATATCTGGGAAAATGGTTTTAAAGAAAATCATAATCTAGGATCGACATTAGAGAGACAAAGACTCCGAAAACGATGCTTTTATAATATATTAATTCAACACTTGTAATTTTTCCCTTCCTTATGAATAGTCCGTATAGGTATATGGATATCCATTAGTGGACAAAGAGAGGAAACGAGATTTCGAACAATACCTTTTGTATATCACTCTATCAGTAGTAATAAAACCAAACGCCCAGAAGATTGGCATAGTGGAAAACGTAAGCATACATACATAATATAGTTGTGGGTTAGAATTCCACATCCGCCTGTTTGGTAAGCGTAATGAGTAATGAACGTAGCTGTTAAAACGCTTAATTAAATGATAAAAAAAAACAATTTTGGGATGCTATTTCGTAATTATTTTTTTAGTTATTAAAAGTGCCTAACTGTGAAAATACGGAAGATTTAATCTTAATTTTGAAAAATATCTATCAAACTTGTAAGACAGTTTGGTGACCCACTTTCAATAAGAATCCTAAATATTAATTATTAAAAAGTATTTATTTTGCATGTATGAGCATTTGTAACTTTCTATAAGCAAATCGATAGCTATCTATGTTTGTTTAAGCCTTCAGTCTTTCCCAAAAAGGAAAATTTCAATTAAACTGTTTCTCTAAAAATAATTTATGGATTTTATTTATGCTCTTTCCATTTATTTGTCTGGTAAATTAATTTAAAAACTGATTTATAAATACAACCAAGAATTTTATTGTAATCTGTTGGTATATCTATCGGACAGTTTTAGGTAGTATACAAAAAACTAACCTCAATTTCCAGTCTGGGCTCTGGCGCTTGGCTCAATTAACTGACAGACTTTGAATTTGGTAGCAAATGAAGAGGAACTGTAATGGACTTCGTAGGCGGCGTGATATTATGTAAAGGAAAAACCTGAAAAATGTGGTAGAATAAAAATGAGGGTTTTTGAAAATAATGTCGTAACGTACCTTTAGAAGGATTAGTCTGTAATTGTATTGTTATAGTCTGTTATTAAACAATTGTTTATGGAAAAGAATGAAAATTAAATCAGTTTAAAACTATTCACATCTAAATATTAAAACACTATTATTAAAGAACGCCTTGTAATACTTTCTAAAAGCCAATTCATATCAGTCACTTCCAATATTATACAACCTACTGCTTGTTATAACGCAATTATAGAACAATCAAACTAATACAAAAGCCTGCAAGCGGCCTAAGGATATAAAACCACAGTAGGAAGCAGAAGCTTCTAAACTTAAATTAAAATAGAAAACATCAACTTCTGGCAAGATAATCGAGATCAATCCTTTCACATTCTGACTTAACATCAGCAGGGTTTTTGGTACAGTTACAATATTTGATAGGTAATTGATTAAGTTTAGTTACATAAACGATTTAACATGTACAAATATTTGAAATTAATTTCAAATGTTCTCAAAATTCCACTTTTATATTTATTACAATAATTTAAAGCTAATACAACTAAATGGTAGGTATCTCATAATATATGGATGGTGTTACATCTAATAACGACTAAACCAGATGACAAATTTGACTAAAGAAAGGTGTTTCTGCAAAATATCTCTATAAATTAACCTGTTGATTAAAACCGTTATATCGCACTATATTTGGCATAACTTGGTGCTTGCAATATTTGAAGATGACGAATATTGTAATCCCCTTAAAAGTAAACCAGTTGGACAATAGCCCCCATTTTGCAATAAACAATGAAAGGGATGCGAAAGTGAAGACAAGACAGTGTCAGTTAGTGGACAAAGAATCGAATCGTTAAATTCTGCAGCACGTCTGATTTCGCGAGAGGGGACTTGATAAAAATAACAATAGCAGCAGGTTTGCATGTGAATCGGCGAGCAGATGTGAACTAAGATACAATCACACAATGCTTGTCACACCGTGATTAATTAGCCGATTTAGTTTCTTCTTATATATTCTTTTCTTTAAACTTGTGCTCGCTATTTGTATTTGTACTTAGAGTAGTAATAATTCAAAAAATTTTATTTGATGGACAACAGGAGACAAGTTTAACTTGCTAATTTGAATATTTTTGCATTTATTTACTACGAAGTTTTTATAACGTTTTGGTTGATAATTCCCAAATAATATCAAAAATGAAGCTATACATAACCTAGAAATTTTTTTCTCGTTCGAGATATTCAAATTGATAGTATCATTAAGTTAATACACTTGAAAAAAATTAATTGATGATCTTTATCTCAAACTCAACTTCAAATTAACGCAAAACTCAGATAAATTTTGATACTTAATTGGTTTACGTTCACTTATTACAAATATAAGCACCTTTATCTTATATATCTCTTTTTTTGAAAATCACTATCACGCAACGTATTTTTCCATATCAGCTGTTTCGTATTCAAAAATCCAAATTTATTACAAATATGTAGTAAATTTATAGTAATTGGTTACCAAATTCGTTTTGTAATATTTATTAAGAAACTGGAACATACAATCAAAAAAAAACAACATTCATCAAAAGTTTTTTTAATTTACTGGAGAAATCAATTCACTAATGTTATGTAAATTTTAAAATTACGAAAACCGCTCAACGATTTCAGTAGTTTCGAAAGTTTTCCTTTGAAAAATTGCATAGCATCGTCTGAAAATTGTGTACGTTTATAATGAAATAAATCTAATATATCATGCACATTAAAGCTTTTTATAATAAATAGTAAATCTTATCAATTGTATGTTTAAATTTTATTTCATTTGAATATGTCTCATGCAACTTAGCACATTATAAAAAGAGGCATAACAGTAAACGTCATATAAATTATTATGCTAAAAAGTTAAATCATCATAACTTATTAAGTATGAAGTGTAATACACTTAATAGAAAATGATAATAAATTGTAAACTGTAAGCAAAATTTGTTAGTAGGTAATATTTTACAAGCGATTATAAGCTATTCTCTGGTATATGTCGCTTTCTTTATAATTTATCTACTTGATTTTAATTTTTTTATAAGAAATATTTCTCTTTCAATATATTGTCAAACCATACTAGGTTTAATTGTGTTAGGTTTCAAAATTAGGTTAAATTACCACCTATAGTTGTAATTTTGACAATGCTATCTTATCTTGTTTAACAAGGATCAGTTATAGATTGGAATAGCTGCAAAGAATAGTTGACCATTTTATTAAAGACTACAGAGATTGTCATTATCGTATAATATTATATAGCCTGTTTTACTCGTACGTAGATTTTGATTTTGAATTTAAATATTTTTATAGTCGATATATAATTCGATTACAAAATATTGCCATTAAATTTGCTATTTTATATGGCACAAACGACGCACACTCCAAACAGTTTTTTCTCTTTTCAGTGAGGCGACGTTTGATAGCTTTGTTTTTACAGTTAACAAAATTATGATCTCATACATAATCGATATAATAATAATAGCCTATTATTGGATAAAATAATAAAATGTTACCTAACTTATCCTTTTACATATTAGGTATTCAAAACCCAGGTCAAGCTAGCACCCCCACCTTTTAAAAACAAAAAAAAATTATGCCATAATTTTGTGTTAATTATGTGCTAATTATGTACACTACCGCTCATGGAAGTTCGGACACTTAATAAAATGTACAAAAACAGTAAAAAAAAACAAATAAAACCAAGGAAAAACAAAATTTTATTAAACTTACAAAGGAAAGCATTAAAAATAGTACTAATAAAAATAATTTTTGTTTAATCTAAACCTAAAAAATTAAATATTTTTCTCGTCAAAGAAACCACCCTTGGCATTTATCACTGCTCGCACTACTCTAGGCATCCTTTCAATGAGTTTTGATAACACTGAATGCGGAATGTTAGTCCATTCACATTCTAAAATGTTCCACAAATGGTCTTTAGATGTTGGACACACTTTTCGAACCCTCCTGTCCAGCTCATCCCACAATAATTCAATCGGGTTTAAATCCGGACTCTGAGGAGGCCACGTCATAACTTTAAAATTTTTTTTCTCTCTTGAGCTTTCAAATAGTTTTTACATACTACCGCTGTATGTATTGGGTCATTATCATGCATGAAAGTAAAATTAGGGCCAATTAATCGCAACCCCGATGGTAAAATATTTTCTTGCAGTATCTTGAGATAATTTTCTTTCCGCATGATTCCTTCAATCTGGCATAAATCCCCCGTCCCAGCAAAGGAAAAACATCCCCAAACAAGCACCGAACTCCTCCCTTGTTTTACAGTGGGCACAATACAGTCGGGAATCATTTTTTCACTCTTGGATCTTCGAACAAACACCAGTCTTGTTTGTCCAAATACTTCATATTTGGATTCGTCACTCCAGAGCACTTTTTTCCAATCTTCCACCGACCAATCTAAATGATTTCGTGTCCACTGAAGTCGTTTCGCCCTGTTACCCCGACGTAATAGTGGTTTTCGTACGGCAACGCGCCCATGAAGATTAGCTTCTTGAAGTCGACGTTTCACTGTGCTGGTTGAAATTTTGTTTTCACGTTCGCGATTCACTTCCGAAGTAATTTCTGGTGCCGTACGCTTTCTATTTCGTTTACTTAACAAAACCATTCTTAAATCTTCAGCAGCTGTTGTTTTTCTAGATGGTCCTGGACGATCTCGATCCTCTAAACTACCCGTTCGATATCGGTGAATAATATCGTTCACTGTAGAACTTTTCAAATTCGTTATTTTCGCAATTTGACGAACCGAATAGCCTTCCTCTAACAGTGTATTAACACTTGCTCGTTGTGCTATGGTAGTAGGTTTTCCACGTGGCATTTTCAAAATTATTTTTAACACTTTTTACTTTTAAACAGAATAGATACAATCGCTCGCTTGTTTACTTAGAAACTGACAAATATAACGCCTTATTTTTCAAATTTATACAAATTTTTTAAGTAATTGTTCCCACGCTTTTATTGCCCCAACAATGTGGCAAATTGTCGGTTGTTATAAACTATAAACTATCTGATAGTTTATAAACTATTCAAGTAAAAACACTTTAGCCGTAACAGATGTACATATTAGAAATCGTAACCAACCTAGGCCGCACCTGCACTATAACTAACCAACGCTATCTTATACAACCTAAGCCGAACCTGTTCAATAATTTTTCAAACATGACTTAATTTAATATTTGGTTGGTGCTAAATTAGATTAATCGCTTAATTTATCAATCTCCCTAAATTTAACTATCTAAGTTTAACTGGAGATTGATAAACTGGCCCTAAGCCAATTAATTGGTGACAGTGAGGAAATTGTGGGTTCAAATCGTGGACTTGCGCGTGACAATAACACTTTGTGGATGAGTTAAGTTATGAAGCGAAAGAGAAAAGAGGATTGATCCACCTCAAAATATAAATCGTGAAAACTTTTCAGAGTATCGTAACTCAGCACCCCCACCAACGATATACGTTTTACCGCGAAACCGTTGAAGTACAAAATTCGCGAATGCGGTACCTACATAATTAGCACAAAATTATAGTGTATTTAATTTTGGAAAAAAGTGATTTTTTCGAGGTGGGGGTGCTAGCTTGACGTCAACTCAGCACCCCCACCAACGATATACGTTTTACCGCGAAACCGTTGAAGTACAAAATTCGCGAATGCGGTACATAATTAGCACATAATTAGCGCAAAATTATAGTGTATTTAATTTTGGAAAAAAGTGATTTTTTCGAGGTGGGGGTGCTAGCTTGACGTCAACTCAGCACCCCCACCAACGATATACGTTTTACCGCGAAACCGTTGAGGTACAAAATTCGCGAATGCGGTACATAATTAGCACAAAATTATGGCATAATTTTTTTTTGTTGTTAAAAGGTGGGGGTGCTAGCTTGACCTGGGTGTATTCAAACTTTTTATTTGTTTACCTTTTTAAATATTATACATCGGGTTGATGCATAAGTTCGTAGCGTTTTTTTAAAATTTAAAATATAATTTTTTTAATTATAAAAATACATCAACTAATCAATAATATATTCTCCATTTGATAATTATAAAATTCAATACTCGAGGTAACTTCAACCTCCAAAAATTCAATCTTTCCACTTCGATTGTCCATGGACAACATTTTATTCACGATCCTGCTTTTGGTTTTTACGTTCTGGATGCATCCAAATCAGAAAATCTGCGCTTTTGTCTATAAAAATCAAAATTTCTTCACAGGTGATACCAACTTTGTTGTAAAAAATTGAGCACTAATTTTAAATTTCACTTGCTTTTACATTTTAGGTGTACAAATTCTTCGAAGAATAATTATTATCAATCTTAATACCTATAATTACAATATTTTGCCATAAAGAGTATATACTATTCCACCCTTATATAATTGGCCTAACATTCTGGTTACTATCTCACGAATTTTTTATGTTCTTAATTTTTATTTTGATACAATGAGCATATAAATTTACAAAACGTAACAAATCTGTAGTTATGGTAATTTAACTTATTTTAAACTGATTATTTTAATTAATAAATTTTCAGAAATTTGCAGAAATTTTACATTTTTGAAATTTCACAATAATATCACGAATAATATATTATTATTTAGCTATTGCTCTGCCATTTTAAAAAAATAAATATAAGTACCAACCTAACACTCAAATTTTGAATTATGTAAAAATCAAAATATGAAATTTAATTATGCTAAAAGATAATATTCTGAGTGCTTCTTATTAATTAGATATTAATGCTTATTATTAAATGAATAAGCGAAATTTAATCTTAAATTTAATTTAGGTTGTATTTCTTCACAATTAATAAAGGTCAGTTTTACTCATCCCCCTTTTGCGAAGAAGTACAACCTTAACCTAAGTTAAATTCAAAACGATTATTAATAGTTCAAAATTTTGAATTCCGAGACAATATCAAGATTTTGCTAAATAGTTGACTGGAACTGGATAATTCTTAATATTGTAAAAAAAAATAGTTAAGGAATCGGTCTTTATAATCTATAAATATATACTATATTTCTACATACTGTTGTGATATCCCTCAACTTATGGGGGTGATTCTAATTGAGAGAAATATCACCACTTAAATTTTATTTTATGAACTCAAATTGTTAAATTTATTCAATACCTTTGCTGAACTTTCGCCATAGCTGCTCTCTCCATCCATATAGCCACTGGGTTTATTTCCAATTATTAAATTTCTAAAAAAATTTTAACCTCAGAAACTACTGTTTTGTCAGTCTTTTCTTCCTTACAAAATAACCAAACATGGTTAATTAAACTGTAATTACCTTTATTTTCAAAAATTTTCTATCCAAAACATGCGACTTGCCTGGTCAAATCTCCAGGGCCAAGTTGATCGCAATCCCATTAATTTTACATAAATAATCGCCGAAATATAGGCGTATCAAAATCAATAAAAGTATTCAAAATTTTTATAAAAGTTACAATAAAACACAGCAACTTTCCTTCTCGAAAACAGCAAAAATCGTAAGCAAGAATACCGTGCTCAAACTATTTTTGAGATTTTCCTAAAATCCGTGCGATCAAACTAGTAATTGTAATTATAAAGACACAACATTTAATTGTTTCAATTATTTACACATTATTATAACAGAAAACCTTAAATTTCTAATTAATCTTTAAATAAATCATAAAACCTTAAATTTCGAATTAATCTTTAAATAAATCATGCCAGATCAAACTATCCCGAACTATTTACAAATCGTTAATCTAATCATTTCTTATAGCATCCTTCTCATAGCTCTATCCAACTATTTCAAATTATTTCAAAATTTCATAATCAAAATCAACTTACTTTGACCTAAGACGGAGTTCATAGTCTATCCTTGTAATCAGCAACCTAGTTTTCCACCGGCATCTCACAGCTTCCACGAGAGAATTCTTGTTAAGGGCGTCCATATTTTGGGTGTTGTACCAACCATCCTTTCAAATTTCCTCATCGTCAATCGTCCTCATATCATATCTATTTTTGCTCTTTTCTTCTTGATCTGTTTTATAGAAAAATCAAGCTCCTTTATGAAAGCGACCAACGATAAATCCGATTATTTGCAGATTTCGTCTTATCTTCCTCTAAACTTTTTCATTTTCCCACTTGTGTTGTCTACATCTTCATCTATTTTGTCTATCTTTTTGTAAATAAATTCTATATTGTTTCTTCCGCCTTCTCTAATTTCTTCGATCATTTTAATTGGGATTTTTTTTCTAATTGTTTGTCAATGATTTCATTTTGATTTATTTCGTATATTTTCTTGTCTATTCATCAAATGTTTTATTTATAAGTTCTTTTGTTTTCTTTGCGCTTTCTTCTATTGTTTTTGTTAAAAATTTCATCGCTTCTTTCCAACTAAATTCAGAATGAATGGTACTATTTGCTGGACTATTACCCATCTTAACAAAAACTGGAATCTCAGGGCTAAAGCAAGTTCAACAATTTTGTCGCGTCCCACGCAATTATTGGTGAAACAACTATTGTAAGAATAGTAAATTTTGCCTTATCGTGGTTATAAAAAACGAGCACCACGTTGGGTACCAATAAAGTTGTAGTGTTTTTTTTAAATTTAAATATTGTGCCCTCCTATTGGAAGAGATCACAAGCCGCCACTGCCTGGGTTAGTAGATAGGGATATGGTGGGCGAATATTTGAGTAGCACAACAAGCAAAACGATCTGAGGATCACTTGCAATGAAGTCTATAATCTCCCAAGGTACCTGATCCAAAAGCAAGTGCTTTGTCGCTTCACAAAACCTTCAATAAGTTAAAGTCCTATACATTGAGATGGCAATACATTTAAACAACTCATTTTTCAGACAACTGAACAATCTATGAGCAGTGTCATAAGAGTGAAAGGCTTCTTTTTGCCTATTTTTAGGGCATTATTTTGCCCCGAAAATTAGGCAAACCCCTCTAATCATCTGACCAAAATTTATTTATAAACCAACTCATCATCATCATTTTGATCAATATGTGCATACGACTTCTGAGCCTATCTGTGACATAAGGAACTACCAATCCAGCTTTTGCTAGATTTCGAAGAGGGGCAATAACAGTACAGACATTCGACATTACAGTCATCTTCTGCTTCTGATGATGAACTATCCTGGGTGTATGTGTGCTTTTTGGATTCTCCAATTCTCGTTAGAATGACTGTTTTAGTTTTTGATGTGGTGCTTATTTTTCTCCCATGACGATTTGTTCTAGGTATATTAGTTTGTCATTTGGGCGTTGGAATAATATCTTCAATAGCAACACGGAAACGGCCGTGTAGAAATTTTTCTACAAATTTTGCTTTGGTTGGGTAAATTTGAGCAGTTGGAGCTGGCACTAGTAGAAGGGATGTTTATTAATGTTAAAGAAAGCTTCTTGGTGTCAATGTTTACTTATAACTTTTATAAGAAAGTACATATCGTCGTTGATACTGCAATAGGTCGTATGTCAAATAATGTAAATGTTCAGGAGAGCGGAAAAACAATTAAGCTTGCGCCTGGAATAACTAAAAATGCTTCTACTTGCGTAAATAATAACTCACCAAATTTTTTTTATGATATGACTACTTTTAAATAAAGCCATGATGTGACATGAAATTCTGCATACGACTAATTTGCAGTATCCAATTCCGCGCCGTTGTCGATATACGACAAATTTCAATATCGAAATATCTGCTTTCTGACTGGTCCATCACATACGAGGTTTTGCTGTGTCATAAATTAGACTGCACTGATTACTTAGACACCAAAAACCGAAATTGCATTTTTGGTGACATACGACCTTTTGAAGTATCAACAACGATTAGGTATACGTACCATGGTGTATTGGAAAAAATATTATTTTCAAAGAAGCTTAATGTTATTACATTATATCTATTTGAAAATATTGAAAGGCATGATAGGACCAAAATAGGTGCTCTCCATTTGGCCCCGAGCATCCTTCAATTAAATAATTGTAAAATTATGTAGTTTGAGTGTGTTCTTCCAAGATTTTATTAAATTGTTAAATAACCTTATTAAATACCTAACCTCAATTAAGTTAATAGATCAAATCTCGTGTTAACACGCATTCTCAAACCATAAACTGAGGAAATCATATTATTATATATAATACACCTAAATAAATATTTACCTACCTTCTCATTACATTAATCCTGTGATAACCGCAAATAACATTAACACCAGCATGCAAACCAAACGCTACGTTTAGTGCATACTCACAAGACGTGCGAAGATGTGCGAGAAAAGCAACTTCTTACTTATGACGCGTCCCCATTTGGGCCCCTGCTGTCCTATTTTCTAATAAAATAGAAATATTGAAAAAAACTTTCTAAGAAAAAATTATATCTCAAATTTATTATTTATACTTTCAATAATAACCGGGAAAATAACCATTACTATAAGTACATATTATATCATAAATATTTTCATGAATTCAAAAATAAATTAGAAATGTGTTACTCTAATAATGCCAACTTTATACAGGATAACTGTTATAATTGTCTCAAAATGTATGGTGTAATTCTATCCTCCAAAGAAGAGAAAACGATTACGTCTGCAAACCAATGCCTTCCAAGATAAGTATCTCACTTTTGTAAAAAATTTCCGTGCTTCGGAGGGCGCATAAAGACGGCGGCCCAGTGTTAATAATTTGTCATCATAACAATAAAAAAACAGAGTGTAGGCACATTTAAAGGCAAGCCTAGCAAGCTACCTGAGATGTAAAAACCAAAATGCTTATAGAACTAATACATATAAATTAGGTAGTAAAAAGTCAGGTCCTAGATCTTATTAAGAAGAAGATTTCTTAATAAGAGTAGAAATAGAATAACAAGTTATAACTGCAGTCTATAGAAGAGTATCTATGAATTTCAGTAAAACCATTAATACGTAATATTTAAAATAGAATAATATAAAAAATAATTGACAATCTATGGAAAAATGAAACCAATAAGAAGTTGGATACTTTTCAACCGCTGGTACTGGTTTTGGAAATAAATGTTTTATACCATCCCGTTTTGGACCTAAATTATCTGATATTGAGACTACTGTGCTTTAAATTAAGTTTGAGGTTATGTTATTCTAAGGTCGAGACCATGTTGAATTAGAATCCTGTAAAAAAACTGTTTCACATTTTTGCTTATTTATGTTTCAGTTTTCCCTAAAAGTTTAATATAAACTTTAAATTATCAAAAAAATTAAATAAACCTATTTAAATTATTACCTTTCATTTAAAATCTTTTAGCATAATCGATATAGAACCAAAACTTCAAGTTATAATGCAGTTACAGAGAAAACTGTGCAACAAACAATGAAATTTAGTTTACATGTTTTTAGACTGCTTAATAAAAGGTATTGTCTACAGAAAAACTGCAAAGATATATGTTTCATAGTTAGATTTTGGATTTTAGGTAGGAGTGCAGAGTCAAGGACCCCACGCGCACTTAGGCCACTAGACCGGGCCCATTGTATTGCCTTCATTTTAGTGGCCCCCGTCCCATCATTCCCTGAGCAATCCCAACTGAAGAATGAACTCTAGGACCACGGCAGGCGAGGTGCCCTAATTATGGCTATGTTAGGTCAGAAGTCCCCCAACATAGTACCTCTTTTTGATGCTAGAGCAGAGCAGTGACAGAGCACGTACTCTGCTGTCTCGTCTGATCCATTACATGCCCGGCACGTTGGCTCATCTGCAATCCCCAACGTGTTAAGGTTATGCCGAGTTTACAGTGTTCAGTTAAGATCCGTGCGATTATCCATTAATTGACTTTGGACAACTTCAAGTACTACTTTGAATGTTTACTAGAGGGTGCTTTTATTGCTGCCCTTGCTTGTCTGCATTCGGATTGGCCCATCCGCTGGAGTACAGCTCTAGAAGAACATGTAGGGTTTTGATGGCTGGCACAATCATCGGCTCAGAGTCGTTGTTTCATATTTTTATAGCTTTTAAAGTAAACCATAAGGGAAATAATAGCGTTTGTAATTTTGTTATAAATAAATTTGTTAATTAATTACATGCTTGTTTCACTTTTACCCTACTGTTGGATGTTTCACTTAACCCCATTTGGCCCTACATAATATTATAATGTAATAATACTCGTATGTAAGGTAATAGGCATAATAATATGGTATTCATTTATTGTTTCACGATTAACGCAACACAATTACTAGTAATGAAGTTAGTTAAAACAATTGAAATTATTCCTTTCTATAACTTTTGTATTTTCTATTGTAGGAAAAAATGGTAACAAATTTCAATATCTATAAAATCATATTACCATATTTAGGTAATAACTTGGGAATGCATTGTTTGATTGCTTTTCTTTCTTTTATTTTACTATAAGAAGCAAGAAAACTGTGATGCTATAGTTTGCTATACCGGGTGTTTGCTATACCGGATGTTTCAAATGTAACCTGGTAAAATAACTTTCTTTGAGTGAATTTGAGAAAATCAAAAAAACACATCGATTTAGATAGCGAGGGGAACGTTCAAAACCAAGACTTTTTGATTTTTAAGTTTAAATTCATCCCTCCCTCCCAAAAACGTATAAACATTTTTTTAACGAATTTTTCAACAAACACAATTGCAGGTATTGGGACAATAAAAATTCACATGTATTTCGAGAAGATCATGCACAGAATCTTCAAAGGTCAATGCGTGGTTGGTACACTTGGAAATAACATTCTTGGGTCAATTTTTATTGAAGGAAACCTAACCGGACAAATGTATCACGATGTATTATTAGAAAACGAAATTGTTCCATTTATTGATTAATCGTTAAAAAATCAAATTAATGAAGAAGGGGATGTGCTTCTAATTGAATGAACATAATGTAAATGTTCAATAAGATGAAGCACCCCCCACATTACGCATTAAATGGGCAACAATGGTTGGATGAAAAATTTCCTGGTAAATTGATTGGTCGGAGAAGTCCGATAGAACAGCCGGAAAGATCTCTTTCTGTCCCTCTGGGGGACATTTGAAAACGGTCGTTTACAAATCTCCTTCCGAGAGTCTTCTAGAACTGAAAAATTGGCTAACCCAAGAATGTAGGCACCTTAGTTCAGAAACATATCAGGATGTCCACAAAGAGTTCCAAAATAAGTTGTAGTATTGTTTGGACTATTGACCAAATAGAGAGTGATTTAAAATTTTAAAGGAGGGGAGGGGGTTAATTTTAAAATTCGAAATGTTCTCCTCACTAACTTAGCCGACGTTTTTTTTGTTTTTCTCAAATTTACTAAAAAACAAATTATTTCGACTGGCTACTGTTAAATTGAACATCGGGTATATAATCATCAGTTCCCCTTTATTTATTTTGTATTTATCTATATTATTAATACTAAGCTTTTTTCTAATTTCAACCTAGAAAGAAACTACCCTTTCAATAATAATAGCAAATCAATTTTAAATGAAGAAAGTTTTGATTTTATAATTTGGTAAAAATATTTAGGTAATGTAATTTTAGTAATTTTTCTTAGAAAACCGTCTAGAACCGTCTAGAAGACGGTCATGGTCTGAACGTTAGCGCAATCAACTGCTAACGCAAGGCGCCCCGGTTTGACTCCGGGTATTGACTAAAAATTTCTTGGCCGTCTTCCGAGTTTCGGAGGACACGTTAAGCAGGCGGTCCCCCTGTGTTAATGATTTGCCATCATAACAGTAAAAAACAGGGTGCAGGCACATCGAAAGGCAAGCCTAGCAAGCTACCTGAGATGTAAAAACCAAAACTGCTCACAGAACCAACAGTGCCTCTGACAGAGGCATATAGTTGGGAAGTATAGGACGTAGTCCTAGCGTAAGAAGAAGAAGAAGAAGTAATTTTTCTTTGATTTTTAAAAAAATTCAAGTTAATTAACTTACATTATGTTGGCCACAATTTAAAATATTGCAAGTTAAATAACTTCAATTTAAAAAAAATTAATGATTATGTTTTGAAGTGTTACTTCGCTGATATTTTGGAAATAGTTGTTTTTCATGAATAAATTAAAATCGACTGAATATGAGTCTGAATAAAATGAATATCAATTATTGATTATAGTTTTGATTTTCGAAAATCTACAATTTTATTTCTCTTATAATTTAATTTATTACAAGAGAAGAAATGAATGGACGAAAACATAGTTTCAACATAAATAATTATATTTTTATAAAAAATTCTTGATAGTAATATAAACGTCATAAATTAATATTATTAACAAGAATCTGTCCATAGAAGTTATTTACGCACGAGGTGCTAATTTTTTAAATAATAATCAAATACCTACTACCTGTCGAGTAAAATCTTCGAATTTTTCGAATAGGTATTACAAAATCTTAAAATATATTTTTTGCTGCTCTGGAATTGATGTAAATAAACTGATAAAATATTTTTGTTTCTATAATTGGGCATAGATACACAAAAGAAGCATCCCACATGTTGACAGTTTTGAGATAATCGCATTAAAAGTTTGTATACTGCATATTTACTTAATATCGCCTTAAATTCAAAGATTTATTAATTGTGTTAAAATTATAAACCGATATGTATATGATTATTGATGATCCACGTTAACGCCTTATGAAAAACTCAATTTTTAGGTTAGATAATTTTATGAATTTCGTAGGTCGGCGGATCACTCGCAAAAATTCAAAATTTTGTTGCTAATCTATGCACAAATTGAAGATAATTTCATCACGTTCTAATGGTATCTTTACCTTGTTAAACTATAATCACACCTATGAAATAGAAAATTTAAGATGCAACAAATGCCCAGTTCAATGTAAAGTGAAAGCTGAAACATAAATTTATTTTGCTCGATGTCATCCATACAATTATCGATACGTGTAAGCTAATCTATTAAAAGTCAACTTTTTTTTTTATTTTATGTAATAACAACTATATTTGCAGTAATTAATAAAAATTGACTTGATTTCTAATTTTTTGCACCGACATTTATTGTTTATATCAACTATGATTTTTTTCGACTTGCCATATGTCTAACTAATAAACGTCTACTGTTCACACAGTTAATGATTCTATAATTGTAATTTATTGTCACTCATATATTTAGTAACCTGTAAAACGTCGTTTCAACTGTATTTTAATTGGGCGAATGTTAACTCACAATATCTTATATTGTGAGAAAGAATTCCTTGTGAAATCTATCGATAGCATTGTGTGCTTGATTTTTTTTGGACAATTTTATTATTTTTATGAGATTATTAAGCAGTAAAATTAACAGCTACATAAATTTTATTTAATTACATAACCCATTTATGTATTTGTATATTTAATAATAAATTGTGAGTTATAAAATAGAAAATAATAATAATAATTAACTACTGTATTTGGATACCATTCACTTCAAAGTTCAATCAATGCGTTGTAAATTTTATTCTTTTACTTATTACGTGAAGATATGCATTCATTACGCGAGTGAAATTTACATTCAATTAAAAAAATTACTTGAAAGATTTAGAGATCTTTCTCCAATAGTTAAAATGCTATTTTCTTTTGGTTTTCTCCAAATTAACATAAAATTTCCATTAAGAGATTATTTCCAATTAAAAGGTAAATTGAGAGGGAAGGGTGGCGAGGACTTAGCTCCTCAAAATTAATTGCATACAGTAAAAATTTGAATGACCGCATTATGAAAAAATAAACTTCTTGCAATGAGAAACTGAAATTTAAAAAATAATTATATTGGTCTGAAAATAACTTTTAATTAGGTTATGCATTCGCGAATTGACAGTTTCGTATGCAGCCATTCCCAAAATACTTATTTCCAAATTAAATTGGATAAATAATAAATTATGAGTAAAACTGCAAAAAAAAATTTTATAGTTCCTATAGTTTTATTCCCGTTCATTTTTAGAATTGTGTCCAAAAAATGTAGTAAGTTTTTTCCGATTTACAATAATTGGAATTTATTTCGAATTGTCTAACTCATTTTTATTATTATGATAACATTTTAAACCACATAGGGACCTAACTTTCAAAGTTAATTAATTTTACACCTTTGCTACTACTTACAGTTTGCAAATAACTCAATTTCAGTGTATGTATGTAAGTTATGCAAAGAAACAACTTAAAGTGACGAGAATAAAATTTAGACCAGTGCAGAAGCCTTTGAAAATGATAAAAAGTGAACAAAAATAGCAGTAGGATGAAACCCATTGGAAAAGGAAGAGAATATAACAAAAATGAAAGGAAAAATAATTTACGGGCGATCTGAGGTCGGGAAGTGGAAGGGGGTGAGTTTTAAGGGTAGAAAACTGTTTTTCTCGATTTCCGGAAAAACCACAAGTCCTATGGAAAAAAGTTAAATGGCAAAGTTGTAGGTAATAAAAAGATCTACAACTTTTGTATTTACACTTTTTTCACATAACCTCAAAATTTATGTGAAAAATTCAAATAACCAAGTTTTTGGTTTTTAATTTTTATCTTTTACAAAAAAAAATTTTTTTTCACGAAATTTGGTGAAAACTTACCTTTTTATGTCCCAAACACACTGTGATTTTTTTGATTTAAAATATTTATTTTTTCACCTTATTTTGACTTAATATCGAAAAAGCACCCTAATTTTCAATCGAAAATTCTCGCGTCAAAATATCTGCTTTTTTAAAAAATTCGGTGGGCTTTTTGTTCGTTTATATCTCTACTTTTTGATGGTGTAAAAAAATATATACATTACTATGGTAAATGTTCTCCAAAAAATGCAAAGAAACGAAAACAACTCGAATCAGAAATTTTTTTTTTCTTAAATCATCATGTACAATTTTGAGCTATTTATTAAAATTTATACTTTAATTACTCGAAAAACGTAAGATTCCGTGTTACATTGATAAACAAAAAATTGCAAGTCGAAATAAACAACATCGTTCATATTGGCAAATCTCCCACCCACAGAAGGTGCAGCAGAACAACATTGTTACAGGGCATATTATCAGCTTCAAACTTGGCTGGGTAACGAACTGACAGCAACAGATTGGGGCTGGAAGCAACATCAACGTGGCATTATGCCCAAATTTACAGAAAAGGAATTAATTCCGGAAATATTGCTCAAAACTATTTGCTGCAGCTGTGAAACTGGATGTAACAGTTTAAAATGTGGCTGCCGAAAACATGGTTTAAAATGCACCAATTTATGCTCAAATTGTCATGGTTCTGAAAAAAGCTCCAATGTGGAAGAAAAAAGCTACGAGGAAGTTGATGATTCAGATGAAATTGTCAATGAAGAACCAATGCAGACTGGAAATAATATTGGAGACGAAGACGGTGATGGTCTTGAAGATTTCGAAGATCTACTAGAATCGGGAAGGTTTGTCGAATGTAACGATGAAGAAATGCCATCAAAGAGACAAAAAGTAACGGATAAGTGATAACAATTCAAGATAAGGTATTAAGAAATAACAAGATTAATGTTTTTAAAAATATTATAATGAATAACGTAATCAGCATAAAGTATCTAAATTCAATAGTTCAGCAGCAGTCAAATTTTTTAGATGAAATCCCCTTACAAACCTACCTTTAATTATATTTAGAACAACTATTTTCGCATGTTTTTTGCTATCTTTATGTTTTATGGATTTGTAATTTTTTTGTTTATCAATGTAACATTTTAACGTTTTTTCGAGTAATTTAAGTATAAATTCTAATAAATAGCTTAAAATTTTCGGATTCGAGTTTTTTTCGTTTCTTTGCATTTTTGAGAATATTTACCATAGTAATGTATTTTTTTTCTACACCATCGAAAAGTAGAGATTTCAACGAACAAAAAGCCCACCGAGTTTTTTAAAAAAGCAGATATTTTGACGCGAGAATTTTCGATTGAAAATTAGGGTGCTTTTTCGATATTAAGTCAAAATAAGGTGAAAAAATAAATATTTTAAATCAAAAAAATTACAGTGTGTTTGGGACATAAAAAGGTAAGTTTTCACCAAATTTCGTGAAAAAAATTTTTTTTTTGTAAAAGGTAAAAATTAAAAACCAAAAACTTGGTTATTTGAATTTTTCACATAAATTTTGAGGTTATGTGAAAAAAGTGTAAATACAAAAGTTGTAGATCTTTTTATTACCTACAACTTTGCCATTTAACTTTTTTCCATAGGACTTGTGGTTTTTCCGGAAATCGAGAAAAACAGTTTTCTACCCTTAAAACTCACCCCCTTCCACTTCCCGACCTCAGATCGCCCGTAAATTATTTTTCCTTTCATTTTTGTTATATTCTCTTCCTTTTCCAATGGGTTTCATCCTACTGCTATTTTTTTCGGTTTCAAAACTTATCGGCACTGGTCTAATTCTACCTAGAACTAATTAAAAAGTTTGAATGTTGTAATTTCCATATATTTTGAGATACGGTTTTCCAAAAAGCCCTAATTTTTAAACAATTTTTATTAAAAGTTGTTAAATTTTATTTTTGGAGATTTTCTTTGTAATCCTATTAAGAAAACTGCCAAACTGCAATTTTTAATTATCAGAATTTCGCCGTGTGATGATGCATCAAAACTGAATAAATGAGGAAATCTTAAATTCTGAAAATTATTCTGTAAAATAGGTCACGAATGATCAATTGTGAAAACTCACAGCTAATAGACCCTTATTACGGATAAAATGCTAAAAAAATTATTCTATATGGAGATTTACAGCGAATTAAGTCGAACTTTATTCATCTTATGGGTAGGAAATAAATTATACTACATCGACAACAAACCACGAAGGGGGGGCACTCCGAGTATCGAGTATAGTTGTCTAAATTATTGAGATATTTGATTCTTTGTATGAAAACTTAAAGCTTTTAGTTTGGGATTGCAGAACTGATCTCAATTTTTCGATACCACGCTCGGGCCGGTAAAGGAGCCAAGTTTTCGAAGAATATCCCAAAAATCATAAAATCGTGAATTTGTTCCTTCCTATTGCCAAAACAGGTATTCACTTCTTCTTTCCTCTTTCTGTTCAGTGCCGTGCCCGATTCCAGGCACCACGATGACCACCAGAGGCAACCTCATTAGTTGTATATTTGAAGTGCTATCACATACATAGGTAAACTAACTAAGGTTAACACGGGCGCCGAACTGGGAATTATATGCACTTCATCTCCAGATAGGGTACAGTGGGCAGATTACACCTCGGTGATTTGCCATTACCTTTCGAGGGGAGGCGGTCAGAATAAAATTTTCCTGAGCCCGGAGTCGAACCAGATATTCAAGATTAATAACAACGCACTTAACGGCTTAAGCTGACGATAATCCCTTAACTCCAAAATTATTAGGTATTAACTAATAAACAAAATTTGGCATACAATTAAAACAGAAAATTGTTGTAGTCCCTAAAATAGTTTCCGGCGTAGAACGTCACATTGTTTCAATTTTTTCCATGGAAAATGTAGTTTTCGCTGTAGACTATTTTCTAATTAATTTTAGGCAAAAGTGGTCCACAGATGAACGATAGTAGACTTTTTTTTACCATATTTTAAAGGATGGTTTTTAGGGTCTGTATTTCGAAATTTACTCGGTTTTGGTGCATCCGTTCTCCGGTGTACATCTTTTCCTCGGTCCTGTAACAACTCGTTTCCTTCTTAAGCAATAAGGCGTTCAACAAATTAAACGCATAAAAGCTTCTTCTTCTACTTTTATTAAGCAGTCTTCCTCTTAATATAGGTCCAGGACCTGTTCGTTCTTCTTCTTCTGGCTTTCCATTTTAGGGGAATTTCGCCACATTTTCCAATGTTTTCAAATCCAATTTGTTAGGGGGAATTAGTCCCCGTATACTTTTCCTTACTTCATATCATCTGTCAAATCCTCTTATCAGTTTTCGTATTCTCTACGAGAGAGTTTGTCAAGAAATTTTAGACCGGTGAGCCCTGCATTAGTAGTTGATCTCGCCAATATCCAGACCATGACCGCCGGCATGTACAAAAGCACAAAAGCTTTGCACCATTATGATAAGGAGAAGTTACCCACAACCAGAGAGTCAAAAACCTGAAGTATTTCGTTCCGGTTTATGGTTACGTTCCTAATATTTTTATATCATGTTATCAACCGTTCCCGTTCAACTCCGGTTTATATAATCTATTTCGGATTCACACCAGTTTTGAACCCGAACCATAACGAAATCCAACAAACAGTTTAGCTGTAAATCGGCTGTCAACTAGCTGACAGCTACGTTTAGCTACCAAAAAGCCATTTAATTGTCTATTCATAGATTATAAAAACTGGAGTTGAACTGGAACGGTTCATAACATGATATAAAAATATTAGAAAATTAATCCTAAATCGGAACGATATAATTACGGTTCGACTATCTGCCCACAACATCTTTTAACAGCATTACATAGGCTATGTTCGGTCTGGCACTTTTTTCGCTTTGAAGCTCAGTCAACGCATTCTGATAGTTTGATTTGGGTTTTTTCTCGTTTTAAAACGCTTTATCTGCTCTGATTTCAGAGCTTCGCGTATTTTAAGGTTCCGAAATGGACGGAACTATAGCGTTTGCAAGTGTGGAAGAGCTCCATATCGAGTTATTAGAATATGTTAGACGGAGCTTCAAAGCGAAAAAAGCGCCAGACCGAACACGGCCATAATAGAACATCCATAACTTTAATTTAGAGATTTACTGACTGAAGAAATACTAGCCACTCAGGGCTTTAGCCAAGTATGCGATTTTTCACAGACACTTTTTAATATATTGATGTGGTTACCCTCAACATATGGGGGTAGTTATTTTGTAAAAATATCGTCACTCAAATTTTAATTTATTCGCAACTAAAAATTGTAATCTTTTGACACCTTTTATGGATAATCGCCATAGCTGACGCTATCGCCATTTATTTTTTTCTTCGGCTTTATTTTAAATTAATCTAACAATCCAAAATTTAATTATTACCAATTTGACTTTCGGAAACTAAAAGAATAATGCACCCTCACTAACTAAATTATTCCTTATTTAAAATTTTTTTCTTATTACAAAAATTTTACCTTTCTAAAATTCGACTCGGCGAAAATTTTCTATTAAAAATATCCGCGCACGACCGGCCTGGTCAAATCTGCAGGGGCCAAGTCTCTTATCCTAATCCCTTAATATTATTTTCGACGGAAAAGAGCTCCATTAGGATAAAAATTGTCATACACACAGCATAGCTGACCAGTTTCGACATTTTACTTTTATTGGCTACGACGTTTCTTGCGAAAAAATTTGTTTTTCTCAGTCGTAATCCTTCAACAAAAGTGTCGTGATCCAGTTTTTCTTGCATGTTATATACGTTCGAAGTGTTTTCACATACATAAAAGATCTACTTGTTTAAGGAAGTAATGGACTTCATTTCGAGATGTGGTTTCATGTCGGATTACCTCGATGGTTTATCATTCTCTTCCGAAGAGATACAGTTAGAATAACGTTCTTACTTTTCCCGAATAAATGCGAACAATATAACGATATGCAAAATAAATTCAACAGATTAGGGCTAGAGCGGAAATTGTGAGTTTGAATCGCGGACTTAATGGAATTTCTTAGCGCGGCCCTCCGGTGAACATCAACACTCTGTGGAAAAATTAAGTTGAAAGTAAAAGAGAAAGAAAAGGATTGAGTCACCTCAAAAAATGGATCGTGAAGACTTTCCAGAGTAGCAATATTCCGAATGGAATTGAAAAGCTTGATCAATGTACGGCACAATCCATAAAAGTTTAAAAATAAAACTACAAAGACTACCCGCTTAAAATTATGTAAAACTGTATTAGTCCAACATTAGCTTACGGGTGTGAAGTATCGGTCATAGCATAAATAAACTAAAACAGAATTCAGGCTGAAAAGAGAGCTAGCAAAGGCTGCACCAGAATAATAAAAATCCCTATTTTTTGGTGAAAATTGTATACGTTGCACAGAATAAAGTTCTTCCCAATTTTCGTTTATCATTTTTTATCGTAGGATTCCCAGGAAAATAACTATTATTAAAATATACTTTTAGAAATAACCTACAATATGCACAAAACATTTTACAGAACCAAAAAGCACAAATTTTCGCAAGGAGACTAAACTATAGACATAATAATTTATAAACGCTTTCCCCACCACTGTGGCATCGTCAGGCTTTAACTGAAGTTTATAACTTCAACAAAAATTAAATGAAATTATGCTATTAAATTAGGAAAGGAGAAGTATTCTTTACGGTTTTATCCAGGTGTCCTGTCCGCAGGGCGATATACTCGGTCCTATATTGTTTATTTTATTTATTAATGAGCTCTCTGCTAGTGTGCAATCAAAAAGATATTGTAGTATGTGTAACTATTCTTTATATACAGCACTAAAATTCTTTCAGCGATGTCTCACAATGGTTTCTATCGACTAAGTTATCCTTTAACGGTGAAAAGTTTGTTATCCTCGTGTTTCTTTTCATCGCAACAAATAATCGTGATCGACTCAACAATTGCCGGAAAAATCATGACCATTGTGATATTACTGTTGAAAAGTGAATTTTTAACAATGGTATAGGTACATACTTTGTCATTTGTTTCAATTTGTCTTCATTTCATTTCTTGGTAGCTAATTTGGAGGCAAGCTTTTCAGGACTGCCTTGTATTTGCAATTCGATGTAAAATCGTTAATCCCCAAATAAATAAATAAATAAATAAATACTTAAATCTTAAAAATCTTAATGTACATTACATTAAAAGTTACTTGAAAGATAGAAGTTTACATGAATTAAAAATTTTATGACCACTATTGTTTTAGCTATAAGTTTTTTGGGACTAACGTAAGTTTTTATGATGTTTTGACAAATTAATACATTGTTTTTATTATTAGTTATATTGTCTTAACTGTTATGGGTATAATTATTTTGATTTTATAGCTTAGAGGCTAACGACATTTAGGCTGTTAGACTATTAAATTTAATATTTTAATTGCCAATGTAGTGCCAATGTCGAATAACGGAATCTGCTCCCTGGTACGTAATCGACTTCAGAAATATGATGGTGAACATAGTTTTTATACACATAAAAGAAAAGAGTGGAAGTGCCGAATCGATTGAAAGAGTTATAACATTTTCTATATGTACATCAAAAGGATTTAAATAAACTCAGAAAGCTTTTTATAATGGTTTGACAAATATATTGTTTTTATTATAGCTTCGAGGCTAATGACCTCTAGGCTCTTAGACTATAAAATTTTAATATTTTTATTATATATGGTGTATAAAACAGAAATTATGTGTGACTGGAAAATTTCGGTTTCCAGTCTTTGCTTATTTGTCAATAAATTGGTTACGATCTTACCGGGTTTACATATTTGTGATATCTTGAAATCTACACCGTATACCCTAAGCTAACATATCGAGCTGCTTATTTGTGATATTGGGCTTTGGATATATTATTATAAACCAAACCAAGCAGTTTGGAAGTTTTTGAGTACGGTTTGGCCTGAACCTGGTTTATCTTTGGAGGTTAGGAAAACGTGTTAGCAAGTTAAATAATATGAATGTAACAACTCAATTAAAATCTATGCTATATATAGCAACACAATAATTTACAACAATAAATTAAAAAGATGCACTGTAAGTATTTGCAACAACAATAAGTATGGTACTAAGATCATTTATCATAGCATTGCAATTATTATTATCATATAATATATTTTAGGTGATTGATACTTGAATTGAACGGTATAAGTGGATAAATTTGATGTAATTCACGTGCCGTTAATTAGTTAAACTGTTAAAAAAGTTTAGGTGAAAATAATTTTTGTACATGATAATATAATCAAATTGCGTTCCCACACACATGTATTACTCATGCAGATTGACAAGATTCAGGTACCAAGAGAATGTGGAACCCGCTGAGTATAACAATAAAGAGTACAATACCGCCCAAATACCAACCTCAACACTCAGTCTGACGGTATCGGCTTTCAAATCGACCTATTCGTTCGTACCTGCCATTCAACAAGTGATAGAGATAGATGGAATTACCAAGGAAATACGTTTTTAATAACCGAATTAAAAGATTGTGTACACCCATAATACGTTGAAGGGATAGGGGATTAAATATTAAATCTTCTAAATGTTCATTTATCTTATTGAAAAGTCACAGAGAATATTAATTCGTTTCGATACGGTGAATTATTATGTCCAAATTAGACTACACTACTTACCTTCCAAATTGAAATATAAAATTTAATGAATACATCCTACAAAGTAATTCCCCGATATCATTTAAAGCTTGGCCGCTTTATTATAGTAGAAGCGAAAGACAACACTTACATGAACCAACGCACGATACAAAAGCAAACAATAGTTTACTGAGGTGCATTTTATACTCGTCCCCTCGATATTTGTTCAGACTGCTCTATTATTCTATCAACAATTGCCGAGCTATTGTATGCCCATCTGTGCCGCGACCAGGATTTTTATATTGTTGAATCTTCAAGCCCTGTTTGACCCCGCACAGGTGAGGTAAGACATGTCATACGCAATATTTCATACATTTTATTCTCGACAATTACTTACTTTCTTTTAAAAATTCACTCAAGTGTAAATAAATTGACATTAGTCATGATTGTGTTGAATATATGGTCAGCTTTAACAATTAATCTTTTGTTTTTTATGTTATTCTCAAATTGTCAAGTTTGCATATGGGAATTAATAATTACCACAATTTCTTCATTGGACAGGTAGTTCTTCTTCGTATATTATTATATGCCTACTTAGAATTTTCAAAAACCATTATAATTTCTTTTCTTATAAAAGCTGTTTATATAATTACACATTCATGGGAAATTACCTGTGCATCATAAATCAAGAACGAGGAATTTTGAAACTTGTAAAAATATATGAAACCATTTCCTTGTTTTTTCCTTCCATTCTTAATTTTGTTCGCTGTGTTCCAACACCGAGTGAGGGAATCGACTCTCTGCTAATTGGCCTCATGATGATGCCGAACAGAGCTTTTTCGCTCTTAAAAGAAAAGAGTGGAAATGCCTAATCAATTGAAAGAATTATATTATTTTCTATATTAAAAGGATTGCAGGATTATAAGATATTCAGATTTCCTGTAGAAAATGTCATAACCCTTTTAAGTTTCTTAGTTCGGTCAGTTCAGTCTTCAGATACCCTGCGTCTGTTAAAAAGCAAAACGTATAGTTTTCGGCAACTAAAATACATTTTTATTCAATTCTTGTGTTAGTAACATTGTCAGAAACATTTTTTAAATAACATAACATTCAGTTTTGCAACGGTTTTGCAGATACTTTGTTTGAGCAGAATAATATTGTCCAATCATGACACATGACCTTCTTCATTCTCTCGTAGAGTGCAATTATTAATTTAATCCCATAGTTTCATAAAAGCTCACTTAAAAAATGCATTGACAGACATGCAGGAGTCGCAGTTAGCGATTTTATATAGCGCTATGAATTATTCTCACTATGAATTTTGTAGTCTATAATTTTATTTTCGATATTCCACTTACAAAGATTTGTTCGAAGTTTTTAATTTAAAATGAACAATTTAGGAAACTAAGTACTTGCAAATAAAATGTTTGTAACAAATACTACGTTGTATAATTAAAAAAAAACACTTTACATTGTTGCGTAATCGCATTTTATCATAACAGCATGGTTATATTATGATAATTATATAAAACTATAAATAATTTCTTTCTATTAATTTTTATGGCATTAAAATGTTATTTAGCTATTTCAAATACTTTTAAATACACTTTTCCTAAAATTAATCCACAATAATTGAATAAAAGAGTTCAAAATTTCATAAGGTTTAGTTGAGGAAATATTTTTGATTTTAAATTTTTTTAGGGTTGCTGCTGTTTCTCTCTCTCTGTTGCATAAAACAGTATATAAAACTCGAGCTTGAAGTGACTTTTAAACTACCTTTTTTTTATAAACACAATCGAGTTTAAAAGTCCTACTACAATCTGTTGTTGTATCATTCTCTGTTAAGTTTTAAACATTTTCGATTCGTTTTTCTTTTAATACTAGGACTGGCTTCCTAGACTCCATTGTGGATACAGTTTTTCATGTCTTCGTATACTCTAACTTGATTTATTTGTGGTTAAAAAATTGTTAAAAACTTGATAGATTTTGTAGCCTTCGTGGCAATTTTAGCAGTTTTTGATAGAAATAAAAGATGGCAAGTACGTTTAGTAGCAAAACGTTGTAATTTCAATTTCTTACGTTAAAATGATCGATTTTATATTTTTACTATTTTTAACGTCTGTTTTTCTTTTCTTCCGAGCAATTTCTCTTATGCTTTATTTCTGTAACTTCTGTGTACAAAATGTTGCAAATTGCTGCATTGTTTGCAATTCTTTCAATTTCCTACAAATTTTAGGGTTGTTAACAATTTTTTGCAAGTATCGTGTAAACTTTCCAATTTTGATGTACAAAAATTTTCTTTCGTGATCTCTCCTTCCCTAATTATTATTTCGTAACTTTTTTATAATATCAAAATTTTATTTTTGCTTCCATTATTTCTTAAACGCCACTTCAGGTCCGGCTCAAGAATATTTTTTACTATAGTGTATAGTGGCTAATGGTAAGAATTGAGCAAATCTTTCCGGTACAAATTTTTGTAAGAGCATTATTTTCTTATCAGTTATTTATGGTTCGAAAGAAAAACACCAAAACTATTTTTTGTGCAAAAATTTTATTGGAAAATATAATTACGAGTATTTATTCAATCATTATGCCAAATTTGTTCCTTTTACAACCGAGTATTATTACTATAACTGCAATGGATAGTAAAATGGTGTTTTCAGGTGCAAGTGGAATGAAGGGTAGTGCGAAAACAACACGAAGACGGTTTTGTACAGCCGGCCTTAATGCGAAGATTCCTGAAAAAAGCTGCATTTAATACTTAAAATTTTACGTAGTCGGTTAGAATGGGCGATAGCTCACAAAAATTGGCTCATAAATGACTGGAAGAAAGTCATCTTTTCAGTTGAAAGTAAATTCAATTTGTAGGACTCGGATGGTATTCACTACGTGAGGCAGATAACCGGTGAAAGATGAATGCATCTAAGAACCGCTAAAAAACCAGATGGGCAAGTGATCAGGAAGTGTTTTTCATTTTATCGACTATGACAATTGCATCTTGTGGAGGAAACTGTAAAAGCTGAGAACTATGAAATGACACAAAAAATTTTTTGCTGCTTTCTATCAAAAAATATAAATCGAAGAGTTCTAAGTGCATATTCCAAGATGACTGTGCTCCATGTCATCGAGCTATACTGGGGTTATTTCTCATTTTTTGTTCTTTTTCATATAATTATTTATTACAAATTAATATTTTATTGTAGAAAACCGATTTTAAACAAAGAAAGGGGAGTTTGTGGTTACCGTGATCAGGCAAAGGTCCCAATTTTAATCCCATAGGAAATTTGTAGCCGGGCCTGAGCCACTTTCCGTATTTTGGTCCACCCACGTTATAACGAATTCCTTTCTCTTTACTATTATTAATATGCTACTTTATATCGGTTGTTGTAATTTTATTTTATTATTTTTCAAATTATTTTTTTTAATTTGACGTTTCGAGTCGAAGGTAAGTTTCAGCGTTATTATTATTTATTAATTTACGATATTCAAATAGTAGGGCTTGTTATACTTTAGATCTGGGTGATTGCATCCATCTCTCATTTCAATTCTTAGACCGCTACCTTTTAATTTTCTTTTACTTCTTATCTTCTTGTTAATCTAAATATCATTTTAATACTCTTCTTGCTACTTGATTTGAATTGATTCAATAATTAAAATTTTTCAGCTGAACCATTTACATTTCTTCCAAAAATACTTTACAATTCTTCTCTCTAATACATTTCTCTACACCACCCTTATTACTTTGTCAATTAAAAATCTATATTCATTTAAATGATTTTTATTCCTAACTAAATTCTGCACAATAAAATCAATTATTTTTTGTTTGTTTCAAACGCTGGCGCTGAGTGGGAATGCTTAATCAAAATGTTACCTCGCACACAGACTAGGTGGACGGACGACTGAAAAGATTCGTCTGGTGAAAAGATACGACTGGTTACAAACAACAGAAGACAGGGAGGACTAGAAAATGTTATGGGAGGTTTATGCCCGACGGTGGATGCTATAGCTCTTGATGATGATAATCTGAGGAGTGATGAGTTAAAGTTCGATGTTTTTGGTACGAAGTGAAAATTTTTGGTCCCCAGGTCAGCAGGAGAGCGGACAACTGACGAGTATTTGATGCCTGCTGGGAAACATGGTGGGAGGGAGTTTCTGTCATGATATTATGTCATAATATGGGTCTTGGAGCAGATAAAGTTGCCAAAATTCACGTAATTCAAGGAATAATGAGAAAAGAAGAGTATCGGGAGATACTTGAACGTCAAATGTTGTTTTCCGGATTTGATATTTTTGGACAAATGTTCACATATTAGCATGTGCACTTTTAGCAAGCACTTAGCAAGCAAGCACTTACACAGCAAGCACTCTTAAGCTATGTAGAGAATACTTACAGAAATTATCAGCTGAGGGAACACTTAAAGTTATGGTTTGGTCACCACAGTCTCCTGACCTCAATTCTATCGAATTTTTGTGGGATGAACTTGACAGGAATGCCAACAACGGTAACTCAACTTCAGCAAAACATTTATAGAAGATTTTACAAGCAGAATGGGGCAAAATTTTACGAGAGAATATGACAAAATTATTAAACAGAATGCCGAAACTTTGTACAGCTGCAATTAAAAACAGAGGTGGTCACATTGAAAAGTCCAAAATTTAAAAAGAATGTTTACTTTGTAATTTTTATCATGCATTAATAATATTATGTATTATATCAAAAGGTTTGTTATTATTTTTTAATCTCATAAGTATTCAATTTAGTAGGTGGACAAATACTTATGAACGGTAGTGTATATATTAGTGACATACGGTGACCGACAATTGGGCGCGTTCGATTGGGCGCGATCGATTGGGCGCAACGACAACTGGGCGCAAATACAATTGGGCGCAAATACAATTGGGCGCGAGGGAGATTTATCTATTACGTATTAATTATTATAACTGATTGTAAGAATTTTTTTATAAAAAACTAATAGGTATTTACGTATAAAAATGTTTTAAATCTAGAAATGTTTATTTAGACAATAAAAAAAATTATAATTAAAAATTTAAAGAAAATGTTTTTAAAATGTTTAGTCCTAACAATTACAAATAATAAAAATGCCTATTAATAAAGTACCTAACTAATCATGGATTCATTTCGTAATTATGGGAAATTCCCCGCTAAAAGTCTATAATATTTCTATGGGGTCGTCCATAAATTACGTTACGCTCCTAGGGGGGGAGGGCGTTCCGACCCTTGTGACGATTTGTGACAATGGGGGGCGGGGGGGTTTCAAAAATTGTGACGTCACAAAAATTATTATTGCTTTCATATCTCTCTCTCTAAAAACGTAAAAGCTTCTTGAAATGTCGAGTTAGTAACAGGTTACCAACTTGACAACTTAAGATAAAAGTATGTTTTACACATGCAATAATTGGTTTCTAACGTCCTGACATTGGTCAGGACCGGCCCTCGTATAATTTGGCCACTCATGTTCTCCTTCTTCTAACAAGTATTTCAAAAATACTATTTTTTTAACTTTCAAAGTGATTTTTAAAATTTTTAAAAAACGTAAAAAGATTAAAAGATTAAAAAACTTAATTTTAGTTGGTAATCTGTACGTGTATATTTATGTATAAATATACAGAGCCGTCATAAATCTATTATAATAAATTGTTATAAAAATCAAAATGAAACCGATTGTAAAATTTACTAAGAAGTCAATAAAACTACATTGGGGGGGGGGGGTCAAGAATATGTGACGTAATATTTGGAGGGGGTCTAGGTTTGTGTGACGAAGTGTGGCGATGGGGGGGAGGGGGTTAAAAATTGCTTAAAATTGCTTGACGTATTTTATGGACGACCCCTATGTGGCGTAATCCTCTACTAGATTTCTGATGCGCGCATCAGTCTCCGACTATTTTCTTTTCTTAATAGGTGGATTGTTGCCGGCAACTAATTTTTCATAAAACAGATCTCGCCCACGTTGAATAACTTTTAAACTAGAAATTAATTTCCAAATGTTTCCATACTTAGCTCCATACTTAGCTTAGATCCATACTTAGCTCCGTCTCTAATCGTCTATGTGCCGCTTCAGTATGATTGTTTGTTCCCGTGTCAGTTAAGACGCGATTATACACTGACCACAAATCTGGAGAAAACATTGCCGGCCGCCAGCAATGGAACAAACGCTAACGATCAACCTTTTATGATAAAGTTTGGTTTAATTTTCAAAAATAACCGTGCGTCAAACAGGCATACATAATTTTTTTTATTGGCTAAATAAA
Organism: Podabrus alpinus; assembly: GCA_932274525.1. NCBI lineage: Eukaryota > Metazoa > Arthropoda > Insecta > Coleoptera > Cantharidae > Podabrus > Podabrus alpinus. The sequence continues at coordinate 61,643,919 of OW026457.1, read as the reverse complement.
CATTTCTAGATTTAGTTACGTAAATAATAGTTTTTTAGAAAAAAAATTCTTACAATCAGTTATAATAAGTAATATGTAATGGATAAATCTTCCCTCGCGCCCAATTGTATTTGCGCCCAATTGTATTTGGGCCCAGTTGTAGCTGCGCCCAGTTGTCGCTGCGCCCAATCGATCGCGCCCAATTGTACTAGACCGTAGTGACATATGACACGGTTCTTATTCGCATCCCAAGTTTTCGTGCGCGCCGATTCGGGACAGGTAAAGAAATTGGATCCAAGTTTTCAGAGCATGTTCTAAATTATTGGATATAAGTTCTGCAATTGGCCCTTAAACAGCGCATTAGCTGTGTGCAATAATTTTATTTATTCTACATTACTTTGAGTTTTCAAATAAAATAACTTGTTAAATGTTTGATAATTGTTTTTTATTAGAACATTTTAAATTGTACGATAGTGTCTTATACTTATACGATAGTGTCGATACTGTCGAAAAGAATATTACCAATTTAGGTATAACAGAATATTTTCAAACAGACAAATATTAAAATAATTAAATTTACAAAACTTCGTACTAAAAAATACCACGTGATATTCATAAAAGTATCCTTTTGAAATCAAATTTTAGATTTGCGTAGAATACTTTGACTTCGGTAACTTACAAATATTTTTTTATTTTAAAAATATAACGTGGAAAATTAATTGATTTGTTAACAACATGCGTAAATACGCAATTGCAAATAAAATACGCAATATACATTGAAACTGGGATACAATTCAGTATTAAAAATTAAGGATCGTGACATACGCTCCAATACACAAGTTTTATTTGTTGTCATGATTTTCTGTACTACTGAAAGCTGCGCACAAAAAATTGGATGCAATTAAGTTTTGTGTCATACCTATAGCTCTTATTCACATTTTGGTTTCTCTATAATTTTCTGTACCCATCTGCTCCAAATCAGCAAATGGGGAAAGCATTTTTGTCGAAATTTAAATGTGAATAATACACGTGCTATTGCTATTACCCGCTATTTCCCCTCTAAACGTGATAAACGGGTGATAACTATCAAATAATATAGAATATGAATTTAAAAAAGTTTGCATCAAAACATGAAAACTACATTATTTGTAGTAGACGATATTATATTAATTTAATGTATAACTAGGAAACGGCCAATTCATGACTTTCTGATTTTTGGGACCTTCTTCGGAAAAGTTACCCTTGTTCCGGTCCGAGCCTGATGTCGAGAACTCGCGGGCTCTTTTGCGATGCTAAACTAAAGGGTCTAGCAAAAAAATCTTATTTCTCAGTTATTTCCACACACAGTACTTAATGGCTGGACTAGAACTATTATAAAAAAATTATGATATTTCACAAATATGCTATAAAAACTAAAAAATAATTATCTTGGCTGATAATTCAACAATAATTTTTGCAGTAAAAGTAGTTACTAATAATATTTAGTAACATCACGAAATTATTTTTCTGGGTGTAAAAAGTGAGCAACAGCGGGCCATTACATCATACACACCCACAGATTTTCTAACTTATTGTTAAAATTTGTGAATTGTAATAAGATAGCTGATATATTTTATAGTTCTGTTGATAAATATCAAAAATTTGAATGTAATAAATTTTTTTAAAGAAGGAAACCATTATAATAAAATAGTTATAAGGAGCTACAAAATGATTAAGACATTTTTCAAAACTTGTCGTGTCTTTAATAACAAGTAAAAATAATTTATAAAAGAACATTTTACAGAGCGATTTATCTTTTTATGCGGTACTGCTATTTTCTTTTTTTTTTTTTAATTGAACCATAAACGTTTTATAATTTTCTCCTTACTTTATAAGGTATTTTGATGGTTGCTACTTTTTTTTGAATATCTAGAAAACGAAGTGATTTTCAAACAATGAAAATTTATTTTAAATTATTTTTATAACCTTGCTTTCATAAAAGATTTATATCAACATCAAGCAGCTACGCTATATGCAAGACAATTTCTGTAAAACTATATTTTGTAACGCGATATTGGACATCGACGACAGTATATTTAATTTTATTTTAATTTAAAAAAATCTGTGGTTTGTATAACAAACTAGATAATGTATACCTACTATTGTTATCTTTCTTTTTGTGTAAAAACTTTTCTTCTTTATTTAATATTTTCAAGACACGTTAATGTGTGAAAAATTAACACATAATTTGACCTGTTCGTGATCTTTAAATGACACTCGCTTAGAGAATCATCAAGAACACTTAAAATTGATTAAGATGTTATCTTAAATATAAAAACAAATCATTTACCTACTTGTAAAAATTAAAAAATTTTAATGCTTATTACGTGAGTTTATAAATATAATTTAAGTGCTTTAGAGACTTTTAAGTTTAAGTAGTTCGTAGTTCCCATGATCAAACTTAGTTTTTAAATATTTAAATTACACTTTGGCGTTACCAAAATAATAAATTATAATCGTCGAAGTGATATACAATTATAGCTTTAATTCACACGTAGTTATTAAAAAAAATATTTAACTGTATCAAGTATCATAAAAGTATAATTCAAAAAACCGTCATAAAATTTGCAACTGGATTTAGAAAAAGGCATGGGGGCATGATGCGGTGGTCATTAGGTAAGTATCAAATAATTTCGATAGAGAAGAGACGATGATAATTTAGGAATGATTTAATTTCCCATGCAAATACACAATGGTTAGGAGAAACGACGTATAAACTCTTTCACACACTAAACATACTCGATTTTGCAAAAAGTTTACATTTTGTTGAATTTAAAAAGTTTTCCTATATTGTAGTTTGCACATGCATTTACTGTACCAGCAGTGATATGTAGTGGTGTTCCAAGACAGGCGCTTGCAGATACAAGACCCAGGTGACAATTGACAAAGCAGGACTCGAGTCCTGCATGTCGGTGCATTTCTCTTGAGCTATGCATTACTTACCAACAACAACATACCTTCTTCTTGCATCTTGTTAGATATTTGTCTTTTATCAAGCTAGGGAAATTTTTATTGTCTCATGGTGCGAAGAATTTTACCAGATAATTAAATACATCACGACGATTCAAATTAATTACGCCTTAAAGTAAATCACTATCAAGTGTTCAATATGGCACTTGTTAGGTAATGTAGCCAGTTTAGTATTTTACCCATATAAATTAAAAATATATTTTTAAATACTTTTAAAAGTGAAGTTAATTGTGGAAAGTACTCAAGTTAAAGTGTAATGATTAACGATTTATTTAATGCATTCGAGTAGCGCAATAAAGAAAAACACGAAAATTCTTTCTTTTGGAAGTTGTAAAAAAGTATCGTGTATTATGGGCTTTGTGTATTTGAATAGAACATTTGTCAACAGTAGTCAATAACTTTCGAGAGTATATAATGGCATTGTGTTGTTTGTTAGAGTACTTAAAAAGCTTTTTCGAGTAAATTTCTTGAACATTAATTCATAATGCAAAAATAAACAATCGAATAAATCAAGAAGGGGGTTAGTTATTGTATGTTTTGAAGACAGGATACAATGTAGAACAAAGTGCATTGTAGGACGAAACGAGATTCACACTAACACCGACTTAACTTGGGCTTCCATTGCAAGAAGTGACAGCACCACACACAATACTACTTGTGTAAAGTTAACTCTTCCTTTTTTGTTGAAAAGAATGCAACACGAATTTAGTTTCCGATTTACTGCAAATAAGTAATTATTATTTCCTTAACATTTTGAAGTTCACTTGAAAGATTATTTTTCAAGATGTTCATAATAGTTTCGAACTGGTGAAATTTCGTAATTAATTACGGAGGTTTAAGAACGGTTCGCTGTTTGTTCTGTTTGTGGTAAGAAGCCGCCCGGTCTTTATAACTTCACTGTTTGTTTCTGTTTAAGCAAACCTCTTCGTTCCTTTTGATTTTCCATCAGCAGCTTCATTTACTGAATAGTTCCCGAGTTCAATACTAAACCAGAGTTTCATTACCAAACGTAGATGCGATTGGCTGCAGTTCTTCTCTCTTATCTAAGACTTATTTACATGCGGCAACTTCTCGATTGAAACCTCGAGTTTGTCTTGTATCTTTACGCTCTGTTGATTATATTTTTAGAAGCTCTTTGTGGTTCTAACCAAACCGTACAAGTCGAAAACTTTACTTTTGCTTTAAGATTTAATCTCCTCTTAGATTAGGAAAGGTATTACGCAATCACTTCAATTTATATTAATTTAATATCATTATTTTATATTCAAATTTATTACATTCTTTCTTTCGACATTTATTTTTTAAATTGGAAATTTTTCATTAAAAAAAATCATGTTTTTAAAATTTTCACCCTTTTTCCAACGGCACCGACTGACATGAAAATGTTGCTAATACGAAAGAATTTTCAAGTGCAGTTACATGCTAATTTAATAAAAACGATGGACTGCAACTGAAAAAAAAATCAACATTATTTTGTGGTGAGGTGAGTCGAGAGACTTCATAAATCCATTCTACAACTTAATTTGGTCAACGTTTTGCCTCTCCTCCCCAAATTGGAAAACTTAATAAGTGAAATGATAGTGCCTCTATTAATAATTATTCCTTATTCTTTATCTGATTTTTTCCTATTTGTTCTTTGATTGCAATAATTGTTTGATATGCTTAGTAACTCTGCGTTTCTTAACTACAATTGCGGTACTAATCATTAACCCAGAAAGCCCGACGGCTTTTTGCATACCCTCTGAAGGACGCAGACGTTCAAGAATATTAGACTACCTGGAATCGAACCGGGAACTTTTTAATTGCATTTGATCTTGCTAACTACTAAGGTCCTGACCACTGTCATATTCTATAATATTTATTCTATAATATTATATTATATTATATTAACACAGCGATTGTTGAAACAATTCATTTTGGATTAAAGTTTTATTGTGTATAAAAGTGTAAAATTAAATTCTAACCTGTTGGATGGCTCTCGGGTATTGTCGATGGAATAATTTTAACACAAATACTATGGTAATAATAGATTTAATGCAAAATAAAAGGAACATAAATTGACAGTTACTAACAATCGTCATAACGCAGGTAAACTAACTTAACCCCATAATAATGGCAGTGTCTAAATTGACGCTAACAACTCGTCCATCCTGATGACAGAGTGACCTCACTCAAACAAAGCTTACAGACAAAATATAGCAAAAAAACTAATGAACAAAAGGAACAAAATTAATAATACACACATACAAAAATCAGAACGTAAGAAACACTTCACTCTCTATTAAAGCACTTGATTCTTCTGGTTCATCGTCACCATTCTCCTCTTCTTCTCTTTCGTGACCACTGGAATCGGTTTCGTTATCTTCATATTCGACCCATTTTTTCATTCTTTCGGGAGGTAAGATGCCCGAATAAGGTTTTTGAGTAATTCTTAAACCAGGAATGTCGGTCACAACATATCGATCAAGGTCTAATACTTTGTCTACCTTATAAGGCCCTACGAACTTCTTGGACATTTTATTAGTCGCAACTTTCTGAATCGATACATAATCTCCGATACCATATCTTTCATGAGGTCTTCTTCGTAAATCGTATCGTCTTTTGGAATCCGTCTGAGACTTCTGAATGTTATTTGAAGCTATTTGTCGTTCTCCATCTCTATTTTTATCGAACTCATAGTTTTGGATGCCTACCTCGACAAGTTCTTCTAACGTAGATGTTCCTTCCTCACGTAGTTGATATCCAAACATAAGCTGGCTAGGCGTATATCGAGTACTTTTTTGAACGGTCCGATTCAAAGCTAACTGTACACGAGTTACGGCTTCATGCCATTGCTCTGGAGTTTCACTTAATTTGAGCAAAGCTGGTAGTATCGATGCATTATATCGCTCCATTTGGCCATTTGCTCGTGGAGTTTGTACTGCTACTTGTACATGTCGAATATTTGAACGTTCACAAAATTCACGAAATATGTCCGAGGTAAATGCAGTGCCTCTATCGGAAATAATTCGCTTAGGTGATCCAAAAATTTTAAAAATATTTTCTAACGCTTGTATAGTTTCATTGGAGGTGGTAGATTTGACTGGTTCCAAAAATAAGAATTTCGTAAAACCGTCCACTACACAAAATAAATGTTTATGACCTTTCGTACTTTTCTCAAGGGGTCCTAAATGATCAATGTGAATGGTATCCCAAGGAGAATTTCCTTTATCGATGCTATGCAGGAAACCTTCATTTCGACCTCTCTTATAATTGAATTCCAAACACTTCACACAATTCTGTATGCATTTTCGAATGTATTTCTTCATGTTTTTAAAATAAAATTTTTCTCTCAACCGACTGCATACTTTATCGGATCCTAAATGTGCAGAATCTTCATGGTATTTCTGTATTAGATTTCTTCGCATCGCTCGTGGAACTAAATACAACAATTTTCCATTTACCTTCTTCATCACGCTTCCATCAACTAGCTCATAATCTTGGACATTTTCTCCATTTTCCAGTTTAACTTTTAAATTCTGGATTTCGATATCCTTCAGTTGAGTTACATGGAAATCAACTTCGATTGAATAATCTTCGTCAATATTCATCACATCAAAATTTCGGCTCAGGGAGTCAACATGTTTCATGTACTCGCCTTTGCGGTGTTCAACTTTGTAATCGTATTCCTGTAGTTGTAAAGCCCACCTACAAATTTTCGCATTTGTTTTGGCTTTTTGAAGGGTCTGCTGTAGAGCCGCACAATCAGTCACTAATGTAAATTTGGAACCTAGCAAATAAATTCTAAATTTATCAACTGCCTTGATAACCGCTAAAGTTTCCAATTCGAAACTTGAATACTTGGATTCGGGTTCGGTTGTTCGACAACTGTAATAATAAACTGGATGAAGTTGAGAGTCTTCGCCTCGCTGCATCAAGATAGCGGCATAACCATGTGAGCTCGCATCTGTATGCAATTGAGTTTCGCTGTCCCGTTTAAATAGTTTTAGTACAGGTTCTTGCATCAAATTGTCTTTAAGTTTGTTGATAGCACTCACTTGTTCGTTTCCAATTTCAAACTTGGTGTCTTTGTGTAACAAGTCAGTTAAAGGTTTTGCAATAATCGAAAAGTTTCGGATGAACCGCCTGAAATAACTTGTCAAACCTAAAAAGGATCTAACTTCGTGTTCGTTTCGTGGAATTGGATATTTCTTCACCGCGATAACTTTTTCCAATCCGGGGCGTATTTCTCCATGCTGGATTCGATAACCTAAGTAACTAATTTCTGACATCGCGAACCGACATTTGTCCAATCTCAATTTTAGATCGTACTCCTGTAAACGACCTAAACATTTAGCCAAAATTTTTAAATGTTCTTCTAGATTGGAAGATGCGACCAAGATATCGTCCATGTAGATTTGTACTTCGTTTTCATTCAGCATATCCCTAAAAATTTTGTTAATAAAGCGCTGGAAGACAGACGGTCCGTTGCAAATTCCAAACGGCATTTGTACATACTCGTACTGGGCACCTGGAATGACAAAAGAAGTGTATTTAATTGAATCAGGGTCCATTTTGACTTGGTGGAACCCGTTTTTCAAATCTAAGGTCGTAAAATATTTCGCACCACTTAAATTGTTCAACACGTCATCAATATGTGGTAAAGGGAATTTGTCTTTTTCGATAACCTTATTCAACTCGCGGTAGTCGACACATAACCGATATTCATTGTTTTTCTTTCGAGCTAACACTACGGGACTGGCATATTCGGAAACACTGTGCCGGATAATCCCTTTTTCCAGCAAATCATCCGTGATCTGCCTTACCGCATCGCGTTCTTGATAAGACAATCGCCGCGGGCTACAACTCACACTTTTCTTAGAATTTAAAGTGATGGTCATTTTTACATCACAGCTTTTCTTTTCACTTGGTAAGTCTAAATTTCTCATAATGTCTTTTATTTTATTTATATCTTTCGAGGATAAATTCGGGTTTATTTGTAAGTCCGTTTCAAAACTTCCCGCCACATCAATATTTAAAATATCCGCATAAAATGTATCTGTTTCCTTCGTGTAAGGCATTAACTCAATCGAGCTTGCGTGTATAGTTAATTTTACCGTGTTTAAAAAGGATCGTCCTAAAATTGCATCGACACTCATTGATTCGTCCGGAACCACTACGAAGTTTATTAAATATTCATTATTGTCAATAATTACTGGCGTACGCACTAATTTTTCACTGTGAACCGTAGATTGGTTCAAGCCCGTTAAAATAGTGTTTTGATGGACACATTCTAAATTTAAATTGTCTACGAACTGTTTTTTTAATAAGTTTAAGCGGCTACCGGTATCGATCAAGCCTACTAAATCGCATGTTCTTAATCTACACGTCTTGTGGAATTTAGAATTTGTTTCACTTATAAACATTGACGTCGATCTATTTGGGGTATTACTCCCAGTAATCGGTGCATGAATTTTATCCTTACCCGACCCTGTACAGTTTCTTGCGATGTGACCTTGCTGACCGCATTTGTAACATACAATGGCAGGTTTGGGCAGTGTTATCGATGGAAAGATCTTCTTTTCGTTGTTGATTGAATTCGAGGCAAAACCACTCGATTTCGACTTTTCTTCGGGTTGATTTTGCATTTCCCCTTCGATCAATTTCATAGCACTCATTAAGCTCTTCAGCGTTAGGTGTTTTGCGACAACCATTTGCGTTCGAATGATAAAATTGTCTATCCCATGGATGACATGCGAAACAATTTCATTTTCGTCTTGTCATGGAAGTAGTTTTCGAAGGGCTCATTTCGTTTCCATTTTCTGCTTCTTAGTTTTTCCATTGTTTCAAATAGGTTTTCCGGTTTTTGAAACAAATCTACTAAATCTATTTTTATACTTTCCCAGCTTTTTGTACATATTTCTGGTGTGTCGTCATACCACTTCCTGATATTTCCGCCAAATTTGTTGGTGGCCAGGAGTTTTATTACTTCATCACCAACCGAATAGGTGTTCTTGACATCTTCGACTCTTGATATCCACATTTCCACATCGATGGTATCCGTTTTTGCTCCGATCTGGGGGATTTGTGCACCTATCTCCGATAAGGGAACTCTTATTGAAGATGCTGCGTTTTGTTGAGGTTGTAATTTATCCTTCAACTGGTCCACCTCCGTTTCTTTGCGCAATAACATTTCCATCATTATGTTTACTTGGGAAATCAACATTTTCACTTCGCTGGTATCTTCGGCCTTCACCTCACTTCCGGTTGACATTTCGATACAGTACGTTGATCGTTCAAAATCGGAAGTTTGTAAAACGTAATGTGATGTACGTTGCATCAAATTACAAACAAATAATAAAATCTTCAAACACTTTTTTATTGACTTACTAATAGTAATGCGGTACGTTGCACTAAAATTTTCAGTAAATAATGTACTTTTCTTATTTATTTCGCGCCAAATAATGTAGTTCGTCACAGTTATTTTTGCGCCACTTCTGCTATCGAACATACAGTTCGTCGTAATTCGTAAGCTCTCGAGTAAAAACCACGCGTACAACCAAAATGAATTCACAAATTAATTTTCACTTTCCTTTTTTTTCGTAATGTACGTATTATCACCTTCGAATCTCACTTCTGAAATTGTTGGATGGCTCTCGGGTATTGTCGATGGAATAATTTTAACACAAATACTATGGTAATAATAGATTTAATGCAAAATAAAAGGAACATAAATTGACAGTTACTAACAATCGTCATAACGCAGGTAAACTAACTTAACCCCATAATAATGGCAGTGTCTAAATTGACGCTAACAAACCTCAAAATCTATGCTCAATATAATATCAAATAGTTTAAATTTCAAAGTTTTGTAAAACGAAATTTATAAATTATTGTTAACCGATTGTTACAATTTCTCAGAAGATTTATTGCAATATTTTGATCTAGCTTTTTCATTCCATTCGGAATATCGCTACTCTGCTGCTCTGCAAAGTCTTCACGATCTATTTTTTGTGGTGGATCAATCCTCTTTTTTCCCTTTTACTTTCCACTTAATTTATCCACAGAGTGTTGATGTTTACCGGAGGGCTACGCCAAGGAACCAGCGATCACACCAAACCACTCCTGTAGATTGCAATATTGGACGTAATTAATTTAGTGATGAACGATATTAATAATTTTTCATATTGAAAACATAATTCGTCAATAGTTATCGAACTCCCTTCGCTCGTCCATCAAACCCTATAGATTCGCCCCAAAAAGTGACATTTTATTTACTCTTAATTGAACAATATACCATTTTATTATTAAATTATTATAGCCCAGTCGAAAACGCATACTAAAAGCGCTATTGTGTAAATAAAAATGGAAGCAAGCTAGAATAAATTTTATTACCTTTATTAGGCCCTCTAAAACGACACGTTAATTTTGCACCCACTAGCAAATTTCGAATTTCCTCGCCTTAGTGGAAAAACCACGAGAAGAATGAAATTTTTACGAATATTTGTGAATATCTCGGTTTTATTGCCCTTTAGAGCAAAATATCAAGTTTTTAAAAATAAAGTGGATTAAAAACGGAGTTACATCAAGCAGAGCGCGCTGTATATCTTTAAAATCCTTTATTTAATCATGTCATCAATAGAAATTCCGCGGTTTCTAAATATGTACATTGCGGCTATTTAAATCAACTTAATCAATTTATTTGGTATCAAACTTGATCCTCTTCATTGTACCTACCTGTAAAAGTAGGCAATAAAAGTGACTACAAAACAAGGATGAACTAGCAGCTTCCTGCCCCCCCCCCTTAGACGTGCCATTATATTGCGGAATCATTATTGTCAATATCATTGAAGAGATATTGAGTTCATATAATTTTGTACAATTTATACTTCAGTTGTACTAAAATTGAAGTATTTACAGAAATGTAAAAAGTAGCAAAAAAGGTTAACAAACGATCAACTTTGAAAGCTCACAACTAAGACCTTAGGCCTACAAAATTACTATTGAAATGAAAAAATAATTCAGAAATAATTTTTGTGTCGGATTGTTGGAAAAAAAGTCTACAACAAAATCTGAAAACTACGTTTCTTTGCGTTACGTTACAAACGAGATTTTTTGCGGTTATAATATTTTGGAAACTACTATAAGGTATAGTGGCTAGAAGAATATTTGCTTTTAGATTTTGCTCACAATTTTACTTAGTTTAATGTTACTAATGTTTATTTTGAACATTGAATGCATAGGAAACGACCAATTTATGATTTAGTTATTATTTAGGCTGACGTTGAAAACTTAAGGGCTCTCTGGATTCTGGATTTTAGATTGGAGGGCAAGGTTAAGAACCCCACGCGCACTTAGGCCTTTAACCCGGGCCCATTGTACTTCCTCCGATGCAGCAACCCCCATCCATGCATTCCTTAAGCCATCCGAGGATCCTACCAGGCGGAGTGCTGCGGATTCTGGCCATGTCAGGCCAAAAGTTCCCCAACATAGATCCACTTGTTGACGTTAGGGTCAGGCAGTGACAAAGTACATGCTCCGCCGTTTCGTCTTCTTCGTCACACCCGCGACACGTTGGGTTATCTACTTTTTCTTTTTTCTTTTATCGGCTTGATGTTCTTTCAAACATTCAGTCCACTCCTGGACTATAGCCTCTCCCCCATGAGGGAGAGGTTCAGGCCATACCCTACCACGTTGGCCAAGTGCGGGTTGGTAGGGGAGCAGCCAGCGGCGTTCATTTTAAATTAGGAACTCGCGGTCACCCATTGTGATCGCAAACCGCGAGCAATCTTGTTGAGCTCTCGTGATCTATTGGCCACGGGCATTTGCATTGCGCTGCGTCGCTGCTCAATGGGTCATCTACTATCCCAAGTGTGTTGAGGTGTTTGTATAGTTTGCAGTGTCCAGTTAAGATCCCTGAAATTGCCCGTAAATTGACTCTGGGCAGCTACAAATAATAGTTGGAATGTTTGCGTGAGGGTGTATTTGTTGACATCCTTGCTTGCCTACATCCAGATATATTTGTCCATCTGCTGGTATGCAGTTCTAGGGTATGTTATTTTAGGAGGGTATCTAGGGTTTTAACGGCTGGTACAATGACATGCTCTGGACCGCAGAGAAGGCTTTTAGATCCGTGCCGTGCCTTGCCAACCTGATTAGGCTTTTCGTTACCCACGTTACCTTGATGTCTTTTGACCCAACGGAGAGAAAGGGCACCTTCCGTCGATATCTCATTCAGTACCTTGATGTATTTGAGCACCAGTCCAGAGGTGATCTTGTGGCCATTGAGTGCCAAAAGAGCTGCCCTGCGGCCTGTGGATATCTGAATGGAATGATGGTCTTGTCTCGGATGTATTTGTCCTGGACTGTTATTGCGCAGTGCAGTATACCAATAAGTTTTGCTTGGAAAGCCTATGTGTATTTGCCCAGCGATATACTTAAGTTTAGGTCAAGTTCAGAAAAGAAAGCTCCCGAATCTGTACCGACATTGTTTTCGGAGCTATCCGAAAACAGACGTATGTCATATTCGCAAGGCTCTTCTGAATACATATTTAGGGGGAATCCTGTCCGTTTCAAGATGCAGAAGAGGTACTCTCGCCGAGCATTCCTCCAAAATCTGCATATGACGCACAGTTCCTCTCCTTTGGTTCCATAGTCTCCAATTGCGCAGCCTTAGAGCAACCAGTACTGCCATCTCCTGCAGATGAAGATCGAGTGGAGAGAGACAGATGAGGGTCTCGAGCACTGCAGCCGGGGCCATTCTGAATCTGGTGTAGGGAAGATGGCGCTGTTACCTGCTTAGTTCTGAGCCACCAAACAAGTGTACCGTAACAAAGCATATGTCTGATGATGGCAGTGTGACGGCAGATAACCAGAGGGTTATCTTGGGGGAGTGACCCCATGACCGTCCCAGTGCCTTCGACACTGCCAAAATGTCATTTTTAAGGGCTTTTTAGCGATGCCCAACTTTAATTTGTTTACGATTTGTTTTCTTTGTTTGTAAGGAAAATAAATTATATTTCCAAGTTATTTCTATTCAAAAATACTTAATGGATAACACATCATAGGGGTTATGTATGAACTACCTACCTCTAATCCTCATGCAAACTCCAAATTAATTGATATTTCATTGGCCTAGTAGTTAGAGCGATCAACTACAGATACTAAAGGCATTAGTTTGAGTCCAAGAAGAGTCTAATCTTTTTTCGACCTTCTTTCCTTCTGTGACGGGTTACCCCACCACCTAAATTTACTAGCATGGTAGAATATGACTAAAATTCCTTCTCTAATGTTAGTCGTTTGGAATCAACGTTAAGCAGTAGGTTCCCAACACTCAAGAGTATATTATAGAGAAGGAAATTTTCTCAGGAATGAGTAAATATTTATGTTTGGATTTAAATGAGGTGTTGTAGTTTATAATAGTGCGTGTTGTTTTAAAATTAGTTTTAGCTAGTGAATTTCTAAGCATCCTAGTAACTTGAAACTTTTACTATATCAAATAGAACTTACAAAAACTAGTATTAATAATAAATAGAACACCTTACTGTTACCCATTTTAAATGTCTCACTGTTAACCTTCTCGTCAACATTTTCAAATGTAAAATAAAATACGCTTCACTGTTAATTTAAAAATGTGAATCTTAAACCAAATATATTAATTATTTATTAAGCTTATAACATTGCTTGATTTATGCACAAACACTTCAGGAAATCACTGTTGGAATTACTTTGGGCTCTCTAAAACCAATAGCACTTCTTAACTGTTAAAACTGCCACCAAATTTACCTTAAAATTGGATAGAACCGTATCTTCAAAGGTTAAATATATTATAACAAAAGTTCAGTGTTGAACTTGAAAACACAATTTCAACAATGATTAAAAATTAACAACCAGTAGTAGTTATCAAAAATTCATACATAAAGCAAATTTGTTATGCATATTATGTGTGTTAAACTTACTTAGTTTATATAGTATGAATTTCTGTTACATATTGCTGTGTTTTTTTTATAAATTTTGAATATTTTTTATAATTTTGGTACGCCTATGTTTGGGCGATGATTTTTGTAAAATTGATGAGATTGTAATCACTTGGTTCTGGAGATTTCACCAGGCAAGTCGATAAGGGTAAGGTCTACAGGATAATGGAGATTGCTTTACAGGGTTGAAGCCTTTGAACTTATTCTTCGATCCTTACTACCGAAAACGAAGAGCTTAGCAGTTTAACTTCTACACTTAGGCGGGTGTGGAACGGTACCATTTGACTCGCCTTTCCACATTGTTGATGAAGTCGCCTCACGGTTAACTGTAGCTTTTGTAAATCTGTAAATATTTTATGGAATGCCTACTACCATAGGTAATAAATGCACCAAGTTTCAGATTTTTGAAGCAACATTGTTGTAGAAAATAAAATTAACAGTGAAGTTCCAAAAATGTTAATATGTTATTTAAATAGGAAAATTTTTAATGGTTTGGGGAGGTATTTAGAATTAAGATAAAAACCTTAAATTTTTACCACATTCATTTGGAGATATTTTATTGAATGGGATTATTAAAATTCGAATATGGCCAAAATAAGGATAATAATGAACAAATGAGTGTCAGGCTGTTGATGTGCCAGGAGTCCAACGATTCCTGGATATATTCCAATATTTATCTGAAAAACAAATATTTGAAGGTTAAAACCAAGTTATACTTGACAAAATGCCGTGGAAACTGGAGCACGGTCAAAATAAAGAGATCATTCACAGCAATCACAGGCAGAACTCTGCGTATTCGTATGAGAAGTGAAGACATTATTACAGAATGCGACACGTAAGAAATTATCAGATGATTCCGACGACAAATGGGGTGCAATGAATTCGCGCGTATGTAATCCAAACTCCCAAAAATTTTTAGAGACGGCATACTGCATATCACCAGTCCACCAGGTGGACTTTTCATCTGTGGGAAAATCATGTTTGTCTTGCAACCTATGAACATTTGTTAATGAATAAATTAGTTTTTCCCTACCAATATTTGGGTCAAGATAAAGTATATAATAAATAACTACAAAATTTGCTCGATATTTTATCATAAGTATTTGACTATAAATTTTTTTTGATGATTGTGTTTTCGTTATTTTGTAGGTATAAATTACTCCCAACATAAATACTCCTAAGTGACACGCGACAAGGTTGGTATTTTAATTTTCAAAAATGTGGTACTTTATTACATATAAATTACCAGCCGCTGCTCTAGGGCATCAAAATTCGAGTTTCGATACGTAAGGCGTTACGTAAGCTATCATCTATCTATATCAGCTACCTTTACTCATTATATACAGTATGAATTAAAAACGAATAATTCATTTGTCCTTACTTTGCATATTTTGCGAATCATTCTTACTGGTTCGCATAGGCTGTAATGGCCCAAAGGTTTTTATTTCAGTGGTTCTTATGATTCCTTTAATCTTTGCTTATTACGTACATTAAATCTAAAGAACCCTAAACAAAATTATTATTATTAATTGCAGGGCAACAGGAGCAGGTAGACATTTGGTGAGCGAAAAATCCTTCCATAGATGGTAGGCAACGGAAATCGAACCCGTCAATCTTGGCACGAAGAGGTAACACGCTAACCGCTCGGTTAATCGCTCAATATTTTAAACGCACAAGTCTTAAATCAAAATGTCAACAAACATTATTCTACCCTGATGGAGTTATACGTGCAATTGTACCAGTCACATTTCTAATCCATCTAATAAAATTGTTAATAATTTCCTTGCCAATTACAATGACCATCAAGCTACCAATAATTTATAAGATGCCTGGTCTAGACGTCTATAAGTGCGACTGTTATAATTGCGCTGCTGACTTCACCTCAGTCTCTGTCGATTACCAGGCACTTCCTTATGTTGGTCGAGTCAAGATGCGCATGAATCTTGCTTGTATAGAAAAATGGTGTGAATTACATTAATCTCAGATCACAGATTAATTTGTAAACCATTATACGGAGAATTTTTAAAATAAAATACACCGAGTGTTAAAAGTATTCGTCACCTAACATTTTGAATTTAAACGATATAACTTTTTTACATTACACTTCTTCTTCGTGTGCCATATCCGGTCTCCCGGACGTTGGCGACCTCTCTCCTATGCATGTGTTATGCGTTTGAAGTATTAGCACATACATAGGGGACCTACTGCTTAACGCGGGCTCCGAACCGCGGGAAGTGTATACACTTCATCTCCAGAGAGGCTGTACCAGGCAGATTACACCTCGGTGGTTTGCCATTACCTTCCGAGGGGAGACGATCAGAATAAATTTTTACTGAGCCCGGAGTCGAACCAGGCATTCCGCATTAGCAGCAACGCACATAGCCGCTTCAGATAACGACCGTCTTACATTACACAGAATACAAAAAATTAAAAATGCAATAGGAACTTAAACATAGTTCCTGTTTATGATTTAACTGTTTCTATTTAAAAAATTCAAACACATTCTCTTAAAAAATAAAATAAGAAAATATCATAATATTATGTATTTTACCACAAGTAAAAGGTATTCGACATCATATAATTTGAGACAAAAAGCAACGGCTGTTTATTATCAAATTAAAAAAATTTGCTACTTATTGGGCTGAAATTTAATGCTTTCTGTAAGCTAATCTAGACGTGATTGTAAGCACCTTAAGATGTAATTTTTTTATTTTAAAATACAGTGGCGACTGGCACGGAACAGCTAAATAATATTTAGCCCTAAGTTATTGAAGTCAAAAATATGGCTTCTATATTAGGTCGCACAACCTAGGTAATCACGTTCTTGTATTTCTCGAGAGTTTACATTGAAACATTCTTCCGTTTTTCAAAATTCGCATTAATAGAACAAATTTTTTTTAAATTTTAATTTTAATCTTCTTCTGCACGTATTAGATAAATACACCCGTTACGACACACTCAATCATTGTTCGCTCCAGCGTTTTCTTGGTCTAATTTTAATTCAAGTTGTAATTATTTCGATATGAGTTATTTTCTTATTTATAAACATTTTACTCGTGCACGATTGTCATGGTTGTGCGGCCTAAATGCTGCACTTCAACATTTTAGGCTTCTATACAAAGTATAGAAAGAAGCCTTGTGATCTGGCTCCGTGTCCTTCTGTCCGTCCGTCTGTCCATCCGTATAATACAAAGTCAATCAGAGTCAATCAGTCAAACCCAACAAATTATGTTGGGAAACACTGTGTATATATAGAGGCCTAAGAATTGGGTAGCCAGCGCGTTACTTTTTTATGTTAACGAGCGATCGTGGCATTTAAACATAAATAACAACGTGCGATTTTGTCAAAATCACATATTACAATATTTAATTACATAGAAATAAGTTGCGCATAAAAATTTAGTTACGTCATAATAAGGCAAAGGACATTCTAAGCATCGAATATTTGTAAAAAAATACACCATAATTTGTATGACGGTACCCTTTCTTCTTCTCCTTCAAGTGCTGTGCCTGATTCCAGGCGTAGTCGACCTCTCTCTCTCAAGATTATCACACACATAGGGGACCTACTGCTTACCATTCTTTCTGTTGATGTCACTTGTGAAAAATATTGCCATTTTCTACCTCCATCCCATTTCGCATTTTGAAATGACATCATCTTCATATTTAGGTTTCTATACATAGTATAGAAAGAATTAAGCCTTATGATATGGTCCCGTGTCCGTCCGTCCGTCTGTACGCATGATTCAGTGGCAATCAGAACGCTCCAACTTATTTTCTATTAAGTTGTTAATGATTCAATTTTTATTTTAACCGCATCAGTGGCTTGTTAAGTTGTGAAGTAGTGAAGTTAAGTTGTAAATAAAAGAGATAGAAGAGGATTGATCTTTCTCAAAATATGGACCGTACATTACAGAGAAGTAAAGTTCCGAGTGGTCGAGTTCCTTCTAAGGTCGGACCATAGGATTGGCCGCACAGATTCGTAATTGCCCAGGTTGTGCGGCTTGAAGGCCGCACTGTGAGAACGGCTCATTGGCCCAATTTAACGTAAGAGACAGACAGATATATACACAGATACATGTAGCCTATTATATGTTGATAATAATAATGATGGTTTTTACAACCCCAGGAATCTTCATTCCACACAAATACCTAATAATTTCGGCAATAAAACAATAACAATTTTCGGTTTATTTTATTTTGGCCCCCCCCCCCAACGATTCCAAAATAAATGTGACATTAATTTATAGTTCTGATTGGGGCCAATTTATGAATCTCTAGTTAAAGTTCCAGTTAATAGATTTATCTCACAGGTAAATGAGGTTCGGTGCCTTCTCATTGGATTAAAAGACGTCACATGGTAAATATATCTGTACGTAAATTTAATTTAAGATTGTTAAACTGGCTTTAGATGATGTTTATGTTCTCGTATTCCATGTATTCAGGAGTGGGCGGGTTAGTCTAAAGGGCACACTGGCACGCGCTCTCCTAACCAAAATTATAAACAACTATACAAAAATAATTCTAAAAAATTGTTTAAGTAAATAAGTAAATTAAAATACGGTAAATATATATTTTTCCGTTTTCTTTAAATTTTGTGCCACTCCATTAAAAAAAGTCATGATCCGCCACTGCAAATGAAGTTCTATAAAATCCTTATAAATAAGGATCCTGCAGAGACCGGGGAGTCTGGGGGTGGGGTAACCCAGCAGTTGGTGATCAGGCGGTACAATATTAAAAATTGTTTTACGATACTGCTTTACTTTTCTGCCGGAGGTATTTAGACCCCCTCCTACCCGGTTAAAATAATAGTTTAAATAAAGATGTTTTGGAATTAAATTATCTTGTAAGTAATTAAGCAAATTTATGTCTCATTTTTATTTAAATTTTGGGGCCTTCTATTGGAAGAAGGCACGGGCGCCAATGGTAATATATTACACAGTTTAAAGAAAACGAGCGAAAAATTGTTATAAATTTACATAATAAATTAAAATCGGCCAAATAAATTTCTAAAATAATTAACAGACCATGTAGTATAACAGTGAAGACAATTGAAGGGCCTAGTGGAAAAAGTAGTTAAGTCACTTCTTTTTCAATTTGTAGTTGAGCACATTTTCACATTGCGGCATTTATTCTCTACAAATTAGTATAAAAATCAACAAATTGAAAAAAAATGACTTAACTACTTTTTGCACTAGGCCCTTCAATTATGAAAAAGTATTCTCCCACAAAAAGTTTTTGAAATAAGCTGCGTGGAGGGCTTTCGCGAAAGCTAAGTTGACAGTGATTCTCATTTAATTAGTATAAAAATTAAAAGATCCTAAATTGAAGCACAGATTGAAGCCAAATATACGATCAAGTACAATTATTGTGCGCAATGTTTTACAAAAATTACGATTTTATGGTAAAATTACCTGTGGAAAATATTTTATAAATGATAGCAATAGAATCGAAATAGAATAAAAGGATTTAAATTTACAAAACAATATAAAAATGCGACGGAGAACCTTGGAATCGGATGATGCTTACCGAATGAGTCAAAAATTAATATTTTTGGTTCAGATGGCAGGTAATTTGCGTGGAAAAGGAAAAACTTATGTTAGGAAGTATCACTATTTGTACGGGGTTATGCGAGTGCCTCAGGTGCAGCAAATTTCCAGTTTAGCTATGGCACGATGGACCACCTGCACTGCTCCATTTTATCGATGGGGCAGTGTCGTAGCACAATGCAAATGTCTGTGGTCATTAGATGACAGAACGTCAATCAATGTTGCTAGAGGTATGAACTTGAATGGGTGACCACTGGTGATTAATTTAAAATAACGCCGCATTTCGCTGCTCCCCTACCAACCCACACTGGGCCAGTATGGTAGGGTATGGCCTTAACCCTCCCCTCAACGAGGAAGGCCTAAAGTCCAGGAGGGATGGATGAGAGTTGTTTATAAAAGCAACTTGAAGATAATGATCTGAAGCAAAAGCCTATAATATAACTTGACGGGGATCCTTTAAGCACACTAAAATATTTGGAAATTTCTCCTCAAAGCCCAAACATTAATTATGTCGAACTCTTCTGCGATCACCTTGACAAATAAATTAGGGCAGGACAAATTAAAATTAAAAATGATTACATATAAAACTGTTCTTAAGCAGAATGGGATAAAATTCCATTTTCAGTGGCACGAAATATACATAGTTAATATATATATATAGAATCTATGCCTAAATATTTAAGGGCAATTAAAATGGCCAAAGACAATCCCACTAAATATTAAAAACTTCTTTAACTGTGCTTTTAAATTTTTTTAAGTTGGGATGTCGAATACTTTATAAGCGTAAATACTTAAATGTGTGTTTCCGTATTTTATTTTTTAAGCAAATGTGTTTGAATTTTTTTGAATATAAAAAGTTAAATTGTGTAAAGACATATTTATAGTTTATATTGAATTTTTTATTTTTAAAATTACTATGTTGTAATTTAAAAAAGTTATACCGTTTTTAATTCAAAATCTTAGATGACGAATATTTCGTACACTCAGCGCATGTTAAATTTATTTTTCAATTTTAAGATTTTAATTTTTTCAGTAACATTGAAATAAATAGAAATGTACAGCTTTGGTATAGTGCACAGGGGGTTGATGTTTGGGTCTAACGTCACTCCCAAATTACTTGTGTCGTGGTTGGAATTTCACGTTAAACTGTCGGTTCATGTTTACGTATAGTATGAACTTAATTTAGTCTTGCGGATTTATCCCGAATGCAAAATCAAATTAACTTAGCTTCTGTGTCCCTGGAGAGTAGTAAAATAATGCATGCCAGGCTAAAAGAAAATAAAGAATATTTTCTTTTGATCTTGACTTTTAATTCAAATTTATTATGATGCTAGAATTTGCATAACGATAAGAAACTGTAAATTTTTGAACATTCACATAGTATTAACTCAAAATTAGACATGCTAATTTACT
Organism: Podabrus alpinus; assembly: GCA_932274525.1. Classification (NCBI taxonomy): domain Eukaryota; kingdom Metazoa; phylum Arthropoda; class Insecta; order Coleoptera; family Cantharidae; genus Podabrus; species Podabrus alpinus. The sequence goes on along the minus strand of OW026457.1, from coordinate 61,623,014 downwards.
AATTAAAAAATGATTTGATAACATTAAACTGTGAGTTATTTAAAAATAGTATAAAATGGTGATCGTTGCCGGTTATAAATTTTGTAGCAGAATATGAGAAATTTTACATAAGTCAAAGTGATATTGGATGAAGCACCTGTTTTACAAGCTTGTCTGAAAGTAAAAGCATCACTGATTGATTTCTGCTATTAGTTAGTACGTTTGTATTCGTAGCACGTTTGAGCATGTGCAATCTATCAAGATACTTCATAAATAAATCGCATTACAATACATAGGGCCTAAATATTTACAAGGACTGTGGCATGTCCCTTCTTAATTACTCATCGACCGACAAGGATTGATCGCGTGAGCTGTGACAGTTGCTGCCCCCGGCAATTACATGATTATACAGCGATAGCGCCCCTGTACGACACAATACCCGATGATTTCCTTCGCTTTCATTACCCTCATTGTTGGTTCTCTTTGTCGCGACTTTGTCCATTCTTTACGAATGGGAAACAAAATGACAGCTTTCGTTCGCTTTATAACAGAGCAAAAGTTTCAGAACATAAAATAGTTATCTCCAATTCAGTTGGGTCGAGAAATTCTAAGGAAGCAACTTCATTGCTCTATTTTTCTTCTTAAAACTGTTCTACAAGGGTTATTTTCTTCCACGTCTATTTGTGAAGCCGGAATCTCGAATCAATTGAGAAAGTACAATTTTCATTTAAACAAACGAGACGCGTTTGATGAAGTCGACACGACTCGAAAGAATTAAAATGGAATCAAGAGATAATTAATTACCGCGTAATCTGAAGCTGTCATACACGATTCGGTAACATTTGTGCGTTACACATCCCTATTTATCATTTCTATATTAGAGTACACATAAACATATCTTTTTAATTACATTCAGAAGTTTCTTCTTCACTTCCATATTGCGATGCTTCACTTTTGTTAAATGTGCACACAACAGTAAAAATTTATTTTTAAATTTTTTTAACTAGTAGATAATATCAAACAGTAAAATTATACAACCGGAATGGCGTTCATATTTTTAGTTGTGGTGCTATAATAGAGCTGTTGTAATTTTACATCATCTATAAAATAGATTTTATCGCAATGGCGTTAAATTCTGTAGTATATAAAAATACATACAGAAAAAAAAACAAATTAATTAAAGCTCCTTAATTAACTAGACTCTCTTTTTATGACATCGTTAAACCTTCAAAATCGCCCGTAGTCTTAAGTAATCCAAAAAGCTGGAGGAGACAACTATTTTGAATTTTCTTGTTTTAGTAATTATTATTAATATAACTGTTTTTATGTTTTTTATTCTCCACACAAATATTCAAAATCTAATTCCAAGCGTATTTATTTTACATTTTTAATTGCTATTATTAATGGTCACTAAAATTTTCATATATAATACCACAAGAGACTATCAAATTGTCGGCAATAATTTTTGAAACTGGAACTGAGTGTTTGTTGCCCTTAAAATCACCATGAGTGCTTTAGCACGAATGGTGATTTGAAATGGCGACAAACACGAAGATTCCATGGTTTAAAAATTAACCGACAATTTTATAGTATCGTGTGGAATTCGTTTGACAATTTCGTAAATAAAATTTCAATTTTTTCTGACAGCAAATAATTTATAGTATGCGTTCACGTAGTTTCCATCGTTACTATGGAAATTTGACAATACAGACCACGGTGGTCGTATTGCCGCGACAATACACCACCGTGGTCTGTATTGTCAAAGGAAGTAGATTATGATTGGTTCAAATTGATGAGATTGTAACATCCTATTGGTTGAATTATTATGAACGAAATTGTCATCTTAATTTTTTTAATTAAATAAATACTTCACTGGTAAATACTAATTAATATTTATAGTCACATTGAAGTAATATTAATCAAAATTTATTTATTTTGAATTACTAATTGAAGCTAAACACTTATACCAATTATACAAAATAAAACGTATGTAGATCGCGGGATACCCAATTGAACATACTTTGTTTAAGTGCAAAGAGAAACCTGATGAGACAATAAATATACAATATTTATTAACCCTCCACCGGACGATGGGGTCTACGTTCCCACTCGTCCGTAAGTAAATTGCAGTTATTTAGCATAATTACAAACACAAATTAAGTTCAAGATTATTTTAGCTGTCCCTTAATCTGTTAAATGACACATCATATACGATATGTCAACTCCATTAGTACCATGTCTATTCACCATTCGCATCAGCTGATTAATTGGAGACTACAGAATGTAATCAGCGTGACAATAATCGACATGAAATATTCATTCTCAAAGAGACCTGCGGTATACTTAAGTTAAACTTACTTAAAATATAATCACAATCAAAGATTGAGTTCATAATTTTAAGCGCAAAAGAATCCTGTACTTCTTTACTTGTTATTGGGTATGTGGCTGTAACTAAAGTGTGCAATTGGTTACCTACGTGATCATTCCACGTTTAGGAAGGAATCTAGAATTATTAATTAAGCATAGATGTTTTGTGATTGTTTTGTAGTTCACTATGAACTCTATATTTTGCGTCTTGTCATATTTTATTGGCAGGTTTTTGGTTAAGAAGAAGAAATCCATCGCTTGATTCCGTCTACTCTATGCTTTGTTTTCTTGCATTACAAGGGCAATGTCGATTACTAATAAATTATTATCATTTCGTTTAAAGAACAAGATTGTTTGCAAATAGAACGAAGAAGAAGGAATCCAACATATTATTTCATAAACCGATTTTAAGATTATGAGACAGTGAGAAGAACAGTGAACTAACTACAAAATTAAAGAAAAAATTAATTAATGATACCAAACGAGAAAGTGTATAAAATCCTTTGTTGTTTGGAGGTCGCCCATAACGGACATCCGTAATATTTTCCGACTTTTAAACCCCTCCTTGTCACAGTTGGTCACAATCTTCGGAGCCCCCCCGGAACGGTTTATGGTTACAAACAACCCCCCCTCGTTTGTCTAAAATCGAACTTGGCCTTTCAAACTAAAAAACTTATTAATTAATTTTTTTTAAATATTTATGGATTGGTTAACCACACTGTCGAAGAATCGATGACTAGCATTGTGTTTTCGGTTGGTACGTCCAGAGCTAATGGGTCAACTTATGTAGTAACTTGAGACAAAAACTCTGCTCCCACGAGATGCAGGACCGAGAATTCTCCTCCCACGTGTAGTGGCAACCACCTCACTTTTCAACGTGGGGAGCCCTAGGTGTTATTGACTAGCTAAAGCGATGGTAACGTCGGTATGCGAGGGACGTGGATCCCAACCACGAACTTTTACTGAAAAGGCTAGAAAGTATCCCCTCTCTCAGGGAAATAAAAATACGGTAATGTAGTTAACAAGTTTAATTGACACACAAAATTATATCAACAAAATACACACAATCACAAGTGACAACAACCTCAGGTGGCGAATATATAAATGCTGGCTTCTGACGGAAGCCAGCCAAAATTAACAAAAGCGTGAAGCAATCTTCCCCGTAGGGAGATCCAGTGAACTACAAAAAAACTAAGGTGTTAAACAATTACACCTGTCAATAACGTTAATTAAAAAAAGACTCGTATATTTATAAAGAGCAATCACACCCAAAAAGATTAGATAAAAAAGGCCTCACCTGAGCGCTCGGGAGTTCACACGATCTTTGTGACAGGAACTCCGATCAATTCGGATGGACCGCTCACGAGATAAGATGTTGAATGGTCGTCCACTCGGTCCCCACCACGAGGATGGACTGCACGCTCGATGATTACAGCTCTCACAGCGACCCACGACCTCGGCTGCAGGATGATGACTGCACTGTCGGATAATGACTGACCAATTATTGGCGGTTCCAAAGAATGATGGTAAAATTGCTGGCACGCAGGACGGCTCGTGTAACGGTTTAAAATTTGCCGCCGAATTCTTTGGGTTTTGGAACCAGTGACCGTTGGTACGAGCGAAAAATGCGCAGAAGTAGGTACGCAGGGACTTGACTTGATACGTTTGATCTAGTAAGACGTGGTTTTGTGTGTGCTGTGTAAAAATTTTGTTGAAGCCGGATTTTGGAGAAGAATTGGTTAGTTGTTACCATCCAGTGGCGAACTGGGATTATCTTCTCGAATCCGTATGTCGAGAAACTCAATTTTTTTTGGAATTACTTTATCGGAGTTCTCTTCAGCCTTTATGGGATTAGAAGCTAAACAAATTTTGCATAGGCCGCAAATCAACGAAATTTAGGTACCGTATCATTTTTAGTTAGTTACTTATGATAATAATTATTAATTATTTAGTTGATTTACTTATCATAACTTGTAAATTTTGTATAAATATTCCGTCGTTTTTGGTTGATAATCAAACATATGGTTTGATAAAATTTTGTGTGGTCCGCCATTATTTTGCTCAGTTCTTTGTGGGACTGCGCGTTAGATATTTGCGCTTTCTATGCGCGAGCAATTATTATTTTTGAGTTTATAAAATTTCTTCGTTGTTTCAAAATTTTCCGTATGCCCTGATCTCATGCTGGATTTTGTTTGAATAATTATCTTTCCAAGCTAGCCGGCAAGATTTACAACGATAGCTCGTGTTTTCTCGATTTTCTTTGGATCGAGTTATCTATTCTTTCATAACGACGTCTGGTACTTTTGAACGAAATCGAGTGGCGCCTTCTCCATCTTTTTTTCCTCGTCGTTTTAATTAACACCAGTTGGATAGAAATTAATTCAACATCAAGTATCTTAACGCTACAATTCGTGAGGAATCTTTTTTTCTTACGTCACATTTAGCATCCAACTTTCAAACGTGGCAAGTAGAGCCCAACTTTTAACGTCACATTTGGGGAAAATTCTTGAGGAATTTTAACCGTTTCACTCGATATGGTTTACGTACAGGACAGTTATCACGAACAAATATTGCAGTTCAAACGACCAAGGCAATGGACACACAACGATAAGGACTAATGCACGACTTCAGCAAAGAGCGGATTGTTCTTAAAAATTCGACTGAGCTAACTTGTTTTAACAGCAGTGTCACAACGAAATAATCCCCGAGAGGGCGTTCACTAGCGCGCGCGTACCACGATCGCCTATGGTGCTGATAACAAACACAAAAGATGGCGGGTAGACAGCAGATGTTGATAGCGTTAATCTTGACACGGCACTTCCGTAATCAAAAAAATATATACTGGCTTCACCCCTACGCACTAATGGTTATTCGAGAATAATTAGATGTTCTTAAATTCAATAGCAACCGCAGAATCGACAATGACCGCAGCACACGCACGCTCTTCGAACCTCTCGCCTCAACGTTCCGAACAAAAGTGGATCTCAAATTCCTCGCGCCCTGGTGCTGCTCACGAAAATGACAGCTGGCAGTGGCTACACTACCATCCCAATTACTTTGAAATAATTGGCAGTGGCCAAACACAAAATAATTGCTGTAGGTTGATGCATGACGAATATGAATCTAAAATTCGTCATAATCTTCGTTATGGACTTCAACATCCTCTACATTAATCCACTCAACATCCTCTGCTTCCGTTCTGGGATCCTTCACGATACACAAGAGCGCGTCTTTCTTAATTGCAACAACTTTAAATGGGTTTACTTTGCGACACCTTTTGTTTCTTTTTTATGTTTGTCCTTGTAATGAATTTTTTCAGACTGAATAGAAGCAAAATATGCACCATACTCTTTGCATGTTCTGTCAGCGAGGTGAGATTGCACAGATGGGCAATATATGTCGTAAGGGATTTGTTAGAAACCATTGGATTCCGGCTACTAATTCGATGACCAAGCGAAGTAAGAGCGGTGAAAATGTAGTTAGTTTTGCTTCCGGAGTTGTCATTTTAAGTCCTAACTGTGTTTTCAGTATGCTTACAGGAGGTGACAAAAATCCGGATTTTTGAAAATCTAGAGGATGCTGCGGCGCCCGCCTCAATAATTCAGATCCTCACACTTTGCTATTTGAAGGTAATGTTGGGATTCACTTACATGCTTGGAATACCATGCTGAATCAGGAATACACACAGTTTTATATTCTTGCGGTGCTACGTACTTGCAAACCAAAAAATATTCAAACACAATTTTCATAGAAATCCCAAAAATGAGATTTTTATGCGGTCGTCACATTAGTCCAACCACCCCTCCCCCTCTGGTCATCTCTCTCTCAGTATCCATCGCCCTGCGGAAGGACATAGTGGCATCAGTGGTCATACTTGGTCACATTTTCGCTCAAGCGAGGGCGCCCTTTATGGACGACCCCTTGGCACCATTAAATTATTTTTGAAAAATTTATGGTCTTAGTCCACTTTTCCACTCACTGTCTCATATAGGACTCGATCATAAATAACATCATTGTTTTTATCATCTTCCCCTTCTTTCATTGTAGACATTCGCCTGCTTTTCTTCATGTCTTTGCACTTATCCATATTTCCTGTGATGTGAATACCCAGCTCTCAACCCATCTCTTCGGTGGTCTTCTAGGGTTTCGCTATGCCAATAGTTTCAGGTCTCTTGCTATTTTGATCGGTCGATCACTATTGACTCTGTTGACATATTCGTTCCATTTTGTCCATCCTATATCTGTGATAGATTATCTATAAGTTAATATAAGTAGTTGTGGTCAAAATAATAGCAGTGCCGTTTTATAACGCAAACTTCCTGAAATATCTTCTTCATATGCGTGTTTTATCTAAAGCCGAATAAGCAAAATATCAGATAATAATGAATTATTAATCATAAGATGAATAACTCCAATCGCATTATAAATCACAGTTGGCTTTGCATCAGTTATAATTTTATCCATGCAAAATAATAGCAGTGGTCAGCTATTGCAGTCAATAAGTTTACAATTTTATGATAAATTTTTGACTTTAATTTTGATATAACTTCGTAGGAAAAATGAGTCTGGAACTTCCGTTTTGTTTTTTAATATAATTATTTATTTTATTTTTTCAAAGAGTGGAACGTGGACAACATTGTACACCAGAAAACGAGATCTGATTATAAAACTCATTAATGATGGAAAAACATAATATAAAAAAGTTCAAGCCTTATTGGGCGTTCTGCAAAAATGATCGCTAATGCAATTAAATATAAGCAAAATGTAGAAACACGAGGTCGTCAACCAATAATTTTACCTTTCATAGTAAGACGTGTAATAAGGTATTCCAAAAGCAATCCATTAGCACTGGCTACAAAAATTAAGGATACAGTGAAGTTGTCAGTGTGATCAGTGCGGTCCGCAGAAGGTTAGAGATCATATTAATTTAAATGCCTGTAGTACCCGAAAAGTTTCATTTTTTAAAAGATAAATACATGTTAGTAAAAGCTTATATTTTACTAAACAAAATTTGAAAGTGGAGAATATGAACGGGTACATAAATCTAAAATTGTTTTATATGGTGGCAAGGGATCTCGGCAGTACGTAAGGCGTCCGCCTAACACCAAATGCAGTTCTAGATAAACAACAAAACTGTGAAACATGGTGGATCTAAAATTATTATTTAGGGTTGCTTCTCTTATTATGATGTAGGTCCAATACATTTGATCAAAAATATCATGGATCGATATTTGTATGTGGGTATATTACAAAACACCATACTAGCTTATGCTGAATTTGAAACGCCACTCGTTTGGGTCTTCCACCAAGATAATGACCTGAAACCCACAAGTAAAACAGCAAAACAGTGATTTCAAGATAATAATATTTAGGTCGTTTAGTGGTCTACCCAATCTTCTGATCTCCATTCGATTGAGAATATTATCGATCCAATATTTGTATGTGGATATATTGCAAAACACATTGCTTTCTTATGCTGAATTTCAAATAATGCCACTCGTTTGGATTTTCCAACAAAATAATGACCCGAAACACACGAATAAAACAGTGGTTTCAAGATGGAATGGGATGCCTCACCGCCGTCGTTTAACCTTTGCCATCAAATTCGGAAATTCATTACACCCCCTCTTCCACCACTGGTATTATATGTATATACGCCGAAATTTTACCGCAGCTTACACATAATATACGAAATTTTATTATCAGAATCCTTACTCATTTACTAATAATTCATAAAAAACAGAAAATGATGAATGACGGCAATGAACCAATCAACGAGGGTACACATATGTTCTAAAATAATTTATTGTAATACAAAACTATGAACAACTGTGGTACTTTTTGCTACAATTGATACCCTTATTTTTTCAGTGCCGCAACTAAAGCAGGATAATTAAATTTTTAATAAAAGATTCTTTATGTTTTTCACAGTTTCTTTCTCGGCTCGAATTATTCTATTAAAGTTTAGCGAGATGGTATGCTAAAAATATGTTCCTGAACTTGGATTCGAACCCAGGCGTAGCTGTGAATACGTGCGCTCAAACAACTGCGCTGCCGAGGCGATTTCTTTATGGAGCGTGGAACTTCTATATCTCGTGGACTAATTCTAGGACCGCTACATCACCTTCTCTCTAGCAACCATGTGGGTTGTGAGTAGTAGCCGTGGCTGATAACTGCAGCCCTCTCGGTTGTTGGCAGTATCCGGCTGTCATCGTGGCTTAGTGCGCCCGCCGATGTGAAGAGAAGGAGCGTGATATTTCCTAGAAATTAGAAATTAGAGTGCTCAATCTTCTATCGGGGTCACCAATTTAGAGAGATGTTATGTTGAAAAATATGCTCCTCAAGATGAAAAAACAATGCGCTGCCGAGGCGATAAGTTTCTGTAGCGCGGAACTTCTATATTTCGTGGCTAATTCTAGGACCGCTACAGCTGTGAATACACGCGTTCAAACAACTGCGCTGCCGAGGCAATTTGTTTCTGTAGCGCAGAACTTCTATATCTCCTTGACTAATTCTAGGACCGCTACAACAGTTAAAGTATGAATACGTTCCTCAAATTCCCGTTTGCAGTTTCCTTAAAGTACGAGTATTTTAGTGAAGGGGGGGGGGATTAAATATGGTTACAATGAAGTTCAATTGGGTATTTTGTAAAGCTTTCACCACACTAAATGAATATAATGAAGTAATAAATTTTAATATTTAAAACATAATTATTATAAATTAGAGTTATAAAACTGTTATTTATTTGTGGGTTGTGTGTTTTGTAAATAACTTTTTTTGTGGATAGATTAATGAGAAAATCAAAATACTGTTTATGCCCCCGGGCCGGCATTTACCCACTCTCGTATTAGCGTAGATATAAAGTATAATCATAAATTCAAAATTAGAATTAATATTAGTAAAATTATGAATTTGCCTATTACATTAGTATTATTATTATTACTTTTATTACAATAGTTAATTACGTACATTTTTTGAATTGTAGTAATTGGCGAAGATTAGCATTTTGGTGTATTTCATCTCAACTATTTACCCAAGAATAACCTATAATATTTATGTACTAATTTATGGCATGTTTTGGATGTATAAAATAAAACGTTGGGATATATAGCTTAACGTGGAATCCATACCATGGCACCGATAAATTTTTTAACATATTGTTTTCCGAACCCGCGTCTCATATATCCAAAGTCATAAATATTTAGCATTAAACTTTAATGCTTAATTATTTAATTATGGCTATTGTACTTTTATTGGAAAACCCTATAGTAAGTATTAATAATATGTAATAAACATGGCAGTAGTAATTATTGCTCGGAGGAGTTTAATTTTTCCCGGTTAACCTATTAAACCTATGAACGGTAAAAGTGGTGACTAATGATAATTTCTATTTGGAATTGACTTAAAGTTTCCCCTTTTTATCGCTGTAAAATAATATGGGTTCCGTAACGACCTTAAATAAAAGTACAAAAAGTTTTTAGTAATTGTATCAAATCGATACCATATTTAGAAAAAAAAAAACAAGTAAAACACGTTTCCTTCTTTGATTTCAGTGTAAGGCAGTTTCAGACAACTTCATGTACTTTTCTTTGAGGTCCTTACGGAACCCATATTATTTTATAGCGATAAAAAGGGGAAAACATTCAGTCAAATCCAAATAGAAATTATCGATAGTCACTTCTTTTACCGTTAATAGGTTTAATAGGTTAGACGGGAAAAATTAAACTCCTCCGAGCAATAATTATTACTGCCTTGTTTATTACCTATTAAAATAACATAGAGTTATACATGCCTACATTTCAGGCAGTTGAAAATTTTTTCTAACAAAGCCCTAATAGAATAGATCTATTTTGTGAATTTTTCTCAGAATATTCGGTCAAGTAGTACAAAATACTACAATATATTATTTTCTTTTTAATGTTAAATAATATTTTACTCGAAGAAAGATAATATGTCGACAGGGATAATATTTTCAGGATAGTCAAAATTTATTAATAATAAATTATGCCATCCTTACCGTCGTACAGCCTTTGCAATAAATAATTTTTTTTCAATTTTATTAAATACCTATTGGAATTTCCCATTCAACTATCAGTAATAATGCTAACTGTATTGGAGAGATTATAATATATACAATATATTCAATTATTAAAATTTTACCCTTTTCATATATTGTTATAGTGAATGCTACATGACATTTATCTCTCGGTTAATTACTATAAATTAATAGAAAGTAAATTGAACGAGGTAAAGTTTACACTCACATTTTTATGTACTTTCAAGAATATTTTAAATAGGGTACACTAAAAAGTTTTTTTAAACTTGAGCGAATGTTTTAAAAAATATAGGAATTAAAGTGATTAATCAGTTTCAAGATTCTTGCTTCACATCCTAATGGATAATAATGACAATTATATCACTCGAAAATACGTTGATGTGATTTGGAAAAATAATTACCCCCAAATTGCAAATCAAATCTGAAAAAATAATTTCTAATCAAATATTTTTCCAAAGAAAGCCATATTACTCAAATAGATCAATTAGAGAATATGTACCTCAATTTATTCAAAACATTCTTAATAATAATGAAAGAGGAAATAACAAGAAAGTGTTGGTTATCTTCAGACATTTTCATTTTGATCTTTTACAATGGGAAGCAGACATCTTAACAAAACTGATTTACCTTGTAATTTCCCTATGTTCGGGTGGTCGCTGGCCACCCGGTATAATAATAATATTAGAATAAACGTCTAGATCCGTAACTCCATTTATTCATCACGATATTTCGCAAATGCGGAATTGCTCTGGAAGGGAAACCACGGAATTTTACTTATCAAATACCACATTGCACATTTTTGCGCAAAATCAAAGAAAGGCCGAAGAAGTTGAACAATTAAGGCCTGCACTTATGGTAACAATCCCCCTTGGTAATCATATGGTAAAACCAGTTTTAATTTTGTTTTTCTGTAAATTTATTCATTTAATCTTCTTCTTATTTGGAATTTTTGACATAGTCCTCCCTTTTCTTTCATTCCTTTGGATTACTCATTATTCTCAGCCACTTTCTTTTTGCTACTTTTCTCCGTAATCATTTCTCTAATGTATTCTGTACATCTTTTTCCTGTTTTCCGTTCTGCTCTATCTTGTCCTCCAATTGACAATAATTACAGCTGCATTTTATAATTAATTAATTATTTAACTAATATACTCTAATTAATATTATTAATTAATTATAAATAATTATTAACTGACTGTAATTGAGAAATTGCAATTAATAATTTCAAGTATAAATGTTAATAATTTATAGTTAATTAATTATGTTAATTTGATAATAATAATTAAGTAATTATATTATTAAACTGTGACTGTAATTGTGATATGTGATTCATGCGTTGCGCCTTTTACCGCGTATGGTTATGCCAAGCATTCTTCTTTCTATTGATGGCTGTGTCACCGCTTCCTGGAGATTAGAGTTCTAGACGTTGGTGTAAATGAGTCTTTGGAACAACACCCTAATCTTCTTCGAAAGCTAATCTTCTAACAATTTTAAAATCTTAGTTTTCTATTCCAAATTTAATATTTTCATCCATTCCTAAAAGTCCTATTTCCTTTGATAGCGCATTCAGTTGTGCTAGCAGAGTAGTAATATTTTATTAATTTTTTTCTGTTTGGTATATTGCAGATGCCGCCCAGCCAAGATTTCAATTGCCTTATGGTATATATTTGATGAAGCTGGAGTAATGAATGTCTCTACTATTATTATTGTTACCATATTACAGCATATTAATTTTTTGAACTGCAGTAATTTATGAAGTTCAGCATTTTTGCTCTTAATCATCTCAACCAACCAGGAGAATATTCCATGGCACAGGTCATTTTCTCTCGGGGCTATTGGGATTCGAACTCGCAACCCTTAGATCCAAAATCCCAAACCTTTATCACTAGACGAAACTACCTGTACTAAATATAAATATTACTTCTACGGTATTCAAACCTCTTCATAGTCCAAAGATCCTAAGACCATGGGTATGCCAGACTATTATTATATTTCAATGAATAATAATACTTTCTAAATACTTACTGATGCTAAAAGCATTACTGAGTCCGGGAAGAGTTTAATAATCTTTCTGACTTTCTTTCCTTCTGTATGACCGTCTCCCCTACCAAATCGCATTGGCCAGCGCGGTGGGGTATGGATGAACCCTCCTCTAATATTCTTCTCTTCTTCTTCTTCTTTTTCAGCCGTTCTCTGTTCACTCCTGAACGTAGGCCTCTCCTTTTTCCTTCCACTTTCTTCTATCCTGCACCCGCTGTTGCCAATCCGCACCCGCTGTCTCTTTAATGTCCTTTGCGGTCTTCCCACACTTCTTTCTGTCTCCCTTAGCCCCAATTGCGTGATCTTAAGTGTCCATCGATCCGTCTCCTGTCGTGCCACATGTCTAGCCCAGCGCCACTTTAGCTCCGCCACTCGTAAATTAACGTCTGTCACCCCAGTTATTGCCCTAACCATATCGTTTTTGATTCTGTCTTTCGAAGAGATACCGAGCATTGCTCTCTCCATCAACCTCTGGGTCACTCTGAGGCAATTTGGAGTCTTTTTTGGTTATAGACATTGGCTGTAAGGCATACGTGGCTACCTGTAGGACACACATGTCATACACTTTGCGTTTTAGAATAATTGGTATGTTTGGATTTTTAAAATGTGTTCTAATTTTCCAAAGGCTGCCCAATTCTCACATGATAAATTTTTAAAAACATCCACCAGAGCTAAAGTGAACAATTTTGGAGACAACGTGCCTCCTTGTCGGACTCCCCTTTTCAAGAGTATCTTCTCGGCTTTTCTATCTTCATCCAGTTTAATAGATAATGGTGCGTTTTTATAGATGCTTTTTTTTATAATATTTGAGTATCTGCAGTTTATTCTGGCTCAATCCATCGATCTTAGTAGAGCCCATGTTTCAATAGAGTCAAATGCTTTGTGGAAGTCTACGAACTCTAGGTGGCTTGGTATGTTGTATTCGTTAGCTTTTTCTACAAGTGAGCGCACCGCTTGGATATGGTCTGTTTCTATCGTCCATAAAATCCTCCCCTGTGAGTTTTAAATTTTTATTATTAGTGTTTTGTCGGTAGCCAACTGGGATCTTAGTACTTTCATGTTATTATTGTCTTCAATCGCATTTTGTATTATTTTTGTTCGTTATGTCCTTATGTCTTTTCGTATTTCTCTTCGGTATTTCTTTTTGTTGTTTACTACTTGTAAACGTCGAAATCGACGTTAAGCAGTAGAATACTCAAGAGTATGTTATAGAAAACGAGGTTTTTTCAGTAGTAGGCAAAGATGCTAATTTCCTGCTTGCCCAACAGATTAGTAAGAGTCTTATCACGAAATTCTTTGCTCCACCTCTTCTAAGAAGAAGCATTTGTGAACCAAATCCAGATTTAGGATTTGCTTAAAACAATCGTAGGGAAATTACTGTCCGTGATTTTCTGCTAGCTCAAGACGGTGTGCGGGAGTCATAGTTAAGCAAAATAAAGCTTCTCAAATGCTTATTTCAAAATAAAGCACTGTATCAACAATAACAACATAATTTAATAAATTGTCGTAAATAATGCAAATAATCTACCGGTATTTGACATCGTAATCCAGCACTTACTAGCTTTAAATGAAGTTCTGAGGTGGTTAATCTTATATTTCACAAATTAATCAACAAAGGTTACATCAGGTGAATCGTGCCAATATCGGTCACTCATATTAACGCAAATTTCAGATTTATAATACATAAATACAATAATTAAGACTTACCCCGAATCTCCTTATAGATCTGATGATCTGAAAGATTTACACATTCTATTTTATATAGAATTAATTGCAAAAAGATACCATAATCTGCTGATGAATTTAACATGCGTTGATAAAAATTTTACCTACCTTAGTGTGAAACAGAACCACACTTGTGTAAACAAGAATCCACTTGTTAATTAATTGCACTTGGAATCAGATAACCCAAAAACTAAACAGGTATCCAATATGGCAGATATCGATTATAAATTTAAACGAAATGGAGTAAACATCAAGGTACATACCGACATACCATTCAAATCCACATTAATTGTAGAAAAATGAGCATTCAAACCTTGGCAACCAACCCCTAAACCGAAGAAATTATGATAATCAAATTTATTTTATTTATCAAATTTAACTATAAACAAATTATGGTGACCATCATCGTAGTTCCAACACGAATCCAAAGCTTTTTGCGATAACCACAAATGCTTCCAAATACCAAAAAGACGTAAAAACTTCGTCCAACAACGCACTTTATTCACCATTACGATTCAACAATCAGAAAACCAAAGCGCCAAATATAACAGCATCACTGCGTGTCGACAAATCTACCTGAATTCCCGATCGGAACTCAATAATCTCGTGTGGTATACATTAGCATTTCCGACACCATGGTGCTAATGTCAGACAATTCACAGGGGAACTCGTAAATAACGAAACTTTGCAAGCACGGAATTTACTGCTGAGAGAGCAAGTCGACCGGCCTATAGGGACATTCCATCTCAAATCAACTGAAGAATTGGCTTGACCCATACCAATCTTGACAAAACTTGGTACATACCATCATAGTAATAAATGCAAAATTGAAATTTAAGGACTTGTCCCAATGTGGCATTTGTGCTTTTCATCCTTTAGAAAGTCAAAAAGTTTGTGTGAAGAAAGACTGTAACTTTATCAATGGAAAATGTAAACGAACAAATATATTCGACCACATTGTATTTTTAACCCGTAAATGGGTTAATTTTAGAAAATTAACCCTATTGCAACCACTATTTCTAAATGGGTATTTTCTAAAATCTTTTTTTTTTCATATTTTTTGTATTATTGTGTTGACCATGTGTACAAAATTTTATTGTGGGACGAGGTTGGCTTCAGTTCCTAAAAATTAATTAAGTATACGGAGAACCGGACAAAAATGAGCTTTTTCCCGATTTCTCAACTGTCTTTCAACTTTAAGGCAAAAACAGTTGGGCATAAAATTGAAACTAATTTAATTCTCTTCAAAAAAGCTTCTAAACATATTTCTCGTTAGATTGGTATTCGTATTAATAATACCATCTTCTCCTGTTCGGATTACGGTTTTACATTGTTTAAAATTAATAAGTATTAAATTTTTATTAGACATTAGCAAAACGATAACATAAATTATAGCAACTATGACCATTACGCTCACTCAACAGACGGATGTGGAATTGTGGAATTCGTATTAGTCGTTTTCCACCATGCAATGCTGGTAGCCACTTACTAGTTCCTTTATAACCTGCTCAATTCCTTTTTGATATTTATATTCTTAATTATTATTATTTCAAGCTGATAATTTATAAATTTTATATTTATAATTCTACGTGGATGTCAAATTCGGAAGGTACGTATATTAAACTGGTATATTTATAAGGGCCACTTAAATATTAAGTACGTACATTTATATTTCTCGAAAAATAAAATAAAAGCCCGCTCTAATTTGAAGTGTGAGGAAAATTTAAAAGGACTATGGAAATCGTTAAATAAACCCATTATCACGTTGATTGGCTCGTGCATGCAGAGCTATGCCAGGATTTACAAAAATAATTAATACAATTAATTAAATTTTACGATGGAGCAATTTTATAGTATTTTAAAAAATATAAAACTAAAAATCGGCATAGGTACGTTTTTGTTTGTAAATTCCTTTTAAAAAATTTCAATTAGTAAAAAACTGCTTAATAATAATTTACTTTTTATGTCCCAGCATCTACAAAATGTTGCTGTTGTAACTATAAATTTAAAGAGTTAATTACGAAGGGTTAAAAGTTTACGATTGTCTAAAAAAATATTGAGAGCATTGAAAGAAACCGTGATTGGCGACGTTTTCATGTTAAAGTACCAACAATGTCCTCCGTAGTCCATAAACAGTAAAATTAATGCTACGATCCAACCCGTTAATGTCTCTAATCTGATGCGCTCAAGCAGTAAATGCTTGCGGAATCTCGCAACTATTAATTCCGAAAAACCGGCTCATATATTCAAAAACACAATGACTGGACAGCTAAGATCATGGAAATTAATTTAAGATTACCAAGGCGAAAATGTCAACTAAAACAAAGTATTATCATCTTAAACTACACAAAAAGAAGAACTATTTTAGACTCTAATGGGATTTAAAACAACTCACAGAGGTTGTAAATATTTTATTATGTTGAGAAAATTCGATTTCTATACTTTGTGATGAATTTTCCAACCCCATCCGTTAAAATTTAATGATATTCTGCGATTAGTAGTCTCGGGTGTAGAAAACGATCATGCGCGGCTCATCGGTTCCAGTATTGTCACAATCGCCCCTTTGACAAACGACTATTTACGTGTTTGTCCTGAAAATGCTTCCTACTTCAAAATACTTTTAGGGGACAATAGATTTCTATTCAACTCTTGACAAATGGGGCAAAAAGGCGATTTAGAAAAGCTAAAGCTATTCTTCTGTAGTTTGTCGGAAAATTTGTTCGCAAGTTATTTTAAGACCTAATTGTTTTTGTTTTTTTTTATAACGGTATAATTAATTTTAAATAACTTTTGGCTTGTTTTATAAACAAGGATAATTTCTCTTTTATAATAAGCACGGTTTGTTCAAAAATAATGTTCCACTCTTAATGGTTTGCATACCATTCCTACCGTAAGCTGCTGACTTTATACTTTCCAAATTTAAAGTTACTTATAATATTGTCATCCTAAAAAAGTTTTATCACGAAGTAAATAGAGATGTTATGTTAAATATAAATGGAGAGAACGGGGAGAAACGTATAATATGGATCACTTCAGTTATTTACTTCCAATACAGGCACGGTAATTCTATTTTTACCCCTTTAGATTTAATTAAAATTTTCAGTTGAAGAAAAATGCCAGTCATTCATATTTATTATTGTTTCTAATTAATTAACTATACGGAACAAAGGATTTGTAAAGCAAGATGATTTTTCTTAGATTATATATAAAATTAAAGGCGGAACAATTAGTTATGTCCAAACAACATAAGATTATGTACATTTGAAAGACATATCTAAACATACTCTTTCTTATGTTTAAACAAGGAGCTTGTTCTATTTTAATCAATCACTTTGAGACACTAAATGTTGGTTTAATATTTAAGAAACCAACAAGTAGTATCTAGAAGAATATACAAGCATTAAAAACAATGTGGGTGTAATGAAAAATATTGGTGTCTTAAAACAAGTTATCACCAAATTGAATCGTTAACTAATAATAGATTAGTTATAAAAAAGGTGGAGCAAGGTGTATTAGAAAAAACTACCTAGTTTAACATTAATTTAACACATCTGGATGAAGATAAATTTAAAAAAGTAAAAGTGAGAAGTACAAGGATTCCCAGTCAGATCTTTCGATATTGTAGAAGACATTTTTAATCAATTTTCCAAATTCTAAGTATATGAAAGTGCATATAATTTTCGCCTTTTTTCGGTTTTAACCAGTTTCCGGATTTTGGACATCTGAACATGGATTAAAAACCACGAAAATACTCGATTTTTATACTGTCCATTCAATATAAGGTACATAAAGTTTTTGACCAGATACACACTATGTCACATATTGTCTCAACAACACCAAATCCTCCTCGAATATTTTACCCAACAGTTTCATAATGCAAACGTGGCAAATGGATCAAGACAAAACTACGTAACAAATAACAGTCAACAACATACCCAGTTAACACCAACTGAAAACACTAACATGATGGAAAAAAATGAGATCGCACTTATGAACAAAATGGACCAAATGTTAACAATCTTAATGACACTATTGTCAAAAATTCCATAATGTTTTTCTCCACAAAATTAGCAATATGGAATGCCAATGGCTTGTCCCAACATGGACAAGAGTTAGAAACTTTCATCATCAACCACAAAATTAACATCATGCTGGTGTCTGAAACTCATTTCACGAACAAAAGCTACTTAAAAATACCAAATAGAGCGTAGAACGCATGGTGGGGCCGCAGTTATCGTCAAGAACTCATTGAGACATTATGAGCTGCTCAAATACCAACAGGAATACATACAAGCCGCGAGTATCATGGTAGAGGGGTTGAACGGTCCCATTGCAGTTTCAGCTGTGTACTGCCCACCCAAGCACAAAATCAAAGAAGAAAGCTTCGTTGAATTCGTTGAAACACTGGGTAACCGTTTCATCGCGACAGGAGATTATAATGCAAAACACCCGCAATGGGGCTCCAGAATTGGAAAGCCCCGAGGCAGAATGCTCTTAAAAACATTAACAAAAATAAAACTAAACTATCGGACAGAAAACAGAATCCAGATTTACTGGACATAGGCATTACAAAAGAAATTGCACAAAACTATCTGGAGACGAGAACCTGTTTGGACCTATCGTCGGATTACTCGCTGGTTTTGATTGAATTTACCTCTGGTATGGCAAGTAAAAAAAGACTACCATCATTGTGTAATAAGTATACCGATTGGGATTTCTTTCAAACATTGATAAACGGGAATATAGACCTATTAATACCACTCAAATCGGAAAAGGATCTTTTCGTAGCAGTGGAAAGCCTAACAACTGCTATCCAGGATGCTGCTTGGCTGTCTACTCCCATACACACCACTACATAGGAAACAAATTAATCCTCCAAAGTGAAGGAAGCTATCGTAGAAAAACGGAATCTCAGAAGAATATGGCAAATCACTAGATATTCAAGTGATAATGCTAAATTAAATCAATCATCTGAAAACCTTAAATATCTTCTAAATAACCTAAAAAATAAATCTATCCCAAATTATTTAGAAAACTTAACACCGCCCGAAGCGATAGACTACTCATTGTGGAAAGTTGTCAGAAAAATACAGATACTAACACCTTTTCTACCGCACATCAGGAAAGTAGATGGCTACTGGGCAAGAAGCAACCAAGAAAAAGCGGATGTTTTCGATGAACATCTGACATGCGTCTTCCAACCCTTTCAACCGGAAACTCAAGAAGAAGCAGAGGTGGATGGCGATGAACAAGCAGAAGAGTCCCGCGGTATACAGAAGATAAACATATTATTTAATTTAAAAAAAGTCGTACAAGCAATTAAGCACAACTTAAATCTCAAAAAGGTGCCAGGGTATGATATCATCACTGGAAGAGTCATAAAAGAGCTACCCGAAAACGGAATGAGACTGCTCACATACATATTCAATGCTGCCCTTTGCTTAAATGTATTTCCACCACAATGGAAGGTGGCGCAGATAATCATGTTGCCTAAACTGGGTAAACCGCCACAAGAGCTCACATCATATAGACTAATCAGCCTCCTGCCAATACTGTAGAAGTTTCTTGAAAGACTGTTGTTGCAAAGGATTCATCATACCAGAACACGAGTTTGGATTTCGAAAGCACCACTACACCATCGAACAAGTGCACGGTGTTGTGGAGGAAATAAATAAAAATCTCGAAAATAAAACGTTCTGCATAATAGCATTTATGGATGTCTCCCAGACCTTCAATAAAGTTTGGCATGAGGGCCTCCTAGTGAAAATTAAACAAAAACTGCCTGCATATTACTTGCTCCTTAAGTCATACCTTACGGACAGGATGTATCAAGCCAGGTATGGGGAAGCATACTCAAACCTCTACCCAATAAAATCGAGTGTACCATAAGGTAGCATTATGGGACCAGTACTCTATCTACTATTTACTGAAGACCTGCCTACAACCGGGTTCACGACGACCGCCACTTTTGCAGACGACACAGTAATCATGTCTTCCCGTAAAAATAAAAACCAAGCTTCAGCTGACCTCCAGGAAAGCTTAAATAAGATACAAAAGTGGATAACGAGATGGCGTATAAGAGCAAACGACACAAAATCCGTTGTTCAGGTAATTTTCACAACAAAGAGAGAGGATTGCCCACCGGTGACATTAAATGGTCGCAGACTACCACAGGCTGACGATGTGAAGTACATGGGTATGCACTTAGACAAACGCCTCACGTATAAGAAACACATTTGGTCAAAAAGGAAGCAGCTTGGTATCAAGTTCAGAGAAATGTACTGGCTTCCGGGTCGCAGTTCTAAACTGTCTTTGGAAAACAAGATACTATTGTATATGTTAGGTCTATTATTAAGCCCATATGGACGTATGGAATGCAGCTGTGGGAAGCAACCGTCTCTTTTTCGAAAGAAATGAAAAACCATCGAGGTAATTTATCAAAAGAACGCTAGTTAACTAAACCTTCATTAGTTCTGCCGTCATAAGGAAGAGAGTCCTATCTGCAAAATTTCTGTTTTCATGTGTTGATAATTTATGTCCTATCTACATGTGTCACCTAAATTTATACTCATCTGGTAAGATTATTCCTAAAATTTGTTACCTTCGTTGTTCTTAATACATTTAAAATTGTTATTATTCAAAGCAAAAATTAGATTTTGGATCCATGCGAGTCTGTTTGCATCTTTTAAGTTTGTAACGTCAGCATATTATTTTGAATTTTGTATACCTCATGTGCAAGTATTTCCCAAAGATTTTCTATCTGATTGAGATTTGGAGAGCGTGCTGGTAAATTCATAAGTGTTATATTTTTAAACCATTTTAACACAGCAGTGGCTTGGTGTGATCGCTGGTTGAGTTACGGCGCGGAAAATGTTGGTTAGAATCGTGAACTTAGCGCGGTCCTTCGGTGAACAGCAACACTCTGTGGATAAATTAACTTGAAAGTAAAAGAGAAAGAAGAGAATTGATCCACCGCAAAAAATGGATCGTGATGACTTTGCACAGAAGCAGAGCAGCAATATTCCGAATGGAATGAAAAGCTTGATCTAACCATTTTGTAGTTATTTTTGATGAGTGAATAGGGGAACCATCGTGTTGAAATATGTAACTTACTCCTTGCCTTCTTCCCTAAAATTAGTTAATTTTTCATCAAGTCCATATAGTTTTCGCTTGCCATTCGCGTATCTATTCAACATATTGGCGTCTTTCCAGAGAACTAAAATGCAGTGCTCACCATAAGGTACCACCTCCGAAGTTCCAAACCATTAAAAGATTTTTGGATTCCTTCAAATTGTGCCAATGAAACTTAAAATCTCCGACCCATCCATAACACTTTCTTGTATCAGAAAAAGTAATATTTCGCTCTTACATTTATTTTCCATAATATGATGTGATTATGCAAAATTGCAAACTCGTTTATGAATCTTTTTTAGTTAAAGAAGACTTGCGGCCCTTTTGTCTATTTAAAATGTCCACTGTTTGTAAAAAGCTCTTCAACATGTCTTACATCAACAGGAAGATCCAAATTTCTTTTAATTTCATGTGTCATAACTTATTATTTCGCAGCAGAACGTAAAATATACAATCGTAGTCTAGTAGTGAATTTCTTCCTTCCAAATTTTGAGCAGTTGTGTCCGTAGGAATCGTCCATTTTCATAAAATTGTTAACTCAACAAAGCGGTCTACAATTTTTTTTGGAATTTGTCGATGGATACACCAATATCTTCAAACACAAAAATTTTATCCACTTTCTTCTCAAGTTAAAAGGTTTTCTTTTGGCGTTACGATAAAAAATTATCTTCTTCTTCAGGTGCCTATCCGTTTCGGATGTTGGCTATCATCCTGACTATTTTGACCTTATTCACCTCTGCTCGGAAGAGTTCCGTGGTCGTCATAGAGTACCACGTTCTCAGGTTCCTCAGCCAAGATATTTTTCTTCTGCCGACGCTTCTTTTTCCAGCTATTTTGCCTTGTAGAATGCATTGTAGCAGTTGATATCTACTCTCATTTCGCATTATGTGACCGAGATACTGCAATTTCCTACTTTTTACTGTGTTCACAACTTCAAGATCTTTCTCCATTCTTCTAAGTATCTCTCGGTTTGTCACACGTTCCACCCACGAAACCCTCAGGGTTCTTCGGTATAGCCACATCTCGAACGCCTGGAGTTTCTTTGTCGTGGCTTCCGTCAACGTCCAGGCCTCCACTCCATAGAATAGTACAGGAAAAACGTAGCATCTCAACATTCTGTTCTTTGTTGCTATCGTCAAGTTATGGCTCTTAAACAGCGCAGACATTCTAATAAACACACTTCTAGCTTTCTCGATGCGACATTTAATTTCTTGGGAATGGCCCCTTGTTCATTGATGATGGTGCCTAGGTATGTGTATCTACTGACTCTTTCTATTATTTGGTTGTTGACTTTTAGTTGGCAGTTTGTAATATTATTCTTACTAATGATCATAAATTTAGTCTTTTGCAAGTTAATATCCAGCCCATATTGACTGCTACTTTCACTCATCTTGTTCATTAGCTGATGTAGGCCCATTATACTATCCGCTAGGATCACTGTATCGTCAGCATACCTAATGTTATTTAGTTGTTCCCCATTCAATACTATTCCCGCGTCAGTCCCATCAAGCGCTTTTCTAAAGATATATTCGGAATAGAGGTTGAACAGCAGAGGTGACAAGACACATCCTTGTCTCACTCCTCTCATAATGCGTACCTCCTCCGTCTGCTCCCCCTCCACCCGCACCACTGCTTCTTGGTTCCAGTAGAGGTCTGCTATTATTCTCAAATCCCTTCCATCCAGCCCAATCTTCTTCAGGATCTCCATCATCTTCCCATGCTGAACTCTATCAAACGCTTTTCGATAGTCCACAAAGCAAACGTAAACATCACAGTTCATATCTCTGCATCTTTGAATCAGGACTTGCACGCTAAAGAGAGCTTCCCTTGTTCCAACCGCATCTCGGAATCCAAATTGTGTAGGCAATATTTGTTCTTCGCAGAGTTTATATATTCTTCTGTGTATGATTTTTAAAAACACCTTTAAAAAGTGACTCATCAGACTGATGGTTCTATATTCTTCACATTTACTTGCATTTGGTTTTTTCGGTATTGTTACAAACTCTGACTTAAGCCACTCATGTGGTATGTTACCGCTATTATAAATTATGTTAAATATTCTTGTTAGCCACTTCAGTCCATCTTCGTCCATTAATTTAAAAAACTCTGCCTGAACTTGATCCGGTCCCGAGGACCTTCCGTCTTTCATTTGATTAACTGTCGCCTGCACTTCTTCTATCATGATAGTCGGTCCTGATTCTTCTTGTATTGCGGGTTTGTTTGGTCTATCGTCCTTGTTTGAGGACGATAAAAAATTATAAACAGAATTATTTTAAAAAATATCAATAATAGTGTAGTTTACTAATTTACTTGAAATTTGCATTCTAATAAGTTGTAAGTTCTAGTTATAACTGATCACTTTTTCGGTAACACTTGGTTTACTTTACTAAATTACGGGAACTCTCTGATACTTGTTGATTAGGGTGTTCCCCGTTCCTGTTAAAAGCATAAAGCACAAAAACAGCAGTATACTTACTTTATACAGGCTCTAGCTTGAGTACTTTATCTATGGAGTATTTTAGTGAGTAGTACCGTATTTAGTACTATGGAGAAAGTAATTATGGGGCGGTTCCCCGTTGGCTTTTTTCTCGTAGTCTTACCACGTAATTCTTTTCCCCACTTCCCCTTCAGAAGCCACTCCAGGAAGATGAATCCGTGAACCAAATCCTTAAAATCATTGCCCGTTATCTTCTGCTAGGCTCGAGATGGTGTGCGAGGGTAGGGGGTTGCTAATTAAGGGTTGATCGGTAACAATATACTAGCATTATCAGCTTCAAGCTAACAGCTAATACAAAATTGATATGGTATTAAAATGGTTTAACACAAAATCTCAATAATAACCATTATTTATAAAACGGTAGCTCTGAGTCACATCAACTCCTTGCAGTGACACACAAATGCAGATTTATGATTAAAAATACAATAAATTTAATAAAGGTTCATAAAATTCTATCTTTCTTTTTTTTTTGTTTTTGCTTACACAGGGAGAGACTCTCGTCCGAGACACCAACCCAATCGGGACTGGTAGTGAGGGACTTCACATGTCCCATAAATGCATCGATAGAATCGTGAAGCATCCATACTCTGACGAATACACATTTCAATCACTTCTTTTGCATGCCAATTTAAAAACCTTCGTGCAAATACTTAAGGTATATTTTGGAAATAAAAATGTTCATGCCATTTGGTAATAAATTGCCAAATGTAAAATTTTACAATAAATTAGTTTAGCACCCAATTCGTTTGTTCTCTGCATTTATGAATTATTTAAAAGAGAGTTTACTTTATTAATAGAAGTTCGTCATGCATGTGTGGGGCACATCTTGCAAAGGGGAAGTTTTCTATTAAATCAACAATACGTTAAATGTCAGTAAGTACTATTTGTTTTAGCATCATCGCCTTCATTATCTGCTTTATACAAAAACAAATTTAACACTCAGTTTTACCTATTGGAAAACATTTAAAATTTTTTTTGGTTTTCTACTAATAGCTGTGTCTAATGCGTTATTTTTGTACTACTTATAAGCTATCTAGCTGGGGGAATATCGATATGTTTTGTTGCAGATAATATCAAGGTATTAATTAACATTTAATTATTGTATCAAAGATTCGTCTATATTACATAACGTAAATAATTTATATTATACGTATTTGCCTTTAGTGCTAGATAAATAAATTAAACTGCAAATAACAAATAGGAAAACCGGAATTTGGTCGTAAGGTTCTTTTTGTAATCAGAATAATATAAATTGCAATGATATACAGTCCTAACCCTTATCAGGTTATAAGTAATCGGCATTCAATTCATTACATTTCTCGATACAATATCAATTATCATAAAATTGACTTTATATCCTTAAAGGTAGTAATATCAGCCTTTATACTGAATGGTTTCTAAAATTTTATGGAAAAGTGTTTAACTGATTGTTTTTTAATATTTATAAATAGCTGTAAGATTCAGGAATTTGCTAAAGAGTTCAAGTTATAAGTTAAAAGGGTGTAGTACCTGGTTGGCAATAAATTTATATTGTACCATAAAGTCCAGTTCATTTTACCGATAGGATCATATAAATTGTTATCAGAATATGTTACCAAATTTAATATCTAATGATATATAAGTAATAGTCTATTTCAGGTATAATAAAACAATTGCCTCTTGTTAGCTTGTTAGGGTGAGTGGCCCTGTTCTGATGTAAATTAATAATTGCGTTAGTCGAATGATTAGTTGTCCAACACAGGTCAAGCCTGGCCATGTTGAGCGACCCCAACTGAGAGGTCTCGTATGGGGGGCCCTGCATCATTAGGCTGTATTATTTATTTAAATTTGTTATAGGTGGCTAACATGGATTCACTGTGGTGTATTTACCCTTGTAATAGAAGAGGTATAACTCAAAGGTGTGGACATCCTCGCTCGTGGCCCAAGCCTGTCACACTAATTCTCATCAGAATATAACCTACAAGTTTTTCCCACAACAAAAAATCATTTTTGTTTTAATTAGGTATTTTTTTTATTAATAAACTCATTATTTTGTTACTATAGTGCAACAACATAGAATATTGTTTACATTTTCATAAATGAGGAAGAAATTACATTTATATATTATGTTCTATTCTTATTATGTAGTATTAACATAAGTTTATTTGTGTAGGCAATCAACAATTCAAAATTAGATAACAGATCTTCCTCATATGAATAATACAAGATGGTTTGAATATGTAGGCTAATTGTCGCTTGAAGCTACTATTTATTTTATTTATTATACTTTTTGTTTTATATTTCGTAAATATGAAAACGTGTTTCTTTATTTATCTTTATTGTTAATGCATTTGAAATTGTATTATTAAGTCTTGTTAGCACAAATTTTGTATAAATTATCGTTATATAGCTAATTGATTCGTGTATAATACTATAAGCTTTTTGTGTTGCAATATTTCGAATTTTATCTTATTTTCTACTTATTTTTATTAATCACGAATTTAAAATAAATATAATTTTAACTACACATAACCTACACTATCAATAAGCACTGCAATCGACCATTAGCTTAGGCAATAAAGAAAACTTTTCCATAACTTTTCCATATCAGGATCATCGTTCTAATTAAAATCAACGTTTTATCGTCCAAAATCCCAAATGTTTAATATCCTTTTGCACCACATTTTCTCTCCAGCACCACGGTTAAATATAGGGGACCTACTGTTTAATGTCGATTTAGAATGACTAAATGTTCGAGAAAGCTTTTGCCGTTTAGACCTCATGACTGCCTATACCAGTTTGGGAAATCTTTTGCATTACTTTTTAATTTCTGCAGTATAAGTATTTTTCGAGAAATCGAATAGTCGAGCCTTTCCAGTGACAATATAACTTAATTTTTAATAATATAATCACACATTACGAATTATAGTAAAAAGTTATTATAAGTCATACGTTTTTTCGAAGAATTCTTTAATTTACGTTAAGATACTAATTACATTTTCCGAGAGTCGCAGGTGGCAAGAGAAACAGTACCTAAGGAATTTTTTGTTTAAACATGATCAGCTTCCGTCAGTCTATAGATTTGAATAAGACAAGAACAACACGGCCCGTCCTTCATGCCATGCCACCAGGTGAATCTTATTATTATTCCATGTGTTCCAGCGGAACGAAAACTACAACACATGTTTTCAATATGGCGGTCTGTACATGTCAGGTTCTGAAACAGTCATTATGACTAATATGTTGTAGTCTTCCTACCCATCGAGCAGGTCCTGCTAAAGCACTTCTACCAAAATGCATAGTGTAGTTCCGGAATCTCTCTCTCTCTTTCTCTCAGTTTCCATCGTCCTGCGAAAGGACATAGTGGCATCATGATCACAGCCTCTTCAAAGAGCTGCTCCACGCTTCCCTGTTATGCGCTGCATGTTGCTTCATGTAGGGTTTGGCACGTTATGCATTTTATTTGGTTCACCCATCTTGTAGGGGACCTTTCTCTTGGTCTCTTTTCTTCGATTTTACCCTGGATCATCAGCCTCTCCATTACTTCTGATCCTCGTGTAATGTGAACGAAATATCGCAAGTAGGACTGACTGATCTTAGTAGACGATCTTTAACTCGTTTAAAGTAGACACATTTGTGCGGTGTGCCGTCCACGGGTTTCTCAGCATTCTTTTTTATGTCCAAATTTCGAAGGCCTCCACTCTTCTTCTATCGCCCTTCTTCAGTTTCGGGCTAATCAAACACTACCACTAAGTCGTATTGTTCGTTTCCGAACGTCGTGACCCAATCTCTTTCTATATGTACATACGTAATGTGCGTTCGAAGTGTTTTCACATACATACATAGAGAACCTACTTTTTACCGTAGGCTCCGAACCACTTTATGTCGAGATGGACGCTCATGACAGATTACCTCGGTGGTTTGCCATTGCCTTCCGAGGAGAGAGGGCCAGAATAAAGTTCTTACCCTGCCCGGATTCGATCCGAGCGTTTCGAATTAGCAGTAGATGCACTTAACTGTCAAAGCTATGACCGTCACAAACAAAATCAAACACATTGGAAAGAATCGATCTGTACTAACCCAATATGAAAACTTTAAGGTAGCTTGCTAGGCTGGCCTTCCATGTGCCTATACCCGGCTTTATTTATTGTTATGGTGGAAGTTCATTAATACAAGGTGCTGACGGTTTTATGTGCCCTCTGAAGCATAATGGGTAATTTTTTACCTTGGTATTCTGTAGAACTGTGGTTCTAAGAAACTGGAGTCTAACTGACATTATTCAGAATAGATAGTGAGAATACTGTAACCTACAATTGGCTGTTACACATTTTCCCTGATGTTTATGGCTTAGCTACTGGGTTTGAGGAGAGCAAGCCGTGGGTCTGACGCTTCAATGACGGGTCAACGACAAAAGACGCTGTTTAAAATTTATATCTCGGCGCCAGCAGATTTCTGCAACGTCTTTAGTGAAATCTTACTTTTATTCGAGAACGATTAATTTAAATACTTAACCAGCAAAGTGAATTACTGAATAAAAGGTATGCTATTCTATTTAGCATTTGTATGCTAATAACCATTGGTGCTATTAACCTTGGAAAGAAAATGGTTCAATGCAATTAATTTCTTGAACATCTGTTCAACAATTCTTTGGGGGTCTGGGAACTCGGGAAAACCAGGTGTTCTTTAAGTTAGCCAATATGGGCGATGATGAGGAAATGCCTCGATCTTAATTGAAATTCTACTGGGAATGAAATAAGCAGGTCTTCCTGATGGACTCCTTACTTAGAATGAAATAAGCAGATTTTACTTCTAGCAGAAGAGCACGGGCGTTATTTCCTACTTCGTTTTTAAACAAATCTCTCTGGCTTAGGGTTTACGAATTCTTCTTACATGACTGATTTCTGTTGGGGAAGTGTATCAATGAATTACGTAATAACTATGGCTACAACAAATCTTAATCATAGTTTACATTTAATTATTGTTTTTAACTTATCGAATTTAGTGATCCAAAAATTATATTGACAATTTCGTTCATAATAATTCAACCAATAGGATGTTACAATCTCATCAATTTGAACCAATCATAATCTACTTCCTTTGACAATACAGACCACGGTGGTGTATTGTCGCGGCAATACGACCACCGTGGTCTGTATTGTCAATACTTCAATGAAAAAACTAATTTTGTTTTCTATAAGTTGTTATTTTATATAGTAACGATGGAAACTACGTGAACGCATACTATAAATTATTTGTTGTCAGAAAAAATTGAAATTTTATTTACGAAATTGTCAAACGAATTCCACACGATACTATAAAATTGTCGGTTAATTTTTAAACCATGGAATCTTCGTGTTTGTCGCCCTTAAAATCACCACTCGTGCTAAAGCACTCATGGTGATTTTAAGGGCGACAAACACTCAGTTCCAGTTTCAAAAATTATTGCCGACAATTTGATAGTCTCTTGTGGTATTATATATGAAAATTGTCATTGTAAAATATATCGTCGGCATACAATCAAAAGTGACCATCTGCAAAACCCTAGTTTTACTTTAGAGCAGTTTTTAAGTTATACTTCGCCTGTAAATAGTCAATTTTACCAACTCTATAACTTATTCATTTAATTTCTAATAAAGATGGGAATTTTTCCTTGTAACCGTACTGGTTATTCAATCCCATTTAGTCAATTTTCTCATTTTCAGCATTTTGTAGTTGGTCACTTTTGCTTGTATGCCGACGATATATTAATTATAATAACTTCAAAAAATAATAATATTTAATAAAAGGTAAACATATTAATTTGAAAGAAGTAGTAAAAACTGTCGAAAGCTCGCACATAGATTTGATATTTCATTAAGTTTCTTTAGATAGACATTTTATTCAGTATTTAATATTATTTATATAAAAGCTTATATAACACCTACAACTACCTACGGCGTATAAATAAAATTTTATGGTATTTAACCACTGAAATCAGATAAATAGATATCATATTATTTATAGCATAACATTTAAGCGCGTTTTCTATCTAGGTACGATATACTCGTACATAGTAGAGACTAATTGACTGCAACTATGCGATTTTGATGATACTATTTATTTATAACAAGTATAATATGTATAATATATTATATACGGTCCAACTCGCTTATAATGTTCTCTAAACAACCGAATTTTATTCTGACTGGTCATTCCTTTATGTCTGACCTTTAAACTTAAAAAGTGCGGGATTAAAACAAAATCTTTGATTTTCATTGGCTATTTGATTTGACATTTAAGATTTGAAGAAAAAGACCAGAATCTACACATATTCACCACAGAAATCTGAATTACATTAGAAATGAGGAGAAGATATACAAGAAAGTATTTTATTTATTATAAGGGACTTCTACTCTGGTTACTTGGGCATAATATGCAATTTGGATATCAATTTTGCACCTCATTTACTATACGAATTTCATACATTCCCTTACATAGTTTACATTGTGGTAATATTACATAATTTTGAGAATATAATAGATATTTTAATAAATAATTTAAATATTTAAAAAGATTTTATTGTAGTAGGTAATATTAGATTGTAATGCCGATTGTGTGTTTATATTAAAATATAGAAACGGATGTAGGTACTCGTGTATATTTATCAAACTGTCAAATCAAGAAAGCAAATAGCTTAATCAAAAAGCAATTTAAACAATTGCAGTAGATTTATATATTTCTCCAATTATTCTAAAAATTATACTTACCTAACTATAAAATCATCAAAAATTAATATACATAATAATTTCATCCCATAATCCCAAAAATAACACAAGTGACCTGTTTACTATTTGAAGGTTATGTTTGTAATTCAGATTTATTCATTATTATAATTACACAATAATGACTAGAATTCTGATGTCTTTTTAATTTCCGCTGTTCTTTTACTCTTCTGCTTCTTATTGTCATTATTTCTTTAACTCCCTTGGTGCTTTCCTGGTGTACCTATTGCTTCATTTTATTATCAGTTGTTAAATGAACAAATTTATTTGTATTTGTTAAACAGTGTTGGTCGTTGCAGTTTCCTAGATTTCTTCAAAAGAATAATCGATCGATTCTAGCGGTGATCGATTTTCCAATTAATTTTGGATTGATTTGCTTTTTAATTCGTTTAGAGAGTTTTTAAGTTTTTGTATTGAATAATTTAAATTAGTCTTGTCACTTGGTTGCCTAATATTTTGCCATATCTTCCTAAGTATGCATTTCTTGGCAACAGGTTCTTTTAATTTTGTGCTTGAGTGCTCAAGCAGCACTCTGGATAGAAGTCGTTAAGCGTTTCACCGCCAGGATAAGATTTTGTTCTGACTTAAGTGGCAGACTTAGATCAATATTCTCGTCAATTAATTTTTCGTGGGTTTTTTAAATTTAAGAAATTAAGGCCGTCGACTTATTCCATCCTGTCGTATTAACGCAATCCAAAACCATCTCTATTTGAAAACTAATAATTCTCAACATGTGTAGTATGAGAACTCGACATCTGGGATATTAGCAATCGTCTTATTAGTGGAAGTATTTTACGATTTCTGCCAAGTTCAAACTTGAAAAAAAAATTCGATATTATCACGTCGCTGGATCCAACAACTAATCTCCAAATTAGACCAAGAATCTCTAAAAATAGACGCAATTTAATTTAATTTAGTTACTACATTCTAAAAGAATATCACTACTTGTTATCAAGATTTGCAAATGCGTTTGTAAATTATTAATGGATTCTTCCCCATGTTAAAATTTTTGTTCTCGATGCACATTCGATTTTTCTGTCATAGATTTGGACGGTTCACAGCTTTTGTGATGATTTTGCTACATTCTTGTCTGTTTGAAACCCTCCTCTTCCAACCATCTATCCATATCTCTTTAAGGCCACTCGTGACCTTCGATAACCATCTGATCTTCGGTTTTCCTCTAATAGGTCTGTTCTCATCAGGTTTCCACATGGTAATCGCTTTTATAACCCGGGCATAATCAGCTCTGATGACATGCCCAACCATCTTTGTGACTTCATGTAAGTACCTATCCATGTCTTCCCCTTCCGTTAATCTTGCAATTATATGGTTTATTAGTACTCTCTG
This sequence comes from Podabrus alpinus, assembly GCA_932274525.1. NCBI lineage: Eukaryota > Metazoa > Arthropoda > Insecta > Coleoptera > Cantharidae > Podabrus > Podabrus alpinus. The sequence continues at coordinate 61,591,132 of OW026457.1, read as the reverse complement.
CTCTCCTTCTTCTTCTGTTGTTAGGGCTCGGCCCTGTTAGTTAATCACAATGTTGCCCTCCTGGGAAACAGACGTCCAGCTATCCCTCCATCTCTTTGGGGGTCTTCCGGGGGGTCTCCTGGTATTAGGTCTTTGCGTCATCACTATCTTTGCGATTCTCGCATCATCCATCCTCTCTAAATGGTCTCTCCAAAACCTTCTTCTCGCTCTAGCCCATCTGACAACGTCCTGAACTCGACATCTTTCGCGGGTTATCTCACTTCTCACTCTATCCCACAACGTTACCCCTGATATCGCTCTTAACGTCCTCATCTCCGTAGATCTCATTGATTGTTTCGTTCTAGATGTTGCGGCCCTTGTCTCTGCTGCGTAGGTTAGAACCGGTCTTACACATGTTTTATAAATTCTTGTTTTACTCTCGATTGAAATATGTTTGTTGAGCCATATAATGTTTCGTAAACAACCCGAGATCATGGCAGCTTTGGATGCTTGTGTGCGTACCTCTGAGATAGTGCTTCGGTCGTTGGTTATATCCACACCAAGGTATGTGAATTTCTTGACCTGCTCAATGATTTCTTCGTCGACCATAAGTTTGCAACGTATTGGATATTTTGAAATCACCATGGATTTTGTTTTCTTAGTCGATATTCTCATATTAAACAAGTTTGATAAATCATTGAGTCGAAACAGGAGCCGTTGTAGGTCGTCTTCATTTTCGGCCGTTAGGACCACGTCATCTGCATAGCACACCATCTGTATTTTGCTACCCCCTACTTCATAGCCAAAGTCAGTGTCTTTAGTACCTCTTATGATCTGTTCCATAATAAGGTTGAAGGACTCAAGCTATCACCCTGTCTGATTCCAGTTGCGATCGGGACCTCCTCAGTAAGAGTACCTGCGACTTTTATTCTTGTTCTAGTGTTTGTGTTCAATTCTTTAATTATGTCAATTAATTTTTCGTTGACGTTGTTATTACGTAGGATCATTAGTATATCGTCGAGTCTCACTCTGTCGAATGCCTGTGTAAAATCAATAAAACACAGAAACAGAGGCTTATCATACTCAATTGATCCCTCTACTAATTGTCGTATTATGAATATTCCGTTGATAGTAAATCTATTTTGGCGGAAACCTTGTTGTTCATCACTTATTCCGGTCGCGTCGATCACTTTCTAAGAGAGAATCTTTGTGAATAACTTGGATACGTTGCTCAATAGGGTTATTCCTCTATAGTTTTTTGGGTCCTTCTTTGACCCCTTCTTGAATATAGGTACAGTAACGCTTATACGCCATTCTTCGGGTATATTTCCAGATGATATTATCTTTTGGAACAGTTTTGTGAGTTCTTTTGATAGTGCGTTACCTCCATACTTAATCATTTCGTTAGTGATAAGATCTATTCCTGGTGATTTCCTGTTTTTTATTTTCCGTATTGCTTCATTCACCTCATCTTGTGTTATGGTTATTTCTTCATTTGGGTACTCTTCCTCCACATTCGCTGTTGCTATGTCATTTGATGGTGTGCTTATCAGCTGTATCGTAGAGCATTTGGAAGTAGTTTATCCATTCGTCTTTCGAAATGTTAGTAAGTAGCGTGCATTCAGTTATAGGTTTTTTTGCATTACGGATCATTTGCCATACTCTTTTCTGACTGCCATTCATGTCATGCTCCATGTCTGCTGAGAAATTTTCCCAGTATTCCCGCTTCAACATTGTTATGTGGTTGTTTATCGTATTTCGAACGGCCTTGTATCTCAGGTATTCTTCGGGTGATCTATCCATGATATATCGTAGGTACGCCTTTCTCTTCTCGCTTGCCAAGTCTTTCACTTCTCTTGTGAACCATGGTTTGGTGTTTTTCTTCTTGTTGATATCAACTCTTCTGATTCCTATCGCTTCTTCGCCGCTTTTTGTAATGTTATTTTTTATTTTACACCATGCTTGTTCAACATTATCTTGTTGTGTCACTTCATTTTCTATTGTCTTATTTTCTAATCTCCTTCTATACAGATACTCTGCTCTCTGCTCTCCGTTAATTTCAATCCTTGGCACAAATATACCCCCAATTACCCTGCGCTCAAACACTGTAAACAGTTTCTCCTCATCCGCTGACATATACTGTAGCGTCTGATGCTTTGAAGAATGCACGAGTACGCACACAATCGGTTTATGGACACCTACCTTGAATTCGACTCTTATACTTCTCAGGATAATATGCGTCGGGATCTGAATCAACCAACACTTCTTATACGAGCTTATTCTTGATTGAACGAATTCTGTATTCCAACAAAGATAAAACTACAGTTGGAATTCCGTTAACAAGTTTTTTAATCAAATCAACAATTTTCAACATATAACAAGAACCCAAACAATCAAACAATCTTTATGTAAACTACTATTCTACGCACTGATTATTAAAAGGTAGCTAACCTGTGATTTGTATCGTGCGCACTATTTTCTTTCTTCAAATATTCCACTTTCCAATCTCCAATCTGCTTCTCATATATCGGATAACTTGGTATCCGTATCTCCCCAACGTATCTATAAGACACGATCTCGATCACAACCTTCGTTGCCAACACCTTCTGTATCCCGCTATCTTGCGGAATCTTAAATTCTCCAAGGAATTAATCTTCTTGGGTAGTACCACCGTATATCGTTCACGAATATAATTTATTTCAGTATATTTTATTTGAATCTTACTTGAATTCGCGAATATAACTCGCAGTACAAAATACACGACCGTCACCTCTCGTGATCTCGATGGAACTTTGCGAATATAATTTATTTCAATTATCTTTAATTGAATTGCAATTATTCGCACAACTGCATATCGCAGTAACTAATATGCGACCGTCACGCTTCGTGATCTTGATCGAACTGTTATTTACTTTTTATGTAACGTTCGTTACTATATATTTTGTTTTTTCAAACCGGAGCTTCTTATATATCGGTTTGTTTGTACATGGCCGACGGTTCTCTGCACGTTTGATTAATTTCCGCATGTTGTATATCCCGTTTACACAACATGTAACTCGAACAAACTTAAAATTAAATTCAAACGACACAACAAAACAAACACATGTAAACAAATGTGTTTGAACCTCCGGTCTCCAACTGTACTTCTCTCCTTGTTGGTACGACTCTATCCTCAACATGGATAGCGCGTATCACAACAATACATACTGTCTCCGAAGCGTATGCAACTACTAATCTTACCAATGTCTTGTAAATCTTTACTTTGGTTCTTGTTACTTGTTTGCACGTCAGAAAGGTCCTCTTCGCATAATGAGCTCTATTGCCTGAATATATTTCTTTTTCCCCCTGTCTTCATGCTTTTCACCCTAAAATAATAGACGAAATCTTCGTTAAATTAAACTTCAAACTCGACATAGGCTAATCACCGTTCCGATCTCTCGTGCCGCTCTAGCAGGACTCGCTTATGTTCTCCGCTCGCACATTTTTCTTCTAATCCGGAGTCAATACACTATTGAAAATTTTAAGTTAAGTAAGATTTCTCATGTAAATTCTCATTCCCGTACTACGAAATTTTAATTTACACTTTACATCATTCTAGGTAGACTCAAATCATCTCTAACACAAAATTTAATTCAACACAAACAAATGCAGCCGAACAAGTTTCCGTCGTACAAAATGCTGTCAAACAAATTACCTAGAATCAAAATTTCTAGGGGAAGGAAATAACAGTTGATTATATTATTAATTTTATTCCCAATCATTTCGTTTTAAAATAGTGTCGTGAGTATTAAGTTAAATAACCTAACCTACAAACAAATTATAAGTTAGAGAACTGATCACTTTCCGAACCTTCCAACGGTTGGGACCTAATGCATCAATTACTGATCTAAAGAACGTTCTGAAAGTAAGCACTTCTCGAACTAACCGGTTGGAAAGTTGGGTAGTTAATAATAAGTGACTTATTTTCCAAGTTTTTAAAATGTATTAATGGATCAATTTATAACTGATTGTGAATAAAAGCTTATTACTCGTAGTATCTTTTTTCTAGAATAAAAAATAAACGAGTTAGAGAAGGATAAGTTATTGATATAACTTGAATGATCGGATTTATTAATTAACAGAATTTTACAAGATCATATTATTATTTATATTAGATTATAATACTTGTTTTATAATATCTTCTTGTTTCAATACATTTTTATGCTCATTTCTCAATGCGCTGAGCTACTTTTAAATATATATATCTGCTATCTATCTATTTGGTTTATTTTTCAGTTAATGCATTAATATTGCTATATCTCTACTTATAAATGTAATATTTTATATTTTACGTACACCCATAAGAATAAAAAATCTTACCATTTAAACGTTACCGATATAACCATAAATTTATTGTTTCACAATCAATTCAACCTAATTGTATTTTTCTAAATTTATTATTTTAGAAAATTATTTATATGACCAAAAGGTTTGCTATATACTCGTAGATGATTTTTGGCCAATAACTCCAAAACCCGTTACTCTACAGCTGTAATTGGCATAGTAAATAATTCTAACTTAATTTGGTGCAGTCTACAGGGAGCCTATTAAAATATATTTTATTATTATGAAGAACTTATTGTTATAACATTGAAAAATTTATGGTGTAGTTCCAGTGTTAAAACTAAGACTGCATTGTAATCGAATAAAATTTATAACTGAAATGGAAAAACTTGTTACACAAATCATAATCAAATGCAATAATTCTTTATAGACATTTTTTACTTATGTATGCGTATGTTTTTTTATAATGTATACCGAAGTTCTCGTGCAATTGCGTTGAAACATGATATAAAATTCCAATCAATTCATATTATACACCGCAGACAAGGTAATAATATAATTTATTGCTGTATTATTGAGAGTACGGGTTGAGCTACATATCTTTTGTTACTGTGCGCATTAATTTTTATCTTGTCAATCTAAATAATGCGCAGTTTTCATATTATATGTACCGCTTTAATTTTTAGTTGTTTCGTACTTGCAATATTCAGCACTGAAAATTAGGACGTGGTATATATACACTCAGATAGCATTTTTCAGCGTTGTGGTTGCATTATTTCCGATGTTGCCCTGTAAAACAATTCAGACAACATTAGGATTTTATTCGCAGTTCTGTGTGTGCTTAGTTTGGGTAACCCTTTTTCCGTCTCATAATCGTACGTGGTTTGGTTATCAATACTAGTGCGACGTTTTAAGTAAGACATCACGAAGACATCGCGATGTCAAAAACTAACTCAGAATGTGAGCATGTAGTAATTCATTACAAATTATAATTTATGTCCTTTCATGTATAATTGAAAGGATAAAATAGGGGCTGCATTTGTTGAAAATAGTAATAGAAATGATATCTTGTAAAGCATTTTGTAATATGTACCCAAAATGATTTGATAAAAGAATTATTAATATTGTATCAAATTATTTACAAAATAGATATTACATTTGGAACATGTCGGATAAGTACTCTGGAACAGACGGAAATAGTACAAGGAAACCTAATTAATGCATTGCTAACATAGAAACAGTAAGTATGTTAAACAGTCAACAACTGTAGACTGAGATTCTATGATGGTTTGAGGTTGTTTTAACAAGTTTCCTGCGAACAAACCGGGAGTTCCGCCACCCCTCTTGCAGTTACTGGCTCTTTAACATCAAGACCGAGAAACATCTTCTTTGATGTTCCTAACATTAATTAGCAAACGACAAAATTGTATTTAAACAATGGGGTACGCTCGTGGAACATTAGAGAGAAAATTTAGCATCAGGTAAGTTATATTTCATACAAAACAACCCACTGTCTTGTAACGAGTAAGTTTTGCTCATGTAATTCAAGATAAGATTTGTTTTTGTTTTATTTCTTTTTCAAAGCAAAAATTTTCCTCATTTATTAACTTGACAAACTCATTTCTAATTTATTTCAAAAATTGTTTTCCACTCTCTTTAGACTCTTTATTGTATAAACAATGATCCCCACAATAATTATTCGCTTTGATGTCTCGTGATTTTAAAATAAACATTTATTTAAAACTTTACAAATAAAGCCAGGGGTCAACTTTTAAATGCTGAAAAGGGGTCTAAACCTTATCCCGCTAGTCAAATACAATAAAAGCTAAAGGATGAGGTTGTTCGCAAAAAGGTACAAACGGAAAAGGGAGAAGGAAATAAGTTCAATCGATGTTTCCTATCAATTTGTATAATGGACTATTGATGCTTGCAGTTGTTTCTTTTATGTTTTGTAATTAATCACATAATTACCTACTAGAAGAAGTTTAATCACAATATGAAACTTTTGGTTTTAATGATGGTAACTCTGGAAAAATTACGAAGTGCTTGTGGTAGGAATCACTCCTATACAAATAGGTAAATTAGCTTTAGCTTTCCCGATATGGAAGTCTTCCTTATTTTAATAGCCACATGTGCGGTTTACTGTTATCGTTGTTTGAGTTTAGAGCAGAAATTCCGGGTTGGAATATTGGTTTTACTTCGGTTTGAATATTGGTAAAATTTTCAATTTAATTTTACCATTATTTATTTTCATGAATTTTCGTTCTTTTATATACTTACTAATAAAATTATTTTTAAATTTTTAAATTCAATTAACATTTTTTTGTTCTTTGATTAAGTTTACCTGATGATGGTATGAGGATACCGAAACACGAAATCGTAAGTTATCCTTATTTCTAATTTTTTAATTCAGTTTCTCCTTTTTAATTAATAATTGTTCGTTTATTATGCAATTGATTAATTTTTTAATTAATTAATTTAAAATGAAGCTCAGAATTTTCAGTAGCGATTATAATCTTTAAAAATGTGTTTCAATTACAAACCATTATTTAATATGGGGAAAAATCCAAGATCTTCGTAACTGAGTTGAAGAAAGAAATTAATTATTGTTCTCTTATGACAAATCACTTATTATTTTTCTGGTATTCGCAATAGACACATTTTTTAATAATAACATAGCCTATTTTAAATATAAGTGAAAATTAATTAATGGCTTAAATATATTAATTCTGTTATATAAAAACGAAATATGTAGATATTATTATAGGTATTGCCATGTTCCGCTACTGTTCAGATTAAAAATCTTATTTTTTTAATTTTTTACTTATATATTTACTTAATTTTACTTATATAGCGGGGAATGTAATGGCACTTAATTCAATAATGCTCCGACCAGCTATGCATGACAGACTCGATAATTTGGGTCGAAACTTGGGTCCATCTAGATCAATCGAAACACTCATATACGTCACCTTAATCAGTGATCTTTCTTATAAAGACGACTCAAATAAATGGAAAATTGTATCTGTTTATTCTTCGATCTACTACTGCTATGAAAATGAAATTAAACGCAAACGTTATCAAAACGAAAATAATGGAATTTATTTAACACAATAAAATATTTAGACAAAATATTGGTTTTCTTATACCTAAACAAATTAAATTTACAAAAGTCAAACATTCGTAATAAAATCCCCCAAAGTTTATGCGCGCCCGAATTTTAAAACGATTTGTCTATTTATCAAATAGTTAGTGCGTCACAAAAAACTCTTACCGAAGTATAATGTTCTTCCGAAGTTTTCCGATGCGGCCGGTATTGTGTGGAGCATAGAAACGTGAAGATTATCGTTGAAAAACAGCTTCTGATCTTGGACCAAACAAAAGCAGGTAGGAACGACCCGTGAATAATTATGTTCCTCCGAATCGTACAATCAATAACAGGTAAGTAATTTGAATGATATTTCTCCAATAAATTCCCATTTACATAACCATAGAACATAACCATGAAAGTTAGCGTCAGTGGTCCCAAAAATTTTCATAAATTTCTTCATCAAACATAATATTGAGTTTCAATCAAACTTAATTTTACTTTTTCAGACAATATTAAAGTGATAACCATATCCAAATAATATCACCTCCAATTATTTTATATCATCAAAAATATTAATTACGTCTTTCCTTGCTGAAGACTGACTCGAAAAATTCCAACTTAATATTCAAAAACTATTTTCAAACTCCAACAGCACGTCTTGATTCTCCGACGGCATATTTGAGAATCCTTAAATCCAAAAACTAATTTCCAAATTATAACACAAACAGCGCGTCTTGATTCTTCGACCGCTGGCTTGGGAATCCTCAATCCTCTTCGCTCCCTTATCATTTTTAAAACCCCACAAAATTCTCCACTCGCGCATTCGCAAATCTCAAAATCGTCACTTATTTTATTTACACGAAAATCCTACTTTAACAAATAAATTAAATTAATTTAATTTGTTTCTCTTATTTTCAATAAATCAAACAACCACCAATATTTTGTCTTTTACAAATTTTATGTTTCAGATTTTAACAGCGTTTGCATCTTCCGGATGTGTGAGGCAGAAGCAGTCAAACAATCTTTCAATCAAAGAAAATTCAGATACAATCTAGTGATTGCCTGTCATGGTCTTATTGAATTAATAAAATAATGAGTGTTTTAATAAATCTACCCAATTACTTCATACCCCCTATCTCTTATAAGCGGAACATGACAGTATATAATGAAAGTAACTTACACTAAATAAAAGAGATTTCGCATAATTTTAAAAATAGGTGCTACTGACTTTTAAAATTGTAAATCGTGCACATCCGACCTATATTATTGCTAAAGATGTAAAAAAATTATTGTTGGCTTAATATTATAACTTATAACAAATACACAAATTTTAGAGAAACACTATGATTTTGTTGATTTTATTTTCAGGAATAGGATATATCTCTATTTTTTCTAGCGCCTCTTTGATAAATGATTGGTCTACGGTATTAACTTTAACATGTATTTTTGGAAACTTTAGAATTGATTATCTCGAAAATGTTCTTCTTTAATATCATATAATTTTAAGATTTTACTAATCAGAAAAATATGCTCTATCCAAATCCGTGAAGGAAAAATGCTAAAATATGCTAATGGCGGAAAACATGACATTTAAAAAAATAAGGATGACGTATCGAGGATTTTCTGAGAAAGCCCTTCTAAAATGCTCTTTGAATTTGTTCTAAACTTTACAAACTCACTAGGCAATATTAAACAAGTTAAAAATGGGCATTACATTGAACATTCGGTTCCATACGAAAATAATCAAATCAAAATTGGGTCCGTTCCAAAAAAAAAAACAATTTCCACTATTTTTATTGGTTAAACGATGTTTATGTTTCTGGTAGTTTCGTATCAGACCCGGTTCTACTAATCAACAGCCTAAATCGTGGCGTTACGTAAAATATTTTGCATGAAATCACTTTTAGTTTAAGTCAACGGCGGCTCGCGGGGTAAAATATTGGGTAGGCCAGCAGTTTGTTAAGCATAATATATGAAGTTGCAGGAGGGGGAGATTTTTTCGAATTTAATATACAGTGTCTCCTACTTTTACAGACATTAATTTTCTAATTATAAACCACTGGAATTTCTTAATTCCAAACAAATACTATCTGCCTCGAAAAAACGAAAAAGGAAAGATTAATTTGGAGTCCGTTGTGCGACCATCCCGGCTAGGAGGAAGCAACTGAAGAAGGACTTATCTGAGAGAGTCCGTACACAAGCTCTTGTTCACCTACCACCTCAGAGCAGCCATTCCAATTACCGAAAAGTACCCAAAACGAAAGCATGACTCCAGTACTTCTTGTTCCGGCGAGCACCGTCGCAAGTACAACAAATTCTGACTTCTTAAGTGTGCCAAATACGCGCTCTATGATTCCCACGACAGTGACTGCATGAGAGAAGATGGAGAACAAAGTTTGAATAGGCCAAAGTTAGTGCTGCGGATAAAGATAAGATTTCTCCCCCCATCCCTCCTAATAGCCACTTTTCTATCCATTGCGCCTCACTAATACTACCAATGGTGATCAGATGAAAGAACAATTGGTCCAAAATGTATAATGCCGTACAATAAATAAAATTAAAACAATGGCCAATGGCATAACAGTGTGCATCAATGTACTGAAAATTACTAATGCGAGCTCTGAAAGCTTCTGGAAGCGGAAAACATTCCATCAGATTTGTTCTCGCGTGTCCAGGAAATGCCCATTAAGACCGTACTTAGAAGACTTCTAGGCGCCGTCCAGAAGTCAAGCTCTTCTTGAGAAGAGGAGATAGACGCTCGTTAATTGAACAGTAACAATAATAAATTATTGTATTTGACATTAATTATATAATTACATAAAAAATTATATTTTTGGGTAGGCCGGGCTTAACCTGTCTGTTCGTTGAAACCACCACTGGTTTAAGGGATTTTTGGATAGCTGGGCGGATGGTTGAGACCGTAAAGCTTCGAAGCTGGACGTAATTGTGGAAAAAATTAAGAAAGCATGATAGTACGTTTAACGGTTTACATAGTGTGGTCCAAAAATATGTAAAGACAAGAATTGCCTGGATTTTTATAAGCGATTCTCAAAACTTCAAAACTTTTTTTACATTATTTACAGAATTAAAAGGTAATCCCTTATTTTTGACATTAGAAGCGAGTATTGTCTGGGTTACCCCTAGCAGTAATAATCTGACCAGTGAATGCGGGTTCAGATAATATTTCAAAGATAAAAATATAAGTTAAAAATGCAACTTACCTCATAGACAAAGCACGCAGGTTCGATTCACCACCAGGTATTACAATCTAAAGCTTATAGCTACAAAACAAAAATTGAATGCACAATTATAAAGTTCAGTTACCTGTAATATGATCTTGTATTAACCAGATTTTCAATCTAAAACCAAGGCAAGACACTTGAATATTATCCGACAAAAATGCATTTACAGATTCTCTTGCAACGAAATTAAAGGGTTAATAGAGAAACAAGTAAAAAAAAGATACGAAAACTTGAAAATTTCGTAGTGAGAAAAGTGTTTTGTGCAATTTTTAGGTTATACAATCAAAGGTTATACTAAAATACAGTTATGATATACATAAATATGCACAAAAGTATATGAAGTACGTAAACGTTCCTTGAGAGGCGGTCATTGGCCTAGTAATTAGTGTGATCAGCTACTGATGCTGAACTGATGCAAGTCCATGAAGAACCTGATCTTATTTGTGACTTCTTTTTTCTTTCATTCCTTCGATGATCGTCTTTCCTACCAACCCACTCCGGCCAGCGTGGTAGGGAGTAGCCAGAAACACTTCTTTAAAGAGAAGGGGTCTCTCAGTAGTGGGCAAAAATGACTGGAAGATAAACTTGTATTCGGCGTGTTGGAAACTATGGATATATAGCACATCTACATAATATGTATATCTAACACCCTGTCAATTTTAAACCATTGTTTGAACGATTCATTCATCTCGATCTACACTTCACTTATATCTGGATTTTGGATTGTGGATATTGAAGATAAAGCAAGATTTGCTTTCAAAGTGTTTTCACGTACATCGAGGACATACTCGTTTAACGTAGGCTCCGAACCACGAGAAGTGTAATACATTTAATTTCGAGATGAACTTTCATGGCAGATTACCTCGGTGGTTTGCCATTGCCTGCCGAGGAGAGACGGCCAGAATGAAGTTCTTACCCTGCCCGGATTCGATCCGAGCGTTTCGAATTAGCAGTAGACGCACTTAACTGCCAAAACTATGACCGCCTCTTCTTGCCAAATTACCCTAAGTTTAAGTCACATTCCATAATCTTGGAAGGTAGTGTGCCACCAATACTGTTTTTGGCAGAAAATTCTTTTATTGTTAATAACTTTTCTTGATTGCATTAGCTCATCATTAAAATGAACAAAATTCATAAATTTTTAATATTGATTTATTTGCTTTTAAATTGAAAATAACATTTTCATGGCAATTTGATTTTAATGAAAATTTTTCATAAAATTTTATAAATGGTTGTTATGGAAACAATTCAAGTTTTACGCACACTCCTTAAATTTAATGATAACAAAATTTCTTAATTATAAAATAGATTTATGCAAACAAATGTTTATTAATATAAGATATCTGACCTTTTATTTTGTTCAAAAATTCCGCACTGTATAGTTAAAGAATTTAACCTCACTTCCTGATTTCATCATTTCTTCATTTTTTTACATCGATTGTTGGTCGTTTACCCACAATTTCTCCATAAATTATCGTTGTTTTCATCTGGTTTAATTTTCGTCAAACCCAAATATATTCACCGCAGTAAATTCCATATTTTTCATACTATTAGTAAGTGCACTTGTAAAACTTTTACAATTATCTAATTTAACCTCTTTTTAGGTTATCCATTTTTACTTCCTTATTTCGGGTTATTTTAACACATTTTATAAAAAAAACTCTGGAGCAACAAAATTACAAAAGCTTTATTGGCAGGTAAATTAATCGATATTTTCGTCACTTGATTTTTAATTCAAATATTGTTATTATAGGAACGATCCGCAAATTCAAAACGATGTACTTTAATTGTTTAATTTGAAGCGAATAATTGTCCGTTCAGTTTATTGCACCAAATTGTGATAAATGTCATCAAGAAATCTTTTTTTAATTGCGCATAACATCACTAATTATAAATTAACCTAGTTTTATAACAAATTTTTAACTAACATAATTTTTAACTAATAATTATTTTAACATGATATAATTTTAATTTCATTTTACGAGTTAATCGTTTTATCATCTTGCCATGATTTCTTTTAATAACTTCTCGTTTATTTAAATTTTGATTTCTAACTTGTTCATCCTTTTGACTTGCCACTACAGCCAAGCAAAGAACATTACAGTCCATCTTCATAAATGTGCTTCTTGCTCTCTCTATTCTGATCCTAATCTCTTGGGCATGATCCCAGTTTGCGTTAAGCGAGCTGCCCAGGTATGTAAAAGATGTAACATTCTGCAATGGTTCTCCATACGCATAGCATTGTGCATCAAGATACATCAAGATAGGACCATCAATTGCCTAGGTGGTTAAGTGCGTTGATTGATAACACTAGTTGGACTCCGGGAAAGTAAAAACTTTATTCCGACCATCTCTCCCGGTAAAAAGGCAATGGTAAACCTCCACGCCATACTCTCAGAAAACATTCCACAACATAATTCTATTCTGATCGCAAGCTTTATGCAGATCAACCGATAAAACACCGTGTTCATAAGAATGTTTACTTAACAGATGCCAAAATTAGTGGCTTGATTAATTCATATACATTTTTTCTAAATTAAATTGCTTTCTAACATACAAGGTGAAGCAATAATAAATTGAAAAATATCGAAAGATTAGGTACAGATAATGTTAATGTTGAAAAATTTACAAAGACAATTAAATAATATTATAAGCGAAATGTTCAGTTTCCCTTATTTGTAGAATTAAAGAAAACAAGTCTTATATCTTCAATCTAAAAACTTTAATTGTAAGAAAAGACAAATATGTCAAATAGAGCATGTGAGCATCCCACTCTGTCATTTTAAGTAGGATGCCAAAATTTAGCGTTAGCTGTCATACCATTTAGTCACCAGTCTTTCGTTGGATTTTTCTCTTTAATTTTATAACATTAATTTGTTCTACTTTTACCAAAAAGCAATTTTTTTGAACCACATTTTTTGAAATAATTAATTTGCTTTTATGTTATTCGAGTTATTTACAAATAATTTAATGATTTTTGTGTAGATGTTGTGCATTAGCAAAGCACAAGGGGAAAGGTTCATTTGTATTTGTTAGCCACGGAGTAACGACACAACGATAGAAGGAACAGATTGTAAGGGATTTCGTGGGGTTGGTACGATATGCAGATTAGAGAACTCTACAGCCTATTCCAACTTGTACCGGAACGTATAAGTAAACATCAATAATTATATCGCAACATTTACCCATTAAATAAACTCACAAATTTCGTTGGATAAATCTTGAATCGTAAATTTTAACGAAAACAATTCAAGGAAAAGAAAATTGGGAATGCAGTTTTATTGACTTTTTATAACACATTAACGTGACTTTTCTACAAATAAACGAGATAATAAAATTAAACCAACACAAAAGAAACGATTTACAAATTCTAAACAAACATGTTCTCTAAAAATATATTCCTTGACAGCGAATGTTCACGGTGTCGTGTATTGTTACGGGCTGTCACTCCACAACTCCGGCCAAAACACAATTAACAACACCTTCTGTAAATATTTTACAAACTTGTATATTTAGACAGACAACAATGGCAGAGAACCGTTGCCAAAAAATGCTTCATCGCAGGGACCACCAAAATGTTATTGATTTTACTGCACTTCTTATGTTGTTTTGATCCAAAAATCGTTTTTCTCGCATTATTTATAACACTCGTGTGATAAAGTGCAATAAACTATACATCAATTAAAAACAATATATCTTGTAGGGATTTTTAGCATACGATTTACTGTTCCCAGTTTTGGGTTGCTCGGATTTGAGAAGTTTTTCAACATGATAAATTATTTCTATAATAAATTAACCAAATTGATAAGTATTGTGTTATCTTCAAAGGAAATATAAAATTAATGAGGCACAGGTTTTTAGAATAAACAACTAAATTTAAACCATTCACATAAACAATGAACACAAAACAATGCATAGACTAAATGTACCCAACGAAAGAATTGTATAACTGAATAAATTTTATTTGTACATTATAAATCTACAGATTTAAATTAAAATTTATTACATTTTTTCTTGAATTTTACATTTGATATTTGATCTTTCCAATGTAGTTTACATACCTATATCTATATCTGTTAGATTTATTGCATTCAAATTATCATTTTTTGTTATTTCAGTTTGTTGTGCTTATGTTGATGCTAATGTTGAAAACGGTAAGCTTTGTAGGCATATCTTTTGCTGGAAGAACAATTACGAGAAATTATTTGTCTTCTGACATGTCATCCTACGCGTTTCTCTTTTATTTTCTTGTTGCATAAGCTTGTAACTATTAAAGATAATAGTGGATTTTGAAAGATTTACAATTGTATAGTTTGTAAATCAATGTTGTCATTGTACTATACATTATTTTGCACTCATAAAAATTGTATGCTAATATCAGCAAATTGCGTTTATATGCATATTACGTAGAAACTAATTTTATTGCAAATACATTCTTACCATTCGAGTGAAATAAACGTGCCTTTGTTTTTTCCAATCCTGTGTTATAGAATATTAACAAAAAATGAAACACGTGTACTTCTTCTTTTACTATTCTTTTACCCCAATGTATGAATATAATGTGATCGTGTTAGTTGAATTTGCAAGTAAAATTTTTGTTCACTACCGAACAAATAAGTGACATTATGACATATTTACTTACAAGTTTAAGCCGATATTCTCGCCCGTTTTATATTTAGTATATAAGCTCGTTTTATATTAGTTTAGACATTAGGGAAGTAAATACTTCTTGTTTTTCCTAGGGAAATTTATCGAATGATACTATTACTCGACTGGTGGCGGTTTTTATTTTTTCGCATGATCACGAATTATTGATGCTACGCGTCAAATAAAATTTGTTTAGAAGTTTTCTATCGTAATTATACTGTAATTAAAAAGTAATTATATTATAACGTCCCGATGACTATAACGCCAATGGTGCCTTGGTGTAATTACAAAGCAAAAATTCCTTGGTCCGAATCAAAAAATGTAAGCCTTAGTTGTGCAGGTTCGGGTCATCTTTTCAACCGGATGAAATTCCATAAAAAAAATTGTTTCAACAATTGTATAATATATGGAAATTAACCCAGATTGAAAGATAACCAGAAAAGAATGAACTGGGTATAAGTTTCGATATCCTGATCGATAGGTCGATGATTCGAAATATCATTTAGGTATTGCCCAATGACAGATTCAAACAAAAATCAGACAAAATGATTGTCATCAGAAAATACGCAAAATATTTATCAACTCATATGGGCTGTTTGGCTGATAATTGCCAGAGAAAAAGAGATTTTTGAAAAAATAAGATTAGGAAGCGAAAGTTATTTTAATTTTTATTTACGTACATTATATTATATTCTATCGCCAACCTTCGTATGAAGATTGGCATCATCACCGTGATTATTCAACTCAAAGACATTGTAACAACTTTTGAACCAATGAGAGAACTTTATTTTATATTGTACAAGTGAGACCACAGCATGCCCTAGAGAAACTATCGGGATCGAATATCTAGTTTCGAGTATTTCCTATTCTATCCTGGATAGGATTCCACAGCAGTGGCTTGGTTTGATCGCTGGTTAAGTTACAGCGCGGAAATTGTGGGTTCGAATTGCGGACTTGACTGAATTTCTTAGCGCGGCCTTCCGGTGAACATGAACACTCTGTGGATAATTTAGTTGAAAGTAAAAGAGAGATAAGAGGATTGATCCACCTCAATAAATGGATCGTAAAGACTTTGCAGAAAAAGCAGAGTAGCGATGTTCCGAATGAAATGGAAAAGCTTGATAATACTGGACAGGACAGTTTTCTAGGGAAATACTCAATTGGACAGGTTCCCTAAGGTTTGTACCTGCGAATGTGTAGGGGCATTGCATGAGAGTTACGTAGCCGTACGCCTGTTGCTCGGAGCAACGCAAGTTAGAATTTAAAAAATAATTTTTTTAAGGAATTTAGACTTTATGCGCCGTAGTGAGTCTAATTTCGATAAACAATCAACGCAACAACCGCCTGGGAATGAAAACATACTTGAACATTTACGTTTTTGGTTTTGTGCGCAAAACCTAAAATCGGTCTTCCAAAAAACTTCTAGTATTTTTTCTTCCCTCGTGCTGTTATGTCCGATATTTTCCCTTCAACCCGGCATGACCAATAAAAACGCTCCAGTCAGACATCGGTGGCAATGTTGTCATTGGTGACAACTTTATTATCGCCTAAACAGACTTCGGGACGAGATAAAATTCGATCATCGCGCGATGACAAGCCAGATCAGCAAGATGGGTATTCGTAAATGCGGATTCGCCTACTGGAATCCCATACATACACAGTGCCTCTTCCATTTGATTAATACGACTTGCAAATACATATATTTATACTCAAGCGCACAGGCAACAGGCTAAATTCTAGCCCGAGTCCTTAAATACACCATGCAATTACAAAACTATATTTCTTTATAATGAAGGATCTATTGAATCTGTGAAGTTTCTTAATAATTTTTATTAAGCTATTATTGATTATACTATTTATAGGCTTCCCATAACCGAAATAAACGCTTTCTCTATATCTATAAAGGCCAGGCGGGTTTCTTCGGCTATTCAAAGTTTTTTAATTGTAGTTGTTATAATAAAATAATTATTTTCATTTGATTTTCTTCAATTTCTGTGTTATTTTACTAATTGTAGCTTTTTTTTATCATTTCTGTCATTTCTAGTGTTGTGTTGTGGTATTTTACTTTTTTCTTCACTTTTACGTTATTTTATAAATAGTAATAATTTTATTATATTTCTCCTTTATTGCATCTCTTATTTATTAAGATTTTCACTTCATATTGTCCGTTGTTTTTAAACTAATTTTTTGATTTTTCATTTTCTGCCAAAATGATCACCTAATTTGATGTTCAAATATCACTTATTTTTTGATTAAGGGTGCGAATGAATGTATAAATATATGCTATACAGACCCTTCGAATTTCGCTATTCTAAGAAAAACTATATCATATATGACATTTAGCAAATCAGGTTCCTGTAGAAAAAACTATGATCTGTGTTTCTAGAGATGAATTATTAAAATTGTGCCTAAAATTTAGCCATAAAAATAAAAACTGTAACCTAAAAAAAAATTCCAAACCAAAATGTCTTTCTCTAGAAACACGAATATACTCGTGAAGTTTACAGATTATCAAATTAAATTGATAAAAGTTTATTTATATCAGTTATATTCAATCTACAGTTTCGTTTATCATTATTACCATTTTAGGCAGTTTTTGCGAAAAATGATTCACGGTGTGTCATAGTGATGGCGTTGTACTCAGTCGAACTGGTCGGATCGGAATTTACATACATATTTTAACTATACATCTATTACTGAAATACTTAAATACTGAAATAAAATTAATTCGTATTTGACTTTCGATTTCATTTATTAAATGTTCTATAATAAATTTATACAAATTAATTAAGTGGCCGCAGACTTTTGCACAGTAGTGTACATTTTGGTGCGACATCTGTTTGAAATGAATATCACAAATGGATTTTTAAAATTATTCCAAAAGGTATGAAGCTGAAATAAATTTAATAATAATTACGACAGTAGCGACGTTGGCGGCCATTTTACCAGGTGTTTGTCAATTCCCCACCTTAAGGATGCCTGATGATGAAAACAAGGATGCCTGATGATGAAATAATAATTCCGAAATATCGATATCGTATGCTATCGTTTTTTATAATTTTTCAACTTAATTTTTATTCCTCCCCCCTTTTTTTAAAATTCCCAATACCGATTACCGGATCCGATTTCCCTCGGACTCCACCCTCGTGAAATTGTTCGTAAATTGCTGACAATTTAACAAACTAAACAAACTGCCAGTAGTTTGTTACGTATTACGATTATTCACCGAATAAAATCTCAAATGATCAGTTTCACGATGCAGGTTCAGTTTAATCTATGATTAACCATAGTCAATCTAATATCTGAACAAATACATACGTACATGATTTTTAATTGTAGTTACCATGGTTATAATTTTTAAGCATGACTTAATTAACGTTCTTGAAACTGGACATTAGAGTTACTTTAAAGCTAGCTACAATAGTTTACAATTTTTTGTTGCTCAGAGCAACATGCGCTTTATTTTGTAAGAAATTTGGATGTATAATTATTGTAACCTTGGTCAGATGATTTGAAGAAGATTGCCGGGTTTTCCTGGATGAAACTGACGGCGGACCGCAACGCATGGAGACAGAGAGGAGAGGCCTATGTCCAACACTGATTTATTAAAGGCTGATAAAGAAAGAACTGTAACCTTATATGCAGTGTCAGAACCCAAGGACTGTTATCGAACGGTGACAGGTCTTCGTGAAGCTTTGTGCTATTTGTTCAGGTGAGCTGTAACCCCGGATAGAAAGTAGTGAAATGAAGCCTTCTCATTTGTTTATACACAGCACAAGTAGAATAATCATTACCACAACTCGAATATTTTCAAAAAGACTTTTATTAAAATAATTAAATTTTAAATATTAGTACAAATAATGCATGTGATGAATTTCTTGAAGGTTGACCAAAATCGGTTGTTATTACAAAAAACATCGATGCTGTACACCACACGATTGAAGAAGATCGACATGTGACTTACAGTGAAATGGAGGCATCCTTAGGCGTATCCAAGACTGCAATACGTTCGAATTTGCATGAACATTTAGCTGTAAAAAAACATCAGTTCTCGATGGATTCCGCATAATTTAACAGAAACTCAAAAAAGTTCATGTTAATTGGTGTAAGGAAATGCTTAAAAATTCGACCGAGGAACTACAAAATCCATATACAACATCGTCACAGACGACGAAACTGGGTGTTCCAAGATGAACCGAATCCCACAAAAGTTGTTCGTTCACGAAGTATAGTATATTTCACTTTAAATGGAATTAAAAAAAGTCATAGCATCTAATTACGTTGATATAAAAACATTTAATGCGACGAAATATAATATAGCAATTACTGTACACCTGGTACACGCGTTCACGTGGAGTCGCAAAGAGAATTTTCGTAATAGAAATATTATCCAATAATAAGTCCTTATTATAAATATTAACCAATTAGAACTACTCTACTCCACGTGGAGTATGAAATGCGGGCTTTCGTTGGCGCGATAATCTTATCTCTTATATTATTTTTCCTTGCATAGTTTGTATGTTTTTATAACAACGTAATTTGATGCTAGACTTTTTTTAATTCCAATTAATTTGAAATACACTATACTTCCAAGCCCTCACACAGTATGTCAAACAATTAATTATTTGAAAGAGAAAACATCGAACGAATGTCTTATTGCTAGTATTCACCTGATTTATCGCCTAATGACTTTTATTTGTTCCCTAATGTCAAACAAAAAATGCGTGGATAGCGATTTTCATCAGCTCAAAAAGCTGTCGAATCTTTGAAAAACCATGTTTTTGAGATACCTACTTCACGGTGGAAAAAATCAATTAAACCAACTCACACTTGGCCAGCATGGTAGGGTATGGCCTGAAACCTCCCCTTCATAGGGGAGAGGCTTATAGTCCAGGAGTGTACTGGATGTTTGAAAGTACATCAGAGCTGAAGAAAAAGAATCTTGCTGACGACCAGTGTAATTCATGGCCAGAAGATTTTACGTAGAATATTTATAACTTGGTGGCTTTAGATGAACATGGAGAAAATAAATACTTTGTAGTTAATTTTTATACTGATTTAGAAATAATAATGCATGATTGAGCAAAAGATAAGAATCGATAGATATGGAAATAAAGAATGGAATTAAAAAAATTATCAGGAACAGTATAAAAAAGTAAAATAAAAAATCGATGGTCATGATACTATTTTGATATTAGTAGAATCGGTGATATGCTATGGACGCGAAGTATGAGTGGATAAGGAAACAAAGGACCAAGCTGCTCAAAACAGCATAAATGGACTATTTAAGCCACAGCGCCAAATCTCAAAATTGCAGTAAATCTCTAACGAAGAAATTGGAAGACAATTGGCAACACTAGAAAGCATAATAGAACGAATTCAGCGTAAACGTATTAATTAAAAAAAAAGAGTTAAAGATAGAAACCAAGGTGAAAAGCCACACCAGAGTTTTGAACGATTATATTGTTCTTAGGCTTTTGTTGTTAACATTAAAAAATATTAACATTGTTATTTACTTTACGATGTATTTTAATCCGAAATACTTATACATATACTATCATATAATTAAGCCAACATAATGCAGAATAAAATTTATACCACAATTTAATTTAAGATGCAATGTGGTAAAATGTTATTTCCTTCTGTATTACAATGACTTATAAATTACGGCATTTGTATATTTTCTTTACTAGAAAAAACATGTTAACATTATCTGTTATTGTAATTAACAAGAAATGTAACAATGTTTACTTCCACTGTGTTTCCATCCAAATATAAGAAAGACTATATAAAACGATTGTTTATTTATGTAAATATTTTATGTACTCAATCATCGCCTCAAAATTAAACAATTCCACATGTTGCTAACATTTTATAAACTGCTTTTGTTATCAGAGACTTTGTAGTATATGACTTCACTCACCACATTAACAATTTCAGATAATTACTTTATTTTTTTAAGATAAATTTATTTTTGATTTGTTCCTATTCATTGCTCTATTTTAACATGTAGCGAATAAACTTAAGTTTATTATAAACTACGTGAACAATAATAGAAATATATTTAAAACAATAAGGTTAATTAAAATGATTTAAACTTACAGAAAAAATCGTTAAATACAGCTATAATTGAAACAACATCTCACAAGAATGGAAAATAGTCGTTTACCCAAACAGATGATGGAATATCGACCGATAGGAAAAAGAACAGTGGGACGGCCGCGAAAAAGATGGAGTGACCAGTTCTGAATTAAAGGCAAATCTGAAAATCATAAGAGAATCGGAACAGACCAATTATTGGTTTAATCCGTGATGGCTGTTGATGATGAAAGTGATTTAACATCTAAAGATTGATAATACTGGGTTTGTCTATCGAAATCGAAGAAACTCCGATAACTTTTTTCCTGGCGTGAAATTTATAGATTTGCGATTTTTTTCGGCGTACGGAATACCAAACTTGTGTTAACGGGAAACTTTAGTTTTCTAGGTGGTTTAGAAGTCGGTAACAGTTAGAGTTTGACGGAGATAAGAGTTTGCTTTTCGGTAAAGCTTGTCCACAACTTTTTTCCATAACGTTTTTCTATGGTGTTTTCACCACTTTTTAATGAGGCTTCGAAAACTTCTATTTCTTCTTGACTTCTCGCATTAGACTTCAGACCTGTTACGCTACCCATCTCTTCCTCGGCAGCTCGATACATCTTCAACCCTTTGGCTTATTATTTGTTTTTTTGTGCTGGTATTCTTTCTTCTTTCATTCTGTCCATATGTTGAGACCATCTGATTTTGTTTTCCTTTAGTTTATCTCCAATACTGAAGATTCCCAGCTCCTTTCTAATATCACCATTCTTAATTCTATCTTCTCTCATGCGCCCCTTGACCGCTCTAAAAAATCTCATTTCTGTTGCCTGAAATTGACTTTTTTTAATCTTGTTTTATTACCCAGGATTCACTTCAGTACTGGCATCGCCATAATCTTGTAATATTTTAACCGAGTGCCCTTTCTTCTTTTATTGTTCTTCTTCTCCGTTTCTTCAAGGATTAGGTGTTATGAACTGTTCCGGTGACCATCGTTTTCTTGGCCTCCTGAGACATCTTTTCTTCCTTCTGGTTTGTAGCGCCAGACTTTCAGAGGAATTCTTTCGGCAGTCATTCTCTCTAGATGTTCGCTCCATTTTAATCGATTTTCTTCTATTTGTTCGTTAAACTTTTTAATCTCTAGTGCTTGTCTTATATTTTCGTTTCTTTTTCTATCTGCCAGTTTATACCCAGCCTTACTTCTTAGAAATGTTATTTATGCGCTTAGGATCCTGTTAATCAATTTCTTCTCTACTACACTGGGTTACTAAGAAGAAATTGTTTTGTTCTTTTGTTATCTAGTATGTATCGTTCCAAAAATCTGTCCAATTTTGTTTTCAATATCATTGTCGTGAAGTATCTAACTTGCCTAATTGTCTTATTGTTGACTACGATTTTTGTTCTTTTTGAGAGCACCACACAACCCTAGAATGCGCTAACTATAGATAACTTCACGTTCGAATAAGTAAACAGCTTCAATTACTGCGGGTGGAACATAGACACCCCTGATTCTATGCGAAAAATAATTTGATTTAACGACAATTAATAATAGTAGTATTAACGGGTAATTAGCAGTAATTTGTTAGTTTTTTTTAATTACTACCTGGATATCAAGGTGATTACCGTTTTGAGATCAAAATTAAGAACTCCAATTTTGGATAAAAATAAGGAGAGTTGAAGGCAATATTTCTTTTGTGTGGCCGACGGAATCTGGTTCCAGCAAGTCAATTTGTAGTCGCGGGTAGAACCTTTTTTTGCAATACTATTTCGGGAGCACCTACGAATCTGGCAGCCAGCTGGAACATCCAGAGTCGATTTCCATCACGTGGAGGTACTGGGGAAGATCAGAATAATCGCCTACATTTTTTTACTCGACGTGTTGACGTGGCTGGATCGGGAGCACGACAATTGTGGTAGCGATTACTTTTCACTATACCAGAGACGCAGGAGAGTTGGTTTGTGTAGATAACGTACGCAGTTTTGTATTTTTTTTAGCATTTTACATCAAGTTTGGATATCGCGGGAAGGACATCCCAGGCTGAGTCATCCGGAGCGCTCTTGTGATTCTGAGCTGATTCTGAGTTGGGAGCTGCTGGTGAGTACAAGACTGTATTATTTTGTCTGCCGGACTACTGTCCATTTATCTCCAGTGTTTTATTATCACGCTCTTGGCGTATTCCCACATTCTCGTGCCTTCGGGTGTAGCTGCGAGCAGCAGTCTCGAGAATAAATTTGAGGCGCAACGCATAGTTGCCAATTGTAGTATTATTTTTTTGTACCCTTCAGGTAAAAGACCCCTCAGCCTGATTTCTGTTTGGGACCACTGGTCCAGGATTTGTAATCCATTGCGAATTTGAGTCAGGAGTTTCCTGTCTTTCATCTTTCGGAGGTTAATAAAACAACCCTTAACTCCCTTGTGCGTTTTATTGCCTCCAGGGCGCCCAAGCATCACCATCGTAATGTTCTCTTTCAGCTAGGTGGATTGCAAACTAGCATTGTCGTACCAAATCGAAACGATTTCACGCCCAGATCGCTCTCCGACTGTTTGGCTAGCTGTCCAGCGGAATTAAGAGGTAACGGTGTGAGCAAACGACGCTACAGTAGTCGTCCTCATCTTGGCTTACGGAAGCGAAATCTGGATACATAGAGTCAAGGCCAACACACGTTGGCCCGGCTGACGTCGTGCCATGGATTTTATTGTCGAGTGATAGCAAAATGTTATGGGTCTATTTCGGCCTTAGCTGTGGGTGTTTTGGCAGGAATCCACCCAATCGACCTGGAACTGTTGCGACTATGGCGAACATGGCGTCAAACCAGAACCAAGAAAGTAACAACATATTTGAACGAAGAGATAATCCCTCTGAACTTAAAGTACGCGGACATCAAGAAAAGAATGTACGAGTTGATACTTTCCAAATGGCAACGCAGATGGGACGAAGGGGTGGTAGGTAGGATTTCCCGCCAGTTCATACCCTGCTTGAAAAACAAGATAGAAGGGGGCAACTTCTTCCAGCTTGCTCAGCTCCTCACCGGACATGGCGAGTTTGGCCGGCACCTCAAGCGATTGGGGAAGTCGGAAGATGGACTGTGTTCGGAATGTGGAGTGCTCGATGAGCCTACACATAGGATACAGGAGTGCGAATAATACAGGGAAGATCCACCTCCCTGCACACCTCGACCAATTATAACCTGACCTTATGCGTAAGTTTTTGGTAATAAAAACGGTGGCAATCCGAGGCGAAAGCGGGGATGAAAGTCCAGATGCGAGCTTACGGGGAAGTAACCAAGATCAACAAGGATAAAGACCACGGTTGGGTTATAAACCTGTGAAACTATAAGGACACCGGGAAAACCAGGAATACAACGTAATAAGATTACATTTAATAAAGGACACAAGCAAACCTACATGCATTCTCATATGCGGTAGGGACGGTCTGCTTATCACAACGAAAGGTTTAGGCTCTGAGAGTGTTTGAGAGGAAGATCCTGCGCACTATCGTGGGGCTGAAGTGAAACGAGAACAACGAGCCCAGACCACTGATGAACCACGAGATCGAAAAACATAAATAGGAGGTGAAGATATAGTGAAACACATGAAGTATCAAAAAATTAGATGCTTGGGGCACATCATGAGGAAAGGCGAGGAGGACCCGATAAAAAAGATAGCACTATGGAAACTCGAAAGAGAGAAAGACCAAAGCTCAGGTGGTGGAACCAGGTGATGGATAATCTGACATCGATGGGGGTGGAGGACTGGAGGAAGAAGGTACAGAATAGACAGAGCTGGAAAGAAATAGTCAGGACCGCTGCAACCCACGCAAAGCTACGAAAAGGAAAATAGGAGCGAACAAAATGATATACGATGAATTGTATAATATGAGGACTGATCCCGTTCTTCAAAAGGATCTATGAATCCCGGAAAGGGATAGCGATATTCTCACGAATGTGAGGTTGAAATAAATTAATATTAGTGATATTTCGTGCAAGTTACGGAAGCCATTATCAGCTTCCGTTTCTGGATAAGGAGAAATATCTTTTACACTAGTAATCAGTATAATAACACTGTAATCAGCAAGTTTTTGGTCAAAACAAAATAATATATGCAATATAGTCCTTTAAACTTAACCCTGGAAACCTCTGCGAAGAGATAGCTATGGCTAACCTTTTCAGTGCGGTGAGAAGGAGCGTAGAAAATCCATACTGTTTTATTAACGGGCATTCCCCAGTAAAATTGCAGCTAACAAAGTGTAATAATAAATTGTGAAGTGAGCATTTAATGTTACTCTCCAAGAAAATATAAAACACAAACACAACACAAAGAAAAGCTCATAATAAATTTAATAATAAGGTTGCGAGATGGTGAAATCTCAAATCAGAACAACCACTTCACAATTTTGCTTAGAAGGTGCAATCAAAATTAGATAAAACACTTAAATGACTAGTTATTACACTTAAAGGTGCAAAGAAACGTTGAAGTTTACCACAAAATAACTAAGCATTTCTTAACATCAAAGGACAAACAAATTGCAAAAGCACTATTTCTAGAAAATTTGTTTTGACAAGTTCGATTTACATCAACAATCCAAATGGAAACCTTTTCAGATTCCTAGAACTGTTGAACGTTGAATAATAAATACATTTAACAATTATTACAAAATGTTGACACATTAATTAAATATAATCTAACAGAAATATTGGTTGGCAAAATAGTAAAACCATTTCTGAACTGATAACCAATTGGTGCAAATTCTTGAAAAAATTCGAACGTTCCAACCTCCACCATTGAAACTTTGTAATGTAAATTTTGTAATGAGGTAAAATATAAGAAAGTTGAAAAATATTATGTTACAGTAAATCGGTAAGTTGGAAACTCAGTTGTGATAGATATCAGCAAATAAGTTTTCGATGCTTCTTACAAAATCTAGCAATTTCAGAAATAAAGAATTTATTATTTTCAGTTTTGGAAAACTAAATTAATTTATCAAATCTGGTTTATAATCAAGAATATGCCAAGCATGTCAACAGAAATCAAACTTAATGTACAGGATAGTGTAAAATAAATATACAACATTAGCACAGATGTAATTTATCATTGAAAATGATCTTTGTCTTGTTGGAAATTTGGACTGTTTTGTATAAAACTGGAACCTACAAACAAAAGAAGATGAAAGTTGTTCATTAGTTGACAGCGTTTTACACTAATAACGATTTCTTTTGGAGTCGAATCTATTCAAATATTAATCGATATGTAAAATGGTTTACACGTTAAGAATCAGTAATTTTTATTATAACAAGATTATAAAAAGTTTGATTAAAAAAATTAATTTATTAGTTACAGCAAGTTGTGGGAATATAAAGTTTCGGTGAAGTTTTCAAAATTGTAATTAAAAATCTTGATGAAATTTGAATAATTAGGGCGATAATAAGGATTCTGTTGATAGAATTTATTTTCGCTGTTGAATTTATTCAGGCATCGGTTTAAACAATAATTATTTAGAAAACGTTCAACGTGAATGTCTTAAATACGAAGAAAAGCTTATAAGTTTATTTTTTATTTACCTTTCGTAATAAAAAGCAAACGTAGAAAATGAATACTTACACAAAATAATAATTTAAGATCAGTGTTGTATTTGGCAAAGAGGAATCAAACAAACGCCTGTGAGGCTTTCCATTAACTTCTTTGAGTTCTGAATTCAAATCTGTTGGCTTTGAAAGTTTCAGAAACATGCAATTTGTTTCTGTAATTTCAATTTTCTATTTCGCTCTTTTAATATGTTGTTTTTTTGTTAATTTTGCTTTACCTATCATAAATAACTTTAAGGAGAAATATTTGGGAGGAAGGTCACAGCAGCGTTGAATTGGTGATTAACCATCTATTTAGATGTTTTTTATATCGTATAAAAATGTGATCAACAAACAAGGTATTAGCACGTAAATAGGTAGAATAAATAAGACGGCCTTTCAAAAAACTCAGTCCATCGTAAAAACAATGATGTTTAACTAAAGACGGATTACAATGCTATTGAATAATGATAGAGGTTTTATACTGCAAAGAAAACGAAATAGAAGGAAGCAAGTTGTATTTGAAAGGGATGCGGTACAAAAGGCATTACTCTCTTATAACCGGCTGGTTACAGGAGCTGTTGAAAAGAATCACCAACAAAGCAGATGGATGCACTTTAATGCTCACGGCTGACGTATCATTAATTATAAGTGATCACCGTGTTCTGTAACATTATATCACCTTGGTGAACAATCATATAAAATATTCCATTGTGTCAAACAAAATTTTGACACGTCACGGGGCTACCCAAAAACTTGCAGTCTCACGACAATGTTAACAGTTACCCCACAAAGCTAATAGTAACTTTTGGAATTTTAATGTGACTGTAATCATTTTTCAGTATTAAATAACGATCCTAATAAACGGTAAGTTGACAATAATACCCTTTCTCAGAATTATTAAATAAAATAAAATTTCGTATACATACATAAAATTAGTTGAAAACGCTTTTGTGCAACTCAATTTTCGAATTACAATTCTAAAAGCACATAAACAACTTACTTATTCAAATTTACTTCAATACTTCCATTCATTTCAAAGAAATTCTTAAATGGGCTTTGTAATGGGTGCTTTTCTGTACATTTTATAGAATGCTTAATCTACTTTACATTTTTATTATTACTTTTATAAAAGTTTCTATACATTGTTTCACATTTTACTCCCTCTTATTTTCAATACATTTTTCACCCTTATTCAAATAAGGTTCACCTTTTATTGATTAGCTTTTTTCTATTCTGTTAATAAAATAATAAATTTTTCTTTAATTCATGACAACATCGTTAAATTGCTATATACAATCGGAGAAAAAGTATTGGCAAGTCTGAATAATTTCTATAGTGATATACCTAAATATGTCTGGACGTACTGCGGATTTCGCATCATTATGCCCAAAAATCTTCGGGAATAATTGATAATCATTTTTACAAAAACATGAACTTTGTTTGAACTTTGAATCCTCATAATTCCAAAACACATTGAGCCATCGATATAAATTTTGTCTTACTTATAGACACAAAAGGTTGAAAATCACATGTACTAATTTTCATAGGCGAACGATGTAATGAATTTTAAATTTAAGAGTTCAATTTACGAATCTCTCGCTTCAGTCGTTTTACTTCTCTACAGAGCATCGTGGCCTAATCTTTTCTATGCATGTGATGTGCGTTCGCAGAGTTTTCCCCTACTTGAGGACTTATTAATCTGTTAAACGTGGACTCCGAACCATGGAAAGTGTAATATATTTAATTTATTAAATTCATGAACTTCGACAATTTTTCATTTTTCCCACTGCATTTTCCAAAAGGAATTTTCTGATGTTTGTAAGTTTTCTCTGATTAAAATTGAATATATTCCCTGACTTTTCTCAACTTTCTTAATTCCAAAACCCAATAATGTGAAATATACCTACAATGGAGAAAGTATTTTAAAAATATTTAAGTAAATCAAAAACGCACCTTTTACAATAATTGTTTTTATTAAAATTCCTTTGTTTTCACCATTTTAAGTTTCAAAAATTTCCTTTGGCTAATGGTGTTATTTCTCTAATTTTCGATAACAAGTTATACATTTTTAGATTACCTGAATTTTCCAGGTATTTTAAGTTTCCCAGAAGTGTGGAAACCCTGTTTTTGGACTTAGCTACTTCTTGCACTGAAATCAAGATGCATGGGATTCGCAAGTAGAAGTTTTATGACAGTTAACTATTTCGTTTACTAACTAATCAGGTTCCGCGGATAGCATGGGAAAATTTAGATAAACTGCAGTGCTTAACTCAAAACAGCCGAAAAGTTGACCTAACCACTTTTTGTACTGACCCGTTCAATTGAAAATTAGTAAGATTTCTCACTAAAATTGTGAATTAAAATAATACAGATCTAATAAAAAAAAAGTACAATAATTTACTATACTCTCAAATATCGCTCTCAATATCTCAGAATATCCAATAAGTTCTAATAGTAATAATAATAATATGATGGGAAGAGAACAAATTTAAGCACCCGGATTTTAAAAATTCGCTATAGATATTCGGAAAGCTGAAGGTTTATATAACAGATATATAAAAAATATATGCGGAATATTCATGTTTAACCCTCAAAAACAACCCTTGAAGTTATCGAGTCAGACTCTAAATCAAATTAGCCGCTCAGAAAGTCTACTCCCTCACCGTTCGACTGACTAAAATTATCTCCAAATTCTAACACCATTTTAACAGATATACTTAAACATATTTAGATAAGATAGATAATAGATTTAAACATATCTGTACTTTTTTTTGGTTGCACTGTACGATTGATTATTTATTCATTTATTGCTTCATTTATCGCTTGGTGATGTCAAAGTGTTTGAAAAAATTATGTGTCGTATTTTATTTGTGAAAATTAGTGCTTTTTAGTCTTGAAAAATGTTTAGTGTAATTTTCAGTTATTCTAAAATACAAATATAGTTTATATCAATTTTTTACTACCTAAACTACGAATCCATCCATTAAATATCACTCTTAGGACCGTTTCTCCAATCTTCCGTTAAATTCTAAATTCTAACAACTAAACAATGAAGGTTAAGGATCAATCTAACCTTTGAAAACTATAATGTCATGTGCGCTTAACCGAGAATTGAAATGATTTTCCTTTTTATCCTTAAATTTAAAAATAATTCTTCCGATTAAATTTAGACAGTTTTGGCCATACCTTATTTATTAGGTTCTTCTTCAACGAGTTGAGTTGAATGGAACAACCCTTACGAAATTTCCAGGGTGTGTTGAACTTTTTTAAAATGTTACCAAGTAATAAAACAAGTTTATTCATTTATTTTTTACACTTGATTATGGGTATTTAACGAATCGGTCATCATGATATTAAAAAATTCTTGCGAGATTACAAAGAAAGTTAATACAAATTTATTGGTTTATATAACCCACTCTTTTATATTTTATGTTACACTCACTTTTATACATTCTATATTATGGTGGTTTGTTTTACATCGGACTTATGAAAAACCCTCAATCATGAGGTGTGTAAGACAAGCTTAATTCACAAACTTAAAATTCAAACACAAAAATTGTCGTACATCGAACTCACGCTAAATTGTTTTATATAATCGCAATTTCAAACCGATTTTCAAAAATAATTCGTTAAACTTATCAATATCGCGTGATATTGAATGGCTGTAATCAACTGTCCTCAAAAATGAAATACAAAAGCAAATTTATAAACTTTGTTTTCCGACACGGACTAATCGTTTAACACAGGATGTATCAGCAGACCAATCCAAAAATTCCAAATTAAAACAATACCACTTTAACACAAGACCATAATTTTGACTATTAAAAAATATTTTTAAGACACTGTATGCAATAAATTTTTTGCCATTCCGGGGGTAAAGTAATCACTTTTTACCCCGATTTCCGGGGTAAAAGGGGCACTTTTTTACCCTGGGGGAGTAAAGTTAAAAATTGGGGGGGGGGGAATAAAAATGTCACCAGATAAGTTTTTTTTGCCCTAGGGCAATAAAAAAATCACCAGATGACTGATAAAAAAGTCACTAGATGTTTTTAAAAATGTCGCCACGTGGTGAGATGTTAGGACGCGCGATTTTTTCGCCACATATCCTTCGTTTTTCCGCTTCATAAAAGCGGATAACTTGTGGAAATTGCCGACGTCAATGTTTTTTTCTAGTTTAGTCACGGCCTTGATCATGAAATAGTGCGACCACATGGTCGACGACTTCAACTTTTTAGCCTTTTCGTAAAAAAATGCCAAAAGCACGTCTTCAGTAAAATAATCTGCCTATTCTTTGTTCTTGCACCACTGCACAAAAGCGTCGTAGTGCTTTTGGTAAAGTTTTCTAGATTTTGTAGGCAACAGTTCCACCAACGCCATATTCGCTGCTTCGGCAATTTCTACGTTCTCGCTCATGGTACGTCTTGCTCTTTCTAAGGCACAAATGTAAATGAAATGAATCATTGGTAGAATCATGGGTGCCAAGTGCTATTTCCTAGTACTTTTTGGTAGTAGTTGGTAATATGACTAGTGCTATTTTGTGACACTGTCGACCACGTGCATTATTAAAAAAAATGCGTTAAATTTTTGCTTTAAGTTTCTAAATTGGCGAAGTTCCTACTTTACCTCCCGGAATTGCAAAAAACAGTATATGCACGACGGGAGTAAAGTGACTTTTGGCCCATGGGTAATTGTTTCACTCGGCTGGCGCCTCGTGTAAACAATCCTTTACCCTCGAGCCAAAAAAATGTCACTTTGCTCCCTTGGTGCATAAAGTACTATTATTACCATTTATCGACGTACTAAAGCATGCAGTATAAAATTGAAAACCAAAATTGAAAGAACAACCCTATAATTTGCCTATTAAACCTAGCATTAATTTTAGTTTGATCACTTATCACTTGTGATACGAAATTCCTATTAATAAGTCGAGAAATTGCGAAAACACCACTTACACACAAGTACAACATAAGGGTCCTTAGGGCCCCACAGAGAATTTGCACTAATAGCTATAATCTATAACTTCGATTTCGATTATAATATTATACTTATGTCGAATCCTTTGTCTTTCTTTCTAAATTATGTTTATTTTGCAAAAAAATATTTCTTTGACAAAAATAACACTACTAAAACTGGCCGTAACAACTTCTTCTTTTCGTCAACGCAGATCTTCGAAGTTAGCAGATGATTTTTTCATTAGTTCTGAGCTTTTTCTGTAAAGCGTTCCATAATGAATAGTGTAATGGATTATAGTCAGGTGGTCACTGAATTGCTTGAATAAACGATAGAGTGCTTTCTATTAAAATATTTTGAAGTGTTCTTGTCGCTTTGCGAGAGACGGTGCAATAATTTGAATAAAAATAAAGTCATATATTGTTCAAGTAAAACCGGCACATTTCTTGCAATTCTTTGATAAATGGCAAATGTAACTTTGGTTTTCATTAGTTGGGAATGCGGAGTAAATATTCCAAATTTTTCTTATGTATTTAATTAGAATTTATTGGAAATCATTAGAATTTCTCAGAAATCACAGGCAATTATCGGAGAGCACTGGACTTCTTTGATAATCACTGCAATTATTTGAAAATCACTGGAATTCCTTGAAAGTCACTGGAATTCCTTGAAAATCTTTGGAATTCTTTATAATTACTATAATCTTTTTGTAAATAATGTAAGTTCATTGAAAATCATTACAAATTCTTTGGAAATCATCAAAAATTCCTTGGAAATCGTTATAAGATTTTGAAAATAAGAGGAAATCCTTTGGTATCACTGAAATTCTTTGAGAAGATCACTATAATTCTTTGGAAATTACTTTAATTCTTTGTAACTCACTAGAAATTTCTTAGAAATTATTGCAAGAATTTGCAAGTTAATAGAATTCCTTTGTAAATCACTATAGTAATTCCTGGAAGTAATTTGGAAATTACTGTAATTCTTTGTAAATGATTGGAAATTTCTTAGCAATCATTGGAAATTTCTTGGAAATCATTGTAAGATTTTAAAAACGAGTGGAATTCTTTGTAAATCACTGGAAATTTATTGAAAACCATTGTGAGATTTTGAAAATAAGTATAATTCTTTGTAAATCACTTGAAAATTCTCTGGAAACCACTATAATTCGTTGAAGATCACTGTAATCCTTTGTAAATTATAATAATTCATTGTAAAGCATTGGACATTTTTTGGCAATCATTGGAAATCCCTTGGAAATCATTGTAAGATTTTGAAATTGGGTAGAATTTTTCGAAAATCACTGCAATTCCTTGGAAATCACTTATACGATACTTATTCATTGAAGATCACTGTAATTGTAGTGGAAATTACTGTAATTCTTTGTAAATCATTATAAATTCCTTGGAAATCATTATAAAATTTTGACAATAATTGGAATTTATTTTATATTACTGGAATTCTTTGAAGATCATTCTTATAGGGCCATTTCTCCAATCCTCGGTTAAATTCCGGTTAAATTACTGTAGTTCTTTATAAATCACTGAAAATTCCCTGGAAATCATTGTAAAATTTTGAAAATGAGTAGAATTCTTTGGAAATCGCTGGAAATTAATGGAAATCATTATAATTCGTTGAAGATCATTGCAATCCTTTGGAAATTAGTGAAATTCTTTGTAAATTGCTTGCAATTCGTTGGAAATCATAATAAAATTATGAAAATTAGTGAAATTAGTTGCTCATAATAATCAAAATCCGCGTTTTTGATTTTGACCATGCAAAATGAATAATATAATATCTTTTAGAGGTTTAAATAAATATAATGAACACTGAAAGACGGGAAGAGTTTGTATAATAAATAAAAAATTTTAATTAGAAAACCAAGGGTTCAATGGTTCTTTTAGCCTTTTACCACGTTAAGGCTTGGTATTTAATTGTAAAATTTATAAAAATTATTTTGTTTTTCTTCCAATTTTGTGCCCTTAGCTGTTACCCCTTCTGTGCTGGGTATAAGGACTAGTGATATTATATTACATTGAGTTATTATAAACTCTGTTAGTTTTTTTTTATTTTGAGGAACTTGAAGCCTAAAATAAGAATAGTAAAATTTAATTCCTAATCGTTTTTGAATAATTTGTACAGACCTGCGACCGATTCTTAATTATCCGCGTTTATTTATGACAAAGACAATCCATTTAAAATATCTTAATTTTGATTATATGCAACAATCACAGGTCTTCCATTTTCAAATTATTTGAAAATTGATGCAGTATCTGTAAACAGTCAGATATTATAATGTTATGCTAGAAAATGGCCTATAATAATCTCTCTCCCAATTTCCTTTTCACGCGAATATTTTTCTCGATAAGGTATCGCAATTCTTTAAAAATCAGACGTAATTAAACAATGTGCTTATTTTACATAAAAAATTTTAACATCGTAAACTTATAGGTGCCATGCGTTGTCGGGATAATCGTAGGATGGTAATAGGTAAGAAAGTAATAAGGCGGTAATAGCGAGCGGTTAAGTGCGTCTACCGCTAATGCGAAATCTCCGGTTCCATTCCGGGTAAAGTAAAAATTTTATTCTCGCCGTCTCTCGTTGGAAGGCATTGGCAAACCACCGAGGTAATCTACCGTGAAAACCTATCGCAAAAATTGCTTTTTGACTCGCAGGTAACAGAATTTGTTTTGCTCTTATTTTTCTGAAAAATAAGTATTTGTTTCTTTTTCTCAGTTCATTTTTAGAAAATTTACTGTAACCAATGGATTTTTTAGCGTAATTCTAGTTAGTTAATGTTTATAAATATAACGTTATTAAGATATTCCTTACGTTTGAATAAATGTGATTTGATTGTTTAACAAAGGCAGTGCAAAAAGTGACTAAGATCGAACTAAAAATATTTTGGTTTTTCAAAATTGAGCGAAATTTCGGAATGGAAATTATGGCTTCTTATTCAATTGAAATTAACCACCTAATATAAAAAAGGGATTTTTAAGGAATGTGCAAGATATGATAGGAACGTATTGAAATATTCAACAGTCAGGTCTCGAAAAGATCAAAATGGATTTAACCATTTTTTGCACTGACCCCTTCAATTGTTAATTTTTGAGGTAATTCCTTCTGTATGAACATTACCTTTAATTTTTATTTTTGTACTGTGATTGTATGTAATAGGGTCTACACACGATCCAATCTGGTCGGGCCGACAAGCTGTCCTACACATGAGTTGAATAAGGATGCGGCTATTGTGTCCTTGTTCAACTCATGTGTAGGACAGCTAGTCGGCCCGACCAGATTGGATTGTGTGTAGACACTCTAAGTGAATTTGTGTTTAAACATCCGGGAGGGAAGATATGATGAGTTAAAATCTCGAGTGCGGTTTACCCTGGTGTGATTTGACGGACTGATATTTTGTTTTCATTTACCTACTTATCCATCTCGTTGTGAAATATTTTAATTTTCATGAACACTTCAGTCGAAATTTATCAAATAAGTACCATTTCTGAAGCTATCTTCAAAAAATATGGTTTTTTCACTCTTCCTATTCTTTCATGTGCGATATTAAGTCTTCCCGACGTTGGAGCAGGCAGATCTGTCTTCTGCCCTTCTAAAAAGTTGCTCTGCACTGTGGATATGAGTCCATTCGCGGATGTTTTTTAACCAGAACATCTGTTCCTTTTCCAATCCTTGACGTACCTCGATTTTGCCCTTCATAATTAGTTGAAGCAGCCGATATTTTCCTCCCCTGAGTATATGACCAAGATAGGTGACTTTCCTACACTTCACTGTTTTGAGTAATTCGCAATCAGATCCCACTCTTTCTAATATGTGATAATTAATAACTCTCTCCACCCAGGATATTCGAAGCAATTTTATTATTATCAGCATCTCAAATGCTTCCATTGTATTCACCTCAAGTGCCCATGCCTACATGCCATATAGCAGAACAGACCGACCGTAGCAGTTGTGCTTTCAGATTCAAGTTAATAGTGATTTCCCTTGTCCTAAAATAGTGATTTCATCTTGTCGAATGTAGCGCGGGCAGTCCCAATCTGCCACTTTTGTTCACTTGTAATGATAATTTGGTTGACCACTGTTGAATGAATATTGTTGAATTTCTACGAATTTCTATTTGCATTTCACCACATCAACTGTGAATTTTACTACTCTATTTCTGTGTGCTTCCTTTCTTGTGTTTTCTTTCTTGGAGTTCACTAATTCTTCATGGCGTCCAAATTGAAATACACAAACTTACACGCACCATCTCATCCCACATAACCGCGACTGTATAATAAGCTAGCACTCCTTTTTTGAGGCTATTCGACGGTATCGCCATTTTGGGCAGAATTGAAAGTGAAACTATGTAATTTATAATACTATTTAATTGTTAATTTTCGCCAATCCGGTTTAATATCTAAACTAATTTTAAATAAAAACAAAATATTATTATTTATTAGAAATTTCGATACTTCATTAATGCAAATGCGATAATACATCTCTTGTTGTATATTACCTAGATATAAACATTGTATGAAAACAAAACAGTATTCAAGTATGTCAATGAATGCAACCAATTAGCGCGACGTTTAGCGTCACGATCACATTTTCGCTTTGGGCCCACGCCGATTTTCACATCACAAAGCATTCGTGTCATCAAAGAAATTTCTAGAAAATTTTAATGTA
Source organism: Podabrus alpinus (assembly GCA_932274525.1). NCBI lineage: Eukaryota > Metazoa > Arthropoda > Insecta > Coleoptera > Cantharidae > Podabrus > Podabrus alpinus. The sequence goes on along the minus strand of OW026457.1, from coordinate 61,554,574 downwards.
CTCATGGTATTATATACGAAAACAGCTAACACTCCAAATTTTGCGTGATTTTTAATTAATAATTTATTAGTGTTTTTATAAGTAGGTAGGTACAAACCTACATTATTAAAAAAGCAATAAATCTTTCCTAATGATGTATAATCAGTTTATTTTATGACAATTTTAATAACTTTATTTTGAATCAATTTTAAAAGCCGATTCTATTAACAGTTACCGCGTCTGGTCGTACATTGAGTTTGAACGTAAATATCGTATTTTGCGTTTCTCGAATCGTAATTCAACAAGTTTCCAGAGGATGCGGAACCGATCTAACTCAATAAGAAAAAAGTTGTAAAAATGTTGAGACATCGAGAGCATCTTAATAGTATACTGATTGTACGTAAGATATATACAATATAATATCTTAAATAGTCTACGTTTTGATATAAAAAGAAAAATCTAGCATTAGAGTCGGTCGGAGAAAGTTACGCACAACTGCTCCACAACAAATTTACATCCAAAGGAATAACTTGACATGTCTACTTATCTAGCGGTTAAAGAATGTCCTTATATGTATTTAGATTGTGTAGCAATGCACGCAATAATAGATTCTATAGCACAAAGACAGCCGGTCAATTTTTCTTGCTCTTTATAAAACAATGTTGGAATAGAATGGTCACATTTAACTTCATGTACTTGTGTCTTGTTTAAACCAGAAACGTATGTTCTTTGAACGATTGTGTAACCAAACTTTGTTTTATATAAAATGCATGTAACAATTACTTGTACTAATTTCTAATTTAGCAAGTCATCCAAAATAAAAGCTCCACGGGAGCTTCCACACCTATGACAGCTGTAGTTACTCTAAGGACTATACATAGTTAGATACATTTAAAAAGGTAAATAATAGGAATTTAAAAAAATGTATGTGAAGTACTCGATGCTGAAACGGGGGTTTCTAATAAAACATTTTCAGCCTGGGAAAATTATTATATAAGTACTTACCTACTTTAGTTCCAGTGTGGAACAAAGGAACAAAATAAATTCGTCACTTTAACTGCAGGTATTTGAGAAAGGAAAACAATGAAATCTTTTCAATCTTCTCCTTTTCCGAGCAGCTTTGTACATCCCTCTTCTGCTTACCAATTTTCAGTCATAATTTATTTAATAATAATAATAATTAATCTTTTAAAGAATGTAAGCTAGTTTACTTACCTATTTAAATTGTAATGGTTTGTACACAAACAATAAGATATTTGTTGCAATTTAAAAGATTGTTGTTTTCCTATCCTTGTCCATTTCACATGTTTCTGTCTTCCAGCGTTTCACTGAAAAGTTGCATTGCAGTCCAATCTAGGCACCTTCCAGTGCTTTACATAAAGTGTTTCTCGATATTTCGGCTACTTTTTCTCAAATGTTGGCTTTGAGCTGCTCCACAGTTTCTGGGTTATTTACATGCACGTAACTCTTTATTGTGCACGTGTAATGAAGTGATACCAAGAACCTAAGTTTCGCTACGCTTATCCAGATAGTCGCAGCCAAAGCCCTAGCGACGACCATCTCCATCGCCCGTCTAATTCCTAATATAGGCGGCCCCAAGACCACCAAGAGGAAGATGCTCGGCATAATAGCGCAATCCATCGTATTGTACGCGGCCCCGGTGTGGCACCAAGTGGTGGACGACCAGAAGAGAGGGACCCAGGCAAGCAGGGCCCGACTCCACCAAGTCTAGAGACGCGTGGCACTCAGGGTGTGCTGTGCCTATAGGACGATCTCAGGCGACGCGGCGCTAGTCTTGATATCAATGCCATCCATCGACCTGCTGGCACAAGACAGAGCCGCCAAGTACGAGGGGCGCGACACCGGACGTGGAGTGCACGCAGATGGCGCGTGGACAAGAAGACTCATACCCAATATCCAAAAATGGGTCTCCAGATTACACGGTGAGATGGCTTTCCATCCCACGCAAGCACTCACGACTGCTTCAACGTCTACCTGTGCAAAATAGCCAGAAGAGACACGCCCACCTGTTTTTACTGCGCGCGGAGCACACCATCTTCTACTGTTGGAGATGAGAGCGAGTACGTGTGACCACCTCCCTCGCAATCGGGGAAAGCCTCACACCCGACAACCTAACTGACATCATGTTTAAGGATGAGTACGGCTGGAAATCCATACTAACGCTGGTCAAGAAGGTCATGATCGGCAAACAAAAAACCGGAATGCTTGAAGAAGCCCAAGCCATAACGAGAAGGCGTAAACTTGGCAGAATAAAAACCAAAACGATGCTGAACCTCCAATCGAAGCGGTTGTCCAGAGCAATCCACACCGTCGAACGAAAGTAATACCTAAAGGCGAATCCCCGTTCGGTGGCGGGGGGGGGTGAGGTTTTACTGGGTGAAGTCCCACACTACCGGTTTTGATTATGCCGGTGACTCGCACGAGATTTCCTAATCCATGCTAAGTCTAAAATAATTGAGGGCAAATATGACTGATATGGAGCGGCCGGGGAGAAACCAAACCTTGGTTTACAGAAGAGGTAAAAGAATGGACAAAGGAGAAGAGTCAGGTACGTTTATACAAAATCTAGACGCTGCTTAATATCGCACGAAGAATACGAAATACCGCTTAATAAAAGTAAATTCATTAATCTAAGAAATAAAAGAAAACATTGGGAGATATTCTCAACCGATCTGGAGCGCTATTTATGTGACAAACAAACAGAAACTAATCCGCGAATACGTAGAAATATAAACAATAACTCCAGAACAATGGAAACTGTGTTTTGAAAATCTTTATAAAGACACGCTGAACAATACTCAAAATACCCATGAAACAAACTAGGAAAAACTTAACACGCAACAAAAATATTCAGAATATCAATTGAGTGCATAGAATAGGCAGCAACAAAATTGAAGAACAGAAAATCCCCTGGAATTGATAACATCACTAATGAGTGCTGTAATAAAAGAAGTAGGTACACAGACCTTTATTTAGAAAACCAATGAAAAGTGAAAAATACCAAATAATGGAATAAAAGCATAACCATGCCTATATTCAAAATCTACGAACCTAAAAAGATACAGTAAAACACTTTTTAGGCACTAAAAAAAGGCACAAATTTTCACAAGTAAATTATCACAAAACATACTGTTATGATAAATATCAATTTTCACTGCATTAACCACGAATCAATCGATTATATTAGGGACTACACAAAAGCTACTGACAAAAATAATAGTGGGTGAGATTGCTAAATGTGGCATCAGCCAAATCCTGCGGCTGTAGATAATATTAATAAAATTACGAATTCTAATCTAGAAGTTTCAATTGCAGATTACGAGTCACTCATTTAAAATCTGATAGTTACATGACTTTATCACGATATTGCTCCTCCATGTTCCAAACAAAAGTCAGTCGTGGAAGAAAAATTTGTGAACCAAATCCCGAAGTATTTGTTAAAAGAAAAGTGTTGGGAAATCATTATCCATGATCTTCTGCTAGCTCGAGACTTAACTAAAATATATACCAATGTAATATAAAGTCAGGAAATAGAAAATCAATTATACAACGTTCTCCTGACAGCAATAAAAATATGTATAATTTCAATAAAAAAAAACTGAGATCATCCGTACCAAGCTGGACGATGAGAAGTTCACGAAGACTAAGAAATATCCTTATTGGCGAAAAAGCGGAATAATAAGGATATGACACAACAACATTGCAGGTTGACGGCTGAAGAAATACCGAAAGTTGAATCCGACTGTCACCGGGGAGGGAGTTTTAGTGAGTAAGAATCTCACACTACCATCCCAGATTGGGTTGGTGCCTATGAAGGTTCTCTCTTCCCCTGCACTTGTAACAACACTCGCACTCTGAGGGTGTCACATAAACAAAATTACTAAAAAATAGGGAGTATATGGAATTGGTAACTTACCCCTTAACACCTTTAGTGTGGAACTTCTTACAGTCGCCAAATAGCGAAGAATGGGCCCACTCGTCGAAATCCAGCTTCCAAACCTTAAAGGAGCAATTGCGGCACACATACAACCTCCTAAACTCCCAATTTTTTTAATATAAGGCAGAAAATATTTTGTCACGAACACGCAAACGAAAGACTAAAAAGCGAAAAATTATATTAACACAATTAATTATCCTAAGATAATAATAAAATACCTGCTTATCCAGGAAATTTTCATTCAAACTCCAATGTTAACACTGGTAAGCAGGCTTTAATATTTTCTGTCCAGATAATTTAATTTTGTTTATACATTTTTCGTTTCTCATGTAACAAATGTAAAATTGGTATCGTGATGTTATATTAAAATATTGAATAGCTAGTTATAAAATTGATAAATTGTTACACACTGAGGAAAGATAGGTAATCATATCCGGTCTTTTTCGCTTTTGTTGCTTTCTTTGGTTCGAGCCTATCCGTTTATATCTTATGTTTGTCTTTGCAATTTTCATTTATTGCCTACAACATCAATACATTTTTAGCCATTCTCCATTTCATGATAAAACCAGTGCCACATCTTTCTTGCTTGCTCTCTCCTGAGTAAAGCAACGTGTGTTTCCTTTTTTGTATTTCACTTCGGTTTTCTCATCATAGGTGCTGTATCGCTTCCACGTCTACCGCGTAACTTAAACCTCCTTTGCAACTTCATTTATTTTTCACGGTTTCAGTAGCGTTCTTATGTTTCATGTACCTATTCTGATCAAATCTTGTTTACATTTTTTTTCTTCTTAAAATCAAATTTTTTGTTTTGTTTTGCATCTCAATTAATTTTCGGTTTGTTTTGCTTTGTCGTCGTATTCGTCTCGTTTTCAGTACATGGAGATCCCGTTTGAGATATTCCAGTTGCTCCTCCTTCAACAATCATTTATTTGGTATCCCCGCTGCCTCTGCTGCTGGTACTAGATCGGCATTTGTGCGACTCCACAACATATATATTTTTAGCCTTCTACAGTCAGCTTTCGGTAACCTTTCTTCTTCTTCTTCAGTCGTAATGCCTCTTTGAGAGAAGCATCGTGATCCATTGCTTCTATGGATGTGATGTGCGTTCGAATTTTTTCTCTTGCATAGAGGACCTACATGGGCTCCAAACCACGGGAAGTGAAATACACTTCATTTCGAGACAGGTGCTCATGGCGCAACCTCGGAGGTTTCTCATTTCCTTCAGAGGACAGACGGTCGGAATAAAGTTCTTACTCCGCCCGGATTTGAACCGTGCATTTCGCATTAGCAGCAGTCGCACTTAACTGCTAAGTTGTGACCGTCTCTTCGGTAACCGACCCTTACTCTATAGATTTCCATTCCTAACCTCCATGCTAGCGTATTTAAAAATCTTATCTTGTATCACTTTTTCTTTTTGTGTGAGGTCGTTTTTGATGTATACATATCTTGGTATCCTTCAGCTTGCTTTTATTTTCCATTACTGCCAACTTGTGACTAAGGCTTCACAAGTTAGCAATTATTATCTCTCTTCCAGGTATTTTCCCCATCTTAAATGTGTCGACAACGTCCACCTGCACCGATAGTTTTTTTTGTATGAATTATTTTCCGTTACGACTATGCCTGGATATACTTATTTGATAACAATATTGCACTTTTTCCTTTCCTTTTCGTGTTTCTCTATTTGTTCTTGCAGCTGACTTATTGCTTCCTCCTACTTCTCATCTCTGAATTCTTGAATTTACTTGTTGTTATCCATAATTCGGTGTCGACCGTAAGTGTCAAAGCACCTATCATCGCCTTCAGTTCTTCCATTTCGGCTCCTTTTGACCTCTGTTTTACCTGTGTATAATAATATCTTGGTATCTCACGATTCTTTTGTCATTCTGTTTTGATAGTGTTCTAAATACTATATATCATGCTTCTCTTAAATATTTCCCATGTCACGTCTTGCTCCCTCTCTGTTTCTTCTCTTGCTATAGTGGATCGCTTTGTTTCATGGAGATGCGACTTGATGTTCGTGATATTGTGATATGAGTTTTCTCTGTTTGTACGTTTCCTAGTTATAGCGGTTTTTAGTTATTGTATAGCTTGTCGTCTAAAACAAAACTTAATCTTAATTAACGTGACCAGACGTACTGCTTAAAGCAGTACAGTACTTCTTTGAGATAGTCTGTACTGTCAAGAATTTTGTAATGTTTTAAAAGAAAATGATACATTATTAAAAAAAATGCATCCAAATGAAAAATATTCGTCCAATGTACTGCTTTCGCGTTTAAAAAATCTGAATGTACTACTGCTTTCGCGTTTAAAAAATCTGGTCACCTTATCTTAATGCTGTTTTTTAAATAATATTCGTTTCCTGTTATTTATCGTTGAGTTTATGTTTACTCGCTATTTCACTATTCTACGTTTGCGAACAATACGTGTACCCACCTCAATACCTCATATTGTCTTAAACTGTTTTTCACTTTTTCGTAAAATGACATACAAGGTTAACCTCAAAACACTCATCACCTTATGTATCCTTTCAAAGGATTCACTCTTGCAGCCGCATTCGCCATGCTGCCAACGTGTTATCTACTCTCTGTGCTCTAGAAATGTGAGAGAAAACTCTCATATATCTCACCAGGATTATTTAACGCAAATTTTCAAATTTCAAATGAAATTAAATACGTATAAATACTACTTTATTGGGAATCTTAATTATTTGCATATCAACTTTATTCTTATTAAAAAAATTCTAGTTACCTACATCTCCATCTACGCTTCTATCCCAACTGCGTAATGCCAACTTAACAATAATATGTATGTATATCTCTTGGGATATACATTATAAAAGGCCAAGTCCTTCCTTCCTTCATTCTGTCTGTCCCACGGAAATACCCGAAGCAAACCGAACCGAACGCATAACGGATAATACGTATCATCGGATTAATGTATCATCGGATGAACGTATCATCGTATCAACGTATCATCGTATCAACGTATCATCGGATCAACGTATCATCGTATCATTTTGTCTATATAGGACAGCTATTTCCAAAAAAGCATTATGTGAACTTCCATAATGGATAATGAAAATTTTGAAAATCCTGCTGCAAAGCGACGGCGATTGAATCGTGAGAGAAAAGCACGTACAAGAGCTAATAACACAGAAGAACAGCTTCGATCACAGCGACAAGCTGACGCTCGGTCTCATGCGATACGTCGACAACGTGAAACTTTGGAACAAACTCAAGCGCGGCAAGCTGCTGACGCTCGGTCCCATGCGATACGTCAACAACGTGAAACATTAGAAGAAACTCAAGCGCGGCAAACTGCTAACGCTCTATCCCATGCGACACGTCAACAACGTGAAACATTAGAAGAAACTCAAGCGCGGCAAGCTGCTAACGCTCTATCCCATGCGACACGTCAACAACGTGAAACATTAGAAGAAACTCAAGCGCGGCAAGCTGCTAACGCTCTATCCCATGCGACACGTCAACAACGTGAAACATTAGAAGAAACTCAAGCGCGGCAAGCTGCTAACGCTCTATCCCATGCGACACGTCAACAACGTGAAACATTAGAAGAAACTCAAGCGCGGCAAGCTGCTAACGCTCTATCCCATGCGACACGTCAACAACGTGAAACATTAGAAGAAACTCAAGCGCGGCAAGCTGCTAACGCTCGATCCCATGCGATACATCGACAGAAAGAAAATCGATACCAAAGTCAAGCAATTCAATTCAACTCCAAATAAGAGCATTGAGATTTGATGAATCTCACGTTACTCGACACGATTGTGGAGAAATGAATTCCATCTCTCAGTTCTGCGGCTCCAAGAATTTCGCCAAGGAGCGTCCAGTTGATAAACAATTTAACAACTGCTGTCATAAAGGAAAAGTGAAGATTCCGCAACCGCTCGATCAACATGGGAATCTATTGTTATATCCCGAATTTCTTCGCTCTATGCTTTCAGATTCAGAAAATCCTTACTACAAGAACTTTCGTCAGCACATCCGCTCTTACAATTCCTCGGTTTCTTTCGCTTCAATGGGAGCAGAGATTGTTTCAATGCCGGGTAACGGACCATACGTTTTCAAAATTCATGGACAGACGTACCACAGAACCACAAACCTGTATCCACCTGAAGGACAAACAAGAAAGTTTGCACAACTGTATGTAATGGACACGACAGAAGCGGTCAATGAACGAGTAAATCTGCCTGAGAATAGAGGTTGCTACCTGAAGTGATTGAGAAAATCGATCGTTTCTTCCGCGTCAACAATCGTATCGCAGCTTCATATTGCCTGATGAAAGAAATTGAGCAACAAGAGCGTGTACGAGCCGAAGAAGAAGGACAACCAGTTCCGGTCGTCAATATGGTGATGCGGCGCGATCGGCAGTCTGATCAAAGACGTTACAATGCTCCAACGTCCAATGAAATTGCAATGGTGTTCGTAAATGATGACGGCGAACCTCCTTTTGAACGTGATATCCGTATCTATCCTCGAAATCCCGTCGACAATGCACAACAATTCATTCGTATCAATATTCTCAGTCCAAATCTTGACCCTATGACTTATGGCATTCTTTATCCGTTTGGCGAACCGGGGTGGCAACCCAATTGGAGTTGCGAAGGATATCGGCAATCCCGTAATAAAATCAGCATGTTACAATTTAAAGTTGCGCAAACAGCAATTAGAAACGATTTCAATCCGATCATGAGCGGGAAAACTTACGCAACAGTGGATTGTCTACTCATATTTGCAATTAAAGACTTAATCCTAATTAAAGACAATTCTAGACAAGGACAACTTAGAGCTACAGACTGGTTTACACAAAATGTAGTGTTCCGGGAAGTTTTTGAAAGACTTTAAAATTAAGCATTAATTAACCATACGTTTTCAAAATTCATGGACAGACGTACCACAGAACCACAAACCTGTATCCACCTGAAGGACAAACAAGAAAGTTTGCACAACTGTATGTAACTAGATGATAGCCCGTCCGAGGACGGGTAGCTAGAAGGACGGGCAGGCAGCCAAGGTCATATGGCTTTTGGATTGCACTGAGAGCTTTCCTTAATCTTCATTCAACTTAAGTTACCTTGGGTAGCTGCCCGCCCTTCTAGCTACCCGTCCTCGGACGGGCTATCATCTAGTTATTATAATAAAAAGTCGGGGAATACGAAATCAGATATGCTTATTACAGCAATAATGTAGTACTTGATTTTGTCCTACTATTGGGGTAAAATAGGTTGCCTATCCAAAGGATATTAAAATTTTTGTAATGCTTTCTCCTTCAAATTTCGCCATGTTGCAGCTGATAAAAGGACAGTTATCAAGTTATCATCAATAATTATTATTGTTGAGTTGGAATATCTTTTGTCAATATTTAATTCCGATTATAAAATTCGTGACAGGTACATAATTACTTTTATATCCTTACAGCTTTCGATAATGCTTACCCCAATTAGCTGAATACAAAAATGTCAAAATACTCGGAACTTTTTAGTCTTTTTCTAAATGCAGAATTACCCACCATTTATCTGCTCTTTTCTTTAATTATATAGTGTATGTAGTTAGGAAGAACGTTTTTATTATCTGCAATACAATTACAAGAAAATTTCCTTAAGTGACATGTTGATAAAGTAAAGCGCTACCAAGCGCCCGACCGGCGACTGCCGGTCGAGCTAATATCAGCTAATGAACTTGCAAATCTACAAATACTACGACAGAACGTGTGGGCTACTATGTTTACATGGTAAATACACCTTATACACTTTAGATCTTCATTACCTTATACCTAGTAGGTACCAATAAATTAAAGAATTCTTGAAAGACCTGAACAATTCATAATTTCACTTTTAACTTATATTCAACTTTCACCATTATCTGAATTTATCAGGCAACAAAAAATATTTAAACAAACATAGGATAACTGTTATTGTAACCGGTCTTCAAACAAATTTAAATAATTTAAAATGACATTCTTTTAATACCAAATGTTATCGAAATTCATTTTTATCGTTATTTACAAATTACAGTAATTAAATTTCAAATGCGAGTTTGCGTCGTACTTAAAACCCTTTTAGCTACAGTAGAAATCGTTTACCTCGAAGCAGGATAATAAAACGTGAGTTAACACCAATTGGTTAAATAGCTTCTCCTGTAAGAGGTGTATTATGGAAAATTCCTCGTTAACAGTTCGTATGAAGTCACATTAGGCAAACTTTCAAATTTTTGTATGCATCGGTTTTTTAACGTTTGACGTCTTCCGATTTCCCTGTCTATGGTCGTTGCGTGTTGAAACTGTGTGAAGAGAACAGAGGACCTACAGCTTAACGTGGATTCCGAACCACGAGGATAGACGATTTTTACATCGTCTACTCCAACCAGGGAAGTTTTTGAGCCATATATTATAATGTTACCTGTAGCCAGCAGATAGACATTTTGTGAACGAAAAATCCTTCTGTAGATATCACCTCACAGGATTTGATAACACGCTAACCGCTCAGCCATTCGCCCACCTATCAAATTTTTCATTTGGGATAAACACAATTTTGGCAAAAAATTTCATTACAATACCTGCAAATTACGAGTTGGACTTCATATTATACAATTTATTATTTTTTCTTACTTGGTGACCGTTGGTGACAATCAAAAATTCTCTTAATGTTACTATTAAGCTATTGCATATTATTCTATTAGAAATTTTTTTTAAAAGAATAACCGCTTCAAGTAACTTAATTTGTTGAAAGTTTAAAAGTTGTTCTCATGCTTTTATCTAATCCCGTTGATAGCTGCGAGAATAACCAATTTGTCAGTGTTGTTTTTAGGTGGATATTTATTATTTAAAGAAATAATTAGCTTATTAATGTATCTCATTAATGTAGTTTACAACAACTACGTTAATATATTGTGTATTAGATAAATTACCTATAATTTAGGTTATTTTGTTGAAATTCTAGCACTAACAAGTCTTGAAATTTTGTCAATTATATTGATAGAAGCTAAAGTGGTTTATTATTGCCATGATTTGGTGTTGTTTAACCGATTATAATACATTTTTACAAGTAGCAATTTAAATAATGGTTTTAGACCTACCAAATAATATATTTATAATTTTTTTAAATTGTATTCATAAAAATTTTGCATATTACTGTTTGACAAAAAACCGCCGGTACCGCCATCTTTACATAAATATTTGTAATGAATTCCTGAAAGTATTTCCATAGAAAAGCTTTCATAGAGGAAAAATTATTATGTAGTATATTAGAAACCTTGGGGCATTATAAATTTTATTATTTAAGTTATTAACGAATTCGTGATAAGAGATCATAGAATAGAGATAACTAAATCGAATATCTTCCATACATATGCAATCATAAATAAAGACGGTTTCGTTAAGCCTATACAATTAAGACATAAATATAGAATACATATAAATTTGAATCATTAAGATATTTATACGATTTGAACGATGGAAAAATATAAATATTAACTTCAACATTTGTTTAGATTATAATCAAAAGTTAATAAAAAACAACATACGCTCTCGAGCAAAAATTAGTTTGTTTAATGCTACAAAGAGTTAAAAGCTTCCTAATAAAAGTTTTATGAACAAAACGCAAATGAACTCAGAGCAATTAATTCAGTCATAAAATGAAATAAAAGTTCCGCCTTTGACAGATGCATTAAAGCGTTCGATAATCCAGACATCGATTGAGATGCTAATAATGATAATAATTTCAATAATAGATTGTAAGATTTTTAATTTAAAATAATTTATTAAAATATGGTTCGATAATATTAATAGATTGGGAAGTATTATGCAATTAAATCCAAAGCTAATCTTAAGAGGTTACAATTTTATAATTAGCGTAAGTATGATTAAGTCATTTCAATTTATACCAAGATATAATCGATTGGTGTTAAGAAACAAAAAATTCGTTTTTTCTCTATTACTCCACCATTGTCTTTATCCAAATCGATTGTTAAATGCTCGTAAGTATCTTTAATAGTGTAATGCAGAAACACATGTCACTAAACCATTAAGCAAATTATAAAAAATGCAACAATTAAAAAGTTTTATTCAAACTGGAACAAATTAAATTTATGCAAAATTTAAAATCTAGTTAATTTTAACATGTGGCAACCGATAATTTTAAATTAATGGAACTGTGCCTGCTCGATTAATCTAAATTGAGAAACTGTGTAATAATATTGTAATATTTATTGTTCACATTTTTATTACTTTTTCAATTTTTCTTCGGGCTTCCTTAACGACTCACAATTTTACGTGGGTTGAGTGTAAAATAAAGCAATCCTTGAAAAATAAAAAACAACTACTCATACCAAATACAAATAGTGCTACCTCATGGGCCAAACAAAATGAAGTTTGAGGCCAAGACTTTGCCATGTATACTATTTTGAAATGCTATTTTCTTCTCTTTGAGTCCCAGGGTCCCAGCTAGGGTCATCCTAAATTGAAATTACAACTCCACGCTAACGCGAACATTCTTATACGATGAATTTACGTTCTTAGAATAATTACAATGAAGCAGACGCAATGTAGGTCCATTTACACTCGCGACACCCGGCACGATTAATAAAATCAGCTTTTGATATAGTCGAACATACTATTGATAATTTTAAATTAAACGCTATTGTTCAAATGTTAATTTAGAAAGTGAATTTTATTAATTTCATGTATGCGTAAAATAATTGAGTCCATCTAAAATCATAGAGTGATAATTACATTATGTAAGTGATAAAATAAGGTTCGATAGAAGATTATAAACTACCTAGAAAGATTTGACTTATTCGTAATAGAAGAAAGAAGAAAATCCAGGTCGAGACAGCCAAGAACGAGTTAGGTCTCGTCCAGGAAGGTCGAGGTTGACCACGAGAATCACACATGAGATTTTTGCGTTTATAGCGAAAACTAGATTTTATAAGACTCGGTCCAAATTAATTGGAATTCATTTAATTCAGCGACGTGTGCTAGATTAGGGCAATAGTGCGAGTCGAAAGTTTTGTGGAAAGCTGAAAAATTATGGGAGAGCTGAAAATTCATTAGAAGGAAATTTTGGAGGTTATGTTCAACCGATTGAAAATTAGATACCAAGGTAATCATACTCACGTATTACGAAGTATAGGCGGAAGTTTTACGAAGCAATAATCGAATCTATATACTGGTAAGAATTATTACCATATCTTAATTGTGAGATATATCAGTGGCGCTACTTGACAGGGGACTCAATTATTAAAATAGACAAACATATTTTTTTGATTTTGTGATTTATTATAACCTAACTTTTTATATTGTAAATTTGATTTGTATAAGGGTTTACAGTATAACTGAATGGGTTGGATTAAGAACGGCATATTAGACGAATATTTAACCATTGCAAAAACAAACGAAAGTGTTTAGCGGAAGTAAAGACGAAGAACTCCATTCGTTCAAGCCGTGAACGTAGGCAGCTCATAAAAATGGACCACTGTTGCATTATAGTGTGACTTCAGTTTAGTTGTCACCCCGTATATATTGAGGACTCAACTCATCAGACAAAGCGATACCATTCCCGATTCGCAAGCCCACTTGTATGTTCACATAGCTTAAACTTCAAGAAGATCGTCAGTAAATTCCGCCACCTATCGAAAATATTTTGCAATAGTCTTGTGAGTAGAGCCGTAACAAGGGTTAGGGCGCTAAACTTTGACAAACCCCGTAAATAATAGTTTAAAATTTTCAAAATGATAAGAATCCTTGGGGGGAGGCATAGTTTTTGATTGATTTCGAAAATTTCACCACGATTATTTGCAATTTTTTATTTGTGTTTTATTTGCAACATCGAATAATATTACCTGTCGGCCTTCTCCCCAAGTGGGGATTTTAATCCTCTACAGTAGTTTTTCGTCTATAACTGCTTACTTTCATTTTTAGTGAAAATTATCATCAAATCAAAATTGAAGAGTACAAAATTCTCTATAAATCAGATTAACAAAATGTGCCTACATCATACTAAGTATTTATGAAATAAAAATAAAATCCAGAGGAATCAATTGAAAAAGGTTTTGAATAATTCTTATTCTAAATAAAAATTTCGTACATTTAAACTTCACCATCGAAGAGGAACAAAACAAAACAAGGACTGACTACAAAAACTTGTTTTGTAGGGAATTTTTTCCTCTTCAATTTTGGTTCAATGATAAGACAGGGGATTTTAGGAAAGTTGATTCCAACCCCCGCGTTCTTCTTCATTTTCCTTTAACTGGCTGAGTAAGCGGTAAAAATATCACATTATCATCGTGACAGTTATTCAAATGTATTTAAATTGAAAAGTAAAAATTCCTACCGATAAAAATAATCTCCATATTCGGGTACCCCTCCCCGAATACGTAAGTATTGCGTTACGTTACCATGAAAACGGTGATTCTGACGTACTATGCGTATATTTTATAAGATCTTCAGAAGTTCCCAACGATAAAAGTCGATATTACATGACCGCGGAGTCTGGGGGGTATGGAATACCCCCCAAGTACACTTGATATTATTCAGAACCATCTAAATTTATTATTTTTATTTGAATCTTTTGCAAATTTCGTTCATAATCCGGGAGGGGGGCAGGTGATAATTTTCATAACTATTCCAGTACCATTCTTCTTAATACCGAGGGACGGTAAAAGTAAAAGTTTTTCTATCGCAATAAATTAAGTGTACCTGGGGGATATTCCATACCCCCTGGTCCCGGCAGCCTAAATGAGTTCCTGATAAGCATTCATTTGTTTTCATTGCTCTAAGTCACCGCCGTAGCAAGGGTGATCGCAATGGGGGCGCAAAACCTTTTAAGGCGCAGAAAGGAGTGAGACAAAGATGCATTCTCTCACCTAGGCTGTTTAACGTGTATTGTGAATACATCATGAAAAAGACTCTGGATGAATACGAGGGGCTTGTCGATCGAAGGAAGAAGAATAACGAATCTAAGATACGCGGATGACACCACATTGCTGGCTAATAATGAAGACGAACTCGCTGAGATGCTACAATTAGTCAGTACAGAAAGTGAAGCCTTGAGCTTAACAATGAACTTGGAAAAAACCAAACTAATGGTTGGTTATCGATAGAGGTGGCACCCTAACAACGGGAAATCGACTAACACAAGTGGAAAAAGTGACTGAATTTCTGTATGGTGGCCGGTGAAGGTGAATCGGAAAAAGAAATCAAGAGATGCGTTGCAATGGTTCGTGGAGCCATGACTAAATTAAAGAAGGTGTGGATCAACAAGCAAATCACTACGAATGCCAGATTCATTTTGTTAAGACCCTATTTTCTCAATTTTCCTGTATGGAGTCGAGTCATGGACCATTAAGATCTTGGATGGATGTCGCATTGACTCCTTTGAGATGTGGTGCTGGAGACGTATGCTAAGAATTCCCTGGACAGCGAAAAGAACGAACGTGTCAATATTGCAAGAGTTGAAAATAAAGGCCAGATTTTGACACGTGACGTGTAAAGATGGGCCAAACCTGGAAAAGTTGGTGGTTCAGGGCAAGGTGAAAGGTAGGAGACCTAGAGGTAGATCACCTAGTAAATGGATCGATCAAATAAAACAAATAACGAAGCTACCCCTGAAAACAACAATAAGAGATGCAGAAGACCGACACGAAAAATGACAAGCATGCGAATGAACTATTTGGAACACGATATGAGGATGCAACTATAGAGAGAGAGAGATTTGCAGTTAAGTTTGTTATGCTTTTCTACGGCGTGCAAAAACGTAATTCCGCTTTCCCTTACCTATATCTTACGATATACTAGTTCTGTAGTGAAAGAGTCCATTGTATGAGCTACGCGAGATCGACGCGCACCACGAGGCATTTTTCACAAGTAAAGTCAAGAAAGTCTGTTTTAACTCCAACTGTACTGTTACACTTATTTTATAGTGTGTTTTATTTGGAAACTGATCTGTCATATACGAATTACGGCCTTAGCACCGCATTCATACCGAGCAAGCGTTTTAAGATCGAATTTATTGCTTGGGACTTTTGCTCTTCAAGCGTCACGAAGAGGAGATTTTATCGTATATAGTCCATTTCAAGTTAAGAATGACGTCATATATAGGTTAGAATAACTTTAAAAATAAAAGCACCTAAAAAGTCTTTTGTTGATTAATAAATTTGGATGACGTGACGGATGTCAGTACTATATCAAAAATCTTGGCGCACCTGAAAAAAGTCTGAGTGTTAAAATGACGTGTGTAATAGTTACATTATTAATAATTTTGAAATGATTGAACGAATTACTCAAAAATAAATTTGTTCCACTTAACAATACATAATACGCTAATGCGACTTTTTTAATTAATTAAATTTACATTAAATAAAACTTACACATGTTGTATTCCATTTCATAATAGAGGAAATGTATGCACGCTTGGGGCTAATAATATGTTTACAAATTACGATCCAGATATACAGTAGCAATTCCTTGAGACGTAAATTATCCATTTTCTACTTCACTCACTATTTGTAAATAGAACACTACACAGGTAGAAAGTAATTTTTTTTTATTATCTCATTAACTTTATATTATAAAAGAAATGCGAGGTTCTTATTTTTATTTCAAAACTTGGTACGTTATATTGTATGTTCGTTCACATTTTCTTGATTGTAAGGTCGTTCTATTCATTATGTTCTTTTTCAAGCAACATAAAAGCAAAACTTTGAAATAAAGGACAAGAAACAATTATAAACATTCAATAGAAATTTTGCAGCTTTTGTGTTTAAATAATGAAAATTTTGTATTGACCAAGTTATACAAGTACAATTTTGTGTATTACTCAATTTTAATTACCTACATTTTACATCTTAATTATAAATTAAGCAACAAAAAATATATCTCAAATATATAATATATTATAAAAGAAAAGTTAAATATTTGTTAATTTTAACGTAAATAAAATAAAATATATAATTAGAGAACCAAACATGTTGGAACACTAAATTCTAACAGAATCACCATACATAATATACAGGATGCAGTAAAGTAACTTTTGTTAAATTTTGCGAAATAATGTGGCACAATTTTACATAAACTACATTATACTGACTTTGTAACTACATATTATAAGTAGTAAAAGAAAGAGTTTAAGATGAAAGAGTAAGATTTACAAAGCTTAACACAACTCATGCGTTTATGTTGAAAATATGTTACGGGAACAGGGAACTTATATAGATTAACGTGGATTCCGAAGCACGGAAATATATAATTTGTTTTCATATTTATTAAAGTAAATTATGATAATATAGAATTATGTAAGCTATAAAATGTATTCTTATTTAAGAAGTAGAATAGTTAGTATTAGATGGTATAATAAATCTTGGAAGGTAGTATCTGAAAAATTTATTATCCATCTCGAGTACCAACAATATTTATTTTCAGTCAAGAACATAATCGAGATTTTTTTGGTGGATTCGATCTCACAAAGCTGGTCAATTCTTACCAAACAGTAAAATGTTGATAACAAATGGATGTCGGCAGTCATAAATAAGAGAATGCGAGTGGCGCAATCAGTTAGGTGGTCAGTCTATTAGTGGAGAATGTTTAGCATTGTGTAGCTGAAGGGGACTAATGGTTTCTGCCCTCACGACCCGCCGCAGAATTTAAAACATTTGCATAACTATCTTTGCTTTTTTAAACGGTCTTTAACTAATCTTATGTGTATAGAAGCGACACAAATGAGAAATGATTTGTGAAATATTAAATATAAAACTATCTGCGTATAAAACCCATGAAATTCAAAACTTATCTGTGTATTAATTGTTATAGTCGTACAAAGGCATCGTTATTCCAATACATCGTCATAATTTTCTATTCTCACCATATGCCCGATTTGTTTTTCACAACAGTTATTTTGTTGTGTTTTTTTCAAATCATTTCTTGTATTCTCAAACCGCAATATTCCATTTACACATATGATTATTTGAACAATGCCGGTTAAGGCAATTTGCGCAAATTGTTTGAGCGTGTAAACCTGGATTGAAAATGTTTTTAATTAAAAACACGAATACGTCTAATAAGTATGGGCAAGTATAACAGGGTATCTTTACGAAACATAAAATTTGATAATTAAAAATTATCTCATACTGAAACACAACATATTTATTGCAAATATTCAGCTTGTCTAATAATAAAATGATTTGGCTATAGTTTTATTACCTCTAATCGTGATTACGGTTTTTGCTTTTATTACTCTTTCAGTAAATTTAAAATAATTAATTTTGAATAAAAATTTCACACACTTGATTGAGAATGTGGTCGGTAAAAGATTTTATCTCGGACATGACAATAAAATTAAGTATATTGTAGTTAAAATAATCTTTAAGGTATTTTTAAATTTTCCATTGAATTCGTTTGTATGCTAAGCACGTTTTTCTAACAAGAAATAGATGGAAGAAGAAACCCCACCAATAATGTAATGTAAGCAAATAATTTTAGAACTCGCGGTTATATTAGCTATAAATTACTAGGAATAAATACTTATACACTTTTAAAATAATTGAGTTTTGACCATAAAACGTGTGAAACAATAATTCATTTCTCTTGTTAAAAAGAGTGACCCACTGTTTTTCAGATTATATCGCATCTAAAAACCCGCTATGAGAAAACCTAATTTTGTTAAATGCCGAAAAGTTCAAATGAACATTATAATAAATATATCCACTTTCTAAGAAATAAAATTTCAAAATCAACATTTTTAAACAACGAAATTGTTATTTGAAGTTCGATTTATAGAACTATAAAAGTAATCAACATTAAAATAAATTTTTATTTCAAAAATATTTTAAATTTTTTATTTGTATTAATTAAACGATTGTGTCATTCCAACCTTGCACTATTACAATACCAAATACCAGGATACATTTATAATATTATGTATTTTTGTATGAATTTCGAAATTTAACATTATTTGAAAATTCTTTCAGTATAAATACCTTCGGTGGTTTTCAAGTATTGTATAGGTACTAGATAGTGAAAATAAACTATATTAATTATATACTCGTAATATTAGTAGTTTATTTAGTCATTAATAAATTAATATGTTGTTAACCAACAAGGATTAAAAGGATTATAATTATAATATGTACAGTAGGTTTTCTACATAAAGTAATAAATATACTTTAGCGAAAACAATCTAGACAAAAATTCACATTGAGAATGAAAAAAATTTAATACTTTTTTCATTTTTTTGCCAACCTAGAAGGAAATAACTATGCTTCTTATCAAATTTGCTTCCAATAATGGCTGACATATATTGAGTTGAAATTTATCGGTTTTGTGGATGAACCCCCGTTTCTGAAATATGCTTTGCGTGCTACCGTTTCTATTGTACTCTGAGTGCGTGGTATAAGTCAGATTTTCGTTTGGACTTATTCATTGGAATCCGAAGTACCGCCATGAGTTTTGAAACATCCTTGAAATGAACAATTTAAAAACTCTTTCACAATAAAGATTTCAGGCCCATCAGGGTTTCTTGCACTACACTTCTCTATTTCTTCCTTCCATCTTCTAATACCCCAATTAGCTTCAACTGCATTCAGCCATCTCTTCTTACGACGTTCTCTCTTCCTCATTTCCGAAAATCTTTGTTCTATTGCCTTTCTTGTGGTCCTACTTTCCTGTACCCAAGTACATGTCCTAACCATGTGATAAGTTGTGATCTGGCTATGTTCGTTATTAGTGGCTTGTCATCCATTTAATATATCTCTGCATTTCTTCTTCTCTTCCACTCTCTTCCCACTGCACTCCATTCTTGGGACTTTTCGCTCCCACACCTCATTGATTTATTGTCATTTTTCAGTGGAATGAAGTACTACCGGTCGAATAACCATTTTGTGTATCTTCAGTTTGATTTTACGTGACACATTTTTGTTTCTCATTACCTCTATCAAAGCACCTATACTTCTATTTCCCGCCGTTATTCTTGTATTTATCTCCTTACTGTAGTCCTTATTCCGAGTTACTATTGTTCCCAATAACAGAAGTGGTCTACTTCTTCAAAACTATACTGTATGTTTCGATAACAAAATGCGTACTTTGTTTGAATTCAGTTCTTATTGAATTTTAAAGCCCAGTATTTTAGCACTTATTTCCAATTTTGTCATTAAATCCCTTAACTCTCTACTAGATCTTACCAGAATGGTTATTTCATCCACATTCTCTATTACCTGATGTCCTCTATTATACAGTGTTCTTTCGCGTATGGTATCACTTTTTCTCTCATTTCAAGCCAACGCTGTTTTACATTTATCGACGTACCAGTTTTGTTTTATATCACTTTTCATTTATTCGCATATTTCTTCTACATTTATTCTTACTTCACTTGTCTCTAGTTGTATTTTCACTTCTTTCGCGAATTTATCTCTGTTGTTTGTTCTCTTTCTGTAATTTAGTGATATTGAATCTCCCCATTCTTCCTTGTACTTCTTTATTAGCTCCTAATAGTGTGAGTTGTTGGTTAACTACTTTTTAACCAAATATTGATTGGTATCGGCATCTGCGTCTCCACAGCTAGCTTTTTACGTTAGTTATTGCATTCATGTATCTCTCTTCCACTAATATTTCTGAAGGTGGAAAACGAGCTGAAAGAAAGGTAAGAAAAGTTACAGAACCCCAATATTAGAAACTTTTAAAATATACTTTTTACAAAATGACAGTATTACGCACCTTTACAAAAAATTAAATTAAATTAAGCTGATATCTTACATATACGGATACCCATCAGCAAAAGTTTAGAGAAAAAATGGGAAAACTTCAAAGATTGTTTCATAAAAACTACGAATTAAGTGTTCAGTAAAAAATAGAAAGTAAAAAAGATACCAGGAAGAGACTAAAGTTATGGAATGATGATACTAAGGATGCAATAAAAGAAAAACAGAGCGTTTACCTCTAATACTTACAAAGCAAAATATCTGAAAATCAAAATATATGTAACAGTATCAGAAAAAAAAGTAAAACATTAACTCACCAGGCACTCCATGAATCTTGGAAAAATTTAGTAGTGGCATAGAAAGTGATAGCCACATAGAAGACAGACTTTAGCATTAAGGTCATGAAACACCTTAATAACACTGAGAAATATACAACGACTGAATGTTATGGAAGAACATCAATGACTGGAACATTACAGAGATTTGAGAATTGACGAAATGGTCGAGACTCCGGAACATGAACAAAGTGATTGTGGTAATAATCATGTATTTCCCCTGGTCAAAAGGAAGAGATCGTAATAAATGTGAAAATTATAGAGGTATGAAATTAATATCCGAAGTTGTCATATCCGAATAACAAAACGGTTTTGTTTAATCTTGAGATTCCCATTGGGTTTGTTGATTTCGAAAATGCATTTGACAAAGTTAACAGACATAAATGATGGTGAATAATAAAGAAGAGAAGATATCCCACACATTTTATAGGAGCTATCAAGAGCTTATTCAAAAATAACTATAAAGCTAAATTCCCACGAAACAGAATCTCTAACAACCTATAAGGACCTTAAGCAGAGATTATTAAAAATTACATAAAAAATTTTAATTTCGCAAAATTTACAATTTGTAAAATAGCACTCATATCAATTATTGCTGTAAACCGCAACGATTGTTTAATCGGTTTCTGCACTTTACATAAAGGTCAACACATCGTTAAGTTGTTAATTCCAATCCATTCTATCGGCATTTCCTATTGTAATTTTTCGAAAACAAATCGATCGATATTTTTTCTTTGCGTAGAGAGATGATATTTTAACCGATCCTTAATATGACGTGCCATAAAAGGCATAGTGTCATTTAAGTTTTTATTGTGGCGTAATAAGGTGAGGGGTGAGTCGGAGCTCAACGGAGATTCTATGTTCTAATTAGAATTTCTATTCTATTATTCCATTATATTATACCATTTCCATCTAGAAACGTGGGTTCTTCATTTTTTCGGCATCATCCCCCCCTTAGTGAAAGTCTGATGAGTTATTTGTATTTGCACATATGTATTTGTACGACATTTCTTTTGTATTTCCAATAATAAAATTATACCCAAAATAATTGAAAATATTTTAATATCATTAATAAATGGTGGATCTATTTTTTTGGGTCCCAAGCTAAATATGAGATGGAGTTCCTTTTGTAATTGTAGTTGATAAGGTCAACAACAACGCTGTGGTCCATTGTTAAAACATCCTAACCATTCGTTATTTAAACATCATATTTATTCTTCATTATGATTTGGTTAATGGCCCGGAGGACAGCAACAGTCCTTCGTTAAGGAAGAACGTTACATAGCCGTTAAAACGTTCTAACTAAGAAATTGGTTTTTAGAAGAAAAACTTTGGCGGACTATCTCACGCATTCTGTTGACTGTACGTGTATTTTCACCTAGTCTAAACACTTAGCAGCATTTTATCAGGGAAGTTCATCGTTCATTTTATGTATATTGAATTAAATAAGCTTCACTTTGCTTTCCAAATTTACCCAAAAAATCTAGATCCGTTTTTTACGGATCTGTCGCGCTCAGGCAAAGTTTTTCCAAGATTCCCGTAAAAAGCTAGCCACTGTTTATTATCATGTCGGGGTGAGGCGTGGCCTAATGGTACTAACAGCCAATGGGAGACCCCTGTTTTGTTGACTATTTTAAGGGCTATTGTTGAGGGTTAAACATGTATTTTTCGCAATTTTTTTGTTTAATTCTCCTATATAAACATTCAGCTTTCCAAATATCTATAGAGAATTTTTATATTCGCGGTTTAGATCAAATCGGCAGTGAAAAACAAAAAAAATCAAAAATCGACATTGATTTTTGGACAAACCTGGGGGGCGCTATCTTTAATTTTTGGGAACTAGCCGCTGCTAGCTCTAAGTAATCGGGAGCTTTTTTTGAGAAAAAATATTAACAAGTAACGGACCCCATTAATGTAAATGATACAAGTATTAACAAAAATAACATAAACATAACAAATGAACTGTTATAACAAAATTTTGCTATAATTTTATAGAATACATTGTTGTCCATATTATTTGTGCTGGATTTAAAATTATGGATGTTGATATATTTCAATAATAAATTAAAATAAATCAAATGCACGTTTTTCGTATATAACTTCTATACTTTTTATATATTTGTGATGCGTTTCGGTATACAAACTGACATCATCAGACAAAATATTATAAATTTAAAGGAGATCTAGCCAAAATCATATATAATTTACATACGAGAAGGGTGCATTTTATTTATTCAAATTTATTATAAAAATAACCTCGTTATTTTCTAAATTTTATTATAATATGTACATTTAAATATTTCATTGTAAACGTATAAAAACAATTCATACTGGAACGATTAGGTACTAATTGACGCCTGTAAGTGGATTAACAAGCTTGGAATATAATGTTTGTATGTATAATGGTTCAAAAATAGTTCGTCGGCATACAACGAAAGTTGATTAACTGACATATTGTGAAATTGATATATAAATTCCTTTAAATACAATTTGTCATCATCTGCATATATATTCAGGAAAACCCAATTATCTTCTATTTAAATGCTATCAAAAGTGATATTGAAAAGTATAATTTCACAAATTATTATGTCAGTTAATGCATTTTACGCTGTTTGTCGATGATTTGTGAAATTTAAATGCAAAGCAATAGATAAACATAATAGAACCATAATACCAAAGAATTGCTCGAAGGATCCATGACGAGTGATGGTGTTTTAAAATACATATTTATAATAGATGATATTATAACAAAAACAATTATTTTAATAAAACTCAAACGTCGAATACATACATAAAAAAATAATATGTATAATTATGTACATACCTCCTTTTTATGTAAAGAATCAACCCTTAGATGTTTATGAGAAACCGAAGAAACCAATTCCTAAAATTGGGCTAGTGTAATTTAATATTTCACTTATTACCAAAATTTTTAATAAAAAAATGTATAATTATTACAAGTTTAATACACACTTTTCAAAATTTGTTTACACTTGATTGTACCTATATTTTGAAAGTGAAATTCTATACATATCGCCTGGGAAAAGTGTGTAGTCTTTGGTTATACCAGAACATTTCTTTCTCTTCCTGCAAAGCCTCTGGCATAACGAGCAGGGTCTAGGACTTTTCGGCGCAGCCGGTTCGGCTTAGCCGGTTCGGCGTAGCCCTTTCGGCGTGCACCCGATTCAGCGTAGCCAGTTCGGCGTAATACCGTTTCGGTGCGAGGACGTTTCGGCGTGAGGACGATTCGGCGTGAGGACGGTTCGGCGTGAGGACGATTCGGCGCAAGACCAATTAGACGCAAGGACAATTCGGCGGGAAATGATTTTCCGATTCATTTTAAAATATAATTAAATTCTTGTAATGGAAAATTAATGCATTATTTCGCAGTTTTTAATCACAAATTAAACTTTAATTCACGTTTGTAAAACTACATACGATCATTAACTTGAATATGTAATGTTTTTAATATACATATTATGTAGTTGATGTATAGCAATAAAATTACTAAATTTTATACTATGAAATTTTCTCCTTTGATTATTTATCGTAGAATCATTTCTAGGTGGTAGATTTAAAAAATTCAAATTCTAAATGCAGAGGTGGGCTAATACTTTTCGTATTAACCTGGATTTATAGAACAAAAATGGTTTCATTTGTAAATCATGAGGTTCAATAATTTTTAGAAATATTGTAAAACATTTTTGTTGTATTATACTTTAAGATTTCTTTAAGGTGGCCGAAAAATTCGCTGTTTTTGTTCGGTGCAAATCTTAAAAACGAATAAATTTAATGATATTCTAAAAACACCATCGAAATGGCTTGAAATTACAATGTGGATGGTTTTCATAAAAAAATTTCGGAAAATTTATTTTTCAGTGTCATATTTTTATTTATTTATTACTCATTAGTAGTCATCGGATTTTAGGCACTAAAAAACTACAAAATATGCTCTAAAATTTTGCAAATAAGCTATTCAAATTTACTAGCACAAATTCAATAGTAGATAATGTAAATTTAATCAATTGTTATTGATTATTTTTGTCTTTTAATAGATATTAAAAGACCTATACCCAATTTTAAAAAATATCTTATAAATTAACAAATAAAGGTCAACTATAATACAAAAATTTATTACAAATTTATATTACTCTAATCTTGAGATCCTGAATAACCTTAACAAAATGAAATATTAGTTTGAAAACCAAGATCATGTAATTTAAAAATTAAATCTTTAATAATTTGAGACGCGTCTAGAGAATTTAAAATATTCTCATCTTTGGTCGAAAAGAGGCTGTAGGATAAAAAACCCGAAAATTAGCCAATGAAAACATTAACACATAACATTATTATACTTACACACACACAGTGAAACTTACGAATACTACTAACAGAAATTCTAAAAATTACAAAAATATAATTTTTGTAATATTTCTATAGTCTCTCTCGACTGAAAATGAGGATATTTTAAATTCTTGAAAAGCGTCTCGAATTACTAAAAAGGTTAGCGCTGAATCGTCTTAGCGCCGAATCGCTAAATGGGCTACGCCGAATCGTCCTCACGCCGAACCGTCCTCACGCCGAAACGTCTTCGCGCCGAAACGGTATTACGCCGAACTGGCTACGCCGAACCGGCGGCGCCGAACTAGCTACGCCGAATCGGCGGCGCCGAAAAGTCCCATTCCCTAACGAGCATAACTAAACTACTTGAATTGCTTTATCGCATGAAAAACATGTAGAATTTTCAGGTTTCTAACACTCTCATTTTAGATCCATTAGCCTACAGTTGCAAGCTTTAGGAATGAATTAGTCGCAGAAATCCATAGGCAATTTTAACAATATCACTCAAAGCAATCTTGGGTTTTGATTTATAATAAAATCACAAAGAGACGAGAAGAAACCTTGTTAGATTTTAAATTACGCAAATAGAAAGTGTAAAATAGGCATCTGCAAATTTTAATAGCATTGGTATAAGATAACAAAAAATTAATTAATTCCATTGTTTAATTAACTTTTTTTAATAGAAAAATATTATAGATCTAATCAGAGGCTAGTAACTAAATTATTTTGTTAGCAACATGGGGCCAAATTTACTATTATTTGATCTTCATTGTTTGATTCTGCACGCGGCGCGCTTACAAAATCAAGTATTGTTATTAAATGCCTGCTTCTGATGTCCTCAATCTTAACAATTCCTTACCCCTGTGTATATAATTTTCCGTTGTTAACTGAGAATAGGTATGCAATTATCTTACTCATGCATATGTAAACGTTGTTTGATTGTTTGTAAAATTATATGCAAATACGTGACTAAAACTACTTATTTGAGTACAGCTTAAATCAATTATGTAAATAACTACAAATAAATAAATAGATACAGGAAAAATAATGTAGGTATGTACTAAACAAAAGTGTACAAATTTTAACTACATAGAACAACATGTGAATTAAACAATGACAGTCATCTCATAACGACAAAATTATGAAATAGCTTCGTTAAAATTCCAATGTCAGAATTCAGCTTAATTTATACAACGTGTTTTTCTACACGATTGTATACCATATAGACACATACATTAATTGTTATGTTATTTATTATAATTTTTTACGCAATTCTTTAACATAACATTGTACAAAATTGAATTTTTGAATAATACTGCTCGTTGTCGATCGATTAATAATATCAGATAGAAATGAACCTTATTATCCTTCTTATTTAAAAAACCACATAACTACATTAATTTTTTCTATTTATTAATTTTTTACAACAATCAGGATAGTATATAGATTTAGACCGCAAAGAGTTCACATAGAGGAACCCACATTAACATTCTCTACACAGAAAAGTGGGCAGGTTACGAAATGCTTTATTATTATAAACATAATTAGTGTAAATGATTGGTTGAGTATAGAGGTCAATAAAAACAATGCAAACAAAACCACACAGAAAAATTACAACAAAATTAAAATATTGGTAAAATAGTCAAAGATGCTATATATTTATACCAACCTAGTAAAAGAAATTGCCGATGAGTGTCAGCAGATGGGGACTGTGCGAAAAACAGGAAAACCTGAAGGAATATCAGAAAACAAAAAGAACAACGAAAACAGCGGCAATTAGCTCTTATGCTTTCACATGCTTTTTTAGCCCGATGTTTGGGCAGTTAGCTTTTATTCCCAGCTTTGGAGCACGGTAAACTCGTGGGTTCATTACAACACAGGTGGTGGTGATTCAAATAGCTAAAACAAATAGTAGTTTTTTTTTGGACGCCAGGTGGGAATAAAACAAGCACTATTTCAAACTATGATTTATTATCGCACCAAATATATTTAGGAGAGTGATTGAGGTATCTTCGAGAATTCAAGAGCGGAATTCAAAATATAACAAAAGCAAATGCCCTAAGGCCAAAAATGTACAGGGGAGATTGAAAGTCAACACGCCCGGCAATTTAAACTATTATACCTGCGCCACTGCCATAAAGTGAATAATGAGCTTCAAACGAAGGTGGCAATATGCAAAATTAAAATTAACTGAACTTAAAACAAACGGGGTGGTATAGGAATCCGAAGTCTCGTTTTGTAACGTTGACGAGCTCGCCTCCGATATTTCCACGGTCTCGGTCTTTGGCCAAAAAGTAAGTAGACATGTTCGCAGCAAACTAAAAAATGCAAAATCACTACAAAATCGATTAGCAAATCAACACCCTCGGGGCTCTTGTGAAAAAGAAAGGAAAGTGGCAGAGCAGCAGGGAGTTGATCGAAAAGATCCGGACGTGGTAGAACTTACACTTCAATTCTAATTCTAGTTACTAAACGAGTATTGTTGCAACTATTATCCAGAAAATTAGCAAACCGGAATGCACCATTCTTACTCTACGGGTAAAGATATGGAAAAGTGGAAACCAATCGAATCCCATAAAGGAAAACTTGAACAGAACCGATTCTTTGCCAGACCAGAACCTCGTTACTCGAAAGTCATGAAATTTCCACTGACAAGCTCTATAGTGATATCCAATCGTAAAAATCCAAAACCCTTCTTTGAGCACAAATCCATTCAAATATTCGCATTTGATTAACAATTTTCGAATTTTCAATTTTACTGTTCATAATCAATAATAATTCTATACAGTCGCCATTCTTAGTCTCCATTTATCCCACAATTTTCCTGTATAATGCATGATGGTGCACAATTAACAATGCAATTATTGTTACATAGTTAATTCACAGTAAGATGTTTAACAGTTATGTGTCATTATTATAATTATGTTGACATTTATCCGATATTGAAATCGCTATTGAAATCTTAAAATAAGAAATTTTAAATATCACTTAAAATAGTACTTACATTTATTCGCTATAGTTATTGAAATCAACCGCTAACGTAAGATTCCTCCGGGTTTGAGTTTAAAATATTTTGACGGACTCCGTGCTTCGGAGCGCACTGAAATCTGTCGGTCCCTCTGTGTTCATGTTTTGCCTTCATAATAATAAACAACAGGGTACAGGTACATCGAGCTCCAGCTTAGTAAGCTACCTAAGATATAAAAACCAATTAAGTTCACAAAACCTTTTTATAAAATTTAGTAAAACACAAGTCCCAGGCCTAACCTAAGAAGAAAAGGAACACTAAATGGTAAGTTTATTTATTTACTTGTGCTTCTTTTACTTCTGCAAGTAATTTTTTTTTATCGAGAAGCCATGATAAAGGCTTTATGTTATTGTTGTGTATGACTGCAAACGAAAGATTCTGTGACAGTATTAATTATCCAACTACTGTTAAGCTAAGTTGTGCAATATTATATCGTGTACGTTAGATACTGATGTGTTGTACCTATTTAATATTTGTTTTTGATTATCAAATTACATATTTTTTTCTTGCAGTTGTTGATTAATTTTGAGAGTATATTATTTTAGCTTCTTCGGAAATTTCACCTTCGCTGACCGATGTTCGAAATTCGAAAAAATATAATTTTTTGTAATGGTTCAGACAACTAACCCAAAAAATAGCTCAATTGCTAATAGCAATTGATGATTTTAGTTCCTCTAACACGATTTTTCGTCTATCACTAGCTTAATTTCATTTTTAAGGAAAATTATCATTAGTCCAAAATTATCTACAGAATAATAAAATCAATTTCGAAAGATTTCGAATAAAATTTTTTTACATGTCATCTACATCATCTACATCATCTAAAATTGAGTGAAAATGTTATCCCATTCTAACCTAAGTTTTGTAGTATGAGAATTTTTTACATATTTAATTATTTTTTATAATAAATCTTTACGTAATTGAAGATTATTTGCAGATTTATTTTCAGTTCTGTAGTTTAAATTTTTTTATTATATTAAATTAATATTATTGTTAAATACTTGAGCGGTGTATTATTCTCGAAAGAATGTACCCCCTTGCCTCAGACATCGAGTTAGCTATTATGAAGTGGGCAAACACCTGACGTCTTCAGAAATCTTCTCAAGATTAGGCAGATAACTCCTTTCCTGAACCGAATTGAAAAGGAGAAGAAATGTTTCAGAGACATGGATAAGTAGTTCGTCATTTTGGCTTTGGATTTCATCACCTATAGGCATTTCATATTAGTGTTTGGAACGCGAAAAAGAAGATAAATCGACCTTTTGTGAAATGTTAAAGAAAATTCTCATTAGATACGGGAGCTTCATACGCAATACCAGGAAAAAGCTACGGTATATGTGCAGGAATTATTCGCATAATAAGATTCTTCTTTTTTGGAAATATATCAAACGAAGAGTGATATTATATTTCACTTTCTATGGGAAAATGTGAAGGTCCTGCATTAACTAATAAAGATTATCCTAATGAAGATGATCGTAACCATGATGTATATAATAAATAATAGTATGGATTCATTTATGATTAATTTTGTGAATTGCACGAATTATTACAATCTTCGGAAGATTACGAAAGATGGTTACAATCTGGAGCAAAATTACATATTACGAGAAAATAAAAAACCAATAAAATAGAGTTAAAAATAATGTTATTAATATTAAGTTAATGAAATAAATGCGCTAAACATGAAAACAACAATAAACTTGTATTTTCTTCTTCTTTAAATAGTGACGTGGCTACTCTTTAAACATTGTATATTAACTTCGTCGAAAGCAAAAGTTGACTTATGGAAACTATATATTTAACTGGGTAGTTTGCCTTTAGGTTTTAGATCACAGGAATGTATTCGGCGGGAAAAGGAATAGAACTGAAGTTTTGGCTCATTGCCGATCGTAAGCAAACGAGAAGGAGGAAGAGGCATTTCAAATAACAAAAACCTTCCTTCTTCTTCTCCTAGTGCCGCCTCCACGATGAATGTTGGCAATCGTCATGGTTATCTGAATTCTGTAGACTTCCACTCGAAGCAACTGGATAGAAGAATAGCCAAATCATTCGCCTGCCGACACTTTTACTGCCCAAGATCTTCCCTTGTATGATAACGCAGATCATATTTCTTTGCAACTACTTTGACCTAAATATTGCAACTTACTCGTTTTGATGTTTAGCAGTTAAATGCGTCTACTGCTAATGCGAAACGCTCGGATCGAATCCGGGCAGTGTAAGAATTTTATTCTGACCGTCTCTCCTCGGAAGGCAATGGCAAACTACCGAGGTAATCTGCCATGAGAATCCATCTCAAAATGAAGTGTCGTATTACACTTCCCGTGGTTCGGAGCCCACGTTAAACAAGTAGGTCCTCTATGTATGCGAAAACACATTGAACGCATGTCACATGCATAGAAGAGATGGATCACGATGCTTCTGTCAAGAAGCTAAACGACTGGAGAGAGTGTCATTTTCACCAATTTCAACAATTTTCTAGGGATTTACATTTCCATCATGATGTTGTACAAGTCTTCTCTACCAATGCTGTCATATACTTATTTCTTCTTCTTCTTCTTCAAGTGCCGTGCCTGATTTCAGACGTAGGCGACCTCTCTCCTATGCATGTGTTGTGCGTTTGAAGTATTATCACACACATAGGGGACCTACTGCTTAACGCGGGCTCCGAACCGCGGGAAGTGTATACACTTCATCTCCAGAGAGGCTGTACTAGGCAGATTACACCTCGGTGGTTTGCCATTGCCTTCCGAGGGGAGACGGTCAGAATAAAGTTTTACTGAGCCCGGAGTTGAACCAGGTATTTAGCATTAGCAGCAACGCACTTAACCGCTAAGCTGGCGACCGACATATACTTATTTAAAATCTATGAATATCAAGTGCGTCTCCAATCCAAATGCATGACTAATTCCTTGTATTTCTCTCAAAACAAATAGCTGGTCCGTTACTGATCTACCCTTCCTGAAGCCGCACTGATACTTCCCAATCACTTCCTCTGCATACTCTCCAAGTCTTTTCTTTATGCATGTGGCCAGTATTTTGCAGCAGACATCCAAGAGCACATTCTCTCTGCAATTTTTTTTATAGATCGGAATTCCTCAATGTATTCCTTCCATATTTTTAGCCTACATTTATCAGACCGTTTTTACCTAGTAGCATGTTAACATGGGTTTCGCTTGTATAGATGTTTGTCAGCTCTATTATCTTTTTATGAA
Organism: Podabrus alpinus; assembly: GCA_932274525.1. Lineage (NCBI taxonomy): Eukaryota > Metazoa > Arthropoda > Insecta > Coleoptera > Cantharidae > Podabrus > Podabrus alpinus. The sequence continues at coordinate 61,523,018 of OW026457.1, read as the reverse complement.
CATTGAAGGTGTCATGATTTGATTGGAGGTATTCTATCTCATGGAATATTTTAGTACACAATCTCCCTTTAGCGTGGCGTATGTTTTCACGTATTTGAGGTTGTTGAAAAACCTTTAAAGTTATATTATTGTAACAAGAGGTTATTTTGAAACTCACCATGCATACTTATCAATGTTTTCCTAACTCCCGATATATTAATAATGGAAGATTTTCAAATGAACAAGTTGTATCTCAACAACACATAATCTGTTCTTTCTTTAGAAGGAATATCACGTTTACTGGCAACAGATCCGATCGCCGAGTTCACCATCCAAGCCCTAAACACTTTCCTAAAATAGCACACCCTAGAACTAGAATTTATTATAGATGAGCAGGGTTTGCAATAAAGTACCCTGATGCAAATACTATTAGAAGTTGTCTAGAGTCAATCTACAGACAATATTGCAGAAAATGGTCTTGGTAATTGGACACCGAAAGATACATGAGTACTTAAACACACTTATGATTGTAGATAACCATCTTATGTGTAGAGGATGCAATGAAGAAGACGAAACAGATGAGTATGATGTGCTTGGTCACTGTCCAATTTTGACATCAAAAAGAAAACCACGTTGCTGCACTGCGCCTGCTAAGATCCTTGAGTTCGTCCTTTAATTGGGATGGATTAAGGAGTGACAAGGCAGGGGCCGCTTTATTGGAGGCAGTACAATGGGACTGAGTGCGCACAGGGTTTCCCACCCTTTAAATTTAGAATCCAAATCGCTTGATGTGGTATGAAAAGTTTTCAAACTTGACAGAAAATTTAAAATAAATTATGCAGTAAATAAAAATCTCGTTATTAAATTTTCAAATTCGGGATCCCTGATTATGAGTACCTAATGTAAAAATGTAACTAATAATTTATTAACAGAATTAATTAAACCTGAAATAAACAAACTCACATATACTTTATTGATTGAGTTTTATTAAAAAAAAAATATCAAATATTTCTAATTAAAAATAACACATTGTATGATGCAGTTGAAAAAATCATTAATTTTAATTTTTAAATTTATTCCAGATGACTATGAGATATGCGCGATGCATAAGTAAATAAAATCAGAAATATAAATTATGCTTAAAATTTAATTAAAATAAATTATTGTTATTTTATTGCCATACCATGTTTCGTGGTTTAGCGACTCGTCAGCAGATATATCGTGATTTGTGCGATAATGCGGAAATAAATTAAAAATTCAAATTTTAACAAACACTCGAGCTTTTCTGTTTGGTTGAACTTTCTAGTCTATAAACTTGTAAAGAATAAGCAAATACAATTTAAATATTTGCAATATTTCTGCTGCATGTTTTTAGTATTTTTTTAATTTCACACCTTTTGTGATATAGTAGAGAGATTTTAATTGAATTTGATCCATTTGTAAATGTAATTAATGAATTCTTTTAATCTTGTTATCAATGAATTAGAAATGCAAATGATTGAAATATGAATAAATATGAGATTTACAAAACCTTGTGCAGATACTTGACTGTTTATTTATTGTTTCCATAGAATATTAACAGTAATAACTAATTGATTCTAGAATTCTACTACTTCAATGACTTCTTTTTGCATAAAATTGTTCACACATACAGTATACTTTCGCACCCATATCAAGATAGTTCGTTTAACAAGTGCATTCGAATACTGAATACAGAAAAACATTTTCACTCGATGTACTTTATTAGTGTAATTAAACTTACAACCTGCCTTGAATTGCGTTATTTAAAGTATTTCTTGATCAAGTGAGAAATCGAACACTAATTACATTTTAAGTAAAATGGAAATGGCTTTGTTTTGTTTATAACCATTACCTTGCTTAAACATTAAAACTTAATAAATGTGACCAGCCGATCATCATTTTTATTACAGTAATTATGTAATAATTACGTATCGCATACGTAAAACAAAAACTGGGGTATTAACAAAACAAAATTTTCGCACGTTAAAACTGTTTATGAAAGCTATAAATAGTGACATAAATTTTTAATAGTTAATGTTCTAAACAAATTTGGTAAGTCGTGTATCATAAATTAATAAAGTTTTTGCAATATATTATAATGCTAATACAAGATTATTCACTTAAATGCTTTTTCTTGATTTACAGCTTCATTTAACTACTAGATAATATTTTTACTGTTTTAACATAAAACATCATTTTTGAAAATTGCTATTTTTTCAACTGTTAAAGTTTACATAATTTATTAAAATGGATTTTTTTTAAATGTGTGAACATGTATATTTCTAAACACCTGTTGTAAAAAAATGAAAGATGTTAATTTTTCCATTCTGCCTGGCCCCTTTCCTTTTGCACATTTTTTTATCGTTATAAACGATATCATGGAAATTTATTTCTCTATCTGCATGCAAACTAGGTATACCTTCTGTGAAGTATGAGCGCTATAATAACCCATGTCGGAAGCAATTATTATTGTAACATTGCACAGATACCTGCATCATCTTCTTCAAGTAGTTTCGTTATAAAATAAGGATAGCATCGTGACTGTTGATGAGAAGGTGTAACGGTTCAGAATCGGCGGCGTCACTGATGACACGGAATTTGATTTTGCTGATAAAGGAATATTTGCACTATTCAGGATTCAGTACTTTTAAGGTTTTTCGCCCATGCGAATAAATTACAGTGTAATCTGCTTATAATGAATTTCAAGGCATCAAAGGAATTAGTTCATTATAAGCAGATGTCAAATTTATTTTGATTAATAGATAACACAGCAGTGGCTTGGTGTGATCACTGGTTGAGTTACAGCGCGGAAATTGTGGGTTCGAATTGAATATCCAGTGAATATCAACACTCTGTGGATAAATTAGTTGAAAGTAAAAGAGAAACAAGAAGATTGATCCACATCAATAAATGGATCGTAAAGACTTTGCAGAAAAAGCAGAGTAGCAATATTCCGAATGGACTGGAAAAGCTTGAATATATGAATAGATAACAGGACGACGAGCTTATAATTAAATTGTCATTGACGTCCCACAGTAGTTTTGTGCGCCAATTCAAACAGTTGGATTAAATTTGTTTGTCCTGTTGGTCGATTTTTCATTTCAGTACAAGTCATTTCTCCTCATTTTAGGAATGTGTCCCTTTCTGTTTAAAAAAATGTAATTAGGTTTGAGATCCTGAATTATTTAAATGTTTGTTTTAATTACAAACATAATTTGCTTTTACTCGTTTGGTTAATTTTGATATGGTGGTTTAGTAGACGTTTTTAATTGTATTATTTCGGTAAAAATCATAACTTATTTAGACTTGTAACGGTCTCAAATGAATGTTTCATGCTTTTTTTTAAAACACCCGGTAAATGTTAACTTATAAAATAAGATTTAATAGCATTGTTTTTAACATAAAGCTATTGCTTTAATTTTATTGTTTCCGTGTCGTAAAAGGAATTCTGGAAACTTTACGTAATTTTGGACAAAAATACGGTTCAAGGTGATGATTCAATTTATGCCGCCTCATTTTCTAAATTTTTGGATTGGTCAGCTTAAACGTAATGTTTGATACCATTGGAAACCAAAGTGTATAAATTTGCGCGTAGCTTATTTCTGGAGAGTAGATTACCGCCAACCGAATCGCTCCTCGACCATTTGCTAAGTTTGAGAATTTGAGATCTTCGTGTTTAAGTTTTGAGTTTTGAGTAAAGTTTTGTGTGGCACCTCATGAAGGAGGGTGTTAATAAAAGTTCGGCATAAATCGAACCACCCTTGGTATAGCGTGAAAGTTCAATTAATGAAGATTTGGTAAATTCAAATTATTTAGTTCTCGTTTATTGGTAACAGCAAGTGTCTGATACGATCAAGGTTTCCAGAATAATTAATTAACATCTGGTAGAAGACAGTTAATTTGGTTACCTGTTCATCCGACGGAAATCTGTTAATGTAAGTTTTTACATGTTACCTAGTGGTTTATTTGCGTCATTTGTGATATTGTAAATTCCAGTTTTAAAAGAATAGCTTGAATAGTTGTTCCATATTTAGTCTTTAAGTTCCTATGATGTCATTCTAGTTGAACCCACTCGTGTTTATAATTATTTTAGCACATAATTAAATTTATACTTCTTTTTTAAGAAATAACTTTTGTTTTATAAATTTAGATTTAGAATATAATTAAGTTGTACAGAGACGGCACCGTTTGCTTCTATACATTTTCTTATTCTTTTTATAGAAATACTAATTATCGTCATCCATTAAACTGTATGCCTATATTATTATGTTTTTCATTGCGATTATTAAATGTATTTAAATGTTTGCCTTGAGTTTTATTGTGTCTAGACAAAAGTAAATCCAGCATAGCTTACGACTCTGAGATTGAAGTAAAAGTTCCATGTGCTACGCTAGTTAGTTTGGGCATTAGCGGGTTATTATTTTTTCGAGTAATAATAACATTTTTTGGATCAACGAAATTTGCTAAAGTAAGTATCGCCCGCATTACGCAACCAGGAAACTTTGTGTGCAATAACTGCATTGCTTCCCGCGCCGTGTGGCATGTGGCAACTTCTTCTTGAAACCAATTGTCTTCAACACTCATGTCGTTCAATTGGTGCCAAAACTAATTTGTTACCTGTTACTCACTACAGCGATAGTTTTGCGTGACCAACCACTACGAGAACGCACTGGTCTTTGCACATCTAACATCGCCCCTCCGCATCTCAGGCGCCGACATGCCTTGCTGAGGGAGTACAATAGAATTGTGTCTGATAGTCAACACCCCGCATACGGGGACATGACACATTCCGAAGTAAGAAGACTGAAGTCTCGCCACCCTCCGCAACATACAGCGGGAGAGCCGGTGGATTCCAATTACAACATTTCGGGGCGGGAGGAGTGGAACATGGATCCTGTCCGTAACTCCCAACATATAGTCGACTCAACCGTCCCAGTAACGGGTTCCGAATTGTCACGAAAACAGTGGTGCACTTTGAACAGAATCGGGACAGGTCACGGAATATGTTCACAGTCTCTGTACAGATGGGGAGTGGCCGACTCTCCCGAGTGCGCCTACTGCGGTGCCGCCTCCCAGACAATAGAACACCTGGTCTTGGAGTGCCCAGATCTGAAGTACGAGGGGTATATGGCGGATTTCTTCGGGAGCACTTTCCCAGCACCGACTATTTGGCAAGCCTCAACATCTGAGAGGTCATTTTCCTTTGGTTTTCCATGTGCCTCTGTATTTTTATAATATGCTTTGTGCAATGAATAATGTATGTATCTTATGTAATAATAATGTAACTTAGTTGTTGTTCAATCAAATAACACTAAAACCTTATTATCAGTGAAAAGTGGACTTATGACATTTGCATGAGAAGCTGACGATATATAAATTATACTTTAAAATATAATTTTCAAGTGGCATAGCATAAAAGTGGCGTTGGGGAGTATTTTGCGAGCACAGCTCGCCTAACCTCTCGTCTGATGATCGAGTAAGCTGACGTAGAAATAGAAAAAAATTAAGTTATGGCGCGACTTAGATTACAAAGCCTTGCGGTCTTGGATTGAATACAGATTACAGAAGATTTTCATAAACCATGAGGCGATTTATTTGCTGTAAAAAATTGATAGGTGAAGGCTGCCAATATTAAAAATTGACCATGAAGTAAATTCATTTTTACCAGACACGATTTCAGAATGAGGCGCTAACGGCTTTCATTTTGGGTAGTAAACAGACTAAAAACGAGAAAATGAAACTTCAACGCCGTAAAGTGACATGATGCGTTCTTCTAGGTGAAAAGCGAACGCAGCATTCTTAACCGTGAACTTGAAAGATTTTATACTTATTGTGCCAACGGTTTCGTCACGCTGTGACATCTTCAGGCGATAAGTATGCTGAAAACGTGTGTAAATTATATTTTACAATGGGAAATTTTTTTAATTTAAACCCATAAATTTTGCATCATAATAGAGCCCTTAAGTTTTCAACACCAGGCTCGAACCGGAAAAGAGGCAAATTTACAGAAAATGGTGTTAAAAATCACACCTGAATCCTAAGTCCAAGTAGATATAAGCTAAATTAAACTAAAAAAATTGCTATGAGCAAAAGCTAAAAGGAAAATTTATCATTCTAACCTCTGTAGTTTCCGAGGTACCTACAGTCTTACAAAGTACATCGTTTCATTTTCAATTTTTACTCAAAATAATGTAGTTTTCAGATTTTCGTCTAAACTTTTTTACTTATCCATTTTACACAAAAGAGACTCACAGATAAAAGAAATAATTTTAAGTACCCTGTAAAACTATCCGTAGAACTACTTTCTAACCCTAACAGAGCTTTTGCTGTGAGCTTTAAAGTTGTTCACTTTTAAAGTGTTTTTTCATGTCAATTTTTTTAATCATTTATTCGTTTTTTGTACATCCCACATCAAAAAAGTATAAAATAAGATTTAAAATAATTAAAACTGTGCGTCAAACTAAAAAACGATTATTTTAGCTTTGGTAATAGTTTGGAGATGAGCCCGGAGAACAAAAAAATATTTGTTTGATGAAAATTTTGTAAATTGCGTAGAATTAAGTCCCCTATAACTTTTCTTCATCATTTTTATTAATAGTATTTCCAGAAAAAAAGATATTTCCAAAATATGAAATTTAATAATTTTCAGCAAAAATGTAATGAAAATTTGATGTTTTCTGAAAAGCCATATCTCGAAAACTATTAGGATTACAACCTTCCAATTTTTTTTAGTTGAACTTGGAATTTTATTCTTTATAGGTACTTAAATTTTAAATGTACAAATGCATCCATTCTTGAACCAAAACCAAAATTTTAATCAAATCAAGAATGAATAAAACCGCAATAAGAAATATTATGAAACGATTACTGGCAAACACGAAAACTGAGTATTTTGTATGTAAAGGATAACGTTTTTGGAAAAACAAATAGATGGGTAAATGAGATAGCTTTCGGGTGAGTATGTTATTTATTTAAAGAACAATTAAATTAAAAATGTAATGATTAGTTTATTAGATAAAATGACTTAATTGTATATTATTAACATCAACAACGGTAAAAAAGAAAAACTTTTGAAGACAGAGTATATAACAGTCATTGCAAAGCGACGTCGTGGCTCACCGCTACAACGGCAATTAAACGACTTAATTAAGCAACTTAATCAACTTGTCATACTAGGAATCGGTTGGTATAGTATAGAACATGACAGAATAAAAAGCGTGCTATAAAATGTAACACATTCCAATAGAACAACACAATTCCGTATAAGTACCTAGCAAAGCTGTTAGACGTAGGTTAATTTTATAACGACACGGTGGTTGATTGAACTTTGTCGCTCTTTGAGAGCCCGATGTTGATTTTTCTGCTACCGTGTCTTTCAAATTTTGTTTGATTTACTTGTTCGAGATTTCTAATTATATTTTTTCTTTAAGAGCTAGCAGGTCTATTATCACCCCCTACGTTGTAATTCTTTTATATTCACCGATGCTTATTTTTCAGAAGTAAATTTGCCTTTTGAATTTTCCAGCATGTATCCTTTATCAGTTACCAGATTCTTGGCAGTGCTCGCTCTGAGATAATGAAGCGAATTCGTCTCACTCCTTGCCTCCAAATTGCGTATATTGTATCACAGTCAGGGGGCAAATAAAAATATAGGGATTTGTGCCGTTCAAGTAATTAGGTTGTCGAGAACACTCGTGTCCGCTCTTACCCTCTACCTCTATTGTCAATTCGCACACTAATCATTTTCATCGTAATAGCTTCTAAATTCTTGCGGATATTTAATTCAGTTTCTCTCAACACATTTCCTAGCAATATCCCAATTGTCTCAGAATGGGGACATCACCGGAAATCGAGACAATTCCAGACGCGTAACTTCGTCAATCATTCGAACGTGCGTATTGTAGAACCCTCCGGAATCACAAGGGAGTTCCTCGCACACCTCTTTGACAAATTTCAATTTTAATTTTTCTTCGCTTTCGATGAATGATGATTGTGTTACGTTGCGAATGTCAACATTTTATCACCGTCTTTATTTCTAACGATTCAATCGACATTATTTCACTAGGTGACAACTTACTATTAATTATTGTCGAACTGTAGAAAACTTGTAATCGAATGTCTTCGGTAGCGACATGTGCCTAATGATCAACAGTGATCGCTTGTCATTTCAACTAAAAAAACTTTGTCTTGAAGATAAATACTTGGATTTGTTATCGTGTAATTGAAATTTTCAACCCAATATTACAATTTGTCAATTTCAATAAAATCCCATTACCATAATGCATTTAAATTGGCTATTACTTATTATCTATAAGTTAGATATTTTAAAATTATTAAACCTTGTTTGCATTTTACATGTTCTGTAACGCTTCATTGATTTATGCGATATAATCCATTTGCGTAACGTTTGTTTTTGTTATAAATTTTAAATAATTTCTTTACCTGCGCAAATCTTATTAAATTATCTTACTTTCATTGCAAGTTCATACCGAAAACGCCAATACCAAAAAACAAAAAATTCGGGAATTTTAAAATAGGACAGAACACACGAATAGCATTATAAAGTATCAACGTATAGTGCAAATAGAGGTAATGTGTTTTAGTAATTAAAATTTTGGAATCACTCATCTGCCATATTTTGGTTCCGGATAAACTTCCACATATGGTATACCCGAGTTTTTGCTATTTGCTGTCAAGTGAAATGTTGTTCGTAGTCAAATTTGGCATGTAAAAAAGTCATTAGTTGAATTTATACTTGATCCAATATATATTATAGTAATATGTATACAAAAACCAAAATAAGACAGATGATTGATCTAAAAATGTAGCTCTAGTTATTTATTGCTAAAACAACGTACATACCTAATATGTACTACGTATTTGAATGTTAGAAATATACCGTTTATACGTAGCGATTTTTAACTAGTTGAATCTGATTTTAACCAATTTATATTGATATAAGTAAGTAATCCAAATCTTCATCTACTTCTTCGCAACCTCTTCTTGTCCACTGCAACAAATTGTTCTTACCGATCTTTTTCCAGTCTCCCTGTTATAATATAGGTTATGTTCTATAAAATCGCAATCGAAAATTTGATGTTGCCTGTTTTATTCGTCTTTTCTAAGGGCATATTTTGTAATTTGCAAGTACCTAATTTTTAATCATTTTGTATGCAGGGTTTTAATTACAGAAAAAAAATCTCCATTTAGCCACATTTAAAATATGGATTATATTGATCCGAGGGATAAATCAGCAACAGAAAATATACTTATAGTATATCACATCTCCTTTCCACCAAAAACTACTATATGAAAAAAAGTGTAACATATAAATAAATTCAAATTTGAAAAGTCGTCGCCGACTTTTATTGCGTCGATTTTTAATATAAGTAACTATTAAAATTTATTCGACATGCGCTTTTCCTACACTTCACATTTCTCACATTGTGACACCAAATTTCCCTCGTGATTTACCTCTTGAATTAATCCGTTTATGAGACAGTAGAAGTAAAAATTGAAAGAATGAACCACAAATTAATAAAAATTAATTGATTTCATTTCAATTTTTAATTCTTTCGACTTAATCCATTTTTTTAAACGTGGTTAAATGAGGATATTTTCCACCTTTAAAATGGTGTAGCGTAAGGTTGTTTTTGGAATGAAATTATTTACGGTTTCATTTTTCTATTTTTACCTCAAACTCATAAACAGGTCGACTTAATCAATTTTTTAAACGTGTTTAGATGAGGATTTTTTGCACCTTGAAGTGCTATTTTATATTTTAAAATAGAGGTAGCTGGTAGTGAGGGGGTTAAACCCCCTACAACAATCAAACACTGTTGGTTTTGAACTCCCCTCTCTCTGTCTAAATCGACGTATTTCTTGCTGTAATTAAATTTACTCAGAAAGTTATTGAGGCTGGCTAATTTTGCAATGAAAACTCGGTAACCTACTCTTACTATGTTTACCATGAGTGGAAACGCCTTAAGTGAGTGGAAAATGAAGATGTGTTTTAATGAACTTTATCGGGTTTATCCAAGCGTTGAAGTCCTGATATATTGGGATTGTGACGTGGTAAAGTGGTAAACTGGTAAGCACCAGCAGTGTGGCTTAAGCTTACACCGGCAGACTAGCGAGCGGGAAACCGTGGTTCTATACCTAGTCGCGACGGATATACTGCTGTGATCCACAAGCCCAATATAAATCTGTGGGCTATGGGGAAGGCAACGGGAAACCACCCCATTAAATTTCTTTCCCTAGTTAAGTCATCTTGACTTCAGTCAAGTTGATAACCAACGTTCGCTGAGCGGATACGGTACTTTAAGAAGAAGAAGAAAAGTGGTAATACTTCGTACGCTGTAACAAAAGCTTTTTCTTTCAAAGTTTTGTTACTTACGAGTTCCCTTATACCTCGTTTTACACTAGCGCCATCGTACCGGAAATGATGATGTGTACCACGCTAGGTTATTTAATTCCGATCAAAAGTTCCTTTTTTCTTGTTTTCCGATTGTGTAATTCTAATGAAGTATGGATAACCCGATTCTTTCAAATGCATTTTTGGATGAAGTTTGTTGCGTCTTGTTGGTATTTGGAAATCTTTGTAATTATTGCAAAGCATTGAGTTTGAGTTGGGAAAACGATGATGGTCACCATACTTTGTTTAACGTCGATAAGGTGTTCGCGCATTGTGAACACGTTATTATTGTTCGATTTGGTTGTTGGTTACCAAAGTTGGAATGCAGAAAGTTTACTACGATAAATTCGAATTTGATGTAAATTTAGCATATCGTTTGGTGTTTGCTCTACTTTGTCCTTATTGATAATCGAAACCTGTGACTTATCAATTTATTGTTTTCATAAGGTTCATTTTGCGAACTATTACCTTTATTATTTCAAAGTACAAGTTTTAATTAACAAGTTATTTTACTGTTTTATGCGTATTTCAATCGTATTTCACATAAAGGCGAGTATGCGTATATTTATGATGCATAAAGTTTTATCTATGAATATTGCAGATTATGGTATTTCTATTTACAATTAAATTCCGTACAAAGTAGATTGTGTGAACCTGATTTCGTCATATTTGTAAGAAAATTATGGGTAAGGTCTTTAATTGTATTTATCTAGTTGCTAGATTTGATGTTGAATAACTTTTGATTATTTTAATTCTGTTATTTCTAACATTTATAAAACATAAAACAAAATATTATAAAATTATTTTCTTACCGTTAGTACCTACGGTGTTTTATTTTGTATTGAACATTTTAGTGTCCCTTATCGTAACTTATCTACGACTCTCGCATACCGTCTAGAGCTAGCAGAAGATCAAGGGTGGTGATTTCCCTACGTCGTTTTAATGACTGGCGTCTGTTGGAGAAGTGGAGAAAACAAAATTTCGTGAAGAGAAGAGTAAAATTGAAATAAGTACATCAATAAGTCCTAAATTAAGATGTAGAATATGATTTGTAAGTAATTATGTGTTTTAACTATGTTTTACGTCGCAATGGATCGAGGAACCCCGTAGGAAAAGAGAGAGAGAGAGATCTCAATTGGAATATAATGATGAATCGAACCTGGTTGTTCAATGTAAGGTAAGTTTAATTTACAATTTTGTTGACATATTTATTTTTTGGATGTTATCTGTTATTTATTTGCTTCATTCGTATTTTTGGCAACGATAATGTAAACTTTACTGAGATATCTCAGTGCGTAGAACTCTTATTTACCTTATTGGGAATTCGTATAATTTAATATTTTTATATTTTATATAATATTTAGATTACAGCCTCAAGCTTTAAATTTAAAATACGCCGCCTCCATATTTATTATTTAAGTGTTTATTTAGTGATTATTATTACTTTTGGTGGGAAAAATAAAACAAGTTTCTTGTCTTATTATTGTTTTATTGAATTCACTTGGAACCCAGCAACACCATCAAAAATATTTTCTTCGTAGTAGTTACTGCAAAACAAGTATCCGAGTCAAAAAATTCACGAGGTTCAAACTCCGAAACAGGAAATAAAGATTAACCGCCATTCATCAAGAATTTTGCCACAATACTTAGTGTTTCTATTCTTCAGCATATTTATTAAGTGATTATGCATTAAGTTATGATGCTCATGACATGGGTCCCAACTTAGAAGATTACAACTAATATTATATGAGTATACCATGTCGGTTTATAATCATTCCAAGTTATCTTTATAACAACCAAAACCTGCGTTGTGGAGCGGTCCTATTTTTATGGATTTCTAGACTCCTGATTTGAGAGAAAGGTCATGAGCTGGAATTCCATCTAGTTCAAAATTATTTGTGCCGTGGTTCAGAATCCATGCTAAGCAGTAGATCCTATTTGTGGCCATTTCCTTCAAAAAATAAATAAAAAAGAGTTTATATACGTATACTACATAACATAGTCAAATATTTGTACAAAAATAACATAGATTAAACTAATAAACATAACAAAAATATTGAATTTTAGAAATAAATAATTTTTATGAATCCAACGTGATATTTAGTACTCATTTTTATACACAGAATATTTTCAAGAAATACTAATATTTAAAATGTAATTTAAAAAAATGTAAATGCACACATTCTACATAGAGCCGAAAGCAAACATTTCAATAAAATTCAGAATGAACGAAATATTAACAATTAAAAACAATTTTGAAGAGGGGGGTAAAAATTGAATTGCAAAATTATACAAAAACTGTAACATACGATATAGATGTTTCAGAATTATTATTCTATCATGAAGCATACTTAATCAAAACGTAAATGATAACTGAAAATAAAATCAGGAACAAATTTACTAGAAAATGAAAAATCACAAAATTTAAAAATAAGAACAGAAAATTTGAAGTGAAAGTCTTTCAAAAAGAATGAAATAAAGGAGAAAAATAATAAAATAATTACAAATCACAAAATAACAAAAAAGTGAAATACCGGGTACGGTCCCCTATCTTTGGCAACTCCAAATATATTGAAAATTTCCTATTGCAAAGAGGAAGGTTTATATAGTATACTGATATAATTTAAACCTGAGAATGTATTAGCAAAATTTTGAGTAAATCTAATTTGAAGTTTGCAAATTTATATGTAAAATTAACGAGATTCCCGCGCGTCACTCATTCTGTGGACGGCACGTGCAATATGAATGACCCTAACACTTAGAGTATTTCGCATCGGCAGATGCAGCTCGACTCTCCTACATGTAACATCGATTATTTTTTGTTTTTAGGCAATTTTTTGGGGGTTTAAAATCCCGGTTGCCTTAATCCCGGTTTGCTTGATGGGTTGCGCCTTCTCGTATGTTTAGCTCTGCCGCGGAGCGGCGTATGCGGTTTAAAACCGCCCGGAGGCCCGGGGGGCCGTAGGGTAGGTTTTTTGGTGCGTCCAATTCTGGCCGTGCCAGATCAACCCAAAAAAGTAATTTGCGCCATCAAGGGCCTAGGTTTTCCCCATAGTTTTATTTTATATTTATTTAGAGACCTTATTCTTAAAATATTTGTGGTTCTGAAAAGAACCGTTTTTTTATTCAGTTTAGCGACCGTGCTATTGATGTTATAACCTCGGCTATGGGCGTGGCTTCGACATGCATTTTACATCCAAAATTATGCTATTTTAAAATTGATTTTTCTCGAAATTTTATGTATATCATCTCCAGTGAAATTTTTATAGTATACTCTAATATAAACCTTCCTCTTTGCAATAGAAAATTTTCAATTTATTTGGGGTTACCAAAGTTAGGGGACCGTCCCCGAAATACCTACAACAAAAGAAAAACTAGAAATGACGAAAAATGAAAGAAATTATAAATAGTAAAATAATACAGATATTGAAGAAAAAACATGAAATAACAAAATTGTTTATCTTAAGTTTTAACTTGTGATTTTAAACTTTAAGGCACTTGAAGAATTTTACACAACTGTAGCAATTAAAAAGAATACTACTCTGAAAAATATCCATAAACAAAAAATCTTTGGGGAAATAGTAAAAAAAAGGTTTTGATTTGTTTTAATGATAAAAGTACATTGAACACAACAAATATTAAATAGACAATTTATACATTGATTTCTTTATTTTAAAAATAAATATCCCTTGGTGAGTTGGTGCAGCACATTGCATTGCGCTTATAAGAAGGACCTTGGTATAAATTTATTGGAACTAATTTTTTTCCTATTTGAACTGAATCATATCAAGTCATATTATCAAATTTATATGATGCCCTTTTTTATATCTTGTTTATAAATTTAAACATCTTAACAAATCGATGTTTATCTATTGCATAAAACATTTGATTTTCATTGTTGACATAACTTGTTAATTTTAATTTTACATTAATTTCACAAGTAAATAATATATTTTAAAATTTGTATTATATATTAAATAAATATTATTTTATATTATATTACCTACCATATATTAAAAGAAATTGCTTTTTAAAAAGTTAACGTCATATGAATCGAGTGAAAAGTGAAAATTCGATCAAAGTGATTTTGAAAAAATTTCAAAATACAATGTTTACTTCTGATTGCACCATAACGGTTACCATTTTAAAATAGCAAAACTAAAATATAAATTACAACAATAAAAATAAAAAGATGACCCAGAGAAGATATTATAATACATTATTATCAAAATGTTAAAATTAATAATAGGGATAAATTTAATAACAAATTTTGGTTTTCATTAAAATTTTGAATAGTGATCGAATCATTGCTGTGTAATTTTTCCTTCTTCCAAAGGAGAGGCATCAAATTTGTAAACACCAGCAGTCCTCCAATAAATTCAATGTAATTGGCAACATAACACACATATCAATAAAATTATAGGAAACTAATTAAGTCAGCGTTTATTATTGTTTTTAAATTGTTCTATTAGTTTTAATAACTAAATTGAGGTTATGTCATAATACGTTTTCGCTTCCTGTAATTTGTTTTCTGCAAGTTTCATTAAATTTATCTTATTATTCCTACATATCAAACTTAATTGTTAGTTGTTTAAAGAAAACTATAAGCTTCTAGAACAGAAGTAACTAAAATCAACATGCCCTAAGGTGAAAAACAAAGCATACGTAGGTTGTTGATTTTTTGTGAGACTGAAACTACAAACATTCCGAGTTTAATTATCACGTAACATAACTACACACTCATCTCAAGAAATTGTATTGTTATGTACTCAGAACTTGAATATCTCAAGGTTTTAACAATTAGAGAATGACCGTTGTTGTGCACACTTTCTTGCGCTGTTATGATTATTCGAAATACGGTGACAACGTTGATGGTTTCTTCAAATGTTTACTTTTGCATTTCTTTATTTGCTTACAATGACATCACTTTTCTAAAAGAGTTTTCGTTCTAAAACTCGCGGAACGTCGATTAAAAATAATTACAAGCCTAGGAGCTTCTCAGGAAGTTATCAATAATGCATGAGTGCAACAAATAGCAAATCAGTTGGACTAATTTACGAAGAAATATTTGTCACCGATATGCAAATTAATTACAAAAGTTATATCATCAAATTCATAACATCAATTGTTGCCTGGAGATATTTGCATAATAATGTAGTGGTCTCCAGATAAAACTTATGTGAGCATCAATTTATTGCAAAATATTCTAGAGCGATCTTTTAGGTTATGGTTTTCATTTACTTTACTTGAAGAATATTTTTTAAGCGCGTGTTTTCATTAGTGTCTCATGTAAGCTTGATTTTGAAAAAAGTTTATCTTGGATCAAGCGGCTCTCTAGAAGGAATTTGCAGAACATGAATGATAACCACTGTAAACAATTGTCAATTAGATGTTGTCTAGTTAGTTCACAATACAACAAAACGACAGTATGCTTTGTTAAGCTCCATTAGAGTTTACTTGACGTTGGAACAATTGGTGCTGGCAACAAATGTCCCTTCGGTTCTACTTATCACACGCCTATCTTGATCAGTTCTCGGCAGTTACTATGGCGGTACCATGAGCTATCGGATATAGGACCAATTATAAGGAAGTCTTCAAGACAAGCAAAACATGCAAATGATGATACCGGTCAAAAACGCAACAAATCATTCTCAAAGTTAAAGGCATGTGCACGTAAGGTATAATTTAAAAAAAATTTCAGTTGTAATATTAATACCTCTGTGGTCATTGCAATATACGATCCAACACCAAAACAATTATTTAAAACGTGTGTAGGCATTAGACTCTCGCTGGGAAATATGTTATGCGTGAACGAACATTAAATTAGGAAGACAAGCAGCATGGTGAGAGATACACTGTGTCTGTATCATCTACGTTTTAGTTATTTATGCTATCGCACGTTAAGAAATTCAAATGTACATTTGAAGATGTAAGAAGAGGTAAGACTACATACGTGTGGAAAAAGAAGGGATGATCAATGACTCGGAATCTTTACACACAATAAGACGAAAGAAGCAAAAGTCTATCCCGCTGTTATTTCTTTGCCGTGACAATAAAAATTATAGGCTAGCTGAACTGGAAAACAACAGGTCGAGCAAGCAACCGCGGATCGTGGATTGCATTCATTAACGATGGACACGCAAGGTACCTGTCTGTGGCCCAGGGCAGTGCGTGAGTTACCCGGAGCTAATTCCTCCGGGCTTGACCCCTAGTAGCTGCAACTCACAAAATACACTAATTAGAGATAATTTTTGTTGCAACTCCTTCTTCACTTCACATGGCGACTCAACCTGCGGTTCAATATCTTATAATTGCACAGTGGACAACCTGTAGTAAACACAATACGATTTCCTTTGCTTACAAGTAATTGTAAGTCAATAAATTATTAAAATAAAAATAAATAAAAAAGTCAAAGATGTTAACCTATAAAATATGCATTGACCATGATGCTATTTGTTAGATTCTCTTGATATGGTTTCCACCACCTCTATGTTACTTACGTACATTAGGTAGGTATACGAATGAATTGTTAACTGCCTGTTTTTAACTTTTTAATATTCTAATAAATTTATGTCGATGTTATTAAAACATACTCAGCTACTTACCTACCAACCTTATAAAGCGAATTTTTTAACGGCTTTACCATTATGTTTAATAAATTTAGTAGAAACTCAGTTTTAAGAATGCAAATTTATCGTTCCCTCTGAGTAGGTGACTTTTGTAGACTCTAAAGTGTGTTGTTTATTGCATTAGATAAGTTTTTACATTAAAATTGATTAAACTTTTTTTGTGCGTATTGAATGAACAATAAAATTTGCTATGCTGCAGAAAGTCTTGGATTTTCTTCCGAATAACTGTAACGCCTGAAAAGGTAGCTAAAGCTTGGCCGGTTCGGTGTCTAGTTCTTGTTGCAGACGAAGAAATACCAGTAATTTATAAGAAACATAATCTAGAAAGAAATCAACAATATCTCGATGACTGTGGAGCCTACACTGGCCGTTGGTGTCATCGACTTGTCGCCCATATTAATATCGCGTGTCTGAAGTGTACAGTGTCTTCATTCTTAAGGAAAAGGAAACGCCGTTTTAATCCCACTACTTATATAGAAAAACATTTTTCAATAAAAAAAAAGTTGCTATAATTATTATGTTTGACCGGTTATTACTATTACTACTTATACACTTTTAATAACAAATGCGAATACGACATTCTATTCATTTTTATTGTCTCTTCGACTGACATAATCCTGATTAGCAATTTTTAATTGCTAAATAAAATAAAATTACCTACCACTTAATCGACAAAGAGAAATGAAGCAATTATTATAAATTTTTATCCATTACTGTGCGACAATAAATTTTAGTTAATTCACTTTCATCTCAAAACCTGAACAATAACAACTAATTTGGTTTGTTTCGTAATAGCCAAAAAAGTATTCTGTCGGTATTCATTAACTTAAACTATTCAAGTAAAAAAAAATTAAACGATCAATTTATAAGAGAAACTTTTAAATTGTTAAAGGAATTTTATCACGTCAAGCATTATATTATTCAGGGTGAGCTAGTTACTTACTCCAATTAAAAATTGATCGATATTTATTGTTTTTCGAAACAATTCAACTTTCACCGGATGGCTATTCTTTTTCTCCAAGATTCCTTTAAAAATGCGATATAGATATCTCATTGATGTGATAATGTAACAGAAACTATTTAATTATGCAAATTTATGTGACACAGTGTAGTTGGTTTGTTAATACTTTAAAATTAATTGTTCAACATTAGTCGAAACCTACGTGTAACATTTATAAAAATTACTTTTCTTGTTTTTCATTGCTTGAAATTATTAAACTAAGAAGGTAAATATGCAAAATATGGAAATTTAACTTTGTTTTTTATCTTCATATAATATTATGTAGGTACATTTACATAAGTTTAATAAATAATTAGTTGAACCATTTCAACTTAAAACTGCATAATATTATATTTTATTCGTATTTTTTTATTAATAAATATTATTAGCGGTATTTAGAAACACTTAAGTAGCATTCACATAAAGATTAGTTGTCTTTACTGGTGCAAGCAGGATTTAGTATAAAAAATTGGTAATCAACTACCAATTATTGTCAGAGTAGCTTTGCTACCTCCCTTTTTTGGATTTTTACTACTAAATTCCAAAGGCTAAAGTTCATTATCCAACCCAAAAACCTGTAGCGCAGGTGGCTACGCCACGGGTTGTATTATATTGCAAGAGAATGGCCAGAAGCAGAGGAACTCTGCCTGCCTTGAAGTCGTCTTCAAGTTGGGATGGCACTGGAACGGCGTCTCACTAATATTCTTAACCTACTTCTACACAGCATTTAGGAATAAATAATATAGGGGTGTATAATTATTGGAGTATTCTTCAGTTTTTTGAGTATTTTCGTCCACTGCTGGACATACTGACATAGATTCCCGTTAACTTCCTCCAAGCCACCCTATCTTTAGCAGCCCTATGCCACTCTTGCCACTCACAATGCGATTTGGCCACTCTTCCCAGTTCCACTTCAAGCTAGATGTCCTTGTGATTATAACTGTCACTTTTGTCATTTTCCTTACTTCCGTGTTTATGATCCTATCTCTCAAGCTAATTGCTCTTTCCATCGCTCGTTGCGCGATAAGTAGGCTGTTCACGCCATTGTCGGTTAACGCCATAGTTTCAACACCATATATGTCATCACCGGCAGAACACACGAACAATACGAAAAGTTGAATGTTTTGGTTTTTAAACAAGTTGGTATCTCTTTGTTCCTTAGAATCCACCCCATCCTCCCGAATGCTGCCCATCCCATTCTAATCCTTCTTGTTATCTCAGCGGTTTGGTTGTGTTTTCCCAATTTCTACCCTTTCTAATATTTTTTGGTTTATTAGATATTGTTTGTTGCTTTCGGTCATCACCTTTGTTTAGTTTATGTTGATTTCCTGATAGATTTTTGGGCCACATCTCTGATTTCTGTCAGCATTTCTTCTAGCTGCTCCTCGTCTGAGCTCATAATCGCAATAACATCCGCAAAAAGGAGGTGGAATTTTTTTTATGCTCGTTACGTCGCCAATTTTTATGCGTATTGTGGCGTCTATGTAGATGTTTTTTAACAGTGTTGTGTATCTTGAGTCGACTCTGGTGTCGTCCAGTCCCTCGTAAATCGCTCCTAGCTCAACCGTAACAAAATCTTTCCGGAAGTGGATGGAACCTAGGTATCGGTATGTTGTATTCTTCGCATTATTTTATTACTGTTCGTATAGTGTACAAATGATCGATGATGCTAAAACCCTTTCTGAAGCCGGCCTGCCCTACCGGATGGTAGAAGTCCGATTTGTTTGTCAATCTTTGGGTGACAATTTTTGTTGGTAGTTTACAAAAGTGCGACAGGAGGTTTATTGGTCGATAGTTTCCAATATCTGCATTGTCGCTCCCTTGTGTATTAATATAACGTCAGCATTTTGGCATTCTGTTGGTATTCTTCCATGCTACAGACAGCAGGTTAGTAATATTTTAATAGCACTTATTAGTGTACCTATATCCCCCAATTTTCATCATATCGACTGTTATACGGTTTTCTCCAGGGCTTCGAACATTTTTCATCATCTTTAATGTTTCCGTTACTTCTTCGGTTGTTATCTCGGGGTCCTCCGAGCCTATGTTCTTTATAATTCTCTTCGGTTTATTCTCTAATGGATTTTCAATTTTAGAATCACAAAGGTCTCTATAGAAGCTTTCAATTATTTGAAAGCTGAGTTTTGTGATTTGATTTAAAATATTTACATTTGTAATTATGCTTTTTCGTACTTTTGAAAATTTGAATTTCTTTTATGAATTTCAGGATAAATTTTGTTATGGTAACCCAGAAGATCTAATGAGGTAGAAATCCACAAATTTTCCGATTTTTTGGAAGTAAATCTTGAAGGATTTACATACTCAAATTTGGAAGGCGTAAACTGTCGTATTTTCTTTGTGTAAATTTTGTATTAATTAATATTTTTGTAAAATGTTTGGTATGATGATTTGGTGTTTTAAAAGGGAAGAAAAGGTAGAGAAAAAAATAGTGCGGTGAGTAAAATTAAAATTTTTGATATTGAACAATTGGTTATAATAAGCGAGAGCGCATATTGAAGATCCCAGCTGTGGTGATAAAAGCAAATATGTTTGAATAAATTTAATATTATGAATTATAAATAAAAATTTGTCTTTTTCTCCAAAGTTCTTTTTAATTAAATTTCGAGGCGCGTCTCGAGAATTTACAATATTCTCATCATCGGTCGATAATAGAGGACAAACGTAAGAGTTGTCAAATTGTCAAACATCAAATTAACAAGAGTCGGTCGGTAATTTAATGTTTTTTAAACATTAATTTAGAATAACGTTTAAATATTAAGTTGGAGAAGTGTTTTAGCATTGGATAAGAGAAATAATAAGTGGGCGATAAAAATGTTTTGTTTGAAAAGTGATGTTGTCAAAATTTATGCAAAAGTGCGTGACGCAGGAAAATATAGCAGATGGTTGCGATAACACCATATAAATTTGAAGCAACAATGTTTTAAAGTTTTAAAATTAAAATTATTAATTTACAAAATTAATGAAAACAAAAGACATTGGACACCCCTGTTGTCTTCGTGACAACAATTCACCAAACTCCTTCGTGAATTTCTATAGTTTTGCATTTTTGTGACGATGAGTCATCAATAACCATCTTGATACCGGCGTATAACCTTTGCGCAGCCCGATCGAAATGCAATAGATCCATTTTTAATCATTATACTCGTTATGTACATCAGAGCCTATTTCTATTCAGTTCATAATTAATAATATTATTTAATAATATTGCTTGATTATTTGACCTGTAGTTTCAGAAGCCCATTGAAGCCCATATCATATAACCATAATACTAAAGTCCGAAATGGATCCAAAGTAACAGACATAGTGCATATAAAGCAAAATTAAAATTGTGTGGCTAAACCAGCAGTTTGGCGTAAAGTATACATCGCACCGGTCGGTGCACAGTATTGCAAAGTCGATTTTAGCTGGCCAAAATTATTTTTATATTGAATTCTATGTTTTCGCAGATTTTAATTTAATTATAAAGTCAGTTTTCACATTGGACCTTTTATAAACCTTCGAGGGGGGGGCTTTCCATTCGATAATATTTTTATTTAGAGCTCTATTTATTTCATTGCATTTTGCGTTTATATAATTGGGGGCGTTATTGTCGATTTGTTCTCTGTACTACGTATATATTAAAACTATGTTCATATATACTGGGTATTGGTTTAAACCTTAAATGATGATAGTGATTACTATCGATGACATTAATTATGAAACATAAGAATAATATAATTATTATAATATTTAATTTAATGAACGTCTAGATCCGTAACGCCCTCTCATTTATTCATCGTAATATCTCGCAAACCTAACTACCAAGAAAGCCGAAATTTTATGCAGTTATATATTATAATATGTAATTCAGATCAGATAAGAAGGGAAACCGCGTAATTGTACTTCTATCAACAGAAAAACAGATTACATAATATTTTTGTTAAAAGTAGTTGATGACGTGACAATATAAATATATAATTTTGGCTTACATTTATGATAAGAATCTACCTACCGTGGCCTTTAGGCTTTAAAACTTTGCCAATAATCATATACTCAATGGCTAAAGGCGACCAAACAGCCGCCTATGCCAGCAAATAATATAATATTAATGAAAGTTTAGATTCGCACTGCTCACTTGCTGATTAATTTATTACGATATCTAGTAAATCCCTCCACCCAAACAACGAAATTTTAATTTCTAACTTCGGAAAAACACATCAAGTATTTTTGTGAACGCATTTCGAAGTGCCGCCATATTTCATGTGGGCCAAGTTTATACGCTAGACTTATTGTAATATACCCCTTAGACCACGTTAATAAACGTCATATTAGACCGTCTACTATCTTTGCAAAAGCAACCGAAGATTAATCGTAAGCGATGATGAGAAAGCGACATCTGTATGATGTGCAAGCACATGTAGCTCGCAAAAAAATAGATAAAAACTTTTGTTTGGATAGCTACCTATGTTTGCATAGGTATTGCAACATCGAAACATTGATAAAAAAAATAGCAAATAGAAATCATGCCAATCAACAAAACTTTATCGTATAACATATTTTAACGATTCTACCCGTAAAATACTTGTAAACTTTAGTTTTAAATAATCTAAACAGTTTTGAATAAATGGTGCAAATATTCATTTAACACGGGAATCTGTTACCAATAAAAGCTCTACTTACAAGAGCAAAACTATTTGTTAAAAAAGTTGGTAGCTCATAATTGTAGAGAAAAATGTTTCCAACAAAAACACCTACTACATATATACATTCGTCCATACTACATACAATATAAGTATTAAATACAATAAGTTATTGGTACTATTCAAAAAAATTGAAGATTGAAAATATAAAGATACCTGCTCGCAATTCCGGTTCAGTGATATGTAATAAATCAACGTCTAACATATTGGAAGGAGAAAGTGCAACCACCACACATACGATAAGATGCATTGCAGCATAGCTGTACTTTTTCGTTAGTTTAAGAATTTTTTTCAAATATGTATATCATGTTGTGATGAAATCAACGACCCTCTGATCTGATTTTAAAAATCACTTTTAAATAAGTAACCATTAACGATGAATATTAAATTGCAATAATTTACTGTAAATATGAAGAAGTTGCGAAGAAGTGAAAAAAGTTGCGTAAAAGTAAAGGCACTAAATCTTCCCATAAGATCAGTAGTACTTAGTGGCGGTGTAGTACCCTGTATATAACTATTTTGTAAAATGAAAACACTTGCATAAGGCTTGCATAAAAAGAAGTTATTAAATGTAAAATTTGCAACTGAAAGTAGATTTAAATACCACGCGCGTCCGGCCGAAAAAGTCAACGATCACCTTTTTTACTGACTTCAGAATGAACTCTTTGTAAGGGTCATTATCAAACGCATAAAAGGAGGTGAGGTTTCTCTGACTTGAAAAAAGTCAATTTCAATTATTAATGAGTTAATAAAAAAAATTGGTGTTTTGGAATTACATCTTCTTGCACTAAGTAAGAATACAATAAATTGCTTTAAGAGTAGTCTTTCAAAACCTTTGATACGATTGGTAAAAGGCCGATGGGCCGATAGGAAGTTACTTCTTTAAGTGGTTTGCCAACTTTGTGAATTAGGACAATTTGGGCTGTCTTCCATTGCATTGGGATGACCTCTAAACGAAGTATAGCATTAACAATAAACGTAATAAGTTTGATACATTTTAATGAGCTTTTTTTGGATTGACTTCCTGTATGATGCAGCATACTTCCTTTCTTTACTTACTTACTTCTTACTTCCGATGGTCGAATAGCTCTTTAAGAGCTTTAGCCTCCTCTATAATGCCCCTCCATGTATGCCGATTTATCGCTAACTCCTCCCAGTCATCTCCTCTTTCGAGCTGATCAAGGTCGTGGTCTACCAAGCGGTCTCTTTCCAATTTGATGTGATTTATAAATATTATTTACCTTTTTACCTTTACTTTAGAAGACTTAATTTTTTTCCCAAACCATCCGGCTGAAACCACC
Organism: Podabrus alpinus; assembly: GCA_932274525.1. Classification (NCBI taxonomy): domain Eukaryota; kingdom Metazoa; phylum Arthropoda; class Insecta; order Coleoptera; family Cantharidae; genus Podabrus; species Podabrus alpinus. Next base: position 61,498,974 of record OW026457.1, on the reverse strand, counting down.
CAATGGGGGAATATATTTATTGCTAATTGATACAGTTAAAATTAAATTAACTTAAAATTAAATTAACTAGAACACGAAATTAATGCATACAAAAACGCTAACTTATAAATATGGGGTAATGTAAGAACTTATTTGGTAGAACTGAAAAGGAACACTGGGCGTAACACTGTTTACGAGAACTAATGGCCAAAATTGCACAAACACACAGTAAGTTAAGAGATTGACCGTCCCTGCCCTGTGTGTGTTTCAACCTGAAAGTTGTAAAACCAAGGCATGGGCCATGGCCAAAACGGGAGCACGAAAATAATGGAAAATAATTGATATTATTGATTTATTGCGATTGATTGGGCAGTATAATGATTGATGTGAAGTAAGATAATTTAATCAGAATTATCTCACAAAAACGGGAGCGGATCCGAGCAAATGGTGCTCTCCTCAAATTTCGTAATTGGTTTGAGCTCAATCTCAGGGTAAAGTGTTGAAGTTTTTTAGAATAGAAATGATTTTAGTAATAAAGGTGTTGAAGGAGGTAACCAAAGAAGGATGTTTATAAATTGGTAGAAGGTCTAATAGAGAAACAAAGTATAAATTACAGAGAGAAAGATGGTTAAATCAAGGGGACAGATAGCGTGTACAATCAGACACTAGATATTGCGCAGTTTGTCTACTCCTCGTTAACAAGGCAGATCTTAAATCTAAATAGATATTCGCGCGAATACGAATGTCCCGTCAATATCTGCATCAATTCAAAAGAGGTGTCGAGGGCGAATTTGATGGTCAACTGGTTCCTCAGATGGAGAAGAAACCGATGGATGGAAATGACAAGGGGTGAAATGCAGCTTCTGTGGAGCTGATAGAAACAAGCGAAGATAGGCCGTCGGAGAGAATACACGCTGAGTGTACTCTCCTGGGGGAGATCCAATTCAGGGCAGTGTCAATCGCAGATATGTAGCTCGGCTTGATAAACACTACAAGTATCGTGTAAGCGATACTTGTGTGTCTCAAGTAGAGACTCTTAATATACATATGTATAACGATTGCCGTGCCGACCTCCCTGCCTACCAGCATCCTGCCATCCGTGAAAATAGCCACATCCACCCCGTCAAAAATTCAATCGACTTCCTCAGAGTCTTCCGGAAGTCGGTCAAAGATACCATCCACCTTTACCCTCTCTAGCTCCGCCACCTCACTGATCCTCGGCTCTATAGGAGTAAATCCAGCTAAAGCTAACGCAGATATCGTCGAAACCGTACGGAATGCGCGAGTGGCCCTAATGGCGAATGTCCTTTGGACCTAATTGCAAGTTCCTGTTGAAGTCTTCGTCTTGTTCTTTCTCTATTGATTCGGCAGGAAACAACTGGAAAACATTCGCTAGCTAGAAAACTTGATAAATAATTACATCAGTATTCTTATTTATTAGTATTTTCAGAAATCTACTACCTTAAAGGGTGGGGGGTTAACTAATCTGCTCTTCAGTGGCGGGGCTCTTGAATTGCTGTAATGATGTAGGAGGAGAAATTAAATATTTTACTTTGTGGTAAATTGTTATAATCTCTGACACCAAGCAACGCCGTTCAATATCCAGAGACGTAACTTCGCATAAACGATAATATCCCGAATTGTTATTTGTTTTGCGAAGGCGGCGCCCCGTCGCCCTCCCCGTACCAGCCACCACTACACCTTTTCCACAAGTAATTCAGAAATCGTCAACCGTTATTCAGATTTGTCAATTGATATTCAGAAATCGTCAACCGTTATTCAGATTTGTCAATTGATATTCAGAAATCGTCAACCGTTATTCAGATTTCTCAATTGATATTCAGAAATCGTCAACCGTTATTCAGATTTGTCAATTGATATTCAGAAATCGTCTAATTCAGAAATTTCTAATTCAGAAATCGTCAATTTTAATTCAGAAACCGACAAATGAAAATTAGAATGAAATGCAAAAGTGGGGATTTTACAGTGCAGAATAAGGCTTTAAAGGCTTTAATAAAAATCTTAAAAAAAACAATATTTTAATTTATTTTTTTATATAATATTATAGGAAAAACATAAATTATTTCACAACAATATGTTAAAGAAATTTTTAGCGAATAACTTAGCGACCGACTGGCATATCTTCCATTGATAAGGCTGCTGCATGATGTATTGTGCAGTGTTGCGCAGCACGAGGACAATCGCCTCCATTTACGGTGTCCTTGGCCCGATCTATTATTTCCTCTAAGTAGACCAGTCTTTGTTCCCCAAGATTATGCCCCGCGACATTGGGAACTCGAATGTTGCTTTTGGCTTCTGCCTTGATTTTCGACCAAATATACTCAATGGGATTTAGAATTGGAGAGTATGGGCCAAGTCGCAACAGAGTTGCTGTCGTCCCAGTAAAGACCGTTTCCAGTCTTGAATGGCAAGGCGCATTGTCCACAACGAGTACTAAATCGGACAGTTTATTTCCCATATAGTTCCATTGTTGCAGTAATGTCCTTACAAAATCACATGCTAATTGTGAAGTAAATGAACCTCTTCTGTGTTCCATAGCTACAACGCCAGCCACAGAAATTGCTCCAATTAAATGAATGTTAGTTGACAAATCTGAATTACAATTTACGATTTCTGAATATCAGTTGACAAATCTGAACTACAATTCACAATTTCTGAATATCAGTTGACAAATCTGAATTACAATTCACAATTTCTGAATATCAGTTGACAAATCTGAATTACAATTCACAATTTCTGAATATCAGTTGACAAATCTGAATTACAATTCACGATTTCTGAATAACGGTTGACGATTTCTGAATTACTGGTGGAAAAGGTGTAGTAGTACTCCCTAAACACAGCATCGACATTGTTTAAGTTAATCATCAATATAAACCTTCAAGAGCGAATTACCTATTGCTGTGATTTAAAATGACCCCACACAACACAAATGGTTGTAAAACTGAATTTATCATTATATTTAAGAAAATTAAGCTAATTTTAAACATTAGATTGAACAGATAAACACATCCAACTCTATTTCAGATATTGTAGACTTAATAAGATCTTTAAAGATGTGAAAGTTATATCAAAACCTGCTAAATACATTCAATTTGAAGGTGAACAAGTCAAAATCTTCTAATAAGATGCTTTATCTTAGAAATGATGAAATTTGTTATAATTTGTTATCTCAAAAACATAACCTTTACGTTTATAAACTTTGAATTGATAAATCTCTGTGAATAACTTGTTATATGAAAATCTGTTTATAACCAAAAATCTATTATATCTAATTGTATGTGATAACCATAAATTCGTGTCCAAAAATTGTAAAAAGGTACATTAAGGGTGAAAATCCAATAAAGGGTGATAAGTGAAACGTGATAATGAAAATAGTCAAATGTACTACTTCAAATGTCTGCCAAATCAACTACTGTGATGGAAATCAACTGGAAAGCATAGGATAAGTAATCTCTTCAATAATGGAACCAACTCTGGAAATTACATGAAATTTCATTAAAGTAAAAATCGCAAAAAGGAATAAATTTGACTCACAAATTGTTGAAGTCAGCTCAAATTGGTATTTTGCGCAAGCAAAGTTAGTTGTGCCTTGACATCCAAACGATGCGTTTGATTTTCAGCGTGATCGACATTCAATAAATTTTGTCGATCAAATACAAACACAAAATGGTATAAAAACCAAAGTTGAATTCTAATATTTGGAGTGGAAGGACGGGTGCAACGCGATCCAGCAATTCAATCAATTTGGTCGATAAAAATCCAAGATGGCAAACTTAGTTGCGTCTCCTATAAATGAAAAGTATTGATTATCAACTCAACTCTCAAATATCCGAGGATTATATAATTTAAAATTACTTACCGGCATACAATTTAGTAAAATAACACAATTGGAAAGATAAATTTGGATAATTTCTATAACAACAAGTCAATTCAAAGAAGAGAAGATCCAGCGCGTCGTATCAACTGAAACATCTGATCGTGGAAGTGTCTCATAGTGCGCCTGTGTTTATCAAGATAGTGTTTTTCTACGCAGACTTATATAAAAGTCTGGATTATAAATTCAAAAGGTATTTGAAAACATTTATTATTTTTATTAACTTTACGCCTTCAGCATTTTAACTAAAGGATGCTGGGAAAAGACTGTTAAAAGTGTATTTTCGGCTACCCTATTTGATAAAAATTCAACAACAAAACATTTTTTATTATTTTATTTTCTACGCTTTGCCAAAAGCAACCATTTCAAATTAAAAACATTTAACCCGTTTGGATAACGGAAAGACTTAAATTTATTTAAGCAATTAGAAGAGCAGAAGAAAGAAAAGGATCTTCATTCTACATTGAATGAAGTCAACATTCTGGTGACGGATGTGATATCTGTATAAATTTGTTAAATTGATTATTTGCGCTTTGCGAAATTATTGAATATAAAAATCATTTCTAAATTAATGCAATCTTTTATTATTATTATAAAACATTTACAGGTCAGTATTCTAAATTTTAAAGATCATTCAAATAAAGAAGTGGATCATTCATCTGGTAAAAACAATTAAGCATTTTATTCAAAGTCATTAAATATATTTTTTTATCATTTCAAAACAAAACTTTTCAACTTAATAAGCAACCACCCCCTAATTTATCTTAATACCTGCAATACTCTGAGAGAGCCTTAGACTGAGCTAAACAAGAGGGACAAAGTGGTGAGCTCTCTAATTAAATTTTAGCACGCGAATTCTAACATTTACATTTTTTATATTTTTCATTCATTTGAATGTGGCGCCCAACTTAAACGACGTGTTTAATTTTCAATATAAGGGAGGTCATAGCACTACATATTGTTGTGATTCGAAATACCAATAATTTTGAATTAAATAAGCACTCTTAAAGATTACAAATTGCATGAGGTTTCTCAATAACAAACAAAGATTCCAACAGACAAGTTGAAAGCTCTGATAAAGTCAGTTTATTCGCAAAATAAGTGAGAGGGAGGACTCGTTCAACAATGATATGAACAAAAAAAATTATTAACTACAAATGATGTTTTAATATTCAAAGAAAAATTTGTTTAATGTAGAATAATTGTAGAATTGTAAATAATAGGTTAATTTTAAGTAAATGAGGTAATAAACAATGAGTTTACGTAATTAGTGATGAACGATAAAAACAGATGCAGCGATTCGTCATCCGAGACAGGCGTTTACGTGTAACTGGACCAGACGATGTGTTGAGATGGAAACGCTAAAATCAAAAATAAAATAATTAAATGACATTTATAAAATGATAAAACTATCAAAGATGCGGGATACTTACATTAAAAAAAAGGATTTATCAAAGAGTGACGAAATTTAAAAAGGGTAACAAAACCTTGGAAACGGGAGAAGAATAATAAATAAGATTGAATTAATAAAAACGGATTCAAAACGCAAGGGCGTTAAAAGAACGGAGGTTTTTGTGTCCTCTCGTTATCAAGTGATATTTTTTTTGATTAATCCAACTCAAAGTGTGGCGATCTGAAAGAAAGAGATCATAATAATTGAGGTAAATTGTGCGAGAATAAAATTGATCAATGAACAAAAATCAGGTACTTACCTTACAATAAAGTGTTCAAGTGAATGGAAATTATTGGAAGAAAGATTTCAATCAATAAAAATCGAAGCACTAAGTGGAAATTTACACGTGGTGATCACAAGAAATTTCAAGATAAATGCAGTCGCTGCAGTCTTGATGTGCGAAGGAGTTTTTGAAAGAAGTTATACTGCCATCTGTGTTCGGTAAGCGATATTAAACTTTATTTAACATTTACGCGGTACCAGTGAACGGTTCGAAATTGAAACGCGGCGATAAAACTTTATTTATTTTTCATAAATTTTTAGGAGAATTACTTGTTAGATGTTTAAATACAATAATGTTAGTATAAGTTTGGGATTCATTTAAATATATTTGTGTTCATGTTTAATAAAATAAATCACTTATATTTTCACATACTTTTGCGTATCATTGAGGAATGAGTTTTCCTTCACTAGATTTATTTTTCAGTATAAGCAAAGAATCAACCCTCGAGGAATCTGCTACTGTGACTGAGAGATTTCATGCTAAATAAAAGTAAAACCATTTAAAATTGAGCTAGCCGAAATAATTCAAAAATATAAAGAATTTTTGTATTCAACATTCATTTAAATTTACATGTGTCCCGTACATAAGAGAAGCGACACATAGTAATATATATATATACTGATGATGAAACTAAAGCTTTAGGTAAAATGCGGATCATGTCACAAATAATTTGGAAGTAACCGGGAATCAAACTTAGGGTTGTAACCCAATTTCCTATGCAATACACTAACGTGTAAACAAGCAATAAACTTTACATAATAAAGCTTCTACCATCAATAGACTCTTCTAAATTTGAGAATAATTCTAGAACAAATTATTACACAAATTTGGGTTGAAAAAATAATTTCAGTTTTGCAGTTTGTAAACCATTAAAAGATCCATCCATAAAGCATAGAAAACAATTATTTTCACAATGGAATTTTATTTCAATCCAAATTACATATTTATCTACTGCAATTCGATATCGGTATTTAATTTTTGCAGATTATAGGATTGGAATTTAATTACAGCAGTAACTGTAAAAATTAGTTATTAAAAAATTTATTGTAAAGCGTTTCCGCGAAATGTTATAAATTAACAAATTTTTAATGTCGTTAGATTAATTAACCAAGTATATTTCCAGTCAGAAAAATGTATAATAAACTGTTCAAGTTTAGCTTGGGAAAAATGTTAAGAAGCACACTAAAATTTTTCTCTTAACTTCGTACTACATAATATTATAATGATATTATAATAAATTATGATTTCCATACTCATATAACTTTATAATCCATGCAAATGTATTTATTATATTAATTTATTTTTTGTGCTATTGTGTAATGTATAATTACAAAATCTTCGTAAATGCATGTAAAAGGTATTATTTATTTGTATTTAAATTCCATAACATAAAATGTAACATAAATTAAAGCTTAGATATCGTTTATCTAAATAACAATAAATTTTCAAGACAACGAGAAATATTTAAACGGCCTTTGCAAATATGCGTGACCTCAATTAACAATAACAAATATGTCTCAGGGCACCTATAACCAGTTTATTAATAAAAATAATTAGCGCACATTCTAACAATATTCAATATTACATTGTATGCATTGTACAATTTCGAAATTTACATGAATTTTTGTTTACGCGATGTAAGCCTCTACATTTACTATTAATCAATAGACTACAATTTTATATAACCTCAAGTGACAGATAAAAGTAATATATTACATATTTTAACAATACATAATAATCTCAACTATAATTATTTAATAATGTTGGTAATAGATTAATAACGCCACACTAATTAATTTTTTTAATTATTATGTGTATAAAATTAATTTTTAATAAATTGGCAGTTTTATCTTTGCCTTGCCTGTTAATAACGGTAAATGCTTTCTAAACTTTTTGTTTTTCAAAACAAAAGAACTTTATTATTGTTATTTCAACAACTCTTTTTTTACAATCCAATTTTTTTCTGTGTATAACATTGATTTATACCTACCATCTTCCTTGAATGTATCGGTGACCTGTTTTTTTTTTAATTTAAATCTGGTATTATGAAAGTGAAGCTTCTTACAATTGCTTGTATCGTCGAATACTAAAATGTTAATTAGTTAAATAGTTGTTTTATAATGACACTTTTATGTTGCAGTACAATCACATAAATATCAAAATGTTATTTGTAGTACTTACAATTCTCATGTATAATATTAATTATTATCTTAAAGATATTAATAAAATACTGTATATTTTTTAATAAAATTAATTACAAACCTGTTTTCACCTGTTTGAAATGCATAAGAGCTATTTTAACATGGTAACATCGAAAAGTGTGTTAGATCATAATTTAATTAAAATTATAGTTTTTATTACTTTTTAATATATATTTTACAATTTAATAGGTTGTAACTACCAAATAAGTTTTAAATATTAGAGGAAAACCATTGAATAGGTATAAACATTATTATTTCTATATCATTTTATTTTAATTAATCGATCATTATAATTAAAATACTAAATGACTTGTCCATTGATAGGTTGTCTGTTAGCATTAAGTTTTCAGCAGTATGAAAAGGTTTTATTAATATTTAATTAATGAAAAAAACATTATTTTAACTAGAAGTTGCGATTAAGTGCCAAATGTGAGGTTATGTACTTGCAAAATTTCCAAAAATGAAAATAGGTATATTTATATCAAAGTATAGTTTTATCTTTAGAAGCTAATCTATTACGATAGAATTTTAGTGTAAATGCAAAAATTTACATTTAAATTAACTTTAATTCTGTATTTTACACTGTAATGAACGATGTTTAAATTTAATTAACATTAATTTTTAATTGATTTTAAATGACTTACCAGGTAGGTAATTGTTTTTTAAAGTTAATAAAATTACAAAGTAATTAACTGGTAATGTAGAGTAATAAGTGAATTATATTTTTAAAGCTTTAATATTATCAAGAAACTTGTTTGTAAAATTCACTTTAAATTGCTACGTTACACCATTTCTGCAATGCCGGCGCAGGATAATGCGAATTTACGGCGTGTAATCAGAAATCTATTATAACTATGTAAAAGATGTAAATAAAATAAAAATTGACTTAAGAGCAATCGCTTATTAAAAGCTCATTTATCCTTCATCGTCTTAAGTTCGTGTAATATAATTTTAATTTGCTGAAAAGTGCACCTCATCATTGTTTAACTCGGTAAACGCAATTGTAAGTTTTGTAAAGCGTTAATATTGCATATAGTCGATTTGAAACTAGTAATACGTAATTACACGCATTGTAATTGATTACAACTTATCGTAACTAAAGTGTGCTAAGTACGATTCTGCTTACCTACTCTTTGGATTATATCCAGACAGAGTATTAGTAAAATATAAATTAATTTGGTCCAGTGCACAGTTACAATCTAATTTTTTTATTTTAATCGACCATAAAATTTTGTAATTATCTTGTCATATTTTTATTACTTATCCATGTGATGTGGTTTAAATAAGAAACTCGTCACAACTTATTTTATGCAGGATTAATATTATCTATCTACCTTTTAAAATGCTAAATAAAATATTGTTATAACTACAACATTATGATGTCATGTCTGCTTTTAAAATAAAATTTTTGTGATTACATGCCGTGAACCGAATTTAAATTTTACCAGAAATAGTAATCACCATTTCTTCTAAACACCTGTCGTAATAAATTATATTGATATTAAAATTTACAGTGAAAAATTTATTATTTTCTCTGTATAAACGCTGGTAGTATTATCAGAATTTGTAAATTAACTGCTAAGGGGTCATTAGCACTTTGAGTAATAAATAAATGGATCGTAAAAAAATCAATTATTAAAATACGTTTAACCATAGACAACATAAACATTAATTACAAATTTTTCATCGCCATTAAACTAAATAGTTATTTAACGGTTTCATTCATCAAATTTAAATATACTCTGAAAAGCATCATTGTGTGAAATGTTAAATGATTTTATTTTGCATGAAATTAAATTTAAAAATTACATTAGACAATAAAGAGGAAAGGACTTTTCGAAATCGTCCTTCGTCTCAGAGAATGTAAATGTAACAATCATTTCATGGAACGAATTCGAAAACTTATACTAAAAAATATAGTATTATAATATATTCTATTGTTATCAAAAATTCATTTTGATTGGCCCCACGTTGGGTACCCATTATATCATTACTTTAATAACATAAGTGGCATTAAGCATCAAATGTTTGCTATGCTAGATTTTCGATTTCTATGGTAAATATTGTTACACATAGAAAACTCTTAATTTATTATGTCGGTAAATCTAAATATATTGAAATATTCAAAAAAAAACTCGTAATATATAAATAATAAAAAAATCTTGAACTTTTTCAATTCTTTAACATATAATTTAAATTTTAATTACTTACGTACAAAATAGTAATTATCACAGTAGTTTTGACTTACTATATTGGCTGAAACAGTTACCGTAACTTGGTATTATGTTTAATTGCAAAACTAAAATACGACACTAATTTTATTTTAAACAAAAATTACTTAATTAAAAACAATTAGTATACCAGTATTTTAATTATTTAGTAATTTAAATAAAAAAATATAGTAGTACCTAGTACCTATGTATCGTGAGAACCTGTATGCACCTAATATGTATTTGTTGTAATTTTAGTTTTTAATTATTAAACATTTAACAAGCCCGTAATAGTATGTAAAGTAATTTTGTAACGAAAGCTAATAAATGATTTTTCAGCATGAACTTGACGACATTTGTACAATTATAACTGTCAGAACTAAAGAAATATTAATCTTTTAACGATCGGTAAATCAAATAATCGTTAATCAATCACTTTGAATTCGTGAGCATTTTCAACATGCGATTTGAAAATATGTTAATTTAGACTGATGAAATTCTGCAATAGAATCTTCAAATTGTTGAAAAGGAACACCTAGGTCAGCTGCTTTGAGAACTTAGAATTTTGAAAATAATTTTTAAATATTTTCCATAATAAATTATATTGATCGATTGGTAATACATTAATTTCTTCATTTATATGTTCTCTCTTTACACAAATTTGGTTATGAAAATTTTACGAAATGGATTTGTATATCGTTTTTCTATTTACACGATTATTTCTTTGAAGAAATTAACCGTATGAATGGAGGGCTATTTATGTCACCGTTTTTATACTGTTCTGCTCTTTCAGGACTTAGGTTCTTAGTTTTTCCTCCACCTTAATGAACATGATGGTCACTAGGATGTCTTCGATTTCCTTAAATACAGGGGCAGTTTTGATTATACACAAAACATGTAGGAAGTAATCTGGCTAAAACTGGTTGCATATTGAATAAAAGTAACTAATTAAAACAGACACTCATATAAATGCTTGTTGGATCGAGCTGATGTAAATTGAAGCAGATTCAAAACACGCTCAAGAGCTTTCATTAAAAGAGAAAATTAATGAGATCGCGACGTTAAGTAGTCAGCTTCCGGGCGAATGTTCTAGTGATCCTAAGCAAAAAAATACAATGCCCAATGAATGCACATCAGTTGAAGTTAGATGAAAAAATTAATTCTGGAATACGATGGAAACATACATGAAGAAGAAGTAAAAAACAAGAAGCGTCAAATATTCACTCACCACAATAAATTTGGATAAATGTTCCCCATTAGCCAAAGATATCTTTTACCTACATATTTTTACAATATGATGTACTAATGAGAAGATTGAATTGGTAGTAACACCATATTCAACAGCCCAAAAAAATTTACAGTAGCATTACAGGAACAACCACTGAGCTGTATACTGTAACAATTAAAACTTTCAGACTTTCCAACCTTCCGGTATTACTTTTAATGGATAATGGATGTAAGTAAAGTAAGAATGAGAAGAAATTAAGCATTATAACCTATAATATAATCCAAGTGTGTCAAACTTAATTAAACCACGGGCCATTTGAGCGACTAAAGCTCGTCTTACATCAGGACATTTCTGGCGTCATTTCTTGAGCCATTTCTTGAGCAAAATAAATTGCCTAGTTTAAAACAGCAAATGTCTTGGAAAATGTCTTGGCTCGGATTGTAGGCAATATATTTACACGTGCTCTATTTTTGAACAATTTACCTGTGAGCGGCCGCAGTACAGATTGAATGCGCAGGTAGATTCTGTGGCAGGTAGTAATTGTCAAATGCAGGGCTAGGAATGAGTTACTTTTATCACTAAAAGTTACGTTTTTTTAAATAATCGCAAATGTTTTTGTTTTTCACTGAAATTAAAAAATCAAATTTGAAAATTTAATAACCATTGAAAATTTGAATTTTTAATTTCAGTGAAAAACAAAAACACTGCGCAAAGTCTGCGCCAGAAATGGCGCATGAAATGGCCTGATATAATACAGGCTTTATTTTTGGAGCAAGAAGTGGCGTCATTTCCTGGCGTCATTTAACTTATAACTTTAAAATATATATGCAATGATTGATTTTTAGTGGTCGGGAGGGGGGGGCGTTTTTTGGGGTTGCAATCACTATTATTTTCAATTTTAATACATTAAAATTTTAGTGCGTTAATGATGCAATTTGCGAATAATGCAATTTAAAAAATGCAAGTACGTCACTTTACCTCAATTAATTAATTATTTCGTTAGGAAATTTAGTTATTTTGATGATTTATAATGTTAATAAACAGGGTTCTGTAATTTATTAGTTACCTAACAGTTTTGTTCCAATATCACTTTTTAGTTAGGTGAGCTATTGGTTTTGATTGAATAATAAAGAATTTTTTTTGTGTCATATTAAAGATACATCACTATAATTCAATAATTAAATAATTATATTGGCAGGTGTTTGAGATATTTTGACGAGTTCTAATGTTGCTACATTTCGCTGTTGCCAGCTATACAGGGGTCTGTGATTATTGTTCGTCAATATATTTGTCTTGGTATCAATTATTCAATTAGCTATTTTGCTTCAATTTCAATTAGAAGTTTTTCGATAGGAATTCGAGATATTTTGATGAGTTGTAATGTTGCTACATTTTACTGTTGCTAGCTATCCAAGGGTGTGTGATTTTTGTTAGTCAACATTTTGTCTTGGTATCAATTATGCAGTTAGATCAACTTTTGTTCGATTTCAATCAGAAGTGTTTTGTCTTTTCATTATTTTTGTTATTTCATTATACAATGGGTGTTAATACATATTTGTTTTTAAATGTAACATAGACTTCATAAAAATTTTATAAGCACTATATAAGAATTTTCAAGTTATTAAATTTTTTTTATTATTTTGTATTTCAAAACCTGAAGTAAATATAGGGTGATATGGGCGTGGGATTAAAATAACAGTTTGGACTCATCCAATTAACAATAATTGAAGAGCTTTATTCCAAAACTTCCTAAGTCCAAAAAATAAAATATCGACATTTTGTTGACTGCACTATATATAAGTAATGTTTTCTATTGAGAAAACCATGAAAAATATTTCTATGTTTTCTAATTCTAAAGATTCCTATGTACCCATAAATTCAAATTTTGAAATTATGATTTAAGTCCATCTAAAATCTAAAATTCATCTAATAAGTTCACTAATATTAATATTGCAAACCCACAGAAGTTCTGCCACGACTGCATATTAATTAGTAATTATCAGCTGATGCAAAAATTACTACTCATGCATTAAACGAATAATTACGTTTCTGTATTTATTTTCAAAATTTGCGATAAATATAATTTAGATATGATCAAGAGGTTGATCAATTTCATCAAGAGGAATATGCACGAAAGAAAATTAAAATATTTGGAAGAAAACAATAGACGCAATAAAGCTAAAGAGTAAAATTTATTCATTCTTTTTTCAAATGTTACTCAAATCCGTATGTTATAATATACGTAGATAAACAAGTTAAATCTAACTTTATTGCATACGAGTAGCTGATCTTAAGATAACCTTAAAATATTTTTTTCTTGAAATCTTTCAGTAAAGTATACTATGGAAAATCGATTATTTTTCGAAACCAGTATTTTGAAAGTTTTGGAATAATGCTCTTCAATTAGTGCATATATTATGAAATAGTAGCAATTCACGTCCAAATAATTCTTAATAAATGGGATATCGGGTTTGTGGACAAAATAAATTAAACAATTGTTTTTAGAGTTTACGTTTCGGCCTCAAAATGAAAGCCATCTTCAGAACTATAATATAAAAAACATAAAACGTGAGAATACATAAACACAAGCATCAGCATAAGACAGAGGTACCTTAAAAAACATAGATGGAAATTGTTTACAATAAAATGAAGGGGCCTGCACTGGTGTCACAAGTAAATAAAAATGTTATGTATAATATTAAAATACAGTCAAATTTTCACAATAACATGCATAAACTAAAACAGATAAGAAAACTGATACCGTTGACAGCGATTAGACTGACATACGCACACCACTCAGTTTTAAATTCTATTTAAACTTCACGCATGACATCCGAGGTTGTTCAAGTTATACCACCAATCTTGTCAACGAAATTGTTTAAAATGTTCTTGTACCCACTATTTATATTGTTAAAATCAGTCATTTTGTTTATGTTGTTTTCCGTGGTCATAATGTGAGCTGCTTCCAGAAATAACCTCTTGTGCCAGTTACTCTCCATGTCCAACACATCGACATCCTCCGAAAGGAAACCATGCATACACCCCAATGAATGTTCAGAGAGCCCTGTAGTGGTCCCCCCTCTACGTATGTCACTTCTGTGTTGGTTCAGTCTCTTGTTCAACAGTTGTTTCGTTTGTCCCACATAAAAAGCATTACATTGGCACTTGACTCTGTATACAACATTACTCTGCTCTAACTTAGGTATTTTATCTTTAGTAGCCGTGAATAGGATTCTACCCAGTGTGAAGGGGTTATGAAATGCCAGTTGAAACTGTGTTGGATCAACCACCGCATAAAAAAGCTGTTTCATCCTTTCAGCGAGCCATGGATGATACGTAATTTTCATGTATTTCTTGATAGGTGTGTTGTCATCATCATTGTTGGTCACTTTCTGTGTAGGGGGTGATCCGTAGTCCAAGAGAATGCGGTCCAGTAAACGGGTGGGGTAGCAATTCTTAATAAACATTGTTCTAAGTTCTCGAACCCGTTCATCAAGAAGATCGTTAGAAACACATGTTTTTATTCTGTGCAACATGGTTTTAACCAATGCTACTTTCTGGTTTAAAGGGTGGGAGGAGTAAAAACTTAATATTCGATCCGTTGACGTAGGTTTCCTATACCAATCCGTGGACAGCGTTCCATCTTCGGATCGAGTAATGAACAGATCAAGGAACGAGATGTTATTATCCAATTCTTTCTCATGAGTGAATTTAATACGGCTGTCATATTCATTCAATATCTTCAAGCAATAATCTATTTTGTTTTCGGGCACAGCTGTGAGGATATCGTCAACATAGATGAGCAAAAATGGGATCTCGAAGCTGATCGATCCATAAAAATTTATCAACAAATCATTCATTACGAAAGAGGCAAAAATTGGCGAACAAGGGTCTCCCATCGCACTACCAATTAGTTGGGAATAAAACACCTGCTCATATGCGAAGTAGCTATTATCAAAAATCAGCGAGACCAACTGCAAAAATCGGGCCATCGGGATGCTCGTGAACGGTCTTATCAAGTCCCAGTTGTTCTCCATAGCCGCCAACGTAGACTCCTTAGACACATTAGTGAACAGGGAGCACACATCAAATGAGACCAAAACATAGCCCACCGGGATCTTACCACTCATAATCACGTTCTTCGCCCCCCCAGTATTCTTCACTATGAAAGGTAGTGAGGGGGTGACATTCTTAAGGATGTCGACCAAAAACCTCGCAAGCGGCACCGAAGGAGAGTTCAAGCAACTTATGATTGGTCGAAGCGGGGCGCCAACCTTATGAGCCTTGGGCAATCCATATGCTCTAGGAAATTGTGCGTTGTATGTCGTAAGCTTCCTTTTGGTGTTAAGATCTATGTACACATGGTCATGTAGTCTTTTTATGGCTTCATTAAACCTGTTTTGTGTGGCTGATGTGGGATTCCTTTTTAGCTTTTTGTAGGTAATGGGATCATCTAACAATCCATGCATCTTTTCCCGATATTCATCCATGTTCATAATCACCGTGAGGTTGCCCTTATCAGCTCTAGTTATCATTAGTTCAGGATGGTCTTTGATAAATTTTCTTGCACTCCATATCTGTCTGTCAACTGGACATTTATCATCTTTTTTATTGCAAAAATTCTGGATAACGTTTACTATTTTACCTCTTAGTTTCTCTTTCTCGGGATTTGAGACCGTGAGGTTACCTATAGAGCTTTCTACATAGGCCAAGAATTTGTGCATGGGGAAGGACTTCCAATGGGATTACTAATAAACAGAAGTAAGACCAATACATGAAGTGTCAAAAAGAAAATACAAGAGACGGATTTCAGATCGACAACCACTGTATGAGGAGGTTATAGCTTTAGTTATCTGGGGATACAAAACAACACAAATGAAAGACAGCAGCAAAAAAAGAGAAGAGCGCAGTTGGATAACAAGACATATTATGTTAACAAGCATTTGCTACGCGACAAAAATTTATCAAGAACAACCAAAATAAAAATATATAAGACGTTGGTGGGACCGATATTTACGTATGCCGTAGAGGCTCTATGTGTAACTAAGAGAGAGGAAAAACTACGAATTTTTGAAAGAAGGATATTGAGAAGAATAGTGGAACGAAAAAAGATAAATGAACAAGAATCCAGACCTACGATGAATTTTTAGTTGTCACGAGAAGTAGGAATGAAGACATCGTAAGAATAAAATGGTTCGGACACGTGATGAAAAGCGACGAAAATCACGAAAAATCACAAGACGTATCGCAGAATGGAGACCAATGGAAGACCGTACCAGAGGAAGGCCCAGGGTTCGATGGTGAACCAGGTGATAAGAAAAATTAGGGTCGAGGACTGGAAAATAAAAATAACAGACAAAAGTGAAGCTTCAGAAATGCAGCGAAATCCAATATTAGACTATAGAATAAAATGTAATGAAAGAGGGGACTAAACCACCCCAATAAATAGTTTTGTGAAATCTCTACGGAGATAGCCAAAATTCCGTCTGGAACACAATGCTGTATTATTATTATGACAGTGCCATTACTGATGTACTGAAGTGAATCCTGGGTTACAAATACAAAACAAGAAAGTCATATCAAGACAGCGAAAATGAAATTTTTGAAAGCGGTCAAAGGGTGCACGAGGCAGGATAGAATTAGGACCATGGAGATTAGAGAGGATCTGGGAATCTTCATATTCACAAATAAAACTATATAAGCCAAAGGAAAGAAGAATTGTCTGGCGGTTGAAAAGCGAAGAAAGTCGCAGATATCGTATTAAATCAGAATCTTGAAAAAAAACTGTTTCATATTTTCGATGGCGCTGTTTTATATTTTCCTCAATCCATATTTCACTTTTTCCCAAAAGTTTAATGCGTGGTTGAAAAAAAAGAAAATTAAAAAAAAATTAAAAATAATAATATAGGTGTCATATTTATACCAAAGGATTTAAGTGCATTATTAATCTTGATAATTAATATGACAATAAGTAATCCTGCTAATCATGTGAAATTTTTGGATAAAACAAAAATACATCAGGGATTAATAATCGACCTGAGAAGTCCTGATGTATTTTATGCATTTCCAGGAATTAATCTGCTGGTTATAATTTATTTTTTATTTAATTTTTCATAATTTATATTAAATCCAATTTAAATACCTTGAGAATTACAGTTCAAATTTGGTCTTAGAAACAAGTTTTGGAATTGCATAAAAGACGTTATTATCTTTTATTTATTTTCTATGACAAAAATTCAATTTATATTACACTTTTAGCGAAAACTGTATAAACAATGAAATTTATTTTACATGTTTTTAGATCGATTAATAAAAGGCGTTGTCTATAATACAACTATGAAGATATATTACATATTTCTAATTTTTATAACCTTGAAAGTAAATTATATGGGAAATAACAGCGTTTGAATTTTTGTTATAAATTAATTTGTTAATTAATTATAGACTTGTTTCACGTTTATCCTAATTTTTGAGTGCTTCATTTTTACTCTACTGTAATATGTATTGTCCTACATTTTGTCCACCCCTAGGTATAATACTATTATTTACTTAATTTTCTGTGGTAACGGTTAAGCTATCACTGTTTTTATTTTAAAGAACCAGAGGAGAAGAGATATATAGAAGATGAATTAATTAATTTAAAAGAAAATTAACCAATCGAATATCAAGGGGCTTCTTTGCTGATGATACCGCGAGATTTAAAAAAAAATAACTTACAAATTTAAAATAAGACAAACGCATAGTAAATTAATAATTATAAATCTGTAAGAACATGCAATAATTAATTTCGAATACAATGATTTTTAAATGTATGAATTAACTCAAAAATTGATCGAAAAAACATGATAAAACCTAATCTACCACCGCAAAATTGTTTTATCATTTTTTTCTATCATAGTTTGAGGTAACTCAAACATTAAAAAACATTGTATTCAGAAATAATTATTGCATCTTCCTACAGATTCAATACAGATACAGAATCGTTTGTTTTATTTTGAGTTTTTAAGTTATGTTTTATCAATTTCGCGCCAACAGGAACATTACCCCATAAGGAATGAACGTAATCACTAAAAACATTTACCTTTACCCACCTACGTATGTATGTCTACATAATATATTGTATACATTAATTTTGTTGAACAATTTAACGTTAATTATGTTTTTAATTAGCAATTTGTACTTATCGCTATACTTATAATAAAGTAGCAGCTCGCGATATTAGCATTGCTTCCACAATCTAGGAAACGGAGTACGTTCCTAGCCGGGTTCCGCTACGAATAATTTTTTAGGAAGATATGCAATCTGATAATGAACTGGGCCTGTGTTTAAAAGTCTTCGCGTTGAAAAATCCCAAAGGTTAACACATTGAAACGTTCACATGGACATGCACCATCCCGACCATGATTTTTAAATGTATGAATTAACTCAAAAATTGATCGAAAAAACATGATAAAACCTAATCTACCACCGCAAAATTGTTTTATCATTTTTTTCTATCATAGTTTGAGGTAACTCAAACATTAAAAAACATTGTATTCAGAAATAATTATTGCATCTTCCTACAGATTCAATACAGATACAGAATCGTTTGTTTTATTTTGAGTTTTTAAGTTATGTTTAAGTTATGTTATCAGATGAACGAACAGAAGTTCGTTCATCTGATTTAAAAATATCTTAATTTAAAAATCTTTCCAATGTAAAAGGTAATTATAAGTCTATGAATAAACTTCATAAAATGTGAACTTAATTCTTCTGTTTCTAATTATTGGCTTTAATTTTATAGATAATCTTCACTGTGGCGTGAACAGAATCAACAGGCATATTACTGCGATCCGGCAGCAGGATATTCAGATGTACTACTTTTTATAAGTAAAATAAAAGAAAGTTTATTTTATCAAGTCACTAACTTGTAAAACTGACAGTTAACTTGCAAAATTTTTACAAGTTAGTAGTATTATTTACATTAGGAAATTTTGTTTTATCGTCATATATGTTGAAAATCATGGTACAATTGTTATTTCCAGTAACACAGATTTTTGATGATGAAAGAGTTGATACTGATGATGATGAACCATCTGTTGACTCAGAAACTGCTGAACTCGAGGACTGCAGAACATTTGTACTCTCCTTACTACCAAATAATTTGCTAGACATTTCGATTTTTTTGTTGACCGAATCATCGACATAACTCATCGCAATTTCGGTGCTCTTCCACCCTCCTGCACGCTTTAGTGCTAAAATATCTCCACCCGAATCCGCAACCATAGTGGCTCCAGTTCTGCGAAAAGAGTGGCCGGTGTATAACTCTGGGTTTTTTAAACCTAAATATTTCGCTATTTGCTTTGGGACACCACCAATAGTGTGCTGGCCAGCATTAAGGGAAATGCACTTTCCATGTCGGTATGTCAAAAAAAATCTTAGGCTTTCTGTTCCAGGAGGCCGAAGATTTACATATTTTCTGTATAACATGCAGGGCTTGAAGCTGCAGCCATCATCGGTTATGGTGAATCTTCTTGTTGTTAAATTTTTTGTTTGCCGCAATGTCACAATAACGTATTTTCCCATATCTTCTACATCATTCATGTTTAAGGAGAGAATTTTGTCACATCGACAACATCCAAAAATCCCAAATATTGTTACAATTTTCGCCAGCAACCACTGGTCATCAGGAGCATGTAAAAGAAATTGTTCAACCTCTTCTTTACTTAATACCTTGGCCTTTTTTGGCGCATAACGCTCATTTTTTCGTTTCAGAAACGCTATTACCTTTTGAAATCTGCAAATGACAACTAAACGTCATATTTTTCAATAAATTTTTTAAGGAAAACAAACCTGCGAACAGGGGCATTTTCTTTCATTTCCAAGCAGCTTTTCAGCATAGACCATTTTGCCCATAAAGTATTAGGGCTGAATCTAGCTGATAGTTGATTCAAGTATACCAACAAAACATCTTCAGTTACCCCAATCACACTATTTTTGTTTTGCCACTTTTTGAAGTCGTCGTATTCTCGCTCGTACCTTGAAGCTGATTTTGCAGGTAATAAACTTGAAGCTACACTGCTGGCTGCCTCAATAATTTCTTTTGGTACATTCATTTTCGCTTTCGCCAAAACAAATGTAAAGAAAAATAAACAGACATGTTCATGGCAACGCTTCCATAGCTTACGACATTTGCGACAAATTATTGAGATTTTTTTGGAATTTATCTAACCTTTTTACAAATGAGAAACAAATAAAATATAAAACAATGCACGCAAGGTAACGGGTTTTACTGGCTCAAGGAGGTAACTGACTCGCCTGCGGCTCGTCAGTTATATCCTCCATTCGCCAGTAAAAACCCTCTTACCTTGCTAGTAATGTTATATACTATATAATTTAGTTTATCTAGCACCGTTGGATATAATCCCAATTTTTCCATTCATTTCAGTTAATAAATGAGATTAATTAATTAATTCTTTACTCAAATAAAGAAGGTGGTAAGGTAATGAATGATGTGTAGCAAGATTTTATGTACTAAGTAAAACTATTCGGAACTCCTTGGAAATGTTAATATTTACTGAATAGAATATGTTGACATTTGGAAACTACTTAAGTGAAATGTCAATTAAAATAAAAATCATCAATTTCGAAACAATTCTAGGCAGTTGCAGATAAAATTTTGTATGCAACAAGGTTTATATTAATTATATACAACTATTATATTGGTTATATATTGCCGTGATATGATAATAAAAAATGTAATTTGTATAGCGGGGAAAACAACGGCACTTTTTTTCTCTCTCCGGCTAGCTCAAAATTTAAGACTCTTATAAGGGCGTAAAAATTGGGTTCAGCGGAGTTGCAAAAATTACACTCCACTCTTGTAAATAAATCGGAAATGATTAATAAAAATTGAATATCATACACCTGGAACTTACGTGTGCTCCTATGCTGTGGGAACTTATTACTCAAATCAATAAAATTCCTCTTCCACAAACTGTTTTTTATTTATTTATAAAACTTAAGAAGGAAACAGAATTATGCATAAAAATAATCAATAAATCTAGCTTACAAGTGTTTAAATACCTAATGTAAAAAATTATACCCCCAAGAATTAATCACACTATTTAAATAACTAATAATGTTTACGATCGCTTTTTAAAATTATGCACTTAAAAATTCTTAGTCTTACCGGTACAGAAAAAATTATAACACTTCCAATCATCGTAGGGAAATCCGATGTTCACGTATGCAATCAGCTGTCAGCGTCCCCAAGGCTTGCCTCTGCGCCATTGACCAAATCATAATTTCCAAACAATCGCAGGTATTTAATGATTTTCTTCTTTCACTTTGCAATCCAATTAACCAAAAACCGTCCTCCCTCGTTCACGGACGTGATCAGAATTTACCAGTCAAATCAAATAAAAATTGCGTCCTCACTCGTTACTGACGTCGTCCAAGTCTTAATTAGCAAAAACAACACATCCTCTCCCATTTACGAATTCGGGCAGAGTTACCATTCAAAAATGAATACGTCCTCACTCATCGATGGACGTGGGGAGAGTCCTCGTTCTTCGCTCTTGTTGGCACCATCTTATCTTCCCTTCCAATTCAAGCAGGCGCAATTTGCAAACTTAAAACTTTTGAAATTCATAATTTCTTCAACACAGATCTTTTCACACATTCCCTACTTATCTAAGTTCCATCATCTCACTGTTAATTAATGCGTAATCACTTGATTTAATGCGACCCTAACTATCTTACAAATTGATTCACTTAATTTGTTATCTGTTGCTTTGACCAAAATGAATACTTCATAATACTGTTTCTGATCCTTACACATTTGGGTAACATATTATCTGGTAAAGGTATTCTATTTTTTAAACGGAGTGATGTTTCTTGTCCGATGGTAATAATTAAATGAAAGAAAGATTCTTGGGTTAAGCGGACACCAAATAAAACAAATATATTATCTCGTCGACGTTTCGGAGACTTTATTACGTCTCCATCTTCAGGACTAGATGGAGAGAAACGAATTATGGTAACGTAACAAAAATCAGCAATAATCTCTTACCTCGATAATAAGTTGGAACAATGTTCTATATAATGGTAAAAAGATTAACAATGGTTCAAAGTGATAGCAGTATTCAGTGATGACAAAGGTTAAATAAAATGTTAAAAATATGTACCTATAACATATAAAAGGGCAATAAAATCTATAAATTTCAAGAATAATAAAATCTTATCACTGAAACTGACAATAAAATGTTTCAAAAGTGACACCTACAAACACGATCGGTATAAAAGATATGCAAATTGATAATTATACCGTGAAAATTCTAAAAATGTAGGCAGGTCCCTCTACACTTGACGCCTTCGAACCAAATGAAGACCCATTTTCCATGAATGTAAACAAAAAGGCAAGGTAGTCGATCGTAGCCAAATTTTCATAGAATAGGTTTTCAGGAAAAGTGCCGCTCTGTTAACTTGCATCGTGGTGGATTTTGTTACCCGTTTTTTCATTGTAATAGCGAAGAGCGTTCTTGTAACAGCCCTTTATCTGATACGAATCGGTAACTTTGTTTAAATTTTGATTGGATGTCTTTTGTTCTGGTGAACAAAATATTACCTAATTTGAAATTGTTGTAAAATGCAACTTTTATGTTACCCTCTTTGAGAAAGCTGTGGAAGGCAGAGAGCAGTTTATGTTTAAGATCTGGATGGTAGGTGATCTTGTTATATCTCACATTTTCTACCTCAGTTGTTTGTGATTCTAGGACATTGATGGGAGGGTTTCTCCTCCTGAACAGAGCACAGTCTACCAACCTAGATGGATAGCCGTTTTCCAAAAGTTGTCTTTTGGATTTTGGATCACCGCATGGAATACAACCAGTTCCCTCTTAGCTATGCAAGAAGGGTGATTCGTCTTGAGGCGGCATGTACTTGGGATACCGAGTACAGAAATGCCGTCCAAGGTTCGACCACCCGGCAGCATTTACCTACGCTACATGATGTTCGCTTGTTCCGAAGTGCCGTTGATACCTCCTTTGAAATGACGCAGGTATTGACGGGTCACTCGTTTTGCGCGCGAGTATCTATACAGATTCAAGATCAGTCCTGTTGACGTGTGCCAATTATCAACACCCTAAAACAATTTAACACCCCCCCCCTTAGTCTGTCTAAAATTAATTTATGCCCCAATATTTGTCAATAAATCTGTTAAACTTCATTCAATTCATTCCAATTTTAATTTTTCTATTACTTACCCGCTGTTCATTTCGATACCTTAAAAGAATACTGTAACAACTCAAAATTCATAGTTTTGAGATAAGTAATTATTATCATCATATATTTACAAAATAATTATCTAAATCTTTATCTATATATTTCTTAGCACAAGGTTATATGATGGTAAAATAATTTTACCATCTACCATAATTACCATGAGTCTTTTAAACGTCAGTATCTCAAAACTATGAATTTTGAGTTGTTACAGTATTCTTTTAAGGTAGTAAACCGGGGCTACTTGAGCCTCCAGGGGCTACTTGAACCACGGAGAAAAAAGAGTTTAAAATCCGTCCTGGTCCTATAAAAACGTAGTTGACCTTCTAGGCCTCTGCCTAGCAGCACTAGGCAGAGGCTGGTGCATGAAAGAAAGTTTCTGCTATTCCCGCCTTTTTCTGATTGAGGTTATGATTGCAAGTTGTCTAAACAGTTGTTTTTAGTGTCTCCAAACTTCCACATGTAACTGCATGGAAACATCTGATATCATCAAGGTAAAGATAGTTTTTTGTTTGCATTCTATTTCTTAATAAAATAACAGTGTTTCAAGGTATATAGCTATATAATTAACACAGTAACTAATATAAGTTAGTATACGTGCACTGGTAGCCTTACAATGGGGCTACTTGAACCCGGGTTCAAGTAGCCCCCGACCACATTTCATCACTAAATTATGTTAAGTAAGGTTTGTAATCTTTTAAAATAAAGTGGTTAGTTACTATTTTGATACCCGTTTGTTTGCAGATCTGGGAATCAAAATGGTCCGAAAGTACAAGAGAATCCCTGGAAGTAGGAAATATGCGTAAAAAAGAAAATAAATCCAGGCATGCTATTAAAGAGAGGAGTTTTCATTCTTTCTAATGTTTAAATAATGAGCATTTCAATTGGTTTTAGCTGTAGTTAGATTATATTCCTATTTGAGAAATTATGTTTGCCTAAGAATATTTTTTTATGTACTTATATGTTGGTTTTATATTAATTTAAATAAATAGTTTGCTCACTAAAATGTATATTTTGAGTTTTATTTCAAAATCATTGGATCTTCTTGATCCCACCACCTGTTTTACAACCTTTTCTAATGGATTTGCTGAGTTGGACCAAGTAGCCCCAGCGCGGGGTTACTTGAACCCAATTTTTAAAAATAGAAAAAAATATAAAGGGTTAAAATTGTTGTTTATAAAAAGGCTTAAGGTGGTAGCAAAACATCTGAAAAGTGGTAAAAACAAGGTTATCAGTGCACATTAAGGGTTTAATCAACAAATCAGTATAAAACTCGCAAAAAATATGAAATTTTGGGTCCAAGTAGCCCCGGTTTACTATCGATTTGTCTAATTTCTATTTATAATTAAATATTTAATTCTTATATTGTTAAACTCATCTACATTAATTCTCATCACCATTTATCACCACCATTCTAGTTGTGCCAATTTATTGTTAAGTTTTTATTGTTTATATGTACTATGTATCACGTTGCATGAATATACTTCCTCTTGAGGAAACAGGAAAAAAAATATATAAAAGAACAAAAATTGTATATACCATGATTTTCGGTGGCACACAAATTTAGCCGTTCGATTTGGACAACTGGCACCAACGCTTTTATTTCGAACAAATCCAAATCGAACGATGTGTTGGCGCAGAAAAGGGGTAGGTATTTCAAATTGACAGTGAAGTTAATCACTGCAATATCATTGCAAGTGAAGCAATGTGGTAAATGAAGACCGCGTAATAGTGGTATTACAGTATGTAATTTATTGTATAAGAAACTGTACCGTTTTGGACTAAGTTCTAGTGGCTAATAAAAATGCAGTTTCACCTTGGAGACTAAACAGCAGTTGGTAGACCATACGAAAATTGGAATCTAATGTGACAGTCGCCACTCAAAGACCGATACCATCTTGTTTAAAAATTTATGAGCCATCAACGAAGAAATTAAACTTACCTACGTTGATTGAAAAATAGCTAAATTTTGCCAGTTTAATAATGCAAATTAATAGAAAAAATTCAACTTGTAATTCCGCACTGACGGCTTCTCGAAATAGAAAATATAACCAGTTCGTAAAACAAATGTAAAATCTATAACTGTTACCATAGACTGAAAACTTGACAGATTTGAAAATCCGCATGTTTTGGCAATCAGTAAGGTTCAATTATTCTCAAAAGAAGGGTCCACCCATATATCTTGACAATGGGTAAAAAACTGCTATGAAGAATGGGGAAAACAAAAGTCGTGGCATTTCCGATCCACCCGCGCAATCTCATCGCTTCCTACTTTAATTTTCGGCGTTGCCCTAAAGAGAATTTCATTTCAAATGAGATTCCAAAATAAAAATTTTGAAATGAAACAAAAATGCTGAATCAAGTGGTTTGTCGGGACATAGATAAAAATGAAATGAAAATACCAAATTAATTAGTCTCGACCGATACTTGGCAGTTTAGTTTGATTACTATTCGAAAGTTATAAATAATAGTTTAATTACTAATAGGCATTAATAATAATAATTTTTCTTGAACTTATTTTTAACTTTCCAAGAGCAATCAAACTAAACTGTCAAGTGTCGTCAAGACTAATTCATTTGTTATTTTCATTCCGTTTTTATCTTTAAGTCAAGACATACCTACCTACTTGATTTAGCGTTTGTTGTAATTCGAAACTTTGAAATATCTCAAAAGTTTGCAAATAAAATATTTTTAATTTTGGGATACTATTGGAAATGAAATTCTTTTTTGGGAAACGTAAAAGAATATTAGGACTATTTTTATTAAAATTTTTAAAATGGGGTGGGTGGGACCGTGAGGGTGAGTCGGAGGTTAGTGCCCCCAAGGTCACCATTTATCCCCCTTCTTGTTTTGAAAATTGCTAATACCCCATGAAGATATTCCGGACAGTCTTGGAATATTTCGAATTTATCAGTCTTAATGAGACGCACAGTAGGTATAATATTGTGAAATTCATATTTAATAATTCAAAACTTTCAGATTGATATTTAAAAAAACAAAAAAACGTCAGATACTGTGTCAATATTGAATAAATTAATTAATACAGGTAGAGACAATAAAATGCAAAATAATAAATAAATTGTTACTTAAGAATAACAATTAATAAGTAAAAGTTATATGCAAAACTTTCTTAACCTGGTTCATTTATTCAATAATTAATTAATTAATTAATATCGCTAATTAAGTAAGTAATGTGCTATTAACTCAATTTATGGTGTGACAGTTCTCTAAATAAAAATAATAATTAAGATATTTTGAGTAATAATTTGTAATTTATGAAAAGTATGTTACCATAATTATTAATTTATTAGTGATTTGTTTATTTAAAAAATTAATTAAAATATTATAGCGATTAGGAGGATGTGATTTGGATTTCATATTGCCAAAGTGCAAAATTGTTATTTTTAACTTAATTTTATCGAATGTTACTAAATTGGAAAATGAATGCTTTTCAAAGTCAATGTAACATTTCTATTTATATAATTTTTATATGGACAAAATTTCGGCTAGAATTTCGTTTACCATTATTTATGTGCTATGAGTAAAGAAGGGCGTAAGAAAATGTTACAGCTTTCATATTAATGATGACTAATTTAAATTTTAAACCGATATTATTAAGAAATTAGTGCATTATGTATGTATGTTAATTGAAAAATTAAATAAATCTTTATAAAGACGACAAAAAATTATTTGTATTACCTGCTACCTACCCAGAATATATTATGTATTGTGCAATCAAGGATTTCACCTCTTTGAACATCTACCACTCTTACAACTTTGAATCTGTTTTATCTTTTCTGTTTTTATTTGATATTTTTTAAACCAAAAATTGTAAAATAACATTTTTATATTAATTTGATATATTAAAAAAATACATATTAGGGTGCTCCCATAGGAACCAGCGGGGAAACCCCTATTCAATACTAATATTTTTGTGAGAATCTCAATATAAAAATGTATATCATTTGAATAATTTAAATGATCTTGTTAATGTGGGAGTTAAATTATTGGCTATTCGATTTTATAATACACCAATGCGAAAATATGTCAAGAAATAATCGGACTTGTCAATCAGCATATCAGCGAATCCACTGCGACTGTCACTAGCAAGTTGACGACTTTTTGTATTATAACAGGTTTTTTATACTAACTCAATCCCGAACACTTTTTTTTTGTATCGAAGTCGACGTTTCCTCTTTATACTTATCTTAATTTTGACAGATTTAAACTTAACCTAAAAGATTGCAGGTAGATCAACTTCCTCTTCCTTGGTTATGGCATGCGATAATTCACTAAAATGAAGTTTTTCTGAAAACCATACAGGGTTATCATTATATTTATTATAAAAACGATTAGTGAATATTATAAAAAAATGTAAAAACTTTTACAATTGGTGTCATGAAAAGAAACTAATAAATTTATTTTTAAATTTAAATTTGACAAGTATAACATTTGATTTATAACTGTTAGTTAAATTATATTTAAATAGAAAAGACGGTTACAGTATTGACATAATTAATTATTTTTTAATGATTAAGCCACCCATTTTAATCTTCATTGGATAGATTTTGATATATGTATTTTTTTGTTCTCATCGTCAAAAACGGACCAAACCTTTAAGTTCAATTTTGCACTGCGATGAATAATTGTAGTTTAATTATAGAGACTTCCTAAAAAAGCATTAGAATTTAAAAGTGCAATTTAGTGGGATGTTGGCAAAATAAATTTTTAACGTTTAAGTAACGCTTCCGCAGATCATTGACTCTCTGGTCTACGGGTTAATTATAACTCACGAATATGTAATTACAGGAATACAATCAGTGCGCAAGCCGCGTATTCTCGGACATTCCATTGTAATTATTAATATACAACACTCGTATCTATAAACTTTTAAGAAGGTTTAAGTGAGTTCTAAACATATACTACACCTTTAATGGAAAATTAGAAATGCTTTTTTCTTAGGAAGAAAATGGGTTCCCACATAATATCAAAGGAAGTTGTTGGGCAAAACTTTTTGAAGAGTCATATCGAACAATTTATGTATTGGGCATATTTCGGTTATCCAAATAATCCAGTAAAAGCTAAAATAGAGAATTGCAAATTTTGATCCTGAAGTTATAACAAGCAATGTAAATGGCTATTAGATAAATTGGTTGCATACCTCTAGCAATTTTCTGGTTATGTATATTCATCACCGTTGGTGCACTCAGAACCTGAAGATGACCTTTATAAATTAAACGACAATACAATGGCAGTCAATTAGGGAACGGTAATCGTCTAAGTGCCAATACTCCCACGTAGCATCCATTAATTCTGAAGGCAAAGTTTATGGTGGTAAGTCCATTCTATTGCCTAAAAATTTAACATATTGATTGCGTTTTGTAAATAATTAAATAAACGATGCAATTGGTAGACGTAAATATGTTATTTTAGTTTCGTGTCTGTGTAGGCATACAATCAAGAAATTTTATCTTAAATATCTGAAGCATAAAAAGTTTTTAGATCAAGTAGTCATGCTTCTTATTAATGGTAAAGTTCCCGACGTTTAACATCACTTTACCATTATAAGATATACTAACCGATCTTTTTAATACCTAATAATTTGAGATATAATAATATAATGTGGTCTGATATATCACACGTTTATATAAATTATGAGGTACAAACGAGCTTAATACATAAATTGGTAGTTAAGAGAAAGCTAAATAAAATAGCCAATTTATTCCAATTGCACTTAAGCATTAGGTGGTGGCATGATGGTATTTCTGAAATTACCAAGTAAAAAAAATTGTAATTACAATATTTCCAAACGAGACAATGAAGTGTTAAAAATACGTCAGAGATATTTTTTGGCAAAACAAATTGTCCAAATTGTTATGCACATAGCTCTTTGCAAAAAAGATTAATAGAGTAGGTTGGTAGTATTTTTGCGGTCGAATTATTTATAAAGCCGCTATAAATGACGGCAATTGTAGTACAACGGGGGAGAAGAGAATTCTCTTACACCTGTTGAACTGGAGGAACCTGTTAGGCCTGACCAAATAATCCGTGTATGCGATCTCAGACTATAGCCCAAGGTCGAGCATCCTAAACAACCGGAAAGAATTTTGTTGTTTCCAAATTAGGAAATCTCGTACAATTTTTATTTCTTAAATTAAAATTACTGACATTTGATTTGCACAGGATGGAGTTTTGCAAGTTCTGGCGAAACGCTTTTCGGATAAATTAAGGTGTTGCATTAATTTGTCATCGTTTTATTAACCGGTAGCTCAATAATAATTATTTATGTTGTGAAACATGCGTTGTTGCAAAAATGTTAGAGATTTAATTAAGAGTTACGAAACAAATAGAAAAAGAATAATGAGACGTTAACAAGAGATTTTTATCTTTTACAAGCAAAGTGAGTGTTGATCGATTATTTAATTTTGTGAAGTGTTCCGATTGCATAACGAGAACCTGTTGACCAACAAAACCGCACCTTGCCAATCGATTGTCTTGTCAGTGTAAATAAACAAAAACTGTCCTCATTAATCAGCGACAATAATTAAACATTAAACTTTCACAACTTAGCTCAGCTACCTATCTTGACGATACAATTAAACCTTCTAGTTAATAATTTACAACTTTTTTATTACTATTATCGATTATCTTCCACACGACAAACCCCACGAGAATGAAATATATGGATAGCCCATTTAAGAATGCATGGTATGTCCAAGTAAGTGCTTCTTAACAATACTAAAGGGTATAAGAATAGAAGGGACATGTAAAAACGCGTTTTATTCCAACTAACACAATAAATGTTCACACAATACCGCTTTCTTGCGCCAAACAATGCCGCTTTTGAAAACTTGTATCCCGACAAATGTACAGCTAAGATAAGAAATTTATGCCTTGGACAACGACATTCTAAATAATATTAGTATTTTTACAAATTAATACCAATTATTTATTGCTTCTATAAAATACTTAAAAGGATTTCTGCTCAACCTCCTCGTCTGATTCGGTTAAGTGACAAACATCGTAGTTCATTTACTCCATCTTCTTCTACAGCATTTCACTATCATATCAGTTTGGGAAAAAAAATTTTATTTACATTTTTAACATAGCAGTTACGCTATTACTAACGCTACAAATCCAGAAAAATAATAGTCCCATTCCCGAATTTTTCCCGAAATTAATTGTAGCTAGTTTGGCGATGGAAAATGTTCAGTTAACTGTTCGTTAACTTCATCGAACATGAAGTTTTGTAACATAACCAAAAAATTTAAATATTTAGCCAAAAAAGGTGAGTGTACATTAAAAGTTACTAATAATTTGTATTAGATACTAATTTAATTTTTGCAGTTGTTAACGCAAGGCCAACAAACTACTTAACCTAACAGGTTCATTACCTTATAAATAGTTTTCTAATCTGGTTTTTCAGCTTTTATTACATAAAATTTAGATTTTCAATTTTCTTTAGCATATAAATATGTTAATAATAATTATTATAAATTAGTTACGTTTTTTTAATCAAACAAATAATAAATTATTGGGTTCTTTCCTTTTTTCCTTTTCGGCAAACTTAATTACTGGATACTTTCACAGTAATTAAATGAAAGTGGTTGGTATTGAATAGATCAACATAACTGAAAATGCCAAAATAATTATTCATAACAACCATTTTTCTAATTAGGTCATGAGATGTGATTGGGAAAACTCGAACGATGTCGTATAAAAAAACGAGTTGCTTAATTACAATGGTTGTAGGATATTTTTTGCTAAATACAGAAACAAGTAGAGAAACGTCAAATCATTGAGGAACATGGGTTTTATGAATGGAGATGAAATGACGAAGCTAAAATCAGATTGACGCTGACGAGCTGGTTTGTGTTGATATCGTTATGCAGGTTAGAAGAAGCGGTAGGCGCCAGTCCGGTTCCTCAGTATTCGCCATATAGAGCTGATAAATTGTATCAGGTTTGATTTACATCCCGCATTCTTTGAGCAACAAACGCGTTTTCATTTTTCAAACGTGCTATAATTTCCAGTTCGTCCCGTGACCGCACCCTGACTCCATTGATTGAGAACGATGGGAACAACCGGAGTCAATAAACCTGGTGCACCTGCTGGCCTCAGGTCAACGCGTCACAATGCGCTTGCACGAGCAACGGATCCGGAACTGACCTGCGGCCTTTCATCACTTTGCTTTTCTGCAATGATAACCATATTCCTAATTATCCTCGTCCTTACATAATTTTAACTTTTTTTTCGATGAACCGCTATGGCTTTAGAACTACTAACCACTTCGTGACTGACTACTTATTAGATAGTAATTGGTGTCAAGTCGTAATGAATATTAACCGCTACATTTCGCGTGTTATAGATTAAAAAGTATTTCCATTTTAGTTAAGATTTTCCTTAACTTTATCTTCATTTCCAAGCAATTAAGTTATTCTGGAGTAGGTAGCTAAACATAATGCAGTTTCACATGCGATTATTTTTTGTTTAGCGCGAGATAAAGATTTGCAGATAATCTTGGTCAGTTGTTTCGGGTTTGTTACCCTTTCCTTAGTAAGATATAAATTATGTATTTTCTGTTAGTGTCGATGTAACAAAAGTAAATTGCTGTACGGTCTGTATTTGAAGAACTTAAAAAGTCGATAATTTTATATAGTAAGTACGTGAGTTGCTTTAAATATTGTCAAGTTATTGTTAGGATGCGCATAAAATAGGCGGCATTGTTGTTACATCTAGCGATGTGAATCTGCTATCCGTCAAACTCGGCATTGTTCACCGGAAAAAGAATTATTTATCTCCTTTTACTGAGACCAGTTTTCACGCATTTATTGAATGGAACATTAAAAGCTTATAGAAACGCAGCACCCATAATATGTATGCAGTTCAGAACGATTCGCAATCCGGAATAGAAAGCAGGACGACTGTTGTTATGATTTATTTTGGTATACAATGCACGCCTTTATTCGCATTTAGCTATTTACATTTCCTTTTATATTAAACGTGCTGTTTTATCAAGTCGCTTAAAATTTCCTTCTTTGGTCGTGTCTTACTTAAAGCGACATAATCTTCCATTGTTTTACCTCGAGGAGTCTAATTGAAATTAATAACACTTAACAGTTGTTTCGATGATAATAATAAATTCTAAACGACTTGAAGAGAAAATAGAAAATGGAAAGAAATTTAAGGACGAGCAAGATATTACACGGTCATGAATTTTCGATTTTAAGCTAGCGTGAAATCGATAATTAAGTCGCAAATTTTATTGGCAATTAATATATTTGATGTATTTTAATGGCATTTAAAATAACGCCGTAAATAAATAAAATACATAAATAGACGCTTGATATGTCGAAGTTAACAAGCGATTTATATCATAACGACCCGTTTTGGTTAATTATTTGTACGGTAGAAATAACATTTGTATAATGTAAGCTAATTTGAATATAACAAGTGTCGTGGGCGCTGCTTTAGTTATGTGCGTGAATGTAAGGTACTTCTTGTAGATTACCTATATTAGTAGTATATATTTCTTGATAAACTTGGTTACGTTATGAATAGGCACTGTCTCTTCCCAAATTTACATTTTTTTTTCTGTTTGATGCTTCCTGATTTTACATTTACTTACGGGACTACCGCAGTGCTACCTAGCGAAATTAGAAAATATGACCCCCCAAAAGCAAAAGGTGTTTTTTAGATAGTACCTCAGGTCGGGCAATTTTAGACGGATGAGTGATGATTTCAACGGGACCTGATGGCATTCCCGCCTTTCATTTATAAAAAGGTGCCAAGTTTTACTATCTAATCCGATATAGTATAACATCTTTAAATTATCTTTATCTTATGGTCGGTTTCTTTGCACTTGGAAGAAGAGTTTCAGAACTCCTATTCTTAAGAAAGTTAATATACTAGGTGTATTTTTATTCACTCGGCAATTCCAAAAATGCTTAACAAATTAGGTGTATTTTTATTCGCTCAGCAATTCCAAAAATGCTTAACAAATTAGTTTCGACTCGACTAATCCACTCTAGTAAAACGTACATACATATTACGATGATGAAGGTACGGATGGACCCCGTCAATCGCAATTTAATAAAATTTACAATGTTACTTATTACCACGGCTAACTGGGTTCTTGTTGCATGTAACTTGCTTATCTCAGTAGTCGGTTCTTTAGGAAATTGTAAATCAAATCTTATAAAGCTGAAAAATAAATAGCCGGGAATACAAGAATCCCCAAAAATAATCCGTTTTGTAAATGATAATTTTATTATATTAATTATCAATAAACTTGATGCAAATAAACGTATACAAATATCAAATAGTTTCTTATTACTAAAATTCCCCACAATTATATCTAAAATCGTGGCGTCGTATTCCGCACTCGTTGCACAAAAATTAAGTTTTTGGTAAATGTTTTCGCTTACCCTGTATAAATATGGTTCGCTCCTCCTTGTTGGTATAGCCATAGCGCATATATAGTATTCAGTGGTTCTTCCCGTAGATGACCTCGTTTTCACCTTAATCTTTCCAGATTTGTTCTTCGCTAAAATTTCTAACCCTCGTGGCAAAATTTCTACTTTCTCAAAAATATTTGCAATCGGTAAGTAAACTTTATTATTTTCACTTTATTTAGGTTCGCACTAACGTTTAAACACTTTTTTTTTATTTGTTTTTTATTTTTTTTTTTATTTTTTTTTTATTTGAGAGTTGCGTTTTTAACTGCTAGGGTCATTACGCTTAGTAATTACAATTAAATATTTAATTGTTTTTTAGTTCATTTTTTGATATGATGCTGTAGTGTGTGTAGATAGCTGTGCCTCCTGAGGCAATAAGGCCTCCATCATAATCTTGCCTAAATTCTGAGTATCCGTTTTTATTCTAATTTTGGTTGATGGAGTTGTACGGGTTTCTTGGAAGCATAGGATTTTTGAATGTTTGTGGGATATTAGTTGTTTAATTTCTGGGAGTCGTGTTATTAGGCCATTAATATTCCATTGTAGAATGAAACAATTATTCATTGGGTTGTTTTTGGAATGGTTAGTACGTTAGTAGTTGTTTACAGGGGTTTATTTATTTATTCGGTGTAGAGGTTTGATTCGTGCTGCGAGTCGTTTTCTATATTTTATTCTTTAGATTTCTCGATTAGGCTTATAATTTTTGTAAGTCTATATTTTATTGATCTATGGACTAATGGTTTAAAGTCTTTTAGAATAGCTGATAATGATTCTAGGTCCTTGTTTAATTTTTTTGCTTCTTCTAATGGAGTTGAACTTTTTGCTATTGCTTCAAAGAATTGTTTGAATTCTCTGAAGTTGAATGAATAATTTATGGGATTTGATAATAATAGATTTTCTATCGGTTTTAGTAAAATTTCTGTTGTGCGTTCAGTTTTGGTGTTTTTTGTTTTGTTTTGCTTTTGGTTTTATAAAGCTCTCTTCTGTTTTGGAGTTGTTCTCTGAGTCGGTGCTAGATTCTTTTTGAGGAGCTAGGGTGTTCTGTGCTATTGCTACTGCAAGTGGTTCTTTTGTTATAGATGTTGATTTGATTGCATCCGGGGTTGTTTCGGGAGAAGAGAGAGACAGTGGCCGTTTTATGGCTTTTTTGGATTTGTCAGTTTCCTGTTTTTGGATTGAGTTGGCGGAAGCTGTTTCACCGTCTTCTGCAATGGACATTTAAGCGGTTTTATCATTGGGATTTGCAATTTGTTGGTTTGGTATTGCTTTTTGTTTGATGATGGTTTCAGAATTTTGTGCACGAGTCATTGAGTTCAAGCTGTTCAGGTTTATCATTTGATGATGAATTACTGTGGTTTCTAGGTTGGACACTGTTTCAGGAGCTGTTAGGGGGAGTTCATGAGTGATCTTTTGGCAGTTCTGTGCCAGGTGCCCATCTTTTTTGCATTTATAACAGGATTGCGTATCAGTAGCTAGAAATATTCTGTACTCAATGTTTTCATCATTAATGATTATGGAGGATGGGATTTGACTGTCTTCACATTGCGCTATGTAAACTTGGCGTCTGAAGCTATAAATGTGTGAATACTCCGTTTCATACATCCCTGCTCTTAGGAAATTAATTGGTGATATTGTCTTGAGGTTGTGTTTGTTAAGTGCTTCTGCAATGATACTGTGGGGGATTGAAGGGCATACATTGGAGAGAATAATTCTTTTGGTTGGAGTGTTTAATCGTCGTATTTGTGCAAGAGTATTTTCTACTTTCAAGATGGGATGTTTGTTTACGAAGTTGGTGACCAGTTTATTGTTTGTTAGGTAAATGCAAATTCGTCCATTTGATAGTCGAGATGCAAATAGTATGCTTTTAGGGGAAATTATTTGTCCGACTGCTGTAACGTATGATTTCAATTGGATTTGATTTTCAGCTTGGATAATTATTGCTTGTTCTTTAGATGGGAAAATGTTAGTGGGTTTTGCTTTATCTGCGAAGGAGATGTTTTCGGAGTAAGTTGAATCTTTGTTTGTCGGTGAAGTTTGAGAATTTGATGGAATTTCCATTTTGTTGGATTTAAAGGTGATTAGCTGTCACTTCGACACCCAGCCTTTTGTGTGACAGCTGATTCTTAATTTATTTTGCTTCCAAATTAGTGGAATACATTAGTCGGTCGGTTATTTTAAATTTTCCACTACTTGCGTAGTGATTTGGGATGATTTTAAAATTGTCTGTATTATAGTATTTTATGTAATAAGTACGCAAAATATGGTTTTAGCGGACGAATCGTAATGTTACGGACGAGGCGCCAGCCGAGTCCGTAACATGAAGATGAGTCTGCTAAAACTATTTGCGTACGTATTGCATACAACGTTTTATTGTATTAGTTTCGCAAAAAATATTTTCTTGAATTAAAATATTCATTTTAAATAGACATCAATAACATAATATGTATGTATATTAGAAGGCTGTGCGAAAATGTTTATAGCAACCGGTTGCCAGATTTTGGAATAAACAAATTTGAATCCGCTAAAGTGCTGTCAAGACGACTTTAAGTACTAGGCCGCTAAAATAGAATTTTGCGGACCCAAAACAGCTTCAAAAGTAACCATTTTGCGTAGCTAATACAATAAAAATCTTTATAGTATTTTACCTTGTTTGATGAATTTCTGTGAGCTCACTAAAAACGTGTATCACTATATCATTTGGTTGGTAACACTCTCTTAAACACTTTATTTTTACAGTTCTTCTCTTTTTATCTTGAATTTTTGCCGCTAAAATTACACGTGCGATCTCTATGTACAACTAAGGAAGAAGCCCCTTTTGTTTTTCGTATCGTCAAGGTGATACAAATCCATTGCTACTTGATTTTTAACCATAAATTCGGTAAGTGAGTGGAAACCACCATGTTTTTGTGGCGCGAAATTTAAAATTGTCTTTTAATTTATTTTTCTTATGTTTTTAGGTTAACCGTTGACTTGAAGCACATAATTTCTGTTTATCACTTGAATTGTCCAACGATGGTTTTTCGGATGACCTATCACTCTGTTTTTGATTAATTTTATCGACGCACACGTAATGTTTAAATTTTTATACCTAATGTTTTAACAAATTATTTCTAACACCTTAACTAATAAATTTTACATGTAGTTTATAAATTTCTTATAACTAAACAATTTTATTATATTATTTTTAACAATTTTTGTCATTACGGATTTTAAATTGAACATTTTAATTTATTTTTCCGGAAATCGTCATTGAAACAACATTTCCCTGCTTATGCACGCGCAGGGAAATTGAACTTTACTGACTAGTCCGGTAATAATTAGTAAGGTTAATAATAACAAAATAAAATAGACAAATGTCAATGTCAAAAAATGTCGTTCAATTAGTGTTTTAAAATTTCGATTTTAAATTTCGATTTTTTACGATTTTCGGAAAAATTTAATACAAAACATGTCAGTAAAATGTCTCACTTGACTCGGAGCTTTAAAATACTCGGCACGAAGTGCCTCGTATTTCAACATTGCCCCTCGTCAGTAATATGTCATTTTCCTGACTTTTATGTAAATAACTATTGTTAACCCTTGCATTCTTTATTGTTATGATTTAAATGATTCTATTTATTTTGACTTTGTAATGATAATAATAAACCTCCTATTTAAATTAACAAGTTCCATAATATACATTAATTTTTCTGTTCAACCAAATTGGAA
The DNA here is from genome assembly GCA_932274525.1 of Podabrus alpinus. Classification (NCBI taxonomy): domain Eukaryota; kingdom Metazoa; phylum Arthropoda; class Insecta; order Coleoptera; family Cantharidae; genus Podabrus; species Podabrus alpinus. Next base: position 61,461,296 of record OW026457.1, on the reverse strand, counting down.
TGTTCGTATTACGAGTGGCGTCTCCATCAGATATCACCGTAATATTCTACATAGCTAATAATCATCACGGATTTTTCCGGGTCGGTCAACTCTACTAGTAGAATTACTTTATTAGCAACGTTTGTTACATAATATAAATATATCATTGCACATTTTCCAGCCATGAGCAAATTGACGCTTTTGGCTTTGAGTCGTTTTTCCCATTCCGTTCGTCGCGCACCGGCTCAAAAACTGGTCGCATCAGATCCGTACTGGCGAAATGAAAATGTAAATTAAACTTACCGTTTTTCCAAGCAATGCCGAAACTCCCAACATAACGCAAACCACCAAATGTCTCCACGATGATGCATGTGGAAGGTTTGTAAGTGTTCCCCTTATATAGATTAACCTAGCCGTAGACTATTTGGAGTTCGTCTGGGCTATGATTTGTCCAATGACAAAAATGCGCCGCGTGATGATATTGATCTACTTTTGCAAACATGCCACAAGCTCAAGGATGGATTCCCAATGACAAAATGTGACCAAACGGTACGTTATTTTCTCAATCCACATGTAGCACAAAATATTGCTGCAATATTGGTATTTTATATTTAACTTATTAACATATAAATGTAAACACCACTTTGCAATAGCGTTACAATACACTACAAAATATTAATGCAACATTGGCACTTTATATTTAAATTTCTGTGCAATATTGATTTTCAATTTAATAGTTAGTGCAATAAAGAGAGTAAACATTTTTAAATCTTGTTCCAATGTAAATAGTATAAAATATTGATGCCATATTGGTGGTGCACAGTTAAATTATTGGTGCAATATTAATTTCCAATACAGAAATGAATAAAATAAATTTAACAATTTATTTTTAACTTGTAAAAGTGCCAAGCTGAAATAAATGATTTCAGTATGCTTAACATAGTACATAGACGTTTCCAATATTATCAAATCCTTGGAGGGAGTCCTTATTTTTCCAGAAGAAAATAAGGATAAAGAATTTATTTGTTCATTTCTTCCTTCATTGCATGGCCAATAAAATATCGGCGTAGGCCACTTGTGAGATCTTTTTAACGCCACGTTATTACTTCCTTTATAGTTATCGCCGAAGTAATAGTAACCCCTTGTTATTTCTCTATTTATTGCCGAAACAAATGTTACTGCGTCGCTTTGTACCTTGTCGGTGTCTTATGTCGGTGTGATTAAAATATCTTACTAAAACTCGATGAGTGGTAGTTGCTTTACTGCTTCGAATAACTCGAAATACTTCTCGGCGGTAAATCAATTTTACCACTCTCACGTACTGCCAGGCCCTATAATAACAATAAACGCCGCCTGCCAGCTATCTGCCAGGTGTGTGCCAGCAAAATATAAATTTCACAGGTAATCGCCTCCAAAAAGTGTTACTTGAAACATTGTAACGGTCCAAGCTCAGGGCGATCGTATGAAGCGGTAGATAGCCCCTTTGGCTAGCTTCAGAGGGCAAAAGACAAAATAAGTGTGCCACTACTTCTGGCTAGATGTTATCTGGGTAATACAGGGGGAACTAGAGAGATGCTCCGAAGAGCAAAGGGAAGTAGGTAGTAGAATGAGCGCTACGTATTTTGAACTTACCACTCTGCTCACCGTAAAACCAGAAACCACCGATGCAACTACGAAACTGTGGTTCGTGACAATGAGACAATTACCATAAATAACCAAAAGAGTATCGACTCGTCTCGGACTAGCTTGCACAGAAATAAAATAGTGCCATCAAGAACTTCTTCTCAAATCAGTTAAGGTTAAATGGTTTAGAATATAATAATTCAATTGGAACCACTGAAAACTTCCGAATAATTAACCAATTGTTAGCCCCGATAAAACTTATCACCACTGCACTTTTGTCAGGAATCGAATCAAAATAAATTAATACTTAATAACGAATTAGGTAAGCAACCATATGGTCGTTACTCGATGGTGGTAGTAGGTAATTGCGATGTCAGATGGTAATTCCTTAATCGACTTGGTTATCTTCTTCTTTTTTCATGGACGTTGGCGACCTCTCTCCTATGTATGTGTTGTGCATTTGAAGTACTATCACACACATAGGGGACCTACTGCTTAACGCGGGCTCCGAACCGCGGACGTGTATACACTTCATCTCCAGAGAGGCTGTTCCAGGCAGATTACACTTCGGTGGTTTGCCATTGCCTTCCGAGGGGAGACGGTCAGAATAAAGTTTTAGTGAGCCCAGAGTCGAACCAGGCATTCAGCATTAGCAGCAACGCACTTAACCGCTTTAGCTGACGACCGTCTCTGGGTTACACAGAAGTAAAATAGTACCACCAAGAACTTCTTCTCAAATCAATTAAGAGAACGTCCGACTGTTGCTAAATCCCATCAAATGGTTTAGAATATAATAATTCTAGTGCAACCACTGCAAACTTCCGAAAAATCAACCAATTTTGAAAGCCCCCGATAAAACTTTTCACCACTGCACTTTTGTGGTTCAACGCCTTCTTCCTATATCACCCTTATCAAAAATAAGTTATTTATTTTCTTAAAGAATTATTAAAGAGAACAGCAGTTGATAAAATAAATAATGGTTTATAGAGATCAACCTAAAATATTAACACAAAAATATAATATACAAAGTAAAAATATAAACAACACAAACAGACACAAACTGGCCAAACTTGAACAAAATTTTACTATTTGTTCCAAACTGAGAAGGATGCCCGACAATCGCGAACAAATGACAACCTCCACATGTAAATTTCTGAGTTGATTGATAAATGTAATTTGTGAAGTTGTCACGGACCTAAAAGGTTCGCACACAAACCGTATGCACGCAGGTGAATGCGTGCTACCTACCGTTATTAACAAAGGATGCCGCTAGCTCGAATCGTGATGGTCGTGGGTGCGGTAGAAGATCCAATGTTAACTCGGGTCGTCAGATTCCAGAAAGTCGTCGTGATCGAGATGATTTGGGCGCCACTGGATTGAGTGTAATCAATCCCCAAAAGTAATCCAGTACTTACCTCCAATAAAAGGGGGGGAGGGAATGAGTCGAAAGAAACAAAATAATCAACAATGGGGAAAAGTATTTAATGAAGTGAATGCTTATGATCGATAGAGATTAATTTTTCTAATAACAATGACCTTACAGAATATTTTAATATAATGATGTCGGCAAGAACGCTAATAATAATAATTGTACATAATAATTTTGTATAAATGTTGTTGCTACGAATCGAACAATCGTCTTTACTGGTCGAATGACCGTGACTTAAACTAAACATACATAAACAATAATTTTAAATACAGGAATACACAAAATACATGTGGATATGAAAATATCCCACACCCCGTATATAATGTCACACTAAAACTTAAATATAACAAAATACATATGAATAGTACCTCGACAGTGGTCCCCGAGGGTTCAAGTGACATGGACAAATATTCCAACAATAACCTCGGTTCGACTATGGAGAAACGAATAAATTAAAGGTTAGTATTTTCTTAAACTAATTACGACTAATGATCTGAAAACTAATGATGAACTGTATAATAGACTTAAATAGAAAGATAATAAAAGTTGCATTTAATCGATGCACATTGAAACAAATCGAACTATCGAGGAATTCTGAAATTGTCGATAAACCGCACTAAGATTTGGAGTAAAGTAATTTTACTCGACACTATTGTGGCCGAAGGGTGGATCGAACATGAAGTGAACTCTTCGAATAGCGTGATTAAAGAAAGTACTTGATAAATTTTGATTGGCGGTAAATTAATTTTAATCGTTTATAAGTTTTTCCCCGATTTTAGGCAATGCCTCCAAGGGTTAGTGGTAACGTAACAAAACAAATGTACTTACATCGATGCATTTAACACAATTGGATGCGTCAACCCCCTTGCTACGCCCCTGGTGAATATTCCACCATATTGCGAACGATGAGATGACGTCACGGGACCTCGAATTTTGAAGTGAATTTCCAAGAAAATAGGCGTCACGGAATAATGATTGACTGCTATAAATGCGCAGATGTTGATATTAGTGATTGGCCAGTGTAATAAATTTGCAAGACGTAAAAATTGCGGGAAACCATAAATTTCCAATTATGCGTTTCAGACCAATGTTTTAATGCTAATTGTCACTTAGGACGGTTCTTGTGTTGCAACCCAGTGCCAACAAACAAGAAACTTGCATTAAAAATGGTTCGTCACTGGACCAAACAACCAAAACACTACACTACAAAAATTCCCACAAGGCAATGTACGGCGGGAGTATAAATTCAAATTAACGCGGGACGGAATAGTAAGCAAAAAAACGAATTATCATTACAAAGTAATTAACGTAAAAGATTTGCACTTACCAATTGGATGAAAGAAATCCTTCATAAGAAGTTTAGACAATGAATCCAGCTTCTGCACGAGAAAAACCAAACCAACGGAAAAAAAATCCTCATATCCAGTACCAAGAACGAAAAAGATCCCAGATGGGTTGGAAAAATAATGTTTCAAATTAATTCAAAATTAATTTTGAATGAAATCATTCAAAAACCAACTTCCATTATCCTTCTTCTGATAAAGCACGTATCATTATTTTTCAAAATACTTAATTGTTACACCACACCTTGGGAAAACGTTAAAATTTATTGCACCAATCTGCAATGGACCATTTTTGAATTGAAATTGCAATTTTTCAACGTTACAATAACCTGGCATACAAACATTCGAATAGAAGATGGAAAAAACTATATAAATGTACGAAACAAGCAACTGCGAATAAAATTTAGACAAATGTACTGGCTATTGGGAAGAAAATCCCAACATATTGGTCTACAAAGCCATTCTAAGGGGAACAGCCAGCAACTCCAATCTGGAAATATTTAGCGATTTCAAAACATAGTTCTGTGAACAATAGTCAAAAACCAAATAATTGCCAAAGATTTAGAGGTGACAACAGTGGGGGAAGAAGTTAAAAATGTTTACATCAAATATTGTGATAGACTAAATATACACCCAAATGCCCTGATAAATAAATTACTGCATGACACGTAAGAAGTGCGTTGTTCAAAAAGAGATAAACTTTCCGGCTTATCTACCAGATTCAGCTGATGATTGAGAAAAATATTGTATTCCATATACACATAAATACAAATTCCTTTATAGTTGCGTTAAAATAGGAGCGTGCTCTTTGTAACAACCTCTACAAGTTGTTATTTAAGTTGCTTGGACGTACGGTTAAATTATTGTATTACTAATACAGGTTATAAAGTTTTATGGAAACAATAAAATAAAATGTTAATATAAAGTTTGCAATGCAAAAATCCTAGATTCAATTACTATTCTGTACAGATCTAGCGTTACAACTTCGTCTTTCGCGTAACGCACCTCCACTGCATTTATCATCTTTTTCGTGCCGAAAACCTAGTTCTAGTTTTTCCTGAAAGCTTTCCTCGAAAGCATCAGGTCAACCCACGATTAGAGACCTACCGCATCCACTCGCACCATCTTCATAGGGTTCGCCTCACTCCCCAACGAACAGTTAAGTATTACTTCTTACCTATACTATACCTCCCTTTTTTTTAATTATTTTCCATTTATTTTCTTTTAAAGTAGATAACGAATCACAATTGGCGGTATTGAATTCTTCGTGCAAATAGGACTTATTGTGCCGTTAGTATTTCTAAGGCATGTTTCCATATACTTGAAATGGACTACCCGGTATACTGAATTGTTAATTTCCTCTCTAAGAAATTTTCGGTATTTGAAATTCAAGCGGGGATCCCCCTTATTTTAAATTTACGTATAACGCAATATTGATCCATCTTTCAATCGCGACAACTGGCGTGGTTTATAAAAATCGAACAGCCCTCGTTCAATGGACGAATTTATTATTGATGAATTTAAATTACCGCTACTATTCCATGTGAATTTATGGATGTAGATTTTATTAATTTACGTGTACAAAAAATAATTGAGCCATTTTAAAAGTTGTACTAAGTAAAATTTGAAATTTTGTATAATATATGAGATCATTTAAAAAGAAATGAGCGGGCTAGAGAGCAGGGAGAACAACATGGGACATGGGAGAAATTATCAAGAGCAAATTAAATTTTTACAGTTTTGCATGTAGAACGCGTATGTTTCGTTAGGTCGAATTGCCACCCGATCTGAGCTAAAAAGCTAAAATTCGACAACTTTTATTAGCGGCCCAATGTGGACTGCTGATTAAAAACGTTTTCCTGCTCGAGGCAATTTTTACTTCCCTATAAGGAAGTATTGTAATCATGAAAAAATTCGATGTCGATATTTTAACGGAAATATCCGTTTTGAGCATTTCTGAATCCGTTTTGACTACTTTCGCAATGATGTCTGTATGTATGTATGTCTGTATGTCTGTATGTCTGTATGTCTGTATGTCTGTATGTCTGTCTGTATGGATGTATGTAACGCAAAATGTCTGTAAGTTCTGTATCTCTGGAACGAATTGTTATATAGTAACAAAATTTCATATTTAACACTTTAATCGGTATACAAAGGCACCATTTGATTTTGGAGGAAATCCTTAAACCGGAAGTAGCACTTCACTTGAAGGACGAAATGGTTTTTCTTAAATATCTCAGGAACGAATTGTTATCTAGTAACGAAATTTCATATTTAACACTTTAATCAGTATACTAAAGCACCATGTGATTTTGGAGGAAATCCCTAAACCGGAAGTAGCACTTTACTTGAAGGACGAAATGGTTTTTCTTCAATATCTCAGGAACAAATTGTTATATAGTAACCAAATTTCATATTTAACACTTTAATCAATATACGAAAGAACCATTTGATTTTGGAGGAAATCCTTAAACCGGAAATGGCACTTTACTTGAAGGACGAAATAGTTTTTCTTCAATATCTCAGGAACGAATTGTTATATAGTAACCAAATTTCATATTTAACACTTTAATCGGTATATGAAAGCACCATTTGATTTTGGAGCAAATCCCTAAACCGGAAGTAGCACTTTACTTGAAGGACGAAATGGTTTTTCTTAAATATTATATAAGATAAATATTTTATTTATGAAATTTTTTTTTAATCAAAATAAAAGCAAATACAATTTTCTATAAATATATTGGAATATATTTTTCTGTACCAAATACCATTTAAGAATTACAACAAATTTAATAATTTAATTAAATAATAAAATAAAATTTAAATAATATTTCTGCGAATCTTTAGATGAACGATGAAGGAATGATTCCTTATAGGGAAGTCATGTGCTGGCCACATCAGATTTTTATTATAAAGAAAACACGACAATACACACAACCGCCCTTAGTATTTTATAATAATTGTGAAGAAAAAACTTTCCGGATATTTTTGTCCTTATTATTGTACGAAATTATCCAATAATACTTACATTATAACAATGCATGAGCAAGACTGATTCAATACTATCCAATTTTATGGAAAAGATAAATGCATGCAAAATACCTTCAGAATGATTATGCATTTTTAATTAATACCTTATTATTAGATTTTAGACAGTTTAGCTGAAAGTCTTTAATGGAAGAATGAGTACAAGTAATTTGTACATGATGGGCACTGCTATTGAGACAGTGATCCCATCAATTATCAGCAGGACCACAAATAATCTGGCGGCTTGCATACACGCTTCGCATGATAATTGACAACTCATAATGTGATGGAGCCTTCATAAACTGTGAAGCACCGTGCGGTGCTTATTTACAACGATCCGTATTCATTTTTTATAGCTTGTTTTTAAAATTTATAGGTTGCTTCTTAAATTTATTGAAAACTATATAAATATATTAGTAATAAAAGAATGTTATTATAAAAAAATCGACCTATGCGTGTTATAACAAAGTTTTTTTTTAACATTTACGTATGTATAATATGTAATATCATGACAAAGTAGTTAGGAGTTAGAAGTATTGTTTTCGTGATCAATTTTTTTTTTTGCTGCCTGTAGAATAACCACTTGCAAAAAATAATAGCTGCCTATGTATATGAACGTACGTAAGTGTGACATGTTTTGTGTACACGACAATTGCAAAACTTTCAGCAATGGGTTTATTCCTTTCTTCATAATATGATTTCATCTTTTTTAATTTTTATATTATTTTTCAAGTTAATAATTGATATATTTTATTAATTGTCTAGTGAGATGAAAAATAGTTTCAATTTAAAACGGGAACGGTATTCCAGAGTGGACATTATTATCCTCAGTCGATTTTCATTTATTTTAATTATTTATTAAACCCATGCAACCAAATTTTTTAAATGAAAACTGCGAACTACATTTCTTACAACATTCTTACCAACTATTGATCGTTTATCAATAATTGATTTATTCCGGTAACATATTTTTGCATTTTATATAATATTATAATAAAATTAGTTCCGACAGAAAATCCTGTTGTGAATTAATTTAAAGGCGGCAACAAATTACTAACGATAATTAACCACTTTTTTAGTGAAATGTATTTGGAGTTAAATCTCAACTTTCATTATTTATGTATACACTATTATGTATTTGGTATTTAAATATAAACAATTTTTCTAGAAAAATTTAAATTTTAAATGTCTCAAGTTTACAATTTTGATATAGACTTAATGATAAGTTTTGCATTACAGTTAAAGAGTCGACTTCTTGACTTTATCTACAATAATCACAATCAAATAAACTAAAATATGGTTGATAAATTTATAAACTATCGAAATAAATTTTATTAAAATGTTGTTGTTATCAGAAACAGGAAAAATAGATTAGTTTTTAAGTTGTTCACATAATAAAACAATCTTTACAGTACTAATAAATTTTTTATACGTACCAAATGAAAATTTCCGTTCTACGAATAAAAAAATTTATGTTGATATAAATTTCAATGGCTTGATTAATACTTTTGTATATTTATAATAAAATGACTACTTCTTAAATATTTGTTTTTATCAAATAACATAAATAAAATCCAAATGTAAAATAAAATATAATAAAAATAACAGCATATAATACAGGGTATCTCCGCGACCTGACAGTAAACAAATACATTTTTAATTAAAATGTTTGATTAAATACAAACCTTTGGGAGGTAGCCTTCTTTACAGCATTTTTTTTAATTTCTAAATTTTACCTTCAAATGGCCCAGCAGCGAAACCATGAAATTTTTATTGTTAATGGATTAGGTATATTTGAAGAACTTGTAATAATCAAGTGAGTGAGAAACAATCGAAAGATTCCTAGAGGTATGTAGGTGTATCATAATAAATTATAGATGCCTATTTACCCAAAAGCTTAAAAACTGCTTCGGAACTTCGGAAGGATTTAACGATGAAGGAAAACGCAAGGAAAAAAGCCACATGGAAAGCCAGAAAATTACCAAAGAAATAGATTTATAGGAGTTTGAGAGAAACTATAGGAATTGCTATTCTAACATCCAAATACCTACAAAAATATACTTTAATTTATAATGGGGTAGACTAAGACAGAAAAACCCAGGCTGAAGTTTGTATCTTAGTAAATGAAAAATAGAAAAATAAACTGAACAGTTATTACCGAAAGATAAAGTAAATGCAGATTTAAAATATGTACAACGAGGTTACTTGACAATATTCGGAGTGTATGCACCTAAAGAGGGAAAAGCAGAAGAATCGGATAAATTCTACATATAAAAATTTTAAAATAACAACTACCTAATTAGGAAGAACGATATTCATAAGTTTGCATGGTCACAAAGGGGCCACAGATCAATTACCGATTCTATTATAGCCAATGAAAAATAGCGCCACTAGCTGCCGAAACCAAAGTATTGCAATGATACCCGAAAACTGAATATAATTTAATGAAATTTCTAAACTTCTAAAAAAATAAAATGTAAAAATAAATATAACAGCAAGAAAATGATAAAAACGGGTTGTGTGAACAAGGTAAAAGTGCATCATATCCATGGAGAAGTCCAGAGTAAATAAAAAAATAACAGAAATATATATTGCGGTGATATTATGAGGACGTCACTCGTAATACGAACAGTCAATTTAATAAAAATAAAGGTTTATGCATGAAACTTATTAGTTGAAATAGAAGGTCAATTTGTAACAGTAATAAAGTCAAAATTAAGATAATTATTTAAATCATAATAACAAATACAGGAGTCAACAAAATAAATTAATCAAATGTACAAATCAAAATCCGTAATAGCAAAATTTGTTAAAATTTAATATTATAAAAATTGTTTAGCATTAAGAAATTTATAATTACATGCAATAATTGTTTAGTTAAGGTGTTAGGAATAATTTTGTTAAAATTTAGTGATAAAAATTCAGACATTACGTGGACATTGAAATTTAACCATAAACATTGTGACAAGTTATCCTAGGAACCATAGTTGGACAATTTACGTAATAAACTGAAATTATGTGCGGCAATCCGATGTTTAACCTAAAAACACAAAGAAAAATAAGTAAAAGACAATTTCAAATTTGGCGCTACAAAAAATGGTGGTATTGATTTTTCTTACTGATTTAAAATTGGATAATCAAGGTAGCTGTGGATGCACAACACCTTGACGATGTGAAAACAATCCAGGCTTCTTGATAATTTTTGGTAATGGCGATACGTGTAAATTGATCCGCTCCGGACATTAATTGAATTTTGTGTAAAATTCTGGAGAAAATTAGTAGAAATATTAAAATAAAGTAGTTAAAAGTGACTGTGTACGTCAAGGAAGCAAAATTAATAAGGTATACTTACCGATCGTCAATATTTTTTGTAAAATAGAAAACCAGCCACGAGGTGATACAAATTTCACTAAGAACGAAATCTACAAAATTTTACGTGATAAGAAGGTCATCGGTGTAAATAACCAGTGAATACTGAAGGTGCATGGTACCAACCAGAAAGAACGACCCATATTTATAAAGGGTAAGCTACAGAACTTTTATAAAACTCAATTTTCAGTGCATCAATAGCGAATTATAACGCAACGTAATTTAGATTTAATTATTGGGAATTATTAATAAGAGATTGTTCAATAATTTTAATAACATTTATTTACACACTAATTTAGTAAAAATTTACATAATAAAATTATCAATTTTCCAAAACGGATTATTTTTGTGGTTCCTGTATTCCCGAACATTTAATTTTCAGCATTCACACATTTGCTTTACAATTTCCAAAAGAACCGACTACTGAGATAGGTAGGTTACATGCAACAACAACCCAATTAGCCGAGGTAGTAAGTACATTAATAATTTTTATTAAATTACGATTGACGGGGTTTATCCGTTACCCTCATATCATCGTAATATGTATGAATAGCGGGATAAAGGTTGATTTTAGAAAAAATATTTGGGTAACCAGGAAACACAAAAACAAGTTTTTGGGAAGATGAAGAGGGGAACAAGAAAATAAATGTGCTCCCGGGAAAAAAGATGTGTATTGATATTAAATGATCAATAAACATCAATAAGTTCTTCGGTAATTGGACTGGTATATAAAGGCAAAATTTGGAATTAATAAAATATCTGGAATAATTACGGAATGATGTATGGACAACTTTGGAAGCAGGATAGCAGATCCATAAACGAATGTTAAGCTGGAAGAAGAAGAGAGGCATAAAAGAATAAGGAATTGAACGACCGAGTAAAAAGTTAGTGAACAAATTTGTGAAAAACTCTCAATCTCAAATCTCAACTTAGAGACTCATATGGATTTTGATATTTCCGCTACTGCATTCAACAATGTAAACCCAGGAAAACTTTAGAGTATTTTGGAACATCTCTCTACAGGAACACTCAGATTGTAATCGACTTTCGAAACATTTATTCAAAAGAGCGAACTCTTTTGAATAAATACAGAAGTATGCCAATAGTGCAGTACCTCAGCCATTTTATTTAATATACTATATATTGACAACGCTTTGAGAAAGTGGAAAGAAGAAAACCCAATGGGTATAAAAATCACAAGAAAGCAATACCTCAAAAGTCTCTTATATGCTGACGTTCTTATAATTTTTCAGGAGAACGAAAACAATCACCAAAGAAACTTTTCCTAGTAAGTTTTAAACCAGCCGATTTAAAACCGTTTTGGATCGTGCACATCCCACGACGTGAGTATGCAGTCAAACTAAAAGCCAGAATTACTGCAATGTTCCAAGAGTGCAGTTATACCTCATTTTTAATTTTTAAAATTCACCATGTTTCATAGTGCAGTAAATTTCGTTATCAAAGGTATGAAATTACTTCATACAATCAATCTGTTCATACAATTTAATGCAATCAAAGTGGATCAATTTCGCTGTTTTGGATGATTTTTTGTGTGACTGGTTTTAGTCACGATATTCCACCATTTAATGCTCACGTTTTGGAAACTCCATGCCCATGAAGATGTTTCATTCAGATGTTAATCTCATGTGATGTGTCTTTAAGTGATGTAATTTTGATTTCTGATATTTGTGATATAAGTGAGTCTTAGCTTTCACTGATTCCTCGATCGACAGGTATGACTGATAATGTAGTAACGTATATGGAGAATTCAGAATTCAACGATTAAGGGTGGAAGGGTAATCAGACTCCCAATTATTTTAAATGCAATTTGATAGACGTATAGTATGAAATAAATTAAAACATAACATATGTTTTTGAGGCGTTCTGGTTGGATTTGAAACAGCTTTTAGCTGAATACATGACCGTTGCAAAAACAAACGAAGTTCTTAGCGGAAGCAAAGACAAAACTCCATTCATTCAAGTTGTGAACGTGGGCAGTTTATCAAAAATTAATTACCATCACCTTATCGTGTGACTGTAGTTTCGCTGTTACCCTGTATATGGGATTCAGCTCGTCAGACACGCATTGGTAAAAGCGATATCATTCTCGACTCAGAAACCTACTTGTGTGTTCACATAACTTAGACTTCAAGAGACACGTGATTACATTCCGCTGTCTATCGAAAGTAATTTGCAACAGTTATCCTATACGTATTTTCGTTGTTCTCATTTTTGATTACGACGATGGTTTTTCCGTGGTGCTTAAATTACTCAAAGACGTAACGATTTTTGAAAGCCGTAGGGTTTTCTTTCAGGGGGACTGCGTGCGGTTTGTTTTGCCTATTAAATATATCGTAAGGGCGGACCTCAGTGTGTTATCTGTTTCTACATATGTTTTTTATGTTTCCTAAATCTTCAATTTGAGCCTTAGTTTCAAATTTGCATTTTTATTTTTATTTTGTTTTGTGTATTTCCTGGATTTGTGAATTAATATACTGCACCCTATCTTTTGACTTCATTCTTTTGGTGCAGAAAATAAAACAGCTTTCTTCTGTCTTCCCTCGTTTTATTACATGCACCTAGCGCCCTTAAACAGCATCATTTTCCCAGTTAGTTGTGAGCATCTACCAACTGAAAGCATTGGAAGAACTCACGAATGCAACCAGTTGCAACCCAGCTCTCGGGACTTGATATGAAAAATATAGAACTACGTTGGTTCGTAAAGTCCATCTAAAAGATGCTGGTGTCCGAAATAGCCAAGTTTCGGCACAGGTTTTCACTCATCAAATGTCTACCTGCTGGTGTTATGTGAAACCAAGTTCACACACATAAAATGTTCCCAGGACTTCACCTGAAGCCAGGGAAAGAAACTCGCTTGAACTTTCCATAGTTTAATAAAATAAGATCTGTTTACTAACATAAGCATTTTTTTACTAAATATAAGTTGTAATAATTGTATTGTAAGTCAGTATTATTCTGTAAGCTAAAATCGCTGCAAGTACTCAAATAAATTGTTAAGACTCAAATTGAAATTTTTTTAAAGTCTTTTTGGGTAAATAACTTAACTGGCGCAGTCGGGACGGATGTCAGAAAGGCATTAGATAAAATTTCTAAACCTTTTTCGTTTCAACGATTTACTGACAGAACTTAGTGATAAGTTAGTGTATAAGTGAAAATAAATAATTAAAAATTAAAATAAACGGGAACGCCGTTCAGTGAATAAAAATCAAATATAATTTAAAGTGCATAAAAGAAAAACCTACCAAACCAAGGAGGAAGAAAGAAATTAAGAAGAAAATTCAATCAACCACGAGGAAAACTACCCGGTGATGAAGAGATTCACAACGCTCTTGGTATTCATTGCGTAAGTTTTTGCTCAAAGTTATTTAAAATTTCCCATGTCCGAATCCGAGCTCACAGACCTATTATCACAATTATCCATAACTAACGAAGTAGTAGAAGAACAACGTCAAGCTTTAAATCAACATCTCCAAATTGATACTAATACAATGGCAAAATTAGAGAAATTCCACATCGACGCAGTACCTAAATATGATGGAAATGCAGCAACCTTGTCAATTTTTACAAACGCATGTGAGCATTTATTATCCATGTGTAGTACTCCGACACCATCAGATGTAAACACACAACTTATTCAAATAATTCTTAGCAAGTTAGAAGGTCGTGCATTAACCTTAATTGCCTCTAGACAAAATGCTACTACTTGGGGTAATATTAAAGATTTATTAATACAACATTTCGGGGATCAAAGAGATGAAAATTGTCTACTTAGGGATTTGATGAGTCTAAAACCATTTAAAAATGAGTCATCATACCAATTTGGGATGCGATGTCAAGATGTACGTTGTTTATTATTAACCAGGTTACAATTAAAGGAAACCGACCAAAACGTTAAGGTTATTAAAACAAAATTGTACGATGATTTAGCATTACAAACCTTTTTGCAAGGGTTAAACGGACAACTTAGCTTAGTAGTAAGGCTTAAAAACCCAGGAACGTTAGAAGAAGCTTTAGGACATTTGATTTCCGAGGAAAATTTTATGTACGCCCAGTCAAAAACCAACCTATTTACCAACGGTCAACGTCATTACAATCCAATTGAAATCAAACAGCCGGCAATTACACACAAACCGGTAATGAATCAAATGATGTTCAAAAATAATTATTCAGGTCAAAATTTTCCAAATCAACATAAACCTAATTTTCAAAATTTCCAAAGACCGCAATTTATTAAACCAGCCACCTTTAATCCAAATAGAAATTTTACGCCACCTCAACAAAACGTTCGTACGTTTCAACAATTCAATAACCAAGCAACGAACTTAACAGGTCAACGTAATTTTCAACCTACTTTTAACCGACCTACAACTAGTCAACGAGTAAATGCTTATCAAACAAGCTCTAATTTCCGACAACATTCTCAACGACCTTACCAGGCAGTTGAACCTATGGATACATCATCAGCACATACGAGAAGATCAAATCAACCTACACGCAATTGGACCTCAGAAGAATTATTTCACCAAAATATTGAAGAAAATTATAATAATTTTGATGAAAGTCAAATCCATAATAATACAAATTACGACTATTTCGAATCATATGACCAAAATCAAGATTGTGAAAACTATGAATTTCAGGAAAATGAAATCGATCAAGTCCCTGTTGATGAATTTGAAAATCCAGAGGCCGATAACCAAAATTTTCGCGAAGTTTCCATCAGAAACGATCAAAACTTAAACAATGTGACAAAAATTAACATTAATTTAATGGAACAGTCAAAATTAGCTTACATAGAAATACCAAAATTAAATTTTAAACTAATGATTGATACAGGATCGACAAGATCATTACTGAATCGATGTCAAGCATTCAAATATTTTCCTTCTGAAATATTTTATGAACCATTTCAAATTCAGACAGCCCATCAAATTAGTAGACACGACTTGGTAACACTTGTTAATTTAAAAACTCTTTTTGGAACAAATTTTAAGCATAAATTTTATATTTTTGATTTTAATAAAAAATATGATGGATTGATAGGGTTAGATTTACTCAAAATAATAGATGCAAAAATTGATTTTGAAAACAAAATTTTAATAACGAAGTATGGAAATATTCCCCTTAAGTTTGAAAATAACCAACAAGGACAACAGGAAGAAGTTTATCAAGTTACGATTGAACCACGTACAGAGAAGGTAGTTAAAGTTCCTGTTAACTTGAAGAATCAAGACGGAATAATTAGGTATCGAAAACTCAAAAATGGAATTGAAATTCCCGAAACATTGGTAAAATGTGTAAATAACTTTGCAATTACGACAATTACAAATTCTTCAGAGAAAATTCAACAAATCAACTTTACAACACCAATAAACGTCGAACCAATAATCAATGAACACATAGAAATAAATAATATTGAACAAATGGAAATTGATTACACCCAAAATTATGAAGAATTATTAAAAGAAAATTTGAAAAATATTAAATTGGACCATATGAATTCGGAAGAAAAACGTTTAATTAAACAACTATGTTTCGAATATAAAGATATTTTTCATCATGAAGATATTCCTTTAAGTTTCACCAATCAAATTAAACATCAAATCCATTTAACGGACGAAGTACCCATTTATTCAAAAGCTTATCGACAATCACCTAGCCAAACGCAGGAAATCGATAGACAAGTCAAAGACATGTTGAGACAAGACATAATTCAAGAATCCCATTCACCATTTAGTTCACCGGTACATTTAGTACAAAAGAAACCGGATGCTAATGGAAAGATAAAGTGGAGAATGGTAATTGATTATAGGAAATTAAATGATAAAACAATTGGTGATAAGTATCCTCTCCCGAATATTAATGATATTCTAGATAAATTGGGACGTAGTCAATACTTCACCACACTCGATCTAGCATCTGGTTACCACCAGGTAGAAATGGATCCACAGGACACAGCTAAGACAGCTTTCAGTACTCAGCGAGGACATTATGAATTCAAAAGGATGGCGTTTGGATTAAAAAAACGCACCGTCATCATTCCAACGTGTAATGGACAACATCATGAGAGGTATCCAAAATGAAAAATGCATGGTCTATCTAGATGACATCATCATATTTTCAACGTCTTTACAGCAACACCTTGAAAGATTAAAAAGTGTTTTTGACAGATTACGACAATCTAACTTCAAGGTTCAACTTGAAAAATGCTCGTTCTTACAAAAAGAAGTTGCATACCTAGGACATGTGATTACACCAGAGGGAGTCAAGGCAAATCCTGACAAAATTAAGGCAGTAAAAAATTTCCCAATACCTAGAACTCAAAAGGAAATTAAAAGTTTTTTAGGATTATTAGGCTACTATAGAAAATTTATCAAAGACTTCGCGAAATTAACAAAACCTTTGACAAAATGTTTGAAGAAGGGAGCAAAAGTTGAACATACTCAAGAATTTATTGACTCATTTGAAAACAGCAAACAAATTTTAATGAACGATCCAATACTTCAGTATCCAGATTTTGATAAAGAATTTATATTAACCACCGATGCAAGTAACGTGGCACTCGGGGCCGTGGTTTCCCAAGGAAATGTGGGAAATGATCGACCAATCGCATACGCCTCGCGAACATTAAGCGAAACAGAACAGAAATATTCAACCATCGAAAAGGAGCTCTTAGCCATCGTTTGGGCGACTAAGTATTTTAGGCCATACCTATATGGTAGAACCTTCTCAATTTACACCGACCACCGACCCTTGGTCTGGTTAATGAATTTAAAGGAACCAAATTCGAAGTTGGCCAGATGGAAACTACGATTGGAAGAGTACGATTACAAAATCATTTATAAAAAGGGTAAATTGAACACTAACGCCGACGCATTATCACGAGTTCAAATCAATGCGATTGAAGAAAGTGAAGAGGATAGCGACAACGTATCTATGATTGTAAATATACCTGACCTTCACACAGAGCTCGAAGCATCCGAAGCACCCTCACCTACACCCGATAATATCCGGTCAATAATGCTAGAAGCAGCAAGCAAAAATCAGGTCAACCCAACTGATCTAACAGAAAATGTAATCGAAGACGACAATGAAACAATTCACTCTAGACTAAGCGACGAACCAAGTGAAGCTATACCAATTTTAAAGGAAGCGATAGATGACAAAAAGCAACAATTTATAATCAAAACCATTCACCAAGGCGAACTTACAGTAAAAATCAACAAATTGGACAACAAAATTATTAAATATGTAAATATTCCGAAATTAAACAATGAACGCGAAATTTTAAACTTACTACAAGAACACACTATTACTGGACAACGGTATTATTTATGGTTTGACAAAGAAGACACCTATAAAAGTTTTTGCAAAGTTTATACAAAATATTTCACCAATAACGGACCAAAATTGATCAGATGTACGGAACGATTACAAATAATTTTAGATAAAAATGAACAAATCGAAGTGATCAAATTACATCATCAAGGCAAAACAAATCATCGTGGAATCGCGCAGACAACAACAGCGATAAAACGAAATTATTATTGGGGTACTATGAGCCAAGATATACAAAATTTCATCAACCAATGTGAGATCTGTAAAAAAACTAAATACGAAAGACACCCAACCCAAATATCTATTATGGTTACAGAGACACCACAAAGACCATTCCAAAAGATTCATATTGACACGTTTTCTATCGAAGGACAAAATTTTTTGACTATTATCGACGCATTCTCGAAATTGGGACAAGCGATTCACATAGTCAGTAAAAATGCAACAGAGGTAGCTGACGCGTTGATAAAATATTTCACATTTTATGGGGTACCAGAATCCATTGTCACTGATAATGGCACGGAATTAAAAAACGACACGGTCCAGGAATTGTTGAAGGTACATAAAATTCAGGTTCATTTCATCACGCCACGAAACCCACCATCAAACGGCATGATCGAGAGAATGCATTCAACAATAATCGAACATTTACGAATTTTAAGAACACAGGAAAAGAAAACGAACATCAAAAATTTAATGGGATATGCTCTTATTGCATACAACAATTCAATTCATGTATCCACAGGCTACAGCCCCCTCGAATTGACCTTAGGTCATACAAATTCTCGAGATCCATTCGACATATTTTTGGATACCAGATTTTACAAAGAATACGTAAATGACCACATGAATAAACTAAATTTAATCTACGAAACCGTAAAAGAAAAAATGCACACAACAAAAGAAAACATAGCAAGAAACCGAAATTCAACGGAGCCACACCCATTCAAAATTGAGCAGACAGTTTATGTAAAAAGAACCAGTAACATAAGAGGAAAAACGAAAGAAAAGTTTGAAGGACCTTATGTGATACAAAGAATTTTTGATGACAACACCGTAGAAATTAAAAAAAATAATCAAGTGCAAAAAGTTCATCTGAGATTATTAAGAAGACCTGTTGTTACAGATGCTGCACAGGAAGATGTACCACAACCATCGACATCAAAGAATTAATAGAAATATCAGCCACCTTCACAAATACGAAATTTCCAATACCTTTGAAGAATGAAAATTATCCAGAATTTCAAAAATTGACCCACATAAAGATATTCATCCAAAATTCTAAAATACATTTAATCTTAAAAATTCCAACTGTCGAACTTATCGAATATAATTATTTCCATTTATACTCATGTCCAATCCTAAAAAAAAAATTCCAGTTATTCAATAATAATTCCTCATGCAAAATTCCTCTTAATTAATGAGCAAAGCTATGCATTAAATAACCAGGAGTGCACCGAGATAGAAGTAAATAAATACATGTGCGAATTTGAGACCAATCAAATTAAAGAAGACTCACCTTGCGAAGTTCACCTAACACAATTTACTCAAAATTTATTCAAAGTTATGAAACAAAGCAAATTACAAATGTCATCGAGGTCCCAAATTTATCAATGGAATACAACAGAAAAAAAAAATCAGAAGAAATTCAGCTTCGACCAATTCAATTGGAAACAATTAATTTGGATGAATTGAAATTAGCAGATATCCAGTTACACCAAATCAAAGAAAAAATGGACGAAACAAAGACCAGTGCAATTTATTTTCACCGAACAAGTGGATGGACAATTATAATATATTTATTAATAATAAGTTTTATATTGTATTATGTTCTAGCCAAATTTAGTTACAAATGGAAAAAGGTTCAGCTTTCGGCTCAGGAAAAGGGTTCACCAATCAGCTCAATCGATCAGGTCGGCTTACAAAATTAACGAACCGTAATTTTGATCTTCGGCAGGGAGGTGTTATGTGAAACCAAGTTCACACACATAAAATGTTCCCAGGACTTCACCTGAAGCCAGGGAAAGAAACTCGCTTGAACTTTCCATAGTTTAATAAAATAAGATCTGTTTACTAACATAAGCATTTTTTTACTAAATATAAGTTGTAATAATTGTATTGTAAGTCAGTATTATTCTGTAAGCTAAAATCGCTGCAAGTACTCAAATAAATTGTTAAGACTCAAATTGAAATTTTTTTAAAGTCTTTTTGGGTAAATAACTTAACTCTGGCTTCAGATAATACTATATATGAATGTATATGGCTTAAAACTTCGCTGATCGGAATGGACGGTATAAAAATAGTCTACTACCGTGGTTTGGAATCCACGTTAAGCTGTAGGTCCTCTGTGATTGTCATATAGTTTCAACACGCAACGAGCAAAGGCAGGGAAATCGGAAGACGTAGAACGTTGTAAAAATCTATGTATAAATACATAGTACCGTTCACACATCCAGGCTAGCGAGATGAAATTTCCACGAAGAGTGGTGGGATATATAAGATTGGGTGAAATAAGAAATACATACATACGCAAAGGAAAGTCTAGAGGTAAAATCTACTATGAACACAATCGATACTCACCGAGTCAACTAGAAAGCCTATGTGGAAATAATGGAAGAGGATCGTATCCCAAAGATAGTTTATATGTATCGTCCAACTGGAAGAAGGGATCCTGGAAGACCCTTAAAGTGATTGCAATGAATTATAGCCGGAACAGGGCATACGGCACAATCCTTTACGAAAACTAGAAGAAGTAAATAATCCACAATATAGATTATAACGCTTTATTATTATCTGCAATCAATAGCTTTCGAGTTATCGTAAACTAGAGCTTATCTAGGAAATCTTGCATCTTTTAAACGAAAGGTAGTATAATAATGGTTGCCTCTAATCTTATAGCAAATTCAATATAAATTTTTTTTTTTTTTTTATTAACTCTACGAATACAGCAATTTGCCCGGAGGCATTAGGCTTCTCATCTGACAATATAAATAATAACATGAAGATAATTATTCCATTGAACAATTTCTATTAAATTAACTAACCTCGAGTTTTCTTTATGTTCGCGCACTTTTAATTCATTTATATTATCTGTTTGTTAGGTCGTTAAGTTGATACCTTTTTAATCTGCGAACTTCACATGTATTCACAAGTAGTTTATTTGCGTATTCGTTAGGATGATGTAGCAGTCTTTCACTATATTTAGCGCTGAATGTTTTGATTGTTTCACGAACGGAAGGTAATGATATATCGCGCTGTATAATTTCATTTGACACGTATCTTGGTGCGTCTACCATCACTCTTAGAATCTTGTTCTGGAATCTCTGCAGGATCTCTATGTTGGAATTGGCTGATGAGCCCCACAGTTGTATTCCGTAGGTCCATATTGGTCTGAGTATTGCTTTATAGAGTAATATTTTGTTTTCCAGAGTAAGCTGAGACTTTCTGCCTATTAACCAGTACATCTGGCTAAGTTTGATGCCAAGTTGTTTCCGTTTTGCGAAAATATGTTTTCTCCACGTTAGACGCCTATCTAAGTGGATGCCAAGGTATTTGACGTCGTCAGCCTGGGTGAGTTCTTTGTCATTTAACTTAACTGGTGGACATGTTGATCTGTTCAAGGTGAAAGTAATGTGAACAGATTTGGTTTCGTTTGCCTTGATGCGCCATTGTCGCAGCCATGTTTGTATTTCGTTTAGGTTTAATTGGAGATTTTTGGATGCTTTTATTGGATCTGAGTGTGATGCCAATATTGCTGTGTCATCCGCGAATGTGGCTACCGTTGTCAGGCGCGTGGTTGGTAGGTCAGATGTGTGGATCAGGTAAAGTACCGGACCCAATACGCTGCCTTGAGGTACTCCTGATAGAATTGGATAGAGGTCTGTATATTCATTCTGATGTTTCACCAAAAAGTGCCTATCTTTTAAGTAGGATTTTACTATAAGGAAGTGATGATAGGGCAGATGCTTTTTGATTTTGTATAATAGTCCCTCATGCCAGACCTTATCGAAGGCCTGACTCACATCCAGGAATGCAGCTGAGCAGAATCTTTTTTTCTCAAAATCGTTGTTGATTATGTTTGCTAGTCTATGCACTTGCTCGATAGTGCCGTGCTTATCTCTGAACCCAAATTGGTGATTTGGTATGATGTTTTGTTGTTCTAGTAAGGGTTTTAATCTTTTTAGGTAGAGTTTTTCAAAAACCTTTGAGAGCATTGGTAGCAGGCTTATGGGTCTATATGATTTGGCTTCTTCCGGTTTCTTGCCAGGTTTCAGAATCATCACCATTTGAGCCACTTTCCACAGGTTTGGAAAATAGTATATTCGCATTATTGCATTGAAGATGAAGGTAATTAGATATAAGCACTTTTTTGATACTTCTTGTAGAACTTTTCCTGTAATTAAGTCAAATCCAGGGGCTTTCTTGATGTTGATTTCTTTTTGTATTGTACATTGAACTTCTTTGATTTTAATTTTTTTGATTGGAAGATCTAGTTGAAAAGGAGAATCGAGGCAATCCGAAATTCGTTCTTCTTCTTCTATTGTTGACATAGAGGGAAATGGTTGGAAGACCTTTTCTAAATGTTTCGCAAATACTTCAGCTTTCTCTTTATCGTATCTTGCCCATTTATTAGTTTGATCATCTTTAATTGGTTGATGATGTGCTTGTGGTCTTTTGAGCTTTCTTGTCGCCTTCCAGAGGGAGTAATCTGTGGCCTCTGTAGGGGTTAGGCTCTCTAGATAGTCTTGGATATTCTGGTTTTTGATTTCCATTAGCATCTCTTTTAATTCCCTACTGGATTTGTTTAGCTTTGCTTTGTTTTCTGTCGTTCTAACTTGTTGCCATTGTTTCTTGAATCTTCTCTTTTCAGCAATTTTTTGATGGATTGTAAGTGGAACTTTTTCTATTTCGTGGGTCACGTTTATATTGGGAGTGGCAAACCAAGCCGCTTTTTGAATTTTTTTAGTTAATTCATCGATTGCTGTTTCGATATCAGATCCCGTTTTGAGCGATACGTTTAGTGATGTTAGTTCGTCCAATTTTTGTCTGAATGACTCCCAGTTGGTTTTTTGTTATACAGGGAAGGTTGTTTTTCTTTATGTAATAGTTGGCTATAGATTGTGACCATCACCGGGGAGTGATCGGATGACAAGTCCAAGCAAGATTCCGTTTTGATACGTTTGGTGTCGAAGCCTTTTGTGATACAGAAATCGATGACATCCGGTATTTTCCTTCTGTCGGATGGCCAGTAGGTAGGTTGTCCCGTTGAGATAGATTTCAGGTTGTTCGATTTCATGGCTTTCACTAGTTCTCTCCCTTTAGTAGTGGTTAATCTAGATCCCCATAGAGTGTGTTTTGCGTTGTAGTCACCGCCTGCAATAAATTTGTTTCCCAGTGTATTGTAGAAATCTTCATAATGTTCTTTTTTGTTTTTATGTTTTGGCGGGCAATATATCGCAGAGATGGTTATTGGACCTTGTCTATCTTCTAGGGTGACGCTAGTAGCCTGTATGTGTTCTTTAGCATATTTGTTTCTTTCCTGATGTCTGATGCTATTTCGAATGATTATTGCTGTCCCTCCATGAGCTTTTTTATCTGGATGTTTTGTGTCATATATTTGATAGTTTGGTATTCTTAGATAGTGATCTTTTGTAAAGTGAGTTTCAGAAACCATCATGATGTCAATATTGTGAGTTTGTATGAATGTCTTAACTTCTTGCGCGTGTTGACTTAGTCCATTAGCGTTCCAGATTGCCAATTTATACTTTGGGTGTTCAGCCATTAAGCCATTTTACTGACAAGTGTTGTTAAGAGGTTTAACATGGTACTCATTTGTGTCATGAGTTGCCCCATCATACCTTCGAGTTTACTAATGTTGTATGGTTGTTGGTTTGTGAATTGATTTGTGGCTTGGGTATTTTGCCAGACTGGCTCTTGCTGATTGGTGCTGTTTTGGTTTGTGTATATGGTCCCGTTTCGTGCTGGGAGTTGAGGAAAAGCAGTGTTGTAATTTCTTGGTGCTTGGTACTGTACAGTGTTTAATTTTTGTTGTTGATTTGCAGTATTTTGCGTCAATTGTTCAGTACCTTTATTTCTAAGGGCAGGATACATTCGTTGTTGTATTTGCTTATGTACGAGGCATCCTCGGTAATTAGCTGGATGACTTCCATTGCAATTTACGCATTTTACGTTGACATCCCTTTCCTTACGAGGGCAGTCTTTGGTGGTGTGTTCCCCTGCATATTTCACGCATCGTGCAATTCTATAACAAAAATTTTTGGTATGTCCGTAGCTTTGGCATTTCATACACTGCGGAATAGTTCTCTTCACGTGCGGCGGCTCGAAGTGAACTAAATTTGCTCCCAATACTTTTAATGCATATATTTGCTTATTATTGTCCTTTTTTTTTAAGATCAACGTAATGTAGTGGTAGAGGTTGTTTGGTTACCCGGTGTCTTATATTCCAGATGTTGGTGGTTTCATGTCCTTCATCCAATAGGGCATTTTTGATGACTGATTCTTCAACTGTTGGGTGAATGCCTCTCATCACTACCCTATAGTCCCTATAGTATATAGTATAAATTAATAAAATAATTCTAATAAAACATTTATGAGGTGCTAATTCAGATTTTAAAGGTGCTTAACTCCCAACCCCAAATATTATTATTACACTTATCATTATCGTATTTGCATTTATATCGAATTTCTAATTGAACTCCACTGAATATTTTTTGAAAAAAAGCTAAACAACAAAATTCCTCGAATATCGAAAAAAAAATTTAAATATGTAAAACCTATATGAGCTCATTAAAAAATTCCATTCGGTCTCCCATCTTAAATCTTCATTTCCCATTTTAAATCAACACCATCAATATAATTGTACCTGTACTAGGCTGCTGTTTTTGTGACCATTTAAAATAATAGGTAAATATGAAAAAAATGGGAAACCTGAGTGAAGTTAAAATTAATGGGAGTTTTAGCCAATCCTGTCGTTACCTTTAAAATCGCTGTTAGCGTTAGTGCGATATAAATTAAGTAATAATTAAAAAGCATTAAATTATATAAGATTTATATTTATTTTTTAATTAAAAAGACATTTAAAATTTATTACTTGTAAAATTTGAAAACATAAATTTATCTAAATTAAAAATATACGAGCATTATCTGAAAATTCGTTTTTCATGCTTAGAGCAAATTACACTCTTACTGTTATCTTCAGCCATTTTAATGCGGTTTCATTTAATTCAAAGCTCACCAGTGCCAGTGTGGTCAAACAAGAATGTTGATTTAAGATGATTAAAACAGCAGGTGTCACAAAAATAATTTGAACGATCGATTAATTGATTTGAATTATAGGTATCTATTACTCATTTTTTACTTTTTTGTTCTTAATTTTTAATTATAATTTTTAACTTTTATGACACTATTTACATAAATATTAATTAAAGTTATAAATGTGATATTTTTCGGTAGTACCTACTTCTCAGCATTATTCTGCAATTTATTTGGATATTTTGCAAGTTTAGAAACAGGTTGGCTAAATATTTCATGTCTTCTTAAAAATATGTATCGTCTATACACTGGAAAAAATTATTCAAGTCAAACCAACGATGTGTAAGCTGTGAAGTAAATCTTCTCAAAGTGAAGTGTATTACAACACTTCCTGTGGTTCGGAATCCACGTTAAAGAGTAGGTCTGTTATATCCTAAATGAGAATATCCCCCGTCGGCTTTTCTCCCAATTTTTGATTTTAGTTCTTCCAACTTGATATTTTGTCTATCACTTCATTCTTATAAAAAGTTATCATCCGACCAAAATTGAAGAGCACAAAATTTCTCTATCCAACAGATGTTTTCAAAATTTTCGTACTCGTACAGATAACAATGCTGAAAAGGGATTGAGTTAGAAAAACATCCGGGAAAATTGAATTATTGTAGACATAAATGTATATTTGAATGTTCTAACGATTCCACCCTTGTAAAATGTCTTTAATATTTAATTTTTGGTCTGATGATGAAATTCCCTAAAAATGAAATTGAAAATCCAGAGCAAATTTGAATACCGAAATACACTTATGTATGGTAAATTTCCGCTTGCCCGGATTTTTTGTAAGCTAAAAGTTTTCCTTTCTTTGACTATAAAATAAATAAGGCGTTTCTTCCTTTACATAAAATGTTTTTCAATCCGGAGCGAATGGTGCAAAAAGCTTTTATTGATAACAGAATTTTTCGATTAACCCCACCTTCGAATACTGATTGAAGAGGCCCCTTCTGTTGGATCTCCATGTTGATAGGATTCCGCCTATATACGCATTCGACAGGAACTTCAATTTTATAGAAAATTCATCTCTGATTCGACTTTCTCAACTCTTATTTGGGCACACGCCAATCATATATTATTTTTAGAAGTGATAATAGTTATCAGATCCTATTATTATTTCAAATATTCTTGTTCCGCTTGGCTTGCTAAGTAAATTGAAGTTCCTTACCCAGCCATATTACGAGGCGTTCTTGCAAATTGGGAATTGAAAAGGTTAACTTGTCACAGGAAAAAATAAAGGTGCTTACTTTATATACAAAATTTTATGAAATTATTTAAATTTATTGTTATATGCAGCACAAAAAGAAGCAAAGTGCAGTTTTAATTAATACTGTCAGCAGGTCCAATCATAATTTGGGTCCCTCATTGTACAGTCGATTAAGAATTTTGTAATTTCTACTTCTTTGGGTATGCAATTGGGGTGTATATTTCTAAATATACATATATACCAACGCTATATCTTCATTTGAATACAACAGTTGTAGATTAACTCTAAATATCTATCTATCTATTTATCGGTTTTTACAACGTTCTACGACGTCTTCCGATTCCTCTACGCCATTCCTCACGGTCTTCCCATTGCATCGCTTCAAGTCCCCTCTCTGTCATCTCCCTATCGATACCCTCTCTCCAACTTAGTCTGGGCCTTCCGCGTTTCCTTCTTCCTGGGGGTTTCCAAAATAAGATTCTTCTTGGTAGCCTATTTGCGTCCATGCGTTGAACATGACCAAACCATCTCAGTTGTTTTGTTTTTATATCATCCGTTATTGTATGTTCTACTTGCATAATCTGCCGGATGTGGGTATTACGTATTCTCTCCAACCTACTCTTTCCAGCCGATCTTCTCCAGAAGTCCATCTCTGTAGCTTGCAGCGTATTTTCCCATTTCTTCCCCATTTGCCATACCTCTGAAGCGTATGTTGTGATTGGTTTAATTATGCTGTTATATATTCTTGTCTTGCTACTTTTGGAAACAGACTGGTCCCATAAAATTGAGTTTAATACTGAGATCGCCCTTCTACCCAGTTGATTTCTTTTGCGGATTTCTGCGTGGCATCTTCCATCTTGGCTCATTATCTCTAAATATACCATTGGGAATAAGCGGAGGAAAGCGAGTTTCATCGATAACAAAATTGCAGAAGTGATATGTAACATTCTGTAAATGAAAAGCTTCAGATAATGTTTAAATACGAGAATTCGTTTGAAGCATCTTTTCATAGGGATAACCTGTAGCGTTACAGCATCTTTTTGCATTGCTCAAACCTATTGCATGTGAATTAACTCCTTCTTTTAGATTCATTTGGAAACGCAACGGAAAGCGTCTATACTCGTTACTTAAGAACTTGTAAGCTTGTACCACTACCTAAAATATACAAATTGTGATTATTAACATTGTCCATCATATGTATTACTTTCCCATTTATGTCAAGGAAAGTATGAGAGTTAAAAAATTTGATTTAGTACTTTTTCCATGATCTATGAACCCAAATTATTAGAAAAATATATTACCTCAGTTTTACCTTTTGCAATTTTTGGGTTGAATGTTACATTTGTAGCCGGAGTAGTGCGATTGTACTTAAACGTTTTAACTTCCAAAAAATTGTAATACTTCTTATTGTAACTTGCTAATTCCATTCGGACATCCTTAATCTTGAAGCCATGTTGGTAAAACTGAAATGCAGATTATTAAATAGCTTATCTAAATTTAGTCAAATTATGCTGTATTTTCAAACATGCTTTAGAATCTTAGACAATATACGAGTAGCTATACTAAGCTATCTACAATAGCGAATCCTATATTTTTGCAGCTTATTCTTCTTCAAGTGCCGTGCCTGATTTCAGGCGTAGGCGACCTCTCTCCTATGTATGTGTTGTGCGTTTGAAGTATTATCACACACATAGGGGACCTACTGCTTAACGCGGGCTCCGAACCGCGGGAAGTGTATACACTTCATCTCCAGAGAGGCTGTACCAGGCAGATTACACCTCGGTGGTTTGCCATTGCCTTCCGAGGGGAGACGGTCAGAATAAAGTTTTACTGGGCCCGGAGTTGAACCAGGTATTTAGCATTAGCAGCAACGCACTTAACCGCTAAGCCGGCGACCGTCTCTTCTGCAGCTTATTATACTCATACAATAAAAAAATCTGTTGAAATGCGAAAATGAAATTTATAGGCAAATGTATTATTTTACTTCTCGGCAATGTCTTCCTCTTTTTTCTCTTTTACTTTACTCCTAAACTTGTCCAATGCATGTTGAAGCTCTGCTCATGCTCATGTTGAAGTCACCACTGCTGTGTAAATTATGAACCGAAAATTCATTCTACTTCTGGTTCAAAAGTAGTAGCATCAACTTCATTTTAAATTTAAAGTTGTTGCCAAGGTTTTATATAATAATTAACATTATTAAATCATTTTTAATTTGAAATTCGTGAAGTTCGCGAACGAGCAATGTTGGGAAATTATTAAAAATTACTACTGAAATTCTGAGCCGGTTTCGCAAACTTTAAGAGCGCTCACTCCAATTTTCGGTCGTAATAATCGTCTCACCAGACAGGCTGTGAGTGCTATTGTCACATTAATAAAAATTAGTATGCGAGTCGCCTAAGAAAATATGCAATTAATAGTATGAACTCATTGAACTCGCAGAAATCATTAGTTAACGGAAAATAGATTGATTTGCAGATGGTGTATAAATAAATGTGGGGACAGGAAGTCTTCTTTGAAAGTAATTAAACAAAGAATAAGTTAGTTACCTGTGGGTGATATACTAGTGAAAATCAAGTGCAAAGGAACGAGCCGACCATGGTCCTAATAAGATGGCTTCATCCCCTATTTATAATGTAAGATTTAGTTTATAAGAATTAGTTTAAGGGTATATGTAAATACTAATCATGAAGGTGTAAATAAATGTATAAAGTCCAAATAAGTTTAATTTCAAGAAGAAAAGATCCCGCTCACGAATTAAATCATGACACTGTAGTGGATAAATTCAAGTCAACATATTCACTATTGAATGTTCCTGTACCAGTGAGACAACACACCGGTCGAAGTACCGAATATATCGAGCCGTAAGTGCTTCAGCCCAAAATGAGCCAACTCAGTCGATTCCACGCCGTTCACAGTTTGCAGTCCACATTGTGGCGAATTTTGCGTAAATATCTTGGCCTACACCCTTACAAGATCAAATTAACTCAAGAACTGAAGCCTCTTGATCATTTGAAGCTCCGAAACTTCTCCGATTGGGCTCTGGAAAAGTTTGAAAAAAATTATTAATTTCATCGAAAAATCATCTTCAGCGATGAAGCTCATTTTTGGCTTAATGGCTTTGTCAATAAGCAAAATATGGGATATTGGACAGCAACAAACCCACATGTGCTTCAAGAGACTCCATTGCATCCACAAAAAGTGGCCGTGTGCTGTGGATTTCATAACGGAGGTGTGATTGGACCGTATTTTTTTGTCGATGAAAATGGAAGTGAAAAAGTTGGCCCTTAAAACAATTAATTTAAATGACCAATCATAGCTCGAGAAATAGGTATCACATGCGCAGATTGCATTTAATTTTGCCTAAATTTGTTTTCGCCATTATCTCGTTTTTGCAATCAACAAATATTTAATTACATGGAAATGAATCGCGCTAAAAAGCTCTAATCACATCACATGGCAAAGAACATGCTGAGATCACATTTTTTGTGTAAGTATCCCATTGGTTATTTATAACTCGCTCACGTGGATTTATAAAGCTGACGCCCAAGGCTTGCGCTAAGTTTTCAATTGTTTATAACGTAATTTTATCTATCTAGTTGTATAAGCTACTCATACGGCACACTCTTAACTTATTCCGGTTCTTTAGTGAACGTCCTCCACTAATTTAAACCGTTAAAAAATATTAGTTATAATTAATTATATACCTTTTTGTTATTTGGTATTTGGATGATCTTTGAGTACAATATTTAAGTAAAAGAATGTTGTACAAAATTTTAGCATGCGGTATCGCAAAACTTTTCATTTGGGCTCTAACGGAGTTTCATTACACGGACTCCTAAATGAATTATTTTTACTTTAACTTCTGGTCAATGGGCAAAACTTAATAGATAAAGATATGATAAATTAATCTTTCTGGGCATAGAACTTCGCTGCTCATCAGGGCACTATTTGACCAAGAAATTCCACAAAGTTCTAAAGATTGAAACCTGGAATTTTTGCTGTCACCCGCGAATTCTGTTATGATTACTTTTAAACCCACACTCCATCAAATTAACTAATTTAAAAGTGTTCTAGATTGGAGATTAAAATGATGGTGCTCAAAATATGTTTTATATATGTACATATTTAATTGTTAATGCTAATAATATTTCTTCTACTAAAGTTTATAAAAAAGTAATAGCACAAGTTATGAATGTATTTTTTAAGTGTTGCTTTAATTTTACACGATTATAATAAATAGTATTCGTGTTAAGTTGATACAGTTAACTGAAGAGGTGAGGTAGTTGAAAAATAGCATACAGTGTGTAGTTGTTTAAGTGGAAGATTAGAATAGATGGGTACCGGTTATTATTTATGCACACGATTATTATTTATTATGTGAAAGGTCCTTTTAAAAGCTTCATATACTTGCGTGACCTCTAGAACCGGCGGACAGAAAAGTGCTCTTATGTAAAAGCATCTTTATCGCAGTTTATCTTTCTGTAGTACGTGCGTATCTAACACCAGTCAGACTATAAATTAGTAGCTATAACGCAAGTATTCATTTTGATGCCGTTTTTTAATCATGTTAATAAAACATATAATCGACAAAGAAACTCGGTAAATTTTATTATATTGTAAATGGTAATCGTGAGAGCATGTGTTAGCAAACGGTTTGGAATTTAATTTCAAATGAGAAATATAGGAGCAGTATATATGTTGATTAGATATGTAGATGTAAACCGGCTCCAGGAGGGCTTCATCGACCTACGGGGATCCGGGGACGATCTTATACCTTCAGGGTATAGCCTTAAAGATATACCATACAATGTTAACTTATAAAACTTATCACGCGCTTGTTTTATTTAAAAAATTTTCCTCTGCAAAAACGCCGTTGTGTTGTAAAATTGTACCAACCACTAAGAATGTAATTATAAAAAAGCCATAAATTTAATAACCACAATCATGGAACGTTTTTACAAATTATAGAGTACTTAATTAATTAACACATTATGATACTTCAAGCTGTTTTTTGAATAATCCCGCTTAGCTAATTTTATAAGATTGCTTTATTTTCAAAAAATTTAAATTAAACCACATTATTTTATCACATCAACTAACAGAAATCGTGATATACCGATTTAACTGTAAACTCTCACCTAATTTTTTAAAACAAAATTCATTTAAACCTTTTTTTAACATTTTTAGTGGTAATTAAAATAATGGTCTTCATTGTTGAAGGATAATAAATTACCTATATAAAGTTGTTTGAACATTGCGCCAATAAAACAGGACGACCGAGATTCGAACCCAACTATTCATGATTTTTTGTTACAAAAATAATTCAATACAAAATTCTCCAGAAGTTGAGGTTTTTAAAAAATTTAATTTATTTCAGTCACATTTGATAGATTTACAATTTTTTACAATGTCGCGAAGAAGGGGTTTGCATATAAATAACACGGAAATGTTTTCTACATCAAGCTCAGATCTAAACAGTGGCAAATTGCAGAAAAATATCCAAAAATCACGAAGCTAGGAAATAGGTATAAATGTTTCCTAATATGCCCAAGCAAAAAAAAAGCTCCAGCCCTATAATTTCCTAGATACGGTCCTGAAAAGAAGCTGACTTTGGTTCGATTTTCTAATAGTGGTAATTTTCAGATTGACATGTAGACTTCTTTACCTTTTCATTTTACTTAACAGTGGTTCACAGATCAGTAAAAGTCGATAAATTTCCCTGTAAATCTCAACGTAAATCAACTTTCTAACCCTAATAGAGTTCTAACTCTAAGATTTTAAAGTTTTTTTTAAAATCACTTTTTACTCTATTTTTAAGGACTTTCACTAATTTTCAGTTTTTTATCATTCTTCCTGGCTTTTAGTGCATCCCATGATAAAAAATATAAGATACAATTTAATTATAAAGATAATTATTCTTATTAATTTATTAATCCATAGTTTTGGTGACAGATCATCTGGAAAAACAAAACCCTTGTTTTGGTGTAACTTACATAAATTGCGTAGTATTAAGTGCTGTACAATTTTTATTTATTGCCTTTATTCGTGGGATTCCCAAGCGAAAACAAACCATATCCCAAAAATAAATTACACATTTTTCAGTAAAAGTTTATTGAAAATTTGTGATTTTTAGAAAGCCTTATCTCCAAACCTATTGCAGTTATAACATTCAAATATTTTAGTTTCACGTAAACTTTTATTTTCCATGCTTTACGTTATGTCCAATTTCTACGTCAGATGAACCAAAATTGAGTTATTTGCAGAAATGTAAAAAGTTGCAGAAGGAGATAAAAAGCTCACAGCTTTATTAGGGTTAGAAAGTTCTTCTATGCGGATGTACTGAAAATTATTGATAATAATTTCACTCATCTGTATACCACTTTTGCTTTAGGTAAATAGATAAAATGTCTTTGTCGTAATCTGAAAATTACGGTTTTTTAGATAATAATCAAAATAAGGTATTCTAGAGCAGCAATTCTTAACTGGAGATCTAATTCTAGGGTCGGCGGACGTAAGCACATAAGTCAAAAATGTTAACTTTACATACTAAGTCAAATTATGTGCTTTAGTACGAATATAGTGGAAACAATACTTTGGGTTGAAAGAGAACGCCTCCTTGTTTTGCTAGTCTACATACGAAATTGACTTATGTGCTTAAGTCTGATTGTGAGTTATAGAAATAAGCGCAGTTTGCGAACATAACAAAATAAAGTGAATTTTTGACTTATGTGCTTACATCCGCCGACCCTAGAATTGTCTTCACAGGAATCCACAAAGGTTTAAATATAAATTAAATAAAAAAACTCCACCTCGGTATGGAGGCAAAAATTTTTGGAAAAGTAAAAAATGGTAGAAAAAAGTGGTTAAACAGCGAGAGCGATAGGGTCCTAAATAATAAAAAATAGTTAAAGGCGTTTGGGGATAATTTTGGTAATACCTATGCTTTTTGGGACCTTCTTCAATAAATTTCCCTTGTTGAAGCGAGTTTGATATCGAAAACTTAAGGATTGTTTTCCAATGCTAAACTAAAGGGTTTAAGCAAAATCAATAGCTATTAAAGTACATAAAAAATATTTTCTGCAAAAAAATTATAAAAATTTAATTTTCGTAAAAAAATTATAAAAATTTAATTTTCGTAAAAAAAGCACTTTTTTTTTGCTTAGAGTTTAAATTTGTTAGTTCCTATTTTGACACAGGTGCATAAGGGATCTTTTCCGTTACCCAACTAAAGCAAAAAAAACACGCATTTCCAAGTTATTTCCGCACAAAAATACCTAATAATTGGACTATTTTGTTTATTTATTTTAAGCTTTACATTCAGAAGAAAATTTCTATCCTGTTCCAGAATTTACAGATCCTTTTAGAGAAGGGGATCAGTCGTCATATTACATATTTTAGTTTACTTCAATGTATTTCGTTTCTATATTTTGCAGTTTTGCATGTGTTGTAGGGGTCTTAAGATTGCATTCCATTCTTGCTTGTTTTGTGCCTTTCTCATCTGTTCGCCTACAAATCATGTAGCCATTCACAATGGAGATGTTTGTCTTTGCGCGTATTCTCAGGTATGATGTTCTTCATCTGTTTTCCGGGTTTCAGTAGAGTTCGCACGTTCCATGTTCCCACCTTAATTAATTCCTGTCTTCACTTTGTCCTTTTTAGCACCAGATTTTCTATTTTATTTTCGCTTTCTGTATCGATTTTCCGTTTGAGTTGTCCATTTGTCGTATGCGTCTCAGCTTCACTCTTTGGGATTCCCGCCAGAGACGTTGCGGTCGCTTCTCTTTTCTTGTTTAGTTTTATGGATCTGTTGTAGTTTCTGCTCTCACCAGATTAGCCATTCCATCGCTCCATGCAAACATTTTTTCCTCCACGAACAGTTTTCCGGTATCCTACTCTCACTTCTTTCCATTCGAAGACTCTGCCTTGGCCCTCTCCACAATCTTGTCTTGGGTTGCTTCTTCTTTGGGTGTGAGATTATTTTTTATGTACTATATCTCTTTCTTTTTAGTTTATGTTTGCTTTGCATTACAGATGTTTGCTGGCTGGATTTTCGCATTTTGGCTATCACGATCTCTCTTCCAGGAGTTTTCCCCAGTTTGAATGCTTCGAGTACCTCTGCTTTTAACGAAAGTCTCCTTTATAAAAAGTCCTCGACTTTTTCCCTTGTCACTCTTTCGCTTGAAAATGCTACTTTAATAACGATATTATCTTTTCTTCTCTCCTTTTCGTATTTTTCACTTTTTCCTCTAATTTCACCATTCCTGTTTTTCTTTATTCCATTGGTCATCTACTCCTTCAATCTTGTTTTTTAGTTCCCTTATTTCGTTCTTATTGTATTTAATCTTAATTTTTAGTTCCATTACTTCTTTCCTGTTAGAGAAGTCGGCGTTAACTGTTCGCGTTAGGTTAATAATTTTTGATTTAAGCTCCTCCATTTCATCGCCTGTCGATTCTTGAACTTCTGTTGTATTTTCCGTATTTCTTGCTTCTTCCGTTTTAGCTTTCCGGAGGGGGTTTCTCAGTGTAGTCTTACTTCTTTTGAATGGTTCCTTCTGCTCGTTTTGTTCCGCTGCAGTTTCGGTTCTTTGTCTTTTGTTATATTATAACTCAGTGTGTTCGAAGGTTGTTATTCTCTATCCTCTAATATTATTACCTTCATAAGTAATCGTCTGCTTGTTTGGTTTCTCGCCGATACGGGTTTTTTCCGTAATTGGACTACAATAATTGGACTATAGTATTTTGAAATTATGAAAAAAAGACAAAGGAAAATTAATCATACGATGGGACTTCTATATAACAAAGTACCATTGTTCCAGAAAAATATTTGGCGTTAAGAAAAGATATTGTCCCAAGAATATGATTTGTTAGGATATTAATCATATATATCGTCCCCTGATATCCAATATCCCAACAAATCATTTTTGGCGCTTATGTCGTTCTGCGTTGACCGTCTCGATTTAATACAATAGTCAGGATGTCAGTAAGAAATAATAATATAGCATCGAAGACCTGAGCCCCGACATCCCAGTAACAGAAATGCTATCATCAAAGGATGATTGGGACAGAGTTGCTGATGCCTTAACTGAGATCATCCGTACAAAGCTGGACGATAAGAAGGTCATCGAAGCAGCCTTAGATTCAGGTCACGAAGACTAAGAAATATCCTTAGTGACGACAGAGCGGAATAATAAGGATATGACACAACAACATCGCAGGTTGACAGCTGAAGATATACCAAGACCTGGTGCCTATGAAGGTTCCCCCCTCCCCTACACTGGAAAAAAAAGTTTTTAACCTCAATTCAGATACCACTTTTGTGCTAATAATCTTGCTCTAAAAGTGCAATGTGGGTGTTCCACAACTTTTCGTTATTTGTGTTAATATTTTCGGTTTACTGTGTGCATTACAGTAAAACGGGCTTCATACTATACGTACATGCATTTCAATTATTTTATACATATTATCTTGACCCTGCGCATTGGGATACAAACAACTGCAACTGCATTCGACAAGTTGCACCGACGACATTATTAATTATTATGTTAAGAAGCTTTGAACAAGTGTTAGTTTTTAACCGCCAATGTTTGTACTAATTAAATCATTTATATTTCGAAACTATATGTTATGTTACCAACATTATTAGAAGTGTCTTTATGTTTGAATTTGGAATTATTTGTATTACACGTAATTAGATTTGATATTATACTAACAATAAATAATATCAATAACATTCAAAAATAGCATTATTGATAAACCCAAAGGGAAACAACGAACAGTGGGTGTCCCATGACGTTTTGGTGATGATTGGATTTTGTACGCATTTTGATGAGATTTATATTGGTGCTATAGAATTTTATCTAATTATCAAATTGAACATTTTAAACACTTTATAGGTGTGGGAAAATTTCAAGGTTTCAGTCTGAGCTGATATTGTCACAAATATAAAAAATGGATACACGAGTCGCCTTAATGACAATGCTAAATTGACATTATTGGTCATATATTATGACCATTATTGGTGCCATAACCCTGTAGAAAATAGATTGATGGCAAATTGTTCAGTAATAAGTGGAGGGTTATTGAAGTCTTCTTGAGAAGTAAATTAATAAATGAGACCAGTTAGGAACGTCTCATCAAGAGACGCAATACCACGATCGTCCCACCAAGAAGACTCTAACCCACAATAATAATGTAAGACCTAGTTGTAAGTAATATTTTTAAGATGGTCATATTTGGAGGTTTAAATAAATATTTTATGGGCCAAATGAATTTAATTTAAATAAATAAAGATCCGCACGATGCTTGCCCTAAAAATTAAGTGTGAGGTGACTCATGCTTCTTTTGCGATTTCTTATAATATATTTTAAGAGATAATTATATTAGCAAAATCAAATTTCATCTAAGTAGTATCGAATTGAACATTTCAGGAGCTTTTATAGGTTTGGAAAAACTCCAAAGTTCCACTCTGAGGTGATATCTTGTCCTGTAAAAGCAATGTATGGTTGTAGATACTTTTTTGGTGATTTCTTATGGATTTTGAAGAAATAATTACATTCGTGCAGTCAAGTTTCACAGTTTGGGAAAACTCCAAAGTTGCTCCACTTCAAGCACCAAAGTTGCCAAACTCCATAAAAATGCAATGTGGGGTGGCGCATGCATTTTTGGTTATTTCTTATCCATTTTGATTGAGTGCTTGGTACGCGCAATACCAGTCTCACCATTTCCATTTTTTCTTCGTTCGTACAAAAATAAGTACTTTGGCACAAAAACGATCGATTACATGAAAAAGTAAAAAACATGCAAAAGATAGCTACAAAGAAAGTTTTTTTTAGAAAATCAATTCCAATTTCGAAGGAGTCGAAATAAATCTTAAAAATTAAAATTCATGTATAATAATAAAAAAGCTGAAGTATTGAAATACCTATCGGATTCAAACGGAGTAATTTTTGTTATGTTGAACCTATTCAGAACACTGAACCTAGATTTGTGTAAAATTTTATGTATGCAGTAGAAGTACGCGTATTTAAAATTATCTATACCTCAGACGAAATGAAATTTTTTGCTACCTATTTAAGTTCGAAAGGATCACATTGATACCAAAATATCTAAATTTGGACGGTAAATAACGGAGTAGCGGTGGCCCGTGGGTGAAAATTTTGGGCCCTCCTAGAACGAAAAAGAACCTATTGTTTTTTAACTTTTTGAATTTTCTGGATTTAACAACTACCTACGTACGTGCGTACACAATTCCAATATTTCAAGTGGTATGGAAATGGTAAATCAATTCCGGTTACGGAATTTTAAACTTATGCCATTATTATATGCCGATATAATTACATTATAATAATTATACTATATTATTATAATTAATTATATATTATCATAATTGTATAATAATAATTTGATTTGATTTGAAATGTTATAATAGAAACAGGCCCTTTAGCGCCCCACGCCCTAATTCTCAAGAGCCCTTCAGGAGCACTTCACCCACTTACTGATAAACTCTGGCCCTGAATGAATTGCATAAGACGCGGTGTTCCTCAGGGCAATTTGTTAGGTCTGCTTCCATAATAAATGTAGCTTCACTGAAAAAATTATTTTGTTCTAATTTCATTTAGATTAGATTTTCCTGATTGCAAGATTAGCACCCAGAATTTTCACACCTTGACTCAAACAGCAACCATACTAAGTGGTATCAAAGTTAATTGAACATATTTATCACAAATAAATAAGAAACTAATCTAAACCAAGTCTCACAAAAAAAAATTGTCACCATCAATTCAATATTGAATGCAATGTTTTAATATTATGTGTTGTGCCTTAAAAAAGTTTCGCCTAATGTAAAATACTAATAGCACTTATCTCTGCTTTTTAAATTACTTTACAACTTTAGATTAAAAGCATTTTAGTAAAAATAATTAACATGTTTTCATTACTTCATAAAAAGCATGAATGCGTAAAGCATATTATTATTAGCATCTTCTCTTTTAAACTTTATTGCTTTCAAAGATGAAAGTCAATTCATTAAAGCATAATACAAATTTCAATAGATCGATAACCCAAAATATAAGAAATTTATTATTTTTTAAATTGACTATTAAAATTTACTTGCCTATAGAATATGTTTTATTATTTTTTAAACAAAATTGCCCCTTCACTTAAGAAATTAGATTTTGCTGCTGGAAATTCCTTTGTATTTCCTTATGATTTTTATTACTTTATTTACTACAATCTACATTGCAGCATTACATACAAACGTTTATAATAGTATTTGTGTTGAGGGTTCTTACCAAAACTGTTGAGGTTTTCGACTTTTCTGAGAAAATCAAAAATTGTTCTACCATTTAAATCAAAATGATGGATCTTTTTTTATCTTACAAAGGCATGTTTTAAACTTGAAATATTCATGCTTTTACGCTGAACACTTTTTGTCTCTTTAATAATTTTGTTACCTTTTACCGTTTTCGAGTTATTAGAGAAAAACTGGTTATACTATGTTGATTCAAGATGTTGGACATTTTTAAGAAAATACGCGGGAAGGCCATTTTTACGGATTAATTCTTATTTGGATGTTGGTGGAATTGGTTGTCTGCAACGTTCATTTTTTGCACCCCCTGTATATTGTTAAAATTTTCGTTTTCCGAATTCCTGAATAGCGCGCATGAGCGTTACTTCACACATGTCCCTCAACCTAGCAAAATTCATTTAGAAATTTTGATAGGTCACGTATGCTGACCTATAGTCCATCCGTTTTAATAATGCAGAGGTGCGGCCTCGAACAGTAAATAAAATTTGCTATATTTAAGTGTTCACCAATCACCGTTTCCCTTCAAGGCCGCACCTCTGCATACTTTAACTGGACGGACTATAGTAGCTGCAGCGCAAATACTGTACGTTGCCGTCATATTCAAGAGGTCAATCCTAGAAGTAATCACCCAGAAGGTTCACATTGAAATCATCACACAAAATTATTGGCTGACTATTTCGTTAGAGGGAGTCAAGAACCCCTGTAAGCTAGTTCAAAAAATCTGAAAAGTCGCCCGTTGGTGGTTGATTAGCAATTACCATAGGCAACGGACCATAATTATACATGGCTCTACAAATCTCGAAATCTCCACAGATACTCCACATCAAGAGGAGCAACCTCCGCGTCACATAACACCAGAGTCCAACACCACCACCTCTGTCCGTCATATGCCAATAGCTACTAACTAATTTATAGTCACCAAGCGTAGTAGAATTGATAGCGGCGTGAGTTAACCAACGCTCTGCCAAACCGATAAAATGCACACTAATATTCTTGTCCTTTAACATAATCAGAAATTGACTGTACTTAAGCAAATGTCTAGAAACAACAAAATCTGTGCGAACACTTCATGTTCATATCAGCAATTCCATCCGAAGACACCACACGGTTGCTAATCTTTTGCTCGGTAGTAGCCCTTTGACCTAAAAGTCTAAGGCACAATTTTCATATCTATGGTTCATCTTTGCGGTTTCATCACCATATTCTTATGTCCACTATTTACACCTAATCTAAAACATGCAAATATACCTCTAATTCGTAGATGGTCGATGGTAAAATCTTCATTTGGTAATATCTCCCTCACATGTACAAACATTGTCTCTGCCAACAAAAATCCGAGCCTTCCGTTTCACTGCAATTGAACCAGATTTAAAAGTAGTGTTCAGAGCCATACGAAAACTGGATTTTATATGCCCTCCCTCAACTTCGAACCTCAACATACCCATCATTAGCATTTGGGAACAGAGTTTGCTGTGTGCCCTCATGCGCGGTAGACAAATCATCCAGTGTGATTCCGGTGTTAGATCTTTTTGACGCTCATCTAATTGCGGGGTTCTACATTCGATGCCCATTCACTCCATCAGACTGCTGTTCAATAAAGGTTTTTGAATTTTCAATTTAGATGGATGGAACTTCCTCATTAAATTATTGCGCTCAATTAACAACCTGTTTTCATTTTTGAGATAACGATTTTCGACCCGCGATAGTTCTTCAATCGATACTCCATCAACCTGTCCACCTTTATTCAAACTAGAATACGAGTGTAATTCCGGTGTTTGTTTTACACGAGAATGTGAGGTTATACACTCAACGCATGTCCAACTTCTAATCTGACCATTATCCACAAGCCTACGATATTCAACAATATCGATCTACACGCAAAAAATCACTTGCATTCACCACATTGAACCTTCTCATCGTAATTCCTGTCGATTGCGCGTCTACAAGCGGCACGTAACAAACCGCGTCCACCAGCCATCTTGACTATCTGTGGCATTGGCGCATTATAGTTATGAGGAATTAAACTGTTGGATTTTTATGTATTAATGGACAACTCTAGAAAAGGAAATCATTGAAATCTAAATCATTGAATGTAAGGGGAATTTTTGAAACGGGAATGATGAAACAACTGACAAGGATACTGCAGAAATATAAAATTTATTTATTGGCATTACAGGAAACAAAGCATAAAGATATCGAAATTTTCGACATGGAAGGATATAGGTATTATGTACATTCTTTATGAGCAGCGGAAATGATGGAAGACCGGGAACAGGATTTGCTGTGAGTGCTAGATTGAAACCTGCAGTGATGAATTTCGTACCAATGACTGATATAATGTGCTTAATGCGACTAAGACGCAGATACCAAAAATAAGTATCATGAATATACGAGTATACGCACCAACAGATGAAAAGTCAATAACAATCAAAGAAGAATATTACGAAGCATTAGACAAAGAATGCCGAAAAATCGCAAAGTGCGATATAAAGCTGGTACTTGGTGATTGCAATGTCAAAATGGAGAGAGAACTGGCATATCAACCATCCATAGGTCGGTATAGCATACTTTAAGTGACAAATGAAAATGGAAAATTTGTAATAGATTTCGAAATAGAACATAACATGAAAATAATGAGTACCCACTACCAACACAAAGAAATACATAAAGGAACACAGGCAACATCAGATGGGAAAAACCGTAAACCAAATAGACCATGTTTTGATATAAATGAGAAGTGAAACAAGTGAATCGTACGAACTTATAGAAGACCAGACATCGACACAGATAATTTTCTAGTGGGAATAAAATAAAAACAAATCATTCCAATAAATAGGGAAAGTGAAAAACACAAGAAAAAGATACCAATTCGAATTAAATTCAATGGGCAGAATTACCAAGAAGAGCATGAAAAAGCAACACAGGAAGAAGTACGAAATTAACGAGAACCTAGAAATATTAAAGAAAGAGCAGAGAGAACAAAGAATGGTACGATTCAGAATGTCAAATGGAAATCGACAAAAAAGAGAAAGCAAGAAAATGAATGTTAGAAAACAAATCAGCAGAAAACAAAAATAAATATGAAGTACAAAGAAGAGTATGCAAAAAATTGATTAGAAGTACGACACAGGAAAATTTCAGGAACAGAGAAGTCAGAAATTTGTCCCAAGGAGCCAAAAGAGTTAAAAAATGATACACTCCAACACAACACCTCTATGCAAGGATAAGCAGGGAAACCTAATAGGAGGCCATGTAGAAGTAATGGATAGGGGTGCGCATATAATCGATTAATCGATCACCGTAATTCGAATAATCGATTATTTCATAATCGATTATGATAATTTATAATAATCGATTAATCGATTATAGAAATAATCAATTGTGAAAATAATCGATTGTGAAAATAATCGATTGTGGAAATAATCGATTATGAAAATAATCGATTATGAAAATAATCGATTGTGAAAATAAATAATGAAAATTCTCCAATTAGGAATTGGAGAACATTTCCGGCACTGGCAGCTATGGCAAGAAAATATTTATGTATTCAAGGAACAAGTGTTGCTTCAGAACGAGTGTTTAGCCGTGGAGGCCAAATGTTACCGATTTAAGAAATTCACTGACATCTGAACATTCGGAACAATTGATTTTATTGTCAATGAATTTCCATTATGTTCCAAAACGTTCCTAGTTGTAATTGTTAATTTTTGTTAAGTTTTTGTATAATAAATTAGATAGTAACTTAGTAACCCTTATTATGAGTTCATAATCGACTATGAATTCATAATCGAGTTATGAGTTCATAATCGATTATGAACTCATAATCGATTATGAATCATAATCGATTATGAACTCATAATCGATTATGAATAATCGATTATCTTCAATAATCGATTAATCGAAAACAATCGATTATTTTTTATAATCGATAATCGATTATGAAATTTCATAATCGCGCACCCCTAGTAATGGATATATGGGCCGGGTGCTTTTAGAAACTGCTAAATAGTCAAAGAAGCGATGTAACCACTCAATCATAACACAAACGAATCAAATGTAGATAAACCCAAACGAGAAGACATACAAAAAATTATGGTAGCGAGGTCTGGGCCCTCAGGAAACAACACCAAATGATGTTAAATGTGTGAGAAAGAAAGATCCTGAGAAATATTTTTGGAGGAAAATATGTACATATATGGATGGAATATGGCAAAGAAATAACCACGAAGTAAATGAGCTATATGGAAAAGAATGGGTGAAGAGAGAATACAGAAAATCATGTTGAAGATAATAACTAT
Organism: Podabrus alpinus; assembly: GCA_932274525.1. Lineage (NCBI taxonomy): Eukaryota > Metazoa > Arthropoda > Insecta > Coleoptera > Cantharidae > Podabrus > Podabrus alpinus. Next base: position 61,418,035 of record OW026457.1, on the reverse strand, counting down.
AAGCGGGAGGAGACGAAGAGGAAGACCAAGATCAGGATAGAGAAGAAAGGTACAAGACGATTTGGACTATTTGCACATTTCAGAATGGAGAGGAAATGCAAAGAATATGAAGATATGGGCTAGTATAGCTAAACAAGCCATGGGCTACAAGCCCCCTAGAGATGTAATATATAATGGACAACGCTTATGTGTGTTCTCTTTTCGACCGTAGATGGGAATAATGATTATGTAGATTCTCTAAACACGCATCGAAAAGTTAAACAAATGACTAGGAGAAACAGAGTAGAAATTATTAATTTTTGGTATTCAAATGAACTCCAAATATTGGGAAAATAATTTTTGATTTTCTTGGTTTTGTTTTGTTTTCCAATTCGAATTACAGTTCTCAACTTATTTTGTTTCAATATTTTACATTTGTTGTTTTAAGCATTAAATGCTTAAAAACCAGCACCGACAGGAGTCGCGACGTCGCTCTAGAAAACGACATCCCACCCCACAATTACTTTTCTCTTGAAAGGTTAAAATATCTTTTTAAAAGTGTTTCAAAATAACCACATATTTTTTTTTAATTGTAGCCTTGATAATAGACCAATAAAAGGTCCGAAATATCGGAAACAATAATGTAGAGTCTTGTTGACCGCTATCTCAACTATAAATTGAAAATATTTCAAAATAAAATAAAACATTATGCAGTCTTCCTACAGAATTTATTATCTATCAAATTGTAATTTATTATTAGATGTAATTATCAGATATAATTTGCAATAACAAATATTTTTATATAGATTAGCAGTTTATAATATTATGATGTATTCTCACTAACTTGTAATACAAGTAATACCTAACCTTACATTTGCATTCTGTTAATAATAATTAGTTGTAGAAATACCGTAAAATTGTTTTTTGGAAATATTTTTAATATTAGAAAGACAAGCAAGTAATTTTGATAAATGAGTTAATTATTATGCTTGGTTAAATATTATTTACATGATTTATAGTAAGTAGAAGGTAATTTAAGTATATATTGTGAAAGGATATGACGTGTAAAGTAATTCTTATAAGAAATATTGCTACATTAAAAACAATATAAATGATTATCAATTTAATAATTAATTAGAACTATTTATTTATACTCCAAATAATTATTTTTTTTTGTAGTTGTTATCTATTAATCAAAGTTCTCGGTATTGACGTTTGATTGTTATTAATTAATTTCTACAGGGTGCTTTGTTCTAATGGCTACTTAGATTGGTATAGAAATCGAGCTCATTATTAAGGACTACATAAATATTATGTAGGTACTATATTATAGAAACCAATTTTTTTCTAGGGATGAATTTTTTTGTAATAATATAATAAGCATACGACTGAAGACAGAAAATTAAATAATTTAAAAGAAGCCCTTGGTAGAGGAATTGTAAATGAAATAAAAAACGTAATTATTGTTTTATAATTTTAATTTATTAATTATTCTATTCTATTATAAATAATATAGTATAGTCTTTCCTTCCTGCTTAAAGTTACATTATACAAACACAACTTATTATTATTTAATATAAAAAATGCTAAATTTAGAGTTCATTTTGACAAAAATAATAAATTGGTGTATAAATTAATAAAATAAAAATAAAATAAAGAACTTGACTAAAAGTTTAGTGTTTTAGTATCTTTTGTAATTTTTTGAAAATTTTTTTACAAACAAAATCGATAATTATTCACGTTATACATTCTATTAGTTAATTATATTCGTATAATTATTTATTTAATTAACTTTAAATATAGAAAATTATTTATGACTTAATTCCATACAAATCCTGTGTAATTTGTATATATTCATTCATTAATATTTAAATAAACTAACTCAACTACACCGTTACTACACTAAATTCCGTAATTTAAAGCAATAATCAATATTGCTAACCACGTAATCAATTTATTGCAAGGTTACAACAACTTGAAACATTAATTAATAATAATTATAAATAAAACCTACAACTAGTTTTGTTTGTAACATCATTGCCCAGCAGGGGAGATGTGTGGGAGATTGGAGACAATATTTTTGTTTCTGTTTTGCTAATTTATAAATTAAAAATTTCCATTTGAATATCGATATATAAACAATTTAATGTTGGAAAAATAGGATTTAAATTAATAATCTCTCAATGACGGTACTGCGAAATTAATAACGTAATTTTTATTAATTACTAATTTGAATTTAAAAGTATGAATCTTCTTCTTAGTCGTATTGTTCGTTTCCGAACGTCGTGACCCATCTCTTTCTATGCATGTGATATGCGTTCCAAGTGTTTTCACATACATAGAGGACCTACTTGTTTAACGTGGGCTCCGAACCACGGGAAGTGTAATACACTTCATGTTGAGATGGGCGCTCTTGGCAAATTACCTCGGTGGTTTGCCATTGCCTTCCGAGGAGAGACGGCCAGAATAAAGTTCTTACCCTGCCCGGACTCGATCCGAGCGTTTCGCATTAGCAGTAAACGCACTTAACTGCCAAAGCTATGACCATCTCTGTATGGTATGAATAGTTACTATAATAATCAAATATATAAAAAATACAAAACGGTTTTTCAGTAGGGACATAGCAATTTTGTATTATAATATGAACTTTTTTTATGAACTGTCAATGTCAAAACGTCAGTCAAGGTTTACATTTAGATCACAGTGAAGTTTACAAACGAGCCACGTTTGGAAATTATTAATAATTACTACCGAAATTCTGAGTCGGTGGATGCAGCTTTAAGGGCGCTCACTCTAATTTTCGGTCGTAATAATCGTCCCACCAGACAGGCTGTGCGTGCTATAGTAGATAAATTTGAGTCAACCTATTCACTATTGAATGTTCCTGTGCTAGTGAGACAACACACAAGTGCCGAAACTATCGCAGCCGTAAGTGCTTCAGTTCAAAATGAACCAAATCAGTCGATTCTACGCAGGTTCACAGGAATTGAGAATCTCTCAGTCCACATTGTGACGAATTTTGCGTAAAGATCTTGGCCTACACCCTCACAAGATCAAATTAACTCAAGAACTGAAGCCTCTTGATCATTTGAAGCGCCGAAACTTCTCCGATTGGGCTCTGCAAAAGTTTTAAGAAAATCCTGAATTTCACATGGAAAAATCATCTTCAGCGATGAAGCTCATTTTCATTTGCTCAATAAGCATTTAAGGACAAAGCCACATGTGCTTCAAGAGACTCCATTGCATCTACAAAAATTCGTGCCGGATGTGTGATTGGACCGTATTTTTCGTCGATGAAAATGATCAACATGTTACGGTCAATGAAGTTTGCTATCGTGCCATGTTGGAAGACTATTTTTGGCCAGAATTTGATGGACTTGACATCAGTGATATGTGGTTCCAACAAGATGGTGCCACATGCCACACAGCTGATGAAACAATTGATCTATTGAAGGGGAAGTTCGGTAATCGTGTAATCTCGAGAAATGGTCCGGTCGAATGGCCACCTCGCTTAAGCGATTTAACGCCGTTGGATTTCTTTTTATGGGGTTGCGTTAAGTCGTTGTTTTATGCCAACAAGCCAACAACGTTAGAGGAGCTCAGGAACAATATCGAACGCAAAATTGCTAACGTTCCGACCGATATGTGTGGAATAGTGGTGGAAAATAACTTCCAAATGCAATATTTTTCAAATGCGTGGCGCCTTCTTTAAGAAAAAAAACTTTCCACAGCAAGCTCCATCCGGCAGAGAGAAGTCATGGATAGGCCATTTCCTATGTATCCTATATCCAAAATATTTAGTAGCCAATTAAATGAACAATTTTTTTATCCTTTTTTTTCAGTATCGCCCATAAATTTTCATTGGGGATAAGTCAAGACATTGTGGCGGCCAATCCAAGAGGGTGTAAACCATTGCGTAGTTTGCTTTGTGAAAGCATGGAGCATTTGGTATGGAGCATTGTTCTGTTGGAAAACATGTTTTGTTTTCATCCGAGTTCATTCTTCCTTTGCAGATTGTCCTTCTCCGAGGCTAACAGCCGACCTTGATCTCCAAATCGTTACACTACTACACCCAAATTAAACGGTGAGCACAATGCAAGCAGTGCATACTCCTCCTCCACCCTTCTTCTTACGGATGTTGATCCAGGTTAACCAAAGAGCTGACAAATTAATTAATTATTGTTATTTCATTTGTATTCTTTAAAAAAATAATAAATAATGTGTAAAAGTAAAAACCGATTTTTATTAAGAATTGTACAATTAATAATTAATTAATATTTTTAACTAATTAATGGTTGAAACAAACAAAAGTTCTTCAGGTACAATTATGAAAAATTATTATGTAAAGACATTATTATATGCATACTTATGCGACCGTGTAGCCCCTTTTCCTTCAACCGGCGTCTAAGGGTTTATAAAAATACTTGAACGCCACATCGCGATTATAAATCTTTTTTTAAATGCTTTGGCGTTTTGTTCCAATTTTTCAGTGACATCCTTTCCAAAAACCGATCCTGTCTGGGGGATTGTTTTAAGTTTTCTTCCACTGTTTGGCCTATTTACTAAAGAGCCAGTATCAGCCATTTGCTTTAGGGTGGTTAAAACCGCCGCCGTCCACAAACACTTTAATTATTTTGCAATTTCTCGTTGCGATATACCCTCCGAATCCAAAACGACGATTTGGCCCGAATAGCAACACTTAATTATTTAATTAAAAATGCTCTCTTTTCATTTTTTTCAAATGTTGCATTAGTTCAAAAATGTACTTTAAAAAAAAAAAATCTAACTTCCCTGTGTTTCTAATTTGAATTGAAATCGTTTTAAAAGTTGGCAGGTATGTGTGCAGGTGACATTCTTTTATATATTCGAACCGACCTCATACTTTTGGCAAAATCGTGGGACGGCGTACTACATTTGAGCACGGAGTCTCATATCATAGATTTAGGGAGCAACGTCATGATGTTTTCCAAAGGAATCTCCAAAATTGGAAACCAACGATAACGCATAGTAAATACTATTTTACGAATACGCTTGTAGCCTGATGAAGATAATTTCTTTCTTCTTCGCACTTTCATTCTAATCTGGAGGTTGTCATTGATTTTCTCATTCCTCATTCCAAGATCTTTGCGGTCTACCGCGCTTATTTCCTGAAGACTGCCATTTAAACAAGTTATTCGTACATCTGGTTTCATCCATTCTTAGCAGGTGCCCAAACCATTTTAGGCTGCGTTTCGTTATTCGTTCGATAACGTTCTCAGCTGCATTCATTTGTCGTCTTCTGTCTTGATTAGTACTGTGCTGCAATTTTGAGAGTCCAGCACTTCTTCGAAGATAATCCATTTCTTCCACCAATATCCGACTCTGAACATCTGCATTCGGTTGTTAAACCTTGCACCCACAACAGAAAACCGACTCTACCATTACTTTTCAGACTCTTTTCTTTTTTTAATCGGAGATATTTTTGTTCCACAGGAATAAATTCAGAGCTTCCGCAACTTTTCTTCTTTGTTAGATTTTTTATCTTGTCTATGTATAAACCCTCGTTATTAATAACAGCGCTTAGGTATTTGAATCTGTCGACTTGATTGACGTGCACTTTTTCGTAAATTAAAGTTGAAAATCTTACTTGTAAACCCCACTTTTAATACTCGGTGTACAGCCTCCGGATCATGAATAATAAACAATAAAATGAAATAAACTTGTTACAATTATCTGGTGTTTTTATGATGATTTCCGTCTTAAATAAAGTTGGACACACCCTGGAATCCGTAAGAAAAATCATGCTCAAACTAAAAGGTCGTTTATTCACCTATTACCTGGAGAAGAACACCATAACAAAGTACAACCTTAGAACTCGCAAACTGTTAAGGGTCTTACCGATTAGAGCTAGCTAGGTAAGCATAAAGGTAAGATCAGACTAGGCTACTTTTGCTGCGCGCAGCAAAAGTAGCTGTGTGTGAACACCACTGCAACCGATAAAACTGCACACTGCTGCACATGTGGTATACTGCGCACGCTGTTATAAGCAGCTTAGTGTGAGTGCAAATTTTGTATGTTGCATTCGCAGTAAAAAATATTCATTTGGTTTAATATTTTGCTGCGACTACCGGTGCAGCTTTTATCACATTTAAATAAAATATAATTTTTTATTTTTGTATGCACCCGTAGGTTGTTGCTCGTAGGTTTTATCTTTGATTAAATCATCAATTTTTCCTGACCAATCCAATGTTTTAAATTTTATTTTTATTTTATTTGTTAATTTCATTGTCCAATAAATAATTTCCGTTTTAATTTTTTTCAATGCAACCCTGTCTCACACCTTTTTGTATTTTGATGTCATCTGTCGTTTGATTGCCTATTTTTAAATGCGCCGATTGATTCCAGTATAAGTTTTCGATAATTCGTAGGTCTTTACTATCGATTCCTCTTTGCCTAAGAAATGTCATGAGGATATCATGCTTTACTTTATCAAAAGCTTTCTCGTAATCTATAAAACAAATATGGACTGGTTTTTGTTGGTCTAAACTTTTCTGAACAAGGACCCATATGGCAAACAGTGCTTCCCGCGTTCCCATCCCATTTCTAAAACCGAATTGGGTTTCACCTATATCTTCATCGATTTTTCTCCATAAGCGATTGTGTATTATTTTAAGAAAGAGTTTTAAGGGATGGCTCATTAGACTGATTAGTCTATAATCATTACAGTGTTTTGCGTTAAACTTCTTTGGTAGAGTGATAAACGTTGATCTTAGCCACTCTTTTGGTATTTTTCCGGTGTTATAGATCTTGTTGAGAAAATTTAATAGCGTATTATTAGTGTCTAGGTCTATCATTTTAATAAGTTCCGCACTTATTTCATCTGGACCCGTTGCTTTACCATTTTTCGCCTGTTTGATTGCTTTTCTCAGTTCATCCTTTAGTATACTCGGTCCTTCCGCCTGCAAATCCGTGTCATCAAGATCTGTTCGATTATCTTTAAAGAGCTTGGTAATATATTTCTTCCAGATTTCTGCTTGGTGCTCTTCTTGTAGTACTATCTTGTTATTTTCACCTACTAGCTTTCTGGTTCTTTGTTGTTGTCGACCGGTGTATGTCATTTCTCTGATTTTTTTGTGCATATTAAAGTTGTCGTGTATACCTTCGAGCTGCTCTATTTCTTTGCATTTCTCTTTTAGCCATGCCTCCTTTGCTTCTTTTATCTTTCTTCCATCGAATCCAATATTTCCTCCGTCATCCAATCCTTCTTCTTGCATCTTCTATAGAAACCTAGGTGTTTGACTGCAGTCGCTTTGATGGTGTTTTTAAGTTTCGTCCATTTTTCCTCTGTGTTGTCTGTACATTTAATTTTCTCGATTTCCTTGTCAATACTTTTAGTGTATGCATTCCTAATAGTTTCGTCTTTTAGCTTTTCAACATCTATCTTGCTTATTTCTTTATGTCGGGTTATTCTCTTCAGCTTTAGTCTTATATCGGCAATCACTGGGTTGTGGTCTGAGTTTATGTCAGCGCCTGGGTATATGTCTTAACGCCTTTAACCGCATTTCGGAATCGATTGTTTATCATAATAAAATCTATTTGATTTCTGATAATATGATCCGGTTTGTCTTGAGGAGACTTCCAGGTGTACAGACGTCTAGGTGGTAATTGGAACCACGGTAACCGGACAGAACAGAACATGAAAGAACAGAATATGAAAAAACAGAACACGAAAGAACAGAACATGAAAAAACAGAGCAGTGAATAAACAGAGCAGTGAAAAAACAGAACAATGAAAAAGGAGAACACTGAAATAAAAGAACATTGACAAAACAGAACATTGAAAATTCAGAACAACGGAAAAAATTAAAATGCGAAATTAATTATGTCATCAGTATAATAAATAATTAATATACTTACTACATAATAATGATATTACTATAATTTTCTAAAATTTTGCAATTATAAAAAATTGCTAAAAGTAATGAAATACGATTTATTAATTTTAAATTAGTTTATTATTATTATATTAAATTACTGCAAATTTGCCATTCGCCGCAAAAACCTCAGCTTATCCTCATAATTTCCGTATTCTTGTACAACGGCTGCCACTTGATTGTTGAGGTTCTCATACTTCTTTTTCTGTATTTCTGGGCGACCAGTTTGTGCATTGGCTAGTACCAAACGTTGGCAAGCAATGTCTCGCCTTAATCCGTCCAGCAAATTCCATACGCTAGGGTGGCTGCAGTGGAAGATTGAGTTCAAAGCGTTGTGGAAAACTTCACAACAATTTGTTGTTTTTGGACTTTTCGCCGCAGCGGCTTCGAAATGGGTCTAGGACTTTTCGGCGCAGCCGGTTCGGCGTACACCCGATTCGGTGCGAAACTAATTCGCCGCGAGCCCATTTCGGCGCGACCTTATTCGGAGCGAACCCAATTTGGCGTGACCCGATCCGGCGCAAGACCAATTCCACGCAGGGACAATTCGGCGGGAAATGATTTTCCGATTTATTTTAAAGTATGCAATTAATGTATGGTGTCTCACAAAAATTGGTCTTTTTGTACCAACCAATACAAATCAATGGATTTAACGTTAGTTTCCCCGGCTAGAAGTCTCAATCTAAGAAACTGCTTCTACAAGCACAACAGTTTCTTTATTGATAAATATGAAAGCAAATTTGAAAAATTAATTTTGAATTATTGCTTAGATTTATAGGCATTGTTTACTTGTTTACTGTCATTAGTTCTCTTCATACTTTACCTAAAATTAATTCTCTGGTCATTTGTTGACATCACCTAAATAAAAACTATTACGTAATTAATAACAATTGATTAAATTTTCAACTAATTTCATAAAAAGCGCTACAAGATATAAAATTATTTTATACCACAGACCACATGTAAACGGCCCGAAGCGTTGGTTAATATTTAAAATGTAGTAAGCCCGCCACTGGCTCTATTGAAGGAAACCCGACGCTGGCTCTACTGTAGAATCCCGCGGTTGTTTTTCGGAGTTGATTTAGCTGCCACCAGATTATTTATTTATTCAGTATGAGAAAACAATCAAAAACTCACTAGACGTGGTTCGAAGTTGGGGGCGTGGGGTAATAAACTCGATTGCCAAATTAAAACGCAAAAATAAATTTAATGGGGTTTATTTGTTACTGAACAGACACACACAAAATTAAAGGAAAATACATAAACAAAAAAAATAATATTTAAGTTAATTTAGAAAAATAATATATATGATAATTAAATGTTAGTATTAATGGGGATATAGGACTGGCCAAAAATGAAACACTCGTCTAATCTATCGTCGACGTTTCGCCGTCACTCACGGCTTCTTCAGGACTATAGATCAACAACTTGCCTTACAAACAAAGAGAGCCGTGCAAGCCAACATCATCGGTACAACATACAATCAGCATCCCAAACCCATAAATACTCGTCAGAAAACCTCAAATAACACATTAAAACGTTTAAAACATAATAAATTACTTAAAATTATATAAAACCAATAAAATCTCTATAAGTCGTACGTTAAAATTAAAAAATCAAAATTGAAATTAAAATACAAAACCATGATATAATATATCTAAATATATAAAAGAGAAGATCTGTTTGTTTGCGTGTTTGCGTGTTTGTTCGCTATACGTTCCTAGACCCTTGGACCGATCTCGACCAAATTTTGCACAGTTATTTTGTAGCTCCAGGCGCAACTATTCTCGCATATATGGAGAAGAAATTCGAGCGGGGAAAAAAGTTATTCGCTTTTTTCGATAAATCAAATCACAAGTTTGACAAAAAATTTAATTTGTCAAATAATTAATCTGACGTACAATCAGTGATTCAAAATACTGTCAACAGATGGCGCGATGATAAGCGTTTTTCGATATTGCCATATATTAAAAGATAGTGTCAAAGTGACGGAAAGTGAAGTGAAAAACATACGAGTGATACTAATAAAGTAAAGTAGAAAAATAATACACATACTACAACAGTGTACTACCCGAAATAAATTTCACACCTAAGATTATGTGACCCAATTACAATACGTCAGGGAAAGCCAATTGTTCTATACCCCTACGCCAAAGTCCAAATCAAATTCTTCTTTGTTTCTAATAAAATTCACATATTGGTGGTCTTTAGACACGCCCTTTTTAAAAGTGGAATTTTTTTTTGACATTTACCCCCACTTAAAGAGTTTTTACTAAAGTCTAGAATAAATTCTTCATATTTGGTATATCAATAGGTAACATAAAACAATTTTATAAAAATAAATTTTTCCCCCTCCACCACAAAATTTTGGACTAAAGACACTCAGAAATTTAAAAAAATATATATCTGATTCCCCCTAATCATCTAAATGAATAATACGAAAAAAAAATTTTTAAATTATCCGCACCAAAAAAGTTTTTTTTGGAACTTCATCGATCATCACCAAAATTGATATCTGATTCCCCCTAATCATCTAAATGAATAATACGAAAAAAAAATTTTAAAATTATCCGCACAAAAAAAGTTTTTTTTGGAACTTCATCGATCATCACCAAAATTGATATCTGATTCCCCCTAATCATCTAAATGAATAATACGAAAAAAAATTTGTTAAATTATACGGTCTGTGAGGCCGAAGGCCGAACAACTTTGACCTTCACGGATCTATTATGGTCCGGTCTGTGAGGCCGAAGGCCGAACAACTATGGCCTTCACGGATCTATTATGATCCGGTCTGTGTGGCCTTCACGGATCTATTATGATCCGGTCTGTGTGGCCTTCACGGATCTATTATGGTCCGGTCTGTGAGGCCGAAGGCCGAACAACTATGGCCTTCACGGATCTATTATGGTCCGGTCTGTGAGGCCGAAGGCCGAACAACTTTGACCTTCACGGATCTATTATGGTCCGGTCTGTGAGGCCGAAGGCCGAACAACTATGGCCTTCACGGATCTATTATGGTCCGGTCTGTGAGGCCGAAGGCCGAACAATTTTGGCCTTCACGGATCTATTATTGTCCGCCCTGTGAGGCCGAAGACCGAACAACTTTGGCCTTCACGGATCTATTATGGTCCGGTCTGTGAGGCCGAAGGCCGAACAACTATGGCCTTCACGGATCTATTATGGTTCGACCTGTGAAGCCGAAGGCCGAACAACTATGGCCTTCGCGGATCTATTATGGTCCGGTCTGTGAGGCCGAAGGCCGAACAACTTTGACCTTCACGGATCTATTATGGTCCGGTCTGTGAGGCCGAAGGCCGAACAACTATGGCCTTCACGGATCTATTATGGTCCGGTCTGTGAGGTCGAAGGCCGAACAACTATGGCCTTCACGGATCTATTATGGTCCGGTCTGTGAGGCCGAAGGCCGAACAATTTTGGCCTTCACGGATCTATTATTGTCCGCCCTGTGAGGCCGAAGACCGAACAACTTTGGCCTTCACGGATCTATTATGGTCCGGTCTGTGAGACCGAAGGCCGAACAACTATGGCCTTCACGGATCTATTATGGTTCGACCTGTGAAGCCGAAGGCCGAACAACTATGGCCTTCACCAATCTATTATGGTCTTCCCCCTGTGAGGCCGAAGGCCGAACAACTATGGCCTTCGCGGATCTATCATGGTCCTCTCTCTGTGAGGCCGAAGGCCGAACAACTATGGCCTTCTCGGATCTATTATGGTCCTCCCCATAAACATTTGCTTTGCAACGAAAATACACATTTTGCATATTTTAAATTTTGCCCAAAATCGCCTCCGATTTTGATTTTCAATTTTGACGTCGACACTAATTTGCAAATGCTGCCGTTATTTGTCGTTTTTCGTCAACCGTCGTCATGTGCTAAATTAAAGACCGTTAATAACCGTATCCGAAGCTCCGATTGCTTTTTCTAAATTATCCGTCGTTTCTTCGTGAGAGACCCATTTAAGTGAAAATTGTGTAAAAACTTTGGACGTATGTAGCGCTCTTATTTACCGGCCGATCTTTAATTTTTAAGACGCAACGGAAGCGTATCGCGACGCTCTATAATAGTTCGTCCATAACATTCCTTCGAATTTTCAACGCCGAAGGTGTTAAGCCGAATTTAAATTTCTAAATTATTTTTTCAATGGGATATAGCCTTGCAAATTTTTCGAAAAAAAATTACGCTCCGATAATTATATATTAACGCCGGAAATGGACGGGCAAACCGTTTTTGGGAATTATAACACAAAAACGTACTCTAAACTTCTTCTTCGATATCTAAAACATTGGCAAAATTGTGAATAACTTTTTGGAAAAGTGCAAAAATTTGTAATATTTGTACCGGGACACTTTTTAAATTGGAGGCGAGGTGGTTGTGGTAATGAGAACCACCGACCAGCACCATCGGCGCACCCCCACTACCAAAATTGTTCATTTTTGAATTATTATACTTTTAAATAAAAAATATTTCAATTACACGTCGAGGAGACAAATATAAATCGAAAATGTCGAATGAAATTTTCTCGATTTGGTTTTGCTTTGCAACGAAAATACACATTTTGCATATTTTAAATTTTGCCCGAAATCGCCTCCGATTTTGATTTTCAATTTTGACGTCGACACTAATTTGCAAATGCTGCCGTTATTTGTCGTTTTTCGTCAACCGTCGTAATGTGCTAAATTACAGACCGTTAATAACCGAATCCGAAGCTCCGATTGCTTTTTCTAAATTATCCGTCGTTTCTTTGTGAGAGACCCATTTAAGTGAAAATTGTGTAAAAACTTTGGACATATGTAGCGCTCTTATTTACCGGCCGATCTTTAATTTTTAAGACGCAACGGAAGCGTATCGCGACGCTCTATAATAGTTCGTCCATAACATTCCTTCGTATTTTCAACGCCGAAGGTGTTAAACCGAATTTAAATTTCAAAATTATTTTTTCAATGGGATAGCCTTGCAAATTTTTCGAAAAAAAATTACGCTCCGATAATTATATATTAACGCCGGAAATGGACGGGCAAACCGTTTTTGGGAATTATAACACAAAAGCGTAATCTAAACTTCTTCTTCGGTTGTCTAAAACATTGGCAAAATTGTGAATAACTTTTTGGAAAAGTGCAAAAATTTGTAATATTTGTACCGGGGGACCTGCGACACTTTTTAAATTGGAGGCGAGGTGGTCCGCTCTGTGAGGCCGAAGGCCGAACAACTATGGCCTTCGCGGATCTATTATGGTCCTCCCCCTGTGAGGCCGAAGGCCGAACAACTATGGCCTACTCGGATCTATTCTGGGTCTAGATGGCTAAGGGCGGCGGATGCCGCCCGTGCCAGCTAGTATGATATATATGGTTAATGAATCTTAGTTAGTTAAACAATGCAAAATTTAAATGATATCAATTTTCTTACCTAGTAATGGAATTTTCGGACACAAGTAATTTTTAATTGTCGAATTCGCGACGTTATTAATTAATTATGAAGTAAATTATTTTGAAGTTAACGCTTAGTAAATATTAGGTTGCACCAAAAATATGACCTACCGTAACAATATAGCTGAGTGAAAATTGAGAAAAGGCTGACTTTTGGACCAAATCTGAGGTGGTATTTATGTGATTTCCACCCCGGAGTGTGGGATAATTTCGTGAGAAAAAGGTACTGGGGTCATAAATTTGACCCGAACTCATATTTGTTTATCAAGTTAATTCCATTTTTAAGTAAGAAAACCAATTTGTGCACTAACATTACCATCTTAAGACTAATATATCTGTCAACGCTCGTCCTAATGCATTCACTTGAAGACATAATCTGGTCTATTTTAATTGAATATTTTTGTGATTGACTTGCTTATTTTGCGTTAATTCATGCAATTACAATAATTATTAATTTTTGTTTGTTAAAATATTGATTCTAAATATGTTAATTAATGATTTGCAAATGTTTTTAATTATTTGATTGTCTTTTGAGATTCATTAGGGCGAGAGTCGCATGATTTCTATAAAGATAAGAAAATATTTTTAAGTAATATTTTGAGACAGTTCGAGTGGTTCAAAGAAATATCCGAGAGGCGTATCTAGACTAATTAAGGTTAAAATATAAACAATAATAAAACTAATTGATTTTGTCTGAGATATACAGAGTGGTTGTTACAAAAATATTAAAATACTTATACCGTTGACTGCTTATACCCAATAAAAAAATATCTTATAAATTAACAAGAAAAGGTCAACTATAATACAAAAATTTATTACAAATTTATTTACTCTAATTTTGAGATCCTGAGATAACCTTAACAAAATGAAAAATTAGTTCGAAAACCAAGATCATGTAATTTAACGAATTAATTGAAAAATTAAATCTTTTCCCCAAAGTCCTTTATTTCTTTAATAATTTGAGATGAATCTAGAATTTAAAATATTCTCATCTTCGAATAGAGGTTGTAGGATAAAAAACCAGAAATTAGCCAATGAAAACATTAACACGTAACATTATTATACATACTTACACAAATGTAAAAGTTTTCAATAGTAGATAAATTAATCAGAGACATCAAAACATTAAAATAAAATAAACAGACAGTGAAACTTACGAATACTACTAACAGAAATTCTAAAAATTACAAAAATATAATTTTTGTAATATTTCTAGTCTCTTTCGACCGAAAATGGGGATATTTTAAATTTTTGAAAAGCGTCTCGAACTATTAAAAAGGTTAGCGCTGAATCGTCTTAGCGTCGAATCGGGTTTGCGTCTAAATGGGCTACGCCGAATCTCCCTCGCGCCGAACCGTCCTCGCGCCAAACCGTTCTCGCGCCGAACCGGTCTCACGCCGAAACGTCCTCACGCCGAATCGTCCTCGCGCCGAATAGACCTCGCACCGAATAGACCTCGCGCCGAATAGTCCTCGCGTCGAAACGGTCGAACTGGCTACGCCGAACCGGCGGCGTCGAACTAGCTAAGCCGAATCGGCGGCGCCGAAAAGTCCCATTCCCCTTCGAAATGGTTCCACAGCGCGATAGGAAATTGTGGTGATCGTCCTGCAACACCTACAAACGATAGAGCAGCCAAAGACTTAAATTTTAATTTAACTTCAATGTCAGATTCATATTCGATTTTCAAACTAGCACTGTCGTTAATCCTTCTTAGCAAACTTTGACACAGATGGAAGTAGCAACCCTTAATTTCCGCTTCCGGGAATGCAGTCCTAGCAGCAGAAATGCATGCTTTCTCAAAATCAATTAAAATCTTCTGGGGTGCGATGTTGGGTACCAATTCTTTCAAAATTGTGAACATGCGATGGTACGTATCACTGGTCTTCTTTTGCAGCAGGAAGTAAATGCAAGGTGGATAGGAGTTGCCGACCTTAGCATGCCATGTATATAGATGGTAAAACATGCTGGGGGCTTTGTCAAATGTTCAATCTCCATAGATTAGTCTTATCCAGTTCTCCCAGTAGCTCACCATTCCCAATCACCAAAATTCTTTCTTGATCGTTCGCTCTTGTGTCGTGCAAAATTAAGTCCCTATAATTTTCCGGGATCGAAAAATTTGTTGTGATGGATTCGGAATATGTGCCGTTTTCTTGTAGTTGAATAGATTTCGGGTCATGGAAGATTTTTTGGGCAAATGTTCTAATACATCGGAACTAACGTTACTTAATGCTTGTCCCAATACATTTCTTGCAGTTGCATCAACTGCCTTCATATTTATATTTATTTATTTATCTACGGTTAAACCTTTTTACAATAATAAACTTTTTCCTTTTTACAATAGGAAAGCTTTATTTTGCTCTTCATATCGTAATGTAAGCCTGCGCGACTTGCGGTTTGAAATCATGACAATGTTGTGGAACCTCACCAATCTGCTAGCTGCCCATCCTGCATATGGAATGGTGAGCTACTGGGAGAACTGGATAAGACCGTAATCTATGGAGATGGAATCCGTCCTTAATCCTTATGATCCTTAATCACATAACCTTGCCACATAACCTTACAAATTTAGTAATATTATTATGTAGTAGGTATATTAATTTTATTTATTATACTGATGAAATAATTAATTTCGCGTTTTAATTTTTCCCGTTGTTCTGAATTTTCAATGTTCTGTTTAGTCAATGTTCTTTTATTTCAGTGTTCTCTTTTTTCATTGTTCTGTTTTTCACTGTTCTGTTTTTTCACTGCTCTGTTTTTTCATGTTCTGTTCTTTCGTGTTCTGTTTTTTCATGTTCAGTTCTTTCATGTTCTGTTCTGTCATGGAATCGGAACCACGTGTTGGTGATAACTAAATCATTTTCCTGGCAGAATTCTACTAATCTGTCTCCTCTTTCATTTCTGTCTCCCAAACCGTATTTTCCAACAATCTTCTCAAATGCACCATGGCCGATTTTAGCATTGAAGTCGCCCATTATTATGTTTATATCTTGCTTTTTTACTGATTTTATGAGCTGATCTACTTCTTGATAGAATTCTTCGACAAGTTACTTTTAATTTTTTTAATAATATTGTTTTTCAAAATTTAATTTTTATTTCATTCGTGATTAAAAAGTAATTTTTTTAGTTTACCAGTAAAACTGCACATGTGGTGTACTGCGCACGCTGTTAAAAGCAGCTTATTAGTGTGAGTAGGTTTGTATCTTTTGACGCAGCTTTTGCAGCCGTAGTTGCAAAAGCTGCGTGCTGCAGGCTACTTTGACTCTGTGTGTGAGCCTGATATGCAGCTTTTGCAGCCACAGTAAAAAAAGTGCGCAGCAAAAGTAGCTTAGTCTGATCATAGCTTAAGTGTACTGGGTAGAAGATCTTGTAAAAGATCAGTACAGTATATTGTTATACCGGGTGTTGAATGAGTTAGCCGTTCATAGGATATTTACATGTAAAAACTTATTTATGCAAATTCCTGCTTCCCTAATTATTTTAGAAAAAACATGAAAGACACAAAAATCATGCAGAAAAATAAATTACAAATGATAAAAGAATTATTTTCATCTAGCTTTTACTTAAAGTGGCAAAAAATGCTTTTGAAATTGTTCAAATTTTCATTTATCAGACTAGCCATGAAATAAATTCAATTTAATTTATTTATTACATAAATTATTAATAATAAACAATTACAAACATTAAGAAATAATTAAATTTACAGCAAATGTTCAAACAGGTTTCCATATTCAGCTAAACAAAAACCAAGTCTATCATAAAAGTTACATCGTACATTCGCAAGTTGTCTTTCGGTAATATTGCCACACTCCTCCACAATTTATTTTTTAATGAATCAATACTTTGGTATCGTTCACCATAAATTTTAGATTTTAAATGACCCCACAAAAAAAAGTCATTTGGAGCCAAGTCTGGTGACCGAGCTGGCCAGTTTATTGGTCCATTGCGTCCTATCCAAGAATTGGGATAACATTCATTTAAATAATTGGTTACATCTCTAGTATAATGTGCCGGACATCCGTCTTGTTGATAGTAGATTACGTTATTTTCTCCTGCCACAATATCAATTGCCGGTCCAATTTCGTTTTGTAACATTTCTAGATATTTTAGTCCATTCAAATTTCCATCACTAAAAAATGGTCCGATGATGTTTGCTCCTAATATCCCTGCCCAAACATTTACAGTTTGGCGATACTGTGAACGATTGTTGATCATTAAATGAGGATTTTCGGTGGACCAAAACCGATAATTTTGAACATTTGGTTCCCCGTTAATACTAAACGTTGTCTCATCGGTAAAACAAATATTTTTAATAAAATTTCTATCCAAATTGGCCTTTTCGATAATGCTTTCACAGAAAATCATTCTTTTGTACATATCCTCTTCAAAAATTTCTTGATGGTTTTGGAACTTATAAGATATAAATTTATGTTTTTTTATAATTTTGAACGCCGTAGTATGATGAATATTTAACTCCGCACCAATTGTTCTTGTACTGATACAAGGATTATTCACTACGGCAGCAATTACATTTGTTTCGATATCGGTACCTGGAGCTTCACCAATATTGATTTCTTCTAAATTTATTCTTTTATTTCTGCAGGTCTTGCATGACGGCTTAAATACAGATCCATATTGATTTTGATTATCAATTACATTTTTAATTGTCGAATAAGTAGGGATTGGTCTTTCTGGGTATAAACCAGCAAAGAGATCTCGTACCATACGTATACTGTTTCCAGAGTAATATAGTTTTAAAAATTGATTTTTTTCACTAATTGTGTACTTTGCTTCCATTTTATGAAATTAAAATTTAATAAAGTGCAAAACTGTAAACAAAGTGCAATTGTTTTTTAATACTTATCAAAAATAATTACCTTGGAAACTTTCATGGCTAGTCTGATAAATGAAAATTTGAACAATTTCAAAAGCATTTTTTGCCACTTTAAGTAAAAGCTAGATGAAAATAATTCTTTTATCATTTGTAGTTCATTTTTCTGCATGATTTTTGTGTCTTTCATTTTTTTTCTAAAATAATTAGGGAAGCAGGAATTTGCATAAATAAGTTTTTACATGTAAATATCCTATGAACGGCTAACTCATTCAACACCCTGTATACTATATTGTTGTTGAAATGCAGTTAATGAGATGGTTTTCCGTTGCCTTCCCCATAGATTTTAGTTTTTCTATCACGTAGAACCGCGGTTTCCTACTAAACGCCTGCTACTGATTTTTCTTCTTATTTTTTGAATCACACTTATGACAACTAAAACTTCGAAAATATGGAAAAATTTATTTCGTATTCCATTACCAAAAAAAGAGTTTTATATGGTTTATTATTGTTGAATATTTCGGTAGAAAAATAATCATCCATATACAAGTACCTACTTCAAAAAGGAATTTAGAAAGGTATTATTTATACATCTAGCAACATTATTTATAAGTTAAAATACATAACATTTAAGTATATATTTTTAATATTAACATCAGAATTGTTGAAATATTATATTTTTTATTAATAAATTGTTAGATTTTTATCTTAAAAAGGAAGTTTTGAGATATTTTTGAAAATTCAGCTACTTTCACTTACATAAATTACAGTTGTTGATAAATTTATCAAATTTATTACAGTATTTAAAGTTAGATTAAAATTCTTAAAACAATATACCAATCTGAATGGAAAACTCTAAAAGTTGCAAAAATGTTAAGAATTTTCATGGTCAAATAAAAAGAATTAAAGTTTTGACAACAATCTCATAAAAACAAATTTTTATAGATGTTAACTTTAATTGATTTTATACTTTTATGCTATTTCTAATAGCAACAGAAAATCCTATTAGAAAAACAGCAATATTTTTATTGATCTCATCAATATTTCAACATCATTTGAAACTTAGTCAACTTAAAAGTGATTTTGTGTTTGCTAATCTAAAAAAAAAGCGTGTGATACGAAAGAAGAAATGAACGATGAGAATCATTACCATGAACGACAAGCCGCTGACAAGTTCTACTGATAACTGGAAGACGTCGCAAGGTACAAGTATGTTACTTTTCTATAATGTGCTGTTAACAAGCAGCCCACGGACTTATAACACATTTTTTTATTAATTATATTGTTTGGTTTGATAAAAAGATTAAATTAACAAACCAACCTTTTAAACGAATTCGTTTTGACAATCTTGATGATGCTTCAAGCGAATCTATATATTCTTTCCTTTTTTGCCTAATTACAATGAAAAATTAACTTGCACCCATTTAACATCGAGGGCGAACATGGGCTTATTGTGTGATAGTAATCTTACCGAAATACCAAACACCTAAATATTTATGAGTAAACTTAGTAGAATATTTTAATATAATTTAATATGTAAGTCAACACATAATAATTTTGAGAAGCATGTAAATTTTAATATGTTTTTCCAAAGAATGCCTCGCTTTGTGGAATATTCAAACAATGTAATTATTTTTTTACTTTTTAATTCCTCCCTTTTTATATAGAAAAGACTTTTGTAATTTGGTTATGAATCAACGTTGCCTACTACACGATTTAAAAGGATCCTTCATAATGATCTAAAAGCTTGCCTAATTAATTTTATTCTTTTTATTATATTACTTTAAAAGAAACGGTTTTATTTTTATTACATTTTTTTAAATGATAGAGTTTAAGTCATTTAGAATTCAGCAAGATTATAAAATGTTAAAAAATTTGTTGTTCTTTTATAAATTTTTTATATTGTTCGCACGGTTTGTTAATCGTCTAAAATTAATCGTGGTAATAAATTTTGTGACTCAGAATATTGTTCGAATAATTTTTTGACCTTTATCACTATTATTCTTTGAAACTTTTTATTGTTAGTACAGAATCATTAAAAGTCACCACAAATGATTCGAGTTGAAAATGATGTTAATAAAATGGCATGCAACAATGGATTTCTTTTAAAAAATCCTTTTATTCATAACCTGCACGGCTTCGTCTATATAAAATTGTTTTTTTTATACATTTTATCGAGTTTAGATAAAGTTGTTAAGGATTAGTTTATAATAGAGGAAAAAAATGTTCATCATTTATCCTAGGACAACAAAAGAAGAATATTAATGACTAAGTAGATGCGGATTATTTATAAGAAATATCCGGTTTTGTAGTTGGGAATTTTAGAATAATTATTTGAAATTGAATATATTAAACGATAATTTTTTTAACAATGAAACTTTACAAAACTTGTGTTTTAATATTCCTGCACTAAACATACGGTGTAGTGACATAAATCAAAGATTGCTTATGTATGCAAAAGTTGAATTAACTTAAAGCGGTATTATGTAAATTTTAGTTTCTTTTAATACAGAAACTACAATATAATTATTGATTAGCGGTGCTTCTACAACAATTTTGCTATGATTTATACGCATTTTAATTTAACTTTTTAATTGAAAAATGTATAATACTTCTTGTAAATTTATTGTTTACGAACTTAACTCGATATTAATTATTTTTCATTGAAAAAATAAGTTACATACACAATTTGTAATATTTATTATAGTCGTAAGCAGAAATACTTGTTATTATTGGCGCAATTTTTAGAAAAATTTTAATAAATGAGTAATGATTGTAAGGATTAACGGCCGATGAGAATGAACAATGTAAAGTACCTTGAAATTTTAAATGTAACCCTCAAGTAGCATTTATATGGATTTTAGTTGAAATTCACTTATGGTAAGATTTCTTACAATACAATACAATACGCTACAATACAATACAATGCAATACAACTTACTAATCTTTATGTACCTAACTGCTACTTGTATTTAATTATAATTTAAATAAAATAGACGACGTACATAATTTATTATGTACTGTTAACAGAGATACAGAAAGATGAGATAGTATTCCGACCTTAGTGTTTGAATGTAATTTAGCTAAATCGTGATCTAAAATAATAGTTTGCACCATAACCAAGGCGACTTTAGCACATTATTGCAGTCGACCAGGCATCAGGAGCATGGCAAATCACGAATGGTAAGGAATAAATCGTATTACAGGATTATCTGTCAAAATTTTCCTATTGGACCTTGGAGTGTAGCTCTAGAATTATTGTATTATTCGACTAAGAAGAAACTTTACAAGTTTGTATTTTACGTTCAAAATCTATAAGATTATTCCTACATAAATTACAATAATACCATACAAAACAAAGTGAATCCTTGGTATAAAAGTTCAACAAACGTCGAAAATTGGACTGTTATATTCATAATAAGATACTTAAATATTCTCAAATGGAATATAAATTAAACAAAATCCTAATAATAAATTTTTATTAAATGTTATCGGACACCGATAATAATGTGTCAAAAGATACGATTACTCGTTAACGGTTACAATTTTTAGACTGTAAAATCTTCTCTAATGTTACTAATAATTATTATTAAGTATAAATTTATTAAAAATGCTACTAGATTTGCTATCATAAATAATGAATGAATTACCAATAAATATAAAGATTGCTGTAAATGTTATTATCAAACCAGTAAGCAAATGTGTTTACTTGGTTAAATACCCGGTTTAATATCAAAGAATTATGACAGTGATTTCCGTTCCTTCTCTATAGCTTTTAAAGCTTTGGTTTCCTTGAAAGCTGTTTCGTCATTGTTTTTTTTTGGTTGTATAATAGTATATTATATACCAAGGGACTTACATATATTATGAATCCTGAGTGTGAAGTTTTGCCTGAGATGAAGTCGAAGACAAAAACTCACATGAGGGTTTAACATCCACCTAAGTCCTGACGTATATACTTTATTTTATCCATTTCCGGGACTTAAACTGCAATTAATATTTATTTATTGCTTTAATTTCAACATAACCCTCTCAAAATAAATGTCAGTTTAACGTTTCTTAACAATCAAGTTGCATGCGGTCGTCATGGAAACAGTGCATTTATTTTTACGTAACTCCCTTGAGATATAAATGCACTTTAAATCCCTTGAGATTTAAAGTCAAACTTTAATCTTCTACAAAAGGGACTTAAAAACAGTTTAATTGGAATTCCATAAAATTATTAACAGTGCCATTGTAACTTCTAATTACACTATTAATTACCTTATAATCATTAAATTACGACGGCACTGTAAATAATCAATGATAGGCATCAAAAAATGAACATAAAAAAAAATGATGGTACCGCTTTCACGGAAACCAAAGCTTAGCACAACTTTTGCTTTATTTTATTTTATAAAGTCAATTAGATACATAATTTGCTTCATTTTGTTTAAAACTACAGCATATCTTTTCTAGAATCGTCTTGTATGTGTATAGGGGTTTAATAACAACATTTGAGATCAAATAAGGTCCGCCAACGGTATACTATTAAAGTGTAAATTTGGTAGCATTCTTTGGGCGAATCTTTTACTCTCTGACTAGTCCAGTCAAATTAGATTTTCAGCGTGGAAAACTTCCCACCTAGCTGAATTTTGGTACACATCTTTATGACATCGTTGTAAACAATATGTAAAAAGTCGACCTCGATATCATGTACGCGGGTTTTAGCTCCCGGGGTTTTAGCTCCCCCAACGCGAGTTTTTGCCAATAACTCGCTTATTTATGCTTGTATGAAAAATTATGATCAGACCATAATTGAAGAGCATAAAATTCTCTATCAAATAGTTTTTTTTTCATATTTTTCCATGGCACGCTAATACTTAAATTATTGACCGAAAACACGACCCACCCTTAAAGTGGCACAATATTGATTCGTTGCAGGGAGAGAAATGTTTTGGGGCACGGGAAATGCTTTTAATAATAAATTAATTGAAATTGTGGCCAAGGTTGAAAATGAAGAGAAAAATAGATTTTTTCAAAATTTGCCCAAGTTCCACCCACCATCCCATCTTCTTTGGTTTGATTTTTGGAAATTTTGGTTTGAGCTTACAGAAGGTCCGGGCAAGCTGAAATTTGGCAAAGATGTATATTGAAGTGTTCTAATAAACCCCCAAAATGTCTCATAAAAATCCCAAGCCGGCGTTCCCCCAATTGAGGATTTTAGCCCCCTAGGTGCGGTCTCGCCTATAGCTCACGTATTTTTACTTTTACGAAAAATTACCATTGAACAAAGTTTAATTTGCCTATTACAGTATGTATTCTAGTACTACCTACTGTAGCGCCACAAGTTATAGAGAATCTTATGTTCGTCAACTTTGCTTAATGGTAATTTTTCGTAAAAGTAAAAATACGTGAGCTATAGACGAAACACCGCACTTAGGGGGCTAAAATCCTCATTTGGGGGAACGCCGGCTTGGGACATTTATTAGTTATACCGGGTGACCGGCCGAAAACTGAACATAGGGAAATAACATGGGAAATTGATTTTTTCTAAATTCCTGCTTCCCATTATAACTGATGTGAATAAAAAAAATAACAAATTAAAGAGATTTTGTTTCCGCGCCTAAAGATACCAAACACTTAATATTTTGTTTTTTAATTATTGTTAAAAAGTCGATAGTAAAATTAAGAAATAGCGCTTCTTAAAAAAATATTAGCGGGCTTGGTCGTTGCATTACGTCTAATGTGCCGCATTGCTATTGTTTTTAAACTTTTTAAATTTGTTTTTATTTTAAAAATAATAAGAACGCAATTTGAATATTATTTTATTATAACAAGTTGACCAATATTAAAAGTTAAAAGTAGTTTTATTTAGTCAACAAAACCCAAGAATAAGAAAAATATCAATTGGATTATTAAATACTGAACGAAAGTAACCAAATAATAATAATATTATAACAAGTATTCGAATAACCCTCCATTCTGCACTAAACAGTAACCCAATCTATTATAAAATGATTCTCTTACATTTGCTAGCTGTCTAGCAGTAATTTGATTGCATTCTGCAAAGATCGCGTTCCTCAAAGAATCAATATTTGGGTGACGAGTTTTATAAATTTTGCTTTTAATATGACCCCACAAAAAGAAGTCACACGGTGCCAGATCAGGAGATCGGGCTGGCCAGTTTATAGCACCACCACGACCAATCCATCGATTTGGATATGCTTGGTTTAAATAATCTCTAACGTTTACCCCAAAATGTGCTGGACAACCGTCTTGCTGAAACCAGACCTCCTGGTGTTCAGAAGCTATTTCGTCTAACGCAGGACCAATATTATTTATAAGAAGATCTAAATACATATCTGAATTTAAATTTCCAAGTATTTCAAATGGACCAAGAACACGGTTATTATAAATGCCACCCAAATATTAATTTTTTGAGGATATTGTGAGCCGGTCATTAAATTTAGTCTCGGATTTTGTATAGCCCAATAGCGATGGTTTTGTACATTTGGCTCATTGTTTAATGTAAATGTACATTCGTCTGTAAAACATATTCGTTTCAGAAAGTTTCGGTTTCTGTTAGCACGTTCTTGCATTTTCTCACAAAATACAAGCCTGGATTCTTCGTCAAACAAAAATATTTCTTGATGACATTGATATTTAAAAGGATGGTACTTGTGCTTTTTTAAAATTGTTCGAACATTTTCTCTACCAACATTACACTCAGCTGCAATGGATCTAATGCTTGCATTTGGATTCGCAGAAATTAAACCTAATATAGTTTCTTCCAATTCATGGTTGTTTTAAATACCTTTATTTAAATTTGTCGAAGTATTACCAGTGTCTTCAAATTTCTTAATTATATTCTGTATGGCCGATATTGATGGAATTTGGCTATTATTAAATTTAACAGAAAATAAGTCACGTATTTGGCGTAAACTATTACCGCTGTAATAATATTTTACCATGAAAACTTTTTCTTCAACAGACCACTTCATTGTTAACAAAATTAATTTTAATCTGTCAAAGTAACTTTTGTTTGTAATATTTGGCTTTCATACAATAGCAATGCGGCACATTAGACGTAATGCAAAGACCCAGCCTGCTAATATTTTTTTAAGAAGCGCTATTTCTTAATTTTACTATCGACTTTTTAACAATAATTAAAAAACAAAATATTAAGTGTTTGGAATCTTTAGGCGCGGAAAAAAAATCTCTTTAATTTGGTATTTTTTTTATTCAAATCAGTTATAATGGGAAGCAGGAATTTAGAAAAAATCAATTATGGCGACCAAAAATAACAACAACTTTTTTTCAATACAGACTAAATATAAGTTATATTTTATTTACATATTTAAATTTTCTTATAAACATATTAAAAATTCAACATATTTGAAATTTAAATACGTTGATACGTTGATCCGTTGACACGTTGATCCTTTGATCCGTTGATCGTTTGATGCTTTGATCCGTTGATCCGTTAAGACGTTGATACCCTAATAAGAAGTTATATCTCGAAAAATTTAATTGGTGTAGATTATTATCGGATTATCTGATGTTACATTATAAATATTATCTCGACCAAAAATAACTAGCAACAACAACTTTTCACACCAGAAAGGTAGCTGTATAGAAGCCTAGGAACTGCTGCTAAAGCGAGTTCCACCTTGTTTTAACTTTACTCCCCCAGGGTAAAAAAGTGCCCCTTTACACCCTCAAATCGGGGTAACAAGTGAGTACTTTACCCCCGGAATGTCAAAAAATAATCTATTAAAGTTTTACAAGACAAATTAGAATTATTTTGGAGAGCTGTGTAATGTAAACAGGTAACTGTAAGGAAAAAATAATGCGCTTATGTTTATGTAGGATATGTTAGAATTATACCTAGTTTGATCAAAATCAAAGTGGGCCATAAAAATAATTGCAAAAAAATTAGTTGATTTATTGTGGAATGACAACAATATTATAAAAAAAATATGACGTTGCTCTTGAAGTTATGGTGAAGTGAGCACATATACAGGTATGCAAGTCGAAGATTGGAATAGCTAGCCCACGTTAGCTCGTGCGTATCTGAGGGGTTATATCCCGTTAGGGGGTGACAATAAAATTAGTCATAAAACCAGATAAGGCAAGTGTGGTTCATTTTTTGGTGAGGATTACCTAATGTTGGTCATTCCGAATGAGTTGAAACTTTGCAATCGCAAAGAGGAAGGTTAATATAGTATAATGACATAATTTTCACAAGCGAAGATATAATCAAAATTTTGAGAAAAATCAATTTGAAAAGTACGGAAAAGTAGCAAGAGCATGGTGCACAACCGGTCGAATGCCACTCCATCGTTCGGCCGGCGCGCATTTTGTTGACGGTACGTGCAGATAGATATACTCTTACACTTAGAAAATTTCGCAGCAGCAGATGCACCTCGAGCGTCGTACATGCAACATCGATTATTTTTAGTTTTTACGCGATTTTTTGGGGGTGAAACGAAATAGTTTACTGCCCCATACCGCAACTATACTTTTTAATGCTATTTCGAGGGTCTCTCACATCCCGGTTGCATAGATCCCGGTGTTCTTGATCGGTGGCGCCTTCTCGTATGTTTAGCCTAGTAACCAGAGTCAAATCCGCTCCGTAGGGGTGCAGAGCGGAGCGGAGCGGAGCGGCGCCCCGGAGGAGTAGGATTTGACGATGGATTACCCTCCTTTTCGAATGCACACCCCTAAAATTCGAAGGCAAAAAAAATTTAATTTTTTCACTTTTTCGGCAATAACCGCCTTATTTTCCATTTTTTCGCGAATATTTATACTAATATCTACTAAGCACACCCCCCCTACCCGAATTTGAAAGAAAAATTAAAATCGGAGCAAAAAAATTTCACTCGATTTGAAGGGACCGGTAACCCGATAGTGGTCGTGGCCGGGGTCACGATTTTACTTTCCCCTACTTTTCAAATCGATTTTTCTCGAAATTTTGATTATATCTTCGCTTGTGAAAATGATGTCATTATACTATATTAACCTTCCTCTTTGCAGCGCCATTGTTTTTTTTTAATTTGGAGTGACCAACAATAGGTAATTCTGCCCCATTTTTTTGACGAGCTATCTGTTTTCACCTTATGCATATAGCGCTTTTTTATCAGTGCTTACGGTTAAGCTTTAGTGGTTATCGCAAAGGTTGTAGACGTCTAACATGACGTTTCTTTTAACCAGAACGCCTACGTACTTTATGTGCTTTATTCTACAACTAAATTAGCTGTCATAATATAGACAACAATAAAAAACCTTATTGTTATAATACCAGAAAGTTTTCAATCGACGCGGAAGGATTTCACAGGTGATTCTCACCGACACGACAGGAATATGTGAATAAACTAAAAAAATGTATATTAGCCAATTGAAATTGGATAGTTTGTAAATTAACCAAAAATTTTAGCAATTATGTGTATTCTACTGCAAGTAAGTACTAAACTAACCAACTTTTCAGTCACATTGAAAAAATAAAGTTGACTTTTCAAAGGATTTTTTTATTTTGAACGTTCCACTTCAATTGTTCGCACTGTATATAATATCACAACTTCGATTTTAAGTAAAGATAAGTACGTATAGTAATAATGTAATAATAAAAATGTATGTAAATTAATTGTACTAGAAAATTTCTCATATTTGGATATTTTTCTTATAGTGGAAATTCGAACAATTCTACTCTAATTTTCTACATTAGATGAAATAATTGGATCTGCCAGAAAGTCACATAATTCCATTTAATATTTCAGGTTTACGGTCTCTATATCAATATTTAATGTATTATGGAATTAAATTGGAAACATTTTACATTAAAATTTATAATTCAGGAAGAAATTTTTCAAAACATAGAATAATATTTGTAATACCGGAAAATTGTAGTCAAAGGTTTGTTCGTTTTAATAGCTGAAACGTTTCAATCTGAAAACTGAAGTGTGCACTAACCTGCCCACTGTCCCGCGGTCTCCGTACTCTTGATGATTTTTATATCTCTGAATTGCCTTTTTATTTGGGTGATCGTTAAAACCCAAAAATTAAGTAGTAATTACTTTGCATTAATTTAAATAATATTATACCAAATTTTATTTAAAACTTAGTTCATATTCTTTTCACACATTACATTTTAGTTTTATATGCTATTATTTTTAATATATCAGTTCATTAAAATTTAAAAATATTGAAAAAATATTCGAACTTGATGTTTTGAGTTTTTAATATACTTAATACTATATTATATTAATCGCACTGTGGACACCTGCTGGCATGTTCATACATTAGTTTAAAAATTCTAAAACGATGTATGTCCAACTATCTGTTTGTATAAATGATTGTTGTCTATATTTTTGTTAATCTTTTACGTTTCGACAAATAGAACATTATCATGACCATGATTAGAAACAATTTTCAGTTACCCTTGAAGGGTAACTAACAGATAAATTTATTACAATATTCCGTTTGTGCAATACCTGTAAATATGAAATACTAAAAAAGATTGGTTAAAGAGCAGACAAATGAACAATACTCACAACATAAAACCACGCCTGCCGTTGTTTGCAAGTTTATTGTTTCTCATGCGTCTGCGCTTAAAATAACAATGCTCTTGTCTACTTCCTATTGTCCCATAGCGTCCCAATCCGACGCTAGAGGCGGCGCCGCCGTCGCTTAACTATCTATTGTGAAATATAAACGGTGGTTGGTTAACAATGCTCGCCGAAAACAACGCAGAATCAAACGTAGGTCTCAATATATAAGAATTCAAAACTTTAAAATTTTTATTTAAATTAACTAATAAGACTAACTGATTGCCTTCCATCGACAATTTAATTTAAAATGTAATATTAATTTGTTATAACAAATTAAAAATTTATCTGATAGGTACATCAAACAATACTAAACTGGAAAAGTTTTAGTTTAATAGTATTCACATGGAGAGTTTTAATATTAATAATTACTATATTGCTATCTTGATCGTCTATTAGCATCGCATCGTAGTGATTGTTCCCACGCTTGTCATTAAAGCAGCAACTTAGTTAGCATGAGCATCTCAAGTACTTACAAAATAATAATAATCATAGATGTACATAATATTCATACTTAATAATGTGTACATAAAAAATAAAGAAATAACATAAATTACCTAAAATTTAATTAATTTTACTTACCAGAGTACTGAAATTTGATCCCAAATTCACAAAAGTTTCGAATTCAAACTTACCTCGTAGTTGTATACTATGGGGAACTGCACATCTAGGGACGCAAAACATAAATTCAATTGCTCAGTGTCAACCAGTTTTATTGAATAAGCGTTGCACTGCGTTATGCTACATTAATTTATAAAAGTGTCGGTGCAGAAAATTTACTTCTTAATTACTATTATTATTATGTATTACTAAAATGTAATAATTCCCACTATAGGAACTCTACATCAAGGTGTCACCAGATTAGCAGATTAGAGCTTTCCATGAAATTTTTTTCCCCAAAAATACTTATTAATAATACATTAAACTTTTAAAATTAACTACTAGTTAATTAAACAATAAATTTATTTTTGCAAGCTTTCAGCAGGGTTTACTACTAATACATATTCTAAGATATCAGTAAAGAGTGCTGAAAGATTATGAAAAGAACGGTTCTTGTTTAATTAACTCGTTAACTTTTAAAGTTTAATTTAATATTAATTGTCAATAGTTAAAAAACCACATATTTTAAAAATATTAATAATATACGATCAGTATTCTTTACCAATGTTTGGCTATATGGCAATATTTTAACAAAAAATGTACTACATAATATGGTACATAAATAATATGTGCGTGAAGTTAGCCCCCCCTTTTTCGAAAACCAAAAAATTTTTTTTTGTATTGTGTTGTATTCATTTGTATTAGATTGTATTGACAAAATTTTTTTTATTTTGCGAAGCATTAAAATAAATATCGCGAAAAACCGTTATTTGGGCTGGCCCCCCCCTTTTCAAAAATTCAAATTTTTTTGGGTTGTATTTTGTTGTATTCATTTGTATTGGATTGTATCGTAAAAAATAAAAGTCGTAAGTTTAACCTTAACCGCGTAAATCGCGAAACAAAATTTAGCGCTGGCCCCCCCTTTTCAAAAATTCAAATTTTTTTTGGTTGTATTTTGTTGTATTCATTTGTATTGGATTGTATCGTGAAAAATAAAAGTCGGAAGTTTAACCTTAACCGCGTAAATCGCGAAACAAAATTTAGCGCTGGCCCCCCCTTTTCAAATATTCAAATTTTTTTTGGTTGTATTTTGTTGTATTCATTTGTATTGGATTGTATCGTAAAAAATAAAAGTCGGAAGTTTAACGTTAATCGCGTAAATCGCGGAACAAAATTTAGCGCTAGCCGACTGGTTGACAAGCCCAAAATTTCTTATATAAAATGTAAGGTATTGCATTGTATTGTATGTGTAGTGACCGGGAATTATGTTATATCCGATGATCCGTATCATCGGATTATCAGATAAAAAGATCAGATGGACACATTGTAAATAAAAATTATTAGCCCAAAAATCAATAAGCTTTTCATTCCCATGTGTATCCTGTTTTGATAATTCATCCTCTTCCTGGTCTTCTTCTTGTTTCTCGTCATCGCTTTGTATATTATCAATGATATTGTAATCTTCATTTCCTTTAATTTTCTCGCAAATATAAACACGCGCATCTTCGGCCAAGGAAATTTGCACGTCCTCAGTGTATCCAGATGTTTCGCTAGTACTAAGAATAATGGCCGATTTAATTAATTTCTGAAAAATACTGAATGTGGTAGCTTTAGTTAGTAAACACATAAAAATAATATAAAACTTTTTTACATGAGGGTTCAACGACCCCAATGTTTTCCACCTAGCTATAAAAGCAACGTAATGGGATATGTCTAATCTTAAATAACAGCCGGGCAAATTTTTATCACTATTTATAATCGCCAAATAACACTTGGATAAATAATCTCGAAGATCCCTACATTGTCCAATGACTCTCGCCAACGCACCCATTAACGCTTTATCAAAATCGCAAACTACTTCTCGTGGCATTGGGAAATTTGATTTGTGCATGCAACCTATTCGAACAATTTCAAAAAGCCAGTACTGGATAGCATTGATATTTTGTACGGCACTTAGCATTTGAAAAACAGGCATTTTTGCTGTTGTGGTTTTGCAAACGATTTGGTACAAATATATGTGAGCCGATAATGCAGAATTAGCTTTCTTCAATTTTTTAACCAATGAACCTGTTGCATCTATATAAATTACATCAGAATACAAAATGTAGGTTGCCATTTGTGCCAATGTCCAATAATGCACAAAAAGTGGGTCCAATCCAATGCCGTGAATTTCTCCAACATGTCGTTCGTATTTCAAATGGACAATAGTTTGAATGGGGTCTAAACCTTTAACTAAATTCAACAGCTGATCTTTCTGTTCTTGTTTGGCTTTCCGTAGTGTTTGAAGTTTAGGCAAATGGGGTGGTTCCAGATCACCCAATTCCATTAGTTCATCAGCTGCCTTTCGACGCCACAGGCATGGTTGTAAACTGCTTTCAACCATCACTTTAGAAATTTTGGCCCTTCGTTCTCCTTTCAGTTGTCGTTTCTTTATATGCTTTAAAGAAAAATCAAACTCCTTCATAGAACATTCCATAATTGCCGGAGACTTTAGATCTGGAGGTTTGTTTATTATATGACGAAGAAAGACACCACCACATTCTTCACAACGTCCTTTGGCAGTTACGAAGTATCCTGTTTCAGACACATCACAATGTTTAAAGGCAATGGCACATGGTAACTTTGTTTTTTCATATAATATTTGAAAAATTTCGTCCGTCCAACATTTACGTTTTAATGCACTGTATCTTCTACTACCACGTTCCTTATCGCTATAAACCATGTCTTCGGGAGATATTCTTAACCAAATTTCATGTGAAAGTTCTATTGTAAATTTTCCTTCATTAACATCGTTATCGGTTGCACTACTACTTTCGGTTTCGCCACCACAATTAGCTAAAATTCCGTGATATTCCAGTATTTTGTCCAAAATTTTGTAGCGATTACTTTTTATAATAGTATATACATAGGCCGGTTTTACTACGTTATTTTTTTTATTTAATTTGCTAATTGCGCCTCCATAATTTTTTATTTATAAAATTTTGGATGCAATAATTTGCACAAATTTAAATCAAACGAAAAACAACTTTATTCTCTTATTTGTTACTGGGCCCATAACCTATTGGGAAGGTTGGCAGTAGACAAGAGAATAAATACAACAATCACAACATAAACAATTTAATAAGAGCACATTGGCAATACAACTTAATAAAACAAAGAATGGATAACATCACTAACCTGGTTGTGGACTCGTACTTGAGTGACTAAAATTACAACCCAGGTGTCCTTATATCCAGCATTGGTATAAAGATAACCAGCTACATAAATATGTCGCGCCATCTATTAGTCACATTGTAACTTACATACCAACAGTTTACTAATAAATCCTAAACTAGTATAAATATATCGCAATTGTTCAGATTTGTTCCAAGTTAACGATTTTATTTCTACCATATTTAGTTATTATTTTATTTTAAGTGAGTTGTTTATTAGAAATAAAAGTTTCACTTATATAGTATTTTTTTATCTGATAATCCGATGATACGGATAATTCCCGGTCACTACACATACAATACAATGCAATACCTTACATTTTATATAAGAAATTTTGGGCTTGTCAACCAGTCGGCTAGCGCTAAATTTTGTTCCGCGATTTACGCGATTAACGTTAAACTTCCGACTTTTATTTTTTACGATACAATCCAATACAAATGAATACAACAAAATACAACCAAAAAAAATTTGAATATTTGAAAAGGGGGGACCAGCGCTAAATTTTGTTTCGCGATTTACGCGGTTAAGGTTAAACTTCCGACTTTTATTTTTTACGATACAATCCAATACAAATGAATACAACAAAATACAACCCAAAAAAATTTGAATTTTTGAAAAGGGGGAGCCAGCCCAAATAACGGTTTTTCGCGATATTCATTTTAATGCTTCGCAAAATAAAAAAAAATTTTGTCAATACAATCTAATACAAATGAATACAACACAATACAAAAAAAATTTTTTTGGTTTTCGAAAAAGGGGGGGGCTAACTTCACGCACATTACATAAATATTATGTATTACGTGTTATCTTATTTATGGAAAATTTGGGAAATTGATCAGGGCATCCTTAATGGTCCTTACAATTGAGATTTTATATAACAAAGAATATTTAAATTAAACATAAATTATATTTTCATTGATTATTCCTCGTATAAACATAGATTCAACATAACTCTTTAATTTATCTCACATGTAATCAATTAGTAAGTATGGTATAAAGTAGTAGACAATAAAAAATGTCGTGGGATATTATTGATTTTATGTTCTATTGTGTTAATTCCAAAATAATTATAAAAATTTCATGTCAATTTGTTACTTTATTCAATTTATTATTTTTTGGGGAATGGGCCATCAATTCACACCTTGGGGATTATGATTTTGGAAATATGAATAAATTATATTTCTTCTTCCTCATGATATCTAAGGTATATAACCTCTTATTTAACTAATTTATTCAATTAGTTTTATGAGCATTTGGGTTTTACATTTTAAGTAGCTATACCATGTTTTTTATTGTTATGATGTCAAATCATTAGCACAAGCGGCCCGACGCCTATACGTGCCCTCCGAAATACGGAGACGGTCAAGAAATTTTAGACTGTACCCGCGTAGTTTTGGCACCGAATGGCCGGCTACTAATTTTTTTTTATATATTTCCATGATTTTTATTATAAGACCTCGGGTTATTATTGTAAAAGGTTAAAAAGAATTTAAATTAATTTTTCATTTGAAGGTTATGTTGACTTGATGTTTGTGCTGGGTGTGCGCTGAAGAAGGTACCCAGAGAGTTGTACAAATTGTATTAATTGTGAAAGAATAAATGTTTTGATAATTATTATTTTTAATTATGGTGAGGATGAAAAATAATAATTTTTGTTTAACATAGCATCTTAAATTGGCGCAGTTCAATGTGAAGCATCTGGTGATTATCGCATGCAATCTCAGACAAACTGAAATTGAATTTAA
Source organism: Podabrus alpinus (assembly GCA_932274525.1). Taxonomy (NCBI): domain Eukaryota; kingdom Metazoa; phylum Arthropoda; class Insecta; order Coleoptera; family Cantharidae; genus Podabrus; species Podabrus alpinus. The sequence continues at coordinate 61,383,722 of OW026457.1, read as the reverse complement.
TTTAATTTAATAAGTAATTTAGAATAGATTTAAAAACATGTGGTTTAATAGTGAAAAACTCGGAAGACATCAGTAAAAAAAAATTTTAAGCACTCAATGCGATCTAGGCAAGTATGATCACAAAAACAAGTAGTGCTTTGCAAACTATAAGAGCGGAAGTTAAAAACAGGACAAAAATGAAAAATGCTCAATCAATAAGCAAAAAATGAAGCAGAGCTAAAAGTAATTGACGAAGAGATGGATAAAAAAAGGCAAGAACTTGGATATGACAATATATCCGCAGATTTTGCGCCCCCACCTTTTTCCAGTATACGGCGTGCTACGGAAGTGGAGGAAACCTCTTTGATTACATATTTTAAAAGTATGATGGAGAAATTTAATATTCAAAATAAAAGTATAAATAATGACATGAATATTTTTATACTTTTTGTATTTACATTAACAAGAATTTAAACAGAAAAAATTGGAAGGCCAACAGAATTCAGAACAAGAACTACAAATTGGAAAAATTTAGTAGTAGAGTGTAGAATTAGCCATAAACTAGGATTTGGACGTCAAACATGGGGGACACGACTACTCGGGTTATGTTGTAAAAAAGGAATGAAGTTTGTTTTGCTAAAACGATATTTAGCTGTTGTACCTAGACCAAAGAAAATTTTACTTGAATATTTGATTAACTTGATGTGATGATGTATGTAAATTGGATAAATATTTCGAAAATTTTGAACATTTAAAGATAAGTTTGGAGTAAATAGGAGTTGTACATAGGAGGGAAGTATTATGATTTAAATTATTATGATTAGAACAAGTATAGTTTATGGAACTTCAACAATCTCCTTCTTAATTTAGGTCCAGGACCTGTTCTTTACTAATTTTTGTAATTAGTTCTATGAGCATTTTTCTTATTACATCTCAGGAAGCTTGCTAGGCTTGCCTTTCGATATTCCTGCAGCCTGCTTTTTATTGTTATGATGACAAATCATTAACACATGGGAACCGCCGTCTTTACGTGCCCTCCGAAGCACGGAAGACGGTCAAGAAATTTTAGACTCTACCCGGAGTCGAACCGGGGAACCCTACGTTAGCAGCTGGTTACTGTTCCCCAGTGTGGACACTAAGCTCTCACACTCGATATGTTGATTCTATGCTGAATCTGAGTTAACTTCAGGATATAATCTATGCCCCCATGTTTGCTCTCAATTTTTGCTCATGTTGCTTTTCCTAAAATCAGAAGAAGAAGAAGATAAAGCTCTTTGGAGAGAATATAAGAAAATGTCATTAAACCGTACTCTACCAATCCATTTAGATATTAATAATAGAGGACAAAAGACATAAGACAATAGCCTTAGAGGGAAGAGTTACGTAACCATTAGCGTGCTGACAAAAATTTCTTCAGCTACACACTAAAGAACAGGCTTATATTTGTCTAATAAAACAAAAAAAGGGTGAATGGAGTAAAAACAACCCCAATATCGACTTTTGAAAAGTACGGGAAAGTCGCATCGAGTATGCGGCAGACCACGGTCGATGTGCATCAGTCGCCCGTGGTCCCTTGAAAATGCGTAAAATTTTTTCGCTCCGATTTGAAATTTTCTTTGAAATTCGGATAGATGGGGGTGTGATTAGTCGATATTAGTAATAAATAAAATCAAAATAATGGAAAATAACCCGTGTATTGCCGAAAAAGTGAAAAAATAAAAAAAAATTTTCTTCGATTTTTGGGGTGTGCATTCGATAGGGAGGGTAATCCATCGTCAAAACCTACTCTTCCGGGGCGCCGCTCCGCTCCGCTCCGCGTTGCACCCCTCCAGAGCGGTTTTGACTCTGGTTACTAGGCTAAACATACGAGAAGAGCCTCCGATCAAGAAAACCGGGATTAAGGCAACCGGGATACGAGAGACCCTCAAAATAGCATTAAAAAGTATAGTCGCGGTATGGGGCAGTAAACTATTACGTTTCACCCTCAAAAAATCGCCTAAAAACAAAAAATAATCGATGTTACATGTACGAGAGTCGAGCTGCATCTGCCGGTTCGAAATACTCTAAGTGTTAGGGTCATTCATAGCGCACGGACTGTCAACAGAATGAGCGACGCGCCCTGAATCGCTAACTTCAAAATCGATTTATTGAAAAGTTTGGACCCCGTTCACCCTAATTCTTTTGGCAATTTGCTCTATTAACCTTGTTCTTTAGATTAGAACGCTAATGGTTAGGTAACTCGAGCCCATCTAACAACATAACCAACAATGATTTTATATTCTTTCCTTTTCAGTCCTTTCACCCTAATGAGGGTTTGGTGACTCAACTCTTTCTATCTCTTTCTTTGCATGTGATGTGCGTTCAAATTGTTTTCACATACATAGAGTACCTACTTGTTTAACGTGGGCTCCGAACCACGGGAAGTGTAATACACTTCATTTCAAGATGGATTTTCTTGGAAGATTACCTCGGTGGTTTTGCCATTGCCTGCCGAGGAGAGACGGTCAGAATAAAGTTCTTACCGTGCCCAGATTCGATCCGAGCGTTTCGCATTAGCAGTAGACGCACTTAACTGCCAAGCTATGATCGCCACGTTCTTATATTAGATCCCTGCATTTAACCTCAAGGTCTTGACCATCCCCGCAGGCGCTGGGCAAAAACAAACCGTATAAGAACAAATCATGCATGCACAAATTCTATGCTGCATAAATGGATCTCAACAATATTCGAGACCTGTAATTGCACTGATTCAATTCAAACGCTCAGTCACATAATTATTAATGATTGTTCTGCTAAATGCTTTTCAGGTGGCTTTTGGAGGAGCTGCATTATTTGACATCCAATTCAGTAACCTCGCTGGATGGTATGGATGTGTCTCTCTGATAATATGAAGATTTAATTTATTCTAGATTTTTTTATCTTTATTATACGAATAAATAAATAAACATCACAAAAAAGGGATCTGTATGGAAATAACTCTGACATACGATTTTCGAGATAAAACGTTTTTTTTGGCATTGAAAGATATTACCTAAATTTTTGTCGAGCTCAACAAGAACTGGGACAACTTTGTCGAAGAAGGTCCCAAATCTCATAGTCATATATTGGCCATCTTTTTAGGGTTAATACTATAATATGTTAATAGAGTTCATACTTCATTCTATGCTATAGTTGTTATATTCTAACTCAATAACTCAAGATTTACCTAATAGGCATCTAACTTGGTTTTTCTATAAAATTTACAAAAATTTAAATAAGTATTATTATTTGTAATTAATAATTATTGTTGGGGATTTTATATTTCTGTTGGCACTATGGTTTTACAGTGGGAAACGACAGCAGCGTCGAATGGCGTGGAGTGTGTTTTTGACCCTTTCCGGGGCAGGTAGGCTAAAATTTGTAAAAAGTTGCTTTATGAGCCTGGATTGAATAAGGTGTGTAATTGATTCGATGATAAGTGATAAGGAAGCTGAAGAACTAGTTCTACTTTGCAAAAAATCCGCCAAAGTTGAAATTTTGGAAAACAAAACACATTTGAGTGTTTTTATTTGAGTTAAATCTCCTGTCGGTTAATTGAGGATTTTAACCCCGCTTACGTAGTTTTTCGTTTATAGCTCGTTTAATTTCAAATTTATGGAAATGATCATTAGATCAGATCAAAATTGAAAAATACTATTTCTAAATCAATTCCAGAAAGCCGAAATGCGTTTTCTTTTAAAAAATAATTAAATAGGAAAAACGTTTTTACATAATTTGTGTTTTAAATAAAAGTTTCTTACATATCATCTTTATCATCTGAAGTAAATTTTGAACTAAATATCTATTTTGTGTTCTTCAATATTAATCTGACAATGATTTTCCCAAACGCCAAACCATGGGTCGGGAGAAGCCACGGTGAAGTGAGCTATGATGTCACCCAAGTCCCGACTGGACATGGGTGCTTGAAACGACGAGAATCACCGGAGTGCTTCTACTTTGACGAGAAGGAAGACGACGCTTACCATAACCATCTTCGAGTGCTCGAATTGGTCTGAAATAAGAAACAAATACAGCATCGAAGACCTGAGCTCCGATACCCTAGTAGCAGAAATGCTATCGTCAAAGAATGATTGGTTATCGATAATTAACAGAGATCATCCATACCAAGCTGGACGACGAGAAGGTCCTCGAAGCAGCTCTGGGTTAAGATCACGAAGACTAAGCAATACCCTTAACGACGACAAAGCTGAAGTGGTATTCCCACTCCATCCGAAAGAAGAGTAAAAAATAAAGAACCGATAGGACACAAGAACATCGATAGTAGGCTGAAGTGGTTTTCCTATTCCAGCCAAACGAAGAACAAAGACCCCAAAGGGCGGAATAATAAGGGCACGACACAACAAAATCGCAGATGACAGCTGAAGAAATACCGAGAGGTGAATCCAGCTTTCACCGGGGAGGCGGTTTTAGTGTGAAAGAATCTCACTCTACCATTCCAGATTTGGGGGGGGTATAAAACCTATGAAGGTTTTCCCCTCCACTGCATTGATTTAAAAAAGGTTAGGTTAAGTTAAAGTAAAAAACGGGTCCAAAAAAAGCGCTCGTCTTCTACAGTCGAGTTGGACGGGGGAAAATGTTCAGACGTTACGAATTCTAAATTATTGATTTTTTAAATATACATATTGCTATGTTCCCTTAGGTATATTAAAATAAATTTCCACCCTTCGAAACACACCACTTTAATTACTCTTAAATCAGGGGCTCTCAAAAATCAAGCATTTCGCAGGTTACACGACACTGGTTATTTCCTAAATTATTTAAATTACCTTTTCCTTTACCTAGAATCAACCCTTTGTGGAAATTATCAAAAATAAAATCTACCATTAAAAATGCGTTACTTTTAATTTCAGAATATAATATCAAAATCATGTATTAATTGCTTATCTTACATTAAATCATCTAAAATAAAATCAAACAGATTATTTGTTGAAAATTGCAGGTGTTTTATTTAATTAAATTGTTTATCATTATCATCAATTTATCTTGTCCGTTTCGCGTATTAATTTTTAAAAAGCGCACTAAATTTTTAGAAAAGTTTGTTTGCTACCTTATTTCGTTGACTTCATTGTTGAGTGGTGTATGCAGTCCAGTTGAAGTTCTTCGTTCCAAAATTCTATCTTTCATCATCTGCTTTAATTCGCAACGCAATTACTCAAAAATATATTTTTTATTGAAGGTACGTATTTTTCTTTGTTTCACCATAATATTTTATCTCTTCCTCTTGGATTGATTAAAATTTCAGTAGGTTTCTTAATTATAACCTAAAATTACACTTTTTCGCACATTTTTCATAACTAACTAACTTTTTTCCAGTTTTCGTTTTACGTCAAGCCTAACGGAGGTCTGGATAGAAACTAAATTGTTTAAACGAATTGCCCTTCGGTCTTTGTTCGTATTTTGGATAAATTGCGTACAAATCGATTTTAGTTCGATTCTATCAACCAATAATGTGTTGAATTTTGAATTTGAAATTTTTGAAGTAAGGTAAGTTCGTAGCTTTTAAATACACTTCTTGATTTAATTACACTTCTTATTGTTTTAGATAAATACGCGAACAATTAACTTTGTTTAATTTATGATCCGATTTAAAATATAATAATACAAATAATATAATAATACAAATTATAAATAATGGTTATATCGATTAATTAATAAGTTTTCATACATTTTTACAATTTATTTACAATACAAAACAATTTTTTATGATGTCATGAAGTAAGTAGGTTCAAAATATCGCATCTTTAGTGTGATTCATTTGTTTATTCATTTGTTTTTGAAATACTTGGGTGATATAATCTGATTCTCTGTTTAGCTAAGGTAATTCTTCATTTCTGATATCTTTTTCAATCTATAATGTTATTAATTGACTTTTTGAAATACCCTGTTTTTATAGATTTTGCAATATCTTAATTGGCTTTTCATAATAAAACATGACAATATGAGGTGAAATGGGGGGGGGTAATGTTGCCTTGCACCCGTTTTCCTGCGTTAAGTATGGCAGATGCCCTAAGGGGAGTAATATTTAGAAAAATGTGATTATGATGCTCGCAGTAAAAAATAAATAAATTTGGTCTAGTAATCCTATTGGTCCAGATTTCGAAGTTATCAAAACAATATAAACTGTAGAGTAGAGGGAGGTAAGAGTCCGCATGGGGCAAGAGTCCTAAATTCAAATATCGCGCCGCAGTTAAAATATTTGCATAATTTTGTGCAAGGTTTAGTTAGTAGTTATCAATTATAGCGTGTGGACGAAATTTTATCACGCAAAGTTGACTTACTGGAGAATTATGAGGTAACTACGATTTTGGTTATGTCTGATGTAAAATTAGCTCTTGTAGAAATTACGTTCAAATGTAGAAAAGCTAGTATATTTTTTATTGAAAACTCATGTTTCTTGCTACAAACTTATAGGTTAGAATATAAGTTATGTTTGATGGTCTGGAAAGGTCATTGCGTGGAAACATTTCTGGTTACCCCACCAGTGACGGACTCTTGCCCCACCTATGGGGCAAAAGTCCCATTTTGCCGCAACATGTATGTTATTGTTTTCAATACACACCGTTTTCAAATCATGGCACTACTATTATTTATAACAAAGTAGAAGTACTGTACAAACTTCTCATGTAAATATTTAACTGATGGAGTAAAATATATAAGCGTAAAAAAATACAACGTACTAAGTGCGGACTCTTACCTCCCTCTACTCTATTTATTGCATTTATATCCCTGTTTCTTCCGTGACGTGTTTAATTTAGGATAAAATTTTAGAACACTATTTGATTACCTGCAGGGGAAAAAGGTCCATAAGTAGTATTTCAGTGAATTTCTATTATAAATTAAGTAGCATATCTACAATTATAGCAAAAAAAAAGTTTCTCGCGAAATTTTGCGATCACTCACCAAAATAATTCGCTACAGGCTTATCAAAAATATTTTGGGTATTTCGAATAGATTTCTTTAATCTCTGATGGCCAAGGCTTCCTAAGCGCTCACAAACTTTGTAGTAATAAGTATTTTCTGTTTCGTATGAGAAGTCAATAAAAAACAAGTGGCACTTTCATCCCCGCCCTTCCATAGTTTGTTCTGGAATCTTTAAATTTTCACCATATCTGAGGACGCCTTACACTGTTAAAATGATTTTCGTGAACACTGTAATTTTTATCTTATACTTAGCAGAAATTTCACTTTCTGTTTCAGCACCGAAAAACAAAATTTTAAAGCAATCTGATTGTACTAATCAAGTAACATATAAATTATTGTACCTGATTAATAAATACGCACGAACTTATGGATTGACCTGGATATTACGGAAGTTAGTACCTAATTAATTACTAATATTTTATGTAAAATTTATATATTTTTTAAAACACCCTCCATGTGTACTTGAAAATATACTGTTTTTACAGAATTTAAAGTACGAAATCGGACTTATCCGCCAAATAATTTTTTTTCTATAGTGATGGTCTATATTTCTATAGCAGGCAAAGGGGTGATATGCAATTTTATAAAGATGTATTTCAATGCGAACTGAAGCAACTTTGATTTATATTTTTTGAAAATTCTAAATCAAATAGGAAACTACATAATTACAATTATTTATTATACCAAACTAACCCTAAAAACAACATGGAATATAATTAAATTTTATATACTTACTAATTTATCTTAACCCTGAGTTTTCAGTAAATGTATTACTGATTATTACAAATTATTTTATTAAGTGCTCTTGCTATTTTTTATTAGTTTAGATTTATAAAATATAACCTAATCTTCCATTGTTTTATTTCCTTCGATAATTTACGTTGCATCAATTTTTTTATATTTTGCCTCACTTTTCAAGACTACCCTGAAACTAATCAATATCTTATATGTTTATATTATCTCTGCGCTTCAGGTATAATCTAGAATTTAGCACATAGGAAGCCATCTAAAAATCGACGTTCGTAGCTTATATCTTTGCATTGCGTCTGTCCCACTGTGCCACCTACTTTATTACTTGCGCACGACATCTGAAGGTAACCGCGAGGTACTAATTTTATTTAGTAAAATTGATTTCATCTTAGCTTACAGATTACTGACGAACCAAGCAGATTACTATTTATACTTCCCCTACATCAAATCGAGCAATACATTGCCAGTAGTAAGTTCATCTATTATGTAGTAGATGGCGCTACAAGATATTTATGAAGTATTTATGAAAATTGAAAAGTCCTGAAAATTTAAAACTTTTGAAAATTACAAATTTAATATTCGTATTTTATTTTATTTTCCATTTCATGCTTCTTAATCAATTAACAACTTTAGACCTACCTACTGAATACTCACAATCGATTAATTAAAAAAAAAATCTAATTATAAACATTAAAATTCAACTTCCTTAAATAATAATGAAGTGAAATGTGATTTAAAATTTTGTTACTATATAAAGAAATTTTATTTATGAATAGGTAATACTGAAAGTTTTTACATTATAGGTAAACATTTTCGTACCTACCTATTTGGATTTGTGCAAAATTTTTCTAAATATTAAAATCCTTTTTTTAACCTAACGATTTATTAAATTTAATTAATTTTTTTTTAAGTTTTAAACAGATACCGCAAAACATCCAGCTATCGTGATTTTGTGTATTCCTTAGGGATTTAACTATTATATTTTATATAGGTATATACCATACAGGAAAATGATATTTAATGGAAAACTGGTAAGTATACTACAATTTATATCAATAATTCATTTGACTATAAAAGGGAACGGATAAATTTCCAAATATTCAATATTGTATTTATCTCTATATTTGAGAAAAATTAAATGACACATTTTTATATTATCCGTTGGCATTCTTACAAAGGAAACTGGAAGGTCCAAGTCTTATTATACTTGCGGGTTACGGGAGAATCTCTAATGTTAAATTTAATCATCTCTATAGTGAAATATGGATCTATTCTTGGCCTATTGTCTCCATCATATAATACAACTTTTTTGGATTACAAAACAATGATGTTGAATATAACAACAAAAGTTTGCTGCATGTACATTCTTAAAACAAGAGCGGAAATTCTTAATCATTAATTAAAAGCCATGAATTTCCTGCATAGTAATAAAAGATCAGAAAGAATCCAGATTGGAAAAATTTCACTCTTTGCATGTAGAACAAGTAGAGAATTCTTGGTTCTGCTAGAACAACAGCTTCATAACAAATTTAAGTCCTTTCAACAGGGCTTACCTTCTGTCCAATTATTGTGCTTCCGCAAAAAGGTTCTATTTGACTTTGGTAATCTTAATATACGTAATCTGTTGTTATCGACATATTGTTGGTCACAAAAGGTGACGAATTTTATACTTTTTGTTTTTTCCTAATTTATTGATAGAAAATTTTTACAGCCTTGAAAATGAGCCATTAATAAACTAACCGAAACGTCGAACAATAAATTAATATCCGAAATAAATTTATTTAATTTTAAATGTCAAAATGTCAGTTTAATATTTTTCAAACCTTCACAATTTATCTTCAAAATGAGGTTATTTACATTCTTTGGTTATTGATAAATGGTTTTAATTCTCCAAAAATTGTAAAAGTTATGGAGCACTTCAAATCCATGTCTTATACTTTGATTTTGAATTTAGAAGATGTTATTAAAACTCAAATAATGGAATAGTGTTTTAATTTGTCCAGAATTCTCCACTATCCCATTAATTGAGTATAATTATTTACATGGACGCAATTAGTGAACGTGAAGTATAATTATATTGTATTTTCCACGCTTCGGTAACAAATACTGACACTATGAATTGTGAATTTCTACTAATCTTAATCGCCTGGCTATTTTGATATTTTCGAAGATCTTAGTGCAAAATGAAAAGGATTTTGGTTGCTATTTGACGAAAATGCGGCAAAGCAATCATAATATATTTCTTTGGTATATCCAATATACCAGCATATTAACTATAATATGAACCATTTAATTTTCATTCGTAGCTTCATAGCGTTACCTCAAATTATTTGGTTAAAGTCCTAGCACTTAGAGATAGTTTTTGGAGCCACAACAGTTGTGCCACAGTTATTGTGCCTTCTGCAGATTAGAATATATCTGGAACGTCGAATTCGGCAGTGTATGGACTTGGAAGGCTCAATAATAGATACGGTTGAGGTGAAAAAGTTGACATGGTTTGAACACATGCAGCGAATGGGAAATAATAGATTTCCGAAGAAAATGTGAAACTGGACTCCGAGCTGTAGGAGAAAACGAAGAAGACAAAGGACGTGTGCATAGGAGTTAGTAGATGCGATGGAAGCCAAAGGACTACAAGGTGAGGACTGGAGTGATAGAGAGGAGTAAAGAGCAATATGCGAGAAACGGTTTTTCCCGTAAAACACTCACATATTTATGTATTGTCATGATTTTTCTTCAAAGATTTAATTTTTGGGCAAATGTGGATGATTTTATTTAATTGAATTTGAAAAATTATTGATAGGGGAATTCATTTGTGTTGGCAATATGTTTTTACGGCAGTAGAGCTAATATTTAAGCCAGTGTGTTGTTGACGTTTACTGGCGTGGACACCAAACATTTGTTAATAAAATTGTCGGATTGACGCTCACCGAGGCGGTCACGCCTGAAATTTCAAATCTTAGTGCGAGTTTTCTACTAATGAGGGAAATTCATTGTGCTTAGTAAGTGTTCTAACCTCTATAAATGTTTACTTATTTAAAAATATATTGATATTTTTATGCCGTAGAATAACACAGTAAAATAATGCAATTTGATCTTAACACGTTGAGTACCATGTAGCGACAACGTGGCACATCTTTTCAGGTTTAGAGAACCTCATTTGCAAGTGGCACCCAACGAGTTAAATACTACTTTATTTAGGTTGCAAATGTGAATGGTTCTTCTAATAGGTTTTCTAGGGAATAACTATTAGAGTGAACAGTATAAAACAGATATTTGTATAGGTTTTTATGCTTATTTGTCATAAATGGGCTAATGACCAGTGTTTTAGTTGTGTGAAGATGACAACAATGGCTAAGTGTGAACCTTTTGACAATGTAAACAAAGCTATAGCAAAAAACTTGTAAATTTTACAATCGGTTTTGAAATGAGTTTTGGTTCATGTTAATGTATTTTAAGTTTGTTTTTCTGTATTAAACGTAAATAACTTCTCTTTTAAATAGTGTTAATTTTTTACTTTGACCAATGATCGACTTTTAAAGCAATTATATCTATACAAACTCGCAGAAAGACGAAATTTAAACGCCCAAAAGAATATATAAAGATCACAGTAGGTGAAATAACGGATCAAACCCTAAAACGCAAACACGAACACGAAGAAGGAGCATGAATATGGATAGCGGAGGAAGTTGAAAAACGACAACTGACATGGTTCGGACATACAAAGAGAATGTGAGTAAATGGATGACCACTAGAAGTGTTAGAATGCATCCCGCCGGAGCGCAGGAAGAGAGGACGGCCTAGTAGAAGCTGGAGAGACGATGTAGATGGGGCGATGAATACCAGAAATATGGTAGAAGAGTTATGCCAAGATAGAAAAGGATGAAAACTTGGAACGGAGAGGGGGCTCCAGCCGTAGAAGATCCGTACACATAAAATTAAAACTGCAGTAGGTAGCTGCTGTCAACCTGTAGCTAATTATAAGTAAAGTAGGTACTAAGGTGCATTGCATCACAATAAATTGTGCATGATAATCACAATCATGTGTATGTACACTACTGTGCAAAAGTCTGCGGCCACTTAATTAATTTGCATAAATTTATTATAGAACATTTAATAAATGAAATCGAAAGTCAAATACGAATTAATATTATTTCAGTATTTATAAAAACTGTTTAAAAAGTTGTTTAAAAAATGTCTTTTAAACAAATTTTGAATAATTTAAAATTTAAATAAAACGCACAAACTAAATACGCACAGAAGGCAAAATATCGTTTTCAAGACGAAAAACTAAATCAAACTGAAAGAATATTTAACAAATGCTTAGGAAATATATAAAATTCACACCAAAATATGAACCGAATTGTGGTTTTACAAACCATCTGTTTCATTTATTACCAAAGTGCTATTTTGAGATAAAGGTGCCCACAATCGTAAAATTTAAAATGTTTCTTTTAAATTTTTTGTAACAACTGTGCTCAAAGCAATTTAAAATTCTTACTACATTTGTACAAATACGTATTTCATTATTTTAATCTGTAAAATGGAGATTAATTAATTATAAATAGCAATTAATGAAGTGGCCGCAGACTTTTGCACAGTAGTGTATAACTACGACTATGTACTATAAATATACAAGCAAAATTGACCACTTGCAGTTGGTCAGTTTCGGGTGTATATGGAAGCTTGTTTGTGTAAATAGTCAATTTTACCATCTCTATAACTTATTCATTTAATTTCTAATAAAGATGGGCATTTTTCCTTGTAACCGTACTGGTTATTCAATCCCATTTAGTCAATTTTCTCATTTTCAGCATTTTTGTAGTTGGTCACTTTTGCTTGTATGCCGACGATATATATTATTTTCCCTTCTTCTCAAAATGTTGTGAAAATTTTTCCATGTGGTCGGAATTTTAATTACTTAAAATTTTTTTTAGGTAAATCTTTAGGTAAAAACCGAACTATTATTCGCACCAATTCACTTTCCAATCAACACAATTACCGTTTTGGTAATTATTTTAAACCTCCTAAACTTCAATCTTTCCATTTCGATTGTATATGGACAACTCTCTAGGCGATCCTGCTTCCTCCTTGCTTTCCTGTCCTGGACGTATTCAAATCCGAAAATTTGCGCATTCGTCTATAATTAATCAAAATTCTCTTCATAGGTAATACCAACTTTTGTTATTAATAATTGCGTACTAATTTAAAATTTCACTTGTTTCTAAATTTTAAGAGTACAATTCGAAGAAGAAATATCGACTTTTACATATTCAACAACATTTTACCACAACGAGTACAAATCCACCCTTGTATAAATCGGCTTACTATTCTGGTTTTTATTTCAAGAATTTAGAATGTTTTTTAATCTTATATTGATACAATGTGCATGGAAATTTATTTTAAAAACGTAACGAATCTGTATAGGTCTTACTGTACAACTTATTTCAACTGAGTAATTAATTAATAACTTTTCAGAAATTTCCCGAGTCAATTTCAATAAATTTCAAAATAATATATTAAGCAATAATTGAAATACAACTCACCTTATTTTGTAATGCACGACTTCAATTCTCGTGAATTCCCTCAGGTATGAGATCTTCTTGATTGAAAAGTAAAGCTACCGAAATCCGTCATCACAAATTTTTCTAAAATTTCGTGTATGTTGTTCTAATTAGCAATGATGACAAGTTAATTGGACTCTAGCAATCAGCGACGATGACATTTGCCAAAAAAGATGCAATTCGAACTTTTTGGAGGAAATTATTTGGCCTAAACAAATTTTCAAGACGGTAGAAATCAATTAATTTCCACGCAAATCTTCAACCATAAATTTTCAAAAACGCTATTCTGAAACTAATAATTTAAATCGGTATTTGAAATTTAAACATTCTATATAAAATTTGCATCACACAGTTTATGTGACTGACAATAAAAAAAATGATTCCGTATCGAAAATACCTACACCAAAACGGAGTACTTATTGAAAACAGTTAAAAGAATTGTTTTAGCTGAAAAACTCCTGTAAATTTCAAATCTGCATACGATATATGCATGAATATCCATCCAAATTATTCTAGGTTGAAATTAATATGTTAAATTGACAACATCAATAAACTTGATTGCTAATGTAAAAACAGAGGGTAATACAAAAATTAAAGTCGAAATTTAAATAATTTTGGGTATTTCAAGTGTGAAAATGATGTAAAAAATGTCGAATGCGAGCTTTTTACAAGTGAATTCAAATTCGATGTGCCATTATTGTTATGTAAATGTAATAAATTTCTTATAACATTTTTTCTGATAAAATTTATAGATACAGGTGCCCTATTATTTGATTTAAAAGTCTGTAGATGAAATGCCAACGAGAGATACATTATCAACAATAACTAAAGCAGCCAATATCAGAGTACAGGCGCAGTCCTAACGCCGGAGATGCTAAATGTAGTGGAACTTTAGACCATCCGTAAGTGATGGATGGCACACGCCCTTCTATCCACTATTTTGCAATATGTGTTATTGAAATATGTAATACATGAATTTTATTCCATATGCCAGCAATACGAAAATAAAATTTTTACTGGTACTTAGCTTATAAATCTCTTTTACTAGACATGGAAGTAATATACAAACGAACGAATGTTTTTCAATTTATGCTTTTTACATCAAAAATGTGATTGAAAAAAACATTAAATAAACATCTTCATATTGTGTAGTTAACGCTTCGACAGTTTTTAAAAGAACTCTCCAGATTATTACTTTCATTCCTGTCTGTTTTTTAGCCTGAAAAATAAATCAGTCTCTAACAAACTACCTACACAAGAGATAAAAGCTCTAACATGATGCAAGTATCTGACAGAAACAGAGCTTAATATTCAAAGGACATTAAAAAGTGAATGCATGAAGTTGCGGGGCTTCTTGCTTTTTAGTTTGAAGCCGACTTTTGGTGTTCACTAAGCGGAAATAACCTGAATCGGACCAGGAAAGCAGATGGACGAAGCTCGAGGTTTGCACAATAAGCAAGGCAACTTCTTCGTTCAAAGCCACTCATGGATAAATGTGTGATTTCTTAGGGTAAAGGCCTTCTTGAAAATAATATTTTACGAACATTATATTATGTAGGTGTAGACCATTTCATAAATTACATTGCTTCTTAAGAAATAATTTAATTAACATCTTAACATTATCCAACGAAATCTCAATTTGTAGCTCTTGAATAAATTATTATAGGTACTACATTTTAATTGTAATTAAATTTTATAATTTATAAATCCAATTAACAATATTGAATACGCTTTTCATAAAAGTCTTTCAATTTTCATTTTGTCGAAAAATTATTCCTTCGGATTTTGGAGTTTTTACGAATAAAATAATCTCACGGTAGTTACCAGCTCAGGGCGGGTGGATATTTTCGGTATTTTGATTGTATGCTTGTTCAATGGTATACTAAATATAATATGTACATGGAATTTAAAATTTTTTTAACCACATCTGTATTTTAGGATAACTAAAAAATGCATCAAAAACTTTTCAGAACTAAATAAAATAAAATACATTCAAATGTTTGAGGTAGAAGATTCGTGGCATTAAATTGATTTAACACCTCACCATATTACAAATACGTTGTAGCCACTGTAATATATAGTATCTATACGGGGTGTTCCGCAAGGTGATCTAATTGCGAATCAAGTTTTCACTTCTTCACTCAATCTGGTAATTCATTTCCAGTGCGGCCTTTACGCCGCACAGCAAAGACAATCACATTCTAGATGGTTAACTGTATAGTAATGTAGTATGCATAATAATAATTATTGTGTAGTGTCTATTGCTGTGGTTTTTTTGTAAATTTTATAAAAATTTTAATATTTTTAACAATTTTTGGTCGCCTATGTTTTAGCGATTATTTTGTAAAACTGATGGCATTAAATCTGTACCTTGGAATGGAAAGGGCAGGGCGGAAGTACAATTTTGTCAATTTGAGTTAAGGTTTGTTTGTTTGATTTAAAAAAAATTGTCCTAAGTCGCAAGATAATTATGCTGGTTAAAAAGTTAGCTAAATAAAAAAGGCTGTAGTGCTGTATTACAATAATTTGAAAAAGCCCTATAATGGATATCTGGCTTTTACAAAAGTTTTGTTGTTTTGTTTACCAACACCATTCCTGACCAATGCCAAGTCATTTTATCTCAGACAACTTTGGACCTTTAATTTTACCATCCATGATAATACCCCTTCAGAAAATTATTGTATCATGTGGGACGCATCAATTTCTGGAAGGGTGGAAATCAAGTTACATCTTCTCTAATGAAGTAGATTAATACTCTCCTAGATGATGTAAATACAGTAACGATTTGATCAGACAATTGTGCTGGCCAAAACAGGAATGCAATGCTGTTTTCTATATATGTCGTTTAAAAATTGCAGCATATTAAGGAAATAAATAATAAAATTTTCCTCACTGGTCACACCCATATGGAGGTTCATGGGGTATATGCAGTAATAGAAAAAAAGAAGAAGAGACTACTACGAATATCCATTCAAACTGCTAGAGAGCGGGCGAAATTTGTAAAAGCGTGCCAAATGAAGAAAAAACCTCTTATAGTGCATGAAATGGCTCAAGAAGATTTTATTGACTGGGCCAGTTCGTATTCTGCCAAATCAGAATTATTAGTGGTTCGGAAAGTAAATACTTTACGAGAACCGTTTCTAATCTAAAGTGATCCACTTTAAAGCCCAAACTGATTTTTAGTTAGCCTAAGCAATTATTAATATAGTACTTAAGAATCATCAAAGATATTGCATCTGCAGAAAATTCAATAATGGACGCTTGTCTCATTTTCACAATTTGTGACATCAGGTCCAGAAATTAAGGTACAGAAATTAAATCACTTGTCCCTGGAGATTTGAACAGGTAAGTCGAATATTTTTTGATAGAAAATTAAAATTTATGGAATGCAGAAAATAAAAGTTAAAATAAAAAAA
Source organism: Podabrus alpinus (assembly GCA_932274525.1). Lineage (NCBI taxonomy): Eukaryota > Metazoa > Arthropoda > Insecta > Coleoptera > Cantharidae > Podabrus > Podabrus alpinus. The sequence continues at coordinate 61,367,053 of OW026457.1, read as the reverse complement.
ATTAGAGTTTAATAAAATAAGAAAATTAAAGAAGTTAAGTGGTAAATAATTAATTAATAGATACTAATAAATTAGAATTTTTTGAAGAAATAGATTAAAATTTTACTTGGCAAGTTAAATTAATAAGATGATATCAAATTTGAGGGTATTTTCTCGCAATTGGTAACGCTAGTAGAGATAGACTATAATGCAGTCCCGAAACGCATTTCTGGAGAATGTTTTAGTTCAAATTCTCTTTGAAATTAATTAAAAATTTAAAATAAAGAAATTAAGTGATTTATTATTTTTGAAATTTTGAAGCAACTTGGATCATGGATTCGAGCCCTACGTTGGGTGCCAAGTTGCTGTGATATATATCTCAACAAATGGGGGGGGTCTTACCAATCGGACAAATAGATAGCTAGAAGTGGTGTTTCAAGGTCGCACTGATTCGGGATTGACCAGTTTGTGCGGCCTCAAGGCCACACTGAAAGACCGGATCTCTGGATTCTGGATTCTGGATTGTAGGTGGAGGGCAAGAAAACTCACACGCACTTAGGCCACTAAATTGGGCCCATTGTGCTACCTCCAATTTCAGCGGCCCCGCGCCCCGTCATTCCTCAAGCCATCCCAACTGGAGGATGAACTCCAGGATCCTGGCGGGTGGGGTGCCTCTGATTCTGGCCATGTCGGGCCAGAAGTCTCCCAACATGGATCCTCTCATAGAAGTCAGAGCTGGGCAGTAACAGAGCACATGCTCAGCTGTTTCCTCCTCTTCGTTGCATCCACGACATAAAGGGTCATCTGCAAACCCCATATTGTGGAGGTGTTTATTTAATCTGCAATGTCCAGTCAGTATCCCTGCAATTGTCCGCAGATTGACTCTGGACAGCTTCATATAGTATCTTGCATGTTTCCATGAAGGCACGCGTATTGCTGCTCTAGCTTGGTTACATGTAGTTCCTTGTAGCCATCTGCTGGTGTGCAGTTCTAGGGTATAGTGTTTTAGGAGAGTATCTATGGTTTTGACGGCGGGCGTGATCATCGGCTCCGGGCCGCAGGGAAGACCATTGGAGCCATTTCTTGCCAGCTCATCAGCCTTTTCGTTACCCTCGTTACCTTTATGTCCCTTAACCCAGCAGAGAGAAAGGGCATTTTGAGTTGATATATCATTCAGTGCCCGGATGCATTCAAGCACCAGACCAGAAGTGACTTTATGGCCCCGAAGTGCCACCAGAGCCGCTCTACTGTCTGATAGTATTTGTATGTTTTTGTTCAGAATACTCCTATCCTGAACTATTTTTGCGCAGTGTAGTATACCCACAAGCTCCGCCTGGAACACAGATGTATATTTACCCAGCGGTATACTTATGTTTAGATCAAGTTCAGCAGAGAAAATTCCTGCACCCGATCCAACATTACTTTTGGAGCCATCCGAAAAGAGATGTATATCGTAATCGAATGTTTCGTTTGCGTTTAACAGTACATTGTATTTCCTGTCAAATATATATTTAGGGTGGATTCTGTCGGATTCAAGTAGCAGAAGAGGTACTCCTTTGGAATATTCCTCCAAGATCTGCATATGGCCCGCAGTTCCTCGCCTATGAGTCCAGGCTTTCCAACTGCGCAACCTGAGAGCTGCCTTGACCGCCGTTTCCTGCACATGAAGATCAAGTGGAGGGAGGCAGAGAAGGGTCTCAAGCGCTACAGTTGGGGCCGTTCGCATCACTCCAGTTACAGCCAGACAGATTGATCTCTGGGTCTGGTGTAGGGAGGACGCTGTTGTTACTTGTTTGGTTCTGGGCCACCATACAAGGGATCCGTAGCAGAGCATGGGTCTAATGACTGCCGTATAGAGCCAGAGGGTGATCTTGGGGGATAAACCCCAAGACCGTCCCATTGCTCCCCGACACTGCCAGAAGGCCATTCTCGCTTTCTCTAGTTTCATTTGTAAATGTTTTCCCCAATTCAGCTTCTTGTCCAGTATTATTCCCAGATACTTGACTTGATCAGCTATTTTTAAGGGAGTCCCTGTTAAGCTAGGCATGACCATGGTCGGTAGCTTTTTCTTTTGGGTGAAAAGAACAAGCTCTGTCTTTGCCGGATTAACCGAGAGAGAGTGCTCTTTACACCACTTCTCTAAAATCTTGAGAGCATCCTGCATTAGGGTGCATAAGACATTCTCAAATTTTCCAGTGAGCAGTATGACGATGTCATCTGCGTATCCTATGGTGTGGTATCCCATGTCATTTAAGAGTTTCAGAAGGCTGTCTACCACCATGTCCCACAGCAGCGGGGAGAGTACTCCCCCCTGAGGGCAGCCCCTTGTTACAACTCCTTTAATGTCAACGTCCCCAACTCTGATCTCCACGATTCTCCACTTCAGTATAAAACTGATCCATCTCGCGATGGTCGCGGAAACGCCGTGGATCTGCAGAGCAGCGTTTATACTTCCGAAGGTGGCTTTATCAAAAGCCCCCTCGATATCAATGAATACTCCCAGGGTGGACTCTCTGTAGTCCAGTGACCTCTCTATGCGCTCCACTACCTTGTGTAGCGCCGATTCGGTCGATCTCCCCTGGATGTATGCATGTTGATTCGCATGTAGTGGTCTGTGAAACAGAGCCACTTCGCGGATCTCTCTATCACACAGTCTCTCCAACGTTTTCAAAAAGAACGAAGTGAGACTGATAGGTCTAAAAGATTTGGCCAGGGAGTAATCACTTCTACCTGGCTTGGGTATAAAGACAACTTTTGCCGTCCGCCATCCTTTTGGTATATAGGCATGCGCAATGCATGCTCTAAACACCCGCACCAGGTGACGGAGCACCACGTCCAGTCCCCACTGTAGTAGGGCCGGAAATACCCCGTCAGGCCCGGGCGATTTAAAGGGGCAGAATGATTTAATTGCCCAGCTCGTTTTGGTCTCATTCACGACCTTCTTTGCAGTTTCCCAATCTATCGCCGTCGGTGTCCGGCCCGTCGCCTTGTCCCAGCCGAAATCCGAAGCAGGTCTACTATCGGGAAAGTGTGTTTTTAGCAGGATTTCAGCAGTCTCCGAGAGGCTCTCTGTGTACGAGCCGTCCTCTCGGCGCAGACTGCCTGGCTGCTGGTGTGGATCTTTTGAAATGATCTTTTTTATTCTTGCTGCGGCGGCAGTTGATTCAATGCCACTGCAGAAGATCCTCCACGACTCGCGTTGTTTTTGACGTATTGTTCTCTTATACTCCGACTGGTGCGTCTTAAACGCTGTCCAGTCAGTGTCATTTTTTGAGTTCTGCGCCTTATTGTAGAGCCTCCTGGTCACCCTCCTCAGCTGGTCGAGTTCTTTGCACCACCAAGGTGTTGCTCGACCCCGTAATCCAGCAGTCCGTAGGGGACAGGACATCTCATACGCTTTTGTGAGGGAGTTTTGCAGCGTATCGGCATACAGTTCAATCTCCTCAGTAGTTATTAAATATTCTTTTGTGAAAGTTTCTGCCTGCATATCGACCTCCAGGGACGAGGAGAGGTGGTCTAGGAAGACCAGCCTGTCAGCTCTCCTAGGGTTTCGAAATTGCTTGGGTTCCACTTTTTTAGCTTTCAACTTGAAGCAAACCCATTTATGATCCGACAATGTCAGTTCGTTAGACACATGCCAATCATATATATAATTTGAAATGCTTAACGACGCTAAGGTGATATCAATCACCGAATTGCGTTGGGGTGACACGTAAAAAGTGGGGTCATTCCCTCGATTAAGAATTTCTACGTTTGTACTAATAAAGTAATCTAATAGAGACTTACCTCGGCCGTTGCATTCCCTGCTTCCCCATGCGTGATGATGGGAGTTAGAGTCGCAACCAATTATGAGGTGTTTCTTCTGTTGCTCACAATATTCCACCAGCCCCACCATCCCCCGTGGGGGTGGTGACTCGGGTGAGTCTATTGGAAGGTAGATTGATGCCATAATGACATCCTGTTGACCATTGCCAAGGTCGCAGCTGAGCCTCACCGCTGTGAGGTCGCCGTCGCTGTACTGTGGCAGAAGGTTGGCCTGAATGTTGTTAGGTATGTAAATACATGTCCTAATTTTGTTTGTGTGACCTCCTGTAAAAACAGTGCCGTTTAGTTTTGTAAAACCTTTTACATTAGATTTTACTAACCATGGCTCTTGAATAAGAGCGATTGTATCCTTGCAGCAGTCGAGGTGGCGGCATAGGGTTGCAACAGCCCCTCGACAGTGCTGGAGGTTGATTTGTAGGAGGTTCCACTCTTGTAGGGAAGCCATTTGGCCTGCCTTGAAGAGCATCCTACTCCATTATGCCCGCAGACACACCACCCGAACCTTCGCCCATCTCCATCGGAGTGGATGTGGTGTCTGTCGGCATCGTATTGGGTGCAGAGTCATCCTCAAATCTCTGCAGCCTGATTTTCAGAGAGGTGAACTTGTAGTTCAACCTCTCTCCTTTCGCTTTGATGGCGGCATCGTCTTCCTGCCCGACACCGAGAACAAGGAGTTTGCCTTTCGGCTCTTCCTTGACCGAGTCGAAGAAGACACACCATTCTTTTATTTTTGCCCAGGTGTTCTGAGCAGCCAGGCGTCTCATGACAGCCTCAGTGGATTCCGGTTCCCCGGGGATCCAAAGGGTTGCCTTGGTCAGCCTGGGCAGATTATCCACCTGGACAACATCTAATTTTGCCCCCTCCCACATTTCTGTGAGGGTTGCAATGGTTGCTTGCAGCCATTCAAGGGAACCTTGATCACAGCAGGTGATCCGAAGGATCTGTCCTGAGTAATGGAACCCTTTGAAAGTGGGTGCTTGCACTGATTCACCAGGCCTTGTGTCAATGAAGTCATCCAAGGCGGTGGTAAGTTTACCTTCCACCATCTCGACCTGGGTCTCGGTGAGCTTTCCCAGGGGATTTGAGCGGTCTATCACTGCTACTCGAAGGTGCTTCTCAGCAGCCTCCTTGTAGGTGACAGACTCCGCTCTGGTGGAGGGTTTTTTGGGTGGCATTGTTGCAGGTTTCCGCCTCTTTCCCTGATTGCTCAGGGGCGAGGGGAGCGAGTCCTGCGAGCGCACCCGTTTCTTTGTCACACCTGTGGGTGACTTCTTAGCTCCATGAACCGGTGGCTTTGAAAGCCTGGCCTGTTCGTGAGCTGTGCCGACAGCGGTAGGGCGTTTTGCAGTGATATCTTTCGATACCTCCGCCAAACGGGCCCTCCTACGGCGTTTGGCTTCCGCACCACAGACTTTACGCCTTGGCGGACGTCGATCTGCAGTGCTGGCCTCTTCATTTATATTTTTAGACGGGGTATCCTGAGCGGACGCACCCGTCTGAGCTGTTGTCGATGACTCGACTGGTTTTTTGTTTTTGTTTTCATCATCCATGTGAGAAAATATATGGTTTCATCTCTCGAGATCCCCACCCTCATGGAGCCTCACAGTTCTGGGACGCTGTAAACAACGCCAGGGCTACCCGAGAGATATAGCTCCCAGGGAGGTGAGGTGTTTGCACACTCCATCCTCCCCCAAGAGCTCGTCCTGCTGATCCTCTGACGGAAAAGCATAGCCGATTGATCTAGGTGGACTAGTCTAGACCTCCCGTTTGAGCAGAAATCCGGGCCAAAGTGGAGTGTTGCCAGACCTGTGGGAATAACAGCCACCCTCAGGCTGACTCAGCCACCAGGATCCCCTCATCCTGCCTTACGGGTCACCGCGCACGGCACAAACACGCAGGTACCTGTATTTGTCTGATTTCTCCACGACGACCATCATCCCGGTTCATTGACAGCCACGCCAGGCACAAAGGTTTTTAAGCCCCGGCCAGACCCGAGTGCCATACAGACCGAACACGAGGGGGTTTTAAGTCCCTGGTTCGTATCCTACCAGGTACACGCCCGCCGCTTCCTCAAAATACGCAAGCCCCCTCACCACGTCAAGGTTCAGGTACATTCGAGGGGGAAAGACCGGATCATTAGTCCGGGTATTGTATAACACTGGTGCAAGCACAAATACCTACTAACAACGTCGGATTTCCTTGCAATTAAGAAATCTCTAAAAAACTCTTTTTGATTTTGATTATTGCCCCCTAGACAGGACGGTAGTATGTCGTGAATGTCAAGATTCAAATGGGACAGTGGAACATACATATTATATACTTTACCTTTCTGATTGAATATAGGATGTTTATGTTTATGCAGTAGCGCTTGCCGTAAAGGTCACGTGCCCTCCTATCCAAAATCAAAAACAACAACTATCTAAAACTTCTCCTTCTTCTTCTTTTTCTTTAACTTCTTTAAGATCTGTTGCAAGACGGTCAAGGTCTGAACGTTAGCGCGATCAACTGCTAACGCAAGGGTATTGTCTAAAAGTTTCTTGGCCGTCTTCCGAGTTTCGGAGGGCACGTTAAGCAGGCGGTCCCCCTGTGTTAATGATTTGCCATCATAACAATAAAAACAGGCTACAGGCACATCTAAAAGCAAGCCTAGCAAGCTACATAAGATGTAAATACCAAACTGCTCACAGAACCAACAGTGCCTCAGATAGAGGCAGTATAGTTGGGAAGAACAGGTCGTAGTCCTAAAATAAGAAGAAGAAGAAGATCTGTTGATCTGTTCTGTACCAATTTTTTCAAATTATTTCTGTGAGCATAATAATTGATTTTTACTATCAGTATATTTGTAGATTAGTTGACCTTTTTTTGATAAATGATAACATTTTTATTGGGTCTTTCTAATCATTCTTTCCCTTCCCCTTCCACTGTTTCTATTTGGACTTCGTATTATTGGCTTGGGTATTTAATTTGAAATGAAAAGTATTAACATTTTCAAAGTAACACAAGAAATACATATTATTATATTTTTCCTTTTATTTAAATTTTGTGCCTTACCATTAAAATATGTCACGAGTCGCCACTGCTATTATACGTATACTTAAATTTGTATAAATAATTTAAAAAAAATTTTATAATTGCGTACCTATTAGTAGTTGAAAATGTAATAATAAATGTGGTAATCACATAAGTGATAAATGCACAACTGCACATGATATGCAAGTAACATATTATTGCAAAATGAACTGGAAATAGAGCAAAACGTATTATGGAATATTTGAATTATACACTCGAATAAACTATAAGTAATTCTGAATATGACAGATTTCATATCGCATGGAACACGAAGATGGTTAAGTGAACTATGTACATCATTAACATAGCATATGTTATATCGAAAATTGATCGCATAAATTGGAAGCATAAAACTTATAGCTGATGATTTATCTCGTATACAAAATGACATCTTAATGTTATATTACAACAGAGTATTTTTTAATATTATTGTCAGGAAAATCGTTCAAGTATAAAGATACTCGAGGTGTTTATGTTCTGTTCACAGCGAATGGGTAAATAAAATGGTTGTCAAGACGCCCGTTTGCAAGAATCCTTAAATAGCAGCTGTTCATACTATGACATTACAACATTTTCGAAAAAATCACAAATTTTGTATAATAGTTCGAACCCCAACAGCACGCGTGCACCTTTGTATATAACTTAAGTTTCTCTTTGTTATTATACAGGGTAATTCAAAAATTTTACGTGAGACTGTTTAAAAATTAACTGACGAGTGGAAAGCCTGTTTTTAATTGATTACAAAAGTTAATTTTGTTAGCTATATTCTGGTGTTGACATTAGGACAATGTAATATATTAACGATGATTGACGGTGTATTAGCATCTATTTCAATATGATAGATGCTTTCCTTCCATGTTTCCCATTATACGGCTTCTGGAAATTTTGCGGTCAGCGCTTAATAACTCCATATAATCAAATTATCCAATACGAATAATTTTCTAAATTACAACATAAATGTTTTAAATCAGATCTAGTCGCATTAATTATTTTCGTTAAAAAAGTAAGTAATTTGCACAAGAATAATCTGTTGGATCAAGTTGCGTAACCACCCTCCTATAGCACGAGTACGTTTTTCACGCTTTGAAGATTTTCTATACTAACAGGTTTAAGGCTACACGGGGTTTACTTAATTCGGGTAACAATCACATTGATATCAGTGACAGATGTGAATTCTATTACATTTGTATCACTTTAAATTATATCTGCATTGCTATCCTTTTGTGATTCTATTGTTGCATTTCTTTACCTACAACAATATGAGACAACCACAAATATTAAATAGATAAAATACGGATGTCTGTGAAAGATGTCATCGAGAACATTTTAGCAATTTTATCCAATATATATTTTAGTTTCACTAATTTTTTTTTAATTTTAAGGTTATGTTATCCTCTATATCGTTAACAGATTTCAATTGTTTCGTTTAATTAGGCGTTAGATCTAATAGTTACATTAGGTTAATACATAAACAGAATATTTATATATCATTCGAATGGCAAACTTCTATTTTATAAATCAAAAGAAACGTAAATCAAACTAACAAATTAAGTGCGAAAAGCTATAACTTAAAACACGGTCGACATATATAAATGTTGCCATTAGCATAGGCAGCGCTACCAAGATCCATAAATCAAAAATACGAGAAATAACTTGTTATATCCATTGTGTAATGGACTTGTTTTTATTCCATTTTTTTCATTTTATTGTCAAAATATTTTTTATGTATTCTAATTAGATGTCGTATTAGCAAAATAGATTTATTTGTTATTCCGAATTGCATATTTGCAGATAGAAACGAAACAGTTAATTTTGACCACAGCAGGGCCTAGTACCCAAGGGAAAAATTGCAGACGTTAGTGTAACAAGTGCAGCCAACCACGCGAGGTAATTCCGATAATAAGCCTTCCGTTGTTATCGACCCCTTGAGTTTTCACCCTTTATAGCTTGCAAGAAATAATGAGCACATATTCTGTCCTCAAATTGTTTTTTATTTTTTATTGATATTTTTTGTTTCAACGCAACAGAATATCAATATTGTTAAGGTTTTCCAAAATGTTCTAATTGAACAAGCGTAAAATTATAGAACGTAAGCAATTATACACTTTATCAATAAATTCAAAATGATAAGTCAACAGATTAAGAATTCTCAAATCTGTTTAGATTTCAAAAATATAAATTAATCCAATACCTCATTCTAAAGCTTCTTATTTAAAATTAAATATTATATTGGCGCAGTTCTTTTATTTAAAAAAAGTTCCATTAAACAATCTGTTTTATAAATATTTTGGTAATTATTGGCAAAAAAAACTTCTTCCAATCTCTCCGTCGAGTAGATTCAATAATATTGGAAATTCTAAGCATTTCAGATTATTTTCTCAAGTTTTTTCAATATCGACCAAGTTTTTATTATTAAAAAGAATATAGTTGGTTGTCGGAAGAATTGATTTATTCTATTGTGTACAAAATGACCCATTGGATGAAAAGCAATTAAAATCTAATTTAGGAGTTAATGCGCTTGGTTGGGCAGCTTTGTAGAATTGACTTGGTTTGGAGATGTCGCAGCATTTCCTTTTAGCAGGTGGTCACAATGAAAAATCTTCAATGCAAACAATGAAAATCATTGCGTAAGGATTGGATTTAATTACGTTGTAATAAACTAATTTTTCTCTTACCTAATGTACCCATTCTAATTTACCTCATAATAAAATAGTACATAAATTTAATAGTCGATAAATAAAATTTGGAATAACAGGAAGCAAAGTTTATGGGTACGCAATTTCATTGTAAAACCGTAAATTTGAATACATGTCTGCAATTTGAATTTTTTAATATAAAAGCAGTAATTTAAGCAAAATATAAAACGACAATAACCATTTAATAGTGCAATTCATAAGATAATAAAATACAGCCAATAAAAGAAAACTGAATAATAATAGCAATAAGAGTTTTCTTCTTCGTTGTAGTAATTTTTTGAGTGATTTTAGGTGTAAAATAACTAAACCGCTTTGTAGGAAGAATCGCCCCAAAAGCTCATCACTTTTCGTTGCGCCAATTAAAACAAGAGGCAAGAGATTTTGCTAATATATTAATAACTAATAAGTAGTTTTGCTTGGTTTCTCTATCTGATGGAAGATGAAAATTATAAACATAATCATTGATGAGTATAACGAGTAATTTAATTAAGTAACATATTTGTATATATTTCATCTTTGAACTTGGAGAATTTGTAAATTTCTCTAGGCTTATCCATTATTTTATGTACATACATCCAAGTAGTATGTCAGTCAAGTATGTGTATCTGATTAAATGTACATCTAAACATATATTCAGGTTTCACGTAGCATGACAAGGATCAAATGGCATCATGACTAATTGAATCTCATCCGCATTCGTAATCAGTTGAAGCAGGTACGCGATCCATCGTGTTTTGCACAAAGATAAAAGTAAATCAGCACTCAGGTGAATTAGCGAGGAGCCAGATTAGTCAAGAGAGCAGCGCACCGGAAATGCTCCCAATTCAAGGTTGCTGGATCGTAACTTTATTCAACACATATAAACTACCCTATAATTAGAAACCATATAACAAGCAAAAGAACTTTGATCGCACATAGTGGCATTGAATTTTTTTGAATAACTTTTTATTGAAAAGAAGAACTTTATTATTATATATTTTTCCACAACTAATAAAAATCGAGGTCAGCAAGTAAAATCAATTTCCAAATAATCAGATAAGCGGAATAAACGTACAGGCACATAAATAATAATGTAGGTGGATTTTGGGATAACAGTAATTTCCCTAAAACATCCATTCGATTCCCCGTGTATTTATATATTGAATTGTATTGCCTTTGTGTGGAAGTTTGCGAAGCTTATCTGCGCTATCTGTAATGAGATCTATGCAGTGGCAGCTCTGTCAGCGACCGCAACTGCTGTAATACTAAAAGCTCGGTTTGTGGGTGGTCAATGCAAAATGTCTAACAAATAAACTGTGTACCTATTGTTATTTCTCAAATGTTTATTTAAAATGTCAAGTCAACGTCACAGTTGTGAAGTGGGTATGGAATCCAAAATTTATACTAGAATGCTTGTTGTGTCAGATTAATATCGCACTCAGATATCATTCCATAAGCTACCGAATTCAGTTGAAATCAATCCTGTGTATCACAGTCTAATATATAATAACATAATGTATAACGATTTCGTATGCGGTTACTTAAACGCTATATGAAAACTGCAATTTCCAAATGAAAATTCCCATCAGTTACATATCCATACTATTCAATTATCGTTTAGCAAATATAACTGCTAATACTAAGAATCAAAGTAAAGTTTTTTGTAAAATATCAATTTTTAGCAGTTTATATCGTAAATGATGTCAAAAGCAATCGGGAAACATTTTTCATCTTCGATTATATTGGTTTTGTACGATATCCCAATACAATCCAATCGAATGTTATAGAAAGCGAAATAATACTTCAACTTGCTATAGAAGCAGGTTTGCGTCTTCAAAAAACATTCAAATTTGTTCCAGATGAGGAAGTTCAATGATGGCTGCCCCACTGTTGCGATCGCCCGCAGCGTTTTGCATGTCTTTTGCGGGTGAACGTCGTTTTATTAACCGCTTTTTCCTGCGGCATCATACTATAATAATTGTCCTTTTTGTATACAATTCAAATTTCAAATTTAAGTAAAAAAACATCTTAAACGGACAAGTAATAATAACATAGCTTTTAGTATATTGCTCTTTTACGGTTTTCCTTTTATTTTAAGCATTAAAAATTAAGGAACTTTATTGAAAATTATGAAATCATAATGAAACTTCACTAAACTACATTCTCATAATGTAAATCTCCAAGATATTCAGTTCTTACAAGAGACGATGATAACTTTCCAATTTAAAACAATTTGTTAGTATAATGTTACCACAAATATAAAATTTTATTAAAAATATTTATCAAATCAAATTTTGCTTTATTCCTACTTAATATTTCAATATACGAAATACAGTTGCAGTATAGGTTATGTAAATAGTATGTACAGAGTGGACCTATAAAATGTTGACAAAGTTTCCGGTTTTCCCTGCCTGTTACCGTTACACGTCTTAATGTACGCAGGGCTCCAGTATAGTTTAACGTGGATTCAGAACCACGCGAATATACGGTTTCTATGCCGTCAATTCTGGACCATGGTGGTATTTGGTATTGGCAATGGTTTCATTGACTGAAACCACCAAGTAGACATTTGGTAAGTAGACATTTCCCGTGAATCTTAGCTCCATTTCCCAATCCCGCCCACAGCGAATTTTAAATCGAATTTGGTGTATTATTTGTAATAATCTTTTGCAAAAGCGGAGTACTGGATAAGTTAGGATAGAGGATTTTTTCGTACTTTCTCCGCGAATAAAACAAAATATACTTCTGCTACCGGTTTCGCAAATTTACTCGCATCTTCAGGCAGAAACTACAATGAAAAATACAAAAAAAAATATTTTTGAGCGCTAAGTAATATATTTTCATTGTAGTTTCTGCCTGAAGATGCGAGTACATTTGCGAAACCGGTAGCAGAAGTATATTTTGTTTTATTCGCGGAGAAAGTACAAAAAAATCGTCTATCCTAACTATTATTTGTGTTTGTGTACGTTTTTGTGTTTCTATTCCCGTCGTCTTAATATCGATTTTAAACTAGCTGCGAGCAAATTAAATTTTGTCAACCTCCGAGCAACAACCGCCTTATTTCAACATTATAGCAATTAGGCATTTCCATGTGACGTCACGAACAGCTGATACTCGACTGATATTTTGAGGTTAGCATTTTTACAAGACAATTTTCATTTCAAAAATTAAAATTAACTTTTATATTATGCAGTTTGCAATTTTTTCAAAGTGAAACTGAAATGTGCAAATTAATTTACGGACAAAGCGCTAAACATTAAGCAGTATGTACTCGAGGTTAGGTTTGCGATTATTCGGGAAAGAAAATAAACAGAAGCTACTTAGAGTAATAATTTTACACTACACTCTCTACGGTTTATAAAATGTAAAAAAATTCAATTTTTAACAAAAAAACCAGGTAAAAACACAGATTTATCACAAACTTATCGAGCATCAGCTGTTCGAGGTGGAGCCAATGACGTCACTGTGACGTACTTGGAAATGCCTAATTAATCTATTTAAGAAAATTTAAGTTTTAAGTTCATGAATATGGATAGGTTTAAACATAAAATACACAAACGCTTGACACCAAATGCGATTCAAAATTCGCGACGAGCGGGGCTGAAGGAAATGAACCTGTGAACCTAAATCGCTCAGCCATTTTTTCAATTTTATTTTCCCTCACAACGTCGTCCAAATTTAAAGAAAGCTATTAATTAAGAAGGATGAATATTTCTACCTAAGCTTGATAATATAATTATTTTAGTTATATTCAGTTTTTAACGTCTTGCACAATGTCTCATTCCTTATACCTGTGTTTGTTGCGTGTTGAAAATGTTTGACGAGCACAGAAAATCTATAGCTTAACGTGCGAACCACGGGAATAGACGATTTTTGCACCGTCCACTCGAATCGGGGAAGTTTTTTGCCAAATACATATTATGGTGTTGCCTGGGGTCAGGAGGTATTTGGTATTTGACGACCAAAAATTCTTTCCTAGATAGTACCTCACAAGATTCGAACCTATAAATTTTGGAAGCTAACACTCTATCTGCTCATCAGCCATTCGCTGATCTTTGATAGAATATAATATTCTTCTTCTTCTGTGGGTGCCTATCCGTTTACGGATGTTGGCGACCTCTCTATGTAGTATGTTTTGTGCATTTAAAGTATTCTCAGGCACATAGGGGACCTACTGCTTAACGTGTGCTCCAGAGAGGCTGTTCTTGACAGATTACACTTCGATGGTATGCCACTGCCTTCCGAGGGGAGACGGTGAGAATAAAGTTTTACTGAGCCTGGAGTCCAGCCATCAGGTATTCAGCATTAGCAGCAACGTACTTAATCGCTTTAGCTAATGACTATTTTTATAATATAATATTATGCTTTGAAATATAATAATAACCACATCAGTGGATTAGTATGATCGCTGGTTGAGTTACAGCGCGATAATTCTGGATTCGAAACGAGGACTTGACGGCGAACATCAACACGCTGAAGATAAGTTAAGTTGTAAACTAAAAGAGAAAGAAGAGGATTGAATCACCTCAGAAAAAGGTTTGTGCAAGCTTTGCAGAGAAACATTCCGAACGAAATGGAAAATCTTAATCAAAACTTTCCAAAATTTCCATAAGGTTTACCAATTTAAGTTCACCAATCACTTTAACGCAGAACGACAAATGTTTAATAAAATTTTGTGCTAATTTTACTTGACTTACCAATATATTGTCGTGTTTTTTTTATAATAGATTTCATTTTTGGAAAAATTTTACAACTTGAAATTAATTGGAAATTAAAAATAAAACTGGATCATGTCTTGTTTGAATAATAATTATTACCACGGCTATGCTCAATCGGATTACGTGACCAAATGAAAGATACGCTTTCGTCAAACCATAGAAGTCAAATTAACCATTGATACAAAATTTATTTGGTACCAATTCAAATCAACACCAGCATGCGTTTTCAAAAGTGAAAATGTGTTAGTACAGTCAAGTATAGAAATGGAAAGCTAAATTTGGGCATCAAAATAGCTTGGCTGTACTTCTAAAAAACGCCTCTTCAATTATCTTACAAACCCAAAACAAATTTATTACTAAGTTGATGTTTTCCAACAATGAATAAAAGATAAAATATGTTTTTTAAGTTCAACAATATCGCGCTTTCTGTGTTCCAGCTCTGTTCGGATTGTACCCGATTACCCGAGTGTCTAAAACAAGTTCGCTTATCAATTAAAACTATCTTCAAAATCATGGCAATTATGTGACACAACCAACAATCGTCGATCGCTTACGTGTACCCCACCCTCGATTTCCACTATGTCTTATTCCACCAGGAGTTGGTATTGGGTTGGTCGTTCCGGTTTCCACCTTGATCCGGGTTTCTGTGTTTTCGTATATGTTGTTTGTTTATCACATTGATGAGAGACTGCGGAATTTTATTTCTTCTTAATATCCTTACAGCATCCACCAGTCTTACTCTGTCAAAAGCGTTTGTTAGTTCAACAAAGCACATAAAAGCCGGAGTGTTGTATTCTATTGATTTTTCGCATAACTGGCGTATTATAAAGATTGCATCTGTTGTGGATCAATTCGTTTTCTAGCGCTTCTCCAACATACTTGAGCAGATCGTTATTAATTCCATCCATTCCAGCCGCCTTTCTTCCTTTTAAATTTCGAATTACCTTCGTTACGTCTTCTTTTTCTATCTGTATTATATCAGTTTTACAATCTGCTATTACATTATCAGGTGTTTCGGTGGCGTTCCGTTGGTATATCGATGTGAAATGAGGAAGCTCAGGCGTTCGTTGATATCAGCCTTTCTATTTCGAACCATTTTCCATAGATTTTGTTGTGACCCTGTCAAATCATGTTCCATGTCGGCTGTGAACTTTTCCCAGTATTCCTCTTTTATCCCCCTTATTCTCTGAATGACATTGTTTCTAACCCGTAATTCTCTAAGGTCTTCGAGTGTGCCTGATGATTTATGTTTAAGGTAAGACTGTTTCTTTTCTTGGCTGAGCTGTTTTACTTCGTCGGTAAACCATTGTGTCTTCGGGTTTGTTGGCTGTGATTTTATCTTTCTTGTGCCACACGCCTCCCCTGCAGCCTCCAGTATGTTTTACTTCAATTTTTTCCATGCTTCTTCTACATGATCAGTTGGATAAATTTTGTTCGTGGATATCTTTGTCTCAAGTCCTTGTGCGTATAAATTCCGTGTGCTCTCCGATGTCAGACTTTCTATATTAAGTTTTTCCTTTGGGTTGTTGTTAATATTATTAATATCCACTGCTTTACGTTTTTGTTTGTTCGGATGGTTCAGCCTTAGCTTACAGAGCACCAGTTTATGGTCGCTGCCAATATTTGCTGAGTTTAGTGTTCTAACATCCAGTATTTCGGTTGGCAGAATGTTGCGGCTAGTTATAATATAGTCCAGTACAGATGCTTGACCACGAGAGTTTTGCCATGTTATTTTGTATTTTAGGTCGTGTTCAAAGAAGGTATTGTTAATTCTCATATTGTTCTGACCACAAAAATCTACCAGAAGTTCACCATTTTCGTTTTCAGTCTCTTCATTAAACCGTTGTTTGACACCAGATATTACTTGTGTTCCTAATCTAGCGTTTAGGTCTCCCATTATTATTACGTGTTCTGTAGGTGGGATCGAATCGACTTCATTCTGCAGAGTCTCATAGAATTCTTCTCTTTTTTCGCATGGTTTACTAATGTCAGGGGCATACACGCTTATGATACTGACTTTATTGTTATTTAATTCCAGAGTAACTCGCAGTATTCTCTCACTTATGTAATCAACGCTATTTATGCTTGTTTGGAACTTTCGGTGAATAAGGAGGGCGACCCCCTCTTTTGCTCGGCTCTCTTTGGTAACTCCACTATAAACCATAGTATAATCGCCATATCCGCGAGTTCCTTTGCCTTTTTTCTTAGTTTCGGACAGTGCGCAAATGTCTATTTTCTTTTCAGTTATTTCCGTGATCACTTCCTGAGCTCTGGTATTCCATGACATTATGTTCCAAGTCGCCAATCTAACCGTGCCGCGAGTCTTAAATCATTTATGCCTTATTCCTTGCGCTGTCGTCATCCGTTTAGTCCATCCAGTTCCGAGGCCGTTCTTAGTACTTTGAGCATTATTGATACGGCCGAGATAGCTTGCTAGGCTGGTTTCGGTCGGACTGTTTGGTCCGCGGGAGGTATTTAATTTCCCTCCTACCCTGCCCTAAGGCCGAGCATTCCCCTATCCGCCACCCGGGGACGCGCCCTCTAGGAGTTTCAGCCTCTCCCAAGGGAGATACCTTCCTAATAAACTAAAATCAAATTTTAAAAACTAATAATTTTGCAGCTTGGTTTCACATGAAAGCAGAATCGAGGATCCCGCAGATCATATGAGATCTATGGTAGTACTTCTTCTTTTTCCTATTAATATAGGTCCAGGACCTGTTTTTAATAATTTTTGAAATTAGTTCTGTGAGCATTTTTGGCTTTTTATATCTCAAGGTAGCTTGCTAGGCTTGCCATTCGATGTGCCTGCACCCTGTTTTTTATTGTTAAGATGGCAAATCATTAACATGGGGACATGAAAGCAGAATCGAGGATCCCGCAGATCATATGAGATCTACGGTAGTACGTAACGGTTTATTAGGATTCGTTTGTGTATTACGGGGTAAGTCGTATTTGCACTTTTGTTTGAATTTTTGACTATTACTTATTTATATTCAAATTTTGCAACGCTGATTTACTCGTTGATGAGTTATTTAAGTGGGGCTGTTTTGTTGATAATCAACATAATCGATTTGCTTTTTTCATTATTTAGCCATTGGGGCCGAATCTTCCTATCGGTTTTAACATTTAATTGCTAAATGTTACGTGTTGTGCATGTACCAGATATTGAATTTAAAAAGCACCCTATGTGTGAACAACTCATGAAACCCTAATCTAAATATACATACTAGACACATGGGTTAGGTAAGGTGTCTGTAAGATATATATTTAATTAATATCTGATAAAGTGCTGCAGTAATTCTTATAAGACATTAGGAAGTCTAAAAGATTTTTTCTGCACAATTTTTAAGTGCTTGTCATCCTGTGAACTCAGGCAGAGTCCAAGCCTTAAATACACAATCTCAGAATTCGGTGTTAACTTTCTACAAAATACAACAATGTATCTGTACTACAAAGTTCATTAATTTGATTCGAGACAAATTCTCATATAATAAATCTCGACCGTGGGCACTAGTCTATGATGAAGTAAAAGTGGTTCAAAATGGTTCAAAACCTAAGAGACAAGATAAAATGGTGGTTGAAAAATTCAAAGTTTTTCGTCAAAATGTAGCTGGGACTAAGGAACAACCATGGATCCTTGAATTCCCTTTCATGGGGATGACCTGAAGAAACATGCAGGATTTTTTTGTAGAAGAAGAGAGGACAATAGAACAAATTGGAAAGAGCTTAAGGAGGCATACATTCAAAATTGGATCAAAATTGAAAGAAGAAGCAGAGAATGTTCTATAGTCAAAATTTTCAAATTATAGAACAACATGAGATTCTATTAACGATTGGAGTTGCGGCATCTTTCCATCAGTCATTCAGTTTGTTTACATTTGCAAAAAGTTGTGCTTTCTTGGCTTTAAATCCGAGATGTTTTTGATGATAAGTTAAACAGTTGTCCGACTTATTCTAAGTTCTCGTAATATTTAAAAAAAAAAGTTGAGAGATTCCGGTCAATATGTTTGCAACTGAAACTTCGGTTATTGGAAGTTCAAATATTCAATTTTCTTTTCTAAGCATTAAATCCACGATCTCAGAATTGGGTGTTAACTTTCTACAAAATACAGCAATGTATCTGTACTACAAAGTTCATTAATTTGATTCGAGACAAATTCTCATATAATAAATCTCCACCGTGGGCACTAGTCTATGATGAAGTAAAAGTGGTTCAAAACCTGAGAGACAAGATAAAATAAAGTTTATTTAAAATTAATCTTATAAACCAGTGAATCGTAAAGTTTTTTGAAAAGTAACCAGCGGCACCTTTCACAGCAAACGTCGCTCTTTTATTTCGAAAATTTATCCCGGATGTAATTTGCATGACCGTTATTGAGTATGCTCGTTATGCAGAATGCTGGAACATTTTAAAAATTGGATTTTTAGAATTTTTTCTTATGCAAATGATGCATTGAAGTCAAAGTTGTAACTGCTTTAATGTATTTAAATTTTATTATAATGCAATACATTTGCGCATGCTACCACAACGATTATAAGTTGACAATTTGTTCGACTATAAAATGATGAAGATTTAAACCGGAAAAGTACTTTTTTCGGTGCTTCCACCCGCTGTTTACTTCCTGTAACAGCGAATCGACTTATTTTGCATGTTAGAACTGAGTAAAAAATTTACATTTCAAACACTCGATGTCTTATATTATAAACCCAATGTAATGCATACTGATGTTAAAATAGGTTCCATAAAGCCGCATTACGATATCGATTGATAATTTAATTTCGGATTGAAATTTGGATAACTTTTGAGGGAAAAATAATGGGCATATCGGAAAAATCAATTGGTTTGTAATAATAAATCTTATGGTTTGATTTACGATTTTGTGTTGAAAGTACAATTAATACAAATCTATACGCAACTTCCCCATATCTTGTGAAAGTGGTAGTTCTGAAAGACGAAAGCTTGTTACGTCACAACTTAACATTTAACCAATCGTCGACAACTTTTAGCAATCTGTCTCGAATGCAGACTTCCATAAAAATAAATTAATTTTTTCCCATTCCAAAAATGTACTTCAAATATTACATCAAGATTTGATCAAATAATGGAAGCAACTTTTGGATTTATAAAAATTATAATATGTTTGAAACGCAAGTTCTAATTTAATCCGACAAACGAAATTTCAATTTTGATTTAGTGCTATAAGATGTGAAAATTTATTCGAGCAAGACTTATTCCAAATTTGCACAACCTTTATTCATACACATGCAATCTTTTACAGATAATGTAATTGTGTTACAAGCAACATGCTGTGAAGAGGCCAACAGAACTACAAAATATTAATAGAGTTACAACACAATCTGCACGCACCACCGAACAGACAAATTGTTTTATAAAGTGATTACGTGACGGCAGTTATCAGTGTGTGCCATAATGTTATTCTAGTGCACTCGAGAGATATATGAAAGAGCTACTAGCAGTGCGTTACGTACCAATTTGAACAAGGGATGATATCAGATTTGTTATTATTAAATTATTGTCCCAGTTATTAATATACGTATATAATAAATTATTACATTGGGGTGGTTACATATAATAATTATAACCAAATTTCCTCTGCTTATCTAATTTGGAAAATTGTATCTCATAATTGTTTCATAAATCTCAATTTATATTAAAAAGTCATTACAGATAATGGTTAACCTTCACTTTAAAACTCATAACCAGTATTATTGGGCTTGAAAGGAAATTTTATCTGTGACATTTTAATATAACTCTTGCCAAACTAAATTTTTTTTCAAAAATATAAGTATGAAATTTGAAATTAAATGAAAGATGAGGAATGCTTTTGAAGTGATTACAAGTTTAATATCAACTCTCACAGATAGTGTCAAACATGTCAACTATTTGATTACTAAATAGAGACGTCAAAGCAAAAAGAGAATCATGTCGCGTGCAGGTCGTGTGGCAAAGATATTAACATTGTGACTGTCATCTCATATATTCGGTTCAGAATTTATTATCATATCACTGCAGATTTACAACTAAGACCCGTCAAATTGAGTTCTAATTTGATTCGATACGATTTAAAATACTTAACAATACAGCAGCTATTATTTAACGGGGTGCGAGCTGCATTAATTATAAGAAAAAATGCATTTCTACGTAGTACAGTTTTTGGGCAATCCATAAAATCACGAAACAATGATCAAAATACTTTGCAGAATTAAATGTTTTTGTAGAGAATAAAAAAGGATTAAATTTTGAAACAATTTATTCTAAATTTATTGAATTTTCTTTTCCTCAACTGCACAACATCCAAAAGAGGAATTTATTATAGTTCGAATTAAAACCCACGACTGCTTACTAATATATTTTATGCTTACTACGCTCTTGGCTTCTGCTGTGCTGAATTCATTATTAATCAAAATAGTCCTAAACGTTCTTATTAGGCAATACAAAGTCCTCCTTCGTTTTTCTTCTTATGCATTTGGTTGCACATGCTTTCTCAGATCATCCGCTCATCTCATCTGATTTGAGGTCGTTCTCTTTCTCTTAAAACCTTCCGTGGTCACCACAGTTGCATTCTATCATCCATATTTCTGCCCGATACTATGGCTTGTATATTTCCAAAGTCCTTGCTTTTTAAAGTATATTGGAGAAATTAGAGAAAGCTTATAGCTTTCCCGTCGCTGCCCAAGTTAGCATTAATAGTTATTCTTATAATTTCCACCATTTGGATTTCTTTATTCAGTTTTATTATTGATTCTAAATGTTTACAAGAAGTACTCCCGGGCGCAGTAAGAATTTGATTTAACCGTCTTCCCTGGGGACAATGGTAAACCACTCATCAGGAGTTATCTGCAAGGAAGCCTTTAAAAAATGAGCCACAACGCTTTTGTCAAGAGGCAAACTATATCGAGTTGTTCGATTGTATAATATTTTCCCTATTCTAAGAATTTCCTTTTCCACCATGATTTTGGTTTATGTATGATTTTTTCATTTACTTAGTCCAATCTTCCCACTTTTTGTGTCTAATAATTCCAGTACCATTTCTTCCTTAGTATTACATAGAAATATTAAGCATAGATCTTCTTATCACGCAACCCAAATTGATCGTGGGTTTTTTTATTCACTTATGTAGTTCCAACATGTCTTTTGAGTTCATACGCCTATCTCATATGTGGTCGTTCTCTCTCTCTTTTATGGTCCCATGGTCTCCGGTGTCTCCTATGCTACTTCGTCGAATGTATCATCCTGAAATTGTAACTTACAAATTTTTATTTAAGTTCTGCTAGTTTTTGTCGAACGTCCACAGCTTTCGTTATATTTCTGATGCTTTTATTAGTTTCTCTATCATTTAATGCAATTTGAAGCGTTTGTCTTTCCATCTCGCTTTAAATTTTGATCACCCTATCCATGTTCATTTGTATCACCCTGTCTTACAGCTCTGGTAATTAGTATAGGTTTTGTATTAATTATACTATCTGTGGTATATGTAGCGATCCTAGAATTAGTCCATGAGTGTAGAAGTTCCGCGCTACATAAACTAATCGCCTCGACAGCGCAGTTGTTTAAGCGCGCGTATTCACAGTTAATACGCCAGGGTTCGAATCCAAGTTGAAGAACATATTTTTCAGCATACCATCTTGCTACGTATATTCTGCTGTTTTCAAAATGGAGTTCTTCACAACCCAATGTTCTAGGATGCCGCGATCTTCTTGCAAGTCTAAAAATTCAACATACAATAGGATATAGCACTATGATTCTCAATGAATACGGTTAATATTTTCATTGGAAGCAAATATCCTCTTTTAACTAATGTTCGTGGACGAATGGCTGAGTGGTTAGCGTGTTAACTCTCATGCCGAGATTCTTAGGTTCAAATCCTGTGAGGTGCTATCTATGGAAGGATTTTTTGCTCACCAAATGTCTATCTGCTAGCCAAAGATAACATTATGTATGGCTCAAAAACTTCCCTGGTTGGAGTAGACGATGTAAAAATCGTCTATCCCCGTGGTTCGGAATCCACGTTAAGCTGTAGGTCCTCTGTGCTCGTCACTCAGTTTCAACACGAAACGAGCACAGACAGGGAAATCGGAAGACGTAGAACGTTAAAAAACCGATGCATACACACTCAACTAATGTTCTCCGTTCACCTGTTCCCAATGGTGGTTTGTGACTTCTTCCAACGGGAGGACACAAAATTTAAATAAAAAGGTTACATAAAAATTTTCATATTTCTTACAAAATAATTTAATTCCAAAAAAGGTATATTTTATACTATTATTTTAACCGGGGTCGGAGGAGGGGCTATATAAACAACCCCCCCACCCCCCGGCAGAAAAGTAAAGCATAAAACAGTATCATAAAACATTTTGTAATATTTTACCGCCTAATCGCCAACTTCTGGGGGGTATGGAATACCCCCCAGACCTCCCGGTCCAGTCTCAGCAGCTTGATATTTTTGAAAACCTCATTTACAGTAGCGGATCTTGACTTTTTTCAATGGAAAGGCACAAAATTTAAAGAGAAAGGAAAAATTAATAAATGTTTAAAAAATAAATTTTAATTATTTTTGTATAGTTAATTCTAATTTTGGATAGGAGAACGCGTGCCAGTGTGCCTTTTAGACTAAACCGCCACGGTTCAATACGAAACATCAAGGTCATGAGGTGGGGCGAAATAAAATAAATCTAAAAGATTTCTATTGTTTTATTGCCGACATCATTAGGTATTTGTGTGAACGAACTCCTGAGGTGGTGAAAACCATCATCATTATTAACGACATATTTAAAAGAACCTAAATGTATCTGTGTGTGTCTGTCTGTTGACTAGTACTAGTACGACTAGCGCCGTAACTAAGTACTATGTTGCGAGCGGCGTATTCGCATTAAAAAAATATTATTTTGTGTTATTCTGTTTTGGGAGGGCGGCGCCTCGTCGCCCTCCCCGTACCAGCCGCCACTGCCTATTCCCTAAGTTGAATATCCACCGAATTTTGATATTAGTGTGATTATCTTCGTTCATTCAGAAGAGTTATTGGGCGATGGTTATTTAAATTAAATGTCGTTTTATATATAGAATGAATGCTGCTGCTTGGTCCCAATCCTTCGGAAATATATTTTCATTCATAATTTTGTTTCGCCGCATTATAACATTTCCACCGATATCCAATCTTTACCTGGAGTCTTATTTTTTCATTTTTATCAACACTGTTTTCCCTCTCTAGTTTGCTTTTTCGTTTCGCTTTTTCGTGATTTTTTCCGATGGTTTCCTGTTTTCTTTCTTATAACTAGAATATTTTTCAGTTATTTCAAGGAGGATCTTATCCATAATCATGCGTTATTTTATTCATTCGTTTAGATTTATTTCTGGATTAATACCGTTTGCTTCTATTTTTATCCTCCTTAAGGGTTGTTATTATTATCTAGTCTAATTATTTTATCAGTTATTTTATTATTCCTTCTATTTTTATCCTCATGAGTTGTTGTTATTTTCTAGTCTAATTATTTTATTTACTTTTTGTTTCCTATATAAGCTTCCTCATTGTTGATGAGAATTGATCCTGACTGTTGCTTTTAATATACGATATACACACGATCTTGTATTTTCCATTCCTTCTATTTCATTTGTTAATAATTTATTTTATGATTTTTTATTTCTTATTGCGTCAGGTTCATTTAGTTACCAATCTAAGCAGGTTGAGTCGGAAATAAATTGTTTGCTATGGCTTGAAGGATTAAATACTTATCTGATTGGTTAATTGTTTTTGCCAACCTCAAAATTAATATTGCTGCCGATTATAAAATTTATCTATTCCTAATGTACCTTGTCTGTTTTTAGTTACTAACCTAAAAGAGTTTCGATGCGGCCTTCAGGCCGCAAAACCATGATCTTCTACTTTCTAATACTTTCATACTTACTGTTTATACTGATGCTATTTATTCAAGTATATACCTAATATTTTCAATGACTGCCGAGCACAGTTACATACTCGATCGTTAAACCGCAGGGACTAGCGACTCGAATAACTAGAAGTTGATTTCTTTATGGGTCTGATGTAGTTTATAATTTTGTTAACGTAAGTTATTAGGAAAATTTTTCTCATTTTAGAAATTTGCTTCAATATTTTTGGTTGCAATATTTATAAAGAATAGAAAAACTTTGTTAAGGGTTTCCCCGTAACTTGACTATAATTTTCAATCTCAACACGAGCTTTCGTCCCGGAACTATTTTAAGTTCCCCGATTAAATTTTATTTTCAAGGTTTCATTAATAAGAATTACAAAATGCAATAGAAATAATATTTGTTTGTTATTTTTTTACCAAATAATTGTTGGAACGATTAAATAATAAATTATTCATTTTTTTCAGACCACAGGATTACAACAATCATTTACAGTTAATCCAGTTTGAGTTCTTTCACAAACTAGTCGCATGTGTCATACAGCTCAAAATTCATACACCAACTTGAAATAATATAGCTATCATATAGTAGGATATATTGTAGGAAACATTATCTAAAATTTCGTCCAATACAAACTGCTTTGTCTTGGAGTGCCGTATCCGCTCAGCGAACGTTGGTTATGAAGTTGGTCAAAGCTACTCATAAGATGACCTAGGAAATGCAATGAACGGAGTAGTTTCCCGTTGTCTTCCCTATAGCCCCATAGATTTATCCTGAACTTCAGATTACATCAGCAACGTATCCGGTGCTAACAAGAATAAAACTGACTTTCCTCCCCAAACCCATAGGTGCAATTAATGCATTTTACTTTATTCCACTTTTTCTGTTGATGGATAACAATTTGTTATGTGAATGTATGTAAAAAACTTCGAAAATATTCTGTAGTAAAATCGGCTGTTTTTGACGAATTTCATATTTGTTTGCAGTTATTTCTTTATAATTATGTATTTATATATTGGATTTTTGGATAGATACTCGTATCTTGTATTAAAAGTTTGTGCGTTCTAATTATCTTTCATTTATTAACCGATCTTAATGATTACAAGTCTCGATCGTTTTAACCTAAAAATGCAAGTCGAGCCTGACGATTATGAAAATTAGTGCTTTTTAGTTCTCAAAAGTGTTTTGTGCATTTTTTAGGTTAATGTAAAAATATGGATATGATTAACATTGATTTTCACTACATTAACAAGGATTCCAGGGATTTCCAAATATAGTAGATTAATTTACTTCTACTAAATGTGTGCTTTTCCCTTTATATTTTTTCTTTCGTTGTGTTTGTTTTTCTTCGTCTTCAATGCTTTTCTTTATTTATATACCAACTGGTTGCTTTCCACGATGTGTTTCCTATTGCAATTCTGGTTTTTAGAAAACTTTGTGAGCCATTGTAGTTCAGCACTTGAAATTAAAAAAAATTATTTTAAACTTTGGGTAACTGTCATGACTCAACATTATGAAGCAATTACAGTTTCAGCAATACTTAATCCTACAACCAAATTTATCGTAAAAAGGGACAAGCGTGTCTCGATCATATTATTCACAATGTAGACGATCAGAGGGTGTTAAAAAACGTCATTTCGTGTCTCGTTGGTTACAAACGTTGACCACGTGGCTTTACAAACTGCCACGTGGCGCGATATTGTTCTCCCAGCTTTCATGTTTCAGTGACGCCGACGTAACGCGTTGCGATGCCGTTCTAAACTGCTACACTTGAAGCACACTTTTCAGATCCCTCATAAGTAAACTTGGGTACCAGCTATTTTAACATTTACCCGAATTAGTAATAAATTGTACGAATTTAGTCGTTTAAGACACGTGCTGTGGCTTACTTGCAGACATTTTAGCTCGTTTGTGGTAATTTTCATTGCAATTTGACTATAACTGAAATTTTTGGTTTTGATATTGAGTTATTGACACTATTGCATTGAAAAATCTCAAAACTTATCGTTTCTTCCATATCTTTTCGAGTTTGGTACCTACTATATAATCTTGTCATGCTTCAATTGCAATTTTTGATTGTGAGAGTATTTCTTGCTGAAAACTAACAATACGATGCTTTAAATGGTCTATTTATTGAACCGCAAGTATTAAATCCGAGCAGTTCATAGATACTGAAAATGGTTGCATTGTTGAGCGGCACTTTCCAATCGAATCGGCATCTCTTGGTGCATGGATAGCTTTCAGAGACAATCCAGCTTAAGAAGGTTCTTATTAGCATAGAAAGAGGCTAGAAATGCCGACACTATTGGTGACAATAACTAAATGGACCTTCTTGTACTCTATAATCATCACACGCGTGGTTGATTTAGTACCTGAAAATTGCACCCCCTGTATTGCCCAACTAGGTATTGTTCGCGTTTTATAATCAACGTGTATATCCATAGAGTCGCCGTCATTGAAGCGTGCTTGATGTATAAATGTGCCTCCATAACCTCGAATAAAATGAACTTCGTTCTTTGAAAACCTTTTTTTATTTGTTCTGCGGCATTCTTTTACATTTCAATAGCCATGTACTGTTATATTTTCCATTAGCTTGCATGTGGAGTAAAATAAAGCTTTTTCAGTTACGATATAGATTGTAACAAAACAACGACTCTCGGATATGTAATACGATATAACATGGTACATATTTAGTCTTTAATATTGTTTGCGGTTTTACGATCATATAGGGGCTTAACATTGTTAAAACAAATTCTGAGACGAGGACGTTGTTACTAATGTATTAAATTAATATGCATGTTATTTAGTACACGTACTTTTTATGCTTTCTAAACTTAAGAATTTAATCCAATTTGAGAGAACCTTTGAGAGAAGTTAACAAAATTTGTAAAGCTCACATGAGAAATTTTTAATAATATTATGCTTTCTTGCCAAAATCATTTTATGTTAAACGCCGCGAAAGTCTAAAAGTTAATTTCTTTGTGTACATTACGTGAATTAATAATAAGAGTCGAATATTCCATTATTCATCAAGTTAACATTAACTTACCGCTTCATGAAAACTTTATTATTGTTTTTGCAAACTTAGACTTCTTCACTTTCGGATTTAATTGTAAAAGGCGAGTATTATAATTTAAATATTTTTTAGTTTGCATAATAATATTTTGAATGGAAAATATTATAATACGAGTAAAAATCGATATCGTATTTACGGTTTATCATAGCCATTGTAAGGAGTCTATACAAATAGCTAGTTTAGTTTTGGCCCATTAATTTGGCCTATGCTGGTTTCGATATTACTTCCTGCAACGGATGCTCTGGGTAATATTATCGTGTACAAAGCATTGAATTCCATGACCGTTCGTGTCTTTAATAGTCTTACGCTGCGGTAATCGCCTGCCTTGTTTGTGGTAAATTATTGGAAATCTGGAAATTGTGGTTCAGCTATATATCGAGAAACAGTTACACAAGTTCTATATAAATAAAGCTCTCTATTATTATAATTAACCACGGTTAATATGCAAAGTTTGATTTATAAAAGTTACATTACAAACATAAACCCTTCTTGATAAAAACTTTTTGCTAGAGAACAAAAGTGTAATAAATATTCATTGGCTTACTGTAAAGGGTTTTGAAGTGGCGCTGTATATTAAATATGAGTTTAAATGAATAACATTTAGAAATTTAGCACCCTAGCATTATGGAATCATAGCGCAGTTGTAAGCAGTTACAGCAAACAATGCTTTTATATCGTATTACCCCCAACTTTAAAATACGGTATCCATAGCAGTTAATACCAAGTCGACTTCTCCCTCACGAAGGAAGTTCTTTGATACTATCGGTGTTGAATCATTACCGTTTCAACCAATTCATCATAAGTGTCATATATGTAGGGTGTTAATAGCAGAAAGAAACTTTGGGGTAAAGGGCACCTTATTTTTGTCAATTCATGTCTCATCATTGTATAAGAGGGAAGATGTCACACTGTATATACTTCTATTATTTAAATCAGTACGCGATGAATTTTAAATGCCACAGAGATAACAATGCAACTGCGATATGAACCATAACCAATCACATTATCGTTATTGCTGTAAACATAATTTTTTCAATAGCCACGCCAAATTTTCTATAGACTAAATAGGGGCTACTTAAGCAATGAATCGCATAAGTCATAAGCGTTTTTTATAGCGCTAAACCAATGACAATCAGTTTAAATATCTTTATGCAGTATTTGCACCCCAACTGAAACAAAATTCTTGGTTTTCCTTTTTTAGAAAATTCATTTTTAGAAAAACATTAACATTTGCTGGACTTGATTCATTTCTTGTGTCTATACCTTTACAACTTCAAATTCAGACAGCGTGAAAAGAGCAACTATAAAAAAGTGGGATTTGGATAAATTAAAAGAATAAGAAACAAATTTGAAGTTAATTAAAAGATTGTAACGAATTTTTGCATTGCGTTACTGGATAATTTTTGCTACACTCGGTACACAAATCATTGATTGTGCTCTCTGCTAGGTGTCGTGATTAACGGACATCTTTGGTTAATTGATAAAATTGATCAGACGTCGTATTTTAGTCAGAGTCGTTTTATTTGAAATATCCCGAATATTTCTTCATAGTAGGGTACATTTTACTCCAGATAGTGATCTCGCATTAGCGGATGGTATTTTGTGACAAACTGTTGCCAAATTTTCGAACACGAAAATTTTTGCACTTAGAGCTGTCAACTTGGAGTTTTACAATACAAAATATTACCAACTAAATATTTACATTCATATTTACCTTATTGGCGACTGTCAACTTTAGCCACAACAACTTAATTTTCATTGCAACTCTTGCATGGATATTCAATCCGAGGTGTCTCATGGGTGCAATCAAGCCCTTTTTGTCATCGGTAGCCAGTGGATGGAGCTGAACATCGCAACCTTAGTTTCAGTGCGTGTGCCTGCAATTCAATTAAAAGAACACGATGTTTGTTTTGCGTGTAATTGGGCATTGTACTAAACCCAAAGAGCTGGAAAGGTTTGTGCCAATATTTTTTCTTTTAATTCTGTGCAGATTGTAAAACACACCAGTTATTTTTCGTGCAACTGCCGTCCGTGATTGTGTACGCTGATACTGGTACAATAACATTTATTTTCACAATTATTTATGTAATACACTACCATTTTGCACTGTATCGAGCTCAGCGATTATACTATTTTTAAATTTTACATCTTTTAATTTTATAAGCGATACTCTCAAGGTTTGCGAACCACGGCCTGCCTCCGACGCCTTGGGAGTTGGCTTACCAGAACACTAGGGTCAATTTTTTTCACGGAAAATTTACTGCCAATATTTTATTGGCAGATGTGGCAATTGGAACCGTAGAGTCAATTATGCCACACGGGGAACATTGTTTACAAGTTTTACCACTGAATTCCAAATTATGAGAACTAAAACGCCCCTCGAAGAGATTACAAAAAGTTTCGGCGAAACAGAAAATGAATATTTGACTAACGAAGAAAAGAAAAGGAAACCATGGATCACAAGTGAGATATTACAACTCATGCAAAGATAAAAGGAAAGCCAAGAACGATGAAGGTCCTACAAAAAAATAATGGGAGCAAAAGAGAACTGGACCGCTAGACAATGCTCTGAAATAGAATTATTAGAGGGGAAACATGACATCTTCAATATGCATAAAAAAGTAAGAGAGACGGCTAGAACCTATAAAACGTCAACAGTGGGCAAAATCCAGGATGGAGATAGAAAAATAATCATAGAGGAAGAAAAGAAAATGGCAGTTGGAAAGACTACATTAGGGAATTGTTTGACGACAATAACAGACCACTTTATCCACCCTTACATCAAATAAAAGAGAAACTACCAATAACAAAGGAAGAAATCACGAAAACTATAACTTTACTCAAAAATAGAAAATCACCAGGCCCAGATGGAATCCGTAACAAGTTTCTCAAGCTTTTGGATGAAGAAAGTATTGACTGGCTAACTTCTATTTTCAACAAAATATACTCGTCTGGGATAATTCCGGGGAGCTGGCTCAAGTCTATGTTCATTACAATCCCAAAGAAGCCAATTCCTAAAGAGTGTGGCGATTCTCGAACTATAAGTTTGATGAGTCATTTGCTCAAGATTTTCCTAAAAATAGTACATAAAAAAATATAGTATCGAGTTTGAGAGGAACAGATCAGCGAAACAAATCCCAATATGTGACGTAAAAATGTAATATTTTTAAAGGAAATGGATGGCCTTATCAAATACAATGATAATAGCAATTGGTTTTTGAATTGGGTTGACTTTGGAAGTGATTTTTAGGAATTGTTGTTACATCTTTTGGACTATGCAGTATTCTAATTAATTTGGACCATTGTTTTCCAAGCCAATTTGTTGGGATCCGATTCGTTACTGGTAGAAATCAGGAATTTTATTTGTTTGTAGTTGTGTGATTTTTGTGCAAAATAACTGATAAAGGTATTTTATCTCTTGTACGCCATACAATCGTGCAGATAAATGTTTGATAACATCTAGCCAGAAGTAGTGACTCATTTATTTTGTCTTTTTTGTCTTTTGCCCTCTGAAACTAGCCAAAAGGACATCTATCGCTTATTCATACGGTCGCCCTGAGTTTGAACCATCTTATGGTCCTCTCTTCTCTTTTGCTTGACATATTGCTTCCGTTCCATAGATGACCACCTCGCATCAGTGTCTTGTAGGTATATCTTTATCTTAGTCTTTCTCGATAATTTTAGCCCTTTAGCATCTGTCTGTTAGCGAAGTACGCTCTATTTCCCTGTTGTAGTTTTCTTTTTAATTCTTGTTGTCTCTCGTTCCTGTTGCTTATCTGGATTCCTAGAAAGCTGAAATCGTGAACTTCTTCATACCTCTCGACCTCTCGTTCAGTGGCGTACCTAGGGGGGGGTCCGCCCCGGGCCCCCCCCCCGGGGCGGGGATTATTAAATAAATAATTCCATGTTTCTCAAGTGAGCGAGCTCGTTCGTGGCTCAGTCGTTCAGAGAGCGTCGGTTTCGGAGCTGCGTTGCGTCGTGCTGAACGTCGTAGATTCAATTGTTCGAATTCGGGCTCTTACGATAAAACTTTTTATCAGTTTAACATTTTTAACAGTAATGATAATTGATGACCTCGGACTGCACGAGTTTGTTCCCTTATTCTATCTATTATTTCTCTGCACAGGGCAATAGCTTATGGAAGACGGTTAGATTAAGGCAAAAAAAGGCTAGCCACATTAAAAAGTTTTTTTTTTGAGGGTGAGGGGGGCCTCCAAAATAAATCCGCCCCGGGCCCCAAGTGGTCTAGGTACGCCGCTGCTCTCGTTGTCGACTTTTAGATCGGTTTTTCTTTCTATTTCTCTTCTCTGACACCTCATGTATTTGTTGGTTTATTTTTAGTCCAATTGCTATTTCCCAGGTCTTTGATTTTCTTGACCGTATCAATTAATTTCCCTGCCATTTCAGAAATTATCAAGAATCACTTCAAATCACTTTCTTCTTCTGTGTTTAGCCATCTTACTTTTGTTTCGTTTATCAGATTTGCTTAATTTTTATTTCTGCCACTACTAGGTAGTGATCCGATTCGGCATTGGCTCCTCTGTAGGATCTCATATATTGGACTTGTGCTTTTCGTTTTTTGTTGTCAGTACATTGTCTATCTGATTACCACTATCTTTTCCATATGGTCTTCTTCTTAGTTTTCCATGTTTTTACTCTTTATTTTGTCATCATTGCAATTTTTATTCATTTGTTCCTTCCCATTTCTTCCTTTTCTTTGCGTTGTCGGCTTCTTTTCCTAATATTTTCTTTCGGAGCAACTGAATGGGAAGATTCAGGTACTCTTTCCTCCATATTGTCTAGTTTTTTGGTGTTTGGTTAGTATCATTTCTTGGTTTCAGTGTGTTGTCCTTCCACACGTATATTTTGTCTTGATGCTTGAATATCTTCTGATATTCGATACTCTTCCCCCGTCCTTCATTTCATTCTTAGCGAATGTCCATATTTTGTTCTGTAAATCTTTTTCCTGATTTGTCAGGTCACTCCCAATAAACGTTTTGGTACCTCTTAGCTTTATTTTATGTTTCATTATTATTTCCTTTTGCTTGATGCTTCCAAGCTTTGCCACTATTACACGGTTTTCCTCTGATTTTCCTATATTGAAGGCATCCGCAGCGTCTACCTGTACCTGCATCTCTGCATGAAAAGGAACGTCAAATAATAGGAAAAAAAAGTTTAAAAATGCAACAGAAAATACTGTAAAGTTGATGCAATTAGTCCCTGATGTATTAATAATAACAGAGAAAGAGAATGTAGGTAGGTATCTATTAAATTACGCGACAGAAATGCCAATATTCTATTAATAATAATATAGTAGACGTAACTTTTCAATATATTTTTATATTTTTTTATTTTCATCTAAAAATACATAAAATGTATTATTATTTAGTTACAATTCGAATTTGCATATTTCTAATTTGAAATTGATTGGTCTCAATTTGAAATTATAAAGGTTGAGGTCATAATTGATCTTCCTTCGGCCCCACTCATGGGGATCGTGACCATAAACGTGTAGATCACAGTTGTTCAGTATTTCACCTTCGCCGTAGTGATTGCAGATTTAAAAAAAATTTAAAAAGCAAAACCAACAACTACAGACTATCCGTCAAAAGTCTTTTTACTCAGAATAAAACATTTCATTTTTTCTCCAACGTCGATAATAAATTAAAAGTAAAAAAAATGATGGCATAATTATTTGACAAATTAAGTTTTGGTTTCAGTTTTGGGCGTACAAGATTTTTTATTCTAGATTTGACAACAAAACCTGATTTCTTGCTTTAAGTAATAAATTTGAGGTTAAGTTTACTTTCACATACTGAGCCGCCATGTCAGCGGTAGTAATAGCGATTTTACAGACTGCACTTTTGCTTGATTTGTACAGCGGTTTTACAGCATGGGACGAAACAATAAAACTTTTATTCAGAGTATATCATGTGCGTAACCTATAAATCTCTTTTTCTCCTGGATACAACGACAACGTCATTTTTTTCATATATTTATCTTCGAAAGTCATCATTTCTCGTACGATGTAAGTTATCAGTGTATCATGATATGTTTCAGTGTCTGTAATACGTACATTACGGGTAAATATGTTATTACTGACGTCGACGTCATCTTGAGCTCTTTGCCATTAAATATAGTTTGCTTTGTCATACACTTGTGGTTAACTTAATTCTTAATAATGTTGACGTACATTCTTGCCAATAAATTCCAAGAAGGTGCAGTTTTGCTCGCGGGTATTCTCTTTGCTGTTTAAAATTGCACTTAATAAATAATAATCTTATCACTTGGGGTTCATGTTCCTTTCATTAATAAAAATGCAATCATATTCAATTTTTGTTTATTTAAGACTTTTATTTAAAATTGTAATTACATAGTACATACCTATGTATTCGTTTTTAATATCAAAAATTGTACATTAACAATAAATTTTACTAAGTAATTTTGATTAAACTTTGAAATTATTATTTATTTACGGTAATTTACAGAACTGAACTTGGCGGGGAAACCCCGCCGCCTTGTCTGCAATAACTTCTACTTTTTTCTACATTTCTTTCACGCCTACACGTGTGGGATATTTATTTATACATTCGTTTGAATAATAATTTTGTTTTGGATTTTTAATTTGTAATAATAAATATTTTATTTTTTACATTTAACTTAATATAATGTTTTTATTTGAATCTTGGCATTTCATTTCATTACAAAATTATTTTGTGGTATTCCTTTGATTATTTTGGTACAGTTTTCTTTTTTTATTCCTGTAGGGCCTTATCCTGGAGAAAAAATAGCATAGATGCGTACAGAAATGATCCATTACAAATTCGCTTGCTTTTCAGAACTCGGATCGTAATGGATCATTTTCTGTTACTTATACGTAAATAACTATTACTGATGTTTGAAGAACGTAATATCTTCTGTAATTAGGAGTAAAACTACTTTTACTCTTATAGCCTATAGCTGATAGATATAAATATCTTCAATAGTAGATATACAAATGCAAACTTGATGTCACAATTGGAGTTAACCAAATTTTTCCAAATATAATCAATAATACGCAGAAAAAAAATAACACCAAGACAGATCAAGATCGACAGCACAAAACACAGAACTTATCTTGGTTTCCTAGGACGTTCGGTGTGGTTGGAGACCAAAATCCAGTTGACTAAGAAGCGGAAAACAAAGGCAATAACCAATTATGGTTACTACAAGTCGGTAGCTATAGCCCTAAAAAAGATTGCTTTTGAAAAGCAGAAAATTATGAAGGAGACCAAATTTTGACTCGTAGATGTTCAGAGGGATAACGTTAAGGTGTCAGTAATAATCCATTCAATAAAATAATACTAGGGCATTAAAATGACATTAAAATGATATTGATATTTCTGAAACAAATTTGTTTCCAAAGCTTACCTTGGAAACCAAAAACGCTACGAACTTATACATCAACCTGTACTTTATGCTTCGGATCATTATCTTTAATTAATATGTAATCACTTTGTAGCCCCATATTTTGATCGTTAAATATACAAATCTTGGTAAATTTTGACCTAAAATGTTGATATACATTTGTGGTCCATCGTACCATCGATTAAATGGAAATTTACTGCACCAGAGGCACTTGCATAGCCCCATACAAATAGTGATACGTACTTCCTAGCATAATAGTAGGATATTACATTTTCTTTATTTAGATTTGTATTTTTTCCTTTTTCACACAAATTACCTGCCAAAATATTAAACCTAAAATATTAAATTTTGACTCATTCGGTAAGTATCATCCGATTCTAAAGTTCTCCGTCGCATTTTTATACTCTTTTGTAAATTTAAATCTTTTTGTTCTATTTCGATTATATTGCTATCATTTACTTATAGTTAGAATATTTTCCACATGTAGTTTTGCCATAAAATCGTAATTTTTGTAAAATTTTGCAGCTCATGTGCCATTTGCACGCCACTAAATTTAGGGTTTCTTGACATCAACTTCATTTGAGAAAGCTTGCTTATTTTAAAAAAATTTTGTGAGGGAATACTTTTCCAAATCGTTTGCGCTGTTATACGTGGTCTATTAATTATTTTAGAAATTTCTTTGGCTGATTTTAATTTATTATGTAAAATTATAATATTTTTTAGCTCCTTTACTTTAAAATGTGTATATATTACTATAAAATAATTATGTACTTTCAGTGGCGTAGCTAGCATGGGTGACACCCGGGGCGGATTTAATGGGTGTCACCCCGACCTAGCCTGATGACCTTCTTTTTGAGTTGTCACCCCTAGGAACCTAAAAAACCAAGAAACGAGGTAATTTTAGACAATAATTTGGGGTCGGGTGTCACTCCCACCTAGGCCGATGACGTTTTTCTGAGGTGTCACCCCTAGAAACCTAAAAAACCAAGAAACGAGGCAATTTTACTCAGGAAACCCCCAGACGAGTGACACCCGGGGCGGTCCGCCCCCACCGCCCCCCCCCCCCTAGCTACGCCACTGGTACTTACATCTTATGGTACTTACAATCACGTCGATATTAGCTTATAAAAAAGCTTCTTGCTATACTTTGTATAGAAGCCTAAAAGTATTAAATTTCAGCCAAAGTAGCAAATTTTGAATAAGCAGTCGCTGATTTTCGTCTCAAATTATATAATGTCGAATACTTTTGACATGTGGAAAAGTATGTTATTTTTTAAGTAGATGTGTTTGAAATTTTTTAAATAGAAAAAGTTAAATCATAAACAGATATGTTTACAGTTTCTATTGCATTTTTTATTTTTTAAATTACATGTAACGTAAAACAGTTATAGGTATGGTTTTTAATTCAAAATATATGTATTTCCCTTACCAAGTTTTTCCCACATCAAGTCTTTGAATTGCTTACCTGCCCAATTGAATATTTACATAGTCACATACCTTTCGACACTACCAACGAAGAAGGACGTAACTCACTTTTACCTATTTTTCAGGAGAGTGATTTGAAAGTTTGAAAACTTCTAGAAGTATTATTATTTAAGCCCGAAAAAAATATTATAAATGGAAACACCTTTTAAATTGGTCCCATTTATAATATTTTTTTCGGGCTTAAAATAATACTTCTAGTAGTTTTCAAACTTACAAATCACTCTCCTGAAAAATAGGTTAAAAGTGAGTTACGTCCTTCTTCGTTGGGAGTGTCAATTTTGTATTTCATGACGAATTAATTCGTGTAATAATAAAAATTGTCTTACTCATAATAACTTAAAAAATTCGCCACTATACTGAATTAAATTTTATATGACTATTAAAAATACGCCATAACATCCAAATAACAAAAATGGTTTATTGTTCAAGTTGTGAAGGGGAATGGATTACATTCTGTTTTTTAATTTCAGAGATTGGTTGCACATTGGATCAAATTTTAATAACATTGTATTTTATCATCAAGTGCAGTAAACATAACATATAATTTAAAGTGAACATAAAGAATTTGCAATTATGCAAACCCATTAATCAAGAGCATTTCCACTCTGTAAATCAATCCAAGTTACGCTATTTACAGACACTGCGTTCCCGGTATTTGTAGCCATTCTGGAGTCATACTGAATAGAATCATTGTTTACGTAAACATTGTAGTTACATTGATTTTAGTGTATTAAAAATTTCAAGTAATAATTTTAAAACAATTAAAATAATTAATTTTGCCTCACATGCATGTTATAAATTCTCATTTAAAATCACGCAGACTGCGCCAATGTGAGTGACATATTTGATAAAATTGAAATATTACACAAATTTTTACAAACCGAAAATTATTAGTAAAATTAATAATATTAAATTTCTATTCACACCATACCCTTAAATGTAGGTAGTATCGATATTAAAATTTTTAATTATTGTTTAAAAATAAATCACGATTGTAATGAGATTCATTTAAGAGCGTCAATTTAAAATGAAAAAGGCATGTGAATTCGAGATTGTATCATTTAGATCCGGATAATAATAAGGGCCATACGCTACTAAAATTATGAATTTAAATCTGATCTGACGCTTGCATAAGTTCACTTCCGGCATGTCTCATCACATGCACGTGGCTCCCTCTCATACTTCCGGAATTGCATTCAGCTTTGCTACACGCCTCGTTATGACAAAAATATATTACAATAAAATTATTATAAGATAAATTGACTATTTTTAAAACGACGGTTTATGTAGTAATGTAGTTACATAATAGATGTAATAACTTTACATTATTTAAATTGGGATTAACAATATCAGAAACAAAAGCATGTCCAGTGTTTTATTCGCCCTGCGTATTTATTAATTAAACAAACTGTTCACTTTTAGTTGGAATGGAAAACTTAGTATTAGATACAGCTCTTAAAAGACACCCCCTAGAAGGGTCTGTCACGATATCCACAGTTCCGGATTATACTTTAATTGATTCGGGCACGCAGACTGTGGCTGTTCGCGCGTAAAGACATCATTGTGCTCCGATATCCCTAATCATTATCTCCCTTTATTCAACTTTAATTGTACGTCTTTTTATTTGCTCTCTATTATCATCAAGAGTCTAAAAAATGTAGTGGCTGAAAATTTATTTACATGTATGAAAAATATAATATGAAAGTCCCAAATCAAAAAGAAATCTTATCGTATCAGAATGTAAAATGTTCGTAAGATGTTAAGAGCTTTTGATTGATGAATACAATAATATAAGAAAGTCTGAAATCTTATATTTAAGTCAATCATTGGTGGATGGTGATGCAATATGCTATCTCCAAATGTTCAGAACGGATGGGAGTGTGACAAGCGATTTGCTCAACGGTGTGTGAATGAGGGACGGTTTGATCGGGTCAATTTCTAGCTTAATCTGAACGAGCTGGACAATCTCAGGATCGGGATAAACGCGGACTAGGATATATTGGATGCCCACGCTGAAGTGACCTTTAAATTTATTTGAACGAATATACACTTCAATCGTTTTTCGTTTCTATTTTGTACGTATTTAGATATACCATTCAGCGATAAGTAAATGTCTTTATTTTTTAAACTTTCCTATAAATAATCTGCTAAATATAAATTCCTGATATACAAATAGGCATCTTTTCCAAATAATACAGTAATAATGCAAAGGTTACTTATTTATAAGTACCTGCTTCAAAATTATATTAAATTGTAAACCCACATATAAAAGTTAAATTTAAACTTGAGGATTTAAATTCATAAGCTGTTATATTTATAAATAAAATAAAATATTTTTATTATAATTACATAAATATTGGAACTTATGAATTACAGCAGTTATGCAACTGAGAAACAATTGCAGATGTAAATAAAAATTTGTTGCTCGTCACTTCTTTGTCAGATTCCATCCGTTTTAAAAAAAAACCTTGCCATAATTTATTCACTTTCAAAATAATTTGATTCCAAAAAATCTTTATTTTATGCTATTATTTTAACCGGAGGTTAAAATTTATATACTTGTTATAAAACAAGTTTTTTACAATCATTGTACCGTCTGATCACCAACTGCTGGAGGGTCTCTGCAGCTTCCTATTATTTAGATATTTAGAACTTCGTTTGCAGTGGAGAATCGTGACTTTTTAAATGAGAGTTCACAACATTTAAAGAGAAAGGAAAAATATATATTTATTTAAAATTATTTTTTTATAGTTGTTGGCAATTTTGGATAGGAGTAACATACTTAAGTATCATCAAAGTACAGGTTCCAGTTCTCCATTTATTTCTTGACAGCATTAATTAGTTTATTTAAGTAAATCGTTGGGGGGGGGTCCTAAACTGTTGGGTATTTGTGTAGACTCAGGATTCCTGGAGTGGTAAAATTCATATTATTGTCGACTTATACGAGTATAATAGCCTAAACGTATTTGCGTGCGTGTCTGTCTGTTACATTAAACGGGGCCGATGATTGGTTCCCTCAGTGAGGTCTTTAGGCCGCAAAACCTGGGAAATCACGAATCAGTGCGGCCTTAGAACACTACCTCCTACCTATCGACTTGTTCACAACGCATCCTTATTGGTTTATTTATTGATTACTAACCTGAAAAGGTTTCCGTGCGACCTTTAGGCCGCACAACCATGACAATTCTGCATGAGTAAAAAAGTAATGAATGATAACATAATTACAACGATATTAATATGAATATTATGTAGATTTTACATTTACTTTTTTTTAACTTTGTAGTAAAGTGTTTTAAATCTGTGTCACCGATTGTGGTCCAAGCGGTCCAACCAAAATTCCAGTTTAGTATTCGCATTAAAAGAATATTTTTCTGAGTTATTCTGTTTTGGGAGGGCAGCGCCCCGTTTCCCTCCTCGTACCAGCCGCCACTGCTTATAATAACCAATATCATCTCAAATAATGACCTAAGGCGCTGACACACATGCTACTTACTGGCACGAAAAGTATGCTATTATGACGTAATTGTCGTAAAATTACGTCTATTATGACGTAATAATAGCATGCTTTTCGTGCCACTAAGTAGCATGTGTATCAGCGCCTTTATAATCGTACTATAATTATGTACATGAATATAGCACATATTTAATGACTGACACTGAATGTTGCATGATAGCTTTCAGTGTTGAATGTGGTTCTATAGATAACGACTTTTCAGTACGGTATATGTATGTACCCTTGTTTTTTAGTTGGTATTGCGACAATATGTCGTATTGTATTTAGCAGTGTCGTGCTAAGGATTGATAGTTTACCGTAATACTGCATTCCTCCCTTACCAAAATAACATTAAGTTTGTAATTTATTAAAACCCAAAATGTTGTAGAGATCCTTGAGTTCGTTCTGGATTTCTTCTGGTTTGAGGTGTACTTAACGCTAACTGTTCATGTGAGACAAAAACTCCTCTCCTGCGAATGCAGGGTCGAGAATTCTCCTCCCACGTGAAGTGGTAACCACCTCACTTTTCAACGTGGGGAACCCTAGGTGTTATTGGCTAGCTTATGATGTTTACGTCGGTCTGCGAGGGACGTGGATCCCAACCTAGAACTCTCACTGAAAGGTTAGATGTACCCCCTCTCTCAGGGAAATAAAAATACGGTAATGTAATTAATAGTTTAATGAACACACAAAAATCAATAAAACTACACACAAAATCACAGATGGCAACAACCTTCGATGGCGAATACAAATAAATACTGGCTTCTGACGGAAGCCAGCCAAAAGTACAAAAGCGTGAAGCAATCCTCCCCGTGGGGAGATCCAGCGAACTACAAAAAAACTGAGGTGTCAACAAATACACCTTGTAATGACGTTACTCAAAAATACTCGTAAATTCATATAGAGCAATCACAACCAAAACAGATTAGATATAAAAATGTCTCACCTGAGCGCTCGGTAAGTTCACAAGATCTTGGTGACAGAAAATCCAATCAGTCAGGAGGGACTGCTCACGAGGTTGGATGTTGAATAGTTGTCCGCTAGGTCCCGACCACTAGGAAGGACTGCACGCTCGGTGATGATGGTTCTCACAGCGACCCACGTATTCGGCTGCAGGACGATGGCTGGACTGACGGATGGTGTAACCCAACAACTGGTGGTTCCAAAATTGAATCCAAATCGCTAGCACGCAGGACGTTTGCTCGCTCGGTTTATTGGCAGGAAGTGCCACAACAATAACGCAGTTCGGACGATCACAACGGCAACGGACATGAACGAAAGGGACAGTTGTACGGACTTCAGCAAAACGGGTGATGTTAAAAAAAATTCGATAGAGCTTCTTTGTTGACAAAAATTGTCACCACCAAAATCCCCAAGAGGGCGCTCAAAAGCATGCACGGACTGCAATCGTGGAAGGAGCTGATAACGAATGCAAAAATGGCGGTGCACCGGCCAGGTGCAGATAACGTATAATTGGTACGGAAACTTCCGTAATCGAAAAAATATATGCCGGTTTCACCCCTGCGTACTCGTGGTTATAGTAGAATAAATTGATGTACTTGAATTTACTAGCACCCGCAAAAATCAACTATGATCACAGCACCGCACACACTACGAACTTCTCGCCTTGACGTCCGGAACAAAAGTGAATGTCAAAATACCTAATGCGCGGTGATAAAAAAATGGCAGTGTCTACACTACCATTCCAATGAATTTGAAATAGATGGCAGTGGCCAAACAAATGAATTGCTGGAGGTTGATCATGACGAACAAGGATCTAAAATTCGTCATACATGTAATGCCCTGGAATGGTTTTTCATATTGTTTCTCGGTGGCAGCTTGTGACTTGGTTCAATGGGAGGTCACGAAATTGAATCAAAACTTAAAATTATTATTTTTATAATTATTTTTGGAGAGATATTGTTTCCGATTTTGGATAGAAGGACACATGCCCTTATGCCCTTTAAATTAACCTGCCACTGATCCACCTAAAGATAACATAAATATCATCTGGTCAAGCAGAATAACAAAGTACGTGTTCTACTGGCCCATTTCTTTCTTGACATGTACAACATACTGGCTCGTCCAACCAGAATTTGTTTATTTAAGCGTATTGCTTGAGGGAGGCGGGGTGGGGGTGAATAGCACCCAGTTCTCGGGCGACAAGATCCCCGGAGGTAGCAAAAGCCTGAATTATCATCAGTATCGAGATCTGTGTGTCAAATCAGAGATTTCTCCGTGTGTTGTCTTTGAGACTACGATCAGTTACTTCAGTACGGCCTTAGGCCGCACAACCCAGTCAATCATAAATCAGTGCGGTCTTTAAACATCACACTACCGGCTATAATATATTTTGTTTATAAAATATCTCTGATTAGTTTATTTTCTGATTGGCAACGTAAAAAGTTTCACTTTAAGCCGCACAACTCTGACAATCATGCACCAGTAGAAAAGTAATGAATAAATAAATGAGAAAATAATTTCTATAAAAATAATTAAACTGATATTAACAGTGACGATATTAATGTAAATGTTATGATCTTTTGGTGTGGATCCATTTAGCGTTATAAACCCAAAGATAGATGAATTAATAAAAGGATAATTTGAGCTACTTCTTCGTAAAATTTTTACGAATTTCCTCAAGTTGTTATCCTTTTATATATTTTTGAATTAAAAAAATTAAGGCTATATTATATATTTAATTATTCTCAACTCCTACTTTGAATAGGAGTGTGAATTAGGGTATACATAAGAACATGTTGCAAAGGGCTTCTTCAAGAAATTCTTAAGTAATCGCAAGGAAGTCCGACGTTATTATTTTTGTTTGTTTGTTTTTGTGCTAGTGGTGCATGGTTTATGATGCAGTCGCTCAGTGCGGCCTTTAGGCTACCCAACTGCGCGGCTGGTTTTAAATGCGGCCTTAAAACATCACTTCCTATAAATTCCAAAACGGAAATTTTTTATTGGAATAAAAAATTTTCTTCCCCTCGGATCTGAATAAAATAAAATCTCGGGTGTGAGGGTTGGGATAATAAAACAACGGTTTACCACATCAACTAGTTTCGAACCCTGAACGGGTTCATCTTCAAGACTATATTTAGAAAAGGAAAGGTTGATACAATCAAAATTCAAAAATGCATAAAACGCAACACAAAAAACAAAATTTACCTCGCGGTAAGATGTACTTGTCGTTAAATCCCGAAACTGGTGACAAATTGTGGAATGGTGAAAATACAGACGTAATGTTTGTCAATATAACGATATTTAAAATTCTTATTTTTGAAAGCAGCCAACTTCAAAATTCACCAATCCACCAATAAAAAACTCATTGGCGTAACATAGAGTTGTCAATTACCCAGTTCCCTTTTTCCCCTTTTATCCTTCCATATTTTTATCACCGACTTATAGGCATTATCAATCTGTTCGAAGTCGGTTATTTTGTTAACATTATTGGTGTTTGTCAAAATACAGGCCGCCTCCAGAAACGCCCGCTTTGGATAGTTGCTCTCACGTGCAAGAACTTTAACGTTTTTTTCCTCAAATTGGTGATTACAAAGACGTAGGTGCTCCGATAATCCGGTTTTATCTAACCCTTTCATTGCATCCAGCCTGTGCTGCCTTATTCGTGTTGTTAGTAGTTGTTTGGTTTGACCCACGTAAGGTTTTTTTTTGCAATCGCAGGTGATTTCGTACACCACATTACTTTGGTACTTTAAAGGTACATTGTCTTTAATTTTCGAGTAAACCAAGTTGGACAATTTGTGGTCGTTGTAGACTGCTTGCTTTGGATATAATCTCGAAGTAGTACCCTCATCTTCGCTGCCAATTCTGGATGGAAAGACAACTTAAAAAATCGTGGTAAGGACTCTGGAATCGAAAGAGTAACCTCTGGAGGCTGTTTTCTTCTTCCTCGATCGAATAAAGCACACTGCAGAAGGTGTTCAGGGTAATTATTTTTGATCAATTGACTTTTCAATTGCAACAACCGTTTTTCTCTCAGATCCGGCGTGACACACCTAATTATTCTGGTCTTTAACGTGTTGACCACACTCATTTTGTGTTTGAGGGGGTGTGAAGAGTTGTAGTTAAGGAGACGTTCACTAGAGGACGGCTTCCTGTACAGGTCAGTGTGCATAGACCCATCTTGTCCAACACACACCAGTAGATCTAAAAAGGGGATACATCTATCGACCTCCAACTCGTAGGTGAATCTCAACCGGTTGTCAAATCCATTCAAAATATCTAAGCAGTTGTTAATTTCGTTAGAAGGCACCGCTGTGAGCATGTCGTCTACGTACAACATGAAAAAAGGGACCTTAAAATTGATGGATCCCATAAAATTCATAAGGAGGTCGTGTAGGACAAATCTGGAG
The DNA here is from genome assembly GCA_932274525.1 of Podabrus alpinus. Taxonomy (NCBI): domain Eukaryota; kingdom Metazoa; phylum Arthropoda; class Insecta; order Coleoptera; family Cantharidae; genus Podabrus; species Podabrus alpinus. The sequence goes on along the minus strand of OW026457.1, from coordinate 61,323,046 downwards.
AAAATGGGACTGCTCGGATCTCCCATCGCACTACCTACTTTTTGTGAGTAGAATTCTCCTCTGTATTGGAAGTAGCTTTTATCAAATATTAAGGAAACCATCTCTATAAAACTCCCCCTTTTAATATCCGTGTAATCAGATATCAGGTCAAAACTGCCTCCTTGGAAACGTTGGTAAACAACGATTTGACATCAAAGGACACCAACACGTAGTCATCCGGCAGGGTCACATTACTCAGAATCTCCATTGCATCAACCGAATTAAGTACACCAAATGGGAAACTAGGTGCCACTTTGTCTAGGATCGAGTTAATAAATCTTGCTATCAGCACAGAAGGAGACTGGATACAACTAACTACTGGTCTTAATGGCATATTGTTTTTGTGGACTTTTGGTAAGCCATATATAAGTGGGGGGCGAGCATTGTATTGTGTGAGTCGTTTTTTAGTGGAGGAGTCAATATAACCATTATCAAACAACTTTTTTGCGATTTGGTTAAACTTGCTTTGTATTGTCGCTGTGGGATCTTTATTCAATTTCACGTATGTAGGATCATCCAAGAGTGTACACATTTTGCTGTGATAATCGGCTGACTTCATGACCTCCGTAGAATTGCCTTTATCTGCCTTTAGGACCAAGATTTGGGGATTTTCTTTCAAAAATCTTTTTGTGGTAAGGACTTGTTTTCTAATTAGATTGTCTATGTTGATATGTTTTCCTTTGTTGCAGAAATTGTGAACGGTATTGAGGGCCTTACCACGAAGAACATGCTTGTCTTTTTCTGTGGTTTTTAGGTTGTTCAGCAAATAATGTACCTCTGAGAGGAATTTAACCATGGGAAACTCATTTAATGTGGGGGTTATACTAAACTTTGGGCCCTAAGTTTAGTTTAACCCCCACATTAAATGAGTTTCCAGTGTTGTCTCATTGATCTGGTTTGTACGTACCGTGGTTTGTACGCATTAACTCTTATTCCATGTTGGATTATTTATTTCGAATTTAGTCACGTATTAATTCTCCTAAATTTGGTCTAAGGTTATTAATATTTTATCTTGCGCCAATATTTTGTATTGAATTTGGCAGTGTCTACCTAAGGATTGGTAATACTACAATGAATATCATCCAAAATGAACCAATAATAGTGTAAGAAAATTGCGCAAAAAAAATAAAAAATCGGTTTTCTGCGATTTTTCGACGAATTTCGTTAGGTAATTGTTCGTACTTTAACATACCAAAAATCGTCCTCTTGTAACCCGGAGCTTACGTTATTACCGAATTCTTCGTCTGAAGTTGAAATTTTTTATGAAGGAGTGAAAATTATATTTTTCATCAAAATATTTAAAAAAAAATTCTATTTCAGCTATATTGTTATCATATAACTCAATAAAAAAATTAAAAACACTTAAAATATTTTAACAACATCCTCGAAATCATGAAAAGAAGAGTTTCCTAAAAATGGTCAGGGTCTTCTCATTTTTGGATATGTTTTAAGGTTTGGGGTCCTAATAAAAACTCTGAGTTGGCGACCTAGGCGACCGCCTGGAAGTGCCGCCATTTTAAAAAAAATGGCGAAAACAAAATATTTCTTCGCAATATTTCCTTACCAGTAGACTTTAGGACGAAAATGACTGCTATATATCTTATGGAGAACAAAATTTACTACAACTTTTATCTAAGTGGGCATTCGCAATGGACATAAGCATAAGAAATACATAAGCATAACATAAGCATAAGAAATACATAAAGTTGGATACCTGGTTTTAAATGGGAGCGTTCACAATGCAGTTATACGTAATTGTTATGTTTAGGGAGGCCCATAACAACTACATAAGAACTACATAAGAACTACATAAGAAGTTGGAATATTTCAACTTTTACGTATTTCTTATGGAAATTAACCTTAATTTGAACGATGCGCCGTTTTTCACGCAGTGAACACACCTTCTTGTGTGACAGTTCAAGTAATAATATAACCTAAAATTGTACATTCTTTTGTAAATGCTCTAAAAATTTATATATATATATTTATAAATTATAAATAAAAATAAAATATATATTTGAATGATGCTCCGTTTTTCTAACCAATAGAAACGCTGTCAGGGTTCACAGACCTTTAATATTAATATAACCTAAAGTAACAAAGTTATTAGTCATGTGCATTCTTTTATATACGTTGAAGATCCCAGAATACAGAAATTATGTCACAAAATAGTTTCGTGTTGAAACTTCATAGCGCCTGCGCAGTTTTTTAATTTTTATGTAATTCTAACGGTCATTGTGAACGGTCCCATCTTATGCTTATGTTTATGATTATGTTTATGCTTATGCTTATGTAATTCTTATGCTTACGTCCATTGTGAATGGGCACTAAGGTATTTTACTCTAAGTCTAATAGTTGCTGAGCACCAGCACTGTTAAATAGAGCACATTTTAGAAATACCAAAATACAATTGACAAATCTGAATTTCAATTATCGCTTTCTGAAATACAATTGACAAATCTGAATTTCAATTGTCGTTTTCTCAAATACATGTGACCGTTTCTGAAATAAAACTGGAAAAGGTGTAGATGTAGAAAGTTCGTATCTGTGCAATTTGTGAATTGACAATTTAAGTTTAGGTTATGTCTAGAGATGAGATTTTTAGGTCGTATAAATGTTATACCAGAGAGCGTTAAAGGGTTAATTGATACACGGCCCCGTTCGAAAGTTATGCTGTATGAAAAAGAAAGAAGAAACGGGGCCGTGTATCAATTAACCCTTTAACGCTCTCTGGTATAACATTTATACGACCTAAAAATCTCATCTCTAGTTATGTCATTTAAATTTAACAGAAACATATTGTTAACACTGCCAACCTAGTGAAAATATTTTAAATGAAACAAGTTAGATTTTTATTTAGTTTGTTACTTAGGCAGTACCTACTAAAGAAGCAATTTCCATCTCAGAATGTAATGTAGTAATAATAGTATTATTTTAGGTAGGAAAACTAAAATATTGGAAAAAAACCAAATTAAATCAGTTAAAAAATTACACTGTAGTAATTACATTTTTTGTAATCAACTGCGTATACACGTGTTTCCGACTTGTCAGTGCTCCTCAGTACGTCATAGTCCAATCACAGTAAATATAGAAAATGTTATCTAAATTATCATATCGACAACAGTTTTTTGTATATATTATCATTACAAAATTTCAAATCTAAATTTACACCTAAATTGTAAACGATTTTGCAAATTTGAAAATATCGGGTAATAGAATTTGCCGGTTAAATTTCAAGTGTAAAATCAGATTTATATACAGCATACTACACACACGATTATGTGTTAAGCACACAAAAAGACTGTCACCTGCATTTGACAGGCAAATATAAGGCGTACCAAGGGGCGGAATGTTGCTCATGCTTGACTGCATATTGGTGACTGCACAACGAGGCGGTTCCTTCATTGCTACTGATGCACATGTCCAATGCACAAAACTATTACTATTGTTCACAAGATAAACCCCACGGAATCAACAAAAGACTTCATGTTCACAACCCTCAGGTAAAATCTCTTACTACACAACGCTAATGAGTTATTTCTTAGTATAGCTCTTTATAACTGCAGGATTGTACATCTTGTTTAGTCTCCTCATACTGCATACTCTCAGCTCAACACAATAATTATTAGATACACCAAACATCATATAAATCAAAACTAATTACTGTTGCAACGTTACTATTATCGCATTGATTAATTTAGGGTAATTCAGTTAAAGTGAAACAATATATTCATGTACATATTACTCATTATACTTACAACACACTTACACACGTATTACAGGCTGCGGAAAATTAACTCACACAGCCATTTTCTGAGCATCGTTTTTCTGTTTTGTGTACCTGAACCTGAATATTCTTTAAGGTTATTAAAACACTAAGAAATACTAATCTATCATAATAATCACAAACTCCGTAATTACTAATTACCAACATATTAATTTATCAGCATAGAGCATAGGTAATAATTTCAAAGTGGTGCCCTCGCACTCCTCAACTTTTAATAAGGTTTTTGTCAGGCACATTCGCCTAATTATCTCAGTATTCAGTTATGTTTCAGAATTTTCTTTGAACTAATTTGTTAATTAGCTTTAGAAACTCTTCATTTTTATGGACTTGGGTAAAATTTTTTGCTTTTAAAATAAATTAAGGACTACAATCTCCAATTATTTATTCATTCCTGCAAATTATAAAATTATAGTATTGAGTGGTTTTGACTTTGTTTGATGTGGAATAATCTTATTGAAAGATCAAATTTTGTTGCTCAATTGAGGAAAACTTACAGCATTCAAAATAATCCGGTGATTTTAAAATTTTCTTTTAACTTAGTTTATTATACGTCGCATTTTTGCATGCACTAGAGAAATTGAAGAAAAAGAGCTAAAATGGTTCGATGTTAAACTGATTTAGTCAAAATGAAGTCGTAAGCAGAAGATGTATTATTCCGAAATTAAAACATGGAATAATCAATAAGTGGATCCAAAATTGCACCCAATACATCATGCATGATTAATCCTCTTCTTCAAGTACGCTGCTGTCAAATTTCAGTATGCAGTCTGGACGGATAGGTATTAGTAAATGACAAATTAGGGAACCGAAATCCTACTCACACCTCCTCGGGGTGGTCCCTGGTAACTTGCGGAGGACCCTCAGAGATCGGGCGCGAACCCCGGTGGATGGGAGAAATCCGCAAGGCTGACGTGAGAGGTAACATCAAGGAGACGAACACCAGTCTTCCCCAACGCCAAGCTGAGGGAAGTCGACCCGACAGCGGTGCAGACCGGGCAGACCGGGTCAAGACTCTGCACACCAGGGTGCAGAGAGACGAACCTCGCGGGCCACTACCTAGTGGCTCCCAACACGCATCAGTACACAGCGATTCGGGTGATGCCGGGGGGTCATTGCGATCAGCCCGGGCCACGTACTCCGTTTGTGCCCAGCGGGAGCCAGCTAATCCGGTGATGACGGGAGGCCGTAGAAAAACGATCAAGCCGCAGACCATCGCAAACGACAGCGGAAGTGATGCCGAGAAGGTAAATCTCGCTGCTCGTCGGGGAGGGGGTTCTAGTCGGTAAGAATCCGACACTACCACCCCAGATAATCGGGGTGGTGTCTTTTGAAGATTTCCCCCTTCCCTGCATTAAAACAAAAAAAAATGACAAATTAGGATTTGACAAACCAAATTTGTTGAACATTGTATTTGTTCTTTTTATCATAAACATTATATATTTTGATTGCAATTTATTGGGCATATACTAGATATAAATGAGTTGGAAATCTTTGCTTTTACTTTAAGTACTTAACTAAATATTTGGTAATGAAAGAAACATGCCCATTTAAATAGAATGACTTCTGCATTAGGTACTAAGATTAAATGCCAATGTAAAGTTCCCCGGTTCAAGTCCGGGTAGAGTACAAAATTTCTTGACCGTTATGATTTCTATCATAACAATAACGAAAGGGTTACAGGCATTTCGAAGGTCAGCCTAACAAGGTAAAAATTGAATAAGTTAGTAAAAACAGGTAATACCTAGATCCATGTTAAGAGGAAGATAATGAATAATTTTAGTGCCTGAAGAATGTTTTTCTGTGCATTTTTTAGGTTAAACTTAAATACAGATATGAATAATTTGAGTTTTTGTAGGATTAAAAAAATTGCTTTTTTTGAATTGCTCGTGCAGATTTTATCTCATCTTTGGTAGTGTTAGATTAGTTGTGTTATTATCATCTGCATACATTTACATTTAAGTGTAATCTTTACCATATCTAATCAGAAAAGAAACTTTTTAAAAAAATTGATCTTTGCGGTGCCCCTGAAACCAGTTTCTCCATTTTGGATATATGAATATCCAAATCTGTGGTGGATGCTAACAGTGCTGTGATGTTTTACAAATGGAAAGAAAATGGAAAAGTTGAAGAAAAGGCGTAAAAATGCATTCAAAATTAATCTACTATGTATGTAGTATGTATTTCTCCTCTGTTATAAGTAGTGATATTTCCATTGGTCATAAACCCTAAAATATGCGAGGCGGAGCTATAGTACAATTATTATTTGTAGCCCGATATCTCGTAGGAGATTAATTATCACTTATGTTTGCATTTTTTAGATGGTCGGTCAAGTGGACATTGGTCTCCCTTTGGATTGTCTTCAGGATGTTGTCCAGTCTTCCCATATGTGTATATTGTCTTCTCTGTTTTCACCCTTTGACAATGTCCTCTATCCCACATTCTTGTTTTATATCACTTGCACGGTGATATCATTTTTCCGGAATCGATGCCGTTCTCAATATTGTATTGAATAATATGGTAATGTCAAATTTTAGACAAGCCTAGTGCTGCCTTCGTATTTTAGGAACTCGTTTGAATTATTGTCTACATCCAGTGCTTTTCAATATTTTTATTTCCACTGTTTCGCAAATTGATTTTATTATTGGAAAAGTATTGCATAGTCAAAGGCAAGAGCCGTATGCAATGCAACCGTAAACAAACCTAGCCAAATTTAGTAACTATAGCGACAACGAATAGCGAAGTGTTAAGGGTGAAGCAGAATAGAAGCCGTTGAAAGGCGTCAAATGTTAAAAATTTAAGTTGGAATGCGTGTAAATAGGTTACTGCGCACAAAGTGTATGATGTTGAACATTGCACTACGTAAGAAGTTGATCAACTTTCTATTTTGACACTACTTATCGTTGACAAACTTCCAACGTGGTGCAATGTTCAACACAGTACATTGTGTACACAATAACCTATTTACACGCATTTCAACTTAAATTTGACATTTGCCGCCATTCAACGACATCCATTCTGCTTCAGCCTTTAGGCCTGGGCGGTGTTGCTGTATGGCCTGGAGACATGGATCCTAAAAGTTGAAGACAATGAACTGCATAGAAGAAGTCTCCGTTCTTCAAAGGGCACGTAAAGCCGTGGACCCCCTATGAAGATTTGCCTTCATAACAACCTTTCATAGCACTACCCAAGATGTACATAGTAAAACCACAGAACAAATTTAAAAAAATTGATAAAACACGGGTCCCACAAATAACGTAAGAAAAAGCATAAAAATTAATAATAAGTGAAGATCGTTAGGACCAATGAAACTTTTATTCCATCTTGAATGTTACCTACTTTGCTTCTTTTGGAAAGTCTTCATGATTCGAGTTTCGAGCTGGATCAATTCTGTTTTTTCACTTTTACTTTACAACTTATTCATAACGTACCGAGGATTACCAGAAGGTCTCGCTAAAAAACTCCGTCAAATCCGCGACCCGAACTAGGAATTTCCGCTCTGCAACTTATTACATTCCATAAGCCACTGCTGTCATTGGGAAAGTCTAACAAATTCGTTGATAGGTAAGCTACTTTCAATAGCGACGTAAAACGGGGTGTTCTGGATATCCAGAAAACACTGCACCCCCATCTGCCACATACCAACTTTTTATAAATGAAGAATATTATAAATTCAAATTATTCTTTATGTAAATTTTACACGTTATGCATTTCTTACTCTTACGTCCATTGTAAACAAGCACTAAGGCAAGAAGTGATTATCCCGGGATATAATGCCGTGGTCAGAATTCCACGTTATACTTTAGGGCCCATTATTTGACCAGTGCGTTCAGTTCGATGATAGATGATTTTTGCAATAAGACAATTAAAAACCAAAAAAATGTATACTTTTAATGATTTGTCAGGAGCTGATATACTTATTTGACAGCGTCTTCGATTTGTATGTATAATTTATGATTTTTGACTGTATTTGCATGAAGACGAGATGAAGGCTCGAAACATGTACCAGAAACAAATCTTTGTTTTATTTATTTGGGAATACAGGCAATATATTGTAGATACCTTCAGTTTATGAGCCCCTGACCGAGTATGAACACGGGCCCCGAGAAAATTCGTGAAACCATTGCCCTCCAACATTTATAATTTTCAATGTTTAACGTTAGGGATAGACTTTTTATTTTTAAATTTTCACAACAAAATTTTAAATAATTTTTACCTTAATTTTATTTCGATAAATTGAAACATTCTCGAGAAAATATTCAATAAACAATAAATAAATAATAATATTATCGGAACCACTAAAGAAAAGACGTGCGTCATCAATAATTCGTCATCAATAGTTGTCTGTAAGACAACTTATTATTTTGCATCGGGTAGGATTACCTAACGGTGACCACCCCAAAAAAATTGAAAATTTCCTATAGCAAAGAGAAAGGTTTATAGAGTATACTGTAAAAATTTCACTTGCGAAATTATACATAAAATTTCGAGAAAAATCAATTTTAAAATAGCATAATTTTGCATGTAAAATGCATGTTTAAGCCACGCACAAAATCACTTTTTTGGAGTGGCTCCGGCCCGGCCATAACTGTGCGCATCAAAAAACCTACCCTACGCCCCTTCGGGGCTCCGGGCGGTTTTTCATGGAGTGAGCCGCTTCGCGGCAGAGCTAAACATACGAGAAGGCGCCCCTTATCAAGAAAACCGGGATAAATGAAACCGGGATGTGAGAGAACCTCGAAATAGCATTAAAAAGTATAGTTGCGGTATGGGGCAGTAAACTATTACGTTTCACCCCCAAAAAATCGCGTAAAAACAAAAAATAATCGATGTTACATGTACGAGAGACGATTCCATCTGCCGATGCGAACCTTTACCTTTACCTTTACCTGATATGTATTTGATGGAGCATCCCGGCGCAGCCGGCCTTCTCCTTCATCTGAAAGAATACATTAATGACATTGGAATTTATAGAGACCGGTGGGTCTCTGGGAATTGGCGCTTGGCGGACTGACTGGTAAAAACCTGAGCTGTGACTGTGAAAATGTAATATGAGAAGAAAAAGAAAATTTTTTACGTTTGCCGATATAGTAGTCCCTAATTCGAAGAAAGAAATTATGAATTAATTTCTATTGATGACCTCGAAGTGATTGGCTTCTAGTTGGAACTAGTCAGAATTGGCGACTAGTGGGATTATAGTGATACTATGGGGGGTGATTTATCGAATCTTGTGAAAATTGATCGAAAAATTACACAAATCTAGTGAATAAATTCACTTTCGAAGAGAATTTGTGTAAGTTAAACCTGTGAACATACATTAGTCTGTGTGGGGGTGAGTTATGGTCAGGAGTTGTCCGTGGTCAGGAGTGATTTGGGACGGGGTATGAAAAAGTCGGCTGGGTTGTATTGACCTAGTTGATTTACTAGTGGGTTTTCTGAGAATTTGGATTTGTTGTAGAGATTGGTGGCATGTTTACGATTAAGAGTGTTAATGAGGTCTAGTTTGGCGTCTGCATGTAGTCGCCTGTTAGTGACGTAATAGGGGGCGCTGAAAATAGCTCGGAGATTTTTGTTTTGGATGACTTGAAGTTTATTTATGGCCCTGGGGCGTGCATATCCCCAGACAGGGGAGGCATAAATCATTGTTGGGCGGATTATGGCTTTGTATAATCTTAGTTTGTTAGCGGGGGACATGGTACTTTTTGCGTTCATGAGGACGAACAATCTATTGAAGAGGCATTTGGCTTTACCGGTTGCGGAGGAAATGTGAGCGTCCCATTTGAGGCGCCGGTCCATGGTAATGCCAAGGTACTTGACCTTGGTTTTCCAGGGGATTTGCTCCTCAAACATCCAGACACTGGAGTTGTGAGGCTTGCAACGATTTCGAAACATGATCGCGGAACTTTTGCTCGAGTTAACCTCGATGCGCCAAGTTTCGTACCACCTTCCGAGATCGGTGATCGCCTCCTGGAGGCGGGTTGTGGCTATGTCCGGGTGGATTGAGGATGTGTATATTGCAGTGTCATCTGCATATAGTGAAATTTTTGTTGCGGGATCTAAGGGGGTTGGAATGTCGCTCATGAAGATGTTAAACAGTGAAGCTGCAAGGATCGATCCCTGGGGGACCCCGGAGGTGATGGGGCGCTTTGTGGATCTGGTGTTCATGAGTTTGACTTGGAGATTTCTGTCGTGAAGGTAGGAGGCAATAAGTCGGACTAGTGGAATTTGAATTTTGGATTGAAGCATTTTGAACAGGAGGCCTTCGTGCCAGACCTTATCGAAAGCTTTCGATACGTCGAGTAGCACTAGGCCGGTGAATTCTTTTTTGTTGAGTGCCTGCGTGACGTGCTCAACTAATCGGAGGGCTTGGTGGGTCGTGCTGTGTCCAGCACGGAAGCCGAATTGTTCGTTTTGAATAATACTGTTATCGAACATGGCTTCTTGGAGACGGGTGAGAATGACTTTTTCAACTACTTTTCCGATGGAAGGGAGCAGGCTGATTGGTCTATAGCTTTTCGGAAGTTTGAGATTTTGACCGGGTTTGGGGATTACCACTGCGTCAGCGGTTTTCCATATTTGTGGGTAGTAGTTGAGACGAAAACATGCGTTAATTATGCCGGTGATGGCAACTTTGGCTTTTTGGGGGAGTTCTTTGAGGGCGGTATTGGTGATGCCATCGGGACCTGGGGCTTTCCTCTTTTTGAGGCGTTTAATGGCAATGGTGACCTCCAGAAGGGAGGCGGGGGTGATATGTGAGTCATCGGAGGTGTTTAGGGTGGTGGTGACATAATTTTCGACCGAATTAATATGGTCTTGGTCTAATCTTGTGGTGTTGGGGGAGCATTGAGCTTGGAGGCTGTCGGCGAAGATTTCAGCCTTTTCAAGATCGCTCCGGGCAATAGTGCCGTCAGGGCGGGAGAGAATTGGGATGGTGACTTTCTTTTTCCCCTGGAGGGCGGCGGCCATGCGCCATGCGGACATGTCTTTAAATGATAGGGAGTTAATGGTGTCTAACCATTCATTGTCATGAAATTCTTTGACTTTAACGTCTACTTGCTCTTTGAGCCGGTTGTATGACCTTTGGTCATCAGGGTTGCGAGTTCGCCGGGCGAGTTTCCTCGCTCGGTTTTTGGCTCTGATAAGATCTTTGAGGGAGGGAGTGAGTTTGTCTCTGACGTCCGTGGTGTTGACTTCAAATGAAGTTTCGTCAACGGATTTTTTGATGTTGTCTTGGAAATTGGCAATGAATTGGTCTGCCGATGCGAAATACTCTAAGTGTTAGGGTCATTCATATTGCACGTACCGTCAACAGAATGAGCGACGCGCGGGAATCTCGTTAATTTTACATGTAAATTTGCAAAGTTCAAATTCGATTTACTCAAAATTTTGATAATACTTTCGCATGTGAATATTTTATCAGTATATACTATATAAACCTTCCTCTTTGCAATAGGAAATTTTCAATTTATTTGGAGTGGTCACCAATAGGTTACTCTAGCCAAAATTTGAAAATTTTTAGTGCAAATTTGTTAATTTTCTTTATTTTTCTATTATCATTATTTTGGTATGTTCTTCATTAATTCATCTTATTTGCATTACTTTTGCCCTTTTTATTAATTTTTATAAAAAAAAATTTATTCTCAAATTATGATATTTATCAAGATTGGAACACAGCTACAATTTTTAATATTCGCATATTTCAGCGACGCTAATAGATTAACAGTTAAGTGCGTTTACTGATAATAATAAGGTACTCGGTTCGATTCCGGAAGAGGTAAATATTCTAGCCATCTTTCCACGAAAGGCAATGACAAACTAACGAAGTGCAATCTACCTAGAAAACCCTTCCAAATTGAAAATATAAAGCTTCACGTGGCTCAGAGTCCACGTTAAACTATACATGTATACGTACAGACGAGAAGAATTACGAAGAAAAAAAAAAGTTTTAGTTTTCGACAAAAAGTGTGCTTCTATGTAAAAATTATAATAAACTAATCCTAGACTTCATTTTACTAAAAATGTTTATTAAATAGTTAAAATTTAAACTTTTTTTATAATTATTCATGTAGGTAAGTTTCTTGTATAATTTTTAATTTTGTTCTTACTAAAAAGAGGCTAAGCAATTAACCGTGATTTAGTTTTAGCAAAACTTATTTTCAACAGTTTAAGAAAAATAATAAAAAATTTGTAACTTTCATAATATAATCAATTTTCATCATAAAATCAATATACCTCCGATACAAGGCGGGGGAAATACCAGACATGTATTTTCCAATTTTCCAATGTTAGTTTAGCACATCGTCTATGATTTAGCTATCCTTTATGCAGTGGCGGCTGGTATATGGAGGGCGACGGTGCATCGCCCTCCCTTCTTCTTTCACTTTTATTAAGAAGTCTCCCTCTTAATATAGGTCCAGGACCTGCTCTTTACTAATTTTTATAATTAGTTCTATTCCCAATAGTTCGCCCTCCCAACTAGGAATAATATTGTTATATATAATGAATATAAGAACCGGATCATCAACCCGGGTACTATTTACCACTAGCACAAATATCTGAGAAATCGTTGAAACCCCCATTCCGACTTATTTTATTCGCCGCCCCTCAAGCAATTCTTCTAAATAAACACTGCCTGGCACAACGACAGTATGTCGTGCATGTTACAGGGGTGGATCTAGTGAAAGTCCAAGGTCGCGGTTAACAACAAGGGTACGTGCCCTCCTATTTTCACTAAATAATAATTTAGTAAAAAATTTGTATTTTTCCTTTTTTTTTAAATTGTGTACCCACCCGTTGATCGTCGCTATTACAAATGAAGTTATAAACAGTTAGCAGCTATTGAGACCGGAATGTATGGAATACCCCCCAGCATAGAGAGATCAGAATGGCCATGTTGATATGCTGGTGGTGTTCCCCCGCACGGTTTCTATTTTCACTTTCTAATGTTGAATTGAGTATTTAATTTAACAATGAACAATATTAATATTTTCCAAGTAACAGAACTATATTACATTTTTCCTTTTTCTTTAAATTAAGTGCCATCCCATTGAAATAAGTCACGAACCGCCACTGCAGTTATGATGGCTACTTTTATCAATAGGAACTTTTGAAACTTTCTAATGCACCTGAATGATCGTTACGCGATTAACTGCTAACGTAGGGTTTCCCGGTTTGATTAGATTTAAACGTAAAAATTTCTTGACCGTCTCCGTGCTTTAGAGGACATGTAAGCCGTCGGTTAATGATTTGCCTTCATGACAATAAAAACAGAGTACACAGGCACATCGACCGCTGGTTTAGCAAGCTACCTAAGATGTAAAAACCAATTATGTTCATAGAACTAATTTGAAAAATTGGTAAAACATAAGGTCGCAGACCTAACGTAAGAGGAAGAAAACGAACACTTGGTAAAGGCAATGGGGAAGAAGGCGGATTTCCAGAATTTAAAAATTTGATCGGATAATACACCAATAAAAAAATAGTACACCGTACACCTCCCTAATCTAAATTTCTAATTTACACTGTGTGATCACTTTTCCCCCTGTAAGTTGAGAATTTAAATTTGTTAGAGATTTATGGAAACGCAGTTGCTACGGGAACGTTATAAATTTGGAAATCTGGCATCAAAATTGATCCGTGTTTTAAATTTATGGAGCACAGTTGTTCATTATAACCGGTAAGTTTCCCATAAAGGGGATTTTATATTGGTACCTCAAATAGCATGGAAGATTCCTTTAAGAGGTTTGGCTCGGTTAATGCGGAAGATCGGATAACCAAGACTGGGATAATTGGAGTTCCTCTGTCATTTTTATGCAATTTTCCAGTATTGTCTAATTAGAGAAGTACTTTCTAACAGTCAATAAGGTATCCACAATTTCATTGGTGTTTTATTATTTTCAATAAATGTAATGGAAACCCTTTTCATACAACGTAACTCAGAACTCGGTGTATGTACATTGTACATAATAAAATAATATAATGAAATTAATAGAATGCTCTTTATTACTACACTGCTATCATTAAAAATATTTACATTAAAACGTCAATACGAATCTTTTAATAAATTTGCATTAAATATGAGCAGCTTATATATTAATGAATAAATATGTAGAAATTAAATTTACAAATTACCATCACTCCCCGTGTTTAAAGTTCGTTTTAATCAGTCGACCGATCTTTCTGAATGCGTTGATTTCAATTCTGTATGAGCATTAGTATAAATGCTATCGTTCCATACAAATGTACAAAGCGGGGGGAGGCTAACACCCCTTATCAGAACAAATTCGATTAGCAGAAACAGCATTAAAACAATCCTGTTTAAAACAGTCGGCCTAAATCTCCTATGAATGGGTAAGCTGCAACTCAAAACGAATTGAAAATCTGTGCTAATGGCAAATACGATGTGTAAATTTTATCATGTAAATTATTTTAACTTTCATCTTTAAAGTTGTTAATATCACGTAAGCGTGCTGTACTTATTTAACAATTAGTTTAACGCTTAAGCGAACGCATTTTTCATAGAACGCTTACTGGTAAAACTGAAGATTAAACAACGTAATGAAACTTTTCGACACAAAAGTGAACAATAAATTGAATCATCGAGCGTGAAAAAAAGCACATCAACAAAAAGCTTTCTTCATGTAATTACACCATATATAAAGTTGTAGAATTGGGGTGTTGTCTTAGCTACCAATTGAGGTAACGGACGAACAATTTCATTAAGAAGTTTTTCATTCTTTTATTGCAGATACAGATACAAGTTACATTTTAATTGAAGAACACTTTCAAAAAATTCGTTAGTTTTTAACAATAATATTTTATAGCTATAGAATTCATTAAAGTGAAAAGGTTCTCTAACGTGCATTCTCGTTCTCTTCCTTATTTTAATTTAAGAGGAAGCTTAAGAAATCGTGTATTGAATGGAGTGTGCCTCGAGCTCATTAATTTCCTCCGTTTTCAATACCTGGCATTAAATTCGACTTGATCTAACAAAGTAGAAATTTCAAGGAAACCAAACACAACTTTTTATCTAAACATATTACTTAACTAAAACTAACTAGACATGGTAGTTGTTAAAACTTTATATTGGATGTACTCTACTATAATATTGGGTATATAATTGGATATTTTAACCAAAGACTTTTAAAATATTTACTATGCGAAATTTCAAAAGCCGATTGTTTGCTAACTAAATGAGCGCATACTTAGCAGAATTGTACTTAAAGTTAAAACATATTTGAACTTTTTGATCCCACATAAGCCAAATCTGAAGGAGCAAATCACTTATCTCCATAATCACAATTAATAATAATTATAATATAGTCCTTGGCACAACATTTTTACACCCATATTAAAACTACATTTCCCAAAATGACTAATGAACATCACGTTGTAGACTTGGTGAATTCAAGTTATCAACTGCACTGCTACGACTTCGCTTTCCAACCTTATATAGCATTGCCGAATTTTGTGGACCACTTAACTAGAAAACCTTACGCTTACGTAACCTGCTGCAAATGCAAAATTACACGGTCTAAGTTAGCAAGCCGTGAAACCGGCATTAAGCGGTTCCGTGCATGGACGCACTGTTGGGCTCGTGATAGGATGCTTTCAAATGAATCTTAGAAAATTTTATTTCGCTTAATAAAATCCAAAAATACAAATAGTATTTTATTGTTTTAAATGATAATTTCACTTTTAATGTTTTTAGGTAAAAATTTTTTTTATCGTATATCTCATAAAATAAAATATGTATACAGGGTGAACTTCGAAAGTCGGCACTGTAAAATAATATATAAAAAGCACAAGAAGTTATAAAATACTATACGAAAGATGAGCGAACATTGAACCAGTTTTAGAAGCCAATTCAAAGAAAACATAGTTTAGTATATTGCCATGATATTTTTTTGAAAATAAAGTTCAAAATTGATTATTGTCGGAATATTGTATGAAAGTTATGGGAATGTCTTGTCTTGAAAACGCATTAATTTTGGTTTTGTTTATTTGGTAATAATTCGGTAAAAAAATATTAAAATGGAAAAGTAAGAATAAAAAGTGTTTCAACATTTTAGTTCGATTCTACAAAATTATTTTAGGTACTCGTATTATGGTACTACTTATTTTGCATAGGAAATTTTGAAAAAGTAGCCAAGGGGGATTCGGTCATTTTTAACGAGAACTTCAAGGTGTGCACGGAGGGACAAACGTAGTAATAGAAAAAATCATTATGGAATAAGAAATCATATAGGTACTATATTGTCATGTTCTGTTTATATGAGATGGGGGGGGGGGTATGACGTAATTGGGTAAATTTATTAAAACACTCATGATTGAATTATTACAATATAAGACAATAACAGGCAATTACTAGATTGTGTCTGAATCTTCTTTGGTTGAAAGATTGTTTAACTGCTTTTGCCTCAGATATCTGGAAGATGCAAACGTTGATGAATCTAAAAAAACATAATAAGATATTGTAAAGGATAAAATATTGGTGGTTGTTTTGGTTAATTGAAAATATGGGAAACAAATTAAATTTATTTTGTTATTTGTTAAATTAGGATTTACGTTAAAATAAATAAAGTGATATTCGTGAATGCGCGAGTTGGAGAAAACTTTAGTGGGGTTTTAAAATGATAAGGGAGCAGTAGAGGATTCTCAAGTGAGCCGTCAGAGAATTAAGACGGATTGTTCGAGTTTGAAATTAGTTTTTGGATTCTGAGTTTTTTTTTTGAGTCAGCCGTCATCAAGAAAAGACGGATTATTCATGATAGAAAAGATAGTTAAAAGTGATTTTTTTGGATTTGGATATAATTTTTGAGATTGTATGGAAAAGTAAATTTGAGTTCTATCAAAAGTAGATATTGCGTTGATCAAGAAATTTATAAAAAGTTTTGGAACCACTGACATTAATTTGTCATGGTTATGTTTTATGGTTCTGTGAATGGGAAAATATTGGAGGAAAATTGTTTAAATTACTTACCTGTGATTGATTATATGATTTGGAGGAAGAAAACTATCCAATGGTCATTCCTACCTGTCTTTTTTGGTTCAAGATTCAAAGCTGATTTCAATTGTAATCTTCACGCGTGGACACTACCATATCATATCGGCCGCATTGGTAAATTCCGGAAAAACATTTACAGTTCGGTAAGAATTATGTGTTGTACTAATTATTTAAATTAATGGACAAATCGTTTAAAATTCGGGCGCGTATAATAAATTTGGGGAATTGTTACAATTACTTGATTTTGTTAAATTTAATTTGTTTAGGTTTAAAAAAACTAATATTTTGTCTTAAATTTTTATTGTGTAAAATAAATTGCATTATGTTTAGTTCTAATAACGTTTGCGTTTGATTTAATTTATTCATAACAGTAGTAGATCGAAGAATAAGCAGATACAAGTTACAATTCGATTGAGTTATCTTTATAAGAAAGATCACTAGTTTAAGGTGACGTATATGAGTGTTTTAATTAATCTGGATGGACCCAAGTTACGACCCATATTATCGAGTTTTTCATGCACAGCTAGTCGGAGCATAGTTAAATTAAGTGCCATTTTATTCCCCGCTATATAAGTAAAAAAAGATTTATACAGTAGCAAAACATGGCAATATATAAGAAATAAATAATTTACAAAATTTATAGTGGATGTTCGTAGATGAAGCTAAGTTTAGAAATAATACATTTTTATGTCAATATCAGGTACGCCACCACCCTGAAGAAAAATTATATGAACATATTCCGCGAATAAAGTTACAGATTTTGGTAAGAACAATATTAAATAATTTAAAACCTGCAGGTAAAACTGATGAACATTTCATTTTTGTTTTAATACAATAACGTTTAAAAATTCAATCAAAAATATTTAATTTTATTTAGATTTCTGCTATTTGGGAGGATATAAGATTGAATTGGAAATGGTCTAAAATATTTGTCCGATAAATCATATACTAATCGTGAATCTGAATTCCCACGAAATTTAAAAATTTCTGTAAAATTTCAAATTAATGTAATACAAAATATCAGCTCAAGTTTTCTTTTATTTTTAAAAGAGTCTTATTGCATAGAATTAAAAGTTAGGAGATTTTTTAAGTAGTTTAAACAAGAAGCCGGGGGCATAACAACGCATTTAACATAATATGATATAGACCGTGTTCGGTCTGGCACTTTTTTCGCTTCGAAGCTCCGTCAAACGCATTCTGATGCGGAATTATAGCATTTGCAAGAACGCAAAAGCTCCAAATCAAACTATTAGAATGGGTTTGACGGAGCTTCAAAGCGAAAAAAGTGCCAGACCGAACACGGCCATAGCAAAATATTTTTTATATAAAATCATGCAAAAACAAAAACTGCAACTTGAGAATAAATTCAGAGGAGACCAATTGAATTACTTACCATTTTAAATACTACCGAAATAATCTTGAAAAACTCTGAACTTTTTCTTAGATGGAAAACCATAATTTTCATTTTTTGTTTTTTTGCGAATAATTTGGTTATTATTTGAAACCACAAAACTGTTTGGCCTTTTTCAGTAAAATTTTCAAACTTATTTTGAATCTGTACTTAGATTTTTGATATTATATCATTCAGGTTTCGTGATATCGATATTATAACTTTGTTATTTTATATGGGCACGGGTGGCGCTTATGAATGCAGTATGTAAAATAATGAAAATTTCTTCCCTCTTTTACCAAATTACTATTTCTTCCCATTTACAAAATTTATTTATCCATGTGTTATTTTATGTGTTGGTTTTTATTTAAAATATTTTATAACGCGGGTTTTTAAGATCAGTTTTCTTTGGGGGCCTCCTCAAGTACGGTCTCGGTAAGAAATATTTTATTCGTGTCGGTTGCGGACTGAAACCATAGTTGATAAATTAACCGCATTATTCTGAATGCGAAATTATTCAAATTTATAATTTTCATTTAATTTAATTTTCAATAAAACCATTTTATCATTATTAAGCAAGATTTATGAAATATTCTATCATAATTAAAAATTTGTTGCGTAATTGTGACATTGCGCGTTATAGTCAAGTTTGGAGCATCCCTTTATCCTTTTCTTTGTGTGAAGAAAGAATATACTAATCATGTCATCGAGAACATAATATCTTATTGTAATTAGGTTTACACTGTAGTAAAATTTTGTATGCGCTTTAACTCAAAAACCAATAAAAATTTAAAAACCAAATTTAATATTTAGTATTTTTATAATGTGATTAAAAGCTGAATAGATTTTATAGTTAAAACAGGTTTAAAAAACTTACGGTTTACTTTTAACATTATTTTAAAATCGGTTAAAGAAGTATCGATTTTGATGGTTTTATACGTCTTGATATCCTGTTTAGTCCAATTATTATATTTATTTGTTTTGTCAATTTTTAAGTGCATACAAAAACATATGATTAGGCATGATCAAGTTAGTAAAAAAAAAACTCAAGTTTGACGTGTAAAAATAACAAACATTTCATTGTACATGTGCTTCAACTTAATTTAACATTAAAGAATATACATTTGTTTATTTCAATTATTCAAAGTGTTTTCTTCAAATTACAAATTATCACAAACCTACGTGAGATCCAAACCAAAATAACAACATTACCCAAATTTCTTAAATTGGGCAAACATAAAATTGGTCCTTCGAATCGAGATACGTGAACACAACCAGAAAAGCCAGAAGATCGAGTCATTTCCTATCAGAGGTTAGTTATATTATCCAAACAATTATTGCGATTTGTGTAATAAATTAATATTATAATTATGACAATTGAAAATTATAAAAAACAGCGTAGAAATGCAAAAAGCGCTCTTACACGTTTCATTACGTACTTTGAAACTATTAAAAATTCAGCTGACAACGAAATCAATTTAGAGCAATTACAGCTACGTTTAAATGATGCCGAAAGTTTACTTGAAACCTTTAGAAACGTACAATCAAAATTGGAAGAAATTGATCCCGATTACGAAAATAACAAAAAAATTCACTTTACTGCTAGAGAAGATTTTGAAAATAAATATTTTGAAATAGTTTCAATAACCAGGAAATTCATTACGGATAAAACTAGAAAATCTGCACCTAGTTCACCAACGCCATCAGTACATAGCAATACATCCGTACATAGCAGTAAATACAATTGCAATTTAGTTGCCATGCCAAAAATTAAACTGCCTACATTAAATTTACCAACATTCGATGGTTCCTATGAACAATGGTCATATTTTAGAGATACATTCACCTCTTTAATCCACAACAATAATTCGCTTGCTAACATACAGAAATTTCATTACTTACGCTCATCCTTACGCTTAAATGCTGCTAACACTTTGAAAGCTTTAGAAATCTCTGACGCAAATTATGAAGTAGCATGGAATCTATTAGTTGAAAGATTCGAAAACAAAGGTCTGTTAATAAACAATCACATCAAAGGTCTGTTTAACATTCCCACGATTCAAAAAGAATCACACCAAGGCTTAAGACTTATATTGGACAGTCTGGAAAAACACCTACGTGCCCTAAAAGCATTACAATTGCCAATAGAGCACTGGGACATTATTATTATATATTTAATTACTTCAAAGCTCGATAACATTTCCAGAAGAGAATGGGAAACGATTGTACACAAATCAGACGACTTACCAACAAAATCTGATTTGACAAGTTTCTTAAAAAATAAATGTTGCATATTAGAAACATTAGATACGTCTGAGGAACCAAAGCGCATATACAACAAACCATTAGCCACACAGCCAAACAAGTCAAGATCTTTTCTTACAACCTCAAACACAACTTGCCCATGCTGCAAAAAAGATCACAACATATACATATGTCCCGACTTCAAGAAACTTCAACCTTCAGAAAGGTTAAATGAAGCCAAACGTTTATGGTTATGTGTAAACTGCCTTTCCTCTGGACACCGTACAAGAGAATGTAAATCTGGTGGCTGCAGAAAATGCGGTCTAGTACATCACACACTTCTACATTTTAATAGCACTTCCGGCCGCAGAGCCGCAAATACTCACACGGCTGAAAACACAAACACCTCATCCGAACAACAAACTTTTAATTCAAATCACTCGACTTCGGAAGATGAGATACAACAATCGGTTGCATTAACAATCAACAACACTTTCAATCACAAATCACTTTGTTTACTTTCAACAGCCATTGTTAAAGTTTATGACCACACAGGTATTCCACACGACTGTAGAATACTTCTCGACAATGGTAGTCAATCTAATTTTATTTCTCAACGATTATGCCAGATTTTACAATTACCTACCAGCAAAATTAATTTTTCTGTATCTGGCATAAACCAAGTGAATTCCAAGATTAACTTTCAAACGACTGTTTCAATTAAATCCACAATCAACGAATTTTCTTGCACACTTTTTTGTCTTATTTTACCAAACATAACAGGTGACATACCTTCTATTTCATTTCCAATAAACACCATTAATATACCGTCAAATATAATTCTTGCCGATCCAAACTTCAACAGCGCAGCGCCAGTAGACATGCTTGTTGGCGCAGATACCTTCTGGGATATAATGAGCGTTGGCCAAATTAAGCTAGGTAAAGGTTATCCTATCTTACAAAAGACTAAACTGGGATGGCTCGTGTCCGGTCCAATTTTTACAAAACAACAACTTCATACCGAAACGAAATGTCATTTCAGTGTCACACAAGACATCGACCAGCAATTATCCAAATTTTGGGAAATTGAAGAATTCCCGAAAAACAAATTTATATCACCAGAAGATATCGAGTGCGAAAATCACTTTCAGGACAACACTACAATCAGCCCCGATGGTCGCTTTATAGTGGCAATCCCACTAAAGAAGCCCATTACAAGGCTTGGTGAATCGAAACAAATAGCGATGAACCGTTTTACGACTTTGGAAAGAAAACGTTTGCCTGAACTCAAATTGCAATATGATAATTTTATAAAGGAGTACATCATGTTAAGACACATGACTTTGGCAAAGGATCAAGATGACACAACAGGTTACTTTTTACCTCATCACAGCGTTATTAAAAATAGTAGCACTACAACTAATTTACGCGTCGTTTTCGATGGATCTGCCAAAACGACAACTGGGGTTTCTATAAACGACTTGATGATGGTAGGGCCTACAATTCAAGACGATCTTTTTTCTATTATTCTTCGATTTAGAAAGCATAACATTGTGCTCGGCGGAGACGTTGCCAAGATGTACCGCCAAGTATTAATACCTGACAACCAACGCAATTTACAAAAGATCTTATGGCGTTACAATCAGGAGGAAGAGATAAAAGTATACGAGCTCAACACCGTAACTTACGGATTGACCGCAAGCGCCTTTATGGCAATACGATCTTTACGAGAAGCAGCAATACGACAAGCCAAGGAATTTCCAAATGCCAGCTCTACTACTTTACGAGACTTCTACGTTGATGATCTTCTAACTGGAGGAGACACAATCAACGAAGTATTGAAATTCAAACATGAAATCACTAAAATACTGGGCAAATATGGATTCCAATTACGAAAATTTATCTCTAACGAAAATGCAATTAATTGTGAAGACGAAGAAAATACTTTTATAGAAATCGGCGAACAAAATAAAACTTTAGGTCTCTTATGGCATTCCAACAATGACACATTGAGATACAAAATAAAAAATTATTCTCACAAAAACAAGATTACGAAAAGGCAAATTCTGTCGACTATAGCGCAAATATTTGATCCCTTGGGTCTTCTTGCACCTGTTACTGTAACGGCAAAAATCACACTACAAAAGCTATGGAAACTTAATCTGTCTTGGGACGAATCGATCCCACAAGACCTTCATACTCTATGGGAAAATTATACGAGCCAACTTATTAAAATAAACGAACTGGAGATACCTCGAAAAATCTTAAATTCCAATCCAATCACGATAGAACTACACGGTTACGCAGACGCATCAGAAAGCGCCTACGGAGCTTGTATCTACGTACGATGTAAAGAATCGTGCGGTAGATTTACTTCCAATCTATTGTGTGCAAAAACCAGAGTTGCGCCTCTGAAACACACCACTATTCCTCGTTTAGAGCTTTGTGCAGCTCTATTGATGTGCGAGCTAGTAGAAAATGTAAAAACAGCCATTAACATCAATTTTAATAAAACATTTTACTGGAGCGACTCCACAATAGTATTGGCGTGGATAAATACTTGCCCCAGCAAACTGAAAGTCTTCACAGCTAATAGAATATCACAAATCCAAACTCTGTCAAAACCCGACTCTTGGCACTACATTGGTACGGCTGAGAATCCAGCTGACTTACTCACGAGGGGAATATCGCCTTACGACCTCTTCAATTCAAGGATCTGGTTTCACGGTCCAACATGGCTTTCCATAGCCGAAGATCGATGGCCCTCTCACAATACAGTGAATTTCGAGGATTTAAGTAATAATACAGAACATCGTGTAGTGACTTCACTTCTCGTCGTCAACCACGAATTCCCCGAATTCATCGGCAAATTTTCTTCGCTCAATAAATTAAAAAGAATTTTCGCTTACTTACTCAGATTTACAAACAACATTAGGAAACCTGTAGCATTAAGAAAACTCGGTATTTTTGAACCTACCGAATTAGAAGAATCTCTTAACATCTTAATTCGAGCCATACAACAAAAACACTTTCCTAATGATTATAAAAATTTACAAAAATTACGCAAATTAGCTTCGAACAGTAGATTACTTAATCTAAATCCTTTATCGAACGATCCTAATGATCCTAACCCATTAACACCTGCACACTTCCTGATAGGAACGACACTAACGGGCATACCGGAGCCCAATTGGCTAAATACAGCACAAAATACGTTGTCGCGTTTTCAACACCTTCAACAAATTTTCCAAAGCTTTTGGTCCCGTTGGACAAAAGAATACATCTCCAATTTACAAGTCCGTACCAAATGGAAGAAGAACACACAACAGTTGGTGAAACCAGGTGTCATGGTGGTAATCAAAGAAGATGGTCTACCTCCAATGAAGTGGCGTTTAGGAAGAATTTTGGAAACACATCCAGGACGAGATGGCATCATCCGAGCTGTCACAATCAAGACAACCACGGGCATCTTTAAACGACCAGTGGTTAAAGTGTGCGTGCTACCTAATCAAAGTGACTAGTTCCTATTAATTTTGTTTTTAAACCCTTCCGGCTTTCAAGGGAGGCGATATGTTTAGTCCAATTATTATATTTATTTGTTTTGTCAATTTTTAAGTGCATACAAAAACATATGATTAGGCATGATCAAGTTAGTAAAAAAAAAACTCAAGTTTGACGTGTAAAAATAACAAACATTTCATTGTACATGTGCTTCAACTTAATTTAACATTAAAGAATATACATTTGTTTATTTCAATTATTCAAAGTGTTTTCTTCAAATTACAAATTATCACAAACCTACGTGAGATCCAAACCAAAATAACAACATTACCCAAATTTCTTAAATTGGGCAAACATATCCCATAAGCTAAAAATTACCATTCACAAAAACTATCTGTGTCTTTAGTTAAAGTTTGTCTGCGATCTACTATGGAATGATTAAATGTTTAATTATTTTATGTGCTTTCAAATTTTTACTATGTTCATACAAGGATTGGAAATTTTCATTGGAAAAATTTTATAAGTACATCAAGATTATCTGAAAACTGGACATGTTACGAAAAAAAATCAAGATACTTTTTTTTTCATCTTATCGTTTCCTTGACGAACATAACGTTGATTTTCATCTCTCAATGACAAAATGACTTAAAAAAATTTTCTAATCGTAAGTAATGGCAGGTCAGCTTGAATGTCCTCCTCATCGGCCCTTTCACCCTATTGCGGGTTCGGTGACGTATGGTACAGTCATGTACTGATACCCTTCAAAGTATCTCTCCATGCTTCTCAGTACGCGACCAAACGAATTGTCCTCTGTAACCTGAAAATTATTAAATCTTTTGTTTGTTCGACCCATCTTTTTGGAAATCATCCTCTCGATCTTCTGGCTTCGATCTTGCCCTGCACGATGAGTTTCTCCATCGTTCCATCTCTCCTGGATATATGTCCAAGATATTGCAGATACATTCAGTTAACTTCCCGAAGCAGGTGCCGTCCGGGACTAAGCAGCTCTAAAACGGAATTGGGGGATCATTGCGGTATTCTGTCAAATATAACCCACATTTAAACGACTTAATTCTTTTAAACGCGGCGTCCCGCAAATTTCTTTTTTTTTTTGCTAAACGACAATATAAAATTATTTTTCAATGCAAACATGTTATTTTACTGTTAAAATGGAAAAATAATATAAGTGCTTTTAAAAAATATGAGTTACCATGTTATAAACAACATTCAACAAATTACAAATTAAATTTTATAACTTTGATATCTCAAAGTAATTTGTGTATTTATCGAGATAAAATATTTTTTAAAATATGTAATATAAAATAAAGTGGAATCTAGTGAATGGGAGAGTAATCAGTCCAACTATGTATCCAAAATGTTAAATATAACGTGCCCGTTAAGTCAAAGTTATCCAATTTGTTATGTTATTTATTAAATGATTGTAATGTTTTACCTTTTATCGATAACGTTAGACGTTTAGTTATCAGATACGTAGTAAGAATTTAATAAATAACATAACAAGTTGGATAAAATTGACGTAACGGGCACGTTATATTTAACATTTTGGATACATAGTTGGACTGAATGTGTTGTTACATCAGATTATTTTTACTTTTCTACGCCTTTGTTTTCGTCGATCATTAAATTTTTTTTTTTTGCGCTCATAATGTTAGAGAAATTGTCAATTGACACATTAATAATAGTTCAATATCCATTTTTAAACCCACAGATTAAACACTCAAGACTCTTGTAAACAATTATTGAAGTTAAGTTTTTGATATTTGACGTTCAGAATAATATCAAAAAGCATAGCAATATAAACTCACAGTGTAAACACAAAACTTATTTTACATGTGATTTCAGATCCTTATTGATTTTGTTGTGATTTTTGCTATAAAAATTACCAGCAAAAATCATGTACCTAGTCTAAAAGTATCTTTAGGATTTTACCGGCGTATTGTTATCGAGAAAATAAGTGAGCACTCGCATTAGAGGGTTTCTTTTAAAAGATATGAAACTTAGGGCCGGTTTTATCACCTCTAGTCAAGTGCTAGTTAACGCTTGACTAATAGTTGACGATCATTTTGCCGTTTTACAATCTCTAGTCAAAGGACAAAATGGCCGTCGACTAATAGTTAATTCGACTAGTGGATTTTTTGGTAGTTGAGCTTGACAACTACTAGTCAGGAGAAACATAACCTTACTTTATAGCCTACACAAGTAGTTTACTTTTCGCAATATTTTCCAATTTTGATTTTATTTCAAGTGATGAAGAAGAAAAATAGTCGATCTTCGTAGGAGATATAAGGTTATAAGAAAAAGGGTCGATTATTTCAACTTGTGGAATGAAAATCAGTGTTTTCATTTTAGACATTGTAACTCGTTTTAATGCATCTCGAAGACGACACAGGTTTGACGGGGTAGAGTTTGGCAACATTTTAATTGGCGATTTAGGTTACGAATGCAGGAGTTACATTGTAGTACCCCTAAGAAATCCTGTATTACCATAAGTGCTGTTAAACTAATCATTAATAAGAACACGGCTGGAGTGTGGAAACGTAGATTCCCAATTTTGTCTACAGGTATTCGAGTTTCAAGACATAATATGTATAAAATTGACAATTACATAGTTGCATGTGCTATTTTACATAACTTTGCATGCATTCGTCATAAAGAAGTACCTCCCGTTGATCCTAAAGTAAAAATTTCACCTGGCGATGGTGATTTTGCAATTGAACCCAATGCTGATAGAAATGGCCGGGCGTAGGTAAATGTGCCACCAAATGTACCTGATCAGAAAAGGGTACCGGTAAATGTGCCACCGACCAAAAGGGTTCTTTAAATAAACACAGGTATTTGTGCCACTAACAGTGAAAAAATTAAATTTTTTTTGCCTTCGAATTTTGGGGTGTGCATTCGATAAGGAGGGTAATCCATCGTCAAAACCTACCCTTACGGGGCGCCGCTGCGCTCCGCTCCGCGTTGCACCCCTCCAGGGCGGTTTTGACTCTGGTTACTAGGCTAAACATACGAGAAGGCGCCACACATCAAGAAAACCGGGATAAATGAAACCGGGATGTGAGAGACCCTCGAAATAGCATTAAAAAGTATAGTTGCGGTATGGCGCAGTAAACTATTACGTTTCACCCCCAAACAATCGTGTAAAATCAAAAAATAATCGATGTTACATGTAGGAGATGCATCAGGTAGATGCCGTTTTCTCCGGTGGCACAAATACCTGTGTATTTTTAATATCCTAAATTCGTAGCAGGTAGAATAACATTACTGGTGGCACATTTACCTCCGCCCAAATGGCCATGCAAGATATTCTGTATGGCAGGCTTTAATTAACGATTGGTTCGCTGCTCTGTTATAATCATATTTATATAATTTATAATTATTATAATTGATTTATTTTTGTTAATTTAAAATAAACATGAAGAATAACAATAAAAGATTTATTTTATAACCTACAAATTTTATATTAAATTGTTTCATTATATGACAAGATCATTTTTGTGGCATACCCTAAAGCAGCTTCGATAATAAAAATTGTAAACATCGAATTTCAAACAAAAAGCAAGGTTAGGAATACCTTATAAAGACTATTGGTAGTGAAAACGTTCGTTTATTTTGTACAAAATCTGTCATTTTGGTAAACGTTTTTAAGATGTGCAGTACCAAACTTGTACAGTGTATGGTTTGCAACTATGATGTGTTGGTTAACGTGACTAGAGGTTGTCAAACGATTGTAAAACCGACCGCGGCCTACAACTAGTAGTCAACGTTAACTAATAGTCACGTCAACTAGTAGTCAACAGTAAAATGGTAAAACCGGCCCTTAAGCAAGTTCAGGATGATTGGTCTTCGAATGAAGATTTTTCTGATTTTGTGCCTGTTAACAGCCCTGAGAAAGACGACAATTTATACTGAATGTATGGAATGTGAGGAGGTCCCAGAAGTCCTCCCATATAGGCACCAGATTTTTGCTATGCTAAATTCGAATTCGCGAAAATATCGCTGAAGTAGATGGAGGTTTAACGCCCATATTTTTATTTAACGAAATCTTACTTTATAAGTAACTCTTATTTGTATTTATTTATTAAAATCTCAAAATATAAAAATTTAGCAATAGCTTTATCATGGATGATTTTTCAAAAATTAAAAATCTATTCATAGTCATGAAAATAGTACTAAATTTATCGAAACCGCAGTTTTCTATCTCAATCTCCTTTATTGTCGCTGACTTTATTGTAGTTACCACGTTAGCCGCTCAACCATTCGCTCACTCAAATAATTAGATGAAACAGTAATGGAAAAACTTTTGAGTGCTTTATCTACATCGATATCATATTATCTGAATTACCCATATACAAATTTCGTAAAAATTTTGTTTTTCCTGTTCATTTTGTAAAATCTACATTACAGAAGACATTTCTGCCCAGTGACCCTAAGTCATTTATCTGGAATTCATAAGCTTGGATAGTCTGGTTTTTGAGAGTAACTCGAACTAATCGTTGGTCAGTCGTTTCTCCAGTTTCTCAATTGGCTTCACTGACATTGCTAAATGCATATAACTATTGAACAACTTAAAAAGGGCTTCTCCATTGTTTTAATTAACATTTCTTTTGATGGTCCAAATTACACGACAAAGTAGTATAAAACCGGTTAAGGTGAAGTAGCATGAAACGAGAGTGAATAATTAGTATCTTAAATGGATCTACATAGTTATACTATGTAGCATTAAAATCTGTAAAATTTTAATAAAAACGACAAGAGTGGGTACAAATTTCTATATCATAATACGAAGTTATTAAAATTTGTTTCAAAATAAGGTTAAATTATAAATAAAGTTTAGAGCATGTTTACCTTCCGAAACCACGGCACGCGCAGTTGACAGTAATTCTCGAATCATGTGATTGCTAGAATTGCTTTTTTTGACGACATAACTCTCTAGACACTTGAGAGCCACCCCATAACAGAATCTTATACTTAGTGCTTAGAATTTCTAAAAATAAGTCGATTTTTGAGCACTTTTAAATTTTGATGCCTAATACTTAATTGAAATTATGGTTAAAACTCTGAAAACACCATTTTGATTTAATTTGTAGCTTAGGTTATAAAAAATGATTTATGCGTGGAGATTAAAAAATAAGATTTAAAAACACGCTAAATTAATAATTCATTTTTAGTAACGTCTAAATTTTGCAAATGCATAATCTACTCTAGCAAATCCAATGAAAACTCGACGGGGTATTAAAATCTCAATCTCGACGAATTTCATTGTGGTTTTACAACGGCCGCACCAGTCAGCGAAGCTACCCCAAGATGTGAAGTGCATCATTTCATTGTGGAAATCCATTTCGGCGCATCTGCCTCGGTTATAACTTCTATTGTCTACCTCTTCTTCTTATTCTGCTTATCTCCGCTTCCGTCCCTCGATCATTTCCGCCGAATGCACTTGAAAACTGGTAAAGCCATGCGGTTCTATGTTGAGACGACCGATATCTATCTATCTATTATCTCGAATTCGTATTGAACCTATATAATATTTTGAGGTATTGTTAAAATTCGCAAAACTCAGACTCGATTATAGGAGAAAGGATTGACTTGAAAAGCGTTCCCTTGTTAGGATTTATTAAATTTTCTAGCTATTGTGCATTGTTTCATAGCAAAGTAAGTGCAAAAAAGAGTTACTACTAATAAACTTTTTACGGATTATTCCATTCCGAGGTGGATATCAAACAACATCTGTCATTCTCAATTATTTACTGAGGTATTATATAGTTATCTAATATATACCGACATTATAAGTCGACCATTTTTAATGTAATATAACAATGGCTGCCAGTAAATATCAAACTAATTTCAACGGCTAAGTTCTGGTTTACCGCACTGGTTTTATGTATATATGACAATGAACAAATATCTAAGCTCATCTTCCCCTAAAAGGGTCTCTCACCCTGTTATCTCACCTGCCTCGGGGTAGTTTTTCAATCGTTTTAATATAAGGGCGTATTCATTTTTATACATCATGTTTTGCAATTGCGGATGAAGCTGTAACAAAAATTGAACAGTATAGCAAAGCTTTCAATTTTAAATCCTAAACGATTTTTTCCCCAAGTATTTTAATTTAATTTGCGAAATCAAAAACTTCAAACAAAAACAATTAAAAAATTTATAAATGCAGGGTAGGTGCTATTTAATCTTTGTATCTAATGAGGTTAGAAAGCTTTTTAAATTTTGCATTTTAAACACATCCATCTTTGCAATTCATTGACGATTCATATTTCATCGCGAGGAAAATGGATCTCAACTTAATAATTTCAACAGTGTCGAGCGTGTTACATTTGTTCGATGCTCTTCCTTCCATCTTGAGTAAATACGGAACTAATTCGATTTGAATGTAAATTTTGTAGCAAACTTGTTTGTAAACGAAGTGAATTGACATTTGATTAATTGCAAATTTTGTTTACTATCATTTTTTTTAATGTTAAATTTAAAATTCGGTTTTCTTCTAGTTCCAATTATGTCGATAAAAAATGTAAATGGATTTATACTACTCAGTATGCGTATTTCACTACATCTTGTTTAATGGAAAACGTGTTGATGATACACAACACAATTTAAGTACTACAAACAAAATTTTATGCGCCATATTTTTAAGGGCTCTTCAGTAGAGAGAATAACATGAAGGGATTTACGCTATGAAACAAATACAACTCATATAACAGTTTAATATAACAATACACATCCCCAAACAATTTCCTCCAACAATTTTGTATTGACTGCAATTAGAGTTCCAATTGCTCTTAACTCAATTCTCGTGAGCGTTATTTGTGAACATTAAGTACTTGATTCATGTTTTAGTTGATATATCGTAAAACCAAACATACGGTGGTTGATTGCAAAAATATTTTACATATTTTTTTCCCATACTTGGATGCATTTATCAAATCATGTGTATACTAGAGATGACCTTTGTTCAACATATTGTGTGGCGAGGATTAGTTTCGATGCTGGGTTATCTGTCAAGAACAGAAACATAATCCAAGTTATTCCAAAAGATTTGGTACTCACCACTTGTTCACGTAGATTGGTGGAAATGGATTATTGGAAGTGCAGTCTGGAAATCTTTAAGCCAATACAGGTAGAAATTAATTTCGCAACTTTTACCCCAAATCAGGCTTTGTTCCTGGTCGTGAAGAAACAATTGGATAAAAAATGGAGAGTACTTTCTAATGTATCGCCGATCATATGAAGAAATAAAAGTCCAAAAAACTAAATTTTTAGGAATATCTGAAGTTTCAACGAAGTAATTTAATTGTTTTATTTAAATTTGTATTTTCTAGGCATTTTTCTCTAATATTACTGACGTTTATTGAATTTTACATAAAGAAAAGCACTTTGCATAAAAAATTCAGACACCTATTTGTTCAGAAGTTCAAACCCTCGTATACTAATACATTATTTACAGTTGAGTAGTTGCGTCGGTGAGTTGGCTCCGACGTGTGTCAAGTGCAGTCGCTCTAAAAACCCTCTCGTGCTAATTGGATTAGATTTTTAATTAATATGAAAATTTTCGCGTTTAATTTGTAAACGAACACGACATCGTTAGACTTATCGACATGAACGCGCAATTTAAAAAATGCTTGTAGAAACCATTAAAAAGTGCAAATGAAGCAGTCGGTATATATATTCCATCTATGGTGAAGTGATCTATTAATCTAAATTTTGTTATTTATCTATTTAAGAACCAATGTATCACCTGAAACTTCCAATTTCCCTTACGGTCACCGAATTACAAATAATCGCCCTCATACATCTTCCTTTACAGAGATTAACGCAAAAATTCCAATTTTATGGCAATAGAGACAAAATTGCTAAATCCCTTTAGATTAATTTGTGCTTCGCTTTAATTTTAAATAACCACAAATGAAACATTTAATTGCAGATTATTATTAATTTTATAACATTAAATTTTAATGCTCCAAAACATAAGATTGTATCGGGACTGAAATTTTGTTTCCACATTGTATTTATTTATTCGAACAGATTTTCATTATTGCTTGTGGTCTCTCCATGGCAGATTAATTGCAATTTGATGTTATTTTGGTTTAGTGT
Source organism: Podabrus alpinus (assembly GCA_932274525.1). Taxonomy (NCBI): domain Eukaryota; kingdom Metazoa; phylum Arthropoda; class Insecta; order Coleoptera; family Cantharidae; genus Podabrus; species Podabrus alpinus. Next base: position 61,290,958 of record OW026457.1, on the reverse strand, counting down.
ATTTGTAGTTGCAAAAATCGAGCACTTAAAATTGCATTTGTTTTCAATCCTTTCAAAGAGTGGAAAGATTAAATGTTAATTAATTAAATAAACAAATTTAAATTGCGGTCAAAACGAATTAGGTAATTTGAAATAATAAAATGTGTTATTGAACCGGCACGTCCACCCTTTTACAATATATTGATAATTCATTTGTTTTGTATAGAGCTCGAAATAGCTTGAGAACCTACGTATTTATCCAGAATTTTTGCTATACAACTTTGAATATTAAACTTTTAAATCAATAAAATGTTAAAGCTTTAACGTTTTCCAAGATAACGATAGCAGCGCAACAGTGATCCTTGGTTAGGAACTGGAAGTATACTAAAACTTTGTCCACACTCAATAGCAAGATGCAAAATTCTTATCATAATTTCGACTTTTTATTCTAACATATTTGGACTACTTAATATGTTGATAGTTTCTGGTGTAATTGAATTTAAACACAGATTAACAATTTATTATTAACACCTTAACAAACAAGTTTTACTTCCTGCCTCCATAGACACATCATGATGGACTGTTTATTCGCAATTAAAATAACAGAGTCGATTTTCTCCAATGTCCTTGTATTAACTAACTAATGTCGGTTTCCTTAAGGAGTCTGACCACCTTTGCTACTCGAAAAATGGGTTTATTTTAAAATATCAAGAAACCCGAATTTATTGCATGAAAATGTTATATTTTTACAAATTTGGAAAGAAAAACATAGTAAAACTTACAACCTTATAGCAAAAAACGTCTACTACACTGTAGGTAAGGACTGTATCTAAGTCTTGCTCAGGAACGAACGATTGTACTTTTAATACCAAAACCTGCTTTTCTCCATTTTCTCATTTAGCATGCAAATCAAATATGTACATACCTGCAAAACTCGAAGAAGAGATGCCAACATGGGTAATTCAACTGAATATCGTGCACTATGGAACTACAGGCAGTACTAACTTTGTCGGCCTGAATTATTTTGGCGTAAATTATTTGGGCCTGCATCATCCCGCGCAAAGTAATTTGAAAATTCGACTAGCAACAAATGGAGAGCAAGTCATTTTGATTAATACATGGTGGTATCCTACTATACTTGAAGTACGCATTGTACTTACTGTTTTTATCAATATATTTTGTTTGTTGGGGGGTTGACCATTGAAGAAAAATTGTACACCAAAATTGCAAAATTTGCAAGAAAATTTTAAATAACCATAAAATGTGTAGGAAAGTCAAAGAATTGCAGATAAGTGATGCAAACGTGCGCCGACACTTTTTTGTTAGAACAGTAGAACCCCGATTATACATCTACAGCATCGCACAGAAAGATCGTGCTGTGGAGTATGTTGCGAGCGAAGCTCGCTTGACCTTCTTCATCGGGCGCAAGAGTATTGACTTTGAGTTTATTTATTTATGTTTTGGACGCCTCGACGAGTACATCGCTACGTCGGTCATGGTTGAAAAAAAAATTATTGGTAAACTGTGAAGCAATTTACCAGCTATGACAAATTGACCGTGAGGCTGTCAATGAGAGGTAGATTGATGCAACAACCGTTCTCACCTACCACAATTTACTGAAGGACACGGCTAAGCATTTATTCAGTTGTGGTTGTAAAAAATTTAAAAACGCATTCAAATATTCCAACGCCGTCAAGTAACCTCTTCAGCTTTCCTATGTATATTAAACATTCCATTCGTAAGATGCAAACGTTTCGTTCTCTAATCGCGAACTTGAACTTGTGAGATTTTAATTTTTTATCTTCTTTTAATAGTGGCGGATATCTTTTAAAATGTTAAACCATTTATGTAATTTTTAGTAGAAATAAAGCAAATTGTTTATGCAATAACAAATGCTTACGATCGAAGCACGTAAGAAAAGATTACGTAATCTGAAAAGTTCCTGTAAAACAGATTTTATATTGGCGCTTCAAATATCACGGAGGATTGTTTTAAGAGGTTCAGCTCTGTTGACGCTAAATATTTCAGAACCTACACTCTGATAATTGAGATTTCGGTGTACCTACAAGTGAATTTGTTGCAATCAATTCAGCCAATGCCAAGATGACTTACTTCTTCTGTAGTCGTGATGACTTTTTGACGGATGTACCGTGACCCATCTCCAGTGGCGTACCTAGGGGGGCGGTCCGCCCCGGGCCCCTTTACTAAGGGGGCCCCACCCAAAAATAAATAATTCCATGTTTCTCAAGAAAAAAAAAATATGATAATTGATGATCTCGGACTGCACGAGTTTGTTCCCTTATTCTATCTATTATTTCTCTGCACAGGGCAATAGCTTATGAAAGACGGTTAGATTAAGGCAAAAAAAAGGCTAGCCACATTAAAAAGTGATAAATGACCTTTTTTGAGGGGCGGGGGGGGCTACAAAATAAATCTGCCCCGGGCCCCAAGCGGTCTAGGTACGCCACTGCCCATCTCTTCTATTGATGTCATGTGCGATCAAATTATTTTCACCTACATAGAGCACATACTTGTTTAACGTGGGCTCTGAACCATGGGAAGTACAATATATTTCATTTGGAGACGGGAGCTTATGGCTGATTACTTCGGTGGTTTACCTTTGTCTTCCGAGAAGAGAGAATTAGAATAAAATTCTTACTCTGTCCGAATTCGAACAGTGCATTTCGTATTAGCAGTAGACGCACTTAAACACTAAACTAGGACCGTCTCTCTCTCTCTCTGTTTTACAAGAAAGATGTAATTAATAGGGAGATTGGCTGTTACCTACCCCATAGACCATAGATAGATCTTTGAATCACAGCAGAGTAGTAGAACCCCCAACCAGGATCGGAACTCGATTGTTATTTCGTGTATCCAAACTGGATTTAATCAATCAATTTTATCAAATTTGCTTTAACAATGTTCAAGGAATTATTGCCCTGGATCATTGATATATTGCTGTGTGCGGAACCTCGACTACTAATAATGCTACACGTTGGGCTAGCCAAAATTGCTGTGAACGGTATCTATTAAAAGTGCCACACGTTGAGCTGTCAAAATTGCTGTGTGGTTCTTTGCCTCACTGGAGCTAATCGTTTTAATGTTAATGTCTTGTACGAGTGTACGTAAATGTACCCCGTCAATAGAAATGTATGCAAAATTTTTATTGATAAATACAAATAAATGAAAATTATACCTCGGCTTAACAATTGCGGTGAGCACAGACCTACCTTCTCTCAAGTTGGGTTCCTTCCTTGACCAAATCGTAATGCTGAAATAGAATAGTGTGGTCTTCGGAATGTGATCACAAAAATTATGCTCCGTTTTATAATATAAATGGTAATTTATTATAATTTTAAATTGTAAATGATTTAAATGCAATAAAATTCTTGATCTAATTAACAAGTGTCTTATTCTATTAAACTTGAAATGTATTAATGCACGTGTAAATCGAATCGCAAAATTTTCACTAAATTTTTTTTTGTTCAATATAATTTTTAATGGGACTGTACCTTTTATGAGATCTGGGGTATTTCTGTTTACTGGGTTCATATACCATGAAACTATTTACTTGCACTTGGTGGATGACCTTCGATGTATAAAATAATTCAAGATGCAAATTTTCTTGTGAGTGCGTCTACCTCGTGGTGTGACCAAGTTTTTCTCAAAAATAATCGTGATCCTTCGTAATCTTCTATCACTTTTACTTTCCAAATACGTAAGTACGATGCTTTTAACTATTAATATGCTTTTTTGCTAAATTTCTTTATAATTTTCACTGTTTTATGTATTTTTAGCTGGACGCGCACAAAAATTACCACCATTGATTAAAATTAATTCAACAACCTCCTTTTCAATTGTTTTTCCATCGCTACCCTTCTTTTCAAGGCAAATGTGATTTTTCTCCATTGGTCGAAATAAAATCAATTTTATTGACGTTACAATTTGCAGGTTCGGCTCAAGCCCAATGTGACTTTGTAAAATTTTAATAAAATTTTTATGTTTCAGATTGAGTTAAAGTTCTTGCATCTCCTGTGATCGTTCAATAAACCTTTTGAAGAAAATGTCTTTTCCATTTGTGATACATTGAATTGCGAAGCACTCCGATATGTGTAAAGATTTTGCTTAATTTAAGATTTTACGTCTAACACATTTTTATAAACTAACATTGAACAATTATTTTGTTTTTAAATTACATTTCTTATGATTCATTACTTTGATTTATAATATTAACAAACATTTTTATTTACGGAATTAAATCGTTGCATTCTGAATTTTTTTGTTACCTCATTCCGTGACTCGTTCTTCATATAAATTTATGACGTTAAACTAAATTTTTGGTATCGAATAAAACTTTTACGTTCGAACAAATAAGTCATGTGCTCTCTTTATTAATAAAAAAAAACAAAACTTTGAATCGTGACGTTATCATTTCTATTGACGTGGTGGTCAGTGTCGGACATTGCAATATGTATCTTTGATATTACTCAGAATGTAAAAAAACTATTTTAATTATTCTACTTGCGCGGAGCGGCGTTGGTAACATTTAAAATGTCACAATCTTTTCTTCTACCCTTATTAAGAAGTCTAGTTCTTATTAAGAAGAACTAATAAGTCTGGCAAATCATTAACACAGGGAGACCGCCGTCTTTACGTGCCCTCCGAAGCACGGAGGACGGTCAAGAAATATTAGATTGTACCCGGAGTCGAACCGGGGAGCCCTTCGTTAGAAATTGATTGCGTTAACTATCAGGCCATGACCGTCGTCCCACAATCTTTTAAATGTTTCAACTTTCACCTTTGGGGATCAAACGATGAGAATAAAAAGAAGCTCATTAGAACTCAAACGATTCTCGAAAGATTGATATTAATTTTTTTTAACTCACTTATTAATTAATTGCATTTCTAAAGCCCCTCCCAAAATAAACCTTTGAAGCTATTTTTGACACCTATTTAATAAAAAAATTCACGATGAGGCTATCATTTCTGCAACCCCCCCCACTCCCCCAAAGTTTTTGCGGATAACTTTGCGATGCGGGTGGTTTGAATCTCAAACGTTTGACACCAATTTCATTAAAAAATTCGCTATTTAATTAACTAAAGGGCGGTCATAGCTTGGCAGTTAAGTGCGTCTACTGCTAATGCGAAACACTCGGATCGAATCCGGGTAGGGTAAGAACTTTATTCTGACCGTTTCTCCTCGGCAGGCAATGGCAAACCACCGAGGTAATCTGCCAAGAAAATCCATCTCGAAATGAAGTGTAGTACACTTCCCGTGATTCGGAGTTCACGTTAAACAAGTAGGTCCTCTATGTATGTGAAAAACAATTTGAACGCACATCATATGCATAGAAAGAGTTACGAGTAGAACGAGATGGGTCACTAAACCCTTATTAGGGCAAAAGGATTGAGAAGGAAGGATTTAATTAACTAAGCCTGTGATTTTTCCTGTTTGAACAGGATAGCATAGAATTTTTGAGATTTCGCGGTTAATCTTGTTTCCTGTTTTTATCGCAAACTTTACGGAAATTCTTGGCATGGCCCTCTGGTGAACATCAACACTCTGTGGATGAATTATGTGTAAAGTAAAAGAGAAAGTAGGGGATTAAATCACCACAAAAATGAATCTTGAGAACTTTGCATAGAAACACAGAGTAATATTCCGAATGGAAGGGAAAAGCTTGAATTAATTAATTTACAGAGTTACAGTACGACAGGAATTTGTTTTTATTTCAATTGTAGAAAAATTAATCGTCAAAACAATATCGTTAAAATCTGTAAAATTTTCTACCATAGGTAAGAAAGAAAAATGTATCAAGTTACAAATTTTGTGAATAACCGCTCCGACAGGAAAACAAAATTAAGCGAGAAGTTCCAAATATCCTATGTTATTCAGATGGGAAAATTGGAATGCTTCGGGGGAGGTATTTAAAATTGAGATATGATCCTGAAATTTTTAAAATTCATTTGAAAACATTTTAGCTGGTTAAAAATTCAGAAATTACCAAATTAAGGACCACCTTATTGCAGACGTATAATTTATTTATTCTTCAGCTTCTTCTTCTTTAGCTTATTTGAGATCCGTTTATTTGTTTTACCAATTTTGTTCCATGGCTTTTACATCTTAGCTAGCTTGCTAAACTGGCCCTCGATGTGCCTGCCCCTGTTTTTTATTGTTATGAAAGTAAATGATTAACACATGGGGACCGACGGCTTTACGTGCTCTCCGAGGTACGGATTTAGGTATTTATTATACATAATATTCATAAACCTGTAGATCTATAATACCTACTTACTCATTCATCGCCATATCTCGTAAACCCAGCTACCTACAAAGCTGAAAATTAATTTTGGGCATTCGTTAGAACGGTTAAGAAGTGAAGTTATAGAGATTACGTTAGGGATGAAAATGAGGTTATGTCGTTTATTTAAAGGATAGAAGTTACGTTGTGAATTTGTTTGCAAAAACTTTTTATCATCAAGATTTTTATCATTATTTAATTCATTGAGAAGAGCTTCCAACTATGTTTAGTACATAATATTATGTACATACTTTAAGTTAGTAACGTATAAAAGCTTGCAATCTCAAAGGCAATTTTCTCTTGAAAGGTTGTACCTAAGAATGTAATTTTACTGAAATGCTCGATTATTATTATTTTACTATTATATTACTACGTAAAATATTCGAAATAATACGGTATACCAGATGTACATATAAATAAAGAATTTCGAGTGTATTGTGTATGATTAGATATATTGTAAACATTTTGAAAAATCTGATATTTTTAGCATTTTTACTTCCCTATAAGGAAGTATTGTAATCATGAAAAAATTCGATGTCGGTATTTTAACGGAAATATCCGTTTTGAGCATTTCTGAATCCGTTTTGACTACTTTCGCAATGATGTCTGTATGTATGTGTGTATGTATGGATGTATGTAACGCAAAATGTCTGTAAGTTCTGTATCTCTGGAACGAATTGTTATATAGTAACAAAATTTCATATTTAACACTTTAATAAATATACAAAGGCACCATTTGATTTTGGAGGAAATCCTTAAACCGGAAGTAGCACTTTACTTGAAGGACGAAATGGTTTTTCTTCAATATCTCAGGAACAAATTGTTATATATAACCAAATTTCATATTTAACACTTTAATCAGTATACTAAAGCACCATGTGATTTTGGAGGAAATCCCTAAACCGGAAGTAGCACTTTACTTGAAAGACTAAATAGTTTTTCTTCAATATCTCAGGAACAAATTGTTATATATTAACCAAATTTTATATTTAATACTTTAATCGGTATACGAAAGCACCATTTGATTTTGGAGCAAATCCCTAAACCGGAAGTAGCACTTTACTTGAAGGACGAAATGGTTTTCCTTAAATATCTCAGGAACGAATTGTTATCTATTAACCAAATTTCATATTTAACACTTTAATCAGTATACTAAAGCACCATGTGATTTTGGAGGAAATCCCTAAACCGGAAGTAGCACTTTACTTGAAGGACGAAATGGTTTTTCTTCAATATCTCAGGAACAAATTGTTATATAGTAACCAAATTTCATATTTAACACTTTAATCAGTATACTAAAGCACCATGTGATTTTGGAGGAAATCCCTAAACCGGAAGTAGCACTTTACTTGAAAGACTAAATAGTTTTTCTTCAATATCTCAGGAACAAATGGTTATATATTAACCAAATTTTATATTTAATACTTTAATCGGTATACGAAAGCACCATTTGATTTTGGAGCAAATCCCTAAACCGGAAGTAGCACTTTACTTGAAGGACGAAATGGTTTTTCTTAAATATCTCAGGAACGAATTGTTATCTAGTAACCAAATTTCATATTTAACACTTTAATCAGTATACTAAAGCACCATGTGATTTTTGAGGAAATCCCTAAACCGGAAGTAGCACTTTACTTGAAGGACGAAATGGTTTTTCTTCAATATCTCAGGAACAAATTGTTATATAGTAACCAAATTTCATATTTAACACTTTAATCAGTATACTAAAGCACCATGTGATTTTGGAGGAAATCCCTAAACCGGAAGTAGCACTTTACTTGAAAGACGAAATAGTTTTTCTTCAATATCTCAGGAACAAATTGTTATATAGTAACCAAATTTCATATTTAACACTTTAATCAATATACGAAAGAACCATTTCATTTTGGAGGAAATCCCTAAACCGGAAATGGCACTTTACTTGAAGGACGAAATAGTTTTTCTTCAATATCTCAGGAACGAATTGTTATATAGTAACCAAATTTCATATTTAACACTTTAATCAATATACGAAAGAACCATTTCATTTTGGAGGAAATCCCTAAACCGGAAATGGCACTTTACTTGAAGGACGAAATAGTTTTTCTTCAATATCTCAGGAACGAATTGTTATATAGTAACCAAATTTCATATTTAACACTTTAATCGGTAGACGAAAGCACCATTTGATTTTGGAGCAAATCCCTAAACCGGAAGTAGCACTTTACTTGAAGGACGAAATGGTTTTTCTTAAATATATTATTGATGAATTTTTATTTTTTAATCAAAATTAAAGCAAATAAAATTTAATTATTTAATTAAATAATAAAATAAAATTTAAATAATATTTCTGCGAATCTTTAGATGAACGATGAAGGAATGATTCCTTATAGGGAAGTCATGTGCTGGCCACATCAGATTTTTTATAAAAAGAACACAATGTGTAATAATGATTAGGTATTTTTACATGAGGGACGGGAAAATGGGTGTATCACATAGAGTGATTTTCTCACTCACTGGTAGTAGTTTTCCCATTAGTTCTTGGTCTTTGTGACGTTCAAGCAAAAAATTCTAACTAAAAGTTTCCACTACACGAAAATCTCCAGGAGTTGGATCAGAATTTCAGAGCCCAGCATATTACTTGATTTCCTATCTCCAACCACTGCAGATAATTGTGATATGTGTGGTAAATGCATGTATAGTAGGTATTTCAAATAAAAATTAAATCATAATAGTAAAGATATAAAAACTTCAATTTGTATAAAACATTATTGTTAATATCTATTTTATTATAATTAAAATAGGTTATTAAGGGTGAAGGCTATTCCAGAAGGCGTGGTTTTGATTCCACGTTAAACTGTACGTGTGATGTTTCTAAGTGAAACTTTGGGTTTATCCATAAGTACCATACAATATCACCCTTATTTTATATAAAACAAAGAACATATTAGATATAATTTATTAATTTAATCGAGTTTATAAAATCAATATTACAAATTGAATAAAAGTACAAAAGCCGAACGTATAAACATACAAGATACTATTATAATAATGCAATCTATTAACAGAATGTAAACATTTTTAGAATATGTAACTAGTTTGGCAATGGCGAAATATATTTTTACTTGAATAAGTTATAAGTAATTAATTTTCTTATTATATACATAATATAGCTAAATTTTGTTTATATGTAACATTTTCTCAAATTTTGTGCATATAATTCCAAAGATTTAATAAAGAAAAAAATATAATTCTCTTTTTGTAAGTCATATAATTTTTAAATAATTTTTAAGCTTAACCGAACAACAGCATTTTAAATGCACAAGTTTTATAAGCTTTACTACATCTATGATACGTATAATTTTCATACAACTTTTTCGAACCCTGACGCTAAATAAAGTTAATCTTCTAATTTGGCTTAATATTATTTACATTAAAAATTACATCTTTAATAACTTATACTTAATTAAAAAATTTGAAAATAATGGAAGTGTTAGACTTTTACGGTTTTGAGTAGTTATTACCATAAAAATATTATAAAATGTGCGTTGTCTTATACACGAATAATCTAAATTAATTTTTACAGTTTATATGTTGTTCCCAGGTAAAATTTTTTTGAAGAATTAAAAATTATTACCAATCATACAGGCAATTGTTAATAATTTTTAAAACAAATTTCCGACTATTCCGCATTAGGTAGGTTTTATTACTTATAGTATGGTCTGAAATACAAAAACTATTTATCGCATTAGACTATGACTAGTACGTTTGTTTGTCTATTCAAAATTTTAAAAAAATTTACGGCAGTGTATAATATTGCAACCTTTTTAACAAATTCACAAACTGAAATGTTATCATTTTACAAATTATAATTAAATTTAAAACTATCTAAATAAACTTGACTATGCTTGAATATCACCGGAATTAATCTTAGTTGGAGTCCTTTGTTTGTTGTTATCGATAATAGGTTCCGCTGCCAAAGATAATGTTAGAGGTTTCATTTTCAAAGGGTGACCATTTAATTTTAGATCGGCTTTAGATGAATCTTTAAATTCACGACTGTGCGATGAAACCGAACCAGGACTTACCGCAGCTTTGTGGTTTTCTCGGTTCGATTTGGTTTTACTCGTTACTTGTTCGCGCAAGGCCATTTGGTATGCAAGTTCAAAAGCTTGTCCCAACGTTAATATTATATCAGTTGCATGGTCCTAAAACAGTACGTTAATTCGTTAATACTACAAAACCTTCAAACTGTTTGAAAAGCATTCAATATGGAAGCCTCTAAAAAAGTTTCGGCCCAAAAACAATTGTTTTACTTACAGCGGTATCGGTGGAAAAAACGTGACAGTAATAATTGTTAACGTCTTTGGTAATGTATGCGAAATACGTGAAACATTCGGTATCTTGGCATGCACAATTAACATTTTTAATTTCGTGTTCGCAAATGAGTTCCTAAAAATATCGCTTTTGAATGGACTTAATTCCAAAATCAAAAACTAACCTTGGTAACTGGATTGATAAACTTAACTCCCGAATAAGAAATACTCAATGTAATATCTTGTTCGCTTGATTGTTCGGTGCTATTTCTTACTTTCGAAATCGATTTCTTTGTTGATTCGGTACCCTTAAATTCTTTTATTGACGTAGAACCTAAATACTATAAAAAATGTACACATAAAAAATGGAATTTTAAAGTAATTAGCAACTTACATTGGCTGTATATTTCACTGCACCAGTGATGAGCAAAATTGGCTGATGCCGCCATTGAGCTTTAATTGAATTATTGCCACCAACAAAAAATTCGGCAGGTTTTTTAACCGACTCCTCTTTTTTAGGAATATTTATTGGAGGTGGAGGAGCCGGTCTAGATTTTTTATGCCTGTGACGTAACGTTCCCGTTCCCACATTATTATCTTTAGCAGCATGCGCTGATGGTGAACGTATTTCAGCTTTTAACGATTGAATATTGCTTTGCTAAAATGAAATTTAAAAATTTTTTTCTTTAAAATAATTTTGGAACACATACTAATGTATTTATGTCTGTATTGAGGTCCTCTAACTTAGGTCCAGGAATGATATGTTCACCGCTACTAACGCTAGCTAAAATTCTTTTCCTGTGTCCAATTTTTTCGATTTCCAATACCGCCGAAAGTTCTACATCCCAAATTCTTTTAATCCTATCCATATCGTGATATAAATGTTTCGCAAATGTTTCGGCGTATTGATTTAAGTGTATTTTCCGCAACCATTGTTCGACACTATCGATATCCGATTCTACATTATTATTATTGTTATTACAAAAAATTTCGTCGTGTATTTTTAAAGGAAGTTGTTTACAAGAATCTAAAATTAATTGCCTTTCTAGTTCACTCACTATTCCCATTTCCTTTAAATCGTTTTCTTCTAATACGCCGTTCTACAAATAATATAATTGATAAACTTTTGTTATCGTTTCGTTACGCAATAATTTACCAGAAAATTGAGATCATCAAAACCGTTGGATATAAACAATCCTAAATAGTCGTTCATGTCGAGATTTTGTAACCACTGATCGATAGTATTTACAGTAGCTGGATTTAAATTGTTTTGTGAAACGCTAAGACTCATTAATCTAGTTTGAAATTCCTTTTCCAATTCCGATACAAAAACTGATTCTCTAACTATGCCAGTACCAAAAGAAGCCATTATTTCCTGTATTTTAGCCCACTCTTCTTGTTCATCAAAAGGACTAAGCGAAGTAACTCGGTCTTTGTTATCTTTGCTACAAACTTCTTTTTCTGAACAAGACGAACTTTTCAAATCAATTTTTCCGCCAGACTCAATGGCACTATCGTATATATTTTTTAATTTTTTTAGTGTTCTCGGTCGTTCTGCAGGCTTATTTCCACCAGATCCGTCTTTCGCAGAACCTCTATATAAACCTACGAATAAATAACCACGTTTAATGTCAAAAATGCACTGCAAATAAACAATGTAGTACACCGCAAATATTATAAATTATTGCGGTCAAAAAGTAACTAAAATATATAGAATTTAATTAACTCGCTTTTATTATTTACTATAAAATATTAATCCTGAAACGAAATGGCTTTATTTACTAAGTAAATTTTGTTCTTGTTTTAATTAAAATTAAAACGGGCAGGTTTAAAAATATTAAAAATTAAAAAGACTTATTAAAAGAATTCAGACCACGCGTCGCAATACCTAAATTAGTTTGCATTATTAAGATTTAATAAGATTTTTTATTTTTTCCTCCTGAAGTCGCATTTGTGAAACTGTAACCTTGTAAAACGACATTTTTCCTCCAAATTTTCAAACGAAAAACAATTTTTGACTATTCGGTTTCTTTTATTTTATTTAGTTTCGTTTTTATTTGAAAAAACTGAAAATTATGTTTTTTCCGTTTGTACTGAAAACGAACGAAATTTTCAGAATTTTTGAAGTTAAATCTTTGAAGAGTTTAATATAATGAACAACTTTTATTTCTTACCGTTCACCAGATCCCTATTCCCCATTGAGTGCTTTATTATCCTGAGACATCTGCAAGTACCGGTGCACCCGAATTGCACCACGAAAAGATTAGTTCACAAATCTCCTACCCGAATTGCACCACCGTAATTTCAGGTAAACACGACCTCACCAAGGGTCGGTCGTCCGAATTGCACCACCTATATTGTAATATTTTAGGTAAGGTGGTTTTATTGTTAAAAGTTAAAGCACAATGCTGGAGTTTAACCTGATGCCTCCTACATGTAACATCGATTATTTTTTGTTTTTACGCGATTTTTTGGGGGTTAAACGTAATAGATAACTGCCGCATACCGCGACTATACTTTTTAATGCTATTTCGAGGGTCTCTCACATCCCGGTTGCATTTATCCCGGTTTTCTTGATCGGTGGCGCTTCTCGTATGTTTAGCCTAGTAACCAGAGTCAAAACCGCTCTGGAGGGGTGCAACCCGGAGCGGACGGAGGGGCGCCCCGGAAGAGTAGGTTTTGACGATGGATTACCCTCCTTATCGAATGCACACCCCAAAATTCGAAGGCAAAAAAATTTAATTTTTTCACTGTTTTGGGTTATTATTTTATTAATACTTGCTCCGACCATGTATAATATAAGATGAATTAATATATTAAACTCGAAATTTAAATTGCAAAGAATTTAGATATTTGTGTATTTATTTCTTTATATTATCTGTTTGCTTGTGATACCTGCTCGGTTTGCTCGTGGTGCAATTCGGTAAAGCGATTACGGAACGACATTTGACCGTGGTGCAGTTCGGTCAAGGGATTACATTTACCTGGGTACAAGAAATGACCCCTGATAAGCCGTGGTGCAGTTCGGGTAGCACCGCAAGTACATTAAACTATACGTTTGCACTGAGAAAAATAATTTTGTTCAAACGTAGTTACATGTTTTTGAAAAATATTTGGCTTTAAAATTAATTCCTAGTTAAAATACACAGGGTGACCACTTTTCTCTTAGCCACGGATCTCGGTTAGCTTAAGAGGTACGACATCCGTTAAACTAGCGTAAATTTGTGTATTTTCATTTTGGACAATAATCTAAAATGAAATATGAATCATTTTGCCAATATTTTCGGAGTTGTGTAAAAAATTCAAAATAAAATTTGTCTTGTTCTCCCAAGTCAAAGTAATAAAGGAACGTAGATCCATAATTTACCTACATTAGAAAAATTAACATCAGTCCATCTGTTTTTGTTTATGAATCACGGTCAAAAATTTTAAAATGAAGTTACAAATATTTTAATTCTTTCATTTCAAATTTTAAAATAAGGGTAATCCGTGGTGACAGGGTTAAACTTAAAATTTAATCAATAATGATTTTAAATTTCATCTTAGAAATCCATGGGCCTTCGTAGAATGTTAAGAGGCTTTCGATAGAGTCAACAGACAGAAAATGTGGGAAATACTAAAACAGAGGTTTTTCCAAGACATCTAACAGATATAGTAAAAAGTTATAAATTATAATTAATAACCAAGATACAGAATTGATATGTAACAACCAAAGAGTTCGACAAGGGAGTGGTTTCCTTCCATATCATATACAGTTTAGTCAAAATAAATATGTGAACACAATACCGTTTGCAGACGACCAAGCTTTAATTCCACCCATAAAAGACGATCAAAAACGTTTCAAAGGAAAAGATCCCATTCGGTCAAAAATATGCGTAAACAACACTTGCTTAGTTTTCACTTTTCAAGAATCTGGGTTACGATGTATCTTATGAATACGACGTGGGCATAGCCAATAAGCTTACTTCTTTCCAAAGAATGTGTGGAATTATTAGACGAATGCTAGGAAGACGATGTTGAAGCGAACTTCAGTTATGTTTGTAACTGAATTTCTGCAAGGTTATGGTGGTTCCCACCTTGCCTTAAGGCAGTGAGACCTGGACAACAACCAGGCAAGAAGCTAAAATAAGAGCAGCAGAAATGAAATTTCTTCGAGCAGTAAAAGGCTGCTGATTAATGAATAATAATAAAAATAAAGACATCAGAGAAGAATTACAGATCTTTTCGGTAAAAACTATATAAACATCAATGTAATAAACATGTGCTTACGAAGACCAGCAACAGTCTAAAAGTGTAATCTTCGATTACGAAGGGAAAAAGAGACGTGGAACACCCAAGGAAGAGATGGGCTGATAAAGAATCGGAACAGGCATAAGGCCTATACTGTGAAGAAGAAGAAGAACTTCCCCTCGATGTCTCAATCGACATCTACTATTTCTTAAATCAAATTCACAATTCCATATTTTGCATGTTTTAGAAAATGAAATTCATTTATTCGACTCACAAAATTAAGAAAAAAGTGATTAAAATTTAGAAAAGTAAATTAACTATCTATCGGAAAAATGAATTATAATTGCTAAGACCTATCAGTAAAAGTGGTCAAAAATTAACTCTATTCAAACAGCAACCAATGAGCGTAATGATTTTCATGGGAATATCACACGGTAGTGCAACTGAACCCATTTTTGTCGATCGAGTGGTCAAAATTAATCAAATTATTATATAAACAACTATTTAAAATCATTAATTCAAAACTTTAAGTTATTATTATATTATGACCATAATAAATGGAGGTTTCGTCAGGAGTCTGTTCCAGCTCACATTTCAAAAAGAACGTTGAATGTTTTTGAAAATGAAAGTATTGCTTTCTTAGACCCGAGATATGGACACCAAATCAACCCAGTCTTTCACCATGTAACTAATTTCTATGGATTTACTTAAAATCAATTCTTCAAGAATTATAAACATAGAAGAATTATAATTATCAACTATTTCTCAGCTGAAAAAATTATAATTACAGAGGTCCAAATTTTCACCCAGAAATATTATATCACGCCTTAAAATCTTGGCTTAAATTATGTTTGGAAGTTAATAAAAGTAAGGGCTATCATTTTAAATAGATATAAATAAATTCCATTAATAAATTAAATATTTATTCAACTATCTACAAATTTATCTGTTTATTTTTCTACACTACCTGTAGTTTTGTAATCGACACACTGTACAACAACAAAATTACTGCTACTAGTTAAAAATTCCCTAAATTTATAGCTGTTATTACCCCCACGATATCGCACGGTTGGCCGCGCCAACCCTGTGTTTGTTAGTGTGAAAAGAGCACGGATGGACGGCCAAATCTAGGGAAGATCAAAATGCATATAATGCTGAAATGATGCTCAGCCTAAAGATAATCTAAATCAAGAAATTTTTGTCGCAATAAACTAACATAAAAGGAACAGACAACTAAAATACGCATCAAAGCTCTGTATTTTTATAACAATTACTAGTTGGTATCTATCCGTTTCTACGAAGTTTTTTTCAAAAATGGAAGTGATTTAAAATAAATAGTCTTTATTTATTTAACAATATACTATAATAAGCAAAAAATTTGAACTTTAAATATACATTGATGTATAGTGTATTTCAAATTAATTGGAATTAAAAAAAGTCTAGCATCAAATTACGTTGTTATAAAAACATACAAACTATGCAAGGAAAAACAATATAAGAGATAAGATTATCGCGCCAACGAAAGCCCGCATTTCATACTCCACGTGGAGTAGTGTAGTTCTAATTGGTTAATATTTATAATAAGGACTTATTATTGGATAATATTTCTATTACGAAAATTCTCTTTGCGACTCCACGTGGACGCGTGTACCAGGTGTACAGTAAGTTTGTATGTTTTTATAACAACGTAATTTGATGCTAGACTTTTTTTAATTCCAATTAATTTGAAATAAACTATAAAAGCAAATGATAATTTTTTCTAAAATATCACTTTTTGTGACGGGTCAGTAAGAGTTGCCGGACGAGCGGAGGGAGTCCTTTTTTTTGTGTGGAAATACAATTTAAAAATTTTAGAAATTGTAATAATTAACAAGTTCATTAAAATATAAAAATAAATTTACTGTCATGAGCTTGCAGCAATGGGTTATTGAAATCATCAGATATTGAAAATAATGAAAATTAATTATCCTTTAATTATTTAATTACTTTTGATTATTTTTAAATTTAATTTAATAATCTACAATGTAATAAACGACGGTCATGGTCTGAATGTTAGCGGGAACAACAGCTAATGCAAGGCGGCTCCCCTGTTCGACACTAAAATTTCTTGACAATGATTTGCTTGAAAGTCAAGCCTAGTAAAGTACCTAAGATATAAAAACCAAATCCTCACAGAACTAATTAAATAAATTAGTAAAGAACAAGTCGTAGACCTATATTAAGAGGAAGACTAAAGCGTATTCGATATGTTTCTATAATAGTAACATCACAAAACCGAGCAACAACCAAAGCCGTATTCAGAATCAGCGTCAAAGGTGAAGTCAGAAAGAAAATCGTATAATTCAAATTTTCCTCAGATCTGAAACGGGAATTTCATGGGTAAAATTGTGGATCACTGAAAGAATATTGAATATTCATCAACTTTGAAAATTTGCATAGTTCGGGTTCATTAGAACTAAGAAAGTTGTTCTGTGCGAATATTCAGAAAATTGAGCCCAGTTTCATTCATCCCCAGTGTGGATCATTTTTGTTTTAGATAAACAGAAAGAAAGTCTGCAACTGCGTTATTTTGAGCAAAAAATATTAAGTTATTTAGAGTCATATCTCCGAACCCATAGAAGTTGGAACAATATTTATTTCAGTTTATCTTCAGAGTTTTATTTGGTTAAATATTGCTAATATATACCTATTTTCACAAAGACTGCATTTGAAACAACCAATCCGCGACTTTTTAGCCCGTTATTCGATAAATTTGCGCATATTCCGGTCTGATATCCAACATTTAGGAACTATTTTCAAAAAGTGATCTGTTGGGTAATAACTCAGAAATGAGATTAATTTGCTTAAACCTTTTAGTATTGTATCAGAAAAGAGCCCCTAAGTTTTCGCCATCAGGCTCAGACCGGAACATAAGCAAATCTGCCGAAGAAGGTCCCAAAAATCATAAAGTCATGAATTGGTCTTTTCCTATGCATCCTATGTCCAAAATAGCTAAATGAAATTGTGAGCTAAAAATAAAAAAATCGTTGTTCTAATCTCAAAAGTTTCCGTGGTATTTATAGCCTTACAAAGAACCTGTTTATTTTTCTTTTTTTGGTCAAAATACCGTAGTTTTCAAATTTAGGTGTAGACTTTTTTACCTGTCCATCTGACACAAAACTGCACCCGAGATAAATAAAACAAAATTATATTCTCTGTAAAACTATGCGTAGAACAACTTTGTAACTCTAATAAAGCCTTAGTTGCGAGCTTTCAAAGTTGATCATTTTTTATCGATGTTTTCAGATTATCAATTTTTCAGATTTAATTAAGATAAGATTTAAAGTAACTAGAAATATGCGTGAAACTAAAAAAAATTGTTCTAACCTTAGTGGTTTTCGAGATAAACTTTGAAGAATAAAAAAAATTCTATACTATAAAAATTAATATTAAAGTTATTAATTCCATTTTTATTGTTTTCTTGATTATGTGTATCTTAAGTGTACAATTATTATTATGTAATCCACCACTTATTCTAACAGCTAATTAAAATTGAATAATTAATATTTTAGTAGGGTAAAGTAAACTAATTTAACTAATAAGTGACCTTTCAGAGCAGAGGTTCATTTTTTTTAATAAATAGCTTTATTAACTTACTGTTGTACGACTCGACCTATTTTTCTTAAATTCTCTAACTGCAGAAATTTTTTGATTTTTCGCATTAATTTTCAAACAAACGTGCTCGATCATGATGTACTATAAGTAGTGTAAAGAGTTTTGATAGAAGCTGATAGCTCACAATTTTGCAGATGTAACATGCACGTGTGATGATGGTGCAAAAAAGAATTAACGTGGTGGCTAGTACGGGGAGGGCTACGGGGCGTCGCACTCCCGGAATAATATTTTTAATGCGAAGACGCCGTTCGCAACATTGTAGTTACACCGCTGAATATTGGACAATCCGACGTCGCTTGAACCACAACCGGTGGCACAGATTTAAAACACTTTACTATAAACAGTTAATGATTTCCAAACCACGAGCCTGCAGCTACTTTTAAAAGTAGCCTTCTCAATAAAATATAAACTATATTCTTGAAATAAAATTATCTCAACTTGAATAAGGTAAAAGTTATACGAATTTATTACGCACGAGTTTTATATCAAGTTCATGAACGTGCAATTTTGTATCTTATTATATCGATAACTCCTGATTGTCATTTTCCCATAAAAGGTAAGCTATCGAAAATGTGTCTGCTGGAAGGGCAGTACCATAAGGCTTTGCATATATGGAACAATCCTTCCAGAAGGATCTTCCTGTAGGACGACGCCTAGACGTTTTGTTGATAAAGATACAAAATAATGATAACCTACTATGTACATTGACAAAATTTACCCCTTGTTACTGATTTCCATATGACTCACTTACCTTATCATATCACCAAATTACCTTTTATCATAACAAATTTGAAATATAATATTACATTGTTTTAATAATATTTATGTACATATTTAGAAGAGTAAAAATTGAACGCGAAAGTTCATTTCAAGACAATAAAAGAATTTTGGGATAAAATAGAGCTCAATATGGATAGCATTCAACAGGATAAACTCGACTTTTAATATGGCAGACTTTGCCTGATGTACCCTAACCACCCGATCTTGCATCTCAGCAGTACAATTTGTTTAGATCCAAGTTAAAAAACTGTAAAACTTTTGGAAATTCTGACGAAGTCAAAATAGTACCATCTAAATTTCTTGCTTCCCTTTATAAAAAAAAATCAATTGAAAATTTCGTTTCAAGTTCAAGAACTACTGAAGTATACGGGGCGTCCCGAAAAAGTTACTACAGATTCCTGAGGTCAAAATATCAGGATTTAATAGATGAGTTTGAACTTGTTATTGTCTGAACGAAGTGCAAAGGCCAAAATCTCTTTTATCTGCCGAGTGGAAACGGTAGTGGGTTTAAAAAATTGGTACCCGAAATCGAGAGGTATATTTCGTCGCCCCCCCACCCCAACGCGATTTTTTTAAATGAAATTAGTGTCAATCGTTTGAGCTTTAATGAGCTTCCATTCAAAAGAGACCAGTTTTTGTTAGTTTTTAGACGGTTTTTTTATAATTGGGAAAGGTTTTTTTGATATGGTAGTTCCACAGCATGTAAAAATTCCATAATTCAAACCCGAAATTTTCGAGCTGTAATTCAACTAGCGATCACATCAAGCTACCATTGTGGACTTACAAATGATTTTTATCGACGATAATGATTGTTGCCTTTTTCAATATTAAAAAAATAAATCTATTTTAATTTTTATCAGCAATGCAAAAATTTACAAATTTCTTTAAAACGCTTTAAATCCTTTTACCTGAAAAGATGGAAATATAAATAAACTCATTGAAGCTCAAAAGATTCGTATTAATTTTATTGAAAAATCACGATGGGGGGGGGGTGAATTTCTACGATCCCTCCTAAAATTATTATACTAAACAATTGGCTTTTTATTAAAAACCTTTGAAGCTCAAACGACGGGAATAGAAACTCATTGAAGCTCAAACAATTGACTATATTTGATGGATTTTATTTAAAAAAATATATAATATCTAAAATAGAGTTACCTCGCGTGAGAAAATCTGGGATTCAAATTTAATCCAACTTACCTATGTATGCATTTCTCTTAGAAAAGTATGTAATTTAGACACTGTAATAACACTACAGGTTTTGGCGTTTGTGGCCATTGGTCGAGACATTTTGAGGTATTCCTGGGGATGTTGACCAATTTTGAAAGGCAAAAATTTGGATATACTAAAAATATTACTTTAGCAAAAACTTAAAAAAATGTTGAATGAATTTTTCTTGCGGTAAAAAAATGTTTTACAAAGACGTATCGGATTGCAATCACGTTTAAAGTAATCAATAGGGTAACGATATTTCCAATGAAAACCCCATCGTCGAACTAATAAAAGATTTTGCGGAAAGTAAGACCATAAGGGAAGCATTAATTGATTAAATTTTTATTAACTTGTACCAATTACCGAAAATATTATACAGTAGACTCCGCTTATTATGATCACGGATAATGAGATCAATCGAGTATTGAGATCACTTTTGCGAAAAACGGGCCGGCCGCATATAACTGCATAGAAAAATCGATTCTAGGTAATTTGTTCGATAGTGTTTTGTGCGACGGAAATTTGTTCGACTCAGCATTTGTACGACTGAATATTTAAGCGACTTAACATTTTATACGACTTGGTTTTCAATTTATATTCTATTTTCTAATGAAATTTTTGTAGTTTTGTTTATTAGTTGAATTTGGTATATTATCTTGTTGAAGTTGTTGAAATTAAAAAAGTGCATTATTACGTAAAAGTGCCTTTCAAAATCTAACTGTTTATTTAAAAATTGGAATTTCCAATATTTAACAATTAAGGACATCCTGATCTTATATTTACTTATTATTTGACAGGTATTTGCGTCACTAACAAAACCATAATGAGGAAAGGGGTTTATAGATAAGAAAATAATTATACTATTTACGTACAGATTTCTTTGCTTTCTTTTGATATCTTGTCTAGCATTTTTGAAAAGTCATGAGATCCATGAATTGAATATCTCAATTTGTGGAATTGGTTCTCATTCACCTAATAACGCATAACATTCAAACACAGTGGAACTTCAATAAATCGAAAAGCCTCCTGTTTTATTACTGATTAACTAAATTTATTTGTGTGGGACAGGGCTGTAGCCAAGAATATTTTTAAAATTTGCAGCAATTTAATTCCTACTTTAGAGACGGTCATATTAGCTTAGTGCGCGTACTCGTACTACTAATGCGAAATGCTCGGTTCAAATCTGGGCAGAGTAAAAACTTTATTCTGATCGTTTCTCCTCGGAAGGCAATGGCAAACCACCGAGGTAATTCGCCATGAGCGCCCATCTCGCAATGAAGTGTATTACACTTCCCGTGGTTCGGAGCCCACGTTAAACAAGTAGGTCCTCTATGTATGTGAAAATAAATCGAACGCACATCACATGCATAGAAAGAGATGGGTCACGACGCTTCTGTCAAAGAAGCATCACGACTGAGGAAATTCCTACTTTACAATTTTTTTAAATTTAAAAATATCTTATTTTGCACGGCATTTTTACGTAAAAATAATATTGTTTTGATATGGTTATGTAGTATATAAATACAATTTTTTTACCGCCTTAACTATTAAACAAAATAACAAAACTTTCGCTAGAAAAGAGAATAGAAATTAAATGTCAAGTAGTATAAAAAGTTTTATTAAAAATTAATTCGCAAATAAAAATAGTTACAAAATGCAATTTCGTAACAAACATATAAATTACTATCCAGCGCGCATTTTTAATTTTATATAATTATTGTGTATAGCATAATATTATGAAATTCCGTTTAAAGGTATGCGCATACAGTCGCATATAAAATGACCTGTTGATTAAAGTTTAATTTTAAAAAATAAAACCCCTGAATCCCGTTGTGATCACATTAAACGGCGTCTACTGTATAAGTAGGTCCATTTCCCTAGTCGGTATGAGTTACCTAACTCTCACCACTCGAAACAAAGTTTCTTCTGCTACACACTAAAGAACACAGTTAATATAACAAATTCTCAAAATATGAAGGGTGAATTTATTAACAAAATTTTGAAATAATCGATTTTGAAAATCGTTAATTTTACATGTTTCACTGACGCGCGGTGGAATCTCACCCATTTTGTTGGCGGTCCGCGCACTTAGATATACTCTTACACTTAGAAAATTTCGCACCGGCAGATGCACTTCGACTGTCGTACATGCAACATCGATAATTTTTTGTTTTTATGCGATTTTTTGGGGGTGAAACGTAATAGTATACTGCCCCATACCGCAACTATACCTTTTAATGCTATTTCGAGGGTCTCTCACATTCCGGTTGCATTTATCCCGGTTTTCTTGATCTGTCGCGCCTCTCGTATGTTTAGCTCTGCTGCGTAGCAGCTCGGAGCACGAAAAACCGCCCGGAGCCCCGGAGGGGTGTAGGGTAGGTTTTTTGATGCTCGTAGTTCTGGCCAAGTCAATTATTTACCCCAAAATTAGAAGGAAAAAAATTTTTAATTTTTTCACTTTTTCGGCAATACACGGGTTATTTTTCATTTTTTTGATTATATTTATTACCAATATCCACTAATCACACCCCCAGCTATCCGAATTTCGAAGAAAAATTCAAATCGGAGCAAAAAAATTTCACTCGATTTCAAGGGACCGCTAACGAGGTATGTGGATGCGGCCGGGGTCGACCGCATGCAAGTCGCGACTTTCCCCTACTTTTCAAAAGTCGAAATTTTGTGTTTTTTTCATCAGATTCACCCAAAATGTTATTTCTATAGACTAAAATAAGCCTGTTCTTTAGTGTGTAGCTGAAGAAATTTTGTTTCAGCTAGTAATTCGAAAAGAATGCATTTTGATATCTAAGTAGGTCAGTTTAGTTAGAAATTCTGCGATAGTTTATAGTATTTACGACTGTTTGGGGCACCCAATATAATTGATTAAATAATAAATACGAGTATGTTCATAAAACATTTATTCTCATTGAACTAATTACTTATCGGTACACCTAATACATTGCAATAGAATATATAAATTATTATTAGCTTGTAAATAGTGTTAAATTAAATATTAACAATCTGATATGGAAAAGAGATTCAATTAATTTATAAGCTTTCGTCAGTATTTGCTGTCTTCTTCTGATGTTTTTATTCAAAGTAACGTTAAATAATATCATGTAAATATTAACGTTTACAAATATCATAAGAAGGCAGTAACTACTGTCAAAATCTTATTAATTAAATTATATTTTCTTACGTTTACTAAGCTGTTAAGTTTTAATATTAATACATTTTATTGTATTAAATTACTACACTGCATTAGATTAAACCCAATTTTTATTAAATTCATTAAATTTTGAGTTCGGGTGTTTATTTTGTCAATTTCTTTTGAAAGACCACTTCAATATTTATGTATTCGTTATTTCCTGAACTGTCTAGTTTTTCACCTTAGAAAACTACGATCTGTCTTATTAATTTTAATCATAACAATGGCTTCAATAAAATTTTACGGCAACATGGATTATCGAAAACCTCATTATTAAATGAAAATTTTATATCCTTTAATCTTATTCAAGCTATATTTTCAAATCAAATAGTGAGGAAACAAAGAGCAAGAAAAAGACGGGAAAAAAATAAAACAAACTGGGAAAGCTAATTTATTGCCAATACAGATAGCTCTTGCAATGTAACTAATAATTATAAAGCTAAGGGGATTTCTTATACGGATTTTGTGCTTATTACATTGACTTTTGTATAGATATAATTTAATTGGACTTTTCAAAACTACACAAGTTACCGGCGAATTCTTTAATTCGCTAGATAAATTTACGTTCTTCGAAAATTTTGATCACAATTTTTCAGTTTTTGTCCCACTATGCAACCAGGTAATTTTCTGTATTAAAAACTACTTATTATTATTACTGATTATAATCAATAAGACAGGGTGTACGGACATGGCACCTATTTATTTTCACACATTGGAAGAATTGTAAAGGTAGGTCTAGATTACTCGTGCTCGTGCCTTTCTTGCGAGGATCCGATGAGCGACAAGCATAAGTTTAAAGTTTGAAACTGCACATATTCGTTCAAAGGATGGCGAGGATTCCTTAATGCACCGCATCGCGAGCCTGTTATTCACGTGAGACTTGTGTTGGGGCTTGCAGCCCCAAGTACGATCGCGAGCACGATTAATCTAGATCCAGATTAATACAATTACGACATGAAAAAGTGAAGTAATTTACGAAACGTTGATGACACTAAATTGGCCTTGAATTTTCCATTTTCATACACCTGCCTTAGAGTTAGTTATTCACTTTGAATTTATTAAGTAGATTGCTTTCTTGTTTTTACTAAAAATAGCAATAGTAAATTCTTTTTATTATACCTAAATTTTTCAATTTCCTTATTCCTTTTATGGAAGTTTAGGTTAAAATATTAAAATACCTAAACATTGTAAACATTTTCGAGTTTTCTTTTTATACGGCCAAAACATCAATAAGGTAAAACTCATAAACTTTCAACTCGTACGATGTTTTCAGCGTAATTGCAGACACAACTTTATAAAATCAATATTATGAACCGCATTTCTAAAAGTGTAAATAATGGATTATATTCGTACCTGCAAATGGAGCATCCGATTGATACTCTTCAAGTACGTTGTCGACACTTTTATCAGACAATGACACGCTACTAGAAAAACTCTCACTAGATTCGTCACATATAATTAAATACTCTTCTTCAATTTCGGTTTCCATATGTCTCGACTTCCTCTTGTATTCCTGGTGAATCCAACATAATCTAACTGGCAGTCTTTAAATTCGTAGAACACGATGCTTTGCTATTATCTATTAGCAATAAAGCAAGTGCTCTATAATTCGTGCTAAATGTCATGCATCTTTTAAATTAGGATAAAGCAAATAAACTCAGCAATGGGCCATGCTTCTTCATATTTAATCAAAAAAAAACGACAAAAAAGGGGTAAAAACTAGTCCATGTAGTTTTATTTTTTAATAAACAAAAACTTAATTAGGTAAAAGGTGCAAAATATAATAATAATGCTATAAACATATTCATATAAGCATTTATTTAAAAAATAACAACAAATATATTTAAAATAATGTTAACAAAATAACAAGATATACAATTAGGTATGGCTGGGGAGGTAAATAAACTTTCTTTCTATTTAATACTTTTTCATAAGAGTTTTAGCATTACTATAGGTAAATAAGGTAGGTAGGTACAAGAAGTTTATTGTAAACTTACCTGGCTAAGAGGACGTACGCGCTCGTAAATTACATTTTCCGCTTGCATTGCTGAAGGTGGCGGATGATCAGGAGTAGGAGGTTGTTGGTAATGCGTAGGACTTAGGGGATTTCTGGAATGCAGCACCATTCGAACAGGCTTGTCTTCATCACTAATATAAGAGTCTTTGTAGTCATCCTTAATCATAATAAATGCACTGGACACGAACGTAGATTCGGGAAGAGAAGAACTAGCCTTTTCAGAATCAGTTCTATTTCGAAAATCATACTCTTCATAAACTTCCGGATTACGCCGCAGTTTACGTTTTGGATTTTGTTGTTTGATTACCACGTTTTCGTATACTTGTGTAATAGCAACTGGTTCCAAACGAGGAGTAAACTTCCTCGTGTCCAAATCTTCACTTTTACCCCGGTGCAATTCTTTATTTGGTCGTTCTTCTTCTTCGTCTAACGCGATATTAAAAACGGTATTCATTTCGACATATTGGTCGACACTTCGACCATGTGTTAATCTTTCGCGTCGTTTTTCTTGTTCCAATTCATTTAAATCACTTTGACTGCGTGCCCCAGTGTGAGCTAAAAATACGTACTCGTACGCGTTATTGCTAACACCGTCAATGGACATAGACATGGGATGTAAATGAGTAGGCGAACCAGAAATATTACGACGAGGTGGTTTTTTAGGTGGAGTTGGCTGAAAGTGAAATATGAAATTAAAGTAATGTTGAATGCAAGATCATATAACTAACCGAAACTTTATTATTAGATCCGGGACTACGACCCCCTTTTACGTTATTCATAGGTAAGTAAAACGGTGTTCCACTGTCGGGTCTTCGAGAATAACCGGTACTTGATGTTGTGGAAGACAGGCTTGTCCGGTCGGCTTCTCGACTGCTAGACAAAAAATGTAAATCTTCTGAATGACCACTAGAATCCATAAAGGATTTTGGAGCTGGAGGTGTATGGAAAACACTATTGTCCGATCCTCTGGAACAATCAGAAGCCGTTTTGTAAGAGGAGGACGATGATCCACTACACGTGCGTAAGGTCATTTTTTCATTGAAAGAGAAAGTAAGTTTTTCCAATGGTGTTTCAGAAGAGTCATGCATTATCGATAGTTGCGTTGATGATCCCATAATGCGTTTACTTAGAGGTAAACTTTTATAAAACCTTGTCAAGCGCCTGGAACATGCGTGCATGCTAAGCCATGCAATTATTTATAAATTAGCTAAGAAGGCAGGAAGTGTTAAGCTAAGAATGATTATGTATGATATGAAAAATAAAACTACGAAAGTTGTAAAACGTAACATTTAACTTACACAGACATGGCGGAAGTACCGGACGTTCTTCTATCTTCTACTCCGTCAACTGAGCGAGCTTGTCTATAGAAATCCCACCGATGCGGCGATGTGCCCGGAGAAGGATCTGTGGTTAGTGATCTACCTCGAGAACACGACCGGACATTTTCGTACGGACTTCCAAGATCAGAATTTGTACTAGGAACTGGAGGAAAAGGCTGGCTAATACTTTCACAATCACTATCTTGAGGTAACCAAGATCTAACATGTCCTAACAGAATTTATCACTACAGAGGTCAACACATTTATTTATAACTTACTTTTAATTATACTCATAATTTCTTGAGTCGCTTGTGCTGGAAATTGACTTAGTAAGTCCATAACTGTGAACTTATGAGAATCCCTAATGGCCAAATCAGCCCCATGCTCTAATAGTGTTCGAACCACTTCTACTTTACCGCACAGGGCTGCTTCGTGGAGCGCTGTACCCGAAGGAGTACGCACGTTTACATCAAAGCCTGCACGTAATAATACTTCCACGACAGCTCTAAAATAATTAAGTATGTAGATATTTTTGTTTCTTAAAAAAAATTGAAATAGCTAATATGCATAAGTACAAAATATCTGTGGTACGTAGTAATTTTGAAAAGTATTCAACTCGTCTATAAAATCCTAGCTAGAATTACTGATGATGGCATATGGATAAAATCATGATATCCTTAACGCGTGGCTTAACACGCATATTGCGGTCAAGCGCACGTTATACACATATTGTGCTTATTACTGTGAAAACGGTCTAAGAATTTTAAATAAATATGCTACCTTGTATCGTAATTTAACCCTTTACTTATTTAAATACCTCGCTTTTGAGGTAATTACTTCTAAATTAAAATGACAAATTTTTAATTTCCGGAAAATAGCAAATAAAATTTAATTTGTTTAAAATGTTGTTGAGAATTCGATCGTTAATATAAATATAGACACGAGTTTCGTATGGTCAGGTCCAAAATTAGTAAAAAAAACATGTAATAAAATTCGAACACCTCAATAGATTTCATGTTTCGATCATATTTGCGGTTGAAATCAGTCACGGGTAAAATCGCGAATAAGGACGAAACACGTATAGGTTTTATTATTTTTATTCATTTATTTGTTGTCTAGTTGATCCTTGAAGTGTTTTTATATTATTGTATTTTTGATACCAATAAGAAAGTATTAATTTATAGGTTATTTATATTGAAAGATCACAGGATTATCAAAGAAGATTAGATTATACCATAATCTATATAGAATGTAATATATTAAGGTGTTTGAATTTTATATAATTAGTGGCTGGCACAGACGGCCATCCGGCAGCCTTTATCCATCTAGTATTTAACCTAAGGCCGCACAGGGGGAAAGGAAATTATTACCATAATTATATGCCATAATTGTTCGGCTTTTTCGACCATTTTCTGCTTTGGCATATAGTCAAGTTTTCAAAAATTAGAGTATAGATTTGCCCGATTCAGGGG
Organism: Podabrus alpinus; assembly: GCA_932274525.1. Taxonomy (NCBI): domain Eukaryota; kingdom Metazoa; phylum Arthropoda; class Insecta; order Coleoptera; family Cantharidae; genus Podabrus; species Podabrus alpinus. The sequence continues at coordinate 61,262,493 of OW026457.1, read as the reverse complement.
GTACTGATGCTAAAGACATTGGTTCGAATCCAGCAGGAGTCAATCTTCTTTCGAACTTTCTTTCCTTCAATGACTGTCACAGTGCTTCACTCAAATAGGGTAATCAAAATCACTCTTAACCCCCATCGACTATACAATGCTTTTGTTGGGGCTTCGGGCTGGATGGACCAGTGCAGGGGCCAGCCATCGACTGCACCTAGCACTAGTGGGGTACGAATCACGGGACTTCTCAGAGCTGGGTCACCGAACGGGACGTCGCTGGTCCGTAGTGTCGGCCTTTGTTGGGGAGTTCTGGTCAGGTAGTGAAGCCGAGAGATCGCCTAACGGCTGCAGTCATACCTAGTAGTGTCGGCATTGTAAGTCAGGCTGGGGGGACAAAGTGGAGGCAGTAGAATGGGCTCGGTAGAGTGGCCTAAGTGCGTGCAAGTTTATGCTTACCCCTTCCCCGAAATCACTACACACATCTTGCCCGATTCAGATTCGTACCTGACGTTCCTGTCCCGGGATTTTGTATCCGGCACCCCCGGTTCAAATGTCCCCATCTTTATTATCACCCAATTCACCTTTAACACGTTCACTGCCAGCGCATTTCGAAGGGTTACTTACCCTGAGCCATACATCAAAACCACGCAACAACCGCTTCCTTCCATTTTATGGCTGTTTAGGTTAAAAAAAGAGTTTATTATTTTTTTCTTGTTTTTTTTCTTACGTTACGCCTGACACATGACATGCACATGACACATGGTACGAGACTGCCGATCACGCCACTGACAGTGGACGTGTTAACATTTAAAATGTTATATTTATTATCATTCCAGATCAGGCATAAAATTGGAGAAACTCCGATAACTTCATCAGGGTGAAATTAATCTCGGAATATGTAATACCGCTTCTACTTCCAAGTAAAATTTCAGCGTTCAAACTATTTTTCAGTGGCGGATCTTGATTTTGTAGGGGCTCCACGCAACCTGATCTAGAGGTCCCCTAAAAAAACCTCTTTCGTCTTTTTTCAAACGAACAAAAATATCAAACGTGACCCAGACACAACCAAATCTACTGGCTCTGGGAGTAACCTGCTCTGAAAGCCCCCTAGTAGCCTCTGAAAATCTTCAAAATAACACATCCGCACTTGTACGACGACTGCACATAGTATCGCATAAGCATTTAATAATCATGTAGTCCTTGTCAATATTTTCAGGCTTTCGGGACTTGGCTCTTCTTTATCGTTTTATATCTATCCATTTTCACACATCTTCTTTTTGTATATAATTGAAATCGTATTTTTTGGTTTCTTTCCTTCTTTAGACACTTCAGACACGGAACTATTTGAAGCCCACCCTGGGTACTCAGAGTCCATGTTCCATACATAATGCCTCTTTTTGCATTTTTTGCAATTTGAAGTTGTAAAGGTATAGAAATTTAGAGCATATGGAACCAAAATGAATATTTCACTTTTGCCCCCTTTTCTAGCTCTGTATGGGTCTAATTTTGAAAGGCTGTTCTAACTCAACAAACACAGAAGATACTAATTCTCCTCCCAATCCAGAATATTTTTCAGCGGGATCGGACATTTTACCGCGGCCATAATACCGCAAGTAAAAATACCGCAAATGTTAGATATTTTGTATCATAATATAAAATATTAAGCAGTAAATACTTTCATTTGATTTTGTTTCAACAACTTGTGAATTTTCGTTATTTACTTATACATATAATCTCATCAAGTACCATTTTCAAAGTGGGAAATGGCTGGCAGTCAAAATTTCACAGATGTTTTTGTTTGCAATTGGAAGTTTGAATATCAAAGTAATAATCAAATTTAAATAATTTGAAAACCAAAATTGTATGCAATTGTTAGAATTTCTTCGTATTTTAACTTTGCGGTATTTTGTCCCGGCTGTATTTTTGCCGCGGTCAAATGTCCTAGACCGACTTTTCAGCCCTCTCCCCCATAATTTTTGTATCTGATTACTTTATTAAAATTATGTGTTTAGGTAAACTTCGTAAGCGAAATCCAAATTGCTATCTCATTGTGTGAATCCGTGAAAACTTTTAGTGGGAATTTACTATATTCCCCGAATTTCAGGGTTTATCGTTTGGATCTCGATGTGATTGTGACCATTTATTGCTTTTTAACCCCCGAGAAAAAGAGGGGTTATGCATTTCGGCGATTCTATCACTAACTCAGCCACTCGAAAAATTTTTTCGAGTGCTACACACTAAAGAACATGCTTATATCTGTCTATTAAAACAATAAAAAGTGTGAACGGGGTCAAAACAACCCCAATATCGACTTTTGAAAAGTACGGGAAAGTCGCATCGAGTATGCGGCAGACCCCGGTCGATGTGCATCGTTCGCCCGTGGTCCCTTGAAAATGCGTAAAATTTTTTCGCTCCGATTTGAATTTTTCTTTGAAATTCGGATAGATGGGGGTGTGATTAGTGGATATTAGTAATAAATATAATCAAAAAATGGAAAATAACCCGTGTATTGCCGAAAAAGTGAAAAAATTAAAAAAAATTTTCCTTCGAATTTTGGGGTGTGCATTCGATAAGGAGGGTAATCCATCGTCAAAACCTACCCTTACGGGGCGCCGCTGGGCTCAGCCCCGCTCTGCACCCCTCCAGGGCGGTTTTGACTCTGGTTACTAGGCTAAACATACGAGAAGCGCCACCCATCAAGAAAACCGGGATAAATGAAACCGGGATGTGAGAGAACCTCGAAATAGCATTAAAAAGTATAGTTGCGGTATGGGGCAGTAAACTATTACGTTTCACCCCCAAAAAATCGCGTAAAAACAAAAAATAATCGATGTTACATGTACGAGAGTCGAGCTGCATCTGCCGGTGCGAAATATTCTAAGTGTTAGGGTCATTCATTACGCACGGACTGACCACAGAATGAGCGACGCGCGGGAATCTCGTTAATTTTACCACTGAATTACATGAAAATTAGCTAAGTTCAAATTCGATTTTTTCAAAAGTTTGGACCCTATTCACATTTTTTATTATTACAATTTGCTAAAATAAGTGTGTTCTTTAGTGTGTAGCAGAAGAAATTATGTTTCGAGTGGCTGAGTTAGTGATAGAGTAACCTGCATTTCACCTGTATATTTGTTTATATTTTATGTTCTCCTATAACTCTTGAATTCCTCAACGAATTTTTTTTTAATATGGTTTTTCTAATATGAAATTATTTTAATAGTGTTTGTAGTCCACTGCATTTAGGATTTTGATACGGAATAATTCATACAAAACGTTTTAGTGTGTTTTTGGCTTTAATAGGGTGTTCTAAATAGTTTCTCAAAAGTCCCCAAAGATTGGGTGTCCGCTAAAGATTTCAGGGCCTGAAAACGGCTGAAATTTCAGTTCCAAAATTAATTTTTGTGAATATCTCAATTTCTATAGGATTTAGGTAAAAAATACAGCAGATAAAAAAGTAAGCTGAAGAAATTTTCGAGAAATTACTAAGATATACATTTTTTCATATAAGCAACCGTGTCCATGATACACGCGAGTGAAATGTCATCTGAAAGCAGGTAAGTATAGTAATATAATATAATTTTGAAGGCAAGGGAAGGGTTTTAGAAAAAAAAGTTATTCTACATTTCGTTTTAGATTTGCTCACTTTATCGATTGAAAGAAAAAAAAATTTGAAATTGGAAAATTTCTTCAAAAAATGTAACATATTTTTCCTCGTATTTTTCGATATGAGCTCTGGAAAGGACCGTTACGTTGTGGATGGATTTTTAACAATCACACTCGTCGATTGCCGACGAATACACGTTGAACATATTAAATTTTCCTTTCGTTGTGAACCTTTTTTCTCGCCAAAACATTACAAATTCATGCATGTTTATTGTTTTACTATTTTTATTATTCATGGTAATATTTTGGCGAGAAAAAAGGTTCACAACGAAAGGAAAATTTAATATGTTCAACGTGTATTCGTCGGCAATCGACGAGGGTGATTGTTAAAAATCCATCCACAACGTAACGGTCCTTTCCAGAGCTCATATCGAAAAATACGAGGAAAAATATGTAACATTTTTTGAAGAAATTTTCCAATTTCAAATTTTTTTTTCTTTCAATCGATAAAGTGAGCAAATCTAAAACGAAATGTACAATAACTTTTTTTTCTAAAACCCTTCCCTTGCCTTCAAAATTATATTATATTACTATACTTACCTGCTTTCAGATGACATTTCACTCGCGTGTATCATGGACACGGTTGCTTATATGAAAAAATGTCTATCTTAGTAATTTCTCGAAAATTTCTTCAGCTTACTTTTTTATCTGATGTAATTTTTACCTAAATCCTATAGAAATTGAGATATTCACAAAAATTAATTTTGGAACTGAAATTTCAGCCGTTTTCAGGCACTGAAAACTTTAGCGGACACCCAATCTTTGGGGACTTTTGAGAAACTATTTAGAACACCCTATTAAAGCCAAAAACACACTAAAACGTTTTGTATGAATTATTCCGTAGTTTGCTTGATTTTTTGACTATAAGCAGTGGACTATTGTAAATACCCATATGTCAATATAATAATCGCATCCTCAACAATATTTTGATTAAAATTTGATAAACTATTAAAAATGTATTATGATTAATATTTTTATTGTAACGCACATTACAAGCAGTTGTTGCCTAAATTGTTGTTAAACGTGAAGCAGTCGTGGCCGAGCGGTTAAGGCGTCTGACTAGAAATCAGATTCCCTCTGGGAGCGTAGGTTCGAATCCTACCGACTGCGAACTTTTTTTTTAAATTTCAGTTTATTGGCTGTAAATTATTTTTCCTTCTCCGCGTTGTGCTGCTCGATATTTCCTACCAATCGTATTTGCAGCAATTCAATGCTATCCCTCATTTTTTTGTGATTACCGTGACGGAAATTATAAAATTGTAGTTTAACAATAATAATATGTGCATAGATGTTCATAACAAACAAGCTGTTGCATAGAAACCTTTCATAATTCATACCCTTAGATCGGTAGCAGTAACATCTCAATTAGCTCCGTGATGCGAATACACGACAATAATAAGCTTGATCATGATGCAGAGAAACATCATCGTTGAAATTTAATTAGCGCCATTAGTTTATTAATTGGCGGTTAGTTTGAAATTACAATAATTTAATGCTGAACAATTTGCATAATGTCTCCGCGATTAAAAAATAATTCTAGGATCTATCGACTCAAACCCCAATTTAACAATTAATTTTCCAAATATTAAAAAAAATAGTACTTACTTGTGTCCATTTCGACTGGCTAAGTGTAAAGAAGTATGGGGATATACTGCTCCAGGCAAAGGTCTTTGCATTGGTTGAATCAAACCAGGATATGTTCTAACTAATAATTCCACAGTTTCCAGCCTGAATGGCAGGGTTTTGTTAGAGATTTATAAATAGTAAAAAATAATTAAATAACAATACCTTCCATATTGAGCAGCTAAATCAAGTGCAGTTTCGCCTCGATTATTTCTGATTCCGGGATCACATCCATGTTCTAATAATAAACTAACAACAGGAGTATGACCATATTGAGCCGCAGAATGTAAAGCCGTTTCATTAGCTTTGGTCTGAAAAAAAAAATAAAAAATAAATTTTTAGTTATAATTTGTTTAAAACTTTTTTCGTTAAGTGAATATTTGAAGACAAAATGTGACTTTATAATAAACTTGAATATTCCATTAAAATAAACGAGATGGCAAGCCTGGCTAAATCCGAATCATAAACAGGAAAAAGGAGAGTTTGTAAAGTTTAGTTTTAAATTTTAAATAGGCAACTCGACTGTCAGCAGCAGCTTCAGAGAATTCGTCAAGCTGAAGCTGCAAGTGGCACATCGCATCCAAATTTGCACACAGTCCAGTAACTTTAGCGTGGAATTGAAAAGATCACGGCAAGTTTGCATTCTAAAAGAGTTTGAACAGCAGTGACAGACACGGCTTGTAACTTCCCAGAGAATCAAATAAAAGTATATCTTAATTTAATTGTAAAACGTCAATCTATATCTATTTATTCCTGCTTATTCAACAATACCAATGTTTAAAAATAAAACGATATTACAAGATAATACGATCAGTGACCGATAACAAATAAAATAAACTAAAAATAATACATTTTTATATAAAACAAGGGAAACCCAATTTATTTTTGTTACATAAAAGAATTTAAAAATAAATTTTCCCTTCATATTGTCAATTATTAAAGAAGTTAAAAATAAATAAAAATATATATACCTATTATGTATTTTTTATACTATTTTGTAGGTATAACACAATAAAACAACATTATGTATTAATCTTAAAATAAATATTACTAACAAAATTAGCATCAATTATTTTGTTGTGGGTAGTCCAAATCTAATTCGAAAATATTCCACTTAATTTACTTCAGTGGTTTTTTAATTTACTTTAGTTCACCTTCAATCGCTCAGAGAAATATTGATGCATTATTTTAAGACATTTAAAAATTTAATCCCACAGGGGGTTAAAGTAGGGGTGAAAACACGTGATTTTTGCCGTTATTCCGAGTATTGCATTATTAACGACTATAACAAATTTTCGTCTTTTTGAGTTTAATTTTGACCAAAGAGTCCAAATATAAAAATTATAGTTATATTATACTAGAATAGTGTGCAACTGCCATGGTTGTGTGGCCTATAGGCCGCACTTGAACTGCGAATAAACCAATAAGGGGTCCGTTACAAATAAATAGGTGTATAGATAGAAAATACAGATACATCAAAGATTAGATAAAATATGTAGATAGATAAACAGACGTGGACCGTTTCGGAGTTGTTGGCAAAAGAAATGAAAACTATTGATTTTATATACTAAATATTTATTAATGGCCACTTAGTTTTATTGCAAATATCATTCAAAATAACCCCAAGATTAGGTTATTTGCGGCGATTTTACTAATTTCAGCATATACCATACTCGATTGACATAAAAATCGTCTTCTTGATTTGGAAATGTAGTCATTGCAACCAGTTATTTTTGTAATGATTAACTAACATTGAAAAACCATAATACAAAAGTATAGCATGTATGCTATCTTGATTAAAACCACTAAAATTTTAATTACTACAAAATAAAATGATATACTTTAAGGTATAGGAATTCTTGAAACAAAATACCCAGTAATAATCTACATAACTATTCGACTATGCTATATCGCGAGTTACAGAACACCCTGTATAGTTATAACGTGTTTTACATTTTTAATTTGCAAAAAATCCAAGCAAGCTGAAATATTTTAGACCTGTATATTGTAAGTGTCTAAATGAACTCCCAAAAGTCTCCTAAAATCGGTTATAGGCTTCTCGCCCAATTCGCGCGTTTGCCATTACGCAAAATAGGCGCATACCTAGGGCCCGCTAAAAAGAGAGCCGATACAGAGGAAAATTTGTCTTTGCTACATAAAATAAAGAAGTCCACCGACTCCCGCTTCTAAATATAATTCAAAACTATGTACCAATAATACCGTTTGTTACGCCAACGTCATGTTTGGGCGGTATCATTTGTCGATACTTGGGTAGCAGTGAGATTTTGGAAATTTTGGTCTAAGCGACGTCGCTTAAAAATTCGATAAGTAAAACAATTTTATAATTAAGAGTATTCGCAAAATTATTTGGACGCGAATTTAAAATTTTTTTATTAAATAAAAAAATTTTAAATTGGTATTAATGGCTAAAGCGACCTACAGATAGGGTATTGTATGTGGATGGTAGAATCGGTAAGAGTTAAAACGCATTAACTCAGGTAGGAGCGTTCAGGTAAGGAACGCTAAGAAAGTAGGAACGCTCCTACCTGAGTTAATGCGTTTTAACTCTTACCGATTCTACCATCCACATACAATACCCTATGTGAATGCCGCTTAAAGCTTCATTGGAGCTTCAATGAGTTTTTACTTGCATCCTTTGAAACTCATAGGTAAAAATATTCAAATTAAATTCATCTAACAAACTAAATTCCAACTTTCTATTAAAGCCGGGGAATTGTTTAGCAATTTTAGTCCAACATTTGTTTACTGGCCATGAAATGTTTTTAGGTTTTTCAAAGAGCATTTTTGTTCTTTTTTCGTAATTGTGAATTGTTGGAAAATTGGCCCAATTGTAGTACTTGTTATATTTAGTTATTTGCATATGACAAGAGCAGTAAAATTTTAGGTGCTACTTGCTCGGAGCGACGTTGAAAATTTAACAATTTATAATGCTCTTACTTTTTTACCTATGAGGTTCAAATGGTGGGAATAGATGCTCATTAAACCTCAAACGATTCTCGATCGATTGGTATTAATTTTATTAAAAAAATCTTCTTAAAAAAAGCATTCCTGCAGCTCCTCCCATTTTCAACCTCTCAATTTTTGAAGGTCAAACGTCGGGAATAAAAACTCATTGAAGCTCAAACGATGGACACCAATTTTATAAAAGTTTTCGTGAATAGCTTCGCGTACGTGTGGGTTAAACGATTTGAATGGAGGCTCATTGAAGCTCAAAGGTTTGTCAGTAAATTTTATTAAAAATTCGCGATGGTTTTCGCGAACAAGCTCAAGTGTTATGTTTTGAGTTCATCTGTAGTGTATTATGTTCTTTTTTTTAATTCATTCTTGATTCCTTTTCTTCTTCAATTAATTTGTCGTTTTATTTCAATTCAATTATCTAGTTCGACGATGCCAAAAAAATGTTATTTTATTATTTATTTGCTGATTTGTACTCGATACCTTTATTTATTTGATATTTGCTTATTAAGAGAGTCTACGCAGTTATGTTATTATTATTATGAGTATATTAGCTGCATTTATTGCTTCCTCAATTATTTTCACACATAAAATTTCACAGATCAATAAATTAATGTTTTCATTATAACGATTCACTTTTGTCAACATTATTACACCTTTTTAAAAAGCGGAATGTTGCATTATCGAAATTTTAAGCTATATACAGATACATAAATTTAGTTAGACGCCCAAACAATTTGCGCCAATTTATGATTCTATTGGTGCAGACTTTTTTAAATCCAATTTGATTGGTCTGAGTTTGAAATTTCAACACAATCCTTTAGGCGTTCAAAAATGCACTTTTTGATAAATGCAAAACTTAAGAATTTGGAGACGGGCCAAAATAAAATAGTACAATGCTATATTGAAAAAAGTAAATTTCATTCTGGTTCTCAAAAACAATATTATGTACCTTTTGTTGAAAATAACTTCATTAGGTTATGCCCTAAAAAAAATTATTCTGAAAGAAAAGGCCAAACCATTGTTTCATCCTGTATGACCATTAGGTAATGTCTTTAGATGTACAGTAAGAAATTCAATTAATATTATTTATTAAGCATCTAAAATTCTAATTGCACAATAATTATAGTTCTTGCTTTCATTTAAGATTACCCAAGAATTGGTTAGTATATATGCCGCTACTATCGCTTCGATATCAAAACAATTTACACAAGCAAATTCAAAACAAAATCATCGAGAGTTAATAAATTAACACTGTTAAACACCGTTTAATAGTTTTGTTATTAAAAAAACTTTAATTGTTTAGAAATTTAATCATTTCCTTAGGTAATCTTAAATGAAAGCTTATAGAAAGTAACCTTCTAGTGGTTAATATGATCTACGATAAATTCATTGTTTTTATCTAGAAAATTAATTTTTTAATTCATTCTAGCTACTTAATTTATTGTATTAATGGCATTCTTATTTGCAAGTCGAAATTTTAAAAAAATAGCATCACAGGATAAGTTAAGTTACACATTTTATTTGTCGTTTACAACTGAATAGAAAAAGGAAATACCCTAAATAGAAAACTAGAATAGAGCTAGTATCTAATATAGCAAATATGGTATATACTAAATAGTTTTATAGTATATTGTTTACATTTAAACAAGGATGTTTGACAAAATCGATTATTTTGTTATGAAACTTAAAGAGTAATAACTAGATAACATTGGTTTATGAAATCTCTAAATTGTTTACTAACTAAAAAAGAATGTAAAATAAAAGTTTAATGTTACATGCAATATTTGTACGGGCATAATGTAAACTTAATTATGTATGGCAGCAGGGACAAATGCATGCAAAACTGCGGAAAACTATGTGTCGTGTATCTCATAACATTACATGAATGTGCATAACATGCTCCATAAATGTAAAGAGAAGCAACAACAACAAACATGCAGCACAAAGACTTGATTAAATGTCTCGTTAAAAATTAATATTTAGCTTATTTCTTTTAAATCTGAGTTAATGTTTTTGAATATTTCAGGGATGTTCCAGAAAGATGTTCATGTGATGTCGATCATTAATATTTATGGTATGATAGGTATTATTAAAAATCAGTTATAATTGTTGATCATTATGTACCAACTGTGCAAATGTAACAACTCCAGATTTAATTCAATAATGTACTATGAAAGACATAAACATTGTTAGCTTGCATCAAAGATTTGTTTGCAAAATACAATAGTTTTGTTTTTGAAACTTAACAGTAAAACTACACATTACGATGAAATTGCTACGAACCCTACATACTACCGAGGGGTAACTTTAAGAGTAATGAGGGTGAACATTGCTCTAATTAAGATACTGGTGAAGTCTGGTCTGGTGAATGGAATTGACATCGTGAGTTTTGTTCGGTCAAAAGGCTGCTTCAAGTGGCCAATGTGAAAGGGAAAGCTATTGATGGCAATGGTGATTAATCTTGATAAATGGTCCTCTCATTGCCAATCACCGTGATTGCATATCAAATTTACTTAATATTGTTGTAAATACTACAATTTTCACGTCCTTTATTTTAATTATAATTTATTATTAGTATGTATTGTCAAAATAGAGTAATTTTATTATGAACTAAGCAATCTGGTTTAAATCTCAGAATCAACGGTAGATGTCGAGTTTACATAGTTTCCAATTATTCAAACATATTATAGCGCATAAAACTGAACTGTTAACTTTTCCTTTAATGGAATTATAACGGCAGCAACTAAATTAATTGTTTTGCATTTTATGACCATCATCAGCTTAAAATGTAATGCAAATTACTGATATAATTGATATAATGGTGGGATAGATATATATATATATATTAATAGCTAATTATTTTCCAAAAATTCAAAAATTTTGTAGGGCAGAGGAACCCTTTATGACCCTTATGACCACTACTCCACCTATGGCCACTTTGCTCTAATTAGTGAAACAATAAGAATAATAACTGTCAAAATAATTAAATTACTGGCAGTAGATTGCCATCATACAGCTTAATAGAAATTTGTAATAATATCACAAATTTACCCACCCAGTGTTTCAGCCAGGTCATTTTTTTAGATACTATAATAATTTATTTATATTTGTCGATTTTATTTATCTCTAAAGGCCCCTGAAAATTGATGCCGAAAATGTTGGTCGGCGGACAATATCCGAATAACATCACTTTGATAGGACTGTTACTTACGAAAATAACTTTGCGTAATAAATTGCTCGAAAAATTCCCAAGGGAATCGCAACATTGCGGATGTGGAGGGAAAAAGAGTGGAGATTGAAAATTCAAAATCCTGGAAAGAAAGAATTTGACCTAAAGAACAGAAGAAGGAAAGTCTATGTACCTTGTAACGAATTATTGCATTTCGTTACGGGAATTTTTGCTACACTCGGTATATAAATTTTACATCGTCCTAATCGGCTGGGTCACGTGAATAGCGGACATCTTTGACTAAATTTGTTCACATTGATCAGACGTGAAATTTTGTTGGAGTCTCTATTACTTGAAATATCCCGAATATTTTGTGAAGTAGGGTATATTTTTGTACTCCAGTCCGTTGTTCGCGCTTAGCGGATGGTATTTTGTGACATAACTGTGAATAGCATTAATTTTTCGTGACGTAATGTAATTCTCTATCATTTCTTATTAGGTTCTCAAAATTATCGTACAACGCAAATTTTATTTATGCCAGAGCTATCAACCTTTAGTTTTATAAATGCAAAGTTACCAACTCATATATCCAAAACAACAACAATATTTGCATTGCAACTCTTGCCAACCTTCGGTCAGTGGGTGTGCTGCAGTTAAATTGAAAGAACACGCTGTTGTTTTGGGCGTGTATTTGGGGTATTGTACTAAACCCGGAGAGCTCAAAAGGTTTAATTTTTATATTAAGTTTAATATATTTTTAGTTTCTTTTAATTGAAGCAGATTGTTTTAAAGCACTAGAGTTATTTATCGCGCAACTGCCTTCAGTGGTGGCAAGGTGTGATTGGTGCGCTGATACTGGTATATTAATAACATTCATTTTCACAATTATTTGTGTAATACTATAACATCTCAATACACTATCGAGTCTCGGCGATTATACAATTTTAAATTTTACATCTTTTATTTTTATAAACGATACCCTCAAGGTTTACGAACCACGGCTCGCCTCCTACGCACTGAGAGCTGGCTTACCAGAACACCAGGGTCAATTTTTCTCACGGAAAATTTACTGCCAATATTTTACTGGCAGATGTGGAAATTCGGTCAATTACGCCACACGGGGAAAATTGTTCACAACCTAGGGTTGTAATATTTGACAAATGGTCTACAGCACGAAAAGAATTGTAAATTTCTATTACAATAAAACTTATTATTATTTTTAGTTAAGAAATAGAAAAGGGACCAAGGAAAAGCTATACTATACAGAAACGAAAGGTAGTAAAACTAAAAAAGATAGATTTGGAGTCGAGTTCTTCAGTGAGAAAATTGGTAGACAAGGTGGAAAGTGACAACACAGTAAAGATGATCTTGAATAAATAGTCCCTGTCACGCATAGATTAAAATGTTTATAGGTGAGTGGAAAAAGAATGGCAATATCATATTATGTATATGTAGGTAGGCAGGCAACAATATTACATATTATACCACATATTGCCTTCTTTTTTTTATAAAATTTACCAAAATTTAAATATTATTTGAATTTAAAAATTATTTTTGGGGATTTTATATTTCTGTTGGAACAATAATGTTTTTCTCGCAGTGGGAAGGACAGTAAAGACGAATGGTGTAAAGTTGCTTGTTGACTGTGCACGCTAAAATTTGTAGAAAGTTGCTTTTTGAGCCTTGTTTAAGTAAGTATGTTCTAATATTTGTATGAGGGTGTGTGGTTGACCCTCACCGGGGCAGGCACGCTAAAATTGATAAAAGGTTGCCTTTTGAGCCTTGTTTAAGCAGAAATATTTTAAAATTTGTATGCGAGTGTATAAAATAAAGGATTCAATAATTTTTAAAAAGTGTTTAAATTAGAAGTTTGAGGGGAATTTTAGCATTGGATGAGCTATCGTCAAAGGATGATTGGGGCAGAGTTGCTGATGCCTTAACATGCGATCATTCGTACCAAGCTGGGCGACGAGAAGGTCATCGAAGCAGTTCTGGGTTCAGGTCACGAAGACTAAGAAATACCCTTATCGACGACAAGGTGGAAGCGGTACTCCCACTCCATTCGAAAGAAGCAAAAAGTACCGAAAGAGCACAAGAACATCAATAGCAGAGTAGTTTTACCCATTTCAGCCGAACGTAGAACAAAGACCCGAAAAGGCGAACTAATAAGGATATGACACAACAACATCGCAGGTTGACAGCTGAAGAAATACCGAGAGGTGAATCCGGCTGTCACCGGGGAGGGGGTTTTAGTGAGTAAGAATCTCACACTACCATCCCAGATTGGGGTGGTGCCTATGAAGGTTCCCCCTCCCCTGCACAGGAAAAAACGCATCAAATGATGAAAATTTTGTGTTTAAAAAGTGGTGGTGCACATTTGTGTGACGTACAAAATGTAGCAGATGGTTACGATAAGAATGATATGAATTTGAAGCAATAACGCGCAATAACGTTTAAAACTTTAAAATTATAATTAGAAATTTATAGTAATTGATAAGAACACATCAATTGGCTAACCCTACGTGGGGCTTTTTATAACAATTAAAGAAAAATACTGTCTGTGCTTTTACGTGTTAAAAATGTGTGACGATCACAGATGACCTACAACTTAACGTGGATTCTGAACCACGAAAATAGACAAGTTTTACACCATTCACTCCACTCTGATCAGGGAAGTTGCTCAGTCATATAGTATAATATTATCTGGGGCCAGCAGATAGACATTTGGTGAGCGAAAAATTTTTGCCACTCGGCCATTCGCTCACCGGCAACAATATTAATAGTCCTATAATCTCAAGAGTCCGGAATATGTTTCAAAAGTTTTACAAAAAAAATAGCATTTCATTTGATAAAGATTGAAAATAAATTTTAATAGAAAATGACATATTTCCACTAGGTATAGGAAAACACGATATCTTAGGAAAATTTCCCGATCCTACTTGAAAAAGACGATAAAAATCTTAAAAACAGTATTTCTAGGACAAGTGGATTTCTTTGAGAAGATGTAATTTATGTTTTGTTCTAAAATATAAAAACTCGACACATATTTTTTGTTTTGTTGCTTTCAAGTTAAAATGCTTTTAATTTAATATTTTCATTTTCATTTTTATTAAAATATTAATTTATTTGTTCCAAATAAGCTACCTATTTTTTTAAAGCGAATTATTTAATGTACGGTCAAAAGTAAAGAAAAAAAACTAAATTGCACTAAATTTTTAAAAACTATTTATTTCTTGAAATAGGTGAAAGAGAAAAAATGTTATTGATTAAAAAAAAAATTTCAATAAGAAAATGATAAAATAATGTCTTAAAGTGGATGTATAGGCCCTATAATAGTATATTATATATCAAGGTTGTGAAGGCTTTCATTATTGATGGCCAATGATGTGAAGACCAATAATGGTCTTCACAACCGTGGTTTATATACGATTTTTTCCACTACTAGATTTATTACCATTTTTTAAAATTCTTTTTAACAAAAAAATTTTCAAATTTAAAATATTTATTTCAAATGACAGTTTTGTTTTGTTGATTTGACAGTTGATTTGACAGTTGTTGACAAATTTAGGTTATTAAATAAAATAAATCGCGGTTCGTCAAATTAACAATGGATGGCGCTGTCACTTGCTGTCACATTTAATTCGATTATAATGAATTTTTAAAATTAAATTAATGTATTAAAAAAGCGTTTTAAATAGTTTAAATACAATTAATTAGCATTTCTTGGTTATTCTAAATCATTTAATAACAACATTTTTCTTTAAAATAGTCGCCAAGTTATCAAAAAATGTCATTTTGTTCATTATTAACCTAGGTTAATAATGGAAAATTTATTCACCACTAGTTGAAAACGTGTCACTTCTTAATCGACTAACCTAAGTAAAAATGATAGCCTCTATATGACTAGTAGTGGAAAAAAAAAATTATTTAAAAATAAAAGTAAAAAAAAAATTTGTTTTTTGTTTTATAAGATCATTTCCTTTTATTAATCATTGCAGAAACTTCTTATTTTTCGAATTGCTATGTATATTATTTTATGAATATTTATGAATCCATTATTACGTATTAAGTACATGATGCACCTATTTCCGTTAGAAACATGTCAAAATAATATAATGATGTTATATTAAGAAAAATAAAATAGTATATTAAAGAACGAGTTTTATAATTGATGTTTTTATCGCACGAAATCTGTTTAGAAAACGACCCGCGTAGCGGGGAGTTTTCTAAAGGATAAGTGCGATAAAAACAATTATAAAACGAGTACTTTATACAATTTTTTCTATTTTGCTTTTTTTATGGTTTAAAATTAAAAAAAAAGGACAATATTAAATGATTGTCATTTTAAAAATTTCGTTTTATTTAATGTTTGTTGGTAATACTTTGACATTTTTACAAACAATTGAAATTTGAAAAACTTTTGAAGTTTGTGTCAAATTGTAGATTTGTTCATAGTAACGAAATTATACCTGCCGTTAATAATTTTCCTTATTTATTAGGTATTATATCTTTAATTTATAGTTAATTAAAATGTTTAACACAAATTTGGAGATTTTTAATGTGATTTAAAATGACATTCGTTTCAATAATTAATATTATTTTCAATGACGTTTATGCTGCCAACCTCTTAAAACAAAAAATTGCGTATCGTAATGAGTCCATTTCGATACCCATTCGCGTATCGAAATGACTTTATTTTAGACGCAAAATAGAAAAAAGCTTTTAATTAAACCATAAATAAACATTCAAAACTTTTAATGAACTTTTATCAAAAATATGTTGGAAATTTACTTGTGAAAAAAATTTTCGCAGTCGGTAGGATTCGAACCTACGCTCCCAGAGGGAATCTGATTTCTAGTCAGACGCCTTAACCGCTCGGCCACGACTGCTTGGTACTACAACCACAATCGCTTGCGCTACTGAAATACGGTTTCATTACTAGGTACATAACTTTCTTATAAATTATGTAAAATTTTCGTTCCAAATTACCACGTCATGACAATTATGTAACTCGCCCCTAATGTTATTTGTAAAAAAAAATTTCTTGTAAGAAGATTGCGAGATAAAAAAAATTGCAATAAAGCGACTAAAATCGTTTAAAGAATTTTCAAACGTGAGGCAAAATCTGCAGAGTCAAAAAGGTAGCAAACTAAAAACTTCGAAAGAACGATTGAGTTAACGGCACTGAGAGCAGTTATTTTGATGCTGATGTAGCCTACTTTAAAACGCTCACGCCACAGTGAGGTAAGGTTATAGATTTGTAAAAAAAATCTATTTATAAGCAATATTTTACTAATATATTATCACAAGATATGCTTTTAAACAGCTATAACTTACCATGAGATTAACATTGCAAATCGATGGACCGCAAAGCAGTAACCGGACTATGTCGAAATTTCCTGACCAAGATGCTAAATGTAACGGCGTTGAGCCTTTACTATCTATAATATTTGTGGAAGCGTCGTGGTCCAAAAGGAGACGAACTATCTCTCTGAAAAAAATATTTTTATAATTTAGAAAATAAATCAAATCATAAAGTTAATTTATTCCGAGTGAAATTTTCGGGAAAACCAATAAAGTATGAACCGCATTTAATAATAGCAATAAGTTTTATCACAGCTAAAGCGGTATATTGAACAGTTTTGGAGATATCGCGATTTAAATGATTGATAACTCGGCAACTAATTTTATCTCAGAATTATTATACAATTTGCTTTTGAACTTGATAATTGTTTTATAATATAGTAAAAAAGGGCAATAAAATGCTTAATACTCACTTATGACCATTTAAGGAAGCATGATGAAGAGATGTATAACCACTGCTATCTTGTACATTAGCTCCAGGACCACGACGTAAACTAATAAAAAAGAAAAATAGTTTAGATTAAAAATTATTGATAAATAATTTGTAAAATATGTACATAAGATAATATATAAATTATTATGTATAATATAAAGACCTATTTTGAACTTCATAAAAGAACACTTAAGAAAAGTAATAACTTCCAAGCAGCGTCAGAATAATAATTCTATACAATTATTACATTTAATACGGTGGGAGGATTTACGTCCTTATAAACTCTCGAAAGCAACAATACAAAATCTCATAAAGGGGAGTAATATTATTGCTTAGTTCTTTCCAAACTGCTACTTATTTCTCAAGAGGTTTGAAGTGTCAATACTTATAGCTATTAACACATTTCAAAGTTTGATAATATTTTTATAAAAAATAAACCTATTAATATGTTTGTGATAAAGATATTTTGGGTTAGTTCAATATAGCTGAGCAAGTAAATCGTTTTGGACTGAAAATAACGTCATTCACCACTTCCAATGATACGATTTGGAATGACGCAATGAGTGCAGAAGCTAAAAAAATTTAAAAATTCAGTTTTCTGCAAGACGAAGCAATAAAATTGTAAATATTATATTGTCATATTCAATATCTTTATTTTACAAAAAATGATTTATCAAAGCTCTACAAAACCACATTTGAACTATTTTGGAGGACTTTACAATGTAAACGGGCCACTTTTTGGCCAAACAAAAAATACGGGTCGGTTTATTTGGAATAACTTAGAAGTATACCAAATTTGATCAAAATCGAAGATGTACATGAATATAATTGCAAAAAATTGGTTGATTTGACATGAAATTCCCATATACATTCCAAACGCAGTCACATTCATAGTAAAACATATACAAATTCAATATTGTCATTCAAAAACCATTGTTATCATCAGTTTATATTTTCTTGTGGCTTTTAATTTTTCTGTTTAAAAATTTAGGAAAAGAAGCTGCAGAAAATTTTGATAGAATATCAAGAAAAAAATATTTTGTTAACCCTTCGTTAGGCGCGCGGTCTACGATCGTAGACCACGCATCTTTTAATCGCAATATGTCTTAACAGGGAGTGACTTCGCATGCAAGTCTTTTAGTAGCTGTTGATAATTGTATGTTTTATCGAATTAGTAGTATTTCAATACCGAAAATGGTATGTCATTAGCGTTATTTGGGTTGAAACCCGCCTGGTCTACGATTGTAGACCGCGCGCCTAACGACGTTACAGTTTTAATTTATAGAAATTTATATGAGAATTTATAAAAATTTTTAAAATTTAAAAATTTTTTTTTTCATATTATTGTGTAGTTTATAAAAAGTAGTTAAATATAAAAAAAAGTGTTCAGTTATTTTTTATTTTCCAAAAAAATGATATTTCCTATGTACCTGTTTAAATACATGTTCAAAACGTATATGTAGTTTCTTTTAACTTCACCGCTGACCTTGACTTCAATATTTATTAAATTTTTGCAAAATATGCTTAAAAATATTATAGAGAATTGTATCACACTTCTGGTTTTTAAAATTTCAAACTCAAAATGTCTATAAGTACAACAACTAGAATGGTCTACGAGTGTAGACCGCGCGCCTAAACTCGTAACTAAAATACGCGCGCCTAACGAAGGGTTAACAAAATAAATTTTGTTTGCTTTTAGTTGCTAAACCAGTTTTTCTAATTTTACACCAAATCTGAATTTCTCAGTATAAATGAGATTCCCCGGACTTAACCCGTTTGAAACAAATCATCCGGTATAGAAAACTACATAATATATCAAAATTTGTGGTATATACTAATAAGCACGAGTTGAGTTTTCCATTTGGATTGATGGGAAAACCCTTGAGGAAATATAACTTCATGAAATAGTTGATTTCATTCGTCAAAGGGTTTTACAAATGAACACTTGTAGGCTAGTCGACAACGCATTCAAAAAGGGCTATTGCGTATAAAAATGGGAGCAAGCTAGAACAAATTTCATAAATAAATTATTCTAGCTTGCCCCCATCTTTTTACGCAAAAATAGCTCCTTACAAACTAAATGCAGTAAAATAATTGTTCCGTATTTTTTGCCTTAGGATGGCATTTTATAGAAATTGTGCCTTATAAGCTCATGGGGGTATTGAATTTAGACTGAATATTTGCCAATGTTGTATTATGGGTAAACTTTAATCCGCTTTAATCACATAGGAACTCAATTCCTCTTAACTTCCTTCCTTCTCAGTCCTTTTACCCTAATGAGGGTTTGGTAACCCATCTCGTTTTATCTCTTTCTATGCATATGATGTGCGTTCAAATTGTTTTCACATACATAGAGGACCTACTTGTTTAACGTGGGCTCCAAACCACAGGAAGTGTACTACAATTCAATTCGAGATGGATTTTCTTGGCAGATTACCTCGGTGGTTTGCCATTGCCTGCCGAGGAGAGACGGTCAGAATAAAGTTCTTACCCTACCTGGATTCGATCCGAGCGTTTCGCATTAGCAGTAGATGCACTTAACTGCCAAGCTATGACCGTTCCTCTCTTCACTACGAGGGCCTCAATTCGCACCGGTTTTGTGAATATACTAATAGTAGGTAGGCAGACCCGTGCTCGCTACTTATCCTTTGGATCTGGCTCTAGAGGCACTAACGATTGCGACATATTTCAAAAATAGTGCTTCTCGAGTGCCTGCTAGTCTGAAGTCAGCCACCACTTTAAAAAAATCGCGATATCTCCGCAGTCATAGCTGTTGCTCAAAAACTGAATGAAGCACTACCGAAGCATTAAAGATTGCGATATATTTCGAATATAGTGCTTCCAGAGTGCCTGCCCACTTCACAGAGCCCTATCCTTCGCAGATACATTGAGAAGGATCATGGCTGCTATAAATATTAATCGGTTAAAATGGTTTCAAGACATGCGTTAGATATATTTTTGCATCTGCGGAATATGTATGAATGACATTAAGAAACAAAAAAATTTGAAGACATACCACAAGTTCTAATGGTTAACCATTCGATTTACAAGCTAAAAGTATAAGAGGGTTTCTCCAGAAAATTTAGTGTACTATATTTTCAAAACTTCACTTCTGGCTCTAAATATAATAAAATCTCGGGTGTGAGGGTTGGGGTAATAAAACGACTGTTTACCACATCGACTAGTTTCGAACCCTGAACGGGTTCATCTTCAAGACTCGCGGTAAGATGTAGGTGTCGTTAACTCCCGAAACTGGTGATACTTGTAGAATGGTGAAAATACAGAAGCAATGTTTGTCAATACGATATTTAAAATAAGAATTTTAAATATCGTATTAAAATAAGAATTTTAAATATCGTATTGACAAACATTGCTTCTGTATTTTCACCATTCTACAAGTATCACCAGTTTCGGGAGTTAACGACACCTACATCTTACCGCGAGTCTTGAAGATGAACCCGGTCAGGGTTCGAAACTAGTCGATGTGGTAAACAGTCGTTTTATTACCCCAACCCTCACACCCGAGATTTTATTATATTCAGATCCGAGGGGAAGAAAACTTTTTATTCCAATCTGGCTCTAAAGTTCACTGAAACCGAGATATTCACGAATATTCGTAAAATTATCAATCTTCGCGTGGTTTTTTCCTCTGTGGCGGCGAAATCCAGGGTGCAAAATTTGTACGTCTTTTTAGAGGTCCTAATAAAGAAAATAAAATTTATTCCGGCTTTGGCCCCATTTTTTTACGCATTAAACACTTGTCGACTGGCCTATTGCCCATAATTCTGAAACTTGGCAAATGTTCCGCAAAACTGGCAAAAATAGGTTTGCGGTAAAATTTTGTAAAACAAATCATATCGTAAATAGGAGTGGAAAAAATTACAAAAAGAAAATTATGAAACTTTCCATCATGTTAATTCTTCAAAGCTATCTAATAATGAGAAAAACATTTAAAAATCTTACTTACGAAAATGTTGTTTTATTATTTATTATTTTTTAACGAAAAATTATTAAAATAATCTTAATCTTAAAATAAATATTTTGTAGAAGGTGAAAAAATACAGTAAAATAAATTTAATCGTTAAAATCACTGACTTAGTCGAACAGGGTTCTATAAAAATCGCTGAAATTTCTGAAATAGCAATTTAGTGGCAGGCAATTTTTATTGTCAATAATATTGGTGTTTTTATAAAAAAAAATATTGCTGCTCGATTTTATCCGATTTCATTGGAGCTACATCAATTAAAATGGAAAACGGGACATCATTTTACAGTGAAACTGAGTGATTTTAATGAAAAAGTCTTTTTACTAAATTTTCTCTTTGTAAAAAATATTCCTTAATAAATTTATAGAAAAAAGCCATTTAAAATTTAAAAAAATTAATTGCGATTTTCTGCATTGCAGAATATATGAAAATTACAAGTTTGATAATTTTTTAATTACTATTCAATTTCTTGCAGTTTACTTGATTTTATGATGCAATTTTTTGACATCTATTTTCCAGAAACCCGAAGCAATTTGTGAATCATTTGCCATAATACGAGTTTCCAGTTCCACTTTCCGGCATTACTAAATTTGGAAAAAAAATTTTCGTTTTTATCAGACCATTGATCAAAATTCAATCAGCATTGAAAAAACCTAATAATATAAAAGCTACCGATGAATAAAATAAAGTAGTTCTTCTACGATTAACCGCAGGCAGCGGTAACGATTCGTAGCGGGGAGTCCTATTATCAAGATTTTCTGCAGCTTAGCAGGACAAGACTTTTTTTACTGAGTGACTTCATAATCAACAATTTTGACTTGAATCTGTTTCAATTTTTAGAATTTTGTCATGAAATTCCAATTGCAAATTGAATCATAGATTCAATAATTAAAATCTAGTATTCGAATGTTTTGTCAAAGCAATTGTGTCTATGGCTAACAGCGATATGTTTAATGGTATAGTGTATTTCAAATTAATTGGAATTAAAAAAAGTCTAGCATCAAATTACGTTGTTATAAAAACATACAAACTATGCAAGGAAAAACAATATAAGAGATAAGATTATCGCGCCAACGAAAGCCCGCATTTCATACTCCACGTGGAGTAGTGTAGTTCTAATTGGTTAATATTTATAATAAGGACTTATTATTGGATAATATTTCTATTACGAAAATTCTCTTTGCGACTCCACGTGGACGCGTGTACCAGGTGTACAGTAAGTTTGTATATTTTTATAACAACGTAATTTGATGCTAGACTTTTTTTAATTCCAATTAATTTGAAATACACTATACTTACACATTCAAACGGAAATATCATCTTACGAAGAGACAGTAGTAATAACATAACGGTGAAGTGCATTAACTGATTGATTCAACTTCCACAGATAAGTGCAATTAGCTAAGAATAGTGTCGACATTAATAGTATTATCATCACATCACAATATTTTAAATCTACTGCCGAGTACCCGGTTCGACTCCAGGCGAAGGAAGACTTTTATTCGAACCATCTGCGCTCGGAAGATAATGAGTAACTATCGAAGTACAATCTGCCTAGAAAATATTATCAAAATACTTCCAGTCGCTTAGAACCCACGTCAAACCGTAAGTTCCCTTATAAGCATGATAACATTCAACACAGACATAGGAGAGAAATTCTCCAACGTAGCGTCGGAGAACTTACAAAGCCATTGAAAGAAGAAGAGTAAGAGAACAGTACTAAACAAAGTAGAATTGGACGGAATGGTACACCACTGAGAGTGCAATAGCTTAGTTGTTTCTGCTAATTCCAAGCTCCCCGGTTCGATCCCGGGCGAAGTAGTACGGTGATTGCGTTATTCAGAATACAATAGGAAATCGCCAAGGTATAATATGTCAACAAAGCCCTTCTCTGGGTTAGAGAAGGGCCATGGAAAGGTTTTCCATGGTTCCAATGCACGTTAAACAATAGGTTCCCTATAGATGTGAAAACACTTGTTGCGTTGTGAACACACAGCAAAGAATTACAAGAGAGTATAACAGGGTTTCTTATGTGAACAATATTACTGAGAAGAAAAATGACAATAATTATTCAAGAGGTAAGTAAGTAAACCCATTTAACAAAACAAATGTTGTGTACCAAGTTTACACAAGTGCAACCTGCAATTTAACGTACTACCTATGGTACTACTAAACGGTAAAATCACATGCAATTATACTTTTGCCCGCTAATTAATACATCAAATTGTGATAAGTATATTAAATGAAAAAAATATATAAAAATTAATCACTTATTTCTAATTAATCATAAGTAACAGCTGATTGCTATTAATTAAAATCTAAATATACATACAAACTGCAAAGGTTGGGTGTGTAATAATGGTATGGTAACGCATTTACTGGGTGTGTGAAAGATGAATCAACCTCATCAAAAATAAAGCCTTGCCCGCAAGAGTAGAAAGTGAACATCGATGTTAAAGGAAGTTATGTAATCAAAATAATTAATTTTAATTTATAATTAATAACAAAATACCTCTGACCCATTACCAAATTTGTTAAAAATATTTTTCAAGATGCCATTCAAAACAACACGAATATTACTTTCCTACATGCTTTGTAGGAAATTTGTTGCACCTTAAATCACTAATGTGCCATTAACTTTTATGAAAGTTGACCAGATTTTAATTTTTCTTCGCAAGAATTTATAATTAATTACAGGTAGTTTCCTGACCGAAAGGTCGTGTGATCGAACCCTATTTATTCCCAAACAACTTATGCCGTGGGTCGGAATCCACGTCAAACGTTAGATCCTATTTTTGGGCACTTGCCTCAAAAATATTAAATAAACAAGATATTCGTAAATTATATAAATAAAGAGGTAAGGCTCATAGCCAATAGTAATTAAAATAAAACTTCCTGTGATTAGATATACCTGTTAGAAATCAAACTGATTATTGGTATCTATTATTATTATAATTGACCAGTATTAAACTGCAATCCCCACTAGATAAAAACAAAATAAAATGTATGGAGGGTTTGTTGCTAATTTGTTACCGCAAGCACGAATTTAATGCTCTTGCCGTTCACAAATTAAGAGGTACATTTCGACCCCCCTCCCTCCCAATTGCGAAGTTTTTAATGAAATAGAAAATGAAAATGAGCTTCCATAAAAATCGTTTGTACGCACGCATCGCGAAATTATTCGCGACATTATTTTTATATAACATTGGTGTAAATCGATAGAGAATCGTTTGAGCTCCTATGAGCTTCAATTTTCATCGTTTGTAACCCGAAGGTTTTAATAAAAATTCAATTCTTTAGAACAATTATTTTGGAAGGAGCTGTAAAAATGCTTTTTTTAAGAAGTGATTTTAAAATTAATATTTAATAAAATAAATACCAATCGATCAAGAATCGTTTGAGCTACAATGATCTTCCATCGTTTGAACCCCAAAAGTACAAAAGTTAGAGCATTTGAAAGCACCTCCATCGCTAATTTACTTGGCGATGCGTGTGGTTCATCCGATTTTAATGGAAGATCATTGGATATCATACGATTCTCGATCGATTGGTATTAATTTATTGAAAAAAATCACTTATATATATATAAAAATTCTACAGCCGTTTCCAAAATTGTTCTAGAGAATTTACTTTTTATTAGAAACCTATATTTTTATCGACTATGATGCACGTTTTCATTTTTAATGTTAAAAAATAGAATCTATTTTAATTAATTGCTAGCAGTAACATTAAAATTATGCGCTACTTGCTCGGAGCAAGTAGCTCCCGAGATTTCACAATCTTTGACAAGCTCTACCTTTTTTACATTTGGGGTACAAACGATGGAAATTGAAGCTCATGGAGCTCAAACGATTTTCTATCGATTGACACCAATTTTATTAAAAATAAATTTGGTTATTTGCGCAAAATTGATGTCAAATGATGAAGCTTTATATTTTTTGCAAAGTTGTTATTATGTATTTGAAATTTTCAACTCCTTTGAGCAATACACGTTAAGTTTAATTTTTACAGATTAAAATTTAGTCCAAAATAAAAAATAAATTGTTTTAAGTTAACTTTATAAAATATCAATCTCGCATTTACGAGTACTTTGTTAAAAAACAGAACACACAATAATGGGAAGCCCAATGTAGGATATCGGCAATCAAGATCCCAATTTTTTTGGTGATTCTAAGAGCTAAAAAAATTATGTCGGCGTTTGGATTTGTTCCAATGTTGCTTGGTTTTTGAGTTATGAATTTTTGAAAATAGAGTAATTCCATCTCAAATCAACTGAAGAATTTACTCGACCCCCCACCAAATTTGACGAAACTTGGTACCTACAGACCATCTTAATATTTAAGAAATAAAATATACAAATTTAAGGATTTGTCCAAAAGAGCATCAGTTTCCTTATTGATTGTCGATATCCTACATTAGGCCGTATATAGAAAGAAAGCTGGAAACTTATAAGCGCTTACCGCGCTGGTCCATTTTACACAAAGGAAGCAGGTTGAAGCAGACCAAGCAAAATGTCGGACTCATCGGACGATGATTTGGTTTTGTTAGAAAATGTGTATTTAAAAATGCGAAAAGAAGCTATACATCCAATTAATAGAGATACGCCGGTAAGCGCTTATAAGTTTCCAGCTTTCTTTCTGTATACGGCTTTAGGCTTCCCCTTGTCAGTAAAAATACAAGTCATATAAATATATTATGTACTTAGAGTTGTAGAAAATTTTGGAAAAACATAACTAGCTAAAAAAAAATAAAATTAATATGATGATAGAAGCTCATTGAAACTCTATCAATTGTTATCGGTTTTGTACAAAAGTTCAAAGTAGGAAGGAAAATGAAACAGCATGAGGTAATTCACCCCCAAAATTTCGCGAATAACTCAGCGACGTTGAGTCTCAAACGAAAAAAATAGAAACGCATTAAAGCTCAAAATTATTGATATCAATTAAACAATTTCTTGTCGAATTTCAGCAAAATTAATTTTGTAATTTTTGAATTAAATTGGTGTCAAATCATTGTACATATTTTAAGCTCAATAACCTTGCATTGAGCCTCAACCCGTGGGGGTGGGAAGACGCGTTATTCTATTAATTTGCATTCCCATTGTGAATTTGTACACAGGAAAAACTTCTAAAATCATCATTTTCATTTAATATTTTACCAAGTTAGGGTTATTTAAAATTTTTCACAACTCCGAGCAACACGCGTTAACTTATCTTTAATTTTGCTAGATTAAAATTCAACATAAATTAGAAGATATATATTTGATAGTCTGTTAATAGAATGTTTTTTTAATCTATCACCAATTATTTTGTACTGCAGTTGCAGTCACAAATTCAAAAATTTCACAATTTACCTACATTATCTACTTCTGCTTCTTTACTAATTTTTCTTTAGTAATTTCATAAACATTAATAGAATTTTTAATATTTTTCTCAATATTATCTGTGTGTACCGGATTTAAACTTCAGTTTTTCTTGATTTGGAAGACTCAAAATCATCATTCATCATTGTCTTCGAGTAAATTAAATGTAGATCTCAAAATGATTTTTTGTTTAAGTATACGAAAGCATCTAGTAGAGTAGATCCGAAAGGTCAAAAGTTATACTGTCATCGGCGCATTAACGAAAACACGTTCAAACACTAAAAAGCCCAACTAGAAAACATTCGTTGCATGTTTACTTTCGTTTACTTTCAAAATAAAATAAATAACAATAACTATTTTTATTAAATTACATGCCTAGTGATATTTTTTTCATATTAATTTTCAAGAACGAGTAATTACGTCTTTTTTTATTCACATTTTTTAAATTTTCGCTCCAAGCTAATGTTTTCACGTAACATTTATATGTATGTATTTCGCCCTTCGCGCATTGTATAACTTTTGAGCTTTCGCACGCAGTCTACCTACTCTCATTGTATGCAATGGTGATAGTCAGATTTTTTCGGTGATTAATAAACTTTCAGAAGTTGCTCTTATTTCAGTTACACCTTCATATTTAAACATTAACGCGTGTTGCTCGGAGTAGTCAAAAATGTTAAATATCAATAGCTTGGTAAAAAAAAAGATTCTAGTAGCTTCTTTAAGCTCTAGCGTTTATAATCGGTTTTGCACAAAAATTCAAAACGGCAAAGATAATAGAAAAACACGTCTTCCCCCCCCCCCCCTTCGGCAAACGTATTTTAGATTTCAAATATTTTTCCAGAGCAACATAGAATATTTTTTGTAGCTATTGGCACCCCCACTCTCAAAAGGCCGTAATTCGCGAAGGGTAATAGCAACAAATTCGCATTTACGGTAACAAACTCCCCATGAATTTTTTTGTTCAAATGAGGGGGTGCAGTTTAATACAGGTTTATAATTGCCAATGAATTTTTCCTAAATTTCGCTCTTATCCTAGAATAAGTACGAACGTAGAAATCAAAGTGACGATCGTCAAAGAAATCGTAGAAAGAAGAACCCCCCTCCCTCCCATGTTGAAAAATCGTAAAAAGTCGATTATTAAATTGCTTCGGCGTAAAATGAGGCGTACCAGACATGCTTTTCTTTCAAGCTTTGTATAAAATCAGCTGCGGCGCTTTTCATAGTAAATGTTGATACTATGTTTGGAAAATATTCTCATATGCCAGGAAGTGATAATTTGAAGTACGCCACTGAAAGTAGGTACTCATAAAGTAATAATAAAGCAGTTAAATTAGTTATTAGATAATTTAAGTAAATAGTGATAAATGATAATAAATTATAGAGTAGAAATGTAACATAAATAATTGGAACGCCTAATATTTCTATTCAGATAAAATTTAACTTTTTTGAACTTCACACGAACCTTGTACAACCCTAAATTAATGTGGTTCGAATGCCTAGCCGTCTAATCTCATCACAATAAATTAAAATTAAAACAGGAAAAAATTACAATTCAGTTTTTAAATAAAATAAACAATTTATTTGTTAAAAATATTTAAGTGTGAGTGAATCACATTGCTAGAGAAATAACCTATAATTGTAAAGTTTTAATATTAAAATGACTCATAATGATAATAAGTACCTACACAAAAAGCAATAAATAATAGAACTATTTAGCATAAGTAAACATTACGTAAATGATAATTATCGTGGCAGTGCTGAGAATATAAAATTTCACTTTCAACCACCACGAATAGAAAGTTACTTACTACCACACATCCAAAATTATTAGGGAAGTACAAGAAAATAATAAAAACAAAAACATGTTTAAAAATAAATAGGTACTTGGAAATATATTACAAAAAACCGTCAACGACATAAGTAACGTTTTCCATTACAGTTACGTCGAGTTCTTCTTGTAGGAATGTAAATAGAAATTTTAATTTATAAATTAAATACATACCTTGCTAGAGGGCCACTCCTTTTAGCCCTTTGACCAAGTATTTTTTCTACGACTGCTATGTTTCCATTGCGAGCTGCTTCCAGCAGCTCTTGATCTTTTCCCATCGTCCATTAACAATTACCTTACAACTACATAACGTAACATTCTTAAAAACTCACTTTTACACACTTCTTACTATTTCATTGATCGATCGATTCGACCATGTTGCGAACACTGCGCCACTGCACGGTGACCGACAAAACTCAATTGACGTTTCTGTAATATCCTAATCAGTTTTGTGTTTCCAAGTTGGTGATAAAAATTTATTATTTTAAATGCGTTGTTACTTATTTTAATATAAAACAAAATTAATTAATGTGTCGTCTTTAAATTACATGTTACAACGAAATGACTTATTTTTACGTTTTGTTATTGTGTTACATAACCTCACTGCAGTTTATTTACACCGATTGTGAACCTGCTGGTTAGTTACCTACATATTTGTCGGTAATGAAATAATATTAATTCCGTTAATTTTTTTAAACAGTGTTACAACAACAAATAAATGTCGACTTGTCGACCTACAATAAATGGAATAAATCTAGTCATGTTTTTATATATAACTTCAGTTTGGCGGACGGAAATGCAATTGTAAATGTCGTTAACTCGCCAAATAATCTAGGATTTTTTGTTATTCAAGCGCACAGTTTGTACGTCAACATTACATTATCGACAGCACCCACAAATAAAATTAAGGGGACCAACATTGGTTTGGTACAAAAACTTTCAAATCTAAATCCAATTTTCCGATTTTACGTTGAGTATGTCGAAAAACCAATTTTTGAAAAAATGTTGGTCGCCGTTGTTATGTACGAAAAAGAAGGTAAATTTTAATGTCGTTTTGATATCACTTTTAACGCTATATTTTAAGTCAGAGGTCATTCAATTTATCTGTTTATAGCTTTTTAATATTTCCATTTTGAGTTGATAATTATATGACTAACCGAAATTATTAATCTATTCGTGTTATTTTTTTATACCAAAAAGTTATTGATACGAAAGTTGAAGAAATTTTGTGACATGATTATTTTATTAACAACATAATGATATGTATCTCCATTCTGAATTAATTTAAAGCAAGTACTACGAGGGGAAATCAATAAGTTCGGAAAAACCGTATAAGGAGTCAGTCAATATTTTTTAATGAAAAAATTTTATTTTTCGACGTAATCTCTTTGAATCTCCAGGCACTTGTACTCTGAATTAATTTTTCTAACCACTGGAAAAAATTGTTTGGATTGCTTTGCAAAATAGCTTTCCACTGCATACATCAACTCTTTATCGGTATTAAATTTCATCTCTCGTAATTCTTTCTTTAAATTTCCAGATCTGGACTGAAAGGGGGGTGATTTATTTCTTCAAAGCCTCACTTTTAAATGCAGCCTATGAAACTTTTGAATTCTAACCTGACTGATTGTCTTGTAGAAGCAAAACTTTTTGTTTCACTTTGCCCTTTCTTTTTTCTTTCCTTTAATTTCTATTATAATTCTGCATAATAGATTCCTGTTATACTCTCTTTAAGACACAGATAATTAATTAACAGAATTCCCTCGGCATCCCAAAAAATTGTGACTGTAATTGAGTTGAGTTTTGAATTTCTCAGGTGGCGGTTTTCCCTTTTCTATCCACTGCATAGACTCTTGTTTGGATTCGGGTTCATAATAATTAATTCATGTCTCATCACCTCTTAAAATGGTATTTAAAACTTTTCTCGGATCGGCCTCGCACATTTTGAGCTAAAAATTGCTTCTGTTCAAGAGACAGCAAACGTGGAACCCATCTTGCACTTTCTTTTGAAACATGAAGATGATCATGTAAAATTGTGTGACAGTACTACCATATAATAAATTGATGTGTTGAGATATTTTCATGGTAGATGGACGTTTATCATCCATTAACATTTTCGTGACCAACTGCATCCGCAGGACGACCAATGCGGTGATCGTCTTCTAAGGACTCCTATTACTCCTGGGCTGTACCCACTTGCAAATTGTTTTTAGTGAAGGTGAAGATTCCTTGTACACTTCAAGACTATGATACTTCAAGACTATCATTTTTTCAGTGACGGTTTTAGCGAACAGTCAGGTTAGACCTGGCCTACCCAAGAAATGTGGACAAAAATAATATTTGTTATGTACTTATATTGGGCGTGTTTTTAAACTACTCGAGCAGCTGTTCGAGTACTCGAACAAAAAAAGTGTGTTTTTAAACTACTGCATCAATTGTCATCAGTCGTTTTAAAGCTCCTCCACTCTGCTCGAACGCATTACTCGAGCAAATTTTCATGCACCGGATCGTAAGGTAGTGCCTTACCTGCTCGAATTTCGTTCGAGCAATTACTGCTCGAGCAACCGGTACAGTTTAAAAACACACCCATTATAATACAGAAAATTGCAAATTTCTCCGCATTTTCCTATGCAAATCGTTCTTTTGGCGACGGTGGTGACGCACCATAATTCTAGATTCTATAATAATTTTAATTGAAATCTTGTAATTTAGCGATCCTTAAAAAGCATTTAAGAGGTACATTTCAACGCCCCCCCCCCCCTCCACCATCGTTAATTTTGTAATGAAATTATTGTCAAACGTTTAAGCTCCGTTTGAGCTCCAATGTGCTTCCATAAACATCGTTTGTACCCAAAGGCTTTTAATAAAAATTCCATTTTTCAGAACAATTTTGGGAGAGAGTGTAGAAATGCTTTTTTTAAGATGTGATTTTTTTAATACAATAAATGACAATCGTTCGAGAATTGTTTGAGCTCCGATGAGCTTCAATATACCCCCCCTAAGCGAATTTTCTATTGAAATTTGTGATAATCGTTTGAGGTTGATTTGAGCTCTAATAGTTTATATTGCCGTCGTTTTAGTTTCAAAGGTTTTTAATAAAAATTGAATTCTTTAGAACAATTTTGGAAAAATAACACCCAAATTTTGAACACTACTTGCTTGAACCGATATTAGTCAAATTTACAATTCCACAATCTTTTATACGCTCTAACAATTTACCTTTGGGGTTCAAACGATGGGAATTGAAGCTCTATCGATTGACAGCAATTTGTCGTTTCAAATTCGCCCCTCAATGTTTTCGCGATGCGTGTGGTATAACCGATTTTTAAGGAAGCTCATTGGAGCTCAAACGAATCCTAAACGTTTGCACTCATTTCATTAAAACATTTGGAATGGGGGGGGGGGGTAAAATGTCACTCAATTTCACACCCTTTAAAATGCTCTAACTTTTTTACATTTGGAGTTCAAACGACGAGAATTGGAGCTCAAACGATTCTCTATAGATTGACACCACTTTTATAAAAAAAATCGCGATGAGAGGGGCTGTCGTTTCTACAGAAGACCCCCTCCCCCAACTTTTCGCAAATAACTTTGCAATGCGTGTGGTACAAACGATTTTAATGGAAGTTCATTGGAGCTCAAACGTTTTACACTAATGTCATTAAAAAATTTGCGTTGGGGGGGGGGGTAATGTCACTCAATTTCACACTCCTTCAAAAGGTTCAACTTTTTTATCGGAATTGAAACTCAAACGATTCTCGATCGATTGGTATTTATTATCTTAACAAAATCACAGCTTAAAAAAAGCATTTCTACAGTCCCTCCTAAAATTGTTTTAAATAATTGAAATTTTATTAAACACCTTGGGAGTACAAACGATTTTTATGGAAGCTTATAGGCGCTAAAACGTTTGACAATAATTTCATTAAAAAATTCGCGATAGGGGGCGGGGGGTGAAATGGACCTCGATTATTTAAGATAGAAATAAGAAAAATTGTTTAATGAGGACTTCCCCAGAGCGTCCTGTTGAGGCTTTTAGTTAAGTTTTCCTTAAGAAAACGGCTTCTATTACCATTTTCGAGCTTTGTATTGATTACTTTATAAAAAAAATCCCTTCCAGTAACGTGTATCTATGCTTAACAAGCTGCTGGCCTACCCAATAGTTTACTCTGCGAGCCGCCCCTGCATTTGTATTTCTTTTGCACTTTTCTTCGTGGGTCTTTGTTGATAAATTTTATCACGGCGCACGGCCGTTTGAGAGTCACCATTTTTACAAATGTTAAAATCGTGTTAAAACTAACTATTACTATTAAAAATTGAGTAAAAATCCAACTGTTGCTTGGATCGATTTAATTTTTAAAAACTGACCTTTTATTTGATTCTGTTAGAAACCACTTTCGGGATTTTTTTTATAACATCTTTTTTTATACCCTTTTTACCAAACATATTGCTCTCCCCTCGTATCTCTTTTTTCGTAATTTTTGAAATGTTGGCTTTGTTTCTTAAATTTTGTGAAATTTGTTTAGAACAGGGACACATTAAATTTATTAAAATTTGAAATACATGCTCCGAACAAGGAAAGGTTTGAATTAATAATCAATTTTCCTCGTTCTGGTTTGAAATGTGTCAGTTCATATAAAAAAAAAATTTCAAATTAAATCAACTTTTTTTTCTTAATAAAAGAAATTTTTTATTAGTTCCATGTTTTATTGGTTATACTAAATTATAACCATTTTTGCTGATATGTAAATTTTAGTATTTTCTTATAAGAATATCGAATCGTCCCCATCTCAAGCTACAGAGGGTTATATTTTTAACTTTTTTGTTCAAATAATTTTTATAGACTAATATTTCAGCTGTACGTCAAAACCAGTAGAGACTTTTTTAACTCTTATGCTGCATCAAATTTATTGCTTTTTGTTTTTTTAAACCTTTAACACTAAATCCTAAACAAGTTCAAAGCAGCAAACTTTTTCTCACTTGGCTTATTCTAATTTTATTTCGTTTCTCACTCCCCATTGTAAAACAATACCTTCGCTTTCTACGGATATATGATGATGTATAAAAGAAATAATAAAATTTCCTTTTTATTTTTACATTTTTTGAGCTTGATTTCCGTGCATCGACGAACTATGAAGTGTTTGGGCTTGTGTTTATTAAAAGTCTTACCCAGCTACCTAAATATAAAATATATTGGAAATAGTCACGTTTTTAAACAATACAAAGTTAAAATTTACACTTAAGTACGAGGAGACATTTTAAAATTCACAATTTTATTTCCATTTGACGTCGTTTTTGAGCAACAGTTTTTGTTTAATTATCTGAACTTTTCTTTTTGTTTCTTTTCCAGTTCGCGAAAATAACTCGGAAATGTGATGTTTTTCTTTATGCCCTCGAGTTTGACATCGGAAAACAGCCCCTTATTTTTCAGCTTGTAGGTCTTAAAAATCGCAAAGTTGTGGATTGGTCGTTGGCCAAAAATCGCCCAAAAATGTTTAAATTTTCAATTTTTGTTCAAAATAACAGTTTTCAAATTTTGATGTAAACTTTCTTTTTTGTTTATCAGGCGTATAACCACTCCCCATATGAATTAAACTAGATTAAATTCTCTATAAATCTCCACATCTCTAGAACAAGTTTGTATACCTGATAGGGCTATACCGGTACCGTGATTGAAAAACTGAACGAATTTAAATTCAATTTTCACCAATAAGAGTTATTTTTTTAAACAAAATTCAAAGTATTCCATAGAGCACGCGATATGAACTTATCGATGTCAATTTTGTTTTTCTCTAATGTCAGTTACAAACATGGTGTTAACTAAAGAGCAACAAATCATAATTTTTAAGCTTTTAAAACAACAATGTAGTTTTGCTATGATACAAAAAAGGTGTAAAGACCAAAATTTTTGTGTTTCGAAAGGTACACTCTCTAACTACAAAAAAAATGGAATCCCAGAACTTAAATCCAAAATCCGGAAGAAAGGCAGCGGAACGAAGCCAACTCTGACAAATCGACAATTATCGAATTTAAAGAAAATGGCATTAAAAACGAATCCCCCGACACTACAACATATGGCTAATCATTTCGAAACATCTGAATATATCATTCGGTATAATCTAAATAAAAAATTAAACCTGAAATTAATGAAGAAACCAAGGAGACATCATATTTCTGAAGAAACAATTATTAAACGGCACCAGCGCTCACTAGGATTGTATCACTTACTAAATTGTGATAAATGGCAAAAATACATCACTGTCGATGAAGCATGGTTCCATCTAACAAATGCTGATGGCCAACGAAAAGTTCAGTACTTGAGACGTGAGCAATCGGCAAAAGAATTGGACGTATTCACAAAACAGTCCCATCCGAAGGGAGTTATGGTGTTCATGGGAATATCGAATTATGGAACCACAACGCCAATATTTGTTGAGCCTGGTGCTAAAATTAACTCGGAATATTACATTAAGAATTGTTTGAAGCCACTTTTGACTGACGCAAAAAGATTATATCCTGCTGGTGATTGGATATTTCACCAAGACTCGGCACCAGCTCACGCTTCTAAGAAGACTTTAAATTTTCTTGAACAGAACGGCGTATCTTTTATTCATCCGGATATATGGACGCCATCATCACCGGACCTTTCACCCTGTGATTATTTTTTGTGGGGCTATTTAAAATCTCAGTTAAATAAGTCAAAAGTTACAACCCTTAAACAGCTAAAAAAACTAATAAAACGTGAGATAGAAAACATTCCTCTGGAAATGATACAACGATCGCTAAAATCGTGGCCAAAACGTTGTCTTCAAGTGTACAGGAATCAAGGACAACATATTAAATAAAATTATTGAAAGAAAATAAAAATAACTTTGACTTATTAAATTTAAAAATCGTTCAATTTTTCATTCACGGTAGCTGTAATAGCTGTGAGCTTTCCAAGTAAGCTTTTTTTAAAATATTTTTCACGGTCTTAGTTTATCGAAATTTTATTACTTTTGGTATACCTCATAACAAAAATGTATTAAATAGTTAAGATTTAAAATAAATAAAATTCTGCGTAAGACAAAAGAAAATTCTGCTCCAGTTCTAGTAGTTTTGCAGATACGCTCGGTAGAAAAAACACATTGTGTAAATGGTATAAATTGTGCAAAATTAAGTTCTTTCCAACTTTTGATAATAACTTTTATAAATAGGATTATGATAAATTTTTATAGATTATAAATAGGAATAGGACAAGGAAAAAAAAAAATTATTTCCAAATAACTAAATTTGCAATTTTCATTAAAATTATTTTTACCGACTAAAAATTAGAGTTCTTTGGAAAGCTGGATCTTCAAAACTATTCCACTTAGAACATTTTTATTATTTTAGTTCTACGTAGAATTGTATTCTCTATAGTTGAAGTAATGTTTAAGTTGCACTTCAGGTGCTCTAAAATTAAGCCACTGCAAAAATGTAAAAAATAGCAAATTATTTTTAAAAACGATCAACTTTGAAAACTTATAGCTTGGGATCGATTAGGGCTAGAAGATTATTCTTCGAGATTTATAGATAATTGTGGCAAGTTTCACTCACCTGGAAACCATCTTTGCATCAGATGAGCAAAATTTATTGTCCATTGTAAACCTGCTTCACTTCAATAGCCACTTGAGCAAAACAAAAGAATGCATGGAGAGTTTGTTACTAATTTGTTACCGCAAGCGCGAATTTGTTGCTCGTGCCGTTCGCGAATTACGGCCATTTAAGTATCGAGGTGTAGCTTAATGTTAAGTCACAACCCCCACCGTTATAAGTCGGGAAACAGTGATCCTACAAAATATTTTTACTAGACCTTGTTACTAATTTTTTGCTCTAGAATAATATTTGCAATCTAAAATACATCTTGGGAGGGGGCTGAAGACGTGTTTTATTTTTATTCTTGACTGTTTTGAATTTTTGTGCAAACCTGATTTTAAACGATAGTGCTTAAACGATAGTGATAGTGCCTGACCTCCCGGACACAAACTTTCGTGCTAAACCGGGAGGTCATCGGGAGCCTGCATCATCGATGCAGCATGGAAGATCGCAGACGACAGCGGAAGTAATGCCGAGAAGGTAAAGCCCGCTGTCGTCGGGGAGGGGGTTTTAGTCAGTTAGAATCTGACACTACCATCCCTCATGGGGTGGTGCCTATGAAGGTTTCCCCCTTCCCTGCAGAAAGGAAAAAAAAACGATAGTGCTTCAAGAAACTGCTATAATCCTTACGTAGATTTAATTTTTTTACAAAGTTTTGATATTTCAAATTTTCGACAACTCCGAGCAACACACGTTAATATTTAGGTATTGAAGTGTAACTGATACTTTTAGAAAGTTTAGTAACACTTACAACTTGCTTGAAAAATTAACTCGTTTCTACTTGTGTAACTGATTTTTATCAATGCATTTCATCTTAATTTTTTACGAAGTTTCTTAATTTCCCAGTGTTTTTTCCGGAAAATGCGTCTATGCAATATAAATTTCACCTTTAAGTGCGTACTTATACTTAAGTAACTGCTCGTATGCAGAAATCTAACTTAATATTAACTTTGACTCTTATGGAGGTTTACTTACTGACATTTGCATTTCATTATAAGTGCACTAAAAAGTTGGATTTTAGAAGATATAATCTGTTTCAACATAAATGGAATTAAAAACGGCATAGAATCATATCACTTTGATATAAGAACGTGCAACTATACAAATTATTGCGATAACACAGGTGCACAGTAATTGCTATACAGTGTAGGAGTTAGGTACTTTGTGCAATACTATTTTATGTTGAGTTCTTGTATTTTATTTTTTCAATTTAAAAGTTCTACAATTTCCTGAATACGTGCCTTTAACAATGCATACGTTATCTTGGCTGGCGCGAGATTAAAACATCACCTTATCTCTATATTATGTTTTGTCGCATAGTTTATACGTTCTTATATCAAAATAATTTGTTGCTATGACTTTTTTAAATTCCATTTAGTATGTTGAAACAGACTATACATAATTGAAATAATTATTATCTTAATAACATATTGTAATTTCAGCAACTTAGGCGTATTAGTTTTCATTTAATCGTCAAATAATTTTCGGATAATTTATATGATATTTATAATGTCATCGCGTTATTTATTTTACTACATGAACTTCATAGTTGTTTTTTACGCCCAATATTTCAATATGTTATATTACATAAAGCTTCGGCTAATAATCTGTGTATTTGTATATCCTTCTATTATGCTATGTACTTATTGTACAATTTAACTTTGTTTCAATATGCTTTGCAAACACTGTTGATACTGAAGCGCCCGAGTGGATCAGCGAGATTTAAATCTTTACAAGGACTATATTTATCGAAAATTGGCAAATATAAATAATTTGTGATCATAGATTAGAATGGAGAAAAGTAAGTAGATTACATGTTTACATAATATATGCAATTTTTTTTATTTTACAATGGGCTATTTCGATAAAATTTAGCAAATTAATTGAAGATTAAAATCAAATTGTAGATACATATATGGGTGTCCACTACTATCATTAAGAAAGGCAAACATTCGTCAAAACAAAATTTTTAAGTTTTAGCTTTACTAATTTTTATTCACTCCACCCAATAAGTGATAGAGTACCTGAACTGTTACTATTTTATATCTGCTGTCTTAGAAACTTTTCGTAAAGAACAGCATAGTTTTCAATATAACTTCAAGAATTCCCTGAGGATTCTCAATATACATCCAAACTATCTCGTCCATATCGTTATAACAATTGTAGAAACTTTAGTGGAGAATGTAAACAAATTCTTCTAGCCAAGTACTTCGGGGTGCTTTTTGCATAATATCTAAATCTCTATATAAAATAAAGCAGCTTTTATTTGTTGGTTAATACAACCGTATTTACGGATAAACCTATTATACTGACGAATTACAAGCCCGCAATTTTACTTATGTCTGTACTAGTAATCAGACGATTAATCTTATGTATATTCGTCAAACCTAATTTCTACCAATCAGATTACTGAAATTTGGTTGGTATCATACTTGTAGTAATAATAGCTGGTATTTTAAGGCATTCTGAGATTTAATACTAGAACAAGTCGCAAGTCTCAACTTACTCAGCATTACAAACTATACGGCAAATGGTAATTATTAGGCCAAAAATTACTATTTTTGTCTGCCTTGGCCGGAAACAATATGTTTCTGGACGCTATAATGGATATGTACAAAAGTAGTGTTGGCGAGCGATGGCACAAAAACGAAATTTGTATTGAATAAGGATAAAAGAAAACGGCAAATACGAACTAAAACTGAGTCAAATTATTCGCTATTCTTATTTCTTGGTCGTTTGTCTCTTGGCGTAAGCGCTGTGACCCATTTTTTTCAAGGCTTCTTTGTCAGATTACACTTCGGTGGATTGCTATTGTCTTCCGAGAGGGCGGTCAAAATAAAGCCCGGAGTCAAACCGGGTACTCGATGTCAGCAGTCAACGCACTTAAACACCACGCTATTGACTATCTCTCGTTACCTTACTTACCTAGTCTCTAGTCGCCCATGAAATCTCTTAAAAGTGATTTGCCGTGAAAAATTGATGCAAAACCTAAATCTAGAATTTGAATCAATTGCAAATTAGGTTAAAAATTGCGTTACCCAGTGAACGTAAAATTGTAGTACTACTGCCCTGCGAATATTAAATGTTTATACAGCGCAGGCAACCCGCATAAAACAAAATGCGAGATTCGTGCGAAATATAATATGGGACGTTAACCTCGTAGAGAATTTTCAGGGACCTCACATAAAATTGTGCAGGGGTGGGAACTGGAGTAGTTATCCGTCTTTAGCGTAAATGGAAATTTCCGCACTAAAATAGTTAACTTTTAACTTGATATAACCTACAAAATGATCGTGGAGTTAAACATTCGGGTTGGTTAGATTTTGATCAGATATAGCTCAAGATCCTTGATATTCTAATAATAAACTGTAAATTCAAAATAAGCGTTTTACTCAAAATTACGTTTGAGTTTAAAGCAGCAGATTGTACAGGATGGTTTTTTAATTTTATAACTGGGAACTCCAATTTTTCATTTTGTTTTCAATTATTAGTCAGTTATAGATAACTATTAATCAGTTATATATAAATTGAAGATCGGCTGACACAATACAATATTATATTTAAATCTATATATTTTTAAAAACTATCAATTGCAGATCCAATACCTGGTGGGTGCAATATGGAATTTAACACCGAATATGCACCGTATCAGTTGATACATTATGACGACAATATGGTGCAATTAGATGTTCAGCCTGCCTCTGTTTATAATCACATTTGTGAGGAAAACCAAGCACGTATTTCCGTTTATCACACATATTTATACGAAAGAAATTTAAGCGAAGACGTGTATTTTGATTTCATTGTAAACATGTTAACGCCCGATGACATACAAGCAAACGGAAAATTGGTTAGCATAATATAAGTGGGTAAAAAACCTAGCGTTTCTAATGCTTTTATTTAGGTTCCCATACCATTAGGACATTCTTATTTACGAAGGTATTTTAGCGCCTATTCAGGTATAGGCACAGTTTATGCAGTTATTGCACAATATGGAAACCTAACATCAGCTTATGTTCCTGCCATAACTTACGCGTGCAACATCAATAATTGGGACGTGGATTGTATAGGACCAGGTAAAAATCAGACTTATTTTTCTCAATTTTATGTTTAGTTTGAAGATTAATATTTTTTATTACGATAACTTCCAATGGTGATATATTTTATGTATTTTTCAGTAACCATTGCCTGGAAAATATTATGCTCACTTTTATTATTTATGGGACTGTTTACGTGTTACTTTGGGCATAGATTTTTTAAGACGCAAATGTTTTTATTTGGATTTGTTTTTGGAGGATTTGTATCATACATAACGGCGTCTCTTCACAATAATTTGTCAGTCGAACGTGAGTAACTTAAGTTTTGCACGTATTTTTTGATACTTATTAAATTTCAGAGGGTATGATAATTTCTGCTTTGTTTGGTGCAATTTATGGAGCGACATGGATTATACTTTGGTGGAGATTTGGAAGTCCAGTACTGTCCGTCTTTTTACCTGTTGCTTTTATTGGTTACCTGACGTCTTGCATTGTGTTTTACTCCACTTTTGGTATGGTTTTGCTAGGTATATAATATAATAATTGACTTACTGTATACTTTCAGGAGACCTTACGATGTTCCAAAGCGACATGAATTATTGGGGCACATTTTTTAGCATTGCGATTCCAATAACTATAGTCTTACTAGTCACAACAATGTTTGCTAATATTTTAGCTTGTAGTATTTTGGGAGCTACAGCTGTGGTTGTACCATTGGATCATTATATTGGTGGTAACTTACATTACATAATTGTTAATAATGTTAGAAGGGTCACCATTAATAAATTTAATTATGCGGTATTGAATCCGCCATTTCAATATAGAGGTACTTACCATATATTATACAGTTCTAATGTAAATTTATTGTTTGAATTTTTTTTCGTAGATGTAATACTCATCTTATTGTGGATATTCTTAGTACTAACAGGCGTTTATGCACAGCTGAGACAACAAAGAGGAAAGCCACCTTTTCCTCCACCAACGGCTGCAATGCGAGTTAATTCAGAACGTACACCATTATTAAGTCGAACATACAGCAACAATCAACTAAGAGTTTAAAACGTTAAGTAATTAACGTTTGATGTAACGGGAATATGTGATTTTACAGGGTTTTTTTTCGCTACTAATAATTTTATTTTGCAATCAAAATTGACAAATTAATTTAATGTTCTGAAAACCTTATTCATTAATTTTCTCTCAGATTTTATTAAAGTGTTTAAAAGTTTGTAGGAATTAAATTAATATAATCAAAATCTAAATAATTGAATACTTTTTTCTCTCCTTTGTGGAACTTCTCATGTAAAATTAGGATGGTATTACTCAAAATGTACTGATTTATAATAAATTAATTATTTTTAATGACTTCTTCAATTTATTCAATAACTTGGAACAGTTTTAATATTCAATTCAATTTCTTGTGATATTTTTTGTTGAATGTTTTTTTTATTAATAATAAACGTTTGTATCAATTGTTTAATTTTTATTTATCCACAAGTGTGTATGTATATCCTAATACAATACACATTTAAACAGCAATTAACTAAGCTACATAATTGTTAAATACATAATTGTTTAAACATAATCACAGCAATCAAAAAATGGTTACGACATTCATTATTACAATATTATTTTTTTAACTACATAAACTTTATACAAATGTCTGTTGAAAATATGTTTCTTTATACAGACCTGTAAAAAGTCCTTAATATTTATTGCAAGTCAAAATAATAAATATTTTAAAATTGGAATGTAAAATATATAATTCCATTTTAAAATTTTCAGTTACAGGTTAATTCATTTTGGCATACCTTCATTGTGTTAGTCAATCAATGTAAATTATTTTACATTTTTAATCAGTGCATTATAAATTAACGATAAAGTTGGTTATTGCTTTACAAATTATTTTTACAATGCTGAACTTTCTCGTGGGGTAATTATATTCGTATGATTTTCACTCGCACAGAAGCAAGTAAACTTTTCGAAACACTCGCGGAATAAAATTTTTTTATTTTTGCATTACGGCATTTTTACGGGTATAAAAACTGAGCTACCTCGCGAGAAAGTTATGGTATTAGTGAAATCACAATATTTTTCCTTCATAAAAATTGTTTTCCTTTAGATCTATCAAAAAACTAACGTCTCTGCTAATTACACAAATACTAAGTTAACTTTGCACATATTTACAATATTTACACATTTCACAATTTTACCCTGTATAACAGGTAGTTAAAACTAAACACTATCACTTTGGTTCTGAACATATTAAGCTGATTCTTGTTCGGGGTTTGTAGCCGTAGCGGAAGGGGGAGTCATGGGATTTTGAAACGTCGGATTATCCTGGTGCACCAGAAACCTGGGCGGTGGAAATCCGAAAAGTTGAGATCACTGAATCCTTGGCCAGTAACTCGTCGCCAGATTCGATGTTAAGTCAGAAGTTTGGTTTGGAATTTGAACCGGTACCGAAACGCCCGCCGATATTACACCTGGAATATAGAAATTAATTTAATAAATTTGAAAGTATTAAAATGAAAATAAATGTGATGTTAAAAATATTCTCAAGAGACCCGACTTGAAACCAACCTTACAACCAGAATTACTACTATCCCCTCTCTAATACAGTTTGCACATTATTGAGCGCTCGCCGAGCGGAGAATTGGTAACCACCCTCACCAGACACTTTAAACTGATCGATGAACATAAGGAAACTTGAGGCTTTGAGTTTGTATTTTTTAAGAGCAAACGTAGTGTAACGAAAGAAAATTTGAAGTACCTACCTGTACCTGTTGAAACGGGCACTGAAGATGTTGGTGTAGCAGAAGCATAAGAGGGATGACTCGTAGGTTGAGGAACTCCGGAATTGCATGCCGCCGCCGCCCTTGAGTTATAGGAAGAACTTAAAGAATGAAGGGGATCGTGGAACATGTAAGGGTAACCACCCGGATCGCGTTGTTGTAGACAGCTACTACTTAAACTTCCTGGCATGGAACTGAAACAAAATTTAAAATTTCAACTAATCGTTTTCAAGGCGGTTACTTTATAATTGACGGTCTTGCACGGATAAAATTGTAATTCATTTTATCTCTCAGTTCAAGAGATATTTACATAGGAGAAACAAATCTAAATAAATGATCTTGGTCAGTTTATCGGACACGGTACATCTGTATCTTGTACAACAAAGGTGTTCTGCTGGAATCCCAAATACGTGACGTGCTTCTAGCGGTCACGTCATGTCAACGGGCCACTGCGGGATTATTCTGTCATGTGGGACAGTTTCAATCCTGCTACTTAGCCGACTCCGGCAAGGGTAAAGGCCATCTCACCAGGATATCTCCAAGCGGATAATATCAGACTTATAGAAGTAAAAATTTGTTCGTTTGCTACCGTTAATTTCTTTATTTATATTCCATCTTATAAAAATAGTTTTATATTTAATGAAAATAGTAACAGTAGATATTAATACGTCAAAAATTTTAAGTTGGATTTAATCTCAGTGTGAATGGCATTAAGCATGCCTAATATAATATTCACAAAAAAATGTATTTACTTTTTCAAACTCGAAGCTATTAATCACTGCCTCTGAGCATTACAAAGAATTCATACTAAAAATAGTTTATTATATTACAAATAAATTTGTAAAGAAAGCAGCAGGAATCGATAATAAATTTATCATTATGCCATTGCCATTTGTTTTTATTTGGTGAGTTGTTTGTTTTACTACTTGTTTTTTTATTCAACTTATCGTCTTTGCAACAGTATAGTTTGTAAATGTTTTATTCAAACTTCATCCATACAGTGGCATCCTTGCAGAGATATGTTGAACTTTTGGATTAAATGGTTTTAGAAAATTTACCGATTATACCTAACTGATGACATCATAAAAAAATGGAAACAAGTGTATTACGTATTCATTTTCTATGTTTTCTTCCTTGTTTTGCAGTTTATTTCAATTCATATCCATTCTCTTTTTTGTAATATCATCATATATCATAAATCTTGATGAAATATTTAATATATTCAGTTCTGATTATGCTATTATTTTTCATAAATTAATAACACCAACAACTTCAGAAACTACGGATTATCGAATCTGCATTATTATGGTATGCTGTTGTTGATAGTCGTCGTACTTGTAATATTGTAACACGATCAAGATCGTTTCTGCTACTTGAGTATTAAATCGATTATTTCGTACAATAAGAAGTAAACATTCGGATTGGAACATGTTCTCTTCCCGGAATAGAAATTGTGCATCCTGTTGCTTACATTTCAATGTCAAACGCAAATTAATATGTTACGAAATTATCTTAGTACATACTATAATAACTTAACCTCGAATTTTCGGTTTGGTAATTAATTTTAGCTTTATACAGAAGTATAGTATGTAGTTCTTTCCAAAGCCTCTCTAGAAAGGACCGTGATCCATTTCTTTCAATGCATGTGATATGCGTTTGAAGTGTTTTCACATACAAAGAGGACCTACTTGTTTAACGTGGACTCCGAACCACGGGAAATGTAATTACACTTTATTTCGAGGTGAACTTTCATGGCAGATTACCTTGGTGATTTGCCATTGCCTTCTGAGGAGAGACGATCAGATTTAAGTTCTTACCCTGCCAGGATTCGATCCCGATTACTTAGCTATCAAAGCTATGATCGTCTCTATATGGTCTACGATAGCAGCTAGGAATAAGCGTCTAATTCTAGTTTCCCGTATTTCGCACGGAATCTTCAGAAAC
The DNA here is from genome assembly GCA_932274525.1 of Podabrus alpinus. Classification (NCBI taxonomy): domain Eukaryota; kingdom Metazoa; phylum Arthropoda; class Insecta; order Coleoptera; family Cantharidae; genus Podabrus; species Podabrus alpinus. The sequence continues at coordinate 61,217,712 of OW026457.1, read as the reverse complement.
GGAACGAAGTCTGGCGTTATTGCCAATAATTATTTAAGCAACAGTACTCAAGATAAATTTATCGTAAATTGCCAAGCAACAATTTAATCATTAGTTTACAAACTTATAAAAATTAAATTATACAAAAATATTCTGTCCTGCAAAAGCAGATCATATAAAATGAAGTCTTCAAAAAATGTCATATTAAACGTTTAGTCTTAATATACAAAACAAATTGAATAGAACGCTTATCACAACCATCTGAATATAAACACTTATTTAAATGCAAATGGGAAAAGCAGCACATGCATTAGCTGTAAAGTGCAAGCGAATCAGTCGCTCAACATCGTGCGAATCAACTTAATGCATTACAGACCATTACATTTGAAATTAATTAATCTTGTTGAGCATTTGCTGGCACACAATTTGGACAAATAATAATTAAAGGAAGTTGTTTACGTTTATTTCGATATTTGTTTCGAGCAAAATGTGATAATTTACATACCTATAAGTATCTGACATGGTTGGTATCGGTTGCGGAATAGAAGAATACATGGAGTTGAATCCAGAATTTATTGGAATTCGAGCACCTGAAGACGGAGGACTTACAGTAACTTGTTCAACAGCTCTTCTTTGATTTCGTAGTTTTTCTTCGCGACGCCATTTGGCTCTGCGATTACTAAACCAAACCTGTAACAAAAAAGAGGCATATTAAGTATTTTTCAATTTACCCATAAAAAAATCAGATAGCATTTTTTAAAAAAGCAAATAACTTTCTTCTATTTGGACACGGTTAGCATGAAATATTTTATAAAAATGTGAAAAATAAGTGATATTTTCAACTGCAATTGTTTTTGATTGATGGTGACATAAGAAAAAAGTTTAGATTGTTACAGTGTCCAGCCACCGTGGGTAATATGCACGATTCAAACCCACACAATATTGGCCATGTCATCGCCCTGCTACATAAATAAAAGAAACGGGGCTGTTGGAATACGTGTAGGGGAGATTTTATATATAATTTTTTTTTATTTGACATCGGTAATAAACATGAAATTTTATCAAAAACGAACAATGTTGTTATAATGGTGCTTTTTGCTTCAGTGCGTAATTATGCAAACTAACTCTTCCAAATGTTAAAGCAACTCAACTAAGAGCACAAATTCTACTCAGTTTGGAAGAAAATTTATTCCATATAATAAACAAATTGCTTGTGGGTGATATAAATTTTATAACATAAAATCTGTTGAGGTAGCTAATAAAAGGTTAACCTTTTCGAAAAATTAAAATTAGACTATTACACACCACAAATTTTTTCCTATTTACTGCACAAATATTACAAAAGCAAATAGTATAGTAATATGTTCTATATTGAAGATTGTCGTTTGTTTTAGTTTGATTTTCCAATAAACAAACTCAAACTATATATTACCAGTACTAACTGTACTATACAGGGTTTTGGTTAAGCAGTTCAACTACGGGCCTAATAGTCGTGAGGTCGACTCTCGGTATTTCCACATTATTTATGATATGGTTCGGTGTGCTGTAATATATAGAGTAAATAATAAAAACAATAAATCCGCATTGAGTAAATAAGACCTGCAGCCTTCAATTCATTAGTTTGATTTTACCCCCAAATGTAAAATGGTTTATAAGCGTAAATACCATCATCATCCGCGCTGCGAAATGAGAATGATTATTTTGGTACAATTTCAATGCTGAAATTACATTATTAACTAATTATTTGTACAATTAACTGTTAATGATTCAGAGTAAACTTAACATTCTATATGAGTTATAATACGTGTAGAACTCCTTTATTAACTTACTGACCATGGGCAATACTATGTTGTTTTTCATGTTTACAAATAATAATATATGCACTACAGTTCAAAAGTTTGGAAGCAGTCATATTTTTGTTCATGATTACACTAACTATTATTGAAAATTTTATGAAAGAAATTCAGCTAATCCTGATGCATATTTTTTTAGAAAATCTTGGTACCTATCACCTACCTGCATGCTAGCAAGTATTTTCCAACCATTCGATTTTATATGCATAAAAAAGTTTAATCGGCAATTTTGTTAAGTAATTATTATATTCCTATTTAGTGACGTCTTATTAGTTGCATTCAAGCATCTACAGGCAAAAGTTCTAATTTCTAAGTTCAGTGTGCTTCCGAGTAATCAGTGTGTTTTTCCGACCGATTTTTTCATTTATAACGGCAAGACGAAAGCAGATTACTGTGGAACAACAAAGTGCTCTCTGTACTCTCAGTAAAAAAAGCTATAGTGAGCGAAAAATCGCCAAAAAGCTCGGGATTTTGTGTAAAAGTGTGCATCAAACTCTTGTCAGAAAACAAATAGGATTGGAGAGGATGTGTAGCTGCCAAAAAACCAAAATTAACATAAACACAAGCAATATAGACTAAAATGGGCTAAAGGTCACAAAAACTGGACGATAGAAGTGTTATGGACAGATGAATCGAAATTTCAAATTTTCGGTTCCAATAGACTGGTATTTGTGCGCCGTTTAAAAACGAACGGGCTCTAGAACCGTTTACTGTACCAACGGTTAAACATGGAGGTGGTAGTGTAATGGTTTGGGGGAGTTTTGGTGATAGTAAACCAGGCAGCCTGATCAAAATCGACGGAAAACTAAACAAAGAAGGCTATCTCAAAGTTCTTCAGGAACATGCCATACCGTCTGGGGTCAATGTTACTGGTCCAAATTTCGGTTTTCAGCAGGATAATGACCCCAAGCACTCTTCGAAATTGTGCCAGGGGTTCTTGAAATTAAAAGAAACCGAAAATGTTCTGAAAATCATGGAGTGGCCGTCCCAATCACCTTATCTGTCTCTAATTGAATTGGTGTAGGATCAACTGGACAGGAAAGTATATCGTCCTCCAACCAGTGCTATAGGGGAGAAATATTAACGATGGTACGCTGTAAGCAACATCAACGTGACGTCACGCTGATGCACGCTAATGATATAACCTCGCTTGACCTCGCTCAGAAATACTTTGATTTGGTTTTGAACGATAATAATATATTACAACTAAGTAATAAATAAATAATTTAATAAAAAATAATAAATTTAACTTATTTTAATTAATTTTTAAAATAATTTTAATTAATTAAGACGTCAAATATTTAGTTAATATTACAACCACCAGGGTGCGTACAATTAATATTTTTCCCCTATACAACTGTAAAAATATTTACAAGGAGAGTGGAAAAGTTTGAGTCCAAAATATTTTAGAAAATTAATAAATAGAATGCCATAAATTTGTTCCCACGTGATAAATAATAAAGATGGTCATTTCGATGAAGCAAAAATTTAATTTAAAATTGAATAATTTATTACGTTATTATAGTTTAAAATTTTTTTTTCGTTATTTTGTTTTGGACCCCTAACTTTGGCAACTCCAAATAAATTGAAAATTTCCTATAGCAAAGAGGAAGGTTTATAAAGTATACTGTAAAAATTTCACACGTGAATGTATTATCAAAATTTCGAGAAAAATCAATTTGAAAAGTACGGGAAAGTAGCATCGATTAGGCGGCAGACCCCGGCCGATGCACATCAGTCGCCCGTGGTCCGATGAAAATGCGTAAAATTTTTTCGCTCCGATTTGAATTTTTCTTTGAAATTCGGATAGATGGGGGTGTGATTAGTGGATATTAGTAATAAATATAATCAAAAAAATGGAAAATAACCCGTGTATTGCCGAAAAAGTGAAAAAATTAAAAAAATTTTTGCCTTCTAATTTTGGGGTGTGCATTCGATAAGGAGGGTAATCCATCGTCAAAACCTACCCTTACGGGGCGCCGCTGCGCTCCGCTCCGCTCTGCACCCCTCCAGGGCGGTTTTGACTCTGGTTACTAGGCTAAACATACGAGAAGCGCCACCGATCAAGAAAACCGGGATAAATTAAACCGGGATGTGAGAGACCCTCGAAATAGCATTAAAAAGTATAGTTGCGGTATGGGGCAGTATACTATTACGTTTCACCCCCTAAAAATCGCCTAAAAACAAAAAATAATCGATGTTGCATGTACGACAGTCGAGCTGCATCTGGCGCTGCGAAATATTCTAAGTGTTAGAGTATATCATAGCGCACTGACTGTCAACAAAATGAGTGAGATTCTACCCGCGCGTCAGTGAAACATGTAAAATTTACGATTTTCAAATTCGATTTACTCAAAATTTTGATAATACATTCTCAGGTTTAAATTATATCAGTATACTATATAAACCTTCCTCTTTGCAATAGGAAATTTTCAATTTATTTGGAGTTGCCAAAGATAGGGGTCCGAAGCCAGTTTTGGATAAGTTCTGATTGAAATAACACTGAAATAAGTGAAGTATTCCTTTTTTATGGTTATATTTGAATTTTCTTACTGCTTCCAAACTTTTGCACGGTAGTGTTTATGTAGATATTGTCATGATTTTTATGATGAGGCCGCGGGTCTGTGAAAAATTATAAAAAGTTGTTTAAATTTTGTTTTGTTTTATGTTTAAATTTAATAGGGATTTTGGATTATAATATAAGGTTGGCAATATGTTAGCCCCGGATGTGCGCGAGGCGCGGAAGAACATGCCCAGAAAATTGTAATAAATTTGTGAATTTTGAAAGAATAAAATGATTGACAATTTATTATTATTTTTAATTATTATATATGTATATTCGGTTTTGAACGTCTTGCGACATTTTCCCGATACCTCCCTGTCTCTGCTCGTTGCGTGTTGAAAATGTGTGACGAGCACAGAGGACCTACAGCTTAACGTGGATTCCGAACCACGGGAATAGACGATTTTTACACCGCCTACTCCGATCAGGGAAGTTTTTTAGCCATATATAATGTTATCTGGGGCCAGCAGATAGACATTTGGTGAGCGAAAATTTCTTCTATAGATAGCACCTCACAGGATTTGAACCCGTGAATCTTGGCTTGAAAGCTAACACGCTAGCATTTCAGCCATTCGCTCACCCCTTATTATATTATTATTATATAAAGAAATATAATAATTTATTGTTGTTTATCATAGCAATATATTATAATACATGAGGCTACCAAAATAGTCATTTTCAACATCTTTATAAACCAATGACTATTAAATATTTATAACCTATGAGTCTAAAGTAGCTGGACAGAAAATTTAAAATTTAGTTTTTATTAAGAAAATACAATATTTTGTGTTCGCAACTGTTCGCAAAAGTGAAGTACTTTCGTCCATAATTATCACTGTATCGCATGTTAAAAAATGTTGCCGCAAAAGACGGCTCCTTCTGGGTCTTTCCGATAATTTCTTATCGGTGAATCTTGGTTTAACGTTTTTCTTATACCTTTTTCATTCAATTTTTTTTAAATTCCGGCAAATTGTTGTTTGAGAAAATTTAAATTTTCTTGGTACGAGTAATATGCGTTTAGTCACTTCAATTTGGTTTTTGGCGGCTTTCTTCAAGAAACTTAGTTGAAATTTTTTAGAATCACTTTTCTTTCGTTTTTTTCATATTTTCGGGACTAATATTCTTACTCTTTTATTTATTATTTATTCTCAAAATAATCGAATAAATGGTATTTCGACCGAAACCTTCGTTTATAAAATGATTTAAAACGCAACTTTTATCTTACTCGCCAAGCATTTTAAAAACATGTTTAGGAAAAAAAAACTGTTCGCACACTTTCATAGTAACAATTCAAACGAAACTAATTATATTTGATAATAAACAAATGAAAGAAGGTACAGTAAAAAAATTGGAAGGATTGCTAGATTGTAACTAATGTTTTGGTGCGATTGAAATTTGTCCAGCTACTTTCGACTCATATAATACGTTAATAGAAGATTAATTTTTGCAAATATCTATTTGATACACATGGGTAGCATTCTTGAATTCGAAATTCCAAAATTGGTGATCTCAAGGTGGAGAAATTAAGTTGGTTATAAAATCAAACAAGTTTGCAATCTTATGCATATTTTATTGTAAATATGCAAAGAATGAACTGCTGTATTCAGTTTTCCCAAAACATCTTCAATGATGCTGTAGATTAACAATAAATTGAAAACCCGCAACATCAAACATTTTACTAATTAAAAAAATGTTATTGAACTGTACTGAAAAAATTCTGTAAATGTATAACTTTTTTCAGTGTGCCTAATATTGTCACGCTATGTTTACGAAGCGGTGGAGTCAATGCTCATTGATTAATTTGGAAGTTATAATTTAATAACATTTGGGAAATATGATGTTGATAAATTTAGAAGTTTAAATTTAAATCGTGTTGAACGCGAAAGCTTTCAGACACATTTGATGCTTTTTCATTACATAGTTCTGCACTAACGTTAACATTACAAGTAGCTTAACTCTATTGTAAACGATTGCATCTAAAACCAATGTATTTAACTTTCACAATGTAACTCTATTATTGTAACGTGCCTAGAATTGTTTTAACTCCATACATTTTCCCCATCCTTTCATCATACAATTTGAAATGTAAAAATATAGATATAAATCATAAAATGATGGAAGAATAAATTTAATTTCAAATATTGGAAGGTTATAAAAAAATTAATAGGTTTAATTCGAGACAAAACGTTTTCCCGTTGCTTAACAATTTTAAGTTGGTAAACCTGAACATCGCTTAGAACACTCGTTTTATATGAATGAGTTGTACCGTGATTTAGTTTACAACGCCTACTTGAACACCAAATTGATTTTGCAGTCAAGGTATAACCGGCGTGAAACTTATAAAGAAGACATCAGGATCAGTTTTACCACATGAGATCAATACTACCAACAAACAAGCTCGAAAACATGCGTCAACATCACATAGGTTTGGTTCCGCGTCGCTTTTATGTTTGTTTAGTTGAACCCTAGCAATCTCACATCAGTATACACTTTCACGAGTACATATTATTTGCATACTATGATAAATATTATGATATAAAAGATTGAGCGCCCTTACTAACAATTTGAAGTGCTTTCTCTATACATCCTCCAAGGCCTATTCCCTATTACTTGACTGCTTTATTAACTCAATAAACTTATATGCTGCTCGTACACTTAAGAAAACAAACATTTAACTAAATTAGAGGTAGAGGTACTTCATTAATATTTTTTGTAATTAGAAGAAGAACATTTTTGCGGTAACTGTTTTTTTGTAATTTTGACAAAATTTATTTAATACAAAATTTTGACAGTATCGATTGTGCTACTGATGTGTAAAAAATTGTTACCTGGATACGTGCCTCAGGTAATCCAATTTTCTCAGCTAGCCTTTCCCTGGCAAAGACGTCCGGATAATGAGTTCGCTCAAATTCTGAAAACCATCAAATGATATTTAATAAAACGCAAAATGTTAAAAATGAAAATTCTCACCTTTTTCTAAACTGTCGATTTGCTCATTTGTAAAGGAAGTTCGATTTCTTTGCAGTTTCCTTTTCAATCGAAGCCTCAATTGTGAATCTTCATCACCTGACGAATTGTGCTCTGAATTTCCATCGGAAGTGTTTTCGTGCATTGAATCACCTATTGAACAAATTCAAAATTTGAATTAAATATTTTCGCCTTTTTTAAGTTGAAATTTTATTTTCAAGCAGCACAAATTATTTAATATTAATTTTACAAATTAACAAGTTCTGCTGTGCAAATTTGAATTTCCAATTGCAGTATTTCTAATTACACATTAATATTTGCATGCAATAATGGCGATGACTGTTTTAAATTATAAATTTTAGATTATGTTTGATAATTTAAATTTTAAAAATGATGGTCCTGATGGACTTGAGAATAATTTTGTTTGGCCTATTTTTTAAGTTTTACAATTTGAAACGTGAACATTTATGATGAAATGTATAAAATAAGTAATTGTTGTTATCTAAAACCTAACTAAAGCTAGACATGATGTTCCAGATAAAATAATTTAGTTTAGTGATGGACAGCCGTTTCAAATTGAACATAAATTCCATGCGAGTGAACTTTTGCTGCCCAATCTAAACCGGTAATTGTGTTAGCGGTAAATTTCATCGTAACACTCGAAAACATAGGGGTTTAAAGGGGGTGTTTATTAACGGTAGTAAAAAAATAGAGTTCTTTTTGTGTTGGAAACAACTGAAAGCCAAAAAATATGAACATAATATTGGCCGCGAAATATAAGTTTGTTCAAAGTAATAGCCAAGTTGGTAAATTGTTTCATTCTGACTATAGGGGGCACATCTATAACAAGTTTGCTCGTATTTTTGTAAAGAAGTGACTTTTACTGAGCAGTTTTGTCAAAAATTAGCTGGAAAACAAAAGTGTAACATCCGAGTTTTATCGTTTTCCTAGTCATTCTACTAGCAACCATTTCCCACCACCCGCTTCGCATCCCTTTTTATTTCCGCTTCCGTAAACTCCACCCCATTTCATATCCACCCTTACCATTTCATTCTCCTTGTTTTATTTCATCTTCTGATCCTACTCCCTTGCCTCCTATTTATGTTTTCTGCTTACGAATCTCGCAACTCAAATTTACATATTTTAGATTTAAGCAATTTGCACCGTGATTACAAAATGCGACGATCGCTTTTATCCTTACACGCCGCATGTATTTTTGACAGTTACAAAAACTTTAAATTTTCAATAACCGCAACCAGTTTTCTAATGCTTTTTTTCTTCCATTTGCCGACAAATAATTTTTGTTGTCCTTGAATCAAGTTCATCTGTTTCTAATCAGGTCTTATGTCCGCTCAGCTTTCACACTTGAAAGGATTTGTCGCTTTTTTGCTTTGTCCACATGCTGTCCAACATCACATCACAGACGATGTTATATTAAATCTACCTTTATGATACATACTAATTATATTTATCGACCATCAGAAATGCCATTAATAGGATACACTTGTAATTACAAATTTCAATTACAATATACCTATCTCGGAGATAATCAAATAAAGTAAAGACTACTAAATTTAATTCATATTAATGAGCGTTCAGCGTTCACATATTTGATTATGGAGGTAAAAGCATGCAGTAACAAATATGCAATTGGATATCAAATAAGTAACTTAATAGATTATCCATAATTTATTAATCAAATAAACTACGTATAGCTACTAATTAAATACAGAATTTGTTTGCTCTTGATTATTTAATTAAATCTATGTGATATAACTAGAGTGTAATTTTAAAAGCTTAACTATTTTTCCTTTTCTGCTCTTATTTTATCGCTCTAATTACTTAAATTTCTGTACCCTTATAATTAATTCGCCATTCACATAATCACGTGCATGCAATCATTGTTAAGTTTTCTCACTATTAACCCTCTCGCTATACGCCGTATAGCTTTTTCAGTTAATTTTCTATTACACGCTGCGTTGTTTATAACCAACGGATTTCAAATTTTCCACGACCCCAAAACTTAATTGCATTTTAAAAATTTTAATTTTTTAAAGTAAAACTCACTTCGTTTTTGTAAATCGTCTCTTGTGATCTGGGTGGTAAGCGGAGGTGCCGGTGGTAACCCAAGATGTGGCGTCGGGGTTGCTCCAGGGTACCAAGCCCAACCTGGTGCTTGTCCGTTAAACATTCTTAGTTTGTCGTATACAGATTCGCTTTGTTGAGACGCTTGTTGTTCTTTCTGGGACGCTAAATTTCTTAATACTCTATTAATTGAAGATACCTGCAACAAGCAAAGAAAAGTGAAATTATTTTCTCCGAGTCAAAAATTGGATTAAAATTTGAATACAATTTTTGTGGGAAAAGAAAAAGTGTAAACAATGCATGCCAGATGCAACATCCCAAATACGCAATGATGTAGAGTACACCACCCCTTGTAACTAGCTTATAGCTGATCCCCGAACGTTATTACGGCTTATTCTTTGAAATTAACCAAGTGGAAGTACAACACCTCGTCATTGTCCAACACCAACACATAACCCTACGTTTTTCCCGGGCTAGTAATTGTGGTTTTATAAATAGGTGCCCAACAATAAAATAATATCGACACATATGCAAAATTTTCCAAAATTATAAAAAAAGTATTTATTTTAATGAGTTAGTGAGAGACACAAGAAGTAATGTATTATTATTGTATACAGATAATTAACAATTTGTTATGTTAAAGTTCGGCAAAATAAAATTCTATTTAGAATTTTAACTTTAAATTGAATTTTCCAAAAAATGTTGAATTACAATTTACAAAGTTTACGAAAAGCATATATAAATAATAAGGGGTGATTCAATAAGACGTGTCATTTTAAATTGCGTGGCATTTCCGGCCTATAGATTTGGCAGCGCTCATATTTGCCATACGTACGTCATCTACAAATAATTCAATTTAATCATGGAACGTTACACGATCGACAAACGTAATGTAAAACCACATTACCAAACTGATGAAAATTTTGCAGTTGCAATTCGTAAACTTTTGGGTAGACGAAGTGCACCTTCTCATGAAACTGGTTCAGTAACTAACATAAAAACACTTGTCTGTCGTCGTGGTGGTCGTTCGTCTACAATATCGCTACAGTAAAGTATCAGAGAAGAGCAAAGAACCTCATTCGTCACTGTTCACGGCAATTGAACCGTTCTTATGCCACCCTGCAACGAATTTAAAAAAAAGAACTTCGTTTACACTCTTACAAGATTCAACTAACGCAAGAACTGAAGCATGCAAACCATGCGCAGCACCGTACTTTTGTCAATTGGGTGTTGGAAAAATAGCTGCTTGATGTTACTTTTTGCAATATAATCGTGTTAAGTGATGAAGCTCAATTTCGGCTGAATGGATTCGTCAATAAACAAAATTTCTCAATCTGGGGAACTGAAAGCCCGCAAACCTTCTTGGAATAACCCATGCATCCGCGCAGAGTCATTGTTTGGTGCGCTTTCTGGTCTATGGTGTGGTAATTGGACCATACTTCTTCGAAAATGTTAACGGCGAAGCGCTTACGATTAATGGTTATCGTTATCGTGACATATTAACAAATTTTTGTGACCAAAATTAATTGATATGGATCTTGACGATATGTGGTTTCAGCAAAACGGGACATCATGGCATACCGCAAACGAAACAATAACTTTCTTGCATTCAAAATTCGAAGATCGCGTTATCTCCGAAGTGCCGACATCAGTTGGCCACCTAGATTTTGCAATTTGACACCATTAGATTCTTTTCTTTGGGGCTACTTGAAGAGAAATGTCCGTGTCAACATTTATGCAAAAACGTAATGGAAAATTTTACCAAGAGACTGATAACATGCCAGCAGAGCTATGGAAGACATTTCTAATTTTTAAAATCATTAACGCGTTTTTTTTCAAAAATCAAAATGACACCTATTATTAAACCCTTTGGTTTGGTCAGAAGTTAGCTTGGGGTAACGAAGGAAATGCTTCTCGTAAATAAAAGACAGTATTAGTAATCATAAATTTACTCAAGGCGTCAGAATTATTTAAAATATTGACAAACAAACAATGTGAAGATCTCAAATCGTTATCAACAAATAATGTAACTTGAAATAACATTAACTGCATATGACTCGTCAGTACAGCTAAGTAAGTCTTACAAAATGATTGGTGACAGAAAATTCCTTCCACCTGGCGATAATGGTAGGAACTTTGAAAGAAACACTGACACTAGCGACGCTAAATTCCTCCGGCAGCGATGAAGGATGATCTGGATGTTGACTGAGACTCCGACAACCCGCAAGAGTAACCCATCAAACGTTGTCGAGTACAATGGGCACCTCTTCCAGGAAACTCTCGACACAAAGGCACAGTTGCACAAAACAATTGAATTAAGGCGTTTCAATTCACTGACCGCATAAACGCAAGATTGAACAAACGCTCTCGAATTTGTTTACTAAGAGTCGTGTACAGATTATCACGAAATCCGCGACGTGTACACTCCACCCCGAATGAAACAATAATGGAATCGTCCAAACCAAATTTTCACCAGATGGGTGCAAAAAAAATCACGTTCTGGCCACTGTATCTAATCCGTAAAAAAATACGCACAGCTTCTCGGATTCTATAAGGCTTCTCTAAGGCCGCAAAACTTAGGTTTATATAAGCGAAAAACAATCGTCGCCGTCAACCTCAATCTTCTGAACTTCAAGACCCAGAATCGAACTGCACGGCGCGTGCTTTACCTGTCACTCGTGCGACTGTCTGTCGAAAACTCACGTGGTATGTACAGGGTGTGTCAAAGTTTCGTGACAAAGCAAGTATGAACAACGGTACCATTATTTTGGCGCAGAACGTAGTGCGCCGTGCGCAAACTTTCCAAATTCGTCTCTGCGCTGAAACGATACCTTTGTTTTTACTATAAATTGCATAGTGTAATACCACCATAACACTTAAACAAGCCCAAATTATAGTTCAGGGCAATGGATACGTCTGGGTTTTGCCACATACAAATATTACGTAGGTACCTACAACCTGCTTTAAATAAGTGCAAAATTGAATTTTTAACATGGATTGGAGAAAAGAGCAGCAACATAACGCAATGCAAATGTCTGTGATTATTAGATTACGGAACGCAAGCAAGGTTGCTAGCGGGATGCACTTGGATGGGTGACCACTGATGACCAATTTAAATAACGCCGCTTTTCGCTGCTCCTTACCAGACCGCACTTGGTCGGCGTCGTAGGGTATGGCCTTAAACCTCCCATCAACGACGGAGGGGCCTAAAGTTCAGGAGGAATGGGATAAGTGTTGTTTGTAAAAACAGCATTCGGGCTAGAGAAGAAGAAGACTTTACTTGTTTCACTTGTTTTAAGTAAATGTGAGAAATAAACGTATTAGTGAAATGTATTACATTGAGAGAGCCCGTATAAATATTGTAAAAATCTGTTGTTGTAACCTGGTAACAATCTGTAAAATATAAAATGTCAACTTGCACTTTAGTTGGTAAAGCGTTTCAGTGTTTGTGTGTATTTTACAGAGCGAACAATTCTTCAGATTTTAGATGAATCAACAAATATGCAAAGAAATTTATTATTTCGACCAACGACACCTGTTGCATAAAATGTTTATGTAAAGGAAATCCTATATCTACTTAGAATAATTCTAAAGTAAATAAAATATTAATTAATATTATATAATAAAATTTCTATACATTCATTAAGCTGCATATCAATTTGGAGAATGCCGTCAGGCGGGAAAACCTTGTAAGTTTTGAAATAAAGATATATTGTTAAAAAATTGTTAATTTTTCACATAGTACATTATATTAGATGCTAAAGATAATCCGTTAGAACTTACAGCGTGCGTCAGGGAATTCGAACCACAGCGTAGATAATTCTTTTGGGAGTTGCTAGGATTCGAATCCAGGACACCAAATTTCTTGTACTGTATAACGTATGCGTGCTCCGTAACATGACGCCACGATTCGCGATGCCGATTGATGGTAAATTGGTTTTTGTTGGCCAATCAGAATGGTTGTTAATCGTGGTTTTACGTCACGTTACGGGGGTGTGCATTAACAGTTTAACCCTTTAACACGCGGAACTATTTATAAAAACATTTTTCAAACATTTATTGTAATTCGTTCTTTTGCCCACGGCCGTGCCACCTGAACAACTTCTGTTCAATTTCCACAACAATAAACAGCAATCATCTGTTAACCATATCGATTGTTATTGATCCGATCTGACATAAATTTAAGCGTTAAAATACAAATATCGTTGTCGCCACCTGCTGGTATAATACCTGTTATACCAGAGAGCGCTAAGGGTTAATATGTTTTTGTTATATTTTTATATTAGGCAGATCGAGAATTTATTTGAGTATGTTAAAAGTTAGAATTCAATTGATAATAATTATAACTAAATAAATATTTTTAGGTTGTATACTATTATCAATACTTTTATCAAGATTTTTGAACCCGCAATTATCACGTTGTAATTCAACCAGCGATCGCACCAAGCCACTGCCGTGTTTATAAGTTATTTTAATAAAAATTAAATTAGCAGAACAATGGATGTTTCCAGTACAATATCAACTGTTGCGAGGATTTACATTTTTTACAATTCCCTTGCCTTGTTTTTATTTTCGATTTTTTTTAATTATGTTTTTATATCTTCGGTTTTAATTACTAAATATTTCTTATATTATTTGTTTTTGTTAAAAACGCTATTGTTGGTCTAAATAATTGCGACGAGCGATGTGCTGTTTTTTATTTTTAGCAGTAATCCCTCGAACATTTTTTTTATAAACCTGAAAACAACGAGTGGAAACCCAGATGAGTATCGCCTGATTGGAAGTTTGGAACTTCCCGCAATTGGAGGTTTTAGATTGGTAACTTAAATATAAATCAATGATATGCGTTAATTGGCATTATCTCACACTTTCATATGTTTTGACCGAAGCGTTCAACCGTATCATATGCCGTTATTTTTGGGGAAACACAGGCCATGACATATCTTTAGAAACCTCAACTTTCTAGCTTGCCTTATTTTTCTTCCGTCGCGATGCTTCTTTGACAGAAGCGTTGTCTTTATATGCATGCAATGTACGTACGAATTATTTTCACGTAGTACATAGAGGACGCACTTGTTTAACGGGGGCTCTGGAACGGTAATACACTTCTTATCTTATCGAGACGTGTATTATCTCGTTTGTCATTGCCTTCCGTGGAGAAACGGTCTTCTGACCGTTTCTGAAAGTTCTGAAAGTTCGTACTCTGCTCGGATTCGAACCGTACATTTCGCATTAGCAGTAGGCGCACTTATCGCTAAGCTATGACCGTCTCTCTAAGGTATGACTGTCCCTTGCTTGCAAAGAACATACTTATTATAGCGTTTGCAGGTTTTTTCATTACGTCAATTATATTTATAATGAAATGATACTGATTGCCAATATTATTAAAAAGAAATTTTTTAAAAGTTTGGGCCTTTAAAAACAATTTGCAGCATTTTTTCTGACCTACGTTTGATAAATAAAACAAGATAAAAGAACAGAATGTATAAATTATGTGAAGAAATATTTGGACGAATGCAAAAAATAAAAATTTAAAAATTGGATTTCAGCTTTAGAGGCTTGGAACTGATAAAATAAGTAATATGAGAAAAGGTTTGGAAATACTTTTAGAGATGCAGGAATGCACAAAGAAAATAATAAACATAAAAATTCGAAATGTACTAAAACTGGTTTTCATATTTCCATACATGCATTTTTACTTCGAATTAAAATTAATTTATTTGATCATAATTGATTTTTTTACGAAGTAATTCCTGACGGAGTCCTTTTATGGAAAAATAAGATTATATCAATAAACATGTCATAAATTGCATTTTGTAAGTAAGATAAATAATAAGAATAGGTCAAGATTAATAAGAGTAAGCAAATAGTAAGTCAAAAATTAAAATCTTAAGTAAAAATTAGCAAACACAATGGGCGAAAACAATTGGAACTTAGAAGGGTCTTTTGCGATTATTGAACCAGGATTACTGGGAATAGGATTGAAGTTAGTTTCTATTCAACGTATCGAGTGACAAATACATTCAAGGCATACATGTATCTATTGAACACGATAATCTCCCTTTCCAAAATTTTTAAATGGAAACCGTAAAACATGATATCTATTTACTTCTACATTGTAATCTTTAAATGGGTTTTTATTAAAAAGGCAAACTTACCCCTTTCTTAAAACGTACCGCAAGGTGCAATTGAAATCAAGATAGAATGCAATCTGACTAAACATTAGGAAACACGTGCATGCGCTAATTCTTCCTGATTGGTTAAATTCTAACCTTTTGAATGAATGAAATTAAATTATGGTAAACAATGCTGAATAGTTGTCATTGGCCGGACTATTGTAATATTGTAAATTCGACATTGAGGGGTTCTCTTGAGACCAACCTGGACTATTTGTTTTTGGATCAAAGATTATAGCCCCAAGTTCCAAGTTTACGCAACGCTCGAAAAATTGCGGATCAAAGTAAAACACTTGTCAATGTAGTTCCGAAGGTACTGAAAACTTTAGTTTGAATACATCGTGCTTTGAATTATATTGATGTATCTAATATAGAAGCTATTTATAAAATGTCAATTAAAATTATTTAGAGAAGTAGTTTGGAGTTAATAAAGTTCAAACAAATAATACCCATAAGTAAAACAACAACAGGTAAACAAGCAAATAAAGCCCTGCGAATTGCGTTCCAGAAAAAGAAAATTCAAGACGAATATTTGAGGTCAATTGAAGATGCAATGATGAATGAAGTAAAACCGGTGAGCATAGAAGATAAGGCAGAAGTCTTGATAAGGACGATGAAGAATGCAGCATCCAATCAGAACAAGACAAGAACACACAAAAACAAAGAATGGTTTGATCAGGAGTGTCGGGAGGAAGTTAATAAACGAGAAAAGGCTAGAAAGACAAAACCTAGAGAAGATAGAAGATGACTATAGATCAAAGGAAATAAGAAATTTCTACCAAGGCATCAAGAGGGTACGAAGAGGTTACCAAACGAGAACAACAATATGTAAAGATAAATATGGAAATCTGGTGGGAGGACAAGCTGAAGTGATCGAGCGATGGGCTGAATATTTCGAAGACTTACTGAACAAACCAACAAACGATAATGAAGACCAAGATATTTACGACAATAGCATGAATGAACCAAGTGTAGAAAAACCAACACTAGATGACATACAAAAAATAATTCACAGTTTGAAAAACAACAGAAGCCCTGGAGACGACGAGATACAGGCTGAAATGATAAAATATGGTGGAAAAACAGTAGAAAAAATGGTTCACGAATTAATCGATGAAGTATGGAACAAGGAAGAAATGCCAAGGTCATGGAGGGAAGCTGTGATATGCCCATTACACAAAAAAGGTGATAAAGCTGACTGCGAAAACTATAGGGGCATAGCGTTATTGAATACCACATATAAAATCTTGGCCACATGCATTAAAAACAGATTGAGTCAATACGCTGAAAAAATATTAGGAGAGTACCAGAGTGGATTCAGGGGAGGTAGGTCAGTAACAGATCAAATCTACGTCCTTAAAGAAATTCAATCAATAAGCCACGAACATAGATTGCAGACACACCTATTATTTATTGACTTCAAGCAAGCGTACGATAGCATCAACAGAAAACAACTTTACCTGGTACTGAAAGAATTTGGAATACCGAGCAAATTAATAAGACTGGTACAAATGACGCTAAACGAAACCACAAATAAGGTAAAAATAAATGGAAGAATGTCAAGAAGTTTTAAAATAGAAAGTGGGCTAAGACAAGGCGATCCACTCTCGGCGGTACTATTTAATTTCGCCCTGGAAGGAGTTTTGCGAGACAGCAGAGTTAGCGGTAGAAGTACAATATTTCGAAATCGACATCAGTGTCTGGCTTTTGCAGATGACATGACAGTCATAGCACGATCAAGGTATGAACTACAGCAGGCTACAGAAAACATTTTAAATGCTGCGCAGAAGATGGGACTCAATGTCAACGAAATGAAAACAAAGTACATGGTGTGGGATGATCAACCATTCCAAAAGAACGGTTTTCTACAAGTAAAGTTGAACCAAAATGCAATGGTAAAGTTTGACGAGGTGGAAACATTTACATATCTGGGAACACTGGTGACGAGAGAGCCTGGAAGTGAAGATGAAATTAAGGCGAGAATTGTGGCTGGGAATAAAAGTGCATTTGCACTAAATGCGATACTGACGGGTAGAATGTTTTCAAGAGCAACGAAACTCAGAGTGTACAAAACAATAATACGACCGGTGGTGACGTATGCAAGTGAGGTCTGGTCCATGAGGAAACGAGAACAGATCATGTTGGGTGTGTGGGAGAGGAAGATCTTAAGAAAAATATTGGGCGGAAAATATATTGATGGAATATGGATGAGACGTACTAACCAGGAGTTGTATGATATGTACGAAGAAGCTACAATTATCGGAATAGTCAAGTCACAGAGAATCAGGTGGTTGGGTCATTTGGTTAGAATGAGAGAGGAGAGAATACCGAATATGATGTTGAGGATGGATATGGGTGAAGTGAGAAGAAGGAGGGGAAGGCCGAAGACAAGATGGAACAAGGAGGTACAGGAGGACTTGAATTCCTTGCACATCACGGAATGGAGAGACAAGGCCAGAGATAGGAAGTTATGGTCCAATGTAGTGAAACAAGCCATGGGTCTACAAGGCCCGTAGTGCTACTATATATATATATAGTTTGGAGTTGTCTTGGAGTAAAAATTTACCTTACTATAAATATTGATGCCAGAATAACAAATTTAAAAAAATTCTATGGACGGTCATAGCGTTGACTGCTAATTCCGAGGTACCCGAATAGAATCCTGGTGAAGTAAGAATTTTATTCCGGGCGTCTCGCCTCAGAAAGCAGCGGCAAACTCGGGTTGATGCATAAGTTCGTAGCGTTTTTTTTTAATTAAAATTTAATTTTTTAAATATAAAAAAGACATAAACTAATTAATAACATAATCTCCTGCATTTTTCATTATTGACTACCTATACGTTCCGGTAGTTTTTCGATTCCACGCGTGAAGAAATCCGGTGGTTTGGAGGTGAAGAAATCGTCGAGCCAGTTTTGAAGAGCAACGTCGTTATTAAATGAGATTCAGTGGAGATTGTTGGATAGAGAGCGGAAAAGATGAAAATCTGATGGAGCAAGATCAAAAGAATAGGGTGAATGTGCAATAACCTCCCAACCGATGACTTGAATAGCTGCTTTTGTAATGGTAGCAGTATGCGGACGGGCATTAACAAATTTGTTTCCAAAGCAGTCTTACCTTGGAAACAAAAAACGCTACGAACTTATGCATCAACCTGATATATACTTTCCGTGGTTCATAATCCACGTTAAACTATAGGTCACATTGTAGTTGTGTGATAACACACAATACATGCACGAGAGAAAATGATTACAGGACCAAGTCCTAAATAATGAGAAAGTAGAAGAAAAACTTATTAAACCAGTTTCAACATGAAGAATAATAATTAATTATTAGTAGTTTTTTTAGTACTTGCAGTACTAACTTATTATAAAGATTATTATAAGTAATTATTATAAAGCTGTATTTCAGCTTAAATAAATCTTTAAAAAAAATTTAAAAAAATTAAATTCAAAACCGTAATGAAAGTATAATAAATTTATAATAATTATTATTACAGTAAAATTCTCAGTGTACGGTTTTTAATTAAAAAAAAAATAATAAAGAAGTGAAGTTCTTAACTAGAAAGAAATTTTAAATTAAATTAAAATACAAAGTATAAAATAGTTTTTTATAGAAAAAAATATATTAATTTAAATTTTAGTAAGACATGTTCCTTGACTAGTCTTTGAAGACGGTTCTATCTTGATCACACTTCACTCGATTCTCATATAATAATCCAGCAAGAGTTAACGATTCCTTATATCGCTAGGTGAATGATATTTCCTGACATTTTATTTCTAATTATTTTTTAAATGAATTTGTTAGGAATATTTTTTAATTTAAACGCTTATCGATTGAGATGCTTTAAATTTTATGTCATATTTACTCGAAAAGTTCGGACGTTTTTAAATTGATCCTGTAACCTAAAAATGTTTTGAGTTATAGAGGTAGTAGTAAAATATAAAACTTGTTCAGAATTTTATATTTTTATTATTGTAGCATATGGAGAGAACCATTGTCATCAAGACGTTATTGTCTCCAGGGATGTCACCCCTATTACGATCACGCGGTTTGCCTAAAGGGAAATCACCGTGGTTTCATAAATTGAACAATTTAATTCAGAGAAATTCAATTACATTTTACGATAAATTTCTTTCAAGTTCATTTTGAAATTCCCGTTATTACCGTCCCAACTTAAAACCCCGCAGCTCCCTCAATACCAGGACTATTTCACATATGACCGCTCACGAATTGTACAACACGCTTAGCTGATCTCATTCAAAAATTTTGCCTCTCGTGCCCCTTTTACTAAGCTCCCCCAATTTTCGCAAATAATAACTTCACCGCAATCATATCTCTCCTTTTCTGTTCTGTTATTTTTATACAATCAATCGGCTAAAATACGTAGCAATAAAACCGATGTGAGATAAGTTCAATTTTTTTGCAAATCCATCCGATATCGCTTTCTGAATCTAGTCTGTCAAACGCAGGGCTAACTTGATGACATGTGGCTTTACAATACCGCATTCTGTACATATATTAACATTAATTTCATTAACCTAATTGCTATTCCATAATTTAGAATAAATCTATTCTTGAAATTACATATTATGTTTGTGCATTCGTTCACCCATTGTATACCATTTAATTTATTACCATGACCAATGTGCCGTTCCAAATTCAAATATTCCATTTTTAAAATATGTTAAAACCGATTGATTTGCACCCACATACACCACGTTGAAGTAAGTAAATAAGCTGCAAAGGAGTTTATAATCTCTTTACCTTTAAACACATCGTGGGGTTAAAAATGCAGCTTATAATTTAACACATCAAGGGAGCACGTTAAATTACATGTTAAATTACCCAGTTTGAATTAAAATAATACTAAATAATTTCAATTTATTGGTAGGTACATTTTAGCGTTTCCCAAATTTCCAAAATAATTAAAGGCAAAACTGGGCGACAAAATTTTAAATCAAAATACAGTAAATAGAATTGAATTTTGGATGAACCGATGAACAAAAAGAGCTTAGATTCGCGGTATCTGTTGGTATGTGAGGGGTCTAGTTGCCAGGGAAACCGCTGGCAGGGAGGTGTGCAGAAACGCAACCGAGGGGATTATAAAAATAGATAGAGATTACAGAAAATGGTGGACCTGTTATTAAAAGATGCGCCATAAATTGCTACATTACCGTTAGGTAATAATTTTTAAAAATGTCCTTATGAATTAACAAAAATTGTTGTTTACATGTATAAATCTAGTGATGTTAAAATAAAAGACAGAATAAAAGAGAAAAGAGTACTAAAAGAGAATAAACTTTGTTATCAGTTTTGTCGACAAATATCCAATGAAGATCATGTTAAAGCGTTCGATTGTGAACGTCGGCTCTCTCGACTATGAAAACGGTCCCATTTACAGACGTTTTCCTCCTTACACTGGCGTTTCCTTTTCACATTCGATTGCTCCCGAATTGTTTGACCTATCATGGCTGCTCTCACCCCCTAAGCTATTTATGTCAATGATGAAACTGCCCTCCAATTTTGTTACTGTTATTCAATCTTTAAGTACCCATAATAGCCCATCATCAACCTATCTTTAATTACATTTAAAAGGTTGACCAGTTTTTTTTTGGCCATCCAATAAATAAAAAGTAAAGTAATGGGGCAAATGTTTGCATAAAAAAGATCGAAACTTAAAATTAAAGATACCGTCCCAATTGACGAATTGCTAAACACTTTTACTTTTCATAACTGTAAACTAAAATTCCTTCAATCAATTAATTGAGTCAATTTAATCTGTAATCTGATCGTGATTCGCTGTTCATTGTCTTGTTAATTCGACAATCATTCGCGCAGTCTAACCAGCTGTGGAAGTAGTTCAGTCGTGTGATATGCTCTATGAGAAACTTCATGAAAAGACGATTGTCTAATACACAGACTTTAACTTAACGAACCAGATCTTTGTCAAGATTTTGTCAAAACGTGATTTGCGTCAACATTTGTTGATAACTCTTACGGCAATCTACTTACTGAAGATTCTAACGTCTCTTCGATATCACAATGAAATTTGCAGTTTTAAAATTTATTGGGTATGTATGGAATTTTCCCGGCATAAAATAGAAATAGCCGTAATCTATTAAAGTCAATATAAATCTGAAAATTTATAAAATAATGCGCATGCTTGCACATCTCATCGATACTGCGGTACGCAATGCGTGAAAGCGGTATAACAGCCTGCGCCTTATAGAGATTAAAAAGAGGGATGAGCTCGGACAGAGGGGTAGAAAATGGCGGATGTTCAAGACTTGTATATTGGGCAGATGTATATCATTTATTTTTATGATAATAGGATAGCACACGTGACACAATTTCACCAGGTGCTCAAACTGGAGATTATTTTTTTATGGCTTATATGAAAACATAATATGGCAGAACATAGTTATTGGAAAGAATAGTAAATAAAGAAGTTATAATAATTTGGATGTCCGAGCAATCACAGATGCTAAAGTTTAGGTATCTCATAACAATGAACAATATCTAAATGATGGCAATGCAGCATTAAGTCGTTTCGCACTTCCACTTTGGGATATTTTTTGTATTCTTTTTACTGTTATGTCCCAATGAGGACAATAAACGATTAAAACAATTGATCATAATGCAGTGTGCTTTGATCATTCAAAGATTGTTTATCCAACCGAGAATTTGCCTATGGTGCTGTTGGAAAAGTCCAGTATTCCGTTCAGGCCAAATGCTTCGGCAGCAAAGGCGCACACAGCGAAGTACAGGTACCGTGATTGAAAAACTGAACGAATTTAAATTCAATTTTCACCAATAAGAGTTATTTTTTTAAACAAAATTCAAAGTATTCCATAGAGCACGCGATATGAACTTATCGATGTCAATTTTGTTTTTCTCTAATGTCAGTTACAAACATGGTGTTAACTAAAGAGCAACAAATCATAATTTTTAAGCTTTTAAAACAACAATGTAGTTTTGCTATGATACAAAAAAGGTGTAAAGACCCAAATTTTTGTGTTTCGAAAGGTACACTCCCTAACTACAAAAAAATGGAATCCCAGAACTTAAATCCAAAATTCGGAAGAAAGGCAGCGGAAAGAAGCCAACTCTGACAAATCGACAATTATCGAATTTAAAGAAAATGGCATTAAAAACGAATCCTCCGACACTACAACATATGGCTAATCATTTCAAAACATCTGAATATATCATTCGGTATAATCTAAATAAAAAATTAAACCTGAAATTAATGAAGAAACCAAGGAGACATCATATTTCTGAAGAAACAATTATTAAACGGCACCAGCGCTCACTAGGATTGTATCACTTACTAAATTGTGATAAATGGCAAAAATACATCACTGTCGATGAAGCATGGTTCCATCTAACAAATGCTGATGGCCAACGAAAAGTTCAGTACTTGAGACGTGAGCAATCGGCAAAAGAATTGGACGTATTCACAAAACAGTCCCATCCGAAGGGAGTTATGGTGTTCATGGGAATATCGAATTATGGAACCACAACGCCAATATTTGTTGAGCCTGGTGCTAAAATTAACTCGGAATATTACATTAAGAATTGTTTGAAGCCACTTTTGACTGACGCAAAAAGATTATATCCTGCTGGTGATTGGATATTTCACCAAGACTCGGCACCAGCTCACGCTTCTAAGAAGACTTTAAATTTTCTTGAACAGAACGGCGTATCTTTTATTCATCCGGATATATGGACGCCATCATCACCGGACCTTTCACCCTGTGATTATTTTTTGTGGGGCTATTTAAAATCTCAGTTAAATAAGTCAAAAGTTACAACCCTTAAACAGCTAAAAAAACTAATAAAACGTGAGATAGAAAACATTCCTCTGGAAATGATACAACGATCGCTAAAATCGTGGCCAAAACGTTGTCTTCAAGTGTACAGGAATCAAGGACAACATATTAAATAAAATTATTGAAAGAAAATAAAAATAACTGTGACTTATTAAATTTCAAAATCGTTCAATTTTTCATTCACGGTAGCTGTAGAGATTTTTGAATTTCTATTAGATATATTTTTTATTGTTTTATAATAATTATCAGAATTTGGATGCTCTTGATGATTAAGGTTAATAAATTCCTGCACGTTAGAGACTTCGAATTTAAAACAAAATTTATGACTTAACTTGACATAGGTAAGCAGTTCAACGATTAGGTACTCAATAAATACTCGACTCGCTTTTTCAATATTCCATTTTTTTCAAGGATTGTTAAGACGATTTGGTAAATAATATAATAATAAAATATAAAACATAATCGTTTTGCTTCGGGACCCTACCCGCCCTTTAAACGTTTCGATATAAAACGTACAAACCACTCACATGTACACCAATGCTAATAAATCATAGCACACAATAGTTCCTGAAAAAATCTGCCAAAATCTTTTAAAGCTCGTAAGGGACAATTGTTGATAATATAAAGGAAGACATGTATAATGAATATTGAGCCTATTAGTCGTCAAGTATCCGTATCATATCAATAAATCTACACGAAAGAAATTCAAAGATTTCAAAACATTCCGAAACTACCTGGATCCTTTTAACTTGTTTCGGTCAACATGGCAATCTTGTCACTAATAAAGTTTGCATGGCATTGACATGTGTTCATATTATATCAACAGCTACATACCACAAAATATATACAATAGAGAGTAAATAATGTGTCAACATCTGATGAGTAAAAAGAAATGAAAATATCACTTACACTTGGTATATTGTCGTTATTACACACACCTTCGGATAGAAGTCGATCTCGAATTTCCCATGCAAAAATGGATGGACATTCCCTTTTGTATTCGGCAATTTTAGAGACTACTGGTGCTGTTGCAACTCTTGGTTTAGAACCACCTATAGCTCGAGGTTTTATTGAACCCGTTTCATAATACCTTAGAAAATACATCTAATTAAATCAGGTTGGCTAAAAAGCATTATAATTTACCTTACCTCCCTAAAATTTTTGATACACATCCATTGGAAACTTGCAAAATCCTAGAAATATCACAAGGTCGAGCACCTGAATGGGCCAATTCTACAATCTTCTGGCGTGTAGAATCAGGAAGTGGTCGTCCATTTACATATACGCCTCCTAATTGATTAATTCCACTATGTCCAGCGGTGTGACTAAATATTGTACTTTGTCCCATCGATGCGTGATGCATGAGATCTTCCTCTGTAAAGGAAACTGCTTTTGATTAATTTGGATGTTCAATTCATTAAAAAGTTTTAAACAAACACAAAATATTAAATACATTCATCATCGCGAAGCGTTCTTACTAAATTCAAATTAATTAATTAATGTTCTTTAAGTAAATGATTTTCCACAAAACTGTATTTAGAATGTTAAGATATATAAAGGCATTCATTCAACTTTTATATTATGAAGTTAACGTTATAGTTGAGCAACTTTCTAACTTCTGAATCTCACCCTCGCTATCTGAACAGCAAATAAAGCTACCTCTGCTCTATTCACTATAATGTAACCGTCGGATTATAACGCACTTAAACCCCTTTTATCTACTTCTAGATCCTCTTGTGTATAAACCACTTTCCAAATCTGCAGATCTATAGAAAGGTACTTAAATTTATACCATTATCCAAACAGAAACGTTTTCGCATTGCGGAATTTTAGAGATTTACAAATTAAGTAACTTATTTTTTCAAACTAAAGATTACCATACTGAACCTATTTAGTTATTTTCTAGGGCAGTAACATATTTTACATAACACAGGTATGTTATCTAGAAATGATATACCACATTATCAATTATTGAAATTTAATCACCATCATTGTTGAAATATTTCGAAATTTTAAGGTTATGTTGTAAAATTTTAAATTAAATTTCATTATTAATCATTTTTGCAAATTGTACTGATGTTGATATATTTACCCGACAAAAATCCAGAAAGTCTGAAATCCTTGTTTCACTTAGGTTCGTAGTTTCTTGAAGTGTTTACAGGAATTTGCCGTTACGGTATTGATTTGGGATGCTTGTCAATACAAGTTTTATTTACTGATTGATTATAAAAATAGTTTTAAAAAATCGGTGCAACAATGAAGTGAAATAGCTAAACAAATGAAGACGTTTTATCCAAAAAGTATAAAACTTTAAAAAATAATAATTTATAATAATAATATTGTGCTATTAAAATTAAAGTTTAACGATAAATTCGTAAGTTTATTCAAGGTAAATTTCATAATATTGAGTGATGTTGAAAAGCGCTTTTGCACGTTCGATGCACTTAGTCCTGGTTGTTTCCGCAATTCCCGGTGGAATCAGTAATTCACAGCGCCTCCAGCTTATCTATCTCCCTTAAACGTTGAAGAATGGTTTGTTTGTGTCTCGGTTGCTCCAATGCATATTCCTGAATTAGGACTGCGAAAATGGCGTCTCTTTGTTGACTCGGTAACCCGTGAGTTCGCGACACTCGCGTTCAAATTGCATTAGCCTTAACATTACATGGCGAATTGAGGACGTACCGAGACGTGAAAGCAAATGGAGGGGGCTCTTTAAACCGGCAAGATGGTGACAACCTCGAGAAGTCGACCAGACATAAATTAATCGAGAAATGGAAATGAAGGAAAACTTAACTCAATATACTATCCTTGCACGTCAGGATTTCTTATTTCACTTATATACTTATCTCACAAAAACAGCTACGTTTATGAATATGTCAAACTTTAATAACATTCACTATTTTTTTTTCTATTTTGGCATCACGAAGAACTACATTTTAACATTTACCCAACGCAAGTGTAGGTGGAGAAGTTCTCAACTAACGCTGAATTTTTGTTTCTGCTTATAAAATTTCGTAAATTTTGTGCGAAATAGGATTTAATCTGTGTTCTATTTTATGCTTCCCGAAGCAGAACCTTCCTTTTCACTTTGAATACGCCGAGTGCAGATTAAAGCCGAATTACAAGGAAAATTCCCGTGATTTGTATAGTTTAATCTAAGTATTGGATAAAAATAATGTTTTACAATAATAACTAAGTGAGTGAATTTTTAATATTTTAACAAATACATCAGAATCAAATTTAGAAAACATAGTTCTCCTTATTAACTGAGGATATATCTAATATTCTTTATCGGGTTAAGGTTTTCCTATAACAAAGAGTTTTTTTCCCCAACTTGATTTATTTTTTTTTCAACGGAACAAAATCGAACAGATTTTCTTTTCGGAAAAACGAAAATAAATTTATCTGAGGATTAAAACGCGACTGATGAATCGAAAATTAACCCGTGAATATAGAGAGGGATCGACGAAAAAAGAAGAAAGACGAAAGATCTTCCAAACGAAACAAAAAATCCAATAGGTGTGTACGCCTTTATGCGGTTATGTTCAACTAATGTGAATCTGGTTTTAGTCTGTTTTTGGAACCGCTTGTGATTATTATTTCCAATATACTTAATGAACATCCTCTTTTCATTTTATTTTACTAAACAGGAAATTAAACTAATTTCACTTTTTGCAAACAGTTCATTGGGCTAGATTTACTGAATCGAGTTTCTAAATAATATGTGCTGGAACAAATGGAATAAATTTATAAAAATAAACAAAAAATGATTTTTTGCAAAATCCTCGGAGAGGTAAATTTTTTACCGACGTTTTTTTATGTTATTTTTGACACCTCTTGGTTTTTTATTTTGTCAGAATGATCAATGGCATTGTTTTTCAAATGAGATGATATTATTTTTAGGATTTTAGATAGAGAGTTGAATTTTATTTATGATGGTATAAAGGGTGGTCTTGTATTATTGTACACACTTGTAAGTGCAAGTAAAAAAATCTGTACAAAACACCTGTATTCTAAAATCATGATGCGTTTCGGAGTTCTTACCAATTTGGTTTATTGTTAATTCTTTGTTAATCTTTTAAATTGAGTCTCGTTTTTACACATTTTTACAAAATTCATTCAATCGCCTTAACATTGTAATTAAGAAAATTACATACAAAAAAGTAAAAACCATGAAATTAATTAAATTATGCTTTGAATTTCCTCAAAAGAAATTTTACGGATCCGACAGAAAAAGTATACTACACTCTGAAACGAATTTAGCTTTGTCAAAAATCTGCAAAAAATATGGTCTCTTAAAAAAAATCAACGCCGTCATTGTGCCAAAATGAAAAAGCTTAAAGAGTAAAATTAGTATAAAAAAAGCGAAAAAAATGCTCCAAGGAATAAAAATTAATGTTTGAATGAATTTATACCATTTGAATATTCCATCTGTATAATAATAACGACCCAAATACATTATGAAAAGTTATAAACAATATTATTTCGTAATTTATATATGTATTATAAGGTACATTGTGAGCTTGTAGGTAAAACATGGTGGATTCCAGTGGACGAAGTACAGGGAATTTTAATATTATGTGGTATTAAAACCTAAACAATATTTATTTCTGCTTTACCTACAAACTGATTTGACAGTTGTTGATGGTTATAATCACATGATGCACGAGATATACTGGTATTGGTATTTTTGTCACTATGAATTTCTTATTGTTAGAATGTGGGATTTAAATACAGTATTTAATGGAGTTGAAGCTTTATAGCCAAAAAATTTAAATATCGCATACCGGCTCTTAATGTCAAGAAAAATGTTTACCCACTTTTTTCTTAGTGCATCACACACGAATAACTTTTGAGGGTCAAGTTTAAGTTTTATATAAAATGGGGATCAAACCAATTCACTATCTATAATCAATTTACACTTTGTTGCAAATTGAGGTATACATTTGATTCCTCAGTCGTTGGTAGTAGCATCGTTAAGGCTATTTGATCTTGAACCACTACGAACTGATAATTACATTAACATTTACACTTTTCGTTACCCTCACGAGAAACCCTTGTAACTCCAAAATAGCAAATTTTGTACGAGAGATAAAAACCAAGTTAAAAACAATAGCCCCTAATGAAATTACCAGATATTCTTTCCTGGCATAGGCAAATTAAACAGAAATTGGGAGAAATAAGGTTTTTTACAATAGATGTTATCAAACTGTTACAGTTTAATAAAATTGGACTCGTAAGGTTTCCTCACGATGCAGTGTTCCAGAAATTGATTTTTAAATGCTTTAATTAAATGTACCACAATAAATTATAAATTAAATTAATTTAAAATTAAAATATATACTGCAGATGCATCTATAGCATTGAATGTGTATGTATGATTGTCCGGAAAAGATATACAACTTCCAGATGAGGTACCAAGTTGATATTTGGTATTTAGGATAATAAATACTAAGCCCTCATACGAAGGATAGGACCATAAACTATAGTGGAACATAAAGTTTGCAAATAGATTATTTCAACAGTGGTATTCTATAGTTAACATATGCGATAATTGTGTTCTTCTATACGTATAAAACTAAAAGTCCTCACTCACTCATTAAAAATTAGAACTAATCGACGAGCTTCAATCAACTATGATCGATTTAAATTGAGAGTTGCTAAGAAGACGACACAGCGATGTATTTTCTCTTTAATTATTTTGGAAAATAATCGCCCTGGGTTAGGCCAAAGGCCAAAAGCTATTGAAATAGATGGACAAAGGTGACCGGAGGCCGATTGCCCCAACTAGGTTTACTTAAAATTAGTACCCATTAACTTCCATAGGGTTTACAAAGGGTGCAAAATAAAATTAAGTGCAGAATTTAATTTAGTATCTGCAAAGTAGGTAAACAAAATAAAGGCGTTATATTAAAAACAAATTTCTTTTAGGACCCTTTCCCAAGGGATTCCCTAAGAATGCAATTTCTGGGGTTTGGTTCCATTTAGACATTTCTCGGTCTTCCCCACCTACACCTACCTGTTACTTGTTGAAAATTGTGATGGGCACTGAGGAGTACCTAGAGTTTAGTGATTCAGACTGGTAAGAATTGACAACATTTAAATCGTTGATTTTGGGCCAATGAACAATTAGGCCATGTATAATTTTACCAGGGGTTAACAGCGAGGCAGAGATCTAAACATCTATATTATGTAATAATATGATACACCACAAGAATTGAACCTGGAATAGAGACGAGAAGATGACACGCTAATCTCCAGCTGTTCAGAAACTCCGAAATAAACCAAATACATAGGAATTTTTTTCTAAACAAAAAAGGGTCCCTAGCACCACTCCCCAAAGGTGTTCCGGTGGGTTCAATATAAAAGTGAAACATGTAGCAAAAGTAGATCTGTGTTATATTTGCTAAGAAATACCTCTCCCTCGGGAATTTTTCTCCTTATAAAAATGAATTCAGATTTGATTTCATTTACTGCAAAATATATTAATTAGTAATAATTATATAAATTGTGAACAAGTAAATAATTTTGGTAACCCCCAAGAGAATTCCGAAAGATCCGTGTTATTATTTCAAAATTATTAGAATTCAGCACGAGCCGAAACAGAATTCAACATATAAATTAGTATTGGCCAGCTAAATTTAATTTTGAGCATTACGCGAGGGTAACAGTTTGCGCTTTTTAAAATTTTAAAGTTTAACATGCAACTGATTTAGTGCATCAGGTCAACGTTTCTTTCCCATGGGAAAACTTGGGAAAAAGTTTTCTAAAAGCTCTTCAGGAAAGAACACTAATTAGAAAAACTCTTACAGCAGCATGCACAGTTAGCTTAGAAGCAACCAGCAAATAATTAAATAAATTATATTTATCTGTTAATAAATAAGGAAAATATTATACCTGGTATTAAATTGACTTGGAGTGTACATAGGGAATTAATTATTTAATTTCCTGCTTCCTAGATTAATTTGGAACAAAAGTGAACAGACGTAAAATTGATCAGGCGTAGAAAATCTACATAATAAGTTATTTACTTTTGCAAAAAATTATATTATGTTTACTTATAAAATGAAGAACTAATTATAAATTTCAAAAATTTACGGCTTATTAATGGTTTATTGCAGTTACCTAATTATTTTAATTGATTTTTTTAATATTCACAGTCTTTTAAACTAGGTATTATTAAACGTCAAATGAAAGTTATTATTTGTAAAAAGTAAAATATTAGTTTATTAGCTATGTAGATTTTTACCTGTATTCAATTTTACTCTAAAATAATCAAGGGAGCAACAGGAAAAATAATATGTAACCGCGCACAATTCAATACCCGGTATATCAGGCTATTCTAATAATGGAAATAAGGAATACTTATTTATTAATAGGTATACAATTTGATTTTAATATTTTCTAGTAGCTAACGTCCAAATATTCACGTTGCCGTTCAATCATGTCTTATCTTGAATAACAAAATTGAAACAATTTTGGTGAGAGTGAGCTTTTTTTGGTCAGCAGTGACATTTTTACTTTTTTAATTTAATGAATAATTTTATTTTCATTTTCCCAAAATGTGTTAATTATATATTGGATAAATAGTAGATATAGTATCAATTTGAAAATTTCTCACACTTTCCTGAAGAAAAAAGTATTCTCATATTTTTCAAAACTTGCAGTTAATATCTTTGTGGTCTTCTTTGGATGAAATGTGTAACAATGGAAGCAAAATATAATATATAAGTCGTTAATGATTAAGAATAATAAAATGATTATGAAATTTCATAAACATGTTGTTAGGTATTTATAATTTTAATGAAAAAAGCTTAGCCCAAAGGTTTAGCTTGCCATATGTTGCAGTATAGCGAAATTGAAAGAAAACAAGTGATTCAAAGTTTTGGCTTAAGTTTTTGTATCTACCTTATATTGAAATTTCAAACAATACTTTTCGAAAATTGTTGTTATTAATTATTTGGGTATTCAAATAGACAAATTCGGCTATTATATAAAATCATAATAAATCACGAAATAAAAATTTTTTGTTGAATTTCATGAAAAGATATGAACAATAAATTCTAAAAGAGACAAGTTTACAATCACAGGTGTGGAGCGCATACTGAAATCAACCGCTGTGTAACGCGATTGTCACAAACCCTCAGATTTTGCACTTTTCTGTTTCACACCTACTCGAATAAAACTATTCTTATATCTTATATTTTCTACTTGTATTAAACTTTTAAAAGATTATTTCTCGGGTTCTTTTGAAAGCAGCAAATTTAATATGTCGTGTGACGTTCTTTTATTATATAAAATCAGTGACAAAGTTCTATCTATATCGACCACAAAGACTTAAAACACAATTAGAGAACAACCCTTATATCCAACAATTTAAGAGGCCTTTCGAAACCGCGTTACGCGCCTGGAACTCGTCCTCAATTATGATGACGTGGTCTGTATATTAACTTAATCATTATATCGAGGGAGAACGAGAAAAACTTCATTTAATTGCTGCTTGATTAAAGACTAGAACGTGTACGTTATTGAGGGGGTGCTGTATATCGCACAAGCCGAGTTTAGTCAAGGGGTACATTGGTTCGAGTCGATAGTCAAATTAGCGATTCTTTTGCCTTAAATCATTATTCTCACCTTTGTGTGGCATTTTCCAGAGTCCTTCCGCACAAGACGTATCACGAAGCGAAATCGTTTTCGCTGCCGTCAGTACTGGAGAAAACCCGCCCGGTGTCGGGACGGGACCGGATGTAGCTCCCAGTCTGGCTTCTTAAAATTAACCCTGAAAAAAATATTTTTTGATATAGTAAAATGTCTAAAGCCAAACGCTAAATGTTGGAGCAACAGATGGAATAAAATTGCATTGTTTTCACAAAGTGCAACGTCATAAATTCCCAATAAATAACTGTGAATAATAATTTTTCAATGTCTAAAATAATTTAAAATCACTAATTCAATTTGTATTTCGTACATGATTATCGTGTCACGTTTCTGCTCCAAAAATTTAATACAAATTCCTAAATAAGAATGATCATAAATTGCGGATAAATATTTGGAGACAATTTGATCAGATAATGCAGTGCTTAGTCATACTATCGATAAAATTATGTTTAGACAATTGATTGTCCACACTGATTCAGTATTTCGCCGTGGTCAATTGTAATCAGCGGTATCGTTAGAACAATAAGCAGCAACAGACGTTTAAATTTGTCTTCATTTACGTACAACGGTTGCTGACCACCCGTTGCGAACAATGACTGTAACTTGGCACTCATGCATTCATCTCACCCTTTGGGGTCACAAAATATATTTATGAATACATTATACAATATACCACAAATTGTCACAATATTAAAAGAGAAAACTAAACCGGGCTTTTAAGTTGCAAAACTGGACAAAAAAATTACTTCTTTATTATCCGGCACAAAAACATAATATTCTGATTACTTTTTGGCTCGTTAAATTTTTTAAAGTTTTAGATTGTTCCTTTCGGTTAAGTTATATTTAAAGCTTGAATTTGCGTTGATGTAAAGGTGGAGTTCTTTGACATCATTTATAGTTTTACAAGTATTCTCCATGGATCAAACTCGTAACAATCTTGTATAGCGCCGCATACAGACTTTTGCTATTAAAAGTTTGATATAAAAGCGATCTTTTAAAACTTTCCGAGTCTTTATGAAATTGTAAAAGCAAGTACATGCATTCAAGATTGTGTAGCATTTGTAGTAATATTTGCAATGGCACCCTCGTCAGTTGAAGTATCCATCAAGTATGCTTTGGATTTATAGCGTCGGTTTACTTGCAAAGGTATTCGCTTTATTTTTGCACCTTTGATCTTCTTTTCTACGCTTACATCATTAACTTTAAAATTTACTACATAGCAAAATCCTCGTATTTGTCGTTTCTAATTATTTGACAAGTGGTTGTGTGTATGAGCCATATTCCAAACTAGTTGCGCCTCATCTATAAAATTTACCCTTATAACTCATTTACTAACATTAATACAAGAACTGGCGCTTCAAATAATTGTAAAGCCATCATCCTATAATATAAATCTCGTAATCTCTCAATACGGAGGGTAACTTCTTTCATCCGACGATTTTATTTTGTGGGGAAATGTTTGATTTAAGAGGTTTCTGAAAGCTTCTGAGTATTATTATGAAATAATTATAACTGTTATGACGATTTGTAAATAAGTATATTATTATGTTGGTATCAAGTAATTCAAAATTTCAATTTTTCAAAATGAACCTAATATTGTAGGGGAGAGTAGCCGAAATTGTACCGGCACCAATATTGTACCACCGCTGTTTTTATGCTTTACAAGGAAGCCACAGCCCTCTGACGCCGTTTGGTGGAACTAGTCACTGCCTAGAGTGGAGTGCTGAAGTTTTACAACGTTCACGTTTGTCACTTTTGTTTTATTGAATTGTTTAGATTTCAGAGTGTTTCAGTGTAGTTTTATAGTTCCATACGTAAGGCTACAGCATCTGTAATGGCATTTGCAAACCATTTTCATACATACACTTAAGAAAAGCATATATTTAGGTGTTTAAAAGTGGTTGTTTTCCTTCGCCGGACCATTGTTAGGTTGGGAATCGTAGTATATTTACGTAAAATGCAAGTTGCCCATATTGTACCACACCGAGTTGCCTATATTGTAGGGAAGAGTTGCCAATATTGTACCACTTAACATATTTTGTTATGTTCAAACTGAATAATTTCTGCTATTGGAAAATAAATTGTGTTGAATAAAACATCATTAATGGTATTCACAGTCAAATTTATTTTACCATACACTGATCCCTCTATATATTTTACTATAGGTACAATTAAGGAAACCCATGGTACAATATAGGCAACTAGTTTCCTAAATCGTACCACTTGCAACCTTCCGGAAAAATATATTTTTTAAACACTAACAGCAATGATATCAAATTAAAAAAAATATTATGTGTGTGTAAAGGTATGTTCTTTATCCTGATACATCGTTCACTCAAATATAACGTGTATTATTCAAATTAAAAATCAAAATATGTTAAGTGGTACAATATTGGCAACTCTCCCCTAAGTAGTTTGTATGTAGTACCCGTGTCTACTTATGTATGTATAGTAAAACTGATTACATTCTGTCAAATAAAATTTTAATTAACTATAATAATGTTATATATACTATAGGTAATCAGCTGATTTTATTAAAATACATTATACATGTATATAATTAAGGCAAGAAGTCTAAAAATAATTTTACCAAGTTTTAATATTAGTATTAATATATTAGTAATTATTAGTAATAATTACTAATAAATATTACTTATTATTATCTAATATTATTTTAATATTTGCTGGTAGCTACTAAGTTGACTGTATTAAAACTGTTAAAATTGACGGCTGTTAAAATTAAAAATTTTTGAACTGATCATGAAGGATGACATTTAAGGTTTGCTACACACTTTCACTATATTACCCACATAAAATATATATTTTAATATTTTGTTTAACAGCTGTCCATATAATCAAAATTGAAGTAAAGTATTAGAAAATTAAGTGATAATACGTTAAGTTGTCTATATGTTGTAGTAATTGTATAATCACTTCATGATATACTTTTCTATATGTTTAGTCTGGACCATATATCACAATGTTTATATTTAAAATTTCATAGTTGACAGTAAGATAAGTACCGCTTTGTTAAGCTGTCTTGAAAAACGTTGAGGTATTAAGAATAATTAAAATGGAGATTTAAGTAGAGACCAATTAATACCAAGTACAAGAAAAATTCTCAGTAGAATCAGTAGGTAGAGATATACCACTGTGCTACTTAAAAACTTTAATGCCATTGTTGAGTCTATTCAAAAATTTTAAGTATCCATTTCTTTAAAAAAAAAGTCAACTTAGGAGAAACCCTTTAATCTGTAGGCACTAAAGAAGGATCCTATTGTCTAAATTTCTCAACTCACTTCAAAAAATATACCATCTTCTTAATACAAAAAATTAATATAACTTTGAACATACCTTTAAAATAAAGTTAAAATCGTATTGGTGTTCATAACTATACACACAAAGTTACTATATCTCACAATGTTAAGTAAAAAAAGTCACCCGATTTTGAAAAGTCCTTTGTGTTGATAAAAACTTTCTCAAAATAAAACAAAATAAAGGTTTAAGCAAACAAAGCTAAAACTCGCGTTATTCTTACGGACGAGATCACAGACGCGTACCGATTCCGGATGATTTAGCCGTAATTACCCGTTCAATCGTGGTCCACTGGTCTTTCAGCTGCGTTAGCACGTGTTTAAGATCTATGTGGGTGAAGAGTGCTGCTTTACCATGCGAAGCAAAGCCGAAGACTGGCTTCTGCACAGTATCAGTCAGCCGTACAGGGGGTGAACTTGATCCGAGTTCCGGGCGGCTCGAAAATTTGACACGCCCTTAGTTATTAGAAAAGGATAAAGAGACAAGAATCACAACTAGAACATACTTGACGATAACTATTACCATTTACGATTTACTATTCCACACTACAAACTTACGACTACTCGCAACATCTCAATTTTATCCGCCAAAATTTTCTTCTAAAAAACAAGGAAATTTTTAGGCATCAATATTTCTCGATGCTTGGAATCGGTTATCAAAATTATGAATTATTATAGCAAGAGGTAGGTACAATATTAGCCAGTAGAAAGAAAGAAAGGAAGTGGTTTTGTTAAAAAATAAAGATAAATGATAATAAAATACAATCAGAAATATTTTGAGGAAATCGTCAAAATTAATAATCAAAAAATATGTTAAAAGGTGTTTATATTATCTATACACGAAATTATAAGAAATGTTATTTTGCTAGGCGTGTCGGCATTACTTTTGCCTGAATGGTTGCGACTTAACCAGTTTTGATTGGACGATAAATTGACGCCATTGTGCCGGAAAACCGTCGCGACGGCGCACATTAAACCGACGCTTGCCTAAAGCAGCGTCGAACGCATTCCCGTCGCGACGACAGCAACTTAACGACGCTTCAAGCGATTTTACTGAAAACAAGTTTTTGATTGTTCATCAAGTTGTTTTAGCCTTCGGGTGTGTGCATTATCCTATAGTCTTTCTTAAACAGGTGAGGTAATTAGTTTCTTAATTGCATTTTCGCTTTGCTTTCTTTATATTCTATTGCATATATTTCGAATTTTCTAAACGAATAATTTTAATACAAAAATGTAATTTTTTTATATTTTTATTTATTCAAAATTGTTCAATTTTCTTATACAAAATTAATTTACTGCTGCAATATTGTTTGGTATACAAATAAATTCGTTACAAAAACATAATTTATAAAAGTTACAAAGTTTTTATTTTTTCTCTTTTAAATTATACTTGCCTAATTTATTCTTCATTTTTATTTATCAACAAGCGCTTTTATTTAGCTTTATTAATTAAATTATTTGAATTTTAAATTTTATAAGGTTTGATCTTATATAAATAAAAGTTTTTACATATTCAAGGAGTTAAATACGGAATGATGTATAATTTTTCTTTACATACATTAAGTTGTTTTTAATTTTCATGAATTTCTTATTCATAATATACCTAATGAATAACAAATGAGCTAAATAATAAACTTGATATCATAACATAGCGATTAAGTTACACAAAAATTTGCATCGTAGGTATTATGGTAACAGAATTTTTATTTCTTCAATTTTTGTAGCTGCTAATATATTAAAAGATCGTTTATCCGTTCTCGAGCGTCAGTATGAGAGGTTTTCCGAAAATCATTCCGATTATTCCTAGAATAAGATAACAAAGTTTTTGTATAAAATCAAATCGTAAAAGTTCCTGGTTTCAAAGATAAAGTAAAGAAATTTAAATTCTTGTGTAATAAAATCTAAAATTGTAGGTTTAATTAAATCTAAAAAAAACACAATTTAATTATTTTCAAAAATAGGCATACCTATAGAGAAACTCAGAAATAAAAAAGGACGAATAGTTTAGTTAGTGCATTATTGTTTACATTTACATTTTAAGTTTAGTGGTAATGCATTCATTTTCAGTCACGCCAAATTTATATGTAGCGTGGTTCGGATTCCACGTTAATCTGAGGGTCTATTATAATGTATTATAACTATTGACTTATAATTTGGGTTTTGTGAGTTTATCCCGAACGTAAAATGTTTTATCGGTGAATCGAATCCCCCATTGAGAAGTTCTGCCCCAGTTTAGGTCAAAATTAAATTAAAATCATTATTATTGGTGACGATTAATATTATATAAAATAAAATAATGTAAATCAGGCATTAGAACATCTCCTTATCAACATAATTTTTTTCGAAGCGCATTTGAAGGTTTTATTTAAATTTAGCGATATTAGCGATATCTTCAAATTCAGCAAAAAGGACATCGTGACAACAGTTACAGGAATGTTACATTTATTTTCGTTGAATTATTTATACACTTGTGTAAGTGTATAACAATTGCTCAACAGGTTGACCCCAATCGTAGAACAATTAAAGTGTTATATAAGTTCACACATAGTTGAACCTATAGTTTAACGTGGAATTTGAACTACACCTCAGAGAAATTTGATGAAACCAAAATAAAACTCAAAGTATCAGCTTACCATATAATTATAAATTGTCTCTATAAAATTTAATAAAACAATGATTGCCTTTCAGTTATAGGTAAATGATGGAGTAAAATGAAGAAGATATCGGAGTTTGTTTTAAAATTATTTCTGACCAGTAGATTTGTTTTTTTAATAAAATAAGCTGCTGAGAGAGTCAGTAAAATATTGAAGATGTACCGACTGAAATTGGTTCAAAAAATAAATTGAAATGTGACTATTGCCTAATTTTTACCGTACACGCCGAGTGTATATAAACTAAAAAATCGGTATGAAAACACGTAACAACACCACCACTATAAATATTAGGTTATATTAGGTACTTATTCCTTATCATTACCTATAGGTACCTATATTATGCAAAGATTAGGCTTGGACAGCTCCTTGCCTAAAATATTATTTTTATTTATCGAGTGAACAGTTGATGACAAATTTCGATGCCACTGCTTTTACAGATTATACAGCATGTTTGTGGATAAAGTGTAGAAAAAATTCAACATCTGCTGAAATATTATTTATTATTCTTTATTATTACTTACAGTAGCATCGCGATAATTTAAACTAATTAAGGACGGCCGTGTTCACGTTTTCGAATGGTTCAGATAAGTGAATATATGGATAAAAGAAAAGAAAAACATAAAGTTGAAGTTTTCAAAATTTCTTTCTTTTATATTGACGGAACCTTTTTCTGTAGATAGTAGGATATTATGTAGATAAAACCAAATAGATATTGGATCATGGACCGAATACTTCCGTTTTTAAATATTTATATTTCAGAATATATTATAGAATATCAAACTAAGTGTTACTGACGCTTTTTTGTAAATTTTCCGTTATGGGAGGTTCATATTACCGCGATTCTACTGTATAAGGTACCTACTATTTCTTTTCAAAAAAATTTTATTTTATCTTCTTTGTAATATTTTGTTAATTATTTTTATTCTTTTAAACACTGATTTTTTACTGTTTATTTATTAAAACTGGAACTGAACTTTAAAATATGAATGTTTTGAAAATAAATCATTTTGCTAATTTTATTCTTTTCCACAATTTTTTCCAATTATCAATTACTCAGCTATGCGACTTTAATAAGAAAGAACCTTTCATACAGGGTTTCGATTTTTAAAAAATGTTGCATGTTTATAAAAAAAACATTTTTTTCTAAACGAGATCATATTGGAAATTTTGAGTCAAGTGAAAAGTACTGTATAATTCCAATAATTCCATTATTAATATAAAAAAAACTTTGGCATATCATTTATTTATTTTGACTTTAAATTGATGCACTATTTTCCCCATTTTAGTCAAAGATGAAATGGTGTTCCGGCGCGCAGGACAATTTCTTAGATTAAAGTGGCGCCACAAATACCTTTAAGAATCAATAATCGAATTTCACAAATTTCTTTAGTGCAAAACACACACTCGCTGTTCAATTGACCATTGTCCAATTTTCAATTCTTGAATTTCACAAACTGTCAAATTTTAAAATTTACAAAATAATCCTTGGCAAATGTGCGCAAAGTTGTACAACATTTTTGAAAAAAAAATCAGAAAAACAATTATTTTGTTTCATACCGTAATAAGTAATAACAATTAATACACATACTAAGTAATTTTACTAGAATAAAAAATTAATTATTATTATTTTGTAATCATGTCTGAATAGTTTTTTGGCTATCCTCGAATTTTTAATATCAAAAGTATAGAGATAGGAATAAAAAAAAGTATTGCGAGAATGAATTGCATTGTTTTCAGAAACCTACTTTTATCGCCTGGAACTTCGTGAGGAAGTGCATCCACCGTAAGTTTCAGAAGTTCGTGATTCTCACTCACTCCACAAAGTCTCCTTTCGCAAGAAGATCAATAACAGCAAGGAAGTATTAAAAACAATAAGTTCATTTAAAATTCAGATATAAAAGTTTTGCGAGATCAGCTTACTGCGGCTCTTAATAAGACTTTAAATAATTGGATAAAACAAG
This sequence comes from Podabrus alpinus, assembly GCA_932274525.1. Lineage (NCBI taxonomy): Eukaryota > Metazoa > Arthropoda > Insecta > Coleoptera > Cantharidae > Podabrus > Podabrus alpinus. The sequence continues at coordinate 61,177,669 of OW026457.1, read as the reverse complement.
ACACAGCTGCTCCAGTAAAGTAATGCCGCCTAGCGCCGAAGATGTTTTCAATTATACTAATTAATTAACAAGATAGATTTTATTGATAACATACTAAAAGCGGCATTTCTTGTTCATTCATTCACCAGTATGGTTGTGTCAACATGATCGATTACTTATTGTTATTATTTGATAAACATTTTAAAAACTGCATTGCAATTGCGTAGAGATTAAAATAATAGATTGTAACTTGTTGTATTTTGTACACCTACATTGCTAGTGTCAATAAACAGTACTACTTTTATTTTAGTTCCTTTCTGTACTACTCATCCTCTTAAATAATATTCATAATAGCATTTAGAAGTTTATGAATGCTTGCAAGTATGTATCGGATCAAAACACCCTCATTCATCATCATCGCTGTATTCTGAACGATTCGTTACAAATAACGCAAACACAAGGGAGTGTTTTTGTTAAGGGTGTCGCCCTTCATAAGAGGCTAATTTTTGATTACGTAACTCATAACATGATAAAGTATATAGCCCGCACACGAACAATATTACTGTAATAAGTAATATGTTGGTAAACAAGATAACAATAAATTGGCTTTGCTATATTCAATTATAAATATTTCTATATTTAGTATGCTTGCTAAGTAACAATGCAATACGACAATCAGTTTATCATATGGATAACTTTCGAGAGCTTTAGCTTGGGTAATTTTGCCAACTGTCCTTGATTTGAGAATACTACAAGTGAAACCCAAACTTAAGTGTAATTAAAAATAAAGTAACATGAATAAAAAGTCAACCTCGAATGTATTTTAGGAAGAGAAATACGAGACTAAAAGTGTATTCCACAAAAAATTATTTTACGTAAATGTCAACTTTCCGAAATTTGAGTGAAATGGAACGGAAAAAAAGTAAAATTTCAATTAGCTATATCTGTTTATGATAGATATGCCGATCGTTTAAAAAATATGTCAATTGTTTCAACTTAGAAAAAACTTTATACTTTAAAAAATTAATAGGTATATTTATTTGCCCCACTAAAAACTCAATGGAACACTGAAGCAATTTGAATTTTTTATAGAACGTTCTTTTTCGAATTTCTAAGTCTTTTTCTTTTTTAAGTTTCATATAGTGACGATAAAGGCTACACAACCAGGGCAAGCACGTATTAGATGACTACAGGCAACCGGAGTCGACTGCGCCAGCTAGTGCTGTATACTGTATAAATAATAGTTTTACTTTTGATCTTTTCAAGTACATATAATTCTTGTAACTGTAGTTATTATGTCGAGGATTCGCGATGCCGGCTTTAATTCTATGTTACATTCAATTGGCAAAGCTACTTTTGGCTAAGGCAAGAAAACTCATTAGAGTAAGTTTTTACCTGTGCACATTTCCAAGAAACAAACAATAACAAAAGTAGTTCTCCTACTTCTTATAAAATCGGTGCTACCCGAACTGCACCACGGCTTATCAGGGGTCATTTCTTGTACCCAGGTAAATGTAATCCCTTGACCGAACTGCACCACGGTCAAATGTCGTTCCGTAATCGCTTTACCGAATTGCACCACGAGCAAACCGAGCAGGTATCACAAGCAAACAGATAATATAAAGAAATAAATACACAAATATCTAAATTCTTTGCAATTTAAATTTCGAGTTTAATATATTAATTCATATTATATTATACAGGGTCGGAGCAGGTATTAATAAAATAATAACCCAAAACAGTGAAAAAATTAAATTTTTTTTGCCTTCGAATTTTGGGGTGTGCATTCGATAAGGAGGGTAATCCATCGTCAAAACCTACCCTTACGGGGCGCCGCTGCGCTCCGCTCCGCGTTGCACCCCTCCAGGGCGGTTTTGACTCTGGTTACTAGGCTAAACATACGAGAAGGCGCCACACATCAAGAAAACCGGGATAAATGAAACCGGGTTGTGAGAGACCCTCGAAATAGCATTAAAAAGTATAGTTGCGCTATGGGGCAGTAAACTATTACGCTTCAACCCCAAAAAATCGCGTAAAAACAAAAAATAATCGATGTTACATGTAGGAGGCATCAGGTTAAACTCCAGCATTGTGCTTTAACTTTTAACAATAAAACCACCTTACCTAAAATATTACAATAGAGGTGGTGCAATTCGGACGACCGACCCTTGGTGAGGTGTTTACCTGAAATTACGGTGGTGCAATTCGGGTAGGAGATTTGTGAACTAATCTTTTCGTGGTGCAATTCGGGTGCACCGATAAAATCATAAACGAATTTGTAGGTATATTGCAGTATAGCATCTCAGTAAGGTATATTGCAGATACAGATATTTAAATTACTTTTTCATTTTTCTTAAAAAGTTTTTCTAGACATGAAAAGTAAAGAGAAACTGAATTCAGGATAGCCAATTTTATTATTGTTCATTTCTTGGAATATAATATGGGGTCAACAGTTCTTAGCGAAAATAAAACTTATTTTAATGCCAAACACATCTGGCTTTTTTTAACATACCGAATTCTAGATGCAGTAAGTGTGCCCAAAAACAACAATAAAACCTTTCCGAAAAATATGAAATTTGTTTGATCTTAAAAGTTAAAATACATATAAGTCTTTATTTTCATATGTAGTAATTCAGTGGGGTAGCTATGTCCCAGCAAGCTTGCGCAAGAGCCCAGGTCTCCAAGGGACACCAGCAAATCTGGACCTGGATCAACAAAATACTAATAATACAAATTTTAATAACATTATTTTAATAATTTTGTTTTGGCACGCTAAGATCCTCTAGTAAACTGGGCGTTCTTACATAAAATACTAATAGTCAAAATGTAAAAAAAGGACAATTTTAGATTGCAATTTTTGTTTTATCAGGTTGATGCATAGGTTAGTAGCGTTTTTTGTTTCCAAGGTAAGAGTGATTTGGAAACAAATTTGTTTGAGAAATATCAATGCCATTTTAATGCCATAGTATTGTTTTATTGAATACTTCTTGAATTTTTCAATTTGTAGAAAGTTAGGGGTAATTGTTGGCTAAAGAAAATAGAGTGTCAAGTACAAAAATATTAACATTTCCGACATATCATTTTGTTTGAGTTTAACCGAGGAGTTAAGCCATTGGAAGCCGCTAGAACTATTTGTGCCGTTTACGGAGAGAACGCCATCGTGGAAAGTACTGCACGAAAATGGTTTTCTCGTTTCAAAAGGGGGAATTTTGATATGAATGATTTCCCAAGTTCAGGGAGATCATCCGGCTTTGATGAGGACCGATTAAATGCTTCAATTCCATGAATTGCCATGAATTGGGCAATATGATGAATTGTGACCAATCAACTATCGTACGACATTTGCATTCCATGGGCAAAGTTCAAACATTGCGTGTTTGGGTACCATACGTTTTGAGTAAAAACAACAAAAATCAGCGTGTTACCATTTGTGCTTCTTTGCTAGCTCGTCAACAACATCGGCCGTTTTTGTCCCAAATTGTTACTGGTGGCAGAAAATGGTGCCTTTACATCAACATCATCAACAGCTACCATTACAAATGCAGTTATTCAAGACATACCTAGGTTGGGAGGTTATTCCACATCCGCCCTATTTGCCTGATCTTGCTCTATCAGATGTTCATCTTTTCCGCTCTCTATCCAACAATCTCCCCGCAATCTTATTTAATAACGACGTTGTCTTCAGAACTGGCTCGACGACTTCTTCGCCTCCAAACCATCGGATTTCTTCAGGCGTGGAATCGAAAAACTGCCAGAACGTTGGCAGTCGATTATAAACAATGCAGGAGAATATATTATTGATTACTTAATGTAGGTATATTTTATATTTAAAAAATTAAATTTTAATTTAAAAAAAACGCTACGAACATTCAGTGGCGTAGCTGGTTCCCAGCAAGGTTGCGCAAAAGCCCAGTTCTCGAAGGGACGCCAGCAGGGCTGGACTGGCAGGGCAACAAAATACTAATAATAGAAATTTTAAAACGCATTATTTAAATGGTGAATTGTTATTTTATATAAGAACCAATTTTTGATAAAAAAAAGATTCCAAAAAATCTTGATAAAAGGTGATAAAAACAGAGGTTTTCAAAAAAAAAAAATTTTTCAACATTTTTGACCATTTAGAAAATGAGATAATCATCTACATCGCATGGCCTATGGCATAGGCATTATGTGACATTAACTCACATTTTCGTCCCGTAGATGGAGTATTTCACGTATTCTATCATAAGAAGTCCATAATAATAAGAAATCTAAAAAATTTTCATCGGGATTGCAGTGCAAGTGTATGCACATCAATTCCTTTCCTTTCATAAATAATAATATGGTAATTTGTAAGTAAATATTATGCAGTATAGGCAATAATAATAACTTTTTCACAAGGGCCCAACAAATCCTAGCTATACACTTCTGTAATAATTAAAAAAATTTATCGAAAAGCTTAACTGAATGATAAAATATTTGTTTTTTATTTTTAAATTAAATTTTAACTGCCAAGTTTCAAAATGTTATTGAATATTTACTTTATTCGCTCTTTATGATAAGGTCGTAAATGTATTTCCTTAAGCAGATGATCAATAAATCAGTCGGCGATGCGTTCTAAACGGGCTATTGAGTAAAGATATGGGGGCAAGCTGGAATGATTATCTTTATTAGTAGTCCTTCCTGCTTGGTCCTTGTAATGGTACTCTGATTTTTTTATTGACGTGCTCCGGCCAAAAAGACTCTTGTAACGGCAAACAAATAATAAAAAGACAATACCTAGAGTGTAGTCAACTTGTAGTCAACAAGCAAATGAAAATATCTACAAAAATTACTATATCCCTAACCAATGAAGTGATTACGGCAACCAATCAATACATGCTTAATTACTAATAACTAAACTAACCTAATTTAGCTTCCTGAGATGATTGTACCAGCGTAACCCGGAAAACACTTCACTTTGCAATGAAACGCTGAACCCCGGTAGTCCTTGAGATTACTGGTTTGGTATTGTTCGTGTTTTACCATTTACCCCAATTGGTAGCGTATCGTTGCTGCTCCTGACAATCTATCGTCTTTGACCATACTTACACCCCATCTTCTGCCCCCTTGGTGTGCAAAAAGTATCACTTGATCTTCTCACTAGGTAAGGTAATGGCCGCTATCTATTCGGCGGCCATACTTGCGCTGAGCTTTGTGACAGCCGCTACATTCGCCTGGCAGACTAGCGCAAAATTTTATGATGACCGCTATATTCGGGGGTCAACCTAGTGCCAAGAACCCTTTAGATCTTTACTTGAGTAGACTGTTTAGTCGACTGCCTTTTTTTTCATTTCCAACGCACGATTTTTTATACGCTTATTACAGGACATTGCCCAGTCACATCATAAGTCTGTATACTCGATCGTAAAACAAAACGTTCAATGATCCCCGAGGTCTAATATGACCTAATAGTCATCGTTAAACTAAACTTAACCCAAACCCAACATTAAAAATTTGGTGCTTTTATAGAACATAAAATTATTAACAATTTTTCAAGCATAATTTATGATCATAAAATTATTTTTCTTCCGCAAAACTGTTTACTGCACTGTTCTAAATTAATACCTAATGTGAACTTGACTCATTTAGTTTTACCACCAAAACTAAATGGGCCATAAAAATAAAATACAAGAAATATTTCATAATTTGAAAGTCGCATTACATCGTTTTACCCTAATGAGGGTTTGGTTATATATCTCTTTCTATGCAAGTCATGTGCGTTAGAATTATTTTCACATAACATCATGCAGCGCATGATAGGGAAGCGTGGAACAACTCTTTGAGGACGCTGTCATCATAATACCACAATGTCCTTCCGCAGGGCGATGGATACTGAGAGAGAGAGAGAGGACCTACTTGTTTAACGTGGACTCCCAACCACGGGAAGTGTAATATACTACATTTCAAGATGGACTTTCTAGGCAGATTATCTCGATGGTTTGCCATTGCCTGCCGAGACAGTCAGAATAAAGTTTTTACCCCACCTGGATTTGAACCGAGCGTTTTGCATTAGTAGACGTACATACATACTTAACTGCCAAAGCTACATATGACCGTCTCATTATATTAGTATGACCTACCTCTAAATGGACTTGTTTTTTGCACCGTCTAGCGACCCCGGATTTGGCCGCCATAGTAGAAAAAGCACGCGATGAATGACATTTTTATAAATATTCATGAATATCTTGGTTTGGGTGCACTTTACAGCAAAATGTCAAAAGTTATTTAAAATAAAATAGGCTAAATTATGTACAGAAAATATCTTATATTTTTGATTTGTTCATCGATCTGTTACGATGCAGAATCACAGCATCAAAGTGCGTAGTATAATAATTTTGTTCCATTGTTCTGTGCGTCCGACATATTATTTCTATTAATGCTAATTTTACTCTTGTGCCCGTTTAAAAAAGTATTTTTTAATTTTCCTGTCATTAACAAAAATCATCAATAGTACAATTTAATTTCATTCGCGCCGTTTTGAAAACACACTAATGATAGGCAGACTCGCTGTGTAAAGCAGTCGGAAGCTAGTAGTCCCTCCGTGTCCCGCCCCTGCTCTTCTTTTCGTAATCACTCACCACCTATATTTTGCAGATACAATGAGGATGGGTAAGTTTGTTAACAATATAAATCAGTTATAATGGCTTAAAGATAAGCTTTGTGTGGTATATTTTGGAATTAGTGGAATATTCAGTCAAGACATTATAATAAATAATTTCTTTTAAATATATACTGCGCGCTCTGATGGCTGCACCTCTGAATGCGGCACCCATTGTGCACACAGCTTTTTGAAACCCTAAACTTAACATAAAGTATTGCTTACTGTGCCTAATAAAATGCCTAGAGCTTCTACAAAAAGTCTCTCGGTCAATCAATGATCTTCCAAAACCATATTCTGTATTTTTGCGACGATTTTTGGTGTTGATGCAGTTGTTGGACGTCCTTCACGTGGATCGTCTTCAAAGCTTGTACGACCACTTTTAAACAAACCAGCCCACTTACAAACCATTGTTTTCGAAAGAGCAGATTCACCTATCACATTTACCATTTCGGTATGAATTTTCATTGCCTTTAAGCCTTTTTTTACAAAGAATTTAATCACTGCACGATGTTCAATGTTTTCTATTGTTAAAAAATACACTAGTACGTCAACTTCAAATGGCTTGTAAACAAAGAACGAATTGACAGATCGAAATGAAATCTTGGTTATGTTCTTATGAATGATGAAATATTAAAATGGCGTCGAAGTTTTAGTTCTACTATTGACGAATAGATGGCGCTTCGCGAACTTCTTGAGCTACCTAGTATACTGCTATCATCAGATCTTTATTAAACAATTTAATAACAGTAGAACTCCAATTATCTGAATCAATTGGGACCGGACCCCATCCGGATAATCAAAAATTTGGATAATTGGATTTTTTCCGAAAAACGGGTACTGTATGGATTTTTAATTAATTAAATGAAAAGGCAACACTTTTACATGTTATATAGCGTATTTACAAGTGCTGTACATTAGTATGTATTGTAAATGTAAGTCATTGCTTGCTGAACATCTTGGTCAAAGTAGACTGTTTGACTGTCCGTTTTTGGGCAGCCAAGTCGCGCATCCGCTTCACATTGAGAAGTTGCATGTGGTCACACTCGGGCTGACCAAAATCATTATTTTACGAATCGCAGTACGTTTCACTCTAAAATTTTTTTTCTGAAAGCGATTCGGATAATCAGCGATTCGGATAGTCGGAGTTCGGATAATTGGAGTTCTACTGTAATAATTAATTCTCAATAGTTAAAAATCAAAAATTATGTAAATAAAAATCGTTAAACTGAAAATGAGTAGTCAAGAAGACGTTGCAATAGGGAAAACATTGGGGGAAAGCTGGAGTAAAGTTTTTTATCTTTATTTGAACTTTAAAAAGACATACGATAATTTTGCTTGTAGTTTTATTATTACTATAATTTTTTTTATAAGGCACATCCGTGGTCGCATTTGACTTATAAAAACCCACGCAAAAATAGATATTTTTATGAATATTCGTGAATATCTCGATTTGGGTTCACTTTAGAACAAAATAATTAAAAATAAAGCGGATTAAATTCTCTATAAAAATATTCTCAAATATTTTTACTTGTTAATCGATCAGTTACAGGGTTATTGCAAAGATATTCATAATTATACACAAAATGCCTTTTTTCGTCTAGTTTATAATCCGGGGTCGATAGACTGCAAAATTAGTACTATGTCTCTTGATAGATCCAAATGAAAATAATAAAATTACTCCAGCTTGACCCCAATTATTTCTACAATAAAACCCTTGTCCACTGCACTAAAATCTTAAACGTTGTATTTCAACATATTAATAAAATAAATAAAAATGAGATGGAAATTTCGTCGTATGCCTATCAAACCTGCAGTTAATATTAAAATATTTTAACGTTTAGTTAAGTTTCTTGTTAAAATTTTCTCGATGCTCTGGGTATTTTTCATATCTTCCAATTTAGCCTACCTACAGTTTGCGTTACGATTATAGTAGATCTATCGACTTTATTGACCTATATTATGTTATTTGATATCGTAAACCAAACCTTTTTTACATTTGGTGAAACTTAATACTCTTCAGAATGTATCATACATATATTTATGTACATACATTTTAACACACAAACGTGAAGAAGCTATAAGAAAATAAGATCCACATATGCGGTTGGAGCTTTAAAGCACATAATCGTCGGCATTTTTGAAGTGAATTTTATTTCAATGTGGAAGGATAGACGCGCTAAGCTAGAGAAAGGGACGAGAATTTTACATTACGAGGATTACATGCAGGTATCTTCTCTGTAGATACAGTAAACCAGTCTCAAAGTTGAATAGAATGCTCACAGCTTATCAGTTACTTTAAAAAGCATTTAGTAAAAATGGATACCGATAGTCTGTGAATTTTTTTGCTACATTTTTCAGCGACTCTCAATATTTTTTAATATGTTGCTATCAAAATATTGTGTCATTTGCAAATTTGCATGGACCATGAATGTTGTAGATGTAAGGTAAGTACATAATGAGATAACCTAAATTTTAACAATGCTGTTGGACAAATACGGAAATATCAACTTAAGTTTTGGTAGTTTGTTGACAACTGCTGCATAACTACTGGTCATCCATCGGTTTTACTTTGTACAAATAAACTGTTAGCATGTACTTAAATTTGTATTGTATTCATTGTGTAGAGGGTAATTGCACCTCCCTTTCCGTCAATACCACAATACCACCCCAATGCAGCTTATGATGCGTAGTTAAAATATCTTAATATGTCATCCCTGAGGACACCATAATGCAGATGGTACAAATAAGCGCCCCACAAGTAGTTTTTTCCGGTTTACCATTTTATATAGATCTTCATAAATTATTTACAATTATCACTTTCCCTTTTAATTAAATGATCAAACGAACTTACCGGTGAAGTTCGATCGTAATTATTGAGTTAATTAATGTACTATGCAGTTTTGGAATCAATTTTGATAAATTGGAGCTACTATATCGATCAATACCTTTTCAGAAAATTTGTACCTTTTACATACCTTTTGGTATCAAATTATACACCCTGGTAAATCTATCTGATACCCTCCTAGGGTTCACCAGTTAACAGGACAAAAAGTTTGGTGAAACTAAATCCTTTTTATATCGCAAGCAGGTAATTTCATACGCCGCTATCTGAGTTAGAAATCAAAACAGGACGGAGAAATGTCAATAAGTTGGATCTTTGATAGGCGTAGGTTGAACCGCCTCAGCCACAGGTTATTAAGTTATACAGGTACATAACATTGTACAATACTTTAATAAAAAAGATTGCTTTCACAGTTGACGAAGACCGATATATCAACAAAAATTTGATGTGTCGCTTGAGGGTTTCGTTATAGGTAGGTATAAAAGGCGCCGCGTCGTTTACATAATGCTCAAAGAGTTTTTAAAAATAAACGGATATAGATTATATAATTTTCTTTTCAAGTATCTACTTTTACCAATGGAACATTATAAACAGTATCTAAATATTTTTATTTTTAACAGGATAAACTTTGGAAGTTATATTGTAAACATTGACTGATTGAGGTATACAAATTTTTTCCTTGTACTATATTACGAATTAACGAACCAGCACTGTGAATCATTTAGCTGAGAGAATGTGAGTTTAGTACATAAAACTTGTATAAACAAGATTTTAGTTATTAGTAACACTACGAGAGGAAGTCAAAAAGTTCGGTCTGTAAAACTTTCGACTTGTAAACTGGTGTATTTTCAAGGAGGTGCAAAAATTTTTGTTTCACTTTGCCCTTTGGTTTTTCTTGACTAGCTTGCTTTAATTTCGGCAATAATCCTGCATAATGGATATCTCTTACGGTATCTTTACGGCACAAGTAATCACTTAACAGGCATTCCAAAAAATCTTGTCCATAATATTGCCAGCGGATGGTTGAGTTTGAATTTCTTAGGTGACGGTTTTCCCTTTTCTATCCACTGCATAGACTCTCGTTTGAATTCGGGGTCATAATAATGAATCTATGTTTCATGACATGTTATGATGTTATTTAAGATTTTTCTTAGATCAGCATCGCATATTTCCAAAAATGCCTATAAGTTGCAGCTCAAAATTGCTTCTGTTCAGGAGAGAGCAAACGTGAAGACTGAAGATGATCACGTAAAATTTAATGGATAGTACCATGTGATAAATTGATGTCTTGAGATGTTTCTAAGATAGATACATAGACATTTATCATCCATTACCAATTTTCGAAATTTAGTATATTTTCGTGACTAAGTGCATCCGCAGGCCGTTCATCTTCTAAGAACTCCTGCCAAGCTTTAAAAAACCGTACCCACTTGTAAATTGTTTTTAATGAAGGCGAAGATTCCTCAAGCATATCATTTTGTATGTATTTTGCATTTTTACCCTTTTTTGTTTAAAATTTTATCACAGCGCGATATTCCAGTTTCTCTATTTTTACAAATAATGTAAAAACTGACTATTATTAAAAATTGTAACAAAACCACTTTCAATATTTTTTACAACTCCTTTCCTTATACCGTTTTTACCAAACTTGTTGATCTTCCATCGTACCTATACACAGATACATATTTTTTGTTACCAAATTATAAATATTTTATCAGTCGTTTAGGATTTTAATAATACAATGTTTGAGCCTACACTAATTTGTGACTCGACAAATTTATGAATGCTGGAAGAGAATTAGTAAATTTTGAAAAATAATTTTTTTTTAGATATCGCTTGATATTTCTTTGATCTTTTGAAAGTATAGCTACTACATTTTCTTTTATTCTTTTTCACTAATAAATTACTAAATTCATCTCAACATTTTATTGTGTCTATTGAAAATTATAAGCTATTCAGTATCGAAATGATGTTGATTTTTATTTATTTAACCAACTCGGATATTTGCAGGTGCTAATTAACCAAGTAGTTAGTTTATTTCAAAAGTTATAAATACATATACCTACCTTTTTAAATTAATTACCAAAGCTTAGAATTATTATTAGCTACTGGTTATAAATTGGATGTTTCTGTAACGGTAGTAATTTATTGATTACATGCATTTGTATAAATATAAAGAACCATTGTAACAAAACATTCTTTAATATTTCATTAGTTATATTATTGCCCATATTTACATATCGGCTCAACAATCGCTACAAAAACCTTCAATGCTTACCTGTCTATTGTATAGATTTTAAATTTTTATTTATATATGTACTTATTGTGAAGATCTTCTAATTTACATCAAAAATAAATTGAAGCACGACTGATGAGTGAATGCCGACCTTACAAAAATTTAAAAAAATAATTGTGCAAAATTTAATTGTAGGGGAGACGTGCCCAATTCGAGTAGGGTTGACAAAGCGGGTAGGCTTGTTTATATAAAAAAATATATATCGAAGTAAAGTATGTCGATCAATTCTGATTTATGATTATGTAAGGATAGGCACAGCAGTGGATTGGTGTGATTGTTGGTTGAGTTACAGCGCTGAAATTGTGGGGTAGAATTTCGGACTTCATGAAACTGTGTAGCACGGCCCTCCGGTGAACATCAATACTCAGTGGACGAATTAAGTTGTAAAGTAAAAGAGAACGAAGAGGATTGATCCACCTCAAACAATAGACCGTGAAAACTTTCCAAAAACCAAAGTAGCAAAATTCCGAATGAAATGAAAAACCTTGAATTAAGAATAAACAGATGATGTTCTATTGTTAATTTGTGGGACACATTAGTGCCTTTTTAGGCATGGCACTCGTTCGTTATTTTTACGTTAAAACCAAGGATACATTTTAAAAACTAATTGCACTGAGATAATCAAGCAAAGAGGTTATATCTGGTTTTGCCTTAAATAAACTTCATGTGTTGTTCAATCAATAAGACGTGGTAAGGCTTTTCAGTGATGCCTTTTAAAAAGCAGCGATAACTCAAAATGCTGTCAGTGGATTTTTAACTACAGAACTGTGCGAAATTTGGAAACAATATTTGGTCGAAATAAAGCCCCTTCCGAGGCTGGTGTAAGCAAATTCATTATCACTTCTCTGTTTGAGCTTTAAATGACCTGGAAAATGACGTAGATTTAGGTTGCAAAATCATCTTTTCGGAAGAAGTTTATTTTGATCTCGGAAGTTATGTCAACAAGAAAATTTTACTTGTTCCGAATTGAGGATTTGAGGTTCCGAAAACGGGTCACTGTTTGCTGTGGGTTTTGGATTGGTGGCATCATTGGTCCCTACTTCTTTGAAAATAAAGCAGGGCAACAGCGTTATGGTGAACGGGGTGTGCTGCAGAGGCATGATAACTGATTTTTTGTGGCTGTAATTAAACGATTTGGACTTGGACGGCCTTTGATTCCAGCAAGATGACGCAACGTGCCACACCAGTCGTCAAACGTTAAATCTTTTGCGTACTAAATTCCATAACAATGTTATCAGCCGGTTTGGAGATGTTAATTGACCATGGTGCAGCTGCGATTTGACGCTGTTGAACTTTGGGAAAACGCTGAAAACAAAAAACGTTGTTGAACGCTGGGAAAATATCCATCGATCTATTGCGAAATAGAACTACAAATAGTTGACAATGTACTACAAAATTCAAAGAAATTGTTTTCCATAAATAATAATTGGAAAGTGTACTCTCTTCAATAAAGCAACAACCATTAAAAAATATTGAGCGGTGTAATTTTAATAGTAATTTCAAGAAGCAACCTACAGATGGCCCACCATACATAGTTATTACTATTATTACAATTTTTAAATGTAATTAAATTTTTTTTTTAAATAATAATTATTAATATACTGTAATATTTACTGTATACCATGAAGACTTTTATTTTATTTATTTTCCAGATAACTACATAAATAATAATTTATAAATGATTTACATTAAATTAAACTTTAAAAATTATCTAGTTAAAGAAACAATTAATCAAAATTGTTTGCATGAGCTTTCAGCAAAAATAACATGTATTTTTATATTATTATTTATACACTGCGTATCTTCTAACCATGAATGTTCCTCTATTAATTTTTTCTGAATGTGGACTCTCCAGTTAAGTTTCACGTGTAAGGCCGAAGTTTTGCTGCAGCCTACATCAACCATCAACTTATATTTAATTGTTTCAAATCTAATAGTTCAAACACCCGCCCACTCATAAATCAGGTTTTCTTTTTTTTTAGGAATAAAGAAGAGGGTATGGCCATACCCTATCATGCTGGCCAAGTGCGGGTTGGTGAGGGAGCAGCAACGAGCGGTGTAATTTTTAAATTGGTCATCACGCTGTCACCCATCCAAGTGAATACTGCTAGCAACCTTGCTTGACGTTCTGTAATCTAACGACCACAGACATATTTATGCATTGCGCTACGTCGCTGTATTTTACGGTGGTTTTGCTTATTACGGCAGTGTTACAGTTAATGGTTTTACTTTACGCTACAATAACATACCGAACGACCTTTTTTAGAAGTCCTAAAGTAATGAGGCACTTTGTCGCAGAATTATTAATATTATGATGCTTATCGACGACTCATTTCGACTTCATTGAGTTATAATCATGTCAAAAGAAACTTATAAAACATCGGTAGCTTTTTATTAGTAACTTTTTCTTCTAACAAATGGATAATGTAGTGTAGTTTCAGCAGGAAGGTTCAGCTTACCACATACTATCTGATAAAACACTAACTGTTTTTAGCTTGAAATTTCCCTGGATCATTTTTTCCCGCAAAGATGAAATCAATTAACCGCCAAAATCTTGTGACTAGTAAAGTCAGAAAAATTTAGCCACAATACCTTTAGCCTTTAAGCCCTTTCGAAAAGAGGCGGTCATTAGCCAAGTAGTTAGAGTAATCGCCTACTGATGCTAAAGGCATTTGCTCGAATCCAGCAGGAGTCAATCTTGTTTCGAACTTTCTTTCCTTCAATGGTCGTCTCCATGCTTCAGAAGGCACGTGAAGCCGGCGATCCCCCTGATTTGACCTCATCTAATATGTCAAACAAGGTAATAAAAATCACCCCTACCCCCATCGACTACGCAATGCTTGGCTCACTGTAAAAAAAGCACGTAAAAATACATTCAAATACGTGTAATTTTTACATTCAAAATAATAGTAAAAATGCATATTGTGTATTATTCCATTGATAATAAAGTAATTTCACACTATTATCAATGGAATAATACAGAATATGTAATTTTAGTATAATTTTGAATGTAAAATTACACGTATTTGAATGTATTTTTAAGTGCTTTTTTTAAAGTGCTGTGTTTGGGCTTCGGGCTGGGTGGCCTGGTCCAGGGGCCACCCATCGACTGCACCTAGGACTGGTGAGATGCGAATTATGGGACTTCTCAGAGCTCGGTTGTCCTTGGTTCGTAGTTGGGAAATTCTGGTCAGAGACCACCTAACGGCTGCTGTCATACCTAGCAGTGTCGGCATTGTGGGTCAGGCTGGGGATGAGCAACAAAGTGGAGGCAGTCCAATGAGCCCGGTAGAGTGGCCCAAATGCGTGCAAGTTTTTTTACTTGCTCCTCCCGTGAAAACACACAACGCCATTCGAAAGGTTGGGTTTTTCATTGTTAACGATATCAGATCTGATATCGAGATTTATTTCGGTGCACCTGACCTAAATTCTTCTGTATGTGTCTGCATTTAAAATGTTTCATATAACTAGTGTTGACAGAATGTCGTTTCCATATACTGTTTGTGCGTATTTAGTAGGATCTTGCTCTCACTTTTTAGATACTTCTACAATAAACGTGAGATTACATTTCATTTGCATTTTGAAGTTCAATTGGGCATTTAGTCCCAACACAACTGCCCGCGTTCTATAATTATTGTTCTCTACTGACGAGTCACCTAATTGATTCCGTTTTCAAGTACCTACTAGAAGACAAGGTAAGTTAAGAACGTAACTACAGATAATACTTTGAAGCGACGCCTTTTATTTAGCGTTGCATGGGACAATTAGAAAAGTTGTTAGAATTTAATAGGTTTAATTTTTAATGAAACTCTTTTACACTGAATTAAACAGAGAACAATAAAACACCAACAAACGCGTGTCATAATTTTATTGCCTTAAACACTAATATTAATTGATCAAAAAGTTGTCGTTACTTCTTGTTAAAATTTTAATCATTTATTTGTATCATTGAAATACAACTGTCCGGAAATTTTCATCAATTGGCCCACGTTTACTAGGTGTTGGTTTATTTATGGCGAGCAATATACGATGTTATTTTTAAATTTAAGATATCTAAAGCGTCGTATAGACCAGCAAACGGAATGGAAATTGGCAAACCGAACGCCAAATCGCGCAAGGTAGTGCAGAATTTCGGTGGCTCGACATTCGACGGATCGCGGAACGATTGCGGGCTTTCGTTGCAAGTTCACTGAAATGCTGCACCACTTGCCGCGATTCGGCGTTCGGTTCGCTAATAGGTTTACCCATCTGTACGAGGCTTTAATTTAAAAATTTGGGTTTGTTATTTTTTATTAAATAAATTTTAACAATGTTATGTTTACTTTTCCAATAAATTTACTATTAATCATTCAACTATGTCACTTTAGTTAAAAACAATTTTAATGAAAAAAAACTATCACACATCAAGTTTTAAAAAATAATAAACCGCCAAGTTTATAACAAAGACCACCATGGTATCTATACAAGTACGATGTTCATAGCGATATCCAGATAATCATATGTCATCCATCATCGTTTTGAAAGAGCGACACTTTCTTTAATGAACCGACCGCGACCGCCGCTTTTAGTTCTATGTAGTTGTTACATTTTTATAAAAAAATTGTATGCCTAATTATTAAATCTTCCTACATCAATGTCGGAATAAAAATGTCTAATTACTAGATAGTTCATTAATGTTGGGTTGATCAAGTTTCTGTTCAAATCAATCAATTTTAGAGTAACATATCTATATAACACAAATTTATTGTCAAGAGTATGTTTAGGTAAATTATTTCAAGATAGTGATTTGTGCGAGAGATAAGTCCAAATTCCAAAAATGAAGAAACACGATAGAAACAAGATCCACGATAAAAGTTGTTAATGAAGGTACGGTAGGTATTATGAACATGTTCAAACCTGGAAAAAAAATGAAAAAAGGAAGATATTGAAAGATTTTGTAATGATACCTTCATGCATTTTGAAATTCACTGATGGACGTAGTAGATTTTGTATGGAAATTTATATGACCAAATTTTAAAAATATGCAGAATTAATTTTTTGCTTTTGGATTTTGGTTTACAGTTTTTTAAAATTTTAATTTGTGTTTCTTCTAATTTAAGTACTTAAGCTCTAACCAAAAAATGATTTAAGAACACACATGTAAATGATCAGCTATTTTTAATTTTTTTTGGGTTGGTTACCTTTGTTCATATTGTATCTATGCTACATATTATAAAATATAGGTACTACTATATTTATATTATGTGCATGTATGGTGTTATACCTATAGGTACCTGCTAGTTTCTATAGTTAGTGACTCTTTTCACTGCACTTCTTTTTAATTTTCCGCTACCTATTAAGGTCGGCACGATACACAAAGAAATAATTTTGCCTTAGTGTAATCCTTGGATGTACAATACATCTCATACACTAACAATTTCGTATATAAAATTTTTTATATAATGTTCAACAAATTTTGGTTTTCAGCGATTAAATTTTAACAATGGATTACAATTTTAAAATTTTTTAAGTTGATTATTCTTATTTGATAGAAAAAAATTGTTTTTGTGAACGATTTGTTTAAATCCAAATTTTAGAAACTCTGTGTAGGTGGGTAGCTTTTCACCAAAAACGGTATTATTAAAAACATTCTATTGATTTTCTCAATATTGGTAAATCTTCTTCTTCGCGTGCCTATCCGTTACCGGATGTTGGCGACCTCTCTCCTATGTATGTGTTGCATTTGTAGTACTATCACACACATAGGGGACCTACTTGTTTAACGCGGGCTCCGAACCGCGGGAAGTGTATACACTTCATCTCCAGAGAGGCTGTTCTAAGCATATTACACCTCGGTGGTTTGCCATTGCCTTCCGAGGGGAGACGGTCAGAATAAAGTTTTTACTGAGCCCGGAGTCGAACCGGGCATTCCGCATTAGCAGCAATGCACTTAACTGCTTAAGCTGATCACCGTCTCTATTGGTAAACTATTGGTAAATAGTAATCATAAAAGTCAACTACACTTCGCGGCCGAAGGCGATTATTTGCGAGGCAAATTAAAATTGAACTACCTCCACATGTTTGGCGGTTCACTTGAAAACTTGAAGAGTGACAATTTAGGCAGACTATTGTAGTTGATTAGATATAAATTGAAATAATCCATTTGTAAAATTCAATTCTCAATTCTGCCAATAAGATTTGCTACCAGCTATTGCACTTTATAAAACATACATGCCTTACTCCTTATGTTCCCTCTTTCTATCAGAATAAATTTCTTGCTCTTCCGGGACCCAAACCAAATTGGGATTTTTCGGGGAAATACGGTTTTGGCGCAAACCCAAATAACCGATAAAACAATTTTGCGTAGCCGGGGGAAATGAACGTTGAATCCAACTATTTGTATTCGTTGGTTCAAAAAGCTATGCCCCATTTTTGTTACACCATAGCGGTTCACCTGTCATAAAACAGTGATAGATAATGCTCATAGCACCATACGTAATCACCAATAGAAAAATACACTCTAGTCAAATTCTTGATGCCAGAATATTGGGTTCTGCCAACGTTGGTTCTGAACACAACCTAATTCTATGCAAATTCCGCTGCAATATAAAGCCACAAAAGCACCAAAAATGTACCATATACTTAACAAAATTTAACATAGAATCGTTTACCAACGCAAGCACCAAACACCTCTACAAAGAAAGGTTAAAAAATCATATCAACCGCAATTTGATGCAGGAAACTAGCAACGTTAAGAAACATGTGAGCGGCTAAGCACAAGCATCTTAAACAATGCCAAAGAAGCCATTGGAGTAAGAAAGGTAAAACATAATGGAAATTTCAGAAACACGAAACCATGGTTTAATGATGACATAAAAGATCTTTAGAAAAAAAAGACAAGCATATTATCTGAAATATATAACTAACAGAACACCGGAAGAATATGGAAAATATAAGCAAGTCAAAAACACTGTTAATGGTCAGATAATAGCGTTACTTAAGAGAGAATACTTGATAAAGTTTACAAAAGATATGGAACATGATCTTTATGGTGGTCAAAAGAAGATATGAAATATGCTGGGAAACAGAAAAAAGCCCCTAAATGTGTTCGTTCAAACAACCACAATATCTAAAGAAGAATGGGTGAGCCACTTCCAAAAACTGTAGGATCCCACTGCATATGTAATACTGAAAACGGGATGGAGGAAATCCCCGATAATGCTGTGGAAGAGGATGAAGAGCATGACGAAATGGATATTGGACTAGGCGATGTAATGAATGCAATTTTGAAGCTCAAAAATAGAAAATCCCCAGGCATCGATCAAATCACAAATGAAATGATCAAATACGGGAGAGGTTAACTGGCTAATGAAATAACCATCCAAATTGGTTAACGATGTTAACGATGTCAAAAGCACCAAAATATTGGCTATAACATGGGAAACAGTAAAATACAAATCATATGCTATGCCGATGACGTCATCTTAACAGCAGAAAACGAAGATGATCTGCAACGTTTGCTACATAGAATGAACACATGCGCTGAAGAGCTTAATATGTAATTCTCCGCCCAGAAAACTCAGTGCATGGTGATCTCCAAAGATCCTGTACGTTGTAAATTGGAAATAAATGGAAAAACTAATTGAACAAGTCATGCAAACACGTTATGTTGGTGTAAACATATCAAGCATCAATAACACCGCCCAAGAAGTAAAAATGCAAATAATTTGGCGTTGGATAAACAGCGGCTGTGGTCTCAGGCTGTCTTCACGATTTCATATGGCACAACTAATATATGAATATAGAAAGTAAAGTTCGAATATATCAGACTTGCGAAAAACCAATCTTAACATATGCAGCAGAAACAAGAGCCAATACATTCAAAACCAATCAAATGGCAAGAACAACTGAAATAAAAACTTTACGAGCCATCACCAATCTCAGTCTTGATAATCTTGTGACAGGGTCAGAAGTGAAAGAATCTGCGAAACATGTAACATACAGGATGTGGCCATATGGACCAGAGATAGGCGTCGACGTTGGAGGGTCCATGTTGAGACAATGGGAGAAGAAAGACTTGCCAGAGTGGTGTAAACCCAAAGGTCAGAGACTAGGAGACTATCCACATAAGAGATGGTACGAAAGTTGGACCTAATCGTCACAAGATAGCAACCTCTAAAGAACTACGAGAACAGTATGAAAAAACAGGACATTGCCCTATAATAATTATGAAGAAGAAGAAGACCCTACATTAAATTCATACATTAAAATTAATCTGAAAATCATTTTACGCCGAATTGATCTTGCATAAAATTGGTCTTACGCCGAATCGGGTCTGGCAAAATTGGGTTTGCCCCGAATCAGTCTCGCGCCGAGAAGGTGGCGTCAAACTGCTTACGCCGAATCGGCTGCGCCGAAAAGTCCTAGACCCGACTCAAACAGGCTATCTCTGCAATAACAGTTAATGCACTTAAATGCTAAGCTGTTAGCTCCGTCATTCTCTGTAGCCACTGATTTCTATATTATATTCTATTGACCAGATTTCATTAATCTGGAATTAATTTCATTAATTCATAAAGCAGGGTTGCAGAGTAGTTAAGATAAAGTTACAACCTACTTTTGATAATTTTCCCTGAGTTGCAGCATAAGCTAATTTTAGTGTACAGATTTTTAAACTTTCGTCAAAAAAACATATATGTATCATAAGAGCTTACTTTATTTATAAATAGAACCAGAAAATAATTCAGAACTGGCAGAATTTTATATAAAAGTTTTAAAAAGAGCGATAAAAGGTACTTCCAAATGTGTGATGCACTACTCGTTCTGAAAACAAAACTTGCCTAAAACATAGATCTCGTTCTCCTTAGCGAATTTTCCAAAAAATATAAGAAGATTTTAATGCTTGCATATTTAGCTATACCAGAACTTGCTGTTTCTAATCACCCCATAGGGAGGTGTTAATATAAAGTAACTTAAAACCCACTTGTTTCTTAAGTTCTCACGTTGAGGGTCGAATAGAAACACTTTTTACATTAATTAGGAATGTAAGAGGTGGATAGAAACTCTTATCTTAAAACAATAGGTTGATTCACAAAACAGAAGTAAGAAATTACAAAAGAGAAGTACATAAATGTGCAATGCAGTTTTGGTCGCTTGAACCAACAAGTATGTGGTCTCTCACATACACAGGCAAAGCTTAAACACAAAGCAATGGATGAAACAATGCGCGTCGTTACCATAAGGTAAACTACCACAGAGAGGCAGACAAAACATAGATTTTGGAGTTTTATAGCATGACTCGTTTCGGTATTGGCATACGGAATTTCTCCTCCTTCTCGTCCTCCTCGAATTGCTCATCAATCAAGTTCCCGGTTTTTCTATTTGGTCAGGGCGGCCGTTAGGCCGCCTGAGTATTCAGTTTTAATAAAAATTGATTTAAATAAAATAAGATAAAGTAACGCTTATCTTTATTATAAGGATAACACTTATCCTTAATGCTATATATTTTTATTTTGAGAATATTGTACAAAATATAAATACATAACTAAACTGCCAAACATATAAATCTCTAAGTTAGTGCAATCAAAGGGTTACACGAAGGGAAGCGCACTAACGGAAAATAAAAATTGTTATCTAAAATATGTTTGTGCACGTAACCAATTGGCTCGGGACATATTTTTTACTTTACTTTCAAGTTCAATACTATACTCACCAGCCTGCTGGGACTCGTGGGAAAATAAAATTTGCACATCCTGTAAATATGTAAAAAAGTATAGGTTAAGTGAGAGGTTTAAATGTTACGGTTTTTATGCAATTGGCGCTAAGAGTACTATACAATTATGTAGTGCATAACAAACCATAGTAGATATATTCTTTTCACTTTCATTTTTCAATACTAAATATCTTGACACCAATATGTCCGATGTTAATGATGAGTAAGCGAGGGAGGACTCTTAATTTATTTATCTAGTACATTAAATCCAAATGTAAGCTTTGTAAATAGAATTTTATTGATTGCAGATTTTTTTGTACCTATAATTTCAGAAGTAATAATCCCTGAAGGATTAAAAGTTTTTACATGGTGTAGAAATCTGAACGCAGTTTTTAGCAGTAGGTAGTATGTAGTACATACTACATATTATATTGACGGAAATTCATAATATAAAGGGAGAGAGAATAAAATGCAATTAGTGCAATAAAAACATTGTTGGGTAATAAAATTTTCGTATCAGTGTAAACATGAATTAGCACACCTTTGACATCAACAGGTATCATTTGCTCCGTTTTAAAATCACTATAACAAATGCAACGGTGAAACTTTTACACGTTGGTTAAATTAGTGTTAAAATAGAGTGAAAATTCACGTAATTCACCAGCAGCATAGTTTTTAAGATCTGTTAACGAAAACATAATTAAATTAAAATTTAGTCAAGATCTTACCGAACATGAAAAGGTTAAAATCATTGCTTACAAAGATGTTGGTGTTTCAAGTAGGCAAATTACATTATAAATTGGAAGATCCTCTGATCCTCAACAGTTATTGATAACTTTATCAAACAGTATTTTATCAGGACACTATGGTTTAAATGCCCAATATGCTAGAAATAACAAATTGAGTGTACTCCAGAAACGTAAGATTATCCGCACGACTCTATCAGTTTAAAAAAACGAAGCAGTTTAACCCTGTATTTTTCATACCCAGTCCCGATAGCTGGATTGCAATTGATTACATTCGTGGGTTTTTCCAATGCTTTCAGATGCTTTGCTCACAACTAACTGGGAAAATGATGTCTTCCCGAAAACAGGAAGCTGTTTTATTTGCTTCGCCAAAAGAATCAAGTCAAAAAAATGGGGTGAAGTATATTAATTCACAAATCCAGGAAAACACAAAATAAAATAATAAAATTTTGCAATCACAAGCGCGTGAGCGGCAGACATATGTTTCAAGCTTATTTGCTATCATCAGTACCGCATACACATGGAAAAAACACACTACACTTGTAACTGCAAATGACACTACGGCAAATCGTTCATTCAGGTAAAACAGAAGCATTATTTGCCTACTGTAAAACCCTCTGAACTAAAGCCTACGTGCTCTCGAAAATACTAAAGTATAATGTTTGATAACATACCATTGAATTTAACGCAGTCTAATTATCCTGCTTGATAATTTTAGGCTTTAGTTCAGAGGGTTTTACAGTAGGCAAATAATGCTTCTGTTTTACCTGAATGAACGATTTGCCGTAGTGTCATTTGCAGTTACAAGTGTAGTGTGTTTTTTCCATGTGTATGCGGTACTGATGATAGCAAATAAGCTTGAAACATATGTCTGCCGCTCACGCGCTTGTGATTGCAAAATTTTATTATATTATCAAGCAGGATAATTAGACTGCGTTAAATTCAATGGTATGTTAACAAAATAAAATGTAAAACAAATTTGAAACTATAAGTATCACATTGAAAATTTGAACATTAGAAAATACCAAAACAACACAAGTGAAAATAAATAATGCACTGAAAGTACACTCTTGCAATGCATATAATAGAGAAAACAAACAGCACGCAGTCTCCTGAAGGGAGAACGTAAAGCTTTCAAAACCGTTACATACATATCACATTGTTAAGTCACACTATGAAAAGTTATCGACGCCAAAATATGGAAAATAATCGGTACCTATAAGCTTCGAGACTAACATCAGAAAGGAACATCTTCCATTTGACAATAAAGACAGGTGGGCATGGAGTTTCCAAAATGTGGGTATTAAATGGTGGGATACAGTGATGAAAACTGGTCACCAAAAAGCATGCATAAATTAACCATTTAACGTCCAAAAAGCGAAATCCATGATCCATATTGCACAAAATTCCAGAAGCAGATGTGCCCTCGGAATTGAAAAGTGTCATGGGGTCTTGCGGATTAAATTTTCATAGCGGAACACATATGGACTATGATGTTCAACGAAATAACGGAGTTACTAAATATAACCCCAGGATAAGATCTCTGGTTATACTCTACATAACTAATCTAAGCTTAAAGTTATAGTTATCCACAATGCGCATATTCCAGAAAGTTAGCAACCAATAAAAACGTAGGTTAACTTTGACCAGAGATTATTTTTCGTTATAGAAACTCAAAATCTGCAGTTATACTAAGGTTAAGCTTAACCTTAATATAACTCGAGCTTCAGAAACCGGGCATTAGCAACTAAAAAGATAGAAATAATGTCAGACCTATGACAAAAAAATCTGATGTGACAACACATTACTTTCCCATTTCGTAGATTCCACTTTATTTTATATTAAATATTAATAAAACAGATGCTAACTCAAAAAAATTTTTAACTCGATAAAATACACAAATTACTTTGAGATATCAAAGTTACGAAATGTAATTTGTAATTTAACATGGTAACTCATATTTTTTAAAAGCACTTATTTTATATTTTCATTTTAACAATTATATAACATGTTTGCATTGAAAAATTTTTAAAATTGACATTTTCCAAAAAAAATTAGAAATTTGCGGAATGCCGTGGCGTCTATATGCAATAAAATTTTAACTATGGGCGTAATGACGTCAGAATTAATTTTTTATAAGTAATTCAAAAATTCGTTTGATATTAACTACATAATATGTTTATACAAGTAAATTAGTTAAAATATTAAATTATAGTAATGAACAATACAAATCACTTTGACAGATCAAAATTATCCAAGGCAAACCATATTCATTTAATAGCCCTTATTTTATTTTTACATTTTAACAATAATTTAAGAGGGAAATATCAAGTGTGGGGTATCAAAAGATGCGGAAAAATAATCTCTTTCGATTGATATGATTTTCAATCTCATATGTTCCACCGGGAAGCGGAAATGCTCTTTAACAATTTTCATTCCCCTAAAAAAGGGGTTAAAAATGGACGGTTTTCAACCAAAATCTAATCAGCTCTTTAGACAGCTACTTCAAACTAGTGTATAAAATTTCAACTCAATCGGTGCACGCGTTTGTCTGAAAACGTTGACGATAGAATCACCACACTTCATACATCACACATCACACTTCATACATCACACACACATCCGGACATCATTCCAAAATTGGTCTTAAACAATTCGTATGGGCTCATAGACCATGGGAAAAATGCTAACTCAAAATTTTTTTTTAACTCGATAACAATACTTTCCTTTACTACGTAAATGGGAAAGTAAAAATTTACAGTACTATGAAACCTGGAAAGCTTTCAGAAATAAAAATGAATGTTACCCTCTAGTTTCAATGGGAAAGTTTTCAAAAAAAAAATCAAAATTAATATAAGTAACGTCAAAACTAAATTTTGACCATTACAAGAAAAAGACCATTAAGGTTTAAGACTGGCCAGCCAAAAGTGCGGACTTAAATCCGATCGAAAACTTACGGGGGATCCTTCCCAGGAGCGTGTATGAAAATGGGAGGCAGTTTAACTCCATTGATGAACTTTGTTTTTTTCCTGCAGGGAAGGGGAAAACCTTCATAGGCACCACCCCATCAGGGATGGTAGTGTCAGATTCTTACTGACCAAAACCCCCTCCCCGACGACAGCGGGCTTTACCTTCTCGGCATTACTTCCGCTGTCGTCTGCGATCTTCCATGCTGCATCTATGATGCAGGCTCCCGATGACCTCCCGGTTTAGCACGAAAGTTTGTGTCCGGGAGGTCAGGCACTATCACTTGATTCTACTTTTTCAATTGAACCGGACACACCGCTCGCCGCGATCCAACACGTCGCACCGGGTCACCTAGTGGTCCGTGATCATTGATGAACTTGAAATAGTACTGATGTTCGTCTGGAACTCTTTGACACCAAATTAATAAAAAAGTTAATTTCGCCAATGCCACTTCACCATATAAAATTTTCTGTTTTTCTCTAATAACACAATGTACAAAATTAAATTTGCTGTTCGTAAATTAAAAGATGAATTTCTTTCATAGGGTAGTCCCAGAAGTACCCGACCTAACAAAGAAAACACAAAAAAATTGGGAAAAAATATCTTTATATCTCTAAATAGTCTCCTTGTAGCTCGATCCACTTTTCTCAGCAATGTTCAATGGCTTCGATAACCTGTTTATAGTGAGAATCGTCGAACTCCTCAAAATAGCTATCAACCGCAGACTCCACCTCTTCATTGTTGACAAATTTTTTACCACCGAGCCATTTTTTCAAGTTTTGAAACAGAAAATAATCCGAAGGGGCTAAATCTGGCGAATAGGGTGCGTGCGGAAGTAATTCGAACTTTAACTGCATTGATTTTCGCCATCGAGATAACGGATGTGTGAATTAGTGCACTGTCTTAATGAAACAAAACTTTCTTTATCCCCAAATGCGGCCGTTTTATCTTGATTTCATTGCTCAAACGCTGCAATAAGTTCGCATAATATACGCATATATACACATAATATAAATTGTTCTTCGCTTATGAAAATAATCAATAAAAATTATCCTACGCGCATCCCAAAAAACTGACGCCATGACCTTACCTGCAGATAGAAGTGTCTTCGCCTTCCTTGGAACTGATTCTCCCCTTTCAGTCTATTGTTTTGACTGTTCCTTCGTCTCAGGTGTGAAGTGATGGACCCATGTTTCACCATGGTTATGAATCGACATAAAAACTCTGCTTTATTGCTGTGAAACTTTGCCAAACACTCGATTGAAACAATCTCGCGACGCTATTTTTGTTCCATTGTGAGTAATCGCGGCACCCATCTTGCGCACAGCTTTCTCATGTCCAAATTTTCAGTCAATATGTGATATACAACACTTTTTGAAATGCCTACCACGTTTCAGTCAACGGTCATCCAATACCATTTTGTGGATTTTCTTCACCATTTCTGGCGTGGTCACCTCATTTGGTCGACCACTGCGATGTTCGTCTTGGCAGCTTGAACAAACTCGTTTAAACTCGGACACCCTATATTTTACTGTTGTAAACGAAGAAGCAGACTCCCCCAGAGTAAAATCTAGCTCAGCTTTGATATTAATTGGAGTGAGGCTTTTCAAATGAAAGTATTGTATCAAAGAACGATGACCAATTTTTTCCATGTTTACAAATTCACTGAGAGCGTTCACTATTATTGATGGCTGCCAAACAAATACTGAACAGCGTAGCGTCGTCAAACTTCAAACTTAAGTTTTATAAGGTTGGTACTTTCTAGCAAAGTCATTCTTTTCAAACAACAACAGCCATCTATACGTCAGGTCGAGTACTAATAATATTCGTAATGATATTGTGCAAAAAATTTAACAATATTGTAATCATTTAAGTAAATTTACTAAAATATCCCGTTGCTTTACGTGAATTTCCCCCAGAAGTGGTGTAAATATAAATTATAAATCTTTGTCTATGTCCTAAAATATAATATATATATCTAATGATATAATATAATATTTTATTTTATTTATAATATATATTTTTTTAAATAAAATTTTTAAAATAAACAAATATAATTATCTGCTGAAAACAGAAAATATTTTAATTTTATATTGTTTAATTAACTGATTAACTTTTAAAGTTTATTTTAATATTAATATTATTATGTTTAACACCATTTTAAAATATTGCAATAAAGATTAATTAATTAATAATTGTTAGTTTAAGTAAGAGAAGCTCTAAATAAGATGGACGCGTACTATAAATTTAAGGTGTAAAATGTGTAAGCACATCAATTAATCAATGCATGTCCTTAATTACCTAGACTAACTTCTGAATAAGCATTCAACAAGCCAAATGATTTACGGTGAGAAACAACATTTAGCCAGTCATCAGCCTTTCGTTTAAAATTGCCTTAACGTCATGCAATACACCAGCTCACAATGAAGTTTGTCCTTTTTAAGGATGCGTCTATTTCTCTTAAGTAGACTACTTTAATTGAAATTGCTTTTTCAAAAGAAAGAGCCTCCCGAATGATAATCTGCTTGCATTTTAAAAAATATATTTCTATATTTTTATGCTAAGTAAAATCTTTATTTAAAAAATTGAATACAGTAGCAGGTCATCACAGACCATAGAACATACATAAACACAATACAAGCCGACTGAATAGTTAGATTTGTAAAACGCGTTACTTGTTAGATGAAAGAATGTAGTTTGCTTTCAGAATAGTGGCTTTACCTTTTATCACTTTGCCGACAAAAATTTTCAATAGAACTTATTGAATATACACTTTCGTGCTTATGTTTTTTAAGGTTTTTTTTCAAGATGGTTTAGGTTGAAATTCATAATTAAAAAATGTAAGTGCCAAGAAGCTTTGTGTCACTTTTTTTTGAAAACTATCAAAACCAATGATAAGTAATTAAAACACGACCTCCCATAGACAATTTTTAAATGTTATCTGAGATTATACCATTTTCCAACGAACTGTCATAGTATGCTACCTGTTTGGACCCCTATAGGTTTTCCAGCGGCATTTGAAAGCACCACTGATAGCAAATTCACTCACGCATAAGATTGGTAAAACCAAATAGTAGTACAAAACTTGAACTGCCACTGCTACTGTTTATGTTATAACAAGTTGAATTTATTCATGAGTTAACTTCGCTCTTTGCGTCACAGTTCATCCTATCTTGACAAGTGACGTGAAATATACATAACTATGTGATGTTCATAAATTCTTCTTCAAAATTAAAACTATTATGTGTCTGTAATATAATTGACGTTTAAATATTTGATAATTAGTTTTTATAAGCTCCTTACAGATTACTTTTCTAACTGAAAACTTTAGTTCAGTTATAATAGTAATTTTAAAGTCAATGTATTTTTGCTAATTATTTTTTAATATTTCGCTATGAACAGAATTATTCCGTAACCTGAGGGCCATTTGAGATATACGTACTTTTGAGTTCTTTTGGTTTAAAAGGTCTCCCTATACATGTTTGAGAAATTTGTAAGCCAATTAATGTTATTCAAAATGACAATCCTGATAACGTATGGAAATAAAATATTGGATAAAATAGGGTGGCCGCAATAT
This sequence comes from Podabrus alpinus, assembly GCA_932274525.1. NCBI lineage: Eukaryota > Metazoa > Arthropoda > Insecta > Coleoptera > Cantharidae > Podabrus > Podabrus alpinus. The sequence goes on along the minus strand of OW026457.1, from coordinate 61,148,949 downwards.
CAATATAGGGTAGTCGGTGTAGTGCATAGGAAGTTGGACTTTGGAACATAGTTTACCAAATTATTTGTGCCGTGGTTCGGATTCCAGGTTAACCCGTCAGTGGTCGCTAGGCAATTTGTTCCTCGAGTGGTCGCATGTGAGCATTTTGACATATACCAATTTGTGAAATCAATTTTTTGCTTATGTATAACAAGCAGGCGATTCTCTTCATTAAAGATGTTTGACCCAAACCGTATAACCAGTTAAACTTATTGGTGTTTTTTAATTTTCCCTGCAACTTGTACATGCCAGTTTTGATCTTTTAAGATCGTAACCATCCTCCCAGCTATCCAAAAATCTCTTAAACGAACCAAGTCTTTTTCTACTTCTTAATATAGGACCAGGATCTGTTCGTTTCTAATTTTCTTTTTGCTTCTTCTTTATCAGGTACTTTAGCTAGGCTTGCCTTTCGATGTGCCTGCATCCTCTCTTTTATTGTTAGGATGGCAAATCATTAACTCAGGGGGGATAGCTTTAAGTACCGTCCGAAGCACGGAAAACGATCATGAAATTTTAGACTATACAAGGAGTCGAACCGGGGAGCCTTGCATTGGCAGTTGATATTACTAACATTCAGGCCATGACCGTCGTTGAACTAAGTAATTTTTAAAAAGGATGGAGGAGAAATTTGATATTTAAAATAAGAGTATAAATGACATGAATATCAATATGAAAGATATCAAATGAAGCACATAAATGATAATATAATACGACTGAATGGGCTGAAAGAAAATTATGTAAAAGAAATTAATAATATTAATAGTACAACACAGTTACTGAAGAGATTACAATAGAACAACCCAAATGCAGATGAATCGCTCAGTAAAGAAAAACCAACAAATATAAACAAAAATCATAAGTTTAGTGTTGAAAGAAGTGAAAGAAGACTAAACTGTAAAAATTGGTAAGACACGAAATACGGTGTTAGAAGAAAATTCAAAGATAGAGGTGTAAGAAGATCAGAAATTAACATTACGTATAGAAATTCAAAATTTTATCATCTTAAATATAACAGAAACAAGAAGAAGCACAAAATTTGAAAGAATGGAAAAGAAAAAATTTTGATTCAGGAAGAAATTAATATTTGAAAACTTTAAAAACAAAGAAATTGGAACGCTAAGTGAAATCAAAACAAGAACTACAAATCGGAAAAAATTTAAGATGAATTCATTGAGAAAATTTGGAGGTAGAGGAAAAGACAAGCCATCCATTAAGATTTAGACGTCAAAGACGAGGGTGATAGTTATCGTAGAAGAGTGTTCAATGGTAGCAGCAGGTCATGGACATAAGGACTCAGATTATGTTGTAAGGAAAGTACTGAAATTTGTTTTGCAAGGGCAATGTCTAGCTATTGTACCTGTGAAAGAAAATTTGATTTGTAAATTTAATTTCATTCTATTAACTTCGTGTAAAATTAAGAATAATGTAAATTTGATAAATATTTTGAAAATTTTGAACAATTAAATTTAAATTTGTAAATAGGAGTAAAAAGAAGGGAAGTATTATGAATTCATTTATTATTATTAGAACAAAAGTAGTTTGTGGATCATCAACATTTTGTATTTTTTTTAATATTTTAAATGGCCAAATGCTGTAAAAAGTTTTAGGAATAAGATGGCATGATTTTTATGGTCAGATCCGGGTCATTGTAAAAATATCAAAACACTATTAAAATTTATTTTGTTTTATGTTTAAATTTTAAATGGGAATTTTTGAATTTTAATCTAATGTTGGCTCTATGTTTGTGCTGTGTGTGAGCGAGGTGCGGAAGAAGGTACTCAGAGTTGTTGAGTTGTACGAATTTTATTAATTTTGGAAGAATACATTTATTGACAATCATTATGATTTATTATCCAGTCATTACGTCGTGAAAAAGGGGTCTATACGGTCTAAGCATTCTTACTTTGGAAACCGAAAACGCTACGAACTTATGCTTCAACCTGATTTATAATGGCAATTTTGATCTTTACTTTAAAATAAAAATTTTCCACTTTTTCAAATCATTAATGCAACTTTTTAAAATATCAAAATGACACCTCTTATTGAATCGCCCTTTACATGAGCTTTTTTAAATTTTAATTTATTCGTAACTCCGAAGCGGTACACTTGTTATTAAAACTTTTTAATCAGAATATCCTCAAGAATACGAGTATAATAACATACAAAGAGACAAGTTCAGAATAAAGTTTATAATAGTAAAAATAATAATCAAGAATAAATTTTTTATTAATATTTATTATAGCTAGCAATTATTATTTTCATAATTAGAATTATAATTTAAGTAATAATTCATAATTACTAACACTATTATTGGAAGTTATATAAGTCGTATACATTACCTTGTCGTAAGTATGGTACGATTATAGTGTGGAAAAAGCAGGTAGTTCGATAAAATAATGTTGCTTAAAGAACCATATAGCTATGAAATTGATGTAATGATAGGAAATTGGACAACAAATTTGAAGATCTTAGTTCGAATCTAGTTAGCACCCAATTATTTCTGTTGTTAGTGTTCTACGTCAAGCTTTCACGGTTATCGATTACCTGGTTTAGTTAATGTGAATTTATTAAAATCAATTACAATTATGATAAATCATCAATAATAATTTTATTAAAATAATTACTACTGAAGTATCAATAAAATATAGAAAGTTAATAAAGAAAATAATGGAACGAATATAGTAGGTATTAGTAGAACCAGTAACAATCGTTTGATCAAAATAGCATTTTAACTGAAACCATCGGCAAGGCGGAATCTGGGATAACCTCAAAAATATGGATGAAAAAGTTGGGTCAGAGGAAAAGTAAAGTAATGCAAACCAGTGAAGAAAACAATGAAAAGGCGTACAATAAAATCACAGTACTAATGTGTGAGTCTTAATACTATAGAAGAGCATTAAAATATAATAATTAGTACAAGTGCCATTCTAATAATAATAATAATAAAAATTTATAATTATTTTAATAATGGTAAAACAAAACTCTACTTACAGGGTGAATCAATAGTGAAAATTTTAAAATAAAACTAGTATTTATATTACAAAGGCGTTCATTCCTTTGGAATATCTCTTCAGGTGAATCACTCCTTAATCTCCCTTCTTCCATTAACTCATAGCATTGTGCATGTTTTGGCTTCCTTCGCCAAATTATTACCATAGCTTCCTATTTTTGCCTTTTTTTATCCACACCGTCACCTTCATGGTTTCGAGATCTTTCACCACTTCATCCAATGTAGGTCTCACTCTTCCTCTGTTCAGTCTTAGCACACTATCCTATTTTTTCCTCATCAGATGGCCGAGCCAGTGAATTCTCCACGATTTCATACATCTGACCAAATCTTCATTCCCGATAATCTCCTGCACTTCACTGTTCGTTCTTATTCTCTACTCATTTTCTTTGGACCCATGATTATTCTTGCCACTCTTCTATTTGTTAAATTTAGTACCTCTGCAGAGTATGTTATCACTGATCCAACATAAATTCTCATTTTTGTCCCTACATATGTACTCTTAGTGTTAAACATCCTCTTATTCGCATATCTTCTTCTTAAACTTAGTTGAAATCCGTTGATCTGTTCAAATTGGTTCTGTGCGTATACTTGGCTTTTACTTTTATACATCTTCGGTAGCTTGCTAAGCTGGCTCTCCATATGCCTATCACCCTGCTTTTTATTGTTACGAAGGCAAATCATTAACACAGGGGGACCGACAACTTAGCATACTCTCCAAAGCACGGAGATAGTCAAGAAATTTATACGTTCAGACCCGGAGTCGAACCAGAAAACCCTACGTTAGCAGTTGATTGCGCTAACTATCAGGTCATGACCCCCGTCATTCGCATATCTAAAGAAGAATATAATCTATTAGCTGTAGTATATGGAAGTGTTATCTTCGCGAATATCAGAAAAACTAAAAAAAAGCATACTGATCAAGTCCTAGGAAAATACCAATATGGAATTAGAAAAGGAAGGTCAACGATCAACGGGGTACGTACGTGTCGAGTTACAGAAGGGAAGACTGAAAAATTGGACATAAACGCGGAAGTGATACAGAGATATGCCTTGTCAGCAACGTTATTCATTTTTATGTTAAAGATATGATCAGAAAAACAAATTGCGTGGGTACAATGATCAAGAAGGAGTAAGGTGACAGTTTACGCAGATGATATTATCTAGAACAGAGAAGAAAATGAGAGGAATACAGAAGTAGGATTATAATAATGAAAAAAAAGGCATAATATGCAATGCAGAAGAGGAATTAACAGGAAAACAGTAAACTTAAGAAAAGGGGACCATAATTTTGAAGAAGTTCATACATTTTAAGTATCTACCTTGGAGTGAAAGTCAATACTAGAAGTAACAGAGAGTACGAAATAAATAAACGGTTGCAGACAGGAAACAAAGATTTCTATGCTAACAGAAGACACTACAAAACAGAAACTTAAACAGAAGATGAGAATTTACAAGAATTTACAATACGAGGTATTGTACATGACATGCAAGAAGGAGGATCACTTGGGAGTTTTTGAGAGAAAGGTAGTACGAATGATTTTGGGACAAAGAAGAACTAAATATAAATTAAGAGTAAGGAGAAACAATGGGATAGTAAAAGAATTGTAAAATGAAGATATTGCGAGGTTTATAAAACGCAGTTATTCGAAAAGAAAATAACAAAACAACAAGAGTAGTGATGGAATGGAAGCCACATAAAGAGAGAGATAGGGGAAGGACGAGAACCAGAAGTTGGGACGTAGTTGTGCGAGATTTGAACGATATAAAGATCAAAAACTGGAGAGCGACATATTCTGATAGAAAAATATGGAAATCTATAGTTAATGAAGCAAAATCAGATAAGGAGAAAGATGGAAGAAGGCCGAGAACGAGATGGTGGGACTTAGTTGTGAAAGATTTGAAAGATATGAAAATCGGAAACTGGAAGGCAAAATGTTCTGATAGAAAAATATGGAGATCAATTATAGTTAATGAAGTAAAATTACACAAAAGTTATAGGTGTAATGATAACAAGGAAAGAGTAATCCACCTCGTGAAATAGATTGGGAAGACGTCCAGAGAGCGGTTATATTCCATCAGGAATAGAAACTGATATTCGTTCATTATTCGAATGCATCCACCGCCTTCAACCCATCTGTATTTATTCTTTGACTTCCTCTGTCTATCTGTTCTAGCTGTTTATCCTGAACTCCTTGAACACTCAGTTGAACTCACTTCACACATCTAAAAACAATGTAACGCAACTATTGTGGTTTGCATTCTAACTGCGACTTTCAAAGTTCATTAATAAATTACATTTGATTACTTACATAGGTAATAGTCAATCCGCCGACCCGTGTGTTCACGCCAACCTGACTTAAAAAGTGTGTAGGGACGTTGTCCAGTGTATTAGCTGTGAATACGCGCGCTCAAACAACTGCGCTGCTGAGGCGATTGATTTATGTAGCGCGGAACTTCTATTTATCGTGAACTAATTCTAGGACCGCAACAAATTTATTTCGTATTCCCGAAATCATCAAAGCTTCGTATACAAATCTTACAAATCTTGTACATGACAAATCTTTGTCAACTGCCCAAAAAATGATAAACTAAGAGACTCTCCGCAGAATCACCCCCCGAAAGGTCCCAAATACTCAACCGAGACTTTTCTACGAGAATCTATACTCGAATAACCCTATCCCTAGTTATTCAACCATATTTCCTTCCTTCTCAGTCCTTTTACCCTAATGAGGGTTTGGTGACCCATCTCGTTCTATCTCTTTCTATGCTTACGATGTGCGTTCAAATTGTTTTCACATACATAGAGGCCCTACTTGTTTAACGTGGGCTCCGAACCACGGGAAGTGTACTACACTTCATTTCGAGATGGATTTTCTTGGCAGATTACCTCGGTGGTTTGCCATTGCCTGCCGAGGAGAGACGGTCAGAATAAAGTTCTTACCCTGCCCGGATTCGATCCGAGCGTTTCGCATTAGCAGTAGACGCACTTAACTGCCCAGCTATGACCACCTCAACCATATTTATACCTCTTTTTATCACTCTCTTTCCAGTGGTCTCGGAGTGACCTTTCGGAGCGCGTGAATTTTTACCACAGACAAATTACACATCGTCGGGTATCACCCTATCGCTTCTGACGGGAAGCAATGGACAAGATTACTTTCGCAATCATGTAGATTGCATTGAAAATACCCGGTCAAATTAACGATACCCACTGTTGTCTACAGCTACACAGTTCACCTAAACAAAGAATAGTTGGAACAGCGTCATCTTACTCAAAATGTTCGCGTACCCCGAAAGAGATAAAATGTTTTATCGATTTATATTCTCGCTGATGAATTTTATCTCTTTCACTGCGCTAAATGTGGTTGATTAACAATAAATTATTACAATACCGTATATAATTTGCGATGTATCAATTTGACTCTGTAACAACCTGCCCCACTCTCCGCTACTATGTAATTTTAAATTTATTTGATATTCTGAACGGTAAGTTCACACTATTGCTTCACTAACATATTTAGTTATAAAAATTTTCAAATCTAAATTACTTCCTCTGGTTTAATAAGTTGTAAAATGATACTGAAAATTATAATTTTCATTTTTGTGAAAATTAAACCATTACACATAAAATATTAATTACAGAAGTTCAATAATGAATTACAAATTGGGCTAATACAATAATTCAGCAAATCGTGTGTAAATAACAACTCAACTATTATGGAAGCACAAGTGTTTCATTTCAACACCCTAAACTGAACAATAACGTTCACTTTGTATATAAATTCACAAAATTGTAAAGCTACTTTTCCTCTATTGTCAGTAAAGTGTCAACTGAAAGCTGTAAAATATCCCAAGTTATGTTATGTGATTTTCAGGTGACGATGTTAATTCAACATTGTAAAAGGTATGCCGATTTGTAATACTGTTTTGTTACATCTATTTTTAAAAAGTCAAGCCGCAATATTTCTAACTATCAACTATCATGATTTATGATTATTTTTGATAGAATTGTTGTGATGGAATAAAATAAAGCGATTTATTAGACTTCTAATTTAAACAGTCACCTTAAAAATTCCATTAAATTCTTTGTCCTTTTTACTTTCTTTATATTATAAAGAAAAGTACAACTACAAAACTATATTAATAGTGTGTACAATTATTATTATTATTTTAAAAAATGCATCGGAAATTTTTAATATTAAACTTTAATAAAATTTTGGGTTATTAAACACAATTTTTGACAAAGATGGTTTTTAGTATAGTGCCATGGAAATTCAATGAAAGGTACCAGATTTTTACTTTCCGAACCCCTAGGTAAGGAAAGTATTGTAATCAGGCAAAATCTGACCATCCAATTTTTTTTATCCAATTTTTTCATTCCAAATTTTTTTAATATCTAAAACTAATGATAATAATAATAATCTTTATTAGGTTACTAAGTACAAAATTAATTTACATCAGTCCTAAATGGTGGAGATCAGCAGTTGCTGGTTTTCATCTCAACTCAATTTGGAAGAATTCGTCCACATCATATAGCGCACTTTCATTTAGTGTTTTCTTCATTTCACTTTTAAATTTCCTAGTCGGAAGATTTTTGATTCGTTCTGGCAATTTGTTATACAGTTTTATTTGCAGATTCATTCCATTAGAACATTTGAGCCTATTTCTCTCAGTTCTCACTTCATTTCTGCTTTTGGTCTGATGCTCGTGTGTTGCGATGTTGTCTGAGATTTTCCGATCTGTCTTCACTCTCACTACACTAGCGTAAACATAGGCAGATGAGATCGTTTGAATACACAGATTACGGAAAATTGGCTTACAGTGAGTCCTTGAGGGTACTCCTTCTAGTGCACGTATAGCCCTCTTCTGTAGTAGGAACACTTTCTTTATCTGCGCTTCATTACCCCAGATCAAGAGTCCATACACCATTTTGGCATGAAACATTGAATAATAGACTGCCTTAGCTGCCGCTTTTCCAACCGTTTCCCCAATCCTTCTTATCGCAAAAATACTCCTACTTAGGGAACTCACCAGAACAGCCACATGTCTTTGCACATTATCTTTGCCAAGTCAGCAAAGTGTCCATTATTATGCCCAGGTATTTTACCGAAGACTTATCCTCTTGCTTAATCGCTCTACAGGCAGTGAACTTAACCATTTGAGTTTTGTCCATGTTTAGTAAGAGTTTGTTAGTTTCAAAGCAATCAGTAACTTCCCTTTGCCGATCATTTGCTTGGTCATTTTCTTCCATGACTAGGGCAGTGTCATCTACATACAAGGTGGTGTTGCATTTTACATTATGTGGCAGATCATTAATGTACAGAACGAAGAAGAATGGGCCCAAGATGCTTCCCTGCGGTACACCACAGGTAGCCTCCCACTCCTGACCGAGTTGCCACTTGTTTTCTGTTCTGGAAGTATGATTCAATGATTTCAAATGTTTTCCCCCTAAATCCGTAGTGTTGAATTTTGCTCAAGAATATATTGAGATTCATCACATCAAATGCCTTTGCCAGATCATAGAAGATGCCTTGGCACTTAAGTCCACTCTCTAGCATTTTGTAGATGTTTGATGTGAGCCGTAGTACTGCATCTATGGTGTTTTTTCCTTTTTGATATCCAAATTGCTCCTTCGTAAAAGATAGTATTCATTTAGGTATTTTTACAAAACACTTGACAAAAGAAGATGATTATTTATAATATTATCTTAAACAGTGTCATTTTATTGTTAATAATATTTTCGGAAAACTTTGGCTGACAATGAAATAGTAGAAATTTATAAAAACAAATTAATTAATTAGCTTATGGCAACAATGTATATGTAAAATACATACAGAATATTACAATGTCAATCAATAAATATATAATAATATAATATAATAATAATTACAATATGATTAACAAACAGAATCAAATATTAAAATATCAAAACACTACAAACATAGCAGGAACAATCTAGCAAGCATGAAAACAATAAATTATTATTGACGTCATTAATTAAATTATATAGATATTTTATTTTTTAACTATTCAAAATTAATATTAAATTATGATTTAAAAATAATAGTATATTATATATCAAGGTTGTGAAGGCCGTCATTATTGCCCTAGCGCCAAGATTATATTCCGAGGTGCTTTGCACCGAGGAATATAAGGCGCGGAGGCAATAATGGTCTTCACAACCGTGGTTTATATACGATTTTTTCCACTACTAGATTTATTACCATTTTTTAAAATTCTTTTTAACAAAAAAATTTTCAAATTTAAAATATTTATTTCAAATGACAGTTTTGTTTTGTTGATTTGACAGTTGATTTGACAGTTGTTGACAAATTTAGGTTATTAAATAAAATAAATCGCGGTTCGTCAAAATAACAATGGATGGCGCTGTCACTTGCTGTCACATTTAATTCGATTATAATGAATTTTTAAAATTAAATTAATGTATTAAAAAAGCGTTTTAAATAGTTTAAATACAATTAATTAGCATTTCTTGGTTATTCTAAATCATTTAATAACAACATTTTTCTTTAAAATAGTCGCCAAGTTATCAAAAAATGTCATTTTGTTCATAGGTTAATAATGGAAATATTATTCACCACTAGTTGAAAACGTGTCACTTCTTGATCGACTAACCTAAGTAAAAATGATAGCCTATATGACTAGTAGTGGAAAAAATAGTTAATTAAACTAGTAAAATATTTTGTAAAATGTAAAGTAAAATAATTATGTTTTTTAAGCTTATGTTAAAATAAAAATATATTTTACTCGTTTAATTAACTTTTTTATTTTTTACGTTTAATTTAATAATAAAACAAGAAACGAAAGAGGAGAAAGATTAAGACTCTTTGCAGAAGAAGAAGAACTTGTGATTCTTAACACTTTTTACACTTTTTGCCATTGTAATTATACATGGGTATCACCCCGGGATCAACTTGATAACGTGGTGAGAAACCAAATTGACTACATGCTAGTGAATAAGAGATTTCGTAACAGCTGTTTATCAGTCAAGACTTACCCGGGAGCCGAAATAGAATCCTGACCATTGTCCTCTAGTTGGAAAATTTAGGATTAAACTAAAAAGAGTAAATAAGAGAAAAACATCCAAAAAAAGATGGGATATGAGGAAACTAAAAGAACAAGAAACTAATGAAACGGTAGTGGGAGTGGTGTCTAAGGAACGCAGGAAATTGGAGGAAGTGAATGATGTTGACGAAGCATTGGAAGGGCTGTCTGATTCACTCAATAAGATCCGCGACAAACATTTGGTGAGCAGTATTATAAAAAGAAAAAGATGGATGACAGAAATACTTCAACTTATGAAAGAAAGATGAAAAATGAAAGTAAAAAACCACTTGACAGCATATGGGAACATTCAAAGACAAATAAGGAGAGAAATAAGGATGGCAAAGGAGAACTGGATGAGGGTGCAGTGTCAGGAGATAGAGGACTTGGAAGGGAGATGTGATGTGTTCAATATGCACAAAAAAGTCAGAGAGGCTGCTGGAATATACAGATCCAACACAGTAGGAAAGCTGCAGGACATAAATGGGAAGGTTATAGTCGATAAGCAAGAAACAATGGATACCTGGAAAGCATATATAACCGAACTGTTCGAAGACAACAGAGAAGAACACCCGGAAGAGTACACTTGCCCGGACAGCTTGCCAATCACAACAGATGAAGTCAACAGAATAGTTGCTCAGCTTAAGGAAGGTAGATCGGCTGGACCAGATGGTGTTCATGCTGAGTTTCTTAAGTTGTTTGATGAAGAGGGCATTACCTGGTTAACGAAAATATTTAACAGCATATATTCCAGCGGGGAAATACCAAAAGTTTGGTTTAGGTTCACATTCATATTACTTCCGAAGAAATCAAACGCTAAGCACTGCGGGGACTTCCGCACTATAAGTCTCATGAGTCACCTTTTGAAATTGTTCCTAAAAATAATTCACAAGAGAATTTATAAGCTATGCGAAGAGAACATCAGTCGTACACAGTTCGGTTTCCGCAATGCGTTGGGCACAAGAGAAGCACTTTTTAGCGTACAGGTGCTATTCCAGAGATACCGAGATGTCAACTGTGATGTTTTTGCCTGCTTCATTGATTACCAAAAGGAGTTTGATAATGTACGACATGATAAACTTATCAAAATATTGAAGGAGATTGGACTGAATAATGGAGATCTGAGAATTATCAGCAATCTCTATTGGAATCAAACATCAACTATACGTTTTCAAGAAGAGTTATCAGAGTCCATAAGGATTAAGAGAGGTATCCGGCAGGTATTCTCTCGTTAAGAATGCTCAATCTGTAAAGGAACAGGTACACCCTCGTCGAAAAATAAAATACACCAATGGTGATACATGTAAATTATAATTAATGGAAATTATGTTTGGCACACAAGAAAACAAACAAGGTAATAAAGTGCTTCAACAAATGCATAAACTTTGAAGGAAATGAACGGTAGCGTCACAGATGTAGACCTGACGCCGATATTCCCAGAAGCAGCACCAGACCAAAGAGTGATTGGCCAGTTAAGGAAAAACCCGTGATCACACAACCAAAAATTAGAAATAATTTGTCTTAACTCGAATTCGGATAAGCTAACAATTATTGAAGGTGACAACAGATCCCAATTTCTGGTGTGTGAATCGGTCGTTAAAGTAGATGACACAAAGCTGCTCTGCAAACCAACCTGCACGACGAACTTGAACACCGACACTATTTTCCCGTACAATGGTGTTGACACTACACAGAAGCGTCGTAAAAACGCTGGCACCCTCACTAACGGTTGCAAAATTCGGTGACTGCAGGAAAATAATCAAAACGAGACCTTCTCTTACAATTCTATGTAAAGCGAATTCGTTAGACTTGAAAATGGTAGACACTCCTTGCTATTTAAAAATTCCATGGTCACCCCCAACTTGGGGCAGTTTGGTGAAAGGTAATTGCAAATACATATCATGCCCTCCTTGCAAATTAAGTTGACTTGTTCGAGCATTTTACTAACGAAATGAGGTTAATGTCAAACGAACGTTTTGTTCTCACAGCACAATAACATAATCACAACATAATCCAATACCGATGATAAACATACAAAAAGTCACTAACTCAAATACTTTTACCATATTATCACTTTTCGCCTTTTTTTCGACCCTTGCATTGTTTCCAGTCATTTTTCGAATTTATTTATCTCATTTTCATCATCTTGGATTTGGCATTAAAATCGTAGCTGTCATTCTATTACTATGTCCACTTAAATTTTCTGATTGCAGAAATGTCCATCTAATGTTCCTATCAAGGTTTGTACAGAAGCCCACCTCCCCAGCCCACTCAATTTTGTCCTTAGCCAAGTGCCAGCTGGAACCAACCAGTAAAGGAACTATTTTTATCTGGATACCAATCTCCAGCAGCACAAGTCTATGCTTGGTGTGTGTGAAACATGGCAGCGCCTGTTAAACATAAATGTATTAGAAAATCAATACTTAAAAATTAATAATAATATGATTTTAAGATATAGTTTTTTATAGTTTTAAGATATAGTTTCTATTATATTTGCAAGGATGGCCAATATGATACGATGGGCTGTTACGAAAAATTTTCTCTTTTTCGCAACAACGTTGAATTTATTAAATTCAACTTTTACATCTAGCGACATATTTCGTAGCACTCTGTATAGCGAACGTATTTGACAGAGATTAAAACTCGCGCATGCAACGATAAGGACTTCTTGGGTTAGCGCTCGTACGAGCGGTCGGTTTTGTGTTTCAATGTGAAGTGATAACAATTTTGGTTCCAATTTTGATAAAATATTGGTAGCGATTTTGTGGGGGGTCCCTTTCAGCATCATGAATTGTTTTGGATGGTTTGCGCTCCAACCCATTACTATGGGGATTTTTTACGTTCGTGGTAGCTGAATTGTGGATGTATTCCAGGTCGTTATCTTTTTGTCGGACCACCTTGTCCATATTTTCTGGAAGGATATTTTTTTACTCAGTTCGGTAAGTTTTTATAATTTGAACTGATTGCTTCACAGGGCCCCACGCAAAATTAAAGTAGATGGTTTTATCCTTCTGCGTGGACTTAATCTTTTCCGAGCTGACTTCTCATTAGAGCAGTAAGGAAAGATTTTGTATCACTGGCGCCCCACGTTGGGCGCCAGTGATACTAAATCTTTCCTTACTGCTCTAATGAGAAGTCAGCTCGGAAAAGATTAAGTCCACGCAGAAGGATAAACCATCTACTTTAAATTTGCGTGGGGCCCTGGTGTTAGGTTTTAAACTAGCTCGTTATAGCCTGGAAGCGAGAGTCGTGGATCGTGTGAAAGAAACACCCCGGAGAGATCAAGGAAACAGCTTTGCTAACACAACACAATTAAAATTAACAATAAGAAGTTCATTGTCAGAAGGCAAAGATATACGCGATGTCGGATGTAAGAGGTGTTAGCCGACCAAAACAAGCACAGTAGCAACGACATTGCCACCGAAAATCACTCCCAAACATAAACCAAGGGCACATTCGAATGGTTATATAAAAATCCCACGATAAAGTGGAACCATATCGAATCCCCAATGATAAAACAAAAGACAGCAATCTCGGTGAAATGCCGCACCCTGTATATGGGTCGAACATCGCAGCCTTTCATAAAAAAAAGAACATAAAAACAAAAATAAACACACAAAAAAATGTTCAACATAGAATTTCAAATATGAAATTCGAACGTACTACGATCATTTTGGAATTCCTCCGTCAATGCATTTTACCATAAGCTATTCGTTGTAATAAGTGGAAATAAATACCCTGAACAAGTTAATTAAATAAAACACAAATATCAATAATTAATAATTAAAAGTTTATTACATATCAACCTGAACATTCGATCCATTTCACACTTGCGAGTGCGAACTGGATAAGATAAACTGATATCACCTCGCCGCAGGAATATAAAATTGCAAGGCTATCGCAATCTTGGCGACCACTATAAGAATAAAAAAATGCAAGACAAAAAGGCAAACCAAAATGTTACACAAAAAAAATACATAAATTGGTCAAGGGTGAACTCCAACGTCATCGTTCTCCAGGTGTACGGAAGAACATTTGGCCAAATTAATTATCACGTAACTGCGAAGCAATTAACAAAATTCATTGGTGAGCTCTAGAACGCTCCGGTCATGTTTGAAAGTGCTGTGAGGTAGTTTATCATTAAATTTGGTTCAAAATTTTGAAGAGGAATGATGCGATTTTGTGAGGGTTCCCATCCATCAATACGAATGGTTTTTTGGATCTTGCGCTCCAAACCCGTCATGGGGATGTTACATTCGTGGTTTGAGGGATGGTTGATTTTTTTCCCGGATCGTACATTTTTTGTTGGACCCATGGTCAATACTTCCTGTGAAATATTTACTTCCTTTCACAATGGTAAGTCACCTAATAATTTTGTTAATTGCTTCGCAGTTACGTGATAATTAATTTGGCCAAATGTTCTTCCGTACACCTGGAGAACGATGACGTTGGAGTTCACCCTTGACCAATTTATGTATTTTTTTTGTGTAACATTTTGGTTTGCCTTTTTGTCTTGCATTTTTTTATTCTTATAGTGGTCGCCAAGATTGCGATAGCCTTGCAATTTTATATTCCTGCGGCGAGGTGATATCAGTTTATCTTATCCAGTTCGCACTCGCAAGTGTGAAATGGATCGAATGTTCAGGTTGATATGTAATAAACTTTTAATTATTAATTATTGATATTTGTGTTTTATTTAATTAACTTGTTCAGGGTATTTATTTCCACTTATTACAACGAATAGCTTATGGTAAAATGCATTGACGGAGGAATTCCAAAATGATCGTAGTACGTTCGAATTTCATATTTGAAATTCTATGTTGAACATTTTTTTGTGTGTTTATTTTTGTTTTTATGTTCTTTTTTTTATGAAAGGCTGCGATGTTCGACCCATATACAGGGTGCGGCATTTCACCGAGATTGCTGTCTTTTGTTTTATCATTGGGGATTCGATATGGTTCCACTTTATCGTGGGATTTTTATATAACCATTCGAATGTGCCCTTGGTTTATGTTTGGGAGTGATTTTCGGTGGCAATGTCGTTGCTACTGTGCTTGTTTTGGTCGGCTAACACCTCTTACATCCGACATCGCGTATATCTTTGCCTTCTGACAATGAACTTCTTATTGTTAATTTTAATTGTGTTGTGTTAGCAAAGCTGTTTCCTTGATCTCTCCGGGGTGTTTCTTTCACACGATCCACGACTCTCGCTTCCAGGCTATAACGAGCTAGTTTAAAACCTAACACCAGGGCCCCACGCAAATTTAAAGTAGATGGTTTATCCTTCTGCGTGGACTTAATCTTTTCCGAGCTGACTTCTCATTAGAGCAGTAAGGAAAGATTTAGTATCAGGGCAGTGTGTTTAAGTGTTTGTTTTGAGTACCCCATCATCTACCAATGATGCTAAATTTTTACTTTACTTAGATAGCCAAAACTGAGACCGAAAGAAGAAGTATCCCACTAAAGGTGGGATATCCCAAGAAGAAGGAAAAATGTTTACATTGAAAGACAAGGGTTCAGAGCTGATACCGGTGAAAGCAATAGATACTAGAACAAAAAAACTGAATCATGGAAATGAAGCGACCATAACATATCGAACGAGAGCCCCAAATACCGGAGATGAAACACATAATAAACAAGGCAAAGCAAATGAAAAATCAAGATAGAAGACGAAACAATGAACTTAGTGCAGAGAAAGACAAAACGCAAAGAAGCCCTGATTATAGTGGGCACATGGAACGTAAAATAAATACTGAAACTCGGTAAATTGAACGAAATGGCGAATGAGATATGAGATAGAAGGTAGATGTAGCAGCGTTACAAGAGTTAAGATGGAGTGGGCAAGGCGAAATTCAAAAGAAGAACTACACGCTATTTTTCTCAGGACAAAACAAACAAAGACGAAACACAAACTTTATTGCAATAGAAAAAAATAACAAGAATATAATATTAATATTCCAGTTGGAAGGAAATCGTGACTATTGCAGTAAAATTGTAGCAAATCCTAAGTCCAAAATCCTAATAAAATTTTATTAAGATATTGGACTTAGGTTTTTTTTGCATTGTAAAACACATACCTACTTTAATTTTCTGTAATAAAATATAAAATCATGAAATTTAGACTTAGGTTTTTTCTGCATTCACATGACGATATATGAGTGCAATTTCAAATATGTATTATGAAGACTAATCCTTCCCCTTCAAGCTGATTTTGAAATCCTGGAAATAAGATAAGCAATATTCAATATGTAATTATGTAAAGGTGAAAATAAAATAAATTGAAATAATTTATGAAAATGCTCAGGTATTCCTAATTTAGAAATATCAAAGGAATTTAATTTATTAAGGAATTCCCAATCTTATATTGAGAATTAGAAATCCCAATGAGGAATTCCGTATTTCCCAATATAATTCAGAATTAAATATTTATTATGGTGTAATAAATCTTTATAAAATATAGAAAATGTAAATGGTCAGGACCGTATCAAGAATTATTCTTATCGCGTTTAATTTATACTGTTTATACGGCCAAAAACGTGAAATTATAAAAACTCACCTAAACTAAAAAATGTTGGTGCGGTGATGTGTTAATATTCTGACTCCTTGGTTGTTAAGAAATTAATAATAATTAGGTAATTGCTAATCTTGAAAAATTTACAGTTCAAAATTCAAAATTAGTTTCAGGTATGACAAAATTTCAGAATATTAATTATAACAGCTTAATGTGATTGCAAATTACCTTAAATATTTTCGGATGTGTACCACAAAATTGTAATAAGTCTTCAATTATCGTTAATTGCTATCGTCATGTAGCGAATATTAAACTACAAACTTTAATCGGGTGTGATTATTTCATGCGTGATTTTAATTAATTATAATTTTAAGTCAATTAAAGTTTGCATAATCTAGTAATATGTAATAAATAAGAACTACTGAATAATATTTTAATGAAAAAAATTATTTTTATTTTTCTGTACTTTATTTTTCTAATAAACAGATGTACCTACATAATAATTATTATTATATTCAATTTGTGGTAATTAATGCGATATAATAATTTATTTATAACAAATTTTATATACGTAGATATAGATTCGAAAACTCAAAACATTAGGGTTTAAATTTTTTACTGCTTAAGCGCTATAATATTAAAAGAAACTTACGACGCCCTCTCTGAACCAAAAGTCAATATATCTCAAATCTAGCTGTACCTTAAAATTATAAATATAGATTTGATAACAATTTTAATAATTTCACAACTTGATCGAAGTTAGAAAATTAAATTTTATTTGAACTATTCATTTTTGTGTTAAAACAGTAGCGATAATTGTTATAGAACATGGACCAAGCGCAACAATGCTAACTATGGATAATTCCAAAAGATGGTACTGCTAACATTGGTTCTTATTCAAATTTTGTATGATAAAAATTTGTAATTATTTTTTAATAATCTTAAAAAGTTCAATAAAACAACAATGGAACCGTATTGATTTTTTTCTACAGTTTCTTGGCATATATTTTCTAACTATAGATTTACAATTGGATAATTAACATAAAATGTTAAACTTTGTATTTTATTAAAAGTTTCCATTAGTTTCCAACTTAAGGGCTCGCCACATAGCCTGTGCTGTGCTATGCTATGCTCTGTGTTATGTCAACACAAACGTTGAACAATGTCATGGTCATGCGCAAAATAGCATAGCAACTCATAACTATGTGAACGTCACTATTGAAACCCTATGTTTTTACTTCAATGTTTGACATTGGCATAGCACAGCACAGGCTATGTGGCGAGCCCTTTAGTATCGTGACTTCCCTATTATTTTGACTTTTGACGTAGGTATGTAAATGGTAATCAAAATACAAATACGTAAATGAAAATTTATTCCCGGTGAGTTTTTTTATTTTTTTGCTTTATACTAAAGAGATTTTTAAACTGAATTACTCTTACAGAAATTTCAAAATTTTCCTTCTGAAAAATTAATCATGGATACTTGGAGATTTTCAACACCTTCAAGGTACTCGTATTTAATTTTTTATCGTGATTGATGTTATTACATATCTTATTAATTAAACAGTACAACTAAAAAATTAATTTAGGCATTGCCCAATATTACTCATACAATAGAATTAATATAGTGGATGTTGCTAAAAATTATTTTTAATTATTGTGAAAAATACTTTTATCTCATGAGAAAACTATTAATTATATTGCACCAATATTTTAGTCTATAGTGAAAGGCTCTAAATTAAAACATATTTGTGAAATATTAATAATGATATTATTCTTTCAAGTTCTTGAGTAGATAAATACTATTATAAAAATTTGATTTAAACCATTTTTTATTGAAGCAAGTAAATAACAACAAATGTTATCTGTGCCCACATGATTTTATTCTTCTTAAACGGCAAGGCCCATCATCAGAATTAACATTAACTGAAAAAACTAACAAGAAAAAACATAAAATCAAAGAAACTCAATCAATTACATGTTTCGACCTTATTCAAGATTTTACCCGTGAAACTGATCTCATCAGATCTGTATTGGCGAAATGAAAATATAAATTAAACTTGCCATTTTTCAAATCAATGCCTAAACTTCAAATATAACCCAAACCGCCAAAGACCGATTCCTCAACTATAAACTATTTATCACAATTTTGAATTTCTCGTAATTCAAAATTTTGAACTACAGTCATTTGCGTGGAACTTCGACCCTCGTCATAATTCTTAACCATACGAACTAAGATGAGAATCACTAGTAAAATGTATGTTTGCGAACATAACATTTTGTGAAGTAAAATAGAAGCGGTACATTCAAATCTCTGCCATAGATTAACCTAACCTGTCAAAATACAAATAAATTAATTAAGGTTAAATTAAAAAATATTAACGGACCTCCATTTTCTTTCTCACGTTGAAAATATTCCAGTAAATTACCTAAATACACGCTGTTGACAAGTCGAATCATTGTAGATGATTCAACTATCCAGTGAATATCGGACAAATGTGAAGCTAAATTAAAAAAATTTCAAACAAACTGAAAAGATAAGGTATAATCATCAAGACCCAATCGGCAATCTTAAAACAAGAAGCAACAATCAATACTACCATGAAGCAAGCAGTTCAAAGGTGAAAGTAACATATGCTAAAATCCAGTGAACATCTAATAAAAGCAGCCAAATATCCTCAATAGTATGCAATGATCCAAGCAGATCTGTCAGATTTAAAGTAAAGTACTTTATGAAATGAATAGTTCTCAAGATGTTAACATGACGCTTCTGCTTAAGGTGCCGTATCCGTTCAGGGAACCTTGGCTATCAATTTGAGCAAAGCCAAGATAACTTATATGAGAAAGTCATTTTTTCCCACTGCCTTTTTGATAGCCTATAGATTAATTTTGGACTTTAGATCACAGTGGTGTATCCAGCACGACCAGGAATAGAACACCTTCCTACCGACGGATAACACGCCGATTATTTGTCTCTTTCTCGGTCTGTTAGGCGAATTATAGCCCCATGGTAACAGTTACCGGGCTATTACCGTCCTCACGAGGTTGTAATTATGTAAAACCGCTCCAGGGAAGTGACGATATTCTAATGTTACACAACAACAGTCCAAATGACCGTCAAAGGGCAATACGGCTAATATTTATCACTTCCCGCGGCCTGTTTAGGGAATTGCGGTTCTGCGGGGATGGTAACAGCCCGAGGATTGTTAGCTGCGGACTGTAACTTCCCAAACCAAAAGTGATAAATATTCGGCGTGCTGCCCTTTGACAGACATTTTGAGCCTGTCCAAATGCCTGTCGTCGGACAACATTTGAATATTTTCATTTCCCTAGGGCTGTTACATCTAGGGGTGCGCGATTATGAAATTTCATAATCGATTATCGATTATAAAAAATAATCGATTTTTTTCGATTAATCGATTATTGAAAATAATCGATTATGAACTCATAATCGATTATGAACCCATAATCGATTATGAATTCATAATCGATTATGAACTCATAGTCGATTATGAACTCATAGTCGATTATGAACTCATAGTCGATTATGAACTGATAACTTAAGGCTATTAAGGGTTACTAAATTACTATAAATATAATTTATTATTTTGCTAATTGTGTTACGGTGGTGCTGATAAGAAGTGTTACTAAGCACCAGTTGATAACATAATTGTCTTTTATTTTAATTTTTCATTTATTTAGGATATACCTAACCAAGTATTTAGAAATATGTACATGCATTTTGTCTAGATTACAAACACTTTTCATTTTTAAACCTGTGGAACGTAACTAATAAGTTTTATAATGTAAATAATAATGAATTTACTACGTCACGAAGAAAGACGGACAACCAGACATGACTTTGTAATATTATGTAGTACCAAAGATAAACATGTCGTGCAATCTCAAAAGTGCAAACCCATAGTAATTCTACCCACTAATTAACGAACTCGATCAAATTATGAATTGGAATTAAATTTTTATTTAAAAAACATTTAAAAATTATTTTGATCAGGAATTGAAAATATTTAAATAAACTTACATTAATTAGTTAATCTACATACATTAATTTAATTTCGAAAATTTTGTAGATCATTTTATTGAGTTTGAATTCTGGAGATTCGTATTACCGTGGGTTCAAATTATTCAGATTGCACCACATAACCTCCAACCAAGTACCTGGAAGCATAATATTATTTATAATGTTGCGATACAAAAATTTGTAATTGCAGGTTTATTTTCATAATCGATTATTTCCACAATCGATTATTTTCACAATCGATTATTTTCACAATTGATTATTTTCACAATCGATTATTTTCACAATCGATTATTTTCACAATCGATTATTCTCACAATCGATTATTTTCACAATCGATTATTTTCACAATCGATTAATCGATTATTATAAATTATCATAATCGATTATGAAATAATCGATTATTCGAATTACGGTGTCGATTAATCGATTATATGCGCACCCCTAGTTACATCCAATAACAGCCCCTCTCAAACACACCACGGGAAGTGAAGAATATTCGGCTTGTTACCCTTTGACAGTAATTTCTGGCGATTTCTTATAAAGAAATCTTATTGTTGTTGTTCTTATAAAGTAATATACAGGGTCTTTTACTGACCAATGTAAAGTTCTGTTTTTATAGAAACCCTGAATCTTTTAAACACAACTTTTGCAAATATAGGCGCTTTCCCAATAGGAAATTTAATGGGCTATAACTTTACTTTATTAAACTTTTTTGAGAAACTAATTCATTTCAAAGAAAAACTCAAATTTGATAATAAAATTTATTTTTTTGCATCGTTCGTGGAGACACCCAGTATATTGTCATACAAAGCAACCCTTAAATGATTGTTTATACTTACATTCACCTTGCTCCGGTCTAGCTCAGCCCAACGATGAACAATTTATGCAAAACTTTGAAATGCTCTCAAAACAACTCATCAAAACCTTTTGAATGATAAAAATTTTGACTGTGGATTTCTCCCAAAAACTCCCACTTTCAAGCAACGAATAAAATGTAATTGCAAAGAAATTTTTATATTCAAATTTATAAGTATCATTGATTTATAGAAAATTTACCTGGTACCAGTTTGAATTACAAACTCAATATTTTACAAATTTTCATTGGGAAATTCCCTTACAAATAAATGAGTTCGTTGAAATTTTGCTGGATTATCTTCTTTTTGAGTTGACGTACTGTCAGCGCAAAACGTAAAATGTTCTTTTTTTGAAATTCGCGTAAAGATTTGTTTTGTTTACGCGGGAAGTCTTTATTTATCGCGCACAAAAATGTTTTAAAAATGTTAAATATTAAATCTGACCTTTTATTCTCGTGCTTGTCTTTGTATTGTGATGATTGGCTCCAATGAGATTATGTCATCCTGAACCATTCCAATGTATAAGAGGTGTTGACAGCGGCTCCATCAGTGACTATTAAAATTTAATTATTTCCATCAACAATCCGAATCCAATTTGTTGTTGATTCTTTTCTTCGGTAAATAATGTAAGTGGAAAGTGTTTTATCTTCTCCAATAACTGCTGATTATTAATTATATTGATTTTGTTTACTTTCAGAATTGTAAACAAAAGACGACCATTTTTATTCAGAAAAACCTTTTTCATAAACTTAAAAATCCAAATGTGGGATCCAAAATTAATATTGGTTAAATTTTTAACCATACGCAACTTGCTCCGTTGAGTGTCAATGGCATCCTAAAATAATTTAACAGCACTGAACTTACTCTGTTGAGTGCCAATGGCATACTAAAAACTTCCTACACTTGTAGGTTAAATACGCAACATACTCGTTTGAGTGCCCAAGGCTTACTAAATTCTGGTGATTTTCTCAAAATTTCGTAAAATTTTGTGTCTATGGTACCGCTTTCACTTCTTAATTCCATCCAAATTTTCCAAATGTCACGCTATGAAGTTAAATAAACGTCTGTAGGTAAGTTTTTATGTGATTTTTTTACTCTTAGACTATTTCAAAATGTTTTATATTGCAGAATTCATCATTTCCACCGAGATGCAGCGACGAGACTGGAGCCACTTCCATTTGTTTTTTAGAAGACCTTTTTTTTTTATAACTCCGATACTAAACCGCACATAACCAGCTTCTGAATACTTTTAAACAACACTATGAAGAATTTCTCAAAGAATGTTATACCTCACAAGTTACAAGATTTGTTATTTGTTACAAAATTTTACATTTTAGAATCCATGTGATTCTAGGTTAAAAGATAACAAAATTTTACAAGAATTTTTGATTTTCTTTGCAATTACCTTGCCCTTGTGAAATCTGAAGTGACAAATTTCTTCCCGAGATTGACCAGAGAGCTTACAACACATTTAAAAGATATCCACAGTCTTATTTCTTTCTTTATTAGAAATCGTGTGAAGTCAGGATTTTGATTTTTGAGTTGCTACCCTTGAGACCCCTCTTGTTTTGCTGCTAAATCACTTTAACATAGTGCTGCTTAATCACTGAGCTCAGCCAACCCTGAACAAAGCTCCTGTTTGTACAAAACATAAATGTCATTGCATGAGAGAAAAACTTTATTAGCTTGTCAGGCTTTTCACCCATATGAATTTCAAAGGACCCAGCAAAATACGACAATATATTGTACTTAAATAACTTTTTAGCTTAATATACAGGTACGAATATAATACTATTTTTAATACAAAACTAAAAGCATAATTAATATTTCAGCTAAATATAGTTATTTAATATCTTTCGTTGACGAAATGTCCGGCAATAAATCGTCCTAAAATGCAGACCGTTACAAATATGAAGTAAGAAAAATTATTGGTATAGTACATACTTGTAAATTGTATCTATGTTTAAGAGATTAATGCTATTTAAATACCTAATTAATGAATGGAGAATGTGTAAGTATTTATCGTTACATAAGCAATATGCGAAACGCATTATTGAATGAATACTTATTATTTTGCAATATCAACAATTGAATGAAATTAAAACTTTACGCACTTTTAATTTAATTTATACTTATAGAAGGGCAAGCAAAATAGTGATTCACAAATCTAGCCTATATGAATTAATTATACAATACTGTAATAGCAATTAATTCAGTTGTGGTTCATGTAGTGAAACTCGATATCTGTATTTTATAATTACCAAAAATTGCTCGAAACGCTTTTCCAGAACTAAAATTAACAAAATTTTACAAATAAATTTCACTGTAAGTATAATTTCAAAAACGTTTCGTCATACCATGCCATATTATCTTCTCAACATTCTTGATTGTCCAATGTCTCAATGTACAAGATAGGATTGGCGCCCGAGCAATTTACTTATTCCGTCGAAAAATTAAAAGAAATTGGTGACTGTGTTGTCTCATTTTGGGCACATTTTTCTTCCATTAAGCTTCCTCGTAGCTCTAGCAAAATTTAATACGATATGAAAAAACGAATTTTTGATTGTAAAAATGACTTTATTTTTCAGTATATTCTCCCTCAACTTCGATACACTTATTTCCAGCAATCCTCCAATTTATGGATCCCATCTCTGTAGTAATTTTCCGGAAGGTTTGCAAAATACCTCTCTATGGCAGTTATTACCTCTTCGTTTGATGAAAATCGTTTTCCACGAAAGAATTTTTTGAGATGTCAGAAGAGCCAGAAGTCAGAGGGAGCTGAATTTGGCGAATAGGCTGGTTGTTGCAACAATTCGTACTTTAATTCACTGATCTTCGCAATGGTTTTTTGAGCTGTGTGAGCAGGTGCAATATCTTGATGGAAAATGAAATTTTCTGCTGGAAACCGGGTCTTTCTTCACGAATTTTTACAATCTATTGATTCAAAAGGTTACAATAATAATCTGAGTTTATTGTTTTACCAGTTTGGAGGTAATACACGAACAAAATACCGTTTGAATCCCAAAAAACTACCGCTAACACCTTCTTGGTCGATTTCTGGACACGAATTCGCTTCGGAGGCGAAGAGCCGGGTTCACACCACTCCTTAGCCTCTTGTTTTGACTCAGGATCATGGTGGTAGACCCAAGTCTCTTCCATAGTAATGAAACGACGCACGAAATCCTTTTTATCCTTTTTGTAAAACACTCTAGATGTTGCTGACAAAGTCGCAATCGAATGTGTTTTTGTTGCATTGTTAACGAATGCGGCACCCATTGTGCACACAGCTTTATTGAAACCCAAAACTTGACATAAAATATTGCTTACTGTTCCTAATGAAATGCTTAGAGCTTCTACAAAATGTCTCTCGATAAATCGACGATCTTCCAAAACCATATCCTGTATTTTTGCGACCATTTCTGGTGTTGATGCAGTTTTTGGACGTCCTTCACGTGGATCGTCTTCAAAGTTTGTACGATCACTTTTAAACAAACCAGCCCACTTATTATTATTATTATTAACGGGTTGTGGTTCTGACCCCCACTGCACTAAAGTTTAAGCCTATTGTGCCCTACGTTCCAGGTTTTTACTCCATCAACTGCGTTTCCTCAACAAAGTCAAGTATGCAGTTGAAGGGTGCTTGTGCAATCTCCTCAGTATCCGGGTATGGGAAACCAAGGTGACGTAGCCTGCTCCCAGCCAAGGCCGGGTATTTGCATAAGATATGGTGGGGTGTTTCGTCCTCTTCACCACACATCCTACAAATGGGATTTTCAACCAGCCCCATGATGTTGAGGTGTCTGTTAAGGCAGCAGTGTCCAGTAAATAGTCCTACTATCCTTCTCAGTTATTTCCTACTCAGCTTGAGTATTTCTTTCCTTCTAGGCTCACTCAACGGGCCCCTTATGAACATCCGCGATTTCCTCAGTCCAGGGACTCCCGTCCAGTGCGCAAGGTGTTGTTCTGTTAGTTTTTCCCTGATACTTTTCTTTGCGGTCGTATGTGAGATCCCGCAGAAAGGCTCAGGGCCTATTAGGTGTTTATTAGCAGCCTCTCTCGCAAGTGAGTCTGCTTCTTCGTTTCCCTTGATGCCTTGGTGTCCCGGCACCCACATTAGCGCAAATCTGTTGTGGTTAGCCAGTCTTACCAGTGCATCCGCGCATTGTTTAACGACCTTGGAGTGTGATTCAACTCCTTCCAAGGCACGTAGTGCTGCCTGGCTGTCAGTCATGATGCAGATCTTTCTATTTTCATAGTTTCTCCACATCATTTCTTCTACACAGACCAATATTGCCATTATTTCTGCCTGGAATACAGTGGCGAGGGATCCCAGATTTATGCTAAGAGCTTCACCTGATCTTCTGCCGCACACTCCTGTTCCAGTACTTATCTCTATTTTAGATCCATCTGTGTACCAGATGGTGTCATATCGTAGACTCAGCCCCTGTGAGGTTTCTGCCTCTCCCCTGTCAAGGTATAATAATCCTGAAAGGTTTTCGGAAGTCCCTCACGGTGCTAGTTCTATCCGATTTCATGCTAAGCATGCTGTTACTCTTAATTGAGTTCAGGATCATGGTGTGAGATCCACTTTTTGGATTCACATTCCCATAGCCATTAATTGTCATTCTATAAGCTGCTAGTAGAGCCTCAGTCTCCACAACTATGTGCAGAGGCCGTAGTCCCAGAAGAGCCTCCATAGAAGCGGTTGGCGTAGATGTCATTGCCCCCGTAATACCTAGGCACGCAAGTCTTTGTAGCTTGTTTAGCCTGTTTATGCTATTCCTTTTCCTGGCTTTGTGCCACCAGATCAGGGCCGAATATGTTATCGTGGGTATCACTACTTTGGTGTACAGCCAAAGTACCATTCTAGGTTTTAGTCCCCACGTTTTACCAATCATGCTCATACAAGCCCATAAGGCCTTAGTCGCTTTGATTGTAGCGCTCTTTATGTGTTGTGTGAAGGTCAACCTGTTGTCTAGAGTTAGACCCAGGTACTTGACCTCCCTCTTCAGATGTTGCTCCTCCCCCCACATCCTCAGAGTTCCCACATCTTGTATTTTTGTGCGTCTCGTGAACGCAACAACAGAGGTTTTTCCCCGATTAACCGACAGTCCCTCTCTTGTGCACCATCTTTCGACAGTTCTCAGGGCTTTTTGCATCAGTGATGACACAACTTCCCCAAATTTCCCAATGACAAGGATTGTGACATCGTCACCAAATCCCTGCCCATGAACCCCATCCTGTTCCAGTTCCTGCAGAAGGCTATCCACCATCAGACACCACAGCAGGGATGAGAGGACCCCCCCCCCCCCTGCGGACACCCACATGAAATGGCTTGTTAACAAATAATGAATTAACAGATCGAAATGAAATTTTGGTTATGTTCTTATGAATGATGAAATATTAAAATGGCGTCGAAGTTTTCGTTCTAATATTGACGAATAGATGGCGCTCCACGAACTTATTGAGCTGCAGTATTAAACGAAGTTTTTTGCGTAACTATCGTTATTCCTTATGAACTGAATATTAGATATTTTTCTCTGTGTAATTTTTACTTGAGCAAGAATGAAATAGTTGTGAATAATCTTAATTAACTACATTAAATTCTGTAATTAAAATATCAAGAACTTGCAGTTATTATAATCAATTTCAACTGTATTGGTACTGATTGAATAATCGATTATTATGTATTGGTAATGAACACATTAAAAGTAATTCAAAAATTTAATTATTTATGCAGTTACTGAGTTATTTTATTTAGTGCTTTATTTACATACAAATTGTAGATTTCCACGTGTGAAAAGTTAAATTTACAGGAAACATTAAAATTAATATTTATAAATTTGTAACAACCCAAATTGCATCAAGTAAATCTTGAGGTCGTATGAATGCTACTACGGGTAGCTATGGAAGCTGGATTCAGGGGATGACCCATTTGGCCGTAAAAATTGCTATTAAAAATCGATAATCCACCAACAAAATTTAATTGAATTTAAATTAGATCGCAATTGCTGAGTACGGTCCTTCCCGGTTGATAGTTTATTTTAAAGCAATCCAAACCGCAAATGTCTCTCTGATTTATTATTTTTACTTTGATTTTTATAAACAAGTTGTGAGTTGCTGAACTAAGAAATCTACACCCAAACTTAATGATAAACCAGCTACCTGAATTCTAACCTAAAATGAACGGGGGCAGTGAACAGGGCAAAACGGAGGTTAATCAAACAGGAGTGGAATTTTATCAGGAATTAAATAAAGATTACCTACGAACCTGTTCATCCGGTCATCGGAAGTCGTCGGGATGTGCACGATAGCTTTGAAAGGATGCCATGTCAAACCGAAAACATACCTTTCAAGTAGCTAGAGCTTCAGCAGGACTCCGTGTCGATAACAGCAAAGTGAATAAATATGCCTTGCCAAACCAAAGACGTGTAGATGTCGGAAATTTTGAAAGTGCCTTGCAAAACCGAAAACATATCGATGGGTGGGGGTAGATAGAGCAAGCGCGCCTTGCTCTCGGAAGAAATCATATACCTTGCGAACCTAAGACATGTAGGAAGTCGAGATCCCTTGCTAAATCGAAAACATCTCGGGGGTTGTTAGATTATCTTCCTTTAAAGAGCAAATATCTTATTGGTATGATTGAATGAACCCATGCCAGGATCGCATAGGTCAAATTGCTGTGGATTAAGCCAAAGTAAGCCATTTCTAGGACCTTTAGAGATATGAGATTTTTTAGTTGTCTCATGACAAAAATATACTTTGACAACTTGCACGGGAGTTTATGTTTATACGGAGCTCCCAAGTTAGTTTAGAGCCCAACTTTACTCCAACAAAACTCTACGGATTCATTATTAAAATTGGGCCCAACACAAAATCCTGAGGAAATTCAACTTGACATTATAAAATTTTTTGAAATTCCTTAAGGTTTGACCAGCCAACTGCATGCAGAAATTCATTAAGAAGCGGAAAGCCACGTTGCGTTATCGGTGTATACTTGATGCATTTTGCAAATTTTCCATTTTATTGTTCGTTTTTTATTTACCAGCAAACGAAAATTGTCGAAGCGGTCTTTCGGACTTTCTTTCCTTCTAACCTGAGGAAAGTCTCCGTGCTTCGGAGAGCATGTAAAGCCGGCGATCCCCTTGATCTAACCTGATTTAAATGTCAAGCAGAGTAATAAAAATCATCCCTACCGCCCATCGACTCCGCAATGCCTGACTGCATTGGGGCTTAGGGCCGGGTAACGTGGTCCAGGAGCCATACATCGGCAGCAGCTACTAGTTTACTAGGGTCTACCAATAAGAAATTTGTTTTTAAATTTGGTAGAATTAGGTTATGTTGAGAGTTCTGTTATTCAGTTTTTTGACATATGCACAGTAGAAGGTTTAGAACAGTGATGAGCAACCTTTTTTTACAACGGGCCAGCTACAAATTTTAAAATGTTGTGCGGGCCGCATGTAAGAAACTTATGATCATATAGGGTGTTGTTTAGATGCATGAGAACTTCAAATTGAAATGAAACATTAAATAAAATTGATGGAATGTTTTTTTAATTATTTTTTATGAAAGTAAATTTAATGCCATTTATGATTTGAAAATGATTTCCGGCATGTGACCACCACGACTAATCGTTACAAAGCGCATCCGATTAGTCCAATTTTTGACCACTTTTTCCAATATTTCTGGCCTTATTTCATAAATGGCTTGCTGAATATTGACCTCCAATGATTCCAGAGTTGTTGGTTTGTTACCATAAACCATGGATTTAACGTACCCCCAAAGAAAATAATCTGGAGGCGTCAAATCACACGATCTTGGAAGCCAATTGATAGGACTATTTCTTGAAATAATATTGTCATCAAATTGTCCTTTCAATAAATCGATGGTTTCGGTGGCTATGCGGCACGTAGAGCTATCCTGTTGGAACCATAAGTTGTCGATGTTTAACTCTTGGATTTTTGGAAACAAAAATGTATTGAGCGTGTGTTAATATCTCACCATTCACCGTAACGGTAGCTCCTTCCTCATTTCGAAAGAAATATGGACCGATGATGCCATTGGCGTGTATTCCACACCAAACAGACAATTTTAATGGATGCAAGGCAGTCTCAAGATAAAGTTCCGGATTGGTATCAGTCCATATACGGCAATTTTGCTTGTTCACATACTCATTTAACCAGAAATGTGCCTCGTCACTGAACAAATTTTGGCGGTAAAGAAATGGATCTACTTCCAATTGGTTGTGAGCCCAATCTGCTAACGCACGACGCAATCGATGATAATTAGGCTTCAATTCTTGAACCAACTGGATCTTGTAAGGATGCAAACCAAGATCTTCATGTAACATTTTCCATGTGTGGATGGACAAAGCCCAAGTTGTTGAGCACGATGACGAATTGAAATGTTTGGGTTCTTTTGCACACTTTCACTCACGGAAGCGATAGTTTCTTTGGTACGCACATATATTTGTCTTGTTGGCGGTCCTACATCATGCAATGAAGAAGTGATACGAAATTTATCCATCACCGCACCAATAGCATGCTCAGAAGGTCGATTATGTCGACCATAAATTGGGCGAAGAGCTCTATAAGTTTCGCTAACGGAATTCTGACTTTGAAAATAAATCTCCACAATATGGTAGCGTTGTTCAAGTGTTAATTAAATTTATTCATGATTAAATGGCAAACCTTTCTGAACACAAATGTCAAAAAACTGTCACTTTAACAAAATTCATTCAAAAGTTATCCCTATTGAAAGATCTCATGCAGCTAAAAAACACCCTATACAAACACTGAATGAGGAACTCAAATTATCTCTTTATTAACAAAATAAACCTAACCCTAAAAGTCAAATTGTAAAATCTTTGAAGGGCCGCAAAGGGCCGCAGGACCTGAAGAACTCCCATCAAAGTGCTTGGGAACATAAAAAATGGGAAAAGGATAGAGAAGTACTTGAATCAAGAATCGGAGCTCTGGAGGAGAGGTTCGAAAGAAAAGAGAAAATAAAGCGCAAAATAAAACATTACAATTAAAGGACTACGCAACACAGAGAGTAGCAATGAGTAGCAAACATCGTAGAAATGATGTTGACATGCGAGGAAAACTAGGTGATCATAGATACTATGATCCGCAGCGTCATGTCCACCAAGGCAAAAGACTAGATCCAATTCAATATGAGGGTGTGACTGCAGCAACCAAAGGTAGAAAAACGCTATGATGGATGGAACCATTATAAAATAAAATAAAATATTATTAAAACAGATGATCTTATCAACATAACATATATTCGCCATAAAGAGCACCAACAGCCTGGACCGCCTTCAGAATCACGACTAAATAAAATACAGTAGTCTAATTATAAATTCAAAATAACGTTACCGAATGTCATGTTTCGATATTAATCATCGTGATATTCACATAATTTATATATTTAAAACAATTTTAATATTTTATATAAGTAATTATCTACTTATGTAAATATATGTAACATTTCCTATAAATTTATGAAATTATTTATTTATAACTTTGTAGCATCAATTAATTATAAATTTCATTATAGATTTAAATTGGTTTTATTACATTTCTAATAAATTTCTAAATTATTTTTGCAATAACTAATAATAATTATTTTGAAAACTTCGTTTGCAATTGTCAATATTAACTATTTAAATATCATAACCTTTAAAATCCAATACCAGACTTTTATATCAGAATATCAAAGTTGAATAAGCACGCCGTTAATACACCGATTTGTTTATATTAAAATCGAAACTGCAAGATTTTCTTGTGGTCATTACGAAGAATGTATGTCAGTGAGGTAGATGCACGATACGTCAAGGTCGTGTTGAGAGACTTCAATTAAAGATGTTGTAATTTCGTTACTTTTCATTTGAAAATAACTTGAAACTGTATACCAAGACTTTTTAAAGATTTTTTGCAACTGTGCTAAATTTATTTTATTTTTTTTTGTAATTTTATGTAATTACCTATATGGTGTCCTGTACGCTTCAACGAACCATAACTAAAAGAATACAAAATGCAAGGCTGTATAAAAGTTTAGATCCGATATTGTCAATTAAAAAGTATTATCCGGTTAAATATCGTCTATCAAAATAACGAGAATATTCTATCGTTTGGCGCTTGGAGCGAGAAAAACATTTGAATATTTATTACGATTTTCTTTCGTCAAGTTGAAGACTCAATATATTTCTACATTTAACATTAATACTATCTAATTTAAAAATTAGTAATTACTGCCAAGTACGATGCAATAATCCTATAGGTAATAAATAATTATTGATTATAAATGGTAACGCGATATCGATATTATCTCAATTGCTGAAATTTCTAGTACATCCGAAATCGCTTAGTTCCGGCTCGTCTGCTGTTCCAAATTGTCGTCGACTATATTTTAGATACCCATCAAATTTTAATTTTAAGATCCATGCACGATAGCGCAGCAAAAGTAATTTGCAATATTAGAAATGATGAATACAATAACATTAATTTAGATAGAACTGAGTTATCTGACCTTCACATTATATTATGTTGTATGTAATTACAAGATCTAATATTATGTTAAAATTAACTTCCGTATTTATAATATTATATAAAGGGAATATCTAATAAAAGGTTTCATTTTGATTTAAAAAAGAACGCATTAATTATTATTTTTATTTCGATTAAAAAAATTACAAAAAATGTGTAAAGTATAACATCAACCAAATAGAGGATATTTGGCACAGTATAATTATTATAATTTATAAATTTGTTCAAAAGAAAATTACATTTCCAACATAAACTATTCATAAGGCTCGCATTCTCTTAAGCTCTCGTCGCGAGAAAAAAAACTCGCCGACGAGTTTTTTTGTGCCATATTAATATTTGTATTAATGCTTTATTGCGTACTTGAAAAAAACATTAAGGGCCGGTTTTACAATAGAAGCTTAAGCTCAGCTCAACTTTGAACCACCCTTGAGCTTCAAATTTTGCAAATGGGTTTTACAATGCGCGCTTAGCACTTGAGCCGAGCTCAACTTGAAGCTTAACTGAACCCTCAACAGTGGCGAGCTCAAACCTGGTTCAACAGATATTATGTCATTTGGGTTTACTCTAACCTAAAATTTCGTTTATATTATAAAAACATTCGCGACGGGGGGTGGGGGGTGGTAATCGTTTTTACCCCCCCCCACACAATTTCTCGCAAATAACCATGTGATATGTGTGCTTCGAACAATTTTTATGGAAGCTCAAGCGTTTAACACTAATTTCATTATAAAATTAAAAATTCGCGTTGAGGGGGGGATGTATCTCTTAAACCGGAAATGTAAAATAGAAAAGAAGATGTTCAATTACGATTACAACAGACGGTATGTTAAGGTTTATGGCTCTTTATTAATCATTTGAATCCCATCTAAAATTGTATTTATTGCCCTAACAAGTATTTTACTCTTTTTTTTTGTGTACGCTGGGAGTGGGGGGAAATCTTCAAAAGACGCCACCCCGATGTTCTGGGGTGGTAGTGCGGATTTTTGACGACTAAAACCCCACTCGTTAGGCGTATTCTTGGTCTGTCTTGGTCTGACCCCTGGAACACCATGGTGGGTACTATTTCAGAAGTTGGCCAGGGTAGCGTAGCTGCTGTATGTGCATTTGCGGGCCATGTTGCATCCCGTCTTTCTTCGCCTTTTTAGGACTTGGATATAATTTTTCCGCTGCATATAATGAGTGCGTCGCCACCTTCACTAAAAGCACAACTTACAAATAGCCAATGCAAAGAAATTAAATTTTCAAAGTTCAAAAAATATTGAGTATTTTATTAATCAATAAATTTTTAAAAAAACAGGCCGCGGCCCTATGGTTTCCAAGACATAATTTATTTATCCACGACCACTATATTATGAAGGTTTAATACGTCCGTTTTCCGTGGATTAGAGGCCTTTTAATACACTAGTGTATTAGAATTCATAATACCATTATTATAATTGGTACTAGCGCCTGCGGCGCTAGACATACGTATAGTAAACAGAACCAACACATTATGAACAATTTTTTTATTATTTCAACTTTAAAATGACTGTGGGCATGTAACCGACGTTGGAGAAAATGTTTGTTGCTCCGAATGAAGTCATTTGAAAGCATGAGTTGTACTTGCGAATGTTTAGCAGGAAGTGTTTGGAAATTGGATCAATCAGCGGTGGCAAAACAACTTTGCCGTTCGAACAACACATTCCTGGTGATTCCTTAGCGAACTTCGAAACACGACAATGCAAGCAAAGTTTGTTCATAACACCTATTGCTACATCCTCGTGATTCATGTAATCGTAGTTTTTGTCGTAATTAAATGCTTCCAATGTTAAATTCAATTTTTGTCTTGATGGAACTAATCCCAAAAACGGTTTGCCCGTCCATTTCTGGCGTAAATAAGAGCGCTACATACGTCCAAAGTTTTTACACAATTTTCACTTTTCAATTAATCTTCAGGTAAAGTTAAATCTTCCGCAAAGAGGTGGATCTTCCACGAAGAGGTGGGTCTGCGTCTTCTTGCACAATTCCGGCGAGTTTTTCTTTAGAAAACCAATTAAAAACAAATTAATCTTCAGGTAAAGTTAAATCTTCCGCAAAGAGGTGGATCTTCCACGAAGAGGTGGATTTGCGTCTTCTTGCACAATTCCGGCGAGTTCTGCGACCTATATAAAGTCTTCCTCACAGGGGGAAGACCATAATAGATCGGTGAAGGCCATAGTTGTTCGGCCTTCGGCCTCACAGGGTGAAACCATAATAGATCCGTGAAGGCCATAGTTGTTCGGCCTTCGGCCTCACAGACCGGACCATAATAGATCCGTGAAGGCCACAGTTGTTCGGCCTTCGGCCTCACAGACCGGACCATAATAGATCCGTGAAGGCCATAGTTGTTCGGCCTTCGGCCTCACAGACCGGACCATAATAGATCCGTGAAGGCCAAAGTTGTTCGGCCTTCGGCCTCACAGGGCGGACAATAATAGATCCGTGAAGGCCAAAGTTGTTCGGCCTTCATCTGTCATCTGTCATCTCATCTGTCATCTCATCTGTCATCCGTCATCTCATCTGTCAGCTGTCATCTGTCATCCGTCATCTGTCATCTCATCTGTCATCTGTCATCTCATCTGTCAGCTGTCATCTGTCATCCGTCATCTGTCACCCGTCATCCGTCATCTGTCATCTCATCTGTCAGCTGTCATCTGTCATCCGTCATCTGTCATACATACATACATACAGACACACATACATACACACATACATACATAATCTTCACGTAAAGTTACATCTTCATGTAAAGTTAAATCTGTATGTGCAAAATGATTTTTAGGTTATGTAGTTAATGCCGTCACTTTGACACTATCGGGGGGCCCATGGGGGCTATTCAACACTATCAGGGTCACTCTCTAGGTTATGAAAAGGGGGCCCGTCTTGCTAAAACGCGCACTACTTATGTTTTACCCTGTATATGCAAAATGATTTTTGATAATTTTAAAAATATTGTGCAACGCTACTGACTATAATATGTCAATGTCATTTTTAAGGTTAGTCAAAGTTGTGCCCCCTATTTGTCGAGCCGCTACTGACTATAATATGTCAAAGTCATTGAATTAATCTTTTAGCGTCAAAATCGCATCGTAACTATGACAACGACTGTGACCTGAAGTGTTTAACTGCTGATGACCGTCTTATGGCGACGAATTACTAAAATCAAAGACGACGAAAAACTTACTCTTGAATGTCGCCAGATCTCGTGAAAGTTTCAACGCCCACAGTTACGGGGTTTAGGCGTCTATGCGGAACATACACACATACCCACATACATACATACATCCATTTTTATATATAAGATTCTTTATCAAAATAAATTTGTCAAAACTGACGTTTCTCAATTTTATTTAGAAATATTAATATTAACATTCACATTTATATCAATAATTTTGTCACTTTGACCTGGATTATTATTCAAATTCGCTCGATAAGTAGTTTTTGAAGGATTGGGATTATTATTCAAATTCACTTGATAACGATTTTCTGAAGGACTGGAGGGGCCCACAACTTTGTCGACATTAGATAGGACCTGGATTTTTTCAGCAATTCCCATCTTGCTGGACAATGATTCTTCAATATAACCTTCCGTTACCGTAGTTGATTTCCAGCCACCGTGACGCTTGACAGTGGTAATATCGCCCCCATCATTGGCCAATAATGTTGCCGAAGAACGCCTCATTCCATGTCCGGTAAAACTTTCTGGATCAGGGAGCCCAAGAAATGAAGCTACTTTTGAAAAGGTTTTCGAAATTGTGTTGATGCCTATATGTTGTGTAGTACATTTTCCAGCTGCATATCGTAAGAAAAATCTCCCATCGGCAGTTTTAGGTCGCAGGTTAATGTATTTTCGACACATTTCTACAGCATTAACTGAAAAAGCTTCTTCCATGATCGTGAAACTTCTTGAAATATTTGTTTTCGTATCGGCAATGAGTACGTACAGGTAATTGCCCTTGTCTTGGACATGGCTGATATCTAAAAAGGTTAATTCATTGCATCGACACGCACCTGCGACTCCCAAGATCGTTGCAACCTGTAAAACGTTCAAAATAAAAACCTCAATGCATAAATTTATATATTGACATCATGTACTTCCTACCTTAACTTGCAAA
Source organism: Podabrus alpinus (assembly GCA_932274525.1). Classification (NCBI taxonomy): domain Eukaryota; kingdom Metazoa; phylum Arthropoda; class Insecta; order Coleoptera; family Cantharidae; genus Podabrus; species Podabrus alpinus. The sequence goes on along the minus strand of OW026457.1, from coordinate 61,112,745 downwards.
TATTCCTCATCCGATGCTTTTTTCAAAAATTCTTCGATTTGGTTTCTCTCTAGTATCTTTGCCTTCTTTGGTTTATAACATCTTGATTCGGCTTTCAAATATGAAGTAAGTCTACCATACTTCGAAATATCGATACATTTGTGCACTTTCAACATTGATTTTAGCATTGAATACTTTGTCCACATTGAAGAGGCAGCAAACCGCTTCTTTACATGGAAGAAGTAGGACAGTAGCACCTCTTCTGTAATTGCTTCTTTACCGACTCCCCTTGATTTTCGCCAGTTTTCGAATTCCATCAATTCCTTCTCGTATACACTTTTGCTTTTTTTTGGTAACAAACGTAATGTTGCTTCTTGAGCTTCTTGCTGGATTTCAGCCGGAATGAAGAAATCATTCTGAGAATCAGCATTCTCACTAATTTTTTGTGTCGATTTTGCAAATTTTGTCGCTCTTGTTGACAAATAAACAAACGCATGTCATAAAAACGATTCCAAGACTTTCTAGTTTATGGCTCAAAATCAGTATTCTTGATCAAAATAAATTTGTCAAATCTGACGTTTCTCAAAATCAGAATTTATACTTGTGGTTTTGACCATGGTCGTGGATAAGACGTTGAATTACATTCGGGAATTAACAAGCCTCTAATCCCCTTATATAATTAATAACTATACTTTTGTTTATTAAAATTAAAAAGTCACTCAGATTACTCCACATTCAAATTTTTCAGACATGCTGAAAGACTAACGATCATCGGTGATCTCAGATGCTCAAACACTTGAGCATCTTCGATCCGTCTCACGCTCAGAATGTAGAGTTACAACTCTTCATCGTGGTTGCTACTACTCAATATTTGAATACTGAGTATGTGAAGATATACTACAGAAATGATCCTGTGAAGTATGATCTTGTTTGTTTTTTCTTTTTTTTTTTCGCCTTTGAGCAGTGGTGTTACTAAGTTGACTAGGTAGGTACTGGTTTACAGTACTGCCATCTATTGAAAGTATAATCAAGTAAGTAAATAATTTAAAACTCTTGCGGTGCCGAGTAAAACGGAAGATTGCCCCTTTGCATAAAATGTTTTAATATTTTATTTGTAATACTCGTATGTAACTGGTGGCAGCGGACAGGTTGACCCAGTTTACCACTACCAAATTAATACCACCACATAAGTGATTCAATTCCAGCTACATACAAACATTAATAATTCGTTTTGAAAATCAAAATTACAATGAAAATAATTTTAATAAATAAAACATCGACTACAAACACTAACAAAATACGAAAATCGTTTGACAATTCACTGTCAATTAGGTTTTTGCTGTATTGCCAAATTGTGTTATAGGTAAACCAAAGCTCAGTTAAACCGCACATTTAGGCGTATTCTTTTTACAAGTTTTATTTCCATCTCAGTTACGCAACTGAGACGAAGTGAGCTGAGCCGAACAGAGATTAACTGAGTCAAAGTGAGAAAAACATAAGGTGAAAAGAACAACAAAAATATGTACAATACCAACCCATGATATAATAATTTACCTACCAACCAAATTATTTTACAAATTACATAATCTCCTAAAAGATGAAATAGCAACTTATTGAAACCGGCAATTAACATTAAATAACATAAAGTAAATAAGTAAAATAAAATAATCCGAGCTATTTCCCACTTTGTCTCAGTTGTAACACTTTGAAATAGCAAGATCACTTGGGTTAGGGTAGCAGGTAATTTTCTCAGTTAAAACTCAATTCGGCACGGCACGGTACATTCGTCAAAACGGACAAAAGAACACCCTTTTAACTGAGTCAACTGAGTATCTCAGTACAATCTCACTTAAAATAGGTAAAAAGAATACAGCTATTGTAAAACTGATCTGGCCTGTTTAGGTGAGGTTCAGTTGAGCATCGGCTTAGTTGAGCCGATGCTGCACCTCCAATTGTAAAACCGGCCCTAAATGGTAACATATAAAATAAGTTTATTTAAAAATTAAGTTAATGAACGTAATTTAAAATACGAGTAGCACGTGTCGTGGAAATGATTGAATTTTGTTTTACTGGGCCACATTTAAATAACACATGACAATTTTAACAATTCTTCCGGCGAGACAATAAAAACTAGACTATCAGTTACGAGTCATCTCTTGGTGAATTCACTCGCCGACGAGTCCACTATTTTATGTCAGAGAATATGGGGCTCTACCTTTCTCTTCCTATAATCAATAAAAATAAGGAAGTTAATAATAGTTGAATAATTAGGTACTTTTGTGTGGAAATAACTCTGAAATAAAATGATTTTTCTTCACTTCACCTTGACATGGGAAAAGATCTAAATTTTCGACATCGGACGTGGACCGGAACGGGACCCAATTTTCACTTGAATGGTTATTTCATATACACAAAATTAGTGCTAACCCCAATAGTTTTGACAATACCGTTTTTATAAAACTCCAATTTTGATTACAACATTTTTGCTAAAAATTACAAAATATAATTTTGTGGAAATAGTTCTTTTCCTGCAAATTTCGCGAATAAAAGTGATAAACGAAAGTTGTAGAGGACTTAATTCTGCGCAATTTGCGTAATTTTCACCATAAAACGGGTTTTGGTCCTTATCTTCGCGTATCTTCGGGTTGGATCGGAACAGAAAATCGGAAGAAAGGTACATTTCGTTGCGATCCCCCCCCCCTCCCATGGTAAATTTTTTAATCACATTAATGTCAATCGTTTTAGCCTTAATAATGTGATTATATTCCTATTTAATTGCTTAGATTAATTGTGGGAGGGACACTAGAAATGTTATCATGATTGTGATCATCATCACGTCAATATTTTGTATTAAAATTCATTAATAAATCTTATTCCCATCGTTGGAATCTGGTAGGTAAAAAAGTTAGAGCTTTTAAAGATTGCAAAATTGTAATTTTTTACCATCATCGCTCCGAGCAAGTTAGTTCTTAAGTTCTAACCGAGTGTGCATGAAGCGTGAAATTATATATAACAACTCTTTAATTTTCGCATTTTATTTTCTTCTAATATTATCTTATACTTTTTTGTCTTGGGTTGTATTAAGAACAAGTAAATGGTGATAACCTGAGGACCGAAAAAAATTCTTAAAATATATAAAAAGTGGTCCAATTCGAAAGTTCCCATATAGGGCTCTATTAGAGTTAGAAATTTGTTCGAAAAGGAAATTTAGACTGAATTGAACCTACTTTCACCCATCTGTAAATCAGTTTTGTAGCAGATTAATAGTTAAAAAAAGTCAACATCAAAATCTGAAAATTGCGTTATTTTGAACAAAAATCTGAAAAAGCATGGTTCTTTGCAGGACTGTATTCCCGAAATTATAAATGAGATTAGAACAATATTTTGCGGATAGTTTTAGCTTAAAATTTTACATAGTTTAATTTTACTAATACCTTTTAGGGATAGGATATTCAAGAATCTGCTAATTTTTGGGAGTTTCTTCGAAAAAAATTTCCCAGCTCCGTTACGAGTTTAATGTCCAAAACCTAGTGGCTCTTTTCCAATGCCAGATGAAAGGTTTAAGTAGAATTTTTAATTAGAATTTCCGAGTTATTTCCACGCATACCCATTTTTCACAACAGTGGCTGAACTATGTGGATTTTAAGAAACTAAGGGAATTCAATTTTAAATTAAAGTAATTTATTAAGAAAACTATTGTGGGTTTTGTACTAAAACGTGCAGGGCCGCTTTTTTGATTTTTTGCGATCTTTTGGTGAATGTTGTTCTTTGGATATGTTTTGACAATTGTGGATTATGTTGTGGCTACCAATATACTGGGCAAAATCCATTTATAAAAAAAGAACCAATGTCAGATTTAAAACAAAATAGAAGGCAGTATGCATAGTCAACTTTAACGGTTGACTATTCATCCTGCTGTTCTTCTTCAGCCTTAACATCCACTGCTGAACATGATATATGCTAAACATCCAAACGATAAAGCAAGATTAAACCAAGTCTCAGATCTTACAAAAATATGCTACGTAAACATAAAAACCTATCAATTCAAACTCTTTCAGAAAATCTTACGCCTACTACGATCACCAACTATTCCTTATGGAAGACGACAAAAATGTTAAAGCATGCTTGCACAGCGGTTCCCCCAATACGCAAACCTGGTGGAACCTGGGCAAACACGACAAAAAAAGGCGGATACTTTTGATTCACACCTTGCTAAAGTATTGTACCATTTCCGACAGAAACTCAATCAACAGATGTGGAAATATATGATGTATTCTTGAATCCATCCTACATATATCTGATTTATACATCGGATCTACCTACCACTTTAAAATAACAGTTGAAATATTTGCAGATGGCAGTGCAATTATGGCTTCGAACCATGATCCAGCCTGGCTCCAAGAAACCTTCAGACTTCAGGAAAAGACATAGTTGCCCGCCAGTAACCTTAAATAATTGGGAGTTGCCTCAAGCTGACGTCAAAATACCTTGACATCAATCTTGATAGCCGACTCAAGTGGAAGCACCATAAATATATGGACAAAGCAAGAACGTAGAGACTCGTATTGGTTATTGGGACCGAAGTCAAGACTTACGATTGAAAATAAGTTACTTCTATACAAGTCCATATACTGAAACCAATATGGACATATGGGATGTAGTAGATGTGAGGAACATCAAGCAACTCAAACATTGAAATATTACAGTTTTCAACCTAAAACCTCCAACTTGATTACGAATGCCCCCTGGTACGTCCAGAATGATGTTATTCATAATGGCCTAAATGTCAGAAAAATAAAAAGTGAAATGAACCAGCACAGTGAAATACATAATATAGCAAAATAGATTGAGTGTTCATCCAAACAATCAAGCTGTAAAATTTCTTATGGGGGGTCGGTGGCGGCTCGTGACTTGTTTCAATGGGAGGCCACAAAAACCAAAATATAAATTTACTAATTTACTTCCAAAATATTTTAATTCCAAAGAAACTTAATTGATAACCCATAGAATAAACGCTAACTTTAACGAAATATGGTATTCCAAACACCTTCTTGCGGGATCGCACACCGACCGTTAGGAAGGGATCAGAGATATACTACGTAATCAACACCTCGCTTACTGGACGGGCCTTCCTGGACTGAGGCAATCGCGAATGTTCATTCGGGGGCTGTGGTGGTGTGAGTTCAGGTGTAACGAAAGCCTCCAACTGAGTATAAATCAACTGAGAACAATAGTAGGACTTTTTACAGGACACTGCTGTTTCAAAAAGTACCTCAACATTATGAGGGTAGCTGAAGACCCTACATGCAGGAAATGTGGCAAAGAGGATGAATCCCCACTCAACATATTATGCGAATGTCCTGCCTTGGCAGGGGAAGGACTGGGGAACCTTGGTTTTCCATATCCAGTAACTGAGGAGATAGCACCGGTGCCCTTTGGCTGCATACTCGACTTTGTTGAGGAAACGCGGCTGTTGGAGTGAAACACGAAACGAAAGCAAGATAACCTTAAGTTTCTGTGCAGTGGGCAACCTACACCACAACCCGTTACACTAATAATAATATAATAATAATAATACATGCTAACCATGGATGATCAAAAACTCCCGAAAATCAGCCAACTTTTCTTGCGTTACGTTGAAAATATTATTACTCTATGTTTTTATGGCCATCCTGATCACCATAAGCACCGGTCAATGCAGCCACCAATATTTGAAAACTTTATGTATTACCAGAAAGTTATGGTTGTGCGACTTTTACGCCGCACAGAATTTTGTTAGGTTCCAAACTAAAAAATGAACCAACTAGTACTAACTAAATTTTATAATCTCATAATCGGCAGCAATCTAAATTTTTAGATTGGCATAATTATTATTTTTGAATAACTGTTATTTTTGGTTTTGGATAGAAGAACTTGTACCCTTGACAGCGGGTTTTCAATGTTTTTTCCATAATTGCAAGGAAAACCGACGTTGTTATCAGGTATTTGTAAGGACGCAGGACCGCACCCAGTACCCGAGGGACTGTTTTGTGGCGGCAACTCCTGTTTGGCTGAAAGTCCAAATTGAGCCGACGATGACGATCCCTTTCCTCAGTGCGGCCTAATAGGCCGCACAACCTAGGCAATCATGAATCATTGCCTTAAAACAACACCTCTGCCGATCTGTTTATTCATCACGCATCTCTCTCATTGGTTTATTTTTTAGTTACCAACATAAAATAGGTTTTGGTGGGACCTTCAGGCCGCACAATCATGGCAGTCCTGAAAAGTAATGAAAAAATAAATGAGAAAGTAATTCATATAAAAATAATTAAAACGATATTAATAGTAATGATAATACCACCTGGCGAGCCATTTAAAACGTGATTGCCTCGGTTGTGCGGCCTACAAGCCTAACTGGAACGGAAATTGACGAATTAATTTGGCGTTATAGGCACACATAGTAGATTAATTATAAAAGTAACTTTAGGTATTTATTCGGAACATACACTGTATAAGTCAGGTAAAATAAGCTTGCAGCAGCAGAACACCAGCGTTACAACGAACAGAGTTGGTTATTCTGGTTGAAGAGGGGGGGAGGGTTTAAAAAATTTTATTTCACGAATATATTACCTGGGGTGGGATTGTTTAACTAACCTGATTATCAGTGGAGACTCGTGGTTTGCAATAATTGGGGGTATGCCTAAAATAATATTTTAACTTTTTGGTAAAGTATTTTAAATCTGTGCCATTTATAGTCCAAGCGACGCGACGTTTGATTGTCTAATATTCAGCGGCGTAACTACCGTGATTCATTCGTATAAAAAAATATTATTTTTTATTCCGTGTTGCTATTCCATTGTGGGAGGGCGGCGCCCCGTCGCCCTCACCGCCACTAATAGGATTAACCAAAGGAGAAGACTTAAACCTTGAGATTTTACGAAAAGATTTGCTGACACCATTATAATCTGTCGCCAACCCAATAAACATTTTAGCCTGCGAATAGCTTGTAAATAGCCTGTCAGGTATAGCCTGTCCCTGTGCCTGTACCTGCGGCAGCCTCAATAACACCCTGACACAGGTACGAAATAGCTATAAGTGGCGCAAGAAATAGCCGGTGTTAAACTTGATTACAGGCACCAAATAGCCTGCGGTTAGCTTATCGCAGGTAAAAAATAACCCTAATGGCAGCCTCATGGCAGCCCTGACACAGGCCTGCGGTTAGCCTGCGGTTAGCCTGCGGTTACCTTTATCGCAGGCAAAAAAAAGCCTGCATTAAACTTTATCGCAGGCTCGAGGCAGCGCCTGGCACAAAAATAATTTATATAGATTAAATTTCGTTTAATAAATTTAATTTACTATAATCAATTTTGAAAATCAAAATTAAAAAATTTAATTTTTTTAATTAACCATTTATTTCATTTCTTTCAGGTGTTAATTTTAACAACTTTTACAATTATTTTATTACATAATTTTTTATTTTACCCATTTCTCATTATTTGTAATGAACTTGTTGGTTTAGGAACATATATAGTATGTTCTCTCATAAGTTGTCGTCTTTTTCTTTGTTTCTTGGAGTCTAAAATTAAATTTTGAAAATTAGAAATAAAATCTTACCTTGTCCGAGGATCGAACCCGTAACCTTCCCTTCATTGCTAAGCTAACGGCTGGGGCTGAACGCAGGTTAAATATTTGCTAATTGCAGGCACAAATAAATAACTTGGCGGCAGGGCTGACGCAGGCTAAATTATTAGCTAATCGCAGGCACAGATAAATAACCTAACGGCAGGGCTGCCGCAGGTTAAATTATTAGCTAATTGCAGGCACAGATAAATAACATAACGGCAGGGCTGACGCAGGTTAAATTATTAGCTAATTACAGGCACAGATAAATAACCCAACGGCAGGGCTGACGCAGGCTAAATTACCGGTTAATTGCAGGCACAGACAAATTGCAGGCCTGACACAGGCCTGTGTCAGGTACAGGCTATTTACCGGCTATTTGCAGGCTAAAAATGTTACTTGGGAATATTCTAACAATAATTTTTAGTCGGTAGTTTTGAATTACTAACTACAGTTACAATAATAATAATAATTTTGTAATAATATGTTATTAGGTTTATAACTCATAGAGAGAATATTATTATGTTAATCCCCTAACATGTCTATTTTAATTTGTTGACGCATTTATGCTTGTTATTTCGATGTAACAGATTGTAAATTAATAAATGGATGTTAAAAAAAAAGATCTAACTGTGGATAAGATTTTATCACAGCATGCCTCAAGAAAAATATCAACAGTCCGAGCCGTATTCAGAATCAGCGTCAAATAAAAAATTAGCAAGAAAATTACAAAATTCAAATCAACCGCAACCAATTCAATGTTTCGATCTTATTCACAATTTTACCCTCAAAACTCATCATCTTAAGCTTATTCAAATAAATGAACTACGTTAAAGTAAATGACCCAACTAATTTAAAGTTTTACGAAATAGTCTATAAAGTGACTTATCCTGTATATAATAAAATGATAACTGATTAATAACATTTCATGTTAACACGAGATTTTTGTAATGCATTGTTATGTAATAATAACGAAAAAATTAAAATGGATTTGTAAATGCATTGAAGACTACGATTAAATACAACCTCGTAATTATCTATAATTTTGCCAAATGTGACCTTCCAAAAGCGTCAAAATTAAATGATCGTTAAAAAGACAATCGGAAAAATGAATTTTGTAACAAAAATATAATTTTAAAAAATAATAGTTAAGAAAAATTTATTCCTAACTTATTGATTATTTCCAAAAGAAAAAAAAATTGTGAAATATTTTGGGGTTTTGGTTTTCATCATTTCTAATCGAATCCATGAAATGTCTGTTTCTGACCATCCTGTATAAATATGTATGTGACACATAAACATTGTATCTGTTCTTTTCTATGTTGTTATTTTTTGGTTTCAAAATTTCCATTGCTGGTTTTTTTTTGGATTTCGGAAAAAAGGTCTACTGCTAGAGCTCATCAATATTTCTCATAGGGAACGTGTGGCAATGTTTGATATTGATTTTAGTTTGTAGTATTCAAGATGTTCCCCATTCAGACATTATGTCGTAGTACTACGATGCGTAATCAGAATTTACTCGCTGCTCTTATCGAAAATTGGTAGTCATCGTAGGAATTGATATTTTTGTAGTTAGTACTTTCCATATGTTTTTTAATGAAGCGATGCGATGCGTGTCCAAGTGTTAAATTTTCCATTAATTAACAATAAAGTTTTCATACTTCAACAAATAGGTTTTTTTGTCGCAATTTAGTGCCTAAAGAAGAATCATTAATGTTATGGTTATGGTCGAATTGAAAGTGATGAGTAACTTAATTATATGGTCGAGATAAATTAATAAGTTTGTGGGCAGAATTTTAATAGTATTGTTTGATAGTGAAAGTAAACATGATATAATATTCTGTCGGACCCCACCAAACAAGATACACCTGGGCAACTTCAAGGGGAGCAACCTGGTCAATAATGTCGGTGTCCTGTCTATGTCCGCTAGTATATCCATCAGTGCGTTTTTGTGATTGTGCTGTTTGGTGATGTTTTCCGCTGTGTACGTTTTAATCGCGGTTTTTCAATCAGTGACGTTAAAAGCCACAATTATGGGGGAGTTATGAGAGGTAAACATGAACAAAAAAATAATAGTTATTTCATTCGCATATAGTACGGCGGACCGGCTACTGTTTTTAGTACGAGGTTACATTAAAACTCTTTTTTTTAATTAAATACACAGTTTTAATCGAAACTTTTGTAATGGTTTTGCAATACTGTTTTAGCAATCGACTCCAATAGCACTGCGGTCACGGCTTTCTGTTACAATTTTTTTCAATTTCTTACCTTTAGTATCATGTTTTGTAATTTTCCTATTTTTGTTGTATTTTATTAGTTAAATTTGCATACAGTCGCAACTAATGACTAAAAGACAAAATAGTTTTGAAATGTGAATGTGATGTGTAAAGAAATTTCAAAATTTGTGATTTCTAATAAAATGTTAATTATACGTATTCTGCACAAGTGATTAGTAAAAGGTAAAAGTAAAATTATTTAGTCACAAGATTTACTTTAATGTAACAACTAAATAATAACTGTTATAACGCCTATTAATTATGCAATTTCATAATTGAATTCTTAATGGAGAAATTAAATCCAGTTTACGTGTTTTAAAACTGTCTGCTTTTGTATGTCAACCTAATTTAATGTATTAATGCTAAAGCAAAAATTGGGTCGTTTTAGTAATTTACTTACCTAATAATATGAGAGTAATTGCTTAAATCTTACATTTGCAAACAATCATAGTGTATTCATTTAATTATTAATCGTGAGGAATTTTTTCAATATTACAATTTCCAAATTTTCACGAAAACTTTTACGGGCCGAGTTTCACTATCCGGTATTTTGTTTTCAAAAAGTTATTAATAAAATATGTCACAGGGAATAATACAAAAACCTGAAAGGTCAAAAGAATTACCTGCAAAGTGAGGCCCCCCTCCGACGGTCTGATTTTCGGAAAAAATTATTTTATTCAGAAAAATACAGCGTCTTACTTACAAAAATTTTCGATAACCTATCTATGTACATCGTCAATAATTCAAGTGAAAAATTGTGGAACTCTAAAATTATTTATTATTATATTTACTTAAATCAATAAAATTACAATATATTATCGAAAAACTTCGGAAGTAATATATTATTATATCGATCTATTTGCAAGGTATCGGGTTGATGCAAACGTTCGTAGCGTTGTTTTTTTTTTAATTTAAAATTTAATTTTTTAAATATAAAGAATACATAAACTAATCAATAATATATTCTCCTGCATTGTTTATGATTGACTCCCAACGTTCTGGCAGTTTTTCGATTCTACGCCTGAAAAAATCCGGTGGTTTGAGGTGAAGAAGTCGTCGAGCCAGTTCTGAAGAGCAACGTCGTTATTAAATGAAATTCCGCAGAGATTGTTGGATAAAGAGCAGAAAAGATGAAAATCTGATGGAGGAAGGTCAGGAGAATAGGGCGGATGTGGAATAACCTCCCAACCGAGGTCTTGCGGACGGGCATTATCATGTTGCAAAACTACTTGATGCCGTCTTGCCGTCGTTTTTCTTGAATTGCAGGCTCCAGGCGACGCAGTTGTTGACAATAAACCTCAGAAGTGATGATTACATTCCTCGGAAGCAATTCATAGTAGATGACACTTTCTTCATCCCACCAGATGCACAACATTACCTTGCGTGGATGGGCACCAGCTTTTGTACGAGGATTTGCATGTTTGTTAGGGCTCAGTCATTCCTTTCTGTTCTTGATGTTGATGTATAAGCACCATTTTTCGTCACCAGTAACAATTTGGGACAAAAAGGGCCGATGTTGTTGACGAGCTAAACAATGACGAGCAAGCAAAGAAGCACAAATAGTAATACGCTGATTTTGGTTGTTTTCGCTCAAAACGTATGGTACCCAAACACCCAATTTTTGAACTTTGCCCATGGAATGCAAATGTCTTACGATAGTTGATTGGTCAAAATTCATCATATTGCCCAATTCCCGAGTTGATTGACGTGGATCATCACGAATTGAAGCATTTAATCGGTCTTCATCAAAGCCGGATGGTCTTCCTGAACGTGGGAAATCATTCATATCAAATACTTTCCACTATGGTGTTTTCCCCGTAAACGGCACAAATGGTTCTAACGGCCTCCGATACCTTAACTCCTCGGTTAAACTCAAACAAAAAGTGTACTTGACACTCCATTTTCTTTAGCCAACAATTACCCCTAACTTTCTAATTCAAGAAGTATTCAATAAAATAATACTATGGCATTAAAATGACATTGATGTTTCTCAAACAAATTTGTTTCCTACCTTGGAAACCAAAAACGCCACGAACTTATGCATCAACTTGATATTATATATTATAAAGGGTCAAAATGTCAAAATAAACTTCTATTAACCTTATATAGTACAAATTATATAAGTAAGTACTATATCTAAAAAGTTGCAATTTAATTTATAAAATTCTTAACAGACGACGCGACGTTCGGTTTAATTTCGACTTATAGGTCGAAATAGCTGGAAATTTACAAAGTTTGAATTTCATTAACTTTCATGCTAATTTTTCAATTGGCACTAATTCTAATTACGGTCCTGACTATTTATTGCATTTTTTGTGATGATGCGTTGTAGAAATCCATATCTACAAAGTAGATAACAGTGATCCCTTTTTCGACAATATTTATATATGAAACAGTGTGAAGTAAACTTGAACTCTTGAATTTTGCGAATTGTATAACCGGGGATTTACTACTTCTTGCAATTATAAAAATTTGTTGAACTTTTTATAAATTGAATGTGTTCAGTATAAATATAATATTATGTTTATCCTACTACGCGATACAGATTCTTTGAACCAAAAGCGGATGCTTGATAGCATGAGCAAGTTATTTTGAATGTCAGTTCGTAAAAACAAAATTTTATTATATCATTGCAAAAAGTTAACTCGCAATATACCCACAAAGTATCGTGTACATTTAGTGATACAAGATTTTGGATTGAGTAATTGCTATAACACTACATAATGAAGGTAAAAAAATTTGATTAATAGTTCTATAATAGTATTATGATAGCTTTCCATTAAGTTGTCTTAGGGGCATCGTGTACCCCTTAATTCACGTCGGTCGTGCCTATTTTTAAACTTAAGAATTATTTCTAGCTTATGCATTTCACAATTTGAATTAAGAACTTGTTCAAGATTTGTAGGGAAACCAATTTTTAAATTTCGAAAAACATTCAAATTTGTTTCTCCACAAGGAAGTTCAATGGTACAATTATATCGGTACTTTTTAGGTGATAACAGTAATCATTTGATAATAAACCTAATATTATCGTACATAAAATTGAAGTATGACGAAATATTTCTTTTCAAACTTAATTTGAGAAAAAGCAGCATTTTGGCACTCCTAGATGCTATTTTTACCACTGCCGTTACATTCATCATTTTAACCACACGTGCGAAACTTTGTTTTCCACACTTCCCGTTTGCCATTCGCACGTTTTCCTTAGTATACCCCATGGAATACACTATGCCTCACCAATACACCAGCCACTCAATAAGTATTTGAAAAATCAATAAGGCGAACTATACGATGGACTATGTCGGGAAATTACGCGGTTTGGACCAATTGGGAACATACTAGGTTCCGGCTGCAATAAATACCACTTATCGTTGTCAATATCTCAAGGAAAGATTAATTGCAAACATTACGAGAATTGTAAAAACAAATTATGTTGTACTATATTATCAATCACATAATTACGTTAAAATCGAATCCGACAGAGTTAATCCATCAGATACACTTTTTTTAGACTAACTCTACTCGATATGTTCTTGATATTCAGTCTGGCGACAAAACGTTTTTATTAATATTACCTATACAGAAGAAAACCATTATTATCTTTTTATTATTGTAATTTATTTACATTTATTTACAACAATTTAAAATAGATTACTTATTCGATGAAGCGGAAAATAAAAAATAATAAAGATTGGTCTAAAAAGTATCTTAAAACTTTTTGTAATTTAAATTTTACGTAAGGCGATTTGATTTGTAAATCAACGGTCGTAGTCACTTCCGTTGCTTCCGGAAGTAACAAGAGAATTTAAATGTGCAATTCTAAAGCAATTTAATTTGAATCAGTAGTAACTTATTTTGTATGCAAATCAAATTTATAATTTAAAATTGTTGATATCTAAACATAAATATATACCGGGTGTGCTCAGAATATTAATCCAAACTTATGCTGTGCTGCCTTTATGTCGGCGTTGGCTCTGTCCAGCTTCTATAAAACCGTGGGTCAATATTTAGCGAGCCAAAAAAGTTATCATTTTCCGGCATTTACCCATTGAATTTTACTATGAAAAATCAAATAATCCTACTCAATTTTCGGTTCGTTCATTGAACAATATAAAATGACAAATGACATGAAATAATGGTAGCAGACAGCAACAAAACATGACTTCAAAATGTTCTTAATGAGTGACGCGTTTCGTTGTTATCCACGTTTGGTGAAATTTATTTTTCCACACTTGTTGTACAAATAGGTCTTTTGTAAAATATCTTACCAATTTTTGACCTGAGAAATTATTATTAAATTCAAACTTAAAAATTAACAAGTTATAGTTAAATAATGAAGTTCAAATTTATTATTCGACTTACACCACTATGGCTTTAACCCCCTCAGTTTGTAGCGAAAAGTACTTGCTTACTTTGCCAAGTAACATAATGTCAAATATTATATAATTTTATAAGAGAACGTAATATTAATAAAGCAATTATTAATAAATCAAGTACTAGGTTATACGGTTATACCATATCTCAATTTTCGTATCTTTCTCTATATAATATAATTCAGTCATTAGGTGATTTCGCCTTGAAAGTTTTCTAATGTTTTTGAAATTGTACATTTTTATAGATTTATTTGGGGCAATTTTATCCAATTTTAACTCTGCCCCCTCGTAGTTTTGTTAGCTGCACCGTCATATCGAAAGAGTGGCAGCAAATGTAATTTTTCGCCAATATCTCCTTTTTGGCTCATATTACGATAAAAATAGTTTTATAGTTAATTCTTCTTCTTATGCTTTTATAAGATCTGTTGATCTGTTGTTAAACCGAATTTTGTTGATTATCCTACGCAATGGACTGCCGGCTGTCTTTCCATCTCTTTGGCGGTCTATCAGGTTGTTGGTTACCTTCCGGTTTTCCTTCCCGGATAATGCACGGTGGTCTTGTTGGATTCGTTCTTGTAACTTGTAATAAGTTCTTGTAACACTATGTCCTCTACTCCACATTCTTGCCTTATTTCTGTGTTTCGTATTTTTTCTCATAGTGTTTTCCTCGGTTTAGGACATTTGACCGCGGCCGAAATACCGCGGCAAGAATACCGCCGGGACGAAATACCGCAAGCTAAAATACCGTGAAGACAAAATACCGCAAAGTTAAAATACGAAGGAATTCTAACAATTTCAAACATTTTTGGTTTTAAATTTTTCAAATTTGATTATTATTTTGATATTCAAAGCAATAATACCTTAATAAAACTTAAAAGGTTCGAAATATCAGTTTGTTACCGTCATACTAATACTTAATTTTGAAATTGAAAGTGTTTAAAAACCTTCAAATAATTTTTATATTTTCACAAAAAAACTAAAATTCTATTTAAATCTACTCTGTAATTTAAAAAAGGTTAAATTAGTTAAACCATTAACTTTATTACTTAACTTTTATGGTTAAAAGCAAGTTTCTTGTATAAAAGCGCTGTTTATACCAAAAAAGTGCGCTTGAATACCAAATATAGTGTTTAATAATATGTCTTGATTAAAGATCTGTTAAATTACAAATTTTAAAAACTTCCAATTGCAAACAACAACACCTAGGAAATTTTAACTACCAGCCATTTCCCTGCTTGAAAATGGTAATTGATGAGTTTTAAAAGCAAATAATAAAACTCACAAGTTGTTGAAACATAATATTTTAGATTATGATACGAAATATCTAACATTCGCGGTAATTTTTCTGTTTTGTCCCTGGGGTATTATAGACGCGGTATTATGGCTGCGGTCAAATGTCCGATCCCGGTCTCTGGAGGTTGGCCTCTGTATATACCATCAATGTAGCGTCATCTTCATAGCATATCAACCCGATGGTCTTCTTGCTCATCCTGTAAACTAAGTTTAGAGCAGAAATGTTTTCTATAATTTTGTCCATTGCAATACTCGTATTAAAAAGAAATGGACTTAGACTGTCGTCTTGTCTGATGCCTCTTGGTGTATAGCTATATCTCTGTGTGTTTGATTGTTCACACCGACTTTCGTCGTGGTGTTGGTATTTAAGGCCTGTATTGTTGTGATAATATCTAACTGAACCTTCCTTTCTTTCAGCATAATATTTAACAAACCGCCCAGACAGACTCTGTCGAAATCTTTAGTAAGATCTATAAAACAGACAAATGCTTTTTGGTTGTACTTGATGGATTTTTCCTTTATTTGTCGGATGATGAAATATGCGTCGGTTGTCGATCCCTCTTCGGAACTCCTTATGTTATTGCTAAGTTATTACTCGCGCTTGGTTTTCAAAGTACCTGTAAAGGTACTTCATAGTTGGAGCGTATTCTTCTGAAGTTCGCAGGTTTGTCTTATGACCTTTCTTGAAAATAGGAACTGTAATGCTTTGGAGTCACTTCTTTGGTATTGTTGAGGTTTTTAAAATCTTGTTAAAGATTAGAGTTAGTTTTGTGCAGATCTTTGGCCCACCACATTTTAGGAGCTCATTTGGAGTTTTGTCTATTCCATGAGCTTTCCTATTTTTCAGCTTTATCATTCCTTCCAACATCTTCGCATGTTCTACTTCCATCAGTTTCTTCTTCCTGCGACGCTCTGTTCTTCCCAGATTTTTATAGATCTTTAAAGTATTCTTCCCACTTATATTGAGAAATACTTTTAGTTTATATGAACTCGTTTGCCGGTTTTCTGTTCTTAAACATTTTCCACACCTTTCTTTGTGCACCGTACAATATCGTGTAATTTCAAATCTAGAATTAGGGAATCCCCGAAACTATACCAAAGTATCTTAGTTCTTCTATTATTCCTCCACTTACTTATCTCTAGTAATTATCAAACTAGAAACTTTTAATATGGAATTTTGTACCTACCTGCACCCTAACATTGGCAAAATTACCATATTATTATTGATATGTCCCTATTTCCTGTTAGATTGACTTTAATAATTAATTTTTTTGTAAATAAGCTTCCAAACTCTTAAGCTAAATTCCTCAGTAAGTGAAGTTGTTTATTTCGACTAATTATGTTTAATTTTTTAACACAAATCGGTTGAGATTGAGAACTATTATAATAGCTATTGTGAAGGTTTATAACATAACATTTTCGTTAGTAATCTGGACAAAAAAACTTCCGCAGTTTTATTCAAAATTGATTTTCCAATTTGTTAGTAGGTACAACAAATTACTATAGGTACCCATTCTGTTGCAATAATTAAATCGTGAGGGAATTTTTATTGTGGGTATCAGACACATTCCAATGATGGTATATGAACGATGTTAATAATTTATTGCTTCAATGGCTAATATTAGTATTACGTGCATCAATTTTAAATTATGTATCTCCAACTTAGGTTATCGTAAATTGTTTCATAGAAAATTAAGTTTTCAAGTGTTCGATAATGCTAATCCAGTTTAAAATAACATAGAGGGATAGAGGTATGTACATATTAATTCATTAATGCCGTAGGACATCTACCATTAATTAGCAATTCAATAAACTTTTATTATGAAGAAAGTTATGTAGCATAATTGTCAATTCGTTAACCATATGGATAACTTTTATCACACACTTTTACTTGCAATTAAAATGTTCCCATATGATTAATTCACAAAATTATTAATAAATTAATATTTATAACGTTATGCAATAAATAAATTACTTTAAAATTCATTTTGGCCTGATATTCTATGCATTAGTGATTTTCGTATGGAAGAACCAAAGTTGAATTTTAGTATATTTATGATACCGATACCGAAGGTTGAAAAATTACGGTCTACACATACGGACACACTCTCAAGTGAGGCAGAGGGCCGATAAATTATAACTTTACCATATCGTAGGAATTTCGTTGGATCAATCGAAGGCCGAATAACTGTGCTTTGTGTATGATCACAATACGATTGAGTGAGGTTGAAGGCCTAAAATTACGGCAGTTACGAATTTTCAAAATCATCCTGAGTAAACCGTAGGCAATAGAAGAACAACTATTGCTTTCATGTATAGTCTTACTCCTTAAGGGTAAGGCTGTAGAGGCTAAATGGAATACGATGTTTACAATATAATCAATATCTGGGTCGGTATTTCAAAAATTATTAATTTGACTTTATAGCTAAAAATTAGAAACTAAACTTTAAATAAATGTATAAAATATTAATACTACTTTCTTCCTCAATTAATTAATGTAAAAAACTACTTTTCGGGTGTAAAGGAATGTAATCAAACGACTATCTACCGTTAGCCAACGTTTCGATTAATTTATTTAATCATCTTCAGGGCTGGAATTACAGAAGTGTAAAATAAATAAATTATTATGTACAAGTAAAAACGTATACTACATACCAAACAGTAGCTGATGGCAAATGTTAGATTACGTATAAATGTGGACAATAGGAATAAATAAATAATTTGTACAATCACTAAAATAAAATAAAATCATTTGTATCACTTTGTACAATTATTTATTTATTCCTATTGTCCACATTTATACGTAATCTAACATTTGCCATCAGCTACTGTTTGGTATGTAGTATACGTTTTTACTTGTACATAATAATTTATTTATTTTACACTTCTGTAATTCCAGCCCTGAAGATGATTAAATAAATTAATCGAAACGTTGGCTAACGGTAGATAGTCGTTTGATTACATTCCTTTACACCCGAAAAGTAGTTTTTTACATTAAATGTATAAAAATTATATTAAATGTATAGACTTAAAATTGTGAATGTGGTAATGAAGGAAACGGATCACAGGTTTTAAACTTGCTAGTGTTTGCTTTAATTCAATTTTTATACAAAAATTTTAAATATTATCTATTAAAAACTAAAAATTCCTTAAAATCTCAAAAATGCTTTTATTGAATAAAAATATCGAGCAATAGCCAAAAATTCTAGCGTCCAAACATTCTGCTCCGATATCAGCTTATATTATATTATGTTACGGGCAGAAGTCGATCTAATAGCAATTCGCGTTTAGTCCGGGCAAAACGCGAAATGTATATGAATATTGATAAAATCTGCACAGAATATAACATTTTGCGTTTCTTTCCTAGCACATGCAATCTGGCAGAACTGGAAACGGAACACGGAAACTCATTTTATTTTGCATTCCTTCGGTTCTTTTTTTAATGGCTCTATGCTTATACCACATTATGATATTTAAGATTATTGTGTTGAAAACTCGTATTGTTTGGTTCCCATTTTATTTTTTCTTTATTGTTAATGCTGAGATTGCTATATTTAAATTTTTGTTTTTCTTAAATACTATACCTGTATATATTCATTGAGATCTAATCAGAATTTTTATTCCAAACACATTTTTTAATGCACTATGATGCTTCTTTAAATTTAAGATTAGTAATCGATAGATTCGTGGGTAACGAAACGAAAATCATAATTGTAGTTTTAGAATTACGTAAAAACTGCACAAAACACTTTTTGGAATCATAAAACACACACATTTTGATGAAATCGGGGGTGTACAAACTCATATTATGTGAATGTTTTCAAAACTACATCAGGTAAATAGGCAAAAATTTCCAATTAATTCAACAAATATGCGCGATCATATCGACTAAACAAAATAAAATCCACTTTCGCGAAACATCTACATTAGAAAACCTTCACAACCAAGACGGCCACAAAATTTTCAACATCAAGTTAAAAAGTAAGGTCATGGCTTGAATCCTTAAATGTTAGCGAGATTAACTGCTAATGCAAGGTTCCTTTGTTCGATTTCGGGTATAGTCTAAATTTTTTGACCGTCTCCAGTCAAAAATTGCCATCGAAACAATAAAAATAGGGTGCAGGCACGTCGAAGGCCTGTCTAGCAAGCTACCTAAGATGTATAAACCAAATGCTCATAAAACATAATTGAATAAATTAGTTAAAGAATCACAGACTTATGAAAAGAAGAAGAAGAGTTAAAGAGTAAAAAGTTATAATTTTTAGAAACTTGAGAAAACAATAGAATATTTAAAACAGGTCTTCTAATCACTTTTAGTTTAAAGCTAATTGATAAAACGTCTTCATAGATATTTTCTTTAGCCAATTATTTATTGCATCATTCATTCGCGATGTCCCCAATACAATTCAAGCAGAACCGGAAATTCCCTGACAAATCTCATGGTGCCCACATAAAAGCACATTATTTAGGCACTTCGGGGTTTTATCTAAAAACGAAAATTCTACAAGCAACCGTGGAACCAATAATTGTTTCAGGATCGCATCCGTAATTATTATCAACTGATAAATAAGCAAATAATTAATTTAGTCCGAGACCTTAATATATTACAGATGTTTCTACCTTAAACACGATTTCAATCGTGATATTGGTATCCCCAGATACATATTGGAATTACATAAAAATAATAATAATAATTTACCAATTTTCCGATTTATAACAACACCTTCGGCAATCCAAAAACAACATACTGGTTTCAAACGGTTGAGGGCGGATCCAGCCAAAGTTCATGGGATGAGTAATTCATTGCATAATAACACAAGGAAAGGTTAACTTTAAATTTTTTAATTAATTGAATTTATAACTTGTTGAAAATATAATAATGAAATTATTTTTTTTTAATATTTTCAAGTTAATGAACACTTACTTGAAATCCCCTGATTGAAGCACCTTAAACAAAGGCAAAACAAATTTGTTAATGTTTACAATATAATGAAATTGGTACTTTGCAATTAGGGCTTTCAAGTAAGTGTTCATTAACGTGTAGTGGCGGCTCGTGGCTTCTTTTAATTGGGAGGGGGCACCAAATTTAAAGAAAATGGAAAAATATAAATTTCCCGTAATTTTATTTATAATTTACTAATTTACCATTATTATTTTTAGAATTTTTTTTTGATTTTTATTGTTTCTGATAGGAGGGCACATGCCATTATACCCTTTAGAGTAAGCCGCCACTGCTAAACATAACATAAACATTGTCTAGTCAATTAAAATTACAAAATACATGTTCTACTCTCCCATGTGTTGCTTCACATACACGACATACTGGACTGTCCAACCAGAATTTGTTTATTTAAGTGAATTCCTTGTGGAATTGGTTTCCTGTGGAAATAGTTCCCGGTTGGTAGGACCGCTGGGACGACAAAGGGCGAAATTGTTATTATGAACATAGTATAATATAATGGGTCTAGGACAAATGGACGCGGCCGAAAGGACGCGACCGAAATGACGCGAGCGTTTGGACGCAGACCCAAAATGACGCAGACCCAAAAGGACGCAGACCCAAAAGGACGCAGACCCAAAAGGACGCAGACCCAAAAGAACGCAGACCCAAAAGAACGCAGACCCAAAAGGACGCGGGCCATAAAGACGCAGACCCAAAAAGACGCGAGCCCAAAAAAGACGCGGCCATATAGGCGCAGACCCAAAAAGACGCGACCATATAGACGCAAGAAATTATTTTGACATTTTATACTGATTATATACCAATATTTTCGGAAGATCCACCTCTTTGCGGAAGATTTAACTTTACCTGAAGATTTAACTTTACGTGAAGATTTATTTGTTTTTAATTAGTTTTCTAAAAAAATATCAAAAACTAACACTAACCTAACCGCAGATCCACCTCTTCGCGGAAGATTTGCGGAAGATTTAACTTTACGTGAAGATTTATTTGTTTTTTGTTTTTAATTAGTTTTCTTAAGAAATATCAAAAACTAACACTAACCTAACGGCAGATCCACCTCTTCGCGGAAGATCCACCTCTTTGCGGAAGATTTAACTTTACCTGAAGATTTAACTTTACGTGAAGATTTATTTGTTTTTAATTAGTTTTCTAAAGAAATATCAAAAACTAACACTAACCTAACCGCAGATCCACCTCTTCGCGGAAGATCCACCTCTTTGCGGAAGATTTAACTTTACATGAAGATTTATTTGTTTTTAATTAGTTTTCAAAAAAAATATCAAAAACTAACACTAACCTAACCGCAGATCCACCTCTTCGCGGAAGATCCACCTCTTTGCGGAAGATTTATTTGTTTTTAATTAGTTTTCTTAAGAAATATCAAAAACTAACACTAACCTAACGGCAGATCCACCTCTTCGCGGAAGATCCACCTCTTTGCGGAAGATTTAACTTTACCTGAAGATTTAACTTTACGTGAAGATTTATTTGTTTTTAATTAGTTTTCTAAAGAAATATCAAAAACTAACACTAACCTAACCGCAGATCCACCTCTTCGCGGAAGATTCACCTCTTTGCGGAAGATTTAACTTTACGTGAAGATTTAACTTTACGTGACGAAGATCGTGAATATAACCTTTCCCCCATTTTATGTCGAATCTTGGCGTCTTTTTGGGTCTGCGTCTTTATGGGCCGCGTCCTTTTGGGTCTGCGTCCTTTTGGGTCTGCGTCTTTTTGGGTCTGCGTCCTTTTGGGTCTGCGTCCTTTTGGGTCTGCGTCCTTTTGGGTCTGCGTCCAAACGCTCGCGTCCTTTCGGTCGCGGCCTTTCGGCCGCGTCCATTTGTCCGGCTCCGATAATATAATAGCCCACATTTATCTGTAACACAAAATTGAGCCGGCGATCTGTTCCCTTAGTACGGTCTTTAGGCCGCACAACCTAAGCAATCACGAATCAGTGTGACCTTAATACAGCACTTCTGCCTATCTATTTCTTCATAATGCACCTCTTGTTCATTTATTTTTGGTTACCAACCTAAAAACGTTCCAGTGTCAACTATGACAATCATGCTTTAGTACAAAAGTAATGAATAAATAAATGAGAAAATAATTCATATAAAATTAATTAATAAATCCAAATCTTTTTTAATGTGGGTACCTACTATTTAATTAATATTATAATCTTCTTGTTCTTCATCAGCTCGATAATGTTCTTTCAAACATCATTCAGTCCACTCCTGGACTATAATAGCCTCTCCCCCATGAGAAGGAGGTTTAGGCCATACCCGACCACGCTGGCCAAGTGCGGGTTGGTAGGGGAGCAGCCAGCGGCGTTCTTTTTTAAATTTGGCACCAGGCGATCACCCATCCAAGTGCAAACCGGGAACAACCTTTGTGAACTCTCGTGATCTATTGACCACGGGCATTTGCTTTACGCTGCGTCGCTGCTCTTTTATTATATAATATTAAGTTATATATTTAATTAAGCGTAGTTATAGACACAAATTTAAATTTTGAATTTCCGCTCTTGAGTTATAGATACAAAATATATTTTTGATTTAATAATTAACTTCTTTCTTTTATAGTCTAAACGATGTCTGATTGTTTAATGTTCAGCGGCGTATAACTACCAAAGTGTGAGGGTTGCGGACGCATTAAAAAATACTATTCTGAGTTGCTAGCCCATTTTGGGAGGGCGGAGCCCCGGCGCTATCCCATAATCAGCCGTCACTGTTAACTTGGTAATACTTTTAAAAGCATAATTTAATCTTTTTAGAAATTTTGGTGCATTTAATCAGATTTTCTTGGATTTCTGAAAATTCATGGGGGAGCGTAGTTTCACCCCACGAATAGGGTACTAAAACCTATAGGTTGATACTAAGCTCAAAATTATATAAGTAGTTTAAATTTCGAATTTAAAAAAACAAAATTTATTAATTAATTAACGGATTGATAAACAAACAAATTAAAAAAGGTCCCAAAACGTCCCAAAAATTACAAAGTCGTGAATAAAAACCATTTTGTATGCAGCCTATGCACAAATTAGCTGGTAGCAAAATTAAACAAAATGTTTTCCTAGTCCTTGCAGTTTTCCAAAATACCGCTCTTGTTTTTATTCAATTTTTGCCCAAACCAACGTAGTTTTCAGATTTTAATACATACTTTCTTCTGTTCATCTGGTGCAAAAGTGGTCTCCAGATGAGTGAAACTAACCTCAATTATCTGTAAGTCCACTTGTTATATTTGTGCAAATAGCTCAATTTCAGTGACCTAAAGTATAAATTAAACATTACGTCAAGTATCTATATAGAATAAAATTTTATATAGAATTAAAAACATTACAACAAAATATGTTGTAATCCGAACAGTCCTTGTGATATTATGAGGTACGGCTTTCCAAAGAACCCCAATTTTCAGTCAAAATTTACCGAAAATGTAAAATTTGGGATTTTTAGAAATATAATTTTCCTGGGAATCATATAAATAAAAGTTATCAACCAGTTGTGGAGGACTTAATTCTGCATAATTTACACCACTTTCACAAAACAAACTGTTTCCTAACAGGCATATTTTTAAAAAGAAAATACTAGGGCTAGAATCATACGATAGTATTTTCTATTTAGTTCGTCATAATCTAATTCAACACAGCAGTGTCTTGGTGTGATCGCTGGTGAAGTTACAACGCCGGAATTTCGGGTTCCAATCGCGGACTTAACAGAATTTCTTAGCGCGGCCCTCCGGTGAACATCAAGACTCTGTGGATAAATTAAGTTGAATGTAAAAGAGAAAGAAGAGGATTGATCCACCTCAATAAATGGATCGTAAACACTTTGCAGAAAAGCAGAGGAGCAATATTCCGAATTGAATGGAAAAGCTTGATCAATACAATTCATACAATTTTGTCGTGAGATGAACCCAAAACGAGTAAATTTCGACAAACTGCAACACTGAGAATTGTCTCTGAAAACAAGAGGTAAAAAGTAATCAACTTTGAAAGTCCTTCGTTAGGATCCTACCATGAATTTTAAAATTATCCTAATGGAATATTTATAGAGAATTACCTAAATCTAGTGCCACTCATCTTAGGACCACTTTGTGATCAGATGAACTAGAAAAGAAGTTCCATTAATATTTGAAAGCTACGTTATTTTGTAAATACTATAATCGAAAAAACAACAAGGTTCTTTGGACGGCTCGCTGGATCTCGGAATCTATAGAAGTTAAAACAATCTGTTTCAGTTTAAACTTTATTTAATTTATCTAATAGGTATTTATTTTGGACATAGGATGCATTACAAAACCGATCAGGTGATTTTTAAACCTTCTTCCGAGTTATTCCCATCCAGACCTCTTTTGCGATGTAATGGAACTACATATAATTCCAATAGTAAAACACATCCAGCCTCTTCTTAGGAATTAAAATTAACTTCCATTCCTTAATATATTGATCTTATTTTTTTGGTACTTTTTATTTTCTTTCGGTTACTGTAGATTGTTTTTGAAATATATTATAATAAATCAACATATTTTATATAAGAACCTGATAAATGGGTATAATTGAGATTTTTATCTCTACATATAATTTAGAAAAACGTTATGGATTTATTGCATCAGAATCTTGTAAAAAGACGGAATACAATTTTTAAAACTGAAATAACAAACAATTAAAAGACTCGAAACTCGAATTCAGTATTGATCCAATTTAATTGAGAAAGGTAAACAGTTTATTTTAATTTGAATTAATTTCTATAATTAACGAATAAAGTAATTTTTGACAATTACCTTATTTATTTTCAAGTGTCACTTGTCGTTCTATATTGCTTGGCGTTGCAATAGTTACCCACTCAACTGAAAAGTTACCTGCGAGTAAATTTTCATTTCCATTGTTATTGGACAAAAACATCAGACTTGTATTATACAAGATTGACTTAAAATTTAAATTTAATTAAGTTTAAAGTTAAAAAAATTTTAAACAAGTTAATTGTGACTTCATTATGTTTTGTCTGTGGGTGATCAAGTGGTTACTAAATAATTCTATGTATCTAATTCATTAAATAATAATTATGTTATGTAATAATCAATAGTAGCGACTAGAAATAGTTGGTTAGTTTATTCAATTGACCATAAAAATATCTACATAATAACAAATGGAAGTTGATTAAATAACCATTTCACATTAAATTATATTTTATCTTCGCGTGTAATTTATAATCCTCAGGCAAGAGCCTTTCAATGTTGCACTCTATAACTTAATTAGTAGATTAAAATTAGAGACATTTTTCAATAATTTATCATTATGTATGCAGAAATTGAGTGCGCACAACTACAAATTAAAATCTTTTGTTTAGGTGCCAGTTGCGGAGAGGATGTGGGGTAGGGCGCTGCTTCTGGTACTAGTGACTGCGTTCACAGCCAATGGAGAATATGCTCAAGATGTTCATGAAAATTCACTGAAAGTTGGTCGTTCTATTGACATCTTCACGCGTTACGGTTACTTAAGCCTCAGTATGAAAGTCGTGCCAAGAAACGACAGCAATCCAAGTTGGATATTTCGGGAACCAACGGTGGACGTTTTCAACGATTTGGAATCACTAATTATTCGCCCAGGTCTTACCAACAGAAAACGATCTTTTACGGGAGACTTCCACATGGAGTTTTGTGATAATCTACGTCAATTACTACAAGCTTATTTTAGAGATTTTACATTTGAGAAACTCCAACGACCGTGGAGAGCATATACGGGAAGTTGGACTACAGATACTATAGCAAGACATTTGGGGATCAATTCCTCTTATGTTATTGGTGATTATTGTTATGTTTTAGTGCGTTTGTCGCGTTTTCGGGATATTGCTAGGTTATCACGTCTTCCACATAATATTAGTTTACCAGAAATGGTAGCTCGTGAAATGAACAATGTGCAAGTAGGTGACGTCGCAAGCGTTTTAATGTTCATAAGAAAATATGGATCACATTATATCAATTCCTTCATCACGGGGAATTCCCTATATCAGGCAAGTATTATATTTTTTAACTTACGCCCGGTATTATAACCTTATTAATTAACTGACCAATAGGAAACGGTTGTAAGTTCAATCAACCAATATAAAATCAGCAGTTTGTGCTAAAACTCCGTTTAAAGTTTGATAATACCGGGTTTAAAATGCTTAAAAAGAGCATTTATAGTTTAATGCACTGTTTCGTTAAAAAAGTTACTTTAAAGTTAATAAGTAAAAACGCGTCGAACTTTCCCTTGTTATCTCAAATACAAAAGACACTTTTAATGCCGTTTGTTAGAATTTTACTACAATGAAACTGTAAAAAGAAAGAAATCCTAATTCATAAATAATTGGCTTATTTATTTACTCGTATCAGAAACATATTTGAGAATATGTGTTAATTAATAGTTATACAGTTGGAAAATAGCTAATGGATTTCTTTGAGTTTTATTCAAACTGCAATATTAACAACGATAATTATCTATAAAAGATTACCTATATAAAAAAGTTTAACTAACCGTGTAGATTCCATGTGTATTTATTTCAACGAAATTTGGCAATTAAAAATTACCCTTTCAGGGCCAATTTAATTAATACTTCAAATTACATTAATTTAGATAAAAATAGTTTATTAGTCGAGGTGGTTCCACTGCATAAATTCTACATAGCTGGATTATCAGGGACTTCCATGTACGTTAAATTAAACCAATCGCACTGTATATAGCAAATATAATTACAAAATCACTTTTTCGATAGTTCTATGAAGGATAAAGGAATCTTTGTTTTAGAAAATAATATCTTCTCAAAATTTTCCCCCAAATAGATACCGAGTACAGGTATACCTCGATTAGTGCGGTTGGATTACGAGCTTTGCGATCAACACACTGTAATAATTTGACTTAATTATTTAAATTATTAGCGCCATAAACCTTAATCATTTTTCTAAGTGCGTATTCTATATTGGCCGCAATAGCTCGAAATCCAACCGCACTAATCGGGAGATACCTGTAGGTGTACCTTTTATGTTCGAAAAACTTTTTAATTTTAATGCTTTGAAATTAGAGAACATTCAATTACGTATAGCAAAACAACTTGCACAACCAAAACTTGATCGCATACATTAAGATTTCTTCCATTTGAAATATTTTTTGTAACTTCAGATATATACCTATATCTCAAATCTGAATCAAATAGTGCATGAACTTTCTAGAAAATTGGATTAAGCATTGTTTTGAAAGCATTTTTTATTAAATAAATGAAATATTATTCTTTTATATTATTACATAATACCTACTAATTTAATAAAATGACGCTTGGTATATCAATAACTTCAAGGTAACATTCAAGAAACATGTTATTCTTATGCCAAAGCAATTATTTGTATTATTTTTTTTTAATATATTCAACATTTGAAATTACATTAAATTAAGCTATTAAATCACTATAAAGTTTTTTCAAATTTTTTATCTGAAGGATTTTAAGTCACGGTATAAGATGTTCAATGTCGTTTCTGACAATTGGTAAATCGAAAACAGTTTACTATTTTACTACTAATTAATTACCTAGTTATAAATTTAAATTATTTATTTTTATTTATTTTAGATATTTGTGTACAACAGAAGCACATATCAAGACATCAAAACTCGTTTGAAATCGCATGGAATCTCTGATATCAGTAACGGAGAACTTTCGAACTTCTTCAGCCCTTGGAATGCCCAACACGTGGGAAAAATTAAGGTTGCCAGTGGAAACAAAACCGTTGAAACGTGGGCTACATCAAGATTAAAAATGCAACATTATCTTTTTACCTATCAAAGTTTATTGAAAATTCACGGTAATCCACAACTGCTAGAAACTTTAAATGATCTTCTTCAAAATGAAGCTCTGCTCAATCTTGATATGAGAACATTAGCCCCAGCTTTTAAAGACCCTTCCAAACAACGATGGTTTGAGGAGGTTCTTGACAATTATTTAAAGCTGTGGGAAGTAAATTTGTGACGGGATGTAATGTGCGTGCGAACCACGATTGTAAATTTCCCGTGGATGTGATAAGCTTGTGTGATAACTATGCGCCTACTTGTGCTTAAAAATATAGTTAGTGAAAACTCGATACTCAGGATTATCAAACAAACATTTTGTATATAAACAAGTTTTATTTTTACAAGTGTATTGTATTTTTACTTGAAAATCAAAATACAATTGGTTGATTTTCTTTAGAATTAAATCGTCCTTAATCTGAAAACTTGATGTCCAATTTTTTACCTATCTACTAGCTCTTGTCTAGGATGAGACAAGACACTTTACTTACTGTTATAATAGAAAATAGATAATAACAGATCAATAAGTAATTTTCACAATTTTTATTTTCTACTTTTTACTACAAACTTCGTCAGCTTGGTAGGTATACAAGGTGGTTCAGAAAATTGTCGTTTAAAGTTTCCGAAGTGGAAATGAAAAATCTTGTACAATTTTACTTTCTCTCTCTCTCTCCAAATAGTTTTACTTTTTATTATTTCTCTTGCACCACATTCCGCTTATCCTCAAATTATTTATGCCGCGGTTTAGCATCAATGTTATGCTGTATGTCCTATTTGTAGACGAGTGCTTCAAAAACTATACCTAACGAATATATTCTTATATTCTTGATCACATATGTACATAAATGAATAGCACATAATATTGAATGTACTTTTCGAGATTTAATAAAAAAAAAAAGTTTCTCTTCATTGAGTAAAACTAATTACCTATGTAAATTATCGTGACTGAATGAACGTACTTCGTATGAATAACGTACTTCATTCATATTTTACGTTGATCCGTAACTCAAGTCCGGCCAACTAAATTTGGGGGTCCGGGTGCAAAATTTGTCAGGGGCCCCTTAACATTCCTTAGCCACACTCCATACATACCAATACCATATAACAAAATTATGTTATTTTATAGGAATCATTCTAACGTATCAGATAACTTTTTGAATGCAATTCAAGAAAAAATAAATTAGAATTCTTATACAACACAAGTCGAAGTTCATTTTACCAAATTATTCGTAAATAGATAACCTGTAGATACACCACGCATTTTCCACATTTTTACGATTATTAATAATATCAAACTTGATCTACATAAATTTATATTTTCACATTGCTCGTAAGTAATTACAAAATTTTATGATTTAAAAATGTAAATGAATCTTCTTTATTTAAAATTTCGCAAAATTTAAAGAAAATTACATTTTTCATTTGCATATAAACACCAAATATTATCATGAGAACGGAATTTTCAAAATTAATTCAACCTTCGGATAGGTTCGACAATCACACTATCTCTTACTGTAATCTGGTTATGGTATGGCCACCGTGTGCCGGTCATGCATATGCACAAATTAAAAAAATTGTAAAGCAATGAATGCATAACAGCACAGAAAGGGACCCTACAAAATAATCCAAGTTTGAACAAGAAAGGTTTTGAATTTGAATCTATTCGTATTTAGCAAAATGCTACCCAATAATCAGAAGCCAATCCTGGACATACGGTATGATATCTATAAACATTACTTTTACATTAAGGTTGTTGAATGAATTAAATTAAATTAAATTCTTGTTATTGTTAATTATTTCCACACATAACCATATCAAATTCGATCATAACCTGATAATATTTTGATAATTCTAATGGTTACATGCTTACCTACTCTAATTTTCTGTAATTGATTTTATAAATTAAAAGATATGAATGTGGATAATAAAAATTAATTCCTATATTATAAATACATAATTATAAAATATTATTGATATGAGTAATTTCACAAAATTGCTATGACTTTTAAATTTTAGTCCAGGCAAGTTACAATAATTTTAGCTTACAAAATTCCGGACAAGTTTAAATTTATTTTTAAAAAACCCAGAAGTCCCTTATGTGGCATCTCCTCCAATTGGAAATTTTAGTTCCCTACACGGCTTTTCGCTAATAACTCGCTTAATTTTATGTAGACTAAAAATTATCACACCAAAAGTAAAGAGCAAAAAATTCTCTTCAAAATAGTTTTTCAGAATTTACTTCTGATGATGAAGATGCAATAACCGAAATTTTTAATAGTATAACAATAAACAGGAAATCAAGCGAGTTATAGGCGAAAAAACTTTGTGGGAAAAATTTTCAATTGTGGAAGCTACCAGGAGATTATAGGGAACATTTGGAAGATTCATGTGGACGCTCAAATACACTTGCATGCTAAATTTTAACTTGGTTGAATATTTTGCATGCTTTAACCACTTTCTAGACTAAATATTTATAAAGTTCAAAAATTCAAGAATCTAAGAGTTTTCTGTTTTAAGTCGAATATACCTATTGCTTTTATACTGCTTAAAAATAAAATTGCTTTTAAAATAAAAAAAGAAAACAGAAAACATAAACCGACATAATATGCATAATACTCTACATCATTGTTAACAAAGAATGGAAGCAAAATTAAAAATTACCACTAGTCAGAAAGAAGCGGTCATCGGCTTAGTAGTTAAAGCAATCAACTACTAATGCTAAAGGCTCTGGTTTGAGTCTATGACCGTCTCCCCTATCAACCCGCACTAACCAGCGTCATAGAGTATGGCTAAAAAAGTCTTCTCTAAAAAAAAAGGACTGTTCAGTAGTGGGCAAAGATGACTGGAAGATGGCTTGTCAGAGAAGCTGCTACTTCCAGGCAGTATACTACTTAAATGGATTCTGCAGATCCCCCGACTAGTGGTATTTTTAATTTTGCTTCCATTTTATTACCAACAATAATGTAGAGTTTTTATACATATTATTTCGGTTGATGTTTAGTTTTTCCTTTTTTATTTGAGAATCAGTTTTTAACCCAGATATGCCTATTGCGTCCACATATGAGTTTTTAAATTTTATTAATGAAAACTAGCATTATGTGACTAAGAGAAAAAAGAAATTTAAAAAAAAATTTAACAAAAAATTAAACATTTTTTAATAAAAAAAGAGGTAATTATATTTCCCTCAGTTTTATCATCTTCGATCATGTTTACAGCTTCATATAATGAAAATCCTCTAAAACAATTCCAACGATTAAATATTATTTGTGACGATATTTGTGCCTGATGACCTACATTTAGGTCACTTGAATTTGAAACGGCACAGAACGAAATTCAAAACTATTATATTTATTATTTTGGCATTGAATGATAGTACAATAACCAAAATAAAACATTTTTACGACTATAAAAAAAAAGAATAAAATTGCTTCTCTCACAAGTAGATGACCTTGTTCTGCAATTTTCAAAAATAATCAATTTCCAACACTCATAAAATATCGAATTCACAATATCAATGTCGCACAACTTTGCACAACTAAAGAGGACACTATAGTGAAGCAAAAAAATGCATTTGGAGAAGCATTGAAGTAGGGGTGCAAGTTACCCTTGATTTATTTGAGCCGTTCTATATAAAGGACATTAGGCATATCTGGGTTAAAAAGATTAATTGTTTTGTTGGGGTTTTTTTGAAAACTTTACTTTATTTATAGTTTACTTTATTTGCAATTACCTAAGATTTTACTTCAAAGTGAACCCAAACCGAGAAGTTAAGGTCGACAGTAAAAATTCCATCTATTTGACACAACTTCCGGATTTCCAGGTGCATTTTTGGTAAATTTTATTCGTCGACTTTTTCCTGATTTCCAGGGTTCTTGCTATCCCCGTACAAGGGTCGAATAAAAAAACTTAAAGGAGGTCTATTAGGGGGATATTTTTGATATTATTATTTTTGGAATGAAATCAGAAAACTCAATAATTTTTTTAAGCTAAATTTATTAATTTGTAATACAATGTAATTTTTCTGAAAGTTTTATATCATATCATCAATAATAACATCACGACTACCTGGAATCATTGCATGGCAATATCTTAAATGAAGTTAAATTTGTCAATATGAACTTTACTTTTTTTAATTATGCAATAAAGTTTAATTACATCTAACTTGGAAACACTTCATGCCTACCCATTAATAAACACAACACTTTATTTTGACAGTAAATAATTAAAAATTTCTTAAACGTGAATAATAAATAATGTTATTAAAATACGTAGTAAATAAACTATTTTCATTAATAAAGCTACTTGGTTTAATTTATTGTTATAATAATTATTATAATTTCCTATTATTGAGGTTGGATTATGCAAGAAAAATGTATTCTTAAACACTGAAATTGTTGATCAGCAAATATGTTAGTTTAGTAATTGTTTATATCTACTTAAGAATAAAACAAAGCTAAGCAAATGCAGATGTGTCTTCATTTTTTCATTATAATATTAAATCAAAATAGTGCAGTTCTTTCAATGTGGTGCAAATTAAAATGAAAACCCCATTTTATATGAGATATGCGTTTAAAAAGGTAAATTACATTTTTTTCTACGCTTGCAGCCACTTACTTTTCCCACTAAGCCACTCTACTGGCTTAATATTTTATTAGTCTCGAAACTCCAGCCTGGACAACCTAATCTTGCACCTTTACAATTTTTCAAAATTACTTAACTAGAATATCAAAAAAAGTTAATTTTAACTATAATTTGAAGTGGATATGAGATGAAATTAAAACAAAGGAAATTTGAATGAAAGACGGGGGTGTACCAACATAAATAATACCATCCTTTGTTCAATAGGGATTTTTATAAAGAACATTACAATCTACTAAATGGGGATTACACCCGTTTACTACTCGCTGATGAGATGCACAAATAACAAAACGTAAGGGTAATTCTTAAATTAAAAGTAATGTCATCTCTTTAGATCCTAATTCCGCCGAGAATATGGAGTAGAATGCTGATGTTGGTACTCGTGACTACCGCCACAGACCATGGATCAGGCGTCTTCAGGAATCCTGAAGATTCCGTGAAAGTTGGTAAATTTTTTCACATTTTCATCCCATTTGGGAACTTGAGTCTTACCATGGAACTCATACCTGAACACGATAATCCATTTGAGAACTTTCATGAATCAACGGTGAATACTTTCAAATTGATGGAATCATTGGTTAATCATCAAGTTTTCAATAAAGAAACAAGATACTTAATGGGTGACTTTTATATATACCTTTGCGATAATCTACAACAATTATTGGAAGCTTATTTTAAAGAGTTCACATTTGAAAGGTTGCAACAGCCATGGAAAGCATTTACAGCGAGTTGGACTCCAGATGCTTTAGCAGAACATTTGGGGATCAATGCCGGTTTTGTAGTTGATGATTATTGTTATGTTTTAGTGCGATTATCGCGTTTTCGAGATATAGCAAAATTACTACGCCCAGATTTTTTGTCCCATGAAACTGATAATGTCAAAGTTGGTGATGCTGAAAGCGTTTTGAATTTTATACGCAACTATGGTTCTGATTATGTTTACTCCTTCACAACTGGAGATTCGATTTATCAAGTAGGTAACTAATATGAAGATGAGTTAAACTTGACACTTTTATTTTTGCAGGTATTTGTGTACAACAAGAGCACCTATCAAAATTTCAAAAACCGGATGAATATGTACGGAGTTTCCGACTTCAGTAATGCAGAACTTTCATTTTTCTTGAGTCCTTGGAATGCGCAATGTGTGGGACAAATTAAAGTTGCTAGTGGAAACAAAACTATTGAATCATGGGCCACATCGAAATTAAGAATGAGGCATTATATCTTTAATTACCAAAGTCTATTCAAGATTCAAAGCAATTCTCAACTGTTGCAAACATTGAACGATCTATTACAAAATGAAGCTTTGCTAAATGTTGATATGAGGACACTGGCTCCAATATTTAAAGACAGTGCTAAACAAAAATGGTTTGAATATTTTGTAGATAATTATATAAGCTTGTGGGAAGTGGAATTGTGATGCAATGCATACAATTTTTCATTTTATGACGTGTGAGAAATAATTCGTCTTTTAAATTTTGATCAAATAAAAAACTGATGTGTATATAAACAAGTTTTATTTTAAAAATGAGTAGATATTGCATTTTCACCTAAAAATCAAAATACAATTTAGTTAATTTTTTTTAAATAAATTGGTCCACTACTCTAAAAAGTAAAATTCGAAATATAAATATTGTTAATCACAGCATCAGATAATGTAAAAATTGTAAATGTAAACGCTTTTTTTAAGTTACATTTTTAGATATTTCCATTTGCACAACTGCCACAATATCTCTTCCCAACTTCTTTCCATTGACAATCATTACAAGAGGTGTATCAACTCGTATCAAACGGAATTTAAATTCCTAAAGAAAATATATTAAATTTACATAAATGTAAAAATATTAAAATGAGTAGGTAGAGCAAAATTTCATTCATTATGTTACTTTTAAAATATAAACACATACCTTCTCTTGATATTTAAAATTAACATCAGTAACATAAGGTTCGGGAATGGCTATAGAATCTCCTATAATGAATCCTTTGTTCTGAGCAATATTAAAAACTGTAATGGCTACACAAGTTCCTTCTTTGTCGACCATACAAAATGCACTAATGTTCAGAAATAAAATGTTACAACAAAGTATTGTAAATCCTGATGCATACTCACAAAGGAACTTTGTCATCTTTATATACAGAACAAACTACTTTTCCCAAAATAACTTTTTCCTTGTTCATGCCCGGGCATAAATCATTTAAAGAAGATAATACTAATTTAGCTGTTTGTCCTGCTTTTGAAGTAAACGTTCCTCCTTCAAATGGACCCAATTGCTTTGAATCTATGGACTGGAAGAAATTGAAATTATTGTTTTTGATACTTTTTTGGATAATAAATACCTCAATAGTGCGTTGTAGTCGCTTAGATTTCATTCCACCACTACTTTTGACAAATTTTGTTATGTCTTCTAAATACTTGATTAATTGATTAGCTTTAAGTTTTGGGTTTTCCCACGAAGGATCATACAGTGATGCAGTATTAAATGACTCCAATGCCAACTTAAATTCTTCTTCATACTGTAATGTCTAAATAAAAAATATATCAATATTTTTATTAAATTTAACCAATTGTAAAGGGTGCACAAATTTCGTTGATTTTGAAAGGCTAGAAAAAATTAAAAAAGAAGTATAAAATATGATGTACACAAATGCAACACATTTATAAAGTTCTTGAGGAATAAATGGCATAAGAAATGTATTTATAAATATTTGCTTTTGTGTTACAACATAAACTTGCACTTTTTTCATAAACCTGAATTTTGGATCTTAACATGATCGTTAAAAATCTTTGTTTAACACCTTTTTATTATACCTACTTGATTTATCACATTTACAAGATCATATTTATTATTCATAATAAACTAATCAAAGTATAATTGGATACTAAACTATAAACAAAGTACTAAACTAACAAAATCTTAACTGTTACATTTTATTACTATATTTTATTACTTTATATGCAAGTATTGTTCGATTTCTACAATGGCTCAATTATAGGATCGATTCCATAATATAAAAATTTGAGAAAATGGATGATATTTAAAACATTAATTTTTTATTTTAATCCATCTTGAAATAATTATGTAAAAGTATTTAATAAATATGAAATACTAATACATACATTATTTGTGGATAAACCATTTTTACAATCAGGACAAACCCATAAGTTCCAATTAAAAGTTAACGTGGAATCAGAACCACAGTACAAATTATTTAGTAACTACTGGGATTCAAACCTATGACCACAAAGTCTGAAGTCCAACTCCCTATGCTTGATCGAACTACCTGTATATATTATGAAAGGATGTAGCTGTGATAGTACAAGATTAAAATATTATACCAAAACAAATACGTATTTCGAACAAAATTTAAAAACAATCGTGTTTTCACCAATGTTCTACAAGGTTCTAAAATTAAGAAGTTGTGATTAGTTTGGTTTTAAAGTCAGAGAGTGGTTCAATTATAACTTTTGTGTTATATTTTTATATACATCAATGTTAAATAAATTTAGTATATCTGTAATTTTAGTTTAACCTAAAAAATGCACAAAAACATTTTTCAGACACTAAAAATGGCACAAATTTTCACTAGTAAATTATGGTATAAAATTTAATTCGCGAATATAATAAATATAAAATCGGCTTTTAAAAACTAAATATTTGGCCACTTCTGGACCACCTGGAGAGCCGACGAAGTTAAGAATCATTTTGTATAGAGGTTTAAGGTGCCAAGCCGAATGCCAAGCCAATTACCTTTTAATATACATTAAATATAAATAAATATATTATTTTAATGTTAAATATTGACTTATTAAAAGCAAAAACTACATCAAACAATTTGATTCAAAACTGCAATCACTTGGTGTCTTAGGCAATGTTGGAGTTGGGAGGAAATTATTACCGATAATTTGTGCCCATTTCCACATGACCTAGTGAAATCACAATAGTGAACAGTGAACACAAGAGTAAAATCATCGTTAATAAAAATATTCTGAGGCCCATAGAATAGTAAATATATATCATGTGCTTTGATAGCTGGATCAACCAATTGATTAACAAGAACAAATCTTTAGATCTTTTCTCTAGATAATTTAGTCCACATTATTTTCAATAACTTGATATTTTGCTCTCAAGTGCATCCAAACCGAGATAAATGTGCTATTCTGCGCGTATTTTCCTACGGCGGCCAAATGCGGGATTGCTATAGGGTGCAAAATTAATATGTCTTTTTAGAGGTTTTATAATAAAATTTATTCCAGCTTGCCCCCATTTTTTTATCGCATGGTAGTTTCTTACAACCAAATTGCAGTAAAATAACTGCTCAATTACTTTCTCTTAGGATGACATTTTATACAAATTGTGGCACATAAATGACTACTACATGACTACCGAATTTATAATAAATCATTTGAATGTTTAATCATATAGGAACTCAATATATTGCCGTGATATAGCTACTAAATTTTGAATTTTTATAGCGGGGATAACTACGGCTCTTTTTTAAATTGCCACAGCTAGCTATTGCATGTACTCTCAGGGTCAAAAGTGGGTCATGTATCTGTCAAATGCTCATGTGAAACTTTAACTTAATTATTCTTAAGAAATGTCGGATAATAAACTTACTACACCTTGCATCTATTTCCTCTTCTACTCACTGCTGTAAAGTTAATTAAATCAAACGTAATGGTTGTATACCAAGCAATGTAATTTATTAATTAACACAATTATATAAAAAAAACAAAAGATGGATTTCAATTAATAAGATTAAATTAAATTTACAAATTATCAAACAAGAACAAAAATTTATAAATCCCCCAAAATTTTATAAAACACGCGCGAACTGGATGTTACGAAAAAATTAATGTCATAATCGCTTACCGAACAGTTTTTCATGCACGACCGACGCAGGAGCAACAGCTGATAATCAGGAGAAGGTTACTCGTAGTTTTCCAAATCCCATACGTTCAGGTAGGTCAAATTTTCCATAATCTTCTTTAATTCCAACAATTTAAAACAGAACCATAAAATATTATCAACCATACGACATTTGCATTGGTCACCAAAATTTTCCAAATAATTCGAAATCGTAAATCTTATTTTCCATTCACAATTTTAATTCGTTGAACAAAAATTAATTAATCTCAACTTATACACAATTAATTTCAATAATTTAAATTCAGTTTCCAACTTTCCAAACTTATCGATAATAATGTCTTGATGTCTCTATTCACCATACGAGACCCCAAATCTACGTGTCTTCGCTTTTCATGTACGGAACCAGACCTTAATTTACATGTTGACGTCCTCATAGACGGGACGAGACTTCCTTCTCCTTCTCCTTGTTAATTTCACCAAAATTCTCTATCAGACCGCGCACTTAATTTTAAAAGTCACAATTATTTAGTTCAATTGCCTACACTTTTACAAATAATACTTAGTTTCAATTTAATCTCTAACCTCTTAAAACCAAACAATCCAATCCTCTTTTGCCTTTAACACAATATTTTACATGCCCGCGTGTACAAATCATTACGCTTTTTCTTTTATTAGGTTAATTAGAGCAAGCAGTCTATTCCAGAGTATTCAGAAGATTTAGGTGCAAGTCTTTATTCTCAAATTATGGTGTTAAAAGTAATGACCACGACATGAGCATTTACCAAAATATACCCAACCATGCCAGAGCTACTCTTATGGGCAGGAAACCATGACAATATATACACTAATATTGACAGTAATGAAGTAATAATTCCACATTATCATTTTACGTCTAGGGGGGCCCTAATTCGCACCCCTTTCGAAAATATACAAACAATAGGCAGACTCGCTGTGTATGGCGGGGAAAAGTTGCTAGTCCCTCCATGTCTCGCCCTCTGTTCTTCTTTTCATAGTCACTTACTCCCTAACTTTTGCAGGTATATTGACGAGGTTCAAGTTTGATATAAATATAAATCGGTTAAAATGGCTTAAAGCATGCAAAGTGCATGAATGACATTATTAAAATAAAAATTTTTAAATATATGCCGCGGTCTCTGATAGCTCTAACTCCATAACCGCGGTTCAATTAAACAGAACAAAGTATAAAATCTTTTGCCTTAGATAATTTATTTTACTTTATTTTCAATAAATCAATATTTTGCACTAAAATTCACTCAAAACCGAGATATTCACGAATTTTCGTAAAATTGTCATTGTTTGAGTGGTTTTTCTACTATGTCGGCGAAATTTGGGGTCGCTAGAGGGTACGTAATTTTATTCTAGCTTACCCCCCCCCCCACCAATTTGTTTACCTAATAAAACACTTCTCAACTGGTCTATAAGTTGTATATCTTTTTTTAAATCTATATGTAAAAAATAAACAGTTCAGCCTACAATTTTGAAATTTTAGTACATTGTATGGAATTAAATTCTTTATGTGGTTATTGTTACCGCATAATATTTCATCAATAACTTTTTGAAATATAAGACTTCAAACTCGAGGGTGAGAACTTTTTACTCCGATAGTAGATACAAACAAATGGTTAAAGATATCTATAACTTATTTTCAAGTTAAATAGAAACTGATGTAGCTTGCAAAAACAGCGAAATTTGTCCACCTATTATAAAAAAATATATACTTACAACTGCTTTATTGTAGTGTAAA
This sequence comes from Podabrus alpinus, assembly GCA_932274525.1. Taxonomy (NCBI): domain Eukaryota; kingdom Metazoa; phylum Arthropoda; class Insecta; order Coleoptera; family Cantharidae; genus Podabrus; species Podabrus alpinus. Next base: position 61,073,175 of record OW026457.1, on the reverse strand, counting down.
TCTGGATTATGCCTAGCTATCGATTTTTTTTCCTAAAAAAAGAAACTGGTTAAAACTGTTTGCTATAGATTAAAAAGTAAACGAACCGCTTGGGAGTAGGCACTTAAACATTGCTTCAAAACTTTAGGGGATTGCACTATTCCAAAAAACGACGATAAATGTGCATTCCCCAAAACTAACCAAGAAGCACCATCGGTTGGATCTAATTCCACAGCCTCTTTAGCTAAACTAACACCTAATTCGATAAAGCTTTTATACTCATCTGCACTGTTATACTTTTTTATTCTACAAATCATAGAGAGATTCCTCAAAGATATTTTGTTTCTTTTCTATAAGTTTATTTATGTAATAGTAGTAAATCCCTGAATATTAAAAACTCACTTGATTTAATGCACCGTTAAAACAATTTTCAGCCTCATTAGTATTATCATTCTTCCAATAAGTTTCGCCCAGCTCGTTCCATGCATCGACCATTTGGGGATCTAACTTAACAGCTTTCGACAATAACTCTTCACATTCTTTGCTATAATTTGATAAAATATTCAACGATCGTCCTTTCAAATAATAATACTTGGCTCTATTGTGCCTAATGGCCGAAGCTAAAACAATCCTTTAAAAATTTGACGAACACCAAAATAAAAATTTTACCTTCATATTTCTGAAGAATTTCTAGCACACCGTCCAATTGCTTTTGTATATCACTTTCTCTACGAGCCGCTTCTTCAACGCGGTGATTTTCAAAATAATTATCTCGAAAATTATACAAATTGTCTACCTTTTCCTAAAAAAAAATCATTTTTTTAATGACGTTTAGGAAGGTGCAATGCACCTGTTATTAAAATTATGTTTTCGGGCCTTACTTCTAAATATTTTAATATTTCGTCATCGGTAGTCAATGCATCTTCACAATTTTCAAAATTAGCCATCACTTTCTGTAATAATATAAAATATATCTGGTTTTAAAATTCACCACAAATTAAAATAAGAACAAGTGTGTTTTTAAGGTTAAATTTGTTTCGTTTGACATTTTTGACGTCCGTGATTAAGGTGCGTTCAGAGTGGGCGTTCATGATGAAAATTTTGTTTTCTTTAACACTTATCTCAATGAAATTAAACTACGAACCATGAAATTACCACATAAATCTAATAATAATTTGTATTCATCTAAATAAATTACATTCATGCCAAAATAAAACTTTTTATTATTTACATCAGGACTGATTTACACATCTCATTATGTTTTATAGTCATCTTTGTTAAAACCGGCGGACGCCGCGCCGCTGAAGTTTTGATGCGGAAAGTTTTGACATGGAAGACATGCAGTAATATAGAAAAAAAATAGAAAAAAGAAAAAAAAGAAAGAAATCAATTGCTCGCCGTATTGTTAAGACCTGGGTTCTTCTGATTATTTCATGATTTTTAATAGGGAAGATGCATAAATTTTTTTTATAGCGTAGTTGGATCAAAAATAACTAAATATACTAATTAATGCTATTTAATTTATTTATTTTCGTTTTGATAATAATTTAAAAAATATTTAAAAATCCGTCAATTTGAATTGAACGAAACGACCGCGCAATTTGCCACAGAACGTGTGACGTCACAGTTTAATTTTACATTCATTTATATTATTTTTCTGTGGTTTTGTGCTTTGAAAGTTGAAGTTTGTTAGTGTCAAAAGCTGTTATTTATCATAATTAAATCAATTAAAAACAAGAAAGTTAAAAAAGTACTTTACACGAGTATTGTAAACATGAAAGTGAGGTTATTGTTATTGTGTCGGTGACTTCGTTGCGTTTAAGGTCACATGTTTTATTTTAAATTATTATTGAATTTTAAAATGGATTATTTATAACAATATACAATAAATAGAAGTTATTTTTGCTGATTTGATATTTACTATATAGGATTAATCGGAAAATACTGTTTTAACTAAAAATTTTTTTTCATGCATGTTCCCCATTTGAAAAATTCGACCTTGGTGAGAATCATTGCGCTTATGATAACTCATTAAAAGCACCTATTAATGATAATTTCGAGACCAAAAAGAAATCTTGGCCTAATTCTAATTTCACAAAAAATTACCAAATTTAATTTGTAATTTTTTTAGCGGTCGATTATATCCATGGCAACTCATAGTTTTGAAAGCACAATTTTATTTTTCATTTTGACAATGGTGCCATTCAGCAGAGAAAGCAGTTGAGTAATGGTAGCGGAATTCTGCTCGTTATAATTTTGGCATTTGAAGTGACAGTTGTCAATGTTTACTGATTTTATTTTTAAAACTTATTTAGTAGCTACCCACAAAAATATATATTCATAAATATTCGAATAATCACTTCCCGTCATTTTTCCACAACAGTTACCAAAGACGAGCGAAGAATTTTAGCTACAAAAAATGGCCGACCGTTCCTCAACATGTTGGGAGAATCGAGCAGGTAGCGGACATGCCAGCAGAAAAATCCCTAACAGTTGCACAACTGTTACCTCTGCTGAATGCCACCAATAATTCAAGAGAAAAATATCACGTGTTGGATATCATATAAGACGCGGAAAAATAATCTATTTCGATTTGTCCCATTTTCATTATTACTTTCCCATTTACGTAGTAAAGGAAAGTATTGTTATCGAGTTAAAAAAAATTTTGAGTTAGCATTTTTCCCATGGTCTATGAGCCCATACGAATTGTTTAAGACCAATTTTGGAATGATGTCCGGATGTGTGTGTGATGTATGAAGTGTGATGTATGAAGTGTGGTTATTCTATCGTCAACGTTTTCAGACAAACGCGTGCACCAATTGAGTTGAAATTTTATACACTAGTTTGAAGTAACTCTCTAAAGAGCTGATTAGATTTTGGTTGAAAACCGTCCATTTTTAACCCCTTTTTTAGGGGAATGAAAATTGTTAAAGAGCATTGCCGCTTCCCGGTGGAACATATGAGATTGAAACTCATATCAATCGAAAGAGATTATTTTTCCGCATCTTATGATACCCCACACTTGATATTTCCTTATTAAATTATTGTTAAAATGCAAAAATAAAATAAGTGCTGTTAAAAAAATATGGTTTGCCTTGGATAATTTTGATCCAAGTTTTTATCCAAATTTTGTATTAAACACATAAATTTGAGCAAATCACTCACTCACTCATTCATAATTTAGTGCGTATAGCTACGAGGGTCGTGGAGAGTTGAAATTTTGCATACCCGTGTGGTTTTACGAGGATTGTACGGGAAAATTTTCCCGTTTTTCATGGGACGTAACGGAGGGGGTGAAATGGCGCTTGAAAAGTGGTCACAAAATTTCGGCATTCACTTTGGAGAGTTGAAATTTTTCAGGAAGCTCCGGGCGGTGGGCGAGGGGGCGAAACAATTTTTTCTTTTTCGAAATTTTTTTCCAGCGCTTGGCAAGAGGGCTCCTCGCGGTTTTTCGTATTTTTGTATCTATTTCCAGAGTTTTCGTCCGATCGACCTGAAATTTGCTCGAGGGGTGGGGACGGCGAAAACGGACAATCGGTATGGCCAAATTTTCCAATTTTTGTCCCGTTACCGTATAAGGGAGGGGAAATTGAATAGTTTTTTGTGCCTGGCTCGCTTATTTTCAGATTAAAGTTTCGATTTTTTGGTCTCATTTGGATCCTCTCGAATTTAGATTTGCATTTTTGCAAAATAATGCCTAGGTCGCAGATCGCTTTCGAGCGCTAAGCGAGACGACGATTTTAATTACATATTTTTGCCGTTTTTTGCGCTACGTCGGGCGGCGTCGAACGGATCGCGAAAAATAATACACCGTCGTCGAGCCGACTGTATGCCCGACAAAATTTGTAGATATACTTTTTCTCGAAAAATGAACTGGTTTCGAGTAATCGTGATATACAAATTAAAAAACGGCAAATTAAAAAAATTATGGTTTGCCTTAGTTTAATTTTGATCTGTCCAAGTGATTTGTATTGTTTATTACTATAATTTAATATTTTTTCCACTACTAGTCATATAGGCTACCATTATAACTTATCCAAGTCACATGTGAAGTGACGCATTTTAGACATGCGGTAAATAATATTTTCATTATACAAATGAACCAATGAAATGATTTGACAGATTCATTATACACTTAAGTTAAAAAAATGAACCAATGAAATGATTTGACATACGTGATTTAAAATTTGTCAACAACTGTCAAATCAACAAAACAAAACTGTCATTTGAAATAAATATTTTAAATTTGAAAATTTTTTTATTAAAAAGAATTTAAAAAATGGTAATAAATCTAGTAGTGGAAAAAATAGTATATAAACCACGGTTGTGAAGACCATTATTGCCTCCGCGCGTTATATTCCTCGGTGCAAAGCACCTCGGAATATAATCTTGGCGCTAGGGCAATAATGACGGCCTTCACAACCTTGATATATAATGTACTATTAACTAATTTACTTGTATAAACATATTATGTACTTAATATCAAACAAATTTTTTAATTACTTCTAAAAAATTAATTCTGACGTCATTACGCCCATAGTTAAAATTTGATTGCATATAGACGGCAGGACGGCACGGCATTCCGCAAATTTCTAATTTTTTTTGAAAAATGACAATTTTAAAAATTTTTCAATGCAAACGTTATAGGGGAAAAATATTAATTGTACGCACCCTGGTGGCTGTAATATCAACTAAATATTTGACGTCTTAATTAATTAAAATTATTTTAAAAAGTAATTAAAATACGTTAAATTTATTATTTTTTATTAAATTATTTATTTATTACTTAGTTGTAATGTATTATTATCGTTCAAAACCAAATCAAAGTATTTCTGAGCGAGGTCAAGCGAGGTTATATCATTATCGTGACGTCACGTTGATGTTGCTTACAGCGCACCATCGTTAATATTTCTCCCCTATATTATTGTTAAAATGAAAATATAAAATAAGTGCTTTTAAAAAATATGAGTTACCATGTTAAATTACAAATTAAATTTCGTAACTTTGATATCTCAAAGTAATTTGTGTATTTTATCGAGTTAAAAATTTTTTTGAGTTAACATCTGTTTTATTAATATTTAATATAAAATGAAGTGGAATCTACTAAATGGGAAAGTAATGTGTTGTCACATCAGATTTTGTATGTTGCACTGGGAAGCAGCATTGTTCTTGAGAAATTTTCATTCTTCTAAGAAATGGATTTTTAGCAAGATGGTATGCTGAAAAATAATATGTTCCTCAACTTGAATTCGAACCCAGACGTATTAGCTGTGAATACGTGCGCTCAACCACAACTGCGCCGCTGAGGCGATTAGTTTATGTAGCGCGGAACTTCTATTTATCGTGAACTAATTCTAGGACCGCTACAGATTAAAATTGGAAAGTTTTTAACCAAAATAAAAAACGATTTGTATGAGCTATAGTAGACCATGGAAAAAATGTTAACTCAAAAATTGTTTTTCTTAACAAATTTCCTATACAAAAACTCACTAAAATGATAAACGATATTTTGAAAATCATCGATGATTTCGCTTAACTCATCAGTGAATTTACCATCGGCATTTTAATATTCGAGAATCTCTTAATAATAATACCTTGGTTTACCATCTGATGGCATGTTTTCAGTATCAGGGTGCAAACAGTGACCCTTCACATATTGGAAAATCACTTTTACCATAGGACAATCCAAAAAAAAAATTAAGGTTTAAAGACCCAACAAAATGGCTGTCACTAAACTCGACCTTCTAGCTCAAGACCCAGAATCGAACTGAACTGCGCGCACTTTTCCTGTCACTCGTGCGACTGTCCGACGAAAACTCACGCGGTGTCAAAAACTCAGGATGCGTCAAAAGATTCCTGACAAATGCAAAATTTTGTCACAAAAGTATGAACCTTTTGAAATACAATTTTAGCCAAAATTAACTAGAAAGAGAACTGCCATTTCATTGAGAACCCCGCCCATCGCAAATTCCAGTCGAATTTGGTGTCAATCGTTTGTGTATTAATTTTTTTCGTTTGTTTTAGCACCGTTTGCGAAATATATCCAATGACATAACCTAGGTTTATTTCCTCGGCCTCGTCCATTTTGAATTTTGGCTCGAATTTGGTATCAATAATTTACGTATCGTTTGTGTTTCTATTCCCGTCGTGTCAATATCGATTTCCAACTAGCTGGAAGAAAATGAATTTTTGTCGATCTCCGAGCAACAACTGCCATATTTCAAAATTATAGATATTCACAATAATAATAATAACAATAATATTAATGAATAAATTTAAACTTCTGTAAACTGAAAAGTTATTTGAAAATCGAAAACAAAACTTTTTGCTTTAATAAATAGTTCAACATCTTATAATTAGTGTGTGAAAATCTCATATCGATATTTATAGTATTTTTTGAATTATAATAGCACTTTAAACGGACTAATATAGATACCTACTTAGAATAAATAAACCGAAAGCTCTCGATACTTTTGCTTGTTTATTGGTAAAGAAATAATTACGTATTTTCAAACCATTAAAATATGTAATTTTATTACCTAAGGTGATTTCGAATCGGCAAAATCCAAACAAGCTGAACAAAAATACAGTTTACATGTTCATTGCGTAAATTAAATTTACCTCATTGTACGCCTAGTTTTTTCAATTTTTCGGTTTTTACAACGAGGAGATTTTTGTGATATAAATTGTATGCAAATATCTATAAAATTTACCTTCATTAAAAAAATTTGTTTTAATTTAATTTTTAATGAAAATTTTATACACCTCGAGTGGTCGAGCAGTGAAGGAATCGCTCACACTTCAATACACCATTTAACACGAAGGTCACAGACGGAAAACAAATTGCTCAATTTTTACAACGGGGTTCAAATATTGAAAGGGAAGGTGTAAAACTCAGCTAGACCACTAAACTAAAACTAAAACGTGAGCGATTTGCTCATAGCGCGACCATGCAATGAAAGGTTAATCTACACTCCAGGATAGTGGAATACATACACCTCCTCATATGTGTAGTTGTTAATCTGTAATCTATTCATGCCTCTTACAGGACCTTCCTGTACTTTCATATATTTATGTAGTTTTATCTTTATTTACCATTAGTCCCATTTCGCTTGCTGTGTTTTTTATTGCTTCACGGTATGTATAGCGTCTACAACCGATCTGCTCTCTGTGAATCCTTACTGATAATTTCCGATTATATTACTTGTATATTTTTTCAATCTCTTGTTTATTACTGTAAACAAAACCTTGTATGCAACATTTAACAGCGTGATTCCCCTAGGGGAATTAGGCTCTAGTGGCCTAAGTGCGCGTGGGGTCTTCGACCCTACCCTCCTACCTAAAATCCAGAATCCCCTATAGTTTTCGCATTTGTCTTCGTCGCTTTATAGTTACTATGATTCCTTGTTTCCATTTCTTTGGCATTCTCTATATACAGTTAAAGCTCCTTATTCGCGGGGGATACGTTCCATAATTATGCCGCGAATACAGAAACCGTGAATATGGAATGGTAATTTGTATGGGAATATAGGGGATACGTTCCAAGGTTAGAAAATAAAATAAAAATATATCGAAATAAATGCAATTTAATGAGAAATACATAATAATATTATTATTATTTATTACTCTTATCTGGATTGGGTAATGGTTTAAAGAATTTAGTAATTTTTTCTTGTCTTGCAGCTTTTAAAAGGCCTTTTAATTCCGTTTGGTATTCAGCTGTGGCATTATCAATTTACCTTTTAAAAACAAGACTTCTTTCCATAGACGGATCAATTTTTATAAAGAAATCACACAGTTCATTTGCCATCCGTAAACCTTCGCTTAGGTTTTTTAAGGTGAATGTCACCTTTTCAGTGTCAGTTGAAACTTCTTCTTCTTCAATAGAATGGGGTTTTAACATTTCCTCCAAGTCGGTTTCAGTCAAGTCTTCATCTTGTGATTCAAGCAACTCTTGAATGTCACTTAATTCTACCTGTTCAAAACCATCTCGTCCTATTTCATGTGCAACTTGAGTAACGTTTTCAGTTAACGTTTGAATTCGCTCAGATCCTTCATCATTAGCGACAGTTAGATTAGGCCACAGTTTTTTCCAGCATGATTTCAATGTGTATGACTTCAATTCTTGTAACGATTCTTTTATGTTACCAATGCACTTTGCTATGTCAAAATTTTTCCAGCATTGCATAACATTCATATCAGGATCACGTTCCATAGTGTCCAGTATGATTTTAAAGGTTCGTCTAATGTAATACAGCTTGAAGGCCTGGATTATACCTTGGTCCATAGGTTGGAGTAAAGCCGTCGTGTTAGGAGGCAAAAATATCACCTTTATATTCGGATGCATAGCTTCAAGCTCACGAGGGTGACCCGGAGCATTGTCCAAAACTAGAATAGCCTTAAAGTCTAAATTGTTTTTCTTTAAATAAATGTCAACTTCATGAACAAAACAATTTCGGAACCAGTCACTGAAAATAACACTTGTAACCCACGCTTTCTTGTTTGAACGCCAAAACACGGGCAGGTTATCCTTGTTTTGATTTTTCAAAGCACGAGGATTTAACGATCCGGAAAACATTAGTGGCTTAATTAAACAATCTCCGGATGCATTAGAACAGAGTAGTAGCGTAATTCTATCTTTTGCTGCCTTAAAACCAGAGGCGGACTTTTCACTCTTGGATATAAAAGTTTTGTTCGGCATTCTTTTCCAAAACAGGGCAGTCTCGTCTGCATTAAACACTTGCTCAGGTTTGTATCCACCATCAGCAATTAACTTTAAAAATTCTTCTGGATATCTAGCTGCTGCTGCAGTATCTGCAGATGCAGCTTCTCCAACAATTTTGATGCAGTGCAGTGATTGCCGCACTTTAAATTTATTGAACCAACCTTCCGATGCTTTAATTCTCCATCTGTACGTTCACCTTTAAAATGTTCGTAAAGACGCTTTGCCTTCTCACGGATTATAGGACCACATAGAGGCACTCTTTTCTGGTTACGGTCTTCAATCCATAATGAATTTAATGATAACGCAGCTTCCATTTTTTCAATTGCTGGATCACGAACAATTTTTGCTAATAGTGAGGTTGAAGCAGTAGAATTCCTTATTTTATCCTCGGATTTCTTGATGAATCGTACAGTTGATTCATTGATATTAAAGGAACGTGATATGGAAGCAAACGACTCGCCAAGGCGTAAACGGTTAAGCATTTCTATTTTTACTTTAAGTGGTAACACAACTTTTTTCCGCGTAGGTACTAATTTTCTTTTGCTTTTACTCGACATTATAAATTTCGAACAAACCAGAAGAGACACGTGTTATTTAAACAAAGTTCATGCAACGAATGGCAAGTTGAAACAATTCAACAAGTAGGATAGCGGCCAAGACAGCTTATATCAAATGATAGCACCTTGTCGGCAAAAATTTTGCTTTTGTCCAAGACCGTTAGGTTTAGTCACAATAAATAATATTTTCTCTCTATAAATACTTGGACGCCTACTTGTTTGTTTTGATAGGGGAGTGGTGTTAATTTGTAATTGAATATCTTGCGAATCACTTTTAGATTTGTTAATAATAAGCATTTCTCGCAAGTATGTAATTATGTTCCAACACAATTTTGCAATGCAAGTATCTGCATTCTTTTAGATAAAATACACAGCAGATATCATTTTAAAAGTGCGAAATTGTAATTTTAATTATAAATCTTTGAAGTAGTACAAACATTGTATACCTATTGTTAGTTTTTGATCCGCGAATAACGAAATTTTCAACCGCGAATACAGGAAGTGGTTGCATTTTTTACATCCGCGAATACTGAAAACGCGAATAACGAAACCGCGAATAAGGAGCTTTAACTGTACCTAATATTTGTGTTATTATCTCATAAATTCTGCTTATAGTGTTTCACCACCGTATTTTAATAGTTCCGCACCAACACCATTTTTTCCAGGCGTTTTCTTATTTTTGAGTCTTCTAACTATTTCCATTATTCAGCCATAGCTCAGATGCTCATTTATTTGTGCCGTGGTTCGGATTCCACGTAAAGATGTAGGTCCTATTATGTACATACATGCATGTATAGTCTGTGGGTAAAACTAATTCATTAGTGCGGGTTTATCCCTAAATAAAATGCTTTATCCGTTGATATCGTATAAATAAAAATACTATGGTGGGTCTGTCGACCCGCTATTCATTTTTTTTATAAATTCTTTAAGGTATTCCTCCCAGATATGTTTTATTCTTTCTGTGTTATCCTCTAGTTTTCCTTGCTTGTCTCTCTCATTCCTCTTGTTTTCATTTTATGTCCTACCATGTCTGTCTTTTCAACTTCATGTAAAATTGTCGGTTGTTGCTTCTATTATTACTTGTTTCAATTTCTTTCAATTAATTCTTTTATCCATACATTTTTCTTCTTTTTATAGTTTGTGTTAGCGTGTTACTGCTTTCCTTATACCGCTCCAGGCAGCGCCGTAGCAAGCTCTTCTGGCGCCTGAGGCAAATTTGAATATATGCGCTCCCTTCCCGAAAGATTCTTATCTTTTCGCGGCGCTGTCTTAGAGTAATAAAAACAAATGGATGCTTATCAGGAACTCATTTAGGACCAGGGGGTCTGGGGGAGGAGGTACACTTAATTTATTGTGAAAGAAAAACTTTCACTTTTACGTCCCTCGGTATTAATTTCCCCTGCTGCCCCCCCTCCCGGATTACTAACGAAAATTGCAAAAGATTCAACGAAAAATAATAAATTTTGATGGTTCTGAATAATGGCAAGTGTACCTGGGGGTATTCCATACCCCCAGACCCCCCGGTCATGTGATATCGATTTTTATCGTTAGGAACTTCTGAAGATCTTATATAAAATACGCATAGTATGTCAGAATCGCCGTTTCCATGGTAACGTAACGCAATCCCCGAATATGAAGATTATTTTTATCGGTAGGAATTTTCCTTTCCTATTTAAATATATTTGAGGGTACGGTCCCCTATCTTTGGCAACTCCAAATAAATTGAAAATTTCCTATTGCAAAGAGGAAGGTTTATATAGTATACTGATATAATTTAAACCTTGCGAATGTATTAGCAAAATTTTGAGTAAATCGAATTTGAAGTTAGCAAATTTAACGAGATTCAGTGGTAAGATTAACGAGATTCCCGCGCGTCGCTCATTCTGTGTCGGTCCGTGCTTAGTGAATGACCCTAACACTTAGAATATTTCGCACCGGCAGATGCAGCTCGACTCTCGTACATATAACATCGATTATTTTTTGTTTTTACGCGATTTTTTGGGGGTGAAACGTAATAGTTTACTGCCCCATACCGCAACTATACTTTTTAATGCTATTTCGAGGTTCTCTCACATCCCGGTTTCATTTATTCCGGTTTTCTTGATGGGTGGCGCTTCTCGTATGTTTAGCCTAGTAACCAGAGTCAAAACCGCCCTGGAGGGGTGCAGAGCGGAGCGGAGCGGCGCCCCGTAAGGGTAGGTTTTGACGATGGATTACCCTCCTTATCGAATGCACACCCCAAAATTCGAAGGAAAAAATTTTTTTATTTTTTCACTTTTTCGGCAATACACGGGTTATTTTCAATTTTTTTGATTATATTTATTACTAATATCCACTAATCACACCCCCATCTATCCGAATTTTAAAGAAAAATTAAAATCGGAGCGAAAAAATTTTACGCATTTTCAAGGGACCACGGGCGAACGATGCACATCGACCGGGGTCTGCCGCATACTCGATGCTAATTTCCCGTACTTTTCAAATTGATTTTTCTCGAAATTTTCATAATACATTCGCAAGTGAAATTTTTACAGTATACTTTATAAACCTTCCTCTTTGCTATAGGAAATTTTCAATTTATTTGGAGTTGCCAAAGTTAGGGGACCGTCCCCATATTTGAATAATTGAAGGGCCTATAATGGAAAAAGTAGTTAAGTCACTTTTTTTTCAATTTGTTGATTTTTATACTAATTTGTAGAGAATAAATGCCGCAATGTGAAAATGTGCTCAACTACAAATTGAAAAAAAAGTGACTTAACTACTTTCTCCGCTAGGCTCTTCAATTGTCTCGATGATAATGTGAAAAACTACTGTAGAGGATTAAAATCCCCATTTGGGGAAAAGGTTAGCAGGGAATTTTACGCGAAGTTGCAAATAAAATCGTGGTCAAATTTTGGAATTCAGTCAAATTTGAATATATGCGCCCCCCAAAAGATTCTCATCTTTTTGAAAATTTTAAACTATTATTTATTGGGTTTTGTCAACGTTTGGCGCCCCATTGCGATGGCGCCTGAGGCAAACTCCTCAGTCACCTCACCCTTGTTACGGCTGGCTCCAGGTCTTCGGTTTCGTTTGTTATTATCCATCTTGCTCTTGTTTCGCATTTTACTTTACTCAATTTTTTGCATTTTTTATCGTACCACTCTTTGTTTTTTTTTGACTCTTCATATCCTATTACTTATTCCGCATTCGTTCTCAAACTGTTGCAATGTTCTCGTATTCTTGTTCTACGTCATTACTTCTCTCTTCACACCTTAGCGCTTTTCGTATCGTTCTCTTATTTTTTCATTATATAGTAGTTAGCTTATTTGTTGCAAATCTTTTACGATATTTGTCTCGTCTTTTTTGGTCAGTATCTCCATTATTTAAAAAATTAAAGAATATTATTAGCAAAATTGTAATTATTGTTTGTGTTATAAATTCAAAAGCTCAATCACGAAACCAATAGATCTGTAATGACATAGATGTAGCTTTTAAAGGTAACCAATAGATAGCAGCGGTATTGGTTTTCGTATCACCCGAGTTGTGAAGCATTCGCCAGCACTCGCCAGTTCAGCTGGCGAACTTGGCGCAGTGTTGTTGCGCACGTTATTACTATCGTATAGCTGTGCATTGTTTTTATTTTGCTAAGGAAAATTCGCGTACTGTCAAGTGTTTCCATTTTTACGTGTGTTGGTTTTATGTTTTAACGAAATAAAAATGTTTCAATATAATTTTTCAAAAAGCTAGTATGAAGTTGTAGCAATAATTGTGCATCTGCACATAAAGGAGCACCAACCATGGAGTAGTGTTTAGTGTCCTACATTAATTTGCTCAAAAGTGTTTCTTTTATTGTGTATCTGGATAAGTACAATCATCATTGACCATAACAATGACTGTAAGAAACATCCCTGCAGATAAGGTGAGTGATATTCTTAGCCGCACCCTTCCTGTTAACTTTTAAAGACATACGGCGACCTACTTCTTTACCCCACATCTATCAAAATATTTGCAATTTTTCAACTCATTTGTTATCTCGCCTATCACAACAATTGCAACTTGGATTATTCAAAATTAAATTATTAAGTGTCTGAAGGCCTAAAAAGAGGAAGGGAATATGCGTAGTTGGTTGCGCCCCAAAATGTGTTTAATATTAAATTGTGATTCTAATTAAATTCTCGCCAGGATGTCCAAACTTTGGTAATATTTGCCATTACAAAAACTGGGAATTCTCGGTGCGGTGTGGCGGCGAAAGGTTTTGTTGTCATCGAACTGTATGAATCACTTGCAAAGAGGTTGTTACCCCACTCTTATTCATTTGCCATAAAATACAGTTATAATTTACTGTATTCCTCGTTTTTAGTACAACTTCCCACATTTAGATCGCCAGTGATAAATTAATTACACTACATTTGACGTTTTACGCAACCCACATTTTTGCCACAGTTTTTAATTCGTAATGTCCCCACCCCCTCACGATAACTAGAAATTTTGATCGTTTAAAATGAAAATCTACTTAACTATTTACTCAAAGAATAAAGTGGTAGAGCTCTTCATTTATTGAAGTTATGCAAATTTTGCTCGAGTTTTACCGGTAGTTAATCTTCCTTACAGCAACAAAAAAGAATCGAGTTTAACTAACTACGAATTTTTAATTCCTACATCACACAGAAAAGTTTACCATAAAACCTTTGCTTTTAAATGCTGGATTATGATTATAAAAATAATCATAACTTTAAACGACCTTTTAAATTTATGAGAAAATTTTTCACTCTATATGGACATTTTATTCAAAATTTTTTCTCGGCTACCCTTCCTACGTAATCATTATTTAGTATCGAGAAGATTGGACATCGGTAAATCGTTACAACGTTCACTTTTAAATTAGAATATTTACGGGGCTTTCGAAAAGTTTTCCTTCTTCCAAAATTATATTTTACGAAATTAGCAACATCACTCATGTCATCCATATTTAACATGAGGTCACCAGTACAACCAATAAAAACGGCAAAATTTATGTCAGAAAACTTGTTCGAGCTATAAAAGGAGCAGTACCTACTCGAGCAAGCCCTCTTTGCAAACTTCACCGAGTTTTGTTACGCATCGCACAAAATCACCTTTTTAAGAGTTTCCTCGATATCAATCTTTTACAAGCGTTCAAATATGAACATAAATTCTTGCACATGTAATCTACCATTTTGTCATGTATCCTAAAGATATTAAAAACAAATTCTGGATAAACTTCCAAGTCGTAGACACGTGTTACACATTTACTAACTGGTTAACTTTTGATGCTAAATTAGCTTTCCGTTAAAATGTAACTGGTAAAGTTAGCACTTTCAAAGTTATATTCTGTAAAATTGTCACCAAAGGTCCTGCAACTCGGAAAAAGAAATTGTACAACTTTATTTTTATTCCGTCGAAAACTACATACAAGTTATATTTTATTTAACCAGGAAGTCTCAACCTTCTGATGCCATGCTCGCTATTGCGATTTTTTAGAAAGTGGCTTACGAGTACGTACTTACCTGCCAGTCAATTATACGAAACGGTTCAGCAGGAACCGTCACCTCCGAAAATGCATTAAGCATTAATCAAAATCAACATTAGTTTCATTCTGACAGGTGAAACTTTTACTACCTAACTCAGTATTTTTATTGTTAATAAAATATAAGCGAATCTTTTGTTAGGCTTATTTCTATTATATTCCCTAAAATTTCCGCTTTTCAGAAATTCAAAAATTGGACATCCGAATTGTATACTGATGAGGACGTACAGTCCGATTAAATTGGATATCGCCAGTTATGCAATCAAAGATTTGCTTCTGATGTACTTTTATTGTACATTACCAAAACATTTTAAATCTCTTCCTCTCGACGTTTTTGGAGCACTTGTAACGATTAACAACTTTCATAAAGGGTTGCTTAAAGTTTTCGACAAATTTCCTGTTTACACAAGTAGTGTTTCGAGTTTATGCTTTACACCCCTTGTGAACTTGGTTTTAATGAACAATTGTTTGTATTCCAGATGTCAGTAAAAGTTGACAAGTGGTAGAATTTAAATACCAATTTTGTCTTACTTGGGTTGGTCCTTTTTTAAACGAGTTTACTCACTAATTAAATTTATTTAGCAGACGAATATTTGCAGATTGGAAATAAAGCTTTGGTATGTAACTAGAACACTTTCTGAATTTCATACAGTCCAGTGGAAGTGATTTATGGTCAACTCGATTTCGTTTGATCAATCTCAATTGATGGATCATGATTACATAATGCAATCACAAACACTAGGTCTTCCCATTTCGCCCTTGAAATTGGTTTTCGTTTTTGTCATCCCCTGAATCCTAACTAGACCACGTTCATCACATAAGCCAGAGGAGAGATAAAGAAAAATAACCTCTCAAAGGTATTTCCAAGGCACTTACTTTGATGGAAATTATTCTACTTACTTAGTATCTTATGCCAACAGAAATTTCTTTAGTGAAACCTGAAATTTTGTGAAAAACAAAATTTTAAATTCAATTATTTCGGAGCTAAAAAGCTCTATCCACGATTTCTTTTTAGTTTTTATTTTCACCATCAAGCAGTTTTTTTATTTGATTTTCGCTATAGCGCATAGCAGCATATTTGGCGGAATATCAAGATTCAAGTTACCATCAGTATTTCAGTTTGAAAAAGCTATAGAAAAATGAAACTAATAAAACGGGAATGCATTTTATAAAAATTTAGAAGGTGACTTCATTCGTTCTGGTATATGGATGGAAACAATATTTCTAGGTTAACAAGTTTTAAATGTCTGTAATGTAAATAATAACCATTAGAAAGATACTAAGCATTAGAATTACAATAATTCAAGTATTAAGTTAATATTACTTAATCTTACAGGATCTCGCCATATATGAATTTTGCTATTACGTTCGAACATGACTATTTAAGCACTGAAATTATCTTACTTAGTAATATTATAGTCATATTATTACGTAAACAACGAAAATTAGGGATTGCAATCCCGAGGATTTCGTAAAAAAAGAAAAGAAGCAAGGTCGTTAAAACTTAATTATATCCTTATATTCCAATTACGAGTAGAAATACAATATAATCACAAAATAGGTGCTCTGGTTGAAAGAGACGCCCTCTTAGATGAATACGACTTTTGTATAACCACTTTAGCCTAAACGAAGATGAAAAAGCGTCATCTGCAATCTTTGTTTAACTTTTAAAAATTCCTCCGTGATTCGGAGAGCACGTAAAGCCACCATGAAAAACAGGGTACAGGCACATCGAGGACCAGATGTACAAAAAAAAACAATTTATTTATTATTTTTAAATTGTAATGTCTATTCCTGAAAAAAAGTTGTTCTTGCTTGAACTCTCCGCAAACCGCACCTCAATATTTTTCCTATTATCCGAAATAAAGAATATAACATTTTAAAAATGAGACTGACAGTACTACATAAACCGATTTTAATTTTCTTTACTTCAAAAAATAATTCCATGAGGGGTGAGATGAATAATGACATTCAGTCCACCTATGTATCCAAAATGTTAAATATAACGTGTCCGTTACGTCAATTTTTTATATGTGTTTTTAAGGTGCATCAACATCTAGGTTATTAGCACCGGTTGTTTTTTTGTTGGTAAGGGTTTATTCGTAAGGGTTATTTTGGTAGGATTTGTTTTTGGTATGGTTTTTGATCCACAGTGTGTGCATGATGCACACCGGGGAATCGAGTGAGCAATTCCGCGAGGTCCGTTATTCGAACCCGAAATTACCGCTCTGAATTCAACCAGTATGCACTCTAAGCCACCGCTGTGAACTTACGTCAATTTTATCCAACTTGTTATGTTATTTATTAAATTCTTACTACGTATCTGATAACTAAACGTCTAACTTTATCGATAATAGGTAAAACATTACAATCATTTAATAAATAACATAACAAATTGGATAACCTTGACTTAACGGGCACGTTATATTTAACATTTTGGATACATAGTTGGACTGATTGTCTGTTTAGTAACTACGAGAAGCTTCTACTTCTTTCTGTACTGTATAAAACCTATAGCACAATATTTGCTGTATACAAACGAAATTGTGGAGAACCGCATGATTCCGCTTTTCATCTCAAATTTGTTTATTCTAAAAACTTTGCAGTTTATTGTATAACTTAAAAGTTTAAGCTTTGCCTTTGCAATATTAATGTCTACAGTCTTAATACCTTATATTATAATACATTGGCTTGTTTGTAGTTGGTTTATCTTCCTGTTTTATGGAAACGAGTAACGATGTTATGTATTACATCAATAAATAATAAAATTTTAATTGGGTATGGGTCTTTTAAATATATTATTAATATTTTCCAACGTTTCGGGCCATTAAATATGGTCCATTTTCAACGCTAAAATAAATAAATTATTGAAAAACTAGTTAAATTCTATATTATACAAAAAATACATAATCAATGATAATATTTACTAACCTTTTGGAATGAAAGTAAATGACAATTCAAAATAATTTAAAATTGGAGTTTGTCATTTACGAATTTTCCCAAAAGGCTGTAAAATCAGATATTGCCCATGAAGTTACGTTATCTTCATGTTATATAGGATGTATTTATATCCTCCATGCAAGTATTGGACATCCCTTTTATCATTCATCGAATTATGACTCATGTGGATGTTAATTGCCTCTTTTAGTTTTCTTTTCCTGTCTATTTTTTCTTCGTCCAAGATTGTGATCCCATTGTGGTCAATGCAGTGGGAATTTTAAATAATACATTCATGAAGTCATATGACTCCATATGAGTCATAAATCCAATGAACGATAAAAGGGATATCCGATACTTCTCATTTTACAGCCTTTTGGGAAAATAAATGACAAACTCCAATTTTAAATTGGTTTTAATTGTCATTTACTTCCATTCCAAAAGGTTGGTATTTATCATTGATAATGTATTTTTTGTATATTGTGCTTAGTATTTAATTAGTTTATCGATAGTTTATTTATATTTAACCTAGAAAATTGACAGTGGTCATGGCCTGATAGTTGGCGCAATCAACTGCTTTAGACTGCACCTAAAGGCGGCGGTCCCTCTACATTAATAATTTGCCATCATAACAATAAAAAATAGGATGCAGGCACATCGAAAAGCAAGCCTAGCAAGCTACCTGAGATGGAAATACAAAAATGCTCATAGAACTAATTACAAAAATTAGTAAAGAACAGGTCCTGGACTTATATTAAGAAGAAGACTTCTTAATAAAAGTAGAAGAAGAAACCTTGAAAATGGACCAAAATTAAAGGCCCGAAACTTTGAAAATATTAATAACATATTTAAAAGACCAATTGGCAACTCCAAATCAGAAAACGCCACCACGCGATCTTTTGTAGAACTGTAATATAAGTGGTTAAAATAAAAGCGCCATATATTTGTCACGTATTTTCGTCGTAGTTTCGAGTGATAAAAGTGATATATAAAGTAATCGTGATATTATTTTGACTCTTTCACAGCACCTTGTTCTTATTGTGACTTATTTTCTTTACGTAAACCTCTTTTAAACGGCCATATTTGTTTACATATGCAGCGCCACCAACATTAATTTCAGTTCCCAATACCCAATTAAAATTTTATTATTTATCAAAAGAAGGTGAAGTATGCGGGAATATTCTTTTGATAGCTGAAAGCAACCATAATCTGTACTTTGGAAACACTAACGCTTTAAAAATAATGTTTTACAAATAAAATCAGCCATGATGATGTCATAGTATGACGAAAACGTTAACGAATATACGTTGTGTATTCGCACGATACAACACAAGGGCTAGGACAATACTCAAAGATTCAGCGAGTACAGGTTTTAGCAAGGAGATTGCACGAGCGAAGCGCAGCTGAGCGAGTGTCAATCTCCTTGCTAAAACCTGTACTCGCTGAATCTTTGAGTATTGTCCGAACCCGCGTTGCTGTTGCGGTGATAATTCCGTGAAGAAACGCCACAACTTAAAAGCACAACATCACATACGAAAATCGACATTTCAAACGCCATTTTTAATGTCGAAAATTGTGAAACAAATTGACCATTTCGCATCACAATCATTGCAAAAAAAAAATCAAACAAAAAATTTCGTAAGTACCGAAAAAAATGAAAGCATAATCGCACTAAATTTGTAATATAAAATTCGGTACTATAAAATTCGTTAGAAGTACATTGCTTTAAGTGAACTCGTGTTGGAACTAATGCGTTGAACCGGTCTCCTTCATCGCATCTGTTAGTGCGTTAGTCATCACACTCATAAATTATAATATTCGAATATTTTTTATTACGTATGAATTATTACTACAAATATTCGATATTCTGGTAGGGTACAACAAAAAATATTCACAATATTCAAATTTTTCAATTTTACATAGGGTTATTTGAATATTTTCGTAGTATTTCATAAAAACTGGATATTTTACAGTATTTGCGGGTAAAATCCACGGTGCACGAATTGTATCTGTATAAGTATCATGTAAAATAAACGCACGCTGATTGGTCGAAACGCCAAAATTTGACCCTGAGTGGAATTATCTTATAGATTTTTTTAAATATAAAGATGCGACTTAGATGTGTCGAATGACCGCAGAATAGAAAATTATACTTTATAATCCGTATTGCGTGTAAGGATGTATCTAATAGAATTCGTTAGATTGCAGCTTATCCTTACATTGTCGTTCTAACTAAGGAAGTGTCCAGTGCTATGCGTTTAGGTATTTTACTGCGTGTTGATGATCTCGGTCGTTGCTGTTTACTTGGAGAGTTATTTTGCATGGTTATTTTGTATGTTTCTCATCGTTCGTGAGTAGTCGATTCAACGAGAACCGTTCTACTGCATTGTTTTGTTGTTTGTTAATCGTTGCGAATATTTCTTATATTATAAAACCAGTATTGTTTGGATATAATATTGTTAAACGATCTATATATGTATTTCGTAGAAGGTTGCTAATAAAGGAAACAAAAAATAAAAGTGGTCCTAAGATACTATCTGGATTCTGGATTCTGGATTGTAGGTGGAGGGCAAGAAAACTCACACGCACTTAGGCCACTAAATTGGGCCCATTGTGCTACCTCCAATTTCAGCGGCCCCGCGCCCCGTCATTCCTCAAGCCATCCCAACTGGAGGATGAACTCCAGGATCCTGGCGGGTGGGGTGCCTCTGATTCTGGCCATGTCGGGCCAGAAGTCTCCCAACATGGATCCTCTCATAGAAGTCAGAGCTGGGCAGTAACAGAGCACATGCTCAGCTGTTTCCTCCTCTTCGTTGCATCCACGACATAAAGGGTCATCTGCAAACCCCATATTGTGGAGGTGTTTATTTAATCTGCAATGTCCAGTCAGTATCCCTGCAATTGTCCGCAGATTGACTCTGGACAGCTTCATATAGTATCTTGCATGTTTCCATGAAGGCACGCGTATTGCTGCTCTAGCTTGGTTACATGTAGTTCCTTGTAGCCATCTGCTGGTGTGCAGTTCTAGGGTATAGTGTTTTAGGAGAGTATCTATGGTTTTGACGGCGGGCGTGATCATCGGCTCCGGGCCGCAGGGAAGACCATTGGAGCCATTTCTTGCCAGCTCATCAGCCTTTTCGTTACCCTCGTTACCTTTATGTCCCTTAACCCAGCAGAGAGAAAGGACATTTTGAGTTGATATATCATTCAGTGCCCGGATGCATTCAAGCACCAGACCAGAAGTGACTTTATGGCCCCGAAGTGCCACCAGAGCCGCTCTACTGTCTGATAGTATTTGTATGTTTTTGTTCAGAATACTCCTATCCTGAACTATTTTTGCGCAGTGTAGTATACCCACAAGCTCCGCCTGGAACACAGATGTATATTTACCCAGCGGTATACTTATGTTTAGATCAAGTTCAGCAGAGAAAATTCCTGCACCCGATCCAACATTACTTTTGGAGCCATCCGAAAAGAGATGTATATCGTAATCGAATGTTTCGTTTGCGTTTAACAGTACATTGTATTTCCTGTCAAATATATATTTAGGGTGGATTCTGTCGGATTCAAGTAGCAGAAGAGGTACTCCTTTGGAATATTCCTCCAAGATCTGCATATGGCCCGCAGTTCCTCGCCTATGAGTCCAGGCTTTCCAACTGCGCAACCTGAGAGCTGCCTTGACCGCCGTTTCCTGCACATGAAGATCAAGTGGAGGGAGGCAGAGAAGGGTCTCAAGCGCTACAGTTGGGGCCGTTCGCATCACTCCAGTTACAGCCAGACAGATTGATCTCTGGGTCTGGTGTAGGGAGGACGCTGTTGTTACTTGTTTGGTTCTGGGCCACCATACAAGGGATCCGTAGCAGAGCATGGGTCTAATGACTGCCGTATAGAGCCAGAGGGTGATCTTGGGGGATAAACCCCAAGACCGTCCCATTGCTCCCCGACACTGCCAGAAGGCCATTCTCGCTTTCTCTAGTTTCATTTGTAAATGTTTTCCCCAATTCAGCTTCTTGTCCAGTATTATTCCCAGATACTTGACTTGATCAGCTATTTTTAAGGGAGTCCCTGTTAAGCTAGGCATGACCATGGTCGGTAGCTTTTTCTTTTGGGTGAAAAGAACAAGCTCTGTCTTTGCCGGATTAACCGAGAGAGAGTGCTCTTTACACCACTTCTCTAAAATCTTGAGAGCATCCTGCATTAGGGTGCATAAGACATTCTCAAATTTTCCAGTGAGCAGTATGACGATGTCATCTGCGTATCCTATGGTGTGGTATCCCATGTCATTTAAGAGTTTCAGAAGGCTGTCTACCACCATGTCCCACAGCAGCGGGGAGAGTACTCCCCCCTGAGGGCAGCCCCTTGTTACAACTCCTTTAATGTCAACGTCCCCAACTCTGATCTCCACGATTCTCCACTTCAGTATAAAACTGATCCATCTCGCGATGGTCGCGGAAACGCCGTGGATCTGCAGAGCAGCGTTTATACTTCCGAAGGTGGCTTTATCAAAAGCCCCCTCGATATCAATGAATACTCCCAGGGTGGACTCTCTGTAGTCCAGTGACCTCTCTATGCGCTCCACTACCTTGTGTAGCGCCGATTCGGTCGATCTCCCCTGGATGTATGCATGTTGATTCGCATGTAGTGGTCTGTGAAACAGAGCCACTTCGCGGATCTCTCTATCACACAGTCTCTCCAACGTTTTCAAAAAGAACGAAGTGAGACTGATAGGTCTAAAAGATTTGGCCAGGGAGTAATCACTTCTACCTGGCTTGGGTATAAAGACAACTTTTGCCGTCCGCCATCCTTTTGGTATATAGGCATGCGCAATGCATGCTCTAAACACCCGCACCAGGTGACGGAGCACCACGTCCAGTCCCCACTGTAGTAGGGCCGGAAATACCCCGTCAGGCCCGGGCGATTTAAAGGGGCAGAATGATTTAATTGCCCAGCTCGTTTTGGTCTCATTCACGACCTTCTTTGCAGTTTCCCAATCTATCGCCGTCGGTGTCCGGCCCGTCGCCTTGTCCCAGCCGAAATCCGAAGCAGGTCTACTATCGGGAAAGTGTGTTTTTAGCAGGATTTCAGCAGTCTCCGAGAGGCTCTCTGTGTACGAGCCGTCCTCTCGGCGCAGACTGCCTGGCTGCTGGTGTGGATCTTTTGAAATGATCTTTTTTATTCTTGCTGCGGCGGCAGTTGATTCAATGCCACTGCAGAAGATCCTCCACGACTCGCGTTGTTTTTGACGTATTGTTCTCTTATACTCCGACTGGTGCGTCTTAAACGCTGTCCAGTCAGTGTCATTTTTTGAGTTCTGCGCCTTATTGTAGAGCCTCCTGGTCACCCTCCTCAGCTGGTCGAGTTCTTTGCACCACCAAGGTGTTGCTCGACCCCGTAATCCAGCAGTCCTTAGGGGACAGGACATCTCATACGCTTTTGTGAGGGAGTTTTGCAGCATATCGGCATACAGTTCAATCTCCTCAGTAGTTATTAAATATTCTTTTGTGAAAGTTTCTGCCTGCATATCGACCTCCAGGGACGAGGAGAGGTGGTCTAGGAAGACCAGCCTGTCAGCTCTCCTAGGGTTTCGAAATTGCTTGGGTTCCACTTTTTTAGCTTTCAACTTGAAGCAAACCCATTTATGATCCGACAATGTCAGTTCGTTAGACACATGCCAATCATATATATAATTTGAAATGCTTAACGACGCTAAGGTGATATCAATCACCGAATTGCGTTGGGGTGACACGTAAAAAGTGGGGTCATTCCCTCGATTAAGAATTTCTAGGTTTGTACTAATAAAGTAATCTAATAGAGACTTACCTCGGCCGTTGCATTCCCTGCTTCCCCATGCGTGATGATGGGAGTTAGAGTCGCAACCAATTATGAGGTGTTTCTTCTGTTGCTCACAATATTCCACCAGCCCCACCATCCCCCGTGGGGGTGGTGACTCGGGTGAGTCTATTGGAAGGTAGATTGATGCCATAATGACATCCTGTTGACCATTGCCAAGGTCGCAGCTGAGCCTCACCGCTGTGAGGTCGCCGTCGCTGTACTGTGGCAGAAGGTTGGCCTGAATGTTGTTAGGTATGTAAATACATGTCCTAATTTTGTTTGTGTGACCTCCTGTAAAAACAGTGCCGTTTAGTTTTGTAAAACCTTTTACATTAGATTTTACTAACCATGGCTCTTGAATAAGAGCGATTGTATCCTTGCAGCAGTCGAGGTGGCGGCATAGGGTTGCAACAGCCCCTCGACAGTGCTGGAGGTTGATTTGTAGGAGGTTCCACTCTTGTAGGGAAGCCATTTGGCCTGCCTTGAAGAGCATCCTACTCCATTATGCCCGCAGACACACCACCCGAACCTTCGCCCATCTCCATCGGAGTGGATGTGGTGTCTGTCGGCATCGTATTGGGTGCAAAGTCATCCTCAAATCTCTGCAGCCTGATTTTCAGAGAGGTGAACTTGTAGTTCAACCTCTCTCCTTTCGCTTTGATGGCGGCATCGTCTTCCTGCCCGACACCGAGAACAAGGAGTTTGCCTTTCGGCTCTTCCTTGACCGAGTCGAAGAAGACACACCATTCTTTTATTTTTGCCCAGGTGTTCTGAGCAGCCAGGCGTCTCATGACAGCCTCAGTGGATTCCGGTTCCCCGGGGATCCAAAGGGTTGCCTTGGTCAGCCTGGGCAGATTATCCACCTGGACAACATCTAATTTTGCCCCCTCCCACATTTCTGTGAGGGTTGCAATGGTTGCTTGCAGCCATTCAAGGGAACCTTGATCACAGCAGGTGATCCGAAGGATCTGTCCTGAGTAATGGAACCCTTTGAAAGTGGGTGCTTGCACTGATTCACCAGGCCTTGTGTCAATGAAGTCATCCAAGGCGGTGGTAAGTTTACCTTCCACCATCTCAACCTGGGTCTCGGTGAGCTTTCCCAGGGGATTTGAGCGGTCTATCACTGCTACTCGAAGGTGCTTCTCAGCAGCCTCCTTGTAGGTGACAGACTCCGCTCTGGTGGAGGGTTTTTTGGGTGGCATTGTTGCAGGTTTCCGCCTCTTTCCCTGATTGCTCAGGGGCGAGGGGAGCGAGTCCTGCGAGCGCACCCGTTTCTTTGTCACACCTGTGGGTGACTTCTTAGCTCCATGAACCGGTGGCTTTGAAAGCCTGGCCTGTTCGTGAGCTGTGCCGACAGCGGTAGGGCGTTTTGCAGTGATATCTTTCGATACCTCCGCCAAACGGGCCCTCCTACGGCGTTTGGCTTCCGCACCACAGACTTTACGCCTTGGCGGACGTCGATCTGCAGTGCTGGCCTCTTCATTTATATTTTTAGACGGGGTATCCTGAGCGGACGCACCCGTCTGAGCTGTTGTCGATGACTCGACTGGTTTTTTGTTTTTGTTTTCATCATCCATGTGAGAAAATATATGGTTTCATCTCTCGAGATCCCCACCCTCATGGAGCCTCACAGTTCTGGGACGCTGTAAACAACGCCAGGGCTACCCGAGAGATATAGCTCCCAGGGAGGTGAGGTGTTTGCACACTCCATCCTCCCCCAAGAGCTCGTCCTGCTGATCCTCTGACGGAAAAGCATAGCCGATTGATCTAGGTGGACTAGTCTAGACCTCCCGTTTGAGCAGAAATCCGGGCCAAAGTGGAGTGTTGCCAGACCTGTGGGAATAACAGCCACCCTCAGGCTGACTCAGCCACCAGGATCCCCTCATCCTGCCTTACGGGTCACCGCGCACGGCACAAACACGCAGGTACCTGTATTTGTCTGATTTCTCCACGACGACCATCATCCCGGTTCATTGACAGCCACGCCAGGCACAAAGGTTTTTAAGCCCCGGCCAGACCCGAGTGCCATACAGACCGAACACGAGGGGGTTTTAAGTCCCTGGTTCGTATCCTACCAGGTACACGCCCGCCGCTTCCTCAAAATACGCAAGCCCCCTCACCACGTCAAGGTTCAGGTACATTCGAGGGGGAAGATACTATCTTGCGGTATCCCGCAAATCACTTGATCTTCCTGACTCAACTATTCGTTCCATGATACTATCTGTTTTCTGTAACTAGGATGCGATTTACGTAAATGACTGAAAACATTTTAAGATTTCTTGTGTTTTCTAAATAATTACATCCATTTTACTTTTCCATTTTTGATAATGAATAGTTTTTTTGTGATCGTTGGTTATTTGTCTAACAATGGTACGCAACACATAACATATCGGCAATCAAGTTCCCAATTTTTTTGGTGATTCTAAAAACCAATTAAATTATGATGGTCTTTGGGTTTTTGCAATTATTGTTCCTTAGTTTTTGAGTTATGAATTTTTGAAAATAGAGTTTAACTACATAACTCTTCCTAGTTCTTACAAGTAGGGTTGCTGGCCTAATTGTAAAGTGTTTATTTATTTCAAAACATTTTATTAGTTACACATTTTCAAAAGTGCAATAATTTTGGAATAAGAAAATATTCTTTTTAGATTTTTCTTTCTTATTCCAATTTTTCATTTTTTTAAGTGAAATAATATTATGATCATTAAAAATATAATAAAGGAATGATAATATTACCTGTAGTTTTGAAAATGCGTAATTAATAAAATGTTTTGAAATAAATTTTAAAAAAGCAGAATAAAATATGTTAAAACATAATTAATCCAAATAATAAAAAATGTCATAGATTATAAAATTAGATAAAAAAAATTGGTACGTAATCGGAATCGAAACCCGTCGAAACCCTACTTAAGAATTACTGTCCGAACATTTTACAATTACACCAGCAACCCTACTTGTACGAACCCGGAAGATTTATGTAGTTAAACTCTATTTTAAAAAATTCATAACCCAAAAACCAAGGAACATTGGCAAAAATCCAAAGGCCGTCATAACTTTATTGGCTTTTAGAATCACAAAAAAATTGGGAACTTGATTGCCGATATGTTATGATGTGTTGCGTCCCCTTGTAAGTAACGTTGATCTTTCTCCCATAATATCCTCATGACTAATATAAGTAATCGCGATCCCAATAGCTCATTGACATTTCCCAAATATGCTCTCCGTTTCTGTTGGTTTTTGGCATTTCGTATTATTGTCTGCAGGGGTTGCTCCGTTATATTATGTTTGAGCCATCTACGACTGGTTCATCTATGTACATCTTGGTCTTTTCCACCTTTCCTTGAACTACCAATTTTTTCCAGGCTTGATCCATCGTCGAATGATCCCATGTATATAATATGTAAATTCTCTCACTTTTTCTATTTATGCCAGTTGATTTCCTGTTTTTAGAGTTTTACCTGCATCAATAACCACTAATTTAGTTTTTCTAAGTTCACCGTTAAGCCCAAGGCTTCACCGAAATATTGATATTAGTCGGTAATGGGTTGGCTCGTTTTTATTCTGCTTTTTGTATATTGAAATTATATTTTTGATAGCACTTTCAAGGTAAATGTCCGGAAAAATTCATTTATATCGTGCATAATAACATGGTTATGAATTTATAATACCTAATGTATACAGTTCACAACATAAACTTACTTATGTTATAAATCATTAAAAGCTTATTATTTAGTTCGATGTATGTAGTTAATGAGTTTATATTCAATTTTTTTTAAACGAAATTTTATTAATTTTAAGTAAAGAATAACTACACAATATTATTGCAAGTATACATCCAAAGCTTAAGCATAAGGATTGCGAAGATAATGAGCGCCATCTTTGTAAGTTGTAAGGACAGGTATAGCTCATAAAAAGATGAACCACGTTAATACTGACATATGAATTTTCTTTAACGAATACCTATTGGAATCTTTGTTGAATTTTTTTTTAAATCCAACATGGAAATTTTGTAATATAATATTTCTGGATGCGGTTCTAAACAATTATTGAACGCACGTCTACTTACATAATATTATGTAGATTTCTATCGTATATATCACATTCTCAAGCACTTTCCAAAAATGTTTTTAAAAGTTTTTTAAATGGTTAGATTTTGTTGTATAATATCACTGTTGTAAGAAATACAAGACAGGTCATAGGCAAGTTTCAATACTTTTCTCGATGTATTTATTCCAACATATCATTTGGGGCCAGTTTTGAGATATAAGGTAGATTCGAGGTAGATTATAATTAATATAATACTATTCTGAAGAAAACTTACTATGTTGTAAATAATACAAGGTATTTTATTTAAATAACGCTGATCTTGATTGTTTACTAAATTTAAGGATTGCTACTGTTCTTTAAAAAAGTCGTCGGGTCTTGGCAATAGTTGTATATTTAAGTAAGTGCAATATTGCTGTAGAATTGGCATTATAGATTTTCTGTACTTTACTTCTGCGACAGAAGTTATTGCTGAATATTGAAGTTTATGCTTATTTTCTTTTCCATAAGCACCATTTTCGTAATTCAAATCTCGGGGAGGAAATTATTTAAATGCATTTAATTGCTTCTACATGCTATATTATGTACCTTTCTAGTACTAAAAGACGTGCTTATTGAAATTCAATGACTTGTCAATTTATTTGCTTTGTAACAAATCCCATTGATCCAAACTTAATGATTTGAGTTTTATTGAATTTATTACAAGAGAATTTATTGTTTTTTGTCCACTTTTCGATTTCAGACAAATCACGTTAAATTTCTCTTTGTGGAGCTTTCTTCGCACTTACTTGGTAGTGACAGTTCAGTTGTATGTCTCTGAATATATTATGTATATAAGTTTAATGTTTACCATTTCTGCCGTATACATAATATATAAAAAAGAGGCCAAGGAAGGATCCTTGCGGTACCCCAGCTTCTTCATTTCCGATACATTATTAAAACCTAACCTAGCATACTACGAGCACTACGAGCATCCTACTGATGTAGCTCAGTCAAGATAATATTTTTCAAATTAACACTATCGAATACCTTCGACATGTCAAGAAGTACCATCGGGGTATGGCACTTTTATGGGTAGCACCGTGGGTAGCACTGAAAATGTAATCAGTACTGTTATGATTGTTCGGATTCAAACGGGATTCTTCGCATATTATATCATAGAAACAGCTTACTCACACCGTATATTATAAGAAAACTTATATTGCTATAAAAAACATTGAATGAGTAATTAAAATACAAGAGCATTGTATTTAAGATAAAAGAAAGTTGTACGTAATTACGTTTTAACCGATGAGTGATATGTTTTTCACGAGTAACTCAACCGGACTTATTGCATGTGCAAAGATGGCGTTAGTGATTAACTGAGATTTAAATTGCTCTTGATAATTTATTCAAAAGTAACTAGGTAACCCAATCATTAAATAAGGAAATTATTTTGCAGGTTGCAGTTTAGTGCTAAATGGATATCTCTGGATCATTCTAAACCTTATAAACACTAACGCCATCTTTGTTTTCGAACATGCATAACGGAACATCATGTATAGTTTGTTTCAGAATAATTGAAATTAAAAAAAGTCATAGTATCAAATTACGTTGATATAAATACGTACAAACTATAAACGAAACATAATATATAGAGATAAGGTTAATTATTTTCATCTCGCGCCAGCCTTTATGCATATGCTTGGTCGACAGCATATTATCTTATCACATAGTTCGTACGCTTTTATATCAACGTAATTTAATTCTATGACTTTTTTTAATTTCAATTATTCTGAAACAAACTATACATATAGACAATAATATTCTTACAGTAGTATAGAGTGAATTTACAGTTGCATAGAATTTTTTTCTAACTTCGCTCGTAAGAACTTGATAAAAGAATTTGCTTTAAGTGGGCTACCCTATATTTGAGTGCAGAAAAAACTGGACATAAATGCGAATCGTGACAAAAGCAATCAAACGTGAATTCTAGTGGAAATGGATTAAGTATACAAATGGACTTGCATAAATATAAACCAATTCTTTTGACCACAGAGATCAGACATCATCAACTTATATAACTGTATGCAAAATAAAAATTGTATAGACACAAATAAAACTTGGTTTTAACAAGACATTACGCCAACCATTGTGTACCAACTACTTGATTATGTGTGTAAATCGATGATGAAATAAACTTTTTCACTTTTTTGTGGTAAACAATTCATAAAGAAACATAGAAAATTCAAAAAGTTAAAGTTTTTGCTTAGGTAATTGTTTTAAATTAAATCTTATTTTATCTGAATTATTCATCAATTCTTTCCAGACATTAAAGTTTGATATTAATTTATGAAAATCGCATTTAGACCAAATAAATTGCTTTTTAACCTAATAAATGGAGGCGTTTTAACTTTTATAATTTCTAATTTGTTCCTCATTACATAACCGGTTTTATTTAATGCGTTACATAGTAATGAAGTTTTTTGACATTAACATAATTACAAAAGGAGATAAAAAGCTATAGAATCTTTTTTTATGCTACCGACTGATTTAAATAACAACTGCAGTATTGCCCAAATCGTGCAATATGAATCAATAAAAAATTTATGTTACAACGTGATCGGCAATAGTGGTGGTTTTCGAATCACTGTAAACTGTATGCTGATCTGATTGATTACGATATTCCTGATTTCCTTCAAAATTTTCCAAACTAGGTATCTCTCGTAATTTTTTAGTAACATTCTGTAATAATGATTGTGACCTCCAAACATCAAAGTCGTGTTATTTTTAAAAATCTTTATATTACATAAATATATAATTTATTTTAAAATTCAATAGCATACTGCAGTAACTTTATTTAAATTGTTTCAATAAATAATGCACTGACTGATAAAAGGGTGAGTTGGTCAAACCATATTGAACCTGAAAGAGAGGATCGGATGTATTAAGATAAGGAGTTTTTGGAAATCATTATTAATGGGGATTATTTTTGATTTATTCGTGAGCTTATCTGAGTTATTAACTGCTCTAACATATGCCATCCTTACGTGTGAGATTTGAATTTAAATTTAGACGACTAGGGAGATCTGCGCAAGTTACTTTTACGTATTCTATTGTATTATTTTACTATTCTTAAATATGAACTCAAAATACCGAAGTTATTTCATTAATACATCCATTACAAATAATTAATACGTTTAATTAATAATATTTTCGTGTGCCTACTATGTATGTCAGTGATTCTCAACCTTTTTTTTGTTGCGGCACACTTTTAACGATTTCAAAATTTGGCGGCACACAAAGAAAAAGATAAGTTTAAAAATTATATATCTTATATACAGGGTGTCCCCGTGACCGTGGAGAACCTTTGAGGTGGTGATAAACGACACTTTTCTAAGACAAATTCTCAAATAAAATTTTTGCCCAAGTCTAAACCCTTGGGGGGTACCTCCCTTTAAAGCAATTTTTTGAATTTCTGGTTTCAAACGGCCATAGCTCCGATATTATTGATTTTTTAACGTTATGGATTAGAACCTTTTTAAAGATCATTCGCTTGTCTACAAATTAGGTTATAACCCCTTATCGTCTAGAATCAACGGATTTCGAGTTATAAATTAAATTAAGGGAATAAATGTTAAAAAAATTCAGGTTTTTTTTTCTTTAATTTTCTTGAGAACCCCGTATCTCTTAAACGAAACGTCTAAGAGAAAAACTAATGGCCCAAACCGGATAGGGAATTTAACGGGCTACAACTTTCGTCAAATAAATTTTTTTGGGCAATCAACCGTTTTCACAGAAACTCTGAAAATAATGAACAAGGTGTAGGTAAAAAATATAAATTCACATAATTACTAAAAATCTCAATTTGATTTATAGCATTTGTTTTAATGTTAAAACATTGTTAAAACGTATTAAATAATACCGTGCAACACCTTTTGAAAAGATCACGCCTGTGTGCTAAAAATGAGGGAGGCCATTTTGAGCATTTATTTAATTAATTTTGTGAATTTATATTTTTTACCTACACCTTGTTCATTATTTTCAGAGTTTCTGTGAAAACGGTTGGTTGCCTAAAAAAATTTATTTGAAAAAAGTTGTAGCCCGTTAAATTCTCTATCCGGGATTGGCCGTTAGTTTTTCCCTTAGACGTTTCGTTTAAGAGATACGGGGTTCGCAAGAAAATTAAAAAAAGAAAAACCTGAAGTTTTTAAACATTTTTTCCCTTAATTTAATTTATAACTCAAAAGCCGTTGATTCTAGACGATAAGGGGTTATAACCTAATTTGTAGACAAGCGAATGATCTTTAAAAAAGTTCTAATCCATTAACCTTAAACAATCTATAATATCGGAGCTATGGCCGTTTGAAATCAGAAATTCAAAAAATTGCTTTAAAGGGGGGGGGGGGTACCCCCCAAGGGTTTGGACTTGGGCAAAAATTTTATTTGAAAATTTGTCTTAGAAAAGTGTCCTTTATCACCACCTCAAAGGTTCTCCACGGTCACGGGGACACCCTGTATATACATAATTATATATCTAAAATTTGGCGGCACACATTTAGAATTTCGCGGCACATAAAAGTGCCGCGGCACAGTGGTTGAGAATCACTGATGTATGTATACAGTTACGGCTAATAGACGTAGCATAATTAACTAGGCGCAGATCAAGATCTCGCTGTTAGAGGTGTTATAATGTAATGTATTATAATATTATTCGTGCATATTATAAAATGTAGGTACATATTATATTAAATATATAAGCATAAATATGTAATTTTAAGAACCAAAGATTTTTTGTGAGCCTTACCGTAGGATTATGGAATAAATGGAAAATCTTAAGGAGGGTATTTATCCCCATGGATCTGACCTTGAACCTGACCGAGGGCTTGATGGGCTACTACTCGACAAGAAATTTTTAAAAATTTTAGATATTAATTAAGAAAAATGTGGGATGCTGCATAAATATATTAATTTGTAGTCGGACAAACAACTTTGCTG
Organism: Podabrus alpinus; assembly: GCA_932274525.1. Lineage (NCBI taxonomy): Eukaryota > Metazoa > Arthropoda > Insecta > Coleoptera > Cantharidae > Podabrus > Podabrus alpinus. Next base: position 61,040,597 of record OW026457.1, on the reverse strand, counting down.
GTTAAGTACGTGATTACGTTTTTGAGTGTTTCCAAGTGCCTCTACATTTAAATGTCGTTTTTATCAATGTGTTTACAACAATAATTTTATTGGATTCGATTTATTAAAGAACTTCCTGTATGTTATCGTTGATATTGTTCAAACTTGTCTGAATATGTTTCATTTGTGCAGAAACGATTTCCTCATTACTTTTGTTGTGGGCCATTATGTAGGAGTTAAACATTTAACAAGATTACTTTATAAACGCCACTTGATAGTAGTAGTTTTACAGCTTTTAATTACAAAATAATAAAATTCGTATGTTGGTAGCATATTGATAAGTCACTGCAATTATATAATTAAAACTAATACCATAATAGCATTTAAATAACTTATCATTTTTGGCATGTATGTAGGTAAAACCTACATAATGTAATAGTTAATTATACCTAATATATTTTAAATGTTAAAGTTGTTTATTATAACAATACTCAATATAACCTACCTATTACTGTATTTTTATAAGTTTATTACGTCAATCTTAAAATAACTGTGATAGTATGTTGACAATACTAAAAATAAGTTTTTTGCAAAATCAAAATATTGTTTGTGTTGGTAATAGCCAATAAGTATCTTTCATTTTGTGAGTCAACAGAATAATTTTCAAAACAGATAATTTTGAACCGAAACCAAAGTATTTGTTTAAAAAGAGCAGCTGTTGGTAGGCCTAATTTTCTATACTTGAATTTATAGTACCACATTGTAAAGGAGTTGATGCTATTTTTGGAATCTCTGACTTTTTTCTTCTCGCTGTCATACTAATTGAAAGTAATAGTCAAGTGTAAAGAATAGTCAAGTCAATTGCAATTACGCATGTACCTTTGTTGCTAGTTCAATAGGAAGGCTATCTCAGGAAGTTGAACTGAACAATTACTACTTTTTTATCTACCGAGAAACTACTAAAAGTATAATTAATTCTGCGAGTAAGTGGAGAGAAAATATATCCAATTTCGTTACATTCTTCAAACTACTCTTTTTCTACCATTTGAAGCATTTGTTTTGGGCATCGAATGTACCAACTCCCGACGCAATATTGGTCAAGTCGCTAATTTATAATGAATATTTCAACCTCAGTATTTTAATTTCCTCAGCCGCAAAATTTCGAATCGATAAGAACAAGGTACATTTCGGGAATATGGAATAAGGGCTGCAACATAATATGTAAAAATAACCTTCCGAGTTTGAATAGATCATTTTAGTGCGAGGCAGCCGAAATATATAAAATAAAAATATCTGATTGGTTCAAAAATAAAATATTTTTGTTAATTTTATGCATTGATGTCTTCCAGTTAACTTTCGATGCCTTGGCGGCAAAAACCCCTAGGTCAAAATGAATGAATAGATCGTACTCTTTTGAGTACGAGTCAACGACTTATACTAGAGTATTAATTTTTAAAGAAAGTATTCTCATAATAAATTAGCAAATTAATGGATTTCAAGGTGTTCAACTTAGTTTTTGAACCGAAAAAAAATTATTGCAAGCATCAGAACAGTGACCTTATCAACCGGGGCTGAGCTAAAAGAAACTGTAAAATCTGAAAACCAAACGAAAGATTCAAAATTGATAGCTTCTAATTAAAAATTGTAATATACCAATGAAATGTTTTCTCCTTGTATCCCTAAATAAATTTTTCTGGGTTTCCTTAAAATTTTTAATAAAGTTGCGACATCGTTTTGTATGAATTTATTATTAACAGCAATGTTATATTGAACTACAATTTTATTTCCTGCAGTTTGTAAGTATTTACGAATTAGTTGTCTGCCAAGACATTTTCGACATTCAGCCTTACACATAAAAGCATTGAATTTGCAAACATTTCGATCTTGAATGCATGATTTGTTGCTAAAGTTTTCTTTTTTTTATGAATCATTTTGAAATGAATTGAATGTGTTCTTTTAACAAAAAGAAGGCAAAACGGTTTTGTTTGAATATCTCGCGTACCAAGTTTTTACCTGAATCTCTTACCTACCTCGAGATGTATTTTTGGAAGCGTCAAACAACGATCGGTTAGTTTTATCCTAACCTTAGAATGGAACAATAGATTGGAATTCTTTAAGTTCCGCTTGCTCTGATGTATTAAATTTTTTATCTGTTCTTTGACGATACAAATTTAAAGAAGCGTACTTTTTGCGGTTTCCATTAAATTTTATAGTTCGACCTTAATTTAAAATAAGATACAATTTAAGTTTTTGATTTTTGAAATTGAAATATATATATATAAGCTTTTTTGGCATCCTGAAGAAATGCGGTTGTACAACGGTTGTACGTTTAGACACGTTTTAATGTAAAAATTTTTTTATTACCTTGACAATCTCGCGATCGTGATCAATGCTAACCACTTGGCTTGTATTGACTAGCATTGAAAAAGTAAATTGTTTACAACGTCATTATTTTTTTTTGTAGTTGTCGAGTATTAATTATGTACCTATACCTACCTATTTATTAATATGTTACGTATAATATCTATAATGTGTACATTGTAGATACCATGTGTTACTTCAAAACGGATCCACCCTAACTATTTAGTTAGGGAGTAAATTTATTGCTATACCTTTACAACGTCATATTGGCATTAAACAAATAATAACCAAAAAAGTGGATCATATAATATTTTATGTCGCTCATATTCAAAATATCATATACTTAATAGACGTAACTCAATTTAAACTAGTAAAGATGTAATATTACCTATTCCAAAACTGCGTTCTCACCGCAAACCTCATCTCAATATCATTTATATTTCCCAAGACGTTAGAAAATGCTAATATAACCGCGGTTGTTTCAGCACCGAATACGCCAATTTTAATTTTCTCTACTCTACAAGATAGCATTTTGTGATAGCTTTATTTTTAGATACATCGAGGGATTAAGTGCTATTTAGGATTATAAAATTGGGGTGGCTGCAGGTGAAAAAGGGTTATGCTACTTGCATTGAATATTTAGTTTATTGATCTCCGTTCCTTCTAAAAATTCTAACTTTACATTTTATTTCGATGTGTAAAACTTCATGAACTGATGTTTACGATAGTTATTTGTTATTTAAGAATAGGTATTATATAGGATAGAATAGGATAGAATAGAATAGGAATAGGTAAGAGTAATCGATATGATTGCGTTTAAAACGCTCTGCTTGTATGTCCAATGTATTTCTTTGACTTCTCGTATACTCCCGATTTTGTCAAAATGCCTATAACAGAAGTAATTAATAATATCCAAATAACCTTACATGGGTCCTTAGAGGATCTTATGAAGAGTATTTATGCCAAATTTCTGACTAATTGGACCATTTATTTTTGAGATATCGTTTAAGGCGTTTCCCTGTCTTAAACCTCTGTCTGCTGTATTTTAAAACGGTTTTTTGAATTTAAAACAAAAATTTACACATAGAGGTACAATAAAGGAGTTTGTGATTTATTAATTATTGACGTCTACTATATTATAAACATAAAAGCAATAAGTAATAAAAAAAATTTAGTTATTTAGTCACTATGCGTGAGTGAATAGCCATTAAAATGTAATTATTATTGCAATCAATCAATATTGTTTCTTAAAATCTGATGTATTTTCCATTGAATTATGTACGCTGTCAAACGATCAAAATAGGAATTTGAATTACTCGTCAAGCTCTAGCACTTTCTGCTATAAGTATTATGCTGCCTCCACACAATCATTCGCATTCGCCTGAAGATTCGCAAAATGATTCCACGGTTTATTTGTTAGCAAAACTTTTATATTTTTCATCAGACGATGTGTTCGGACACGAGCGTCCTTTCATGCAGAACAAAAAACCTACACAAGATGCATCGCGCTCGCACTCGAACCTTCGCCACGCGTTGACGATCGTACTGCCCCACAGATTGCCATCGAGGTCGTGCGAGGAACGTTTGGCGATGTGTGGAAGCGCCATTAGATTTTTCTAGAATAGAAAATTAGAATCCAAATACTAATGGTAAGTGGATGGTTTTTCTTTTACATGCCAGGTATTGATCACGACGTTGGGTAGGTGTCACAAATGGGTGATTTTTAAAATAATCCTATTATGTTACACAATTAAACGTGGTATTAATTATAAACATCTGTTGCTTGGGAAAGATCATTAAATTGCATATTATTGCCTAAAAATTTGCAATATTTCACCGGATATTGCAAAATGTTGCATCGGATATTGCAACTAATTGCTTGCCAATATTAACTAATAAACAGTTACCAATTAGTATTAAACTTGTATTACTCTAAAGCAAAATTGTTAGAAAATTCTAAATGAAAAAATTCGTATTTATTCTACCGCATCGAATTTATAAAACTACCATCCTATTCCAGTTAATTCTAAAATTCGATAATATCGACGAACGGGAAGAGCGAATTAAATAAAATTTAACTTTAATTGAATCACATTTTTATGATTTAACAGCTCCATTGGCTTTTTGGAACAAAGCTAACGAGGCCCACTTTTACCTTCAGTAACATACTTTTCTACTATTTTATTTTGCCGGTTACACGATTTTTTTGTCTTTCGAGTAGTATTAATATTTAATGAGATAACTTGTGAGATGTAGTTCTATGCAAACGCGACACTGTGCTCGTTGCACCCCTATAAACAGTCAATTTAGTAAATTTAGGTTGAAACTTGAAGGACTTGATTTCTTTGTGTGTAGAATAATGAAAGGAAAATGTGAAGTTTTAAAACGTTTATTGCAATCTGTGAGGTGGAATACAAATTAGATTTGAATTTTGCTAGAACTAGATGTTCTAGCTCTGATTTGGTGAAATTAAAAGGCTTGAATATTTATGTTTGTACTGTACACGCCAAAGCATTCTTTGGGTCTTAGAAAGTTGAACCTGTATCGACTTGGGATGGGGTCAGTGATACGTTGCCCTATTGCTAACCTGACTTAGCTACTTCCTAACAGGTTTTAGAGACTGTCTTTATCTAGAATGTATTTATATTTTCAAGATTAAGAATATCTAATAGTAATATTTTTTGTTTAGATTTACACTTCAACGAGCAATAAAACTACTGAAACATATAAAAGTGTGCAATCCGGTTAATATGTAAATTTAAATTAAAGGACTTAGCAGTCGGTATCATAAATAGTTAACTAACAAACCGTCGCCTATTTTGGTGTTGGTGTAGATTTGCACTACAGATCCAATTGTAGCGAGTTCTAATCTCGGTAGGCGCCGTGGTTTGGGTTCCACGTCAAGCACGCAAAAACTGCTGGCTAATAATAAATAAATTTGCACTTTCGAATTGACTCATTGTACATACAAATTATAAGTCATCCATTATAGTGCAGGTCATAAAATATTGTAACGTAACGGAGTTTCAGTTACATTTCACCGCCCCTCCTCCTCCTGTTGAAAATTTTAAAGTAAAATTAGTGTCAAACGTTTGAACTTTTAGGAGCTTCCAATCGTCGTATTCCAAAAACTGTGAGGAGGGGGTGTAGAAACGGCAGCCTCCCGCACTGAGAATTTTTTTTATGACGTTGGTGTCGACGTTTATGACGTTTGAGCTTCTATTCCCGTCGTTTGAGCATCAAAGGTTTTTAATAGAAGTATGATTGTTTCAAACAATTTTGGGAGAGGCTGTAGAAATTCCTAGCACTTCTCATCGTGATTTTTTAATGAAATTAATACTAATCGAATGAGAATCGTGTGCTCCGAGCAAGTAGCGCGTTGAATTTTGGTGTTGCTGATAATATTTCAAATTTTGACGATTTGCACTGCAAGCATCGCAAAGTTATTAGCTAAAACTTTTTGGTAGCTAATTTTAAACTATTTTTAATTGATGTCTCTCGTTTAAGTTTCAATGAGCTGCTATTCTCGTCATTTAAACTTGAAAGACTCTTAATATAAATTTTATTGCTCATAACAACTTTGGGAGGGGCTGTAGAAATGCTAGCCGCTTCCTCCCCTTTGTGAATTTTATATTAAAATTAATACTAAACGTTCGAAAATCGTTTGAGCTTTTATGAGCTTCTATTGCCCAGTTTCAGCAACTTTAATTTAGGAATTTAATCATAGATTAAATATTTAATCATAGATTAAGTCCGATTTGGGTTTTAGCAATATAATTTTTAACACAGGTTAAATTTAATCAATGATTAGCGTAATCATAGATTAAATCTGTAGTTTGGGTTGTAGCAACGTTAATTTATGCTTAACACAGGTTAAATACCCAAAGTATTTAATTACTAGTTGACCAGTGATTAAAGTTAAATTACCAAAAACCTAACCTCCTTTTATTATAGTACATGATTTTTTGAATTTGATAATATACCAACTAAAAAATGTTGAAAAGTGTGTAAATACGCAATTAATATAAATTTGACCGTCTCATACAGAGAAAACCAGAGAAAAAAATTATTACAATTTTGTTTAAAATGTTTGATTTGTCCGATTTATCTGGTTTATCAACAAGTAGTGATAGTGATGAAGAATTACGTGTCATTCCTGATAGAAGAGACCCATTCACATTGTACGGTGACGAGGAATTTAAACTGCGATACAGGTAAGTTAATCTTTATATTTATCACGAGTTCTATATTGATTATTTATTTTATTTTGCAAATAAACAAGGTTCTGCAAAGAAAGTGTGATCGAGCTAAAGAACCGACTAGGCCACGCCAGAAACAAATCGAAGCAAATCTTTGTCCGGGATGCTCCAGCTTCTACTAACTTTGAGATTTTATGCAACGGGGTCCTTCCAGCAGCTTTTGGGAGATCATGTCAACGTTAGTAAAAGCACTACATGCAGAGTGATCAGAAAAGTTTCTGAACGGATAGCAAGTTTAAGTAGAGACATGACGTCTCTACATGCCTCGACCTGAAGAAATTGCAACTGTTAAAGCTTTATTAAATTTACAATAAAATAAAATAAAAGTTTAATATTTTTTTATGAGCACCCGAGTACTTTTTGAGAAAAAAAATTCAGTTATTAACAAATTAACAATTTATTTATCAATATCACGTAATTTTACATTTAGTAGCCGCAATTGTTTTTGTCGACACATTATTGCTAATTGGCTTTCTTTCAATTTATTTATTAAAATCTTTCGCTTCAATTGTTTGTTCGAAAGCTTGGACCTTTTTGGTTGCTGTGTGGCAACGTACCTTCTATTTCGACTGCGTCGAGCGGTCAGAACCGGCACAGGAATTACAGCCTCCATTTCCAGAATTTCCTGTTCCTCGCTTTGAATCGAATCGAAGTTCTCTTCTGCACCAATTCCTGAACCACTGGCTCCTAAATAAATAAAGTGTCATGAATCACGAATTACAAAATGATTTTCATAACAAACCTGGATCAAACTAATTGTCAAAAAGATTGAACATAGGCGGTCGCACAGTTGGCACGGACGCCAGAATCCGTGCTCCACGCTCTGTCAATTGGGGGGTGTAACTCCTTCCGCCTATCTTTTTTTGCTCTCTCTGTTAAAAAGAATAAAATTTTATTTTGATAAGTCAAATGCATATCTGTAATATACTTACTTTATCCTCTGCCAGCAGTTGTTTTGCTTCCAAATATGCCGCTTTCTAAAATATATCATTTAATTAATTTCAAAGTTACGTATAAAATTTAAAACAATACATACATGTTCATCGGCAACTTCCTTCTCTACTTCAGTATAATTTTTTGTTCTTTTCTGTGCCATTTCAGTAAAATAAATAATATGAACTGTATTCACAGAATATAAAATATAGGTTATAAACCTCACTTGTTGATAATTTTCGAACTAATCGAACTACTTTCATAGTATGAAGTAGGCGTTGTTGTCGTTTCAGGAGTACCACCATAACTATTCTACACATAATCCGAGATTAACTAATTATATATTAGAAAAGGTTGCTACAACCCATTCAAAATTTAACAACGGATTATTTTTAATTTGTGTTAACTAACACAGGTTAAGGTTGCTGAAACCGGCCCTATGCCCATCATTTGAACCTCATAGGTAAAGAGTTACAGCGTTTTAAAGACTGTGAAATTGTTAAATTTTTAGCCTCGCTCCGAGCAAGTAACGCTTAAAACTTTAGCGTGATTATCATATTATGCAAATAACTAAATATAATAATTTAATTATTATATTTATTTAATTAGAATATTTTCGCTAAACCCCGTTATTTTTAAATTTTTCTTTTAGTTAATTTAGAATTTCAAGCAAAAGTGGTCCAGCTAAAGCATTTAATAAAATTAATATGTGCTTTCTTTCATATAATAAAATTTTGAGCGCTACTTGCTTGGTGATATTTGTTGGTAAAATTTACAATTGCACAATCTTTTAAAAGCTTTAATTTTTAACCTTTGCGGTTCAAACGATTCTGGATCGATTAGTATTAAGTTCATTAAAAAATGACGATGGGTGGGGGTTAGCATTTCTAACCGAATTTTTATTAAAAACCTTTGAAGCTCAAACGACCGGAATGAAAGCTCAAACGGTTGACACGAATTTTATAAAAAGGAAGCTCGTTGAAGCTCAAAAGTTTGACACTTCTTCTTCTTCTTCGTGTGCCATATCCGGTCTCCCGGACGGTGGCGACCTCTCTCCTATGCATGTGTTATGCGTTTGAAGTATTAGCACACACATAGGGGACCTACTGCTTAACACGGGCTCCGAACCGCGGAAGTGTATACACTTCATCTCCAGAGAGGCTGTACCAGGCAAATTACACCTCGGTGGTTTGCCATTACCTTCCGAGGGGAGACGGTCAGAATAAAGTTTTACTGAGCCCGGAGTCGAACCAGGCATTCCGCATTAGCAGCAACGCACATAACCGCTTCACAAATAATTGGCGCGAGGGGGGGGGGGAGCGAAATGTATTTCACAGTTTCCTACAAATTTCTCGACGCGTTGATGTTACGGTCGAGTATCTTAATAAAATAACATTGACACGTACAATAAACTTCGTGATAAAGGCTAAGCACTTTTCTGAATTTCCTTTATATTGTTATTGCAATAGGTACAAAGTGCACTAATTGAAGTGAACCACTGAACTGCATTATTAAACGATACGATGCTGTGAAGATACGCTAACCCGCCTGCATATTCGCCGAGCGCTTAACATTTCTTTGATGAGTTGTTGTTGTTAGGTAACCGACAAGGGATGGATCGCGATGTTGTTACGACGTTACGTCGATTATTAAGAACGGGACGAAGATACGCGAGAGTTACATTACTAATTAAGAGACGCAACGACATCGACAAAATGCGAATCGTACATCCCTCTTACTCGAACAACAATCCATCCTCTTTCATCTTTACTCCCCTGCCGTCCCACGTCCTAAAACTAATCCTATCGACAGGTAGCGCGCTGTGATTACAGCGGACGACTCTATCAACCTCTTATCCGTTATCACTGTTTTAAATTACTAGAATAAAATAGTGCACATTCGTACATTTGAAAGAAATTGTATTTATTCCTTTTTACTGTTATGTATGCACTTTAAATAATATAATAAATTATGCATTGCAATATTTTCTTTACAATGTAAAGTATAAAATTTTGAAAAATTTGTCAATTTATAAATCCGAAATTTAAAAATAATAACAAACTATTGAAATGTTAACTTTGCAAGCAGAAAAATAATGATTTTATCTTCAAGCAGTATTAGTAACTTAGCGCATTTAAAAAATAGAAGATCGATCATTGCATTTCATAATTTATTGCAGTATTTCCTTATTTTGTGATTTCGATAATTTTTCAAAAATTATTACCAAATTGCTAGTAGAATTTACGTGAGGGGTCATTCCATCTCAAATCGACTGAAGAATTTACCTGACCCCCACCAAATTTGACGAAACTTGGTACACACCATCTTAGTAAGAAATAAAAAATACAAATTTAAGGATTTGTCCAAAAGGGCATTCGTTTCGTTGTTTTGGTCGTTCAAAATGTCAAAAAGTTGGTGTGTAGACTTGTAGGAAAACGGCTGTAACTTCGTCCACGGTGGTCTAAATTTAAAAATTAAAAATGTTCTGTAAAGGTAAATGAACGTTCTATCCAAATATTCAATCACATTTTAATTTTTCAACCCCTAACTGGATTAATTTTATAATATTAACCCTATTTCAACCCCTATTTAAAAAACGATTTTTTTTTTGTTTATTTTTTTACTGTTTGTTTGTGCAATTATGCTGAGTATGTGTGCCAAATTTTATCATGGGATCTGCAAGGGTTCGGTTGCTAAAAATAAATTAAAAATATGGAATGCAAAATTGAATTTTACAAAATAATGTTTGGCAGTATAAATATACAGGGTATCCCCGTGACCGTGGAGAACCTTTAAGGTGGTGATAAAGGACACTTTTCTAAGACAAATTTTCAAGTAAAATTTTTGCCCAAGTCTAAACCCTTGGGGGGTACCTCCCTTTAAAGCAATTTTTTGAATTTCTGATTTAAAACGGCCATAGCTCCGTTATTATTAATTTTTTAAGGTTAATGGATTAGAACTTTTTTAAAGATCATTCGCTTGTCTACAAAGTAGGTTATAACTACTTATCGTCTAGAATCAACGGATTTCGAGTTATAAATTAAATTAAGGGAAAAAATGTTTAAAAAATTCAGGTTTTTATTTTTTTAATTTCTTGTGAACCCCGTATCTCTTAAACGAAACGTCTAAGAGAAAAACTAACTGCTCAAACCGGATAGGGAATTTAACGGGCTACAACTTTCGTCAAATAAATTTTTTTGGGCAACCAACCGTTTTCACAGAAACTCTGAAAATAATGAACAAGGTGTAGGTAAAAAATTATAAATTCACATAATTACGAGTAGTACCTACTAAAAATCTCAATTTGATTTATAAATTTATAATTTTTTTTTTTTAATTATTTTTCTTTATAAATTAAATTATAAAAAATTTATAATTTATAAATTTATAAATCAAATTGAGATTTTTAGTACTACTCGTAATTATGTGAATTTATAATTTTTTACCTACACCTTGTTCATTATTTTCAGAGTTTCTGTGAAAACGGTTGGTTGCCCAAAAAAATTTATTTGACGAAAGTTGTAGCCCGTTAAATTCCCTATCCGGTTTGAGCAGTTAGTTTTTCTCTTAGACGTTTCGTTTAAGAGATACGGGGTTCACAAGAAATTAAAAAAATAAAAACCTGAATTTTTTAAACATTTTTTCCCTTAATTTAATTTATAACTCGAAATCCGTTGATTCTAGATGATAAGTGGTTATAACCTACTTTGTAGACAAGCGAATGATCTTTAAAAAAGTTCTAATCCATTAACCTTAAAAAATTAATAATATCGGAGCTATGGCCGTTTTAAATCAGAAATTCAAAAAATTGCTTTAAAGGGAGGTACCACCCAAGGGTTTGGACTTGGGCAAAAATTTTACTTGAAAATTTGTCTTAGAAAAGTGTCCTTTATCACCACCTTAAAGGTTCTCCACGGTCACGGGGACACCCTGTATATTTATACTGCCAAACATTATTTTGTAAAATTCAATTTTGCATTCCATATTTTTAATTTATTTTTAGCAACCGAACCCATGCAGATCCCATGATAAAATTTGGCACACATACTCAGCAAAATTGCACAAACAAACAGTAAAAAAATAAACAAAAAAAAAAGAATCGTTTTTTAAATAGGGGTTGAAATAGGGTTAATATTATAAAATTAATCCAGTTAGGGGTTGAAAAATTAAAATGTGATTGAATATTTGGATAGAAAGTTCATTTACCTTTACAGAACATTTTTTTATTTTTAAATTTAGACCACCGTGGACGAAGTTACAGCCGTTTTCCTACAAGTCTACACACCAACTTTTTGACATTTTGAACGACCAAAACAACGAAACGAATGCCCTTTTGGACAAATCCTTAAATTTGTATTTTTTATTTCTTACTAAGATGGTGTGTACCAATTTTCGTCAAATTTGGTGGGGGTCAGGTAAATTCTTCAGTTGATTTGAGATGGAATGACCCAATATGGACTTTTTGTATAATGTATTTTATAAATTTGCAATTGAAACATTAATTTTTCTATTAATTTCTGTAGTACAATACCGCTTTCATAACGCAATATTTTACATAAAATTATGTTAAAACGAAATTTTTGTTTTGAGGTTTAGTTTAAATAATGATTTAGTGCCTATTTAACAACGTGTCTTATTTTGTTTTGTATTATTTGGTACTTTTTAGTATTTCCATGATTCCATGTATTTCGAATATTTAATTAATTTTTTTGAGTATTATATTATTATCTTCTAAAGAAAATATTACACATGTAAATTTTATTCAATAAAGTGCTTAAAAAACAAATAGGAATAAATATAATTTCTTTCAAATGTAGGAAGGTTACTTTTATGCAAGTATTTTTAAAACAGATAAAAGGTAATTGTGCACCACATCTTATCATGCAACTATCATGTTTCTTATTAACTCTACCGTCCACGGTACGTTGACAACATATACGAACGCAACAGAGTGCTGCAATAGAATGACCGCGAGATCTCACGCAAAAATGTCACGGTCTAAATTGAAAACATCGAGTAGCGCCATCTAGTTGTCGCGATGAGTTTGTATTACATTAATTTGCATAAGGTTGCGCGTCTTAACGTTACTAACTAAACCTGTCTGTACGCACCATTAAGATCGTGCCGGAACATCAACAATTTTTTTATGTCGTGTGCGGGATCCAGTAGGGCCTAGTTTATGTACCTACTAGGTTATTTTTCTATAATAGCAAGTCTCGTCATTGAGTAGTAAAAAATAAATAAAAATTGATTTTCCTACACAAATAAAAATAAACCGCCGAATATTACTCGCGTCAGGATGAAATCGAAATTCTTCAATTTAATATGAATGATTTGTATTTCACGCTATCGCCATAGGTCCTATAAATAAAAACTCATATTCGTGAATTCTTGGTTATGCTTCAAGGTCGTACAAAATTGTATGTAAAGACATTCCGAATTGGAATTGTCCTTTTCGCGGGAGGTTAGGGTTACGAAGTCGTTTTGAAAACTCCTTCCGAGTATTCACCATTCAATCAATTAATTAAAATCTTAGCTTAAACGTAACGTCCTTGGTGATATAATGAATACCCTTTTAAGAAAACAACCTGCTCTTTCGATTTTTATATTTATAGAAAATTAAGTAAGGTCATGGCATTTTATAAATATGAAGGAGCTTTACAAAGTGAAATAATTTGTGAACATAATATTCTCTAATAAAAGCACTTCGGTAGATAATTGTAAACATGAGACTCCATAGAACTTGGAAAATCTTCTGGTTCTAGTAACTTCTGATTTAACATTTCATTATTAAGAAAAGGTTCTATCAAATCTAGACTCTTCACGTAATTCTTTTGATCTTTTATATTTTTCCTGTATAACTACTTCAGAAAGAAGCAAAATGCGTTTCCTTAAATAACTAAGGTAGTAAATTCGTTTTTTTTTATTGTGCAGTAGACTTGACAATATTATCGTATAACGAGAATAAGTACCAATACTGCTATGTCATAAAGGTCAATCGCGGAACGAGTTTTATTCGATTGTTGATATTTTATATTATGGCATATTACATTTGTGATGCAGCAAAACAAAAAAGTTGAAATTGGTATAATCGGAAACCATAACATTATATGAAGGGGTTTTGACGTAAGGATGCCGCCTACCTATTTTAGTGTACGTATATCATTGAGCTCGTATAGCATGAGGATCCTTTGTACCAAATTTGATGTTTTTAAGTTAATTAAGATAGAGTCACAAGAGACCGAAACGAAGCATACATGATTAAAACCATATCAATTATGTTCGTTTTTGTTTTGAAAACTTTAAAATTAGATAAACTGAGAATTTTAAAGCGCTGCAGAATAGAATGTAAAATATTAACAGAACTTCACTAAAAGTATTCAATTCGGTCACTCAAAAATAGATCACTTTAATTTTTTAGTTTATACACGTGAAACATACCAAGTTGGAATTTAAAACGATGTATTTTAAAGGAGAGGCAATATTGACGAAATCTCGGGAGCATATCAAGTTTGAAATTGGTTAAGTCTAATTTTATTTTGACGAACTTTTGATAATTATATTGTTTCGTTGATATTGTAATAATTCTGCGAATCTAAGAACTTTAGTTTGACTTCCTAATATTTGTTAACGCGATGTAGCAAGTATAGTATAGTAAAATTTTCCCGAAAATTCCCAAGATTATTATTAGTTCATCTTGAAGTTTTGGAAACAAACGAGGTTTTTTTCGTTTCTGTGGTCTGATATTTACGACTTCATTGATCCGGGAAGTGGGGAACTATCACTTATAATATATTAAGTGCATTTTTGATTATCGGTAACAATTTAACTAGGTACGTTGCTATGAAAACTTTGTTGTCAAGTAAATGTCCGAATGCGAAGCATGAGGACATTTACTAATGGCCACAAAGTTTGAATATAGCAAAGTAGTCAAATTGGACGATAATCAATAATGCACGTAATAAATTCGGTAAGACTATTGCACACATTAGAATTTGGAGGTTAAATATAATTGAAGTAGTGTTTCTATGGTTATTATGTAGCAGATTTGACAATTTAAAGCATTACTTTGTATGTCACCCCCTGTGGCTTAATGGGGTCGATAGTACATGAGTACATGATTATAGCAATGAGAATATCCGAGGTTCGAATCTTCCCGACGGCGAATTTTTATTTCATATAAAAAATGTATCACATGATATAACGTCAGCTGAGAATTAGGATGTTCTATATCCACTTTTTAGCAAAAATGAGTTAAATACACCATTTTGTTCGAAAAAATTAGCTTGTTCTATATCCGTTCATATTTATTAGATCACTTGCCCCATATCCTCAATATTCAGTATTATCTTGTTCTACATCCCATCGAAATGAAAATTAATAAGTGCTAGTATATCCCACATTTGGGTATAAAGTTGTTCTATATCGTATATACCACACGTTAATATACGAAACTAAATTCTGAAATCACTTTGTTCTATATCCATCATACGAAAATTTAGTATGATATTGGGCTATAAGCCTACATTAGTGACGTAACTCTTTTGTGCTACATGAAATGCAAATGAAAAACCTAAAAAAATAACATCTACCCCAACTAAAACTCTTCAATCAACAAAAAATACGCCATCAAATGAACCTAAGTATAAGGCAAAGTTACGAAATCGGAAGGATGGAGTTCTTAATCCAAAATGCACTAAACTGAACAAAAATTAATGCTAACTTTTGCTTTTAAGAAATAATTTTTGTTAATATTTTTGTATTAATATTCTATATCCAATCAGAATATATTTAATTTACTTAAAGTTGTTTTGTTCTATATCCTGACAATGTTGTTCTACATCCCAAAAAGATCTTAAATGGTGACTTTTGTGTTCTAAATCCACTTTTATTAAAATTAAATTGCTTCTCTTTCCTGTTTATAGAATACTAGAGTCTCGATTTTTAAATAAAATATGTAGAATAATCAAGGTATTGGTATGAGCCTATTTCCATAAAAATCAAATCAGTAATAAGACTATTATTGATAAATTGCATTAAAACGGGTTTCCTGCAAAATTATGCAAACCGGATATAGAACATCCTAATTCTCGGCTGACGATAAAGTAAAACGTACACAATTATCAAAAAGAAGCATATGTGCAATTATCAAAGCAACTTGAACAATTATCAAAGCAACTTGAACAATTATCGCGTAATTCTAACGCCATTGGTTAGAATTGATCGGATCCCTAAATATCATTGGTTGATGTTAGTCATGTGACACATGTGTGCAATAGTCAATTGAAATAATTTTTATGGGCCACTTAATCATTTTTTGCCATGCATTCTTTTCTACGTAATTATAATACTGTGGTTGCCACCAAAGTGGATAACCAAGAAACCAGTTGTTAGGGATATAATAGATAATGCGTACATCCATGATCTATTACCGTTAGAAAAATGATTTATTATCTTCACTAAACATTAATTTTTGAAGTTAGGGTAGGCATTTTAGAACAATAATATTAGAGATGTAAGTAAAATGATCTATTCCATTTTGTGAAATAATACATGTAACATCAGTCACATATTCGTAGGTATTAGAGACCGATAGGTAACCGAATTCAATTTGAGATGTGTCATTTGAAATGTAATACAGCCGCGCTATATAAAGTTTTACTAATGCATCTCTTGGTGTTCTACATACACTAATTTACTGTTTTTCACTTGTACCATGTTATATTTCATTATTGTAGGTAATTAAAATATTACATTTCATTTTTATGCACTTACATGTTTTATTATTATTTTATGTATTTAATTAAACTATTGCATATTTTATTACGTTGTGGTACATAAATTAGTTACAAGCAGAACGACGCGAAGTAGTAGGTGTTAAAAAAATCTAAAATTAGTTATTATTTAATTGAACGTTTTTAACAGCTATGGTCATTTTACTCGAGTGTAAATTTCCATTTATTATGCTTATCATGAACACGACAAAGACAAATCACATATCAAAACATTTGAGCATACTATTTTGTTTTATTTTTTCGCTTATTCTGCGTCTTGTTTTTGAATTTTGCTTAAAATTCGATTTATTTTTAATTATTATTTGTTAATTTCGATGAGTTTCTTTAAAAGCTAACACTGAGTATGTGTTAAATTTCAAAAGTTCTTGGGGCCCAAACCTAAATATTTTATGAGACCCCTTATGTGCTGTATTCTGTAACAATGCCGTACAAATGAGAGACATCGACCTGAATAAACTTATCAACTGTCTTCTGGAACCAACTGATGTCTGAGCTGTTGGCCTGTTATATTGGGGCGCTGAAACTTCAGCTTCGATATAGATATACGGCTGTATTTAATCCATCCAGGCATTTGAGAAAAGTTGCCTGGTATTTTGTTGCCCCTTCAATCAATAATTACAATCAGAGGGGAATCGAAACGTGATTGAATGCAGTCGTAAAGTATTATGCCGATCATTTTCAAAGGTTTATTGAAATTTAAATAATTTTCCGGAATTCGTATCAGAATAAAATTAAAAAGTATTAAAGACCATTACCGGATAATGGACTCGGAACATAGGTAGCATAATTAAGTGTCCATTTACATAAATTTTTTTAAAGTAATATTCGCGGATTTAGAATTCATTATTTATTTGGATATTATTAATGAAGAAAGGGTGGCAGTATGGTTTTTTTTCATTAAAACCTTGTTCTAGAATTTATAGATAAATTCCATGGTGTTACCCTGTGGTGCGCGGCATATAAGAATTATAAGATAATAATGGTGGGCAAGGGAAGCCATAAGTCGTTAATATCTCAGTTATTTACGGACTGAATCCAATTTTTAAAAACCTCTATCAACGTTAATTAACGCTACTACAAAATTTATTACTCTAAAAATTTCTCTATAATCAATGGTATTTGAGATATTTACAATTTTATCGTCGAGAGCCTCAAATATGGTTACTTATTTAAATGTAGAAAAACTTATAAAAAAAATTTCCTCAATGATCTTCTGGATTTTGAGGATTTTTATATGAACATGACGTAATCAACATGACGGTTAAAATGGCAACCGTAAAATCGTTAATATCTCGGTCATTTATGGGGAGATTTAAATTTTTAAAGACTATTCAATCATTGAAGATCAGCATGGAAGGCCTTTTAGACCCATCTTCCTCCACTGCACTATCCCCCTTCATTTTTCACATTCAGCAGCTCCAGGTCTTCCTGTAGTTCCCCTCCACTATGGAATCGATCTTCCACGTCGTCTCTTAACCTCGCTATCTCAATCTCTGGATTCTCACCACACCCACTATGTATGGTTCATTGTATAAGCCATTAGCTCCTGATTACTCCTCTTATAGAAGTTACCATCATCATCTTTCCTCCAAATATTCTCCTTAGGATTTATGTTTTCACACGTTTAGCACGTGCTGTGCTGTTATCTCAACACCCGCAGTTCCCTACTGACATAGGTGACTACCGGTCGAACTATTTGTTTTATAGACTCTGATCTTAACTAATCTAGCTAATCATTTCGCAGACATAATGGGGCCTTAAGTGCCAGCATACTTCTATGCTGGTACTTCACTGGTGAATGTTCCTATAAAAAAAATCCCTAAAATCGGGAATATCATTAAGTCAAAGTTCGTTATATCGCAATTTTCTTTTTAGTAAATATAATTATATTTTTATTACCAAAAAAAATATCTTTATCATTTTTTAATACCAATTAAATAAGGAATGATATTGAGAATTTTAACGATTAATATGCAAATATCTCCAATACCACCGATTTTAGCGCAAATTTTATTATACAACTTTTGTAGCACCGTTAATTATCTTTAATAAAAGTTTGGAAAAATTGAAATCGGTCCATGAATAACCGAGATAGTAACGATTTATGGTTTCCATTGGTTACCATTTTAATTACGTCATAATTTCTATCGCCAAGCACCAAAGAGTGACACTATGGAATGTGTCCATCTAGAGTCTCTAGAGCTCTCGAGGATGATTTTAATAAAAGAACATACTACCACATTTTCTTTTCTAAATTCCTCTTAAAGAATTTAAAAATTATATTAAAATCAGTACTTAAAGGGCTGTTTACATTATAAAATTTTGCTTAAAATTTTCGTTAAAATTTCTTTAAAATTCCTTTAAAAATTTGTAGATTTGCAGATTTGTGTTTACACCTTAAAATTATTTTACGGAAATATTTACCCGATGCAAAAACATCAAGTGATAAGTTGTGCAATTTTAACAACTGTATTGTTGTTAAATCTAAATAGAAAAAAAAGTCCATTAGAACACAAAGAATTAGAAAAATTTGGGCCCGAAAGTGGCTTCAAAGACGTGATTGTGGTCGAGGTTTGTCGAATTTAGTTTTCAATGAGTTAGCAGTTGAAGACTATCCATCTTTTCAACAACAATAATAATAATACTACCATACTACTACTACCATACTAATACTAATATACTACCAACGGAAAGCAGTGATACAACCTGATATCACCAAACACACTATAAAACTCACTATATTTTACGTAAAATTTTAAGGAAATAGGTGCTGTCCTATTCCTTAAAATTCGTTAAAATTTATCTTGAAAGTTCTTTTAAGGAAAATTTTAAGGTGTAAACAGTGAAATTTTGTCTTATAAAAATTTTAAGCAAAATTTTAAACAAAATTTTATAATGTAAACTGCCCTTAAAGGCAGTTCTGGTTTCTACGGTTATTAGTAGAATTACTACTAATAATATTGGTTCTACGGTTGCTTGTAGATTTCTGCATTCTAAATCGCAATCCTAAAGATCGCAATATAAAAATAACCTCATAATTAGTTGAGAATTGTTTTTTAAGTAGTTTTACAAGCAATTTTTGCTTGCAAAAAGCAGGTAAAAAAATAGGTACTTGTTTTTACAGAATACTTTTTGTAATAACTCGAGAACGAATTGGCATATTTTAATTTTTTTGTTTCAAATGATAGTATTTTTTTCTAAGTTGCGTGTGACATAATATTTGAAAAAGTTGGGGCGTTACTTAAGATTTAAAAATGTAGGTGGTGCGGAGGTTATTACGAGGGGTTTTTTAAAAATTCCAAAAAAAAATACGTATTATTTTCGTCCGCGGTAAATCAGTTCCGGTAATTGCATCTATGTCTTTTTTGGTTTAGGTATTATTTAGTATGGAAACTTTTAAAATAAACACCCGGTGTCCTGTAAAATTTAATAAATGACGCGTGTAGCGTTCTTTTTGGAACGCGTCGAAATTACGATTTTATTACCACTATATAGTAGGTTCCGTTATAATAATTATTATAATTATTATTCATAGCAAAGCACCCACCGTATAATTCTACAACTATTCTTTGTTGTAAAATCTATTATTTTGGTTATTATTTTGGTAATTGGTGTATTATTAACGTCTTGATTACGTAAATAAGTACTAGAAAAATCAAAACAACTTTTGTTACACTTAATTAATTTTTACAGAATGTAATACCGCCAATACAAGCATCCTATTGAAACGGATCTGCTTACAAGATTATTACGGAACTATTTTCGTTGTCTTTATTTTATCAAGTTTATAATTTTGAATTCTATAATATTTAAAAAAATTTCAAATGGTGCGTATCGTGTGGTAACATCGGAACAACCCTCGGTTGTCATCTCTTGTTAACGTCGTATGTAGACGAATCGTCGTAGCTTCTCAACGTCAGTTAATCTGCCTAATTAAAAAGTGCATTAGGCCGGAGTCTCACTGCACCACTTTCTACCACCAAATAAAATATTAACTAATGAAAGTTGTTGATTTGTGGGTGGGTGGGTGAGTCTTTGCACTCGGTTTGAACCAATTGAATTAGTTCAAATTTTATTTGATAGTACCAAGTGGTATAGTGAGACTCTGGGATTACACTAATCGTGGTTTGTATACCATGTTAAACAGTAGGTTTCCTAGGTGTGTGACTTAACTTCGAACCCACACCACAGATAATATTAAAAAGAAGGTTCGCCAACGTCCATTGATGGTAAAGCATATTTAAGTAGTTAAATTAGAAACCATTACTTAATCATCAGTTTACTACTATCCAGGATCGATAAAAATTTTGTTACCACATTATTCGTCCATTTGTAGGCTATAAATTTATGTTATTGATCAAAAATGTATTTATAAAATTAGAATGTAATTGGATTTTGCATGCAAGATTTATAAATATTTTGTTCATCACGACTGAGTCGATGATTTCATGAATTATTTATTCCGAACTAGGCGTTTGCGGTTTAGGGAAAGGAAGCTATATCGACGAACATTTTAAATTTATTTTTAAAAATATCAATGTAACCCTTATATATTTTTCCGTTATAATTAAAGACCGAGCGTAAAAAATTTATTAATGGGTTCTTTGATTTTTAACCAAGACATGCAACTGTAAATAATTAAACGTTTCCGTTGATGTTTACAAATAAGCTATTCTGTAATGCTGCTTTTATTCTTTTATTATTTTTATTTGTCATCTTTCTGCATGAAGTATATTAGTAAGCTCGAGGAAGTACATATTTTTACCGCACACTAAATTACCGCAGTGCGAGTTTGTTCTTTTTATGTTCCTTAAAGTTGTCTCTTTATAAGTCGATTTAAGTGAAAAATTGTTTTATTTGCTTTTAAAGGTAGACGAGAAATGGCAACACGAAGAGAATACATAAACAATTTAACCTTAGGAAATTGTGAAAGCAAGACTTTGTATAAGTTGCACTAGAAGGTATAGCCACATCCCATTTCGTTTAATTAGGTTCCAAGGAAAACGATTTCATTTTCTAATTTTTTCCTTGATCTCTGTGTAACTTAAGACTTGATTACGCAATATGATAGTTTAATGGTTTCGTAATTTTAAATCTGCAGTGATTTCGTATACATAAAATTATCGATTGCATTGCGGATTGTAGAATAACCAAACAAAATTACTCGTGAACTATAAAACATCATTGTTTTTGACAGAGTTTAAAATACTACATGGTTTTGATTAAACGGAAAAACAAAATAATCGTTACGTGTACTAAATGCACCGCCTTCCCTAATTTTCTTCTAATTAAGTTCTGCTAATACCTTAGAGCGTAAATGCAAATTTTTAACACCTCGGTGAGGTAACGTGACAAAACTATTCTTTACTTAATTTTAATGAAAATTTGATGAGATCAAAGAGTCTGTATTCCCCATAGTTTGTATTCTGGAAGCATTCTCCTTATAAACTTCCTTTCAAATTTAGAACGTGCTCTAATTTTTCTGACAATTTAATTCGGTAATTGCTCACTATCGCAATTAAAATTAGTAACGCACGTCGAAATCGATTTAGGTGATGTATTAAACCAATAAATTAATAAAATTTTTGAACAATTGGGAGATGCTTCCCCTATAGTTGTGACCCTCTTATTTAATACTATAAATTTAAATTTATGATCCAATTAGAATGTTTGTTTAACTTAAAGGGGGAGGCATTCTAACAAAGACGATATTATTATAATAAAATAGCGATTCTTGAAACATACCTTACTTATAATAAATGATGGTATAAATCTAAAGAAAGGACGGTTACAGCTTAGCGGTTAAGTGCTTTGACTGTTGACTGACTGCCAAATACCCGGCAGGCCCGGCTCAAGGGGGTGGAAGGAGCTGCTCTCTTTCAGGGGGCTCCAAACCATACTTTTATAATTTAAATAATAAAGTTACTTCAAGAGACACAAAACAGTAGAAGTGAGTGAATCTTATGTAAAACAGGATTCTGAAACATTTCCGGTAATGTTCGCAGTAAAACAAATTATGCAATTATGCTTTGTAACATTTTTAAATAACATAACAGCCAGTGCAAGGACGATCTGTATATGGGCACGTGTGACATCTTCATGTACGTGTTATATCAGGTTGATGCATAAGTTTGTAGCGTTTTTAGTTTCCAAGGTAAGAGTGCTTTGGAAACAAATTTGTTTGAGAAATATCAATGTCATTTTAATGCCATAGTATTGTTGAATTTTTCAATTTGTAGAAAGTTAGGGGTAATTGTTGGCTAAAGAAAATTGAGTCTCAAATACACGACATATCGTTTTGTTTGAGTTTAACCGAGGAGTTAAGACATCGGAGGCCGCTAGAACCATTTATGCCATTTACGAAGAGAACGCCATCGTGGAAAGTACTGCACGAAAATGGTTTTCTCGTTTCAAAAAGGGGCAGTTTGATATGAATGATTTCCCACGTTCAGGGAGACCATCGAGCTTTGATGAATACCGATTAAATGCTTCAATTCGTGATGATCCACGTTAATCGACTCGGAAATTGGGCAATAATATGATGAATTTTGACCAATCAACTATCGTACGACATTTGCATTCCATGGACAAAGTTCAATAGTTGGGTGTTTGGTTGGGCAATAATATGATGAATTTTGACCAATCAACTATCGTACGACATTTGCATTCCATGGACAAAGTTCAATAGTTGGGTGTTTAGGTACCATACGCTTTGAGCGAAAACAACAAAAATCAGTATGTTACCATTTGTGCATTTTTGCTTGCTTGTCATCGTTTAGCTCGGCCGTTTTTGTCCCAAATTATTACTGGTGACGAAAAATGGTGCCTTTACATCAACATCAAGAACAGAAAGGAAAGGCTGAGCCTTAACAAACAAGCAAATCCTCGTGCAAAAGCTGCTTCCCATCTACGCAAGGTAATATTGTGCATCTGGTGGGATAAAGAAGGCGTCATCTATTACTATGAATTGCTTCCGAGGAATGTAACCATCACTTCTGAGGTTTATTGTCAACAACTACGTCGCCTGGAGGCTGCAATTCAAGAAAAACGACCGGCAAAACGGCATCAAGTGGTTTTGCAGCATGATAATTCCTGTCCGCATCCTGCTAACATTACAAAAGCAGCTATTCAAGACCTCGATTGGGAGGTTATTCCACATCCGCCCTATTCTCCTGATCTTGCTCCATCAGATTTTCATTATTTCTGCTCTCTATCCAACAATCTCCGCGAAATCTCATTTAATAACGACGTTGCTCTTCAAAACTGGCTCGACGACTTCTTCACCTCCAAACCACCGGATTTCTTCAGGCATGGAATCGAAAAACTGCCAGAACGTTGGGAGCCAATCATAAACAATGCAGGAGAATATATTATTGATTAGTTCATGTATTTGTGATATTTAAAAAATTAAATTTTAAATTAAAAAAAAAACGCTACGAACTTATGCATCAACCCGATATTATTAAATTTGTCATTGCGCAATGCATACCCAATTCTTAAATTTTTTAATTGCCATCTGGAAAAGGTTCAAGTGCGGCCTGCAGGCCGCACAATCATATTAAGAAGTTTCGGCAGCTTTAATTTTCTAGTTTAAATAATTAAAATTAATTTACAAAAAATTCTTCGACAGCATAATGATTTAAAAATTGGTCACGTGGTAGCGAGTACCTCGTGTTCTTATTAGTGTCTATTCTTACCATTAGTCCGTAGTAAAATATATCCTAACCCGGTTCGAGCCCAGATCTCTCCTCTGAAGGCAATCGCCGTATGTGTAGAAATTTTTTACATTCCTTCGCAATAGGCTCAATAAAATCAGTTTTCGTCAAAATGTTTTTATCGATTCACACCTGCATTACAAGGAATGTGATACAGCCTGAACTTATTTTTATCTAAATTTTTACACATTGCCCTAAATTTGCGAAGACTTACATTGAAGTACTAGAAATTTTCTCATGTATAAAAGGAAATTGACGTAATTTAACAAAAAGTTGCGTTTATATTACACTAATATTTTCATAAGTGGTATAATAAGGTCACTTGTTTTGTTTAAATTATACAATTTTCTTTTGCTATAGTATGGTATCTCTCTGTAGCAATAGCTTTTGTTATACCAAACACTGGCTCACAAGAATGTATTACGTACATTAAATTCCAACAAGAAAAGGAAAAATTATTATTACATTAATAATATAATAACATCTGCTCTTGTCTTTGTAACATCTGCCATGTTATTGTCATTGTTGTTTATTAAAAATATAAATAAATAATATTAAGAGAAGGATATAACTTTTCATTTGATATGTTCTTTTAAGTGAAATTATACTTTTTTTTTGTTAACCTTCTATTGCACCATGTTCCCATAATGGGCGCACAAAAAAAATTATTAGAAACCCACTTAGGCGCAAGTTTTAGAATAACTAAAAAATATAGTCCATTCAAAATATGAAAAATGCCGAAGAGTGTTCGAAACACTGAAAATTTTCATACGTTTCGTCAAGTTTCAAAAATCAAAATTATGAATAGTGCAAACTTGGGTTTACATTTTTGAACAATTTTATGTTATATCTCTCTCCACTGTTTAATCCTAGTTTAGAGCTTTTATTAAATTGGCTTGTCGAGAACTTCATTTTAATGATAGGATGATACGATTCAATGGTTCGAATGTCATTTGAAAAATCAAGAGCGATAACACTGACACTTGTTAGAGCTTTGGTTATCAATTAAATAAAAGTTAATACTTCCGTTGTTATTATTATTATTATCTGTAATAAAAGCAGCCGACATTACTGGCATTTTGTTATTTTACATTTATTTATTTTATTAACATGTTGGTTTATCTCTAGACCTGCTGACCTATGTAATAATACATTAGTAGTTACTTAATTATAAATTGTGACTAATTGGAATATTAATTGGAAAATTCGTGTTCTAAAATACAAAAAGGAAAATGCACTCTCAATGTAAATAAAATAAGTTAATTTGAGTAAGGTTAGATTTACAAATTTAAATTATATATTGACTTACTAGAACAAACTTGTATTTTAGGACCTAATAGGGGTAGGTAACTGCTATTATATAATAGTTTTAAGTTTGTTTTAGTTATAATTTAGTTTGTTTACATAAATCATCGGTGTAAAACTGTATTAAACTGTTACTGATGAGTGATTACATCGTAAACAATTTGAGAATTTTCAGTGCTTCGTAAAAATTTTCAGAAAAAGTGTCCATTGGTCGTGATCTGTTTTCTTCTAAAATGTGAAAAATCAGTTCAGATCTCTAGTCGATCAATTTTGGATTTGTTTTCGAAACATCGAAATGATTGATAAACAATGCAAGGTTGGGCGAGAACATAGATAATTATTATATTATTAATCTACAAGATGATTCACAATAGTTGTTTAATATACTTCTGTACGATATTACGGCTCAAAATGTTTGCAGTAATTGATTGATTTCTGCAATAAACCAAGTTGAAGTTTTCCACATTTGATTTTCTCGTTTTTAATAATTCATATTTTTAGTGGGTTAACTTTTTGGACATGGGTTCTTTCCAATTCAATTATTTCGGATTATTTTTGAATTTGTAGTGTTAGTTTTTAATTTTTTTTGTTATATAATCTTTGAAGGCTGTATTGGTCCGTTTTTTATCATCAGTAAATAGTACTTTTTTGAATAATCGATACACTATTTGAATTGTTTATTGGAGCCCCCAAAAACAATTGTTTTTGTCATCAATTCGTAGATTGGAATTGCATTTTTTTTTTTCACCTAGATGACCTAAATTGACTTCTGGAATTGTTTGAGTTAAAAGAATTGAGACCTTTTGGTAAAATCGAAATATGTATCCCCTTAAATGCTTTTGCACATATTGGTTTATCCAAAGATTCCCTTCAAAACCCCACTATCATTTAGTTTTGTCGCTACCATTTACCAAATTCCCCATCTACAAAGGAGTCCAAGGACATCCAAAGTTAAGATACTTGTTTATGCTGTAAAAATAAACTTCATCTTCTTTTTCAGCCTGCCACGGTCCACTCCTGAACATGGCCTCTCCCAATCTTCTCCAAACCACCCTCTCCGTAATCCTCCTTAACCACTCCGACCACCACTTTCCTGACATCGTCGAGCCATCTTTTCTGGGGTCTACCTCTGCTCCTTTTTGTCGTTCTTGGATTCCAATATATTATCTTTATCGTCCACTTGTTGCAGTCCTGCCTCGTCACATGCCCGACCCAACTCCACTTCACACGTTCCATCACTGGTTCCATAGCTGAAAATAACATAGTTTTTAAATTTTGATGTATATGAACTTTTTTTTAACAATAAACAATTAAATCTCGAAAATCCAGCACCCTGAAAAATATTGTCTAAAAGTGATACACGTAATTTATGGCGAAGGAGTTGAACTGTGGACCTGATTGTCTGAGTTCAATCTCAGCTACTCCCGAATTATTTGAGCCTAGTCCGCACTCCACATAAAGCTGTAGGTTCTATTATGTACATATGTACATGTATATAGTGTTGCTAGCTTTTTGGTCTTATTTAAATAAAAATTTATTGAATCACTCATTAACAAATTTAATAACAAAATATAAACGAAAACACATACAAACAAAATAACAGACTGTCTTTACATAATCTTTCAACACTGAACAACTTGTGATGCTAAACTTGCTTCGAACTTGCAATGTTGACTCTTAATTGACTAAATATGTGTCTACTTGCCTCGCAAGTTGACTACAAAGAAGGGATAATCGATCCCAAGAAAAGGTGGAATTTTCCACAAATAGCTGAACAATGGCACATGGACCATTACCCTTTGAACATGAATGGTTCGGGAAAAACCCAACTTATTGTATTAAATACTTGCCGTAGCAAAAAAATCCAGGCCTCTTGTGTATTCACTAAACTTCTGGTAACCGGAGTTGTACCACATTTGCATCGGATGAACATAAGCGAAAATCTACATTAAAAATTAAAAAGTTCAGGGTAATTCGCTTATAATGGACTTCTAATGATTAATGGAATTAGTTCGTTTTAATGCATGATAACATAGGAGTTTAGCGGGACTAATACAATTCGTCGAATAGTATAGGCTATTCCATCATAGGCGGATTACACTGTAAATTAAATTATCTGCCTTTTACTATTTCTAACGTTTCATTTCTAACATTGCATATGAGATTAAGGTAAAGGAAGTCGGTTGAACACAATTGATATTCATTTATTATACTATGTAACATCCAATGTTCAATACTTACGATAATTTAAATTTTTTAAATATTACGTCACCACATATTTTTAAATACATTATCAAGGCATCTTTAAAAGTTCTTTAACTTTTTTGTATAAATGCTATAAACTCGAGCATTCCTTTATTCCTGTATATATTTATTCAAATAACTTCTTTAAGTCTGCTTTTTATTCACATAGAAGGATTTAAATTTACATTTAATGTAAATTGATATGTTAAAGCAAAATTACAAATTAGTAATTGACTTTCAAAATAAGGTTGAATACTTGCTTCTAACGTTCTTTTTATTTTAAGAAAAAAAAACCCTTATTTGTTATTAAAATTTCTATCAATGTCTATCTATCCGAACTTAAAATCTGTGTAAAATCGATGCACTTCTTACTGTGTGCCTTCAAAGAAAAATAAATAGACGCCATAAACAGCGTGACATAGGATTTTATGAATTTTTTAAATTCGGTTTTGCGTCTGATTTCGACCACTTTGTAGGTGACGTGATATATTAAATAATGTACTGGTATACACAGTACGTTCAAATTTGGCGAGATAAAGATATAAAAAAAAAATATTGCACTGCAACTAAATGCATTATCACCAGTTTACGATAGAGGCTATAAAATGTTCTTAGTGTTAATGAAGAATGTGTTTTAGAATCACGCGCCTGATGATGTTGTAATAATAAGACGAAACGTTGCGAAATTACACCCATACCGTGTGTTTTATTTTTGTATTACTAAACTGCAGATATATGGTTACTATATACCACGAATATACCATTTGAGTTAAGCCTACAGAAGTACGGCTTCGAACGGAAAATCAGATTTACAATCCCACTACGTGGTTATCAGTTTAAACCTACATTCTTAAAAGAATTATACTAGATCAAGTTGCACTATATGAACTACAAAACAATTGGTTATAAACGGTAACCTCGATCAATAGAATCATTGTAAAACAACTGCCTATCTAATATGCAAATCTCAACGTGATAACATGAAGAACATAAAAGTTACACGAATTTATTTATTCGGTCTTACACGAAATTTATAAGCGTGCAGTTATTTGCTACTTTAAGTTTTATTATTGAATCGAAGCTGTTTGAAACTGTCGAAAGTCGTGAGTTACTCCATCCTCTACAGTTACTATTAATAAAGTAACCATTTTGTAAATAAATCCATTCTCTTTTGTTTTTTGTATGCTCATTTTAATGTTACCATCGACCCACTGCCCTTGCAACCGCACTTTATAATAAACATACAATTTCAATTTTTTTGTAGAAAAATAGTGAAATGAAGGAACTACTGTTACAATGTTGACGAAAATTTGAAAATTGGAGCACAGAACTTGTCCACGACATTATTTTATTATAAATACATTCATACGATTCATACTCGTAGATTGTGTGTACTAAAATTAGATTTCACCCACTTACACAGTTAACTAACATCAAAATTTTATTAACGACTTTTTATGTGTAATAAACAAACGTGCAAGTTGAAATTATTTTTATGAAATAAATTACCTGAAAATTTGTATCGATTGAATTTGTCTATAAAGTGAATTTCATATTTATTGAAAACATCAAAATATCGCGTGGGTGGCTGCGTGGGGATTCGAATGTCAAAAAGATAGTAGGTTCGGAAGTGTAGTTGTAAAGCGATGCGTGAAGGAAATATCATAATGACGAACGCTGGTCGAAGTTTTATTTATTATTATTTTTTAGATGTTACTAGCAAAACCTTACCCTTGATATTATAATTTATAATAATTAGCTTAATTTAATCGATATATCTATTAGTATTACTACGATAACCATTAACCATGCAGGTACCCTTAGGGTAACCCAAATTTTCTATTAAATAGAGCAACTATTTATTAGAGAAAAAATGTCTATAAAAAGTTCATATATTATGTACATGGAAGGTTGTTTTTTAAATCATTAATAAATAAAGCTAGGTAACTTTTACACCTTGACATAGATTTTAAATGTATGTATGTGCCACACGAAAAACTATAGTTTTGAGTAAAACTTTGAATTGGGCCGCTTTCCGATGTGGTCCTTCAAAATACTCAAATATTAATATTGATTTAATCCGTTAGCAAAATGGATAATTTTGATAATTGGACTAGGTTGGTTAGACGTTAGATTGTGACTATACATACATATCCTCTAGTCTTGGTCTCGGTTGACCATGAGCGTAGTAATTGAATGATAATCCAGAACTTTAATATGCATATCCGTTTTATGATGTATAATAGTGACATCAACAATTATCAGCTTGTTTGTAAAGGATTCTCTAATTTTAATAAATTAATCGGAAGGATATACGAGGAAACAATTTGTGATCTGTCTATATTATGTCTAGAATTATTCACAACATAATTTAACTAAATTGTTAAATGGGGTGTATATTTTTTATTGTATATTATGGTGTAGCATATTTTTGCGGTGAAATTAATAACCGGAATAAATCAAAACACCCGCAAAGATTATTGCGGTTTTAGATACATGCTTGGATTTCTAAATTGATGATAACACGAAATGGTGGTTTACCCAAATTACTAAATACTGAGTTATTATCAACACAAGAAACGTCAAGAAATTTTATCTCAATTGTAATTTTCCTGACAAATGGAACTTTTTATATCCTACGTTAATGGACACTTTACCACCTGATGTAAATTTTTTAATATTCAATGTGACAACTTTTTTATGCAAAAAGATGTAATACTGTATTTAATTTTATGTAAAAATGTCATTTTTAATTTTAGGACCGCATAATATTCCTTAAAAAATTTAATTCTTTTAATTCATCACTATTTTGTATATTATCATTTTGACCTGGAAAATATTAAGGCAACTTTTACATCTTTTGAAAAATATACGTGGAATAAATAATTAACAAATTAAGTTCAATAAAATAATTTTCATCAACTGAAACATGCAAAAATTTGATGCCATTTGTACGATGTTGTTTCTTAATTACCCAACAGTACCACTACACCAAATTTGAACTATTTAGTTAGATGAGAAGTGAGAGAATTCGTTATGATGTATTACATGAGTGAGTGAGGACTTGGAAACGAACCGTTTATTTCATGTCTCGTAGATCTTCTTTAAGTAGATTTTACAGGCATTAGGCAAAGAGTTCTTTACATCAAATGAATTCTTGGCATACTACATAAATTTGCTTTTGCAAAACTGTAAAAAGTGACAGAAAATGTTAAAAATAAAAAGAACTTACAAAGAAAAGTCACATTTGGAGGCTTTATTGAAGTCACAAGGTTGTACTATATGGAAATTTGAGCTTAGCTTCGCTCAGTCAAGATCACTTTTGCATCAGACAGGAAAAATGTTCTTTGCCGAAATCTAAAACTACGGTCTTTTGAACAAAAAGCGAAAAAGCAGTAAGAAAAAGCCTTACACAGGATGTGTGTAAGGGATAAAAAAAGAATCAACGGCAGTAGATTCTATCCTCTTTCTTAAGCTTTGAAAATGGACCAATAAAATGGCCCGAAACGTCGTACAATAAATTGTTGTTTTACGTACTAGACCTATGCCCAACGATAAATTCTACTAATACTGTTAAAAGGTCACAATATTTAGTAATACATAATACTATAATAGCCTCAATTTATATCAGTCAAATTTTCCTTTACCCCAGGGCAATTACGTTCTAAATGGATATTCACATTAGAAAAAATTTGTATTATAGGTTCCGATTTAATTATTTTCTCATTTATTTATTCATTACATTTCTAATAGTGCGCGATTGTTATGGTTGTAACCTAAAGGTCGCACTGAAACTGTTGACACCAATGACAGATGCTTCATGAACAACTAAATCGACATACGTGATGTTTTAAGCAGCACTGACTCGTGATTGCCTGGGTTGCTCGGCCTAAAGACCTCATTGAAAGATTGAATCATCAGCTCAATTTGATGATTGTCTACAGACAGACATACACATCGATCAATTTAGGCAGGGGTCTAAAGCTTTTGCCGGACATTATTAACACTAACACTCTCGCTTGATGTAGTCCCAGACAAATACCTAATAACAACGTCGGATTTCCCTGCTATTCCGTAAAAAAGACTTTGAAGACATATCCTTTATGTTCATTTTATTCGACCCTCCACCAAGCGATTTACTTAAATAAACAAATACTGACCGGACAGGACGGCGGCTGCAGAAGCCGGGAGTCTGGGGAGGAGGGTATGGAATACCCCCAGCACACGGCGATCGGAATGGCCATCTTGATATTCTGGGGTATTTTATAACCCCCCACGAATTATTTAATTTGACAATTAAGAGTATTGATATTTTCAAAGTAACACAAAAATTTGTGTCCTTAATTGAAAGAAGTCACTAGCCGTCACTGAAGAAGTGTCTATGTCTATGATGTGTCATAGACAACCGAAGGTTCTACTTCAGCAAATTTGGACACCTCAGTTCTGCGTTCAGTCCAAGAGACTCTTAAACATTTTTCGGCATCACCACATCTCGAAAGTATTGATGCGCTGTCTGTCTGCAGCACGAATAGTCCAACTTTCTCATACTTATCTGAAAACAAGGAATACCAGTGTTTGGATAAGGTTTGAGACGGTGCTCAGCTTCAGCGCGTTGCTGCTAATGCTGAATTCCCGGATCGACTCCGGGCTCAGTTTTTATTCCCTTTTCTTATTCGGTTTTTCAGAGACGGTCGCCAGCTTAGCGCTTAAGTGCGTTGCTGCTAATGCTAAATACCTGGTTCAACTCCGGACTCAGTAAAACTTTATTCTGACGTCTCCCCTTGAAAAGCAATGGCAAACCACCGAGGTGTAATCTGATCTCAAATTTTTTCATGGCTTAATGCGAAACATGCAGAAGAGTAACTTGTAGTCCAAATTTCAATCGGCTCCAGGGAGGGTTTTCGCAATTATGACAGAACTATGCCATCTTCTTCTAATCAAAATGTAATAGTTAATTTATTTTTTTGTTAACTTGTTAGGACAAATCGTAAACACCCAAGCGCCTAACGTGGGGCTAATAGGATGCACAGGAAACCAATAATCCACAACATTTTGATATATTTAAAGCTATTTTTTGACAAATTTTCCCTATTCCTGTCCAAGCGTGATATCGAAAATTTGGAGGCTATTTTCCAATGCCAAATTAAAGACGGGCTATTTCCACACAAAACTACTTGGTGACCGGAGTTGAATCCTAATTCCACCTTGTATATTTTTAATAGTTTTCAATTACAGCTGTAGGTACCAAATTCTACGTGATTTTATTATTTTCATCATGTGCACGTTTTGGAATAAATGCTGACGTTTTATTGTTCCTGCTTAATGTAAACTTTTTAGCAGAAGATACATATATGTATAGCACGTCGAGTTTTGACATTCTCATAAGGTACACAATTATTTCGTTCTGTTTTCGATTCCAGTGCGTTAATTTAAGCAGAATATTATACCATAGAAGGAAATCCTTTTGCAACAAAATAGTATATAAGCACATTCGAGTTCATTGTATCACAATAACATTGTATTTACTTCTACTGTGATTTGAAAATATTATTGAAATAATAAATAAAATTTAATTTAAACACATAATTTCAAAGAGATCGTTTGTTTCAATATTGATATGAACGTGACCATTGATAACCAGCGAGTAAACTGAAATTGTTACTATTAACTGATACGCACGATAATACGCTCTTGTATTAAATATTTTTTATTAGTTTGCTTCAATGTAACGTCTTATAATTAAATTTATAATACTGTTTTATATTATCTAACTTTAAGGGAACAAGAAGAGAAGCATATGAAAATAAAATGTAAGATGCGCTTGCTCACCATGTAAGAAATATTGCACTTCATTAACCATTTACAAAGGTAATATAGTGGTTTGCGCGGATGCTGGTTGCGGGGTTGATAAGACTTTTATCCAAGCTGGTAGCAAAACCAGCTGATTTGTAAGGTGCACATTGCTTAATGATTCATGACAATCACCCGTATCCCCTAAAGCGAACTGTTTATTGACTTTTTTTCTGTACTTTATAGTTTGTTTCTTTCGTTAGTGAGTTTTCTAATTATTTTTGTTCTTGCAAAAAAATTCACTTTCGTTAATAAAGAAAGAAAAAAGTCAAGTATTAAAATTGTAATGAACTAAATTGGGAATTCAGTTCTATTTTTAAGATAACTACTAATTTATTTAAAAATTGTGTATTTTGAGTTCTTTTCTTTTTTTATTAATATTTCCTTTTTTTGTTGCAGGTATGCTTTCGATGATAACTTCTAATTTCCATATACTTGTAAGTACGAGAAATTAACGTTGTACTAGTTGGGGAGCGTTTTTTATTTTATCTATATTTTTTATCAGGGTGGTCCTGAATAGTTTGTGGAGATTTGCGATCTGGCTCAATTCGTCCTGATAATGAAATTTTTTTAAAATTTTCTTTAACGATGAGTTGAACCAAATTCAAAATTTTTCGAAATAAATAAAACAATTAAAGTCAATTAATTATATTAATGATTATAAAAATATAAATTTAACTGACTAAACAACGTGAGTAAATCCGTGATATCTTGCTCAGAAAGTCATCCTTGCTCAGAAATGCGACTGATTCTTTGAAATTTAATTCACATGCATGCATTATCAAATCTATCAAAGTATATGAAGGCAATGACGTTTTTACTTTTGTAGAAGTTTAGTTTGTGTTACGAAATTTATTAACACTTGTAGCTCTAAACAAATTAAAATTTATAAAAACCGGTTTTTAATAGAAATTTGCAAAAATTAAACTAAAACCTTTGTATTAAATTGAAGGGTGAGTGTTTTATTAAAAAAATATGCACAATACGATGTCACCGAGATAATTGCAAAATTATTTATTTACGTTATTTACGTTATTTGCTTATATTTTACTAGTATTAATCCTCACAATTGTAGGACTTGTAGCGTTTGTTTTATAGGCCCTGGTATAATTCAAAAGATTAGCAACAGATGGCGCTACTAAATTGGAAGGCATAATAAATTATTTTAGGATCAATACAAACCAATAATTACGATACTGAAGCAATTTATTACGCCTTCCAGTTTCCTAAACTTCTGTAAGATTTCTTATGTGATAACTTAGTAACAGTATATAATCAAAGTTTACAACATATTTATACGTCCATTTTGTAGGGCATAAATTCACCAACGAACGTTGAAGGATTTTAAGACCTTTTTTAACTTTAATAAAAATAATTGTATCTATGAGGGGAATATTATATAACACATTCGTATAAATTCTGGATGAAAGGTATGTAAAAAATAAAATAATACAAATGAAGTTCTCCAAAAGTACGGCAAACCACACTTTGGGAAAGTTTTACTACCACCAAACGTTTTAATCGTTAATGTTAATAATAGGCAAGAGTTTACAAACAATAAAATCGAAATTTATATCATGATACTGATTTTAATACCACTGAAGTTTTTTTAAGACTTCACCTCAAACACGAAAGTTTGGTGTTTGTTCTTGAATTATATATACAGCACTAACCGAAATTCAATGTACAAAAAAATGATTTCGAAGGAAAGACGTATTAAAGGGAATGTTAAAAAATTAAAACTTGAAGTTTCACCTGTAATTATATGATAAGTATGAATTATTTCAACAAAATTTTTTTGTCCGTCTTTTAAGTTCACTAATTTATTCAAATTAAAGGCAATCATGAATAAAATATATACCTATTTTGTGGAGAACAGCTGACAACAACTACAATTTGACTTATATACATATCACCAAGCCACTATGGCTGAATATTATGAAAATATTCAGATACGTTTTGTATTATTAAAATTAGTCTGTAATGATATAATACGTATGTGGTTTTCCGCCCGTCGGATATTTTCGAGTTATTTGTAACAAAATTTAATTATTATAAATCCACAAAAACTATTTATGTGTTAATGTATTTTTTGTGTTCTAGTTTTCGCATAAAATGTTTTCTACGTGAAATAATTTTCACAAAAATTTAGAGCGCGTTTCGAATAGGAGTTTAAAATTTTATGTGCTCATTTATTTCTTTTTTTACTACTCTATAAATTTAATTATTTTCTATTTTATTGTTGTGCTTCCGTTGTCAAACTAAATAGTAAACATAAAATTAGATAATTGAATATATATTTTTATTTGCTCGACTTGATAATATTCCATGACAATATTTCTTCATTATTCAAACATCTTGGAAATTACTGCAATTTTGGCGCCCAACTTGGGGCAGATGTTTCCTATCGCAAAGCATGCGGGTAGTATTAAAATTAAGCGATGCGAATCAAATAAAAATCGAACGATTATTCAATTTAAATACATCGAATTTAAAGCAACCCAAGATAAATTAAAATTTGCACCCGGTGCGGAATAATAATTTGAATTAAATTAAAATTGAACTTAGGATGCTCGTTAATAGAAATGAAAATAAACTATAGCAACGAATAAAGCCCTTGAAGGTATAATAAAATAACAACAATATGAAAAATAACAATCAGAAAAACAAATCGTCGGCTTACTGCTAAAACAAGATAACTCCAAAATGATAGTTTTGAGTAAAACTGATTTTAATGTTTGAATGCACGAGATAAATCGAATATGAATTTTTTGAATATTTTTGGACAACAATTCTACTTATTGATATTAGAACTTTATATTTGCCAAGTTTCAACACTCTAAGTATTTTCATATTGTTTATAATTAATATTTATTGTCCGCTTACTGTAAAAACAAGATAAGTACAATCGTTGTACAATGGAGGCTTACTGCAAAACAAGATAAGTGCATAGGAAATGCAACATATTATTCATCTTAAGTCGACGATTATTACTATAGCTGAATAAGAGTAATTTAATTTATACTACCTATTATTTTTCTAGTCTTGCAGAATTGAAATAAAATACTCATAATGTTGAACATTTTTATTCAAAAAACCTTACATAATAACCTTAAAAATATTTATTAATTATTGTCCTCTTCGGATGACAACTCTTCCAGTGCAGGTTCGGGAATTCGATCTACGATATCGGTATCGGTTGGTATTGATTGATACCATGGATGAAATTCGTCTGGAATTACTCCATCTTTACAAAGCTTTAACAAATCTTTGTACTTTCGTACACTAAAGCCCGCATTTCATTAGAGCTTCTTGCAGCCTGCTTCTTGCCGCTCGCCTGCTAAGCAAAATTTGTAATGCATTGGCTTATACGGGACCGCACTCACTGTAGCTTCTTGAAGCTGCTGATAACAAGTATCGAATTTCAGAAGCCAGGCTGGTAAAATTATCCATGTGGAGTAGTGTAGTTGTAATTGGTTAATATTTAGAATAAGGACTTATTATTGGATAATATTTCTATTACGAAAATTCTCTTTGCGAGTCCACGTGGACGCGTGTACTTCCCCTGATAAAACATGCATTTCTATACCAGGCCGGCTTGTGACGCGAGAGTTGTAAATTTGTACAACTCAAGCTGCAGAAGCCGCCGGTAATTAGATACTTCTACTTATTAGATAATAAAATGTGTTGTATAGTTATTACTAATAATAATTTATTTATCTAATTGATAAGCAATATGAAAAAAATGGAATATTGATGTCGAAATTTTTTCGATGCTGTTCTGTACCGATTTTTAAATTTTTTGTATATTCCGGGATTTTACGCATTCTTCAATCGGAAAATAAAATTTATGATAATATTATCCCAAATGACTAATAATTTTCTTACCTTTCCAATAATAACATCCAGTACCTTCCTTCATGTTTCGCCGTTATAAATCGTATAATAAAACTATCATTTTCGACGCCTAGTATTTATTGTATACTTTCTTGTTCTAGGTGTCAATCATCGTAACACAATTTTGGTTATTCGACGTCATCGTTAATTAGATATTTATACTAATTTTTTAATCATTCCCATAATAAAGAGCAATAAAAGAAGGTGATTATTTTTGGATTCCAACCCGGTCTCGGTTCAGGATTAGCTATTGGAAAAGTTTGTACTCAATAAAAATCTATGAAATCGTAATTTTTAACTTTAACTAATAAACATTTATAGTTAAAATCAAAAAGAATTTGTCTTCGATTGTGTATAATTTTAAAATAACTTACCGTCATTAAATTTTTCCAATGCTAGTTCAACTAGTAAAGAAGCTCTAGAATTCATTTTGTTAAGTTATTATAAAACACTATTCACAATTAACTTTGAAACATAACTGATTCCAGGCCCGTAGCCAGGAGGGGGCACCTGGGGGCACGTGCCCCCTCCCCCGAAATTTTTAAAAGACAAAAATTTTAAAAGTAAAACATTTGAATTTCGAAAATAGAATAGGTATCTTTTGGAAAAAGTTTTTTCCAAATTTCCTCATTTAGGGGAACGCCGGCTTGGGATTTTTATGAGAAATTTTGGGGGTTTATTAGAACACTTCAATATACATCTTTGCCAAATTTCAGCTTGCCCGGATCTTCTGTAAGCTCAAACCAAAATTTCGGTTTCGTTACTTGGAAGATACTATAACTTGGGCAAATTTTGAAAAAAATTATTTTTCTCTTCATTTTCCAACCTTGACCACAATTTCAATTAATTTATTATTAAAAGCATTTCCCTTGCCCGAAAACATTTCTCCCCTTGCAACGAATCAATATTGTGCCATTTTAAGGGTGGGTTGTGTTTTCGGTCAATAATTTAAGTATTAGTGTGCCATGGAAAAATATGAAAAAAAAAATTTTTATAGAGAATTTTATGCTCTTCAATAAATTATGGTCTGATCATAATTTTTAATACAAGCATAAATAAGCGAGTTATCGGCAAAACATCGCGCTGGGAGAGCTAAAACCCCCCGATTGTGGGGGACGCCGGCGTTGGATTTTATGGGACTTTTGGGGGGTTCATTAAAACACTCCAATGTACATCTCTGCCAAAATTCAGCTTGCCCGGATTTTTTGCAAACTAAAAACCTTCCTTGGCTGGACTATAATGTTTGTTTTAAATAAAAATAAATTAAGAAAAATAAAATATTGAAAAAATTTGTTTGTAATAAAAATTCCCGGAAGGGGAACCCCCGAAAATTTTACTTTTAAAATATTTGTAAAGAAGTAGTTTAATATATAAAATAAATAAACCTTAAAAAAATTTGTAATAAAAAGGGGAACCCCCTTTACAAGTGAACCCCCCCAAATGAAATCCTGGCTACGGGCCTGACTGATTCACAAAAATTAACAGAGTGATGGTTTGTGGTGGTAAATTCTTATCGTCGTTATAAAAATAATGTAAAATGAGTTTCTTGCAAGATTGCAGTAAAATAATACCTTAGGTCAGAATGAATCATAATGTACATAATTTTATTATTATAATATCACTTATCTTGTTTTAGCAAAACTTCAAAGGTTGGATCATTTTATGACAATAAGTTAACTGCACTTAAGTTATTTTAGCGTTATTCACGACAAACAAGTTGGAGTTAGTTAAAAATGAAATGCCTAATACTCCTTTAATATTTGACTTACAGTTATCAGGTTTTGTCAATATGTAATTTGCTCTTATTTGAATGCAATCATGTATATAACTCATTTTGTCCAAAAATGGAGTTATCTTGTTTTGGCAGTAAGCCGACGAAATAGAAATGTACAAAACAAATAGATGAAAATTTTGAACAAGACTTACAAGAATTAAATCGGAAATAACGGATACTGTGATAGAAAATCACCAGGGCTTAAGTTAAAGCGCAACAAAAAACGAAAATTTTAATTAAGTGAAGCAGATTTATATAAATAAGAATATTTGCAAAAAATG
The DNA here is from genome assembly GCA_932274525.1 of Podabrus alpinus. Classification (NCBI taxonomy): domain Eukaryota; kingdom Metazoa; phylum Arthropoda; class Insecta; order Coleoptera; family Cantharidae; genus Podabrus; species Podabrus alpinus. Next base: position 61,001,204 of record OW026457.1, on the reverse strand, counting down.
ACTGTTAAAGTTGAGAAATTAGCTTTAGAAATGAACAAAAAGAAAGAACCAACTTCAGTAAATGTAAATCGGAGAAAATTGCGAACTAATTAAAAATTAAATAAAATATAGCCAATTTTAGCAATAACAGAAAATAAATAAAAATTTGAAAATGTCAACAAAATAAACAAGAAAATGTGCAAATTAAAAAATTTAGTTATACAGAAAAGGAATAAAAATTGATTTGGATCCGTCGAAAATCGGTTTGAGTTTTGGATAATAAGTAATATTCTGCATCGATAAAGATTAATTTTGCCGTAAATCGATTTCGAATTGACGGTTCTGTGAATATCGTTATTGTGAAGAATGTAAGTTATTTATTGTGACAGAAGAAGCGCGTGATTTTCAAATATTTTATTGATATTATCGCAAATTGTACTTTATTTCTATTGTCAAGTCGTCCAGGTTATGTGATTTCATTTTGGTTATTAGTAAGGTTTTGCTTATCAGCGATATGGTTTATAGATGATTTAGTTGATTGCTTTTCAAGTTATAAATATTTAAATTGACTTCCAAAAAAAATTGAGAATGCCTGTTACCGTTTTATATCAATTCTAAAAATATCAATATCAACGTATAACGTTAATATTTTAAGTTAATAACCTTTTTGGTATTCAAGTATTCAGTGGTAATATGTATTTCTTAAATTGTAATAGAATTTAAATTTTTATCCCTGGTTGGCACAAACTTGAGAATTTAATAAATAATAATCGATTCCATTGATAAAAGGCTTGAATTGGCCAGAAACGACAAAGAAAAATCAAATTTCTTTGCCTAACCCGTCATTATGATTCATTATAGTGAATATCCATTTCAAATTGATATTTAGGCCTTACGTTGGTCGCCAACTTTTATGGCCCGAAACTCAAAATTACACGGGAGTGCAGGCAGATTACACCTCGGTGGTTTGCCATTGCCTTCCGAGGGGAGAGCAGCAACGCACTTATCCGCTTAAGCTGACGACCGTCTCTTTAAATGATAAGCGCCAGCTAAGGATAATTTCCTATCGATATTCCTATAAATTAATTTAAAATAAAAGAAAATAAAGGAATAATTCAAATCAATATAGTACATCTAAAAGAAAACTCAACATTCGAAATATTGGAGGAGGTTACTTCCAATGCTCAGAGAGCACTATTACAAATCTTTAATGCAAATGATCAGGATCAACCATTTTCCAAGCACCGGAAAGTTACCCAAATTGTGATTATTCCTAAACCTGGAAAACGGTGGATGATGTTAAATTATAATAATACGCTGGGGTGACACAATAAAATAAACACCTGAAATTTAAATAATTTAATTATAATTTATTATACCATCAAGTATACAAATATTAATTTTTTATATTTTGAAGTTTAGTACTTAGTTGTCTCCCCTTTCTTCTCCATGAGAGTTTTAATTCTCCGTGGCATACTTAATAATAAATTGTCGATGGAGCCTTGCGGAATTTCGAACCATTCTTCGGTTAGACTTGCAAATAGTTCTTGTTTATGGCAGGTTTACGAGGCCTTATGTGCAAATTTATTTGCAAAATGTGCCAAACGTTCTCAATTCGATTCAACTTTTGTAACTTGTTTTGATTTGTGACATCTGGAGCCCCGTATTCCATCAAAAAGAGTCGGGTATTTTCAAGACGTTGCTCACATAAAGGTATAAAGGCATAAAATAGCCCATCCTTTAATATTTCGATGTATTTATCTTCATTGTTATTTCCATCCCAAAATATCAAATTTATCAGCCCCCTTCCAGGTTGCACCCCACACCATGATGATAATTCCACCATATTTTATTGTGTGCTGCAAAACCTGGTCCTCAAGGTGATCAGTAGGACGACACTGGGGGACACACGGGCATAGTCTTCCACTATCACTAAATTGACAATATCGGCTTTCATCGAAAAAAATTACCGTTGTAAAGTTTTTTTGGGCAGTTTATGTAGATACAGCAACTTCGTCAACTGTTTTTTTTTGGAATTCTTCACAACTTCACGCACTAATGAACCTTTCAACCGTGTTGATGGTCCCGGTCGCCCAAGTCTGTCATTTTCCGTCACTTTACCTTTATTTTAAATTCTACAATCGCCAGATTAATATTAGTTTGTTTCCTGTATTGTCGAAAGTATTCGAGAAGCGGTGATAGCGTGCATTATAGGACTGCAATTTTAAAAAATTCTCTATAAATATTCGGAAATCTGAAGGTTTATATAGTAGAAATAAACAAACAAATTTGCGGAAAATACATATTTAACCCTCAAAAACAGCCCTTACATTAGTAATGAAATAGGGGTCTCCTATTGGCTGTTAGTACTCCTAGGTTGCGCCCCACCTTGACTTTGTGATAAATAGTGGCTAGTTTTTAACGGTAAACTTAGAAAACTTTACCTGAGCGCGACAGATCCCAAAACCGACAGATTCGTAAAACAACGGATGTAGCTTTTAACGGTAAACTTGGAAAAAATTTGCCTGAACGTGACAAATCCCAAAAACGGTAGATTTGCAAAAAAAAACAGATCTAGCTTTTTACGTTAAATTTTTTTCTAAAAAATTCGGATCTAAATTTTTCGGATAAACTTGGGAAAACGGGTGAAATTTATTTATTTTAATACATGTAAAATGAACGATTAACTTCTGAGGTGAACTGATAAATATGCTGGTTTCTGGGTTGTGCATTTGACGGAGCACCACGGTTAGACCGTTTATCTCCTTCATCTGGTTTTGGAGCTGGCGTTTGGGTTTGTAGAGGCCGGTGGGCCTCGAGGTGATTGCGTTTGGCTACCTGGGTGGTTCTTTGGACCTGGTTGTTGACTGCGGAAGATAAATAATTGTAGAGGATTGTTAACAAAAATGCGGCGAAGTGTTAAGACTAGTTGAAAGTACACGTACCGTCAACATAATGGTGGGGTAGATCCGCCTTAAATCGAATGCAAGCTTCTGATTGGTTGAGCTCTTGAAAATTATCGATTATTGCCAAAATTATAGGGGTTATCGAATTCATCCGTACCTTACTCGTTTAATTTTAATGTTGTCTAACTAATTCCATTAAGTTTTTAACGCAAAACATCGTATCTTCGGGTCCCATTTAATGTGCTCTTCCCAGGTTTCGGAACCAACATGAAACAATTGAACTGGTCCATAGAATATTTATGCAAATCAGCAGAAACTTAATAGGCAGAAGTACTGCTTAGCGGCGCCTCTACAGTTCAGTCTGGTCTTTGCAAAAGTATGGCGTGTGAGCTGGTAGGTATGTAAAATAAAGATAAAATCTACCTTACCATTATTATCAGATTCCGGAGTCTGAATAATGTCCATTTTGTATACACAACAATGCGAATAACTCTATCGAATAAAATTCGGTATACCCCAAGGAAGTATCATGGGCCCTCTCTTCTACCTGATATTTACGTCTCACCTAGAAACTATTAGACTCATTACGGTGACAAGCTGATTAATGTTTAAATCTAAAAAAAATGCAACATACATGACTACGAAGAGAAACAATTGCCTCAGATGAATCTCGATGATTGATAATTACCAACATGCGAAATATATTAGGCACTAAAATATAATAAATGCATGGATTTCGACAGGCTGCTTAGTTGGCGTAAACACATATTTATGAAACGAAAACAACTTTGACTAAAAAGTATGAAATAGTGCATCATTGCAAAATGCTTATTTATAAAGTCTCCCTTAAGATAATATCAACTTACGGCATAAAGTTCTGGAGTTCAAAAGCGAAGCTAAATCTTGAAATTATCCAGAGATTCCAAAACGAAGGGCTTCATATAATTTATGAATACGCCTCCACGTATGACCAACACTGCTATCAAGGAAGTAACTCGACATCTTATTAGAGTGACTACCACCCCAAAAACCTACAGGACACCCTAAATGTGCTCGCCAATCAATTACTAGTGCCAAGTATGAAATGCGCAGACTCAAAAGATCCACAGCCGAAGACCCAATACCTTAAATTTATTATGATTACCTCAGGGTGTGCATTGTATGGAGTTTAATAAAAATATCACTGACCAAATAAGGAGGATTATGATTTTTGCACCGTTCATATATTATTCCTTTGGAGTCGTACCTCCCGTGTGGAAATTAAAAAATAGACAGCTCCTCGATTAAACTATTTTGCATTCAGCCATTCCAAACTCGGCACAATTATTGTGACTTACTAAACTGTTTTGTTGTTTTATTCATTCCCGTTGACAAGTTCTCAACTTGTTATTTGTATATATTTTTGATTTTAATTTTGTTTTACACTTCAATTTAAGTTTTTTTGTAAAAGTTTTATGTGATTATATTTTTGAAGAGGGTGAATGTAACAGTATAACTAGAAATATGAATATTGGCTTTAGGGCATGGGAAAAAGTTATTTACCTTTTGTATAATAAATTTAAACCTCTAGTTTTCTTCTCATCCTGCCTTAGGAGTACATATTATTTTAGAAAGTTTTTTATTTTACTGAAAGTGCAAGTTATGTAATACGTCTTTGAAATTGTTTCAGTGAAAAATATCTTCCTTGTTATGAAAGAAACTTTTATAAAATTTACAGGAGTTATTACTATTAGGTACTGATACGAGAATCACAGTGGCGGATCCGTGCGGCGACGTTACAAAATTAAGGGTATTTTTAATTTTCCAACAAACTGATCAGAACAAATTCTGGATTTTCCAGTAGTGCATCATGTATTTAAACTCGTGTTGCTTAATTCCTGAACTTTAGTTTCCGAAACGTAGATATCACTTTTATGACTTTTCTGTAACACGAACAGGCGATATTAAATCAACTATCAAGTCAAAAACGCGAAGAGATAAATAATAGTTTTCAAGCTTTAATAATACAACAGCCAAGTTTCAGAAGATGTTATGTTGGCTTACTGCCAATTTTTATGGTCACATATAATTTTTTTATTACAAATTTCTAACCTAGTTAGCATCTCTTTTTTAATTCGCGCAGTTAAATAGAGATAATTTAAAATTTTAAAAGTTGTCATATCGAGCTACGTGTTTACTACTTTAGTGTCATTGCTCATCGGAGCGTTTTAATACAGAAAAGTTACTCATCGACTTGACTCTTTATTCTTTTCTCTGGCTCTTTGCCAACCACCCTTGCAGTTATAAGCCTAAGGTTACTTCATATCGATCGCAGTTTTGGCCTCGTTAGATCACGTTTTAACCTTAAAATATCTAGAGGCCAGTTTTTACATCACGATGGTTAGAACAATACCGATATTGCGATATGTGAAGTTTCAAAGGAAATTGTGTTTCAAATTAATATAAAAGTAATTTATTATATTAATCTTTAATTACGTACCTACTATTAATTTTATCTGTTGTTGCTGATTTTCATCTGTTTGTCAATAATTTAGAAAACAAGCTCTTATCGTTTCGTGCATATGAGCAATTAGATTGAACAAGACCCTATACGGTGATTGCGGTCTTGCATTTATTTCCTCGACGGATATTTTCACGATAGGGACATCCCTGATCGATATTCAGGATAATTTGGCCACTACATACTCTCTGGATTTGAAACACTATATTTCATTCCCGTGGGATTTTGTCGACAACGTTGCTTGCAGGATTAATTTACACGATGTCGATAAATTAACGCTGGAAATCACGGTTACATTACCCAAACATCGACTGAATCGTCAATGATTTTATTGGGAATGCTCTGCGTTATATTGGAATCGATATTTTTTATTTTGTATTTTTTTTAATCAACAATATTGACAAATTACTTTTCCTGTAATAATTAATTAGGAACAGCCAACTACATTCTTTTAACTTTTGATTAGCGTGTCAGATAAGTAATTTCTTTTAATACGTTCTCACAAAAAAATTTGAAATATTATAGAGTATACATAAAATTTATTAATTATTATTAAGGTATAGTGCTAAGTTTACTTCTGCGAAATGAATTGATTAGCAAAATGAGAATTGAAAACTTCTCTTCCACCAAGTTACATACAATTCTAACTACAGCAACGAATCAATATTACTAATTTATTCTATTTCAAAGCGTTTATGAACGCATTCAACGTTTATTAATTAAAAGGTGAAACATTCATCTTAAAAGCTCGTGGACTAAATTGAAACGGGAAAATTAAAAATAATTTCTTTTGATAAATTCCTCGTAAATTTGATATTTTTGTACTCTTGTAATAAAGGGAATTATTATTTACTTAGTGGGTTGTTAATTTAAATTACCATGGTTACTAATAAAAATTGAGCTAAATTTTTAGGCCGCGAATGATGAACCGAGTTGCTGCCTGGATGTAAAAAATTCAGGAGAAGACATCAGTGTCATTATGCACAAATAAATAGGAAACGTTCACCCTCGGTATTGCACTTTATTTTTTCTATAAAATCCTCTACTGAAAGCCCTCGATAGGAGATTGTCAGCCAGAGGTCTCATTCGATCATCACCGTTAAATGTATTTATGCTGTCGGTGAATAAATGGACAATATTTTATACAACTGCTTTTATAAAAGAAAAATTTTCTTTTCAAATATTTTACATTGAAATACCACCAAAAAACCTTATTAAGAAATCTTTAATTTTGTAGAAATTCTGAATTTGGATTAAAACATTCCAATCTGCAGGAAACTGAGAAAAAAGTACAAGGTGGGCTATAATTGTATAATTTCCTGTTATATATTATGCGATAAAAACAAAATATTATATTGTTTTATATTTTATGTACTGTACTAAAGTAATTGCATGAGATATAAAGAAAATAACAAACCCAGACAAGGTTAGTTATATTATAAAAACTCAGATTTTTAACCCAAGACGTCACCTGTGATTGTGCATTGTATTTTTTCTTGTGGTATATGTTTTAAACCCAGTTTACATAATGTTGTCTCTTATGAGAAAAAGTATAAACCCATTTTTTTAAATATTATGTTGCTTCTGCTTTTCGACATGATGAAATTCTACAATTAAATACGGATAGGTTTTTTGGCGGAATGCTCAAAATTCTTCCCAAAAACATTACTATTGTTTCGAGAGGTAAATTGTTGGCCGAATGAGATCTATGTATGACTTAATATGTCACTGCCTTCCTCAAAAATACCCCCCCTACCCCACCTCATACACTATTCTTTTATATTTATTTCCGTCACCAAAATATACATCAATTTAATATTCAATAACTCGAACAATTCTTGGGCCGGAAAATTTCTTGACTCGTCCCTGATTCTAAAAATAAAATTAATTAGCTCATAAGAAATTAATAAGTTAAACAATAAGGTATTCCTGGTGCAAAACGTAGCCGAACCTAGAAATTAATTTAATCAAACGAGAACTTCGCAGTTTATTTTATTGTGCAGTTCATAAAATAAATTTCCGAGCATTAAAGGAGCTTTTCTTTATTTACTTACGATTTTATTCAATTCAAAATGTTTTCTAATAAATGCTGTACTCGAATTATTATAATCCAGGCTACGAAGCCGAAAACATGGCTAGAGCTTGCAAAAAAATCGGGGACATGCGCATTATAAGCCTTGAAAATCCCCTTAAAAGTCTTCTAAAATCTGTCGTCGGCTTCTCACCTGATTGGGAATTTTAGTTCCTTCAATGTGGTTTTTCATCGATAAGGGTGCAGTCTCTTTTCAGCCAATGTCAAACACTAACTAGAATTTAACCGGGGTTGGGGGGGGGCACTGAAGAAAAATGTGTACTGCCAAAATTGTAAAATTTGCACGATAATTAAGTAATTATAGTAAGTAAGTAATGTGTAGGAATTGAATGAATTGAAAAAAATTACAAGGTACATTTCGTACCCCCCCCCCCCGCTCCATCGCGAATTTTATTATAAAATTGGTATCAATCGATAGAGAATCGTTTGAGCTCCAATGAGCTTTTATTCCCATTGCTTGAGATTCAAACGTTTTTAATAAAAATTCAATTGGTTATAGAATAATTTTGGCACTTCATTTAGCACGGCATGGAACCCCAGTTTGTGGGTGATTTGAGACATATTTTAATTTCTATTTCTACTAGAGAAATTTACTTCCCACAATAAAAGAAAATGTGTAGGCATAAGCTGCAAATAACAAAAAAATTTTGTAAAACTTACAATTTCACAATATTTCAAACGCTCTAATTTTTCACCTCTGGGTTTCAAACGATGGTAATTGAAGCTCATTGGAGCTCAAACCATTCTTTATCGATTTTTTATTAAAAAATTCTCATCTTCAAAAACGTATTTCTACAGTCCCTTCCAAAATTGTTCTTAAGAATTGAACTTATATTAAAAACCTTTGGAGTACAAATTATTTTTATGGAAGCTCATTTGAGCTCAAACGATTCTCTATCGATTGACACCACTTGGGTCCCCTACGATGGGAGGGGGGGCTCCCGTTTCTACAGCTCCCCAAAAAGTTGTCGCGAATAACTTCGCGGTGCGTGTAGTACAAACGATTTTTATGGAAGCTCATTGGAGCGCAAAAGTTTGACACGAATTTATTAAAAAATTCGCGATTGGGGGGAGGGGCGAAATGTACCTACAATTACGAACATTTGCAATTTCTTATATACCAAAATCCAGGAATTGAACCAATGGAAGCAACTGCTTATAGGTGGGTGTCTGAACCCACCAACCGAAAACACGGTTCGAGTTTGCAAAAAAATCCGGTCAAGCTGATTATTGCAGACATGTATATTTGATTGTCCTCACAAATTACGCATCTCCCCATTATTTCTTTAAAATTCCCTGTCGGCTTTTTAAAAAGCGACTTTAAAAAAAAGTGAAATTGGAACAGTTTTTGAATAATTCGTATTTCGAATAAAATTTTCATACATGGCATCTTCATCATCTGAAGTGAATTTCGAAAAATATATTTTGTAGAGAATTTTGTGCTTTTCAACTTTAGTCCAATGATAATTTTCCCTAAAAATGAGATTTTGATATTTATTGTCGAAAAACTAAGTAGAGCGTTTGTGGGAGAGGCCGACAGGATTTTAGGCGACTTTCCTCTTCATTTGAACACGAAAATACACATAAATATCTGCCAAATTTCAGCTTTCCTGGATTTTTTGCAAGCTAAAAGAGTGTTCATTGTCTGGTCTATTTAGTGTTTCTAACTTTTATTTTAAATTGTGGACCACTTCTAAATTTCATAAATTAGACGAAAATAAGACAAATAGGAGAAATAATTTATAAAGTTTTTATATTTGGTATACTCACTCTCAATAAGGTTAGGAATAAAGAATAAGAGTAAGGATCGAAAAGTTCCCACCTGCGCGATGATTGATTCATCCCCTTTTTCGCGAAAACCGAAAAAACTTCGGGAATGAAAATATTTATAATTCAATTCTACGTTAAAAGTGTTATATAGACAATTTGGATAATACCCAACCAATTCGCACAAAGAACGTTTCAAGTTGTGGGTACAGTCGTAATTTATTATTGGCCTCTAAAATGAATATTGGTGGAAATATACATTGTATAGTTTTGCAATTTGGTATGCATACTCTTAAGCACTATTGAATTGAATTCAAATTGAATTGAATTGAAGAATGGAGTTTCATCACATAAAATTTATAAAAACACCCCCAAAACGACGAATATGTGTAGTTTTTCGCTATGACATCGCAAACGGTGCATCGCCTGAAACATTTTATATTGTAAAATTGATGACAACAAAATTATCTAATAGGTTTTGACGTAAAAGCTATACTATGTGGTTGATTGATAAAATCCGTATTGGGTGCGTAAATAATTATCCAATTATTGATATTCGATTCCAGATTATACGATTATACTGTAGAATTGAATATTTGCCGCGTTTCATGTCAAACATAGTTTGGTAATTATTTACACAATCAAATACGCAAATTATCCCCGTAACCTCCACTTCTATCATTTAAGGCACGAACTAGAAGTTTTAAGTCAAACCCTGTTATATAAGCCTTCCTTTAAGGAATCTCGAAAATCCATTCATGCGCGTCCCTATTATATAAACTTTATTTAAAAATTTGTTCCCTTCAATTTTACCCGTTATATCATTTTTCATGCACCGTTTACGAGACAATTTCGAAAAACTACACATATTCACCGATTTTCGTGTTGTTTTTGTAATTTTATGTGATGAAGTGGCTTTTGAGAGAGGGTAACTCGACGGATATTCGATTATGCGGTATTTTAAAGTGTGCATACAAAATTTCGAAACCGTATAATTTATTTCCGCCTAAATAGTTTTTAGATGCTTATTTGACTTTACATCGCTGTTTGCTGCTAGAATAGGGCGAGGATTAGCCAAATGGTCCTAGAACACCATGAACATAAAATTTAATGAGAAATAGTTTCTTTTGCATACTTTTCTTTCTCCGACTGACCGGTTCGGAAGAAAGCCCAGTTCCCAAAAAGAGTCTCCATTAGGGGTGGGTTTTCACAAAAAAAAGGTGTTTCATTCCCCGGGAAGGTGGGAACTTTTCGGACCTTTATTCGTGACCCTATTGAATAGAAGTTTTATAAATTATTTCTTCTAAAAATTTTAATTTGCGTGTATAATACGTATCTACATATTACCAACGTACCGGATGTACAAATGAACAATGTATAAAAAAACGGTAACGTATTTATCGTCTTTTATAAAACTGTCTAGTTTTGACTGATGAGTGAGTAGTTCCTACTTTTTGTCTTTATTAATATATCAATAACTTAGTATTTCTAGAAGTGAACCTCTCAAGTTTCCAGACCCCCAATATTCTGTCTTCTACGTGTGGCGTCCTTTGAGAACTACTGCTCTAATAATTGACAGTTCTATTTTTAATCAATTACTTTATCATTAAAACCAACTTTCTCGATTTTTATAGTGAAAACGTCAAGTATACTTTCGCTTAATATTAAAAGGTTGTTAACTCACTTTCTTATTAATTTAATTATATAGCATTTATTTCTATTAATAATTAATTACAAAATTGATGTGAATCACACACTCGAAAATCGGCGATTAAAGAGTCCATTTTTACACCCACCTTTTGTTGAGTAATAATGCGTAATAATCCAAATCTAAAGTTTCCATGGGTTCGGTTTTGAACGCGCATGGTATGATGGACCATTTTTTAGGTCAAACTTCGTTCATACTAAGAAGTATGCTACTGATTTGCGGTAACTTACCGATTCAAACCAATCGAAATTGATGTGAAAATCATGCACCAATAAAATTCCATCAAAAGTTTGCTCAAATTGTTTGAGTGTCGAACATAGTACTCGACTTTCAAAAGGGTCGTAGAAAATCTAAAATTGATATTTTTTTTAGTGGAATTACTTTTAGAACAATCCAAAGAAGTTAGTAACTGCGAACCTTTTTATCTAGGGTAGATTGATTTTACGATACAACAATAATATTTTACACCGATAAATTGACAAACGGTATAGGTGTAAAAATTTTGGGTTAAAATGTCATTCTCGACCGTTTCGTTTGGTTTTGGCCCTATAAATACCAGCAATTAGTTAGTAGTCACATTATTTTCAGCAAAAACTGGTAGCTGATAAAAAAACAGTTATCGTTTGCACGTCCTTAAGTTGACCTTGATTAATTTGATTGCAAGTTTTAAGGTGAATCACGCACTAAAGATTTGTGAGAATATAAAACTGATCGATTTTCGATATAACCTCAAATTTATTTATTGATATTCGATCAAATGGATACTTGATAGCAAATTAATTAGGTGGAAACGTATCAGATTATAGATAAAAGTGAAAGTAGCAATAATTCTGGTCATCAGCTGATTTAGTTCTAAATATTATAAAAAAAAACAGTAGGTCAAGTAAAATAAACTTCTTGGTAAGCAATAATAGCATCTGATTACTATGTATAGCAATAACTAATAAACTAGATAATCTAATTTAATTGCAACATTTTTGTAGTAAGAGATGTAATATAATATAAAAAGTTTTCCTAAATGAAGTCAGCGTAGAGAAATCAACTTTGTATTGTGATTTTCCGTTTTCTCGAGATTTCAGTTTCTAATATTTTTTATAAATGACCTGCGATAAAAGTTTTCCAATAGGCACATAAGGGGGCTGATAACCAGGATTAGGTCGAAACGACACATATTCGAACCTATCTGTAAAATAACTCCCAAGGTTTTCGTCTTTATAATGTTTAAATTCAAAGAATGTCTTTGGTATGGCCAATTTGCTTATCCACTTGAAATTGAATTTAATTTGATTCATTTGTGAATAACTTTTTCTTTTTTTGTTTCGAAACATCCCTGTGCTTATTTGGGTTTTAGACTTGCATTTCTTCCAAACGCACTGTTGCATTTAGGTTTTTTTATATTACACGTTTCGATCGATATTTTCATCATCAGTATGCCAATTTCATACGACCATAAATTTAAAGAATTGCTATTAGGCTATAAGAAAAAGACGATCGTATAAAAGAACCAATTGTACTAAAATATTTTTCTTAACTCCATAAGAATTTGAATTATATAAATAATGGAACCTTGCGTTTAATTTGTATGTAAATCATGACATTCATTTCCTTTGTTTTAATTTATTGATGACTTTTTAAGTTTATTAACATGCTGTAATGAAAGTGTAAACAATCTGATGAAATTGAATTTTAATTATTTTTCAATTGCGGTATTGTTTGTTTGAGTTTGTAATATAAACTTGAAATTGTAGTTTTTGTTGTCGAGGATTAAAGATTTACTTCATTTACAAAATGATTTTATAATGAACAATTTCAGTAGGTATTTATTTGTGAGCTTTTCTTTTTGTGTAATTCTGACTATTTTAATAAATGAACTGTTCACAGATTTTACAACATTTTTTGAAAATTTCAAGGTAATTTTAAGGTTAGGATATGAACTCTGGGCAAAGAGGCCAAACTTTATTTTTTATTTGCTTATAATTGCCGATTATGTGCACGGTAATTACAAAATTTTTATTTTTCGATGGTAATGCGGCTTCTGTCTTTTCGAGTGCCCGCTGCGTTGATGTACATATTTTTAATTTCTCTACAATATCTGATTCTACTATTTCATTTTTTCTTCACTTCAATAATTAACTGAAGTTTTAAGTTAAACTTCGTCAATATAATCTTATTCTATAAATTTTAACCTCTCTTTTGTTAACATCTATGTACTTCAAAACCTAGCTCCCGTTTCTATAATAGAGTTAGCTCTAACTAGATTTAAAATATTAAAGCTACCAACTAGCAATTTGTCCACAAATCGATATTTCTTCCGGGGAGGGGGCAAAGTAACGCTACCCCCTCTCCCGGTGATAGTTTTCCCCAAAAGCCTAGCTCCCGTTGCTTTAGAGTTAGCACCTTCATAGTTCGTCTACAAATCAATGTTGCTAAGGGGGGGACGCTTCGTTGATATTTCTACTCAAAAACATAGCTCTGGTATTTCTAGGCTTAGCTGCTAGATATACAAACGTAAGTGTTGTCAATGTAATTATTTGTACAAGTAATCAACACATCGAAATAAAATAAACAGGCATAGTGTAAATTTCGAATACCAACACAAATTCCGCAAATTATCTACACAAATATTCTAACGATTACACGCGCTATAAACCGCTTGGTCACAGTCCATATCAGCACCACCGCAACACAATTGCAGCACAAAACACTCATTAAAGTTAGTTTGGACGTTCCAACACTCCGAGGGCAAAAATTTGTTCGCCTTCAAAATCGAAATTTCTACTAGATTATTGAGTACTTCCCCTCCCCTACCCGAAATGGTTAGCAAAAATTAATTGTTTTCTGTTTTTAAACCAAGAAGTCAGCTGGTTCTTAAGTCTAACATGGAATGATCTTGTCGTCCTCCCCACATAAAAACAACTACAACGGCTTCATCAGAGCCTCAATTGTATCCTTTACGTTGGAACAGATGAAAAGACTTCTCACTTCTAAGGGCCACCCTACTAACATGTGCGAATCTAAAATGTTTTTAGTTTCGAGGCCGGAGCATCATCCACGTAATCGTGCTGAACGATTCATCCGCAGCATCCGACACAATAAAAGTTTTACTTCGATGTTTCGGTATTATTATACCATCATCGGGCACGCTTAATCAACAAATAAATGATAATGGAAAATAAAATTAGAACACGTTGTCATATTTTATTATGAAAAGCCAATTAAGATATTGCAAAATCTATAAAAACAGGGTATTTCAAAAAGTCAATTAATAACATTATAGATTGAAAAAGGTATCAGAAATGAAGAATTACCTTAGCTAAACAGAGAATCAGATTATATCACCCAAGTATTTCAAAAACAAATGAATAAACAAATGAATCACACTAAAGATGCGATATTTTGAACCTAATTACTTCATGGCATCATAAAAAATTGTTTTGTATTGTAAATAAATTGTAAAAATGTATAAAAACTTATTAATTAATCGATATAACCATTATTTATAATTTGTATTATTGTCTAAAAGGAAAACCTGATTTTGTTCAAACTTTATAATAACCATTTATTGAAATTTGTAAACAACATTAATTTGCATTTAAAAGGTTGCTCGCCTGTGTAGATATTTTAAATCAGATCATAAATTAAACAAAGTTAATTGTTCGCGTATTTATCTAAAACAATAAGAAGTGTAATTAAATCAAAAAGTGTATTTAAAAGCTACGAACTTACCTTACTTAAAAATTTCAAATTCAAAATTCAACACATCTTTGGTTGATAGAATCGAACGAAAATCGATTTGTACGCAGAATTTATCCAAAATACGAACAAAGACCGAAGGGCAATTCGTTTAAACAATTCAGTTTCTATCCAGACCTCCGTTAGGCTTGACGTAAAACCAAAACTGGAACAAAAATGAATTAGTTATGAAAAATGTGCGAAGAAGTGTAATTTTAGGTGATAATTAAGAAACCTACTGAAATTTTAATCAATCCAAAAGGAAGAGATAAAATATTATGGTGAAACAAAGGAAACAATACGTACCTTCAATAAAAATGTATTTTGGAGTAATTGCGTTGCGAATTAAAGCAGATGAAGAAAGATAAAATTTTGGAACGAAGAACTTCAACTGGTAGCAGTTAATCAGCACGAATTTAAGTAAAGGACTGCATACACTACTCAACAATGAAGTCAACGAAATAAGGTAGCAAACAAACTTTTCTAAAATTTTAGTGCGCTTTTTAAAAATTAATACGCGAAACGGACAAGATAAATTTATGATAATGATAAACAATTTAATTAAATAAAACACCTGCAATTTTCAACAAATAACGTGTTTGATTTTATTTTTGATGATTTAATGTAATATAAGCAATTAATCCATGATTTTGATATTATATTTTGAAATTAAAAGTAACGCATTTTTAATGGTAGATTTTATTTTTGATAATTTCCACAAAGGGTTGATTCTAGGTAAAAGAAAAGGTAATTTAAATAATCTAGGAAATAACCAGTGTCGTGTAACCTGCGAAATGCTTGATTTTTGAGAGCCCCTGATTTAAGAGTAATTAAAGTGGTGTGTTTCCAAGGGTGGAAATTTATTTTAATATACCTAAGGGAAAATAGCAACATATTGTTGGAAAATCAAAAATATAACAATAATTGAAAGAAATTCAAAATTTGAAGTGAAAATCTTAAATAAAGGAGAAATAGAATAAAATAATTACCAATAAAAAATTCAATTTCGTCATTTCTAGATTGTTTTCTTGTAATTTCTTCAGTTTTCTGTTATTTTATAAGAACACTGTCGGCGTCTTAAATTGACTGGCACAATGACCATTAACGATTACGCGAGTTGCTCGGAGTTGTCAAAAATTTTAAAAATACATAACTTTGTAACAAATGAAATTAAAATTATCATTTGGAAGATTATTGACTTTCCACAAAAATTCAAAACGGGAAGGAAAATAGAAACCATGCCCCCAAATATTTTGCAAATAATTCCGCGTCGGTTGAGGCTCAAACAAAAAGAATAAAAACTTATTGATGTTCAAACGTTGGTCACGATAATAAGATTTGATTTGTGTTTGGGGAGGGGGGGTTCGTTCCAACGCACGTTGCAAAACAATTTTATTAAAAATATTCCATATAGAAAGTTTCAACATTTTTGGACCATCACTTTAAACAATCCCCGAATGCTTAAATTTTTTATACTAATTTTACGTTTACAGTATATTTACGAAGTTTCAACATTTTTAAACAAATTCATTTTTCACCCCTCATTTCTCCCGAAAAGCAATCCGTACTGATCAAAATTTTTGTAATAGTTTTGGTGTATTGGTAGATTCCATATTAATATTTTAATATTACTGGTAAAATCAAAATCTAGTGTTGGTATAAGCGTAAGTTGCTCGGAGTTCTCGGAAATTTAAAATAGTTTTACAAAACTTTGTAGAGAATGTAATTAAAATAAAGATAATATAAAGTCGTGGAAGCTCAAATAAAATATTTCAAACACGGGGTGATAAATAGATAAATACATGCGCAGTGGAGTTACGCATTTCGGCCCTCGCGAATAAATATTGATTTGCTGAAAAACTGTAATGGTGCTAGCTTTAATATTTGGGAACTAGCCGCTGCTAGCTCTAAAGAATCTGGAGCTAGGTTTTTGGAATGAAATATCAACGGGGGGGGGATATCAATGAGAGAGCTAGCCGGTGCTAGCTCTATAGAAACGGGAGCTAGGTTTTTGAGTAAAATATTAAGGGGGGGGGGAAGTAACGGACTCGGTAGTATTAAGTAATTTACGGTAATTTATATAATTACTTAATATAGTAATTGAAATTAAATTGAAAGTAAATGAAGACGGTCATGGTCTGAACGTTAGCGCGATCAACTGCTAACGCAAGGCGCCTCGGTTCGACTCCGGGTATTGTCTAAAAATTTCTTGACCGTCTTTCGTGTTTCGGAGGGCACGTTAAGCAGGCGGTCCCCCTGTGTTAATGATTTGCCATCATAACAATAAAAACCAGGGTGCAGGCACATCGAAAGGCAAGCCTAGCAAGCTACCAGAGATGTAAAAACCAAACTGCTCATAGAACCAACAGTGCCTTGAACAGAGGCACTATAGTTGGGAAGTACAGGACGTAGTCCTACATTAAGAAGAAGAAGAAGACTTAATATAGTAAATTTACCATACAAGTTATTTTTTTATAATAATTTCGAAATTAAGGATTATAAATTAATTCACATATAAGTAGGTCAATCTCCCTATATGGTATATAACACAGTATTTATCACTTGGTATATTGATGTTATCAAATTATCACTTCCTCACAAATTTGATGATATAAGTTTCAAATCGATTATTAAATTTTTCCGTTCTGGATAATGCCTATATATTCTCAATTAGTATGTACAAGTACAAATTAATTATAAAATCTTATTCTAGTGCTTCTTAGCTGTTTTATAATTAATAATGTTTACGTAAACGCTTATTCGATTCGCTTGGAAGAGCTCGTACTTTCCTAAATAAAACCACAAATTTTAAGCTTGTTGCTATTTTATAACTTGTTATGATTTTTTAATGAAACATTTCTTGTATTTTTTTTACAAAATTTAACGTGTTTCGTAAAAATAACATTATTGAAATTGTTAATTTTATTTTGGAATTTGCTGCCAACCGATGGAAAAATATTTTCTTTTTATTTTTATATCCGTACTTGAAAATAGTGAATTAACGTAAAAATACGATTAGCAGCAAAATAGATTTTGTCTTTGAAGGTCCAATTTTCTATTAATATAATACGAGCAGAATTTTCCAGAATTGCGGTGGCTTATAAAATCAATCCGAGGTTGTAACTTTCCTTTGTTTTTGGTGTTTTACTTTAACAACCAATTAGTTTGACGTGCATTTCAAATTATCCTTTTCAATCTTTTTGTCAAAGTAAGTACTACTAGGATTTCAGAGCGATCGATTAAAATGAACGATGAAGGAATACGTTTATAAATTATAATTTTTTATACATTTCGATTTATTTTCAGTTTTTTTACTTTTCGAAATTTTATAAAGCTCTGTTCCTTCCGCTTTGCTTCCTTACTTTTAGAAAGTTTATCTTTTTTATTTGTTTTTGTGACGGATTGTATTGATCCATCTACAACAATAAATTTACTCCCAAGTTTTATAGGAAGGAATTAAAGAAACTTTTTGTTCCTAATGATGCACTAAATATTGTAGTAAACTTTGTGGATCTTCATACTTGAGTAACTAAAAACAATTTTCCGAAATTACAAGCTTTTCAATCTTTTATATCTTGAAAGCAGTTCGACATTTGCGTAACAAGTTGTACTATTCTCATCAGTTTTGTTTTTTTGAAGAATTGATTTCTCAATAAGTTCTCTGAAATTGTGTAGTATGTACTTGGTATTCATTCAGCAATATTGCTGAAAAGAGCAATTTCCAATCATCTTCTAAATTAATGTCAAAACTAACTCGACTGGTTTGAAAGTTCATTTTATTGGATGTCTGTCTATTCGTATAAACCTACACCATTTTTTCGAACGTCTAGACAAAATATAATTATTATCTGCGGGTTTTAATCAATTTATTTTACTTTCAACACAATAATTTAAAATAAACTTGACGCTAACAAAACGATGGGAAAATAAATATCAATGAAGTTCGTCGACAATGGGTTTTAAAACATTTTCTTTATCATTTTAGGGAAGTTTGACATTTTATTGTTTATTGGCACCAGTGGCGTAGCCAGGATTTTTAGAGGTGTATGCTGTTTAAAAATTATAAATCTTAACGGAATTGTTATTTCGCCCAAGAACTATAGTAGTAACCACGAGAGCTCGAGTATGGATCGTTACTAAAAAGTATGCACAACCCTCTTTGGATATACGTCACTGATTCGTGCATTGTTTTGTGGTAATTAATTTTATCTCGTACTTTTGCACGGATGCACTTCCATTTATCGGGTTAACGATCTTCTCATTTACACTTTTATTGTAATTAAAATGAATCCGATAAATAAATGTATTAAAATTCGTTTATTTGGGTGGAAGTGCACCTGAGCAGTCTGCAAACAGAATGCAGCATATCCAAAACTGCCAATCAACAAAGTATGTCATACACAGAAAAAAACTGACACGCTACACCCATTACAATTTAGCATATCAATATTTTAAAATAACGCTGTGAAATACACAATTTTAATTATTGGAGGTATTTAAAAAACATATTGATATCGTTTTCAAATTTTACTACTGAACCTATTTATAATATATAGTAAGTAATTATCTATGCTTGAACACGAATTTATCGACTCATTTCCTTGGTTCATCAAAGTGGTATTCGTCTAGCGTGTGGTTATTATTACATTATTAGTAGGAGGTATGGGTAACCCTTTGGGAACATTACATCTGCTGTCTAAATTGTCAACTACAACCATGACAGTTGAAACGAGAATAAAGGGTAAATACATACAACAAATGAAACATTAAACATTTTTGAATTGACTCGTGTTGTTTTGAGGTTAAATAAAAATTTGGATGAAAGCTTCAAATTAAAATTTGATCAAAGCTTGTTTTAATTTTGTATACAGAAGTACTTTAACTTAATTTATTTATGACAATTAATGTAAAATTTGTAGGTTGGTACCTACGTACTTTCTTTATAAGTCTTGTAAATTAATTTTAGATTGAAAATAAAGTGTAAATTGAATTGGTGACATAATTTTTGTTTGTGCTACTGGAAACGTTGTTGAATTCGAACGAACAAATTGAATTTGAAAACTCTTTAGCCAAGTCATCTTTCTCTAGCGTAAAAATGGCATTAATCAAGAGAAAGTGATTACTCTTGTCTGTGCTAGTGAAAAGTTAACGCTGTAACAAATGATTCTAATCACGCTGACAGAGAGCTAATCCATTTTAAATTTACTTTAACAAATTCCGTTTTATCTTTATATTTATTATAATACACTCATGTGCGCACAATTACGAAGCATTTCTTAATTAAGAAATGATTTGTATTCACAAACCAAGAATATACATATAAAATTGGGTACTTATCCAAATTGTAACTTCTGGGTTTCAGATTGATGATATTTTCTAAGTGTATGATAACATCTTAGGTTTTCAAGTTGGCATATTTGTCAGCGAAATTGCTACGGTCCCATGCCTGCAATAATGAAAGTCGTCAGTTCTTAGGTTTGTTATCTTGTATGTGACCCTAGTGTCATTTGAAATTTTGTAGAAAGCTTAGATTTTGTTTATTTAAAAAGTAAAGAAACTTAAAACGACGAAAAATTTGATACACCGGATGCTCTTAAATGTTATTCTCTTCACTTGTCTAATTTTGGGTTTCATATAACTAAAAAAAAGTACTTAAATTTGTATTTATCACGTGAGGTAAATAAGATATCTTGGCATGATGGCTTTTTTAGGCAATTTCATTTATTTGAATAAATTTCATTTTGGCACGATAGCTTGTTGCTGCCAATTATTTTAATAAAAAGTGATGAAGAACAAAATGGGTTTTGTTGTTTAGGTCATCATCAAGTTTTTATTGTAACTCGTCTTTTTAATCTACAGACCGAAAATAGCAAATGGATTATTCTTTCAACGTATCGCATTACTTGGATGTTTGTATGTCATAATAAAAGGTCGATTAACATAAAATATCAGATCTATTCTGAGCCTCATACAACGTATTGTAACGTTCCAGTTTTCCCAAAATATGTAATCATTTTGGCTGTTCACCAAAATGTACCAAAAGTGGTACAATACATAACGGTTTCAACTGTCCATAACCAGAATTTTCAATTTTGATGTTACGAAATATTATTATTGCAGTTCGATTATGTTAATCTACAGACTATTTTGTGAAGAACGGAGGAGCTTCGGAGCTAACTGCCGGCTAGTTATCTCTCTAAAATAATTTATTTGATTTTAATTTTATTGTTTTTATTACTTATTTTTATCGCCTGATGGTTTGCGAAATAACTCGCACACGCGAGGTTAAATTACTTCCTTCGCTCCCATGTGAAGTAATATACTATTATCTACTATTATTACGTCACATTTATTTACAAATAATTTTATTTTATTACAGTGAAAATTCGATAACTCGAGTGCGAGATCCACAAAAAGTTCCATAAAAATGTATATCCACCATTTATGGGTCATTCCATATGAAATCAAACATTGTTTTTGCAATTATTTTCATGTTCCTCTTCGATTTTGCTCAAATTTTGTACACTTCTAAGTTACTCCAAATAAACGGACCCAATTTTTTTTGTTCGGCCCGAAAGTTGCCCGTTTACATTGTACAGCCCTTTAGATAAGTCAAATTTGACTTTGTGGAGCTTTGATAAATTATTTCTACTGGCCATTTTAAAGATTTTTTAATTTTTTTTTGGTATAAATACATAGTTCAACATCTTAAAAGTAATGTGTAAATTCCCATGACGACATTCCTAGTAAAGAGCCATTGAATTTTAAGCGAACTACAAGGAGGTAAGCGCAATAAATTGGTAAAATTATATTTGCATTTT
Source organism: Podabrus alpinus (assembly GCA_932274525.1). Lineage (NCBI taxonomy): Eukaryota > Metazoa > Arthropoda > Insecta > Coleoptera > Cantharidae > Podabrus > Podabrus alpinus. The sequence goes on along the minus strand of OW026457.1, from coordinate 60,979,699 downwards.
AAGTAATAACAAAACATACTATAATTAATCCAAAGTCCAGTGTATGGAACAGGAATCATAAATTAACGATAAGACCAGATTTTACTAAATATCGTATATCAAATTCAACTTATTTAAATATATTTATTTAATCAATTCCTAAAAATCAATAAAATCACATTTATAAATTTTCCGAAATTAATTTTCAAAATTTAAGACATTAGACATTTCTGGTCTAGATTTTGAAACGTATTAAACTTCGAAGATTTATGAAAAAATTTCGTTAATAAAATGACGTGGTTTTCAGTGATGGGTATAAATCGAAATTCTGAATCTTCGAATTTGTAAAGAATTTCACCTAAAAATGAATGAAAAAATTCATAAATTGGTGTGATTTTCGGAAGATAGAAAGCAAAATATCTTGAGTAAGTGAAATATTGTCAAAGAAAATAATATTAAGATAATTCAATTTCAAATATTAGTACAGATGCATTCTTGAGCCAAAAATAAAACTTTAATAAAATCCAGAATGAATGAAATATTAACAATAATAAAAAAAAGCGGGGGAGTAATTAATTGAAAGATGAGAAAAAAGGATGCCATACGGTATCGATGTTTCGCTATCATTATACATCATCGGGATAGAATTAGGAGTGGAAAATCAAAACAGTAAAAGTCAGAACCGGTAACTTTTTTGGAATACAAAAATTGGCATAATTTTTGCCATTGTAATTTTTCGTCACCGATTACCTATTTGAATCCATTTTTAGAAGACAGAAAATTGCTAAAGAGCAATTTCGCTTCCCGGTGGAACATAATATATGAATTAAAATTGAGTCACTTTTTTTTCAATTTGTAGTTGAGCCCATTTTCACATTGCGGCATTTATTCTCTATAAATTAGTATAAAAATCAACAAATTGAAATAAAAGTGACTTAACTACTTTTTCCACTTCACTTGTATCAATCGAAAGAGATTATTTTTTCGCGTCTTATAATGGGGTACCGACAAAAAAATTAGTAGTGTTTTTTATACGTAAATACGATCATTAGGATGTCCTTTGCCATGTAATGTGGTTAGATTTAAAAGCGGCTCATTTCGATGTAATTAAATAATAAAATTCAAAGAAATTTCAATTATTTATTCAATTTGTGACGTCATCACTAACATTAGTTAGTCGATCTTCCTTACAGATGCCATGTAAAGCGGCATTGTTTGTATTGTACATTTGCATTTAGAGTTCCAACGTGTAGAAATAATTTTGATTTCGTATATTAAGAGTGCATGTATACCCCGCGAAATATAGGTTGTTTTAGTGCCGTAACATTAACATGATAAAATCAAAACTATATTACTTTTTAATATAATTTTTAAATATTTCAATTAATAAATGTTCAGACTAAGGTTTAACGAGTTTAAATTTCAATTTTAAATAGATATTAATATAGTAAACTTAATGTAATGTAATTGAAATTTGATGTTTTTTTGTAGCCATTATATATTTATATTTCTAAGTTATGTAACCGTTATCAAAAAATTTTGAAGCTTTCCACCTTAGAAAAACATGTATACTAGTGATTGCACCTTGGTTTATTTCAATATTTATCTTACTTACATAATAATTATGTGATTGTTGAAAGTCTATTTTCATATAAAAATACAGAAAAATTAATATTTTCGTTGGAATAAATTCTTTTTTTAAATTTCCCATCAATTAGTTAGCCAATCACTTTATTGGGCGTATATCAGAAAGAAGTTCCACAAAATATTCTAAAATTTACTACCGATGACCAGCGACCCTGCACATGCACTCTTAAGAATACATTGGAACTCTAAACACCTTCTAAATCCTAAATGTATTTGGCATTTCTAAAAACAATACAAACAATGCCGCTTTGCACGGCATATCTAAGCAAGTTCAACTAACTAATGTTAGTGATGACGTCACAGATTGAATAGATAATTCAAATTTATTTGAATTTCATTATTTAATTACATCGAAATGAGCCGTTGTTAGAAAAATCTAACAACATTACATGGCAAAGGACATCTAAGGATCGAATTTACGTAAACAAAACACAACTAAATTTTTTTTTGTCGGTCTCCATACCCAACACTTAATATTTTTCTCTTACATTAATGTTAAAATGCTAAAATAAAATAAGCACTTTTAAAAGAATATGAGTTGCTTTAGATAATTTTGATCTGTTATTGTGTGATTTGTGTTGTTTTGCGTGTACAGTGTAATTGAATCGGTGAGTGAAAGAACAGTACATGTACAAAACCTTCATTTCGAGTAAATTAAAAAAAACTATTGAGTTTTATGTATTTTGATGCATTGTAAAGTTGTAGTATTTATGTTGCTTGATAACATTATGTAAAAAAATTTGTAAAATCTATTGTTGTAAAAAGATATATGAAAAACAGACGGACACGGAGCCAGGTCATAAGGCTTCTTGCTATACTTTGTATAGAAGCCTAAAAAACTGCGTACATGTACTGTTCTTTCACTCAATTAAAAACGGGAAGCAAAAATGATTGAAAACTCCGTATTTTATATAATTTTATTGTATTAACACAAATAATTATTGTTTACAATATTAAAAATCTTTATTCATAAGTACCATTAGTAACTTTCCATGAAATAATGTGATAATAAAATGCCAAAATCTCTCCAAACACATACTGCAGAATTTTATTAATTTCATTAATCTTTTTTTTTTTCATTAATAGGAACTGCTTCTTGATAAGCCTGTCAGTAGTGCGAAATAGTAAATTGAGTAACATTTTCCCTACCGATTTACTTGAAAAATTAACCCCTTACTACTTGAGTAACTGATTTTTATCAATACATTTCATCTTAGTTCTTTTTACGAAGTTTCTGAATTTCCAAGTGTTTTTGCCCGAAAGGCGCCTATGCAATATAAATTTTTACCCTTAAGTACGTTCTTATACTTAAGTAACGACTATGAATTAGAGTGTAAATAGTAGAAATAGAACCATTACTACACGTTTTGCATTAATAAATTTGCTAATAACAAATAATTTTTTCATAAAATAATTTGACTGCAAAGCTACCTGTACGTAAGCTTATAAGAAAACGAATAAAATGACATTACAAATAAGGATGACTGCTATATTGCATTTTTAGAAATAATTATTATTCTGTAATGCATCTAATGAGTGAGTGATAAAACAGTACAAGAACCGCACTTGTATCGTTCTTCCACTCAATCAAAAATGCATGGTCTTATATTAAAGACAGAAAGGCGGTATAATGTACGGTCATTTTGCTCATTGATAGATCTACATATTACAAACATTTTGGCTATCTCAGTTTAAAATGTCATTTTTGGCGCTTGTACGGTTCTTCCACTCACCCATTCAATTTATTAGTTCAACATATCGACATAATGTAGTATAAACACATGTAATTAATATAAAACGAAATTTTTTATTACTTCTCAAAAAATTAATTCTGTCGTTTTACGATCATGGTTAAAATTTGATTACATATAGACAGCGTCTCGCAAATTTCTAATTTTTTTCAGCCAAATGACAGTATAAAAATATTTTTCAATGTAGATATTATATTAATGTTATTTTATTGTTAAACAGCAAAAATAAAAGAAGCCCCTTTAAAAAATATGAGTAACTTTGTACATACTTATAAACAACATCAAACAAATTAAATTTGGTAATTTTGACATGTCAAAGTGATTTGTGTATTTTAAGCAGTTTACATTTTTTTTGGGGAAAATGGGAAAGTAGTGTGTTGGCACAATATATTTTTTCAGTTTGATTTGATCTGTTTTGCGTCTTTCCGTATATTTTTATTTGTTTCCTTCAATTTCTGTGTTATTTTACTATTTGTAATGTTTCAATTTCATTATTTCTAGTTTGTTTTGTTGCATTTTACCTTGATTTACACAGCAAATTTTCCATTTTTTTCAATTAATTTTTGAGTTTTCATTTTCTATCAAAATGTTTTCTGATTTGTCGTATTCTATCGGTTTTTCTAATTTTTCACTTCAATTTTTACTCCCATCCCTTTTTTTAAATTGTTAATATTTCATTCATTTCAGATTTTATTAAAAATTTTGGTTTTGGTTCAAGAATGTACGCATCTGTATCTATTAGTTTTTTTTGAAAATATTTTATTTACAAAAATTCGTACTAAAATAAATGTTTGTTGAATTTAAATTTTCGAACTTATGTAAAATTTGAATTCATAGAAAATTGGCTCATAAATTACTATAAAACTACTATAAAAAATACCCGTTTTCAGGGGTAGAGAATTTCATCTAAAAATTAATAGAAAAATAGTTTTAAAAAAATTAAAACTTGACTTTATTTTCACTTTTCATCCAAAATTTGAGTTTTGACTGATTCTCGTCGAGATTTTTTTTCGATATTTACTTATTAGTAATTTATTTCTTAATATAAAATATGAGGAAAAATATGATAAGTAGTATAAATAATGAGTATCAATCATTGGTAGTTTTGTTGTGACATGCAAGGACGAAAGGTGGTGTGTTTATATTTTAATTACACCTTTGAAAAAAATAGAACTCGAGAAAGTCAAATTAGATAATTAATTTCTTTGCTAATTTTCCTGTCTGTTACCAGGGATTGAAAAGATAGGGTGCCAAACACAATTTTTTATTAAGGGTGATTTGTTTATTTGTTTTGAGCTCGAAAGTATACTTTTTAATTGGTAGCACCCAATGATTTCATGAAATAATTGAATGGGTTATTGCAATATTAATTACATCCAAAATTAAGTATTTTTCAACTAGGTACATCAATATATTTAAAACATTATTAAGTACACAGTAAAACACAACGACACAAACATAAAGTTAGATTTACTTAAATTTAATGGTTAAAACCGCTCAACTGATCATAAGCTCTAATTCGCTTAATATACCATATTTTATACTAAACAATGTCAAATATATTACTATAATATCTATCTAGCTTAACGCCGTTGTGCATAAACCAACCTGACGTGTGCCAAACTAGCACCTCTACCTTCTCAAATAAAAATCTTGATAAAACTATTACAATAATATAGGCTGTTCAATAAGTTCGCGGAAAGGAAATGAAAAGCCGGATTTTTTAGTATAATCTCCCTCAACTTCAATACACTTATTCCAACGATCCTCCAATTTATGGATCCCATCTCTGTAGTGGTTTTCCGGAAGGTTTGCAAAATACCTCTCTACGGCAGTTATTACCTTTTCGTTTGATGAAAATCGTTTTCCACGAAAGAATTTTTTGAGGTGTCAGAAGAGCCAGAAGTCAGAGGGGGCTGAATTTGGCGAATAGGCTATGGTTGTTGCAACAATTCGTACTTTAATGCACTGATCTTAGCGATGGTTTTTTGAGCTGTGTGAGCAGGTGGATTTTTCTGCTCTAAACCGAGTCTTTTTTCACGAATTTTTACAATCAATTGGTCCAAAAGGTTAAAATTATAATCTGAGTTTATTTTTCTAAATGAACCCAAAACTTGAGATAAAATATTGCTTACTGTGCCTAATGAAATGCCTAGAGTTTATACAGAATGTCTCTCGATCAATCGACGATCTTCCAAAACCATATCCTGTATTTTTGCGACGATCTCTGGTGTTGATGCAGTTTTTGGACGTCCTTCATTCAGCGTTCACGAATACATAAGATAGATCCATTAAGCCGGTCGAAACCCGTTAGCAGCTACTTTTGTCATCGAATGTCAGAGAGCCCTTCAGTAATTGTAGGATATATCGAAAACTATTCATTGGCTTAAAATTTTTGAGGTAATAATTTCGAGGTATCATACTTTAAGAATATGCAAAAAAATAATCGATTTTTTGAAAATCCTGAGTTCCCCTAACCCCTTAAAATAAAGGAAATGCAGTGTGAACTCAAGAACATCTTGGTACTGGTCGGGAGCTGTCAGCATAAAGAAATAAAATAATCATTTCAACTCTCAGCTGAAAAATACCAAACTGTTTTTGAGTTCGCCCGGTATTTTATTAATTTGTCATTCCTCTTTTGTAGGTATTAATTTTTACATTTTTTTACCATCTTCGTTTAAAATTAAAATATGGCGGGCAGTCTATGATATCATAGGGTACTATGGGTTATAGCTTGTAGGTTCCACTTCTATAACACATTGATTGCTTTGTAATGAGAATTAACTTGTAAAGCAATTATTGTAGATATAACACAAGGTGACGATGTAATTGGCCAAATTCTGGTAATAAACGAATTATCATTTCCACATCGTATTTGGTTAAATGTTAAAATTATGAGATGAAATTAGTAACTTCGAGTAGCAACCATAATTAAGAGGAAGTTTTATCAGCTATTAAAAACTCACTTACACAGCATAGTTTTTATCATAATTTCTGTTTTGCTAAGGGGCCACTCCATATATTACCGGTAATATTATCTGGAAATAATTAATATGTAAATAATTTTGCTAACTTCTATATATCCGAAACTAAATCTGAAACTGTCTAAACACATAAATATAATTTATTTTTCACTTCAAGTATTTACATATTATGTTATATTATATAAGGCATGGATTTTTACAGTAGGGATTTACTTATTTATTCCATCAAACCATCAAAGTGCCAAAAATTGGGAAAGAAGAATCGATTATTTTATTCAGATACTTTTTTGAAATTCCGATGAAGTAGAAATAATATTATTCGGTATTTCTCAACGGTTATTTTTTCTTTTTCTAGTGAAAAATTGTTTTCCACCACTGTTCTGTCATCTGTTAATTTGACATGCAAATTGTTACGCCGCTGTGTTGTCGTCTTGTCGACTGTTAATTTGGCATTCAAATCGGATCCGGCTTGTTGATTGGTTCATTTAAACCAAAACCAACCCGGATTTTTTTAATAAGTGAGTGAGGACTTTTAACTTGATATGTATAAATAAACCAAAAAATATTTGTTTTAACGAATCTACTATTACATTATATGCGCTTCGAGTATCCTTAAATTTTAATAATCTCTTATTTGAATGTAATTATCAACATGAAAGTTACGATAGTGAGTTTCGGATGAGCGATAATGAAAGTACATAATTTTCCCAAGTTAGAGCATCGATAAGACTCAACTTTGGTGTCTAAAGCACGTAGACATTAACTCAAAGTTAATCCACGTCAGGATAATGAACTTCCATCTCCTCCAATTGTCAACTGGAAGCTTAGTGATGATGGCAAGGTTGAGTGCATAAATATCGATGGAAAAAATTTAGTACAAAAGTTAAAACATATTTTAAAGAACAAAGTAACTCCAGTGTTCTCTTTTAAAAGACATTTTTACAGATACGTCCCCTTAACAAAACTGAAGAATTAAATCGTGAGTAATTGCTTTTTTCTTAGTCCCAAAAGCAACACGACCCTATGTTTTCTATGAATACTAACAAGCTAAAAGTAAATCGGACCTTCTGAAGCAATTAGTGAGGGAAGATTACATTTAGATTGTGTCAAATCCAGATTGTGGCTAATGCATTACAACCCCACAATAAATAAACCGGACGTTTGTATGTTGTACCATATAATTTACATGTTTATTTTTAAATTAATATAAAATCGCGTATAATGTAACGAGGAAATTTTAATTAAATAACTAACCATATCCTTTCAGCAGCCTACTAAATATTTACCAAAATATTTTCCTTATGATAAAATTTTCAATTATTCTCTTTATTTAAAAACATCAGAATTTGGCTCATTTTATATTTAATTTTGCTTTGCCAAGCTTGCACTTAGGTATTTCAATTTTCATCATAATAAAAGCCATTGTATTGAAATTTCTTGCATAAATTCTCGAATTTTCGTCTCGTCTGCCTCTGCTGCATAAAATCATCCAGAACTTCCTCTTCGGTTCATGACAGCTTTTATTATTTTGTTACATTCTTGAGAAAACCTAATAATTTCTAATGAAAATTTGAAAAAAATGCCAACCATTTCCTTTCCATTACGAAATTGTATCTTGAACCTTGATCTGGTCGGTTCCTTTATGCACGATTTTGTTGCGCTTGGCTTACAAAAGGGAATCGAGTGCAGATAAAATTTATTCTGTAGAGTGGTGAAATACTCAAACCAGATGTGGTCTATGTGTACGTGATTTTAGGGTTCGTGGGGGTGTGGCTGCTTGTGTGGGACGAACACATTTTTACGGTTATTTATATTCCAGATCCTATTAAGTTTTTCTTTTGGTATGCTTATTGCTCTTTTCAAATTTTAAAAGTGCGATCTACTCACATCCTTATATGGGCATCTAACTACATAGTACATACATAATACATACAAATTTTTTTATTTGTTTTTTTTTAAATCTTATAAACTTTTTATATTATACAACATGAGAGTGAAGCAGAACTTTTAATCTCGAATGTGTTTTTAGCACATTGCTGAATACTATACACTATTTTATGCAACGGAGAGGGTGAAACAACAGCAACCCTAACTAACTTTGAAATCAAAAATATTTCTCGAACTAAACCTTATTACATTTTTAAAACTTTTTTTCCCTACTAGCTTATTATTATTAACCGATTTTTAATCGGAGAAATTGAATTTTATTCGCTTGGTCAGTAATAAAAAAAAATTATTGACCATGGCTATTAATGAAAAGTGCCACTCTTTTGTTCCTGTTTCAAAGTAACTCAAGCTTCAGAATTTCACTCATTAAATGCAAGAGAAGTACTTTTATTAACATCTTAATTCAAATACAAAGCATAATAGTAAGTTTCAAATGGTTATTATTATTACTTACTGAAGTAGCAATTATTAATACGTAATTAAAAACAGAACGTCGTGCGTCAAATTAAATTATTCGCTTTGTAAAAATGTCAACCATGCCCCACACCATGACGTTTCCACCTCCATGCTTTATAGTGGGAACCTGATATTTCACATCATGTTTTTTGTTCACTGGACGTCGAACATACTTAAAACCATTCGAAGAAAACATATTGTACGTATTTTCGTTACTCCAAAGAATTTTAGCCCACTCTTTGATTCCCCACTTTAAAATGCTCTTTGACAAATTTTAGTCGGGCTATCCGATACTTCTTTGATATCAAAGGCTTCTTAGAAGTACGTCTGCCAAATAGTCCAGCTGACTTGGGTCGACGTTTCAGTGTCAAAACACTGATCTTAACTTTGCGATTTACTTTGAACTCACGAACGATTTCATTAGCCGCTAAACGAGGATGTTTTAGTGCTTTACGGACGATCATTTTATCATCTCTTTTGGTTGTTTTTGGTGGTCGCCCTGTTCTTGATCGTGTGTCTGCTGCTCCATATTTCTTTATTTACGACACCAGACACTTATTGTTTGATATGGTATGTCGAACTGGCGTTCTGCTGCCCTCATTGAATTTCCTTCCTTTAACCATTTCAGAACATTTTTTTTTCAAATCTGTGGAATACTCTTTGCTCCCTGACGTAATGGTGTGTTAGTAAACTTTACTCACACGATTACGGTACACTAATTGACTTTTCTTGATTTTCTGGCGCGTGGCGTGGGTTTAAATTATCATTGTATCTTGAGGGACTGAAACACGTAGTGTGTCTCAGAAATGCGAGAATAAAGATCAGTTTCACTCATCCAGTGTCTGCAACCCAGACGGCAATTTGGATTATGTAACGGTTACATTAGGTCCGAATCCGCTCCGTTTTGTTCCCTTATATCTAGGGCATTAACGGAAGAAAACGGTATATTTTTATGGTTTCAAAAATAATGTTAGCTCCGTACCTGAGGATATTTTCCACTGAACTGCAGCTAAACATAACCATGCTGTTTGGGGGGATATTCCAAAGTTTTCCAAGTGGAACTTGTGGGCAAGGAAAGGGGTGTCCGATACAAAAATAAGATATTAACAGACAGTAGAACGGCGCTTAATCCAACTTAATCCGCTTAATCTCGAATGAGATACCAACAGATAATACTTTAACAGTTTGTTGGGTAAAAGTACACCAGAGAAATGAGGGAAATGAGAGGGCTCGCACGCTTGCGAGAATAGGCTTGGATAATCCACCATGTGGCCCCGAGCCGTTTATTATGCCGGCCGTTAGCACTATAGAGAACGATCCTGGAAATTACATGTTAGAAGATGGGGAAATGTATGTAGGTGGATTCCAACAAGCAAGAGCGGTTATTCGCTGCCTTCTTGCAGGATATCAAACTATTATCTGCAATTTTCTCGGGACAAACTGCGAGTAGTCGCGAGTATTCTCACAGAACACTGCAAATTAAACAAACATGTAAACACAATGGGGCTTGTGGATAGTCCTATCTGTGTCGAGAGTGTGGAGAAGAAGACGAAACGGCCGAATATGTTCTTTTCAACTGCCCAGCCCTAACATCGATAAGAGGATCCATGGTGAGGGACCTCTGGTCTAATATGTCCAGTGTCAGTGACATGTCGCCGTCCAAGATCCTCGAGTTCACTCTAAGTTTGGGGTGGCTCGAGAAGTAGGGATAACGGCTGGCGCATAACAATGAAGGTAGCATGATGGGCCTTATTTGGTTGCCCGAATGCCCTTCACCCATAATCCATTTTATGGCTGTTTATCAACCCGGATAGAACGGATCCGGATTCAATGTAACCGCAGTCTTATTCGCGAACGCTTTGTTCAGTTCAGCTTGGCAGTCTGGAGGGACCTTTACTTTAATTTTCATGTTTTACATTTTCATTATGCGCTACGGTAATTCAGCTTGTACAAATTACGGTTTTTTTTAAGTAAATCCCATTATAGAACATTAGATTATTTCAGAATAGCATTTTAAAGCTGCCTTGTATGTCGATAATCAGAGAAAACGTGTTGTTGATTTTATCAGATAGTATACCGTTTTAGGAGATGCTTTATTATTATTCCAACACGACGGGGTTTCTTCTCATAAATCACAGTAATGAATTACTAAGGAATTACTACATAGTTGAATACTATAAATTTACATGAAGATCTAATATTAAAAATGTCGTGCTTTTTTAAAGTTTAACTTTTACAATTATTATGTTGTTATCTCACCTATGACATAATTGTTAACGATAATGATTAATTACTTTTGGAAGTTTTAAGCCAGATATTTTTAAAATTTTACAACGTTAAGTACATAATTCTACCACAGGGAATACCCTAGCCGAGTTAGTTTTCAGTTTAAATATTCCGCAATTTTCGTTACCAACTTTTTAATAATACGTATCTACTGTATAATTTGTGAATTTTAATATTTTATTAACGTTTTTGTGTTATTAATTGATTTTCAATAAAGAAAAATATCGGAGATTAAATAAACAATGAGAAAACGTCGACCAATAAAATTTTCACGTTTTTTATTACGTTTTCACGAAAAAAAAGTAAATTTCGGACATTTTTATGTGTTGTAGGGAATAGTCTACTTTTTTGCGAATAAATTTTTGTGGCATAAGGTGGCTTTTATGTGATTTTTCCCAGTTGGAAAACCAACTTCATATTTTATATTTTAATAAGATGGTGCTTTTGCAATCGTATTGACATTTTAACTCACAAAAAGGTTGCTTTCCATAAAAGACATTTTTGTAAATGTACACTGGATTATCCACAAATTTGTAATAAATTGATAATTTTTTTTTTTATTTAAATTAAATTCTTGTTTGGAAAACCAAGTAAACAATTATTGCAAGTAAAGCTCTGTGTATAGACCAGATTTAAATTATCTCAATTTGTACTTCTGTATTTCTTAAGATGCCATCGTTCACAGAAGATCATTGTTTTTGTTTAGCTTCTTAATTAGTTCGTCTTCTGTTATAAAATAATTGCAAATTGCAACTAACTCGATTTCGCTATTGTGTAAGTTTCTGGCAATTGTTTCTTTTTTATAAAGCGTAGTCATTGTGTTTTTGTAGGAAGATATCTGTCGAAACAATAGCACAAAGCTGAAACTATTTTGGCTCATTGTTTGTGAATATTTACTCTGAAGAACGAAATTCAGGTTTTATGTAAACACGGGAAAGGTAGGCAATTGTATCTGATTTATTATTTTTGCTTTTATCTTTCATTTATTTGTTATCGTACTGAAACTTTTCAATTTGTTTTCGTATCACACAGTAACAAAATTATGCGGAAAGCAGAAATCAGTTGTGTTTATGAATTAAAAACGGTACTTTAATAACGCGGTTGTTACATACGTACAACGCACGGGAGAACTGGTTATCGATCCATCAGTGGCTCCTCCCTGCTGACCCAGAACTTAGCTCCTTGTGTCATTTATGCCTTTGAAGGACTCTGAAGTATTCCATCTCACCTAAATTTTTTCGCTCGATATTAGCAATTGCCAATTTTCTCGTTTAATCGGTTTTACTCTTAATAACCCAGAAATATTTGTTGCGAAACAATCACGACTGAGTTTTTGTTCAATTATAATATTTCTTGTTCAATTTTGCATGAACTTCCCAGATTGATCTTATCCATAATTTTAAGAAAATTGGCCACTCATAAGGCAAATCATAAAATCTTGCCATTATAATATAATAAGGGAATATAGGAATATTATTATTTTATTCGTGCGAATTTATGGCTTTACGATCAATAATAAAAGATCTATGTATAGGAAGTTATTATTAATAGACTTTTAAACTGAAGCTGACCTTGCCGTGGTTTGGTGTGATAGCTGGTTCAGTTGCTCTGAGATCATATGAATTAGTTCTACATTTACATAGCAAATCCGGTCAATTGAGGAGAAGTCAATGTCAGAAAGGAAAAAACAACTGAAATTGAAATGCACACTATATGTAGTCGTGTCGAAAGCCTAAAGCTGTGCGGACATTTTCCAAGTCATATATTGCGATTTGTAGAAATATATCATGAGTTATAAGGGGCGAATAGTCGGTAAGATAATTTATACGTGCTCTGAAATCGTACTGCTATAAGTACAGGGTAAATCATTTCCTAGTGGTTGAAATTCATAGGATATCTTAATTCAATAGTTTTCTAGGGACAATTATTATAAATTACTAAACTAAAAAACTAAATAAATTAAAAAACTAAAGTTCTCTTATCAACTTTTCTGAAAACGCAACGGAAACGATGAACTCTTGTTCAAGTCCATTACTAATTGTAATAAGTTATCGGTTACGTAATTTCCTTTTCGTTATTCCTAATCATTTTTTTTCTCAATGCTGAACCATATCTGAGATAACACATTATTTTGTTTTGCCTGGAACCCTCTTTTAAAGAATTAGATTTGTGGGTCTACTGAAACTTTTTTGTAATGGATTCTAAGCTCCAGAATTTTAGATTTTTCATTTTTATGGAAAACACCAATTAAAAGTAAAACCTTCAAATTTTGAGGCATTCGAGATAATTGGAGTTTTTTTTACTATCATTAAAAATATTATATCCACCGTTTATATGGCCTAGTTTGAACGGCTAAATGGTGATGGTCTAATAAAATGAATTATCACAAAAAATTGTAATACTACAAACTCAACTTAAAGCGCTGCGGGTGTGTGCAGGATTTCCAGATCTATATTAACTTCACATTTTCTGTAAATTATATTCATTTTCCAGTTCAGAATTTAAAATATGTATATATTTGTAACACAATTAGCGCCGCAAGCGATTTTTTTGAAAAATATTAAGGTGAACTATGTTTGAAATGGGTAAGTTTTTCTTCAAACAAACTTTTGCTATTAAATGTGAAGCTGGGATAAAGATTTAGGCAGTGACTTTTGATATGAACTTCGTAGTATTATCTACTTTGAACATAACAAAACATCAATATTAGTAAATATTCATGGGACAATAATACCGTTCTTCGGAAGTAATTTCCCATAGTAAAATTTTTATACTATGATATAAAATATATATGACATTAATCAATATCATTTAAAAATATCACAATACGACCCTAAAGAGGGTCAATCCGGAAACTTCCAATGTCCCCACGTGGCCAGTTACTTCCTGGATAAATTGAAAGTTTTTCTCCCTAAAATTAATCAGAAAGAAGTCAACAGTTAGAGAGGACCAGAAAAGATAAATATTGCAGTTGAAAATTTACAAACATCTCAAAATGGAAATGTATGTCACTTCCCGTGGTTCGGAGTACACGTGTCCCTTTTGCAGTGTCGACCAAAAGTAAATTACGAAATAAATTTTATAACCAAAATTAATAGATATTTTCTAAAATTGGTTAACCTAATTCAGATTAGGAAATTATCAGCCACTAATCACCACTGAGGTGAGAACGAGAAGACTGGCATGGATTGGGCATGTCATAAGAACTGGGCAGATAAAGAGATAAATAATATTTATAAATTACACCCAATTGGAAAGAGACCCCCTGGTAGAACACAACAGCGTTTAAAAGACAATCTAGTCCGAGACCTTGATCAGATCGAAAGAAGAGATGACTGGGAGGAGTTATGAAGCTATGAATCGGGATACATGGAGGGGCATTATAGAGAGGCTAAAGTTTTCGGAAGAAGAATACAGATTTAAGCATACAAAAATTTGAGATGCCGCCAGTTTGATTTATCACATCAAAGAATAAGTTTTTGGTGTCAAAAAAAAAATGGAACAGTGGATAACCGACCAAGATCTACACAACCACGAAAATCCACCGAAAAAGATTATAAAATTTTCGTCCGCGAAGCAAAAAATCCTTGTCTTCTCCTGAGGTTGCTTGAGATTTTAACGAAAATCGAGAAGAAAAGATTGGGGTTTCGATAGTCAAACTTCGGTTGGGGTTAGCTGGCTGATTGGAAAACGTCCTTCGAAGAAATCCTTGATATCAAAGAAGAATTTTATAGACCGTTTGAAATTCGCCAAGAAACATTTGAACTGGGGAATAAAACAGTTTTGTTCCGATGAACAATAAGAACAAAAATATGAAGTTCTCACTATCGAGCACGGTGGTGGAAACGTTTTGGTGTGGGGCTTGATGGAATTATGGATTGGTACATATATGCAGATATGACCACATGCTGATACATGTTAAAAGTATAATGCCACAAGGATGGATCTTTCAACAAGATCATGATCTAAAATATACTTCAAGCATGTAAAGGATTTCATGAGCAATAACAAAACTCGCCTTTATGTGTGGTCTAATCTAAATCCGATAGGGAATTTGTGGGAAGAGCTCTAACGACGTATAAGCAGTAAAATTTACCGAAATACGGTGCAGTTACGGGAGTGTTTGCAGACAGAATGGTAAAAACTGCAAATGTAGCATTTAACTAAGCTTATTGACTTGTTGCATTTACGGTGCAAAGCTTTTATCGCTGCAAATGGGTTTGCAACAAAGTATTAAATGAATTTAAGCTTTATTTTTCATTACATTTCTGTAGTTTTTATTTAAAAGTATTTTTCATGACTTCCTGTTACAAGTAATCATTTCGTATTTTTTTATATCTTGATGAATTTTTAGAGTTGCATGTAATTATCTAAAGAGTTGTTTTAGGCTTCTATACAAAGTATAGAAAGAAGTCTTATGATCTGGCTCCGTATCCGTCTGTCCGTCCGCATAATTCAAAGCCAACCAGAACGCTTTAAATTATTTTCTATTAAGTTGATAATACTTAATTCAATTTTTATTATATTTATTTTAATCACAGCAGTGGCTTGATGTGATTGGCGAAGTTAAGTTGTAAATAAAAGCGAAAGAAGAGGATTGATCTACCTCAAAAATGGACCGTGCATTACAGCAAAGTAAAGTTACGAATGGAATGGAATGGAAGGAAGTAAATGGTAAATACCAACGACAAAAATTTAATTAGTGCAGATTATTATCTGATTATCAGATATTACATTATATGACATCATTATATGGGGCATACATCATTATATGATCAAAAATAACTAGCTAACAACAATTTTTCACACCAGAAAGGTAGCTGTATAGAAGCCTAGGAACTGCCGCTATTTTAATTGCTAAGTAAGCAAGGAATACATTGTAAAAATTATGAAAGGGAAATATTGGAATTTGTAAAAGTGATTACAAAAAACATTTTCACAATTAATTTTAGGCGGTACTGCATGTAGGATAAGATTACACCACACATATAGAAGAGAAGACGATTACAAGATATGTAGTCTTAAATTACAATGAAGAAGAAAATTTTTTTAAACATGAACGATAGAAACCTTTCCACAGCAAGTCGTGTTGGAATGCCTACCTTTTCTAAAATTCTGGAAATGCCCTTCTAGCAGGACTAACATTCTTCCAGGTGCACTTCACATTTGGGTTGCGTAGGTAAAATAAATAATTAGTATGATGTTGTAGTGGTAGAACCAAACATCAACCAAACAGCTTCCGAGAACAAAAAATGTGCACGTTAAGAATGATATTAGGTAAGACCATGATTGATAGAATAAATACCGAGGATATATGAGAGAGAAATGTGGTGTAGCAAATATAATCAAATTTGTCCAAAGTACGATCATAGCTGATGCTAGCAGGAAATAGCCGGCCGAGTAGAACTCTTAAGAGATGGTTGTGAAATTGGGCCTCATTATCACGGGAGGTTTATATAAAATATGAGAGGAAGGCGCAAGAAAAACATGCTTAAAGCTTATATAAAAGAAAAAGAAATTGTAGCAGTTCTAAAAATAAATATGCATTAAACCAATTACCACTAAGATAGCGCAAGTTTTAGCAAGCGTATTTACATATTTTTGAAAATATCTACCTTAAGACATTCAACTGTTTTTGTTATAATTTCTGGGAAATATCACGCCTAACTCCTTCCTACCCTCCGTTGCAATCTCGCATCATTAACATTTAAACAAGCCATCACACGGGATTCAATTCGATTCCTTTCTTTAATGTCCACAGATACTTTGCTCCTGTTAATAGTGCTTGCTTTTTTGAACAGGGCGTTGTGGGATATTTTGCGAGCGCAGCTCGCTTTACTGCCTTCATCGGGTGTTTGAACAACTGACTTGGACGCAATGTAAATTTTAATAATTTACGAATTGGGATTCGCGGAAGATTACAACCTCGGCCGGTCTTGAGACCTGTTAATGGTGTCAGAACCGGTGTGGTTGTTTGGGGAGGGGGGGTCATGTAGCGTCCTATAATAAATTAGCACCAATATAACAAATCCGCGCAACATAACGTGTATTCACAGCTGGTACGCCCGAGTTCACATTAAGATCCAGGTAATATGTTTGAGCTCATCATCACGCTGGTGGAAAATACCCGCATGCTCATGAAGTTTGTTGATGCAAATAAAATAAAAACGTGTAACTTTTATGCTATTTTCGTTATCACATTGCCGCACAATAGATACCCAGTTTTTACAAGCATTCCAATGGTAAAGGTTTATTTTGTTATAAACTGAATAATTATAATATAAACTAAATAAACCTTCCTCTTCCGGCACCTCAATCACATGGTACGACCGGAAAGGGGGGATGTTAATTTAATATAGTTCTAAACAAACTAGAATATATTATTTAAACGTAATAAATTCATACAAATAAAATGATTATAACTTACAAACTACAGAAAACTATTATCACGAGTTGTGTCACTACATTCTAACTTAGTGACTAAACTACTGACCCGATTTTTGTTCGGAATACTCTATTTATTGCAGACTAACAATTCCATTGAACCGTTGAGTGATAAGTTTACCAAGAGACGTAACCGGACATAATACATGTTCCGAAACCAAGATGGCGTTACTGATAGTAACGCATTCGCCATAATAAAATTGCTCTTTGGAATTTATTCAACCGTAAATTTACAACTCATGCATGAATAATTGTTATATAAGAAGTGCATTTTAGATAAGCCGCAGTTTACTCTTGAATGGACATTTCAGCACCGTTTTAAATATTATGATCACTAACGCCATCTTTGTTTCGGAACATGTATTAAAACCGGCTGCGTTTCATGATGAACTTATCGCTCAACGATTGAACACTGTGTTTAGGGCTCACTGGGAATTTTAGGATCAGATAATATTAATTGCTGATTTGCATCTGACTGAATTTTGATTATCGATTCTTCCCTTAGGCATCAGTGTCAATAGAATTTATTCAAAAATTTGGTTTGCAAATTTAAAAGTGGAACCACGTCAAAAACAAAGATTTAAAAATTTATTATTTCCCAGTTGCCAAATTTTTTATTGTTTTTTAATTTGACTGTTATTTTTTGTATTTATTGATTTATCGTGTTCTTTTACCGTTCACTTTTGTTATTATTTTAATTTAATTTTTATTGGACGTCATTTATAAATCATTATAATAAATTATTATACATGTAGGTAGAAATATCGTATGTTAATTTTTAGTACAATAAGTGTGTGTAATTTGTTTTCACATAATATTATGATAAAATTTAAGTAAATCATATTATACAGGAAATTAATTTAAAATTTTTAATGTGGCTACTTAAATTGTGACGCTATTGATTTTGATCATAAATAGATAATTAGTAATTTACTATGCAGGTACCTATTATTATTATTAAAATAAACAGGTAAAATTATAGTTAATTAAACAATAAATCAAAATTATTTTTTCATAAGCTTTCAGCAATGTTTATTGCTACATCTTCAGATGCTTATGAAATAATAGTTTTGATTTATTGTTTAATTAAATATTTCATTTGTAAAGTTTATATTAATATTAATTTCAATAGTTAAAAATCTTTGATCTTAAATAAATTATTATTAATTACATTTTTTTCAATTCTATTTCAAAGAGATTTTATTGATTATATGAATCCAAACTAGATGATTAACTGGAAACTACATAACGGAAGCGAAGATTTTGTGTTGTATTTTTTTTCAGTTTTCAGATCAAACTAATATTTTTTCTCTAGACAGAAGTTTGTATTTATTACTTCGCTTTTCTGGGGCATATTTAGATGCTTTATGGGAGGAAACTTGAACAAGATAAAATGTGGGCTGTCCAACTTCTACCAAAATTTAATTTTTTATGCACCGCAATTTTGTGTAAGCTAAGTTTATCTACTTGAATGCAATTTTATCAAATTAAGAATGAAGGTATTAAATTTTGGTAATTATACAGGAAGACCAAATTTTAAAAGTACCTAGAACTCATCAAAACAAACAAAAGTTTTTAGGCCCAAAATCCATTGGTTTTGGAGTTACGACAAACTTTTTAAAACTATCGAGTGTTGATGTTTGTTTTGATGATTTCTGTATAATTCTAAAATTTGATTCCACCTCTTTTCAACACACTATAATATACAATTATGGGAGTTTCCACGCTCATCCTTCATACTTCAACACAAATACATAATATTATGTACATCTTGTCGTGAACAGTTGTTGTATGTTATCGAATTCTCACAAACAAAATTATTTGCTTTCATACATTTGTAGTAGAGCCTTGAATTGTTTCAGAATATTAATTGGACAATTTGTTTGCGTTAGCATATATAATTAGTTTAATAATTGCGAACAATTTTTTCCGCATTTGGTCATTGTTTATTTCTTATAATTACCCTCAAAACACGTATAGTACAAGTATGCTAAATAAAATTCCATGGAGATACGTCGTTTTTATTATTTCAACATTTGTATCCAAATTGGTATTTTTGAAGAACAATTTGAGATAATTGAATTAAGCTTTACACAACATATTAATTAACAATTAATTTTAGCTGAAATAATATCTGACGTTTATAACATGACGTAATTTTTGGTTTTAATTATTTATCGTCATTAATAAATTGCTTTTCGTTTCGTGCCTTTCCATTTTACAACAGGGGAGTGCTTTATATTTTTGTTACCTGCGAAGGCTTAATCCGAGTTGTTTTAATTTTGTGGTCAATAAATTGATGGGTTTTGTAATCATCTTAAAAGATAGTCTTTTAGTTAATGAAATTTTTTAGTTTCATGTGATAGTGTTTCTCGGAAAGCTCGGAAGAAATAGTAGATGAAATGATTTGAGACTTTTTTTTAATTATCCTTTTTTGTTACAGGTAAGGTGTTACGAGGATTCAACCGCAATCAACTGTTGTGAGTGCTTTTTTTGGTAATTTTATTTAAAATGATTAAATTTTTTCGCAATCATCAAAAATGTAGAAAACAACTTGTAATTTTGTCACACCCGGGAGCATAGTGATCAATGAAATAACCAATAGAAAGCAAATAAGAAAAGAGAGAAGAATAACGAGATACTACAGGAAATTGACCAATTTATCGAATCTGAATTTTTTCAAATTTTTAACCCAAATTTACAAACTGTTTTTGGTTTACAATGTATTCGTATAAATACCGTTTTGTGATAGATTTAGGTAAAACTAATCTTGACGTATTTACGTGACCATTTTCCTGTAGTACATTATTATTGATCACCTCGCTTGGAAATAGATTTAACATTTTAAGCCACTTTCTCTATTCGTGTGTAAATAAATTTCGACTTCTATCAAGAAAAATCATGGACGTTATAATTGCATTCACAGGGAAGTGATAAATTTTTCTTCTCCAAATTTATTTCCTTTAATGTAATTTTTATTTCGTTATTAATTCAACAACTATCTCTATTTTGGGGATTTAAGATCAATTTAGTTCGATTTTATGGAATTTCGTTGTTATTCTAAAACAATGAAATTCAATTTACGCATTCCTATCCGCTGCTGTGTGACAGTTAAAGATTAAAGTATCAAAGGTTCTCTTGTTGGAGGAAATTCTCACAGAGAAACGTTACATATAATGCGAATGACACCACCCCACCTAGTGGGGTTATAATTGTGTTTCCCCCCTACATTACACCAGCGCGCATTTAATCGTAATGGTAGTGATAGGTTCGATTCAATATTTATAGAAACATTTCAGTAAGAATTAATGGACATTTTAAAAGAATTCAGAGGTTTATCAATCGTATCGTGGCATAAAATAGAAACTTGTTAAGAAAGCAGGTCAGAGACATTATTATGACTGAAGTTGTAACTTCTATTTTTGCAACTAAATTATTATGTTCTTGTAAAATATAATTTCTATTTTGGTTTGGAGGTTACTGGTAATTAAAATAATTCTGTTATAATTTCCGGCAGGTACTTTTAAGATGACAAGCCACGAGAAGATAACAATGACGTATTTCCGAAGCCATTGTTTGTGGAAGGCGCAGATTTAATTTACTTCGTCCTTTAAACTTGAAAGATATTTGAACACGTTTTTCAACTTTTATTGTGTTACACGATTTTGTTGAAAGACTCTTAATAGAAAATGAAATCCGGAAATATGTTTGTGTTTGAAAAGTTGTTATCAATACACATTCAGCATTATAAATAGACATTAGACACTATTGATACCGAACCGATACTCGATGAATTTCATACGACATAATGCTTTGCTGATTATGTCAATCTTTTATATCCCAGATTATCTGTGTAGGACGTTTATCGCCTATAGGTCAGGTGTGACAAATTAGATCAACAACTAACAAATAAAGAGAAAAAGTGGGAAAGCTTTTCGTCTTCATCAGTTTTGAACACCTATAAATGTGTCTTCTCGAGTTTTTCTTAACTCGTTGAGTTGTGACTTGAAGGAGCTACTCATCAGATGTTTAGGAAGACAGGACACAGAATGCGAACGAATCACTGAATGACGTCATCTGGATGTTATGCCTCAAACGAGTCGACACCCTAGCCTCGTTGAAGTAGCAGCCATTATATCTGTAATAACTTTTTCCGAAAGAGTACCGGGGATTTTGCGGATAATGAGCGAATTGAAAGTCACTTCAGGAATCATAGCAAGAGCTTTTCAAACCAACTGTGTTCCAATCATAACGAAAAGTGGTGCTCTTGAGAGAAACTCGAATCGCCCTTTGTAAACTGGGAGTTGGTGGAAAAACTACTATGGACCAGATTGAGCCATCATATT
This sequence comes from Podabrus alpinus, assembly GCA_932274525.1. NCBI lineage: Eukaryota > Metazoa > Arthropoda > Insecta > Coleoptera > Cantharidae > Podabrus > Podabrus alpinus. The sequence goes on along the minus strand of OW026457.1, from coordinate 60,957,859 downwards.
ATATCAACATTTTGAGATGTGCTATATGCCTTATACATCATGTCATTAATAATAAAGCTGTAAGGAAATAAATATTTCATTAACTTTATCTTGAAGCATTTTTTAAATTTTTGATCCATTTGACCGTAAATGCAAAATTCTTGTAGTAAATTTAAAATGTGTTTATCTTAAAAGTATGTTTTTGGTAGTTATTCTAAGATTTCAATTGAAGCATAGGATAACGATAGATGAGGATAGCAAACTGGAAGCCAAGACCAACAAAACGAAGCAGAGGCAAAATCGAAATAAGATAATTCGATGTAATCAAAAATTAGCTGAACGCAAAAAATTCCGGAAGGCAGAAAATAGTGGGGTTTAGAAAGAGTTAGGAGAGGCTTATGCCCATGAGTGGATGATGGGAAGCTGATAAAAACGCACTTTGATTAAAATTTGAGCAATTTATATATTAAAATTGTTTTAATCTTGAAGACAATTACAACTCTAGACTGAAAAAAATGATTTGAAAACAGCCTATAAGCAGTACGAAAATTTTTCCCAGTAAAAACTGTTTTCTCGGATTTTTGATTTTATTTTGAAGAAGAGCTTTTTACCCCTTGGAAGCCAATGACCAATGAAATGGTATTTTAGAACGCCAACTGAGCATAATAATAAAATGCATAAAAAGAGTGAAGAAAAGAAAAGGTTTTATGGCCACACAAAAAGAAATAGTCAACGGATGTTCTTTCTAAAACAGAACCGAGGGTCGATAAAATCAATCTGTGCATCATCCGGTATCATAGCGGGTAATTTTAGACAAATAAAACTTTCAAGTACAAATTTTCCTAGTTGGTCCAATACGATCAAATTAGTGCACCAGTTATATTAGACTAATTTAAGGGATTAACCCTCCAGTTAGTCTTTCCAGATTGCAACCACCATAAATCGCTTTGGTTTAAGTTTCCATAATTGGAATCCGAAAAATTTCCGCCAACGAACAAGTTATTAGCTATCTTGGAAACAAAGAACGCGACGCTGTGTTTTTTCTCAAATATCACTAAAATTGTACAAGATAGGGTAATAAACGTTAGTAACATTTTCTGTATGGTGTTAAATTATCAACAATTATGATTCTAATAACGCTTATCATCAGGTTGGTGGTAGCACGCATCGTCAAACTCCGAAACTCGGGTGCCGAAAATCTTCGATTTCGATGTTGTACTGTAATTTAGTTCGGCCAACTAGAATGGAATAAAAAATCCAAAAAAATTACACATTTTCTGACAAGTTCAAAGACTATACTTTTCATAGTATAACCGATTTTTAGATCGTTCTTTATTTATTTTGTAGCTATGTAAACGAATGTTCCATATTCGTAAGAAAATGAAGGCCATTTTTTGTTTAAAATTTTATTCCCCATAAGATCAATATAATAACAGTTAAATTAGTTGCAAGACCTATCAACAAAAACATCTAAAACTGCTCCAAATGTCAAATAATTTTGTTTACATAAATACAAAATAAAGTTGGGAACAAATAAATTGACCCTTACGTCGCAACTTTCTTATTAAGAAAAGACATCCTGTATATAATTTAGGACGTCGTTAGCTTTTTTTGAAAGAGAACAAAAATATTTACATGTCTTTTTGGTAAAGACCAATAAAAGTCGTACGTTACCAACATTAAACATTAAAACATAAAATGTAATTGACTCTGGTATTTCGTTAACTCACGTTAACAGTTGTCTTCATTGTTAACATCTTTCAGTTTTATTTAATAATCAGTAAATTGTAATTTCATGAAAAGTTGTTTATAATAAGAGTCCCTTACAAACATTTTTATTACATAACCCAACATTATGACATTGACAGATAATTTAAATTGCAGTAAAGAGAGAAAGTTGTATTAAAATAAAAGGAAAAGACTATTTTTACTAATAACGCAGGTTCCCATTTATTTGAGCCCAACTGTAAAGGTCTAAAATTTGGTTGTATCATGAAAAGTATTCTTTAAAGTTGTTGAAGATGATGTGCCATTTATTAAGACTTTTAATTCCATTCTAAATGGCCAAAAAAAAATTACGAAGGCAACATCAAAACAACAACGAAATCGGACGGTTTCAGAGTTTGACGGCGCGTGCAAGTTAAACGACTGAATTAGAATAATATTGTTGTTTTAATCAATATTGTACCAAAAAATATGCATAGTTTGTTAGGTACCCTATCTTGCTTTTCAAGATATTTGAGAAAAAAACATACAGTATCGAGGTATTTATTTATACGATTGTTTATAACTTTTTAGTCAATTTACTGAATTCCAGGTATATAAACTTAAACCAAAGCGATAACCAAATGTGTTTGTAACCTGGGAAGGCTAACTGGAGGGTTATAATGTCTAATATGGCTAGCCTACAGCGACTTCAAATCCGCAGAAATGAATTTCGCTAGGTAAAACTCCAATTAAAACGAAATCTTGTTGTATTATTGTAATTTTATGATGTGGAAAAATTAATCATACAAAAAAGCTGAAAATCACATTGTAAGAAATAAATTGTACGATGTTAAACAAGATTATTTAACAGCAAATCATAAATTGATGTTCCATTAAGAAATAAAAACCAGCAAACACTATTAGTGTTTGCTGGTTACAGCAACACTATATAGTTTTTAAACACAAAACGAAAAGTAAAACTGGAAGTCAACAAAAATGAACGGTAATAATCAGACCAAGTCATTTCAACTTTTTACTGCCAATCTCATTAACTTTGGTTTTGAAATAAATTGATCACACAGAGAGGAACAAAATAAATTTACAACTTGAAATAAACATTATTTGAAGTGTAGAAAATGTGTCTTAATATTAAGTGTATACACGAATTCCCAAAGTAAAGAATTCCAGAAAATTCCGAATGACTGTAGACTAGAATTCGCGTTCGTTTAACTTCTTGGGTATTACTTGCATATTACTAATAACATCATCGATTACTCCAATTAGCCACCCATCTCAATTTTGGTGTTTCTCTGCTTCTCTCTTGGCTTGACCTCCATTCTGTCACCCCTTTTGTTCTTTTACTCAGTTTTTTTCTCATAACGTAGTCATCTTATTCCCTGAGAATTGCTAACAAATTAAGAAATCAAAATTAATTTTATCTTCTTCTTGGCCAATGTTATTTCTGCAGTGCAATTGGTTTCAAGCTAGTTAAGTTGGTACATAATAATACACATTAAGAAACATCAGCAAACCATCACATTTTTTCTGCAGAAGAAATCCTGTTATCAATTTAATTTGGGAAAGGAGGAAGGATAGGATTAGCACCTTTCGTTTGCAAGGCAACATTAATTATGGTATTAATTTTCTTCTTGATGAATTTCCTTTTGTGCCCAACAAACATTAGTACCAAAATCAAAATGACTTACTAGGGAAATGCGGGAAATGTAATAAATGGGATATTTTTAAATTATTTTCCCATAGCCCACAGATCGATTATTTAGTTTTATTTCGTTACGCCTAATAATAATATAATCAGTAAATATTTTTATTTTATGATGGTTTACAGATAAAAATAAAAAAAAATTAAAATCAATAAAATGTAGATATTAGAAAGAATCGTTATTCATGGTTTTAATTTTTGTTAGTATTAGATTAGATAAATAAAATTAATAGTGTTAGAATCCGAATGGTTGAAAGATTTTCACCGTGAAATTTTTTTTTTACTGCTTTTTTTACAAAAAAAAATTACAAATAAAAAACAGGAAAAACGTTACGATAGTTTACATATTATTACGCACTATTAAAAAAAACTTACGATTAGTTTTAAACGATCATCATAAACTCTTTAGGCGTGATTATCAAGATGAAAACAACAAAACCATCAGACTTGATCAATATGCGTACACAGCTCGTTTGGGGTTTATCAAGATGATTATTTTTTAACCTCCCCGGTTGAACAGAAGGGTTTATTTTTGAGGTGTATATTTACGGATATTTTTTTCACAATTATTATAGGAGCTGTAATTTTGAACTAGATTATAGCCCAAGTTTTCCAAGTGAAAAATGGAAGTGTTTTTGAATTTTCATAATTTATATTATGCCATAGCTCTCTAAAGAGACATTTTCACTTTTCGAACATCGTTATTATAGCGTAGCAGGCGCAACGCATTTTTGCGATTTAAGATTGATTAATGATGTAGCTTAACATTTTGCAGATAATTTGGCAATTTTGCTTTATACCCTTATAGATTTATTAAGTAATTTTTAATCTCAACTTGTCAAAACGACGTGATAAAATATATCTTTAATATTGATAACTGGAAGGTGCGCAGTACACTTTTTCAGCCCAAACGTAAAATAAATATTATTTTAAATTTTTTGTTGGAAATTTAACAATGGAAATTTTAGTTTTATTTGTATTGAAAAGGGAAGAAAGTTAGGTGAAAGTTAACCATAATGAATTATTTGGTGTGTGAAATTCTGCGTCTTGAAACCATGTATTAGATATTTTACGAAGATTATACCAACTTTAAAAGCATGTGTAAAAAATTTAATTTGAGTCCAGTTTCGAATAATTCGTCTACGTAATTTTCAGTATTTTTAATAATTCCACTCAGGGTCATATTATGGTGGTTCCGACCAATCAGCGTGCGCTATTTTACTATGTATTGCGATGTTCTGTTTATCAGATGGGGGGGGGGTCTGATGTAATTGGGTTTAATTTGTGGTAAAATACTCATTACTAAATATTCAGACAAAGGACCATTATGACAGTTAGATAATTACACCTGAATCTTCTTGGTACTTCCGAGTGATGAACTGCTTGCACCAACTCAATCTGAAATATAACAAACGTAATTTTGTATACACAAATATTTCGAGAAAGAATGTAAAAAAAGCAAAAGAACGTTTATTTGTTTTATTTAAAGAAAATTTGGGAAGAAATTAAATAAAATTAATTTATTTGTAAAAGGGTAGGTAAACAATAATGAAAAGTGTTTGTGTTAAAAAGAATTAGTGCGCGGGCTTACAGACAATTGTGGTGGGATGTAAGATGGATAAGGAAGCGTGTGGAGACTGACGGTGTGTCCGTCGAGACGTGAGGACGTATTTTTGGGAGAATGGAACGATCCGCGGTAGAGTACGGACGTGATTGTGAAGAAAGTTGAAATTTTGGAAAGAGTTGTAATAATTTTCTTGTTAAATTTTGAATTGTCAGATGTCTATTGATGATTCATGAAGTATGTGAATAAGAGAAGAATTTATGAAAGTTTTCGATGAGTATTTTGAACGATATTTGGAAAATTTTGGAGACCGCTGATAAAAATTTTTATGGTTACGTTTTTTGATGGTTATGTTTTTTCTTTCTGATTGGAAAATTATTGAAGATTATTTTATGGACTTACCTGAGCATTTATTCAATAAGACGAAGAAAATAAGTCTATCATCAATCCTGTCTGGAGTTTTCATGGTATGAAAATTGGATCCAATCGTGTAATCACATCCACGCTGACTTGTTCCACTACACATCGATGGGACACGACTGTATCGACTTCGGTAAGCAAACTTTGTGTCGACAAACGTTAATAACATCTAACAGTAGAAAATTAAAGTTCGCGCGTGAATTTAAACACGGGGGGATTTATAAACTTTTCTTTTATCATTTTTCTGTAAATTTAATTTGTTCCTATTTAATAAAAATCAGTCTTTTGTTTTTTAATGATTATATTTGTTTAATAAATTACAATATTTTGTTTACAAATAATTACGTTTAATTTAAATTAATTTTATACAGCAGTGAAGATCAGAGTAGTAAGCAGGTGTAAGATACAATAAGTTTATTATTTTATTTTCTTCAAAGGTTACTAATTAAAGGTAACTTATATGAGTATTTTAATCAAATAGATGAACCCAATTTTCGACCCATAATAACGAGTTTTCATGCAAGCTAGTCGGAGCATAGTTAAATTAAGTGCCATTAATTTTTCCCGCTATATAAATAAAAATTTTGAGTTTTACAGTAGCTAAACATGGCAGTATATTATATGGATACGACGCATGCACAGTCGAATAATACCCGAAAATAAAAAATATTCCAAATTCCCTAGGAGAATATCGGATATTTGTAGTGGGACGTAAAAGAATTCATACGTAATAAAAAATCTCGCAATATACCCTAGGTGCATGATGAAAATCGGATATTTGTAGTGGGGCGTAAAAGAATACATACGTGACGAACGCACTCCCGCACCCGATGCGATGTAGGAAACCGGTTATATAGCATCAACGCATTAGTTCCCACCCGAGTTGACTTAAAGCAATGTACTTCTAACGAATTTTATATTACAAATTTAGTGCGATTATGCTTCCATTTTTTTCGGTACTTACGAAATTTTTTTTGCAATGATTATAGTGCGATATGGTCAATTTGTTTCACCATTTTCGACATTAAAAATGGCGTTTGAAATGTCGATTTTCGTATGTGATGTTGTGCTTTTAAGTTGTGGCGTTTCTTCACGGAATTATCACCGCAACAGCAACGCGGGTTCGGACAATACTCAAAGATTCAGCGAGTACAGGTTTCAGCTGCGGAGATTGACACTCGCTCCGCTGCGCTTCGCTCGTGCAATCTCCTTGCTAAAACCTGTACTCGCTGAATCTTTGAGTATTGTCCTCCCTTGTGCTGTAACATACAAATACCATGTAGGTACCGTCAATCAAAAAAACGGTAAACACACGAGCATGTAAAACAAATAAAAAGTACAATACTATAACGGATAGGGTCTGCTTTTAGGTTAATCGTCGATTAGTATTATTAAAATAAAAGCTTTAGATCACGGTGTGTGCAAGGGGTTTAAAATATCAAACGCACGCACGCGAAAGATGCACGACCTTCATGAAACGTTTAAATTTGACCTTAAAGAAGACAAAATAAAGGACGAGTAATCGATAAAGTGCCTTAACGATAAGCGAAACAAATTAGTTATAAAAAGTCAATTTTTTTTACGCTAAGTGGATTCATAATATGCCAATGAAATACCACTATTTAATAAATGCTTGCGCTAAGCGATATTTGATGTGACGATTCAAATAAATCGTTACAATCTGTAGTTTTTGCTTTTTATTTAAAAACAAAAGAACAATAATCAATTTATATCAGACGTGCCATTGTATAATTTTATCATTTATACGTATAAAAAGAACGAAGCAAACAATATAACCAGAATCGTAATTCACTTTCTATAAAGGGAATTTTGTGAAGCGAATCTTTAAAATTTATTGTATAAAGCCTGCTATTGGAATGTAATATATTGGAACAAATTATGGGGCAATTGAGTAATTTTAATGTTTTAGATCCTTACTAATTAAATTGATTCGGGAATACAGTGTTGAACAATTTTAACATTCAATAATGCAGCTAAAATTGACTTTTATGCCTTCAGCATTGTTTTCATTTAAATTTTATTGAAGGGTGTCCAAATATATTTGAATTTTTGCATACTATAATAGTGAGTGGCACTGACTTCTACAAACTACTATGAAACTTAAAGTGCCTACACACGTTTGTTCATTCAGAATAAATTGTTTTTGTATTGACGAGTTTTATTTATAATTTAGATGATGTAAACTAAGAACTTTAAATATTTTTTGTTATTAAAAAAAGTTCTCAATGTATTTAGTTCAGACTCAATTTATGCTTCAAGTATGAATTTAATTTCGTACACCCTGTAAAATCTAGAAAGATATCACAATGAATCTCACACCAAACGAATGCTTTATCTACTTTGACATGTTATAATTTTAGGGCTGAAAGAGTTAATTTAAAAGGTATCTATTCTTTACAGGGAGATTTTTGTTAAATAAGGAGTTCCGAAATTCTTCACATAAATGTTGATGTTGAACAATTTCCAAGTTTAGTTGTGCATTGACGATTTTATGATTTTTAGAATTATGACTCTCCTGTTTTATTTATTTATTTATTCGTATAGCATATAGAGATCATAAAGTTTATAACAAATGAAATTGCCATAGTCAGGCTATTGCATTGGATGTCGAAGAGTGCAGCTCCTCCAAGCCACCAACAGATCATCTAGCAGGACAATCATTGATTATATGAACGAGCGTTTGTATTAAATCACTGAAATCACTGCAAACTCAGTCTCGGATATTGTTGAGTTCCATTTATGCAGCATGGAATTTGTGCATGCATGATTCGTTCTTATGCGATTTATTTTGCCCAACATTCGCGAGGATGGTCAAAACCTGCACGCCAAATGTTTGGATCTAATATGAGATCCTTTTTGGTTATAACTAGGTATTGTTAGATGCTTCTTCCCAGTCTGTACTTCATACGAATGTAAATTGAACATTCGAATCTTGGTGTCAACTGAACCACTCCATATCGAATTGTGTTAGAAATATATTGGACATCAACATAGCAAAGTTTATAAAGTTATGAGTTTCACTATATCCACGCAAAGAACACTTTTAGCTTGCAAAAATCCGAGCAAGTTGAAATTTGGCAGTTGAGTATCCAAATTTTTTGGATTTGAGTATCCAAATGAACAAATAACAAATGAAAAGGAGTATCCCCTCCCCAATAAAACCCCTACCAGCTTCTCCCCAATTGGTAATTTTGCTCTTGCTCAAACGTGGTTTTTTGTCTATAATTAGCTTACTTTTTTTTAGGGAATTACCATTACAAACCGGAAGAGCATAAAATTCTCTACAAAGTGCAATATTTCCACAATATTTCAGAATTTTGTTTTATTCGACATTTTATTGAAAATGCGATTTATTCAAAAACTTGCTACTAATTTCAATTTTTTAGAATAAAACGCATTTCGACTTTCTGAAATTGAGATAATTTTATTTTGTTCTGATGTTAATTTTCCGTAAATCTAAGATTAAGAAATTTATTGGTGAAAAACTATCGAAGTTATATGGGGGAGAACCCGGTAAGGGAGTTTTTTTCATAATTCGACAATTGCAAGAATTTTAAAAATCGTTAAATTTTCACGATACTGTATATACTATTTCTTCTTACAAGATCAATACTAAAATATTGTACTATTGTGTGCAATAATAAACAAGATTGATAGAATTGAAAAAATACAAAAAAGATTTGTAAAATATCTATATCTATGTTACAAATCGAATGTGCTGTATTATAGTTCAAACTATGATAATATTTTAGAATACTTTGGTATATCCTTGTATATAGTATATCGAACAAGAAAGTATACAAGAAGTTTTTATTTTGATATGAATTTTTCTATAAAATATTGAATTATTGCTAGTCAATTTATTTTGAATCGTATCAATTACTGCAGAACGTTTGTATGTGCCAAAAAATATCAAGTGAGTAAATAATCAACCCCCCTCCCATTTAGAATCGTTTAAATCGTTATTAAAATTTTCGTTTGTACCTCTTTCGTTTTTGAGATATTTCATTGGGGAGGGACTGGCGAAATGCTAGCCCCCCCCCCATTTCGAATTTCTCATCCAAAATAATCTCAATAGTTTGCACCTGTGTATACATCCATAGTTTTCTAAATATTCTGGAAAAAATGACCCTGATGCGCATGTTGGATTACCGAGATTGTTTTGCTTGTTTATGGCAAATTTCATATACGGTTATTTAACGTTAATACTTATAACTTTCGTTTAACTATTATATATAAATCATAATAAAGATATCAAATATTAAAAAGATGCAAAAATGTCCCACCACAAAAAAAGGGATCTGTCGTTCCTGTCTGATCTGTGTCGTACCATTCATATTTCATCCAGCAGTAAACCACCAAAAATAACCGATATCATCCTAAGTGTCATGCTAAAACTTCAACTCCCCCCCCCCCCCAATTAGGTTAGGGCCAGCGACTTGCACTTAACTGGCAACTTGAAAATATTAACGATATTGATTTAGAAGCTGTAAAAACGCAATGAATATATAATTTGAGGATATAAACATAATTTATAATAAATAAGTATGTGATAAATGTGAAAAATTATAATAATTGTGAAAACCACGATAATTGGGAATTGAAACTAACGTTGGGGGCGCTGAAAATGTAACAAATATGGCGGTTTAAATCGGTTTACGTAAAGAAAATAAGTTCACAATAAGAACAAGTTGCTGTGAAAGAGTTCAAATAATACCACAATCACTTTAAACTAACATCGTAATTTGTCTTTTTAATTGTAACTGTTATTCATGTTTATATTATGTTTATTAATAGTTATTTATATAAAAGTCAGGAAAATGACATATTACTGAAGAGGGGCAATGTTGAAATACGAGGCACTTCGTGCCGAGTATTTTAGAGCTCCGAGTCAAGTGAGACATTTTACTGACATTTTTTGTATTAAATTTTTCCGAAAATCGTAAAAAATCGAAATTTTAAAACACTAATTGAACGACATTTTTTGACATTGACATTTGTCTTATTTTATTTTGTTATTATTAACCTTACTAATTATTACCGGACTAGTCAGTAAAGTTCAATTTCCCTGCGCGTGCATAAGCAGGGAAATGTTGTTTCAATGACGATTTCCGGAAAATAATAACAAAATAAAATAGATAAATGTCAATGTCAAAAAATGTCGTTCAATTAGTGTTTTAATATTTCGATTTTAAATTTCGATTTTTTACGATTTTCGGAAAAATTTAATACAAAACATGTCAGTAAAATGTCTCACTTGACTCGGAGCTCTAAAATACTCGGCACGAAGTGCCTCGTATTTCAACATTGCCCCTCGTCAGTAATATGTCATTTTCCTGACTTTTATGTAAATAACTATTTTTTGTTGTGTTATGTTGCAGTAACAATAAATTTTAACTAAATAATTTTTAATAGTTATTTCGAATAATTCCGTTAATAAATAAATAACTTATCTGAAATGTTAAAATGAACAAAATTTTATTGTAAATTGTTAACCTTTTCTTAAAAAAAATAATCGTTATCTAAAATAATTAGTAACAATTTTTATTAGCAGTTATTAACAACGGAATGTGTAAACATCATTTAATCATTACTTTCAGTCACCCATTAAAAAAATGTATATTTATAAAAAATATATATTTATAGTTCGATAACGATGAAATTTTTATAAGCAATACCACAAGAGCTTAGCAATAACGAGAGAAAACTTGGTCAAGAGAAAATTCAAACAATTAAATTTTCTAAACCTAAATTTGAGAAGCACGTATGAGTGATTGATTATAAATTAAAAATTATCAGAATAGAAATCAAAACTCGGGTTGTATTTGCTGCGCCTAAAATACCTAAAATACGAATAACATTATTTATAACTTAAAAGTCATCTTAAGTGAAAAATGTAAAAGAAAATATCCGCTAAAAATTACTTCAGTTGTTTTTTTGTTCCTTCCTAAGTACAATATTTATCCACTAGCAATCGGAAACATTTGATATATCATACATAGTGCTGTGACTCAAAATGTACCAACACGATGCAAATGATTCAATTTCTGAGTTAATTATAATATTTTACAAGTTTGACCTACTTTAAAATTTTCAGATTGAAGAGATAAAAGCATTCACATTATTTCATGAAATTACAAACTTACAAAGATCTCTAAAGATCAGAATACTAAACAAAAACCTGTTAAATAGATTCCTAAATGAGATGACCATAGCAAAATCTCACAAAGAGACATTTTAAATCAGAAATAATGAAAATTATTGCAATTTGTTATCTTGAAAACATAACCTGTACAATTTGTATACTTTGAATTGAAATTTCTTTGTAAATAACTTATTGTGTAAAAATCTAATTACAACAAAATGTATCTCGTAAATAACTGTATGTGTAAATCATAATTTGATCTCTGAAATCGATAAAAAGGTAAATAAAGCTCAAAATCCAGTGAAACGTGATAAGAACAAAGTGATTACAAATATACAAAGTGATGGTCAAATCCACTACTCAAAAACTGCTCCAAAACCAGCTACTGTGATGGAAGACTCCTTAAACGTTATGGAAAATTCATCCCTTCAAATATGGAATCTATCCTGAAAATAATGAAAATTCTCGTTAACATAAAATTTACAAAAGCAACAATTTGACTTACGAGTACTTCAAAAATCGACACAATTTGGAAAACTGCGCAATTTTAATCAGTTGACCTAGAACATTCAAAGTGGACGGATGTGTGATGGATCCGAAAAGTTGAAGTTTGATATTCGAACAAACCAGACGTGTAACGCAGCAAATATTTGTTATTGAAATTTGATGTACGACTTCAATCAAAGATGGCTACCACTAGTTACAACATCTGAGAACAAAAGGGGTTTATTTCAACTCACAACACAAATATCTGAGAATTAAATAACTCCAAACAACTTACCAGTATTCAATCTAATTAACGTAGATGATTAGCAAGCAAAATTTGGATGATCAACACCGCATTAGTCACATTCAACAGGAGCAACAATTTTATCAACACGATAAAATTGAGAAGTGAATCAAGATTGTGTTATCTGCGCAGGCCTTTTACAATAGTTGGATTTATTTACTTAAAGGTATTTGAAATTATTTTATTAACTTTTTGTAATTTATTATTATCACATTTTCTACTCATTAAGAAGAGAACGAAGAATTGGATCGTCATTTTCTACGACATTTTTTTGTATTTTGATAATTGTATATTTTTGCCAACAGATAGTTTATCTGTATTTATTTGTTATCATTGCATATTTTGCGCTTTGCGAATTTATTTATCAATATAAAATTATTTCTGACTTAAAAGCAATCTCTTTTATTAATTCAACAATTACAGGACGGTATTCTAAATTTTTAAGCTCAATCAAAAAATCAAAGTGGATCATTTTTATCTCTTCAAACATTTTAAACAATTCATTTTAAATCAATCAACAGTTTTTACTCATTACAAAACAATTTCATTTCGACTCAATAAGCTATATCCCTTAATTGAACTTAGAACCTGCAATACTCTGAGAGAGTCTTAGACTGAGCTATACAAGAGGGACGAGGTGATGAACTTTCTTATAAAATTTGACACATAAGATCTCAATATTTACTATTTTATAAATTTTCTTTCATTTGAAAGTGGCGCTCAACAGTTAACCGAGACGCGTACAATTTTATATAGAAAAGTACATAGCAATAGGTAGTGGTCAAATTCTGACGTCATTACGACCTTAGTTAAAATTTGATTGCATACCTATAGACGGCGCGGCGTCCCGCAAATTTCTAATTTTTTTTTGCTAAATGAGAATTTTAAAATTTTCTCAATGCAAACATATTATTTTATTTTAAAATTAAAAAATAAAATAAGTGCTTTTAAAATATATGAATTATCGAGTTAAAAAATTTTTTTAGGCAACATCTTTTTTTATTAATATTTAATATAAAATAAAGTGGAATCGACAAAATGGGAAAGTAATGTGTTGTCACAACAGATTTTTTTATTTGAATTTGAATATTTTATTCAAATTGTACCAACCCTAATTATTTTACATAATTGTTGTTAATTGAAAATTTTTAATACTTAGTCCGATGATGGCGATGATGGTAATTTGTTACCGGAACTCGTAATTAATAAAGTTATATTTTAATATAATTATTTAATTTAATTGGATATAATTTTTCTTTTTTTTGTTCTATCATCGGTAGTTCTAGAGAATAAGTTTAATTTTTTGGCAATAGTGTCAAATAACCAATTTTTGATTACAAGTATTTTCCTACTGCTAATTTCACAAAGAATTTTTCGGAGTTTTTGTACAACGCAAGAGTACCCATCTTGAAGTTTTGTAACAAAATGAACGATTTTCAAAACTTGCTACTTTGGACGTCTCGCGCGCCTAAAATATTGAAGCTAAATAATGTATTTCCATGCCAGCTTTTTTAATAGAAAATTTAATTAGCTACAAAACTGTTAATATCCAAATTGTTGATATTTATTACCTTTTATTTAATTGTTACTGTGTTTTAATTAAGAGTGTTTTCTTTCAGTTTTATGATTTTTTGCATATTTTCCATGCTCGATTTTCATCTATAACTTTTGTTTATCTGATTTGAAAATGCCTTTTTTAAATTCTAAAATGGTTAGAATTTAAATTTCTAATTTAAATGCCCTATAAGTACGACTTTTGTAACCTTATTGTGAAAACTCAAAGAAAAGACAAAAGTCTTGAAAGAAAAATTTTAAGTGTTCTCATCGAAAATTTATTTTTAAATTCTGCCATTTAGGAGGCTGAAATCAACAGAATACGTTTTTTTTAGCATATTTAGCTAGCTAATTTTTCTTTACTACACTCTGTATATTATAATGAATCATGTTTGTGTAGGATTGTAACCGCCCAAATGGAGAAACTACACATTATTTTGAATTTTCGAATTAAGATTTCATTATAGAAGAAAATAAATGTGCAAAGGGGGATGTGTAGTTTTTTTACCTTGAAGAAACCACACAAGACAATTATTGTTTTAATCGGGTTATCATTACGTTCTTTAAAATAATACTGTCACATGCATAATATTTAAATCTTGAAAATGCCTCCAGTATTCAGTAGGCGACGGAGCCGAATAAATTTGTGTATATTTGAATAAGATGAATATTTTTTATGTAATTTGAAATGCATTGTTTTATCGCTTATATTAATGAAGTTTTAAATTTATGTGATAGGAGTTTGGCTTAAGAGAAAAAACCGTTTCGACCAATTTCCAATGAATTTATATTACATATTAATTTCAAAAGGACTTTCTGAAGTGTTAGCTTCCTGTGTATTATTGGTGGAATAATCGCTTTGTTATAAACTTGTGGGTCCGTAAATTAGGACATTATTAACATTTCTTTACCAAAACTTTAGGTAGAACAATCAACATCAAGTGTGTCTCCTTTAACCACAACTATTAGTTCGGTTCTCGGAATTGTTTACCAGCTTGGAAACATAAATTAAAGAAAAAGGATCCCTTTTGACTATCTCCAGGGAATTAATATGTTTGCTGATCGGGTTATTTAGTTCTATTTAAAATCATTTATGTGTACACTCCAGATTTACAACGATAAGGAGTGAAAACACTTATTAGCAAACTGGAAGTGGTGGATGAATGAGTCATTCTTAATCGAGGCGTGGTGCGGTGCCTTTATTTCTGATATCAATCTAGAGGGTTGGCTGCTTAGAATTTTAGTTAACCATTAAAGTGAGGAAGAACTTAAAAGGAATTTATAAAAACTTAGTAAATTTCCTCATAGGAATTTCATCTAAACTTTTTTGACACCCGATGATTATCTCGCGTCTTGAGATTTCGTCATAAATAAAATGTCTCCATTGCTTCAGACATCTTTCGTTATTATTGCTGTAGTGAGTCCTGTGGGTTTTGATATAACATATCCCAAGTTTGGAAAGCTCGTTTTGTCGTAGAACAAAATAGGTTAGAATTGAAAAAACGACTTTTCTCGATCCTTTGGGGATTTCTAGTTTTGTACACTAAGGTCCTGCGTTGATTATATTATGTACAATAGTTTACTTTAGTGCCGCTGTTTGAAAGATAAAAATTGTATATTGTTTTGATCCTAAACTTGCAAACGCTGCAAAAATTTATAAAGTTTTTCTTATTTGTCTGTTTCATTTATGACATATGAAAAATTAGTGCTAAAATAAACCGAATATGAAATAAAATTCAATAAAACTCTTTCAAATGTTTGATTTCAATAATGGGATTAAATTTAATTTAATTTACCTGATGAAATTCCATAAACTTTTAAATATACTTTTTCAAATTTAAACGAATGTCAAATTGGTTTTAAAAATTATATGATGGAAAGTTAAATATAGTATTCCCGTTTGCTTTTAATTTATCCCAATAAATAAAATGGTAAAATTTAGTCACTGGTTTACCACAAACCGATACATAAAAGATCGAAGGTCCTCAAATTATTATGCATACGCAGACAGCAATTCAGAGAAAGAAATTGAAAATTCCTTCTAACGACTTTAAAAATATACAGAATGAAAAATTATAACAAGAATATGTAAGAGGTTTTAAGATAATATCAATAATTTGAAATTGAAGGTGATACATAACAAAATTCAAGTATTTCAAATTTGTAAATTACTTTGGAGTTGAAGAAGATAAACTTATGAAGGTTTAAGAAGAAAAGTAATAAAATATTAAAAAACAAATTCTAGTAAATGCAAAAAAGATACAGTATAATCTGCTTATAATGAACTTAAAGGGTTCAATGGCATTAGTTTATTATGAGTGGAAGGCCAGATCTATTTAAACACATTTGTAACATAGGAGTTTAGTCAGAACTATTATTTCGTCCATTATAGGCGATTATCTATTATAGACGATTATTATACGCAAATCTATTATAGGTGAAATACACTGTATAGTTATTAAAATAACAGAAAATTTATGGTAAGTTGAAATTATAAGCAACGAAAATGTAACTTTTTTGAAATGGTCAGCTACTATAATATAAATGCAAGTAGTGTGCTTATCATCGATGATGCATATCTACCATATACCTATCTACATACGAGTTGAAACAATTTGTGCACTTAGCGATAGGACAAAATTACAACTAAATAGTTAAAAAAAACTACTAAATGACCATGAAAAATCAGGAAATTCTAAGCTGATGGATTGGTAGCAACTTAGACAACCGATTATTTCTTGTGGAAGGCAACCAACAACATCAAAAAATACAAATTAATAACACTTGCAATGTAAGAAACAAGAAGTAACAATGAAAAGGCAAACAGTTAGCAATTTTCTTTGAAGATTGACTCCAAATGGAATAATCTATAAAAACTAATTGAAAAAGAGTGAATTTTTAACCTATCATAATGAGTTAGTTGACTTTAATAAGTAAATCTGCAGATTTGGATATTTTAATGCCTAAGCAGGGAAAACTGTCAAATAAAATTGCCTTGTCTTCATAACAATGGAGTATCAGGGGTTAGTTCTAGACCTCCTTCATTGCACTGATGGTTTCCACCTGGAACGCTGAGCGTTGATTTATTAATTTGTTAGCAATTCCCGTGTCATGGCATGCAATTCAGGTCGGGATGGACAATTGGTCACATGTTGGGGACGTGCATTTTAACGTGGAATCCAAACCACGGCATTATATCTCGGGATAATCACTTTTTATCTCAATAATGGTCAAGAATAACCATACTAATTGAGAGAACTTGTTTTCGGAAGAACGGTTTTAGGCCGTACCCAGGAAAATCTGCTTTGTCAAGGCTCATCAGCATGCTGTCCATTTTATCAAAGATATATGAAAAACGACTAATGAGAAGATCGATGCCATTAATTATTGAAGTAAAGAAGATAATTCTTCCTTTCAAGGTATAGGCAATGTTTGCTGTTCCGACTTCATAGATCGCGCCAGCGCATTCTTGGACGGTAACTAATTCATAAATATCAATTCATATTTCGTCAACATATTTCGTCCATAGAGTAAGTACACAAAATTTTTATTAAAATCAGGCACGATCTGGACACGAAAAGATGTTTTCTTTGGTTGTATTTCATGATATAACTCAAACCTTCCACAAAGAGTGGCATACTGGTTTGCTCTTCAAAACCAAAACATACCAGTCACATATTGTCATGTGTTATTATGAAAAGCCAATTAAGATATTGCAAAATCTATAAAAACAGGGTATTTCAAAAAGTCAATTAATAACATTATAGATTGAAAAAGGTATCAGAAATGAAGAATTACCTTAGCTGAACAGAGAATCAGATTATATCACCCAAGTATTTCAAAAACAAATGAATAAACAAATGAATCACACTAAAGATGCGATATTTTGAACCTAATTACTTCATGACATCATAAAAAATTGTTTTGTATTGTAAATAAATTGTAAAAATGTATAAAAACTTATTAATTAATCGATATAACCATTATTTATAATTTGTATTATTGTCTAAAAGGAAAACCTGATTTTGTTCAAACTTTATAATAACCATTTATTGAAATTTGTAAACAACATTAATTTGCATTTAAAAGGTTACTCGCCTGTGTAGATATTTTAAATCAGATCATAAATTAAACAAAGTTAATTGTTCGCGTATTTATATAAAACAATAAGAAGTGTAATTAAATCAAAAAGTGTATTTAAAAGCTACGAACTTACCTTACTTAAAAATTTCAAATTCAAAATTCAACACATCATTGGTTGATAGAATCGAACGAAAATCGATTTGTACGCAGAATTTATCCAAAATACGAACAAAGACCGAAAGGCAATTCGTTTAAACAATTCAGTTTCTATCCAGACCTCCGTTAGGCTTGACGTAAAACCAAAACTGGAACAAAAATGAATTAGTTATGAAAAATGTGCGAAGAAGTGTAATTTTAGGTGATAATTAAGAAACCTACTGAAATTTTAATCAATCCAAGAGGAAGAGATAAAATATTATGGTGAAACAAAGGAAACAATACGTACCTTCAATAAAAATGTATTTTGGAGTAATTGCGTTGCGAATTAAAGCAGATGAAGAAAGATAAAATTTTGGAACGAAGAACTTCAACTGGTAGCAGTTAATCAGCGCGAATTTAAGTAAAAGACTGCATACACCACTCAACAATGAAGTCAACGAAATAAGGTAGCAAACAAACTTTTCTAAAATTTTAGTGCGCTTTTTAAAAATTAATACTCGAAACGGACAAGATAAATTTATGATAATGATAAACAATTTAATTAAATAAAACACATGCAATTTTCAACGAATAACCTGTTTGATTTTATTTTTGATGATTTAATGTAATATAAGCAATTAATCCATGATTTTGATATTATATTTTGAAATTAAAAGTAGCGCATTTTTAATGGTAGATTTTATTTTTGATAATTTCCACAAAGGGTTGATTCTAGGTAAAGGAAAAGGTAATTTAAATAATCTAGGAAATAACCAGTGTCGTGTAACCTGCGAAATGCTTGATTTTTGGGAGCCCCCCTGATTTAAGAGTAATTAAAGTGGTGTGTTTCCAAGGGTGGAAATTTATTTTAATATACCTAAGGGAACATAGCAATATATAGACTCCGGAGTTCCCCAGGGTAGGGTCTTCGGCCCAGTCCTATATTTGATCTGTTCAACTGAGTTATCAACGACTAGAAATTCCATAACTGCGAGGAGCTTTTTCGCCGATGATATCACAATTTTCGTTTCTCATCCCGATGCATCAAGTTTTTGTAAGTCTGACAAAATATTTTCGGATAAAGGGGGTATGCTAACGATCGGACTCCCTGTTATTTTGTTCGGTGTGTCAATGGGGCAGTTAGCGCCCGGGTACTTCCCCATTTTGTCGCTCCTATATACAGGGGTTTCACAACATGATGTCCGTACTAATATGATATGAATTATTGTTGATTTAGAATTGAGAAGACTTAATTCAGTTGGATCTTGGGTGGTTTGCTATAACCAACACGCTTTGTGTTTTTCTTTAGCTTTGATTGAGGTGATTTGTTGGTTTAAATTGTGAATAAAATTAAGAAGTTATTTTAGTGGAAAGTGGTCTCATTGGAAAATGGCTAAGGTTAGATCGGAGAGGAATTAGGAAAATTGTGGATATATTAATTTAGGGTTGAATGATAAAATGATATTACAAATACGCGGTATTAAATACAAGTGAAAACTAAAATTACCTTGATGAGGTAACTCAACATAAAGCAATTAACAATTGGGGAGCTCACCTAACAAAATAGTCCAAGTACCTAAATACCTCATCAACGCACGAATCATCGTTGAAACATTTGAATAAAAAATAGTTACAGATAATATTCCAATGGTCAGAAATCCAAACAAAATTGTAAATGCAACTTATCCACAATGGACCAACGGGTTCCGATTTACCTACATCTCAACAGAGGTCTCATTATGATTTGTGGTCCTTGTAACATTCGATCTTTAACGTGGAAGACGTAAAACATTGATAGCAGGAGTTATTCAAATATGCCGTCACATGTTCTTAAAAAATTGAAGTCTAACTCGAATTAATGCAAAATTCTATCAGAGAAATCAAAACAAATTCATACGTCGTCGTCTTGGTCATTAAAACTAATAAATACCCAAAAACGAACGTTATTCCTCCAAACTTAGGACAGATGGTCTCCACAAGTCATTTGGATTCTGATGTCATCAATTGAACACAAACTTCCAACCAATATGGATAATTTGAGACAAAAAAGCTTCTCAAATACAAATAATCCATAGTGGGTCGTGTAATGAATAAATTAGCGGATCCATATCCAGTGGCAGTTTTCCCTTCCAACAAAATCGTTCTTCATGTTAAATTAATGTCAAAAGTTAATTCTATAAAAAAAAATTGAAAAACAACATTGTAAGATGATATGCAATGATTAAAAAGCGATTTTACCTGCAGTTTTTAATCGTTAAACGAAAATTAAAATTTTATACATAAATGGACGGCGGTTATCAGCTAAAGTATCAAATTTTCGTGCAACTATCAATAACATTTTGTTTTTGAAAATGAATAGTGCATAGGGCGGAGTAAAATGAATGAAAAATTTTTAATTAAAATTTCAAGTGTGAAAGTTGTTGATAATATACGATAGTAGCGCATCCAAGATGTAATTTGGGCGCTATAAAGATTAGCGGAAGAAGTTTAAAAGTTGAAATTATAACGAAATTAAATAAAACAAAATTCAACATTGAAATTAACTGTTGTACATGGGCACAATCGCCCATGTTATTTAACGATTTTAATAATGAGAACTGAAAATTTGATAACAATTTGGAATATTCTCCACAAAAATGTATGTAACATAGATGATATTGTAAAATATTGTGATATACTAATTTCAAATCCAGTTTAACGTGGATTTCAAATCATGTCGCAGATTTTAATTTTCTCGGCGCAGCACACAAAATAGCTTGGTTTCTATTAATGATTGAGTTGACCGAAATAATTATATATCATGTCACAAGCAGATTGAGAAATAAAATAAAATAAATAAAATTTAAATAAAATGTTGTACATGCGTGTGCACACGAAAATATTTTTTATGATTGACAATGTCAACTTCTGAATGACAAGGTGAATGGTACAATTTATTGAGCTATAATTACAAGTTAATACCAATCTTGACAAAAAAAATTGGGATCCAAAAAATATATAAACGTAACTTTTAAATTGTTACCGAAAACTGATTGGTATTTCCAAAAACTCAAGCGATTGTTTCATCACTGTAATAAATTTTAATGGAATCCAATAGTGAGAACCGACTTAACTTTGTACTCGTCAATATAAAATTTAAATTACCTGCTATTGAATTTTTAAAAAGCTATCTCATAATTACTGCTTCCGAGCTTAAATGTTTCCCAAACTCTTTCAATTGTTATTTGAAACTTGAACAGAAACTTTTTCGATTAATACTAATACTATATTATAAAGTGCGATTCGTGTTTCAATTAATATTTAAGAAACTCTCTCAAGTTTCGGTAGCTTATGTGCGTGATATGGAATCACTAAAAAAATTTTACCTGAAGTCCTGAAGATGTCTTGGCAGCATGCAAACTTAACGCTTTCGTGGTAAATATCTGCACCCTAATTGGACGTATTCACGCAATTAAATATTATTTATAAATATTTAAGCAGTAAAGTTCCTTTTTTGTTTTTGCGTTTGGAACTTTAGTGTAAAATGTGTCGAGCTGATGGGAATCAAAATTATTACCGGTAATTAAGTTAAACGAGGCATACTTGATTGCAATTACAATAAAATATAGCCAACCTTATGATCATGGAAGATATTATAGTTTGAATAAATTAATTCTTAAGTTATGTAACCACATAATGTGCCCTAAAGTGCACAGACACAATTAAGTTAAACTGAGTTAAACATAGATCTCAACGCCCACCATCCAAGACACACCAGTCATTATATAACCTTTGGCTTTCCAACATGAAACTATGTGAACTTTTTTGTTCCTCGTTTTTGGATCATAATTAAACCAGGAGTTTTACATTCCTGAGTGACTTTTCAAGGTTTAAAAGTAAATTATAGTTTTTCTTTCAAAATAGCTTAAGGACGACATTTTTATGCTATATAAATATTCGGTTTGATATCATAAATTACCTAGAAAAATGTAACCTCTTAACTGAAATCTAAAAGGTACACCACAATGTGGTTAAAAATAATTTAATAATAAAAAGTTCCCTGACTTTTCACAACTGCTTTTCTTAAGATTTTATCAAACTAATTTATTTGGTGTTAATTTTGCTCTCTGGTTAAAATTATAGTGTAAGTTGTGTAGGTATTTCAATTTTCAAATATATTTCCGTAGGCTCTTGGCCGTCTCGGAAAACCGAGACTGTTCCTGAAGGGTCTTTTGAGTTCAGAATTCAGGAATTTAAATAATGTATCTGCTTAAAATGTATTTATTTCCATTTTTCCATAATTTACAACAGCTTCAAACTTCAAACGGCATAGGAATTTAAGTTACGTGTAAGCAAATTGACTTCATTCGTCAAATCAAATGTTTGGGTACCTAAACTACTTTTGTTTAAATTTAAATAACTCCTATTGCATGCTGCAGTAATTAAGAAGTTTTTCATTGGATCTGTGGAATTATATGCGAACATTACAGGGGTTTTATGTTTTCCCCATAAATTGAACCGATCCACGCTATAAATGACCGAATTGAGATTAAATAATCCCGACTATTTGAATTGGCTTAGTTTTAGTGCATGTACCAACCCAGGCTACTATATAACACTGTAACGAGCGCAGCATAACAAAAAATTGTTATGTTCATTGTTTTCTCGCAATTTGATGAAAATAGAAAATGTTAGAAACAATAAATATTATTATCAAGACTTTCTACTGAGCTTTTAAAAGAATTAAAAATAGATTAACATAAAAATCTACCGCAATGAACATTAAAGTAAAACCGTATCTAAATACTACGTTGTTGTGTAATTTCTTTTAATTTTACACCTTAATTATGGTGAAAAGCCATTACACGAAGAACAATTTTGCCAGTTAATTCATTGTATCATATGCTTCTATTATACCGTTTCAGTTTCTGTTTTGCATTCTTATCTTATATTTTTTAGGTTTATCAACCCGTTTTCAAATATGTTGCGTATTCATATGTGTTTTATTAATGCCATAAATTTTCTTTCAACTGCCTGCCAATACTGAAATGTTTTTTAAAACAGCAACATTGTGTCCCATCGTTATTCAGTTCAGGGATATTAATATTTTAGTACCCTACACTCCCTACAGCATTTAATACTTTTAACTGAAAACTGTGAACCTCAATAATTATTATAATTATTAAAAATTTTCTACATCACCTAATAAATCAGATCTTGCCTGTAATATCAGGTTGAAGCGTACATTCGTAGCGTTTTTGGTTTACTCGGTAAGACTGCTTTGGAAACAAATTTGTTTGAGAAATATCACAGTCATTTTAATGCCATAGCAGTGGCGTAGCGAGGGAGGGGCAAGAGGGGGCATCATGCCTCGGGCGCGACTCACAAAGGGACGCCAAATGGTCCGCAAAACAAAAAATTGCTGGATAATTTTTATTATAATTGATTTCTGGAAAATATATTTTAAATTTAGTGCCAGTGTAATATAATAAATGTTAATTCGTAAATAAAAAGGAAAAAAAGGAACACTAATAGTCTGTGCTAATAGTCTAAATCAAACTGTAATAAAATATATTCATAATAGAAATGGCACGTCTTTTCTACTGGCAGGGCTGACTCGACCTGTGTCTGTCAGCACTTCCTTATGGCATCTACGCTGTGTGGTTACATAAATTATCTCCTTTCTTAATTTGTCTGATAAAATAATATGTTATAATAAATATTTGCAGTGTACAAAGTACAAACATTCTTTCTTTCAGAACACTATTTATTTTTATTTCTATAAACGCAATGTAGCTTACGCTTGTTATTTAAATTAAATAATAGGTATCTTTTGAACTAATTCTAGATGATCATATACATTTCAAAATCTAGTCTTGTTTTCTCAACTACATTTTTGTCTCAAATTTAAAGCCTAGCTTGAGCCTATCACTTTATTTATTTTACTTTATTTATTTATTAATTTGCGAGTATATTTTACATATAATATTATATGGTTTTCGAATGGGGGGGGGCGCTAAAAAGATATTGTGCCCCGGGCGCGAGTTAAGCTCGCTACGCCACTGTGCCATAGTATTGTTTTATTGAATACTTGCCGAATTTTGCAATTTGTAGAAAGTGTAGAAAGAAAATGGAGTGTCAAGTACAAAAAAATGAACATTTCCGACATATGTATCCTTTTGTTTGAGTTTAACCGAGGAGTTAAGGCATCGGACGCGGCTAGAACCATTTGTGCCGTTTACGGCGAGTACGCCATTGTGGAAAGTACTGCACGAAAATGGTTTTCTCGTTTCAAAAAGGGGCATTTTGATCTGAATGATTTCCCACGTTCAGGGAGACCATCCGGCTTTGATGAAGGCCGATTAAATGCTGCAATTCGTGATGATCCACATCAATCAACTCGGGAATTGGGCAATATAATGAATTGTGACCAATCAACTAGCGTACGACATTTGCATTCCATGGGCAAAGTTGAAAAGTTGGGTGTTTAGGTACCACACCTTTTAAGCGAAAACAACAAAAATTAGCGTGTTACCATTTGTGCTTCTTTGTTTGCGCGTCATCGTTTAGCAAAATCGGCCGTTTTTGTCCCAAATTATTACTGGTGACGAAAAATGATGCCTTTACATCAACATCAAGAACAGAAAGGAATTGCTGAGCCCTAACAAACAAGTAAATCCTCATGCAAAAGCTGGTGCCCATCCACGCAAGGTAATGTTGTGCATCTTGTGGAATAAAGAAGCCGTCATCTACTATGAATTGCTTCCGAGGAATGTAACCATCACTTCTGAGGTTTATTGTCAACAAATGCGTCGCCTGGAGGCTGCAATTCAAGAAAACCGACCGGCAAGACGGCATCAAGTGGTTTTGCAGCATGATAATGCCCGTTCGCATCTTGCTAACATTACAAAAGGAGCTATTCAAGACCTCGGTTGGGAGGTCATTCCACATCCGCCCTATTCTCCAGATCTAGCTCCATCAGATTTTCATCTTTTTTGCTCTCTTTCCAACAATCTTCACGTAATCTCATTTAATAACGACGTTGCTCTTCAAAACTGGCTCGACGACTTCTTCACCTCCAAACCACCGGATTTCTTCAGGCGTGAAATCGAAAAACTGCCAGAACGTTGGGAGTCAATCATAAACGATGCAGGAGAATATATTATTGATTAGTTTATCTATTTGTTATATTTAAAAAATTAAATTATTATGCATCAACCCGATATTATTAAATTTGTCATTACGTAATGCATACCCAATTTTTAAATTTTGAAGCTATGCTTCTTATCGCACGGGTATTGCACGTGTATTTTGCACGGGTATCGCACGGGCAGTTAACTGAAAAAAATCGTTCGTCACACAAAATCGTCACACAAAATCGTCACGGAAATATGTAACGCAAATTCGTCACACAAATTTCGACCGCGACTTTCAAATTTCAAACTTCCCTTCAAACACCATAACTCCGGAACCGAGAGGGCTAGGACCCTGGGAATGGTGGCTATGGATAGGGGGCGGAAGTGGCAACCGCCCCCGACCCCACGCCGCCCCCGCCGCCTCCAACCGGTTTTAGGGGAAATAGTTTTTTGACAAAACTAAAAAAATTAAAACATTTTTTTTTTAAATTAAAACCCCCCCCCTCCCCTTTTCGTGGGTCGGCAAAAAACGTCAAAAAAATTTTCAAAATTTTTATTTTTCAAAAATTTGGAGCTAGTTTTAGTTTTTTCACAAAATTAAAAAATTCCCGCCCCCCCCCTTTCTCCCTTTTCGTGGGTCGGAAAAAAACGTCGAAAAAATTTTCCCGTATTCTTATAAGCAAATTGGAGGCCGAAGGCCGACCCGTATTCTTAAATGCCAGTGGGAGGCCGAAGGCCGACCCGACCCGTGGTCTCTAAATCAAGTGGGAGGCCGAACGCCGAGCAGTATTCTTATAAGCACGTTGGAGGCCGAAGGCCGACCCATATTCATAAATGCCAGTGGGAGGCCGACCCGACCCGTGTTCTCTAAAGCCAGTGGGAGGCAACCGCCCCCGACCCCACGCCGCCCCCGCCGCCTCCAACCGGTTTTAAGGGAAAATAGTTTTTGACCAAACTAAAAAAATTAAAACATTTTTTTTTAAATTAAAACCCCCCTCCCCTTTTCGTGGGTCGGCAAAAAACGTCAAAACAATTTTCAAAATTTTTATTTTTCAAAAATTTTGAAGCTAGTTTTAGTTTTTTGATAAAACTAACAAAATTTAAAAATGCCCCCCATTCTCCCTTTTCGTGGGTCGGCAAAAAACGTCGAAAAAATTATAAGAAATTCTTATAAGCAAGTTGGAGGCCGAGGGCCGACCCGTATTCTTAAATGCCAGTGGGAGGCCGAAGGCCGACCCGACCCGTGTTCTCTAAAGCAAGTGGGAGGCCGAAGGCCGACCCGTATTCTTATAAGCACGTTGGAGGCCGAAGGCCGGCCCGTATTCTTAAATGCCAGTGGGAGGCCGAAGGCCGACCCGTGTTCTTGAAAGGCAAGTGGGACGCCGACCCGTAGTTTTATAAGCAAGTTGGAGGCCGACCCGACCCGACCCGTGTTCTCAAAAGCAAGTGGGAGCAAGCATAACTCCGGTACCGAGAGTGCTAGGACCCTGGGAATGGTGGCTATGGATAGGGGGCGGAGGTGGCAACCACCCCCCCGACCCCACGCCGCCCCCGCCGCCTCAACCTCCAACCGGTTTTTAGGGAAAATAGTTTTTTGACAAAACTAAAAAAATTTAAAAAAAAACCTTTTCGTGGGTCGGCAAAAAACGTCGAAAAAATTTTAAAAATTTTTCACAAAAAGGCCGAAGGCCGAACAACTGTGGCCTTTACGGATCTAGTATGGTCCTCCCCCTGTGAGACCGAAGGCCGAACAACAACTGGCAATCACGGACTAGCAGTCCAGACAGCTGAAGGCATATAAATATAATCTATTATGGTCCGCCCTGTGAGGCCGATGGCCGAACAACTATGGCCTTCACGGATTTATTATGGTCCGCCCTGTGAAGCCGAAGGCCGAACTACTATGGCCTGCACGGATCTATTATGGTCTTCCCCCTGTGAGGCCGAAGGTCAAACAACTATGGCCTTCACGGATCTATTATGGTTCGCCCTGTGAGGCAGAAGGCCGAACAACTATGTCGTTCAAGGATCTATTATGGTTTTTTAATTGTCAACTGTAAAAGGTTCAAGGTACCCGGCAGGCCCGGCTCAAGGGGGTGGAAGGAGATGCTCTCTTTCAGGAGACTCCAAACCATACTTTTATAATTTAAATAATAAAGTTACTTCAAGAGACACAAAACAGTAGACATTACACGAGGCCTTTTTCTCATGCAACCGGTTGCAGCAACCGATTGCGGCAGCCAAACGCCTCGTGTAAAACAGCTAATCGCATAGGCAACCCATCCAGCAAATGATCGCCTGGCGATTTATTTAAAATAGAACTTGTTCTATTTTGTAGGCGATTTCTCATGCAATCCAGTGATTTCTAGTAACATTTGATGTTATTGAAGTTATACCAATAGATATTATTGACGTAAAAATATTGTACGTTTGTGTTGTGTGGTTAAATTTGTTAATTTTTTTTTGTGAGTTAAAATAAAAATTAAAGTTAAAATTAAAGTTAAAATACGAAAATCGCATCATGTAATAGCCATGTGCATTCGGTTGCACGTGCGTTCGGCTGCTGCAATCGGTTGCCGCAATCGGTTGCTGCAGCCGAACGCCCCGTGTAATGTGCACTTTATGTAAATAAGGATTCTGAAACATTTCCGGTAATGTTCGCAGTAAAGCAAATTATGCTTTGTAAAATTTTTAAATAACATAACGGACAGTGGAAGGATGATTTGTATATGGGCACGTGTGACATCTTCATGTACGTGTTATATTAGGTTGATACATAAGTTCGTAGCGTTTTTGGTTTCCAAGGTAAGAGTGCTTTGGAAACAAATTTGTTTGAGAAATATCAATGTCATTTTAATCTCATTGTATTGTTGAATTTTTCAATTTGTAGAAAGTTAGGGGTAATTGTTGGCTAAAGAAAATGGAGTCTCAAATACACGACATATCCTTTTTGTTTGAGTTTAACCCAGGAGTTAAGGCATCGGGGGCCGTTAGAACCATTTATGCCGTTTACGGAGAGAATGCCATCGTGGAAAGTACTGCACGAAAATGGTTTTCTTGTTTCAAAAAGGGGCATTTCGATATGAATGATTTCCCACGTTTAGGGAGACCATCCGGCTTTGATGAATACCGATTAAATGCTTCAATTCGTGATGATCCACGTCAATCAACTCGGGAATTGGGCAATATGATGAATTGTGACCAATCAACTATCGTTGATACCGATATACTATAAAATTTACAAAATCTTTCGTGACACATTCGGTTTATTCGGAGCATTGTATAAATACTTGAAGCCTTTCTTGATAAACTTGTCGGTTACAAATTACTCACGCTAAAAAATGAAATAGTTACATGTGTCAAAATGTTGCAACAATTACTTATGCCATGATTCAGATTCACGTTAAACTGTAGGTGTATGTTAACGTTTAGTTGGTAAAGTAGTAACCGCTGATTTGTAATTCAACGGGTTTATCCGTGAATTTAATTGAATTTATGCACGCAATTGTGAAACGTGTAATTAAAAGCTCTAAAATTTGTGTCAAAATGGACCATTAATAAATTATTTTTCTGTTCCCAAATGGGGAGAGTATGCAATAGAGGGTTAACTAATTAACAAAATCAGTTTTAAAAATAACCCAAAGATAGATTTAGACATTCAAATTTCTCGTCGTTTTTATTTAATATTTGAAAAATACTAAAATTTTAGCATGTGTACATGGCTACATCCGGTAGACACTCCTATAGGATTCTTTTAATTAAGAATGCTAAGGTAGATGTATGGTAATGCGAAATATTACTAATAAGTCAAGCCAACCATTGTTTCCACACAACTTTCTTCGCGAATGAAACTTGAAAATTTTTAAATTTGTTTCTTGGTCATTGTTTATTAACATGATACAAACATTCTGGGTTGAATTTATGGATAATTACGCTCTGTAGTTGCTTTCAACTTAAATTACTCAAGAATTATGGTACGTATCCATCTTGACTAGAAAGATGACTTACATAGGCAAATTGGGAAAAAATTTAAACTATTTTTAACCACCATGTTAGATGTTAGTGCTTGTTCACAATGAACGTAAAACATAAGAAATACTTATGACGTAAAATTTATATAAAGCCTCATTTTAATACATAAAATTAAAACCATTCCAATTTAATGTATTTATATTAAGTTTATGGTTGTACATAAAATTATGTCTTATGTCTTAATTTTATTGTGAACAAGCACTTGGTTACAATTCAGTGGCGGCCCGTCACTTGTTTTAATCAAGGGCACAAAATTTGAAAAAAATAGTTATAACTTAAAATTATTATATTCATAGTTTATTAATTTTGGATAGTTTAGGTAGTGGAGTAAACTTGTTGGCGGTATGCACTTGGATGGGTGACCGCGTGGTGACCAATTTAAAAATAACGCCACTTGTCGCTGCTCTCCTACCATCCATGTCGGATGTGGTTGTGGGGCCTACATCCTCACAGAAAAAGGTTCTCCCGTTTCTCCTGAGGTTTTACCAGCCTATTAAATTATCAGATAGAATGAATTGACCAATCAGAGGTGCGTTATCAATTATTACGCATTATTATAATTATTATAGATAAATTATCATGTGAACACTTAATTCAGAAGGCGCAGTAAAATAAGTTTGCAGTCGAGCGCTAGTATCTTAAGCCCACATGTCATTGAGGCTGGTGCAGCCCGGCTCGTGCAGCCGACTTTGAAATGAATTGCCGTAAACGACACTACACTCACTTGGGGCTGGTGCAGGAAGCTGTTGCCCCCCCCCCCGGTCGGAGGTAGAAGCCGAGTTTGTAAAAATTTACAACTTAGAGCTTCACCAGCCGGACTGAAAAAAATGCTAAACCAATAGAAATTCATCTTTTATCGTCCATACGGTACAGTCTCAGTCAGAAACAATGAGTTGCAGTCGATTGTTCTCACAGTTTTGTTCTCATTTATTTTAGTTATTTTGTTCTCATTTATTTGAGTTTATTTGTTATTGAGATGGCAGAAGATAATACGGAAATGTTTATCGACAGCGTGAAAAGATTTCCTTCTCCATATGAAAATAATTCCCCAGTATCTCTCGGCATCATTTTTTAATTCTTTCACTAAATTATTAAAATCCCCTTGTTGTTTTCGGTTCTTTAAAATATCATGTAACCAGTATCTTTTTGCTTTACGTTTTTTTCTTTTCTTCAATAAAAACATATATAAGCAGCAAGCGCGTCGTCCTCACTACTGGAACTCTGCATGGCTATTTAAATACTGAAAAAGTCATAGTTCCATCATGTCGTGAATAAGATATTGTTTTTAAGAATGTACCCTGAAAAGGCGCTTGAAGTTAAGCAGCCACGGTGTGTGTATATGAGCTGCTACAAGCCACCAGCCTCAATGAAATGCGGACTTTCACGAACGCATTATTTAAATTGAACGCAACGTAGTCTTTTAATTTTGCAACAAGTTAATAATTTAATTTCGGGAATACAATTTAGATATAAACAATCTGGGGTGAAAAACATTTGATTATAGCCCTGGGTTAAGATAGATGAACGAGGTGCGAAGCACCGAATTAAGTTGTAGACGCGATGGTAACGCAGCTTTTATCAATCAATCGCTTGCGTCAATCGACAGGATTGTGACTATTAATTTAAATAAAATAACATAGCCCAAAATAAAATTCTCAATTCGAGAAGTGGTCACTTTCCAAACCTTCTAGAGGTAATCACAAGTCGGAAAGAAGCCACTTCCCGAACTAACCGGTTGGAAATTTATAGCTCTTATTTCCCAAATTATAAAAATTTAGTAATGGTTCAATTACTAACTGATTATGAATAAACAATAAACTTTACCAATTAATAAATTTGTATTTACCATTATTATTACATTATCAATATTTTAAATTAATACTAAATGAGATCAACTTAATAAATTTAATGTTTTAAATTTAACACTCCAACCGTCAAGTTTTTTGTTCCTTAATGTTTTGTTTTGCATTTTAGAAAGTTAACACTTCAGCTTTGAACTGAGTTAATCCTTGTTAAACATCGACCTACACGTTTATGCTATGTTAGCAGTGCTCGAACTGCATCGTCCAAAAAGAATTAAAAAGCACTGTAGATTTATTAGATAATCTTCCAGTAACACTGAATTTTTAGAGGTTTTTTTTGTTTAATTTTCCTTCATTTGCTATTTTTGGAAACCTTCAAGTACAGTGATGATGTTGGTTTTGTTGTTGAAATCCCGTTATTAAGTCTGCAATAATTAGAACTTGTGATTCGTTATTTACATATTTTGAAGTACTTTTTATTAGTTTTAATAAATTTTTGTTGAAAATTTTAAAGATTGAAAACGCTGTTGCTTCAAATTAATATGGTTTTATCGCAACAATCTGCTATTCTTTTGTGCGTCTTACAAAAATGTTTACCATCACTCCTGCATCTACTTATTATTTCACTTATCAGTGAGTGGGCCGGGTAGGAAACCCTGCGGCATGCCATATTCAATCGATACAGAAGACGTGTGACCAATATATTTGACAGATTGCATTCTATCGGAATGCGCAATTATCCGTATAGACTAACAATTTCGTGCATAACTTGGTTAGTTTTTATTCAATTATTGTGTGTTGATTTCAATTTAGCATCGATCCACCGACCTTACTTCCGCACTTTTACAGCTAATCGGCAAATGCATCTTAAAATTTACACTAATTGTTTATTAATCTACTACTTCGGGTTAACGAGTTTAACGGTGTAATCGGAGTCACGGCAGATTTTCAGTACTTTATTCGGCTATGGCCTTTATTTTGTTTTCCTGTCTTCCTTCATTCGGTATGTAACATAAAATACTTCTCACTGCTCATTTGATTCACTTGCAAACTTTCAGCCCGAAAACTGAAATTAAAACAATATTTTCTCAAAATTTCTTCAAAAATGCTTGTATTACACAGCCTATGCTTTTTTTATTCCAGGATGTTTAAATCTAACTGTTCTCATGGGCATATAGTTAACAAAGACTTATATTCCACACAAGATTTATACATTTCTCCTTTTTAAAGCGACCAACCACATCTCAAGTGAATTTGCTATATTTATAGCACACTCATTTCTCTAGAATACGCATTACCATAAAACCGTATAGGTAAGTCTACAAAAATCTAATTCGACTACACATATTTGTATTTGTAAAAGTTCAATGCTAACACCAATTAACATTATCGAATGAATTGCTATATCGTATATTATATTAGATTTAGGTCGGATTATAAATGCGATAACATTTTTATGAATTGATTAAAATATCACACACCGATTATATCGTTTTTACTGAACGGAAATTACAGTGCCAAACTGATTTCAAATGCTTTTACACATAGAAAATGGTTTTCGATTTAATTTTATTCACGTACATCGACGTTGTAAAATTCGCTAAATTATTATAAAATTGTTTCTTCGCCGATAAACATTTTTTAAAGAAGAACTTTTTGATTGATATTTAAAATGATTTGATCCGGAACACGGTTTTTCGTTAACATCATTTTCCCAACTCTTATTAGTAAATAACTACAGGAAACTGTTGAAGCAAAATATAATTTAACAATCGTATTTTTTCGACAACAAAATTATTTTACTTTTTTTTATCATGGATGATATTTTTTTTGATTGATTGTTCTTATTTTGCTCTCTCGTAATGAATATTATAAATTAGAATTTTGTTTATTTTTGTGAACAATGTAAATATTTTATGATTTATACAAGTTGAAAAGAAGATCAATTTATTTTACAAGTATTCTAAAAGTAAATTTCTTGTTTTTGATTAAACAGATTGATAAGAAATATAAAATGAAAATTCGAGATAAGAAAAAAGATGTAATCAAAAGTTATGTATATCTGCCATTTTCAGTGAGTTGTCTGTTAGACAAGGAAAAAGTGTATTCTTTATATTATTAAATTCTGACTGCGTTACTTGTCGTCTCCATTCAAACTGCTTGGGGTTACGTTCTCCCTCGTTCGTTTTTCCCCTAAGCGATTTAAATGATTATTAACACCCGTCTGTGCATTTGAAAATTCAAATGGCTCTACAATACAAATGGATTTGTAGATTTTTTTGATTCATTCAAGAGATCAAAATAAGCGCATTCTTAAATTTGAGCATTAATTTTAAGCTTATATTCTCATACTTGCATGAAATTATTTTTTATTACCCACTTGGATGGATTGTAAACGCTTTTCAGGCTTTGTATAATGACAATTTCTCTATTTTGATCTATCATTACACATGGTTTTCTGCAATAGACAGTGAAAATTTTTAATTTCTGCTTACGTGATAAAAGTCTGATTGTCTTTTATGATATTTGTTGATATTAAATTTTTTTTTCAGATTAATTTACGACTAATTCTTGTCAGTGGGAAAACGAAAGAGTTCCTTTTCAGTCCCAGCGATTCGGCAGGAGATATTGCACAGTACGTCTTCGACAATTGGCCTGAAGGTAATAAATATCTTACTTTTTCTTTTTATGAATGAATTATATTTAAGATTCGACAATACTGTAAATTATCGTCGCTATTAATTACATTTTATTATTAGTCACCAACTATTACTTCGGGACTGTAATAAGGCGTAACGACAATTATTTATTACATTGTATTTTATTTTAATATGTTTCCGTAAAAACTAGTACTCGTAATTACTAGTTCTAGTTAATTTCAATTATAATTACTAATTTAAACTACATAGTGTTTACTAATAAGGGGAAGCCCAAGGTTGGATATCGGCAATCTAGATCCCAATTTTTTTGGTGATTCTAAAAGCCAAAATAATTATGACGGTCTTTGGATTTTGTCCAATAACGTTTGGTTTTTGAGTTATGAATTTTTGAAAATAGTCTAATTCCATCTCAAATCAACTGAAGAATTTATTCGACCCCCACCAAATTTTACGAAACTTGATACTCACCATCGTAGTAAGAAATAAAAAATACAAATTTAAGGATTTGTCCAAAGGACATCTGTTTCCTTGTTTTGGTCCTTCAAAAAGTAAAAATGTCAGTGTGTAGACTTGTAGGAAAATGACTGTAACTTCATCCACACTGGTCTAAATTTAAAAATAAAAAATGTTCTGTAAAGATAAATGAACATTCTATTCAAATATTCAACCAGATTTTACTTTTTCAACCCCAAATTGGATTAATTTTAACCATATTTCTAAAAGGATCTTTTTAGGTTGACAACCAAAAAAAAATCAATCCGAGGCTCAAGAATGTATGCATTTATACTGATATTCTTCCAACGACTTTTTCTCTTTCTTTTCTTCTTTGTTCTTTGCCCAGTCTTTTCAATTTATCGCTCTCTTCATTTTCGTATATTCTAGAGCTTGAGTTAAACATTAAACGATTCAAATTTTCAAGAGTAAAACAAAAATAATATTATTTCTCTGTCTTTTGCATAGCCAGACTTTTTTCGAAGGTGGGCTAATAGTATATATACAAACAAAAACAACGTTTTTCAAGTTCAAGTTTCTAGTTGCACCTGCTCGTAATAATTTGACAGACTGAACTGTCGTATACGTGAATATCCAGGCAATGATCTACTCCATTGCAATTGGATTCTCAGTAAATACCTAGATGTGTGACTTTGCTACTCTGCTCCAGACTCTCCTACTCACAACCTCCACTGTCATAATAAAAAATACATTTCATGTTATGAACTCCATGTGATGGAATGACCCTATTTCGTGTAAGATATTCAAGTGGTTCCCAGTCAATTATTTGCCCTGAAAGTTTACCCTATACAGGCAAGAATCACTGATTTCACTGCATTCTTCATGATTCAAAATTAGAAAAAGAATATTGACTTCTCTATTATTAGAATAAATTAAAACATAAAATATGTTTTTGATGCGTTCGGGTTGGCTTTGCTTAGCGGAAGCAAAGACGAAACTCCATTCATTCAAGTCGTGAACGTAGGCAGTTCATGAAAAATGAATCACCATCACCTTATCGTGTGACTGCAGTTTCGCTGTTACCCTGTATATGGGATTCAGCTCGTCTGTGTTCACTCATTAGTGTTCACATAACTTAAACTTCAAGAGAAACATGAGCACATTCTATTACTGGTTGTAAAACTTGATTCTTTGTTGAAATTTGTTTATCATGTTCAACATAGATATTTCTTATCTCTATTAGCTTCCTTTTAATAAGCCTTTCAGTTGTTTATAGATGAACTTTACGAAGCGGCATAGCTCTGTATTTTCTATACCAAGTTCCGAGAGCTGGGTTGCAACTGCTTGCATTCGTGGTTTCTTCCACTATTCTCACATGGCTTGCTCACAACAAACTGGGAAAATGAGGTTGTTATTTGATGGCGCCAGGTACATACTAAAACAAGGGAAGACAGAAGAAAACTGTTCTATTTGTTCACGGAAAGAATCAAGTCAAGAAGATGGGGTGAGGTATACTAATTCACAAATCCAGGAAAAACACAAAATAAAATAAAAATACAAATTTGCAACTAAGCCTTAAATTGAAGATTTGAAACTTAGGAAGTATAGGAAAAACACAAATGAACACGGATAACGCACTAAAGGTACGCTCCTGAGGAAAACATACGACTTTCAAAAATCGCTACGTCTTTGAGTAATATAAACATATTACAAAGAAAAACATAATCAAAAGTGAGAATAAAGAAAATAAGTACCTAATACGTCTATCGAATTGCATATAAAAATAATTGCGAGCCCGCTTAACCTTCTACCCTTAATCAGCAGTATAATCCCTGGATTCTGAATTCTCCGTATGTTACTTCATTCATTAGGTATATTCCTGTCGATCGAGGCATCAGTGAAAGCTAAAATTCACAAAAAATATTCATACACCAAATCACCTGTACTCTTCCCATATTCAAAATGTCAAATGATCAAAATTACATCACCCAAAGACATATCACATTGTTAGATCACGCTATGAAAAGTTGTCGATGCCAAAAATAAGGAAAATAATTGGTGTAAGCTTCAAGATTAACATCAGAAAGGAACATCTCCCGTTTGGCGATAAAGACAGGTGGACATTAAATGGAGGGATATCGTGGACTAAAACCAGTCACAAAAATATCCAAAAATAAAACATCAGCATCCAAAATGGCGAAATTCATTTTGCACATCGCACAAAATTTCGGAAGATGTCCTCAAAACTGGAAAAGCTTCATGGCATCTCACGGATAAGATTTTCATAGCGGAATATATGTGGACGATGATGTTTGCAAAATCATCGTCATCACCAACATGTTTGCTGAGGCACTGCAAAAATATAAATAATTTCATACCTGTGATAACTAAGTAAATTCACAACACTATGAAACATGGCACGTTTTAAAAATTAAAATTGAATGTAACTGCACTCCTGAATCATTGCAGTAACACTGGCTTGTAGTTTGACCGCATACTCTCCTCGTGCGACGCGCACGATCCAGGCGGTTTTAAAGTTACGTATAGATTACGGATAGATAGATGACCATAAAATTGGTGTTTTATATTTATATACACTATCTATTTCATCTATTCATATATCAATCCATTCGAATGTAGGTTTTCATTGTGCATTAGAAGAATTAGGCAGCTTGCCTTCGATGTGCCTGCACCTTGTTTTATGTTGTTATGATGGCAAATCATTAACACAGATCGACGGCTTTGCGTGCCCTCTGAAGTACGAAAGACGGTCAAGAAATTCTTAGACTGTACTCAGATTCGAACCGGGATTCTTGCGTTAGCAGTTGATCTCGCTAACGTTTAGGCTATGACCGTCGTCTCATATTTATAATAATGAAGGTTATATCTAATGCTGAGAATAATCCTTTATCATTTTATATTGTTTTTCGTGATGCTTTCTAAGTATCGGTCTAACCATGATAGAATATATGATTGAATTCATCGAATTCTTCATCTAAGTCGTATTGTTCGTTTCCGTACATGAAAGGACCTACTTGTTTAACGTGGGCTCCTAACCAACGCAAGTATAATACACTTCATTTCGAGATGGTCTTTCATGGCAGATTATTTATCTCGGTGGTTTACCGTTGCTTTCTCAGGAGAGACGGTCAGAATATAGTTCTTATCCTGGCCCTGATTGGAGTCCGGTATTTCGCCTTAGCAGTAGACATACTTAACTGCTAAGCAAGCTACGACCGTTTCTCGTCGTCGAGAGATGACTTCTCGAATGCTGCGGTCCCATAAAACACAAAGTCGTTCAAAATTGATATTAACAAAACTAAACCCAATAGCCCATAGGTTTAATTTTTGACCAAAACAACGTCGTTTTTAGTTTATGATGTAAACTCTTTTTCTGTTCATCTGACGTAATAGGGACCCACAGATGAGTGAAACTAGGCTCGATTTTTTCCCTAAATATAATTTATTATAAAGTGAGTGACAATAACATAGTATGTATATATTTTCAAAGTTTTTACTCATACTAGAATGGTCTCGATCTAGTATTATGGTATTATGTAAGGTAGAACTTAATTTACTATGTGTATAAATTCAATTTACCTAATGCATATTTAATTGACATTGTTTGTTTACTTGAATCATCCATACCCAATTAAGACTAATCTATTTTTCTTGCACCATAATAATAATACTTTGCTGCCAAAATTAATTTTTTTTACCTTTCAAAAAAAATCTTTAACAACATTGTGGAAGTAATATTTTGTTATATAGTTTCGTACATGCAAGTAGTATATTTAAAATATAGATTTTGCTTGGGAGCATTTTTTGGCAGCCGACATTTTTATTTTTTAACCCTCGTCACTTGGACAGTGATAAAGAAATAAATATTCTGAAACAATTTTCTTGCTGAGCGCTAGTTTTGCTTGCTCATGCTAAATTTGTGTTTTATTTTACCCGGTGTGAACGAAATTTATAACGGGATTTTAATATCAAACTAATGTGTTCGAACTACGGCGCGGTCAATTGCGCCCTCACTACACTTGTGTTGCGTGCGGCGCGGTCAACAAAGGTGCCTTTTAATCAAGGTTGCTTTCATAAGTGTAATGAAATTCGACCAGAAGTTTTTCAATTAATTTTTATTTTTAATATCCTCATAATTATATGCATAAGTACATTGCTGCAGCATAAATTATTAAGCTTAATATCGGTAGCGTGTTAAGCATTGCATTACAACCTATTGTTTTTGCATTTACTAGAGATAAATTATGATAGTAACCTTTTAAAATAATAGTAGATTTATGAAGATTTTGTAATAAATTATTTCCTTACTAGAACCACCTACTCTTTTTCATAATAATAATTGCCAATGTTTAAAATTAATGGATAAGGAACGTGTTAAGTGATTGTAAAAGCGTACTTAGTCAATGTCGTTATTATAACAAATTAAAAATTGATTTACATATTATTACGCACGTAGAGGGGAGCGTAGCCAGTAGCGGCTATAAGGCAAAAATTGAAAGATTAAATTTAAAACCGTAACATATTTTACTGCAGTTCTTCCGGTGGCACCTTACCCCGGGGCACTACGCTTGTCCGCCGCCACTGTATCACTGATGTCCGACAGTAACACTTATATGGGTCTATAATTATGTTTATATGTATTTAATTATGTTATTAAAAGACGGTCAATAGCATCGCCGGTTAAGCACGTTGACTGCTAAAGTGTCGGTTACATTGGACCCGGATCCGCTCCGTTCGGTTCCGTCTAGAGACCCGTCTTAACGGAATAAAACAAACATATCGTCAGTGTCTAGCGAAAACCTCGTAAGTCCAAATTTGTCAAAAATTGTTTTATTCAAAAATATCGTTTAAAACCTTGTATCTCAAAAGATTATGCGTTAAAACCATTAAAAAATAGATGGAGTAATATATTTATAGGATAAAATGAAAACCTCGTATATTTTACAGTGAGATGAAAAACTCGTAAGTCGTAATTTATAGGATATTAAAATGAAAACCTCGTATATTTTACAGTGAGATGAAAACCTCGTAAGTCTAAGTGTACGTGTAAAACAATAAGTTGAACGTTAATTATCTAATTAACGTTCCGCGAAGCTCACGTAAGTAACATTAAACCATAATGTTTGTTAATTTATTACAGTTGATCTATGTTTAGAGACAATTGAAAGCCCTGCCCCAATACTGTCGTCTGAAGTAGAAGCTGTGTTGTCTGATATTATACTATCAGATAATCTATCTCATAGTGATGTAGAAAACGGTGAAAATTTACAGGACTTTTCTTCGGACTCTATTGATGATCCTAGCTTTCTGCCAGATGGTAATAATAATCTCGGTAATAATAGTGATGACTCTACTGGTGCATCGAATTCTAACAATGATAATATCGACACCCAAGACTGCGTTGTTGTGAACTTAGACTCTCAGTCTACAAACAGTAACACCAGGAAACGACAACCTAGTGTAAAAGGAATTAATGTTGCTCAAGAGAACAAGAAAAGAAGATTAGCTGGAAAAGCGTATTTAGGCAAGAAGAAGTTCAATATCGAACCAAAAAGAAAATCAAGAGAATTGAAACCTTCTTGTCAATGTAAATCGAGTAAAGGCATAAAACCGACTTATTTTTGTGCACAGTTTTCGGAAGAACGTCGAGAAGAAATTTATCAACAGTTTTGGAACCTGTCATCATGGCAAGAGAGGAAAGTGTACGTGGCCGGTCAAATTGGGAGGGAGGTCTCAATGCTGATGAAAAATTTCAAGACGAAGAACTGCCACTATTATACAATCAACGCTTGAAAATTAAGAACACAAAATTCAAACATCTACAGGAAATGAAGTCGGTAATTCCAAAGGATTTTCATTCATTTTAGGATTCCCTGCCGCACTAAATATATTATATTATTAAACTAATTTTGCAAATAAATTTCTTTTTTAATAAAAATTTCAACAATTTGTTTATTTCCATTAATTAAATTTTTTACTATGAATGAATGAAAAACTCGTATCTCCACTGATATTGCTACCGAAAACCTCGTAAGTCTTATAATACAAAGTTGGATAGTAATTTTTTCAAAAAATGTGTTATCATTAAGTATATTAGTCTTAATAAACGTTGAATTAAAAAAAAAAATTCACTCTGAAGGGTACTAGTGAAATTAGAAAGTTTTTTAAGTCTCCTGTAAAATGTTACTTTTAGTACTTACGAGGTTTTCACTAGACACTGACGATATGTATTTTGATGGCCGTCGCTACATTCAACCAGGACGGAATGGTGCGGATCCGGGTCCGGGTCCATTATAATCACAGCCTAATTCTGAATACCCGGATCAACTCCAGGAAAGTAAGAACGATATTCTGCCCGTTTTTCCTCGGAACGCAATATCACACCATGGAGATGTAATCTATTTGGTAAAACCTGTGGCACAATCTTCTTGAAATGAAGTGCAGTAAACTTCCAATGGTTAATGTAAAACAGTTTTTTAAACTACAATTTTCATTGACACTTCCACTCTTTCTTGCACTGGATTAAAATTGTGGTTTGTTATTTTTCTTTTTAATTCAAATTAAGCGAGATATATACATAATTAATTATGTTAATTGTGTTACTGTTGTATCTGCACGTGCTACCTCACCTCGTGCATTTATTAAAATTATTATCACATTATGTAAGAAAAACAAAAACTACAAATTCTTTTAGATTGAAAACATTCTTTGCTCATTTGGGAATACACCACTGAAAATTTAATCAATTTAAAAGTTAATACATTATAGGTGAAAACGAAGGTATGATGAAGTAATTATATTTTTAAGAGTACGTCGATTTGTGTATGGATTAATTTTATAAAACGTGGAAACTGTGCCTAGAACATTTTCTTTTCTCAGATTATACGTTCCATACGAAATCAATCAATTTTTTGCAACTATTTTCATGTACATCTTTGATTTTACTTAAATTTGGTGTACTTCTAAGTTATGCCAAATAAACGGACCCGGATTTTTTTATTTGGTCCTGCAATGGCCCGTTTACATTGTACAGTCATCCAAAGTTTGGCTTATAGAGCTTCGATAAATTATTTCTACTGGCCGAACCGTATTTTTTTATATAATGAAGATATTGGATATGCCTTTTCAGTGAGTTGCTGTGTGTAAATAATTAAAGTCGCAAAATCGGGGCCCTGATAAAATTTTAACTTTGAGTGCCCCTCCCCCAAAAAGGGGTAATTTAAAATTCTTAAAGAATTGTATTATCTTTATTATACTTTTGGCTACTTGCATACCAAAGTATGCTGTTGGTTTATGAGCAACATCGTTAAAGAGCGGAGGGGCACTCAAAGTCAAAACGGTAACGGACAATTGGGCGCGACCGATTGGGCGCGGCCGATTGGGCGCGAGGAAAATTTTATGAAACTATTATTTACATATTAGCTTCGTTCCAACAAGCAGTTCTGTTATTGTTCACGAGCAATAAATATTCAACAGAGTTGTTGCTATCGTACCAACTACAATCATAAGAAAAAAAATTGCATAGGAAATCAGCGTTTTAAAAAAAAATTGAAATTTTCTACATTTCCTCATTTTTAACATTTTTTACAAAATTCTTTCACTAACATGTTCCAGAAAGATTCCAGATTAATAATAAGTACTATATTAAAAAAATGTATTTTTTGAAGTGAAAATAATGGAATTATTCTTAAATCTAAAATTTAAAATGAAACAGTTGCTGTTGCAACAAA
Organism: Podabrus alpinus; assembly: GCA_932274525.1. Taxonomy (NCBI): domain Eukaryota; kingdom Metazoa; phylum Arthropoda; class Insecta; order Coleoptera; family Cantharidae; genus Podabrus; species Podabrus alpinus. Next base: position 60,915,925 of record OW026457.1, on the reverse strand, counting down.
TGAACACGATCTGTAAACAAAGTTTAAACTCGTTTGCGAATTCGCGCACGCGTATCCACTTTAAGAACGCTTGGTTCTTGCTCTAGAGCAAGAATCGTTTGAACTCGTTTGGCCCCTAGTAAGAAAAAATAAGAAAATGTATAACCCTTAACCCCCCCCCCCACACTAATCTTACGTAAGGTAAATTATTACCCAATGAGAAGCCAGATATTAATTATAAACAGATATAACAGATAAAAACAGTATTGTGTTTCACATTAACATTAATACCAACAGCACCTAAATTAGATTCAATAATTTTTAAATTTTGAAATTTAATTAAAAAAATAAAATATTACGTAAGAAATTGTCTTGACCCCCCTACCCCCGAGTAAGAAAAAATAAGATGTCAGCTACCCCCCTCCCCCTAAACGTCTTACGTAATACATGAACGGCCCCTAATCTAGAATTCCGTCCTAGTAGTTCTAGTCTGTGGGAACGACATTTCATGAATGCGCTTGCGTTGTAGTAATATTACTGGAAATAATCGTTGTTGGAACGAAGCTATTATAACAATTTTGTAAATTATTAACTAAATCTAGAAATGTTTATTTAGGCAATAAAAAAAATTATAATTAAAAATTTAAAGAAAAAGTTTTTAAAATGTTTATTTCTTCTAACAATTACAAATAAAATAAAAATGTCTATTAATAAAGTACCTAACTAATCACGGATTCATTTCATAATTATGGGAAATGCCCCGCAAGAAGTCTATAATATTTCTATTGGCGTAATCCTCTACTAGAGTATTTCCTTTTCTTAATAGGTGGATTGTTGCCGGCAAGTAATTGCTCATAAAAAAACATCTCTCCCTAGTTGAATGATTTTTAAGCTAGAAATTAATTTTCAAATGTTTGGGTGATCAGTTATAATAATAATTAATCCGTAATGGATAAATTTTTCATCGCGCCCAATAGTCTTTGCGCCCGGTTGTCTTTGCGCCCGGTTGTCTCCGCTCCCAATCGGCCGCGCCCAATCGGTCGCGCCCAATTGTCCTAGACCGAAGTCAAAATTTGATCAGGGCCCCATTTTATGAGCTTTATACAATATTATTTATACAAAAACACTCTCGGAAACGGCCTATTCAATATCCTCATTCTACAAAAAAATACAATGTAAACGGGTCACTTGAGGGCCAAACATAAAAATACGAGTCCTCTTATTTGGTTCAACTTAGAAGTATGCAAAATCGAAGAGGGACATGAAAACAGTAATATGCGATCGAAATAGTAAACTAATAAAAATTGGCCTTTTTCCGTTTTTTGTTTTGTTAACTATTTGGGATAGTCATAATATCCCAAAGGTGAGCGAATGGCTGAATTGCTAGCGTGTTCGCTTTCAAGCCAATATTCACGGGTTCAAATCCTGTGAGGTACTATCTATAGAAGAAATTTTCGCTCACCAAATGTCTATCTGCTGGCCCCAGATAACATTATTTATGGCTAAAAAAAACTTCCCTGATGGAGTAGGCGGTGTAAAAATCGTCTATTCCCGTGGTTCGGAATCCACGTTAAGCTGTAGGTCCTCTGTGCTCGTCACACATTTTCAACACGCAACGAGCAGAGACAGGGAGGTATCGGGAAAATGTCGCAAGACGTTCATAACCGAATATAGATAGATATAATATCCCAAATCCCAAATTTGGATCTTTGTTTATTCTGCATAAAGAAAATTTTCTGTATTGAAAATACAAATTACATATTATAGGCCAGGTCTCACAAATTTCAATTTGGAAATAATTCCAGAAAAGCTAGAAGTAAACCTAAGAAGTCTGCGTTCGACGCCATATTTGAAGAAAAAGTCGAAATGAGAGTTTTCTCAATTATCTCTTTCAACATTTATTTTACCACAAAGTGAATTATTATCAATATTATTCAAAATAAAGCTCCCGACAAAAAAGGTCTAAATATATTTTTCGCAAAATCCGCTCTTTTCGAGATAAGCACGGAAATCAGCGTCATTTTTTATACATTTATACTTGTTTGCACATCACCTTGCGGTCGAGTATTGCGGTGCATTTTTTAAGGCCTCTTTTGCTTCGCACGTATAGGAAAGAAAGTCTACTACATCAAAATCTGAAAACCACGTTATTATAGCCAAAATCCAAAAAAAAGAGGTTCGCCTGTTCTCAGAATCCTATATAGAGGTTAGAACAATTTTTATCTACTACCGTGCGAAAGACCTACTTCCCAAACACATTTGCATTAGGAAAATGCGTGATCTTTTGCACTAGTGCGAAAAGTAAAATTTGCGGTTATTTTTTATTTATTTCATCAACTGAGCATACCGGAGAGTTGAAATTTTGCATGGACATAAGGTTCCGTATTGTATATTCGACGGAAAATCAAAAAACTTAAAAAAATTATTCGCTTTTCGGGGGGGCTGAAATATTTTATCATTGAGCCCTCATAACTCTGTTATTTATCGAAGGATTTTTTTTTATTTTGTTCATTTCAAATTAATATTTATCTGCAATTAAAAGAATATCGAAATAAATAACTTCTGTGTAAATTTTAAAATATTTAATTAATTTTTACCAAAATTTTATTTCGCGTTTGATAGATATTTTCACTTTTGCATTTTATTGCGGTGCTGAAGTTTTGCACTGGCGTTGGTTCCGTAATGGATAGACAGAGGAAAAATAAAAAAAAAATTTAATTATCAACTTATCGTTTTAGGAGGGCCCAAATATTTTATCATCAAGCCCCCACAACTCCGTTATTTATCGGAGAATTGTTGATTTTTAGTTTAATTTTGTTCATTTTGAATTTAGATTTATCTGTACGTAAAAAATACGTAGGTCGTAACGGAACTTTTAGTATTCGTTCAATCACAAATAAATTAATTTTTCCGAAATGCTATATTTATATTATACGAAAAATTTTTTACTTTCGCATATCACTGCGAAGCTGAACTTTTTCCCGCACATAGTTTCGATGTTTGGTATAAGAAATAAAGACAAAAAATTTAAAAACGGGCCTGGTACGATAGCTGCCGCAAATTTTAACCTTCATTCGTGCAGAACTCCGTTGTTTATAGTCGGAATTGAGATTTTTTATTTTCTTGTGATTTCTCCGAAAAAGAATTGTATTTCTTTAGAAAGGTATACAAGTCCTTGTTTATTTTCTACTTTTTGTTTCAATTTTTTATTCAACATTTATTTCAAATATTGTCTAACCTTTTTTTGTACTGTAATGACAATTTCGTTCATAATAATTCAACCAATATGATGTTACAATCTCATCAATTTGAACCAATCATAATCTACTTCCTTTGACAATACAGACCACGGTGGTGTATTGTCGCGGCAATACGACCACCGTGGTCTGTATTGTCAAATTTCCATAGTAACGATAGAAACTACGTGAACGCATACTATAAATTATTTGCTGTCAGAAAAAATTGAAATTTTATTTACGAAATTGTCAAACGAATTCCACACGATACTATAAAATTGTCGGTTAATTTTTAAACCATGGAATCTTCGTGTTTGTCGCCATTTCAAATCACCATTCGTGCTAAAGCACTCATGGTGATTTTAAGGGCGACAAACACTCAGTTCCAGTTTCAAAAATTATTGCCGACAATTTGATAGTCTCTTGTGGTATTATATATGATTATTTTTTCACGCACGTAGATAGCAAACTCACAGTCATCAAGTAAATATTGAGAAATACAAAAAAAGCTATCTTAACTTTTTTCCTTAACATTAATAGTGTAGAAGTATAGTATATTTCAGATTAATTGGAATTAAAAAAAGTCTAGCATCAAATTACGTTGTTATAAAAACGTACAAACTATGCAAGGAAATATAATATAAGAGATAAGATTATCGCGCCAACCTTTAGCAATGCATATGCTGACAAAGGTTGGCGCGATAATCTTATCTCTTATATTTATAAATTTCCTTGCATGTTTATACGTTTTTATAACAACGTAATTTGATGCTAGACTTTTTTTAATTTCAATTAATCTGAAATATACTATACATGCAATTTCAAAGAAACTTGTAATATTTACCTCTTTAATAATTCTTCAGTTAAAATTGAAAAATAAAATATTGAAATGATAAATAAATAATAAAAACAACCTATTACGGAAAATGGCAAATAAATTACATATCATTGGTTTCGAAAAAGTACGTTAGTAGATAAAATACTGTAAAAAAGTGATACTGCCACAGGGAAAGGAAGTTAGGTATCTTGGGATGCGACTGGACAAACGACTGACGTGGGGTTCTCACATTTGGAATAAAAGACTACAACTAGGCCATACTCTGAGAAAATATTACTGGCTGCTGAATCGTCAATCAAAGTTGTCCCTAGAAAATAAGATTCTCATATATAAAGCAACAATAGTTCCAATTTGGACATACGGCATTCAGCTCTGGGGAGCTGCAAGCAACTCCAACATCGCCAAAATCCAGAGGTTCCAATCAAAGATCTTGAGAATTATTGCTGATGATCCGTGGTATGTGCCTAACCAGGTTATCCATCGTGATCTTGACATAGCTACAGTCGAGGAAACTATCAAATCGTTCAGTACAAGATACCAAAACCGAGTGAGAGACCACCCCAACTCTCTTGCTGTAGAACTACTGACAACCCACATAACCAAGAGGCTGAAGCGTTTCGATCCACTGGACCTGCCTCATCGCTTCTGAGTCGGTTGCCTCTCACCACCTTCAGACCCGAAGGAGCTGAAAAACTAATGTAACATTCATATAAGATCGACTGAAATGGAGGAGTGCCACTGGGCGAGCTCCTTCTGTGTTTTGGATTATTTTGATAATTTTTGCTTCTCGTTGTCAAATATTTTACTCATTGTTTATATTTTAGACAGATTGTAAAACAATAGGTATTCAAATAAAAAAAAAAAAAGTAGATAAAATTTGTATGCAACCCGTGTGAAAGTGCATATTCTCGCACTTCCGCAAATGCCTCAACTTTTTTCACACTTGTATCATAAATAAATATTTTCACATTATGCTCCGACTTGTACTTGGTTTAATATTGCTAACAACTATTTTGGATTTCCAATACATTTGAAACTATCAATTCACTACTTCGTATTATTCAACAGATTTGCCTCTATTTTGGTCCTAGGCTGATGTCGAAAGCTTGTGGATTATTTTCCGATGCCAAACGCATTTAATTAAAAAAATATCATATCCTAATTATATACATGCAGCCCCCCTTTTTCCTGGCGTTATAGCGGACTATAGTGTAAAAATCAAAAAATTCTCGTGGTTATATCTCAGAGAGGGTTGATTTTACCAAAAATATGATTCGAACCATTTTGTAGAGAATATTATCTTGAATAATATTGATAACAACTACCTTTGTCGTAAAATCAATTTTTAAAGAGATATTCGCGATAAACTCCAATTTCGACGTCTTTTTTCCAATATGGCGTCGAACGCAGACCTCGTAGGAGGGGGAAAACTTATTATATTGACTACAGCTTTTTAACATAGTGTTTAAAACGGTTTGCAAATTTCCTGAAATAATTTTCGAATTTGGTGACAGGCGTAGATAATAATACAGCTTACATCTTCGAGTACATTATACAGTACAGCTCAAAAAGATAAGTACACTTATATTATTTAATAGTTTTCAAAATTTTAAACATTAAACACTTTTTAAATCGATTATTTGAAAAGAAATCAAGTAATATAATTTATTTGCATCAAGTTTAACAAAAAAAAAACTGAAAAAATGTTATTGTGTTGGCTAAATTCTGGTTTCTTACAAAAATCCACCTTTTGCTTTTATAACAGCTCGGCACAAACGAAGCATTCTTTGGGTGAGTTTATGCAAAGTTTCAGGTTGAATTGCATTCCAAGCATCTTGCACGACTTGCCATAAATGGGTTTGTGATTGGGCCCTTTAGTCGAACCTTCCGATCCAGTTCCTCCCACAATAGCTCTATAGGATTCAAATCCGGGAACGGGTGGCCTATCCATATAATTTAGCACTCTCCGTTTTTCAATTTCTATCAAATAGTCTCTGGACAACTTCGATGAGTGCTTGGGATCATTTTCTTCTTGAAAAATAAAACCTCTCCCAATTAAACGTCGACCTGATGGCAGCACATTGTTTTCCAATATTTGTTTATAACCTCCTTTTTTCAAAATTCCTTCTATTTTAATAATATCTCCAACACAATTCTTGCCAAAACATCCCCAAATCATAACGGACCCTTCGCCGTGTTTCACCGTTGGGACAATACATTCATCCATAGCCCATTCTCCCTTGCGCTTTCCACAAAACTCGTCGATGAAGACCGAAGATTTAAAACTTCGACCCATCCGACCAAACAACCTTTTTCCATTGACTAATTGACTATATTTAATGTTTTTTTAGCACAAGCTAGTCTCTTCACTATGTTTTGAGGTCTTAACAAAAGGTTCCGCATAGCAATTCTTCAATTGGCCTGCTGTTTGCAACCTTCTTTTTACCGTCGACAAACTGACATTATTTGTACGAGTTTCGTTGATTTCAGCAGTAAGTTGATGAGCCGTCATTCTCCAATTTCGAATGCTATACCTTGCAGTTAATTTATCTTTACGTTTTTTAAGTTTTTAGCAACAATTGCCTCGGAGATATTATTAAAATAGAAGGAATTTTGAAAAAGAAGGTTATAAACCAATATTGGAGAACAATGTGCTGCCATCAGGTCGACGTTTAATTGGGAGAGGTTTTATTTTTCAAGAAGAAAATGATCCCAAGCACTCATCAAAATTGTCCAGAGACTATTTGAGAGAAAATGAAAAACGAAGAGTGCTAAATTATATGGATTGGCCATCCGTTCCCGGATTTGAATCCTATAGAGCTATTGTGGGAGGAACTGGACCGAAACGTTCAACTAAAGTGCCCAAAATCACAAACCCATTTATGGCAAGTCTTGCAAAATGCTTGGAATGCAATTCAATTTGAAACTTTGCATAAACTCACCCAAAGAATGCCTCGTTTGTGCCGAGCTGTTATAAACGCAAAAGGTGGATTTTTGTAAGAAACCAGAATTTAGCCAACATAATAACATGTTTTCAGTTTTTTTTGTTAAATTTGTTGTAAATAAATTATATTACTTGATTTCATTTCAAATATTTGATTTATAAAGGGTTTAATGTTTAAAATTTTGAAAACTCTTAAAAATTATAAGTGTACTTATCTTTTTGAGCTGTAGTGTATATTTCTAAACATTTGACAGATGCAGTTTAATTAATCTTTCAATGGCGCATCCAGAATTTCTGCAAAAGGATGACTAAAACAATTTATTTAGCATGCACCCAGGATGAAGTATTATTAACAAAGATTGAATCAAAGTCATCTTTTCAATGCCGTCAGACTGTCTCTTGATAAGATATCAAACTCAGTCAATAAACGTTTGATTTAGTTCTAACAGAAAGCCACTAAATTATGTTGGCGAGTAGAACAATTCATTATTGTGGAAATTTTTAGATTTTTAACGTTGAGGGTGCGATTTTAGCATCAGTGATGTCACGTGCTATTCAATTCAATTATTTAATTACGTGGAAATGAGTTGCACTAAATAAAATCTAATCAAGTCGCATAGCGAAGGACACCAGAAGTATGAATTTTCTTAATAAATTACGGCAACATTTTTTGTGTCGCTACCCCATCGTAAAGAAACTGCACGTAATACCTTAAGCGATCGAAGAAGCTAATTCATAGTAGCTAAATATTCAAAGACTAATGGAAATATAAGACTACTTATTTCATACTGTTTCGCATCTTTAAATTTGGTCTAGATCTTGAGACTTATAAGCTTAAGAATATTTTTAATGAAAATGAATACAGCTACTTGTTCCAGATAAGTATAGCTAAGCTTCGTAACTAGCTCGCAGAGCTGACAACGCGTCTAAACGATTTTCAAAAACCTTATAAAATTTAAAAATTACAGAGGAAATCTAAAATTGTAACTGAATTGCTGTTTGTGTACTTAATTATACTCGTTCGCAAAAACAAAAGTTCTCTGCAACCACGGGCAAAAATTAAGTAATTATTAGAAAAAGAAGCAATGGGAGAGAACATAGTGGTGGAAAATTTAATTAACGTTAGGGGAATTTGTACGTAATCTGCTTAATGGCTGCTTGTAGATTAAGAAAAATATATTAATAAAAACATGCAAAAAGCAAAAAAATTACAATAAAAATTTGCAAATGACGGCGGAAAATATGAGAGCAATTGTTTCTCAATTTTAAATTTTTAGCTCATCAAATAAAAGAAATAATTCGTAAGTATCGGATAACACAAAAAATTCTTGTGAATTCTTGATATATTTAATTAAAATTCATAATGAGAATAAAGCTACTTTACAAAAATTAATTATACGGTAGAGTAAGTTTTAAATTTCGTTTAGCTTTTCGGGCTTAATTAACAACATTAAGAATACTGCTAATATTGCCCAAAAAAAATGTAACTATGAACTGCATTCAAATATAGATTGTTTTAAAGAAATTAAAATAATTGAGATTAATTTGTTGGTTTTCCAGGTTTTATAAACCAAAGGCACTTGACAATTTGACAGAACGAGCATTGGGACCAACTGGCTTTAATTTTGTTGTTCATGACAAATTTATTTTTATAAAAGTCGGTGTAAATTGAAAAAGTAGATAAGGGTGAAAATTGAAAAACCAAGGTACTTACTTTTCATTTTCATTTAAAATAAGTAAATGTTAGCAGACATGGCGCCTGATTCTATATGATGGGTAACCAACTAGTCTACTTCCACCCCACATCTCCCATCGAGTAAACATATTAAATGCACAGAATACTATCGATCTATATATTTGCTATTAGTATGTCTATTGTTTGTAACCTGGTGAAATTTACAGAAAGCAATAACATGCGGTGTGTTTATTTGAAAATGATCTATCCTTAATATTTTGTTCTTTACATAAAATTACTTATTAATTACTAAAATGTATGTATGTGTATGTTCACTAGACGTGAAACTTAGTTGTTATATTATATTTATAGTGATAATCACGAGAGCTCGAGTATGACTCGTTACTAAAATATAGGTATTACAATATAATTTCACGTCTAGTGAACATACACGTACTTTTTAGTCCTAACTACTTAATGAGTCATACTCGAACTCTCGTAGTATATAAGTACATATATTTATTCATTGCCTCTTCATTAAATTTATCTACAGCAAGGTTCAAAATCAAGTCAACCGTTTAGTAAATTTACGTTACAGAATCTTTCTTCCACGATAAATTGATTAATGTTTTTCAGCAGAGTACCAAATATACAACAGAATATTTCTATCGCAAGATACATTTTGCTCCCCCCCCCCACCCCCAACGCGAATTTTTTAATGAAATTAGTGTCAAACGTTTGAACTTCGGTTGAGCTCCAATGAGCTTCCATAAAAATCGTTTGTACCACACGCATCGCGAGTTATTCGTGGAAACCTTTGGGATGTTGCTGTAGAAACGACAGCCCCCTCCCTTCCATCGAGAATTTTGGTATAAAGTTTATTTCAATCGATAGAGAATCGTTTGAGCTTCGATGAGCTTCCATAAAAATCGTTAATACCCCAAAGATTTTTAATACAAATTCAATTTTTTAGAACAATTTTGGGAGGGGCTGTAGAAATGCTTTTTTTAAGATGTAATTTCTTTTTAATAAAATAAATACCATCTATATTCATTGTCCATTTTAGTAGCTTTAAGTCGTCTTCGATTTTAGAATGGAATGGAAAAATAAATACTAATCGATATATTTGTTCTTCAATGAGCTTCCATAAAAATCGTTTGTACCCCAGAGGTGTAAAAGTAAAAGGTGTAAAAGATTGTGAAATTGCAAATTTTACCAACATCGCTACGAGCAAGTAGCGCGTAGAATTTTGATAACAATTAAAGTAGATTTTATTTTTTAACATTAAAAAAGAAAGCGAGCATCATAGTCGATAGAAATAGTTTACTAGTTCGTAGTACTGCTGTGAGTTTTTCGCAAATTATTTTTAGTCACGAATAAATTTTAAAATTTATTAGTGAAATAAAAAATTTTAATGAAATAAAATTGATGTCAATCGATAGAGAATCGTTTGAGTTCCAATTAGCTTCCATAGAAATCGTTTGTACCCCGAAGGCTTTTAATAAATATTCAATTCTTTTGAACAATTTCGGGAGGGGCGGTAGAAATGCTTTTTTTAAGAATTGATTTTTTAATAAAATAAATACTGATCGATCGAGAATTGTTTGAGCTCCAGTGAGCTTCCATAAAAATCGTTTGTACCCCAAAGGTAAAAAGTTCGAGTGTTAAAATATTGTGAAATTGTAAGTTTTACTAAATCGGTCCAAGCAAGTAGCGCTCAAAATTTGCGTATTATTTATTTCTTATAGATAAATAACTTGCGAGGTGATAATTTAAATAATTTTAGTTGTTAATAATATAAAAGCAAAAATAATAATATGTACAGTCAAGAAATGTCACTCAATTTCACACTCTTTCAAACGCTCTAACTTTTTTAGCTTTGGGGTACAAAGTATTTTTATGAAAGCTCATTGGAGCTCAAACGATTCTTGGTCGATTGACACCAATTTAATAAACAAAAATTGGGATGGAGGGCGGTGAAATGTCACTCAAATTCACACTCTTTCAAACGCTCCAATTTTGTTTACCTTTGGGGTACAAACGATTTTTATGGAAGCTCCAGGATTCGCCAAAACATAAGAAAATTAACAAATTTGGTATATTCTGTAAATGTATTGTAGGTGATAAAATCATTGGAGCTCAAACGATTTTTGATCGATTGACATAAATTTCATAAAAAAATCGCGATGGGGGGGGGTCGTGAAATGTCACTCAATGTCACACTCTCTTAAAAGTCTATAACTTTTTTCCTTTGGGGTGCAAACTATTTCTATGGAAGATCATTGGAGCTCAAACGATTCTCGATCGATTGAGACCAATTTTATTCAAAAATTTCATTTAATTAAAAAATTTATTCGCGATTAGAAATAATTTGTGAAAAACCACCATCAGTAATATGGTTTAGCAAACTATTTCTATCGACTATGATGCTCGTTTTCTTTTTTAATGTTAGAAAATAAAATCTACTTTAATTATTGTTATCGGCAATACTAAAATTCTGCGCGCTACTTGCTCGGAGCGATGTTGGGTAAAATTTGCAATTTCACAATCTTTGAAACGCTCTAACTTTTTCACCTTTGGGCTGCAAACATTTTTTATGGAAGTGGAGCTCAAACGATTCTCTATCGATTAGTTTTTATTGTATTAAAAAATCATAATATCTTAAAAACAGCATTTCTTTAGTCCTTCCCAAAATTGTTTTAAAGAATTTAATTTTTATTAAAAGCCTTTGGAATACAAACGATTTATGGAAGCTCATTAGAGCTCAAACGATTCTCTATCGATTGACACCAATTTTATACAAAAATTTGCGATGGGGGGACTGCCCTTTCTTAAAAAAAAACCCAAAGTTGCGAGTGGTACAAACGATTTTATAGAACCTCATTGTAGCTCCAACGATTCTCTATCGATTAGTATTTATTTTATTAAAAAATCACATCTTAAAAACAGCATTTCTACAGTCCCTCCCAAAATATTGTTTTAAAGAATTGAATTTTTATTAAAAGCCTTTGGAGTACAAACGATTTATGGAAGTTCATTAGAGCTGAAACGATTCTGTATCGATTGACACCAATTTTATACAAAAATTTGCGATGGGGAGCTGCCTTTTCTACTCCCCCCTCAAAGTTGCGTGTGGAACAAACGGTTTTTATGGAAGCTAATAGGAGCTCAAATTAAGATAAAATGTTTGAACTAATTTCATTAAAAATTTCGCGATGGGGGGGGGGAGCGATGAAATGTACCTTCTTTCGCACGCTCTACTCTACAGTAATATTCCCAAATTCTACTATATTATTATTATCATTAAATTTTTATTTAATAGTTTTTCTATTCAAAGGAACATTGTATCAATTTAACTTCTAACAGTCATTTAGCAGTTTTATGCAAAATCTGTTTTAAAATTTAAACAACTGTAGAAAATAATTTTTCTGCATTGGAGAAAAACCAAACATTTTGTTTCGTGAAAATATTGAATATGGTTCCTATTAATTCGTGCAAGAAATTCAATATATTCTGTGAGAAAGACAACAAATAAAGAATAGACTTTCACTAAAATTAAAAACTTATATCGCAATTTAAAAATAAAAATTAGATAGAGAATTTGTCGAAAATTGTGAAAACATTGTTGAAGTGGCGATCTCGTTTGATTGATAACTTGAGTAAGGTAACCCTGCCCTAAATAAAATTTTCAAATATTCTAAACGAAACAAATTTCCTGGTAATCTTTTTAAAAGAAAGGTCACTGTGAGGTTACCCTTTAATCCCTTTGGGTTTTGATTATTTACACGCTTTCGATGTATTTTTCAACAAAATTTGCTACGCTTCTTGAAATATTGGATATGCGAACATAATTTCATGTTTCCTAAAGAGTTTAATCGTGTCAAGTTAATATTTTAGCAGTATTAAAATTTGTACTGGATAAACATCCTTTTTCTCATCTTCTAAATAGAAGGCGGTGATAACGAAACTGTTTTGAGATAATTGATTTACAACCCATTCTTTGTCAAGTTTACTTTGTTTCGAATTAATTGTACCATTTCGGAATCCGGTTTGTTCATCAATTTTGAATGGAATCGAATCAAAACTTTGTAGTGCTGAATCTAACCTTTTGTAGATGTCTTACTTAACTTTGGAAAGTATTTTTTAATCTCCCCATTGTACTTGAAGTAATTCCACTCTGCATACAATGTAAATTCTAAACGCATAAACCAAAATATAAATAATATAATTATTTTTTGTTCGTTGCCCTGCCATATTAATTCTTTTCGTGTTTTATTATTCCATTTTTAAAGCTATAATTTTAACAAACGTAAACAAAATAAGTATCGGAAAGATTACAGAAAACAACGAAACAATAATTGAAGGGCCTAGTGGAAAAAGTAGTTAAGTCACTTTTTTTTCAATTTTGTGATTTTTATACTAATTTGTAGAGAATAAATGCCGCAATGTGAAAATTGATGATGAATTTTATTGATGAACCCTAATACTGATGTATTACTACCAACCTAACGAGAGGTGGAGTCAAGATAGTAATATCGTACAACAAAAAGAAGACGGATAGACTATTTCTTAGAACTATTCAATAAACAGTGGAATGAAGGAGATGAACTAAGCGAGGAACGTGAAGTGGAATATGGTGAACCGAAGATGAAATTATGTATGTAAATAATGTGGAACATGAAAAACAATAGAATTCCGCGAGAAGACAGAGAAGATAAAATATGGTGGGAAAAGGCTACAGGAAATCATAATTGATTTGATAAAAGAAACTTTGATTACGGAAGAAATGCCTTCAATAAGCGACAAACCCAATTATGAAAATTATCGTAAGAACTCCAATCAATAAATCGTGAAAGTAAACTCGACACGCATCTCCTGTTCCTCGAATTTAAGCAATCATACAACGGTAATGTAAGAAAAAAACTTCTTGGAAAAATAATTATTAAAATTGTCAAACTGGTAAAAAGACATTGAACAATTTCCCAGAACATAGTAAGAGTTAATGGAAAGTTGACTTCAAGTTTCAGTGTACAAAACCTTCAGAAATGGTGAAACCCTGAGACTGCGGGATTTAATAAGAATGAAAGGGAAAATATTCCGTAAATACCAAGTAAAAAAGGAAGTCGAGGAGAATCTGAATGCTATTGGTGTCGAAGATTGTGGAAAATAAAACCAGAGATAGAAAGAATGGTCTAAAGTGACGAAACAATCCTTGATCCTAGTGGACCTGTAGTGGTGCTGAAGTGCTCCTGCTAATATACGTAAAATAATAATTGAACACTGTGAAAAATTAACAATAATTGAGACAAGTAACTCAGAAATTACCAAATTTTAGGGGTATTTTAAGGGACAAAATTCCATAGCTAGGTAAGTTATGCAAGAGAGATACTTCTATGCAAGAGAGATCAAATAAATCGCTGAGTTCTCTCCTGAATGGATAAATGCTGATCACTGTTAATAAAGACTTGCTTGAGTGCCACGTTATTTAAAGCCTTCTGTCAGAAAATCTGGAAGGGAAGTCTTCATGCGAACACTGAGATACAAGAGTAGGTACATATACTTTAATCGTATAAAAATGTATTAATCGCTTGTTACAGTGCTGATGCAACGGAGATTGAGAAACAAGCAGCGACCCCAAAAAATTTGAAATCAAAAATGATTACCAGGGTGATAAACTGAACCCACGAAACTGTTCTAAACTTCAGGTAAACCAAGCATGATAAAATACCGAAAATGAAATTTGTAAATAACTTTTATGAAAATAAAAGAATATATAAAACCTGAGATTGGAGTGTATTATTTTAAAAAGTGCAATTATAATATTGCAGAATCTAGTCTACACCTACGCATTGAAATGTACTACTATATATGTAGTTACAAATGCAAACGGATGTTGCAATTTACAACATTGTATACTTAAATATAAATCAAGCGAGATTTTTATGAAACCGTGGGATTAAATTAAGAATTCTACTCTACGAGAGAACCGCTGCATAAAAATTGTCTTATGGGCTTCTTGTAAGAATATCTCGCTTATCTATGCTAGGCTTACACTTTATTGTACAAGACTCCATGACAATGCAGTAGCTAGCATAAACAATAATAATTATATTGAATAATGGCATAATAATTTAACTCTCAACCAAAATATTGTACGCGACGGCAACGGTATAAACTATAAACAAATTGTACATAAAACAAACGACTGAACAATATACAAATTTCATCTTTAGCATCTTCAGACATAGTCAATAATTAATCTTCCCAATAGATAGGCCAATGACAATTGATAAAAATGTTTTACTGTTCCAAAACTGGAGATAAATAAGAATATTATCCCCAAATAGTGGTTATAATATGTGGTTCTTCTTCTTCGTCGTAAACTTCTTACCAGAAGCATCGTGACGCATGATGAGATATTATCGGTCTCTGGGCCGCTCTTACAGCTTGTTCTATTGTGCCGCTTGTGACTTTTTTCACTCGATCAGTGAAAAACTCGCTCTAATTGGCGAGCGACTCCGCGATCCTTGAACCTTTCCCTGCACCACCAGTATCTCCATGTTATCTGCATTGTAAATGACCAAACTACCTCGCTATTCTCTCCCGAAGCAGGCTGTCCAGCCTTAATGGCTTCTGTATTTCCTCTATGATCAACATGTTCATTCTTTTCTCCATCCATGATACTCGCAACAGTTTTCGCCAGCACCACAACTCGAACGCGTCCACGTTTTAGAGCGTCCGGCTTTCTCATGTCTCTGTGGCATACAGGAGTATGATGGGGAACACAAGTGTCTTCATCAGGACCTTCTTTGTATTACGTGTGATGTGTCTGTCCGCTCATATTTTGTGCAGATTTTTCACGGTAATCTAGGTTATACACCCTTCCTGACTCCTTTATCAACTTTGCAGTGATCCGATCGCCTATTCTAACCATCGCTCTATTATTTTCGTATACATTTTCGATTAGGCATATCACATGCTTCGGTACACCCATGTTCTGTAAGATTACTTACAGCTTCGCCCACTTAATACTGTCGAGTCCCTTTCTGTAGTCCACAAAGAACACGTATAATGAATGAGCTATTGAACTCCCTTGGCTTTTCGATCTTTAATCGTAAGTTAAGGCTCTGTTCTATGGTGCCTCTGGTTTCAGTAAATCCCGCCTGTTCCGCGGCTTACTTGCGTGAGAAATAAGAGTTTTTAGCCGGTAGTTGTCACAGTTCTTCTTTTGTTCTTTCTTGTGGAAGGGTAATAGTATGGACTTTCTCCGATCCTTTGGCCATGTTCCTGTGTCCCAGACCCTCCCACATATTACTTGAAATACGCTGATAGTTAGTTGTTTCGGTAACGGAGAAACCAGAATAACAACTAAAAACATACCGGAAGGTTTCTCCTTTCTTGCAATTTCTTCAATCCTGATAACACAACAGTTGTCGTAAGGTGTTATGTGGCATTTAAAAGAAAAATTGCAAATATGTGACCGAGGGGTAAAATTCCTAAAAAGTGTATACCTACAGGACTAGGAATTCCAACGAATTCTACTAATTTCCATTGTATACCAATGATTTCCAGTGATTTGCACAGAATTCCATATAAAGAATTATAGGGATTGGAATTTCATGGAATTCCAAATAAATGTACACAACTTTTGTTGATTGATCCCCCCCCTCGCACGTTGCTGTATTATTTGGAACTAAAATGGTTACTTACAAAAATTTCGACGGCATATCTTTCCAATTACTATACGATATTTGTCTAAATAAATGCTTCTAGTAAAGAACAGAAAATCGTAATAATAAAAATCCGCGAAAATTGGTACAATAAATAACCCCACTTAATTATTATTGGAATGGCATAAGCACTTTGCAAATTAGTATCATCAAGTTTAGGACTTCCACTATAACTTTTTTCCAAAACGCAGTGACGTTCTCAAAAATAGAAATAAATCTTTCAAAACAAAAATAGCAAAATTAACCAACAAGGCAGGCTTAACTATTATAGCTGGCGAACAGAACTACTGTGAAACGGCAATGACAAATTAGGAAAGCAGTAACTTGGTAGCGACATATACTAATTTAAATTTTTTCACATGGGCGAGAAACCATAAAAAATAATAATACCGCAAATGTCTTTTCACCAGTAGAAATAAATGAAACTAAATTCCGCTCCACGTTGACCATTCAAAAAATTTTGAACCGATACAAGTTCAGTCCCGGCTGATGTGCGAACTCGGAATCTTCCAATAATGGCCAGCAGTTTTTCAACTAATTCCTTCAAAAAGCTGCAACTTTGTTCGGGAGTTCGGGAATATTCAGACTGACGATGACGTGACAGCGACGGCAAGATTTTTATATAATAAGCTTTAATAATTATCTTTCTGGATTTTTCCCCATTTTCCCATGCCTTTAGAAATCACCCTGTATTACACAAAATAAACGTCTAATATCATTACAAAAAGGTCCGTGCTTTCGTAAAAAGTTTTTAGCGTAGAAAAAGGAAAATCGTCAGGGTTAGAAGTAGGTTGTGATATATCGCTTTGATGCTTGATTGTTTTTTCTCGGCACTCTGGCAGATAAAATTTTGGCGTTCATTTTCATTTCTATTCCATTAGCTTTTGGGTTGAAATTTTAGACGTCTACCTGAGTGATGTTATGCTTCGTTGCTATAGTAATAATAATAATATTTTCTTTGTCAGAAATAATCAAGGTCGAGAACTTATCAATACCCGCATGTAATTTTTCCTTAATACATACATAGAAGCGTATCGCTCAATATTTTATAAATGTTATATTTATAGTTTATGATTTCGCTGTTTTAAACAAAGTTTATTTAAAAATCTTGGTTGTATGCAAATGCAATGTAAGTTTCTAGAATTATTTGCGTTATCAAAGTTATTTCGGTTTCGAGAAAATCGATGTTAATGTAAATTGAAGAATAAGTACGCAAGGAGGGGTGGTTGGTTGTTTATCGGGTTTATATTTTAAGTTCGTAGAATTAGAATTACCAAATAAATATTGTATTAAATCTTTCTGGGTAATATATTTTTGTTTAAAAGAATGTTGAAAATTACTTCTATTTGTTTTTATTACACCAAAGTAACTCGTTAAATAGCAAACCTACAACGTTCAGAACCTACGTTACTAATTTATTTCTTAACGTTTATTAATGAAACACACGCTACGGCTTATTATCTAAATAAATAAATTCGTAAACGAAGGAATTTCTCTGTATTAGTTAAATAAAATATTCGTTATAAATTGCTTACTCAACATTTCTAAACTCTATGTTTAGAGACAATAACTAAATTGACTGTCGATTTTAAGTGATTAATTTAATCGTTACTTTCAGATTGGTGTCAAGAAGCAGTTTCAAAAGCAG
The DNA here is from genome assembly GCA_932274525.1 of Podabrus alpinus. Taxonomy (NCBI): domain Eukaryota; kingdom Metazoa; phylum Arthropoda; class Insecta; order Coleoptera; family Cantharidae; genus Podabrus; species Podabrus alpinus. The sequence continues at coordinate 60,897,875 of OW026457.1, read as the reverse complement.
AAATCCTCAGACTTATTTACCAAGGGCGGTTTTTACACAGTAATGTAACGTTAGGGGCGCTGGGTCTACCTTTTGGAAAAACGACAGTTATGCATCTCGTTCCAAGAGAAAATCTTCCTGAACCTAATTCACAAGGTAAATGAAATCATATTATTTATTTATATTTCTTGCTTCCAATTTTATTTGATATTTTTGGTTTGAAAATTGCTTCATTAGGTACACATTTTTTTAAACCCTGAAGTCTAAGTTCATCCAAATCGATTTCAGCTTTCAAGTTTTAGCTTGTTTACAAGACTCACTGCACACACTCGCAAGACAGCTAAACATTTTTCTCGAGCTTTTTTTTGTAAACGTTTGTGCTATAAAAACAAACGGAAAATAGGAAAATTATTCTTTGTAGAAATGCTTTTTTGTGGCTTCTCGCTAAATAGCGTATTTTAATAAAGAAAGAACTTGGGAATTTCAGCAATAAATTAATCATTTGCAAAAACGTTTAAAAATTTTATTCAATATGGAAGAAAGCAAACAATAGTTTTATTGTTCCATGTTTCAAAGTACACTGGAGGATATAATTATGTATAAGTTCATCCGAAAAAAAATTTACAAAAATTGTATTATAAAGGGCACAGTAATATTTTGTAAAGCCGCTTTTATTTTCGACTTGACTTCATCAAGGTAATAATTTAACATTGATTTTATAAAATTATGAACTGTTTCTATTGGTAGTTTCAATCGACTCTATAATTCCATATCTTTCATTTGGTACCGTTTTAATTGTTTTCAATTTTTAGAAATTTTGTGTATTGTATGTCAAACTGAATCACTCTTTCACCTCCGTTGGTGGTAACTACCACCACTTGAAGGGGTGATAAAGGCCTCTATATGCTTATAGTCCCTAGTTTAATTTATGTAAGAAATACCCGTTTTTGTCGAACACGAGCATCAAGCAATGTAACTAGCGGTTCACACTTGGATGGGTGACCGCTTTGAGAACACTATTAGCTCGTCAATACTCTTCTACTCAGTGGCGGCTACGTGAAGGGTAATGGAGCGCCGCCCTTCCAAAATAGAATAGCAACTCGGAATAATATTATTTAATGCGAATGCACCGCTCACTCCATTGTAGTTACACCGCTGAATATTTGCAACAATCCCTAAAAGTGCAAAATTGAATTTGTAATGTCCCCCCCCCCACCACCACCATTACATCAATCCCTCTCAAGGTAGTACATTCGCGACATTCCATTGATTAACTCCCCCCATTCGAATGAAACATATGCGTTGTAGCCTCTGTAACCTGTAGCATCTACACAGTGTTCCGCAAGGTGGCGGTGTTATTATTAAATACGAATTCCGATTCAAGTTTTCATGTGCTAAATTGATCCATTAATATCCCCTCTAGTGCGGCCTTCACAGCCACGGCAATCAGGTTCTATAGGTAATCCGTGTGAAGAACGTAAATCGTCAGCTGGGCGACGCCAACTAGGCGCCAGTCAACTGGACACCTTCATGAAGGTGTAGCTATGGCTGTTACGAGTGGGATATTTTACAGATATTCTCACCACCTGTTATATTGTGAGGTATTCAAGAAAATAAAAGCAAAATCCGTCATTATAAACAAATTGTATCATTTTATTCCCAAAGACTTTATAAATTCCCAAAGTCTGAACTTGCTTAGAATAAAATCTAATTTTACGCGTGTTCGCTGTTTTTGAGCCTTTAACAGACATTTCAAATTTTGTATGTCATGTCCTGTGTTGAGTAATTTTGAGTAAAGTATTCGCGGTATATCGTACAATTATAAGATGGATTAAAAATTGTACATATTTGTATGTCTCGATGTTTTAAGAATAAATAAAATTTTATTTTATTATTGCCGTCACGTCGCCCAGTTTACATTGTTGCCAACTTTACGTCGCCTAGCTTACGTCTCCCAGTTACGTCGCCTAGTTGACAGTTGCCAAAATAACCGGTGTGAACCTGATCGATTCCGAGTTGTCGTCGCGCAGTTAACCGCCGTCTAGTTGAAATCGCCCAGTTATCGCGTACGGATTTTCTCATTTATTTATTCATTACTTTTCTACTAACGAGTTATTATCGTGGTTATGTGGCGTACAGGCCGCACTGAAACTTTTAATTAACGATTGATTTGTAATAGTATAAATTGAATTATAATATTTTTATTTACAATTAAATTACGTTGTTAATATTACAAACTCAATTCATATATGTAATTACAAGAAAATCGTTAATTGCTCTAAAATATGTTACTTACTGAGTTTTACCTATAAACTGACGAAATAAATAGACAAAAATGATGTTTTAAGGCCCCACTGATTCGTGATTGTATAGATTGTGCGGCCTAAACGCCGCACTGAGGGACCGGATTATCAGCCCAGGAACCATGTACCTACCACTAGCACTAGGACAAATACCCAATAACAACATTGGATTACCATGCAATTGCCCAAGAAATTTATATTTTTCATTTTTCTTTAACTTTTATGCCCCCTCCTCATTGATCTTTGCTATTGAAAAAGAAGTTATAAAAAGTTATTAGCTGTTGAGATCGAGAGGTCTGGGCGGTGTGGAATACCCCTCAGTATATAGAGATCAGGATGATGGCCATGTTGATATGCTGGGGGTATTCCATACCCCCCCCCCCCCATTTTCACTTCTTATTTTTGAATCGAATATTTACATTGACAGTGAATGGTATAAATAATTTCAAAGTAACAGTAACTTTTTCTTCAAATTTCTTTTATTAATAGAAATTCCTCTATTAATAGGGTAAGGTCAAAATCTCCCCTCGATGAGAGAGAGACTAGAGTCCCAAGATAATGAATTCCAAGTTCAAATACTCGGAAAGCGACATCTACATAATGTACTGGAGATGTTTAACAACACTCGGATTAGAAGATGTTTAATTCGAGATTGGGCTACGCACGATTATTACTAAAATTCTGCCCGGTTTATCACGAAGGTTATGTTTCTCTAAGATCGTGCTGATAATAATAGGCGACCAACGACGCAACGTATTTTCAACTCCAAATAAGAAAACGCCACTATGTGACAGTTTATAGAACTGTAATATATGAGGTAGTGTGATTAAATTAAAAGCGCTACTGACTTGTGCATATTTTAACATAGTTTTGAGCAATAAAAAAAAATAAAAGTAAAAAAAAATAATTGAACTCTTTCACAGCAACTTGTTCTTATTGTGAACTTATTTTCATTATGTAAACCGATTTAATCCGCCATGTTTGTTACATTTGCAGCGCCCCAACGTTAAATTCAGTTCCCAATCGTAGCAATATTCGCTTTTCTTCGCATGTTTTTAAACTAAAATGGGAGAGTTCTGAAGGGATTGTGAACTTTGATAATAATTTTGTTTTTGTTGTTTCAACATTTGCCTCTCACTTTTTTGATAAGCTTTTGACTCGCAAATTGTTTATTTTTAATTCTAATTACTTGTTAATTGTAATTACACGTAAGTTATAATAATTAAGTACAAAGTCGGATTTGACCAGAAAAATTTATACTACTCCTGGAGTACATAATATAAAGCTGCAATTTTGCACACACATAGGTTTTGTATTGGATAGATGGAGAAAAATCTAAAAAGCCAAAGGAATAGACCCCTTTGCGTTTAGAAGGGCCAAAGGTTTTCATCTTTCTTTTTAACCCATTTCAGTGTCACGATTTCGTTATTTACTGTCCGATTTTTGATATTTTGGTTTCAATTCGATTCTTTCGAATTTTGATTTGCGTTGACGTAAACAATATCTAGGTCGCACATATTTTTTCCCGCCAATTAGTTAATTTTGAGCGAAATTCTATTTCCACGGAGGTAGATATTTTTACATTCAACTACTGCTGCGGAGTGGAAATCCTGCACAGTCCTAGGTTCTGCAGTCGATAGAGATATTTTAGCTTCGTTCGCGCACAATTCCATTATGAACAGTAAGAACGTCGATTTTTTTTGTTTTGTCTTGATTCTACCCAAATTGGAATTGTTTTTCTTAAAAAAACATCTAAATCGTTTCTGATATTTTTCACGATGGAAGGCGATTTAACATTTTTTTGTGATGCAGTGCTTAGTTTTGCATGGACGGAGAAAATCGGGTCACGGTCTTCAAGAAAACGATAAACAAACAGAAAAGGTTTCCGAACTTTTTTCGTGAGTTTATAGTACTCGGAAAGTATTATATGAACCAAGTTATGCAATTTAACTTTTTTTAACTTTCTTTTTTGGTGCAGCAACATCCAAGTTGTTAGTGCCTGTTTTTTGTTCTTTTTTTTCAGTTGGTAAGGGTTTTGCGGTAGGGGATATTTGGGAAGGTTGATCCACAGCGCGTCGATGTTCATAGGAAGACCCAGCTAAGAAATTACGTGAACAACGTTATTCGGATTTTTAATTATCCTGCAAAGCATAATTAACACCCACAAGCCATAATGTTAATAACTTTTTTAAATACTTCGATACTAAATATTTCGATCGGGCTCTACGAAGCTGGCTATGCCTTTGGCTTCACAACTTTAGAATATATCAAGAGTTTCTTGGCTTCGTCACTCTCAGCATTGATTGGTAAAATCAGAGGTATCAGCTTTCCAGGTGGTATAAAAGTGACCGCACATTTACTTTGCCTACTTACTATGTTTACTGGAACTTTTTCCCTACGTCGCGTCGGTACCGGTGCAAGGAATATTGAACCTACCTCCGTGCGGAAATAAATTATAGGCCACCTGGAAAGCTGACACCTCTGACTCTGACTGGGCTTTTTAGCCCAAGAAAGGCATTAAATATGGTGAGAATGACGAGGCCAAAGGCCGAGCCAAAAATGGTGGCAGTAGATCTAACCTTATTAATTATTAGCTTTAGGTGTGTTTCAGAAGCTCCTATAGAATTAAAGTTGGAGACTGTTAGTTATTAGAAATGTAGCAAATGCTACAGATAAATTTAATGACCTTGGATACTGCAAAATTCGCTGACGAGTTCATTGATTTTTAAATTTATATCAAATGAAAGTTTATATATTTCCAAGTTTCTTGAAAGAACTAATATTAAATATAAAGTTTTGACTCTATAAGAACGCTGTTGGTGAAAGTATAGATATGGATGCTACCAGTGGCGTAGCAAGTTGTTTTTAGTAATTTTAAGGCTTATAATTTGAAACGATAATAATTTTTCTGCGTCTTCTAATGCATAATTTTTTTAACAATTGGACAGGAAGAGGCGCCAAATTTAGAGGGCGGACTAGAGCCACCTTGGCCTTCGGGATGCTACGCCACTGAACACCATATAAACATTACATTTTATTTGGTTGTTTATATTAAATGTGTAATATTGGTGTCGATTGAAATATCTGATTGTAACTTTTCTAAAGATGTATCTAAAATGAAATGTGTTTGTGACCTAGACACATGTATACACAATAAAGTCACTCAAACTGGAAACCCATTCATACATCCATACTTTTTTTGTATTACATAAGTATAAAAAGTGATCTAAACATCAGTCTTTACACTATACTGACTTGACTACGTACCAGTTTAGAATTTTATTTTAGGTTTTGTAGATAAAAATGGGAACTTGTTATTATATTGTTGATTTAGTAATTATTATTATTATTAAATTTCTCTTCATATAAATAATATTGAAATAATGATTTGTATCCAGAAACGTCAAGGTTATCTTGCATTTAGCTTCCACATTTTCTCTTTATTACGGGCTAGAGGCATTCACTTCGCAACTTCCTTCTGCCGATTTCCTCTTTATCTTGTTTTGTTGCGGTTATCTATATCCATGGAAGAATTATTGGGACAAGCATTGTGTAATGCGTAGCGCACTTTTTATTAATTTTACAGGCATTTTCAAATGAGAAAAAATTAGCTGATTTGTGGTCTTCTCTATGGATAGCAATTTTTAATGGAAGAGCAAAAAAGAAGTCTTATATACTCGCTCGCTGAATATTTATTAAAAAATAGACGTAACGATTTATATTAGTAATAGGTCTAGAATAGTATATTACACACCAAGTGGCAAAAGGGCGCCATTTAATCTCGCGTGCGAATTGGGATCCTGCGGTAGTGATGGTAGCGGTAGCTACCCCCTCTACCAAGGGATCCCAATTAGCACCAGAGATTTAATGGCGCTTTTGTCGCGAGTTGTGTATACTATTTTATGCAATCCTAATAACAGGAAAAATAGCCGAAAAGAAAAATTGAAATAAACAGGTACAAATTAAAGTATATAAATTGAAGTGGCTGTTAAAAACGCATTGCAAAAGATACCAGTGTATGTAAAAATACTTTGTAATTATGCAATTTATAAAATTGTCTATTAATAACAGTGGTTGTATGATTAAAAGAAAGAGCGCATAATTATATAAAGCTTTGACGGCATACAACGCCTACACGTCGAAAGAATATCTCATTGCAATGTGATAACGCATTCCTTTGAAGGAAGCGATAAATAATTCTAACGTAAGACAAAATATAGCATGTAGACTTTTGTCGAGTCAATAATTAAGAGGTCATACTATGATCCCTTGGGATTAAATGATCCCATGGGAGTAAATTTACTAATAAACGCCACGTGGGACCAGGAAGGTCATTACGAACTGCCGAAGCAGTCATAAATCCTTGATAAACACGCTAGGATTGCATAAATTGAATTATCTAGAATTCATAATATATTTCGGCTTTCGTAATATCGACTATGTACCTATATATTAAGTTTTTATGAACGTTGTGCGACAGTTTCCGATTCCCCCGTGTGTCTCAGAGGAGCAACAACTTAACGTGGATTCCGAACCACGGGAATAAATAAGTTTTATAGCACCCACTCCGATTAGGAAGGCTTTTAGCCATATAAATGTTACCTGGGGCCAGCAATAGACATTTGATGAGCGAAAAATCCTTCTATAGATAGCACCACAAAGGATTTGAACCCGTGAATCTTGGCATGAGAATCTAACACGCTACCCGCTCAGCCATTTGTCTACCTTTTGTAACACAAACTGCATAAATGTTGCACCTAAATTTGCGGTGTTATAAAGCATTTTAAAATGACGTATTTCAAAATGTAATAATTTTTGCCTAAATTGTTTATTTGCTTTCAAAATTATAATAAAGCTTTTCACAAAACCTCAACAATAATTTAACTATTTCAATTTAATATTGCATATCGTCAACTGGTTGTTACTGTATTCATTTTTATTTCATCAGATATTTGCATCGACATTAGTATTATTAGGTAAATTTAATTAAAAAAATTTTATATTTCTGTGTTACATATTTTACGTTTCACCAACAACGTTAAATATTAGTTATATCATAATTTCCTTTTGTAATATAAAAATGAATAATAATAATAAATTATTGTGCCTGCAACCAATCATGATCGACCAATAGCAATACATACAAAAACCAATCATATTGATAGTTTCCGATACAGAGTTCTTTTTGAATTTATAAAATAATGACAGATTGGTATTCATAGGAACGAAAAATTAATCTAATATCAGTTTATTGTACAAATAGCAATTATATTTACTATAATAAATCAATTCCTCATTGTCTTAAGATTTATTGGGATATAATTAACCGAATTGCATACGTGCATTATAAATTAACGCAATTTTGCACTCTTTTTGACATGGCAATCGTGTTGCTTTAAGGAAACACGATTTCCATTGTCAAAATCGTGCAAAATTGTTATCGCTAATTTCTAATGTCCAGTTTCACGAACTTTGATTAACTTGAACCTATGTTGAAAACTATAACCATAGTAACAACAATTAAAATACATTGTATTTGATCAGAGATTAGTTAATTATTCCTTAATTAATTAACGTTCTTGAAATTGGCTATTATTATTAAAATCAACTTGCCATCCAATTTTTCACTGGTATTTCATTGTCATATCACTGTCATTGATATGTCAGAATGACAAATTTCTGTCATTTCAAAGCATTTACTACTTTTTTACCTGTCACCTTCTCAAAATTCTGCAAGGTATTTTAAGAAACCACAAAATGAATGCTAGTTTGTCTATTTACAAGTTATAATTATACATTATTGATAATGTGCATCATGAAACAATAAAGATAACGGATAGAAAAGCATAAAACAGTTAATATACTACAAATGCCTTTGAAGTGAGGGCAGATAACATCCATTATTTGACTGAACTGATAAATATGCCCTCCACTTAGTGGCTGCTCGTGACTTCTTTTCAACGGGAGGGCACAAAATTTAAATAAAAACTTCTTCTTTCATTTATTCTAGGACTACGTCCTGTACTTCCCAACTATAGTGCCTAGTTCAGTCCGAGGCACTCTTGGTTCTGTGAGCAGTTTGGTTTTACATCTGAGGTAGCTGACTAGGCTTGCCTTTGGACCCGTCTTTACATGCCCTACGAAGCACGGAAAACGGTCGAGAAAATTTTACACTGTACCCAGAGTCTTACCGGGGAGCCTTACGTTAGCAATTGATCGCGCTAACTATCAGGCCATGACCGTCGTCGTCAAATAAAAATGAAAAATATAAATACAATAATAACAGAAAATATTGTGTTACTTGGAAATATTAAAACTCTTCATTGTCAAATTAAATAATCCGCGGGGGGGGGGGTTACCCCTCAAATTATAAATTACCTATAAATTACCTCAGTCTATCAAGATGGCTATTCCGATCACCCTGTTCTGTGGTGATATTTACTCAGTTTTGGATAGCGGGTACGTGCCCTTGTGCACTTTAGGGTAAGCCACCCCTGCATCAACACGAATGTTGGTATTTCATTTGGTTATTTCCATGCGTAATGATGAATGTAGAGCTAAAGTTTTGAATTAGTACTACTATTAAATTTCAAGAAACTTTTAGAGAAGTGCGCTTGCGCTATCTTGCCTAGGCCTTCACATTCTTAAAATTTTAAAATGTGGTTTCTGAACCGAAGAAACTTGACGTAAAAACGTTGACAAAAAACCGAAGTTGATGTTCACGTTGACGTCGGCGTTAGTTGGTTTCTAAACCTCTCTATTTATTTATTTCAGTGCATTGTTTGGGGGGAGGATGTTGAATAAAATAAGCCGAAAGGGGTGTCTTCAAAGGTTTTTTTACGGAATATGTAGTAGAGAAATCTGACGTTGTTTTTAGGTGTTCGTCTGGGATTCCACCAAGCGAGAGTGCTAGTGGTAATAGTGCCAATAGTGAAGGCATGAGACCTCTGCATAAATTGATGTACGGGTGTCTGTACGTGTGATGCTAAATTGAGCTGAAGATTCGGTCTCTCAATACGGTCTTTAGGCCGTACAACCTAAGCAATCAAGAGTCAGTGGGGCTTAGAACGTCACTTATATTATTAATCTATCGGTTCATAAAGCATCTTCATTGGTTTATTTTTTGTTATCAACTTGAAATATTTTTAGTGCGGCTTTAAGGCCGCACAACCATAACAATCGCTCACTATTAGAACAGTAATGAATAAATAAATGAGAAAATAATTAATTCGATTATTACTCACTCTACTAAAAACTAAGCGTGAGCAATTATTAGCCGATAATGTGTGACAAAAGATTTTGTAAATTTTTGAAAATAATTCATATGAAAATACTAAGTAATTCTGAACCCATAATAGACTTTTTTCAAATGTAACCATCTATCTAGAACGTGACTGCCTTGGTTGTGCGGCCTAAAGGCCGTACTGAAGAAGGGATTGACGGATCAATTTAACGTTAGAGGCCCACAAACAGATAAATACATTTATAAAAGAACATTTGACTTATGAAAAGAAATTTATTAGAAAAGTTAAAAATTTACACAATTTGTAATAATTTATAAAATTGTTATAGTTTTTATAGTTATAACTTCCTCTACTATGTATAGACAATCATACATAAGAGGCAAAATTGAACCAATCAGACGATGCCTGAAGCCAAAATTCAGGACGACTGTCTTAAATTATGGATTGCCCCTTTGGCTAGCTCTAGAGGGCAAGAGACAAAATAACTGTGCCACCACTTCCAGCTAGATATTTTCGGGGTAATACAGGGGGCGCTAAAGAGATGCTCTGAAGATCAAAGCGAAGTGGGTAGTAAAGTGAGCGCCACGTAGTTTAAATTTACCACCCTGCTCACCATAAAACCAGAAACCACCGACGATATTGCGAAACTGTGGTTCCCAATTGCGATAACCCAAAAGCAATAAGAAACAGTAACCAAAAATAACCAGACAACAGAAAATCGAATGTTGCGTAATCGATTAATAAATTAATCACTTGAAAAAAATAATTACTTAAAATGTAATAAATTAATTGTTGCGTAAATAAACAAATAAATTCTGTTCTTTTTAAAAGTAAAACAAAATAACAATTTAAAGAAACCAAAATAATTTCAGAAGAAATGATAATTTCCTGAAACTGTAACATAATTACATCGGCGAGCGTCGAACAAAATCAACACCTCGCACATGTTATACAACCAAATTAAAACTTCTAAATAAATGAAGGCAATTTTAAAATTCAAACAATACGAAATACGCATATGTGGACGAAAAACAATGATGTCTTCTTGATCCTTCCTTATCGAAAGTAATCTTGAACCTTCCACAAAATTTTTCACCAAATGGCCAACCGGTAAAAATTGAGAAGGCCAGGAAAAGAAACAGCAAACGAGTATCTCCCACTTACAGTGGCTGGTGATTAAAATCCAATAACCTTGTTGACCGCACTAACACTAAAATTTCTTGAACACAGCGCGCTTCGAGGTTCTTGCCTTGAGCCGGAAACAAGCCGGATTCCTTCTACTGTCGCAGCATAGTTCAGCTTAGCGCCGTCGACACTCCCTCTTAAAAATTTCAAATAAAAATTATAGCGGGAAGTTGAAACCGTTACAGGTTGTTTAATTAACCTACTAATCAACGGCGACTCGTGGTTTGCTATAATTGGGGGGGGGGGGAGATTGAAAATTAAATTTTTCACTTTTTAGTCAAGTATTTTAAAGTAGGATTGCGGCATAACTACACTCACGTTAAAAATAAAATTTCAGTTGCTATTATTTAGTTTTGGGAGGGCGGCGCTCCGTCGCACTCCCCGTGTCAGCTGCCACTACCACCACTGTGTGCAAAATTAAGTGTGACCAGAGCGGTTAAAGGGCGCTATTGGTCATCGCGCGCGCGCCTTTATCCAAATAAGTTTTGTGAAGTTTAAGGTTAATAGAGTGATATTCAAAAATAAAATTCTTGGGTGGGGTCCTTTTAATATGAAAATTATTACTTTGAAAATCGTTAATTTTAGATGTTTCACTGACGCGCGGGTGGAATCTCGTTCTTTTTGTTGACGGTCCGTGCGAGATGAACTAGTCTTAGACTTAGCCGTTTACGGACCGGCAGATGCAGCTCGTCTCTCCTACATGTAACATCGATTATTTTTTGTTTTTACGCGATTTTTTGGGGGTGAAACGTAAAAGATAACTGCCCCATACCGCGACTATACTTTTTAATGCTATTTCGAGGTTCTCTCACATCCCGGTTTCATTTATCCCGGTTTTCTTGATGGGTGGCGCTTCTTGTATGTTTAGCCTAGTAACCAGAGTCAAAACCGCTCTGGAGGGGTGCAACGCGGAGCGGAGCGGCGCCCCGGAAGAGTAGGTTTTGACGATGGATTACCCTCCCTATCGAATGCACACCCCAAAAGTCGAAGAAGAAAAAATTTAATTTTTTCACTTTTTCGGCAATACACGTGTTATTTTCCATTTTTTTGCGAATATTTATTACTAATATTTACTAATCACACCCCCACCTATCCGAATTTCAAAGAAAAATTCAAATCTGAGCGAAAAAATTTCACTCGATTTCAAGCAACGACGGGCGAACGATGGAACATCGACCCGTGGTGTGTCAGTGGGCCCGTACAAATGCAACTTTTTTATTTTCACACTTTTTTCGGATTTTTTTTATATGATCACCTCCGCGACGACAAAAGTTATACATTCGGATCAAAACATACACAAAATTTGCGACGTTACCATAATACGTTTCTCTCCATCTAGTCCTGAAGATGGAGACGTAATAAAGTCTCCGAAACGTCGATGAGATAATATATTTGTTTTATTTGGTGTCCGCTTAACCCAAGAATCCTTCTTTGATTAACAAAAAGGCCGTTAATTACCCAAAATTTTGCTAAATTACATGTTGGGGGCGTGTCCGTAGTTCTCTAAACCACGCGAAAAATAGGCCGACAACCTATCCCGGCCACCGCATAGTGTTTTTACTTAAAATTCGGTATTATTTCTTATTGAAACTCAATATACCTTTTATTACATTGTAGCTAATGACTTTTTTGTTCGAAATATCAAGCCATTTCTATAGGGAAATTTCAATTTCGCGATCACCTTTAGGGTTCAGGACCCACCGGAGCTTATAAAATTGCTGCTTTTCCTTTTTATTATTGAGTGCTAGCACTATTAATTATAATTTATAATTTTGAGTAAAATTTGTTAATTGTATGATTTTTTATTTGTTACAGATCAACGACAAAAAAGCAAAGGTGGAAACAGTAGTTGTTGTTCTGCATCGTGCAGTATTCTGTAGATGACTGAATTTAATGCAGTTTTTTTTACTATGATGCATTGTCAGCATGGATCCATTCTCTATTACCGAATTGCAAAATAGTCAAAATGAAACTGCTGACTATTAAATGCAATGTTTACGTGACAGCAGTGATTGACAAAGAAAGTTTCCATAATGTTGTGATATTGGTTAGTGTATTATATATAAAATATATCAAACATATTCATGTGCCAGACTAGAGTGTGTGAATCTGCATTCAAATTGTTCGTTTTTACCTGCAGAAAGTTTCGCTACACACATCATAAATCATCATCATTTTTAGTTTATTTATAATAAAGATAATTATGTATATTTTGTTTGATAATTTCACAATCATAGATGTACATTTTTCACATAGGTATTCATCGAGATCATCACGTAAATGCTGAATTTGATAACGAAATTGTTTTATATTTTTGTTTCAGTATTATTAACATTTTTTTTAATGAAGAGAAAAGGAAGTTAAAAATCTCTGTGTAAATTGGCTTAAATCGTCGAGTATTACTTAAGCTTTTTCTCATCACGTTACCTACCAACACTATCGAATTGTACATTTTAAAGAAATTTATTGTTTTGTAGTTAAATTTAAGAAGAGAGCCCACGATGTCCCTCCATTTACTTCAGTTCGCGTTTTTGTATAGATTATTTATTTAAACAATTTATTGTTACTTTTCTCAAAGCGAAAATAAGTTTCCTCCAACTTTCTACAACTCTTATTAAAAAAATCAAAACGAGAGTTTAGTACAAACTTAATCCTCAAGTTGTTCAATTTTAACAGCATTAAAACGGTATCGAATTCACTACATATATGTACAGCTATTTAAAAGTAAATGTATATGAAAATTTTATTGTTAAAACTCATATTTTTCTGTGATTTTTTTACTTCATAATAATAATACAAAATATTGCAGTGGCATGGCTAGAATTGTTTTAAATGTAATTTTTCGTTAACTCTTGATTATTGAAAAGATTTTAGTTTAAGTTTGTATCATAGTAAAATGTTAGTTAACAATTTTATTTTTTATTAAAAATTAAATTTTATTCACGAAACTGCCAAAAAGTATTGTACTAATTTTAAGTTTTAATTTTAAACGTAGCTATGCAGTACATTCCTTTAATTAAGACAACGTCACACTGCACTGCCCCAAAATTATTGTCAGCTCTAGCAACGTCACTGACAAAATTTTGAATTTGTTTAATTTTAACTTGGTGGTATAAATTTTTAAATTTGTTGGCGATTTTTTAAAAACAATTGCGTAACGATTTTCGATTTGTCTTTTTTTACGAAATTTTTTTATATTAAAAAAGAATATTATTTGTTTAACATAAATCAAAATTGCATAATATGTATTATAGGGAAAAAGCAAACCTAACTTGTAAAGGTTTTTTGCTACAATTATTTTGAACTGTTTAGATTATGTAATTACCTATATTACAATAAATGTTGCTGCAACATGACATTAAATAAAATATTCTACGTTCAAAATTTAATGTTTTACATAGTTTTATTGTAAATATGTAGTAGTATAATGATGAAATGTATTTTTGTTTCCTTAAAAGCATTGTTTAATAATCGCAAATAGAATTTAGAATAAAAATGATTACAAATAATATTGAGTGTTTTATTTAGGTAAATAGTTTCTGGAAAATTCACTTTTATGTTTACATAACTTATTCACACCATTTAATAAAGTAATTGTTTTTAACTCGTGGTTTTTGCTTTCAAAATGTGAAATTTTACATTCCATTCTCTTAAGAATATTTGAAATCTTGTAAGTATTCCAAGATATTATCCAGCTTAGTTTCCATTTCACTATAATGGAACTGAACTGGAATTAGGTCAAACTGATCTTCTCCAATTCTGTAGTGGCCTGCAGTTTCTGATTTATTAAAAATAAATTATCGGAATGCATACAGGATGACCATTTTTGACCTTAAGCATGGGGATCTCTATTATCTTGAGAGATACAAAGTCCGTTCAAGTATAGCAAAATTGCGTATTTTATTCTGACCAATAATCTGAAAAGCAATTTGACGTATCATTTTTAGTTTTAAGGATTTCCAATAAATGATAAAACTGAGAATTGTTAACGAAGATATTATTAAAACACTTTTTTACCAAATTTGAAATCTAGTCATTACGCCACAAAAAGGGGTATATACGGTAATAATTCTGAATGGGATTTTTTCAGTTTAAAAACCTTTTAGTTTTGCATCAGAAAAGAGCCCTTGAGTTTTCCACATCAGGTTCGGACCGGAATAGAAACAAATTTGCCGAAAAAAGTCCCAAAAGTCACATCGTCACGAATTAGCCGTTTCCTATGCATCCTATGTCCAAAATAGGTATCAGCTAAAATAAATTGTGAGCAAAATCTAAACAAAAATCGTTTAATCCGTATAATTTCCGAAATACAGAATTACAAAGTACATCGCTTCTTTTCCAATTTTTACTAAAAATTACGTGGTTTTTTTACTTTTTTATTTATCCATTTAACACACAAGAAATCCACAGATAAATGAAAGAAGATTAAATTCGCTGTAAAACTATGCGTAGAACAACTTTTTAGCCCAAATAAAGTCTTAGTTGTGAGCTTTCAAAGTTGATCACTTTTTGCCGTTTTTTAAGGGATTTTTCAGGTTATCATTTTTTTATTATTTATTCTCCTTTTGGTGTATCCCACGTCAAAAAATCATGAAATAGGATTTCAAGTAACCAAAAATGTGTGAAACTAAAAAAATATTGTTTAGTCTAACTGATTTTGGAGATATTTCCGAAGGAACAAAAAAAATGTTTGATGAAAATTATGAAATTGCGTAGAATTAATTCCTCTATATCTTTCAAGTACAAAAGTATCTGTACTTGTACAAAAGAAAACAGGCAAAAAAAATCGACTTCGAAATCTGAAAACTACGTTATTTTGACCAAAAATTGATAAAAAGGTTGTTTGCAAAGCTGTATCCCGGAAACTATTGGCTCTAGAAGAATTTTTGTCTTAGCTTTTGCTTATTCCAACGCTTAATGGATAACATGGTAAAAGAAGGAGATAGTACACTAGGACTAAAAATTAACACAAAGGATGGTGAATAGCGAAGTCCCACAAACTAGCAAGTCCAAACGTACATATATAGTAATAACAAACAAATAGACCAATTGGCTAACTACAGGTATCTGAGCTGTGGTTGACAAATAAAATGGATCTGGATACAGAAATACGTGCCAGATTTAATTGGAGGTAAGATACAGCTTTGTAGTTGCTAAGTATACTCGGTCCTGCTTATGGAATGGATACATGGACGCTAAAGGTTGACTCTATGAACCGATTGGAGGTGTTCATGGACAGAACATATTTATAATAAACGACGAGGTATGATGAAGAATATGAAGAGAAAGGAAATTACTGACCAAAATTAAAAGGAGAAAAGCCGCATACATGGGACACCTAATGCGTCATTATAGATATTCCCTACTTAAACTAATAATAGAAGGGAAGGTAAAGAGCCGAAGAGATCTGGGTCGAAGACAATGTTCCAAGCTCAAAAACATCAGAGATTGGTTATGACTTGTTTTACACGCACTCAGCGCCGTAGCAAGCTCTTCTGGCGCCTGAGGCAATTTTGAATATATGCGCCCCCCTCCCAAAAGATTCTTATCATTTTGATAATTTTAAACTATTATTTATTGGGTTTTGTCGAGGTTTAGCGCCCCCATTGCGATCAGCTTTGCTACGGCGCGGCGCTGACTTTGAGTAATGAAAAAGAATGGATGCTAATTAGGAACTCATTTAGGACCAAGAGGTCTGGGGGGGGGGGGGGGGTATGGAATACCCCCAAGGAAAACTTTCATTTTTACGTCCCTCAGTATTAAGAAAAACGGTATGGAAAATACCCCCAAGGAAAACTTTCATTTTTACGTCCCTCAGTATTAAGAAAAACGGTACTGGGATAGTTCGCTGTGGTAGTTCAATACTGTAACAAGTCAAAAAAATGAATTTTTCTAATTATTGTTGTTTTTAATTCCTTATATCTACTTTTAGCAGTGCAATACTGCGACATAACAAAATAAAATAACTTCATAAACTAATTTTACGCTTTTATAACTGATTAAATTTCCTTTAAGGGGGTATTCTAGTCTAGAATATTGAAAAATTCGATTTTTTTCTTCATATTTTCAAAGCTTAAACCTTTAAGAATATGTCTTTAAAACGATTTTTCAAAATTCAAGTTATTTTTGGAGAAATAGCTATTAGAAAGAATATAATAGAAAAAATGTAAGTATAATTGGTATAAAGTACCATTGTATGACTGACTGCGCGAATATTTAAACGCGATATTCTCGATATTACCTTTTTCGACACGGTTGACATGAAATCTCAAGTTCTACTGGACCGATTTACTTGAAATTTGGTGTGAACCTTCTCTATACATCTCTCTATCGTCCGAACTAGAATTATAACAACATTTCAATTTTTACTATTTTTAAAAAATTCAGAAAATTAAAAAAAACTGGTAAAAAAATGTCTTTTTATTACAAACAGCCGCCATTTTGCGAAAAAAGTTTTATTTTTACTTCTCCTTGGTTCGGACCATAGCGGCATTAGTTTTGATTAAGAATCTATTTTCATGCCTGTAAACTAGAATATCGTACCCCCTTAAATAATTTATATCGCTATTCTAAACTTTAAAAATGTATGTTTTTACTTTTCTACTTGTTACAGTATTGAACTACTACAGCGAGTTGTGAAAAATATCACCTGCCCCCTCCCTCCCGAATTACTAACGAAAATTGCAAAAGATTCAACGAAAAATAATAAATTTTGATGGTTCCGAATAATGGCAAGTGTACCTGGAGGGTATTCCAGACCCCCCGGTCATGTGATATCGATTTTTATCGTTGGGAACTTCTGAAAATCTTATTTAAATTACGCATAGTATGTCAGAATCGCCGTTTCCGTGGTAACGTAACGCGATACCCCCCCCCCCCCCGAATATGAAGATTTTTTTTTGGTAGGAATTTTTCTTTTCAATTTAAATATATTTAAATAATTGTCTCGATGATAATGTGATAGTTTTTCCGGTTACCCAGTCAGTTAAAGGGAAATGAAGAAGAACGCAGGGGTTGGAATCAACTTTCCTAAAATCCCATGTCTTCCCCTAGTCATTGCACCAAAATTGAAGAGGAGCAAATTCCTTACAAAACGAGGTTCAATTTTTATTCAGAATAAGAATTATTCAAAACTTGTTTCAATTGTTTTCTCTGGATTTTATTTCATAAATACTTAGTATGATGTAGGAAAATTTTGTTAATCTGCTTTATAGAGAATTTTGTACTGTTCAATTTTAATTTGATGATAATTTTCACTAAAAATGAAAGTAATGAAAATTTCGTCGAGTTATAGACGAAAAACTACTGTAGAGGATTAAAATCCCCATTTCGGGAAAAGGCTAGCAGAAAATTTTAGGCGATGTTGCAAATAAAATCTTGGTCAAATTTTGGAATCCCCCCAAAAGATTCTTATCTTTTTGAAAATTTTAAACTATTATTTATTGGGTTTTGTTACACTGTAGGTTTTGTCAACGTTTAGCGCCCTCGTTGCGATGGCGCCTGAGGTCAGCGCAGAACAGAAGAATTTGCCATTATTGTTGCCAAACTTTATTAGGAGACGGCACCTTAAGAAGAAGGATGTATGGGATGTCACTTTTGGAAGCTTCTTCAGCAAATTTACTCCTGTTCCTGGTTTAAGCCAAAAAATCATGTTTCAGAGTTATTTCTACAAAAAAGTACCAAATGACTGGACTAATCGTATTTGCCACGATAAATGAGATGGTACATAAACAGTCAACTTTCGTATTTCTCATGGGCGCCATATTGGATTTTCACTTTTTTTATACCCTTACGTACAGATTTTCTTTCTGATTGAAATGGTGTATCAGAGATATTGCATAATTCTTTGTAATGCATTATCGTACTTGGCAAAAAGGAAAGAAGCCTGTATTTAAAAATTTAATATGGCGCCCATAAAGCAAATGAAAGTTGACTGTTATTTCTCCGCCATCTTAGACTACCGGCATATGGATATTTTAATTCTTCATAAAATAAGTTTTAATAATGTCTTGCTTAAAAATGCCTAGCTTTAGTATCAGTTTTCAGTTTTAAAAGACTGACACGAAAACTATAATTTTTTTGAATTTATAGACCGAGAGCCAGCAAGAAAAACGACGTATGATTAGCGAAACGCTGAAACTTTTTGAGAAGTTAGCCAGTGTTATAAAGAACAGGGAAACGCAAGTATGGCGGCCCGTATGTGTCGGTGTTGCGCTGCGCAATTTTTTGAATGTGTCAAAAAAAACTATGCCCTTGGGGAATGAGCTAAAAGGTAATTCTGGTTTTATATCATATATTCGATAGCCAGAGTATGAAGGAGTCGTATGCCATACCGATGCGGCGTCTCAAACTGTCCGCCATACTGAATAAACGTGTCATTTATTTTATGTTCTCTTGAAATACTATAGCGAAAAGCTAATTTTTTATCCAACCATACAAAAAGATGTCTCATCACCGATTATGACCATGCCATACTGTTTCGGTGTCCCTAATAAGTACACGCCATACTGATTCAAAGATGTCAAATTTTTCACCAGTCCATGTATCATAGGTCCTATGATACATGTCATATCATATGTCATACAGGTCATATCCTATGATACATGGACTGGTGAAAAATTCGACATCTTTAAATCAGTATGGCGTGTACTTAGGGACACCGAAACAGTATGGCATGGTCATAATCGGTGATGAGACATCTTGTTGTATGGTTGGATAAAAAATTAGCTTTTCGCTAGTATTTCAAGAGAACATAAAATAAATGACACGTTTAATTCAGTATGGCGGACAGTTTGAGACGCCGCATCGGTATGGCATACGACTCCTTCATACTCTGGCTATCGAATATATGATATAAAACCAGAATTACCTTTTAGCTCATTCCCCAAGGGCATAGTTTTTTTTGACACATTCAAAAAATTGCGCAGCGCAACACCGACACATACGGGCCGCCATACTTGCGTTTCCCTGTTCTTTATAACACTGGCTAACTTCTCAAAAAGTTTCAGCGTTTCGCTAATCATACGTCGTTTTTCTTGCTGGCTCTCGGTCTATTATTTTTGTAATGAAATGAAAATAAATTAAAATGTTTTCATCATTTATATTATTTTACCAAACATTTATAGTTGCCTTTATTGTCAGCAGTATGTTGGTACTACCTAAAGTTCACGCAAGACTTGACGGCAAAATACAAAATGTTCTAATTTCGGCAATAACTTATAGGATGAACTTGCATAACTTGTTTTGACAAGTCGATAATATTATATCAAATTTTCATATATAATACCACAAGAGACTATCAAATTGTCGGCAATAATTTTTGAAACTGGAACTGAGTGTTTGTCGCCCTTAAAATCACCATGAGTGCTTTAGCACGAATGGTGATTTTAAATGGCGACAAACACGAAGATTCCATGGTTTAAAAATTAACCGACAATTTTATAGTATCGTGTGGAATTCGTTTGACAATTTCGTAAATAAAATTTCAATTTTTTCTGACAACAAAAAATTTATAGTATGCGTTTACGTAGTTTCCATCGTTACTTGACAATACAGACCACGGTGGTCGTATTGCCGCGACAATACACCACCGTGGTCTGTATTGTCAAAGGAAGTAGATTATGATTGGTTCAAATTGATGAGATTGTAACATCCTATTGGTTGAATTATTATGAACGAAATTGTCATATATACCTAATACCACAAGAGACTATCAAATTGTCGGCAATAATTTTTGAAACTGGAACTGAGTGTTTGTCGCCCTTAAAATCATCATGAGTGCTTTAGCACGAATGGTGATTTTAAGGGCGACAAACACGAAGATTCCATGGTTTAAAAATTAACCGACAATTTTATAGTATCGTGTGGAATTCGTTTGACAATTTCGTAAATAAAATTTCAATTTTTTCTGACAACAAAAAATTTATAGTATGCGTTTACGTAGTTTCCATCGTTACTTGACAATACAGACCACGGTGGTCGTATTGCCGCGACAATACACCACCGTGGTCTGTATTGTCAAAGGAAGTAGATTATGATTGGTTCAAATTGATGAGATTGTAACATCCTATTGGTTGAAATATTATGAACGAAATTGTCATAAAAATATATAATTCATCAGATTAATTCGCGCAAAAATTGTTGGTGTAATACTAAAATTCTCTAAATGTGCCCTCTACCGATTCAAAAGTACCCCCACAATGGGGCACAATTGAACAAATGGATACCTGAAGAAAAATCAATTCTTCGTTTAGTTATCGTTGCATATTCAGAATTTCCATAAAATTTTATTAATATAAGTAGTAAAATAAGGACAAATGATAAAAAAGACTGTTTTTGAATATAGTTAGAACAATGGTATGACAAGTGAAAAGTGTAATTTTTGTTAGATCACCGTAAAAATTGTTTATCTAAAAATAATTTCACAATTATTGCGTCAATATAGTAAATGGTACCTCATCAACTGTTTACATACATGTAAATATGGTCTCTGTATGTATCATATTGACTTCGGTCAAGTTGATAGCCAACGTTCACTGAGCGGATATACGGCACAAGGATAAGAACTAAAAAGATGAAATCTGCAAAAGCAACGTGAGTCATGGAGAGCCTTCTGCAGCGGCATCGGAACAACTACTGCCGCAGCAAGGCTACATAAGATCATAGCAAAAGATCCATATCAGCAGCCAGGCAGTCTACGCCGAGAGGACGGTTCCTATACGGAAACACTCTCGCATACTGCAGAAATACTGCTACAGACACACTTTCCCGACAGCATAACAGTTTCGGACTTTGTCTGGGCGGATATTGAAACTCAGGCACCGACTGAAATGAATTGGGAAATTGCAAAAGAGGTTGTAGATGACACAAAAACGGCATGGGCCGTTAAATCCTTTAGCCCCTTTAAATCGCAGGGGCCTGACGGGGTGTTCCCGGCCCTGCTCCAGTGGGGTTTGGGAGACATTCTTGATCACCTGGTGCGAGTGTTCAGAGCATGCATTGCGCATGGCTACACACCGAAGGGGTGGCGTGGAGTTAAAGTCATCTTCATACCCAAACCAGGCAGGAGCGATTACTCACTGGCCAAATCTTTTAGACCAATTAGTTTGTCCTCGTGTTTCCTTAAAGCGCTGGAGAAACTATGTGATAGGAAGATCCGTGATATGAGTCTGAGTCTCAGACCATTACACGCGCATCAACATGCATACGTTCCGGGGAGATCTACTGAGACTGCGCTCCATATGGTAGTGGAGCGCGTAGAAAGATCGCTGAACCATAATGAGTCCGCCCTAAGAGCGTTTATTGATATCGAAGGAGCGTTTGACAAAACTACCTTCGACAGTATAAGTGAAGCATTGCACCGACACGGAGTCCCCGCTACCATTGTAAGATGGATAAGTTTTGCACTAAGGTGGAGGGCCGTGGAGGTAGGTGTCGGAGACATAAACATCAAGGGCATTGTAACTAAAGGCTGTCCCCAAGGAGGGGTACTCTCTCCGCTACTGTGGGTCATGGTGGCGGATAGCCTTCTACAACGCCTGGATGAAAAAGGTTTTTATACCATAGGATATGCAGATGACTTCACCATCCTGCTTAACGGGAAATTTGAGAACATAATTTGCCAGCGCATGCAAAAAGCTCTCAAAATAATACAAGATTGGTGTATAGAGCACTCCCTCTCGGTTAATCCGATGAAGACGGAGTTAGTACTATTTACCAAGAAAAGAAAGCTAATGAGAGTAATGAGCATGATAATGCCAAGCTTAATGGGAACTCCTTTGAAACTGGCTGACAATGTCAAGTATCTAGACATAACACTTGACAAGAAGCTAAATTGGGGGAAACATCTACAAATTAAATTAAGGAAGGCGGGAATGGCATTAATTATGTTGTTCCAAAATTAATTGTTTGTGTTTTAATTGTTAAAAGTTATAAATAATACTAATAAGATTTGAAATTATACTTTATTTCACAAGTACACAAAAATACGATGTGCACCTCAGTGATGTAACTTATAATATGAGAATAAAAATACATTTAGGTACTTATATAAACTTCTTTAAAGTATTTACGTCTGGGGTTGATATTTCTCACGTTTGAATATAAACACTTGAAGCCACTTCGGCTTAATTGATCCATGAGAATCTTGGACCTCGATATCTTAATTTTAATGTTTATGTTAAAAGAATAAATTATAACTTCTTATAATTTAAGTGAGACTAATAAGCAATAATGATTAATATAAGAATAATAATAATAAATTTAGTTTAATATAACTCATTCTGGCAGTGTCGAAGGGCAATGGGACGATCATGGGGACTTTCCCCTAAGATCACCCTCTGGCTCTACACAGCCGTTGTTCGACCTATGCTTTCCTACGGTGCACTTGTCTGGTGGCCTAGAACCAAGCAAGTAACAGCGGCGTCCTCCTTGCACCGGATTCAGAGAATAATCTGTCTGGCTGTAACTGGAGTGATGCGAACCGCCCCCACTGCGGCGCTTAAGGCCCTTCTCTGCCTCCCACCACTTGATCTTCATGTGCAGGAGATGGCGGTCAAGGCTGCCCTTAGGCTTCGTAGCTGGCGGCTATGGAATGATAGGAATGGAGCTGTGGGACATATGCGGATATTGAGGGACTACTCGGCGAGTGTACTCCTTCTGCATATAGAGTCTGACAGAATTCCCCCTAAATACGTATTCAACAGGAAATTCAAAATCCTGCTAAATCCACCAGCAACTGACGAGAATGACATTTGTTTATTCTCTGACGGTTCCAAAAATAATGTTGGATCAGGGGCAGGAATCTTTTCTGCCGAACTTAATCTGAACATGAGCATATCACTGGGCAAGTACACGTCGGTTTTCCAAGCGGAACTCATCGGTATATTGCACTGTGCAAAAACAGTCTGGGACAAAGGTAGGTATCCATGACAAAAACATTTAGATATTTACAGACAGCAGGGCAGTCCTTCTGGCACTTATGAGCCACAAGATCACCTCTGGCCTGGTGCTTGAATGCATCCGGGTCCTGAATCAGATATCAAATCAGAATGTCCTTTCTCTTCACTGGGTTAAGGGACACCAAGGCAATGAAGGTAACGAGAAGGCAGATGGTCTGGCTAAAGCCGGCTCAAATTGTCATCCCTGCGGCCCTGAACCGATGATTGTGCCAACCGTCAAAACCCTAGATGCCCTTCTAAAACATCATACCCTAGAACTGCATTCCAGCAGGTGGGCCAATGAAACTGAATGTAGACAAGCAAGGGCAGCGATAAAAGCACCCTCCAGTAAACATTCAAAATACTACCTGAAGTTGTCCAGAGTCAATCTACGGATAATTGCAGGGATATTAACTGGACACTGCAAACTGAACAAACACCTTAACACGCTGGGGATCGTAGATGAGCCAACGTGCCGGGGCTGTAATGAATCAGACGAAACAGCGGAGCATGTGCTCTGTCACTGCCCAGCTCTAGCGTCAAAAAGAGGTACCATGTTGGGGGACTTCTGGCCTGACATGGCCAGAATTAGAGGCATCTCGCCTGCCAGAATCCTGGAGTTCATCCTTCAGCTGGAATGGCTCGAGGAATGATGGGGCGGGGGCCACTAAAATGGAGGTAGTACAATGGGCCCGGTCTAGTGACCTAAGTGCGCGTGGGGTCTTCGACCCTACCCTCCTACCTAAAATCCAGAATCCAGAATCCAGATGAAATCTGCGACTTGAAACACCTTCAGCATTAAATTTCAAAATTAACAAAAACACTATTAATATTAATAGAGTTCAATTTGTATCCGAAAGTAAAATAGTCCCCCAATAGGTTTTCCAGGCGAGATAACTAATGAAGATGTGATGAGAGCGATCAAATGCAACGAAATAAGGATAATTTCTTGTTGGAATGTGTGAACCCTACTACAGACTGGAAGACAATAAAATCTAAAGATGGTGATGAGAAGAGCCCAGATAGATGTGATGATAATAAGAGTAATATTTTTTTTCACCCTCACATGTGTTAGTAAAATCTGTGATTATGTAGTATCAAATATACAAGCCTTATGATGGGAGTTTTAGAAACACCACGAAAAATATTACCAACAGATGGCGCTACTATAGGGATATGAGATTAAGATCGCAGCGCCTCTGGGTAAAAATGTGAACTAAGTTAAAACACATTCGTTTGACAGTGGTGCTTGTGTTCTGTTGTATTTTACGAGTTTTTCATTCCTTTTTCCAAGTGAACTTGTTATTTTGTTTAAGACAAATTACGGTTAGTGTTGTTTAGTAGTTCATCTTCCTGCAGTTAAATAATATATAGGGAACTAGTGACAAGCAACACGGCACCTAGCGGAATTTTGGCGAACTTAGTTAAATAAGTAGTATCGTTTATTTTACGCAATTTTGCGTATGTTGTAGTGGTGTTTTTCAAAGTTTTCGACGATTAACAAAATTTTCTAATAATATACTTCGATATGAGTGCTAATCAATATTGTTCAATGCCTCAATGTTCATCTTGGGCAAAGAAAAATCCGGAGTTAAGTTTTCATTTATTCCCCACGGCTGAAGACCCTCGTGATAAATAAATTGGGAGTAAATTTATTGCAGAAGATTGGATGCACAATGCTACAATATTTATTTTGTTCTGCTTCGCTTCTATTAATGTTTTACCACGCATAGAACAACGTGCCCTGCTTCGCCTTCATGAACACATCTAGATGTTGCAGACCCCTCTAAATATTTGAGATAGTCAAGAAGACTTAATCTTAATTAGTAAGATTCTGACATATCTGCAAATTTTAAAAATCAAACATAAAACCCCACGTCGAAAATAAGCGATCTAAAACTCACCTAACCGTATATATTATTTAACTGCAGGAAGATGAACTACTAAACAACACTAACCGTAATTTGTCTTAAACAAAATAACAAGCTCACTTGAAAAAAGGAATGAAAAACTCGTAAAATACAACGAACACAAGCGCGGCTGTCACACGAATGTTTTTTAACGTAGTTCACATTTTTACCCAGCGGCGCTGCGATCTTAAGTCTTCTTGACTATCTCAAATATTTAGAGGGATCTGAAACATGTATTAGATGTGTTTATGAAGGCGAAGCAGTTTTAAACGCAGGACACGTTGTTCTATGTGGTAAAACATTAATAGAAGCGAAGCAGAACAAAATAAATATTGTAGCATTGTGCATCCAATCTTCTGCAATAAATTTACTCCCAATTTATTTACCACGAGGGTCTTGTGTTTTTCAGCCGTGGGGAATAAATGAAAACTTAACTCCGGATTTTTCTTTGCCCAAGATGAACATTGAGGCACTGAACAATATTGATTAGCGCTCATATCGAAGTATATTATTAGAAAATTTTGTTAATCGTCGAAAACTTTTAAAATCACCACTACAACATACCCAAAATTGCACAAAATAAACGATACTACTCATTTAACTTAGTTCGCCAAAATTTCCGCTAGGTGCCGTGTTGCTTGTCACTAGTTGCCTATATTGTAAAACGGAATAAAATGCTTGAGCACCAATCACGAACCTTTTAAAGATTCGTGACACCAATACAAATAAAGAATTACAATAGTAAAACAATTTATTAAGACTTCAAATCAAGTAACGCCATCTGTTGAATACCTTTTCAACTACAAAAGCTATTTCCAAAACTCTCTAAGGTTTGCAGATCTGATACTATATAATCAAAGGTAAAACCTTGTTTACAGCTACTCGAGTTTTTATATTTACCCAAAACGGTCCGAGGTAATCGGAAAAAGAAAAACACTATTCCATATTACCCTTCCTTACTCTAGTGATTTACCAACCTATTGTAACAATGTTAATAATTATAATGTTGTAACATGTGTTACAAGTATAATTAATGTTAATTATAAAATAAATTATTCCTGTGAGAGTTGTTCTATTAGAAGTTACCTGCAACTTTATTAATTAATTTTCTCAGTTAGTGCGGATAAACACATAAAATAAATATCATTATTTATCTAATATTTAAACAAAAAAATATTAGAAGATTCGTTGGTTAAAAATAAGTTAGATTAATTAATTACAACAGTTTCTATGCTCTGCAATAATAAATTTGTAAATTGTTCTGGTGGAAATGTTCTGCATAATTTATAATTTCTTAAAAAATTTTGATTGATAAAATTTGTGTTTATCTTCCTCGTTGAGAGAGAATATTAAAAGCCGGCCCTGTTAAACACCGATAAAACACAATAATTAAAAATTATACAATGAAGATTTACTTATAAACATTTATAATTGGTAAAATGCTAAAAGTGCTGGCGCCACCTACATTAGGTTTACGTATAAATTTCTATTTGAGGTCTGTGAGTTAAATATGTATATTAACTATTTTTATACACTTTCTTTTGCAGTTATTATAAAATGTTAGTAGATTTGAGCAATTTTGTGTTGTAGCGGTATTTTATTAGCAGTTTGAATGCTATAGCGTTTTTATAAGCGGAGTTACCAGAAGAAATTTGGCCAAAAATTTTTTTATCCATAAAAATAAAGGTATAATCACATAGCCATTGCTTAGGTAGCCACCTTTACATCAAATTCAATCAAAATTTTGTAAGTCGTATGCTGTAAATACCTAATCAAACGACTTACTGTAGTGCATCCATTTTAAGAATGCAGAGGTGCGGCTTCGAATAGCAAATAAGATTTGCTATATTTTAATGTTAACCAACCACCGTTGCCGTTCGAGGCCGCACTTCTTCAGACTTAAACCCGACGGACTGCAAAAGACTACTTATGGAAATGCATTTAAATTGGAATAAATCATCTGTTTATAGCATAATATACCCTAAAAATTTGAGGTATAGGTGACTACTACGTAAATGACGGAAATCATAACTTATATTATGAACTTGAACATGAACTTATATCATTAGTAATAGTAATTAATTAATTACTACCACTAAATAATTTAATTTAAAATATTATGTTGTTTGTCAGTGATTAAAAATATGTAAAAAAAATATTTTATTTACATTTTAATTTTTTTGTTAGAGACGCCACTGGACGCTGAATTGTTTTTTGGTGGTAGCGCCATCTTGTTACCATACATAGCGCACTTGCGTATTCTTGATGTTTGCTGGCGTACATCATGGCCGAAAACGACATTGATTTGTACGCGGACGATATTGACCAAGATTTTGCCCAAGTAAGTAAAATTCGTATTATTTTCCAAGTACAAATGTGCATTATGATTTTGTCCAATAATTTATCGTGGATTTGATAGTTTTGCACACTTCGTAACGGTTAAGGCAACGGCTGAAGTGCGCGTCCCTACCGGCATTTTATTTCCTTGGGAATGCTTATTTGACAACTTAATTTTTTCTTTCTAGGATGACTTTGGGGGTGATAATGTAGACCTTTATGATGATGTTATATCCACACCAGCTGGAGGAACTTCGGGTGATAATTCTGAAACAAATCATCAGTCGAACACCGATACCAACAATGAAGACACAAATGGTACATCGTATCAAACTCAGGGTAACAATATTACCCCAAATACTATTGGACGAAGACATCAGTTGTATGTTGGAAATTTGACATGGGTAAGCATTACTTTTTTTTATAAGTGCATTCGAGGGGTTAATCACAGTGGAAGTTTCGTGGCATTATGTGGAAGTCTGGTGTACATGAATTTCGCTTGTAATTGACCCCTCGAGTGCATTCGATATTTTTTTCGGTTATCTAGAAACCAATATTTCCATTATCGAGGTTTCAAATATAACTAAATATATTGTTTTTTTTTTTTAGTGGACCACCGATCAAGATATAACAGACGCTGTTCGAGAAATCGGAGTAAATGATTTTCATGAAGTAAAATTCTTTGAACACAGAGCAAATGGACAGTCGAAAGGATTTTGTGTTATTTCCATGGGCTCGGAAGGAAGCATGCGCCTTTGCATGGAAAGATTACCTAAAAAAGAAATCAATGGACAAAATCCTGTTGTCACCCTTCCCACTAAGCAGGCTTTAAGCACTTTTGAAAGTCAGTCTAAAACTCGTCCTACTCCTCCTAATAATTCTGGCCCTCGTGGTCAACATCCTAGCCAGTCTAACCAACATCTCCCTTCAGGTCCTCATCAGAACTTTCCACCAAGAATGCCTATGGGCTCTCCAATGCGTGGTCCTATGCCTCATCCTAATATGCAAGGTCCTGGTGGTCCCCGACTTCAAGGACCACCGCCAGGTTATAATGGCCCCCCAGGTCAAATGAATCAAGGTCCACCTAGATTCCAGAATCCGCAATGGAATGGACCTCGTCCAAATGGACCCTCACAAGGACCTCCACCTCAAATGCGACCTGGCCCATCTCCCGGTGGTCCGCAAGGACCCCCAAGACCCCAAATGGTAAGTTTATAAAATTGAATTATTTATTTGTTAATTTTTAATAAGATTACCCTAGTCCTCTTCAAAATAGTTTATCAAAGATTTATATCCTGACCACTCCGAGCTTGTTTATGTTGGGCTTGGGTGACAGTGCTATCGTGCTTTATTATACAATCATGTTCCCACTCGTATGGAACACCGGGAAAATTCAGGGAATTTTAAATAGATCACCATTGATCAGAGAATTTTTCATTTTTAGCGCTAAGTCAGGAAAATTAAAACTTGTCAGGGAATTATTTTAATATCAGTTTTGAAACTGAAATTAGTTGTTGATATTTTGCACTAGGTTACAAAATAAATTTTGCCCCGCCACCCTTCGAGAATTTTTTAAAGAAATTAGAAGCAAAGTTTAGCAAGAGCTTCCATGCAAATCGTTCGAACCACACTCATCATAATGTTATTCCCAAAAGCTTTGGGAGGGGGGGAAACGACATGGCGATTTTTTTATAAAATTATTTTTCAACTGTTGGAACTTTTATTCCTGTCATTTGAGCTTCAAAGGTTTTTAATAAAATTAATACCGATCAATCAAGAATCTTTTGAGCTTTTTTATTCACATCGTTTGAAAGGTGATAAATTTTTACCAACATTGCTCCAAGCAAGTAGCGCTCAGAAGTTCAAACAAGGGGAGTTGAAGCTCAAATAATGAACACCAATTTTATAAATATAATTCGCGATGGAAAGGGTGTCGTTTCTATAGCCTTGTAGTTTTCACGAATAACTTTGCAATGCTTGTAGTTCAAACGATTTGAATGGAAGCTCCAACATTTGACCATAATTTTATTTAAAAAGTTCGCGTTGGGGGTCGAAATGTACCTCTAAGCTACTCCGACGTAAGTTAAGGAATTTATTTTAAACAATTCAGTGGGAACCCAGTAGTAACTTATTTTGCCAAGTTAGTGAGAACCTACAGTTTGGATCTACATCATAAACTCTGGGACCTAATTCCTATCATCTGTCTTGCGCCTAACGCACGTCATTGGATTAACGAGATGTCCATTGTCCAACTATTTATGGTAGGGTCATTCCATCTCAAATCAACTGAAGAATTTACTCGACCCCCACCAAATTTGACGAAACTTGGTCCACACCATTTTATAGTAAGAAATAAAAAATTGAAATTTAAGCATTTGTCCAAAAAGGCATTTGTTTCCTTGTTTTAGTCCTTCAAAAGGTCAAAAAGTTGGTACGTAGACTTATAGGAAAACGACTGTAACTTCATTCACAGTGACCTAACTTGAAAAGTAAAAAATGTTCTGTAAAGGTAAAAGAATGCTCTGTTCAAATGTTCTACCACATTTTATTTTTTCAACCCCTAACTGGATTAATTTTCTAATATTAACCCTATTTCAACCCCTATTTCTAAAGGGGTCTTTTTTTGGCTAATTTTTTACAGTTTTTTTTGTACAAATGTGCTGAGCATGCATACCAAATTTTATCATGGGATGAGCATGGGTTCCGTTAGTAAAAATTAATTAAGTATAGGCAGAAACATACAAAAATCTGTTTTTCGTCGATTTCTCAAGTTTCTTTGAACTTGATGACAAAATAGTTTAATATAAAATTAAAGCTAATTAAATTTTCTACAAAAAAATATTTATACAAATTTTTCGTCAGATTCGTATTCACATCGCAATAACAGCTCAAAGTATAGCTAAGTTGCGCGACCACCGTTATATTTATTTAATAAGGTCGGAATCGATTTTCAATTAATTGTATAGATTTTCATCATAAATATTTATTATCTGAATATAAGTTGACCACACCATCCCTAATTTTGATAAAAAGCTTATCATAATATCGTCCCCTTAGTACTACAACTAGGTAACTTGAAATTACTGATAAAAAATAGCTTGAGTTTAAAGTCGAAAATAGCACAAAAAGGATTAAATTAAGTGGATATTTGATATTTAGAAACATAATACAACATATTTAGTTGTATCACTAAAGAAAGTGGTTAAAATTAGGTGGGTACACGTAGCTAACTCAAAATAGCGAAAATTCGAGTTACCTAGGTGTAGTACTAAGGGGACGATTATGATAATGCAGTTGAACCAAAAATACATTATTTGATTTTTTTTGTAAATTTAATTCGTTTCCATGTTAAGGCCAGCTAAATGTGATACTTTTCAGTTTACACCCTCGAATATCAGGGTGTGTAACTTTGGAACTAATGAACATAGAAGGCTGATTTTGTTTCAATAAACTTATAGTCCAGTCAAATTACGGCTCAAAATGGGTTTATCAAACATAAAATTATGTAGTTTGGAGATTATTAGAGATCGATAGGGGGGTGGATTCTGAACATAAATTCCAATTTGAGAGGTTCTCCGAAGGTCAGCTGTACCTCATTTCGCTAAAAACGCGTTTAATTCGATATCTCGAGAACGGTTAGTGTTAGGCAAAAAATTGTAGAGACCTTTTCTCTTCTAAATTAAATTTACTAACTTTTTTATCTGAAACTTTTTTTTTAACATCAATATTTTTCAACTTATTACTTTCGAAAGGCAAAAATTTTCCGAATTTTACATTCTATTTTTATCAATAAATGTGTGGAACAGTTTTAATTGTTCATTTGCTTCTTTTTCTAATCCTTATTCACATTATTATCCCATTGAATGCAGGGTGGCCACCCATCTGGAAAACCGGGAAATGTCAGGGAATTGTTCTGACAGGGAAAAATCAGGGAAATGTCATGAAATTTTATCGTCTGTCAGGGAATTTTGATAAATTTGAATTACTCAAAAATTTTGTCCATAACAATACGGAAATTTTTTTCATGATTTCAAATTATATAAAAAAAATTTTCCATGAATTTATAAGTAAAATTCCGTCTTTCAGTAATTTTGCATTGATATGTAAAAAGTATACTTTGGTTTTGTAAATTAAATTTACATAATAAAATATTATTATGTACTATAAATAATAGGAGAAATTTACAAACCTCTGTAAAGGTTTAACTTTGTTGTTCGTCTTAATAATAATCCTGATAACTCCTTGAAGTTGGTCCACTACAAATAGTCGTAATAATTTTTGAATTTCTTAGTTTATTTTATCACGGAATTTAGTGTTCAGCTTTTTTAAATTTTAAATGGTTTTAGAGCTAATAATAAATTGTTGATATATTTTAAATATATTTTAAATATGATATGAAATTAAGTTTTAAAATCGAAATGTTTACATACAACATTTTTCATCTATAATCTTGGACACGAATTTGACATACTGCCTATTAGGAAAAACAGTTTTTTGTTCCTCCTGAAAAAGTCTAAAACGTCAGGGAAAATACTGATTTCAGTCAGGGAAAACCGGGAAATGTCTGGGAATTTTGTGAACGGAAATAAGTGGCCACCCTGTGAATGCAATAAAAAATACCCAAATTGAAGAAGTACAATATTTAAATGATATTCAAATGATTACAATATTTAATATTTAAATGAGGTACAATATTTAAATGGTTTAATCGATTCACCTTTTTATACAGGTAAGTTGGCTAATAAATGATCATGGAATACTTTAATATTTCTTTCAAATACTGAATACCCACTGATGTCGATGATATTGTGACAATGGCGCGGATTTCGCTCGGTAAAGTAAGGTATAACTCCGAAGGTATTGGTAGTAGAGAAAAAAGTTTTAGATAAAAAAGTTAGTAAATTTAATTTAGAAGAGAAAAGGTCTCTACAATTTTTTGCCTAACACTAACCGTTCTCGAGATATCGAATTAAACGCGTTTTTAGCGAAATGAGGTACAGCTCACCTTCGGAGAACCCCTCAAGTTGAAATGTATGCTCAGAATGCACCCCCCTATCGATCCTTAACAATCGCCAAACTACATAATTTTATGTTTGAAGATTTCGTAATTTGACTGGACTATTATAAGTTTAGGTTGCTGGAACAATTATTTTTTAAATTGTGAGTTTTGCACACCCTCCCAAAGGGGTCCGTTTTCCCCCCTAAAAATTAATATATATTATTAAGACTAACATAGTCAACCTGTGCACCAAATTTCATTTTGGGCCGAGAATTGCAGATTGAGCAAACAAGTATAATATAATATAACTTATCAAATGGCAAGTTATATATATTATTTTCTCAATCTGCAATAGTCCGCCCAAAATCAAATTTGGTGCACAGGTTAACTATGTTAGTCTTAATAATATATATTAATTTTTAGGGGAAAAAAGAGACCCCTTTGAGGGGGGGGGGGGGGGCAAAACTCTCAATTAAAAAAGTTTGTTCTGGAAATCTAAACTAAAAAGTTTGTTGAAGA
The DNA here is from genome assembly GCA_932274525.1 of Podabrus alpinus. Taxonomy (NCBI): domain Eukaryota; kingdom Metazoa; phylum Arthropoda; class Insecta; order Coleoptera; family Cantharidae; genus Podabrus; species Podabrus alpinus. The sequence continues at coordinate 60,864,461 of OW026457.1, read as the reverse complement.
AAAATTATCCCTCTATGTTCCTTAGTTCCAAAGTTACACACCCTGATATTCGAGGGTGTAAACTGAAACGTATCACATTTAGCTGGCCTTATCATGGAATCGAATTAAGGTTACAAAAAAAAATTAAATAATGTATTTTTGGTTTAACTGCATTGTCATATTATGCAAAACTTTTTATCAAAATTAGGGATGGTGTGGTCAACTTATATTCAGATAATAAATATTTATGATGAAAATCTATACAATTAATTGAAAATCGATTGCGACCTTATTAAATAAATATAACGGTGGTTGCGCAACTTAGCTATACAGTAGAATCCGCTTAATGTGATCACGGATAATGTTATCAGTCGGTTATTGTTATCATTTTGACTGGGAACCTGCCGCCTTAATCAGTTTACATACAAAAACCACCGGATAATGTGATCAAAAAGCCGCTTATTATTATCACTTTCAAGGAATTTCCAACACAATAATCTCTTTTTCTAAGTCATCTTTTTCTAATTTGTCATTGAAATTTCATATCTTTACAAAACACGTCACTCGTTTTAATTTCTATACAAAAACTAATGAAGTTTCCCGTTTCATGGCGTGTTTCTATTTTTATTTTGCTAAATGTGCACTTTGCTTGAAGCAATGAAAATCCTACGAAAGCCGACCCTGATCAGTATCTGGAGACACTGTTCAACAAGATGGAAATTATACAAGAGCCGGTCCTGGCCAATATCAGGACGTTTAAAATGAACAAATTAAAATGTGTAAAACTTACTTTTATCTAATTTATCAAGTTGGTAGCTTGATTGGTAGTTTCGTTTCTAAAATTCGTTTTTTTCTAAAATTCGCTTATTGTTATCATTCGGTTAATGTTATCGAAATGTTCTTGGCCCAAAGTGATCACATTAAGCGGATTCTACTGTACTTTGAGCTGTTATTGCTATGTGAATACGAATCTGACGAAAAATAAGTGTAAATATAAAGTTCAAAGAAACTTGAGAAATCGGCGAAAAACTTTTTTTTGTCCGTTTCTGTCTATACTTAATTAATTTTTAGTAACCGAACCCATGCTCATCCCCTGATAAAATTTAGTACGCATGCTCAGCACAGTTGTACCAAATAACTGTAAAAAAATTAACCAAAAAAAGACCCCTTTAGAAATAGGGGTTGAAATAGGGTTAAAATTAAAAAATAAATCCAGTTAAGGGCTGCAAATATAAAATGTGGTTGAATATTTGAATAGAATATTCTTTTACCTTTACAGAACATTTTTTATTTTTGAATTTAGACCACTGGATGAAGTTACAGTCGTTTTTCTACAAGTCTACATACCAACTTTTTGACTTTTTGAAAGACCAAAACAAGGAAACGTATGCCTTTTTGGACAAATCCTTAAATTTGTGTTTTTTATTTCATACTACGATGTTGTGTACCAAGTTTCGTTAACTTTGGTCGGGGTCGAGTCAATTTTACCAATTTTTTGGTTGATTTGAGATGGAATGACCCGGTAGTCAAAATTATTATTGTGCTACGACATTTCTTAATGTTATTTTATTTATTTATTTTTCAATTATATTTTTCATTAGAAAATATAAAAACAAATTAGTTGGCAATATTTTCTGCTACTGAAATGCACATAAGTAGGAATCTAACAAACTTTTATGAGTAGATACCCAAATTGTTTTTGTTCTTAAAATTTGCCTTTTCCCCATAGATTGTGGATAATCTAATTGATCCATTTATTCAAAAATGTACCGGCTGGCATATCATGGGAAAAGGTTCAAATGCTGACCAGATTTGGTTTTGTAAAGCATTTTTATAAAAATTTAGATTTGCTTTTTTTTTTTAATTAAACTAATTTATAATTTAATTATTTTATAGTTCCAAGGTCCACCGCAAGGTCCGATGCAAGGACCACCAAGAGGACCTCCAAATCAAGGACCACCTCCGCAAGGTCCACCAAGATCTGATTGGAATAGACCACCAATGCAGCAAGGTTTTCCACAAGGACCCCCAATGCAAGTTCCTCCTAATATGGGTCCTCGAGGTCCACCACCGATGGGCGCGCCACCTGGACCACAACAAGGGCCTCCTCAAGGACCTCCAGCTCCACATGTTAACCCTGCATTTTTCCCACAGGGTGGTCCACCACCACAGATGCAACATCCAGGTATGCAACCTGTACCGGGAATGCCTCCAACTCATGGGCCACCACATCCACATGGACCACCCCATGGTCCGCCAATGGGCCCAACACAAGTTCCACCACATGGACCACCTCATAACTATGGACCACCGAGTAACGTACAACAGTCACCCTATGGTGCACCTCCTGTACCTGAGCACAGACCAGATGTTTCGCAAATCGGTGAACAAGAATTTGAGGATATCATGTCGAGAAACAGAACAGTGTCCAGTTCGGCAATTGCTAGAGCAGTATCAGATGCTGCAGCTGGAGAATATGCAAGTGCTATTGAAACATTGGTGACGGCAATTTCGTTGATAAAACAGTCAAAAGTGGCCCACGATGATCGGTGCAAGATCTTAATCAGTTCTTTGCAGGATACCTTGAGAGGTATAGAAGATAAAAGTTACAGTTCTGGTCGTAGAGATCGGTCCAGATCTAGGGATCGTTCTCATAGAAGAAACCGCAGGGAAAGGTCCTCTTCTCGATACCGTGAGAGAAGTCGTGATAGGGATCGCGAACGTGACCGGGAAAGGGATCGAGATCGTTATTATAATGATTATAGGGAACGCGAGAGAGAACGAGAACGTTCACGTAGTCGAGGTGGTGGTGGCGGCGGCGGTGGTGGTGGTGGTGACCGTGAAAGGGAACGCGAAAGAGAAAGGGATTACCGTGATCGAGAAGCAGAGGATACGTAAGTTGTTTTTTTGCATTGTAGATTTATAGAATTTAAAATGTTCTCCGGGCTTATCTTGATGCCGGAAGTGATAAATAATTGTATAATGACTGTTATGTTTCTCATCCACAACATGTTTAATCTTTTCGTGACTAATCATTATTATTTCCTCATGTATCCTTACATTGTTTGTTTTAGTACACGCGTATCAAGACCTAGAAAATCACCCGAAGTAGTAGATCCTACTGCAGATGCTGCATCTAAATCTAGATACTACGAAGACCGTTATAGAGAACGGGAATCGGGAAGACGAGAACCAGAGCGCGAAAGGGAACGGGATCGTAGAGATGAATCACATAGATCACGTCATTAATATGGAAACATTTTTGTACTTCTTTTTTTATATCATTGTTTAGTTTTAAGTTAAATAAACTTATAACCTACATTGAATGTATATTTATATGCATCGTTCTGTTGCATATAAAATTTTTCTGAACATTAATTAAGTTAAAAAAGTTATTGTAATCACATTACTTTATGTAATTGAAAATATGTAAATCAGTTTTAAGGTTTAACTTTTATCTCTAGTTTTTAGCACTGTGGATTGCGAAGAAAGAAGACATCGGTTGAAAGAAGATTGTATAGTCGATCCACTTTTAGGATTATGATAAAAAATTATTTGCGACAAATTGATTGGAGTTTTTATTGAATTACCAATTTTTATACCTAACCCTCTGTTTTATACCTTGAGTCCGATTTTTATATCAAATTTAACTTTTGTGTGTGTACATACTTTTCGTTTTTAATTTATTATGTTTTATGAACACAACTTTGAGTGATTTTCAAAACTGTGATTTTTATTACTTTGTAAAAGCGCCTAAATTTTATACATCGACTTTATTTTTTTAGTATTTATTATTTTTGAATTTTTTATTTTACTTTAACTTTATTAAAAGTACAGAAGTAATTTATTATTTCTGTATTTTTAAATTCATAGATAATTTTATGTACTTTAACTATTATATCGTTAACGTTTGTTAAAATTTTTCATTTAGATTTCTAGTTTAATGTTAAAAAACAAAAGTACTGAGTTTTTGCTATTATTTTGTAAAAACTTGTTACGAATCAAACGTTTCATCTTTTATTTAGAGGTGGCTATTTAAGCCCAGTGATAGTAGAACGGCTGTGAAATTATAAATACATAGAATGTATTTTAAATTAAAAATATTTTAAATATACATTAAAATATTGAATAGTTCATTGTTGTAACAAATTTATTCTCATTTATTTCAAAAACTGCATGACTTCTTAAATTAGCTTATTTTAAACTTCTACTTAGAATTAGATCAACGGTAAGTAAAAGCTTGTTCGCTTTTTAACAATCTAGGTATAGGAAGACAAATACTTGTGATCCCATGCTTGAAATATTGGGATATATATCTCGACTTACATGCACATGATTTTCACACGGGTCTGCAAATAGTATAAGTTTAAAGGCACATTCTGAAGATGTAATACACAAGTTGACTTGTTTCCATTTCTGAAGATCAAAATTAGTATAAGGGTTCATAATTAGTTACTTTTGGAAAGTGGTGCATCATCGAGAAATTGATGTTCAGCAGTGGACGCAATTGGCTGGTTGATGATTATTGGATATCCATCGCAAATAGAAGGTTATGCGCATGACATTCACGAGAGCGCTACTAATCTTTGGTTTAACAAATCGATTTAGCAGATATTAGATTATAGTGTAAAAAAATTGCGAAAAAAAAATCCAAAATCGGTTTTCTGCGATTTTTCGACGGATTTTGTTAGATAATAATTGTTCTGAGCTTCTTACCAAATTCTTCGTCTGAAGTTGAAATCTTTTATGAAGGACCGAAAATTATGTTTTTCGGCAAAATATTTTTAAACAAATTTTTATTTCAGCTCTATTGTTATCATATAACTCAATTAAAAACACTTAAAATATTTTAACATCCTCCAAATCATGAAAAAAGTTTCCTAAAATTGGTCACGGGGTTCTGATTTTTGGATATGTTTTAAGGTTTGGGGTCCTAATAAAAACTCTGAGTTGGCGACTGCCCGGAAGTGCCGCCATTTAAAAAGAATGGCGAAAACAAAATGTTTCTTCGCAATATTTCCTTACCAGTTGACTTTAGGACGAAAATTACTTCTATAAATTTTATAGGGAATAAAATTTACTACAACTTCTATCTAAGGTATTTTTCTCTAAGTCGAATAGTTGCTGAACGCCAGCACTATTAAATTTTTGAATTTGTTGTAACATCTGTTGTTACATTTGAGAAAATTTCAAAAATGCTCGATTTTGACCTGACTTTTTTTTATAATAGAGTATATATTAATAGACTTGATCATATAATAGACTTTTTTAGAGAGAGTAACCAAAAATTATAAAAAAAAGTTGAGCAAATTCGAGCGTTTTTGAAATTTTCTAAAATGTGCTCTATTTAACAGTGCTGGCGCTCAGCAACACTTAGACTTAGAAAAAAATACCTTAGATAAAAGTTGTAGTAAATTTTATTCTCTATAATATTTATAGAAGCCATTTTCGTCCTAAAGTCAACTGGTAAGGATAAATATTGCGAAGAAACATTTTGTTTTCGCCATTTTTTTTAAATGGCGGCACTTCCAGGCGGTCGCCAACTCAGAGCTTTTATTAGGACCTTAAAACATATCCAAAAATCAGAACCCCCCGACCATTTTTAGGAAACTCTTCTTTTCATGATTTCGAGGATGTTGTTAAAATATTTTAAGTGTTTTTAATTTTTTTATTGAGTTATATGATAACAATATAGCTGAAATAGAAATATTTTGCCGAAAAACATAATTTTCACTCCTTCATAAAAAATTTCAACTTCAGACGAAGAATTTGGAAGAAGCTCAGGGTTCCGAGAGGACCTTTTTGTAGTATGTTAAAGTACGAACCAGAGCCGTATCTAGGCGGTGGCGAGATGGGCGCCCGCCAAGGGCGCAGCTACCCGGGGGGCGCAAAATCGGCCATGAAAAATAATTTTTTTTTTGTAGATTAGTGCATTTTGTTAAGGACAAAAATTTCACTTTATTGAAATGAATGTTATTCCAGATTGTTAAGTTACTGTCCAAAACTACATGTGGTTTCTTGGAAATTACAAATTGTTTTCCTGTTAAGAGACTGAAAAAAGTCAAAAGAATGGCTGGTGAAATGGCTGAAGATGAATCCCACTTGCTGAGTGCTGAAAAATCATTTGAGAGAGAGTGTTTCGTTGTGTTTGATAGGATTAGAAGCGAAATGGACAAGAGGGCAAACATCTACCATTCGGTTTCATCTGACTTTAATTTTTTATCCGGAAAGTCTTTAAGTGAGTATTCTGATTCTCTTCTTGAAAAGTGTGCAGCTAATCTTGGTGCGATGTATGCCAAATATATAGATACGTTAGAGCTTGAGAACGATGTAGTTACTTTCAAGTATCATGCAAAAGAGCTGATAAAGGACATCAATAAGGCCTCCCATTTGGATGTTTTGAACGTTATTTCTAATTATGAATTAAGAGACGCCTATCCGAACATTGAAGTTGCGTTGAGGATATTTTTAACAATACCTGTAAGTGTGGCGTCTTGTGAGCGTTCGTTCAGCAAGTTAAAAATGATCAAGAACTATTTAAGATAAAGTATGTCTGAAAACAGATTGACAAACTTAGCAATTCTGAATATAGAATACGACATTGCGTTTCAGATTGATTTTAACGATATCATCGACGATTTTGCCCTGGTAAAAGCAAGAAAAGTACAGTTTTGACTCATGATTGATTGATGATTGATCAAAAAACTTTAAACCTACAACTTTGCACTTTAATTTTGTAAAATTTCCGCGGAAGGACCCCCGGATCCCCCGTTTTCGTTGGGGGGTATTCCATACAACACCATTCCAAACACCCCGGTGTGGGGGGCGCAAATTTTAAGTCCCGCCAAGGGCGCGGCCTTACCTAGATACGGCTCTGGTACGAACATAATATGTTCGTACTTTAACAGTTAGGTATATTATACCTAACGAAATCCGTCGAAAAATCGCAGAAAACCGATTTTGGATTTTTTTGCTCAAAATGTGCCCAATTTTCTTACACTATTAGTATAAAGATAAATTTAAGCGCTATTATAACTAGCTGGCACGGGTGAACCTCCTTAGACAACTACTTAGTAGGCAAGTGGCGATTTTAACGAATAGGTAGGTTAGGTCCGACCTATCCAAAAAATGTGAACATAAATATTTTTTTGAGTGTTGATTGCAAAATTTACCGCGTTTTCCTATGTAAATCGGTCTTTTAGCGGCGGTGGTGATGCGCAATAAGAAAATTTGATTTCACAGGACTGCTCCTGAGGGTCAATTTATGGATTTAGACAAAAATTTTAGTTGAAATGTGCTATTACAACCTTCAGCTTTGTATTGGTAAGTGGGATATTACTTACGAAAAAATCTCTCCCTTCCTGCAACTTGTATCTATGCTTGACATGCAATAATTATTATACATCGCACATAATGTGGAGACATTGTAAAGACGAAATTGCTCCTGAGAACTGTGGAAACGAAAAGCTTATTAATACGAGGTATATGGGAGGTCCATCTCGCATATTTATACTACTATTGTACATAGTTAAATAGAAGAAGATGAATCTCAAGAACGTTTAAAACTAGGAACTACAGTTTGGCACGTAGCTCTAAGAGAAAATCTAGCGTTAAGATTAATGAATTATTTTAGTTTCAAATTCATGCTAAAACATAAAAATGTGATTTAACGTCTGAAATCATATACCAAAATTTGGCGTTTGTGGAATAACTCATTTTCTTTATATTTATCCTGACCCCAATACTGAGGGTAATTAAATTCTGTGTAAAAAAGGCCCTATGCATATTTTTTCCCAAGCTTGTTTAAGTAGGTGGAGCTTAATAACGACAATAGTTATAAATCGAATGCGGGATCAACGATCCAAAACCAAGTGATTAAAATTCCAAAGACCACGGGTGCGATTAACCTCTTGTTGCCGCGTGGGTCAAATTAGGAATGTACTATTGGTACTAATTTTACCTTGAAATAACTAAACAAATGAAATATAAGCCTTAAAACATTTTTTATGCAATAGATACATATTTGTGCATTTCAAAAAAAAACGGAATTGTTTCATACCATTTCACGAATGACTTTTCATATTTATCTGCCTGCTGGGTCAAATCAGGTACATACAAAAAAAAAAGTTTTTCCGTTTGTTAAAAATTAATGTATTGGCACCATAAATAAACGATTTTCAAAAAGAAATTTTTTTTTACAAGAAAAATAATTCAGGCAACAAGAGGTTAAAATTGGCTGATTAATTTCCAAAAAATTGGGTAAAATCCCAAGGTCAAGAAACTTGCGCAAATATCGGTTCATACCATCTTACAATATATTATCACTGAAACGAATGTCTACTAATTTAATTTTCTATAGTAAAAAATCTCGTATTTTATAGATTATAATAGTTGTTTAACACAGCAGTGGCTTGGTGTGATCGCTGGTTGAGTTACAGCCCAGAAATTGTGGATTCGAATCGCGAACTTAATAGAATTTCTTAGCGCGGCCCTCCGTTGAACATCAACACTCTGTGGATCCTTTCACCGGTTTACCCACAAATTTGTGGGTAAAAAATGAAGAAAGAAATGCAAAAAATTTGTCAATAACAATCACATACGTTTTTATATGCCGGGTGTTTATTTTAAAACTTCCAGCAATTAATATCTCAAAAACCAAAAGTCAGATAAAAAAATGTTTCGGACAAAAGTTGCATGATAGCGAGGGGGAAAGAATATGGCATAATTGTTTTTTTAATTTATTGACCTTTTGAAGGTCAACTTTGTTTTTAAATGGCACCTTATATTTTTTTTAGCAGATTCATATTTTGCATGAATAAATAAACAACTTTTGTTGGAAATTTTTTTTATCCGACATTAGGCTTTTCGAGTAAAATGCATTGCAACAAAATAAAAACATTTTAATAAACTGCAGCTGATTATAATCGAAATTTAGTTTTTTAAAAGTTAGAAGGCTGTTATTGCTTGTTATGAAAACACTCGTTTACAAACATTTTTCCACTGTTTAATACTAATAAATGGCCTTCTAAAACTTGTAAATATTAAATTTTGATTAACAATGTTGATTATTTATTTTGTTTCAACGCATCTTACTCGAAAAGCCTAATGTCGGATAAAAAAAATTTTCCAACAAAAGTTGTTTATTTATTCATGCAAAATATGAATCTGCTAAAAAAAATATAAGGTGCCATTTAAAAAAACAAAGTTAACCTTCAAAAGGTCAATAAATTAAAAAAACAATTATGCCATATTCTTTCCCTCTCGCTATCATACAACTTTTGTCCGAAACATGTTTTCATCTAACTTTTGGTTTTTGAGATATTAATTGCTGGAAGTTTTAAAATGAACACCCGGTATAAGATATAATTTTCTTCAAAGAATATCACAATGGTCCTCGTAATTAAAGATTTATTAATTTATTTTCTCTTTTAAAAATTTTTAAATAATGATTATCTTTTTTATTATTAAAATTTCGATATCACAAATTTATTTTTCTTGATTCTAAATAAATCCATAAACTTACCAAAATTTAAGAATAAAATAACCCCTTGACCCAACATTTTGAATGCCTTTAAACATAAATATTTTGGACCCCAAAATTTTGGTAAAATCGGTGAAAGGGTTAAGTTGAAAGTAAAAGAGAAAGAAGAGGATTGATCCAGCTCAAAAAATGAAGACTTGGCACAGAAGCAATATTCCGAATGGAAAAGCTTGATCAATAGTTGTTGAAAATCCTTTACTCATAAATTTTGGAGCTTCTATATTTCAATGTCTAAAAATTTATAAAAAAAATCTGATGTAGCTATCGACATGACTTTCCGAACAGAAGTAAGTTTTATTCATTATATTTTTTAATAGGATTGTTACTTGATTTCAACAGGAAATGGAAGAAAATTTTTATATTTTTCAGTTTTAATATTTTGCCAAAATAGGCAAAAAAAACTATTGAATGCCTATATCTTACAAAGGAAGCATTTCCAACCACATTATCAGCAACTTTTCATCATAATTTTATTAGTAGAATACGTCAGAAAATTTTGAAACACCCTGTATATTTTAGAGAAAAACTCTTAAGATAAAAATGTAGGAAATTCTATAACGGTAATCTATGGTTCTTAATATTTAATTTGGTTTCAAAGTTATGATGCATAATAACTTCATCCCCCCCCCTTTAGGCGACTTAATTTATTTTCATCTGGCTTCCTGCTATGGTAAGGAAAAGCCTATTCAAAATTTGGAATGATTTGGTTGCTTCGTTTAGACGCCATCATGTTCGCATTAGTAAATTCTTCCAAAAATTATCAAAATGGATTCAGGAAACCTCAAAACATGAAGATGGGCCAAAAAATTGTGGGGATCAAATTTTACCTGATAACAACTACAACTTTCCTTACCTAAAGGATTAACAAAGTAATAGAAATTAATAATAATCCATATTTAAGAGTTAGCAATTTTAATTATATAATAAAGGTTGTACAAAATACATTTTAATGAAAAGCAAAAATTACATATCTTCTGTATCCGAATCAGAGTCTGCTTCGATTGCTTGTTTAGCACTTTTTTCTGCTTCAGCAAAAACATTGCTTGGAACCCTTGCATGCAAACCGTTACTTTCAGCGCATACCCAAGACAATTCAAGTTCAAAATTTTTATCCTTTAATTCGTCATGCACAATGTAAACACTAAAAAAATTTATCTTCAGTTACACATTAAAAAAAGGAAGAAAAAAATTTACATTTTTGCAGCCTCTTTCAATAATTCCCTTGTCGACATGTTACTTAGTTTAAGTTTTTCAATTTCAGTTTTTGCAGATTGTTTAGCCTTTCCTACTGCACAACCATGAAAACCCTAAAATTGGAAATGAATCAACTTTTATTTCTTCAGCCTGTTGGCAGTTTTACTTACGTAGCTGACACCAGAAGGATCAATCAGGAACATGGAAGGACCATCTGTAACATCGTAGCTACCTAAAATTACACTACAACCGTAAGGTCTGACGGCACTGTATAAGGTATACGCATGCATGTACATGCTAACACGATCATTTAAATATTGTAAAGGTATGTTAGTGCCATATTGTGATCTATAATTGGACGCTTCTTTCCTGGCAATATCCACAATTTGACGTGCATCAGCTATTAAACCACAAATGGCCTAAAAAATAACCACAAATAAATATAAATTACTAAATTTATTTTCTATCGCAAGTCAGCTCACCATTCCAACATGATTGTCAATTGTAAATACTCTCCTGTTAGCACCAGCTTCGTACAATTTTGAAGTTACCAACTTCTCGACAGCGAAAACCACTCCATCTTTTCCTTTCAACGCAATAACCGTACCGCTATTTTCTACCGCTTTTACGGCATATTCTACTTGGAAAACGCGACCGTCCGGAGAAAATTGAGAAGCAGAAAGATCGTACTAAAATTTTTTAGGGTTAGTTTACAGTAAAAACGCCAAATCATGATTATTCTTTAAAATGTATTAAACTATGCTTACCCCAGTGCCAATAGAACTCATTTTTGTTAATAATTTATAACAATTAAATTACTTTTTAGTTAAAGGCAGAGTAAAACGACAATTCGGCGTGATTTGCAATATTTTAGACACTAGCGTAACCTCAAACCAAAGAATCCAACCACAACAATTCGTTTAGTTCAGACGTGAACCAGTGGTCATAGGCGGACCAGTTAAATATTTTTTTGTAGAGAATAATTAGATTTAATTTTATATTAAACTATTTTGTCATAAAGTTCAAAAAAACTTGAGAAATCGGCGAAAAACTGATTTTTGTCCGTTTCTACCTATAATTAAAAATTTTTAATAAACGAACCCATGCTCATTCCCTGATAAAATTTGGTACGCATGCTCAGCACGGTTGTACCAAATAACTGTAAAAAAATTAACCAAAAAAAAGATCCCTTTAGAAATAGGGGTTGAAATAGGGTTAAAATTAATCCAGTGTATAATGTTCATTTACCTTTACAGAACAGTTTTTATTTTTAAATTTAGACCGCTGTGGATGAAGTTACAGTCGTTTTTCTACAAGTCTATAGTCTACACACCAACTTTTTGACTTTTTGAAAGACCAAAACAAGGAAACGAATGCTTTTTGGACCAATTCTTAAAATTGTGTTTTTTATTTCTTACTACGATGGTGTGTACCAAGTTTCGTTAAGTTTGGTCGGGGTCGAATCAATTTTACCTATTTTTTGTCGATTTGAGATGGAATGACCCTAAAAAGAAACATATAAATTTACTTCCAAAGAAACTTGATCGATGATCCTAATAAACATAAACTTTAACAAAATGCAATGTTCCAAATGCTGACTATAGATGATCAAAAAATCAGTCCAACTGCTTTCCAAGTCTAGTGACAACTTCTTTTGCTACTTTGAAAATATTAATACCAGTGGCGTAGCTGAGGGGGGCGCCTCGGGTGACACCCGCCCCAAATTATTTTAATTTCCTGACTAAAATTACCTCGTTTCTTGGTTTTTTAAAACAAAAACGAGTGACCTTTTTGATTTTTTAGGATTTTAGGGGTGACACTTTTCGAACGAGTAAACCGCCTATGGCAAATTGGTAAATCCCTGTTTATTCCCTGGGTGCAACCTCTAAAAGAAAAGGTCATCAGCCTATGTGGGGGTGACATCCATAAAATCCGCCCCATGGAAACATGGCCATCCTGATCACCATTTACTGGGGAGTATGCCAGTCTTTGCAGCCACCAAATTTTTAGAACTTTATTTACAGTAATAACCAGCGGCGGTTTGTCAATGGAGGCAAGGGAGGCTTAGCCTCCTCTCAAATTGTTGGACGGACTTGCTATTTATATTTCGTTTTAAATTAGTATTATTTCCAATTTTTAATTTTTTTTGAATTTGTTTAAAACAAAATTTAATTTAATAATGAAATTAGCTTAAGAACTTGACTTACGCCTGAAATAAATTCGAAATAGTACATATCCAGCGGCTAGCCTTTCTTTATCTTATTAGTTTATTAGCACAGAGTTAGGCAACCCAGAATACGGTAGTACGTCCGAGATACGTCATTCCGTTACGTTACTTTTTTAGCATAAACCGACCATAACCTTAAAAATGACATTGACATATTATAGTCAGTAGCGTTGCACAATATTTTTAAAATTATCAAACTAAATTAACTAAATCGAGTAGGCCCGTGATATTATGTTGTTTCCAAGGTATTATAAATGTCATTAAAAATTTTAGCTATTGCTAAAATATGGTGAAAAATGGCGCCAATATTAAAAAAGGGGCTGTGAACATCTTAAAGAAATGGCTCCTTAAAAACAGATACAACGCGTATCCGAGCGCTACACAAAAATTAGTTTTAGCGACGGAGGCTAATTTGACAATCACAAAGGTATTGTAACGTTTTATATACTTTTTTAAGGTAAATAAAGGGCACTTAACTGTGTAATACGTTTATTAAAATAACTTGTATGTGTATCAAACTAGCGCGTCATTACAATTGTTAGTTCGTACAATGATACCAACTCAAAACTAAATTGTTATTTAAAGCAACGTCTACGTTACATCCTATCTGTTTTGATTTTAAAAAATGTTACATTAAATTCTAGATTATTATAAGTGACGTTATAAATGAATACAATTTTAAAATGAATAAATTATAAATGAAGTCGTACAACAGGTTTAACCATGATACTATAACTTTAGAGATATGCTCACGGGCACATCGCGTGACGTCAGGCCGTGACCCTAACCGGTTTGTCATTTAGCATGATGTCATTTTGGTTGTTTACTTATCATTTTACTGTGATTTTACTAGTGTTCATGTTTGTTAATAAGAGTAACAGAGTAAATAAAAAATTTATAAAATGTGGAAAGAATATACAATACAATAATGAAAATTTCAGGTTGTAATTTTCAGAAATTTAAAATATAAAATTCTGCACAATTTTAAATAAAACAGGTAACAAACATGAACACTAGTAAAATGACAGTAAAATGATAAGTAAACAACCAAAATGACATCATGCTAAATGACAAACCGGTTAGGGTCACGGCCTGACGTCACGCGATGTGCGCGTGAGCATATCTCTAAAGTTATAGTATCATGAGGTTTAACCGTCCGTCCTGATCGTGTTACGACTGCGTTGGTTGGTGGAGGTCTATTGGTCGAAGTTTCTTCCAACTCGGCCGGCTCTACAATTACTTCGGTATTTTCATCCAGTTCGGTTGTTGATGGTTTTTCCACCTCGGTCAGATCTAAAACTAATTCATTATTATCATAAATTTTCGCGGTTGATTTCCTTATGTGGCTCGAGTTTCTTCGGTAACTATTTCCATCGTTATTAGTAATGATTATTGATCTTGGATTGCCAGTTTGTTGTGTTACTGTACCAGATTTCCAGTTACGGTGATCTACTTGATACGTGATCTGGTCACCTACGTTGAAATTCTGAGAACTTTTAGCATTTCGATTTCCATACTTCTGTTGTTTTTCTCTCAGCTTTTCTAACTTGATTTGAACGTTTGTAATTATTTGCGGTTTCAATGCTTCTCGTGAAATTGGTAGTACTGTTCGCGTTCTTCTGCTCATTAGACGTTGACTAGGTGATCCAATTTCTTCGTTTCTGGGTGTATTTATGAAATTCAACATTGCCATTCGTGGATCGGTGTCATCCATATTACATTTTCGGAGAATGTTTTTTATAATTTGTACACTTCTTTCCACTAGTCCATTGCCTCTAGGGTGATGGGGAGAGGAGGTTCGATGTTCGAAATTCCATATTTTTCGAAATTCTTTGAATTCTCTGGATGAGTACTGCGGCCCATTGTCGGATTCTAAAATTTCTGGAATACCATGTACTGAAAACCAATATTTTAATTTATTGATCACTTCGCGAGATGTTTGCGTTTTAAGTTTTTTGTAGTCAATAAAACCGGAGTAACTATCGGTTATTACGATATATTCACTATTTTTAAACGTAAATAAATCAGTTCCAACTATTTGCCATGGTAAACTTGATATTTGTTTAATTTGAACCGTTTCTTTATCATTGCTTCTTTGTGTTTTTTGACAAATCGCGCACTTTTGTACAAAATTCTCTATGTCTTTGTATTGGCCTTTCCAGTATAGGAATTGTCTTGCACGTTTTAAACAACTTTGGATTCCAAAATGTCCTTCGTGTATCACCTTTAACATTTTGTTTATTTGTGTTTTTGGCACTATTACTTTTTCACCTTTAAATATTAGTCCTTGAAAATATGTTAGCTCGTCACGAAAATTAAAGTAATGTTTGATATTATCCGGAAGTTTATCAACCGTCTCGGGAAAACCGTCGCGAATGAAATTTTGTAAAGTTTGCAATTCACTGTCGTTTTTCGTCTCGTTTTCGATTTCTTCTCGTGCACTATCTGACATTGCTAACACAACAAGCACTTCTACTTCTTCGTGTTCCTCTTCGTTACTAACTTGCTTACAATCTCTACTTAACGTGTCGGCTATTGGAATGTCGGCTCCTTTTTTGTAGATTATTTTTGGCGAGTATTGTAGTACGTCGAACATGATTCGTTGAAGTCTTGCTGGTGCAGAATGTATGGGTTTTTTGAATATTACTTCTAGTGGTTTGTGGTCTGTTTCGATGGTTAATTTTTTCCCATAAATATATTCGTGAAATTTAGAGCATGCAAACCGTATTGCTGTTGCTTCTTTTTCAATTTGCGGGTAATTTTGTTGACTAGTCGACAACGCTTTAGTTGCGTATGCTACTGGTTGTTGATCTTGTAGCAACACTGCTCCCAAACTTTTTGAGCTTGAGTCAACTGACAACGTCACATCTTGACTCACATCAAAATATTTTAACACGGGAGGTGTCATTAATATTTCTTTTATCTTTTCAAAGCTGTTTTGCTGTTCATGTTCCCATATCCATTCTACATCTTTCTTCAACAATTCCCTGAATGATAATGTCAATTCGGAAAGGTTAGGAATGAATTTATTCAAATAAGTTAATGTTCCTAATAATCTTTGCAATTGCTTTTTGTCTGCAGGCGTTTTTAGGTTTTGAATCGCTGTTACTTTATCTGGATCTATTTCTAATCCCTTCTTAGTTAATATGTGACCCAAAAATTTAACTTTTTGAACTTTAAATATACATTTATCCTTATTTAATTTCAATCCCGAATCTTTAATAGTTTTTAGAACTTGTTTTGTTACTTGTTCAAGCTTTTCTTTAGTATTTGCAAAAATCAAAATATCGTCCATTGAACATTCTACATTATTATTAAAATTTTCAAATAATTGTGACATACTATTTTGGAACACTTCTGGGGCTGAGGCCAAACCAAATGGAAGCCTTTTGCAACTGAATCGTCCCCAAGGAGTAGCAAATGTTAAATATTTACGAGTGCGTTTGCTTACCCTTATTTGCCAAAATCCTCTTTTGCAGTCCAATTTTGAAAACCATTTTGCTCCATTTAATTTAGCTGCTATTTCTTCCAGCGTCTTCAACGGATAATGTCTTCGTAATATGTTTTTGTTTACGACTGATGGATCGATGCAAATTCTTAGCTTACCATTATTTTTTACTATTACCATTGGGCTGACTGCTGGTGTCGGTTCTTTTACTGCTTCGATGACATCCAACTTGACCATTTTCTCGAGTTCTTTCTTGACCTGATCTCTTATCGCGTAAGGGACTCTTCTTGGTGGTTGTATTTCGAACTTGGGATTTTCTATCAAATCTATGTCATACTCGTAATTTTTTAGACAACCTAAACCTTTAAATACTTCATCCTCGTCTATCGACAATTCGTTAATCTTCTTAATTAAATTTAACTGTATACATGAACTTCTTCCTAGGACTGGTCTCACCTCTTCTTTCACTACCTTGAATTTAATTTCGGCATGTGTCTTCTTAATTTGACCTTTAACTAATGTTTCACCTAAAACGTTAATTTTATTGTTAGTAAAACTAAGTAGTCGTTTAGTTTTTGAAGCTGTGTAAGATGCAACTTTTGAATTTGAACTTCGCGCCAACGTCCTCTCCAGAAACCCGCCATCTCTCGAGAACCAACAAAGTTCAAACCTAAAATCACACTTCTTCGACGACACGGAAAATAACCTTGGACCACCACGTTGTGAAATACCTACGATCGTCATCTCGTAACCAAACTCTTTCTTCCGGTGTACAAAACATAGTGTCAAAAACAACTGTAACAAAAACAAATGATCGCTCCGAAAGAGAGACGAACATTAAACTTCCAACACAAATAAAACAACCATATTTTGGGGCAATGTCAAGTCTTTTTATTATCTTTAATATTCTTGTTTGAGGAATATAACCTGAAGCAATGATTCACCTAACTCATGACCTAATAAATCTGTAGATTTAATTACCCTGAAAGTCGATTTGTTTTAAATCGCTTTAATGATTTTAATTATGTTTAAAATTACTTGTTGGGATTCAATCCTTTGGATTGTTTTAATCTATTCTTCATGTACTTGGTACATTTTAGAAGTTTGTGGGAAGCTATTATGTGTTTTGTTTTAACACTAGCGGTTAATGGAAAAATACCTTTAAATCTACCTTTACACCACCACCCTTTAACCAAAATAACCCAAAAACCAGATCTACGTTACTACCACTTAAATAACTACAAGTTTTGGGGACGGTTTAATGTAAACTTGCTTTATTGTTAGCCTTACGTGGCTGTGCAGTACTGTTATTTATTTCCAGCCTGCCACGGAAGTTGGGCACAAACATACTAGAGTCACCGGAAAGCTAAATTGTACTTTATAAACCGAAACCAAACCATTGTATTACCTAAGTCAAAATCTACCATGTATATATATTTTATGAACCACCTGTACATTATTTCCTACACCTTGTGAGGGCAAGGAATTCCTAAATTCTTTATAATTGTAAATAATGATTAATTAAATTGAAGAAACACCCTGTATATGAGACATAAATTAATTTAGCAACATAAAATGAAATCTTTCATTATTAAATTAATCTTAGTTGAAATTTACACTCTTCCGGTATAAAATATAAATTACTTTGTATGAATTAACAGCTTGCATTGATAACATCAATGTAAGTTTTATTTCTAAGAAAGGTTTCTGCTGATGCAACAACCTTGAAATCCACCTACCTAAGTACTACATAGATTTGAACAAAGTAAATGTTTCAAAATTTCATTACCCCTATAATTAGGATGAATAAATAGATTCTATAAATGACATGATTACCTTTAAATAATAATAATATTAAATTGATTTTAATGTAAAACATTAAAATAAACTTTAAACAAAGTTTGTTGTAATAATTTGAAAAAACCCTTAAAATAATATTAAAATCAAATTCATTGCCCAAAATATAGATCAAATAATTATTTAAATAAAATTTTATACCTGATTATTAAAACACCACTTAAATTAACAAAATACTAGAATTTATCTTAATTCAACAACCGAACTCTTAAAAAATCAAGTCACAATTGAAATCTTTTACCGGTTGTTTGCAACTTGTCGCGTTCTCCCACGATCGTTACCGAACCAACTTATTTTAAACTTGAAATATACATGGCGAAATAAAATATTGTAACTTAAAACAGCGGCAAATTTGAAATTATCTTAATTTCAAAATTGTAATCTTACAGCTGTTATTTTCAATCCTAGTTTGTCAACGATATTTTTAGTTATTACGTTACATTGAGCTCCAGTATCCAGATTAACTGTAAAGGACTTGTCACCAACTTGTATTTTTTCATTCCAGTCATCATCGTGGTTTTCGTAATAAACGGATTTTACATACACGTCTTCTGATCCGCTGCTTTCCTCGCTGTCGATCATGTTGACATTTTTCTTTTTGCTCCAGCACTGCTTTTCAAAATGTCCTTTTTTGTTGCAATGTTTGCAGGTTTGCTTGAAAGCTGGACAACTTTTAGGTTTGTGAGTTGTTCCGCACCTCTTACAACTAAATTCTTCGGCATTTTTACTGCTTTTGTTGTGCTTCGGCTTGGGTTTGATCATATCGATTTTTTGTGTGGTGTTGTAAATTTCTTCTTTCGTTTTCATATGCGCTAACTGTTTATTGGCTTGTTCGCTTGCTCTACACACCATCGTGGCTCTGGTTAATGTCAAATTTTCTTCAGAAAATAATTTTTCTCTAACTTTCTCAGATCGAATGCCTATAACAATTTTATCGCGTAACAAACTATCGTATAAATTTCCAAATTCGCAAGTTTTCGCCAGATTTTTTACTTTGGTGAGAAATTCATCAAAACTTTCTTCCGCGGATTGCATTGCTTTATTGAATTTATATCTTTCAAAAGAAATGTTTGTTTTCGGTATCAAATAATTGTGATTACCTCGACGTCGATTTGTTGAGCAGGTGTTAGATTAAAACTATTATAGATTGATACTGCATCTGAACCAATTATTGACATAAATGTAGCAGATTGAACTTGTGGTGACTTATTAGATAAATTTATTGCCATCGCATACCATTCATACTGTTGTAACCAATTTTTCCAATTCGATTCGGCGTTATCATTTGCGAAATTAAACGGTTTTGGTGGTTTCATGCCGGCTACGCCCGTTTCGTTTTGCACACTTTCGTTTGGCATTTTATTGAAAACTTTTTCTCGTGTTTACTTCCACTATTTCTCGATTGAATCACTTCTGACACCATGTAACGTTTTATATACTTTTTTAAGGTAAATAAAGGGCACTTAACTGTGTAATACGTTTATTAAAATAACTTGTATGTGTATCAAACTAGCGCGTCATTACAATTGTTAGTTCGTACAATGATACCAACTCAAAACTAAATTGTTATTTAAAGCAACGTCTACGTTACAGGTATCGCATTGGTTTCTTCACGCCCGGCAACGAATTTTGCCGCAAATCCTCAGGCGTGAGGGAAAAGATCCCACGGCGTACACAAGGCGCCGAGGGAAGCAATTGGCCGTCATTGCTAATGTAAGTTGAATGATTTATTTCTGAATTTCTAATTAATACATAACTGAATTTATGTTATTTCAGAGAAGAAGCACAAGGATACGACGACAAACAAAATGTGCTTGTTGCAGTGGCGGATACATATGGGGGGCGCGGGGGGCGCGCGCCCCCCCCTTGCAGGGCCGCCAGCCCGCACGCTATTCGTTCGTTTCTTTCGTCAGTCGACTCTGACGTGTATAATCACGTATAATCACGTATAATGTGTATAATCAGTTTAAATAAAACTTTCTTAAACTTTGCATGTGACTTGATTATTTTTTTATTACGATAAAAGTAAAGGTAGCTCAAGATATCTTTAGCGCCCCCCCCTTGAGTTTTTTCTGTATCCGCCACTGGCTTGTTGTACCTAATTATACATTTATTTTAATTTTAATTTTAATTTATACATACTGTCATATACATACATTCTGGATATTATTGCAATTTCTACACACATTAAGGAAGTTGGGCAGGAACTGTTTCAAGTGAAAAATCACAAAAGCAATTTGAGTGGTATTGCACTCTGTAATGCCATTGGTAAAGCTGCTTCCTGTGGAGATAATAAGTAAATTTATTAATTTTCTATTTGCTTTAATGACTTCTCATTTTCTTTTTTAATGCTACTTGTTTGAGTTATTAACAAACCAAAACAACTGGGTTGTTTTGAAATAACGGTGATAGTCCAGGATACTTTGGTCCAGGCAAGGAAGGTTTTTAGTTTGCAAAAAATCCGGGCAAGCTGAATTTTGGCAGAGATGTACATTGGAGTGTTCTAATGAACCCCCCAAAAGTGCCATAAAATCCCACGCCGGCGTCCCCCACAATCGCGGGTTTTAGCTCCCCCAACGCGATTTTTTGCCGATAACTCGCTTATTTATGCTTGTATGAAAAATTATGATCAGACCATAATTGAAGAGCATAAAATTCTCTATAAAATAGTTTTTTTTTCATATTTTTCCATGGCACACTAATACTTAAATTATTGACCAAAAACACGACCCACCCTTAAAATCGCACAAAATTAATTCGTTGCAGGGAGAGAAATGTTTTCGGGCACGGGAAATGCTTTTAATAATAACTTAATTGAAATTGTGGCCAAGGTTGGAAAATGCAGAGTAAAATAGATTTTTTCAAAATTTGCCCAAGTTATAGTATCTTCCAAGTAACGAAACCGAAATGTTGGTTTGAGCTTACAGAAGGTCCGGGCAAGCTGAAATTTGGTAAAGATGTATATTGAAGTGTTCTAATAAACCCCCAAAATGTCTCATAAAAATCCCAAGCCGGCGTTTCCCCAAATGAGGATTTTAGCCCCCTAGGTGCGGTTTTCGCCTATAGCTCACGTATTTTTACTTTTACGAAAAATTACCTTTAATTTGCCTATTACAGTATGTATTGTAGTACTACCTACTGCAGCACCACAAGTTATAGAGAATTTTATGTTCTTCAACTTTGCTTAATGGTTGATTTTATGGGACTTTTGGGGGTTCATTAGAACACTTTAATGTACATCTCTGCCAAAATTTGGCTTGCCCGGATTTTTTGCAAGCTTGAGCCAATTTTTCGGCTTCGTTGCCTGGACTATGAAACTTTCAACAAAAAATCAAAAAGTTAATTTTATAGAACAAAATTTGAATTAAAATAATTTTTAATTTTTTGTTCTACGATAAATAGTTTTCCCACACTGTGCGATAGATTGACGAAAACCTGGCCAGAGCCTAAAAATGTTTTTTGCGTTAAACTACAATTTCGATGTAGAGAGATTATGGGTGCATTTATTGGTAAAAACCGGAAACTTTAAATTTAAACACCTGGGGTGTACAACAGTTCAAAGTTGATCTTAGTTTCGAACGTACTTATGCAGCATTAGAAGTGAGAAAATCCCCCCCCCCATCGTCACACTTTGTCACACAAACCTAGACCTCCCTCCAAGTATTACGTCACATATTCTTGAACCCCCCCCCCAATTTATCAAATTTCTTTTTTGTTAAGGGCGCTCCGCCCTCCCCCCTAGCTGCACCGCTGGCTTCAGTGGCGTAGCCACTCAAAAAATAGTTTTTTTTAAATACTTAATAATAAAATAATTAATCTAGTATATATTTTGTGACGTCACAATTTTTGAAACCCCCCCGCTCCACATCGTCACAAGCGTCGGAAGAACCCCCCCCAGGAGCGTGAAGTAATTTATGGACACCCCATACAAAAGTTGTAGCAAATCCATAGTTGAATTCAGAAAAATGTTTAAATTTTAAAATTTGTGAAAATTAGGTTGAACAATTGATTAAAATTTTCTGTGTTCCTAGAAATGTTTATGTCTCGAACATGCCCATACTGTCGGCCGTTTTTGGAGCCAAAATTGCCATACTTTCGAGCCTCACAGAAATCAGTTTATATAATTTTATTAGCAACAAGGTGGGCTTGTACTAATTTTTAGAGCAAACTTTAGTTTTTGTTTTGTAGTCAAAATTGATTCCAATTACTGTCATTTTGGAAACAGAACCAACTTTTATAGCTGTTGGACCATACCACTTAGCAGCCGGTATGAACAACAGAACTTGGTTTTATGATTTAACAAAGTCACAAGTTGGTGTTGAGGATACTCCTCTTGTGTTAACTGAAAAGCAATACATTGGTGTTGTGACAAGTATAAAATTGAACGTGGAATATGCTTCTGTTTTGTATGAAGGCAAAATTCAGTTGCACATGGTAAGTTAATCACTTAAATTTTCTGGAGAGGAGTTTTCATTGTTATATTATTTTAGATAGAGCAACCTGAAGCAGGGCACGAAGACCGTGAAAGCATAATATTTCCTGATGTCGGTTCACCTAATGTTCTTATAACCTGTCATGCACTAACAACCGATTTTCTTGTTTACGGCACAGATGTAAGTATCAAATTATAATAATTTACAAGCAAAACATTTTTTTTTGGGTTTTAGATGGGCCAACTGATTTATTTTAGTGTTGAAGATTGGAAAGTAGCAAACGAGTACAAGCATGTAGTCGGCATAACAGATATTTTTGTGGATCCGGCCGGAACGAGGCTGATTTATTTTGTACAATGCGGTGAGTTGCCTTGTGAGAAAAGTGACCAGTTTTTGACCTTTTTTTGTAGGTTAACGGCGAAGTCGTTACCATTTCTGAGTTACCAAGTAAAGTTGATGGGGTTACCTGGGATAGCAATTTATTAGATAGGAACGTTTTTATTATTTACAGTGAGAACGAAATTTTTACTTACATTTACAATAAATTATCTATTGATGGTAAGCAGGTTTAATTAAGGAAGGGAAATTATGCACTAAAAGAAACATTTTTAGGTTCGTCTGTTGAGTTTGTAGGAAAAACTAAACTCGTTTCTAAACAAGTGCCGTTATTTATGTATGCTGGAGAAGCATTACTAGCAACCTCCGGTGGGCAACTAACTCAGCTGGTGTTAAACATACAAAGTTCAAGTACCAAGGAACACGATAAAAAGAACTCTGAAAGCCTTTTTGAGAAACAGCTCATTTTGCATCGGTGAGTTGCATTTTTCTTTTGAAGAACGAGTAATACATAATTTTGAGAGCACGTTTTTAAGTTTTTCACTACTTTAAATGTATGATTATTTTTAATAAAACGCATTTTAGTTCAGTCATTAGATACTTTTGCGTGGAAATAACTCGGAAATGCGATTGTTTTTCATTGCTTTTGAGGATTAAAACTGTTTTTCTTATTAATATTGACCGTTTAGTTCTTAAGTTACTCAATTTCAAAAATTGCGATTTTAACATAGGGAAATTCTTATTTTTTGCGTTATATTAAATATTTGTACTTTTCTGATAGATTAATTAATCAATTTGAATTTAATACATACATTCTTCAATGAAAAAGTTGGTATTTTCTAAGAGTTTTTCATTTAAAATATAAATCAAAAATTTATTTTAAAAAATTAAGTATTGGGTCATTCCATCTCAAATCAACTGAAAAATAGACAAAATTGACTCGACCCCCACCAAATTTGACGAAACTTGGTACACACCATCTTAGTAAGAAATAAAAAATATAAATTTTAGGATTTTTCCAAAAAGGCATTATTGTTTCCTTGTTTTGGTTCTTCAAAAAGTCAAAAAGTTGCTATGTAGACTTGTAGGAAAACGACTGTAACTTCATCCACAATGATCTAAATTTAAAAATAAAAAATGTTTTGTCAAGGTAAATGAACGCTGTATTCAAATATTCAACCACAATTTATATTTTCAACCCATAACTGGATTAATTTTCTAATTTTAACCCTATTTCAACCCCTACTTCGAAAAGGGTATTTTTATTTTGTTCATTTTTTTTACTATTGTTTTGTGCAATTGTGCTGAGCATGCATACAAAATTTGATCGTGGGATGAGCATGGGTTCGGTTACTAAAAATAAACTAAGTATAGCGAGAAACGGACAAAAATAAGTTTTTCGCCGATTTTTCAAGTTTCTTTGCACTTTATGACAAAATAGTTTAATATAAAATTAAAGCTAATTAAATTCTCTACAAAAAAACGTCTATACATATTTTTTGTCAGATTCATATTCACATAGTAATAACCGTGCAAAGTAGAGCTAAGTTGGGCGACCACCGTTATATTTATTTAAAAAGGTCGAGATCGATTTTCGTATGTAACAGCATAAGGGTTCCGACAATATTCAAATATTCAGCGAATATAGGTTTTAGCAAAGAGATTGCACGAGCGTAGCGCAGCGGAGTGAGTGTCAATCTCCGCATCTAAAACCTGTACGAGATGAATCTTTGAATATTGTCGGAACCCGCGTTGCTGTTTGGATGATAATTCCGTGAAGAAACGACAATAACAATTTACCAATCTGAGAACATCGGCCCAGCCCGCGAATTGCTAGCGAAAACTGCACCAAAGGGTTACACAATTAAAACGATAGGATCAGAAGAGATTAAAGTTCAGCTTAAAAACTCTAAAGCCTTTGAGAAAGTTCTTGAAGCCCTAAAGGAAAAAGGAACGCTATTCCACACTTACAAGCCCAAGAGCAAAAAGGTTATAGAGTGGTGATGAAAGGCATCCACCCAACAGTCGAAGAGTCAGTCCTCAAAAATGCTCTACTGAAGGAAGGACATGAAGCTACAAACATTTGGAATATAAGACACAGAGTAACCAAACAACCTCTTAAAAGAATCTTAAGATCGTTGATCTTAAAAGAAAAGACAATAATAAGCAAATATTCACACTAAATGTCCTGAGCGAATATAGTTCGCGTTGAGCCTCCGCACGTGAAACGAACCATTCCGCAATGTGCAAAATGCCAAGGCTACGGACATACCAAGAATTTTTGTTATAAAATTGCACGATGTGTGAAATGTGCAGGGGAACACACCACCAAGGACTGCCCTCGTAAGGTAAGGGATGACAAGGTAAAATGTGTAAATTGTAATGGAAATCACACAGCCAACTACCGAGGATGCCTCGTACACACGCAACTGTAACAACGAATGTACCCTACTCTCAGAAATAAAGTAATTACGCAAGTGACGCAAAATACTTCAAATCAACAACAACTAAATAGTGCATACTACCAAGCACCAAACAATTATAATACTGCTTTTCCTCAACACAAAACGGGATCATATACACAAACCAACTGAATAATAACAACAATCAACAAAGATCAGCCTGGCAAAATAACCAAAACACAAATCAAATTACAAACCAACAACCAAACAACATGAGCAAACTCGAAGATATGATGGGGCAACTCATGACACAAATGAGCACAATGTTAAACTTATTAACAACACTTGTCACTAAAATGGCTTAATGGATGAACACCCAAAGTATAAATTGGCAATTTGGAACGCCAATGGACTAAACCATCACGCACATGAAGTTAAGACATTCCTACAATCCCACAATATTGACATCGATGGTTTCTGAAACGCACTTCACAAACGACCACTATCTAAGATTACCCAACTATCAAATTTATGACACAAAATATCCTGATAAAAAAGAACATGGGGGTACAGCAATAATTATTCGTAATAGTATCAGGCATCATGAAAGAAACAAATACGCCAAAGAACACTTGCAGGCTACTAGCATCACTCTAGACCTCTAGAGGATAGACAAGGTCCAATAACCATCTCTGCGATATACTGCCCGCCCAAGCATAACAACAAAAAAGAGCATTTTGAAGATTTCTACAACACATTGGGAAACAAATTTATTGCGGGCGGCGACTACAATGCTAAACATACTCTGTGGGATCTAGATTACTTAATCCAAAAGGAAGGGAACTAGTGAAAACCATGAAGGAGAATAATCTTCAGCATATCTCAACGGGACAACCTACTTACTGGCCATCGGACAAAAAGAAAATACCCGACCTTATCGACTTCTGCATCACAAAAGGCATTGACACCAAACAAATTAAAACTGAATCGTGCTTGGATTTGTCATTTGATCACTCCCCAGTGA
This sequence comes from Podabrus alpinus, assembly GCA_932274525.1. Classification (NCBI taxonomy): domain Eukaryota; kingdom Metazoa; phylum Arthropoda; class Insecta; order Coleoptera; family Cantharidae; genus Podabrus; species Podabrus alpinus. The sequence goes on along the minus strand of OW026457.1, from coordinate 60,838,020 downwards.
TAGTCACTATCTTCAGCCAAGTAATACAGAAAGAAAAACAACCCTCACTATACAACAAAAAAACAAACTGGGAGCTATTTAGACACAAATTGGACGAACTTACACTAAATAAATCGCTGAAAACAGAACATGATATCGAAACAGCAGTTGATGGGTTAACTATAAATATCCAAAAAACAGCTTGTTTCGCCACCCCTAACATAAATGCGACTCACCAAATAAAAAGAGTTCCACTTACTATCCAACAGAAAATTGCTGAAAAAAGAAGATTAAAAAAACAATGGCAACTAATAAGAACATCAGAAAACAAAGCAAAGCTAAACAAATCCAGTAAAGAGTTAAAAGAAATGATAATGGAAATCAAAAACCAAGGTATCCAAGACTACTTACAGAGCCTAACTCCTACGGAGGCCACAGACTACTCTCTCTGGAAGGCAACGAGAAAGCTCAAAATACCACAATTACAGCATCCACCAATTAAGGATGAGCAAAGCAAGAAATGGGCTAGAAACGATAAAGAGAAGGCTGAAGTATTTGCCAAACATTTGGAAAAAGTCTTCCAACCATTTCCCTCTATGTCAACACCAGAAGAAGAAAAAGAAATATCAGACTACCTCAAAGCTCCTTTCCAACTAGATCTTCCCATCAAAAATATTAAAATTAAGGAAGTTAAAAGTACAATACAAAAGGAAATTAACATCAAAAAAGCTTCTGGATTTGACCTGATTACAGGAAAAATTCTGCAAGAACTATCAGAAAAATGTCTAAGATTGATCACCTTCATTTTCAATGCAATACTGCGGTTACACTATTTTCCAAACTTGTGGAAGGTGGCTCAAGTGTGATGATGATTCTGAAACCTGGCAAGAAACCGGAAGAAGTCAAATCATATAGGCCCATAAGTCTGCTACCAATATTCTCCAAAGTCTTTGAAAAAATATACCTAAAAAGATTAAAACCTTTACTTGAAGAACAAAATATCATACCAAATCACCAATTTCGATTTAGAAATAAGCATGGTACTATAGAGCAAGTGCATAGATTAGTAAATGTAATCAACAACGATCTTGAGAAAAAAGGATTCTGTTCAGCTGCATTTCTGGATGTGAGCCAGGCCTTCGATAAGGTCTGGCATGAGGAACTATATTACAAAATTAAAAGAAATCTGCCGTACCATCACCTCCAAATATTGAAATCTTACTTGAAAAACAGGCATTTCCTGGTAAAACAGCAGAACGAGTATACAGATCTCTATCCCATCACATCAGGAGTACCTCAGGGTAGCGTATTGGGGCCAGTACTCTATCTAATCCACACATGCGATCTACCAACCACTCGTCTGACAACGGTAGCCAAATTCGCGGACGATACAGCGATGTTGGCATCACATTCAGATCCAAATAAGGCATCTAGAAATCTCCAAATCAACCTGGACAAAATACAAACATGGCTGCGACAATGGCGTATTATGGCTAATGAAGCCAAATCGGTCCACATCACCTTCACCTTAAACAGGCTAACATACCCACCAGTTAGCCTAAACAACCAACAACTCGCCCAGGCTGAGGACGTCAAATATCTCGGCATTCACTTGGATAGGCGCTTGACGTGGAAAAAGCATATTCACCAAACGGAAGCAGCTCGGCACCAAGTTCAGCAAATGTACTGGCTGATTGGCAGAAAATCGCAGCTTACTCTAGAGAACAAATTGATACTGTACAAGGCAATTCTCAGGCCAATATGGACCTACGGTGTACAACTGTGGGGTTCATCAGCCAATTCCAACATCGAGATTCTGCAAAGATTCCAGAACAAGGTCATAAGAGTGATGGTCGACGCATCTAGATACATATCAAATGAAGTTATACAGCGCGATATACCATTATCTTCCGTTAGGGAAACAATTAAAACATTCAGTGCTAAATATAGTGAAAGACTGCTGCATCATCCTAACGTATACGCAAACAAACTGCTAGTGAGCACAAGTGAAGTTCGCAGACTAAAAAGATACCAACCTACGGACCTAATAAACAGTTATAAATGATTTTTTATTTTTTATAAGTACACATCATAGCGTAGGATCGACGGGAACGAAGATATTGGTAAAAAACCGAAAAAACGTACTTTTTTGGGCCGTTTTTCCGGTGTAAAAAGTTATGCATACACCTGAATCTTTGGGACTTTTCACAGGTTGTTTGGGAAGCTGAAAGGTACGTGTATACCAATTTATAGCTCACTATGAGTTTTTCCGAAGTGAAATGCTAAAGTTCCTGGACATAATTGCTCACGTTCAAACGTCCCTGCGTTCAAACAGCCGCGTTGAAACGTCCTGGACCGAACTTTTCTAGATGCTTTTCTTACCTGGCAGCCAAGTTTTTGAAGAGGCATGAGCAGCTATTTGCTGACTCGTCGAGTGTTGCTTCTTTCCGTCGTTGTTTGGCCGAAGCTCTGCGGATCCAGATCTAAATCAGGGTTTTATATTATTGTGTTTAATGTTTTTTTTATCTGTGCTATGTACATATTTGTGTAATTAGGGGTGATTTGTAAACCTAACATAGTTTGACTTTCATCCTTTTAAGGATCAAATTTATAATATATTTTTGTTTGTATTGAGTGGTCCTTAATAAAGATTTATTATTATATGGGCATATTTTCATACGAATAGAGCAAATGGGTCTAGTTAAATCTAATAATTTTTTTAGGTTTTTCGCCGCCTTTACAACTTGCGAACACTTGAAATCAAAAGAGGCGTGGAAGAAATTAGCTCAGGAAGCGTTAAAAAATTTAGAAATCGAATTAGCCGTGAGGGCATACAAACAGTGTGACGATATTGCAATGGTGAACGCTCTACAAGAAATTGCACATATTGAGGACCACAGTCTAATAGCCGGTTACGCCTCCATGTTTTTGGGAAATTACAATTGTGCACAAAAGTGGTTTTTGGAATCGACCCATCCGACAGCTGCTTTAGAAATGCGCCGCGATTTGTTGCAGTGGGACGAAGCTTTAAACTTGTCCAAAAAAATGGCTCCCGACCAAGTGCCGTATCTATCACGCGAGTATGCGCAACAATTGGAATTCACGTGAGAATTTTTAACCGATTTTAATCAAGAGTTTCTTACATTTTATTTTTAGTGGCAATCACAACGAAGCTTACTTGCACTATGAAAAAGGATTGCAAGAAACCGTTAATTCTGAGCACATTTTTATATGCAAATGTGGAATCGCACGCACTTCAATTCATAATAACAATTTTAAGCACGGAATTAATTTAGCGATGGAATTAAATAATAAACAGTTGTTCAAAGAGTGCGCCGAGGCATTGGAAGTAAAGAAACAAAACGCCGATGCGGCTCTCTTGTTTGAGAAGGCTCAGATTTACGACAAAGCGGCGATTTATTACATCAAATTGAAAAATTGGCCTAAAGTTGGAGAGTTATTGCCTAACGTAGTTTCAAACAAAATTCATTTGCAATACGCCAAAGCTAAAGAAAACGAGGGAAAATACGAAGAAGCTTCAAATGCTTACCTAAATGCAAAAGATTTTGATTCGGTTGTTCGACTACAATTGGATTATTTAAATAATCCAGATTATGCAGTCGAATTGGTTCAAGAAAGTAAGAGTGCTGAAGGAGCTAAAATGATCGCTAGGTAATTATTTTCGGCGTCATTTAATCCAAGATGTTAAAAAAATTTGTTTACCTTTTCTAGATTTTTCCAACGTTTGAACGATTATTCCTCGGCTATACGGTTCTTGGTGATATCTCACTGCAATAATGAAGCATTTGAATTGGCAAGAAAGCACGGTAAACTACAGTTATATGGAGAAGTGCTACTGGATACTTTAACACCCGACGAATTTAAACCACAAGATTTTGCGAGTTTAGCGCTACATTTCGAAAACGATCGCAACAATTTATTAGCTGGCAAATATTTTTATCATGGACGCGAATACGATAAGGTAAGTTGAAAGGGACTTACGCAACTGTCACTACTTTGCCAAGTAACCCCGCCCCTCAAGTAAGTACTTAATGTACTTAAGTATCGACTATGAATCCGGGCGTTAGTAATGGAAATACTTTCGTCACTGAAATTTTCCCTGGCAAAACCATTTCTGTTTCTCTCTTCAATGGAATTATGAGACTTTAAATTAATTATTTTTTTAAAGGCAATGACGCATTTATTAAAAGCAGCACGAATAAACTCAGACGAAAATGAAGCTCTTACAATTGCTATAGATGTTGTTGCCTCTTCAAAACTCAAGGCATTGAAGAATCAACTTACAGAATTTCTACTGGGCGAAGCAGATGGGTTACCGAAAGATGCAAAATATTTGTTCCGTATGTATATGGCTTGTAAGGAATACAAAGATGCATCAAAATCGGCGATTATTATCGCAAATGAGGAACAAATAAACGGAAATTATAGACACGCTCATGATATTTTGTTCACCATGTATCAAGAGTTAAAAAATAACGACATTAAAATACCTCAAGAAATGCATTGGAACCTGATGTTATTACACAGTTACATTTTGGTTCGACTTCACGTGCGCAAAGGAGACCATTTAAAAGGCGCGAGGCTGCTAATTAGGGTTGCCAATAACATTTCAAAGTTTCCTTCACGTAAATATTGATAATTTTTTTGGAAACTTTGAAGTAATTTTATTTGATTTTTTAGATATTGTACCGATCTTGACGTCAACCGTAATTGAGTGTCATAGGGCAGGTTTAAAAATCGCCGCTTATAATTTTGCAGCTATGTTGATCCAAAATCCCGAATACAGAAATCAAGTGGATCCAAAATATGCAAAGAAAATTGAAGGTGTGGTTAGAAAGGCGCCTAAGAATGGTGGCCGAAATGGCGACAACGATGTTCTTGATAATCTTACTCCTTGTCCGTACTGCGATTCTCTTTTACCCGAAACCGATATAATTTGTGACAAATGTAAAAGTAACATTCCATTCTGTATTATCACAGTAAGTTTTTTTAATGAGAAATACAAATACGTGATTTTGTAATACCTTTGTATTGTTTTAGGGAAGACATATCATAAAATCTGATCTTACTGCATGTCCAGAATGCGATTTTCCAGCTTTACAATCCGAATTTGTGGAAATTCTTAAATTTACCGATTCGTGTCCAATGTGCTCGGAAAAAGTCGATTCGAGAAGGTTAATGAAAATTGAAGATTCCAAATCTTATTTAAATTTTGCATGATCTCATTAAAATTTGTTTTAATAGAATTTATTTGAATTCACATATACATATTTTTATTATAATACGTAGGTTCTTAATTTATTAATGAAAAAACTGTGCCGTCCAAAGTTGTACAAAGTAAGTTAGCAATTTATATATTTTAACTAAAGTGCACTTGTAATATGCATTACTAATTTATTTTATGTAATGTTATACTTAGATTTAAAAATAATAAAAAATTTACATTGGAATTATTTTGCATCGCATTTTTACCACGTTCTCGACTTACTCCCCTGACTAATCTTAATAGACTGCTGAGGGGAAGGGATGAAACCAAACGCCGAGCCTCTGATACTGGAAAAAAGAGACTAATGGGCATACCAATTTATAATAACTATTTTGCCACTCAAAATTTTGTGAGCGACCAAGTTAGTGGTGATCGCTCAAGATGCCTATGATCTCAAATTCATGTTGAGAAGACTCCACAATTGTTATCAACAATTATTGCTACAGATGGAGTCTGTTATTGCGAAGAGAAAAAGTGTAGAATAGAGAACAGCCGTTGGAATCCATTCTGAGTTATGGCTGTAAAACATAGACAATCAATGTAGTATATAAAAAGAAACTGCAAGCAGTCGAAATGGACTACCTCAGGAAAAGTACAAGGGTGTCAAGAATTGAACACATAACTAATGAAGAGATAACTCAAAGAATGGGGGCCCAGGATAGAATAGAGAGAAGAGGTCTTAAGTGGTTGGATCACTTGCTGAGGATGGATGGCCAAAGAGAATATTTAAATGGATTCCTCCCAGATAACCACAGAGTGGTTGACCAAGAAGATCTTGTAATGATGGAACAAGGGAGCATTTGCTGGCTTACCGTTTGGAAGAAAGGATGCACCTAATCGTGCATCTGAAATCGTGAAACATAGGAAAACCAATAGTGGAATCCATTCTGAGTTATGGCTGTGAAACATGGACAATCAATGTAATATATAAAAAGAAACTGCAAGCAGTCGAAATCGACTACCTCAAGAAAAGTACAAGGGTGTCAAGAATTGAGCACATAACTAATGAAGGGACAACTCAAAGAATGGGGGCCCAGGATAGAATAAAGAGAAGCGGTCTTAAGTGGTTGGATCACTTGCTGAGGATGGATGACCAGAGATGGCCAAAGAGAATGTTTAAATGGACTCCCAGATAACGACAGAGAGGTTGACCAAGAAGATCTTGGAATGATGGAACAAGGGAGTATTTGCTGGCTTACCGTTTGGAAGAAGGGATGCACCTGATCGTGACATTTGGCGTTTGCTAATCGGGAAGTTTGTGGTAAAATACCAAATTTACTAATATATCTTTAGAAGCCTTTAATCTTCTTGCACATTCTTTTTATGTGGCTCATTTTACATTAATTCTACTTTTCCATAACTCTCGATATCTTTTTTGTTTTAACTTACGCAGGGAGGTGAGAATCTCGTACGCGATGCGAACTTTATCTGAGTTGGTAGTTTGGAACTTTACCCTCCCTACCACCGAGAATCTGGATTGCGTCTCGCGGCATTCTCGGTGTTCGGTTTCTGCCATTTCTCGTGGGAGAGGTCATTTTCATTCTTCAGCTGATGCTTCCAAGTTCCCCACTTCGTGTTCTTTTAAAAGCGCATATTTTATTTTTTGCATTTTAACAATAATTTAAGAGAAAAATAACAAGTGTTGCATATCATGAGGCGCGGAAAAATAATCTCTTTCGATTGGTACAATTTTCATTGTTAAATGTTCCACTGGAAAGAAGCACTACTCTTTAGCAATTTTCATTCCTCTAAAAATTGGGTTAAAAATGGACGGTTTTCGCCTTTAGGCTGCACAACCTAGGAAATGAAGAATTAGTGCGAGTTTACTCCAACAATTTTGCCTATCTATTTGTTCATAACGCATCTTTCATTCATTTACTTTTTAGTTTCCAACCCAAAAAAAACAATCTTTGTGGGGTGGGCGGGGGGGGGGGGTTGAAACAATTGAATTTTGCTTATTACTTTCCCATTTAGGAAGCAAAGGAAAGTATTCATATCAAGTCAAAAAAAATTTTTAGTTAGCATGGTCTAGGAGTTCATAACAATTGTTTAAAACGATTTTTGAAATGATTTCTGGATGTGTGTGTGTGTCAAATGATCCGTAACGCAAAAACAACCTATAACTGAATGCATGATATTATGCATATACTCACAAACATCTCGGAAGACAAGTGGCTGATAGCACGCCGTAGGACAACAGAGACAGCGAATGTGGAGGGAGAGCACATAAATGAAGAAATAATCATAACCCAAAGCTAGGTGGATGAGGATATATTATAAATGAAAAACAGAAAATCACCAGGAATAGGTCTTATCACCAACGAAATGATTAAGTACGGAGGTACTGAACTATCAAAAGAACTCTTAAAACTGTTTTAATAGATAACATCTGAAAATATACCCGAAGAATGGCGTATAAGCGGTACTGGTTATGTAGTACCTATGTATATTCAAGATGGGATTAAAGAACAATCCAAAAAACTACAGCGGAATAACCCCAATGAGCAGCGTATCCAAATTATTCACAAAGATTCTCTCTCAGATAGTGATTGATGCGACTGGAATAAGTGATGAACCATGAGGTTTCCGCCAAAGTAGCTCTACTATCGACGGAATAATCATGATACAGCAACTGGTGGAAGGATACATTGAATATGACAAGCCACAATATTTTGTTGATTTTACACAGGCCACGTTGTACTAATAACTCTGCGTCATAACAACACCAATGGAAAAACAATTAACATAATTAAAGAATTCAACAAGAATAAAAATCGCAGGTACCCTTACTGAAGAGGTTCCAATCGCAACTAGAATCAGACATGGCGATAGATTGGGTTCCACATTATTCAATCTGATTATGGAACAGATCAATCGAGTTATCAAAGGCATTGACTTTAGCTATCAAGGAGGGGGTAGCAGAATCCACATGGTGTGCTATGCACATGACGTGGTCCTAATGACCGAAGTACCATCTCAAATGTACGAATAGAAGGATCCAAATCAGAAAATAAAACAAGATATATGTATATAACATGCGTACGACCAGTTCTGACCTACGCAACAGAGGCAAGGGCCGCAACATCGAGAATCTAACGGATAATGAGATCTACAGAGATATGAGAAAGTTGAGAACGATAGCAGAAGTAACGTTGTGAGATAGAGTGAGAAGCGAAATAACCCGAGAAAGGTGCAAAATCCAGGACGTTGTCAGATGGACCAGAGTCAGAAGAAGGTTTTGGAGAGACCATGTAGAGAGAATGGATGATGGAAGAATTGCAAAAATAGTAATGACACGAAGACCTAACACCAGGAGGCCTCCCAAAAACCCCCCAACAAATGGAAAGACAACTGGACATAAGGAAGACGAAGGGCTGAGCCCTGCTAATTAACAACAAAAAAAGAGAAGATTTTTTTCTATTTTTCAATCCAGGTCAGTGCCTGCATCGAAACCTTGCATGTGGTTGGGTTATTGAACAGATTTAATTTTTTGTGCTTTTATCAGGGCTTTTTCACATCCATTTTCTGTGTTCCGATTTTTTGTAAATAACATTTACGCAGTAGTATATAGTTTTTCTTCGTTCAACAAAGATTCCTCAATTTTTCTCCTTAGACCGAAATTTTCAATATAAATATTCAGATTTGAAGTTGTAACCGGCAACCGTCCTTTGGAACACTTTTCCTAGGAACGGCTGGAGTTATTAAAAAAAATAAGCAAATTTACTGATCGAACACAAAATCCCACTTAGGCACTTATCGATCTACTGAGAATATTTATAGATTATGCTGCCACCACCGTTCGACCGATTAGGCCCACCGTAGAATTCTGTTCTCCAAAAAAAACCGCCCTATCAATTCGGTAAGCGACTTCCTGGTAATGAGTCCCAGACACTCCCCGTTCTGACGTTACGTCCCCCGGCTAAATGTTGAAGTTGAAACTTCGGTGCGGGCAAAACGACACTAAGCTCGGCACTGAAAATACAACGTCCTTTTCCTCAACAGGAAAAACGAAAACACTGAATTTTCAAAACAATATTTATTAGTAATGGATAAAGTTAAAACAAATACATACACACTTTAAAATCTCCCTTACAATTTAGGGTGGCCCTTTTAAACACATATAAATATACAACCTAAAATAACTATCCAAAAAATATACACCATCCTTCTGTTAGTAAAGAATTCAGAATTTTACTTACATAGGTGATATAATTTATCCTTCTACCTTGGATCCCCAGACAATCCAAGACGGCCAAACAATGCCTTATCTATGGTCCCAAAACAACGACAAATTCGGACCAAATGCCTCACACTAGAGAACACACAATCTATTTTCGGGTTTAATGAACAAACTATTTGACTTTTTAAACACTTAGAATTCACAATCTATTTACGGGTTTAATGAACAAACTATTTGACTTTTTAAACACTTAGAATCCACAAGCAAGATAATTCGGCAAGACACTCCCTTGTCTTATTTGCCCAAAACAAAATCAAAACTGATAATCCGTCAAAACGTTCCGCACGCGAGAATCTACAAAACAGCCTCCGTCGGATTTACTGGCAAGACTTCCATTAACATTAATACCGAAAGCCCATGGCCCCCGGCCGCAGCTCAACGGGCGCACCCCGACTTCTCACTCTACGGGTTCACCCCCGGCTTCTGATTCTCGACTAATTTATTCAACCATATTTATACCTTTCATAGCGTGAGAATTGCACCACTGACAATTTCATCTATAGATAGATACATCCCTATCGCTTTTGAACGAGAAGCAATGTCTATTGATTACTTCCATGAAATCAAACCTTGATTATTTCATCAATGAAAACGCTTCGACTGCATTGAAAATATCCAGTCATATTAACGATACTTCACTGTTGTCTGAAATTAAACAGTTCAACCGAACAAAGAACAGTATAAAAGTCAATCTCCAGACGCAGGAATATTGCAAACGAATATTGATAAAATACATTATCAATACTCGTTCACGTCATAAAATTTATCGCTTCCGCTGGCTGATTATAAATATGGTTGATTAACAATCATCAGTTATTATAATAATTTATAAATCCTATACCTCACTTTAAAATATTAAAATTAATTTTTATGACCCAAACTCCCGTTTTGTTACAAAGTTATCTTGAAAAGAAAAGTTTTCGAGGTAATCAGTCCTAACCTTTCAAAAAAACATAATATGATAAAATCTTGTTATAGAATACCTATTCCTATTATTTATTAAGAAGGCGCTGGAAAAAATAATACAGTTTTGATAGTAATTAGAATTTTGTAATCTGCTCTCTAGTATTTTGTTAATTAATCGTTGCCTAAATATTTGTATTTAGAATTCATACAATTTTAAAATGGTTCTTCGCTTCTCTGAAAAGCAAAGAATTGAAATTCTAATAATTATCGGGGGAAGAGCAAGTAAAACATGACCCGAAGATACGATGATTTGCCTTAAAAACTTATTGGAACTAGTTAGGCAACTTAAAATACAGCGTATATGGTACGGATGAATTCGATAAGCCCTGTAATTTTGGCAATAATCGATATTGAAAATCGTTATTTTTCGAGTTCAACCATTCAGGTGCTCGCATTCGATTTGGGGCGGAGCTAGCACATTCTGTTGATAGTCCGTACAATTTCAACTATTTTTAACACTTGGATGCATTTTACCTCAGTTTTCATGAGCGACATGAAACAAAATCTGTCCTCACTACTCTAATGAGAAGATAGCTCGGAACAGATAATGTCCACGCAGAAGGAAAAACCATCTACTTTAATTTGCGTGGGGCCCTGATCTTGGGTATAAACTAGCTCGTTAATAGCGGCGGCGAAGGCCGTGGGTCGTGTCAAAGAAACGCCCCGGAGAAACTCAAGGAAACAGCTCTTCTAACACACAAAAATAAAATTAACAATAAAATAAACAATAAGATGTTCATTGTCGGAAGGCGAACAGATATAAGCGATGTCGGATGGAATGTGTATTAGCCGACCAGAACCGGTACAGTAGCAAATTTCAATTCGGTCGGACAAAAACCACTTTTTAAAAATGATTAAAAAACTTTATTGCACAGGACTAATTTCTTACAACAGTTGTTACTACAATAGTTATTAAGCAAAAAGCATCTCCACCTGCTATTCACTCATATTTATCACCTAGCTTATCATTCTGATAACACATTTGTAGAAAAGCTATGTGATAAAGAATTATTATTATAATTATATTAATCGGATATTGTAACTCCTCCGGCCTAAGATGAGAACTATGGGTTAACAGAGTTCGAAGATAATTTTATATTAATATCTCTTCTTGGATTTCCATCTTTCCGTTCAGCTTCCTCTGTTGTGGACTTCAAATTCCTATATCTATTATAATAGTATTTAAAAACTACATACACTAAAATAGCAATGATTAATATATAAATGATTATTGTATATCCACTAATTTTATGAAAATGTATTGGAGTTTCATTTAACGAATCTAATTTTTTACTTTGTTTTGATAATCTACTGTAAATATTTTTTATTTCGTCGACATTTACAGAATCTAATTTAACAGTTTTAAAATTAAAATCACTTTGAATTTTTTGATTTTGAACATATTCTAATTTAGGTAGTTCGATGTTTTTGAATTCCAATTTCAAATTCTTGAATGTTTTTAGTGTTATGTCTTCTATTTTCACTTCACATTTTGTCTCTATTTCTAAAACGTAACTCCCATTTAAATACACACTGTCTTTATCGTTGCCGCACTTTTTCGTAGCAACCACACTTTTTGGTGTAATGATGATCCATTGGTTGTTTTCTAATTTTTGAATTTTGATGTCCTTTATTTGAACCTGTATAATTTCACAAGTTGTTGTATTTTTTGAATGTTTCAGCAGTTGAACTTCACATGGGGCATCTTCTTTAAAATCCCTGATCTCTTCGTTTTGGCATAGATATTCCTGGTTTGAAATTTCAAGACATTTTGCATTGAAAAATGCATATTTTTGCTCATTATAAAGGAGATATTCGGAATGAGGAATTATAGTTTCGAAGGATGTTTTGGTTAGAATTGGTAAGGGATATAAATGATAGTAATTGTAACTTTTAGCTTCCACTATTGGAATTTCTAAAATGAAGATTATTTGATAACCTTTACTGTAACTTTTTATTTCCATAATCTTTTCAAATAAAAGTATATTGTTAATTTTTGGTTCATATGGAAACTTATTTTTATTATCTAATTGTTCATTAATTATTAAAATTTCATTCAATAGTTCCTTTGGGTCTAACATAGAATTGTGAAACGTATTCATTTTTGAGAAGGTGATAGCTACTTCGATTTTTTCTAATGAATCGTAAATTGTTTGAAAGGTTGCCGTTATTTGTGAAATGAACACTTGTATTAGGAAGAAATGATAAGTTTCAATATTTTTAAATTCCATTGTTCTTAAGATTTTTTCGATTTGTAAAATTTTGGATTCTAGTATTAATTGATTTTGTGTTACTGTTTGAATGTTTTTCTGATAATTGTCAATTGCATTTTGTAATAAGGTTACTTGTTCTTTTACTAAAGATTTAATTTTTTCTTGGTTTCCTGAAATAGTCGTTATTGCAGTATCATATCTTATCATATCATTTTGGTCTAAATTCCCAGTAATTTCTCGAATTATGGAGCCTAACCCGTCTACTAAACCTCTTTTATTTCTTATTTTATTTAAAGGATTAAGTTGTTGGATTTGCAAATTTATTTTTCTTTCTAAAGTATTTATTAAGTTGTATGAATTATTTAATTCTTGTTTATAATTTTCAGTAAGATTTGTTGAACTGGTTTCGAATGAATTTTTAAGTTGATTTAATTTTGATTGAAGCGAATTAAATTCTTGTACCGTGTCAGCAATATCAAATATTTGAATGAATGACCATTTATCTATTTTATTTTGAGCATTTCCTAATTTTAAAGGTAAGAGCCCGGGGTTTTCGGTTATTTTGTGGAATTTTGTGGAGATAGTTGTGACGAACAAGGTGAATCTGAAACAATAGGATTCTTAAGTTCTTTGATGTGAATTATTTCATTTTTATTTTGATTGTTAGTAATTTGTACTCTATTTCTGTCTAATATTTCAGTAATTTGGTAGGGACCAATAAATTTGTTCTCTTTCTTATTTCGAGTTTTTGGATTTTGTTTATAAACGGTTTGATTTATTTTGAAATCGTCATTAGAATTTCCGTGAACATTGTGTTTAGAAACTATCATACGTTTTTTGTCGCTTAATTTCTCATTCAAGTCTTTGTAAACGTGTTTCAATTTGTCTTTATGATTTTCGGCATATTCTGTGTAGAATGATACTGGGTTAAAAATTTCACTTGGGTTTCTAGAATTTGTATGACCAAAAGTTAATTCGAAAGGAGTATAATTAGTAGCACTGTGAATAGAATTATTATATCCAATGATGGCATAATCCATCAGATCTTTTTCATTAGGATACATTTCTTTTAAAATTCTTAAATGTTCAATGATCGTGGAATGGAATCGTTCTACTATAGAATTTGATTCATGATGCATTGTTGTTGTAAAATGAATTTTTATTTTATGAAGATTCAAAATTTCTTTAACTGTTTCGTTATTAAATTCAGTACCTTTATCCATGGTCAAATTTTGAGGTATTCCAAAAGAAGTAAAATATTTAATTAAAGCTTTGCTAATATGAATAGCAGATTTTCCTTCTATAAAAATAGCTTGAGCAAATTTAGTGAATGAATCTACAAGTGTTAGATAGTTTTTACTGTTTAACGTGAATACGTCTATATGAACCATTTGAAAAGGTTTTGTTGCCGTTTCTGTTAACATTAATGGTGCATATGGTTTATTTCTTGCATATTTAGCTCTTTGACACACTTCACAAGCGTTAATACATTTTGTTATATCGATGATCATGTTTTTCCAATAATAGTTTCTTTTAAGTGACTCCAAACATTCTTTTATCCCGCGATGGTTATTTTTACCATTGTGATAATTTTTTATTAAAATTATTCGTTCTTCCGGATCAGTTACTGTATTTACTCTTTTTAAACATCTGATTAGTTTTGGTGAGTTACCGGTAAAATATTTTAAATAGGCATAACAAAAATCTTTGTAAAGTTGGTCTTTATGAAAATACATGCAATAAACTTTTTGTGGGTCAGTGTATTCTTTCAAAAACTCTAATATTAATTGTTCGTTATCTCTTTCGGGTATTTTTAATGTGATTATTTTATGATTCTCATAACTATCGTGAGTTACTTTGGCTTTAGGATATGCATTTGGGAACACTAAAATTTGATTTACTTTATTATTAATAATTTCATCACAAGATTGAATTCCGATGTTTGTATTTTCGTTTATGTTAGAATGTACTGTAGAGGTTGAAGGGCAGTTAATGTTAATATTGGGGGGTCTGATTTGGATATCAGATAAAATTTTAATTTTTGGTATTGTGCTTTTACTAGTCGAAGGTTGGGGTTCGTTTGATGTGGTATTTTCAATAGTAAAGTCTCGTAAAAATTCAAGAATATCTGCGTCTACCTCTCCCGGATTATTAATTATTGATTCATTTTCTAAAGCGTTAATTGAAATTCGGGATAAACAGTCTGCATTTGTGTTGTATTTTCCTTCTTTTACATTTACAGGTAGCTTAACTACTTGTTCAACTCTAGGTGGAATTATTACCGAGTAATTTAATTTTAAATTATTATTAGAATTTTGCGTTAATGATTTTTTTTCAGTGTCGAAAATCAATGAAATTTCAGTGTGAGGTGTCATAAGTATTTTATTTCCGATGTTAACTTGAGCATTTAATTTTTTTAATAAGTCGATTCCGATCAACCCGTGATATTTTTCGCTGAATTGAAAAAGATAAAATTTATGATTTTGATTTAGATTGAAAATTTGAAAGATAGGAATTTCGGCTACTTCATCATGATATGAAATATTGTGCGCCGTTTTAATATTAAAGTGTTCTTTGAAAATAAAGTTACTATAACATTTATAAGCTAAATTAGGATCTATTAAGCTTCTCGAGCTTCCGGTATCTATTAAAAATTTTGCGTTAATTTCCGGTACGTAAATATAAGGTAAATCAGATTCGAAATTGTGTAATTGTATTATATTGGGGTTTGTATAAGTGACTTCATGAAAATTTGTTTCGTTTGCAAAATTATTATCATTTTGTTGCCATTGACTTTCGTCTATTACTGTTGCATTATCTGGTTGCAAGAATGCATTCTGAACGTATGCATTACTATCTTCCGTCAGGTTATTAATCTCGTCTGATTCTACATTGTCTTCGTAATTAAATGAATTTTCAAATTCGTTTTCAATTTGTGGGTTTTCAGTTACGTTTTGATTAAAAAGGTGGTTCATAGAATTACCTTTATCAAATCTAGTATGAGCACTACTTGTGTCCATTGGTTCATGATATCGATTGGTGAATTGTGTTCTACCTGATCTATTAAAATTTTGATTTACATTTTGAAAAGGTCTAGGTTGATTTTGAAAAGCTTGATTAAAACTGGAGTTTTGAAATAATGGTCTTTGATTATTTGTAGAGTTATTTTGGGGTGGTGAAAATCTATTAAAATTTGATGCATTTTGAAATTGTGGAGGTTTGCTAAAATTCGAATTATTTTGATATGGTAACGTTTTAAAGAAATTCGGATTATTTTGAAAATGTATAGGTCTGTTAAAATTTGAATTACTCTGAAAAGGTGTAGGTTTATTAAAGTTTTGAGTATTTTGAAAATGTGGAAATCTGTTTAAATTTTGCACGTTTTGAAATGTTGGATTTTTATTTAAATTAAAGTTAGGTCTAAAATTATTATTTGATTTTCCAGGTGTTAACCTTTGTTCTGGTCTAAACATAACATTTGAATTTAATGTGCTACTTTGATTGGTCGAATAAAGAAAATTTTCCTCTTCTATAAGTAAACTCATAGCTTTTTCTAAACTGTCGGGATTTCTTAATCTAACGTTCGTTTGAATTTGTCCCGTTAATCCACGAATAAATGTCTTTAAAGCAAGATTGTTGTAATTTTTTAATTGAATAATTTTTTCTTCTGGTGACATTACTGCCGTATTTAAATTTGAAGTAATTAAAGATCGTACGTCCTGAACACGCATACCGAAGTTGTAAAAAGATTCATTTTTATTTGGTCTTAAATCTATCAAATCTTGAACCAAACAATCGATGTTTCTTTGATCACCGAAACTTAATTTTAATGCAGTTTTTATGTCTGTCCAACTGTCAAGTTCGCTACGGGAACCAATTAAAATTAAAGCTCTACCTACTAGTTTACCTAAAATTGCTCTTAATAAAAACGTATTAAGTGCATGGTCGGTTGTACTCGAAAATGCGTTTATTAAATTTTGACAATTATCAATAAAAATATTCAAGGTATGAGGGTTTCCTTCATACTGCGATATACTATCTAAATGCAATCTTAACAATTGGTAATTCGTCGACATTGTCAACGGTTCAATTGTAATATTTTTGAATAATTCCGATAAATTATCTAGACTGACGACGTCTGTCATAAATTATAATTATTGTTATCTTGAAAGTAACAGTTACAATTCTATCCTTTATGCGATAGGAAAATTTAAATGATAGGAAAATGTAATGAGACTTACAATATTATTGTTGTTTTCATTTCTTATTTTCGAATGCCTATAAGTTTGGACGATGCTTGTTCCTCCCTCAGGTCTTCTTAAACTAATTGTTGTCACCGGTTTGGACGATTCTTGTTCCTCTTGATGACGGCTGTGCTGTTTTTGTCCAAATTGATTTTTTTTTCGAATTCCCAATTAATCGTTGGTACGAAAATTGCTCTTGCGATAAGCTCAATTTTGGGAATCCTACCGACTGCGCCAATTTCAATTCGGTCGGACAAAAACCACTTTTTAAAAATGATTAAAAAACTTTATTGCACAGGACTAATTTCTTACAACAGTTGTTACTACAATAGTTATTAAGCAAAAAGCATCTCCACCTGCTATTCACTCATATTTATCACCTAGCTTATCATTCTGATAACACATTTGTAGAAAAGCTATGTGATAAAGAATTATTATTATAATTATATTAATCGGATATTGTAACTATAAGGTTATTGGGTGCGCCACTGGTGAATGTGTATATTCGGCAAATTGAAAATTTTGAATTTCGGAATTAAAGTAATAGGAAAATTGGAAAATTTGTCTAACCGGAATAATAGGAGTACGAAAATCAAATAGAAAATTTGGATAAACCGGAAAACGGCGATCTGAAGAAATTTTTAGGTTTTAAATTTCGTCGAACTTTTTGAGGTTAGTTGAAATTGTTTCGAAATAAGGGGTTGCAAGAACAATAGATTCCTTTCCAAGAGGTCAACTCGAACAGGGGTGAGCACAAGAATAAAGAAACACATAAATTAAGTGTGGTATTGATCTATTAATAAACCCTAAATACATAAAATTTGCATGCGGAAAGTTGGGTTGCCTAAGTTTCAGTGAAGTCAATAAAAGCAAATGAATAAGGAAGAACAAGGTAGAACAAGATCGGACTCTGTACCATCGGTGAAAGACTACATTAAAAGAAAAAGAGAGGAAGAGTCCATAAACAAAGAAGAAAATAGAATATTTCAGAAAAGTAGACTAACAGAAAAAACCCCACCGAAAGAGATAAAAGTAGTTACGAAACAAAAAGAAGACACAATCGAAATGGAAGAACTGAGAGAAATGCTGTTAAACTTAACTCAAACCGTAAAAACCGGATTCAATGAAACCAAACAAGAAATTAAATCAACTAAGGAGGAAGTTGGGGAAATCAAAGAAGGTCTGGCAGTTATGGAGAAAAGATGGAATGAGGAAAAGAAAAAGATGCATGAGATGATGAAAAAAGTGGAAGAGAAGAATACCGAACAGGAGACCAGAATAACAAATCTGGAGGCTCAAATAGAAAGATACGAAAGAGACAAAAAAGCTAATAACATAATCATTAAGGGCATGCCATTGGAAGGAGATGTTACCGAAGAAAAGATAGAAGAGTTTTTAAAAAAGGAAATGCAGACTCAAGTCAATGTTATAGATGCATTTAAAATAGGGAAGATGCCGGGAAAACAGATAATAGTAGCTAAATTAAGAGACCGTAACCAGAAAGCCAAGATAATGGAAAGTAAAAACAAATTAAAGGGCACGAAAGTTTACATAGAGAACGACCTTACCAAGAATGAAAAGTCGATACAGGATAAGATATGGGAGGCGGCCAGAAACGAGATGAAAGATGGAAACAGAGTCAAAGTTGGTTTCCAAAGACTATATAAGCAGGACAAAACGTATATATGGGACAAGACGGCAAATGAACTAAAACTAACAAAAAACTAAGAAAAGATGAAGATAGAACAACTGGACCTTTCCAACCAGTTGTTCCAGAAGAGGGTGTTGGAAAAAAGACGACAACGCAAAGAAAAAGGAGAAATGCAAACAAAAAGAAAAAAGAAAAAAGGAAAACATACCGAATCGCTACATGGAATATTAGGACCCTCTTGAAAGCCGGAAAAATAGATGAGATTGCCGGAGAACTGTTAAAATACGAAATAGATATAGCTGCGATTCAAGAAACTCGTTGGAAGAGTCAAGGAGAAATTGTAAAGGCTGGATACGCAATGTTGTACTCTGGAGAAGAGAAGCAAGGAAGAAATGGCATCGGATTTATAGTAACGAGAATATTTTATGATAACATAATACAATTTAAACCGGTGAATGGAAGACTGGCATACATCAGAATCCAACAGAGTCCCGCAAACATATCAATAATAAACGCTTACGCTCCCACTGAAGACAGCACCGAGATTGAGAAAGAGGATTTTTACAATGATTTAGAAGGCTTATGCGACACTATTCCCAAATCAGATATGTTGATAATAATGGGCGATTTCAATGCCAAAGTGGGTAAGGAAGAATACATTGCTGAAGTAGCGGGTAAACAAACAATTCACGATGTAACTAACGATAACGGACACAGAATGTGTAATCTAGCAGCAGCAACCAACCTGGACATTAGCAGTACCCGATTCAAGCACAAAAAAATACACAAAGTAACGTGGGTTTGGCCGGGTGGTGAAGGCGGGGAGGGAAACCAAATAGATCACGTCATGGTATCAAAAAATCAAAAAACTTCCATCATGAATGTAAGAACATACAGAGGCGCTAATGCAGATACCGACCACTACCTAGTAGTAGCAGATGTCAAACAAAAGAAAACATACGGAACAGCAAGAAAGAATATGAGCAAAAAGTTAGCAGTGAACAAATTTTGTGATGACTCAACCAGAAAGAAGTACGAGAATGCAGTGAAGGATAAAATGTCAACAAAAGAAAGAAGTAGTGATATGGAACAAGAAAATGAAATCATCACAAATATATTGAAGGAGACTGCAAAACAAATAATAGGATACAGAGAGAAGAAAAAAACAAGAGAATGGTTCGATGATGAATGTAAAGACTTGAGTAACAAAAAGAGTAAAGCAAGAATAAAATGGTTAACAACGAATAAAAACGAAGACCTACAAAAATACAGAGAAATCAGAAAAGAAGCTGTTAAAACATATAAAACAAAAAAGAACCATTGGATAAAAGAAACGATGGAAGAAATAGAAAAAAACAACAGACAGAACAACCGACAATTCTACGAAAAAATAAGACAGCAAAAAACAGGAAGTAAGATAAAAACAAGAGGAATGAAGAACAGTGAAGGAAGATTGGAGGATGACATAGAGAAAGTAAATCAGATATGGGTGGAACATTTTCAAAGACTACTAACTACGGAGGAAGAAGGAGATGACCACGAAATAATAAATGAGGAAAACCAACAAGTTGAGGAGCCAACATACGAAGAAATAACAGAAATAATAAGTAAACTCAAAAATGGAAAATCTCCTGGCAAAGATGACGTGAATGCGGAGTTGATCAAATATGGAGGAGAAGTGCTGCACAGAAGAATATACGAAATAATAAAACAGGTGTGGAATGAGGAAAAAATGCCCAAACTATGGAAAGAAGGTATAATAGTCACGATAAAGAAAAAAGGAGATGTCGAAAGGTGCGAGAATTACAGAGGAATCACATTGCTAAACACCGCATATAAGATATTATCAGCATTGGTAAACAAAAGATTGAAAAGTTTTACGAAAGAAATTATTGGCGAATATCAATACGGATTCACAGAGGGTAGATCGACAGTAGATGCAATTCACGTCCTGAAACAAATTATAGAAAAAAGTTATGAACACAACATTAATATGTATATGCTGTTTATAGATTTCAAACAAGCTTTCGACAAACTAAAAAGAAACAAGATAATTGAGACCATGCAAGAATTTGGAATCCCAAATAAACTTATAAGAATTACAAAAATAACACTGGAAGAAACCACAGCCTGCGTAAGAACTTCAAATGGTGAAACCAGAGAATTCATAGTAAATAGTGGAGTCAAACAAGGCGACGCCATGTCATCAACATTGTTCAATTTGATTCTCGAAAAAATAATCAGAGAACTAGAAATTCAAGGAACAATAATAAACAAGGAAGTACAAGTGATTGCGTACGCTGATGACGTGGTAGTAATATCAAGAAGTAAAAGAGCACTAATTGCAACCTGTAAAAAAATAAAAGAAACTGCAAAAAACATGGGATTGATAATAAACAGAGACAAGACCAAGTATATGAAGTGTCCAAGAGAAAATACAAGAGACGGAATACGGATTGAGGATCATATCTATGAGGAAGTGGATGATTTCGTATATTTGGGAGTACAGATAAACAACGCAAATGAAAGACAACAAGAAATTAAAAGAAGAATTCAGATGGGCAACAAAGCATATTACGCCAACAAGCAATTATTGAGTGATAAAAACTTATCGAGGGCAACCAAGTTAAAAATATATAAAACGATAATAAGACCGGCGATTGCGTATGCTGCAGAGACTCTGTGTATGACAAAGAGAGAGGAGGAAGAGCTGCGAGTTCTGGAGAGAAAAATATTGAGAAGAATATTTGGTCCGAAAAAGAATGACCACGAGCACAGACCGATGACGAATTCGGAAATACTACTAGAAATGGAAAACGAAGACATCGTGAGGATGATGAAATCGATGAGATTGGGATGGCTCGGCCACGTGATGAGGAGAGACGAAGAAACCTCAATAAAGAAAATCACGGAGTGGAGACCAACAGAAGTCCGTAGCAGAGGAAGACCAAGGTTTCGGTGGTGGGACCAAGTAATGGAAGATATCAAAAAGATAAGAATCGAGAACTGGAGGACAAAGATCATGGACAGAGGATCATGGAAAAGAATCACAAGCGAAGCAAAATCAAATACTAGACTGTGAAATGAAATAGAATGAAATGTAAGAATATGGGGACTAAACCAACCCAAAAAATGGTTTTGTAAAATCTCTTACGGAGATAGCTATATTCTGTCAGGAATAAAATGCTTATTATTAACAACATTGCCACCAAGAATCACTCCCCAAACAATCAACCAACGAAACGCTCGAGTGGTCATATAAAAATCCCTCAAAGGTGGAACCACATCGAGCTTCCGACGATAAAATCAACCGGCAGCGACCTCGGTGAAATGCAGCACCCTGTACATAGGTCGCACATCGCAGCCTTCATAAAAAAAAAATAAAGCCAAAAATAAACACAAAAAAATGTTCAACATAGAATTTCAAATATAAGATTTGAACCTATGTCAAACGCATAGGAATTCCAAAGCCATTGCATTTGACCAACGCCGTTCGATGCTTCCTAGTGGAATTAAAATGCACAAGTCAAACTCAATTAAGGAGGTTCCCTGCCTTTGGCAAGTATGAGGCATTTCATTCAAATTTACATGAATCGTTCTTCAATATCTAAGGAGTTCCTCTGAATTTTTTGAGAATTTTTGTCTGATCCGTATGGAAGATAATGGGAATCAAATATCGTAATTTTAACATAGGCTCTTATGGAGTGTACGTATTGCTATGTCCTTCGTGCCTAAATGTTAGATACGGGAAGGTACAACATTATTGCCCCTTCTTACTAAACTCCCGGTAATGAGTCGCTCAAGGGTGGGTTCCTTGTGAGGAGTCAATATTAGAGGCGATGTTATGAATGTTAATTGGCTCTCTCGGGACGTTTAATTGCTTTCCTTTTTTATAAGAAAAAAAAAAGAAATAAAAAAACTTTCATTAGCTCCCATATAATTTTTATTATAATTAAAAGAAAATTAATTGAAATATCTTTCATGAAAGAAATGTTTACACAAAATGTCTTGGATTTAAAATCCAATATAAATGGACCTTTAAAATTAAGAACAATAGATACAAATAATAATTCAAAACAAAGAGGCTTCCACTCTTTATTCCGATGTGCTTGATTGTTAAACCAATCAAGTCTCTCGCTTTACATTAGCGGGCTTAAATGTTTTTAAAATAATATTTGTTGCTTATTCAAAGCTTAAAGTATTTTTAACTAAATAATAAAACTTTTTGTTGAAATATTTCACTAAGGGTAATGAAAAATGCACTCTGTAAGAAGTCTTTTTTCCAAATCCTATTTTAATGCGCTGATGGCCAATGGTGTAATAAAATTATAGAAATCATAAATTCACAGTACCTGTCTCCTTGACAAATCGAAGTTTTTAAATTTTTAAAAAGGATATTATTTTGTTTGTTGTGTATGCCCTACTTTAGTCTGCATATGTGATGACTCAACCTCGCTGCGACAGTTGTCATAACCACCTTGTTTGATCTCACTTGAGGTTGTCTTCTACATTGACTAGTGATAGAATTTTGTGTTTATTGTTGCATCTTTCCAATTGAAGATTTCCAAAAACGTTGAGGTAAGTTATTTTTAGTTTACAATAATTTCCTTATTATCCAGAAAGTTTAAGTGAGTCGATTTCGTAAATTGTAACATTTTATATATTATCAGCATTCATTATGTCCTTGACTTCTATTTTTAGATTTGGCTCCAGTCCAACTGAAAATTCTAACCTCCAATTGTTAGTAAACAAATAATCTCGGATTCCATCACAAATATTTTGTAGAGTGCATAAAAATGCGTGCACTCAGCTAGAATCCACGAAGTCGACTGATTTTTCATTGAAAATCGATATGATTGGCATGCCTGTGCGAATATTGTAAGTCAAATCCATGTATTTACGAATTTGTTTCTTTCTAATAAATAATTTTTATTGTAGATTCATCCTCTGTACCAATCTCGGTTTCCTTTGAGATGTCTTCATGAGCAGTTTGGCTGGTACATTACGTTTTCATCAGTTTTTTGGATTCTCTATTGACTCATCTCCTCCATCTTTGTTGTTTATTTAGACGTTACACAAATTTGACCCTTATTAACTAATTTGTTAATTTATCCTTCGAAATTATCTACATTAAATGCATGAAACAATTACATAATTTTTGATATGCTCACATTTTTACAAAGAATGTTATTTATAGAGTAAATCAGTTTACAAATTCTTACATTTTTCTAGGTTATCATGATTAATACATTTTTACAAATTTCGAGCTAATTAAGTTTTCTGTTTCATTTCTGATGTGACAATCATCAATCTATTTAGACTTAGCAATGTTTATCATGTTTCGTTCATCCTGAGAGACTCAAATAAAGTTAGAAAATTGAAATTTAGAAAAATAAAAATTTCTCGTAGAGCAAATTTTTAAAGTGTCTTCCGACTTAGAATTTTGTGCTTGTTTTGAATTTATTATTCATTTTTGTATCGGGAGCCTTTATTTATCATTTTGAGACATAACATAATCCATTTCAAATTGTATTAAGAGCTAAATTTAATTTAGATTGAAGATCCAATTTCCAAAATTTTTATGTTCAAAATGTGATAAATTTTTCATGTACCTCTCTGATTTTTGATGTTTGTAAGTGACCTATTTTGATTCTATTTACTTAAATGTATTATGCAAGACTATCTACGTCAATTTCCTCCATTTCAAGTTGTACTTATTGTTTTGTGCAAATGGCTTTTCACTCATGTGATTTCCTTCAATGACTTTCCTAAAATATTACAAACTTTCTATCCTTTGATATTAAAATTTTAAATTATAAATCAACTTGATTGCAAAATAAAGTTAAATTTTTGTCGTTAAATTCCCCCTTTAAATTAAATTGTTTGAAAAACTAAAATTGTAACTAATTAAATTATCTAAACTTTTAAATTGATATAACATTTTATTCATCAGAATCATCAAATTCGTCAGCTTCTTCAAGTGTCTCAGCTACAACGTTATCATTGTTGTCATTGTCACAAGCATACAACATTTCTATGTGAAATTTACCACGAATGTTGCCGGTATTGGGATGCGTTAATAGATAAGTGGATTCGCCAACTTTTCTGTTTACCAAGTAAGGTCCTTCAAATGGAAGTTGAAGCTTCATGCATTGATCTAGATTTCTTCTACTTGTTCTGGAACTTTTTACAATAACAAAGTCACCAGGATCAAAATTGGTGCGTTTAGCGATTTTGGCATTCATCTTGGTCGTGTAAGTATCACTCCTTCTTCGTAATCTTTCTCTGACTTGTTCAATTATTTCCGCATATTTTATTGCAGGTTGGTTTACTAACCAAGGTCTAGGTGAATGTATTCCAGTCATCAAGAAATGTGGCGTTTGCTCGGTCGCCGTGCTGGGTGTGTGATTGATATCGTTTTCCACCATCTCAAGCTTATTGTGCCAAGATCGATGATTTTGGTGAACCAGTATCCTTAGAAATTTTATTGTTTCTTGTATGTAACGCTCACAAATGTTTCCTTGCGGATGCCTGATAGAGCAGTATGTAACTTCAATGCCTTGTTGTTGAAAATGTTGTTTGAACCGATCGTTTACAAAATATGTGGCATTATCAGCTAATATGCGTGATGGTTTTATTACTTGATTGCTAAATAATTCTAGTTTGTTTATTGAAATGTCAGTAGTGTACGCATAAGTGGGATATAATTTCACATATTTCGTGAATGCATCTACGATGACGAAGATATTTTTAAATTTGTTGCTCGGTATGAGATTTCCTATGTAGTCTATTGATATTAATTCACCCGGGTATTGTAGTTTAACACTTTTAATGATGTTTTCGTTGTGATAGTTCTTATATTTAGCTAGGAGACATAATTTACACTTATTAATAGTTCTTTTTATAATCTTTAAGTCTTTTGCACTAAAGTAATTTTCGCGAAATAACATCCAGGATTTGCGTATTCCAAGATGCCCGTATTGATTATGTAGAGCTTCACATATCAGTATCGTAGTAGGTTCATCTATAACATATAATTCTATGCCTCGGATGATTTTTATGATCACCCCATTTTTATATTTAAATGACTGCATTGTACGTGGATCTCTATGATTGAGTTTTAGTTTTAAAATTTCGAAACATGTATTTTGTTGTGCCATCCGAACTTCTTGTTCTGTGAATGGTTTTTCATCAGTGTGCAGTCTGTTTAATGCTATTAAAAACTCCTTTGTGTCTGATTTTGGGTTATCTTTTCTGCTCAGAGCATCAGCTATGACATTATCTTTGCCTTTTATATATATCACATCGAAGGAAAATTCTTGTATCAACAAAGCCCATCTGTATATTCGGTTATTGGAAAATTTTGTGCCCATCAGAAATGTAAGTGCTGAGTGATCTGTGTGTATCTCAAATCGACTTCCTATTAAGTAAAATTTTAGTTTGGTCAGTGCATAAACTATAGCGAGCATTTCTTTTTCTGACGTAGAGTAGTTGATCTCTGATTTTCTCAAGGTTCTTGAGATAAAATTGATTGGTACCTCTATGTCGTCATGCATTTGGACCAGTGCTGCTGCAATCGCAAAATTACTAGCGTCCGTCTTTAAGATGAACTTTTTACTAAAATCCGGATGTATTAATCTTACATTGTCATATAGAGCTTCTTTCATTTGGATGAAAGCGTTTTCTCTATCTGTCGACCATTCCCATTTCGTGTTCTTCTTTAATAATTGAAGCAATACTATTGTTAGATAAGAATAGTTTGGTACAAATCTCTTATAATAATTCATAAGACCTAGATATGCTCTTAAAGTTTTTATGTTGTGAGGCCTTGGATAATTTTTAATTTGCGAAAGTTTTTCTTGATCAATTCTTATTCCTTGATCAGAAATTACATAGCCTAAATAATTAATTGCTTTCTGAAAAAATTCACACTTGTCAAGATTCAGTTTCAATCCTGCTTCATCTAGAGCTTCTATGATTGTTCTTAAGTGTAGATAGTGTTGTTCTTCGGAATGACTAAAAATGATTATGTCGTCTACATAATGTCCTGAGAAATTATTGTATTTGTTCAGTACTGCTTGAATTGCGTGCACCAAAGCTGATGTCGATGTGGACAGACCAAAAGGTACAACTAAAAATGTATACGTGTTTCCGTCAATGGAAAAACCAGTGTATTTTTGAGAGTTTGGATGTAATTTGATTAACCAAAAAGAGTTTTTGAGATCTAATTTCGTGAAAATTCTCGCGTTACCAATTCTTGATAAGAGCGATTCTATGTTTTCAGGCATCTCAAATTGTGGTTTGGTTATTGCGTTAAGTGATCTTGCATCTAAACAAAGGCGTAGACTATTGTCTTTCTTTCTGACTATTGCCAATGGATTGAGATAGGAAGTGGGTGATTTCTTTACGATACCATTCTGGATCATTTTTTCAATTTCTTGATTAACTTGCTTTTTGTAGGCAAACGGAATAGGATAATTTTTGCATTTAAATAGCTTGTTTTCCATTATGTGGAGTTCATGCACATAATTTTTAGCGAAGCTGGCTTGATCGTTTGTCAAATTTAAATGTTGACTTAATATTTCTAGAACTTTATTTCTGTTTTTGATCGGACAAATAATTTCATTCATTTCAAAATTTTTATTCAAATCATAATCATCGTTTGAATCTTCTTGAAACTTTTCTATATAATTTATGTTGTTAACGCGTTCATCGCCAATTAACAAATTTATATCTTCAACATACTCCACCCTTTCTCCTGTATTTGTCCATGGGATCACTTCTTCAGAAATTTTTATTGTTCTATTTTCAGCATTTATTATCATTTTAAATTTTTCTATGAGATCGAAACCTATTATGCATTGCATCGTTATGTCCTTCAAGATTAAAATCGTATCACTTATGATTGTTTTTCCTATCTTTATTTCAGTAAAAATGCTTTGGTTAGTCATCGAGAATTTCTTTTTGTTTGCTGCTACTAAATTTACGCTTTTGGTTTTAATTATTTTGCCTTCAAATAGCTTTTTATTTTTCTCAATTACTTCCTGATTCAATATTGACACTTCGGCACCAGTGTCGATTAAACTTATGATTTTTACATCATTTATTGTCATCTCAATATACGGTAAATCGTGCTCATTTGTTGTATCCATTTTTGTGTTGTCTTCTGCCAGGATGAATTCTTTTGGATGCTGGTAAGAATTCACCTGTAGATCAATTTGGATGTCTTTTATTGAAAATTTTCTACATTGGGTTGAATTGTCGATTCTTCTTCCAATGTTGTAGTTGATGCAATATTGTTGATCTGTTATTTGGAGAATTATTTCGGCTAAAAAAGTTAAAGCTAAAAAAGTGGAACCCAAGCAATTCCGAAACCCTAGGAGAGCTGACAGGCTGGTCTTCCTAGACCACCTCTCCTCGTCCCTGGAGGTCGATATGCAGGCAGAAACTTTCACAAAAGAATATTTAATAACTACTGAGGAGATTGAACTGTATGCCGATACGCTGCAAAACTCCCTCACAAAAGCGTATGAGATGTCCTGTCCCCTACGGACTGCTGGATTACGGGGTCGAGCAACACCTTGGTGATGCAAAGAACTCGACCAGCTGAGGAGGGTGACCAGGAGGCTCTACAATAAGGCGCAGAACTCAAAAAATGACACTGACTGGACAGCGTTTAAGACGCACCAGTCGGAGTATAAGAGAACAATACGTCAAAAACAACGCGAATCGTGGAGGATCTTCTGCAGTGGCATTGAATCAACTGCCGCCGCAGCAAGAATAAAGAAGATCATTTCGAAAGATCCACACCAGCAGCCAGGCAGTCTGCGTCGAGAGGACGGCTCGTACACAGAGAGCCTCTCGGAGACTGCTGAAATCCTGCTAAAAACACACTTTCCCAATAGTAGACCTGCTTCGGATTTCGGCTGGGACAAGGCGACGGGCCGGTCACCGACGGCGATAGATTGGGAAACTGCAAAGAAGGTCGTGAATGAGACCAAAACGAGCTGGGCAATTAAATCATTCTGCCCCTTTAAGTCGCCCGGGCTTGACGGGGTATTTCTGGCCCTACTACAGTGGGGACTGGACGTGGTGCTCCGTCACCTGGTGCGGGTGTTTAGAGCATGCATTGCGCATGCCTATATACCAAAAGGATGGCGGACGGGAAAAGTTGTCTTTATACCCAAGCCAGGTAGAAGTGATTACTCCCTGGCCAAATCTTTTAGACCTATCAGTCTCACTTCGTTCTTTTTGAAAACGTTGGAGAGACTGTGTGATAGAGAGATCCGCGAAGTGGCTTTGTTTCACAGACCACTACATGCGAATCAACATGCATAGGTACATCCAGGGGAGATCGACCGAATCGGCGCTACACAAGGTAGTGGAGCGCATAGAGAGGTCACTGGACTACACAGAGAGTCCACCCTGGGAGTGTTCATTGATATCGAGGGGGCTTTTGACAAAGCCACCTTCGGAAGTATAAACGCTGCTCTGCAGATCCACGGCGTTTCCGCGACCATCGCGAGATGGATCAGTTTTATACTGAAGTGGAGAATCGTGGAGATCAGAGTTGGAGACGTTGACATTAAAGGAGTTGTAACAAGGGGCTGCCCTAAGGGGGAGTACTCTCCCCGCTGCTGTGGGACATGGTGGTAGACAGCCTTCTGAAACTCTTAAATGGCATGGGATACCACACCATAGGATACGCAGATGACATCGTCATACTGCTCACTGGAAAATTTGAGAATGTCTTATGCACCCTAATGCAGGATGCTCTCAAGATTTTAGAGAAGTGGTGTAAAGAGCACTCTCTCTCGGTTAATCCGGCAAAGACAGAGCTTGTTCTTTTCACCCAAAAGAAAAAGCTACCGACCATGGTCATGCCTAGCTTAACAGGGACTCCCCTAAAAATAGCTGATCAAGTCAAGTATCTGGGAATAATACTGGACAAGAAGCTGAATTGGGGAAAACATTTACAAATGAAACTAGAGAAAGCGAGAATGGCCTTCTGGCAGTGTCGGGGAGCAATGGGACGGTCGTGGGGTTTATCCCCCAAGATCACCCTCTGGCTCTATACGGCAGTCATTAGACCCATGCTCTGCTACGGATCCCTTGTATGGTGGCCCAGAACCAAACAAGTAACAACAGCGTCCTCCCTACACCAGACCCAGAGATCAATCTGTCTGGCTGTAACTGGAGTGATGCGAACGGCCCCAACTGTAGCGCTTGAGACCCTTCTCTGCCTCCCTCCACTTGATCTTCATGTGCAGGAAACGGCGGTCAAGGCAGCTCTCAGGTTGCGCAGTTGGAAAGCCTGGACCCATAGGCGAGGAACTGCGGGCCATATGCAGATCTTGGAGGAATATTCCAAAGGAGTACCTCTTCTGCTACTTGAATCCGACAGAATCCACCCTAAATATATATTTGACAGGAAATACAATGTACTGTTAAACGCAAACGAAACATTCGATTACGATATACATTTCTTTTCGGATGGCTCCAAAAATAATGTTGGATCGGGTGCAGGAATTTTCTCTGCTGAACTTGATCTAAACATAAGTATACCGCTGGGTAAATATACATCTGTGTTCCAGGCGGAGCTTGTGGGTATACTACACTGCGCAAAAATAGTTCAGGATAGGAGTATTCTGAACAAAAACATACAAATACTATCAGACAGTAGAGCGGCTCTGGTGGCACTTCGGGGCCATAAAGTCACTTCTGGTCTGGTTCTTGATTGCATCCGGGCACTGAATGATATATCAACTCAAAATGTCCTTTCTCTCTGCTGGGTTAAGGGACATAAAGGTAACGAAAAGGCTGATGAGCTGGCAAGAAATGGCTCCAATGGTCTTCCCTGCGGCCCGGAGCCGATGATCACGCCCGCCGTCAAAACCATAGATACTCTCCTAAAACACTATACCCTAGAACTGCACACCAGCAGATGGCTACAAGGAACTACATGTAACCAAGCTAGAGCAGCAATACGCGTGCCTTCATGGAAACATGCAAGATACTATATGAAGCTGTCCAGAGTCAATCTGCGGACAATTGCAGGGATACTGACTGGACATTGCAGATTAAATAAACACCTCCACAAAATGGGGTTTGCAGATGACCCTCTATGTCGTGGATGCAACGAAGAGGAGGAAACAGCTGAGCATGTGCTTTGTTACTGCCCAGCTCTGACTTCTATGAGAGGATCCATGTTGGGAGACTTCTGGCCCGACATGGCCAGAATCAGTGGCACCCCACCAGCCAGGATCCTGGAGTTCATCCTCCAGTTGGGATGGCTTGGGGAATGACGGGGCGCGGGGTCGCTGAAATTGGAGGTAGCACAATGGGCCCAATTTAGTGGCCTAAGTGCGTGTGAGTTTTCTTGCCCTCCACCTACAATCCAGAATCCAGGGCCTATAAGGCCTTTAATGCTATTATTATATATATACCCGACTAAAAATCTTATAATTTGTTCCAATATTGAAACATTTGTTCTTCTGGTTATCCATGGCACGTGAAGAACTCACCTTCAGCACCACACTTCGAACGCGTCCATTCTTCTTCTGTCTCTAGCCGTTAGTGTCTAGGACCCCGTCCAGTATGGCAGTACTGGAAAAAGTAATGTTCTGATTATTTTGTTTTAGTGTATAGGGTAATTATCGCTGTCCCTCCATGTTTTCTGGAGGCCTTTGGCATCTTCTCCTTATTTCCTTTTCATTTGTTATCAGCTCTCCTAGATCTTTCGTTTTGCCGCTGTTGATTTCAGTTCACACTCATCTCGACACGGACGAACATCTGTGGCCCTCTTAAGGCAAGATCTTGGTGCCACGATTGGATGGCGCCCGGAAGGAAGAGGAGCATCCGTAGTGGTGGCCAGATCTGTCGATGGTTGCTGTAGCGCTCTTCGTTTTCTGTTTCTTTCGGTTGAAGTTTTTGCTGGTGGGTTTGATGTTGAAGGTTCTTGTTCCTCTTGTAATTGTACCGATTCTAAAACAGTAGCCAGATCTGTCGATGGTTGCTGTAGCGTTCTTCTTTTTCTGCTTCTTTCAGTTGAAGTTGTTGCTGGTGGTCTTGATTGTTGAAGGTTCTTATTTCTCTTGTAGTTGTTGCTGTCGAGTTTTGTGTTTTCTCGAACGTTCAGTAGATGTTTTTCGTCTTTTTTTTCTTTCTGTGTACTTTCAGTATCTGAGGATGTATCCCGTTGTGGTCGCACTCCTTTGTTTGCTTTTATTCCATCTGTTCTTAGAATTAAAGAAGCTCCGCTAATTATAACAGTCGGAAAACGTAAAATCCTTTTTTGGTTAAAGATAACTTTTAAATGAGTCCTCATCTCTAGCCGAAACTATGTATTAACCGTCAGGATCTCATTAAATTTTGTGATATGATCAAAGTTGAAAGGTAATGATTAGATGTTAACTCTCGAACAGCTATTGAATTTAAAGGTAGAATGGTAGTAATTTTTGGACAATAGTATTAAATTATTTTTTACTTCAATTACTTTTATAGTACTTAATTCTCCAAATTGTGATCGTGATAGTACAACTTCTTTAACTTACTTAATATATAGACATCAACGTCCAATAAATATATATATAGGCTATAATCCTATGATACGGTGATCCAATGATCCGGTGATCCGAAGAAAGCAATAATCTGATTACGGGTCAGATAATCCGTACTCTTTTACTCCATATAAGTAAAACATAAAACTTTATGTGCAAACTTTTTATGGAACGTTTTTGAATAACAATTTTAAATCAAATTAATGATTGGTTCTTTTTTTTAACCAATAGCCAATGAAATTGCAAAACGTTTTATGGATAAGGGATTACCAACCTTATATTTTAAACGAAGAAAATCTTGGAGAACTACCTTTTAGGCTTCTATACAAAGTATAGCAAGAAGCCTTATGATCTGGCTCGGTGTCTGTCCGTCCGTCTGTCCGTCCGTCTGTCCGTCTGTCCGCATAATTCAAAATCATACAGAGCGTTTCAAATCGTGTTGGAAATACTCTGTGTGTATAGAGGTCTAAGAACTGGGTAGCCAGTGCGCTACTTTTAGGCTTCTGTAAAAAGTATAACAAGAAGCCTTATTTAGGCTTCTATGCAAGGTATAGAAAGAAGCCTTATGGTCTGGCTTCGTGTCGGTCCGCATGTTTCAGAGCCAATCATAACGTTGATCAACTGAAACGTTGTTATATTGTAAATAATTCGATTCGCTAATGCAATTTATAAATACGCAAATGTTCGAAAGAAATTTACTGAGTTAAAGATATTTTCATTTTATAAAGATATTAGCAAGTGGTACTTGCTATATCGATTCCTTTTCAAAAGTATTACCTAAATTTTAAATACAAAGTGTAACCTATATAGTAAATTGTTGATCCTTTGATACGTTGATACATTGATACGTTGATACGTTGATACATTGATACGTTGATACATTGATACGTTGATACATTGATACGTTGATACATTGATACGTTGATATATTGATACGTTGATACATTGATACGTTGATACATTGATACGTTGATACGTTGATACATTGATACGTTGATACATTGATACGTTGATCTGTTGATCCATTTGTCGTATCTGTTTATCCGTTATTTCAATTTTTATCTTTGAACAATTTTACCACACCATTAGAAAGATTGTATGTAAAATTACAATCATTTTTAAACCATATTTGTATCCGATTAATAATCCGTTGCTTCGATTCGCTAATGCAATTTATAAATACGCAAATGTTCGAAAGAAATTTACTAAGTTAAAGATATTTTCGAAGAGGTCTCCCTATATAAACTACTTGTTTTACTTTGATGTGAAAAAATAATTTTTTATTGATGTGGTTAGTGAAGTTAAGTTATAAATAAAAGAGAAAGGAGAGGATTGGTCCACCTCAAAAAACGGACCATACATTACAGAGAAGTAAAATTTCTAATAGAATGGAAAAGTTTGATTGTTATTACTTATATAGTAAATGATAATTACCAATCGCAAAAAATTTAATTGGTGCAGATTATCTGATTATGTGATGTTACATTATATGGCGATCAAAAATAACCAGATAATAACAACTTTCCACACCAGAAAGGTAGCTGTATAGAAGCCTAAGAACTGCCGCTAAAGCGAGTTCCACCTTGTTTAAATTAATAAATCGATGTTTACCAATTTTGGTTTTTAATTTATATTGCATTCCCTTTGACTTATATAATAGAATTTTTTATTGGTTGTCAGATTATCCTATTATCGAAAACGTTGCATAAAATCGTTGCATGAAATCGTTGCATAAAAACGTTGCATAAAAGCGTTGCATAAAAACCCTTATCTTTTTATATATATAGAGTAGATATGAATATATGTAAGAAAATCGGTAATAATCGCACTTTCGATGAAATATGATCGCAAGTTAATTCGGCAAATGTTACTAAAAGTAACGTAACGTCGATTTAATTCTTTATGTCAGGTTTAATTCGAGTGGTCGTGGTGGTTTGGTTTCTATTAGGTTGTTTTTTTAGTTCAATAATGTAGTTTTCTTATATAGTGTTTTTAGTTTTAGTTGGTACACCTTTAATAAGGATAATCTCCTTTAATAAGGATAATCTCCTTGGTCAGGGCGGATTAGTGTCAATAATTTTCTTCTTCTTGATACGACGATCCAATGATCCGATGATACGATGATCCAATGATCCGATGATACGATGAAAGCAATAATCTGATTACGGGTCAGATAATCCGTACTCTTTACTCTATATAAGTAAAACATAAAACTTTATGTGCAAACTTTTCATGGAACGTTTTTGAATAACAATTTTAAATCAAATTAATGATTGGTTCTTTTTTTTAACCAATAGCCAATGATATTGCAAAACTTTTTATGGATAAGGGATTCCCAACCTTATATTTTAAAACGAAGAAAATCTTGGAGAACTACCTTGTTAAATTGATAAATCGATGTTTTCCAATTTTGGTTTTTAATTTATATTGCAGTTGACTTATATAATAGATTTTTTTGTTGGTTGTCAGATTATCCCATTATCGAAAACGTTGCATAAAATCGTTGCATAAAACGTTGCATAAAAACGTTGCATAAAAACCCTTATCTTTTTATATATTGTGGTGTTCCGTTCGTTGAATTCGAAGCCACGACAGATATAATTTTTTGAAAGAATTAATTTTTTTTTAACTTTTATATCTCGTTACACTCAAAATTCTGTTTTTATCATGTGTGATAACTTTTTTTGTTTTTGAAATAATTCACTT
Source organism: Podabrus alpinus (assembly GCA_932274525.1). NCBI lineage: Eukaryota > Metazoa > Arthropoda > Insecta > Coleoptera > Cantharidae > Podabrus > Podabrus alpinus. Next base: position 60,803,175 of record OW026457.1, on the reverse strand, counting down.
CTTCAATTTTATAAATTTTTTTGTTTGATAAAATTTTTTTACAATAATACAAAAATATTGGTTAGTTAATAAATTGTTTTCACACATAAAATTTAATAGCACCTCTATAATAATTGTTCAGAGATAAAAAATTCGTTTAATTTACAAATACACATGTAATAGACCATTTCACGCAACGAGAGCGCTTGCGCGAAGCCAACAGCTGATGTTTGTTTTTCGAACCATGTCAAAACTTTTACGTTAAAACGCATGCTAATATCGTCTTAGATATTTTGTTATAGTTTTGTGTTATTAGGTTTTAAACAATATTTTTTACCACCATTTTGCCCAAGATGAGTGCCCCTAGTGATATACCCCATAGACAAGTCAAATTAAGTGACTGGAGCAACATTAAAAAATCCAAATATAGCAGCTAATAATGTTTTTTTTAACACTAAACACAATGTTTAATGGCACCAACACGTTTTTTATTCAATTTATGCTCCATTTTAACAATAAATGATTAAATAATTAGCACTACGTTATATGGACATATGCACACTTGGTTCGAAAATCGTCAGCTGATTTGACGCATGCGCCAATGAGTTTTGCTAAAATGAAATGGTCTATTGTATAATTTTTTTAATGTCATAAATTTCACTGTTTAAATGTTTCAAAAATTCTAAATACCTTGTCTTTGTTTTAAATTTTGTTTATACACTCGATAAACATACCAATTCCATATGTAGGTTGATTTCCAATTTTCTAAACCAATTTTTCATGTAAACCAAATCCACAATCGAATTTAACAAATAATTTATGGTTATTTTAGCTACCATTGATTTCCAATAACATCAATCGACTTTTGTTTATCTTAATTCCAATTGATTGAATTTCCACTTCCAAAACCATTTGAGAATTCACACTTACAATTTTCTTTGGATGTCCACTTTAAAAAAAAATCCGCTTGTTAAAAATTCACTTTATTAAAAAATCTCCTCCATTGAACAATCACCGCTTGATCTTCCTCATTCCAGATCGAATACGTCCATGTCTTACCACGCAGCCGAAATTTCTTTGCCACGCGTGCGCAATTTTTGATTCACGTCCTCTGATTGGTTGATTTGATTGATTTTGGCTCATTATTTTAAAATGTGTCCGGGTACTGGACGTATTTGAAATTTTGCAAATTTCTCGAGTGTCAGTTCGCGCACTTATGTTTTTTAGGCTTCTATACAAAGTATAGCAAGAAGCCTTATTTAATTCCACGCATGACTTTAAACACATCATTTTCAATTTTAAAATTTTTAAATACAATTAAGATTTTTGTTTGTTTTAATAAAAACAATCTAGTCTTCTTTGGAACAATACTCCAGACTTTTAAATTTAATAAATTTGAAGAATTATTTTGTTATTTAAATTTTGACTATTAAAGATTTTTGTGCATAACGAAATTATAATATTGACATGATAAAAATTATTTTATTAAATTTTGAATTTATTTTATGAAAAAAATTTGGTAAATTGTGTAATTTTGTTGAAGACAGTTCAACGCCTTCGTGGAATTTTAAGAATTAGTAAAGTATTGGATAATTATTGAAATTTCTAAAATCTGGCTTCAATGAAATTGTATGGTTATTTTGCTAGTATGAATTTTCATATTCCGAAGAATATCCTTTTTGGTTATTTATTATTTTCAAAATTTAAAATAGAATTTAAGTTTGCATGGTATTATGATTTTTTTTTTAACTTACTGACTAATATTTAGAATTTATTTACAACATTAACTTTAAATTAAAGGTTTCTTGCCTCTCTGAATTTTCAAACTAAAACTTTATTATTTTTAACGAAAACATAAATAGTTAACTGTTTTTAACTTTTTTAAAATATTCTGAAATTTAAACTAAACATAATTTATCTGATTCAACTCAATTCAAAATTTTTTTATGTACTACATTTTTTCATAAAATTGGTTACATTATTGCACATTCATTTTTTTTGCGTTCATCCATGTCAATTTTGTTCGCAGCAGTATTTGGTTTCCACGTTTTATCCCATCTCTGGATACTGGAGTGATAAATTTCGGACTTTTTATATCTTATTTTCTTAAATGTAAAATTTCTCCTTTTCTGTTCATTTCCTTGGTTTTTTCTTATCTTTTCAAATTTGACCATGTTACCAATTTTTTTTATTAAATTTCTTATCGCCTTTGGTTTTATTCTTCTTCCTCTCGCTAATCTTTTAACTTTAGAGATTTTTTTATTTAATTCCCATTTTGTTTTTCTTCCTAGCCTAATGTAGTGCCTATACTTTTCATTTATTAAATTTATTAAATTGTCGCCTTCGTTGAGTTTTACTAATTTAACCGTTGTTTCGTTGTTGATTTCTTTTCCGTCTTTCTTATCTGAATCTTTTTCTATTTCTATCCACGTCATCTCTTCATCTCGCATTTTAATTTTCTTATTTGGTACGTCGACCACTATTTTAAATTTTTCCAGAAGATCCATTCCAAGGATACAATCTATTTTCATGTTCGGCATAATCATTATCCCGCAATTGTTTTTAAATTTTCCAATGGTTATATTGGCGTTTAAATTTTTATTTATTACTGTGAAAGCTTTGTTGTTTGGAGTGATTAATCTTATTGGCGTAGTTTTTATAATTTCATCTTTAATTTTTTCTGGATTCATGACTGTTATAACTTCATCAAAATTTTTTTTTAATTCATCTTTTATTTCTTGTGAGCCTTTATCTATTATCTCTTTAGTTTGATTTATTTCCTTTTTAATTTGATCCATTTTTCTTGCATTTCTTCTAATTTCCATTAATAATGTCCACATGTCTATTGTTTCTGTTTTCTTCTCGCTCATCTTGTCGTTTGTTTAATTTAAATGTCAAAAGAAAGCTATATTTTATACAAAGATAATCTGAACGTTCAATTGATTTTGTCTGATAATCAAACTCTTTTATCAGATCGTACATAAATTTTATTGAATTTGTCGAATAAAATGTTTTTATTGACCTTAGAAAAATTTTTGTTTATCGTAAAATTGTTTTTATTTGAATATTCAAAATAGAGCATGTGAATCTTAATATCAGGGTTATCGTGAGGTTTCGTGCCTCGAGTTGGGAGCCAAATTTTATATTTTATTTTTTTAAATGAAAGCATGAGTTACCCCTAATATCAGGGTTGTTTCGTGGTCGTGGTGTCGAGCTCCACTTGCGGCGCCAAATTTTATATGCTGTGGTGTTCCGTTCGTTGAATTCGAAGCCACGACAGATATAATTTTTTGAAAGAATTAATTTTTTTTTAACTTTTATATCTCGTTACACTCAAAATTCTGTTTTTATCATGTGTGATAACTTTTTTTGTTTTTGAAATAATTCACTTCTTCAATTTTATAAATTTTTTTGTTTGATAAAATTTTTTTACAATAATACAAAAATATTGGTTAGTTAATAAATTGTTTTCACACATAAAATTTAATAGCACCTCTATAATAATTGTTCAGAGATAAAAAATTCGTTTAATTTACAAATACACATGTAATTGTATAATTTTTTTTAATGTCATAAATTTCACTGTTTAAATGTTTCAAAAATTCTAAATACCTTGTCTTTGTTTTAAATTTTGTTTATACACTCGATAAACATACCAATTCCATATGTAGGTTGATTTCCAATTTTCTAAACCAATTTTTCATGTAAACCAAATCCACAATCGAATTTAACAAATAATTTATGGTTATTTTAGCTACCATTGATTTCCAATAACATCAATCGACTTTTGTTTATCTTAATTCCAATTGATTGAATTTCCACTTCCAAAACCATTTGAGAATTCACACTTACAATTTTCTTTGGATGTCCACTTTAAAAAAAAATCCGCTTGTTAAAAATTCACTTTATTAAAAAATCTCCTCCATTGAACAATCACCGCTTGATCTTCCTCATTCCAGATCGAATACGTCCATGTCTTACCACGCAGCCGAAATTTCTTTGCCACGCGTGCGCAATTTTTGATTCACGTCCTCTGATTGGTTGATTTGATTGATTTTGGCTCATTATTTTAAAATGTGTCCGGGTACTGGACGTATTTGAAATTTTGCAAATTTCTCGAGTGTCAGTTCGCGCACTTATGTTTTTTTAATTCCACGCATGACTTTAAACACATCATTTTCAATTTTAAAATTTTTAAATACAATTAATATTTTTGTTTGTTTTAATAAAAACAATCTAGTCTTTTTTGGAACAATACTCCAGACTTTTAAATTTAATAAATTTGAAGAATTATTTTGTTATTTAAATTTTGACTATTAAAGATTTTTGTGCATAACGAAATTATAATATTGACATGATAAAAATTATTTTATTGAATTTTGAATTTATTTTATGAAAAAAATTTGGTAAATTGTGTAATTTTGTTGAAGACAGTTCAATATATAGAGTAGATAGAGTAGATTGGTTTATAATTTATATTGCAGTCCCTTTGACTTATATAATAGAATTTTTTGTTGGTTGTCAGATTATCCTATTATCGAAAACGTTGCATAAAATCGTTGCATAAAACGTTGCATAAAAACGTTGCATAAAAACCCTTATCTTTTTATATATATAGAGTAGATTAAAAGTTCAGTAACACGAAAGGATGTGCTGGATGGGATATAATTATTACGATACGAGAGCGTCTGGCTAGGTGTGGGAATCGCTTAGTTGCAATAACAGTTCCTGGGAATTGCATAGTCAATAATTCTTATGGGAAATGCATTGTTATCAAAATGCAAGGGAAAAGTTGAAATCCGTACAGATTAGCTAAGTGGTAACAGAGGTATTAAATAGGGGAACGGAGAGCTCAGTTAGTTAGTTCATCCGGGAATAGGTGTTCGGTCAAGTAATGTACCGCGAGTCGTCGCGAGTGTTAATATTTGTTCAAAGTTGAAAAGTTCACAAAGGATAACTTAAAAATGATCCCTCGGACCACTGTACTGTACGGATATCAAACAATCCTATTCGTTATAATAAGCAGGTTAGTGTAAATATGAATTGTAAATATGTGTATAAATTGTTCCATCTTATTAGAGTACATTATACACAATTATTAGAAAATTGGCTTATTAATTACGCTACGTTCACACCAAAATTAATAATTCTGACTACATCCCTGTTAGAGCGCGTTGAACAACCCCTAAACGCGACAGTATACGGCGATTTTTAGTATTCGCGAAGTGATCGATGATATTCTCGTAGAATTCATTATTTCGAGACAATAAGGTAACGAATTCCTTTTCAATAGACATTACCGCGACGTTACTTAACCGATTTTGATTCATCGTATTACGAGTGTAAGTTTTAATACGTTTTAGTGTGGAAAAACTTCTTTCAACCGAAGCCGATGTTACCGGTATGGTGACGACCACACATAAAAGTTTGTAAAATTCAGGCATACAACTGTGTAAATCATTTTTGAAAGTAAAATCTAATATCTCTGATGGAGTCCTACATTGTCCAAACATTTCGGGGTCATTATATGCTACCGATAATTCATTTTTGAGTTGGATTTGATCAAAAAATGGATACTGCTCTAATAGACTATCTAATAAATTTTGAGGAAAGTTTTTCCTATAATCTGAAAATTTAGCAAATGTTAATAGATCAAAAAATTTTAATTTATGTAAGTCTGCAAATCTAACTTCAATTTGCACGATAACCGTATCCAAAATTTCCGCAAAAATTTGTTTATAATTTTGACGCATATCTGGTAAATCAAATGTCGTTTTAGGCTTCTATACAAAGTATAACAAGAAGCCTTATGATCTAGCTCCGTGTCTGTCTGTCCGTCTGTCCGTCTGTCCGCATAATTCAAAATCACACAGAGCGTTTCAAATCGTGTTGGAAATACTCTGTGTGTATAGAGGTCTATGAACTGGGTAGCCAGTGCGCTACTTTTAGGCTTCTATACAAAGTATAACAAGAAGCCTTATTTAGGGTTCTATACAAGGTATAGAAAGAAGCCTTATGGTCTGGCTTCGTGTCCGTCCGCATGTTTCAGAGCCAATCATAACGTTGATCAACTGATACGTTGTTATATTGTAAATACTTCGTCTATATAGTATTGCGTTAATCTGTTAATCCGTTGTTTCGATTCGCTAATACAATTTATAAATACGCAAATGTTCGAAGGAAATTTACTAAGTTAAAGATATTTTCAAAGAGGTCTCCCTATATAAACTACTTGTTAGGCTTCTATACAAAGTATAGCAAGAACCCTTATGATCTGGCTCCGCGTCTGTCTGTCTGTCCGCATAATTCAAATCTAATCCGAACCTTCGAAATTGTGATTGTGACCGCAAAAATTTAATTAGTGCAGATTATCTCATATTACATTATAATAATATGGCCACCAAAAATAACAACTTTTTTTTCAATGCAGACCAAATATAAGTTATATTTTATATACATCATTTTTCACCTATATAGGAAATTTAAATACGTTGATACGTTGATCCGTTGATACGTTGATACGTTGATACGTTGATACGATGATACGATTATACGTTGATACGTTGATACGATGATACTTTGATACGTTGATACGTTGATACGATGATACGTTGATACGTTGATACGTTGATACGTTGATCCGTTGATACGTTGATCTGTTGATACGTTGATCCGTTTTAGGCTTCTATACAAAGTATAACAAGAAGCCTTATGATCTAGCTCCGTGTCCGTCCGTCCGTCCGTCCGCATAATTCAAAATCATACAGAGCGTTTCAAATTGTGTTGGAAATACTCTGTGTGTATAGAGGTCTAAGAACTGGGTAGCCAGTGCGCTACTTTTAGGCTTCTATACAAAGTATATTTATGATTAGGGCCAATTTATTTGTCAAATCGTCTTGACGTTTCTTCGGCGAATCGCCCATGAAAGCTGCGGGTCTCGCGGAAGGAGGAACAACCGGTAAAACCGTCACGATCATCCACTCGGGTCGTGAGTATTTCGGATCCATTCCCAGGGCGCTGCAATCTGCGTCGCTAATTTGTCTAAAGATATGCAGCACTTCTTTCGCCAACAAATACTTTTTTTCTTGTGGAACCTTTCCGTCGGATTCCTTCCATTCGGCAGTCAAATCGAGACCCGATTTTAGGCTTCTATACAAAGTATAACAAGAAGCCTTATGATCTAGCTCCGTGTCCGTCCGTCCGTCCGTCCGTCCGTCTGTCCGTCTGTCTGTCCGCATAATTCAAAATCATACAGAGCGTTTCAAATCGTGTTGGAAATACTCTGTGTGTATAGAGGTCTAAGAACTGGGTAGCCAGTGCGCTACTTTTAGGCTTCTATACAAAGTACGATATAACAAGAAGCCTTATTTAGGCTTCTATACAAGGTATAGAAAGAAGCCTTATGGTCTGGCTTCGTGTCCGTCCGCATGTTTCAGAGCCAATCATAACGTTGATCAACTGATACGTTGTTATATTGTAAATACTTCGTCTATATAGTATTGCGTTAATCTGTTAATCCGTTGTTTCGATTCGCTAATGCAATTTACAAATACGCAAATGTTCGAAAGAAATTTACTAAGTTAAAGATATTTTCAAAGAGGTCTCCCTATATAAACTACTTGTTAGGCTTCTATACAAAGTATAGCAAGAACCCTTATGATCTGGCTCCGCGTCTGTCCGTCTGTCTGTCCGCATAATTCAAATCTAATCAGAACCTTCGAAATTGTGATTGTGACCGCAAAAATTTAATTAGTGCAGATTATCTGATATTACATTATAATAATACTAGATGATACCCCGTCCGAGGACGGGCAGCTAGAAGGACGGGCAGCTACCCAAGGTCATATGGCTTTTGGATTGCACTGAGAGCTTTCCTTAATCTTCATTCAACTTAAGTTACCTTGGGTAGCTGCCCGTCCTCGGACGGGGTATCATCTAGTTTAAAATAAGTAAAAAAATTTTAAATATTGATTAAGTTTAATTTAATTTAAAAAAATATAGTATGTAAGTTTTTTGTTTATTTATTTAATGTTGTTCTCATTATTATAAAAGGCCAAGTCCTTCCTTCCTTCTGTCTGTCCCACGGAAATACCCGAAGCAAACCGAACCGAACGCATAACGGATAATTTCATAACCAATCGGATGAACGTATCATCGTATCAACGTATCATCGGATCAACGTATCATCGGATCAACGTATCATCGGATCAACGTATCAACGTATTTAAATTTCCTATATAGGTGAAAAATCTCTTATTATAAAAGGCCAAGTCCTTCCTTCCTTCCTTCCTTCGGTCTGTCCCACGGAAATACCCGAAGCAAACCGAACCGAACGCATAACGGATAATTTCATAACCAATCGGATGAACGTATCATCGTATCAACGTATCATCGGATCAACGTATCATCGGATCAACGTATCGCATGGGACCGAGCGTCAGCAGCTTGCCGCGCTTGAGTTTCTTCTAAAGTTTCACGTTGTTGACGTATCGCATGGGACCGAGCGTCAGCAGCTTGCCGCGCTTGAGTTTGTTCCAAAGTTTCACGTTGTCGACGTATCGCATGAGACCGAGCGTCAGCTTGTCGCTGTGATCGAAGCTGTTCTTCTGTGTTATTAGCTCTTGTACGTGCTTTTCTCTCACGATTCAATCGCCGTCGCTTTGCAGCAGGATTTTCAAAATTTTCATTATCCATTATGGAAGTTCACATAATGCTTTTTTGGAAATAGCTGTCCTATATAGACAAAATGATACGATGATACGTTGATACGATGATACGTTGATACGATGATCCGATGATACGTTGATCCGATGATACGTTGTGCGTTCGGTTCGGTTCGGTTTGCTTCGGGTATTTCCGTGGGACGGATAGAAAGAAAGAAAGACTTGGCCTTTTATAATAAGAGATGGCGACCAAAAATAACAACTTTTTTTTCAATGCAGACCAAATATAAGTTATATTTTACTAGGGGGGCTCCGCCCCCCTGGCCGCCTTCGGCGGCCCAACCCCCTTGGGCCGCTTCGCAGCCCAATATTCCCGGCCGGTTTACGGTTGAACCACCCCCATTGGATTTTGGATTTCGGGGGGGGGGGAGTGGCAAGTATTAACCTGCACGCACTTAGGCCACTCTACCGGACCCATTGTACTGCTTCCACTTTGTTGCTCACCCCCAGCCTGACCCACAATGTCGACACTGCTAAGTATGACCGCAGCCGTTAGGCGGTCTCTCGCCCTCACCACCGACCAAAACTCCCCAACAATGGCCGGCACCACGAACCAGGGACGTCCGTTCGATGACCGAGTTCTGAGAAGTTCCACGATTGCGTAGTCGATGGGGAGTAGGGGTGATTTTTTTTTATTACCCTGTTTGACATAATAGATCAGCTCAAATCAGGGGGACCGCCGGTTTAACGTGCCCTCCGAAGCACGAAGACGGTTCATTGGAGGAAAGAAAGTCCGAAAGAAAATTGACTCCTACTGGACTCGAACCAATGCCTTTAGCATCAGTAGTCGATTGCTCTAACTACTCGGCCAATGACCTTCTTGGCCACCCCCATTTCGCCACCTCGTAATTCCATATAAATGAGAAATCTTGCGAGTTATAAAACTTCTTTCCATACGACATTTTTTTGTTATGTCGCTTGTACTTTGAATTTGTATTCCATCCTTTGCTCGACATCTTGATAATGCTACATATAACTGTCCGTGACTAAACAAAGGCCTATCGACATTTATACCAACTTTGTCAAAGCTCTGCCCTTGACATTTATTTATAGTTATAGCGAATGCCAACACTATCGGAAATTGTCGTCTATGTAGTACAAATGGTAATCCGCTTGCAGATGTATCGCCAGTATCCAATTTGGATCCTGGCGATAATTTGGACAGTTTAACTTTTCCATTATGACAAAAACTTTTCTTGCAAAATTCATTTTTCCAAAAAATAGCATAACAATTTGAACATTTCTCGGTCATTTCACCCGCATCATGAGGAGTTACGATTCCAAAGCAGTGACCAGATCTGTCGATGATCGCTGTAGCGCTCTTCTTTTTGTGCTTCTTTCAGTTGAAGGTTTTGCTGGTGGTTTTAATGTTGAAGGTTCTTGTTCCTCTTGTAGTTGTACCGATTCTAAAACAGTGGCCAGATCTGTCGATGGTTGCTGTAGCGCTCTTCGTTTTCTGTTTCTTTCGGTTGAAGTTTTTGCTGGTGGGTTTGATGTTGAAGGTTCTTGTTCCTCTTGTAATTGTACCGATTCTAAAACAGTAGCCAGATCTGTCGATGGTTGCTGTAGCGTTCTTCTTTTTCTGCTTCTTTCAGTTGAAGTTGTTGCTGGTGGTCTTGATTGTTGAAGGTTCTTATTTCTCTTGTAGTTGTTGCTGTCGAGTTTTGTGTTTTCTCGAACGTTCAGTAGATGTTTTTCGTCTTTTTTTTCTTTCTGTGTACTTTCAGTATCTGAGGATGTATCCCGTTGTGGTCGCACTCCTTTGTTTGGTTTTATTCCATCTGTTCTTAGAATTAAAGAAGCTCCGCTAATTATAACAGTCGGAAAACGTAAAATCCTTTTTTGGTTAAAGATAACTTTTAAATGAGTCCTCATCTCTAGCCGAAACTATGTATTAACCGTCAGGATCTCATTAAATTTTGTGATATGATCAAAGCTGAAAGGTAATGATTAGATGTTAACTCTCGAACAGCTATTGAATTTAAAGGTAGAATGGTAGTAATTTTTGGACAATAGTATTAAATTATTTTTTACTTCAATTACTTTTATAGTACTTAATTCTCCAAATTGTGATCGTGATAGTACAACTTCTTTAACTTACTTAATATATAGACATCAACGTCCAATAAATATATATATAGGCTATAATCCTATGATACGGTGATCCAATGATCCGGTGATCCGAAGAAAGCAATAATCTGATTATCTGATTACGGCTCAGATAATCCGTACTCTTTTACTCCATATAAGTAAAACAAAACTTTATGTGCAAACTTTTTATGGAACGTTTTTGAATAACAATTTTAAATCAAATTAATGATTGGTTCTTTTTTTTAACCAATAGCCAATGAAATTGCAAAACGTTTTATGGATAAGGGATTACCAACCTTATATATTAAAACGAAGAAAATCTTGGAGAACTACCTTTTTAAATTAATAAATCGATGTTTACCAATTTTGGTTTTTAATTTATATTGCATTCCCTTTGACTTATATAATAGAATTTTTTATTGGTTGTCAGATTATTCTATTATCGAAAACGTTGCATAAAATCGTTGCATGAAATCGTTGCATAAAAACGTTGCATAAAAACCCTTATCTTTTTATATATATAGAGTAGATATATATAGAGTAGATATAGAGTAGATTCCCTTTGAATTATATAATAGAATTTTTTATTGGTTGTCAGATTATCTTATTATCGAAAACGTTGCATAGAATCGTTGCATAAAATCGTTGCATAAAAACCCTTATCTTTTTATATATATAGAGTAGATAGAGTAGATAGAGTAGATATGAATATATGTAAGAAAATCGGTAATAATCGCACTTTCGATGAAATATGATCGCAAGTTAATTCGGCAAATGTTACTAAAAGTAACGTAACGTCGATTTAATTCTTTATGTCAGGTTTAATTCGAGTGGTCGTGGTGGTTTGGTTTCTATTAGGTTGTTTTTTTAGTTCAATAATGTAGTTTTCTTATATAGTGTTTTTAGTTTTAGTTGGTACACCTTTAATAAGGATAATCTCCTTTAATAAGGATAATCTCCTTGGTCAGGGCGGATTAGTGTCAATAATTTTCTCCTTCTTGATACGACGATCCAATGATCCGATGATACGATGATCTAATGATCCGATGATACGATGATCCAATGATCCGATGATACGATGATCCAATGATACGATGAAAGCAATAATCTGATTACGGGTCAGATAATCCGTACTCTTTACTCTATATAAGTAAAACATAAAACTTTATGTGCAAACTTTTCATGGATTTTTTTGTTGGTTGTCAGATTATCCCATTATCGAAAACGTTGCATAGAATCGTTGCATAGAATCGTTGCATAAAATCGTTGCATAAAAGCGTTGCATAAAAACCCTTATCTTTTTATATATATAGAGTAGATTTACATAATTTTTCACCTATATAGGAAATTTAAATACGTTGATACGTTGATACGATGATACGTTGATACGTTGATACGATGATACGTTGATACGTTGATACGATGATACGTTGATACGTTGATCTGTTGATACGTTTATCCGGTTTTATTGTAACCACAGTAGTGGCTTGATGTGATTGGTGAAGTTAAGTTGTAAATAAAAGAGAAAGATTAGGATTGATCGACCTTAAGAAATGGATCGTACATTACAGAGAAGTAAAGTTCCGGATGGAATGGAAAAGTTTGCTTATTATTGATTATATAGTAAATGATAAATACCAACCGCAAAAATATATTTAGTGCAGATTATCTATTAGGCTTCTATACAAAGTATAGCAAGAAGCCTTATGATCTGCCTCCGTGTCCGTCTGTCTGTCCGTCCGTCTGTCTGTCCGTCTGTCTGTCCGTCTGCCTGTCCGCATAATTCAAAAACATACAGAGCGTTTCAAATCGTGTTGGAAATACTCTGTGTGTATAGAGGTCTAAGAACTGGGTAGCCAGTGCGCTACTTTTAGGCTTCTATACAAGGTATAGAAAGAAGCCTTATGGTCTGGCTTCGTGTCGGTCCGCATGTTTCAGAGCCAATCATAACGTTGATCAACTGAAACGTTATATTGTAAATACTTCGTCTATATAGTATTGCTTTAATCCGTTGATTCGATTCGCTAATGCAATTTATTATTATTACAGGTTAGATGATGTTTTGTATTGCTTTCATCAGAATCAAAATCGGAATCGGAAAAGTCGCTGCTAGAATAATTGCTTGAGTTGTTCATGTTTATAAATTAGTGGTACTTGCAATATCGATTCCTTTTCAAAAGTATTACCTAAATTTTAAATACAAAGTGTAACCTATATAGTAAATTGTTGATCCTTTGATACGTTGATACATTGATACGTTGATACGTTGATACATTGATACGTTGATACATTGATACATTGATACGTTGATACATTGATACGTTGATACATTGATACGTTGATACATTGATACGTTGATATATTGATACGTTGATACATTGATCCGCTGATCTGTTGATCTGTTGATCCGTTAATCTGGTTATCCATTTATTGCATTATCTGCTTATCCGTTATTTGTATTTTTATCTTTTGAACAATATATCCACACCGTTAAGAAATTGTATGTAAAATTACAATCATTAGCAACTTTGTGACCAATTTTTCTTCAGCATAGCGCGAAATCATATCTTTCTTCAGTATTTATCACATCGAAAGTCAGCAATTATGGTACAATCTATATTACGAACGTAACTTATATACCATGCTTTAAAAATAATATTTTCGAAGCATGTTATATCACGTTACTTGGTTCGGACGATGCTATTTTAGGGTTTTGATATCATAGATATCAGAAAACTAATATTTTTTAATCAAAATCAAATTAATTAAAAAAAAATCTTGTAGCTGGTGTGTTATGGTAGTGTTATATCTACGAGGGCTGGGAAATCGAGTATTCGAATACTCGATTCTAGGTAATTTGTTCGACAGCGTTATGTGCGACAGAAATTTGTTTGAAAATGCCCTGTCGATTAAATGTTCAGTCGTACAAATGCTGAGTTGGACGAATTTCTCTCGAACAAATTACCAACTACGGCATATTCAAACATTCGAATATCCCACTAATATTTAAGTGTTTTACTAGGTTTAAGATGATAATTTCATTATTAATAATTAATTTTAATATTATTAATAATAATTATTAATTTAACACAAGCGGCCTGCCGGTGTCGCGAGTAAACAGTCGACTAGTCCAGACGTGTTTTTGTTTTTCCAAGCAAAAATGTAATCAGTGACATTTACAGCCGTATTCACCAAGCTCTGTTAAGTTGCTAACAGAGAGTCAAGTCAATAACAGTCTGTTAATGTGATATATTTGTATTCACCAATGACTTTTAGCAGTTACCAGTCTGTCAAGTCGTCTGATAAGTTAACAGAGCAATATTGGGCTGTCAACATAGGTAACAGACTGATAAGTAATATTTTTATGTGTCAATATTGTAGGTTATAATTATTATTGACATTTGTTTTTGGTATGTATTTAAGGTTAACTTTTTTCCGCGAAATCAGTTAAAGCTAGTTTTACACGGTTTTACCAACAAAAATTCTAGTTACTTTTAGGCTTCTATACAAAGTATAACAAGAAGCCTTATGATCTGGCTCCGTGTCTGTCCGTCCGTCTGTCCGTCCGTCCGTCCTCATAATTCAAAATCATACAGAGCGTTTCAAATCGTGTTGGAAATACTCTGTGTGCATAGAGGTCTAAGAACTGGGTAGCCAGTGCGCTACTTTTAGGCTTCTATACAAAGTATAACAAGAAGCCTTATTTAGGCTTCTATACAAGGTATAGAAAGAAGCCTTATGGTCTGGCTTCGTGTCCGTCCGCATGTTTCAGAGCCAATCATAACGTTGATCAACTGATACGTTGTTATATTTTAAACTAGCTGATAGCCCGTCCGAGGACGGGTAGCTAGAAGGACGGGCAGGCAGCCAAGGTCATATGGCTTTTGGATTGCACTGATAGCTTTCCTTAATCTTCATTCAACTTAAGTTACCTTGGCTGCCTGCCCGTCCTTCTAGCTACCCGTCCTCGGACGGGCTATCAGCTAGTTTCGTTATAATTTAATTCTGCTTATATAGTAATTTTGAGTAGGATAATCGGATTAACTGATCCGATGATACGTTGATCCGATGATACGTTGATCCGATGATACGTTGACACGATGATACGTTGATACGATGATACGTTCATCCGATTGGTTATGAAATTATCCGTTATGCGTTCGGTTCGGTTCGGTTTGCTTCGGGTATTTGCATTGTCTACGGGATTTCGAGGATAGATACGGATATCACGTTCAAATGGAGGTTCGCCGTCATCATTTACGAACACCATTGCAATTTCATTGGACGTTGGAGCATTGTAACGTCTTTGATCAGACTGCCGATCGCGCCGCATCACCATATTGACGACCGGAACTGGTTGTCCTTCTTCTTCGGCTCGTACACGCTCTTGTTGCTCAATTTCTTTCATCAGGCAATATGAAGCTGCGATACGATTGTTGACGCGGAAGAAACGATCGATTTTCTCAATCACTTCAGGTAGACAACCTCTATTCTCAGGCAGATTTACTCGTTCATTGACCGCTTCTGTCGTGTCCATTACATACAGTTGTGCAAACTTTCTTGTTTGTCCTTCAGGTGGATACAGGTTTGTGGTTCTGTGGTACGTCTGTCTATGAATTTTGATAACGTATGGTCCGTTACCCGGCATTGAAACAATCTCTGCTCCCATTGAAGCGAAAGAAACCGAGGAATTGTAAGAGCGGATGTGCTGACGAAAGTTCTTGTAGTAAGGATTATCTGAATCTGAAAGCATAGAGCGAAGAAATTCGGGATATAACAATAGATTCCCATGTTGATCGAGCGGTTGCGGAATCTTCACTTTTCCTTTATGACAGCAGTTGTTAAATTGTTTATCAACTGGACGCTCCTTGGCAAAATTCTTGGAGCCGCAGAACTGACAGATGGAATTCATTTCTCCACAATCGTGTCGAGTAACGTGAGATTCATCAAATCTCAATGCTCTTATTTGGAGTTGAATTGCTTGACTTTGGTATCGATTTTCTTTCTGTCGATGTATCGCATGGGACCGAGCGTCAGCAGCTTGCCGCGCTTGAGTTTCTTCTAAAGTTTCACGTTGTTGACGTATCGCATGGGACCGAGCGTCAGCAGCTTGCCGCGCTTGAGTTTCTTCTAAAGTTTCACGTTGTTGACGTATCGCATGGGACCGAGCGTCAGCAGCTTGCCGCGCTTGAGTTTGTTCCAAAGTTTCACGTTGTCGACGTATCGCATGAGACCGAGCGTCAGCTTGTCGCTGTGATCGAAGCTGTTCTTCTGTGTTATTAGCTCTTGTACGTGCTTTTCTCTCACGATTCAATCGCCGTCGCTTTGCAGCAGGACTTTCAAAATTTTCATTATCCATTATGGAAGGTCACATAATGCTTTTTTGGAAATAGCTGTCCTATATAGACAAAATGATACGATGATACGTTGATCCGATGATACGTTGATACGGTGTGCGTTCGGTTCGGTTCGGTTTGCTTCGGGTATTTCCGTGGGACAGACAGAAAGAAAGAAAGAAAGAAAGAAAGAAAGACTTGGCCTTTTATAATAAGAGATACTTCGTCTATATAGTATTGCGTTAATCTGTTAATCCGTTGCTTCGATTCGCTAATGCAATTTATAAATACGCAAATGTTCGAAAGAAATTTACTAAGTTAAAGATATTTTCGAAGAGGTCTCCCTATATAAACTACTTGTTTTACTTTGATGTGAAAAAATAATTTTTTATTGATGTGGTTAGTGAAGTTAAGTTATAAATAAAAGAGAAAGGAGAGGATTGGTCCACCTCAAAAAAAGGACCATACATTACAGAGAAGTAAAATTTCTAATAGAATGGAAAAGTTTGATTGTTATTACTTATATAGTAAATGATAATTACCAATCGCAAAAAATTTAATTGGTGCAGATTATCTGATTATGTGGTGTTACATTATATGGCGATCAAAAATAACCAGATAATAACAACTTTCCACACCAGAAAGGTAGCTGTATAGAAGCCTAAGAACTGCCGCTAAAGCGAGTTCCACCTTGTTCTAATTACAGGTTGATGATTTCCACATCCACCATCCGCGTGACATATTGTTTGTTCTTTGCACATACCGTACACTAGTTCTAAGCGTTGCTTGGAATCGTCTGTAGTTATCTTCTGAGCGTGTTCATAGTGGTTTTGTTTCTTTGTGTTCACTAACAATTTACTGCAATTAAAGCAGACGTAAAACTTTCATGACATTGTTAATAATGCCAACGTGAAAGATAGGTTTGGCCAATTCGATGTGACCAAAGTGACCGGGGCAAGTGTCCCGGTCGCCTTCGCATGTTTGACATGGTAAAGTGCTGTCAAACGCTCCCATCCTCGGATCCATCAAGCCGCCCACTTTTGGAAGACTTCCTTCCATAATTTCTACATGATTTATACCTTCTGGGACGACAGACATGCTACGAATATCTTCCGGACTAAAAATACCAAATTGCACATTCTTTACAGTTTTGAAAGCAGATTTGTTTTTGATTAATGCCATTGTTAATACCGTAATTTACTTTTACTTAACGCGCGAAAAATTAGCTAAACTGTTACATCTACTATACTCATAGGGCGATGTCCTATATAAGCAAATTGATCTGATGATACGTTGATACGATGATACGATGATACGATGATACGATGATACGATGATATGATGATACGATGATACGATGATCCGTTGATACGATTATACCTTGATACGATGATTCGTTGATACGATTATACCTTGAACGATGATCCGTTGATACGATGATCCGTTGATACGATTATACCATGATACGATTGTCCGTTGATTCAATTATTCTTTGATACGTGGCTTACTGGTCTAACTGCCGCAGGGATTAACGGCCAGATTAAAGTGAAGATAAGGTATTGTCCCAAGGATATGATTTACTAGTTTTAATTTGATGTGAAAAAAACAAGTTTTTATTTATTTTAACCATAGCAGTGGCTTGATGTGATTAGTGAAGTTAAGTTGTAAATAAAAGAGAACGAGAGGATTGGTCCACCTCAAAAAATGGACCGCACATTACAGAGAAGTAAAGTTTCGAATGGAATGGAAAAGTTTGATTGTTATTACTTATATAGTAAATGATAATTACCAACCGCAAAAAATGTAATTGGTGCAGATTATCGGATTATCTGATGTTACATTATAAATATTATGTCGACCAAAAATAACTAGCAACAACAACTTTTCACACCAGAAAGGTAGCTGTATAGAAGCCTAGGAACTGCAGCTAAAGCGAGTTCCACCTTGTTTGTTTTTAACATGGAATATGTTTTTACGGTCGTTACCTCGCAAAAATCGACACTAAAAACCGACACCAAAAATCGACACCAAAAACCGACACCAAAATTCGACACGAAAAATCGGCACCACATGTATAATTCGAATTTATAGTTTATAATTTGAATATAGAGTAAATTATCGAATAACATCTTCGCATTCACAATAATGAATTTTCAATAACAAAATTTTTATTAGCAAAAATTTAAATCCGAAACCGAGCGCAAAAAGAAAATTTGCTTATATATATTGCTATGTGCTGACGTAGCCTCACGTTGGGCTAGCCAAAAAGTGCTATGTAGCCTCGGAGCTTTGTTAGGCTTGCACTCTGAACTGTTAATGACTTGTACGAGTGTACGTAAAAGTACCTCGTCAATAGAAATATGAGCAAATTATTCTCGACAAATATAAATAAAGTAAATTGATACCTCGGCTTGACTATTTTGGATAGCACAGACTTACCTTTTCCCAGGCTGAGTTCCTTCCTTAGCCAAATCTTAAATCTGAAATGCAATCTAGTGGCTTTTGGAATGATAATACATAAATGATGCTCCGTCTTATAGCAAATCGTTTTTTATTATTATTATTAATTTCCAAATGTAAATATTTAAAGTTAATAAAATTCTTATTTCTAATTACAAAATCTTAATTCTATAATAAAACTAACGTTTTCCCGCACGTGTAAAGTTAATCGTTAATTTGCACAAAATTTATGTTTTTAATAATTTTTAATGTAACGGTACCTTTATTTGGTGTAATTCTTTTCGTTGGGTTCATATACCATGAAGTTATACGGTGGTATTCGTTCGATGGCCTTCAAGGGTGCGTGATCTAACTGGATTGAATTCCCTCGTGGTAGTTTTTGTATCGTGACCAAAGTTTTCGTTCGAAATAATAGTGAATCTTTTCAATTTTGCACAGATTTTCACTTTTTGAAATACGTAAGTATAGTATTCTCTCAATTACTAACTTTTTAATCACTTTCTTAATCAAATTTTATTATATTTTTCACCTTTTAGCTGGACACAAAAATTTGCCACCCATTTACTTTTATTTAAGCAATCAACAACCTTTATTTCCCTCTTGTTTTTACCCTAGTTACCTGTATTTTCAAGGCACTTCTGATTTTTCATTTATCGAAAATAAAATCGATTTATTTTGACGTAAAATTTCCAGGTCCGTACTTAGCTCAAAATGATTTGTAAAATTTTAATGAAATTTTTATGTTTCAGATTTATTTTGAAGTAGTAACATCTCCTGTGGTCTTCCAGTAAACCTTTTGAAGAATATGTTTTTCGCATTCGTGGTACATTGAGTTTACGGCGCACTTTGACACGTAAATTTTGTTATTTTAAAAGTTCTACGTTTCAACACATTTTTATAACTAATACTTTTAACAAATTGTTTTTGATTTCAAATTACATTTTTTTTTTTTTATATATCACTACTTAAATTAATTTACAATTTTAACAAACCTTTATTTTAAAAACTGAATTAAACGTTGCATTTGGATTTACATTGTTTTCTCATTCCGTGACCTTATCTTCATTAAATTTATGACGTTAAAACAATTCTTTGGTGTCGGATAAAACCCTTTCGTTTGAACAAACAAGTCTCGTGCTACCTTTGTTAATAAATTAAAAACATTGACTCAAAACGTGATCATTTCTATTGACGTGGTTTTGGTACACCGCATTTACCTCCTGTTAATTAAAATTTATCCGAAAATACCTAATTTTTGTGATAAATGTCTTAATTAACATACACGTGCATTAACTCATGAACACAACAAACTAAATTTTTAATGTAACGTTTAGTAATGATTATCACTAATATTCAAAATTAAATCATTAAATTATATCAAATGTAAAAAAAATCAACTAAATGAATTCAATAAACTAACTAATCATATTCAAAATTAACTATCTAAATTATAAAAGTATTTGAAAACTCCCTAACTAATCATGTTAACACAACTAACTAATTATATAAAAATTCAAACTAACCTATTTATTTTGACGAATAAATTTGACCAAGGTTTCTATTATGATTTTATATTATTTAAATTCTAAAATTTTTATTAACTTTGTACTTTGCTGTTCTTAAAACTTGATTCTTTATTTTTTTATTAATTTTCCAATCTTTGACCTATTTATTTATATTTGGGTGATTTCTACCTTTAGTTTTTATAATTTTCAATCATTAAACTTTAATTCCTAGCTTCATATTATTATTTGGTATTCTTTATCTTACTTTAATCAATATTTTCCTATATAATTCCCCATTATTATTTTGGTAACCTATTCTCGGTCCCATTTCAATTCATATAACTTCATATAATCTCATAATTATTTCATTAAATTCCACATTATTTATCTAGTTACTCCGTTTGAGTTAACCATTATTTATCTAATTTTCCCCCCTTGTATCTCTTATTGTATTCAATTGAATACCAATTTTATTGAAAACTTCCCGATCTGTTCAAATTAAATTCATAATTATTTACCTAAGTTTATGTTTCACCCAAATTCTAAATTTCAAACTTTTTCCTTTTAATCAATGAAATTATTTTATTAAATTATTTTTAAATTGAAAATTCTTTTAATTAAATAAATTCTTAATAACATTTTCCTTTATAAATTTTTGACTGTCATAAAACGTATCATCTTTAATAATCTTATCTTGGTCAAATTCTTCTAAAGTCTTCATGTTCTAATAGCTTCAATCAAATTTACATTGCTATATCATGTTCACATCATATTGTAATTGTCATATTCGGTACTTGTCTTATTCATGCCTTAAAATTATATTTACAATTGTCTTTAATTCTTACTATTTCTCTAGCGGTTTATTTAGAAGTTGTTAAAATTTAATTTGTTTTTTCTTTTTAAGTTTCGCTATGGTTTTATTAACCATAATACCTCCTGCTATTTTTATCAGCGGTCAATTATGAAGTTGTAAACATTTAGTGACTTAAGTTTCGCTGTGGTTTTATTAACCACTTATTGACAATTTAGTAGGAATAACTTTATTTTCCATCGTACTCTTTTAATTTTAAATTTTACCCGCTTGTAAAATTTCCTTTTATTAACGTAACGCTTCCTTTTCATTTTAACATCTCTTTTCATTTTAATATTTATTTTTATGTTGGACTTCTTCGTCCAGTTCATGTCGTAATTACTTGTCATCCGGTTTTGTAAAATTTTCTTTGTTTCCTTCTTATGTAAATTCTTTTCCATCCCGATGCTGTCATAACTTCTTAGTTTATTTAAATTTTTCATTGTAAAATTATTGTTACCTCCTGTTTGTATAAATTTTGTGTTGTGAACCCGTTTTTGTGAATTGATTAAATTTTTATTTGTTACCGTTTTATCCATTAAGTTTTTAATTTTTATATTGTTAATCCCTTTAGCTTTTAAGTTTTTAAATTTTAAATTTGTTATGTGATGAAATCTTATAAGTTTAAGAAATTTTGTAATTTTAGTTGTAATCTTTTTGTTTCGTTGACCGCTTTGTAAAATTTTTTCATCTTGCTTTTGTAAATTTTTATTGTTCTTTCGCATGCCCCTTATTTGATATTTTACTTTTAACCGCAGCTTTTTAATTTTTAATTGCACCCGTTTGCATGCTTTTCTCGTGTGTACTGTGTATGTACGACACTTCGTTGTTTGTGGTGTTGGAACTCGTTTTACATCCAACTTTACTGTTTCTTCTTTTTCTACCAAATTATTTAATCTAGTTTCATTGTTCTCCAACTTAATGGGTTCTTCGTTCACCACTTTTATTGGCTCAAACTTATTTGCCATTACCGTCCCGTTAAACGGTTTGAATTTTATGGCTTTCAACATTTCAGCCATCTCGTTCGCAACTTCTTGTGGTTTCTCGACTTCCTCGGTCACCACTTCTTCCTCGTTTATCGTGAAATTTATTACATTCGTCCCAACGTTCTCTGTGCGTTTTATAATTGATGCAACTACTTCTTTTCTCTCTTGTATTTTCTCATCTAGTTCTTTCTTAGTATTTTCTGTCCTTTTAATTATTAATTCTATTTTTTCTTTAATTATTTTGAACCTTTCTTTCCACTCTTTCTGGTTCTTTTCTGCTATTCTTGCAATTTTCTTTTCTTCCATTATCTTAGCTTTAGTGATTTCCCACTCTTCTGCTTCCTTTCTTCTCTTAATTGCATCTTCTTCAAAATTCTTTAGAACTTCTTCTTCTTTCTTTTGACGTTCTTTCATGTACGCTATGAACTCTTCCCACGTTGGCTGCTCATCTGTTTTGTTAACGTTTTCCGCCATCGTAATTTATGTATTTGTTCAATTTATTTATAAGGAAATGTTTATTAAGTAAATTATGACGTATTTTTAATTTTAGTAATAAGAATATTTTTAATTTTAATTTTAAGTGAATCTTTAATTTTAAGTTTAACGTTAAGTAGATTGTGGACGATTTTATGTTGACGTTAATGTAAATAATTTTAATTAAATTTTCCGTTGTAATTGACCTAACTGATATTTTTAGTAATGCCACGCTGGTATCCCCCTTTTATCGATGCTCGCACGATGGGCGCCAAAAAGTGCTGTGTGCTGACGTAGCCTCGCGTTGGGCTAGCCAAAAAGTGCTATGTAGCCTCGGAGCTTTGTTAGGCTTGCACTCTGAACTGTTAATGACTTGTACGAGTGTACGTAAAAGTACCTCGTCAATAGAAATATGAGCAAATTATTCTCGACAAATATAAATAAAGTAAATTGATACCTCGGCTTGACTATTTTGGATAGCACAGACTTACCTTTTCCCAGGCTGAGTTCCTTCCTTAGCCAAATCTTAAATCTGAAATGCAATCTAGTGGCTTTTGGAATGATAATACATAAATGATGCTCCGTCTTATAGCAAATCGTTTTTTATTATTATTATTAATTTCCAAATGTAAATATTTAAAGTTAATAAAATTCTTATTTCTAATTACAAAATCTTAATTCTATAATAAAACTAACGTTTTCCCGCACGTGTAAAGTTAATCGTTAATTTGCACAAAATTTATGTTTTTAATAATTTTTAATGTAACGGTACCTTTATTTGGTGTAATTCTTTTCGTTGGGTTCATATACCATGAAGTTATACGGTGGTATTCGTTCGATGGCCTTCAAGGGTGCGTGATCTAACTGGATTGAATTCCCTCGTGGTAGTTTTTGTATCGTGACCAAAGTTTTCGTTCGAAATAATAGTGAATCTTTTCAATTTTGCACAGATTTTCACTTTTTGAAATACGTAAGTATAGTATTCTCTCAATTACTAACTTTTTAATCACTTTCTTAATCAAATTTTATTATATTTTTCACCTTTTAGCTGGACACAAAAATTTGCCACCCATTTACTTTTATTTAAGCAATCAACAACCTTTATTTCCCTCTTGTTTTTACCCTAGTTACCTGTATTTTCAAGGCACTTCTGATTTTTCATTTATCGAAAATAAAATCGATTTATTTTGACGTAAAATTTCCAGGTCCGTACTTAGCTCAAAATGATTTGTAAAATTTTAATGAAATTTTTATGTTTCAGATTTATTTTGAAGTAGTAACATCTCCTGTGGTCTTCCAGTAAACCTTTTGAAGAATATGTTTTTCGCATTCGTGGTACATTGAGTTTACGGCGCACTTTGACACGTAAATTTTGTTATTTTAAAAGTTCTACGTTTCAACACATTTTTATAACTAATACTTTTAACAAATTGTTTTTGATTTCAAATTACATTTTTTTTTTTTTATATATCACTACTTAAATTAATTTACAATTTTAACAAACCTTTATTTTAAAAACTGAATTAAACGTTGCATTTGGATTTACATTGTTTTCTCATTCCGTGACCTTATCTTCATTAAATTTATGACGTTAAAACAATTCTTTGGTGTCGGATAAAACCCTTTCGTTTGAACAAACAAGTCTCGTGCTACCTTTGTTAATAAATTAAAAACATTGACTCAAAACGTGATCATTTCTATTGACGTGGTTTTGGTACACCGCAATATAGTAAATTTTTATTACCAACACAAAAATTATAAGGGATTATCCTATTATGACCAACAGTAAGAAGAAGGAACGAGATAGGCACCCCTAAATCTCGAGGAAAACTATGATAAACGGTTTAGTACCGAAAAACATGTTCCATGTTAAAGATATTAGTCGAAGACTAAAATAGAAGGAATCCGGGGGGTCCAGCGAGGCGCGGAGCGCCGAGTTTTCTGAGCTGGCTAGCAATTTAATTCTAAACTGTTAAATATGTTGTCAAAATACAAATCATCAATACGGCATCTGTGCCGAGTTTCGATTAATTTTGTTAAACGACATTATGTCTTAAACCAGCGCTTCTCTAATAGTTTGAGAGTCGTTTTTAAAATCATGGCTGTCGATTATAAAATTAAATACGTCAATTAATTGTTGTTTTCTTAATTGCACTGTAAATACTGCTCGCGAGGTAAAATTCCTATTTAATTCCTATTTAAAAAAACGTGTAGCAACGTTTGTCGAAATTTACTGCCACAAATTTCATTTCAAACATTGGTCCGTTTGGTCTATTTTGAAAAAAATATGGAAAATCCGTTCAAATTTGAAAAAAAAATTCGGGAATCCTTATTCGAATTACATGATTATATTTAGAACATAATATTATGCATGAATAATGCAAATAATTGCAAGCGTCTCCATAAGAGGCCCACGCATATGAGCCCAGCCTCCAACGCATGTAAAATTACTATGTTCGTACATATAGTAAAATAACACAGACTAGTATGCGCTTATTTTACAAGCTTATTACTTACAATTCATCTGTTATTCGCTCATGTTGATAATGAAATTTACTAACGAGTAGCCTCTATGATGTATCTCGGACGTACTACCGTATTCTGGGTTGCCTAACTCTGTGCTAATAAACTAATAAGATAAAGAAAGGCTAGCCGCTGGATATGTAATATTTCGAATTTATTTCAGGCGTAAGTCAAGTTCTTAAGCTAATTTCATTATTAAATTAAATTTTGTTTTAAACAAATTCAAAAAAAATTAAAAATTGGAAAAAATACTAATTTAAAACGAAATATAAATAGCAAGTCCGTGCAACAGTTTGAGAGGAGGCTAAGTCTCCCTTGCCTCCATTGACAAACCGCCGCTGAACTGGTTGTATGCCATGCGACTGTGCGAGACAGCCGCGTCTTTGGCACATTGATCTGCAACCTCGTTCCCTTCGATACCACAATGAGCCTTTACCCAGACAAACTTGATGATTATCTGACTCTTCAGCTTGAGAAGTGAAGAATGGATGGAGTTGACCAAGGGTACAGTGCTACTCCTATTAGCAATGGTAACAAGCGAGGATAGGCTGTCAGAGAATATGCACGCGGAGTGCAATCTCCTGGGTTAACATGCATAGGTTAGGTTTAGGTTAGGTTTAGGTTAGGTTTAGGTTAGGTTTAGGTTAGGTTTAGGTTAGGTTTAGTTTAGGTTAGGTTTAGTTTAGGTTAGGTTAGGTTTAGTTTAGGTTAGGTTTAGTTTAGGTTAGGTTTAGTTTAGGTTAGGTTTAGTTTAGGTTAGGTTTAGGTTAGGTTTAGGTTAGGCTTAGGTTAGGTTTAGGTTAGGGTTAGGTTTGGTTAGGCTGAAATAACCTAAGTACGGGTACAGCGCACCCGAGGTACCCTAGCTACAGACGAAACTCGTCACTCGTCTGCTTAACACCGTAGGATGTTCATTCCGCAAAGCAACCGACAATAGGCGAGGTGCCGGTACGCTGCGGAAAGGAACATCGCGGGGGGCTGGACTCAATCGCCTGACTCGCGATGAGAAATCCTCTATAAAAAACCCTAAAGTCACGGTGGAACAGCATATGCCAAGACTGTATGGCTGGGAAGGTAATCCCAGTCACTAATATGCGAACTCCGAGCACCCGGCGCTGTCTCGGTTTTATATAGCCTCCCTGTGGTAAGCGGGGCTCTGCTGCAGGTGATAATTTTCCCTAGCTTCTCGTGGGATCAACACGAAGAAAAATAGAAAAAAACAAAGGGAGACTCGCCCTCAACAGAGTCAACAACAGAGGCCCCCCAAGGCCTTAACCTAATCCTAAAGCCTATGGCGCAGGATGAAAATTCTGGCCAAAAGGCTGAGGAGATAATAACCATGGAACTGGGTGAAAATCCAGACCAAAGAACAGAGGAGGTACTTCTCGCGAGCAGCGACGAAGAAGTCAACACAGCCCTACAAAGCCTACAAATAAAGGCTAAAAGGGAAAGACTCAGTGGAGCTGCTCGCAAGCGGATGAAATACTTCATCCAAATGGGTCAACCGGCTGATAAAGCCAGGGAACTTGCCCGTGTAATAATCCTAAAACTGCCAAAAGAAACAGATCGGATGGCAGTACCCCGGAAACCCGTGATAAAAAGCGGGCAAGGACTGATGAGGATGGGGCGGCACCTGATGGGGTGGCTAAACCTACCTTCAGCCAGGTCTTAACCGGGGTTAAGATAGGAATCATGCATTCCTTATATCCAAAGAGGTGCAACAAAAACCTCTCAGGAGTATTCTATGTTTTGCTAAGCAAAATTGAATTCCTGAATACCTAATTAGCAGGGTAATGAACAAAAGATCAATACTGGTCGCAGTTCTGAAAGGCTAATGCGGCCAATCGACCCCTAAGTACAATACAATACAATACAATAGGTTACGTTAAAGTTAGGTTTGATTTTATTCTTCTAATATATTTTGATGTGATAAAGCGATTTTTGTATTTAAAATTGCTCCATCTAGCGTTTTAACCGAGTTACGATCATTTAAAATTTTCAAAATTATAAGTGTGATTTTCTTAATCGTTGGTAGTTTGATGTTTATAATTACCTGACTTATTACGATAGATAAAGCAATTCTGAGTGCAGAAATCACCGTATAACATCAAAGTACATTACGATAAATAAGATAACTCGCTTATTAATATAATAAATAGATGATTAAATTTTCTGAAGTTTTTTATGAGGTTTTTGTATTGGTGAAACTGGACGAAATATAGAAACTAGAATTAAAGAATATAAAAAGACCCCAAATCCAAAACGTTCCACCACTTAAAATTTAACAACCACAGCATTCATGAAGAAGCTACTAAATTCCTTCATGCTGAGAAAAAAGGATAAGAACAAACCTTTTAGAAATACTAGAAATAAAACGAGAAGCAGAAACATTCAAAAAAAGGAACTAAAAATAGAATTTTGCTGAATCAACAACTTGACCAAATCACAACACCACTTTTCGAAATATTTGAATTTCAAATTTAACAGTTGGCTCATCTCATCTTACTGATAACAACAAAATTGATTGATAAACGTCATTTTCAAAAGAATTTAAGAAATTTAAAAAAATTAAAACATTAAGATCGTTTGTGATCGAAACGATAGAAATCGCTTTATCACATCAAAATACATTAGAATAAATAAGAAAAGATTAAGAGCTTTCAGTCAGGAAGTTTTTATAGAATATTAAGAAGAGTTATAATTTTTATATAACCACTCCATCTCAACCAAAAATCCTCTAAACGCCCTTCTCAGATTCTCTCTTAATTGGTAATTTTAGTTCCTCAAACGTGGTTTGGAGAATTTTATACTGTTCAGTTTTGATCTGATGAGAATTTTTCGTAAGCTAAAATTAAGCGAGTTATATGCAAAAAATTACGTTAGTGGTGCTAAAATTCCCAATTAGGGAGAAGTTGATAAGGAATTTTAAAGATATTTTGGAGGTTCCTTAGGACACTTAAAGACACATGCCTACAAAATTTCAATTTGCCTGGTTAAATCATTTTTCGAGAAAATCTATTTTGTAGAGAATTTCGTGCTTTTTAAATCTTGATCAGATGACAATTTTTATAAAAATAAAATTAAGAGAGTGATACATGAAAAATCACATTGGAGGAACTAAAATTAGCAATAGGGGAAAAACCGCCATGGAATTTAGGCGACTTTTTTACGAGACACTCAAATCCACAATGTCGACCAAATTTCAGCTTGCTCGGATTTTTGTAAGTTCGAGCCATTTCTTGGGTGGGGTTTTATTTTAATATAAGTACCTATTATAATAATGTGTTAGGCAAAAACTTAAAACAAATGCAGAAATTTCAAATAAAAAAATCTGATGTGGCCAGCACATGACTTCCCTATAAGGAATCATTCCTTTATCGTTCATCTAAAGATTCGCAGAAATATTATTTAAATTTTATTTTATTATTCATTTATTGTATTATACATATTATTCATTCATTTATTATTCAAGTAAAGTGCTACTTCCGGTTTAGGGATTTCCTCCAAAATCACATGGTGCTTTAGTATACTGATTAAAGTGTTAAATAAGAAATTTGGTTACTAGATAACAATTTGTTCCTGAGATATTTAAGAAAAACCATTTCGTCCTTCAAGTGAAATGCTACTTCCGGTTTAAGGATTTCCTCCAAAATCAAATGGTGCCTTTGTACACCGATTACAGTGTTAAATATGAAATTTGGTTACTATATAACAATTTGTTCCTGAGATATTGAAGAAAAACCATTTCGTCCTTCAAGTAAAGTGCTACTTCCGGTTTAGGGATTTCCTCCAAAATCACATGGTGCTTTAGTATACTGATTAAAGTGTTAAATATGAAATTTGGTTACTAGATAACAATTCGTTCCTGAGATATTTAAGAAAAACCATTTCGTCCTTCAAGTGAAGTGCTACTTCCGGTTTAAGGATTTCCTCCAAAATCAAATGGTGCCTTTGTATACCGATTAAAGTGTTAAATATGAAATTTGGTTACTAGATAACAATTTGTTCCTGAGATATTGAAGAAAAACCATTTCGTCCTTCAAGTAAAGTGCTACTTCGGGTTTAGGGATTTCCTCCAAAATCACATGGTGCTTTAGTATACTGATTAAAGTGTTAAATATAAAATTTGGTTACTAGATAACAATTCGTTCCTGAGATATTTAAGAAAAACCATTTCGTCCTTCAAGTGAAGTGCTACTTCCGGTTTAAGGATTTCCTCCAAAATCAAATGGTGCCTTTGTATACCGATTAAAGTGTTAGATATGAAATTTGGTTACTATATAACAATTCGTTCCAGAGATACAGAACTTACAGACATTTTGCGTTACATACATCCATACAGACATACATACATACATACATACATACATACATACATACAGACATCATTGCGAAAGTAGTCAAAACGGATTCAGAAATGCTCAAAACGGATATTTCCGTTAAAATATCGACATCGAATTTTTTCATGATTACAATACTTCCTTATAGGGAAGTAAAAACCGTATCTTTAAACATAATAGTAGATAAGATATCAAAATAATCATTATGTCGCTTCTGGTTTTATTAGGAATCATTTTTGCAATTTTTTTTAGGAATCTAGATCAAACGGTTTTTAAACACGGTGAAGAGACAGAAAGGGTGCATGTCGTCATTTTTAGTTCAATTGTTGAATAAATAATAAATGACGCTAAAAAAAGATGTGTCTACTAATTGGGCCATACACGACTACGGTATGTCTTCTGTATGTAATAATTTTTTATTTACTTTAGTTTTGCGAAAAATTTTGTTTCCTTTCTTTTTTCCGTCTAAAAATTCCCGCTTAAATAAATTTCATTAAAAAAAACATATTTCCAACTTTGGCTAAGCATCTTATTATTATAGGCGATAGGATAAACTAAGTACATAATAGTATATAACTTGTAGTACTTATATACTTAATTTAATAAAATACATTTGTCCTACATTTCTTCATAATATGGGTACAGTAGAACTCGGATATAATGAACGCTCGATTAAAACGAATAAAAATGAGAGTCATGACATTCGAAGTTCCGTACTTTTAAAAAATATAGGTACATTTCAATTCGGTTATAATGAACTACTTTTTAAGTCCCTAAAGCTGCGTCCTCATCTGAGCATTTTTGCGCACAGAAAATGCGTACGGAGCCAGAAAAAGGTGTGCGTAATTTTTATTGCACGTATTTATGTGCACAGATTTCGTGCCGCACACCTTTTTCTGGCTCCGCACGGCTATCGTGCGCGTAAAAATGCTCAGATAGGGACGCAACTTTAAGATTCGCTATATCCGAGCTCTACTGTAGCTATTATATATTTTATGGTATTTGGTAGGTACATATTATATTATGCCCTTCGCTCCAAAAAATAAAAATTTAAAGTAATATATGAGATCCAATGAGATTTTATAAAAGGTCAAAATTCTTGCAAAGGAAGGTGATTAATCTTTGATTAGGTACATATAACTGGATTAATGTGGCATTTTTATTTACCTGTGCAATATAAAATATACATTATTATAGTAGTATATTTTTAGTATCAAAATAAAGTGCTTTAAACTGGTCTAAGATAAGAGTCCTGATTAGACACTCATTTAAAAACACTTATCTTGGAGTTGGATAATGTTCTGATTAGATAATATAAAAAAAAATCTAAATAAAAAATTGTACTCATCATTCAGCAATATTAAGGGCAATATCTAATAGGGACCTACTATATTGAGTAATTTATTTTCACAATATTACAAAAATTAAATTAATAGCTAGTTTGCCTCCATTGTTAAACATATTTAAACGCAATTAAAAGCAATAAATTTACTGAGTTGAATTTCATGTAAAAACGAAAAAGTCAAGTTTCGGGGATTCCCAAACTCTAATACCCTTTTCATTCCTGCCACTGTAGTTATAGTAAAGAGAAAAGTTTTTCCAAACTTAAATTTATTAAAACTAGGCATTTGAGATCAATCTACACAAAGGAATTTCATTTTAACGGGTACCAAGTCAATTTCGTATATATTTATGAGAATCTGGGGGTCGCAATTTTTATTCTACTCGTATCAACCACTAAGTTATGTATGCCTAAATTTGGTGGTTTGTTATACGATTAAAATCGGTCTAAAGCTTGTTATAATATTGCAACCACATTTCCCGATCTAATTTCCTAACTATTTAAGCTAAATTCCCGACTGAATCTAACCTAATAATTTCCAATAGATGGCCATCTAACCGAAACGCCGTTGTTGTGTATCGTTTAATTTTTCTTCGCGTTGTATTTCACCTAATTACCCGATGTAGTTGTGCAATAAAACAGACCAAAACTAACGAATAATTTGACCTTTGTCGTTCAATTTTAAATTAAGTTCAAGTTCCAGCAGTCAAAAAATGTCCAAAATGTGTACATACAAAATTAATACCACCTGATGGTCAATGTGCATCTAAGGGTGGTTATTCCCTTGCGGGAACCCTCATTAGGGTAATAAGAAGAAGGAGATGTATGTGAAAGAAGTATCCATCTAATATATTATGATGGTTCACATCACAAAAGCTATTGTACAAATAGTTCAAAACTTGATCAAGATATGTCTTTTCACTTGTAAAGAGAAGAGAATTCGCGAATTAGTAGTCGCAAGGCAAAAACGTATTGTGCTCCATTTCATTTCATTTCATTTCATTTACTTTATTGGTGTTATTATGTACAAATTACATTTACACAAGTCAATAAGAAAAAAACAACTATATGTTAGTAAGATCCACAGGCATTCATAAATTCAGCCGTGGAATAATGGGCATGATTAATTAATTTACAAATTAGAGTTTTTCTAAACTGAGCTGGAGGCAATCCCCTTAGACCACTTGGAAGGGCATTATAAAATTTGATACCGTGGTATTCTGTAGCCTCTCTAGAGCGATAGAGTCGGTGAAAATTCATCACTAAATTATCTTTTTGACGCGTATCGTAGGCATGCGAAGGCGTAGGTACCATAGGATGATCTATTCATATGTATATACACTAGTGAACGTAAGATAAATAAGCATGGCACTGTCAATATGTTTAGTCGGGTAAAGTGATCCCTACAGTCATCCCGATAACCCAACCCAGTTATTATTCGGACCACCTTTCTCTGTAGGGCAAACACTTCTCCAGCATGAGCAGAGTGACCCCAAACTAGTATAGCATAGGATAAGTTGCTATGTACTAGCCCAAAGTATGCCATTTTTAGCACGGGTGCAGACACAATACTTTTAAGTTGCCTTATCAAGTAGATGGAACTTGATAGTCTGTTGCAGAGTTTAGCTATCTGTGGCGCCCAAGTTAGTCCGGAGTCCAACGTAACACCCAGAAACTCCACCGGCTCATTGCTGAGTGTGACACGCCTCAAAGTAAAAACAAGTCTCTGCATCTTGCTTGCATTTAGACTGAGTTTATTTGCTAAAAACCATTGTTTAATATCATCGTAAACTGATGCATTAGTCAGGTTTGAGTCTTCAAGATTTTTGATTGAATTCACAGTTGTGGTATCATCCGCAAATAATATAAAGTTTGTCAGCGTGCAGCCAGGAAGATCATTAATGTAAACTAAAAATAATGTAGGACCCAAAACAGAGCCTTGCGGTACCCCGATTGAAATAATTTTACTGGATGATCTGTTATTGTTCCAAAGAACATGCTGGGTTCTACCCTCCAAATATGACCCCAACAATAATAGCGAGTCATCATCAAAGCCATAAAAACTTAATTTTTCAATCAAAATTCCGTGTGATACGCAATCGAAAGCCTTTGTCAAGTCGTAGAAGCGAGTGTCAAGATATTCATTATTTTCGAAAGCCTTCGTTGCCTCACGACATAAACTACTAATTGCTAGAGTTGTTGATAAGTTGTTTCTAAAACCAAATTGACAGCGATGAAAAAGGTTATTATTTTCGAAATAGTTGTTTATCTGGGTTTTTAGCAGTTTTTCGAATACTTTACTCAATACGGGCAAAATAGATATAGGGCGATAGTTTGCTGGATCAGTTTTATCACCTTTTTTATAAATTGGTACTACTTTGGCTATTTTGAGCATATCTGGGAATATATGTATGATGTTTTATACACAAGTTTAATAACTTTGTATAAGGCACAAGTATTGTATTAATTATGGATTTAAGAATTTGGGCATTAAGCTGGAGGGTATCAAGGCTTTTACTATTTTTCAGTGAGGCAACCGTATCTCTAACTTCTAGGTAACTCACCTCTCTAAACCGAAATGTAGATTTAATATCCGCTGTTAAATAGTGAGAGGGATCAACTGTTGCTGAAGGCAGGGCATTCGCAACTGACTGAGCAACGCTGGTAAAATAATCATTAAACACTTCAGGTGTTGGTGTTCCCTGAGAATCAAATTTTTTGTTTTTATTATGGTTTATTAAACGCCAAGCTGCAGCGGAGCAGCTAACCGAATTTTCGATAAAACGATCATTTGCAGCTCTTTTTGCACTAACTAGTTGTTTTTTATAAAATTGTTTGAATCTTGTCAGTATATCTTTGGATATTAACTTTTTTCTATGCATGTCTACTAATAATTGCAATTTTTCTCTTTGTGATTTTAGTTGTTCCGTAAACCACCCTGTTTTATTATTATCGGCCTTGCCATTAGACGGTATTCGCATTCTCTTCGGAAAACAATCAGAGACAGCCGATGCAATCAAATTACAGAACCTTACAAACTTGACACTAGTATCGATTTTCTCACTGTTAACGAATGACCAATCTGTTACTTGTAAGTGTCCAGAGAGCAGAGACAAACCAGAATTTGTAATTGGTCTGTACTCAACAACCTCCCCATCCCCTGTATCTACAACAGAAGACTCCTGTTTTACATTCATCAATAGGCCGAGATGATCAGATAACCCATAATCCCTTGTATTCAAGGTCACATCTTCAAGATTAGTGAAAGCATTGTCCAGGCAAGAAGTGTTCCTGGTATTATTATCCGTTTATCCGTTTATCAGTTTATCCGTTAGATAAGCAATTTTAAAAGTTGTTAA
This sequence comes from Podabrus alpinus, assembly GCA_932274525.1. Lineage (NCBI taxonomy): Eukaryota > Metazoa > Arthropoda > Insecta > Coleoptera > Cantharidae > Podabrus > Podabrus alpinus. The sequence goes on along the minus strand of OW026457.1, from coordinate 60,769,207 downwards.
AATTATTTTTTTAACAAATGCCACGAAAAATTAAAAACAAAAAGTTGACGACTCCGCCGATCAAAATGGAGCGCGACCACGAACGAGATAATTTAACCAACACCAGTGAAATTTCATCACTGAACACCAACCTTGATGCTAAAATTCCACCTCCGCCAAGAGTTCGGAAAGATCGTCGGTAGTTACTGGAGGCATGGGAGGCAAAGCTACTAGCCTCCAACAAGCGCGTGGAGGTGGCAAAAGAAGCTGTAAGGGAGCAGCTCCAAAAGTTGGTGTTAATTTGAACGGAAATTGTAGAGGACCGTAGTCGCTGACCTTGAACTCTGAACTCTTTTACGCCTTCCTCGAAGAACAACAATTGGCCCAATCAACAGGGGTTTGAAAACTACTGATGGGTTTTCGTCTGCGGTAAACAGGAACGGAGGAATTAAAAGGAAAATGGGTCGCATTTCCATCTCCAGCGACCCCCCCCCCCCACTGACAGACGATATAATCAGAGGCAACAAATTTGCTAAACTTGCTCAAACAGACTCCCATTTTGAGTACGATATAGACCAATGTGACCAAGAATCGATGACAGGGTGGAACAAACAGCAAACTCAATCCGGGTCTGTACCCCCCCCCAAATAACACCATTCCGCCTCTCAAGACAGATTAAGCAAACCAGGATCCCACTGCTAGTCCTGAAGGAAGTCGCCATGTTACCTCAGCTTAAAACCAGATCAAATTTTAAAAATCAACTTCAGATGGGTAAGAAACGTCGCGGAGGGCCTTTCCATCCAGCCGTCACATGACTACAGTGCGATGTTAAGTTGTTCGAAGCCAAATTGAATACCACAGCCGGAGGGGGCTACTTTTTTCACCGCATCCATGACGAGAAACCATATTTGAATCGTTATTAGCTCCATCAAGACCTGGATGTCCAATTGGTGAAGGATGATCTGCTCGCCCGAGGTTATGCTACTGAGTCGATCAGTAAGATGCACCGAGGGCGGGACAAGAGGCTCCTCCCTCTTATCTTGGTGTCATTAAAAAGAAATTAAAAAAACAAACATATTTTCGATTTCACACAAATCTTGGACACCGATGTGAAGGTCGAATCACACAATAGGAAAAACTGAATATCGCAATGTGACCGCTGTCAAATCTTTGGGCATACCCAGTGGTGCTGCAGGTCGTCTCTAAGGTGCGTCAAATCCGGTGGTGCGCATTTGACAGCCACCTGCACCAAAACACTCGAGACGCCTGCAACCTGCGCAAATTGTGGCAGGAACCACCCCGCAAGTTATTCCGAAACTCAGGGCCAAATATGAAAATCACCCACCTACATACAATGGAAACCAAAGCCAAAACTTTCAGCATCAAAATACAGCCCAACCATCCGGGGTCACCAGTAAGATATCGGCATCAGTCACCATATTATTCATGCTCGCACAACACCACATTCCCGAAGGGACCATATCAGAAACAGTCGGTCACTTGAAAAAACAATGGCGGAAATATCGCCAACTGCCAAATTAAACACATAAATTTCACACTTGAAATTTCAAACGAAAATATAAAATTAAGTAGAATTAAAGTTTTGTAATATGTAACTGGGGTTATCGCCATCTAACAAATAGACCCCACAGAAGATGACTTGTCTTATCAATTGCATATTATTCCAGGAATAATATTTCCTGGCGGAGAATATTTAAAATTCAAATATAAAACAGATCATCACAAGAATTTTGATTTTTGAGTATCAGTTAAATATTTTTTATTTTGAAGCAATTAACGAGTTTATTGTACTACTTTAAGAAAAATATTTGACAAGAAAAAATTGTTTACTGTGCATTAGAAAAATTTGGTGTATAATTACAATAGAAAACTTTCATTGTTTTATTGATTTTTGTATTTTAGATTTTAATACGTACCTACTACAACTTACGTGAGTAGGTGTCCTGGTCGAGGTTAGACCAGTTTTTGAATAGAAAAATATGCATCAAGTTGTACGATGTGTAGCTTATCAAAGGTCAATGTGTAGTTACAGTATTATTTAAATTACTTATTATTTACTTATAATAAATGCACAAGTTTACATGTATTTTGCAGTTTAGGGTGAAAAAATGGTGAAGCCACGGTGGTCAAACTACGAAAAAAAATCAACGTTTTTAACTGGGAACATAGTACAAAGTGCAGCATGCAAAAATATATAGCATAAATAATCTATTCACCTTAGTCATAGTCGTCATATTACAGATTTGAAGTGCGTTACTCCACTCTTATGTTTCGGCCTGTTCACTTTTTCCTTGGTTAACCTCTTCTTTGACAGCATCTTTTGGATCCATGGTCAAAGTCTTTCGAGTTTTCCCTCTTGCCTGTGTTTTATATCCAATTGAGTCCTGCTAATACAAGTTTGATATCATTTACCCAACTTATTGGCGGTCTTCATCGATCCATATTCCATATTACCACGTGTCCCACATATGACCACTTAAGTTTTACTGCTCTTTCTATTATGTCGGTGACCTTTTTTAGGCGTAGTTAGACTTAAAATTAAGGAGTTCTAAAGTTCCTTGTGGGGGCTCATCCAAGCTGGGCAGGGGGAGTAAAGATATTTAAAACATATCATGTGATACGATAAATCCATCTATCCCATTTACTCCCCGCCTACATGCACCACCTCCAAATTTACTTCAAATTCAAGATTCAGCTCCAATGACACTTCACGGGTTCCCAAATCTTGCTAAAATAGTTCACTGCTAGTTTCAACCCCAGCATCGGATGGAGGAGTTAAGCGAGCTTCACTCGCACATGCTCCGTTTCGCGAATCTTGCTTGCTTGCTGTGCCTTCAAATAAACGGATTTTCCTAGGTTGTTTTCCTTTCCTATTTACATAGTAAAGGAAAATATTGTTATAGAGTTTTAAAAAATTTGCATTTTCCCATAGTTTATGAGTCCATACGAATTGTGAAGACCATTTTTGGAATGATGTTTAGATGTGCGTGTGTGTGTAAAGAGCTAATTAGATTTTGGTTAGAAGAGAATATTTTTCCGCATCTTATGATACCCAACACTTAATATATTTCTTTTAAATTTTAGTAAAAATGCAAAAATAAAACAAGTGCTTTTAAAAGAATGTGAGTTGCAAAATTTGTATACATATTATTGTGCATGTATAGGGGAAAAATATTAATTGTACGCACCCTGGTGGCTGTAATATCAACTAAATATTTGACGTCTTAATTAATTAAAATTATTTTAAAAATTAATTAAAACACATTAAATTTATTATTTTTTATTAAATTATTTATTTATTACTTAGTTGTAATGTATTATTATCGTTCAAAACCAAATCAAAGTATTTCTGAGCGAGGTCAAGTGAGGTTATATCATTAGCGTGCATCAGCGTGACGTCACGTTGATGTTGCTTACAGCGCACCATCCGTTAATATTTCTCCCCTATAGTGTAATTTATTGTTTTAATAAATTTTAATTAATAAACAGATGCAAACGAATTTTTAATTTTTTTAACTTTTAAAGGATATTTTTCAATGTAAACAGGTTATTTTATTGTTCAAATAAAAAAATAAAATAACTGCTTTTAAAAAATGAATTATTATGTATTATAAACAACATGCAACAATAAAATTTATGTTAAAGTGATTTGTGTATTTCATGGAGTTAAAAAATTTATTAAGTTATTTTACGTTAATAGTGTATTTATTATTTATTTTAAGACATTTTTGGAATAAATCTAAGCAATTAATAAAAAATGAAGTTGAATCTAGTAAATGGGAAAGTAATATGTTGTCACATATAACTACCCAGGTCAAGCTAGCACCCCCACCTTTTAAAAACAAAAAAAAATTATGCCATAATTTTGTGCTAATAATTATGTACCGCATTCGCGAATTTTGTACCTCAACGGTTTCTCGGTAAAACATATTGCAATGTCCCGTTTCCCTTTAACTACAGTGACTGCATATTTTAAAAATTTAATAGTTTTTAATTGAAGATTGAATTTCTTTTAAATTGAAATAATTATTTCCCAATGCTAGCTCTTTTTAAATTATCTTTACCCGGCATGAATAATCTTACCTCAGTAGTCAGTTCTTTGCTCTTTCTGAAAAATTAAACGTTTTGCAGGAATATAAAAATCCCCGAATGATACGCCTATGTTCGTTGATAAACACCAATTTAATTCAATAGACATCAAAATTCAAAAACACAAATATTATACTACTAAACAAATAAACAATCAATAAAAAATAAACAAATCCTTAAATCTACGCGTCCCCAAAGTTAATTACGTATCGCACTCGCGTCGCTTTATAAATATTCAAGTTTCTCTCTTTCCACACGTGTATCACTCCTTTGCGTTCCCAACTTCACACTTAAGCGGTCGACCTGCCGTACAACGGCATGGTACAACGGTGATCCAGAATTCTCTGCCTTTATTTTCAATTCCAATGTGTGCATCGATTCTCCAATTATTATTATTACAGGATTACTTTATCCAATCATCATACCATCATTCCAAATTATAATATTCCAAGTAAGTACTCACAACTTATTAATCTCACTTAAATTCAATTGCCCACGGGCTTATTCGCGATTTCGATTAAGGAAAATCACGTGACCAAATATTCAAAATGGCCGCTTAAAACGGGTACATAGTTCTATGTTTTGCTATCATAAGCAAGGTTATTATATGTACATTAACGGGTTCAGAAACGTGTTGTGGTTTGTTTATTATATTCGTTTGTGTTTAAATAATATCTGAATATGAATAAACAATAAACAATATTTTGAAATTCTGTGGGAGTTCTGAGGCTAGAAACTTTTGTGAGGGTGAAGCTTTGGCAAAAGGGGTGACCTAAAAAATAAATGCTCATAATAAGATCTACTCAAAACCTGTAAATTTCTAATTGAAACACATCTGTCCTCAACAACTACAATTTTACTAACCTGGTAAATAATAATTTTCTGGTTTGAAATGTTTACTGCACACAACCATGTATTTTGTAGGCTCCTTTCCCATTTTGAAGCTTTTCATCCACGCTTTTCTGCTATCAATTACTTCCACCTCACCCAACGGATTTGTCCATTTCACTTTGAATTTACCTTTCATGGGAAACTTGTGGAAACTAAGGTCAGAATTCTTTCTAGCGCTAGAATTACATCCGTGAACACAACAAAACGCTCTTGATTTTGATTTACCTGTATTCATTTTGTCGTATGCCTAATAACAAATTAATTTCGGAGGAATTTTCAAACACAAGCACTTAGAAGCAATATTTAACGTTAATACCGGCTATAAACATGCAATAGATGCACATGTAAACTTATGACAATGCCCGTTTTAGCGAGTTAACATTTTTGCCGCCAGACGTCGCTTCACTTAGCTGTAATCGCGAATACTTATTTTCTTTTAGTTATACACACTTTTCTAAGTTTGATTTACAATCAATTAACAAACTTGTTCCGGAGCCAAAACTACACGTGCTCCTCACATCGGCGTTCGTTGAAAAAGCATTTATTTATTTTCCGTTACCAGGGTTTTGAAAAATATTCCTTATTTTAATCCTACTTTAATATTTCTCCTTTTTGGTAAGTCGGATGGCCCTTTTGATAATTAATTTATTTTCGAATTGTCATTAATTATTTTCACTATTGTTTTTGGTTTTAGCGTTTCAACTTTATGACCCGTGTTGCCATGCCGATCTTTCGAACCTTTTGAAGAAGCATTGTTGCATTATCGTTCGACCGAATTTTAACACTCACGTAATCTTTGATTTCTTACGCACCACTTAAACTAACCTAATTATACATTTTTATTTTTAATTAAATAACAATTTCTTACAAACTAACAATTTTTTTTATGTGCATTAATTTGTGGATATTTAATTATAATTTGCAATATCATTCTTGGATCTTTCTATTCTTTACCTGTATTTATCAATACCCAAATTCATTTAAATTTTTGTAACTTCGGAGAACCTCCTACGTTGTGAAAAAATTTTCATGCCATTCGTAATAACTTAACTGCTTGCCTAATATTAATTTATTTAGTGACGATTGAGTCACCACAATATATATCGTTGGTGGGGGTGCTGAGTTGACGTCAAGCTAGCACCCCCACCCCGAAAAAATCACTTTTTTTCAAAATTAAATACACTATAATTTTGTGCTAATTATGTGCTAATTATGTACCGCATTCGCGAATTTTGTACTTCAACGTTTCGCGGTAAAACGTATATCGTTGGAGGGGGTGCTGAGTTACGATACTCTGAAAAGTTTTCACGATTTATATTTTGAGGTGGATCAATCCTCTTTTCTCTTTCGCTTCATAACTTAACTCATCCACAAAGTGTTAATGTCACGCGCAAGTCCACGATTTGAACCCACAATTTCCTCACTGTCACCAATTAATTGGCTTAGGGTCAGTTTATCAATCTCCAGTTAAACTTAGATAGTTAAATTTAGGATAGTAAAAAATTAATTTTTTAAAACTGGACTTGAATCATGAACTTGAACTAAACAACCAGGTTAGATAATCTTTTGAGGTCTCGATGTTTTTAGTTTTTAATTTTTACGTCAAAATAAAAAGCATGAATATTTTTTACACTAATTCAAATTAAATTCAATTTGATCGTAGGGGGGGGGGTTCTAATTTGAATTCAGGTGTAACAGCACGAGGGAAGGAAATATACTACAAAATATTTGGATGACAGGAATGTTCGAGTATGTTTTCAGAAGCTGTTCCGTTGATTTTTCATCGCAGGAAGTTTAATTTCCGTGAAAAAAACTTTTTTTTATTCCAACAAGCGGTGCTCCGAGCAACAGGCGTACAAAACCAACCCCTCAGGAATAAAATTTAATTAACATGAATATTGGATTAAACAGGAACATTCATGGAACCACCGTGCGTAAAAAGGTGCTGGAACATGTTGGTACCGCACATGGTAAGTAAATTTAGTAACCGTGTGTGTTGGTACCATCAGTACCATCTGGTACGTAACACGGAAGTAAATATTGACAGATGTCAGATGTTTAAAGAAAATGTCGTTTCATTGTATAAAAAGAGATCACCCTGTAGATTAATGTTCACGATGATACAGCAAAGTTTCAATTGATAATAATAATTTAGTTATTAACATGATTATATAACAACTAAATAAGTAACAAGAGTGGGGATTTGAGTTGATAAACTAGCAGTTCAGATTCATTTGTTAAAGTAGAACTACGTGTACATTTTATCAATTAATTATATAAAATCCACTTACACAATAAAAATCAATACTTGCAAGGAAAAAGTGAAATTGTAGTTGTAGAAGATAGTTTTAGTTTGACAATTCGAATAAGAAATTGCTGACAATGAATTCGGAACTTAGAAGACGCAAAGTAAGTTTTTCAAAATAGTTTTAGAATATTGCAAAAAAATTGGTTAAATAAACCTTGCAAGATTTTTTACCTACCTTGAAATCTGACGAAGCAATGGTATTTTAATTGCAATACCACGTCATTTATTATTTTTTAAATTGAAAAATACACCAAAATTGATGTTTTTATTTATTTTTAGGGTTTCTCATGTATAGCCTAGTAAGTGATGAACTAAAATTTTCATTTTGTTTTTGTGTTTTTCTTGCGTTGATTGCGAATTTAACCAGATTGCTTGACGTTACAATTAACCAACAAATTGCTTGCGATTTTCCTTAATTTTACGTTTTATTTTAGCTGAAGGATCAAAGTAATCGACCATTGCCTAAAAGGAAACGTCAGGATACCCAAAATACATCTTTGTATCGTTCCTTGTTATGTTTAGTTGTAAGTGGAACCATCCTAACACTTTTTATAAGTAAGTGGGGTTATACGGTTTAATTTTTGTGTTCTTATTTCGTGTTTGTTTGCAGTCTTGTACATAGATTACATTCCATGGCATTTAGGACACCGAACCGTCGATACCATAGCTAAATCGTTTGGTTATGATAGACCAGTTCATGCCGTTGTTATCGATGCAGGGAGTACAGGTTCTCGAGTGCTGGCTTTCACATTTCACGAATCCTTCATAGGTGAGCCTTTTTATAATCTATTAAGTAATTGAAGCACAAATTCAATGTCATTAAATTATTGAGCAACAATTGTTATGCGTATCATGTTTTTCTAGATGGTCACTTGGTTCTTGACAAGGAATTATTTGAATATACAAAGCCAGGGTTATCATCGTTTGCTGATAATCCAGAAAAAGTGAGTTCTTTATGCTTTCTAAGCTTTAACAAATTTTTATCTGACTAATTAGGTTCTATTTACACTTTTTAATTATATAATATGCTTTTTAATCTACTTAAAAATTTTGATTTATTCACTCCTTTACAACTTCAAATTCAATAAATTTTAAAATTATTATATAAACAGCATAAGGAATTTCTTGTAAGACTTGGTTTAGGGGTTTTGGACACCTAGGCGGGTAGTTTTGAGGTCCTCAAAATTCGGGATCAGCCTGTAGTTATGAGAATAAACGAAAAAAGTTTATCGGGGTGAGCCATTTTCGGCCCACGAAAACATTTAAATAAATCGAAAATCGCTTTTTTATTCCAAACAATCTCGCCTTTAATAAAAGATTAGATGTAATCTGTCATGAATAAATCTTACAAGGGGAACAATTGTCAGGCACATAACCCACAAATTTGTGGGTAAAAAAAATGAAGAAAATATTTTCAGAAACCCACAAGTTCGTGGGTAAAAAATGAAGAAAATTATTTTCAGAAACCCACAAATTTGTGGGTAAAAAATGAAGAAAATATTTTCAGAAACCCACAAATTTGTGTGTAAAAAATGAAGAAAATATTTTGAGCAACCCACAAATTTGTTAGTAAAAAATGAAGAAAATATTTTCAGAAACCCACAAATTTGTGGGTAAAAAATGAAGAAAATATTTTGAGCAACCCACACATTTGTGGGTAAAAAATGAAGAAAATATTTTCAGAAACCCACAAATTTGTGGGTAAAAAATGAAGAAAATATTTTGAGCAACCCACAAATTTGTGGGTAAAAAATGAAGAAAATATTTTCAGAAACCCACAAATTTGTGGGTAAAAAATGAAGAAAATATTTTGAGCAACCCACAAATTTGTGGGTAAAAAATGAAGAAAATATTTTCAGAAACCCACAAATTTGTGGGTAAAAAATGAAGAAAATATTTTGAGCAACCCACAAATTTGTGGGTAAAAAATGAAGAAAATATTTTCAGAAACCCACAAATTTGTGGGTAAAAAATGAAGAAAATATTTTGAGCAACCCACAAATTTGTGGGTAAAAAATGAAGAAAATATTTTCAGAAACCCACAAATTTGTGGGTAAAAAATGAAGAAAATATTTTGAGCAACCCACAAATTTGTGGGTAAAAAATGAAGAAAATATTTTCAGAAACCCACAAATTTGTGGGTAAAAAATGAAGAAAATATTTTCAGAAACCCACAAATTTGTGGGTAAAAAATGAAGAAAATATTTTGAGCAACCCACAAATTTGTGGGTAAAAAATGAAGAAAATATTTTCAGAAACCCACAAATTTGTGGGTAAAAAATGAAGAAAATATTTTGAGCAACCCACAAATTTGTGGGTAAAAAATGAAGAAAATATTTTCAGAAACCCACAAATTTGTGGGTAAAAAATGAAGAAAGAAATGCAAAAAATTTGTCAATAACAATCACATAAATTTTTTTAAATAATGATTTTTTTTTATTATTAAAATTTCGAAATCAAATTTATTTTTCTTGATTCTAAATAAATCCATAAACTTACCAAAATTGAAGAATAAAGTAACCCCTTGATCCAACATTTTGAATGCCTTTAAGCATAAATATTTTGGACCCCCAAATTTTGGTAAAATCGGTGAAAGGGTTAATACTTTGGAAAAAAAACTAAAATCTAAATAAATTAGTACAATAGCTTCTTGTTTAACAAAATATCGCTCATGCAGTGTAAAATTTAACAACTCAAAAACGATAGTTTAGAGATAATTAGTAGAGATGAGATTTTTAGGTCGTAAAAATTCAAAAAAGGCACCTAAAAAGGTTCTAAAAAAAGTCATTTTAGGTCGTATAAATTCAAAAAAAGGTACTAAAAAAATGCTATTTTAGGTTGGTATTGTCAAGTTTTAGTGGTTTTATGTAACTAAACCCACTAATTAGGCATTAAAATAATAACGGCATTAATTATTAAAACATTTATTAAAAAATTTAAAATAATAAAAAAAATTATTTATTTGAAGTATTACAGTAGCTGTAACAAACTAACATTTTTTCAATATTTTCACTGGTAAGGTTGTGTCTTTTGTTACTTTACTTTTACTTTTGATTGTGTCATCGTAACATTTTGGTAAATAATTTTTACTCAAAGTGGTACGATGAGGAACGACCTTTTTGCAATATTTTTCCAAAAAACTTTTAAATTCTGGACAATCTAATTTCGCCCAGGGAATATTTGCCGCTATTAAGGCATTGCATAAGTCCATAGAAAACGAATCATTGCTAGAAAATCCTAATATTTGCGTTTGCTTCGCCGATTTTTCTGCATTTTTCCTGTGCTTTTCAGATGCTTCGTGTTGAACAACATTTTTTTTCACAATTTAAAATTTCACCACAAACTTTACAAAACAAAATAGCTAAGCTTGTCCATATATTATACCATGGACTTGATACTTTTTTTAGGTTTGCACCACCGGGAACAAATTTAAATTAAAAATTTTTTTAAAAAATTAAATTTAAATTAATTTGAATTTAATTAAATTTTTTTCTCAATTTCAACTGCAAAGTTTCCAAAATGTTAAAATAGGTCGTAAAAATGAAAGAAGGCCAAAAAAGGCAAAAAAAGGCAAAAAAGGTCAAAATAAATAGGGCTTATATAACGTAGTTTTCCATGAAACAAATTTTGGTTCTAATATAAAAAAAATCTGATGTGACAACACATTACTTTCCCATTTAGTAGATTCCACTTCATTTTATATTAAATATTAATAAAACAGATGTTAACTCAAAAAAATTTTTAACTCAATAAAATACACAAATTACTTTGAGATATCAAAGTTACGAAATTTAATTTGTAATTTAACATGGTAACTCATATTAATTTGTATATCACGATTACTCGAAACCAGTTCATTTTTCGAGAAAAAGTATATCTACAAATTTTGTCGGGCATACAGTCGGCTCGACGACGGTGTATTATTTTTCGCGATCCGTTCGACGCCGCCCGGCGTAACGCAAAAAACGGCAAAAATATGTAATTAAAATCGTCGTCTCGCTTAGCGCTCGAAAGCGATCTGTGACCTAGGCATTTTTTTTGCAAAAATGCAAATCTAAATTCGAGAGGATCCAAATGAGACCAAAAAATCGAAACTTTAATCTGAAAATAAGCGAGCCAGGCGCAAAAAACTATTCAATTTTTACCCCCCCCCCTTAAACGGTAGCGGGACAAAAATTGGAAAATTTGGCCATACCGATTGTCCGTTTTCGCCGCCCCCACCCCTCGAGCAAATTTCAGGTCGATCGGACGAAAACTCTGGAAGTAGATACAAAAATACGAAAAACCGCGAGGAGCCCTCTTGCCAAGCGCTGGAAAAAAATTTCGAAAAAGAAAAAATTGTTTCGCCCCCTCGCCCACCGCCCGGAGCTTCCTGAAAAATTTCAACTCTCCAAAGTGAATGCCGAAATTTTGTGACCACTTTGAAGCGCCATTTCATCCCCTCCGTTACGTCCCATGAAAAACGGGAAAATTTTCCCGTTCAATCCTCGTAAAACACGGGTATGCAAAATTTCAACTCTTCATGACCCTCGTAGCTATACGCACTAAATTATGAATGAGTGAGTGAGTGATTTGCTCAAATTTATGTGTTTAATACAAAATTTGGATCAAAACTTGGATCAAAATTATCCAAGGCAAACTATATTTTTTTAACAGCGCTTATTGTATTTTTGCATTTTAACAATAATTTAAGAGGGAAATATCAAGTGTGGGGTATCATAAGATGCAGAAAAATAATCTCTTTCGATTGATATGAGTTTCAATCTCATATGTTCCACCGGGAAGCGGCAATGCTCTTTAACAATTTTCATTCCCCTAAAAAAGGGGTTAAAAATGGACGGTTTTCAACCAAAATCTAATCAGCTCTTTAGACAGTTACTTCAAACTAGTGTATAAAATTTCAACTCAATTGGTGCACGCGTTTGTCTGAAAACGTTGACGATAGAATAACCACACATCACACACACATCCGGACATCATTCCAAAATTGGTCTTAAACAATTCGTATGGGCTCATAGACCATGGGAAAAATGCTAACTCAAAATTTTTTTTTAACTCGATAACAATACTTTCCTTTACTACGTAAATGGGAAAGTAAAATGCTATTTTAGTTTTATGTAACTAAACCCACCAATTAGGCATTAAAATAATAACGGCATTAATTATTAAAACATTTATTAAAAAATTTAAAATAATAAAAAAAATTATTTATTTGAAGTATTACAGTAGCTGTAACAAACTAACATTTTTTCAATATTTTCACTGGTAAGGTTGTGTCTTTTGTTACTTTTACTTTTACTTTTGATTGTGTCATCGTAACATTTTGGTAAATAATTTTTACTCAAAGTGGTACGATGAGGAATGACCTTTTTGCAATATTTTCCAAAAAACTTTTAAATTCTGGACAATCAAATTTCGCCCAGGGAATATTTGCCGCTATTAAGGCATTGCATAAGTCCATAGAAAACGAATCATTGCTAGAAAATCCTAATATTTGCGTTTGCTTCGCCGGTTTTTCTGCATTTTTCCTGTGCTTTTCAGATGCTTCGTGTTGAACAACATTTTTTTTCACAATTTAAAATTTTACCACAAACTTTACAAAACAAAATAGCTAAGCTTGTCCATATATTATACCATGGACTTGATACTTTTTTTAGGTTGGTACATGGTGGGTTTGCACCACCGCCACCGGGAACAAATTTAAATTAAAAAATTTGTTTAAAAATTTAATTTAAATTAATTTGAATTTAATTAAATTTTTTTCTCAATTTCAACTGCAAAGTTTCCAAAATGTTAAAATAGGTCGTAAAAATGAAAAAAGGCCAAAACAAGGCAAAAAAGGTCAAAATAAATAGGGCTTATATAACGTAGTTTTCCATGAAACAAATTTTTGTTCTAATATAAAAATAGGAGCTAAAATAAAAAAAAAGGTAAAAACCTAAAAATCTCATCTCTAAGCCTTGAATGTTTTACAACGCATTTAAACATAGCAAAGTAATACTATTATAAAGTGGTCTCCATTGTTTAATATTGAAGCTGCAGTTATGATGTTTTTACACTATAAAATATTGAATTTAACCAATATTTTAGTTTCATAACTCAAAATCATCATTTTTTGGGGTGCGATAGTTTTACACTGGGGGTGCGATATTTGAATTTCGATTTTATTTATTTTCAATAAATTACAAAAATTGTTGATGAAAATATAAATGTTTTGTTAAAAATACAAGCTCGGCTCTAGGGTTACAATTAACTACAAATTGTGCCCTGCCACTTACATCTAGTGAAGTCATAGTCATGGCCTGAATCAAATCGATTATGTGCATGACAAGTTAGTGTTCCCCTGGTTAGTTTAGGGGGTTGCTAGGTGGTTGGTTAAAGCTGAAAAAAATTGGAGCTGCCCTGTAGTTTTGAGGAGAATTCTAAAACATGGAAAAGTTGAATGGTTTGGATGGGGGGTTAAAATTTCCAATTGAGTGAGATGCTGAAGGGACTTTTGGGGTCAATGGGGTACCGACAAAAATATTTGTTGGTGTTTTTTTTACGTAAATACGATCACTTCTTATCTGATCTCAACTACACATAAGCAATAACCACTTAAAATTTCAGTTTTTAGGAATGAGTGAGTGCAAGATATATTTTTTAAATACCAATTTTAAGGGGTTGTCAGGTGGCTGAGCGGGTAATTGAGACTGGCCTGTAGTGGTGGAAAAAATTTAAAAAACCTGAGTAAGTTTAATGTTTTGAATGGAGTGAGCTCTAAAAATCTCAGAAGGCGAAAAAAAAGCCATTTCATGTACTTTTTGATTATTGGATTAATACTAATTTTAGTATTATCCCAATTTGAAGTTGTAAATGTATAGATTTATATTTTAAACTAGCTGGCACAGTCGGCCTACCGGCCGTTTTTAGCCATCTAGACCTTGTTGGATGTGGTTGTTCGGCCTCACTCAAGGGTATCGCAGGCATACGTATAGACCGTGGTTGTTCGGCCTCACTCCAAGGTACTAAAGTAGCCTATGTTTTTCATAGCGTTGTAAATAACTTCTACACCAAATTTGGTTAAGATTGGTCAAACAGAAACGTAAAGCACGTGCACGCGTATTTGCATTGTCGATCGTTTGACAGCTTGACAGCATTCATTATTGTTTTTTAAGTTGATTTTGAGTAGCCTGCCTGACTAGACTAGACTAGACTAGAGGCAGGCTACTCAAAATCAACTTTCCTTTCCTTTGCGAATTTTTGCACTATTTCAATACAAAAACATGCGCAGGGACCTACATAATAACTGCCAAATTTGGTTCTGATCGGTCAAACGGTTTAGGAGTCTATAGGGAACATACATACACTACTGTGCAAAAGTCTGCGGCCACTTCATTAATTGCTATTTATAATTATTAATTAATCTCCTACACACATACATCCATTTTTATATATATATAGATTATATAGGGTTTAATTACCTGTAATAAAATATTACTTATAAACAAATTGACAAGCAACAAAGGCCACTCTGAAATTGTTAATTTTTATTAGGGAGTTGCATCAATTAATTCCCTGTTGGAAAAAGCTAAGAAGGAAATTCCTGAAAAATACTGGACTAAAACTCCCTTAATACTAAGAGCAACTGCCGGACTACGTCTACTACCTTCACATAAAGCTGAAAATCTCTTGAATTCGCTCAAAAATCATTTTGATCGAGTTCCATTTTTAACTAATGATAAATCTGTTGAAATAATGGATGGAACTGATGAGGGAATATTTTCATGGTTTACTATCAACTTTTTACTTGGTAAATTATTTTAAATACCATGAAATCATAACTTGACTGTATAAATTAATGTATTCTAGAACGTATTGGTGGAAATCCTGAAAAAACCGTCGCTGCTTTAGATCTTGGTGGTGGCTCTACACAGGTAACTTTTTCACCGACAACACCTGAAACACTTTCTCAAACGGAATACATCCATCAAGCGATTGCTCCACAAGGTACTATACCTGTATTTACCCACAGTTACCTTGGTTTAGGTTTAATGGCAGCTAGAAAAGAAATCATTACTAGTAATCAAGGAGATTCTAAGAATGTAACCAGCGAATGTGTTAATCCAATTATTAAAAATAAAAAGTTTAGTTTTGGTGGGGCGGATTATTTTGTCTCTGGATTGCAAGAAAATTATCCAACTTTAAAAACCCCTGGAAATGCTTATCGGGTTGCAGAAGAAACCCCTATCGTTAGTTTTAGTGATTGCTCTGAAATGATTACAAACTATGTCAAGTTGAAGGCCAAAGCCATAGGTGAATTACCGCAAAAACAAATTAATGCTTTCAGTTACTACTTCGATAGAGCATCTGAAATTGGACTTATTGGTAAGATTGTAAAAATGAAAAGAAGAATTATTTAAAATTTTGCTATTTATAGATGGACTTAAGGGCGGACAATTGAAGGTTTCTGATTTTAAAGAGCAAGCAGAATTAGGTACACAAAATTTAATATTCAATTTTAAATTTGTTAATATGTACTTTTTTGTAGTGTGCAAGGTGGCAAATACTGAACAACCTTTCATGTGTTTGGATTTGACTTTCATCTGGTCTTTGCTTCAAAATGGTTTTGGACTTCGACCCGATACCAACCTATTTGTAAGTTTCTTCAACCATTTATTTTTAAATATAAATTAATAATTTGGTTTTAGTTGTTCAAGAAGGTGAATGGTCATGAAATTAGTTGGGCGTTAGGTGCTGCATACGGTTTATTGAAAGGAAGTTAATGAAGCCATTTCGCAATTCGCACAATTTTACGAATTTTCAAATTTTTACGTATTGTGACGTGCCTTACTGTATTATATATTATGTTTAATAGGCTGTGCAAATTTATTTTTTAATTTACGTTTCACTAGCAATTTGTTGACATCTATTTGAACTAGTCTTTATAAGTTATTTGATTATTCCTTAATCATAAATAAACTTTTTAATTCCAGCATAACCATTCCTACATAGTCTATTGTTTTTGTTAATTCTTGAAAATTTAGTTTTTAGTTGTTGTTTTGTACACCTTGAAATAAATCCTTTTTCAAAAAGAACTGTAAATTTTGATTTTCTTAATAGAAAAATGTTACTTATTTTCTTCAACTATTGAAACATAGAAGGCAAGTGAAGTAAGTCTAAAGGAATAGTTTTCAAGAAATTTAACCCTTTATTAGAACTGTTATAAAAATTTCACATTTTGAGAATGAACTCAAAATTTAAAAAAATGGACAAGCTTCACTTTTTCATACACACCCCTCATTTGCAGAAATACATTTTTTTTCAACTTTCTTTTTGTTGTTGATTATATAATATCTTTGATAATATCAAAATAAATTTGAGTTTTACTGGAAGGTTGTATAATTAATATTAATCCAGCAAAGCATGGTCAAGTTTGAGAATTTCTTTTGGAAAATTCAGTGGGAACCCCTGTACATGTTAAATTAACTACTAGATTACAAAAAAAATTTTCATTTACTGATTTTGTAGCTTTCTTTTATTTTTCAATCACTTTGGTTGAAGTTTCTATAAATATGTGGAAATAATTTTGTTGTAAAAAATTGCTGCACACTAAAAAGTATTTACTCATGAACAAAGATTGATTGCACAATAAGGAGCATTCTTTGAAGTTCTCAGATCATTGTGATGGTTTTTGGGCTTTCACCCAATTTGAATGTTAACCATTCTATGTACACTGCAGTCGGAAATTTTAAGACCACTTCAATTTTTTAAAAATTTTTTTCATTTTAACCCAATAAATATAAAACTTTCATTAAATTAGGAACAAATATGAATTTATTTATTAGTTCAACATAAAATTACGGTTTTATTTTTGAAAACAAAGGTATCACTTCCTTAAACACATTTTTCGTCAAAAAAGCCACCTTTTACTTGCTTGACTTTCTTCACCAATCTCGGCATTCTTTTGATTAATTTTGATATTGTGTCCGAGGATATTTGTTTCCACTCTTCTTGTAAGATTTTCCACAGATGTTCCTTTGATGTAGGACATTTCAACCGCACTTTTCGGTCCAATTCGTCCCACAACACATGCTGGCATCATTTTTTCCGACGCCGATCGACGAACATAAACTTTTCGTTTTTGTCCGAATATCTCAAATTTCGATTCGTCGGTCCATAAAACAGAATTCCACTGGTCTCATGTCCAGGATTGGTGGTTTAAGCTCCATTGCAACCTCTTCTTTTTGTATTGAGGCCGTAAGAGCGGTTTTCTCACAGCTATATTCTTCCATGCAGACCAGCTTCGCTTAAGCGGCCTTTAACTGTCGTTAACGAAATGGGGTGTTCACGGCTTCTATTGATTTCCGCTCGTATTTCCAGTGCTGTCAATCTTCTATTTCGTTTAGACATCAAAACTAAACGATTATCTTCTGATTGTGTCGTAGATCGTGGGCCTTCCAGAATGTTTACGGTCTCGATAGTTACCCGTTTCTGCGAATATTGTGATCGCATTATGTACAGCAGTCTTTGAAATTTTTAAATCTTTAGCGATTTTTCTTTCCGAATTTCCTTGTTTATGTAAATTAACAATAATAGCACGCATTTCAGGTCTTATACTTTTTACTTTTCCCATATTTAAATAATAACTTCACAAAATTCACAATTCGTCTCTTACAATACTAAATATTACAACAAACTGAGCTGTAAATAGAAAAACTCGCCCTTTTATGGTAAAATCTCAAATATTAAGTAAATTACTTCCTAATAAAATAGCTACAATACGTTTTAACATTAAAACAAATGCTATAAATCAAATTGAGATTTTTAGTAATTATATGAATTTATAAATTTTTACCTACACCTTGTTCATTATTTTCAGAGTTTCTGTGAAAACGGTTGGTTGCCCAAAAAAATTTATTTGACGAAAGTTGTAGCCCGTTAAATTTCCTATCCGGTGTTAGTTTTTCTCTTAGACGTTTCGTTTAAGAGATACGGGGTTTACAAGAAAATTAAAAAAAGAAAAACCTGAATTTTTTAAACATTTTTTCCCTTAATTTAATTTATAACTCGAAATCCGTTGATTCTAGACGATAAGGGGTTATAACCTAATTTGTAGACAAGCGAATGATCTTTACAAAAGTTCTAATCCATTAACCTTAAAAAATTAATAATATCGGAGCTATGGCCGTTTGAAATCAGAAATTCAAAAAATTGCTTTAAAGGGAGGTACCCCCCAAGGGTTTGGACTTCGGCAAAAATTTTATTTGAAAATTTGTCTTAGAAAAGTGTCCTTTATCACCACCTCAAAGGTTCTCCACGGTCACGGGGACACCCTGTATGTATTGCGGTGTTCTAATAGTTATTTATGTATCAAGGGCACAATCAATAGATTATAGCACCGAGGGCTATTAATCTGATTGTGCCCGTGGTACATACAACGTTTTATTTCATTTTGGTACTTGGTACTTGAATTGTCAAAATTGAAGAATTAAGTATTTCGAGAAAAAATATCATGTCATTTTGTTTGTGCTATGAATTTTTGGTGTGCCATGGTTCCTATGGCGAGAAACTTGGAGGGGCGAGAATTAATTTTTTTATTTAGCAATAACTCGAAAACGGCACTAGATATCGAAAAACTGAGCAAAAAATTCTCCCCCCATCGCGAGGCCCCCCCGTGAATTGTCGGTAGGAAGGCATATGCAAAATTTCAGATCGATCGCGCAAAAAAAACAGAGTCTGGACTAACTCTTGTTTTGATATTGTTGTCATTGCTTAGCAACTTTATAGGCCCTAGGGCTATAAAAGCCATATTATGCCCCCATTTCCGTGCTAAAAAACAAGGTTATGATACCAAAATGAAATAAAAAATATAACGCCACCCTGGGCGAACAATTTAAATATGTGGTGTCCTTTGTTCCTTAAATTTCACAAAGGAAAATGAAAAACCATTACTTTTTAATAAACTTTAAATTTTATTTTCAAAACTTTTCACCAAAATACAAATTCAATCGCTAGCCGCAACGCGCGGTCACGACTTGACTGACTGCCACATTTTCCAATCTCCCATCAACACTTGTACGCAAATTCAAATGTTTATCGCAAACTCCATACATTCAAAACTCAAATCAAATACAATATCAAACACAAATATCAAATAAAAAAATTATACCCGGGTAAGGAAAATACAGGTCAGTATATTATAAGAAAAACATACCTAAATTATTTCACAACAAAATGTTAAACAAATTTTTAGCGAATAACTTAGCGACCGACTGGCATATCTTCGATTGGTAAGGCTGCTGCATGATGTATTGTGCAGTGTTGCGCAGCACGAGCACAATCGCCTCCATTTACGGTGTCCTTGGCCCGATCTATTATTTCCTCTAAGTAGACCAGTCTTTGTTCCCCAAGATTAAGCCCCGCGACATTGGGAACTCGAATGTTGCTTTTGGCTTCTGTCTTGATTTTCGACCAAATATACTCAATGGGATTTAGCATTGGAGAGTATGGGCCGAGTCGCAACAGAGTTGCTGTCGTCCCAGTAAAGACCGTTTCCTGTCTTGAATGGCAAGGCGCATTGTCCACAACGAGTACTAAATCAGACAGTTGATTTCCCATATCGTTCCATTGTTACAGTAATGTCCTTACCCAATCACATGCTAATTGTGAAGTAAATGAACCTCTTCTGTGTTCCATAGCTACAACGCCAGCCACAGAAATTGCTCCAATTAAATGAATGTTAGGACCTCTTGAAGCTGGAAGTACTTGAACAGCTCTCTCACCAACTCTTGAACGGCCCTGTGTTTGTCGCCAAAACAAATTAAAATTGGTTTCATCCATCCAAACAATTTGTTTCCCTTGTTGTACGTAGTTATTAAAATTTTGGACATATTCAGCACGTTTTGTTTTGTTGGCGAGCGAATTCATAGTCATTTTGGTTCTGTGTGCACTTTTTTTACAGTGTATAACTTACTTTGTAAGTAGTTCCCCAAGGTTGCCAAGGATACCGATTGGTGGAAATCGCGCAGCACATTTTCTTTCATTTGCTTCAATGTTATGCTGCTATCATTTTCTACCCATGAAACAATCACTTTGATTTGATCATTTGTGAGAGATTTTGGTTTTGTGCCTCCTCTATGAAACATTTCATCACGTCCAGTTCGCACCCAGTGGTATGCTGTTTTGGGCAGAATTACCTATTGTTGGTCACTCCAAATTAAAAAAAAACAACGGCGCTGCAAAGAGGAAGGTTAATATAGTATAATGACATCATTTTCACAAGCGAAGATATAATCAAAATTTCGAGAAAAATCGATTTGAAAAGTAGGGGAAAGTAAGATCGTGACCCCGGCCACGACCACTATCGGGTTACCGGTCCCTTCAAATCGAGTGTAATTTTTTTGCTCCGATTTTAATTTTTCTTTCAAATTCGGGTAGGGGGGGGTGCGCTTAGTAGATATTAGTATAAATATTCGCGAAAAAATGGAAAATAACTCGTGTATTGCCAAAAAAGAGAAAAAATTAATTTTTTTTTTGCCTTCCAATTTTAGGGGTGTGCATTCGAAAAGGAGGGTAATCCATCGTCAAATCCTACTCCTCCGGGGCGCCGCTCCGCTCCGCTCTGCACCCCTACGGAGCGGATTTGACTCTGGTTACTAGGCTAAACATACGAGAAGGCGCCACCGATCAAGAACACCGGGATCTATGCAACCGGGATGTGAGAGACCCTCGAAATAGCATTAAAAAGTATAGTCGCGGTATGGGGCAGTAAACTATTTCGTTTCACCCCCAAAAAATCGCGTAAAAACTAAAAATAATCGATGTTGCATGTACGACGCTCGAGGTGCATCTGCTGCTGCGAAATTTTCTAAGTGTAAGAGTATATCTATCTGCACGTACCGTCAACAAAATGCGCAACCGGCCGAACGAAGCGGTCGCATCGACCGGTTGTACACCATGCTCTTGCTACTTTTTCGTACTTTTCAAATTGATTTTTCTCAAAATTTTGATTATATCTTCGCTTGTGAAAATTATGTCATTATACTATATTAACCTTCCTCTTTGCGATTGCAAAGTTTCAACTCATTCGGAATGACCGACATTAGGTAATCCTCGCCGCTGTTTTATATGCTATGTTTAAACTTTTAGCCAAAACAGTCCAGTCGTCACCTTGGTTAGCACAATTTACAATTAACACAGAATCATAACATTCAAATTTTTAGAAAAGAAAAACAACTGATGCTTTAATTGAGCTGAACATTTGACACTTTCTGAATTAAAATTGACGGCTTCTGATTATCAGTTGACAAATCTGAATTACAATTCACGATTTCTGAATAGCAGGTGAGGTTTTCTGAATTACTGTTGGAAAAGGTGTAGTAGGGTGCTAATCTGGTTATGTGTTCTGACAAAAGGGACATATCGTCAGTGTCTAGCGAAAACCTCGCAAGTCCAAATTTGTCAAAAATTGTTTTATTCAAAAATATCGTTTAAAACCTTGTATCTCAAAAGATTATGCGTTAAAACCATTAAAAAATAGATGGAGTAATATATTTATAGGATAAAATGAAAACCTTGTATATTTTACAGTGAGATGAAAAACTCGTAAGTCGTAATTTATAGGATATTAAAATGAAAACCTCGTATATTTTACAGTGAGATGAAAACCTCGTAAGTCTAAGTGTACGTGTAAAACAATAAGTTGAACGTTAATTATCTAATTAACGTTCCGCGAAGCTCACGTAAGTAACATTAAACCATAATGTTTGTTAATTTATTATAGTTGATCAATGTTTAGAGACAATTGAAAGCTCTGCCCCAATACTGTCGTCTGAAGTAGAAGCTGTGTTATCTGATATTATACTATCAGATAATCTATCTCATAGTGATGTAGAAAACGGTGAAAATTTACAGGACTTTTCTTCGGGCTCTATTGATGATCCTAGCTTTCTGCCAGATGGTAATAATAATCTCGGTAATAATAGTGATGGCTCTACTGGTGCATCGAATTCTAACAATGATAATATCGACACCCAAGACTGCGTTGTCGTGAACTTAGACTCTCAGTCTACAAACAGTAACACCAGGAAACGACAACCTAGTGTAAAAGGAATTAATGTTGCTCAAGAGAACAAGAAAAGAAGATTGGCTGGAAAAGCGTATTTAGGCAAGAAGAAGTTCAATATCGAACCAAAAAGAAAATCAAGAGAATTGAAACCTTCTTGTCAATGTAAATCGAGTAAAGGCATAAAACCGACTTATTTTTGTGCACAGTTTTCGGAAGAACGTCGAGAAGAAATTTATCAACAGTTTTGGAACCTGTCATCATGGCAAGAGGGGAAAGTGTACGTGGCCGGTCAAATTGGGAGGGAGGTCTCAATGCTGATGAATTTGCAACAATCATGTACAACTTCGTAAAAACCAAAGCCCCAGGTAAGAAAGAAATAATTTTATATAGCGATGGCTGTACCATCGCCAATGCTCTTTTACTCGCGTCGGTGGAAACTGGTGTAATTATCACTCAAAAATATCTGGAGAAGGGTCACACTCAAATGGAGTGTGACTCAATGCATTCAACAATAGAGCGAAAACTACGACACAGAGAAATTTACGCGCCATCAGGCTATTATGAAGTTTGCAAAACGGCAAGAATAACTCCCAAGCCGTTTGAAGTAAACGAGTTAGACCACACTTACTTTAAAAAATTTAGTTCACTGAAAGCTATCACTTCTTTGAGACCTGGTACCGCAACTGGAGACCCAACAGTTACTGGCATTAGGGTAATCCAATATTCTCCTGACGGGAAAATTAAAGTGAAATTGTTTTACCATTCAGCGTGTTTTGAACAACTTCCACGTAGAATACAAAAATTTCAAGACGAAAAACTGCCACTATTATACAATCAACGCTTGAAAATTAAGAACACAAAATTCAAACATCTACAGGAAATGAAGTCGGTAATTCCGAAGGATTTTCATTCATTTTATGATTCCCTGCCGCACTAAATATATTATATTATTAAACTAATTTTGTAAATAAATTTCTTTTTAACCGACTTCAAAAAAGGAGGAGGTTATCAATTCGTCTGTATTTTTTTTTTTTTTTTTTTTTTTTTTTTTTTTTTTTTTAATGTTTGTTACCTCATAACTCCGTCATTTATTAACCGATTTTCAAAATGTTTTCACAATTCGAAAGGATATAGTTTCAGATTGGTCCCATTTAAATTTCATCAAAATCGGTTGAGTACTTTGGTTTTTATAAATTAAATAAGACGGTCATCTGCAATTAAACACTTCAGGTCAACGTCGTTGTCATAGTTACGTTGCGATTTTGACACTAGAAATTTAATTAAATGACTTTGACAGACATATAGTCAGTGGCGTAGCACAATACAAAAATCAAGTTATAAATTAAAATAATGTATGACAAATTTAATTAAATAATGATACGTTGCGATTTTGACACTAGAAATTTAATTAAATGACTTTGACAGACATATAGTCAGTGACGTTGCACAATATTTTTAAAATTAGCAAAAATCAAGTTATAAATTAAAATAATGTATGACAAGTTTAATTAAATAATGACATTTACATATAGTCAGTAGCGGCTCGAGAATAGGGGGCACAACTTTGACATAATAATGTTAACCTTAAAAATTAAATGACATTGACGGATAGTCAGTAGCGTTGCACAATATTTTTAAAATTATAATGTTAACCTTAAAAATTAAATGACATTGACGGATAGTCAGTAGCGTTGCACAATATTTTTAAAATTACCAAAAAGTACAGAAAACCAATACAACTTTATAATTTATATTTGGATCAATTTGTACGTGTTAATTGACAATTCAGGCCGGTAGATGCGCTGTAAATCTTGTCGCCAATAATTTTTCCCGTATTCCGTTTCCCGTATTGTCAATTATAAAATATTTGTTGTAAGCCCGCATTTTCAACTTTGAGATAGGCGTTTCGCCCTTTCTTCGCTTGTCTCATTTGAACGGCGCTGTCGCATATGGGCAGCGCGTTTAGTAGGTCTACCCATATTCGCTTTCGATAAATCAGTTAAGGAACGCAAGATTCACTAAAAAGCAAGAAATAAAAAAATTTTTAAAAAAAAACAAAAACCGACTTCAAAAAAAACAATACAAAAAAATTGCACTAAAAAGTAAAAAATAATTAGAAGTTATTAGAAGAAGATTTAACAGAAATTAGAAGTATATTTTTACAGTGCTGAGCATAAAAATTAATGTATTACGTCAATAATATACAATTATTGTTATTTTTGGAGTCGGTGCCAGCCAAGCTGTTAAGAAATTTACAAAATGTATTTGAAATCACATTAATACGACAATGTAGCAATACCGATGTCGTGTTGTTTAACGCCAAGCGCCTGCGATCTTGTCGACTGTGAAACTCTTTGCAGTCAAAGTGATATAAAATGTATACCTACTGGTACTCCGCTACTTCGTTAATACACGTTTGTTAACCTTGGCTGGCACCGACTCCAAAAATAACAATAATTGTATATTATTGACGTAATACATTAATTTTTATGCTCAGCACTGTAAAAATATACTTCTAATTTCTGTTAAATCTTCTTCTAATAACTTCTAATTATTTTTTACTTTTTAGTGCAATTTTTTTGTATTGTTTTTTTTTGAAGTCGGTTTTTGTTTTTTTTTAAAAATTTTTTAATAAAAATTTCAACAATTTGTTTATTTGCATTAATTAAATTTTTTACTATGAATGAATGAAAAACTCGTATCTCCACTGATATTGCTACCGAAAACCTCGCAAGTCTTATAATACAAAGTTGGATAGTAATTTTTTCAAAAAATGTGTTTCTCATTAAGTATATTAGTCTTAATAAACGTTGAATTAAAAAAAAAATTCACTCTGAAGGGTACTAGTGAAATTAGAAAGTTTTTTAAGTCTCCTGTAAAATGTTACTTTTAGTACTTACGAGGTTTTCACTAGACACTGACGATATGTAGACTGCGCCGATGGTCAGAAATTAATCCTTTTTTTTGGGTAAATGACCATGGGCAACCTGTAGATTGCGCCGATGGTCATTAAGGGTAACATACAGATTGCGCCGATGGTGTACCTCAGGGATTAAAAAGTATTACTAAGGCATAATGGGGTTATTATTGTAAATCAGTTTATTAAAAAAATATTAATAAAAAATTAAATTGCGGTACCTAATTATTAGTAATATGACAATACTTATTGCAATACTCATTAGTAGATATTAATAATAAATATTATCAAAAAAATGGGAAATAACCGGTGTATTGCCGAAAAAGTGAAAAAATTAAATTTTTTTTTCCTCGATTTTTGGGGTGTGCATTCGATAAGGAGAGTTATCCATCGTCAAAACCTACCCTTCCGGGGCGCCGCGCCGCTTCGCTCCGCTCTGCACCCCTGCAGGGCGGTTTTGACTCTGGTTACTAGGCTAAACATACGAGAAGGCGCCACCCATCAAGAAAACCGGGATAAATGAAACCGGGATGTGAGAGAACCTTGAAATAGCATTAAAAAGTATAGTTGCGGTATGGGGCAGTAAAGTATGACGTTTCACCCCCAAAATTATAGACCAACAGAATCGTGCACAAATTGTCTCGAAATTGCAAATTTCTCGTAGTTATAAATTTGTGTTATAAAAGTTTTTAATAATGAAAGAATCAAAATAATGCAGTTATTTAAAAATAACCTCGTCAAATTACTAACCTAATTAAAAATCGCACATAATGTATAGTAGGTACTCCTGTAATAAATTAAGTACCTTAATCCTCTAATGGGATTTTCACTCCGTCGTTACCCAAAAAGATTACCTATTAATTGACCATCGGCGCAATCTACATACTAACCCTAACCGAACCCGGCGCAATCTACATGCTAGATTATGAGACCCTTCAACCATCGGGCGCAGTCTACAACCTCCCGACAAAAGCACGTGGTGTACTCAAATGGTCACCCATTCAAGTATTGGCCACAAGTCTGTCATTACTTGAAATTTTAAAATGTACCTCCTTTTTCTCTGATTTGTGGTGCTTGGAACAATAACTGTAACTGGAACAATAACATTTAAAAACGCAAGGCAGGTTCCCTTTTTGAAATCCTAGTTAAATAAGATGTCAAGTATGGTATAAAAACAATGGTGATTTAAATTTAGCGTTGGATAACACTAAACATTTGCAATTTAAAGCAGCCAATCGTGCCTAATGAGTATTTATTATTTGATATTTTATTTGCTAGGATTGGACTAATATGGCACAAACACTAATAATTAAAAATTAAACCATCATTTATTGAACCAACACACAATACATAACATTTTGATTAATAAAAAATATATCAATTTATAAATAGCTAAAAGGCTTAGCACGAAAAGTGTAATAAACCATTATTGCATTATTTATGTAACAACAAATATATCAACATTTAAATGCACTGTGGTACTTGTGGTAAACACATGTTATAATAAGCAGTCTTATCCCAAAAATTAACCCCTTTCCAACCGCACCAACCTTTTTTCTGTATTGTGGTCAAATCGTCAGATCCAGTATAATGAGGATCCAAAATCAAAAACTTTACATCTCCGGTAATGTTGTTGTAATCAACACCCAATATAGTATGGGCCAAAACACCGCCTCCTAAACAATTTTGAATTAACCAAATTGCACACAAATTTTTAAACAAATTTACCAATCATCACAGGAGATCCATTAACTTTAAAATGATTAACCAAATCTGGCCCTTTCGAACCCATATCTTCTCCTGAACTAACATACAAAATCTTACAAGTAACATCCATCAATGTGTTCAAAACAAAATGAACCTCGGTCGAACCAATCCATTGCTTTGAGCCAATAAAATTTGAAGGTTTATCACCAATATCGACAAGACACTTTTGTATATCATGAAACGTAGGAACAAGCTTATCTGTATAACCCTGCCAACGAAACCAAGAAGCTAGCGTTTGTAACGAACGATACGCACATCCCCAACCATTATCGTCCATATTATTCTGGCAATAGTGGTAGTAACTGTATTTACCCGTAACGAGAACAATTTCGCCTCCTAAAAATACAATACAGACATGTAACTACTTTAATAAATTAGGTTTCACAATATATCAAAAATTTTATTGAGACAAAATTTTAACAGCATTTTTCCAATCTAAGTAATTTTGAACTTGAAATATTAATATTAGGTGCAGAGAGGGTAAATTTCTGAATTTTCCAAAACGTTCGTTTCAATTTTTCATATTCTATAAAAACAGGGACAATACTTAATTTCGTTATCAAAAAATTTAGATAATTTACCATTGTCGGTGGGAGTTATCTCTTCGTGTACATTCACCAAAGGCCCACCTCCTTGTACGTCCCCTTTAAAAACAAATCTATTTGCTCGTTTAAAGAATGGTCGAGTTAGAGGTAACAGCAACTTAATGTGCAGCAGTTTCCTATTTTCTTCTACAAAAGAAAAACGCGTTGGTTTGGTAAATTCACACAAATAATGAGCTTACTTAGATCCTCGTCTGATTCATTTTTGAAGTAAGTTTTGGTTAAAAAGTGACCGCAGGTTTCAGGAAAAAAGTGAAACGTTTCCATTTCTGATATGTTTTTGTAATTTCCTTCACACGCATTAAACTTTTTTAAAAATTGATGCTCTAACGATCTTAAATAACGACAACAACTTTCCACTAACACGGAATAAAGTTCCACAACTTTTGATTCTCTATGAACTATCGAAAGGGCATCTATATTAATAGTTAACGTTAACAACTTGTAGTTTCCTAAAAGTGAAATAAAAATAGGCGTGCCGTCAAAGTTTATTACAAAAATTACTTTTATCAATGTGAACAATCGGTGCATGTAACTTTAAGTTATCCAATGTCGAATCCCTTGTAATTTTTTTAAACATAACTACTCTCAAGACGTCCTAAAATGTTTTACTTTTACGCTTAGATTACTTTTAATTTGACACTTACAATTTGTAAGCTGCTCTCTTTCTTTTTCTTGTAACTCGGAGCACAACCTTCGCTAGCTTCCGTCGATTGTTTACATATTTCTCCAACCGAAGGATCGCCGGTTAGTCCAATTAAAGTGTTTTCGTTATCACTGCCCATCATGTAAACGTTAGTTTTGGGAAAATTAAACACCACTTGCCCGTGGGCCAACTGTTTACGTAACGAAGCAAATCCATCTTTTATTGATCCTGTAGTAAATTCGGACGAAAAAGGTAATTGCACCATTAGACGGACATGTAAAAATTGTGAATAAATGGTAGATTCACTGATCACTTCGTAAGAAGCTTTCTCCAAACGATTATTCACATTGTAATATGCTTGCAAAACATTATTATCGTCGGTGGCTAACTTACAGGAAATGTAAATGGGAGTATCGGTAACGTCCACATCACATATTGTCTGTTTAACTTTTTCTTCATTTATCAGTCCATCGTGTACCTCAACAATTCCGTACAAGTCGACTTCGGTTGGAAGACTGTGCAAAATGTCGGATTTTTCTTCGTCGTGTTTATAAAAACCAATTATAAATAGCGTATTCTTGTATAAAACTCCATAAAGGTTACCGGAACAAACCTCTTTGACTTGTGAGAGTCTCTACAAGAACGATATAATACATAAAACATATGTTTGCTGTTTCGATTGCCAAGTGTTTAAATTTAATCAAATTTAGAGGTTTAAATGTTTTATGGAACTTAATATAAATATCAAATTATTGTGAAAATACTCACATCTATCACATTTTGGGAAACTGTTAATTTAGGTGGCATGTTTCAAAATATTAGGTATGTCAAATTTTATTATTATTAAATCAGTAGCACCACCAGCAGAAAAATTAAGTAGCAGTGGCGGCTCGCTGGCACTACTACTCCAGTGATTAGGTACTTCAAGGTGTGGAAATAACTTCGAAATAAGATTTCTTTTGCACCATTACACGGACATGTAGTTTGTCATCGCAAAAGAGCCCCTAAGTTTTCGACATCCGGCTCGGACCGGAACATGGGTAAATTTGCTGAAGAAGGTCCCAAAAATCACAAAGTCATGAATTGGACCTGACTGAAGTTTGACTCAAACTCATACTCTAATTCGTAAACATTACAGTCGACCAGTTAAATCATGGTAAAAATATTAATATTTTTGCTTTTAAATTTATAATTAGACAATAAAGCGCTTACCGAAGGTACCAATACAAACTAATTAAATAAATTAAAGTAAAAATTACGTTAATTAATAGACCTCATTTTAGGCTTCCAAAACTATATGCAATGATAAGCACAACACAAAATAATAAAAAAATTCCCGGAGGCGCATTTGATGAGATCCCCTCCCAAATTTTTGATATGACAATCTACTTGATGACTCGAATCTACTTTCCAAATTTCATAACCCTCTTTTGGGGCTAAGGGTGTCAAAAACCAACCCTTACCTTTAAATAGTTGGTAAAAAATTCCCAGATGGCGTAGTTGACGAGATCCCCTTCCAAATTTTTGATATGACAATCTACTGGATGACCTGCATCTATGTGCCAAATTTCATAATCCTCTTTTGGGGCTAAGGGTGTCAAAAACCAACCCTTACCTTTAAATAGTTTGTAAAAAATTCCCAGATGACGCAGTTGACGAGATCCTCTCCCAAATTTTTGATATGACAATCTACTTGATGACCTGACTCTATGTTCCAATTTTCACAACCCTCTTTTGGGTTATGGGCCGAAATTCACCCTTATCTACAGACAATAAACTACTGTTGTATAAAACGATTCTGAAGCCCATATGGACGTATGGTGTTCAGCTGTGGGGTTCTGCCAGTGATTCCAATATTACAAAAATCCAGCGTTTCCAATCTAAAGTTTTACGTGGCATCTGGGATGCCCCCTGGTATGTCCCAAATAATATTAGTGCTGACCTACAAGTTAATAGTGTAAAGGACGTCATTTCTTCTATGAGCAAAAGATATCAGTTGAGACTCGCGGACCATCCCAACCCATTAGTGTGTGATCTAATGGTCGAACTTCAGGATAAAAGACTAAAGAGAAGTGATCCCATGGACTTACCCCATCGATTTTTCTAAATAAATTGTAACAAATTGAAATTGCCTATAAAAATGTAAATATCAATCTAAAAGGAGGCTTACCAATGGGTTAGTACTCCACTGTGTCATTTCATTGTCATTGTTATTATAAATAGTGTCAAACAGTATTACCTATTGTCCCATGGACATCAGATTGTAATGTAAATGTGGAGTCAATAAAAAAAAAAGGAAATGATGATAAAACACGCCACATATGTGGCAAACGTATATAAAATGTAACTAAAAGTATCTAATAGCGATAGGCACTTTTAAAAAAATTATTAAAATTTGCAAACTATGAAATTTGCAGTCGTAGCAATGGGAAACCGACAAGATAAATAATACTAACGTAAGATAACCCAGCACGTTGAGATTGATGTGACAAAAAGTAAGTGGTAATATTTATGAGTCCCCCATCTTAAACGGTGCGGGACTAAATTAAAATTTAGTCCCGCACCGTTTAACGTGGGACTGAAGAAGGTCATTACGAACCGCAAAAGTAGTAGTAAAAGCACGATAAACACGCAAGGATTGCATAAAAGAATTTTATTATATAAGAAAAATAGATTTCGATATATAAAAATATAATCGAAGTTTGATCAGCATGAACCACAAATTGTTAAAAAATATGAGCGACAGTGCGGTTAAATCCTATGTGCCTGAAGATGATCACAGTACGTATAGCGATAATGATAATAATACTTGTCATTCACCGATCAGAAAAAGACAGAAGCTTATAAATAGGAATTTAACAAAAAATGAAGACGTTTCATTTGCAACTCAAATACAAACAGAGCCCCAAGAAGTTGGCGAAATCGATAGTAGTGAACTCGCTAATGAAGATTTACAACAAAACCAAAACGTGCCAAAGAAGTGGTCAAGATGTATTAGAAAGGAGAGAACATTGAATCGTCAGTCTGGCAAAAGTTATGTGAGTGCAACAGGCAAGGGCGGATCTACGGGGGGGGGGGGTTAATGGGGGCAACTACCCCCCCCCATGAATCTTCATTGCAATACAAATTTTAAAAATATACCTTAATTTTCCCTAAATTTTATTACAAAACATGTATTTACCCCCTCCATAAACTTTGACCAGATCCGCTATTGGCAACAGGACACCTTGTGGATGGCAGAGAAGTGATACCGCTAAAGCAGTGCCGAAAAAAGTGTGATTCGTGGTTGGATGAAATTTTAAGAAAGACGTTTTTCCATCTTCTGAAATTATGTTTTAAGAAACCAAATGGTGATACTTGTTACAAATGCGACATTTAAATATGCAAATAAAAGTTGGAAAGAAAACTGGTGACGATGAGAGTAGAATACGATCAGAAGAAAATTTAAGAATCCATCAAGATCAGGCCAACGCAGCTTATGAATCTAAGAAGAAGGACAATGAGGAAGCGAAGGCCGATTTTTCTAAGCGATGTTTTAGTTTTGACCTTAAGCAGTGTCTACAGACACCTTACATTGGATCGTCCGTTGATTTCTATAAAAGGCAATTGTGGACGTATACCATCCATGATAATGCAACAGGGAGTTCAACTAATTATACCGGGTGTTCATTTTAAAACTTCCAGCAATTAATATTTCAAAAACCAAAAGTCAGATGAAAAAATGTTTCGGACAAAAGTTGTATGATAGCGAGGGAGAAAGAATATGGCATAATTGTTTTTTTAATTTATTGACTTTTTCAAGGCCATTTGAAGGTCAACTTTGTTTTTTTAAATGGCACCTTATATTATTTTTATCAGATTCATATTTTGCATGAATAAATAAACAACTTTTGTTGGAAAAATATTTTTATCCGACATTAGGCTTTTCGAGTTAAGATGCGTTTAAACAAAATAAATAATCAACATTGTTAATCAAAATTTAATATTTACAAGTTCTAAAAGGCTATTTGGGGTGGCCAGAACAGGAGTGAATCAAGTCCATTTTTGTGATTTTTTGGAGTTATGGTTCCTAGGCGTTCTAGTTCATAACTTACTTCAGTGCAAAAGTAGATCAAGTCACATTTTGTTCGTTTTGTTATCCTATGTAACTTGTTTACTTTCTTTAAGCGCGGGTCACACTAGGCTGGTTGCCAGCCGCGAGTTGAAGAAGCCGCTTCTGCCAGCCGTCGATCAGCTTGGTGTGACCACAAAATTCGGCGCTGGCGTCGCCAGCCGGCGAGTATTTGTCAGCGGCTGACGAAGTTGGACATGTTCAACTTTTGGTAGCAGGCAGCGGCGACTAATTAATCACGTGACCGCTGGCACCAGCCGGCAGCGCAGTCTGACCACTATTGCGTCTATCAGCAACGAGAAAGCACCTGTTTTTTTTGTGAAGTTGTTTTAGTTGTGACGTTTTTATAATTTGTAAATTTTAATTGAAAAGTTTCATTGTACTTCAAAGCAAGATTCAAAACCTAATCACTGAAGAGAGACTAGCATATTTATATGGAAATTACAATGAACCACAATCACAAAGTGGTGCCATAAGTCGTCCAAACAGCACTTCATATCACAAATTTATTGGGACTACTATGGGGTACGGTGCAGTTGTTATGAATCAAGTCCGAATTTATATTACCTATCATGTTGTTCTCACGCATTTTTGACGCTTTAATCTTTTTTATCTTTTTAAAATTTGATTTAGGTGTATTTTGTCATTGGATTCTATGAATTTATAGTCTTGTTTTTGTTAATTTTTATAATTTTGGTGGAATAGTAATAAATTAATCAATTAATCGAAAAATTAAGTCGTAAGACTTCACTAATTTATTCTGCTGAGGATTGGATGAGAATTGCACGGGAAGCAAAGAAAAAGGAACCGCAATTTAAAGTCTACGAAATGCAAAGAAACGAATTCCTGTCCACTAAAAAATTAGAATCAGCCATACAAAACAGGAAGAAAACTGCACAAGGTGAAAGTTTTTCTTGGTTAAAAATTAGATGGCTTCGTTTTGAAAGATCGTCTCCACTATCTTATAAATTTATAAAGAATCTCTTAATGAAGACATCGACTTTAATGAAGTAAATTTAAATAAAGGTGTTCGTGGTAGACGTATACAATCCCTCGTCATTCAACAAGAAAATTTATATCTAAACAGACGTATCATAACAGACTCTAAAAACCAGCATAATATGAATGATATAACTTCATTACATTCCGCCAATATACCATTTATTTTATAAGAATCTACCTACAGAAAGCGACAAAATAAAAATCAAGACTCCTCTGATGATGAAGAAATTATAGATGAAATTATTTTTGCGTAAAATTAACAATATTTTCAATGTAATAATGGTTCAAGTCCAAACAATTAAATTAAGTTCTGTGTAAAATTTTTTATTATAATAATATAATCGTCACCCTAATTATCAATCCTCGTAACTCCATTTTTGGTCAAAAATGAGATTTTGCTGCCATCTAATAGAGAAAAAAATACTCTATAGATGGAGAAAACCTTGTAACCGGAGATAATTTTGTTTTTGTATAAGCGAAAGAATAGAAAACCTCTCAACACCATTTCGTATTGCGCATCAAGTAAGCTTTTTGTGTTTTCCGTAAAAGTTATGAATTTGGAGTTACGAGGTTTGATAATTAGGGTGACGATATAATTTTTATGTTTTCTATTATAAAATATAGAGTTTTAAGAACCACTGGGTGTAATTATTTAATAGAATTGATTGCTTTAAATTTAATAAAGATCAAAATACTTTAAGTCGCGATAATTCATTAACAGCATTTATGGACTTGATTCACTTCTATTCTGAGCACCCCATTTATTAGTATTAAACAGTGGAAAAAATGTTCTATTTATTTAGTTCAGATTGGCTATACAAGAGCGACTCTTCTATTGTCCATTATTTTTGTTTTATTGTGTCGAAAGTTCTTTTTGTGTTTTTTGTAGTCTATAAATTCCAGATATAATGGGAGATGGTATTCCGTTGCTTTTTCTAAAAATGGGATTTCAAGCAGATGGTCACATGTGCCGAATTCTTTTCTGAATTCTGCCTGTTCCCGGGATTAATGAAGTTCAAGTTTGTTATTAATTTGCTGCTATGCTACTACGTGGGACTACTATCGACAAGAAGAGTGGAAAATAGAGCAGAGTGGAAGGAGCTTGACGCAGCCTACATCCAGAATTGGATCAAAACGGGTTGAAAGAGAGAAGAAATAATAATCACATAAAAATTACATACCCCTGACTTTCACATCTGAACAGAAAAAGGGGGTACATTATCGAATTTGATATCGAAATATGGCGCACTTTTACCGCACTGCAAAAATGGAAATCTTCTGTTCTTCTTAAGTTAAGAAAATAACTTGATGGACTTAGACTTTCTAAGTCCCACAGATTCAGAAAAAAACAGAGACATCACAATTTTCATCAGAGTTATTTACTCGAGTAACGTTGACGCTCATAATCGAGAACAATCCAGTGAATAAAAACATAATCACTTATTAACCTTGAATTTCCACAATTCTGAACCATCCAAAATAGGAAATCCCATTACAAAAATGAACCTCATCGAGTCGAGATGCAGGTGTTTCCACACGTGCAGCGTTTTATCAGGCCAAACAAGCTTCGACCATTTTAACAAATTATAACTTCGCAATCGTAATCAAAAATTCTTCGGCAAAAATGCACATTCAATAGATCGGGGTTCGTCCAAGGAATTAACAAATTTCAACCAAAGAAAATTACCAACCATTTTCAAAAACGTGCACCATATGCTCGCCATATTATTAGAACCAGGCATTTTCGGTACTGTGACGCTGGTGTCATCCACGCTAATTCACCTGCCTGCACTTTCAAGTTTTTACAGCGACGCTATGGCTCCGTTCAGCTTCGAGCAATTTAGGGTGGGTGCGAAATGGGGAGTGACACCCGATTTCACTCTAAAACAAAATTTTTTCTCATTTCATGCTCCACAGAAAGTAATCCAGAGGTGCCCTTACTCTTAGAAGATGTTAATGACAGTGACGCAGATCCAAATTGTGTGGAAGAAAATAATTTATTATTCGAATATTCAGACATTGAAGAAAATTCAAGTAATAGCAAAAAATGTATCATCATCAGCAAGGATTAAGCCATAGATGGCTTGTTCCGACTCCATACTTCAACTAATTCGGTCACTCCTCCGATTCCTTGGCCGTCCCACGTTTCTTCTGCCCGTGCCCATATAGTCCATTATTTTCTTGTGTACCCCACTGTTGTCCATTCTCTGGATGTGCTGAATCCATTTTTCCCTATAGGTCACAATGAGTTCGTTTAAATTCCAGATTTGCAATTCTTGTCGTAACTATATCGATATTAATCACGTGGTCACGTAATGTATGTATAGCCCGCTACACTTGTTTAATAGATTTATTGTATAATACAATTTTGGCTCTTAGATGGTCGCAGCCTCTGAATGCTAGTATCTTTGACTTTTTTCTGAGATACCCAGATTATATATTTTTGCGACATTGTTGAGTGTGAATATTTCCTTTTGAAGGTCGTCCTCTGATTCCGCCAGGAGTGTTTGGTCATCCGCAAATAGTAGTGCGTCCAATGTCATGTCGGCAACTTTAAAGTGCTTTGTCACTCTCTTTTGCCATTGTGGAATGACGTTGTCGATGAATTACTTCTCTACTACTATGTGATTATCATGGTCTTGTAGCCTGAAAGTTTTTCACAGTGCTAACTAAAAAATAAACCAATGAGAGATGCATTATGAGCATCTAAGGCCAAAAATGTATCACCCTATCGGAGGATGATATAACTTTTGCACATGGCGGCAACTCTGTTTTTTTATATTTGTGAAGTAAACAGATACAGAATACATGTCGACAAACGACATGGAACGCTATACTCCTCAAGATCATGGAATACTCGTGACTATTTTCATACGGAATAATTCGTCAGTGATTTTGGCTCACAGAAGAAGCGTCGGAAGGCCTTGCAGTGCTCGTTCCGCCGAGAATATCGCCGCTGTGGCTGAAGATGTCGCGGATGAGCCGTCAACGTCGACCAGATGACGTTCCACGCAATTGGCCATTACACGTTCATCTCTGCATCGCATTTTGGTAAAAGACTTGAAGATGTTCCCTTACAAAGTATAGACAGTCCATCAACTACTGTCTGCAGACCGTCAATCGCGTGTAAACTATGCTCACGCTCTACTAAACCTCAACGACGCAATAGGCGATTTTTGGTCGAAATTTATCATGAACGACGAAGCCCATTTTCATCTGAACGTATACATAAACAAAGAAAATTTGCGCTTCTGGGGCACTGATAATCCACGTATCATACACGAAGAGCCAATACATCTACTCAAAGTCACTGCATGGTGCGCCGTTTACGCCGGAGGTGTTATCGGGCCTTATTTTTTTGAGAACGCCGTGGGTAACACGGTTAATGTGACTGTTGAGCGATACAGAACAATGATCAACGAGTTTTTATTGCCGCAAATTGATGAATTGGGACTGGAGGACATCTGGTCCCAACAGAACGGTGCAATCGCACACACAGCTCGCGCGACAATGGACATTTTGAAGGATGAATTTCCGGGTTGGTTAGTGTCTCGTTTTGGCGATATTCGGTGGCCAGCAAGATCGCCCGATTTGATTGCTCTAGACTTCTTTATTTGGGGCTTTTTGAAGTCACGGGTCTATGGGAACAAGCCACAGACTCTGGAAGTTCTCAAAGAGAATATCAGACAAGAGTGTGAGAAACTATCGCCCTAAGTTCTCGCCAGAACGATTGAAAATGTGGTAAAAAGAGCCCAAATGGTCATCAACAATGGCGGTACCCACTTGACCGATATCATCCTCATAAAGTAATGGAAAAAAACTTAAAGGTCCAAATAAACATTACAAAAAAAATTATGAAATTATGTCGTTTCATTTTAAAGATATAGCAAAACAACATCAGGTGAGTGTTTTTGGGCTACCTTGTAGATAGACAGAAGTTGTGATACAAGGCCGCACTAATTCGAGATTCCCAAGGTTTCCGTGAGTTTCCTGAGATTCCCCAAAACTAACTAAATCTCAGCTATTCTCCAATTTATTATTTATGCCGTGGTTCAGATTCCACGTAAAGTTGTAAGTTTTACCGTTGATTGTTCTACATATTTTATACTATGAACATGCACGTGTAGTTGTAGGTAAAACTGTAAGCTTATAATTCCTTAGTGTGGGTTTATTTCTAAATGAAAAATGATTTATCCATTGATATCGTACAAATAAATAATATGATAAATCATTATTGAAACACATATTATTAATAAACATATATTTTTGTATAATTAAATATAATATATTGTAAAGAAGTAAACGATTTGTATAAGGTACTTATTTAGCTACATAATTTTAGAAAATTGAATTTAAATTTAAATATTGATTTTTCCGAAAATAATTTTAGATTTGCGAAATTTATTATTTTTCTTCACATTGCGGTGTACGATATAATAATATGCGTCTATAATATGAATACATACTATAGTCTCTTTTGGTTTATATCTGGTAACGGAGTCAACGAAGCTACAAATAAAATAATTAATTTTTGAAAATATTTTCATTTTTTCTGACTATTTGAATTATTAAATTCTTACACGAAATAACAGAAGAATGTGTGGAAGGTCTTTTGGGTAGAGGTGACAAAACTTTTGGAAGAAAACTAACAGAAAACTGTGTACCACCATCAATTGATGCAGAACGTCGCCCGCTTAAATTGCCATTTTTGGGTTTTACATTAATTTTAGGTAAAAAATGCTGCAAAAAGACGCATTTCAATCGACATGTTTTAGTTTTATTAGCTAAATACTTCTTTAGGTACCGAACTCTCGTTCGTAGGAGAAATTCTCAAAACTTCTGGTTCTTTCTGCTTGATTTCCATTACAATTTCTTCTATACACACATTTTTATTTAAAAATTTTAAAAACATTCTTTAAACATTATGTATACCTTTGTGAAAATCTAAATTATCAAGAGTATTTAAATTTGGAAGCATTTTTTTGATGACTGATCTATATTCCATCGTATTAACTAATTCTTCATTTTCATCAAGTACTATGTGCTCCAAATATGGACACACGACTAGAAAACTTACCGTGTTAATATCCTTAATATAGTTTCTATAAAAATTTCAAATTGATTCAATAGTTTAAAATGAAAATTCGTTAAAATATTACTTCCTTAAATCTAAAATTCGAATGTATGGTAAAAAAGCGCAAGGACTTAAATCTTCGATTCTGTTATTTCCGGCATACAATTCCACCAAGCTTTCTAGACCAAACATTCCGTCCAAACTCGTAAGATTACAACGACATACACGAAGAATTTTAAGACTTTTTAAATCACATCCCAAATCTCTCAATGATGATAAAACACTTCCATCCAGTATTAGCTCTGTTAAATTTGGTGTGTAAACGCTAAGATTTTGGAGACATAAGTCAACTGCAATAACTTGCAGTTTTACTTTAACAATGCTGTCTAAATCGCTAGTGCCCGACGAGTTTATCTAAAAAGTACCATTTTTATTCCCAATTAAAATAAAGAAAAATAGTTATTACCACAATGTCTTTCAAACTGGGTTCGGCTGGAATTTCAAAAATTTTATTATAATTTAATTCATTAGCTAAGCAAATACTGCTATCAGAATCGGATTCTTGAGAAACACTCAGTTCTGATGATGGAGTAGATAATGCTGTAATTAACATCGAGGAATCGGCAGATGTAATATCAATGCCCGGATCTTCTTGGCAAGCAGGCATTTTAGCAAAAAGTATGTTCAAGAATGACAAATACGTAAATACATATGAGTTTATATTTACGAAAGGTTTGTTTATTAGAAATGTTACCTGGACAACACAAATTTAACTGTCAATTAATATTGATATTGATTAAACATAAACTGATATTGTTATGGTAACATTTTGCTATCTTAAATCGATTCCACACGAGCAGTTAATACGCGACAGTCTTACCGCTTCCACTTGTGCAGAACAGTTTCAAAATGGATACCATCAAGGGCGGCTGTACTGCAGGACTTACTTTATTGGAGAAAATTCGTAAATTTTCCTCTAAAAAAACCCATCTGAAAGACTTTGGGGGATTCACCCCAAATCATCTAACCATGCATAAATATGGCAGATGTAACATGATTATGGATTGGCGCCGATGGGATGAAGACCTCAAATGAGATAGGCGGACGGTCTGAAGAAGCATCCGGGATCAAAATGGATAAACGTGGCACAAACTTTAGAGAAATGGAACAGCGAAGGGGCGGATTATGTCCAACATTCGATAGAAAAGTACTGAATAGATAGACAGTACTACAAAATAGTTCAAAAGTAACCATCGCAGCTAAAAGTTGTCAAAAATATTGATGTACGATCGACCTTCTCATACAAAACGACATACAAGTATTTAGCAATTTTGATTCAAAATAAAACAAAAACAAGAAAATTACGTTGTTTATCGTCGTTTAAGTGTAGTATGTAAACTGTCAAAACATTTAATTAGAAAATTTCTGTACATAAGACAAATTACAGCCATTTTTCTTGCAGCAAAAATAGGTACATACATATACCACAATGGAACCACACCGAGTTATAATAACAACTGAAGATTCTCCACAAATGGTAATTCTTAAAAATAAATTCACGTTATCCACGTATGTAATTTATACAAAAAATTCTAGCAACGAGCGAGACGAGAAGAAGAGAGATTAAATAATACGAGTCGTTCGCCTAGGATGCGCATTTTAGCCAGAGTCTCGAACAATTCTATGAGACGATCACCACCCGGACCAATGCGAATATCTCATGAGAGATCACCTATTGAATATTCAAGTGGTAGTTCAGTCAATTCCGGTCACTTACTGGTAAAACAAAAACAAAGTAATTCAATCGAATTCATTAATCTAGTTTATAGGGCAGCCCAATTAGAATGAATTCACTTGATTACGGATTTGAAGGGCCTTTCATGCCTCCTCACTCATCACCAATAGCGAATGTTTCGTTACCTTCACATCACGATACATTTGGTTCCCAAATCGATTATAATTTAAGTTGGATGCCTAGAGACATGCAATTAACCGATCCACTTGACATTAGCAGTATTTTAAGAGAACAAGCACGAGGAGTATTAGCTTCATATTAAAAATGTTCTTTTTTTGTGATACGTTTCCGTTTTAGCTCAGATTACCAGATAGATATTTGCAAAAAGACTTCAATATAACGGAAGACAGCAACTTATTCGACCAATCTTCCTCAGTCGATTCAAGATTTCTTTTAAATCAATCACCTATAAGGGAAGCAGATTATGCCGAAGCTGGTGCACATTCGCCAAAGAAGGAATCTTTAATGGAATGGTTCGATCGAACTGTAGAAAAGGAATTGCAAAAGCGGCGCGATGGTTTATTTTTGGGAGAGAATATTGTAAATTTGGAATCACCTTCGCTTCTTTCGGTAGCTAAATCCGAGTCGATTTTAGCGGATGCGCACACGAGTAATATAGATATTGCAGCAGATCTTAGAAAAGAACAACAGACTGATATGTTGGAAGCGGTAGATAAGTTGGCAAAAGCTGAAGCAATGTGTGTATTTGAAGGTGCTGTCAAAGCTGCAGAGAAAGCTGCGGCAGCCGCTCCGCCCGAATATGCCGAAGAAGCAGCTGCTGCCGGTGCTCAAGGTTTTCAAGCTGAAATTACCAACACCATTAAACAAGAGATTCCAGGAATTAAACCCATCGAAGTTATAGGTTATGTGGGAATCACTCGTCCAAAAAAACCCAAGAAGTCAAACTTTTCTGGTGTATGATATATTTTTGGAAACGTATTGTATAATTTTAAAAGAATTAATTTTACTATATAAAATAAATTTTATTGTTTAAATACGTAACGCATTTCTAAAAACGGATAAAACAAAGGGAAGGGGGTTAAATGATGAAAAATCAAGATTTATTTCAATCTTCCACAATTTTGGTAATAAGTAGAGATAGTTTCAAAGCTCAAGAACCCTAATCTGCGCGAGGAGGAGCCAAGAGGGCGAAATACATACATTTACGAATTTGAGCCTTCTGCGTCGATTTTTAGGCTTCTTGAGCTTTGAAACTCTCTATATAAGTACAAAGTTGTAAAGGCGGTATTTTTCATAAATTCATTTATTGATAGAAAGTGTGAACTCTAAGCAATTTGAGTGCTTGAACGCTAAATGGTAATCTCGGGGATATTTTCTTTACTTTCTGCAAGTGCATTATTATTTCTCTGACGAGAAGCCAAAAGGGCTGTTTACAACTATTGCATTCAACTGTCTTTAAGAGGTTCTTTAACCTGAAAATTCGACCAGCAAATCAGTTGAATCTGTACGAAGTTGAGTGTATACTACAAGATACTCTATCCAGTATTTTCATTATCAACTTGCAGAGTAAGTGGTTTGAATTCTTACAACTTGCCCCCTCGCTGTCCCGTCATGAGTTAGTCGGCAATAACGACGATTTTTAAACAAGTAAGTTTTATTTGGTTGAGCAATTTCTTCCTTGACCAATTTTTGTGGAAGCGGAGGAAATTGCTTATACTGAAAAATATCATCCTTCTCTACTTTTTACAGCTTGTTAAGGTTAGAAAGATTTTTAGAATTTATAGTTAATTTATTAAGTCGGATCTTGGGAAACGACGTTTTTTTTAATTAAAAATAGTCAAGCTAGTTGGTACATATTTATTTTTTAAAGTCTAATCACATTTTCAAGCAGTTTTACTAACTTATTAATTATTAATGTTACTTATTATAATAATAAAAAATTAAAATCACAATCAAAGCAGACTATAACACAATTTAAAATTTATTAATACTCTTGAGAGAAATAAAAATATTTTTTAAATAAATTAATATTTTAATAGCTTATAGCTAAATTTATAAAAAATATAAAATGGTACATACAATATTTATCAAGTTATGTAGCACATGGAAGCTATACTTAAATTAAAAATCGGAAGCGTCGGCAATTTCTCGGTGAGAAAGCGATATTTTATATTTTTATGTAATATTTACAATTAAAAATATAATAAATTATTTAGTTCAACCTCCCTGTAGGTTATTGCCTTTTCGATTGCGAGACGCATTTTGTAGGCATGTTTTGGGCCTCATCGTCATATTGGAATGCTATTGAGAGCAGTTTCATGGAGAGTAAATATTGCGACGATTAGGTGGGAAAAATAACAATAAAATTCAGGGGTTCGATAAAAAAAGCAATATTCTATTATTAGAAAACCCACGTATAATACGTTAGTTGCTTCAAAACCTCCTATAAAATCTCGTGTAGTTCGAAACCGCGTTATGTTAAATGGGACTAAAGAATCGCTCCAAAAAGGGGGTTCCTTTCTAAGAGTTAACAAAAATGCATACGATTATCGTTTTATTTCTACAACCAGCTATAACTAAATATGAAATTTTCCAAAATAACACACAAGGTGACCGTTTTTCGACCAAGCATCTTGGGATCCTGGTTATTTTAAGAGATACGAAGGCCGTTAAATTAGAACAAAGTTTCTCATTTATATTCTGATCTATAATCTGAAAAGCTTTTAGTTTTGAAGATACCGCATTTGCCATGACGTCTAAGATGGCGGAGAAACTGCAGTTAACTTTCGTTTATACCTATGGACGCCATATCAGGCAAAAAGTTATATCGAAAAATGTGAAAATACAATATGGCGGGCGTCCATAAGAAAAACGAAAACCAACTGTTATTTCTTCGCCATCTTAAGCTGCGTCCCCATCTGAGCATTTTTATGCGCACGAAAGCCGTGCGGAACCAGAGAAAGGTGTGCGACATGAAATCTGTGCACATAAATAATATGTGCAATGAAAATTATGCACACCTTTTTCTGGCTTTGCACTGCTTTTGTGCGCGCAAAAATACTCAGATGGGGACGCAGCTTTAGATGTCATGGCCAATGTAATATTTGGACTCCTCGTAAAAAGTGCCTTAATAATATATGGGATATAAATGCATAGTTTTATCATATTTTAAGATTTAAAAGAAAATTATGAGATTTTCAATATCTTCAAAACCAAAAATGATAGATTAATTTTCTTTTCAGATCTGAAAAAAAGCCTAAATAAAAATACGATAATTTGCGTTTATTTAACGGACTTTGCAATATCTATTAAGATAACCAAGTATCGACGGTGATGTGACAATACCTCCTACCATATCGTCAGATTTTTAAAATTTTATTTAAAGCCCCACTTTGTTTTAGCCAAATTAATATGGTTTTAACGAAACCATCTACTATTTTATGCGCGTCTCACAAATGTGCACAGTCACACTTTCCAAACACAAAATTTTTATCATTTACTTATTATTTCACTTGTCATTCAATGTTCAAATACTTTTCTAAAATAATGTTTAAACACTTTACT
The DNA here is from genome assembly GCA_932274525.1 of Podabrus alpinus. NCBI lineage: Eukaryota > Metazoa > Arthropoda > Insecta > Coleoptera > Cantharidae > Podabrus > Podabrus alpinus. The sequence continues at coordinate 60,725,431 of OW026457.1, read as the reverse complement.
AAATCAAAACTTTATTAAAAACTCCTCTAGAAATTTAAACGTGCCTGCTCAAGAAAGCCTCGAAAACGAACAACTGCTTTCTCAGACTCCGCTGTCGATCAGCACGTCCCTTCTCACCATCAAAAATAAACATAGTGCTAATTGAAATATAAAATCCCCAACAATAATTTTGAAATTAACTAGGTACATTTTATAAAAAAACACGACAGAATAAAATTAATTTTTTTAGGGGAAACAAAAACAATCAATATGGGCATTAATATACCTATAAAATGGTTTTAAAATCTCAATTTTGTTAAAAAATTCAGATTGGAGGTATTGTCATAATACCGGTGTTTTTTATAACAGCTGCACCTTTTCCAGCAGCAATTCAGAAAACCTCACCTGCTGTTCAGAAATCGTGAATTGTAATTAAGATTTGTCAACTGATATTCAGCAATTGTGAATTGTAATTTCAATTGACAAATCTAAATAAGGGTTGACGATTTCTGAATATCAATTGACAAATTTGAATAACCGTTGACGATTTCTGAATATCGATTGACAAATTTGAATAACCGTTGACGATTTCTGAATATTAATTGACAAATCTGAATAACGGTTGACGATTCCTGAATATCAATTGACAAATCTGAATAACGGTTGACGATTTCTGAATTACTGGTGGAAAAGGTGTAGTAAATCAACAGTAGAAATTCATCAAAAAGAATAAACATTTTGAAAAACCAGGTTTAACATAGGCACGATTTCACTTCACAAAAAATCCCATCAAGTGTGATATTAAGTGATATTTATTTTAATCTTCGAGTTTATGCTAGATACTACAGCTCCACCAAGCTAAGAAGAGCCCTGGAGGGGCGTGTCAGGCGCTGCTAAAATTTAAAATGTACACTCAGATGAAGAAATACGTGTATTCTAACCTAAAAAGTACTTACTAAATAATATGTTCAATTTACTAAGTAAAATGATTTATTAAATATAACTATAAAGATTTGTTCTGAAAAGAACACAAAATAGAAATAACACAAAATCGAATTACACAAAAAATCACGACAAATGTAAACACACGCAATTATTTGTAACTTTTACAACAGAATGTACTTGAGAAATAACTCAACGTTCATTGGTTCATTCAAATTTTTATCAAATTAGTTGGCATATTTGCCGCGTCCTTTCTAAGCTTGGTGGAGCTGTATATGACCTGGTATATGAAAAGGAGACTTAGGTGTCAAAAAATCATTTTCCACTTTTTTTCCGATTCGGATAGAGTTTGAGACTCTCTTTCACATGGTGAAAACCAGAAAGTCATAATTTGTTTAATTATTTTTGAAAAGAAACAATTGTTTCTCGTATTCTCGATCATTTTTTGTGGTATAATTGTTTGGCATTTGTTGTTACAACAATCTTTTGAGAGAAATTTGGTTACCAGCTCCCCTTTCGCTTCATCGACAGCAGATACATCCATCCTAACGAAACTTTGTTCCATATCATCTTCTGCCTGAGACAAATGTAGTTCATCATCATCGCCGAGTTTTTTACATTTAACAGCTGTTTTCTCAATAACTTGTTTTCGCACGTAAGCCCCCTTTTCATAGAACAGGTCACATATACATAATATGTACAGTAGAACTTCGATTATCCCAGCTAATGTGAGGTGGGAAGAAGTCTCTTCGATAATCGAAAACTCGGATTACCCAGAATTGTTGAAAAAATGATTATAAATAAAAAATATGCAAATACCACAGACAAACGGCGGAACATGAGAAAATACCATGTAATTGGCAAAGCTTGTATAAAGCGGATTATATATTGGCGTCATGGGATAACCGACACGCAGACACAATCGGGGTTCTACTGTACATAGGTACCATATTGTAACATATTGAACCGTACTGAAGAAGTACTATATCTATCGTATTATACGGGGGGTTTCCTGTATTATTTTAGATCATAAAGGAACAATATTGGTAACCAACAGAAGCACCACAAATTGTTTTTTTTACTAATCTTGATGAAATTGTGAGGGGTGATTCTCGAGACAAAAATAATTTTTCAAGTTTGAACACACTCAAAGCACAAACTTTTGATCAGTAGATACTATCGGGACTAATTTATGGTACTGAAACGTGCGCCTTAAATAATAGTAGAATAACAAAACTACAAGTTGTGCAAAGAGCTATCGAAAGACGTAGGATTGGAATCACTCTGCGAGATCGAATATCCAACACAGAAATTCGAGATACATCCAAGGTAACGGATGTAATAAATCGCATATGCAGATTGAGATGGAACAGGGTGGGCCACATTGCCAGAATGCAGGAAAATCGATGAATAGTTGAATGGAGACCTAGAAGCCAAAGAAGAAGCGTAGGTCAACCACAGGTGAGGTGGACTGATGATTTGAAAACATTTGTGGGGTATGACTGGCAGAGCTGTAGCAAGGGTGAGGCAACTGAGGCTTTTGCCTCAGGCGTCATCGCAATGGGGGCGCTAAACCTCGACAAAACCCAATAAATATTAGTTTAAAATTTTTAAAAAGATAAGAATCTGTTAGGGGGGGGGGTAAATTTGACTGAATTCCAAAATTTGACCACGATTTTATTTGCAACATCGCCTAAAATTCCCTGTTAGCCTTTACAGTAGTTTTTCGTCTATAACTCGCTTTTTAGTGAAAATTATCATCAAATCAAAATTGAAGAGTACAAAATTCTCTATAAAGAAATTAACAAAATTTGCCTACATCATACTAAGTATTCATGAAATAAAAAGAAAATCCAGAGAAATCAATTGTGAAAAAAGTTTTGAATAATTCTTAATCTGAATAAACATTACGTACATTTAAACTTCACCATCGATGGTGAACAAAACAAAACAAGGTTTCAGGATTTACTTCAGATCGTTCTGTAGGGAATTTTCTCCTCTTCAATTTTGGTGCCAAGACTAGGGGAAGACAAGGGATTTTAGGAAAGTTGATTCCAACCCCCGCATTCTTCTTCATTTCCCTTTAACTGACTAGGTAACCGGCAAAAATATCACATTATCATCGAGACAATTATTCAAATATATTTAAATTGCAAAGAAAAATTCCTACTGATAAAAATAATCGTCATATTCGGGGAGGGGGGTATTGCGTTACGTTACAATGGAAACGGCGATTCTGACATACTAACTATGCGTATTTTGGGTCGAATCAACTATTGTTGACCACTCCAAATAAATTGAAAATTTCCTATTGCAAAGAGGAAGGTTTATATAGTATACTGATATAATTTTCACAAGCGATGATATTATCAAAATTTTCAACCGACTTCAAAAAAGGAGGAGGTTCTCAATTCGGCTGTATTTTTTTTTAATGTTTGTTACCTCATAACTCCATCATTTATTAACCGATTTTCAAAATGTTTTCACAATTCGAAAGGATATAGTTTCAGATTGGTCCTATATAAATTTCATCAAAATCGGTTGAGTACTTTGGTTTTTATTGATTGTAAGCCCGCATTTGCGAAAGCCTCTTTTCACGCTGTTCACTACTCTCTTCTGAAATAGTCTTGGATCTAGATTTTCTACTTTGAGATAGGCGTTTCGCCCTTTCTTCGCTTGTCTCATTTGAACGGCGCTGTCGCATATGGGCAGCGCGTTTAGTAGGTCTACCCATATTCGCTTTCGATAAATCAGTTAAGGAACGCAAGATTCACTAAAAAGCAAGAAATAAAAAAAAAATTTTACAAAAAAAACCGACTTCAAAAAAAAGCACTACAAAAAAATTGCACTAAAAAGTAAAAAATAATTAGAAGTTATTAGAAGAAGATTTAACAGAAATTAGAAGTATATTTTTACAGTGCTGAGCATAAAAATTAATGTATTACGTCAATAATATACAATTATTGTTATTTTTGGAGTCGCTGCCAGCCAAGCTGTTAAGAAATTGGTACTCCGCTACTTCGTTAATACACGTTTGTTAACCTTGGCTGGCACCGACTCCAAAAATAATAATAATTGTATATTATTGACGTAATACATTAATTTTTATGCTCAGCACTGTAAAAATATACTTCTAATTTCTGTTAAATCTTATTCTAATAACTTCTAATTATTTTTTACTTTTTAGTGCAATTTTTTTGTAGTGCTTTTCTTTGAAGTCGGTTTTTTTTGAGTAAATCGAATTTGAACTTTGCAAATTTACATGTAAAATTTGACGAGATTCCGCGCGTCGCTCATTTTGTTGACAGTCCGTGCAGTTTGAATGACCCTAACACTTAGAGTATTTCGCACCGGCAGAAGCACCACGTCTCTCGTACCTGGAACATCGATTATTTTTTGTTTTTACGCGATTTTTTGGGGTTTAAGGTCCCGGTTTCTTTCATCCCGGTTTTCTTGATTTATGGCGCTTCTCGTATGTTTAGCATCCGCCGCGGAGCGGCTCACGTCATGAAAAACCGCCCGGAGCCCCGGAGGGGCGTAGGGTAGGTTTTTTGATGAGCACAGTTCTGGTCGTGCCAGATCCACCCAAAAAAGTAATTAGCGCGAAGGGCCTAGGTTTTCCCCATAGTTGTTTACGAGTATGTTTATTTAGAGACCTTATTCTTAAAATATTTTTCGAAACAATCTTGTGCACTCATAATTCCTACTATGTTATACGCACGGGAGTCGACTGACAAATGCGCTCCTGGCCGTGCGATCGTACCTTATATTTATAACCTCGGTTATGGGCGTGGCCTAAACATGCATTTTACATGTAAAATTTAGCTATTTTCAAATTGATTTTTCTCGAAATTTGATATATATAAGTGAAATCTCTCTTGAGCGGACACCTTCGGGACTATTAAATATGTCCGCCTAAGGGAGGTGTCCGCGTATGGGAAAAATGAAAAAATACATATTGCGATGTTCTACTGCGATTGATACGCCAATGGCAATTCATAGTAACGTTAACATGTAAGAACCACAAACTTGCATAAGACTTCGTATCCGGAAGGGTAAATAAACTAAATTTAATTCAAAACGGTAAGATAAAATACATTTGAAAATTTAATTTACAAAGAATTGCGCTCGTACAATCTATTCGTAAATTGTGCTGATGAGAACTAATAATAAGTTCGAAACTAGTCCACACTTCGAATTTGATTGTGCGATTTTTTGGTATTTTAATACATACTTGCTGAGCTGAAATCTTTTTGATCTCATCATATTATACTGGGGCCTCTCCCAAAAACCGCGCGATGGCGCTGCTGAAGCAAGCAATTTTGTAAGTCTATAACTTTACTTTGCTTGTGGTTGGCAAATAGCCGTAATGCGCTCGTACAATCTATTCGTAAATTGTGCTGATGAGAACTAATAATAAGTTCGAAACTAGTCCACACTTCGAATTTGATTGTGCGATTTTTTGGTATTTTAATACAGCTCCACCAAGCTAAGAAGAGCCCTGGAGGGGCGTGTCAGGCGCTGCTAAAATTTAAAATGTACACTCAGATGAAGAAATAAGTGTATTCTAACCTAAAAAGTACTTACTAAATAATATGTTCAATTTACTAAGTAAAATGATTTATTAAATATAACTATAAAGATTTGTTCTGAAAAGAACACAAAATAGAAATAACACGAAATCGAATTACACAAAAAATCACGACAAATGTAAACACGCGCAATCATTTGTAACTTTTACAACAGAATGTACTTGAGAAATAACTCAACGTTCATTGGTTCATTCAAATTTTTATCAAATTAGTTGGCATATTTGCCGCGTCCTTTCTAAGCTTGGTGGAGCTGTACATACTTGCTGAGCTGAAATCTTTTTGATCTAACCATAAAAATGTATTTGTTAATGATCGCGGGGAATCACACACACACAATGGGGAAGTCCCCAGAATCTATGTCGCCGCGCGCCGCGCTGGCTAATAGTGCAGCGTTGCAACATTTTTAATTTTGTGTCCGCTTAAGAGAGAATTTTACAAGTTTTGTACTTAAATATTGTGTCCGCGTCCGCCCAAGAGAGTCCGCTCAAGAGAGATTATGTCTCATTGAATTCTCTATACTTCATTCCGGACTATCAAATAGTGTCCGCCTAATGGAGTTGTCCGCCCATCGGAGGTGTCCGTTATGAGAGATTTCACTTACATTCGCTCATGAAATTTTTACAGTATACTCTATTAACCTTCCTCTTTGCTATAGAAAAATTTTAAATTTATTTGGGGTGGTCAACAATAGTTGATTCCCCCCCGTATTTTATATAAGATCTTCAAAAGTTCCTGTGACATAATGTATGTTAATTAAGCAATGTATCAGAATAAACTAACTTGTAACTGAACGGACGTATTATTATATTACATGGTGGAAGCAGTAAAACAATTCAATATGAATTGACACGGTGACTAAAAACAGTGAAAATGAAAGATACTGGTGCTAGAGTTCCGGGGGAAATGATCTTCGAAGGAAACAGCAAGCAACTGGGAGAATTTCAAGAGGAAGTTTAACTTCTACTTAGAAGCCAGCGAAAAAAATGGAAAGAGCGACAAACAAAAAATTGCGATCCTCATGAACGTAATGGGTGATGAAGCAGTCGACATATTTGAAACGTTTCAATACAACGCGGATGAGAGTGAAGAGAAATTTGACGACGTCGTCAAAAAATTCGATCACTACTGTCATCCGCGTAAGAATGTCGTGTTTGACCGTTTTAAATTTTTCTCGAGGTCCCAAAAGCAGAATGAACTAGTCGATAAATACGTGACCGAGTTGAGAAAACTCGCGGCTCAGTGCAACTTTGGGGAACAAACTGAATTTTTAATTCGCGATAGGTTAGTGCTAGGCATTAAAGACAAAACTGTGCAAGAACGTTTATTGCGAGACTCAGATTTGAAATTAACAAAGGCATTAGACCATTGTCGGTCAAGTGAAGAAAGCAAGTAATTGAAATTATGAGCGCGAGTGCACAAGAAGTCAGCATCGTGAGTAAACAAAAAACAAAGTTTGTGAACAAAAAACAAAGCGCAAAAGTTAATCTTAAGTGCAAAATGTGCGGTTTCATTCACAGTGGTGAGAAAAAGTGTCCTGCAACGGGGAAAACATGTCTCAAGTGCAAGGGGCAAAATCACTTCGCCAGTGTTTGCAAAAACCAGAAAAGCGTCGAAGAAGTATGCGAAGGCGATAGCTCGGACGAAGAATACATTTTGGCAGTAAGAAGACGGAACAAGACAGTTAGTAGCATCACATGGCGAGCAATTTTAAAAGTAAGTGGCAATGGCAAACCTATTTGGTTTAAAATAGATACAGGGTCGGAAGTCAGCAAAATTTCAGAAAGGATTTACGAATCAATACCCAGTAAGCCGGAAATGACGCAAACAAAAACAAAGTTAAAGTCATATTCAGGACATGCTATTAAGATTAAAGGAAAATGCAAGTTAAAATGCGAACACGAAGGAAGTAATATATATTTAGACTTCTTTATAGCTGATCAAGGCGGGTGATACTAGGACTAGATGACACAGCTGGATTTGGTTTCATACCTACCACAAGTGTTAATGTTATTAAAAACAGTAAGGCGTCGAAGAAGTATGCAAAATCGAACACTAAGCAACCGCTTAGAAATCACGAAATCTCAGATTTACCATGGAGTAAAATCGGAATGGACTTCGCTCACATCAATTCAAGAGATTATTTAATAATAATTGACTATTTTTCAAAATTCATCGTAATTAAAAAAGTGATTTCGAAAGATTCCAAGGCAATAACCAAAATAATAGAAGAGACATTTTCATATTTTGGAATACCGCAAGAAATTATAAGTGACAATGGACCCCCATTTAGTTCAATAAGCTTTGCAGAATTTATGAAGTATTACGACATAAAACATAACACATCAAGTCCAACCTACCCAAGATCGAATGGGTTAGTGGAACGTGCAGTGCAAGCTGTAAAAGGATTGATAATTAAATCAACCGCGTCTATAATAGCATACCAAATGCGATATTAAATTACACCACAACGCCAAAAGATAACATGATACCATCACCTTCAGAATTACTACAAGGAAGAAAATTAAGATCAGATTTGCTGATGACAAACGCAAGTCTAACACCAAAGTACGATTGTAGCGGACCACTGCAAGCAATCAAAGAGAAACAAGAGAAGCAAAAACAATATTACGATAGATCATCTGTTGTTCTACAAGATTTTGAAGAAAATCAGGATATTTTAGTCCAAAAAGATAGAAGAAATTGGGTTCAAGCAAAAATTATAAATAAAACAGAACAGCCAGATTCGCACAAAATAATAACGGAAGACGGTACACCATTAAGACGTAATAGAATACACCTGAGACCATTACGTCAAAAGAAAGTGAAATTGATTTAAATAAAAGTGAAACCGATTTAAATAAAAGTGCAAAACGATTTAAATAAAGAACCAGAAGGACAAAGTGAAATAACAAATGGTTTAAATGCAAGTTTCCGCGAAATGGGAGTTGAAGGGAAAGTAGAGAAAATTCCTAATCCGAAATCGGAAATAAGTGAGTTAAATAAAAGCGTCAGAAAAGAAGATTCGACAGCAAAAGACAGGCTAAGGCGATTAACTTCAAAGCCGGGCTATCTAAAAGACTACGTTTTGAATCAATAATAATTGTTTAGATTCCAAATAATTTGTATTTTGAATTTTGTATTTTGCATTAGCTTTAAAAAAAAAGAAAGGGCATGTGACATAATGTATGTTACTTAGGCCCAGTTGTTCAGTATTCGGTTATCTTTTAACCTGAATTATTTTCAATGGAAACAATTTTTGAAACAATCATTTCTATGGAAAATAATCCAGGTTAAAAGATAACCCGAAACTGAACAACTGGGCCTAAGCAATGTATCAATAAGTCATTAAACTAACTTGTAACTGAACAGACGTATTATTATATTACAGTTCTCAATGATAAAAATCGATATTACATGAATATGGAATACCCCCCAGGTACATCTGCCATTATTCAGAACCATCAAAATTTATTATTTTTCGTTGAATCTTTTGCAATTTTCGTTTGTAATCCGGGAGGGGAGGACAGCAGGTGATATTTTTCATAACTATCTCAGCACCGTTTTTTTTTACAGGGTGGCCACTTATTTCCGTTCACAAAATTCCCTGACATTTCCCGGTTTTCCCTGACTGAAATCAGTATTTTCCCTGACGTTTTGGACTTTTTCAGGAGGAACAAAAAACTGTTTTTCCTAATAGGCAGTATGTCAAATTCGTGTCCAAGATTATAGATGAAAAATGTTGTATGTAAACATTTCGATCTTAAAACTTAATTTCATATCACTGATATTTAAAATATATCAACAATTTATTACTAGCTCTAAAACCATTTAAAATTTAAAAAAGCTGAACACTAAATTCCGTGATAAAATAAACTAAGAAATTCAAAAATTATTACGACATACGACTATTTGTAGTGGACCAACTTCAAGGAGTTATCAGTTATCAGGATTATTATTAAGACGAACAACAAAGTTAAACCTTTACAGAGGTTTGTAAATTTTTCCTATTATTTATAGTACATAATAATATTTTATTATGTAAATTTAATTTACAAAACCAAAGTATACTTTTTACATATCAATGCAAAATTACTGAAAGACGGAATTTTACTTATAAATTCATGGAAAAATTTTTTTATATAATTTGAAATCATGAAAAAAAATTTCCGTATTTTTATGGACAAAATTTTTGAGTAATTCAAATTTATCAAAATTCCCTGACAGACGATAAAATTTCATGACATTTCCCTGATTTTTCCCTGTCAGAACAATTCCCTGACATTTCCCGGTTTTCCAGACGGGTGGCCACCCTGTTTTTAATACCGAGGGACGTAAAAGTGAAAGTATTTCTTTCGCAATAAATTAAGTGTACCTGGGGGTATACCATACCCCCCAGTCCTAAATGAATTCCTGATAAGCATCCATTTGTTTTCATTACTCTAAGCCAGCGCCGCGTCGTAGAAAGGGCGATCGCAATGGGGGCGCTAAACCTCGACAAAACCCCATAAATAATAGTTTAAAATTATCAAAATGATAAGAATCTTTTGGGAGGGGGGCGCATATATTCAAATTTGCTTCAGGCGCTAGAAGAGCTTGCTACAGCGCTGATGACTGGATTCAAAGAGCAGGAAATAGAGAGGAATGGCGTATTATGGGGGAGGCTTATGTCCGACGACGATGATGACGAAATTTTATTCCCGAATCATTAATGCAATTTCATAAAGATCTATTAAAAAAACAAGTTGTGGTGTCTCCTTGTAAGATAATTTTATAAACAGGAAAAATTTTTCTAAAAAAAATAATGACCTCTTTGATCAAAACTTTGATTATCTGGCTTAAAATGGTTACGTTATTGTATAATGGAATTATTGTGTAAACCAGTATTGTTAACAAGAATCGGTTGAGAAGCAGTGTGTTTTTTCATGTGAGTACTCAAATAATTGGAAGATGAAAATCGTTTATTGCAAATATTGCACGGGAATGGCTTTTCGCCTGTATGCTTTCTTAGATGTTTTTGTAAAAATCCAGCACGCGTAAATGTCTTATCACAATGCATGCAGGAGAATAATTTTTGCCCCGTATGTTTCCTAATGTGTTCCTGTAAATAAGAAGCCGTTGTGAATTTCTTATCACATGTAACACACTGATACGGCTTTTCTCCGGAATGTTTAATCATGTGAGCTTGGAAATGTGATTGATAAACAAATCCGCGATTACAAATACTGCACGAATAAGGAACCTTTCCGGTATGCTCCCGCATGTGTATGGTAAGTTCCGTGTTTCTTGTAAAGCGCTGATCACAGTGCTTACATAAATAGGGCTTTTCTCCCGTATGAGTGCGAAAATGAACGGTTAGTTGTGACGACTGCGCAAAAGTTTTACAGCAAATATTGCACTTGTAAGGTTTTTCACCGGTGTGAGTTTTAGTGTGCGCATTTAAAATATATGAACTAGCAAATCTTTTATCACAAATATTACAAATAAAGGGTTTTTCTCCGGTATGGGTACGAACATGAACTTTTAAGTCGGAATGTGTTGAACACTTTTTATCACAGAATGTGCATGCGTATGGCTTTTCACCGGTGTGAGACCTCATGTGCATAGTAACTTCTCCCCTTATCGTAAACCTTTTATCACATAAACTACAAGCATAAGGCTTTTCGCCCGTGTGTCGTCGAATATGTTCCCTCAAATGATGAGGATGCAAAAATCGTTTATCACAGTATTTACATTCAAATGGCTTTTCTCCGGAATGTGATTTTTTATGAGATCGCAAGTTAGAATAATTACTGTAATCTTTGTTACATATATTACATGGATACCTTTTTGGAGTTAATTTTGGCTGAGGTATTGGATCATTTGATTGTGTCATTAAAGCGTAAGGTGTCTGAGTTTCGGTGCTAATTGTAGTCTTAGTTGTTGGAACGGGATTTTCACTACTTACATTATTTTCGTTAATTTGGTCTGTAACTGCTTGTTCAGATGAAATTAAATGATCCACACTACTTGGTTCGGATGAATTAAGCATTAAATCACCTACAAGAAATCAAAATATTTTATTACTGAAACGACAACTAAAAGCAGGCGCAATCAAAAAAGAGCACTTTTAATTGGTAAAAATCAAACTTCTTACCGGTTGATGTATGTACATCTGTGAGAGTGGACATATCTTTATTGGAAGCATTGTATGTATTTCTATCCAGTTCGACAGTTTCATCTAAAAAATGTTTCAAGCTCATATACTCCGTGTGAGTTTCTTGATTAATATTTGTTAAAGTGTTATTGTCAGTTTGTAATTCGAAATCAAATTTTGTAGATGCCACCAAAGATCCACAACTTTCATTTGCTTTTGGATCGCCATCCTGTTGATTTAAGTACCGCTGTAATGTCGAATCCGTTTGCAAACACAGCGTTCTGAATTCATATGCAGAACGTAATTTTTCTATGCACAATAAGCAAATTAACAGTGGAAAGCGATCTCTTTGCCATGTCTAAAAGATTTGATTATTACCAAAAAATACCTGAACAAATGATGAGATATAAATTTCTTACAACATCAGATATACAAGCAGTTAATTTTGCTATAAATGGTACATTATCTCTATCCACGATGGATATGTGTGTTAAAGTGTTTTCCATACGAAGACAAACTCGACAACATTGCGAAATTTGGTACATGATTTGAATTTGTAAATAAACAAATTTAACCAAGTTTATTTCTAAACAATCGATGCCGGATTACCAATTCTGGTAACAAAAAATAAAAAACTTGTTGGTTACAGTTCCCTGTAATAAAAATCACTAACTAAAAATCACTAATTTCTTGAAAAATAATTGATTTTTCCTGTTTAGGATAATAAATTGTAGACAGATTCCAATAATGCGGTGAGGAAATAGTATATTGTACAATAAGTGCGGCAAGTTGTCTATTGCCCACGCGAGCGAAGTTGAACGCACGAACGACAGTGAGTGCGTTCATTCGCTTTAGTGGGCAATAGACAACCGCACGAATAGTACATACTATTTTATATTACACATGAAGGAAAATTTCTATCGTGGCACTGATTTTAATATTGGTGTCATCAATAATTAAATTTGAGAATTTGAATTTGCAATAACTCGAGAACGGCGCTAGATAGCGAAAAACTGAGAGAAAAAATTACCCCCCCTTGTTCGTACTTTACCCCCCGTCAGCAATTTGTCGCAGGAAGCCTTATGCAAAATTCTAGATCAATAGCGCGCATTTTTGGGGTAAAATAATTCAGAAAAAAAGTGACCATTACTTAGAACGTAGGCAGGTTCATTAATAATAAAAAAAAACACAGTCGAAAATATTATTTTAAAACGTGACATTTGAAAATGGAAGCAGAAAGTGATTCAGATATACTACCACTGGAAGTAATTCAAGCAGCGGAAGAAGTCGTCAATAATTTACTTCCGCAAAAATCAAGAGGTAAATATGAAGCTTCATATGGTAAATTTATGAAATGGCGATCAGAAAAAAATATTAAAAGCTTTTCGGAACCAATTTTTTTGGCATATTTTAATGAATTGGCTGCAAATTATAAGCCATCGAGTATGTGGTCGACTTATTCGATGCTTCGAAGCATGATTGATATTAAGCATAAACTTAATATTCATAATTACTCGAATTTAATTGCTTTTTTGAAGCAAAAAAATAAAGGATTTAGAAGCAGGAAAGCTCAAGTACTAAATGCTGAACACATAAATCGATTTCTCCAAGAAGCTCCAGACGACAAATTTCTGGCTGTAAAGGTTAGTAAATTAGCTAAAAATTCTAAATTTATAATACAAATAAATACATAAACTTATTTACAATTTGTTTTTATTATTTATTTTAGGTAGCTTTAATTTTTGGAGTGCAAGGAGCATGTAGAAGACATGAACTGTGTGACTTGACTGTCAATGACATTGAGGACAAAGGTGACATGCTTCTAGTCAGAATTCCGGTAACGAAAAATGATAAGCCGAGATCATTTGTAGTAACGGGTGATTTTTATAACATCTATAAGAAGTATGCTATTTTGCGCCCAAAACTTGTGTCGACGAACAGATTTTTTATATATTGCCGTAATGGCAGATGTTCAAAGCAAGTCATAGGCATCAATAGTTTTGGCAGTATGCCTAAAAGTGTAGCAATATTTCTGAAATTAGAAGAACCGGAATCTTATACTGGACATACGTTTAGAAGAAGTTCTGCGACGCTTCTAGCTGATTCTGGTGCTGATCTCTTGACTCTTAAGAGGCATGGGGGATGGAAATCCAACACAGTCGCTGAAGGTTACGTTGAAGACTCTGTAGGCAATAAAAAACGAATAGGCCAGCAAATTGCTAATGCCATAATAACCGAAGTCCCATCAACATCACGAAATGACCCAAACGACCCAAATGACCATAATATAACGACACAATTACCAATCAACGTTTATGTAGAAGACAAAGAAAACATAGAAATTGCAAATTTGAACTCATTGGCATCATCAAATAGTTCCCAAAATATTAATTTTAATATTTCTAATTGTCCGAATATTTCTATATTTATTAATAAAAAGAAACATGAATAAATCCTTTAGATAAATTTAGTTAAATTTATTTAAAACAAGTCACGTTCAAGTGACGTTCAATAAATTGTGTTTATTAAAAATATCAAGAGATCTAGTATCGATTTGCGTGTTTTATTCGAATTGTGGGAAATTAACGTGCGACAAAGTATTCCGCCATTTTGCAAACAAAATAATGTGTGCAAAGATAGAACTTTTCCCGCATGTGTAATATAAAATATTATCAAAGGTCATGTGTAAATGTCGTGGTCTCGCAATTATTTGCAAAGATGAGAATAACTTACATGAAAAGTGAGTGGAAAACATCAGAATTTGATTAATCGAGATTTTGATTCGCGGAAACTTTTCCAACGGTTAAATAATTGTGGTTTCGCGATTTAATTATCAACTTGGCGTAAACTGGTTAACTGCCATGATGCTATTTCATAGCGGCTATTGGACGATCATTAGAAATATAAGACGCATAGTTTGGCACAAGCTTTGTGCTGTTAAGAAATAAATTCATTTGTATCTAATTAGTTACGCGGAAGTCATCAACATAAATACGAATGACTGGCCCGCTTAGATTTATAAATTCGTCATCTCGTTAGTTTTATTTCAGTACTTGTTCAACTGTTGTTGTGTATACACCTATATGTATTGTAATCTCAACTCTTATCTTTTATAGTAATTAAACATTTATTAACTGATCAACCGTCTACCGTTATTTCAACCCTATCTTATTTGCAACCACTGTAAAATAATTTCAACAGGTTATGGGCACAGATACGTATGCAATTAAGATAGAAACGCGCGCGAACCGGGTTGTAGTGCAAAGTGGAAAAACGATCAGACGAACGATTAAACATAAGTGGGAAACGTAAAGTAGTTTCAACAAAAACACTATGTACTAAACTGAGCAAGTGAATTAATAATTTATTCCACCGCTGAGTCCAGTTGTACTAAACTTAACTATTATAAATTGAGAATCCCACCGTTGACTTCCAGTTGTACTAAACGGAGAACGATGATTTGATTAATTCCACCACGGATCCACCAAATGTACTTTTCTTACTTATGGGTTAAATTTAATTAACCCCTTCTTATACCTAGAGCTGCCACCAGGATTGTCTGTTTGCTATCCAATGGAATTGATAGCGAGCCGATAATCCAAAACTCGAATAATTACTTACTTAAGGATCCTTTTATCATTGGTAAGCGTGTGAATTGCGGAAGGCTTTCTCCAGAGACGCAGGATATTTATGACAAGCGACTAACTACACTGAGTATAAACGTATTTGTTTATAAGAAAAGATTTCAATTTTAACAATAAATGATTTATTAAATAATATTAAACAATAATTAAAACAAAGATGAAGAAAAAGAACCAAACAATTGGTTCTACAGATATATGTAACATTAATAAAATAGACTAATTTTAATTAAGTAATTGAAATTTATAGTTGACAAGAGACAGTAGGATAAAATATAATCTTTTTACAAGTTTACCGAGTAGGTAAAATTTACGACTCATACCTTGATTTATATTCCTTTTGGTCCGCATTTGGACTGCTTTATTGGCCCTTGGTGATTCGAATATTATTTGATGAGTAACCATCTATTTGAAACTTGTATTTATTTATATATTAATGAACTCGCGAATAATTTATTTAACCAGTTGTAAAACTAATTTAATTTAATAAAACTTATAAACCTTTTTAACACTTCAATAAAACAAAAGGAGCCAATTTTATTAGTTAGCTCGAATTAACACTGAATTTATAATTGATTTACTTGATTTAAAACTTGATCGAATTTATTTAATTTAATAGATGACCGAATTTATGAACCCCATCACCAGGAGACCGGCCTGGCCGCTCCCGTAGAGGTCTGGTGAATATTAACTGAAGACTGCCTGTTGACGACTGACTGTTCAAAAAACTAACTGAAGAAATTTTAATAATCATCCCTATTTATTAAAGTGAATTATTTCCCTTTTTGTGGTGGGGTTTGAATATGTGAAATACATAGAAAGGTCCTGCTATTTTGAGATGGTGAATAGGGCTAATTAATATTTTAAGCTGAGTGTACTGGCTCCAGATAACCCAAATATTATGTTAACGTTTGAATGTTATCTTGCCCTGGTAATTTCCAAGCTTTTAATTTTCATGTTATATATTTTACGGGAAGTTATTAATTATAATATCTGTTAATTTTAATAACGCACTAATTGCTTTTTGCTTTTAGAAATTGGTGTTCTTTAATATTATATTGATTTTTCCACATGTGTCTTGTGTGATAAAGCCAGCTAATCGGTTTTGACGCGTCTTAACTGTTAAGAAATCCTTATTTTATCAGTTAACCGTCTAGTCTTAACAAATTTAAGGGTCCACCCTTAAGTGGATATTTGTGTTACATTTTACCTAAAACTGTGGGAATTATATTTTTCTAAGTTACATGTGTGAGATAAAATTATTTAATAGTTTTTGGTCTAGACTCTAGACTGATGGGAGAATGTTACTTATTCTACTGTCTCTTTGTTTAAAGTACCTTGACCACACAAGGAGTTAAATACCATAGGCGTACCAACGTTTTCCTATGAAGATTTAAATTACGTTTTTAATTTAAATCGTCATTAAATGTAATTACATATTACTATTCTAATTAATATCAAATAATTATAGGTAAATTAATCCTTTTTGTGATTAGGAATTATAACTTAATTTCTAAATAACCTGATTTAACATACCAATTCATAATTTCAGCTTTAATAGTTACAATTTCCGGGGTCGGTATATATATAATTAAGAATTAATTTACGCGGGTTGTTACAACTAAGTGCGAAACGTAAAGTAGTTTCAACAAAAAACACTAAGTGAAAGGAAAACGTAAAGCAGTTTTTAGGAAAACAATAAGGGCGAAACGTAAAGTAGTTTCGAGATAAGAAGTAGTGAACAAGGAAAATGGCAGGCAAAATCAACGTAAGTGTTATTTCAAAGTTTGATGGCAAAAACTTCAAACAATGGAAATTTCAAATGATGTGTGCATTGAGAGCAAAGGGGGTTATGGAAATAGCAACTGGTGTAACCGTGCAACCTACAGGAAACGACAATTCCGCAAAGGAAGCTTGGGACAAAAAAGACGCTATTGCAATGTTCACAATAACTTCTGCGATCGACATATCACTAATAACTTTGGTAGAAAATTGCGTAAAAGCAAAGGAAGTTTTGGAGAAACTGGATCTAGTCTACGATCAAAAATCGGAAACTAATAAAATGATCAATGAAGAAAGATACCATAGTTATAAGATGGATAGAAACGACTCAATGGCAATACACATAGCAAAAATCAAAAGCCTAGCTAAAGAAGTAAGAAATTCTGGTGACGCCGTAAGCGACGCGTCGATATAATGACGAAAATCTTACTAGGACTACCTGAAAAATACAGAAGCTTCAGGCAAGCATGGTTGTCAGTTGATGAAACCAAGCAAACTTTGAAAAATCTAACGGCAAGATTGTTAGATGAGGAAGCGAATCTTACAACGGTAGAACACAGCGATGACGCATTTACAGCTCAGCTAAAAAAGAAGTCAATTTTGCAAAGAAGACAAAAACGACAATCACATGTTTCAATTGTTAAAAGAAAGGGCATTTTGCAAGAAACTGCAGGGCACCAAGAAAAGAGCGCACAAACGCGCAAGATGAACGTCCAAGACGAGAAAATGGGTCAAGGTCGAAAGAAGGAAATGTGTCAGCATTCCTAATAGGTGCAGAGGAACAAATCGACGAAATCCTAACAACAACGGAAAACGAAGAATGGGTGATGGATAGTGGAGCATCCGCTCATATGACTTACATCAAAGAAAATTTCGCAAGTTACGAAGAATTCGACGATGGAAACAAAGTAAAGCTTGGAAACAATAAAGTTCTAAAAGTACACGGAAAAGGAACAATTCAAATACAAAAGAAAACAAACGGAAATTGGTATGATGCCATAATTATAAACGTACTTTTTGTACCGGATCTAAGACGAAATTTATTTTCTGAAGGCGTATTAACAAAAAATGGTTATAAAGTTGTTAAAGAAAGCAATTACGCCAGCCCGCATTTCATTACGGCTTCTACCAGCCAGCTTCTAGAAGCTCAAAATTTGTAATGCATTGCGTTATATGGAAGCAAACTCACTTCAGCTGCTACAAGCAGGTCATAAAATGTATCGAATTTCACCAGCCAAGTATCGAATTTCACCAGCCCGGCTTGTAAAGTTGTCCACGTGGAGTACTGTACGTAATTGGTTAATATTTAGAATAAGGACTTATTATTGGATAATATAAAATGCTCGACATGGAGTAGTGTAGTTGTAATTGGTTAATATTTAGAATGAGGACTTATTATTGGATAATATTTGTATTACGAAAATTCTCTTAGCAGGTCGACGTCAGGTCCACGTGGACCCTGATGAAAGATGCATTTGTATACCAGGCGGGCTTGTAACGCGAGAGTTGTAAATATTTACAAGTCAAGCTGCAGAAGCCGGCGGTAATTAGATACTTCTAAATATTAGATAATAATATGTGTTGTAAAGTTATTACTAATAATAATTTATTTATGTAATTGATAAGCGATATGAAAAAAATTGAATATTGATGTCGAAATTTTTTCGATGCTGTTCTGTACCGATTTTTAAATTTTTTGTATATTCCGGGATTTTACGCATTCTTCAATCGGAAAATAAAATTTATCATAATATTATCCCAAATTACTAATAATTTTCTTACCTTTCCAATAATAACATCCAGTAGCTTCCTTCGACGCGTACTATTTATTTTATACATTCTTGTTGTAGGTGTCAATCATCGTAACAGAATTTTGGTTATTCGATGTCATCGTTAATTTGTTACGTTATCACATTTTAATATTCTTTTTCGAACAACAGAATTTTGTGTTTCCAAATGTTATATTCAATTATATCCCACAGTAATAATTTTAATTTTATTTGAACATTCACAGAAACTACCCCTATTATAATTTATTTTGCTCAGATTTTGACAACAAGTAAACAATTTTAAAATTAAAAAGTGTTCCGAGAACACATGTTAGATACAAAATAATATCCAAAAATAATCACCTTCTTTTATTGCTTTTTATTATGGGAATTATTAAAAAATTAGTATAAATATCTAATTAACGATATACAAAAAATCAATTAGTTTCAATCAATTAATTGATTTCTTGTATTACTTCTATTCACTAATATTATTTTGTATCTAACATGTGTTCTCGGAACACTTTTTAATTTTAAAATTGTTTACTTGTTGTCAAAATCTGAGCAATATAAATTATAATAGGGGTAGTTTCTGTGAATGTTCAAATAAAATTAAAATTATTACTGTGGGATATAATTGAATATAACATTTGGAAACACAAAATTCTGTTGTTCGAAAAAGAATATTAAAATGTGATAACGTAACAAATTAACGATGACATCGAATAACCAAAATTCTGTTACGATGATTGACACCTACAACAAGAATGTATAAAATAAATAGTACGCGTCGAAGGAAGCTACTGGATGTTATTATTGGAAAGGTAAGAAAATTATTAGTAATTTGGGATAATATTATGATAAATTTTATTTTCCGATTGAAGAATGCGTAAAATCCCGGAATATACAAAAAATTTAAAAATCGGTACAAAACAGCATCGAAAAAATTTCGACATCAATATTCAATTTTTTTCATATCGCTTATCAATTACATAAATAAATTATTATTAGTAATAACTTTACAACACATATTATTATCTAATATTTAGAAGTATCTAATTACCGCCGGCTTCTGCAGCTTGACTTGTAAATATTTACAACTCTCGCGTTACAAGCCCGCCTGGTATACAAATGCATCTTTCATCAGGGTCCACGTGGACCTGACGTCGACCTGCTAAGAGAATTTTCGTAATACAAATATTATCCAATAATAAGTCCTCATTCTAAATATTAACCAATTACAACTACACTACTCCATGTCGAGCATTTTATATTATCCAATAATAAGTCCTTATTCTAAATATTAACCAATTACGTACAGTACTCCACGTGGACAACTTTACAAGCCGGGCTGGTGAAATTCGATACTTGGCTGGTGAAATTCGATACATTTTATGACCTGCTTGTAGCAGCTGAAGTGAGTTTGCTTCCATATAACGCAATGCATTACAAATTTTGAGCTTCTAGAAGCTGGCTGGTAGAAGCCGTAATGAAATGCGGGCTTACGTATATGAAAATAAAAATTTAGTTGCTGTTGCTACTAGAAGGTCAAATAATTTGTATACACTACATTTTAAAACCATCACAAATTATGAAGTCAACTATGCCGCAACGGATATGGAAAAATTGATTACATGGCACAACAGGCTTGGTCACGTAAATATAAAAGCAATAAAAAGTTTAGTTAGAAAAGGCGAAATTCGAGGAATAAATTTAATAAAAATAGAAGACATAAAATGCGAGAGTTGTATTTACGCGAAACAACATAAATTAAAATTCGGTCGAGCAAACCACAAAGTGAAGCCGGGAGAAGTAATTTTCAGCGACGTGTGTGGATCATTCGCCGAAACGAGTATCGGAGGTTTAAATTACTTCCTGCTATTTAAAGATCAATCAACGGGTTACCGCGTAGTATTTCTTCTCAAACACAAAAGTGACGCCTTACAATCTTTCAAGTCGTTTGTTAAACTGTGCAATAATAAATTCGGGCATCCAATAAAAACATTGCATGTCGACAATGGAACGGAATTTATTAATAAAAATTTCAAAGACTTTTTACGCGATCGGGGAATCGAATGAAAGAACAGCTCCGTATACACCTGAGCAAAACGGACGTGCGGAACGCGAAATGAGAACAATAGTGGAAAGTGCACGAGCAATGCTATACGAAAAAGACCTAATAACGGAATTATGGGGTGAAGCCGTTAACACAGCGGTATACGTGTTGAACAGAACACCTAATACAAATGCACCTGAAACTACACCATACGAATTGTGAACAGGCAAGAAAGCAAATCTGTCGCATATAAAAACATTCGGAAGTTTAGCGTATGTACATGTTCCAAAACAAAAACGCACAAAATTGGAACCAAAAAGCAAAAAGACAATATTAGTGGGTTATGATGGTAATTCAACAAATTATCGCTTACTCGACATGGAAACCAAGAAAGTCACGATCTCCAGAGATGTCATTTTCAATGAAGACTTGGTAGGACCAATCGAGAGAAAGAACACCGTCCAAGTTGATCTAGAAGACTACGATGAAGAAGACAACGAGGAAGAACCGGAAGTTCCAGTAGCTGAAGAAGTCGAAGAAGCCGTAGACGAACCAGTGGTGGAACAGCCCAGATATCAACTACGTTCAAGAGAAAGGATCTCGGCACCACACAGGTATGACGATTTCGAAGTAAATTTTGTTGCAGAAGAACCTCAAACTTACGAAGAAGCAATGTCATGCAAAGATTCGGAGAAGTGGCAAGATGCGGTGGAAGACGAACTGAGAGCATTAGAAAAAAATTCAACATAGGAGTTAACCGAAAGAAAACAAAACCAGAATGTCATATATTGTAGGTGGGTTTTTAAAATTAAAAAACAACCCAGATGGAACGAAAAGTATCAAGGCCTTAAATTTCTTTTGTTTATCTTTTTAATGTTTTTGCTCTGATTAGTTTTAAGTTTATTTTATTTCTGTTTTGTCTCTTTTATTATACAGGAACTAATTAACACAAAGAATTGGTGGAAGTGTTAAGAAATAAATTCATTTGTATCTAATTATGTAGTTACGTGTTACGCGGAAGTCATCAACATAAATATGAATGGCTGGCCCGCTTAGATTTATAAATTCGTCATCTCGTTAAGTTTATTTCAGTACTTGTTCAACTGTTGTTGTGTATACACCTATATGTATTGTAATCTCAACTCTTATCTTTTATTATAATTAAACATTTATTAACTGATCAACCGTCTATCGTTATTTCAACCCTATCTTACTTGTAACCACTGTAAAATAATTTCAACATGTGCACAACATTCATCTAATAATTTTTATGACTACTATGTTAGTCTAGGCAACATAGTCCAAAAATTGGCTTCAGCTTGCAAAATATCCGGGGAAGCTGAAATTTAGCAGACATTACCTATATTGAAGTGTCTAAATGAACTCCCCAAAAATTCCATTCTGGCGTCTCCCTTAATTGGGGGAGAAAAACTTGTCTCCCAGAATGTTGAAAGTTTTATCCCCCATAATACGGTTTTTGACTACTTATAGCTGACTTATTGTCACTTTTCCGAAAAATTATCATCAGACCAAAAGTAAAGATCATAAAATTCTCTTCAAGATATATTTTTAAATTTTTATATGACGTAATTATTCCTGAAATAACATACCGAAAATATGATTCACCTTTAAAATGGTGGAATATTGATTAATTGTATGGATAGAAATATTTTGCGAAAGGCGAAATGCGTTTAAAAATAAATAAACTGAGTTGGAACGAAGGTTTAAAATTGAAGAACAATAGATTTCCTCAAAATTTGCCCATGTTATAGTGTTGTAGTTCAAGCAATGAAACTGTAAAATTGGCGTGAGTTTACAATAGATCAGGGCAAGCTGAAATTTTTGCAGACAAATATATTCTTCTTAGAATGCCGTATTTTCATAGAAGGTTCGATACCATAGCGTCGTACTCGTCTCTGTTCTTTGCGAGTATTAATGTTACAGCGTCCCGAATATCGAACCATTACCTCACATTCTTTAGCCAGGATTGCCTCTTCTTTCCGAGATCCCTCCTCTTGTATTATCCTTCATGATCAGTTGGAGAAGAACATATTTTTCACCTCTGAAGATATTCCCGAAGTAAGCCGCCTTTCTTCTTTTAATAGTGGTTAGGACTTCTCGATCTTTATGCATAAGATGCAAAACCTCTTTGTTCGTGACTTCACTCAACTCAATCCAAAAATATTCTGAGCATTCTTCGGTACATCCACATCTCGAAAGCCTCCAGTTTATTAATTGACTAGCCACTTGAAAATCGAGGTCCATTTCGCCAGCCCCCCCATCGCGAATTTGGGGTCGAATTTGGTGTCAATCGTTTGTGTTTCGTTTGTGGTCGTTTGTGTTTCTATTATTTTCGTTTGTGAAACACCGTTCGCGAAATATCTTAAAAATAAGTTTGGGGGGCTGGGGAAATGCTAGCCCCCAATCGCGAATTTGGGGTCGAATTTGGTGTCAATCGTTTGTGCTTCGTTTGTGGTCGTTTGTGCTTTTATTATTTTCGTTTGTGCCAACACCGTTCGCGAAATATAGACTTTTAAAATTTTATAAACCTCTGAGCAACAATCGTTACAACAAACATTAATTTAGGAAGAAATAAAGTACATTGTAACAGTTTTTCGTAAAATATTTTTATTTAAAATGATGATACTCAAAAGTTAATTATCAAAGGATAATCAAAAGATAATTATCAATGAAAAATTCAATTATCCTTTGATAATTATGATTGGATAATCCAATTATCATTGGGACATGATTGGATAATCCAATAATATTTTTACGGTTGGTAAGAAATACGATTAGTTTACTATATATTCTTTAACTATATTAGTAAAATAACAATAATTAAATTTAACGATTAACGACAAGATTTTAATAATGCCTCGCAAAACACACGTCAACGTGGAAAATCTACTAGATGTTCTTCATAAACATAAATCTGAAATTCGAGATCCAAATACCAAAATAATTAGCCCGGTTTCGCATCCAGTATGGAAAAATATACTCAAGGATTTGAATTTCGATATATCTCAAAAATATCTCTATAGTATTGTAGCCTTCAAATTGTTCCTTATGACATTTGGCGCTACAGAACGGTTTTCCTTTAATCAGTACGATCTCAAAATTGCAATTCCTTTTAGGCTTCTATACAAAGTATAGCAAGAAGCCTTATGATCTGGCTCCGTGTCCGTCTGTCTGTCTGTCTGTCTGTCTGTCTGTCTGTCCGTCTGTCCGTCTGTCCGCATAATTCAAAATCATACAGAGCGTTTCAAATCGTGTTGGAAATACTCTGTGTGTATAGAGGTCTAAGAACTGGGTAGCCAGTGCGCTACTTTTAGGCTTCTATACAAGGTATAGAAAGAAGCCTTATGGTCTGGCTTCGTGTCCGTCCGCATGTTTCAGAGCCTATCATAACGTTGATCAACTGATACGTTGTTATATTGTAAATACTTCGTCTATATAGTATTGCGTTAATCTGTTAATCCGTTGTTTCGATTCGCTAATGCAATTTATAAATACGCAAATGTTCGAAAGAAATTTACTACGTTAAAGATATTTTCAACGAGGTCTCCCTATATAAACTACTTGTTAGGCTACTATACAAAGTATAGCAAGAACCCTTATGATCTGGCTCCGCGTCTATCCGTCCGTCTGTCCGCATAATTCAAATCTAATCAGAACCTTCGAAATTGTGATTGTAAACACATCGTGTACCTATATATAATTAAATAAAATTTGTTTTAAATTTAAAATCGAAGTTCTACCCACGTTCTGTAAAAATTTTTTTTTTATGATTTAAGAAATGAAATGTTCTGGGATTTATATTGGAACTTAAAATGCTATTTTTTTGTTTTTATGTGAAAAAATAATTTTTTATTTATTTTAACCATAGCAGTGGCTTGATGTGATTAGTGAAGTTAAGTTGTAAATAAAAGAGAAAGGAGAGGATTGGTCCACCTCAAAAAATGGACCGTCCATTACAGAGAAGTAAAGTTTCGAATGGAATTTATAAGTTTGATTGTTATTACTTATATAGTAAATGATAATTACCAATCGCAAAAAATTTAATTGGTGCAGATTATCTGATTATGTGATATTACATTATATGGCGACCTCCAAAAATATTCAATATTTACTTAGAGTATGTCTTGGGACAGTGGAGAAGAAGCTGGGGTTAGACATATAATTCACCAAGTTTAGGAAGTTGATCGTATCGATGTCAAAAATATTCGCAAAAAGAATTTAATTTCCAGAGATGTTTAATTCCAATTTGCATTATTATTATATAGTATTTTAGTTGGCAATGATCACCAACTTAAAAAAACAGATTATCCGTTAATTTAGGGCTCTATACAAAGTATACACCGAGAAAAAAAAATTAAGTAGGAATTTGTCTTGCAACAATTTGAAATAATTTCTCTTCACAGAGAAAAAATTGTTTTGATTTGAAGTATTTTTTTACTTCAAATTGAAGTGCAAATTCGTCTCGCATCAATTTGATGTCAATTTTACAAGAAGTGAAGTAAATTTGACAACAATTAATGTAATAATTATTTCAAATTGTTGCAAGACAAATTCCTACATAATTTTTTTGTCGGTGTGTGTAGAAGCGATATAATCAAAGTATAGAATCTTATCAACGTATCATCGGATTAGCGGATCAACGTATCAGCGGATCAACGTATCAGCGGATCAACGGATTAAAAGTTATATAAGTGAACGTCGATAATACAAATGGTATAATTATTAAATCTTCAAGCTTATTATTTATATATAATAAATAATAAGTTTTCTATGCTCCGTTAACGCTCAATAAATTAGTGTTTTCAAAAACTAAAGACAAAACTCCCTTAACTGAAAGAGCTAATTTAGTTTACAAGTTAAAATGTAAACAGTGCGGTCTTTATTACGTGGGTCAAACTTCACAGTGGCTTTCAAAACGTATATATCAACACCGTTATGACATCCGTTTAGGTAATAGCAAAACTGGTTTATCTAAACACATTATAGAGACAGGACATTCCACTGCAGATGATGATGTCGAGGTTTTAGTGTCGGAGAATAACTACTATAAACGTATTTTCTTAGAATCAGCCTACATATCTACAACAAATAATAACATGAACATACAAAATGACTATAAAACATTAAATCATGGTTACCTGGAGCTTCTAAAAAGATTTTTGGAGAAGATAGAAACCCGATCCTGATATTATTTTAGTGCCTTCACTATTGATCTTTAATTTGTTTTTAACTATTGTAATTTTCACTTTTATGCAATCTTCTACTCTTGAGAGGTTATATCCATGTTTTCGCGGTTTTTGGTATGAATTTAAAATTTTACATGTTTGCAAGATCTCATTGGAAGAGATATAAATTATATAGGTGGCTTCACACAATCATAATTTATTTGACATTCAACAAAAATTTTATTATGTTTTTAACTAGGCTTTTGCCGTTCATGATTTTTTGTGTAATTTTTAACCCCGTTAAAATATTATTAATATTCCTCCATACCATAGTCATCTCGACCAGAAACATTGTTCATCTTGGTTTGCCTGGTGAGTCTGCCTCTCAAGGGTGATTGCGTTGATTTCAATATTGTATCTTTTAGCCTTGAAGATGGCGTAATTATAACGCCGAAACGTTGGCTTTAGCAAACTTTTAGTTTCATTTTGGTCTCCTAAATCCCAAAAACATATTCTCTCATATATTGACCAGGGAAGAAATTTAATATTAATCAGCTTATTATTTATATAATATAAACTAAATAACACACAACAAAAAAAACGGATCAACATAACAACGGATCAAAGTATCAACGTATAAGGTTTATACAGGTAGTAACTTATATAACCAATTTTCGCGCCCTTACCCATAATGCACCTAAACATTTACCAACCGTAAAAATCGTCATAGTCCTCAAGATTTGCGAGGAAATCGTCATTATACGCCCAGCTGTCATACCGCATAGACCGCTTGGACAAAAGTGTGCTCATCGATATAATTTCGCTACAGCTATTTTGTTTTTATTATAAAGTAGGTTATTATAAATTATCGAGAGTCGACTGTATAAGGTTTATACAGGTAGTAACTTATATAACCAATTTTGGCGCCATTACCCATAATGCACCTAAACACTTACCAACCGTAAAAATCGTCATAGTCCTCAAGATTTGCGAGGAAATCGTCATTATACGCTCAGCTGTCATACCGCATAGACCGCTTGGACAAAAGTGTGCTCATCGATATAATTTCGCTACAGCTATTTTGTTTTTATTATAAAGTAGGTTATTATAAATTATCGAGAGTCGACTGTATAAGGTTTATACAGGTAGTAACTTATATAACCAATTTTGGCGCCATTACCCATAATGCACCTAAACATTTACCAACCGTAAAAATCGTCATAGTCCTCAAGATTTGCGAGGAAATCGTCATTATACGCTCAGCTGTCATACCGCATAGACCGCTTGGACAAAAGTGTGCTCATCGATATAATTTCGCTACAGCTATTTTGTTTTTATTATAAAGTAGGTAACACAACAACACTTTCATAATGCCTAGAAAGCAGTTGACACCTGAAGAGCGAAAAGCAGCAGCTGCCCGTCGACGCCAGAAGGACGCTATCAGGAAACATACTATTAGACAAGATCCTTCGTTTCGTTTACAGGAACAAGTTCGCGACACCGAAAGCCATCGTCAAGCCCGTCAAGATCCTTCGTTTCGTTTGCAGGAACAAGTTCACAACACCGAAGGCCATCGTCAAGCTCGACAAGATCCTTCGTTTCGTTTACAGGAACAAGTTCGCGACTCCGAAAGCCATCGTCAAGCCCGTCAAGATCCTTCGTTTCGTTTGCAGGAACAAGTTCACAACACCGAAGGCCATCGTCAAGCTCGACAAGATCCTTCGTTTCGTTTACAGGAACAAGTTCGCGACTCCGAAAGCCATCGTCAAGCCCGTCAAGATCCTTCGTTTCGTTTACAGGAACAAGTTCGCGACACCGAAAGCCATCGTCAAGCCCGTCAAGATCCTTCGTTTCGTTTACAGGAACAAGTTCGCGACTCCGAAAGCCATCGTCAAGCCCGTCAAGATCCTTCGTTTCGTTTACAGGAACAAGTTCGCGACACCGAAAGCCATCGTCAAGCCCGTCAAGATCCTTCGTTTCGTTTACAGGAACAAGTTCGCGACTCCGAAAGCCATCGTCAAGCCCGTCAAGATCCTTCGTTTCGTTTACAGGAACAAGTTCGCGACACCGAAAGCCATCGTCAAGCCCGTCAAGATCCTTCGTTTCGTTTACAGGAACAAGTTCACGACTCCGAAAGCCATCGTCAAGCCCGTCAAGATCCTTCGTTTCGTTTGCAGGAACAAGTTCGCGACACCGAAAGCCATCGTCAAGCCCGTCAAGATCCTTCGTTTCGTTTGCAGGAACAAGTTCACAACACCGAAGGCCATCGCCAGGCTCGTCTTGATGAAGACGTGCGCATCCACGAACATAATCTCCGTAGAATTCGTGAGCAAGGCTCATGGCAAGATGAAACAAATCGATTTGAAGCTGAAATTCGCAAAGGCTGCACTCACGTATGTCATTCATGTGGGGGACTCTTTTTTCACTACTCCATTAAAACTCACAGCATGACGGAACTCCTTTTAGCTGGAAAGCAGCAATCCTTCATTGACTCAGTAATTATAATCCCACCCACTTCAGACCTCGCTGAATTTTGCTCAACTTGTCACAGAACTATCCAACAAAACCGGATTCCACGTCTTTGTCTCTCCAATGATCTGCAGTTTCCCTATGTTCCACAATGTGTAAAGAATCTGACACGTTTGGAAGCCCGTTTGGTCTCAGCTCGACATGTGTTTCAGTCCATTTGGGCTATATATGGAATGCATGGACAGATGAGAACCAAAGGACGAATTATTAACGTCCCAGTCTCCATAGACAATACCATTCAATCCCTTCCGAGACTCCCGAATCAGGACGATGTTTTGCACATCCGACTCGCCCGTCAAATTGAAGTTCCGAGAAATTATACAGCTGGTAACATTCGTCCGGCTTGCGTGATGGATGCCGCTAAAATTCTTACCCGATCTCCGCTTTACCGTGAATACGGAATCACTCTTTCAAGCAATTGGACCGAGATATGTCAGCATCAAATTGATGTGGCATTACACGAAAACCCAGAAGAAATTGCGATGGATGTTCAAGAGGAAGAGGAAGTCGATGACGTAAATCCTGGCAGAGGAGAGACTTTAATTACTAGTGATGAGGGAATCCGGATGGCTCCAGCGGAAGGAAACCAACCAATCTCTATTCTATATGATCCTGACTCGTATTTTCTTACGTTTCCTCAAATATTTGCTGGGCACCGAATGAAGCCATCCGATAGTAATGGTAAATTACTAAGCCGCTCCGAATTTGTCAAATCAATGGCGCGTAACAGTGATCGCCGTGCCGTTGAAAATGTCGAGTTCTTACTGTTTTTGGCCAAATCGCTCGAAATTCAGAGAATTTCTGATAATCGCAAGGTGTGCCTTCGTAAACGAAGACGCAATGGAGAGTTAATCCGAGTCACTGCGGAACAAGTTAGTCATTCTAATTTTGTGGATGGGTTAGTTAATGATGATAATGCTTTTAAGGTTTTACAAGGAGTACGAAACTCATGTCATCACTGGCATCAAGAAGGCCTTAAAGTCCGAAGGATGGTCAGTCAGTTCAATTTGCCTCATCTCTTCATTACTATTAGTGCCGCTGAGCTAAAATGGAACGAGTTGATTGTGATTCTCAAGCATATTCTTGACAAAATTACAATTTCTGAAGAAGAAGCACAAAATATGTCAAAGAATGACAAACAATTACTTATTCAGCGCGATCCCGTGACTTGCGCTCGATATTTTGAACATCGCACTTCTGCTCTTTTCAAGACCTGGAAAAACTCCCAAGGCCCATTTGGAAACCGATCCATTAAGCATTCCTATCATCGCATTGAGTTCCAACATCGAGGAAGTCCCCACGTCCATATGATCTTGTGGATTGATGGCGCACCAAACTTTGATGCTTCCAACTCATCTTCTACTCAAGATGTTTGCCGGTTTGTTGACGAAATTATAACTTGTTCCACGGACTGGCCTGAATATGATCCCATTCACCAGCTTTTATGTTTTCAAACTCATCGACACACCCACACATGTAGAAAGAAAAGCCACAAAGGAGTCAAATGTCGGTTTGGAATTCCATTTTTCCCAATGGACGAAACCATTATTCTCCATCCATTCGAGGAGCAACAGGAGGAAATTGAGATTTTCCAACGCGATTACAAAACGATTCGTGACTATCTTGATACGAATGAACTGCCACTTTCCTCAGATATGACATTTGCGGGGTTTCTACAAGAATTATCCATGACACGAAATCGTTACATTTCTGCTATTCAAAGCTCCTTGAAAAAACCTAAAATCATCATTCGGAGGCGGCCATGTGAGACTTACATAAATCCATACAGTGAGAAAATCCTGAGACTCCAGAAATCTAACATGGATATTCAGTTTATTTTAGACGCCTATGCTTGTTGCTGTTACATCATTGACTACATTAACAAGAGTGATCGTGGAACTAGCGACCTCTTGCGTAAGGTTCTTGAAGATGTCAGAAGCGGAAACAAGTCTTTGGCTCAACGTCTTCAGGCTCTTGGTGCGGCTCATCACATGAACAGTGAACTCTCTGCTCAAGAGGCTGCTTACAACGTGCTTCAGATTCCAATGAGCCGATGCACAGAGGCATCCATTTTTATACCAACAGGTCCAGCCGATCAACGAACCAGAATGATTAAAACTAATATTCAGTTAGAAAATCTCAGTCCGGACTCTGAAGATGTCTTTGTAGACGGACTTTTACAACGATATAGTTCACGACCAGATGCATTATCTAACCTTAATCTTGCACAATTTTCAGCTTGGTATGATTTTTCATTAAAACGAGGAAGTACACAGATGGCCCAAGAAAACGATGATATTGTAGAAACTGAAGACGTACAAAGTATCGATAAATATTTTCCTCTAAAGAATGGCAAACCTGGATACGTTTGGAAGCGAACATTTCCAAAAATTATTCGCCACGTCCGCTACAACAAGAATAAAGATCGTCACAACTTTTTCCGCGAACAAGTGATGCTCTATCTTCCTTGGAGGGATGAGGAAACCGAAATTATAAATCAAGATTGCGAGAAGATAGCGACTGATAATATAGAAGCAATTTCTGCCAATCGTCGCGAATTTAATGCCTTTCAAGAAGATATTCTGGATGTCGCAATGGATAGCGCATTGAGTGAGGATCGTCAATCTGACGATGACAAATCTGATAGCATACCGGAAGAGATTCAGGAGGAATTCGAATTAATCGACCCCGTTGCTGCTGGTGCCATTGACTTTGGTGGTGACGTGATACGCCCAATGTCTGAAAAGTTTACGCTTCCTAATCGAATTCCCAATAAAGAGTTTGAAGAATTATTCTCATCGCTAAATACTCAACAACGGGATTTTGTAACTCACCTGCTTGATCACTTCAAAAGGTCTCCCGATATCCCCATCTACACCTACTTAAAGGGAGGTGCCGGTGTAGGAAAGTCTCATGTAATTAGAACTCTATACCAAGCATTAATCAGAGTGTTCAATGATAAAGTTAATTCGAATCCTGATAAACCTTCTGTCCTTCTGACGGCTCCAACCGGATTAGCGGCATTTAATATCTTCGGACTCACAATTCACAACGCATTCCAACTTCCCGTGAACCAAAAAGAAGCTAGCAAGCTCTCAGACAGCGTCTCTAATACAATGGCCACTCTCTATTCAGAACTTCGTGTTCTTATTATAGACGAGATTAGTATGGTTGGTCAACATATTTTGGAAATGATCGACAAACGATTGAGAGACCTATGTGACGGATGTAAACCTTTCGGTGGTATATCGGTCATAGCCGTTGGCGACTTCAGGCAGCTGCCACCTGTTATGGCAACATCCCTTCTGGCTGGAACAATGTCGAATTCGATTTCGTCGCTTTTCAACAAACCCTTATGGCACATGTTTACTGTTCATGAACTGACCACAATTATGAGACAACGCGATGATGCAGCTTTTGCTCTTGCATTAAACAATATGGCGTCAGGGACGATGACTGATGATGATTTGAAACTGTTCAAATCCCGTGAGTTTCCAACTACGCCTGAAGAAATAGTAAGCAGACGCCCTATTCATCTTTTTTACACGAATGAAGCAGTTGATGCCCACAATAGTTTTGCATTATCCTGTTTGCCAGGAAATCAAGCCA
Source organism: Podabrus alpinus (assembly GCA_932274525.1). Lineage (NCBI taxonomy): Eukaryota > Metazoa > Arthropoda > Insecta > Coleoptera > Cantharidae > Podabrus > Podabrus alpinus. The sequence continues at coordinate 60,693,213 of OW026457.1, read as the reverse complement.
TCTCAACCGCCAAGGATTCCCTTTCTGCTTACACGAGCGAGACATCCAAAGTTGCACTCCTCAACTGGATAGCATCTGCACCTCTATCTAAGACACAGGGACTTCACACAAGCCTCTTTCTCAAAGAAGGTGGACGTTATATCATGACAGTGAATGTAGACACAAGTGACGGTTTGGTTAACGGTGGGATGCATTCTGAAAAGAATTGACTTTGGTATTAGTACTTTGGATGCATCTAGACAAAAGCCTCTCCGTCTCTGGGTCAAGTTTGAAAATTCCCGAAGTGGACAGAAGCTTCGTTTGCGCAATATTAACCTCAGTCAGCAACTTCAAATTGATTCGGAATGGACTCCCATCTCACCATGTACGGTCGTCATCCAGCCACGATCGAATTCGGCCACAAAGGTAACAAGGACGCAATTCCCACTTAATGCAGCTGAAGCTCAAACTATACATAAATCCCAAGGATCCACATACGAGCTCGTTGTTGTCCATTTTACTCCTGGAATCAAGCGTGCTCTTCTGTATGTCGCATGTTCACGAGCAACAAAGGCATCAGGATTATTTCTTATTGGAATCGTTAAAAAGACAAAAATGCCACAAGAGAATGATCCCATATCTATTGAATTCAAACGACACCAGGAGATGAAGCTAATTCCTTCATTTGAACATTTGCGAATTAGGGATGATAGCAACAGACAAATACAAGTCATATTTCACAATGTCCAGTCACTTCCTGCTCATTATAGTCTCTATGCATCGGATGACGTCTATAAGAGTTCGGATATCATCCTTATGGCGGAGACATGGACGCTCTCAAGTGACAATTTTCCGCTAGGAGATCATCTTCTTGCTGCATCAGTAGATAGTAACGATGTCCGTCGACCGATTGGTGTACGTGTGTATTGTTGTCCGTCTGTTCATGAATGTATTATAGACACCAATTCCGAAATAGAATACGACTCACGAGGTTCCTGCAGTGTTTCTTCTATTGTCTTCTCTAACATCCGAATAATTGTCGTTTACAAGTCACCAGGGTTTAATTGTAACACAATGATCTCTTTAATAAAAAAGCAGATGTCTCGCTTATACTTAGTACCACGTACTCTGGTTACTGGAGATTTCAATGAGGATTTCAGCAAGGAAGAAAGTAATGGCCTACAACATGCACTTAGCGAACTAGGACTCCAAATTCGGTCGGCAGCGATACCCACTACGCGGAATGGCACGCAAATTGATGCGATTTTTTCCAACTTTGAAGTGTCAGCTACCGGAATCTACACATCGATTTCCTCTTACCATGAGCCGCTTTGGGCCAGAATTAACATAAACTAATTTGCGACAGACATCTTTGGACGTGGAATGGATGTTGTTGGTATAAACACCGTCATCAATTACTATATGCCATCCGATGCAGATAGTTATTTACATAGTGTTGCTCGTGCAAGTCGTTTTGACTCTGTGGGAAGAGCTATCACGTTTGTTTTCAGCGATGAAGATGCCAAATTATCGAACAAAGTTCAAACTAGGTTCCAAGTGAAAATTATCAAATTTTCGACCTACCCTATCTATCTTTTAATCAAATATATATTTTGATTCTAAATATTTCTATTCAAACTTATTTTTATTTATTACCTTATCCAGGGGGATAAGGGTAAGGGGTGTAGGGGTTATGCTGCAGAGGTAGTGCCTTTTACCGGGACGGTCACATCGAGCGTGATAACAGAAGATGGTCCTTGATGGTAACTGGTCCTCGCAGGATACCCAACTCTCACTTATGGCTCCACGTGCCACACCCTGGAAACTGCGTTGACCCGCAGGCGAAACTAAGTGAAGGGCCAGATATGGCAATAACCGAGTGGTTGCCGGTATAAGCAACTTCCTTAATTGTATTACCGATAGCTTCGGATGGATGAACAAGCAAGTGTAGGGCACTTTCTTGTCCTTGGATAGAGAAATCATTCCTAAACGCGGACGAATCAAGCAATATAGTCAACGGCATAGAATGCAGATGGCAGCGGAAAACCTTCTTCTTCTTCACTTCACGGTGTAGGCGTTATTGCTTGTTCCGGTACCCATCCTTTTCTTGCTCTTCCCACACTTGTTTGTCCCGGTGGTTTATATCGCTTGTTATACGAGTATTACATGACCTTCTGCTGTTCTTTATTTGTTGATAGAATTTTCTCACATTGTTGGTACTATTTTCTTCTATTTCTTTCATTCTTCGTTCGATCCATTCGTTTTTAGGTTTCTATACAAAGTATAACAAGAAGCCTTATGATCTAGCTCCGTGTCTGTCTGTCCGTCCGTCTGTCTGTCTGTCCGCATAATTCAAAATCATGCAGAGCGTTTCAAATCGTGTTGGAAATACTCTGTGTGTATAGAGGTCTAAGAACTGGGTAGCCAGTGCGCTACTTTTAGGCTTCTATACAAGGTATATTTATGATTAGGGCCAATTTATTTGTCAAATCGTCTTGACGTTTCTTCGGCGAATCGCCCATGAAAGCTGCGGGTCTCGCGGAAGGAGGAACAACCGGTAAAACCGTCACGATCATCCACTCGGGTCGTGAGTATTTCGGATCCATTCCCAGGGCGCTGCAATCTGCGTCGCTAATTTGTCTAAAGATATGCAGTACTTCTTCCGCCAACAAATACTTTTTTCTTGTGGAACTTTTCCGTCGGATTCCTTCCATTCGCCCGTCAAATCGAGACCCGATTTTTAGGCTTTTATACAAAGTATAGCAAGAAGCCTTATGATCTGGCTCTGTGTCCGTCTGTCCGTCTGTCCATATAATTCAAAATCATACAGAGCGTTTCAAATCGTGTTGGAAATACTCTGTGTGTATAGAGGTCTAAGAACTGCGTAGCCAGTGCGCTACTTTTAGGCTTCTATACAAGGTATAGAAAGAAGCCTTATGGTCTGGCTTCGTGTCCGTCCGCATGTTTCAGAGCCAATCATAGCGTTGATCAACTGATACGTACGTTGTTATATTTTAAATACTTCGTCTATATAGTATTGCGTTAATCTGTTAATCCGTTGCTTCGATTCGCTAATGCAATTTATAAATACGCAAATGTTCGAAAGAAATTTACTAAGTTAAAGATATTTTCGAAGAGGTCTCCCTATATAAACTACTTGTTTTACTTTGATGTGAAAAAATAATTTTTTATTGATGTGGTTAGTGAAGTTAAGTTATAAATAAAAGAGAGAGGAGAGGATTGGTCCACCTCAAAAAAAGGACCATACATTACAGAGAAGTAAAATTTCTAATAGAATGGAAAAGTTTGATTGTTATTACTTATATAGTAAATGATAATTACCAATCGCAAAAAATTTTATTGGTGCAGATTATCTGATTATGTGATGTTACATTATATGGCGATCAAAAATAACCAGATAATAACAACTTTCCACACCAGAAAGGTAGCTGTATAGAAGCCTAAGAACTGCCGCTAAAGCGAGTTCCACCTTGTTTTTTCTTAATTAATATGCAAGTTTTGAATTAAATACCTATTTTTAGAATACCCTGTAGATAGATTGACATTTTCAAAATTTGTTAAAATTTTGATAATGCTTGGGAAGGTCGAGGTTATCGAAAAGCAAGGGAACAGCTGAAAGGGTGCATATTTTTACGCAAGAAAATTGTGAGTTTTCTGAGTAGTTTATTTGATTTTTAAAATCAAACCGAAGCTTCTTATTACTGTTTTTTTCGAGTTCTAAATTATAGTATTAATTTATCGAAAGTCGGATTGCCGGTATTAAGTATTAGAAGCTGTTTTGTGATTTGGAAAAACGTGTGTGTTACAACGTGCCGAATACAAATTTTCCGTACGGAAGCTAAAAACGGTCAGAGTTTTTTTAAAACATTTATTCGATTTGGGAAAGTTATTTACTGCGTGATTTTCAAGTAGCACGAATGGTTAACTTTTTTTGGATGTTTATCATCGACTTTGGTTTACCGCTATTATCATATAAAACACCTGTAAATTGTCAACGTTCGAATTCGATCTGATAGCACCATATCAATTTTACAACTAATCTGCCATCGACAAACATACCAGGGGTGTGCCGATAACAAGATTGTAGGGTGAGCCAAAACTTTTGTTTTTATCATTGTTTTTTTTGGGGTTGGTGATACCGCCGAAATTATTCGTTTGTTTCGTGGTGTACCTATAGTGCGCTGGCGATATTGTTTTGGCTTCTGAAGAAGCGAAGTTCAACCTAACTTATATTGTTTGTAAAATAGAGAGGTAAATCCTCCATGTAAATTTGGGGTTTCTATTTAAATTGTTTTGATATCAAATTATTTTTGTACAAATAGATTTGATTAGTTTGGACGCAATATTTTGTTCAATTTGCGTAGGATAATTTTGGTCATACCTATACGACAATCAGGTAACCACTTGTACAGTGCGAGAGCTTTGTAATTATTTTTATTATACTGAATTCACCCATAGCTCTATTATACGTTTACTTGTTGCTTTGGTGTTTTATTTTGACTTGCTTTTGCCCTTTCAGGATAACATCATTTACTTTAGCGACATAAAGGGCGCGGCGCTCATTTTATTTGAATTCAGTTCGAGGGAGCAGGTATTCATTCCTGGCTCGCCTGACCCCCCCATAAATTGCTCTTCCGTTGAGCTAGTTTAGCGTCGCTAGATAAGGCCCAGAAGCGCAAGTAAGGTCAGCGTATAATAGGAGGCCATTTTTGTCGACCGGTACTTAGGATAAGTAGGCGGGCCGCAGTATATCGGCATATAAGCCTATGTCTCGGTAATATTTCCATACTTAAATATCGGCACCATCACAGCCGACCACAGAGGCAACAGTTTATTTAATTCAAGCAATTTCTTAGCAACGCCTGGTGAAAATTGTATATTATCCCGATCCCCATGGTTTTCTGCACGTTTTGCATCCTCAAGACAAGTCTTATAACCACATTCTATTTCTTCAAAAAAACTTGTACATTGAGCTATATCTTCATCTTTAACGGTAATGTCCTCGGTAAAGTCAAGCAATTCAACTCCAAATAAGAGCATTGAGATTTGATGAATCTCTCATTACTCGACACGATTGTGGAGAAATGAATTCCATCTGTCAGTTCTGCGGCTCTAAGAATTTCGCCAAGGAGCGTCCAGTTGATAAACAATTTAACAACTGCTGTCATAAAGGAAAAGTGAAGATTCCGCAACCGCTCGATCAACATGGGAATCTATTGTTATATCCCGAATTTCTTCGCTCTATGCTTTCAGATTTAGAAAATCCTTACTACAAGAACTTTCGTCAGCACATCCGCTCTTACAATTCCTCGGTTTCTTTCGCTTCAATGGGAGCAGAGATTGTTTCAATGCCGGGTAACGGACCATACGTTTTCAAAATTCATGGACAGACGTACCACAGAACCACAAACCTGTATCCACCTGAAGGACAAACAAGAAAGTTTGCACAACTGTATGTAACTAGATGATAGCCCGTCCGAGGACGGGTAGCTAGAAGGACGGGCAGGCAGCCAAGGTCATATGGCTTTTGGATTGCACTGAGAGCTTTCCTTAATCTTCATTCAACTTAAGTTACCTTGGGTAGCTGCCCGTCCTTCTAGCTACCCGTCCTCGGACGGGCTATCATCTAGTTATAAATATAAAATTATACGTATTACAGATGATTTTAAATCCTAATTTATTAAATTGGTTAAAATATTTGAGCCAAAAACTGTTTGGTCCAGGGTTTAAAATAGTTCAAAGCATTTCTAACATCTCGTCGGTAGCTAAGCGTACCATGCATTGGCTAGTTCGCCCCAATGGACCTACCCAAGCCATTTATCCACTTAAGGAAAAGGCTTTTCAGCATCTTTCCGAAGGGTTCCAGTATGTAGGATCTGGACTGTTAAAGAGGTTTCAAACCCTTTCTTAAAAGTACCAGATTCGATTGCTCCCAAATATGTGGTAAGATATCTTTATATAGAACCAAAATGTCGTTTTTCTAATACAGCAGCCAAATCCAGAGTTTTTTAATGATCTAAATAAAGATAGTAACATTTTTCCAGCCTTCCCCAATTATTTCTACAATAAAACTCTTGTCGACTAGTATAATCCTCATAGCCATCATTATGTTAAATTATAATTTTTAAACTAGGTATCGGGAATTTTACGTCAGTCAATTATTTAAACAAACTATTAATTAATTAAAATATTTGATTGAACAGTGACACAAAGTTAAGCATTAAAATAAAATTTACATTAATAATTATTCAATACCAATCCAAAATGAAGGTCAAGGAACAAGTAAAACCAAATGACCAAAATACCAATGATGAGCCAAAAGACGGTTGCTGCGCTAAGCGAAAAAAACGATGTGACGCGGGAAAAAAACGTGGACCAAATAAGAAAAAGCGTTCTTGCTACAGGCGTCCACGACCATCTTGCTGCAAAGATGAAGCAGCATCCAACAGTAATTATGATATGTCTTCCAATAGTTCGGCCTCATCAATAAAGAAATCTAAAAAATCTAAAACAAGATAACATTGTGTCACTCGAAATTTATTGTATTATTTACTTACATATATTATTACTATAATAAAAAGTGTTTTTCTTACTTTTTAGTTTTATTAACACTCTCCGATTGCCTCCGACAGCCAAATTAAAAAAATATTGTTCACTTGAAAGGACGGGTAAAATCGTACAGCTCCGAAAATTCGTTGAAATGTTTGGGTGGAGATTGAGTGGGCTGTAATAAAGATATCATTTACATTGTATTGGGATTTGTGGTTTGTTCATGATGATATGATATATTTTCAGAAGAGAAAGATTATTTACATGGGCTATGGTGGTAGAAACTTTTTTCTGTGGTACTATGGCTGAAGCTAGCGATGTTTGTCCCTTCTATAAAACTTCATGTCCCTACAGCACCTCTTTCAAAACTTTTATGATCCTTTTCCATGATAATGTAAACTGGGATGATTCATTGCACAGTTTGCAATTATTGTGCATGATTCTTCGAGAGTGTAATATTTTTCCAATACATTTAGTAGAACTAGGTGGTTGTAATCAAAGCAACAAAGCATTTCACAAACAAAAATGTAGACATTGTATTCCTCCACTAAAATTTTATTGAGGTAGATTGAAGCATTATCGGTAAAATGTTCATTCTTTCAGTCTAACCAGAGGTTTGTATGATGGAATGCGATTTTGTCACATAATTCTTCTAATTCTGAATAAAAGTTATCATTTTCTACTTCGCTGTTGCCCTCTGTTAGGGCGTACGTACTAATGGTCGACATGTTCATTGGTTTCATCTTCAATCTCATATATACCAGTTTTCCATTTATCGTTTGATACAGCATTACTTTACTTTTATCTTTGTTTTTACCATGAAGCCCGTAAAATTTTTTATCAACTTTGATTTTGTAATGTGCCATATTTCATAATTTTTTTTAGTATCGTAATGATAGTTTTTACCGCACTAGTGCGGTAATAAAGCAGTGTAGTGCGGTAATTTTGTAAAAGAAATGAATTTTGCAAAACATGTTTACAATTATTTATTAATATTAATTACACAGTTTGAAATATTTACAAATTGAACTTCAGACGCTGTTCCCAAGTTGAAGCTGGGTTGTTCCACAGTGACTTTACTTGTTGAACCTAGAGTAACTGAAGAGCCCATTATTTTCGTGGCAATTATTTTCTTATTTTCTATTGATGTTTCAACATATCCTTCTGCAACACTGTCAGACTTCCAGCCTCCATGACGCTTGAGAGTATGCATATCTGCCCCTGCATCGGCCAATAATGATGCTGAAGATCTCCGAAAACAATGTCCTGTATAGTTCACCGGTTCAGATAATCCTAATGCAGTAGCGATTTTCTTTGGAATGACTCCGATTGTATTCACTCCAACAGGCTGCTGGGTACATTTACCTCCCCTGTAGGTAAGAAAAAAACGATCGTGCTTGGTATGGGTCGGTAATGATTTTGAAATTGTCAAAATCGATATCATCAAAATGTGATGAAATTTTCAATTTTAAATAATTTTTTCCAATTTCGCCAGACGTAGCGCGACCATCCGAATTTGTTCCTTCACTTTCGTTAAGCGTTACCGAAAATATGCACCACAATAAATGTTTCGCTTCATTGAAATCGGTACTCGAGATTACCAAACCTATTGATCTCATATAAAAGTGTTTAAATCTTGGAGGAGCAGTCTTAAATTCGTTCCATGTACTTTCCATGTACCATTCATACGGCGCTAATACTGGTAAGATCTGGAAGCATTTGGTCGATCTTTTCGATTATACGACGCCGGAGCGCCATTAATTTGTTACCATTCTTCGGCAGACAACGTAATCTTAAATGCTATTTCCTTTCCGTTCTCAGTTTCACTCGATGTACCATCATTACCATTGGCTTCAGATTCAATTTCTAATGTAGAACCAATATTAGAAGGACATACAGCCAATGAGTTTGTATGTTTTTCTAATCCCAATTTGTCCAGAACCTGAAATCTATTCAAAAGCAATATACTATAGAGATATTTTTGAGATACAGTCGACTCTCGATAATTTGAACACTCGTTAATTTGAATCTCTCGATAATTTGAATTTTTTCCCGGTCCCTTGAGAAATACTCGATAAATTGAATAAAATCAATATTAAATTTTTTTAGAATTTTTAAATGAAATTAGAAATTTTTTCAGAGAAATTTTTCTCTGGTCCCTTGAGTTTCAATTTATCGAGAGTCGACTGTATATCGAAATTCAAATCCTTGAGTATATTTTTCCATACTGGATGCGAAACCGGGCTAATTATTTTGGTATTTGGATCTCGAATTTCAGATTTATGTTTATGAAGAACATCTAGTAGATTTTCCACGTTGACGTTTTTTTGCAAGGCATTTAAAATCTTGTCGTTAATCATGGAATAATAATAATAATAATAATAATTAAATTTAATTATTGTTAGTTAATAGTTATTTTCCGGAAATCGTCATTGAAACAACATTTCCCTGCTCATGCACGCGCAGGGAAATTGAACTTTACTGACTAGTCCGGTAATAATTAGTAAGGTTAATAATAACAAAATAAAATAGACAAATGTCAATGTCAAAAAATGTCGTTCAATTAGTGTTTTAAAATTTCGATTTAAAATTTCGATTTTTTACGATTTTCGGAAAAATTTAATACAAAACATGTCAGTAAAATGTCTTACTTGACTCGGAGCTCCAAAATACTCGGCACGAAGTGCCTCGTATTTCAACATTGCCCCTCGTCAGTAATATGTCATTTTCCTGACTTTTATGTAAATAACTATTACATAACTATTACATGACTTTTATGTAAATAACTATTACATAAAAGTCCGGAAAATGACATATTACTGACGAGGGGAAATGTTGAAATACGAGGCACTTCGTGCCGAGTATTTTAGAGCTCCGAGTCAAGTGAGACATTTTACTGACATGTTTTGTATTAAATTTTTCCGAAAATCGTAAAAAATCGAAATTTAAAATCGAAATTTTAAAGCACTAATTGAACGACATTTTTTGACATTGACATTTGTCTATTTTATTTTGTTATTATTAACCTTACTAATTATTACCGGACTAGTCAGTAAAGTTCAATTTCCCTGCGCGTGCATAAGCAGGGAAATGTTTCAATGACGATTTCCGGAAAAGAATATATAGTAAAATAATCGTATTTCTTACCAACCGTAAAAATATTATTGGATTATCCAATCATGTCCCAATGATAATTGGATTATCCAATCATAATTATCAAAGGATAATTAAATTTTTTTTTGATAATTATCTTTTGATTATCCTTTAATAATTAACTTTTGAGTATCATCATTTTAAATAAAAATATTTTACGAAAAACTGTTACAATGTACTTTATTTCTTCCTAAGTTAATGTTTGTTGTAACGATTGTTGCTCGGAGGTTTATAAAATTTTAAAAGTCTATAATTCGCGAACGGTGTTGGCACAAACGAAAATAATAAAAGCACAAACGACCACAAACGAAGCACAAACGATTGACACCAAATTCGACCCCAAATTCGCGATGGGGGGGCTAGCATTTCCCCAGCCCCCAAACTTATTTTTAAGATATTTCGCGAACGGTGTTGGCACAAACGAAAATAATAGAAGCACAAACGATTGACACCAAATTCGACCCCAAATGCGCGCGGCCTGTGGCCTCGCTGTCGGTCTATCGGCCTCCCGATTGTTTATGGGCTTACCGACCGGTTTTTGGAACTTTTAAGGATCACATGGTCGAGTGTTGGTTAGCATGTGAGATCTCGGGTTCCTTTGGTCCGGATTTGGCATCTCAATGGTGAAGCGAACCCGAGTCGGCCTTCGGCCTCCATCGGGATTCCAATATTCGTGAAATCAACAATCCAAACATCTGATCTTATCTCTTATTATAAAAGGCCAAGTCTTTCTTTCTGTCTGTCCCACGGAAATACCCGAAGCAAACCGAACCGAACCGAACGCACAACGTATCATCGGATCAACGTATCATCGGATCAACGTATCATCGGATCAACGTATCATCGGATCAACGTATCATCGTATCAACGTATCATCGGATCAACGTATCATCGTATCATTTTGTCTATATAGGACGGCTATTTCCAAAAAAGGATTATGTGAACTTCCATAATGGATAATGAAAATTTTGAAAATCCTGCTGCAAAGCGACGGCGATTGAATCGTGAGAGAAAAGCACGTACAAGAGCTAATAACACAGAAGAACAGCTTCGATCACAGCGACAAGCTGACCCTCGGTCTCATGCGATACGTCGACAACGTGAAACTTTGGAACAAACTCAAGCGCGGTAAGCTGCTGACGCTCGGTCCCATGCGACACGTCAACAACGTGAAACTTTAGAAGAAACTCAAGCGCGGCAAGCTGCTGACGCTCGGTCCCATGCGATACGTCAACAACGTGAAACTTTAGAAGAAACTCAAGCGCGGCAAGCTGCTGACGCTCGGTCCCATGCGATACATCGACAGAAAGAAAATCGATACCAAAGTCAAGCAATTCAACTCCAAATAAGAGCATTGAGATTTGATGAATCTCACGTTACTCGACACGATTGTGGAGAAATGAATTCCATCTGTCAGTTCTGCGGCTCCAAGAATTTCGCCAAGAAGCGTCCAGTTGATAAACAATTTAACAACTGCTGTCATAAAGGAAAAGTGAAGATTCCGCAACCGCTCGATCAACATGGGAATCTATTGTTATATCCCGAATTTCTTCGCTCTATGCTTTCAAATTCAGATAATCCTTACTACAGGAACTTTCGTCAGCACATCCGCTCTTACAATTCCTCGGTTTCTTTCGCTTCAATGGGAGCAGAGATTGTTTCAATACCGGGTAACGGACCATACGTTTTCAAAATTCATGGACAGACGTACCACAGAACCACAAACCTGTATCCACCTGAAGGACAAACAAGAAAGTTTGCACAACTGTATGTAATGGACACGACAGAAGCGGTCAATGAACGAGTAAATCTGCCTGAGCATAGAGGTTGTCTACCTGAAGTGATTGAGAAAATCGATCGTTTCTTCCGCGTCAACAATCGTATCGCAGCTTCATATTGCCTGATGAAAGATATTGAGCAACAAGAGCGTGTACGAGCCGAAGAAGAAGGACAACCAGTTCCGGTCGTCAATATGGTGATGCGGCGCGATCGGCAGTCTGATCAAAGACGTTACAATGCTCCAACGTCCAATTAAATTGCAATGGTGTTCGTAAATGATGACGGCGAACCTCCATTTGAACGTGATATCCGTATCTATCCTCGAAATCCCGTCGACAATGCACAACAATTCATTCGTATCAATATTCTCAGTCCAAATCTTGACCCTATGACTTATGGCATTCTTTATCCGTTTGGCGAACCGGGGTGGCAACCCAATTGGAGTTGCGAAGGATATCGGCAATCCCTTAATAAAATCAGCATGTTACAATTTAAAGTTGCGCAAACAGCAATTAGAAACGATTTCAATCCGATCATGAGTGGGGGAAAACTTACGCAACAGTGGATTGTCGACTCATATTTGCAAGTGGAAGCCAATAATTTGAACTACATACGATATCAACAAAGTAAATTGCGTACTGAATTGTATCAAGGTCTATCCGATCATATTCAAAACTAGATGATACCCCGTCCGAGGACGGGCAGCTAGAAGGACGGGCAGCTACCCAAGGTAACTTAAGTTGAATGAAGATTAAGGAAAGCTCTCAGTGCAATCCAAAAGCCATATGACCTTGGCTGCCTGCCCGTCCTTCTAGCTGCCCGTCCTCGGACGGGGTATCATCTAGTCAGATAATATGTCGTGTCTCACTTTGTCAAAACCTTTCTCGTAGTCAAGGAAGCAAGTGAACATTGATCGGTGTTGATCTAGGCATTTTAGTGATAAGACTACTATAGAAAACAGGGATTTTCTCGTTCCTAAACCAATTATGAAGCCAAATTGAGTATCCCCATAATTTCCTCAATTTTCCGTCACAGCCATGCGTGCATTATTAAAAAATATATTTTAATTCATGAGTCATAATACTAATCAGTCTGTAATTACTACAATGTCTTACGTACCTTTTTAGGCAGTGTGATGAATGTTGATTTCAACCATTCCCAGGATCGGTTCAGTATTGTAAATACGGTTGTAATACCGTGATTGCATAGAGTCAACCAGCTTCACTAAACGCTCTAATGGAATTTTTGCCCATTCCGTCTGTAAAGCTTCCCATAACTGATTTGTATTTCGGTATGTTGCACTTCTAATGCGTCGTTCGAGCTCTTCCCACAAATGTTTTTGTTTAAAATGTTTTTGAAATTTTGAAAAATTTCGATTTCAAACCTCGAGTTTTTTGGTGGAGATTAAAATTTCGATTTTTGGGTCGTATCGCGACGGCCTCAAATTTGGATTCGCGTTTCCGCAAAACAACACGTAGGTCGTAGATCGTATTCGACCGGTAACTAAGTAAGTTGTCGCTTTTTTTTAAGTCCCCAAGGTCAAATAACCTTATTGCGTAATCGTGTAAATAGTCCTCTTAGGCCCAGTTGTTCAGTATTAGCTGTATTAGGTTATCTTTTAACCTAAATTATTTTCGATGGATAGAATTCTTGAAACAATGGTGCCATTCAGCAGAGGTAACAGTTGCGCAACTGTTGGGGATTTTTCTGCTGGCACGTCCGCTACCTGCTCGATTCTTATGGAATTTCGCTGCCTTTACTCAACTGTTGTACAACAGTTACACAATTGCTTTTCTGCTGAATGGCATCAATCATTTCTAATGAAAATAACCCAAGTTAAAAGATAACGCGAAACTGAACAACTGGGCCTTAATGGGGCAAGTCTAGACGAATTTCCTCTTATTGTCCACAGCGGTCCATATTTAGTCCGGTCCTGCAAGGATGTTGTTTAAAATTCCCTAAAACCTAGACGATTTTAGTGAATTTATTTTTAAATGGTTGCGGCTTGGAGCGCCGATTTTGTTTTGACATTGACAGCAAAAACAGATTTACTTGTTTTTAATTTTACCAATTTTTGCTTAATTTGCTTTTCCTATACTAGGAAAATATGAATAGCGCCTTTCATTTTACCGATTGTTGTCGCGCTTGTTTAAGAATCGAAACTCCTCTTACATCTACCTCAGCTGTCGATGTGGATACAATTAAATTAAGTGATAAATTGCTGTCTTGCATATCAGAAGTAGTAAGTTTTAAAAACCACTCAGACCACCACCGTAACATTCTATTTTCAGGCTTGGTTGAAAGAGAATTTTCCTTCTTTTATTTGCAACACATGCGTCGACAAATTGAGGATAGCATACGATTTTAGAATTTTATGTCTCCAATCGGACAGCACGCTTCAACAATATTTTAACGAACATAAAGCAATAAATGGACAAGTGTACAACAGTTTAAGTGAATTTGTCATTCCGCATAACATCGATCAATCTAAATTGTTACAAAATTCACCCCAAATTTCCGATTATACCAGCATTAAGCATTTTTTGGATAATGAAGAATTATCACGATCGTCCAACATTAACGATAATTCCCGCAGTGCAACTCCAGATTCCATTGCAACAACGGGATTTGCTAGAATCGATAAAGTGCCCAAGAAGATAGTGAACACCAGATCGGTGAAAACCCAAACCCAACCCCTACCGCAGTATCCCACCCTAACACCGGCAGCTGCGCGACTCGAAGCACAGCAAAGTAAAACCACCATAATCGTGGAAGATCCTTACAAGTTCACTTGTGAGGTTTGTAGTAAAAAATATGCCAAAAATGCGAATTTAAAAATTCACATGCGGACTCACACGGGCGAGAAACCATTTGAGTGTAAATATTGTGATAAAAAGTTTTACCATTCGTCCCATTTACGCGAACACATTCGAAGGCACACCGGTGAGAAACCATTTCAGTGTATGGTTTGTATGAAACGCTTCACAATAACTGCCGAACTGACTGTCCACATGAGGATTCATACAGGCGAGAAACCATACGCTTGTAATTGTTGTGAAAAACGCTACATAAAAGCTTCAGATTTACAGGTACACATGCGAACACACACTGGTGAAAAACCTTTTGCTTGTAAGTTTTGTTCCAAAAAATTTACAAGTGGCTACATTTTGAATTCCCATTTGAAAACGCACACCGGGGATCGTCCGTGGTCGTGCCAAGTGTGCCAAAAATCGTTTACGCAAAGTTCACACTTAACGGTCCACATGAAAAAACATACAGGTGAAAAGTTTTTGTGTAAAGTTTGCGGTCAAGAGTTTGCACATTCTTCACAGTTGACGGTTCACATGCGAGAACACACCGGAAAACAACCGTACAGATGTATGGTGTGCAATAAAATTTGTAATTATTCTTCAGAACTGCAAACCCACATGATGAAACATACCGGGGAAAAATTCACCTGCATTACTTGTGATAAGAAGTTCACAACTTCTGCTTACTTGCAAGAACATATACGAACTCATACAGGTGAAAATTTATTTAATTGTACTTTATGTGAGAGGACTTTTACGCGTTCCACCTATTTGGAAAAACATTTGCGTACCCATACCGGGGAAAAGCCCTTCACCTGTGAAGTTTGCGGCAAAAAGTTCACCCAGTCTTCGTCCCTTAATGTTCATATGCGCAAACATACCGGACAGAAACCTTACACTTGTACTATTTGTAGTAGAAGTTTTGCTACTTCTGCATATTTGTCCACACATTTAAGGAAACATCAGAAATATATTCCCATATAATCCGTTTTCTAAAAACTTGTATGGCACAGTTATAGCAAACAGATCTGGTTAAACAGTTCATATTGTGTCGAATCTCAAAAGGAATGTTAGAGCATTATAATTTATACGCGGAAATGATCTAAATATGATTAATTATAATAATTTTTCAATAAGATTAGTGTTGAATGATTAAGTTCATAATAGAAGGGGCGAATGGATAGAGGTGTTAACTGACTTTTAATTGATAAATAATAATGTTGAGTGGTATAAAGTAGGCCAGTTAATAAGGCGTTCAAAATGACTCATGTAAATAATTGGGGGCAAGCTGGAATAAATTTTATTATCTTTATTTGGATCTCTAAAACGAGATATTAATTTTGCATGGACTGGCGACCCCAGATTTGGTCGTCATATTGGAAAAACAAGAAGAAAAAAGGTTTTTCTATAAATATTCGTGAATATCTTGGCTTATATTCACTTTAGAGCAAAATATTAAGTACCTAATTGAAAATAAACTAAATGAAATCCTTTACAGAAAATTCTGTAGAGAATTTTAATTACTTAAGATTTTGCTATAAAGTGAATTCAAAGCGAGATATTTTTGAATACATTTTTTATTTTCAAAAACGACTAATATTAAAATAATCAAATTTTAAATATCAATGAAATATTTAGAAACTAAAATATTGTAAAAGAAGGGGTGAGGCAAAAATTTGAATTAAAAAATTATAAAAAAGACGATAGCATACTACATCAATGTTTCGGAATAATTATTCCATTTCGGGCATGGTTAATCAAAAAATAAATGATAAGTAATTGAAAATCAAATTAGAAAATCATTTTGTAGGAAAATCCAAAATAGAAAAATTTTTGAAAAACGGAAAATTTGAAGTGAAAATCATAAATAGCAGATGAAATAATAATTACAAATAATAAAATAACAGAATAAATTGAAGAAAGGTAAAATTAAAACAAAAATAGAAATGACGAAAATGAAAAAAAAAAGAATTTTAAGCTCCCCAACTTTAAAAAAGTTGTCAATGGAACTTGAAGAAAATAATTTATGAAAATAAAATGTAAAAATTCTGAAAGTTTTAATTAACTAGCAATTTTTACTTTTGTAAAATAAGTTGTTTTTATAATTATTCTAGTTTTCCTATTTAATTCATTTTTGCTTTCTTATTTTTTCAGTATGATTTCTTGTATTTTGCATCTTACCTTATTATTTTAAATTTGTTTTCTTCATTTCTAAGTTATTTTACTATTTGTGATTTTTTTATTTTCGTCATTTCTTGTTTATATTTTGTTGTATTTGACCTTTCTTCAATTTTTATGTTATTAGTATTTGTAATTATTTAATTCTATTTCTCCTTTATTTAAGATTTTTACTCCAAATTTTCCGTTTTTTTAAATAATTTTTTTGATTTTACATTTTCTAACAAAATGCTTTTCAAATTTCATTTTCTATTATATCATTTATTCTTGATCTTGTGAAAATCATAAATAGCAGATAAAATAATTACAAATAATAAAATAACAGAATAAATTGAAGAAAGGTAAAATTAAAACAAAAATAGAAATGACGAAAATGATAACAAAAAAATGAATTTTAAGCTCCCCAACTTTAAAAAAGTTGTCAATGGAACTTGAAGAAAATAATTTTATGAAAATAAAATGTAAAAATTCTGAAAGTTTTAATTAACTAGCAATTTTTACTTTGGTAAAATAAGTTGTTTTTATAATTTTTCTAGTTTTCCTATTTAATTCATTTTTGCTTTCTTATTTTTTCAGTATGATTTCGTGTATTTTGCATCTTACCTTATTATTTTTAATTTGTTTTATTCATTTCTGTGTTATTTTACTATTTGTGATTTTTTTATTTTCGTCATTTCTTGTTTATATTTTGTTGTATTTTACCTTTCTTCAATTTTTATGTTATTAGTATTTGTAATTAATTAATTCTATTTCTCCTTTATTTAAGAATTTTACTTCAAATTTTCCGTTTTTTAAAATAATTTTTTTGATTTTACATTTTCTAACAAAATGCTTTTCAAATTTCATTTTCTATTATCATTTATTCTTGATCTTGTGAAAATCATAAATAGCAGATGAAATAATTACAAATAATAAAATAACAGAATTAATTGAAGAAAGGTAAAATTAAAACAAAAACAGAAATGACAAAAATGAAAAAAAAATGAATTTTAAGCCCCCCCCCAACTTTAAAAAAGTTGTCAATGGAACTTGAAGAAAATAATTTTATGAAAATAAAATGTAAAAATTCTGAAAGTTTTAATTAACCAGCAATTTTTACTTTGGTAAAATAAGTTGTTTTTATAATTATTCTAGTTTTCCTATTTAATTCATTTTTGCTTTCTTATTTTTTCAGTATGATTTCTTGTATTTTGCATTTTACCTTATTATTTTTAATTTGTTTTATTCATTTCTGTGTTATTTTACTATTTGTGATTCTTTTATTTTCGTCATTTCTTGTTTATATTTTGTTGTATTTGACCTTTCTTCAATTTTTATGTTATTAGTATTTGTAATTATTTAATTCTATTTCTCCTTTATATAAGAATTTTACTCCAAATTTTCCGTTTTTCTTAAATAATTTTTTTGATTTTACATTTTCTAACAAAATGCTTTTCAAATTTCATTTTCTATTATCATTTATTCTTGATCTTGTGAAAATCATAAATAGCAGATAAAATAATTACAAATAATAAAATAACAGAATAAATTGAAGAAAGGTAAAATTAAAACAAAAATAGAAATGACGAAAATGAAAACAAAAAAATGAATTTTAAGCTCCCCAACTTTAAAAAAGTTGTCAATGGAACTTGAAGAAAATAATTTTACGAAAATAAAATGTAAAAGTTCTGAAAGTTTTAATTAACTAGCAATTTTTACTTTGGTAAAATAAGTTGTTTTTATAATTATTCTAGTTTTCCTATTTAATTCATTTTTGCTTTCTTATTTTTTCAGTATGATTTCTTGTATTTTGCATCTTACCTTTATTATTTTTAATTTGTTTTCTTCATTTCTGAGTTATTTTACTATTTGTGATTTTTTTATTTTCGTCATTTCTTGTTTATATTTTGTTGTATTTGACCTTTTTTCAATTTTTATGTTATTAGTATTTGTAATTATTTAATTCTATTTCTCCTTTATTTAAGATTTTTACTCCAAATTTTCCGTTTTTTTAAATAATTTTTTTGATTTTACATTTTCTAACAAAATGCTTTTCAAATTTCTTTTTCTATTATATCATTTATTCTTGATCTTGTGAAAATCATAAATAGCAGATAAAATAATTACAAATAATAAAATAACAGAATAAATTGAAGAAAGGTAAAATTAAAACAAAAATAGAAAAGACGAAAATGAAAACAAAAAAATGAATTTTAAGCTCCCCAACTTTAAAAAAGTTGTCAATGGAACTTGAAGAAAATAATTTTACGAAAATAAAATGTAAAAGTTCTGAAAGTTTTAATTAACTAGCAATTTTTACTTTGGTAAAATAAGTTGTTTTTAAATTATTCTAGTTTTCCTATTTAATTCATTTTTGCTTTCTTATTTTTTCAGTATGATTTCTTGTATTTTGCATCTTACCTTTATTATTTTTAATTTGTTTTCTTCATTTCTGAGTTATTTTACTATTTGTGATTTTTTTATTTTCGTCATTTCTGGTTTATATTTTGTTGTATTTGACCTTTCTTCAATTTTTATGTTATTAGTATTTGTAATTATTTAATTCTATTTCTCCTTTATTTAAGAATTTTACTCCAAATTTTCCGTTGTTTAAATAATTTTTTTGATTTTACATTTTCTAACAAAATGCTTTTCAAATTTCATTTTTTATTATCATTTATTTTTGATTAAGCATGCCTGGTGATAGAATAATAATTCCGAAACGTCGATTGGTATCCTATTGCCTTTTTTATTAATTTTTCAGTTCAACTTTTTACTTCCCCCCCCCCAACTTTAAAAATTTTGGTTTTCTATGCATTTGTACTGATTATTTTAATATTATTCATTTTTTAAAGATATTCTATTTACAAAAAATGTTAAAATACCACGTTGTATTCAAGAAAGTTTTTTTTTAATTCAAATTTTCGATTTATAAAACAGTTTTTCTTGCGTGGTTTTTCCAATATGGTAGCAAAATCCGAGGCCTCGAGACCGTGCAAAATTAGTGTCTTTTAATAGGTTTAAATAATGATAATTAAATTTATTCCATCTTACTCACAATTATTTCCACAATGTAACCCTTGCCAAATGACCAATATTTGACAACTGACTCTACATTTTTTCCCATTTCGTTTTTATTAAATTGGTGTTAACTGTGTTAGCACCTTTATCAATAACCATCTGTTAGCAGATAAGATGTACACAGGCCAGTCAACTACATTTAGCTTTGAATGAACTGAATGGGCTTGCAATCAGCCCCACTCCCTCTGGCGGCCTCTGGATACATGCCATTAGTATGTAAGAGTTATTAACACATATTATTCCGATTATATAGCTTTATTGTGATAAAGGTGTTAAGTACTTTTTTTCAGCCTCAGCTAAAAAGTACAAGTCGGGGCATTCCACATTTTGAATATGAGATGGAAGGGAATTGTGTCTGTCTGATACCAAAACTTTGAGTATTTAAATGAAACATATTATCTAAAAATCTTCCAAAATTGTAGTAATGTAAGTTGACACTTCTATCCACTCACCTCTCCAATTATTTTAGATGTAGTATGATGAGTTGTTTCAAAATTATTTTATAAAAATGTGATAAATGTTAGATTTTTGGTTAATTTTTATTTTCAATAATTTTAATGTGCTTCTGTCTCGATATTAATTTCCATTTACAATAATTTGGAAATAGTATCGAGCGTCTTTTATAAGTTGCTTTCCATGTTGTGTACATATTTTATTAAATTTTGTTAACGCATATAATAATAATAGGGTATTAATAGGTACAGAATATACTGTCTCTTTATTAATGTAAGTACTGAACATTATTAGGAATGCATTGTATAAAAAGTACAAAAATTAAAATAGCAATAATTTTAAATCCTCATACCTAAAATTTTACTTTTGAAACACTTTTACTATCTTACTTTTAAGTTAGTTATAAGCATTTTGCTACTTGTATTTTTTAACGTGATAACAAATCATGTGATTTATGTAATTTTATTTAAATAAATTTTTTTTAATAATCGTGCGAATTTAAATTTCGCGCAATGCGCGGACGCCAACAATTTGATATCGTCAAGTTGCCGTTCTGAAAATTATTTTGTCTGTAAACAGTAAAGAATTAAGGTTATTTATATGTCAGCTCAATTAGTTTATCATGAAAGAAATAGTCCAAATGGACTTATTACAATTGATAATATGTTTCACGTTGCGGATTGTTGTAGAGCGTGTTTACGAATTGAGTGTTCCCTAACACCCACAAACGCATCCGATAATGATTCTATTAAATTTTGTGACAAATTAATTGCGTGTGTATCAGAAGTGGTAAGTTTTTGGAATTTTATTTAATTTAAGATATTCGTAACGAAATCCTTAAATCACTTGTGAAAATTTTTAATTACTATTGATTATAATGAAGGCCATTACGCTTGGTTGCAGAGAAGTTTCTCGCCCAGGGGTTGGTTCAATTGTGCATGTTCTTTTTTATTTTTTAAAACTCGAAACTTGTTTATACCGCGATTCTATTTTGGTTTAGGTATTTGAATCGACAGAAAACCAGATTTACTTATTCGCGATTTTTTGTATTTTTTGGTTGCCATAGCAACAGAAACTTTATACAGGATAATTCGTAATAATAGTGAATTATGTCTTGAGTTTTCTATTTTGTTTTGCAGCAATTTGTTTAAAATATGTAAAAATTTTGTCAACTTCTAGTAAATCTTTATTGCTTATATTTTGTTAGCCGGGGGTTGACCACTCTGCAATTTTGGTGTACAAGATGTTTCAAATAAATGTCTGCAATTGTTTACAATAATTGCCTGAAATTATTTCAATTACCTATGCATTTTAGCGTTTTTTTTTTGCAAATTTTGAAATTTAGTTGTACATATTAATTTTTCTGCAGGTGTAGTAAATTCGCATTCAATGTATGTAATTCCCATCGATTGCTGTACATTTGTTTCAACGCGTTTTCAACGTAAAATAAGAGCCTTACTTCATTCAGAGAGTTGAAATGCTTGCTACCCCCTCACCCGAAACGCTAAATCACGTGAAAATGTGGGTATGGCAACAAACAATTCTCATTGAAAAACTGTTAAATCTTGATTAGTTGGATAAACTACTAGTTATAATATCTTCTTCGGAAGATACGAGGGGAAATCAATAGTTCTGTAAAAACCGTATAAGAAAAGGAGTGTCATAAAAAAAAATTGAATGGGGTTTGTAACAAAATCAAATAGGTCAATTTTCAAAAATTAAATCGATTCAAGCAACTGTTTGATTTTTTATTAAATTTTTAATAACAGAAGAAAATTTACTTATGGTAAAATAACACAGAAATTGAATAAACAAATAAAAATAAAAGGTAAGACGTGAAAATACAACAAATTAAACTGAAAAACTGTAAAAAATTAATAAAACAGGAAGAACAGTTTTTAAATAGTTTTGAACGGTTTTGAATAAAAAATTGGGTTACAGTTACCCATCCACTACTGATCGAATCATAATTTCTTCTGCTACACACTAAAGAACATAGTTAATTTAACAAAATCGATTTTGAACTTAGCTAATTTACATGTAAAATTTAACGAGAATCCGCGCGTCACTCATTTTGTTGACGGTGCGTGCAGAAAGAACTAGTTTTAAACTTAGCGTTTTACGGACCGGCAGAAGCAGAACGTCTCTCGTACATGTAACATCGATTATTGTTTGTTTTTACGCGATTTTTTGGGGTGAAACGTTATAGTTTACTGCCCCATACCGCAACTATACTTTTTAATGCTATTTCAAGTGTCTCCAGCAAGCAAGCATGATTCGCGAAGCGAAGCATTTGGAAGGCGAAGCCTTCCTTTAATCTCCTCCATCTCTTTATGGGGATGACGCGCGTTGGTTAATTTTAGTGGGACTAACAACCCGGTGTGGCATTGGAGCCGAATCTCAGAGGTGCTTGGGTGGAGGGTGAGGGGAAGGAAAGATGAGTTGGGTGGGTGGGAGAGAGGGATTTTTACCGGAGTAAAAATAAAATGAAATAAAAGAAATCGAGCGATCAAATTGGTTTGTTGTATAATCAACCATCGTTCGATGGTTCACTAGTCAACCACCCAATTTGGTGTGGAAGTTGAATTGAACTTTTTGCTTAAAAAGACAATTGAACCGCGCGAGATTGATGCTATGGGCAGTTAGTCCGCCGGCCTTTGTTGAAAACGCTAGTATTTTCCACGACTGAGAGTCGTGTGTGTGAGCAGGTGATCGGAGCGTTGTCATTGGCTAACGTACTTAGAAGTACGTTGTCCAATAGTAGCTCGGTGTTCCTGGAAATGTCATCTGGTGATTTCATTGGGCAACGTCGCTGAGGGCTACGTTGTCCAATGGGATCGTTGTAAAAGTGTTAAGCAAAAACACAAGTGAAAGGAAAAATCGCGATAGATTTCAAGTGTCTCTAAGCTCCCGGTTTCATTTATCCCGGTTTTCTTGATGTGTGGCGCCTTCTCGTATGTTTAGCCTAGTAACCAGAGTCAAAACCGCCCTGGAGGGGTTCAACGCGTAGCGGAGCGGAGCGGCGCCCCGAAAAGGTAGGTTTTGACGATGGATAAAGCTTTATTCACAACCTCTAAATTAACCGTAAAATTAGTACTTACAATTAAACGTAGAAGTTTGGCGCCATGAAACTCTATGCGGTTGTTCACAATCTCGAAATTAGTATTTAACTTAAAATTAAAATTAGTACGTAAACGCCCGGATTCATAGATAAGGGATACTTTATACTTAGAACGTTACTTGGCTAATGGACCACTGATACTTGAGTACCTGTTGTTTGTCATAGTGATAACTTCGTGTATGTTCGGATTTAAATACTTGAGCAGGGATTTTTTGGTGACTAAAAGTTATTTCATGTTACGTGACTGTATAAAATAATTTCATAAACGTCAGTCAATTAAAGTTTGTATTTATTAACCTATTTATATTATATTTACGACGTTTATAATGCCAAATGCGTTAGTTCGTGGTTTATCCGTTACTTGAAACGCCACCTTGGAAAAGGAACGGTTGTTACTTGAGTATCTGTTTTTTATCGTCCATTTCATAGTCAATACTTCGTGAATACTCGGGAAAGGAAACCTTACGCAGGGATATTTCGATATTTGGTAACTTTAGTGTTTCATGTTGAATACAATTGTTTGATAAATGTCAATTTAAGGTTATGTAGCTACAATCAATTTCCGGCAATCTTCGTTTGTTTACGTGTTCGATAGTGTTGGTTTTCGTACGAAGTTAAACGAAAATAAAAATTCAGAATAATTTTATATATAAAATTGCTTATTTATATTAAAATTATGCAAATTCTTATGCATTGAGTTATTTTAATTTTTAAAACTAGTGTAAATGTAAAATATATTATATATTAAAATAAATTTTAAAAATTAACTTTTAACATTTTTATTGCCAATCATTAGGTTTGTTTCATCGCGAACAAATTGAACAGTTCTAGAACTACCGATTCTAGTTTAGAATGTTCTAATACGCATGCGTTCGCAATAACTACTTTAGAACTAGTATGAACTAGTAGTAAGAAAAAAGTTTGATGAAACAGTTTTAAGAACTGAAAGCAACAAAATTCCTAATTTATATTACAGTTAATGAAAATACCCAACTTACCTTGCACTTCGTCCATTTTAAAATAATATTTTGGCTCTATAAGATTATTTAACAATATTTATGTAGGTTTTATTATAAGAATATTAATTTAACCGCACGTAAGGTTATCTCAGCTTATGTTAACAAATTTTGTATGCACTATTGGCGGCAAATACACGTATTCGTACGAGTACGTCTTCAGTCGGGATATTATGGGCGGTCGCCTTTTCGAGTAACTACTAGTTCTTTCTGGTTCTTGCTTCTGAACAAGTACTCATTTGAACCGTTCTGAACTGTTCTAGAACTCACAATTAGGCTGATGAAACAGCGGACTAGCAGTTCGTAGAACTAGTAGTTCATATTTTAACGTTTGATGAAACAGATTTTAGTTAAAGAGCATGCGCATAGCTCTAGAACTAACGAGAACTCGTCGATGAAATAAACCTAGTATAAATAACAAATTTTCGATACATCAAACAACAATCGCAAAAAATTACCAGTAAGTGGGAAGAATTCGTTCATTATTGAAACAATAAAATCAAAATTATAATTTTTAAATACTATAAAATATATATTTTGTAACAAATAAAGCGATGTTTGTTTGGTTTTTAGCATATTTGCCAATAATAATAATTATTAACAAGCCATTTGTACTTAGTTCGCAATTCATCCATTACTCAAGTAACCTACTACCAATACTTGAGTTTTTCCAAGTAATACCGTCCCTTGAGTAACGGTTACAATACTATGAAATCGAAATTCGACCCTTAAGTATTGACTGTATTGACTAGTACTCAAGGAGCGGTTTTTAATTAGTTTCTATAGCAACTGTCACTACTTTGCCAAGTAACGTCGCCCTCAAGTATCGAATTTATGACTATGAAATGCGAAAGGGTCTCTCAAGTAACGACCGATACTTAAGGATCGACTATGAATCCGGGCGTTTGAAGCTTGCAAGCTCCAAGCTTTTCTACGTAAATTAGTCGCCAAGTCGCTACTACGCACGCTTCGAAATCATTCATTTGACATTTGTGATTTTTAACCTAACATTTTTTTTAACTTAATTACATAATTACATTTAATATTCAAAATACAACGCTAATGGATCGAAATGTTTTGTTGGGCAATACGATATAAAATCGGGCCGTTACAATAGTTTGGTTATGTAGCAATAACAGCAATTTACTACACCGAAATACTTAGTTCCAAACATTGACACTAGATGGAGTCACACTAATTTGCACGTTAATTTAGGCATTGTGAATGCTGCCAAAACATTAATTTACGTTCAAAGTTTGAGTACTAATTTATGTACTAATTCTAAGTTTAATTTAGAGGTTGTGAATAAAGCTTTAACCTCCTTATCGAATGCACACCCCAAAAATGGAAGAAAAAAAAATTTAATTTTTTCACTTTTTCGGCAATACACGGGTTATTTTCCATTTTTTTGATAATATTTATTACTAATATCTACTAATCACACCCTCACCTATCCGAATTTCAAAGAAAAGTTCAAATCGGAGCGAAAAAATTTTACGCGATTTCAAGGGACCGTCTTTGAATTGTATCGCGTCTGCCTGGGGTGTGTGGCATATTCGATGCTAATTTCCCGTACTTTTCAAAAGTCGAATTTTTTTGATTTTTTCAACGGATTCATTCAAAATATTATTTCTATAGACTAAAATAAGCCTGTTCTCTAGTGTAGCTGAAGAAATTTTGTTTCAGGCAGTAGTGGTTACATAACTGCACCCAAAAATTGAAATAAGAAAAAAGGTAGATTTAAGTGAACAAGGACCTGTATACTTTTGTAAAGACATGTAATTCTTATTTCGGAGAAATCACAAGAAAATCAAAAAATTTCAATTCCAACTATAAATAACGGAGTTCTCCGCGAATGAAGGTAAAAATTCTGGGCAGCCATCATAGTATAGTTTTTGGCTTTATTTCTTTTACCAAACATCGAAATTATGTTCAGGCAAAATTTCAGCTTCGCAGTGATATGCGAAAGTGAAAGCAAAACGGGAAATAATTTTGGGCAACACGGAACAATGGCAAATATATACCCTGCGTTCTGATAGCTGTAACTTTGTAACCGTTCGATTACCTAAAAAAAGTAGAAAACCTTTTCCCTAGACAATTTAGTGTACGTTACTTTCAATAACTTCACATTTTGCTCTAAAGTGCACTCAAACCGAGATATTCACTTATATTAGTAAACATATCACTCCGAATAAAATTTTTATTCCAGCTTACCCTTATTTTTACGCAATAGCTCGTTTTGAATACCTTGTCGACTGGCCTATAACAAAATATTTGAATTTAAATTGATGGTGAAAATATAAATTTTTTGTTAAAAATACGAGCTCGGCCCTAGGGTTGACTCGGGCACCAACTACGGTGATCTTGGTTGTAAAAACAAGGAAAACAATAATTGGTACCGGCACATGTCACATGTGATAAATAATGCCGTGTTCTTGCTTGTGAAAGGAGTTTTTAAAACGTTGATGGCAGAACAAACTAAAGAAATAAATTAAAAAACGGAATTCAAATATTTTGCGATACAATAAGCTTTTGTACTAATTTGTTTATAGTTTAGTTTTTTTAGTTTGTTATATATTTTCAATTGGCTTGAATTTTTTGCTCTTACACTAATACTCGTATTCAGCGCCGTAGCAAGGGTGAGGGGACTGAGGTTTGCCTCAGGCGCTATCGCAATGAGGGCGCTAAACCTTGACAAATTTTCAAAATGATAAAAATCTTTTGCGAGGGGGGCGCATATATTCAAATTTTCCTCCGGCGCACAGTGGGGCAAGAGAGCTAAAACGTGCTATTAAATCAAATACCATTTGAATGGATTTCTAAGTTGGATATATATTTTCAGGGTTGTTAGTAGTACAGTCGACTCTCGATAATTTGAACACTCGTTAATTTGAATCTCTCGATAATTTGGTAATAATTAATGGTAATTTGAAATTTTTCTCTGGTCCTTCTCTGGTCCCTTGAGTTTCAATTTATCGAGAGTCGACTGTATTTAAAAAAATCGATAGATACTGTCACATTTATAATAAAATAAAAATATTAATACACGACTCGCGCCTAAGCAATTATAGTAAAATTCACCTTTCAAATAAAAGTGTAACGGCCTTTTTCGGCACCACGACACGTACCCGGTACAGATGTTGGCCGGCCGGCTCGTCGTGAGGTCGCGGTTCAACGACAGATGGTGGGTAGGTCGTTTGGGTGCTCGAATTTATAAAAAGGGAAATTAATTTGGGCGCCACCCCTTTTTCACGGGAAACTCTAAGCTGCTGCCGAGGAGAATGTTGCTCGCACGGTAGGGGAACCGTACGAACTAACCCCGAAGAACAGACGCTGACAATATGACTTACTGTAGAACACACAAAGTCGGAACCTGATGCTTCCTTACACTTCTGCAACAGAAACATGCAATCTCGGCTAATCAGCCGAGAAGAAAACACAAAAAGTACACAGTAAGAAATATAATACTCAAAGTTCAAATAATAACAATAATTGGAATTGAACCAACGGGTTCATTCCATGCAGAAAAACGATCTGCTAATAATAACAAATATACAAAAAAAAAAACTAATAATACAAAAAAAAACAACTACGAAAACTCTACTTCGGTTGGCCAACGTAACGAATGATTGATTATTAATTTTGAATGGACTAACTTTAAATGACTAATTAATAATTTGACGTGAATACTTTAAACACCTAAAAGAAACTTAAAATGAAAACTTGACTTTAATCCTAAAAACAAACAAACTGAATCTTAAAATTATCAACTTAAAATTATTTCGACGCGATCGAGAACACTAAACCGGGCACTTTTGAATAAAATATACAGTTATGTTACTCACAGAGTGGATGGTGTTGCTGAAAGCGCCAGGTTCGAAACCGTGTGTGTGCCACAAGTCATCCAGGACGTAATGATTTCGGCAACTCCAAATACTCGACAGTTTCCCAGAATCTCCTGCGGCAGGTACAAATTTAACTCGTCCAGTTAGAACTTCCCTCGAGTGGGTCGGTCAGATTGTAGCACAATCTATTATCTTGTGGTCACTTGGGATTTGATGTCAGAAATGTAAAGATCCGATTAATAATATAATCGCGAGGGGGACACCAAGGTCACAACCAAACACGTAAGGGTAAATCTGATCCCCAAATGACGCACGCACCTTATTGTTCTGATAAGACAAAAAAAATCATACGCACGTTGAAAATGTAGTTAACGATTTAACATGCCACGATCGGTCTTCGATATTACACAATAAAATAAATTAAGTAAACCGCATCAACACACTAAATTAATATTAATTCGTAATTTCGTGATATTTCGATATTCCATATAGAAAAACGTTGGTTTTAATAATTTAAGTGACTTCAATTCAACAAAGATGCTCGCGCAAGGAAAACTCGAAGAGAAGTGAGTTAATGGTGATACTACCCCACTTATTCTACCATCAATCGAACACGGGTGGCCTAACGTCAGGCGAAAAAAAAGGCGGTAAATGTAATTTAATTTTCACACGACGTAGCTTATACATGAGTCCCACGCTTGTTATCAAACTCAGACAAGAAGCAAATATGTTATCTGCATAGTTGCCGTCGATAAGGTGGCAGCCATAACGGATAAGGGTTCCTATCTAACGTTTGGATAAACAAACAAAAAAAAACGTGAGACCGTAAAAATAAATCGACTTGGTGCTTTTTTTTTTAAATTTTGGAAACGTAAACAAATTTAGTTTATTGAATTAAATAAATAAATTATCGCAATAAAATCTAAATTTTGAAATTATTCTTACACCACTCCTACTTAAAGAGTGATTTCCCAAATTACTCTCTAACGCCTGTTGGGCATACAAGAAAAACTAAAAGAAATTATTATTATTTTTTTTTTTAACAATGAAAAATGAAATCATCAAAACGATAGTGCAAGTCTGAAATGGTCGTAAACGGAATATGGTTACAAACGGAATACCAAACGGAATTAATTTACTTCAAACGAAATATCAAAACTACATTAAACGAAAGTAAACAAAACTAACCTAACAAGAATAACCGATAAATATCGTGAACGAACATACACAAAACTAAACTAATATCTACAAGGTCGATACAGTTTATAGTCTTGCTCAGGACTATAAGTTCGCAACGTAAGGAACGAAAAACGGAGTCCACAAAGAACTCAAAATCGGTAGTTATTGTCATACCTAGGACAATGCTAACCGCAGCGTGGAAAAACGGTATAGCCAAACGATATGGTAGTTTAAAGTCATACCTAAGGACGAAACTAAACCGAAAGCGTATAAACAAAAGCGAGACGTAATTAATATAAAAACTAATATAACCTAATTGGACAAACCAAACAAAAAAAACTAACGTAAATGAGAATATATAAAAGCCGTTCAATGAGAACCGTAAGATGGAAATCATGCGATCGTCAAATACATTTATTCAACTGTCAGGACACCGATCACGGTCGAGCAATTTCTATGATGTACGATTGCTCTTGATGAACATTTAACGTCATGCTCAAGACGGTGTAAGTGTTCCTGCGTAAATATGATCTTAGAATCGCGAAACGTTAATCTTTTACCACTATCTTATTATCAGAAAACATCAAGATGGAAGTTGACGAAGTGGATACAGTTTAAGGTCGTGTCCAGGACCAATATCTCCACAACAACAAAAAAAACTTCTAGAACCGAAATTTTCGAACAGTGATCCCCTCTATATAACTCAAGGTAAATATGTTCGGTTTTCCTGACAATAATAATAGATGGCGATAAAGAAAAAGAAAACTAACTTACACGCGAGAGGGGAGAAGGGAAAAAAATATCTATATTAGTATATATATTTTTTTAAAGGGCGAAATGGGGAATAATCTTCTGGTCTTACATCAGACCACAATCACCGGTACCTTCAACTAGAGATAAGTAATAATGATCGCAAGCGCGATTCTCCATCAAACAATCAAAAAAAAAAACTAAAACTAAACCTCAACCGAACAATAGTTCAATAAACCTAACTAATATTAACAATAATAAATCTCATCCTAATCTTCATCTGGGAGGGCTTTCAAGTCTTTGGCGTGCCACACGCCTTTAAGGACACCTGAATCGTTAGACAATTGATAAGTGTTGTAAGACACTTTGCGGTAGATTAGGAAGGGACCGACAAACTTAGGAGCCAACTTCGCATTGAAGTGTTTCGCGGCATCCGACAAAACATAATTTCTTCTGAAGACGGTGTCGCCGACCGCAAAGGTGGCTGGGCGTCGTCGCAAATCGTAAATAACTTTCGACTTGTCATACGCAGCCTTCAACCGCTTGAAAATGTCATCGTAAACTTCTAAAAGAGCCGGGGCTCGATTACTCAAATCGGCTCGATCGGCGAACGTTAAATTTTCTAATGAGTTAGTAGGGACAGTATGGTGATACTCATCACCCCTCAAGGTAATTTCCCTACCGAAATTTGCGAAATATGGCGTCATTCCTATAACTTCATGTACGGCCGTTCGAACTGCACACGCAATTTTAGGAAGATAAAAGTCCCAAGTTTTATGATTGTCTTGAACGTAAGACGCTAACATCGTTTTTAGCACTCGGTTGACTCTTTCGACGGGATTAGCTTGAGCGTGATAGTACGCGGTAAACAGGGTTTGGATCTTGTACGATGTAGTTAATTTATTAAATTCTCTGCTACGGAATTGTACACCGTTATCGGTCAATATATACTGAGGCGCTCCAAATAATAAGATAACACCTTCCTCTACCTTTTGTACGACCTGCGAGGCCGTAGCCGAACGCATTGGGAAAAACAGCGCAAACTTCGTAAAGCAGTCAACTACCGATAGAATATACGTAAACCCTTTCGTTGAACGCGGAAGTGGACCGACGATATCTACCGAGACCATTTGCCAAGGTTTACTAACCTCGGGATGTCTAGCCATTAGGCCTGCTGGTTTCTTTTGCTCGGGTTTATGAGCCAAACATACGGGACATCGGTTAACGTAACGAGTTATATCCGATTTCATTTTCGGCCAGTAGAATCGCTGAGCCAAACGTTCAAATGTCTTATAAATTCCAAAATGACCGGATGTCGGTTGGTCATGAAATTCGCGTAACAATTTTTTTCTATCGCATTTAGGTACGACTTCACGCCACTCGTGATTGTCGTCAGCCAGAGCGGGGTATTTATTATTAAGGTGTTTATACAGTTTAAGATTATTATCCCCCACTCGCCACTCGCGGTATTTTAACGGATTGTTCCGGACTTTCTTTATCATGCCATGATACCATCGATCGTTAACGGTAGGATCCTGCATAGGATCCTCCAAAGGATCAGGGGCGTTATCTACTTCAACGGAATTTACGACAATTGTTTCAATCTCCGGTACCGTACGTGATAAAGCGTCAGGGACTAGGTGGTCTTTACCTTTACGATGTATAATGTTAAAGTCGTACTGCTGTAGGCGTACGGCCCAACGCGCAAGTCTTCCCGTAGGAGTCTCTAAATTATTTAACCAAATTAGCGAATGGTGGTCGGTAATAACGGTAAAGTGGGAAGCTTCCACATACGCTCGTAATTTCTCGACTGCCCATAACACAGCTAAGCATTCCCTTTCTGTAACTGAGAAGTTTCGCTCATTTCTGGTCAGAGACCGACTGATGTAACAAATAACGCGTTCTTCGTCATTAATGTTTTGGGTTAAAACTGCGCCAATTCCAAAACCTGAAGCGTCAGTTTGGATGGTAAACGGTATACTAAAGTCAGGGCACGAGAGTATCGGTGCCGAAACTAAACAATCTTTGATGTTGGAAAATGCGGCTTCGCACAAGTCTGACCACAAAAATTTCGAATTTTTCTTTAATAATGCGGTTAAGGGGGCGATAATCGACGAAAATTGGGGGATGAATCTACGGTACCATGACGCCATACCAATGATCTGTCGAATTTCTTTAGTATTTTTCGGAGTGGGCATCTGTACAATGGCCACGATTTTATCTGGGTCTGCCAATAACCCGTTAGAATTTATTACGTATCCCAAATACTTTAATTCGGATTGGCAAAAATGACATTTGTCTTTGCTTAATGCTAACCCGGCATTCTGTAAACGACGTAATACTTCTTCGAGAATCTCTAGGTGTTTTTCGAAAGTAGATGCGCAAATTATAATATCGTCAAGGTATACGAAAACATAGGGTTCTAGGTCGGGACCTAGAACTCTATCGATCAACCGTTGCCACGTAGCGGGGGCATTGTGGAGACCAAATGGCATACGAGTAAATTGGTATAACCCACGGCCCGGAATCGTAAAAGCTGTATATTGCTTTGATGATTCCTCCACCGGTATTTGCCAGTACGCAGATTTGACGTCTAAAGATGTAATGAATTGCGCGTCACGCAGACGATCTAATATCGCGGACACATATGGCAAAGGATATGCATCCTTTTCCGAAACTTGGTTCAGTTTGCGGAAATCCACACAAAAACGAAAAGTCTTGTCCTTCTTTTTAATCAATAAAATAGGGTTGGACCAAGCGCTTTTAGAGGGTTCTATCACTCCTAATTTAAGCATCTTTTCCAATTCTTTGT
This sequence comes from Podabrus alpinus, assembly GCA_932274525.1. Taxonomy (NCBI): domain Eukaryota; kingdom Metazoa; phylum Arthropoda; class Insecta; order Coleoptera; family Cantharidae; genus Podabrus; species Podabrus alpinus. The sequence goes on along the minus strand of OW026457.1, from coordinate 60,660,508 downwards.
CTATATGCTCTTGTACGTTCGGATTGACCGGATAGTATCTCTGCTTGATCGGGGGGGAAGTGGTTTTAATCGCGTGTTCTACCAGATCGGTACGTCCTAACTCCGCGGTATTATTTACAAAATGATTATTAACTACCTTATCTAACTGTTGATGTTGTTCAAACGACATATCAAAAGTAGATAGCAAGGGGGTTTCCTTTTGCGTTTGGATGGTGGCAACGTTGGCATCTGAGAAGTGCCACTGGTCGTTACGTAGGTCAGGGATAAATCCGATAGATTCCCAGAAGTCAACTCCCAAAATTAAGGTTTGTTGCACTTCCGGAACTACAATAACTTTTAAACTGACAACGCGTCCTTTTAATTGTATAGGCACGTTTGTAGTACCTAGACTCTTAATTGCGTGACCATTTGCCACAGTGCAAAATGGTTGTGCCGTTTTCCGAATATTTAATTTAGTTCCACTTGACCGCAATAACTCCCATCCCTCACCTCCTAAAATAGTATGGCTAGCGCCAGAATCTAACAGAGCTAAAATCTTGCAACCCAAAATGTTAACCGTAACATGAGGACGTTTGTCCTCTGAAGCATTCTCCAAAATAAAATCTAAAATAACCTTATTTTTCTTAAACGTAACTTTTCGGTCGTCTATTAATTTTTTTATAAAGTAAGTCGAATTCACATAAGTACGGGATCGCATCATTCGACCTTTTAATGGCTCCCGTTGTCGTTTTCCGACGACCGATAACCATGACTACATTTACTACATGTACGAGTCGTGACGTTAGGGGTTCCACAACGATAGCAATATAGATGGTTTTGCGGTTCGGGGCACTGTGAAGAAAAGTGTCCCGAATCATTGCAGTTCCAGCATACCTTAACTGCAGCGGTACGGCTAGAAGCTTGATTATAACTTCCCCTATTACCACGACCTCGACCTCGTCCAGGTGTACCTCTCGAATAACTTGGACCCGAACTATAATGGTCGCGTGTCGGCGAAGACACAGCCGCAACCGGTACATCGATCATATCTAAGCTTGGCGTAATACTCAAGTAAGCCAAATCTGTTTCCAGATCTGTTTTCTTTCTCGAAGGTGGCACATAATTATCGATCGCGTATCGTCGTTCTTCAATAGTGCGCCCGTACGTTATTAACTCATCAAAGCCAGCTATCACGGTAAGTCCTAACTGACTTTGATAGAAAGGGGTTAAGTTTTTCAAAACGATTCTCAACTTCCTTTCTTCATTAATTGGTTCTAATAATCGCGCAAACATGGTATGCATAATCGACAGATATATCGAAATGGATTCGTCACCTGCTTGTGTTCTACGTTTAATCTCCTCTAGGAGTCGATCATCATAGTCACTAGGCCGAAATTCTTGGTTTAATAAAGCGACAAGTTCGGACCAACACGTAGCCTTGCTTCGATTAGCTCGAAACCATATTAAGGCTTTACCAGTAAACAAATCAATTGCCTCACTGAATAACTGTAGCTCGTCAATGCCTCGTGCAACTACTAACTCGTTAACTCGTTCTAAAAATGCGCTTAACGAAATTAATTTCGCGTCCCCTGAAAATTTTAAGTTCCACTTTACCACCGGAGTAGATTTTATGATAATTTGCTTAGGTGGATCAACTGCGGCTGGTACTGGGGTCGAAACAATCGGTATTTCTATTGAACACGAAGTATCGGGTTCTAATTCGCTTGATGTTAATTTAAACCTATCGGTTTTGCACGCGAGCAATTGGTATTTCATCATTAACATTGAGAAGTCCGTCGTACATTGAGTTTTCACTAGCTCGTCCGTTGGTATCGTTGGCCTTAAGTTATTGGCTCTATTAATGTAATGCGTTAATTTCGTCTCAATGGTTAATCCAGTTTCTTTCGCGGGAGAGGTTTCAAAAGCTATCATTAATTTTTCGATAGTGTTTTTACCGATTTCTAACGCGTCACAATCTTCTTCAAAAGAAAATGGATAAGCTACTGCCTTATACGTTTCGCCTTCACCCTCAAGTTTTAAAGTTTTACGCAGTTTAACGCGCAAATCTTTCACTAACAAATCGGAAGGAATCCCACGCCAGTCTAACTCATATTTTAATTCGTCTTTTAAAAGACGCTCTACTACAAAATGCAGCACCATCTTAACAAAATTCGGTAACAATAAAAACTAAAATATAAAAGAATTGACTAATTATTATCGCGGGACACACACACTCAACAATAAGGTAAATAAATTGTGCTAACAATTCACGATAATCAAAAATAAAAATTGAAAACAAATAACCGAAATAATGACTTAAGGTCTTCGTGACTTTTAAAATTTTGCCCCACGATTGGGCGTCAAAATCTGTAACGGCCTTTTTCGGCACCACGACACGTACCCGGTACAGATGTTGGCCGGCCGGCTCGTCGTGAGGTCGCGGTTCAACGACAGATGGTGGGTAGGTCGTTTGGGTGCTCGAATTTATAAAAAGGGAAATTAATTTGGGCGCCACCCCTTTTTCACGGGAAACTCTAAGCTGCTGCCGAGGAGAATGTTGCTCGCACGGTAGGGGAACCGTACGAACTAACCCCGAAGAACAGACGCTGACAATATGACTTACTGTAGAACACACAAAGTCGGAACCTGATGCTTCCTTACACTTCTGCAACAGAAACATGCAATCTCGGCTAATCAGCCGAGAAGAAAACACAAAAAGTACACAGTAAGAAATATAATACTCAAAGTTCAAATAATAACAATAATTGGAATTGAACCAACGGGTTCATTCCATGCAGAAAAACGATCTGCTAATAATAACAAATATACAAAAATATACTAATAATACAAAAAAAAACAACTACGAAAACTCTACTTCGGTTGGCCAACGTAACGAATGATTGATTATTAATTTTGAATGGACTAACTTTAAATGACTAATTAATAATTTGACGTGAATACTTTAAACACCTAAAAGAAACTTAAAATGAAAACTTGACTTTAATCCTAAAAACAAACAAACTGAATCTTAAAATTATCAACTTAAAATTATTTCGACGCGATCGAGAACACTAAACCGGGCACTTTTGAATAAAATATACAGTTATGTTACTCACAGAGTGGATGGTGTTGCTGAAAGCGCCAGGTTCGAAACCGTGTGTGTGCCACAAGTCATCCAGGACGTAATGATTTCGGCAACTCCAAATACTCGACAGTTTCCCAGAATCTCCTGCGGCAGGTACAAATTTAACTCGTCCAGTTAGAACTTCCCTCGAGTGGGTCGGTCAGATTGTAGCACAATCTATTATCTTGTGGTCACTTGGGATTTGATGTCAGAAATGTAAAGATCCGATTAATAATATAATCGCGAGGGGGACACCAAGGTCACAACCAAACACGTAAGGGTAAATCTGATCCCCAAATGACGCACGCACCTTATTGTTCTGATAAGACAAAAAAAATCATACGCACGTTGAAAATGTAGTTAACGATTTAACATGCCACGATCGGTCTTCGATATTACACAATAAAATAAATTAAGTAAACCGCATCAACACACTAAATTAATATTAATTCGTAATTTCGTGATATTTCGATATTCCATATAGAAAAACGTTGGTTTTAATAATTTAAGTGACTTCAATTCAACAAAGATGCTCGCGCAAGGAAAACTCGAAGAGAAGTGAGTTAATGGTGATACTACCCCACTTATTCTACCATCAATCGAACACGGGTGGCCTAACGTCAGGCGAAAAAAAAGGCGGTAAATGTAATTTAATTTTCACACGACGTAGCTTATACATGAGTCCCACGCTTGTTATCAAACTCAGACAAGAAGCAAATATGTTATCTGCATAGTTGCCGTCGATAAGGTGGCAGCCATAACGGATAAGGGTTCCTATCTAACGTTTGGATAAACAAACAAAAAAAAAACGTGAGACCGTAAAAATAAATCGACTTGGTGCTTTTTTTTTAAATTTTGGAAACGTAAACAAATTTAGTTTATTGAATTAAATAAATAAATTATCGCAATAAAATCTAAATTTTGAAATTATTCTTACAAAAGGCAATACACCGGAAACGATTACATAGTGAAAAATAGGTTGATGGAAAAGTTTCCAAGTTTTCTGAGGTAATTGAACGTAAGGGAGAAACGGTTTGAGAAGGAGTTAGAAATGTAACGACGGACAGTCGGTAGTTAAAGTTGAATGTGTAAAGATGTTATAAAAAATGTAGTTACATGTGTTAGAAGATTTCACCCCCAAATTAAACATGTAAGAATTAATTTTAAGTATTAGATTTAAGGCGTATGTAGTATATATTCGTTGTTAGTTGTTTAATAAACATGTTAAATTTTCGGAACCGTTTTAATGCAAAAAGGTATAAATGATCCCCGTCACAAAGACTTGTGACAATACAATTTTATCATATTCCTTAACCGAAAAACAGCTTATTTGGTTTAGCAACAAAATTTTTTTTAGATCGCCCTGTATGAATTGCTTCCAAAAATAAACAAAATTGCATCTAGTGAAGCGATTATAGTATTATATCTAAATAAAATGTTTTCTTTCGTGTTTTTGAAATTCCCTTTATTAAAAATAATATAAAAATAAAAAGTATTATTAAGTTTTTATTAATTAACGCTTACCGAAAACAAAATTAATCTACAAAATCTCCGAATATGTTATCATCATAATCCTCATCATCTTCACTGTTATCATAATCATTATCTTTTATATCTCTGGGATAACAGTTCTTTTTTGCAGCTTGAACCGTTTTGTACGAGGGAAATATTTGTGGGGCAGCCCTCCTTATAATATCATATTGATGCCGAGATAATTTAGCATCTACCAAAACAGCTAGAGCATCTTCACTTGATATTAGCTGTTGTGGTTCCAGTGATTTATTGTACGCCTCTTTATACCTGCTTGCACGTTCTGGACTTTTCGTTATCTCCTTCAACAGATTCGAGGATTCTGATTGTCCAATGTTTCTGAATGCCATTTGGGTCGCGTAAGCTAATTCAGGCAGATCAGTAGAATCTCTTAAATCTTTTGTTTTCTTTCGTTTTGTTTGCTCAGAACTCGATACAAATGAAGTTTCCGGGCGACCGCGTTTCTGCTCTGTTTCTTGATGATCCAATGAAATCGAGGTATCCAGCCACTTCACATTACGTTTTTAAAATATATATCTGTACGGCACGCCTTTAACCAACGAGATTTATATTGCCATTTAAATTGTGCCAATTTTTGCTTCAAGTCTTGAAATTGCTTTCCATCACATTTTGTTCGTTTCTTCATCTCTTCGTCCAAGAACTTAAATTGTTCGTCTATTCTAGGGCCATTACAACCTCTCATGATATCAACCAGTTCTCTGTTCTTGATCAACATTTCTCCTATATAATATAATAAATAACTAATTAATAATGAACCTTTGCAAAAATATACTCGTTTCTTATAATTCTTATATAGTGATATTCAAAGGGATTATCTTCTTTTTTGGACCACCCTTTATGAATTGCTTCCGAAAATGAACAAAATTGTATCTAGCGAAGAGATTTGTAAATATTTGTACAATGTTTAAACGCGACTGTTTTCTTATACTCAATACCCACTAGGAAAAAAAATCAAAGCTCAATATGCTTTAAAACATAACCAAAAAGCCCAAAAACTAATTAAACTTCATATTTCAACAATACCGTTCCGTAAAGTACTTTTATAAATTACATGCTCTTTAATACAAGTTTAGAATTACTAAAATGTCACAATATACTTCAATTTCAAAGTTTCAAACTAAATATTTCAATTCTTAAAAATGCTTCCTGTCTAAATTAAGATAAGGGTGGCAAGAAGTACCCGTCTTAATTTAGGTGAATTGAGAACCACTAGAGTTGTAAGTTCTAGTGATACTCTAAATGAGGAAGGTGGCTAGAAGTACCTTTCCTAACTTATTGGTGAATAACATTCAAGTCGTAAATTTAAATGCTACTGTACTCATTTATTAAGTTTTAAATACAGGTATTTATACAAAAACTTAATAGCTAGGTTATCACATTCCAATTAAATTAAAGGTATTAATCTGCTGACTTATGATATAAATTTTCCATTATAATAATTTTAAATGCATTACTTGCTGATGATTAATTGTTTTGAATGTTGACAATGCGGAAATGAATTATATTTTTAATTGACCTACTGAAAAGTGCCAGAATGCTTTTTCGCTTTATTTACACTTTTCTAATAAGTTTTTTACACTTTTGCATATTTGCTTAAATTATTTATATACAGGATGGTTCTAAACTATAACCCACCCAACCAACAAAAACCTGTTTAATTTCTAAATTAAACACTTCCGGTAGAGAAAAATCGCGCTAATCCGGGTCACGGAGGGCCCACCGAAAATTTAGTAGTGTTCTAGTGTGCGTGGGTTAGTGGTGTATTCATACATTATGGAGAGGAATCTCTAAATTGCATTTAATTTTTTCATTTAATAGCACGTTTTGGCTCTCTTGCCCCACTGTGCGGCGCCTGAAGAGCTTGCTACGGTGCTGCTCGTATTATGAACACAAATTATGTTTTCTTAATAATTTTTTTCGAAATTGGTTACAAATTGTGCCCTGCCACTTAAATCACTTGCACGTGTAATAAAAATGAATCAAAAACCGTTCCGATGGAATCATATCATAAATAATGCAAGTCGTAATTGTTTGGCTCCTCGGGATTTTTTGACTTGTCTGATGTAAAATGTTGTGGCACAAATTATAGTATAGATGCGCCCGGTATGAGTCTTATTTTGAGATTTCGTATATTCAAATGTTCTTTGAAATATTTTTATTATTAGTATCTCGCCACCTACGATTAATATTTAAAATGACACACAAATGCGATAACCGCAATTAACTTCTTCCCCGGAACAAAATCTATTAAGAAAATAGGTGTGTTGACCCAGAAATTTGCAGACCTAGTAATTTAATTCACTATCACCTTAATATGAACCAATCTGATCAGAATCATAATATATTAAGTTGCGGAATACCGGGCGGAATACCCCACACTTCCTTCACTTACTGCACCTCAATTTGAATTGCAGAGTTTGGTTTTTGAAGCCCCCACCTGTCAACAAAGACCGGTATCCAAGGTTGATTTTACCCCCCCCCCCATGGGTTGGCGACGGAAAATCCCTTGTGTGAATTCGCCAAGAAACCCCCCGCCGAGACTGGGTAATCAAAAATCGCCAAAGGTAGAAAAGTCAAAAGGGTTTGATCTAGTCTGGTATACCTCGCTTTAAGAACAATTTGTATTGTTGAAGCAGGTATTATGGCAGACTTCCTGAAAGAGAGACAAAAGAAATTTAAATTAACACGTTAAGAACCAAGTTAAAAACAAGAGTAAGCGTAATTTGTAATTTATTTCGAATCTTGATAGAGGTGGTATCTTAAGTGTGGAGAGGTTATGTGGAAGGTCGTGAGGATTTTTTATTAATGGGGGAGGGGTTGCAAGGATTGTTTAAGATACCCCTACAAATACAATGAAAAATTATTCTTCATGGAAAAAATTGCTATACCCCCCATTAACGCGTTAACCAAATTATGGAAATACTATTATATTACTATTTTTTAATTATAGTTTTTTAATAATAAAAAAAATATGTAAATAAGAAATTATATTACTATAATAATAATTTTCTTTTTTATTATTTTAAATTACGAATATCTTGCATATAATGAATATATCATTTTACACTTTATAAAAACAAAACTAACCTTCTTCTTACGTTAGGTCTGGGACCTGTGGGTTTACCAATTTTTTTCAAATTAGTTCTGTGGGCATCGGCTTTTACATCTTAGGTAGTTTGCTAGGCTGGCCTTCGATGTGCCCTAGACCCTAGACCCTGTTGTTTTTATTGTTATGATGGCAAATCATTAACACAAGGGGACTGACGACTTTACAGTAGCGCTCATAAGTAAGGTGCCACTTCGTTTTTTTGCAATAACTTTTTTAAATTTCAAAATTTTTTGTTTAGTTTTTCAAAATTTATTCTTTAAATACGTTGGAATTATAACACATAATTAAAATTTTTTGGAAAATTTTATAAACAAGTAAAAACTTAAAAATCAAAAAATAGGAAATATTTGCTTATAATAAAGTATTATTTAAAGCACTTAAAACAAAATCTAAAGTATAGTGTATTTCAAATTAATTGGAATTAAAAAAAGTCTAGCATCAAATTACGTTGTTATAAAAACATACAAACTATGCAAGGAAAAACAATATAAGAGATAAGATTATCGCGCCAACGAAAGCCCGCATTTCATACTCCACGTGGAGTAGTGTAGTTCTAATTGGTTAATATTTATAATAAGGACTTATTATTGGATAATATTTCTATTACGAAAATTCTCTTTGCGACTCCACGTGGACGCGTGTACCAGGTGTACAGTAAGTTTGTATGTTTTTATAACAACGTAATTTTATGCTAGACTTTTTTTAATTCCAATTAATTTGAAATACACTATACATTATTGAAAATATAAAGATTAAAAACAATTAATACTTCGTTGCATCACCTTTTGCGGCTATAACTGCTTTGCATCGAGAAGGCATAGAGTCAACAAGCTTGCCTAAACGCTCCAATGGTAACTTTTGCCATTCTCTCCTTAAAGCTTGCAATAACTGACTCCTATTTTGGTATGTCCTACTTCTAATTTGTCGCTCGAGCTCTTCCCACAAATGCTCTATAGGATTTAAGTCAGGAGACTGACTAGACCACTCAAGTAGGCGGATATTAGCCTTCGCCATGTAACCTTTCACATGCTTTGAAGCATGTTTCGGGTCATTATCTTGCTGAAATATCCAGTTGCGTGGCATTTTTCTCTTCCCATGTGGTAGCATGTGATCTTTTAATATGTCAGCATACATAAACCGATCCATAATACCATCGATTAAGTGTATAGGTTCAACACCATCACGGGAAAAGCAGCCCCACACCATGACATTTCCACCGCCGTGTTTTACAGTGGGAACCTGACACTTAATATCATGTCTTTTATTGTTTGGACGTCAAATATACTTAATACCATCAGAGGAAAACAAATTATATTTGCTCTCGTCGCTCCAAAGAATTTTAGACCATTCGTGAGCTCCCCAGTTTAAGTGATCTTTGGAAAATTTTAATCGGGCTATCCGATTCTTCTTTGAAATTAGTGGTTTCTTAGAAGGACGCCTACCAAATAGTCCAGCTGACTTCAGTCGACGTTTCACTGTCGACACACTAATATTATCTTCGCGATTCTTGTTAAAATCACGAACAATTTCGGTAGCCGTTAAACGAGGATTCTTTACCGCATCACGAACGATCATTTTATCTTCCCGTCTGGTTGATTTTCGTGGTCGCTCTGTTCTTGGTTGATTGGCCACTGATCCATGTTGGTTTATTGAATCCAACGACCTATAGTTTGATGTGGTACATCAAATCGGCGTTCTGCTGTCCTTAATGAGTCTCCATTTTTCCATGATTTCAAAATCGCATTTTCAGATTTTCGAAATATTCTTTCATCTTTACCCTGATTCTTACTGTTTAAGCAACTACTCTAACAAGTTTATTTCCAAAAAATTAATTTTATTTACAGTTTTTAACGTTTTAAAGAATATGGCACGTTACTTTTGGACGCTGAATAAAATATAATTATATTTATATACTGTTCGCGATATTACCAATATTAAATATTAAACGTCAAAATCTGTATTTGCCTACTTACTTTTAGGAATGATACAACAATTCGCGAAATAAGTTTTGCTTTTATTAATTTTTGCTAAAAAATTGAGTGGCACCTTACTTATGAGCGCTACTGTATGTGCCCTCCGAAGTACGGAACTAACCGTCAAAGAAAACCACAAGTGTCAGCAAGTATTTACGGCGCAGGGCTGCTATTCAGCCAATGGCATGCTTCTATTTAATCCCGGTTGCGTGGGCTTGTAAGGAATGTTAATATGTAGCCGGGAGACGTCAAGTCGGTTTACTTAATATTATACAGGGTGGGCCAAGAATTTGAATTTGAATTGAACAATTATCTTAACCATTAAAATATCAAGTTCTTAAAATCTTAAAGTTCTTAAAAAAGAAAGGTTTGCTGTTAGACTGCGTATAGAAGCATAATAAACCAATTGGTGCCCGTGAATTTTATAATCAACCTGTTGATTGGTGTATTGTAAGCCAATCCCTATAATGATAGATTTTGTTATTGGAATGTCTTAATTTAGTAGTAGGTACTTGGGATCTTAGGAAATTCAGCTTATTGATTTGTTCATAATTAACTAATCAGGCTTTTTCATGAATGAATCAGGGATGAGAATTCTTTATTCACAAGTATAGTAGATGTATAAAATTTTACAAAACTTGGTTTAAATAAAATGTAAATTGTACTGATGATTAAAATATTGTTTCAGGTATGGATGAAAGAAGGGCTTCCATCATTGATATGCACAACATGTATAGAACGCTTAAGAGTAGCTTACGATTTTCGAACAATCTGTCTTCAATCAGATAACACTTTACAACGATATATAAGCCACTTACAAGATGAAGCTTCTAAACAATCATTAAATGGTCAAAGACCGCTCACAACTCCAACAAAATTTGAATTTGAGTTTCCTACAACGAACAATGAAGAAAATATACCATGCATAATTGAGGAACCACAAAATGCAGAGTATTTGCACTTAAAACATTTTTTGGATAACGATGAAGAATTATCAAAATCTGAACATTTAGTGGATACAACTACTTCACGAAGTACAACGCCAGATTCGGCGGCAATTGCCGTTAGTTATATGAGTACACAAACGCAGGTTGAGACCCATCACTATCATCAACTTGAACATCAAGAAACGCAACAAAATTTTGTAAAAGTTCAACTACACCAACAGCAACAACACCATCAACAAATTTATTCTAAACAAAATCAACAAAATATCCAAATGCCAGAAATGCACAACGGAGAACAGCAAACAATAGAATTTAAACCACCAAGGCAAGTTATTAAACGCACCACCGGTATTCAAGTACGTCCTCCAACTCCATCATCGATGCAAGCAAATGGAGTTGAAGCCAAGCCATTTACGTGCACAATTTGTGCTAAAAATTATAGAAAAAACGCGAATTTACGTATACACATGAGAACCCATACGGGAGAAAAACCGTTCGAATGTAAATACTGTGAAAAAAGGTTTTACCACTCTTCTCATTTACGCGAACACATTCGTAGGCACACTGGAGAAAAACCGTTTCAATGTGCTGTTTGTAACAAGAGATTTACCATAAAAGGGGAACTTACTATGCACATGAAATCTCATACTGGGGAAAAGCCGTACGCTTGTACTTGCTGTGATAGGCGGTGTTTAACTGCGGCCGATTTAAAAGTACACATGAGAACGCACACCGGAGAAAAGCCATTTTGTTGTGTAACGTGCGGCAAGAAATTTGCTAGCACGTACATTTTAAATTCGCACATAAAAACGCACACGGGAGAAAGACCTTATTCGTGCTCAGTTTGTGACAAAACGTTTACTCAATCATCACACCTGAATGTACACATGCGCAAACATACAGGTGAGAAAGTGAGTTGTAAGATGTGCGACGCCAAGTTTACACATTCATCGCAATTAACTGTACATATGCGGGAGCATACCGGTAAGCAACCTTATAAGTGCACAATGTGTGATAAAGTGTGCAATTATGCTTCTGAATTACAAACGCACATGATGAAGCACACTGGCGAAAAATTCTCATGCGTCACCTGCGATAAAAAGTTTACAACTGCGGCGTATTTACACGAACATACACGAACCCATACTGGTGAAAATTTATCAACTTGCACCATATGTGATCGTCAGTTCACTCGACATCAGTATTTAGAAAAACATATGAGAACACACACTGGGGAAAAACCTTATGTGTGTTTTATTTGTGGTAAGAAATTCACGCAATCGTCTTCTCTTAAAGTCCACACGAGGATTCACACAGGAGAAAAACCCTATCATTGTCAAATATGTGATCGTAGATTTACAACATCTTCTGATTTAACAGCTCACAATAAAAAACATAAAAAATATATAAATTTGTAAATATCAATAGTTTCTGACTAGTAGTTGTGACCTTGGACTTGCGGTTCATGCACAGTACTATTGAGAAGTTTTATTTGCAATTGCATTGCCAATGCAGAGTCGAGATGACGGGACATGTCATGGCGTCATCATATTGGCAACATGACTAAAACATATTTTTTGCTTTGCTAAGTTTTTTGCAAGTTGCCTAGTTTGATATAGGCATTACCAATCATTGAGGAATAATATACACGCGAGTGTTTTGCAATAATATAAATCCTAAAGAGAGCAAATTTTATTGTAAATGATCAATGTGGCAGATTGGCCAAGCGGAGATATGATAATATTTTTATTATTTTCCAATTTTTATGCTGGATTAACAACATTCATTATTGAGGGAAATCTAAGGCTAAGGGATGGTCATTTTTGTTATGGAATATTAAATTAGTTTTGGTTATTCATCCATTTCTAAATTCCAGTATTACTGATTTTGCTTAAACAAAGATGTCCCAAAAGATGAAAATAAAAGGCGTGATAGCTAAATTAAAAAACGTTAATAAAACTTCCGAGCGTTTGTTCCATAGGCGCTTCTTCCATCTGTAAAACATTTACAGTAAATGGGCACTGGTTAATAAGGTAAGCTAATTTAAGTGATTTTAGTTTAATGCAATAAATCTCTTCCTTCCATTTAAACACATGCTAAAAAATAAATCTTGACTTAAGTTAATAACCAGTGTCTGTTTATCTTTAGAGATAAGATTCATCTGCTAGCCTAAGATTCTCTTTAGTTGTTTGCCATCGGACCCAATCTTTTGTATACCTGTGATTTGCTTCCAATTTGTTTTCACATATGTAGAGGACCTTCTGTTTAACGTGGAATTCGAACCACGGGAAGCGTAATCACTTAATTTTGTGAAGGGTTTTCATTGCAGATTGTCTTGGCGATTTCCATGGCATTTGGAGGAGAGATGGTTAAATAATATTCTTACTTCACTCAGACTCAAAGTGGGTATCTCTGCATTAATAGTCGAAGCACTTAACTGGTAAGCTCTAACTGTCTCTTTACTCTCTGTTAGCCTAAGGCCGCTCATTTCTGTGGAAATTATCTTTCTGTAGGGCCATGACCATAACTCTTCTGACAATACACTACATATTTTTAATACAGGTAATATATCATCATATCAAACGGGATGTCAACATGCACACGAATTTTTTAAATACCTACAGCGGAACCTAGCTATAATAAATTTCGATTTAACAAAATCCTTGATTTTATGAATTTTTTTAGGAACATTATTTTCGTAATAAATTGCATGTATTTTTATCTCGATTTAACGATATAATTTTGATATAACAAAATTTTTTAAGAACTTTTTTGATAGAGAAAACGAATTTAAACACGAAGGTATTTTATAATAATCAAAACAAGGCAGGCAATTCAAATCAAATAATAGACAAAATTATTTTTGACAATTTATTGTTTAAATAAATTTAAGTTGATAAAATATGGTGTGGTCCTGCAGTATAACGAAACTACCAACTTCCTCAAAGGCGTAGCAGGGTAAGCATGGTCTAGCGGGCTTTCAACTGCCTGGCATACTGAGAGCAATGATCAAAATAGTTTAATTTGTTTTCAGATTTTATTAAATCCGATATAGCGTCTTGATTCAATTAGAACACTTTTTTTGTACTTTTCTTTGGGGTCTTTACGTAATCCATATTTTTTAAAGGTGATTAAAAAGGTACTTCATAGTCAAAACAATTATTTTGATAATTGTTTTTAATAATAACCGCTATGGGACCATTGGCCAATTTTTTGTTGTTATATTAATCTTGAGAGTATTAATTAAACGTATTTCAAAATTATTTCTGCTATTATCTATCCGCCATTGACCGAGATAAATTTTTAGTAATATATTTCTTAATAAAAAAGATAATTTAAATATCAAAAGACCGACTATACGACATTAACAAAAAAATGACGAAGTAACAATTTTAATGAAAATCTTGTTAATCCATTCATGCGCGTGTGTTGTCAAGGGCTGATAATAGGAATTGTCCAAAATTTTTTTTTTAAGATTGTGATAATTTATGTGTTAATTTAAGCGATACTCTCAACAGTAACTATATCAAGAGATTACACAATGGCCAAAGATATTGAAATTGATCCAATATTAAATAAAAAACCACCAGAGCTGCGTAAAGCATATGCCGGCAGCATAGCGAGCGGGAAACCGCGGTTCAATACCTAATCGCACCGGATGTACCACTGTGATCTCAAGCCCAATATCGATCTGTCGGCTATGGGAAATCAACGGGAAATTTAAATTTTTTCCCCTAATCAGTCCTTTTGGCTTCAGTCAAGTTGATAGCCAACGTTCGTAGAATGGATTCGGCAGTTCAAGAAGAAATATTAAAAAAAATTATAAAAATAATTACTCTTTTGGTTGCCTTTAAAAAAAAAAGAATTACGCAAGGACTCCAAAGGAAAATACAAAAAAATTTGGGTAATTTAATCAATACGATATCGTGTTTAAAAATATCTGAAAACAAATTAAAAAAAATTTTCATTGATGTTAGTACGATAGGTACCTGAATTTTGTTTCCCAGAAAGCCCTAGAATGGATCAACTTCATTAATTTTTTCAGAATATTCGGTCAAGCCTTTTAGGCTTCTATACAAAGTATAGGAGAAGCCTTTTTGATAATGATTTACTCGAATAAGGGTGTGTCAGCAGGGTTAATATTTTCAGGCCAGTCAAGGTATATTGGTAGTATTGTCTTACAAATATTTCAGTAAAAACCGTGCGAAGGCCGTTGGACCATGAGCTATTTTCCAAGTCTTCGAAAGTAAACCTGTAATGAAGGTTCGAAACATCAAACAATAATTTTTTTTCAGAAGATTATTAAACCCATAAAAAATTAAAATTTTATTAAGACTCGCGTACAGAAACAACACTGAAATGGTAATAATCATAAAATTTGCTCTTTACTGCCTACTCGCCTGTGAAATATTATTTAGTTAACTGTTTTTTTGAAGCTTCAACACTGCCTTTTTTATTTAAAATAATTTTAATAATTTTTAAAAAGCGATCTCATTCTATTAATTACTACTATATTGGGTTTATGGTCAATTAGAACTATAATAAGCGCCGAAATGACGCAAAACAACTTAAGTACAGTGTTTACTGTAGCCGATCGCAGCGTAAATCGGCAAGCAGGTCGTTAAATTATCAGATTACCGCTAGATAAAAATTTAACCAAATAATTGTTGAATATTTATGTTGTTAAAATTTTTTGCCTAGTAGGCGGATAATAATTTGAATTTTTAACAATTTTTGTATTTAGGAATTATCTGTACCTACACATAATAATAGGTTGTTTGGTAATGACTTGCCGCTTTTTCGCTAGAGGAAGTTTCAACCGTTGTGGGGTGCGCAAATAAAGTTGCATCTGGCAACTCTATATCGTGTTTGAATTATTATGAAATTAGCTACAAAACGACGCTTCATTTATTTAATTTTGACGTTTCGTTCACAAGTGACAGTCACTCAAACATGGAGTTTACTAATGCGGTTTGGCCACCGTTTGGGCCGCTTCGCCAGCCCTCGCCCACGATCGTTTGCGAACAACATTATCGTAAGTAACCCATTTCTCATCGCCAGTCACCATCCTCTTCAAAAACGGCTCTTTGTCGTTGCGATTTAGCAATAATTCGCTGATGGAAATGCGGTCATTTAGGTTTTTTTTGGACAATTCGTGGGGCACCCAAACATCCAGCTTTTTCGTGAATCCGCTTGCTTTCAAATGCCTGTAAATAGTTTCAGTGCTTAGCTGGAGCTCTCCCGCGATACTTTTGATGGTCACATGTCGGTCTTCGTGGATTTTTTCGATGATTTTATCGACATCAGTGGTTATTGGTCGTCCACTGGGTACAGGATTTCTTGTGTCGTTTCGACCGGCTCTAAAACGCCGAAACCATTCTTCGGCTGTTCGAATCGACACAGTACCATCTCCTACAACACTATTAATCTGACGATGCGATTCGCGTGCGGTTTCGCCTTGCACGAAAAAGAATTTCAAAACAGCGCGAACTTCCGCATTAGTAAACTCCATGTTTGAGTGACTGTCACTTGTGAACGAAACGTCAAAATTAAATAAATGAGGCGTCGTTTTGTAGCTAATTTCATAATAATTCAAACACGATACAGAGTTGCCAGATGCAACTTTATTTGCGCACTCCACAACGGTTGAAACTTCCTCTAGCGAAAAAGCGGCAAGTCATTACCAAACAACCATTATACAGGATAATGAATAGGGATTTCAATATTATCAAACTTTAACTTAAGTTATAACTTTTTTTAAAGGGCCCTTTACTTAACTGACCAATAGAAAACAGTTATTAGTTCAAACAACCAATATAAAATCAGCAGTTAGTGTTAAAGGCTCGTTTAAAGTTTGGTAACAGTGAGAGTTAGTCAACTAAAGGGCCCTTTAAATAAAGTTGATAATACTAGTCGTGAATGTTTAGTTCTTTGCTCTCCTAATTATTTTAGAGAAAAAATCAAAATTACTGTTCTAACAAAAATCTGTATTGCGTTGCTGTCAAAGTAGTTGTTTTTTTTGGAAATCGGCACTTTTACTTTCCTTAATTTTTACCTTCTGTAGAACGGAAAAAACGTATTTTTTTCTACACGAAACTTATTTACACTTTTCTCTAAAATAACTAGGGGAGCAAAGAACTTCGGCCTCACAGGGGGAAGACCATAATAGATCCGTGAAGGCCATAGTTGTTCGGCCTTCGGCCTCACAGGGCGGGCCATAATAGATCCGTGGAGGCCATAGTTGTTCGGCATTCGGCCTTACAGATCGGACCATAATAGATCCGTGAAGGCCATAGTTGTAACAATTTTGGTAGTGGGGGTGCGCTGATGGTGCTGGTCGCTGGTCGCCTCCAATTTGAAAAGTGTCGCAGGTGCCCCGGTACAAATATTACAAATTTTTGCACTTTTCCAAAAAGTTATTCACAATTTTGCCAATGTTTTAGACAACCGAAGAAGTTTAGAGTACGTTTTTGTGTTATAATTCCCAAAAACGGTTTGCCCGTCCATTTCCGGCGTTGATATATAATTATCGGAGCGTAATTTTTTTCGAAAAATTTGCAAGGCTATCCATTGAAAAAATAATTTTGAAATTTAAATTCGGTTTAACACCTTCGGCGTTGAAAATACGAAGGAATGTTTTGGACGAACTATTATAGAGCGTCGCGATACGCTTCCGTTGCGTCTTAAAAATTAAAGATCGGCCGGTAAATAAGAGCGCTACATACGTCCAAAGTTTTTACACAATTTTCACTTAAATGGGTCTCTCACAAAGAAACGACGGATAATTTAGAAAAAGCAATCGGAGCTTCGGATACGGTTATTAACGGTCTTTAATTTAGCACATGACGACGGTTGACGACAAACGACAAATAACGGCGGCATTTGCAAATTAGTGTCGACGTCAAAATTGAAAATCAAAATCAGAGGCGATTTCGGGCAAAATTTAAAATATGCAAAATGTGTATTTTCGTTGCAAAGCAAATTTTTTTCGAGAAAATTTCATTCGACATTTTCGATTTATATTTGTCTCCTCGACGTATTAAAGGCAAAAATAAATTTTTATTTTCCAAATTGCAGAAATCATTTCGCCCTTTTACCACGTCAAATATTGAACCAATTACATCGTCGCGTTATGAATTAATTCTTACAATTTGATGCCTCGCGTATTGCGATGCTAAAATTTCCAAGTTTCGAAAGATTGCTGCAGATTTTCTAAAAAACGCAATTTTAAAATTCTTCGTTCTTGGGAAGTCGGAAGAGATGGTTTTTGCTCTCTCTCCGTCGCCCCCGAACCCCCATCTCAAATATTTCGCCGTCAACGGATAGAATTCGTTGGAGCCGACATTTTAAGATGTCACAACAATTTGATCGTTAAAAGTTCTTCATTTTTGAAAATTTACCGTGGAGTGCCGGTTCAATTTCAAGAAACTCAAATCAAACTTTGCACAATTTCGGACTTTCCGGGAAAGCAGTTCGATGAGTATTCAACGTAACATTTCTTAGTCTTCTTGCACAATTCCGGCGAGTTCTGCGACCTAAAGTGCTCCGGTCTTATTCGCGGCATTCTGTTCTTTGTAATTATTTGTATTATTTTGAGCGTTGAAATTACTAAATTCTAATATATTAATTTGTTAGTGGTTTTCATTTTTCGAATTAAAGCCGCCATCCCGCCATCTGTTGACAGTATTTTGAATCACTGACAGTATGTCAGAATATTTCGATTTTTGACAAATTAAATTTTTTGTTTGCAAGACTTGTGATTTGATTTATCGAAAAAAGCGAATAACTTTGTTCCCCGCTCGAATTTTTTCTCCATTTATGCACGAATAGTTGCGCCTGAACCTACAGAATAACTGTGCAAAATTTGGTTGAGATCGGTCCAAGGGTCTAGGAACGTATAGCGAACAAACAAACACACAGACAAGCTCTTTTATATATTTAGATTTAAATAATAAAATTATTCATATATTTACTAACGCTTTTATAATTTAATTATTAGTGGAACAATGATTTATGTTATGCTTCATAAATCATTGTTCCACTGTAAAGAAAAAGATTGTCTAATTTTTCAAATTAGGTACTAGCAGTGAATAATATTATGAGAATTTCATCATGCTGACACATATGATATTCGATTAGCAAAGTTCAAAAATACTGAAATCCAAAATTTTTGCAATTACGACGTTTTTTGCTGTTTGTGGAAAGTTTTTAAAATGTAACATAGATCATTGTTCCAGCACACGCTTCAATTCCCTATGAACCAATTCACGATTTTTTGTATTATTTTTTATTGTACACGTGATTGTAGATACAATTTTCATAAGAATCCCACAATATTTTAAAATAAACATCTACCTATATTATTTGTGGTACACAGGATAAGGTGGCAATAAATTAATTTTTTAAAATTTAATCCAGTTTTCAGTTCATATTTTAGTCATTTTTAATAAAATATTTTTTTAATATTTTAGATTATTGAAAAATAATTACTTAAAATAAAATAAGGAAATATTAATAGCATTAATATTAAATATATTTAAATTTAATAAATTAATAATTTATTTATATTTTATTAATATGATGCGCTTTAGGGAAATGTGTCGACTTATTCTTTTTACTTTCTCAGTATTAATTTCTATTTCGTCGAAGAATAATATTTAATATTTTCCAGATCGCAGATTCAAATGATTCGTGAAGTTTTTGTTGGTATTTTAATCTTTATTTTAATCATTTATTGCTTAATTGTGCAAAATCTGTAAAACAGTGTATCTCGCGACCTTCCACTACAAAAATTTGTATAATCCCACTTTTAGGGAATTCAATTTTCTACCCACGACAGCAAATATTGATCTTCAATAGTTTAGGCGTGGAGACATTCAAAGTTGTGGATATTAAATTTAACAACTTAATTATAAATGAATGCAAGTCACCCGATCATTAATTATTATAGTGTTAATTGAACAAAAACCCAGGATTACGTTTGGCGTGTGTATTTTAAAATTTTATTATTTTCATGTTTTAATATTTTCAGCAACACTTCAGCAATATCGATAGCTATGATAAAATATCATGCTAAAAGCAAATAAATGCGGCTTAGATAATTTTAGAAATATGCCTTAGATTAAATTTATTACTCGTCTGAGAAGAGAAATTTCTGAAGTAATATGAAAACTTTTTTTGTAAAAATGAGCCTATAGAAATGAATGATATTCATAATAAGTTTTAATAATATAAGATACATTGCCATAATTTGCTTTAATTAAATAATAGTTAGTTTTAATATTTATGTGATACATTTTAGTTGCAATCTACTCAAAAATAAATACAAGATGTAAAATAATTGTATTTTATTGTATAATATCATTTTACGTAATAAAATTACTGTAAAAATGAGTAAACTTATTTTAATTCCCCCCCCCCCAACCACACACTCAAATTTTGGGTAAGTATCTATCTGAGTTTATTAACATAGCTTTAACTCTCGAAGAATCCAAGCATCTGTTCTACAAGCCACCCAAGAAATTCTAGTCATTTGTCTATAGCGGCGGTTCTCAACCATCGATCTTATATTTACTAGATAGGACGTAGACGCATTAGGACTTGCAGCAGAGTCAGTAGATTTAGAGATGACCGTATTCTATAATACGGCCTCTATGTTTTTATTCTGTCATCACATCATAAGAAACAATAGCCTTTTTTAAACTTGTGTGTATTAATTACCCATGGCAGCGAGTTCATGGTAAATTTTGCTTTCTAAGTTTCACCATTAAAGCCATATCAATAGAGGAAGAAGAATGTAAAACAATTTACTGGTAGGTAATATAAAATATTATAAAGGGCGATTCAATTGGAGGTAACAATTTAAATTTTAAATGAAACACATTGGATTTTGATAATTTGATGATATTTTTATTGTAATATAATGTTAAGACATTGACGTTAAGCTCGCAAAACGAAAACCATGGCTTTTAAAGGAGGACACCCAGTCAGAACAAGGATAGTAACAGACAGAAGCAATGTAGAAAAATGATATATTTTAAATAAGTATTTGGTCGGGAGACGGTCGCCAGCTTAGCGGTTAAGTGCGTTGCTGCTAATGCTAAATACCTGGTTCAACTCCGGGCTCAGTAAAACTTTATTCTGACCGTCTCCCCTCGGAAGGCAATGGCAAACCACCGAGGTGTAATCTGCCTAGTACAGCCTCTCTGGAGATGAAGTGTATACACGTCCCGCGGTTCGGAGCCCGCGTTAAGCAGTAGGTCCGCTATGTGTGTGATAATACTTCAAACGCACAACACATGCATAGGAGAGAGGTCGCCTACGTCTGAAATCAGGCACGGCACTTGAAGAAGAAGAAGTATTTGGGATGTGATGTGACTGTAGATAAAGTTTGGACATAACTGCGGAATAATACATAAACTTTTAAACAACAAAAGAAAAACAGACACGCGTTAAACTATATAAACATTATGGAAGTGAGACCTGGGTATCAACATCCAAAAGCAAAACACAAGCCAGTGAAATGAGATTTTTGAGAGCAACCAAGGGATGTACAAGAAAGGGCAGAATTAGAAACGAAGCGATTAAAGAAGAACTAATATACATAGGGTGTTTTTTAGCTGCATGAGATCTTTCAATAGGGATAACTTTTGAATGAAGTTTGTCAAAGTGATAGTTCTTTGACATTTGTGTACAGAAAGGTTTGCCATTTAATCACGAATAAATTAACACTTGAACAACGCTACCAAATTGAGGAAATTTATTTTCAAAGTCAGAGGTTCCGTTCGCGAAACTTCCAGAACTCTTCGCCCATTTTATGGTCGTACCACTTCTTCATTGCATAATCTCGTAAGACGATCAACAAGACAAAGAAATGTGCGTACAGAAGAAACTATCGCTTCTGTGAGTGAAAGTGTGCAAGAGAACCCAAACATTTCAATTCGCCATAGTGCTCAACAACTTAGGCTTTGTCCGTCCACTACATGGAAAATTTTACATCAAGATCTTGGTTTACATCCTTACAAGATCCAGTTGGTTTAAGAATTGAAGCCTAATGATCATCGATTGCGTCGTGCATTCGCAGATTGGGCTCACAAGCAATTGGAAGTGGATCCATTTTTTACCGCCAAATTTTGTTCAGTGACTAGGCAATTTCTGGTTGAATGGGTATGTGAACAAGCAAAATTGCCGTATATGGACTGAGACCAATCCGGAACATTATCTTGAGACTCCATTGCATTCATTAAAAGTGACTGTTTGGTGTGGAATACACGCCAACGGCATCATCGGTCCATATTTCTTTCGAAATGAGGAAGGAGCTACCGTTACGGTGAATGGTGTGAGATATAGACACATGCTCAATACATTTTTGTTTCCAAAAATCCAAGAGTTAAACATCGGCAACTTATGGTTCCAATAGGATGATGCTACGTGCCACACAGCCACTGAAACCATCGATTTATTGAAAGGACAATTATTTGGTGACAACATTATTTTAAGAAATGGTCTTATTAATTGGCCTCCAAGATGGTGTGATTTGACGCCTCCAGATTGTTTTCTTTGGGGTATGTTAAATCCATGGTTTATGCTAACAAATCAACAACTCCGGCAGCATTGGAGGTCAATATTCAGCAAGCCATTTATGAAATAAGGTCAGAAATATTGGAAAAAGTGGTCAAAAATTGGACTGCTCGGATGCGCTTCGTATCGATTAGTCGTGGTGGTCACATGCCGAAAATCATTTTCAAATCATAAATGGCATTAAATTTACTTTCATAAAAAAATAATTAGAAAAACATTCAATCAATTTTTTAATGTTTTATTTCAATTTGAAGTCCTCCTGCAGCTAAAAAAACACCTTATTGATGAAATCTGAAGTTTAATTAGTTTTTGGGCTTTTAGGTTATGATCTAAAGCAAAATAAGCTTTGCGTCTTTTTTTCTAATGGGTATTGAGTGTAAGAAAACAGTCGCGTTTACAAATTATGCCAATTTTCGCCAATGCTTCACTAGATACAATTTTGTTTATTTTCGGAAGCAGTTCATAAAAAAGTGATCCAGAAATATAAATTATAAATGTATTTAAGAAGGTGATAGATGTTAATAAAAATTCGGAGCTTCTGTAGATTAATTGTGTTAAGCGGATTCGAATCTCGTTGATCCATTCATGTTTATCAGTGTCTGATGGAAAAGATCTGATTTTTTTAATAAAAACATTCAAGAATCTATCTATGAGTATTTTCAATACTACTAACAGCCCTGAAAAGAGATATCCAATTTAAAAATCAATTAATTGTATTTAAATCTCGTTAGTCCATTCATGCGCGCCAGTGTCTGATAGAAAAGATCCGATTTCCTTAATAAAAATATATACAGAGTCTATCTATAATTTTTTAAAATACTACCAACAGCCCCGAAAAGATGTCCAACTTAAAAATCAATTAAAATAGTATTTGATTTAATGGCAGTTCTTGCCCCAGTGTGCGCCATTGGATTTTTCTTTGGGGTTATGTGAAGTAAAAGGTGTATGCCAATGATCCTTAAATCATTCCAGAGTTACAGGACGATATTCGACGCGTTATTTATGAACTACCACTTACCACAGGATTTACGCCAGAAAGTAATGGGAAATTTCATCAAAAGAGCGAAAGTCTGTAAGGCCGGCCATGGTGGCCGATATCATTTTTCATGTTTAATGTTAATACAGTTAAAGTTCCTTATTCGCGGGGGATACGTTCCATAACTATGCCGCGAATACAGAAACCGTGAATATGGAATGGTAATTTGTATGGGAATATAGGGGATACGTTCCAAGGTTAGAAAATAAAATAAAAAATATATCAAAATAAATGCAAGAGACACGTGTTATTTAATCAAAGTTCATGCAACGAATGGCAAGTTGAACAATTCAACAAGTACGATAGCGGCCAAGACAGCTTATATCAAATGATAGCACCTTGTCGGAAAAAATTTTGCTTTCGTCCAAGAACGTTAGGTTTAGGCACAAAAAATATTTTCTCTTTATAAATACTTGGACGCCTACTTGTTTGTTTTGATAGTTGAGTGGTGTTAATTTGTAATTGAATATCTTGCGAATCACTTTTAGATTTGTTAATAATAAGCATTTCTTTAGAAAAAATGTATGATATCATTTCTCGTAAGTATGTAATTATGTTCCAACACAATTTTGCAATGCAAGTGTCTGAATTCTTTTAGATAAAATACACAGCAGATATCATTTTAAAAGTGCGAAATTGTAATTTTAATTATAAATCTTTGAAGTAGTACAAACATTGTATATTGTTAGTTTTTGATCCGCGAATAACGAAATTTTCAACCGCGAATACAAGAAGTGGTTGCATTTTTTAAATCCGCGAATACTGAAAACGCGAATAACGAAACCGTGAATAAGGAGCTTTAACTGTAACTTACATTATATTAAAATAAAAATATCAGCTAATTATCAAATACCAATGTGTTTTATTTCAAATTTAAATTGTTAATTGAATCACCCTTTATAGTATGGAATTCACTCTTTCGTCCCTTCAATAATTTTATTTTTATTTGCGACTAGCAAAACAATTGTTGGAATATTTCAATCATTTAGATATAAAATAGAAGAAATTCTTATTTTTAACAAAACAAGTTAAAAATTGTGATTATTATCGCTACTGATTGGATTGCAAAAGTCGTAGATATAAAAGTAAATTATTTTAAAACTTGAAATTGGTTATGTAGTGACATCTGTGCTACGAAGTGAAATAAAGTGCGTGAAAATTATAAACTTCATTTTACACCAAAATTTTGGTAAATAAAAATTTTTAATTTGAAATTTTTTTAATCTTGCTTGGTTTGTCACTTACTTGCATAATTTTATTTGAAATTTCATGAATTTTTCTACACTAAATCTGTAAATATAAAATTTATTGTTGATTTGTAAACGTAAGCAGTGACTTCGTGTGATAATTGGAGTTATCTGCACATGTCTAATAAATCTATAGATATTTTTCTTTAAATTTCACTCTTGTCAGCTATTCTCCGTTGGATGGCGTTCAGTATTCTATTTCGACAATTTTTGACTTGTTATTGTACACGCAAAAATATCCACAATATCATTGTATTAATTATTTTATGTTGGTGAAATATTGCATTATTATTTTTTAAATTTTTTATTTTCATTTTTTGTTTTTTATTTTCTATAAACAATCTATGAATATGTCGATTTGATAATATAACGATATTATAACCATTAGGTGAACAATATTTTTGTTAAAATAATAAATAGTAATAATCGATTTGATATAACGATATTATATTAATCATTAGGTGAACAGCATTTTTGTTAAAATAACTAATAGTAATAATCGCTCCGTGGTGCAGTAGTTAGCGTTGTATTGTTGTAATTTTGATTTATAAAAACATTTTTAGAAACGGTGCAGATATTTTCCAACAAACATTTGACAACGGGGACTAAATAATGTAACACTCTTTTAATGGGAGCAAAAATGTAAAAATAATTTTGATATATGGAGGGTGTCGCAAGATCAAAAGTACTTTTATTTTTAGTACAAAGGTGACTGTAACTAAGTAATTTGTTATTCTGTTTACATTAAAAAGAATACATACAATTTACCTCACAGAGACACTTTTTTGCATTTTCGTGGATATTTTGTTATTAAACAATGAAAACGAATTTGGTTTTAATTGTACAAAGCGAAGAAAGTGTTATTTTATTTTGCTTTGAGAATGTTTTTAGAATTAACGAAAAATTTATTTAAAAATATTTTAAAGCTGAATTGTTTTAACAATAAATTATATTTATTTGCAGTAGGTACGTAAAAATAATCGATTTGATTGAATGTTCTGGTTAATCATAAGTTTAAATGGGCATTACTTAAACATTAATAAATACAATCCAATTTACCTTGAAATTTGAAACCTTCCATCTGCATTTGTTTTAATTAACCGAAAGTTTTGTTTTGTTTTATATTAAAAAAACAGAAATCTGAATGAGATTCTTAGTTTGAAAATAAATTTTTTAATTAAGTCCTTTCAAATTAAAGTGTTAATTTTTCTAGAGATTTTATTTAAATTGTTTAATATTTTTATCAGGTTTTGGTCTTTTTGTTTTTTTTGTCATAATTATCTGATACTTTGTAGAACGTCTCAGAAAGGAAACTTTTAAATTATGAAATATTTTAAATTTTCTTTTGATTAATTATTTTATTCATAAGATAATGAGAATATTATGTTAATTATTTACTAAAAATTCATTAATTTTAATATTTCAGTTAAATTACCTTTGTAAATTTATATTTGCAAATGCGTACCTTTTACTTATTCAGGGCCTCTACTACCATATCGTCCCCCTTATGCCAAAACCGCCAATGTGCATTTTACTAGTTTTGAGTAAAATGCATTTGAAGTTTAAAGGTAATTTAAAATTCACCAAATTAATCAATTTGAACAAAATTTTTACTGTTATCCGAATATGTCGTAGCCGAAATGTAACGATAATTAAAAATAAAAAATTTTCTCTCGTTTGTGACTTACTGCACTTTCGTGGTTCTGGTATAACGTCCCCCTTATGCCAAAACCGCCAATGTGCATTTTTTGGTGCAATAAAATAAGCTAAATTTTGATATTTTTTATTTTAAGAGTATGTATAATATTAAACAGTATATGCAAACAAAAACCAAAATTATTCCGGTTCTTCCTCGGATTCATTGGGCTCTGGTAACGCGTCCCGGACACTTTTATCGCTCTTTAAAAGTTTGTAATAAGCATGGTGTTCCCTTGGTATAATTAACTTTTCGCACATTGTTAAGAGATCCTTCAGTTTTGGTGCTGAGATTGGTACAGTTTCAAAGTATGCCTTGGGAATAGATACGGTGGTAGAAGGTCGCCCAGATTTCCTTTTTATAGCAACTTCTGTAAAAGGCTCGTCAAATTTCGTTTTGTAAAATAATGATAGCGGTTTTTCCTTTTCATAATGCAACCAACATATATTTCGCATAGGAATTTTTGGCACTTTCTTGTGGTCAGCTTTAAAGTCCATAAAATCATCATGGAGTATAGTTCGGACCACAAACGGACGAGGCTGACTTCTAGATCCACGAATTATTTGTGCCCATCCCTCTGGTATATATACCGGGACATTCTTCATTTTGATGCACATTGATCATTTTGGCATAACAGAAGAAGTAACATTTTCACATTGGCCATTAAAGACCTTCAAATATTTCGTATACGGATACAGCTACGCATTTGTGGTTCTGGTATAACATAGATAATGCCTTCCTAACTACCGCTGTGCACTTAGGTCAAAATGTCAAATTTTGCACATTGGCGGTTTTGGCATAAGGGGGACGATATATCTTTGCTGATTTATACAGGGTCTATCAATAAGAAGTTTGTTTTTAAATTTTAAAAGAAACACACATTTTGTATGAAAATTCTATAATTATTATTTATTGAAATATCGATACCTTAAAAGAATACTGTAACAACTCAAAATTCATAGTTATGTTATGAGATATATGACTTGAAAGAAAAACGTTAATTGGAATAAGCAATTAAAGGTTTATTTTCAACTTTTTAATACTAAAATTTTACATTGTTATTATGTTAAAATTGTGCTGCATATGACTGAAAGGAAAAATTGCCTTTTTTCAAAAATAACACAACAAAAAACGAGTTGTTACGGTATTTCCGTCAAATATGAAACAATTCATAGTTGTTACCTATGGAAATTATATACTTATTTTTTATTGAGCAATAATTAAGTAGCTAATAACAATTTAAACAATAATTCAAAACAACAAAGGAATTTTATCAGTTAGAAAATATATATTTTATTAAAATTTAAAAAAATTAACATGTTATTTGAACAAATAAAACGAAAATAAATAAATGCACCCTAAGTTGAAAATAATAAATAATTATTCGCTGTCAATTTCGGTATTAGTGGAAGCAGAAGACTGTAAGTTTTCGTAAAACTCCCAGTGTGTGGCAATTATGGCATTGTCTTTGCATAATTCCATAAGATCTTCCTTTTTTGCTGTCGATATTGGTGGTGGTTGCGTAGACGCAGCTTCCAATTTTGAAACAGTTTCATTTTTGGATCCCCGAGTTTTTAAGTTCTGTTTCACATTTATTCTTTTATAAGTTTGTTCCTCATACGATGTTTTATAGAACATTATGAAGGGGTTTGCTTTTCCCATTCGAACGCACTTAATTTCATTCCAGTTAACTTTGTTTTTATCTTCATCTACATTATAATTCTTTCCAATTTGAGTAGATAATTTTTTTAAATCGAGTAACAAGTAGAGTTATTACAGTTTAAAAGGAAACGCTGTGAACATTCATTGAAAACATCAAAGGAAGACTGTAACAAACATACTTGTTACGTTCTTCCACAGAAAATTGGCGCGAAATAAATTAAAGTCATAGGGTAATTACCCACATTTTTTGGACAAATTATGAAAATTTTAGTAGTTGCGATATTCCATAATATAAAATCATTTATTTTCTATAACATAGTGTACATAACTCCAAATCGTCATATTTTGAGTTATTACACTATTCTTTTAAGGTATCGATATGATGTAGAGACTTGAAAATTTATGAGTGAAAAATAATATCAGGCAAATGTCCACCACGACTATATTTGCAGACGTCAATCCTTTTAACAAAGTTTTCAAGCACATTTCTGCATAATTGTGGATCTATTTCACGGATGACGTCTTCGATATTGGTTTTGAGCTCTTGAATTGTTTGTGGATTATTCTTATAAACATTATCTTTCACATAGCCCCACAAAAAGAAGTCTAACGGCGTTAAATCGCAAGATCTGGGTGGCCAGTTGACATCACCAAAAACCAGCACCATGTTCAGAGATCCAATCAGCAAATCTACGACGTTGAGAATGATCTGTTGACTTTAATTCTTGCACCAGTTGAACCTTATAAGGCTTTAGGGCCAAATCCTTCCGTAAAATTCGCCATGTGGTCATTGTGGATAGGCCCAATTGTTGAGAACGTCGTGAAACCGATAAATTTGGGTCTTCTGCAACACTCGCACTTACTGCAGCAATATTTTTGGTTGAACTTCCTGCACGAGCACGTATTTTTGTGGTTACGTTTGCTACTGAACCGATGGACTCAAATTTTTTCACTAACTTCGCAATGGCGGTCTCCGATGGCCGATCTTGATGACCAAAAATATTGCAAATTTTATGAAATGTAGTTTTCACAGAACTACCATTTTCATAATGGATTTTAATTATTTTAATACGATTTTCGAGCGAAATTAAACACATTATAACAAATTCTAAACCTTCTACTGTCCATATGTCAAAAAACTGAATGACAGAACTCTCAACATAACCTAATTCTACCAAATTTAAAAACAAACTTCGGCTAGAGTAACCTAACATTGGTCACTCCAAATAAATTGAAAATTTCCTATTGCAAATAGGAAGGTCTATATAGTATAATGACATAATTTTCACAAGCGAAGATATAATCAAAATTTTGAGTAAATCGATTTTGAAGTTAGCTAATTTTCATGTAATTCAGTGGTGGATTAACGAGATTCGGGGGCGCGTCGCTCATTCTATGGTCAGTCCGTGCGCTATGAATGACCGGCAGATGCAGCTCGTCTCTCGTACATGTAACATCGATTATTTTTTGATTTTACGCGATTTTTAGGGGGTGAAACGTAATAGTTTACTGCCCCATACCGCAACTATACTTTTTAATGTTATTTCGAGGTTCTCTCACGTCCCGGTTTCATTTATCCCGGTTTTCTTGATGGGTGGCGCTTCTCGTATGTTTAGCCTAGTAACCAGAGTCAAAACCGCCCTGGAGGGGTGCAACGCGGAGTGGAGCGGAGCGGCGCCCCGTAAGATAGGTTTTGACGATGGATTACCCTCCTTATCGAATGCACACCCCAAAATTCGAATTAAATTTTTAATATCCACTAATCACACCCCCATCTATCCGAGTTTCAAAGAAAAATTCAAATCGGAGCGAAAAAATTTTACGCATTTTCAAGGGACCACGGGCGACTGATGGCACATCGACCGGGGTCTACCGCATACTCGATGCTACTTTCCCGTACTTTTCAAATTGATTTTTCTCGAAATTTTTATTATATCTTCGCTTGTGAAAATTATGTCATTACACAAATTTTCAATTTTTTTGGGGTGACCAATGTTAGGTAATCCGACCCCAAACTTCTTATTGGTAGACCCTGTACTTACGCTGATTTGCAATAGGCTCAAATGGTTAGCTTTAATTAATTAAGAATTATTGTAAAACAAATAAATACAAAACTATATAAACCAGATAGCTATGAAAAAACGAATGTTATTATGAAATAATAGGGTCCGTTTGTCTGTCTATTTCTTCAGGCTATAGCGCTAAGTTTGATTATCTTAGAAACTTCAAATTTGCTACAAAGTTTCCAGGTACTATGCACCTTAAGGCAAAACTGGAAAGGATTTCATAGACGACGTCATATGTTACAAATAATAGAGTAGAATTTTCTCCTATGTTCTTTTTTTTAGATTAAAATTTATTTTTCTCCATATCATTCCAATAAAAGTTATCCAAACTGTTATAAAAGAAAAGTGTGTAACAACTTGTAGAATTTTAGTATTTTAGGTGCGAAATATTAAGAAACATTTTGTACAAAATGTCACCCCATATCAAAAAGTTGCATATAGTACTGTGTAGTATTAGCATATTCAGTAGGAAATTGAAACGAAGAATCAGTTTAAAGGATTTTATTTTGACAAAACTTAAATATATAGTAGATAAATATTTTTTTTACAAGATTGATTTATATTTCAGATAATGTCTGGATATACTGAACAACAAGATTATTGGAACGCAAACCCTCAGCCGTCCCAAGGTCAAAATAATTACAATTTTGAAATGCCTTTACAAGATTTTGAGCAAGAACTGTAAGTAGACTACGTTTATTGTCTAAATAAAATAGCCGAACAAATAAAATGTGATATTGTGATACAAATTTATTAATAAAAAACATTTTATATTAAACATTTACAGCAAGGACATGAATGTTTGTTCTAATATAAAAAATAAAACTACAAATGCTTTACGTGCGTTGTTAGACTACACAACGTTGGTCGTGTTTAATAATAAATAGACTTTGAAAGAATATAGGGCAAACATCTTCCATGTGTGTAATATATAATTTATATTATGAATATGACAGAAACTGTTAGAGGGCTTTGGAAAATTGTGGTTTAAATTAAATTGCAAAAGTGTTTATTACCAATGTGTGAACATTATGATTTAGTGTTTATTTCTCGTTTTCCTTATTAATAAATAAATATAGAGAATCTACTAACATTCCTAATTTTGTATTTTATTCTTTTATTGGATACTCTTCAACGTGTGTTTGCTTGCTTTATACAGTTTAATTTATTTATTTTGTATCCAATTGAATCGACATGCATCTGTATTGTTAGTTTTCTGTTCCGTTATATTAGATTACACAAGATTTTTCTTCATCGTATTTTTCGGAATTATGTCTTTTTACAAATAAAATAACAAGATTAAGATCCTCCATTTGAGGTACCTATAACATGTAGTATATATAATAAATCCCGTCAATTGCACTAAAATTTGTTTTGGAATGTACAGTAATATATTACTGTGCAGCTTACCATGAAATTAATTTTAGATAATGCAAATTATTCAATAAATTTGATTATAAATTATATTAGCTGGAATGCCGCTTTTAGTAATCTAGTACGTAATTACCGTGGTCGTGCGGCCTAAAGGCCGCAAATAAAAGGATTTTAACTATAAGTGTAGATTTTCGTGTCGTTTCTCGGCTTTCGACCTTACTGAGGGGGTTTACGACCATATGCGCAGGCTGTAGTTGTTCTGCTTGATCTAATAAAGAACCAATAGTTTTTCACCCTTAGTCGGGATTGCGACCATTAGTGTAGATTGTGTTTAATCGGCTTTCGGTTTCGCTCAAGGGAAATATGACGATTATTTTATATGTATAAATCAAGGCTATCCAATTAGTGGCCCGCTTCATCATTTACATGGCCCGTGTACATAATAAATATTTCGTTATAAAATGTATCGAATATGGGACAAAACCTTGGGTTGAACGATAGTGAATGAATGACCAAGCAGTTAGCATCTCATGTTAAGATTTGTGAGCTCGATTGTGGAACAAGGTGATTTAACCCAATATAGAATCTATAGAAAGATTTGTCGCTCACCTGCTGGTCCCAGATAACATTAGCTATGGCTGAAAACTTCTCTAATCGGAATGAACTGTGGAAAACTTCTTTTCCACGTTAAGCTGTAGATCTCCTGTGTTCTTTATACATTTTGAAAACAATTCTCGTCTCACACAGACTTCTGTAAATAGGAGCCTACTAAATTTATTGTAAATGCCCTTTGATAGTCGTTTAGGCTGGCTCTCGTTTTTCGCGGAGGCTGGTTGAAGGTAAGCTTGGGGGTTAACGAAGGAAATGCTTCCCGTAAATAAAACATTGAATAACAACAATAAATTTAATAAAAGTATCGAAATTGTTAAAACTATTGTCAGCAAAAATATTATCAGCAGACAGTATGAGAATCCCAAGCAGCTATCTACAAAAATGAATTTAACTACATAATATCTAATATCAGCTGCAAACTAAGGTTGATATCACAGATGTACACTGGGACTACCTTAGGTAGTAATTTCAATGACAAAGAAATACCACTAATCGGTCTCGCCAAAATGAAAGGAATTAAAATTCACTCACCAGATCTGAGACCAGTCTTACAAAATAATTGGTGACAGAAGATTCCTTCCACCTGGTGAAAATGGTAGTAATCGTTAAAAAAACACTGACATTAGCGTTGACGAATTCCTCCGGCAGCGATAACGAATGACCTGGATGTTGTGTTGAAAAGTTGTTAATCAAAATTTAATATTTACAAGTTTTAGAAGGCTATTTATTAGTATTAAACAGTGGAAAAAATGTTTTTAAACGAGTGTTTTCATAACAAGTTTTCAAAATGTTCCCCATTTGTAATTATTAAATTTTGATTAACAATGTTGATTATATTATTTTGTTTCAACGCATCTTACTCGAAAAGCCTAATGTCGGCTAAAAAAATTTTTCCAACAAAAGTTGTTTATTTATTCATGCAAAATATGAATCTGCTAAAAAAATATAAGGTGCCATTTAAAAAAACAAAGTTGACCTTCAAATGACCTTGAAAAGGTCAATAAATTAAAAAACAATTATGCCATATTCTTTCCCCCTCGCTATCATATAACTTTTGTCCGAAATATTTTTTCATCTGACTTTTGGTTTTTGAGATATTAATTGCTGGAAGTTTTAAAATGAACACCCGGTATAAATAATAAAGACACTTCCCACAGTTTAAATATTTAATTGCTGACCGGTTTCGTGCTATTGACTCTTATTATTTTAATTTTGTCTTATTGCTCTGAAGATATGCTAGTATAGCACGAAACCGATCAATAATTAAATATTTAAACTGTAACAAATGGCCGTTATTTATATACAAAATTTACTTACAGAATTTCCAATATTTTATTATTCTTTAATATGTAATAGTACCAAAGAAGTTTATGATTATTAGATCTATCTGTTCGTAAAGCAGCTCTCATTGCTTTATTTTTTAGATTATAATGCTACAAAATTCATATTGATATTTATGTGCGGCCTTTGGGCCACTTATAACAAACTGAAAGAGAAAATCGCCGGTCATTTTTTTCAAATTGGAGAGTCCTTGTATAAATAAATAGATGGCGACTAGTCTTACTTTCATGTTCTGACGAGAACGGTTATTTGAATTGGGCTACATCAGTGCTTTCTACTATCGCTGAATAAATAGGTCCGGATTTTTAACACTGACCAAAAAATTGAAAATTTCCTATAGAAATGGCATAATATTTCGATCAAGAAAGTGTTTAGCTTTAATGTAAATAGCGGATTAATAAGTTTAAATAGAAAGAACAACGAAAATTTAATAAAAAACACCATGCGGTGGTTGGCATAGGTTGTCGGCCTATTTTTTGCGTGGTTTAGAAAACTACGGACACGCTCCCAACATGAAATTTAGCAAAATTTTGGGTAATTAACGGCCTTTTTGGGTATGTTTCGGTCCGAATGTGTCACTTTTGTCGTCGCGGAGGTGATCATAAAAAAAATCCGAAAATAGTGTGAAAATGGGAAAGTTGCATTTCAAGCGGCCATGGCACACCGCGGTCGATGGCACATCGTTCGCCCGTCGTTCCTTGAAGTCGAGTGAAATTTTTTCGCTCCGATTTGAATTTTTCTTTGAAATTCGGATAGGTGGGGGTGTGCTTAGTAGATATTAGTAATAAATATTATCAAAAAATGGAAAATAACCCGTGTATTTCCGAAAAAGTGAAAAAATTAAATTTTTTTTTCTTCGATTTTTGGGGTGTGCATTCGATAGGGAGGGTTATCCATCGTCAAAACCTACTCTTCCGGGGCGCCGCTCCGCTCTGCACCCCTCCAGAGCGGTTTTGACTCTGGTTACTAGGCTAAACATACAAGAAGCGCCACGCATCAAGAAAACCGGGATATATAAAACCGGGATGTGAGAGAACCTCGAAATAGCATTAAAAAGTATAGTTGCGGTATGGGGCAGTTATCTTTTACGTTTCACCCCCAAAAAATCGCGTAAAAACAAAAAATAATCGATGTTACATGTAGGAGAGACGAGCTGCATCTGCCGGTGCGTAAACGGCTAAGTCTAAGACTAGTTCTTCTTGCACGCATCGTCAACAGAATGAGCGACGCGCGGAATCTCGTTAAGTTTTTACATGTAAATTTGCAAACTTCAAATTCGATTTACTCAAAATTTTGATAATAAATCCGCTTGTGAAAATTATATCAGTATACTATATAAACCTTCCTCTTTGCAATAGGAAATGTTCAATTTATTTGGAGTGGTCAGTGTAATAATAGTTCTCCACCCGAATAAATGATTGTTTTGGGTTGTCTTTTGTTACTACACGTTTATGTCAAATAGCAGAATATTACTGACTTAGGGCTCGTTTTCCTTGAATAATTGTGATGTTAATATCCCCTTCACTACTACCACAGTTGGGGAAAATTAGTTACAAATACTTGTTATATTCTCAACTTTCTCAACAAAATCAAAATTACCCACCCAAGATTACTGCTTGCAGTAAAAATTTAAACTACTATATTACGAAAGCAAAAACATTCGTGTAGTTGTAAATGGAAGAATTCTCGTAATTAGCTAAAATTCCTAATATTACGAAAATAATTCTTAAATAACCCGCAATCACATTATGGCGTGGAGAAGGTTTCGAACAACGATGTTTTATTACTTAGAACTTTTATGCATTTCAAGGACTTATACTTCTATTAAAGTCCCTTTTCTCGACGACTAAAGTGTAACTTGAAATCACAAAGGATTAAAAATTAATTTAAATTTTAAAGAACTTAAGTAATGGTATATTATAGTAGACCATCAATTGGTCAATGGGATTGAAATGCAATAATCGGTGATCCAGTTTTCTAGCTCCAAGACTACTCGATTAGAATAATTTTTTTGAGTCTTACGCAAACTTTCATTTACTTAAACCTTATTGCAGATAATTTTTAAGAACAAAAAGTAAAAAAAAGTGTTAAAAAAAGTTAAAAAAGTCAACTTTGAAATCCCTCAGCTCAAGTCTCATTAGGTATAGAAAAATGTTCTCTACGGAGATTTAGAAGGAAGTTAGTTTAATTTAATCCATGGGCCACTTCTATCAGACGAATAGGTAAAAATTCTACTAGTTATATCGAAATAGTATAGCTCAGGGGTGGCCAACCCAAATGATCTTGCGGGCCACTTTGGAAATGCATCATAACAACGCGGGCGACATATAAAATTATATATCCCCATATTAGATTTAGATACACTATAGACATTTTTAGGGAGTAAAAAATTGAAATATAATGAGTTATTATTATTGTGTTTACTATTATTCTCACATGTAAACATACAGTAGCGATCAAAAGTAAGTTGGCAAACAGTTTTTTAGAAAAAATTTATAAAAATAGAAGTCATTTAGTGGACTATTATATCTTTTTTAAAAGTATGTAGATTAATACGGATTTTGATATATAAAACTTTTAGCTGGTATTAACGCGAAAAGTAAATGAGCGAATTACATTTTATTCAGGGTTCAAAAATAAATTGGCATAAATCGTTTTATTAGTGAAAAGTGAAAATTAAACATTAATAAGCGTTCATAGAAGTGTAAAAGTTAATTAAGGTAAAATCGACATGCCCAGACGTAAAGAGTATTCCGAAGATTTAAAGCACACGGTTCTGGAATGGTTAAATGTGGAAAATCATTAAGAGCAGCAGAACGTGAATTTAGCAATCCAAATCAAACTATAAGTCTCTGGTGTCATAAAAATAATAATTATGGATCAGCAGAGACACGACCAAGAACAGGACGACCACGAAAAACAACCAAAAGAGATGATAAAATGATCGTTCGTGAAGCAGTAAAAAATCCTCGTCTAACGGCTACACAAATTTTTCAAGATTTTAACAAAATTCGCGAAAATAAGATACATGTTTCGACAGTGAAACGTCGACTACATTCAGCTGGACTATTTGGCAGATGTCCTGCTAAGAAGCCACTTATATCTAAGAAAAATCGGATAGCCCGTCTCAAGTTTGCTAGAAGTCATTTACACTGAAAAAAAAAGATTGGTCTAAAATACTTTGGTTCGACGAAAGTAAATATAATTTGTTTTCTTCGAATGGTATTAAGTATATTCGACGCCCAAAAAATAAAAAACATGATATTAAATATCAAGTTCCCACCATAATGCTTGGTGGAGGTAACATCATGGTGTGGGGCTGCTTTTCCCGTTGTGGCATTGATCCCTACACAGAATTGATGGTATTATAGATCGGTTTATGTATGCCGACATATTGAGGGATCATATGTTACAACATGGTAACAGAAAATTGCCACGCGGATGGATATTTCAGCAGGATAATGACCCAAAACATATACTTCAAAGCATGTTAAGGACTACGTGGAAAAGGCAAAAATCCGCATTTTAGAGTGGCCTAGTCAGTCTCCATATTTGAATCCCATCGAGCATATGTGGGAAGAGCTCGAACGACGAATAAGAAGTGAAAATTATAGTAATACAACTACATTATGGGAAGCATTACAGAGAGAATGGTTAAAAATACCATTAGAACGTTTAGAGAAGCTGGTTGACTCTATGCAATCATGATGTAAAGCTGTTATCGCTGCAAAAGGTTTTGCAACGAAGTACTAAATGTTTTTAATCTATAGTTTTTGTATGTATTTCTTTATTTTTTGGTTTTAAGAGCTTTTTGTCAGCACTTGCTAAATGCAAATATTTCGAATTTATTTTGTTTTGAAGTTTTTCAGATTAATACAATTATCTAGAAAGTTATAATTATATTTTGTAATTTAAGAGTTTTTAAGGAATAAATATTAAAAAAATTAAAGAGAAATATTGAAATTTTAAAAAGTTATTGCAAAAAAACTGTTTGCCAACTTACTTTTGATCGCTACTGTAGATAATATAATAATAATGATACTAAACATATATGGATGCACAAATAATGTATTTTTTTAATACATTGCGTTTCACTATTTTGACCATTATAAAATAAATATATTTTGTAAAAGTGTGATGAATCTCGCGGGCCGGAAAAATCTTCAAGGCGGCCGCGGGTTGGTCACCCCTGTTATAGGCCAAGGTTGTGAAGGCTGTCATTATTGGCAATAATGGTCTTCACAACCGTGGTTTATATACGAGTTTTTCCACTACTAGGTTTATTACCATTTTTAAAATTCTTTTTAATAAAAAAATTTTCAAATTTATAATATTTATTTCAAATGACAGTTTTGTTTTGTTGATTTGACAGTTGTTGACAAATTTAGGTTATGTAATAAAATGTATTAAATCACGTATGTCAAATCATTTCATTGGTTCATTTTAACTATTTTCGATATTATGTTTTACTAAATCACTACAATTATTCAAAAGCGTTGTTTTAAGCACTTTTTCATCTTAAAATACTAAAATTCTTCAATAAACTTTTGCTGATTTGCTTTGAACTTTCTTATTAAATAAAATAAATCGCGGTTCGTCAAATTAACAATGGATGGCGCTGTCACTTGCTGTCACATTTAATTCGATTATAATGAAATATTTAAAATTAAATTAATGTATTAAAAAAGCGTTTTAAATAGTTTAAATACAATTAATTAGCATTTCTTGGTTATTCTAAATCATTTAATAACAACATTTTTCTTTAAAATAGTCGCCAAGTTATCAAAAAATGTCATTTTGTTCATTGTTAACCAGTGGTTAATAATGGAAAAATTGTTCACCACTAGTCGAAAACGTGTCATTTCTTGAGCAACTAACCTAAGTAAAAATGATAGCCTATATGACTAGTAGTGGAAAAACTTGTTTTTCTTGCGAATACCATTTTTACTGTATTTTTTAGGCCTCCCAAAAAATATTAGGCCCAGTTGCGCCTAAGTTTGGATCACTTCTGTTTGCAATATCAGATTTTGCTGATGGGACGCTTATGGCCTGATAGTTAGCGCGAACAACTGCTAACGTAGGGCTCCCCGGTTCGACTCCGGGTACAGTCTAAAATTTCTTGACCGTCTTCCGTGCTTTCAGAGGGCACGTAAAGCAGTCGGTCCCCCTGTGTTAATGATTTGCCATCATAACAATAAAAAACAGGGTCAGGCACATCGAAAGGCAAGCCTAGCAAGCTACTTGAGATGTAAAAATAAAAATGCTCACAGAACTAATTGCAAAAATTAGTGAAGAACAGGTCCTGGACCTATATTAAGAGGGAGACTTCTTTATAAAAAATAGATGAAGAAGATTTTGCTGAAGTTCTGAAAATACTCGGTGTTCAATTTTGGTGAACTTTTGGTGATCTTTTTGTAAATTTTCTTAAAAAATGTATACAATACATTGAATTGATTTATATCGATTTCAAACAAAGTAACTCTTGTGATATCCTCACGCTACCTTTACAGCAGCAGTGCCTCCCATATACAGGTTTTCAATAGCTTTTATGTATGCTTACTAATACTTCCTTAATCTACGGTTTAAAATTGCACTCATAAACGAAGAATAGTAGTTTATTTAACGAGAGGCTAGCTCGAGTTTTTGTGAGATAGTTTGTTTGTACTTAAGTTAATTGACAATAAAATTCTCAAATTTGGTGCAATTATTTTTCAATTTTCATACTATAACAGATATAAATCTATACAATTCTTTTATCTTGTAAGGTGATATACCCTTGTATCACGACTACACTCAGAATGACTCATATCTAACAGTAAAAAGAGGCATAAGTTGCACGATTACACATTCTAAGGCTATATTTCCTAGACTAAGAGTTTCCGGGGTGCAAAATAACAAGCGATAGCAAGTAATACGTCGGCGGTAACGTTATACGACAGCCCGATAAGGATATGTAATGTGTCACTTACTTAAATAGTAGTGAACAAAAATTATTCCTCATTTCTTTGATATTATTTTTCAGTAAGTTATAGGTGTTTTTACGACGACATAAAGTGGACTGTATTTAGTCTCTTCTGGTTTAAAAACTCATAATGAAACTCACAAACGAACTCATCAGCTCTTGATAACATATATTTACAATAAAGTGATTCACAAGATATTCACTCAATAATAATTTACAATAAAAATATTTACCACGAGGTCAGGGTTGCCAGATAGAAGGTGCCTAAATTGCACTCTACCCGAGAAAAAGTGAAAAGTAACAACAAAAAAAAGAACGAAAGAGGTTTTTTATATAAATAAACTAAACAAAATATGAAAAGAAGTTTTTGTTTTAATAGGCTAAGTATTAACAGTCATAGATAAGAAAAGAGTTTATAGATGGCCAACTCTTGATATATTTTGGTGCCCTATGGCAGAACCACAACAGACAAAGGACGAACTAAAATGTAAGCGCGAATTTTGGCATATTTGAATTATTTTGAATGTTACCATGAAATTTAAAATATATCCATTGAAATTACAAGTATTATTTTTAAGTTTTTAACCGACTTAGGCGGTTATTCTGTAACCCGTCTCTTATTAAAGGATCCTATAAAATTAGGTCAAGTTCGGTTTCCACTTAAAATATAATTTGTAATTCAATTGTTTATATCGTAAATCGTACTTTACCTATTGTTAAAGGATCCTTTAATGAAGGACGAGTTACAGAATAACCACCTTAGGAAGAACAAGTACCTTAATGGACAGGGCCGTGAAAAGGCCAATTCTGCAAATTGTGCAGATTCGCCTTTTGAGGTTATTTGAAATTTTTTTTAGTAAATTAAAAGAATTTATACCTCATAATACATAGTTTGATATAAAAATTACGAAACTCAAATAGGTTTCTTTCGAAAGAATCCTAAAGATAAAAAAATCAACACTTGATTTTGCATAGAATACCCCATAAGTAGTTTGTTATATCTTCGCGTAAAAGTACGTGTTAAATCCTTATGTACTACTCGACAATTCAGCGCTATATTTAAGTGTATGATTTTTAACTATTGAGAATTATAATAAATTAAACTTTAAAAAATAAAATAGTTAATTAAACATTTTTTTAAGTTGATTTTTATAATACATATAAATCGTATCCGGAATTTTGTTCGCCAGCATTTGTTCGACAAGCACTTAATCGACAGCATTTGTTCGACACGGAATTTTATTCGACATGCATTTGTTCGACTCAACATTCATGCGAATAAGCATTTGTTAGACATGGAATTTTATTCGACATGCATTTGTTCGACTCAACATTTATACGAATTAGCATTTGCTCGACATGGAATTTTATTCGACATGCATTTGTTCGACATTAAAAACAACAAATCTCCGCGTAAAGTTAAATCTGCCGCAAAGAGAGGTGGATCTGCCGCGAAGAGGTGGATCTGCCGTTAGGTTAGTGTTAGTTTTTGATATTTCTTTAGAAAAGTAATTAAAAACAAGTAAATCTCCGCGTAAAGTAAAATCTGCCGCAAAGAGGTGGATCTGCCGCGAAGAGGTGGATCTGCCGTTAGGTTAGTGTTAGTTTTTGATATTTCTTTAGAAAACTGTAGAAATCCTTGAATTTCATGACCTCCGCTGTTTTGTGTGCAGCTGGTTTTACACTCCCATTTTCTATTAAATGTTTAACTTTTGTTTCGCACTCGTAATTTGACGCTGATTCTTTAATCTCCTCCGTATAATTAGGTGTGACCACATCTGCTACACAAACTTCGTTCACATCTTGTGCGCGCTCGATTTCACAGATGTGCGGTTTTTCTTCTTGTCAACCCCGACCGTTGTTTGACAATCTACGAATGTTTACTTTGCCTTGTCTGATCCGCAATTCTACTGAATTAAGAAAGTCGGCCCCTAACAACATTTGGAAACTCATAAATCTACTCGAAACGACATGCACCTTTAGCTGATACGCCTCTTCGTCGATCGTTGCCACAGTTTCAAAATACCCCATAGTTTGTACCTCTGCCGGCGATCCAATTCCTTGAAACATTATTTTATTTTTTGTAAGCACCGGAGCTCCGATTTCAACATATGTCTCGGCTGTGACCATAGTGAAATCACTGCCTGTATCCACAACTGCAGCAACCCGATTATCGTTCATTATAATCTCTTTGACAAATTTCCGGTCAACACCCCGTAGTGTGTCACACGTATTAACCGTAAATTCTGCCGCCGTTTGAAGTCTTTTACCACATGTTGACGCGATATGCCCGTATTCATTGCATGCGTCACATCTAACACCCCGTACCTTTGTCGGACACCGCGCACTTAAATGTTGATCCGATCCACAATTGTAACATCTCTTCGGAGACCGCCAACTTCTATTGCTCACACTTTCACTACACTGTTTTTCTACCACCGGATTTAACTCTATCGTACTCCGAACTGTCCTTGATTTTAACGAAACTTCGGCGAAAGCATCTGCCAATGATCTCGTGGTGTTTATAGCGTTGAATTCTTGCCTGATTTCGCAAAATCTCGTCGGGTATGCCGTCGATTATGAAGCTAATTAGTTCATCTTCGTCGATTTTTACCTGATTGCCCAGGATTATTTTTTCGTGCATATAATCACTGAAGTTTTCTTCTGCTTTCCATTTTCTCGCTTCGAACTTCCTTCGCAGTACCAATTTGCTTGGTCTGTGGTCAAACATTAATCGCATTTCCTCCAACAAATCCGCAATTGGCATTTCGAGACACTCCGATTTCGGATTAAACCAGTTACGGGCTTTTCCACCCAGCCGCATGCCAATCAGTATTCTCGTTAACCCTTCGTTCAGGTTGTACGTTTTTTGTAAAAGCTTAACCTGCTTTTCCCATATTTCGAAGTCTTCGCCGTTACCTTCGAAGTAATTTAAAACGTCTGCAATCGCACCGATGTTTGCTTTAGGCGTCGTCGATTCACTCCGTCGTTCGCCGTTACCTGATACCACCGCCCGAAGGTTTTCTAATTCACGCCGCATTATCCGTAATTCGCGTTCCGCTAACTCTTTCTCACGGCGAGTCAGCTCCAGCTCGCGTACACCGTGTATTTCGTCGTTAGATTCGTCGTCACTAAACTGTTCGTTTTC
Source organism: Podabrus alpinus (assembly GCA_932274525.1). Taxonomy (NCBI): domain Eukaryota; kingdom Metazoa; phylum Arthropoda; class Insecta; order Coleoptera; family Cantharidae; genus Podabrus; species Podabrus alpinus. Next base: position 60,618,101 of record OW026457.1, on the reverse strand, counting down.
ACCGTTTGTTACATTGTTTGTTGCAGCACTTCCACCGTTAATAGCGTTGCAACCGCCGTCGTCGTCTTCACCGTTTATTACATTGTTTGTTGCAGCACTTCCACCGTTAATAGTGTTGCAACTGCCGTCGTCGTCACCTAACTTGTCCATCCATGATCCCGTTGGATCATTCGTCATCAAACGATTGAATAAAATCGGTTTGGATCCTGTCGTCCCTAAACCTTGCCGCTGTGATATTTCCTTCAATTCGTTTAACTTAAAATTTGCCGCCGTTCTATTCATCTTAACTTATGCACTTTTTAATCAAAATTTTAATTATTAATTAATCTTCTATCCCGGACGAGAGCCCAATTGTGGGATATCAATTAAGATGTATAATTAATTAGAAGATAATAATAATCGTTTATTTATTAAAAATATTTACATTAGTAAGAACGTAAAAGATTACACAACCATTCGAGCCAAATGCTGGTATCGGACTGCCGTTAAAAGCGCCCGGTCCCTTGCTACCTGCTAGCAAGGAAGGACCCCCCGACGTCCGGCCGTTCGAACCGCCTACTATTTCATTCACACACAGTTTATATTTGTTTACATTCATACATTCAATTCAATACATTCAATTTAGATATCATTACATTATATTATTACATTCCACAATAATAATTATGTATGTATTGTTGTGTCCATCAATATTTGGCTGTTACGATATTAAATTGTTTGTCGTGCAGTCAGAGAAAATATGGCATGAGAAAAGTTTGTATATGTTAGATTAAGTTTTGTTAGTTTAAGTTTTTGTGTTTCTAAAATTAAACGCCGAATGATAACTTGGGATAGGCAACACAAAAGACTGAACCAAATGAGAGATGAGAATCAAAAGGGTGAATAAAAAAAGCAAGAGGGGTTGCCGGGGAGATATAAACAGGGGTTGAAGGGAATGACGCAAAAAAAAGTAGTCGTATAAAAAAATTGGGGAGTCCGATTTTATGAAGCGAATAAGATAGTCGCAAAATCGGGAGTTAATTTGAAGAAGCGACAAAGTGAGTCGCACAATTATAATAAAGAGTGCAAATTGATGAGACGACAAAATTAGTCGCATAAGAAAGTAGTAGAAACAGTCGAATGAAATTCAATTAAAAAATTGAATTGAATACTGGAGTTTTACTGCGTGTGCAGCACCATTGGAAGAATAAAAGAGAGTTAATTTGAGAGCCACAAGTGGACTGAGATTGTTGCAGGTCAGAAATTTAAAGCAAAAGCAGGACAAATTGGACCAGGCGATTCGTGATAAGAAGATAGTGAAGTGCGCTATTGTGTGCGAGTCTAGCCGAGTTATCATCCACATAAAAAAGGTTAGCATAGAATTTGTTTAATTAAGTTGTTGTATTTCATGTTTATTTGTTGTTATTTGTTTATGTTAATTTTATGTTATTTATTCATTATATGTTTATAAAGATTAGAGTTCCGTATTTTCTTTGACTGTGTGATTAAATTAATTCCATCGTAAAAGTCCAAAGAACCTGCCGCCTGAGATAAAGAGTAAGTCGAGTCCGAAATCTGTGAGTAGCGATCACAGATCGTGAAGTTCAAGGTGGACATAGCAATTTGACAGCCCAACGGGAGGCAAAGGTCATAGCAAGTTGACAGCCCAACGTGAGGCTAAGGTCAAAGCAAGTTGGCGCCCAACGTGAGGGCGATTTACGAGTGGAGTACGGGTTTTTTTTATTAAACCAAACGGTGAAGCCAAAATAAATCGCACAGTTTAAAGAAAATTACAAAATTTGCACACAAAAGATAAACAACTTAAAATGAATACGCGCAGTAGAGTTGTGAATGCAAGTGGAGACAGAATGAATGATAACATAAGTGAAGATGAAAGCGTAGAGGGAGAGGTAGAAAGAGCAGAAGTACCGGACGTCCAGACGATCCGAGTACAAGAAAATCAAATGGGGGAAATGATGAGAATGATTAGGGAAATGAACGAAAAGACGAATGAAATTATGAAAGAAAATTTTGCACAAATTAATTCTAGATTTGACAGCCAAGATGCTAAATTTGCACAAATAAATTTGAAACTCGATAACCGAGATGCAAAGTTAACCGGAAGGAATAAAAGGGTGACTAGTATGAAAGAAAGTTGTGAACTGTGAATGTCAAAATGACAGATCTCGAAATAAATTTGGTGAACGGAGTTCAAACCATAAATTTGGTGAACGTAATGGAAACCAGAAATGTGGCACAAAACGCAGAAACAGTAAAGTTGGACGAAGAAGTTACAACGAAAAAGAGTCCAACACCATTAACTTTAGAAGAGAGGTACTACAAAACATCGAGTAGGAAGGAAGTCAAAAGAAGGTACATGAAGATTAAAAAGTTACAAGCGAAATTAAAATTAAAATCGTGGGTTATGCAAACATGCGATATGAACGGGAACATAAATTTAAAACGGAAAAACTTTTATTGCAAAAACAATTTATTCAAAAACAATACAGTGCGTAAAAACCTAATAATAAACAATTTAAGTGCTACGAGATATAAATCGGATAACATTTCATTAAATTTTATGAACAATTTAGATAAAAAAGGTGACAAGCGAAAAATGTCAAAATAATTTAATTTTGAATGACGGTGACATTTCACATAATTTATTTAATTGGGACGACGTTGAAAGTGACACAGTGCCACGAGTTAATGGAAGTCACATAAATTACATGAAGAAAATGGAGTTATTTAAGCACGTCAGATGGAAGAAAAGTGTACGTGTAGATTTACAGAAATAATTCGGAAAATTTGGGAATGGAAAATAAATGACGACTAGTGTAAATTTGATAAAAAAGCAAATGACTACAGGACATGAGTTGGGAAAGATGTAAATTTGTAAATATTAATGAAAACATTAAAATGTGTTAGCAAACGAAGGAGGGGAATCAGAGGTCGATTTAAAACAAAAATCTTTTATATCCGTTTGTGAACTATCCACAAATGGACACACAAAATTAATCAGCAAGTAATTACCAACAGTATTTCGGAATTAAAACGGTACCACGAAGAAGAAAATTATACAACGCACAGCAAGGGTCGATAAACGTTGGAAAGAAGGGGGAATAAGAGTCGACAAGAAGTCTTCAAGAATCTACAAGAAAATCTACAGGGGTGTCATTGTAAGCGATGCGCTACAATGATAAATAAAATGAGAATCAAATACAAGCTGAGCGCTGTACTGATTAAATTAATCAACGGAGTCGACAAAATATTTAAAAATAAAGTTGTGATAAATGCGTGGAACAACCACGAACAGTACTGTATGGGTTGTGTGAAGTATGGAAGAATTTCTGATAAAAGAAGTGTGATGAATGAAAGATGTTTGAAAAATTTGATGAAAGACCGTATGAAGGGTATAAAGTATGAGTATTGCAAAGATAAACCAAATTTTTAGGCAACCTTTTGGTTTAATAAAATTTATTTTACTTTGCAAGGGGGAAAATGTTGTGTCCATCAATATTTGGCTGTTACGATATTAAATTGTTTGTCGTGCAGTCAGAGAAAATATGGCATGAGAAAAGTTTGTATATGTTAGATTAAGTTTTGTTAGTTTAAGTTTTTGTGTTTCTAAAATTAAACGCCGAATGATAACTTGGGATAGGCAACACAAAAGACTGAACCAAATGAGAGATGAGAATCAAAAGGGTGAATAAAAAAAGCAAGAGGGGTTGCCGGGGAGATATAAACAGGGGTTGAAGGGAATGACGCAAAAAAAAGTAGTCGTATAAAAAAATTGGGGAGTCCGATTTTATGAAGCGAATAAGATAGTCGCAAAATCGGGAGTTAATTTGAAGAAGCGACAAAGTGAGTCGCACAATTATAATAAAGAGTGCAAATTGATGAGACGACAAAATTAGTCGCATAAGAAAGTAGTAGAAACAGTCGAATGAAATTCAATTAAAAAATTGAATTGAATACTGGAGTTTTACTGCGTGTGCAGCACCATTGGAAGAATAAAAGAGAGTTAATTTGAGAGCCACAAGTGGACTGAGATTGTTGCAGGTCAGAAATTTAAAGCAAAAGCAGGACAAATTGGACCAGGCGATTCGTGATAAGAAGATAGTGAATGTGCGCTATTGTGTGCGAGTCTAGCCGAGTTATCATCCACATAAAAAAGGTTAGCATAGAATTTGTTTAATTAAGTTGTTGTATTTCATGTTTATTTGTTGTTATTTGTTTATGTTAATTTTATGTTATTTATTCATTATATGTTTATAAAGATTAGAGTTCCGTATTTTCTTTGACTGTGTGATTAAATTAATTCCATCGTAAAAGTCCAAAGAACCTGCCGCCTGAGATAAAGAGTAAGTCGAGTCCGAAATCTGTGAGTAGCGATCACAGATCGTGAAGTTCAAGGTGGACATAGCAATTTGACAGCCCAACGGGAGGCAAAGGTCATAGCAAGTTGACAGCCCAACGTGAGGCTAAGGTCAAAGCAGTATATTCGGTTATGAACGTCTTGCGACATTTTCCCGATACCTCCCTGTCTCTGCTCGTTGCGTGTTGAAAATGTGTGACGACCACAGAGGACCTACAGCTTAACATGGATTCCGAACCATGGGAATAGACGATTTTTACACCGCCTACTCCATCAGAGAAGTTTTTTAGCCATAAATAATGTTATCTGGGACCAGCAGATAGACATTTGGTGAGCGAAAATTTCTTCTATAGATAGCACCTCACAGGATTTGAATCCGTGAATATTGGCTTGAAAGCGAACACGCTAGCATTTCAGCCACTCGCTCACCTCAATAATACGCACACCTCAATAAACGCTCAATAATAATTATAACTTAATAATTTTTGTATTTTAATAAAATTTATTTAGTTATACAATAACGACCTGTTCCAATTAAGTTTTTACCTAATGTCCTAGAGAATGAAAACAAAATTCCGAAATCATTTTAATTTTAGCTCTACATTGCCATCCTTAACTGGATTTATGTATCTATAGTAAATAAAGATTTCAAATTTATTAGATTTTTACCGGAAACGGTACATAGGATTTTATTGTTTACTTGTTGAAATGTCTTTGTTTACTTAAACCAATTTTCATTTATTAGAAATATTGTTAATACGGACAAACAGTAGATAATTTCTTTTTTACACAAAATTGTACACTGCACGAAGTTTTACAAATTTTATTATAAATAATTTTAACGTTATATGTATTTATACAAAAACCCTATTCTCACCGTGCTGGTGTCCGAGTGCCTGCCTGCTGGGCTTTATCGCCTAGTTTAATTAACTTCGAGGTTTCAAACTTGTATAAAGGTGTCTTATCCATACGCATTCAAAGAAAAAGATAATGAGTATTACAAGGGACGCTAAATTACTTACAAAATCACAACTTTGAGAATGCTTATCTGTTTTGTTTTTAAATACCCAATTGTTTCTCTTTATTGTAATTGCGGATTTTTAAATTTTATGCAATTTAGTTTGGTTCAGAAAATATATTATCGCACGCACGAGTTTATGCAAACGACGTCATGTGACGCAACGCTACGCTCGTAATTCTGATTAGTTAGATAACGTTAAGCTTCGTGCTGGGCCAATCAGCAGCGTGAATTGTAGTGTTGCGTCACGTTACTCCGTCTGTATAAACTTCGTCTGATTCTGCTTCACAGTAAGATCACCAAAATTCGAATTCAAATCCGGAAAGTTTTTTATCTAAATTAATTAAATTGATGTATAGCACAAACAAATTGATTACATGATGTATACTATATAATATAGATAATCACATGACTAAAATTAATTCATATTGAACTTCAAGAACTTCTTGCCTAAAATTGATGTAATTATAATATATTCTACCTACCTACTGGGAAAAAGGCTATTCAATTCGATCCTCTTCAAATATCCATCAGCTGCTATTGCATGTGAAGGTGAAGTTAACTGTTTCCTTAAATTTAATTTTTTGTTAGTTGTAACAAACATTACTAATTCAAAAAATTTTGTACGTATTTCCAACAAGTATTGGAGTATTCTACGGACTTGAAAATTTGGGGCATCCAAGATAAGCTCACCCGCTGTCTAAATTTTATTCTGAAGTATCCCTCTGACAATAGTTTCTGCGTGTACGTTTTAAAACGTTACTTCGTTATAACGACTAGGTACATGTTTCTTGTATCCAATTATAGGTACAGTGGCTTCTCCCATTTTTTTTATCAAGGTTACGCAGTATAGATGTAGCACTATTTTCGTTGGTGTGTAGATATTGATTAAATATTTAGCATGTTAAGTTGCGATTAATAGTCGTGCATTGAGGTAGCAATTTTAAAAATTTGATCAAATTTGTTTGTACTTTATTGGCGTTTAATGAGTTTTTGTGGTTAATAACGAACACTTGTACAGATTAAAAGGCCGTGTTTGCTAATTGTAGCAATCAAATCTGAAAAGTAAATTCAATTAAGCATAAAATGTTGACTTGAAAATAATAAAATTGCATTTTCAAAAATTATTTACAATACACATCGGCGTTATTATTTTACAAAACATTTTTTTATGTACGAACCGATGATGAGGGTCGTGTTGTGATTAATGATTATTTTATTGTATGTTCTTTCATTAACTTGTTTGTTTTATAATATTGCTTTTATATATCGACTTATTTTTACTTCTATAATGATTTATATATTTTTTTATATCAGCTGTCTGTAATACATAATTATTATATACGATTCTTATTTGCCGGGTGCACCAAATTATCATTAATCGTTTTTATTTTATTATTTATATTAATTATTAATATTATACCACAACATGGCTTCGCTTGGTGTGTTTGTGTTTGAGTTATAGGCGGAATTCCGGTTCGAATTTCTAGCTTGGTCCTCCAGTGAACATCGACACGCTGTAGACTTAAGAATTGGTTCTATATTTACATAAGTCTATCCAATTGACAGAACGTCAAGGACAAAAGAGAGAAAATAATAGATATTTTTATTAACGGAGACCTTTAATAGCAACTTATTTAAATTTTCAAATAGACGCCCTTTATTGGTTCTGATACAAAACGCTTCAACGCTTTCACAATCAAAATCCATAATAGGCAATTCTTCAGCCCTAATGTCATACTTGGTTTTCAGACCAATAATTCAGAAAACTCTGAATTCAGAAAACTCTGAATTAATTCAATGTTTGAGTTGCTTGCTGTTCTCAACAGTTATATCTCATAAGTTCATATTGGTTTCAGTTTAGACTGTATAGGAGTAACTTATTTTCAAACGGAAGTTTTGACTTGGGTCTTAACAACCAATAACCATATGGTCTTCCATGTGCGTCGTCTATCAATGTTGATGTCAAGGTATTGATACATCCATCGGCTTGAGGCAACTCCCGATTAATCAAGATTACTGGTAGACAAGTATGCCTTTTAGTATGTCACATGTCCCGATCTAGCAATATTAGCTCTAATATGCCATTTTTTACCAATCTTGACTTCCATTTAGTTGCGTCTGAAGGTTTTTTAAAGTCAGTTTATGATAATCGTCCCAAGCCATAAGTGTAGTGGTAAGTCGACCCGATATATAAATAAAATATAATAGAATCGTTCCTAGAGAACTACTCTCGGGAACACCCGATAAAATGGGGTTAAATTATGAATCTTCTTCTTCCTTATATGCCCCTTGATAGAAGCGTTGTGACCTATTATGGGACTATCTATTTCGAATCGTTCTCCTTATGAGTCCTCGCCGTCTGCTTCTATTCAGGGCCGCTCTTGTAGCTTGTTCTACTGTGCCGCCTGTAGTTTCTTTAAATTAGTTCGTCCATCTTTTTGGCGAGAGGCCTCGCGATCTTGTACCCTAAACTTTTTCCTGCACTATCAGCCTCTCTATATTGTCTGGTTTCTACGTTGTATATGTCCAAAGTATCTCAGTATTCTTCTTTGAATAAGGTTGGACAGTCTTTCGGGTTCTTGGATTTCTTCTACAATAAAGAGGGTTGTTCTTGTTTCCATCCAGGTTACTCTCAAAAATCTATGCCAACACCACATCTAGAAAGTCTTCACCTTTCGAGCATCATATTTTCTCATTATCCAGGTTTCTGCAGCATAGAGGAGGACAGGGAAAATAAGTGTCTTCACCATAATTTTCTTGGTACTGCGTGTTCTCCATTATAATTAGCATTTTCCTGTTTGGAATTTCGTCAGTTATTCATGAAAGTATGAATATTCTTCTCGAAATTGGACCTGAAACATCCTGTTTGAAAGATTGGCAATTTAGGATGCCAAACCTTATCAAAGGTCTGGGAAATAACCAAACAATCTATGGATCAGTTGGATACAATCGCTGTGATGGTAATTTCCTGCAAACCGATTAGCAGGTATGAGGTGGTGTCTTCAGGTGGCTTAACAGGTTTAATGTATTAGAATAATCTGGGCCGTCTTCCACTCATTGTGAGTTGGTATAATACCCAGGCCGGAGCAATGCGTTAAAAATAAATGTTATTAACTTTACACATTTTATTGGAATCTCTTGTACCACTTTTCCTGCAAAAGATCATCACCTGACGACTTCTTAGGATCCATATCGTATTCGAATATAGAAAGTACTTCTTTTTTTAAAAATAGGTTTGATGGCAATGCCATTTGTAGGGACGATTCCAATGCATCGTGAATTTCCACATCTGTTGTTGCAGTTTCTGGAGGAAATGGTTGAAATACTTCATACTATAATATTGTTATTCAGCTTTGGGGTACAGCGAGCAATTCAAATATAGATATCCTGCAACGGTTTCAGAACAAGGTGCTTCGAGTAATAATGAACGCGCCCTGGTACGTGCCAAACCTAACCATACAAAAAGACCTCAATACGACAAGAAGTGCGGGATTATAGTGAAAAATACAGCGAAAGAGTGAAAGTGCATCCGAACAAACTTGCAAACACACTTATGAGTAAATCAGACGAACCAAGACGACTAAAACGATTCAAACCATCAGACCTAACTACCAGATTTAACCTGGTATAATTATTGTATTTGGACTCAAAATTTGTTTAATTAATTAATTAATTTTTCACATATAAGTAAAGTAACTTAGCTCTAAAGGAGGACGACCACTGGGTAGTCACTCCACATGTCCTAAATTAAGTCATATCAAGTACTTATTGTCAATGTAAAGACAGATTGTATGATTTTGGAGTCAATAAAAAAAAAAAAAAATTGTTAATGCTAAATATCTGGTTCAACTCCGGTATCAGTAAGACTTTATTCTAACCATATCCCCTCGGAAGGCAATATGGCAAACCACCGAGCTGTAATCTGCCTAGTACAGTCTTTCTGGAGATATGAACTTGGTATCGTTTTGTATTATTGCTTGGATGTTTAGTATTTTGCCAAGACCTTCTTAATCTTCGTTTTTTCGCAATTTCTTTCTAATACATAAAATCGGAACAAATAATATCGTAAATCTATATCACATTTGTGCCTGCTAATTTAATAGGGGTGGGTCCTTCGGTGTCGGCTTTCGCGGTTAAAAAATGAATAATGTTGAAATCCGCGAACGCCTATTAGCGATCACCAAGCTTAATTACACCACACAAAAATATTTACTGTTCTTGAAATAAAGGTATGTCCGAAGGCAACACAATGAGAAATAAAATCAATATTTATAATCAATGTACTATAATTAACATTCATAAAAGAAATAAACACAAAATTCTGTGGGAAGTGGGTCTTTCAAGTTAAAACGTTCTATCAACACAATATTGTAATATTATTACAAAAGGAGTTTCTAAATTATTCAAACATTAGGAAAGTCAGGGCAGGTGATAGGTCACCTGAACCTCTACTTATTATACTTTGATGTGACAGCACATGATTTTCCCATCTATTAGGTTCAACTAGCTTTTATAATAATAATTGAATCTGTTTTTTTAAATTTCATTTAAACCAAGAATTTTCTCGTTTAGAAATATACGAGAAAATACTGACAAACGATTCGTATGGACTTATAGACCGTGGGAAATGTTTTCCGTTTTACTCGATCACGATACTTTCCCTTTCTACGTAAATGATAAAGTAATGAAACAAAAATAATTATCGTTCTAAGTATTTAGCTATTAACAATATTTGTTTACAATAAAAATATAATAAAATCAAGTAAACACATAATTGAAGCATGCGTGCAACTTTGAAGTATGTATAGTATATTATGTGTACTGATGATATCAAGCAGATGTTTATCTTTCTCTTCAATAAAATATTTGTAAGCTGCCGAGAATAATGCAATAAATTCATTTTAATGTGCATTATATAAATTGAAGCTAATGATTTTTACCTTAAGCTAAACTTGATGTAGTATAGGGTGGGGATGTCAATTACAAAGTGCTCCTCTTCATTGTTTGGTAGGTTTTGGTAAATTAAAACTTCCATAACTTAGTTATATTATAGAGTATATCCTTACAGTATTACAAATGGATCTAGAAGGGAATTTCTGACAGCGAAAAGAATCCTATTATAAAATTAGAATTAGAAATATTAAAATTATAAACTAGAAATATAAAATAATCTACGAATGCTCAACTATTCGTTATTGGCAAGACCTGGCTCATTTCACCCATACCAGATTTTTGCAATCATTTTTGTACATACAATATATCGTTTTGATTGCCCAGACCTTTATCGATGGGAGCACTCGCATACATAGTATGTATATGCCATGCATTCATATTAATTGAAATTTAAAAATTCAATTCCAGGGCTTGTTATGCAGATATCGAGTTGTCTATGATTCTGTATCTCGCAGATTTTCAGTAACATTAGTTGTTTATCTCACAACGTAGTTTATAATTTGCCCCATATAAATTTATTGTAGCGGCTAACTGTTGTGAATTTCTTTTGCTAAAATAGAAATCCAATTAAATCCGTCCATTTTAGTCAAGTATGCGAAATTAACCAATCAAAATAACATTACATTAATAACGATCCTAGGATAGTTATATATCGCTTATGTCATGAGTTTGTTGAGCAATACAAACATTGACAGTTTCATAATTTAATAATAATCGTTTTAAAATCACATGTAAACAATGATTCAATCGATAGAATTGTAAAAAAATCTAATCGAACGTCCCTCAAGTACGCATTGATCAATACCTCATGATATTATCACCACTTTCTCAAGAAAATTATTTGTAGGTAACAACCCTCCGCCTACGGTGGCGAGATGCTACAAAGCAACGTGCTCTGTCTGAATACTGACAATTATTAATGCCATTTGAATGCTACTATTGTAACCACCGGTGGCGTTAGATTCGGATCTATGTATGTACGTCCTCAAGGAACGGCTGGGGTTCCTTTTAAAAAACCGATTAAAGGATTTTCCAAGATATAACAAAATTCAATTTAATCGTTCACCGATCTACTAGAACCACTTTTTGATTCAGCTGCCATCACCTTTTCCTCGATTACACTTAAATGTAGAATTTTGTTCTCTAAATAAAAACAGTGTTCGGTAGCGCAGTTTTCTGGTATTAGTACCGTCCACTTCGTTTGGACGAAGTGGACCCAGTGCCTCAACGGCAAAAGCTGATAATTCATAATGATCCTTTATTAATTTATCAACTTACACTTACTTAATTATTATTAAATTTTTTGACGCGAGTTGGACTCCAACTAAATTCTTGGGTTGTCTAACCTGGGACAAACACTAACAATTTTTGGGAAGTTTAACCCCGTTATCGCTTATAATGGGTGGAGATTCATAAGAGTTTGTAATTTTGCAACCAAGTATTCAAATTTCCCACTACCACCTACCTAAACGCAAACCGAACTTCATGCCTAAACGAGCGCATCTAACCTCAAACGCGACGCCGGGGCCCCCCACCCGTAAGCTCGTGATCTATCTAAGACACCCTACGTTGTGTAATTAACCTAAAACCCACTTGATTACAAAAATTACCCCAAGCTCGTTGGAAGCCCTTCGTGTAGGTAAACGAACACAAAGACAGTAGATGAGTCAAAGGAAAGAAAGAAAAAAATCTCGTACACAAAATAATACACACAGTTCGTTGGTAATTTCATTTTAATTATTCAATGCTTTAATTGTTTGGTTATGTCTTATCATTTTATAAACGATACACATAATTTTAACTCGTGGGCATATTTGATACAACGTAAATTTCATATTAATTATAAATTATAATTATAGTGTGGTAATATTTCGTAGAGGCGGTCATAGCTTGGCAGTTAAGTGCGTATACTGCTAATGCGAAACGCTCGGATCGAATTCGGGCAGGGTAAGAACTTTATTCTGACCGTCTCTCCTCGGCAGGCAATGGTATACCACCGAGGTAATTTGCCAAGAAAATCCATCTCGAAATGAAGTGTAGTACACTTCCCGTGGTTCGGAGCCCACGTTAAACAAGTAGGTCCTCTATGTATGTGAAAACAATTTGAACGCATATTATATGCATAGAATGAAAGAGATAGAACGAGATGGGTCACCAAACCCTCATCAGGGTAAAAGGACTGAGAAGGAAGGAATATATTTTGTAACATTTGTTACTTAAAATTCATAAACATTTGTACATAATAATAATTATTCCTATAAGCTTCATTGTCTTACTTAAATAAGTGAAGATGCAATCGCCATGTTATTCGAAAGAATTTTATACAAAGCAAAATATTCGAAAGTTGACCATAAGAAACTGACACCGGTTACACAAAGGAAAGAAAGTAGCTCGCCCCTTCCAAACATAGTTGCTACCAGCACCATTTTGTAAAAACGAACACCAAATTTAATCAGATTTCTATCATTTACTGGGACATGTATCGGATTTAACGCCATTAAACCTTATGCTATATCATTACAAGTTGTCATTTTGATTTGTTAAAAAAACGTATTAATAATTGGAAAACTTATTTTGACGTAAGAATAAACCTTCGGATTATATGTGGAACATCACTCAAATTTCCTCCAAGGCATGTCATAATTTATTTGGTAAAATTTTCCATTACGTTTCCGCATAAATGAGACCCAATGTTCATGAGGTCTGAAGTTGTTTGAGGTTTGTCGACATAGACTTTTCCCTTCAACTAGTCCAAAAGAAAAAATCTAATTTTTATCTAAGTCAAACCGCAAGATCCTATATGCATCGTTGCCCCGTTATGCTGAAACTACGTATTCTCAATATCAACTAATTTTTGCTACAGAAACTTTGTTATCAAATTCACGTGCCTCGATAATGAGAAACATTAACCGCAAGCGCTTGATCGGCATCATTTTTGGAGAAGTAAGGTCCAATTACCCCTCAGTGACTGTGCGGATGCATGGGTTGTTCCGTTTTATTTTAATTTTTTATCAGGGGATTATCAGCTCCCTAGATTCGAAAATTTTGTTTATTGCCGTATTCATTCAGCTGAAAATGAGCTTCATCACTTCAAATTTTATTGTAAAAATCAACATCAACACCTTTGTTTTCCAACACGTAATTGACAAACGTACGGCGCTACGCATGGTTTTCAGGATTAAATTATTTGCATTAGTTGCATCTCGTAAGGATATAAGTGAAGGTCCTTTTTTTAAATTTGTTACAGAATGCCATAAGAAAGGTCCAATTACTGTGAATCTTTGACACTTTCCTTTACTGTAGCGGAAATTATAACTGAACGATCACCACGACGACGGTCAAGTGTTCTTACATTACTCACTGAACCAGTTTCCTCAAATTTTTTTAATTAAATTTACAATTCTGCTACGAGAATGTGCAATTTATTATTCTACCCTAAATTTCACGAATTTACAAATTGTAACTGCAAAATTTACATAATTTTAGTAATGTGTTTCATAATAACTATACGTTTGTCAATACTTGTAACGTTCCATGATAAAATCGAATTATCTGTATAAGGTGTATTATGTCACATATGTATGAGCGCTGTGAAATCTATAGAGTAGAAATGCCGCATAATTCAAAATGACACCTTTCATTGAATCACCTTTATAATATTATTTTTCTGATGGGGAGATTATAAGCTTGTTTATCATTTATAATATTATTTTTCTGATGGGGAGATTATAAGCTTGTTTATCATTATTGGTGCCTCGTCAATATAATAGAATTCTTAAGCTGATGTTGAAGTTGGCATTTTAATTTCTAGTATAATTAAAACAGGATTGAAAACTAAAAAGTTTTTTTATTTATATTGAATATTTACATTCACGAATAAATAATTATTATTTTAATGATAAAAGAACGTTCAGTTTGGATGTTCCAATTTCAATCGATTTATTTAAATACGTTTAATTAACTAACATGTTTTTATTTTAAATCGAATACTTGACTTCATTAAATTTTCCCTAAATTGCTATCCGATTTAAGGAATATTAAGTGCCAGTAAACCTTTAAAACGTAAGAATAATGAATGTAACCCTGCTGTATTATGTGTAATTATTTATTTATAAATGAATTGTACATAAAATTTATTTGAATCGCAATACAATTAGTTATTATTTGTAAAACATTAATATAAACTTTTGTTGAATTTGGTCTAACAATATGAATTAATAAAATGTATTAAATTTCAGCAATTTTCAATCGTTTGAGGCTCCCTCTGGAGTAACCGATAATGTTCAATATTCAGAACAGAATATTTACGGTGCAAATCCGTATTTAAACCCTTCGTCTGGTGGGTATCCCGAAAATGTGTATGGTTCTGGTACCGAACAAGGATTTCCAGCCTCAGGAGAATTTGAGGACGAACCTCCATTGCTAGAAGGTAGTATTATCTCTAACCCGTTGGATATTATTTAATAACGAATAGATTTGTGTATTTCGGAATTTTTTAATTTAAAATAATGCTTTGAATTATATTTTTTTCGGGTTATTTGAAATGAAAATTGCAACATTTTAAAAGACGTGTTGGGCTATGAAAGCGATCACGCGAATGAAAATGAGGCGTGACATGCTTGTAAAACTAGGCAATTGGGGTTTTTGCATTTTTTAAAAATAAATATATGTTTTTATGTTTATTTTAGTAAAATTGGCTGGAATGTTAAAGTTGCTATTTTAAATGTTCCCTACTTTATGTTCCCTAATTTCTTGCCCTGTAGTTTCACTTTATTTGTGGTTTAATATCCTAAAAGAAAATTGTTGAAAACCGTTACATAGAACAAATTTTATGATAAACAGAACAAATTATGTAGGTATTATTTAGCTTGACGTTTTGTTTTCTTTTATTAAACTAATTTTCAACTATGTAAAATTATAATTAACTGAAATTTATAGAATAACTTATAAAAGGAATACCAACATCATGGAAGAAAATACTCTTCAATTTCTATTAAAATATATGTTTTCGACTAATTAAAATAATAATTAGAATATAAACTAAAATAATTTAGGTTAATTTTATGTTTTTCAAAGTGAGTTCTGTCTGTCTTACAAAATATTACATATAATATTACGGTGATATCTGATGGAGACGTCACTCGTAATACGAACATTCAATTTGGTTAAATAGAAAAATTAATGCATGGAACTTGTTAATTGAAATAGGAGGTTTATTAGTACCAGTACAAAGTCAAAACAAAGAGAATCATTTAAATCATAACAATAAGAATACAAGGGTTAACAAAATAAATTAAAATGTTCAATTTAAAATCCGTAATGACAAAAATTGTTAAAATTAATATAATAAAATTGTTTAGTCATAAGAAATTTATAAACTACATGTAAAATTTATTAGTTAAGGTGTTAGAAATAATTTTGTTAAAACATTAGGTATAAAATTTAAACATTACGTGTGCGTCGATAAAATTAATTAAAAACAGAGTGATAGGTTATCCGAGGAACCATCGTTGGACAATTCAAGTGATAAACAGAAATTATGTGCTTCAAGTAAACGGTTAACCTAAAAACATAAGAAAAATAAATTAAAAGACAATTTTAAATTTCGCGCCACAAAATCATGGTGGTTTCCACTCACTTACCGAATTTATGGTTAAAAATCAAGTAGCAATGGATTTGTATCACCTTGACGATACGAATAACAAAAGGGGCTTCTTCCTTAATTTTGATGGAGATCGCACGCGTAATTTTAGCGGCTCCAATATTAATTGATTAATTGTAGAAAATTCAGGATAAAAAGGGAAGAACTGTAAAAATAAAGTGTTTAAACGTTAGTGCGAACGTAAACAAAGTGAAAATAATAAAGTTTACTTACCGATTGCAAATATTTTTGAGAAAGTAGAAATTTTGCCACGAGGGTTACAAATTTTAGCGAAGAACAAATCTGGAAAGATTAAGGTGAAAACGAGGTCATCCACGGGAAGAACCACTGAATACTATATATGCGCTATACCAACAAGGAGGAGCGAACCATATTTATACAGGGTAAGCGAAAACATTTACAAAAAACTTAATTTTTGTGCTAGGAGTGCGGAATACGACGCCACGTTTTTAGAAATAATTGTGGGGAATTTTAGAAATAAGAAACTATTTGATATTTGTATACGTTTATTTGCATCAAGTTTATTGATAATTAATATAATAAAATTATCATTACAAAACGGATTATTTTTGGGGATTCTTGTATTCCCGGCTATTTATTTTTCAGCTTTAAAAAATTTGATTTACAATTTCCTAAAGAACCGACTACTGAGATAAGCAAGTTTTACATGCAACAAGAACCCAGTTAGCCGTGGTAATAAGTAACATTGTAAATTTTATTAAATTGCGATTGACGGGGTCCATCTGTACCTTCATCATCGTAATATGTATATCGATTTTCTTTTATTTTCTGTTTATATCTGAATTTAATTGAAAAATTACATCGTAGTACATATTTATATTATAGGATAGGACAATGTATAAAAAACATTTAAAAAATGATCGTTCCATACTTTTTTTTTATTCATATTTTAATCTAAAAGTGCCATATTCTTCGTCGGCCGCATCCTTCCGAGTGGATTTTTAACCAAAAAATTCAAAATTCCATGTTGCAGCACCAGGATGCGGATGACGGATTCCGCAATAATATAATTTTTTTATGATAAAGCTGTCTTTTGTCTGGACAGTATAGTTAACAAGCAAAACTGCAGCTGTTGGTCTTATATCAACCCACACCAAAAAATGGAAAGTTATTGCCAGTATCCACAAAAACTTAACGTTCAAGCTGGCATTGTAGGAAACCTTATATTGGCCCAATTTTTCTTTGAAAGCACATTAACAGGTGAAATATACCTTGACTTTTTAAGATTCGAATTAGGTCCCGAACTTGCGGTGCTATACCCAAATGATGGAGATCCAAATCTTCCCAGTAACACGATATGGTATCAGCAAGACGGAACCCCACCCTACTTTGCAGTGATCGTTCGTGAATATTCAAACCAAGTTTTCACTAACCAATGAATTGGTCGCAGGGGAACGATCGAATTGCCACCTAGATCTCCGGATCCTACTCCTATATTGGATTAGTTTTTATGGGGCTATTTAAAGAGCAAAGTCTATTTCAAAATCTATTCCAACCCAGGCACAGACAGAGTAAACAAAATGAACATGGATGTTAATAATGTGAAAATCACCGAAAGAGACGAAATTGTTCTACCCATGAACAAACTTAAACAGATTGGGAGCCGAGGCATGTTTAGTGCCCGAATTAGCGATTTTGAGAAAGTATAAAGTAGAAAAAGAAAACGACACGATTCTCTAAAATAAATTAAAACTTTATACTTCTTTATTTTCTTGGGTTATTCATAAGGGAAAACATACTGACACAAAGTTACCCCCCAATTTGGGGTAACTTTATATTTATTTTCACACTTGACTACCAAAGTACACATTGATTTATTTTTAACAAATTCTTAAGAAATAGAACGAGGAAAGATAGGGTTTTCCATCTAGTGCCTTGATTTGGAATTATAATGTATAGTTTTTGTGTGATCTTTGAAAAACATCTAAAAGGGTTATGATATAATTAAACGCATTTTCATTTGGTATAATGATAATAGGCAAACTTACCGACCGCTGATAAAATTGCCAGACGTTGATAACGGCAGTGACTCGGTGTCCTGTTTAATTATCCTACTTGTGATATCTATATTTTATGCTATACGACACAAGGAGATTCGCTACTACGTTAGTTATGTAATTGAAAGTGTGCTTACTGGTTTTTCCGTTTGTTATTTTTTAATAGAAGTACACAATGTCGAAATAGATTATATATTATACCTTACGAGTATTATGTTGTCCACTTTTGCGAAAGAGAAACTTTAAATCAAAAATTAAATATTGGTGACAGTTGACACGTCGGATCTTCTACCGCAGTTCTTGCAGGTGGTATTGACTAAATTTGCTCAATTCATGATGCTGGCTACTGTTCTTAAAGTTAGGTTCTTAACATTGGCGATGCCTCCATGTGCGTTTCATCGGGACAGATGGGGATGGAGGTAGAGCACTATAAGTGGACACTTTTGTTTTAAAACAGCAATGTTTCCTTCAAGTTTTGATAAATTCCGGCACATTACACACCTTTTAGATTCGTACCCGACCTCTTTATGACGGTGCCGCGTTGTCCCCATCGTCGACTCCCCTTCTTGTAGATAAATAGAAAATAACCGATTTCAAACATGCACACATTTTTTGATTTAGCTTGTACAGGGAAGAGGAAATCTCGTACTAGACACCGGCTTAATCTAAGCCTGTAGTGTCAGACTTACGTTGACTAAAACCTCACCCTGACCCATGATCCCGGGATTTCGCCGTCTAGGCATTATTTCCGGAGGCCATGGTTAATTCGATTTTCTTTGCCTGGTTTGGGCGACCAGCTCCTCTTGTTCTTTGGTATTCATTATCGGTATTAAGAAAGCTGCGATAGCTTTCAAGCCTTCCTCGCTCTGCAGCATTTTGGGGACCAGGTTGTCGGGGGTTAGAGACTACCCGATGCGTAGCGATTTCGATACTTGATGAACTCGTTGTAGCACCCGTGGCTTGTGTTTCCTGTCGACCCATAGCTGAATGTTGGGTATAAGACGCTTCGACCATTTGCCAGTTTCCGATACTGACCATTTTCTTTACCATTTGTCTAAAGTGTCTTGCGTGATATTCTGGTTTTCTCCCGCGTGCGTTCTGGCTCGTTGTCTCGTCAGAATATCGGTCGGTAGCATGGATACCAACACTCGCATCGTTTCGCCGGATGCAGTTCTGTAGCGGCAAGTGACTCTCAGATCCACCTTCTTCTGAACTGCCAAGATTTTTTTCTCAGATTCTTCTCGCGTTCCTCTCGACGAGCATCACTTCGTGCCACACCGCGGGGCTGCATAAAGCATGATTACGCGAGCTACGATGCCGAGCATCCTCCTATTCGTGGGATTAGGGTGCCCTATATTCAGCATCAGGCGGGCTATCGACGATGTCACTAGCGCCGCTTTGCTGCACGGCTCTCGGATATGCTCGGCGAAATTGAGGCAATTATCTACAGTGACTCTTAGAATGGTCACGGAGTACTTGAGGTGGATGTCGCTCTCGTCTAGTTTTTTCCTGTTTATTGTATATTGAACTGCAAAAGGATACAGTTGAATTAAAATTAAAATTAACAAATAACGAATAGGTGGTATGATCTATGAAATGAACAAGTTTAAAGGTTATGGTATAACAATTGACAAATTGCAACATGAAAATGATAAAAACTATATATGTTTTTAACGAGAAAAAAATAACGAAAATGTTTAATTGTTGGTGCACCTACATGCACGGAGCAAAGCACTCGCGCACAGGTGCCCCGAACTCGCATAAAATGAGCTATAACAGGCAAGACACCACCGACACTACCTCCCCACCACTGGCGAGGTTCGTAACTGGATGGAGGAGATGAAGGTCCCAGGCCAGAATAAAAGAAATAAAGAAAACTACGATTCAAGCATTATCGAATTCTACTCCCAGGCAACACATGAGCCGTCCCCGGACACCAATCCGATCAGGACACCCACATCTATTGAGAGAACGACACCGATCTCCGGTATACAAGCATCATCTTTACTTGCAGATTGCAGACCGGACACCCGCAACCACCCTTCCATCAACGCGGGAGTCCTAATCGTCCTAGCTTCCGGAGTTAGTCGCCCAGTGAACCACGAGCAGAACTGGACAATCAGAGTGGAGTAAAATTAAAATTTATATTATGTAATGATAGAGAATTTGATAAAATTTGTTGATATTAATTGAAATTGATTTGGTTGGGATGTAGCAAGTAATCAAAATTTGAAAATTTTTTTTACTAAGCTTGTCGAAAAAAAAAACAAACTTAAGGAGCGGAGTTGAATGATTTAAGAGAGGAAATGATTAATTTGATACAGGATGAACATGAAGCGACGAGAGATTTGTTTTTTGAAATATGTACAAGATCAAAGGGCGAAGTAACGTGATAGCTGCCGAAAAGAATGTGCGAGAATCTAGAAACAGAGTGGCGTGTACAGCCTCGTCAAGTTTAAGGCTCATGCGCGGGACTTTCCCCTTCCGCTCATCATCACTGCCTCTGACTTCTCGGGGACCAAGGTTAGGCCTCGGCTGGTAGCCCAGGAGCTGATCATGTTGATGGCCTGGTTCGCCTTTCTCTCCACCGTCTTCGCCTCTCTGTCCACAACGATTACAGTGAGGTCGTCTGCGAACCAGATCAGGGAGACTTCCTCCGGGACCTCCAGCCTTAGAACTTCGTCATACATGACTTTCCACAGGGTTGGTCCCAGTACCGAGAAGTAGGTATTTGGCCACAATGTTGAAGAGGTCCGCATCGATGGTTTTATCCCTCAGCGAGTTGAGTATGTGTTTCCACCCTGCGCAGTTGAACACATTTCTGACGTCAAAAGTGGCGAAGAGACTCAGACGCATGGTTCTCTATGTGCCTTTCGCGGCTTCTTCGGCGGCCCCTACGATGACTTTGAAGACATCTATTGTGGATCTGCCGCTTCGGAAGCCAAACTGCTTCTCACTGAGGTGTCTCCGCTTCTTCCAATTTTTCCGTTGAGGCGATTTAACACCAACCTCTTGAGGAGTTTGCCTGTGTGGGTTTGGCCTGTATGAGCTAGGCTCCTCCACAGGCTTGTTACCCTTGCCAATCAGGACTAGCATGGCCATTTTCCACCACGCCGGAAATTGGCCCCATTTGAGGCAGCTGACAGGAAGGCTGATTCTCACTCCGCCAAAGTTTTACACTAAAGTAAGAAATAGTTATTTTCATTAGAATGTGTTTGGCATGACAGAAAAATATTTTTTCGGCAGTTTTTACAATATTATATTTTCTTATTGTAACATCCAAAGTAAATATGCACCATTTTTAAAATTACTTTTGTTCTATTAATATTTTTCATAATTTTTAATCTAAAACGTCTTAATGGAATCTTATGAGATAAAAATCTTATGATAGATTGCTTCATCAAAGCGTTAGTAATATGAAGATTGAGCTTAATAAATTTATAAAACCTTATATACTACGCTTCACTCCAATCTTATAGTAAGCCATCTTCTAATTACATTGTTAGACTAAGAGGGTAATAATGAAAAGTGACAGTTTATGAATAAATTATATTTATTTCTGTTGTACTTACACGTATTCGTTGGCAATTTTGACATATTAAACGTGAATAACATGTAAATTCATTAAAAATTAGAGTATACCATATTCGTTTACTTTCAGAATTTTATTTGCTTGGCGTAATTATTTTATTTACGAATAATAAAATTTAAATGAAATTGTTTTGTCAAACATTTTATCAAGTTGAAAAACACTTTGAAAGTTACTAGCAATTTGATAAACTGTCTAGTAAAATCTTAAAATGTTGCAAAATATTTAGGAAGGGCTTGACAAGGGGGTCTTATTCAATTTTAAAACATTTGACTGTGCTTGCACCCGTTGGTTGATTACCATACCCACATCAACTGATTTTTTTAAATTGTGAATAATAAAAGGAAAATCTAATTTTAAAAGTAGGAGCTAAAATGTGCTCTCTCATCCATAGCGTAGCCATTTTTGGCTCGCGTTCGATTTAGGGATGGGTTTAAGGAATAGTGTTTACATTAAAAGTTCATAAAAGTGCTTGTTTTGACTGGTTTTGTGATGTTATTTTGTTGTTTCGACCGGCCTAGTTTTATCTTTGTCGTTTATTCCTGTAATTTTCTGCTTCTTGACTTCTTTTACTCTTCAGTACTTCCCCACTTCTTCCACTTTTATGCATTCTATTGTCATGTTCCTGAGTTCTATCTATATGTTTCAGTATTTATTTATCTCACTTGAAGAAATAGGAAATACTTAATTTCAATCGCTGATGTCTGTATATATGAAATTCTTATTTTTCTTAACTTATGTTTTGGCAAGAATTATTTTTAATAATTTTCTTTCTAGAATTAGATAACTTAAATCTCAGACATTTACACAAAATGATTTTTGCAGCGTCATGCTTAAAGGAACTTTATTCTCATTTTTATTCGTATTCTATTGATTTGGTGGTAGTATTCTCAACCCACAGTAACATTTCCAATTTATATATTTTAAATAATGATTACTCTTTTGGCTGAAACCGGTAGAATTGTATAAAAATTTTTGATCAAAAATTTATCTTGCGTAGGCCGTATGATTACAATTTTTAAATTAAAAGAATACTTTTTTAAGTAAATAAAGGAGTGAAATTTGTATAAAAAAAAGAGAAAACTGTGGAGCGTATTATTTTAGAGATTAATGTGGAGTTAACTTAAGAAGATTCGGAAGTGAATCTAACCGAAAATAAATTTCAACAATAAACGCGTTTCATGACCGTTCGTTTCCCAGTTTTCAGCAGCTCAGCCGTCGGATTTACTACTTACAAAACAAACCGTTTAACGTTTGACCTTAATCTCTTTACCATTTGAATTGTATGGAGAATATTGTGGAAAGCAAATACATAGTTCAATAGAGCAAAAAGTATTTTTTGCCGTGATTGTTCATTTGAAACTGCTCTATTTATCTTAAGGATGTAAATGGGTCTTATCCTGAAAAGTGACGCTATAGATTTTGTTTAAGAATATTTACTGCTTTGTCCTAGTTCTTTTGTTTCGTTACTCGATAATTGGGAAGAAAACAAAAAGCGTCCGAGGGACGATTCTCTTCATTCTTTCTTGTACATTTTGCTGTATTATTTTTTAATGTTATTTTATTTGTTTCAGAGTTGGGCATTAATCCGGAGTTTATCATTCAAAAGGCAAGTTTTAAATTCTTTTTAAGATTTATTCTGCGTGATCCTGAAATTTATTATATCAAATTTCGCAATTAAAATAATCTGCAAAGTTAAATTCACTTCTCAAATTGTGATGAGATTTTGCACTTAATGCGATTATTGAGTGAAAAGCACTAAAGTGGTTTCATTTTCTTAATTTTGATACGATTTTTATTGAACTTCTTTTCCAAGTTATTTTTAGCCAACTTTTCACAACTTGAATTCATTGCAATCGACAACGGTTTGCAACATCTGGTGATTATTATTTTTAAAGTTTTAAAGTAACTTTTTTATATATAAAAATTGAATAATTTAAAATTTAATTATTATTTAATGTGAGAGAGATTTACTTAGATTGTGCCGATAATAAATGAGATTTCTACTTTTAATGAAACTTGCTAAGTTTTTTTATGAGCGTTAATAGAGATTGCATTTTTAAAATTGGAAATTTAATTAAATTTTCCGTAAGTAGCGATAATGTAAAATGTAAACGGCCTATCATTGTTCGTGTTTAAAATTAGAGACAACTAAAACAAGTTTTGGGGCGATTTTACCAAGTTAATTAAGTAGTTTCATTTCCTTCAAAAGAACGTGTCATTCTATCATTAAACTTGTCATCAAAAACAAGCACGTTTAAGAATAAATCAATCTTATAACAGAACGAGGTTTTGTCAAAAATGGTCGTGGAAGAAGTTTTAAGGAGAAGAGACGAAAGGCTAAAATTGTCACTTCCTATGCATGCTACGAATACTAAAGACACATTTTACCAAATTTACAATTTTATTCGATATTTGCTGTTTGACGTTTTCAGATTTCTATGACGAAATAATAATTCAATATTATATTCAAAATTTTTTGAGAAAAATTTAAATTTCTCACGTTACTGTTTGTTATAGAGAAAAGGAAAATACATTACACTTTCCTGATATAAATTGTCAGTAAACCGTATAACAAAATGAACCAACTGAATTATACACACCAATAAATGATTACTTATAATATTATATAACATATTTCAAGTAACCATAAAGTTGATTTATATAAACTAAATGCAAATTGTAGAAAAATCGTAAAATACTTATCTTTTAAGTATTTTCATGCTAAAATTCCCAAATGGTAACAGTTTCCGGTATGTTATTTGTTCCTCTGAGAAACATCAACAATTTAAGCTTTTCGAGCTGTCGAGTTAAATTACAAAATTTAAATTGCGAAAATTGAGGAAGATTGGTTTAAAAATCAAAAACAGCTAATATTCCTGTAGTTTTATTTTGTCGTTATAACCACTGTAGATATGCATGAACATGACTACTTTCGTTTCTATTAATTCAGGGACATCCTCAGACGTTGTCTAAAAATAACAAAAATTAACCGTTGGATAAGGATGGCGTAAACCCATCCATCGGGCTAATTTAGCTTCTTTATTATTTAGTCTATTAATTGCCATATCAGTTTCCACAGCCATAATCTCAAAATGCCTAATATTCGGTCTTGTAATGGAATACGACAAACCTTTCTCCATTCATTTAATTGCTTTGGAGTTAAATGTAATATCGCTCATATTTTCTACTCTGCTATAAAAAGTCTTTATATTACTCACATCAATTTCAGTTCTTCTTTTATTTTTTCTTAGATTTTCCAATTTTTTCTTTAATTTTCGCTCTTTAAATTGCCGATCTGTGTTCCGTTTAAATTTGTATTTGGTTTTATCGAAAACCTACAACCACATACTGAATAATTCATAAATCGTCTATCCATTCTGGAAAATATAAATGGCAGCTTTTACAACGTACATAGTATATTGAAAGAATGGATACAACACCAATTGCCAATGAAGAGAGAATGGAAGAGATTAACATTATGAAGTATTGCAAAAAATAATGAGAAAAAGACAGACAACTGGAAGAAATTAAAACACAAGAACATAAACACACATGCAAATATGAGGGACGGATATAATAAGATCTTATACGTTGGCCCAATTATCGATAAGATTATGAATACTTAATTCGAATAGCAAGAAGAGAAACCTTGATCAACAATAATAGTATATTAAGTATCAAGAACAGTAAGGACATTTTACCGATCGAAGACAATTGTTTGGAGGAGGAGCGAAGCGACGACTCCAATTATTGTCTGAGATAGGTAGTCCTTAATGTTCGAGATGCTTATGATGTTTTTTGCGCGACTAAATTTATTAAAAAACATTTAAATGTGTACTTAATAAATAAAAATATGTTAGTCTCTTTATATCAAGTTGCCTTAACGTCGTGGAAACAGACGCGGTAAGCAACCAAATAGAGCATAGTCGCGCAAAATAGTTATTTATGTATCAAGGGCACAATCAATAGATTATAGCACCGAGGGTAATTTAAAGCCCGACGCGTTAGCGGAGAATTGCCTCTTCTGAGACCTCACTTCCCCTCTACTATCTCCATAATCAGCTGGAGAAGAGCATATTTTTCGCCTCTAAAGATGTGCCCTAAGTACGCCGCTTTTCTTGTTTTAATGGTGGTTAGGACTTCTAGATCTTTATCCATGCGACGCGACGTAAGACCACTTTGTTCGTGATATGCTCAGTCCAAGATATTTTAAGCATTCTTTGGTACATACACATCTCGAAAGCCTCCAGTTTATTAATGGATAAAATCTTCAGGGTTCATCCACAACGCCATAGAATAGCATCGATAGGATATAGCACTTTGCAACACGCCAGCGGGTTTTCAAATTTAGTTCCCGACCACAAAACAAGGCTTTCATCTTAAGATGAATAGTAAGATAAAAGGTATAAGATAAGAAGATTGGCAGAACATCGGAACAAAAATAAATTCTCAGCAGTCTCCCAACGCTCACTAAAAACCTAATGTAACTTCACAGAGAATGACATAAAATTGGTACTTCAAGTTGGAATGGGGAAGAAATTAGATTTATTGCAGATTAGCAGGTATCCATAGATATCAGTTTATAATTTCTTTGGCGTAATTAATTTTATATTGTAACAATAAATTTATTCTCAAAAATTGTAGAAATCTTTAACGGTAGTCTATGTATGATTCGGTATCTGGGGTTTTATTAAGAGGTTGTTTGTGTAGGATGTGCTGAAAAAGACTAAGTACACAAAATAAGATTATTCTTGAAGAAATCGTGTTTTGATCCTTTAATTAATTACCTCAAGGTATTTTCCAATAATTATGAGCTATAATAAAAGCTGTTCATTGCAGTCAACGCTATTTAGAGGATGTTTTGTAGTTATTTTTTGAATGTACCCGTTCTAAAAGCATCTTTATAGGTGGTGTATAGAGGGTAGGGCTGATCGTTAAGGATGGTGTTTCGATCTTTATTGTTTTGTAGAAGTTTTTTTATTTCATATGCTTTCAACAGCTTTAACCTCTATCTCTTCCAACTGTTATGCAGCAGGCGAGTCTTTTTCATGTTCAGCTCGTGGCCCTCTTTTGTTGGATGTTAGTTGGTGTATAACGTCTAGGTCTCTTCTTCTGAAAACATTTTGAAAAGAGGTATTTTGAGGTCTTTATTAATAAGTGAGCGAAATGATGAGAGTTTTTGGTCCATAGTTGTGATTGTATGAATAAGGTATAAGTGAATGACCCATTGTTGACTTCCTGTAAATGTTGTAGTGGGTTTGGGTTTTGTTTCTCTATGTTGAAGATTCATCATTTGAAGAAATGACGAAAGCTATGCAACAGCTGGAAAATGCAGAGACTCTTGGAAGGAAGCTTTGAAACACGGCGATTACACTCTTGATTGACATACAGGAAAAAATTCCCGGTGAGTGGAAAACGGCTTATAATGGGAAACGGGAAAAAGGATAATATGAAGTGCGTAAATTTTACAGAAATTTCACCGATTAAAAAAAAGAGCTTATAAGATAAGTGCGAGTTTCTAAGTGGATCACGTATTCACCATCGGACAATGTAAATGATGGAAAAGTGATGAGAATTTTATAGGAACATTCATAATCTATTCGTTGATTTCAGACAGGTATAAGGTAACGTATTGAAATTGATATGCCTCACAAGAATGATGTTTCCTGAAGGAGAGAAAGAATAGAAGACAAAATATATGCTTAATTTCCTCATCAATAACGCTAGCGATGCACGGCAATGTCCTTTTTCCCATGCTATATTAATATATAGCATGGTCCATGGTTACAGATTTCTCTAGAACATTAATATGCATATGCAGATTACATCGACACAATTGGACTAGGTAAAAGTTAAGGGTAAACGTAAAAGCGGACATAAAAAATAAACACCAGATAAACGAAGATAAACCAAATGTTCATGTTTTTTTAATCCTATGGATTTGTGTAATTTTGAATTCATACAGGAAAAGAGGCGGCCATTGGCCTAGTAGTTGGAACGATCAGCCGTCTCGAGATGACCGTTTCGCCTACTAACCGGCACTGGCCAGCATGGTAGGATATAGCTAAAAACTCTTCTATAAAGAAAATGAAGTCTGCTCAGTAGTGGGAAAAATGACCGAAAGATGACAGAAAATTGCATTGTGTAAGGTCGGTACGATTAAATTTTGTATGTAGACCGCCAGATTTTGTAAAAAGAGATTCTACCTTGAGCAAGTTCGCAATGATGTTAGTTTAGTGGAAGAATTTGGTTTGAAAATAATAATTATTGAAAAGGAGAATTGCTGATGAAACGGAAAGGCGATACTAGTAAATTATGGAGCAGTGACTTAAAAGTAAAATGGTAGTAAGTAAATTGACACGAAACATTTGGAAAGTTTCTACACTGGAGTTATTTCTTTTAAATTAACAAACAAAAATATTTGGAAGTTATCACATCAATTTGTTTGGTAATTGAAGGGCACATAGAGATCGAGACCCTACTTCATTTCGAGTTTTCATTTTTCTCTGTTTGGAGTTAGATAAGATATTTCGCATTAGAAGTAGACGCACTTAACCTCTAAGCCAGGGATGAGCAACCCTTTTTTCACAACGAGTCAGCTACAAATTTAAAAATGTTGTGTAGGCCGAATGTAAGGAACTTATGATCATGCAAACACTAATGATGAACTCAAATTATCTCTTTATCAACAAAATAAACCCGGCGTAACATTTCATGCCAAGAAATGTCGATGCTTAATTTTTGGAAATGATGGGATCAGAGCCGCATGAGAAAGTGTGGCGTGCTGCGGGTTGCTCATCCCTGCTCTAAGCCATGGCCGTTTGTTTTGTTTTAATGAATGCTAGTTATAACTGTATGCTAACTAAAGAGAAAGGAAGATAAGTTGTTTTGAGAGAAGGGTGCCTATAAATTTCATCCGACGAGAGACTCATGGACAGGAAAGTTGTTGGAGGAGATTCACAGCTCAATCAGAGAAATCACGACTAGTTACGGTAGAATGGGAAAAAACTCCGTTGGCAAAAACACTGCAGGATTGCTTCTCTGGAATAAGTTGAAAAGACAATATCGTGGCTAATTTCAATAAAATGGATTTGGAATTAGATCCGGAAACTATCTATTAAGAATGGAGAAGTTTGGAGGTCAGTTCAAACTCATCCTCGCTCACTGTCAATCGTTGATCTCTACCTTTGGTTTATTATACAATTTTTAAAAGGGTAATAAAGTGATTTACGAAATAACTTCATTTGCAAACAGACAAATTTTTTAAATTGTTTGAAAATCTAGAGTAGGAAACCCGTTGAGTAGGGTTGTTTTATTAGTCTCTTTATACAATTTTAGAATTACATGATATTTATGCTGCAAGAAAAATCAATAGAATTGAGAATATGAAATAGTTAAAATTTTATATAATTTTTTATATTATCATTTTATGTGGTAATAAACTTTATAAGAAGTTACTGACCCTTATTTACTTTCCAGCATTATAATTATGATCTACTGCCGAACGTAGCCTTTTTTCTCTACCATATATCCTTCTCTTTAATAATTCAAAAATTAATCGTAATAAATCAGTAACAGATAATGTGATAATAATAACCACAATATAGTAAGAATATCTGAAGTTCAATTCACGAATCGTTACCCATCATTAAGTAACGGTATCGCTTAAAAAATCCACTCCATAAACTTGGTTTTTCCGGTAGATATTTCTTTATCCGACTTCAAAAGTGATCTTTTCAACTCCTTTTTCACATAGAAGAGATAATTAGAATTCTTAGTTTCCACTAAATGCCGTTAATGAAGTGCTTTGGAGCATATATGTTTGCTTATTATATGGATCAATTTGAAATTGACTATTTATAAAATGTCGAACCAATTCAGCAAGGCAATGGAAATAAAATGTAAATAACCAACATACTATTGGAATCTGAAATGTTTCTAAAACAAAACAATAAAATAATAACAATTGTATAGAATTTCTTTGTTTATATTGTGTCGTACTTTGTACAATTCAAGTTCAATTTAAATCCAAGTATGGTTATCAGCTGGACTCAAATTGATTGCATTCATGCTTGAACGTTTGATTACCTTATGGTTTTGAATTTTGTGAAAGTTTTTCAGATCGTCGCATATTTCAGGTAGCTAATTTTTTGAATTTGGTTGATTTCATGTTAATTGGTGTATGTAATACAGGGGCAATCCCTTTTAATCTCCTCATCTCTTATTTTTAGTCTTTCATTTTTGTACGTCCTTCGGAGTTACTTTTCCTATGAAAGGCTGGAGTTAGTTTAAAAACAAACCAAGAACGAATAAAAATACAACTTTTACGTTTATCGATCTACTAAGAACATTTTGAGATTAAACTGCCACCACCGTTCGATTGATTCCGCCCAAATGTAGATTTTTGTTCTAAAAAAATAAACGATGTAAAGGAGTGTGCCTTGCTGATATGAGCCTCAAATAGCATTAAGTTCACCGGCTTAATGTTGAGGTTAAAACCTAGGTTGTAGGCAAAGGACACTAAACTCGGCACTATAAAAAAATCCTTCTCTTCAACAGGAAAAACTAAAACACTGGATGTTTAAAAATAACACTATTTAAAACAATCAAAGCTTATACGAGTATACTTAAATGATTTGCTTTGATTCTGATTTGTATTCTAATTTAGGCACTCGTGGGTAACCAAAATAGTAAATCCACCTTTGAAAAAGCAAACAAAAGACAAATCTTTGTCTATTGCTCAAAACAAACAAAACAGACAAACTCGTCAAAATGTCCCGCATGTGTAAATTTACAATAATCACCGCCGGAATCACTGGAAAAGAATTCCAAAATGTAATAAAAGTAAAACTTTCGAAATCATACTTGAACTACCCAAAAACTCGAATCCCCTCGAACGTCCTGGGGAGGATCCCTACAGAAGCACCCCGTGAACGGGCTTACGGTTCTGGACTAACCGGCTTCTAACTGACTGCTGATTTAATTCAACCATATTTATGCCTACTGCTAAACTATCATCATCCTCCCAATGGTCCCGAGGGTAACCTTCCGGAGCGTGCGAATTTGTGCCACCGACAAATTACACCTCTCCGGACACAACCATATCGCTATTGACGGGAGTAATGCACCAGATTACTTTCACAATTAAGCAGATTACATTGAAAATACTCGGTCAAATGATTGCAACTCTAATTTCGCATAATAGGCGAGTGTGTTGATGGTTAAAATATATGTTGCTGATTAAAACTGGAGAACATCGTGAGTTCCTCCAACATCACTTAGACTACGATATCTGTTTTGTAAATAAATATTTTTGTCGTG
Organism: Podabrus alpinus; assembly: GCA_932274525.1. Taxonomy (NCBI): domain Eukaryota; kingdom Metazoa; phylum Arthropoda; class Insecta; order Coleoptera; family Cantharidae; genus Podabrus; species Podabrus alpinus. Next base: position 60,587,177 of record OW026457.1, on the reverse strand, counting down.
CATTATCTCGTATGATTTCAATCAAAATATTCACAATATTATACAGAAAATTAGTGAAATATGGAATACCAACGTTAGACCGTTGGCATTAATATGATATTCGCAGGCAGCACATCGACCACATCAAGTTAAAATTTTCCATTGCAGTATTAATTAAATGCAGAATTTCATTCCACGTTGGCGAAAACGAGGGCACGAAATAAAGCGCTTTGATGCATGTAATCATCAAGAGCACTTGTCGAAACCGGGTTATAGATTATGTACTTGGTCTAAATACAAAAATATTAAGTTAAAGTGCACATCTCTAGCAACAAGTCGATTTACTTACATTAAATTATTTATTCATTAAATTATATACTCAGGTTGAACTATAACGACATAAACAGTAACGAGTATGTGAACGCTTAGGTAACCGCAAATACAGTTTAACTTTGAGGTAAAAGTACAACCAAATCCACTTCTAATTTCAAATTATTGCAACTACACAGTGTTCCTGTTCACCGAGGGGCTGAGCTAAGAAACTCCGTCAAGCCCGAAATTTAGAATTTCCATTTTATATTCAACCGGCGATAATAGTAAGCCACTGCTGAGTCATGATATTCAAATTTGACTTTCATTGACAAAGTCAATTTAAACAGTTTGTATTGTACTTTTATAAGTATGCTAAAATTGCTTGGGTGTGGTCATGCTTAACTTGATTAAGAGAATAAATTTTAAATTTCAAGTAAATTTATCCTGTCGCGTTATTTTCAAACTTTTAACATCCAAGACAGTACATGCTGATATTCAGGTGTACGCTTATAACTCAAATTAATTGTTTTTTGATAATGGTAATTGGTTTGTAAGCATGCCAGAATTTTCTGAGCCTGGTAATTAAAATACAAGAAAAAGAGTTTTTAATGGTTTCATATCGTATTGGAGAAGACCTACGGCAACGTTAATGTCACGAAGGTTCATTGCGAATCGTAGTAGGATAAAAATAATTTTCGATCAATTTTACTTCGTAGGATAGAATTAAAAAAATCAATACCCATTTAAACTGAAATGATTACTTTTAAAAAATTGATCCTTTTAAATTAGATAATTTTTTAAACATGCTCGATCTAAATAGAAATTTGAAATCAAATCTAATTTAAATTAATTACTTTCTAAGTGGCATAAATTGAATGTCTAAGTGGATGTCTAAAAGACGAATTGCATTTGAATTTTGTTGCACAGAACCTTTTAATGTCATATACAGACAATAATGCAATTATAAGATGTAATAGCGTGTTGCTTTGTGTCGTCATCTGCTACATAATTCAATCACGCGTGTAATTTTCGTTTTGGAGGTTACAATTTGTTTCCTCAAGGATCGAACCTTGCTGTAATATTATATTATAATGTATTCCTAATTAATTCATTAACGTATTAATTTAAAAAGTCATTAACAAAATCGGTTCAAATGTGATTTCCCTTCAAAGACATAGGGGGTTGTTGAAGTTTCTTTGTAATAAAGTTTTAAGGATTTTCCTCAACATTGTAGAATACAAGGGATCGTTTTGCATATTTTATTAATCTTGTATCTGAGAGTAAAAAAGACGTGACTGACTTTACAGGGACCAAGCATTTACGGATATTCATCTTTTAGAAGCTTGTTAAACATTGTTAAAGCATTAGCAATTAGAAACGAAATATATTAGTCTCGAAGGATTTTTTCTTAAATGCTTTCAACTTTCCAAAAATTTTTATCTTAAAAATTTAAAATATTAACTTTGTTTCTAATGTCTCAATTTATCATTTATAATTGGTTATATTTATTACGTCAAAATGAGAATGATTTCCTCATAACTCTTTTATGTCAACATTACAGCTTAATTAGGCAGAAGATTTTTTATTGCTTTAAAAGGACTAAAATTAGAGTGGATACTTTAGTGCAGCATATGAGATTTGTTTTCAGTATCCAATAAAAATTTGAAAACGACAGAAGTAAAGAATCCTATTATTTTAACTGTAGCAGGTTTGAAATTTTATGTTTTGCGATTTTATTGCATCGATAAAAATTATATAACGTCGCTTTTATACTTTTAAAAATGTAAATTCTGTGTTGAAGTGAAAGAGATATTTATTCCAAAATTCCAAACGAGGCCATTAGTGAGTTATTTATAATTTAAATTTATAAGGGATCTAAATTTTTATAAAACAATGTTTAATGTGGCATTTGAGTAATAAAAATGATGTTAGATTATTTTTAACGATTTTTGTAATTTTGTTCACCAACTCGCCATCATATTTAGCTGCTTTGTTCAATATTACGGAACGAATGAAATTTTAATAGTTTAAAATTGTAAATATCCACTAATGTAGAGGTACAAAGTGGATTTTCCATTTTACAGAAGCTACGCTGATCGTTAATTGATCTAAATAGAATTGTAAGTCATTGTTGGATGTTCGCAGCACTTGAACTTGTTTGGCAGTTTCTTGTAAGGGGATAAATCTAGCTGACACATAGATTTACTCCGGGGAGACATTTTAGTTTTGTTTGTTTTATCAAACTGTGAACTTTTATGTTTTTGATTTTTTCCTTTATTTGAAAATAGCTGACAAAATTTAAATCCTCTCGCGTTTCTTGAATGTGGCTAAAACCTTTACTGTGAAACGACAGATTGTATCAAACAACGACTAATGTTATTTTGTTGTTTCAAATCGAAAGCTTTTTGCGCAAAAGTTAAATCTTTTATACAACATTTCAATAAACTTCTGTTCTTCCTAAAAGATACAAACATTTAAATGTTTAATGCATAAGGTACTTACCTATTTTTTTATTTATTGCTATATAGTTTCCACTGAAAATCTGAAAGAGTTGAAAACTACGAAGAGTAAGTAAGTATATTCTAGCTTAAAACTTAAAATTTCTTAAATGGTTTAATTTTGCGTAAAAGAATTTCTCAGGCGCCGTTAGATATTTAATATTTTTAAATGTGCTTGAGTATAACTTCAAGCTTTTTCCTCGCACTGAAAGTTTTAATTATGCTTATTAAGTTTTCATGTTAAATGGAATAAGTTTGTTTTAGTCATAAATAATTTTAAAATGTTTCACAAATTCATGTAAAACTGAATTTATTTAAGTATCCTATTGATAGCAACTTCTAAAATTATTTATTTTTAATTATTTTTAAATATTTTTCTTATATTTTAAATTCCATATTATTTAAAAGTCTTCCTTCGAAAACCTACACTAAAAGAATAATTCCTGACAATGACAACGAAAATTATATGCCCTACTGAAACAGACTTACCTTATTAAAGTTTTAATGAAATTTTTAATCTCTATAATAATTTGATTAATTTAATAGATAAAATACTTTATGATTAAAGTTTAAATTCATAAGATTTTTAAAGCAACCGTAGATTATATGATACACGCTGAACGTTTATTTTCTTACATTATTCTTGAGCTGCATAATTTTCCTTCAGGATAAAAATATTTTATCCGTTTCAATGAATGTGTTGAAAAATGTGGAAATTTTGTAGTATGTGAAAGATTTTTGTATGAACACCGGAATTGCCACCACCAATCTCGCGTACTTTGGAATTTTTAAATGCTTGAAATGCTTTACTTCGTTCGTTCCTTGGTATTACGGTTTTGACGTAATGCTGACAATAAAGTTCAGTAAAACATTCTACATGTATTTGATCTACTACATGACCCACAAAACTTGATTTTCCAATAATTTTAAACGTGCACTTCATTCAACGTTTAAATGAATCAGTTGCGTACCCAGAATCTTTTTGACGGGGTGCTATTTTAATCAGGTTTAAAAATCTAATTTTGTTTTATAATATATACATATGATAATATATAAAACATTGTATAGGTAAACTTGAAATATTTCAAGTTTTAACCTTGATTACAGTTAATCAAGGTTGGTATAACTGGAATATACTTAACAAGGAATTAGTTAACTTGAAGCTAATATACATTAATTAAGGTTAGCGCAACCCCCGAACACTTTTAATTATTAAGCCTAAGATCCCAATTAACAGTTAAGTCAAAGTAAAAATGTGTGGAGACCCTCAGATTAAATTAACTTTGGCTCTATGCTGATTTAGTCGCAGTTTAGATTCTGTTTGTGTTTTGTTTAAATTAAATTTCTATATTTTATTCATGTTAAATGCATTAAAAGAAGGGAAAACAGCTTAACAAGTAAAGCTAGAAATGTCTAGGAAAATTTGGCACCATAGGTTTTCAATACCCTGTAGAAGTAGCTCAGAAGGTTTGTGACCTAAATTTGATGATGAATAAAATGAAAGCTATTGGTGTTGCCTTGCTGACATTAATTTGTTAACATGATTAACATTGTTAGCTCTACGATTCAAACAATATTTTCAATTGCCGTATTTTTTGTAGTGTCATCTTGCTATCATATCTATCATATCTGCATTTTAAAATTACCCAAGAATACACCACATTTTACAAATAAACTACACTGTTAGTATATTTGTTATGTTACAATAATACTCCAGTATTTTTTGGTTAAATCTAATATACAGATATGGATATTGTTATTCTTTCGTGTTCACCAAAAAGATTAAGGATTTGCATTTCAATTTCTATTTGGACAAGTCGAATATTCTTAAAATTCAGTCTGGTTTCAAGGATAGATTCAGGTGGTATTTAGTTTAGTCGCCACATAACAAAAGCTTTATTTGGATAGCTATCGGCGATATTCGTAATTTTTAAATTTTCTAGTTTATTTTACAGCCAGTAAAAAATTGAAAACAGAATTATCGATATACGTATCTAGGTACATAATGCTAGACAATATAGGGTGGTTTTTTAGCTGCATGAGATCTTTCTATAGAGATAACTTTTGAATGAAGTTTGTCAAAGTGACAGTTCTTTGTCATTTGTATTCAGAAAGGTTTGGCATTTAATCATGAATAAATTAACACTTGAACAACGCTACCAAATTGTGGAAATTTATTTTCAAAGTCAGAGTTCCGTTCGCGAAACTTATAGAGCTCTTCGCCCATTTTAGGGTCGACATAATCGACCTTCTGAGGAGGCTATTGGTGCGGTGATGGACAAATTTCGTACCACTTCTTCATTGCATGATGTTAGACTACCAACAAGACAAAGAAATGTTCGTACCAAAGAAACTATCGCTTCTGTGGGGGAAAGTGTGCAAGAGAACCCAAACATTTCAATTCGCCATCGTGCTCAACAACTTGGGCTTTGTCCGTCCACTACATGGAAAATTTTACATCAAGATCTTGGTTTACATCCTTACAAGATCCAGTTAGTTCAAGAATTGAAGTCTAATGATCATCGATTACGTCGTGCGTTCGCAGATTGGGCTCACAACCAATTGGAAGTGGATCCATTTTTGTACCGCCAAATGTTGTTCAGTGACGAGGCACATTTCTGGTTGAATGGGTATGTGAATAAGCAAAATTGCTGTATATGGACTGAGATGAATCCGGAACATTATCTTGAGACTCCATTGCATCCATTAAAATTGACTGTTTGGTGTGGAATACACGCCAACGGCATCATCGGTCCATATTTCTTTCGAAATGAGGAAGGAGCTACCGTTACGGTGAATCGTGTGAGATATAGACACATGCTCAATACATTTTTGTTTCCAAAAATCCAAGAGTTAAACATCGACAACTTATGGTTCCAACAGGATGGTGCTACGTGCCACACAACCACCGAAAGCATCGATTTATTGAAAGGACAATTTGGTGACAATATTATTTCAAAAAAGGTCCTATCAATTGGCCTCCAAGATCGTGTGATTTGACACCTTCAGATTATTTTCTTTGTGGGGTATGTTAAATCCATGGTTTATGCTAACAAACCAACAAATATGGAAGCATTGGAGGTCAATATTCAGCAAGCCATTTATGAAATAAAGCCAGAAATATTGGAAAAAGTGGTTAAAAATTGGACTGATCGGATGCGCTTCGTAACGATTAGTCGTGGTGGTCACATGCCGGAAATCATTTTCAAATCATAAATGGCAGTACATTTACTTTCATAAAAAAATAATTAAAAAAACATTCTATCAAATTTTTAATGTTTTATTTCAATTTGAATTTCTCATGCAGCTATAAAAAAACACCCTAAATGTTGCTATGATTCTATCAAAATTAATTTTATTTCCAATTCCAAATATTTTTTCTTCTTTTCTCATCCACTTTCAATTAAATTCACTCTGACTTAATTATTTAATTTATTCCATATTTATCAAATTTATAAAATTACTTCTCAAAATTACAAAATTATTGGCACCGATTTTATCTGACCCACCTCCGTGCATTTACATGGCGTGAGTGTCCTTTCCTGTGTTCCAATGCGCATATCTTCTATTATCTTACTTTCATTAAAATTAAAATTTTTCAACAAAATAAAATATTTATCCTCCCTTATCAAAAACAAATTTTGGGGTAAAAAACACAGCATCCTCCTCCTTGGATATCATGAACTTGGTACCACGACTTGTCAGTGTGATCAATTTTACGATTTTCACAAGTTTCAAAAGTTTTTCATTTCCTTTTCAAATTTCAATTCAATGTTATTTTATTATACTATTATAACTAAAATCATAGGTATTTAAACTTTCGAAACAAAATTAAACCTTGGAAATCATCAAATTACTTTAAAGCCAAACTTGAACAACTCAAAATATTCATAACAAATCGCACCCAGATCACAATAATTTTAAATTAACTCTTAACATCATCTTGAAAGTATTTACAGCACAGTATTTAGAAATCAAAAATTTAGTATTAAATCAAATTATTTTATACACATTTTACTAAATTAAACATTCTTAAATCATTCCAAAATTTATTCAGTAGTTGATTCATCCCCTTATTTTTTTCATCTATAGTGGAACCGATTTTCTTACAATATTTAACTGAAAACAATAATACTTTTTAATTTACATAAATCTTCCTTGTTTTGTTTTTCAACCATGGCATTGTGGAATATATCTTTCATTGTTTTCTCTAATTTTTCTACCATGCCTTCAATTAATTTTTCAACAAGGCATTCATTTAATTTTTCAGGCATGCTTTCTTTTTGTAGACTTATCGATTCAATCGCTTATAAATCTTTATTAAATCGCACTTGTTCTATTTCGCCTTTATACGCGTATTCATTACCTAATCCTACAATGTTGTCTTTAATCTTTTCGTTTAATTCAGCCATACTAGCATTCGTGTTTATTTTTGTTCATTTGCAACTCATTTTTGAATTCCTATTGATCGATATCCATGTTTTTTTCATGTTTCTCTCCACCATTTGGTATGCTAGTCACTCGCAAATATAATTTCTTATCACCAGTCACGCTTGAAAGTCCAATGCACGATAAAATTTTTCACAGCACCGTTAAATTTATCAATTCTTAATAATTAAAACTTTCTATATGCAAATTTTTCTAAAGAAATTTTATAAAGCCCTACGTTGGGCGCCAATTAAATAGATGCTATGATTCTACCAAAATTAATTTTATTTCCAATTCTAAATAATTTTTCTTCTTTCCATCCAATTTCAATTAAACGATTCAAATGTGAACTTGAGGAAACAAAAAATACGTCGTTAGAATTGTATCCGGAATATCTAAAATCCGGGACGTATCTACTACCTAGAAAGTTTTTAAAAATTAGTCATTAGAAAAAAAAATTAATTGCATCGATGAAAAAGTGCCTTTGGCATATTTTATGGAACGCTTCATAAAATTAAAATCGCCAGTAAGTTTGTGGTGTGAATTTTCTATATTAAAACCAACGATAAGCATTAACGACGATAAGGATCTCGTATTTCGAAGTAACTAAATCTACAAGACTTTTTTTTTAAAGCGGATAATAATGGATATCCACCAAAAAGTCCAACTTTTAATAAATAGTTCGGTTCTTTATGTATTCTATTTTATTTTAAAATTATCAGATTATGACAAATACAAACCAACATTGTAAACATCTCTGGTATTGTGATACTATCCTTGTGAAGGATAAGGCAATTAATTCTCAGAACGTTGCCTTGTGAGGACCCATATATATTGCGATGTTATGCACTGACCACGTTAATAGAGATGCGTACGTTAATATTCAAAAGTTGATTAACGATTATTAAGGCATGAGACTTATTTTAAAATCATACGGAAAGATTCCATCTGATAGCAAATACTTTAATTCAAATTCAAAAATTAATTCAAAATACATTCATGGAACAAAGATTAATAAAATAATTTAACAATGTGAAATTTAAATTCCGTTATCATAAAATTTGTTATTTTAGTCTTAAAATGAATTTTGTTTAGTTATAAGTAATCTTAATTAATATCAAAATATTGTTGAATAACTTATTCGTATGAAAAATTTGTTAGCATAAAATTAATAGCAAGTTAAAACATTACATCACATTAAAGTGTTTCGTTAGTCAATGAACAGTAAATGGATGGTGCATCTTCACCAATTAATCGAATAACCAAATGGAATGTAGAAAACCAATTCAATCTGGAAAAGATAAAATTTCATTAAAAATTTTGTCAAAACAAAATGGGCAAATACGTACCTGACTATGCAATATCGATGTTGTTGTTTTCAACAAAAATAATAATCAACCTTGCCTGGAAAGTTGGGTATCAAGGCAACAAAAACAAAGGAAAAGGGAGTTAAGTAAACGAGTTTTGGGTTATGCAAATGGTGATTTTGTGCTGCAATAAAATTTAATTGAATTAATAAAAATTTTAATAGAAATTAACAACAAAAGTATAGAATAATTAAATAATAATTACTTACGTCAGATTAAAGTGTTTTATAAAAGAAAAGTCCAGTGATTAGTGAGATTTTCAACAAAAACTATTCACAAAATTACACGAGGTAAAACTGTGCATCGACACCCATCCGTTTTATCAATGGTACAACAGCTGATCGCTCTACGCAAGCAGATAAGATTCATGGTCAAATATCTTACGAACCAGAAAAACCCTAGATAAAGGTAAATCTACATAAAACTTTATAATTTTTATAAAATTCAGTGCGTGCGTAAAAATTATCACCGCGTTGCGCCTACGTTAAAATTAACAGTTTGGGTAATTTTAAGGAATTATTTTATTAATATTAAGAATTTTTATTTGCTATAATTATAATACAAACAATAAAATTTACATTTGCCCTTGAAACGGAGAATTATTTTCCAATCTTGTTCCGAGATCCAAAAATATTTGATTTCAGCAATTCACAGATTTGGTCACGGAAGGGACCCAAGCCCGAGATAAAGGTAGGTTTCATGCTTACAATAAAAATTATATCTAGCCGAGGTAAATATTTATTAGCGACAATAAAATTGCAAACGTCTCTATTGACGGGGTTAATTTGTGTAAACCCGCACTATCAAAGGTTACCGCTCTATTACAAAGGCAAGCTTAAAGCACTCCGTACGTAGCACTTTTTGGCTAGCCCAACGTGAGGCTAAGTCAGCTCATAGCACTTTTAGGCTCACAACATGGGGCTCGATTAAAAAACGAAAACCCCTCATAGCAATATCTAACATTAAACCGACGCTATAAGTTGCATCATTGATCATTGTGCATTCCAAGTCTATATTTCCCTAGACTAAGATTTTGCGTGGTGAAAAATAACAAGTAAGAGTTATTAATAAGTGGGCGATAACGTGATATTACGACGGTTGCCGACGAATAATGTAATGTGTCACTTACTTAAGTAATAGCCAACAAAACTTATTACTGTTATAGTAACTTAAAAAACCCAAAACAGAATAAGGAAAAGCTAGTAAGTAGGAACGAAAGCTAGCAAAACTAAAAAAGATAAATTTGGAGTCGAACTCTTCTGTGGAAAAATTGGAAGACTAGGTGGAAAGTGGTAGCAGAAGAGATGATGTCGACTACATCGCTCCTGATCATGAATACATAAATTTAAATTTTTATAGTTGAGTGGAAAATGGATCGACATCGTATAGGTAGTAGATATTATATGGCAACAATATTACCAGTCCTATAATATGAAGAGTACGGAATACAATGTTGCAAAAGGTTTTTAAAAAAGATGATAGCATTTCATCTGAATTTATCTAAGAATGACTGAAAGTGAATTTTAATAGAAAATGACGTTTCCATTATAGTAAAACACGATATCTTAGGAAAAATTCCTGATCCTACTTTTAAAAAAGACTTTCAATTTTTGATTTTTTAACTATTGAGAATTAATAATAAATTAAACGTAAAAAATAAAATAGTTAATTAAACGTGAAAATATTTTTTATTTTATCGTAAGCTTTCAGCAGTGTTCATCAGTAAAAAAATAATGTTTTAATGTTTAATTAACTATTTTATTTTTAGAAAAAGACGGCAGAAAGCTTAAATACAATATTTTCAGGACAAGTGGATGACTTTGAGAAGATCTAATTTGTATTTTGTGCTAAAATACGAAAACCTATATTCATATTTTTTATTTATGTTTCTATAAAGTAAATATGCTTTAAATTTTTTATTACGTTTTATTAAAATACATAGTTGCAAATTACATAGCTACCTATTTTTTTTAAATCTAACTAAACCTTTTTAAATACAATTTATTTCCTGAAAGGGGAGACTTAAAAGCATAAATATTATATACAATATACAAAAGCGCTACGGGCCTTGTAGACCCAGGGCTGAATCAACGATTCTTCTCCATGCTTCTCTATCCGTCGCCTTCCTCCTCCATTCCCCCACCCTCAAATCTCTCAAGTCTCTCTCCACCGCATCCTTCCATCGGGATCTTGGTCTTCCTTGTCTTCTCGTTCCAATTGGCCCTCTCCTAAGTACCATCTTTGGCATTCTCTCAGCCGACATTCTTTCCACGTGTCCCAGCCATCTGATTCTGTTCGCACGTACAACCGCCACTATGTCAGGTTCTCCAAATAGGTTCATCACCTCCTCATTTGTTCTTCTTCTCCATCCGTTCTCCGTATTCACTCCACCAAAAATCCTTCTGAGAACTCTCCTTTCCCACACTCGGATTTTATTTCGATCGGTGGCATTCATTGTCCATGTCTCCGAACCATATAAAAGTGTTGGTCGGATGATTGTTTTATATATTCGCAACTTAGTTCTTCTGGTGACATTTTTCGATGTTAGCACTTGTCTCATTGCTCCGATGCTTCTTGTTGCGCTTGTCATTCTTGCCTTTATCTCAGTGTTTTCTTCGCTCTTGTCAGTTATCTGGATGCCCAGGTACGTAACCGTTGATACCTTTTCAAACACAAACCCCTCACTCCCCTCGGACCTCACCTCCATACACCCTCCTGCTTCCCTGCCTTCTCCGACGTATCCCATCACCATATATTTAGTCTTCTGTTGGTTCATAATTAGACCCATCTTTCTTGCCTCTCGTATCATGCTTTCCGTCACTTTGCACAGTTCTTCTCGAGATCTTGCTATTAATGTGAGGTCGTCGGCGTATGCCAGAATCTGGTGGTTACCATTATAGATCGTTCCAGTTCGGGTTATTTTAGATCTTCTGACTACAACTTCGAGTGCTAAATTGAAAAGCAGAGCAGACAGGGGATCCCCCTGTCTTAAACCGTTCGCAACTTGGAAGAGTGCTGAGGTGAATCCGTTAGTATATACCTTGTTTGTAGTTTTCTTTATAGTCATCTTTGTCAGTCGTATAAGCTTGTCGGGGATTTTAAGCTCTTTCATGGCTTCATACAATGTCTCTCTATCTATTCTATCATATGCCTGTTTGAAGTCAATGTACAAAACATGTAGTGGTATCTTGTACTCATGGCATGTAGCTTGTATCTCTTTAATTGTGAAGATATGGTCGGTGGTGGCTCTACTTCTTCTAAAACCTGCCTGATATTCTCCTATTACTTTTTCTGTGTATACCTCAACGCGTTCTTTAATAATTTTTGCCATCACCTTGTACATTGTGTCCACCAAGGCAATCCCTCTGTAGTTTTCACAAACTGTTTTATCCCCCTTCTTGTGGATGGGGTATATTATTGCGTTGTTCCACTTGCTAGGCATATTTTCGGTATTCCAGATATCAAGTATCAGTTCGTGGAGTCTTTTAATTAGATTTTCACCTCCGTATTTGATCATTTCCGCTGTTATGTCATTTTCACCTGGGGATTTGTGATTTTTTTGACTAGCTATTGCTTTTGTGACTTCCTCCAGTGTGGGTGCCATTATATTTTCTTCGTCTTCCTTCGCTTGTTCGATCTTTTCATCATTAACTTCTTCCATATCGACATCCGATCCTAGAACTTCTCTAAAATATTCCTTCCATCTATTTACTATCTTCTCGGGATCTGTCAGTAACTCGCCGTTCTTGTTCTTTAATATACTTGTCTCTTGTGTGTATCCCGTTTTTGCTCTCTTCACTTCTTGGTAGAAGTTTCTGATTTCTCTAGTGGTATATTGTTCTTCAAGTCTAATCATATCTTCTTCTTGTTGTCTTCTCTTCTTCCTTCTTGTGATTTGTTTTACTTGTCTTCTTAAGTGTTCGTAGCTCTTTCTGTTGTCTTCGGTATTGTGTGCTAACATTTTGCTTCTTGCCTTAGTCTTGAGCAGTGTCACTTGTTCACACTCCTCATCAAACCATTTCTTCATTCTACCCTTCCTTTCTTTTGGAATCCCATCTGTAATGACCGCTTTTATCATTCTCTCTATCCTACTCCACTCCTCCTCCGTCTCTGGACCTTTTTCCATTACTTCCAATTCAAGATTTATGCGTGTTTCGTATTGTTGCCTTTTTTCCTCGGTGTTAAACATTTCCATGTCTCTATATCTGGGTGTTCTTTTCTGTTTAATTATGTCGCTATCGGTGTTTGTTATTCTACACTTAATTCTAACCAAGTAGTGATCGGAGTCTGCGTCAGCGCCTCGCATGCTTCTAATCCCGGTTATAACGGACTTGTGCTGTTCTTCAATTAATACATGGTCGATCTGGTTAACCGTTCTTCCATTTGGAGCTATCCATGTCCCCTTGTAGATATCTTTCTGTTGGAACATCGTGCTTTTTATAACCATTCTTCTTTCAGCTGCAAAGTTTATTAGATATTGCCCATTCTCACTAGTCTGTTCGTGTTTACTATATTTTCCTATGATGGGTTTGTACATTTCTTCTCTCCCAATCTTCGCGTTTGCATCTCCTAGGACTATTTTAATGTCATACTTGGGTGTCTTCCTGTAGAGTTCTTCTAGGGATTCGTAGAACACGTTCTTTTCGTCTTCATCTTTTTCTTCCGTGGGTGCATGGAAGTTTATTAATGTGATGTTGCGCCTATTTCCTTTTAATCGAAGAACACACATCCTCTCCGATATCTCTTCGAACTTCAGAATTTTTTGTCTTGTTCGGCCTTGAACCATAAAACCCGTTCCCAGCAACCTGTTTTCTCCTCCGCTCTTGAAGAAAAGGACTCCCTCGACATTTACAACATCACCACAGCATAAATATTATTCATCAAAATATTTTTTATTAAACCCTAAATTCATTTTCGATAAGAAAACGATTAAAAATTTATTTAAGTGGCCATAGGTGTTGCCTTTGCCTAATTTGCTATAAATTAGAAAGAGAAAAAACAACATTAGTCTATATTTATACTGGATTTAATGCGCAAATTTAAGTATGAAAAAGTAAATGTGAAACATTAGCGTGTTACTCTAATTTACTCAACATACTACTACAACGTGTAAACGTCGTGGTTGTAATCTGGTAAAAATGTATCAAATTAATGTCAAGTTGAATTTTCTTTTGAATATAGCGTAGTTTCACTGAGTGTCCTGCAAATTAAAAATTTAATTCTTCAGATTACTGACGAAGCAATAAATAATAAAAGAATTTAGATTTCGACTAACAGCGACATCCACTGCGCGAAAAGGTTTATGTAAAAGAAAATTTGGTTTTGAAATAATTGTAAATTAATAACAATTTGAATTAATCTTAGATAAGCAGATACTTCCGTTAAGTTACCGTCGCGTCGTCGCCGTTTTTCCTGAGGGGAAAATTTACTTGAGCATATTTTAAGTCTTATAAATGTTTTTAAATTTCAATACAAAAATTTAAAAATAAAATTTATCAAAATACCCTATTTATTTTAAATAATAATTTATTACCTTAGCTACAAGTTAAATTTAGAAAAGAAACGTACACAAAAAAAGTTCTTTTTTTTAAATTTTGATAGGATTCAAAGAAACAAATCAAATAAACAAATACAAATTTTTTTATAAATGGAACTGTTGTCATTTTCAAAAATACAAATTTTTGTAAATGAAGTCGTATTTAGAATGCATTGTTTGAAATTATAAAATTAAATGGGCTAAAATCACAAGGGTAAAAACATACTGCATGCCCGAGGTGCATTCAACATTTTTTGTTTGAACGAAAGAAGAATAAGCAAGAAAAGCGTATTGTATTAAGTTACTCTACTCATAATAAATATATCACCAACTTAAACATTGTTGTGTTGAGAAAGCTATCAGGAATATTTGCAAAATAATAACTACCAACTTACTGGTTAATTTTGAAATTGTTGTTTAATGTTTTTAAAATTTGTTATTTATACTGATCGATAATAAAATCCTGTTTACTTATTACACAAAAAAAAACTGAAAAATTAGCAACAAAATCGCATTTACAAAAATTGTAACCAATTAGTACTCAACTTCACGTAAATTATTTCAGAGTTGACGATTTCAGGAAATCCTGTATGACGACCTCTTTCGGAAATTTTTTAAGGTTTACATTAAATTTAAGATTATTTTAATAGAATTCAAAATATTTTTTTCTAAAATAATGATTGAAAAAATGGATAACGAACTCATACATTCTCACCGTTGCAAAATGGATCCTCGCCTTCGGCTCATGTCGATTTTCATAATATAATCCCATTCATGTAAATAATAATTGCAGATTTATAAATCTTGTTCACGATTTTACTGGTGATATTGGTGTCATCAGACCTTTATTGTTCTGAAATTCGATCAAGAACTTCTTTCCTTCAGTTCCCCAACAGAAGTAAGTCATGGAAGAAGAACTCGTAAACCAAATCTTGCAGGAATTGTTTAAAAAACGTAGAGAAAACACTGCCCGTGATCTTCTGCTAGCTCGAGATAGTGTGCGATAGTCGTAGATAAGCTACGATAAGGGCTACTCAAATGCTCAATTCAAAATAAAAGATTGTATCTACAATAAGAATATGATTTTAACAAAATTATTAATATAACATCAAATCCAACAGTTTCTTTTTCTGCCCTTCTTCTCTTCTCCTGGCCTTTATTTCTTGTGCTTTAACAAATCCAATCTTGTCTTAGGCTTGTAATTAAAAACCATGTGCAAAGGTGCCATTCCTATCGCTGAGTGTTCTATATTCCGATAATCAAACAAAGCTTTAAATAAATTGCTGATCCAAAATTGAAGCGAATAAAATGGTCCAACAATAATCTCCTCAATATCCAATGTTTACTAAAGGTAAACAGAGCCAATAATCGGCCCCTCTATATGACATAAATTGCATATCAATGATAAAAATACCTCCAGGAAGAAGAAAACGCGGAAGACCTAGACTAAGTTGAAGATTTTGACTGATACAAGATTGATACAAAAAATAAAACAAAAAAAATAAATGAACGAATCTCGTTGAGGTTCGTTCTCGTTGAGGAAAATGATTAAAATTGCTAGAAATTAAAAAATTTAACCTTAAATTTAAATACAATGCCTTATAATGCCACCCCCAATGAACTTTCTTTGGGTCCACCCCTGTGTACGCGTAAGGCATTAAACTCCACATATTAAAATAATAAAAATGTAAACTGCAGGTAAATGGTGCAAAGAAAAACTGAAAGAGTGCTTGAAATTAGCAACCCAAAAAATATGAAGTTGAGCACAAACGGTAAAAAAATGTTTATTTTTCACTTTGAATATATTTGTTGATTTTGCCTTGGTTACGAAACATGAAAACATATCCATTTCGCCCGCGCGGGCATAATGGATCCATTTCGCCCGCGCGGGCGAAATGGAAACAGCTGTTCTTATGTCAAATATAAAATATGGTATTTATTTTTTATATTACATATAATTTATTCAGAAGTTGAATATTATGTGGAATTCTTTTTCGTAGAGCGATCGCGATTTCTTGGGTAATAATTCCCCGATGGCCTGTTCTGCTCTCTCAGCTATTATCTGTGGAATTTCTTCCATTTTAAATAAATGTAAAATTGCGTTTTACAAAATGTCAATAGTTCATAAACAAATTGAAACAAAAAAAACATTACCAACGCTACCCATGTCTATTTGAACAAATTGATATTTAAGCTTATCAATTTACTAAATATCAATAGAAAATATTCGATATATACAAATAATATTATAATATTCAAAGTGAAAAATAAAACGTTATATGCACCACGGGCGATATAGGTTATGCCCTTGACTGCTTTCAACCTCGGGCAGAGGGCCCTCGGCTGAAACTTGCATCCGCGGGCATAAACATACCTATATCGCCCTTGGTACATCAATAACTATTTCATAATCTAAATTTCGTTGGCTGTTTATTTTAGTTGCAACAGCTCCTTTGAATTTGAAATTTGTTATTATTACTATGCTTTTACCTCAATAATTATTACGTTCTATTATCGACCTAGAGCGTAAAAATTTATTCTATATCCATGGGGCGAAAAAATGAAACTTTACGCCCTCCAATGAGAGGCAAAAAGTGAACTTTTACGCCAGTTTGGCAGGAAGCTTTTATTGAACTGGAACTGGCCGTTGTACATTTGTTTGTTTAGAGTTGACTTCTTCGAGTTATTTTCTAACCAACTTTTTTTACATCTCTAGAGAGCTAAAATTAGGTATACAGCTTCTATGTATAATTTTAAAACATATTATTTTAAAATTTATATAATCCATAGAGAATGATAAGGAGTGACATTTTAATTAAATTCTTTTCTATGAACATTATACATAATACAAAAATCTATTTAATACCATAAGAGGGTACATTGACTTTCGAACTAGAAAGATGAAATTTGACACTTAGCTCGCTGTGATTGCGTACATTAATCTACCACAATTTAAGGAGAATATATTAAAAACCAATGATCTTCCTTTTTACAAAATTATTATAGAATCATGACTTAGTATAAAGTAAAGCTTTTACCTCTAATTACTTTAGTTTTGTATACTACATGGAAATTATAAATATGTTACAGAAACTTTTAACTCGGAATTTCTAATAGTCACTCAGTGCCTCTTCTAGGTAACTGGTGTAGTTGGTTAGACACCGGGTCTTATTCCTTATTGTAATTTTTTTAGCTTCTTGGATTTCGAGGTACTCATGATGTCGATCGTTGATGATTGTTTATCGCAAATTAACAACTTAAGTTGAATTTCTATCAAAATAGGTTAAATGGATGTCGATGTTGCTAAAACCGTCGATGTCATATTAATGTTCATTGCCTTTTTAATTCTAGTTACTAAAAGTAGTCTATCCTTATAAGTTTTACCTGATTTAGTAATTTTCGAATTTTTAAAATCTACACCGTGCCGACTAAGATATTCTTGGCAATTGCAAAAGTTTCCGGTTTATTACAAATGTATAACAGTCAGCATATTTAGAAGTATAAAAAACTTTCTTGTGCTAAAACTCAAGAACCAGATCAGATGGTTTTATGAAATTTTATGACGAGATAAGAAGAAACAATGCTATTTTAGCGTAAATTTTTTTGGAAAATATATTATATGTATAGATAAAAAACATTGTTTACAGATTTGCTAATTTTAACTTTTAAATATATTTGATTATAATGAATTTATGTAGTATAAAGTTAAAATCTTTATATCTTAAACACTAATTTGTAGTTTTTAACGGTTTGGGAATTTAGGACTTGATTAATACACCATTTTTTTGATAACTCCCCTGCGTGTATAAATTAAGATAATTTTCGACTACATAGAACTTGTTTTTGACTGAGTTTTTAATTTTATTTAGGTGTTTACTAAAATTAATTGAAAACGGAACCTTTCTGCGTTTATAAACGCTTGATCTGTTTTATCTACTTACATGAATTGTTTGTAATATATTTTTAAACGATTCAATGATTACGTCCCATGGTCTTAACCAGATTAGCGAGGGTAATTTGATGAAAACGGAACCTTACAAATGCCTGCGTGCGTGGGAGGAAATATAGGATTGGCATCATTTTGCGTGTATAATATCGCAAACAATAATCAGAATTTTAGAACAAAATGTAGTACATAGTAGTTATATGGTTTACATAAATACGTACGAGTTTCCAAATTTAATATATTTTGAAATGAGCCACTATATTATATTTTTATATTGCCTCTTTTAAAATTTAGCTATATTTACATCAAAAATGGTTTAATATTTCATATTTTGTAACTTGGTATTAGCTGGTTCGTAAGTAAAATATGAAAACCATTTGTTGGTCACAATTTGAGTGTATGCAAGTTGAGTACTTAAGTACCTTTGTACTTTTAAACTAAAAGCACTAAATTATTATCGTATGTTACAACACAAGGGCAAAGACAATACTCAAAGATTCAGCGAGTACAGGATACAACCTGTACGTGATGAATCTTTGAGTATTGTCCGAACTCGCGTAGCTGTTGCGATGATAATTCCGTGAAGAAACGCCACAACTTAAAAGCACAACATCACATACGAAAATCGACATTTCAAACGCCATTTTTAATGTCGAAAATGGTGAAACAAATTGACCATATCGCATCACAATCATTGCAAAAAAAAATCAAAAAAAAATTTCGTGAGTACCGAAAAAAATGGAAGCATAAACGCACTAAATTTGTAATATAAAATTCGTTAGAAGTACATTGCTTTAAAAGTCAACTCGGGTGGGAACTAATGCGTTGAACCGGTTTCCTACATCGCATCGGTTGCGAGGTGCGTTAGTCACGTATGTATTCTTTTACGCCCCACTACAAATATTCGATTTTCGAATATTTTTATTGCGAGATTTTTTATTACGTATGAATTCTTTTACGCCCCACTACAAATATTCGATATTCTGGTAGGGTATTTTGAATATTTTTTATTTTCGAATATTATTCGACTGTGCATGCGTCGTATCCATTTAAGTACAATGTAAAATAGCGCACGCTGATTGGTCGAAACCACTCTAATATGACACTGAGTGGAATTATCTATTATATTATTTTCAATTTTGAAAATATCATTTGTCATTTGAAACTGTAGTCGCCTTTTGTTGGAGTTATTGAAAGTTAAGAGTACCTGTACTTATTTAAAAAAACGGAAACTAGGGATCAACCGACTGAAAGAATGAAGAGTCTGTTAGTACTACACAAAATGATAAAAGTGGCAAAGTTTTATGGTAAAATACATTCTCAACTAGTGCGGAATCTGAAGAGAATTGCTTTGAAAACTCGATTTATCTTTATTTAACTTTCTATTAAAATTTTTTTAACAACTCATACTTTAGAAACAAATAAATTGCCTTCCTTTTAACTCGAAGGATTACAAGATGAAAAGTAACAAAAAGAGCATCCTTACAGTAATAATTATCAGAATTTCAATATACATTTTTGGAAAGGTAATGACATATACCGAGTGCTTTTCTGCATTAGGCAGATACCTACATTGTGTAAAATTACTGAAACATTGCACACATATATCACATATTCACATACCAACGTCATATCCACGTAATTGAAGGGAATTCAAAAGTGGACCAACACAGTTTTCCTCCAAGTTTAGTGAGTTAATTAATAATTTAAAATATACGCTGTATTAAAAGCCGTTGCATATTGTTAAAGATTTTCAAAAACATGCTATTTCACTTTTGGATAATCGATGTTATTTAAAAAAGTGAGGGATTGGATTTCCTAACTAAGCGATTGTTGACGGCTTATAGCTAGTCGACGATGCATTAAAAATAGCGACTTGAATCGACCGAGGGTATCGAATTTACTTCATTATTTTTGAACTTGCTGGTAATTAAATTTTGAAATATTTTTGAACGTTTAGCAATTTTTAACAACATACTCGTAGATAGTTGTTCTTACGAATTAAAAATTTAAAAGGTTTTTTAAGTTGGATGAAATTATTTTAATTGCGGGAAAGTTGATAAAATGTGAAAATATTTCGTTTAAATGTATCGTAAAAGCTAAAATTGAAAGTATGCTCAAATAAGTTACGGTCCAAAAGGTCTATATTACAGTCTCTGAATTTTGTGAAGGGATATTGGGGTCCAAAGAACGTCGTTACAATGGATATTCAGTAGTGAGTTTGGGTTATGAAAACCCTGTAAATCCTGTGTATCTACTACTCTCACCATTTGACTTTTCTAACAGGTTTATCCAAACATGATACTACTTTTAACGGCGTGAGATCCAAGGTAGATTTACTTAATCCTTTCAAGATTTTGTAAAAACCCATCTTTATAGTTGATTTGATTAGGCATTGTAATTTTATCATTTTATTAACTTCCCACGCGAATTTATTGTGTATATATTTAATTTTGTTTTCATATCATTTACTGAACAAATTAACTCGCTGGGGATTTAAAGTGAAAATAAAAAAGTACGTAATGACTGCTGTGTAAAACGGGCAACAAAGTAATTATTAAATAAAGCTTTCAACCAACCATAATTTCATACAACACAGAGTAAAAACATTATAAAGTACTTCCACTCGATTTTGTTATAGAATTACTGCAGGAAGGAAAACCCAACATGCACAATAAACGACACGAGAACATTTTTCAACTTGAAACGCGACCCAAGTGTTGTTTGCTTCAGCCTGAAATATTACCGAAAAGAAAGATGTACAAGAAAAATGATATCCGTAACCCAGATTTTCACACAGAATATGTTTAAAATTTTTAAATTACTTATTCTACTATTCGTATATGTTTTTGTCAGCAAGTTATTTATATTTACTTAAAGCGATCGTTTCCTTTTTATCAAATGATAATTTTATTTCTTTCAATAAGATTTTCTCGGCTTTAGTAGACACGACATAATTTAATTAAATTATAATTTTAAATAAACCATCACTATGTACGACTAAATTTTGTGTTTCTAGATTATGTGCCAAGTTTAATACTTGTTTCGTGTCTATTTGTCAAAAATCGTAATTTTCGCATGCCGAGAAACACCGCACCGGTGCAATATAATAAATTTATCATTTGACTTTCAAATGTCATCTTTCATTAATTTTATTACATATTTTTGATTTCTTCTGCTATTTTTATATAAAAGTTTATTCTACCTATTTATTACGTTGGGGCGATGTAAAACAATATTTCTAAATTAGAATTTCATTTAAACTAAAAAACATTTTCTATTTCCATTGGAGTCTATTGTGCACATTACTCAATGAAATGAATGTATTGCAGCAGGTCTTATTGTTTCTATGGTAGGGTAACTTACAAGAAAGGGTGTATGACCTAAACGACGGGAGGTTCGATGATATGGCCGAATGCCAAAATAATTTATGGATCACTTTGTCCATGTGCCAATTGCGCATAGAAAATAGAGAACTATATCAATTACATTACAATAAACGTGAAGTTTATAGTTAGATGTCTTTAAATTAACTCATTTTTTGTTTATTTTAAAAATATCTCTCAATATTTGGCAAACTCATGACTGACTTCTTTCAAACAAAATGGTCATGAAACTATTAAAATATTTGTAAATGTTTGCGATTTAACTTTTGTAAGTCAAAAATGTTTTGTGACAATCTTCTACTATATTGGGAACAGTATTTACAATTTAGTAGATTTACAGAAATCTAGGTTCTAGTAAACGCAGGAGTTAATTTTGCAAACAAAATAGTCGTAAACTTTTAAAATATTTATAAATCTGTACGATTTAATTTTTACAACTAGACTGCTTTTTTGATTGAAACACTCCTCTATCAATATCTTAAAATTCTTCTAAAATATGAGATGGAAGTTTTCGTCTACGTGATATTTTGGAGGTTTTGAATGATAACGTAGGGTTTTCCGGTAAGATTCAGGGTTTGAGTGTAAAAATTTCTTGACCATCTCCATGCCTCCGACTCCACTTATATTCAAATCGAGATTCAAATATACTTACATTGATTTTTAAAATTAAATTAATCTACTCGTATTTAAACAACCATTTTTCTTTAAACTGTCACCAAATTATCAAAAAATATGAATTTGTATATTATTAACTAAGTAGTGTATAAATAAAGATTTTTGTGATGAGTGTTTATTTTTATTCCTTTGAAAGTGTTAGTTTAACCATATTAAAGTTTCTTTTATGATATATTTTCAAGTGTAACGTTTTCCATTTTTTCCCTAAAACACCTAAGTTTGTTCAAACCGTGTACATTAAGTTTGCTAGAACCGGGTACAGATTTTGGGTACCCGGTTTGAGCAGACCATTTTTTGGCCATTGCACACACCTACTCCGGCCATTGGATGTATCCTTAATGGCTCCGCTATATCTTATGAGCAAGAATGTAGGAAGTGGATGATTTCCCATCCTGGACGAGTCATTACAATCTATGAAGCTTCAAAGTTGTTTGCTGGTGCATTTGGAAGGGCAGCTATTATCCAGACAGCAATATATGGTTTTCTGAAAACTGGAATTTACCCTTTCGACCCAAATATTTTTCCAAACTGTGATGTACGCAAGACGGTCTTGTAGGGTTTTTTATGTAAATATTGAATGTTAAATAAAGCTCGGGTAGGAGGGGTGAACTGTGATTGGCTGGAGGTAATATCCTTGGGTTGGCAAGCTCATTATGAAGTGGATACCCCAAGATACCTTGGGGAGTGAGGACAAGTAAGTCCAGTCTTGCCTAGTCAGGAGTCACCCTCCGAACCGCGTAAGTAACCAGTTTGTGTTTTATTCTTATTTGTGCGTACATAACATTTTGGCGACGAGTATGGGATTAATCGGAACAATTGAACCCTTTAAAGAAGGCACAGAAGATTTTGAAAACTACATAGAACGGTTGGAACTATTTTTTACGGTCAACGTGGTGGAAGGACTAAAAGTGGCGTTATTTATTACGTTATCAGGAGCGGCAGTATATGAAACGGCTAAAAGTCTATTTGCGCCAAAAATCCCTACAGGACCGTCTTGCATACATCACACAAACCTAATGCTCCTTCAGACATAACAGAGAGGACAACCAACTCTGTACTTCAATCTCCAGAGGCTGAAATGCCCAGACCTCCAACTGCGACTTAAATGCCCTGACCACCAACTGGTGCTGGACCAACAACAGCATTTCAAGTCTCGCCCATACATATTAGCCCTCTTCCACAAGAAGTTGTTCGTCAGGAAAAGAATATGCCATATTGTCCTTTTCTCCCTACAAAAATGAATTTGAAGCAGAAACATTTAAAACCCATGCAATAAAAAAACTTGCGACCAAAAAAACGCAAAACGTTCAGCTTCCAAAAAAGAAATTAGCGACACAAAGAAAACTGGAAAGCTTCTCTTCCTCCTCGTCTTCAGATACAGAATACGAGAGTTGAATCCTTTGCAATGAGCTGTTTTTCAAATCCAGACAAACAGAAGGGTGGATAAAATGCAAAATATGCAAATGTTGGGCGCATGAAGAATGTTCTGGCATAGAAGAACAGGACGATGATTTTATCTGTGACTTTTGTCTCTAGGTAAACTTTAATTTACCTACTGTTATTTTTTCCATTACGAAATATCGAAGTAAAAACGTTGATCAAATAACCCGATAAAACAACTTACAATGCATGTTACAATATTAGAATTTTAAACTATGTTTTATTATGTTCTAACCCACTCATTTAAGTGTCCGGTTCTATCATACCTAGTACCCGGTTTTACACGACCAGGCTGCCAAAATCGTGTACTTTGACTTTTTGTATAAAAAACTTGACTTTTTGGGCTCTTGGTAGTAAGCAATATTTTGTATATTGTGGTTTTTATTTGAAATCTTTAGTGAAAATAGGGTTTCTGTCAGATTGGTTTGAATATTAAGTACCCGGTTCTAGCAGACTCTCCCTTACGATGTCAAACTCAAACTCATCTTCAGTCATGATGCTTCATTGACAGAAGCGTCTTTACCCATTCCTTCTATGCATGTGATGTGCGTTAGAATTACTTTCACATACATAGAGGACCTACTTGTTTAACGTGGGCTCCGAACCACGATAAGTGAAATACACTTCATTTCAAGACGGGCGCTCTCGGCAAATTACCTCGGTGGTTTACCATTGCCTTCCCAGGAGAGACGGTCAGAATAAAGTTCTTACCCTGCCTGGATTCCATCCGACCGTTTCGAATTAGCAGTAGACGGAGTTAACTGCCAAAGCTATGACCGTCTATAAAACTCAAACTATTGACCCAGTATTTTGTGGTTATCGTGATAACGGTGGTATAGCACAAATTGGGTATTTTAAGTACATTAACAGTAAATTTTCCAACAAATAAACTCGTACCAAAAATAATGTATTAATCCTGCCGGAGCAGATATTACACAGGTCATCTCAATTAAATACCATACAAAGATTTATAATAAATTTCATTGGGCTTCCGACAATCCCAAAACGTTGAAGAATTTATAAAATCAAAATTCGACGGAAGTCGAACACGCAATCTTATGGAACTCAAAAATTCGTAGACAATTTATTTGAGCTTACTTAGCAAAAATCATATCTCTCTCTTAACGTTGCACAGAGAAAAAATTCTTTTGATTTTAAATATTTTTTAATTCAAATTGAAGTGCAAGTTCGTCTCGTATCAATTTCATGTCAATTTTACAACAAATGAAGCAAATTTGACAACAATTAAAGTAATATTTATTTCAAATTGTTGCGAGACGAATTCCTACTTCAATTTTTTCTCAGTGTGTGGTATTAATAATTGAATATCAATACCATATACAGGGCGTTATCAAATAAACGGAAAGATTTATTTCGCTTAAACTAGCACCGATCTACCTACATCTAATTTTTCAGGGACATCAAACCGCATTAAAATCTCATTTGGCGCTATTCGGCGTAGCGAATAAAAATGAAGGCTACAATGGTCATAAAACTATTAAAATATTTATTAACCTGTATGATATAACTTTTACAATTAAAAATGTTTTGTGACAGTCTTATAATGAACATGACATATACTAATTAGAAGATTTACAGAAGTTTAGTATGTACATAGTTAACATAATAAATGAGTTCTCTCAAATAAACTGGTCATACATCTATCAAAATAATTATAACAATATGATTTAACATTCAGTCCAACTATGTATCCAAAATGTTAAATATAACGTGCCCGTTAAGTCAAGGTTATCCAACTTGTTATGTTATTTATTAAATTCTTACTACGTATCCGATAACTAAACGTCTAACGTTATATTCTTCTATGTTATATTCTTATAACGGGTAAATTATAGTGGGCTGTTAAGAGTGCCTGTTTAGTATAACATCAGCCGTAGTGGATGAAAAATAAATATGGCTTTAGACGGAATTATTGATATGTTTATTACGTATGATATAGTGCGTTTACAACAAAGGTATTTTAAATCACTTTTTTTGTAAATAATTATAAATAATGTTGTAAACATGAATATTAAAGTTGCAGCGGCGAGCTATAATAAGGGACACGACAGATCGCTTTCAGCTACCAACTGAAATTTTTGTGAAAATCTTGAGGCTCTCAAAAGACTTAGCAATGCACTTGGTACATGACTTGCAACCTTTCATGAAACAGGGTGAAAGAAAAACTGGGGTCGCCTTGGAAATAAAGGTGCTCTATTTTGCTATCAAAGTTGTGTTGGTGATAGTTTTAATTTAGGTTAATTATGCACAATTTTATATAATTGAAAAGGAATGCAATACTTTTTTTTAAATCTTTTTTTAATAATATAATATTCTTTGTATTTTTAATCTTTAGCGTAAATAATTATTTTTGTCATTAATTGTATTAAATTAATATTTTAGTATAATAAGAATGTTATTAAAAATCATTTTATTTTCCCAATATTTTGGAGTTTTGTAATAAATTAAAATTAGTCTTTTTTCTCCAAATTTTTTTATTAAATTACGAGACGCGTTTCGAGAGTCTATAGCATTCTCATCATCGGTCGTTATTAAAGGACAAACGTAAGAGTTGTCAAATTTTATACATCAAATTAATAAAAGTCGGTCAGTATATTAAATAAAAATTAAAATAAAATGTTATTATTATTGTAACAGAAACAAAATAGAATCCTAGATATCAGTTTTGTCTTGGAAATATGTTTTCTTTGTTCCTCATATATAATGTAAGTAACGCTGTCTCAATTGAAACGATTACTCCCGATTATCTCGTGTTATAATAACATGTATATAAATATAACGTATATCCGTTAACGATAAACGTTATGATGAGATACAAATCTGTTATGATACATGTTAAACTTAACCATATTTGTTAATATAACGCCAACAGTTAAAAATAACGATAAAGATACGTAGTTGGACTGAATTTACAGCTCAAAAATATTTTGTGACAATTTTATATTAGGCATAACTGTGACATATTAGTAGATTTACAGAAGTCTAGTATCTGTTCAACGTATAAATTCCTTCTCTCAAACAAAATGATCATGAAACTATTAAAATATTTATAAATGGATATAATTTAACTTTTACAACTCGATTATATTTTATGATATTGGGTATGGTATTTACAGAAGTACTAAACGACTTTACTTTTCGTTGCTTCGGATTTAAGGAAACTTGTAATCTGTATATTAATATTTTACGGTCACTAAAAGTAACTGCATTTGTTAATTAATACTTATTATGCACTTTATATGCGACATTTGGTGTACGTATAGTAGTTATGAAAAGTGTTTATATTTTGTTACTCTAAAATATTGATATGCCCATCACTAAATTAACTTTTAAATAGAAAACTTCTGGAAAATGCAAAACGAGAGTGTACATACTGCATTAAGTAAGTAATTATAATGTAACAGAACGAAACTTCTGTTGAAATAAGGTTGCTTTGTATGGTAAAGTTGCTTAACGACAAAAGTTAGTTAATGATAATGAAAATTTTATAACTAAATATGACGTGAATTTAAAAAAAAATTATGAATTTAATTACGATTTATATTACCTTTAAGTTTTGAATTAAAGTTTCATATTGAAAGTTATAACACTACAGAATACGATATTACCGAAAAGATAACTTCCTTAATATTGGATTTTGTTTCCGAAATAAAAATAGCATAGCATAAAGCAAATAGTTTTGTATTATTCATTGATGATAAGGTTAATTTTGTTTTTTTTACAGTAACTTTCTGTAATTATTACATAACAGATTTACCTCAATTATAATTCCAACAACGAAGCATACAAGACTAACGAAACTATGTAGGTTCAAATTTGGCATACTAAGCATACGAAATAGGTTAAGAGTTATATATAAAGGGTGTTATTAATTTCTATCAAATTTACAGCTTAAATTATTCTTTTTTACATTGTTCTTTTTGGCATTGAGCAAATACTTTTTTCATATCGTTCCATTTCTCTTTATTCCGCGTGAAGGCCCCTAATTCACTGTAATCACATAACCTTCCTGAGTTCATAGTAAGAACATATTTTGATTAAGCTGCCACCACCATTCGATCGATTACGCCCAAGCGTAGAATTCTGTTCTAAAAAAACTCTATCATTTGGTACGTGACTGTTAAGTCACGTAGCTGAAGGTTGCTATATGGTTGAAGTAATGTACCAGATTACTTTCGCAATCAAGTAGATTACATTAAAAATACCCGGTCAATTGACGATACCCCACTGTTGTCTGACGTTGAACAGTGCACCTGAACGAAGAACAGTGCAAATGTCATCTTCAGACACGATACAGGAAGTTCGCATACAGCTAAAAAGATAAAACGCTTTACCAATTTACGTTCGCGCTATACACCTTATCTCTTCCGCTGTTCATAAATATGGTTGATTAACAATTAATTATCAATTATTATCACAATAATAATTAATTGTCGGGTATAGGGATAAAATTCTACCGGTGGAGCGCTGTAAGCAACAACAAGCGTGACGTCGCGATAAGGATATAACCTCGCTTGACCTCGCTCAGAAATGCTTTGATTTGGTTCTGAACGATAGTAATACATTACAACTAAGTAATAAATAAATAGGCAATTTAATAAAAAATAATAAATTTAACGTATTTTAATTAAATTAACCTCGAATTCATTGCTCTGATAAAAACACGTTTATAATACACAATACAAGAAAAATAGTAAGGTTAACTTTTGAATATGGTTACGTACAATATGAAAACACATTAAAAAATTTGTTATACTTACATATTAATATTATTTCACCAGGATAAACATTAATCACTACCGTATAAAACCCATATGAAAACATTGCAAGTTTTATTTTCGCCTCATCGTGACGTAAAATATTTAGTTGATATTACAGCCACCAGGGTGCGTACAATTAATATTTTTCCCCTATTCGCGATTTCGATGAAGGAAAATCACGTGACCAAATATTCAAAATGGCCGCTTAAAACGGGTAGTTCTATGTTTTGCCATCATAAGCAAGGTTATTATATGCACATTAACGGGTTCAGAAACGTGTTGTGGTTTGTTTATTATATTCGTTTGTGTTTAAATAATATCTAAATATGAATAAACAATTAACAATAAACAATATTTTGAAATTCTGTGTGAGTTCTGAGGCTAGAAACTTTTGTGAGGGTGAAGCTTTGGCAAACTCTAAGCACGTTGTGTTGTGTGGGAAAACGCCCAGTAACGACGGATTCCATCATATTTATAGCTTAGTTTTACAAACTACAGCTTTGTCTGCACCGCCTCATGAGATATCAGGGCTAATTGACAAAAAAAGCTTGTTGATATCTAAGTATAAAAACCATGTATTTTGTAGGCTCCTTTCCCATTTTGAAGCTTTTCATCCACGCTTTTCTGTTATCAATTACTTCCACCTCACCCAACGGATTTGTCCATTTCACTTTGAATTTTCCTTTCATGGGAAACTTGTGGAAACTAAGGTCCGAATTCTTTCTAGCGCTAGAATTACATCCGTGAACACAACAAAACGCTCTTGATTTTGATTTACCCGTATTCATTTTGTTGTTTGCCTAATAACAAATTAATTTCGGAGGAATTTTCAAACACAAGCACTTAGAAGCAATATTTAACGTTAATACCGGCTGTAAACATGCACTAGATTAACTAGGTTAACATGCGAGTTAACATTTCTGCCACCAGACGTCGCTTCACTTAGCTGTAATCGCGAATAGGTCTATTTTAAAGTTTTAATTATTAAACCAACGTTTCGGGCCGTTTATTGTGGTCCATAATAACAATTGTTATTAATTTGACATTGTCAAATAATTTCAAAAAAAGCGCTACAATTTATAATTTGTATTTTAATAATTTAACTAATTTAATTAATTTTTAACCTTGAAAATGGACCAAAATAAACGGCCTGAAACGTTGGTTTAATAATTGAAACTTTAAAATAGACCTATACCCGACGAATAATATCTTATAATTTAACAAAAAGGTCAACAATAATAACTAGAGGAAATAATTATAGCCTCACTTACGTTTTTTAAGAAAAATCAAAGTTATTATCATTTTATTTGATCTAAATAATTTTTTTCGATTAATACTCATAGAAACACAATAACTCATAACATTGTATAATAATAATTTAACAAGCGGTTGGGCATTGATGTAATTAAATTTTGGAGTATCTCCGGCGATATTTCATTCCACACGTCCCGTATTCGTTGCTTCAGCTCCTCCGCGGTTTGAAATTGTTTACCATTAAGGTAAACCTGCCTTGAAATAATACCCCATAGGTTCTCTATGGGATTCAGATCTGGACTGCAAGCTGGCCATTTCAATACTTCAATATTTTTTGCAGCAAGCCATTCCCTGGTGACCCTGGAGTTATGTATGGCAGCATTGTCTTGCTGAAAAATGAAGGATTCTCCAAGAAGAGACTTTGCATGCTCAACAAGACTTATCTTCAGCATATCTACGTATTTCTCGGAGTTCATCCTGGTCGAAATCCAGGCTAACGGGATAGTACCGTGGAAGCTAAAGCCGCCCCAGATCATCACCGGTCCCGCCTCCGAAATTACGACTCAGATGAACCTCCGTTTCTTTACGAAGATCATGCCAGTAATACTGCCATCCATCAGGGCCATCTAGGTTGAACTTTTTTTCGTCGCTAAAAAGCACATTCTTCCATTCGTTCGTCCAAGACATGTGCTTTCTAGCGAATTCCATTCTTGCCACTTTGTGTGCAGCGGTAAGCCTAGGTTTACCGACCCTCCTACGGTAATCTGCAAGAGGGTGACTATGCAAAATTTACTTAACTCTTCGGGCGGTCACAGGTAGCTGTAAATCCGCTCGAATTTGTGTCGATGTCATCTTTTTAGTAACCGCTTTTTTGAAAATTTTACGTTTCTGCCGGTTACTTAAACTTGATTTTCGCCCTGTTTTCTTTTTTGTGCCATAATTTGCACCATATTTAAAAAAATTGTTAATCACCTTAGGCGATCTTCCAATTTTTTTTCGCAATTTGGCGATTTGAAAGACCCGAATCTTTATACGCCTTCACAGACGCTATTTCTTCTTTGTTCAAACCTTTTCCTCGACTCATATTGACTGCAAGGGTTAAAATTCGCATTATTATACAGAAATAGTTTTTTAATAATTGTAATGACTTACCTTTAACGTTTGATGAAAAAAAATTATTAAATTGTTTTTAATTAAATAATAAAGAGGCGAGGCTATAATTATTTCCACTTAATTGTTCTTAAAATTTCACTATAATAACAAAAAAACACGACTGAAACCAAAAATACACTACGACTGACTAATAACTGATGCTAATAACTAACAGGTAGTTGTTAAAAGGAGTTACTGGCAATGGAATTAGGACCAACGAAATTTCGGGTGTTGGTGTATGCAGAGTTGCATACAGTATATCGTGTGAGGCTATAATTTTTTCCTCTAGGTATATAAAAATTTAATACGAGGGTCAAGCTGAATTTATTGAGAATAAAAAACACGGTTAATATTTTCTAGGATTTTATTTTAAATATGCTCAAAGTAATTCCCTCCAACAATGATACACTTGACCATTCTTTCTTTCCACTGCTTATAAGCTCCCAACCAATCTTCTTTCGGAACACCTTCAAAATAAGTATAAACTGCGGTATCAATCTCTTCTTCAGACGAAAACCATCTGCCCCGCAAATTTTTTTTAAGCCCAGAAAATAGCCAAAAGTCGCACATTGCTAAATCAGGTGAGTACGGCGGATGTTCTATGACTTTTATATTTTTTTCAGCCAAAAACTGGCGAGTTATAGCTGCCGAATGGGATGATGCATTATCATGGTGGAGCATAATTCCCTTGGCTGGAACTCTACTGAACACATCAGGTAAACATTTTTCAGTGTACCATTTAGCTGTAACTGTCTTTTGTTCATCTAGCTTAATGGCATTTACTAGGCCCGTACTTCTGAAGAATACCGCATACATAACTTTTTTCATAGCTCGCTGTTTCTTGATCATTGTTGGAGTTTCCTCATCTTCGTGAATCCATACACGACTCTCTTGACGAGTAGGTATGTCGAAAAAGGAAATATAAGTTTCGTCACCTGTCACGATTTTGGTATAAATTTGGTGTCCGCCATTATTTAACAAATTTAGAGTTTCGCGGCAAATTCTTACACGCTCTGCTTTTTGGAAATCAGAAAGGTGATGCGGTACAAAACGACGGACCACTTTTTTTAAATGCAGGTGATCGTGTATGATTGTTTTAACAGCTGAGGATCCAATCTTGAGTTGATGCTCTATTACCCCATAAGTGGATTTATTGTCCTCTTTAATTATTTTTTTAACAGCAGCAATGTTTTTGTCGGTAACAGCAGTAGAAGGACGTCCTGCTCCTTTTTGATGCTGAAGGGAATTCCTTTCGCGTTCAAATTCCTTATACCATCGGTAAATTGTAGCCAAGGAAGGTGCTTGTTCACTAAAAGTTGAATCTAAACTCTCTTTGCACTCGTAAGCGCTGAAATCTTTTTTAAAATCATATTAAATCATGATTCGAAAAAGCTCTCTTGTTAATTCCATGTTTTTACTTGCAATGTCACTTTAAAAAATTAGTAACTTGAGTTATAACGAACGTATTTTCAACTTCTAAACTTCAAATGACAGATAAAGAGTTTCTCTAAATAATACCGTATGTTTTACTTTTAACAACTTACTAGATCTATTTTATTCTCAATAAATTCAGCTTCACCCTCGTATAATAATTCATAATTGAATTTAAAATATGAAATTAATTTTTTATCAATTTGAATCCTATTTTGTTACACTCTTGCTTCTTGCTCTTGTCCCGTCCCATTTTAATTGTGCTGATCGTGTTTGTTATCCAGGTTCGTTGTTTTATCTATTAATATCTTGTTTTTTATCTCGTTCTATAAGGCTTAACATAGCTTGGTTCATATCCATCTGGGTAACCGTAATATTTTTGGTTATGTATTTTGTCCATGTTTGATCATGGGAAATTAGGAATGTTAGGTAATTTCTCGATTGTAGAATGCTGGGCCGTTTACTGTAGGCGATCCAGCCAAGTCTTAGGCCTTAGAATACCTCATAAACTCTCTAAAAATTGTAACCAGTAAATGTAAACGGACACTAGTTTCTAAGCTAAGCTTAATTTTATTTCTTAATATGACTCTACAGTACAATAATATATTTATTACTTCCATTTAAAACACAACATATTTAAAAATTAATCTTAGTTTAGCTTAATAACCAGGCCTCTTACCTTGAAACATACAATTTGTTAGGAAAGTTTCGTGCAAATTAACACCGTTCTAGTTTTAAGTTCATATACGAAACCATTGGGCTTTATACAATTGGTGCAATCTCTGCTTCGTTCAGTAACGATTTATTAAATTAAATCCTGTATCTTGTACATTTAATTGTTTTTATAATAAGACAATAATTTATATTCTATAGAGGTAGTTTGTAGCCAACGTGTAATCGAAAACCAAAAACTACAGAAAGCTTTTGTTCAACTGCAATATGAATTTATTGTTAATTTCCTGGAAATTGAAATACTATTTATCACAATAAATTAGAAGTTACAAAATTTGATAGTAGTTTATTTCCAAAGACTATCATTGGTTAAAATTAAATCCATAATTTAACTATCAATAATAAAATATATTATATTACAAAAAGTACTGTTATTAACTTTTTGTTTAATGTTTTACGTAGTTTATCTTTAGATTTAATAAAAGTCATTTGTGGCCGAGAGTTTAATTTAATAAAAAGGAAAAAAGCTCTGTCACATTGTTAAAAGCTATATAAAGTAGCCTAGATGTTTGTTCTCTTTTGTATTTTATACATATATAAGCTTATATTGTTGAAAGAACAGATTATGTTTAGAATTACCGTTTTATATTGATTACACTTTCTTTTTAATTCTAGTTTATTAAAATTAGTATCTACATTAACAAATGTTGCAATTATAAGATAATCAATTTAAAGCTTTCATTATCATGAATCTCGTTATTGTGAAGCACCACTGAAATGCGTGGTGCATATCACTCTCATGTACAAATTTGTAGCACTTGAAAGTAATTGCAATTGTTTCTAAATAGCACTTTTAACACTTATTGTGTTGGCAGAAATTGTGTTCGGGTTGTTGAAAAGTTTTGTTGTTCAGCATACTTTTTTTAGCTGCTTTTGTTTTTAAAGAGCACCCAACTTACACTTTTGTCTGTTAAAAAAAGTTCATCTGTCATCGTCATCTAGAAATACATCTCGAATATACAGCTACCGTGAATGAAAAATTGAACGATTTTGAAATTTAATAAGTCACAGTTATTTTTATTTTCTTTCAATAATTTTATTTAATATGTTGTCTTTGATTCCTGTACACTTGAAGACAACGTTTTGGCCACGATTTTAGCGATCGTTGTATCATTTCCAGAGGAATGTTTTCTATCTCACGTTTTATTAGTTTTTTAGCTGTTTAAGGGTTGTAACTTTTGACTTATTTAACTGAGATTTTAAATAGCCCCACAAAAAATAATCACAGGGTGAAAGGTCCGGTGATGATGGCGTCCATATATCCGGATGAATAAAAGATACGCCGTTCTGTTCAAGAAAATTTAAAGTCTTCTTAGAAGCGTGAGCTGGTGCCGAGTCTTGGTGAAATATCCAATCACCAGCAGGATATAATCTTTTTGCGTCAGTCAAAAGTGGCTTCAAACAATTTTTAATGTAATATTCCGAGTTAATTTTAGCACCAGGCTCAACAAATATTGGCGTTGTGGTTCCATAATTCGATATTCCCATGAACACCATAACTCCCTTCGGATAGGACTGTTTTGTGAATACGTCCAATTCTTTTGCCGATTGCTCACGTCTCAAGTACTGAACTTTTCGTTGACCATCAGCATTTGTTAGATGGAACCATGCTTCATCGACAGTGATGTATTTTTGCCAGTTATCACAATTTAGTAAGTGATACAATCCTAGTGAGCGCTGGTGCCGTTTAATAATTGTTTCTTCAGAAATATGATGTCTCCTTGGTTTCTTCATTAATTTCAGGTTTAATTTTTTATTTAGATTATACCGAATGATATATTCAGATGTTTTGAAATGATTAGCCATATGTTGTAGTGTCGGAGGATTCGTTTTTAATGCCATTTTCTTTAAATTCGATAATTGTCGATTTGTCAGAATTGGCTTCTTTCCGCTGCCTTTCTTCCGAATTTTGGATTTAAGTTCTGGGATTCCATTTTTTTTTGTAGTTAGAGAGTGTACCTTTCGAAACACAAAAATTTTGGTCTTTACACCTTTTTTGTATCATAGCAAAACTACATTGATGTTTTAAAAGCTTAAAAATTATGATTTGTTGCTCTTTAGTTAACACCATGTTTGTAACTGACATTAGAGAAAAACAAAATTGACATCGATAAGTTCATATCGCGTGCTCTATGGAATACTTTGAATTTTGTTTAAAATAATAACTCTTATTGGTGAAAATTGAATTTAAATTCGTTCAGTTTTTCAATCACGGTACCGGTATGTTTTGAAATAGCTAATAACTATTCCTTTTTTTTTAATGTGTATGCACAAAATGCAATATATAACTCTTCGTTGTTATCTCCAGTCATCATAATAATGAGAAAATTTAGATAGCAATATAACAATATTGTATTCTACATTTTGCATACCCACATGCAAATATTCTAATGAAATTGGGGAAGTTTGATTTAAGCAATTTCACATCATCATAAGGGGGTTGTAGTACGTTGATGCAAATGTTATCATGTTTGCATTATGTATTAACAGAAGGTAACACGTGCAAATAACCACAATGCTATTAACCTCGAGTGGTTGACAGCTTGTAATGTGTTGGGGGTGTCAGGTGGTGCTGCTCATCAATAAGAGAAATACACGGAGGATCTCTATAACTTCAATTTTAACAATGACAATCGACAGATGTCAAAGTATTACCGCTTTTGTTAATTAGAAGTCATAATAAATTCTAACCTCAAAATGTGATCTACATAAAGCATAATACTACGTTATTGTGTAGAGTAGAGCTCAATGTAAGATATGAATGTATACGGAACACCGATTCAAAAAACACTAAGAAAATTATAATTATCTGTCTAACGTTAAAAGACTACCTACCAGTTGTACAAGATTATAATTTTCTGGAAACGGTTTTTTTTGCCTTTCTTATTTTCGTATAGTAGGATAAAGCACGTATTGTAATCCAGACAAAAATCTATTTTTAAGTTGTAACAGATATTTTATACTTGGAAGAGCGCAACAATTATAATTTACCTGTCACGATCTTTTTGGCACGACGATTATGTTAAACCACTTTTATTGTTTGAATAAAAGCTTACATTAATACAAGCAGCATAATATTAGAAAATGTAAGGTTATAGCCCCTACACACGATCCGATTTCTAGGTCCAACTTGCGACCCGACCAGATTGGAGATTGCCTCCACACGATCCGACCGCGTTGGAGTTTGCCTCTACACGGTCCAATCTCGTCGGCCCGACACCAGCTGCACCTGATATTACAAGAATAATACAAGAATATTATTCTTGTATTAAATATAATGATTAAATAATCCGTGGTGTTTGGGAGAAAACTGATAAGTGCAAAAGTAATGTCTTTCAGTATAGCTGTTTTAAAGTTCAATATCGTTCAATAAATAGTAAAATATCAATAAAAGATCAATTTATTTTTATTTATTCATTTATTAATTATGTACTTAGAATGTAATAATAATGTTTAATAATCCAGTAATTAATAGAATGTAATAATAATAATAATGTTTAATAATCCAGTAATTTTTTGAAATTAATAACTGTCATATTTGTACCATATGTTTAAACTTATCAGTTTTCTCCCAAACACCACGGCATTCATTCTCTTTAAAGCTTTGAACCGATTAACATGGCTCCGAATTTATCGAAATTTAGTATAGCAGGAATTGCGCTAAAGGCTATGGTCAAAAAATGGTTACGCGATCGAAAAAAATTCAGCGTATAGAGATAATAACAAACAGTTACGCATTTTTTAAATTTTGTATTATGTTCATCAATCAAATATATAACAAGTGCTTTCTATAGAAAACTATAAAAATGCTATATTTTGACATGAAATAATTTTCAATTTGTTATCGAGTTATTATAAAAATATTTTATATGAACAGAAAGTGAAAATATTTAAATATTATTCGAGAAACCCTTTTAGACGTTTCATATCTTTTCGTGAGAACTACAAAAATTATCACCTATAATTACATTTTGAAATCCTAAATTTTTTTAAATGATTATTTAAAACATAGATTTTGGTCAGATTATTACCTCCACTTTTCATTATAATTATAATTATGCATTATAATTTTAATATTTCGTGTGATATTTTGAAGGTATTTAATAAAAAAATAATAAGTTTTTATAAAGTAGGTAGATAACAAGTCGGCTGGGTTGGTGGGTCTGGACCTTCCTACATGATCCGACAAGGAATGGCATAAAAAACAGTTTTTATCAAGATTAGCTCGCCTTATCTGCGATCCGACAACGCTCCACACGGTCCGATCTCGCCAAATTCCAACGCGGTCGGATGGCTACATCGGTGACTACATTTCCTACAAGGAAATGTTGCGAAATTTGTAGGACGACAAGCCTCCACACGGTCCAACTTGAGACCCGACCGACGAGATTGGATTTTAGTACCAACCAGATCGGATCGTGTGTAGGGGCTATTAAGCTTTAATGGTGGAAATCGACCAATCGCAATAAAACTATCTTATTGAGATATTTCTGACGTCCATTTTCTACCTATACCACTAAACTTAACAACGCTCATTATTTTTTGTTGTGTAAGTAACTTGAAATTCATATTTTTATGAATAAAAGTTTTTATGACAATGCAACGAAGCTTCAAAGCCTGGGAAAACTTACTTTTTTTATTGACCCCATTCCTTGACTAAATAAATCACTTAAAATGTCAAATATAAGGTTAACAAAAAACGATATCAAGTTTTTCAGATTTTTTTAGCAAAACGTAAAAATAGGAATACCCACACACTATCAGTATTCTAATCTTCTCTGACTTACAATTAAATTAGATTTATATTGATATAACTGCTCAAAAATTATAATGTATATTAAAAGTATGTACTAAAATAAATTTCAAAGGTATTCGGTTGTTAAAAATTAAAGTTTTGGAAAACTTAACAAAATTAAAAAAATAGAATAGAATTTATTGAAAGTGTTTTATCGATATTTTGGCAAATTCAATAAATTTTGTTATAACAGCGTACGTGAGGTTTATAGCTGCTGTTGCGGTATGAATTGATAGCGTAGTTCTTCGGAAGTGTAGCGCGTTGACATAAAATGGTTTAGTGCTTCTTAAGTTGGTATTAATTACATCATTAGATGTTCTAGTGGATTGTGGCACGCTTTATCGTTATCTTAGAATAAAACATTCCAATTAGTAAATGTTTACCTTTTGTTGCTTTAACAAAGATTTTTCATTCCTACTCGTCTAAGAGAATCATCAATCACTTTTTATCTTGCTTCCGTTTTCGAATGTCTCCATTTCCTATCTTCTTTATGGTAAATGTCTGTTTTCTTGTTCTTTCTATTTTTGTGTGTTCTAAAACACGTTCTTGTTTGTCATAATTTTTCATCTGTGGTGTCATGAGGCACTGGAAATTTAGGATTTTTAACATTTCAATGTAAATATTAGAAAATTTTTGCGAGACTGTCGGGTTTGATCAATCATTTTTTATATTTCACGAATGTAGTAGGTAGGGTGAATAAATTAGAAAAAAATCAAATCACGCATGCAAATTTTCTATAATGTAATTTTTATGATAAGTTGGTTGACTAAATTTCCTTGATTTTGACTCGGAAGTACACGTA
Source organism: Podabrus alpinus (assembly GCA_932274525.1). Classification (NCBI taxonomy): domain Eukaryota; kingdom Metazoa; phylum Arthropoda; class Insecta; order Coleoptera; family Cantharidae; genus Podabrus; species Podabrus alpinus. The sequence goes on along the minus strand of OW026457.1, from coordinate 60,548,663 downwards.
GCCCTCGTAAAATTTAATTTACTTTTACTGTATTGTAAATAGAGTTAATTATGTATTTGAAGAAGCTGTACATTTCACAAGCTTTATATTCGATATAACGAGGGGGTTAAAATATGAAAATATTCTTGTAAAATCCAGAAATTCAATAAAATAAATTGAAATTATTGGATGATGTTGCAATCTAGTTATGTTTAACATTATTTCGTATTATCAGTTACACATAATCACACAAGCAACAAGAAAATATAAATCCGAACGACAGAAATTGAAAATTTTCAGGCTTGTCTACATGTGTACAATTACAATTTTACAAGTACATATTTCCTCAATTACAATCTATAAGTAGTGGTAACACCTCTTACTATGTTACTATATGAAACAGAGCCCTTACTTACTGTGTTTTGAAAACCACTCGCATAAGTGGCCACTAGCTCTATTCAGATCGGTGCGATATGGGGCAATTATTACAAAGCAGTAGCTATACCCCACCTCTATCTTACCGGTAACTCTCTCGTTAATTAAATTCTGATAACCTCAATATTACATGTAAATTACATGTCACATTCATCTTTGTTAATTTTAGTTAAATAAATATGAGGTTATCCCTAAATTTTTACTAACCAATTTCTTAATAATTCTTAACAGGAATATAATGTAACTTGTAACTACACTTTCCTTTTTTCCACCTTCGGTTTAAGTCTCTACCAATATAGAATCTAAATACAGTAATCGGAGTTTATAGGTATCAAAGGAATCAAATCGAATTATTACATTAGAATGTGTGGATGTTTGGTAAACATATACTACGGTGTTGTAGGGTGTCGTCATTGATTGTTGTTATTTAGAGATCAATGTAATCGATAGTTTTAGATATTTCCTATTCAGCGGTAAACTTAATCTTGTGGAGAAGTTAATTATTTTCTTCATTGAATATAATGAACTTTTCAACAGGCACCTTGTTTCTGAACTTTAAATAAAACACACAATATGGATGAAAGTTCTGTATTTCTTTATTGATATAATGTATAATGTAAGCCGTGTTCGGTCTGGCGCTTTTTTCGCTTTTAAGCTCCGTTGACTATATTCTGATAACTTGATTTGGAGCTGTTCCGCGCTTGCAAACGCTATAGTTTTGACCATTTCAGAAGCTTAAAACACGTGAAGTTCAGAAATGAGAGCAGATAAAGCGTTTGAAAGCGTGAAAAACTCCCAAATCGTACTCCCAAAACGTTGAGGCACAAACTTTGGGAATGGAAGCACAAACAAGCACTAACGAAGCACTAACGATTGACACCAATTTTTTTTATCAAAAATTGATTTGAGGGGCTATAGTGTCTACAGCCCCCCCCCCCCCAAAAGATTTCTCGAATAACTTCGCGACCGTTGAGGCACAAACTTCGGGAATGGAAACACAAACAAGACTAACGAAGCACTAACGATTGACACGAATTTTTTATTAAAAATCGATTTGGGGGCCTGTCTGGCCGCTCTTTTAAGATGTTCCCTGTAATAAGATCATATCCGGGTTTTTTGTACTGAGTTCTTTAATTATAGCAATTCTAATTTCTCCAATTGGGAAGTTTTTAATAGGTAATCTAAAAAAAAATTTAATAGGCAGAAGTCTCGGGGCGTCCAATATTTGTTCGATTTCTTCTTCTTCTCTTGCTATTTGAGATTAAAAATGTTTAAATACTTTCATCAGATGATCTGCAAACATATCCGCTTTATGCCCTTTTCCTGTATTCTTTCTTATAGGAGATATTGCTATCTGTTTTTTAAGTTTTTTTGTGGCTCTCCATAGTGAGTACTCTATGGCCTCGGTGGCAGTTAGTTCTTTCAGGTAATTTTGAACCGCTTCATTTTTTTCGTCATTCTTTTAATTCTTTGACGGCTTTGTTGAGTTTTGCTTTGTCATGCGGTGGTCTGGAGTTCTGCTACCTTTTCCTTAGCTTCCTTTTTTTGGTTATTTTTTGTTTTATTTTTACTGAGCAGCCATTTTCATTTTTGTATTCTTTTGGGTAAGCTGTTGATTTCCAAGCTGCTTGTTGTATAATGTTAGTCAGATATTCTGTGTTTTTTCTATGTCCAGATTTGTTTTTAATGCGACATCCAATGCTAGATCTTCCTTCATGGTTCTTCTGAAGTTTTCCCAGTCGGTACGTTTTGAGGTGAGGGCAGGTGCTCTCTCTTTTGATATTACTTTTGAGCTCAATGTTATGCTTATTGGCGAGTGATCAGATGATTTAAAGTCAAATCATTAATAATAGACCAAAAAGTACTTGTCAACATGTCCCGCTAATTCTATCCATTAACTGTAGCAGCGTTTTCAGCCTCATTTTCAGTAAAATACGGTGCAATCACTCCCGGACTAGAAATCGCATAAATAATAACACGAGTGGAATGCAAAGGGTTCTCAACAATCACTCTTGAATTTTTTGAAGCTCAAATGAGGCAATTTTCCCTAAACGTAACCATTCAAATGAAAATGAGCATCATCTTTTCAGATGATTTAAATGATTTAAAAAAACCATCACCTTGTTCAATAATAAAATTAGCGAGTTGTCGACTAACAGAATGGTCGGCTGACTTTAATTATTGTACTAAATGAACCTTATAAGGTTTTGGACCCAAATCTTTATGCAAAATTCGCCATGTGGTGCTCATGGATAGGCCCAATTACTGAGAACGCCGTGGTATTGATAAATTTTGATCTTCTTTAACACTTTCACTTATAGCTGCAATATTTTCAGCTGAACGACCTGGACGAACGTGTTGTTGTTGGTATGCTATGTACCGAACCGGTAGCCTCAAATTTAACTATCCGAATGTTAATTATAATAATGTTAATTGAAAAATATCCTAAATGTTGCAATATGTTGTTTTCACAGATTACCCATTTTCGTAGTGGATTTTAATTATTTTCATGCGATTTTCGATTACTGAAGACATTATAATAAATTGCAGACCTTCTACTTCAAATGTGTCAGAAAACAGAATAACGAAACCACATCCAAAATTGCATCTATTAAAAAACAAAGTCCCTATTGAAAAATCCTGTGGTAAGCCCTTATTCACTTTTTTTCCATAATTAATCCATAATTCTGTGAACAAGAAAGAACTTTATTCAGTAACATGATTAATTACTTCTATGATTTTTAAAATTTCATCTAGGTCATCTAGTTTGTGGTAGATATGTATCCAAATTCTTACTTATTGAAACTTCGTACTGAAAGGGTTAATTAACCACATCAAAAGAGACAGAACGACCATTGTTCTCAAATCTGAACCCAATCTTTCTCTCATAGGTTAGTTGTAATTTTAAATTGAAAATTGAGAGGTATAATATATTCTAAGCCTTTCGGGATCGTTGTGTTAAACTGTAGTGTCCAAATAACATCGTGCATGCGCTACTAAATTGTCGACGCATTATCCATACTTTAAGTAGGTATTTATTTAAAGTTTTACATTTTATTTCGAAATCAGAGGTGGTGATGTTGGCGTTGAAGTTTTATATGATGTAACAACCCAAATTACCTCAAGTAAATCCCGAGGTGGTTGAATGCTACTACGCGTTACGGGTAGCTACGGAAGCTAGATCCAGGGGGATCTATTCGGTAAAAAAAAAAGTTTTTCTCACTCCTGGCGGAGCTACTTAAATGCGTGGACTTACGGGGGGGAGTTAAACTAGTAAATGAATCATACGTTTGGAAACAACAGTATTATTTATTTTAAGTCAACAAATTCAAATAATCGTTAAAAATTCACTTGGGTGCAGTTCAGAAGAAAAATCTGATAAGCATTCCAATGGCGTTGAAGCCACTAATTTTTTCACTTTAGATCTACTTATAATAGTTTGTATTTTCGAGAATACATGAGAAGGCATGTGAAGTTTATGCATGGTGTGATCATACCTGATGTATTGGAGATTCAAGTAGCAACGGGAAGATTTATTAAGACTTCTACGGGTAAGAATTAAATAAGCTACTAATAATGAAACATATTGTAGTGAGCTTTGACTCCTAATACTGCCACACGTTGTGCTGTCAAAAAGTGTTATGTGTTGACGTAGCCTCACGTTGGGCTAGCCAAAAAGTGCTGTATGATTTCGGAGCTTTACTAGGGTTGCACGTTTTAATATTATTACCTTGTACGAGTGTACGTAAATGTACCTCGTCAACAGAAATGTATGCAAAATTTTTATTTATAAATGCAAATAAAATTAATTTATGCCTCGGCTTGACTATTTCGGTGAGCACTGACCTACCTTCTCTCACGCTGGGTTCCTTCCTTGACCAAGTCGTAATGCTGAAATGGGATAATATGGTCCTTGGAATGATCATACAAAAGTTATGCTCCGTTTTATATGGCAAATCGTAATTTATTATAATTTTAAGTGTAAATGATTTAAATGTAATGAAGTTCTTATGCTAAATGACAAATATCTTATTTTAATAAACTCAGGACGTTTTAATGCACGTGTTAAATTAATCGTAAACTTTTCACTAATTTTTAAGTTTTAAATAATTTTTAATGGGACGGTACCTTTAATCTAGGGTATTTCTATTTACTCGGTTCATGTACCATTAAATTGTTCACTTGCATTCGATGGATGACCTTCAGGGTGTGAAATATTTCTGGATCCAACTTTTTCGTGGTGGCGTCTCCTCGTGTTGTGACCAAAGTTTTCTTTAAAAATAATCGTGATTCTTCGCAATCTTGCACAAAATTTTACTTTCCAAATACGTAAGTACAATATTTTATCGATTACTAATCTTTTTATTAAATTTCTTTGTAAAATTTTCTTGTATTATCCAATTTTTAGCGGAGCACACAAATTCACGCACCATTAAACTTTTTTATTAAGAATCCACAACCTAATTAATTCAACCAATTGTTTTTTCATCGCTACCTGTATTTTCCAGGCAATCGTGATTTTGTTCCATTGGTCGATGTAAAATCAATATTTGAAGTTATAATTTACAGGTTCGGTTTAAGCCCAATGTGACTTATAAAATTTTTAATAAAATTTTTATGTTTCAGATTAATTTGAAGTATTTGCATCTCCTGTGATCTTCCAGTAACTTTTGAAGAAAATGTTTTTTCCATTCGTGATACATTGAATTACGCAGCACTCCGACACGTGTAAAAATTTTACTATTTTAAAAGTTTTACGTTTTAACACATTTTTGTAACTAATGTTTTGAACAATTATTTTGATTTCAAATTACATTTCTTATAATTACTTAAATTAATTTATAATTTTAACAAACTTTTATATTAACAGAATTAAAACGTTGCATTTGAATTTATTTTGTCATCTCGTTCCGTGACCTTTTCTTTCTATAAATTTATGACGTTACACCAAATTTTTGGTATCAGATGAAACCTTTACGTTCGAACAAATAAGTCATGTGCTACCTTTATTAAATTAAACAAAACTTTGAATTGTGACGTGATCATTTCTATTGACGCGGTATACATCGCAATATTTTTGAAATTTTATTTACTGTTATAAAACGCGCTAAATTGTTAATGAAATTATTTGCGTGTATGAAAGGATCGAATGGGTGGTTTAAGGATATCCAAGTTATTTTTTATGCTAAAATTGGCAGGTCATATGGACGCTTGGCTGTCTTTCATTTTTGAAATTTTCAACCACATGTTTGTGTTTAATTTGATTTGGTATTCATTAAATTTATCAAAAATCAATTTAAATTTTGGGATCTTGCATGTGGAATGCACGTGTTTTATTAGGTCAAATGCGGTCCGCATTTCTAGTATTTCTAGCGCTCCTTCTAAAATCGTTCTATTTTAAATAAATGCAAGTATTACTTAATTTACATACTTTTTCATTTTTAAAAATTATATTTTCATTAAAATTTCCGTAAACTAAGATATTTTAACTTTATATCCACTGTTTTAAATGCTATTTAAAAAATTTCTATATAATCCTAAATTGATATGAAAGTGTTTGTCTAAAATTTGAATAATATGTTGGACATAATCAAAGCGAAATTGTGAAATTTGTCAAAACCTTAATCCAAAAATCAAATAACAAAGCGAAATCAAAATCAGCACTTTACAAGAAAAAATATAAAAATTTGAATTGCTGGACATCCTTATTGTGAAGGATACCGTACAGATTATGCTAAATTGAAGTATCTTGTGGGAATTTTTGAGTTTAAAGCTCATAATGTTTCTCTTTGAACTCGGAATGTTAACGTATACAGTTTTCTCTGAAAGATCAACAATGAAACAAAAGTTTTACTCATGACCTAGTCACTGAATAAACTCTGAATAATTTGTTATTTTATTCCCAGTAATAAATTATAAGCGCGGAAATTAATTTATGAAGGTGGATGTGTGTATTATTTTATTATTAAAACTTATTTTATAAGAGCTATATTATATTACTTTTATGAACAATAGGAAACTTCCAGTTTGGATTATCCATTTTCAAGTTAGAACATAGCAGGTGCGCTACTTAGACCTTAGCTAAAGTACATTCACGATGCAGTGCAGGTGTACAGCAAAAATATTTTTATTTGTGGACATTTTAATTATTACATAACATTTTCTATCGAAAAGCACCTTTTTAGATTAATGGTAGTTAGTGGTTTAGTTTTCCTCGGTACGAAAAGTCGATAATCAAATCGTCCCACTTGTGTGCATGGGGATATATCATTAATTATGTGTATCTAAGACATTGCACTTCCAATAGTTTAATTTTATCTGAACTGAATAGAACTGAAAAAACATGTCTTAACTACATATCTTTCTAACACCACATAATAACTGAATAGTAACTAAAAGCACATTTATCATAATGATAAATCACTTATAGTTTGTAGGTCTTTAAATTTTGAGTTATAACATACATGAATAGATAACGCCATAGCTTAAATCTTCCCTTGTAAAACAGACATTTGATTTACTGAATCGTCACGGTAAGAGACAATTAATTAGGTAATTACACTGATATGTAATTTAAAAATTTTTGAAATATTAAAATTTGTTGTAATTGTATGCTAAATTTTTAAGTAGCTGTATTAAATTATTTTGTGCATTAACAATTATAAATTTGAAAATTTTGTTAATAAAGTTATATGAAATTGAACTCGATACTCGAGAATTTAAATTAAATTTTAAGTTTAGGGTTATCAGAAATAATTTTTAAAATCATTATTTAAAATCAATTTTACATTTTAAATGTTAAAAAAAGGTTTTTAATTAAAATATGAGAATAACAATAATAAATTCATCCTTATGACATAATGCAAATTATTTGGAGTAGGTACGTGTGATACATTTCTATGGTTTCATTCTTGTACGAGGTAGGAGTATTTTAGTGTAAAAGGTTCATTCCCTAAAATAAATAAAAAAATTTTGGTTAAAGTTGACACACGTAGAGAATTAGCGACATAATAATTCTTTCTTTTATGAGGTGATGGAAATTTTTACTTTATTTAATTTACGTTGAATTGGGGTGGCTTAACTAAAAAATTAATTTTATTAAATATTTCGAACGTGAAAAGTAAGTGAATTGATTCCTAAGTTATTCTATCTCAAGTTATTTAGGAAAACTTATAGAAGAAAAATTTGTGAAACTGGTTTATTTTATTAAAAGTTTTAGGTTTTGAGATTGATTTACTTAAATTGTTAAATTTTGTAGATTTTTTTATGTATGATGAATTGTATTGAAAGTGATGAAATAGAAAACTGCAATCGGATTTGACATTTAATTTTCATACAAATTGCGGTTTATGATTTTAAATTTCGTGTTTAATCACAAACCATCGGAAACGCTAGTTGATGACCTGTATTGTTTTTATATTTTTATTTATTTTGTCAAGTAATAGAAAATTTATTTATCTATTCGTCCTCATATGTAATAATTTTAACTTACCAATGTAGTGGATCTGAAGGCGGTTGCATGTGACCGAAACGCGTAACCAAAGATTAAATACCTAATATAATTGTGAGAAATAAGACGTTTTTTACTTTTCTTTTTCTAATTTAATATAATCCAATTTTATTATTCGCGATAAACCCGTAGGTCGAATTACAAGTTAGTGGTTTTGAACTAATTTGAATCAGTAGAAATAATTTTGAAATTATTGAGAGGGCTAAGGAAGGGATTCTCGTGTTTCAAATCTTAATAGTGACGAATAGCTATTATTTTGTTATTAATTGCTAAAAGAACTTTTGCATAATTCCAATTCATGTTGGATACTGACTGATCTACAATGATCAATACTGAAGAAATGTCATTAACGGGATTTCACGTTGCCTTTCCCATAGGTCCCATATAAAGTAGGCTAGATATAAAACACACAGAATCTGCTAGATTCTCTTGGATTTCTGAGTTAGTTCACTAGCTAACCTAATATATTTTAACTTTCCAAAAGCTGTCCAATTCTCGCTCTACAGTCGGTCGATTCATGCTTTTACACCACACTCCTTGTTTATTATTACTAAGAGTAACAACTAGCTGGATCCCTTGTTTCGCCCGTAACTGTGACAATTATTAGTGGATTACTAATTTTCCGCGGTTATCCTGTCAACGCTGGTAGTGAAAACTCCTTCATCGGATCCTTTGTGAACATACTTAAGGATATATTTAATTGACTGTTTTTCTGTGGCTGTAAATAACTAAAAATTTCAAATAATATTAAAATTATCAAGTATAAATTTAAATTGATTATAGGGCAGTTTTAGTATTTGTATTACTTGGCCGTCTCTGCGGGCATGTAAAGGAAACCGATCCCTCTCGGTAAAATTTACGACCATTACAATGAAAATCAGGGTCACAGGCATATCAAAGATCAGCCTAGCTAATCTAACATCAACCTACTCGTAAGATGTAAAGATAACTTATTATTAAAATGTTAATTGTAAAATATTAATAAAAATAGAGAATTAATTAAATAAATCGATGTTACTGCCGATTTAAACAAAAATGTCAATTTATTTAATTAATTATTTACGTATAAATTTGTACTATCGAAAATTACCCAAATAATAAAAATACAGCTTCCAGTCTTAATGTAGGAAGAAGAGGAGTTAAATAATTAATCATTCAACGTGAAAGCCACCATCTTGTAAAGAAAAGCTTACGTTATTTTGAAAATGTCCAAAATACCTTAATAGGTCAGTCCCTCAGAGATTTGAATTCGGAAATAATTGCAAGAAATCTGTAAAATTATTTCAATAACTTTATTTCAAGCCTGTAGTCAATATACTAAAGTTTTTCTCCTGGTCTGGTATTTGCGTTTGACTACACATTGAAAAGAAGATGTCGAAATGATACTTTTCGAAATTATTTTGTTGGACGTCGATTTTATGGCGAAATAAGTAAATATCAATATTCAAAGTAAAATTGTCTGCAATTAGCATATTTTTCGTAAAAATTAACTCTTTTGTCGGTCTAAAAACTTAGTGTGGACTGTTTTCTAATCCAAACTAAATGTTTTTAGCTTAAAAATTGCATTTCGAATTATTTCTACACAGATTCTATTTCGGAACGTAATAATAGAAATATTATTGCATGAAAATCCAAGAATTCTCATGGTTATAGCTCGGGGAGACTTGTTTAACGAAAAATATGCTTTAAAATGTTTTGTAAAAGTTTTATATCGAATACAATTATTCAACCGATTATCTGTAGAAATTAAGAATCTTTCACCGACCAAATGTAAATGAAAAATGAAAGATTTGATGATCTAAAAAGTCCTGTACATTGTCGAAGATTTTCTTAAATAATTCAAGACAAAATTATATTTTACAGCGTTTAGATAAAACCTAATCTCTTGATCTTCGCCTTTTCTTGTATTATACTATGAGAATAAAACTCAATAAATAGGGCATTATAAAATCTTTAACAAGCTGTTAAAATTAACAAATTTATAAATGGTAGATTTTTCCTGTATTGTACCATTTGTTTTTGTTGAATATTTCGTTGGTTACTCCACAGATTACATTTATCAGTCAACTGGCAGTTTATACTCCGATAACACCTGGAGGTTGTTATCGATTTCAGTTGCAACAAGTTTTGTTCAACTTGAGCGAATTTTCAACCTTTGTTTTTTTGCTCTTACTAAGGATCGTACTTACGTAAAAAAGCACTACTAATTTTTTTGTCGATACCCCATTACATTCTTTCCACCGCAAGAGTAGGAGAACGAGTTATTAAGCAATGATTAAATTATTAGTTATAATTTCAAACTCCAAAACTTTTATAAAAGCTAGAAGCCTTTCACGCTATCTAACAATTAAAGTTTTTGAAGTAAATATACAAATGGTATGTGCTGATTTGATAACCGGTAATAGAATGTGTTTTATCAGTTGTATAAAATAATTAAACAAGACATCACAGTAAATAAATTGCTTTATCTACTTTTATTACCATTTTAATGAATTTATCAAATGCAATTTTACGGAACAACTGACTGCAACAATACCTAATTGTAGCCATGCTGCTATAATAATAATTATAACTTTTAATTGTAATTATAAACAGATTTATAATATTATTTCTGCATTATTTATATTTTAATTATTATTAATTATTAACGAACGCTCGGCTTTCGATTTGAACGGTGCGTCTGGCCACTAACAGCGCGATGGCGCCGGCGGCGATGATAAACTGCACAAATTAAACGTACATATTATTATATAAACATGTAATGGTATTTTTCATTTCACTTTAATTGTGTCTCGAAACGCATTTCCATTCGTTAGTTGTCAAATATTGGTATGTTATGAGTTTTTGAATGATCTTTAATTTATATTTTCGAATTTCGCGCTGTTGATGCAGTGCAGAATAAGTGGATTGGATTTTACGCCATGCCATTTGTCCTACATTATTCAAGTAGAATGTTTGAGGTTCTCGTTGTGATAAAGTTCAACTTAGCAGTTAGTATTGCAATCTATTTTATTGTGCATTAATTTGCATAGAATTGAGACGAATGCTACACATTCACGGTTTTCCAGTGATTGAATGCAGCCAATAACGTATTTTGGCCAGTCTTTCATTAAGTATATTATTGTAGTAGAGCACATTTAACAATTTATTTTAATTTACATCGATAGTAGATGTATTGTAAATTTCCAAGTTATATAATTCCTGAATTTTAAAATTTTTTCTATTAATAGTCATTAACTTTTAATTCCTTTACTTGACAATTCTCCTCTTTCATCATTTACGATTTTCTTCACTTTAATCAATTTATTATATAGGATGTTTTTTTAGCTGCATGAGAACTTCAAATTGAAATAAAACTTTAAATAATTGATGGAATGATATTTAATTATTTTTTTATGAAATTTAATGCCATTTATGATTTGAAAATGATTTCCGGCATGTGACCATCACGACTTATCGTTACGAAGCACTTCCGATCAGTCCAATTTTTGTCCGCGTTTTCCAATATTTCTGGCCTTATTTCATAAATGGATTGCTGAATATTGACCTCCAATGCTTCCAGAGTTGTTGGTTTGTTAGAATAAACCATGGATTTAACATAGCCCTAAAGAAAATTATCTGGAGGCGTCAAATCACACGATCTTGGAGGCCAATTGATAGGACCATTTCTTGAAATAATGTTGTCACCAAATTGTCCTTTCAATATCGATGGTTTCAGTGGCTGTGTAGCACGTATAACTATCCTGTTGGAACCATAAGTTGTCGATGCTTTCTTGGATTTTTGGAAACAAAAATGTATTGAGCATGTGTCGATATCTCACACCATTCACCGTAACGGTAGCTCCTTCCTCATTTCGAAAGAAATGTGGACCGATGATGCCGTTGGCGTGTATTCCACACCAAACAGTCAATTTTAATGGATGCTATGGAGTCTCAAGATAATGTTCCGGATTGGTTTCAGTCCATATACGGCAATTTTGCTTGTACACATACCCATTCAACCAGAAATGTGCCTCGTCACTGAACAAAATTTGACGGTAAAAAATGGATCCACTTCCCAAGTTATCGGTTGTGAGCCCAATATGCGAACGCACGACGCAATTGATGATCATTAGGCTTCAATTCTTGAACCAACTTGATCTTGTAAGGATGTAAACCAAGATCTTGATGTAAAATTTTCCATGTAGTTGACGGACGAAGCCCAAGTTGTTGAGCACGTTGGCGAATTGAAATTTTTGGGTTTTCTTGCACACTTTTACTCATAGCAGCGATAGTTTCTTTGGTACGCACATTTCTTTGTCTTGTTGGTGGTCTTACATCATGCAATGAAGAAGTGGTACGAAAGTTATCCATCACCGCACCAATAGCCTGCTCAGAAGATCGATTATGTCGACCATAAAATAGGCGAAGAGCTCTATAAGTTTCCCGAACGGAACTCTGAAAATGTTGAAAATAAATTTCCACAATTTGGTAGCGTTGTTCAAATGTTAATTTATTCATGATTAAATGGCAAACCTTCTGAACACAAATGTCAAAGAACTGTCATTTTAACAAACTTCATTCCAAAGTTATCCCTATTGAAAGATCTCATGCAGCTAAAAAACACCCTATATATTATTATTAGCTTTACATTCCTTTTGGAATTTTGCTATCCTATATCAAGGATTTTACATATCCCTTTGTGGGGAGGATTAGGCCCCGTAATACATCCTACATTATAATACTCTCTCTGTGCGTTAATATCCTACTTGCGTTATACACTTTCAAACTATAAACTTTTGTGCGCGGTGGCTTCTGCAACCACTCTTCTCCAACCCTGGCGATCTTGGACTTTTGCCATCCAGTCTCCCTCTCCCATGTTGCTCAGATCGTCCGTAACCTGGTCCCACCATCTTGTCTTAGGTCTGCCTCTCATTCTGTCTTCTCCAGGTTTCCATAGCGTTGCCTTCTTCACGATGGAGTCGTCACTGCCCCTCATGATGTGGCCCAACCATCGGATTCTTTGCGACTTAGCATACCTCACTATGTCTTCTCCTTTCAGTTCCCCATTTATTTCGTGGTTCAGTCTTGCTCTCGATTCTCCACTTTCTGTTATTTTGGGGCCCAAAATGGTTCGCAATACCTTTCTTTCGAACGCTCTCATTTGTTCTGCTTCCGCTTTCGTCATGCACAGTGTTTCTGCTGCGTACATCACAACAGGTCGTATTACAGTTTTATACATCATCATTTTAGTATGTTTTCTTAAATTGTTATCCTTTAGGAGTACCTTATTTGCATAGAAAGCCCTGTTTCCTGTTTTTATCCTTTTTTTATTTCATGTTTTCTGTTATCGTTTCTGTCTACATGCACACCCAGGTATCTACAGCTCTCTATTTCCTCTATGTTGTTGTTTATTCAAAGGAGTTTTCTTGTTGGCGTTTTGTTTTTGTTGCACATCATGTATTTAGTCTTGTTATAGTTCACGTGCAATCCCAGCGGTTTTGTTCTATTTTCCAGATCTTCGAAAAGTTCTATCAATCCTTTTAAAGATCTTGCCATTATAAGGATGTCATCCGCGTATGCTATTAACTGGCCTTCTTTGGTCGCTATTGTTCCCCTCGCGTCCATTCCTTTAATCGCTTTCTCCAGTGCTATGTTAAAAAGTGTGGCCGACAGGGCATTTCTCTGCCTAACTCCGTTGTTCGATTCAAAACCATCCGTTTCTCCTGCTGCTATTCTTATTGTTACTGTTGTGTTTTTTAACGTCACTTTTGTCAGTCTTATAATCTTGCTTGGTATTTCCAGCTCTTCCATCGCATTGTGCAATTCTTCTCTGTCTATCTTATCGAAGGCTTATTGAAAATCAACAAACATAATATGCAGGTATATGTTGTGTTCGCATGCTTTTTCCATAGTTTGCTTGAGTAGTACGTGTATCGCTCCTACCGTTGATCTTCCCTCGGTGATCATTAAGAGATCATTTGATACAGTTTTGATCCAGTCTATACGAGTATATAGTAGAACATGCTCTCTTTATTAAATCGATGTTATTCTTAACGAATACTAACAATAACAATGAACCAGAATTTAAACCTTGCGGTACGCAAGAAATTGACGTGAAATGTAAATTTATAGCCAATATATTTAACAAATTCTTATTTAATGAATAAATATGATATCAGTCGTGCAAGAAATTTGTGAGATAAACCTATATTTTTATTCAATTTATATAAGAGTATATCTGACTCTATTTGATAAAATGTCTTTTGGAAGTCCACATACACGGTATAGCCTAGATATTGCGCTCGATCTTTTCTGCAACAAATTGCATTTAAGATGCTAAGGTAAAGGTAGATATTTTATTTGAAAAATTGAATATAAAATTTAACTAAAATATTGTAACGTTTATTTAATGATCACGTAGGTAGTATAAGAATTGTTCAATAAGTTAATCCCAATTGTAGAACAATTAAAATTTAATTAAGCGGAAACAGAGTTTAACGTGGAACTTACACCACGATATAAGCAATTCCTATGAAACTAAATTGGAACCTTAGCACACTTATCTGCCGATATTATCCCTTTATCCTTTAAAGGAAATTCTGGCCATATTTTCTTGAGATTTACGTATCGCAGAACAAGATTTTGTGTTTTGTATACATAAATTAAATTATTTAAGTAAACTGATTTTAAAAATATTAACAGAACAGGAAAATATTATATAAAAAAATGCTGTTAAACCAATTTGCATTTTAAAAAATTAGTAAAAATAATTAAAAAAATTATTAGTGCAAAAACAGTATACATGTGAGCACAAAACATTACAATAATTAACAAAAGCAAACAAACAATTAAAACTTTTTTAATCAACAAACTGCTGATGCTGTTTTGAAATCAAAATTTTAGTAAAAAATTTGTACATAATTTGGAGCAAGTTCGATATGCTGAAATTAATAACCCGAACCAAATTTTGTATCCTATTACTATTAAATTTCAATTAACGATAACTAAGTATTTAATTTTAAAGTAGGATCATTAGTCTTAAATGTGATTTACTACCATTTACTTACAAATTGCCCTAACAATTTTCAACTCCCTTAACATTGTTGTTTAAACTAAACTTTAATTATTGCTGTATTAAATTTTTTAATTTACCCAAGTGGAGATAAATCATTGCATTACGTAATTTTAACTGTATTTCATATTTTACAATGTAAAAGTTTGTTTTACCTAAGTGTAACTTTAATATTTATGTTCGCCATTTTTATTATGCAATCCTATGAAACGGGCAATACAAAAGTTAATAATTTGTGCAAATACGGTTCATCGTAAATTTATTATTAAATTTTGCTTTGAACATCAGTCTACTCTACATCTTTTATAAAATCCGAATCTCTTAGATTTAAAATTTTTAAGAATACGGAGGTGAGTGTTAATTTATTATCAGTTAAATGAAATTTTATTATTTGATCATGGGATTATTGATTTTTAGTATTTCGCATCGCTGATTTATTCTAGAATAAAAATTTGGTTATAAATATTTACACGTAAATTTTCTCGTATGTTAATAATGGACTGAAAATATTGCTCGATTTTCCTGAATAACATCAGGTTCAAGAGCTCCAGAGGTTTGACTGTTGATTCACGTGAATGAAAAACGATGAATGTGTCTGCATGGTCTTAGTGCAGTGTGATGACGATTTTCAAATAATGGAAATCAATAAACCTAGGAGAGGAGTGGACACGTGGGGCAAATTTATTATGTTATCTTAGAACACGATGTACATTTATACATACTGCGGTATCGAGATACCACGTCAATGGAAATACTTTATTTAAGTTCCGGTAAAAATTTTGTTATGAATTAAAGCATGTAACTTATCAAAGTAATCGGAAAAACTTCGTCCGATACCAAGAAATTTAGCTTAAAGTCAAATGATTCGTTAAAAAGGGACATAAAACAGGTTTGAATAAAATAAATTTGAAATGTATCATTTAATAATTGTCTTTGTTAAAAATGTTAATTTATAGTAAATGAAAGATTGTCAGTAATAAGAAAGGTATTTTAAAAATTAGAATTCTGTTAATTAATTGATTTATGTAAAAATCCATGTTAGCGTTAAATTTAAAATAAGTTTGTTAAATGATTACGTGAGTTCGACATGTCACAACTTAATGAACTGCGTATGGAAATTTCATGTCCAGCATCTTTATTTATTCTATCACGAAGCACTTGGGAAGAAGGCAATCCAATCTAAAAATATAAAAGAAAATTTTACTTATAAAATTTCAACGAACCACAATGGGCTTAGTCCATACCTGTACTGTGAAACTTCAGATAATATTGATTTTTCGATCAACCAATAAAAAAACGTCTATGCAAACATCGAGATTGCGGTGAATTTTGAGAAAAAAAATTAATAAAACAATCGATGAAGGTTGGTGTTAATTTTCACACGTGAATGGTGGCGAATTTTGATCGTCCTGATAAAATTGATAAATTAGTGAAAATAATTAGTGAAAATACAGAATACAAGTGTAAAATTAATCAGAATAATTACTTACCTACGTAGAACTGGAAATAAAGTGAAAAACGTGAAGGATTGGAAGTATTTTCGAAGAAATAGAAATCACGACAAAACGAGGTCAACAAACTGCAGCTGGAAGTTTTTCATGGTAAATGAACCCATTGAGTGTATTTAGGTGCGCAATTGTACCATCTCCCATTCAAATAAAAGAAAACATTCCTGAATTTATTAAGGTAACGTGCACATTGAAATACAATTTTAATATAACTAAGTGCAATTTTGCGGACTCCATACGACACGTGTTTTTCGTAATTTAACGTTCAGAATTTTTATAATAGATTTAATAATAGAACTTTTTGATTATAACAAAATCTTTATTGACAAATGTGTGCTAA
This sequence comes from Podabrus alpinus, assembly GCA_932274525.1. Classification (NCBI taxonomy): domain Eukaryota; kingdom Metazoa; phylum Arthropoda; class Insecta; order Coleoptera; family Cantharidae; genus Podabrus; species Podabrus alpinus. The sequence continues at coordinate 60,531,837 of OW026457.1, read as the reverse complement.
ATAAAAACATTAATAATTTTGTAACGAAGGATATTTATTTTGACCTGTTCCACGCCATAATTTTATTTACAGTATTGGTAACGGAACGAACCTACCCTGTACAAGGTAAGATACATGCACTACGAACGAGCTAAGCTGAGGCACATCATTTCATTAAATTGTATTTATAAAATTTCACATATTTTTCCATTGACGGGGTACAATTACGTACACCCATATAAAACATCAACGAACAGAACCTTTAACTCAATTAGCAAGGGGGTACATAGCAATTTTTGGCTAGCCCAACGTGAGGCTACGTCAGCGCATAGCAATACATATTGCGGTGTCTCAACGAATTAAGGAATTAAATATTATTAATTAATTATCAAAAAGTAAAATAAAGCATGAGGTCTCTTAACGCATTGGGAGATTCGTCGAAGGATCGGATCACATAATTGCAATAAATACTCAACGAGGTTATTGAGTAAAAACAAAAGAAGGTCCTAGAATGATAAATGTTTAATAATACAAAAAGATTTGTTCACTAAGTAGTTAGAAAATGTTAGTTATAAGAAATTTGTTAATAGTTTTAAAATATTAGATTAAGAAGTTCGTTATACAATGTTTACGTGGGTTCGATGAAAGAAAGAGGAGTAACGGCTCCGAAAGACCGCTACAAGCAGCATGGTACGGACTACAAGCTTGGCGATGTTGTATTCGGCAGGTGCTAAAATAAACAATAAAAGTCAATTAGTTTTATGACATTTCAAAACTAATTAATTAAACAAAAGCGCGTAACACTCACCAAATTATAAAAAGAATCAAGATTGAAAAATAACAATAATTAACAAGAAAACCAAGACAACGAAAGTTGTAAACAAAGGATTCCTATGTGGTTTCGAAAGTGAGAAGACGCGAATTTGTTCGGTCTTCGGAAAATCAATAGTTGGAGTTGTTTTTGATCAACACCAAGGTGTGAGGATCCTACAAACAAATAAAGTTAAATCAATCAATGAACACGTGGTTCACAGCAGAAAATAATTCACATAAAAGTTAAAAATACTTACTAAGCCAAGAAGAATAATGTATGGTAATTAAATTTGGATGTTTATTTACCAAATGGAATGGTCGATGCACTATAAAATTTAAGCAAACGAAGATTTTTGGTGAAGAAAAATATTTCACGCCAACACGTATAGTGAGGTTAGAAGAACCGGATGGCGAGGTCAGCATGTAAGTTAAGCGGCCTACTCATTTTTTCTAGTTAGTGAAAAGGTAATGCATAATTCAAAAACATTGAAATACACGGGTGATTTGAATTATTTGGGATTAATAATTAAAACAGTAAACATTGTAAGGGTTAATAATTTATTTGATTTTGAGATAAAAATAAACATTGTCTATTCTAATTAATGTGTGTAAATAAAACTAATGGTTATTGTAAAAAGTATATCATTCTGGGATTATTGAAATCCAAACAAAACATTAACTTACAGGGTAAAATAAGCCAAGAATATAAGCCTTCGAGGAATCGACTCCAGAGGTAAGGGGATTTCATGCTCTATTAATATAAAAGTTAGCCGGCATAATTAAAAAAATATATTCAATTCAAATAATAATAAAAAAATATTGCGTAGGTCTTTAATTTACCCGGACATCGCAATATTTATTCAGGTGTGTTCAAGAATCTGAAGCGCTTCTGAGTGGAATTTTATAAAAATTTCTTCTAGGCGTTAACAAAGTTTGAGATCGTTAAACGACTTAAAACGAAAGTTTTTCGTCTTAAACGGTGCTGGTGTAAGAAAACATTAACAATAATTAGTTTGTAAAAATGGAAAAGTTGTGTGTAATTTTTGCTTACATTAATAAAAGTAAACATAATTAAGTTAAGGTAAAACAATGTAGTTGGGTAACCTTTTAAGTAAGAGGGTTATCCAGCTAAAATTGCGAAGGCGTTGTAAATGTAACTTGTGTGTGTAAAAGTGTGTGGGGTATATGTACAAAAGTAAAATATAATAGATCTACAATTTTACACCTTAATCCCTGAAGGTCTTGGTTAATGGAGCAAATTGTCCCCGAGCACGTATAAACGCAATGAAGCGGGTTGCCCTTTGCTAAACTGGCCTTATCTAAGATGCGATGTCCAAACGGCATTAACCGCTTTAGAAAACATTCCGCAATGGCAAATAAGCTTTTGACATGCAATATCTCTCACTATGTTACCAACACATTAAATTTACAAAATTCTTCAACTTATATTAACCTATTTCACGCAATTTCTACAAATTTTAGTTTTTGTTGTAGTTTAACTGCCAGCGGCAAACGTAAAGTTTCATAAAACATTATAAAGCATGCGTGACAAGATTAGAAACAAATAAACTTATTTTAAGCAGACACGGTGTTGACATTGAATAACGAACTCTATTAACACGAACTAGGGATATACGACAAACTTCCACCTCTAATTATAACACTGTTATGAACTAAATCCCTTGCCTTGGATAAACTCACAAACTTCATCTTTGTAAGCAATAGTAAGTAACCTTAATAAATTAGACAAGTTTTAAAATTTACTCCAAAGTAACATTTTACTTAAACTAGGCAACGCTAAACTAATGTTAAAATTTATACAATTTAATTAAAGTTGAACAAATTTATATTAACTTCATTAATCTGTCACTCACTAATCAATTAATCTAATACTCGTAAATTGTTAAGAAAATTTCAAGATTGTGATTATAGATTTTCCTAGTAATTAATTTTCAATCACAAGTTTCCTTCATACTGTACTGCTTTCTAAAAAACTCCCTGAGAAATTATTATCCTTTTATAAGGAAAAACTTCAAAACATCTATTTCTGTGTCTTCTTACTCCACTTTCCCGTGTAGTCTAGTTAAGGTGGAGCTACAGTGCATTTAGCACAATCATGGCAGCATGATGGTGGCCTAATATGTCATAACTCCTGAAAGGAACAAGCAACACCGTACGACAATTATTCCATAAGAACGGAGTCTCACTAAAGCCACAGTCAACCCCTGACTAAAATTTAACTAATGGAAATAACTTATTAACTCTTTGAACTCCGTTTCAGCCAATTGAATGAGTTCAATTTTATTAGGTAGCGGTATGTTGTTGTAGTGAGACTCCAGTCTAAAGAATGAACGTTTCACAGTTTGATTTCACTGCATATAACACTACAGGTGAAAACCAGAGCAAAGTTCCGTCACGTTCGATCGCGACAATGAGGTTTTTGAGGTTCAATTCCGATCCATAGAAGATTGGATCACAAAAAAAAATGATTCATACATTTAAATTGATCTATTTTTTTTTTTTTTTTTTTTTTTTGTAAATTGATCTAAAAATAATAAAAAACAGATTAGAAAAGAACATCCTGGAGCTGGAGGAACAATGCGGCTTCCGAGCAGGTCGATCATGTACTGACAACTTATTTACAATAAGGCAGGTGACGGACAAAAGATTGGCACATAATCTTGAAACACATTTAGTGTACATTGATCTGCGGAAAGCATACGATAGTATCCCACTTACCAAACTGTGGCAGGCATTGAAAAAACAAAACGTGGAAGACCAATATATAAAAGCCATTAAGAATTTGTACAATGGCAATAAATGCTGCGTTCAAGTTGGTAAAGAAATGACCTCGGAATTTGAAGTTACAAAAGGCTTAAGACAGGGGTGCTGTTTGGCCCCCACAATGTTTAAAATATATATAAATGAGGCACTAAAAGAATGGAGAAGAAAATGTGGAAAAATGGGGTTACAGATACACGACGACACATTATTCTCACTGCATTTTGCGGACGATCAGGTAGTTTTCGCGGAGGATGAGATAGATGCCCATTATATGATAAGAAAACTGAGCGAAAAATACGGTAAATGGGGCCTACAAATAAACTATTCCAAGACCGAATATATGGTTGTGGGGGGAGAAGCCAAAAACCTGGAAATGGAAGATGGATCGGTAGTAAATGGATGCAATAAATATAAGTACCTAGGCTCCCTCATTTCCAGCAAAGGGGGAAGCGATGAGGACATTAAACAAAGATTAGGAAAAGGAAGAGCAGCAGTTAGACAATTACACTCTGTAATATGGAATAAAAGTACCACAAACACGGTTAAAAGAAGAATATACAAGAGTATCGTGGAGAGTATAGCTATATATGGGGCGGAGGTTTGGGAAATATCGGAGAGAAATAAGAGGAAAATAAAGGCGATGGAGATGGACTTCTGGAGGCGAAGCTGTGGGTTAACATTAATGGATAGAGTGAGAAATGATATCATTAGAGAAAAAATGGGAATATCAATAGATATAATGGACTCGATCGAGGGAAGAAGACTGAATTGGTATGGACACATGAGAAGAATGGAGGAAGAGAGATGGCCGTATAGGGTGTGGCATTGGCTACCAGCGAAGAGAAGGAAAAGGGGAAGACCTAAGCGCACGTGGAGGAATGACGTGGAACAGACGATGAAGCAAAGAGGACTCCAGGAGGAGGACTGGAAAGACCGCCGAAGGTGGAAGATAGGATGCGAGAAACGCCGTGAGGTGTAGCCCCACTCGCAATATAAAAAAAAAAAAATTGATCTATTTAACGGACGGATTTCTCAAGACTGTGCATAAATCAATGGGACTAACCAATCTGAACCTGTTTTTTGAGAATTAAAAAATAGGTGTTTCGCAGTTAGGGTTGTTTTTTAAGTTTCGGGATCGATTGAATTTTGCCAGTACTGATCTGATCAAATCAGTTCCACGTTTTAATTCATCAATAAAATCTAGACATGCCATTCGTTGTAGTTTTTTGTATCTTATAATTTTTTATATTATCTTACCTTAGGTATATCTTACCAGAAGATCATAGTTTTGAGGCCTGTAGGCCGCACAGGAACTTTTTTAGGTTTGTAACTAGAAAATGAACCAATGGAAATATGAATAGATAAATTTCATAATCTCTTATTCGCTAGTCATCATAATTTTTAGGTTGGCAAAAACTATAATGGCCAATAAGATAATTTAAGGATTGTTTAATCCTTCAAGCCATTGTAAGCAATATATTATGGTTCCAACCCAACTTTCTTAGATTGGTAACTAAATAAAACTGAACCAATGATAAGTACAAACGAACCTTATACATATAACAGAATTCTTTTTCTTCCTCCTAATATAGGTCTATGAACTGTTCTTTAACTAATTTCTTGCCTTCGATATGCCTGCACTCTGTTTTTTATATTGTTATGATGGTAAATCATTAACACAGAGGGCCCGATGGATTTACGTGCCTTCCAAAGCACGGAATACCATCAAGAAATTTTAGCCTGTACCCGGAGTAGACCGGGGAACTTTGCATTAGCAGTTAATGTGTCTAACATTCAGGCCATCACCATCATCACAACATATTGAAGTGAATTCATTTAATCTTTACAAATTTTTTAATTATGATTTATAAAGTTTTAAAACGTATAAATTCAAATTCATGTGGTTCCTCTTGTGACCATCTGTTTATTTTACGTCCGTCACACAATAGTTTGCCACTGCATTTCATAAATTCAAAATTTTCTTCTTTAACCGTATTTTTCCAACTTATAATTTAAAAACTTTTAAAATTTTGAGTTTTATTTTACCCTTTTACACAATTTCTCAAATATGTGTGCTTAAACTCAAAAATATAAATTTTTTTACAAAATTTTGCTCATCAAGGCTCAAAAACACTTTTTCACAAACTTTTCTAGCGTGATTTCCCCGTCCAGGGTCATTCACATGGTGGCTTACAATTCAGCTCGGGTCATGAAACTAGCCCCGGCCAAAAAAAATTTTCACGTTGCCTACACTAAAGATGATCCTTAATAGAGGCTATAGAAAAATTATTTTGCCTGAACCCTTGGAAAATAACCCTTATTTCGAATATTTAAAAATCCGGGCGAATAGGCCACGCCCCCATGCAATTTAACCAAAATTGGGGTAATTATCGGACTTTTTGGGTATGTTTCGGTCCGAATGTGACTAACACCGTTACGGACGTTTAAAATTATCAAAGATTCGATAAAATCCGAAAAAACTGCGAAAATAGGCAACATTTATACCAGGGGATACAAGTCACGTAGCGTCAGGCTCGCCTACTGGCATAGAGGTCCCCTGTCGGAATGAGGTCACCCGGAAATTGATATTTTTCTTTGAGATTCGGATAGCTGGGGGTGTGATTAGTAGTTTTAGTGAAAAATATTGGCAAAAAATCGTAAACTATACCCGTGTATTAACGAAAAACAAAAAAAAATTTCGTGTGTTTTTCGATTTTTAAGGTGTTCGTTCTATCGATTCGAAAGTTGTTCCATTGCCAAAACCTATCTCCGGGACTTCCGCTCCGCTCCATTAGGCCCTACGAGCGGTTTTGACAATGGTTTACTGGGCTAAACATACTAGAGGAATATTAATCCACCCCAACCGGGATTTTAGAAAAACGGGATCTTAAAAATCGTGGATATAGCTTTTAAAAGTATAGTTGCGGTATGGGGCAGTAAACTTTTACGTTTCACCCCCAAAAAATCGAATAAAACAAAAAATAATGTGAAAATAGTAACCTTTCGTGCATGATATTCTTACTAGAGGTGTGGTCGAACTGCCGCACAGTGGGGTATTTGGCCTCAAAAGGTAGCATTAAATCAAATACTATTCCAACGGATTTCTAAGTAGGATATTTATTTTCAGGGCTCTTAGTAGTATCTAAAAAAAAACTTTGCAGAATTCTGGTACATTTATTTATTAAGAAAATGAATTTATTTGAAAAACTTTGAAAAATTAACATCAGCAAAAAACACAGAAATAGTTTTTGGAAGATATGTGTAAATATACATTTATCCGAAAATACAGGTTGTGATATCACAATACAACAAATATTTAATGGATACGAATTCAGAAGAGAAGTAGTGAATAATTTTTATATTTATTTTTCAAGTAATAGCGTTAAAAGTAAAAATATAGCAAACATTTTAAATAATGTCTTGGTCATCTTCATCATCCATCGATCGCATCGTCACTCTCGGAAATCTGTTTATGATCATCAATGACTTGGTCAGTAGGGGGTTTTAATAAATGTAATACCTGCTGAGATAAGTATCAAAGGTTTTTTTTGGGTAATTCTCTTTTGTTTGTTATAACAGGGTCAGAGGTTAAAAGAAATCTGTTTAGAACATCTCTGTTTGAACTTTCGCGGCTACATTTTCACGAGTTATGTTCACGATATCTCTTGAAATCTTTATTTAACTGACCTATAAGCAGAAACGCAAATTTAACTATTTCTGGGCCAAGAATTAAATATTTGTGCATGGTAGGTGGCATACAAGACCATGGGTATTTATCAACAAAGTACCGGGCAGTGCTGTGGCAGTGTTCCCGAAATCTTTCAACATTTATTTCGTGACCAGAAGCCACAACTATTAATATCACTTGCATTTTTCTAATAAGCTCTACATCAATTACAGTTACTTCAGCAGAGTTCAGGATTTTCAAAAAATCGCCTTGCCGTGTTTCCATCATTAGAATTGCCAAAACCAGGTTTAGGTTAATCGATAATTAAACCACAGCGTTCTTTAAATTCTTTTTGAATCCGAGTCTTGGTTTCGGCTACTATATCTTTATCACTACCGCGAGCTTGCCATTTTTTGATAGGTAACTTATATGCCATATGGAGTAAACATTCAAAAAAACGAATCCAATCATGTAAAATTGATAAATAATTTGATAAAAACTATATACAGGGTGACTTAGAAATTTTTGAGTTCTCCAAGTAAAACGCGAATTAAAAAGAACCTCGCAAAGATTCGCAGCCAAAAAATTTATTTTAAAGTCTCAAGTATCAGTATTATCCGTAAAAAAAAATAGTAACTTTATCGACCTTCATTCATATTCAAATCTTCTTTTTTGTCTGATAATCTTTTACAAAAATTAATACAATGCATTATATGATTGTAACCATATTTATTTAAAGATCAATTATTACAGACTTTATGTAAGATATTTGAACTTCTTGTTTCCATAAGTAAAAGTTACAATTTATAACGATTTCTAGCAAAAATAATCTTTGAAAAGAATGCGTTAACCCCCCCCCCCCCTCAGCAAATTCTTAGCATCTTTTGACGATGTAGTGGAAAGTTGAAACGAGTAATATTCCTATAAATTCACATAATGGTGCCCAAGATAGTGTAGTTTACGAAAATCATAATAGGGAATATGCATGTAGCATTTGATTTTTGTATTTCATGCCACCTTTTGAGGCCAAATACTCCACTGTGTGCCGGAGCGAAAATTTCTAAGTGTTAGGGTAAACAATTTTCTCCGTGTGGCTTAATTAACCCTACGGTTCCAATTGCCACATCTGCCAACAAAATATTGGCAGTAATTTGCCGTGAAAAAATTGACCCTAGTGTAATGGATAAGCCAACTCCCAGTGCGTCGGAAGCAGGCCGTGGTTCGCAAATCTTGAGGGTATCGCTTATAAGAAAATTAAAGATGTTAAATTTAAAATCGTGTAATTGCTGAGGCTTGAGATATTTTCAAATAAAACGACTCTAACAAAAATTCGACGTCTGATTAACAACAACAAAACTATATACGTATCTAGTAGATCTAATGGTGACTCACTCATAGCGTGCAAAATCACGTTACGCGCCCATTTCTAGTATATACTAATTAACAAAAATTAAGTAAAATACTGTCGTAAGCCAAAAACTGCAATTTTTCAAAGCACGAATTTATAGTCTTATAACTTAAAAATAAAATAGAAACTACTAATCATAGAATAGTGAATTTGCGTTCTCCGTTCACTTTTTTCTGAAATTGATCCATGGGCAGTATTTTTTAGATGCAGTTTTCAGATATACGTCTACTACAAGAGTGGACGCGTGTTGTATGCGTTCGTGTCCAATCAATATTTATCAAACAAATATAAATCAAAATAAAATCCAATTAAAATGTTTCATTTATATAACGACAAATTAGTAGAGGAGCACGTTGAGAACCTACCATGCAGGCAATAGTACTGTAGCTGGAATACCATCGACGAGCATACTTCTAGACATGCATAAACTTATAGCCCGTGGACTGACGATACCAGTGTCAAGACTAAAAACGAGAATGAGGTTCAAACAGCTGTAATAATTAAGGATCCCGAATTTTAATTTTTTCTTGCTAATCTTTTGGTTGACAATATTTTCGGATAGAATGTTTGGTAGAAACCCGTATCTATAATATACATAAACATTACTTATCGCTTTCTCAACAATATCTTAAATACAATCGGTTCTTACAAAACACATTTTGGAATGGTTTCAATAATTTCAAGCTAGAAATTTCCAGAAACATTTTTACAACTTAAAGTTATTATGCACTTTGTTTACAGTTATTTTAATTATTACAGTTTTGCCGGTTGGCCTTAAAAATATTTTACACCAATGCTATTTCAGCCAAACAATCAAGTTTAATTATGATTTGAATTATGATTTCTGATAATTAAACTTTTTACAGGGCTTCGTTTACTTTTATGTTGAACAATTTCATAAAATTAATTTCTGTAATCAAATTTTAAATTCCATAAAGCACCTGCTAAGTACTAAACTAATATTTATATGTTTAACATGTGTTCCATAATATTTTTTAATTGGTTATATTTTAATTCAGTTACTCGTTTGTGTTTGATGCGAATAACATACTTTTATTGGGATCAATAATATTATTTATTAGAGATACTACATAATTTATTGATGTTGTGTTATTTTTCCCGCAACAGAACAATTATAAATAACATAGACAATGAAGATCATTTATATGACCTTCACGTATGGTAGCGATCCCCCTGAAGGAGTTAGTAACTAAAAGGTTATGGTGGACGTCTTTAAGTATGCAAAATCTGTTTTTAATTTTTAATTTGTTTCTGGTTATTTAATGTTAGTTCGCGACCGGGCAGTAGAAAATGTTAAACGATAAAATTACTATTATTCCTTTTTATTTTCGGACTTGACCCTGTTGAGCTGGGTTTATGTACACTTCGTAACGTGACGCAACCCTACTATGTTTGATTGTTGCGTTGCGTCACAGCACAATGTGTGCATAAACTAAATTTTATTTCCTAACTCTTGAGGGAAACTGGGTGCAGATAAACTGAGAGTGAACTGAATTTGATGGTTAAATTTTAAAATAGTCTTTGTAAAACAGTCTAATGTGTATTTTATATCTATACGGCCCCCGAAGTTCTAATGAATGCATTGTTTTAACAATAATCTTATTAAATTTCAGTGACACAAAAGTTGTTAACGATTTTTATTTTGATTAATCCCATACTGACCTCAATGTGGTAAGTAGGTAATGCATTTTAACTATTTGAACAGCGTTTAGAATTATTTTCCAATTTTTAAAATTTTAATAATTGGAATTTTAAGAAGCTTTTGATGAAAAAATATAATAGCATTATAGCAGGGAGTAGAAAATCCTTGCAACAGGCAATTTTGCATTATTAAATTAGATGAAGCAGCCAATGCAAGTGCAAAGACATAATGTGTACGTTTAAAAAAGAAAAAATCAAGTTTTGGAGAGGCGCTAAATAATAAAATGTTAAAGGCAGCTATTACGTGATCACAAAGCCAAGAAATAAAGAAAAACTTAATTTTAAAGAACATCTAAAAGTTGACAGAAAGAACTGCCAACTTTAAAAAGCAAATTTTTTTCTTTTCAAATTAATATTTCCATCTAAAAATACAACATCGTATAAAAGCTGTAATTAAAATTTCTCACTTTGCTTTAAAAAGTGCCAACGTTATTTTGCGTTTATAATTATTAAATTAAAACCGTAAGAACTGAATAAAAAAGAATCATATTTTTAAGACGCTAAAATTAAGTAATAACAATTTCAAACAACCCCCAAGTGATGTTTTATTTAAAGGTAATGTTAATGCAATTAAGGTAAATGGATTTGAAAAGGAAACAATTTTGGAGACGTTCACCTATATTCGTTCAAGTAAAGAGAATCTAGTGATTTTGTAAGCGGAAGTCTTGTTGACACTGCAGCCAAAAACGACAGCCTTTTCGCGTAATTACTAAACTTCGATGGGAGGTTCCGCAAAGTATTGGGTTTTCCGACAACCGGAGCCGACGCCTGGATCTCTGCACACTTACTCTGGCGCTTTGCCATGTACAGCAATACTAATTAAAAATAAATTAAAGTTAGGACATTAAGCCGTTGCAGTCATGAACAAAACTTGACATTATTAAGTATATTGATTTATTGAAATGTATATTTTATGGCCAATTTAAAACTGCGATAATCGTATTTTACGTGGTATTAAATTATATTTTTCCTTTAAAAATTATTATACTTGATATTAATTAATCTATTTTATAAACTTCTCTAAAATTAAATTTTGAAAAATTAACTTAAAAGTTTTGATAAAATATTTACATAATAATTATAATGCCAATAATAATTGTCAAAAACTAGTTTAGTTAGAAAATGAGTAATTTGTAATTTACAGTATCTTCGTAATTACGGGTTAATCAATCAAATTAAGTATAGTTTCTGAAAGTTTTGACAATTATTTTGATAACTTCTATAAAGTTAACACTTTGTAATGCATGTTAAACAAACTTCGCAATAAATTTTAAACACATAATTATGCTTGGTTTGGTAATGGTTTGGTAATTGAATTTGTAGGACGATAGCTCAAAGCATTGATCTCTTATTAGACGTGAATGGTTTTAAAAAAAATTTGATTATTATATCAACATCCATACAACGGCGATGTGTTCGTTAAAATGGAGTTTCATATTTATTACAAAATTTTACAATTAAAAATCGTCGACAATTATTTTGCTGCAAAATTAAACTTTTGTGCTTCCATAATTTTTAATCTATAAGAAAATACGAAATAATGCCACCCTTACGATGAATCTTCAAGAAGACATATACCTTATATGGATTCCTCAATTATTCTTTTAAATTTTTTAATATATTTTTAAAAACTTATCTCAATAAAATATTGTAGATGTTCCGAGCCGAAATTACCTACATTTGGAAGTTTGAAAATGCAATTTCATTTTCATTGCTCTTTGTTAAAAATAATAAATTACAGAATTATAATGATTGATATTCATAAGTACAGGCCAGATTTATATTCATTCAATATTTTGTTTGGTTCATCAGTTTGCATTCATTTTTGGGTTCCAGGCGCTTCCGGGGAACAAATAACAATCTTTTTTTTAATAACCCTCCGTGGTAACTTTGCCTGTTGCTAAAGTCATGGAGTTCATTTTAATTACATTTTGTGTATTGTGTACTTTAATTTTATTTCGGATGCACTTGCCAGCATTGGAATGAAATGAAATGAAAGGCATATGAAATTGAATTATTATTATTTATAATTTTATTGTATTATATTAATAATGGTGTTGGCAGTTAATTTAATACGAAGACATAATTTAGATTAATCGCTTTTATTGATAAACATTTATTTTTTACTATTTTACTAATATTTCAATTAAAAAAAGTTCTTCCGTTTACATTTGGTAAACAAAATGGTCATAAAACCATAAAATATTTGTAATAAATGAACTTACCTATAACTTGATATTACTAAAAAATTTTGTTATTGTGTTCATTTTATTATTTTTGAAATAGCGCTAATTTTAATAAAATAATATAATAAAATATTAACTAAAATAATAATAAAAAAATTGATACAAAGCTAACTTGTGTGTAAAAACGAATATTGGTTAGGTATTTAGTTTTATCCCTACTAAAATTCACATAAAATAACTGTGGGGTTTATTACCGTTACTTGATGAGCCGAAAAGTGCAGTTTTGCAAAGTATCTAAGGTTTATCAAATCAAATTATTCAATATCTCCTATACCAGGGGTCGGCAACCTTTTGAGACGGAAGAGCCAAAAGTTACAATTTACAAAATTTCCCAGTTTTTAAAGAGCCACTAACATTTTTGTAGATTTGATTTTTGATTTAAAATAAATAGCTTTAAATATGAAATAATATTTATTCATATAAAAATAGGTATACAAATGTTTCGCACAAAACATATTAAAGTATTTTAGCTAGCTCTGCTAGAATAATAAAATTAGTAATCAAATAATATATTAACTATAATTGAAGGGCCTAGTGGAAAAAGTAGTTAAGTAACTTTTTTTTTCAATTTGTAGTTGAGCACATTTTCACATTGCGGCTTTATTCTCTACAAATTAGTATAAAAATCAACAAATTGAAAAAAAGTGACTTAACTACTTTTTCCACTAGGCCCTTCAATTATTGAATAATAGTTAGTTACAATAGTTACATGAATGGGAGCATTGGCCTTGCATGCCTTTTTAAAGTTTGGTTAAATCTGGCTCATAACTTGTTGTTTTCAGTTTCAAACACGCCTCTAGATTTTTATTTGTTAGTTGGCTTCTTACTCTACTTTTTATTATATTCATGGAAGAGAATGCTTGCTCGCACGAATATGTTGACCCGAAGATCGTCAGCACTCCAAATGCCATCTTCTTCACCTTACTGTAGCATTCTGGAAGACTATTCCATGCGTCAAATATGAGTGCCTCAATTCGCGGCATTTCTTTTAGAGCTGTCCACTTGTGCAGCGTGACGTGCATACTTTTCTGGACCTCCAACTCTTCTAACTTGCTCTTGAATTCTGTGAACTTGCCACTCCACGAGTGTTTGGTTTTAAAATCCAGCAATTGCAGTTGAAGCGAACCAGATCTCATTTGTATTTGTGTTGAGAGGATTTACTATGAACGCCAGAGTACTTGCGTTTGTTTTGAATTTCTTAAATCTCTCAGCGAATCCATCCTTCATTTTGTTTATAGCCATGCTGAAGTAATTCGTGTCTATAGTTGCATTGGTTTCTTCACGATATTGCTTCAGATTTTCGAAATGAAGTAATTTACCGCTCTCCATGTCTTCGACAAAAGTAATTTATTTTCAAAACAAACCACTTCTTCAAGCAAGGCAGAGGCTGGGTTTCCCTTTCCTTGCAGTTTTACATTAAGCTCATTTAGTTTCTTTGTGATATCCACCATGAAGTTGAATTTTTGCAGGCATTTGTCTTCTTTCAATTCGAGATGGACAATGCCTTTTTCATTGAAAAATGTTTTTGTTTCACTCAAGCAAGAAGCAAAACGTTTCAATACGTTACCCCTGGAAAGCCATTGCACTTTATTGTGCAGAAGTAGGTCAGAATACTGGCTTTCTATTTCTTGAAGAAATTCCTTAAACTGGCGATGGTAGAGTGCTTTTGCCAAAATGCTGTTAATGATATTAATTAGCAAGTTCATGACCTCAACTATTTCGGCCGGAAATGTTTGGGCACAAAGCGCCTTTCGATGAATTGTGCAGCGAAACATTAAAATTTCGTGGTTTATTTTTTGCCGAAGAATTGTTGTTACCCCTTTATGTATTCTTGTCATACTTGTGGCTCCATCAGTTGCTATGGAAACGATTTTATTTATATCGATTGCATAGTCTTCCAGGCATTTTTGCACAGCATTCGCTATATCTTCTCCACGAGTTTGCCCTGAGAGCGGCAGCAATCCTAGCAGTTCTTCTAGTGGATAATATAATTATTAATATTTGCACATGGCACTGGAGAGCCGCATCTTGACATCGAAAGAGCCGCATGCGGCTCGCGAGCCGCGGGTTGCCGACCCCTGTCCTATACGAATAAAAAATCGAGATAGCAGCACTTAGTTTCTTGTTCCTTTTCTCTTTCCTACTTCGGTAGGAATTCTTTAATTATTAGGACTTCATTTGAAAAATCTATGACATTATTGTCAGGCTAAATCAAAACTACAGAGAATATATTTCTTTAATGAAAATCATTATCTTTTAACATTTCAATTCCATTTATTTTTAATAATGTTATAGCAGAGCACGCGAGGATTGCTAATTTTAGTTCTGAAAAATGCTTATGCAGTTTTATGCTAAGTGCAGTTTACGTTATATGATTTATCATAGAATTAATTTTACGATTTGTCTTAATAAGCATATGGTTCCGCATTTACGTACCATTGCGATTTGTTATAGTGAGGAACGGCTTCAAAGTGAACTTATAAAGCAGTTCGAAACGAAAACTTAAAATTAAAGCTTAATTTATGCACATCCCGTAACATGACAACGCCACGATCCACAATTATGATTGGTCAACCGGCGCTTATGATTCGCATTTCATCAGTGCTAAGATTGAGTATGGAGAACCTACAGTGTAACGTCAGCGTACGTTTCAAACGAACCGAACGGATGCTTACACCGAGTTGGGGAAGAGCATGTTTTTGTTGGCAGCGTTAGTTTTTAATTTTGCTACATAGTTTTACATGGAACCGTACGTGGTACTTCCACCTTAGCAGACGAGCGCTCTACATTGGTGTACCATAATGTACTGCACGCTAAATTTCACCAAAACGGGCCAAATGTACATTTAAAAATGTCAAATATACGCTAAAAATACACTTAGAAATAGATTTAATTTTCTTTATATTTTATTTTATCATTAAAAACACATTTATACCTAGTCACTATTGCAATTGTAAGCAAGATACTTTTCCAAATTTTCCGGAATGAAATTTAATCTCCTCTTCGAATGTTCTTAGTACTTCGGAGTTATGCATTTTGCTTTTGTAAATAAATACATTTATTGTTACTCAATCGTACATTTTTCTGCTAGGTGTTTTTCAATAAAAAAAAGTTAATTTTCTCATTGCATAATGCAAACGTGTGGTCCCAATTTATGGGGTATCGTTATAACGTTTCAAAGTGAAGCTGTGCAGATTACGTCACGGATGAGTGAGGTTATGTCGAATTACGTCATGAATAGAGGGTAATAATTTATTGTGATTTCATATTTTATGTGATAAATAAAAAGGTTTACCTAAAAAAAAGTATTACTACGAGTCTATTAATTTTTATTATTATTCGCTACAGGAAAAATTTTTCCAATAGGTACATTTGCTTACTTTTTACAAGCAGCTTTAATTAAAATTTCTATTAAAAATTAACTTTTTCTCTTTAATTGAAATAACTTTAAGTCTAAGGAATTTATAGCTCGTAAAATATTGTGATATGTTTTCGGGCGATGTTATTAAACTTTTATATTGCCCTCTTGTTCTTAGGTATTTTATTTATAAATCAAAGAATAATATTTTTAAATTTCGATTGTAGGTACATTTTTAATCGATCAATTTATTATTAAGTAGTATTGGAACCAGGCTTCGCCCGGATTTTATCATGATTGACCAGTTTGTGGATATGCACTTAAATGTCCGTATCTGGGAGTAGAAATGACATTGAACTGAAAATAGTTGCGTTGACCTAGAAATTCGCAGCAAAATTTTCTGTTAAAATTTTTACACAAGGTTTTGTAGGGAATTTATAGGTCACCGCAACTATTTTTATATTAAATTTTACTCCACATGGAAGAAGCAATCTGAGCTTTTCATATTTATTTTATTGTTAATTATAAGTATAGACGACGCGATAAAATCACTCGAAAAATCTGATAACGCGGACACCATATAATATAATAACACAAAAATTAAAATTATCTTGTAAAAATAACAGAGGATAAATCGTACTAAAAACTAAGAAAGCATCAATTTACATTGACCGTATTCGTAGGAATCATCCAGCAGCCCCGTACTGGTAATAATACAAAATAAAAAACGTAACTACTTAATTACTTCCTAAGATAAATTAAACTGAAGGCGCTTGGCCTTAGTCATTTAATAGGGATTGCCTTAATTGTGCAGCTTAAAGGCCGCACTGAACATGCATCTATTGACCAATTTAGCGTAACAGATACATAGACAAATAAATTAAGGCTAAAAATAAAGACAAATAAAATCTGTTTCCTCTGTGGTGCATTAAGGTGGCAAAATCTTGCTAATTACTAATCAGTGCGGTCTACAGGCCGCACAACTACGGTATTAATGTATTACATAGGTATAGAGCTATTATGTAGTCTAAATTTATCTGTTCATCTGTAAAGCTAACAGTTGCGTATATCTGCAACGTTTAATTGATCTATTAGGCTGAATTCCAATTGCAGTAACCGTTAACCACTGACTAAAATTCAATTAATGGAAATAACTGCTTTATGAGTGGGCAGATTTTTGAACTCGGTTTTAACCCTTTGAATTAGTTATATTTTATTAGGTGGCGGTAGGTGGTTGCAATGAGATTCCAGCCATAAGCCGCTGATTCGTCCCGCTCAGCGCGACCTACATCCTTTGTAACGAAATTACAATGAAAAGTATGTATTACATCTTTTATTTTATAATCGATTTCCTCAAAGTTTACGAATCACGACCTGCCCCGACGTACTTGGAGCTGGCTTACTAGAACACCAGGGTACACTTTCTCACGGCAAATTTACTGCCAATATTTTATTGGCAGATGTGGTATTTGGAACCGTAGTGTCAAATCAGTCACACGGGGAAAATTGTTCACACCTTAACTTTGAAAAAGGATCTTTGTGACGATTTGGACGATCACTCAGAGGTCGACCCGCATTAATTTTTATTATAAATTCTTTAGCCTTATTATCATTAATTTCTGAATGAACCGCCCTTCACTCTCCAATATAATTTCCCCAATAACGTTGAGTAAGGGGGACTTACAATTCAATGTCTGTTCTGAATAACAAAAAATGGTAGAGAATGGTTTAGGTATATAAACCGTACGGCTACACCGAGTTGGGGGATAGTGTGCAGTTAGTTGCAGCACGAGTTTTTAATTTTTACCAGTTTTACCACGAATCGAACCTGCTACCATTAGTTGATAGCTCTACTACTGTGCTAGTCGTATTGGTATGCATTACCTCCAAGGGGTCGCAATACACCAGAGATTTAATGGCGCTTTAGCCACGAGTTGTGTATATCGTACAATTTTATGCAATCCTAATAACTACCGACAAAAAAATAGCCAAAAAGAAAAATTGAAATAAACAGGTACAAATTAAATTATATAAATTGAAGTCTTCTTCTTCTTCTTATTCTGTTATAAGATCTGTTGATCTGTTTTTAAACCGAATTTTGCTGATTCTCCTGTGAAATGGACTGCCAGCTGTCTCTCCATCTCTTGGGTGGTCTACCCGGTTGTCGGTTGCCTACCGGTTTTCCCTCCCGCGCAATGCGCGGAAGTCTTGTTGGACCCATTCTGGTGACGTGCTCATTCCAGTATCGCCTTCTTTGTCTGCCCCATCTGACTATATCCTTGACTCCACATTTCTGCCTTATCTCTGTGTTTCGCATTCTGTCTCTCAGTGTTTTCCCCGCTATCGGCCGCAGTGTCTTCATCTCGGCTGCTCTCAAAGTGCTCTTTGTTTTGGACGTGTCCGCTCGGGATTCTATGCCGTACGTTAGAATAGGCCTTACGCAGGTTTTATAAATGCGTGTCTTACTCTCTATAGCCATATATTTATTACTCCATATTAGATCCCTCATGCTTCCTGATACCACTGCCGCCCTATTAACTTGATTTTTTATCTCTCTCATTGGGTCATAGTTGCTAGCTATATCCACTCCAAGATAATTAAAAGACATAACTTGTTCGACGGCTTTGTCATCTACTACCAGTTTGCATCTTTCTGGGTCTCTTGAAAAAACCATACTTTTTGTTTTATCACTGGATATGGTCATGTTTAGATTTTGAGCACATTTATAAAATTTGTATAACTGCCTCTGCAGGTCGTCTTCTGTTTCTGCTACCAGTGTAGCGTCGTCTGCATAGCATATCAAGCCGATGGTCTTGTTGCTCATCTTGTAGCCCAAATTTAGAGCGGCGACTTCTTCTATAATTTTATCCATTACAATGTTAAAGAGAAATGGACTCAAACTGTCTCCCTGTCTGATGCCTCCTGGTGTAGCTATATCCGTGCTTGTTTGATTATTCACTCGGACTCTCGTTGTGGTGTTGGTGTTTAAGGCCTGTATTGTTGTGATTATATTTAACGGAATCTTCCTTTCTTTGAGCATCTTTACTAAATCGTCTAGGCGGACTCTATCGAACGCCTTAGTGAGGTCTACAAAACACACAAATGCCCTTTTGTTGTATTCGATTGATTTCTCTTTTATCTGTCGTATTGTGAATAATGCGTCGGTCGTCGATCTTCCCCTTCGAAACCCCTGCTGTTCTTCTCTGTTGCATATATATTGTTCCAGCCTAGTCTTCAAAACACTTGTAAACAGCTTCATAGTTGAGCACAGGAGAGTTATTCCTCTGAAGTTCTCGGGGTTTGTCTTTTGACCCTTATTTTAGGAGTTCATTTGGGATTTTGTCTATTCCAGAAGCTTTTCTATTTTTCAGCTTTCTGATTCCCTCCAACACCTCCGCATGTTGTACTTCTATCCTTTCCTCTTCCGTGCTTCTTTTATCTTCCTGCGGCGTCGTCTTCTCGGATTTATATAGCTCTTTGAAGTATTTTTCCCATTTATCAAGAGAGATACTTTTAGTTTGTATGTACTCGTTTACAGGTTTTTTCTTCTCTTTGAGCATTTTCCATACCTTTCTTTGTGCACCGTACAGGTCTTGTTCCATTTCCTTTGTAAACCTTTCCCAGTATTCTGTTTTTATTTTTTTGATGCTTGCGTTAATTCTATTTCTAATTTCTTTATACCTGGTATGATTTTCCTGTGAAGGGGAGCTCTTATATGCTTGATAAGCCTTTCTCTTTTCTTCTGCCAGTTGTTTAATTTCTGGGGTGAACCATGGTTTGGTTTTATTCTGCGCATTTAAGTTAATTTTCCTGACTGACTATAAATTGAAGTGGCTGTTAAAAACACATTGCAAAAGATAACAGTGTATGCAAAATTACTTTGTAATTATGCAGTTTATAAAATTGTTTATTAATGTATCCCATTACAAATGTAACAGTGGCTGTATGATTAAAAGAAAGAGCGCATAATAATTATATAAAGCTTTGGCGGCAAACAACGCCTACACGTCGAAAGAATATCTCATTGCAATGTGATAACGTATTCCTTTCAAGGAAGCGATAAATAATTCTAACGTAAGATAAATATAGCATGTAGACTTTTGTTGAGTCAATAATTATGAGGTCATACTATGATCCCATGGGATCAAATGATCCCATAGGAGCAAATTTACTAATAAACAACACGTGGGACTGAAGAAGGTCATTACGAACCGCAAAAGTAGTCCTAAATCCATGATAAACACGCAAGGATTGCATAAAAATGAAATGTTCGTCAATTTTATACCTGCAGGTTTTAAATTATTTCAAATTGTTTTTTTCCCAAAAATGTATACCTAAGGGCTTAAGTGGTTTCTTAATCGCTCATGTGATTTAATGTCATTATATTAATATAATATACCATTAATAAAGAATAGACATTATTTAGAAAAATTTATTTTTCAATACATTGCATGTTATTATGCATAGTATTAATAATTTTGTTTGTTGTGTAATTAATTGGTTTATTTTTAAAGTATAATTTAATATCTGTTAGTTTTCAATAGTTAAAAAATTACATATTTTATACAGTATTAATAAAGGCAATAATAGGATAATTAATAGATTATCGTTAGTCTTGTTATAAAGTTATAATTTACTAGCTTAAGGTAATATCCTGTTTTGCATTCCTACAAAATACCATAGAAATTCGGGTAAGAGGTTTAGCAGTGATACACCTTTTTCACCTAAAGATACTAACTTGGAGTTCTTGTATTAAAAGGGGCGATAAGAGTGCTTTAATTAAAATAATTGTTAAGTTTTAAGTTAACTTAAAAATAACTATGGAACTCGTAATTATTTAGAAATTAGTTAAGAATTCACGGTTACATATTATTTTTCGAAGCAATTACGGTTGGCGATAATAAGAGTATTATTTTGTTGGAAAATTTGTTAGTCAAATTAAAATTGTAGTGTAACTTTTTTTACAAATTGCTTAATTTAATAGGCAGCGAAAATGACAAAAATAACTTACGTTCGTCCGCTTCTTAATACAACACGTTTGCGTGAAACGAGCTGCCATTTCCGGACACGGCAGCTAAATTGAAAATAAGCTGATGCAATTATGGCATAATCAAAGTCTGAAATGAACAGGCATAAAAGTCATTACTTGCATAAAACTCTACTTACATCCTAGTTTTCCGCTCACCTGCTTCCTTGATTCGATTACAAAAGACGACATAAAACTTTTAACTGAACATGTTATGCGCTTCTAAAAGAATTTTGAAGACGGTATAGATTCAATTTTATTATACAGCTGAAAGTTGCCAGCCCAGCCGTCGAAAATATGAACAACTCCTCTACACATCTAAATGAAAATTATGAGACAGAAACGCATAAATGCATATTTATTAATATCGTCAGTCGTGATATTCTTATAGGTACTCTTCACTCTGCTATATTGTAAATTTGGAGTGTTCGCGTTCTTTTTGACGGAATATTATTTGTGTTTTCTACTTATGGCACATCTTTTACTTGCGAATGCAAGACATGTTTGTTTTTTCCTTATATTCTTATTGTAGTTGCCATAATAAACATTTTAGCGAAGATTTTCAAATATTAGGTTGCTTCAAAAATTATGCTAATCTATGTATTACCCCAATGATAATAGTAGTTTTCAAAATCAATATAATATGCAGGTACAATTTGCTTCCGATAACAACCGAATATTTTTACATATTAGGTATACTATATTGGCATTTTACATTGCACAACTTCATCAAGTAAGAATTTGTTGGATATAGTGGATATTTTTATGTTTTCAATAACATTTTAGATTTCTTGTGTCCGCTGGCCAAGTTTATTGATATTGATAGTACAGGGCACAGCAAAATTCTCTTATTCCTGTTATAAAACAATAACATATTTCAAGCTTACCCTCTTGATTGAGGACACGCGTGTTTGCCTTTTATCTTGTTTGCAAAGCACGCACTGGTGCAGTCAGAGGGTGTCTAGTGCTGAAATTTCTAATAGTTTCTTTCAGTTGAAGAAAAAGTGAGGGTTATTTTGATAAATGGAAACTTTTATTGCTCTTCATTCAAAAAATTGAAGGGTGGAAAAATGATAAACGTTAGTGGTCACATACATTGAAAGTTAAGTCTATATTGATGCGTTTCTGAAAAATAGGCTATGGTTTTCCAGTAAGCATTAAATAAGAGGTACGCTTGCCTATCCGCAATACATTTTATTTTGACAAAATTTATTTATATAATTAAAAAAATAGTCCAATTCGGTCAGCAATTAAAATTATTGATACGAATGAAACTTTTTCTTACATAGGTATTACAAATTTTATTTTTAAATTTATCGGTTCGTGGGCAACACGAGACAAGAAATTATCAGAACTATTAACTACAAATTAATATTAAACACTACATTAGTATAATTTCAGAAGATGAAATTTAAAAGAAAAGAAAAGTGGGAAGGTTTCATATAGTAGAAGGTTTCGTGTTAATACCTTTTGGTAAAATGACGCAACGGTCGTAAGTTCCAATAGCAGCGCATGTTATTTGCTTTTTCATAAAAATTCGTTTTCTCTTTGCTGTTTTTCTGATTTTTTCCAGTTTCTTAATAAATTAATCTATTAATCGCCCGATGATATCATAGCACGACGAAATCGCTAGGGAAAGATTTAATAACAGTGCATTTTATTTTCTTTATCAAAAAATAGTATATTACACACCCAGGGGCCAAACGAGGCCATTTAATCTCGCATGCGAATTGCGATCCTGCGGTAGTAGGGGTAGCGGTAGGCACCCCCTCTACCAAGGGATCGCAATTAGTACCAGAGATATAATGGCGCTTTAGCCACGAGTTGTGTATACTATTTTATGCAATCCTAATAACTACCGACAAAAAAATAGCCGAAAAGAAAAATTGAAAGAAGCAGGTACAAATTAAAGTATATAAATTGAAGTAGCCATTAAAAAACGCATTGCAAAAGATAACAGTGTATGCAAAAATATTTTGCAATTTATAAAATTGTCTATTAATGTATCCCATTACAAATGATAACAGTGGCTGTATGATTAAAAGAAAGAACGCATAGTTATATAAAGCTTTGGCGGCATACAACGCCTACACGTCGAAAGAATATCTCATTGCAATGTGATAACGCATTCCTTTGAAGGAAGCGATAAATAATTCTAACGTAAGATAAAATATAACATGTAGACTTTTGTTGAGTCAATAATTATGAGGTCATACTATGATCCCTTTTGGGATCAAATGATCCCATGGGAGCAAATTTACTAATAAACAACACGTGGAACTGAAGAAGGTCATTACGCACTGCAGAAGTAGTAATAAATCCATGATAAACACGCTAGGATTGCATAAAAGTATTTTGTGCATTATAATGATTCTAACATACAGATAACTATGGTAATTTATATATTTTTAGCGCCTCAAAGTTTTGGTCTATGCAATTGTGCATGTAAATAACGAATCGCAATGTGAAGACTTTCATTATCTGAACTTTTACTACAAAACTATACATTTTTGTTAGCTACGGCAATTCTTGGTGTATTTGTGTTGTATTTTGTAAGATAAAAAGATTTTACATTATTTGAACTAGAGAGGTGTAACTGGAGAGCTTATGGGAATTATCCGTTTATTTTATAATTACTTTGGTTGTTTCACAAAAGTAAAAGGGTCTATGCGGTCTGTTAATTTTAACAGTCTTTTATTTTTAGGTAACGGAAATTTCTACATAGGTAAAGTGCACTTTCAATATTGGAATACTGATGGACACTTTAATACAGTCATGTTAAATAGAATTTGAGACTAATTAATATCGCAGAATGATGTTCAGATGAATATTTTGCCCGATGATGTCATTACTGTTTAGACACTTAAGTCGATTTTCATGTTTGGGTTGTTTACGGTAATTAAAACAAATGGCTTCATTGTCGTACCTGTATTTGCTTAATGACTACTTTACCTCTACTCTCTGCCACGTTGTACGTGACCTACTCGCATGATACAATCTGCCACAAAACGCTCATGCGCGTTTGTCGTTAAATACAGTCTGAACATACCCCCCACCTTGAAAAGGTGCGCTTTCAAATATAATTAACAAAATATAAAATTCTTACAAAAAAGGAAGTATGATATAATATAAATAACTTGACACAATTAAACCTCCGTTTGTCCACTTGAACAATTCTCGCTCGGCAAGGGGCACACTTTCGACAAAGCTCGTTGTATTATTGCACCTTTAGCAGTTTTAACAGACACCACTCGAACTACGGAATCTAAGCCCGGATGCGCTTCTACGATTCTTCCCAATTGCCATTTTTGTGGTGGAAGATTGTTGTCCTGAATAACAACTAACTCGCCCAGTTGCAAGTTCCGGTTTTTGGTGCGCCATTTGGTCCGTTGCTGGAGCTCATGGACATACTCTGACTAACGATTCCAGAAATGCAGCTTCACGGTTTCGATATGTTGATAGGTGTTCAATTGGCTTGCGGGTACTCTCCGCACGTCATAGTCTGGTAGATGGGCAGTAGCCCTTCCAATAAGGAATTGTGAGGGGTTTAAAGGACGGTAATCATAAGAATTTGTCGATAAAGGAGATAAGGGTCTTGAATTTAAAACTGCCTCTATTTGTGTTAGCAAAGAATAAAACATTTCATAAGTAAATGAATTCACACCAATAACCCTTTTCAAGTGATTTTTGACGGATCGAACCCCAGCTTCCCACAAGCCCCCAAAATTAGGTGAATAGATTGGAATGAATTTTCAATCAACTATTTCATTAGCAGACGCAGCTATGAGATCATTCTGACTTCTTTGCAGAAAAATACCTAGCTCATTGAGCTCAGAGTGAGCTCCCTGAAAGTTGATCACATTATCGGAAAACATACAACTTGGCTGCCCACGACGGGAGACGAAGCGCTTAAAAGTCATCATGAATGCCTCAGTCGACAATGCAGTGACCAACTCCAAGTGGATCGCTTTGGTGACAAGACATATAAACAGCGCGATATAGCATTTACTGTTTTTACTGCCGCGCCTTTACTTTTTAGTTATTATTCATTTTATGTTTACTACTATATATTTGATATAAATTTTAAATATTCTCTTAATAATTATGGACAAAATGAAAAAAAAAGAAAAAAAGAAATGGCTATAAAAACACTGAAATTTTATCAATTAATTATTGCATAATATATACATATAGTAATATAAAATAACTATTTTAATACCTTGTATTGCCTCCATTTTTATATATAAGTTGAAAGTCTTCCATTTTAATAAACCTTCCTTTCCAGGTTGCCCCACAAGGTTTCTATGGGATTCATATGTTTCCTTGTAAAACCATTGTTTCGTTACTCTGGCAGTGTGGCACGATAGATAATTTTGCTGATAAGTTGTATCATATCGTTGTAGTATTCTTCTCAATATTCGATGAAAACATCTTCCACTAACGCCGTGTAAGCAGTTTCCTTCATGAGAGTTGAAATAAAAAAACCAATGGTGTTGCACCATTATATCCAAAAGCGGCCCAAACCATCACAGAATCACCATCGAAGTTGCGACTAAATGTGGTGCTCTTTGCTTTACGAAAATCATGCCAATAATACTGTAAACCATCAGGGCCGTCTAATTAATTTTTATCTTCCCTGAATATCACGTTGTGCCATTCATCTTTTCATGACATAAAATTTGGCAAAACTTAATTTTTTTCTATGTGGTACGACTTCGAGCATGATTTGGTTATGCTTTTCGTCCATTAAGGATGTTTGCATTAAACGTATTATTAAAAAATATTCTGCCATTTATCACCTGTTTTTATGTCTACTTCTATGCAGTTTATAGACATAACTGATATAAGAGTGAAAATCATTGATGACATTGTTTTATATGAAAATGCAAGTGATCTACACATATAATTATTTTACTGCGCAAAATACTATATTGCAAATATCACAGAAATTTCAAGTGTTCCTATAGCTATTTCCACGACTGTATAAAGGGAGCGACTGCTGCACGGTCCGACCGCGCAACAATTTTTCATTTGGCAACGGTCCCACCGCACCGGTCGGTAATGTTTCATTCGAAAACGGTCTGACCTCATTGTATGTAGTTGTAATCATTTAACAAGGGTAAATACTTGAAAAATGTATATAGCCAAGACTCGGAATTCCAATGATTTCCAGAGGATTTCAACGAATTCATAGTAATTGCAAACGAATTTCAAATAAAAAATTTCAATGGAATTCCTGATCAATGTACACAACTTTTCCTGGATATTTACCCCTAGTTTAACTTTAAGCTGATAAAAATTATAAACTTATAGGCACTTGGGTGCCCGATTTTTGTGTGACGATAATGCTGACGGTGTGGTGGTAACTGACGAATTCTATTGGGCGGTTAATTTAAACACGTATAAGTTTCACAAAACCAACTATTAAACTGTGAATTGGTGTTTATTATTAAACCAATTGGATCTGAAACAGTTTGCTCCACTAGTAATTCTCTAAGTGAATAGAAATAGTTCAATTTTCAACTTATTACATATTAATATTGAGTCGGAAAACATTTGGTCATAGGAGTTGCCGTCATTTACGAAGGTTTCTTGCTTGTTGTCTACTTAGTCGATTACAAATTATCTTATTTTGGAAACTTATCACTCAAATGTTGTCTTTTTATTGTCAAAAAAAAGATTGTGTAAAACAGTATACCTACTACATATTAACAAAAGTTCGAGTAGGTATTGATTAACTATTACTTGAATAACTCAAAAATTTGGTTTTCTGTTTAATGTAACTTTTACGATTTTAGTCAAGGTTTGGTAAACTATATTTTAAATTGCTACCTAGGCACCTATAGAACACTATATAATATAATATGTAAGTGGTAGAAAATTAAGTGTCACTAAAGTATTTGATATAATATCTAATTTCCAAGATAAGAATAATAGAACAATTTATATTGACCCAATTTTGTAAAACATGAGAAGGCACGAATAAAACAAAATTTTCAGCAACAGTACTGGCTATTCAACAGCTGAAAAAAGTTCAATTAATAAATTATGACAACAAAATGTAAGTAGCATAGAAATGTAAGAAAGAAACAAAATTATTGTATTAATAGTTAATTTGTAATATTTTTTTTAAATTTTAGAATAAATATTGTGCAAATACTATATTAAGCCGAAATAAAAATTTCTGTTATAACTTTATTCTGAAATATTCTTAAATAGATATTCGTGTTTTTAACAGCATCCTACAGTTATTTTCTCGAACATTAAATGCTTCTAGTCCGGTAGAATTAGGTTTTCTCGCAGAAAAAATTGGGTAGAAACTGAATTGAAAATACTGAAATATTGAATAGAATTTGATAATACATAAGTTTTATAAACTTTAGAAAACACTTGGGTTTTTTTATACACATACATACAGCCTTGGCCATATTAGTGGGGCACCCTTTAAAATAGCCGTAAATTCCTTTTCAGTGTAATATTTGACCGATCTATTTTTAGTAGGTAGTCTAGAATGGTATTGTGATATAATACAAAGAAAATTTTGTCCCTTATTATTTTTATGAGGGCCATAAAAATTAAAATATCTTAAAATGTACAAAATTGTTTAATTTAAAGAAAGCGAACGTTCAGTTAGTTTCAATTTTTTTGGTGTACATTTGTGTTTAAAATAATTAAAATTATTTCTAAGGTATGTAAATAATTTAATACGCCAAAAAATAGCGATTTAAGCGAAAGTAAAATGGCACAAATAATTCTCTTATATTCGCAAGGGTTAAATCAAACTCGGTATGAGTTACCTAACTCTCACCATTTGAAACAAAGTTTCTTTTGCTACACACTAAAGAACACAGTTAATATAACAAATTCTCAAAATATGAAGGGTGAATTTATTATCAAAATTTTGAAATAATCGAATTTGAACTTGGCTAATTTTCATGAAATTTTTATGGATTAACGAGATTCTGGAGCGCGTCAGCCCATTCTGTGGTCAGTCCGCGTGGATTGAATGACTTCGACACTTAGCGTATTTCGCTCGCATTTGCTGCTTGATTATCGTAGCGGTAGCATCGATGGAGGTTATTGTTATTTCCTTAATTTTTACTTTTTAAGCAATATTTGAGTGATTTAAGGTTACTGTTATTTCCCTTATTATTTTTATTAATGCAATATTTGGTTTTTCATAGTAGCAGTTGCTCGGATAAAAGGTTATTGTTATTATCTTTATTTTTATTTATAAACAATATTTGGGTGTTAAAGGTTACTGTTATTTTCCTTTCTTTTTATTTTTAAACAATACTTGGGTAGTTAAGGTTACTGTTATTTATCTTATTTTTTTATTAATGCAATATTTGTGTGATTAAACATGACAGGGTTTTCGCTAGTAGCAGTTGCTCGGTCGGAAGGTTATTGTTATTTTCTTTCTTTTTATTTTTAAACAATATTTGGGTGTTTAAGGTTACTGTTATTTTCCTTTATTTTTATTTTTAAACAATATTTGGGTGTTTTTTTAGGTTTTTTGTTGCATGCAATTCTGGCGAAGCCAACGTTTATTATGATAATTTAGAGACCTACTTCTTAAGATATTTTTGGTTCTGAAAAGAACCTTTTTTTTGCGAAGCGACGATCGTGAAATTATTCTACCGGAAATGCTGTTCGGATGTGACTTATCATGTTGTAGAATCTGTCTTCATGTGTTCTTCCGTAAATGGAACACCACATGAATTGGTCCAAATGTGCCGGTAGATATCTGGAACCCATCACACCCAGTCTACGGCAATACATTTTTAAGGTAGACCAGAAGCCCTCCACCGTATTTGTGCAAACCCCACTAATGGGGTCCACAAAATTACGACTGTGGTTTACGGTTCTGTGTAAGTAGGGTGAGACGCCGCCGAGGGTGTTAAGCCGAGAATAACCCCTCCAACAATCCGTCCAGATTTCCGTCCCAGGTAGAACATATTGTTGAATGAGTGTCTCCAACGTGGTGGCATCCCTAGTTTCAACATACTTAACGATGCCACGCTTTTCTGTGCAACTGTAGATTCCCAGCACCCACTTCTGTGAGCGTATGGGAACCCTGCCGACATTGTATTTCCGCCGGGTTATGACACTCTCATCAATTTGAACTACCTGTCCTGGACCGCCAATTGTCAGATCCTCAGGGGTATTCAGGAGCTTCCATGTGCATATGGATCGGAAATTCCTGTACATTCTGTAAACAGACTGCCGGGTCATTCCGACGACTAATGCAGCAGCCCCAGAGCGGACACCACACGCCCACTGATACAGAACCTTAAACTCATTTTTCGGGTGGATTCGACGGCGCTCAAAAATTGTATTGCTGTTTATTGTGTATTCCCTCCTGCAGCGTGGGCACCGAAAACTATGGTTAAGCCACCAACCATTATGATGTATTAACCGACAAATACGTCTGCAATTGTTACTGCTACAACGGCGTACACGCGGGAGTAACCTTAATTCTTGCAAAATTTCAACGCTTTCACGATCGTCGCCTCTTATAATTGAAGCGATAACTTCGTCGTTCAGTTCCAAGTCAGGCATTGTTGCAATACGACTGCACGGTGCGAACTGATGATAAGTTTACCGTGTCCCCACTTATATTTATAACTTCTGTGGGCGCGGCCTATACCAAGGCCGTACGATGTGCATCGGCCGGTGTCTAACGCATACAACATGCTACTTTTCTCGTACTTTTCAAAAGTCGATTTTGGGGCTATTTTTTAAAAATTCACCTAAGTTTTTTTTAAAATAGACTAAAATAAGCCTTTTCTTTAGTGTGTAGCTGAAGAAATTTTTTTTCAGCTTGTGATAGATAGGTAACTCTGCCCTCAAACTCATATTAGTAAAAAAAATGAAATATTCACGGCATTCGGTTCAAAAGCAATTAAAAGGTACGAAGAACTAAATTCGTTCAAATCAAGAACGAGAAGTGGTAGAAAACGATAACAACCCCATATGAAGACCGGGTGTTGCGGCGCGTGCGTATTCGAAATCGCAAAATGACGTCGAAAGCGCTAGCTAACCAAATGCGTGAAAACGGTGGGCCTTCGATTTTGGCACGAACAGTTAGAAGACGGCTTACAGAACAGGCCTAAGGGGTTGTAAAGCCCGGCGTAAGCCGTGGCTTTCGGAAAAAAAGAAAAAAAAAGAGACTATAGAGTGGGCTCGTGAACACCTAAATTGAACCGTTGCGGATTTGGAGAAAGTAGTTTGGTCAGATGAATCAAACTTTGAGGTACGTAAGTTAACAACCCCTATTTTATAAATTGGATGATAAAAATTTAATTTTAAACTGATTTTACAAAAATTGTGATTGTCATTTGTATCATTATTATTATTTTTGTTTGCATAGGTTTTTGGCATCCCTGGGGCTGTGTACGTACGTTGTAGAATAAGGGAAGAATATCGTCCAGATTACATCGTACCTACGGTGTAACACCGTGGTGGGGGGGTAATGATTTGAGCTTGCATTGCAGCAGCAGGGGTAGGGAACATCTTCGTGTGCGAGGGTTGTATGAACAATTCTACCCACACTGCAATGTTAGAGACCAATCTGATGGAATCTTACGCTAAAATATTTCGTAACAAAGGCCCCAGGGTATAATATTTCAGCAGGACAATGCTCTTGCCATACCTCGCGAGCGAGCAGGGTGGTTTGTGTCAAAGGGGGTGAATGGGCCTGCACAGTCACGTGACTTAAATCCAATTGATTATTTATGGTTTATTTTAAAGAAGAATGTAGGACAACACAACTGTAAGTTAAAATCGGAATTGAGGGAAAAATTGCAGATGGAATGGTGTAAATTGTTGCCTTGTATCTGCAAATCATTAGTCCACGGTATGCCAAAAAGGGTTGCAGCTGTGATTTAAATTTAAATTTAAATTTTAATCGTTTGTTTCTTTTTATTTTCTTGCTTTATTAAAATATTACACTTTTATTAAGGTGCCCCACTATTATGGCCAAGGCATATGTTATTAAAACTTTAATGTAGGTACTATTAATGAAAGCTAATTTATAAAATATCTTTCACGAGCTAATAAGTTCTCAATAAAATCACAATAGTAAGAAATTCTGGGTGTGCTTAGTACTTGGATGGTGACCTTTTGGGAACATCACGTGTCGGTGGGGCGTTTACCCTAAGCTCTTTGTGTTTAATTTTTACGTCACTTGACCATAATGTTTGATACAAAAATATTTTTTAACTAAACTGTTTATTGCTTTTATTTGAATAATATAATGTTTATTTTTAAATTCTAGCTAATCGTGACTATTTCTATCTTCCTGTATAATTTTTTCTCTAACCTAGTTTGCGAGGAAAGATGAGAAGAATAAAGTTATAAGATACATTTATATATTGCTGAAAGCTCAAAAATAATTTGTACACTCCACCGCTGCCACCATTTGTAACTGGCACCATTACCTATTTCAACAAAAAGAAGATTTTGTAGTTGGGTACGAGAATAATTTTGGCTGATTTAGTAATTATACTTTTCACTGCTTGCAGACAATCTAAGCTATTCCTTAAAACTATCTCTATTAGATCCAATAAATATAATAAGTTTATCTATATTTTTATATACGAGATATAAAGGGTGTTCTAAGTGGTTTCCCGTTGCCTTCCTCATAGTCCACAGATTAATATTGGGCTTGAGATCACAGCAGTATATCCGGTACGGCTGGATATAGAACTGTAGTTTCCCGCTTACTAGCCTGCCGGTGCGGTGTATGCTTTACGCTGCACTGTTGGATACTTCATAATACACATACATGTTTAAATAACAAAATAAATATATAATCAAGACGATAGCACGAGAAATGGGATAGCGTTTTTAAACATTCTCTGTATGAATCCTGTAGATGCAAAACTCGGTAAATGCAAACATGTTAGTTTTGGGGTATGAACGAAAAACAATTTTCTGTTTTAATCAGGATTGCTGCAGGCTGATTTTTTTATAATACGTAGCTGTAATGACCAGAAATTGGTTCATGGGGTCCGGGAACGTACCTGCAGTAACAGCGACCGTCAAATTCGAAAAATAAATTGCATTTACTTAGTTTTCCAGCGCTACGCTGATCAAGATTAAAAAATTGTAACATGCTTTCCAATTGATTAGTCCCGGCTTACGCCCTTTTTTGCTTTGTAATCATAATTTACGTTAATGTTTATTTTTCATTTTAAATTAATTTTAAAATAAAGTTAACGGAGGGGGACGTACCTCGACTAATTGTCATTATTAGCACGTCGTGTTATTCGCTAGAATACAAACGGCGAGTTTTGCAGCTATATGTCACGAGTAAAAGCTGAGTTTTGCAACTAATCCTGTTTTTTGATTCAATTTTAAACGTCATAAAGAACATTTTGTTACAGTTTCACATCAGATTTAGATAGAGCGTAAAATTTACCGTAACCGCCAATCAGGAGCGCCAAATTATTTTCTATTAAGTTGCTAATGATTCAATTTTTATTATAACCACAGCAGTGCATTGATGTGATTAGCGAAGTTAAGTTGTAAGTAAAAGAGAAAGAATACGATGGATCCACCTCAAAAAATGGACCGTACATTACAGAGAAGTAAAGTACCGGCATGAAATGGAAAAGTTTGATTATTATTACTTAGGCCCAGTTGTTCAGTTTCGGGTTATCTTTTAACCTGGGTTATTTTCCATAGAAATGATTGTTTCAAGAATTGTTTCCATGGAAAATATTTAATTCAGGTTAAAAGATAACCTAATACTGAACAACTGGGCCTTAGTAAATGATAAATACCAACCGCAAAAATTTAATTAGTGCAGATTATTTGATATTACATTATATGGCTATCATAAATAACCAGCTAACAATGACTTTTCACACCAGAAAGGTAGCTGTATAGAAGCCTAGGAACTGACGCTAAAGCGAGTTCCACCTTGTTTACATTAAATATGAAAAAAATTGCCTTAGTGCGACAGGTCCTTAAAGAAACGGATCTAAATTTTTCGGGTAAACTTGGGAAAGGGGTGAAATTTATTTAATTTAATACATGTAAAATGAACGATGGACTTCTTCGGTTACTGAAGAAAAAGGGGTTAGCGCTTCCCCCGTTGCCACGGGAATCCCCTTCGCACGCGAGATTAAATGTCTGGGTTTTGTCTCTCGCTATGTAATACTATACTATTTTTTTCACTAATCATTTTTGAATATATATATATATATAATCAAAATCCTCATTTACCCTAAGGTGTTGAGGTGGTTTGTAACAATTTAACTAATTCTTCCGGTTTATGAAATCTTTCCATTTCTTCCTGTCCATAGACATCTCGCTAGCTTCCCTCCAAGTTTTTTCCCTTTCTGTTAGAATCTTTCCAATAGTTTCATTCCAGGTTTTATTCGGTCTACCTCGAGTTCGTCGACCAGTTGCTCTCGCCAACCATATCTGTTTCACTGGGATATTCAATTGCATTCTGTTCAGATGTCCAAACCATCGGAGCTGTTGTCTTTCTATTCTTTCTTGTACAGTGCCTATTTCAAGTTTTTTCCTTATTTCATCATTTCTGATTCTATCCCTTCTAGTAACTCCTTCGACTCTTCTAAGATACTTCATCTCTGAAGCTTGAATTTTACTCTTCGTTCTTTGTGTGGTAATCCATGTCTCGCACCCAAATGTCAATACTGGTAAGTAAATGGTCTTATATACAGTCATCTTCGTCTTTTTGGTTATTTCTTTTTTGTTTATAATGGCACCGCACAACGCGTGGTACACATTTGCGGCAGAGTGCAGCCGGTTATTTATCTCGGCTTCGTAGTTTCCCTTACTTTCTATCAGCACACCTAAATATTTATATTGTTCTACCTGTTCTATTTGTTTGTTCTCAATTGTAATATTTATCTTTTTGTCCTCCTTCCCAATTACCATTGTTTTAGTTTTAGCTACGTTTATTTTCATGTTTTTGTTCTTCAGGGTCGCATTCCATACTTCGATGTTATATTGTAGGTCTCTCTCGTTTCTTGCAAACAGCACCAAGTCGTCAGCAAATGCAAACTCTGATACCTCGATTTCTTGCATATATCTGTAACCCACATTTAGTTTTTTCGTTTTTCTCTTTGTTTCTTTAATTATGTCATCCATCAATGTTATGAACAGGACCGGACTCAGCACACCTCCTTGTCTCAGTCCTTCCACTGTTGTAAATTCTTTAGATGACCAATTTCCAGTTCGTACATAGTTCTTGGTATTTCTATATACACTTTGGATTGCTTGGATAAGACTTTTCTCCACTTTTCTCTCTTTTAGTATTGCCCATATTTGTTTTCTTGGTGCTCTATCAAATGCTTTCTCTAAATCAATAAAGCACACATATGTCAATCCATTGCAAGCACTTTGTTTTTCTGTGATTATTTGTCTAATTGCAAATATGTGGTCCTGGATGCTATGTCCTCTCCTGAAGCCGCTTTGCGTTTCGTCTAATGTTGGTTCCAATATCACTCTTAGTTTTGTTTCTAGAATCGCTTCATATAGTTTAACCGCTACGCACAGCAGCGATATGCCTCTGTAGTTACTGCACTCTCGGTTGTCTCCCTTTTTATGTATCGGCATAATCACCGCCACCTCCCAGTCTTTTGGAATTCTTTTCTTCTTAAATACCAAGTTAAAAATTTTGCACAACATTGTTATTCCTTTCTCACCCATATATTTCAGCATTTCTGGCTTCAAACCATCGTGCCCCGCCGCTTTACCCAGTTTTAGTTTACGTATTGCCATTTTTGTCTCGACCAACGTTATTTCTTCGTTTACATCATCTTCTAATGTGATTTGTTCTTCATAATTATTTGTATCTTCATTTCTTGTCTCCAAGAGCTCTTCAAAATATTCTCTCCATCTTCTCATTATTTCTTTTTCGTCATTTAATATCCTTCCTCTTCCGTCTTTAATTTGCTTCAACGTGGTTTCTTTTGGGTTTCTCAGACTTTTGATAACTTTATAAAATAGTTTTTGGTTTTGTTTTTTGTTCCTTTCTAATCTATTACCGAACTCTTCCCATGCTTCTCTCTTTGCTTCAATTATTAATTGTTTTGCTACTACTCTTTGTCTTTTGTATTCTTCGTATCTCTCTTCGGTTCGCTTTTCTAGATATTTCCTCCACTTAGCTTTCTTTTCTTTTACTTCATTCTTAATTTCCTGATTCCACCAGGCTGTTTGCTTTTTATTAAATTGTTTTTTATTTGTACCACATGCTTTTTCTGCTGCTCGTTGTAACGTAGTCTTTAGTCTCTCCCATTGCATATCAATAACCTCATCCTCACCTTTATCTGTCTTTCCCAATTCTTCTTCTACTATCGCTTGGTAGGTGTCTCTAATTGCCTTTTCACTTAGTTTATATGTCTTGATAGTTTCATTCGTTGCAGTTTTCTTCTCTTTTATTGTTTCGTGAATATAATCTGCTTTTATTTTTCCCACCAGTAAATAATGGTCACTTCCGATTTCATGCCCTCTGTGCACTCTAACATCTATCAAATTTTTTCTGTTTCTCTTTTCTATTAGTATATAGTCTATAATTGATTTTTCTCTTCTGCTAGGCTCTTCTCGGGTAAATTTATGTATCTCTTTATGTTTGAATAATGAATTTCCAATCATCAATCTATTCACTAGGCAAAAATCTATCAACCGTTCACCGTTATCGTTAATTTTATTCTCTCCATACGGTCCCATAACCTCTTCCTTTCCTACCATATTACATCCTATGCGTCCGTTAAAATCACCCATAATATATATCGTTCCCGGTGCATTCTCCAGTGTTATCTGCAAATCATACCAAAATTGATCCTTCTCTGCTTTTTTCGCGTCTTCGTTTGGTCCATATACCACTATTAATGTTATTTGTTGCCCAGTCTGAAATGTAACTGTTATTATTCTTTCCGAAGCAAATACCCAGCTTTGTAGTCTTTTCTTAAATGTCGTTCCTATTAGGCAGCCCACTCCAGCCGCTGCTCTGCTATTTGTCGGAACCCCGCTGTAAATTAATATCAGACCATTTTCAATTTCCATTACACCTGTTCCTTTCTTCTTTGTCTCTGTTAGTGCCAAAATCTGTAAACCACTCTTCAAAAATTCGTCGGCCAGCTCAGGTTCCTTACCATTTAAACTTCTAATATTCCATGTACCAAATTTCCAATTCATCAAACCTGTCTCATTTGTCCGTTCTCTCGCTTTTTTCGTCATATTTATTTTACATCCGGCATTTTCCTTTGTTAGTTTTTTGGTGGGGCAGGTCTGAGGCTTTTGGTTATTCCACCAGTTTGCTGATTCCAGTCCCAACGTTGACGATCCAAGAATATCTTTCCATAACCCACCCTTGCATCCCGGCCCTTTCCTCTTTCCATTTTTGCCATTTCTCTTAAACTTGCTTGCATCTTTTGTTCTTCCAGCGTCAAGTCGTCGTCGATATATTTCGTCGTACCTCTCAATTTGTTTTTAGCTTTCATCACCGCTAATTTTCCATGCCATGAATCAAATTTTACCAGTACAAACGGCTCGGCAGACTTCGGTTTTATTAATTGTGCCTCTTTTATTGTTATTTCGATACCCAATTCTGATTTAAAGAATTCTTCTGTGTCTTTCTTTACTGTTGTTTCGTTCACATTCACCCCTTTCAGTACTATGTTGTTTTTCTTCTCTCCTTTCTCTAATTGTTGAAATTTGTTCTCTAGGGCTCTTACTCTTTCTTTTAACTGTTTGTTTTCATCTTTCAGATCCTTAATCTCTTGCTCATACAGTTCTTGTCCCTTTTTAATGTCCTTTACCTCCCCCAGCAATTGTTTCATCATTTGCCTTAGTTCCTCCATATCGTTGTTATAGGGTGCTTTTTTTACTGGGGATCTCGCTATTTTCTTACTTCTATTAAAAATACCATATGCCGCCTGTCGCTTTTTATACGATTCTTCCGTTGTTGATTCCTCACTCTCGTTTGATCTTTCTGCTGCTTTCATTGTCTTTAACCGTACTGCAAGTATATCGCTCGGGTCAACCCCTCGGTAGTGATATTCCTGCTTAACAATGTCTTGTTTTCGTAATTTTTTATCAAAGGTTTTAGTGCTAATGCAAATTATCGGTGTGCAATACGTTTGTAGTGTATGCAACCCAACCACCTTCTTATCTTTTTAACCTATTCAAAATTTTCGTAATTCCTTTAAATAAAGAATGACTTCCTGTACTCGAAATCTACCTTCTCACTATATCTTCCTCTTTTCAAGATCGCTTCGTATATCAATATCAACCGTTCAAGTCAATTATTTATATTCAAATCACTCTTAATTCACCACTATTCGATTCTAGTATGACGTAGCCGTGTTTACGGTATTATCATCGATACTCAACCTCTTTTTTGAATATAATTCATTTTTAATATATTATTTTTGAATATAATTTAAATATAATACTTTTAACTATTGAAAACTATAATGAAATTAAAATTTTAAAATAAAATAGTTAATTAAACGTGAATTATTATTATTTATTTAGCATAATCTTTTGATACTTCGATATCTTGAGTTAATTTGTGTGTGTGCTCACATGTACTTTATAAGTAGCTGGAAGGTGACCAGGAAGGTACGTTATAATTTTCCGCCGTATTTTATCATGTAGTTCTGCAGGGATGTCTTCAGGTGCAGGTGAATTTCCATTTTCAAACTCTTTTACACATTGACTCAGTTTATGTAGAGTTGGTTCGCTGAGTTTTCATTTCCAAATTTGTTTTCTATAAATTATTCCTTATTTTGAACTAATAACGATTCGTACATCCATTAACAGTGATTAAAGATAAGTTTTTTTCATTATTTGGCTGCATTTCTGCTCCCAAAAATTGTTTTTTTCTTGTTTTATTCAATCTCGTAGTTCTTTATTGACGTTTCTATATTTTTGTCTGATGTTTTCCGTCTTTTGTGTTAAGTATTTTTGATATATTGCCCGTTTTTCTGCAATCATTTGTGATACTTCATAAAAATAATTGCAAACAAAATCCAAATTGGAAAAGTTCAAGTACTTATGGTATTTTCTCACAAATACTTGCACGCCCGTTTGTTCAAACAGAAAAATAACACTTCCAATATATTGGTAATACAGATTTTTTAAAACTGAAATCAATTAAAACTGTTTAAAATCTTAAATTAAATAAATTAAAAATAAAATTAAACTTTTTCTGCAAAGTTCTTATATTATAGATTGTCGAAACGCGTCTAGAACTTAATTAAAAGAACTTGGGAGAAAAAGACGAATTATATGTTTAATTCATTAAATAACTCCAAGATATCGGGAAAATGGTTTCTGATATTAAATAAAAGGTATTAAAATCCGCTCCCAATGCAAGGTGTATTTCCTTGCCAAATATTTTGGAGGTTAAATTTGCTTTTTGTTTTACAGTTGTATAAGTCGGTTTTACGGTTTTCGTGGTTTTTTGTATTAATGAGGTCATTATAATCTACTAACTAGATAAGTTTCAACAAAACAATAATCACAACGAACATCAACGGTCAAGGCCGTATTCAGAATCAGAGATCAATGAAACAGTGAAAATAAAAAACATATATGTAAATCAAATTAACCATAACCTTATGACATGTTTCGGCATAAAACTTGTCTCCTCAGATACGCACTGGGTATTTTAAAAAATATAAATTTTTGAATTTTCAAAATTTAAAAAGTTTATTGTAGTTCTTTAGCTTATACAATGTGATGTGTTCAATAGCTTAAAATAGTTTATAGTTAATCTGCCTTCTAGGCGTTAGAACTTTTAGTATGTTAAACAAGATGTGACAAGCAACAAAATAAAAATCAATAGAAATTGTAGTAACAGAGGAATAAATTAATATATTGCAATAAATTATTAATTATTTTATTATCACATAATAAAGCTACTTTTTAAGTTAAGCCATTAATAACATTTTTGCAGATTTAAAAATTAAACTGCATTTATAAAAAGCTGAAAGAAATTTACATAGTAGAACAAAAGCTTTTGAGTGCCGAACCAATTTGCATTATGTGCTGCTGCACAATAACTATTCTAATTATGCCCTATTTAAACACTGTTTATATGAGCTACTGTTGCTTGATTAACTTTATGATAAATGTAGCTGCATTAGTCCATTGTCGATGATGCGCTGGAGAATTCGTATGATATATAATTGCATAGAAATGTCATTTGGTGATATGTACTTCGATGTTTTAAATAATGCCGATAATGTTGAAAGCTGCGAACCACAATATTTATTTTTAACTTTGTTCACTTGTGTTTTTGGATGGGCCATAAAAGCACAAAACGTGTAGTTTCCCTTTATGGTATATTTATAGTATGTCTAAGGTTCCATTTACTACTCGTTTACTATCCCATATTTATTTACGTTTGTTTTATGTCGCATTTTTACAAACGTGTCGTTTTTCTGAAAAAATGCTTTTTAACAAATTTGATGGTGATCTAGTTATTTTACGATAGGTGAACAACGCGTTAGGTCTTATTGGTTCAAAAATTTTTATTTAAAGGTTTGGATAAAATAATTAGGTTACCTTTATTATACGATGTTGTATATTGAACCAAAAAATCACAATAATTTTTTATGAAAATATACAGTGATATTCGACGAACAGATTCATTGTATTTATGACACATTATTTAATTCCTACTAGCACATCGATTAGTAAATTGTAGGCATTCATAGTGACTATGAACCACATTCATTACGTTTATGAACTATATTCATCAAAAAATGAAAACTTGTTTTTTACGGTTGCTTTCTAGTGGTAGTGCCATGCCTCCTTGGCTTCATAGCGAGCTGTCAGTGTAATGTAAACCGATTCATAAATATTATGGAAATTTACCTGTATATTTCAATAAATTAATGTTCATAGTATTGATGAACGCTGCATCAATATTATTAAAATAAACTTGACAGTTTGCATTCTATTTACGAAAATCTTCATAAAATACATTCACGAATGTTTTTTAATGAATGCCGTTCAATATTTCTTCTGTGTATATTACATCAGAAATGTCGAGCATAACGTTTCTGTTGTACAATGCAACATACAATACCTATAGAAAATGTGTCTAAAAGTAGGGACAGCGGCTACGAATTACCCATTCGTGGTCATTCCACTTGAAAGCATATTATTAATACATACATACATGCTATATTAATTTTTTTATAATGTACTACGTGTGTTTTAGAAGTTAACACTTTTTAATTTAAATAAATATTAACGCGGTTTTTTAACGTGAGTGTTTATAACTTATGAAAATAAAGAGTTTAATTTAACAAATAAAGGAGTAATTATTTCATCATCCAGACTTGAAAAACTGATGATTATAATGTTTTCTTCCGTGATATTTACTGCGATACAACATAGGATGTAGACAACCCTCTATTATAATATGCATATAATGTACATAGGGGACTCACTGTTTAAGGTGATGTTTGAATCACGGGAAATGTATTTATTATATTATTCTGAATTTTTTAATACATGTCTTAAAATTTTGAAGTTGTATTGAAGTTTGCCGTTCTTTAGTATATTGCGTAAGAGTTCCAAGTTCATTATGCACAATGGTATTGTTAATGTTAAATTGGAGTAATCAGTCTTGTTAGTTTATGTAGTAACTTATAACGCGTAAACCAAGGCGGCGAGAGATTGTATTGCTTGTTTAATACTAACAACGATAAAATACAGCACCTCCAGCGACAGAAGCAGTAACCAACGGCCACATAAATCTCACTCGAAGCTCGTGTCTGGCATGCCAAACCGCATGGACCACCCTCTCCTACTTCTTTATCATTTGCCCGCCAACTTGATAGCCTGCCAATAAATTATACAAGAGACACTTTTTGTACTTTCCTGAATTCTTAAGTTTCCTGTCCTTTAACTTACGCATAAGAGAAAATCCACAAAACTTTTCTACATTGTTGTCTTACTTTCATCTTAATAGTATTACGTGCGCACCTTTCAAACCGGAAGTCAAGTTTGGTGTTAAATTTATATAGTTCATTTTCTCGGTTTCCACCTGAATGCGCAAAGGAGGAAAAGATATGCATGTTATTATACGTTTCGATGAAGAAACATAAGAGATTTTCATTCTCTTTCGCACCCCGACCACCGCACATATACTTTCAACTGCCACGAGAAATTCCACGAGTTGTAAGTATCTCTTGGAATAACAAAAATACATTTTAGAGTATAAGCAGAGTTTAAAAATGTAGGACGATATATATCACAACGTAATAAAAGAAATATAACATGTTCAATAACTCATCGAAAGATTCAAGCTGTTTCTGAAACTTTAAGCTTAACGGCTTTCTGATCTATAAATCTAAAATCCCATGTTTATCTGAATATGAGGAATAAGCTCTGAAGTTATATAAAATTATATTGTTATAATCATTGCCACGAAAGTTGACATCTGGTCATAGATTGACCGAATATAGCAACGACGTATTGCTTATGAGCATTACCAGTCATTTTGTATTGATATGACAAAGCACGAAAATATATTGCACGTTTGAAAAGGGAGTATTAGCTTAGTTCAGACGATTATAATTTTATGACGAGACGTCAACTTTCGTGGCAATGATAATATGTATGTAATTACAGTTGATACAAAATATGTAGATAATTGCACATTGGAGACCGTTATTATTTAACCTAAAGTTGTCAGCCTGTAATTTACAAGAATTTCCTACTTCCTTCGTAATTACTGTAACTGAAA
This sequence comes from Podabrus alpinus, assembly GCA_932274525.1. NCBI lineage: Eukaryota > Metazoa > Arthropoda > Insecta > Coleoptera > Cantharidae > Podabrus > Podabrus alpinus. The sequence continues at coordinate 60,490,085 of OW026457.1, read as the reverse complement.
TTCACTTTAAATGAAGCAATTGTTATGTTATGTAGTGCCACTTGAAAGTTACTGAATACTTACCTAATATGAAGTACCAGCTTAAATATGTGTTTGATAAATTACAAAACGTTAAATATTTCTCTATAGAATAAATTGGAGCCTTTTAAATAGAATTTAAAATCCTCGAGCTTACTGAAGCTTTAACACAAGTACATAGAGGATAATAGCTATAAATTTAGGTAGCGATTTTGTAATCTTATTTTATCTTGTTATATTTAAGTAATTTTCAAATAGAATTTCATGCAAATTGTACTGATGTACTTCAGAATTGTAAATTTAAATTGGTTTGAACACAAAATTAGTACTACACATTATTTGTGTGTATATTTGATATACTTCGATTGTTTAAAATATAAAGAGCAATACAATCGCTAATGTATACTTCAGTGTTTGTTTTAAAATAAACATTAGGTACACGGAATTCTACTCTTGGAAAATGTTTGTTAAAAAAAATATTCGATTCCTAAATAAAAGTAGAATACAAACTTTTAGTTTATAACACAGTCACGTCACTTATCCCGGTGATATACAGATATATTAAGTAAACCTATTAATATGTTATCAAATACCTGTAGGAAATTGGGATAACGTTAGTAATTTGTAAAATTCGAAACGATATTTGGATTAAACGAAATTTATACCTAACGTTGAGATAATTTCAAAGCTCAAGAACTCTAATTTGCGCGTGCAGGAGCAAAGTGGGCAAAAGACATAGTACATATGCGAATTTGAGCCTTCTGCGTCGATCTTTTTATTCAAAGATCAAGAACCCTAATCTGCACAAAGGAGGAGCCAAGAGGACGAAATACATACATATACGCATTTGAGCCTTCTGCGTCGATTTTTTTATTCAGGGCTGAAGAATCCTAATTTTCGCAAGGAGTCAAAAGGGCGAAATACATACTGTTGCGACCTCTGTTTTCCTCTTATTGCTTTGATGACGAGGAACAACAAACCTTGACCACTTACCTTATGCGACTCTCGATTCTCAGGGTATCTTTATTATCGTTGTTGCCTCACTTTACAATTATCTAATAGCAGCAGCTCAAAAGAAACACAATCGGTTTAGCTAACAGATTTATTAGGTTCAATAAACACATGGGGAGAAAATGCTACGAAAATCAAGGCGTTTATTGATAAACTTGGCCTTAAGTCACTGATGTACAAATTATACAAACTTCATGAAAAATCTATGTAACAAAGGAGCACCTTGGGTTTCTTTTTAAAATGCAAACATAGAAAATCGAATTTTATTGCTATGACATTGTGCGTAATTATCATCACGAATTGTAAAGATTGTCCATAAATGATGCTGACTGCGTGTGAGGTAAGGATTAACCTTTTTACATTTATCATTGATCCTAAGGATTGTAATGGAGTTCTTAATTGCTTAATTAATATTGAATATAATTTTCTCGAAGCACGGAAGGAAATTCCTGATGAATAATTTATGTTTAATAAATTAATTCTAATGGTTGCTAAATAACAGTATTAATCCCATCAGGAAAATACCGTTACCTATTATTAAAAGGTGCTTGGTATACCTATCTTCCTCCGCAGTCCGTTTACCTTGATGAGGGTTTGGTGACGTATGATTCAGTTATGTGCTGATGCCATTGAAGGTATCTCTCAATGCTTTTTGATCCGAAGCCAGGCGAGTTGTCTCTCGTAGTCAGCAGTTTATCAGTTCCTTTGTCTGGTCGACCCATGACCTATCTCTTTGGAAATCTTCCTCTAGGTCTTTTGCCTTCGATTTTTCCCCCGCATAATGAGTTTTTCCATCGTTCCATATCTTCTGGATATATGTCTAAGATACCGAAGATACATTCGGTTAACATCGCGAAGTAGGTGTCGTCTGACGTTGAGCTATTCCAAAACGAAATCTCTAGCCATCTCAATCAATTGCCTCACGTTTAAAATTTGCTCTCTCGTGTACTTCTCGGGAACAGAGCCTGCTTGCTCCTCAGCTATCTGTGGCACTAAAAAGGGCTTCAACCTTCCATGAATTATATTCAGTAGCACCTTACTTGAATGTGAAATTAAGCTCAATGTTCTGTAATTAGTCCATTCTGTTGGTGAACCCTTCTTCATTATTGGTGTAAAAATGGATTCCTTCCGGTCATCTGGCCAGATGCCCGAGTTTCATATATTAGTACATAGCAGGTGCATTATGTCTACTCCCACTGTTCCCATAGCTTTCAGAACCTCTCCGATGATTTCGTCAGCTCCTGGTGCCTTTACATTTTTAAGTGATTTTATAGCTTGATCTGTTTCTGATCTAAGGATATCAGGTTCGGTTTCTATCTCGGGAATACAATTAGACGTGCAAGTCTGAACATCTTTCCATACGTCAGCTATATAAAAATTCTAATCTGACTATCATGATGTTATGAATCTCATCCTATCTGCCAACGATTTTCCTAACAAAGTAATTGAATAGCTTCTTAAAGCGACCTCCATCTCTAAACAAAAAACGCAACTGTTTTTAAACTGATTGAGAAAATCAAATTTGGTATACAAAATTCCTTATCAATATTTGACTCTGTGTACGTGGGGGAGAGCACCAGAAAGGTAGGTGTTCGCGTAAAGGAGCATACGAGGGACGAATGCTCGCATTTTTATGAGAGGGGGGGAGAACAATATTTATACTGCTATGCAAATATATGGCTTTAAACACACACGTAATTGACATAAAGGCAACAAGGTAAAATAGACAAAAAGAGAAAAATAAAAGAGACTGTTCAACATCCACATGAGTCAAAACTTGATGAATGATAAAAGGGATTACCAATACTTTCATGGAAGTTATAAATACATCATAGATAAGATGAGAACGGCATAGTTCACGACCAATCTAAATTTTACAACTTTTTGAGAAAGGATACTTAAGAGTCGCGGTTTACCTATATACTTTTTTCACCATGACGATTTTTTAAATTCAAATTTTTACCGCATCCCTCGGTTTACCTATAGACGGCCCACAATATGAATACTCCTAAACCTATTCACAACTTAGATACCCGAATTCAATCTTGATGATTCAAACATTGAATTGTGGTATACTAAGATGGCAAGGGTTGACTGTCCAAAATTGTCACTTGGATGAAGGTAAGTTCTTTGTAATTTTTTCAAGCTTTTTGTTTTCCTGGTTTTATTTAGTCAATTGTCAAGATGTCGTGATAACTCAGTCCATTAACAGTATCGAATCACTCCTCTAGACCAAAAAGCGAACCAAACAGTAGATAATACGCGTGGAATGTAAAGGATTCTCAATAGTCACTTGTAGATTTTTTTTGCTTATTAACGTGACCATTCAAATGAAAATAAGCTTGATCTAAAACGATTATATTTTCAGAAAACAACCACCTCAATGATGAAATTCGCGAATTGTTAACGAACAGAATGGTCGTTAACAAGTGCCGGATTTCAGACGTAGGCGACCTCTCTCCTATGTATGTGTTGTGCGTTTGAAGTATTATCACACACATAGGGGACCTACTGCTTAACGCGGGCTCCGAACCGCGGGAAGTGTATACACTTCATCTCCAGAGAGGCTGTACCAGGCAGATTACACCTCGGTGGTTTGCCATTGCCTTCCGAGGGGAGACGGTCAGAATAAAGTTTTACTGAGCCCGGAGTTGAACCAGGTATTTAGCATTAGCAGCAACGCACTTAACCGCTAAGCCGGCGACCGTCTCTGACACTAATCGATCCTTATAAAGTTTGGGACCCAAATCATTAGGCAGAATTCGCCATGTGATGCTCGTGGATAGGCCCAATTGTTTAGAACGTCGTGGAATTGATAAATTTGGATCCTCCTCAATACTTTCACTTACAGCAGCTGCACTTGCAGCTGAACGACCCGGACAAACACGCGTTGTTGTTGGTATGTTAAGTACCGAATCAGTAGACTTAAATGTAACCACCAAATTTTTAATCGCGGTTACAGAAAGGCGATTACAACGACCGAAATATCCAAAATTTTGTGATATGTGGTTATCACGGATCCACCAATTTCCTGGCGGATTTTAATCATTTTCGAGCGATTTTAGATTGAAATTGAACACATTATATTAAATTGTAGACCTTCTACTTGACATAATATGTCAAAAACAGAACGACATAATTGTCACCACATACAAAACTGCCCCATTTAAAAAACAAAGTCGCTGGTGGATAACCCTGTATACCTTATGAGGAATATAGAATTCTTGATACGTAACATTTGTATTAATTTTCCATTCGTTACCATGGCAAAGCTGAAATGTAGTTATTAATTAATTAGTTTACAAACTATATTTATTTAAAATAATAATAATTATTTTCGCTATGTCTTGGTAGTAATTAGAAAGCTTCTGCAAGTTGAGTGACTTGTCACTTGATGTGTACTGAACCCTTCTAAAGTGATACTCGAGAAAGGCAAACGTATTATATTAGGAAAGTTTCTGGATTGTCAGCTTAATGTTTATTAATTTACAAGTTTTGAAAAAAAAATTTTAATTAAAATAATTGAGATAATTACGTTACGTAATTTTACAAACAGGGTAAAAAGTTTACTTTGTTTTTCATGTCATTGTGAATTATTAAAAACTTTTAGAAAATTCTGTTTAGGAAAATAAATCCTGAAAGTATATCATTATGAACCAATTATAAACTGAAGGAAAAGCAAAGCTTTATATTTGATTATATTGTAGTAACAAGAATCAAAGAAAATTTAAGACACTTTCATTTGCGTACCCTCTTCCGAAAATGTCAAACCGATGATCTCTGCAGCCAACCTCATCTCAATTTTGCAGAATCACATTCTCCCTTCTCAGATTATCTTTGTATTTTATCAACCCTTTTTATAGAGATTGTCGACATCAAATTGGATTTTATTATAAGCTTTAAAGTTGGCATTTTTATTGTATGGAGATTATTTAAAATTAATTTGGGAAGACTTAATTTAGAGAATTTTCCTGTTTCCTATTTAATTTAATCAAGCTTTATTCATTATAATTTTGAAAATGAACGAATGCTTGCACAAGTATTCCTTCTTATACTTCATTAGCAGACTTGACATAAAAATAATAATAAATCTTGCAATATTTTAAAGTTTTGATTAATTGTGCTTTATTTCCGAGTTCATTTATTGTTAAGTGATAAACTGAGAGTTGATAGTTCACAACCCTATCATTTTAATTTAATTAGTAAAATTGTAGCCCGATTAATGATTGTACAATTTAAGCTAATATTTCGTCTAATAATTTTATTATATTAGAAGTTATGGAATTTGATTTTTATATAATAAAATATTTTATTACTCGAAAACGTATTTCTTGTTGCTTTAAATTCGCTTCATTTTATGGTTTAATAAAATCGGATGATATTGCCAGGTCAATTTAATGTAATATTTTATATCGTACTTAATATATAAAATTACTAAAAAGAAATTCAATTACTTGAAAAATCTGTAAAAAGTAATATAAGGAGTGTTTTCTTTTGATCGATGCTATTAAAGTAATGGTAGTTTAAAACTGTTATCCCTGGTCTTAAAAAGTTTTAACATCTATGACACATGCAAGTTGGTGATAAATTGAAGTGCCAAATGCCTAGAACTCCGTGAAATGAGACCGAATAAGAATGCGACGCGCGACAAACTAATCCTTCCATTTCTTTCTCTAATTTTGTAGAGCTCTACTAAAGTCCTTCAAAGTTAGGCTTTGCATATAAAACGTCCAGCTATTCAATTTTAAAAGGACTTATTCTTTTCGTAACAGAACAGGATTTTGTTTGAGGTACATTACATCCAGCAGATTTCTGAGGGCGCGATATTTTGTGTCAAGCAATGAGCTCCTTATGGCCTTGCGAGGTGTAATAACGGCCAGACATAGCACGAGTGATGAATTGGTGCATTAAGACGTAGGGAACTTGAAATTCAGCCATCAGTTTCACTCGCTACATTGCCCTTGTTGAAATTCGCTTTTCTACCCGGAGCTAACTCAACCCAATACATGTTTATTCCACTCTCCGTTCGTCTCCTTATAGGATCAAACTTTCGTTCCAAGTAACATTATATGCTAACAATTTAATGAAACTTGCGATCGGAATATATAATGAGTAACTTAAATCTAATTACTTGCTTCAGTAATAGTCAATATTAGATTGTTAAATTTTCAGGTCGGATAACTACCCTTTCTAATTATTTTGTTTTCAGAAAAACTTTTCCCTATTTTTACTGATAAATTTAGTATGCCAGAATGGTTTCCGTTGTCTATTATATTTTACCGCAATTATGTCAGCATAAATTGAGAGCTTACTTTAATTAATTTAAAAAAAGCATAAAAAAGTTTTGTTAGCAGAAGATATTTTCACTTAATTAAAAATTAATGTTTTTACTCAACGATGATAAAGGAAAAGCTACACAAGATATTCAATTAAATTTACTGTATTGCATTTACGTGATTCCTTAATATACTTGCATAAAATTTTAACTGATTTCCATTTTTACTACCTTTTAAATTTACACCTTTAATAAAAAACCTTTTCATTTCTTCCATATTCCTGCAAAACATTATTTTGACTGACTTGCTCAAGAAACTATTGTACCTACCTCGCTGCACAATTTTTATTTTTCTAAACTATATCCTTTAAAACTTTATACGGATTGAAATCTTTGAGCTTTTAGTGTCAATAGTAGCTATGAAGTAGTCGGTACTTTTTCTTTGTTTTTTTAAAATTCAGTATGGTCATCATTTAATACATTTCAAACCTTAAGAGTCCAATGGCTAGAAGTATGAAGCCATGTACGGAGTTTTTTTTATCGCTAGAACTTTCTTTAGAGTTCTATTATTTTTATTTACAGACGAAAGGTTATCCAGTTTATTGGATAATATTGTAACATTTATTATTTAATCTGTGGTTGTTAGCTAAGTGATGCGGCGTACTAAGGTAATATATATTTTAAAATAAACCCAAAGCGCACGAAACAAGTTGACTATTACTACTCGTACATCAGAATTATTATAGTATTTATACCAGTTGTAGCACAGATTGTTGCAATTAAACGTAATTATTAATGTAACGTTTGGTTAATTAATATTTGCTTGTAATTCTTCTTCTTAACTTTTAGTATTAGGCTAGAACTCTTACATCATTCTGATTGAATGTGCTTATGGATATATTCTGAAGTATTACATATCTGAATCAACCAAAAATAAACACTTAGGGCACTCTGGAGGAATAAAACTGTAGTTGCAATATAGCTCACCCCATCGACACAAAACACAGATTCGATTCGCTACTTCAATCTTCATGGGTTCCCTTGTGCTTCCTCCATCTATATTGCATGGTTAAATCTAGCTGAAGAACAAAGAATTATATGACTAGGTATTGGACTGTCCTCGATGATTATAAATGAAATATTACGAATGAAAATTTGCCTGGCTCAAAATATATACTAATTTGTACATTCAACTTGATCTTGATACGTCTATGATTGACTTTGGAAGCCTTCCTACGATACACCAATAAATGTTAACAGAATTATTGTGTTTATTAAAATTCCATTTATGTTAAGATTAATTTTTTATACTGACAAAACCTTATTTTTACCGTTGACAAAACGTATTTGATTACCAGTGAACTAAAACCTTATACAAATGAAACTGATTTTGAAATTAGTAAACGTCAACTTTAAATTTATTGTCAAATGAAACACAAAACGTAACCTTAACCTTAAATTAACAAACACAAAAAAAAACCTTAAAAGGAGGTTCACCACCTTCGGCAAGATGCGGATACTTGATCCAAATTTACATGAATCATTCTTCAATATCTAAGAAATTCCTCTGAATTTCTGTTGAATTTTTATCTGATCCGTATTGAAGATAATGGGAATTAAATATCGTAATTTTAACATAGCCTTTTATGGAGTATACATACAGAGCGTGTTTCAAATTAATACAGCGGCTAGGAAAATATATAGAAACGGTTAAAAATATATTTTATAGACGAATTCATTGTAACGTGGAGAATCGTCATCATGCACAAAATCAGATTTCTTGAGTGCTTAGATTTAGTAAAAATTGATCATATATAATAAAATATGCTATGAATGCGTAAAGCCCGTATGACACTATCAAACTTTTCGTTCAATTCGCATTCAACCTTCTTGTTAAACATTGGCTTCAATGTTGGATCAAAGTTTGATGAAAAGTTTTAGGTGGGGATATGTTTGCAGTGAAGCTGGCAACTAAATTCAGAACATACATACTTCACGCCATTTGAGTAGCCAACCACCGAATTCGAACCTATAAATTGATTAAAATAATTCAAGTGATCATGAATATAATTTCCTGATTACCTTCAAACACTTTGTTTTTTTAAATAAAAGCTCGATAACAATAATAATTAAACTCAATAATAATAATAATTGAGGTTATTATTGGGTGTGTTTTTAAACTGTACCGGTTGCTCGAGCAATAATTGCTCGAACCAAATTCGAGCAAGTTAGAACATGGGCTAGAACTGTTAAGGGCTCGCCACATAGCCTGTGCTGTGCTATGCTATGCTCTGTGTTATGTCAACACAAACGTTGAACAATGTCATGGTCATGCGCAAAATGGACCATGCCATTGTTCAACGTTTGTGTTGACATAACACAGAGCATAGCATAGCACAGCACAGGCTATGTGGCGAGCCCTTTAGAACAGGTGTAGTTAAAAAACGCAAAAGTTTGTTTCTTATCGCCATCTATCAGTAGTGAATACACCTATGTCTAACCTAACCTAAAATATGTCAAACGATATTGTTGCACTAGTCATTTCTCAAGCTAACAAATTAAATTTCGATAATAAAAAACAAAAATTATTATTTTCGTTTTATTTTTCATTTAATAATTCGGAAGAATCCATTTTTAACACGTTTGACTTGACGAATTTGTAGGTTATGAACAAATGCAACAAAGTTCTGCTCAAACGAAAATGTGACATGCGCTACTTTGTTTGAAGCAAAGTTTGACGAAAGTTTGACAGAAGTTTGACGAAAATGTGATAATGTAATATGGCTTAATTTTTTTCATCAAACATTTGACAAAAAAGTTGAACGAAAATTTAACCAAAGTGTGATAGTGTCATATAGGCTTTACATTGCAAAAAAAATGTGGCAACAGGAATTTATTAAATAGGGCAAACTTCAAGTTTTTTTCAAATTTTAAGTTAGTAATTAATTCTGCACTTGGAATGTACGCAGTCCGAATAATAATTATTGAAACATAATTATTATTGCTATTTTTACAGATAAACGTCTAACCAACAAATTGGTACTTTAGAGAAAAATGTTACATTGTCGCCCTTATTCCTCAGAAATTTGAAATTATAGAAGTATTAACCAGAGAGTGTATTAAATACTATTTTTTAAAAAATAAGATAGAAATAAATTTTTTTTATGGAATTCACAATTATTTAATCTTTTCCACTTATAATATACTGCTGTTTACTCATTGTTTTCGTATTTACTTGCCATTTTGACAGACAGTGACAGTCTGTGAATGACAGATACCAACATAAACTTATAGGCTACATTGTTGTCACATTTGTTTAGTAATAATTGGAATCCTTTTAATTAAAAATACGAATTTATAATAATATAATTTCAGTTAAATAAGCGATATAAAATCACAAACAACTACAAGTTGTATTTCTTTGAAATCTAATGTTATTCATTATTACTAAAGAACTATTTCGTGTTGGTAATTGTCATTTCATGCAATATAAAAGCATATGGCATTTCCCCGCTCCTCGCATCCCGCTATGAACCCTTCGAACCCCCTTGAAATATAAATTCACAACTAATTTTTATGTGTGTTCCCATAAGACCAAACAATTTTATTCTTCTGACATAAAGTTTTTATTATGTTCAATTCCATCCTTTTCTTCATTATTGGGATTTTAGAAATATAGAAATAATAACGTCATAAATAGCGAAAACACTTTCAAAACGATCAAACTCGCCCCATTTTACGGTACTAAGAACACTTTTAGAAACGGTAACAAATTTTATAACGTACCCCTTTGGCCGCGTTTGCTCCCGGTCCGGCCCTTTTATAGACTTTTTAAAAATTTGAAAATCTTTAATCTTCACATTTTACTTTACACTATTTTCTCTCCAATCCAGCTCAATTTTTCGTAGAATACCCTAATTTTTCTAATTTTCCCAATAATTTTGTTTTTATTCTGAGTTCCCCAGTCTCTGACAATTTTCAATCAAAGTTGCTAAATCTAACACCATTTTTTTAATTTGATTTGTGGCATTTTTTCAATTTATTCTCTTTTCTTGAAATTCGTGTTCTTTCAGCGAATACGATCAACCTTTCACTATTTTCTTGCATTCCCATAATGTCTATCCACCACAAATTGTCTTCTGTTACTACCTTTCTCACTTTCCCCACTGATTTTGTACACGAATTCAGCCCCCCTCCCCATCGTACATTGAACAAACTTCCTTAATCCTAGAATATACACATTAAGATTAAACTTAAATTCGATACATATTTACAATTTTAGGCAAACTCCAACGTAGGTGTCATATTGTTGCAGTCTGCCGAAAACAAGGTTTTCTACCACTTTGGCAATAACTCTGGGAGCAATAATGACCAAATGCCATTCTCCCCATCTCATGTGTTGATGTTACCTCCAAGCATGACCCATTTGAAGCATTTAACTGAAAAGTTTTCCTCTCGCGTTGAAATTGTGTTAAAACGGATTGATTATATTGTAGAGATCATCCCCTAGTTTCCTGTGTAATTAAGAGTTTTGTAGTGTGGATGTTGTTTAATAACATTTTTGGAGATTTAATAATCGGTTGAATGACCCGTCGATTTCTGAAGACACCATCATATGAAATGCAAAATCAACGTTTACTGCAGTTCAATCGTGACAATTTATTTAAATTGCATTGTTTAACACTCACGAAACAGTGGATAGGAATAGCCCTATGAATTGTTAATGACTAAATAGCGTTAATGGACACGTTAGTTAAATGTACACTTGCATGGTTTCACTTTTATGAATATAATTATTTTATAATACCTATTTGTGTTCTTGAAAGCTCTTTGTGAATACAAAACAGTTTTACGTAAACATCTTCATTCTTTACAACTTTATCGCATTATGATTTATTCTGCTTAGAACTATATAAAATTGATTAATTTTATTTTAGTTGAATTTCAAATCAAAAATTACAATATTAAAGTTGAATATTTTTTAATAGCTATCACCTAAACCAGTTGCTCCTCGGGTTGGCGCGACCCTGGCAGATTTCAAACAGACTTAACTCGGGGTAGTACATCATGATATACTCTTGTGGAAATTGTGCCGATTTGGGTTGAAAACCCATGTTACCACTGATTGCTTCGTATCTGCAGAATAGAAATTTTAAATAGCTTTGAAGGGATATTCGTCGTCTATAATAACTATAAACTTATAGCGTATATACTATCGATGCCCGCTGCTAAAGGGTTAAACTACTGCAAGGGGATATTGATAATGATCTGTATTTTAGTTTTAAAAATAAACTAACTTATGTTCAGCGTTTAGAAATGCATCTTCTTTAATTTTTAAAAATTCGTGGAGGAGAAACATAAGAAATTGATAGAGGACTAATAGCGCTAAGGTATTTTAATAAATCCAACAGCAGTAATGAAATAAATGCAAAACAAGGGCAAGACTTTAGAATGGATAGGTTCAATAAGGAACGCACAAGCGAAAACTATCGGAAAGCTCAACGAATTAAAAGGGAATTCGTAATAGCTACCGATCAGAATAAACAATGAAGTATTGTCTTTCAGGTGGGAAATTGTGCTAGTTTAGCTAATCGTTATATGAATACATTATTATTATTATTTAAAATATGGTTAAGGCAATTCGCAAATTTATGAAATTAAAAATAGGATACTTCATGTGCTGCACTTCAAAACTTGAGAGTTAACATTTACGATACGAGATTTAAAATTTTAATGAAAACTGAAATATGTGACATACATATATTTTCACAATAATGAGTTAATTTGAATCGTGTAGACGAGCACTAGTACATGACTAAAACAAATATCCACTACTCAGCGTAGATGTTGATTTATAGCGAAAGAATCTCTCTCGGCACTCAGCACGTTTTTGTTTTACTGTAAATAACTTAACTTTACACAATTTATGGATCTATTCTAAGTCAAGTTAGAATTAAGTGGTGCATAAACTTTTACACAATCATAGATGTACGGTATGAATTTGTATTTCACATAGTATCTACTTGAATGTAAACTACTAGAAAATGTTTAATTTTCACATGTCGGTTTTTATACTGGCTCGAGGGCTTAAGCTTCTAACGCATTAGTTGCAGGGATGTTATGCTCTATAGGCTAAAAAGATTAAAGCTAGAGGCGGCAGAAATTTTAATACTAATAGTCGAGGCTTGAGATCTAATCTTCGATTGAATCTCAGATTTCCTTAAAGTAAAATCTTAATCAACTTTCTATGTTGAATTTGAAAACAAATTTCAAGCATAGATCAAAATTACAACCAGTAAAATGTAAACAAATTAAATAATACATAAAGAATTTCCAAAGCGTTCTGGTTGATAGAAACGACTTTTATTATAGTCGAATACACGACCACTGCAAAAACAAACGAAGTGTTTAGGAAATGCACAAACGAATAACTCCTTCCGTTCAAGTTGTGAATGTAGGCAGTATATCAAAAACGACTAATCGCCATCACCTTACCGTATGACTGCAGTTTCGCTGTTACCCTGTATATCGGGATTCAGCTCATCAGACACAGACTGATGAAAGCGATGCCATCTCCGACTAACAAACCCACTTTTATATTCACATAGCTTAAAATATCCAGAGAAACGTGAGCACACTCCACCACCTGTCGAAAGTATTTTTAATTTCTTTTAACTGTGCACCCATGAAGTTTTCCATTTCTTTACGAAAATGAAAGCGTTTTACAATAATTAATGTATTTTTTTAACAAATAAAGCATCAAAAAATTGAAAATTTATGGATTCAACTCTTAAAATGCAAATATTATCACCTAAATGACAATTATGTGTGATTTTCCGGAATTATCTCGTATAACTATAGTGAATCTAATGAAAAATTTCAATTAGGTAACGTTAATGGGAACATAATTTGGAACAAAAGTTCCAGAAGGAACGTAAAAGCTATGGTCTCAGTAGTATACATCAGAGTGGTTAGAAGTGGGGGGGGGGGATAAATTGCGTATTTGGGAGGTACATACATTGTGATCCAGGTACATAAAATGACTTTTCCAGCGGAAAACTCAAACGTTGTATGCAAATTTTGGAGGAGGAGGCGGGTTATCTAAACGGTTCACATAACACTATCTTGGCTTTACATACCCTTCGAGGCACGGCGATTATCAACAAATTTTTAAGCTTAAACCTGGAGTCGAACCGTGAAACCCTACGTTAACATTTGATCGTACTAACCATCAGGCCATGACCACCGTCTGAAGTCTTAATAAATTTCTTTATTATTGTAATTCTTCATTTATTTACATTGGTGTCGCGGATCTTTAAGGGGTCCGTGATTGGATCTCAAGCTATACATATATTCTACATTCAAATTCAGATTTTTAAATATGTTTAAAATGTAGTGTATTTAAACGTTCATTTTCTTGATTTTTTAAAATTCATTTGGGGGGGGGGCTTAGTTAACTCCTTTACCTTCCCTTTCTATCCGCCGTTGTGCAATATGTTTATTACACTAATCTTTCAAAACTTGATAAGCGTTTCTCTCGGTATTTAGTTATCTCTTGGCTTTGCAAGAATTAGAAAAAACCGAGGTTCTGATCGATTTAAACAAAAAACAGCATGTTCAAAACATTTGCCAGAAAACGTGACCCGTCAAAATGGCCCCGACAAAACAGCTTGCCGACAAAATAGCTCAAGACATAATAGCTTAAGACAAAATAGCCCACCGGCAAAATAGCTTAGCACACTGAGTAAGTAAGTAATAAACAAATAAATAATGGTTTACAATGTCAGATTGTAAGCAATTCTACGAAGATAATCGTAAATACGTGAATTGTTGTAATTTTCCAGTAACACCTTTAAGCGACGATTGAGTTGTACGCACTTCGTTTTCGATGTATCTGCTTGCTGGAATCTAGCTACCACAGGATCCAATTGAATTTCAACTTTGTTTTGTTCTTTGCGAAATTGGTCGATGATGACAACCCAAAGTTTGTTGAAATGCATGGTTCCATACTTCAACGGAATTATTAGTGCGTGAAAGGTCGTTAACAATCCTGTCCTGAAGATTCCATATCTGGGTTTTGTTCGACGATTTCGTTGTAGTCGTCCAATGTATGAATCCTCCCAGTAGTCGACAATTAAATCCATTTCTTGAGGATATACAGCAATTAGTTCTTCATAAGCTGTAATAACGTCTTTAATGTGTTGTCGTATATTTTCGTTATTATGATAACCTTCATCGAGATGAAGTTCTTGAATCTTCCTCTATAGACACTGGTCTAAGTGAAATAAACACCCGAGAACTTCCATGCCATTAAAAACGTGGGAAACAGCATTTTGATTTTCTTTTTCGAAATCCGAACTTAAGCAACGTAATGGATTTAGAGTGGGTTTTAAACCCAGTAGCTTTTGAAATACACGCCTGTATGATTCTGGGCGCCAGTTGGGGGGCGTTTATTAATGGTAACATAATTATATTCTTTTTCTTAGAGTGGCGTCTCCTATCGGAGGTTGGCGATCATAACAAAATTCTTGATTCTGATTGGTTAAAATTTTGTATTGGGCGATTTTGTCGGGGCTCATTTGTGTACGGGCTATTTTGTCGGGTACCCGAAAAAAATAATATAACCTTTTTTTAACCAAACGACTCGAGTTTTTTTTCGTAAAAATTAACTATTTTTCAGCTGCCAGTTCTGGTTTACTTCGTTATGTTTTAAGATCCGAAATCAGAGATCTTGTGTACAGAAAACCTAGGTAAAAATGTAATATCTTATTTTTGAAATTAGATATCACTGTAAAACGTAAAACCACTACCCAAATTTTTTTCTTATTAAACATTCATAATTATACTTCCCACATTTATAAATCCAATTGTATATTGAAAATGAGGTACGAGTTTTCTATTATAAATATTTTACATATAGTTTATTATAGGGTTAAATGCAATTTTGCGTATTAAATTTTAATCAAAACTTTCAGAAATTTTGTGTAATAATTACTGTCTTTAGCAAACGCTTTTCAAGTGCTGCAATTGAAAGTCTGTTTAACAGATGTTATTATAATTTTTGTAAATGGTACATTTTCATTACAACTAATATGACTGTTGTAAGTGTTTTTGACATGCTTAATGCAAATTATTTAAAAACTTATTCAGCGAGAATAATGAAATAAATGCACTTTGGCCGTGTTTTCAATGCTCGGTTAAAGCTCCGTTAAACCTAACCAACGAGTAAAGTATAAAATTTTATCGTTCGTTTAACTGAGCATTGAAAAACCGGCCCTTAAATTATCGAACGTTAAATCATATCGGTACACTACAATATTACATAATAAAATTTTTATTTATTTTACTTCATAACTTATATGCGACTTATAAATGGTTTTCTTGGCGTATGCTTTTACTTTGTAGTTTTACATTCATGTAATTGGAGTATAGCGTCTCAACTATAAGCAATATAACAGAAAATGCATCCAGGAAATTTCATTTAAAACTTGAATTGCTTCAGATTTCGTAGATGATTGATTGGAAGACTGCTGCATGAGTCTTTTATGTGAAGTTTATTGAGACTTTACTTTTTATAGGGATCTTTTCAATACTTTTTAATCCATAAAATGGTTGCTACCGTATTTGTTCTTTCCTTCTTGATTAGTTCTGTCTAAAATTATTTTTCGTAATTTTTCCGATGCATAAAATTTGTTGACCTACATCTTGTAATATTCAAAAACGTTCATATATTAGTTTTTCATTTTTCTACCTATTTTCAATTGACTTAACAATTTTTTGAACTGACAATGATAAATTGATGGTATGATTTTGATAGAGATTTTTATTATCACCTTTTGCATATTAATCATGTCGTCATGTCTTATTTAATGTAACATTTTATTTTTCATAGTACCCATACCTACACTTAATTAATCAATTATTTTGTGGGCAAATTAATTATACATGCGTTACAAGTGCCTAATTGATAAATTAAATGTTTTCTAACTTTTTGGATATTTCACAAGAGATTTTAATTTATATTATAATTCTTGCACATTATCCTTGTTTTGTGTGAATAATGTTCACACAGTAGGCACAGTTAGCGGTGTCTGTTCCGTTAACGAATGTTTTTGGCATGGTGACATTAGGCACGTTTGTTACTACAGGTTCTCTAGCGTAATAAACAACTCCAGCACATTTACTTGACAGATATTTCTTTTCAGTTATGTTTCATTTATAATTGAGTGATAAATTTGTATTGTATTTTATTTTTTATAAGAATCAGATAACTGAATGTTGTATGTTAGACGAAAATCTCTATTTCTAGCCCACGCGGATATAGCTTGAACTAATGAATAAAGGGAAGAGGCCACACGTTGCTTAGCAAAGCTAAGAAGTATCTATGGGAGCTAAACTAAAATCCCTTACTTCAATTTAACACATATTAAGAAATAAATCTCAGCTTAGCTTAGCAATCGGTGACCTCAATTAAGCTGCATTTGCTAAGTTATTTAGCTAATTTTATTAAATTGATCGAGGCGCTACTAACGATTGATATAAAACACTGCTCGTAGATTGTAAAACAAAATGCCAATAGCAGATAAAATTAGCAATATGATCTGCGATTAGTGTTTTATTTCAATAATCATTAATTTTATATCGAACACGTAGAATGATCCAAAAATTATTTGGAACAATGAATATTATTTCATATTACGATGTTGCCTACATTATAAAGCTATATAAAATATTATATTGTTTCAATACTCCAAATAATACTGTATTATTATGTACCAAATACTACTAAAACAAATGAAAATTTGCTATTTAATAATTACTAAACCGTTTGTATTACTTTATTTAGCTAAGAAAAGCATTAATTGCGTACATATTCTGAACTACGTTAATATTATAAAGTTCATAATTGTTAAAGATCTTTTTGTTAAAATGTCTTCAAAGTTACAAAAGCGAGGCCAATAGTGGCTACACCATTCCATTTTACTTCACTTCCTTAATTCGACCATCTCAGCCGAATAACAATTATATCTCACTTAAGCACCAGCTTAATTACTGTAGGAAGGATATCTATCGCGTAGACTGATGACGGGGATATGAATTGAGCTTAGTAAACTTCATATAATACTCGGTATTTTCAAGTTTTGCGTCTGAATTTTTTAGACGAGTCCTACTATAAAGTGCTTAAATTTATTATGTTATAAGAAGAGTAAATTCAAAAATTTGCTTATCTATATTATACTCCTTTAAAAGGATAACAGGTCGTGCACGCACAACTACTTTTTTAATTGTTACAAATTGTAGTATGCAAAAATTTAGTTTACGTGCTTATCCTTTTTTTCCAAAAACCATAAAAGGCATTAGTGTTATTGCGTATATCTTCCGGTTTGGACGAAAAGGGTGGGGCAAATTAAACGAACAAAGGAAATGTATTATTAACTATGCTGCAAATTATAAGAGTTATAAAATAAATTACAATCTAAAATCCTAATTGTAATCATCTTTTTAAATCCTCATTGTTTGTTTAAATTGCCTAAGTATTTCTTATTGTTCAACCTAGATCCACTTTAATTCCAACGGTTTAATGAAATCTTCAGTTCAAATTTTAATATTAATTTTACATAATCTTCTTTAATGGAATTTAAATATTAAATTTAATCGATGATTAACGCTTTCGCCGTTTTTCGAGTAACTGACCAATAACATTTTAAAAATAAAAATGGAACAATATAATTATTAAAACCACCAATAAATTGCTACCCTCTTTTGCGTGAAAGCTGGTCGTATCAAGGCGTAGCAAAATGGGGTTGCCGGTTCAGCTCGTCGGGGTCGCAAATTCGGGAAATGATCATCAGCCGAAACAAGCGAGAGATCCTGTAAAAATAATTTTATAATTTCTAAGCAGCCCTTAATTCCAATATTTCAAATGAAAAACGCTTGAAATATTTTTGGAAGTGTAATAAACACAGAAGAAAGTTTTACTAAAAGAGAATTTAGAATGAAAGAAAATCAATCTTAACGAGAAATGCGTTATTGCGGATGCATTAATAATATATTATCAAGTTTAAATATGCAATTTTGAAATTCAACCATGGAAGGTAGTCTTGTTAAAGGTTTAACCCCTGACTTTATAAGCTAATAAAATAAAATTAAGTGAAAACTTGTACGAACGTGACTATGTTGTTAATACATTAAAATTCTTAAATACCACCCTGCGTCGTTTACATAATTAATTTATACAAGGTAGTCCTGATATTGAAATTTATTTTATTTACTATTCCTTATTTTTTATAATTATTATCGTTTATTGACAAATAAAAAAATATCGATCGGACCAAAAGGGACAATAATTATAAAAAAGGCAGATACGTTTTTGTATTTAAATCTTAATAAAACTTGGTACTATTAATAAAAATCTGATGTGGCCATCGCATAACTTTCCGAACAGACGCAAATTTTTATATTATATTTTTAAATAAAATGGTTACATAATTTCAACAGTAAATCGATGAAAAATTTCATATTTTGCCAAAATAGGAAGAAAAAAACTTTTGAATGCCTATATCTTGCAAACGAAGCATTTTTGGACCCATGTTATTAGAAACTTTTCATCTTATTTTCGTTAGTAGAATGCGGTTTACTATTTTATTTACAAATACAAAAAATTTTTACAAATACAAATTTTTTTGAAACGCCCTGTATATTTTAGAGAAAAACTTGTAGGACAAAAAATTTAGGAAATTCCATAGCGCTAATTTTTTGTTATTAATATTTTTACATATTTAATTTCGTTTCGAAGTTATGACGCATAATGTCATAATAGCTCTAGGTAAACCCCCCTTTCCCGTTACACGATTTAATTTATTTTCATCTGGCTTCGTCCTACGACAGGAAAAAGCTTATATGCAAAATTTGGAATGATTTGCTTGCTTCGTTTAGACGCTATCGTGTTCACAGACGTACATACACACATACACACATACACACATACATACAGACATCCTTCCAAAAATGATAAAAATGGATTCAGGGGACCTCAAAACGTGAACATCTGTCAAAAAATTGGGGGGTCAAATTTTGCCTGATAACAATACTTTCCTTACCTAGGGGTTCGGAAAGTAAAAATTATGAATAAATATAACCGGTGAATTTGTTATTCTTAAAATTGTTGCTATTATAACATTCTTCAAAATAATTAAAACAATAAGCTAAAATAAATGTCACAATAATTTGAACATAAAGAATAGATAATATTTTTTGAAATTGGAAATTTTTGATTTTGATATTTTTTTTAAATTTTATGATAGCTTTTCACGATGTACGAAAATGTCACAATCAGAGCTCAATAATTTAGAAACCGATAGGAGTCTTATACGTCGATTCTGGTTGTTCCCTTTATTCTTAAAGATTTAAGTAATTCAAACTAACCAATGAAGATAAAACATTTTATTTTAGACCCGCATTTAAAAGAAAACTTTTGTAAACTTTTATTGCTTAGTTTAGTCTAACTTAAAGTTTCAAGGCATTTAAGAGTTATAGATTGGGACCAGAATGAACCACTTATTGTATTAAACCGAAGTAATAGCGGATTATCTGACGAGATTGTGTCTGCTTAGCTCAGAGGGTCTCTTCGGTGACGGCTTTAGCAATTTGCGAATAAAATTTTGCTATAAACTAGAATATATATAAAATAGATATCTTTCCTGTCACGTCGTCCAAGCTGCGTTTCCGTTGGTGTTAGCATTACTCTAAAATTAATTGAATAGTATTTACTGTCCCTAAAATAGAAGTAACTTCATAGACTGAACATGATAATAATAACAGTAATTTAGGAAATGGTGTAATTAAACTTTAAACAAAAATAATTTACATAAGAAATCATTTATACACTAATTTTAGGGGGTGTTATTAAAACTAAAAATTCCCAATTAAAATGCATACCTACATAAATCTATTTATATAATGCTGCGAATCCTCCAATTATTTAATTGGGGCAGTTATTAATTCTCGTTGCGCGCAGATGTATCTACTTTTACGCAGTACTGCAATTATTTGTTTCATCACGTAAAATTTAATTTTACAATTTCAAATATTTTTCTTCTAACTCGAGCTTCTTATCCGTTGATAGTTTTCAAGTCTCCAATAATTTTGTATACCGGGTGGCCAGTCGTAAACCCGTACATATATGAAGAAAATGGTAAATTCGCATTTTAATAATCCTGCTTCCCATTGTAACGGATAAAAATAATAATGATAGCAATGGAATAGAATTTTCCCCCCAGTTTGAAGATACTCAAACACTTGTTATTGCTCTCTTTTAATATTGTGTTTTTCTTTATGGCTGCTGTTTGTCTTTGTATACCCTATGCTAACTGGTCTAGACAAGACTGGTCATATGAAACATAAGCAGCCCATGCCGCCTTACTTGGAGGCCCTCAACGTAGCCAACTTCTCGTGCTCCACTGACGTACGTTATGTGCCATACACCCGGCGATGCCTTAAAACTACGCGTTACATGCAATACAAGAGTTAGTACTATATTGAATACAATGATACAATAATTCTAATATAATAATAATGGAGAGTGGGGTATTTGGTCTATATGCTATACCACTTTTAAAGTTGATATTTAACATCCTCAAACAAAAACTTTCATCATAACAAGAACCAATAGTTATGATCTTTTTCAAAATCACGATTAAATGTAAATTAAATGTTTTACCCTAATACTCATTTCCTCGGACCCGTATTGGACATTAATAACAATCGAATAGACTACGCATAGATAATCGGAAACTTTCAGACATAACCTTAAATACTATGTGCTCAGGAGGAACGTATGCTGAGAGGTATGTAGATTCTGGCTTGGGGATTGGGGGGTTGTATTGGATAGTGAGTTTTGCTTTCGACAACATTTTGACCGTAAGCTTGATAATAATTTTGAGTAGAGCCGTCAGACTCCAACCGCCACCGTCTCAAGCAAATTTCTGTAAACAGAAGCCTACTTATTTTTTTGTTACTGGCCTTTGATGTTCGGTATAGGCTAGCTTTCGATTAAATGCGGAGGCTGGATCCGTAGGTAAGTTGGGTAACGAAGGAAATACTTCTACAAAAACATAGATTAGCAACAATAAATTTAATAAAAGTATTAAAAATAAAATAAATAAAAAAGGTGAGCGAATGGCTGAAATGCTATTAGCGTGTTCGCTTTCAAGCCAAGATTCACGGGTTCAAATCCTGTGAGGTGCTATCTATAGAAGAAATTTTCGCTCACCAAATGTCTATCTGCTGGCCCTAGATAACATTATTTATGGCTAAAAAACTTCCCTGATCGGAGTAGGCGGTGTAAAAATCGTCTATTCCCGTGGTTCGGAATCCACGTTAAGCTGTAGGTCCTCTGTGCTCGTCACACATTTTCAACACGCAACGAGCAGAGACAGGGAGGTATCGGGAAAATGTCGCAAGACGTTCATAACCGAATATACATTAAAAATAATTAGTAGGCTGAGGGGGTAGATATAAATACACTTTCCAGGAAACTTTTTATAAACAACACAGTAACGAAACCTCAAGCAGTTATACAAAAAAACGAATCTGAACATAAACTGCAAATGGAAGGTTCTATCAAAACAGTACAGTGTGTACTACTACACGATAGTAATCTCAATGAAAAAAATCCACACCATGATGACCACAACCATCAACCTTCCGTGAGAAGAACTCGTCGAACGTGCTTGACTTAAATGGTTTCTTTCCACTCCAAGGAAATTTGGCGCAAATCCAAAATTGTCCAAAATAATTGAAGTACGGCGTTTCAAACTAAACGGAATGCATAAATTAAAAATTTATATTTACTAATAATCAACGCATATTCGAATTTGATAAAATGTATTGGCGCACTAACTATCCAAATATTTACGAATTGCTCACTTCCCTTCGAACTGATTAAAACTGGAACCATTTACATACAAAATTTCACCATACGGGTGCAAAAAAACGTGTCACTCTCGAGTTCTGAGTGATTTGGGCAATTACAACGTGCCCTCTCAAAATTTTGAAAAGGCATGAGTAGCTATTTGCTGATTCGTTGAGTGTCGCCTCTTTCCGTCGTGGTTTGGCCGATGCTCTGCGGTTCTAGATGTGAATCGAGGTTCTATATTATGTGTGCTTATGTTTTTTTTTATCTGTGTTATGCATTTATATGTTTGCAAGGGGTGACTTGTAGACCTAACTTATTGTTAGACTTTCATCTTTTTAAGGATCTAATTTATATATCTTTTTGAAATGCAATTAAGTGGTCCTTAATAAAGATTTATTAATCATTTATTAGCATTTAATCATGATTCTGAAGACGACCCCGCTATTGATGCTTGTTATTATGAATATTCTAGTTGAAAGGAATTTATATTATGTTTACGATATTATCCGAACACCTCAAGTTTCAATTATTTAATACTAGATCGATTATTTTCAATTGTTGAATTTGAACAATTGCAATATTTAAATTTAACATCATTGTTTAAGTGAGTAAAAGTTTAGTGAAGAAGGGATCTTGCGGTCTTTTATCGTATCACATCTTTCATTAGTTTTCCCATTCTTACTCATCCCCCGTGGGAAAGAAGATATAATACCCCTAAATTAAGGTGACCCTTCGGCGGTCAACTTTATTCTAGTCACCCCCGAATTAGCGCCCTATGTGGTATTATACATACTTGATTGGTAGTTTTTTTTTGGAATTGTTCAGACTTATGTAAATATAAGACCAATTTTTCAGTCCAGTATGTCGATGTGCACTGGAAGGTCGATCTAAGAAATTCAGTCAAGTTCACGATTCGAACCCGGAATGTCCGCCTTGTAACTCAATCAGCAATTTCACCAAGTCACCGATGTGGTTTATTCAGCGCCTTGCATTTCGCCGTTCAATATGTACATGCAAAAGACCGGAAAGCCAATCACGTAAAATCTCATTTTTGAAAAAGTTGGTTACACAAACTTTTAATTCCAAAAATAGTACTAATATATAAGTCGGGTAGTTTAACACATCCAAAAATTATTTTGTGTGATAAAAATGGTATGGTTTTTCAAAATTGTAGTTATTGTAAGATTTCTTTAGTATTGAAGCCAAAGCAATAATTGTAGTTCTTTGACCCAACAGCCACTTTTAAGTTTACATAAGCTGCATGTCTGAAATTATCGTTTTTATTAATTTCAGCGTTTAGCAGTTTAGTTAGCTACGGTCATTTTTCAAATATTTTCATTGTCATGATTGTCAAACGTCTTTAATGAAGATTGATAGGATTTACATGTTAAGGGGGATAGTTTAAACGCCATTTCTAATACTCAATAAAGTAGGTATAAAAAAAGGAATGAAAATAAAATTTATGACAGAGATTTTAGATAGAGCTGAAAACTTTTAATTATGTTTTTCCAAAAAGAACCTACCCGTTCAGTTTGTTTTGCATATTAATGTATTTGTTTGCATTGTTTGCAAGGCTTAAAGATTTAGAGATAAATATTAAATATACGTTTTATGCAAAATTCTGGGTTTTACATAAAAATAAAGTGTTAACGAAAATTGCGATACTTCGTAATCGGTAAATTGATTTACCGTACCATTTTTATTTTATAAGCAATTTGCAATAATGGTCTAGAATATAAAATTATGCCGCCGTACTTTTTGTTTTAATAATTAACGCGTCTCGACAAGAACTCGATTAATATTCTCTCTAATGGATCTTCTAAGTTATTTATTACCTTAAATCGGTTTTAGCAAAAGCAGCAATAGTTGGAACTAGATATCAAAAGCAGTATTTAAAAGCCACTATTAAATATGATTTATCGCTAAAATTCA
The DNA here is from genome assembly GCA_932274525.1 of Podabrus alpinus. Classification (NCBI taxonomy): domain Eukaryota; kingdom Metazoa; phylum Arthropoda; class Insecta; order Coleoptera; family Cantharidae; genus Podabrus; species Podabrus alpinus. Next base: position 60,465,933 of record OW026457.1, on the reverse strand, counting down.
AATGCTAGAAATGAATTTAAACGATTTTAAAACACTATTTTAATTCGAACTTTTCGCATAATTGGACATTTTTAATTTTAAGATTTCCATTTAAGAAGCTCAAGATTTTTGAAATGAAAAAATACAAGGACGTGGTCGGTCTTAAGGAAAGGAATGATGGAACGAAATAGTTTTATTCGTCGTACTTGTATTAAAAGGACATCAATCTTACTGTTTTGTTCTGCCTGAACCAACAACTCGTTTATTTTTTTTCTTGAAAAGAGAATTACTTATTTTTAAAGTGGTAACAATTCAATACAATGTAAGATAAGAGTGACGAGGGTTTAAGATTAATCAAGTTGGTGAAAAATTTTATATTAAATTTCAGATTTACCTACTTTATTGAAAATAATTTACAAGTTTTCATAATACAACAAATTATATTTCATCTAATAGCATTTTTGATTTATGGCCACATTAATGATGATGTTATAAAGATATTAAAAGTTTCAAATTCTTATCAATCTACTTAATGATTATATTTTCGCCCAACATTTAAGTTTCGATTTATACCCTCAAGTTAACCTAATTTATTTAGGTAACGTGATGTCAACACTTCATGATGTCTTCACTTCGAGACTACCCCACCTGACTTGAGGTTAGGGACTTGGTTAGGTGGAAATGGGACACGACGTAGAACTTCTTCTTTTAAAAAATTTAGAAAGAATACTTTAACTTTCAGGTCAAACTTAAAAGTTTATCTATATGCAGTTATTTATTAAAAATGTGTAAAATAAGATGAACTCAAAACTAATAAAACATTAATGCAAGAAAGTAATAATTACATAACGAAACCAAGACAATTATCATATCAATATTTTTAGTTTAACCTAAAAAATGCTCAAACAGACTTTTTAAACACAAATTTCCACAAAATAAGATAAAGTGAAGTGAAGAGATGGTCATAGCTTTGGCAGTTAAGTGCGTCTACTGCTAATGCGAAACGCTCGGATCGAATCCGGGCAGGGTAAGAACTTTATTCTGGCCGTCTCTCCTCGGAAGGCAATGGCAAACCACCGAGGTAATTTGCCAAGAGCGCCCATCTCAACATGAAGTGTATTACACTTCCCGTGGTTCGGAGCCCACGTTAAAGAAGTAGGTCCTCTATGTATGTGAAAACACTTGGAACGCACATCACATGCATAGAAAGAGATGGGTCACGACGTTCGGAAACGAACAATACGACTAAGAAGAAGAAGATAAAGTGTAATTTGCTAACGTTTTCGCCACACTGTGAGATCTTCAGGCGTAGAGACTTAAAATGAAGAAAGAATTTGTTTAAATATTCTTTTTTTTCCTCTTATGTTAGGTATGGGACCTGTGTTTTACCAATTTTTTCAAATTAGGTCTAGGGGCATAATTGGTTTTAATTTAGTTTGCTATGCTGACCCTCGATGTACCCTGTTAGAAAAATCATTAACACGGGGGATCGACGGCTTTACGTACCCTCCGAAACACGGAGACGGTCAAGAACTTTTTATGCTCAAACCCTACGTTAGCAGCTGATCGCGCTAGAAGGATGGATTAGTTTATGTGTTTAAAAAAAAGAAGGTGGTAAATTAATTATTTATTGTTCAACAAAGGCAAGTTATTAAGATTCGAGTCTGTTTAAAAGAGTAGAAAAATATTTTAGTTTATTAATTTCCACTGTTTCTTCGATTAAAATAATTTTTTAAAGCAAGTTAGTTTTCTTAGATGTAGTTACATGGTTGATAAGTAGGTTTACTTTATAACATAATATTTTATATTTGAAGTTACACCTCTAGGTGATTACCTATTCCAAATTACAACGTCCATACCCATTAAACAGCAATATAAAACAACTCAAGCTGTTGAAGTCAAATGTTATTCGTTTTGGATGAAACCAAACATGCAAAATTTGTGTTACACACGAAATAGTACAAAATATAGTATATAACATTACTAGCAAGGTAAGAGGGTTTTTACTGGCGAATGGAGGATATAACTGACGAGCCGCAGGCGAGTCAGTTACCTCCTTGAGCCAGTAAAACCCGTTACCTTGCGTGCATTGTTTTATATTTTATTTGTTTCTCATTTGTAAAAAGGTTAGATAAATTCCAAAAAAATCTCAATAATTTGTCGCAAATGTCGTAAGCTATGGAAGCGTTGCCATGAACATGTCTGTTTATTTTTCTTTACATTTGTTTTGGCGAAAGCGAAAATGAATGTACCAAAAGAAATTATTGAGGCAGCCAGCAGTGTAGCTTCAAGTTTATTACCTGCAAAATCAGCTTCAAGGTACGAGCGAGAATACGACGACTTCAAAAAGTGGCAAAACAAAAATAGTGTGATTGGGGTAACTGAAGATGTTTTGTTGGTATACTTGAATCAACTATCAGCTAGATTCAGCCCTAATACTTTATGGGCAAAATGGTCTATGCTGAAAAGCTGCTTGGAAATGAAAGAAAATGCCCCTGTTCGCAGGTTTGTTTTCCTTAAAAAATTTATTGAAAAATATGACGTTTAGTTGTCATTTGCAGATTTCAAAAGGTAATAGCGTTTCTGAAACGAAAAAATGAGCGTTATGCGCCAAAAAAGGCCAAGGTATTAAGTAAAGAAGAGGTTGAACAATTTCTTTTACATGCTCCTGATGACCAGTGGTTGCTGGCGAAAATTGTAACAATATTTGGGATTTTTGGATGTTGTCGATGTGACGAAATTCTCTCCTTAAACATGAATGATGTAGAAGATATGGGAAAATACGTTATTGTGACATTGCGGCAAACAAAAAATTTAACAACAAGAAGATTCACCATAACCGATGATGGCTGCAGCTTCAAGCCCTGCATGTTATACAGAAAATATGTAAATCTTCGGCCTCCTGGAACAGAAAGCCTAAGATTTTTTTTGACATACCGACATGGAAAGTGCATTTCCCTTAATGCTGGCCAGCACACTATTGGTGGTGTCCCAAAGCAAATAGCGAAATATTTAGGTTTAAAAAACCCAGAGTTATACACCGGCCACTCTTTTCGCAGAACTGGAGCCACTATGGTTGCGGATTCGGGTGGAGATATTTTAGCACTAAAGCGTGCAGGAGGGTGGAAGAGCACCGAAATTGCGATGAGTTATGTCGATGATTCGGTCAACAAAAAAATCGAAATGTCTAGCAAATTATTTGGTAGTAAGGAGAGTACAAATGTTCTGCAGTCCTCGAGTTCAGCAGTTTCTGAGTCAACAGATGGTTCATCATCATCAGTATCAACTCTTTCATCATCAAAAATCTGTGTTACTGGAAATAACAATTGTACCATGATTTTCAACATATATGACGATAAAACAAAATTTCCTAATGTAAATAATACTACTAACTTGTAAAAATTTTGCAAGTTAACTGTCAGTTTTACAAGTTAGTGACTTGATAAAATAAACTTTCTTGATTAATATTGTGTTTTTGGAAACTGACGTTTACAAATGAGAAACTCATAAAAAATTTTTATTTTGGTCATTGTCCTTCTGGTTATTGTACTATCATTCAATGTAAAAATAATAAATATAACAGTTTTGAATTTCATTCTGTTGCGTTTCAAACTCAGGTGACCTCATCAGACACAAATATCCCTACAAATAATACTTAATCATTGGAATTGTTTTAGGGGATTTTCATTACATGAAGCTCTAAACATGATTAAAGATGATAAAGTTGAAAGAAATATAATTTCCTCTTTTTTTATTAAGAAATGTTAAAGTTTTTGTTAAATTTTGCAAAATAAATATTATTTTTTTTTACTTTTTATGTTTATTTCTTTCTTCTCGTAGTCACACAATGCTAGTTTTTATTAGAAAAATTTAAAGTCATATGTGGACGCCATAGGAATATCTGGGTTAAGAAGTTTTGGCTCAATTGAGATTGCGCAAGAATTAATGTAAGGTCGATAATTTCTACTAATAAGGCCCAGTTGTTCAGTTTCGGGTTATCTTTTAACCCGGGTTATTTTCCATAGAAATAATTGTTTCCATGGAAAATAATTCAGGTTAAAAGATAAACTAATACTGAACAGCTGGGCCTTAGAGTTTGTAAAATATTGGTTTTAACGAAAAACCTGTGCTCTACATGTTTAATTTAAAACTCTTTGGCCCCGACGCATTGTTTTTGCATTACCACGATAATTGTTCACATAAAAAAAAAGCCTAGTATATAGTAGTTAGTGACTTGATAAAATAAACTTTCTTGATTAATATTGTGTTTTTGGAAACTGACGTTTACAAATGAGAAACAAATAAAATGATTATTCATATTATTTCGTATTATGATTATTTTGGTATTACTTATTTAAAATCGCAAAAAAATCAACGACTCTTTGCATATTATTATGAATTTAGCGTCAACGATTTAATATGGAGGAAATCAAATTATTTTGTGATACCTACCAATTTTTATTAATCAACATAAATTAAATATTTTGTCAATAATACATATTTTCAAAATGTTACTGAATTTCAGACAATCGGTTATTAGTTTAACTTTATACTATGCTTGATAGGCCCTTTGATATTAATTTATTAACTATTAAATTATGCGGGCTTGAAAAAATATCCCGTTTAAAAATATTTCTTTACATTAATTTTTAGTTTAGTTGTTTAAATAAACGTTTAGTTTATTCGAAAACAACTATATTTAACACATTTTTTTTATTTAGAAATTCCTCCCTTAAAAAAACTATTTACTATAATCATCAAAATTTGAACAAATATATAATAACCCGTGAAGTAACCTGTGAAAGAGTCCCTGGCAAATTATCATCACAGCAAACTTACAGTAATTTGTAAATGAGAACCTGCCAGACGTCTGTAATAACAAGCTTATAGTAAGCTGGAAATGAGTACCAGTCAGGCCCCTGTAAAAACAACTGTTTAGCAAACTGTAAATGAGTGCCTGCCAGGCCCCTATAATAACAAAATTACAGCAATAGCCAAGTAAACTGTAAATGCCGCCTGCCAGCTATCTGCCAGGTGTATGCCAGCAAAATATAGATTTCTCAGGCAATCGCCAGCAAAAATTGTTACTTGGGAAGAACTCACCAAGTAATTACCTGTTTTTATGTTTTTATACATTGAGGCATTACACCCGGTCTTTGGAAAACCACAAAAACTAATCATTCAAATACAATAAATTTACCATTTAGTATTTCGAGGCGAATTAATGTTTGATTCATCTAAATTGGCCTGCTCTGAATTAAACGTAATAAATACCGAGAATATTCGTGAATTATTAATACTTATAAAATTATTAAAGAGGTTTTCGTAAAACAATTCTATTTTTGCAAAACAGTTCTGAAATTCTTTGAATTCCAAAAAATTATGAAAGTTCTGAGCTATTTATTTTACAGAAATGTTTCATTTTTGCCTAGTGAGATTTTAAGATTATTGGATGAAACATGAGATAGGTTATAAGAGATTTTTTGAATAGTTAATTGGCAAACATATTGTTTTCACAATATTAATAGGCTGATGACAATATTAGAATGGTATGCATTACTTACCTAGGTCAAGGATTTGTAGCTTAGCCAATCTGCTGAATGCTGAGTTTTTTTCTAGCTTCAAAGAAAGATTTAGCAGAGAAATTAGAATAAAATGAAATATATAATAAATTGCTTGCATTCTGTTTAATGGAAGGAACGGATTGACGCTTACAATTTTTATAGCTAAGTGAATATGTGAGTTTTGTGACTAATTTCTATTTTCCTATTAAATTTTTGTTTTTATAATTTGTATCTACCGAGGTTAATGGAATGTTCCGTAAATATTATTGAGTTTATTATTGCTTTTATCACATCAGCGTTACAGTTTGCATTAAAATTTCATGTATGTAAAATGGCTTGTGAAATGATTCTTTCTCGGAGTTTTTAGCTTTCATGCCTTTAATGTAAAGAAAAACTTGACTATTATCTATTTTCATACCAGGATAAATCGGATGTTGTTTGATTGAAGGGATTACGATTTAAAGACTGGAAAATAATAAGGAAATAATTTTAATGGATTTTCATTGACATGAAGCCGAAGATATTTGATAAGGTGTGACAATGCTTTTTATGGCAATATTTACATGTGAATTTTACTGAAAAATATGGCTGGAATGTCGTATGTCGTAAGCTTGATACTATAAAAAACGGCCAAACATCAAGATACATTTTTCCGGGCTCCCATCGCAAATATTTTAATGGCTTTTTATTTTCCATCTATTTTAGTATATCAAAATTGAGTTTCGCTTGAGCTTCCATTAAAATCGTTTGAACCACGTGCATCGCAAACTCATTTGCGAAAACTGGGGTGGGGGCTCTAGAAATAATAGCCATCTTAGTTTGGCTTCAGTTCCCGTCGTTTAAGCTTCAAAGGTTTTTAATTGTTTAGAACAATTTTTATAGGGGCTGTATAAATGCTAACCTCTCCCTCTCTAATCGTATTTTTTTAAAATTTGTACCAACATCGCTCCGAGCAAGTAACATATTATGACAGTCAGTTTAGCCTTATCATAATTAAAATAGTTTTTATTTTTTAATATTAAAAAAGAAAACAATCATCATGGTCGATAAAAATAATAAATTTGCTAGTGCATTGAGTTAATTGTGAAAATTGGAATCGATCGTTCAATGAGCTGTCACAATGTTAACCTCAACGGTCTGTCGGATCTCATGAGATGAATTTCACGGATAAATCGGAAATAATATTAATTATACATTAATTAAGACTCATTTTTGAATTTTGTTAATTTTTCTGTATAGTTTTTTATTTTAAAGTGATTTTAAAGACATTGTACTTGCCAGGGACCTGCCAGGCGTTTCCCAGACTTAAAATGTTACTTGGGTTGTTAGTAAAGCGGATCTGTGGCCTGAAGAAAGGTCTAGTAACGATTTAACTTTGCAGGTCCTGATCTTTGACGTTTTTTGGGATACATTTTTGTAGATTACATTGGCCTATTCTTCAACTATAATTTCTTTAATGTTATAAAAATTTTATTGTAGAAATTAATTTTAAGAAGAGTTTAAAGTAAAAATGTGGTAACTTTAGGCTGATATACGCAGTATAGCAACAAGCTTTATGATGTGAGGCGGAAACTAAGGTATTATATTAAGTAGCTAAGTTTCCAACTGGTTTGTATGAGACGTGGTTAAAGAACCTTCCTAGCGTTTAATATAATAATCCATTACTAAAGCTTTGGTTTCCTAAGAAGCGGTACCGTCTAATAGCGGCCGTATTGTAACGTCGAGTGACGTTATTTAGCGTCTTTACACTGTTTTACACAGTGCTAGCCAAAGCTAGTTAAAACGTCCTAACTAAACAACTGGTTTTCGGGAAAAAATGACTTTATTTTGATGTTATAACGTGATCTTTATTATAAAATAGTGTTTAATACCTTCAGTTGTTTGGTGGCCATTGGGGTTTTGTAGAAAAACTAATTTCATACAATAACTTGTAAAAATACTAAATTTAATAGAAATAAAAAGGAACAAAATAAAAAAGGAACAAAAAACGTGGTGAACTAAATTAAACTTCCCTAAACATTGGAAGTGTCTAAATTGACGCTAACACAGTAATGTATGGTTATATCAAATTGAGGTTAAATGATATTAAAATGGCGCTATAACATTCATATAAACTCATTTTTCTCCCTAATACCAATTTGTTAGCAACTATTTACTCCCTGCTAGAAGGTTCATAAAATGGCCACTTTCTGAATTCACATTTGATTTTAGGTTATGAGCACATAAGCGCATTGTTATTAGAGAAAATATTGTAACGAAAACGTAATAACTGAAGATTGATAGATATATTTATTTGCTATTACTCTTGAAAAAATTTTAATTTAACTGATTGTGAATAAAATAGTATATTGCTGTGGGTTATAGATCACCTCGGCGTTTCGCATCTCGATAATGTATTAGTTCAAGCGTTTTTTTTATCTCAGTATGAAATATATTATTAAAACACTTAAAATATTTCTACTTCCCTTTTGTGACAGGATGATAAGACTCGAAATATCTTGACAATCTTTAAGTTATAAATATTCTACAATTCATTAATTTTAAAATACGATACAAATGATTACGCTATGAAATTAATATTAAATTTCAATTTTAAAATTATAAGCTAAGTAAACAATAAAAATCAAATTTTTTCATAAGCTTTCAGCAATTGCTTTTTTCATTATTCCTTGTTAAAAAAATTTGTAAATAATACTTTATAAGAAGTTAATTTAAATTTAATATTTTACTTTCAAAAACTTTAAGATTGTTTTATTGGGGCGATAAAATCACATCTTAAAGATTGGTGATAAATATTTTCAAGATGTTACTCTATTGAGTAGTATGCTGATTTTTCAGACGATGAGTTACCGAAGGAGAGTTCCGCCGTTGTATTTATTGTTTTGCCCTTATTTATTGAATCGTGGTAATTTATTGGTGATATTTATGTTTTGGAAGTGATCACATCTCCGGTTAAACCGGCGACAATAATGATATGCGGGATTTTGTTATATAGATAATTAAGTTGAATTAAAATAACTAATAGGAAATATTAATAAGTGAATGCTGCCACTACGCTAAATTTGAAATTTTGAAACAAGGAATTTTTTAAAGCTGATTTAGCATGTTAATACTTCTAGATTAAGGTATATATTATTTATTAACGGGGAAATAAACTAAAAGGAAGGAAATAAATGAAAGCCGAAAAGATATATTGTACCACCTGAAAAGTAACAGAGAAAACAAGTAAGATTGATAATGTACGAATATATAGTATACACCCCAAATGATATGAAAGTTAATAATAGATTATCAGTAATATTAAAAATAATGAAAAAGGATAATGAAGTTGTATGTGATCCCTACATAGACTAAATTAATTATGAGGTTACAAAGATTGGGGGGTGAAAAATCCAATATGAAAGGGTTGTAGATCTATTATACTATCGAATTGTTTTGATTAACATATTTGTTTTTATTATCAACGATGATTTAGACATCAAGTAGTTAAGCGATTTGTTATTATAACGAAATTGCTCTTCGTTCATCAGGTTAAACAAATATCCTATTTTAAACTCTCTTAATTTTTCACATTAGTTTTCCTTCTGTAAATTATGACCATTTTAGGTGATATTCTATATTGTTCTATTACAAATTCCATTTTTTTTTAAATTGTGTAGTGAATGTATGAACTTTAGCGTTGTGTCTAAATTGATCGGGAATGTATTCAGTGGGTTTAAACAAACGCATATTTATCTACATTAATAAATAACGTGAATAAAATTTTGGCAGTTTAGATATGCCAGGCTTGCGTTATCTTTATTTATTTTTCTAAAATTTGTAAAATATTACTTCTTCTCCCTATGACTTTATTTAACTATAGCAGACCAAACTGCGTGAATCAAAATTTAAAAAATATCTTGTATAGATACTCATGAACACTTTATTTATTTGAAAAAATTTATTAACTACCAACCGGTTTTGATTAAGATTCTTCTTCACATGAAATTCTTCCCCGAAGAAAAAAAGTTATTAAATGAATATTTGCAACTCATAAAGAATTTTATTCTGTAAAAATTCAAATTATTACCTCATGAAATTAATATTAATTTAAAACATCCGAAAGAAGCTTACGAAAAAATACGATTTTTATTATCTACTTCAGCTTGTTAATTTTATTAATCTCCTTCTACGTACCTATAATATAATATATTTTAGTTTTAATATATTATCTAACATTCTCATTATTTAATTAAAATCTTCGTATTTTATAAGTAGGTAGTTAGATTTTGGGCATAAAGTGTTATAATATAGGTATTACTGTGAGGCAGATACAATTTGAATATTTAATATATTCTGAGATTAAATAGTCTCTTTGGAAGGATCCTGTTTTTCTCATAAATAAAGTAGATACAATCTGAATTAGGAGCTTAAATTTTATTTTTTAAGCAAGACGGTAAATTTTTTCAACTGTATGAGTTGTAAGTATCCATAAAAATAAATTATGATTCCATTTGCGTTAATATGCATGTGTAAATCGTCAAAATATTTGCAAAATGTAAAATTCGAGAAATAGTAAACTACAATTACATATAAATAAAGAAATTTAACAAAATATTAGAATTAGATGAATATATTAAAGCTAGAGACGTTTTTTTTTGGAATGCACGATGATTTGTGCTAAAATAGTATGTGGCTTAGAGCTGTCTTCGGAAAGAAAGAAACCTTCAGTTTTTACTTCCAAATTTTCGGCTGTAGCCAGATGCTATTTTATGATTTTCGCTCTAGAATCACATCTATTTAAAATATCTCCGGTATTGACCTAAATTATTTTAGATTTAAATACGGCCAGGAAGTTCCCAATTAAATATTATATAACTCGAAAATGTTTAAAAATGTAAATTAAAAAAGAAATTTAATTTAAATAAGCTTAAATAGTAGATAAAGGAATATTTAAGAAGCCTTAAAAGACTTGGCAAATTTTTCTTTTTTATTGCTAAGTGCTTTATTTGTAAACATGTAGTAATGGAAAATTAAATGGTTAGCGGTAGAAGTGCTAAGAAAAATTCGCATATCAGGTAAAGTAACTAATGGAACCTGCTGTAATATCTTCTAATGTAGATGCAGAATACAAGAGTACAAAGGGAAGTGGTGCAAACGAAAGACATCAAGAAAAGGGTGCTTGCACGCAAAGCAAAGATTTATCTACTGTAAACTGAGAGATAGCATCTCATTCAAAGCGTACGCATCTTCAGGGGCTATGGTATTATGTTTACACCACTTTTAATAGACCGCTCAGTTTTATTATTATTATCATTATCCAGACAATTCGAGTTATTATATTAAAGTATGTCAATAAAGGGGAAAATGAAAATTTCATTCCGAATAACATTTTTAATATTGCATTGTCTTTTTTTTTGTTAAAGTTATAATTATAAATATTTATAAAACTTTGTTAACGTACATAAGACGGCGTTAATATTATTTTTAAGTTATCGTTTAAATAAGATTAATAAATTTTTCCATAATGTAATGCAAATTTATTCAGGTTGTATAATAAGAATAAAAGAAAACGAGAAAACTTCTTATTGATGCTAAATTATTCTGAAAAGTTTTGTGATGCAATTAATATCTGGAAAAATTTTTCCAAAGAAATGAAAAGAATTAGTTTTATAATAATTACTAAATAATGTCTATAATAAAGCATTATAGAGCCAGTAGCTACTGGTGCTTGTAAAAGGCATCTGTTTTAAGTTCTGCAGCGTTAAGTACTAAATTAAGTGCATATAATATATTTTTCTTGGCAATAAATTTTTGAGAATGATTTTTATTTCTCTGGATTATCGCTGCAGCCGCCTCTACTTGTTAATAGAACTTCTGACGCACTTTCTTCATAACTCAGTATAATGGAACCTTCTTACCGTTACAACGCAAAAATATTACTTATAACTTTATTCTTTTTATTTCTGTTACACTATTACATTTTTTATTACATACTTAATAAAATTGTAATTTACTACAACAATTTGGAACATCTAATGCGAACGGACAACTTTAATAAGTTCAAATTTATTACAAGAATTTGCTGTAGAGAAATGAATTTAAATCTTATGGTTACCATAAACCGGGATTACTTGGAATGAATTTTAGGTTTTGTTATTGTGCCTGCTTTAAAATAGAGAGATCCATGCTAGCTATGCGGCCATTATAATAGTTTGCAGGAAATGTATTCAAACAACACTCGGGTGTCGTTTCATTAATTTGCCTAATAAATTAATAAACAATCTAATAAAAAAAGTACATAGAAAGGATACCCAGGCGATATTCGCCTCTAAAGTCAAAAATAAGGCACAACTATTAATTCTGTAGAAAAAGTTAAAAATTTTATGATAGCATTTACCATAGAGGCGAGAATCGCTTACAATTGCCAGGCGATTCTCGTCTTTAAAGATTTTCGGCTCACGCCACCCAAACCGTTAAACTTATTTATCCTTTTTTAATTTTTCCCGCAGCTATAGGCCAGCTACCCAAACACCCCCATAAAATAATATTACCAAAAATTTCAATGTGGAGTTTGAAGAAGTAATTCCAACAACGTTGAACAAAAATTCATTCATAATGTATTTAGGCCGTTCTGGTTGATTGCGACGGCATGTTAGCCGAATATATAACTATTGCAAAAACATGCAAAGCTTAGCGTAAGCGAAGATGCTTACTTTCTTTGACATTAAACTAAGTCTTACAATTTTACGACCATATTTGTTGCGGCTTTAACTTTAAACAACTTTTTACCAAATTTGTACTATAAAATAGTCTTTCATTCCTTATACAAAAAATATTGAAACAATAACTAATTTTTGAAAATCTCAAACTGATAAAAATCCATTTTGTAAAATGAGATTTTTTACGAAGGCACATTCCTCTAGCACCATTGGTAATCAATCTTTAACAAGGTTTTGTTCTAAAGTTATCTTTTCCCCCTTTAACAATTTGATTCTTGAAAATCTTCAGAAATATTAGATATTTTACATGAAATTCAAAACGAAAGTTGATATATTACAAATTATTGTATTTTTGTCTGTTTAAAACTCTTAATTTTTGCCAAACAAAAATCAAACTTGCGTTTTACTAAGATACGTTAGTAAAACGACGCAAATATTTTTCTGATAATACATATAACAAATCGCCGATGTTACGAAACAAAATCAAGAGATCTTTCTTGTTCATCTCATCGTTTCCTTGATGACCAAAATCATGTCCGTAGAAAAATAATTTCTATAGCACAAAACTTCTTCTTCGGACTAGGATTTTTCCTGTTGTCTTGCCTCATTACATTGATGAGGAAAACCAGCTTTGGGCCCATCTCTTATGTGGTCGTCCCGGTAGTCTTTTGTCCTTCGGCAGTTCATATTTACAAACCATTTCCAGTTTTCCATCCTCAATACGTTCTACATGGCTGCTCCATTCTAGCTTTCTGATTGTACTCTATTTAACTACATCTCAAATTTCGCACTTTTCTCGTGTGGGAACATGGGTTCTTCTGTCTCTGAGTGTTAGATTCAAGATAGGTATTAATACTTTCATCGCGACCGTTCTCATTTTTTGTTTAGTATTTTTCGGTTCTGATCTTGTCTCTATTGCATTTGTCAGTACAGATCGGATCTTCAGTAGAATATTGTCCAGGACCCAAGCTTGTATTCAAGAAAAAACAATTTAAATCTTGAAAGAATAAACAGAAACTAAAAAGTAAGATCGAGCTGAGCGCGACTGAAACTGAAATATGCGTCAATCATAGAATTCGTACGGGGCCCTGTTATCAGTTTTTGACTTTTTCTTCTATCTACCACATAAGCTACATCCGTGCAAAATTTCAATTCCACGAGAATGTAAATATATCTGTCTCCTCGGAGATATAGTTTTTCTATAAACTGTGTGAAACTGACGGTTTTTGATACTGATTTCAGACGTCAAAGGAGTTATTTTCCCCACCAACATAAAACAGGCTATGTGGAGTCAGGGAAATTAGGTACAGTTGCTGCAAAAAAATTGGAAATAGGTTAAATCATTATTTAGAACAACGGTTGTAATAATCGTGGGGAAAGTGGTTCATTGCAAAACGAATATTCTGGAACTAGTCATTGCGCAATTTTGCAGCATATTTTCGGTTTTACTGGATTTGTAATTAATTTAGTTAATTTGTGGAAGCTGTCGATGGCAGTCATGTACGAATATCTGCATTGTGATACGAAATTTAACCACCTTGTCTCTGATGAGAAGACAAACCTGGTCAAATCTCGCTCATGCAGAAAAATCAATTCCTACTTTTATTTGCGTGAGCAAAGCCCTGACGGTCTATGATCGTAGGTCCTTCGATAAAAATGCTCAATTTGGAAAGGAACGGGAACTTTCGTTGATAAATAAAACGCACCAATGGTGATATAAAATATAATTAAGGCAAATTATGTTTGGTACACAGCAAAAATAAGTAAGGCATTCATAATAGTGCTTCAAAAGTAATGGCACACTCTTTGAACGAAATAATCTGAGCATCTCAGATGTAGTCCAAACGTTGATATTCCCAGAGCAGCACCAGATCAAAAAGTGGTTGGTCGGTTAAGGAAATACCCAATATCACACAACCAAAAATTAGAAATAATTTGTCTTACCTCGAATTCGGATAAGCTCAAAATCATTAAAGATGATAATAGATTCCAATCTTTGGAGCGTGAATCAGAAACTGGAGATGACACAAGGCAGCTTTAAAAACCCGCTGACGAACTTGAACACCGACACCATTTTCCCGGTACAATGGTGTTAACACTACACAGGAACGTCTCAAAAGAAGCTGGAACAACCGCTGACGATTGCAAAATTTGGCGATTGCAGAAAACGCTGCGCTAAGCCTTAAATATCAGAAACTTACTTTCCAAAGAAAGCTTCAATGTTTAATGCTGAAAAGTAGAAATAGATCTAGTAGACTTCTATTTTTTTCGTAAATGCAAATCTAAATACGAAAAGAATACATCGACGGCAAACAATTGAAAATCGAGTTAAACAATGGATGCGTGGAGACCCGTATAATTATATCTGACATTTTCATTTGAGGCGAACACAGTTTGCATTAGACAAACTATTCTCAACTTAAAGGTTTTTGGCGCACGCACCCCATGCAAACAGTTGAAGTTTTTCATATTTTTTGACTTTTCCCCACAACCACAAGCTAGTTCAAATTTGAAGACCTCAATCAGCCTCCCACGTACTTGACAAACCTGTAAATTAAGCTGAAAAGATTATAAAAGTTTCAGTGCGGCCGAATGCCAAACAAGTATAGTAGCGGCCATTTATGTTTTATATTTTTAACATTTATTCTATAAATACTTTGGAATTAAAACCCATGACTAACAAAAACAAAATAAACACGGTATAGTTCCTTATGTAAAACAAAAACTAAAGAACTTTATTAAAACAATTAAGATTAAATACATGCAGTACTTTGTTGCAAACCTTCTTGTAGCTGTAAACTGCTCTGAATTGTGATGGCATAGAGTCAAGCAGCTTTACTAATCGCTGAAATGGTATTTTTAGCCATTTTCGTTGTAAAGCTTCCCTCAACTGAGTTCTCTCCTCACAAATGCTGCTCTATAGAATTTAGATCAGGAGACTGCTTAAGCCACTCAAGTAGGCAAATTTTATATTGCAGAAATATCCAGCCGCGTAGCATTTACCCTTACCATGTGTTAGTATATTATGATGCTTAAAAATGTCGGCGTACATAAACCGATCCATAAATACATTCGAATATGTGTAGGCGACCAACGCCATTACGGGAAAAGCAACCTTACACCATGATGTTTCCATCACCGTGCTTTACAGTGCGAACTTGATATTTAATAGAATTTTTCCTTTAGTAGTTATTAGTTTTATTATTTTATTTATTAGTTGTTTCTTAGAAGGACGTCTGTCAAATAGTTAAGCTAACTTCAATCATGATTGCTGTGTTCTTGGTCTATTGTCCGCTGATCCATGTTCCCTACGTTTACGACAACAAAGACTTATAATTTAATGTGGTACGTCAAACTGGCGCTGGTATGCTGCTGCATTTATTGAGTTTTCCCTATTCAATCACTTTAAAAACGACGTTTTTTAAATCTACGGAATACTCTTTCCTAATTTTCGCAAAATTAAATTTATTTACATTTGTTAAAAAACAAACAGATAGTCAAGGAACGATTAAAAAACGAAGATTGTTTTCAGAGATGTAAAAAACAGCAAGATTACCAAGTAAGAAAATCGCTGTTAACGAAGGAGAAAATATTAATATTAACCAAAAAATTGGAGATTTTTATTCAAAATTACAATTGACGATTTTCACTTTAAGTCCATATGAAAATTAAATTATATAAAAATAGTATAGTGTCAAATGAGATCTGACTGAAATAAAGTAGGACAAATCCTTAAAGTTCAGTTCTTGACCAGGGTGCTGATTACCGAATTGCAGAAACCGCGTCGAATTGGGTCTGCGCGGAGTTTCATTTGCGTCGAGTTAGATATACGCTCAGTTAGCCTGATCTGGTAGGCCGTTTCCACAATACTTTTCCTTTTTCTTAAATGTGAAAGGAAATAAATGTAAAGAAATGAAACGTAACTTGGAAAACCAAAAAAATATTAATAAAATCGTACAGTAGATGAATACATTTAGAGATTGAATACTTAGGAATATATATCTATTCAATTTTTATTTTTGATTAAGCGCTAGCTCGAGGACAGGTCAATTTTCTGACCTAACCGATACACATTAATCGCTTTAACCAGACGGCCACATCTTCAGGCTACGCGCCTTTAAATTACGAACATTATTCACAATGGTCTTGTCTTGACCATTTTATTTATAGGATTCCATTTATTTTATAAAATAATTATAAATGCGTTTCTAAATTGCATTTATATTCCTGTAGCTCTATTCTGTGAGTGAACAATTTGTGAAACGCTAGCAGAGAAAAATTAATTACGGAAACTTCTATGTAGTTGATAGAAGTTTTTCAATTTCGTGTTATTTAAAATTTTGTGTGACATTGCAAAATAAAAATAAAATAATTACTAAAAGTTCTTACATGCTAAGAGAACTTTCTGCAAAGATGTGTAATTAAAATGATTAAAAGATGTTTTTTGTTCAGCACTAGTAGGTACCTAATTATGACATACGACATAATAGCGTTTTACAAATTGCAAAGAATTTCAAAACATCTCTAATGATTATTAAAGATATACTATATACTCAATAGTTGACGTAGGTATTTCAGAAATTTTCGCAAATAAACTTCTGCCATGGATAAATAGGGGATGTTTTGCAAGCTTTAAATATATTTGAGCGGCGTACCTACTCGAAACAGACAAATTACTGTCAACTTCCGAAGTGCTTCTATCAGATTATATGAAATGTATATGCAAATTATTTCGTACCAGTGCCGTCAGAAATTCCATCAACCCAAATCCTGACAGGTGAAAATCTTGGAACATCAGAATCCAGAACACATAATTGAATATTTTTTGAAGTTGTCTGATTATTGGGTATTGGAATTTTGGTCAGTTTGCAGAAATGTTTAATTTTGGCTATTGTTAATCCATTTTTGCTAGTAAAATCGATTCTGCATAGCTTTGTTTGGCAAAAATTTTTCCTAGTCGTTGAACTTGATTTATAATGAATTAAAGTTTGTCACCGTAAATTTCAATTGGGGTTCTTTATATTTCCAGATCAGCATGTGTCTATTTGAACCATTAAACAATTATCTAGAGTTATTGAAATTCATTGTCAAAAGCAGCGATGTCATAATACATTGAAAGAGTAATATTTAAAATACCTGCTAAATACTTACCGAAAATATTTTAAATGTGAAAAAGTAAACCAAGTACTTTTTCTAAAGATGGATTCACCTTATCGATAGAAATATGTAAATTTTCAAACTAGATCGGTTGGTTACTCTTCAGTGTACAAAGAAGTCGTTACATATAATAAGGTTTAGAGTGTCGAGATTAGTTTCAGATGACGTGTATAGACCCTCCACTGTCATTTTTATTCAATTCATGTCATCCTATAATGAGTTTCGTGACCAATCGCATTTCATAGAAGTTGTAAATATCCTCTATTCTGCTTTCGTCGAAGCTACTCAAGCTTGGTGAAAATTAAACGCTAAATTGCGATCGGGTTTATTGACTATTTATTATTAAAAATTGTCTCTCGAATATATCGAACACTTCAAAGTTTACTTGATTATTCAAGAAGCGTTTTATATTATTTAAAGGAATGTTGGCAGTTCATTATCGAATAATAGAAAACTTGTTGATGAAATTAAATTTCCTAGAAATTCATTATGAAAAACACGTGAAAATGTATAATAATGAGACGCCTGCAGGTTACACAATATTATTTCTCCCAAGAATATAACACTAAAACTACCCAGATTCAATGAACATGAGGTTTTGGAAACTTTTAGGTAATTTCACGTTCTATTTATACCTACGTGGATTTTTATTTTATCGATGTGCTGACTCTTAAGCGACTTCCCAAATTATATAATAGAAGAAGTTAGTCAATATATTAAATGGAAATTGTGTTAGTTAATGTCAGCAGAAAAGGATGAATTGAAACAATATCTTCGCTTTCTTGGAGCAATGTAAATGGCAGTAGTAAAGCGGTGCGAGCGATATATCAGATCACACATCTAAGCACTTCGATTTCACTTGAAATCAATTCTCTTTCCCGCATTGTCGAAACTCCGCCTTTTTAGATTTATATCCAGAACCTTTTGAAACCTTAACGTTGTCTTAACAGTCCTGGAAATTTGAGATAGGTCGCATATTTTGGTTACTTAAATAACTTTTATAGTTAAGTAGGTAGTATTTAACATTAAAGAAAAAGTCGTTCTATAAAGTTATTTTATCATTACAAGAAATGTGTATATGTAAATGTAAGCGAACTAGTAAAACTTGAGAGGTCGGAAATTATAGTATTTTCTCTAGAGAGCCGGTGTCATTCTTATCAGTAGGACCGCTTCACGCACACTTTACAAGCCTGAATTTCCCTATCATATCGCTTGGGACAACTCTTATATGCCGAACATTGTTTCTGCCAAACTCTCGACTTCTCTACATTTACTTCTACCTCATCTCACATCAAAATCTACTAATCCAATTCCAAAATATTACACTTTAAACAACTTTTTCGATTAAGGTAAATTCTATTACCAATAAAAAGAATTTTATCGCCAATTTCAAGTACTTTTATTTTTACATAAAAGATCCTCCATTCCTTTTTTATGTGTGTTACTTCATTGTTAAAATATTATAAATTTAGTGGTAATAACTATTATGACCACCCATAACTTAACACGGATGAAGTTTGCATGTTATTTTAAATATTTACTTTTTTCGATAGAAAAACCATTTCCAAAGGGGGTAGATGTCATGACTTTCTCCGCGTTATTCTTCGTTTAATTTTATTTAAAATTCGATAAGTTTATAAAATTTAATTTTTAATAACTATTGATAATAATTTTTTCTAGCGCAATGATTTATTCAACATGTATAATTTATAAAATAAAATAGCACTTTTTATTATAAAATTGGCTCTAAGAACAAGAGCGCGATTTTGATAGATTTCGTAATAATGTCGTCTGTCAAATTAGAATTTTCACTTGAACACTTCTGTTTTTAAGGATTATTGTAGTTTATATAATTGAATTAAATTAAACAGCTTTAGAGTTTGAAATATTTAAAAAACTTGAATTTTGTTTTTCTCTATTTGAATTTTTATGGTATTTCTTTTATAATTCCTAAGTTTGTGATTAACGTTTTAGAGGAGTTGGTTAAGCACTTTGGGCTTTTTTAAAGAAAATATAAGTTTTATGTTTTAAGTTTAATGTATTTTTATAAAATAAAAAGATTTCGGTTGATTGAAATTTTGACGTTCAATCTTATCAAAAGTTTAGTTATTTCAACTTTTAATAAAGTAAAATGCATTACACGTGCTAGGAGTACTTAAATTTTGCAATTGTTTACGTTGCTTAGGTTTGTTTTCTTTAATTAAGGACTTCTTTTACGTGCCAGCTTAATACTTTTCTAAATTTTGTTAGAAACTAACAACTAGTCGTTTAATTGCAGAAAAGTTCTTACACTGCAGCTTTAAAGCATTAGTATTTATAGAACAACTTGAATATCAAGTGAGCAAATTAAGCTCGAAAATGACTTCAAAATTTTAAAACTTTGCATTGTAGTCATAATTGGAAGTTATAAAGCGTTTTTGAGTTAAATAATAGCGTTTATGTCGTTGATATTAATATAACAAAAATGCTAACCATATTATTATGGGGTATAGGGCAGTCAAACATGGAAAATTTGACGAAAAAAAATTGATATATTGATGAAATTTGATAAATTATGTTCATTTAGACATACTATTAAACATACTGAAAGTCCTGAACGAACACTGTTGCGCTTGAACCGCCATCTTGGAGAAATGGCGCTGCGATTCTGTATGTTGCTTATATTTCGCTAACAATTAGCGATATCGGAATATGTTTCATATTAAAATTAGAGCTAATAAAATTTTCTATAGAAGAGATTTATACAGTTGTTCCGTAACTATTCTCAATATTACGATAGTACAACCAATTCAAAACATACAAACAAAATGAACACTGATAACAACGATATACCCAGCATGAGGAAATTTTCAAAATTGGACATAAATATGACACTCCGATAGAGGGGTGGACGGCGGATGTTTCTAGGGTTTCTTCAAGTTCCAACGTTCAAAATTTCACATCCGTTTGTCATCATACAATCTAAAAACAACAAACTGGCCGCAACAATGAACCCTGCACAATGAACTGATTTATTCTAAGCAACGAAACTGAAAAATTGGTCTGAGCTTCCAAAAAAGATGGGCAAGTTAAAATTTGGCACACGTATGCATATTAGTTTCCTGAAAAATATGTTCCTCAACTTGAATTCGAATCCAGGCGTATTAGCTGTATACGCGCACTCAAACAACTGCGCTGCCGAGGCGATTAGTTTATGTAGCGCGGAACTTCTATTTCTTGTGACTAATTCTAGGACCGCTACAGTCCCCTGTAAGAGGTTCTGTCTATCTCTCCTTAATTTTAATTTATTATTGAATAATATCTATTATTAATAATAATAATATTAATAAATTATTTAATAAGTATAACATAATATATTATAATATCCTACTATATAATAATCATATTGACAAAAAGACGAATATTTACTAAACAAAAAATTTTAATTATGATGATTCTATAATATATTATGTACATAGATACAATAAAGTAAAGAATCGTTCGACCGCAAGCATTAATAAAATCAATACAATAAATACATAATTTAATGACACGAAGACAATTGATTGCTAAAAAACTGTATACTTGAAAATAACCTAAAATAATGAAATACTTAAAAAGTTGTTCTATATTATCTGCTTCGTCCACTTTGTGGCCATTACTGTGGAAAGTAATTTTACGCTATAGAGCAAAAAAAACTACTTTACGTCAGGAATAGTTTAAAATAACATTTATTTATGTAAATAGTGGGATAAATGCATCATTAGCCTACGAAAAATATGCTTTTTTCATAGCGAGAAGTCAGTCAAGTTATATAATCACAAAAGTATCGTAATAACGTATTAACCCGTGCTGTATACAAGATTTTATCTACGACACACAGTGGGGCAAGAGAGCCAAAACGTGCTATTAAATGAAAAAATTAAATGCAATTTAGAGATTCCTGTCCATAATGTATGAATACACCACTAACCCACGCACACTAGAACACTACTAAATTTTCGGTGGGCCCTCCGTGACCAGGATTAGCGCGATTTTTCTCTACCGGAAGCATTTTTAAGAATTGAAATATTTAGTTTGAAACTTTGAAATTGAAGTAATTGTGACATTTTAGTAATTCTAAACTTGTATTAAAGAGCATGTAATTTATAAAAGTACTCTACGGAACGGTATTGTTGAAATCTGAAGTTTAATTAGTTTTTGGGCTTTTTGGTTATGTTTTAAAGCATATTGAGCTTTGATTTTTTTCCTTAATGGGTATTGAGTATAAGAAAACAGTCGCGTTTAAACATTGTACCAAAGTTTACAAATCTTTTCGCTAGATACAATTTTGTTCATTTTCGGAAGCAATTCATACAGGGTGGTCCAAAAAAATTTAAAGGATAATTACTCATTACTCCAGAAAATGCAGTCGGGAAAATACGAATACTGATATTTTTCACTTTTTTTTATTGAGTTCCGATCCCGTAATCACTAGCAAACAAAAACTAGAAAAGAGAAAAATCCAACACATTCCAAAAGAAGCACTAGGATTATTGAAATCTCCAACGGTCATGGTCATTCTTAATCGGGATAATGATTATGATAACAGTGAAGATGATGATTATTATGATGATCACATATTCGGAGATTTTGTAGATTAATTTTGTTTTCGGTAAGCGTTAATTAATAAAAATTAATAATACTTTTTATTTTTATATTATTTTTAATAAAGGGAATTTTAAAAGCACGAAAGAAAAAATGTTATTTAGATATAATACTATAATCGCTTCACTATAGTCCATCTGGTTTTGGATTGCAGTAATGGTTGCCTTGAACGGCAAGTCAGATTTACACAGGGAAACGTCAAATAATTAAAGTGTATAAGTGACAAAAAACAATTGTCACTTATTTGGAACTTGAAAAAATCGAGTTAAAAGTATTTTTTTATCAAACAGCAATTTATCTTGTACAAAGTTTTTAAATTTGCCAGAAACTTTTAGAAAAAAATATTCGTAAGTCATCAATTGCAATTAAAATTTCGGCAGTGTAAACGTGTAGAAATTTTATCCAATCACGCACGAAGATCAGTTTTAGTACAATTTAGTTCTGCATTCTTAAAACGGATAGACTATAGATGCAATTTTGTTTATTTTTGGAAGCAGTTCATACAGGGCGATCTAAAAAAAATTTTGTTGCTAAACCAAATAAGCTGTTTTTCGGTTAAGGAATATGATAAAATTGTATCTATCGATTTTTTTAAATACTACTAACAACCCTGAAAATATATATCCAACTTAGAAATCCATTCAAATGGTATTTGATTTAATAGCACGTTTTAGCTCTCTTGCCCCACTGTGCGACAGTTGGAAATTATTTGGAAATCGATGATTTTTATTTAAATTTATAATTCTCATTGTGAATTTTACATCTGCAAACGCTTCTTCTTTATACAACGAGGGGTAACATAAAAAATGCTAAAGTTATCAAATTAGTACACATTTTTAAGCTAACTACAGTCAATGGCATAAAAGATAGTCATAAGAATGTTCTAGAATTATGACTAAAACATTACATAAACTTTTTAAGTAGACACTTATAATATTATAACATTTTAGGAAAGATAATGAGCTTTTGGACCTATAATATTATTATAAACATATTATTGCCATATATTCCTATCTTCCATTTAGAATTAAAGGATTAGAGAAGCATTTTTTAAACAGAATTTTATAAAAGATTATACTTGTATGTATGAAAAACCCAAGGCTAAAATCCGTTGGAAATCGATATTCAAAATTACTATTAGACCAATTATATTTATCATTTTCTGCGGTTTGTTTGAAGAATTCTACCCGGGGACTGTTACCATTGGACTGTAATTCCCCAAAACAGACCGTGGGAAGTGATACATTGGCCTAGTAGTTGGCGCGATCAACTGCTAGCTGTTGCTGAAGATCGAGTCCAGGAAGAGGCAATCTTGTTTCTGACATTCTTTCCTTCTGTGACCGTCTCCCCTACCAACCCGCACTTGCCCAGGGTGGTCGGGTATGGCCTGAACTTCCCCCTCATGAAGGAGATGCAATAATCCATGAGTGGACTATTAAAGTTGATAAAGAAGAAAAGTGATAAATATTCGACTTATATTATTGCTCTTTGTCGTCAGCCAAAATTTGAATATTATCGTTTCCCTTGGACTGTTACGTGTAATTTGTAACGGTTCAAAATTTCAATTCCAAATTGGTCCATTGTAGATCGCTGCAATAAATTTTAACATTTTCCCAAGATGTTCTGACTTTATCAGAAGAATGATAATGCCAGTTGGTTTTCGAATGACGTTGAAATGTGAGAGTAATTTTCCACGCATTTTTGTGGCTTCATTTTGGGACGATCTAGTATACAAATGAATTTGGAACACAGCTATTCCAACCCATGTGGGGATCTTTTTCGTTGTTGGTACTGAATATGTGGATTGTTTCCGTTGGTTTGATTTTTCTCGCGCCGAAGTTGGATCCATTGCCCAAAATTCTTCTGAAGGAATTTTTTCGTTCAATTTGAACGTGCAAATATTTTCGTTAATTACTTTCCAAATTACATTTATCAATTAACTCAGAAATTTAAATGTGGAGGTTATCATTTTTATGCGATTGTCACGGGTCTATCAATTTAGAACAAATAGTAAAATTTTGTTCAAGTTTGGCGAGTTTGTATGATCTGCTTGTGTCGTTTATATTTTTATCTTGTTGTATATTATTATTTTTATGTGTTAATATTTTGGGTTGATCTTGTTAAGTTTTGGTAACTTATGATCAAGTTACAGTTACGAAATTTAAACCGCCGCCAAGCAACAGTTTATGTTAATGTTTATTCAATTCATGTGAATCTTTCTGTCAACGCATTTTATGCAAAGCACGTTTACTAACGTACTTAATTCAAATACAAATACATTTTTCCAGCTAATTGGTGCATAAAATAAATACAATATAACTATATTTGTGTATCATTCTAGCCATCAAACCACGAATTTGCTTTCTCGATTATTTTAAGAAGGCGTCTTTGAGCAAAGCAGAGTTACGCCTGCGTTTGGAAGACAACAAAAAGATTAGCTTAACCAGCAAAAACCATTGGTCCTTCGAGCCGGATATTGGAGCTTTCCGAAGCATTTCCGAAGAATTTTGCCATAGCAGAAGCGTTTGGACATTCTGTGGAAAACTGCACCAGGTTAGGGCATCATTTTACATTCTAAACTGATTCAACCAACCTAAGGCTACCACGTTTTGTTCAAGCCTATCAATTTTTAAAATCATTTTAATTTCTACTTATACAAATCATACATTTCTCTCAGTAAGTCATTAGTTATCATGACAAAGGCTGAAGGGAATTCGTTACTGTGCGAAGCGGAAGTACTAATAGACATATTAAACAGATTTGAAACCCTTTTAGCGTCGGTTAAAGGTGAATCCGACGTAACACCTAGAATGCTAAAAGGGTTAGAATTAGAATTTGAGGAGTTTGTTCCTATAAATGCCGCATATTCAAAACTCAGTGCGCGTTTGAACCAACTTTCCATAGTTAATGAATCATTAATGTCGAAATCAGATTTCTATCACCAATACATAGAACTGAAAATCGATGCGTCATTAATACTTGATGAACAAAGGGATGCAAAAGAGAAACGATCCTCATCGGCTTCTTCAAAGCGAGGATCAAACGTCAAACTGCCTCAAATAAAACTGCCCACATTTTCGGGAAAATATACGGATTTTAAGGGCTATTTTGATTCATTTACGGCTTTAGTCCACAACAACAAAGATCTTTCGTCAATCGAAAAATTTACATATCTAAAGTCCAGTTTGGATCATTCTGCCGAACTTGTAATAAGCGGCATACAAATGTCAAGTGAAAATTATGACATTGCACTTGACGTTTTGCGCCAAAGGTATGACAATACCAAATTAATAATTCAAAGTCATATAAAGGCGATTTTTAATTTAAAGACCCTTCCCAAAGAGTCAGCTTCACAAATTTCCATTTTGTACGATGAGTTAACGAAGAATGTAAGGGCATTAAAGAACTTAAAGGTTCCTATAGATAGTTGCAACGCGTTTATTGCCCACATATTAATGACAAAGCTTGATGATGAAACAAAAAAGGAATTCAGTAAATTAAAACCCAGAGAAATTCCCTCACTATCTGACATTGATACTTTTCTTAAAGAAAAAACGCAATTGGTAGAAGAGCTAAGGGAGAGTCTTCAATTCAAGTCAATCAAAACAGACAAGCTCAACAACTCAATAAATTATCGTACCAATCATTTTCCAAAACCGACGTTGGTAGCAGCCAGTCAGCCAACTTTATGTTCTATTTGCAATGAAAATCATTCAATCGCGGTCTGCCCAACTTTTATATCGCAATCTATTCAACAGAGGTTCGATACTATAGTGCGGTTAAATAAATGCAAAAATTGTTTGCGTCATGCCAGCAATTTAAAGTGTAAATCACGTTTCAATTGTAAGCACTGTAACAAGCGGCATCATACCCTGTTGCATTTTGAACAAGCTCCAAGCGACTTACCATCGCAATCAAATAGAACCGATACTTTTTCTACATTTCCGTCAAGTTCAAATGACGAAACACAAGTTTCTTTGACTTGCTACGGCGATTGTAATCAGGTACTTCTCTCTACGGCTTGCGTGAGGGTTAAAGGTTCAGCGGGAAAATGGTTTACTGCACGAGCCGTTTTAGACACCGGTAGCATGAACTGCCTCATTACCGAATCACTTTGTACGGCACTTAATTTGAAGTATCATCGTGTGAATACCGTCATAAGTGGAATTAATTCATCAATTAATCAACAAATAAACACGGCAGTTAAAATTAACATTGCTTCTATGAGAAAAAATTATAAGGGCAACCTATCATGTTTGGTGATTCCCAAAATCACATCTCCACTTCCAACGTTTTCATTCAATGGTAATTACTTAAGCATTCCCAAAAACATAGATTTAGCAGATAAGAAGTTTGACAAATCCGCTCCCATCGATTTGCTGTTAGGGGTGTCCATTTTTTACGAATTGCTGTGCATCGGGCAAATTTCACTGGGAAGAAACCAACCGATTTTACAAAAAACGCTCTTGGGTTGGATTGTGTCGGGAAATATGACTACCAAAATTCAAACTCGCCCGCCTACCATAATTCCAAACACTACCATATCAAACCTTTCAATTTCAAACGAACAGTTAAACGAAAGTTTAAATAAATTCTGGCAATTCGAAGAGGTGAACCCCAAAAGTAACCTTTCACTTTTATCTAAAGAGGAACGTTTTTGCGAAACTCATTATAAAGATACCGTCACTCGCGATGTATCTGGGAGATTTTTGGTCTCCATCCCTTTTAATTCGAAATTAGCTGCTCTGGGGGAATCTAGAACTCATGCGATTGATAGATTTCTCAAGTTAGAAAAAAGGTTAAATACCAACCCAAAATTAAAATATAAAGTTTTCGTGGCGAATCGAATCGCCACAATTCAAGAAATATCTAATCAAAGTGACTGGCAACACGTCCGTTCGGAGAACAATCCTGCCGATCTGGTGTCTCGCGGAGTCAGCACTTTGAACATTTTAACAAACAAATTTTGGTGGAATGGTCCAAACTTTTTGAACAAACCTCAATCTGAATGGCCTGTGACATGTTTGAACCCGAATGTTGAAACCACCGAAATAAAATCCAATAGCTTAATTACTATATGCAATTGCCCTGCGATGTGCATGTTCAATTCAAGCACATCTGATACAATTTCTTCAATAGTTGAGATTATATCAAAATTTTCTGCTCTAACCAACTTACAACGAGTAGCAGCTTGGTTGCTCAGATTTAAGCATAATTGCCAAACCTCAAAATTATTGAGGCGTATAGGTCAGCTCACTGTGGACGAATTAAACCTATCCTTACAAACATTAATTAAGGCCTGCCAGAATGAAGTCTTTAGTAAAGAGATAAAACTATTACAGCATCGTCAATGCATTAATGACAAATCGACCATTTTATCGTTAAACCCGTTCTTGGATCAAAATGGCCTGCTCCGTGTTGGAGGCAGATTAAAGAATTCTGAATTTCCATACGAGAAAAAATTCCCGCTTTTGTTACCCAAGCGGCATCATTTAACCGACTTAATTTTTTGTAATTTTCATTTGAACTTGCAGCATTGTGGTGCACAGCAGCTCTTATACTGCGTGCGCGAAAGATACTGGCCAATCTGTGGAAAGAACACAGCCAAGAAAATAATTCGGCAATGCATCAAATGTTTCAGGGCCAATCCCACATCTCATAACCCTTTAATGGGAAATTTGCCTTTAAAACGCCTTCAGTTTGAAGCTCCTACATTTTACCACACTGGCCTCGATTATGCCGGGCCTATTTTAATCAGCGATCGTAACCTGAGAGGTGCAAAGACAATCAAGTCTTATATTTGCTTGTTCATATGCCTTACAACAAAGGCAGTTCACCTAGAATTAGTCACCGATCTCACCACGGAAGGTTTCATATCTGTACTAAAAAGGTTCATTAGTAGACGAGAGGCATGCCTTACTCTTTGTCTAGTGATAATGCAAAAACTTTGTTGGTGCACACAATTACTTGAAAGACATGTATGATTTTTTTCAAGTAAAAACAAATCAAGACACAATACATGATTATTTGGCCGTCAGAGGCATAAAGTGGGAGTTCATAATTCCACGTAACCCACACGAAGGTGGTATGTGGGAAAGTAACATAAAGTGTACAAAGGGTCATTTAAAACGAGTGTTAGGTAATACGTGCCTAACATATGAACAATTTAACACAGTTTTAATTCAAGTTGAATCAGTTTTGAATTCTCGCCCCCTGTCGCCACTTACTTCAGATCCCAACGATTGCAATCCACTTACTCCCGGCCATTTCCTCATTGGAAGACCATTAAGTGCCGTTCCCGAAAGGGATCTCACTCACTTGACGGAGAATCGTCTATCAAAATACCAGCAAATCCAAAAGATCACGCAGCATTTTTGGAAACGGTGGAGCTCAGAAGTGGTTCCCAATTTGCAACGAAGGACGAAGTGGTTTGTAAATCTACCAGAAATGACGCAAATTGGCAAATTAGTGCTAATTAAGGAAGACAATTTGCCTCCATTATCTTGGTCCCTTGGACGCATCATTGCAGTGCACCCCGGAAACGACAATATTATCCGTTCTGCGTCTGTGCGCGTTAATAACGGCTCAGTGATAAAGCGGCCAGTGGCAAAACTATGTGCGCTACCTGATTAAAACAAAGTGTTATCCGATCGCCAAAAATACTTTTGCGGAAACCAATCTGGTTCTATTTTTGTACATAATAAAACATAAATTTTGTAAACTAATTTTAGGAGTTCAATCCATTTGTTATTTTACATGTTTTCCATTTTATTGTTTTTCGAAATCCATGTCATTTCAAGGCCGGCGGTATGTTAAGTTTTGGTAACTTATGATCAAGTTACAGTTACGAAATTTAAACCGCCGCCAAGCAACAGTTTATGTTAATGTTTATTCAATTCATGTGAATCTTTCTGTCAACGCATTTTATGCAAAGCACGTTTACTAACGTACTTAATTCAAATACAAATACATTTTTCCAGCTAATTGGTGCATAAAATAAATACAATATAACTATATTTGTGTATCATTCTAGCCATCAAACCACGAATTTGCTTTCTCGATTATTTTAAGAAGGCGTCTTTGAGCAAAGCAGAGTTACGCCTGCGTTTGGACGACAACAAAAAGATTAGCTTAACCAGCAAAAACCAGATCTCTTGCCTTTATTTTTTGACTGGAAAGTTTTACCTAGAATGTTATTTGTATGCAGTTTTAATAATTTCTGCATAGCATTGATAAAGGCATTATCTATTGTACGCTGCACACGCGTGCAGATAAATATTAACAATTTCGCTGCGTTCAATTAATATTAATTTGATAAATCATTATTTATCAAATAATGTTCTCTTTAATAATTCCGTAAGAAAATCAATAACTCGTTTATGATAAGGGTGACATAGGAAGAAGGCAACGATGAACGTCAAATGTGTAGCGCTGAAAAGTTTTATCGGGAGTTTCTTCTTCTTCAGGTGCCTATCTTTATCATTCTGACTACTTTGACCCTATTCTCCGCTGCCCGGAAGAGCTCCGTGGTTGTGATAGAGTACCATGTGGTCAGGTTTTTCAGCCAAGATATTCTTCTTCTGCCGACACTTCGTTTTTCGCCTATGTTACCTTGTAAGCTGCATTGTAGCAGTTGATATCTATTTTCGTTTCGCATTATGTGACAGAGATACTGTAATTACCTACTCTTGATTATGTTGACAATTTCAAGATCTTTCTAAATTCTTCTGAGGATTTCTCTGTTCGTCACATGTTCCACCCACAAGAATCTTAAAGCTCTGCGGTATAGCAACATCTCGAATGCTTGAAGTCTCTTTGTCGTCACCTCCGTCATGTCCACGTCTCCACTTCATAGAGCAATACAGAAAAAATGTTATAAATAATTGAACTTGTATCGGGGGCTTACAATTGGTTGATTATTCGGAAGTTCGCAGTGGTTGCACTTGAATTATTATATTCTAAACCATTTGATGGGATTTAGCAACACTCGGACGTTTCCTGAATAAATTTGAGAAGAAGTTCTTGGTGGTATACTAATTTACTTCTGTACTACCTAGTCGATTAATGCAATTACCATCTGACATAGAAATTATTATCACCTTTGAGCTACGACCATCTATCTGATTGCTCACCTATTTGGTTATCATTCGTTCGATGTGATCAAGGCTGGTCATAGACAATTCGATATTATTTTAGTTATTTATGGTAATTATCTCATTGCTTTTGGTTATCGCTATTGGGAACCACAGTTTTATAGTTTCATCGGTGGTTTCTGGTTTTACAGTGAGCAGGATGGTAATTTTAAACTACGTGGTGCTCATTCTACTACCTACTTCGCTTTGCTCTTCGGAGCATCTCTCGAGCGCCCCTGTATTACCCCGATAACATCTAGCCAGAAGTAGTGGCACAGTTATTTTGCCTTTTGCCCTCTGGAGGTAGACAAAGGGACAACTTACCTCTTTATACGGTCGCCCTGAGCTTGGACCGTTACAAATTACAACGTAACTAAAACATACGGCATTCGACGGGAGTATTCGTCAAAATGGCGCGTCACAAAAAATCTAAAAATTAATTTTCGCAGAAGCCCGGGCTGTTACTGTACCCACAGGGCTGTAATTATTAAGATCGTTAACAATAGTTGCTTGTGTATCTCGTACAAAAAGCATATATTTATTTCCGAAGAAATTGCAGCTCAAAGCAAAGTCGACAGGTGCTAAATTGCAAAAATTAACCAGCAAGCTGGCAAAATTCGTCCAGCATCGATACTGTGGGCTTAGTATACTTATATGCATTTTACTATATTTACTTATACATTTTAGTATAATTTTGGTGAAGAAATTCATAATACATTTATATGATATTGATACTTCATAACTCAATTGGCGATTTACCCTACCGTTGGTGGCGCCACTAGAATGTAAACAATGGCCGACAAGCTACGTATTCGTGAAATAAATTTGAAAGTAAACACAACAATTTACATTATTTACTCGTCTATTATTCATAATATCACACAGTAACAATTTCTTTAAATTATAAACACACGTTTTAAACGTTAACAACTGACAACTGATCGCATGTTATACGTAGCATTCTAACTTAAAATTCTACCGCATGGTGGCGTGTTGCTAAATGTAAATCGCCAATAGGCGTAACCATGGGGGTAACCCACATTTTACATATTTTTCAGTAGGCAGAAAAAAAGGTGGGTTATGACATTTGGAACCTAGATATATGCAAAACTCGATTTTCAAAATTTTGAGGGTTACGCCTGTTGACCTATGAAGTGTCGATATGCATTTGAAATACAAAATTCAAAGGTATTTCAAATACATGTCATTGAGATGCTGCTTAGTCCTGAGTATGGACTAACCTTCCCTTCGATGGGGGAGCGACTAAAGTCTAAAGATCAAGATTTTCGAGTTAAAGAACTCTGAAAGCAAGATCTACTTGGCGGCCTAGAAATGTTCAAATAACTTTCGAGTTGAGAAGCAACGAAGAATCTTATTATTTTTTAAAAGCTTCAATTTATTTACTATTTTATTTAATAATTTTATTTCAAATATAAATCGTCAAGTACTGTGACACGGGGCGGAGGTAAATGTGCCACCAGTAATGTTATTCTACCTGCTACGAATTTAGGATATTAAAAGTACACAGGTATTTGTGCCACCGGAGAAAACGGCATCTACCTGATGCATCTCCTACATGTTGTAACATCGATTATTTTTTGATTTTACACGATTTTTTGGGGGTGAAACGTAATAGTTTACTGCCCCATACCGCAACTATACTTTTTAATGCTATTTCGAGGGTCTCTCACATCCCGGTTTCATTTATCCCGGTTTTCTTGATGTGTGGCGCCTTCTCGTATGTTTAGCCTAGTATGTTTAGCCTCCTTATCGAATGCACACCCCAAAATTCGAAGGCAAAAAAAATTTAATTTTTTCACTGTTAGTGGCACAAATACCTGTGTTTATTTAAAGAACCCTTTTGGTCGGTGGCACATTTACCGGTACCCTTTTCTGGTCAGGTACATTTGGTGGCACATTTACCTCCGCCCATGACACGTATTTTATCGAATCCTATTGATTCGTTGAATTGTATAGCAATAACCTTTTAATAATTTAACAATAAATAAGAAAAAGTTTATTGTTTTCAATAAACTATCTAAATTATAATTTCCTCACTATTCATTAATTTAAAATTGTTGATTGCTGTTAATGTAGTTTTTTGTAACAAACATTATTTATTGATACTGTTGAATACATTTTCTCTTTGTTATCAATAGAATAATAATTATAATTCTATGTTTGATTATTAATTATTGTGATTATTAATTAACACACAAAATTAAAATTTAGCTAGCGAACCCGGTTGCCGATTATAATAAACATTATTAGTCGAGCACTGCCAATACGATATCGTTATTTTTAAATACATTATTTCAATAGCAAGAACAGGAAAGATTGAGAAAATGCAAAAAAAAATTTATAGTATATTGATTGCTGATGTAGTAGGTCTAGTACTCGATAAAATTCCTTTTGTAGTTTAATTTTGAATAATACAAAAATTACAGACATAAAAATACATCCAATTGCGACAGGTAAAGGTCAAAATGAAAATAATCTATTACACAAATCAACTTATTTATAAGTAAATAAATTATGATATGCCAGCAGGAATCGGTAGGTAGTAAATTATTATATACTCAAATGACATGGTTCACAAAACTTAATTTCAGGAAATATATACTCAGCAATATTCTATTAGGTATTGCAAATGTCAAAAAAATAGTACAATAACTTATAGTTGTAACTAATTTCTTACAATGATCTACAGAGTGTTTCTCAAATAATTGACCAAACTTTGCTGACGTATTCTACTAACAAAGAGGGCCATATAGAGTTCTATCGGTGGAATCTTAAGTCTAGTTCTGACATGACTAAATATTTGAGTAAACGTTGAGTTCGTGTCTTCACTTACGGGGTAGCTTATGGAAAACTGGACCAGGGGGGACTGAATTTTGTCGCTTTATATTTCACTCTATAGTTCCACAAGAGACACTTTTTTTTTTTTTTTTTTTTTTTTTTTAGCTCAACGCAGGGAGGAGAAATCTCGTGCGAGACACCCACTTAATCGAAGTGGATAGTGTCAGACTTCACTGACTAAAACTCCCCCCTACCAAGCACCCGGGTTTCGCCGTCAGGCATTTCTTCCGGGATGCTCGGTCCGAGATGTCGGGATCTTCGACATCTCCCGCCCTGGATGTTCGGGCAGATGCGTTGGGTCTGCAGTATCGTGTGCAGACCCGCCTTTTTCGTTTGGGCCTCCAAGTTCCTCTCATGAATGGCTTCCTGGTTGCTCAGTCAGGTAGGGGGCATTGCGATGGAATTCGATGAAACGTGTGCTCTTTCGCATGCCTCTCTTCTACCTGTCCGAGTTCTTTTTTCCTTTTTTCCCTTTCCCTTCCTTTTCCTTTCCTTTCCTCCTCGTTGGTTGGCCTCCTGGTTTGGCGGTCGGGTAGGGGGCATTGCGATGGAATTCGATGTTACGTGTGCTCTTTCGCATGCCACTCTTCCACCCGACCGCGATTGGCCTCGGGTCACTGATCTTCAGTGTCGGAATCCTCCCCCGCATGGGCAGCAGCAGCGGCGGCCCGTTGTTCGGCTCTTCCTGCTGCCTCCTTACACCTCAGGATGTTTGAGATGAGGGTGTTTATCCGCTGCCACTGGGCCTCGTCGACGAGCATTGCTTCGACCAGGTCTTCGGGAGTCATTGTGTACCCCAGTGCAAGCGAGACCATTGTTCGCTCGCGCTCCCATCTCCAGCACTGGAAGAGGGAGTGTTCCGCGGTATCGATTTCCTCGCAGAACCTGCACTTGGGGCTTCCCAATATGCCAAATCGGTGCAGGTAGTACGCAAAGCAGCCGTGCCCTGACAGCATTTGTGTGAGGTGGTAGCTCACCTGTCCATGCCGCCTCTCGACCCATCTCTTGATGTTAGGGATGAGTCTGCGGGTCCACAAGCCGCAAGTTGCCTCCTCCCACCTGGCCTGCCAACTTTCGGCCACCTCGCATCCGGCACCCCCCACTCCGTCGTAGATTCTGCTCCTTGCTAGTGCGAGGAGGTCGATGGGGGGCATCGACGCCAGAACGAGGGCCGCGTCGAGCGAGACCGTCCTGTAAGCGCAGGAAACGCGCAGCGCCATTCTGCGCTGGACGCTCAGCAGTCTCTGCGCGTTCCTTTTAACCCTCAGCGCCTCGTGCCATACAGGTGCCGCATACAGTATGATCGACTGCGTCACGAGGGCTAGGGTTCTTCTCTTTGCCTGCTTAGGGCCTCCCATGTTGGGCAAAAGGCGGGCAAGCGATGTCGTCACTGCTCCCGCCTTTGCGGACGCGTCCCTGATGTGCTCGGCGAAGTTCAGGTATTTGTCGATCTTGACGCCGAGAACGGTTACGGAGTCCTTAGATGGAATTGGAACTCCGTTCAGTCGGAGGGATACCTTGGAGACTTTCCTTCTTCCGCTGAGAAGTACTCCCTCCGACTTTTCAGGGACTAGGGTGAGTCCTCTTTCGCTCACCCAGGCGGAGATGGTCTCAAGCGCCTCTGTCGCCGATGTCTCGATCTCCGCCACGTCCCTGCCCACGACCACTACGTTGAGGTCGTCCGCGAAGCCCACGGTGGTGCATCCGTCTGGGAGCTTCAGACGCAGCACTCCGTCGTACATGAGGTTCCAGAGCGTACAAGAGACAAGACAAGAGACACATAAAATCACTGGAGTGGTATGCTAATTTACTTTCGCCTCGGGTGCCACTCCCATCTAATACAGGAGACTTTCCGAAGGAACAAGGGAACACAAGGTAGCAAGTCAATAAAATTCCTTACCTATTATTCGTAAGCCTTCCGGTAATCTTTTCCCACCGTTGGGCATATAAAACGCTGGCGAAGTGGGTTATGAAACAGTTTTGATCAAGACGGTTGACCCCCTATCGCAACCGACTCACATAAGCTTCTGTAAACAGGAGCTTACTTATATTTTTGTTATTGCCCTTTGAAGCTCGGTATAGGCTGGCTCTCGATTGATGGCGGAGGCTAAGGTCGTGAGTCAGTTGAAGCAACAAAGGAAATGCTTCTCGTAAGTAAAAAAACACAGTCAGTGACAATAAATTTAAAGAAGGTATAAAAAATGTATTCAGTGTAGCGACACCACCAAACAAAATTATTATTGCAAGCAAGACAGTCAGAAAATTTCAAGCAGTTATCAACAAATTTGAATGCAATGAACATGAGCTGAAACGGAATCCCTTTTCAAAACTGTACAGCACAGCGCGGCTACTACAAAACAGTAGTAAGTGTAATCAGAAATACTACCGATGACTAGAATACGCCCAAATGCAAAAGAATAATTGGGATTTACCAGATTTCCGAAGCCTTACAATATTGTTGGTGACAGGAAAATACCTTTCACCTGGCGTAGGGTAGAGGATTGAAAGAAAAAGAGCACTGCACTGAAGATAAATTTTGAAGATCCTCTCCGGCAGCTGAATTGATGATGGGGATGTTGTATTGAGACCACAGGACGTGAGTAAAACCCGTCGAACGCTGGTTGCTTTTCACTTCCAGGAAACTCGGCACAAAGCACAATTGTGCAAAATAATCGAATTAAGGCGTTTTATATGAACTGAATGCATAAACTTAAAATTGATATTGAGAAATAACAAACGCTGTCTAATTTGTTTACTGGGGATGGAAGTATCACAAAGTTGACGACTTGTGTAGTCTCCTTTGACTGAATAATAATGGAATCGTCCTAATTCAAGTTTCACCATATGGGTGCAAAAAAATTCTTGTTTCAAGTTCAGAACTACTGAGAACTACTACTGATGAGTTAAATCTACGAACTTCACTAGTAACGAATAATTAAGGCCGAGAAAACTAAGGTTTTAAAAACGAAGAAAAATAGTCGTCACAAAACTAAACCTTTTAGCTTCAATCCAAGAATACTTGCGTCAAATATTTTCGTGGTATACCAGCGTCAAAAGTTTAGTGACAATGCAAAAATTTGTTACAGTTCATAGAGAAGCAGCAAAAAGTGAGTTACTTTGTCCTGATTAAGATCTGAGATCTGAACTGAGATTGTACTCATTATACAAAGTATTGGCATTGTATCTCGGCGGTGCTCTCGATGAAATTAGAATTAACTTAAATTTATTAAACATTTTTTCTCGAGAATATATTATGTATAATAGTCCGGGAGGCAGCGACAGAAAAATTGCACCCACTTCTACAAAGCTAATTTTTGTTTTAATCACTGTTTATACACTGTAAATTAGGAAAGTTACAGTCTACCAATCATTTGCCGTTGCGGACACTAATAAAAAATTTTGAAACCTGTAAATAAATAATAGAAAATGCCTTATTCCTACAAGCCTGAAACTTTTTAGGGTGACCAAGGATACGTACAAATACAGGTTAATGATAGTCTACCGCTTCGGAAGTGTTGCCATCATGAGTCTACCACCCCAAAGATGTCAAAAAATTAATATGTGCGACTTATTTCTACAAGGTCGAAATTTTTTTCTCAAATACTTTAGTTTATATAGGAACAAAAAAAATAGTCTACCGATCATCTAATGTTCTTAAAGCCTTGGTAGACGCAATTGAATGTACGATCTGCACAGCGCGGCCGCTGCACTGATCCGCTATAAATCGCTCTGAATAATTGTTAAATTGAAATCTACAAAGCTGATTTTTTGTCTACAAGTAGTTTACATGCATTATTGTTAAATGGACTTTGTCTACTTCCAATACAAGGTGGCTAAGCTTTGGTAGACGTAGCTGAAGTGGTGTCCTTCTGATTTTTCAGCCGAATTGAAAAACATAACTTTTAAAGAGGACTTAGTTGACTATCTTCTAGTTAGTTGGGAAAGCAAAGAAATGGCACCATTTTTCGATAAAAAAAATTTACGTTAATAATAAAGAATGTTATAGATACCAAGTTATTAATGGTGAAGTTGGTAAAACTATAGAGCACAGTCAATCATGTTCGGAACATGATAAAGCTATAGTAAAATAATTTTTCACGTTTGTAACTTTGAGGAGCTCTATCCACCGTATAATGTTCTGTAAGATGCTACATACAGATGTATTAGTCATAATTTTGGGCAAAATGAAGTTTGTACAACAATAAGTGAAAGTTTGGATAGAAGTAGGTGTTGGAAAATCTCAAAGAAACATTAATTTAAACAAATTGTACGAATCTTTAGTAGCAAGTTTATGTGATTCCCTACCTGCCTTCCATGCACTAACTGGCTGTGATTTCAAAGCAGCTTTTTTCCGAGAAGGTAAAAATCGTCCGTCTACTTTGTTAAGAAACTCCAAAAAATAAGCTGATGCATTAACTAATTTAAAAAAATATCCTAATTGTGATGATGCAGTATTGGGAGCGGTAGAAAAATCCAATTTTTCAATCCAGTTTCTGCGCCGCTATTTCAGCCACGTCTACCAAAGCTTAGCCACCTTGTATTGAAAGTAGACAACGTCTATTTAACAATAATACACGTAAACTACTTGTAGACAAAAAATCAGCTTTGTAGATTTCAATTTAACAATTATTCAGAGCGATTTATAGCGGATCAGTGCAGCAGCCGCGCTCTGCAGATCGTACATTTAATTGCATCTACCAAGGCTTTAACAACATTAGATGATCGGTAGACTATTTTTTTTGTTCCTTTATAAATTTAAGTATTGGAGAAAAAAAATTCAGCCTTGTAGAAATAACTCAAAAAGATGCAATAACATTTAAATTAGGAATTTTATTCGTTCATTTAGATCACGGTTTCATTCCAGTTTCCGCGCCACTACTTCAGCCACGTCTACCAAAGCTTAGCCACCTTGTATTGAAAGTAGACAAAGTCCATTTAACAATAATTCACGTAAACTATTTGTAGACAAAAAATCAGCTTTGTAGATTTCAATTTAACAATTGAAGGGCCTAGTGGAAAAAGTAGTTAAGTCACTTTTTTCAATTTGTTGATTTTTATACTAATTTGTAGAGAATAAATTCCGCAATGTGAAAATGTACTCAACTACAAATTGAAAAAAAAAGTGACTCAACTACTTTTTCCACTAGGCCCTTTAATTATTAGAGCGATTTATAGAGGATCGGTGCAGCGGCCGCGCTCTGCAGATCGTACATTCAATTGCGTCTACCAAGGCTTTAACAACATTAGATGATCGGCAGACTATTTTTTCTGGTTCCTTTATATACTAAAGTATTGGAGAAAAAAATTCAGCCTTGTAGAAATAACTCAAAAAGTTGTAATAACATTTAAATTAAAGGGTACTCTACCACTAACTCAGGCACTCGAAACTAAATTTATTCTGCTACACACTAAAGAACAGGCTTATATCTGTCTATTAAAACAATAAATAATGTGAATATGGTCAAAACTTTTTAAAAAATCGAATTTGAACTTAGCTAATTTTCATGAAATTTAGTGGTGGATTAACGAGATTCAGGGGCGCGTCAGTCATTCTGTGCTCAGTCCGTGCGCTATGATATACTCTAACACTTAGAATATTTCGCAGCGGCAGATGCAGCTCGACTGTCGTACATGCAACATCGATTATTTTTTGTTTTTAAGCGATTTTTAGGGGGTGAAACGTAATAGTATACTGCCCCATACCGCAACTATACTTTTTAATGCTATTTCGAGGGTCTCTCACATCCCGGTTTCATTTATCCCGGTTTTCTTGATGCGTGGCGCTTCTCGTATGTTTAGCCTAGTAACCAGAGTCAAAACCGCCCTGGAGGGGTGCAACGCGGAGCGGAGCGCAGCGGCGCCCCGTAAGGGTAGGTTTTGACGATGGATCACCCTCCTTATCGGATGCACACCCCAAAATTCGAAGGCAAATTTTTTTTAATTTTTTCACTTTTTCGGCAATACACGGGTTATTTTCCATTTTTTTGATTATATTTATTACTAATATCCACTAATCACACCCCCATCTATCCGAATTTCAAAGAAAAATTCAAATCGGAGCGAAAAAATTTTACGCATTTTCAACGGACCACGGGCGACTGATGTGCATCGACCGGGGTCTGCAGCCTACTCTATGCTACTTTTCCGTACTTTTAAAAAGTCGATATTGGGGTTGTTTTGACCAAGTTCACACTTTTTATTGTTTTAATAGACAGATATAAGCATGATCTTTAGTGTGTAGCACTCGAAAAAATTTTTCGAGTGGCTTAGTTAGTGGTAGAGTCGCCATAAGCGGATAAGTGCAGCGGTCCGGCTCTGCAGATCGTATATTCAATTGCGTCTACCAAGTCTTTAGCAACATTAGATGATCGGTAGACTATTTTTTTTGTTCCTTTATAAACTAAAGTATTTGAGAAATAAATTTCGGCCTTGTAGAAATAAGTCGCACAAATTAATTTTTTGACATCTTTAGGGGTGGTAGACTCATGATGGCAACACTTCCGAAGCGGTAGACCATCATTAACCTGTATTTGTACGTATCCTTGGTCACCCTAAAAAGTTTCAGGCTTGCAGGAATAAGGCATTTTCAATTATTTATTTACAGGTTTCAAAATTTTTTATTATTGGCCGCAACAACACTGTTGCGGTAGACTGCCATTTTCTTTACTTACGATATCAAAACAAAATAATTGGAAAAAATTAGCTTTGTAGTAATAATGACATTCAAAATGTCGCTGCCTCCCGGACTATAAGGCATGTTATCAGGTCAGTAAACTAAGTTCCTTGGTGATATTGACTCCAGATCCAGAGCGGAAACCGCTGATATATTATGATGTTCAAAAACTTAATATTTTTAAACTTATAACGTTTACGCAGTGCGTCAAGTAATAATAGTTGGTCGAAGATTTCTAGACCATTGCCCTTCACATATTAGTGCAACCCCCCTGAGTAAGGTCGTAGGTGAAAAAGGTGGCGTCTTTAACCACGATAACTGGAAGGAAACTTATGGAATTGCTTTATTACCTTGCAATATACTTAAGATTGAAAACTGTTAAGAAAAATAAAATATTTCGTTATTCAGAATAATTTAGAAATGCCCCTTGTTGAAAACTGTGTATTACTTGATTGTAATTTTCCCGCGCCAATAAACTATTTAGAGGTTGGATATAGCTACTGACGACTGCGGTAAAAGTAGTTTTATGTTATTTCCATTGCTAATTCAACCACTGTTAGCAATGGATATTGTTTTAAAATGCAAACGAAGTCATTTAATTTAATGTTGTATATGTTAAATAAAGCCAACTATTTTTAACATTATATTTAAATATTAGTAAACTAATCTTCTAGTTTTAAAAGATATTACTTACGTTTTAAATTAATACAAGTAGAGTAATTTTTCTTGCCATTAATATTACTTGAACGTGGCTTTACTTGTGGAATATAACCACAATAGTTATTATTAATCTACCTAATGCAGAAATAAACAATTTGCATAATTATTACTATAAAGAAAAACAAAGTTGTTTATGTATAATATTTATCGGACTTGTAAATTAAACTTTTAACAAGAATTAGGTTGTTTTAATGATAAAAAATATGGAGTTTTTACAACATTCATTAAAATTTTATGTTTTTTATTTTTAGGTGGGACGAAGGAATTCACTTTTTATTAGCAATTTATTTTTTAAGGGTT
Source organism: Podabrus alpinus (assembly GCA_932274525.1). NCBI lineage: Eukaryota > Metazoa > Arthropoda > Insecta > Coleoptera > Cantharidae > Podabrus > Podabrus alpinus. The sequence goes on along the minus strand of OW026457.1, from coordinate 60,425,222 downwards.
TTCAAGTACAACAAGTTTGATCTTTTACGATAAATTATTAATTAAGTGCATATTTTTATAAGGGGGTTTTCTTTACTTGATGATTTCAACTTGCCTTTTAATTTAATAGACTTATGAAAGTATTGAATCAAATTTGGAATTACCTTATTCTTGCAGTGGAGGATCGTGGGATTGCAGTGGCGGTCCCAGAATTGTTTTTTAAATCAACTTGATTTCTTATGGTTGTGCCATAGCTCCTTAGCTCGTTATAGCAAGTCGCCACTGCCTTGCTATAATTTAATAAACGATCATACCATGACACCGTTAGCTTTGTTGTTACTACTTGAAAGATTAACATTTGATTGGCTACCTGAGAAGTAAAAAATAATTAAGCTAATTTTGTTATTTAACTTTCAACCACTGTAGTTCTGTGGTTAAAAAGTTTAATTTTACGTGTTCGTGTTTATAACCGGAAATTAATAATAAATTTTAATGTACAGGAACAAATCAACGTATAAATTAATAATCAAGCTTGTTTTTGTAAGTAACCAATCACATTTCTGAAAAAACAATTTACCCTTGTTATCCAATTGCACGAACATCCACAAGCACTTTGCACATGATGGTGGAGTTCTTGTTTGAGTAATTAATAAATCATTTCCATCGTTTTTAACACAAAGAAAATTTATAAAATATTAAACAAATTGTAGATACGGGTTTCATTAAAATCAAATTTTCATTGCAAAGAATACCTTGTAATCAATAAAGGAGAAGCTTAATTGCGAAACGTAAGATCGACAAAATTACTATTACTAAGCTTTCACTTAAAAACACAAAGCTTAGAAAGTATCAGCCTCAGAAAGAAGTTAAAATTTTTTAATTAAAAGAATAATAGAACCCTTGATTGGTTTTGCCGAAAGCTTACTTGTGATAAATTTAGGTCAAATTGTGAGAGTTAACCTGCAGCTATTGTTTGGTTATTAAGAAAAAAAATTATTTTCGTACGTTATTTAAATTTTTGTTGTTTGTTTTTTAAGAAAATGAATTTATTTGATTTTACTAACAAGTAACTTAATAATAAGGTTCGCTTTGTAAAAAGTATTAATGGAAACAGAAGAACTAATTAATTTAATGTAAATACAGCGATGTCATCTTAAAGGCAAAATTGCAGAATTATGAAAATGCGAGATTGCTTTTTAAATAACCATTTTTATTAGATTTATTTTTATATTGGTATATTATGGTGAAATCACAACTTGCTACTATTATACAAAAATTTTCTAAAATATGAGAGAATATATTAGTGTAACTTTTCCCAGATTGAAATAATGTACCTTTGATGATGGAGATAAATCAGAATATGGTGGCATTCACTTGATTAATCACAATTTCAAATCCTCCAGAAATGGTTAAGATAACTTAATGGGTGTTACTAGTAGTTGATATCGATAATCATGCAGTTGGTATATTAAGACCCTAAGATACTACACAGAAGCCAATAAGTCAATATCATAAGTGCAAAATTGAAGTCGTGAGAAGGAAAGCAAAATTTTAGGCCGGCCCCCATTCTTAAAATTCCTGATTATGGCACTGTTAAGGAATAACTAATCCAGTTGAAGTAATTGAAAATGTTGTTTATATACAAAAAAGAATTATATTTTAGCCAGAATTAATTAAAAATATTCAATCCTTGTTTACCTCAATTTTATCGTTTAGGGAAGTAGTTAATTTACAATAAAAACCAGTTAGACCCGGAAACAATATTTACAATATTATTAACATTGTACACTTTGTTTGTAAAATATATATTGCCATGTTCTGATTATAGGAGATGGGGGGTATGACGTAATTGGGACAATTTATTAAAACACTCATGACATTAATTAATTAGCTATAAGACCATAATAGGTAATTATTAGATTGTATCTGGATCTTCTCTGGTTGAAAAATTGTTTAACTGCTTTTGCCTCAAGTATCTGGAATATGCAAACGTCCATGAATCTAGAAATATAATATGAAATTGTGAAGGATAAAATATTGGTGGTTGTTTTGGTTAATGAAAATATGAGAAACAAATTAAATTTATTTAGTTTATTTGTTAAATTAAGATTTTACGTTAAATTTAATAAAAGTGACAATTCGTGATATTCGTGGATGCGCGAGTTAGAGAGACAATTTAGTGGGGTTTTAAAATGATAAGGGAGCAGTAAGGATTCTCAAGTGAGCCGTCGGAGAGTCAAGACGTGCGGTTTGAGTTTGAAAATTAGTTTTTTTGATTTTGGGTTTTGAGGCAGCCGTCATCGAGAAAAGACGGAATATTGATGATAGAAGAGATATTAATAAGTGATTCGTTTGGATTTGGATACCGTTTTGATATTGTTTGGAAAAGTAAATTTGAATTCAGTCAAAAGTGGATATTGCGTTTGATCCACAAATTTATAGAAGTTTTGGGACCGCTGCTGTTAAATTTTTATGGTTTTGTGAATGGTAAAATAGTGAAGGAAAATTTGTTTGATTACTTACCTGTGATTGATTATACGATTTGGAGGAAGAAAAGTATCCACTGGTCGTTCCTACCTGGTTTTTTGGTTCAAGATTCGAAGCTACTACTACGACATCATATCGGCCGTATCGGTAAACTCCGGAAAAACATTCATAGTTCGGTAAGAGTTTATGTGTCGCACTAATTATTTTAATTAAACAGACAAAACGTTTAAAATTCGGGCGCGAAAATATAATTTGGGGATTTGTTGCTAATGCTTTATTTTGTTAAATTTAATTTGTTTAGGTTTAATGAAACTAATATTTTGTCTTGGTAAAATTTTTATTGTGTATAATAAATAGCATTATATTTGGTTCTAATAACTTTTGCGTTTAATTTAATTTATCCATAGCAGTAGTAAATCAAAGAAAAAGCAGATACAAATTTCAATTTGGTTTAGTTATCTTTATAAGAAAGATCACTAGTTTAAGGTGACGTATATGAGTGTTTTAATTAATCTAGATGGACCCAAGTTACGACCCATACTATCGAGTCTTTCGTGCGTAGCTAGTCGGAGCATAAGTGAATTAAGTGCCATTAGTATTCCCCGCTATATAAGTCAAAATTTAATCTGTACAGTAGCAATACATGGCAATATAGTAAATATTGTTGTGATATCTTCGCTTGCTGTGTTGTTAGAATTTAAATGGAGAATGAGAATCACAAATCTACCTACCTCGGCTAATTCAGAATTGTCTGATTTAATTGTAGGCTCTGAATGAAGTATCTTAATTATGTATTGAACTGTACTGTTTGTCTCGTACAAACAAAATCCCCATAAAATTGCACTGATAGCTTGAAAGTGGCCAACAAATGCCAATGTATCTCCAATATGCGTGTCTAGCACGAATCTACTCAAGCAAATTACCAATTTACCTCTGCAAAACTGGCTTATGTAGTTGATGAGTAAATAAAAATTCAATATCTCATGAGCAATTAAATTGGTTTTAATAACAGTACCAAATGAAAACAAATTATGTGAGACCTCAATAAAATTCAAGCTTAAAAATTCAATAAAAATGTACAAAATTATAAAAATAAATTGTCCGTCAATGCGCACTATAAAACGGCCGAAACGAAATTTAAATAGAAAAACAGTTTTAAAATTAAAAATTAGGTTAATTTTACCTTTGTTTTGTGCACTCTGATTTAATCTATTGGAAGTAGATGTAGTAGATTGTCCACGTGTAGCTGAAACCCGTGCTTGAATGTGTAGATACTCGCTGTTGAATGTCCACGAACCAATGAATCTTAGATTGCATGATTTTGTACAATTCTCTACCTTTGGGAGTTATGAGCCTTGATCCCCATAGAGTGTGCTTAGCATTGTAATCGCCTCCTGCAAGGAACCGATGTCCTAATGTGTCGTAAAAATGTTCAAACTGTGCCGCTTTGATTGCGTGTTTTGGTGGGCAGTACACGGCTGCAATCGTCAATGGTCCAGCCCAGTCCTCAACTGCTATACTAGTTGCCTGGATATGCTCTTGTTTATAATGCCCGTGTAGGTGGTGTTTTATGGTATTTTTTATTATTATGGCGGTACCTCCATGTGCATTGCCATCAGGGTGTTGAGTGTCATATACCGAGTACTTGGGAATTTGTATGAAATTTTTCTTGGTAAAATGAGTCTCTGAAATTAGCATAATATGAATTTGTAAGGTTTTAATAAATGTTTTAATTTCCTGGATGTGTTGAGCCAAGCCGTTGGCATTTCAAAGCGCTAATTTGATTTGTTTACCCATGTAAGCGATTTTAGTTATGAGAGTTGTTAGTATATTTAGGATGGTGCCCATTTGATCCATGAGCCCTTTCATCATTTGCTTGAGTTCGTTTATGTCGTTGCTTGGCTGTTGTACTGTTTGTTGTTGTTGTGTGGTGGTTGAGCTTGTTGGTTGATTCTGATTAACGTGCGGCGGTTGTTGGGTTTTTTTCTTTAGGAATTCGGCATACGAAATTGCAGGTTGGGCTAGATTTGGAGGTGAAGCGTCATTTGTCAGCTACTTTTTTCTTAGTGGAGGGAAGGTTTTTCTTTGTAAGCCCTTAAATACATTACATCCCTTGTAATTCGCGGGGTGGTTACCTTCACATAGTACACATTTGACATTACTTGATTGTTCTTTACGCAAGCACGCATTGGTTAGATGGTTCCCAGCGCACTTGACGCAGCGTGGGCCTCGATGGCAGAATGCTTTTGTGTGTCCGTACCTTTGGCACCTCATACACTGTGGAATGTCCCTTTTGGGTATAGGTGGTTCAAATTTAACTATCGAATTATGCAAAGTTTTTATCTTGTAAATTTCTTTGTTATCTTCGTTAGGCTTCAGGTCTACATAGAAAAGTGAAAGTGGAATTTTTGTGCGATACTGTTTTATGTTGAAGACACTAGCTACCGTGTAACCAAGCTCTTCGATAGCTGTCTTTATTTCATTTACTTCAGTAGAGTAGTGGATTCCTTTCAGAACTACCTTAAAATTTCTATCTTGATGTTTGAATTGCTAGGTATGAAATTCAGTTTTTTTTAACTTAAGGGCATCAATGATTTTAGGATACACAACTGATGTCTTGGGTTGAATTTTAACCTGATCACCCATAAGTACTTTTAATTGATAATCATTTCCTGCTATTTGGTTCATTAAATTTTGTAGAGGTTTAATGTTTTGTACCCCCTCAACGAATATGGGCGGGATTTTAATTTTGTCTTCTTTTGTGTCTTTGGCATTACTTTCTGGTTGTGATTGTTCCACCGGTAGTCCATCAAATCGATTTTTAGTTATTACAATTGATTTTCCAAGCCAGTATTCATTAATATTCGTTTGTTTATGTGGTCTAGAATAATTACCATCGCCAGGGCTCTTTCTAGTTCTCTTACGACCTGTATGCACTTCCCAAGTTTCGGATTCTGATTCTGAGTAGTTATCGGCTTCCGAATTTTTGTTACTAATTGTGTCTTGTAGAGTTTCCTCTGGATGTATAGCATTGCCACTAGCTTCTTCAAGATTATTCGGCTCTTCGTTGTTCAATTCGGCTACTGGTGTTGATGATATTGTATGCGGTAATCCGGTGTTGTTATTCGCCGCTTGTGAGGTTATGTTTTCCCTGGATCATTTTTGGCAATTCCACCGATTGATTTCTCCGCTCTGGTTTAATTCATTCAAAGTATCGATTGGCATCTCTATACACTTTATATGATAGGACATCCCACATTTCATTTAGCATTTTATGCAGTCTTCGTACTTTGTTATAGCTCTCGCACAAAAGCCGCACGTCAACATCGTGCAGGACCGTACTCTCTCACTCATAAATTAACACGCAAAAATTACAAGAAAAATTTATTAAAACAATTATTGAAATAAATTAATTTGTAAGTTTATTTTTTATACTTCGAATATGTCTTGTATTTGAGAAACCAAGTTTTTTAATATTTTTAAAAATTGCGAATGGACACATATCTTGTTCAAGATGGTTTTATAAATTACATACAGCTGCTGTATCAATTTTCAGAAGTAACAGTAAAGTAATGTAAGATAGATAATGTTTCAGTTTTATTTGTTAATATCAGAAACAGTCGTAATCTTTCACACCTGCTATTGTGTATTACAAGCCTCCAAGATAAAAGACATACATTAATCATCGTCGAGCAGCACTAGTTTTTATATTTAAAAAAAAATTTCTCACTGTGAAAAATCTTATTTTTATACCTATATCAAAATAGTTGGATGATTTCAACTCGCGGATGAAAAACTAAAATTTTTCGTTTCCACAAAACTCTAATTGAACTTCATTTATTAATTTATTTATTAATTAAAAATCTATAAATATAACGGTTACAGTCATAATCTGATAATTATGTGGTAGTGTATATTTTTAAACTTTTAAATTTAAAGTTTTTGATTATGAAGAATTAATTTGCTCTGGGCATCAAATTATGAAATTATTAAAACTTGCGGCTGCATCCCTTCAAAATATACTAACCTAGTTCTTAGAAAGATTTTAATTTAAGTCAATTCGTTTTGAACCGCCCTGTATATAAAGTGTATACTTATTTCATAAATGTTTTATTTAATTTTAAGGTAAAATATCGCAAAAGTTCATTAATTGGGTGTATTTAAATTTCCCGCAGTAGTTAATTTTTCAGTAATCTGGCAAGGTTAGTTAAAACCTAAATACAGTAAAAAAGTAATTGCAAAGAATTTTTAATTATTTTTGCAAATTGTTTGTACTTTGGACTACATGAAACCACAGTGTAACAAGATTTACTTAATTAAAAGAAATAAAGCTTTAAAAAGTTGTATATTATGTTACATCGGAATGAGTACATAGCCAACCAACTTACAAAAAAATTTCATTAGTAAACTGAAATGGACAATTATTAAGACTTGTTTTAATGGAGGGACATTTGAATAAAAATAAATATTTTATTTGTAGTACATGACGTACAAGTTGGTACTTATAATTTTCTTTATTGACTAAATTTCGTAATCAGGAGGTTTTTTAAAATACGTAGTATAGGTATCTGCCATTCATTTTTTTTATCAATATTAGATATCGCACTCTTCCTATGAATATTTAATAGTTAAAACAATGAAAAAATCGAAATGGAGTCCTAATATTATTTTTATCAGTAAAAGCATTTGTATTTAAATAATTATAATGATTATTAGTATAAATATAGATGACCTTTCGGATAATTATTTAAACTTTTTGGATTAATTTTGATCATAATATCTTTTTAACGTTTTTAATAAGTATTTTAAAAATGTACAATTTAAAACCACTTTAATAGAATTCAATTTATTATATTCAGAATATGAGCTTTCGACATTTTAATAAATTATTTATTTATAAATAAATTATTGAAATATTATTGAGAATGTGTGCGGAGTTATATACAAATATTTATGAAAATTAAGATTAAATTAAAGTTTAAAATAAAATAATTTTAGGTTAATGTAGCGAAAATTGGTATTAATCATATCTGTATTTTTAGTTTAACCGAAAAATGCTCAACAATACTTTTTAGACTAAAAACTCTTGAAAAAAAACCTATCGTCTGAAGAACTCATAGTCTAATGAAAATGTTTGTCAATTATATTTTATAGTATGCATTTTGTAGGTTAAATTAAAAATACAAATATGACAAAATAAAATATTTTTTTTAGTAAAAATATTTTAGTTTTAGTGCGGTAAAGTTCTCGTCCAATATTTGTAATTAAGGAAAATGATCTCGGGTCAGTGGACATAAATAAAACAATATGTTGTCGAGTCGACGTTTCGGGCCTTATATTGTACCCATCCTCAGGACTAAATTTACATTATGTCCACTGACCCGAGATCATTTTCCTTAATTTTAAATGTTTATTTCAAAAATACGATATTAGCCTAGAATATTGTAACGAGTTTTATTATTATTATTTTATTGTATTACGAGTAACATACCAAATTGAAATTGTAGTGATCATAACCTTTCAAAAACCGAGACCACTCTTGTGGATCCAATTTTGGCAAGTTTCCCTGGAAAGTGTTACTTTTGTAGCCTCATTACACTGAAATGATATTTTCCTTACAGTATATCTGGAGTTCTTTTTGCAGATTTTAACTAATTCTTTTCTTTGACGATTCATAAGTAAGCACGGACGTCCTGGGATTATTCCTTGAACATCGGTGTTATCGTTTTCACTGTAGGATTTTATTATGGAGGAAATCATTGATTTTGATAATTGCACATCTGCCGCAAGTTTTCTCATATTCTTCCCCTGACCAAACAAACTGATTATTAAATCTCGTATTATTTTTGGAGTTGCCCCTCCTAGAACCATTTTGAAACAAATTGGTTATACGAAGTTGGAGCGATTATTAAGACAGGTATAGCCTCTATTCTATGAACACTAAACTAGTGCCAATCACGGTTTCATTTATTGACAATGATAACTATAGATATAATCTGAATTATATTTGATTTTGGACGAATATTAAGTTGTCGGATTTAGTTCAACAAAATAATGTTTTGCCAACAAGAATTTATTTTTTCCGTTACTTTTCAGGATAATGTAACCTTAATAATAATGATTCTAAAATCTTAAACAAAATCATTTTATTAAATATATTATCTAGTAAAGGTAATATTGAAAAATTATTTCGACAGAAATTTGATGTACTAGTTTTCTGCAGCTATTAGTAAATTAAATTAATGAAATACTTAGCATACACATATGTGACCTGGTTTATGAAAAGGGGGGGCTAAGGTGTCAAAAAATCATTTTCCATTTTTTTGCCGATTCGGATAGAGTATGAGACGCTCTTTCACATGGTGAAAACCAGAAAGTCATAATTTTTTTAATTGTTTTTTAAAAGAAACAATTGTTTCTCGTATTCTCGATCATTTTTCGTGGTGTAATTGTTTGGCATTTGTTTTTACAACAATCTTTTGAGAGAAATTTGATTACCAACTCCTCTTCCGCTTCATCGACAGCAGACACATCCATCCTAACGAAACTTTGTTCCATATCATCTTCTGCCTGAGACAAATGTAGTTCATCATCATCGCCGAGTTATTTACCTTTAACAGCCGTTTTCTCGATAATTTGTTTTCGCACGTAAGCCCCCTTTTCATAAACCAGGTCACATAACAAAATTTTAATCTAATAACAATTGTAGAAATTAGCCAGGAAGCTGAAAGAATTCGTTCATGATCGCTACTGTGGGCATCGATCCTAGCACCGATGCAGCATTCCCTCGTTGAATACACAAACTGATTCTCTGAATTAGAAAACTCTTTGCGCGGTTATCTCTCAACACAACAATTAATAAACAACCGATCATAGGATCAAATCCTTTCCGTAATTACTCCATGGTCCCAGTGTCCCAACGGCAAAAGCTGAGCAATAATAATTATTTTCTATTGATTTATATTTATGATGTTTTAAATTTTCCGCCATTCCCGCTGCTGAAGTAGCCATCTGACAGGAAACGCCTAAGTGGCTAAGATGAATAATTAAATTTATTGTACTAATTTTTACTACGTTGTTTGATAAAATTTAGTCTATATTTGTTCTTATTTAACTTTGGAGTTTAAATTAAGTATTAATCTTTGCTGATTATCTACTGCTCCATGCACAAAGACGAGTTTAATGGTTTTTAATTGTTGTGGTAGTTCAATAGTATCATTAGTTGTTTGCCAACTATTAGTGTAAGTTGTAAGGTACCTGTTTGTTAGAATTAATGTAGGTGGAAATTCTATTCCTGGAGAGCTGATACGTTTCCTTTTATGTTTGCTTATAGTCAAAACCATAAGTCACGTATAAAATCTTGGGATACAATGACAATTAACGCATATAACATTTAGTTATCTTTGATATAGTACTTACAAAAAGTAACTATTAAAAAATAGGCAGAAAATAAAAAGTACTTCGGGTAGCCTTGAAATATAAATTAAATCAATTTACGTCCGTTTCCACACATCAATATTTAGCGGTTATGCCAAGTGATGCTAACTGTTGTCGAAGTTTATTTAGTACTTGTGTTCGGTTATAATTTAATTGAACGAACTGTAAAGACACACGGTTTGAAAATTTTGATTCATATAATTTTTACGATGCGTCATACACGAGTTAAGATGAATACAACTATGCCATTTATTATGTGTGCTTTTTGATTTCTAGTATTTCCATATTGGTTTCTATAGTCTGCTGGGATCACTTTGCAATAATTTTTTTTTGGTTTAAATTTGAAAATGTACCATTGTTTGGTTTCTGTTCCGGATTATTTGATGTCATGTAAGCTGATTTCACTAGCTACCGATATAGGGTCGTCTTTATATTCCCGGACTGGACTGTTTTGAATTTTGATGCAATTTTTCATTATACTGTTTATTAATCACATATGCCTTGGTAACCTCTGTGGCAATTTACAAAACAATTGCATCATTATTAATTTTATTATCTGTCAGTTTGTGTCGTCGTGCGTTGTATATGTATCGAAATGAATAAAATCGAATACCGGGCTGTTTTAAAATTCCTTACAAAACAAGGAAAACCTCCAAAAATGATTCTTGAAGAAATGTTGGCTGTATGGAATGATTGCCCTTCTAAGTCAACTATTTGCGAGTGGTCAAAATTGTTTAAACATGGTCGAGAATCACTGGATGATGATCCCCGTCCAGGGCGCCCTGCTGACGTGATCACTTCAGATGTTGTTGAAAAAACCAAGTGCAAAAAACCTGATGCATCGCCTTAGAGATGCTATTAAAGTGAAGAGACGCGGAAAACTGACGCAAGGTGTCTTGTTGCTCCACGACAGTGCACCAGTGCACAAGTCCAGACTTTCAAAAGCTGCTGTAGCTGATTGTGGCTTCGAAGAAATTGAACATGCGCCTTATAGTCCAGATCTAGCACCCAGTGACTATTTTCTGTTCCCGAATCTCAAAAAAACACTAAGGGGGACAAAATTTAGGGACAATGACGAACTTATAGCAGCTGTTGAGGACCATTTTGCGGAAAAACCAAATGAATATTTTTATACTGGATTAAAGATGTCATTGAAACGGTGTTATACCTGTATTCAAAAGCAGGGGAACTATATTGAAAAATAAAATTTTGTTGTGGCTCTAGTATTTTGTTTTCATGTCTAGTCCGGGAATATAAAAACGACCCTCGTACGTACCGTTAAATTGGTGTAAATAGATTCTAATTTCTTGCATTGAAATATTTAGATATAAATAAATAGTAATTGCTAGCAAGTTTTGTAGGTTTGTAGTTTTATCTCACCGATAATGGAGCACTTGAAAACACGTCCTGCACTTACTATTCATTGCTAACCGGCGACTTGACTAAAATATCAAAATAATTAAATTTTGAATGAGTAATTTTTGAAAATAAATTTACAATAATTGGTACTAAAAATACCAAGTTGTATTCATAAAAGTTTGTTTTTCTTTGAATTCAAATTTTCCATTTAAAGTTTAAAAATTAGTAAGTTAAACATCATAATGGTATAGGTAATTCAAATTATTTCATTGGCTTTCAGTAATACGTTATTACCTTTTTCAGATGATTTTTATTTGTGAAAATTTACTAACAAGTGATGTTCATAATAGATGTGACTATTATGCAACATAAGAAGAATGTGCTACGAAAGATTTTGTAAATTTTAAGATATGATTTGTAAGATTGAATATAGAAAACAAAAAATTACGCAAATTACAATGAATTTGATGAAATTTAATGAAGCATCGGAAACACTTGTACAGTTCATGTAGTACTTCAACAACTTGTCGGTTTCCTTATGAGTGCCACGTGAGACCTCTTGCGGTGCTGCTAGTTAGGTTGGTCACCGCGAGGCGGTTGGAAACAAAACCTGTCGTTACAGACTTAATTTAATTAACGTGAAATGGTACAAATTATTAAAATTGTATATATTAATTTCACCGTTGTAACCACCATCTTACCACGTGTATCCCACATTACATGAGCTTGTCGACCAAATTTAATCAATATTTTTAACATTGCATATTAAGGCAGCTCTAAATTTATTAAATTAAAGAAATTAACAAGCTAAGAAAATGTAATGAGGTTCAAATTAATTTATTAACTTTCTAAGTTTATGCAAATAGTATTGTAAACTAAATATAGTATGTACTAATTGAACGTCACGTTGTTCGTAGCAAATTTCAAGTGCAACATAATATAACAGAATATTTAAATATACAAAGAGTGTTTCGGTATTTTTCTCAATGTTTGTAAAAATAACTTTTGTTTGAATGGATATAAAATGAAATCATAAAAGATTTCAAATATTGATTATTATTTATTTAGAGTTAATCAATGACGGTCGCCGGCTTAGCGGTTAAGTGCGTTGCTGCTAATGCTAAATACCTGGTTCAATTCCGGGCTCAGTAAAACTTTATTCTGACCGTCTCCCCTCGGAAGGCAATGGCAAACCACCGAGGTGTAATCTGCCTCTCTGGAGATGAAGTGTATTATACACTTCCCGCGGTTCGGAGACCGCGTTAAGCAGTAGGTCCCCTATGTGTGTGATAATACTTCAAACGCACAACACATACATAGGAGAGAGGTCGCCTACGTCTGAAATCAGGCACGGCACTTGAAGAAGAAGGGTCAATCATGTCAACATAATAATAATTTATATTTAATAATTTAAATATTGATTTAAATTATTAAAAGTTCTATGTCCCAGTAATTATTCTTATGGTGAAATTGCCTGTGCCTAGCATTGTCCACATTACGAGAACAACAAACTATACATTGAGATTATAATAGCAGGCCATTTTATATTTATTTCAATTATTTATGTGCACAGAACTATTGGGAACTGAAATTAACGTTGGTGGCGCTGCATATGTAAACAAATATGGCAGTTTAAAAGAGGTTTACGTAAAGCAAATAAGTTACAATAAGATCGAGGGGTGCTGTGGATGTGTCCAAATAATACCACAATTACTTTAAATATAACTTTCATCACTCGAAACTACGACGAATACACGGACAAATAAATAGCGCTTTTATTTTAACCACCTATATTACAGTTCTACAAAAGGTCGCGTGGTGGCGTTTTATATTTTGGAGTTGCCAATAATGCATATCTACGTGTTATGTAACACACGTGGGACACTCATAATTTTTCGGCTCTTTGAAGATATATTTTTCATGAACCCATTTTCATTCACTTCAGTTTTACAGTGCTCTTCTAATATTGGAATTTAATTCTTGTCGTTTTTCAAAATCAAATATTTATATATTTATAATAAAAACATTTTTAGAATGTGTTACATTTTAATTTCTTTATAAAACTTACAGCATTTTAGTCCTGAAAAGTGTAAGTATTATTGTCTACACTAGTTGAATTCGGTTGCGCGGCCTATTGCTCTCACTTCGATAGAGGGGATATTATTATACCAATTTTTTTTTCGGCGAGGTTATTTGAAAACTTTAAAAATATTTCTAATAAAATTATAAACATTCATTAATTTATTATAATGTGCAGTGTTTACTGTTTATCTTCAGATACTTATTAATAAACAAACCAGTTCATTTTTAAAGTTTATTTTAATATTAATTCTCAATAGTTAAAAAATTAAATATTTTATTTAAATTAGTTTTAATAAATCTAAATAATTTACGCGGATTAACAATTTCTGTACACGGAAACAATTTCTCTAATGGTGCTGAGGATTCTAAGTGTATATTATAACTTGTAGGTAATGATAAAGCAGTTGTTTAATGGTAGGGTTAAGAATTGATTCTTCAAGGTAGTAATTTCTAGGTCATTGAAATATTGAAGTAAATATATGCAAGGTGGCCCAAAAAACACTCACCTGAAGTTGATTTGCTATATCTTTAAAATAAAACGACATAATTTCATAATGTTTTTTTAAAATGTTTATTTGGGCCTTTAGTTTTTTGCCATTACTTTTTGAAGATGATATCAGTCAAGTGGGCGCCGCCATTGTTGATGACCATTTGGGTTCGTTTTACCGCATTTTCAATCGTTCTGGCGAGACTTTCTGGCGATAAGTTCTCGCAATCTTGTCGGATATTCTCTTTTAGAGCTTCCATATTCTGTGGCTTGTTCACATAGGCCCGTGACTCCAAAAAAAACCCAAAGAAAGAAGTCTGGAGTGGTCAAATCGGGCGATCTTTCCGGCCACCGCAAATCGCCAAAACGAGACATTGATGGGCTACCAGGAAACGCATCCTTCAAAATGCCTATTGTCGCGCTAACTGTGTATGCGGTTGCATCGTCCTGTTGGAACCACATGTTTTCCAGCCCCTGTTCCTCAATTTACGGCGGTAAAAACTCGTTGATCATGGTTCTGTATTGCTCACCAGTCACAGTGATCGTGTTACCCACGGCGTCCTCAAATGGCGCACCATGTAGTGACTTTGAGTGGATTTAATGGCTCTTCGTGAATTATACGTGGATTCTCAGTGGCCCCAGAAGCGCAAAATTTGTTTGTTTATGTGTCTGTTTAGATGAAAATGGACCTCGTCGCTCATGATAAATTTCGACCGATAATTTACGAGCGTAGTTTACACGCGATTAGCGGTCTGCAGGAAGTTATATAGTACTTTTTTTATTATTATTTGCTAAGCATGAACTTAGCTTTAGAAGGTTCTGTAAATGAAAAAAAATGTCGTTGGTGTTTTTAGTTTAAGATGATCAAGATTCTGCTAAACGACTTCCTACTATTACAATTATTGTGGTTTACAACCGGTGTACGTACCAACTTCTATCTTAAATAATCCAAATCTATATTAGAGTATGTTTAATTTCCCAAGTTAGTTTGTCATAGTATTAATTTCAAGTTTGGTAACCATACCAAATATTCTGTATAGAATATTATAATATGTAGGTATACTTTTTTATTTCAAACATTGACTGTTCTTATTAGTATAGAAATAACATTGATGTACATAAGCAAAGTTATTGCTCAGGAGATTGTGGCTATAACGAAACATCTCGCCACCGACGGCGGCGGCAATCATCGATCATGGATCATCGACACACGCTAACTTCACGGCAATACCATTTCAATCTAATTTTGAACAACATGCAGTAAATAAATAAATTTCGATTGCAACTTAGTTTTGTTGGACTTGCATTATTAATTTCAATTTCTTGTAAGTACTTGAAAATTCTTTCATTGCAAGATTTTTGAACACTTGGCCCACTTTAGTAATTACCATTGCATGTACAAAGTAAACAGTAAATGAAGTTCAAAACAATTCTACTATAACATAATCGTAATACCGCATTTACATTGCTCATCGACATTTTCCAAATTTAAATGTTTGTTTTCATATAGAGTTGCCCATAGATTTTTACATCCTGGTTGACATATTGGATGTATCTCACTCTTGCGAGGGTTCAGTGAATGTTGATTATGTTGAACGCTAGTACTTTTTATAGTATGTCTATTTATTTCCGGCAACCAACTGTTAATAATATGTTTTTAATATTTTTAAATTACCATAGTTTTAGATTGAAATCAAAATTTTCCTATTACAGATAGCAAAATATTTATTATAATAAATCCCTGAATATGATAAATGTAGTTTATTTAGTATTTTATAAATTATTAGATGACACCTTAGCTCTCCTTGAGCCGTCTCTTACGTGACCGCTATAGTAGTTGTCCAACATTGTGAGTACCAAACCTACGCCCTTGCAAAATTTCTGCTTGCCAGGTAGTCTAGAAGTGTTGGAACATTTAATTCAAATAGCATAGATCTTACTTTGGTAATACACATTTAAATAAAAATGTCACAATAGTTTAGATATAATATTACAATATTTAAGTCGCATTAATTTCTATGTCATAATTTATTAAAATCAATTTAAAATGCAAAATAAAACCATATTTTACACGAGCTGACACCTCAAAGTTGAAGATAAAGTCATGCAATTGTTTCAAATCATTTATAATCAAATCGCACAGTGGCACGTATCTTGTCTAAAAATATGCCAAATACAAATTTATAGAAACGCACACATTTAATTTTGACATCAAGTTGACTAGGAATTGAGGTTATAATTTAGTCATGAAGTTAGCAAGTGTTTATTAGCCATGATAGGTGATTAAGTTCGAATTAAAAATTAAAATGGTAATTATAAAAATTTAGAACTTCCTGTTAAACTGCAAATGGGCACCACATTTTTTACATGTAAATGGAATTTCATAAAATTCGTAAACCTACAACTGCTAAAACACACAATATAATTTGTTTAAATCCTTAGACTCTTAAATATTTTGCTGGGTTAAAATTTTTTACTCTATGCATTCTAGCTTAATATGGGTACGTATAATTTAATTGACTAAGTTGGGCTGCTTGGCATTGTTTAGAACCCGCACTTACGTACATCAGCTTGTTATATTGTTAATGCTCAAATCAAATCTCAACATAGGATCTTAAGGATATGTAGGTAAGATAAGATAAAATTGGAAACCTAAGAGTTTCAAAGGACCTATATACTTTCCACACAATACTTTTAATAGCTTTATTGATAAGCATAATAGCTTATTGTAAATATCAATACATTTATATGGGACATGTGTAATTTTTATTTTCATCTGTCGAATATAGTAATTATTCCGAAATCATTGATTTAATTCGCCCTACCTCCACCCAACCCTCTTCATTATTACTAAACCGTATATAGGTACAGGTTATAATGTAAATGTAAAAAAACAACTATATTTTCCTCTCTAATTTCAGTTTTTTTTTAAATTTGGACATTTCATGTACGTATAAAAGAGCGCATGCGCGTCATTACCTCTCAGGGGATCTAACTCACTTATGACCTTGACAGTTAAATCAAATGACAGACTTTCAGTAATTTACATAATCCAACGTAGTTATGCAAAGAGGAACCAATAACTTATTTGCGTTCTGGTTCTTTTTTGCATAACTACCGCCATTAATTATGTAATACCATAGTGTTTTTAATATAAGTACATAGAATAAATCTAACAAGTTTTTAACAAAATTGAAATGAAGTAGGTATTTAGCGAGTAAATAAGAAGCAAATTATTTAGAATCACTATCAATAAGTTACTTCGCACAGAATTTTAAATGTCATATAATTATCGACTTTCCTATTAAATAGTGAATTTTGAAGTTAAATGTGTCTTTCAAAATAATTTCGAAGTTAATTAATTTAACTATTATACCATTGATACTTAGTCAAAATATATTATTTTATTATAGGAAAACGTAAAATGTGATATTTAAATAAAATAAATTGTTTTCTATGAAAATTGTGCTAGTTAGATCACAATTTATTTTATGTAAAAACCACCTCAAAAATAATAACTTTATATATAGGGAAACCTACCGCAGATCAGAAAGACAATATAATTTGTCGCATCTGATCGTAAAAAATATATAAGTCGTCCTGTTTAAAATAATGAAGGTGTTTAAGAAAAACTAAATTTTTATGATTTTTAAACATCTTGTATACGAACTGAATAACATTTTAGAATATATTTACATCGAATTTCATTAGTTCTAATTATGTTTCAAGTTTCATTAGTTTATCATCAACCGTACAAGAGATATTGATTATTGAAAACAGCTTAAAAATTTGTTAATAAAGTCAAACATCTCAAAAAGGCAGATAAACACGATATACAATATTTGAGTCTATTTTTGATAAAAACTACAATACTATTTTTTGTAAATATGACAAAATTTACGGATTAGTTACGATTCGTCGTCGTCATTATCTATGTTTTCGCACGAGTTATGGGCCCACATTTTACAATGAATACACGATATTTGCTCCTCGCTGGACATCCAATTCAAGCTTTCGCAATATAAACAAAATTTATCTTCACCGCCTTGAGAACTTCCTAACATTTATTAGGTTGCGTTTTTGTCCACGTCCGTTTATATTTTATTATTTACTTCTCTTGATTTTATAAATTTACAGATATCTAATAGTCCTTCTAATATCTCGTTTTTCCCCGAACACGTTTGTAGTTAAAAATCTTTTAGTTGCTTCCAGCAGTATTGCATTTCTTAATTGCAACATTGTCAAAGATAGTTTAAATCACTTAAAGTACATAACATAAATTTCCTAATTATTAAAAATAATAATTGTATATTCTAAATAACGAAATAATGCAATACTACCTGTGGTATACAAAAGTATGTCCAAAGTATGTTTCAATAAATAGAAAAATGTATACTGCATGAATAATAGAAGATTACTAGCATGGTACTAGTTTTTCATAAGCTTTTTAGATCGTCACTAGAGAGAAACTGTATGAAATTCTTAATGAAATCATTCATGAAATTATAAACATACCTGCATAATTAATACTAGCGATTGAACTATTAATGCCGAAAAAAAGAATTAGCGAAAACCGTAGTAAATAGAAATACGGAAACTAAGTAGAAATACAAAGATTAGGATATACAATAGCATGATAAGATCAGTGCTGATATATGTGAGGAAGATATCAAGTTTAACTTTTGGTAAAGAAGAGAAGCTCAAAGTCTTGAAGAGTAAGATAGATAATCGGTTCCAGGAAGCTAAGAAAGAGATGGGGAGAGAAGAAGTAAAAAGAAAGGTGAATTGATGAATGAAGTAGTAAACGGAGGTATTGTGAAGTGTACAAAGGCACAAGGTATAGGATCGTTGGGGCATGTAATGAGAACAGAGGCGACGAGAATTCTCACCTAACAGAAAACGAGATGGTTGGATGAGATGGAGGGGGATTTGAGAATGATAGGTTTTGGCGGATGGAGAGACAAATGGATGGTTAGAAAAGGGTTAAGGCGATGTAAAAAGGAAAACACACGAAATTGTATAAAAAGTAGAACGAAGAAAACAAAAATTAAGTGATCCACCTTAATAATGCACTGTGAAGATTTCCTAAATGACTATATTCTGAAAGGAAAAAGCGCTAGAGAAAAGAAGAATACAACTGTCAAAGATAGTTTAAAGCAAAGCTAGTTTAAATCACAGTAGTTTAATGTTATCCATATTACAGGAGCCGGAAATCTGTCGCAACTGTGCATGGTGGGGGTTCTAGAAGAATTGGTGCATATGTTGGTAGACGTCGCCACGGAGGCCAAAAGGAACAACGAGGTATCATTAAAATGTTCCAAACCATGGAGAAGATAAGCAATGATCTGAGAAAAGTCAATAATCAAATTCCGTCGGCCATAACGGGTTCCTTTGAATTTACCAAAGTGTTGGCAACTGCTGGAAACAATAATCAACAAAGAAAAGAAATTCTTGACTGAGTAAAGGCCATAGAGATGGTGGTTCTCAAACACGGGAAATATGTCCCATGGTAGGGTCAGACAGAAGAGGAAGATATTGTGATACAATTAGAAAATATCGGTAACAGAGTCTCGAAAAGAGTTAATCACGGTGGAGACATAGGTGGAACTCAATAATGCAATATATGGAGAAGAAGCAGATAATGAAGAATGCAACCATAATAATGTTGCAGCAGAGTTAGTTTTTTAATAACGAAAGGTTAAACGTAAAAGACGACCGATGTACATAAACACCCAAAACATGAAAGTAGAATTCTCCACCCTATGAAGAGGCTAAGAAAGGAATGAAGACGCTGGCCACCTTGATCAAGACTACGCCAATAGGAAGTTACATCGAGGTGCTAAGTAGCATCAAAGCGCCGAGCGCAATTAAGATAATGCGATAGACCAGAGCTGGCAACGTCCTAATAGAGGTTGAAACAGGACAGGCGAAAGCTTCACTTCTGGAAGCTGACCTACGAGGTAATCTCGAAGAGGTGAGAGACGTTACGGAAATGAGTAACATCACCATTAAGGACATAGACGCCATGGCTAGTGAAGATAAAGTCGTAATGGACATTGTAAGGCTGGTTGCTGCCGGGCTAAGATTTTCCGAATTAAACTGCGAGCGACATACACGTCTATGCAGACTGCCGACGGACGATTAGAAGAACGACACTCACAACTATTGATTTGCATGCAGCGACTGCGCATAGGCATGGGCAACTCATGCAGAGTCGGGAGGACACTAAGGTGCTACAAGTGCTGGGCCACCGATCACGAGTCGAAGAATTGCAGAGGCCTAGGTAGATCTACGAAATATTGGTATTGTTGTCAATTCGGATACTCCACGGCTCTTTTTAATATGCCTCAAGAGCCATAGAGTTGGCGCCTGGTAGTAGACGGTCTGTCGGCAGAAGAAGTAAAATAGAAGAATGCGATAAAAGGCGAAACACTGAAATATATTTTTAAACAGTAACGCCAGCATGCATCATTACAAAAAGAAGAACAAAGTCTCAAAAGGGTGAAAGACAATGCGCAAGCATAACATAACACATCCGGTGGGCACGAGAAGAGTATAAGACGCGTACTACGTGCTCACTTTGTATTCTATGGAGTGTGATCCATATATCCATAAATCCAATATCTCCACCAGCGCGAGCTGATAGTGTCTTTTAAATAAAAAAAAGTTTGGTTATAGTTCGATTACCTTAGAGGTTACACGTTATTGACTAGGTTATTTTGGTTATGTACTATTATTATATAATAATATTATAAAAGAATACGTTATGATTGTGTTCCTTCAATTAATAATAGTTTCGCATCATCGTTGTGTTTTATGCCGACTACGAAAGGAAACCCATAATGGTATTTGTAAAGTAGCTTCAATGGGCGTAAATGCGGTTGACGTAAATACCTATCGGCGTAAATACCGTCGGTGTAGTTCCTGTCAGAGTAAGTACATTGAATCGTGTTTAATTTTTGGATACTTTCAAATTATTTGCATAATGGCTTGGATCACCCGTTAACTCATATAGGATAGGAGGTAAAACAAAAGCTGCTGTCTTGTAATTCAATACTATAATAATATAGGTAGGTAAGCACCATACATCAATGGGTAATAATTTAGTTTCAGCTTTCAGTTTCTTTGTCAATACTAATTGAAAAATTACTCTGCACATAAACTTGGTAAATTAGTACATTGAACTAGTGGTTGACGTGGTAATTGAGTTTAGAGCGCGGTGGTCTGATCAAAACCGAATATTTCAACGGAACAACGCAGCCATTTACAAATCTCGAAAAGCAATAGCGTAGTTTCAAGAACGTAAAATCTAATTATTGCATCATCCAGCTTGTTCACCGGATCTCAATTCTATACAAAATTTTTGGGGTATTATAGCACAATCAGTTTATGCCAATTGAAAGCAATTTTGCAGCGTGAAGGAACTGAAGGGAGCAATTAATAAGGACTGGAATGTCCTACATATACCATCAACAGTCCTATAAAAATTAATATCGAATAAGCCGAAATGTACTTATCAAGCTTTTCTAATGTATTTCCCCATTTTCTAAAGGACCTTAATAAAATTTGGCATGAAAAATTAAATTTCTTCCTTTATTAGTTAGTAAAAATGATGTAAATTATAGAACAAACTTATTTAAAATTTAATGTAAAATAAGATCCAAATATAAAGAATTTCAATCACATACCAAACCCTAGTAATTTTATAGTGACTTTAAAGGTATTTTGATGTTTCCCAGTGTTCTTTGGGCCAAGTACATATTTTATCATTCCTTTACTTCAATAAGTTTCATGTTTCACCATACTTAAAATAATGGAGAGAATAAAAACGTGGGCGAGTATACATATAATATATTTTTACCTACAATATATTTCAGACTACCTTACGTGAAATTGCATTAGTAATACCTTAGGATTTGTAACATGAAGGCTTTTTTTTACAAATTTTCTTTACCGAAAGTTTTTAAAACTTTCAATATTTAAGATCTTATTGTACTAGTTGAAAATGTCGAGCAATATTGTACGATAGAGCTTAATAACAAAGGGTTGTTAGTCGCTATTGGAATAATTATTAGAGTCTTGTGCATTACCAAGGAACTTGGTGGAGTGTATTATTAACGCATACATCACATTCCCTTGCCTTTATTACGCACATTCCGTTATACCAATAGTATGATACACTCATCCCCTATTTAAAATCGTTAACTTTCCCAAGGAGACGAATTTTAAATTAAAATAAGTTTATTGCACACCCTTGCATAAAAATGTAATAAAATAGAAATACTCCTCTCATCTTTAATTACTTTTTTTCATAAAAAAATTCAATTATTACGGCTTAACAAAATAATTTAATGATAGAATAAGTTGGCTGTCATCGAATAGCGATAATTACATTTCAATGTAATATTTTCTTTAACTTCAGCTCTAAGCTACAGATGTTAGATGATAAAGAATGTTTTCGATTGATTGAATGATTTTCTTGACTTGAGTTTGAGACTTCTATTGAGGGGGTTTCTGATTTATCTTCTTATCCATATTCACAAGCTGCTGAAGCTCTTTGTGTTTCAACGAAGGCGCCGTCGCGCGTTGTGGTCTTAGACTTCTCTTAAAAGCGAATTTGCTTGTAGGTGATCTCTAAAAGTGATTTATTAAGGACACAGCTTCTGGCTTTAGTTCTCTCTTATTCCACTCTTTCACAAATTCTAAAGTTATTTATTCCATGCTAGCTAACTCTTTTGTGGCTCACTCCGTCATCGTTATTTTAAATTTATTTGAAAGCAAATTGACTTTCTATGGATTTAAAAATTACCAAAAATTTGATAATAAAATGTTCTGTAAATTTTATAAATTGTTAACAATGATATTTTAACTAATCAAAAAGTGACATTTTTATGAGAAAATTTTAACCTAACATTAGTTTGAAAATACATTTAATTTTAGAACCGCTGGAACTTAAAGTGGTCCCCAAAGACTAATAGACCAATAGTACAAATTACCTCCTGCTCTTTTATATTCTTGTGCACGATGCGATATTGAATATAAAGTAATTATTATTATTGCAAGCTGTTTAGAATATCTGAATTTAAATTTTATATTACCATCCTTATTAGAAATATGATACACACGTATATATCTGGCTCTAATTTTGTTTGTTTGTTACAGGTATAAACACAATTTTTGCTTGTCTCATGAATAATGGTGAGTTGTATGTTTTATTTATGTTAAATTTGTTAGCCATTCTCGAGTAAATTAAAGGGACGATGGTCCACTAAAAGCGTGAAAACTTTTCAGTTTCATCGAGTTTGTGTATACTTTAAAGCAACGCTTATTATGCAAATAATTCTTTCTTTATCTTGACACTCAAATAATGTACACAAAAAGTATATATGTATACTGTGCTCTGTGAAATGAAAACTGCTCATAATATCAAAGTGCGTTCGTACAAATTAAAGTTATCTCGGGCAATGAGGATAATTAGGCAAAGCTCGTTAGGGCGCGCTATTTGGCAAAGTGAACCTCGTAGCTGAACCCTATAATCTTTACTCACTCTTTATTGATGACAAAGTGAGATAATTACTTAAATTTTGGTTAAAAAAGTATTGCCGTTAACCGTAAAAGAGTTAAGTACGTAAATAACAATAAAATTGTCACGTTTAATAACATTAAATTAAAAAAATCCTTCGTAGAGAAGAGTCTATGATATGATTTGCAACTAGAGATCATTTTTATAAACTAATCATAAAAATAGTAGATATATATATAGATATAGATATATATCATAGCGGCCTTTAAAAATATTGAAGGCCCAAAACACCTAACAATCCAAGAGTTTGAAACCAAATCCAATTGTGACCATATGTATTTAGCAGCCTTTAAATATTCATAAACTAATGCAAAAAATATAAGAAGTTTTTTTAATTAAAAATTTTCTTTATTAACATTTTAAACACACTTTATTAATATTTTGTGGTACCACCATTAGCCTTGATTACTGCAAGTTTAGGCATGCTGTTTATAAGATTGAAACATTCTTCGGCAGAAAATGTAACCGTTCTTCAAACAACCTTTCTTACAAGACTGCTTTCGAAGGTATTTTATGAAAGCCCACCTTTTACTTCAGCCTGGGTCATAAATTTTCAATTGGGGACAAGTCTGGTGACTGGAAGGAACAATCTAATGGTGGAATTTGTCCATATAGCTATTGGAATTCATCCATCCCTCTAACACTTTCATTTAACCCACCCCAGTAGCAGCCATACAACCCCATACCATAATACTACCACACCCAAATTTAACAGTAGGGTTAATACAAGAGGAATTAAATTATTTAGCCGGTCTCTTACTCACATATTGATTTCTAGAATGATAAAAAAAGCTGCAACAATAGGGATAATAATTAGGGGTGCGCATATAATCGATTAATCGACACCGTAATTCGAATAATCGATTATTTCATAATCGATTATGATAATTTATAATAATCGATTAATCGATTATAGAAATAATCGATTGTGAAAATAATCGATTATGAAAATAATCGATTGTGAAAATAATCGATTGTGAAAATAATCGATTGTGAAAATAATCGATTGTGGAAATAATCGATTATGAAAATAAACCTGCAATTACAAATTTTTTATCGCAACATTATAATATGCTTCCAGGTACTTGGTTGGAGGTTATGTGGTGCAATCTGAATAATTTGAACCCACGGTAATACGAATCTCCAGAATTCAAACTCAATAAAATGATCTACAAAATTTTCGAAATTAAATTAATGTATGTAGATTAACTAATTAATGTAAGTTTATTTAAATATTTTCAATTCCAGATCAAAATAATTTTTAAATGTTTTTTAAATAAAAATTTAATTCCAATTCATAATTTGATCTAGTTCGTTAATTAGTGGGTAGAATTACTGTGGGTTTGCACTTTTGAGATTGCACGACATGTTTATCTTTGGTACTACATAATATTACAAAGTCATGTCTGGTTGTCCGTCTTTCTTCGTGACGTAGTAAATTTATTATTATTTACATTATAAAACTTATTACTTACGTTCCACAGGTTTAAAAATGAAAAGTGTTCGTAATCTAGACAAAATGCATGTATTTCTAAATACTTGTTTAGGTATATCCTAAATAAATGAAAAATTAAAATAAAAGACAATTATGTTATCAACTGGTGCTTAGCAACACTTCTTATCAGCACCACCGTAACACAATTAGCAAAATAATAAATTATATAGTAATTTAGTAACCCTTAATAGCCCTACCTATTATAGTTATGAGTTCATAATCGAGTATGAGTTCATAATCGACTATGAGTTCATAATCGACTATGAGTTCATAATCGATTATGAATTCATAATCGATTATGGGTTCATAATCGATTATGAGTTCATAATCGATTACGAGTTCATAATCGATTATGAACTCATAATCGATTATGAATAATCGATTATTTTCAATAATCGATTAATCGAAAAAAATCGATTATTTTTTATAATCGATAATCGATTATGAAATTTCATAATCGCGCACCCCTAATAATAATTAATACTTTGTTGTTATAACATAAAATTTGGAAAACGCAGGCCATAATTACCATAAATAATTATGACTTTCCCCAGTCCTCAACTCTCCAATTTTTATATTTTTTGTCTACAAAAGCCTCGTTTTTCTCTGTTTCTCCGAATGTAACGGTTTGCGACGTGCTCTGCCACCATATGAATTTACTTCAGGTAATCGCCTTCTTACAGTTCGTACAGAAATTTAAATACTATCTATAAGGCGTAACTCTCTAGGTCTTGCCTAGAAGAAGTTGTACGTTTTTGACCACCTTTCGGTTGGTTTGTGTATGAATCAGTAGCGGCACCACGTTTTAAGGTTTATTGCACTGCTCTTTTTGAAGATTTAATTTTTTTAAATTTGAAATTGATGCATACCTTGTGAATATAATTGCACAATCTGAGCTCGTTTACACATGTTTACAAACATTCACATGTTTTCGGCATAACGGCACTCTATATTACTCTATTACTCTATTGGTATTAGTGCACTAGCCCATCATATAATTTAGAATTTGTAAACATAAAAGCTTTTTTAATTTTTAAAAGGGTTTACCCTGACGGTCACACTTTAAGAAACTTATCTACCTGCGAACATATATGTGGGAGTAAAGGGGTGTTCAATGCATAATATGGCCACCACTTAGAAATATCTTCTTTGATCTATAAAATATTATTCGATGTTTTCAAAATTTTGTTATAATATGTATATACTGTTTGCTGTTAAGTAAACCTGATCTTATTACAAACAAAAAATCTATAGAATATATTATAATTATTATATTCTATATACGAGTACATTGTATTTTTTTCTAAATTTAAAAAATATTTGTATTTATTATTAGACGCCGCACGGTTTTGGTTTGCCAAACCAAAACCGTGCGGCGTCTACAAAATTTGTAAAAGAAAAGAAAATTGAACTTACTGTAACCCTGAGAAAAAAGAATAGAAAAACTGGATTGGGATCTGATTATAGGGGCTATGGAAATTTTAAACAAAAGCATGATACGAAAATAATAAAAAATTAGATAAAAAGTTTGACGAATAATCATCAAGAGATGAATCAAAGATTGGACGAAGATAAACAAGAAATAATAAACGAGAATAAAAAATTGGACGAATATAATCAAAACTTGACCAAAACTTTGATGAGATGAAAATAATAACACCCAAGTGAAAGAGCTAACTAAAATGGAAAATACAATTAATGGACGTCAAAGGAAAATTGACCACCACTGCAAAGACGGAAGAAAACTAAAGATAAAAATAATATTAAAATAACTGGAAGCATGCAAAAAGTAAAAATTGAAAGGTTCTCAGAAAAAGAAGAAGAAAATGCAACGTAAATATTTAAAAATTTGACATCCAAAAAAGATTTAAAAACGAATATTGAAAAAAAAACAGATAATGAAATAAAAATTGATTCCACGAAGAGAAAACTTAAAAAACAAAAAAAAGTGCCGATTGAAAATTTTTTGTTTACATGAAATACTTTAAGTTTGGATTGGACCCGTTTGGGACGATGAGTATTGAAGGAATGGACAACTTTCCTTCCACATGTAGTCGAATTAATGGTACGATGAGAATCACTGCCTGTTTCTCTTGGAAGCGGATAAGATGGAGATCCAACAAGTATCAATCAAAGAGAATCTCAACTATTCGAATTTTTGGTTTGATAAAACTTTGATTTTGATGAAAAGTTTGATAATTACCATGCACACTTGAATAGATAAATTTGATAAACGAAAAATTAAAAAAAGATTTCATATTAATATTGAAACTTTTTGAAATATTTTTGAAACGATTTGATTAAAAATAGTCTTGGATTTTGTAAACATGATCAAAATTTAAATGATTTGAATTAGTAAACTAAAAGTTGAATATAATTTTGCGAAAGATGAAGATTCAAAATTGACTAATTTTTCGAAAATGAATGCAAGATGGAATTTGTAATAATTAAAAAATTAGTAGTTAGGATGTTGTAAAGCAAGTGGTTTACTGCTGATTAGAAAAATGAATCGAATTTAACCTGTTATAATTGTATTAATTTTGAAATTAATTTTTATGCTTGTGAAAATAATTTGTAAACATCATTTTCATGAACTTTTGAAAGTTGGAATTTCTTTTATAAAATTAAGGTAAGGTTTGTTATTGTGATGAGATGGTAAACCAGAAGATGTGAAGGGGTAGAAAAACCACGCATTTTCCGATTTTTCGTAGATAAATCTAGAAGCATTTACAAGCTCAAATCTAGAAAGGGTAACTGTCGTGTTTTTTCTATCAAATTTACAATCATTTGAATATTATTTGTAATTAAAGATTATTGTTGGGGATTTTATATTTCTGTTGGCACTGTTTTCACAGTGGATTCGACAGCAAAAGTCGAACCCCAGTGGGTTTTTGAGCCTTGCTGAGGCTAGCACGTTAAAATTTGTAGAAGAGGTGTTGTTGACCCTCGCTGGGGTAGGCACGATACAATTAATAGAAAGTTGCTTTTTAAGCTTTGTTTAAGCAAGCATATTTTAAAACTTACCTGGAAGTGTCTAAAATAAAGGATTTAATTTTATTTTCAAAATAATAAAATGTTATAAGATACGGCCTTAAAAAATAATCGCTGCGAAGTTGATACAGCAACCTCCATTCTCCTTACTACCTGAAGAAACTAAAATTAGTTGATGATCAACATTGATGGTCAATGTCGTGGGCATTATATTTGCCTTAAAGAAATTACCAAAATTGTGAACGGTTTCGAAAAACAATTTCTTCCAATGAATGGAATATTGTACAATGATGCATCTGAACCCATTTTTTTTCGATCCAGGGGTCAAAATTAACTAGAATCATTATAAAGACTACTATTTAAAACCATTAATTCAAAACCCTAAGCCATTGTATGCCGATAATAAATGGAACTCATTCATACATCGGTTTTTGACGTTCTACGCCGTCTTCCGATTTTCCTGTCTGTGCTCGCTGCGTGTTGAACCTGTGTGACGAGTACAGAGGACCTACAGCTTAACGTGTATTCCGAACCACGGGAATAGACGATTTCTACATCGTCTACTCCGACCAGGGAAGTCTTTGAGCCATATTTAATGTTACCTGTCAAATAAATGGAACTCACATTTCCAAGAAAAGCGTTGAAAGTTTAGGAAAATTGCTTTCTTTAGGCACGAAATGTGGATACCAAATCAACCCAGTATTTTACTATGTGATTAATTTCTCTCGCGTTACTTAAAAATAATTCTTCAAAAACCATAGTTAAAAACTATTTCACCGATGATAAAAATTATAATTTTAGTGTTTCAAATCTTCGCCCAGAAATGTTACATATAGCGCTCTTATTTAAAATACCACTAATAAATAGAAACGTTATTTTTACTAAAACGAATTATAACTTCAAATTTGTTCTTTTATATTTCCACTCTACCTGTATATTCAAACTTTTGTGAGATCATAATTACTTCGTCTTGGATGGTTTAGTTGTGATCAAATTTTTTTTGCTTATCTAGATTTTGTTCATTTGCAATTATAATGATACATCATATTCTGAACTATTTACTTCAGGCTGCTATTATGCATTAACCATTATAAGTTTTGTAAACAATTTTGAATAGGTATTTTGTACCATTTCTTACATATTAACCGCAAAGACAACTAGATATTATATATCTCAATTCTTTCTATGTAGGCGGAGTACTATGGAGTTATTAATATTTAAGGATTAGAAGGGTTTCTGCAAATCTTGATGAAATATTTTTTTGCAAAAGGTAATTTATTGTGCCATCTTACCTTGGGCCAGCAATATTTTTTAAATTAACAGAATTATACTTTGATATTGTTTATTAAAAAATATTTTCAATTAATCATCTTGCCTGTGACATGTTTGTATAATTATTATCATAATTATTTATTCATTACTGTCTTCACCATGTAATTGAGATGCATTTACTATAGCGGTAGACAGTTAATAATTTGTTATGTATTATACTCGAAGTTTAATTTGTAGTTTATAGTTAAACGTAGGTGCCTACCGGAGACAAGTCTTGTTTAAAGGTATAATAATGTAAAATTAAATTCTTTTATAACTAACATTACGGAATTATTAATGTTTTATTGTAAAGGCAAGTTATAATGGCAAATATTTATTCACCAAATTATGTAACTTTTAAGTTATCTTATAACGAATTGGTCGAGACTAAACCAGAACATAAGGTAATAGTCGTAGGCGGTATATTGTTATTAAGTAGTGTGTAGCGAATTATACGCCCTTGCAATGTTTTCATGAATTTCATTTAAATAATTATATTATACAAGGCATTCCAAAAAGGCTAAGAAATAGAGAATCCACTTATTTATACCGTATAGCTATAAGGTATATAAACTATGGTGCGCAGGTAGTTTGCTGTAGTAGTGCATAGGGAAGTAAGTTACATACCTTATAGTCATATTAACTATGTTCGAATTCCGATCGCTCCCAAATTACCGTGGTTAAGATTACACGTAAAACTATCGATCCTGCTATGCGCAGGTAGGTAGTCAGTACTTAAAAACTGTAACCAGTGAATTTTTGGGTTAGTTTTAAAATAGCTACCGAATCGTGACAAGTAGTCCTTTGATATACAATTTGCGACACAAAATTTTCATAATTTCACTTCTTGCCCTCTTTCTAAATTGATCTATTCGTTTAATCTGATTTGATTCAATAAATGTAAATATATTGCCAAGCGGTTAACGTGTTTTGGAAATATCGTTATTACTGCTAATCTAACGTGTAACAATTTTCGCCGGTGTAACGTTAAAATTGTAAATTTAAAAGTTTATTTCCAAACAACACATCTCCAGGGAGTCTGAAATTATAAAATAATTTGGCCCTTTAGCTAGCTCCGGAGGACAAAAGACAAAATAAATTGAACCTTACTTCTTGCAAGTGCAGCGATAAGATTCTCTACTTGCTAATTAATTCTGAATTAACTTACTAATTTATTTCGACTAGATGTATTTAGGATAAACAAGTGGTAAATACTAAAGATTCTCACCGAGGGTGCTAGGAAAATCAGACATTAGATCACGGGTCACGTGATTTCTAGGCCACTTATTATCACAGAAAAGGAACCACAATTAAAAATCACGAAAAGAGTAGTTAAACCCTGATTTAGGCCCTGTAGCCTAAAGTAAATAATTCAATTCAATAAAAATTATTCAAGAATAACCAGAGAACAGAAAATCGATTGTTGCGTAAATAAATAAATAAACATTCTGTTTTAGTTAGATTAAGTGCCCATTCACAATGGACGTAAGCATAAGAATTACATAAACATAAGCATAAACATAATCATAAACATAAGCATAAGATGGGACCGTTCACAATGACCGTAAGAATTACATAAAAATTAAAAAACTGCGCAGGCGCTATGAAGTTTCAACACGAAACTCTTTTGTGACATAATTTCTGTATTCTGGGATCTTCAACGTATATAAAGGAATGCACATGACTAATAACTTTGTTACTTTAGGTTATATTAATATTAAAGGTCTGTGAGCCCTGACAGCGTTTCTATTGGTTAGAAAAATGGAGCATCATTCAAATATATATTTTATTTTTATTTATAATTTATAAATATAAATATATTTATAATTTATAAATTTTTAGAGCGTTTACAAAAGAATGTACAATTTTAGGTTATATTATTATTTGAACTGTCACACAAGAAGGTGTGTTCACTGCGTGGAAAACGGCGCATCGTTCAAATTAAGGTTAATTTCCATAAGAAATACGTAAAGCCGGATTTATAGTTTGACGTACTGTAAGCGTAGACGCACTGCAAAAAGATCAACTATAGAATTTAGGTACTCCTATCTATAAATAGACGTAGACGCATGACATAACATAAGAGGTTACGCACTGTAACATAAGAGTTGCCAACTTTCATCTTTTACAGTACGTTCCTTATGTCTGCTTACGTCCGACCAATCAAAAGAAAGAATTCTGTTTGTTTAATCTATGTGTATATTTGAATTTAAATTATTTTTTAATTTGAATTTAAAATATTTTACATGTTTGTTTCTTTTTTTTTAATTCGATACACTTAATAAAATTATTTTTGATTTATTATTTTATTAATTATACATGCATAAAAAAATAATAATTAGTGTTTCTGCTCTTCTGTTACACTTTTCCAATGCTACTGCACACAACGGCACCAAGAAGCATAACTTCGTGTATTTACAAAGCAACACAATAATTAATGCTGTTCACGATTTGTATAATTTGTAGGTTATGTTGCATCGTTGAATGTCACTCCCTTTATATTCTATTATCACCTCTACGCATGCGCGAAAATTACGTTCCGTCGATTTATAAATTTGAAAATTTCTTACAGTCCGTTTCGTACGTATCCAGTGCGTCTACGCTTACAGTACGTCAAACTATAAATCCGGCTTAAAAGTTGAAATATTCCAACTTCTTATGTAGTTGTTATGGGCGCCCTAAACATAACAATTACGTAACTGCATTGTGAACGCTCCCATTTAAAACCAGGTATCCAACTTTATGTATTTCTTATGCTTATGTTATGCTTATGTAATTCTTATGCTTACGTCCATTGTGAATGGGCACTAACATTAAAATATAAAGCAATTAAGCCAAAATAATTTCCTCAAGGTAATAACTTGAATTTTAATAACGTCGCACAAATTTCACAAGAAATTTACCAAAAAGATGGTCGAAAGAAAGCGACTGTACAACAATCGCATAATATGTACAACGCAAAATTTATTTAATCAAATAAAATTTCTAAATAAATTAATGTAATTTTAAAACTCAAACTATACGAAATACTAATAAAAGGTTCCAGTGAATTCCTCTATGTATGTGTAGACGAAAAGAATAATATGATACAGCCTTTATCTTCCTTTAACGAAGCTTCCGGAACTTCCCACAAAATTGTCGCCAATGGCCAACCTGTAAAAATTAAGAAGCCCAGGGAAAGTAAACAGCAAAATGAATATCTCCCACACTCGGTGGTTGGTGATTATAACCAATTATCTCGTTGACTGTCGTGCACTAAAATTTTCTCGACCTCATACACTTAGATGTTTTCGCGTTCGCCTCCAACAACGGCTACCTTGGCGACTGTTGCAGCTTAGTTCTTTGCTGTGATATCGACAACCTCCCACTTAAAAATTGCAAATAACCAAAAATTGCAGCGGGAAAATTCAAACCGTTACATTATATACCGTTACTCCTGTTTTATATAGGAAACAGATGGTTGCTATCTTACAGAAGCGAAAGGGAGTACATAAATAAAATTAACCATTAATACTAAACTGAACGGTGAGCTTTTTTTCTTAGTATAATGGAGCAATCAAATTTACAAGACCATTAATTACTATATTAGTTTTGGTGATGGCTAGGTATTTCTGTCCTTTGGCCAAGAATTCATCTATATAGGATTCCCAGGGTTTTAAAATTTCCTCCTCTTCTAAAATATGTTTACCCATGTCGTTTTCTAGGGCAGGAGGTTTTCTAGGAAGTTTTATTAGCTGCGGTCAATCAAATTTACAAAATCAATTGTAAATAATTCTCAACTGATGTGCCCTGTAAAATCTAAATGATGAGTACAGTACTGCTTTCTTAAGTACATACAATGACGGTATAAATTGTTTATCTATAATAAATGTTTACCCTTTGCAAAGTTAGCATGTCATTTTTGAGGTACAAAGAAAACTAATATGATTTATTCCAGTTTGTGCCCCTAATTATTTCCGCAATGCCCTTTTTAAAACGTATTTGTAGAACATTAGCAATTAATTATAAGAGTAGGCTAAACATAACATATTTTCTTACCATCAACAACGTTCTTTGCCTAAATCTGCCCACCCTTTAGAAAAACTTAGTTCTGCCTCTGCTTCTATAGTAATCGGACAGTTCAGTAATGGGACGGAAGAAATTTGTTTAATAACGAAGGCAGATTACGAGGATGAAGTTATGTTAAAATAAAAATTATTCGGATCAGTGGATGCTATTTTTAATACTGAAAACGGCTGCCGTAAGTTTGGAATGAGATTACAAACACCTTGTAATGAAAACATTTTCAGATGGAGTGTAATTTACCTTGTAACAAAAAATAAACGCAATCGAATTGGAGAAAAGGATTTATTTGTGAGAACACAATTAACTGTGTAAGAAAATGAGAATTTCCTTTCACAGCAATGACTCATTATTATCATAAGATGTTGTAATTAACAGCAAGAACTGATTCCTAAATATTAAATTTTTAATGTTTTGTGAGTCACTCTGTATATATCAGGTTAGCAAAGTTTTGGTACTTATAATTAGACTTCCCCAGAATTTACTACAGTTAGCAATAATAATTTATTTCTATCTCTGAAAGTACCTACGGAATTTCTTATTTATTATTGTTATAACAATATAATAATAATAAATGTGGTGAAATTCGGACACTTCTGACTAATAATAATAAATAGTTGAAATTTGAACTGAAAATACGTTAACAGCTAAACAAGCTAATGCTTAAACTGCCAATGCCGAGGTATGCGGTTCGAGCCCAGGTGAAGGAAAAAGTTTATTCTGATGGTCTCTTCGGATGGCAATTAAAAACCACTTTAGAACCTTTATCGAAATGAAGTGTTTTATGCTTCCCGTGATCAGTATAATATTCCCTATGGGCACTAAGAGAGAACAATACAACGGAAAAGATTATGAGGAGATAATCAGTATCATTTTACTAGTAATACTTGGTTGTTTAAAGTTGATATAGGTATGAGAAAGTACTACCATTTTACTGTTATAGTTATTTAATTTCCGTCAACCTGATTTATTACATTTTGAATCGCTATATTTCTATCGTAGTACGATGCTTTTCACATAGTAACTATAATTTATATTTGTATCAACACAAATCAATAGGTAAAATATTAACTTAACGGGAACTATTGCAAAACTTTTTATAAATTTAGAACGAATGTAAATATTTTTCAAAAGGAGTATTATGGCTTTGTCTAAAAGTCAAATGCGTAAGCTTCTGTAAAAGGAATATGAAAGTTTTAAAATTTGTTGATAAAAGTTTGATATATTTATACGTATAATTTCAAGTCCTATAGATATGATGGGATTAAAATTCAATACCAGAATATTATGTAGGTAGTACGACTATACATAGATACTACAGTTTTGTTCAGTGATTAATTGCCTATACAGCATTAAAGGTAAGCATTTGTAACTTTTTATATTTTTATACCCAATCAACTGACGTGGAAGTTTGTGCTTTGATATGCTGAATAAACTGTCTGGATTTGTGAATTGTGCAAGCCAGCTAGTTAGGTTTTATTAGAGACCCAAGTGTCTATATTGTAGCTTAACGACCGATTGGTTTTGTCGTTTTATCGGTGAATCTGAATAGAAGTATCCTATGAATTATTGTGACGTGGTAGAGCATAAAATGCCTGTGTTGATTTATTCAATTTTTATTAAAATTTTGTTATTCAATCCTTTCAATACGTTAAACAAAATAAAAGAATAATATTTGTTTTTAAATTAAAATTTTTTTTCTGAAGGAATGCCAGTTTGTTTTTAAAGCAATGAAAAGTGTCGATTCTAAAAAACTTTGCAAGAAGTTAGATCGATGTAGGCACTAAATACTACAGAAAGTATGTAAGGGTAGCAGATTTCTTTGCTTTTGTAGACTATTGTAGTCATTATTAAATTTAAAAAAAAAGTTTATAAATATATAGGTAACGTATGAATTGAAATATTGATTTCCTCCGTGAGATAATTTTCAATATTTAACATCTAAGCTAGGATCTTCCTGTTTTTAAGTTCATTTTTCAAGTCGAACTTCTATGCTTATACTAATGACTTATTAAATGAAGCAGAATGCAATATTGGGCCATGTTTCACTCGCAACACCCGGAAAGAAGGATAAAGATCAACCATCCTTCTTCCAATAGTATGAGTCTAAACTAGCTGGACAGAATTCAAACTATAATAAAAAAAAGTTGATTATGGAAAATTTACTTTTCATTAAGAAAATACAATATAATTGGAATACAAAAAAAATTTTAAAGACGTTATAGTTCAATTTCGTAAATTTTACTTTAACACGCCGGAGCATATTCACATCAATTTTTTTGCCACATAACTTTATTCGCTTTTTACTGATCGGCTGACGTTGCTTCCCAAGCATTTTTATAAACTAATTGTGATAAAATTAACCAGAAAGTGTCAATTGGACGAGCTGCAGAAATATTTGGCAAATTTACATATTTTAGAACAATTGGTATATTTGGACTGTCAAGCTAATTTAACGTTTTTTTTTCATAATGGCAAGACGGAAAATGCGGTTAAAATAACCATTTTCGGTAAACATTTTGTAATATAAACATCAATACCAACACGAGTTTGAACAAAACAATTTGAAATGCCTTTCACTTATGTCGCATACCACGCCAAAACTTTTTGTTCGAATTTTGATTGACGGATACCCGTCAAAAATAATGTTGTATATTTCCAGTTCGATAGATGGCTTTTTCACGCCACCTGGTGGACAGGGTTAACACTAAGTTATTGTTATGCTAAAATTTATAATAGATCATAACAACAATAAACAACAACAATAACTTAGCGGTAACCCTGTCCACCAAGTGGCGTGTAAATGACATCTATGAACTGAAAAGTGTGCAAAATATTTATTTCAATTTTTAACATGTACTGGCCCTCTATATTACATCTTCTTTGACTGAACCTAGTTTTTTAATATAATAGGGAGTGAATAATGTACGGTCGGTCCGGTCGTGCAGTAATTTTTCGATTAGAAACTGTCATTCGAGGACGGTCTGACCCTGCACGCCCAGTTTTGTGTCTGCTTTATAGTTACTTTTGTGAGAAAATAACTCAGAAATGCGAATTGGTTTTAGTTAAAGCCTTAAATTTGGCATCGGAAGAGCTCGCTCGTGATCAAAACAAAAGCTGCATGTAAAAATGTGAAAATCCAATATGGCCCTTTGAGCGTAACACAAGTTGAAAAAAAGGAATTTCTATTATTTTGATATTGAAATTACTTCGAAATATTGGGAATATGATTTTTGATATTTAAATTAATGTCTAGACAAAAAATCTTTAAAACACCTAAAAGCTTCAATATTTTTGTAAGCATAGTAGCAATAGCTATTTGAATTATTATAACCAGTACAGTATTGCCTGGGTTGTGTACCCTAAATCCCTCAATGGGGGGGGGGGGGGGGAATTAACTTAGTTATTAATAAAAATTTTAGAGGAATCTTATTATGAGTATTATTGGAGACAATAAACGTCGAATTTTGCATTAACGCATGAAGTTATTACGTATTGCGCACATGTCGGATAACGGATAAGTTGCGGCGTCAATAAAAAACTTTAAATTTTGGCTTTGACTTTTTCTGATTGGAATTTTATCCCCAATAAGATGCATATAATAAGATTCATTTCAAATGAATTCTCAGACTTGTAGACGGAAAAAACTAAGATTATTCTAAAAATTCAAAAAGTTTGGTTAACATAGCTGCTGAATAGACACGATAAACAAAGGTCGAAAAGTTGGTTGAAACATGACAAGAAGTTTTGGAAGTTCTAAGCTGATGTAATCTGATCAATTGTAAATGGCCGCAAAAAATACTGGCGCAAACTCCACAACCCGACGAGTTTTAAGCTTAACCATTAATTTGATGACTAAATGTTGTTCTGGTTATTATTGTATATAATTTTACGCTCTACAAAAAGGTATTAATAGTTTGTTATCCTATCTTGCTTAGTTTTCAAACAGCTCTTTATTCATAGCTAAAAGATTTTTCAC
Source organism: Podabrus alpinus (assembly GCA_932274525.1). Lineage (NCBI taxonomy): Eukaryota > Metazoa > Arthropoda > Insecta > Coleoptera > Cantharidae > Podabrus > Podabrus alpinus. The sequence goes on along the minus strand of OW026457.1, from coordinate 60,387,970 downwards.
ATTATTTGTGAGAGAGAAATTATCCCTACTCCCCGAAAAAGGTGTTTGTAATAATTTGGAACTCCCTTGAAAATTTTTATTTGGAATTTGTTGGAAATCACTGTGAATTCGTTGGAATCCTCTGGAAATCTTTGGAATTCGAAGTCTTGTGAAAACAATTTTTTTTAGGAATTTACTCCTCGGTAAATTATCGTATCGATCGTATCGAAAATAAATTAATGCGCGTTCGGACCATCCAGCAGTCACTCCCAAAGTTTTATAAAAAAAGGAAGAAAAAGTATTGTGGAAAACTTGTTTAAAAAAAAACGTAAACGGTTTCCCGCTATCAACCAAGCTTAAACGTCAGTCAGCGAGGGTGTAAATTTAAAGAAAAGAACTAAAAAAATGTGGTTTGGCCATCCACACGACTTTACCATACTTGGTTCTTTTAAAAATGATTTAAATAAAAAAAATATATATATATATATAACGGATCATTTCTACAGCTGGCGCCGTCTCTCCGTCCCCAGTTTCCATTCTCCTCTGTCCAGACAAAGTTCCTCCTCCAGACCTCTCGCTGACATTGCCTCGTCGATTCCTTTTCTCCAGCTTAACCGTGGTCGACCTCTTTTTCTTCTTTCTGGAGGTATCCATATAAGCGTCTTCTTTGGCCATCTCTCTTCAGGCATCCTATTCACATGCCCGAACCATATCAATTGTTTACGCTCAATTTCCTCTACTACGGTCGATCGTACTTCCATAATTCTTCGGATTTCGTCATTTTTCACTCTGTCGAGTCTTGATTTGCCAGCGCTTCTACGCCAGAAGTCCATCTCCATTGCTCCAAGTTTTTGCTTGTTTCTTGCAGTGATATCCCATACTTCAGCTCCGTAGGTTACTGTACTTTCTATTATGGCTTTGTATATCATTTTCTTCGTAGCCTTTCTTATATCTTTATCCCACAGTACACCATTCAAAGTTCGTATAACATACCTTCCCTTATTTATTCTTTTTTCAATCTCTTTACAACTGCTACCCGTCTTGTCAAATATAACTCCCAGATAAGTGTATGCTTTAGTGCCATTCATTACCTCATCCTCCATGTCCAGATCTTGTATCTCCTCTGTACCCACGCTCAAGTACTCTGACTTTTTCATGTTTATATTCAGACCGGCTTTCTTGTATTGTTCCTTGAGTTTTCGCACCATGTAGCTGAGATCAATTTCGTCTTCTGCAATCACTACTTGATCATCAGCAAAATAAAGGGTAAATAGCGTGTCGTCGTTTATTTGTATCCCCATATTCTTACATTGTTTTTGCCATTTTGCAAGTGCTTCATTTAAATATATTTTAAATAGAGTTGGAGAAAGGCAACAGCCTTGTCTCAGGCCTTTGTCAATTGTAAATTCTTCAGATACCATATTGTGAGACTTAATTCTTGTTGTATTTTTTGCGTATAAATTTTTTGTAGCCCATATCAGCGTTTTATTTATCCGGCATTGTTCCATTGCAATCCACAGCTTGTTAATTGGGATGTTGTCATATGCCTTCTCTACATCAATGAAAGCCAAGTGTGAATCTCTAGCACGTTGAGTCCTTTTTTCCACGATCATTTTTAGGGTAAAAATATTATCTACTGTGGATCTTCCTGCTCGAAAGCCAGCTTGTTCTTCAGCCTCTTTTCCTTCTATCTCCTTTTCAATAAAGGTTTTTAATATTTTTGAGTATAGTCTTCCAACGGCACATATTACTGAAATACCTCTATAATTTGATGGGTCTTGTCTACATCCTTTTTTAAAGATTGGTGTTATAATTGATGTTCTCCATTGTTTTGGTGTATTTTCCCCATTTATGCAACGTTGAAAAAGATGTTTTAACATCACATGTAGTTTCTTAGGTCCGTATTTCAGTAACTCCGCTGGAATACCTCCTGGTCCAGGCGATTTACGGTTTTTTATATTTTTACATGAGACTTCAACATGTTCCAATTTCACTTCAATTTCATGTGTTTGTTGGGTAATTATTGGTTCGTTACTAATATTTGGCCTGGTTTCCGTTAATAGATTACTAAAATATTTTTTCCAGTCGCTCAAAGAGATACTCATTCCTGATAGTCGATCGTTTTCTGTTGTTCGCATAGTTTTAATTAATTTCCAAGCCTCCGAGCTTCTTGATCCACCCACCTGCTGATCTATGTACTGACATTTCTGAATCCACAATTTGTTTTTCTTCAAAGTGACTTCGCTTTTTACCTCTCTATTAAGTTGTTTATATTTTCTTTCACTTCTTATATCTTTTTTAGCTAACCACACTAGATACGCTTGCTTCTTTTCTTTTATCTTTTCTTCCAATACTGTGTCCCACCAATATGGTTTCTTTTCTGGGTTATATTCTCCAATCGCTTCTCTCGCCGCTGCCCTTATTGCTTCACAAATATGTTCATATTCTTCTTCTACTGTTCTTTCAGCTATATTTAATTTCTGTTGTAGTCGTCTTCGATATAGATACCGTGTACTTTTATCTTCTAGTGATTGCAGGTTGTATCTGATTTTGTTGTTCTTATTATCCGTTTCTGACAGGGTGTTGTCTTTGTTTTTATCTATTTTATCATAGGGAAGGTATATTTTTGCTACAACAAGGTAGTGGTCGGACCCACATACAGATCCTCTTTTTACTCTGACATCCTTTATAAGAAATCTATGTTTCTGTCTTACAACGATATAGTCTATTAACGTTTTTAGGTCTCCGGTTTCACGATGCCATGTAAATTTATGGATGTTTTTATGTTGGAAGAACGTGTTCGTTATCTTTAATTCATATTGTTCGCATATATTTCTTAGACGTTGTCCATTATCATTCAAAGTGTCTTCGCCATGTTGTCCGACCACCGGATCCCTTTGTTCTCTACCTACTCTTGCATTGAAATCCCCTGCTATAACGATTTCTTGGGATGTGGGTATTGCGTCTATTATTTCTCTTAACAAATCTTCGAATGTTTCTTTTTGTAAAACTGGAGCGTCGTCATTGGGAGCATAGACACCTACTACATGAAATATTCTTCCTCGAATATGGAGAGTCACTTTAATGAGTCTTTCGTTAATTAGTACCCACGATTTTAAATGTCTTCTTAAGCTTTTCTTTATCACTATTGACACTCCTTGTTTAGCTCTGTCACTTTTAGGTACCCCGCTGTAGAGATGGATATGGTCTTTCCACATTTCACTACCCTTCCCCTTCTTTTTCGTTTCTGAGAGTACGGCAATGTCAACATTTCTTTCTTTTAATTCCATCTGGATTTCCTGTTGTTTATTTCTCAATCCTTGAACATTCCAAATTCCAAAATTCGTAGTCCGTTTCCGTTGCCTATGTCGTCTATTGTTAAAATCCTTATCTGTTCCGAGGCTTGTACTGGTAAATTTAGCAATTTAATTTGGTTTTTCCGAGTGCCGAGGAGCTGGCCCGACGACCCAACCCCCGATCTGGAGGGCCGAGATTTTCTGTTAGGGTTTACTCCCTTAGCCGAAAAGATCCAGTTTTTAGGCGCCGGATACTCGCCTTTCACCCACTTCCGTTTGCTACATGGTGTATCAAGTACTCCATGTATTACCAGGGGTTACGACGAGGACGTGGAAGTTGGATTTACTGGCAGAGCTGTTCAAGTTGCAGAGAAGACATTTCATTTGGTTTTGATGAGTATGCATATTCGACATCTGCATACTCCCAAACGGTCCATGCCAGCATTAACCCCCTTAAATTTTATTAATTTTAATAAAAAATAAAACTATAAATAAAATTAAATAAAGAATTATTTAAAATCAGAACGATATTCAAATTTTTTTTAATAGTTTAGGCGTTGAAGGCATTCACAGTCGCGGATAATAACTGACAAAAAGTCAAAATCTGCAACTTTGAATTGCTCTACCGTCCATGGTTTTTAAGATAAAAATATGTTGCCACGAACTTTTAATAGGAAATTATCGTCGGTGTAATTAGCAAAGTGCTTAAGTCCATATGACACAACTTTTCAGGAGACGAATAAAACTGTTTTAAAAAATTACGGATAGTGGTGGCGCGCTGGAGTTACGACTTATTCCGAATATGATTTGCCTTGCTATAGAAATTTATTTGGAGTTCAGCAATTCTCCTACATATTTTTTGATTTTTTCACTAACAGATGGCTTAAAAATCTTATTTTGACCAAATATTGGAGTTAAGCACTTTGCTAATTACACCGACGTTATATTCCCTGCAAAATTTGTTATATACGAGTATAATATTTTCGTATCTAGTGTGGTTTTATGTTTTTGAGTTCGAGTGCACACAAAATTTGAACATAGACATATACACACACCCTGAAATTTTTTGGAAATGGTCATTTTCGACTTCTAGGATCTCAAAAATTGTAAATCCATTAAAATCTCAATTTTTTTCTGCACGATTACAAAATTTTACCATACTTTGTATGGTAAAGTAATAACTCAGTATTTTAACAGTGCAGTTATAATGGCACAATACAACCTCATACAGACACCAATAATATAGTAATTTTTAAATCATCTTAAAAATAATTCTGGAAATTGATTTGAACGAAATAAATGGAAGAGCTAAATGTGTTATTTAAAACACTTTGTGTCCTGAAATGGTTTTAAAGTAAAAACAAGAAAAATCGTAAATACGAAAGTAGTTTCTAAAAAAAGAAGGTAAATCGCTTGTTGCTAATATGAAGTAAATGAACTTCAAACCATAAATCGTTTACAGCGTTATCATAAATGTAAAATTTATTTAGTGTCAATTCATTTTAAACCGATAACACTAGGTAATGCATTTACGTGTTCTATTTCGTCTTCCGTATTGGAAAACTTGCACAATTCAATGTCGAGATACGATTTATGCTGATAAGGGAAAATCGTTTACTTATCCTGTGATGCATTACTCGAGCTGGGAACAAGTGGTCTTCGTCATGTCCTTTCACTCTAACAACTCCATTTAAACTTTAGTACGTTGATATTTTACCTCAATTCAAATACAGCAAGCACTTTGCTAAAGTTTTATATCCACTAATATGACCAATTTATGTGATCAAAAATTGATTTCGAAATGAAGTTAACCAGGAGTGTTATGCTCGTCGATATTTTTAATTACATTTTAAAATTTTAATTTAGGCTCATTCAAATTAATTTCTAAATTTTAATTTAATTATTTTGTTTTATGCCGGTCGGTGGTTAAGCTGGATGTAATTAAAAAAAGTAGTACACACAACGCGATAAAAGAGATTAAAGCACGTCAAGAAATAATCTTGATCGTCTCAAAAAGTTTATATATATTTTTTTTTATATAATCTTCATTAGCAAAGTGTAGGGGGCGGCTTATTCTTGGTTGACCCACTTTTTGTAATGGTTCATGAATTAATTATCTTTTTTTAAATAGTTACAAGTACTTAAGAGTTTACTTGTTGAAATAACTTTAAATTTATTTTATATAAAAGATGTTAATATTAAAGAAAGATGTTGAGTTTTAAAAGCGTCTATTATGTTGTTGTCATTCTTTTAAAAAATTCTTTTGTTTCGTATTAATTAATAGAGTAAGGGTTGGAGCGTATCGTAAGGTAAATACAATGAGCTCATTGTGATGCACGGGCAGGTGCTGAGATGTGTCTGAGAATCTCCTTAGCTGATGAACCTTTCTTTCCTTTCTTTCGTACAGAACACAATGCCAACTAATGCTTTTAGTTTACCTGTAAACGTACAAGTTCTTTTTTAACTTTGTAAGCAATTTAATAATTGACAAAAATTAAAATTTATAATGGCGTCGCCGTCGTAATGGCGGCAGTCAATTTAAGTTCAATGGCAGGCCTTTACTGAACAGTAACTTAATCTTGATATGTCTTTCGTAACGTCGCTTATGGACTGCGAGAGTAAAATATTGGCAAAGTTTGTAATAAAATGCCGGACATGGAACGAAGTACTTGTAGAAACGTAGAAATGTCGTTTCAGGGGATGCTGAACTTAGCCGAAGTGCACAATTTCAGTGACAATACATCTACGTCTCACACAAACGACCCGCGTATATTACTGTATACGTAAATGTGCCCCATATGCGCTTGTTTCCATTTATACAGAATCCTAGAGTGCTTAGTCAGATTTCTTGTCAACGTTTTTCCCAAGAAAACTCTTTGGATTAGACATATGCTTGTTATTTTTGTTCCCTAGTTGTTAAAATCCATTTATTTTGTGAAAACCAGCTTTGGGTATTTTTTGTTTCTAATCAATTTCCATTTAAAACGCATCTACTTTTCTATCTAGTGTATCTCTTCCAAACCTGGAAAGCATTTTCAACTGAAGCGGCAGAGTATGTTACGAGAATTCAAATGCCATCTAATCTAAATTTAAAATAGTAATTTCTTATGTTTTTTTTATCAGTGTTGACTATAAATTTAATGTGCTACCTCGTACGCGATATCGGTTGTTGACAAATACCTTTAGGTGAATTGTAGTCACAAATCAACAACAATACAATAAGCTTTACATTTGCGTTATAAACGCACATTTATAGAACTTCTTACTTTGATTTATGATACCAACATATTTTATGTTATGTTGTGTTTACTGGAGCAAAACCAATGGTTTTAAACAATTTTATTGATTAATAATAAATATATATATTAGTTAAATGTGAAGCTGAGTAAAACTTACTCGATGTGTGCAAATAATGCCTTTAATGGAAGTGAAGTGAGTTTCTGTTCACTCGGGTTTTGATCAAGTTCGTTGTAGGCTGAACATTTTTTACAAGCCCAAATAAATTAGATTCTATTGATGGCAAGAAAAAATATATTTTTGATTTCTTCCAGCTACCCCAACATTTCGACGTTTAGCACAACGAAAATCTTGAAATGTCGCATGAACGGAACCCAGACTTTAGTGAAATCAACATTTCCTAACAAGGTTATAAATAAAGTGCACTACACTGTAACTACAACACTAAAGTGCTATATACTGTCAATAGTGATTTTAGAAAACATATTACAAGACTTTCAGAAGGAAATGTGGAACACAAAATTTAGATCTTTTGAGGCTAAAATAAAAATTCTGATAATAAAATTAATAGGATGTGGAATATCTTATAGGAAATGTAAAATTAAGGGACATCCACAGAAAGTAATAGATAATTATAATTCCTATGTAAAACGTGCAAAAAATAATAAGAGAAAAAATAGAGAGCACCAACTAAAGAAAACTACAACAATAAAGAAATAAGAAATTTTTCAACCAGGAACAAGGAAAGGATTCTTTCAGGAGTTATTAAATAAGTCAGAAGGCGTGGAGGAAGATGGAAACCATACGGAAGCGAGTGATCATTAACATAATAATAAAGAAGTAGAAGAGCCAACCCAAGAAGAGATAATAGTAGTTCTAAAACATTTGAAGAATAACAGAAGTGCGGGAGAAAACGGAGTACAGGCGAAGATGTTAAGGTCTGGAGGAAAGAAACTGTAAAAGATGATCAGTGACGTGATACAGAAAACTTGGCGTACAGAAAAGATGCCCAAATATTGATAGCTGGCACTAATACGCCTGATACACAAGAATGGAGATAACACTGAGTGTGGGAACTATAGAGGCACCGCACAACTGGATATGTCCTATAAAATATTTCCTACGTGCATAAAGAATATACTCCGAAAGTATACTGAAGAGAGAATTGGAGAATACCAGTGCGGATTTAGACAGAGCAGATCGGAAACGGACCATTCTTAGAGAAACCCAAGCAATTTGTCACGATTTTCAATTGGAAATGTATCTACTGTTTCTAGATTTAAAACAAGCATGTAATATGGTGTCCGGAGAGAAAAACGATGAGAGAGCAGAAAAATTGGTGATGTTGGTGAAAATGACTTTGGACGATACCCAAAATATGGTTCAGATCAATGGCGAACTAACTCACAGCTTTAGAGTAGTAACAAGACTGAGATAAGGAGATTCGATATCATCAGTGTTGTTTAATATTGCCTTAGAATATGTGACAACGAAAGCGTAAATAAATAAAGACGGACCAATTTTCAGATGGAAACATCAGTACCTCGCATTCGCCAACGACTTGGCGATATGAACACCAACAAAGAGAGAGTTATACGATACCACGAAGAAACTACTGAAGGTGGCAGAGAAGATGCGAGTGAATGAAAATAAAACGAAGTATATGACTTGGAATGATAAAGCTTTCAAAGAGGGAAATTATATGAAGTGTATACTAATGAATCAAACAGTAAATGGATGATAAGGACCGTATGAAAGCTTGGAGAACCGAGCATAGTGGGATGTGTACAGGTACAGAGAATGCGATGGCTGGGACATTTGGTTAGGTTGAGAGAGTAGAACCCAAAAAGCGGTATGGAATTTTGACTTTGGTTGAACAAAGGGAAGAAGTAAACCAATAAATCGATGGACAAATTAAGTACAGGAAGATTTTGGTGGTAACGCTAAAATATATAAAAAATATGTGCAATATGCAAAGGCTCATTTTGATTTGATGGTGATTTGTTAATAGAGTTCCTTTCTATGCGATGTTTGTCGTAATGGATGTATGTTTGCAAATGCCATTTCAAAAATTGAAATGTAGTAATGGTGAAACACATTATGGGAAATTATTTTATCGGGAAATATATAAAATAAGATTATTAACAAAATTATGGTAGTTGCACACGTAACACTAACCTTTTTTCCGTCAAACATTTGAAATAGAAAGAAATATTTGCTTAGAATATTCCGACATTCACTTTGATAATAATTTTAAATTTGATTCGCGGGGCGATTTCATTGGTCGAATTGCATTCTTGGTCGGTTATCGCACCATGTGAAAAGCTGATATGGGTGTGAAAATGAAAGAATATTGTACAGTTTTACTGATCTTATTTATTTGACTAATTTTGTATTTTAAAAGATTTTAATGTGTTTTACATTTTCTTTTTGTGCAAAAATTTTAATTTTAATTTCATTTTTCACATTTATTTCGACTAAGATCGTCAATATAACCTTTCCCCCATTTTCTGTCGAATCTTGGAGTTGATTTTTACATTAAACACATGTCATCAGCACTGTTTGGTATGTTGAGTGTCGGAGGACCTTTGTATAAATTTGTTGTAACGCTCCCTCTTTTTCTTAGCCTTGAGGATGGATGAATAAATTGTCCGAAACGTCGGCTTGCAGTTGATAACCTGTTTGATTTGCTTCCCACATACCCAAAATCACGTTACCTTAGTGACAATAGCGAGGAAGAAATTGGTTGTTATTCCAAGAAATATTTGGAAATCTCAATATTTAAATGTTTTTTTTTATATCAAATTAGAAAGGGAAGTTACATTTTGATATGTATACTCGTATCATATCCAATAAAAAATATCAAATTTATTCATTAATAATATTCCTCAATTGCTGTTTAATCCAAAGTCCTTCTCTACGGTACGAACAGCTTAGTCGTAGAAGCTTACTTTCGTAAATTAAATTCTTTGATATAGAAAAACTACAGAATCTTCTGAAAACAAGCAAAAGAATTAAACTATTACCGTTTGATTAAAAATTTACTCTATATCTATTTTATTGACGAAATGGCATTATTTGTCACATTAAACTATGATTTAAATGTAGAATAATATCAATTTAATCAAATTATATTATATAGCAAGTAAGTTATTATTTTGACTTCATTAAATATATTTAAAATTGTAAAAATGTATTTAGATTTGAGTTTTAGTATCAAACTCAAAGGGGATTATATTATATAAGGTGTACGATATATAACCGCACAAAGAGGTGCAGTTTCACCAACAAAGATATAGGTTTAATATTATAATGCAATAAAGAGTGGTAATTACAATAATTTCATAATAATACAATAATTTCAAAAACCTAGAGTGAAGAATCATAATAAGTGTGTTTATAATTCATATAAAACCGATTAGGAAAGAATAACAGCAACATAATAAGGAATTAAAAAATCACCTTTAAAATTTGTGTTTTACTATTACCTAATATTAAAAATAATATAGAAATAATTTTTATATTTAATGTTTCCCTATAAACGGTTAAACCTTTTTTCACGCTCGTGCAAAAATAAGTAATCTCTATTCTTTAAAAGTCATTTTCTTAAATTTATCTTTATACTGAATACCAAAACTATGCCCGTTAAAATTTAGGGCGGTGGTAAATGTGCCACCAGTAATGTTATTCTACCTGCTACGAATTTAGGATATTAAAAGTACACAGGTATTTGTGCCACCGGAGAAAACGGCATCTACCTGATGCATCTCCTACATGTAACATCGATTATTTTTTTATTTTACACGATTTTTTGGGGGTGAAACGTAATAGTTTACTGCCCCATACCGCAACTATACTTTTTAATGCTATTTCGAGGGTCTCTCACATCCCGGTTGCCTTAATCCCGGTTTTCTTGATCGGAGGCCCTTCTCGTATGTTTAGCCTAGTAACCAGAGTCAAAACCGCCCTGGAGGGGTGCAACGCGGAGCGGAGCGCAGCGGCGCCCCGTAAGGGTAGGTTTTGACGATGGATTACCCTCCTTATCGAATGCACACCCCAAAATTGGAAGGCAAAAAAAATTTAATTTTTTCACTGTTAGTGGCACAAATACCTGTGTTTATTTAAAGAACCCTTTTGGTCGGTGGCACATTTACCGGTACCCTTTTCTGGTCAGGTACATTTGGTGGCACATTTACCTCCGCTCAAAATTTAAGCTACATGTACTAGCCGGGCACTGAAAAATATTTACCTAAACCCATACAATATTTTGCTTAATATTAAATTTATTAACTTTGGAAGCGTAGAACAGGTAAAGATTTGGCAATCACCTATATGATGTACATATGCTTTTTACGTAAAGGCAAATCTAAATTCGCTAATTTAGCGAACATGAAACAAATGAATCAATGAAGCTAAAATTGGGTAAATAAATAACAGTTGTATGGGATCAATGCTAAATCTCTTATCAAATTACTAGGGCGTTTTCTTTAAATTGAAATAATTTTCCCTTTAATAATTCATCTGTTTACCTCTTTTGACCTTGAAGTTATGGCTACATTTATGTAATAATATGACCAATTTGTTAGTTGTGCGCCTGAGAACCGCGTTAAAATATTCTTATTTCATAAAGTCCGCAATTCAAACCCAGCATGTTTACGTGCTGTAACTCAATCGGCAATTATACGGAACCACTGCTGTGGATAACAAATACTAAACCTACGCTCGCGCAAAATTTAATGATGAATCAGTTAGTGAAGTCGATCAGCTTTGTGTAGTTAAATAGCGATAGATTAGGAAAATAATAAATTCCTGCCCACATAGACATGTGCCCTGAAAACGAGAAATTTCTTGAATGAAATGTCGTTAATAACTTAGTATTCTCCTAGGTGTATAATCTATAATTTTGTGGGTGTAGATATAGTAGCTAATATTGGCTAATACTGGAACTAATTAATGTTAGCTAATATTAAGTTATGAGTTAATGTACGGACCATCAAATAGTAAATATAAGTTTACTGAAAACGTTTTCTTTTAATTTATTGCAAGCTTTATGAAAAATGCAACAAAGCTCTTTCATTTCATTAAGCAAATTTACTGTTCGAATAGCGATAACATCGTAAATGAAAAGCACCAAAAAATAATTATAATTAAAAAACTAAATTTAAGTGTTAGAAGCGCAATTCGTAAAATATTATTAGTTTTCAGGTTACCGAATTTATTTTATAAGTGGTTTCCACACTGTATAACTTGCCATATACATAGTCAACTCACGTAGCAGTACTCGAACGAATGGTCCATTACCAAATGCGAGGTACTAAAGACCCCAAAACACATGAAAATTATGTACGGCCAAATTGGATAAAAAATTGATATTTATTACAAATAATGATGCCGGTTAAAAATTAATAACGATACAACTTGACAATTATTATTTAATACTTAATTTTTATTATTAATTTTATGTATAGAAGATGTCGAACGCAAAAATTGATTAAACATATTTATACAAAAAGTTATACATTTGGTAATTTATATTTTTAGTTTGTATTTTATTGATATTATCAAATTTTTCTAAAATAATTACCTGTAAAACTATAATAGTTAGTTTGTAATAAATAATTGCGTAAATCTTTTGAGCTTGCATCAAATGCATCTGAAACTTCGATTCCGTTTTTCTATTCGTTTTTGTATAAGCCTGGAAAATTTCTAAAAAAAACGTGGGATAATTATTTTCGATGTTCAATATTTCTATCTGATAAACATTATTATTTACCTTGGAGATTAAGGAATTAATTTATTATTTCAAAACTATAAGAAGTCTCAATAGCACTTACACCATAACTACTGTATCAATTTCTTAAGACTAAAATTACTTAGGATTTTGTAATGTTTTGACAGGAACTTAAGCTAGTTTAATCAGTAAAGTTGTTTTTGAACGGTTCGCAAACTTGATTGTACTATTTATAGAAATGTTACCCTTATTTCTACACAATCTATATCATAGTACTTAACCCGTATTTAAATACTAACAGCCTTATGCATAGTCGTATACTAGTGGCCACTAACTTTTAGTAGCTACTAATTAGACATTTTAAGAGTAGGTATGTACCCATGTATGTACCTATTCCAAGGCACATAATATTTTTTTTTAAAATTGTTGATTTTATTTTTGCATTTTACATTATAATTAAAGAGCAAAATATTGAGCTTTAGGTATCTTTCGATGCGGAAGAAAAATCTCTTTCGATTGGATCATTTAGTTTTATATCCAAATGAATAATTAAATTACCAAATAAATAATAGTAAACGTCAGAATTAGTATAATTTACTAAAATGACAGTACTAACTTTTTAATTTAAAAAAACCATGGATACCTACATATTATTAGTGGCTACTACTAGCTAGTAGCCACTAAAGTACGACTATGCATGTAAATCTTCCCTAACTCATAAATTAAAAAAAAATTAAAATCTATTCTTAAACGTGAAAAATGGTTTATTGTACTCGAGAGAATTCAAAGTATTTAATTATCATGTTACAATTTTCCTAAAATAGAGTATTCAACCTTTATAAACTTGAAAAAAAAGTTTGTTCAGTATTTATAATTTATATATTCGCTAATTTTAATTCATTAATTACGCTGAAACTCGATTTTTCAAAGTTTATGTTATTATTCACTAATGTAATATACAAAAAATTCAATGTTAGCAAAATCCATTTCAATAGAATCCACCTATGTATATCAGAGAAAACAATAATTTATTATAATACAAAATACCACATTAAAGTCAATACTATACCTAAGCAGACATGTTTTAATATTTTATTTTTTATCTCGGATAAAAAGTGTTTACAAATCGGGAAAGTGATTTATCCTGCCCTAGGATATTATTAATATTAATAAAAGCTTGTTACACATTTACATTGCAAATTGTTTTGTTTTTGTGAGTTAATTACAAACTCTATGTAGTTCTACGAGTTGTTTAAATATATAAATTAAAAAAATTAATTGTTAATTGTTGCCGGCGGCTCTGTGCAATTTTACAGCCAAGCATAAATCAGCAAAATATCGGACAACTGCCCATTTTGCACTTCTTTAAATTCCCACACTTGAAATAAATGTAAAATACTTTCGGTCTGTAATGAATTTTTGTTCTTTCGATTTGAATGCCGATATATGCAACAATAAATTGGTTTATTATGTATTAGCAAACTTTTGCGCTGCGACTTAAATCTTCTAGCTGGATTGCGCTACGCCTGGAGAATTTATCCGCAAATATTTGTGCGTATGTAGCTTCTGTATGCTTATGTATGTTGGGGATCTAATTTAATTAACTCAACTAATTCATACGATTCCTTTCAAAAATTATAATAGAACAAGCAATATAGACTTCACTGATGCTGTATGTTATGTTAAAACTAGGGATTTTGATAATTAGGTACTACCTACATAATATTATATAACTGTCTTATAATTATTTCGGTGTAACATTTAGCTTTTATATGGTTTAACGAAACATTCGACAAACTTTTTATGAACGTACGTACCTAATTTAAATTAAATTAATAAAACACTGTCCAAAATTTTATTGCAGTTTAATTGAGACTACATTGTTAAGTGCCTTAAGGAATTTTTTACTGGTATACTGGAAAACTCATTTTGTATGTAATTTATTTCGAGAATTATACAAAAACGAAAAAGCGGCAGTTTCCGTCAAACGTGACAGCTATTTATGCAAAGACTAAAAAATTAATGTATTCATAGAATGAGTGACATAAAATTACAGTTTGGGAATCCCCGAATTCTAATTTTTATTTTACACCATATTTCAATGAGCTTTTTATTAAATTGAATTAAATTTGAAAAATAAATCGTATGTTTCAAGATTGGTGGAAATTAGCGATCGTTTTCATTTTCGTACAATTCTGGAAGTAAATGACATAAAACATTAGTTATTCAGTATAGCTGTATAGCACTGGTCAGCGCTCTTAACTGGAATGTTCAACAGGTGCATTGTTTCACTAGGGGTGCAGAAATATGGAAATGGTAAAAATGATGTTTTCTATAATTTCCATATTTAAGCACTTGTCATATAAATATAGTAATCTTGTTTACGACGTAATTTTTGCATGTACCCATTATTTCTAATACTTGTCAGCATTCTTAATTAATTTTATGTTATGAATGTTGACAATTTTTTAAATTAAAATTAAAAATTGTCGCAAAGTGAAGTTTTCCATGTTGGCTGTTGAATGTTGCGTCAACCTCTTGATAATACGAAACTGTGATATTTCATTTAATGGATCATGTATCCAAATGAAAAAAAAGGGAAAATAATTACTTATAGGTTTAATTCATATGATTATGTTAATTACTTACATATTATTTAAATGTGGAATATGGTCTTGTACAGGGTAATCCAGTGGAGTGGTAAAATTAGAAAGTATGGTAATTTATTTATTTTATTTTGAAAACTACTCGCAAAATTGTATATAAAATTCATTAATTTTAACGCTAACATGCGGATATCTTTCTCTTTCTTTTTTTTAAATTCAATTTTGTTTAAATTTATGGTACGTTACTCTGTTATAGTTCTTATACACCAAATAATCCTTTTCCCACCTGATATTGAATTTTCGCCAAAGGCGTTACAACAGCTTTAATGTTAAAAGTTTAAAGGAAAAATTGGCGATATTTCATTATTTATAGTTTATAAATAATAAATTATGAAATAAATGAAAATACTTGAGAAATTGCATTGAAGTCGGACAGACTGGATAATTAAATTATAAAATAAAAATTACGTGCTAGATGCCCGTGTTGTACGACACCATCATGTTAAAGTCAATATTTCCCACGTGTTATGTCATTTTTGTAGTACTTTAATAAAAATTGTACATTTAGTGGACTGCATCACCGATGTTCAATTTCTATAAAAACAAGGGCCAATTTTTCTTTTATAAATAAAATTTTTCTTAGTAACAATTTTTTTTATTCGAGGGTCACATTTCCGTGGACAGCGTTGGACTATATTTATGTTGGCAATCTGTGATTGCGTTACAATAATTAGAAAATGAAATGCTTATCATTCGTGATTACTTTTTGGCATCCGGTTATTATAAAACGATTTTTTAAATTTTTCTGTCACATAAGAGAAAATTAATATTAAAGCTATTGTGACAGTATATAATTATGTAGTCATTCTCTTCATATGTTTCAAAATGACCAATCTGTTTGAAACGTTAATAACTTGCATGAAAAATTATAGCTTACAATTAAAATGAAATACTTGACTTTTAGCTGCATCAAATAAAGGAATAATAACATTAAATCCTTCGATATCTTCATTGTAATTTATGCGTGCTATTGGAAAGTAAACTTAAACCAATTCTTAGACCTTTCATTCATAAAATTTAGCAATTTAGAGTAAATCAGCCAATGTTGTATAAAGCAGATTCAGATCATAAATATTTAGGCTTAGGGTAGAAATTCTTACGAAATCAGTGATTCTAAATCGAATTTTTTCTTACTGATGTTTATATTTACTTCAGAATAAAATAAAATTGCGTGTTTCTAAAAATACAATGTTTGAGGATCTCCGAAAAAGAGACCGTTAAAATATCTGTAAATTTCATAGCAGGCCAACACAAAAGAAGAGCTTAACATAACTTCACGTACAATAGTGGCGTATTTTGGTCTTCTAAGCAAAAGATTCCAAGTTGATCTTAGTTCTTGCCTTGCAACAAAGGGGTTCGTAGTCTAGCCGGAAACAGATGCTATGTGTAAATAGAAAAGAAATAACATTCTGACGGATTGACATATTTGCAAAGGCTATTTTTAATACGAAGTAGGTATTTGTTCATAAAAACACATCCGAAATAATTAAAAGTGTATATTTCGTTCACCAAAATTATAATGGATTATAAAGGTATAATAAAATCGATAATTGAAAACAAATATGAAAACTTCCACGAGAAAGTAAGAACCATATCGACAATATCTCAACGTAAAACTTAATGTTATTACTTCGAAAAATGTTTATACATGGAAC
Organism: Podabrus alpinus; assembly: GCA_932274525.1. Lineage (NCBI taxonomy): Eukaryota > Metazoa > Arthropoda > Insecta > Coleoptera > Cantharidae > Podabrus > Podabrus alpinus. The sequence goes on along the minus strand of OW026457.1, from coordinate 60,371,406 downwards.
AGATTTCTTATTACTGTAAAAGCGAAGTACATCATATAAGAAATAATATTAAGTTGAAATATTAAAATTTTTAAAAGCACAGTAAATAATTAAATTGGTTTGGTGTGACTACAGGTTGAATTAATGAGCGAAATTCCAAATTTTTAAAGTAATGCATTGTCATGATACAAATTATTGACTCGATAGCATGAAAAATGTATTTCATTTTCAATTGTTAATTATTTAATTTAATGATAGGGAATGGAGAGACCGTTGAATACGAGAAGATAATAAAGACTTTTTGGAAATAAAGAGGTTGAAGTAATTATAGTGTACTCATATAATTGAAAGCCATTAAACACTTAATTACAGTGTGTTTAAATTTAATTTAGTTAAGATTGAAAGTGATGTGTAACAACCCAAATTGCTTCAAGTAAATTTTGAGGCCGTATAGAACGCTACTACGGGTAGCTCAGGAAGCTGAATCCGGGGGGGACCTATTTGGCTGTAAAGCTCTCTCACTCCTATCAAATATAGAAGACATTTGACGATAGTGCTAAATTGCTAAATTAATCGCATCAGTGTATGTTTGTGTGTATGTTTTTAAAGAAACGCAATTCTAATTTCTAGAGGATCGCAACGAAATCAAAACATCCAAAATCCAGCTGTAAATAACGAATTTGCGCCCCATGTAAATTAAAATTTTGGGATGTCCATCAGATACATACAGGGCCTTATTTTTAGGTGTTCCAATTTTTGTCCTTTTACCGAATACCGAACCTATACGTCTTAGCAAAATTTCAAATGTATAGTAATATTATTACCAATGAATAATAATTAAAATTTTATTTCCTCAAAGGTAGATATTCGTATTTAGATTCGATTTTGGATAGAAGGGTAAAATCGTAGCGCTTAAAAAAGGGGCCCATACATAATATCTGATGGGTACCTCAATATTTTACCTTAATTCTTGTACCACTTCGTTATTTCGATCAAAATTTTTGATTTATTTAATTTATTGAATATCATTACATTCTTTATAATAGAATTTAGCTGTCCTTTACGGACTTACAAAATCCGTTTATTGAGTTGGATTAGTCCTCATAATTACAATTAAACACTTATAGGTCCTGATGTGTTCTAGCACTCTGTGCAATTTTTCTCCATTCTGCACGTTCCATGACTTTTTGTTTCCATTCTCTTTCGCTCATCCTCTCCAGGTCTTCCATCACTCCATCGCTCCATCTCATTTTTGGTCTTCCTCTGTAACGTTCCTTGTCGGGTTTCCATTCCATTATAGCTCTCGATATTTCTCCTCTATTAGTTCTCATCACGTGTCCCCACCATCTTAGTCTCAGCGACTTGATGAACCTCGCGATGTCTTCACCATTCATTTCTTCGAGGATTTCTGCGTTTGTTCGAATTCGGTATTCTCCGTTAACTCGTTTGAATCCCAGTATCGTTCTCAATACTTTTCTCTCAAACACCCTAAATTCACCTTCTTCCTTTCTTGTCATACACATGACTTCAGCCGCGTAGGTAGTCACAGGTCTTATTAATGATTTGTATATCTTTACTTTGGATCTTTTTGATATTTGTATATCGCTTAATAAGTGCTTGTTTGCGTAATACTGTTGGAATTAGGAACATAATGATTAAAGGATAATCCGGTTAGATTGGTAATAACTAATTACTATATAAGTGTTGGCATATGATATAAAAGTACAGAAGAAGAGGCGATCGAGGAAGACAGTGTAAACCGTTTTTATGTATCAATAAACACCTATATATTTAATTCATGCGCAACAGGCTATGGGCCCAGCATCGTGAAATAAAATTATAGGTTCCGTATTGAGAAGTATTTCAAAACCGAGTTTGTGTGAACGATGGCAGCAAGTAATGGATTACCAATGTTCGAAAAACTGAAGGGTCGCGAAAATTTCAGCACATGGCGGTTTGCGATGAAAACCTATCTCGAGCTCGATGGCTTATGGAGTTGTGTGGAAGGTAACGATACAACAACAGATACGGCTGCTAAATTACGACGTGAAGTGCAAGCAAGATCGAAAATTATCTTAATGGTTGATCCGATCAATTATGTCCATATTGAAAATTCAACCTCCGCAAAAGATGTATGGGAAAAATTGCAAGCAGCATTTTACGATTCTGGCTTATCACGTAAGGTCAATTTAATGAGGACATTAATCGGGACCAAATTGGAAAATTGTGATACCATCGAAGATTATGTGAACATAATAATGGGTACCGCGCAGAAGTTAACCAACATAAAATTTAAAATAGACGATGAATGGTTGGCAGTTTTTTTATTAGCAGGATTGACCGACGAATACAAACCAATGATAATGGCAGTCGAAAGCTCCGGTGTTGCGTTAACAGCCGATTTTGTTAAAACAAAGTTGTTGCAAGAGGTCAGGAATCCAAAGTCGACTGATGTTGCTTTATACAACAGAAGCAAAGAAAAGAAATTTAATAATCAAATGAAACCGTTCAGAAATCGAGGGCCGCGGTGTTTTAAGTGCGAAAACTATGGCCATATAGCAAGAAACTGCGACGAAAAAAAGAAATCAGGATCTGATAGTGAATCACGAAATTGTTCAAAAAAGACTTCATTATTCTCGAAGGTAAGTTGCTTTAGAGCGGGTCATGAAGAAAACAACTGGTATGTGGATTCAGGGGCATCAGCTCACATGACGAACTCGGGTGAATTAAGAAATTTTAGGTCAGCAACGCAAATGGAAATAACGGTGGCCAACGATCAGAAAATCGCAGTTGCCGGTATAGGAGATACGCAACTGAAAATCAATAATAAGTTCGTAAAAATTAATAATGTCTTGCAAGTTCCGGGTTTGACCGCAAATTTGTTGTCTGTTAGTCAAACAGTTAAAAATGGTAATAAGGTTGTATTTGACGATTCAGGATGCCAAATATATGATAGAAATGGTACGGTTATAGCGAAAGCGAAATTAGTGGATAATGTTTACAAACTCGATTGTGAAAATCGCATAAAGGGTTTTATGGTCCGATCGGATAATTTTGAATTGTGGCACTCTAGATTAGGCCACATTAATTCCACCGACTTATTAAAACTAAGAAATGGAATGGCAACGGGCATTGATTTCGACAACAAAAAAGAAATTAAATGCATTGCATGTTGTGAAGGTAAGCAGTCTAGAAATCCATTTAAAACTTCTGAAAGTAGATCGACAACAACGCTAGAACTAATCCATTCCGATTTATGTGGACCGATGGAGATAACCTCGAATGGTGGTGCGAAATATTTTGTCACATTTATTGATGATTATTCAAGAAAAGTGTTCGTTTATTTCTTGAAATCCAAGGATCAACTTTTTTCTACATTTCAGGTGTTTAAAAACTTAGTGGAAACGCAAACTGGAAATCGGATCAAAATTTTGCGATCAGATAATGGTACGGAATATTGTAATGAAAGGTTTAAAAATCTGTTTCAGAAATCTGGCATTCGGCACCAAACTACCAATCCGTACACGCCGGAACAAAATGGAGTGGCTGAACGGATGAATCGTACGTTGGTTGAAAAGGGTAAATGTATGATTTCGTTTTCAAAATTGGGAAAGGAATTCTGGGCAGAGGCAATTAACACAGCGGCCTATATTGTTAACCGTGTGCCTACCAAAGCTTTACATGAATTCAACAAAACTCCGGAAGAAATGTGGACTGGCAAGAAACCGGACTTGAGCCACTGTAAGATTTTTGGATGTAATGCGATGGTACATGTTCCTAAGGCAAAACGATCGAAATGGGATTCAAAGTCAAGAAAATTTATTTTTGTGGGATATTGCGAAGACACAAAAGGTTATCGATTATTAAATACCAAATCAAAGCAATTAATCAAAAGTCGCGATGTCAAATTCTTTGAAGATGGAAACAGTTCAATAATACGTAATAAATTTGAAAAAAATCTCGATGATTGCAGTAATAGTGAAACTGATAACATGGAAATTGTTCATGATGTGATAGTGGATAAAGTGGGGAACACTTCCGAAACCATTACCGATGATTCAGTGGAATGTAAAAATTTTGAAGATTTTTTGAAGAGTTTTGAAGAGACCGATATTGATGATCCAGAATTTCTTCCGAACGAGGTAACCCCATTAACCGATGAACTGCCACGGAGATCAGCACGAAAACCAAAGCCGATTGTCAGAAAGGATTTTGTGTCTTATTTTGGTCAGGCTTGTGATGAAGTACACGATCCATTAACCGTAGAAGAAGCTCTCAGTCGAAAAGATAGTGCCTCTTGGAAGGAAGCCATGGATAAAGAAATGAACTCTTTAATGGAAAATAACACGTGGTCTCTAACCGAACTCCCAACAAACAAAAAGCCGTTAAATTCCAAATGGGTTTTTAAGATGAAGAAAAATGCTGCAGGAGAAATCTGTAAATACAAGGCTCGTCTCGTTATAAAAGGATGCGCACAAAGAAAAGGAATAGATTACGAAGAAACGTACTCTCCGGTGATTAGATATACTTCAATCAGATATTTAATGGCCCTGGCAGTAAAACATAATTTGAAAATTGACCAAATGGATGCCGTCACTGCGTTTTTACAGGGAGATATCGAAGAGGAAATATATATGAATCAACCTCAAGGCTTTAGTAATGGTTCAAAAGTTTGTCGTTTAAACAAAGCGATGTATGGTTTAAAACAGGCAAGTCGACAATGGAACATAAAACTCAGTGTTGCTCTGAAGAAAATAGGATTACATCAATCCAAAGTGGATCCGTGTATATATTTCAGAACAAGTGGTAATGATATGTTGTTCGTAGCTGTCTATGTTGATGATTTGTTGATTTTCTCGAATAATGTTGAAACGAAAAACAACTTAAAAGAAGAATTGAAATCGAAGTTTAAATTCAACGATATGGGTGAAGCACGTCATTGTTTAGGTTTACGAATTACAAGAGATTATAAGAATGGAGAATTGTATCTGGACCAACAAAATTACATTAATGAGATTCTAACAAGATTTAATATGATTGATTGTAACCCAGCAAATACACCGTTAGATCCTAATCAAGTCCTATCGAAGAATGTGTGCCCAAGCGATAACGATCCTTCTAAAATGGCGAACGTCCCTTACCAAGAGGCAGTGGGGAGTATCTTATATTTATCTCAAGTAACGAGGCCGGATATAGCCCATGCAGTTAATACCGTGAGCAAATTTAATCAGAATCCAAGTAAAGTGCACTGGACCGCAGTAAAACGAATTTTTAGGTATTTAAAAGGAACAGATTCTTTCAGGTTAAAATTTAGTAGAAAGGAAGAACCGACGATTTCAGGTTTTTGCGATGCCGATTGGGGAAATGACATTGACGATAGACGCTCCTGCACCGGTTACGTTTTCAAAATGAATGGAGGAGCTATATCATGGCATAGTAAACGTCAAGCCACCGTTGCATTATCTACCACCGAAGCAGAATATATGGGACTTTCTTCGGCTACTCAGGAAGGAATATGGTTAAAACAATTAGAACTAGACTTGTCGCCGAATTTAGAAAACCAACCGATTACAATATTCTGTGATAACAGAAGTGCGATTAATCTTGCATATGGAGATGGATATAATCCCAGAACGAAGCACATTGATATCAGGCATCACTTCATTCGGAATATGATTGAACAAAAGAAAATTCAAGTGAAACATGTTAGTACCGATGACATGATTGCTGATAGTCTGACGAAGGCTGTTAGTGCTCCTAAACATAATTCTTGTTCGAAAGGGATGGGATTGCAAAATTAATCGATGATGTATGTTCCAGTGGGGATGTTGGAATTAGGAACATAATGATTAAAGGATAATCCGGTTAGATTGGTAATAACTAATTACTATATAAGTGTTGGCATATGATATAAAAGTACAGAAGAAGAGGCGATCGAGGAAGACAGTGTAAACCGTTTTTATTTATCAATAAACACCTATATATTTAATTCATGCGCAACAAATACGCTCTATTGCCTGCTTGTATTTCTGCTTTTACTTCTGCGTTTCTGTTATTTCCGCTATAAATTGGCACTCCAAGATATTTAAAGTCTTGCACTTGTTGGAATACGTTGTCGTCAATTATTAAATCAGGTCTGGCATCGTGTTTATCTCTTGTGCATACCATGTATTGTATGTATTGTTTTCGTTTGGTTAATGCCCAGTCCCATACTCTGTGCCTCTCTTTTTATGTTTCTCAATATATTTATTAATCCTTCCTTTGTTCTAGACACAATAACAACATCATCGGCGTAGGCAATCACTTGACTTTCCCTATTAATTATTGTACCCGTACACCTAGTGCTTCTGATTATCTTCTCTAGTGCAATGTTAAACAGCGTCGCCGACAAGGCGTCCCCCTGTCTCACTCCTCCGTTCACCTCGAAGCTGTTTGTCTCTCCAGCACTCGTTCTTACTGTGGCTCTTGATTTGTCCATGGTCATCGAGGTCATCCTTATTAGTTTAGGTGGTATTTTGAATTCCTTCATGATATTTTTTAGGCGGTATCTGTTCACCGTATCGAACGCCTGTCGAAAGTCTACAAACAGCATGTGTATGTTTATTCCGTGTTCTTGCGTTTTCTCTTGTATCTGTTTAATTATGTGTAGAGCATCTATTGTTGACTTTCCTCCCTTGAACCCAAAGTGATAATCTCCAACTATTTCCCGTGTACTATGTTCTGTAAGACGATTATGTATGATTGTCGACAGTACCTTGTACACAGTATTCATAAGTGTAATGCCTCGCTAACTGTTGCATTTGTCTGCGCTTCCTTTCTTTTTGATCGGCACGATGATTCCTTCTTTCCATTTATATGGCATGTCTTCTTCCGTCCATATCTGTCTTATCAGTTTGCAAATTTCAGTCTGTACTTTTTCCCCTCCATTCTTGATCATTTCCGCCACAATTTCATCGGAGCCAGGATCTTTTCGGTTCTTTAACTTTTTGATTGTTTCCATGATTTCCTCGTTCGTTGGTTCTTCTCTTCAGTAGCTTTCTGAAGTGATTCTCCCATATTTCCTTAACCTCTTCATTTCCATTTTTGAGTACTCCTTCTTCATTTTTCATTCCTCTGTCTTTTATCATGTATGTCTTTTTTGTATGCTTAATTTCTTTAAAGAAGGTTCTTGTATTGTTATTTACACCACTTGTCGCTATCTCTCTCATTTTCTCGTCAATCCATTCATTCTTCTTACGCTTGTAGAGTTTATGTGCTTCCAGTCGTTTCCTTTGGTATTCAGCGTAGTGTTCCTGTTCGTTGGTTCTTAGCCATTTATTTCTTGTTTCTTTTTTGGATTTGTTCATTTCTTCGCATTCCTCGTCAAACCATGCCTTCCATATTCCTTTCCTTTTGTATCCTAGTATTTCTTTTGCACTTGTTTTGAGGCTTTCTGTTCTACTGCTCCATGTCACATTTATGTTATTACTATCTTCCTTACTTTCTAATTCTTTTGTCACTCTGTCTTCATATTTTGTCTTGTTTCCTTCACTGTTAAGTTTTTCAATTGCTATTGTCTTCCTATCCTCATGTTTCATATCTTCTATCATCGTTTTCTGTTTGATTTCTGCGACCACCAGGAAATTATCCGTATCAACGTTGGCACATCTATATGACCTCACGTCTCTTATAGATGTAGCTCGTCTTCTTGTCACCAGTACATGATCAATCTGGTTTCCTTCCTCGTTACTGCATCCCGGCCACATCCATGTAACTTTGTGAATTTTTTCATGCTTGAATTTTGTGCTACTGACAATCATGTTAAGAGATGTTGCTAAGTTACACAGCCTATTTGTATTGTATTTTTACCGGCTATATCCTCTACATGCTTCTCATTTCCAATCTTTGTGTTAAAGTCGCCCATTATGATTGTGGTATCATGTACTGGCACCATTTTAAGTAGTTGTTCCAGGTCGTGGTAGAACTGATCTTTCTCATCCTCTCCTCCTTCTTCCGTCGGTGCGTATACGTTTATTATTGATAAGTTATTAGGCTTCATTTTAATTCTCAGGTATGACATTCTACCACCCATTGGTTTAAAGTGCAGTATCTGCTTCATGAACCTTTCCATTACCAAAAATCCCGTGCCGTTTCTTCCCTGTCTTTCTTCCCCAGAATATAGAAATGTGAAGTTCTCCCCTCTTATTTCTCCTTCGTTCTTCCATATAACCTCTTGTAATGCAGCCACTTCTATATTATACCTTAGCATTTCCTTTACTACTTCTTTCAATTTTCCAGGTTTTAGCAGTGTTTTTACATTCCATGTTGCTATTCTATTTACTTCTTTTCCTTTACTTTTTCTTTTGTTTCTTTTTTTTGTTTGTCTCATCTCTATATTTCCTGTTTCATGCCATACTCGCGTTTCTTCCCCAGCCGTACTATGTGGAGTGACTGTCTGGAGAGGTCCAGTCACCCCACTCTCTCCTTGTACTAGTTTTTTGGGTGTGGGTCTTGATCGGGGCTTAACTTCAGGGCATTGGCTTTTTTATCCCATACATATATTTTATTTTGCTTAAACATCTTCTGGTACCCAACCTCGACTCTCGCTCCATTTTTCATTTCCAGATTTTGCTAAAGCCCCTATTTGGTTTTGTATTCCTTTTTCCTTGTTAGTCAGGTCATTCTCGATATAAGTATTTGTACCCTTAAGCTTGTTCTTCTTTTCCATTATCATTCTTTTCTGTCCAAAGTCCTTCAAGTTTGCAACGATCACTTGTTTTTCTGCAATTCTTCCCACCTTGAAAGCATTCGCGACTTCGACCCGTATCTGCATCTGATGATTAAAGAAGTCCTCTATCTTCCCAGGGGTTACTTGTCCATCTATAGCTAGATTTTTTATAATTATGTATTATTTTTTTTTTCTCTTTCATATTTCTCCAATTGATTATCCAGGGCTGCTATTCTTTCGTCCTGTTTACTAGCTGTTACTGTTAAATCTCCAATCACTTGCTCCATTTCGCGTATTTTGTTATTCCAGTATGTTTCAATGGATTCAAGTTTTTCTTTTATTCTATTTCTTTCTCTTTTACTTTCCTGGAAACCACCATTTACCATCTTTGCCAATCCCGCTATCATCCCCTTTAAATCTTCCATGTTTTCTTCTCGGTTTACAGCTTCGACTACTTTGTTTGGCGACTTGGGTGTTATCTTACTTCTCTGGAACAGCTCCTCCTCCCTACTCAGATCTAGCTCCTCTATTTTCCGCTTCAAATGATCCCTTACCGATGGTAAGCTATTAGCTCTGTCTCTGCTGTATTTATCTTTACTCATTTATTTTTATTTAGTTATACTTAGGTAACCAATCTTGCTTACAGTATTAGTTCTTGAAATATTGTTATTTCTATTATTCAATCTATTTCCGGATGTTTGTTGGGTTTCCAATACAACAGCGACAATACGAAGATCCGGGTCTACCCCTCAGAGATATTCGAATTACTATTAGGTGTATTCTTTTTACCCGTTTTATTTCCATCTCAGTTACGCAACTGAGACGAAGTGAGCTGAACCGAACAGAGATTAACTGAGTCAAAGTGAGAAAAACATAAGGTGAAAAGAACAACAAAAATATGTACAATACCAACCCATGATATAATAATTTACCTACCAACCAAATTATTTTACAAATTACATAATTTCCAAAAAGATGAAATAGAAACTTATTGAAACCGGCAATTAACATTAAATAACATAAAATAAATAAGTAAAATAAAATAATCCGAGCTATTTCCTATTTTGTCTCAGTTGTAACACTTCGAAATAGCAAGATCACTTGGGTTAGGGTAGCAGATAATTTTCTCAGTTAAAACTCAATTCGGCACGGCACGGTACATTCGTCAAAACGGACAAAAGAACACCCTTTTAACTGAGTCAACTGAGTATCTCAGTACAATGTCACTTAAAATAGGTAAAAAGAATACAGCTATTATAATATCAAAACTCAATTTTCACCACCTAACCTACAATTTTCACACTGCTCGGTTTTTCAGCAAATTTTTCTTTTCGTTGTATTTGTGGTATCCCTCACAATTTCACGGCTTTAACAAAACATTCGTATTCCAAATCACGCCTTTTGTCTAATTCTTCTATCTAATTGTTCAGTCTTCTATTTTACCTCTAAAATGCAAATTATTAATTCACTACTCATAAACACAGTACAGGACCGTACTCAATTCCATATTAGGTTTTTTTGTAATCCTTTCGTAATTAGAACAACGTTTCCTTAAAAACACTCATAGATCTTCGCTTACCTTTTTTTAACCTTTTCACTGAATTAAACTGTTTCAATGCTGACGTGATTAATTTACTACGAACTATAAAATTAAAATCACTGTCATCAAAAACAAGGTGGAACTCGCTTTAGCGGCAGTTCGTAGGCTTCTATACAGCTACCTTTCTGGTGTGGAAAGTTGTTATTATCTGGTTAGTTTTGATCGCCATATAATGTAACATCACATAATCAGATAATCTGCACCAATTAAATTTTTTGCGGTTGGTAATTATCATTTACTATATAAGTAATAACAATCAAACTTTTCCATTCTATTCGAAACTTTACTTCTCTGTAATGTATGGTCCTTTTTTGAGGTGGACCAATCCTCTCCTTTCTCTTTTATTTACAACTTAACTTCACTAATCACATCAATAAAAAATTATTTTTTCACATCAAAGTAAAATAAAAAAAATTTTACTTCTCTGTAATGTATGGTCCTTTTTTTGAGGTGGACCAATCCTCTCCTTTCTCTTTTATTTATAACCTTCACTAACCACATCAATAAAAAATTATTTTTTCACATCAAAGTAAAACAAGTAGTTTATATAGGGAGACCTCTTCGAAAATATCTTTAACTTAGTAAATTTCTTTCGAACATTTGCGTATTTATAAATTGCATTACTGAATCGAAGCAACGGATTAACAGATTAACGCAATACTATATAGACGAAGTATTTAAAATATAACAACGTATCAGTTGATCAACGTTATGATTGGCTCTGAAACATGCGGACGGACACGAAGCCAGACCATAAGGCTTCTTTCTATACCTTGTATAGAAGCCTACATAAGGCTTCTTGTTATACTTTGTATAGAAGCCTAAAAGTAGCGCACTGGCTACCCAGTTCTTAGACCTCTATGCACACAGAGTATTTCCAACACGATTTGAAACGCTCTGTATGATTTTGAATTATGAGGACGGACGGACGGACAGACGGACGGACAGACACGGAGCCAGATCATAAGGCTTCTTGTTATACTTTGTATAGAAGCCTAAAAGTAACTAGAATTTTTGTTGGTAAAACCGTGTAAAACTAGCTTTAACTGATTTCGCGGAAAAAAGTTAACCTTAAATACATACCAAAAACAAATGTCAATAATAATTATAACCTACAATATTGACACATAAAAATATTACTTATCAGTCTGTTACCTATGTTGACAGCCCAATATTGCTCTGTTAACTTATCAGACGACTTGACAGACTGGTAACTGCTAAAAGTCATTGGTGAATACAAATATATCACATTAACAGACTGTTATTGACTTGACTCTCTGTTAGCAACTTAACAGAGCTTGGTGAATACGGCTGTAAATGTCACTGATTACATTTTTGCTTGGAAAAACAAAAACACGTCTGGACTAGTCGACTGTTTACTCGCGACACCGGCAGGCCGCTTGTGTTAAATTAATAATTATTATTAATAATATTAAAATTAATTATTAATAATGAAATTATCATCTTAAACCTAGTAAAACACTTAAATATTAGTGGGATATTCGAATGTTTGAATATGCCGTAGTTGGTAATTTGTTCGAGAGAAATTCGTCCAACTCAGCATTTGTACGACTGAACATTTAATCGACAGGGCATTTTCAAACAAATTTCTGTCGCACATAACGCTGTCGAACAAATTACCTAGAATCGAGTATTCGAATACTCGATTTCCCAGCCCTCGTAGATATAACACTACCATAACACACCAGCTACAAGATTTTTTTTTAATTAATTTGATTTTGATTAAAAAATATTAGTTTTTTGATATCTATGATATCAAAACCCTAAAATAGCATCGTCCGAACCAAGTAACGTGATATAACATGCTTCGAAAATATTATTTTTAAAGCATGGTATATAAGTTACGTTCGTAATATAGATTGTACCATAATTGCTGACTTTCGATGTGATAAATACTGAAGAAAGATACGATTTCGCGCTATGCTGAAGAAAAATTGGTCACAAAGTTGCTAATGATTGTAATTTTACATACAATTTCTTAACGGTGTGAATATATTGTTCAAAAGATAAAAATACAAATAACGGATAAGCAGATAATGCAATAAATGGATAAACAGATTAACGGCTCAACAGATCAACAGATCAGCGGATCAATGTATCAACGTATCAATATATCAACGTATCAATGTATCAACGTATCAATGTATCAACGTATCAACGTATCAACGTATCAATGTATCAACGTATCAACGTATCAATGTATCAACGTATCAATGTATCAACGTATCAAAGGATCAACAATTTACTATATAGGTTACAATTTGTATTTAAAATTTAGGTAATACTTTTGAAAAGGAATCGATATAGCAAGTACCACTAATTTATAAACATGAACAACTCAAGCAATTATTCTAGCAGCGACTTTTCCGATTCCGATTTTGATTCTGATGAAAGCAATACAAAACATCATCTAACCTGTAATAATAATAAATTGCATTAGCGAATCGAATCAACGGATTAACAGATTAACGCAATACTATATAGACGAAGTATTTACAATATAACAACGTTTCAGTTGATCAACGTTATGATTGGCTCTGAAACATGCGGACCGACACGAAGCCAGACCATAAGGCTTCTTTCTATACCTTGTATAGAAGCCTAAAAGTAGCGCACTGGCTACCCAGTTCTTAGACCTCTATACACACAGTATTTCCAGCACGATTTGAAACGCTCTGTATGATTTTGAATTATGCGGACAGACGGACGGACGGACAGACGGACAAACACCGAGCCAGATCATAAGGCTTCTTGCTATACTTTGTATAGAAGCCTAAAAAGTATTTGTTGGCGGAAGGCATATCTTCAGACAAATTAGCGACGCAGATTGCAGCGCCCTGGGAATGGATCCGAAATACTCACGACCCGAGTGGATGATCGTGACGGTTTTACCGGTTGTTCCTCCTTCCGCGAGACCCGCAGCTTTCATGGGCGATTCGCCGAAGAAACGTCAAGACAATTTGACAAATAAATTGGCCCTAATCATAAATATACCTTGTATAGAAGCCTAAAAGTAGCGCACTGGCTACCCAGTTCTTAGACCTCTATACACACAGAGTACGATTTGAAACGCTCTGTATGATTTTGAATTATGCGGACAGACGGACAGACAGACAGACGGACAGACAGACAGACGGACACGGAGCTAGATCATAAGGCTTCTGGTTATACTTTGTATAGAAGCCTAAAACGTAAACAAGGTGGAACTCGCTTTAGCGGCAGTTCTTAGGCTTCTATACAGCTACCTTTCTGGTGTGGAAAGTTGTTATTATCTGGTTATTTTTGGTCACCATATAATGTAACATCACATAATCAGATAATCTGCACTAATTATTTATTATTTTATTTTAACCACAGCATTGGCTTGATGTGGATAGTGAAGTTAAGTTGTAAATAAAAGAGAAGGAAGAGGATGGATCCACCTCAAAAAATTTCGAAAGCGAAAGCAAATTGCCAATATGACGTCAGAACAAATTATTCAACATCGCGAAAGAAATCAAATTGCCAACATGACGTCAGAACAAATTGAACAAAATCGCAAACGAAAGCAAATTGCCAACATGACCCCTTCGAAAATATTACATCGTTCACGTAGTCATGCAATTCGCCGACAAAATCCACGAAGTAAAAACGCAGCTGTTCTTGAAGTAGGTAACGTTGTAGAACCAAATGTCGACGTTCATAACGGTAGTTTTACATTACCAGAAAAGTACACTACCACAACTACCAGAAAAGTAGTTGTATTTTATTTTACTTTGATGTGAAAAAATAATTTTTTAATGATGTGGTTAGTGAAGTTAAGTTGTAAATGAAAGAGAAAGGAGAGGATTGGTCCACCTCAAAAAAAGGACCAAACATTACAGAGAAGTAAAGTTTCGAATAGAATGGAAAAGTTTGATTGTTATTACTTATATAGTAAGTGATAATTACCAACCGCAAAAAATTTAATTGGTGCAGATTATCTGATTATGTGATGTTACATTATATGGCGATCAAAACTAACCAGATAATAACAACTTTCCACACCAGAAAGGTAGCTGTATAGAAGCCTAAGAACTGCCGCTAAAGCGAGTTCCACCTTGTTATAATAAGAAATGAGAACAACATTAAATAAATAAACAAAAAACTTACATATATTTTTTTAAATTAAATTAAACTTAATCAATATTTAAATTTTTTTTACTTATTTTAAACTAGATGATACCCCGTCCGAGGACGGGCAGCTAGAAGGACGGGCAGCTACCCAAGGTAACTTAAGTTGAATGAAGATTAAGGAAAGCTCTCAGTGCAATCCAAAAGCCATATGACCTTGGGTAGCTGCCCGTCCTTCTAGCTGCCCGTCCTCGGACGGGGTATCATCTAGTTATGAAAATAAAATATAACTTATATTTGGTGTGCATTGAAAATAGATAATCTGCACTAAATATATTTTTGCGGTTGGTATTTATCATTTACTATATAATCAATAATAAGCAAACTTTTCCATTCCATCCGGAACTTTACTTCTCTGTAATGTACGATCCATTTCTTAAGGTCGATCAATCCTAATCTTTCTCTTTTATTTACAACTTAACTTCACCAATCACATCAAGCCACTGCTGTGATTACAATAAAACCGGATCAACGTATCAACGGATCAACGTATCAACGTATCAACGAATCAACGTATCAACGTATCAACGTATCAACGTATCAACGTATCATCGTATCAACGTATCAACGTATCAACGTATCAACGTATCAACGTATCAACGTATCATCGTATCAACGTATCAACGTATCAACGTATCAACGTATCATCGTATCAACGTATCAACGTATCATCGTATCAACGTATCAACGTATTTAAATTTCCTATATAGGTGAAAAATTATGTAAATAAAATATAACTTATATTTGGTCTGCATTGAAAAAAAGTTGTTATTTTTGGTCGCCATATTATTATAATGTAATATCAGATAATCTGCACTAATTAAATTTTTACGGTCACAATCACAATTTCGAAGGTTCTGATTAGATTTGAATTATGCGGACAGACAGACGGACAGACGCGGAGCCAGATCATAAGGGTTCTTGCTATACTTTGTATAGAAGCCTAACACGTAGTTTATATAGGGAGACCTCTTTGAAAATATCTTTAACTTAGTAAATTTCTTTCGAACATTTGCGTATTTGTAAATTGCATTAGCGAATCGAAACAGCGGATTAACAGATTAACGCAATACTATATAGACGAAGTATTTACAATATAACAACGTATCAGTTGATCAACGTTATGATTGGCTCTGAAACATGCGGACGGACACGAAGCCAGACCATAAGGCTTCTTTCTATACCTTGTATAGAAGCCTAAAAGTAGCGTACTGGCTACCCAGTTCTTAGACCTCTATACACACAGAGTATTTCCAAAACGATTTGAAACGCTCTGTATGATTTTGAATTATGCGGACGGACAGACAGACACGGAGCCAGATCATAAGGCTTCTTGCTATACTTTGTATAGAAGCCTAAAATGCCAGCTCGCTCCTGCGGCGTGTCAAAACCTAATCTAATTGGTCCAAATTTGTTACCAACATAAGCACTAATCGAAGTTATGGAAGGGGAAGGATCTGAACGGAACGAAAAGAAGAAACAAAAATCGAGGAGATAGGAAATAACGGTTATTAATGATTAACTTAAATCCGGATTAACGGATTAACGTTAATACGTTAATCCGTTAATATTTAATAAAAATACTATATAAACCAAATGACTTATTATGACTTAAATGTGTTGAACGTGAACTAAAACTGTCTTTACAAAAAATGGCTTTGCGAGAATTAAATAAGGTTGTGGAAGGGGCGCTAAACAGGGCTTTATCGTTCGCTAAATATGAAGATTTATCATGGAACCTGTTTTTCGGTACCAAACCATTTATCATAGTTTTCCTCGAGATTTAGGGGTGCCGCGGGAGTGGCGCCTATCTCGTTTTTTCTTCTTTTTACTGTTTTCCGAAGTGCGGCGTAGTTGTGTAACCGTGTATTACACGTAGTTGTGTTACACGGGGGATAATCCCTTAATTTTTGTGTTGGTAATAAAAAATTTACTATATAAGCAGATTTGCTTTTTGCGATCGGTTTCGGATTTAAATTTTTGGTAATGAAAATTTTGTTATTGAAAATTCATTATTGTGAATGGGAAGATGTTATTCGATAATCTACTCTATTCAAATTATAAACTATAAATTTGAATTATACATGTGGTGCCAATTTTTGGTATCGATTTTTGGTGTCGGTTTTTTGGTGTCGATTTTTGCGAGGAAACGACCGTAAAAACATGTTAAAATAAATTGCATTAGCGAATCTAATCAACGGATTAACAGATTAACGCAATACTATATAGACGAAGTATTTACAATATAATAACAACGTTTCAGTTGATCAACGTTATGATTGGCTCTGAAACATGCGGACCGACACGAAGCCAGACCATAAGGCTTCTTTCTATACCTTGCATAGAAGCCTAAATAAGGCTTCTTGTTATACTTTGTACAGAAGCCTAAAAGTAGCGCACTGGCTACCCAGTTCTTAGACCTCTATACACACAGAGTATTTCCAACACGATTTGAAACGCTCTGTATGATTTTGAATTATGCGGACAGACGGACAGACGGACGGACAGACGGATAGACGGACGGACAGACACAGAGCCAGATCATAAGGCTTCTTGCTATACTTTGTATAGAAGCCTAAAAGGCCAAGTCTTTCTTTCTTTCTGTCCGTCCCACGGAAATACACGAAGCAAACCGAACCGAACCGAACGCACAACGTATCATCGGATCAACGTATCATCGGATCAACGTATCATCGTATCAACGTATCATCGTATCAACGTATCATCGTATCATCGTATCAACGTATCATCGTATCAACGTATCATCGGATCAACGTATCATCGTATCATTTTGTCTATATAGGTAAGTCTATTTCCAAAAAAGCATTATGTGAACTTCCATAATGGATAATGAAAATTTTGAAAATCCTGCTGCAAAGCGACGACGATTGAATCGTGAGAGAAAAGCACGTACAAGAGCTAATAACACAGAAGAACAGCTTCGATCACAGCGACAAGCTAACGCTCGGTCTCATGCGATACGTCGACAACGTGAAACTTTGGAACAAACTCAAGCGCGGCAAGCTGCTGACGCTCGGTCCCATGCGATACGTCAACAACGTGAAACTTTAGAAGAAACTCAAGCGCGGCAAGCTGCTGACGCTCGGTCCCATGCGATACGTTGATCCGATGATACGTTGATCCGATGATACGTTGATACGATGATACGTTCATCCGATTGGTTATGAAATTATCCGTTACGCGTTCGGTTCGGTTTGCTTCGGGTATTTCCGTGGGACAGACAGAAGGAAGGAAGGAAGGAAGGACTTGGCCTTTTATAATAAGAGATTTTTCACCTATATAGGAAATTTAAATACGTTGATACGATGATACGTTGATCCGATGATACGATGATACGTTTATCCGATTGGTTATGAAATTATCCGTTATGCGTTCGGTTCGGTTTGCTTCGGGTATTTCCGTGGGACGGACAGAAGGAAGGAAGGACTTGGCCTTTTATAATAAGAGATGAGAACAACATTAAATAAATAAACAAAAAACTTACATATATTTTTTAAATTAAATTAAACTTAATCAATATTTAAAATTTTTTTACTTATTTTAAACTAGATGATACCCCGTCCGAGGACGGGCAGCTAGAAGGACGGGCAGCTACCCAAGGTAACTTAAGTTGAATGAAGATTAAGGAAAGCTCTCAGTGCAATCCAAAAGCCATATGACCTTGGGTAGCTGCCCGTCCTTCTAGCTGCCCGTCCTCGGACGGGGTATCATCTAGTTTACAATATAACAACGTATCAGTTGATCAACGTTATGATTGGCTCTGAAACATGCGGACGGACACGAAGCCAGACCATAAGGCTTCTTTCTATACCTTGTATAGAAGCCTAAATAAGGCTTCTTGTTATATCGTACTTTGTATAGAAGCCTAAAAGTAGCGCACTGGCTACCCAGTTCTTAGACCTCTATACACACAGAGTATTTCCAACACGATTTGAAACGCTCTGTATGATTTTGAATTATGCGGACAGACGGACAGACAGACAGACGGACAGACAGACAGACAGACGGACACGGAGCTAGATCATAAGGCTTCTTGTTATACTTTGTATAGAAGCCTAAAACGGACAAAAAAATGTCTTAACTAATTTTCGTAATATTAATAGTTTAGACGTAATCGCAGTTTTGATTTGTTAAATTGTGTAAATATAAAAACCTAGAAATCTATGACAATCACAGGCGGATTTTAAAATCTGTGTACTGCGTCCCTCCAGTGCGGCCCGTCCACTGCGACCGTCTAAGTGAACGGGTAGCTTAAGCTTCGCTTTGCTTGAAAGCGGTATATTTTAGCAGTGCAGTCATATTCTTTTCGGTTATGAACATTTTTTGACGTCTGCCATTGATTATTGGCAGTGCCTTAGGATAGCACTGTTAATAATTATTTTAGGTTAATTGCCAATGAAAGACATAAAAAAATATTCATAACCAAAAATAAATGACGGCACCGCATTATTGCGCCCACAATAATGCGCTACCGCTTTCGAGCAAACCACAGCTTAATGGATGCGAAACATACGTCAGTGAGTTTATTTTTGCCAGCTAATTGTGAATCATATTTATCAATAATACTACGGGTTTGGACCCTACCTACTAAAACAAATCGGAGTTTACTCAACATGAAATCTAAAATTTCTTGACCGACTTCCGTACTTCGCAGGGCACGTAAAAGCTACGGTCCTCATGTGTTAATGATTTTCCATCATAACAATAAAGAACGGGGTACATGAAGAAAAAAAAGAAGTTCATTTAAAAATAATTTTAGCTTGTCCACTGCGAAAAAAATTCTATGAACGGCTGTGACGGAATTTAGAATCCATCACTTACATTCCTCCTTGTACATTATACTTATTGTTTTAAAGCGCATTATAACCGCTCCGGCGTGAAGTATTGTTCGAACTGCGCACGAGGAGTTCGATTCTGGAGAGCGACGAGAACGATCAACTTTTTGACGACCATTTTGTTGATTAGTTTAATCATTTTTGAGTTTTGTTGTTTTCGGTCTTCAATTAATTAATTGTGAGTGTGAGTCATAGTTTTAAATCTCCCGAAGCTGCACGTAATTACTACGGATCGAAAAGAGCAGTTCCGAACTCAAATCTTATGTTTTTTGCGCACCCATGTGGTGAGAATTCTTTCACTGCGTATTATAAAGTATTTGTTCTAACGGAGTACGCAACGTTACCATCAAAAGGGGTTTATAACATTGCAACCAGAAAACTTTCGACATTTCAATTCAAGAAGATTTGCATTGATGCGTTCAATTTTTTGGAACGCATTTCGAGGCATAATTGCGAACAACACCTGTGTTCATTGTACCTGTTTTCCACGCCTTTCGACAGGTTATTCTTGCGAAGTGTAATTCCATCCACATCCAGCGGTAGATCATCAGATAGAGCTGAAGAAGTTTCACCAAGTGCAATTCGTTCAACTTAAAGCTCAAAACCAAATTTCGCTTCTTGAAAGAAATAGCTTCTGTTATCATATGAGTTGTAAAACTATCAGATCTGGTGAGTTAAATTTAAATACTAGTTTTCAAAAAAGCGAAACCTTCAGTGTTAATTTGTGAATCATCAAATTTTATTGTGTAACTTGGTTTAACGTGTCTTCTATAACAGCTGACTTTTAATTTTTATTTCAAACGAACAGCTGTTTGAGAATTCAATACTGTGCTACCACCTTTATGTTGGAATTATTCAAGCTTTCTGTTAAAGTTATTGTTAAACAATATTTAGTTTTATTTGACATAAGCATTGCCCTAAAAATACTCCAACTTATTCACGACCTTGCTTCCACTAAAAACATAGCTAGCCGTATACAGAAGATCAAAGGCTTAACGAATAAATAGATAAGCTATTTTTCAAGTAGTTTATCGTGGACCCAATTGAGATTTGGTTCCACAGATCAAAATTCGGTTTACGTCCATGATTGCATTTCTTCTAGGTATATAAAAAACTGCATTTGAAAAATATTTCTTGAAATTCATTTTTATCAACCTATAATACATAAATTAGTAAAAGGACTGGTCCCAGACCTATATTAAGAATAAGACTTCTTAATAAGGGTAGTAGAAGAAGAGAAAATTCATAATCAACAAATGATGCTTTTACAGTTTGCAACTATTCTATTTTCACTTTTCTTATACAGGTTTAACGGCTTCAAAACATAGAAATCTTCACCCTAAACTAATGACAAAATCAGTTACCCGAATTTTAACTTGAAATTAACAGGGGTTGTGATCTCAATCTTGTACGGAAGAATGGACCTTGGACGGCGGGAAAACGGAGGCTAAGTTTAGGCTAAAAGTCGGAAGTTTAGAGAGCGGCTTGGAAACCTATAACACTCTCGGAAAAAATCATGCTTGTGAATCAAAGACATGTAGGATGTTTCAGACACCTTGCAAATAGAAAATATTTCAGAAAGAGTAGATAGGTGAGAACGCCTAGCAAACCTAAAACACTATCGGGAGAAAGTACGTCTTGCGAACCGAAAACATACGATGGAAATGCAGGAAAAATCTTCATTTACTGGTTACTAAAACTTATAAATTATTATTTTTACCATGTGTCATCTAACCTTATTTTGTAAAATTTCAAGTTATTAAATTGGTTGATGGTATTAACGTAATCTAATTTCTACAGTTATCTCTAAAGTTTTCCAATAACCTAACTATAAGTTCTAACCAGTTAACGTGTGAATATTTATATCGATTGAAATTTGTTCACTATATTAGCAAAGACGATTCAATTTAAAATATTTATTTCATTACAGAGTGAAGGTGGATTATAGAAAATTTGGGTGAGCCAATAAAATAATTTGAAATTGTAAAAGGATTATACTGTACGCACAGCTGAAGCGATGAGTTACCAATAAATGATGAGTTACCAATAAAAGAAGAACAAAAAGAGAAATTTTAGTTAAAGTAAAATAAAATCTGGCACACTATACTGTCTTGAAATGGTTGCGCCTCCCATTTCATTGAATTATATCATAGCAATATAAACATGAAATTGGTAAAAACGCAAGATATTAATGTGTAATATAGAATTACTTGATCTCAAAATGGAGAATTATTTTCACACTAACTAGGGGTATGATGTCACACTCCTAACTTTTCTACGGAAATTGCTTTCTTACTTACTATGTATATTAAAAGCACCAAAAAAACTAAAACTTGTCCTCGACTTTCAAACTTCGAAAACAAACAAAAAATTGTAGTCATTTGGATTTTTGAAGAATCTTATACATAGTTAAACTTACTTCGGTACGCAATCTATTAAAATTTTGTGTTACAAATTTTAGGAGTGTGTAATTCTAAATTGAGGGGGCGGGGCGGTTTGTTGGAATCCTAGCCTGCAAATATCAGCAGAAAATGTCATGATATATAAGTGGGAGTTTAAACTGAAATGTTGAATATAATATGACAATTGCGAGATTAACTGTATATTTCCAAATTGATCCTAATTGCGGTTTCGTGTAAAGCTATGCGAATGCTTCTTAAATAGGTACTTTCTGGTTACATAATGTTAGAAAATTATTTGCAACTAATATTAAATTTATGCGAGTAGTTCAAGTTTTGATCTACATATTGTACTTAAATAGTATCTGCCGGTATCTAAGCATATACTATGCATATACTTATATACCTAGTAAATAATAAAATTTTGATTAATTTTAAGTTGTTATTAGCATCGAATTAATCCTTTCTGGGTCGGTTTTGCATAATAATAATATTAAAATATATTTTTAAAAAAATTGTTTTATTTAACAAAAATACGTTCGTATGCAATTGGAAAGGTTTATTTGTAGATCTGTTGCGATTGTTTTCTAGAGTTTGCAATATCAAAAACAACAGCTCGAAGCGAATCGGTAAACGATTTTCGTGAAGTACCCTAAAACTTTCCTTTTGGTTTGGAATTAGCTAAAATAAGGTCGTGCCTGCAATATTACAACAAAAGTTGGAAACTATTGTCAGCAGAACAGATTCTCTTAACTATTGTGTCTGGATGATATTAATTAATTTGCATGGCCATTATTTCGACAGTTAATTTTATTAGACCGATTTACAATTTTTCGTACACATTTTAAATTTACTGT
This sequence comes from Podabrus alpinus, assembly GCA_932274525.1. Taxonomy (NCBI): domain Eukaryota; kingdom Metazoa; phylum Arthropoda; class Insecta; order Coleoptera; family Cantharidae; genus Podabrus; species Podabrus alpinus. Next base: position 60,348,835 of record OW026457.1, on the reverse strand, counting down.
CAAATTTATATATTTTTACAGTGTATTGTGTACTAATTATCAACGTAGTTAGTTTAAGATTATCTTAAAAACACCAGGATTCTGAGATAAACTTTAATTTTTGTAAATAAAAATTACTTTGGTCGTATAATCTGTCATATTAGATGAATAGTTTTCTCACAAACATAACTAAGGCAAGCACGAAACAATGGTTGAGCGCCGTCATTATTGCATGACCGCGGTTTCGGTGTTACCAAAATGTCTCGACTTTATGAAACATGCAAGTAGAGATATTGGTATGCATGGTAAATGTATTATGCATAATATGAAGATGGTGATTGCCTTGTGGTAACACCGAAACCGCATTCATGTAATAAGACTAATATGATCCATGTTAGTTTGGCGTTGATATCCCTATCCTGGTGATGCTAATGAATTGCTTCATGCTTAATCTTTGGTTATGTATGTGAGAGAAGTATCCATCTAGTATGACGCTTCATACGATTATAAGTCATTGTACTTTCGCATACTATGGTTTTTTTTATTGTCAGTCGGTCACATTTTTTGTCAGCTTCGATAATTTATTCGAATTTAACATTAAGTTAATTCAATTTTTTTTGCTATGTACCATAAAAGTTATATAGATAACAGTTTAAACATACAAAAATGTAGAAGCGGTTCCGCTCTACTATACGGTACTGCTATAAATACCATAGGCCGGATTATCTTAATCTACTCAAGAGGCGCTCCGAGCGGCAAGTTCGTTTTACCCAGGGATTTTACGTAAAATTATTAGTGAGCTGTCAATCGTAAAGCAAATTTCAGCAGTGTTAACACGCATTATTTTAACCAATCATGCTCCGCGATCGTCAGTTTAGTACTATTTGGTTATGTATTCTTAAGAAAAACGGACCATATACCTATAGTAGTAGTTATAATAATATATTATTATGAGAAACCGGCAATAAGTTAGTGTTAAACATTTTATAAAAATTGTAGATTGTTTCGATGGTTTTTATTTCGGGTTGTTTGGATAACCTTGATGACATTAGAAAACAAACACATTGTGTTAAGAAGTTTTAGGATAAGAAGCTTCTAGGATTACACCCTCACGTGCACAGGTCTAGACGAAACTGACGAGGCGAAGTCTAATTTCTACTCACTCGAAACGTGTGTTTGAATCGGTAAAATTTTGTACGAGGAATTGGTGGGCTACTTGTTTAAGAACGTGTTTGCGTTAAGGTAGCAGGTGCTTTTTGTTTATTGCCTTTTATTATACTTCATGTGTGATTTTCCACACAATTCGCAGCTTAAATTGATGAAATATTGTACCTCAGCTAACAGTTGTATGTCTTGAATTTATATCGCAATTACGGAGTTAATTGCGAAACTTAATAAGACGCCAAGTGTGTAATTTAGTAAATTTTTGATGTTCACATTTAAGTTTCTTGTGGAAATTTTCATCCAAATTTGTAGTACCTACAATTTTTTTAAATATTGAAATATACTTATCGCAAATTTTATCAGGTTTTTTCTTAGTAATTTCGTCTTCCTTGGAATCAAGCAACCTTCTCACAATCAATAATTTTTAGGTTTGCTATAATTTTAATAATTCCACTCTCAGTGGACTTGAAAAGTTTTTAGGCTGTCTCATCATATTTTTTTCAATATTATTAGTTTTATATGTATTTATGGGTAAGCTTTCTTTAATAAATCATTATTTTATTTTGCAACAATTTTAAGTTGAACGTTTGAACTCCAATACGCTTCAATTCCCGTCGTTTGAGCCTCAAAGGTTTTTAATACAAATGCAATTCATTAGAACAATTTTGGGAGGGGGAGAAATGCTGTTTTAATAGGTTATTATTTTAATAACAGTAATACCAATCGATAAGGAAAAGTTTAAGCTCCAATGAGCTTCAATTTCCATCGTTTTAACCGCAAAGGTAAAAAAGTTAGAGCATTTTGTTGTAAATGATAAAATTTTAAACGTCACTCCGAGCAAGTAGCGCTTAATATTTTAGCGTTCTTGTCATATTAGGTAAATAAAGATTAATATTTATCAATCTAGTATACTACATAATATAATAAGTACTGTAGTTGCACCATTTTTCCAGAAACTCATAATTACTAAAAAAAAAGATCTAAAGTTTTTTGAAAACCAAAAAATTATTATGACCTATCATCAAACAAATGAATAAATTACTAAACAATTCCTTGGGTTTAATGAAAAGTAGGTGAGAGTGTAATAACCACCGCCACTACGAACTGTCTTGTAACCTTCCTAATGGAAAGATGAAGGTTTATATAGGCCCCTCCTGCAAAAAAATTCTGAGAATGTATTATCAAAATTTTGAGTAAATCGATTTTGAAGTTAGCTAATTTTCACTAATTCAGTGGTGAATTAACGAGATTCGAGGGCGCGTCGCTCATTCTGTGGTCAGTCCGTGCGCTATGATATACCCTAACACTTAGAATATTTCGGAGCGGCAGATGCAGCTCGACGCTCCTACATGTATCATCGATTATTTTTAGATTTTAAGCGATTTTTAGGGGGTGAAACGTAATAGTTTACTGCCCCATACCGCAACTATACTTTTTAATGCTATTTCGAGGTTCTCTCACATCCCGGTTTCATTTATCCCGGTTTTCTTGATGGGTGGTGCTTCTCGTATGTTTAGCCTAGTAACCAGAGTCAGAACCGCCCTGGAGGGGTGCAACGCGGAGCGGAGCGTAGGTTTTGACGATGGATTACCCTCCTGATCGAATGCACACCCCAAAATTAGAAGGATTTTTTTTTTTATTTTTCACTTTTTCGGCAATACACGGCTTATTTTCCATTTTTTTGATTATATTTATTACTAATATCCACTAATCACACCCCCATCTATCCGAATTTCAAAGAAAAATTCAAATCGGAGCGAAAAAATTTTACGCATTTTCAAGGGACCACGGGCGACTGATGCACATCGACCGTGGTCTGCCGCATACTCGATGCGACTTTCCCATACTTTTCAAATTGATTTTTCTCAAAATTTTGACTATACATTCTCAGGCGAAATTTTTACAGGACACTCTAATAAGGTTCCTTTCGCTATAAAAAAAATTTTGGGGAAATTTGGAGTGGCGGTGGTTAGGTAATTCTTCCCGAAAAGTATGTTTACATTAGAGTTATATTAAACAGATTGAGTTCGTTAGATGAATTGAATATGAATACTTGCCCTAAATCTAGTAAAGAGTTAATCTTCAGTTTCAAGTATTTTTAGGTATTACTTCAGTGTTCAAGCGTTACTTTCGGTAATTTCGAATTTCAAACAAAAGTGGTCCGTCAGCTAAAGCATTTAAAATAATTATATGGTTTCCTGCATAGGGCAACAATAATGAAATTTTGCTAGCTACTTGCTCGGAGTGATATTGGTAAAATTTACATTTTTACAATCTTAAACGCTGTAACTTTTTAATCTTTGGTGTTCAAATGATGAAAATTCAAGCTCGTTGGAGCTTAAACGATTATTTATCGATTGACACCTATAACGGATTTTGGACTTTACATCCGTTATAATCAACCTTGTACATCAATTTGGTTGGCCACTGCCATTTCATTTCAATTGAATGAGATGGTGGTGTAGACTCTGCCATATTTTGTTATCTGTTTCCGGAACGCGAGTCGTGCTGCGCGCTGCATCGGGAGTCTTGGTTAGAATTTCGTAGGAGAAGGTCGACATTTTTATGTACTGTGGAGTGATTATGGGGGTTGGTTTCAAGATGGCAAGATATGGTTTCGATTGGGGATTTTCAGTCCGACAATCCGAGTGATTATATGGAATTTGTTTGTTTCCATCCCAGGAAGGGATTTGCATTCGTGATTGGAGGATGATGGTTTTTTTTGTCCTGCCATGTGTTCTGGACGGACCACCCTCGCCCATAATTTCTGGGAAGGATTTTTATCCGCTCAATTGGTGAGTTACCTAATTCTTTTATTGAGTGCTTCACAGTATTTCTTATTCAATTGGCCACTTTTTAATACCAGAAGCTCGAAGACGAAATTCACCCTTGGCCTTTCAATGTTTTTTATTTTAATTATGTGTACCACTTTGGTTTGTCTTTCCTTTTTGTCTTGCATTTTTATATCCCATATTGCAATGGCTTTTAATATTTTATATTCCTGCAACGAGATGATTACGCCTATCTTATCTCATTTGCGTTCGCAAACGTAGAAGTACATTTGTGTTTGAATTTGATGCTTGATTGGTAATTAATATTTAATTATATTATTATGCTTTGTTTTAATTAAATAAATTTAAGCTGTGTTTAATTTCTACGTTATAACATCGAACGACGTTAGTATAATGCATGTGACGATGAGACTTCCAAGTGGGTGTCTTACGTTCGAGTCTTGTATTTTTAATAATTATGTTTCTTATTTTTTTTGTGTTTAATTATGATTTAATATTACTTTTATAAAGGCTGCGATGTGCGACCAAGATATATACAGAGTGCGGCATTGCGCCGGGGTCGCTGCTATTTGGTTTGGTCGTCGGAAGCTCGGTGGTTACCTTAGTGGGATTTTATTATGACCATTCGAGTGTTCCGTCGATTGATTGTTTGGGTGGTGATTCTTGGTGGCAGTGTGGTCGCTACTGTGCCGTTCTGGTCGGCTACTGTAGTGGGCTACTGTGTTAACGGTTCACTGGCGCTATAATATACCAGCATACATCGAATATCTTTATGCCTTGTAGCAATGAACATCGTATTGTTTATTTTTATGTTTATTTTTATTTTATTGTTAAGTTTATTTTGTGTGTGTTTGCAAAGCTGCTTCCTTGAGTTTCTCCGAGGCGTTTTTACACGACCCATGGCCCTCGCATACCGACGTTTCCATCAAAGAGCTAGTTGACCTAAGATCAGGGCTCCACGCATTTAAAAGTAGAAGGTTCTTACCTTCTGCGTGGACTTTATCTTCTCCAAACTGCTTCTCATTAGAGCAGTAAGGAAAGATTTAGTTTCACACCTATTTTATAAAATAATAATTCGGGATGGGGGACTGTCGTTTCTACAGCCCCTAAAGTTTTCGCGAATAACTTCGCGATGTGGGTAGTTCAAATGATTTTAATGAAATCTCATTGGAGCACAAACGTTTGACTCTAATTTCTTTTAAAAAATTCGCGATCAATTGTGAATTCTTTGCTTTTTTAAATATTGAGGTTGGTTGATAAGTCCTAAGAAGGACATGTAATGCATGTAAGTTACATTTCATTAAATTGGTTAATAAATCAAGTAAATATAAAATTTAAATTTTCTAAACAAATTAAAACTAAATATTATATAAAAGTGTGAAGAAGCGCTATTATAGTTGACCTTTCCTCAAATAATTCGGGCAAAAATATTAGGGGCTGTCCAAAGATCTTGTGATTAGCTACATGCGTAGATGAAAACGTCGATTATCCAGCCTATTGGTTACTTGCTAAATACACAAATTACGGGTATGTTGATAAAATTATAACTAAAAAATGGACTTGCCTAATACAACACAAATGTGATTTGAAACAGGTTCACACAGAAAATTTATTTGTAAGATATCAGAATTTTCTATAATTGATAACAAAAAAACAATAACCCCCAGTAAAATATTTTTAACGTTTTTTCGATCATCTAAATTATGGCAATGAAATATTTTTGACGATCAGAATTTTCTTCTTGGTTTGATTTTCAACTAATATATAGGTTACAGTTTCATTCGCTAATAATAGCAATAGTGGTCAGGGTGAATAGAATTTGTTGAATTGATGTTATAAATTATTTATAAGGCAAAAGGCAAAAGGGTAATTAACGAGAATATGTTCGTATAATTAATGAGATAATGGTTAAAATTTATTATAGTGATTTTAAAATAAGTTGTGAACATTCATATTATGTAAATTTAGAGAAAATATAAAAATTTAAAATCGTCAAGTTGCTCAAAGAATGATTGGACGAAAATTCTGGTTAGATTATAGGACTTCTTTTAAAAGTTTGATCGAACAAACATACATAAAATTTTGGATGAATATTTTGGATACTTTAGCTAATAATTTAAATATAATTTGAAGAAAATAAGTGATCATGATTATAAGATTAATTATTGGAGAAAGAGAAAACTTATAATTTTATGGAGAAGTTTTTGAAATATTATGGTTCATCATATGGTTACATAGTGCTGTGATTCAAGCTACCAGGCCAATGCAAATTATTGAATTTCCAACTTAATTTAAAACATTACATTAAATTTGACCTAATTAAAACTTTACTGATACAAAAGATAAACTAATTTCACAATTTTTCTATATTATGAGAATCTAAAGATCTTTAAAGATTGAAAAGCATCATATAAAGCTGTAAGATAGATTCATGAAGGAGATTGCCACTTCAAAATTTTGTATAAAAGATTATTTAAGTCAAAAACTGTAATTTTGATGTAAATGGTTATCACTAAGAACATAACCAAAAATTTTACGTTACAAAAATGGAATTTATTCCATGAATAACATGTTCTGTACAAAATTGATTATATCAAAATGTATTATGTAATCCACTCTTTGTAATGACAATAATTTGCTTCTGTAAATCTATAAAAAGGTAAATAGAGTTCAATTTCGCTTGAAAAATGTGATAAGACAAATTTGTGATAAGAAAGTCAAAAGTCCATCTAAATTTTGCCTACAAAGTGCTCCTGTATTCAAAAGACGTCTGGGAACCACTACATAAATCAAGTCATCATATTTGGAAACGATCCTGAAAATATCAAAACATTTGGTTAATGTAAAATTTCAAAAAGTATTAAACTTGACCTACTGATAATCAAATTCGACCGATTTTGGAAAACGGCGCAGCCAAATCGAGCAGTCTATTTTTAACTCTTGAAACGACAGGACGTGTGTACCTCCAAAGTGAACAATTTTATCCAAAAACGTCAAGATGTTCGACGAGCCGAATGTTTATTAAAAACTAGATAGTGGTTATCTAAGAAAATGGCTACCTTTAGATGAAAAACATCAACAATAATGTGTAAAAAATGCGACTCACCTTTCAAATGCCTGGGAAATAAATATCACAACACAATGCATCAGTACTCCACAAATTTGATGCAATTGATCAACAAGTGTCAACTGGTAAATCAACGTCGTACGGTTGCAAAACAGGAGCGAATTTTTATCAACAACCATCAACGCGGCGCTAGTTGAGTGAAACGCTGTGAAGTGACCGCGCATCGCAATTGTGTCAGTGCGCACTCTTTACAAAAAGGATATTCAAATTTAAAAGGTATTTCAAATATTTTATATTATTAATTTTATTATTGTAACATTTTATACGCCACAAGAAGACATTTTTGAATTTACAACATTTCGATTTATTTAATGTTTATTATTGTACTTAACAGATAAAAATTTATCTGCAACCATTTGTTTATTTACAAAATTTGTAATTGCGCTTGCAAAACAAATTATTTTGATTAATATAAAACTATTTTTGATTCAACATAATCTTTTATTCTTACGATTCAATTCAAAGACAGCAAGTATTTCAATTTTGAAACGTAATCACAACTACAAAAGTGAATTAGTTTATCTCCGAATATCATTTCATCAACAATTTTCTATCTGCAAAAGTATTTACTCCACAACAAGCATCCCTTAATTGAGTTTGACCTGAACCTACCATACCTTGAGTGAATCTCCACGACTGAGCTATACAAAAGGGACAAGGATCGTGAATTTCTGGATAAAATTGCACCCTCGAAAATTTCATTTTTCAATTTATAAATTTGCTTTCATTCAGAAAGCTGGCGCCTAACACAAAACCCGGGGTGTGCAAATTTTGAAAGAAATTACACAGCAATAGGTTTGGAGGTTAGGTTGAATGAAAAAATCGGATATTGGTTTGAAGCATGGAAGTGTTCGAACTTTTGGATCGATTAAGTGGTTGATTACAACAGGGAGGAATAAAAATAATAAAACTTGCCTTTTTTAAGAGCGATGATGCTGGAATTTTGTAAATCATCACTACATATGGTTTACAGCTGTATTTGGAATACCACAATATTCTAATCATCATCGTATATCAGATGTAATTTCGATAAAGAACTGTTTGAAAGTTTTACTACGATATAAAACACGCGCATTTTAAATAAAATATGTAATATATCAAGGGATTAATTAATTAATGAGAATTGTATTTCTTGTATAGAATAAAAAGGAAGAAAACGGAACCTATTTCAAGCGCCTAACAGATTTGACGAATTATGTAATCATAGTTAAATTTTCATACTTAACACAATTTATTTACTCACAATTTTTTATCATACCGAGGTGTTTACACTCCACCAATTTTTTTATTTAAAAGGTTTTACGTATTTCTATGAATTATTTTAAATTTAATGATTTTTTATTTTGTTCATTTGAACACAGAAATTGAACTTCATTGTGACAATTAATTTCGGAATCTCATGCTAATAAGAACCGGAGCTAGGGGAAATTCTGTTTACAACTAAATTTGTAAATCCAATAAATAGGAATTCCATTTCCGGTTTTACCTATTGCGTTTACACAACATCTTCCGGCTTTCCCTGGTTGTGCTCGTTGCATGCTGAAAATGCGTGATGAGTACAGGCGATCTATAGCTTAACGTGGATTCTGCACCACGGGAATAAATTTCCTTAATAGTTCATCTGGACTAGGAAAGTATTAAGATCATTTTTGTAATGTTACCTGGGGCCAGCAGCTAGGCATTTGGTGGGCGAAAAACCTAATAGAAAGTGTGCCTCGAAATTTAAACCCTGACGTTGGCACAACGTAAGCTAACCCGCTCGAACATTCACTCACATATTTACTTAATTTATAGATAAGACTTGACTGATATACTCTAATTAGAGTTTTAAAAAGAATAGCACCCAAAAGAAAGTCAAATTGTATAATTATTATTTTACAAATATTTCCATATCGATACCTTTTTGTCAAAATATCGTAAGTAACTTTTAGTGAATTTTACAGGAGACGTTTTTTTTTGTTTATTTGATTTTTGTATAATTCAATACTATGAAAGTGGATTATTTATTGTTTTAAGGTAACTTCTTTGCGAAAATCAGGTTAATTTTGGTATAAATTTCACGTTTTCCTATGTTTTATGTCACTTAAGTTATTTTGGCAGGACAAGATTAATGTGTTGTAATCAAATAATTATCGTAAATGACACACTTACGATACACGGGCATGCACAATTTTTATACCAGGCATGTTTACGATATTTTGGCAAGATCTATTAATTTGTTAAATAATTTTCATAGTCATTATTTTCATGGAAAACTTATAATTATTATTGAAAATAACTTAATTTTGGGTGTGAGGGAATGCAATCAAACAACTAATACCGTTAGGCCAACGTTTCGATCAATTTATTCGATCATCATCAGGTGATGATCATCTGATCAAGAGTATCGTTAACTCATTTTCGGAGAATAACTGATCATTACTGTTATCAAAATACTGAATAGGCATAATTCGTTTTGTTTCAATAATTCGTCATTTTGTATTCGAATAGCATTTTCCATTATAATTTTTGTTCTAGTCTTACAGTTGTTAATCTTTGGAGACATCATTTATTTAATTAATAACGCGAAAAGTGAACCTATGAAAAAATAAAAAATAAAAATTGGAACGTCTAATAACACATTAGAAGACCTCATAAACATGGAAATAAATGCTCATAATCAATTCACAGTGTAGTAGTTGTGTTATAATGATTTTTAATTGAAAACATAGTTTAGCACACTTCAAATTGATAATGAATATACAAATATTTTTAATAAAGTAAAGATTGAAAACTAAAACTCATTACGTTCTATAAAACGTAAATTCTGTTATTTATTCATTTTTAAAAGGAAATAATGAAGACATTGTACTTACGTAAACGATTAACACACTAATAATGGTACCCAAACTTATATCGTAAGTTGCAAAACATATCCCTTCCCCATTGTTTTTATGGTACTTACGATACTTTTCAGGTATGTGTGTCTTTTTAATCTGATACTTACGACAATACTCGCGGTTAGCATCTATTTGTTAGCATTAATTTGTTGCTTACGATAAAATAAAACTGATTTTAGACCATCACAAACTTAAAATAGAATTACCATACTTTAACAAAACGTGTATAAACGTCTGATGCTTACGATAGCCGCGAAATCTCATTTTCGGAAAAAATGTCACTTACGATACTTTGCCAAAAAGGTATCGATATATTCACATATTACAATATAGTTAACAATGTCAAATACATCTATAATATTTTGCACCCGAGATAGCTACTTTGATAAATCAAAATTTTGAAAACAAAAAAAAACAGTCCAAAAAGCATTGAAAATTTATTGCACAACTACGCTCCTAAACATGTATTTGTTTTTAAGGCCGTAGAAAGAAAATGGGATAGATATGGGGATTATGCCCTCGTTGTTGGAGAAGTATATATTATAAGCTTTGTTTTCTCCAATTTATTTTGTTATTTACCTGTATCTCTGAAGTCGTAAAAATTGAGTTATTTTACTTTCGACCAGAAATGTGCTAATCGGATCGACTGTGCGAAAGTTTGAATGCAAAGGCAAATAACAAATGCTAGATGAAATTACATTGAAGAAATAAGGCTTGAGTTCGTCTTAAAGAGAAAACTCAACTGAAAAAAAACCATGCACAAAAGATCATCGATGCCGAAAAACTATGTAAATAACAAAAGTAGTCTCCGGAACTTCATTTGAAAGCCCAATATGTAAGCAATGTCTCAAGAGCGATTTACCTCATCGAATATTAACCAAACCATTTCCTTGGTGAATCCTGATAAATCTCGGTCATGAACACTTCATCGAAAAATGGGATCCAAGAGAAAACTGCAAATACAATATCTTTAAAATTCATTACATGTTTATTAGGATCGTGGAATTTTTGAAAGGCCAATTTTTGCATTGATGGTGTCGAAAGATAGGTTATGTTACTTATAATATGAATGTCTTTTGACATAAAATAAAAACATACAGTTTATTTCGTTGCAATAAAATACAAAATTATTATAATTGCATAATATCTGGTATTTTATTAAAGGAAACTAAATGACAATTTTGTAATGTTTCCTTATATCGCCACCTCATGCGCAGATGTCCAGAATCAAGTGTTGCACAAAGCGAATACCTTTTCATCTTATAATCATTAAGATGTACATGATTAAACTAATGCCTCTTAAAAATTATGTGATTACAAAAACTCATGAAACGCAATTTGCTGACACTAGTAATGTTTCATGGGAAAATATACGATGGACGAAACAACGTCTTTTATTCAACAGTAAAATTCTAAGATAGTCGATCGCATTAACAAAAGGAGTACGTAAAAAGTCACCTCGATTTTAAAAATTCCCTAAGGATATTCGGAAAGCTGAAGGTTTATGCAGTAGATTTTAAAAAAATTACGGAATATTCACATTTAACCCTTCAAAACAACCCTTGAAGTTGTTGAAAATTGGTTACTTTCCATAGCTCAACCAGGTTGACCACAAGGACCAGTTGTGAATATTTTTGTGATCAATGAAGGATAAATAATCTGATTATTTAACAAACTCTTTATTAAAAACACTATTAACATTTATTTGTAACTGCACAACTCAGTTGCAAAGAGTTTAATCTTTTATTTCCTGGTGATGCCTTTACGGATGCTTGCTATAAACTAAAAGATACCGCAGAAACTAATAAAATTTACAGTACATTTACAAATATTTTTCAAGTTTTGGAATATTTCCCAAACCATGGAAGGACCTTTGTCTGATATTACCATTGTCGATTTCTGAAACCAAATGTCTCCTCTAAGTAGGTACAATAAAATAATCCAATGAAGAGAACATCTGTCATCTAGCAATTGAAAGACATTTTTAATTTCAACCGGCAAAGTACCTGACAATCGACAATGGTAATTCAAGAATATTGCCTAATCTAAATCCTAAAATTATGTAGTTGCCGACGCAACACATTATTAGGAAACGATTTTTTTCCGCAAGTTGAACGTTAAAGTTAGAAACACCCGAAAAACTACATCCCTTTTTTATCAATACTTTTTGTGTTTCTTAATATTCCGCAAATATTTTTGGTTATTTCTACTATATAAACCGCCAGCTTTCCGAATATTTATAGGGAATTTTTAAACACCAGGTGACTAAATTCGTGCTACTCCCACAAATAATTAATGAACGGGTTAGTTTTCTGTTTTGTAATAGTATAACCGAAATGTCAGTTTAATATTCTTCTTCTTCCGTCCGGAAATTTAGCTGCGAATCTCAGTCGAAACGAAATTTTTCTTTATAAAACGCCAAAAAAATATTAAGGCTTGTATGTAACTTTTTGAAGTTATGTTGGATGGGCTGGAAGTGAGTACTCCTAATATCTATATTTGTCCCCCTTGCTGCATTACAACTTGCCAATACCTCATGTATGTAAATATTCCAAATGGTTCTCGAGATATTTCGTGTGGATCGTTGTTATTCTATTGAATTATTAGTATAAAATTTAGGATGTAAATCGCTCAAATTGTGTGATGCAACATAGATAACTCTCCCTTATATATATTAAAGCTAGAATATTGTGCATTTTCTCTGTTAAATAATAACCTTAACCTCAATTAATAATATCGTCTAATGCGGCCAACAAAAATTATCTTTCACTTATAATTTTCTTTATGTATGAAGTTGCACTAGATCTTCTGTAACTTGGAAGCTAAGTGTTTCATATAGTTTGTTAAGTTTGCATGAATGCATCTTAGTGCACTCTAACATCCACCCGACTTGGTAAAATAGCTTCACTCATGATATGGCACACACTAGAATGGACGCTGTTTGAACTTATATTACATAATGTGGTTTTAACTCAAGAGCGAAATCAATAATTTTTAGATGACTGTTTCAGAAAACGTGCTAAAGAAGTATTGCAATGCTTCGTCTATTATTCACATATTTTGACTACAAGACACGAATGATATGAAAAAGTTAAATTCTCTGTATACGTGATCATAATAAATGACTATCTTTCTATTTACGTTACTCTGTTCTAAAATCAGAAATAAAAATATATTTACAGCTCCATCAATGGAATTTATATGCAATACTTCCTTACCATTATTACTTTCATGGTATCGTAACTTCTAATAAATGAATGCATTAACAGTTCGAACGAGGTAATCATCAAGTAAAAGTAATATGAAACATAATGTAAATGTAAAATTTTACGAAGTACAGGAACTCATGTAAATACTCGTATGTGTTTAGATGATGTTACAGTTTTTGATTGTTCATATTAATTTTCTTTACAATCAAAATTGTATTCTATATTGTTACTAATATAATGTTTCATATAATTTATTCAAATACCTAGTTATTAATAGAAAATGTATGTTCGTTCATTGTACTCGTTTACTTACATGTACTTGGTATTGTGTAACATACATATTGCTGTGTTAATTACCGAATTTTATTTTTTTTATAGCGAGGGTTGAATAACAGCACCTTTTTTTTTCTAATTTAAAATTTCCTTGATCAGCATTGAGAATCTCAGGGTCAAAAGGTAGGTTCATGTAATCTATTGGAACTCTCATAAATTAACTCATTAACAATCTTTCTCATAAAGATTACTTGACAGAAAGAAAATATCAAATTTGCATCTGCTTTTCTCTTTGATCTATAACTGCAAAAATTTGAAATTAAACGCATACGTAGCCAAGTGAAAAACAATGTAATTTATTGACATAATAAAATTTGAAAAACAAATATTGATTTTATCATTAACAAATTAAATTGCACAAACGAAATAATTTTGATTTATAAAACCCCAATGTTTTGCATAACCGAAATAAATAGCGCAATAATTTGTCTATTTCGAATAAAGAAATTCTACGCACACAAAAATTCTTACCCGGGTATTCGTTCTTTTGTACTCGCACTATCTCGGAGTTGCACGTGTAGCGTTGGTGTCTCGGTTTTTGATACAGCTTCCAGAATTGACTAAACCAAATGAGCAGAAATGACCGTTGACCAAATCTTCAATCTCGGACCGTCCAATCAATCACAGGCAAGTTGATTTTCTTAATTTTTACTATTAATATCCTTAGTTTACTAAATTCCCATAAGATTTTCAATTGTTCCAATATTTTTTTATCAGTTCACTTTTTGTTCCAATAACCAAATCTCCAATCTTAATTATCAAAACCATTAAATTAATTGTTTCATAAATTTCCAGAATATTTGCTTTTTCCACAGTTAGTTTGATAGTTTCAATTAAACTAACTAAATATCCAAATTAATCTTATGATTACTCAAATAACTTAATCACTTTGTATTATCAGCTCGCTGACCATTAACTTCAAAAAAAAAGAAACGTCTTCCCAGAACCATGGACGAGACGCAATCCTCCACGTCCTAACGTCGCCGTGGACTCAAGACAACTCTCACTTAATACGTCCTAATGTCACCGTGGACGTGGCTCCACTAACTTCTTATCAACTTCCAAAATTGTTCTACCAACGCTATCACTCGCGCATGTACTTTTCGAACCGCCACTCATTTAAATTTAAAAATCCTGTATTTACAAATAATTTAATTAATTTAATTTGTTATTTTATTCCTTGAACAAACTCTTACCAATATTTATCTTTTTACATCTTGTCTTTCATTATCTTTCAGGGTTAGCAGCGTATGTATCTTTTGTCTTCCTGAGGCAAAGCAGTTAGTTAATTCTTCAGATCAAGGAGAAATCAGATACAATTAATCAACTACCCATTATGGTCTGATCAAATGAAAGGGACTTTATGAGTGTTCCAACCTTTAAAAAATGACATAAAATCATCCCTTATCGAGCAATTAGCACAAAAATCATATTCTGAACAAAATATCACAGCAATATGTAAATAATATTGTTTTTGATTTAGTATATTGTAAAATAATTTTAAAATACCCAAATGAATAATAAATTAATGTGTGTGTAAATATAGAGTCGAGAATTATTAATTATTCGTCATACACAGTACTTTGTAATTTTGTGGGGAAAATATACAATTCTAATTTCCATTTCTCGTTGTTTAAATCCCCTGGATACAACAGCATTACTACAATTAAATTAATGGTTTAGCATATTTATGTTCTATTAGTTAGCAATAGATACAGATTTGATGTCATTGAATTAATATAAGTGAACAATAAAGGCAAATTACATTTTGATATTGTGTTTAGTGTGTAATTGTTTATAAACTATTTTAGTCTTTTAAGTCGGTTTGGTAAAACACTGCAGCATACTACAATGCAAAATTATGCTGTACTACGAAGAGGATTAATCAAGTTACCCTCGCGGGGGTCATAAAACAAAACAGTAACTAAGAATGAATTTATTTTGCAAGAGTTTAAACGCAACGGCTCAGGCTCAAAGATTTAGACTGTTTGAAAGGCTTTTTCTAGCTTACATTCTATCTTATTAATTAAAAAGCATTTACATTAGAACTACGTCAAAGTTGCGTGCAATTAATTGAAATTAGCAATGCATTAAAAAATATTTCATTATGAAAAGCTTTTTCGTCACTCTTTTAAACGATCCCATTTTTTTATCCCATTTTACTAGACTTGTTAACAGTGTAAATTTCTGAACGTTACATTTGATTTACATACTCATATACGCGTTTTAACAATTGACAATAACATTTTTAATGCTACTATTAATAAAAATCCAATACAATATCAATACTAATGGCATGTACTTTTTCATATTATTATTACTTCGAACTGAATTCGAACAATTGTTAAATGGTACATTTTCGTATAATAATTATTAATTAATGTAAATAATATAAGTGTGTTATCGGAAATAACTTAATCAAGTTCATTGAAAGTTTAAGTTGAAGTTCACAGCAATAGCTTGGTGTGATCTCTCTGGATAAGTTAGGACTTGTCAAGCAGCTAAATTTAATTTGTAACTTGTAGGCACTTGCTTTCCTACGGCAACTCATATTATAGTTTTAAAGCAGTACTTTTTGTACATTTGTCACAATAATTTATTAAAAAGCAAACTATCAAGTATTAGGCCACTTTGTTGTATAAACTTATAAATTTTTATTTTAGTTCAAATCATATTGATTTATTATGTTATTTCACATTTGCCTCTATGAGTCGCATCTATATCAAGTAACCAAACGTGCATAATATGAATTGTGAGGTTAAACAGATGCTTAGATCGATTAAAGATGTGTTTACGTATAGAGAACATATATTTTCCCCAAATCTCATTTTGGTTTCTACGTTATTTCCATGACATGCACTTTTTCGGCTTCCTATTCGTTTATGAATATAACCACATACTTTGATGTTTTGGAATCCATTTTCTGGCTGGATTAGCCCGTATTTTCGGCGGTTTCTTTACGCTCTACATATTCTTCGCTTCCTTCATGAATCGTTCCCATAAATTTTCATGCAGGGAATATCTCTCCTTCCAAACACCTCCATACCTTTAAAATCTCTGATCACCTTTTCCTTCCAACCTGCTCTTTGACTCACTCTTCCGGTAGTCATCTCATTACATACCAGATTGTTCTCCCCCCCCTTCATGGGATACTATCACACGTCCCATTCTTCTCAATACATTGTATATCTAATGCATGTTCTATATTGTCCTTTCCTGATCTTTATGATCCACAACATCCTCATACAAACATACCCATTTCTTTTGTAGTCACAACTGTAATGTAAACGCCTGCGCAAACGAAAACTGCAATATATGAAATTTGAATGATATTTTAGTGAACATTTAATTACCAACTTATATTGTATAATATGTATGTTTATTGAATGATATTATGTTAGTGTTGAACTCAGGTTATCCGTCATATTTATCCACTTATCAACCAATTAGTGCGAATCACCTATGAGATCGTTTGGCATCATTTACAAACTTTCTACCCTAATTGTTATAATTTCTATGCCCACATCTGCTCCATAGATATGTACCTAATTTAATTTTATTACACATTTAGTAAATATTTTGACAATTCAAAGTTAATTTTTATTTTTATTGCAAAAGTTTAAAACAGATCATACTTGGTGTTCAATTATCGTCTAATGCATTTCTGATGCCATCGCAGTAGTCCTCACATTTTTAATTTTCGTTTTTATATTCGAAAACTTAGCAACTAAAGTTCTACAGTATTTGGCATTATTATTCTGATCGGAATTTCAGAAACCCATATCCAAGTTTTGTTTTTTTACATTTTGAATCTTCAATGCAGCAATTCGGATAAATGATTTTGTTAAACTAAGAAAATAAATATATACGAGTACTATGTTTTCGTATGTTTTTTAGAACGAAGCCTTTCAAAAATGTAATTTTGATGCTTCATGAATTTTAATAAGATGGAACACCATTTTAAGGGCCTGTCTCTTCGGAATACCTCATTATGCCCTCTTTTCGTTTTAATTGTTTTTCCTTTAAATAAAATTCAAATTTTTGAATATGATAACCAAAACACATTTATATCGATTATATTTTTTATAGTAACACGTTGACAATAATTATCAAAAAGTTTAGCATACAATTATTAAAGTACACCCTATACAAAATGTTACAACTATGTTTAAAATTATAACCGCACACAAATGCATTAATTTGTTATCAGTCCGGTACAGTGAAAGTTTATAAATTTTTTTATTACATTTGCTCACCTACATTCCTGCTGGCGTAAAGTTCTTATCAATTTCCGTAGGCGTTCGTTTCCCAAAATCAACTTTACCATTATTCTTGAAAAATCCAAATGATCTTGTACCTTTTTCTAATTTGAATCTGCTCCATCAATGCAGCATCGCCTCTTTCCTTTGATTCTCGTATTATTCTCATTGTCTTCCCAATTTTTGTGAAAAATCTTTCCATGTGCAAAACTTCATTCATTAATTTTTAGATAACTCTGCACAGATCCAAAATATGCAATTTTAACCAATTTCTGCAATCAAATTAATTGCTCTTACAATTTCACCTCAATCACTAAAATTACCGTTCCTCGGTAATTACAAATTCCAAATAGATTGTTCATCGACAATCCTCACTCAATGGTGATCGAACGACAACCCTCCACTTCGACAACACACTCTACGGTGGTCGATCAACAACCGCCTTCTTTGCGTTCTACTTTTCCTTTCTCCACCTGGACGTAATCTTTCTTGCTGTTTTCTCGACCTGGACGTAATCAAAGCGAAAAGCATTGCGCCTTCGTCCATAAAGATACTCAAAACTTTGTTAACTTTGAAATTACACGTCAACATAATATATTCGGTTTTGAACGTCTTGCGACATTTTCCCCATACCTCCCTGTCTGTGCTTGTTGCGTGTTTGAAATATGTGATGAGCACAGAGGCCTACAGTTTAACGTGGATTAAAAAAAAACACGCGAATTTTTACACCGCCCACTCCGATCAGCGATGGATTTTAGCCGTAAATAATGTTATCTGGGACCAGCAGTAGATATTAAGGTATAAGAAAATAAATACTTTTTCTATAATAACTCTTGTACATTCATGTTATCCCTTAAAGTCTTCTTTCTTCTTCTAAGTCATATTGTTCGTTTCCGCACGTCGTGACCCAATCTCTTTCTATGTATGTAATATGCGTTCCAAGTGTATCTCTAATGAGAAGGTAGCTCGGAACAGATAATGTCCACGCAGAAAATAAATTCTACTTTAATTTGCGTGGGGCCCTGATGGTAGGTATAAGCCAGCTCGATATAGCGGCGGCGAGGCCGTGGGTCGTGTCAAATGAACGTCCCGAAGAAAATCAAGGAAACAGCTTTGCTAACACAACATAAATAAAATCAGCAATGAGATGTTCGTTGCCGGAAGGTGATGACATAAGCGATGTCGGATGGAAATTGCGTTAGCCGACCAGGACTAGTACAGGGGCAACAACATTGCCACCAAGAACCACTCCCCCACAATCAATTAACGGAACGTTCGAGTAGTCATTTAAAAAAAATCCCACAAACGGTGGAACCACAATCGAACTTCCAACAATCCAACAAGCGGAAGCTACCCCGATGAAATGCAACACCCTCTACGTTGGTCGCACATCGCTGCCTTCTTAAAAAAAACATATAACCAAAAATAAACGCAAAAAAAAAGTTTAACATAGAATTTCAAATACAAGATTTGAACCCATGTCAAACGCGTAGGAATTACCTTGCCAATGCATTAGACCAACGCTGTTCGATGTCACTTAGTAAAAATAATGCCCAGTTAAAATTCAATAAAATAAAACATAATAATATAATTAATAATTAATTCGTTTTCAAACATAAAATTCAAACACTAGCATTAAAATTCACGTCTGCGAACGTAAGGTTAGATAGCCTCTAATCAAGTCAAACAGAAATGCACAACCTGCAACTTCACGATTATTTCGGCCAAAAACGCTCCAATCAAAAAATGCATGGCAAAAGAAAAACCTAAATAATAAAACAGAAAAAAATACATGAATCAGCCAAAGGTGAATTCAAACAAAAGCGAACTCCAGGTGGACGGAGCAAAATCAGCCAAGTCGATCAACGCAATCCACTGTGAAACAATCAACCAAATAACATAAATGTTACTTACCACTCCGAACGGGTTACCAAAACAAGCATTCAACGGTCGGACCACTCCACACTGTGGGGTTCCGTCAACGGACCGCAATGACCCAGGGTTGCCCCGTACGAGCTCCAAATCCATGATTATTCCACAGAACACACACAAATCGACATTGGTGTGTGAAAAATTCACACCCTCCTTCTTGCTTCAAAAACTGACACCAGAGCGTCTTGCTCGTTCAATAGTTCACCCAAGACTGTCCTTTTGCGCAGTCTTGATCAAATCCCCATCTCGGCGCGGATATAATGCGCTTTTAAAAGAATAATTGATATATAGGGTTGAACGTAAGTGATGGATTGCAAAAATCCGTCACAATACATAGAGGACTCACTTGTTTAACGTGGGCTCCGAACCATGGAAGGTGTAACACACTTCATTTCGAGATGGGCACTTATGGCAGATTATGTCGGCGGTTTGCCATTCCCTTCTGAGGAGTGACGTCCAGAATAAAGTTCTTACCCTGCCTGGATTCGAACCGCTTTACTGATAATATAATTTATTAAAATAACAATTTTGGAAATTGCCAAGTACTAGCGGGACGTAACGGTTTCTCATCATTTTAGTTAAACAATATAACTTGTAAGGTACATTACTTCCTTACTTTATGTAAGGAGTCCCGTCCATATCAAAATATCAACACTCAGATATGACGGGAAAGTGGACAGTAGGGTGAAATAAAACAGAAGCTCTAATCGATCGATGTTTCGAAAACTGCATTGTTCCTCTGCCTCAGGATCAATAAAGAATTTTGTGTTAGACTCAACAATGCAAATAGAGCGGAGTAACCCCAGTCAAAAATCTAATGGCCATCATGTCTCGATTATAAAATCGCAAATTAAACAAAACAATAATTAACATATTAACCGTAAAGGTAAATACAATAAAATAACAGCATAAAATATGTTCGATATCGTAAGCATGCAGATCGCATCACAGATTCTAAAATATATTTTATATGCGCAACAATATTATCCTAATATTAAAATATGATTAAGTTTTGTACCTACTGAGTTTATTCGGTTAACAACAAAGCATTACCGACCAACTGACTTTGTTTTCATTGTTAAACTGGACTAATCTTGAGGTTTCTGGATTTCTAAATTAAATTCTGATTGGCCAACTGCATCCCATGGAATTTCCGCGGCGACGCAGCTACGCATGTGACAGTGCCGCCACAAACTGAACAATATATTATTTCTTATATTAATTGGAGAAATTATTCTATTAGAAATATATTATAATTAGTATGACATATTAATAATTAGTATACGTGTTTTATACTCGAGTTATCGTGAGAAACCGTAATTTGTATATCGCTTGATGGTACATAGAAGACTAGGAGAAATCTAATTTTAATTAATTGTTTATTTTTCAAACAAAACTTTCGTTATTATTTAATAATAATTGAGCATTGATAATTCTGCACACCGTCACGTAGGCATGCTAGTGTTTGTACTGCTGCAGGCATTTTCTAAGATACCATTTTCTTATATTGTATTAGGATTATGAAGTTGTAGGTTGTAGTAATCCGTGTAAGGAGACGAGAAGAACAATTTTGTAAATACATATTATTTTTGTAATAATACGATTGTTAGTTTCTTGAATTTTCTTGAGAATGCTTGAATTTGAAGCCAAGGTTGGTACTTGTGACACGAAATAAGGAATTCTTTAATGAATTTTATCGGAACAAATTCATGTATTGGATTCGTTGACTTCGAAATGTCACAATTTAGTTTTGAATCCTTGGTCTTCTTGTTCTTCTTAAGCCAGGAGGTTTTTCTGTTCCTTTACCTCTCACTGGAGCTCGGTGGATGAAGATTGCTATCACTTCCACCAAATAGTATTTTTTAAGTGGGCTGATTTCGTTGCTTGTTGTGAGATTTCGCGGTGCAAATACGTATTTGGTACTTGTTATTTTGAACCTAAGTACCTGAAAGCCATTACCTGCTCCACCATATCGTCGTCAATTTCCAATTTGCACTTAATTGGGTTTTCAGTTAACAATCACTATTGCTTTGGGTTTTTTCTACAACAATTGCAATCAAGTCTGATTGACTTGATGCAGATTCCGTTGGAGATTGTCTTCATTATTGCCTTGTGGAACGGCATCGGCTGAATTTATTTACATCACAATTATAAACAAGCTTATAATTGTTTCGCAGTGTTGTTCTGCATCCCTTTCTTTTCATTTCACTTAAAACGCATACGTCGATTTTATGGGCCTCCATCTCTATGCTGATTTCCCGTTCTTTATGGTTTTACGAGACGATATTCCATGTGGTAATTCGAATCATGTCCATTTGAGACAATCGAGTCCCACGCATGGGCGCAATTTATGAGACGCTCAAAACTCGGAAACTTACACAAAAAGCTATAACCCGGCAAACGGTTATAAAAAATCGAGTCTTCAGCTTCACCTGCCGCTTTTCGTGATCGTAGATGGAGGGTACGTATCGGCTAACCCTTGAGAATTACCTCGCGTCGGAGATGCGGGGTTCTCCTAAGAGGTTCGTGGGTACTTAAATGGAATCTGGCTTTGCTCAATAATCATTACCTTGGGCGCCATGCCCCGATAGGGCTTTCGTTACCTAGTGGCCTTTCTCGAGACAAAAATTTAAATTAAAATAAAATAAAACTGTTTGTTTAGAAATACACACATTTAATTGAAATGAAATTGACTGGTAACAATATAAACAATGGAACAAATTCTTAATTACACACACATAAAGATTACAAGATATGAAAACGAAAAATATTTATATACACAAAATAAACCGATGGGTCGAATGTCGTGTCGTTCGGATCGGGTCTTGTGCCGATACGAATAAAATGTCTTTATAAAAAGACAGCGTGTACAATACGCTTTGAAACTGTATAAAACAGGAAAGTTAAGAATTTAACGCTACTGAAGGTAGTCAGAAAATTAGTTTGAACGAATTCTTTTTATCAAAATTAGCTATTTTATACTGGAGGTATTTATCAAATTTAACAATTTTCACATGAAACAATTCTTTAAATAACTTACGATTTTTGATGTTACGTTCATTAAAAATATGCTAGATCGGTGACATGTCTCCGGTTCTTACTATGGTTAACTGAATTCCTGCTAGTAAAATTTGACCTAAAACAGTATTTAAGAAAGGTACACATGTAAATTGTTATTAAATTATAAAATATAGCTGTTATTTTGAAAGTGAAAATTATATTAATTAAATTCGTTATCTGTACGGCCACATTTGCTGGATGTTGTCAGCTGCATTTGGAATCGCATTAAAAATAGAGCACGCCATAATTGGGACACCTTCAAGCCATATGGTACCTCGAAAAGGTCACCTCGCAAATAAAGTTGGTGGAAATATTCAAAGGCGGCACCATTTGGACCTTGTGAACGTCGGACTCGTCTTCTGGGTTGTCCAAAATGATCAAAGTCGGAAGCATTGAACATAAATTATAACTTCGAACAGATGGTAGGCGATTGTTTGCCAAAGGAACCAGATTTTAAAACTTGGACGGCCATTTTCCAATACGGGGTAACGTCATCGAAATTTGCGAAATCCATTTTATTGATTTGCGATCGGACAAATCATTTGATGTAAAAAGGAAGCCATCATACCCTTCACGACAATAATCATCGCCACTTTAAATTAATTTTGAATGTTAAACTCCACAAAAACTAATTGAAAACCAAAAACTTGTAGAGCACAAAATTTGCGCGTCTATCGGCCATGACTCTTTCTTGCCAACCTTTTTGTTTTAACGTTCGACCTCTGTGATAAAAAAATTGCCTTATTAAAAATAGTGGTATCTGGGTTGCATAACCACAGGCGTTGAAAATATGAAATAGTTTATTTAAAGATCAAACGGAATAAAAGATGTTGGGAAAATTATGCCACGTCGAAAACTTAAATACAATACAAAAAAATGAAAATAACCTCGTTGACAAATAATTTGCCAACGCAAAATTACATGTAACAAATGACTGTTACACATTTCCATCTTTCATTATCTTGATTATGTCGTCATCGTGGCATCCGTTCTGTTCCGACGCAATTTTTGGATTCTGGAAGCATGCTATTGTATTTCCGGAAAGTATGGTTTCAAGTTTTCAGCTTTATCCGGGCTTAGGGCCGATAACAACTGCATCGAGCTACACGATCCACCGACGCAATTGCAGGCGGAGTTGAACTTTGGTGGATTTTATAAACATGTGTTAACAAATCCTGATTAAATAATTTTTGGCTTGTTATTGCGCATTTAAATGGTTCTAGTAAAATCACAGGGGATTGAACTTTATAATATGTTGATATTTAATCTATTTTATTTTGCAGCTATGCTTTATGCCGAATTGATGAATTGAATCTCCATAGGAATGCAATGGGAATCGAACCTGATTGTTTAAGTAGTTGTTTTTCATAGCTAACTGCAAGATAACCAATTGAGTTTAAGAATTAACGGACAGGTTCCCGCGTTTTGTAGGCTGTATACACAGAGAAAAAAATCTTTTGATGTTAAGTATTATTTACTTCAAATTGAAGTGCAAATTCGTTTCGCATCAATTTGATGTAAATTTTACAACTAATGAAGAATTTTTTTCTCAGTGTAGGTTAGCCGTGTTTGAAATATTAAACTCGAGGGCCTTAGAGGAAATTTTTCTCTGCATATTATTTCTACGGTCTAAAATCGGTTGATGTATTTTTTTTGTTATTAACATTTCTATTGATTCTCTGACCACACAAAAGTGGAAGCTTTTAGCATAAGTCAAGAATATAATATACAATTATTAAGAATAACTAGAGAATTTGTGAACAAAATCTCCAACGATTATGCATAATCCTCCACTAATAAAATACTCCGTAACATAAACAAATTACATTTAATTTATCTTCTTCAAAATTTAATTAATATGTTCGTTACATCCAGCTAATCATTGCAAATTAACACTAAAATTAACCTAAATATTAACTTGAGGCGTAGGTATTTACTCAATTAGATAAACCACTTGTTTTTCAAGCACATTATTCAACACAACTACATAACCATAAAATTCAAAAATAGAGTACTATTACATTTTTATTATTATAAGTATTATAACATATAAAAGGTGCCAACCGGAAAAAGAAAGAAACTAATCAGCCGGGTGGATCAAAAGTTTAGAACTCTACGGAAAAATAAGCATAGTCAGTTGTTAAGGATACTATAACACCCCCCCCCCCCCCCGTTAATATTGTTTTTGAGAAACTTTTTGACTTTTTGAGAAAATATATCAATTGGGAGGGGGGGCGAAGTAACTGACCCTGTTGTTAAGGAAATTGGAACAATAATAGTGAACTGATTGACAAATTGGTATAATACATACCGTTCATTAATACCTTCTCAATTTCTAACTCTTCCAACAATGTCAGCAGATTTAATAACTCGATGTTATTGTTATCTAAATGCCCCTTTTCTAAACAATGTGTTGAGAAACCTGTATTGAACCTTTTGTTGGCTACATTGGACGTACGTCCTTTGATCCTAGAGATTAATAGACATTACTTCTTTGGCCAATTTAAATGGTGTTCCGTGTACTGCAATTGAGTTGATAGATCCTACTTTTACGAAGTCGTTTATTTTTCACCTTGTTATTAACTACCCAGCGTCCGATGTTGACTTTATATATTAACTTATACCAACGTTGCCCAATTTTGCTGCAGATTTACCACACATAATTAATAACACCCCAAATCTTACGTAGCTCGTCAATTTGGGAAAAGAGGGTCTCAACAAAAATTCTTTGAAATTGTTTATTATTTGTAGTGTGAGTAATTAATTACTGCCGATAAGTTTATCAAAAAAGTTCTGATTATTTATACAATACTCCACACCGAACGAGTCACAAACGAATTTGTCAATTTTAATATAATAGTTAACTACGTAGTACGTTTATCATAAACTTTTACAATAAAAGATCTAATAAATAAGTTATGGAACTAGAGAAGCTCGTATATAAATAAATAAATATTAAATTATTCCATAATCCTAAGGTAGGTTGTACCTATTGAATAATTTTAATATTTTTTATTTTACCAAGTTACTATAGAACTTTATTTAACAGATAATAATTAAAAGAATAGCAGAGTTGATTATAAACTGTAACTGTCAAACCTTAAACGTTTGATAACGTTTCTTGTGTACCCGTTCTATTATGAACAAGAAGAGAAGTCACAGAAATAACTTACTTATAGAAGTTTGAACGTACATTGTCAGATTATTATGATAAGGAGTTTTTCAAAGCAATAATT
The DNA here is from genome assembly GCA_932274525.1 of Podabrus alpinus. Classification (NCBI taxonomy): domain Eukaryota; kingdom Metazoa; phylum Arthropoda; class Insecta; order Coleoptera; family Cantharidae; genus Podabrus; species Podabrus alpinus. The sequence continues at coordinate 60,322,865 of OW026457.1, read as the reverse complement.
GCAACTCAATCTCAAGTTTTTTTTAAACATACTACTGTATTGGTTTATATGCCATAGTTTTATTTACCATTATTTTTATAATGGTTCATAGCCTATTATTTTATCAAGGCTTCACTAAGTAAAGTGTATTTATAATAAGTAAACAAACTTTTTTACAAACACAGACATGAAATATTTATAAAGTAAATGAAGCTAACCAGAATGTGTACAAACAATTATTAGTATTAAATAGAATACTTAACGTGTTATTTTTAAATCCATCGCTTAATAATATTATACCTTACGCCAAAGAACACAATGACGAAAATATTTTCCTAATTGTTTGTATAATATCATTTTTATGTTACCATTTTATTCTGATTTAATCATCTTTTACATGAGTTAACTAATACGATCTTTTATTGTTTTCCTCTTTGTAATTTGGGCCAATGATATGTATGTAAGGTTCACTTATTTGCTCATGAAATTTGGGTTTATTCAATCGATAAATGAATTGAGCTAGTTTGAAAGTGGGAACAAATTTACGAACAAAATAAAAAAATTCTAGTTTTGATTTGCATAGCTACAGTTTGAACTTGATCTGATTAACTGGCTGTTTATTGTGTGTTTAGTGTATTCACAGCAATAACACGCAACTTTGTAATCGAGCAAAATACAGGGAATTAATTATAAGTCAGCCAAACATTGATGTATTTATAGTGCAGTCAGGTACTGATTAACATATTTTCTAAAATTAATCTTAATTTACCGTAATTATAGGTAACGTAGTATAATAACTTTTGACGAATTCGAGTTAATCCATTGAATGTCTAATATCAGTTATACATAATTAAGTTCTAATGTTACACAAGCTTTTATTTTGTGGGGCTTCATTTACTTATGAATATTCCAAAACTGAAATTACGAACAAAAAATGATAATTAAAGTAATAAATTGAAAAAAACTACAGGGGAACATAAAAACATATTTATACTCTTTCAGCTGTAAATATTTTTCGACTTTCGCGTGCTGGCAGCTCTGCATGAAAAAATATCATTGTATTTTAGATCTCCCCTTACATTTTCTTCAATTTATATGTAAAATGTTTTCGAGTCCCCCCAATATTTATGCGGTTTATACTCGATTTAATGTTTTTCGTATTTATTTGTAACTTTTTACATTTTTCATTTATTCCGTTTTTCTAATTATTGTGTTGTCATAATATTTTATTTTATTAAAATTTTCTACTGAAAAATTGTCAAGATTAACCTCACCCACACCAAACTTGACGAGAATTGGTAGACATCATCGCAGTAATAAATACAAATTTAAGGATCCACAGTGGATTTTCTAATATTAACCCTATTTCTGAAGGTATCTTTTGTGTTATTATGTTGAACATGCGTGCCAAGTTTGCTCGTGGGCCGAGGTTGAGATCGGTTGCTAGAAATTAATTAACAATACCAAAAAAACTAAGTAGTTATAAGAATGAGAAAAAAGATCGGGTACTGTGCTATCAAAATTAACCTATTGGACCGAAAGAGTTGACTGCCATGTAATTTTGATGTATACACAAGTATGTATATCAGCAATATTGTAATGTTTTGGACTTTACTAGGTGGTCGACCTCTCGTATTATAGGATGTATTAAAAATTAAAGAATAATGACGATACGTGTGGATAAAATTCTAACTGGATATATTTTTGACATGTGGTGTCCTTAAGAAATTCTTAACTCCTCTCTCCCCGAGGTCCAGTCACGCTTTATAGGGTAGGGAAAGGAACAAAGGTCAGTTTTTCGCCGATTTTTCGAGAGTCTTGAACTTCATATTAAAAATAGTTAGATATATATCGTAGTTAAATAGTTCGAGATTATTTCTCTACTAAAAAGATGTATACAAATTTTAGTAACCATTACCACATAGTAATGAACGTTCAAAGTTGAGTTAAGTTGCGTGTCCACCAATATTTATTTCAAGAGCAGCGACTTAGCGCAATGCAAATACACGTGGTCAAGAGTTCAAACCCAGCAGGGTTGCTCGCGTTTCGCATTTGAATAGGTGACCACCTGGTGCCTAATTTAAAATGAACGCCGAAAGTAAAGCAAGAATATCGACGTGATGAAGAAGAATGAAGTATATACTTCCAGTATAAATATTTATTGTCTGAATATAAGGTAATAAATTCGTCGTTTCTTAGGCATTACACGACGTTCTGTGAAAGATTCTAAAGAAGCAGTTATTTGTACGTCTTAAGTGGTATTTACATTGTTAATGTCGGTTATTGAAGAGACTATAATATTGAACTGTATTTCAAAAGTGTCAATAATTTTTACATATTTTGGAGAAAAATAGTATAAAAACAAAACGTTTAAAATAAAAACCAAATTTAAACATACACAATTTTGTTGTATTTCGAAATAAATTTTAATGCTCATTGCAATTATTATACAAAACTTTTCAAATATCCAAATTCATGAAATCAGCATAATTAATGATTAGCCAAGATTGTAACGGCGAAAATATTGTAAATGGTATCGATATTGTATTTTAATTTATTTATGTGAAATTTAAAATTGTGCGCGAAAATTTTATGAATTGGTATCACCAAGTGCGACAGTTTTAATAAATTATGGTGAACTGAGTGGTTTTCTGAGTTTTACTTTCAGACCGGGTCAAATTTTAGAGGGAGTTCACGTTTGACCATCGTAGAGTGTGGGTCAAATATAAAAGTGAACGTTTGACTATCGTAGAGTGTGGGTCAAAATTTTAAAGTACACGTTTGACCATCGTAGATTGTGAGTAAAAGCTTAAAGTAAACGTTTGACAACATTAGAGTGTGGGTCAAATTTCGATATTGTGCTAAACTTTTAAGATTTAGAAAACATTTGTAAGTAAAAAAATACCATATTCTTTTATCATAAAATAAGAAATCTTTTAGTTATCAATTTTTAAAATTTTATTTTACCCCACAATACACAAATATGATAAATCTAACCCAAAAAGGTTATTTCTCATTTAATCAGAAAAAAATAGGCAAATATTTATTCTTTAATGTTCATTCTGAAAAGCACTCCCCATATAGAATGTATTTTAGTCAAAATATTCACAATAAAGAAGTACTTAAAATCAGAAATCAGACTGTATGAAAACAAAAATACATTTTTTAGTCAATAATGTACCAGAGCTTAAAAACCTTACTACATACAATGAATTTTACTCATTTGTGGAAAGCTTAGCACTAGAGGTAATACCGAAAGAAAGCTGGATTATTTGACCCGCAGGGATTATTTTACCACCCGTCTTCCCTAAATCTATAAAATTCTATAAAAAAAGGGTATATTCCAAAAACGTGTCAATTTTAGTATTTTAATGACTACTTTTCAGTGACAACGTTCAATTTTTTTTCGCAACCACGTCTAACAGTTTTGTTCAAATATAAGGATAAATATGTTAAGTGACAGTTAAATAAAAACTTGTATCCCTTAGTATCCCTTTTGAAATGAGCTTTCAAACGATTTCAGGCAACACTGAAATCTAGTGGATATCCAGTGCATGTGGACATCCAGAAGCTAGTGAATATTCACTATCCACTAGTTATTGTGTGTTGTCTGGGATGTGTCACTTTTCATACCCTTACACTTAAAAAAATGTTAGGGATGCTTGCATCGATCTGGGTTAAAATATACTGTGAACATTACCGCGTAAATGTAAATTGTAGAAAAAAAAACACTAAAATTGTTGTTTTTGGAATATTTATAGAAATACTGTTCATCAAAGTTATAAAATTTATACTATTTGAAGTTTTCACACTGTATATTTTGCTCTTATTTAGGCACTTCGAATGATTATTATTGTAATACCTACTCAAAATATTTGTTTAAAATACTAAAATCGCGAGTTTATTAAATTTTCCATAAAAAAATTTCTAGTCTGGTTGACATTTAGATTTACACCTACTACGTAATGTAACACTACATTATTGATAAGGGTTATTATATTTTACATTACATCAGTAGGTGTAGATGTTATGTGTTATCTGAACTTAAAAGTTTTTTGTGCAAATTTAATGAACTTCAGGATTTTGTTTTTTAAACTAATTTTTTGACTATGTTGATCATTCGCAGAGCTTAAATAAGTTTTTTTTAAATATGTAAATTTTAAGTATTGAGAATTAATATTAAACTTGAAAAATTAACAAGTTAATTGAACGAATAAAAAAATAATAATAAATATCTGAAAATAGCAGTAAACTACTGAAAGTTTATGTTAAAAAATAATTTTGATTTGTTTAATTAACTGGTTCATTTTTAAAGTTAAAATTAACATGAGCTTAAATATATAAGAGCGAAACATAATGTACTATGTCATAATTTATGTATTATAAACAATTAGAATGTAAAGTTTACTAACGTGGTTAATTTAAAAGAATTAAATTTTTTTATTTTTAAGAACTATTGTTATTGATATCGTTATTTTATCTGACATAATTAACACATTCTTGTTTTCCCTCATTTGCAGTAATGTAGGATAGTTTCGGGAGTTAGTTATATATTTTTATTTTGCTAAGTTCGGCATCTTATATGCACATATTTGTAAGAATTGTAAGCACATAAGTGCGGGTTAGACACTTCAAAATTACTTTCTTTTATTTTTGAATACAAGTAATGAAGAGAGTTATATTTTTCTTACTGTTTTCTAGTCATGCAATGCATGTTCTACAAGTTCCTTTGATTGTTTCAGTTACATAAAGACGTTATCTTCTTCGCGTGCCTATCCGTTACCGGATGTTGGCGACCACTCTCCTATTTAGAATCTGTTGTGCGTTTGAAGTATTATCACTCCCATGGGGCCCTGCACGTGGGCTCCGAACCGCGGAAAGTGTATACACTACAACTCCAGAGAAGTTGTTCTAGGCAGATTTCACCTTAGTGGTTTGCCATTGCCTTCCATGAGGAGACGGTCAGAATATAGTTTTTACTGAACCCGCAGTTGAATCAGGTATTCAGTATTAGAAGCAACGCACTTAACCGCTTTAGCTGACAACCGTCTCAAAGACGTTACATTGGAAATTATCAACAGTTTTTCTTTATCTTATTATTGAGCCAGGCTCCTGCCAGGTCTTGTATGAGTTCCACGCTTTGTAAGGAATTGTTACATTGTAATGTAACATTCATTACGAATACAAACTTTTGTCTCACCTTGTACATCACGATCTTTACAACACCCTGTATGTTGTTTCGCTTCTATGTTGGTGGGAATTTGTTGAACTAAATAGAGTAATTTGTTACTGAAACAGCTTTTGCGGATTTGTTTAGCTTCCATCGATTTGCAAATATCGACCATATTGGCAGCCGCCATTTATTGCCCGGGAAAGAACTGTTTCACTGCCAACTTAGAACAGTGTTGTTTACCTTTGAGTTCATCAGCCTCTGGAAATCCACTAGTCAAGTCAATTTAATGTAGCCAGATACTATTCGACAACGCAACATTTTGGAGTCATAATCGTATGCATCCACATTTTATTTTGAAGTTATCGGTTACCAGTTTGCCACGCTTAAACAACTAAATTACGATAAATGTTGCTGCAATTTCGCGAAGTCCGCAATTCGAACCCACAATTTCCGCAACGTAACTCAACCAGTGATCACACCAAACCACGTTGGTCGCCAAGATGAAACGGTTAAAATTCCTCACGAACTTTAGCGTGAATAATTGATGTTACATTAATTTCTAACCAAAGGTGTTAATTAAAACGACGGAAAAAAAGATGGAATAGGCGCCACTCGATTTCGGTTAAAAAGGAAGACGTCGTTATGAAAGATTAGACAACTCGATTAAAGGGGAAATCGAGAAATCACGAGCTATCTTTGTAAATCTTGCCGGCTAGCTTGGAAGATAATTAATTAAACAAAAAAAAAACCAGCAATGAGTCCAGGGCATACGGAAAATTTTGAACAACGAAGAATTTTTGTAAACGAAAATAGTAATTACTCAAATATAAAGCGCAAATATCTTACGCACACAAAATAAACTTAACAATAAAATAAAAATAAACATAAAAATAAACAATACGGTGGTCATTGCTTAAAGGCTTTATGATAAAGTCGATGCTTATGGTGTTAGTATTGCGCCAGTGGAACGCAACAACAGTACCCACTACAGGAGCCGACCAGAACGGCACAGTAGCGACCACATTGACACTCAGAATCACCACCCACACAATCAATCGACGGAACACTCGAATGGTCATATAGGTACAATCCCACTAAGGTAACCACCGAGCCTCCGACGACCAAACCAAATAGCAGCGACCCCAGTGCAATGCCGCACTCTGTATATAAGTAGGTCACACATCGAAGCCTTTATAAAATAAAAATATAAAATCATAATTAAACACAAAAAAAGTATCGACACTAAATTTCAAATATGAAATTTGAACCTCCGTCGATCAAATTGGAATCTTCCTGCTAATACATTTTACCAGCTCGCTCGATGTAAACCATAGGAAATAATACACAAGTAAAGTTTAATTAACCAAACGTAATAAAATAAAAAAAAGTAGTCATTACTACGCTTATCAAACATAACACTTATACATTGGTATCATTATCCACAATATGCGAAAGTGCGATAATGATTGCGACTTTATCACGCAGTGCAGAAAGTTGTAATCTGCCACTTATCTATCAATTGCAACCATTCTGGAAGTAAAAATGCAGAACGAAAAAAAGAATACCAAGATGTTACACATAAATAAAAAAAATAAAACACATTAAAAAGGCCAAGGAAAAAAAAATACGCCATCGAGCTTAATATGGCTTAATATAAAAACCAATAATAATTATTACAACAAATTACCAACCAAAAAGGATACCTCAAATTTCGTTGATCTGCGGCATATGCAAAAATTTGTTCAGCTTCGAATCCCATAAAGGCGGATGAGAGCTCCCGGTAAAATAATCAAAAAAAAATGAGCTTCCCAATCCTACGGATTCGAGAAGATAATCCCAGTTCGCTACTGGATGGCATTAACTAACCAATTCTTCTCCAAAATCCGGCTTCACAAAATTTTTGCACAACACACACAAAATCACCTCTTACTCGAGCAAACGTATCCCGTCCAGTCTCTCGTACCGACTCTTGCGCATTTCCCTCACTCGTACCAACGGTCACTGGTTCCAAAACCCAAAGAACCCGGCGGCAAATTTTAAACCGTTACACTCCCCCTTTACTTGGAAAGAGGTAAAGTTTCTATAAAACGAGAAAACCAACGATACGGGGAAATAGACTAGGAACTTTACCGATGGTGAAGATGTAAAGCTGTCCAGATGTTCGAACCTTCGACACGATAGGTAAACAAAACAAAAGATAACTTGGAACGACAAAACAGAAAATTATATACAAAGAAAGATATATACAAACGATAAAAACAAAAAAAACTATACAGACTCGTCTCTGACCAACTTTGATCAACACGAACGAATGATGACCAATAAATAGTTGGTGAGCAACCAGATGGTCGTTGCTCGAAGGTGATAACAATTGCGATGTCCGATGGTAATTGCTTTTAACACAGTAGGTTGTACAGAAGCGAAATAATACCACCAAGAACCTCCTCCCGAATTAATTAAGGGAACGTTCGGGTGGTCGCTAAAATCCCAATGAATGGTTTAGAATATAAAAATTCAAATGCAACCACCGCGAGCCCCCGCATAACTAACCCATCGTAAGCCCCGGTAAAACTTCCCACCGCTGTACTTCTGTCGTGCATCGCGAGACCTTCTTCCTATATAATTCTTTTCAAATAAAACAAACAGACAAATAATAAAAATATATAACACAATAACTAAAAAAAAAAAATCAAGCCTTTAATTTCGAATACGGGATTCGAAACTATGCCGCCCGCTTTATGGACTGCTAGCCTATCCATTAGACTAACTCAGCTCTACGCTACCTATCTCGAAAGTAAGTTGTTTCATTTGGTTAAAGAAAACATTAATTTTCGTAAATAATGTTTCCACAAATATAGCAATAAAGTTGTTAGTAAATATATTCACGCGTGCGAGCGTACAATAAAAAAAAGTGCCCAAATCAAATTCATGCAGAAAGCATAAATAACTCATATTCTTGGCGAAACTTGCCAATCAAAAAAATACATAAGGCAAGACACAAACCTGAAATATTAAAACACAAAAAAGACAAAATAATATTCATTCAAAGGTAAAAATACATATTATAATCGATACAAACCTGAAACGAAAAAAATATAAAAATCGAGCTTGAACAAAATTTGTTACGACCGATAACGAATACAATTCCAGGTGGTATCCGAGTATTGCGGGTTGGCTGATAATGCAATATGTGCAATTAACGATATGTTCTAAATGACGTAAAAGAATTGAACTGTTAATAATCCTGCTGGAAGTATGGACGATGGATCCAACATAAAAAAATAAACGGTACATAGCGGTAAAAATCCATCATCCTTGGTTATAACCGATAACGATAATAAACTTCAGGTGGTGTTAGAGTACAAATTGCGAGTCGACTGATAAATGCAATATGTGGAATTAATGAAAGGTTCTAATGACTTACCCATCTGAACGACTAGAATCCTTCAACAGAAGACTGGACGGTGGATCCAACATAAAAAGGAACGGTACAAAGCGGTAAAAATCCACCCTCCACCAGCAACGAATTCTTATCCCCGGATCGGGTTCGGAAAAACACTGTTCCATATTAAATCGTATGCTGGGTCGTTCGAGAAAGGAAGCAAACAAAATTCTTTCCAAAAATCACAACCACATTTCACAAGCAGACCAACAAAATTTTGCGTCGACACCTTTCCACGTTCAAAAGCCAACTCTCCCATCTAATTCATAGGAGAGTTCATCTCCTAAAATAATCTATCCACTTTCATGATGGATGAGATTCGAAAAAACACAATAAGAAGATTTAAAAAAAAATTTCAACTTGAAATTTACCTTCCCCCTCCAAAAAAAGGTATAGGGTAGAAAAACCACGAATTTACACGAATTTAAATAAACTAAGAAAATCAAAAATAAAAAACACTTTAAAATGTAATCGACGTTGTTCAAAAAATATTTTCGTTGGGCGCCACTTGCAACGCTAACCAACTAAATTACGATAAATATAAAGCGCAAATATCTTACGCACACAAAATAAACTTAACAATAAAATAAAAATAAACATAAAAATAAACAATACGGTGGTCATTGCTTAAAGGCTTTATGATAAAGTCGATGCTTATGGTGTTAGTATTGCGCCAGTGGAACGCAACAACAGTACCCACTACAGGAGCCGACCAGAACGGCACAGTAGCGACCACATTGACACTCAGAATCACCACCCACACAATCAATCGACGGAACACTCGAATGGTCATATAGGTACAATCCCACTAAGGTAACCACCGAGCCTCCGACGACCAAACCAAATAGCAGCGACCCCAGTGCAATGCCGCACTCTGTATATAAGTAGGTCACACATCGAAGCCTTTATAAAATAAAAATATAAAATCATAATTAAACACAAAAAAAGTATCGACACTAAATTTCAAATATGAAATTTGAACCTCCGTCGATCAAATTGGAATCTTCCTGCTAATACATTTTACCAGCTCGCTCGATGTAAACCATAGGAAATAATACACAAGTAAAGTTTAATTAACCAAACGTAATAAAATAAAAAAAAGTAGTCATTACTACGCTTATCAAACATAACACTTATACATTGGTATCATTATCCACAATATGCGAAAGTGCGATAATGATTGCGACTTTATCACGCAGTGCAGAAAGTTGTAATCTGCCACTTATCTATCAATTGCAACCATTCTGGAAGTAAAAATGCAGAACGAAAAAAAGAATACCAAGATGTTACACATAAATAAAAAAAATAAAACACATTAAAAAGGCCAAGGAAAAAAAAATACGCCATCGAGCTTAATATGGCATAATATAAAAACCAATAATAATTATTACAACAAATTACCAACCAAAAAGGATACCTCAAATTTCGTTGATCTGCGGCATATGCAAAAATTTGTTCAGCTTCGAATCCCATAAAGGCGGATGAGAGCTCCCGGTAAAATAATCAAAAAAAAATGAGCTTCCCAATCCTACGGATTCGAGAAGATAATCCCAGTTCGCTACTGGATGGCATTAACTAACCAATTCTTCTCCAAAATCCGGCTTCACAAAATTTTTGCACAACACACACAAAATCACCTCTTACTCGAGCAAACGTATCCCGTCCAGTCTCTCGTACCGACTCTTGCGCATTTCCCTCACTCGTACCAACGGTCACTGGTTCCAAAACCCAAAGAACCCGGCGGCAAATTTTAAACCGTTACAAGTTTTGTGTCAGGAAAAAAAAAACCGGTTACTGTACGGTTACTCCAACCACTCGAAACAAATTTTCTTCAGCTACACACTAAAGAACACATTTATATTAGCAAATTGTGAAAATATTAACTATGAAAGTATTATCAAAATTTTGAAATAATCGAATTTGAACTTAGCTAATTTTCATGAAATTTGTGGTGGATTAACGAGATTCAGGGGCGCGTCAGCCATTCTGTGCTCAGTCCGTGCGCTTCAATATACTCTAACACTTAGAATATTTCGCAGCGGCAGATGCAGTTCGACCGTCGTACATGCAACATCGATTATTTTTTGTTTTTAGGCGATTTTTAGGGGGTGAAACGTAATAGTTTACTGCCACATACCGCAACTATACTTTTTAATGCTATTTCGAGGTTCTCTCACATCCCGGTTTCATTTATCCCGGTTTTCTTGATGGGTGGTGATTCTCGTATGTTTAGCCTAGTAACCAGAGTCAAAACCGCCCTGGAGGGGGCAACCCGGAGCGGAGCGGAGCGGAGCGGAGGGGCGCCCCGTAAAGGTAGGTTTTGACGATGGATTACCCTCCTTATCGAATGCACACCCCAAAATTAGAAGGCAAAAAAAAATTTAAGTTTTTCACTTTTTCGGCAATACACGGGTTATTTTCCATTTTTTTGATTTTATTTATTACTAATATCCACTAATCACACCCCCATCTATCCGAATTTCAAAGAAAAATTGAAATCGGAGCGAAAAAATTTTACGCATTTTCATCGGAGCACGAGCGACTGATGTACACCGGCCGGGGTCTGCCGCATAAAACATGCTACTTTCCCGTACTTTTCAAAAGTCGATATTTTGGTTATTTTTACAGTATTCATACAAAATATTTTTTCTATAGCCTAAAATAAGCCTGTTCTTTAGTGTGTAGCTGAAGAAATTTTTTTTCAGCCGGTTAGAGTAACCCAACAGTCGCCAAAAAACCTTTTTTGTATCATTAAGTGTTGGTTTTGGCTACATACCAATTAAGGAAACCCACGTTGTCCGTTGGGGATAAGTTGTGTGAATCACTGCTTGCGCAACAGGTTAGAGACCATTTTTTATTTTTCATAATTGTGTTTTGTAGTAATTTTATCTAACCATTTTATATTTATCAACTAACTACGTTTAATAGTTGCAACGGATTGTTGATTTGTTGACTAGTCATTGCTACTGCCTGGATATTATTACTCAAGCTGCATTGTTGTGAACGATACTTTATACTCTTATGTGCTGTAGTGACCAGTCATTATACAATTTTAAAATCATTATTTTAAATTATTTTTAGCAATGATAAGCAATTTTCTTACAGGGAGCTACTACCCTTTTGCCTCCGTAACGTACTGTGAGGTAGTTTATACCGACCATCACGGTTCATCTGCCACGGCCAATTTACTGCTGAGTATTTGTTTAGTTGGCAGATGTTAAGGGTCTTCAATTGTATTGTCTCATCAGCAGAAAGATTGAAAATTCTTACAGCTTCTTCAAGTAAACCAATATTAAAGTAATATATTCAAAGCTTTTCCTCAAAGATCCTAACAATACTGGATTTTTACTTATTTTACTTAAGGTTGCCTTCAGTTTTTGCGTACTATTCCTAAATGAATATTAGAGTAAATGTAAGTGTTGTCAATTTCTTTCTCGGCCTTAGTATTGCGTAAACATCTCTGCTCTAGAGTTTTTGAACTGGGAAACCTTGATCATAGAACTTGAACCTCGAAGGGAGCATTGAGAACGCGAGCCGTGTTCTCAAAGCGGTCACCCATCTAAGTGTTAACCGCTAGATACCCTGCTTGATTTGAAATCGTAAGAGGTTTTTAACAGGAAGCTCAGCTGGAAAAATATTAATAAATTATTAAAGGCAGTGCTGATGCAATTTTACGATTCTTCCATTACGATCAGTTTCAATCAGGAAAGTGCATGGGTACGAATCTTTCCTGTATGAGTAATATAATATAATACAAGGTAACAAAAGATGTCACAATATAGAATGTGTAGTGTTTCCCTTAATTGTGAGTTAGGCAGTCACCGAAGATAAAATAAACTACAACGGAACAATAACGTACCACAATCTAGATTATATAGTACGTATAACTTGCAACGGACAGTAAATCAATTCCTGTATTTTCGAAGTTTAACACCTAGTAATACATTTATTAACAATGTTTCCTTGGTTCTTGAATTACATTCTTGTTTTAATTACAGAAATGAGATTAAACAGTTTAAAAGATCTAAAGCCTGCATCACAGCCTACGCAACGAGATATTGTTTGTCAGAAAACGCCTAATTTGACACCGTTTAATCATTTACCGGTGATAGCTTAACCGGTAATAGCTTAGTGGTTAAGTGCGTTGACTGATAATGCGGAGTACCTGGTTTGACTTCCGGCGAAAAGCAAGAACTTTACTCCGACCGTCTCTTTTTGGTAATGGCAAACCATCAAGGTGTAATATGCCTAGTAAACCTTCTGAAAATGAAGTGTAATACACTTCCCGTAGTTCGGAGCCCACTTCAAACCGTAGGTCCTCTATGTGTGTGTTGACAACACTTGCACGCACAACACAGACATACGAGAGAAGGTCGCCAACGTCAGGGAGATCTGTTAAAGCACTTGAGAGAAAAAGAATTATTTTCCATTGAAAATTGAGTAGCAGTTCCATGTTCAAGTATGCAAACAAATATAAAATCAGATATAGAATCTCAATTTTAGCATAAATGGATTATTACTATAAATACTACATACTATTAAGTGGTAGAATTGTCCATAATTGTACCGTCATTTGTTTTAATATTTCCTGTAGAACATTGTAATTTAGAAAATGTCATGCTTATTGGTGATATATTTTAGTGAAATCACATCAATTAAAATTTCCAATAATAAATGATTGAAATTAAATTAAAAAACCTGTCCTTTTCTGATACATTAAAAAAAATTGTGATATGTTGATTTTATGATAAGTCACTCACGATATGTTAAGAGAACTACCTGTTTTAAATCCGGGGTGTTAACCGATTCACATTTTTTGCTGTGAAATAACAAATTCACTCACGCTTTTTTATGTGGCAGGTCAAACGCATAATCTATCCCTCGGTTTTTGTTTTGTCGAGAGATTAAAACAGAGTCTATTACTGTAACTTATAGTAAAAATATCGTTCATTGTTCAGAGTTTCAATGGAATTAAATCAAAAAACCAGGATGCTAGGGACTTCTTTATAAAAGGATACTATTTGTACCTTGTGATTAATACTACAGGAAAACACATTTATTTAAGTTTTTGAAGTTGCTTTAGTTGAACTGTTTCTTTTAAGTAAAAAATTTTTAGTTAAAAACTTACCGTCGAACTTGAGTGAGCGTTTGGCAAAGAAATCTCAAAAAAGTTTAAATGAAATAAAGTTCAGTAATAGAAGTGACCATGGATACATTTGAAAAAGAAGGGCAACACATGAAAGACTTAGAAAGAAAATCGATTGTACGATTGTTTCCATTCAAGTGTAAATTTACATTCCGTTTCAACACTCTTTCTTAATGCTAACGTTTTTTACTTTATAGAAAATAATTTTTGACTATAGTAGGTAGAGGTATTATATTTAATTTGAGAGGATGTTGCCCACAGCTTGTGAAAATAAGAAATGTAAATACTAACTTGTGGGTTCAAGTTGTATTCAGGAATATTTTTACTTTGTTCGAATGGAATTTTTTTTTCAACCCCTACCTTATTTTTTTTAATAAATTTGTTTGAAAATTAATACAAATCAACTTCAATTAAAAGAAAATTAATTTAAAGGATATTTCAGGTTAAATTTCAAACTTTTAAAGAATGAGTAGTGTTTCTCTATTATGTTGAATTACAAGTCACTTTCTTACAATTTATTCTAATACGGTACATTCGTTTCTGTCAATTCCTTCTGCCCACATCCATCTTGTTTCAAACTTGCTTCCTATTTCTTGTAGAGCTTCCTTTCTTCATTACCGATCACCTAAACTAAAATCAGTTTGCGTGTAACGAAATTTTAGTATGAAACGCCTGATTGCATAAAATTCTTTGTGAAAAACACGTGAATTTAATCACGCGATAACACAAAAGAAATTTAGTAAAAATGAAAGTAGATGTTTGCGGACTTATGGTTTAATTAATTCAAATTTACATAATTATTTATATCACAATTCTTATTTTTAATTATTTATATCATAATACCTCGTGCATGTTATATACCTACTAAGCCTGATGTGATTGCTCTTGCTTATTAATTACGGAGTGGATATTAGAGGTTTGAATCTCAGTCTAAATAGAATTCTGTTGGAAACAAATTTTAAGTAGAATTCGGCAAAACAATATTATTGTTTATAATTTTTTCAAAATGTATGTACTTTTTAGAATGCTTTTCTAAATATTTCGTAAATCGAAAATTAGGGTGTAACTCCTTCTTAGGTTCCTTTACGGCTATAGTACGTGAAACTCAAAATAGCTAAGCACGGATAAGGAACAAAGAACGCAGAAAAATGAATGAAGTTGGACGCCACCCCTTTTTAATATACTAGACGAAAAACGGGAAAAGTTGAATGAAATGTGCTAAACCACATAAGCGTGCCCATTTACAAAACTAAAATCTTAAATTTAACAATATTTAGCCCGGAAGTTCTGGTCCTAAAGCGCTTACTTGTTGGACATTGTTGCTTGCTCTATGGGTTGCAGAAAATGCACCCGGCGTCAAGTGGGGCTTATTAACTTGATCCTTCACTAGTTTCCACCAATCAAAACTAAGCAACATACCAGAAGTTCTCAAATGGTTTCAAAATCTAACTTAAAAGCCTAAAAACAGAACGGCTAATTAAGTGAGGGGCTAATTGAGTGCGCACAAGTTTACCCCTACACTCCTTACCTTGTATGTAAGGTATTTCTAAATTGATTGTTACAAGATTAATATTATTTTAATCTAGAAGTAACATTAGTCATTTTTCAAAACAATGTATGCTGTCATCAGAATATCCAATAATAGGACAACAAATTAAAAATGGCTAAAAACATTTATACCTTCATATAAAACCAAAAATAATAGATTTTTACAAAGTGTGCGGTAGATATTTTTGAATTTTATAATAGCTAAGGGGTTGGGTTATTATTATCGTTATCAAGCATTTCCATTCTATTCAGAATATTGCTACTCTGCTTTTTCTGCAAAGTCTTTACGATCCATTTATTGAGGTGGATCAATCCTCTTGCTTCTCTTTTACTTTCAACTAACTTATCCACAGAAGTGTTGATGTTCACCGGAGGGCCGCGCTAAGAAATTCAGTCAAGTCCGGAATTCGAACCCATAATTTCCGCGCTGTAACTCAACCAGCCATCACACCAAACCACTGCTGTGTTGCGGGTTTGGTTATAAGCTATAAAAAATACCTGAAAATGCCGGGAATAATGTCCATCTGTGAGAATTAATTTACAGACAACCGTGGAACCAATAATTGTTTAAGGACTTTATTCAGAATTATTATGAACTAAAAAATAAGCAAATAATTATAAATATTCAAGACCTTAATATAACACTTCAATAGATTCAAACCGCTGCAATATCCTTTGAGGTCGAAGTGCAACTAAATAAGATCATCCAGCTGCAATGCTAATTACATGTGCGAATTACTGAAGGAGGGAGTCACGCGAAATTTAGAAGCATCCAATCAAAGAAGGTAAAATCGGAAATTAACCAGGAAGAGGAACGCATTCACGTCCGAATACGTTCACGTAGGCACAGATTTTCAAACGGCTTAGCGCATTCCAAGAATAAATTGGTTATAAAGTGAAATGGTATCACATTCTAGTTTACTTAAATTTCAATACAAAGTATTTAAACCAAACGATAAGCTCCCGTTATGCAATATCAAATATAGTATGTTATGCAACGGAGATAGAGAAACATACAGCAACCTCCAAAAATTTGAAATAAAATATAATTACGTTGTCGATAAACTGAACCCACAAAACTGATGTAAACTTCAGGTCAACCAAACACGATAAAATACCGAAAATTAAATTTGCAAATAACTATTATATAAATAGTTATAAACTATTATATAAACTGTTAATAATAAATTCCTAGTTTATACTTAAATATATTGGCTTGATGGGCCTACAAAGCCTTACTTCAATGGTATAACAACTAGTTAAATTTTATTTAAGAACAAAAATAAATTGCCTTAAATTTGATAAAGATTTCCTTGAAGCAATATTTTATAGGTACCACCATTGCTCTTCGCATTACAAAGTTTCAGATCCCGTTAAAGCTGACTCCAAAACAATCCTACTCATTTAAAAAGGATTAGTAGATCTGGCTAACCTCTATAAGAAAGTTTCCAATAATATTTTCTGAAACAACTGAGATATTGGTCGAACTGGACAAGGAAGAAATTGAAAGCGAACGGACCTAAACTGAAACAAATAAACTTGGGTTATTATACAGTGGCTAAGAATATAGTCAAATGAAGATTTTCTGAAAAATTCAGCTTAATCTATTGTAAATGTGATTTTTAAGATTAGAAACAATCTAAAAATCAATGATCTCCAAACTTAGATTATACAGTTGGGCTCAAATAAATTGGCACCTGCGTCATTAGTAAAAATTAGTATGAATTAGCCTAAAATCCCTAGTAAAATAAGTGCATTTTAAAATGCATCTTTTCTTTTCATTTAAAATTATTTGTCATTGTCATAATGTTGGATTATACTTATAATAAAAATTGTCTACGATATAAAGGAACCTTATTATAAACACATTTTCATGGAATTACAATGTACTGATTATTGAATAAAACTGTTGACATGAAAGATAGCAACAATGAAGAAATGTTTTAAATAAATGAACTGCTCATTTATTCAACTAGTAACCCTAAAATTATACTTTTTGAATTCAATTTCAATAATATTATGTGAGTCTATTACACTTTTTTTTCAATTTTCTGATTTTTTTGGTATTTTTTTCAATGTTCTGTATAAATATTGGCATGCTAATTTTATATTGTTATATAAATATTATTAATGTACGATTTTTATTGGTCTTTACCAAAAAGATATGCTTTTTGTTCTCTTTTAGATAAAGCTAATTTAAAAGCCCAACTTTACATGTACGAATTTTAGTTTCGCAAAATATAAATTCCAGTATAATTATTATTACAATACGACTAACAATATATTATTATGTAATTATTATATTACAACACTCGCAATAATTAAATAAATTAATATACTAATTGGTTGTGACAAATCATATGAAACTACTTTTTCCTAATTGGAATCAGTCAAAACTAGTTTCTATAAGGAGTTGCCAACGAAAACCTGGTTTCGCTTGATTAAAAGCGCAGGAAGAAGAATTTAATGTGATTTGAGTCAGGAAGAATGTCTTGAAATTTTGTTGAATGAGATATAAGTAATTCAACAGCACCAGCACCAATAAGCTTTCGCAATTTATTAAAGTCCTTGAAAACTATCAAGTCTACCCGAAGTCTTTCTCTAGGGATTTCAGTATAGTTTCTTTCGTATTAATTAATAGTGTTCTTATAACTTCCTAGAAAATAACGCATCTATCCTATTTAATGATAGCGGAGGAGATGGAGGTCCTGTGCATATTAACTTCTATCGCTTCTAATTTTCGTGTTTTGGACAATGTCATATTTCAGGATTCAGTACTTGCTAGTATTGTTAAACAAAACTGTAGCCATTTTCAATTTTTTTATTTTGGAAAAGCAAAGACTATGCCGTCCTATGCCTAAAGATGTCGGCTTTCAATCCCATAAAATAAGTTAGAATGTTAAAAATATTCCGCTCGCAGCTTGTGTTTAGGAAGTTAATATTTCCTTATATTCTTGTTATCATATTGTACCAAATTCAATGCTATAAATCTATATCTATTGCGTTGCTAAGAAGTTGTCTTTCTATAATTCTATCTAGCTATTCCTATATAATCCATTTCGGATGTAGGTTTCTTCTCATGCTTTCATTGTGCAGTAGAAGAAAGAATATTGGTTATTTAAATGCCATGCTTCCATGCGTGCTGGCAAGTTTGTTTTTACATCTTAAGCCTGCATTAGATCAGATAATTTCTAGCCGAAATTTCTGCGCATAGACGAGTTCATAGTATTGCGCGTTGCATGAACCGTTCTATGCAGAAATTGCGGCAACAAATTGCCTGATCTAATACAAGTTTTAGGCAACTTGCTAGGCTTGCGTCCGATGTGCCTGAACCTTGTTTTTATTTCCGTGATGCCAAATTATTAAAACAGGAGATGTTGATGGCTTTACTTGCCTTCCGAAGCACGGAATACTGTCAAGAAATTTTTATGCTGAGCCCCGGTTCGAACTGGGGCGTCTTGTATTCGTATGATCGTCGTCATGTATATTATTTGTATATTTCTGTTTATTAATTGTATGCCTATAATAATTATATTATTTTTCTGTACCACTAAATACTTATACTGAATACTCGGCTACGTATTTCTAGGTTAACGCAACTATTTAATGTTAATTACACTCTGCGGAAAAAGTGATTGGCATGTCTTCTCATTTACGTACGGCAGATGGCGACATCTTACAAAAGTAAGTTGACAACATCTAGATCACCTGGAATACATTAATTTAGTACGGATATAAGTCTATAAGGTATATTTATATATAATTCAGTTCAACAGGCCATGCAGGCCCAAGGCTCTTCATTTTCCCATTCTTCCTGACTTACAACTGAACTAATTCACAGAGGATTGATGTTCACTAGATGGCCGTGCTAAGAAATTTCGTGAAATCCGTAATTCTAACCCACAATTTCCGCACCGTCACTCAACTAGCGATCACACCAAGCCACTGCTGTGGTTATAGGATATATTTAGGGGTATATGTAAACTGCCCTCCAAGGTTAAAATGGATGAGGGGAGTTTACATGCAGGATGAAACCAAGAATTTGTATTTACCGTTTACAACTCAGGACCGTACGCAGGATTTCTTTGCGGACGGTGTTTTTGTTGAGCCATCCAGATTCCTGACATTTCTGGTGCTTCTAACTTTTAACGTTTAACTTGCGAAAACAAAATCGTTTACTAACACTAACCTAAGCTCGACCCGGCCGATACACCTCTGAGCGGCCGATTTACCGTTTCCCCCTGTAGTTTTTCGCGAATAACTCTGCGACCTTTGAGACTTAAACGAAAATAATGGAAGCTCGTTCAGGCTCAAACGATTCTCTAACGATTCAATAATTCTCTAACCAAATTTACCCAAAAATTTGATATTGGCGACGCCATCATGTACACGGCTCTCCAAAAGTTTTTTGCTAATAACTCCGCGACCTTTGAAGCTCAAACGAAAATAATGGAAGCTTATTCAGGCTCAAATGATTCTCTAACGTTTGACACCATTTTTATAGAAAGATTCGAAACCGAGGGGCCACTGACATGCACCTGTTTACATGCAGGATCAAACCAAGAAATTGTAATTACCGCTTACAACTCAGGACTCGACGTAGAATTTCTTTGCGGACGGTGTTTTTGTTGAGCCATCCAGATTCATGACATTTCTGGTGCTTCTAACTTTTAACGTTCAACTTGCGGAAAAAAATCATTTTATAACACTAACCTAAGCTCGACCCGACCGATACACCTCTGTGCGGTCGATTTACCATTTTGCGCACCATTGATGAAAAACGGATGTAGGTTTTTCTGGTGCTTCTAACTTTTAACGTTCAACTTGCGAAAAGAATCGTTTCCTAACACTAACCTAAGATCGACCTGACTGATGCACCTCTGAGCGGCCGATTCACCTTTTCGCACAGCAGATAGTTTAGGGTAGTTTAATTTAAAAATTAATGTCCCTATAATGCATCACACGTAAAGTGAACGAAGAAGTTCTGATGTGAAATTAGCGATTTTCACTCGGTCACTATACCCTACAATCCCCCCCGTCTAAACCGACCCTGTCTATTTAATAAGCCGTTCTTAAACTCTAATTGTTATAATCTCCTACTTACGTATAAGTAGGGAAGTCCGAGGGCAGTTTACATGCCCACTTAAAAACCAAAATTGAAGAAAATAAAAAAAGGTTAATTTGGAGGGCAGTTTACATATTTAGAATGAGCCAAGTTGCGCACGACAGTTGGTATCCATAAATTGTAGAAAACATATACCTTTAATATTAAACTGGTATTGACGTAATAAAAACAACAATTTTGTACAATAGAATACAAAAAATCTAGAAATGTTTCACGAACTACCACGGCAGCGTCTTTTTTGAAATGCTACACATTGATAGCATTTAAAAAAAAAGAGAAAATAAAAAATTATAATCGATTTTCATTCAATAAATTAGGCCCCGTTATATTATTCTATAACCATATTCGCTCACAACGAGCAAATAAAAAAATTAATAGTTACACGTACTATAGTCGTTCGTCAATGACAAATATATCTAAAAGATATAAACTACCAAACTGTGCAAGCAGTTTGGAGTGCTGAGTGGCTACTTAACCTGGTACTTCGAGGTGGAGTTCATTTTGTTACATTTATCTGCACCGTGGTTAGAATTCCACGTTAAAATGCTTGATTTAACTAAATAGATCAAATTTATGCAGTTTAATGATTTCTCGCAATTATTGTGTGCTGAAATATATTTGAAGGAATGTGATTTCAGGATTTTTTTATCGTATGCTATAAATACTTGATACTTTTTAGTTCCAACAAAGTAATACCACTAGATTCATTCATAATGATTGTCAGCGCTCGATTTGTACATTATTGGATACATCAATACTCTTCTTACTCGAGCGAGAAGGTATTTTTATTTTGTACGCCGATAAATTCTGTATTCCGGGTATCACGGATCATCTCCTTGTATCGTAAATCGTAAATCACCCAGTTTTATTAATACGTCACTTTTCTGAATACATACTAGTAAAATATTTCATTTTTTTATGAAAAAGATTTATAAATTTTCCACACGTTCCTCAAGTGTATAGTGTATGGTCTATTTTGAGAGGAAACAGCCACTTTTTATAAGTAACACAACGTAAAATCCTATAAAGATTTTTAAAATTGCATTCTTTTTTCGTTGTATAAGTTTATTATTGTTTATGATAATACTTTTTTTAACTATAGTTTATATATTTAAAAAAAATTACTATAGTCAGCTTAAAGTGAAAATTAGGTGCAAAATCTTTAATAATTGTAAATGGTGGCTTTTGCTTCATGAAACAGAAACCGAAAGGCTAACTTTATGTTGCAAAATTGTTTTTTTATATGAAAGCAACGCCTGCTGGGTTAGAATGAAAACCGCAATCTAGGTTTTACTTCCGTTCCGAGTCGAAATGCCTTAGGTATTTTAACTCGACCTCTCCACAATCTAGATTAATAGTTTTATTAAACGCTACCATTTGAAAAGTATTTAAACAGTGTGATGTTGGACTTCACAGAATAACCGCAACAACTTGGTGGTTAGACATTTCGAACCGCCATCTGCGGCAACGGACTTTGAGAAATTCGGATAAAGTATCCAACCAACTACTCGTTTCTGCGCTTTTGTGGTCGTCGTAGTAAGCAAGGGTTTGCATGAGTCTTCAATTTGACATAACGCCAGCTGATATGGAAAGATCAATATCCCTACACTTCTTGCATTAAAATGATTCTATTTAAAGTGGCCTTTTTGTAAACTAACCTCACGTTTTACATTATGTTACGGTTCAAGTTGTAAAAAATAAACAAATACCGCTGTCGTGATTAGGGATTGCAAATGTACCGGAATTTGGGAATCCCGTTATTTGTCGTATACATTTTCGTTAATACCGGTATTTTTCTAAATCTATAATTAACCACGAATTTTATTCAAAATATGGACCATTTTTACTATATTATCAGGAGCTACGTACTATGCTTAAATATATTCTTTGCACATTTTCGTCTTGAAAAAGTACAATTTCCTCTCTAACAATAGCAGTTATATTACCATTCTGATTTTTTTATTTAAATCGGGATCCATTCTTATTGCGCTAAATTATCTTAATCTCCATTTATGCCTCTTCCTTCATCGACATAGCAGTACTGTAAAATCTCAACATTTTCAACTAAGCAGGAGACATCTAAGTCGCAGATTTTGATCAAATTGAGCAAGAGGTAACCGTCGAATAAAAACATTTTTCCACATCCGACTTCCCTGTCCGTTTCAAGTTGTTCTCAAAACTTTCTAATAAATTTTTAAATTTACAGCTTTATTTTCATAAACTTTAAAGAATGCGTTATTAAAAAATGGTTTACGACAAGGACGGTTGAACTTATAATGAGTAGGGTAGGGTTCTCCCATTGTTACAATAATTCAGATTTATAGGTAAAAATATAGTTTAAATGTAAATGTATAGATTCTTAATATATTTCAAATCGGTCAGTTAATTGAAACTTACTTATTATGTGTTTGGTTAACAAAAGGCATTTATTATCTTTTCTCCATAATTGTTCACCAAAGGGGAATTTAATTTTGCTTTAATTTCAGATTACCCAAGAAAATTATTTAATTTATTGATATTATAGAATTTATTATATTATTATAATGTGTTTATTGGTTTTAATTAATTAATTGTCACCGATCATTTTCGTGTTTGCATATGCAAATTGTTCTTCTAGCGACGCTATGACAGCGGAAAACTATAATTTTTGGGTAATTTTAAATGAAAGCAACTATAGTGGATATATTCCATAGTCTCTTAAACAATTTTCGTTAATTTTCTTAGTGTTATTAGTTATAATTACCCTCAGGTCGGTATTTGCGAATGGAAATGTAAGATTAACGTTAAAATACTTATTACCTAGGCATTATTTGAACGAAAAATATACTGGATTTCTGCAACCCCCAGAAGCTTTTTAAAATGCTACAAAAACTCTGAAAGTGAGTAACTAATATAATTACAACTTCTAGGGAATTGTACAACGTGCAAACTAAATTTACTTATAAATTCCTAAGCCATTTAATACAACAGTTTGAAGTAAGCTAGTAAGCATTAAAAGAAAACCTTTCTGTGCTCCCCAGGCCCCATTCTCTATTGCTTAAATTAATTTTAAGTATTTGCAACGTTTGTCTACATAGTCATGAGAAGCCGCACGGTATTGTATCTATGTTGAGTACTAGAATTACAACATTATAATATAATAATAAATTTGCCTTAATATTATTACCATCTTGTAAAGACCATTATAAAATGTAAATATTTTATTATATTTAGCAATAATGCTATATAGAAATATTACGTTAACATTAACTGTTTCTCTAATAGAGAAAATATTTTTCCGGTGATTTGGTGATAAGATGGTTTAATTAAAAAATACTCCATGATCAATATTTCCTGAACCAAGCTAGATGATACATTCCTTTATAGTAGATCCATTTCGGATAGAAGCCTCTTCTAACAGTTTTCTTCTTTTCGATTATGTGTTCTATGCATTCAATTTTAATCCACTGTTCTTTTCATAAGGCTCAGAAGCCTGGACAATGACCAAAACAAATCAAGAACGACTCAGGCGTTTTAAAAGAAAAGTTTTAAGAAGGATATTTGGTCCAATATATAATCCCGTAGAGGAGCAATATCGAATAAGAACAAATAAAGAATTAAAAGAACTATTTACCGATCCGGATATAGTACAGGAAATAAAGGCGCAACGGCTGCGTTGGGTCCGACACGTCCAGAGACAATCCAATAGTAGGCTAATCAAATTGGCATGGGATGGTGCTCCAAGTGGTAAGAGACCGGTGGGACGACCGAGAACAAGATGGAGAGTAAATATCATATCAGATGTGGAAACACTAGGATTACAATACAATGAAACACTGAACCTGATGACAGATAGAGAGGCATGGAGGGCAATTTTTAGGTCAGCCAAGACCCACCCGTTTTGGTGGGTCTTTTCGTCTTAGACTTCTTCCCATTTTAGGAAGTCAGAGGAAGGTTTCAGCCAAACAGTTTTGGGCTTAATACTTCTTGTAATTTATTTCTCATACTGCACGCCAGTTTAATTTTTCCATTTTTTTCTATTTCATGCTCATCTGGTTTCAAGTCAATATTTTGGCCCTAATACATATTACTTACTACCTTCTCTACCTATGGCACTGTCAATATTCCTGTCATTCATATTTTCTGGTCCCGCATTGTTCACTATATTTCCGTTTTTCCCCTGCATTTTTAAATCCTATTTCTTCTGAACCGTTCTTTAAATCAGTCAACATAATATAATATGCTGAAGGCATTTAAATTATCTACTATTAGCAACATGTCATCTGCAAATCTCAAGTGATTAGCCTATCAACGTCTGTTTTATGATATAATAATGTGAGAAAATCCAGGACAACAGATTTGCAGAGAGGGGATGTAAAATTACATCATCATCCAAATTTTATATTGCACACCTCTCGCCCTCAGCTATCACAACTTTATATTCTTATGAGTAAATGTCACTCTGCCCCCTGTAATGTATCAAATTAAAGCTCTTAGAAAATACTATCTCTTAGAACACAAAAACTTAAAATCACGCCAGCTTTTACTGAGATACAGCGAGTTCGTTCTAAAATATTTATCGCTTAATATCTCAAGAACTAGGGGATATATTAAGATGTTGTTTTTTTAACTACATATTTACACACAGAAAAATTTTTAATATTCAATTTACCAATTGTAGGAGTAAAAGGAGTATAGTTTATAAAACGCTTAAAACATTATGAATACACACTACAAATGTTATTACTTAACTATGTAATAGTATATATTACTGATACAAAATAGTTTTAATGTGGAGTATTGTTGATCACAGCATAGAGTAAATTCAATCATTTTCTAATAATCATTGTTACCTTTAGAGAAATAGTAGAAGCGATTATATGCAGTGTTGTAATTTACCACTTCGCAGTGGTATACTTTAATACTACATAATCGTAATTTATTATTGTCGGTCGAAATTTAGCGAAACGAATTGAACAGTGTTTTGCTGTGGTAAACCGCGGTAAGTAAACCACATAAAGTAACGAAAATTGTGACCGTGGAAACTTACCAATATAAACTTAAATATAATACCATAAAAATATTGAATAAATGATAAGGTTCCTAAATTATTATGACATGGAAGAAAATTAATATTTGTGTCCGAAACACTCTGGAAACTGCCAAATAGTGTATGGGTGAGAGTTTGCATATTGAAATATATGGCTTAACCTTCAAAGCAGATATTTCAAATTTTGAAGCGATTTGATAATATTTTTCCTGAAAGTATTGAAGTCTTTAGTCGTCATTTATTTTTCCAAAAATAGATATCATTTTGTAGTTATCGTCTCTTGACGCATAAATTACTGAAAGAAAGTGGGCAGGGCGGGGGTATCAGTATAATAAGTTTTGAATCAATATAGTTTTTGATTTGTTAAGTTCCAAAAAATATCATATAAGGTCATTACAGTAATTCTGAATTTTACATTGTAGTTGTTTCTTGAATTTTAAAATATTAATAACATTTTAATTTTATAAAAGAAATATGCCAATATATTATGTAATATCATACCAATATTCGTTTCGGTAGTTAGCTAAAGCGGTTATATGCGTTGCTGCTAATGCGGAATGCTTGGTTCGACTCCGGGCTCAGTAAAACTTTATTCTGACCGTCTCCCCTCGGAAGGCAATGGCAAACCACCGAGGTGTAATCTGCCTGGTACAGCCTCTCTGGAGATGAAGTGTATACACTTCCCGCGGTTCGGAGCCCGCGTTAAGCAGTAGGTCCCCTATGTGTGTGATAATACTTCAAACGCATAACACACACATAGGAGAGAGGTCGCCAACGTCCGGGGAACCGGATATGGCACACTAAGAAGAAGAAGATACCAATATTATGAGTTAAATAGTGAATGAGGTTGTAACAGCTGTAATCAATTCATGTTTTGGAATTTTAATATTTTCTTACTAATTTTTCTTATCATAATAATTCCGGATAATATGTGAAAGTTTTGTGTAAATTCGTGTCTGCATTGTTTTATATTCGGTAATTTTTACCTATTTTTACCTGTTATTAACCTCTTTGTAATTTGAAATCTTAAAATATATAATTTTCTTCATTTGAATTATTATTTTCGAAATTAAAATTTTAACCAATTTGATTGACTTTGTGCTAGTTTTGTGGTTAATTCCTAAAGGACAGAGGACAAATTAGAGTACCTTGAATTGAATGAATTGATTTGAATTGTAGCTGATTATCCTGAATTAGTATGAATTTGAAGTACAGTAGATTGAATTGTTTTGAATTACCCACTGAATTGAAAGGAATTGTCAGCAAACTAATTTAAGAATTAATCTGCAATCCAGTTAGGGGGTTGAAATAGTAAAATGTGGTTGAATATTTTAATTTACCTCTACAGAACATTTTTTATTTTTAAATTTTACCATTCTAGATGAAGTTACGGTCGTTTTCCTTCAAGTCTACACACTAACTTTTTATAACAAGGAAACAAATGCCCTTTTGGACAAATCCTTAAATTTTTATTTTCATAAAATTTGGTGGGGGTTGAGTAAATTTTCAGTTGATTTGAGATGGAATTACCCTATGTTCAAAAATTCATAATTCAAAAACCAAGCAACATTGGAACGATTCCAAACATCGAAATAATTTTTTTCGCTTTTAGAATCACCAAAAAAATTGGAATCTTGATTGCCAATATTCTATATTGGGTTTCCCTTGTAAATTGTAAAAATTTTATAAATTGTATAATTACAAATGAAGACACCTCCAAAGAAATTTCTGAAAAAAAATCTACTCTTTGTTGGCTCTTAAGGGGACATCACTCGAGAGTAAGCACAGATCATCATTAAAGATTTCGTAGGAAATCTAGAAATTGATCGAATGAATTAGTATTAAATATTAAATTGAATTGAATAGATATGAATTGAATTGAATCAATAAAATTTTCCTGAATTTGAATGGAATTTTATTGAATTAAACGGAATTATTTGCATCGAATTGAATTTAATGAATTACTTGAATTAGATTGGAATTGAATTGAAATTAATCGGAATTGAATTGTACACTAATTTCCTAATCTGGTTGCCTCTTGGTATAACTAAGGAGTATCAAATAACAAGGATCGTTTTCAGAATCAACATCAAATGAAAAACTAGCAAGAAAACCATAAAATCAAAAAACCATAACGAATGACGTGTGTCGATTTTATTCACGATAAAACTGACCTTCTCAGATCCGTACTGGCGAAATGAAAATATAAATTAAAATTATCATATTTTCAAACCCAAAACGCCAAATGTCTCTCTGATAGTGAATGTAGAAAAAACTGTATATTATATTAATTTTGATGAAAGTAATTGTCCTTAAAGGGAAAATTATTCTTAACTAAATGTGGAAGGTTTGTAAGCATCTTTTATATGGGATATCTAAACTTATAAGTTTGCCAATCTGACGTTCTGAGTAACTTAAAGAAGCTATTAAATAAAAATAAACTGCATATTCTAAAATGTTAAAATGTAGTTAAAGTAGTAGGTAGTAATGTATTAACTTTTTAAGTTGCATTAAAACTTAACACTTAATTAATGAAAAAACTAGTTAAAAGGTAATTTTCAAGTAATTAAGTGGTCATTTACTATTTAGTACGATTAGAAAATTTAACAGAAACTTAACCAAACGCTAAAATTTAACTATAACTTCAATATATTCTTTTTGTCTTGTCTTCTTGTAAGTCGTATTGTTCGTTTCCGAATGTCGTGACCCATCTCTTTCTATGCATGTGATGTGCGTTCCAAGTGTTCTCACATACATAGAGGACCTACTTGTTTAACGTGGGCTCCGAACCACGGGAAGTGTAATACACTTCATGTTGAGATGGACGCTCTTGGCAAATTACCTCGGTGGTTTGCCATTGCCTTCCGAGGAGAGACGGCGAGAATAAAGTTCTTACCCTGCCCGGATTCGATCCGAGCGTTTCGCATTAGCAGTAGACGCACTTAACTGCCAAAGCTATGACCATCTCTTATGTATTATTATTATTACATACGAAAAAATGTTATCGATAAGGCTCTTCATAAGACAATTATTAAAGTCTCGTTACAGCAAATTTTTTACTCAAAAACCTATCTCTCGTTTTTGTAGCGTCAGCACCGGCTAGCTCCCAAATATTAAGCTGGCACTCTCATAGTTTGTCTATAAATCAATATTTTTACTGGACGACGAAAGTAACCGCCCCCCCCCCAAAGTTAGCTTTCGTTTCTTTAGAACTAGCACCGACTAGCTTCCGAGTATTAAAGCTTCACCCTCATAGTTGGTTCACAAATTAATATTTTTACCGGGGGGGGGGGGGGAGATTTTGAAATTTACAAATAAACCCCGAGCAATTTACGTTTGTTTAACACTCAATTAAATTATTAGTATGAAACCTGTGAAAACACCAAAACTGTTACAAAAATTCTAAGCACTACTGCTGTTTTTAGGGAGGGATTAAAAATACGCTTAAAATAGTAAAGAAAATTTCAGCACTCGGGCGTTGTTTATATCGAGGACAGGAAAATAAATTTTGTGAAAAATTTTTTGAACTGTAACGAATTTTTTGCCCTTTAAATTCGTTCCCAATAATTATTTATTGGCACTTCTCGCTCCATCTAACGGTCGAACTGGGAAGAGAGATTGGGATAAGAAAAGCATTGGAATCGGCGCAATAAGAGACTCTGGTGAAGGCTGTCGAGCCGAAAGGTTGTGTTTTGCGAGTGCATCGATGAAGTGTTAGTGGAACCAAGTTTTATTTGGAAAATCAATCACCCACGGTAGTTTGGGGATCCAGTTGGTTTTCGCTGCAATCGATTCTCGAGCACCGAGGCTAGTTCCGTTCCGGAATTTTTGGAATTTTAACGCAGATTTCGGGGGTGCAGACCTGATCAGGAGTCGCAGGTATTTCGTATCATTTCTCTTTTGTGTTAAGGTATTAATTATTATTTTTTTAATTGTTTTAACATTTTGGTTTCTCGTTTCCTTTACATTTTTGATCATCAAATGGTTGCCAAGATTACGATTAGTTTGCAGATTTTTACATTTCATCGAGGTCGCTACCGTTTGATTTTATTGTTGGAAGTTCGATTGTGGTTCCACCGTTTGTGGGATTTTTATATGACCACTCGAACGTTCCGTTGATTAATTTTGGGGAGTGATTCTTGGTGGCAATGTTGTTGCTACTGTACTGGTTCTGGTCGGCTAATGCACTTTACATCCGACATCGCGTATCTCATCGCCTTCCGACAACGAATATCTTATTGTTGATTTTATTTTAGTAGCGGCCTTGCCGCCGCTATTAATGAGCTGGTTTATACCTAACACCAGGGCCCCACGCAGATAAAAGTAGAATTTATTTTCTGCGTGGACATTATCTGTTCCGAGCTATCTTCTCATTAGAGATAGTGAGGAAAGATTTTGTTTCAGAACTTATACACGGTATAGATGTAAATGTTAGTTCCTCGTCACCACCAATAGAATTTTTTAGTAAAGTTTACTTCAAACGTTTGAGAATTGTTTGAACTTCAATAACATTCCATTCTTTTCGTTTGAGCCTCAACCGTCGCGGAGTTATTACAACACATTGCAGCAGTGCCGTTGGTCATTATGTAAGCAATTTAATTATTGGCCTAAAATTTTAAGACGGTGGCAGTTTCTATGTCTCTTATTCAGTAGTAATATAATATTAAAACAAAATTAAGAACTATCAAATACCCGACAATAAAATTTTTAATAACAATTTTTTTGTGATTTCAGGTAATCAGACATATTTAACCAATCAGTTGGATGACAGATCAGGCTGGTGAGGATTACATGTTTTTCTATTTTCCCTGTCATTTTAAATTTTTATGTATAATTGGCGAAAATGATTCCTTGATTCTGAGTGTCTATAATCATCATTTTAATTTCATCTTTCACTGAGCAACACGCGTTAACTTTAATTTTGCCAAATTAAAATTCAGTCATCAAATTAATTAGATGCTACCTATAATACTTTAGTTGGTATCGGTTGGTATAAATGATAATTATTTATACCTTCATCTTCAGTTTTTCAAAGTCGAAAAATTATTATTTAACGAAAAAATTTTATTAATAAAAATTACAAATAAATTTAGTAAAGTTCACAGTGGTGGCTAGAGTGCATACTGGTTGAATTCGCAGCGGTAATTTCGGGTTCGAATAATGGACCTCGCGGAATTGCTTACTCACTTCCCCGGTCTGCATCATGCACACACTGTGGATCAAAAACCATACTGAAAGCAAACCCTACCAAAAGTAACCCTTACAAATAAACCCATACCAACAAAAAGCGTAATGACCTTGTTGTTACAAACGCTATATAAAAGAAAAAAAACTTAGTAAATAGTATTTTTATATTAGGTAGTATAGTAAAGTTTTAGCGTGACGTCCCCCGATTTGGGGCGATTGGTTTTCAGGGGGGAGTGGTACCTCGTTTTAATAATCGCAACTGTCTTTTGTCTCGTTTCCGCATAATCGTATTTTTATTCACCCGAGTATGCTCGGGACAGTCGCTTTTTTGACCTCCTGGCTAGGCATAACCCTTTAAACAAGTTATAGGTTCTTTCTCCTTTTTCCCCAGTAGCTAAACTTTTAAGGTCATTCATAAAAATATGGAATATTTTTTTAATGGATCAATCCTGCATCTTAAATAGTCAAAAAGTTTAATAAAATTTAATTTGTTAAGGTATTCCCAGATGTTTCAAATAACACATTAAACCTTAATTGATTGCAAAGTGACATTCACAATCATAAAAAAATCGAATTAAGTTAAATCGGGATAATTCGGCCTCCTGAAACCTCTTTCAGGATAATGGGATTATGTTCTAAAAACCTGGATAATCTGGCAAAACCTGTCTGGTGACGCTATTATACATAAAGTTGGGTTTAAATAAATTGGCACCTACTTCACAAAATTCTAATTAAGAAAAGACATCCTGCATACAATTTAAGATGTCGTTCAGCTTTATTTCAAAAGAACAACAATATTAAAATAATTTGACCAGTGATTAAAGTTAAATTCGTACCATTTCTGATAATGATGTAGGTGCCAATTTATTTGAGGCCAATTTATTGTACGTATTATTTGTTTTTTAATTAACAAATAGAAATAGAAACGCCACACAATTTTAGAATTTTGTTTAATGACCTTAACAATATATTTATAATTTTTTATTATATATTTTTTCAGGGTTTCATAATAATTTTTTCATGGAAATACTTTAAATTTTATTTTTATACGTTCATTTTATATTTATTGATGTTTAAATTTTGCACATAATTTTTAATTATACTGTACGTCATGAATTCTTAACCAGCACTTTGGGGTTTGGTTAAAATACATTTTCTATTACCACATATAAATTTAAACATTAATTTTATACACAATAGTACTAACTGCAAAGGGAATTGTAAAGTGATGTAGAAAATGGTTTTAGTTTTCACGAAGTTTGGAATTCATCTTGCGTATTTTAAGCTTACGCAACATTGGCAAACTGGCTGACTAAGTATTTTAAGAGTTCAGTTTGTCATCTTAAATTTATAAAAAAATATTTTATTTTTGGCGTTATCAAGATGAATTAAGGTTCTATAAGTTTTCAAGGTATAATCCGTGATACCGGAAGATACGGTAAATTAATAATTTTCATATTAGTAGTCCTGCTATGAAGTACGTAGCAGCAAAATTCCGATTAAGTATTTAGAATATTTGACAGGAATGCATAATTATTCAAATATTAAAGCAATTAAACTTATTATTCATTGATGCGTTAAACGAACGGTGAAGTTTAACTGAAAGCAAAACCAATGAATTTTAATTCCATAAAGGTAAATTTGGTAAAATGAAAAGGTATTTTTATATCAAATCCTTTTAATTAAAACAAAACGTACAATTCGCTAATCCAATTAATTTGAATCAGATAAACGTGTTACAACCACAGTAAAAAGTAGCAAATTTTACAAAGGAAATTCGATTAATGAAATCAAAACATCTGCGATATGAACATGCCTATATGTTATATTATATTTGGAGCTTTTGAAAGCTTTGGCAAACGTTGCATTGAATGAATGCAATGCGGAAATTCAATTTCTCGCTAAATTAATTTTCACATTATATTTGTATATATGCGTTACATCAAAACTAATACAACAAACAAACATTTTTAAAATATGACGGGGTTGCATACATAAAAAATACAACCCTTTTTTCCAATTCTCAAAAGAATATTTTTTTAAAAATATTTCAAGTAAATTTGCATATTTTTTCAAAGTACAGGTACTTTATTAAAATCAACGACTTTCTAACAAAGAGATATATTGAATGTAACAACAGAAATTATTTACTTTGTTCTAATTTTAGTGAAATTCGACGAAAGAAAATCCTTGAAAAGGCTTGAAATATGGTCACGAACTTTTAGCAATTGCTGCATTTCTTCACGCAATACAGAAATTGGCCTAAAGAACTTGTAACGAATAACAGACTAAGATTAATGGGATATCTTGGGGTTGAAGCGCTTTTCTAATTTCGCTACTCTAAACGCCGGAAATCCAAAATATACATTTCTAAGTACTGTTCATTTAAAACTTGATTAAGAAGACATAACTAATAACGAACTAAATAACTTGATATTGGAACAGTTTAAAATTTCTATTAACTTTTTGTGCTTATTTAATTTTAATTTGAAATACTTAATTACAACCAAAAAAGATACAAATTGATAACAAATTTGCTTGACATCCTAACGAGATAAAAAGTTAGAAAAATTTTGTTCCAGCGTTTTATCTCCGATTCTTTATTACACAAAAAACAAAAATCAAGACATCGTTTCAAACATTTACGAAGTTTTTATTAAACGTTAAAAGATGACAAATTAGTCATTTGTCTCAGTGACTCCCAGAGCGTTTTGAGATAAAACTCTAGCGTCAAATAAATGCTCAGGTACGTGTTTGCCTCTGGCTGGCAATAAAAGTGACTTTATTTAAGATGAAAAAGTTCCTAGAAAATTATTTTAATAGTTTATTATTAATTTATTTAGTGCTATTTTATATGAAAACTTTTTAATATTATAATTTATTAAATTTTTTTTTCTTTTTTTATTCATTTTTTACTATACAGCGTTTAGGTAGTAAGTAATACATAGGTATAGGTACTACTACTGCACGTTCTGAATATTTTCATTATATATTATATATATATTTAGTTATATAAATAGAAGTGGATATAATTTACCTGAAAACAATAAATCGATACTATTAATTATCCATAATCAAAGAATTTTCCTACTTATTAACTGTATTTTAAAGAGAATATTTTATCTAACTTCAATGCAAACTACAAAATGAATGGGGACATGAGAGATTGAAAGTTGAAACAAGTATGAAAATATTTATAGTATGTACCTTCTACCTACCAAATATCGATAATCAATACTAGAATATTATGTTCATTTTCAAAACTGAAAATTATTGAAGATGAGTAGGTAAATGTACTGTATGAATGCACATACGTAATCTTATTACACATCTTGTATTTCCAAATATGAAATGGTAAAAGGAAGGTTTTAATATTAAATTTAATAAAATAATTTAACTGTAATATTTAAATTCTTTAATTTTAACTGGAAAGTTTAAATACTTTAACCACATACAAAAACACATACAAATGCGGGGCGAAATTAATGAATGTTACAGTAGTCTTGGAAAAACTTTGGTATTAACTTTTACAAATAAACAGAAAAAATTCAAGTTGAAATAAACGTAGAAATAACGGATTAAAGTAACTGCAATAAATTAAAACAATATTAGCAAATATGATTACAATTTACGAAACACAAAAATGTTTTTGTTCCAATTATCCCGCATTTTTTAACATCTCCGATTTCTTCGACTAATTTTACGTGTAACCGCCGCAATTTCACTACATAATTTCCGAAATATTAATAAAATTTTAAATCGTCAATGGCATTAGTAAATCAAACAGTAAATCATCGTTCGTTTCCAATTGAAGCGACTGGAGTACCAAATCTAAGAGGTACATTTCACCCCCCCTTCGTGAAATTTTTAATGAAATTAGTGTCAAAGTAATAAATCAACTTGATTAAAATATTGCTTTCCCATTTACGTAGTAAAGGAAAGTATTGTTATCGAGTTAAAAAAAATTTTTGAGTTAGCATTTTCCCCATGGTCTATGAGCCCATACGAATTGTTTAAGGCCAATTTTGGAATGATGTCCGGATGTGTGTGTGATGTATGAAGTGTGATGTATGAAGTATGAAGTGTGATGTGTGGTGATTCTATCGTCAACGTTTTCAGACAAACGCGTTCACCAATTGAGCTGAAATTTTATACACTAGTTTGAAGTAACCGTCTAAAGAGCTGATTAGATTTTGGTTGAAAACCGTCCATTTTTAACCCCTTTTCTAGGGGAATGAAAATTGTTAAAGAGCATTGCCGCTTCCCGGTGGAACATATGAGATTGAAACTCAAATCAATCGAAAGAGATTATTTTTCCGCATCTTATGATACCCCACACTTGATATTTCCCTCTTAAATTATTGTTAAAATGCAAAAATTAAATAAGCGCTGTTAAAAAAATATGGTTTACCTTGGATAATTTTGATCCAAGTTTTTATCCAAATTTTGTATTAAACACATAAATTTGAGCAAATCGCTCGCTCACTCATCCATAATTTAGTGCGTATAGCTACGAGGGTCGTGGAGAGTTGAAATTTTGCATACCCGTATGGTTTTACGAGGGTTGAATGGGAAAATTTTCCCGTTTTTCATGGGACGTAACGGAGGGGGTGAAATGCCGCTTCAAAGTGGTTAAAAAATTTCGGCATTCACTTTGGAGAGTTAAAATTTTTCAGGAAGCTCCGGGCGGTGGGCGAGGGGGCGAAACAATTTTTTCTTTTACGAAATTTTTTTCCAGCGCTTGGCAAGAGGGCTCCTCGCGGTTTTTCGTATTTTTGTATCTACTTCCAGAGTTTTCGTCCGTTCGACCTGAAATTTGCTAGAGGGGTGGGGGCGGCTAAAACGGACAATCGGTAAGGTCAAATTTTCCAATTTCTGTCCCGTTACCGTTTAAGGGGGGGGGGTAAAAATTGAATAGTTTTTGGCGCCTGGCTCGCTTATTTTCAGATTTTGGATCCTCTCGAATTTAGATTTGCATTTTTGCAAAAAATGCCTAGGTCGCAGATCGCTTTCGAGCGCTCAGCGAGACGACGATTTTAATTACATATTTTTGCCGTTTTTTTGCGCTACGCCGGGCGGCGTCGAACGGATCGCGAAAAATAATACACCGTCGTCGAGCCGACTGTATGCCCGACAAAATTTGTAGATATACTTTTTTTCGAAAAATGAACTGGTTTCGAGTAATCGTCATATACAAATTAAAAAACGGCAAATTAAAAAAATTATGGTTTGCCTTAGTTTAATTTTTCTTCTGTCCAAGTGATTTGTATTGTTTATTACTATAATTTAATATTTTAACTAATTTACTTGTATAAACATATTATGTAATTAATATCAAACGAATTTTTTAATTACTTCTAAAAAATTAATTCTGACGTCATTACGCCCATAGTTAAAATTTGATTGCACATAGACCACGGCATTCCGCAAATTTCTAATTTTTTTTGGAAAATGACAATTTTAAAAATTTTTCAATGCAAACATGTTATATTATTGTTAAAATGAAAATATAAAATAAGTGCTTTTAAAAAATATGAGTTACCATGTTAAATTACAAATTAAATTTCGTAACTTTGATATCTCAAAGTAATTTGTGTATTTTGTCGAGTTAAAATTTTTTTTGAGTTAACATCTGTTTTATTAATATTTAATATAAAATTAAGTGGAATCTACTAAATGGGAAAGTAATGTGTTGTCACATCATTTTTTATTAACGATGATGATTGTTTTCTATTTTAATATTTCTCTTCTCTTTCCATTTGTAGCCCAAACGTTTCTAATGAAAATTCAATTCTTTAGAACAATTTTGGGAGGAACTGTACAAATGCTTCTTTTAAGATGTGATTTATTTAATAAAGAATATACCAATCGATCAGAAATCATTTGAGCTCCAATGAGTTTCAATTTCTATCATTTGTACTTCAAAGGTTAAAAAGTTAGAGCGTATCAAAGATTGAGAAATATGACTATAACTAATTTTTGGGTGTGAGGGAATGAAATCAAACAAATGCTATCGTTAAGCCAACGTTTCGATCAGTTTATTTGATCATCATCAGGGCTGGAAAACAAATACAAAGGTGCTCATAAACTACATAATACATAATAATACATGTGTAATAGTAAATTTTACAAAACATCGCAAAACATCGCATGAGCAAGTATCGCTCAGAATGTTAATGTTGCTCATAATAATTAAAATTTTTGAATAAAATCGGTGTCAATCAAACGAGAATCGTTTGAGCTCCAATGAACTTCAATTTCCATCGTTTGAACCCCAGAGCAAAAACGTAAGAATAAGCGTTTGAAAAATTGTGAAATTGAATGACTATTTACCGCTTTCCATCGCGAATTTTGTAATAAATTTTTTTAATTCGTGATGCCTGTGGTTCAAACGATTTTAATGGAAGCTCACTGGAACTCAAACGAAGCTTAAACGTTTGACACTAATTTGATTAAGCACTTCGTGATGAGGAGAGGGGCAGTGAAATTTCACAATCTTTCAAACGCTCTAAGTTTTTTATCTTTGGGGATACAGACGATTTCTAAGGAAGCTCATTGGTACAAAGGATAGAAATTGAGGCTCATTGGGGCTCAAACGATTCTCGAGCGATTGGTATTTATTTTATCAAAAAAATTAAATCTTAAAAAAAAGAAACTCTACTGTTCCTCCGAAAGTTGTCCTAAGGAATTTACTTTTTATTAAAAATCTTTAGGGTAGGTACAATCGATGGAAATTGAAGTTCATTATAGCTCAAACGATTCTTTATCAATTGACAGCAATTGTATCAGTATCAGTACTATGACTGTATCAGTACTATGAATTAGCAAACTTGCTAATGCCTCTTTACCCCCCCCCTTCAAAGTTTTCGCGAATAGTTTGGTGTAAACAATTTTTATGTAAGCTCATTGGAGCCCAAACGGAGCTCAAATGTTTGATACTAATTTCATTAAAAAATTCGCGTTGGTGGTGGAGGGGGCCGAAATGTACCTTATTAAATCTGTTGTTCTTTCTTGGGAACAGTTACACTCCGAATTTTTCAACCAGACTGTACTTCAACCTATAGGTTGATTAAAAGTGCTTCTCCAGACTTATCAAGCCTCAAAAATGGCTGACCTACTCGCTAGATTTTAACCCAAGAACTAGTTGATTTTAAAAGCAACAAGGGTATGTGATAAGTTTCCTTTAGAAGAGATTAGAACAAGATATCCCCAGAAGATCTGCGGCAAGTTGCGCAAAATTTTGCAAAACGCAACAAGTGAATATTTTGCAGATTCTTTGCTGGAAATGGTAATCATTTTTAATTCGTAGCTTTCTTTAAATTTAGTCCATGAAAAATAAGACTAGTATATTTGTAGATATAGTAGTTTAAAAAATAATTTTACAATTAAAAATAGGATCCGTTTGCTAGAAATATTTGACAACGTTTTATATCGACACACGATATGAATGGATGTATGTTTTCAAATAAATATTCATACCTATTCATATTATGTTAAAATGGTTAATCCACAAAATATTCCATTTAAAAACAAACTTCAATATTATTCTCCTGAAATGAAAATTGATATTTTATACCTTAGGTATACAATAAGGAAAGTTATTGGCACTTTTTAGGACAAATGTCAGATACATACATGTTTCAACTTTAATGTTGCAAACCAAGTTTTGTAGTAATATATAAAAAGCAAAATATTTTGAATAAATTTTAATACTGTCATAAAATATTAAATATTTAAGGCAATTACTATAAATATGCAATTATGGTTTGACATTACCGGTAACCTCAATAATAGCGAAGCTAGTTAAAGCTGCTTACCATCCTGTTTTATCTAAAAGCTAAATTATAATTCATCATTTTTTAGTATATTGATTTAATCGTTAAAGCACAAAAAAAATTTTAAAACTTTTTGAGTTAAAATGTTTAATTCAACAAATTGGTTTTACACTATGTGGACTAAAATTATTTTTTTAACTTGTGCCTGTGTGTAAAAAAATAATATTCTAATATGAAATTAAATTTAAATTTACTTAGCTGATTAAATTTGTATTTTGAGTGTATAAGTAAATATGTATCCCCAAAATATTATTCACACTTTGAAGTGACAATTTTAATTAAATACTATATTTATAAAAACATTACGAAAATGTTAAATTCAAATTGAATTATTTTTTTAGCTCTGAACATTCATTTCAATCATAATAAATTATTCTTTAAAAAACATTTTTCCGTACTGCTTATGGTACCAATGTAGTAGAGGAAGTACTATACATACTTTTGAATATCTGTAATTAGGAAACTTTTATGCTTGAAGCGTTTCCAATTTGTGAATACTTAAAGCTAAAATAGAAGTCGAGAATGCGTTAATCTATTCTTGCGCATCAGTATAAAATGAGGGTTATTCATACCTCTATGTAGTGTATATTATAGTATAAATTATATAGTAAATTATTCTACTTTATAAAAATGGCATTTTTAAAGTAGTATATAGGTAATACTAAGTATAATTATATGAATTGTGAACGTATTTGTTTTTTTAGTGTATTGAAATGTTTTTAAAATGACATTAGTACATTGTGTGATATATTACGGTGATATCTGGAGGAGACGTCACTCGCAACACGAACATTCATTTTTGCTTGAATAAAAATTAATGCATGGAACTTGTTAATTTAAATAGGAGGTTTACTATTATCATTACAAAGTCAAAACAAATAGAATCATTTAAATCATAATAATAAAGAATACAAGGGTTAACAAGGGTATTTATGGCGAAAAAACTTCCCTGATGGAGTAGGCGGTGTAAAAATCGTCTATTCCCGTGGTTCGGAATCCACGTTAAGCTGTAGGTCCTCTGTGCTTGTCACACATTTTCAACACGCAATGAGCAGAGACAGGGAGGTATCGGGAAAATGTCGCAAGACGTTCATAACCGGATATACAATACAAGGGTTAACAAAATAAATTAAAATGTTCAATTTAAAATCCGTAACGACAAAAATTGTTAATAATAATATAATAAAATTGATTAGTTATAAGAAATTTATAAACTACATGTAAAATTTATTAGTTAAGGTGTTATAAATAATTTGTTAAAACATTATATATAAAAATTTAAACATTACGTGTGCGTCGATAAAATTAATTAAAAACAGAGTGATAGGTCATCCGAGAAACCATCGGTGGACAATTCAAGTGGTAACTAGAAATTATGTGCTTCAAGTCAACGGTTAACCTAAAAACATAAGAAAAATAAATTAAAAGACAATTTTAAAATTCGCGCCACATAAAGATGGTGGTTTCGACTTACCTACAGAATTTATGGTTAAATAATCAAGTAGCAATGAATTTGTATCACCTTGACGATAGAAAAAAAAGAGGTCTTCCTTGGTTTTGTATCGAGATCGCACGTGTAATTTAAGCGGCTCGAATATTAATTAATTAATTGGATAAAATTAAGATAAAAAGGTGAAATCTACAAAAATACAGTGATTAAACATAAATGTGAAGGTAAATACGGTAAAAGAAATATAAAACACTTACCGATCGTGAATATTTTTGAGCAGATAAAAATCTTGCCACGAGGGTTAAAAATTTTATCGAAGATAAATCTGGAGAAATCGATGTGAATACAAGATCATCCACGGGGAGCAACATTGACCACTACACATGCGCTATACCAAAAAGGAGGAGAGAACAATACTTATACAGGGTAAGCGAAAACTTTTACAAAAACTTATATCTGTGCAACGAGTGCGGAATTTTAAAATACGACGCCACGCTTTTAGATTTAATTGTGGGGAATTTAAATAATAAGGAACTGTTTAATATTTGTATACGTTTATTTTCATCAAAGTTATTGATAATTAGCATAATAAAAATTATCATTACAAAACGGATTATTTTTGATGATTCTTGTATTCCCGGCTATTTATTTTACAGCTCAAAAAGATTTAATATACAATTTCCTAAAGAAACCACTACTGTGATAAGCAAGTCTACATGCAATAAGAACCCAGCTAGCCGTGATAATCAGTAACATTGAAAATTTTATTAAATTGCGATTGACGGGGTCCATCCGTACCTTCATCATCGTAATATGTACATGATTTGTGTATTATTTTAGAAGTCGATTACCTATATTTATGGAAACTTGCAAGCTTATATAAATACTTTGTAAAATTAAAATTGCTTATTTCCAAAGCTTTTTAATAATAGCGAACTTATTTAGTAGACTATATATACATTATATACATATTTTATGGAATACCGCATGTTAAATGTAAATACTGTAAACACATAGTACCTAGGATGTATATTTTCACATATTATACCAAGAGATGTTGGTAAGTGTACATTGAGATAATTATAAAGATTAAGTATTTATTTGTTGTTATATAGGTACCTATTACCTACAATTTTACCTATAATTTGTATTTAATAATGATTAAGTATTCGATAATACAAATTTTCATATTAAATAGAAAAATACAATAAAATTAAAATTAAGACGTTTTTGTTTGTCAGTTGTTATATTTGAATAAATGGTGTCGCTATTAAGCATCATCAGATCCAATCTAAAACTTTTTAATTTAATTAACATCTTAGGTTTTCCCGGTGGTCTGATTTCATGGGGAATTCAATCTCTGGTGATTTTTGGAAGTGGTTTCTGGTTCATTCCAGGCTCTTTTTCTTGGTGTGGTCCATCTTATTACATCTGGTACGCTACATTCTTTTCTAATACGATCGTTCCTAATTCTATCGACAAATAATTCTCCGGTTATGGTCCTTAGGACTTTTATTTCATTTGTTCTTAGCGTTCTCTTTATATTTGCATATTATGTTAATATGGGTCTCACACATGCCTTATATATTCGTGATTTAATCTTTACATTTAAAAATCCATTTTTCGAATTGTGTCCTTCAAGCAGCCTGAGACACTGAGACAATCGACGCTTTTGTATCCTGGAAAATAAATGAAAGTTATAAATAGAAAATCATTTCTGTGAACAAAAATGTAAACAAAATTGTAGCTATTATATAATTGGGTAATTTTGTATATGGGAGATCTTCACGGTTCTCTAAACCTTATGTAAGTTTATTTTATTAATGATTTTCAGCACTACCGTGATGTAAAATAAAATATTGAAGCCTATTATTACGTAAATATTTTTTGTTACTTTTGTTTATTATTAATTTAAAAATATACAGTACTAAAATATTAAAATTTTGAAAAGTTCTAAAACTGACGTATACACTGATACATAATATGTATTGTGGTGTTCTAAACAATAAAACACCCGCCGGGCGAACAATTTAAATATGTGGAGTTTCTATCCTCCAAAATTCACAAAAAAATCAAACGCCGTTACTTTTTAATAAGTTTCAATATTTATTCTGAAACTTTTCATAATACAAAATTCAACCTCTGGTCGCTACGCGCGAACCAGGCAGCCTGACCGCCCACATTTCGTACTCTTATCCCTATCGACACTCGTACGCAAATTAAAATGTTTTCGTACATTCAATAAATGCAAAATCAATTCAAATGAAATATCAAATATCAAACACAAATATCAAATAAAAATTATACCTGGGGAAGGAAAATACAGGTCAACTTTCCCCTTTGGATTTAGAAAAGATTGGTCAACATAATCTTTGCGAAATACAACAAACATTCGCATTTGAGTGGTTGAAAACAAATTCACAATAACCAAAATCAAAATTATAACCGAAATTAATTTAAAACAATTTTCTTTTCTTTACAATAAATTAAACTAAAATAAAATTTTCCCCTTAAGTGAAGTATCCACCTTAAACCAAATTTCACAAAAAATAAAAATCTTCTCACTCACAAACATTCACATTTTTTTTTAACTTTTCTCGAAATTAAGTCGATCGCCTTCTCCCTAAAATTGGCATATCCGTTTACGTCTCCATCTCACACTCTTCCACGAGATGATTTCTGTTAAAGGCCTCCACATTTTTTTAAGCTTCTTTCTGACCACCACTAACGGATTCAAATAGGCAGTTGCGTCTTCTTCAACAATGTTGTCTTGTATTACCCTCGTTAGCTCGTTCCATACTTGGTTGGATATTTTCGTTTTTCCAATCTTCTTTAGCAACTTCCTTTTTATTTTATTAATTTTCGGCTCTTTAAATATTTTGCTTTTAAATCGAGTTTTACCCTCTCGTAATTGTTTAAATTTTTTCCTTTTAAACCGAATTTTTATTAGTTTCACAATTTTAATTAATCTTTTAATTTTGAAATTTTTAAATGTTTCTTTCTTGAGTTGAAATTTTCGAAGTTTAAAATTTGTATGTCCATTGGAATTTTGTCGTTTATTTATAACAAGCACTTTTTTAATTTTTGATAATTTATTGATTTTAAATGTCTTTATTTTCACTTTCTTAACACGTTTATAGTTTTTAAAGTTTTTGTGCTTTCTTTTATTCCGATTTTTTTTAAAACCACGAACTTTATCTGTTCTTGAAGTCTTGTAATTTTTCTTTATCTTCATGCCTCTGATTTTATATTTTTGTTTTGATTTTTGCTTCTTAATTTTTAAATGTAGCCGCTTGAAATTTTTTCTTTTGTGCACCTTGTTGGCTCCTCGCATTTTCTCCTCTACGTCTTCTCCCAACTCTTTAATTTTTGTATCCGTATTTGCCTTGACATCCTGTACGCCCATGTCTAGTATTTCCTTCGTGATAGCTTCCTTTTGCATATCACGGAGAGCCGCGCCAATATTTTTCAACTTCCCTTGGAACTCAATCTGGGATTTATTTATTTGTTTTATGATTTCTTGGTTCGATGTATCTATTTTTTTATTTGTTGTCTCCATTGTTTTATTCATTGTGTCTATTGTTTTTGTGTTTGTGTCTAATATTGTTTTTGTTAATAATTTCATCATTTCCTGCCAGTTGATTTCAGGATTAATTGTGCTCTGGAAAGCATTACCAGGATTAAAGGAATCTTCTTCTTCTGATGCGTCTACATTTATTTTCTCCGGGGTACTTTCCCCTAAAGGTTCAGCCTTATCATCCATCTTCTCAAAAACTCCAATCTCAGGGGTAAAGTAGGTTCAATTTTTATTGCACCCCACGCTATTATTTGTAAAGCCAATAGCCACACAATATTCACACGTTAGCCACACGTTGGGCGAACCAATTTAAAGATGTGGTGTTCTAAACAATAAAACACCCGCCGGGCGAACAATTTAAATATGTGGAGTTTCTATCCTCCAAAATTCACAAAAAAATCAAACGCCGTTACTTTTTAATAAGTTTCAATATTTATTCTCAAACTTTTCATAATACAAAATTCAACATTCTGGTCGCTACGCGCGAACCAGGCAGACTGACCGCCACATTTCGTACTCTTATCCCTATCGACACTCGTACGCAAATTAAAATGTTTTCGTACATTCAATAAATGCAAAATCAATTCAAATGAAGTATCAAATATCAAACACAAATATCAAATAAAAATTATACCTGGGGAAGGAAAATACAGGTCAGTATATAATTTTCGAAGTAGATATTTTGAAAACTTGCAAGCTTTACATACTTTGCAAAATTAAATTATACTTACTTTCTAAAGTTTTTAATAATAGCCAACGTATTGAGTCCAATTTAAACTTTAGAAAAGAAATTGAACCTAAGTTGACAAAAAAGTATAGGCGAGACGAGGATATTCATTTTAGGCAATATTAGTATGTCGTCGAGTTTTTGATACGGGGGGTTGCTGTGCCAGCTGCTGTAGAAATTGTGACAAATGGCGTTTACAGAAACAGCTT
Organism: Podabrus alpinus; assembly: GCA_932274525.1. Taxonomy (NCBI): domain Eukaryota; kingdom Metazoa; phylum Arthropoda; class Insecta; order Coleoptera; family Cantharidae; genus Podabrus; species Podabrus alpinus. The sequence goes on along the minus strand of OW026457.1, from coordinate 60,278,438 downwards.
GTTCTCTGTAACTTTTCACGACAGTGTGAGTGTTGGCGACCATTTAAAACCACACAAACTTCTCTAGCATTTGTTTTGGAGTGGCGCAGCCTGGTGAAAATCCTCCTACCTGTTCTACCAATCATTTTAGTACAACTTGCAGGGAACGTAAAATTAATTTTCTATATAATTATTCATTACTTTACGGGAAGTTTTGCAATAATTTAATTGTTGATAGAAATTTGTTTTAAATTTCAGTTATTTTTTTATTTGTTCTGAAAATTGGAAAACTACCTAAACTTTCATTTTCTTTTTAAATGATTTTATTTTTTTAATAGTAAGCATGACACTGAAATATGTGTAATAAATTAAAATGATGGCTGCGTAGGTTGAATCTGAGGTATCATTGCTAAGGGCATCGTGGTTGACTACCACGTATGCTAAGTATTCTCGTGGGTCTCCAAACTTTAGGGTTGTAATCTTCACTACACCGTTAGGATTACAAGTGCTTGATACGTTTAGATGCAGTAGAAGTTATGCAGGGAAGTTAAAAGGATCTTATGGTATGGTTATGATGAAATTAGAATTTCATTATGTTAATACGAGTATGAATACCGACGTTGACATTTTTTAAAATGGAATCAATAAATCTCACGAAACTTTTAAATTGATTGCATGATATGCGGTTTAACTTGTTTGCAGTTAACTATTGCACAATTTGTTTGCATTGGAGAATGTTTCCATAACCCATAGCGTGCGGTTTAATAGGATGTTGATTTAAAAAGTAATCTATTTCATAAAATATTTCAATTGCAGGCACAATTCCATTAAATTAAATATTAATGAAACAAATCAATCGATAACAAAATAATTGTTTTTATAGCATTTTGTACCATTGTTACGTGATACGTGTAGTATTTTACGCTGCGGTGTGTAAGGCAAAATTGGAATTTATCAGCACGTCATCGTTGTAGGTCACGGAATTCATGCACTTCTACCGATACCGGTCTAATTAGTTAGCTTTCTGTTTTTACATCCCGCAATCGATTAAACTCTTGCCTTTTTCTATTCTTTTACATGCTTAACTTTTAATTAAAACTTACGTCAAGTTGAACGTTCCATTTACTGACACTTCCTTATTAACAGTTCAACCAAAAAATGTACCAAATGAAACTTTTAAGTGCTTTCATGACTTTTTGCACTGATATTGTTTTAAAGTAACAGTAAATAAATACGGCGGAAAGGTAAACAATAAAATGAATATCAAATTTATGTAGTTGCTCTTCAATTATTGGTTTTGTTTTGACAATATTTTTTATGAAAATATTGTCCATTTTTTCTATATTATTCCATTGGTCACTTTTTTATTCACTGAAATATGTTTCTGTCAGGTAAATTTTAAATGTTTTAATCTGATAGATATCATTTTAGTATAATGCCATTTTGAACATCCAAAATCCCTTACTTCACATTTGCTTTTATTTAAACAATCTTATCAATGCAAATGAGAAAATGCAAACGAGTCAGCAGGCACTATGATGTCGAAGGGTAGGTGATTTCAGATTTCCAAAACCGTCTTATCTATCTAGACTCATTTTCTTAACATGCCCAAACTAACGGAAGGCGTTTCATTCACATGGATCTATTGGATTCACTTTCAAATCGCACTCATTCATTACTGATATTGTCTATAGATATTGCACGATGTCTATGTTGGTCAATAACTTTGTACTAATACTAATTTAACCAAAAAAGTAATATTTTAAATAAGCTTCCAATGTAAAAAAAATTTTCCCTATTCAGAAAAACAACAGGTGACATTGTGCGCGCGCATATATCAGTTGAAAATGTTAAAATTATGTTAAACTAAATTTTTAGCTGTAATTTGGAAACAAAAACAGAGAATTCAGATGGACGATAGGGCAAAAGATATTTAGTGAAAAGAACACACTGCATGCATATATTATTGTGCTCCAAGATAGCCTGTTTCCAAAGAGCAGTGTTTGTTCCCCTACAATTTTGTTACAATCGCTGTTAGCAGTTGAACAAAAAATTAATTGCTTTCTGCGTCGCAGTCGTCTCTCATTGTATTATAAAATAATAGATAGTTTGAATGGATTATTCTAAGATAATAATTAAAAAGGTTTCTATATATAGATATAGTAGGTATCGTGTGCAAACTACCTAATTTATACTACTTTGAGTAAGAACTATTATTTCCATGTATGTCGTATATAATTTTTGAATGACTTCCAAATATCGTGCCATAAGAAATAAAAACTATTCTGATTAAAGTAAACAGCAATCAAACTAAACTTAACTTATAATCAAAATTGTAAACCAAATCAGTAGGTATAAGATTGTATTTATGAGCTTGTAGATATTTCGCACACCGTCTCCAGCACAGGTTGTACAATAAAATATTGACTTTGATATTATATAATAAAATTGAGAGTCAAAGTTCTTCTTCTGATGATTCTTCGTTTTTGTTTTGGTTCTTGTGCAGTTTTCTGCAAAGCATGTTTCCTTTAACCGAGAATTTTAATTTGCTCGGAAATCTTTTTAACCGGGACATCACTTAGAACAACACCTTTTAATTTGGAACGCTCTTTAATTAGAAACGTTCATTAACCGGAAAATACTTTTTTTTTATTGTGGAAGTACAACATTATATTAGTTACAACTTACCGGATATATACTTTTCCGTAACATATACAATCAATTAACAATCAGTCACATATTTTATTACGACGCGACGCGACGTTCGGCCTTCCATAATATGCTATGGAAAATTGTTGGAAAAATCGAAATCTGCACAACAGTTTTGAAGCTAGTTTAAAATTTACGAAATAATAACTTAGTGATCAATCGATAGCCCCCGGCAATCAATTTAACTCCATTTTACGCTATTGGAGTTTTTTTATTGTAATTTTCACGAGTTTCCTTAACTTTACCGGTATTTACATTTTCCGAATTATTCGAAATACCTCCCTTACCTCGCCGCATTGAACGCCTACCGAAAACCTATAAACAACAGATGCAACTACTCTATTTTACATAAATCCATATTTTTAGATTCTATATTTTTTAGTTTCAAATCCCTGTTCTAGTCCAACATGTTTTTCAATTAATTGGTTATCCAATATCCCGATAACCAATTAATTGAATTATATTTTTAGTATTCGTATGATTTTTCGGTCATATGTTATATAATATGTATTGGATCTACTGTAGATAGACCTCAAACCTTGTTCCAGTGTTCGCCAATCACATCTTCAGTTATGCTTTGTAATCTTATATCGACGTCGACAACACCATAAAATTACGACCAATATAGTATATTAAGTATCAAGAACAGTAAGGACATTTTACCGATCGAAGACAATTGTTTGGAGGAGGAGCGAAGCGACGACTCCAATTATTGTCTGAGATCGGTAGTCCTTAATGTTCGAGATGCTTATGACGTTTTTTGCGCGACTAAATTTATTAAAATACATTTATAATGTATTTAAGAAATAAAAATATTTTATTCTCTTTATATCAAGTTGCCTTAATGTCGTAGAAACAGACGCGGTAAGCAATCACATAGATAATTGCATTCAGTGTCACATGATGGTCGTTTGGACCAATCAGCGTGCGTTAATTTACATTGTAGATAAACGAATACATATCGTGCACCTAGTGCAATATCCAGTTATATTGAACCCTAGGAATTTATATTCAAATATACATTTTTTATATGAAATAAAAATTCGCCGTCGGCAAGATTCGAACCTCGGATGTTCACATTGCAAACCATGTACGATGACGATTACGCCACACAGTTGACATACAAGATAATGCTTTAAATTGTCAAATCTGCTACCTAAAAACCATAGAACCACTACTTTATTTATATTTAACCTCCAAATTCTAATGCGTCAAATAGTTATAATAACCATAGAAACACTACTTTATATAAATTTTTTGATTTTTATTTCATATAAAAATTCGTTTTTATTCGAAGTTGTGTCGTTTCTTCGCGGAATTATCATCCAAACAGCAACGCGGGTTCCGACAATATTCAAAGATTCATCTCGTACAGGTTTTAGCTGCGGAGATTGACACTCACTCCGCTGCGCTACGTTCGTGCAATCTCCTTGCTAAAACCTGTACGCGCTGAATCTTTGAATATAGTCGGAACCCTTATGCTGTTACATACGAGCATAGTCGCACAAATAAAATACTTACCGTCGCCATAATAGTACATTATATATCAAGGTTGTGAAGGCCGTCATTATTGCCCTAGCGCCAAGATTATATTCCGAGGTGCTTTGCACCGAGGAATATAACGCGCGGAGGCAATAATGGTCTTCACAACCGTGGTTTATATACTATTTTTTCCACTACTAGATTTATTACCATTTTTTAAATTCTTTTTAATAAAAAAATTTTCAAATTTAAAATATTTATTTCAAATGACAGTTTTGTTTTGTTGATTTGACAGTTGTTGACAAATTTTAAATCACGTATGTCAAATCATTTCATTGGTTCATTTTTTTAACTTAAGTGTATAATGAATTTGTCAAATCATTTCATTGGTTCATTTGTATAATGAAAATATTATTTACCGCATGTCTAAAATGCGTCACTTCACATGTGACTTGGATAAGTTATAATGGTAGCCTATATGACTAGTAGTGGAAAAAAATACTTACCGTCGCCTTATCCTTAGCAACTAGTAAACAAAACTTACTGTCGTGGAAACAAACGCGGTAACCAACCAAATAGAGCATAGTCGCGCAAAAATAATATTTTTTTATATTATTCTATATTCTATCTATCACCGAAATCCCCTTTATGATGGATGATAATAAATATTCTATAGCCCCTTGCATTACTAATTAAATATGTTATGTTAATTTAGTTTACTACTAGCTGGCACGGGCGGCATCCGCCGCCCTTAGCCATCTAGACCCAGAATAGATCCGAGTAGGCCATAGTTGTTCGGCCTTCGGCCTCACAGGGGGAGGACCATAATAGATCCGCGAAGGCCATAGTTGTTCGGCCTTCGGCCTCACAGAGCGGACCACCTCGCCTCCAATTTAAAAAGTGTCGCAGGTCCCCCGGTACAAATATTACAAATTTTTGCACTTTTCCAAAAAGTTATTCACAATTTTACCAATGTTTTACACAACCGAAGAAGAAGTTTAGAGTACGCTTTTGTGTTATAATTCCCAAAAACGGTTTGCCCGTCCATTTCCGGCGTTAATATATAATTATCGGAGCGTAATTTTTTTTCGAAAAATTTGCAAGGCTATCCCATTGAAAAAATAATTTAGAAATTTAAATTCGGTTTAACACCTTCGGCGTTGAAAATTCGAAGGAATGTTATGGACGAACTATTATAGAGCGTCGCGATACGCTTCCGTTGCGTCTTAAAAATTAAAGATCGGCCGGTAAATAAGAGCGCTACATACGTCCAAAGTTTTTACACAATTTTCACTTAAATGGGTCTCTCACGAAGAAACGACGGATAATTTAGAAAAAGCAATCGGAGCTTCGGATACGGTTATTAACGGTCTTTAATTTAGCACATGACGACGGTTGACGAAAAACGACAAATAACGGCAGCATTTGCAAATTAGTGTCGACGTCAAAATTGAAAATCAAAATCGGAGGCGATTTTGGGCAAAATTTAAAATATGCAAAATGTGTATTTTCGTTGCAAAGCAAATGTTTATGGGAGGACCATAATAGATCCGAGAAGGCCATAGTTGTCCGGCCTTCGGCCTCACAGAGAGAGGACCATGATAGATCCGCGAAGGCCATAGTTGTTCGGCCTTCGGCTTCACAGGTCGAACCATAATAGATCCGTGAAGGCCATAGTTGTTTGGCCTTCGGCCTCACAGACCGGACCATAATAGATCCGTGAAGGCCAAAGTTGTTCGGTCTTCGGCCTCACAGGGCGGACAATAATAGATCCGTGAAGGCCAAAATTGTTCGGCCTTCGGCCTCACAGACCGGACCATAATAGATCCGTGAAGGCCATAGTTGTTCGGCCTTGGACCTCACAGACCGGACCATAATAGATCCGTGAAGGCCATAGTTGTTCGGCCTTCGGCCTCACAGACCGGACCATAATAGATCCGTGAAGGTCAAAGTTGTTCGGCCTTCGGCCTCACAGACCGGACCATAATAGATCCGTGAAGGCCGTGATTTGATTTTCGAAAAAAGCGAATAACTTTTTTCCCGCTCGAATTTCTTCTCCATATATGCGAGAATAGTTGCGCCTGGAGCTACAAAATAACTGTGCAAAATTTGGTCGAGATCGGTCCACGGGTCTAGGAACGTATAGCGAACAAACACGCAAGCAAGCAAGCAAGCAGATCTTCTCTTTTATATATTTAGATAGCTGGCACGGGCGGCATCCGCCGCCCTTAGCCATCTAGACCCAGAATAGATCCGAGTAGGCCATAGTTGTTCGGCCTTCGGCCTCACAGGGGGAGGACCATAATAGATCCGTGAAGGCCATAGTTGTTCGGCCTTCGGCCTCACAGACCGGACCATAATAGATCCGTGAAGGCCAAAGTTGTTCGGCCTTCGGCCTCACAGGGCGGACAATAATAGATCCGTGAAGGCCATAGTTGTTCGGCCTTCGGCCTCACAGACCGGACCATAATAGATCCGTGAAGGCCATAGTTGTTCGGCCTTCGGCCTCACAGACCGGACCACAATAGATCCGTGAAGGCCATAGTTGTTCGGCCTTCGGCCTCACAGACCGGACCATAATAGATCCGTGAAGGCCATAGTTGTTCGGCCTAACAGACCGGACCATAATAGATCCGTGAAGGCCATAGTTGTTCGGCCTAACAGACCGGACCATAATAGATCCGTGAAGGCCATAGTTGTTCGGCCTTCGGCCTCACAGACCGGACCATAATAGATCCGTGAAGGCCATAGTTGTTCGGCCTTCGGCCTCACAGACCGGACCATAATAGATCCGTGAAGGCCATAGTTGTTCGGCCTTCGGCCTCACAGACCGGACCATAATAGATCCGTGAAGGCCATAGTTGTTCGGCCTTCGGCCTCACAGACCGGACCACAATAGATCCGTGAAGGCCATCGTTGTTCGGCCTTCGGCCTCACAGACCGGACCATAATAGATCCGTGAAGGCCATAGTTGTTCGGCCTTCATCTGTCATCTGTCACCTGTCATCTGTCACCTGTCATCTGTCACCTGTCATCTGTCACCTGTCATCTGTCACCTGTCATCTGTCACCTGTCATCTGTCACCTGTCATCTGTCACCTGTCATCTGTCACCTGTCATCTGTCACCTGTCATCTGTCACCTGTCATCTGTCACCTGTCATCTGTCACCTGTCATCTGTCATACATACATACATACATCCATACATACATACATACATACACACATACATACATACATACATTATCTTCACGTAAAGTTACATCTTCATGTAAAGTTAAATCTTCCGCAAAGTGGTGGTTCCGGCGAGTTCTGCGACCTATATAAAGTGCTCCGGTCTTATTCGCGGCATTCAGATTAATTTGTTAGTGTGGTTTTTATTTTTCGAATTAAAGCCGCCCTCCCGCCATCTGTTGACAGTATTTTGAATCACTGATTGTACGTCAGATTAATTATTTGACAAATTAAATTTTTTGTCAAACTTGTGATTTGATTTTCGAAAAAAGCGAATAACTTTTTTCCCCGCTCGAATTTCTTCTCCATATATGCGAGAATAGTTGCGCCTGGAGCTACAAAATAACTGTGCAAAATTTGGTCGAGATCGGTCCACGGGTCTAGGAACGTATAGCGAACAAACACGCAAACACGCAAGCAAGCAAGCAAGCAGATCTTCTCTTTTATATATTTAGATTATGAATTTTTCGCTGTTCGTAAAATTTGCCTTACCTTGTATATAGTACGTGAACCTATCTAGTTTGATAATGTCTGGTTTCTTATTAAGTGAACCAATAATAATTCAGAATGTATACTTGTTGATCAAAATTTACTCTCTTAGTGAAACACTTTTTCGTCAGCTTTTTTGTTTTGTAAATATAATCCCATTTCTTTATCTATGTACTTATATTTTTACTATTACTAATACACATCTAATCCTAAACTTAGTTTTAACACATGAATTGATTTTAAACGGAATTCAACCTTTTTCAACGATTTTCAAGTGGCTAGTTATGTATGAATGATGTTTAATTGAATAAATTTTAAGTGTTTCGAAACGTATTGAAATGTTGTGTGTACTGTCTTATCGAGGATGCCCGTATCATTGCAGTACTATTTTTCCAACTTACATTAATCTTACATCTTTTCATTTCTTGTCTTGTCCTTACTCTTCATTATTACACCTAATGCATTGTCTTGCCCCGCAGATTCTCTATCTTTTATGTTATTAGAAACCAATTCAACTTCCTTATACATTGATTCCTTAACATTTCTTGCCCAATGTGAAAAATGAATTGGCCGCTTCCTGTGCATCCAATCTTTAAAGTAGGTATAAGTAAAACTAAACCATATAAAATTGTGGGAAAAAGGTAAAAATATTCTTTAAATATTACAGTTTTGCATGAGAAAAGAGTCCCTAGGTTTTCAACGTATAAGGCTTGCACTTAAATAGAGGCAAATTACAAAGACATAAATAAAATAATTTTGAGAAAAATGTCAAATTAAGTTGTTCCGAAATCCTATAGTTTCAACGTACAGAGTTAGAAATTACTACTTCGTTTTTTTTCGATTTTTGCCCAAAATAATATAGTTTTCAGATTTTGATGTAGACTTTTTGCCCTATCCATCTGACACGAGAGTGACCCATAGAAAAATAAACGAAGATTAAATCCTCGGTAAAACTTTGCACGGGACAACTTTCCACCTGTAATACAGTCTTAGCAGCGAGCTTTCAAAGTTAATTATTTTTTTACAATTTTTAAGGGTTTTTTGAGGTTATCATTATTTCATCATTTATTCGTTTTCTGGTGCATCCCACGACAAAAAAGTATAAGATAAGATTTAAAGTAACTAAAAATGTGCTTTAATCTAAAAAATATTGTTCTAGCCTTAGTACTTTTGGAGATCACTTTTATTTATAGGATTCCCAGAAATAAAAATTTCCGAAATATAAATTGAAAAATTTAATAATATTAGGAGTTTTTAGAAAGCCATATATTCAAAACTACTGGCGTTCTAACATTAAATTTTCTTTTGTTGTATTCAGAATTTTGTTCTCTGTACTTCAGGTATATCTAATTTGTAATTCAATTGTACTGAATTGAAAAAAAAAAAATGATCAACTTTGAAAGCTCACAGCTAGGGGCCTATTAGGTCTACAAAGTTGTTCTATATGGAAATTTGCAAATAATTGAGGCTCGTTACAGTCATCTGCAAATTAAAGGATTACTACATGCTTCAGATTGTCACTGAACAGGTAGAAAAGTCTATATCAAAATCTGAAAATTACGTTTTTTGAGCAAGACTCGATAGAAAACGATGTTGTTTATATTGCCACATCTAGGAAACTGTATGAAGGACTAGTAAATTTTTTTTTAAAACCGATTTTAAAAACCCACGTAATTTCTTCTTTTGACGCACAACTTAATCTAACATAATTATACATTTTTTTATTTTAATAACAGTTTCTTATCATCTAACAATTTTTAATGAATTAATTTGTGGATATTAGATTGTATTTTTCGATATCATTCTTGGACTTTCCCATTCCTTACCTGTCTTTATTATTAACCGAATTTATTGTACTCTTTCTTTGAGTCTTATGTAATGTCGGAGAACCTTCTAAATCGTAAAAGAATTTTCATGCGACCTGTAATTGCTTGTTTGCATCACTAGTAATTGTCAATCCCTATTGACGATTGAATCATGACAATATGAAAGGGTCAATTTATGATTTTATGATTTTTCATACCTTTGATTTTTAACCAAATTTACTGTCTGAGCCTGATGATGTCGAAAACTTAGTAGCTCACTTTTTCTCAAAAGTCCTTTTTATTTAAATTTCTAGACGAGTTTCGAGAATTTACAATATTCTCATCATCGGTCGATAATAGACGACAAACGTAAGAGTTGTCAAAATTATTACATAACTCCAAAATATTTTGGGAAAATGATTTTTGATATTTAACGGGTTTAAGCAAAAAAATCGTATTTCCGAATTACTTCTACAAAAAGTACCTAATCACTCGTAAACTCCCTCATTTTTATCCATTTTTATCCATAAGATAATGTAGCTTTAGTGTAGAATGTAAAATTTAGTAATTCGCACTAAAAAAATTAAATCACATTTTCGCCTATATTTTCAAAATTATACAAAAAATTTAAATTATTTGTTTCACAATCTGTCAACAACTTAAACTACGTGATATGACCGCATTCGGTCTGGCACTTTTTTCACTTTGAAGCTCCGTTAAACGCATTCTGATAGTTCGATTTGGAGGTTTTTCACGTTCTCAAAGCTTTATCTGCACTCATTTAAGAATATTGCGTGATTTAAGCTTCAAAATTGAACGGAATTATAGAATTTGCAAGAAAGCAAAAGCTCCAAATCAAATGGGTTCAAAGGAGCTTCAAAGCGAAAAAAGGGCCAGACCCTACACGACCCTAATTGAACTTAGTTTCAACCTATAGGTTTTTAGTACCTTATTAATGGGGATTTGCAAGTAACCGTTACAAAAACTAGTACCTTGTTTTTGGGATCGTCGAAGGTGTTATTGTAAATTGAAACATTGCTAAGTTCTTAGAAATATTTATGTTACTCCAATACTCTATACAAATATCACGATTTAAAAATTGTGTTTAAAAATTCTGAATGCGGTTCTGAAACAATTATTGGCTATTGTTTGTTGAATTCTCGTCTACTTCTTGTAGATTAATGGATCGCATTTTCAACTATATTTTAAAAATCGTAAAAGATTGTGAAATTATTTATTTAACAATCGGTCAACAATAATTATTAAATTTCGGTTTCCTTTAAAAACTTGGGAACTTGAACTATTTAACTAAATTAATTAGTAAAAATCGAACAAAATAGATCTGCAACCTGGGATAAATATGTATGTAAACGACAACCTAAATTCAAGAAAATCTAAACTAAGAAATCGAAAAACATGTAGGTCCATGAGTAAAAACTTCAGATTCCTTTTTTTCTCAACATTTTGCATGCGTACATGCTACATTTCAGCTTTTCAGGTGGTTTAAAAGTGCACAAACATTTGTTTGCTGACAGAATTTTGAGTTGAATTATTTTGTACTGATTATTTCAATTAGTTATTTTCTTCACTCTCGCTCTCTATTTCATTCGTTGAGTTATATTGAACCATTCACTTTTCTTTTTTATGTGTCCTTTGCTTCTTGTTTTGGTCTCAATTTATTCATATCTTCTTCATTTTTCGTATAAATTCCGTTTTGCTTTCTATCTTCTCATGTTCTCAGTTTTCTCCTCACATTCTACATCAAACTATCTCTTATTTTTACAACCACTTATAGCCACAATTTTTTGGAATTACCTGTGTGGTAGTTGTCAAAATTTAATATAAGAAACTGAAAAATGTAGTTTCGTATTCATGCTCTTTCTAATATGGAAGCAAATTTTATTTTATTACAGTTTTAATTTTGTAACACAAAGAATAAAACATTTGACGAAATATTCAAATTATTGAGCAGATTTTAAGTTATAGGTATATCATTAATTTATTATACAATGTGTTTTGGACATATTTATCCGAAAATTGTCCGTTTCGAAGTTACACAAAAAAATTTTTATTACGAAAATAATTGTTCCAACCAAATTATCCATTCATGTAACAATTAAAACTACAAAAAAATTAGTAATAAATGAACACTTCGATTATTGTTTTTAACTTATACTTTTTGGTTATAATATAAATGGCCAAACAATTTTCACAATGTGTTCCACTTCGTAAAAAATAAAAATTATATTCTGCAAAACTAAGCATATAATTTCAGATGTTGTTTCAGATATACCATGAAATGTTAAGTCTAATGACATTATAAATTAGATTGATTTTGTTAATCCTACATGATTACATCATAATTGGTTGATAATCATTCATATTTCCATTTTCATTTTTTATAGGAGATAATTTGCCACCCCTTCCGTAATAGTATAAACTGTTTTTGGTAGGCAATCATGTTTCCCCACTTCTGCCATGGCAGCGGAATTAATAAAAGTTAATAGCGCTTAACGTCTTTTAAAAAAAAGCGGAAAAGTTTATCCCAAATTTTTAAACCTCTAGTGCTTCATAAAATTTTCAGTTTAACATTAACGTTAAATGCATAATCTCAATTTAAACTGTTTTCTCTAAGGAAATTAAATAATTCAATTACTTAAACACACCCTATTTCTAACTTAAATATTACCGCATTGCTTCCTATCATTATTAGTTGAACAGCAGGTGTTGACATTTGAACATTTGTTGACACTCGCGATGAGTCCTAAATCTACGTGAATTTCGTGCACGTTCCCAACCTGTATCAAAAATTTTATTGTATCAAACAAAAAATATACTGATTTCGAGGTTGGTATATTAAAATTCTAATATTTTTTACTAAATGTAATCAACGGTAATACGAAGATTTATCACTCTCTCGCATCGGAATAATGCGGAAATATTTCTCACTTTCCGAATAAAAGGAAAACTATTTTTATTATCAAATAATTATTTTGTTGTTTTTCCGACTGAGGAATTTTAATTAAAAAACTAACTCCGTCATGGTATTTGACATACTGATTATAGTTCGTGTCACGTTAAGTAAACAGAGCAGTCGTATGGTGCACCATTAGTCACAGAATTTTAACACTTTCTTTACTAGACTTTACATAAGAGATTTATTTCCATAAAACGATTAAAATCTATGCCTTACTGAAAAGATCCAATCAGAGCGAAATACGTGTCCGACTTGGGCATTGAACAATTTATTATGTTGCACTTTTTATTTTAATAGCAATATTATTATAATTAATGCTGATTTAAATTTCTGATACTTATTTACATAATATAAATATACTTAAATTTTGATTTAATACCAATTTGGGAAGTATACATTTAAAATGTGAGAAAATTGAAGTTTTGAAGTGGATACTAATGATAGATAAATGAAACCAAATTATTTTAAATACATTTTGAGTTTGCCGTATAAAATATGAATTAGGTAAGTTTAACCAAATTAAAATACATCCACTGAAATTAAATTGAATTGAACACAGATGTTGAAATTTAATCGAAAACGTAATTGCAATTATAACACTTTGCAAAAAGAGTACAGCTATACTGTTGCAGACTTTAAATAGGCAGTAAATTACAAAAAATATGTTTCAGCAGTAAAGTGTGTTGTTTGCAGACTTGCTACCAATACTATATAGCATATAATCAGGGCAACAATGCATCACGCATATTTATTGAGTGCGGAACAGTTTGACATGTTGATGTACGATCTATTATAGATTTTCGTTAACATATACGCTTTGTTTATTAAAGCTCGTATTGCAATTTTTTACCTTCTTGTTTATTTTTAATATGTCACTTATTTCAATCTGAAGAGCTGAAAGCACTCAAATTTTAACGCGACAGATATTTTGAGCCATAAATAAGGTACCTATACAAAATTGTAATATATTTTTTTGTATCGGAGAGTAATAAAAATAACTCAAGTGGATTAATAACTACTAGTGAATGCACCAATATGAAGTGACGGTTTTCGGAAAATCTAAAAGGTTTTCATGAATTTTCGAAACAAAAATTTGTTACTGGATATTTGAGCTAGGGTAGATTTTTTCACTTTCAGTTAAATTTTCAGATAACTAACCATTGGTTATATTTGTCGTTGCTTTGATTGAAGAAAAATCACAATTTTTTCAGACTTGAAGTTTTTTTACAAGAAAAACATGAAAACAAGATGATTTGTTGAAGTGTTAGAGAAGTTAATATACTTAATTGAAAGTTTCGTGTAATTTTACCAATAGATTATGAAAGTTGCAATGGCGATGTTAAAAGTTTAAAAGACGTATGTAATCGAATAACTTCTTGTACATTAGTCGTTTATTTATTTTAAACCTGATATGTGTTCGCCGTAATTGGAACGGAAAATGCGGCTGTCGGTAAAGAGTTTGATCAATAATATAGTTATTATTTCTTTAAAACTTCCCTGCAAGTCAGTATTGCACGTAACCCTCATTACTTTTTCATTTTAATATATCAGATTTATATTATTTACCATTTAATAGGTCAACCGAAAGTTCAGCAATAAAATTTATTTAATTCAATGTTACTAACTCACTGGTTTATTCCAATCAGTAAGCGAAGCGAGAAAGCTTAACAGGTACGAAAGCATATATTCCCATATCCATTTGGGGGTCTATCGGTCAACTTAATTAGTTAAGTTAGACACCTCAAATTAGCTACAAAAGTTACTCATCCTATATGGAATGAAGAAGGTAATAAACATCATACGTGATCGCACAGTATGTTAAAAGTAAGGAAATTTTGTGGAAAGTAGTAGTTACCTGCGTTTACGTTCACTTGACTCATTTTCCTATTTGCCCAAGCTCCATAAAATAGGATATAAATATTGCGAACCGAAAAACACGAAAGGCTGTTCATATTGCATTGCATGAAAGAAATTCATTATTTCTAATTATCAATTCATTAAATAAGATAATTTATTGTTTTAATGTAATTTTAACTTCTGTGGGAAAATTTCACTTTTTGCAGATTAACTAGGTTAACATTAAACTCAATGAAAATAAATGTGTCTTGAGTTAATATTTTCAATATACTTTAGGGATCAAAGCAGATTTGAGGAAACGTAACATTTTGTTATCGATAAGTGCGCCAATGTTAATTATTTTGGCAAGAAAAAAATTATTCGTTGAAGTATGTAGGTAAATATATTATGCCAACACTGAAAATTTTATTATTTTAAGTAGAATACATAATATTATGTTGTATTTTTCTTCATGTGATTGATAATTTTTCGATTTTTTGCAAATATGTACGGGACCATTAATTTAATTTTAAAAGTAGTTGAATTATTATAGATCGGAGAAGTTTTACCCATGTTTATTAAAATAATAAATTATTTAAAGAATACTTAATACATTTATTTAGGGGTAAAACCGTTTTTGTTACAATGAACTTGACAATTAAAATTAAAAAAATTGTATATTCGTGACAATGTTTGTTAATGCCTACTTTTCACCTTTTAGAAATAATTAATTCAAATTTACTGACATTTAGCTGTAAATAAATAAATGAAAATTGTCATTACCATAATATACTACATTAATAATGCGCTTCTATTTACGGAAAAAATAAGGCAATCTAACTAACTAAAGGCTATCTTAAATAATAACACGTTCTATTTACAAGTTAGAAATTCATGTCAAATTATATTTTATGTTACCTCTTCCTCTGTGAAAGTAACTCCGAACGAACCTTCGCTAATTTTTCTACTAAGTTCCAATGTTGTGACTTTTTATCAAATTTTGTAAAATTGAGATTTATACCTTACTTAACTTTAAGTCATACTAATAAGGTAAGTTGTGAAGAGAAAGTACCAAATAATGCTTATAATTATTATTATGATACATTTGTAGCGTGCATTTGGGGCCTGTTCTTTTCGGTCGAGCTTTGCATACCGGTCAAGGTCTGAACTTATACCGTTGTTTACTTTTGCTTATCTTCTTCACTTGGTGGCAATAATATCTGTTTTTTCTTCGGGCGTCACTTCCGATAGTGCCTTTTATAGCCTATTTTTACGACTAGAAACAAACATTTTCATGAATAAGTAAGTTACATTGATTAACTACCAAAATAAAATAAGTAAATATAATAAACCTTTGATAGTGTTAACCTTTCCTAGCGAAGATTATAAAATATAATTATATAATATAATATAATATAATTATAAAAATTATAAAATAATTAAATTTGAAAATTAACGAAAAAAGCAAAGAAAAACAAAAGAAAATTGAACAGAAGAAAAACACTTACCTATATTTTCTTCTTTCGCGTGACAATGTTGGAAACTCAACGTCAGACAATTAAATTGTTTAAATAGACCTCTACCGAACAAAACTTTTACTATTATTATCTAAAAGGTCAACTATATTTATAAAAATATACTAGCTGGCACGGGCGGCATCCGCCGCCCTTAGCCATCTAGACCCAGAATAGATCCGAGTAGGCCATAGTTGTTCGGCCTTCGGCCTCACAGGGGGAGGACCACAATAGATCCGCGAAGGCCATAGTTGTTCGGCCTTCGGCCTCAGAGAGAGAGGACCATGATAGATCCGCGAAGGCCATAGTTGTTCGGCTTTCGGCCTCACAGGGGGAAGACCATAATAGATCGGTGAAGGCCATAGTTGTTCGGCCTTCGGCCTCACAGGGCGAACCATAATAGATCCGTGAAGGCC
Source organism: Podabrus alpinus (assembly GCA_932274525.1). NCBI lineage: Eukaryota > Metazoa > Arthropoda > Insecta > Coleoptera > Cantharidae > Podabrus > Podabrus alpinus. Next base: position 60,261,999 of record OW026457.1, on the reverse strand, counting down.
ATAGTTGTTCGGCCTTCGGCCTCACAGACCAGACCATAATAGATCCGTGAAGGCCAAAGTTGTTCGGCCTTCGGCCTCACAGGGCGGACAATAATAGATCCGTGAAGGCCATAGTTGTTCGGCCTTCGGCCTCACAGACCGGACCATAATAGATCCGTGAAGGCCATAGTTGTTCGGCCTTCGGCCTCACAGACCGGACCATAATAATAGATCCGTGAAGGCCAAAATTGTTCGGCCTTCGGCCTCACAGACCGGACCATAATAGATCCGTGAAGGCCATAATTGTTCGGCCTTCGGCTTCACAGACCGGACCATAATAGATCCGTGAAGGCCATAATTGTTCGGCCTTCGGCTTCACAGACCGGACCATAATAGATCCGTGAAGGCCATAATTGTTCGGCCTTCGGCTTCACAGACCGGACCATAATAGATCCGTGAAGGCCATAGTTGTTCGGCCTTCGGCCTCACAGACCGGACCATAATAGATCCGTGAAGGTCAAAGTTGTTCGGCCTTCGGCCTCACAGACCGGACCATAATAGATCCGTGAAGGCCATAGTTGTTCGGCCTTCGGCCTCACAGACCGGATAATAATAAATCCGTGAAGGCCATAGTTGTTCGGCCTTCGGCCTCACAGACCGGACCATAATAGATCCGTGAAGGCCATAGTTGTTCGGCTTTCGGCCTCACAGACCGGACCATAATATATCCGTGAAGGCCATAGTTGTTCGGCCTTCGGCCTCACAGACCGGACCATAATAGATCCGTGAAGGTCAAAGTTGTTCGGCCTTCGGCCTCACAGACCGGACCATAATAGATCCGTGAAGGCCATAGTTGTTCGGCCTTCATCTGTCATCTGTCATCCGTCATCCGTCATCCGTCATCCGTCATCCGTCATCTGTCATACATACATACATACATAATCTTCACGTAAAGTTACATCTTCATGTAAAGTTAAATCTTCCGCAAAGAGGTGGATCTTCCACGAAGAGGTGGATCTGCGTCTTCTTGCACAATTCCGGCGAGTTCTGCGACCTATATAAAGTGCTCCGGTCTTATTCGCGGCATTCAAATTAATTTGTTAGTGGTTTTTTGTTAGTGGTTTGCATTTTTCGAATTAAAGCCGTCATCCCCGCCATCTGTTGACAGTATTTTGAATCACTGACTGTACGTCAGATTAATTATTTGACAAATTAAAATTTTTGTCAAACTTGTGATTTGATTTTCGAAAAAAGCGAATAACTTTTTTCCCCGCTCGAATTTCTTCTCCATTTTACAAAAAAAAAGTTGCGCCTGGAGCTACAAAATAACTGTGCAAAATTTGGTTGAGATCGGTCCAAGGGTCTAGGAACGTATAGCGAACAAACACGCAAACACGCACGCAAACAAACAGATCTTCTCTTTTATATATTTAGATTATCAGACAGATTTTATTCGTATGGTTAAATAAAACCGCTATAAAGAAAATACTTGTATTTTCAAATTCCTATATGGTGTGTCTAAACCTGCGTGGTGCTTTACATTTATCGGTTTATCGGAAATTTAATACATAGAAATAAGAAGCACCTCTTGGTGGAGTTAACTGCAACCTTTATGATTAGAAGTTAACTCGTGTGGTGGTTTAGTGACGTGTCAGAAATCGCCGAAGGATATCTGGATACCTTGTGCATTAAGATCAGAATGCAAGACGAGCTTATCGAAACAGCGTCTAAATATTTGTAAACTCTGCAGCTCCGTTTACATCGAAAAATCGATTCCCACTGTAGTGACCAAAACACCTTAAAACAAGCACTGCTTTCCATTTCATTTCCTTTCTCAAAATAAGGTGAAAATGTTATTAGTTACTACTAAATTATTGTAGTAGTAGCAAATTGTTGTTGAAATGTTAAAAGAAAAACATCTAACTTATAGTGTAAGAAATGACCACATTTTGATCAAAAAAATTCAAAATCGGTCTTCTGCAATTTTTCGACGGATTTCGTTAGGTAATTGTTCGTACTTTAACATACTAAAAATCGTCTTATCGGAACCGTGAGCTTCTTACATAATTCTTCGTGGGAAGTTGAAATTTTTATAAAGGAGTCAAAATGATGTTTTCACACACGTTTTCAACGTCGGCGACCTCCCGGAAGTGCCACTATTTTAACAAAAATGGCTAAAACAAAATGTTCCTTCGTAATATTTCCTTACCACAGTTGACTTTAGGACGAAAATGACTGCTATAAATCTTATTGAAAACAAAATTTACTGCAACTTTTATCTATGGTATTTCTCTCTAAGTCTAATAGTTGCTGAGCGCCAGCACTGTTAAATAGAGCGCACTTTTGAAAATTTCAAAAACGCTCGATTTTGCTCTGACTTTTTTTTCGTCAACTCCGGGTCTTTATTAGGAGCCCGGTGAGGATTACCTAACATTGGTCACTCCGAATGACTTGAAACTTTCCAATTGCAAAGAGGAAGGTTTATATAGTATACTGACATAATTTTCACAAGCGAAGATATTATCAAAATTTTGAGTAAATCGAATTTTAAGTTTGCAAATTTACATGTAAAATTAATGAGATTCCCGCGCATCACCCATTCTATCGTCGGTCCGTGCGCTATGAGCACGTCACGCAGGCACTCAACATAAAATAATTCACTGGCCTAGTGCTACTCGACGTATCGAAAGCTTTCGATAAGGTCTGGCACGAAGGCCTCCTGTTCAAAATGCTTCAATCTAAAATTCAAATTCCACTAGTCCGACTTATTGCCTCCTACCTTCACGACAGAAATCTCCAACACCAGATCCACAAAGCGCCCCATCACCTCCGGGGTCACCCAGGGATCGATCCTTGCAGCTTCACTGTTTAACATCTTCATGAGCGACATTCCAACCCCCTTAGATCCCGCAACAAAAATTTCACTATATGCAGATGACACTGCAATATACACATCCTCAATCCACCCGGACATAGCCACAACCCGCCTCCAGGAGGCGATCACCGATCTCGGAAGGTGGTACGAAACTTGGCGCATCGAGGTTAACTCGAGCAAAAGTTCCGCGATCATGTTTCGAAATCGTTGCAAGCCTCACAACTCCAGTGTCTGGATGTTTGAGGAGCAAATCCCCTGGAAAACCAAGGTCAAGTACCTTGGCATTACCATGGACCGGCGCCTCAAATGGGACGCTCACATTTCCTCCGCAACCGGTAAAGCCAAATGCCTCTTCAATATATTGTTCGTCCTCATGAACGCAAAAAGTACCATGTCCCCCGCTAACAAACTAAGATTATACAAAGCCATAATCCGCCCGACAATGATTTATGCCTCCCCTGTCTGGGGATATGCACGCCCCAGGCCCATAAATAAACTTCAAGTCATTCAAAACAAAAATCTCCGAGCTATTTTCAGCGCCCCCTATTACGTCACTAACAGGCGACTACATGCAGACGCCAAACTAGACCTCATTAACACTCTTAATCGTAAACATGCCACCAATCTCTACAACAAATCCAAATTCTCAGAAAACCCACTAGTAAATCAACTAGGTCAATACAACCCAGCCGACTTTTTCATTCCCCGTCCCAAATCACTCCTGACCACGGACAACTCCTGACCATAACTCACCCCCACACAGACTAATGTATGTTCACAGGTTTAACTTACACAAATTCTCTTCGAAAGTGAATTTATTCACTAGATTTGTGTAATTTTTCGATCAATTTTCACAAGCTTCGATAAATCACCCCCCATAGTATCACTATAATCCCACTAGTCGCCAATTCTGACTAGTTCCAAGTAGAAGCCACTCACTTCGAGGTCATCAATAGAAATTAATTCATAATTTCTTTCTTCGAATTAGGGACTCTACTATATCGGCAAACGTAAAAATTTTCTTTTTCTTCTCATATTACATATTCACAGTCACAGCTCAGTTTTTTACCAGTCAGTCCGCCAAGCGCCAATTCCCAGAGACCCACCGGTCTCTATAAATTCCAATGTCACTAATGAATTCTTTCAGATGAAGGAGAAGGCCGGCTGCGCCGGGATGCTCCATCAAATACATATCAGGTAAAGGTAAAGGTTCGCAGCGGCAGATGCATCTCGACCGTCGTACATGCAACATCGATTATTTTTTGTTTTTACGCGATTTTTTGGGGGTGAAACGTAATAGTTTACTGCCCCATACCGCAACTATACTTTTTAATGCTATTTCAAGGGTCTCTAAGCTCCCGGTTTTTATTTATCCCGGTTTTCTTGATATGTGGCGCCTTCTCGTATGTTTAGCCTAGTAACCAGAGTCAAAACCGCCCTGGAGGGGTGCAACCCGGAGCGGAGCGGAGGGGCGCCCCGTAAGGGTAGGTTTTGACGATGGATTACCCTCCTTATCGAATGCACACCCCAAAAATCGAAGAAAAATGCGCTAAATTTACGTACTTTTCAAATTGATTTTTCTCGAAATTTTTATTATATCTTCGCTTGTTAAAATTATGTCATTATACTATATAAACCTTCCTCTTTGCAATAGGAAATTTTCAATTTTGTTGGAGTGACCAATGTTAGGTAATTCCCCCCAGGACCCCCAATCCTTAAAGCATATCCAAAAATCAGAACCCCCAGACCATTTTTAGGAAACTCTTCTTTTCATGACTTCGAAGACTTTGTTAAAATATTTTAAGTGTTATTAATATTCTAATGAGGTATATGATTACAATATAGCAGAAATAGAAATTTGTTTAGCAATATTTTGCCAAAGAACAACATTTTTACTCCTTCATAAAAAATTTCAACTTCCGACGAAGAATTCGGTAAGAAGCTCAGGGTTCTGACAAGACGATTTTTAGTATGTTAAAGTATGAACAATTAACTAACGAAATCCGTCGAAAAATCGCAAAGACTGATTTTGAATTCTTATTCCGTAATTTTCTTACATTATTAAGTGATTCCCGGATCAGAAAGCCTCTTAAAATGCGATCAACTGCCATTAACGATATAAGTAGACGCTACATCTCGTCACATTGAAAAAGTAGCACTAACGATTCGAGGTAGTGCCGGGCCAAGTCTTAATAACTTTATTGAACGGGATAACATTTGAGCTGTTTTAGCAAGAATAGCTTTGGATAAATCTCCCGGTATCCGCCCTATAGAATTTATAGAATTATTACAACCTATTTCGGCGAAAGTAATGAACCTCAGAAGTTCTACCATATGGATGTGGCGCTGACCAATAAATTATGTACAGGGACTAAATCTGGTATTGAAGGAACTATTCATGCAATGCCCCTAGCTTTTGATGATGGTGGAGAAAAGAAAATACTACTAATGGATGCTGAAAATGCCTTTAACGCCCTAAGTATCGTAGTGGTCTTGTGGAATACCAGAATGTTGTGACCTAGATGTGCATGATTTCTTTTTCAATAACATCGTCAAACAATATTGTAAAATCTTCTTCGCCAACTGATGACGAACTGTTAACATGGAAAATGTCCCAAGTAAGGGTAGCGTTTCAAGTATGGGGACTTGACTATACTAAGATTGCCGAATTAACATGGGGTCCTCTCATAAAGTAAGCGATCATGCGTGGAGCAGATGTAATAAATCAAGCAACACTCATTCGTACATAAGCTAAACCTGGATATCAATTTATTGCACAATATCATGCCCGAGAAGAACATCAAAAATATACTACTTCAGCTGTAACCTTAAGAGGTTCACTTGCTCAATTAGTGTGTAATTATGATGGTGTCCTTCATGCAGATTATGATCATTTTTTGAAACAAATAGCACAATGCCTAGTAGAGAAATTGAATAAGTCTTATTCTCATGTTATAGGGTCAGGATACAATTATCAATAATTCAGGCTCATTTCGCCTCATTTCGTCTCATTTCGCCTTCCAGGCACCAAAAAAGGTCTATGGGTTGGTACTTGCAAATGGTGCAGGATTTTTTTTATCAATGAATAAAAGCGTTAATTACATATTAGTATTTTATACGTAATATATTTCTTGTAACTATCTTTGTTCAATAAATATTCGTTGTTTGTCTATGTAATAATAATAATATTATAATATATTGCGGTGTACCAATACCACGTCAATAGAAATGATCACGTTTTGAATCAAAGTTTTTAATTTATTAACAAAGGTAGCACGAGACTTATTTGTTCAAACGAAAGGGTTTTATCCGACACCAAAGAATTGTTTTAACGTCATAAATCTAATGGAGAAAAAGGTCAAGGAATGAGAAAACAAGGTAAATTCAAATGCAACGTTTTAATTCTGTTTTTGAATTAAAGGTTTGTTAAAATTGTAAATTAATTTAAGTAGTGATATATAAAAATGTAATTTGAAATCAAAAACAATTTGTTCAAGGTATTAGTTATAAAAATATGTTAAAACGTAGAACTTTTAAAATAACAAAATATTTATACGTGTCGGAGTGCGCCGTAAACTCAATGTACCACGAATGCGAAAAACATTTTCTTCAAAAGTTTACCGGAAGACCACAGGAGATGTTAATACTTCAAAATAAATCTGAAACATAAAAATTCATTAAAAATTTTACAAATTAATTTGGGCTAAGTACGAACCTGGAAATTTTACGTCAAATATATTGATTTTTATATCGACAAATAAAACGAAATCAGAAGTGCCTTGAAAATACGAGTAGCTATGGTAAAAAGACAATGGAAAGAGGTTGTTGATTGCTTAATAAAAATAAATGGTGGCAAATTTTGTGCGTCCAGCTAAAAAGTTAAAAATATAATAAAATTTGATTAAGAAAGTGAATAAAAAGTTAGTAATTGAAAGAACATTATACTTACGTATTTTAAAAAGTGAAAATCTGTGCAAAATTGAGAAGATTCACTATTATATTGAACGAAAACTTTGGTCACGATACAACCATAAACTACCACGAGGAAATTCAATCCAGAGAGATCGCACCCTTGAAGGTCATCGAACGAATACCACTGCATAATTTCATGGTATATGAACCAAACAAACAGAATTACACCAGATAAAAGGTACCGTCCCATTCAAAATTATTAAAAACATAAAAATTTTGTGCAAATTGACGATTAACTTCACACGTGCGGGAAAAACGTTTAGGTTTATTATAGAATTAAGATCTTTGTTATTAGAGATAAGAATTTTATTAACTATAATTATTTACAATTTGAAATTCATAATAAAAAACGATTTGCTGTATCAACGGAGCATAATTTGTGTATGATCATTCCAAAAGCCACAATATTGCATTTCAGATTTGAGATTTGGCTAAGGAAGGAACCCAGCGTGGGAAAAGGTAGGTCTGTGCTATCCGAACTAGTCAAGCCGAGGCATCAATTTATTTTATTTGTATTTGTCAAGAATAATTTGCTTACATTTCTATTGACGAGGTACTTTTACGTATACTCGTACAAGGTATTAACATTAAAACGTTTAGCTCCGGGGAGGCAAAGGCCTTCACAGCAATATAATTGAAATTGTCGACGATATTCGATAGACAGACTCAATAATCTCTAAGTATTTATACCTATTGATAACTCTCGTATTATCTTTGATCTTGTATACATTTCATTTAAGCGTATAATACTTGAATGAGTCTCGTGAACTGATCTAGCGCCGGAGTTGCGTCATACAGAATTGGATTTGCCGAACATCAGGATAATAAAATCGATGTCGCTTCGATTTGGATTGTCAAAGAAAAGATGTTACCTAATTGGGTTAGCATTGAAAATAACAATTTATTTAAAATTTGCCGAAATATCAATAACGGCGCATTACTTCTTAACAGAAAATGATAACCCAAACAGTGAACTATTTCTTAACTGTTATAATAACTAAATGAGCAAACAAAGATAACGAGATTTACATACCCTGTATACAACAAACTTCAATACCTAAAATAATGGATAAAATTTTATGGTTTGCCTATCCAAAGCTTACTTTTGGCGAAAGTTATGTAGTATGTAGCTGCTGAATAAATTGTGCATGGGTGTAGAATTATATTACTATAAATTGTGAGTACCTACTCGCATTAATAGGATAATGAGGGAATCAATTACGATGAAAACTAGGGTTTACTCGATTTTCGTATTAATCAGCAAATTTTATCAAATATTATCTTTTGTTGATACATGAGCGTATAAGCTGTAGATTTTCTGGTTACCCAAATCCTATAGCAAATATTTATTATTTATTTACAACGTGCTTTTTTTATCCTCACATACTAAACCTTTTGTTTCATTTTCAATAAATGTTGGGTAAATAAGTAAGATAGTTAAAATCATTAATTTTGGAATGTTAATGGTATTAATATTTAAAATATTTCATTATTTAAGTTAGTATACTATAAAATTTCAAAAAAACGTTACTTTACTAAAATAAGTGATCTTGTAGACATAGAGACACTGAAATTGGAAAAATATATTGCGTTGGTTGTCAAAAAGTGTCTGCTGCTGATATACAAATATGGAGATTCCTTGCTTTAAGTAATTTGGTAATTTATCTATTCTATTCTATATGCTTGGTTTTATTGTATTATTTTTGATAGCCCCTCAAAAGAAGGGACCTCAGTAGTGAATCATACGAGATGACGAATATGACTTGCATGACACGAGCGCATAAATATTAGACTTATTCTGATTTATGAACACTAGGGTGAATGTTTTGCTTACAAAGCTTATCAGTTTCGACATTTCTTGCTGTTTTAGTTTAATTACCCTAATAGTATTACCTCTATTATATAGAACTTTTTAATATGGCTAATCTGAAAAGTTGTAATTTTAATATTTAGAAAAATCCCTCTCGTGTTACCGTTCAGTCACGATATTCAATTTTTATAAACATTATAAAAGATTTATGTGAAACGAGTTTGAAATTACAATCGTAATGAGAAATTGGGTTGTCTTGAAATTTATTAGTACGTACATTGGATTATAATTAATAACGCTTAACAAAATTTAATATGGAAAGACCTTAATGAAGTTTAACCCTACCCAATATGTTTGATATTCCAACCAGAAACTATTTATGAAGTTATATTCCTAAGCATACGTAGGATAGCAAGTGTAAAGAGAGGTATAAAGTGTAAATCCCGCATAATTATTATATCTGCAGAGAGCTAAACCAAACTACATTGTCATTTTGTCTCCGTTGTGAGCGTAGTTCGTGAGAGAAGACATAAATTCCAACAGACATCACCGCTTATCTGTCAAGCACTTCGCTCATTGTCACAATTGGAACTGCCAGTGATTACACCGCTATCACACGAGAGAACTTCGTTTTATTTCAATTTAGATTGACGTGACAAGCATGCTTACCTTGTTTATGTAAGGCACTTAAAGGTATTATGGAGATTTTTTGATCTTTTGAATTATAAATAACTAATTCCGGAAGTAAATTTCTTCACAATTTCATTCACAAAAATTTCCAACGAAAACTTTGAATGAAAGAAGTCGTTCATTATGATTACAATATTGTTATTTCTTTTCATGTGGTTTATTTTTCATATTTCGGTTATTCCAATGTATTGAAATGTCAGATATCAAATTTGGCTTTCCAACAACGAACGAATTCTTTAATTTTTCTGCTAAGCAATTTTTCAAAGCAGTAACCTGATAGCTTAAAAAGTGTTTTAAAATTACCTAATTTAATTTGAAATCCTGTTTTTTCTATTGTGGAAGCCTTTTACATGTGATGTAGTAGTAACGAACTGTGAGCCTTATTAAATAATACATTTAGCAACACATGAAACCATAAACTTTTAAATTCTTCAGTCGTTCAACTTAAGATCAATAAATAATATCGAATTATACAATAAAAATTTGCCTAGGAAAGTTTTGAAGCAGCAAATACCTTTATACCATTTTAATGTTTAATTTGTAAATTGTTTGGTTGGTTATTAAAGATTTTTCCCTTATACAAGTTTGCTCTTAATCACGTTGAAGCTTCATAGTTTGAAATAAGTTAAAATTAAATTTGTTAAAAGTTCTTGACGCTTGTAAGCTGCAATTAGAAAATTATGCAAATTGCTATATTTGAGAAAACCTCCGTTCGGTGCAATTTTTATTATAAAATTAGGTGAACCACTTGTTTTAAAACTGAAAATTGAACTTTCCTAAATTATTTTTGATAACATCCATTATTTCTTATGTGCTTTTTTTGAATAATTTAATTGTTATTTTTAGTTTTCGTTAATTATAAAATAATCTGTGGGTATATCAAACGAATCAATATAATGTCGTATAAATAATGTGTTAAAAAAGGATTACATTTAAAATCGTGTCAAGTTGCCTTAATTCGTTTTTAATTTGCTTAATAAATGGTCATTTAGGGGCTATCAATAACAGTAGTGATAGTAATTTACTAAATTGTCAAGAAACTCTATGAAATAATGGATAGTATCTTTTACTACTAAAACATCAAACTTACATAAATACTTTCACATAATAAATAAAAATTACTCTACAACGAAGTAGTACAAAACTTCTTGCGACCTTAAACTGATGATTAGTATCAATTGTGTATTAGCATCGGATCAATAGGTAGGAACTACTTGAGATATACTGAAATACATTTTTCAACAATTTTTAGTTACTGTTTTTAGAATTCTTTGCTATACTTTTTCACATCTGGTTTTGGATGTAAGATAATAGCAAAATTAAAATAGATATCGATTTTGTTCCTCTATATTTATTTTTTACAGTTTCTCGTACCCAACTAATCCTACACCTTACTACATATTCTTTACATTTTTAATATTGACATTTGCTCATTATTGAACTTGAATTCGTGTAAAGGGCGACTAGCTTTTACCAACCACCGTCGAGAGCGGAGGATGTTTCAGTTATGTGGTGGTCTTACAACTAACTAAGAAAACAATGCTGGCGTTGATGGTTGAGAGGTAAGAATAAATAAATCATAAAAATAGTGAAGAAACTTGATTTAGTGTCACACCAAAAGAAAGAGTCTAAAAATAAAATAGAAATAGACTTGTTATTTTTAATTAAATATTTGGTACATACACATGAACTTAACATTTAATAAAATCAAGTGAGAACCAAGCTGATGGTTTAGCCCCAGAAAAACAACAAGGACATCCAACAACATCCAACAAAAAGCAGTCTAGCGTATTTAAAGAACTCACCAGCGTTGAAATATTTGAATATAAAAAAGTAATTACTACCAATATTCCAGTGGTTGGAAATGAAAATAAAATTATAAATACAATTTACCCCTAATAAACAAAGATGATCTACCTACATATGGTCCGCGGTTCCTCGTCTCCGCTGTCACGCTAAACTAAGCTATAAAATTCATAATTGATTATACCCCTACCAGGACCACCACATGTAATTCTCTTCATTCTCAAGTTTCAGGATGCAAAAACCAATAACAAGAGTTATTCAAGTACGCCGTGGTAACATGTTCTTAATATAATGCAGTCTATAACTTGTCAAGAACAAAATTTATCAAGAAATTCAATCGTCGTTTTTTTTCATAACAACCAAAACCGCAAGACAGATATAACTCCAAATAAAAAGAGATCGTTGAAAACACTAATACGCCCGCCATCTGATTGACGTCCCAGCCCGCACGATAATCGGCACTATATACGTATAATTTGAGAAAAACGGCATCTGAAATCTAAATTTCCTAGATGGGTTGAACAAGAGCAAATTAACAGCTTGATAAATATGTAATTAAAACGCACTCTTCTTGATTTTTAATATCATGATGTTGATGATTAATTATGAAAAAGAATTTATGAATCTAAAATCACATTGTATGAAATTATACAATGTTGCAAAGGATTATTTACATGTAAACTATAACTTGATAGTCGTTTAAGTGGACGAACGGCAAAACAATAGAACACTCATCAATCGATTCAGAAATTAGACAGTGGGGTAGCTTGAGTATAATACTGTTTAATTTAGTAATGGACAAACCAAGTGAAAGCACGAAGTTATCCTGTATAGGCTACCAGAGACGGCTATCAGCTTAACCAGTTAAGTATGTTGATGCTAATGCTGAATACCTGATTTGACTCTGGGCTCAGTAAAAACTTCATTCTGATTGTCTCCCCTCGGAAGGCATTGGCATACCACCGAGCTGTAATCTACCTGACTGCAGCCTCTCTAGAGATGAAGTGTATACTCTTAAGTGCACATTACACGCGGCCTTTTTCTCATGCGATCGGTTGCAGCAACCTATCGCTGCAGCCGAAAGCCTCGTGTAATCAGCTAATCGCATAGGCAACCCATTCAGCAATTGATTGCCATGCGTTCTTAGATCGCCTGGCTATAAAATAGAACTCGTTCTATTTTGTATGCGATTTCTCATGCAATCTAGTGATTTCTATTAACATTTGATGTTATTGAAGTTATAAAAATAGATAAAAATTGACGTAAAAATATTGTACTTTTATGTTATGTGGTTAAATTTGTTAATTTTTTTTGTGAGTTAAAATTTGTGATAAATTGTTAAAATACGAAAATCGCATCACGGCTATGCATCGCATAGCCATATGCATTCGGTTGCACGTGCATTCGGCTGCTGCGATCGGCTGCTGCAACCGATCGCATGAGAAAAAGGCCGCGTGTAATGTGCACTTTACACTTCCCGCGGTTCACAGCCCGCACTAAACAGTAGGTCCCCTATGTGTGCGATACTACTTCAAACGTACAACAAATACATACATATTGCCATGATATTTTGTAGGGTTCTTTTTTAAATTTTTTGAATTGATGCATCTCAATAAGAACTTTATAAAAGGTTGTATTTTTGTTGCTAGTGTTAAAAAGCAGGTGATGTGTCTGTGAAAACCTGCTTGATTTGTGTTTATGGCATATTTTGGTAATAGACGTCACCTTTGTACCTATAAATTAAAATTTAAAACATAGTGTTCGATTTATATTAAATTCTACCAAAGAAGAAAGAAAATAAATAAAAAGTGAAGTGTCGAAAGAAGATTTGGATGTATACGGGTGTGTTATAAAAAAAATCAGAGAAGGGCTGCGTTAGTAAGGACGGCGCAGACAAGATAGTTAGAAAGAGATGCGCGGGATAGGAGAGCGAAAAACTTGAGTGTGGGACAAAAATGGACATTCGATAAATAAAGTTGAAATTGGATGAACTTTCGAAAGAAAGATTGTTAAAAGGAATAGAAATTTATAAAAATTAAATGGTGGGTCTCCATTATAAAAGGCTATTGAAATTTGGAATAGTGCTGCAAGATCGTAAAGAGGAAGTACGAGTTTTTTATGAAGCGACATCTGGAAAGCACATAACGCCTCAAAACTTATATATCTGAAAAAAGAAAACTTCATCAATTTTTGGTAGAATAACCAAAACCGCGTGAATATTTGGTAAATATTCCAAGATCGCCTGGAAGACAGTGAACAAGGTGGTGAGACAGTTGGAAGTTAGTATCTCAAGAAAACCCAACATCTTAAAAACCGAAGGTGGAAGTAACAAGAATTGAGGTTTAAGTTCCAAAGAAGAAGTATTGTAGTGAAGAACTATTAAATTTAAGAATAAATTTAATATCAATACTGGATTCTAGACAAGGAACATTTTTGGCTTGGAAAAAAGCCATCCGTGCAAGGTGAAATTAGGTAGATACGTGTATTTTAGTATCCAAGTGAAACCCTGATAGGCTCTGTTGGCGTCTCCTCTCATTGAATATTTTAGTTCTTTCAACGTCGCTGTACCCTTATTGGGGTAAACCAAATTGAAATATCTTAGTCAGATTTTTGTAAGGAATGTGTATTATTTTATGCTACGAGTATTAAAATTCAAGTTCTGTAGTTACATAAAGCAAAATCTTTTTGAAACGCGAATATGATTTATAATGTTGAATAAAAAAATTAATTAGATTTATGCCGAATCTCTCATTTATTGTAAAAAATATTCAATATTAATAAATAGTATAATTTCACAAATGATTGATATTTAATTTGAATAACATAATTTTCTTTTATTAAATATAAATACCTATCTACATTGTTTTTCACTTATTAATTTAGTTGATACAGACGTACAATGAAAAATGTAAAGTTTTTTTTCATAAATTTAATAAAGATTCTATACTCCAATCAATTTGAATAATAATTTATTTATTTCTCTATGTAATATGAAGACCTATTATTGAGATATATTCAATAATAATAACTTATATAATCTACTAGTATATAATAATATATTTAAAATATAAATTATATTTAGTTAAAAAAAATACTGACATTATTTCACCATTGAAAATTTTTGTTCAGTGGAATTAGCAGCTATGTACATTTGGAATGCAATGAAAATTATGATTGTTCTAATATAATCGGCATGCATGAAGCCGCAGGCCGAGCCATGTGTTATATTTCACAGAGCAAGTAGATGCTCTCTATTTTTTTGTTAAAACAATGTTTAAACCCTAGCGATAATTGTAAAATTTAAGAAGGATATTTACTTATAAATTCACCGTACTACACAAAAGCTCATTTTTTCATATAATGTTGGTGTTTCAAATTGGATTTTACGATGTAGATTTACCTGCATACGTATATTCCATTTTTATACAGATTCATTTAAATTTGCATCTATAATTTTTAGAAAACCCAAGATATTGTGCTTCTTATGTATGATAAAATTTTACTGCAATGTTTTATTTTGTGATTGTTAAATTTAACTATTAATTTTAAGTATAGTTGTTAATAATTGAAAAGTAATTAATTATGTTAAATTAAATAATATGAATTATTTTTCCCTTATGGAGAAACATCACACAATAACTATCAAAATCGACTTATCTTGTGGTCAAATTGACTGAAAATTTGTTATTTTGTAGTTTAAGAGATCGTGAACAAAATTTAATATACTCGTGATAAAATCTTAAAATATTGACAGGTTTTTTCTACATTATATAAGATGTTACTGGTGTAGATTTTTCAATATTTTTAATACACAAAATATATGTACTGCACAGAAAAACAGTTAATTTTTGAGAAATTACGTGCTTTATGATCCGAAAGCCTACCAGAAAAGAGATATACGAATTTGAGCTTTTTGGAAAAATAATACATGATATCTTATTTATTATTTATTTGCACTTGTTTCTTATTATATAATTTTTACTTAATTATATAATTTTTATACAAAATATTATTGCTAGTAAATCAATATAATTTTTATTTTCCGGTTCGATTCATTCCGATTTTGTCCGGTGCTGTTGTCACAGTTTTACGTTTTCTCTGCCTGTAACCTAGCGAACCTATAGTTTTGCGTGGATTCCAAACCACGGGAATAAAATATTTTTACGGCGTTCAATCTCGACCAATAAAGTATTTAGGCCATTTATAATGTTATAGGTCCTCTATCAAACCCAAGAATTTGACACGAGAAGAACCAATAGGTCGTTCACTTACATAGTACCATTATAGGTTTTTGGATCAATGCGTATTGTAGAAGGCAGTTTTCAGGCCAAGATTAATATTGCTTATTTGTACTCTATTATTGCATAATATAGCTACAGAAGGAACCTCCATAGAATATTTACCTTAAGGCCTCGAAGGAACAAGACTAGTCACCGTATAAAATATATCTATTTATTTATATTTCTATGGATGACAAACATTTCATTAAAAATAAATTTACAGTGTATAGCTAGGTAAGCTAACTACTAATTTAGCATATTATTCAAACAACAAATTGTTTGTCAAGACACATTCGGAATGCTTTACAGTGTGAAATATTCTGGAAGTTCAACTCAGGATTAACCCGTGAAACGTAAATATTAGTCAACATTGCAGACTTGACATTAAAATTAAGTAAGGAAGTAATCTTCTTCTACGATTAGTTTTTTCTAGTTGTAGTGCAACCGCTGCCTACTCCCAAATTATTTTTGCCGTGGTTCGGAATCTACGTTAAGCAGTAAGTCCTATCTGTGGGAAATTGCCCTAAGAAATAAATAAAAAAGGATTGGGTTCATCTGTTGGAAATCAAACCGTTTGGATATAAACATACATTTCCAACAGGTTTATACCGAGTAACAGAAAAATAAGTGCTATTATTAAGAACAATATTGCTTTCATGGAAAACATTATAAAATGAGACTCGAAGTCAAAAAAAACACTATATTATATGTCTACACACTTTCGCAATTCGACTAATGTGAGCGAGAATTTTGTTATTGGTTTTTTCAATATTTCAAATTTGCTTGCAGTTTTACTATTGCGAAAGAAGAGCAAAATCTTCGTGGACATTTAATTAATTAGTATAAAACATGAATAAACCTAAAAACCAATATCCTATCATTTTCATAAACTATCATAAATATAGAAACTGTAAAAGCAACTTTAATCAAGAGTTCCAACCTAGAATTTTTGACAGAGAACATTTCAAAATAAATCAATTTTGCACAATCTAGGATGAACGACAGACATGTGTTTTAGACTCCTTAGACATCATCAGTACTACAAACACACGCAGATGAAATAACCCCATAGTAAATTAAGCCATGAAAAATGCTAATTAAATCAGTTAAAAATTATTAAAGATCGATTTCTTCATGACATGGTATTATATAAAAAGATGGAATAAAGACCATGAAGAGGAAAATTATTGACATCGGCGGTTTGAGCAATATGTACAACTAATTATTTTACTATTATTGTTACGAGTATTAGAGTTACTCGACAGTTTTTCCTATTTTGACCCTAGCGCACGATCAAGAAAACTTAATTTTAATCTGTTACTAATCTTCATCAAGATTCGTCAATTTCTATGCAACTTCAAATTGAGATCAATCAATTTCAAATTGGGAATAATTCATGTCAAATTGGGATTTCAAAAATAATCATAATTACCATACCTACATATTTTATATCACTCATATTGAAAGATCCACATCTGATGCATTAATAATATTCATAATAGACGGAACTTTTAAATGCATTTTAGTCGATTTTAATATTATTTATTTTCTTCTCAGAAAAAGTGTAATTTATTATTTATTCGTTCTCATTTGAAATTGCTTGCTTCCAATTTAAAATTGCTTAGTCTCAGTTTGTAGTTGTAAAGGTATAGATAATTGAAAACATCTGAAGAAAGCAATAAGCTATTGCCGAAAGCTGAGAAGCAAAATTTTATTTTTATTGTTTACTTAGCTTGTTAAGTTTTAATTTAATATTTGATTTAAAAATTGGCGAAGCTTTAGTCTATAAATTCCAATTCAAACAGATCAAACGTACGACAATATTATGTAGGATAAAAAAACGCTAGTAAGTTAAAAGCACTTAACTAACGTTTTGTTCTTTGTTGACATTTCCTATGAACCTTGTATGCGATTATTAAATGCTTGACCTGTTTTATTTCTAATTGTAAACATTGTAAACAATTTGACAAGAACAATAATTTTTCATCTACATACTTACATGAACCAAATTAATCGATGTCCCAAGGTATTTTAAAGTTAAGTGAGAAAATAATATACCTATACCTGTCGTTTTTATGCTTTTCATAACTTGGTGCTTACCTAGACAAAATAGTATAGAATGCGCAAATTAAGTTCTAAACATCATAGTTCCTATCAGGGATATGTTTCGGGGGCATAACAAATCCTCTGTAGCGTTCATTCTTACGAACTTAAACGCCGATAGACACATTATGCACGTAATAAAGCTGGTGTTAATATTCTATCTTGAACACCCGAAGAACCTTAGATTTCAACATGATTAATTTATTCATTCATTTAGGTATGCTTAGAATATTTGAAAGCTTAAGAGTTGGCTGTTTCAAATTTGGTCTATTATATTGGCACCATTTGAGCGTAAATACAAATAAAAAAGAACCTGGTGTACAGGTGTCTGGTGTCGAAACAAAAATTGCTCGTAACAAATTTTTGAAGTTAATAGATGAAAAAACTCAAGAAAATATGCGTCAGAAAATAGTAACACCTTATTAAGTATTAGATTTAACGCATTTGCATGTCATAGTTCTGCTGCCATCATCAGTTTTACTAGCAGAGCGCAAACTGGCTTCTATTTTCACTTTTGTAGGTATTTTGAGGTAAAAGCAACCTATGCAAAAATGTTCCTCTTGCTTTATAGATTCGAAATTTGCAAGTTGTCAAAAAAGTCGTCCAACGGTTTTCCATTTGCACAATGCCAATATTTTCATTTAGCCCAATGATGACATACTATGTAGCCCCAACATTTACGGATGCTCGTCGAAAAGCTTGCAACTTTTTAGCGAGCAGATCTACGAACGGCTCGCAGAAACGCTCGCAGTTTTGCTCACTAGTGTGTATGAGGCATAAAAATTGTGTGCAAATTGTGTTGAATTGTTTTATAAAATTCCTGTCATAGTGCAATGTATTATATTGCTATCTATGCAGATTACAGTATTGTTTACATAGAATTAACCATAAACCATGTACCATGTTGTCCCCTTAGTGCTACAACTAGGTAACTTGAAATTATTCATATTGAGTAAATGGAGTTTAAAGTTTACAATAGCAAAAAAAAGTATTAAACTTCAAAATTATTTTTGTTTTAACGTTTGAAACTTTAGCTACTTATGTAAGTTAAATGTATTTAATACCCTCACAGTCTAATGTTTTATATTTTAGGAAATTTTTAATTAGAAGTAAGATATCTACATAGTTATAGCACTAATAAAAATTTGAAAAATCAGACTTATCTAGTTCTTTTATTTTATTTTAAATTTGTATGTTTCAAAATAAGTTTTATTCATAACGACTGATAAATACATAATACAAAATAAGATCAAGAAATACATAATTATTATAAAGAATAGAAGTACTGTTTTATCACTATAAAACTTCATTGCTGATAATTGCACAAATAGATATCTCAACTGTCTTGCGAAGGTCGCGGACGTACTATACGTTGCTATAAGTAACGTTCGGAATTTGCACAACTAGGTGTCTCAAGTTATCCACTTGTAGCATAACAGCATTGAAGGGATCTGGCACTTATCTACTTTCATCAAGTGGATATTTGATATTTAGAAACATAATAGAACATTTTTAGTTGTAGCACTAAATAAAGTGGGTAAATTAGGTGGGTACATGTAGCTAACTCAAAATAGCCAAAATTCGAGTTACCTAGTTGTAGCACTAAGGGGACGATATGTAGACAGTACAAAACCAGATACACACAATAAATATAAATATTGATGTAAATAACAAGACGAGAAACACAAATGAAATTTTACAACACAATGGCTATACCAACGCTGATGTTTGGATGTGAATTATGGACGATGTCCAACAGAGACAGATCAAGAATACAAACAGCAGAAATGAGATTTCTCCGTTTCGTAAAAGGATGCACAAGAGCTGACAGAATCCGCAATGAAGACATACGAGAAGAGCTAAATACGACACCGCTGTAAGAAAGAATAAATCGATCAGCGTACACAAAGGTGGGAAGAGCACCTACTCAGAATGGACTCCTCAAGAATTCCCAGAATAATGCTCTACTACAAACCCAGAGGGAAAAGAGATGTGGGAAGATCCCTATCAAGATGGCGACTAGAGTCGGAACAGGCCAACAGGCCTAATCCATGAAGTAGATGATGATGATTGATGTACATAAATAACATATTATGACATGTTTGTATAATATTATCTATAGCATTTCTATCAGGTTCTATACATTCTTTACTTTTTAAATTACGGAGTTATGCTATTTATTTATTTATTATTTAATTAATTCTTTTTAATAGCTATGGTTATAACGCTCACTCATCAGGCGTTGTGGAATTCGAACTCGCTACTATTTATTAATTTGTCTCTTATGTGTTTCACTGTGCCGAAACCGGTGCTATTATTATTAATTTTATAAAATAACTCACATTAAAAAAGATGTCATATAAATCGTATCTTCTAATGATTCTAATTCCAAATAACCCATCTAGAATTTTTTAACGATTTTCTAACGGTATTCGTGACGACTAATTTAACATACCATGGTATTACTGGAATTTTACTGTATAACTCTTAATGCGTGATTGGCATTTACCTAATAAATATCAGAATTAAAAAACCAAATTTCTACTTATATTACTAACAATATAAAAGGAGTATCTAATTTTCTTTAAATGAAGCGTAATACTACAGTAATCTTGCTTTTCAAAAATGATTACTTCAGTTCAATTTTTCTATTATTTATAATAAGCGAACTGGGGATTGCACATTAATTAATTTAAATAATAAATACTTGGATTGGATATTACCGTCTTCGACTTAAAGTTGTGTAACAATACAAACACCAAAATTTCAAAATTTAATTTTGAAACCTGCCAAGAATCTACCTACAATTTAGTAGATTAATTTTATACACAATTTATTGTTAAAATCATTAACCCAAAGGTTTCTGTCTAAAGGTTAGTTCTAATTAAACTAACTTATTTTGGTTATTGCTACATTGTTAGAAATACAGCGATGGTGTACTATGTAAGCAGTTTGTAGTATAATGAGGCATAATATTATGTCGCTGGTACACAAAACAAGTTTTATAATTATTAAAATGTTTAATTTGTTCAAACAAGAACATATTATAATATTATGCACATTACACATTGGCAATATTGAGAAATTGTATTAAGATGATTATGGAAGACGGTCATGGTCTGAACGTTTGCGCGATCAACTGCTAACGCAAGGCGCCCCGGTTCGACTCCGGGTATTGTCTAAAAATTTCTGAGGACACGTTAAGTAGGCGGTCCCCCTGTGTTAATGATTTGCCATCATAATAATAAAAAACAGTGTGTAGGCACATCGAAATGCAAGCCCAGCAAGCTACCTGAGATGTACAGAACCAATAGTGCCTCGGACAGAGGCACTATAGTTGGGAAGTACAGGACGTAGTTCTAGAGTAAGAGGAAGAAGAAGAAAAATTATCAAGATGTTTGTTGTTGCGACAGTGGTAGCGCTTCCGCCTATTGGAGGACATTACGTCATGAGACTATAGTCCATCCATTTATGCATTTTCTACCGTTTTGACGAATGTACCGTGCCGTGCCGAATTGAGTTTTAACTGAGAAAATTACCTCCCACCCTAACCCAACTGATCTTGCTATTTCGAAGTGTTACAACAAACTGAGATAAAGTGGGAAATAGCTCGGATTTGTCGATTTAAAAAGGTTAACGTCATCTTTCATCTTTTTGAAGGTTTTGTAATTTGTAAAATAATTTAGTTAGTAGGTAAACTATTATATCATGGGTTGGTAGTGTACACATTTTTGTTGTTCTTTTTACCTTATGTTTTTCTCACTTTGACTCGCAGTTAATCTCTGTTCGGCTCAGCTCACTTCGTCTCAGTTGCGTAACTGAGATGGAAATAAAGCAGATAAAAAGAATACGCCTTATAATACTTTTAAGAATTTACAGCAATTCGGACAGATCAACGTCATTGTTATATTTTATTTGCCCAATCCTCAAAAGCTTATTAAAAGTGATCACTAATGAAAGGTCCATAACCAACCAACTATAAATTTTTATATAATTTTTCTTTATGTACTTATTGTTCTCTTTAAGATTGAAAAAATGTTAATATTTAAAAAATATGCAAATAATTATGTTAGTTTTATTGAGGTTTACTAAATCTAATTAATTTAACGAGCTGTTTGAGAAGTGCACGATTGTATTTCTTTTCCTTTGGCGTAGTTTTTGTATTTAAAGAATTATTAAAATTTTGTTTTTTATTGTTCTATGTCATCTCAACCTGTTATGGAGTGTTCAATTTTTAAAATTGAAGATAACTAAGTATCCGCTACACCCCAGATTTATTGGCTGACAAACAGACAGGTTTATTAAGGTTTATTATTATATAATACTTATTATTATATGTATTTCTCAGTTCTTTATTTTTAAAATCACTCTTCAAAAATGTACCTTAAATTAAATCGCTCATTGTCTTTAAATATTTTTGTTAATCCATTAGAAATACAGTAGTACAGATCAATAATATGAATTTCATCATTTTTATAGCATTAGTGTTTAAAAAATTTATTAATTTTTAAACCTAATACCTCAAAAATAACTAGTCACATAACAGAAGAATAAAAAGTCACGTAACTTGGACATTGAAATCAAAACTTCTCAGTGCCATATGGTGCAAAACGTGGACGCGTTTTGCACATAATTAAGCAACTTTGTTTTCAATTTATTGCATTTGCCTTTAAATAGATTGCTTTATGTAAACAATAGCTTGTTTTCAACATCTTGTCCAAGATAAAATTAACAATTTGTATAATACTCGATTAATATATTATAATAATTAAATATTTTTTATAGATACATACTCTAGTATTATGTAGGTTTATAATATTGTAATCTATAATTTTACCAGTTTAATCGACCGAGACGGTCGCCAGCTTAGCGGTTAAGTGCGTTGCTGCTAATGCTAAATACCTGGTTCAACTCCGGGCTCAGTAAAACTTTATTCTGACCGTCTCCCCTCGGAAGGCAATGGCAAACCACCGAGGTGTAATCTGCCTGGTACAGCCTCTCTGGAGATGATGTGTATACACTTCCCGCGGTTCGGAGCCCGCGTTAAGCAGTAGGTCCCCTATGTGTGTGGTAATACTTCAAACGCACAACACATGCATAGGAGAGAGGTCGCCTACGTCTGAAATCAGGCACGGCACTTAAAGAAGAAGAAGAATCGTCCTGTATGAGCGTCGACTTATTAAGAAGCCAACTTGTTTTAAGTCTCACTTGAGAAGGTTTATGGCAAAAAAAAACGATATAGCGTCAGTGTCTAGCGAAAACCTCGTAAGTCCAAATTTGTCAAAAATTGTTTTATTCAAAAATATCGTTTAAAACCTTGTATCTCAAAAGATTATGCGTTAAAACCATTAAAAAATAGATGGAGTAATATATTTATAGGATAAAATGAAAACCTCGTATATTTTACAGTGAGATGAAAAACTCGTAAGTCGTAATTTATAGGATATTAAAATGAAAACCTCGTATATTTTACAGTGAGATGAAAACCTCGTAAGTCTAAGTGTACGTGTAAAACAATAAGTTGAACGTTAATTATCTAATTAACGTTCCGCGAAGCTCACGTAAGTAACATTAAACCATAATGTTTGTTAATTTATTACAGTTGATCAATGTTTAGAGACAATTGAAAGCCCTGCCCCAATACTGTCGTCTGAAGTAGAAGCTCTGTTATCTGATATTATACTATCAGATAATCTATCTCATAGTGATGTAGAAAACGGTGAAAATTTACAGGACTTTTCTTCTGACTCTATTGATGATCCTAGCTTTCTGCCAGATGGTAATAATAATCTCGGTAATAATAGTGATGACTCTACTGGTGCATCGAATTCTAACAATGATAATATCGACACCCAAGACTGCGTTGTCGTGAACTTAGACTCTCAGTCTACAAACAGTAACACCAGGAAACGACAACCTAGTGTAAAAGGAATTAATGTTGCTCAAGAGAACAAGAAAAGAAGATTGGCTGGCAAAGCGTATTTAGGCAAGAAGAAGTTCAATATCGAACCAAAAAGAAAATCAAGAGAATTGAAACCTTCTTGTCAATGTAAATCGAGTAAAGGCATAAAACCGACTTATTTTTGTGCACAGATTTCGGAAGAACGTCGAGAAGAAATTTATCAACAGTTTTGGAACCTGTCATCATCGCAAGAGAGGAAAGTGTACGTGGCCGGTCAAATTGGGAGGGAGGTCTCAATGCTGATGAATTTGCAACAATCATGTACAACTTCGTAAAAACCAAAGCCCCAGGTAAGAAAGAAATAATTTTATATAGCGATGGCTGTACCATCGCCAATGCTCTTTTACTCGCGTCGGTGGAAACTGGTGTAATTATCACTCAAAAATATCTGGAGAAGGGTCACACTCAAATGGAGTGTGACTCAATGCATTCAACAATAGAGCGAAAACTACGACACAGAGAAATTTACGCGCCATCAGGCTATTATGAAGTTGGCAAAACGGCAAGAATAACTCCCAAGCCGTTTGAAGTAAACGAGTTAGACCACACTTACTTTAAAAAATTTAGTTCACTGAAAGCTATCACTTCTTTGAGACCTGGTACCGCAACTGGAGACCCAACAGTTACTGACATTAGGGTAATCCAATATTCTCCTGACGGGAAAATTAAAGTGAAATTGTTTTACCATTCAGCGTGTTTTGAACAACTTCCACGTAGAATACAAAAATTTCAAGACGAAGAACTGCCACTATTATACAATCAACGCTTGAAAATTAAGAACACAAAATTCAAACATCTACAGGAAATGAAGTCGGTAATTCCAAAGGATTTTCATTCATTTTATGATTCTCTGCCGCACTAAATATATTATATTATTAAACTAATTTTGTAAATAAATTTCTTTTTTAATAAAAATTTCAACAATTTGTTTATTTCCATTAATTAAATTTTTTACTATGAATGAATGAAAAACTCGTATCTCCACTGATATTGTTACCGAAAACCCCGTAAGTCTTATAATACAAAGTTGGATAGTAATTTTTTCAAAAAATGTGTTATCATTAAGTATATTAGTCTTAATAAACGTTGAATTAAAAAAAAAATTCACTCTGAAGGGTACTAGTGAAATTAGAAAGTTTTTTAAGTCTCCTGGAAAATGTTACATTTAGTACTTACGAGGTTTTCACTAGACACTGACGATAGGTAGTTCGTCATGTACACGCGAAGTCATGGTAGTTAAGATCACCTGTGATATTGTAGGTAAAATATGTTGGAAAAATGTTCAGGATTTCAGTGAAATGCAGGGAATTTTAACATTAAAGATAGCTTAGAACATAATTTTATTATTTTTCTTCATAGTTCCATATTATCTTCTTTAGACGTTGACTTACACATTGATGGAAGCCAAGATGACTAAGGAGGGAAAGAAATTCAATGAGGTGGTTTCCCGTTATTTTCCCCATAACCCCTCATGTCGATATTGGAGTAAACTTTTTATCAAAATTAGAGATGGTGTGTTAAACTTATATTCAGATAATAAATATATATTATATAAATCTTTAAAATTAATTGAAAATCGATTCCGACCTTATTAAATAAATATAACGGTGGTCGCGCAACTTAGCTCTACTTTGAACGGTTATTACTATGCGAATACAAATATGATGAAAAATATGTATGTATAGAATTTTTTTTAGAGAATTCAATTAACTTTAACTTTATATTTTTGATCAAGGCCCCCATTTTGTGACTTTAATTATTTACACAAAAAAACTTACTGAAAAGTCTGTACAAAGTAAATGGGCCACTTTAGGGCCAAACAAAAATGATCAATGCGTTTATTTGGCATAACTTAGAAGTATTATGTATACCAATTTAAGCAAAATCGAAGAGGGATTTGAAAAGACGTTGGTTGATTTGATATGGAATAACTCTATATATTGTCGTGTTCCAAAAGATCAAATGCGGTAACTAATATCTTTTACCTACTTTAGAGTGTTGGTTTCTAATCTATCCTCAAAATACTTGATTTTATTTTTCGTGATGTTTTGAAATTGGTGGTGACTTATTTTAAGTGAAATAAATTTCCAAATTTTTAAATTCGATAATAAATTCATTTTATTATTTATAATGGTTAAACAAAACGGAAGTTTAACCAAATTGTTACTTAAATCTAAAGTGTACATCAAAATTATTTACATTTTACCTAAAATGTTATTAAAATTAAAAACGTAATCGACCACTATTCATTAATTTTGTAGTTCGTCCCGATCATAAACATTTTATAAAATTTTATTAAATCCATTTACCTACCTTATAATTTTCCTTGTTTCGTTCATTTTTAAAATCAAATTTGCTTAATTTTTGAATCATTCATATAATCTAATGCCATATTTCAATTCCAATTCACCAGTTCAATACACCTTGCATCTTTTCCTTGTTTTCCGTGTTATTTTTATTGTTTTCTAAATTTTTGTGAAATTTCGAATTTTCTTCATATTCTCGAATTTTAATTAATTTCTGAAATAACTAATTTCACATTCGAACTATCTGTTCGTAAAATTCCACAAAAATTAAATCTCGATCCAGTGTTTTGGTTGATTGAACGGCTTTCTAATAGTTTCCCCACGTTGTGATAGATCATTTTAGAATTGGAAAAGATCTTCAGCAATGATTATTGAAAATTGGATTTGCTCGATCGATATTATTATTACTATTGGTATATGTATGTTAAAATACACTTTACCATGTCTTGAAAAGTAAGATATAATATACAAATATAAATCGTAATTAGGCTGACTATTTTAGAGATAAATAGGTACATTATTAGGTTTTCTCGTCTACCGAAAATAATATTAATTCTTTTGCAAATGGAAGAAATAGATTTTATAGCAATTTAATGAAAAATTATTATTTGGTGAGTTTTGTATGTTTTCTCAGAAACTTTAGGTTTTCTCAGGTAATCTTCGGAAACGTTATCTTTTTTTTAAATGGCACTTTGATGATTTCTTATCGATTTTCGTTCTTGAACTGTGAGGTCATCACCAAATTTTTAAATTGTTACCCTTATTTTTCATCATGTATTTGGATGGCGCATATTTTTTTTAGTATGAAAATGTCAAAAAGAGTTTTTGAGATAATCAGTAGCAAAGTTTCAAAAATGAATGTTCATTGTCGCAAATGATGAATAATAATAATTAAAACTATGTCAAGCGGCCTCTCGGCCGCGTTGACCTCTTTCCTTTGTGTTTTTTTTTATAAGTGAATTTTCGATCTATATTTTAAGAATTGTAAAAAATTTTTTAATTTTATTGTATTCTAATATTTTAATATTATCAAAAGATCGTATGTTCAAAAAGAATTTTTGTATGTAGTGAAATGAAATATCAATTGACGAAAACCTCGTTCCTTAGAAATTATTTTAAGCATTGCTCTGTATCAAAAGCCTACGTACTAATATACGGATAAAAGGCATAAATAATATAAAGTCGTTTCAACATAAAGTTTTCTAATTTATAAAACATTAATAATATATTGGTACGTATGTTTTACTCAACAACTTACATTATCCAAAAATTTCTTTAATATATTTAAATTAGGTAAGAAAATGTAAATCCGAAGTAAGTATACAAAGTTCGTATATTATTTTCAAGAAAATTATAATATGTGATATATTGTACTGATAGTGGGAAAGTTGTAAGAAAACTGAAGAAAACGATGTATCTAACAAATAAAAACTAAAACTTGTTTCCAAGTTATAATGCATTTATGTTTTCTTTCCGTAATAATTTTTACAATAAATAATCATTTTTTGTATTGCTTATATAAATTTTAATTCTCATACTAATAGAAATCTCTAAGTTCTCCTTCTCTATGTGTATCCTGTAGGCGAGTATGGGTAACAGTGAGACGCTTTTTTTTCTAAGGTATTATTAGCCATAATTAAAATTTATTTTTTACCTATGCATTCTAGCGTATATGGTTGTTAGTTTTCACTGGTTAATTTGATAATGAGTGAAATACTTTCAAATACAGACATTATCGAATGTATACGTAAATCCATTTTAGGACCAATAAAATATTTTTCACTATTTATATACCAAAAAATGTAGATACAATAATAAAAATTAATTAAAGGTTCCTCTTTTGCCACAGATCTTATACTTCGTTTTTTGAGAATTGCTTCTACTGCTACCCATTTTTTACGTGAGAAAATGTTTCAAAATTAGTTTTATTGGGTAGATTTCTGAATATCCTGGTAAATTAAAACGTTTCCTTCACCAAACAGAAATTCAAAAAAAAGCAATAAGAAAGAGAACATCTTACTGTTACCCATTTTAAATGTCTCACTGTTACCCATATAGGCAAAACTTTTAAAAGTAAAAAAATACGCTACCACGGATACCACAGTAACTGCCACCACACATTGTATATTAAAAAAATACGCTACCACGGATACCACAGTAACTGCCACCACACATTGTATATTAAAATTGAACAGAACAGCGGATTAGAATAAAAAATATTTTAAATGTTGTAAAGATATATTATGTTTAATTTAAATGCATTTTTAAAATCATGGAATTTTTAAATAATAGCATTTAACATAATGCACGATTGGTTGCATACCGCCCCAGGCATTTTTGAAAATTACAGTTTGCTACAATGAGAATTTGATAAGCCAGGCATGCAGTTATGTTTAACATTTAAATATACAGAGGCAGTTGGTGAAAGGCTAACTTTCCGAAATTTTCGCTCTTCCTAAAAGAAGGGTCATAAAATTTTTGCAGAAAGGATACCGATACCGATTCCGATCCGAAAGTTAGATATCCGTCCGAAAGTATCTGACTGAAAGATCATCCGTCCGGCCGATGCATTGTTTATGTTCCTAGACATTGTACTCGACATTCCGAATCCTCCGCTTTCGTTTATGTCTCTAGACGTTAGTAACTTTCCATCACATGATTGTTTAAGTTTCTAGACAACCATACTCGATCTCCGATCCTCACTCTCGTTTAAGTTTCTAGACGTTAGTAAGCCCCGTCCAAGTGATTGTTTACGACTCTAGACATTCATGTCCATCTACGGAAAAATCCTGTTGAATAATTAGTTCTCATCAAGAATTAATATTTACCTGTGATAAGCAAATCTAATTTGCTTCCGGAGTCAATTTATTGACTTCCACCGTACGTAAAACTTTCAAAAGTTCCGAGTAAGAAAAATCACTTGTATTGATTTTCCCGATTAATCTTTTTACCGAAATCTTCAGTAGCTTGAAACAGATTCCGCCGTCAAATAAACTCCGATTAAAGTAAAACTGTTTTATTTTGTTCTCACAAGTAGCAAACTAATTGATCTAAATTCAATATTAATTGTCAACATTATTAAGGTTATGTTATTTGTATGTACATAAATACTCCAGTGCCGTACTCTGTTAATTTTAAATTTCAGAATAAAGTGATTAAATTGTGAAAACCATTTTATTTAAAGTAAATTATATTGTATATAATTCATTCAATAAATCCTATGTTAAAGTTTCCGAAAACAACTCATTGTTTTATTATTAGTTTAAAGTTTACCTATAAAAACTTTTGGCGCCTGAGTTTTAAAGAAGTAAGTGCAAAAATCGACAAGACGTCCTAAAAACCCTGGCTACCCAAAAAGGCAAATTTTAACGACATAAAAAATCGTTACAATGTCTCACTGTTACCCATGCTCCAGTACCATTAAAAGCTCGCGAATAAAACGCTCTACACATATAAATACTTGACAGAAAGTTTTGCTACAAATTTCTAGGTTAAGGCATTTAACTATATTCATATTTGAATTTGCTTCGCGGAAGAAGCTATCGGTTTTTCTGTATTCGTTTAAAATGTTAAAAGTAGATCTGGCAATAATATAAAATATAGGGATATTTGAGTGGGGTTAATTTAAACCGGGGGACGTAGAGTACCATTCTAGAAATGTAATAAAAGTAGGTATTCGATAGTACTATTACTCTTATCTTGAGTAATTCACATTATATGTAATGGACTTCAAGAATCAATGCAAGGGTGTAAATTACTGACTAGTTCAAAAAAATACGTAGTTTCAATCTCATTACATTCCAGTTAGGAAAGCATCAACAAAATTAAATTAAATAAATTATATAAAATATAGCCAGGAACAAACAGATAGGGATGTGTATTTCCAGAGGAAAAAGTTTAACTGAAGATTTTAAAAATTTAACGTAACATTTCTTAATACTTGTCATCGTGGATGAAATTATAGATTAATATGTAATATAATTATGTAAAACGAGGTATATACATAAGTAGTATGTATTGTCGGAAATGAATTAATAAAGTATCGGAGTTTTAATATGGAATTTGGAAATCCAACCAACTAGCGAAGCGAGAGCATATGTTTTGGAGCACACTCGGAAAATATATACACGACAAAAGATGCTCGGGTCAGTTGGTCAAAATTATAGACAACATTGTAATCACTTGGGATATCATATAAAAAGTTCTTTCTGTAAGAGAAAAGTAGGTCAGTTATATTACACTTATTTTTCAAGTTTTCATGAATCAGTAAGCAGAAATCAGGATTTATTTAAATATCCTTTATAAAGGTTCTTTTATACACTTTCGGCGTTGTTAAAAAACAATGCCAAGAAAATAACATTTGAAATAATCAATCACGGTTTAGAAGGGGAATAAATGTAATTGACAAGACATACGTTTTCGTTAGCTTATCCTCCTAGCTTCTTTTTAGATCATCGACTTTAAAAATAAAATATATATGCTAACTCTTTTACGTATCCTTCAATACCTACCATTTTAATTTATTTTTTATATAAAAATTAATCTGAAAAATTCTAGTTCAATAAACTAGAATATTTTGAAATGAAATTATCTTACAATAATTATTATCGTAAAATGATTTTGACATGAATGTTCTTTAAATTTGTGCCGATGGTATAATGGTTCAGTAAATTATTTACTCTAACAAATCATCATTAGATAATAAATAAATTAACTAACATAAATCGATAAATGGTACTATAATTATCATTTTCTCTTCTGTAAATTAGCTATAGGTATTGTCATAGTGCAAACATGGATAATGTGTAGAAAAGTATTATGGATGTCGTTCCATTTGGACTATTTTGAATTGTTCGGTATTTAACATTAACTTAATATTAATGTTAAATCAGAATAATCAAACATAACAAAGAATGCAAACAATTTGTTAGTCAAAATGTACTTAAGCCTTGCTTATGTATGTGACAGAAATATTCATATAATATGATGCGCACACGACCGCAAAGCCATTGTACTTTGATGAACCACTTTTTTGAGCTATTTCCAAGACAAGAAATAAAAAATCGATTTGAAATTTAATAGTATAAAGAAATCGCCTGTTTATTAAATTTGTAAAAAAATGAAAATAAAGCTGTAACGAATTTTTTTAGTTTGCTACGAACTAATGAGACATATTATCAGTTATCAACTGAATACAAATTGATTACTTTGAGGCTCGCAACGTTCGATTTGCCATTGTGAATTTATTATAAGTTATAGGTAAACATCGAGTATTCAGGTACTTACTTTGTTGATCTCCTGTATTTGGTTGATTTCCTATTGGCTAGTCCATAATTTATCTAAAGGAAATCTTTCAATTTTAAAATCTTGCAAAAACCAACTAAAACGATTAATAAATATTGATAATGAGAGATTTCCTAAAGTATCCCACCCAAAAACTCTTTGGGAACGAATTAAGTTTACAAAAAAAAATCAAATAATGTATGTTTAATTTAACCGCATTGTCATATTATGCTAAACTTTTTATCACAATTAGGGATGGTGTGGTAAACTTATATTCAGATAATAAATATTTAGGATGAAAATTTATACAATTAATTGAAAATCTATTCCGACCTTCTTAAATAAATATAACGGTGGTCGCGCAACTTAGCTATATTTTGAGCGGTTATTGCTATGTGAATACGGATCTGACAGAAAATATGTGTAAGTATTTTTTTGTAGAGAATTTAATTAGCTTTAATTTTATATTAAACTATTTTGTTATATAGTTCAAAGAAACTTGAGAAATCGGCGAAAAACTGATTTTTGTCCGTTTCTGCCTATACTTAATTAATTTTTTAGTAACCGAACCCATGCTCACCCCATGATAAAATTTGGTACGCATGCTCAGCACATTTGTACAAAAAAATGTAAAATAAATTAACAAAAAGACCCCTTTAGAAATAGGTGTTGAAATAGGGTTAATATTAAAAAATTAATCCAGTTAGGGGTTGAAAATATAAAATGTTGTTGAATATTTGAACATTTTGAATTAAAATGTGGTTGAATATTTTATTTTGAAATTTAGACCACTGTGGATGAAGTTACAGTCGTTTCTCTAAAAGTCTACACACCAACTTTTTTACTTTTTGAAGGACCAAAACAATGAAACGAGTGCCTTTTTGGGCAAATCCTTTAATTTGTATTTTTTATTTCTTACTAAGATGGTGTACACCAAATTTTGTCTAATTATGCGACAATTTATGGGTTAAGTAAATTCATAATTCAATTTGAGATGGAAAATCTCAAAAATTTTACAAAACATAAAAATAACACCGCATCCTCCTCCGATAATCTTAAATATGGTGTCTGAACATTGTGATCATCATCACCTTAATAAAATTATATCAAACTTACTAAAAAAATTAATTACATTTCTAATCAAACAAAACAATTCAATCTTCGTGATCCGTTTCTTCTATTCTGGCATCCCATTTCCATTTAACATGCTTTTGTAATTAACTCCAGCAAAGGTAACGTTTTTGTCGAATAATTTGGAATAAATCTTTTTTTAAAAGTCCATGATGACATCAAGAAATCTTCTCAACGTTCTCAAATTTATTGGTATTGGATAAACTTTAATTTCTTTTAATCTCTCTTCGTCGCTATAAACTTCATTAAATGTAATTTGATAACCCAAATATTTTATTTTTCTTTTGTAAAATTCACATTTTTCAATATTTAATTTCAATCTTGTCTTTTTTAACGTTTTTAAAATTATTCCTAAATCCTAAATATTTTTGATGTTTTTTCTTGTACTTGTTTTGTTTGAAACCACTTTTAGACTGTATAGCATTTGAAGACCGTCCATCCATGACTCCGGGTACTCCTCCACTTATAAATTTTCTTCCATTTCTGAAGCGTCCATATGTCCTATTCTTGCGAAGTAATCTTTTTTATTTACTTTTGTTACGTATTTTATCACTCGTCTCTTTTAATATTTTCATGAAAATCTTCTACCATAATAATTTCGTTTAAATATTTTACCATGATTATATCACATTTTTCTACTATACTTTTGTTTTCGATTATTCCAATTGCTTTTGTACAAATGAATGCTTCTTTATTGAATTCTGTTATGATTTCATCACTGTTTTCTTCGTTCCTTTTGAATGAAAATTTTCAAAATTTCCTAACAATTCCAAAATTTTACAAAATATAAAAACTAACACCGCAATATTTATGTCAAGGAGAAGGTCTACAATTTATTCCAATGTCTTTAATTTTAATCGAAAATTGCATAAAAATAATTGACATCCCTTACGAAAATGGTGGATCTATGAAAACTACATTATCACAAAATTTCTGATATTTTCGTCGTTATGATCGCCCTTCTGAGACCACTATTAAAAATTTGGTGGTTAAATTTGAGTATCCTGGTTCGGTACATAATATATCAACAATAACGCGTTAATCCTGGTTGTTCAACTGTAAATATTGCTGCTGTAAGTGAAAGTGTTGAGGTAAATCCGAATTTATCAATTCCACGGCGTTCTCAGCCTATCCACTAGCACCATATGACAAATTTTGCGTAAAGATTTGGGTCTAAAAACCAGATAATTTTCAGTTAGTGCAAAAATACCGAACCATTCTGTTCGTCGATAATTCGCTAATGTCCATCCTTGAACAAGGTAATGGTTTTTCTGAAAAAATCATCTTTTCAGATGAAGCTCATTCTCATTTGAATGGTTACGTTAATAAGCAAAATTTCCGAATTTGGGAATTAGGAAATCCAAGAGTGACACCAGCAGTGTGGCGTTAAGCTTACACCGGCAGACTAGCGAGCGGGAAACCGTGGTTCTATACCTAGTCGCGCCGGATATACTGCTGTGATCTATAAGCCCAATATAAATCTGTGGGCTATGGGGAAGGCAACGGGAAACCACCCCATTAAATTTCTTTCCCTAGTTAAGTCATCTTGACTTCGGTCAAGTTGATAACCAACGTTCGCTGAGCGGATACGGTACTTTAAGAAGAAAAGAAGAAAGAGTGATTATTGAGAAATCCTTTACTTCCACTCGTGTTACTGTTTGTTGCACTTTCTGGTTTGTTTTTTTATTTTGAAAACGAGGTTGAAAACGTTATTAGTTATTACTGTCAATGGATTGCGTTTTCGGAACACGTTGACAATTTTTTTGGTCCATTATTGATGATATGGAGCCGCTGAAACATTGAATTTATTACAAACTAAACTTCCCTACTAGATAAACCCTAGAAAATATACAATTCATTAAAATCTTGAAAACCAATGTCCGACGCGTAATTGGTGAAAAAGAGCCGCAATTACGCAAAAATGTAATCGCAAGTTTTGAAAAAAGGATCGACGTCTGTACATGTAGTCTTGGCGGACATTTGTTCGAAATTATTTGGCATTCATAAATTGTAGACTTTTACGTATACATTACATACCAATAAAGAAATGCAGAACTTTAATCCAAAATACATGTTTTATTTAAAATTTGAAAACAAAATCCCAATTGAAAAGCCCTTTATGATTATAATTCTGTTAAAAATGTAGTAACCATGGAATTTAAATGTTTGATTTTTTAAACTATTGAGAAATAATACATAGTAAATAATACTAAAAATTAAAGTTGAAAAATAAAATAGTTAATTAAATGTGAAAATATTTTTTCATTTTAGGGTAAATTTAATTGTTTTAACTTGATTATTTATTATATTATTTTAATGTTTAAGGTTATTTGGAAACAATTACATTGCACATTCACTAAAAGAGACCTTTAAACTACATATCTAATATTGTTTATTTATAACCAAATTTGATTGTTAATTCCGTTCATTACTGTTTGAGGCTTTGTTCGAAATTAGAATATCAGCAAATTATGAGAACAACCTTTACGTGTATTTGTAAACGCATTGTAGTATTTGATTATAATCTGTTATTAATTTATCATTACGGTGCATTTATAATAAAAAGTAAATATCCACGCAAATATTGGAATTTTTAAAAAGATTGCAATAATTTTAGATATA
This sequence comes from Podabrus alpinus, assembly GCA_932274525.1. Classification (NCBI taxonomy): domain Eukaryota; kingdom Metazoa; phylum Arthropoda; class Insecta; order Coleoptera; family Cantharidae; genus Podabrus; species Podabrus alpinus. The sequence continues at coordinate 60,227,180 of OW026457.1, read as the reverse complement.
GATACATAGTACATATAAATATATTATGTACTATGCTGTATCATCAATATGTAATTAACAAATTGTCAATATTAAATACATTATGTTTATACAAGAGCGTTCAGCCTCAATTTTTTTTAAAAAGATATATGTAGAATTTCTATCTTTTCACACCATGTTAAAAAAATAATAAAAAAATTTTAAATTATATATATATTTTGCGTGTTTTCCTAGATTGCTCATTCTATGGATTTTATCGTTTGTGGAAAGGCATTTAACTCTCTTGGGTAGAATACGAAATAAATTAGTATTGGGCCTGACGGTCATTAATTTATTTCGATGTTTTATAATCATTTAATTAAACAGGTTGTTATGTGTGATTACCATGGTTGTGTGGCTTAAAGCCCGAACTGAGAGGATTATAACCATAAGTGTAAGCCGTAATTTATATTGCCATCTACCTTGAGTAATAATGTGCTATGTAATTTTACCGCGGTTATAAGTAAATTAATACCGATTATCAATTTTTTTATATTTTCTCTTTTCCTCTCTGCACATAATGTCCACTTTCTTCTTTGTTTTTCATATCTGTTTTTATGTTCTGCGCTTTCTTCATCATACCACTTCTTCTTATTTCTTTGTTTCACCTCTCTTAACTCTTTTACCGTTTGTAATATTATCTCTTGTAGATTTCTTGCTTTTTGTTCTAGTATATCGTGATTTCATTGTATTACTCACAGGTTTTCCGTCACCGATTCTTCATATTTGATTCTTGTCTGTTCATCTCTGATTTGTAATCTTGCTCTATCTTTGAGTATAACAGTTTTCTTCCCCAAATCAATTAGTATTATTTGTTGCAGTTTTGCTCTTTCTAGATAGTGGTCCGTGTTCATGTCTGCCACTTTATAACTTCTTACATCTTGTATACAATCGTTACATCTCTGTTCTATAATTATTTGGTCAATTTGATTTATCGCGATTCCACTTGGCGACATCCATGTGCTTCGATGTGTCTTCTTGTGTTTATATTGGATGCTCTTTATTAAAATGTTTCTTCCCATTGTGAGATCTATTAGAAGTTTACTACTTTCATTGATCTTTACATGGTACACGATGTCTTCCTATTATTGGCTTGTACCTTTTCTTGGCCTATTTTTGCGTTAAAATTTCCTAATAGTATTTTTATGTCGTACTCTAGGCATTTTATCGAATTACTTCTCAATTTTCTCGTAAAACTGTTTTTTTTGTCTCCATTGATTTTTTTTCTGTTAGTGTGAGTATTTTCAGAAGCGTAATCTTTCTGTATTTTCTAATCTGAATTTTATAATGATACTTCTTATTTTTTCGCTGATCAAAAACCCAGTTCCCAGTCTTCTACGAGTATCTTCATTCCCACTCATGAAAAAGGTGTATCCATGTACTATATCTACAATCTCTTAGTTTTCTCAATCAATTGTTTCATTGTTATTTCCTCGAAAGCACCTCTAACGTTCCAAGTTGCCTATTTTCATATTTTCACTGGCCTTCCCAATCATTTTTCCATTTTCTCGCCAGTTTGTCATGTGATTTTCTTTTTCGATGCTTTCTATTAGTTTTTTGATAGTTCCTGCAGTCTTTTCTTCTCTTTATTCCACTGCATAACTCCATTTTCAGGTATTAGTTTTTGGTAATCCACTCTCACCTTCTTTTCATTCTTCTTCAGCATTTCGGCTGTTTCTCTGATTTTTACCTATATCGAATATTTTGTCGCATTTTAATAGCTGTAACTTGGATTTATTCCTCATTATCTCCATCTTTCCATTCAAGTTTTCTGCCGTGATCACCTATCTCTGATCTCCGATTCTGTATGCTTCAAGAGTTTTTGTCTCAATCCCAAGACTCTGTTTTATAAAGTTCTTGATGTTCTCCTTCAGCTTGTCTACATTTTGATCACTTACTTTTATTCCAGTTAACACCATTTTGTTTCTTCTCTTTGCCCTTTCTTTCTATTTTCTTTTACTCTTTTTCTTGCTTTTTTCATGTGTTCGTTCCATTCTTTTGTGGTTTCTAGTAACTTATTCTTCAGTTCCTTTATCTCGTCTGCCTGTTTTTCTAATTGTTCTCTTGTCATTTTGTTGCTATCTCTAATTTCTTCCCGGATTTCTTTGTTGTCTTCTTTTATCTCTTTACGTATATATTCTATCATAATGTTATGATGGTTGTTAGTTTTCACCGATCAATTTGCTAATGAGTAGAATACTCTCAAATTCGGACATTATTAAATGTACAAAATATGGTATGCATTAATTTTTGTATATCACTAAAATATTTTTTACTTTTTTTGCCGAAAAATGTAGATACAATATTATGCTTGGGTGCTAAGTTCAATACTTCAGCGAATATCTCTTGAATAAAAATTAATTAATTCTTTTGCCACAGAGATCTTATACGTCTTTTTTGAGAATTTCTTCAACTGATACTCATCTTGTCGTCAGAAAATGTTCCAAAATTAGTTTTATTTAATGAATTTCCAGGCATCCTAGTAAATTGAAACTATTCTTTCTTTATCAATAAATGGATTTGTATCTACTGTCTTGGATATACTACATAACATAATTATATAGTACGTAGTATATGCGAGCGAAGTTTTTATCTAACATAATGGTTAACACAGCCAAAATACCATTGTACTTTTATGTACTTCTATTTTCAATAATAATTAAAATGCACAAAATTCACTCTCTATTATACTGTAGCAATATGCAAAATAGTACTGGAGTTATGAAAACATACGAAAGCGCCAAGTGAATTTTATATGTGAAAATAATGTAAGTAAGTACATTTTAGATCTGAAAAGCGAGTTGAAAGTGTGCGTATTTTGGTTGTTGTACAATATAAGTTTATTTGATGATTTACGATAAAATAATGTATTCTAAAATTTAACTGAAAACTAAATTAAATTCTTATTGAATTTGTAGAAGAAAAATTATTTGCATCCATTGGCCAACAAGAATAGATATAATATTGGCTGCATTTTTATATTTCATTATTATTTTATTATTAGATATCCTTTGTAAAGGAAATAACTCGTAAAAGCTGGAACTCACTTGAAAAAGTAATTCGAAATTTTATAAAAAAATGTTATAAAATTTTATATAAGTCATAAGTATAAATTTGAAATTTGTTTCGTACGCGTGGTTATTATAATTTTTGACCTGATAAATTACCTTTAAAAAGACGAGTTGTTAAATACGGAAAATATTTATATCGCGGAATAAAAATGAAATAAAATAAAAACCCTGCATTTTTTTACTTACTTTTTGTGGTTGATTATTTTTAAAAATTTACACGAGCTCGTGTAAACATCCCTTCTGGTGAGCGTGACCTCTTATGTGAACACTTTTAATAAAAGTATATTAAAACTGAGTGTGAAAGTTTACTAACTTGAGTGAATATTGAAATTTGTATGAGTGCAGATATAGGAAATCGATAAGTTCTTGTGCGAAACACTATGTTGCTTTTGATATGAATGAATGACAAATAATATTTTAATTTTGTATATTTGATAGTATGGTATTTGGTTTCGATTACTATTGTGTATTTTGTAATTTGTATTTATAAATTGTGATTTTCGGTGTTTGTGTGGTAGTGGTTAGGTCAATAACAATACGGTGGGCAATATCATACGAGCAAACGAGTCGTGCCTTGAATGTAATCACTCGACAACCCAACTGATCTATCAAAAGTTTATCCTGGTCCAATAATGCAATTTGCAATACTATAGAGATGATGCAACAGCTGTTTATTTCCTTGTAGTGGCTGGATATAACTACTTTATTAAGAAGTAGGTAATACCATAACAGTTAGCTATTACTATGTACTACATGATTGTTATTCAAATAATAAAGTATAATAATATACTAAAAAGTAATAATAAATAATAATAAATTATTTAAAAACGTCGTTGCTATTTGAAGGTGGTTATTACAAGGTGGAATCGATGGTTAAAACTTAAGCTTGATTGGAAAATATTAAACAAAACTTATTAACTTAGTTGTTCAGTCTACAAACCAAAAATGTCAAACCCTCATCGGAATTACGTAATTAAAATTTTAGAACTTTAAATATGTATAAGTTTTCATTTTTGTTTGCGTAAATGTCGTTCTTTATGTAAATACGTACCTACTCGAAAAGAATATTTCGCTAAGCTCCAGAATAGGTTACGTTTTACTTCAACTTTCTTATAATATAAATCAAATCCAAAAAACGTTTGAAGTGGTAACCAAAATGCGAAGTGCAACTTTTAAAATAAATATTTCGCATATAAGGGATTGCAAAAATTTTGTTATTATTCTTTACATATCAAAGATTTTTGTTACCATAACTCAATGTCACTCTCGAGTACCTTTAAGTGCATATAAAGCTATTTTTATGGAACTTATTTTAAAATTTTATGTAACATTTCAAATAAGATTTATTACTGTCATTGTTTTTAAAACTTTTATATTTTATTTGTAACATTATCAAGATTCTTTAGGGTTGAGCTTTTAAAACATCAAATTGTGTAGAGGTTTAGAGCGACGAGAAATATGTGTGGTGGTGGAATGCCAAATTGTGAGCAAATAACTTGAGTTAAATTACGTAACTACTAATGAATTTTATGTATGACGAAGAGAAGAACAAGTGGAATTCATTTTGCACTTATGGAACGTAGCTAATGCTTCAAAATTAATTGTTCTGTTGTATGTTGGCGGCAGAGAACTACTATGAGCAAATATCAGTAGGACAACACATTGGGCACCATTGTCACAAGTGATTAATGTTGATAACGGCTGTGATGGATCAAAAGATAACTAACAATCCCAACAACTTTACACTAAACCTAGTGTGCAGCTACGAGATACGCTTCTAATTTGCATTTGTCAGGTTTTTAGTCTAATTTAGAACAGAAATCTCATTTTTACTTTGCCGCAAAGCGTTTAGATAATGTAATTCTGTTGCCCTTATAGCAAAAACCATATACCCCCATAATTTATAATACTTTATGTAATATCATAATAATAATAATATAATTTGTAATACTAATTACAATTTTTTATAATCTACAGTCTGCGATTTTAGCTTTTCATTAAAGCAAACGATCACTTAACTTCCGTTTTAAACAAAAGTTAGCTAATACTAACAAATCGTTCCGAAATTTTGAGAATTAATTAAAATATTCTTTAATATAATTACATGTAATTAAAGGTAATTTTATAAAAAAAAAAACTTAATCAAATTACAGTCATTACGCACGACGTTTCTTAACGTAAAAAAAATGGAAGTGAATTAAAATAAAATAAACTTAAACATAATTACAAAACAATTGACTAATAAACGTGTTTTTTCATGTTACAAATCGTCAGCTATTAGGCATAATTGGATTAAAATTGTCACAAAGAAAGTAAAACTGAATCGAGAAATCAAAACTAACCAATAAAAAGAAAACCATTTTCCTTGAACAGCTATAACGTTTAAACTAGCAAAGGTGCATTTAGATGCTCAAGCAATTTGCGCTAACCTTCTGATTCAATTGGTGCATAATTTTTAAACTACTTTTGATTGGTTTAAATCGGTCAATTTTCGCTAACTCTTTGATCGTCTAAATGCAGCTTAATGCAGTTTTTTTTATTGCGGATAAATTTATTACGAGAAAGAAGCTCGGCATGTCGTTTTGAAAATTTGATAATACCTAAACTTTCTGCCTGACAAAAATTCAGAACACTTCCGGAATTCACTGAAAGGCTGTCATCATATTCTTTTTAAATTGACACGTACCTATATCATAACTCGTATCATCAAAAAATTAATATTTGATCATTTGGGCTCATGAAAATTAAATAAATTAAATCCTTCATTGTGACATTTTAAAATATCAAAAATAATTTGAATGGAAAGTTTTGTATCAGCTTCATGTATGTACAGTTATTACCTCGAATTATTTTTAACTGTTGCAGGAGTGTTCTGTTTTTCAGGTACATAGTAGAATTTCCTGTTTTAGGTCTCTATACGCAGTATAGTAAGGAGCTTTATGATCTGACTCCGTGTCCGTATGGCCGTCCGCTTGATTCATAGTCAAATAGAGCCAATAGCCATTCAGGGCTATTATTTATATTCATATTAAGCTAAAAGTCCTCACTGTTAAAACAGTTCATCATTGTGGCCTCTGCCAATGCCACTTTTAGGTTTGGGAAAAATGGAAAAACTTGATTATTATTATTTTTATGGTTAGTTGTTAATATCAAGTGCAAACTGAATTAGTGCAGATTATTTGAGTATTATTATAGTATGGTAACAAAATTAACTAGCTAATAACTTTTCAAACAAGAAAAGTAGATGTATAGAAGCCTAGCAGCTGCAGTAATCCGAGTTCCACCTTGTTTTCAAGGAACATCCAGTATTATTTTAGATTTTAGATATTCTGACTCACTTGGAAATTCTCTAATTTTTAATCGATGAATTTGTGGTGATGTAGTGAAAATTGATATTAATTACATCTGTATTTTTAGTATAATTTAAAAATGCATAAAATACTTTTCAGAACTAAACATTACAAATTATCACGAGTAAATTACACTGTGACGAAAACGTTTGCGATTTACATTGTACAGTTGTAATTTGTTCGTGAAAATGTGTACTTTTTATACTTAAAGCACACTTATTTTTAAAAATACAGATACAGATTCCCATAATAAAAATCTGGCAGGACACATTTGGTGCTGAGCATTTCTTAAACTAAAAACAAAACGAAAATTTCATATAATAATTATTATTTTTTTTCATTAGGTTCAAGAATTATATGATCCATGATCTTGGACCCTGATATACGACACTTAAATACATTTTGAAACACATAAAATATAATCAAATAAACATCATTCAAACACACAGGACTCTTCAAGTTGAACAGAATACATATTCATTTATAAAAATTTCATCTTCACTAAGAATACTACACACCAGGAAAAGATTTCATCAAGATCATATCCTAAACGTAACGTCAACAAATTTGAATCAATACTTGTAATTTTCCATCTTCAAATGAGTTATACTTGAAACGAACATCAGAATACGGTAAAATGAGGATGGCATTTTGTCATTTGCTCGAACAAAAGATCCCTGTGAAATTATTCTTAAATTTGGACAGAATTCATCCGAAATTGTTGAAAAAGGTTGAATGCTATCTAAAATAAATTCCTATGTTAAATATAAGTTTATGGTTAAGATGTGTATCAGTAACAGTAAAGATATAAGTGCATCGACAAAGAAATGGGAATAGATTTTGCAAAACAAAGAAGCTGGCGAAAATAAAGTTTTTTGATTAGGAGGGAAGAAACTGAGTTGTAATAAATGAAATAAGGTAGAAGGTAGAAGGATGATTAAGGATCAGAATTGTGCAAGAATTCCGCACCGTAACTCAACCAGCAATCACACCAAGCCACTGCTGTGCTTGGAGAAAAAGTATAGAACGGAAAAATTTAGCAAATAGATAAAAAACATTAAAAAAAATCTAGTTTAAGATAGATGAATATGGTAGAGATCCATTGTCATCAAATTTTAGAAAATTTAGAAAATTCAATCAAGGCATAGTTGATTTTGCAGTTTTTTGTCAGAACAGTCAGAATAAAGTTTTACTTCTAGAGGACACTACAATATTTTCGCTCCTATGTATTATGGGAATACATAGGGAACCTACAGTTCAACAAATATTCCGAAATACGTGTCATACACTTCCATCAAAAAGCTTTTGAAGGGCGATTACATCTCAGTGGTTTGTCAAAGCGTCCGGAGGGAAGGCGGTTAGAAGAAGGTTCTTACTTCGCTCGGAGTCGAATTTGGTACTTGATATTAAAAATTAACGCATTTAACTGCCAAGTTACGCCCATCAACCTTATTTACATTTTTAGAAGTACATATAATGTACATATAATATGTTGACGGTCATAGCCTGAATGTTAGCGAGATCAACTGAAAAGTGCCCGGTTCAACTCCGTGTACATTCTAAAAGTTCTTTACCGTTTTCCAGTCTTCGGAGGGCACGTAAAGTTGTCGATCACCTTATGTTATTGATTTGCCACCATAACAATAAAAGCAGGGTGCAAGCGCATCGAAAGGTAGTAAACCAAATTCTCTTAGAACTAATTAAATAAATTAGTTAAGAACAGGTTATTGACCTACGAGGGGTCGTCTTTATATTCCCGGACTGGGCTGTTTTGAATTATGATGCAATTTTTCAATATGCTGGTTTTTAATCACATATGCCTTGGTAACCTGTGTGGCAATTTACAAAACAATTGCATCATTATTAATTTTATTATCTGTCAGTTTGTGTCGTCGCGCGTTGTATATGTATCGAAATGAATAAAATCGAATACCTGTGAACAATTCTTGGCGCGCTGTGGAGATGAACCAGATTTAATTATCAATCGACTTGTCACTGGAGATGAAACCTGAGTTCATCATTATGATCCTGAATCGAAACAAGAGTCGATGCAGTGTCATGTTAAGGGCTCCATCAGCCATCCCAAGAAGTTTAAAGTCACCCCTTCTGCAGGAAAAATAATGGCAACAATTTTTTGGGACTCTCAGGGAATTTTGCTGATTGATTATATGAATAAACGTAGTACGGTAACGGGAGAGTATTATGCCAACCTGATGCATCGCCTTATAGATGCTATTAAAGATGCAACAAGGTGTCTTGTTGCTCCACGACAATGCACCAGTACACAAGTCCAGACTTTCAAAAGCTGCTGTAGCTGATTGTGGCTTCTAAGAAATTGAACATGCGCCTTATAGTCCAGATCTAGCACCCAGTGACTATTTTCTGTTCCCGAATCTCAAAAAAACACTAAGGGGGACAAAATTTAGGGACAATGACAAACTTATAGCAGCTGTTGAGAGCCATTTTGCGGAAAAATCAAATAAATATTTTTATACTGGATTAAAGATATTATTGAAACGGTGTTATACCTGTATTCAAAAACAGGGGAACTATATTGAAAAATAAAATGTTGTTGTTGCTCTAGTCTTTTGTTTTCATGCCTAGTCCGGGAATATAAAAACGACCCCTCGTATCTTATATTAAGAGTAAGAAGAAGAATAAGTATGTTCCTTTTAATATTTATTATTACCGAAATATGATTCCATTTACAAAAAATTTTCCGTTTTGAGGTGTTGCTTGGTTAAACAATTTATATCCCTCTGTTCTTAAAATTTACTTAACAAAATTTGACAGCGCATTAATCTAAAATATTAGCTATTTTTTCATGTTAATAAAATATACAATTTTGCTGTCTATTATAGGATGGCAGAAATTTGAAAACAACCATTACTCAATTTGTTGAAATAGAATGTCCTGCATTTTTTAACATATTTTATACATTTTTTAATTTCCTTCGAATTGTTTCATGAGTTATTTTATATTTATTAAAATATTATGCACTTTTTACATAAAAATTCTATGAAAATAAAAGAAAATCTAATAATAAACAATAAGTCATTGAAAAATGTTTTCTATCGAGCTTGTAATAAAAAAATGTAATTCATTTGAAATGTATTAAAAAATAACATTTGTTTTAATAGCAAGTGATTGGCATTTAAATAAACTATTTGCAAATATCGCGTAGCTGAAATGTTAAAATAATTTAATTTAACAGTTGGTTCAAATGCAAATAAGTTGTCAATAAAAGTTGTTTCTAAAATCATTTAAAAGGCAAATCCAAAATTCATTGTCCACGTGTATTTTCGGGACAGTAGTAAGAAACACATTTTATTTTGCAATAAACTTTTAATTTATTTTTAAATTAAACTTCATTTTCCTTTTCTATTTATCATATCTTATTTCTAAATTTATTTTAATTTCTTACCTCTTAAACCTTTATCTTACATTTATTAAGATTCATTCGGTTTTCCGTTTTCAATAATTTTTATTGATTTTCAGTTTGTTAAATTGGTCTAAATTTTAAGTTACTCTTCATATTCCATTTTCATTTCCTTTTTGAATTTTTAAATTTTTGTCTTGTTTGCATTTAAAATTACTGCTAATATTGTATTATTGTATACAATTTCAGCTAAATAACTTTGAAAATTTTTTGAAAACTAATGAAACACAAAATCGTCAAATATAAATTTTATCTCTTTGTTCTCTCCTCTTTTTTGTTTAAAAGTATAAGCACTGTTCACTTTAAAAACTGAGCAGGGGGGGTTTGGATATACCATCCAAGTTCACCAGCCTTAATTCCCTTGAACTTTTTTCTTGGGTCATTTGAAAAACAAAGTGTGTAGCGAATAATTTATAAGAATTAAAAGAAAGAATTTTAATGAAATGTTAGCAATTACAGTAGAAGTTTTACAAAATGTAATACGAAGAACTGTTGCTAGGTTTGCTGATTGTCAAGTAGTTAATGGTCAGGAAACTAATTTAAACACGTTCTTTTTTCACATTTTAATTAAAATTTGATTAATAACTAATAAATAATTTTTTTGTTTAATAAAGAAATGTGAATTTTTGTTCAGAATGTTATTTTAATTTCAAAAATCAACAATAATTGTTCGTTAAAATTTGTGATATTATTAATGAGTGAATTTACAAATAAAAGATTTTTTTTAATTTTTTACTGTAGCTTTATAATGACACCTAACATGACCTATATTTATATTTAAAAAAACTTTGATGACGCCCTTCCCTCGAGCACGAGGAAGTTTAAAAATAGTTTTTGTATCTTAAAGGTAAATAATTTTAAACTTAAATATTAATATATTCTTATTGGAGGAACAAAGTGACTTCACTGCAGGAAGATCATGCGTAGGCAATATAGTTTCAATTTGCCAACTTCTAGAAAACAAGAAATTAAGAGGTAAAGAAACACATCTAATTTTTATCAATCTTGAGAAAGCGTTCGCTTCTGTCGGAGCTATTCAAAATGTTTGCAGAGTTAAACGTCAACAAAACGTATATTGAAAAAGAGATCTTCCTTCGTTATGTAAATAAAGTTATGATCAAAATCGAGAAAAACTTGCCCGAATGCTTCAATACAAATGAGGGACAGGGTTGTTGCCTGTCGTCAGCTCTGTTTAAAATATTTATCAATGTAGTCCTAAAATATTGGTAAACAAAGTATAAATCAATGGCGATAGACTTAGACAGTGATATGCTCCATGCTTTTCAGTTTGTTCATGACCACATAGTAATAGTCCAAGACGAAGACGGCATCTCGTACAACATGATGAGGAAATATGGTTTAAAAGTGAATTTCGAAAAAATAAAAATATTCAGTGGAGGGAGGGCAAGGCACATACCTAGATATAGAAGGTAAAACTATAAAAGGAAACAGGAAAAGTAAAAATATTTAGGTGTGGTTATATTTGAAGAATGAAATTCTCAAAGGAAGATATTGAGTAGAATAATACAAGCAAACCAAGTAACATAAATTACATGCACTTCTTTGTGTAATGATAAAAAGTTTATTTTCAAGAACACATCTCCAGAGAATCTGAAGAGACAAATTGGTCCAATCAGACGGTCTAAATTTAGAGCGATCATCTCAAACTATGGATTGCCCCTTTGGCTAGCTCCGAATGGTAAAAGACAAAATAAAAAGCACCATTACTTTTTGCAGAGAGACCTCTGGCACCTAGGATGCGGAACACGGCCGTAATATATTATAATGTATTGTAATGTGTGAAATAAGGCTGTAATATATTCGCAAATATATATATATATACTTTTTGCAAGTGCAGCGATAAGATTTTTTTTTTGCTTGCTGGTTAATTATGAATAAACTTAACAATTTTTGTCTAGATGTATTTATGTTAAACGAGTGGTAAAGGCTAAAGATTTGCACCAAGGGCTATAACAAAATTAGATATTGGATTGGCGCTACGTGATTTCTAGACCACTTATTATAACAGAAAAAGAACCACAATTAAAAATCACGAAAGAGTATAGTTAAACCCGGCCCTGTAGTCTAAAGTAAATATGAATTCAAAGAAAATACCTATCAAAAAGGAGAGCGACGAATAATAAACAGACAACATAAAATCGATTATTGCGTTATTAAACAAATACATTTTCTTTTTTTGTTAGACTACCACTAAAATAAAATAACAAATAAAGGCCAAAATAATTCCCTCAAGGTAATAACTTGACCGTAATTACGTCGCTCTCGACAAATACAAAAAATGTGAAGAGCGTTAAACGATAAGAAATTTATAAACAAGATGGCCTAACGAAATCGACTATTCCGTCACATTTGTACAACGCAATATTTATGAAATCAAACAAACTAATTTCTAAATAAATTAATGTAATTTTAAAATTCAAACGATATGATAATACCTTGATTCGCCAAATATTATTAAGGCTCCAGCAAATTCCACTATACATGTGCAGGCGAAAAAAATATCACACAATCTTTATCCTTCTTTAACGAAACATATGGAACTTCCCCACAAAACTGCCGCCAACGGCCAACCGGTAAAAATTTAAAAGTCCAGGAAAATAAATAAACAAAACGAATATCTCCCACGCTCGGTGGTTGGTGACTAAAAGCAATAATCTCGTTGATTGTCGTACACTAAAAATTTCTCGAACATAGACACACACTTCGAAGTTTTTGCGTTCACACTCCACAAACCACACTCCTTGGAGACTCCCGCAGCTTAGTTTTCCTCTATGTTGTCGACAACCTCCCACTTAAAAATTGCAAACAACCAAAAATCGCAGCGGAAAAATTAAAACGTTGGTCAAAGGAACTAAGGATAACATCAAAGAAGAGAATATATAATTGTATGGTCTAAGGCATTCTCACATTTGCATCAGAAACATGGGAAATAACAAAAAGAAATAAAAATAGACTCTTGGCGACGGAAATGGATTTCTTGCTACGAAGCTGTGGGATAAGTAGACTGCAACACATTATAAATGTAGAAGGAAGATGTAGAATGAGAATGTATGCAACAATGCAACAAGTAGAGATATAGAAATTGCAATGGTATGGGCACATGCGACCCATACCATACCGACCAGGTGGTTACAAAAACTATGCACGTGGACCCCTCCTACCAGGAAGGAGAAAACGAGGCCGCCCTCCAGGTAGATGGGATAAAGAAGTACGTAAAGCCATAGAAAAAAGGCAGCTTGAAGAATATTCTTGAATATTAAGATACAGAAAACAAAGGAATAAAAATTATATTGAAAAATTAGAAAAATAATAGTGATAGTAAATATACGGCATCGATGTTTCAGTTTCGTAATATCATCATCAAAGAATAAATTATAATTAATCATAAAGTAATAAACATTTTCTTGGAAAATGGAAAAACCAAAACTTACTTTAAAAAATGGAAAATTTGAATTGAAAATCTTAAATAAAGATAATACGAGTACTTAACAAGCATAAAAATTGATTTCTTGTCTTTTATCTTTCTTCAAGTTTCTCTTGTTTTATTACTTGTAATAATTATATTATTCTACTGCTTTTATTTAAGATTTTCACTTTAGGTTTTCAATTTTTTCAATTAATTTTTGCATTTTCACTTACTAACAATGTTTCTCTAATCTTATTTTTAGTTGTGATTTATTTTTTGATTAAGCATGTCTGATAAGGTTATAATGATACTGAAACATCGATACAGTATGCTGTGGTTTTCATTGTGGATTTTATTAAAATTTTTGGTTTTAGGTCAAGAATGTACGCATTATTAGTGCTAATAGTTAAAATTTAATTTTGGAGTGAATTAGTACTAATTATACAAATTATTGCATTTTACATTTTCAATTATTAATTAATATTTAAGTGAAAAGGTATTGTACAGCATAGGTAACTGTGTGTTATTAAGACTTTTTACAAACCACTTACATATTAATTAACCCTTATGTACAATCGCATACCTCATTTAAGGGGTATAACCTAAACAAACTTCATAAGTAAACAACCATTTACATAATCTCATGCATTATTTTTACCATATTATGTAACAATTTAGTAATATTGTTGTATTTGCAAGTGGGTCAAAAACTTTAACAGGTCCGCTTTAACTAATTTAAAATAATTAGAAGCCAAACTATGAATTCAAAACTACTATTTAACCACCAGGAATTACTAAAGCAATATTTACAATAATCAAATTTTTTTATGTCTACTTTATTTTGATTAAAAAACTGATACTTTAAATGAAATATCTTGCACCTTTAAAAGGTAAATGTAAAAGCCCACATAATTTTATAATGAACGCGGTTACCCTTTTATTTTGTATTACAAACTTTTACAAAGTTAATCTACATAAATACCAAAATATTATGCATCACTTACAATTTTAATCCCCTTTTTTCTGCAATTTTTAAGTTATTACCTCCTAAACTTGGCCGGCTTTAGTAGCTCATCAAGCACATACATGATGTGTATACGTTTATTCAAATTAAGTGATCTCTAGACTCTCAAATTTGGGGATGCTAATTCAAGGTAATCTAGCAATAAAAACAAATCCAAATGCAAACATTTTCCACCTCACGAGTGCTAATTCGGATTGTAAGGGTATTCCCACCATACTCGAATGCATAGGAGTAAAGACAAAATCCTCGAAACAATGTGCTTTCCAATTATTTTCCAAAATATCTATCTATGTATACATCGGTTTATATAACGTTTTATAACGTTTAAAATCTTTCGACTTTCCTCTACGTGTTCGTTACATTTTAAAACTGTGTGACGAACACGGAGGACCTACAGCTTAATGTGGATTTTGAACCACGGGAATAGACGATTTACATACCGTTCACACAAATGGATTTTTTTAATTTTAAAATAAAATCTAGTGGTTTAGGCCAACAAATCAAAAAATTGGTTAGGGCTAAGGAATATTTTCCGCGTAAGCTGAAATTTGCCAAAGGTGTGTATATGAGTGTCCTAATAAACCTTTCAAACGTTCCTCAGAATCCCCTAATGATGAACAAGCTTCTTTTCCAATTGGGCAGTTCGGCCCTTCTATATGATTTTTTGCCTATAACTAGCTTAATTTCATTTTTACGGAAAACCCTTATCAAACCATAATTGAAGATCAGAGAATTCTGTACAAATTTGATTATTCAAATTTTCTTACGTCATATACTGCAGTGCCTTGGTGTGATCGCCGTTGGTTGTGTACAGCGTGGAAATAGTGGGTTCGAATCGCGAACTTCTTAGTTTTTCTTTTTTTTTTTAAAGGAAATTCTTAGCGCAGCCCTCCGGTGAACATCAACACGCTGTGATTAAATTAAGTTGTAAGTAAAAGTAAATAACCTTAAAATGCGCTCGTCTGCGCGATACCAGATTTTATGGGAGTCAAAGTGCAAAATATTATTAAATCGAATTTAATTTGAGTGAGTTCATTTTATCTGGTTAACTTTTAAAATATTAATTTATGTACAAAAACAATTATGAAGTTTTATTGTGCAACCCAGACGACGAAATACGAAGATACATAATAGAATCCACGAGAATTGAAGTGGCAAATCGAACTTGTGGGGTGAATTTTATTGTAATTATTGTTTTTATGGTTAACTTTGGGATATCTGGGCAAATTTTTACTATTTAGATCAATACCGATTATTTCGATGTTATCAAGTCATTTAAGTGCGCGAAAATATTTTTTTATATGATGAAATGCTTCCACCGGACTCTCTAATTGTTACTTTTTTTTTTTATTGAACTCTTTATTTAGAGAAAATTCAATTTTTAATTTTTCTTATTTGCTTCTGGGGGCCGAACCAATATTTTGGTGTCAACTAAATTTAAAATACACCACCCTTTGCTTTTGTGGTTTCATTTATTAGAATAATAAAACAAATTTCTTCCCTTATTATTTCTATATTGATTACACCCGGTTCTCAGCAACACGAGCATTTTTGCTTTATTGTTAGTTGCAAAACAACAACCCGAGTAATAGAATTCACGTAATAATCTGTTACATCACAAGTGTCAAAACATTTGTAAGTTGGTTGCAGCTCAATCCAACCGCCATGCATATGACATGTTTTTGAAAGTTTGTTGTCTTTCTGAACATTTTTTCTCAAATAGTGTTCTATTGCTTTTTTTGTTTACTACAAATTTAAGCAAATAGCTGAAAAGAGAATTCCGTTTTCTGCAAGAATTAATCAAAATATCTATAATGCTGCGGAACTGTTATTGTTGACGTATTGTAAAGGTGCACCTACAATAGAAAGAGGAAATCTCAAAACTGGGATTATCATATTAATTGATGGTATTAATCCTATATTGAGTTACATAGTAGGTACATAAACAGTTGATGACTTAAACTTGCTGGATGTTTTCCAATATTGATAATACAACAAACTATAACTGAATAGTTTACTTTGAGATTGTTTTGCGATGTAATTTTAGGGGTGGTTAAATAAAGAATTAATAGAATTGCGAGTAGAGAGCAATTTTATTTAACCAACCCTATACTATAATTGAAAAATTATAAAAAATTGCGGAACTTCTTCAGAATTTTCCTTTTTATTCGCTAATACGAGTTTTAGTTCTTATCAACTGATCATTCTAAGAAAATAAAATATTTAATTCCATAAACCAAGAAATCCCGTTTTCTTTTTACGGTCTCTTAACTATACAGAAGCTCTGTAAATCTGCAATAATTTAAGTTGAAAGTTTAGGTAGATATTAAAAGTAATATATAAATTTTTAAAGTCATATTGATATAAAAGTGCCTCGGTATAAAATAATTAAAGGCTTCAACTTTTTCGTAGGGAAGATGGGGTTAAGGTGATGAGGTGGTGAAGATGCCCAATTCCTGATAATAGTCTGTATATCTTATTCCTTTTGATATCAAAGATTTCCTGACTTGTAAATGTAATATTTTCTTTATTCTTGTTTTGTATACCCCTTTTAATTAATGTTAACAATTTGTTTAAAAAGGTAAAAGAGGAAGCCAATCATGGGCTGCAGGAAATATTACAATTACAACTGAAACATAAAAGTGGATGTTTTAAGTGAAATTTTAAATGGAAAGTTTATTATGTTATTAGGAAATTCTTGGGAGTATTTGTACGTATAATGCACGTATTTTGACTAAAATTAAAATTGGAACGTTTGAATTTGCTTCGAATTAAAGTTCATTGAAATTAGACGTGGCGTATGGTTCGAAACGACAGCAAACAGTGAAACGTTACCTTGTGCTTTCTGTCGGTAATTTAATTAATTTTTAAAAATCGACCCTGCAGATGTTTGTAAATTTGTAGACCCATTCGAAAAGGCTGTTCTATTGTTTCCAAAATATCATGTCAATGTTAGATTATTTAATTTGTATAAATGAATTTAGTACTTTGATGTTATAAGATATTGGAAATATTATATATGTAAGTAACGAAATTGGTTTTCTAATAGTTAACATAAAAGAAAAATTTTAGTAATATCCCAATAGTAGAATTTTATATAAAAAGTATATTTTAGCTGTTTCTTAAATATATTTGTATTCAGTATGAGTGGGCTATCTAAAAAGTTCTTTAGGAACAGTAAAGCTGGGATAAAAGGAAAGAGACTTTTTCTACTCATTTAGATCCTCACTTCCAACCCGCATACACAACGTTATAAAAAATTCTTTACCTAATGCTAACGATGCAGGCGCTTACTACAAAAAAATTGTATTAAACAATGCGTTAAAATCTATTGTGGTTTAATTGTAATTTAATTTTCGATTGTATTGGTGGTATTTATTAGCGAATAAGCAATAACTAATAATGCAATTACATCAAATTGCTTTATAACTAGTGATTTGATTTGCGCCAAAAATTAAAATATCCAGCGCCTTTGCTGCTTATCCATATTAATTAACTACTCAAATGATATAATATAAAAATGAATGTTAGATTCATCGACAATTAATTTATGTTTTGGTTAGGTAAGCTAATTTGTTGATTTTATGCTAAACCAATATAATGTAAACGTACGATTTGGAGCAACTCATACCTATATCTGAAATTTTTAACATTGGCCTAACCTCAAGCCATATAAAAACACAATTTATTTTCGTTTAAAAACATTTTCCGGGCAAGGTTACATTTTAAATATCATACAAAATCAGAAATTGGTTTGGTTATTTCTGAAACTGTGATTTCTTGCATCAGACCATTGGATGAATACCAAATGAACTAAATTATTTAAACCAACCGGTATTAAAACAGGTGAAAGTGATTTTTGATATACATTTAAAAATATTCAAAATGGGTGGAAAAATACAAAATAAGTCCTCCTCCCTCTTTTGATTCTAAAAGAAAGTTTTTAAAACTTAACCGAAATATTGTCTATTGTTGTTTTCCCTTGCATTATTTTTAATATTATTATTTGAAGCTTTAAAACTGTACTAAATTGTTTGTATAGGATTTCCTCATTAAGGGAATCTATAGCAACTTCAATTATACATAACGACCCATTTCAATTTATTTTATGTATTTACATTACAGGTTTCTAATAACCATCCAATTAAAGAATTTTTTAATTTCTGGTTTTGACAGTAAAATATGCGTCGAGATGGTCGAGATCTTGTTAGTGTTGGAAGCGGAGGCGATAACGAGAACAAGCTGCTGTCGTTAGCAAAGTGTACAATATTTAATTCATTTACAGTTAGTGCTGTGGGATGCCCAATTGGTATTTAGCTAATGTTGAAAGGGGAAATCGCCCTAACATTATACATATATCACAAGTAATAAAGTATAATTAAAGTCAATATTCATTTGTTATTTTAATTAATTGTCGGACATTGGATGGTTGTTTTCTTTGTAAAATATGATTGCCCCAATATAACTTTGTGGCAGTATAATGAATGAAACCAAAAGTTGTTCTGCATAATTCAGATTTATACAATTTTTGATTTAGCGCTGTAGAGAATCGCCCACTGGCTGTGAGGGCTCGCGGTGGTGAAGGGCTTTATAAAATTTAATTATTTTATTAATTTTTTATTTAAGATAACAATACTCTAAAATATGATGCAAACATACTAAAAAGTAAACAAAAAGTTTCAAGTATATACTAGGTACATATTGTATTATTTAGTTAGAATTTAAGTAAAACTGTCCAGTGAAAAAGAATCATTAAAATTTAAGATCTTACACAGGGTGTGTATAATAAAATCGGAAAAACTCCTGTACTTTCATTCGTAGAGTAAAGTTTAAAGTTTAACGACTTTTCTCGGTACATGGAATACTGAACCTACGTCTGGACAAAATTTCCGCAGATATGGTTATGAATTTTAATGAATAATTCAGTGTGAGGGTGAGTGATATCTAAACTTTTTAGTGCAATTTTGTTTAGTAATTTTTATTTCCTACTTTTCAGCTTTATAAAAAGTAATTATTATAACTTGGAAAGCGATTGTTATGCTTAACTTTGTTTGGCATCGGAAAACAGCTCCTCAACTTTCGGCATCTGGTTGGGATTGGAGTAGGGAAAACTTTGTCGAAAAACTTCCCAAAAATTTCAAAGTCGTAGATTATTCGCAATTTTTATACACGTATATGTTTTGCCCAAAATAGGCATTATTACAACAATTAAACTCAATACTATTCTGAGCATAAACTGAAACAAGTTGTTCTATAACCCCAATAGATTTCGAGATTCTCTGTTTAAAATGCAAATTATTTTTTAATTTTATTCAAACACCCAAAACAACGGACTTTTTCTTCTCGATATTTTTTCATCCTTTTTTCTTTATGCGGGTGCAAAACTGATAGAGCCTTAATAAAGGGCCCTAATTGCAAGCTTTTAAGTTGATCAGTTGATTACTTCTCAACCCTATTCTCAAGGACTTGACTCAGTATCAAATTTTGTTTTTGAGCCTTTTAGTTTTGGAGATACTCCCGGTAGAATTACCTGTAGTTGTAAAACAGTTTTGCATGTGAAAACCCTTTAAAAAAGGCACATATCAGATACACAGTAGAAACAAAGTAACTTGAGTTATAGGGTTTTCAATTTTAGGGGAGACCAATGGCTTTACGGGTCGAATTGTGGTTATTTTTTTTTTCAACAAATTCCTTGGTGCAGCTCTTCGACGAATATCGATACGCTGTAGATTTAAGTTGTCAAGTAAAGAAGAAAGAGGAGGCTGATCCACATCTAAGTATACATCGTGAAAACTTCGTAGGAAAGCCAAGTGTGGCTATTCCGTGTGGTACGAAAGCTTTATTGATTGATTGCCTTTTATTTTGGTGGAATCTTTCAAACCTCTCTGGAATTACTTAGATGTTTTTGATGTCCTACCTTAATACTTCAAAACATATTCCTTATTTATATTTTTACTTAAAATATTAGATTATTTGAGCGCTCTGTAAGGCTCTACCATAAGGAAGACCCATTCACTAATAGTGAGACCCCATGGATACGCCGCTCCCCAGTAGAAAAACGTTTCCTGATGTATTTTATGATATTAATAATTATGCAGGGTTAAGTTATCTACAACATTTGTTTATTACTTTTATCTATAGGTTTTCCAAAAAACTAAATTTTGGAATTATCACCAAAAATGTAATAAAAAATGCCAGTTATTTGGAAAGACATATTTTTATAGGGAGTGATTAGTACACGGTCCGATCCCAGAGTAACTGTTCGTCTGGGCACGGTCCGACCGTTCAATAATATTTTATTCATAAACGGTCTTACCCCCGCATGTCCAGCTGTGTCGGTTTTGAAAATTTTTTTTTCAATCTTTGTTAGATTTCATTTCGAGTTTCTACATTTTTTGTTATTACATATATGATAAGCAGTTGTTTATTTTGTAATCAACACCTGAAATTTCAAAATTTTTCAGTAAAGACAAAGTTACAGAGAAAAATATTATAGAAAGTTGTATTAAAATTCAATACAATATGTAATTTACATTAAAATGTAAATTAATTTTGTTAAAATTTACATAAAAATCATTGAAAAGTTTGCCATTATTCCGAAATGTTTTAAAATACATTGTACTAAAACAACTTATTATGACAATACAACATGTTGAATTAATAATTATTATTGCACATTTAGCTTTGCTAATTTTAGTTGGTTCTTAAAATCATTGTGCTAAATTCAATAATAAGAAAAACTCTGTTAAAGGACAGCTGTTAAAAGTGAATTAAAAGCTTTCTGAATTTTCTTACAAGTATAGTTTGTTTCAGAATAATTGAAATTAAAAAAAGTCATAGAATATATAAAAGCGTACGAACTATGTGATAAGAGGGAAGAGTGACTATTATCCAACATCGAATTTTAATTTTAGCTATCGATTTTCGGATAGTTTAATGTATTTAAAAGTCAATGGTAACACTCCTATAGCAGGATAAACCAACTTTTGATAGAGAAAATCCACTTTGAAGTTTGCAAAATTTCACGATTCACTGACGCGCGGGGCGGGGTTTAGGTGGAATCTCACTCATTCTTATTATGACTATTATGATTATCCTATTATGACCAACAGTAAGAAGAAGAAACGAGATAGGCACCCCTAAATCTCGAGGAAAACTATGATAAACGGTTTTTTTTATAACTATCAACATTTATTAATTAAGGAAAGTTGTTCAGATTATCAAATAAAGCAGGTGCTCAAAAAAAAACATGTACCATGTTAAAATTCTACAGTACAATAAATAATAATACCGCAATGAAAAAATTACAACCGAATACAAAAAGGTTCTTCGATAGTTGGTCCAGCAGCTTTACTGCAGGGAGCTGGTGCGGCGCTTGAGAAAGCTTGTGGTAACCACCGGCTTCACTTTAATAGTATTTCGTTATAATTGGATTGTAAATAGCTTCCAATTCTATTCTTTTCTGTTCATATATTTTCCTTTCTGCTAATTGATTGGCATTCAACCAGGCAATAATTTCGTTGCATTTTTCTAAAACGGTGGCCTTTTCACTTTCAGCGATCTTTCCTTTAAATATCTCCTTCATGGCGGCCCCAACATCGAAACAGTAGCCTTCCAAATCATTCCTGGCAGAAATTGTGTTTCTTTGTTTCTCATCTTCGGCACAATACTTCTCAGCATCATTAATCATTCTTTCGATTTCTTTCTTGCTATGACGGCTTTTATCGTTTGTAATCGTTATCTTACTTTCTCTCTTGGTTGATTTATCCATGGCAGTTACATTCAAGATACCGTCGG
Organism: Podabrus alpinus; assembly: GCA_932274525.1. NCBI lineage: Eukaryota > Metazoa > Arthropoda > Insecta > Coleoptera > Cantharidae > Podabrus > Podabrus alpinus. Next base: position 60,205,054 of record OW026457.1, on the reverse strand, counting down.
CGTCGATGTCAAAGGTGACTTCTATTTTTGGGACGCCACGTGGCGCAGGTGGGATACCAGCAAGTAAGAACTCTCCCAGGAAGTTGTTGTCTTTGACCATGGCACGTTCACCTTCATACACTGAATGCAATATAGATTTTTGGTTAGCAACGCGAGTCCTATAGGTCTTGGTTTCCAAGGCTGGGATGGTCGTGTTACGTTTAATTACGAAACTCATGATGCCGCCAGTGGTTTTGACACCCAAAGATAGCGGAGTAACGTCCAAAAGCAGCAAATCTTGAACCACTTTAGACTTGTCCCCATGTAAAATAGCAGCTTGGACGGCGGCTCCATATGCTACAGCTTCATCGGGATTGATCGATTTGTTGAGTTCCTTACCGTTGAAGAAATCTTGAAGGAGTTTTTGTACCTTCGGGATACGGGTGGAACCGCCAACCAAAACAATTTCGTGAATTTGACTCTTGTCCATCTCGGCATCACGAAGCGCCTTTTCAACTGGTTCCATGGTGGAACGGAACAAATCAGCGTTTAATTCTTCAAATCGGGCTCGTGTGATCGATGTGTAGTAGTCGATACCTTCGAACAAGGAGTCGATTTCGATACTGGCTTGGGTTGAAGACGATAAAATTCGCTTGGCCCGTTCACAAGATGTCCTAAGACGACGTAAGGCGCGTTTGTTGGAGGTCAAATCTTTATTGTACTTCTTCTCGAATTCCGCAACAAAGTGGTTGACCATGCGGTTATCAAAATCTTCACCACCGAGATGAGTATCGCCAGTTGTTGATTTTACTTCAAAGATACTATCTTCGATCGTTAAAATCGAAACATCGAAAGTACCGCCGCCTAAATCAAAAATTAAAATGTTTCTTATATCGGGTCCATTTTTCTGTAAACCGTAAGCAATGGCAGCCGCGGTAGGTTCGTTGATGACACGTAAAACTTCTAAACCCGAAATGACGCCAGAATCTTTGGTAGCTTGACGTTGTGCGTTATTAAAGTATGCAGGAACCGTGATAACTGCAGCCTCAACTGTTGTTCCTAAATAAGCTTCAGCGGTTTGCTTCATTTTAGTCAAGACCATAGAACTGATCTCTTCAGGGTAAAAAGACTTGTTTTCCCCTTTGTACGAAACTTGGATTTTGGGTTTTCCACCATCACTAATGACTTTGAATGGCCAATGTTTCATGTCAGCTTGTACGGTTGTATCTCCATATCGTCGCCCAATAAGACGTTTGGCATCAAAAATTGTGTTATTTGGGTTCATTGCAACTTGGTTTTTAGCGGCATCACCAATGAGACGCTCGGTGTCGGCGAAAGCAACGTAGGACGGCGTGGTGCGGTTCCCTTGGTCGTTGGCGATAATTTCAACTTTTCCATGCTGGAAAACTCCAACACAAGAGTACGTGGTTCCAAGATCGATACCAATTGCGGGCGTTTTTGCAACCACCTGTGTGTTTCCTTTAGATTTTAATTTCAACATATTAAAAGTTATGCTGTTATTTTGTTATATATTATATTATCATAAGAATCTTGTGCTCTTATATAGGAAAAATATGATGTTGACGTTACCAATCGAAACATATTGTAAATAAGTAAACCTCATTTATGAGCAACTCTGTATATAACGGCGTTAGTGAAGAAAATGTACCGGGCGTTAATGTGCGCGTTCTTTTCTTACCTTATTTTTTAATTAAAATTTCTGAATTCAGACATAATAGAACCTACAAATTAACGTGAAATCCGAACCATGGCACAAATAATTCGTTATTCAACCTAACTATACAAAACCGACAAAAGTGAGCATTCGGGGATTAGACCGTTCGCGAATAAAATATCGTTGAGCGGTCGAACCGCTCCCAAACGAAATATTACTACATGACCAAACCGTGCACTAATCTCTCCCATTTTTAAAACTTAACCAGTACAGCGTGGTGTTTTAGCAGAGATACAAGAGCTGTAAAGATGGAAAACACTTTATATGTATTTTATTTCTCCCCGTAAAAAATGTTGCTATCTAGCACCTTAGTATGGAAAGTAAAAAATAAATGTCCGGATTGGTTAGAAAAACAGAAAAAGCTTACTTGTAACCAATCAGAACATTTCTCTTTGACATTCCGTACTAAAGGTAGGAATGGTGGTACCTTTTAAGGGAGAATATGATACATATAAATACATATAAATTTGCCTATCATTTTCTATCTTTACAGCTCTTGTATCTTTGGTTCCAGGTAGAATTTCATACTGTAGTTGAAATTATTCAAATTTCACTGAGGTACAATTGAGATATTTACAAAAATTTAACAAAGGTTAAATAAAGATTAATTTAGAAAATTTGTAGCTATGAACCAATTAGGGTTATAATCTTGTTTCTATATGGTGATTTACATATAATTAAGGCTAATTTCATTCATCTGGAGACCACTTACCGTGAGATGAATGGAAAATCAGTCTACACTAAGTTTTGAAAACTGTGGGTTTTGGGCAAATGGAAAAGTCCGGACAAAAACACCGAAAAATTGTTTAGATCTTTGAAATATCAGGAACGCTGAAATATGGCAGACATGTGGGAATTAATTCCCCCAAGGTTCCCTAAATTTCCCTACCGGCCTTTCAAATCGGGGATTTTAGCCCCCCCCCCAATATAGTAAATTTATCATTAAACCAAAATAGAAGAGTAGAAAATTTCCTATAACCTACAACTTTAAAAATTTTGCTACTAAGTTCAGGCAAGGAAGCTGAAAATTCCCGAAAATCCCATATCGGCTTCTTTCCCAATTGAGGATTTCAGTTTTTTAACTACGTTTTTATGCCTGTAAGTTGTATCATAAATCGCAACAAATTTTGAATAACTCTTATGCGGAACAAAAATTTCTTTCATATCATTTACATCATCTAAACTGAATTCTGAAAAATCTATTATATAAAGAATTCTGCGCTCTTCAATTTTGGATACACATATCTGACTAAATTTCAACTCGCCCAGATTTCCTGCAAGCTAAAAATGTCACTTACCTGGACTCTAGTAACTAGAACGATTTAATTTTTAATTTCACCCCTCAATTTTATTCAGTTTAATTTTGCTAATACCTATTTTGGACATAAAATGAATAGGAAACAACCAATTCACAGCACAAAAATATTGCTCATGTCAAACTAAAAAATTTTTGCAAGACGTTTTTTAGTGTTACTCTTCCCTATAGGCTGGTACAGACACGGCTAGTAATTTAGTCCAGTAGCGAGTGATTTAGCACAATTAAGTAACTAAACAGGTGTTAACGGTACAATTTAGTAAATTGATTTAATATTTAGTATACTAGTTTAGTGACTTGGTAGATCTATTTTTCTGGCAAGTAGCTCCCACCATTTAGTATACACGTGCAGGCACGATAGTTTTATTGTATTTAAGAATTAAATTGTAAGCAGTAGGTGTGTATTTGCATTTATAAGGTTTGTCGTTAGTTTATTTGTGATAATGATTATTATTTATTGAGTAATAGTCAAAAAAATTATTTAAGCTGTCACTAGACGAGTCATCGAAAACGCGACATTTTACAAGTTCAACTATGTAGCATCTACACGAGCGTTTTTAACCAGCTTCAACGGTTTGCACAATCTGTGTGAAAATGCAATTCATTCAAATTAGTTTTGTATCAACAGAAAACGAAATTGGAGATTTGTTTAAAATGTATTTGGTAACTAAAATGACAGTTCGTATCCGATATCACCGGTGGACAGGCAAGCACCAAGATATAATAACATATAACAACAGTACAATTACATCCTTATAAATATTAATTTTTCTTTGCAATTTGGAAACAGCAAACAATTTTCTTTAGCATATCTATTTTTATATAATTTAGAATAAACATCCTACAAAGCAGGATATATTCTTCGAAAGTTACCAAAAAAATTTTCCAAAATTTTTGGAAATTTTATTACGACATAAAAACACTCGCAAAAACAAAAAACGACCAATGATATATTATACTAGATCAATCGTTTCCGCACGTCCCACGTGATGGGGGAACGCTACTAAACCATAAAAATAGAAAATATTGGATCCACTATATACTAAATCGGTTTACTAAATTACTATGTAAAATTCTAAACTACTCCACTAAATTGTACCGTTTACACAAGGTTTAGTTACTAAATTGTACTAAATCACTTGATGCTAGACTAATTACTAACCGTGTGTGAACGGGATTTTCAGGGTTTTATGGCTACTTGCCTGTCTACTAAATCACTCGTTACTGGACTAACTTACTAGCCGTGTCTGAACCAGCCTTACCACAAACATAGTAAATTTCAGGAGATCGGATCCGGAAAAGACATTTTAGTCACGCGATTTCCTACATATACATACAGCTATTCGAAAAAGTTCTCGGACACTTATAAAATATTGCAATAACTTTAATATAATTCGATTTTTTGAAGTAATTTGGGAAATAAGAGCGGTTTCAACTTACTGTTTGATCAAGTATTCCTTAAGGTCACCGATAAACACATAAAAGTTTTAAAAAATTTAACCACAAACAAATTATAAGGGTTTAATCATTGTATAGCTGCAATTGTAATTAAATTATATCAGAAAAAGACCTCGGACACTACATATTGTATTACTTTAACGTTTCTTAGAATTGTGTAATAATTTTTAAATGTAGTCGCAGCACTTTGTAATTATTAGAGATAATATTAACCTCAATCTTGACATTGAATATTTAGCACAATGGAGAGTAAAACCATCAAGTACACAAGTTTCGATTTAAGACAATTAGTGATTTTTCATTATGCCAAAGGTAAATCCTATCGAGAAATTGAGAAATTGCTCAATATGGGGAAGAGTACTGTGTCAGACATTATTAAGAGCTTTAAGAAAGAAGATAGGATCGATTTCAAAGAGAAAAGTGGCCGTCCACGTAAATTAACTTAAAGAGATGAGAAGGGCATTTTGAGAAAAGTTAAGAAAGACCCTAGAATTAGTGCGCCTAAATTACAAACTCAAGTGCTACACGAACTAGGGAAGAGTGTGCATGTGGATACAATCCGTAATGTTTTAAAAAAAAGAAGGGTACAATGGCCGGGTGGCTAGAAACAGGCCATTTGTAAGTGAAGTTAATAGGAATAAACGTCTTATTTACGCCAAAGAGTACCTACAAAAAGACTTAGCGTGGTGGAACAATGTTGTATTTGCAGACGAGAGCAAATATAACATCTAAGGTTCTGACGGTCGACTCATATGGTGTGGCGTAAAGCCAATAAATAGCTTAATCCTGAAAATTTACGCGGTACGATTAAGCATGAACTTGTAAATGTCCTTGTTTGGGGTTATATTTCCACTCAGGGGATGGGAAAATTAGTTGTGACCGACAGCATTATGAATCGTTTTAAATATTTACAGCTACTACTTCAAAACAATTTGTTACCAACTGCGGCCCAAATGGGAATTCAAAACATTTTTAAATATTTCGAAGATAACGATCCCAAACATAATTCCCATTTAGTGCAAGAGTTTCTTTTATACAAATGCCCCAAAGTGTTGCATCCGCCCCCTCAGGCACCCGATCTTAATCGTATAGAAAATATATGGAATGAATTAGAACGTAGGATACGAATCACCCCTATAAATAACAAACAAGAATTTATTCGACGTTTACAAGAGGAATGGGCCCTTATAAACGAAGACTACGTAAAAAAATAATTTGTAACATCCCCAATCGACTCAGAGACGTTATAAAACAAAAATGATACCCCGCCAAATATTAATTTTTTCAATTTCCCTAAACTACCGTCCTAATTTATTTAGTGTCCAAGGACTTTTTCCGATGTAATTTAATTAGAATTGCAACTATACAATGATTAAACCTTCAAAATTTCTGTTTGTGATTAAGATTAAAGTGTTTTAAATATTTTTGTGTTTATCGGTGACTTTAAGGAATACTTGATCAAATGGTACGTTGAAACTGCTGTTTTTCCAAAATTTCTTCAAAAAATCGAATTACGAGTATATGTTGAAGTTATTGCAATTATTATTAGATGTCCGAGGAGTTTCGCTGGTATTCGACTTTTTCGAGAACACTCTTTCTAATTAATTTTAACAATATTTTAGTTAAGAAATTTTATTAATGTGTGTTTTCTCAATTTTGCTTGAAAATGCCTTGAATAGATAGCATAGTCATGGGCCATCTACTCTTGAAATTTAAGATCTTAAATAGGGTACTTATGTCTAATATATTATGTGAAATTCACATTTTTTTGTTCTTTCGATGCGCCGGGAATGCGAAACCTACGTCGGTGCAAAATTTAAGCTTTCCAAAAGATCGAGAAATTGTTGAACATTTTGTTCGATATTTATTTGACTAATTTCATTGACGTTTTCAAACTGATTGTAGGTATACCCATTTGTTTTTAAATAAAGATTAATTATTTGAGGAATAAGTGAGTGAGTGAATCCAAGCGGATTTATATAATATACCTGTAATAATAATAACCAGGTACATTGATTAAAAGAGCAATTTTCAAGTAATTAACTTTTAACAAATACACTTAACTGAAACTAAAATATTTGCAATTTAACTGCAAGTTGAAATACGAGTTTCTACATCCGTATAGAAGTTATTCGTAAAATATGATTTTTATTACATAATATCTACTGTGTACTCTTTTTAACAGGACTGGACTAACAATATTTCATTGAGGAGATGAAAAGTAAAAGAGGACAGGTCATTAGAAATGTGAAATTTTTGAAGAGCGATACAATATAATTAATAAATTGAAATAATTATGGTGTTGACTATCGCTGTAAAAATATTTTAGGTCCGGCCCTGTCACAAAAAGATAACAGTTTCGTAAAAAGCTTCTTTTGAATAAAATTTCTATATACATTATGTATATCAACTTAAAGTTAAAATTAAATTATTTTTATATAGTTATGATTTAATATAGTTAAATTTTTCTGGTTGAAATAATTTATATTATTGGTTAGTTCACAGGTAAACTAGATAATTTTTACTGTAGTTAATGTTACCACTAAGCCATCGTCAAATATATTTGCTTGTAAAAGAAAAAGTAATGAATAACACATTACATATAAATTTTGAAAAAACATGAAACTGGGGAACTTAAAATTCTCTCAAAGTATCCATTTACTTGACTTGACTGTTTTATTATTGATGCTTTAAATTGCTATCAAATCCTAAGGAGTAACTTGAATCGCAATTTCCTTCTTTCTTACACAAAATTTACAAAATCATTTTTATTAAAAGAAAAGTTAATCAATTTTTCGAGTTTCTATAAATTTTACGACAGACGTTCGTTAATCACTTCTTTCAACAATTTTTAATTTAGTTTACAAATTTTAATTAAAAAATTTTGATTTAATAACGTAAGCAATAAATTTGTTAAAATTGCTGGATCGTTATCTTTTAATAAAATTCAAGTTCTACTTATTTCAAGTTTCTCAAAATTTCTTTTCTTTAAACTTTCTGCTTGATTATTGGAAATTCGTTCAAATGACAATTTCTAATTAAAGTTTCAAAGTTTTCATACACCTAGTTATCTATTTATTAATTTATTCATGAGAATATTAATTAAAAGTTTAATACCTATCGGAAACCCAAACTGTAAGTATACCTACTACAAGTTACCTGTATATATTTATGGAAGAAAATTAAAATATTATAGTGGATAACCTTGATTGAAATTTTCAACTCAAATATTGTTCATCGTTTTTTTTTTTGGTTTGAGGAACGGAAAACTAATCACTTCCGCAGTAAGGTAATTACCAAAGTTAAGTTTCCAATGAAAATGTATTTAGCTATAAAACCAAAATTTACGGTCTAAATTTTAATAATGCCTAAAACTAAACAATCTTAATAAAAATATATCCAGAAACAACTTGAATAAAATATCATCAGGAAATTATACAACGGATGTCATTAATAAAATACATACCAAGTAAATATCTATACATGTTTATTGTTATTGCGAAGGAAAAAATATAAAAGAACTGACATTAGTGACTCAAAGCTAATGTTGAGCAGGCAAGTGTAAAACCTTTAAACTAAATTGCAACAAAAATACGAGAGATATTTTACTTTTTAGTTTCTTTGAAGCATTATTTCATTGTACTAAACAAGCGGTGTGGAACTTCTGGTAAGGAGTACCTAGCTGAACGGATTGCTACTCGTCATGCTGTGTACGATGGCTTTTTCTACAATTAAATATTAGAACTACTTGTTTCCTTAACCATAAAGACTTAGTTATTGTTGTAAAATTATTTCCTTTATTTTTTTTAATAAATAATACGGGTTCGCTCATCTTTCCAAATAGTTGTAATTTTTATTACCACTACAGTTCCTTCCTCGACGGTACAGCTTTTAAGTATTTATATTCATGTAATTAATAAAAACTAAGTTTTTTATTTGTTTTAACAGTATTAAGTAGACTACGAGTCCCATCGTAATTCAACAAGAGCTGTTTCTTAAATTCTAACAGAAAAATAAAAAATTCGCGTGTTAATAAAATAGATTTAAATTTCAGTTTTAATTAAGAAAAGCGGTTTTAGTATTTGGCACTAGTACTTCTTTTGCATTTAAAATACAATTTTTTTTATCTCATAATTATTACGTATTAAATTTATTTAAAAAAATTAACAATCCAAAAATAATTCTATGCAAAAGTCTAATTACTTTTTATTTATTATTTATTTTTTCCTGAAAATCATTTTAGTACTATACTCCATTAGTTCAATATATTATTTGGTATTTCGTTATTGTTTACCTTGATATTCAAATATTAAAATTGATTTGAATAATCGACAGTTTTATAGTTATCAATCATATGTTTCAAGAAGATCGTTTACAAACTATAATACATGATGTAAATAATTAACAACTGGTGCTCAATCTTAATGTGAATGCTATCACTGATATCTTCCAATATAATTAGTCCTTGTTTGGAGTTTCCAACATGACAATAGATTTCTAATAATTTCTTTCTATTAACCAGTATCAAATATAGAAAAAAATTTGGTATTAATTAAACTAGACAAGTGCGCAGGATAAAGGGGGTCCTCAAATGGAATAAACAAAAAACACTCCATTTTGTAATTTTCCCATCTAGTTTTTGGGCCGATAGATATACGTTGCAATTTTAAACAACGGTAGGCCAAAATATCTGGAAGAGTTATAAATACCATTTTAGATGGAATTCAAATGATTGATAAGTGCCATAAACCTATAACTGACTTTTGTCGCACTAACAATATTGGTTTCTGAACATCCGTGTATTATTTTACACTTCCGTTTTAGGAAATAAATCAATCCTTTAAAATGAAGCCTTCAGAAATAATTCTGTCCTTTGCCTATGATTGCAACGCGTGCCTCGGGGACGGTAACCTAACCTTGACCACCCCAAAAAAATTGAAAATTTCCTATAGCAAAGAGGAAGGTTTATAGAGTATACTGTAAAAATTTCACTTGCGAAAGTATACATCAAATTTCGAGAAAAGTCAATTTGAAAGTACGTAAATTTAGCGAATTTTTCTTCGATTTTTGGGTTGTGCATTCGATAGGGAGGTTTGTCCATCGTCAATACCTACCCTTTCGAGGCGCCGCTCCGCTCCGCTCCGCTCTGCACCCCTCCAGGGCGGTTTTGACTCTGGTTACTAGGCTAAACATACGAGAAGGCGCCACCCATCAAGAAAACCGGGATAAATGAAACCGGGATGTGAGAGAACCTCGAAATAGCATTAAAAAGTATAGTTGCGGTATGGGGCAGTAAACTATTACGTTTCACCCCCAAAAATCTCCTAAAAACAAAAAATAATCGATGTTACATGTACGAGAGACGAGCTGCATCTGCCGGTGCGAAATACTCTAAGTGTTAGGGTCATTCAAACTGCACGGACTGTCAACAGAATGAGCGACGCGCGGAAACTCGTTAAATTTTACATGTAAATTTGCAAAGTTCAAATTCGATTTACTCAAAATTTTGATAATACTTTCGCATGTTTAAATTATATCAGTATACTAAATAAACCTTCCTCTTTGCAATAGGAAATTTTCAATTTATTTGGACTGGTCAAGAATAGGTTACCGTACCCCGTGCCTCTATTTTAAAGGATACAAGTTAAATTTGTGAAAATAATAATTAATTGTTAAGAAAGAAGAATTTTAGGATTTGGTGCATCACATTTGCGATCGTGTTTAATGTTTTAAACTATATTTAATTTGAAAACTTAAAATAAGCCCAATACGAAATTAATAGTCAATAGTCAGTCAAGACAATAGTCAATTTTTATCAACTGTAGATTCAATTACAAATGTGTAAACTTTTAATTTCATTATGTTAGACCTTGAAAATTCTCACAAAATAGTTTGTGGCGCTATGCGGCCCAAAATTGAGACCTTGTACAGTACAGGGTTCACCAAAAGCTATTTTAAGTTTGCATCCTTCCATTCAACGAAACCATAAACATCAATCAATTTCCAATTCCTCTGAGATGGTAATTTTGAACCAAATTTGTTTCATAATGATGCATTTTATATGGTATTTCAAAGTTTGTGCACAGAAGGAATTTCACCAAAAATCAATACCATAATCAATTTTCGTTATTATTAGTATACTCGAAAAAATAGAAGAAATCTGATACCCGTGTCAAAAGTGAGTTTTATTTCCTTTTCCTGAAGTTTTTATGGCACATAATCATGAAAGTTAAATTTCTTAAATTACGTATAAATGTTAATCTTAAACGGTTATGTAATACTTAAAATACACGCAAATTATGTTGGGAAACTTTTAGTGTTTCGTTGTAAAAAGATTTCTGATCACTATTTTTTTTCTGTATTCCACAATTTGCATAATACATTGTAATCCACCTATAATAAACTCACTTGTACATAAATTCGCCTATAATGGACGAATATCTCCTGTGCAAACTCCTGTTATCAGTTATGTTCTAAAATACGATGAAAATGAACTTGACTATCATAGACTTGCGCTTACATTGAACTAAAAACCTCATTGTGGTCCATTATAAACGGAGTCCGAACTGTACTTTCTCTAAATTCACTTAAATCCGTTATAACTTAAATGTTATAAATTTCAAAAAATAAAACCTGCGTTTAGAGTAGGTAAATACATTAAATGTCCACAATAATAAAAATAAAAAATCAATTCATAAGAAGTCATTGTGTTTAAACAAAGATAATAAACCCCTTTATAACTTAACTTTCTTTTTTTATTCTGTTTAATGCATTTCTAAGAACTCCTAAGTAATTGGAGTTCTTGACCTATTATTAAAATAAAAGGTGGTTTGGTTTCAAACCCCGTCTACTCCCAAATTAATCAGCGGTGGTTCGGAATCCACGTTAACAGTAGATCCTGTTTGTGGGCATTTTCCTCAAAAATCAAGAACAGTGTTTGACTTATGAAATTTTACGTAAAAACAAACTTAGATGTGAATTTAGTAACGAAAGTTAGTAGCATAGGTATCTTGTGCTGAAGGGGAAGCATAATGGACTTTTGATCTCTTTAGGTATATTGCTAGAGGAGTACACTGTAATTATAAGTTATAAAGAAACAGTAAAAATAAATTATTAATATCGATCAAACACCCTCTAAATCAGACCCTAGATTTTAATATCCATTAAAATACCACAATAATTTATGTAATGGGCCCTTAAAATTCTAAAAAATTATCGTTAAAACTCGTAAAACTTCAATTAAAAATGAAAAATATAATATTTTTACAATATAAATTATAACTAAAATCAAATCTTAAATAGAGCAATTCCAGCCACAACGGACGTATCGTGTATTTAGATTAGGGTGTGTCGGACGAGTCGTGTTCGTGACACGTCAAACAATAAAAAATATGTATACTTTTTTATGCAATCCCGGGACTTAAACTGCTATTTTTTAGTTCCTTTTTTCGAAAGTCAAAGTTTAACTTTAAATATCGAAGAATTTTAAAATGAATTTAAATCCCAAGGGACTTGAATAAAAATAAATAAATTGTTTTCATGACCCCATGCAACTTTATAGTTAAAAAACATCAAACTAACGTTTATTTAGAGATGTTTGCTATGTTGAAGTTCCAGCATGAAATTACAAATTGCGGTTTAAGTCGCGGAATTGCATAAAATAATGTATAAAACACAGCACTAAAATATTTAAAACCCGTATTCATAGACGAAGTATTACTTATATACTTACAATTTTATTTGAAAAATAAACCTTTATTGTTACGTGGGTAACTATTTCATGTTAGTATTTTTACCAAGGTTCTGAATTTCCAAATGTTCCTACTCGAATATGCGTTTTTGCATTATAAATCCGTCCCTTAAGTGATACCGGATACTTAAGTAACGACTATGAATCTGGCCGTAAATCACTTATGGGATTATTTGCCCTCGACTTCGTCTCAGACAAATTAACTTCACTCTTGGGACTAAAAATGTACTTAAATCCCTTATTATAATATAATATACTGCAAATTTTAACTTCTACTTCAAATCTGAAAAATTTTGTTTGGAAACACAAAATCCATAATGTAAACATATTTTTTACTCCAGGAATTCAAAACTTAAAAAAAAAATTTAATTGTATTTTATTTATTTTAATTAAAAGTTTTATTAAGTTTTTTAATTCATGTGTAAAAATGTATTTACAGTACGGAATTCGTATTTCGAAACAAATCTGTCAGATCTGAAATCCAAGTTCAAATATAAAGTATATTACATATAATAAGGTACTGAAGTGCATTTTTAATCCCGAGGGTGAAGTTTATTTACCTGAGATAAAGACGGCAAATAATCACATGAGGGATTAAAACACTTTAGTCGTATTTTTCGTAATAAAATCTGTCGGATTTGTACGTTCAAATTTTAAGAAAATATTGTAATTTTTTTAAATTTATCGTCCGATAGTCTCTAATTTAAATATCTGCGCGATCAGTCCGACGTGTCTACAATTTAATTACACGACCTGTTCGATGTGTCTTTAATTTAAATACGTAATACGTCCGATGTGTTTGAAATCACTCTTATTCTTAAAAGTTAATAAATTTAGTTAATAATAAAAATTAAATGCTTTTCATAAGCTTTCAGTAATAGCTTATTATAAAATAAATATCTTCATATATTTTTAATTTGTAAAGCAGTATATACGTTGCTGAAAGTTCCTGAAAAAATTTTATTTTTATTATTTGTTAATTTATTATTAAATTCAAAATTGATTTTATGCCTAAGTTTGAAAGTTAATAATTTATATATTATTTTTCATTTTATCTAAACATGAATTAAAATTTTATTTTCAAGTAAAAATATTATTGATTTGAAACTTTTAACTCTTCTAAAACCTATAAAAATGCCGTAATATAATAATTATAAAGGTCCCTAATATGATAGGGCTAATTTTAGCAGATTAAGAACGGGTTGTGCTTGGTAATTTAAAATTAATCTTTAAATAATTTTAAAAATAAACCGTATTTAATTAAAAATATCAAAAATATTATTCAGGACATTATTATCTACAATTAGATCAAGGTTTCTATAATAAATTCAACGTCACAAAAAAAATACAAATAATCAGGACGGTATCCAGTATCAATTATGACTTCAAATAATGTCGTTGAATTTTGAAACGGTCCTGATTATTTATTGTTTTTTATGCTGGTTAATTGTAGAAACCCTCATCTCATCGCTTCCTCAACAATATTTTGATATATTGATATACATGGGTATAAGCTTGCATTGCCTGTGATATCTGGAAAAGAAAGATGGGCAAAAAATCGGAACCCGATAATTAATATACCTTTTACTTTAAAAAAAGTTGTTCAGCTATGTTGCTCATACATTTAACAAACCTGTTAATCGATTATTGTTAACTTCTGGGCTACTTGATATTCAAAGATGTTTCATCCAAGTTTTAGTTTTGATCCGTTATGTAGTTCAGAGAACGAAAATGTTCGATAATTATATGCAAGAAATAACAAATTCAAATTATACCATACTTGAAATTATATCAGACCGCACCTTATGCGTTTGGTGAGGTCTCGAGGAAGCACCAATTATTGTGCGATAAACTTTTTTAATTTCCTGCCAATTGAAGTGCGAAGCGTAGATATAAGAAAAAAAATAGAGCGATTTTAGAAGCATTTGGTTCTCAAATGGTTTTATACGATTGATGAATATTATCATGTAAAATGTGGATGATATTTCAGCTTCCTTAGGGGAAAGTATTTTGCAAATTATTATTGTATTGGGTTTTTGAAAGACCGCATGAGAAGGTTATCTCATATGAGGGATCAATGGATGTGGTTAGATTGTAGGTAAGCTATACCTACAAGCATCCTCTTAATTACACTTAACATTTTGTTACCAAATTCGTGTTCTATGTAAAAAAAATATATAATTTAAACTTTACGAGAAAAAAAATTAAATGTTGCTGGTACCTATAATACTTTGTTACACGAGAGTTTAGCTTAATACACTATTAGTAAGTACAGCTCCATACAAGTTGTATGCGATTAAAGCAAATAATTGATATTCTAAGCCACGATGCAATTAATTAGCGTGAAACGAATTCAACGGGTTTTTGTGTCGTAAATTATTTTTATATATTTCTATCTGCGTTAAATTATTCCAATATAGCTACTTAAAAACTTGTACAATTTCCTGCTAAGCATATTGATTTTCGTAACAAAACTTGAATGGGAAATCATAAGTTTAAGCTAAAAAGTCACTTACCGAGCTTTTTAAGGTTTCGTAAATGAGGTGAAATTAATATAAAACTAAATCCTTTTCAGTCTACTCGAATATTTCAGTTTCAGTCTATTAATTTTACTTAATTTAATGTTTCAATTGAATGGTCTTACAAAATAGACTGGGTAAGTATAATTGGTAACTTTAGCAATTATTTAAAAATATGGGTTTTTGTTGGTTTTTAAATTAATTATATATATTTTTTTACAGCGGTAAGAAAATTTTGTGACGTCATATAGGATATTAAGTAGACACATTAATACAACAATAAAGATCAACTTATTTGTCACATTGACAGTAATAAGTGGAAATTTACTATACGTATTTATCAATGTCGATTTTCAAATAAGGAAAGCTAGGGAAACTTTGATCTTTAATGGTGCACTAATGCATTTACTTATTGCGCTACATGACGTCACATATATTTTCATATAACTGCAGAATCAAAAGAAAACCGAAATTTTCAGTACTAAATACAATTTTCATATGTGCATATTTCACCTTCAACTTTCGAAGATTTCAGATCCTTAAAAAAATTGTCCTAATTATTTTACCTCCTACTTTATATTTCGCATGCCTAATTTAAGCAAATGGAAATTTTTTTTAAAACGAAGTATTCATTTTTATATATTATGATTATTTATAACATCTTTGCAATTTATTTCAAAGCAGGAACACCTTTGTGATTTCTGTAAATTAATTAAATGTAATGAAACTCTTGAAGACTTGGCTCAATCAATACGGCGCGGCAGTTAAATAATAAAAACCTACATATTGACATTTGATAAATCGTTAAATTAACTTTTGAAAATAATAATAAATTGAGGTTAATTTAACATATTTTTGCATTTAAAAATATTACGATCACCACTATTAAAAGGCTGTTAATTAGGTTAGAGTATTTAATTGTAAATGAAAAAAATGTACGTTTCACCTGAGGGGCAATTAACATTATCTTGTTCTTTTGTGTAGACGTCAAGTAAGACGCAAAAAGGTTTTTATAATTTTATTCACGAAATTTCGAGTAATTTTAATATAATAAAGAAGACGACAGCGTCTTGTAATGTTAAATGGGAACGGAGATGTGAAATAAAACTCCAAAATATATCAAGTTACGTTTTTCAATTTAATAAAAAGTTCGCACCATTACAATCATGTAAACCATGGTAACATTAAGAATACTGAATTATTAATTATTACGTTAGTTACTTTATACACAGACATGTTACGAATACTTGACATTTAAATTGTTCTGTAATAAATACAGGACGATATTTCTCACAATTCAACTACCTAATACATTATGTACAATTTAGGGTGGCGGATCAATATTAGGTACAAATATCTACACATAATACTAATAAATACAAAAATAAATAATTCGTCTCGTATTTTTGAGATTTTTGAAATATACATATAGACAATCAGTTATTTGCAATAAAACCTTTTGGCTTCATTACGCGAACACCTAATTCGTTATATTTTCAAACAAACAAAAATATAAACTCACAACAAAACGCAACGGCGCATCGATGCTTCACAGCATAGTAAAGAATACAAAAAGCTCTACACAAAAATTAAAATTTATATTCTTTCAAAACTAATAAAGAAAAATGATAATCGCGTCACATATCTGTGAAATTTAGTGTGCAATGTATTTTAATCCTTTTTTTACGAGTTAGTTTTATTGGTTTGAGAGTAATTTAATTAATTCGAGATATTCCTTGAAACATTTGTATAATTTATTCAACGCGATATCTCT
The DNA here is from genome assembly GCA_932274525.1 of Podabrus alpinus. Lineage (NCBI taxonomy): Eukaryota > Metazoa > Arthropoda > Insecta > Coleoptera > Cantharidae > Podabrus > Podabrus alpinus. The sequence goes on along the minus strand of OW026457.1, from coordinate 60,188,524 downwards.
TACATTAAAGTCAGAAAGCTTGAATAATTGTTACAATCTAACGTTAACTCAAATTGAAATATTTGGCACGTGTTCCGTAAGAAATTAATAATATAGAATAATTCGAATAAAAAATGTTGAACAATAATTGCCAGTAGCAAAAATGAAGGAAATTTAGTGGAAAACGGTGAGCATCGTTACGGCGTTAAATAATGTTTTGGCAAAAAGAAAAACAGAAAATCGGCCAATTTAAACTCATTTTAATGTCAATAAATAGCACCTACAGGAGGGAATTACGTATGTGGTGTGTAACAATTCGCTTAATGATCACATTTACGAGTTAGAAATGAATATTGTAGCTGTAATTGAAGGGTGGCGTATGAGATACCCAACATAAAAAGAGTTCTCATGCAATCAACTAAATTTTTAACTTACAAGTATTGATTAACAATCTTTCTCAGTCTTCTGACATTATACCTCCGCATGTAATGCTTAACCTACTTTATCTATGTATATTATATACAAATATTACTTTTTATATACATGTCGGTCGTACGCCGAGAACTCCATAATTAGCTTTTGAAGCTCCGATATCACAAAATTTATTAATATATTTTTTAACACCTAAATTTTTAAGTACATATCCTTTTCAGTAAACTCACAGCACTAAACACAATGAACTCGATTTCATTGGACTTATTAAACATTTTTTTACGTTCACCTGAAAACACACATTTAGGAACATCAAGTCTTTGGTATATAGCAAGTTGTAAATAACTTAAACATCCGTACCACAGCCTTCTTGATAACCTTCATCTGGAGAGTTTCGGTTGTGACTCAGCGCTCTCTTCAGAGCGGTGACAGGAGGGAGTACAGGAACACCCCCTTTCTGCCACACCCTTAAAGTTTTTGCATTTGTTGGTAACGTTATATGAGTTGTTGAAGTTGTTATTGCCGTCTCAACTTTAGGCTCAACAATAGGTAATCCATAGTCTAAAGGGTAACCGACAGCACGATTTCTATATTCTAATTCTTCCTCGGATCCACCTGCACTCATTCCGTCACTAATAATTGGAGTCTTGTCGTCGTAATGGAAGCCGGGGTTAGTAGTATTCATAAGCCTAGAGTAAGTCTCCGAATCTCCGTGTTCCCAAAAGCCGGAAGGATAAAGCGAATCGACGTTTCTATTATATTCTCCGCTTCCAGGGCGTTCTAATGCTTCAACGCTGTAGGTGTCTTCCGACGTAGTGGGACCAACTTCACTACCGTCTAATATTTTGGTATCATTTATTAAATCGGGATTATTTCCAGAGCCCGATGAAGGCGACACAAAACACGAACCAGGATTAATTACGCTACCGTTGCCGTTATAATGACTAGTGGTATATGAAATATCGTTAAGACGCGGTGGCTTTTGAACTGGATTGCAAAAATTTAAATCACTTGGAATTTTACGTTCCGTAAAAGTTGAGGTTTCGTTATTAGGGGTAGCCGGCGATGCAGCCGATTTTCCATTCGGTATTCCCGATCCATTAACGACAGTCACAACTTCTATTTGCCCCGGTGTCTTGCTTTCAGAAAATGGCATTCTCCTGAGGCGTACTAGCAAGACAAGAACTACAAGTAGTATAAATAAGATCAAGATAACGAGAGCCGCGCTGAGTCCTGCTATCTGTCCGCTCCCGAGGGTGACCATACCGGCAGCTCGCATTGACACACGAACTGTGAAATTCGCCTCTGCATTGCCGGCACGATTTTCAGCTACACAGTAGAATTCACTCGAATCGGTCTCTTGAGCATTTGTGAGCACTAAATGACTATGTTTTTGAAAACTTCCTTCCTCAAATATGAAAATTTTTTGATGCGAACTGAATGCAGAATTGTTTACTAATAGTCGACCGTTCCAATACCAATTAATATGTGCAGCGGGTATTGCATTAGCTTTGCATATAACCGTTATGTTATCTCCGGTATTTGCTTCTACGTATCTACTAACTGGCAATATGTCAGGTTTACAAGCAAAGTCGTCTACATGTAATTCCGCAAACGTCTTATCTATAACCCGCTCGGGTCCACCACTGCATATTGGAGTAATCGTCATGGGAATGTTATGTTGTGTCAACCACTCTTTAACCGATCTAAGCCTACAATCGCAATGCCAAGGATTATCTTGTAATTCTACTCCATGTAAACGGCTAAGAGTTTGCACAGTTTGAAGACGCAACTCCGTTAAACGATTACCGTTCAATTTAAGTTCCAGTAATTCGACACCATCAAAAGCTTTAGGCGCCACTACTTGTAATTCACAATAGGAGAGATCTAATTTTCCGAGACCCGGTACCGTTTTAAAAGCCCTGTTGTCGATTTTCTGTATTGGATTATAGGATAATATTAAATCACGTAAAAATGGAATATCTTGAAAGGTTCCCGAGGGAATCGATGTTAACAAATTATGAGATAAGTCCAATTCAATAACGTTTGTTAAACCCTTAAAAGCTAAATCATCAATTTGTCCTATCCGACAGTTACGAAGAAAAATCCGCTGTAAATTTAAAAGACCGGCTCTTAGAAAGGTCTCTCTAGGTAAGATTTGTAAATTATTTCCGGACATGTTTAACACTTGCGTTTCAGAGTCCACACTTTCAGGAATTGTAATAAGATCCCTATCCATGCACTCTACAGTTTGTTTTCCACTTTTCCATTTACATGTACACACAGAAGGGCACGTGCCCGTCCCGTAACAAAAATCTAACCGCACTAGTAAAAAAGTTGAAAGCACCACATAAAGTGTCTGAAAATTCCTTAAATACCTCATTTTTAATTTGAAGTTTCACTTTAAGTACCACTTATAATTAATTAATCGTTATCCTTTTATTTAGGTTCATAGCGTTTTTTTAATTAAAACTTGAAAATTATTTATTATTCGAATAAGAGCCGCAACATTCATCACGGTTACATCAAATTAATTAAAAGTTGTCTCAGGAGCTTTCTTCGTAATACTATCGAACGACTTTCGTGCTATCCGCGCACAGACTAACGAAAGCGCCTTCACCACTCGAGGCCCGCGCCCTCGCACCCGTCTTACCGCGCCGACCCGTTGCGCACTGCTTCACAAGTAACCACCGCATCACCGTGGTACTGATTTTTGCTTCGACCCACAAATGATACTTATTATTATATTACAATCTTATATTAGGTATGTGGAGAAATCCACTTCTGAACTAATTTTTAAGTGCTCACCAGACTTACCTATGCACGATTTTCTTATAATCGCAATTCTACGAGGGTAAATCTTACCAGCGAGTTTCAGTCTGATTCACGTATGATTTATACACTTTAATCAAGTTTTAATAAAAGGATAACATATATCAACAACAAATTTATGTAGCGAATTTTCCAACGAAACATATTCATTATTAGTGTTTTCTTTTGTTTCTTTACCAATTAATTGCAATATTGTTTTCATTAATTTTACTTTTTTATTTACTACAACAATCGAATCGATCGAAACAAGCAGTTAATATTATGTCACCTGGTTTTATTCCCGAGAAAAATTGAGAAAAACCCCATCGCAGTTTATAAATTTCTTCCTTGAGTTTTTCACTACTTGTATAATATGAAAGTTTCAAATAAAAATCGTGGATAGAGTATTCATTTGTTCTATGTACTTCGAGATGGTAAATATTGGTTTTTGACAGAATAAATAAAGTTCTCCTAGTAAAATGTGTTAATTTATTTAAATTGCTAGCATCAAGATGAATTCTATAAGACGCCACTCGTAAACTTCAATGAATTAAAACACTTAATTGTTTACACTTTTTCAAGAAAGAAAACTAATAAAGCAAACATCTGTTGTTATCCCCACTGAATATTACGGTCAACCATGTATATAATAATCATTCAGTCACTTACCACCTTTAATCATTACTTTCACTATATAATGGGTCAACTTTTACTTATCTTTATTACTTCTCTTATCATAATTATCATCTCAATTATTTCATTGGTCACAATCAATCCAATTGAATATCTTTTTAATATTATTATCCAATCGTTATTATATTAGTTCAGATTAGAACAAATTCTAAATATAGCTGCGCGCCTTTGTCAATTTGAAGTTGAAACGGTATAGATGATAAATTTTTAATTTTTTACCACCAATAGATTACAACCAATAAATTCAATAGTACAACGGTCCTGCACTTAGCAAAAATAGTTGGAATTCCTACAAAATATAAGAGAGCATCGCGAATTATAGGTAAAAATCTACACTACTATCCGTTTATTTATTGATATTCTTCAAGAACGGCCTAAACAAATATTTGTTAAATTTAAGTCCTTAAAATGTCAACCTCACGGAGTTACCAACTTAGCAAATATAGTTGCGCCTAAAGAGCGTTAATCATCTGCTAGCAGTTAGCACAAATAATGGGGAGTTCTTTTGGTGAATGAACTTTTTGAATTTCTTTGAATTGTAAAGCAACAATACACATTTTACTGTACTACTGGATTATTGTAGTAAAGTTGTCCGTGACCGTATTATCAAGAATTCTCTACCGAAGGACTAAAACTTGTTTTCGGAAGACTGAAAAATTGTATTGCTTAAAATGTATCTTTAAACTAGCAATTAATAATTAAATTGAAATGGTCTTATTAATTGAACCATTAGATATTGATTGAAATATAAAACGTCGACCTATATAATCTTTTCGATTACTTTAATTACCTGTTCAGTAATAAAACTCCCATAAAAAATTTAAAGCGGAAGCTTTGAGCGGAAGTCAAGTAAGTTCTGTATAAAACTATGTCCCTCAGTAATTCGATGTTTAATATTGGCATTCTTGACTATTTATGCAAATATTTCCTGAACCAAAGGAATAAAAATTATGGAACCCCCATTTAGAAAGTGAGACTGCATACATACAGCTTAGCGAAAATCATTGTTTAGAAGCATCCTACCCGGTGTGGTACCTTAGCTTTAAGGTGATATCACACTAGCATATAAATATGGCGAATTTGCCAAATATATATGGGAGGAAGGTGTCATACTAGTGTGATAGCCATATATATATGGCAAAATATATCTGACGCCATATATATGACAACGGTTTTTCATACAATTTTGTGCCATATATATGGCATAGTGTGATACCAATACATAGCCCTTGTCATATTTATTTGACAGTTTGTGCCATACAATCATATAAAAATCCTGTGTTTTTATATGGCAGCTCTTTGTCATATATGTACAGCGCGTGTATTTTGACATTTCGTGTTTTTTTCATTGTTTGCAAAGATGGAAACACCAGATGATGAATTCGTTGATGATTCGCAAGAAACCGAAGATATTTCGGGTCAAGTACGAATACAAAACAGGAAACGTGCTCGCACTATTTTGCATGACTGGTCGGAGAATGAAATCGCTGCACTGATACAAGCCGTTGAAACAAAGCCAGAATTATGGAAGTCGAGCCATTTATAATACAAAAATCGAACTAAAAAAGGATGCGGTTAGGCGTGATATCGAAGAAAATGTGTTCCACAGCATTATAAAACGGAGTGAAATTACATCGAAATGGAATAATCTTCGTGTTCAATATAAATCGTATGCTGTCAAATACAAGACGAAACCATCTGGCTCTGGTCGTGGACAAATAGCTAAATGGAAACATTTCGATGCTATGCATTTTTAATGAATTTTCGAATGAAGAAAACACTACTCAATAAATTTATTTTTTTATAATACTTTGATTTAATTTTTAATAAATTTGTTTATTGTCGAAAATTATATCTATGCGTTCAATGCGAATCTACGGAATGTGAGGCGATCTTGGTGAATGGGAGGCGATTTCTTAGAATGGGAGGCAAAACCAATTTCTACTTATTCCGTCGCCACATACAATCAAATCTATTCGCTTTTAATTGTTTTCCAATTTATTTTCTCTGATTTTCACTCGTGAACACTTCTTGACACAATGAACACCGGACAAAAACTGAATCGCAAAACAAATACTCAAATAAATATGGCACAGTGTGATAAGTTTGCCATATATTTCGACAAATTTCTTGCTGGTCATATATTTATATGGAAATGCTTGCCATACTTGTGTGATAGACAAATATCACTTTGTCATATATATGGCAGAAAATTATATGACAAACCAGTTTGCCATATAAATTGGTCATATTTATATGGCATAGTGTGATACCCTTTGCCATACATCCTCTGCCATACAGATATTTGAGTCATATTTTATATGACACCATTGGTCATATTTATATGCTAGTGTGATCTTACCTTTCGGGGTATCTTTTTATATCATTAGGAACAATGAGAATAAAAACAAATGATCAGTTCCCTATATTTCATTTTTTGAAGGATAATAAAATTTTAATAAATTTTTACTATAGGGTATCGACAGTAACGTTCTTGTCTTCGTAAAATGCTCTTATTTTATATAAAAACATGTTATTTTATAAGAATTGATGAGTCGTTTTTAAACGAACGCACAGTATAAAAATTATTAACTGAGAAGTTTTCTAGTTAGTACCATTAATATCTTAAGGTTCCGTTATTTCATAAACAATAATTTTGCAGCTTAACTTTTTAACAATCCATTTAGGAGACACCGATGTTAATAATAGCTTATAATAGCAAAATATAACAAACTGAAGAAGTAATTTAATGACTTTCATAAACACAAAACTGTTATTTGCTTCATTAAAAAGTTATTCGGGATGAATAATGATTACAAACAATTCAAAATTATTGTTATTTCTTATTCACGTGCCATAGTTTTATTTTTAAAGGAAGTTATAGAAGGACTATAATATTTTTTGCATGGAATGGGAAACGTATTTTCATTATCTTCTATTATTGGACGCATATAATATTATTAAATTTTATACCAAAATTTATAATATGTAGTAGTGCCACGGTATATAATGCTCTATATTTAATTATGTCACAATACGCATTAAATCACATGCGAAAAATTCCAGTAGATTTTATCATTCCATGTGCAGGCGCATTATATAGGTAATATGCATTGTTATCTTGCTATTGAACGCATTTGCTACTTTACGATTATTGTCTAACATCGCGACTGTTAAATGTGTATTAGAAGAATTTTGTCAAAACAGCGGTGCAAAATTAATGAGTTTTACCTTTAATAATGATTATAATTACAAGTGTGAATTTCGAATTCATTATGATGAAAATTGACAATTTGCAGGCGAATTTTGCAAGCAAATTTTGCAAAATGAAAACTACAACGTTACATTTCAGGATAAATTTTAAAAGGTATGACTCCATTTATGGGAGATACTCGTAATTCCAATACGCGGACGGCAATCGGACAATAACACAAATCATTAAAATATAATTATAATGTGATTATTAAAATGTCAGAGGCATACTAGTTCGAAAGATATCATTTATATTTCTACTACATCTCCATATACAAACAAAGCCTAAGTGTCAATCAACGATGAGGAATATCAATCAGCATGACGTAGTATATAATATATGAAGAATAAGCTCGTCAAAAATAAATCACAATCTTCTAATTGTATAACCATTGTTTCCATCTTACTTCCGAAGAAGATTAATCTCCTTATATACACACTGGTAAAGTAATACTATCATTACAACTCACAACCACGTAGGTTCACATAGTTAAAACTTTAAGAAATACCCCGATACCCAAAGCAAATGTCCGGTCCGGTCCGATTTTCTGCTATAGTTTCTATAAAATCATCTACATTGAAACCATGCTGTACCTTGATAGTAAAGTAGCATGAAGATTTTAATCTTACCTCAAGAGGAGGCTAAAGCTCTGAAAGAGCTATTTGGCCATCGGAAGTAAGTAAGTAAGTAAACATGAATATTGTCAGAATTTTTTATTCATTCCTTGTGAAGAAAGTTTCATCAGTAAATAAACTATATATTGAAGATAAACTATGGATCCTGAGTGCACCTATTAAGAAACCATTGAGAAAAGGTCACCCATACTCGAAAATAAACCCATATGTATAAGAGTTTGAAGGAGGCGGTTATTGGCCCAGTAGTTAGAGCAGTGATTCTCAACCTTTTTTTTGTTGCGGCACACTTTTAACGATTTCAAAATTTGGCGGCACACAAAGAAAAAGGTAAGTTTAAAAATTATATATCTTATATTATATAAGGTGGTTATAAATATATACATAATTATATATCTAAAATTTGGCGGCACACTTTTACAATTTCGCGGCACACAAAAGTGCCGCGGCACAGTGGTTGAGAATCACTGAGTTAGAGCGATCAAGTACTGATGCTAAAGGTACTGGTTCAAGTCCGGGAGGAACCTAATCTTCTTTCGGATTTTCTTTTCTTCTATTACTGTCTTCTCTACCAAACCACACTGACCAGCGTGGTAGGATATGGCTAAAAACCATTCTCTAAAAACAAGGTGGTCTACTCAGTAGTAGGCAAAGATGACTGGTAGATGATGATACGGGCTCGAAACATGTTGGATTTGGTAGGGTTTGTAAAATATTACTAAATATATTTTGAAGGATGTTCCACAATCTTTCTAAAACTCATCGTATAACCATTTTCTCTAACTCAGGAGTAGGAACTTATATACTACGATCTAGCCCAGTCTTATAAATTCCTCTTGATCTCCGAAACATTGGTGAAATTTGCAAAATATTCTCTTGCCAAGCTGTTTGCGCTTTGGATAAGCTTCTTCATACAAGCGTGCTACTTATATAGCTTTACCAAAAGTGTAAGTGAAATAAATGTTTGTCAATTTGGATGCCAATCTTACAGACCTGTATTAGAAAGTTTGTCATGTGCAATTAAAAATTAATTAATTTTTTAGCACAATATAAGAAGGGCGACAGATTAAAAATTTATCGACCGATAAGTTTTTTTGTCACATCTCTATAAACTACTAACCAAAATTATAAGTAACTGATTTACAAAGAAGTTGGATTTCTACCAGCCAGCCAGACAGGCTTGATTCAAATAAGGCTTCGACACAGTTGATCATCTCCAAACGGGACGAAAAGTGTGAGGAATACAATATATCATTTCATCTTGAACTTCCAAACATATTCGACATGGTGGAACAGTATGCGATGTATAGAAGCTAGAATCGACTTAAGATATGCAATACTAATATACAAAAATGCCATAATTGGAAACTGAAAGTATGTTTGTGACGCTGCGAATACAAACAAATATGGTCCCTTTAAATAGATTCACGTAAATAAAATAAGTCATAGTAAGAACAAGCCAAACACCATAGACAAAAGAGAATGGCATGAGGTGGCGCAAAACAGGGTAAACTGAAGGAAGGTTAAAGAAACATAGTACGTTCAGCAGTAGATAAGAGAAGGCCCATTTTAAGTGGCCTAAAGGCTGCAGAATGAATAATTTTTGTTTGTTTTGATGAATTAATACTGTGACAAATTTTTGCATGATCACTAAACTTTTGGCTCTCCTGGTATATCACGAAAGTATTTGACGCGACTGCGCCGTGGGAGACTAAGTGAATAGCGCACGCAATCACAGCTCTATTCTGGGATTTCAAGCTGAACGTTGAGTTTTTTGCTGTGCCGATTTTTCGTCTTTACAAATCTTAGTTTCGCAGACTGAATTATTATTTAAAAGTAAGGTTCATGGATTTGGCTTATCCTAGAAACTGTGCGGAATTTTACGGATTCTACACAGTAGCTCAAACACTCAAACATGATTTTTTTACACCCATATGGTGGAATTTGGTATTTGAATGAGTCCATATTTGTTCATCCGAAGGCGAGTGCGCAGTTATAATACTGATAATAGTTCGTGCGCAGAGGAAGTAAAGATAACGAATTCGAATAAGCGAGTGCAAAATAAGTTTATTCCATTCGTGCTTTTGTGTGTTTATTGTGCATGGTGCCGAGTTTCATGGAGCTGGAAAGAAACCATTTATACGTCAACAACCTCCGACGGGTTTAATTCTCATGGATGGTCCGGTTCTCGATCCAACATCCTCATTTCGCTGTCGAAGAGGTTCCTTGAAAATTGTGATACAAAATCTTTCCTTTACTGCTCTAATGAGAAGTCAGCTCGGAAAAGATTAAGTCCACGCAGAAGGATAAACCATCTACTTTAAATTTGCGTGGGGCCCTGGTGTTAGGTTTTAAACTAGCTCGTTATAGCCTGGAAGCGAGAGTCGTGGATCGTGTGAAAGAAACACCCCGGAGAGATCAAGGAAACAGCTTTGCTAACACAACACAATTAAAATGGACAATTGGATGTTAATTGTCAGAAGGCAAAGATATAAGCGATGTCGGATGTAGAAGGTGTTAGCCGACCAAAACAGGCACAGTGGCAACGACATTGCCACCGAAAATCACTCCCAAACATAAACCAAGGGCACATTCGAATGGTTACATAAAAATCCCACGATAAAGTGGAACCATATCGAATCCCCAATGAAAAACAAACGAAAGCAATCTCGATGAAATGTCGCACCCTGTATATGGGTCGAACATCGTAGCCTTTCATAAAAAAAAAAAAAACATAAAAACAAAAATAAACACACAAAAAAATTGTTCAACATAGAATTTCAAATATGAAATTCGAACGTACTACGATCATTCTGGAATCCCTTCGTCAATGCATTTTACCATAAGCTATTCGATGTTATAAGTGGAAATAAATACCCTGAACAAGTTAATTAAATAAAACACAAATATCAATAATTAATAATTTTAAAAGTTTATTACATATCAACCTGAACATTCGATCCATTTCACACTTGCGAATGCGAACTGGATAAGATAAACTAATATCACCTCGCCGCAAGAATATAAAATTTGCAAGGCTATCGCAATCTTGGCAACCACTCTAAGAATAAAAAAATGCAAGACAAAAAGGAAACCAAAATGTTACACATAAAAAAATACATAAATTGGTCAAGGGTGAACTCCAACGTCATCGTTCTCCAGGTGTACGGAAGAAAATTTGGCTAAATTAATTATCCAGTAACTGCGAAGCAATGAACAAAATTATTGGGTGACTTACCATTGTGAAAATGAAGTAATATTTCACAGGAAGCACTGACCATGGGTCCAACAAAAAATGTACGATCCGGGAAAAATCAACCATCCCTCAAATCACGAATGTCACATCCCCATGAAGGGTTTTGGAGCGCAAGATCCAAAAAACCATTCGTATTGATGGATGGGAACCCTCACAAAATCGAATCATCCCTTTTCAAAATTTTGAACCAAAAACTGATAACCATTTCACAGCACTTTCAAACATGACCGGAGCGTTCGAGCGCCCACCAATGACCTCTTATCATAGCATGCGCGAGTTTAATCTCCGTCAATCACGCTCGCTATACAGGGTGCTACGAAATATGTCGCTAGATGTTAAAAGTTGAATTTATAAATTCAACGTTGTTGCGAAAAGTGAAAATTTTTCGTAACACACCCCCGAAGTAAGATATCTGACCGGAGGTCAAGATAAAAAAATCAAAAAAATTATCAGACAAGCGAAGCTGGAAACGAACTGTGAATTGACGGAAAAAAACTTATTCATTTACTGTAGTGTGGAGGTAGTTTGTAGCAGTACTTGGTAGGAAAGAAATATTAAGCGTTGCTAATAAAAAAATGAGCTTAAAATATTTCAAAAAAATAAAAAAATCAAAATCTCTAAAAGATTGAGATCAAAAAAAAATAATAATAATACTTGTATGGTTTAGTACACAATTGACGAAACGCCATCGTAAATCCGCAGAAGCGAAAACCAAATGGTAGAGCTAACAATAGCTACTGAAAACCATAATAATAGATGATTTTGTCTCAGATAAAAATCAATGAGTACAAAATGGGCAGCCCGCATTGGACCTGCACCGAAAAATCTGTGGGCAGCCCGCATTGGACCTGCACCGAAAAAACTGAACAGCTAGGAAAAAAAAACATCTAGACTGTCGATAAGGAATGGCTCGCATCGGACCCATTCGAGAATAGTCGAACAAAAATATTCTTCGAACTAATTCTTCTCTTCCAGTATGAGACAGTCATGATTCTCAACACATAGGAAGTGGTTTGTCAAAATGACAAAATAATTAATAATTTGGTCAGGAAACTTGACCAACATATCGTCCTACCAAGACTTTAACAAATTTCCTCTAACCGTTGGAATAAATTCCGATGAAATAATTAATAGCTTGATGTTATGCTATAATTATGACGGGTTTTATGTGAATATGTGATCTCAGATGAAATTAGACCAATAGCGAGTGCATTACCCAACCTCCTGTTAGGTAATGTTATGTAGGATTCAAGATGTTATCGAACCCACAGTGACAAACATTACCCAGCCTCCACCCTTAGTGTAATGTATGATTCAAGATGTTATTGAACCAATCAGTGACAAACATTACCCAGCCTCCACCCTTAGTGTAATGTATGGTTCAAGCTGTTATGGAACCAATTTGTTTACAAACAATTACTCCATCCAACCACCCTTATGGTATTGTAGATCCACGGCAAGCTAAAAGGATTTCACCCCTTATAGCTTGTGGAAAACCAAAAAATAAAATTCGCTACACATAGCAACGAACAGTATACATATCAAGGTAAAAAAATTTACACATAACACTTTACCAATAAAATAATAATAAAAATTTTAATTTAAATCGAAGGTATAAAATAATTATAAAAAATATTTTTCATAACCCTTCAAACACTCGGCATCAAGGAATTTACACAATCACCAAAAAAATATACGTTGAAACAATCCAATTACGGTGCGCGACTTAAACAACAACAGTCGTAACAGCAACCAAGGATCAACAAACGCAGTTGGCTTCAAAAAAATAATTCCGCCGGTATAAACAAAAATGTTTCATTCAAAAAAAACATAATAATAAAATTGACAACAAAACAAAATTGCCAATAAAATAATGCAAAAGCTGTTCCTGAAATTATCTCCGGGCATTCACCAAAAATACAGATGGAAATGAAGCAAACAGTAGCAAACAGAAGCAAATACAGAAACGCCCACGCTTTGGACGCCAGTGATACAAAATCTTTCCTTTACTGCTCTAATGAGAAGTCAGCTCGGAAAAGATTAAGTCCACGCAGAAGGATAAACCATCTACTTTAAATTTGCGTGGGGCCCTGGTGTTAGGTTTTAAACTAGCTCGTTATAGCCTGGAAGCGAGAGTCGTGGATCGTGTGAAAGAAACACCCCGGAGAGATCAAGGAAACAGCTTTGCTAACACAACACAATTAAAATGGACAATTGGATGTTAATTGTCAGAAGGCAAAGATATAAGCGATGTCGGATGTAGAAGGTGTTAGCCGACCAAAACAGGCACAGTGGCAACGACATTGCCACCGAAAATCACTCCCAAACATAAACCAAGGGCACATTCGAATGGTTACATAAAAATCCCACGATAAAGTGGAACCATATCGAATCCCCAATGAAAAACAAACGAAAGCAATCTCGATGAAATGTCGCACCCTGTATATGGGTCGAACATCGTAGCCTTTCATAAAAAAAAAAAAAAACATAAAAACAAAAATAAACACACAAAAAAATTGTTCAACATAGAATTTCAAATATGAAATTCGAACGTACTACGATCATTCTGGAATCCCTTCGTCAATGCATTTTACCATAAGCTATTCGATGTTATAAGTGGAAATAAATACCCTGAACAAGTTAATTAAATAAAACACAAATATCAATAATTAATAATTTTAAAAGTTTATTACATATCAACCTGAACATTCGATCCATTTCACACTTGCGAATGCGAACTGGATAAGATAAACTAATATCACCTCGCCGCAAGAATATAAAATTTGCAAGGCTATCGCAATCTTGGCAACCACTCTAAGAATAAAAAAATGCAAGACAAAAAGGAAACCAAAATGTTACACATAAAAAAATACATAAATTGGTCAAGGGTGAACTCCAACGTCATCGTTCTCCAGGTGTACGGAAGAAAATTTGGCTAAATTAATTATCCAGTAACTGCGAAGCAATGAACAAAATTATTGGGTGACTTACCATTGTGAAAATGAAGTAATATTTCACAGGAAGCACTGACCATGGGTCCAACAAAAAATGTACGATCCGGGAAAAATCAACCATCCCTCAAATCACGAATGTCACATCCCCATGAAGGGTTTTGGAGCGCAAGATCCAAAAAACCATTCGTATTGATGGATGGGAACCCTCACAAAATCGAATCATCCCTTTTCAAAATTTTGAACCAAAAACTGATAACCATTTCACAGCACTTTCAAACATGACCGGAGCGTTCGAGCGCCCACCAATGACCTCTTATCATAGCATGCGCGAGTTTAATCTCCGTCAATCACGCTCGCTATACAGGGTGCTACGAAATATGTCGCTAGATGTTAAAAGTTGAATTTATAAATTCAACGTTGTTGCGAAAAGTGAAAATTTTTCGTAACAATTGATAGTGTCTGTGTTTCTGTAAGATCTGCTACCGCAACGCCTGGTGAAAGAAATCTTTCTGTCACCAAAAAAAAAGTGAAACAATTTTGAAATAGACTCGGCAGGCTGCAATGCCACCGCCTCACGCAAGCTTCTGTTCTTACGTATTCATTGTTAATGCCTCCTGATTTATTGAGCAGGTAAGTTTACGTACCGAAGACAATGTTCCTCGTAAATAAAATACCATACATATGAGCCACAATAAATTTACTCAAAGTATTAAAATATAAAAATAACATAAACTACACAGTTTGAGAATTTCAAGCAGTTACCAACCAAAGTGACTGTAATAAACATCAACTGCAAACGGAATTCTCCCTCAAAAAGGACAGTGAATGTGGTTATTATTGCTCAGTAGCAAAGTAATTAACAAACTACCTAAATGCAGGCTACGCCAAGATCAAAAAGAATGTATGGGACTTACCAGATCTGACCAGCCTTACAAGATAAATCATGAGCTAGCCTATACGAAGATCAAAGGGCATTAACAATAAATACGTAAGCTTCTGTTTACAGAAGCTTGCGTGAGGCGGTGGCGATTGGAGCCTGTCGGCTCTATGTCAAAATTGTTTCAATACTACCTCCTAAAATTTTTATTACCCAGTATTATGTTTCAAAAGTATACTTTTAATTCAAGAAATGCCAAGTATAAAATTCCCGACTGATTAAAATGTAATATTTTAGAGTTGTGATGAAGAAAACGTAGGTACATATAATTTTATAACCAAAATATCAAACTTCGATATTGAATAATTATGTTTACTTTCGATAACGGATTTATAATGTATTTATATAACCAGCTATATACTATAGACTATACCAAACACTGTTAATATATTATTTAATGCAATCATAATGTAGTCAGAAAATTTACAAATCGTTAGGTATTTTTAGGTTTGTATACTGTGGGCGTTTATTGACCGTTTAATAAATACTTATTTTTATCAACGAAAAAATAGTAAACAAATTAGGTGGATGTAATAAATGCACAAAAGAACACAAGAAATATACAATTTGCTATTTTATTTAAAGGTGTCTTTGCAGATTAACTGTTCTAGCTATTTTACTTTGAACTGCTTCACAACCTACAAACAGATGTGAGAAGCATGAAGGGTGGCGAAAGCTGGATTAAATTGTTCAACAATGTGTATCAACTACTATAAAAGTGCATGTCATAATGCAACGCTTGTTGATTTATTTAATCCAACTTCAAATCACAATAATTTTTTCCTTTTTATTGGAAAACTCAATAAAAGTGAAAATTATCTGTAAAAGTTACTCATCAGAAAAATATGTATACAGGTTGAAAATATGTATGTATGATGTACATTCGAAAATTACCAGAATATAACGTATAATATGGTAATTTTAACAATATGAACTAATTAATATCTAACGATATTAATTTAATATCGTTATAAAATTAACTTAAAAAATTAAAGTTTATATTTAAAAATTTCAATGTTAACATTCAAAAACAAAAATTCGTTAATTGTTAATTCATCGTGAGAGGTTTTGGCGTACCCTTATTTTTGCAGTGTTTATGTTGTTTGGCATATTAACTGAAAAACAATAGTAAATACTGAAACTTGTAAAATTGTATTAAATAAAGCTTAATTTTATACACACCAGAATCAACCAAAGGTAATTGGAATGTGCGATCAAAAAAAAAAACTAATAATCCTAAAAAAATAATGCTATCCTGCAAAATGCAGTTTCTTGACTTCCGTTTCTTGTCACGGCATATATTGGTGGAAGTTTATTTTTCACATTAACTGCCAAAATAGTTTATGACAAACATGGAATTACTAAAGTACATTTTGTTTGGCTTTTATTCTATTAGCCGCACCCTAGTCCGTAGTGGCTTTTTGTGAGAAGTTTAGGCCAGACTTGTTTTTTGAAATAAATTATACGCCAAATCCTTAAATGCATGTTTATGGACAGATCATTTTTATAACACTAGGGGAACTTGATCACATGCCATTTACTATAACTAAGAATTCGGACATTCGTAATTCATTGGTCATCATCAGATTAAATACTGTAGAGCTTTTATTTATTACTTTAGGGAAGACATTGTGCTGTATTTATTTATTATTGTAACACGCATTACATCATTGCCTGTAATTTGGAAGTACATATCCCTACTTGTACAACTACGTCCTTTATTTTAAACGAACTTCAACGTTGCTCATATTGAAATTGACAACCAAGAAATATTTAAGGACGTGATTGATGATGATAAACCAAGAATTTTTATGAATCTTCGTTTCATTTAAGATTACGCTGCGTTGGTGTTACCAACCTTCCAATCAAGGAGGAGCAACTTGAACGAAGAAAATGTACTTTGTAGGTGTTTGTGGTCAACCGCGACTAACCGGCAGCATACATCCGGTGGATTTCTCTTCTAGACAGACGAATATAAATATTGATGTCTCAACGTGAGTTGCAAGTTTAGGTTCTCAGTCTCGAATCACTGATTAATTGAAATTCTTTTCCTAAGGACATTGACTACAAACATTACGTAATCATTAATAGATAATAAATATGTATGACTTTTAAAAATGATATTAATGCAACGTTCAACAGGTGCTTTTATATAAAACAAATAAAAATGACTAGGATTATTATTTATAAGCAGCGGTGTAATATCCATTAATACATAATAATTTATGAATGTTTGCAGAAGGTGTTTATGTTACAAATACATATTTAAAAGTAATATTGAAACAATTTATAATATAGCTCATTTATTGGAGCAGCAAAAAAGTGAAACATAATTATTAACACTATTAATTAGATGTACTCATATACATATTTTATTAATCCATTAATAAAACAATAAAAAATCATAATCAAGATGTTAGAACTTTACAACAAGTTCACGCTCGAATCAATATAAGAACATACCGCCCGCCTTGAATAAGATTTATTTCAATTTTGAGTTTCATTTTTGATGTAATTTGTAATAATATTATTAAGCATGACTAGATATATTTAATCTTATTGTTAGTTAGGAAACATTAATTAATATTTTGTGTTTAATTTCGTTATAAATCGCCCAAATACTAATGATATTAACCTCGGATTAAAATTTTAAATAACGCAAAATAGTAAAAACTCTAAAATAAAAATTAGATTGAATTGTTTTTATTCGACGAGAAACTTATTTTCTTTTATTTTATTAGCGGAATTAAATACAAAGACACTTTGTGTAAACAAAAATAATCTGAATATCCGTTGTAGCTCTCGGTATTTTTTAAAGATTTTAGTAAATTTATTGTGTTTGTAAGTTACAAAACCTCAGAAATGTATGACTGTGAGTTTACTTTAGGGATTTACTATTTGGCTACGTTTCATGCAGAAAGCGTTTTCACGTAACAAAAGAGCATTGTCCCAATCCTAAGAATACTTTCTCGTTTGACAAAGTACCCAATTACAAAGATTTCAAGGTTACAATCCCAACACCTCCACTCTAGACAAGTTCAGTTCACGGCTTAAATAAACGAATTGAATATAACACTACATCAAGTTATACCTACCAATTTTGATGTTGAATGGTTTGAATAATCCATTGTTAAAATCGGTATCTTACCTTTAAAATTTACTCTTTAGCCGACAAATAGTAAAATGTATCCGAGCATCAACAATTAAGCGACTCATTTGTCCTGTTTATTTTTATAACCGTTTTAGTTAAAAAGAAGACCCACCACCATACCTGCTTGAAAATATTAAAAGTAAATAAATCATCTATCTCTTTTAGTTTAATTTATTTTGTAGTTACGAGGGCGTTTGAAAAGTTCCAAGCACAGGTATTTATTCTAACATAAATAAACGCCTACGGCTGCTGGGATTTCCTCATTTCATGAAAGATTTGCTTCGTAAAGTTTTTTCATGTTTGGAATTAGCTAGTTATCAGGTGGAATCAAATCTGGATGCAAAATCCAGGTTTTCATATTACCGGTTCACTGGAATGTACGACAAAGTGACCGTCTGGTTCTTTTTGGGATGGCAGAATCTCTGTGCTCCCATTTTGTGGTTATTCATTGATCTCTTCTGTACAGTTATCAATCCATGGCTTACTTTCAGTGATGCATTTTCCCATAAAATCTCTCACACAAAGATTAGTTTTTGTTGCGCAGTGGGTAAACCCCTTCATGCACAGACCTTAGTTTTTTACTTAAAATCTGAAGTAGAGTCGTTTAGTTAAGATATTTGGCTATTTGGTAACAGCGCAGTGGTCAATGTAGTTTATTTTTTGAAAATCCCTCAATACATTTGCTTTAAACACAGTAACTCGAAAATTATTGCCAGATTTCAATTTTAGGTTATATTGTATAAGAAACCAAAGACCAACATGGTGGAACGAAAAGAAACGTTTGAAACCCGCCAATTTCTACATAGCCTCTGGTATATAAATATATATTTTTACTTCCTTCGCAATTTTTTCACATATATTACGTAGGCAACATATTTTCACAGCAAAGTAAATGAAATGTCAAATTTTTTCATTTAACTTAAAAAAATATTTACCTACAAAATATGAAATTTAAACAAAAACTCAAGAATTGAACTTTTGATTTGTTAATAATGAAGATTTTTTTTGCCAAAATATCGGATTTTGTACAGTATTTTAAAGAACGTTCCATGTTATTAATATTTTTAAACTTTTAATTAATTTTCTGCAAAATATGTCAACCGATATTAACCTAAAATTGACAGAAAACTTACGAGTTTTTAATGAGATTGTAATACTTGCCCATTTACGTCATAATATTTATGATATTAAATGCTTTTGAAAAAAAATTGTATTTTAATAATAATAATAATAGCTTATGTGTATAAGTAACACACTTATGATAGATCAATTTTTTATGAACCTAAAAACCAGTACAAACAAAAAACCCAAAAAGTTACAGTGCGGCATTTAAGCTGCACAACTAAGACATGAGTCAATACGGTCATATGGCCGCCTGACCTTATAACGTATATTATTGTACTAATTTTATTAAAATTGACAGTACCATCATATATCTTAATATTTCTGATATCAGTATCACATATCTGCATTTTGGAATAATCAAAAATGCTTGATCACTTTTATGATTTAAACGCACATTTCAAATATAAAATATCCTATAAGGATCGAAACACACTGCTCCGCTACCAACACACACATGGATAGCGTGGTAAGGTATGGTCAAAACTCTGCTCTATACTAGTAGCCATTCCATTAGGAATAACAGTAAAGCTGATGAATGTATGATTTTCTTAATGTGTCTTAAATTTTTGTTCATTTTTATGTTTATATTATACCTATTTTACATTTTTTATTTTAAAAGTCCGCAGTTAGTTTGTTATTGATTACCTATATTCCATAAGTACTACATAGGGGAGAATGAGATTGAAACGGACACTTTTTTTCAAATGGTTGTATTTTCCGAACAAAACATAAATTCCAATAACCACTACGTTACCGTAATAATGAAAGGTATTCATCAGACATATCAATGAGTAAAATAAAATTTTGCATCAAAACTGAAAAGTTGTTGGCTTTTCAATAAAAATCGGGAAATGTCCGTTTCATGATGCTGGTAGTTTTGAACCGGACAGGTGGTGTTATGTTCCGGACATTCTTTATAAAAAAGTATAAACTCTATCATTAAAGTTGTTTATTAATCAAAAACATCAGCATTTACTGCTGCAAAGGTTTTGTTCTTACGTTTTCCATTATTTGATAAAACTTCTTCATTATCATTCCACTACTACTATCATGCAAAGATATAACGTCATACACATCAGTGTCAGGAGATGAGTCTCTTAATGCTTTAAGCCTTTTCTTCGTATTTAGCATTCGAGCTTTCTTTTTCTTTTTTTTATTTGAGAGTTGCGTTTTTAACTGCTAGGGCCATTACGCTTAGTATCATACATATTATTTAATTTTGTTATTTAATTGTTTTTTAGTTCATTTTTTGATATGATGCTGTAGTGTGTGTAGATAGCTGTGCCTCCTGAGGCAATAAGGCCTCCATAATAATCTTGCCTAAATTCTGAGTATCCGTTTATTCTAATTTTGGTTGATGGAGTTGTACGGGTTTCTTGGAGGCATAGGATTTTTGAATGTTTGTGGGATATTAGTTGTTTAATTTCTGGGAGTCGTGTTATTAGGCCATTAATATTCCATTGTAGAATGAAACAATAAATTATTCATTGGGTTGTTTTTGCTTTTTCTTTCTGTTGCCAAGGCTAACAACCTCTCCTTTTCGGGTGAATACATTCTGGGTATTGTCTGGCCTGTCAGTAACATTTGCTTGTAAGAATCCTGCATCCAAAAAAACATTTTTATTAAATGAGTGAATCCCAGTTTTAGAAAAACTGCTGATTATATTTTGCATAGAAAAGGCATGTACAAAGGCTTGATTGGCCAATTGCGCTACATCGTAAATTGTCACAGCTTTGCCTGGGTTTTGTAGCATCCAGCTGTGCATTGCTTCTCTATATCGATATTTAAAAGGGCCATATACTGCAACGTCTAACGGCTGTAGTCTATGGCTACAGTGAGGGGGAAATGTCAAGATTGATATGCCATTCTCACGAGCCAAGACACTATTAGGTATGCGTTGAAACGGACGTCCGTTTCAATGCGCAATCTACTGTCCGTTTCAGTACACATAGACATTTAAAACAAATATTGTTTAAAAAATTAAACGGAAAAACCAACTTTATTTTTTATAGTCATTAAGATTAATAGATAGATTGATATGCATTTTGCCATAATATCTAGTAAAATAAGTACATAATACCTTACCTTCGAGCACTCACAACTTGCAAATAATAAATACTTTTTAGAAGAATAAACAACTAACCTCTCTAATTTGCGTTTATCAAACAACTGACTCATGTTCAATTCATGGTGTGTTTGTAGATATGAGAAGTTGCATCTATAAAAATATCAAATTTATATACATTTTTGTTCGCGAGATAATGGCAGTGTCCGTTTCATAACCCGTCCGTTTCATTGCGGTTCTCCCCTAATATGTATAAATTATAAATTGTTATGTAATAGCATACGCTGAACACATTTTATAATACTTTTCAGTATATTTTATACGTGAAATTTTCTGATTAACATAGAATACAGATATGATTACTATTTATGGGAAGTGGTTTTACTTCCCTTTGAGATTTCATTTTGGTTCATCATTGGTCGATGGTTTGGCCCGAGAAGAGATCGTTAGTTCATTATGTTCACAATGAGTATGAAGTACTGTTCACATAGGATTTGATTGTCTTACCTTGCCTTGCCAGTTAGTCGTTGTAAGAATCAAAGAAATTAAAGTATCCAATGCATTCGCTCTCTCTTTATTTAATCCCTACGTGAATGGCATTTTAGTCAGAACAAGTAGGAAGTAAGACGTATATTATGATGGTATGACACTATGCAATTTATCGTGCGAACAACGCAGTGGCGATTTTAGCGAACAGCCCACCAAAATATACCCTGTATATTAATTTATTAAAAAAAAATCCCTTCTTCCGCAGCTTGTTTCTATGTTTAACAAGCAGCTGGCCTATCCAATATTTGCCCCGCGAGCCGCTGCTGGAACAATGGCATCCTTTCGGTGCAGAGGCTAGTTTTGGAAGTTCGCGCACGGCGCACAACGTTCTGCGCCGAAATGGTACCGTTATTCGTACAATAAATTGCATAGTGTCAGACCAGCATAGGACATAAAGTTGAACAATATAAATAAATGTTGGACTTTGACAAAGTTTTGCATTATAACAGGACTTTTAACGCTCCCGGTATACCACTAAAGTATTCGACGCAACAGCACCGCGGGGGGGGGACTGAGTAAAAAGCGCACGCAGTGACGTAACGATTGGAGCCTGCCGGCTCTATTTCAAAATTGTTTAAAGATGTACATAAAATTCCGTCAAGTGGAATCTTGACGTACTTCTTATACAAATTTTAGGAAAAATCTAGTAAAATTACTAGAATTTTGGTTGGTACCATATTGACATAAGTTAAATCGACATAACATAACCTTCTTTTATGAAAGTAATAAAAATAATTAATTTATACCTATCTAGAATTATTTATGAATATATTCTTTTTGAATTCTTCTTACAGAGTTCTTTATGATTGACAATAAAGTCTTCGTAGGGTTTCTAATATTCTTACGGATATTACACGTTCATTGTGACTCCTTTATGCATAATGTGAAAATTAAGCTAAATTTGTGTCCATTGCGACTTTATAAAAACCATTGTTAGTCAAGCACTTAGAATAAAATTCTTGCATAGCCTGGGCTGGAACCGGATATCACAGTTAACCGTCAACGTACTTAACCGCTAAGCAACCAAATCCTAACCTTAAATTGAATGTTAATTGGAATTTCGTATGTGCGACTCGGGATTTATCTTCATTGCTTGAAAGTCTGCAATTTAACAGCATGATGATTTACCTAGTTATTTTGTTGTAAATCGATTGCACTTGAGGTATTTTGAAAATAATATGAAAGGTAGTTTAATCAAGTATTTTTTTGTATCCATTGCATTATATGGCGCTCGTTTTGATTACTTGTA
This sequence comes from Podabrus alpinus, assembly GCA_932274525.1. Lineage (NCBI taxonomy): Eukaryota > Metazoa > Arthropoda > Insecta > Coleoptera > Cantharidae > Podabrus > Podabrus alpinus. The sequence continues at coordinate 60,165,438 of OW026457.1, read as the reverse complement.
TAATAATAAAATATATATTTAAAAAATGCACTGCTGAAACTAATAATGGTTTAAAACTCGTTCACATTATTGCGGCTATACAATTATGCATCAATAGAGGTACAAACAATATAGTAGGTATAGTATCTTGTTTGTACTACTGTGAGTGCATTTTTGCATGGAAATATATAAATTTTTATTACTCTTTTGTTACCAATTCGCCGTTCTGCATTGTATACATTCTTTTTTATATTAAAATTTTATGTTTAACTTGGCAGTAACACATAGTACATACTATTCAATTTGCAACTGAAAACCATTTTAGCGCACATGCCTACAATAGTAATGCATTATTAAAAACTGATATTATAGTTATCTATTATTTGTTATTGCCCCGAGGTACTCTTTTAAATCAGTTTCAATGGGAAACTCCAATTCGACTTACCGATATTACAAAATCTCGATATGAGTAGGGAAAGCAATACCTACTTGAGTAATTATTATTGTAAAAATAAAAATCAAATTTTTTTTAAAGATATTACAAAGCAATACCCACTATCGGATATGAATAAATAATAATTAGAAAATAGAAGATAATCCATATTATATTTTATTTATTTATATCGTACTTTGTTAAATACGATACTCTATGATATGATCAGGTCTGACTAAAATCATAAATCTATTTTAAATTTTGAAGCATGATGTTTCAAAATCAATATTGAGAATCGCGAGTTAAAGAATACCCCATTATTTTTCAAAAGAGTTACATAGATAAAATATAACTAGACCCATTTCTTTTATTTTATTGGCATTTTAGGAAATGTACAATCTGTTTTTAGATAACAACCAGTAAATGGTTTAACTTTACAACAATAATTGTCATAGGAGGTCAAGTCCAATGACTTTCCTTCATAAATCGTTACTTATAAACATATTGTATTATTTAACTTTAATTCCATGCAATTAATTAATTTTTAACTCTCTGAGTCAATTTACAGAAAATACTCCCCTGTTAGGTGGTTTAACCCAATGGGGAAACAGAAAAAAAAGTCAATTAATACCATACCATCCCAAGTAACAATTTTTGCTGGCAATTACCTGTGAATCTATATTTTGCTAGCAAACACCTAGCATATTATGTAGCTGGCAGGCGGCGTTTACAGTTTACTTGGCTATTGCTGTCAGTTTGTTATTATAGAGGCTTGGTAGGTATTCATTTACAGATTGCTAGAAGCTTGCTTTTACAGGCGCCTGACAGGTACTTATTTACAGCTTGCTATAAGCTTGTTATTACAGGCATCTGGCAGGTGCTCATTTAAAAGTTGCTGTAAGATTCTTGAGGCGGCAATTTGCCAGGGACTCCTTTAGAGGTTCCTTCGCTCTTGCTATAAATATTATTTTTATTTCAACTCTTTTTATTTAAATTGAGTAATTAAATTAATTTTAATTAATTTAGATTTTGCTTTCTTAACTAAATGTGCCAAAACAGCTTCCTGGCAGAAACCTGTGATAGGTTGCCGCCAGGAAACTGACAGTATACTGGCATCCCTGTCACAAGTTTGCCACAAGCTTGTGACAGAAATTTTACTACAGTCATTTTACTCATATATCAGCTATCACAAGCTTGTCACGGCAACAGTAACCTGTGAGATTTTACTTGCCAGGCACCTGGCAGGAGTTTCCCACACTTGAAATTTTACTAGGGAATATCAATGGTATACCGGTATAAAACCTACGTTGGTGCTACTTGGGTTACCTTCTAGGTTGAATTAAAAAATTAAAAAAATACTCAAAAACAACGCAGGTAACGTCAAAACTGAATTTTGACCGTGATTTCTTTAGGGCTTTTCCCGTAACGAGGTCACACCCGGTGCCTTTTTGAGATTTAAATGAAATTTAATCGATTGGATGCTCTTCTATCTGTTCGCTGCTATTTATTTCAGCATCTACTTGTGTTTCCAGTGAAAAGGATTGAAGACACTTGTCGAATGCTTCGCGAAAACATATGCCTTTCCCGGTTCACTTCTTGCCCAATTTCCGTCCGCTTTTATGATCGGCGGTACAAAAATTGTTGATCGCTGCAAGTTCTTCGTAGCTCTCCATAGTGAGTAATCTCGATCAAAGTTTAGATCAAGTGAGTTTTTGTATTATTTATAAGTTTTTTTAAGTTAAGTGAGTTAAGGCAAACCCCATTATTTGGTAAAAGATCTTAGAACCCTGAAATTTGCCAGGAATATAAAGGAAATTCCAAACCAAATATCACATAAATATGAGAACCTGTAAAATTTCTGAATGGAGCTGATAGGCTGAGCGACCACATCCCGTGTTTAATTAATTAAAATATTTTATTACATTCTTCAAGTTGGTTAACTTTCTACAATATAAAGGCGAAAATATTTTTTTAATTAAAATTTAATGTTTACTAATTTTAATCCTCCTTTGTTATTTCATTTCCATCTTTTCCTCGTCATTTTATGTATCAACTTTTTCGAAACAATTAATTAATGAATTCCAATTTGGGATTAGTTTTTCTCATACTTTTTTTGCTAGATTTGAACACATTAAATTTTGCAAAATGCATGAAAATGTAGGAAAACAGTTGTCAAACGACACTCCATAAATAATTTGTTAACGGAACTTTTTTTTGGAAATAAAACACGAATATATATGTACTTACAATAATAAAAGGTCACCTAAATATATGAAACTCTCGGAGCAATGTAGTCTAACAATAGGATACTTTTTTAAACTCAGACAGTATGGTATAGTATATTATGCCTTAGCAGTATTGCCTTTCTTGAGAAAATTAGAACTGCTTCCAGAACCTAGAAATAATACTAGTTTTTCGATTTGTCAGTATATACTTCATATCTCTTACGTGAAATTTTTAACTTAAATACTGCCTGCTGCTGCATAAATAATACAAAATTATGTAGGTATGCTAAGAAGCATTGAACGTGCTTACATTTGGTTAAGGTACGTGATTATATTTTTAAACAATTTTAATGTTGGTTGGTATCTTGCTTACCTGTAAGAGGGTGCATGTTATTTATTGTATTCTTCTTGTTTGCGTGTTAAAATGCAAACAATGAAGCTTGATCATTGAATAACATTTACGGAAAGCTTTAACATTATAATTTCATGTAAGTAACCTACGCAAGATACCGCAGTTGATAAAAAAAATTTGAGTGCTTAATGACCATGCTAAACGCTTCATTAAATTAACGACGCTTTACAAAATTGGAGACGTTTTGTTTAGTTACTGCAGATTTTTATCTTTTTGATTAAAGTACTTAAGAAACAAATTAAACTTTTTTTTAACAATAATTTTTATTTTCGTGACATTCATTGCCTCTTTTTTTCATAACCTACAATTATTATTAGTATACTACTTTTTTGAAAATATTTATAAAATTTTGACTTATTTATAACTTTAACGAAATGATTAACTGAAAAACTGAAAGAGTATTGCTAAAACAAATCGATACATTTCTGTACAAAGGGATCTTGTATACTTATTTGCAAACCGTCATTTTCAAGTCGAGACAATTAAAAATGAACTGAAACTGTAATGCCGGTAATTAGGACAATATAATAGATGAAAGATTTTTGTTAAAAGCTCTTTGTTATCGAGGAAAGTTGTCGAAGCAAATTGTCAAACAAAAGTTTCCCTTTAAATAAATCAATTCCGACGGCACCGGATACGCCTCCAGCCCTGTAAGTTTCAATAAAGGCAGACACGGCGCTTAGTATGTATCATGGACCGTCCACACATGGCACCTGCTGCGACCATACTAGGGTCTTTTAGTTTTTCTTCCTTGTGATCGAACGTTTCTTTCTAAGATTTTAACTTATTTTCAAACTAAATTGACAACTCAATATACGAGAAAATGAGGAAATGACAAACGTTGCAGTCATATATTATTTATTTTTTTCTCGACAAACCGTTCAGTTCGTTTCGGTTTTAGTTCTTACAAATTTTCTTCTTGTTTTTCACTATATTGACAGCTTTCAGCTTTAAATTTTATTGTATTATAATTTTAATCTCATATCTACCAATCAGCCTTCATCAACTTAATAACATTAAATACATTGACTGCTTGAGTTTATTACAGCCTTTAGCAAATTATTATTAATGGGGTATTCCACGGAATAGATTATTGTAAAATTTAAACGTAAAATTGTGACTAGCTAGGAAATAGATTATTAAGTGACAAATATCTGATTAATCAATAGAAAATAATTTATATAGTAAAGTATAAATATATTTACGATAAGCTAGATATTGGGCGCGTTTTTAAACTACTCGAGCAGCTGTTCGAGTACTCGAACAAAAAAAGTGTGTTTTTAAACTACTGCATCAATTGTCATCAGTCGTTTTGAAACTCCCCCACTCTGCTCGAACGCATTACTCGAGCAAATTTTCATGCACCGGATCGTAAGGTAGTGCCTTACCTGCTCGAATTTGGTTCGAACAATTATTGCTCGAGCAACCGGTACAGTTTAAAAACACACCCATTATCTCCCAATATAGTTATTTATGTACCAAGGGCGATATAGGTATGTTTATGCCCGCGGATGCAAGTTTCAGCCGAGGGCCCTTGGCCCGAGGTTGAAAGCAGTCAAGGGCATAACCTATATCGCCCGTGGTGCATATAACGTTTTATTTTTCACTTTGAATATTGCATTATTTGTATATATCGAATATTTTCTATTGATATTTAGTAAATTGATAAGCTTAAATATCAATTTGTTCAAATAGACATGGGTAGCGTTGGTAATGTTTTTTTTTGTTTCAATTTGTTTATCAACTATATTGACATTTTGTAAAATGCAATTTTACATTTATTTAAAATGGAAGAAATTCCACAGATAATAGCTGAGAGAGCAGATTAAATGTTCCACATAATATTCAACTTCTGAATAAATTATAATATAAAAAATAAATACCATATTTTATATTTGACATAAGAACAGCTGTTTTCATTTCGCCCGCGCGGGCGAAATGGATCCATTATGCCCGCGCGGGCGAAATGGATATGTTTTCATGTTTCGTATCAAGGCAAAATCAACAAATATATTCAAAGTGAACAATAAAATATTTTTGTGCCCTACTGCGATTAATTTTTTACATTATGTCGTTTTAACGATTTGCTCCGTAAATATGAAATGTTTTATATTTAAATTAAACACACAATAATTATTATGATACCTACATACATATTATAATTGTGGTAGAATTAACATGAATCAGCAACAAAGAATAGATTAAAATTGTTTTCAAATACGAATTTACGAAAGTTGAATTTTGTAGCTGGTATTTTTCAATTGCGTTACATTCGAGTGCTCTCTAGATTTTAATAATTTTCCAGAAAAATTTTATACTTCTTAAAAGTGAAATCTAATTACGTTTTATAATTTCCTAAATATACAAAATTGGGAATAAATTGGTTCTTCGTCTACAAGAATTGAATATTAATGAAATGTGATCTTGGATATTACCCAATAAAAAAATAACTCGTATAATTTCACGTTTATTATTTATTAAATGTAATGGAATTAATGTATACAAGATCCGGCAATATTGTCCCCAATTATTATTCTAAATAATTTAGTACTTTTAAATTTTTTATTAAACTGAAATTTTAACTAAACGATTTTGACTTTTTTATACTTACTCCGCTATTCTCAACGCATGAACTTCATAATAAGGACACCACACTTGAGAAGCAAATTTCAGCACCGAGCGGACGTATCTCTTTGCAAATATGGCGCTTAATAAATCCCAAAAGTCTGCTTGCTCTCGATACAATCAGATCTAAATGTATACCGAGAAAATTTCAAGAAAGAAACGAATATCGAATAAATATAAATCTACTATTCCAATACTCTTATTTTCTTACTTTACTCTTAGTTTCAGTAATTATTTATTTTCATTGAACACTGGAAAACTCAATTCAAATTTTACTGAACTAAAGTAATATCGGATGGTGATTTAATTTTATGGTAGTATTTACGACCGCTCTCAAATAATATAAATGAGCAAATTTTTATTAAGTAACTTTTATCATTACAATAATTATAAAGGCGTTCATTTCAATGCAATGTGTTTACTTCTAGTTGGTGGGATCACATCTCAGTCTCTTTTTTTCCATTCACTGACAACCTCGTCAATGTTTTGGCTTCCTTACCACTCTTCCCCGTAGCTTCCTATTTTTGCATATCATTTACTATTTCCAACACTTTTTTTCCTATCGAAATCGTCTTTTCATTCCAAGTACCCTTTTTCATTTTTAGCGCTTTTCAATTTCGCAGTATATCCTCGGTTTGCTTGCATTGGAATTTCCGTTTCTTTTTATTGGTTCAACTGCACATTCTGTTTTGCAGCTATATCCGTGTTAGTCCCCAAGGTCGTCTTTGTATTTCTATTTGATTTGCTTTTTTGATTTTCGTGTTTTTTGCATCGGTTTCTGCTCTTTCTACCACTAATACTTTTTTTACTGTCCTTTCCATTGATCTCGATTTTTTGGTATCCAACTTTGGCTTGATAGAAAAGAAGTAGGAGGAATTGAAAGTTAGAATTAAGCTACCGAAGATGTAGGTAGAGAAAATGGGGAGGGAAAAGAGAAGCAACAACATTGTTTTAAAAGTAGTTTACACCAGGAGCAATCATATAGAATAAGAACTGCAAACATTTTTGGAGAACTTTCAGCAGTAACAAAAACATTTAAATAGTTTGGGTCCATGACGACTACCTTGGGGAACACCTCCAGTTAAAGCTCCAGATATCTAACTCTTTAATGTCAGTTAACTAAAAGTTAAACATCTGGAATAATAATTATTCGAGGTTAAAAGATTGATCCCAACTAAAATTATTTTTCAAAATTATTCTTAGGAATGGGTCTTGCTACGCTAATCTTCCATAATGATGGTACTATTCCCTCCTCCAACGAATGGTTGATTATATGTGTAAGGGGCTCAATAATCCATGGTAGAATGAGCTGTAACATTCTTCCCGAGATATTATCGTATCCCTCTAATTATGGATTTTGTTTTAAAATTATGTTAGCCAGCACTTCCTCTTCATCTACAGGAAAGAACTTAATAACTGAACCATCACAGGTGCGGTACACGACATTAGGGCGACTGTCAATTGGGCGACGACAATTGGGCGACGTCAATTAGGCGACGGTCAATTGGACACCGGTTTTTTGGGCGACGACTTATTAGGCGACCCCAATTAGGCGACCGGTCAAATAGGCGACCGGCCAAATACGGGAAAGTAGCATCGAGTATGCGGCAGACCCCGGTCGATGTCACATCGTTCGCCCGTCGTACCTTGAAATCGAGTGAAATTTTTTCGCTCCGATTTGAATTTTTCTTTGAAATTCGGATAGATGGGGTTGTGATTAGTGGATATTAGTAATAAATATAATCAAAAAAATGGAAAATAACCCTGTATTGCCGAAAAAGTGAAAAAATTAAAAAAATTTTCCTTCTAATTTTGGGGTGTGCATTCGATAAGGAGGGTAATCCATCGTCAAAACCTACCCTTACGGGGCGCCGCTCCGCTCCGCTCCGCGTTGCACCCCTCCAGGGCGGTTTTGACTCTGGTTACTAGGCTAAGGTATGTTCTTTTTAAATTATTTTGTAATTTACTATTTTATTTGATATGAAAAAAAATAAACCTACGTATTTGTATTTTAATTTAAACCAAATTTAAACCATTGACTGCAGTTTTCCAATTTTCTTACAAAAACAACAAATTTTAATGCATTATGGTAATAATTATAAACCTGAAATAAGTTTTAAGCCGTTTGTATTGAACAAGATACAAAAATTGATAAAAGAGGTTTACGTGGTCGTACAGCGTGGGCAAATTTCATTATTTTCGCAGACTCTTAACATTATTGAACTTGAAAAAGCAATAATAAATTCACATGCATTATTTCTTCATTATTTTGATTTATGCACCTATGATGAGAAAAACAATAAGACACTAGGGAAATTTAACAACCATTATTTTAAATATAGTTGTTAATTAATAGACCTTTCTATAATACATATTTTTAATTTTAATACCAACTATAATGGATATTTATTTTTATATATTTAAATGTGCTATTTTATACCATTTCAAAAATACGTACAAGAGGTATTATATTTATTTCAAAAAGTATGAGATCTAGAGAATATCTTTCCTTACTAATTACCTACTAATATTTCAGAAGGTCTTTTCACAAAGAAGTTCCGTATAAACTAAGTCTAAAAATGCTACATAAAGAAGCTGTAGTCATATGATATAATATGATATATTGCAATGCTAATTTGTCGTCCTGGAATGCAACAAGTTACCTTATAACCATTCTTTCACCTACCTGTACCCCCTAGCCTCCAAAGCGACGCTACAGCTCTGCTCAACGTAGAGGAATTCAGGGTGGGTGTGTAATCGGGGGGTGAATACCCGATTCCACTCTAAAACAAAAAGAGGTGCCACACACTTAACGATGCATTTGAATACTTACATAGGTACCTATATGTATGTACATAGATTAGATTGTCCAATATTATAATTCCAGTTTTTATGTTACGTACATACTAAAAGTACCTAGTCTGTATTTATGTACGTATATGTGTAATGCGATAAATTAAGAGTTTTATACATATTTTTTTAAATTTTCTAAAAGGTATTTACAAATTTCATTTTCAGTATTTTATCGTGTTTGGTTTACCTGAAGTTTAGATCAGTTTCGTGGGTTCAGTTTATCGAGCTCATAATTATTTTTATTTCAAATTTTTGGGGTTGTTGTTAGTTTCTCATTTTCTAGGTTTAAAGAATTTTTCCTTACCAAAGATTTAATTTCTCTGATTGTCTCATAAAAATGAAAAATTCCCTAACTTTCTATCATGAAATTTGTACGTTTCTAAATTTCCCGACTTGCCAGTTATTGGTTTCTCAGAAGAGTCGGAACAACGGCACAATATTTTAAATCCGTAGAAATTTAAAATCTCTTAAACGTTATGGAAACCCTAAACTGATAATTTTAAAATAATTTTTGTGGAAAAATAGGTTATTGTAATCTACCAAGTATATACGTTTCTAACATAACAGAATATTAACAGGTAAGGTCGTCTTCAGAATCAGCGAAAATGAAAACGTAATAGGGATATTAGGTAATTATGAAAATCTGCCACTATAATAACTATTCTAAATAAATAAATTAATTTTCAAGTGTAAAGTTTTCGTAATTTCCAGAAATTTAAAACTTTTACACATTTTTTATGATGGTTAATTATTAAAGAATAGTGTGAACATTTTCAGGTTTTTATAATTGTGTTTTAATAGATTTTTCCAAATCATGAGCATAAGTACAACTGCGTTTTAAACACATGTATGCTTGTACGGTCATAAAAAGCAAATAGAACAGATATAGGAATAATTCCCACTTAATCGGCAAAGTACATGGTTTCACTAAGTACACTGTGGTTTATCTGTTACCCATAAGCTTTAAAATCGAACTAGGAACTATTTTAACTTTAGTCGGAAATATTTTAATCGGACTCAATATACACTGCGATGTTGTGCTTGTTTAACTTGTTTTGGTACAACATTTATGCTTTTTAGTCCTGAAAAGTATTTTGTGCAATTTTAGGTTATTCTAAAATACAGATATTATTAATACCAATTTTCACTACATTAACAACGATTCCCTGGATTCATGGAATCCATTGGCGAATTTAAGTTCTGAAGTTCAGAAACTCAATTACTCTATAATTGATTAATGCTGAGCAAAATATTATTTGAAAATAGGAAATCAAAAAAAAGCGCATGAAAATCTTGAATACTAAAAATTATATTTGCTTAAAGAATAATACCTCATAATTTCTTCACGATCTGTGCGTTTCAAGGTGCGGTGTCTTTTGTTAAGTTACATAATAACTAATAACTGAGATAGCCTGAAAGAACAACACCCAAAAATTTAATATTCATAATTTACATCGCTGTTGCCAGATCAAGTAAACTGATATTCCCTAGATTCCTCTACACACCTTTAATTTTCCAATTGCATTCTAAATAGTGTTGTTATATTTTATTAACAATTCTTTATTGATTGCTAAATTGAAACAGTTTTTTATACATTTTTACACGACATAAATCCATGCGAATAAGTCTTTATAATGAAGTCATTTCCGATTTTAATTTTATTCAAATTAATTTGAAAGAAAACATCAATTCGCAACGGAGCGAAATGTAAAAGACTAATTCAATAAAAAAAAAACTGTATTAACGTATTAACATTATTTATATTCTCACTATATATTTTTTAATTAATTATTCGCCTGTAAGACGCCAAGGGGCAGTAATTGATATGTTGTGTTGATCACGTTTCGAAACTAAACACTTTTAATGGGGTTATTATTTTAATGTTATATGAAAAAATATATTGTTAGCAAAATATCTGTTATTCTACATAAATACACGAAAAATCTACAAGTAACCGTTTGCCAATAATTGCTTTAGGGCCGTATCCAGAACTGTTATAAATCGAAAAATAAGCAAATAATTAATAAACTGCAAGACCTAAATAATTATATTACAGCTGTTTTAACCTTAAGCATTTAGCAATCAATCAACCTTCGATGTGCCTATACCCTGCTTCCTTATTGTTATGATGGCAAATCATTAACACAGGGGGAACACAGACGGGTTCACGTGCCCTCCGAAGCATGGAATGCGGTTAAGAAATTTTTACGCTTAAACCCGGAGTTGAACCGGGAAACTCCGTTCGGAACTGGGAAAACGAGTAGAAAATCCAGCACCATTGTTGAAATGCTTCAGTATTACATAAGTTGGACGTTGTGCATTAGTTTGTGTTTGATTTAAGTTACGTTCCATACCATAATTTTGTGACTGTACTTTCTGATATGATTCTAAATAATATCTGGAAGCAATTTTGGCTAGTATTATTATATTTTCAGGTGGGTCGGTAATCTCGGAAAGTCTGGTTTTTATTTCTCTAACCATTTCGAGAAGCTGTAAGAAATTAAAACTGTCGTTGAGGTCTTTAATTTGTGCTATGAGCGTTTTCAAGACGGATGTAGGATTTTAGTTTGTTTTGTGTACGGGTTCTGAAGCAAGGATTTGGAACTGGAGTTGGAATTGATTTTTCCCGGGAATCTGTATGTTTCTAGGTTGTAATAAAGGACTTGTATTGGTGGATATTTTGGGTGGTTGTATGACGGTTTGAGCATATTGTGATGGTATAACTTGGGTTTGCCGGGATGACGTTATTTTATTTTGTATGAGGAATGATTGTGTAAGTCGAGGTATTGTGGAAGAAACGGTTGATGTGTTGTGGGAAGTGTGGGACAGTCACGTTGTTTAAATTGGTAATGAGGTAATGCTGTAATGTTCGTGGTTTGACGGTACTGAGTTTTTATACTTACATTTTCCTGGTATTTTAAATACGTATTTTTTATACAGTTACATAAAGAATCCTTGAGTTGTGATCTTCCAGATTGGTTGTATAAATCCAAGTTTGATTTCGAAGATTTTGCATAGTTAAGTATATCCCATTTCATCATTTTATTTACATCTTGATAGAACTTGACAGAACAAATGGCAACTGGTCTGATTGGTCTGTTCGATGGTCGATATTTCTTTTAGAAGGAACTTTGATATTTTCGCTAGATGAGTCTTCGTCTATACTGAGCATAGCATCCATTCGTCCTCTTTTGTTATTGGCTGCTCCCGAGTGTTCATCGATTTATCTATTTCTATCTATCTTTTTGACTATTTTATCTTTTTCATCATAGCTTTTTTCTTTGTTTTTTGTTACCTTGGATCTTTGTATGTCTGGCCATATTCGACCCCAGTGGCTATAGGAAAATATGAAGCTTTCGATATTTTGGAGAAAACTTTTCAGGTTGCCAGCATTTCCGGGGAATCCTATTATCACCATTCGATTATTCATGTAGACTTTTGTGATCATAGTTTTCCCAACTTTTTTTTATATTGGCAGTCTGCCTCACCCTGTATAATACTAGATGAGGAAACCTTATGGGAGTCTTGGAAATACCGATCTAATTCAACAGATTATTATTAATTTTATTACAAAAACAAAATTTACAATAATATAAAGCAATTTATTACTGTTAAATAATATTTATATAAATATTTATAGTATAATATTTATGTAACTTATTTTCATCTATACAATTCATTATTATTTGCAAATATTTAATAGAATTCATATTGACCAATCACGTATATTTATCAACAATTACTCAAAAATTGCGATAGTGTGGAATTTTAGACCAATTAAAACACAACTTTTTATCGATCGAAGTTTCGAAGATATATGTATTTTCTTCAGAATAAAATCGTCTAATTAAAAATGGTTTAAAATAGCAAAAATGTTTTTAAATTGTCTGAACACATCAATGTAACATGGAAATAAAACAACATTTTAATAGAACACTATTTTTATGAAACTTAATTATTTGCTTTCCCACTAAACTGTGCTTTCATATTTGTGTCACATTGTATTTTCCTATAAAATATTTTGAGACGGTCGTTAGCTAGAGCGTTGCTGCTAATGTTGAATGCCAGGTTCGACTCCGGGCTCAGTAAAACTTTATTCTAACCGTCTCCCCTCGGGAGGCATGGCAAACCATCGATGTGTAATCTGCCTGGTACAGCCTCTCTGGAGATCAAGTGTATAAACTTCCCGCGGTTCGGAGGCCGCGTTAAGCAGTAGGTCCCATATGTGTGTGAATTATCACACTTGATTGAAGTATTAACTTCAAACGCAGAACACATACATATGGGAGAGGTCGCCAATGTCCGGGGGACCGGATATCGCACATGAAGAAGATAAAATATTTTGTAGCAATTTATATGATTGTTAATTAAATTTGTTACTTGAATTAAATTGGTGTACAAAATTTTATGGTACTTATTCATTTACGAATTTATTTAAATCAGGGGTGAGCAACCAGCGGCTTCTTCGTGCGGCCCTGATGTCATCATATCCAAAAATTAAGCATCGGCATTTCTTGGTATGAAATCTTACGCCTAGTATATTTTGTTAATAAAGATATAATTTGAGTTCATCATTCAGTGTTTGTATGATCATAAGTTTCTTACATATTTAAATTTGTATCTGGTTGTAAAATAAAGTTGCTCATCCCTGCTATACGAAGACAAAGTAAAATACCTTGGAATCTACTTAGATAGGCGCCTCACATTCAAACAAGTTGGAACGTGCTTCAGCAGCGGTTCCTAGGCTTCTATACATACAACTACTTTTCTGGTGTGAAAATTTGTTGTTATTTTTGGTCGCCATAATTTTATAATGTGATATCAGATAATCCGATAATTCGGAACCGAGAGTTACAAACTTAAAAAAGTTGTTATTATCTGGTTATTTTTGATCGCCATATAATGTAACATCACATAATCAGATAATCTGCACCAATTAAATTTTTTGCGATTGGTAATTATCATTTACTATATAAGTAATAACAATCAAACTTTTCCATTCTATTAGAAATTTTACTTCTCTGTAATGTATGGTCCTTTTTTTGAGGTGGACCAATCCTCTCCTTTCTCTTTTATTTATAACTTAACTTCACTAACCACATCAATAAAAAATTATTTTGCACATCAAAGTAAAACAAGTAGTTTATATAGGGAGACCTCTTCGAAAATATCTTTAACTTAGTAAATTTCTTTCGAACATTTGCGTATTTATAAATTGCATTAGCGAATCGAAGCAACGGATTAACAGATTAACGCAATACTATATAGACGAAGTATTTAAAATATAACAACGTATCAGTTGATCAACTTTATGATTGTCTCTGAAACATGCGGACGGACACGAAGCCAGACCATAAGGCTTCTTTCTATACCTTGTATAGAAGCCTAAAAATAGCGCACTGGCTACCCAGTTCTTAGACCTCTATACACACAGAGTATTTCCAACACGATTTGAAACGCTCTCTATGATTTTGAATTATGCGGACAGACGGACAGACAGACGGACGGACGGACAGACACGGAGCTAGATCATAAGGCTTCTTGTTATACTTTGTATAGAAGCCTAAAAGTACATTTGGACTAATATAAAGCAGATCGATCTTAAATTTGGAGAAGTGATATGGCTCCTAGTTATCATAAGTTATCATAAAACCAATATAGACATACGGCATCCAAATGTGGGGGACAGCAAGCAATTAAAATCTAGAAATACTGCAGAGATATCAATAAGAGGTACTCCGCATAATCACAAACGCACATATCCCAAATGACGTTATCCATAAGGATCTCAAAGTAAAAACTGGCAAAAAGGAAATCAAATCATGGAGCGAAATATACCATACCAAGTTGAGTCAGCATTCAAACCAACTGACCGTCACCCTCATTGATGAACCCAACACCAACTCGAAGATTAAAGAAATACCACCCCTTGGATCTTACCAAAAGACCTGATAAGAAAAGTCAATAATGGAATGCAGCTAAATAGAGAAAGCATGTCAATGGATATGTACATATCTTCTAAGACATTAATGTTAAACCATTTACGGAATGTTTATGTAAACAGCTTGTAAATTTATAGGATGTCAAAATAAAAATGATAGAAATTGTTTCTGATTACAATTTTAATACGGAAACCATTTTAATACACCTAACACTTTTATTTAACAAAAATTGTTACAAAATATTGTGATAAACATAAAACTTCACATACACACGAAAGTGTAATATAAATAGTTAGTAGGAAAGAAAACAATTAATTTCATAAAAATAGTGTTCTATTAAAATGCTGTTTTATTTTTATGCTACATTGGTAGATATTCGAATAAATAGTAAAACGGCGCTTCATACACTATACCATTTATTGGGTAACAGAAGTATGTTTGTTACAAATTTAAGAAAAAGAATGTCAATAAGGAACCTACTGTGATTCATGGTATATAATAAGCTCATAACAGGTTATCAGCCTGCATTATTAAGCGATATTAGTGACATAAAGTTATTGGTGTTTTTTTTTAAAGTCAAGACATATTTATACATATTTTAGTAATCCCCAGATATTGCCAATATTATCCTTAAACTTCTGACTCTGACAGGAGTTACAGAAATGGAACGGACTATAAAAATATTTATAATATAATTATTAACACTGAAAAATAAAAAGTTTCGGTGCTGATGTGAAGTTAAAAAATTCTAACTTGATTAAAAAATTCAATTCTATTCGTGGCATGTTTTGAATAACAATTAACATCTTATAGTAGCAATAATTCAATAAAGAATGTTTAACTATCTTATTTTACCTATGTTATTAACTTGTAGGTACATAACAGGTTTCGGAAAGGAATTTACCAACAATAGTTTATGAAATTCTCCACACTACAAGCTAATTAATTAAGCTTCCATTTTAAAACTGTACAACCAATTAATAAATTTACCGAATCGGGTAGTGTCAATAAACGTAATTAAAATTTCTAAGGTATACGTATATAATTATGTTCATTTAATCGAAAAATCGTACGGTTTAAAGAGGATGTCGTTAAAGCATTTTTAAGACCGCTCCCGACGTAGTGGGTAAATAAGTACATGAAACTTTGCTAATGGAACTGATCGGTGGATAAATGGGTAGCAACCGCAATAGTAAAAGATGTAAGAACCACTTGATAATTCGATCGAGAGAGATAATATACATTCTTAGTCACCGTTCATTCATCGTTGCACCTCGCCTCACCGGATGTGCCAGGTAAAAATATTTTACCTTCTTTGTTTGGGTGGGTCTGCTAGTTAACGTCAAGAATGTAAACTGCGATTTCTTGATGTTTGAACTACTCGAATACCGAATTGGGGATTAACTTCAAGTTAGAAAAACAGATGTACTGGGTTCGTTTCTTTTATAAAACTTGATGAACTTCGTTTTCGGATAAAAGTTTTCTAGATTTTTATTGCTGTAAAAAGAATTATAAAAAATATATAAATATGTTATAAGGTAAGTTCCCAATTGCAACAAACAGTATAATAAATAATTAAAAAGGTTTGCTATCAAAATGAGGAAGCGCTAAGTGGGTTAAAAACTTCAAAGTTTGTACTTACTATGGAACTATGGTTATAACTCCCTCAGCGGAGTTGAATATTACTTCATAAACAATATTTTCTCCAATTCTTCTAATTATGTACATAATTTTATAAAAGGACTAATTAGTTTGCGGTATTTTTAAACTTTATAACTAAAGTTGTACTTGATGACAGACATGCATGCATGGCTATATCAATTAAGTAAAGTACTACTTAGCCTAGGTATACCTTATAAAGCGAGTAAATTTTTATTGAAATAATCAATTAATCTCCGTGTTAAAATATCTAGTCTACTTTGTAGTCACAAAATAGAACGTTTAATTACAATTGTGAGTGTCGGAATTTTCACTAGTATAATAGAAGCTATGTTCTAAATCAAATGTTCACCTCTATTGTTTAGGAGTGGAGTAGACAATTTCAATGAATGCGTAACTTTATATCTCTGGCAAACTTGAACGAATGTCTTGTTGGAATTGTTCAGGTTATTGGTGGGACTTTACAGAACAGTTCCTGTTATAATTTGTTCCCAACTACCGATATGACTCAAAATAAATTTATTAATTCACGTGAGAAACAAATAGCACTGCAATTTCAACTTTTTGATAGCTCGTTTGAGCAAGCTGGAGAAAATGACAGGAAAGCGGCGCACGTTCAATATCGCCGCCTTCATATAATTTAATGAAGGCAGGTGCTAACGAATAAAAGTTTTTGACTAAAAAGCCAATAACTTTAAATCAATAATCGTTTCTGTCGAATAAATTGATTACAAATGCCGCACTTATCTAATTTTCTTGCGCTTGAATAAATTCTCAGCTAATCAAGTTCCTTTCAATATTTAACTTTCGTTAAAACTTTACCATTTTCTAAGTAGACTTTCAAAATTATGCAGACTAAGAATTTTTATTTATAACCTTCCTGAAAAGTGCTTACCGGGAAATATTCTAAAATCTTTAAATGTGCGACTTTTAAGGTAAGTTAATTTAATAGAAATTTTCATAACGATTTTTCAAATTACGTTTCATAGATTGTGTAAACTAAATGAAATGAAACTGCACAGAAATTTAAAGTTTGAAATCCAATTACCACCCTACGTTACAACACATTGAGTAATTTAAAATTCAAACTATTTAGAATTTGCATTAATTTTTTAAACCAAACTTTTTTGTGTCGAGCATTTCAAAATCTATGATTGCTTCCAGTTGTATGAACTACGGTTTTACTATAATTTTAAAGATAAAATCGCATAAACGTCAAGAATTTACATTTTTTGCATTTGATTTTTAAAATTCCCAAGTTTATAAATACATCCTGTGGAAACCTGTCTTCCGAAATATATGGAATGTTAGAAAACAATTGTTATTCAAATTTTTCAGTGATTTTATCACTTTATACATCTCTTTTAAATACCATTCAGGAAGGTAACGTTGAATTTACTTAATTCTTAGTATATTTACTTCTTATCTTTCAGAAGAGGAATGATAACCCATGTCGTTGAAACACGAAACATTGCGTTACAAGTCTGAAAAGTGTCTGCTAAATTTACGAGAACAAAATTATGTTTTAATTATTATTAAGGTTGCAAGCTCCTGAAAAATTTTAAAATTTTTCCCTTTAATTTACAATAAATTAATTTCAAATAATTAGAGCACCTAACTATTATGTCTTCTCAAGTTCTTAATGGTTATCGATTATTTGGCAAAGTTTCTCTCACTTTGAATAAAGTTTCAACTTAGAAACGACGGGATTAGAAGTACAACAGATCCATTCTGTTAAATAGTTTAAGATTTGTATAGATTATCGAACCAAAGTAAGCTATAAGGATTAGAGTAATCGGAGTCGTACGATGCACGATTACAAACTTCTCAAGTTTAACGTCCCCTTTTACTTCACTACTTGCAATCACTTAACGAATTTGAGGGAAAGTAACCACCCTTTCATTTGTATTCTTTTTTCGTAATTTACTTTTTAAATCATCTTTGAAGCCTATTGAAATTCTTTTTCTTTTATCTTAAAATGTACATGTCTATTAAAACAACTAATAATTAAAGAGGTACCTGAGCTATCGTTTCCATTTGGTCCCTAAACAATGTTAGCCTTTTTGAGATCGACACATCGTTAAATTATTACATGCCTTTGTCCTTAATAAATAACACACAGTCATTTATAAATCATCGAATTTTAATTAATGAAAATAACGAAGACACATTTATAGGTTCAGGTAGATACGTAGTATATACCTAAATTTTAATTAAAACAAAATTTGGATCTACTTAAAAACATAAGAAGTTTTTATTTAAGAAAGTTTAGATTAATTGTATTGTTTATAAAAAAAATCCAATCCGTTTAATCTAAGAAAATGAGAAATTCTGGATTTAACTCGTGAAGACTTTACTGCTTTCCTACAATTTATTACTATCAAATTTACGTCTTTAAGACTTACTTATACTGTAATACAACAAATACAACGTAATACCATTTTATTTATAAATCACAATTTAAATTCAATTGCGAGTTTGCTTTAAGAAAAATAAATAAACGAAATTAATTATGAAAGTTATATTATAGGAAAAGTATTTTATATTGCAAATACGAGCTCGTTTGCTTTATCAAATGGTTATACGCCAGATTTAAACTGACATGAGAAATCGATAAATAACTTTACGCCAATATATGAACCAGTAGCTAAAAGAATTTCAAGTCGGGCATTTGGAGAATAGCATTGGCTCACGCCTTGGCGTGTTATTTAGCACTCCATAAAATACATACCCGCTTCTAAAGGCTCTATTGAAGAACTCAACATTGAAGTAAGCTGTCACATACGTTGTACTAGATTTTGCCAAAAGCTATGATCACTTTTTGAACAGATTTTTGATGACAAACACACGATAAGGAAAATGTATGAGCTTCATTGGAAACCTGAATAAAATTGAGCTGTACTCCTAGAAAGATGTCTATAGGCTGAACCGTATAATATACGGTATCTATAAAAATAATAATATGTAACCATTTTTATACTTACACCTATCGATAAATTATTAAATAAGACAATAATAATAAAATTTATTTGCGAGAGGCAAGCCTAATAATAGGTAAAAATTATAATACATTAAACTTACTTAATGCAATCAAATTTAATTGCAATAGTTGTTGTATTGTACAATCTGCCACCACAGTTGTTGGGGCAGGCTATGCAATAATGGCAATTTCATACAAGTTAAAATAAAGTATAATAAAATAAGTTCAATTAAAACTAAAACTATTCCAATTTATGTCCTTAATCTTGTGTCTTTTATCTTTATCAATATCGCATATTTATGTGATATATATCTTTGAATTTGTTTCACATTCGCTCTAGACATGTACATTTTTTCAGCGGTTTTCAGAATAAAAAGACTTATTATTATTTTTGACGCCGGTAATGGCCTGAAAGTTAGCAAGATCAACTCCTAACGCAAGGCTCCTCGGTTCGACCCCGGGTATATTGTAAAATGTCTTGACCGTCTTCCGTGCTTCGGAGGGGTGTGTTAATGATTTGCCGCCATAAAAACAAAAAACAGGGTGCAGACACATCGAAGGCAAACCTAGCAAGCTACCTAAGATGTAAAAACCAAATGCTCAAAGAACTATTTAATTAAAATAAAGTAGTAAAGAACAGGTCATAGACCTATATTAAAAGGAAGAAGATTATTATTTTTGCACACTGCAGTCAATACCCGCCCATTCAATAGTTTATTAGTAAAGAACTTGAATTTAATTGAGGAAATCATCAATGAGATAAAAATTAAACGATTTTTTTCATAGCATAATTTGATTATTTTCTCGTTAAGGATAGTACACACCATAACAATTTTGAAATACATATTTTCATCCCTTAGAGTAGGTTGCAACAGAAATTGCTTATATTATGTTTATGTATATTATTATATACATTTATATCCTGAAAATGTTTTTTATTGCTCATCTTCTAAATAGACCGATTTTCTGCAATTACATAGGAAAAGATCACTATTTGATCTATCCATTATTATTGTTATATACTTTACACATTAAGCTGCGTCCCTATATGAGCATTTTTGCGCGCACGAAAGCTGTGCGCCTCAATATTTAATGTTTTGCGCGCACATTTTCATTCCATATCGTAAATCCCATGCTATTCAACATACCTGTCCACATTGAGCATCGTGCGCGCATACAATCTTTTCGTCAAACTTTACAAGCACGAAATTTTGCGCGTAAATTTGATTGTAGTTTTCAGCGCACAAACGCCGATCCAGAAACTGTGGATCGCACCTAGATTTTGCGTGCACAGAGTCGTGGGCGAAAATGTTACCAGGATATCGTATAATTTTAAATACCTAATCATTAATTTGTTATTCAAGTTTCCAATGCTTTGAATGTTTGAAGTGATTTCTGAAAATTTATTTGAATTTGGAACATAAACTGGCCCGCATATTATGATGAGACTTTTGTCGAAGTTTCCTTAACAAGTTTTAGAAATGCATCGGTTAAATTAACGATGACTGACAAAATACCTGCCACATCTCGTAATACGTTGTGGTTGATTAAATCAACAAAAGAAATTATACAAATCCCATACAAAAAATAAATTTGCAGGTTAACTATTAAAAAATTGAACTGAACTTGAGTACGCACGGCATTTTTGCGCGCACAATTTTCGTGCTCGCAAAAGTGTCTGTACACATCTAAGCATTTTTACGCGTAAATCGTTTGTGTGCGTAAAAATGCTCAGATGACGACGCAGCTTTAGAACCACAAAGTGTTTTGCGGTCTCGATAATACCACATTGTCGATTATGTGATTGTCAAATAATATCAATCAGCTGATTTCGATAGTGTTTTCAATAACTACGTAAAGAGGAAAGTTGCTACTAAAGCACCTGTTGATGGTTTTCCCTAAAAATAATAGGTGATAATCCGCATGCGGGGGAGGAGGGGACCAAAATCTTCATTTGGGAAAGAAGCCAACAAGTCATTTTTATGGCATTTATGAGTCAATACGGGATATTTAATTATATCAACGATATCGTTAGTGAATACTAAAAACAATAGGGGCTAAATTATAATTAAAGATAAAAACCTACGACCACGATATTTTATCTGACAATAAATGTACAGTTCAGTACAAAATTAACCTCCTCTAGCGCCAGCTTAACATTCGATCTACTAATGAGGTTACGCTACCTCTCGAATATCCAATTAAAATAACAGGACTAGGTTTAAGACTGGAGTCTCACTAGAAGCACCCACAGCCACAAAATAAAATTTAACTCTAACTTTAAATGATTCAAACCAAGTACAAACACCCATCCAGTCATAAATCAGCTACTTCCATTAGGTGACTTTTAGTTTGTGGTTACTCCAGTCTAAATATCCTTTTGCGGTTTACCGAAGAAAATCACTTGCAATGTCAAAATAAATTAAATTAAAAAATCAAGCTCCCCTTCCTTGGCTTAAGTGTTTAATTAGTCGCAGGTTTATACAATGTAATACACCTAATTACCTTATTCACAATTAATTTTAATAATACAAGAATTAAATGCTAAAATTCTTAACCAACGTGCAGTGCCGTAATCTGATCAGAAGATGGTACGTTAATAATATAATAAATGAGTATGCACATGTTGAGGTAATAATATAATAAATTAATATGCACACCTGGAAATCTTGAGATCCGGCGTAAAGGTTGCATGACAGTTCGTTACAAACATACAAAACAAGATAAGCTAACGTAAAATTTTCGAGGTTGGAGTATATCTTTGATGGAGATAAATCACAATACGATGGTACTAAATTGATTAATTGTAATTACGAATTTTTCAAAATTTGGAAATATAACTTGAATCCGTGTTGACCGCAATCGGAGTTTACATCACCCAGCTGAATAATAAACGCGCCATGTTTTCACAGATTACCTATATAAAATATGATCTATACCTAGTACTTATATGACCGATGGAAAGGTGGAAAGAAAAGTATCGTGCTAGAGTTCAAAAAATTGAATTCGCATTTTTCTATGATCTAAGGCCTATGCGAATCATTTAAGACAATTTTGGAATGATTTCTACAGTTAAATAGCTTTATCTGTGGTTGTCATAGCAACGATATTTTTGATTTTATAAAGCAGAGTAGATTAAAATTTGTTTTTAATAAAAATTACAAAATAATTTGATATTTAACATGATGCTTTCAGAAACAGAGCAGCTCAATATTATAAAAGTTTTAGAAAGTGGAATTAGTTTATTTGAGTGACAAATTAAAAAAACATCAAGTTATTACAATTTAGGAAACTTAATTAACTATCTACCGGAAAAATCGATTATAATTTCTAACGCCCTTCAGCAAAACGTGGGTAAATATTAACTACATCCAAACAACAAATTGATCAGCTGAAGCGAATGATGAGAAATAAGAACTTTCCGATATAGAAGAGCCTTGAGACTCATTTCAAACGATTAAAAATTTTATAAGATGTTCAAACTTTTCCTTTCCATTCGAAATATTACTACTCAGCTTTTCTGCAAAATCTTCACGGTGCATTTATTGAAGTGAATCAATCCTCTTCTTTCTCTATTACTTTCAACTTAATTTATCCACAGAGTGTTGATGTTCACCGGTGGGCCGCGCTAAGAAATTCCGTTAAGTCCGCAATTCGAAGAGACAATTTTCGCGCTGTAACGCAATCAGTGATCACACTAAGCCACTGAAATGTTGCTTGCAGTTATAAGATACCGCCTTAAAAAGGTATACGCAGTAAAGTCGATAGAAAAACCGCTGATGAACTACTTACTATTTGAATAAACAATCGAGAGACTACGCTGTCGCTCATTATAGGCTTATATAAACGACTAAAAGAAAATCAATGGCAAAATATATAAAAATCGATGAAGTTTGGTTCTGTATGTCCAAAGTTGATGGTCAATGTCGTGGGCAATAAATTTTCCATAAACAAAAGACCAAAATTTCGAATGATTTTGAAAAATAATTTCATCCAATAAGTGTAACCATTGTTTTTCCTACAAAACCAAGTTTTGTTGATAGAGAGGTTACAATTTAAAATTTAGAGAATCAAAATCATTAAGTTCAAAACTATAAGCGATTGTATGCCGATAATAAATGGAAGTTCCACCTCACATTGCTAAGTACAGTTGACATTTTTGGGAAATGTTCTTTACCTGTTATGCTGTCTGTGATGTTCTTAATTCAATTCTTCAGTAGAGACAATTTTGGAATACAGCCGGCAGACTTCAATCGCCACCGCCTCACGCATGCTTCTATAAACAGAATCTTCACACCAATCGTCTCAACGTTCAGCTTGAAATATCAGAATATAACAAAACTGTCGTTGCGTGCGCTTTCTCCCATCACCCGCAGTGTGGTTGCGTCGAATACTTTTGCGGTATACCGGGAGTCCCAAAAGTTTAATGACAATGCAACAATTTGTCACACAGTATTTTAGTTTATTTTGTAAACAGAATCTAACTAGCTAATACCTCTGTAGTTGTGACATTTATTCTTACTTCCATTTTTGAACAATGAAATGACTTTTGCAATTTTTTCAATCTTCTAGGATTGTTTTTTCTTTCCAGCACATATTAAGGAGATGCAGAAGTCTTATATGCAGCAGTGTGCGGCCATATTTCCATAATTTCGCATTCACCCCATTCGGTTTGAATGTATTTGGTAGTTATGATAGAAAATACAGAAATTGAAAATATCTTAAATAAAGTACTTAAAATACGCAATACCTACGAGAACATCCATTTACCAAAAGACACTCCCAAACAGTTTTGTGTACCGTGAGGTTGATGATCTATTAATTATAGATAATTTCCATATAATACAAATGCTTGATTCTGAATTCCAGAGAAATGAAGAATTATTTATTAAAAACTTTTATTTTCCCTGCTAGTTTATAAAGACTACTTTGTAAAAATGTCAATCATAAAACAAAAAAAAGGATGAAATTTGAAATTCAAGCTACTAAATTTTTTATCAATTATGAAAAAATTTGTAATAATTAAATTTAAGGTCCTAGCAGTGACAATTTGCATATTCCTTATACTATTATGTAGGATTTAATATTATATTTATAATTATTTTATAATAAAAAATGTTTAATTTATGAAACTTTACTAATATATTTTTTTGAATTGTTAAATATTTGACATAAAAACAGTTTTTCTAAAAATTTCCAGTTTTCTTTATTTAAACTGATGAATGATGATTGAAAAATGTGAAAATACATTACATTTTTTGTTTTCAGAGTTGTAAGCTTACATTTCACGCCCTGCAACTTGTTCATCAATTAAAAATAAAGAGCGTTGCAAGTAGGTTAGGTACATCAGTCATCTAACTAGTAACACTCAATTAAAAAAAAATTTTCCATTGAGTTTCTCCTTTAAAATAAACAATTATGCACGAACTGCAGTACATGCTCCCATTCCCAATATATAGGATTTTGTTTCGTTTTACTTTTGCCTGAAACTTTAAAAACTACCTGAAAGCTTATCAGATATTTTTAATTTTAAATTGAAATTCTTACTAAATTTTAGCTACCGGTATCTAACTTTTATTTCATTTTTCAACTAAATTCCTGTGCTAGTAATAAACCACACATTGTCATAATATTCAAAGGCTGAAACTTACTTTTGGAAAATGCATTTTATACCGGCATTTACCAAATGCAGTATACGGAAATGACTGGAGGTAATGAATGGTAGATAAGAACTTTTCCCTCTTCTGTATGAAAATTACCCCGGCGAATACACAATTTTCACTTCCTCCACTTTTTAGCACGGTGACCTAACAAATGGGTTCCTTTAGTTTTAGTTACTAACATTATATTATTAAATATTTCTCTGTATAATATTCTATGAATTTTATCCATTAAAAATATTTAATGTGTATATAAAGCCTACCACCACCTATGTAGTTACATTCATGTTATAGCTAGAGCTAAAATTAGTACTACATAAATTTTAGGTAAATATTACTTCAACATGAAAAATCAAAACAGTAACAAATTTGTTTTGGCATACATGAGCCTTTGCTATATTGAATTTCGATTTATCACTTTTACATAATCCCCTTTTAAGCCTCGTGAAACATTTTCTCTCTAAATTACCTGCCGGCTCATTGCTAATACTTTTACAGTTTCTAATGAAATCTATATGCCATACATTTTTTGAAAAGGGATATATTAACTCTTTACTCAAATAGGAAATTCTATTTGCAGTTTTCACAGAATTATGATGGTAATTGGTAAATTATTCTTTCAGTGATAAGATATAATTTTTTGGAGAGATAATTTTTTTACACAGTTGTTTAGTTTAGTAATGTTAAGTAAACCGAGTATTAGTTGTCATTGTGCTTGAAAAACTTGAAAATTTAATGTAGTTAAAATGTACTTTAAACATTTAAAAAAATTCAAAGAAGAAAATCGTTAAATCAAAATTCTTTCAAATCAAAGATTACATAGTTATAACTTGGAAAATTTTGAAAAGTAAATCAACGATGTCAAATTGGAATTTTAAATCTTGAAATTTTCCGATTACTGAGGATGGTTAGTTAACTTGAATTAATATTTACAACTGTAGATCTGAGGAGGTAAATACCACAGATCAAGCAGTGATTAATATCGAAACATGTTAACTGGTAAGGTTATTCCGAATTAATAATGTGGCTGCTATCTATCATTTAATCGATTATTCTGAAGACGCCCTTGACTGTTGGTGTTCTTTTATTATGCATGTTAACTTGGAAACGAATATCTATTTTTAAAATTTCAAATATGTATAAAATTCAAATACATATGGCATTGCTGCCTATGATAATATTATATTAATTGCCATGTTCGTGACTATCTTTTAATCTAATCATTTTTTTAATGATCATTTAAAAACACTCCAATTTTTTACATATAAATTCTATTAATAAAATCCTTTGTAAAACATCTTCTATTTTAAAATGTTCACTACTAAACATAGCACTTTATTTTATTAAACTTTTCAAGTGAAACTTTTTAAATTCAGTAACAGTAAAAAGTGTTCAACTAATTTGTGGTTCTTGTAGTGAAACTTGTTCTAAATTCTACGAACTTTGAATTATACCCCCTAACGTACAAAAAGCAACACCCTCCCCTAACCAATAAAAAACAACCTCCCCTTTGTCATGACTACCGATTCTCTCGGAAACTAAAAATTCTTCAAACTTTAACTACCAACAGCCACTTCCTTCTTTTCCATTAATGTTTAAGCTAATCATTTTGAAGGTTTTGGTTTCATTAGTCGCCTGATGATGCGCTACTATTATGAAGAAAAACGTTTGCGAATTTACTAACGGTGTACTTCAGTTGTGATATTTATGCAGCGTAGTTCTGCCAAGTGTTTTGTGAATTTTTCAGGTTATTCTAAAATACAAATTTGCAACCAATTAGTTGAGTTTGCTTAACGTGGAAAAGATGTAAGCGTAAAAAAGTATTTATTGTTCGGTGATTCTAAAATACAAATATAAATAGTCAAATAGTAAAAAGTATTAATGGTACAAAAATAAAAGGAAATATATCTTTTTTATATGATGTTAACTTACATTTGCGCGGTGATATTATGGAATTAATTATCCATGTAAATTGAGGAATTACTGAATTCCTACATACATAAATGTATAAGTTAAGATGTGTTGAACTAAGCTTTAACCGCGAAATTATTAAGGGTATTTAAGTCTGCTTCATTATCCGCTGTTATCATAATTTGGCAATAGTGGTAAAATATTTCAAGAGGAAATGAAATTGGTGAATATTTTTGATTGGAGTTTATTCTAACTTAAGACAATATGTATAACTCAAAAATAAATCACTATATTTTATATTAATCCATATTTTTATTGAGATGGATATACATATATCGATACCTTAAAAGAATACTGTAACAACTCAAAATTCATAGTTTTGAGATATTGACGTTTAAAAGACTCATAGTACCTAATTATTATCATCATATATTTACAAAATAATTATCTATATATTTCTTAGCACAAGGTTATATGATGGTAAAATCATTTTACCATCTACCATAATTACCATGATCGAGTCTTTTAAACGTCAGTATCTCAAAACAATGAATTTTGAGTTGTTACAGTATTCTTTTAAGGTATCGATATGTCCGATTTCAGTCGACTTGATCAAGTAATGTGCGATGAAGCAAAACTAATTTTGCTTAATTATCGGTTATTAAATGTGGAATCTACCAATATATTATAAATTGGCAATAATTCACACTGAAACATCAGAATATAACTGCCGTCTTCTTATTTGCTGGCATTTTGCACAACTTCTTTTGGTTTATTTCATCTTAAATAGCGGCCGATCTTCAATAGTACTTAATAATAATAGTAATTAGATAGTTAGATAACTTCTCGTGACCCCCAAAGTAAATATGTAATTAGGTAATGTTAATAATAGTAATGTTTATTAAGCAATAGATATATATACACACAAGTAATAAAGATTGCTTAAAAGGCAAAAGTTCAGCAGAGCTGTTTTTCAACCATTGCCTATCATAAAGAAGACGCTTGGGTTTGATTCGTCATCAGCAGCTCCTTAATCTGTGTTTTAAACGATAGCTTCGAACTGGCATTCAGGTAGTGTGAAGCAAACTTATTGAACGTGTGGAAGGTTCTATACTGAAAGGATCCCTCAAACTTCGAAGTCCTATGTGTAGGCACCGACAGAGCTCCATTATTGCGTAGGTTCAAGCCATGACAAGACGATCTTTGATTGATGAGTTCATGCAGGTAACCTGGACGACCAGACTTGTAGACACTATAAAGGAGAAGAGCAAACTGTAGTTCACAGCGTGCCTCAATCTTCAATATTTGCTGTGAATTGTAGGTTGGAGTGACATGGTCACATTGATCAACATAAAAGGCGTAACGAAGACATGCATTCTGGAGCACTTGCAATTTATTCTTCAAATAACCAGTTAGGCACCCATAATAAACTGCGGAACAATAGTCGACGTGACACAATACCAGACTTTGGATCAAATTCCACTTGACTTCTGAAGGTAGAAGATGCTTGTATCTATATAGCGATTTTAGTTTAAAATATCCCATGCTGCAAATTTTATTTACATGGTTTTCGAACGTCAAACCACAATCCCAAATGACGCCAAGATTGTTCGTTATTGTTCGTTCGTAAGGTAATATTCGTTGATGAGCGGTGCATCATTCAATTCCTTTTAATAGTTTTAATTTTCAATTACGGGTACAATAATTTTGGAGGCCCCTTTATGTAGAGATCACTCAAATTAATAGGAGGTTCATCTTCAAAAATGGATTCCAATGCTTCCCCAATCCTTTGATGTGCCTTCCAAACTTCCCGTGCCCTGTCAAAATTTGTGCCATGCTGAATGATATCTCTGTATCTTGGTTTATTTGTGATCCTTTCATCTCCGACGTGATTCATCTGTTCTGCCATTCTTCCTTGATTATCTTTTCGATTCTCCTTTTTATTTTCTTGGGTCAATTTCTTGTTCCAACAAACCATGTAGGCTGCCACGTTTTATTATTTTCCAACCTTCGAGTCGACGTGTTTCTAGATCCAGTGGGTGTATGACAGCCGTAACTCTTGAGGCTATCCCTAAAACCGATCTAAAACCCTAAAACATTTTGCCACCATACGCCAGCAAAGTCCATAACACGATAAAAGCTTTGCCTTGGTGAGACTTTCCTGTAACCTCCACAACCAGAATTCGCTTTATTAAGCCAGAATGGGTACGCGACGGTCCCCTTGCATATCCTAGTAGAGAAGTTCTGCGTACTCAGATTCAAACTCGATTTTGTCGTGCATTCTAGATTGTGTACCAATATGCATTGTCAATTTATTGTCCAGCAGTGGTTTAAGGCATTTCATCTCAGTGACGACCTTGATTTTACCCATTTAGTGTGATATTCAAATCGTAATCGTGTACCCTGATGAACACATAATTTTAGTTTTCGATTCCGGGATGACCAGTTTCATAATATTAGCAACATTTATTTAAATTTTCAACATTTAATTGGAATCTTTCGGCAAGTTCTTGTCTTGCAGTTGCTGTCACGGTTACCGCTATATCTTCGGGGTAAGCAATAACCCGGATTTCTATATCCCCAAGTTGAAAGTTGTGACACCATTATTTCAATGGAAAGGAGGGAAACATTCCTGTGGGAAGGACGACTCTTAAACAGTAAGGTAACTCCGATTTTTTTAACAACGGTCGTCCTAAGTGACGAGATTCATTTTCTCCTTAATGGTTACAAGAATAAGCAAAACTGCTGGAGATAGGGAGTTGAAAATCCGTAAGTGGTTCATGACCAACCAATGCATTCTGAAAAAGAAATTGTTTCGTGCGGTTTCTGGGCAAAAGGTGTCATCAATTTCCTGGAAATTGCAGAGACAATGGATGGAAATCGCTATCATGACGTCATATCAAATTTTTTTGACATGAACTGTATGGAATGGATTTGAACAACAAGTGGCTTCAACAGAATGGTGCCACCTACCAAACTTCGTAAGAATTACGAAAGTTATTGTAGAAAATGTTTCTTGGGGGCGTTATTTCTTATTTTGGCAATGTCAGCTAATCCGAGATCGTGGATTTAATATGTTTGGATTAATTCCTTTACCATTCCTGAGCACAAACTTAATATCAAGCACGTCATGGAAAGAATGTCCAAACGGATGGTTCTCTATTAGCAAAGCCGCAGCGGCCATTTTAACGATGATTCCGTACATGATTCCCATGTAACAGTTTCACAATAAGTAAAAAAACACAAATATTCCCGTTATTACGTTTTTCCTAAGAATCAAAATGGCCGGTTCTTATAGCAACACTATACAGAGATTATAATTAGTTTAGTATAATAAAGTATAATATACTCCCATTTTCGAAAGGGTTTACAGGCAACCTCGGTGGCTTATGATTGCCAGCCATCTAACGGAAAACGGTCATAATAAAATTCTTACTTCGCCCGGGGTCGAACCGGATACGAGTCAATGCAGTAAAACACAGTAACTATTAAACTGTAAACGTCTTTTTATATTCAAAAGTTACAATGCTACTCGCAGTGGCGTACCTAGACCACTTGGGGCCCGGGGCGGATTTATTTTGTAGGCCCCCCTCACCCTCAAAAAAAGGTCATTTATCACTTTTTAATGTGGCTAGCCTTTTCTTTGCCTTAATCTAACCGTCTTCCATAAGCTATTGCCCTGTGCAGAGAAATAATAGATAGAATATCATCAATTATCATTACTGTTAAAAATGTTAAACTGATAAAAAGTTTTATCGTAAGAGCCCGAATTCGAACAATTGAATCTACGACGTTCAGCACGACGCAACGCAGCTCCGAAACCGACGCTCTCTGAACGACTGAGCCACGAACGAGCTCGCTCACTTGAGAAACATGGAATTATTTATTTTTGGGTGGGGCCCCCTTAGTAAAGGGGCCCGGGGCGGACCGCCCCCTCCGCCCCCCCTCCGCCCCCCCTAGGTACGCCACTGGCTACTCGTCATAGGCGAGTCGCTAGCAACTTTGATTGACTGCTTAAAAGTTGACATTGACTGTTAAAAGTCTGTCATAAAACTAAAACATGGATGTTTGTGGATGACAAATTGCGCTTGTAAACTTGTAGTTTTGGTAGAAATCTTGCTAAAATCTACTTCGTCACTATATGAATGTCTAATAACCGATTAATACTAAACCATGACGGCAGGTTAACGACAGGCGCGCTTAAAGTCACGTGATCAAAAGCCAAAAATGTTTCATTTTAATAAATTATGAAATATCTTTACTACGAGATCAAAGGTTTCAAATTTTATTGTATTAGAGTAAAATGTGTACTATTTACAGTACAAATACAAGTGTTTGCATACAAATAAATATTCTTGTAAGTATCCTATTTGTATTGTAGGAAAGTCAATTTTGTGGTGATCCATTTTCATTCTTGCTGAAACGCATTGTTTTCATTGGAAAAATTGTGAGTAAAGTTAGGAAAACATTATTATGGTGTCCGAACCGGTAGGAACCATCCCTTTTTTTAAAGACAATGTAGCGACCTAGAACCAATGTAAGTTTACCTCAATCCTACGAAAGAATAATTTTTAAGTGAGTCTTTTTTTAAGACTTCTTTCCAATAGGATGATAAAATGCAGGATAAATTGCTTTTACTGACATAAAGAAAGATTTGTTAATTACTTGATCAATATTTTGTTCTCCCTTTTATACGTGTTCTTTGGCTGTTTACTTTAAGTTTTGATGCGGTTGGTGAAAATTTCAGTTTCGCCCCCTCACATTAAAAAAAACAGCAGTGGAAAAACTCCAGCTTCCGTAATTTTCAATTTTATAAATAGGGTTAGGTACATAATAGTACAAATATACTTTAGTTTAACGTAAAATGTAAACACGAATGAAACCATAAATTGGTTTAAACTAAAAACTTTCTTTGATCTCTTAAATTTCATTTTAAACTATTTTGGCTAAAAGTTCAGTTTTACTAAATTTTAGGTTATAGTTTGGACAAAACTTATATTTTACATTTTCCCCTTAAATATTAAGTCTTATTATTCATAAACATTATTTGTCAATTGCCCACCCAACCATCCAAGTAGGTACTAAAGAGCTCTTGTTTTTACTTTCCGAACCCTTGTGTCAGGAAAGTATCGAACAAAACTTGACCCTACAATTTTTGACAGGTTTTCTGGTTTTGAAGTTCACTGAAACATTTTGATGAGTTTTAGAAGGATGTCTGTATGAATCTGTGTACGTCTGTGAACACGATAGCGTATAAACGAATCAACCAAATCATTCCAAATTGTGAATTTAAGCTTTGTCTGCTGTGTTAGGAAGTCAGATGAAAATAATTGAAATCACCTAAAGGGAGGGGAGGGGGTTACTTGAAGTTGCCATAATGCATCATAACTTCGAAACGAAATTAAATATATAAAAATATTAAATACCGAAAAGTATCGCATGAAATTTCCTATTTTTTATTGTTATATGAGTTTGTCTTTAAAATTTACAATTCAGATAAACCTGAAGTAAAATTGTACAGGGTGTTTCAAATATTTTCATGAAATTTTTCTGAAGTATAAAAGAAAGATGAAAGTTGTTAATAACAAAGCTTCGTTTACTAATTATCGTAAATTGCAATTCGAGATGAATTGAGAATATAAAGGTCATGCGAGATTAGTAATTCTTATTTTTTCTAAACAATGTATATTAGTCCAAAATTTTATTTTTAATTAATTTAATGTGACCCTAGCACAGGGTCTTACAACAACATTCTGTATACATCTTACTCATTTTGTTAATTTTGCAATACTTCATGTAATATCGTGATGTCATGACGTATTTCAAAATTCAATTTGAACTTAATAATTGAGTTGAGAAAAAGTAAGATGGCCAAACTTATTCTTTTAATTTAAATTAGAACAAAATTTATATTGATTAAAATTAGTTTAAATAAAAAGAATTGAAGTAAAATGTAGTTATCGCAAGGATGAAAACCTGCCAACTTGCTGTAATTGAGAACTTGGCGGGTTACTGTCTAAACAAACTTTATAGCAATAGCGAAGTAACCTGTAAAAGAATACTTGTCAGTTTGATGGCCGAATAAATTTATAGCAACCGAGTCCCGGGAAAATTGCTGGCTCAGGAATCTTACAGAAACTTGTAAATGAGTATCTGCCAGATACCTGTACTAACAAGCTTATGGCAACTTGTAAACGAGTGCCTGCCAGGCGCCTGTAATAAGAAACTAACAGCAATAGCCAAGTAAACTACCCCTGCCAGCTATCTGTCTGGTGCCTTCCACCAAAATATAGATTTTACAGGTAATAGCCAGCAAAAATATTACTTGGGATAGCACCCTGAAATATTTATAAACCGATCGTAAAATTTTTAACAGATTTAGTTGTATATCGTGACGATGAACTATTAATAAATTATTGTATAATACAATTTTTGTATAATTTTAATAGCAGGTCAATTAGATCAACATTAGAAAAAAATGTACTATGAACTTTTACTTAAAAATATTCGGCTAAACATTAAAATTTATAAATACCCATAAATACCTAACTATATAAAATTTTTCATAGATTTACTATTGAAATTATGTAACAATCTTGTTAAAAAATATAATTAATGTATGTCGATGACTACATCAGATTTGTTACTCTTTATTTACTTTATTAAAATTTAATTTTTATTCTAATATAATATAGTAATTGAATAAGCTAGAAGCTAGTAAATAAAAATTGCATACTTGATGTAATTATTATTTTCATGTAAAACAATACATTGTTTTATTAGGGGTTATAGTGCCACTTCTCGTCGCTAGTCTCTAGGGTTTGACGGACGAGCGCAGGGAGTTCGACAGCTACAAACGAGCAATAAAAAGTCATTTTACTCGGAAATAGAATATACGTTAAAAATAATTTTATAATTATAACTTTTTTATACTTATTTTAGAAATTAAATAAATTATGAGGTTGATATGATACGAAATTTAAAATAATTTAACTAATAGATGTGACTTTTTAAAAAGCTTTGTTTTAAAAAGTACTAAACGTGGTGCATCAAATACGTAAACAAAACATAATGTCGGTAAAAAACGATTGAAACAAAAATATAGGGTTAAAAAATATAAATTAATTTTATTTATTCATGTGCGTATTTACATTTTAGTTGTTCAGTTCTTTAGGTAGATACTATATAAAAGTACATAACTTTTATTAAAGGTTTTGGGCTATTACAATTTTCCTGCAGAATATAATATTATATTTGCAAAATATTGAAAATATAAAAACTATATTTAGTTTTTATTGTTTAATTAAAAGGGTAAATTTTAAAGTTAATTATAATATTTTAAAAATATTTTGTAAATAATATTGAAAAGTTTAAACGTAACATATTATTACAGATAAATAATTTTGAAAAAAAATTATCATTTCGATTGAAATTTAAATATCAAGCAAAAGGATTTTAAAAATAATGCTGAGTGGGTATATGTACATACGCTCATTATGTAAACTGGAAGCACATGCTTTAAGAGGTCAACATTTTCAACGTTGGGATATGGTTTTGTACGCATGGTTACTCTCAAATAGCCTCTGTCTTACAAGTGCACAAATCCTTCCACATTAAACCGTATTTTCAAGAGTTTGTAGTAAATTTTTGCTATTTCCTTTACATTCTTAAAAATCTGATAAATTATGTTCACAATATAGTTGGGGCGAATAGGTAGTATATTAAAATTACAATAGGCACGACTCGTTTAAATTTAACTTTTTCTTGATTCGTAAATTAGTACATAATTATGCGATTTGGAATTAACCATATCAAAAAAAATGTAGGTATGTTTCCATTTCAAAAGTATAAAAATAAAAGGAATAATTTAGTCATCCCGTGTTTGGTGTTTCAGTATTAGAATGATATAAATCGAAGGATATCGAGAGCGTATTATGGAGAATAGAGTGCACAAAGCACTTGGTCAGCTACTAGAACAGTTTCGGTTATGCATTTTACCGATATGATATAAGTTTCAATTATTTCTAAATTATTTATTACAGAAGAAGCAATTTTTCAAAAATTTTATGATTATAATTCAAAATAAACTATAAACACTTTGGAAAATTCCTTAACAGACAACAATACATTTTCACGGTAGAGCAGCATAACTATCAAGACGATAGTTGTTGGAGTGGTAGAACTTCTCGAGCGTCTTCCATTACATCAAACTGTTATTGCCCATAAAATCTGCGCAACCGTCAGAATACTTTCTATTTTGGTGGAAATAGATCTGAAATTCAGTTACCGGAATTTTTTGGATACTGCAGTTCTTTGACAAAAACTAATTTGCCTGATTTTATCGGTACCGCAACCTGTACAATATTTACTCGTTCTTATTCCAATCGTTTGGACGAGCAATGATTTTACGTGGGGTCGTATTAAATATTTCAGTACAGTCCCTGACCTTCTGCAAATGGCCTCGGACGTAGAAATCATTGAGTTTTGATTCAAAATACAGCACTAGAAATTATTTTGAATTGAATTTTAATGAAGGAAGTGAATTAGTCATAATTTAAGGTTGCATACAAGTTTGGAATTGGCATTGTCGCTCAGTTTTTTAACATAAAAACGTTAGGTAATTACACGTAAAACGTACCTACTAAAAAGTAAGTAGGAATAAAATAGAAAAATTAATTAATAATGAAGTACATAGAAAGAAAATTTAAGAAGTAGAAGAATTCTCAACTAGAACACTGTATACGTATAATATTGTAAATATTTTTATTTGTTTCTCATTTGTAAACGTCAGTTTCCAAAAACACAATATTAATCAAGAAAGTTTATTTTATCAAGTCACTAACTTGTAAAACTGACAGTTAACTTGCAAAATTTTTACAAGTTAGTAGTATTATTTACATTAGGAAATTTTGTTTTATCGTCATATAATATGTTGAAAATCATGGTACAATTGTTATTTCCAGTAACACAGATTTTTGATGATGAAAGAGTTGATACTGATGATGATGAACCATCTGTTGACTCAGAAACTGCTGAACTCGAGGACTGCAGAACATTTGTACTCTCCTTACTACCAAATAATTTGCTAGACATTTCGATTTTTTTGTTGACCGAATCATCGACATAACTCATCGCAATTTCGGTGCTCTTCCACCCTCCTGCACGCTTTAGTGCTAAAATATCTCCACCCGAATCCGCAACCATAGTGGCTCCAGTTCTGCGAAAAGAGTGGCCGGTGTATAACTCTGGGTTTTTTAAACCTAAATATTTCGCTATTTGCTTTGGGACACCACCAATAGTGTGCTGGCCAGCATTAAGGGAAATGCACTTTCCATGTCGGTATGTCAAAAAAAATCTTAGGCTTTCTGTTCCAGGAGGCCGAAGATTTACATATTTTCTGTATAACATGCAGGGCTTGAAGCTGCAGCCATCATCGGTTATGGTGAATCTTCTTGTTGTTAAATTTTTTGTTTGCCGCAATGTCACAATAACGTATTTTCCCATATCTTCTACATCATTCATGTTTAAGGAGAGAATTTCGTCACATCGACAACATCCAAAAATCCCAAATATTGTTACAATTTTCGCCAGCAACCACTGGTCATCAGGAGCATGTAAAAGAAATTGTTCAACCTCTTCTTTACTTAATACCTTGGCCTTTTTTGGCGCATAACGCTCATTTTTTCGTTTCAGAAACGCTATTACCTTTTGAAATCTGCAAATTAATGACAACTAAACGTCATATTTTTCAATAAATTTTTTAAGGAAAACAAACCTGCGAACAGGGGCATTTTCTTTCATTTCCAAGCAGCTTTTCAGCATAGACCATTTTGCCCATAAAGTATTAGGGCTGAATCTAGCTGATAGTTGATTCAAGTATACCAACAAAACATCTTCAGTTACCCCAATCACACTATTTTTGTTTTGCCACTTTTTGAAGTCGTCGTATTCTCGCTCGTACCTTGAAGCTGATTTTGCAGGTAATAAACTTGAAGCTACACTGCTGGCTGCCTCAATAATTTCTTTTGGTACATTCATTTTCGCTTTCGCCAAAACAAATGTAAAGAAAAATAAACAGACATGTTCATGGCAACGCTTCCATAGCTTACGACATTTGCGACAAATTATTGAGATTTTTTTGGAATTTATCTAACCTTTTTACAAATGAGAAACAAATAAAATATAAAACAATGCACGCAAGGTAACGGGTTTTACTGGCTCAAGGAGGTAACTGACTCGCCTGCGGCTCGTCAGTTATATCCTCCATTCGCCAGTAAAAACCCTCTTACCTTGCTAGTAATGTTATATACTATAATTTGAATTGTAAGAAATCTTCTCTATTCAATAATGTATTAAAACAAAAACAAACAAAAGTTTATTCAGACAACCTAAGATAATCAAGACAAGAAACTTATTTTTTAGTTTCGCTATACAAATAATAACAATGATGTATTAAAAGATAAATTTTTATGTCAAAGCCAACGAATTTATTTTAATATATTCTGGAAAAATTGTAACCATAAAAGACAGTTCCCCATAAAACAATCAAAATTAACATTGGAATTTATTGTTGCCATGGGGCACTGTTTTTGTTTTTAGCATTTAAACTTAAATAAAATAAAAGCGAAAACGAAGTTTTCTTATAATAATTCAAATTAAAGAATATATTGCAATGATATTTCCCCATGCATATGAGTTCAATTATATTTCAGAAAAACATTCTTATAATTGAAAAAAAATTTTTTTTGTAAAGTAACAACTGATGTGTTCCACATTTGGTCATATCTCAGTGCAGCAAAGATAACCTTCAAGCTCGTGATCCACTTTGTCATAAGTCATTTGAAAATAAAATTTTAAACATTACTGTTCTTATTTCCAACCATGATTTTACGACTTTAATTTGAATATCGTGTGCTTTCTTATTGTAATATATCTAATTATTTTAATAAAGCCTGAGCTTGAACTTCGACGAATTTTTATTTTTTGATTTTGTTTAATCCCAGCCCGAATGGGCTAATCCCTCAAATTTTTTTTTTCATTAAAATCGAAAATTTAAGTGATTTTAAACCCCTCTTGCGTAAAAAAAATTTTTTTTTTAGCAATTTTAACGATCGTATTGAAGTTCAAAAATTGAAATATTTTTAAATAATTAAAACGCGGTAAATAATGACGTATCAAAAGGTAAGCCAATAAGAACCCAATACACTCCCACTATTGAAGGTTAATTATTTTTAAATGTCACTTGGTATACTATAACCTTAAAAGTTATTTACAAATTGCATATTTTCATAGTGAACGTAGATGGCGTATTTTGTATGCATGGTTGCCAAGTTATAATAAGTATTTGAATTTACGGATTTTTAACAATTTTTAAACACATCACATGGGTAGACTCAAGGATGTCATTTTCGCATACATATAAACGTGGCATCGTGGTAAATGCAATTTTAATTGCAAATTGTGATTGGACTACCTTTTGGTACGTCACAGAATGGCGACTTTTCAAACGTATACGTTTAAAAAAGGCACTTTATTTAATTAGTATAGCGTTTTAAAATTATATATTTGTAATTATATATAGTATTTTGCTATGGGCCATCGATTTTTATAGGTAAAAATTATATTTTTGACAACACGGGACAACCCCATTAAATTGTTTTCACTTGAAAAAAAAGCATAATAAGTCCTAGACGACCTTGATTTGAAATTTTTTAAAAACTTTTTTATGCTATTTGGAATTATTTTTACACGAACGTGAAATTTAAAATCAGATTAACGTTTTTTGTAACATTGACGGTATTCATATAATCTTGAATTATAAAATTGTTCAATGTCTATTGAATCATAATTAATAAATGCTCCATTTTTTGCCACAGATCTTCGTTTTTTGAATATTTCTGTTACGTTTAGTAATTTCTTCGTCAAAAAATGTTGCAAAATTAGTTTTATTTGGTAAATTTCCAGGCACCCTAGCAAATTAAAACTTCTCCCACACCAAACAGAACTTTAAAAATATTAATAAAAAATTGAACGTCTTACTGTTACACATATCGCCAACAGTTTCTAAAGTAACAAAAATGCGCTAACTTCAATGTTCATTTAAAAATGTGAATGCACTTATGTTAAGCTAAATCTACTAGTAATTCACCTATCAATACTAACATAATATTACTTGCTTTATGCACAATCACTTCAGGAAATCATTGTTGCAAATTACTTTTGTCTCTCGAAAACTAATAACACCGCATGACTGTCAAGACTGCCACTACAAAGACATTAAAATTGGATAGAACGGTATCTTGGATGGTGAAATATATCATATTAAAGTGTCATTTGTGTGGACGGATTAGAATACAAAATATTTCAAATGTCTCACTGTTACCCACGTCTCACCGTTACCCATGCTTCCCTACAACTTTACTTTAAAAACCCGTGCCCCATTGATTAGTTGATTCCGAAGTTTCTGAATATCTAAATATTTTAGCCCGAATATTCGTCTGTGCAATATAAATTTGACCTTTAAGTATGTACTTGTACTTAAATAACGAC
The DNA here is from genome assembly GCA_932274525.1 of Podabrus alpinus. Taxonomy (NCBI): domain Eukaryota; kingdom Metazoa; phylum Arthropoda; class Insecta; order Coleoptera; family Cantharidae; genus Podabrus; species Podabrus alpinus. Next base: position 60,126,210 of record OW026457.1, on the reverse strand, counting down.
TATGAATCTGATCGTTAATAGCGGAATATCTTTAAATATATTGTTCTAAACAATTGAATTTTTATTAAAAACCTTTGAAGCTCAAGCGACGGAAATAGAAGCTCATAGAAGTTTAAACGAATTTCAAACGATTGACATCAATTTTATTCAAAAATGTGTAATTGGAGAGTGGGGGGGGGAAGTATCTCCTTCTCTGGTTTAATTTCCACCCCTGCTGTGACTCGTCCTACTTTATCATAAATTTCTTTAGGCTTTTATTTTTCAAACACTCATCTGCTTCCACTAATAAAGTACAACCTTTTCCTATAATATTTCATTATCCAATTCATTTTTTATAAATTTAACCACATCCAAACTAATCCAGCTCGCAAAACTTGAATCTGAACTTCTTCACTGAAATAGTTGCACATCGATAATTCGACAATTTTGAAAATTTTTTAGATGCAATACTACATTCTAACTTTCCAATTACTTTTGTTCCATTTGAATAAGAGAACACACCTGGTATTTTAGTAATATAAAAAGCATCGATTTTAGATTCAATTTTATGCACAAAATATTTGTTTCCCTATTTTTACTTGTATATGATTTCTTTCAAATTAGAAAGAGATGCGGATAATTATTACCACGAATTAGTCAAAATCTAGCAACAGGAGCCTATATTGTCCTGACTCCAACGAGGAAATTTAAATATTAAAACAAATGTTAAAATCACCGTATTACTGCAATTTGTTCAACATACACAGCTCGTGTAAATGCTGTAATGTGGTAACAATTTGTCAAATGTGAAATGTCAACTTAAATTTTATTTAGAACGGATTTTCAACAATCACTGAAAAGTGATTATCATTCAAATTAAAATTAGAAATTTTCAGGTTTAAGATGAGGCAACAAATAATTAAAGAATTTTATGAAGATTTAGGGATGTCAAAGAAGTAGTCGACTTCAATAATTCTAATGTAGGAATTTTAATTAATTTTAGATAAGATGATTTTCATGCCGTCAAAGTGGATACAATTTTGGAGATGTACCGTCATACTTAATGGAAATATCTTCTAGCAGTTAATATTAGAATTACGAAACTCTCCTTTATTTTTTTTGGTTGTGTATTTTATAAATAAATTATTGATTATTGATTTTGATATAACTAAAATCATTTTTTGTTGCGGGCCTGAGAAATTCTGGTGGGAGAGTCGCCGTTCGTCCACCTATTTTTGTTCCAACAAACAAATTTTCACATCATACTTGACGAGAAATGTTCCAGTAGTTGACATTACAATTACCGAACTGTTTATTTTTATTAGTTGTGTATTTTGTAAATAAATTATTTTTGTTAGATCTAAACAATTTTGTTGCGGGTCTGACGAATTTCGGGGGGAGGGCCGACGTTTATACACTGCTGTTTTAGACTGAACGAATCGACCAAATATCATTGGAATAGATGAATACTATAATCAAAGATTTGTATGCATTAAGGGGTATGGGGGTAATTTTACCTCACCCTTAATGAAAAAAAATTAAAACTACAATTTAAAATGTTTAAGTCCATATTTTATCTATATTCTAATAAATTTAAACGAAAATGTTGCCGTCATAATATAATGAAAAGTTTTAATACATTATATGGACGGTAGGTAAATGTAATGTACCAAGAAGGTTTTATGTTTTTATTTTACTTTATAGTTTGTTGCGTTCGTTCCGAAATTATAATATTAAAACTGTTATAGTAGCTAAATAGTGGAACATACTTTTATGAATTTCACACCTGTACACTTTTATATATTGTTCCACAAGCAATTCTTGTGCGTTTCCAAGCAGCAGATAACAGACAATAATGATGAATTTTGAACACGCTTAGGAGCAATTCAGATGAACACTTATTTGCATATTCATTTAAGCGGAAATTTTAATATAAAATGATTTCATCACAATGAAATTCTTAAATATTCAAGCTTATTCCGCATGCAGTTGAAATCCTGGATTCTATTCACAAACAAAGCTTTCTCGGCTTGAAACTTGTCGTATCGGGACTAGACGACGGCTGCAGCTAAAAATACCCAAGTATTTTCAGCATCTGCCTAATTGCCCACGCTTACTAGATTTTAATTTGTCACAAAGATATGAACATTGGGGAGTGCATTCATGTAAAGTTTTTAATTAAATATTCCTGGCAGAAAGATCCTGCTTTAAACTTCCTCACATAATAATAGTCAACTCCACAATTTCTTATTTATTATTGCATTAAGAAGGCACTATGTGATGGTTTATTATTTGAATTTATTAAAAGGTTCTTTTAAGAAAACTTTAGTTTGATTTATGATAATGAAATTGCTAAGATCCATTAGTTAAATTAAAAACTGAAAGGTTGTCTTACAGAGCCATAATAATTTTAAAATATATACATACGAGTATATGACATTTGTTTATACGTTGACTGCTAAATTATGTACTTCATGTTCAGCTCCCCTATGCTTTCGAATAATATACATACTGCTGTGATTTAAAATGACCCCACACAATACAAATGGTTGTAAAACTGAATTCATCATTATATTTAGGAAAATTAAGCTAATTTTAAGCATTAGATTGAACAGATAAACACATCCAACTCTATTTCAGATATTGTAGACTTAAAAAGATCTTTAAAGATGAGAAAGCTATATCAAAACCTGCTAAATACATTCAATTTGAAGGTGAACAAGTCAAAATCTTCTAATAAGATGCTTTATCTTAGAAATGATTAAATTTGTTACAATTTGTTATCTGAAAAACATAACCTTTACGTTTATAAACTTTGAATTGATAGATCTCTGTGAATAACTTGTTATATGAAAATCTGTTTATAACCAAAATTCTATTATATCTAATTGTATGTGATAACCATAAATTCATGTCAAAAAAATGTAAAAAGGTACATAAGGGTGAAAATCCATTAAAGGTTGATAAGTGAAACGTGATAATGAAAATAGTCAAATGTACTACTTCAAATGTCTGCCAAATCAACTACTGTGATGGAAATCAACTGGAAAGCATAGGATAAGTAATCTCTTCAATAATGGAACCAACTCTGGAAATTACATGAAATTTCATTAAAGTAAAAATCGCAAAAAGGAATAAATTTGACTCACAAATTGTTGAAGTCAGCTCAAATTGGTATTTTGCGCAAGCAAAAGTTAGTTGAATTTTAATATTTGAAGTGGAAGGACGTGTGCAACGCGATCCAGCAATTCAATCAATTTGGTCGATAAAAATCCAAGATGGCAAACTTAGTTGCGTCTCCTACAAATGAAAAGTATTGATTATCAACTCAACTCTCAAATATCCGAGAATTATATAATATAAAATTACTTACCGGCATAAAATTTAATTAAACAACACAATTGGAAAGTTAAATTTGGATAATTTCTATAATAACAAGTCAATCCAAATGAGAGAAGATCCAACGCGTCGTATCAACTGAAACATCTGACGTGGAAGTGTCTCATAGTGCGCTTGTGTTTATCAAGATAGTGTTTTTCTACGCAGACTTATATAAAAGTCCGGATTATAAATTCAAAAGTTATTTGAAAATTTTTATTATTTTTATTAACTTTACGCCTTCAGCATTTTACGTACAGGATGCTGGGAAAAGACTGTAAAAAGTGAATTTTCGGCTACCCTATTTTATAAACATTTCATAACAAAACATTATTTTCTTTTATTTTACGCTTTACCAAAAGCAACCATATTACTATAAAAACATTTAACCCGTTTAGATAACGGAAAGACTTAAATTTATTTAAGCACTTAGAAGAACAGAAGAAAGAAAAGGATCTTCATTCTATATTTTTGATTATTGTAAAACATTCTGGTGACGGATATGATATCTGTATAAATTTTTTAAATTGATTATTTGCGCTTTGCGATATTATTGAATATAGAAATCATTTCTAAGTTGATGCAATTTTGTATTGTTATTATCAAACATTTACAGGTCAGTATTCTAAATTTTAAAGATCATTCAAATAAAGAAGTGGATCATTTATCTGGTAAAAACAATTAAGCATTTTTATTCAGTCATTAAATATTTTTCTATAATTTCAAAACAAAACTTTTCAACTTAATAAGCAACCACCCCCTAATTTATCCTAATACCTGCAATACTCTGAGAGAGCCTTAGACTGAGCTAAACAAGAGGGACAAGTTGGTGAACTCTCTAATTAAATTTTAGCACGCGAATTTAACATTTACATTTTTTATATTTTTCATTCATTTGAATGTGGCGCCCAACTTAAAAAGCCGTGTCTAACTTTTAATATAAGAGAGATCACAGCAATACATAGTTCAATAATATACCTAATATACAGGTATATAATATCATTAACTATTGAAATTAATAATATTTAAAAATTTGGTATCTTTACTTAGCTTGTTAATGTTTTAAATAAAAATTTATTATCGTATTTTACCTACTACCGTGCGAAAAGACCTTCTTTTCGAACATACTCGTATTTCCGGACTTCCATATTCGTGCTAGCGCGAAAAGTAACGTTTATGCTTAATTATTCTTGTTTTATAACATCATATAGGTTATAGAGGTTTACTTTTCGTATTGTATAGTCGGAAGAAAATCAAAAAACTTATCTAAATTTGTTCGCCACTACTTAAGGAAGTGACACATTACATATCCTTATCGGACTGTCTTAAGATAACGTTACCGTCCACTTATTAATTGCTATCGCTTGTTATTTTGGCACCCCGCAAAATATAGTTTAGGAAAATATAGACTTAAGAATGTGCAGCGATAGCAACTTATATGTATGATTATGCACGTGCACCTTATCACTTACAAGTTTATCATGTTGCGAGTTATATCTTCCCTAATTTTTATTTGTCATAAAACAAAATGTAATATTTTTATTATGTCTGTTTTTAAATGTAATTGTAGTAGCGAACAAAATATTTTACTAAAACTTGGGGGGTAATAGATTTACCGCCCACGTTTATTAATATACTATTCCGCTTTTCGCTTTAGGAGAACTGAAATATTTTATCATGGGCCCCCCCACAACTTCGTTATTTTTTATCGAAGGTTTTTTGATGTTTTGGTTTGATTTTGTTCATTTCGAATTTAAATTTCAAAAATAACTAAATGAATAACCTGAGTTAATTAAATTCAATTTTACCAAAATTTATTTCCCCATATAGGTAAATGTTTTTACTTTTGCTTATTATTGCGGTGCTGAAATTTTATACGGACGTAGGTTCCATAATAGATAGACGGAGGAAAAATAAATATCATCGAGCCCACATAACTCCTTTACCTATCAAAGTAGTTTTGATTGTTCAGCTTCTTTTTCTTCATTTCATATAGAAATAGATTTTCCTGTACGTAAAAAAATACTGTCGCAATCCTGTCCCACAGCCGGAAATCGCTTAACTTATATAATATTAAATAACTTTTAACAATAACATTAATAACAACTAAAAAAAAACAAAACTTACATAATTGAGCAAAATTCTCTTCTAACCTCTACCGCTGCTTACCAAATCAACTACTCCCCTCCAACACCTTCGTTCAATCAACCTTTAATATTCCTGTCTCAGCATCCCATTTCCTGTCATGCAGACTATACTCTAGCATAAATTTTTATTATTTTATAATGCTTATTCTAATTAGCAATAGTTCTTTCACCTGACAGGACCGTATTATAAAATATTCACCATAAAATATTACCAAATTATTTCTTAATTTGACAATACCTGGGTCGTCACGGAACTTTTACCATTTTTGTCCCATCACAAATAAATTAATTTTACCAAAATGTTATATAATATACGGGTGTTGATATACCACTCCGAATCTCAAATTTTTGTTCGAACATACCTGTAGTTTCACTGTTTTGTAGAAGAAATAAAGTCACAAAGGTTTAAAAAAGACCCCGTGCTTTGAAATTTTATCTTCATTTGTGCAGAACTACGGTATTTATTTATTGTACATTTTTTGATTTTCTTGTGATTTCTCAAAAATAATAATTGCATTCCTTTGAAAAATGTATAGGTTTTCTTTTATTTTCTACTATTTTTCAAATATTTTCTAAACTTTTTTGTACTGTTTTGCACGGTAATTAAAGAAATGTTGAGATGAAGAAGAAAGACATTTTTACTATTTTCCGTAACATTAATGGTTTAGAAGTAAAAGCAATTTCAAAGAAATTATCTGCCTCTCAAAGAATTAAAAATATTTAGTTGCATTTTTTATGTCCCACTGGCGCTCTGCAAAATTTTTCAGGTAAAATTGAAAAGTTTTATGTTGGCTAGTACATTGTAAACATTGATTTGTTTGTGGGGGGGGTGCTAAAATATATCCCCCCTTTAATTAAATTTAAAGGCAACGCAACGGTTCGACATGAAATCCACGACTTCAGCTCTCCAACAAGCAACATGAGCAACCATTAACATCTGAGTTGTGCGTTATCAACTTTTACTGGTACATGTTGTCTAAAAGTTACTAAATGAATTTTTTCCATCTTTACTTTCTTCTTCCCATTATTCTAGGACTTTGTCCTACACTTCCCAACTATACGAGACACTGTTGGTTTTGTGAGCAGTTTATGATGGCAAATCATTAATACAGGGGCACCGCCGTCATTACGTGCCCTCCGAAGCACGGAAGACGCTCAAGAAATTTTAAACTGTACCCTGAGTCAAACCGGGGAGCCCTATGTTAGCAATTGATGGCGCTAACTATCAGGCCATTACCGTCACCTTTTACATTCTGTTCTATTTTATTCATATTGAAGTTAGTAGTACCGTAGTACTCAATACTGTAGTATCGTAAGTTGACCAGTTTATGCTATAATTATAGATGTATTGGTTATCCCTAAATTTTGACCGTGTTTTTTAAATACTTTTTAAATAAAATGCTTACAAATTACAGTCTTCATTTTTTGTTCTTGGTTATTATAGTATTAATAAAAAAGTTACATACATAATATACTACTATGATATAATCGTATTATACATAAACTGGTATTATCTACAATGCGTTACAACAAATTTGAAAACTTTTTATTGTGATAGGCGGCATTCTCAACATTAAATTATACTTGAGGTCATTGATTATTTATAGAAGAAGGAATGCAGAAGGGAGGGTCGTAACACGAGCAAGGACCAGGTGACATATGATGTTATATTCAGAACACGATAACGCAGATGGTTGGAAGGATTATTAGACCGTACTTCCTTAGGCCGAGTGGTCTTGAATTTGTGAAGCGAAACTACCAATTCATGTTTCTTAAATACTGGAGCATTAGAAGTATACCATTAATATTTTGCGAATCTCTTAATTTTAATTGCTTTTACTTTGCTAATATAATATGTATAGCATTAGAAACTACGAGTATTATATTTTTATTTCTTTTACAAACAATTTTATTTCCAGGTACATAAATTGGAAAACTAACAAACTCTTCTTGTATCTTTACAATTTGTATTTACTACCTTGAAAATAATGCGATGTTAATTTTATGGTAAAAACTTGATTAGATTTTGACCGGAAACCGTATATTAAAACTGTGCTTTTATCTACATACATCTTCTATAACTACTACACAATAATTAACTAAAAAAAACTTACTTGCAATGTTTTATATTCTTATAACATTCGTCTAATATTTTTTCTTTCTTTAATAACAAATGATTTTATAAGAGAAGAATGAAATAACAAAATGTAATTGCTTGGATTTTGATTGACATCGCATCACAAATATTTGATTCGCCAATACCCAAAAACGCGTGTACATACCTCGCGGTCGGAGGGGACCTTCTAAAGGAAATTTTTATTACAAAGGAGAATACCCCGAAGTTATCTTGATTTCCTTCACATGATTTGATGAATATGGTGAACTGAATAAGAGAACAATACAGCATTTTTTGTAAATATTTTTATATAGTTATACTATCAATAACCCGAATGGAATTAGGGATAATTTTTGCAATTATTCTTTTCCTCTATTTTTCTGCTTGCAAGAGATCTTTTCTGTGCTTCTGTGATGTAATAATTAGTGTAAATTTAAAATATAGTAGATTGAAGTGATGAACCCTGTGGCAACCCTATGAAGTACGATACGTACGATACCATAATATCGAATTCTATTTTAACGTACGATAAGATAACTATTAAGTCAATCATGTATCTTTGTTAAATTTCACAATATTGCAATTTGGTTCAATGACATTCAATATCAATTTAAGCTACGAAATATGCCCTTATTACAACATAATTCAATAGTACCACCGTTGTATAACGACTCTTGTCCATTGCATCGATTGATAGTTTCACTAAAAGTTTTTTGAATTTCAGCTTGACAAGCCAGTAATAAATTATTATTTCTATTATTAAAATAAATTTTAAAAGTTAACCAGTTAATTAAATAATATAAAATTCTAAATAGTTTCTATTCGTGCTGCGTTTAGAGAAGTTTTTATATTTTAATATTAATTCCAGGAGTAAAAAAGTTTTTATAACTACTTTTTTTTTTCCTCTTATATAGCGTTTGTAACTACAAGGTAATTACGCTTTTTGTTGGTATGGGTTTACTTGTAAGGGTTACTTTTGGTAGGGTTTGTTTTTTGTAAGGTTTTTGATCCACAGTGTGTGCATGATGCATACCGGGGAACTGAGTAAGCAATTCCGCGAGGTCCGTTATTCGAACCAGAAATTACCGCTCCGAATTCAACCAGTATGCATTCTAGCCACCGCTGTGAACTTAACTACTTTAAATATAACATTTTGTTGATTTTTTTTTAAATCTTATTTACTTACATTATTTGTTGAAAGCAAATAAATGTTAAAAATTTCATTGTTATTATTTACTTGGCTTGTAAATTTTAATATTATTTTAATATCAATTACACAAGTTAATACTACTTTTAATATTTTTGCGCAATGTAAACTGTTAAAAAAATTATTGAAAACTCTATGCCAAATTTATAACAACGGATCGATTACATTTCAACCGCTAACCTTGTTTAGCAAAAAAATAGAAGTGTTTACAAATTAATGTACTATTATATCAAATGAACTTCCAGAATGGATCTCCACATCAGCACAATAGCTAGATTTTTTTTCCTAAATTAGTATAAAAGTTCCGAATCATTTTAACAGGGTAACTGCAATTTTGCATGTCCATAAGACACTGCAGTGTTCATTGAATTCGGTCTTATTGGGGAGGTCCAACCCTCTCCAATATTATAATTTTGTAAGTGTCATCGATTGCGTATGCGAAAAAGAGTTTTTTAAGCAATGTTTTTAAAGGCCGCCCATAGTTGTTGATATAATTTAGCCAAAAAGTACGTAATTAGCGCTAAGATTTACAGATATATTGTGCTAGGCACCACCGATTAACTCAACTTATTCCTTATCTTATCTCCTTATATCTCTTCTCCCTCTCCAATTTATCCCCCTTCCAACATCCCGATTTTACTTCGAATTCATATTTCGGTTCCAAATTTTTGTGTTACCATTCCCCCGAAATTAGTTTAATTTTAGTTACATAATATCAATACCAGATGAATGAGATTAAGCGAGATCCGCTCGCACATGCCCCACTTCGCGAATCATGCTTGCTAGCTGACCAGGCTCGTAAACAGGTGCATCCCCGAATCAATTCAAGCAGATCAATTAATGAGAAATGAGGAAATGAATAGGATTTAAAGACTTTAAAGGTTTATAACATCACTTTAATCAATCCAAAATAAAAAATTTTAAATTAAAGATAAAGATAAGGCGTTATAATCAAGGTCAGATTAAGGAAAAGGGGTGTCTCTGTACCTATTGGAGCCATACCGATTAAGGATATATCATTCACATACAAATGCAAACAAAGCTTAAGCTCAGTGCGTGAAGTCAGAACAACCTCGACAAAAATAGATCGCATTCGCCTTAAAATATTACTATGGTTTCGACCTTGCTTCCGAATAAAATTGATCGCTTCGAATACATATTGGTGAAACAATACCATTATCATGGCCTGCTACTGCTCGAGTTCAACACAGCTGAAACGTCAAGAAAAGTCCTCACGCCCAACACCGTATTCGATGCATATGCAGAAGTTTTGTGAGGGTCCTAAATTAAAGGCAACTTTGTAATTACTAAAGCAATTTCTCACAGAAAGTTACCTGCCTTGGTGAACGTAAACTTATATAAGTATTTTGTTTATAACACAATGTTTACATCAAATTCATTTATTTAACAAAAGTGAACCATTTATTAGATAAAATAATTATCAACGTGCATAGCATCAGAGGCATGCTGTTGTATACTGGTTAAGGAGATATCAATTAGGTATCGACTACTCCTGCACATGCAAACATTTATATTTTTGAAATATTTATTTAACATTGATGTAATTTTGTATTCACCAAGGGCAGATTATTTCCTGTGAGAAATTTATTTAGCAATTGCAAAGTTGCCTTTTAGTTTAGGATGCTCACAAAACATTTGCATATGCATCAAAGACGGCTTTAGGCGCGAGGACGCGTATTCACTGTGGAAGATAACAAAATAAATCAAAAATTCGCAAAATACAAACATACATACCTGTTAGAACAAACACTGGTAATTGGGCCAGAAATGATGAACAAATGACAAATTAAATTCGCCGAACTTCTTCAGAATGTTTTCTAGTCATTTCCAACGCAAGTACCGCTGGCAGAAGAAGAACCCATCCTGTAACTACTCGCTACACCCTATGAAATGAATCTTCCAATCACGAAGTTCATGATGAATGTTATATCCAAATACCAAGAAAGCTTCAGGAAAAACCAGGTAAGGATGCCTCAGAAATATCATCTAATTTATTCTTTCTCTACGTTGCATTCAATTATAAATGTATGATGTCTATATATTTATGTTATAGATAATTCTTCTCTCTCTTGATTCCACTCCCACCTCGTCCAGAATACAAAACATCTTTTTCTAATTCACTCTGTCAAAGGCCTTTTCAGCGTCAACAAAAGCAACAAATATGTATCTGAAAAGATCCATCTTCTTCGGAAGAAAGATCGAAACCATGATCATACATTAAGGTGAATGTGATTAATTTTTGATGAGCTTGTTTTGCGTTTCCGTACTATGCTGATGAATTTCCCTCATCATTTCTTTACTCTTGGAGTTTTTTTACATGTGCAGAAGTAGTTGATATCTAAATGATATATCCTCAACCAGTATGCCCTGATACGTACTTATAAATTGAAAGATCGGTATTAGAGAGATTTGTGTACGCTTGCGCTTCAGTCGACGAAACGGAGATTTTACCTACTAGTTAGTTCAGGTTGGTAATAAATGAACGGATCGTTGCAGAATTTTAGATCAAAGATTCGAGGTTAAAGGTACAAGGATTACGGTAATTATTCACAAGTTATTCTACTAAATAATTAAATCCATCCTAGAGAAAACAAAATAGACACATGTCTAAAAGTTATGTAATTATTGACCTATTCCAACCAACACTAGGTTGAACGAAGGGAACCCTTTCGTCTTGGCAGGATAAACGCATAAATAAAAAAACGTAATAAAATATGACAGAAGATGACCTGCGCCGTTAAAGCTTTTCTCTCAAGTGTAGGTATGATGATTAAAAAAAATGAACATCGACAAGATAACGATATTGTGGATAGTATTGTTGACTTAATAAAGCCCTGCGTTAGAATGGTTTAATTTGACCTTATTTAAATTTGATGTAGGTTGATGGTGGGTGAGTTAAATTCCGCATGTGGTCGGCGCCTGGAGTTGGTATCGACCGAAAATTGGATGGCATCCCAATTAATGAAACAATAAATCTGTAAATTATTCGTCATCTTGAATCGATAGGTATGTATATCAGAGATAACATAATATAACATGAAACTATCACAATCCTAAAAAGTTTTTTTTAAGTAATAACATAAACAAATACCATCCCAAACGCCATACGTTTTATGAAAACCAAAGAGGAACTTCTTCAATGTCCATTTTAATTTTGCATTTTGGTTGGAAGTAAATTTGATTTTATTAGAAATGATCCAAAAATATATATTGTATTATTTTAAACAGAATATTATATAAAGGCTGTACAGATAACTGTTGTATAATATTGCAATATTCATATATCTAAAGCCATCAGACAGAACGCATTTTGAAGTTTCCAAGTATTCCGTTGATAATAGAAATAAATTGAAAAATTGCTCTTTCTGGTAACTACGTAGTATGTATGTATTCCTTTAAGGCTGACACTACAAAGAAAATTATGATCACATATATGAGCGCCCAGTTTAGTTTGAAATTTTGCATGTCTGTAAAAATGAATTCAATTATTTATAATTTCATGCTATTTCATGGTTTTTGCATAATTCCCATATGCTTATGTGGTTTATTTGTGTGAAATTACTTGACAGAATTGCTGTTTAAATTATTTACATAAACTAGTATTACGGTTTATTTGTCAAACTCAAAAGCTTCAACAAAATAGAGAATTAGGAGAAAGGTTTAAGGGTAAAGCTGGTATATAAAATGAAATATCGTGGATTATTCTAGGTTTTTATAGTTGAATGCTTTTTTATCACGATAATTTTTATTTAAGAACGAAATATTTTGCAAATAATTGTCTCTTAAGGAGTATTTTTCTGTTAGCTGAACTTCTATACACTATTATAGTTATTGGTGTATAAAATTAAAGGAATTGTCTTAGTGCTTAGAGTAAAACATCTAGCTCAGCACATTGCTATGTAAATACACCCCAATTGCTTTATTATCAGAACCATTAGTGCGTGTATAACTTGACTTAACATTTCATGGGGTTGGTTAAAATATTAAACGCAGTGTATATTTACTTTTCCCTTATTGCATGCTTTTCTTTCTCATAGAACGTCTGCTTGATATACTATTCTCACTTAAATTTAATGTCTAGAATCCTAGAAAGTAAGTGACTACTATAAAAATGAACGATATTAATTTGCAATAATATAACTGTTAACACTGTGTAATATAGCTAGAACAATTTTAGTTTAATGGAATTTAATAGGACACCTGTTTAACTGCTCGTTAAATATTTACGACACACGCTTCCTGTTTTATAAAGCCTTAACTGAAGGACTAATCGCTATTATACGCTTTAAAGGAAGTGACAAATTATATCGCATTATTGACACACAATTGTGGTGACTACTATAAAAATTATAAGACAATAATGCTTGTAGAAATTTATATAAGATTAAGTTTGCCGTAATTAGTACATAACATTACATTCTATACCTTGCTAATTGCACCTAATAGCACCGTAAATTGCTACAAATTATTTGGAACATTCATATTTAAACATTTGGAATTACGACACAGTGAATCCCACATACTATTATTTGTTCAATTCGCAGAACAAATTCGTCTATCTGAAATCTGCTGAAACACGACTGAAATGCACTGACGAGGTTCAACCCCTCCAATCAGAATCAGTTGCCAAATGAGATTGGAGACATTCGCAAGCACAGCTACATATATGGCTCGCTAAGCTTCAAATAGTAGGAATAATTGAGCCGGCTTATGCAAGTCCCTGAATTCTGACATGAGTTCAGCTACCTACTAATGAAATAGTATAGATGGTGTATAATTGACTTAGTTAACGCAGTTCGAAAATATATAACACAAAAGAAGTGCTCAAAAATCAGTAGGTAGTAAATTCAATTTAACGATGTTGTCATCATTAGCGGAGTTAAATTCTACCGTAATTCATTTCCACGCTGCTTTTGCCTATTTTTATGGTATACACAGAATTATAATTTAAAATCTAATTAGGTTTATAATTTACAATATCGATAATAATTTTGTTACGATTTTTGTGATTACCTTTCAAATATTTAACCGCAGCGATTTTTTTTATCACAACTGCAAAAATAAAACCTCTCGACCAATTCTAAATTAAGTTGTAGAAAAATCAAAGAGAGACTAACGAATTTTCTTTAGAAGTAAGGAACAATATACTCATCGTCGGACGAGAAACTTATAAAACCTACAAATGCTTTAACTGCTCAAGTTAGCTATAAGTTCAAAAGGACCTGAACAAAATCAATAAAGGAAATTACGTTTTATTTAAAAGGTGATTTATTGCTTATATGTAGGTGCAGGAAGTTATTAAAAGTTTTTAGCTATTACAAAAGGATTTTAAACGAAACTTATAATACTATTTTCAGTATTTTCATTATAAAGTAATTTTCAAATAATAAAAATAAGCTTCATAAATAAAACAAAATTTCACATTTTAAAATGTTACATCTATTAACTTTTTTATTGAAATTTTGGATTAGTGGTTTAAAAGTTTATCGTAAATTGATAATATCAATAGAAATTACGCTCGAGATGAAATATAGCTTCTATATAATGTAGATAATTTAATGACAGTTATACAGTACTGTGCAAAAGTCTTATCACACCTTATATTATTAATTTTATTCTGACCGTCTCCCCATGGAAGGCAATGGAAAACCACTGAGGTGCAATCTGCCTGGTACAGTTTCTATGGAGATAAAGTATAGTATATGTACATTTTACATTACTTCCCACGGTTTGTATCCCGCCTTATGAAGTAGGTCCCCTATGTGTATGATAATACTTTAAAAGTACAACGTCTACGCCTAAAATCAGGCAGGTTAGTTGAAAAACAATGCACCTACTGCGAAGCAATATTAAAACTTATTGCCTAATATCCCACCTAACTTCAGCATTTTATTTGTTATTTGATCTTCACCAGGTAACTTCTAATTTCCATTTTTGTTATTTTAGCCATCTCTTTTGATCACACATTCGTTTTAATTTTATTAGTAGCATTCATACCTGGCACTATCGAATGGTAAAGCTTCCTATTATATATTAAAATATACTTTAAAAATTAATTAGTTACAGAATATGCTGTCAACGAGATGCCAATTAACTGCTTTTGGACAAATATATCTTATTAACAATATGGTTTCGGAAATGTGACTAAACCACTAATATAATACCTACTCATAATTAACAAGCTTAATAATAAATTATTACAACGTCGGTATTCTATGTATAGCGAAAAGAATATATTAAAGAAGCTTCTAATCAATTAAATAATATAAAACTTCTAGTGATGCACCTGAATTAAAACATCTAATGCAGACTTTCCCTTACTTTAGAAAAGCATCTCGAAGATGGCGCTCAGTATTAAAGCGAATTTTATATTATACTTATATTTATATTATATTATATATAATATTATATTGTCGTGTTCCAAAATGAAACGCGGCAACAAGATATTCCCCCCCCCCAATTTATAGCGTTGGTCTCTAATCAATTCTCACATTTTTAATCTCCAAAATATGTTTTTGTTTTCGTTGTAAGTATTACGAAATTTCTCTTAATATTAAAATAAAATTCCAAATTTTTTAAATTGATAACTAAAACATATTTTATTTTATGATAAATCAATATGGTATTTGTACAAATGTTTTCACAATCTGAAAAGTTTATCACAATATAGAAAATCCACTATAATTAATTTCAAATGTTCTACCTTATAATTTTCCTTGCGGCGTCCAATTTTAAAATCCAATTTCCGTAATTCTTGAATTATCCATAATATAATTTAATTCCAATTCACCAGCTTAATACAACCTTGCATAATTTTTCCTTGTTTTTCGTGTTATTTTTCTTGTTTTCCAAATTTTTGTAAAATTCCAAATATTCCGCGCATGCTCGAATTTTAATTTATTTCTGAAATCATCTATGTTCCAGAATACGTCAATTTAAACTATTTCTATAATCGAATTAGTTTTTCGCGCTAATTCACTTTAATCAATAATCATCAACGTTGCTCATTCATTCAAATATTAAAGTCACTTTGACCGCTTACTTCATTATTCACCCTTTGGTGATTCAAAATTTGACCCACGCACTTTCGTGGTCAAACGTCCACTCTCTCTAAAATTTGACCCACACTCTACGGTGGTCAAACGTGGACTCCTCGTTCGCTTCAAATTTTTGTTCCAGTCTCGTTCTTGACGTAAAGCTCAGAAAAACACTCAATTGACCAAATCTATTAAAATTGTCACACTTGGTGATACCAACTCATAAAATTTTCCCGCACAATTTTATAAATTTCACATTAATAAAGAAAAATACAATATCGGTACCATTTACAATATTTTTGCCGTTACAATATTGGCTAATCATCAATTATTCTGATTTCAAGAATTTGGATATTTTAAAAGTTTTTGTATGACTGCTATGAGCATTAAAATTTATTTCAAAATATAACGGAATTGTGTATGGTTAAATTTTTATTTTAAAATTGACTTTTGGTTTTTTTTTTATCTCCAAAATATGTAAAAATTATTAACCCTCTTGAAATACAGTTCAATATGAATTGGGATATTAAGGGTATGACGTATAGTTTAAATTGTAGTTCCAATAGTTTTCCGCGTCAGTGCTGTCAGGATCTGATTGTCCAAACAGCGCCGTATTTATTTCAATCAGTACACCCCCACTCAGTAATTATTTATTTCGTAATATTGAAAAATAATAATATGTATTTCAATTCTATGTACATATTACAAATTAAAAATAAACTACTAAATATACCAGAAAAATTAATTTGTGCATACTTACTTTTCCGGAAATTGGAACATTTGGTTTCTTGCATTGAACATAATCTTTAGTAGTTAGTCTACCACTGACTGCACCGAAGCAACTAATATTTATCAAAATAGTCCTTAACGTAATTTAAACTAATCAAGATCTGCTTATCTTAATGCATTGTAATTCAATAGAACTTCAGTGTATTATAAGAAAAAAATAATCAAGTTAATATTGTGTAATGAATTTCTAATAATCTTGATTACAGTATATAATGATTTTTAGGAAATTATTATGGTTTTATTTGTATACCTCTCCAATGATTATATACACAGTTTTGTTACCTACTGTTAGATTTATGGATTTGTAATTATGAGAATGATGAGAGGTTGTTCTTCATATTTTTTTTAGACACGGAGGAAAAGTACTAACAAAACAGTTAAATCCGGTTTTTCTTTGTTTTTGTTTGTCTAATGACAATATCTAAAGTTTCGTCTGTGATGAAGATTTTTATGCATTCTTTGAGAAAATTAGGACGATGCCTTGTCAGGCCAAAGCTCTTTGGCAATATGTTGCACAAACCAGTTTGACTTCTATTAGGCGGGCTAATGGCTGAAAGGTTAGCGTGTTAACTTCTCCATGGCAAGATTCACGAGTTGAAATCCTGTGAAGTGCTATATCTATATGGATATCTGAAAATTCCGCACGATGAGCCAGTATATCTATCTCTCTTAGTTTGTGTCCAAGTTGTAAACTGTTAATTAGTTTAAACTTTCAATTTTAAGTATTGAAGATCTATTTTTGTCCATCATCTTATCTCATTAGTTATTACTAGTTTTCAGGATATTGCAAATAATATATTTCAATTTTAAGGTTTTTAACCTGAAACGTTGCTTCAAATTCATATGGTTCTATCGCAATCATCTGCTATATTTTTGTGCAACGCACTAAGCTATCATCGCGTTTCAAACACAAAATTTCTATCAACTGTTTATTTCCCTTATCATTCAATCTTATAACACTTTTCAAAATTAAATTTTTAACACTTATCTAACTAATTCCGTTATTTAAAAAAAACTCCATATTAACACGCCTTATTAAATCTGGGCGCATAAAACAACTCTTTACAAATTTTAACGGGGCTGCCCCAGCAGGGGGTCATAAATACACTTTTCACAAATGTTTAGCGTGCCTCCCTCAGCAAGGCTAAAAAATCAACTAGCGTTCGACTCTGCTGTCGAACTTGCCATCTAAACAACATAGTACCAGCAGAAATAAAAAATGCCCAAACAGTCATTTTCAGTTACAAATAATATTCCAATTTTAATAAATTTTATAAAATAAAACGACACTATAATATATATACTATTCTAAGTTTTAGGACTTTATAATTTACTAACTAGCCATCTATTACGTGATCGCCTAAGGTCACACTGAGGGGGGCGGATCAACGGATGAATTTAGCGGTTAAGACACAGATAAATAATGTAGATTATTAATATAAATTTTGATGATTTCGTCATCGTCGCCTCTACACGCTTTATTTTTATTATTAGATACGTCATTTAGCACATCCAATAAAAAGTGTCTTCTAAAAGACAGTCGGACGTCGACTGCGCCAATTAGTTTAATACATACCTTTATACAAATACCTAACAATCAGACAACTTTTGTTAGCACCCTGTAGTTTTATTCTCCTTGTAGTTTGATTTTACGTAATTTACTGTTTTGAAAAGCAGCACTATGTAACTTTCAATCTGAATATTGGTAATTTTACGCTTGGAGTAATGTCAAACTAGCCAAGCGGCAATATTATCTTATTTGTTTGACCATTTTCCTGTGTATATAGCGACTGAAGATGCGATTCTATAAATCTTTGAATGATTCAAGGTGAGGTGTCTCGTTTCTCTAGGAGCGGCATATAAATTTAGTGTTTAGTTTCAAATGACTGATACTGCTTGAACCATAAACATACAAATGACTTTTATTTTTATAACTCAATACAAAATCTGATGTGACTAATATTACATATTTTTCTATAAACGAACCTTCAAAAAGAATTTTTAGTTGAAGCTTTAGTCGATTATCATAATAAAATAATGCTTATACGTGACAGAAAGAAAAGGGTAAATAAATTAGCAGTAGCAATATTAAAGGAAAAGAAAAATAGATGAGCGCCTGGAAAATTTACAGGCGCTTAGTAATATGATCAATTAATAGATCCTAACCGAGTTAAAAATTAGAAAAATAAAAACGAACTAATTTAATAATACATAGATACATAATTTAAAATAGCAAAACCTGAAAACCTAAAAGAAATTTTAAATTTTCTGCATAATGCAAACTGGTTTAGTCGAGAAGCTCCTGGTGCACAAAAACGCAAATCTCTAATAATATCGTTGTTGTAACTTGCTTTCTAAAATAGTTTTTGCATTTGGCGCTACTAAGTATTTCTTAGAAACAATTTATATTACATTATTAATTCATTTAGGTTTTTGTGTAAAGGGAACGCCGCACAGGAGGGTTTTTCAGGTTATATTTAATTTATACTTTTGTTTTATGTTTTATCTCTCTCTGTCTTGTATATTTCATATACTTATATGAGATTTCATTCTTATTTGTATGTGTTTTTTGAAATTTTATTCAAACCTATGTTAGGACCATTTTAGAAAATTTTAATTCTAAAAGTGAAAAAGCACATGGAAAACCAAAGTTTTCTAAATAAAACTGAATTTTTAACTATTCTAACCTCACTTCTGGCTCAACAGAAGATCGTAATTTACAAAACTATACCGAAAAAATCTTTTAATTGTAGTGAATTGCAATAATTTAAGATTTAAGGGATGTACGTTTAATTTCTTTTATGGTTTTATGACCATTTTTGTTTGCACAGCATTTATTTATCTATACCAGATATAGGGTTATTTTTTTATAACCATGAAGAACAAGTTTGTAGATTCTCCACTTTAAATGATTATTCTAATAATTATTCTTCTATAATATTTTCACAAAAACCAGTCCAATTGTAGGTGTGTTCATGTAAGAAATTTAACATAGTTTAACTTAATGTAACGCCACCGTTATATTTAACGCTTTTCATGCATAGTTGGGCCAAATAACTATTGAACTGAAGGTTTTTGAACGATTGTGAAATGATATACTTCATAAATAATGTAGCAAAACACATCACATTGACTTAACGGGCCCGTTATATTTAACAAGCAGCAGCGTCCAAACAGCGGCGTTCAAATGGGACTAATCCGGAACATTAACAATACGATTTATTAATGCAGAGTGTATAAATAAAAAATGAAATAAATTTAAATAAACACACCGTAATAAGCGAATTAAGAACGATACGATAACAAAATCGTTCAGTGAGAAAGTATTTCACTTATATTTCAATTGATGATAAAAGTTCTTGTACCATCGACAATTTTAATCCGGAAATTAAAGGCAACCATGCCCGGAAATCTATTAAAACATCTTAAAAAATATCATAAGGCAGAACATGCATTATTAAGATAAAAAGAAAGATATATGATACATATTCAATTCTGAACTGGAAACGGATGAAATTCTACCAGAAAAAAGCGAAAGCAAAGTATTCGCTTTGTTAACTAGCTTTGTGGGGAGCATTTTTCAGTAGATGTGGTTGAGAAAGCTTGTATGGAGATGGTTACTGCTAATGGGAGACCTTTAATTGCAGTTAAAGATACTGAATTTAGAAAATTTATTGATCCGGTTATAAAAACGATTACTTCAAAATCAACGTCTACGTACACATTTTACTATAAATCGATGTAATGTTAAAATATTTATACTTGAAGAAGCAAACATAATTATAAAATTCAATTCGCCAACAAGTGCGAGACAAAGTGCTGTCGTTAAAGCTTTATTGTGCAACTAGGTTGGAAAAATCTATATTAGGTGTAAATATTCAATACGTGTATGATTCAAGAATAATTGCTTGTACACATTGAGAATAAAAGAACTGAATCTAAAACATGCTATTCTGGAAAGTAATAGAAATCTTACAGACTTTTAAAATTAAGTTTCAATATCTAGGTATACAGTAATAATAACTTCTTTCTTTTATTATAGCTCCATGACCTGTGTTTTAACTACTTTATTCAATTAGTTCTTGAGCATTGATTTTTACATCTTGGCCATCTGCTAGGCTTGTCTTCGATGTGCCTGTATCCTGTTTTTTGTTGTTATGATGGCAAATCATTAACACAGATAGACCAACGGCTTTGCGTGCTCTCCCAAGCGACAGCCAGCGATAATGCAGTAGATATTTTAAAATTATTCTGTGTACTGCGTAAACTTTTAGATTTGGTAGGTATGGAAGAGTCGTTTGAAAATTCAGTGTATGACTAAGATAAAAGTCCATATTGGGTGTACTATTTAAGTACTAATTATAATCTGAAGGAAGAGGTTAAAAGTATGAAGCCTAGTCAAATCCAATCAGACCAATGAGACTTAAGGATTTTGTTCCTTCTTTAACTGTATTCATCCCCGAGATTTTGTAGGATATCGTTGTAGATAACATCATTTTGTACGCATCAAGGATCGTTCTTAATTGTATGGAGTACCTTCAATTGAAATCTCTGCAAGATTTCTATATTGGACTTACTATCTGATTCCCAAAGTTGGATAGCACATAATGGTAAATCCAATTGGCCTTATCATCATTTGTTATATACTGTAGCGTCTGGTGCTTTGAAGAATGCACGAGAACACACACAATCGGTTTATGGACACCTACCTTAATTCGACTCTTACTTCTCAGGCTATTAATGCGTCGGGATCTGATTCAACCAACACTTGTTTATACGAGCTTATGTCGAACGAATTCTTGACTCCAACAAAGATAAAACTACAGTTGGATTCCGTTAACAAGTTTTTAATCAAATAAACAAATTCCAACATATAACATAGAACCCAAACAATCAAACAATCTTTATATAAACTACTATTCTACGCACTGATTAATAAATGGTAGCTAACCTGCGATTTGTATCGTGCGCACAATTTTCTTTCTTCAATTATTCTAATTTCCAATCTCCAACCTGCTTCTCATAGATCGGATAATTTGGTATCCGTATCTCCCCCACGTATCTGTATGACACGATCTCGACCACAACCTTCGTTGCCAACACCTTTTGTATCCCGCTATATTACGGAATCTTCAATTCTCCAAGGAAATTAATCTTCTCTGGTATCACCACCGTATTTCGTTCACGAATATAACTTATCTCAGTATATTTTAAAAGAATCTCACTTGAAATCGCGAGTTTATCTCACAGTACTGAATACACGACCGTCACCTTTCGTGATCTGGATGATACTGTTTATTTACTTTTATGTAACTTGCGTTACTATATAAATTTTGTTTTTAAACTGGAGCTTCTTATATTCTCGGTTGTTTGTACATGGCCGACGGTTCTCTGCACGTTTGATTAATTTTGGCATGTTGTATATAACGTTTACATACAACATGCAACACGAACAAACTTAAAATTAAATTCAAACGACAAAAAAAACAAACACATGCAAACACATGTATTTGAACCTCCGGTTTCCAACTGTACTTCTCTCCTTGTTGGTACGACTCTATCCTCAACATGGATAGCGCGTATCACAACAATACATATAATAACAGATTATTTAAAGTTTATTTTTTTAATTTCTATGTCAGTTACCTGAGCACTATAATATGAAGGTCGTGAGCTGGACTCGTAATAAACATACTTGGCAATGTTACCAATAATGAAGGAATGAAAGGTTATCTTCTAGTGTTAATCCGTGTTAATCCTCATTTTATACTATAAAACCACATCATCATCTTTCATCAAAAAGAGAACAATCTTTTTTTTCGATTAGACTAACTATATTTTTCATCTATATGAGACGTTTATCCAAGTGGATACCATGGTATATTAATTAATTTGACTATGGTAACACACCGTAGTCGAGTCGCATATCTCGACAGTAGAAGTCAACGCACCAACCGCTAAACTGTCCGTGTCAAAAAAGTTTTAAGCGTGAAACATGGGAAACATTTTTATTTGACTTAATCCATGAAAATTAAACCATTCATAATACCTTAAATAAACCGTTATGCAAATTTAGTCCATTTACGAGCTTATCGAAGAAAAAATTAACATCTGAAATGATATACGAGAAAATGAACAGAATCGTACATCGATCGTTTAATACAAATAAGTATCAAAATAAATAAAAATAGTCAAGTATTCTACAAACATTTGAATTGGAGAGCTGAAAGTAATAGTTGACTAAATATTTTAAATTTACATCGAAATGTTGTTAAAGCTCAGCATTGCAGGAAGTTTATGCGTGGGAATTTGCTGGTGTTTTCTTCGGTAGAATAATAAAATAATTTAATTAATGTAGAATTATAGTAGAGGAATAGTAATTATAATCTCAAATGTAGGTAAGTTGCTAACATAACATGAATCTAAAAAAACATCAACATCCAGTGCCGTATTTAGAATCAGCTTCAAATGCAAAATCGGCGAGAAAATTTTAAATTAAAAAAGCCTAACAATGTTTTTTTAATTTAAATATTTGCCTCAAAATACGAGTACTACTCAGAGGCTGTATCAGGCCTCAATCAAAAAACGTTTATAAATTTACACTATATGACCAGTGCCGATAATTTTTGAAACCGAAAAAAATAGCAGTAGGATGAAACCCATTGGAAAAGGAAGAGAATGTAACAAAAATGAAAGGAAAAATAATTTACGGGCGATCTGAGGTCGGGAAGTGGAAGGGGGTGAGTTTTAAGGGTAGGAAACTGTTTTTCTTGATTTCCGGCAAAACCACAAGTCCTATGGAAAAAAGCTAAATGGCAAAGTTGTAGGTAATAAAAAGATCTACAACTTTTATATTTACACTTTTTTCACATAACCTCAAAATTTATGTGAAAAATTCAAATAACCAAGTTTGTGGTTTTTAATTTTTATCTTTTACAAAAAAAAATTTTTTTTCACGAAATTTGGTGAAAACTTACCTTTTTATGTCCCAAACACACTGTAATTTTTTTGATTTAAAATATTTATTATTTCACCTTATTTTGACTTAATATCGAAAAAGCACCCTAATTTTCAATCGAAAATTCTCACGTCAAAATATCTGCTTTTTTAAAAAACTCGGTGGGGTTTTTGTTCGTTGAAATCTCTACTTTTCGATGGTGTAAAAAAAAATATACATTACTATGGTAAATATTCTCAAAAATGCAAAGAAACGAAAAAAACTCGAATCCGAAAATTTTAAGCTTTTTCATAATTCTCTTAAAGTAACTCAGCCTGCACGTGTATTTTCATGAACGATGTTGTTTATTTCGACTTGCAATTTTTTGTTTATCAATGTAACACGGAATCTTACGTTTTTCGAGTAATTAAAGTATAAATTTTAATAAATAGCTCAAAATTGTACATGATGATTTAAGAAAAAAAAAATTTCTGATTGGAGTTGTTTTCGTTTCTTTGCATTTTTTGAGAATATTTACCATAGTAATGTACATATTTTTTTACACCATCGAAAAGTAGAGATTTCAACGAACAAAAATCCCACCGAGTTTTTTAAAAAAGCAGATATTTTGACGTGAGAATTTTCGATTGAAAATTAGGGTGCTTTTTCGATATTAAATCAAAATAAGGTGAAAAAATAAATATTTTAAATAAAAAAAAATACAGTGTGTTTGGGACATAAAAAGGTAAGTTTTCACCAAATTTCGTGAAAAAAAATTTTTTTTTGTAAAAGATAAAAATTAAAAACCAAAAACTTGGTTATTTGAATTTTTCACATAAATTTTGAAGTTATGTGAAAAAAGTGTAAATACAAAAGTTGTAGATCTTTTTATTACCTACAACTTTACCATTTAACATTTTTCCATAGGACTTGCGGTTTTGCCGGAAATCGAGAAAAACAGTTTTCTACCCTTAAAACTCACCCCCTTCCACTTCCCGACCTCAGATCGCCCGTAAATTATTTTTCCTTTCATTTTTGTTACATTCTCTTCCTTTTCCAATGGGTTTCATCCTACTGCTATTTTTGTTCACTTTTTATCATTTTCAAAGGCTTCTGCACTGGTCTAATATACAGTAGCGATTATAATTAAGTCTTTTGCCAACCAGTTTTTTTGGAAAAATTAAAAATATGAAAATTATTATAATGCACTGCTTATCTTTTCTAAAAGTAGAGTATCCGATATGGATTTAGGAATATAAAATTTAGTTGGTAATGACGGGAAAATTATATAAGGGAAATGTTTATTTTATTTGGGGGTCAAAAGTCATTTGCCACAACTTAAATTATTCGCCAAATCATCAAGAACGTAAATTAGAGTACCCTAACCGTGTGAGTACAGTTTAATAAAACATCATTATATCAGATTTCAACGTAAATCGCAAACATAAACTAAAGTCAGCTGGACTACTTGGCAGATGTCCTTCTAAGAAGCCTTTGATGTCAAAGAAGAATCGGATAGCCCGACTAAAATTTTCCAAAGAGCATTTAAACTGGGGAATCAAAGAGTGGGCGAAAATTCTTCAGAGCGACGAAAGTAATTACAATATTTTTTATTCGGATGGTATTAAGTATGTTCTACTTCCACTGAAAAAAAGACACGATGTGAAGTGTCAGGTTCCCACTATAGAGCATGGAGGTGGAAACGTCATGGTGTGGGGTTGCATTTCTCGTGATGATACATACTAAGGGGAGATCATATGCTACTCCATGGTAAGCGAAGTATGTCACGTGGCTGAATATTTAAGCAAGATAATGATCTAAAACGCTTCAAAACATGTCACGGGGTACATGGACAAGGCCAAAATCCACCTAATAGAATGGCCTAGTCGGTCTTCAATTTCTGGTAGATAATTATAATGTATATAATTTATCTGATTCTCATATTTGATGCTGCGAATTTCGCTCAAAGTGATTTTACTACTCAGTCCATTTATATGATCTTCGAAAGTCAACCTGCAATCAAGAACCAATCCCAAATAACTGGCACTCTCTACTCTTCTTAGGTCAGTTCTGTTTATTACCAGTTATTGTTTTCTTTTATTTTCACATTTTACCTGAATATCATGTAGATGAATTTTTTTTGCGTTCAACCTTAGCTTATTGTTCAATGCCCATTCCTGTATTTTATTTAAATTAAATTGTGCTTATTTAAAACTTGTGTCTTCCGAATAGAGCAATACAAAATCATCAGCATATAATGTCACCTCTCCATTAGCAAGTACATTCCTCATATCATTCATATAAATCTTGAAAAGTAATGGTCCAAGAACTGACTTGATTTGAACTTCCTACCTCTTCTTCTGCATGTATTTTAACTAAAGCAAGGGATTATTTTACACGCCGTGAATAACTTTTCACAATCGATGAGATGAAGGGTTTTCTCAATGACATTAAGGCATTCTAACTGAAGAAAATAAGTATGACCATCTTCGTGGTATAAGTAGTACAGGTGTAGAATCCTTAATGCCTGTTATAGGTCTATAATTTTCAGGTATTGCTGTTTCACCTCCCTTATAGATGGCTAATTTTTTCAACCTTTAATTAACCCGAGAACATCTCACCTTTCATATTAACTTTTAATGTTATAGTTTCTTGCTAGTTTCTCATTTAACCTTAATTCTCTTGATCTATAGTTGGCATATTTTGGAAATGGATTATGTAGTATAATAGGTATAAAAATGGCACTAAATGTTTATGGTGTACCCAATTCGGCCACTGACCGAAATTTATACCCACATATCGTTGTGAATTTTATCATTTGCTTAGAACGTGTTATGGCTCAATTTATTTATTCTATTTCGGCCACTGAGTGGAGCGTAATACCCAGAAAGGGTTCCGCGAAAATTGCAAAATCCCCGACGCGTTGTGGGTATAAATTTCGGTCAGTGGCCAAATTCGGCAATTGAGTACCACATAAACACCCAGTAGTTGAATTTTATTGTAATGTTTATAGCTTGTTAACTTTTGATGATATTTATTTATACTACTAAAGTGAAAATGTACCACAGCAGGAAATTACCGATCATAAACAATTTTTTTTTGTATTAGTAAACAGTCACAATTTTAATTTAACTGTAGCTTTTAATAAATATAAAATAATTGATATTATTATCCTTAATATTAAGCTAGTAAGTAGCATAACTATAATAATGCGATAAGTAGTTGAATGTGGACATATTACAAGCAAATGCTTTTTATTATTAAATTTTATTTAATGGTGTTAAATGAAATTGTAATAGAATGTTATTTTATAGAACCTAACATGAGATTAAATTGTAAAGCACCATATACACGATACCAAGCATATCAAATTATTACCAAATACCATAATATTATACACTATCATATAATTTGCAAAAACATAATACTTTTGAACAACAAAACTAACTGTTAAAATTAATAAGAAGTATTAATACAACTTTATTGATGCTCAATGGACTATGTAAAGAGAATAGTAGCTAAATCATTTTCTATTTCTCTGTTTGTGCTGTGAAATAATTAAGCGCTATTGCCATTAATATTATCAAATTATATAAACACAATATTTTTGTTAAATTTTGAAAAACAAATTCGAATACACAAATTTTTGCAAGTACATCCAAAGCTTAAGCATAAGCGAAAATGACCAGCGCAATCTGTGTAAATTATAAACACATAGGTTCATCATCAAAAGATGGACTACTATGCTTTATTGTGTGGCCGCGGTTTCGTTGTCACCCATAAAGAGGACTCAACTCGTCAGACATGCATTAGCAAGCGGTACCGTTGTTCGATTCGCAAACATCTTATATATACATTATAATGACAACATCAAGCGCAAAGGAATTTAATTATACAGTTAGGAACATTTCAGTTATATCGTTTACTATTTACAGAATATTAAAATAATTCCTTTCAACATTTAATATTGTAAATTAAAAGCAAACTTAGGTACAAACAAAATGAAAATATTTTAATGAAACAGTAATGTAAAACAAATAAATCGAAAAGTAAACAAAACAATATTTTAAACAAGTATTAATTTTTGACCCTTTCTATATCAAAACAGAACCTTGTAACTTTCGTTATTTTATTAACTCCTGATCGAAAATGCAAGGGTTGTAAATTTACTATATACAGATATGAATTAGTCAATGTAATTGAAGAGTTTTCGGCTTCATTATATTACAGAAACATTAATAAAGACGTAAACAAAATCAAACTCAGAGGAGAGCATGAGTATTTAAATCAAGGTCTGTACACATCATTACCTGAATTACCTATTTGTTCCGAGGTTAGGTTATGATAATTAAAAATTGTAGTTTGTTTTACCAATTCTATATAATTAATTAGAATTGCATGTTATTAAACTTAATCTAAAACACAAGTTTTTATATTTCATACCGGTACAATCCTTTCCGGATCTAACTTTACTGATCATTACAATGTCAAGAGATTAGAACTTTTACTTATCATTATCAATCAAGTAGTTTTTCTATAATGTTTCCATTCTGATGACTTTATTTGTTTTTCTTGCATTCGTAAATTGCACCATTACACCATCAAGTAGACAAATCTCTTTCACCTACCGTGAAAATTCTGTCAGAAAGTGAACTAATAACTCTATAGAATTACTATCTACCACTAAAAACTACAATTGTAAATTAATAAATTAAACTACCAGCTTGTAAATAAATTACTACAGTTAATTATCTCGTAGACGTTCAGGACGAGCCGCAGGCGACTTGTCCAGTACAGTACCACTTTCTGGTTTTATTGTGCAAAACTTTGACTAGCAACTACTACACCTATTAACTATTTAAGAATTTACTTCATGTATTGGTCTTCAAATCGTAAAATATGCAGTTTTCGAGCGTATTTTGTCGTTTTACAGAATCTACTTCAAATTGCACAGGCGGATGCGTTAAAATAAGAACAACTTGAAAGTGTTTTACTTTCCCAAGAGATAGATCTAATCGTATAAAAGGATAAAAGGGGGCTAAGATGATTGCATGAAAGTGCCCAATTTCTAAAAATTTCATTTATATCAATGTTACATATCAGTAAACAAAAATGTTAATCTTAATATTCTACAAGCAAAGCTGTTCGTTAGATTTGCTTAATTAAGAAGTCGAAACTTGAGTAAAGTATTTATACCGCATATAAACTGAATAATGCATATTTTACTGCCGCGCTTGGTATATAATATGAGCATATTTTATTAAGTTTTTATATTTATTATTTTTTAAAGTTGACAAATTACATCATAATTAAAGTTTTCCGTCCACATTTTTATGTTGCGGTGTTTAGTTACATCATTACATGCAGTTTTTAAATGCCGACAAATTTTCACATAATATACTTACTGGAAAGTTTAAATTGAAAAAGAGTTCTGATTAATACGTATGCGACAAATTATCGCAAAATAGAAAAACTTGAATTTCTAAGTACCCAATCTGCCAATTAAAAATACTTGAGAACTGTAGGAACTTATAGAAATAATGTAGAAAAGTGCTGTAAACTTGAATTCAAACTTTACTTCTTAAAGTTAAATTTCGTATAAGACTTATAATCATTTCACCACTTAATAATTATTATCACTGTGTTATACAGCTACTACTCCAATCTTTGAAATTACGCTTAGGTTTGCTTAATCAGTTTAATTTAATTTTCGTTTATTTAAGCGCAGGTATATAAGTAAATAGGTATATTAAAATCTTGTTAGTACATTCATGCGCGTCACTTATAGGATGTTTTATATCTCGAGCATGAGGAAAGCACAGACAAAAATTATAACGGCATATGTTTTAAGTACGTATCTTTCGTCTGGGTTATTCGTATCCGTATAAAAAAAATCAAATGTTCGTGAAAAGCTGGAAGGGCCTAAGTTTGGGATTCTCTAGTTAAAAACAATAGACATAATTTTATACCGTAACCCAAACTCTACGTTGGTAATAATTCTGAACGATACCGACAAAGATTTCAAACTAAAGATAAGAGCTAATTGGGTCAACTGTTTAATTGGAGAGCGTTAGTATTATTAATTTTATATTTTTCCACTAACATTACCGGTATTAAAATTCTAAAGCAATCTAAACGTTGTCAATAGAATATTTGTAGACAATTGTGATTCGAATCACGTAGCAGCTGCTTGTAACAGCGAACGATGGGGCTGTTAGGATGTGGAATCAGAATGAAAAGTGCCCCACAACGAGGCCCACTTACCGGCTTAACCCGCCCCTTCGTTCCTTCCGATGCGATATTCCAATTTTAGTAAAGATACATACGCAAGTAAGTTTAGAAAAACATTTTAGTTGACGTCGAAAACAAAGGAAATGTTTACGTTTAAGTATAAAGATATCAGTTGAAAACTGAACAAGAGATAAAAGTTAAATTGATGTAAACTGCTTTAGATTTTTGGAATGATAACTTGTTCATATAAGAGCATTCAGTTCTACGAACAATAAATATGTTGTTTTGTGGTATCAGTGTTACAATAATTATCAAAAATTTAATGTGTTAAATTGCCAATGAATATATTTCCCAATTTGTTTTAACGTGAGTTTTAAATATCGATCTGTTGAAAGAACCTGACTCGCTTTTGATCGTTCTACTGGGATTACTGTAATCAAATTAAGACACGCTATTGAGCAATTTGTCTCACTTATTTCAAATTTTTCTATAAAATGTGTTTTGTATTCTATAGTATAATTTGTGGCGTAAAAAAACTTTTTAATAGTATTGTCAAATATAATGATTATATTTTTAAAAACCTATTTATAACACTAGATATTTTACATAACATCCATAATAGGTAATCATTTTGTGTTTTTATATATTTTATTACTTACGTAGATAATTTAAATGTAAATACAAAATTCTGTAGTGAATACAATATTATTTACTTTTTAATATAATATATAAATTATTACCTATTGAAAAACAATATTTATATAAAATTTAATAATTAATAAGTCATGTAAACACAATTAAAAAAATATTTCATAAGCTTTCAGCTATGGATTATTGCTAAATAAAGCTCCAAATATTTTTATTTTTATTGTGTTTACTTATAGCTTGTTAATTTTTAATTACCAATTTTTACCTATTATGCAAAACAACACCAAAATTCGTTGATATACGTTAAATCGTTAATGTTTAGAACATGATTATTTAAAATTTATTTAGTTTTTGTTTATTCATCCAGGTAAATTTTATGGTGAATATAATTTCCTACCAGTTTCTACTCTGCATTCAACCAGCAAAGCATCGATTAAATGTCATTAAAGTCAAAATATTATTTATGTAACGGGCATAATGTTTAACAATATAAATTTACATATTATAGAAATAATTTTACAAGGGAGGAAATCCAAGTTCGATTGATTAAAAAAGTTCTTAGAATTAAAATTGTACAATAAACTGGGTCCATTTATTGACTTTTGATGTGACGAGTGCGAGATTTACTTCGTCGAGGGAGAAGTCAAATAGAACAAACCATTTAGTTTAGTTGCAGTGTTTCGAGAATTAACTTCATTATCAAGTCAGCTAGATTTCTTTCTTTGAAGCTTTTTAGAGTTTCAGTTTAATTGTTATATTCTTACACCTCCAATATATTAATCTTTCTTTTAACTTTATACTCTAAAGTAGACCTAATTAATTTTCACTATTTTCCGTTTTTCCCTTTCAAGTGTGTGGTTAATAATTCTGTACCCCATTAAATAAAATTCAATATAACTGAACAAAATTGTTATTTGTTTCACTACTGTCATAATATCATGAAATTGTTTAATACAAAGATAGAAAAGTTACTCGGTTTACTAAACAATTTGTTAAATTCGCCAAATAGTTACAACTGAGCCAGACACAACCACAATTTTAGAACCGCAGCTAACCGACTTTTTCAACTAATTAAAAATATTTCAAACGATTACATCCTGAAAAATAATTTACAAAGGGTCAATCAGATATCTTTATTAAACAGGAAATTTTGTATTTACTAAACTGGTAATTTACGAAACTATCGAAAATTTTCCCATACGGAAGTCGAAATCAGGTGGACCACTTTGTTAGTCTTCGGTATAACAGCACAATAATTAGCATGAGCTAGTATCGAATTATTTTAAAAATACTTTGTTAAACTTACTTTATACTTTACGGTCTTCCTGTAAATAAATGTATTATATTTGAACATGCACTCAAAACACGCCACTAAAATTTTCAGGTGATTATGTAATTTTAGGTAAGGGAGTTTTTATATTATTTTATATAATATACCTATATAATGTAAAACGATACAAAATTTGTGCTAAATTGTCCAATTTAGTAATTTTGTGGTTGAATATGAATGCCCATTCACTACAACACAGAGGCGATTTATTTCACATTTCATAAAATTGTCATAATTTTAAAATGATAAATTTATAAATTATTTTTAATGTTTGATTATTAAATAATAATGATTTAATTATTAATTGTAAATTAAAGGTTATAAACGGTATAATAGGAAATATGATGTTTAACCTTTAACTACTGGCGCTATGATTTATAACACAAGTACTGGCGTGGTGTACTGTGTACACCAACATCAAAATGTTTCCCAAATGCTACTCGTATAATCAATAAATTCTAGATACATATTTGCTTAATAAATGTTTATTAAACAATAATAAACATAATATTTACAAAATATTCTGAAATATTTGCAAGATCTTCGTGCTGAGTAATTGTTTATGTAATTAGTATGTAACATCGACAAGAAAATTGTCGACAAGAAAATTAATGCTTATGATGCATTTATACGATTTTATATTAGTTGAGTGATAAATTTCTGGAAATTTTTTAATAAGTGCCGCAATCATTACGAGGGGCCTAATAGAGATCGCAATGAACTATATCGCACTTTGCTGTATATCGAGCTTTGCTGGTGGCGAAGAAATTTCGTAAACCATAAAAAATTTCAGATTTTTTTCTGTTTTCTAGAATCTACATAGTTACCATTTGGCGGTAAATAAAATTCAAGCTGTTTCGTTGAATACTTTAAAATATATACTAGCGATATAGAAATCAGCGATAATAATGGTGATTTTTATTACTTTATCTTGCGCCACGAGTGTAACAAAGTGCAATATAGTTTCATGCGATTACACAAGTACTGGCGTGGTGTATTCTATACACCACGCGCAACCATATAGAAATTAAAAGCAAATATCCAACTTATTTGTACAGCTATAACAACGAAATTGACTAGGGTTGTTCTGAACACCTCAATAATAGGTTAGGTGGATAGGTTAGATCAGATTAGGGCATTTAACACAAATGGCAGCTTCTTAAATGTAAGTGGTGTACTGAGTACACCAACGCCAGCAGTTAAAGGTTAACAAGAAGAACATCAGAAGAAATCAGAAAAGTGCTGTCGACAGCAGAACGGCCTAAAATAGTTTTTTATTTTGTGGTATAAAAGTTTCAAGTTTACTGTATATTTTAGTAGCCTTAACATTTTTATCATATTTTATATGGATTTCTTCATATCATTAATATTTCCACCTTTTCAAATATCAAATATACTATTTATTGTTTATGTCACGTACTTTATTGTTTTCAAAATATGTACTTATTAGTTTTTAAAGTGTCTAACTTTGACTGTGACGTCTTTTAAATCAAAAATTTATTGATACAATTTTATTCCGGAAAAGCTTGTCAATGGAGAATTTAATATTACATACTAAAATTTCAAAATTGTACGTGCTGTACTTTTGCTTGCATAGAAAGATATTTATAGCAAACTAAATAATTTGAGCAACAACTCATAAAGAAGGGAAGTTGTAAAGGTAAAATAGACACAAGTTTGTTCAAATGAAACTTATCGAAACCCCTGTACTTCGTGAACTGCAAACTTTTCCGATCGTTCAATTAAATTCCTGATTTAAAATCACTTTCAGGAATTACTACTTCGAAGTTATTACATCTGAACAGTTGCGTAAAGAAGGAAGTTCGTGGAAGTGACCCAATGACTAATTATAAATATAGATAACTGAAGAAATCGAAAAAGTAATATAATTATCATATACGTAATATAAGTTTGTAAATGTTTTTATGGTTTTATGACCATTTTTGTTTTGGCAGCTTTTATTAATTTGTACACCTGCATATCAGATATGGGGTAAACTTTTTAAAAACATGAAGCTAGAGGAAAGCCAATTCAAAAGAATTATTTAGTAAATTAGACATATCAGCCGATCTAATCGGCTCTAGTGTTCTATAGCGGAATATAAGAATGTGCATTTGAAAGATTTTGCATAAAAGGTACTGCAGGAAAAAATATTTCCGTTTGGTTTGCATTAAAAAAATTTATACAAATTGAAATAGGTTTATTTATAAGTACCTATATAATAAATTAATATATGTAAAAAACTACTTTTCGGGTGTAAAGGAATGCAATCAAACGAATATCTACCGTTAGCCAACGTTTTGGTAACGTTAGTGTTTTTTAGTGTTTGCTCTAATAATTCTTTTTGGACTTATTAGTGTTTTATCTAGTGTGTTTCGCAATGTAGATTATCTTTAAAAATATTTTTGTTTACGTTTGGCGTTGACACATCGTGCTTTCTTGATCACTTTGTACGACTATTTATTCCTGATGTCCACATTTATGCGTAATCTCACATTTGCCATTATCTACTGTTTGGTATGTAGTAGACGTTTTTACTTGTACACAATTATTTGTTTATTCTACACTTCTGTAATTCCAGCCCTGAAGATGATTAAATAAATTAATCGAAACGTTGGCTAACGGTAGATATTCGTTTGATTGCATTCCTTTACACCCGAAAAGTAGTTTTTTACATCAATTAATTGAGGAAGAAAGTATTATTAATATAAATTAATATGTTGTATATTTACGTAGGTATAGTGTATTTCAAATTAATTGGAATTAAAAAAAGTCTAGCATCAAATTACGTTGTTATAAAAACATACAAACTTACTGTACACCTGGTACACGCGTCCACGTGGAGTCGCAAAGAGAATTTTCGTAATAGAAATATTATCCAATAATAAGTCCTTATTATAAATATTAACCAATTAGAACTACACTACTCCACGTGGAGTATGAAATGCGGGCTTTCGTTGGCGCGATAATCTTATCTCTTATATTGTTTTTCCTTGCATAGTTTGTATGTTTTTATAACAACGTAATTTGATGCTAGACTTTTTTTAATTCCAATTAATTTGAAATACACTATACATAATAATTATTATATTCAAGTCGATCTTTTAAGTAATTTCTTACCTAGTGAACCTCAAAATATGTATATATTTTTAAATCTATAATAAAAAAAAATAAAAACCTTTGAACGAAAACAATGGGAAACTAGCGATAGTTGTCACAATTTTTTTTTATTCCGTATGAGGGTAAGCATGGTCTAACGGCCCCCGCTCGGATCTGACGGAAATTTTTCTTTAACAGAAAACTTACTAACCCATAAATACGGTGGTCTGAAAAGTTTTCGACCTCAACGTGAAGATGACAACACTCGTAAATAAAAGCTACTGAATTTCGTTGTTCATCTGTTGACAGTTACTCATCTAAAGTTTCAGCCATTTTGGACGCACAGTTTTTATGTAACAGTCGTTTGAGTGAGTTGGTGTGAGTTTTTTTGTGAAAATGGACAAAATCGAGTATCGAGCTGTCATTAAATATTTGTTTTTGAAAGGCAATACGCCTACGCAAATCAAAGATGAGTTGGATTCTGTGTATGGGGACTCTGCATCATCAATTACCACAGTGAAATTTTGGGCAGCTGAATTTAAACGTGGCCGTAAGAGCTTGGGAGATAATGAACGTTCGGGACGTCCAAAAACTGCAACTACCGACGAAAACATCGCCAAAGTTCACCAAATGGTACTAGACGACCGCCGAATTAAAGTGAGAGAGATAGCAGAGGTTATGAACATGTCAAAAGAACGTGTTTGTCACATATTAGATCAACATTTAGGCATGAGAAAGCTGTCCGCGCGTTGGGTGCCGCGTTTGTTCGAATGAACATTTCCAACGCTCTTTTGACGCAGTTTAGGCGCAATAAATCCGAGTTTTGGCGCAGATTAATTACTGTAGATGAAACTTGAAAAAAATGAAAAATGGAAAAAAAAATGAAAAAAAATGAAAAAAAAAAAAAATGAAAAAAAAAAAGCTGGGAGAAGTGTGTAGAGTTACAAGAAGACTATGTTGAAAAATAAAAAAAAAATTTCAGAAAAAATGTGTTGTATCTTTGTTAGGTCGTAAACTTTTCAGACCACCCTCGTACTTGCCTTACCGACATATGTTTATTCGTAAAAATACCAAAATAGTTATTCTATGTTGATCAGCTCAACGAATTATTTTGAAAAAATTACGTAATAAATCTTTCTATTCTAGTGTAAGAAAATTGGGCACATTTTGATCAAAAAATTCCGAAGTCGGTCTTCTGCAATTTTTTGACGGATTTCGTCAGGTAATTGTTCGTACAACGTACTAAAAGTCATCATGTCTAAACCCTGAGTTTATTACCGAATTCTTCGTAGGAAGTTGAAATTTTTAATACAGAAATGAAAATTATGTTTCTCGGCAAATAGTTTTAGAGCCCCCGCAGACTGCAGACGTTCTATCGGCCGATAGTTTAGTCGGTTTCTTAATCAGTATGAAGATATAATATGCAAGTGCGCAGACTATAACAATTCGGTATCGGCCGATTAAAAAGTTTGATGGGCTACACGATTGCCTTCAAACTAAACTGTCGGCGAACTATCGGTCGACTGCTAAATAACTATGACGCTATTCTACGCGCGCACACACGACGATTGTTTAGTCGGCCGACTCGGCCGATAGTTCAGTTCGCTCCGAGCTTTGGCACCGTTTGGCCGTGTGTATTTTTTTAATAATGGCGTTGTGCAATATTCAATCACTAATATTATAGAAACGTCGATAGTAAATTTAATTGAAGAAGTGGAAAAAAGACCTGCGCTTTATAAAAAAAAGCTTAAAGGACTACTTTAATCGAGTAATTTGGAATGCATCGTGTAAAATTTTCCATTAAATAATCATCACTGAAGATAGGATGCACCCAATATTCTCGGTCTCTCTTCTTGGTTTTCCTCCTCCGTTGTATGAGAGCAATAATAACATTTCTGGACAATATTGTATTAATTTTCATTGCTATCTTCAACAGTGGGTTACAAACTAGCAAATCGTTGGAGAATAGTCGGCCAACTGTTGGCTAGTTTGCGCACTCATCACCAACCAGACTGTTTAGTTTGCTCTGTGTGCGCACTAGCAGCCCAACCCGACTAAACTATCGGCCGATAGAAAGTCTGCAGTCTGCGGGGGCTCTTAAACGAGCTTATTAAAAATATTAATAACACGTAAAATATTTTAACATCTTCAAAATCATGAAATGAACAGTTTTCTAAAAATGTTCAGAGGATTCTGATTTTTGTAGATGTTTTAAGGTTAAGGCTCTTAACAAAAACTCTTAGTTGTTGACCTCGGCACCGTCCAGCCATTTTACCAAATTTGCTAAAACTAAATGGTTCTCCGCAATATTTCCTTAGCAGTTATTATTAATATTTTAATGAATTGTATAATAACAATATAGCTGAAAGAGAAATTTGTTTAAAAATATTTTGCCGAAAAACATAATTGTCACTTTTTCATTAAAAATTTTAATTTCCGAAGAATTCGGTAAGAAGCTCAGCGTTTAGACACGACGACTTTTAAGGCTGATGCACAATTGCCCGGTAACGGGAACGGTAACGATAAAGAAGTTAAATGTACCTGCTCTTAATATTATTATTATTATTATTAATATACGGATAAACCAATTTACATAAATTATTTACAATTACAATATAGACATATAATACAGATTTAAAGATTACCAAATGAATACAAAATAGTAAAGACAAGTTAACTGCCAAGAAGGACATCTATATTCCACGTAATATAATTCTTGAATCCACGAAATGATGGATGGAATAGATCAAAATCCTCAACACCATGCAATCTGTTGACAAGACGTTTCATTCTTGTAATCGGACTGTTAAGGCCATAATTAGTCCTATGTTGACACGTTGTAAAAAGGTTCTTATGCCTAGTATCGTGCGTAGGCACGAATGGTTGGAAGCAATTCGACAAGCGTTGACAGTTGTTAGCGGCTTGTGGTGCATAGGTCCATAAGAGCAGGTACATTTAACTTCTTTATCGTTACCGTTCCCGTTCCCGTTACCGGGCAATTGTGTATCAGCCTTTAGTATGTTCAAGTACAAACAATTACCTAACGAAATCCGTAGAATTTCGGATTTTTCCGCAATTTTCTTACGCTATTCTAGTTATGCTTTCTTAGAAAACAATTTCAACTGCCTCTCACACTAAGATCAATAAAAATGTTTTTATACACAATATCGTCTTGATGCAATCACCAAACTTTGTTTGTACTTTTTTTTGAGATCCCTACGTAACCCATATTATGGACTATGCCCCCATTAGAAAACCCATATATAGGCGATCGCTTTGGCCATCGAGACATTTTTAGTTATACTACTGTTGAAAGTACAGAAATTATGCCATCTATGGTAATAATATCTGCCCGCTATTGATGCGCAAGACAGATTTACGAAATTCTCCAAAAACTTTCAGAATATCTCAATACCAAAAATATCTAATAATTTCTATTTAACGTATTAATTTATTAACTTGTTGAAAATATTCTTCTTCCTTTGATTTAAGGCATTGTTGCCTGTTCCGACCTCACAAGTCTCGTCAATGTTTTTTGGGCGGCCAATATCCCTCTTCCCTATCAGATTGTAGGAGAACATTTTCCTAGGAATTCTCTTGTTTTCCATTCTATTTAATTGTGACCTCCAATTTTCTCTATATTTTGAGATTTTTCCATTGACCGAGAGGATTTGAAATTCGGCACGAATGTTCTAATTTCCTATTTGGTTCACTCGATTCCAGTTCAGGTTTTTAGTTGCTTTTAGGAATTGCATCTCCGCCGCTTGTAGATTCGATTAGTCTTTTTTGGAGGGTACCTATGTTTCGCAACCATGTACAGACAGAACCGTAGCAAGGGTGAGGAGACTGAGGTATTTGCCTCAGGCGCCATCGCAATGGGGGCGCTAAACCTTGACAAAACCGAAAAAATAATAGTTTAAATTTTTCAAAAAGATAAGAATCTTTTTTGGGGGGGGGGGCGCATATATTCAAATTTGACTTAATTCCAAAATTTGACCACGATTTTATTTGCAACTTCGCTTAAAATTCCCTGCTAGCCTTTTCTCCAAATGGGGATTTTAATCCTCTACAGTAGTTTTTCGTCTATAACTCGCTTACTTTCATTTTTAGTGAAAATTATCATCAAATCAAAATTGAAGAGTACAAAAGTCTCCATAAAACAGATTAACAAAATTTGCCTACATCATACTAACTATTTATGAAATAAAATGTAAATCCAGAGAAAACAATTGAAAAACGTTTTGAATAATTCTTAAGGGTCATTCACATCCACGTAACGTACGTTCCGGACATAGAATACGTAACGTAAGGAAAGTTGAAATGCATTGTTTCAAATGGCACCATTCACATTCGAAAAAACATGGGAGACATAACGTAACGTAACAAAAAGTTCGTTCAACTTCAACTTGTACGTTATGTTTTTATGTTTGACCAATGGAGATGCTTACATTTTATTAGGCAACACCCCTTTTACTGTATTTTCAATTTTAAGGTTAAGTCACAAAAATTAATGCTGTCAAACTGTCAACCGATAGCCAATTCAAATACAGGTGCCCGTGCTTTTCGTTTCTATGGAAACATAGTAAAAACATAGTAAACTAAGGCCCAGTTGTTCAGTATTATGTTATCTTTTAACCTGAATTATTTTCCATGGAAATAATTCTTGAAACAATCATTTCTATGGAAAATAACCCAGGTTAGAAAATAACCAGGAACTGAACAACTGGGCGTAAGTGGATGTGAATGGCAAATAAAAAACTACGTTTTCTACGTTACGTATTCTATGTCCGGAACATACGTTACGTGGATGTGAATGACGCTTTATTCTGAATAAAAATTTCGTACATTTAAACTTCACCATCGATGGTGAACAAAACAAAACAAGGTTTCAGGATTTA
Source organism: Podabrus alpinus (assembly GCA_932274525.1). Lineage (NCBI taxonomy): Eukaryota > Metazoa > Arthropoda > Insecta > Coleoptera > Cantharidae > Podabrus > Podabrus alpinus. Next base: position 60,086,393 of record OW026457.1, on the reverse strand, counting down.
CTTCAGATCTGAAGTAAATTCTGGAAATTTGTAGAGAATGTTCTCCTCTTCAATTTTGGTGCAATGACTAGGGGAAGACAGGGGATTTTAGGAAAGTTGATTCCAACCCCCGCGTTCTTCTACAATTCCCTTTAGCTGACTGGGTAACTGGTATAAATATCACATTATCATCGAGACAATTATTCAAATATATTTAACTAGCGCCTGCGGCGCTAGACATACGTATAGTAAACAGAACCAACACATTATGAACAATTTTTTTATTATTTCAACTTTAAAATGACTGTGGGCATGTAACCGACGTTGGAGAAAATGTTTGTTGCTCCGAATGAAGTCATTTGAAAGCATGAGTTGTACTTGCGAATGTTTAGCAGGAAGTGTTTTGAAATTGCAGTGGTGCCAGTAAGGTAACTTAGAAGCGGCTCAGGTGGATCAATCAGCGGTGGCAAAACAACTTTGCCGTTCGAACAACACATTCCTGGTGATTCCTTAGCGAACTTCGAAACACGACAATGCAAGCAAAGTTTGTTCATAAGTCCTATTACTACATCCTCGTGATTCATGTAATCGTAGTCTTTGTCGTAATTAAATGCTTCCAATGTTAAATTCAATTTTTGTCTTGATCGAACTAATCGTAAGCGATTGACATTAAGTCGTTCTAAACGTACTTCCTCAGTTTCGCCAGCTCTTGACGTCGAAGCTCTGGCGCGTTTATCTTCAAGCCGGATTTCGCGTACTTTCTTCAGTTTCGCCAGCTCTTGACGTCGAAGCTATGGCACGTTTACCTTCAAGCCGAATTTCGCGTACTTCCTCAGTTTCGCCAGCTCTTGACGTCGAAGCTCTGTCGCGTAATTCTTCAAGCCGGATTTCACATACTTCCTCAGTTTCGCCAGCTCTTGACGTCGAAGCTCTATCGCGTAATTCTTCAAGCCGTATTTCGCGTACTTCCTCAGTTTCGCCAGCTCTTGACGTCGAAGCTCTGTCGCGTAATGCTTCAAGCCGAATTTCGCGTACTTCCTCACTTTCGGCAGCTCTTCTTTTACTTACCTTCTTAGCTTTTGTTATTGGTGTTTTATTTCCTACGATGTCCTGCCTGGAATTAACTGATTTTGACATAAGAATATTAACCTTAAAATAATGACATTGGCTCTCAAAGAATTGTTTATCCAAATATAAATTATAAAGTTGAATTGGTTTTCTGTACTTTTTTATTATTTTATATTTTCTGTCATCTGTCATCTGTCATCATCATACATACATACATACATACATACATACACACATACATACATACATACATACATACATACATACATATATACATACATTTTTAAGGTTAACATTCTTATGTCAAAGTTGTGCCCCCTATTTGTCGAGCCGCTACTGACTATAATATGTCAAAGTCATTTAATTAATCTTTTAGTGTCAAAATCGCTTCGTAACTATGACAACGACTGTGGCCTGAAGCGTTTAACTGCTGATGACCGTCTTATGGTGGCGAATTAGTAAAATCAAAGACGACGAAAAACTTACTCTTGAATGTCGCCAGATCTCGTGAAAGTTTCAACGCCCACAGTTACGGGGTTTAGGCGTCTATGCGGAACATACATACATACATACCCACATACAAGCATTTTTATATATAAGAAGATTAGAAAAGGAAAATTCCTACCGATAAAAATAATTTTCATATTCGGGGAGGGGGTATTGCGTTATGTTACCATGTAAACGGCGATTCTGACATACTATGCGTATTTTATATAAGATCTTTAGAAGTTCCTAACGATAAAAATCGATATCACATGACAGGGGGGTCTGAGGGGTATGGAATACCCCCCAGGTACACTTGCTATTATTCAGAACCATAAATATTTATTATTTTTCGTTGAATCTTTTGCAAATTTTGTTTGCAATCCGGGAGGGGGGGGGAGCAGGGGATATTAATACCGAGGGACGTAAAAGTGAAAGGTTTTCTTCCGCAATAAATTAAGTGTACCTGGAGGGTATTCCATACCCCCCAGACCCCTTGGTCGTAAAATATTTCCTTATAAGCATTTTCATTGCTCTAAGTCATCGCCGCGAAATGATAAGAATCATTTGGGAGGGAGGCGCATATATTCAAATTTGCATCAAATTTGTATCGCCATTGTTTTATGGACTTTTATTGCTTCCTTACGAGTTAGATTTTCAGGTTCCTATGTATTGTTCCGTATATATGCCAGAATTTATTTATTTTGTTGGATATGTCGTTGTCTCAGTAGAAGCTTACGTGTCATCCTGAAATATTAAAGAGGGATATTTGTTCTAAAAGTTGGTTTTCTATAGCAATTTTACTCATGATTATCCCTTTACATTTAACCATCATAACCTTCATCTTTTCTTTCGATATTTTCTGATCATATTTGATACATAGTTTCTGCAGAGCAAAAATCGCTTTCTGGAGATCATCTTCGGTCTCTTGTATTATTACCAGGTCGTCCACGAATAATAGGTAATTTATCACATAAAGTTAATAATAAAAAAGCTTTTACTTGAATAAGGGTATGCGGCAGGGTTAACATTTACAGAACTAGCAAGGTACAATGGTAATAATTTCCCAGAAACATTTTAGTGAAATTCATACGGGGGCCGATAAAATGGACAAAAAAGAGATTTTAACTTCTTGTCGTAACATTAACAGTTTAGACTTTCTCTTTAGACGACTTCTTTCGGATTTGAGGTTGATATCAAAAACTGAGGGGATGTTTTAATATTCCCAACCATGGTTCCCAACCAAAGAATTTAAGCAAAAATAGACAGAATTTTCCAATTGTTTGGAATTGTTTTTCCTAGAAAGCTAGGAAATTTTACAATACAGAAAATTTGAAACTATTCAATAATATAATTTAGAGATTTGTATTTGCAAAATCGGATTTATTTTTTCATGAGAGAGGATTTATTGGAAATAATAACTAGAATTTTTATGAACAATAATTAACTTTAATAAACACGACATGGTGCAATTTGGGCAATTAGCAGTTAAAACAGTATTTGATTTAATATGCGACGCAATAATTGAAACGTTATAATTAGTACATTATTAAAAATTAAGCCTTAGTTACACTACAGTGCTTTAATAGAAAACATTATTAACAGATTGTAAATTTTTTAAATCTGCAATAGATATTATTTTTACCATTAAATGAACGTACGTACATAAGCGTATTAATGAATCCATCAAATAGGATGCAACGCATTATTTTTAATCATGAAAAAATAAGGTGGGGCTTTAGGACCTGTTGTTTAACTCCGGTAGACAAACGAATTCGGAAATACGGTAATAACACTGAAGTTTAGAATTTTTCGTCTTGCTAACTCTTATTACAAGAACGGTAACTTAGAGAATTATGAAAATAATTATGTAATGGGCAAGTTGGAACGCCAAACCAGCTTGTCCCGCGTTTAATTGGCCAGATTTCCACAACATGATTTTGTTTATTATCTAACTAATATATTATGTAATCTTTAGAAATCGATCAGAAAAATTAAATAAATTTAAATTCATATAATATTTATGAATAATAATAAATGCAAACTTCTATTAAGCGTGTTAATCAATTAATCATCTTGTAAATTATCTACTTATGTTATTCATATCTTGTCTAATAAGTATAATCTTGTAAATTGTAATCTACATAGTTTATGATAATTTAGATTAAGTGGCGTTGCATTTTTTTTCGTTCTTTTTATTGTGAACGTATTTTCTTTGACCATTAATTTGGGGGTACTGCAGCTTTTTAATATTTGTAATTCCTAATCCACCAAGTTGTTGGTAACGCGATACGTTCCATGACAGCTTTTTTGGATGATGCATGCGGTATTTTGTTAACATTACTCGTATAAGTTTTGAAAATTGCTCTATTTTATTATTCCCAATGAATATGATAAAATTGGGATTGCTTATATATTAATGAAAAGAACTTTTATATCTTGAATTTAGATTGGTTTTCAAAGTATTTCCAACACACTGCTTAAATTTAGATTTAAGTTTTTCCTTGATTGCCGTATGGTTAAGTCGTTTTAATTGAAAATAGTCAAGATAACTATCATTTAGTTAGTATTATTACCGAAAATAAATGAAAATAAAAAGAGAAAATTGGTAAAAATTTACTTATAGCGTGCTGGAACTTAAATGACAGATGCGTGTTTTACTAAACAACTCACAGTGCGGCAAGGGACACTTTGTGCGTGGGTGTCCAAAATAATTGGCCCGTGTCAACTCAGCCTGTCCGAGCCTGTACTTCTCTATAATTACATATTATGATAAAAATGTAGTACGAACTATGTTTGAAATTATTGATACAATAATGGAAAAGGATTGTTTTGACGTTTTCTATTATATGAATGTATCTTTCAAATTTATTTAACAACAAATAATTTCTGAAAACTACTATCTATTATAAAAGATAAATAGAGCAAAATTTACTAATAGCGGGAAAATTTAACTTTCCTTTTTAAGAAGTTACCAGACTTTTAGTGTAACGTGATTGCGTGTTTGTGTCAAGCGGGATAAATTATTATTTATGAAATATTCTATAGAAAATTGGTATTTAGCAATGAAAAGCGTTATTAAAGTGTTAATACACAAACTTTCTAAAACTTGTCAAAATTTATAATAACAAATATTGACAAAAGAAAATATTTTTTTTCAATTAACAACCGAATATTGCACAGTTGAGTGAAATTTGTTGAATTACGTTTTTGCTAAGTTTGGAAAGCAATTAGCTTTCGCTGGAGAAAAATTAACTAAAACGATTAAAATTTCATAAAAGCACTAGGCAGGTATTGGTACAATTTTCTAAATATTAATTAATCAATTTAAAGTTTTTGTCGGATATATTTGGTTTAATAATTTTGTTTGTTTCAGGTACGTGCAAAATCATTTTGGTGAGTTCACTTTGAAATAATTAACTAATGTTTTATAATTGAGAAATAAAACACAAAAATGTGTTTATCTGAGATGTATCTATTAGTTTTATTTTTAAAATTATATTTAATAGAGGGATGTAGAGAAAATTGAATTATGAGCTGGTCTAAATTCTAAAACATGTATATTCTCATCTGAAATCTCTTTTCAGTGCTGCCAGTCACGATCTTACTGCAACTGGGGATTGTAAAGTTTATTTTAATAAAGTAGCTTTTGTGTAAATAAGTTGATGTATTACGTAGATTACAATTTGCTTGTCCGTTTTACTTAATATCGCTCAACGCACTTAATTATTATTATAATATAAGATAATTAACTGCTTTACCACCTGCCACACTTTAATAATAAATTTATGAAATGATTAACTACAATTTGATTGCGTCGGTATAAATTTGTTTATTGGTTGATCGAATGTAAATTTTTATTTTGAAAGCATTTTTGATTGACAAAATTAATTGCTTTTCTGAACGCAAAATTGATTTTTGACAGTTGAAAGCTCTTGTTATGCGTTGTAGTGAATGAAACACACATGCTAAGAGCAGAAGTTACGAACCACAGCATTATTACGACCTACTTGAATGCGTGCGTGTATTACAAATATTCATAGTAACTAACATGAACACAACAGAACTTCTCGATTCAACACAATGCTAATAGAATTAAAATTTAGCACAAGACTACATTATAATATACATTTTGTCAAATTATCAATAAGTAAGTCTTACCATTAGTACAAAGACTATTCAGTAGATACGTAGATTATCTAGTTATCTCTCTGCATAATGTGTATTCAGGTACATTCCCCCCCCCCCCCCCAACGCGAATATTTTAATAAAATTATTATCAAACGTTTGAACTTCTGAATGAGCTTCTATTCTAGAGTTTAAAAAATTGTGAAACTGTAAATTTTTATAACTATCGCTCCGAGCAAGTAGCGTGCAGAATATTAGTGTTGCTGTTAATAAATAAAATAGTTTTTACGTTTTAACCTTCCTGTACACGCGATTTATGTTATGACACAAATACACGCGTCGGTCTGAGAGACCGACTTAAAATATATTTCAAAAGATAAAATATATTTCAAAAGATAATATAATACTATAATATATTTATAAATTATTCGCTCTCGAAGCAATCCTCACATATCATTTTGCGTGGACTGTCAGACCGAATATGTAAAAAAATGTGCTCGTGTTGTTTTTATAACGGTCTCTATGTTACTGCCATAAAATGTACAAAGTTTTGAGAAGCTATCGGGATCATGAGCACTCAAGAGTGTCTATTTTTCTCAGAATAAACAAACTATATTGAATATTTTTTAATATTTAATAATAATAATATTTAATATTGGGTTAGCTACTCGTCACCTGGGAAAAACAGCTAATTGCCGAAATTAGCATACCAGACTATATAGAAACCCGGATGGAAACCAATTAAGACGAAAGATGGTACACAATCTAGGGGTATGGCAAATGGGAATAGGGAGGCATCTACTAGTTGTATGATTATGTACACATGATTAACCCTAAATAAAACAATATTGAAAAGAAAACAATCATCAACGTAGATAAAAATAATTTGCTATTACACAGCGGTGGATTGATATGAATCATAGCGCGAAAATTCCGCACCTGAATTGCGGAGGCATCTTTCGTCGCCCACTCACATTCCAAATTAGTGCCAATAATTGGAGATTCAATGAGCTTCCATTCAAATCGTTTGATCTACAAGCATCGCAAAGTTATTAGCAAAACATTTTCGGTCGGGATTTTTTAAAATAAATAAAAAATGATTTTTTTAATTGGCGTCAATCGTTTGAATTTAAATAGGCTTCTGTTTCCATCGTTTGAGTTTTAGAGGTTTTTAATAAAAAATCAATTGTAAAGTACAATTTTGGGAGGGGTTGTAGAACTGCAGGCTAACCCGTCCTCATAGTGAATTTTATATTAAAATAATTAATACTAATCGTTCGAGAATCGTTTGAGCTTTAATGAGCTTCTATTCTCATCGTTTGAACCTCATAAGTAAAAAGGTGAGGACGTTTTAAAGACTTTGAAAGTGATAAACTTTTAACGTTCTCCGAGCAAGTAGCGTTTAAAATGTTAGCTTTTTTGCCATATGCAAATAACCACATTATAATAGTTACTACAGTTCCACAATTTTTACCAGAAACTCGCAATTTTCAAAAAGGAAACAACCATTTTTATGAAAAACCTAAACAAATTTCATAGTCTGGTAAACGAATTTTGGATTACAAAAAAATACTAAAAAATTTCCCAGATTTAATGGAAAGTATGTTTACACTAGCGTTATATTAAACAGATGGTTAGTTGAATTGAATTTGAACATTTTCGCCAAACTCAGTGAAAGTTCATCTTTAGTTTCAAGTATTTGTAAGTTTTTGAAAAATTGTTCGAGCGCAAAGTGGTTCAGGCAAAGCATTTAATATAATTAATAGTTTCTTCCCAATGGCAACAATAATAAAATTTTGAACGGTACTTGCTCGGAGCAATGCTTAATGACAATCTAAGTTCCTTTGCCTTTAGGGTTGAAACGATGAAAATAGAAGCTTTTTAAAGTTCAAACGAATGTCATTTATGTTTATTAAAAACCTTTGTGTAATGAAAAAGTCGAGTTAGTAATATATTATGTATACAACCGCAATTACACTTTTGTTGAGAGGCATCTGTTCATTTAGAATATTTTATTGTACATGCAATAATTGAAAGTGGCAGGTCCTACTATATTGGGAAATTTCATCTAAGTGAGAATTTCATTAGTAGGGATCCCCTGATACACCACTATTTAACCGATATAAGCCGGTAACACCATAAAATATTTGAATTCTGATGGAGCTTCATCCGAGCGCAGTTTAGCAAACTATTTGATCTAGTGAACTCTCCGGCAGTTCTCATTAATTACTATTACTATTAATTACTTAATCACATTAATTACGATAAGATTATCAAGAAAAGTTTCGATTATTTCTCAATGATTGGTTTAGATTTTAGATGAACTGATCTTCCCATTTAAAGCTACGAGTAAAGTTTAGATAAAGCTGGCTTCTTGGTCTGAAAGCTCTAAGTATCGTTTTAGCAAACTATCTTAAGGGTTCTTCAGGTCTAATATGAGGTTATTCTCATACTTATTCTTTTTTTTCGATTTTTGCAAACCGTATTAATTTGAAGAGGCTGTATTTCCTACACCGTAGTTTTTCTAGCTAGGTGAATACAATATGTTCATGTTAACATTGTCAGGCACTTGGACATTATCTGCAAGGTTGCGCTCCGTATCTTGAATAAATTTTCAAATATCTCTTTTTCTAAAGTAATTTTGATTCATTTGCAATCTGTCAAAGTTGACTTACCCGTTTGTAGTAGCGAAAACCATCTCGCGGTTTGTTACACGTTTTCTGTCAAATTTATTTTTGTTGTGAAATAGATATTATTTTAACAAATTTCTATGTTGAACTTGAAAACAATTTCCACAAAGATTATCAACCAGTATTAGTATAAACAAAAATTAATAAATAACGTATGTTTAGAGGCGTTCTGGTTGATTGAAACGGCATTTTAACCGAATACATAACCATTGCAAAAACAAACGAAGTGTTTAGAGGAAGCAAAGTCGAATAACTCCATCTGTTCAAGTTGTGAACATAGGTAGCTCATCAAAAATACTATTGCAAAATTCTTTTGATAGGTGGCGGAATGTATTGACGATTCTCTTGAAGTTTAAGCTATATGAACACACACGTATGTTTGTGAATCGAAAATGTTATCGCTTTGTGAATGCGTGTCTGACGAGTTGAGTCCCCATTATATAACAACGAAACTGTAGTCACACGAGAAGACAAGAGTGGTCTATTATTTGATAAGCTACCAACGTTCACAACTTGAACGGATGGAGTTATTCGTCTTTGGTTCCGCTAAACAGTTTGTTTGGTTTTATAATGTTTATATATTGGGCTAAAATGCCGTTTTAATCGATCAGAACGCCTCTAAACATAATTTATGTATTATTTTGTTTTACATGCCACCGTCCGTTTTTATTAAGTAGAGTTCTTAGGAAAACTGTCTGAAAAGAGCAGTTACTTAAGGTGTGAATTGCATTTTTAATAAACAACTAATAAACTTACAATACAGTACCGGCTTCAAGACCGAAGGAATTTATTTGATTTGTTTTAGGTTGCTTTTATACCTTATGTTTTCGTTGTATTTAAATAATATGTTCTTTGTAAATATTAGTATAGTATCCAAACATTTTTTAAATATGATCGAGTGAATTGATTTGTAAAAAATAATTTCTCTTTTTCTATTTTTCCATTTATGAGAGTAGCGCTCGCAGGAAACCGACCGAAATTACCCCCCCCCCCGTCCAGTGAATAAGCAAAAGCGACAATATATGTACAAATATAAACCAAAAGGGCAAGGGAAGAATCCATTACGCCTAGAAATTAATGTTTCTCTCGAGAAAAGTCGAGGGTTCGAGCTTCACTTTGAAGCTCAAACGGTGGGAATTAGAGCTTATTGAAGGAAGGAAACTCAAACAATTGACACAAATTTTATTACAAATTCGCGATTCGAGAGGGGGAATTAGGGATTCGCTTTTACAGCTCCCCGTGAGGTTTTCAAGTATTACTTTGCCATTCATGTGGTTCAAACGATTTGAATGGACGCTCATTGAAGCTCAAACGTTTGACATTAATTTCATTAAAAAATTCACGATGGGAGGGGCGGTGAAATGTACCTGAAGATTTTAGTTCAAAATATAAATATTACGGGAACGGGGGACCTACAGGACCTATATATTTTTACGTACATTTTAAACCACGGAAATAGAAGACTTTTACACCTACCATTCCGAATGCAGGAAATTGTTAAGTTAACAATAAAATTACCTGGGGCTAGCAGGTAGATATTTGAAGAGTGAAAAATGGTATCGTAGAAAATACGCCGCCAGATTCGAACCCGGAAGCTGACAAGTTGACCACTCGGCCATGCACTTGTTTAGTTTATATTTCAAGGATATAAAACAGTTAGCCTGCATTTTTGAAATATATTAAAGAAATTTATAGTTAATTGACTACTTCTTTATTATTTTTAATCGCTTATGTCAAAAATATTACAGCTACAGTGTTCTCGTATGGTTAAATAAAGTTTAAACGCGATAATATATGGCGATTACAAATCATTGCATTAAGGATTTAGTTCAATTGATTATCCTAAAAAGCAATTGTAAAAAGGGAATATATTGCTTTGGTATCCAGTTCAGGCGTGATAAATCAAGCGTCGAATAAAAATGCTCACCACCGAATGTATATTCGAATTATTGCCTATTCATTATACTTAACTTCACTTGATGTAATTCAATGTCAACAAACTGAATTTGGTATATTTTTTATAATATACGCGAAACTAAGGAAATTGAGACAAGTATTAGTTTAACCTACTGGGAGAAGTTCGCAAGCGGTATTAATATTTGAACATGTTGTAGACATAGGTCGAAAGCGACATGGCTTTCATACGGGACTGCTAACTTTTTCTTTGTGCTGAAATATAAAATAATGTTTTTACATGAATATTTCTCTAATATTTAAAACATAAACACTCCAAGTGCATCAAGTAGTCTTGGATATAAGCAACAACTTCGTGGACGCGCTTGAGTGGTACTTTAAACAAAATGGAAACCAAACATGTTTCCTTTTCAAGATTACATTTAAGTATGATCTGTTTCTCAAGAGACAGAGGTATGCTAACAATATGATAAATGACTTGCGCTCAATTCACGGTTTGCATGTTTGTTGAGTTTTCCGCGAACATTTATAAGTTTGATTTTTCGCATGTTTCACCACTTAAACTTTTATTCCAGATATAACTTCATTTTGGGAATTCAATTTCCTTACTTCGTCCGGTAATATAGATTTGCTTTATTGGTGCGCAATGTTAGGAGAGGGAGATTAACGAAATATTCAATCTGGAGGAAGTGAAACATTATAATCCGGAACACATTGTTACAATTATAAATTTATGTGTTTTGTTACAATATAATATTATGATATAGGGCGATTGCTAATTTAAGCTGCAATTAACATTTAAGTGTTTAATGTGTTTATTTAGATATTGAAAAACATTATTTATTTTTAACTATTTTACATTGCAAATCGAAATTGTTTACAAAATATGTTCAACACAAACTTAGTTATCTTCTTTAGAAAAATAAGAAAAACGATCGGGTTCGAGAACATGCAGTGTTCATTTTCTTTTCATATAACTTTTACCTGAATATTTTAGTACATATTATACATTCTCGAAAATATCAAAATTTACACAAATTCACACGAGGCAACGATGTTTCTTAAAAGTAAATCAGAGATTTTAAAACTGAGACAAGAAAGCAAAGAAAAGCTTTTCACTTCTTGCCATTTGTACCAACAGAAATTTGATCGCATAATTCTAAAATATTGGTCTCTAGAGCAAGAGATGATTATACAATTTTCTTTTGATGTCGAAGCTATACTAACAATATCCGGGAAAATGCAAAATAAAATCGCTTTAAATTTTTGAACACACCGTATTTTAAAACGAACCATGTTCTAACTAATTTCATATAAAATCTTTTTTGTTTTGGTGAGAGGGATCACAAAATTTTTCCTAAATAGGTATGCCAAAAATTTGAATTTTCCATTGTTACATTAAAATTTGCATAATCATGTCATGTGCGCCCTTTAACCACAAATGTGGGGTGTTTTAAGCATCCGTCTTTCCAACTATCAAAAATTCAGTTTCGCTGAGTTGTGGTATTATAGCTACCGGTGTAGTTGAATTTATAATTCTTTATTTCAAACAAGTTTGCTTTCTGTGGGTAGCTGCAGGTTAATTTGTTGATATTGTAACTGTGCGACCACGGTCTGAGATTCTCATGTTATGCTTTCAAAAAAGAACTTTTGAAAACAGAATGTAATAGTAATAGATTATACTATGCATTTCGTCAACATACAGTTTTCAAACATGATTAAGTATATTTTTGTAGGTTATACATATTTTATCTTAAACAAAGAATAATATTGTTAATACTGCACTTCAATACTCTCCTGCCTCCATTGTTCTTCATTACTTGCTACAGCTTGTACCAAGATACAACCAAAACTGGCATAATTGGTGTGATAATTATGCAAGTGGTAAATAACGACATTGCAGGAAATAAACAAATAAGGTGGCACATAATTGACAGCAATAAAATTTTGAACGCTCTAGAAATTTGTTAGTTCTCAAAAATACAAAATACTGTTGATCCTGATCGTGTTCACAGCGTTGACTTATTTACTTACCCTACGTTAGTCACGGGATTTTCAAACACTTAAAGCGGTTGTTTAAAATTTGAACATTGGACTACAAAAAACTAATACTTCGCTTTTTGTTCAAAAAAGTCTCTTCATACAGCGTCTCTGACGTAAAACTAAGAATCCAGAGGAATATTGAAAAGTTCTGTAAAGAATTAGATAAATTCTTTTACAATAATTGAACTGCACGAAAACTGTTAATCGCAACTAACAAGGTTGGAGCGAACAGTCCCAATTTCTAACTACTAACTGACATTGTTACTAAAAGGAAGATGATGTATCAGTTCCTGAATTAGCAGAAAATGTAGTAGATTTTTTCAAAAATTCAATTATTTCGTCAAATCAGTTGGGTAAGCTAACTATTTTTATTAGCTATAATTTTTCGGCATTTCATAACGCTGCAAACGTATTGCAGTTAAGTTTTACCTATTTGGACGGGTAACTTAAATCAGGTTTTTTAGATTACGAATATCAAAACTTGTCAATATTAATCTGCAACTAATAAATATGACAGTTCAAATAACTATCGATTTTAAGTAGTAAATGATAATAAAAGTAGCCTGTTATGCCACCTATGGGTTTAACTACCGGTTACTTTCCGGGCCACCCCAAATTTAGTCAAACTGGGAGATATTTTGGAGGGTAGCGAATTACTAATACTGACCGTACCAAGAAGTCCTTCAACGTGGATATAATTTTTGACGTTAGAACTGCTTGGACAATTCCGTGGCGCTATCATAGAACGACACAAGTTTGCTTGCAAAAATTTGTTATAAGGGTTCCGCCAGAATCTCTGTAATTGTTCCCAGATTATCCCCAGGAAATTGGATATAAAGTTATGTATGCCTGGCATGTATTGATGTCAACAAACCATCAGGCAAATTTACAACTTCTATAAAAATGCAACATCGGGCACAAACTCCATAAAAATACAGAAAAGTTTCATGTTGGGCTGGGAGTAAGACAGGGAGATATCACATATCTCCAAACTTCTTCACGGCGGTTTTGGAACTTTTTTTCCGGATTCTAAATTGGAATGAAAAAGGAGTAAATGTAGATGGAGAAAACCTAAATCATTTCAGATTTTTTGGCGACATTGTTTTGATTACGGATAAATTAGATCAATCCAAAGTTATGGTAGAATAGTTAAAACATGCATTGGAAGGTATAGGATTGAGGATAAATAAACAGAAGACCAAGATCATGACAAACCTTGTCCTGAGTGAAAATACAAAGCTGAATAATAGTGAGTTTGAACAGGTTTTTGGGACATGAGGTGAGACTTGGGAGAGACAACCAAACGTGGATCAAAAGACGGACTGGTTTGGGTTGGACAGCCTTCGATAAGGTGAGCCACATACTCAGACAACTGCAAAGAAATGAAAAGTTACCCAACGGCACATGGAAAGAGCCATGCTGGGAATAATGGTTAGAAACGAAGACATACGTCAGCAAATTGGAATAAGGGATGACATAGAAAGAGTTTCTATACTTACGTGGAAGTGGGCGGGGTAAATTGAAAGATACAGCGGCGGCCGATGAGCTAAGAGAATATTACAATATAGAGACCTTGCTCCGATAAACGAAACCCAGGACGACCACCTACAAGGTGGAAAGGCGATGTGAGGAAAATGGTGGGAAATTGGATTCGGGCGGCACAGGACAGATAGTGATGTTTAACTAGCGTAAGTAGCGTACCCTGGCGATTATTATCGTAACAACGAAATAACTATTACATCCATTTATCTATCCGTTTTTCTGTAGCATCGAGCGCCCAACAATTTTTCATAATTTTTGGCTGAACCGTTAAACTCTTTTGGGTGTCGCTGCTTTTCAAACCATATAATACCTCACCAACTCCCTCTTTGTCTAAAACATACTTATTATTACGTATGTATTAGATAATATAGAAGATAACTGCAAATAAATTATTGTACGATATTTAAATAGAGTAAATTTCAAATGGCACCCCTACCTTGAGATATATCATTTAAAATTTGGAAAAATTATAGCATATCTACGTCAGAAATATTGAATTTCGTTTATGCGATTATATTATAGAATCAAAAATTGTAAGATGAAGCCGTAAATATTTTTAACTACATCTCATAAAGGAATATAGGTACATACTTAAATTTATTTACCGTGGATATATGAGGATTTACTCCATGTTTAAAATGATAATATTAGAAGGTTGAAAAGGTAAGAGGTTCGGTAAAAAGGCATTTGGTAAATTTAATCTATACAAAAAATTAAGGAATTAGATCATAATCAAATGCAAACGGCACTGTGTCATCTAAACTTCAGTATACTTTACAATAAACAGGTATTAATTTTAACAAAGCAAGAAGTTTTCTTAAAAGTATTAAAAAAATTTAATAGTGCTAAATTAATGAGGAACTAAAAACAATGAACTTCAATGATATAATAAAATTAAATATCAAACAATTATAAAAAAATTTATTGTAAAACTTCAAATATTCAATATCATAATGGCACAAAGAATTTAACAGCCAGCATAATAATCACATTAACATAGATTCCAGTCGGATGACCAGGTAGCCGAATTTATTGTCTTATACCAGGTACAAACTGATTTATTGGGAAACCTGAATCGTACGATTTTGATTTATCAATTGTTGGGACAAATTTTGAAGCAGAAAAATCCTTAGTTTTGAGATTTTACTGTACAACAAGCGCTGCTAAGGTTGGTTCGATTTATGATGAACTTCTCCTCCTCCATAAATTCCTCGATCATGAGGTGTATGGACGAAACTTAATTGGACACTAGAATAGTCAAATTAAAACTCCAAAATAACGTAAACTGTCGTACTTAACTTCAGAAAATTAAAAGTCTAAACAAAATTACTTGTTGAATTCTGTAGTTTGTTGGTGTAATTATCAGTTACACTCGGGAAATAGCTAAGAAGTGATATGGATGATACTTATCAACTGCTTAAGAGATAAAGAACACGTAAATCTATAAATTTGGTTTCTATACATGGAGCAACGGTATAAAACATTATGTGCATACTGACCAATTCAAAAATTATTCAAAAATAAGGTGGTATAAATTGAATCAACATCTTGAACTGTATATTAATTTTGACCAAGACGACTAAGATTTTATAAAGAATTTTTAAGACGCCGAGAACGATACGTTTTAGATATTATTATTTTACTGGGTGCTTTCATAAAATAAATGATATAACAATCTGTTAAACTAAACATTGTAAACTTTTTTGAAAAACTGCAAACGATGAAATTTAAAAAACTGACAACAATAACCGAATAGCCGATGGTTATATTAGTTTCTCATTACAAAAGCATGAGTTCGAATCCTGTAGTGTAATATGTTTGGCAAATGTCAACCTAGTAGGTGGTCTAAAAATCGCCTATTTCCGTGGTTCGGATCCACATTAAACTACAGGGGTCTTATAATGTAGCAAGATGTTGTAAACCAAATATACAGGGTGTTTAAGTAACCAATAGTAAGCATTTAATTTGCGATAGAAGATATGGTAAAAGTGTTTAATATGATTAAAATGAAAATTAAACAAATTTTAATTTGTACACGTATACACGTTTATCTACTACTTAAGTTTCTCGCTAAATCTAAATTACTTGACATAACTAACTTGCAGTACATTTTGTAAATTAAATTTGATTTAGATCTACTTTCAAATTAAGTTAACAAGTCTCATTAATACGGAAGGCATCTTCCACTGTCCTCTAATATACCTAAATTAAATTAACGCTTAGAATATATTAGTTATTTAGAAGGGTGTTATTTTTTGTGCTTTTTGAATGTTTTATATAGATTTTACAAAAGGATGATTAATTCCGAGTGTCAAAACAGGCAGCTCAATTTATATTAAATTATTTTCAATTGGATAACTTAAAGTTTTGCTCTACTAATTAATTAAACCGTCCCATCTGGGAGATGCGGAGGATTTCAAAGTTTGGTAATTCTCACTTGGTTTTCTCTGGTTTTCAAATACTTGCAACACTTGACTAAACTTCTACTGAGGTTTTCTTGATTTAAGATTTAGATTTATTATTTGTTTACTCATTTTATTTTGTATCACGTTAAGTTTCAATTACCTGTATGTTATGAAAATGAATTTATACTTGAAATAAATACATTTAATAAAATAAATTATTATATTAATATTTCCGTTGTATCACTTGAACAATATTCATAATATAAAAAAAGTTGATGTACTATTTATATTTAGATAATCTATAAATCTTTTTTACCTATATATCCGCTTTAATGAGGACATCCCGTATTTGTATATAGGTACTAAATGTCTTTATTTGTTTTTACCGTTTCATGTTTCATATAATACAACTATTTTAGTGTTTATAAATAAAATTCATTTATTATTAAATATATTTGGAATAAATTCTGCTTACTGCAAAGGTTTTTGCGTTTCCCTTTTTTGTTTGACGTACTTAAAATAAAAGTTCGGTCAATAAACTTATAATACTATTTGTTGAAGGGAAAGCTGAAAGCCCATCGTTTTTTTTTGAATTTGCGCCCTTCGTTACGCTGGTTTGGCTCGGTTCTACTGTAAGTAAATTTTAAAATGGTTTTGTTAGTGACTCATCCCTTGTTGAACGACGCGTGTTACACTTGTTAATCCCGCAAATTTAAAATAACACTCATGCCCAAGTTAAATATGCATTCAATTAAAAAAATTGCCTTTTATTTACATTTACATCCATTGCAATACCTTTCCTAATTTAAAAATTGTAAGCCGCTATTAAAAGTTGAATATTTACATTATTATTTTTTGAATTGGATGTTTTGTTATTTCAAAATTAACATTACTTCACAAGATGTGTTATTTGTTAAATTAAAGATTTACAGATATACTATTTTTGAACGTGTAATTTATCGTTTATCTTTAGTTTTTGTATTGAAAGTTGGGCCCATTTTTCTTTAGCAACTTGATTCTTTTTATTGATATTCTCCTGAGGACGAAGACAACCAGCGATAATTCGATATTTTCCCGCCGGCTTTGATTTCTGTCTAAGGAAACAGGTTAAGTGGATCAGACGTACAGAAAGGGTTTAAGTGTAATTGAATAACTACAACGTTTACACAAAATTGATTTGTTCATTCTGTTTTATTGGTTTTGTATTAAAAAAAGTCTTATTTTGTCGAGATAAAATTTAATAGAAATTTCAACAGTTTGATGAAGATCAGCGAACTTTTGTTTTGATTTCCTGTAGTGAGCGTTATAAAATGTGACTTGTGTCAGCTACCCTTAAAATAAATTGCTAATATCTTTTGTTTAGTAACTAATTTTTACAAAATGCCTTAAAAGTTATAAATACAAGGGGTTATGAGTTTTATTTCTTGTAAAACAATACATCGTGATAAATTTTGTAGAGTGGCAAAAAAAGAACATGAGAACGTGAGCATTGTTTGCGTGAGAAACGCGATTGCACCGCCACCGTTCTATAATACTACTAATCTTGCACGACAACGCACAATCAATCTAACCACTACCACTGCTTCTCTTTATAAAAATGTAAACCAATTTAATAAAACATATATAGTCTTAATTAACTCGAGATAATTAAAGTGCCCAATTTTTATTATATTAATTAAGATTTAGTACTATCTCAATTTTAATCATTGCCTAGTTTTTTTACGGAAACCTCACCTGAAATGATTTATAAATTACATACCACTACCTATTACTCCACAAATTTTTCACATCATTTTTATTAGTTATAAATAGTACTACTACATAATAAAAATAAGTATTCAACAACCCTTAAATCATATTTTACGATCGCACTAAGTATCCTTATTCGAGTTTCTCGTCAAGGGCCACAGTTTTCAACGTCATTTAATGATAGTAATATGACGCTAACACCACACGCTGTTTTAGTTATAGGTATTTGTAACAGCACTTTCTTTAAATTTCAATTGGCTATACGGTCGATAATGTAGTAAGAGCGCGTGATAGCATTCCATGGTAATATTTCCTGGAAATTGGACTATTCGGTGCTTAGATAATTTGGAGTAAAGTCAATTCGGCTATTATGGTATATTCGGCGCGTGATCGTTTATTTGATGCAAGCAATTAGGTACAAAATACCTGAAGTAAATTGTTAGGTTACGTTATGAGTGTTAGGCCATGACGGCCATTGCCACATAGAAAGGCAAGCCTAGCAAGCTACCTGGGATGTAAAATCCAAAAATGTTCACAGAACTAATTACAAAAATTAGTAAAGAACAGGTCCTGGACGTATATTAAGAAGGGGACTTCTTAATAAAAGTGGAAGAAGAAGAAGAAATTGGGTGTAAACCATTTTGGCGTTGAGTATATTTAACCTTAGTTTCTCAATCTGGTGGTATTATCACATACCTACTTGTAATAATACTACCTTGTAATAATACGGTAATACTACCGAAATCACAACAAATATTAATATACCTCGGACTTAAATTACACAGCAGACTTACATGAAAAACACATACAACAAAGAAGAAAAACAAGATGGGTTAAAAATTAAAGAAATGGACTGGCCAATCGGAGGAAAATCGAAAATAAGATTATCATTCACAAAGTTGTTATCAAGTCAATATGATAAACGGATTATAAGTGTGGGGATATTCATGTTCATTCATACATACCGATGTATGAATGAGAAATATGGAAGAAGAACTTCTAAAGGAAGCTACAAAATACATAAAAATCTGGAACTCGTGAAAATAAAATAGTTTGTATCTCCTAGCCAATAATCTAGTTTGGCATGACATAGTTTAGTAAAATTTAAATTAAATTTAATTTAATTTAGAGGACAAAGTACCACTAAAGTGAATTCCAAGACTATTATAGTTCATGTATGCAAATACCATGTGTCCTATGGATTTTAGGTTATGCATGACATGCACAACATATATCTTTATTGCATATAGTTTTAGACGCTGCTAATTGGCAACCCCGTAGGGATTTTGTCTATTTGTAAATAATGCAAAATCTTTGAAACTAGATTACTTAGAAAATTGGAGATTTTGTTCAGAGAAATCCAGTGGGAACAAAAACCCGGATATGTAGTGCGAGAGTGGTTCTTCAGTGCAAAAATATTTATGGACGGTAAGAAATTTAGTGCATTGACAATTTTTCTGCCGCCCGACTTTGGACAGAATCTACTATGAATAATTTATTTCAATTTAGGTATGTCAATTATCATTAGGTACTTTATTTTTCTTTTTATTCAATCAACCGAGTTTGGCCAATTAACTTGGTTTTTAATTTTAGCTTTAAAGTAAAAACAAAAACGCCCTTTATGCATTTAAAGCAATTGCAAAATCGCAATTTGAATATTTAATTAAATTTAATTGTCTTAAAAACTTTACTCTCGAGTTTTATTATTTACTTTTGTTGGTTTCTTAATTTGGAATAAAGTTTTGTTATACTATACAAGTCTTTATTAATTAACTTTTAAATTAAAGAAAGTTACTTTTGATGTTTAGTATATCGAAGTTTTATACGAAGTAGTATAAGAATTAATATATTGGTAGTTTTAAAATTTATTTTCAATGCAATACACAAAAAATTGTGGAATATAAAATATAAAAAATAAAAATTTAAAATTACTGAACGTGGTAAAAAGAGAACATTATGCAAAAGCTTTAGAGTTGTGTATCACTTTTATGTTGGCCAAACTGGGGCTAAAGTCTATACCAAAGCAGCCATGTGTGTAAAGTATGTAAATATACATATCTACGCTCTTGTATGGTTAGAACATTTTAAAATACGATCTAGCTTGAAAAAATTGCTTTAAAGTTCCTATTAAAATAAAACAATATGGAGATTTGAACGCTCATCACTTGGAGCATTTTTATTAGAAATATGATAACTATGTAAAATTAATGTGTAATATTTCGAATTTATTCTACCTATACTTTACATTTTGATGCGAGAATATAATGAAGATAGTGTTATGATGCTTTCTACTTCCTCTGCCTACAAAAGTGTAGAGAAAGTATAATAGCAATCATAATAAAAATCGATTTTCAGAATTCAACGGAAATATACGCTTTGATGATCCCTGAATTCATTCTGATTAATTTCGGAAAATTATCTGTTAGTGTGTACATACATATGCATTATAGCATCAAATCGACTAATCAAAAAATATTGAAGCTGTACATACAGGGTGTCCTAAACTAAGTGGGAAATCTTGATATTAACTATAAGCATCGAAAAGCTTCAGAATGTCAAGCTCTAATACTGACTTTTATATTAATGTATGTCATGCTATATAATGAACTATTGTTCTCCAATAAAGTTATTTGTTTTTGTTCAATCTGGATAATTTAAAATCCGCACTCTCGGGGATCTGCTACGTATTGGACTTATGAACCGCAACACCACCTGAGGTTCATAAAATTTTATTGTATTTTGAAAACGAGTTTCTTTTTGCTTATTGCTTTTTAGGACCTTTTACTTGCTTTATTTACGACCTATTTATGACAAAATCAAAATTATAAAGGGTTTGTTTATTCGTTTAACATTGAAATTTTCAAAATCCCACTAATTAACACTGGTAATTAGTAATTAGCAAAATTACTCTGAAAGTAGGATAATTATGGGGTTCCTTTGAGATTTAAATTTTTATCACAAGAGATCTATTTACGTATATTTTTACACAATTTTCTTAAAAATTAATATTTGGTGGAACCTCCCTTAGCATCAATTAACGCCTTAATTAGACTTGCAATGGATTTAACCAAATTCTTCAGATAATCGATTTCTAAATCTTCTTTCCACACTTTTTCAATGGCTGCTATTAAGTGTCTTCTGGTTTTCTGTTTTTTTGTGCAACCTTCTTTGAAATTTAGGACCAGCAATTTTCTATAGAGTTCAGGTCTGGGCTCTTGCCTGGCCAAGGTGAGGGATTAATGCTTTTCTTTTGAATAACATCTTTTACCTAAGATATTAAACGTTGTAAGTGATACAAAAATAAAGAGAAATTAAAAATACTTACAATTTTTGCCCTATGGCAAGGTGACGAATCATCTTGAAAAATGCACTGTTTGCATTCTTAAATTGTTTTTTAATAGTGGTCAACACATATTCATTTAGGATTTGAATGTAGTCTTGTGGCTTCACAGTTCTATCTATAAATCGCAAAGAACTGTAACAACCCAACCGGCTGCTAAGGCTAGCTTACGGGAGCGTGGGCCAGGGGGGGCTTATATTGCCGAAATGTAATTTCTCTCTCCTCTTATTTATCAATCAATGCGGGCGCCACTCTTTTCTAATATAAGAGACTTAGGAAACTTTAAATGATGTAACAAAAGAAAAATCAAAACTTTTAAAAATAATATTTATTCTGGTAATTTCCAATTGAACAAACTTTATATCATAATTACAAGACTCGGTTATTTTATTAATGACTTATTTACAATTTATTTACAAACTTAAAAAGGGAAATTAATATTATACACAAGGGGCTTACTACGGTCCTGGTTGTAGTAGGTTAACTGACTTGACGTTTCTTTAATAAACAATGAATCGCGCCAACGAACGGTTGCAGGTTATTTTGGCTTCTACTTTATTATCAACAACAAAACAACTAACTGGACTCCCCTTAACATGGTATGTAATCTTTACTTTAATACTACTAACTACCGAGGGGTGATAATTACTTTAATCTTTACTTTTGTAGACCATACAAAAAAAGTATTGACTTTGAAAACTTCACACCTACCAATGAATAAAACTGGCCCCCTGAATTCTAACCTCGAATGAATGGGGCAGTGACCTCCCTTGTACATGGATATTTGGGTGAGTGCTTTGTAACATCGAAAACACTCGGACGGACCTACGTCTTGTTAATCCAAAAACGTACAGGAGTGAGTTGCCTTGTTTACCGAAAGCATCTCGGAAATGGTAGGTGGATAAGGAAATGAAAGTGTCTTGCGGACCAAAGACACCTTCGGGAGAACGTACGCCTTGCGAAACCAAAGACATACGTTGGGGGGTGATCGTACGCCTTGCAGAACAAAAACGTACGAGGACGTGGGTGATCATACGTCTTGCGAACCGAAAACATACGATCGGGGTGACCGCATGCCTTGTAATAGCAAAACACACGATGGGTGACCGCATGCCTTGCAAAAGCACAACATACGATGGGTGACCGCATGCCTTGCCAAACCAAAAGCATACGATGACGACACCAGAGAAATCGACAACCTTCCTGTTGTAGTGACTAAAACTTATAAAGTTGTGTCTTTCTCCGGTGTCATCTAAACAGGATTGGTAAAATTCAGGTTAATTCATATTTGTCGGCATTAAAGTAACTGAATTAGATTTGCAGATTCCTGTCTTTAACCTATAAATCTTAAAAATATTTACATCGGCTGAAATTTGTTCACAAATTATATCAGCCGATTAACCAAAAATATTTATTTCGTTACAGAACCTACACCCTTGCTTGAAAAGTATCCCCAAATTATTACACTTTTAGGAATCTTCACTGTCTTTGTAAGGAATTCGTCCTTTAAACGCTCACCTTTTCTTCAGAAAACGTAATTAATTCCATCAGAACCGTGCACATTAAATTTGGATTCATCAGGAAACATTACTTTTCTCCAATCTTTAATAGTCCAGTTCTTATGTTATAGGCGATCGAATTTAAGATCGCAGCGCCAGTGCGGTAAGAATCGTAACTAATTTCAGAGACATGGTTTAGTTTGTTTACATTGTTTTCAATGCGAATACATAGATGTTTTAATAAAATTTTTGTGATTTAGTGGAAGTAATAGTTTTTCAGTGTTGATGTTAAAATCATCGTATAATCTTAAACTTATTAAACACCTTTGAGGTTGGTACAATCTCTTTTTCTAGTTATAACCTACACAAAATGGAAAACCAACCGCATTATTAGTAATAAAATGCATATATGAATGTAAGTTCTTTTATTTAACTATAAAAATAATAACTTACAACAAAAGTTTTTTAGGTGCAGGAAAGAATATTCACAATGGTTTACCAGGGGTCCAGTATATTACCAAAGAAAATAATAAGTGGACTTTAAAAAGATGTAGTAAACATTATGGGCAGATCCAAATGGGAATGGCCCTTTTAAATTTAAACAAAACATATTTTGTATTGTATGCATCATACGACAAAAGTTTGTTTACTATTGAAGTGGATTATAATTATGAACTTGCAAAAGAAATGCTATTTGTAATTAAAAAAATTTTTATGGAAAACATGTTTCATAATTTGTGTGATTATTATTAAATAATAATATACCTAGTTAATTTATTTATTTAAACTTAATGCCTCGTCAGATGAATTGTTTTCTTTCACTTCATTTCTTTTATTTAATGGCTGACTACGTTTGCTGGGGCCTGGTATGGCATTTTCGATATATATCGATACGATACATATCGATGATCTTCAACATGTGAGGGCAAATTCAAGATTTCGTCTTGCGGACCACCATGTGTGGGTAACTTCAAGGTAGGGATAGCATTTTTTTTAAAGATTGTCCTACCTAAAAGCAAAAAATTAAAAATTGAAAGATTTAGAAAGAGTCACTCACCTTCATGTACGTAATCATCTGGTTTAAAATGTAGAGAACAAACTCTCATATATTTAGTTACTGGTTTTCCGATCTTGAAATTTCTAATCCAAACTTTTCTTCTATCTACAAGTTCCCTGTTACCTAGTTTACTTTCAACAAAAATATGTTGTTGTTCAGCTTCAGGAAAATAATGAAAATGTATTTCTGGATTTCTTTTCGCCCATGAGTTGCATTGTGGAACTGAACAGTACGCGTTGGACATTTTTATTATATTTATTTAATAGTATTAGAAAACTTGAGAAACTTGTGATAACCTAGAAATACAAAATAATGTCCTTTTATATAGGTTATAACTAGAAAAAGAGATTGTACCAACCTCAAAGGTGTTTAATAAGTTTAAGATTATACGATGATTTTAACATCAACACTGAAAAACTATTATTTCCACTAAATCACAAAAATTTTATTAAAACATCTATGTATTCGCATTGAAA
Source organism: Podabrus alpinus (assembly GCA_932274525.1). Taxonomy (NCBI): domain Eukaryota; kingdom Metazoa; phylum Arthropoda; class Insecta; order Coleoptera; family Cantharidae; genus Podabrus; species Podabrus alpinus. The sequence continues at coordinate 60,062,020 of OW026457.1, read as the reverse complement.
ACAATGTAAACAAACTAAACAATGTCTCTGGAATTAGTTCAACCGGCGACCGTTGGTGGCGTATCGCTTATCTTGAATCGCCTATAGTGTTCAATTAAGTCGGTTTTGCTTCATTTTTGGGTTAATAACGGTTTTCAAGCAGGACGTTGCGCTTTTAAACCGATAGATTTTAATCTACGCCGCACAGTTTTTGTAGAAACCGAAACACCAGTTTCACTCTGAACGTAGTTCTGTTGATGTCGATGCCCTATTTGCAAGACACAATCGTTGTAAACCGGATACCAGGTCTATCAGGTTCTGTAGTCTCTCTGGCCCATCTGCCAGAAGAACTATACATTGAAATATTTAAGGTTGTTGACTATTTTCCTATTCACTATTATGCCCTCAGTGGATTCTTCTAAGACTTCTCTGAATGTATTTTTGCATATACTACATATTTTAAATAGTGTGGTTGCTATTTTTCTTTTGTCTTTTGTTTTTCGCCTATAGTTGTTTTATTAGAGCTCTTAATGAGCTTTCTATGGTGGACTTTGTCGAAAGCTTTCCGAAGTTAGCGAAACAAGCGTACACATCACCAGTATCTGCTCTGAACCAGTACCTGCATGCAGTAGAAGAATTTTTAGGAAGATTCTTTCATGTATGACATTCAGGAAGACCTTAAGCATGCGACTCGTAAGGTTTTGATAGTTATATAGTTTTCACACCTTTTGGAATTTGGTTTTTCGCAATCGATTTAGTTGTTAAGTCAATCTTGGAGCATTTACTTCGTGCTGTATAATCTCACTAGGAAGTCCGTATGATCATCCTCCAGCATCTTCATCTGGGTCTGTTGCTTTATTTCTATTTAACTTTCTTATTGCTTTCAGTACTTTATAGTTTTGGTAATTGATAAACCGCTGTCAATTCCTTTAGTCAATCTTCTTTGGCTATTTTAACTTTAGTCACATCGCTTTATTAATTTTATTGTATTGGAGATTGATTGTGTTTTTATGTTGTCTTCTTCATCCATCAGTCAGTAAACCATTTATTTATCTTTCTGCTTTTTTCTGATTTCATGGGGTTATCTTTGATTACTTTTCATGAGTTTTCCATATCTTCTACGTTGTTATCATTTCCTTATATTTCTATTATATTTTTTCCCACGGTCTGTTTTACCTTTTCCCTGATATGGCAATTTCCTTATGACTATCTTTGATGTTCGTAGTTTGTTATATTCATTTACGCATTTATACTTTTATGACGTAATTAAGCTATGCAATTCGTGATACATGTTTGATGTATTGATGGTAGGCCAAGCACAGACATATTATGTACTATGTACCATTTTGACTTATGCATGCCCATAGAAACTTTTTAAATATTTTAAGCATGCATATAAATTCCCAAGTTAAAAAAGTTATCTGGGGCACGTACACCCTGTATATTCAACGCTTTAGTTATTACATAAAAATCATATTTAAAAATTTTCTGCATTATTACTCATATTTCTATTTCTGCTACAAGCAATTTAACTATTCTGTAAAGAAAAATTTTATAAAGAAATAGTTTATTGCTGATCTCTTGATATCAACTTGAGGAAACACAAATACAAAGAGCAACAGAAACTGCAAACTTAGGTAATGTGAGACGTGTTTCGTGGCACATAATACGACATGATACTAAATAATAAATTTTTATATAAGCAGCAAACAACCCCGTGTCATAGAAATAATTTTGACATAGTGCAAACTTTTCTTCCTCATTTTTGTGGAAAATTACCTCTCCTTAATTTAAAAAATTTATTAAGTAGTAATTGCCATTTATTATTAATGGATGCCAACCTATAACGAGATATACTTAAAAGTTTAAAAGGTTAAAAATAAATGGCTCCTTAAAGAAAAACAGCGAAGCTAAATCAATATCCAATAAATAAAATTTTTTACTTAACAAGTTTATAACTCTTATAACAATATAAAAGTTTTGCGATTTAGTAAAATATACGAGATATTTCATGATTCTACATTATTTTTTAACTAGAACAAACGAAGTCTTTCTGGAAAATTATCCTGAAAAACTTTCATATTTTCGAAAATAAAATTTATTTTAGCTAACTTAAATATTTAGTAAAGCATATCATTTTAATATTACCTCTTAGCATAATAATTCGGACAATGAAGTAAAAATATTCTGGAAAAAGAAAATAAAATAATAAATATAATTTTATATTATAAGAAGTGAAAATTGTTCTCCATGAAAGTCTTAGATGTTGGTACTATGTGTACTTGCATCGTGAAGTTTGGATTTTCCGATAAGCGAACAAATTGAACGCAGTAGCAGTTACAATGTACTTGTAAAAATAAATAAGAATGTGCATAACTCCCGTTAGAATTGAAATATAGTAAAATATACTAAAATAAAAGTTTGACAAAAACATTATTTATTTAATAAATTATAAAAACATGCTATCGAACGTGGAATTTTTAATATTGACATAGTTTATATTAACAAAAAATGGTTGAATACTACGTAAGTTTTCTAGTACGTGCATGGAGTAGATAACAACCAATTTTAAATGGGTGTAAAAATACTTATGTTATAAAAATATAGGTAAACAATGTAGGGTGTAAGAGATAAGACTACGTAATTATAAATACTGTAAGGTAGTTTGGTGTAATCTTATGTTAGATATGGAGTTAGACAGTGAATCTCAAATTATTTATGCCGTGGTTAGGATTTCACGTTAAACTAAATATCCAATTATAACGTTTAGTCAGTACTACTGAATTCAAACTCGGTTGTAAGGGTTTATTCCGAGTTACCGGATTCTTTTCCATTATGAAAGGTTCTGAATGTATCTTGACAGTAAAATATTTAATCATAATTGGAAATTATGTGGATTACGGATGAAAAAGCTCGAAGTCCGCTGAAACTTTGGCAAGTACAAAAATATTTAAAAAAGCATTTATTATTAGTTCTGACCAAAATATTTTAACTGAATTTGAAGTGTGTTTTTAATGGAAATTGGTCAAGTCTGCCTAATAACGAAATCATTATTGGTAATTTCAACTTATCCATACTTATTAGGTAGGTTATTCAGTTTAAATATTTATTATCGAAAATGCTTTGTGTTTGGTTTAGATAAAATAACGTTTAATTAAACATTTGAGAACGAACAAAGATTGTTATAATTAAAAAAAAATAAAATTGTTCCCATCAATTTGCTAACAGTAATTTATTATTTTGCTGTAGTAACTGTCTATTTCAAACCATCGGCATCGGATATTGTTTCTTGGGTTTATTTGAAATTCCTTACCGCAATCTATTTCACAATAAAACCAAATAATTTTAACGTATATCTTCGTACCACTTTACTATAATACCATTCGACTTTATAAATATTATCAGTTTGAAATTTTGTTGTATACATTATACAATAAATTTCTTGTCATAAGTAGAAAAATGTCGAGATATGCAGTATATGTGCCACTAATATTTTCCACTCTTGAAGTTATTACAATCCGCATTGCGAAATAACCATATGAATGTTTTGCACAAATTTATTCTTTTGAATTTTTCTTACTCTACTGACATACTATGTAGTAATACAACTGGTACCTAAAGAACCGCGCACAAAACTGACGAAAAATTATCTATGGTCAAACTTGCTGAAATATTGATACTTTGTATTTCAAGCAAAGAGGATGTATATTGTTGTGGTCCTCCACTTGGCTATTTGAGAAATAACCAAGAAAGGATTCACTTCGAACACTTCGCTCTTTCTCAGGATTAAAAACTCGCTTTAAAAACGTCTTACAAGCCAACAGTCAAAAGAAAACAATCGGATAGCCAAAACACATTTAATAACATTAATATAACGTGAAACAACAAAATCAAAATATAAACAAACACAAAATTACAACAACTTAAAATTATAACAATTAACGATGCTAACCTTTAATGTGTTGTTGTTGATGATAACTCGGCTCAACGGATACAATATCGCACATACACTTTCTTCTTATCGCGTTCCAAAATTGTCCAAATGGTCCAAATTCTCCTGCCTTCGCTTTAAAATTTCTATCTTGCAACAATTCCACTGCACTTGTCGTGCTCACATCAATTTTCTCCGTGGGAGAAATTCGTTCTTCAAATCTTGGTCACCTTATTAATTTTCAGTCGATTTGCGACTCTCTTGGTCGTCTTATTAAATTTGTACTCGATTTGCGACTTTCTTGCTCGCCTTATTACGTCGTACTCACGATTTGCTACTATATTGATTCCTTCTTTAAATCGAACTCGATTTGCTACTATATTGATTCCTTATTTTTTTTGTACTCTCGATTGATTTTATCTCACATTTTGTTCCGTCTTTTGTGTTGCCTATCACCGTTATCATCAGGCGTTTAAAATTTATCACAAAAACTTAATCTAACAAAAACTTACTCTAACAAAAACTTAACTAGTACATTTAAAACCTCTCCGATTGTTCCCTTTGCAATGTTCGCCCATAATAGGGGTAACACGGTGGACACAACAATATATACAGGGCCATCAGCTACATGCTAAAATTTGAAATAAATATTTTGCACACATTCCAGTTCAATTAATGGCTTTTTCACGCCACCTGGTGGGGCGGGATTATCGCTAAGTTATTGCTATGTGATTATCAGCTATTGTAAATTTTAGCATAACAATAACTTAGTGATAATCCTGTCCACCAAGTGATGTGAAAAAGCTCTATCTATTGAACTGAAAATATACAAAATATTTTTACATGTAGTCAATATATGATTCTCTTTGGTTCAAGTAATATCGGTCATAACACAACATGTTTGCTGTAATAATGAATTGGAAAAAGGTGTTATTGGGCTCTGTCTGTTTTATAAACTTCTTCATCTAATGGGAAGAAAAATAATATCTTTCAAATTTTTATTAGTGTCGGTAATACGTAACTTTGCTGACCCAGCTCCAGAGCAGTTATAAGTTTCCCTGTTTTGCGAAATCTTTCTATTTTATCAATATAGCCTGTGTTGGTGCCCCGCAGGGGACTAGCAACTGTTTAGGTAATTTATTGCAACTTAGATTGTGGTTGGATCGCCAAAGTCGGTTGCGAAATCTGTACATTATTCAATTTAGCAGTGTTTTCGAATTCTGCAGCTTGAAATGTTGTTAAAGTTTAATGCGTTAAGTTATAGCCCTCTAACGGGGGAGGGGGGGTAGAATTGGGGAGATATCAGGAGTGAATAGAAACAGTCTATTTTTTTTTACTATCATGAGTGCTCCCGAACCAATTCGTTATGCGATTTTTCATTATGTAAAATTGTAGTTTTATCTGGCATTTAATGATAAAACCATCGAGTTTTGAATCTTTCGAGAATTTGTCTGTTTAAAAAATGCACTCATTTCAAGTACTATAAACTACAGGGCTTTTCAATAGGGACTTTGTTGTTAAATTTTAAATAAAGGGTGAAACAGAATAGACGCCGTTCAAAGCCGTCAAATTTAAATGCGTGTAAATAGGTTTGTGTGCACGGTAACCTATTTACAAGCATTTTAACCCTTAAAACGCACTTTCTTTATTGATTTAATATATGTAGAAAGTCTACAATTTATGAATAAAAACTTAATATTGGACAATTGTCCACCAAGACCATATATATGAAGACATTGATCCTTTTGTCAAAATTTTCGATTCATTTTTGCATAATTGTCGCTCTATCTCACCAATTCCGCGTCGGATGTTGGTTTTCAAGGCTTCAGTGGATTGCAGATTATATGCATAGACTTGATATTTTACCTCGCCCTAGATGAAATATGGTCTGACGGCATTTAACCACACAATCTATAGGTGGTCAATTGACCAAATTCAATGTTTCAGTGGCTATGTGGCATTTGGCGCCGTCCTGTTGAAACCACATATCACTCACATCCATATCATCAATAATAGGTCAAAAAAAATGTTGCACATTTTTTTTAAATCATTTTCAAAATGTACAGTTCAATCACTCTTCCATACCAAAAAGCTCACCAAACAGTAACATGGGTGGAATGTAAAGGCTTGTTTAAGAATTTTGGAAGAATCACTCTTGGATTTTCCAAAGCCCACATGCGTCAATTCTGTTTATTACCGTAACCATTCCAATGAAAATTGGCTTTATCTGAAAAAAAGATAATATTAGAAAAACCATCACTCTGTTGAATGATGAATTTAGCGAATTGTCGACGAACAGAATGGTCCTCCATATACCGGCTATTTATACTAGTTGTAGTATATTCTTACCGATTTTGCGTTTGTATTTATGATAACAAATTTCAATTGCCTACTTTTATTGTTGATTTAAATGTTTTTTTAAATTTGAAATTTATATTGTGATATCTTCGACTGCGCCATTTGCTATTATATTTCATTTTTGTATTTTATGAGAGTACAACAGCTTCCACCTTTTGATACGCTGCTTCATTTAAATTTATTATTATAGCTGAAGATGGCTATATAAAAGATATATTATAGTGAAAAGTATAAGTAAATAATATTCCAAGCAGCATGTATTTTGTTTATCGTAAATTAATGGTAATATTAAAATGTCAATTTTGAAATAGATTAAAAATATGTTCTTAAAGATGTAATAATTTTATCCAACATTTTAGAAAATAAAATGAAAAAATTCCTCTTTTGTAAAAAAATCGCATCATGTAGTTCATTGAGCAAACGACTTCAAGTAGGAGCTTTGTCAGGTTTAATATAGTCTGAAATATTACATGGAATATTACCTACTTTATATTTAATTGTCTTTACAAAGTAAACTTTGTTTAAAGTTTTTAAGTTACAGTAATTTTATAACTATATTTTCTGTTGAATTGCGTGTTGAATATGAAGTTTTCGCTAAATTATTTTATTTAGGTATTTATTATTTAATTAAGCGTTTTTAACAGCTATGGTCATTATACTCACCCAATAAACGGAAGTAAAATTCGAACCCAATTTATTCGTAATCGTTTACATTTTTCACCATGCAACTCTAAATTATTATAACCTATAAAGATAACGAAATAATATTAACTAAACCAAAATATAAATTTACGCAATCGTTAGTGATGCACAACTTGGGGACACGTCATCAATAAAATTGTCATGACAAAGATTAATGACGTACCTACTATTTTTTTTCCTAAATTTTTTATTTTAGAAATGTATTTAAATATTGTAACAACCTTACAAGCGGAAATAAATGGCGGAATAATAATGCTTACATTAATATGCCTATAGGCACATCAGGTTTCATTAGAAAGGATATTTCGGCAACCCCCATTTAAAATTTCCAATCCAAAATGGTTTAAATCGTTTGTACTTAATTGTACCTTATTTATTTTCATTTTACCCCCAGAATGACCAACAGGGCCAACAGTGCTAGGTATGACCGCAGCTCGGCCTCACTACCTGACTGGAACTCCCCAACACTACGAACCGGGGACGGCGGCGTTGGATCGATGAATAAGTTCTGAGAAGTCCCGTCGTGATTCGAATCTCGCCAGCGCTAGATGCAGCCGATAGGACCATACAACCCGACCTGAATCCCCAACAAAACCAAGCTTTGCGCACTCTTGGGGGGGGGGTGATATTATTAGCCTGTTTGCCATATTAGATCAAGTAAGATCGGGGGCCCATCTGATTTACGTGCCCTCTGAAGCACGGATACGGTTATAGAAAGAACGAAAGTCGGAATGAATATTAAATCTTGCTGGATTCAATCCAATGCCTTTAGCATCAGTAGTTGATTGCTTTAACTACTAAGCCAATGATCGCCTCCTGTACGATTGCTTAACGTTAATAACTTCCTTTTAACTAAATCATAACAGTAATCAAACATTAAAAAGGTGCAAACAGTTTACAATTGAATGTATATCAGAAAAAAAGTTATCTGTCGTTCCTGTTTTATCTGTGTCGTAGCACCTAAGCGAATTAGTAGTAATCCACTATCAATAACCGATATCATGAGATGATATACCGGTCTGGAGTGCAATACTGAATGCAAACAATTGGTGCGATTGTAACTTTCCATAACAACATGGTTGTATAACAATGTGATTACGAAATTGTTATGTAACAAGATGGCGCTATTTGGTATTCTAATTTGAAATACATAACAATTTGGAACGTCAGATTAAACGTTTGTCATTGGTATCAACAGTGACATTTTACTGTTATTATATTTATAGTACATTCCATTTCTATAAATTCTGTCAAAGTGTTGCAATGTTGGCGGAAAGTTATGGGGAATTTGAATTTTAAAGAGTTGTGGTTATTTTAATATTTTGGGTTATGTTCATAATAGTCAGATGCACACGATTCAAAAATTTAAAAGTTAGTAGTTGCGCAAAAGAATTAACGTTAAAATTAATTTTCTAAATGTACATAAAAAGTTGAAAATCAGTAAGCAAACGTAATCATTTCTGAGTGTCAGGAATGGGAAAATTATTATCCAATAGATATTCGGAGATATAGCTACATATGAAGTTAATAACATAGTGGTTAAGTAAGTTGACTATATAATGAGAAGTCTACCTGAAAGAGTACGTTTTGCATGAAACAGTAAATTAAAAAAAAAATTGTTATTTTTCCTCGAAGGATTATCAGTATCAGCTTATAATATAGTATCAGCCACTTCAAGCTTACGTCTTTGCACATTATATACTAAGTATTCTCTGCCACCTCAAGTCAAGTGGAATATAGTTCAAAGCCTGGAAAAATGTCACTTCGATTTTTGCTCCACAGTGTACTATTGCTTTCTAACGAACTCTTTAAGAAACAAACTATAAAACGAATACCCTCGTTACGCATTAACCATCAATCGCCACGATCATATCACACCTCACGCAGGTAGTAAATAACATTACTAAACGCCCACATAAAATAATTTTTATTTATAAAGTTATAAATATTAATTATTTCCATATTTAAAAAATGCAATCCATGTTTTTTGACAAGCTGCCTGTGTTTGCACCCTACGCAGATGACGCTACCTCAGTATTGCTTTACGTTTAAGCTTTGGTTAGTAGGTACGTAAGAGTAGTATTCGTCTAATATGACGTTTCTCTGAACGAGAATAATTAATTTTAATATAATTTCAATAGTAGAAAAATTAAATATTTTAAATACAGGGCTTATAAATATAGCTGGTATACACTGACCTTCAAAGCGGTCAGTGATTAAGGATCTTAAAAGTTCCCAGCTGCACGATGAATGAAACGTCCCTTTTTAAGTTCATCCATGTGCCACATATTTTTAACTTTGTCTACTTTACTGCCAATAAATATTTATGTTTCCAGAAAAACTTTTAAAAATGCCTATCAGCATACTTATAAATTGTATTATAAGGAAAAAAAATAACTTTCTATTTATTTTAACATGATATAATATAACTATTTAAATATTTAGTAGCCAATGAATAATTCATAATAACCGTCTTGTTTGTTTCTTGCTACTTTATTCTTTATTTACTTAACCCATTATGACCTTATAACAAGATGTTTGAAAAGTTAGTATTGCCTTATACTATTGGATATATTTTTTAAGTGTTGTTATCCTTATAGTCTTTTTAATAAAATAAATTAGAAATTAATTTTATTATAAAAATAATTTCCAAAAACTAGTTTGGAAATTACTTTGGACGCTTAATTTTAATTTCCGGCAACTGGCCTTGTTCAGGTGTCAGGTTGGACGCATTTTAGTACAGAAATGAACCATAAGTCTTATAATATAGGATTTTAAGGAAGGGAAAAGCCATATCAAAATGCTTTTAATCTTTTCAAAGAACTTATTCTAATAAAAATTGACTACTGTAATTTATAGAAATTCAAACTTTAAATATTAAATAATATACACTTATTAACGATAGCCGTTTTGAAATCGGAGCTGTGATAAATTTTATTAGAATCACAAAAGTTAACTTTTAAAATTTGCTTAAGTGTTTTGCGCAGCTTCCCCTGCTTTAGCGAGAATTTTCGGCATATATTCCGACAAAACTACTGATCTTGCTTCCTTCCTCTGAGCCGTCTCTCTTTAACAAAAAACTCTTTTGTATAGTGAGGAGCTAGCTAAACTCTGCTAAGGAAGATATCTGTTCCTCACCATAATACCTCCCGTTTGCACGACAGACTTCATGTAGCTATATTGAATTTCTCCTACATCTAAATCAATGACGACTGTCATGGCCTGATAGTTAGCGTAATCAATTGCTAACGTAGGGCTCCTCGGTTCGACTCCGGGTACAGTCTAAAATTACTTGACCGTCTTCCGTGCTTCGCAGGGCACGTAAAGACGGCGGTCCCCCTGTGTTAATGATTTGCCATCATAACAATAAAAACAAGGTGCAGGCACATCGAAAGGCAAACCTAGCAAGCTATTTGAGATGTAAAAACAAAATTGCTCATAGAACTGATTACAAAAATTAGTAAAGAACAGGTCCTGGACCTATATTAAGAAGGAGACTTCTTAATAAAAGTGGAAGAAGAAGATCCAAATCAAACATGAAAATGAAGTCCTAATTCTTCTTCTTCAAATGCTGTGCCTGATTCCAGGCATATGCGACCTCTCTCCTAATTATTAATTAACCGGAACTTCCTACTTCGGGATCCAGGAAATTCTGTTGCCATTTCATTTAAAGATCACTATCCCCCTTTAGTACGTTTCTATATCAAATTCTTCTGCATGTTATAAGACAGGAGTGGCGTCGGAGCACAAAATAAAGACGGAATTCCGTTACAGGAGTGAAAATAAACTGATTCCACAGACACGTTCACCCTCTGGCAACCACCACCCACACGAAGATAGTGTAGTATTAGGGACTTGAACTTGAAGTTTGGTTGAGCCAAATTCTTATTGCCAAATCAGAATTTAATAAAATCTGAAAAAATAAACGGAAAATTAAAAATCTTAAAAAACATTTCTCTGGTATATTTTATTGTTGCTGGATTATATCTGCGAGTAGTTGACTGGTCTTTTGTTAATAACGATAATTTTGGCACTGAAGCCAGGTTCCGTATCTTTAATAATTTAATTACATCAAATGTCTATAAATGCTTTAAAGAGAGAAAGCAAACATTGCCGGGTAATAGAAAGGGGAATGGTATTGCTTGGTTTAATAGTGAACTCAAAGAGCATCGTGAGCGACTGCACCTGTTGTCGGATCTGCATAGCGAGAAGCTGATTTCTGGGGAAACCTTAAAGGACTTCAAAAATTTTTATAAGACTAAGCTTAAAATGGCTAAAAAAACGGCCAATGATAAATATATTGAAGGTTCAGCAAACAGTTCAGCTGCAGCCTGGAAATTAATAAACGCACATCGAATATCAGCAGATATTTCGTCTCAAATACCTTCTCACGAAATACTTAATCAATATTTTTCAAATATTGCACGGTTAATTTCAGATGGGTTGCCTTACACTAGTGCCGATCCTATCGATTACATTGCCGACTGCGTGTGGGGAACAGAGCACGTTGGCTTTCAATTTAAGACAGTAACATATAATCAAGTTAGGGACGTTACTCTAAAACTCAAAAATAGCAACAGTAAAGATGTTTATAACCTTAACTAAAAAATTTTGAAATCAGTCATTGATGTAATCTTAATTCCATTCACTGATATCTTGAACTCATGTATAACTCATGGTGTATTTCCTGACATCTTAAAAATTGCAAGAGTCATTCCCATATATAAAAAAGGAAACATGCATGATCCAAGTAATTACAGACCCATATCTATTTTGCCCACTATGGGAAAAGTGTTTGAAAAACTGCTAAAAGTACAAATAAATTCATTCTTTGAAACCAACAGACTGTTTCATGCAAGTCAGTTTGGTTTTAGAAATAACCGCTCAACTACTATGGCAATTAGTAGTCTGTGTAAAAAGGCAACGGCAGCATTTGAAAGTAATGAGTACCTCGACGCACATTTTTATGACCTGTCTAAGGCATTTGATTGCGTGTCTCATGAAATTCTTCTTGAAAAGTTAGCAGCATATGGCCTCCATAGCAATGCCATAATGCTAATAAAATCTTATCTGGAAAGCAGAAGTCAGTGTGTTTCCTTCAATAATATAAATTCTTCCTACAAAATGATATCAACAGGTGTTCCTCAGGGTTCGGTCCTGGGCCCGATCTTGTTCCTAATTTTTATAAATGATTTACCGAGATGTACAAGCGCGCACTCGGTTCTATTTGCCGATGACACAACAACTTTTAATACGGGTACCAACCTAACAGATCTTGCATTAATTGCATCACAGAATCATGATGAGCTGAGGCAATGGTTTCTTGCTAACAAACTATGCCTTAATGAAGGCAAGAGTCAGAGCTTGGTATTCACTCTTAAACAGAATGCCCCTAGAGGTGATCCTGTTGAGTTTCTCGGAGTTAAGGTGGACTCAAAATTAACCTGGGAACCCCACATAAACAAACTCGCATGTAAGGTATCCAAACACATCTATGCTATGAGACAACTGAAAAATCTCGTATCTTTGAAGGTTTTAAAAACGGCTTACTTCGGTCTGATCCACAGCAATTTGTCCTATGCAATCCTAGCATGGGGTCATTCCGCCCACGCAAACAAGATCTTCGCCCTTCAAAGAAAGATCATAAGAATCATCTCTGGTCTGGGCTTTAGAGACGATTGTAAAAATAAATTTATTGAGCTAAACATACTAACGGTGCCATGCCTTTATATATTTCAAGCCTTGATATTTGTGAAAGACAACGAAATGTCATACCAGACGAGTTCGCACTCCTTCAATACGAGGCAAAAAGATAATATTGTACCGGCCTTTCACAGGTTGGCCCGCTCAAGGGAGGCTACGGGATACCATGGTATCAAATTCTATAACGATCTTCCCGAGCGTATAAAATCTCTGCCACCGGATCAGTTTCGTATGGCAATATCTAAATTTTTGTTGAAACAGGCATTTTATTCTCTAGAGGAATATAATAACCACAAATTTAGTGACCTGTAAATGTTTCTTATATAATTATACACTTGTGTGTTTTTTTTTCTTGCTGACTTGTGTAAATTTATAATTGTAATTAATGCACGCAATAAAATAATGAATAATGAATGAATATACAGCTACCGTGAATGAAAAATTGAACGATTTTGAAATTTAATAAGTCACAGTTATTTTTATTTTCTTTCAATAATTTTATTTAATATGTTGTCCTTGATTCCTGTACACTTGAAGACAACGTTTTGGCCACGATTTTAGCGATCGTTGTATCATTTCCAGAGGAATGTTTTCTATCTCACGTTTTATTAGTTTTTTTAGCTGTTTAAGGGTTGTAACTTTTGACTTATTTAACTGAGATTTTAAATAGCCCCACAAAAAATAATCACAGTGTGAAAGGTCCGGTGATGATGGCGTCCATATATCCGGATGAATAAAAGATACGCCGTTCTGTTCAAGAAAATTTAAAGTCTTCTTAGAAGCGTGAGCTGGTGCCGAGTCTTGGTGAAATATCCAATCACCAGCAGGATATAATCTTTTTGCGTCAGTCAAAAGTGGCTTCAAACAATACTTAATGTAATATTCCGAGTTAATTTTAGCACCAGGCTCAACAAATATTGGCGTTGTGGTTCCATAATTCGATATTCCCATGAACACCATAACTCTCTTCGGATGGGACTGTTTTGTGAATACGTCCAATTCTTTTGCCGATTGCTCACGTCTCAAGTACTGAACTTTTCGTTGGCCATCAGCATTTGTTAGATGGAACCATGCTTCATCGACAGTGATGTATTTTTGCCATTTATCACAATTTAGTAAGTGATACAATCCTAGTGAGCGCTGGTGCCGTTTAATAATTGTTTCTTCAGAAATATGATGTCTCCTTGGTTTCTTCATTAATTTCAGGTTTAATTTTTTATTTAGATTATACCGAATGATATATTCAGATGTTTTGAAATGATTAGCCATATGTTGTAGTGTCGGAGGATTCGTTTTTAATGCCATTTTCTTTAAATTCGATAATTGTCGATTTGTCAGAGTTGGCTTCTTTCCGCTGCCTTTCTTCCGGATTTTGGATTTAAGTTCTGGGATTCCATTTTTTTTGTAGTTAGAGAGTGTACCTTTCGAAACACAAAAATTTTGGTCTTTACACCTTTTTTGTATCATAGCAAAACTACATTGTTGTTTTAAAAGCTTAAAAATTATGATTTGTTGCTCTTTAGTTAACACCATGTTTGTAACTGACATTAGAGAAAAACAAAATTGACATCGATAAGTTCATATCGCGTGCTCTATGGAATACTTTGAATTTTGTTTAAAAAAATATCTCTTATTGGTGAAAATTGAATTTAAATTCGTTCAGTTTTTCAATCACGGTACCGGTATTGATAATGATACTCTGGATCTGTCTTCTTCTCGATATGAATTCAAAATCCCAGATTTGTTTTGAAGCTTTCAGGTTGTATTAGCAATTATTGTATAAAGTGAAGTATGATGTAAATATTTGATATTTGTTACATATTAAGTAAACGATAGTAATAAAGCCCTTGAGTATGAAACTTAGTGAATTTCTTAAATATATTAATATTTACTTTGAAGTTTATTATATACACAATCATATATCATGTTTATTTGAAACTCGGATGCTACCTCGTTAATTTCTACAATTCATCGTGGTAGCTTTAGGCAAAATCATTCTGTAAGCTCATAAAAGCTTTGTTAACTTAAGAGGTTAGATAACGAGTAAGTATTTACATTTTTGATTGCAATTTGTATAGTTTTAACATTCCTTAATTATCATTCCTTTGTGATGTTAATTATTCTATCTCTTGCAGGCTGAAAGCAAAAAGTTTGCGAAAAAAAACTTTGTTCTTATTATATTTCAATTAATATTTAAAGGGAAACACTTTAGTTAAGCCGACATTATTATGGTATATGGCTATAGGTTTTTCCTAAATTTATTTTGTAAATTGATATATCGAATTTCAATTTGGTGTACGCGCTACGTTTTTCAATTCTTAAGCAGTTTAGATCTGTATGCGAGATCTAATGCTCGTCACCAAATATTAAATGAGTTTTCCTAATAGAGGTTTACCAACATAATCTTACGACTGGTAATAAAATTTTAATATTTCTAAATGAAACTTCTACATTCATTTATTTACAAAAATTTACCTTTTTACGAGTTTTCTGATTGTTAAGGATTTTATTAAGGTACTCTTATTGTATCTCTTGCATTCCTTTAATTTAAAACTCAAACAATTTTTTTTAGATGAAAGCGTAGCTCTAAGTAATTGTAAAATATTTAATGAGAAATGTTACTTTATAAAAGTAAGTTTTGCTAATTATTAATGAAGCAGATATCCTTATTGTGTTAATGTTTTTAAAGTTTATAAAGCAATATGCCATCGTGATCAGCGTAATTTTCTAACGCACTTAATCTATCGCGAATAAGAAATCGGTACGCTTTTGTCTTTCTTCAGTAAATTTTGTGAAGGTTCAGAGAACAATAGGATGTCGTCTGCATATAATGGAGATATAAGTATCGTTATTAATCCGCTATCTCGTGCAACTCTCACAACACTCTCTTGCGCTTTACGCCTGGCAAACTCCGGACAAAGAACCGAACCGACACGCTGTAGTCAAAGGACTTATTTACATCATTATGTTGCTCTCCAAATAATGTAAAGGCGTATTAAAGTCCAACTTTTTGCACTTTTCAAAATTCACGCTTTCAACTAATTTCAGTTCCGAGATTTTAAACTTGATTTATTTGTTACATCAATAATTTACGCGTTTATACATATATAGCGTAATGCATAAAAAATTTACAATGTATGTGCAACCCGCGGCCTGCATTCGGCTTGCATAAATATTTTAAGCGGCCCGTCTCTGAGCATTTTTCAATAAAAGTTCTCATAAAATGTAATAAAATAAATGCTGCTGCAGTGGCTTGTGGCAGCCGGTGAATTTTGATCTGACATTCTGGCTTGGTACATAGTAGGTACCTGTCGGACTTAACATAATTTCTTTATTTGGCTCTCCGATAAGCAGTGACACAAATTCTAGATTCAATATTTATTTATGTGAATGCGACCCATGCTTTATGATTAATCACTATTTCTCATTAATATATCGTACTACTTATATACTTCCAATAGAATTACTTAATTTATTTATCAGATGCGACAAATCACGAAACTATTTAGTGTTAAATAAGAAACAACATTATTTACAATAGGAACTTAATTATTATACCAATTTTCTACAGTTAAAAATTACCTTTAACACTCTGGCTTCGGGCTGATCGGCCCATCGGGAAATTCTCGTTATTTCTGTGGGCCAGTCCAGCTCTGTTCGTGGATTATGTAATGTAATATTCTGGATAATATATAATATTGTCATTTTAGTATTGAAATTTTTTTTGTGTATTTTTTGTTGACTGTAAAATTAATATGTAACGACATAAATAAAATATTTGGCAAAGAGGTTAGCCGGAACTATCATCGACACTTTGCTAACCATTAAATTTTAATTCTACATGTTTGTTTAAGTATTTAAAATGTTTGTTTATTTAATAAAAATTTAAATAAATTGTTTTCAGTCTCTCTCATACACTGACCCATTTTTCAAAAGTTTAGAGAATATTTTCAAAAAATTAAAAAATTGAGAGCAGCATTTTAATTCCCCGCGTTTTGAGCTTTGTTGTACAACCTGTGTTAATTAATATCAATTTTTACCATTTTAATGAGCTTTATCTCGGCCGTTTCAACTTCAACTTCTATCGAGGAATGAGTTGTTAAATGTTTGAAATCTTTGAACAAGTAACATTCAATTTTAATTCAAGTACTACAAAGGGTTGTACTTTGAACGAGCCGGACATTTAGCCGCGGTCCTTTTCGATGCAAACGACTTTAGTTTGCATCGTTTAGAAGTTTATATAAATGAAGAGAAAACTTCATAAAGTTTAAGGAAAACCTTAACTGAACGCTAAAATATTTTAATTTTAATTAAAGTTGTAGATTTTATTTTACAAGCCATTTTCATGTTATTTATGTTCTTGTTTACGTTTTCAAAGAATAAAATACTTTCGTTTGAATAAAATTTATTCCTACATAGTATATCAAACTTACAGTTACAATTTAAATATTTTAACACTTAGTTAAAATTTTATTAAAATTTCTAATTTTACAGTAGGGAGCAGTGAGATATTTTGAAATATTTTCTATTTTAATCAGCTCATACAAATGGCACTTTAATAAAATGTATTTCACCTTGGAAGGTACCATTCTATCCAATTTTAATGTATCGGCGGAGGCAGTTTTGACAGATATGACGTGCCATTGGTTTTCGAGAAACAAAAGTAATTTCCAAAAGTGTTTCCCTGAAATGATTGTGCATAAATCAAGCAATATTATTTAAGTTTTGATAGGTTTTCTGAATAATTAGTATATTTGGAGTAAGATAAGTGCGTTCACATTTTTAAATTAACAGTGAAGTTAGTGTATTTTTGTTACTTTGAAGTTTTTAGCGATATAGTCAACAGTGAGACATTTAAAATGGGAAACAGTAAGGTGATTTTTTAATTTTTGTATTTTAGTTGACCCTGTTTTTAATGATAAGATTTTTAATCGGGTATAGGTCTGTAATATTTTAAAATATTTTCCGATGTCTCGGGCCTTTTGAAAATATTACAAACCTATACCCGATGAAAAATCTTATAAAGAATTTTAATTATGACTAATAATATCCTAGCAGGACCGTAGAAAAAACAACATCTCACTATTACCCATACTTCCCTACGTATTTTGTATCTACTAAAATCACCACCTTCATACATGAAAATTGATCTTTAAGTAGTTTGACGAACTACATATAAAGGAATAACTAACAAAGCCGTGTTATCAGTAGAGTCCGCATTTACAAGCAAAATACCCATTAATATAATCTTCTTATGCGGTTAAAATTATTTACATATGGATAATATACACATTGCGACAATGCGATTATATGGAACTATATAGATATCTAATAATTTTGTATGCGGTAAAAATCCAAAATATTAAGTTATATCCACAATAAAAGTTCATATTTTGCTTTCTTTCAAAGACAAATTAATGAATACTAATACTCAGTCTGCTATGGAATAGGTAATAAAACATATAAATCTGGCCAAATAAAAATAAATAATATTCAAAACCAGCCAATTGTCCGATTCGCACAATTGACCAATGCTTGAGATGCTGAAACTACGGTCACTAAATCAGCATGAAATCGAAATAATCGATGACAACAAAGAAACAAAATTTACTATTAAATACGAACTAATTATGACAATAATTCTCTAAACCTATCAAGCCAACCAGTAATATCATAGGTAAATGCAACATGAAGCAATGTACAATAAGACTACCCAAACTGTAATATGCAGAATCAACCATCAAACACTATTAGTAAATTCAAAGACCTATTAAAAGGAACTCATTGAGCAAAATAGAGAAATGTCAGGTACATGAGCACTATGTTAAACTTTCTAATCTTTCTCATCAACAAAGTCCAATCACACCTGTAACCCATAAATATACAAAATTTAAACATGGAATACAAACGTTCTGCATAACTTCTTTTTCAAAATCGAAACATTTTTGCACATGAAGATATTGATTTTTAACTGATTATCTCAGTCCAGATAATGGTAGTTTTCAGCAAAACAACATATTTCAAATATCCGATCGCACCCAAGTCCATCTTTGAATTTTTCTTCATCAAATTTCCTTGTTTATCCTCTGCGAAGAAATTAAATTAATTAAAAAACATGAAATTAATGCTGATAAAAAAACGCTAAATTATAAATATGGATAAATGAAGGAAATATTAGGAATTTTAAAAGAGGATAAGAGGGGGTAAAATTTGAATTGAAAACAATATTAGAAAACTCTTGCTCTATAACATAAATTTATTACTTGTAATTATTTTATTCTATTTCTTTTTTATTCCTAATTTAGGGTTTTCCTACCTTTTTTCAATAATTGCTTATTTTTTTTATCAAGTATGCCGGATGATTGAAATAAGAATTTATGCATTTCTTGTATTAATATTTAAATATTTTAATATTACTCTTTATTAAAAATAGTATATTTGATATTTTCAGTTTCTGTTTAGTTAATAAATATAACTTCTTCAAAATATTAAAATGTATCAAATTTGGTAAGAAATTTATACGATTATTCAACTGAATCGGTCATTAGAAGAAAGGCCCAAAATCGGAAATTGAAATTTAGCAGGTGAAAAAAAAACTGTATAGAAGGTGACGTTTTGGAAAACTTAATGTTAAATAATGGCATATAAAACAATATGCGAATGCAAGACAGAAGAGTTAAAAAAGCAGGTAAAAAAATAACATTCATTCCGCAAAAAGCGCTTCTGAATTTCACAATTATGGGCCCAAATGATTTTTTAATGGGGTTTCTGCACGTTATTCAAATAAATAACCAATATATTTTCAAGATTTATTAATTAAAAATATTAAAACAATTCTTCTTCTTTGTCATGGCGACAAGTTCCCACGTATAGGAACTAAGTTCTTGTAAGTAAGTAACTGTTGCATTTTTTCTTAGGAATTAAGTTAGGTCTAACAAATTGCGTATTTTATCTGCATTAATGGATAATATACAGTTATATAAATATGGGTTCCACTGGAATTGGTATATAAGTCACTCCAGGCTTCAAAATGCAAAAGTTTTCTGAGTATACACCACTTAAAGTTGGAGACACTTTTCCATGTATCTACTATCAGAAGTATATTGCAAACACCTTCTTCAGACATAAAGACATACACAAGTATACCTGGAGTGCAAGAGGCTTGCGTTCACTCATCGACTACGTAATAGTTAATGATAAAATGAGTCCCCTAGTCCAAGATGGACAAGAAGGACGAGGAGGGAGGTCGCCAACGTCCAGGAAACCGGATATGGCACACTAAGAAGAAGTCCAAGATACACGAGTCTACAGAGGAAGTGACATATATTCTGACCACTTCTTAGTAATGGCAACGATAACTCTCCAAACAAGATGGAAGAAAACTAAGAAAAGACACAATAATAATATAGAAGAAACGTTCAAAATACATCTACTACAAGATGATAGCATTAGATGGCACTATCAAAAGAGACTAAGCCAGTATCTCTTGCAGATGACCACTAGCGAGAACTTGGAGAGTGAATGGGAAAACCTTAGGAGTTGCATTACAAAGGCTGCAAATGAAGTGCTGGGCAAAAAGAAAAAGATGAGAAGTAGGAAAGGACTACGAGTGTGGAATGATGACATTGAAGAAGCTATAAAAACAAAGCAAAAAACCTACCACAAATACTTACAAGAAAGAACAACCGAAAACAAAGAAATATACAATAGGGCTCGAAACAAGGCAAAAACCATAACACGACAAGCACATCAGGAATCTTGGGATAGATTTATTAGTGTCATAGAGAATGACATTCATGGAAGACAGACTCTGGCTTACAAAGTCATGAAACACTTAAATAGAACTGAAAAAGATACAGCACAGTTGAATGTTATAGAGGAACAGCAGTGGATAGAACACTACAGAGACTTATGGTTTGACGAAACGGAAATAACCCCTGAACATTCACAAGATGAATGGAACAATAACCAAAGGGTCGACGACATAACGATGAGCGAACTGCAGGAGGTACTAAAAGAAGCGAAAAACAGAAAAGCAACAGGTGAAGACGGGATAGCAATGGAACTCATAAAGTACGCCGATACATTCCTACATCTAAGACTACTACACTTAATAAATGAATGCTGGCAAAGATTAGAAATTCCCAAGACGTGGCAGAGGGCGCAGGTGATATCCCTCTTCAAAAAGGGAGATCGCAGTGAGTGCAAAAACTACAGAGGCATCAGCCTATTAAACTCAGTATATAAGATCTACTCAAAAATCATCAACAAAAGATTAAAAATTATATCCGAAACAATCCTATCAGAGGAACAAAATGGATTCAGGAAGGGTAGATCACCAACTGACAACATCTTCACGATCAAACAAATTATTGAGAAGCGTAGAGAATTCAATCTCGAGACCCATATAGGATTTGTAGATTTCGAAAAAGCGTTCGACAGAGTTAGCAGAGGCAAACTATGGAAAATAATGAAGAAAAAAGGATATCCTACACACCTAATAGAAGCTATCAAAAGCTTATACAAAGATACAAATATTACAATAAAGATGAACACCCACGAAACAGAGTCAATACAAACCAATAGGGGCCTCAAACAGGGATGTAGCCTGTCGCCATCTCTGTTCAATATATACATCGACGACATTCTGAAGAAATGGAAGAAAATAGCAAAGCCGGGAATAAAAATTAACCAGCATACATACATCAATACACTTTTATTTGCAGACGACCAGGTCATTATCCAGGAAAATGAAGACGACTTGCAAAGATCACTCCACCAATTACATACACTGTGTAAGAAATACAAGATGAAAATCTCAACAAATAAGACGAAAGTTATGGCGTTTTCAGGAGCGCACCATGTGAGAACCAAAATTGTAATCAATGAGAAGCCAATAGAACAAGTGTCACATTTCAAATATCTCGGGTGCGATACAAGCTACAACAATGACAATGATATAAACGAAAAACTACATAAATACCAATATATCTGCGGAACAATCAACAGAACCCTAAGAAACAAGACCAGAAAGGACACGATTTTGAAATTTTATAAGACGATGGCAACTCCGGTTCTTACATATGGATGCGAGTCTTGGGTTCCTCTGAAAAAAGATAAATCTAAAATACAAGCCACCGAAATGAAATTCCTACGAAGAGTAAAAGGATGTACAATGCGAGATCAAATAAGGAATACCGACATAAGGAAAGATCTAAACATCTATAACATCAATGAAAAAATCCAAGAATATAGAGGTAAATGGAAAGAACATGTGAATAGAATGGATGAGGACAGAATACCAAAGAAGATTCTCTAATACGACCCACGGGGATGAAGAAATGTTGGCCGCCCGCGACGAAGATGGAAAGAAGTATGAAGACGGAACAGGCTGCACAAAGCCTAATCCATGAAGTGCAGAAGAAGAAGAAGTATATTTTAAAATCTTATACTTTGTTATCTGAAATTTAACTCTCTTCTCAGTAACACTTTTCTTAAAATAAGGTTCTTAGAACCATTAGAACTCAGTAGCAAAATCTTTGATCATATTTGTGTTCACTTGTAACACTTTGAACTAGAAGAGATAATATTATCCACCCAGTCGTCGGGGATCTCCACTTTTTCCTCTTTTCTTTGCATTCTTTCAATAACGCCAAAATGACGATCGCATGGCAGAAAATATGTTCTTGATAAACCCTGAGCTTAGTAGTTTTGTTTATATAGCTTTCCACACACACTCATTTCTTTTCCTTCCTATTTAAATAACACTGGACCTTTCTTCAACTGTCTGATATTTAAAAATATTATTTTCTCACACTTCTAGTTTTTCTGAAAATTAGTTAGATGGGCCCTTCTTCTAATGACCGATCCAACTAGTCTAGAAACACAGAATCGTACATGATTTTTATTCTCGACGATTGTCGTACAGTAAAAAGCAAGAGTTTGTGAAATGCGAATAAAGTTTGCATTGATTCTACCATAAACGAATTGACTCTACTTTTTACTCTGACTGTCCCAATACAAACTCCTTAATCGGAAAAAGTTTAATTTTCCAAAAAGCTAATGACCCTACAGGTTATGTAGAGGGTATCTGATGGAAAAGCATAAACGGGAATATCTAAATCACATAGAGTGCCCCACCCCCTCAGGCTCTAAACTTGAAACCCATAGCATTGATGCGAGAAGAATTAGCTCGTCAGTTTCGCCTCATAGGCCTTTAGTCAAAAATTCATATTTGGCGATGTTTTACAACATTTGGAACAAGCTTGGAATTAAATTGTACAAGAAATATTAAATAAATTAACAGTTTGCATGCTTCGTTTGTGCAAAGCTATAATCGAGACAAAGAAGGTTTTTTTGTGAAACAAAGGTATATTATTAAAATATTGCGTAATAACAGCCATTCCATATTAAAAATATTTCTTTAACATTAAATTTTTATTGAAAAAAATATATTGTACTTTGATTTACCATTGGTCAAAACACCACTGAATTTAATGATTATAATATGAACTACACAGTTTATGGTGGGCTTAATTTATTGACTGGTAGTGTTTAGCTAAGCTCTGAATTCTGAATCTGAATGCTGAAAGGGGTCTATTTCAAGATTTAGAGACTGATGTTTTTTCATAATTATGAACTTCAAGACTAGATCTATACATTCCCGCTTCAGACAGGCACAGGTTACAAGACTAAGAAACAGAAAAACGCAATAAGAGAGGAGTGTGAGAGTAAAAACCGAAGAGATGAATGGGGCCAAATCACTGTTATTTGGTATATAGCCAGGTACGTTCAAATTAATGAAAATATTGATTTTGGGGGTAATGAAATCAGCTAGGAGGGTATGGACTGGAATATTTCTTGTAGAGAATTTGGTAAATATATTTTCCGCGTTGCATTAAAAACGAGCATATAGCGAAAAACCGAAACCCTGAAAATATACTTAAAAAATAATCGAAAAGTACATTGTTGTACAATGGAAACCCTAAATCCAAACTAGAGTTTTTTCTTCTATACGTCACTGATGAGATCTCTAATAATAAGATCGAAACATGTACGTCATTGTTGGAATGGCTGAGTCTGATTTCTTAAAATTCCTCAAAAGTTGTCAACTTTGGAATACCCTCTTGCGTCAGACGAAGGGGGCAACAATTCTAAATCAAAAACAAAAAATTAAGTTTTGCTGGATAAAAATCGAAAAGAATTTTTTAGCTTTCCTAAAATATTATTTCTCGTTGCGTCTATCCACTATCTAGTACTTAAATGATATTACAATCAGCAGTTCATATTTGTATAAATGATTCAAAATGTGCAAATACAGGTGACATTACACGAATTTTTACATAAATAAAAATCATGCGTTCACTTATCGCAATACTATCGAACACAGAGAAATTCATTACTATCCTCGAATTTACTTTACTTTATAAGTTGTTTATCGATCCAGAATTGCGGCATTAAAAATAAGCTATAGAACACAAATTCGATTAAGTACATATAATTATGCATGTATGTAAATGTGACTTTTTCTCCATCAAGAATATTTTATTCAATTGCTTAAATGCAACGATGGATAAGTGCTTAATCGAATGCAAAAAATCGATTTAAATTCTGAGATAGCAATTACGCTGTATTTGCTGCGATAATTTCTCTCACAATGTGGTTTTTAATATAATTTAAAATTATGTAAACAAAGGGAGTGCCAATTAATCGAATGCAGCACTCTTTTTACAGGAAGTTGCAATATTTTTCAGTGTAAGGATTTGTTTATCTTTTGCGAGTGCGATTATATTCAAATATGCAGTTTTATGTACTTATCCAATCTTACACAAAATAAACCATATACTATGTACGTTCTAAAGGTTTAGAATATTTTAAAACCCACATTCAAAGCTAAAAATTCGTTGGTTAGAACAATGGCAACGAAGAAAAACTATTATTAAAAAGTGTTTAAACTAATTCCCAACTTTTTAAAACAAAAAAGTCCAAACTAACTAGAGACCACCAGCAAACAACGCTATTAAGAGGGGGTCAAAATAAATGTGACCACTCTAAATAAAATAAAATGCCAAAATTAAATTTTTAAACATGTTAAAAAGCTAATAGTACAAATTTATGTGAACAAGTACAAATTCGTGGAGAAATTTGAATTTTGTAAATCTCAAATATTTTTTGTATTAAAATTTCAAGTTAAATTTAACTAGTTAAAATAAAATTAATTGTATCAATTAATGTTTAAACAGCGTGATAAGTTAATGTTAGTGAGCTAGTTTAATTATAATTATAATTATATATTATTTTATGTTTAATTGCTTCTTTATTAAAATGTTTGCTACCTAGAAGGTGGCTTGTTAAAATAAAGCTTAAGGTGAGTCACTTCAAACCACTTTGATTGAGTGGAAATTGATTTTCCGCGCTTGGTAAAAAAAGAGTCATAGCTCGAAAACGAATAGAAGTTTTTGATGCTGTAGAGTTTTTCGTTTGGAATGTTTAGTATTTTAGATTATATATGATAGAATATTTCGGGAACACTCTATATGAGGTAATGTAAACCCTATCGTTAAATTTATTCAATATTAATTTTAGGAAGATCAAAACCCAATACAAGTAACGAAATTGGGGATTTTAATTCTACATTTAATAAGATATGATAAATATACAGAATGTTTGTTCAAGTTCAAGTTGTTTAAGATTTACTTAATTAAAATTGCTTTATTTAATTAGAGCAGGAAATAAACTTACACTTTTCGTGAAGAACTCGATAGAGAATTGAAAGACATTGTGAAGGATTTAATACATAATTTATGTAGAAATTTAGAATTGGATTTCTTGCAGAAAGTATTTTCTCGTTGCATGTAATCAAAATTCAATAAAACTTGTTTCTGAAAAAATATGAGAAGGAACTGAAGTACTTGATTTTAATTAAACATGAAGGAAATAAAAATAAGTGGAAAGGTTTTATCCAAAAAGTAAAAATGAAACAAGAAGGCTAAACTGACACGTACCTTGTTTTTGATACGTTTGATAATGCTTTTGTTCAAGAAGTAACCGAGAGAGATTTTGCAATGTATGTAATAGAGAACATGGATATCGTTTCGTAGCGTACGCCATATCCGATAAAGACTCATAAATATCACATTAGTGGCTCATCGGTCCTCTGACTACGTTGCGCAGCGCGAACATTACTTGCTCGTTTACCGCAGCTTCACCACAAAAACCGACTGCGGCCGTTTCGAATGGCTATATGCGCCTCTTTTCCTCTCGTCCTGGATTATAAGACATCGTCTACCAGTTCTCGTTCCTTATTACCAACGATCTATAGATTCATAAAGACGGCAATGCTATACTGAATTAAATGGCCGTGTGATTGTTATTGCTCGCAGAAATAGCTTTAGAATTGCTGTATAGTATATTTGGTCTCACTTCTTAACGATTTTTATTATCAACAAATTAACTTAGAAGATATCTTTTATTTTTATTCTCAGTTCAGTGGTTTTTGTAAATGACACCAAATATATATTTGTAAAATGTTTCGTGGTTCTACTTTATTCTAAATAATATATCAACTTCCAATGGCTGTATATATACCTATAACGTTAATTGCAACTGACGTAATTTAACCTTTTTATGGCAGGTTTATAAAAGCATTGTGCGCCTCTGCAGCTTGTGGTTCAAGAACCGCTATTCTATCGGCAACAACATCGAAACCCATTAAATTTTGCTACACCTCCAGTAACTTAAGGTACTTCATATTTGACCTACATGTGAATATGGCCATTAAAAATTGTACGAGTTTAAAAGTACCTATACGTATTTGTATTTACTTTAGGAGAAAACTGTCTAACTGGAATTAACTTAAATTTAACCATTACAAAAAATTTGAATCTCATTAAAAAAGGTGTCATTAAAATTGAAAAAAATAGAATAACAAAAATATAGGTATGTAATCTAAACGAACTAGATAATAATTGTTGATTTTCCTTTAACTGTAGTTAACTTAAAGCGCGTATGGTTTTATCGGGACAGTACAGAAATATTTTTGGTTGTTTATTCTCCGCAAGACTAAATTTGGTAATAACGAAAAGAGCGTTGATGTGACAAAAAACAAAGAAAGTAGCACATGTGTTCACATGTGCGGTGTGCTCTTAATGAGATAACGCATGAGTAAATAGCTTCCTATAATTGGATATTATCCCGACGCTGTATTGTAAACCCCAGAGATTTGTTCCCTACTAACTTAACAACCACAAATGCATCCCATTACATTAAATTTAGAATTCAGTACTTCACCAAGAAGCTCACTTTCCATTGCCACCTAATGTTTAGTATTACACTCGAAAGTTTCCAGCAAAACAGTTCACTATTTACTCATATCTTTGATAGAAATCTATGGTCTGGAGCTTTTTGTGGAATTTGTTTAACATAATCGTGGTTACTGAATACGCATTTATGCTAAATCGACCATTTTATGCGTATTTTTCAATTTCCTTCCGAGAAAATTGTATTTACCGTATCGTAAATTTTCCTAAATGTAGCGTAATACGCAAAACTCTTAATTAATTATAAATATTTTATTAGAAAAAATTCTGAATACATTTTTTTATTCGGAGCTGTACTTTTAAGCTCTAATAAATTTTACACTCATAAACGTTGACTTCGACAAAACTTCAAATGTCGAAACTGCGTATTCTTATATCCTACAGCTTTATTGGTAGTTTTTATGACAAAGATGCACTTATTTTAAAAATATTGGTAGAATATAGTAAATGGAATAAAGTAGAAAATCCAATATGCGAATTTCTTATACTGTGCCATGTAGTTGTCAGCAGAGTATTGGTCTAGATCTATCGGAGACAGTCTCTTTCTGCGGAAATTTGACGCAGAAATCAGAGCCTTATAAATGAAATGTCACCTTACAGAATTTGAGGACTGGTAGCAATGGTGCTTGTCATCCTTCAACGCCAACGAATACCGCAGTAGATTGCTAGATTCAGATGATTTGTAGTTGTTGACTTTTGTATAATTTAAAATATGTTTACCTATAGGTGTATTTTTTTTCAAATTTAAAAATATATTTTTATAAATCAATTTGAGTATAAATGATTTCGTATGGAATTCTGTACATTTTAATTTATGAATCATAGGGGTTCATTTTTGCCGGAAATGCAAAATTTTATTATACTATTTAACTAGCACAAGAAGGGATTCAAACAAAATTATGCCTTGCTGAGTGATTGATACTTAAACAATACTTGACATTTGTTATTTGACATTTTGAGATTGCCTCATTTAAGATTGCACATAAACTCCAAACTAATATCATTTATATTCCGAGCCAATGGGGCAAGTTGTAACTATAATATATTAAAATTATAGAGAAAGTTTTAGTAAAATATTAGATTAAATTAATTAATTTCACCTGTGAGTTAATAAATGTCATCAATAATTGTAAATATTAAATTAAAGACTTGAAATTTTGAATTTATGAAAAAACGAAATTTAATAATTATTATTGTTGACCGATTGTTAAAGAAACAATTAAACTAAAATCGTTTACAATCTTTTCAAGTATAGTAAGTTGATAATGCGATTTTTTAACCGACAGAATTAGACGAGAATTTTACGAGCAACAGTAAAATCAATAATTGTTTCATGGCCGCATCCATTCGATGATACCAATATCATGATTTAAGAATTGTGTTCAAGGTTGACACACCTGAAATATATACAGGTGTTGAATTTTATTAATGCCTTGCCTATTTTTCAGCTCATGATAATAATTCTGGATGCGGTGCTGAAAAATTATTGGTTCCGCGGTTACTTGTAGAATTCTTGTATGCTTATGCAGATTAATAGATCGCATTTTCAACTACATTTTAAGTTTGTAATATGTTTTATGTAATTGTTTATTAAATTAAAATTAAAAAAATTAGTAAAATCACTTTATTTACTTTAAGAATATTTTTTTATTAATATTGCCATGATATTTTTGATTTGCGATGTTTGCAAGAATTTTTGAAAGATTGTACTGAAGTGGAGCGACGTGGGCTGCGGCAAGAATTTTTGATGCGAATAGTTCGTAAATTTTGATTTTGATTTGAAATAAAAATAAATTGGAGAATTAGGTAGACGTGTATTTGATTTAAACTGTTAGGATTATATTTGATTTGCAAAAGGAAGATTATTGGATTGAAAATTAATTGATGGATGATTTTTTATTAAAGTTGGAGATTGGTTATGCGGAGTTGGATTTGGAAAAATTAAAATTTAACAGAGTTTCACAGCAATATATTGCTATTATTGTTGTGCGGTAAAATTATTTACACGAATTTTATATAACAGTTAACATACAAGCAAAATCTTAAAAGTGACTTACCTCAATGGATTTCACCCAAATTTCGATTCATTACTTCAATTTTCGTAAGCTCTCTGTGACCTTCGTTTCAATTTTTGGACGCATTTTTTTTAATTAATAAAAAAAAAATTAGAGGGCTGGGATTGGAAAAAAAAAAAGGGAGGAGAATAAAAAGTCAGAAAAAAATTCAGGTCGTTGATTTGAGGAAGGTTGTTTGTTATAGTTTTGGGAGTTAGTGCCTATGAGAAAGAAGTGCGGAAACGACAAGGTTTTGTCTTTTGAATGTTCGGGTGATTGCGAATTGCAAATATTAACACCGTCGTCGGTCGTTTCCACCGTACTTGTCGGTTACGCGTAGGTAACCCGCTCCAATTATTGGGGAATTAGAAGGTCGCTGGTGGCTCTATAAAAGGTATCGTGAACTCTCTTTCTTTGTTAATTGTTCAATCCTGTTACAAAAATTGTTTAGTTATATTTAATACGTTCAGTAGTTAGTTGTTAATTGTTCAATCCTGTTATAAAAATTGTTTAGTTATATTTAATACGTTCAGTAGTTAGTTGTTAATTGTTAAATCCTGTTACAAAAATTGTTTAGTTTTATTTAATATGTTCAGTAGTTATTTGTTAATTGTTAATCTTGTTAACTTTTGTAGATTAAGTCGGGTAATTTTAGGCCGTTAGGTTAAGTATCTTTGTGTTCGTTAATAAATTTTGTTACCGCCGTTAAAGCGACCTTATTACCCGTCGTTAATTATTATTTATTCGTTAGTCCACGCTATCTCTCCTTCGTTTGCACCCAGGACTGCGAGCGAAGGACCGTTGGGAAGTGTGGGCGAATTACTTCGTCTTGGTGGCGCCCATCCTTTCCCCCCCCGTTCAATAGAAAGAGAGGTAAGTCCCTTACGCGCCGGCCAGTTCCCCCGGGTATTTCAAATACCAAAATCGACCACGACCACTCCACTGAGCCAGCCGTCGTGCAACTGGTCCCGTGTCCGCTTACTCTCTCTTTGGGTCAATTTAGGCCCGTCGCAAATTTGGCGCCCATCGTCTTGAGGCCCTCGAGTTTGCTTATTTTTGCAGTTAACCAAGTCTTCTTGCGTATTTGTTGGAAAATTTAAATTATGTCTTTAGCTTCGCCTAAGTCGGCGATGGAGAACACGCTCCAGGTTTTGTTGAGCGGCTATAGGTTTAATGTGGATAGACTGCTGAAGTCAGAACTAAGTTTTGAACTTTCAGTTCGTGGTATCCCCTCGGACTCCACCGTTGTTAACTTGAGGAAGTTGCTGCGTAAGGCTTTGAACGCCGAGCGTGACAACCCAAACATATTTCGTCCCCAACATATGTTTAGTTTTGAGACTGATGCCGCGGCCATTGGCAATGCATTTGAGTCGTTAACTATTTTGTTTGAGACTGCGGATTTAAGTAAAGCGGACGTTGTCTGTGAGACAAAACTAGTTCATGTTTTCAATCGAATTAGAAGTTCGGTCCCGGAAAACGGTGCGCAGGCTCTGCTTAAGGCGGATTGGTTCGTGTCGCTTCGTGATTATGTTTCGGGCTTTGAAACTGCTCGATTGTCACTAGATAGTTCTGCTGCGGTTACTGGTACCCCAGATTTGGCTGAGGGTTTAGCAAAGTTGAATATGTCGGTTTCACAAGAGTTGGTTACGACCGATACTGCCGTCCCACCTGTGATAAACTCTTCTGCTTTTGTTGAGGCTGCTCCTTCGGCGTTAAATGTAACGGCCCCTGGTGCTGTTTTGGCTACTATCGCTCCTACATCAAACAATCAGTCCGTTTCGGATCCCCCATTGGTTTCGGTTTCATCGCCGAGTTCAGATTATGTTAAACCTATCCCAGTGGTAAAATGGGGTATTTCTTTTAAAGGTGATAAGTCCCAATCAGTTAACGCGTTTCTAGAACAAGTTGAAGAGCTTAGCGTAGCTCGCAATGTGTCTAAGGAACGTTTGTTCCGGGAATCTTTTGACCTTTTCAAGGACAAAGCTTTAGTTTGGTTTCGAGCCAACAAAGTACTTTGTCGAGATTGGAATGAACTAGCTACCGCGTTACGGGATGAATATTTACCACCGGATTACGATGATGTGTTGTTAAGAGAAATTGAGCGTCGCACTCAAGGTGCTAACGAGTCTTTAGGGATGTATGTCGCGATTCTTACCAACATGTTTTCGCGATTAACCGAAAAACTTTCTGAAGCTAGGCAGTTGAAAATCGTGCGTAGAAATCTCACTCCTTTTTATCAGACGCACTTGGGTTTGTCTGAAATTACGTCGTTTCGCCATCTGGCAAGATTGGGTAAGGCGATTGAGGAGAAACGCTCCCAAATTGAAAATTATGTGCCCTCGGTTAAACGTAAGTCTGACTTAGAGCCAGACCTTGCTTATTTAGACACTTATGGTGAATTCTCAGACAGTGGGATGGGAAAAACCTTCCATCGTCCTTCATCCTCTCCTGCGGCGCCTTCTGCTCGTTTTGCTGCGGTGACTACATCTCCTGCACCCCGTGACGTCGCGCAATCGTTGCATAGGTCCAAGCCTTCATTGTGTTGGAACTGTAATTCACCCCGTCATTTAGCTCGGGAGTGTACGGCTCCGAGGAAAGCTTCCCTGTATTGTTATCGTTGCGGTGAGCCAAACTTTACGGTGCTTACCTGCCCCAAATGTGCTTCGAGTTCGGGAAACGATCGTCGAGGTCAGTGAAATACGGGCTCGCTACCTCGCATGTCTTTCGAAATTCGTCCCGTTACGTTCATGAGTTGTTGTCGGAACGCGATAGACTGTTTATTAAAAATAAAGTGTTGTTGGATTTTATCATCGAACATGCGCGCGACGATGAACGTCCGTACGTTACTGTAGACATTTGCGGTACTCGGATTTTCGCGTTATTGGACTCTGGTGCTACGCGCACTATTATTGGTGGAAAAGGTTGGGATATTTTGTCTCAAACCGGATTTAGTATGAATCGTCGTTTTCGTTCTGGTTGTGCGTTGGCCAATGGACGTTCAATTTTGGTTGCCGGTGCCGTCGATCTTCCGATCAATTTAAGCGGTCGAACCGTAATTATTACTGCCCTTGTTGTCCCTGATGTATCTCCACTGCTGATCCTAGGTATCGATTTTTGGAAAACCATAGGCTTTGTCCCTGATGTGTT
Organism: Podabrus alpinus; assembly: GCA_932274525.1. NCBI lineage: Eukaryota > Metazoa > Arthropoda > Insecta > Coleoptera > Cantharidae > Podabrus > Podabrus alpinus. The sequence continues at coordinate 60,029,828 of OW026457.1, read as the reverse complement.
CCGTGGAGAATGGCGCTTTTCGAATCCTGATGCTGCCACTGTGATGTCTGTGTCGTCTACGGTAACGCCTGTGTCAAAGTTGACTGACGAACAGAAAATGGAGTTGAGCTCCTTAATAGATGAGTCCTTTCCGTCGATTGTCCCTAACATTCTTGGATGTGCTACTAATGTGTCGCACCGGATTGTAACTACTTCCCCACCCATCAAGCAGCGCTACTACCCTGTGTCCCCTGTCGTACAGCGCCAGATCGACGAAGAATTGAAGACGATGCTCGATGCGGGCGTCGTGGAAAAATCGAACAGTGGTTGGTCTAGTCCCGTACTTCTAGTGAAGAAGAAGGATGGAAAATTCCGATTTTGCGTGGATTTTAGAAAAGTCAATGCTGTCAGCGAACGTGATGCGTATCCCCTCCCCTATGTTTCGTCGATTTTGGATCGCTTGGGTAATGCCCAGTACATTGCCAGCCTCGATATCAAATCTGCGTATTGGCAGATTCCATTGGATCCCGACTCCAAGCAGTACACTGCTTTTACCATCCCTGGTCGAGGATTGTTCCAATTTACCCGCATGGCTTTCGGTCTTCATAACGCACCTGCAACTTGGCAGCGTTATGTGGACAAGGTTTTGGGCCCTGAGCTCAAACCGTTTGTGTTCGTATACCTAGATGATGTTATCATCTGCACCCCAACTTTTGAGAAGCACATGGATGTTTTGCGCGAGGTGTTAAAAAGACTAAGAGACTCCGGCCTCACCCTCAGTAAAGACAAGTGTAATTGGTGCTTGTCTCAGTTGACTTATCTCGGTTATGTAGTCAGTGACCAAGGTTTATCGGTTGACCCTCAAAAGGTAGACGCGATTTTGCGTGTCCCTGCACCTAAGTGCGTGACAGAAGTACGTCGCATTATCGGTATGGTATCGTGGTACCGCCGGTTTATCCCGAACTTTTCATCGATAATCTCACCAATGACTGCCTTGCTTCGGCGTAATCACCACTTTTTATGGACAGAAGAGTGTGATTTTGCGCTAAAGACCCTTAAGAACAATTTAGTGAGTGCTCCCATCCTTACTTGTCCCGATTTTTCTTTCCCTTTTTCTGTTCAGACCGACGCATCCGGGTACGGAATCGCGGCCGTGTTGACTCAAGAAGTCGATGGGGACGAGAGGGTCATTAGTTATTTGAGCCGTTCTTTAACGAAACAAGAGCAGAATTTTTCGGTCACTGAGAGAGAGTGTCTCGCGGTAATGTGGGCCGTGGAGAAGTTGCGTCCTTACCTCGAAGGGTCGCATTTTAAAGTTATTACGGACCATTATAGTCTTGTTTGGTTGGCTAATTTAAAAGAGCCTACTGGTCGTTTATGTAGATGGGCAGTGAGGCTACAGCAGTATGATTTTGAAGTCATACACCGTAAGGGCAAAGACAATATAGTGCCTGACGCGTTGTCGCGTGCAGTTCCGGTCCTCGCCGCTGTGTCGGACAGAACAGTTGTTGTAGAACCTTCAGTGAGTGCGATTGACATTATAAATGCGACTGATATGGATCGCGTGGCTGGCCCCGACAAGTGGTATCGGTCCATGCTTGCGCGTATCGCGAATAAACCGAATTCATTTCCGAAGTGGAAAGTAGAAAATGGTGTTCTTTATAAACACGTTCCTGCCGATTATCCAGACTTACGAGAAGAGGTTGATACTTGGAAAGAGGTCTTGGCTGACCATCGCCGACGCGATGTTATCCGGTCTTGTCACGATGAACCTACCTCAGGTCATTTAGGCATTCGGAAAACTTTAGATCGGGTTGCTCGTAATTTTTATTGGCCAAAAATGAAATATACTGTCACTAAGTATGTGAATCGCTGTTCCATTTGCATTGCTCACAAACCAGAGCAGAAGAAGCCGGCTGGTTTAATGGTTCGCCATCCTGTAGTTACGAGACCGTGGCAGATGATCTCTGTAGATCTTGTTGGGCCTTTACCCCGGTCTACACGCGGATATTGTTATATTTTGGTGGTGGCGGATTATTTTTCAAAATTTTCGCTATGTTTTCCCTTGCGTGCCGCTACTGCTGCTGCCGTGACGCGACGCGTTGAAGAGGAAGTCTTTCTGATGTTTGGTGTGCCAGAAATTGTATTGTGTGATAACGGTGTTCAGTTTAGGAGTCGTGAATTCCAGAACATGGTACGTCGTTACCAAGCTAAGATTACTTTTAGTGCTCTTTATCACCCTCAAGCGAATCCAGTTGAGAGAGTGAACCGCGTACTCAAAACTATGCTCGCTTCTTATGTCGCTGATAATCACCGCACTTGGGACAAATATTTGGCACAAGTTGCTTGCGCGATGCGGACCGCCGTTCATGAAGTTACCGGCGTAACGCCTTATTTCGCGAATTTCGGTAAGGAGATGTGCATAAACGGTAGCGCAATAGAGCCGGATGACTCTGAAGCGACAGAAGTGTCGTTTGGAGATCGTTCGAGGATGAAAGGACCTAAAGACTTCCAATTGTTATATGACGATATTGTCGTGCGGCTACAGGCCGCTTATGAGAAAAATAAGCATTACTACGACCTTCGTCGTAGACCCGCAAATTTCCGTGTTGGGGATTCGGTTTGGCGTCGCAATCACGTCCTGTCAGACGCTTCGCGATTCTATAATGCGAAACTTGCCCCCAAGTTTGTGGGCCCATTTATTATCAAGTCACAGCTGTCAAACGCGACTTACGAACTCTCGGATGAATCCGGAGATATTCGTGGTGTTTGGCATGCACAAGACCTCAAGCCTACCCCGGAAGATTAGTCCCGTCGTCATTTTATTTTAATTTTCTTTAGTTTAGGTTGTTTCGTCCCTTTAGTTGCTCCTACCCCACCGAAGTGTTTCTTTGGTAAGGGGGGTGTGACCTTCGTTTCAATTTTTGGACGCATTTTTTTTAATTAATAAAAAAAAAATTAGAGGGCTGGGATTGGAAAAAAAAAAAGGGAGGAGAATAAAAAGTCAGAAAAAAATTCAGGTCGTTGATTTGAGGAAGGTTGTTTGTGATAGTTTTGGGAGTTAGTGCCTATGAGAAAGAAGTGCGGAAACGACAAGGTTTTGTCTTTTGAATGTTCGGGTGATTGCGAATTGCAAATATTAACACCGTCGTCGGTCGTTTCCACCGTACTTGTCGGTTACGCGTAGGTAACCCGCTCCAATTATTGGGGAATTAGAAGGTCGCTGGTGGCTCTATAAAAGGTATCGTGAACTCTCTTTCTTTGTTAATTGTTCAATCCTGTTACAAAAATTGTTTAGTTATATTTAATACGTTCAGTAGTTAGTTGTTAATTGTTCAATCCTGTTATAAAAATTGTTTAGTTATATTTAATACGTTCAGTAGTTAGTTGTTAATTGTTAAATCCTGTTACAAAAATTGTTTAGTTTTATTTAATATGTTCAGTAGTTATTTGTTAATTGTTAATCTTGTTAACTTTTGTAGATTAAGTCGGGTAATTTTAGGCCGTTAGGTTAAGTATCTTTGTGTTCGTTAATAAATTTTGTTACCGCCGTTAAAGCGACCTTATTACCCGTCGTTAATTATTATTTATTCGTTAGTCCACGCTATCTCTCCTTCGTTTGCACCCAGGACTGCGAGCGAAGGACCGTTGGGAAGTGTGGGCGAATTACTTCGTCTTGGTGGCGCCCATCCTTTCCCCCCCCCGTTCAATAGAAAGAGAGGTAAGTCCCTTACGCGCCGGCCAGTTCCCCCGGGTATTTCAAATACCAAAATCGACCACGACCACTCCACTGAGCCAGCCGTCGTGCAACTGGTCCCGTGTCCGCTTACTCTCTCTTTGGGTCAATTTAGGCCCGTCGCATCTCTCGGCTTTAGCACTATACCTCGAACTTCAAGAATGTAAAAACTAGAATTTTTTTTATTTCAATTAACAAATACAATCTTTCTGTAGAATAAACAATAAGTAAATGGTATGATAACAAGCTAAAGTCATGCAAAAAAAGTTCCATTCTTTAGGTCGTCATATTTCGCTTGTGTTTTTCAGTAATTCGCTGGAGATTTCAGTAGGGCGGTTTTCCAATCTATCTCGCTATTTGATGTGGTATTCTTCCTGAATAGAAGAAAATAGAATATGGGTTTTAGTATAGTCTTATATGTAAGGATCTTGTTTTCATAATAAAATTTTGACTGTCTTCCAATCAGCCAATACAGTTGTCTGAATTTTAACCCAAGCTATTTACGTATTGCTATGTTCCCAAAAGTTTAAAATTGTTCAGCCCCGGTTGAATTTTGGAACAAGCTTCCTATAATGCCTCTTTTATATGCTAGCTCAGAATGGAGACCTCTCAGAAGTAGATTCAATGAAAAACAAATGATTCGCGGGTTAAATGGGCCCTTCGTTGTGCCTTTTGAAGCAATTGTAACAACGAATTGTTCAGAAGAAATTTTTATTAACATTAAAATATAAAATTAAAAATATCGCAATCGCCAATTATACAAATAACAAATTTTATAAAATAATACTGTTGTCTTCTTTCTTCTTAATAATGTTTTTGTTGTAATTAAGGCAATGTTTAAATTTTCGCGCACTTGTTATTTTTAAAATTTTAAACAAATTGAAAATCTGACCTTTATGTCTCCGTGAAGTTTTGATGCACTGGCGATTGGGTCCAGTGAGACATTCAGCAAGTGTTGCCGTGATTGCATGTAGTGTAGACAACGACTCCCGTATTCGTCCAAAAATCAATCGTTTCCATCATTAATATCGATTTTTATTCTTTTGGTTTCAAACGCACTCGTTTGAATAATGCCATCTCCATAATACGAGTATAATCTTTATCATTTATTCGAATTACTGTTTTTCTGTTAAATCTTATTATCGAATCAGCTTCTTTGTTTCTTATCATTTGACTTCGCATTTTTATCTTTTCGTTTTTCTTATTCAATTTACATTTTATTTTATCATTGTTGTTATTATGACGCGGTTTATTAAATGTTATGTTTTTAAATTGTTTGTTGTTTTCCTGTAATTGTTTAAATTTTATTCTTTTAAACCGTATTTCGATACCTTACTTTGAAAACCTCGTAACTTCATTTTAGACAAAATTGAGATTTATTGTGCATTGCAATAAGGGTCATGTACTGCATGTTCTATGAAAACTTCGTAAATTAATTTTCACAATTGTACCATCTGTAGGCATATTCACTAACTGAAAACCTCTTAATGAACAAGTTACGAGGTTTTTATTTATCAATTTTTGAAAATGTTTTGAAACTTACGAGGTTTTCATTATAATATTATGGGTATTACTCGTAACTTGTACAATATATTCCTACTATTAATTAGAAAAACTCGTAATTCTTTGAAAAATCTAAGTGGGTTGATGTTTATTACATTTTAGCTTAAAAAACTATAATATTGAATATTAATATTGCATTAGAACCTAATTGAACCAAGAAATATTACTCGTAGTTAAAAAAAACAGTTTTTTGTTGCTCCTGTAAAAACAGCTTTTAGGTACTTACGAGGTTTTCAAAGTAAGGTATCGATTTTTATTAATTTCATTATTTTAAACCGTGTACCTATGTTTATTTTGTGTTTTTACAGTTGATAAGTTTTTAAATTTAATGTTTTTAAATGTTATTATTTTGTTTAATAAAAAGTTTTGTGATTTTAAATTTTTCTGTTTTATAAGAGTCTGTTTCTTTTTTGTTATAATTGGCACTTTTTCACTTTTAAATGTTCTTTTAAGTTTAATTGTCTTTGTTTTCAATTTATTTGCACTTTTATGGTTTCTCAGATTTTTATGTTTCTTTTTATTTTGGTTTTTATTGTAGAATTTTTGTAATTTGGAACTTCTTGAAATTTTTCTGTTCTTCTTTGTTCTTATGCCTCTTGTTTTATGTTTTCTTTTCGCATGCAATTTTCTAATCTTTAAATATAACCGCTTGAAACCTTTTCTTGCTCGTACAAAGTTGAATCGATATTTTGTTTCTGTTGGATTTGTGTTTACGGTATCTTCTTTCACCAATTTCTCCAGTTCTTCAATGTTTTCTGTTTCTTTGGTTTCCGTTGCTTCTTCCAATTCTACATCTTTTTCTTCTGTATGTCTGATATGGCTCCTTTACTAGATTCTGTTGAGATATTTAGTTCTTGTTTCGGCATAGGAATACTAGCAATTACTGTTTCTGAAACATTTTCTACTTGCTTTTGAGGATCCATTTTCGTTTTGTTTATATAAGTCAAGAATTGTAAGTTTATTAATTATCTGTTTGTTCATATTGCGATGTTATGCACTGACCACGTTAATAGAGATGCGTACGTTAATATTCAAAATTTGATCAACGATTATAAAGCATGAGACTTATTTTAAAATCATACGGAAAGATTCCATCTGATAGCAAATACTTTAATTCAAATTCAAAAATTAATTCAAATTACATTCATGGAACAAAGATTAATAAAATAATTTAACAATGTGAAATTTAAATTCCGTTATCATAAAATTTGTTATTTTAGTCTTAAAAATGAATTTTGTTTAGTTATAAGTAATCTTAATTAATATCAAAATATTGTTGAATAACTTATTCGTATGAAAAATTTGTTAGCATAAAATTAAATAGCAAGTTAAAACATTACATGACATTAAAGTGCTTCGTTAATCAATGAACAGTAAATGGATGGTGCATCTTCACCAATTAATCGTATAACAATCAAATGGAATGTAGAAAACCAATTCAATCTGGAAAAGATAAAATTTCATTAAAAATTTTGTCAAAACAAAATGGGCAAATACGTACCTGACTATGCAATATCGATGTTGTTATTTTCAACAAAAATAATAATCAACCTTGCCTGGAAAGTTGGGTATCAAGGCAACAAAAACAAAGGAAAAAAATTAATCAATAAACGAGTTTTGGGTTATGCAAATGGTGATTTTGTGCTGCAATAAAATTTAATTGAATTAATAAAAATTTTAATAGAAATTAACAACAAAAGTATAGAATAATTAAATAATAATTACTTACGTCAGATTAAAGTGTTTTATAAAAGAAAAGTCCAGTGATTAGTGAGATTTTCAACAAAAACTATTCACAAAAATTACACGAGGTAAAACTGTGCATCGACACCCATCCGTTTTTATCAATGGTACAACAGCTGATCGCTCTACGCAAGCAGATAAGATTCATGGTCAAATATCTTACGAACCAGAAAAACCCTAGATAAAGGTAAATCTACATAAAACTTTATAATTTTTATAAAATTCAGTGCGTGCGTAAAAAATTATCACCGCGTTGCGCCTACGTTAAAATTAACAGTTTGGGTAATTTTAAGGAATTATTTTATTAATATTAAGAATTTTTATTTGCTATAATTATAATACAAACAATAAAATTTACATTTGCCTTTGAAACGGAGAATTATTTTCCAATCTTGTTCCGAGATCCAAAAATATTTGATTTCAGCAATTCACAGATTTGATCAAGGAAGGGACCCAAGCCCGAGATAAAGGTAGGTTTCATGCTTACAATAAAAATTATATCTAGCCGAGGTAAATATTTATTTGCGACAATAAATTTGCAAACGTCTCTATTGACGGGGTTAATTTGTGTAAACCCGCACTATCAAAGGTTACCGCTCTATTACAAAGGCAAGCTTAAAGCACTCCGTACATAGCACTTTTAGGTTCATAACGTGGGGCTCGATTAAAAACGACAACCCCTCATAGCACTTTTTGGCTAGCCCAACGTGAGGCTAAGTCAGCACATAGCACTTTTTGGCGCCCATCGTGTGAGCATCGATAAAAGGGGGATACCAGCGTGGCATTACTAAAAATATCAGTTAGGTCAATTACAACGGAAAATTTAATTAAAATTATTTACATTAACGTCAACATAAAATCGTTCACAATCTACTTAACGTTAAACTTAAAATTAAAGATTCGCTTAAAATTAAAATTAAAATACATTAAAATTCATAACTTAATAGCTATTTCTTACAATTAAATAAATTATAATAAACCACGATGGCAGAAAAAGATATAACAGAAATGTATGACGTAAAGAAACTCGTAGATCTATTAAGAGAACAGGCAGAGGTACTAGGTGCTGAAGAGGTAAAAAGAATAAATGATCAAGAAAAAGAGTTAGAAGAGGCATTGTTCGATCAATGGGTAAAGATGCTATTAAGAAAACCAAAGAGAAACAAAAAGGAAATACAGGAAAAAATGGCCCAAAGACAAATAGAAAAGTTTAAAGCAGAAAAAGCTAGACAGATGGCCAGTAATGAAGAAAGAAAATTAGCAAAGGAAAAAGCAGTCAAAGCTAAACAAATGGCCAATAACGAAAGAGAAAGGTTAAGACAGCTTGTAGAGGAGGCGAGACTAAAAGAAATAGAGAGAGGCGGACATCCAGATGTTGACTGGATAATAGAAACCAGAACAAGACTTAAAAATGAAAAACTAATGATGGATAAAGCCGCCGAAGAAGAAAAACAATTAAAAGCCGCCGAAGAAGAACAAAACAAAAACATTGCGGAATTGAAGCAAATGTTAGCCGATAAAAACCAAACGGAATTGGAATTGGAAAATACTCGACAGTTGTTGCGACAGGAGCAACTCATGCTACAAAAATTACAGGAACAATTCGAAATTAACACAACGAAAATTTCTAAATCAAATGTTGAAATTGAAAATTTAAATTCGGAACTCTTAGCACTACAAAATGATAAAGAAGAAACGAATAAGTTGGTGCTTGAACTGAAGCAGACCTTGAAAATAAAAGAAGATCAATTACAGAACAGTTGTGAAGAGGTCGATAGTATCAAGAAAAATTATGAAGCAACAGAACAAACGTTGAAATCAAAATGCGAAGAAAACGAGAAATACGAAAGTGTAATTGAAAAATTGCGGGCCGATTCTACTAAAAACGTCGAAAAAGTTACTTCCGAACTGCATGCTTGCAGAAAGGAATTTGGAATTTTACTGGAAGAAAATAGTCAATTAAAAAACCACAACGATAAGTTGGAGGAAGTGGAAGTAGATTTGAATTTACAAATCGAAGATTTTCATAAATTGCAAGAAACGGGGAAGAAGGAAATTGAGGTTATCAATATTGAATTGGAAAGCTGGAAAAAGGAAACCCTAAAATTGAGGGAAGATTTGAGGGTGAAACGTGAAGAATCTGAGAGTTTGTTGAAAGAAGTTTCGAGTCAGAAAGAAAATGGCAATCGATTGCACTCCGACTACGAAAAGTCCACGCGAGAAAATGAAAATTTTGTCACGGAATTAGCTGGATTAAAATTAAAATACGAAACATGTCGATCAGAAAATTTAAAATATCAAGACAAAATCGAAGGTTTAACGTTTGAAAAATTCCAAATGAGCGGTAGGCTGCTGGAATGCGAAAAGGAATTGGAAAAATTAAAGATCGCTTCTACAATTCCGAGAGACGCATTAGATGCGGAAAAACTACTTGGAGAAACTAAAACGTTGCAAAATAAAATTGATAAAATACAGGAACGTTGTGAAGAAATAGAAAAGCAGAAACGTAGAGCCGAGAGTCAATTATGCGAATTGGAAAACCAGCATAATGAAATTTTGCAAGAAAACCAACTCTTGAAGGATGAAGTTCAGAAATTAAAAATTTCGCCGATCAACATCGTCAATCGCGACTATGAAAAATTAGATAACTTAGACATTCCCATTTTGGAAAAAGTGGTGGTACAAAGAGAAAACAATAAACCACGAAACCAAGAAGAGGAGGAACCATCATGGTTAGATAAATTTTTGAACAACATGGACGAATTGTACGAAAGAGCGGAAAAGATACACGAAGAAACCCGAAAAACCATAGACAAAGCACAAAACAAAACAGAGGAATTGTTGAAAAGAAGTGCAGAAGACATAAAAGAATCCTTAAAAAGAAAGGAGGAAGAAGTGGTAGAAGAAAAGGTTAGCGTAACAGCTAAAAGGCTATCAGGAAAAATTCAATATCGGTCATACACAGTACACACGAGAAAAGCATGCAAACGGGTGCAATTGAAATTTAAAAAGCTACGTTTTAAACAAAAATACCAAATAAGAGGCATGCGAACAAATAGGAAAACTTTACAAAAGCAAGAGGCAAAAATTTTACAAAGCGGTTTATGTACTAAAAATATTACAGCTAAAATTACAAAATTTCTTAAAATTAAAAGACTACATAAATTAACAAAATTAAAATCAAAAAACTTAACAGGTAAACGGATTCATAACTTAAAATTTATACAGGCAGGGGGTAACAAAAAGTTTACACATAAAAATTTAACTAAAACAAGTAATTATGACAACATCGGAATGAAGAAAAATAATTTATACAGGAAGAATAAGAAAAGCCAAAAGACAAGGAACTACAAAGTAAAATGGACAAGAGAGTCCAACGTAAAAATAAATTTACAAAAGAAAATTAAGAAAAGAAATGGTTATGTTAATAAGAGGAAATTTTACAAGCGTGTGAAATTTAAGATTAAAAGAGTGCGTTTTAAAAGGAAGTCAACCTTACTATTTTCTCAATAAGCGGTGAAAAAGAATAACAGCGAAACTTAATTAAAAATAAAGAATAACAACGTCTATAACAAACCGCTGAGGAAATAGTAGAATAGGACCAAAGACAATTGTAAATATGATTTTGTCTGAAAATATAATTTGACCAAGAAAGTATTAATTTTAGGAAATAGCTAAGTTTTATTGTAATTTAAAAAATTTATGGAAAGAAATAGTTATTGAAAATTGGATTCATTTAAAAACAATAATATAATGCGGGTTAGGAAATTTATTTATGTAGGTCTGATTAAGTAAATAAAGGTATTCGGTGACAAAGAATAATATAAAAGGGAATAGGAAACAACAGATTGAAAGCAAAGGGGTTTAAAATAAATTGGTATCAAAAGCAAAATGTCTAATATTGAAATAAGAATTATTATGAATTATTATTGTGGGGAATATGATATATTATGATGTGGAGAATTTATGAATAAATATTATGAGATATATAAAGGGGGGAAAATAAATATGAATTATGATAATGAGGAAAACAATGGAAATATTATGATAAAGAAATAAAAATAAGGATACCAAAGATAAGTAAATTAAAACCAATTAACAAGGGAATAAGAAGAAAAGAAATTTTAGTCACCAGAGTAAATTAAATTAGATTAAATGGGGCTACCTAAGTAAAGAACAGATTAAAGATAAACGAATAATGAAATAAAAATTTAAATAAAATAAAGATCAAAACAACGATCATTGGTAAACATAATACTAGGGACAAAATAATAATAATCTTGGTCAGATTTGTTAATTAAATTTGTTAATTAGGATAGTTTGAATTTAATATAATTAGTTAGTTAGTTCTTGAACAGTTAATTTAATTTACTAAGTTAATTTTGATATTTTGTTATGCAATTTTACGTTAAAAGTTAATTTTGTTGTGTATGATTTAACGCACATTTATGTTAATCTAAAATTTATGACGAAAATGGGTATTTTCGAATAAATTGTATCTTAACATAGGGGGCAACAATGCGATGTTATGCACTGACCACGTTAATAGAGATGCGTACGTTAATATTCAAAATTTGATCAACGATTATAAAGCATGAGACTTATTTTAAAATCATACGGAAAGATTCCATCTGATAGCAAATACTTTAATTCAAATTCAAAAATTAATTCAAATTACATTCATGGAACAAAGATTAATAAAATAATTTAACAATGTGAAATTTAAATTCCGTTATCATAAAATTTGTTATTTTAGTCTTAAAAATGAATTTTGTTTAGTTATAAGTAATCTTAATTAATATCAAAATATTGTTGAATAACTTATTCGTATGAAAAATTTGTTAGCATAAAATTAAATAGCAAGTTAAAACATTACATGACATTAAAGTGCTTCGTTAATCAATGAACAGTAAATGGATGGTGCATCTTCACCAATTAATCGTATAACAATCAAATGGAATGTAGAAAACCAATTCAATCTGGAAAAGATAAAATTTCATTAAAAATTTTGTCAAAACAAAATGGGCAAATACGTACCTGACTATGCAATATCGATGTTGTTATTTTCAACAAAAATAATAATCAACCTTGCCTGGAAAGTTGGGTATCAAGGCAACAAAAACAAAGGAAAAAAATTAATCAATAAACGAGTTTTGGGTTATGCAAATGGTGATTTTGTGCTGCAATAAAATTTAATTGAATTAATAAAAATTTTAATAGAAATTAACAACAAAAGTATAGAATAATTAAATAATAATTACTTACGTCAGATTAAAGTGTTTTATAAAAGAAAAGTCCAGTGATTAGTGAGATTTTCAACAAAAACTATTCACAAAAATTACACGAGGTAAAACTGTGCATCGACACCCATCCGTTTTTATCAATGGTACAACAGCTGATCGCTCTACGCAAGCAGATAAGATTCATGGTCAAATATCTTACGAACCAGAAAAACCCTAGATAAAGGTAAATCTACATAAAACTTTATAATTTTTATAAAATTCAGTGCGTGCGTAAAAAATTATCACCGCGTTGCGCCTACGTTAAAATTAACAGTTTGGGTAATTTTAAGGAATTATTTTATTAATATTAAGAATTTTTATTTGCTATAATTATAATACAAACAATAAAATTTACATTTGCCTTTGAAACGGAGAATTATTTTCCAATCTTGTTCCGAGATCCAAAAATATTTGATTTCAGCAATTCACAGATTTGATCAAGGAAGGGACCCAAGCCCGAGATAAAGGTAGGTTTCATGCTTACAATAAAAATTATATCTAGCCGAGGTAAATATTTATTTGCGACAATAAATTTGCAAACGTCTCTATTGACGGGGTTAATTTGTGTAAACCCGCACTATCAAAGGTTACCGCTCTATTACAAAGGCAAGCTTAAAGCACTCCGTACATAGCACTTTTAGGTTCATAACGTGGGGCTCGATTAAAAACGACAACCCCTCATAGCACTTTTTGGCTAGCCCAACGTGAGGCTAAGTCAGCACATAGCAATATGTATCCTAATTTTAATTTTGTAGTGAATGTTAAAAATAAAATTTTGATTTTTAAGAAAAATGTTTTTGTTATAAATTTTGTTTATTTTACGCCGCCTAATCGTGTTTCTCGATGCCCCACGTTCACGCGCCAAAAGTTGCTATGATTTAAAAAATAAATTTTTATAAAATGTAAAATTTTAATTTTTGGTTTTTAAATTATTTTTTTCTTTGGCATGCACGCCGCCTCCTCTTGTTTTATCGAGCTCCACATTCACGTTCCAAAAGATACTATTATGTAAAAAAATAATTTTTATGAAATGTGAAAATTTAATTTTTGTTTTTGAATTTTGACTTTCTGATATTTTCATGACAATTTCTTCCTTTACGATTTGGACTGGTTCTACATTTTCATTTAACTTCGTCGGCTTTTCTAACGTTCTTGATGATCTAAGGTTTCTAAACTATTTTGCCTTCTCTCTTTGGGTTTTAAGTATTTCATTTTGTTTTATGATGTCTTGTTTAATTGTCGTCTACTGAGATCTCTCTAAACTGTCCTAGCTCTATGATATTTGAAACAGCAGTATATTGAATAGATGTTTTTTCCATGTAAGTCTTCGATCAAAATTTATACCAAGGTATTTTGGGTCTTCGGCATGTGGTAAGAAACAGTTGTTTAATTTTACTGATGGACATGGGTCTCTTCGCAATGTAAACGTAATATGTGCAGATTTCATTTTCCATTTTCGCAGCTAGACTTGCATTTCATTTAGGCAATTTTGTAAATTTTGGGTAAAATGCATGGGATAGATATGCAATGCCATTATAGCCGTGTCGTCAACAAATGTTGCCACTGTTGTTAGTCTCGTGGTGAGAATGTCAGCTGTATATAGTATGTAGAGTAGGGTTCTAAGTACACTACCCTGTGGTAACCCAGAGGAAACTAGGTATTAGTTGATGTATTCGTCGTGATATTTAATCAAAAAATATCTATCTTAATTAAGATTTCATTAATTGATAGTAGGGGTGAGGGACAATCTTCCTTAGCTTTGAATTTTTCCATGCCACAATTTGTCAAAGGCCTGCTTGATATCCAAGAACGCAGCGAAGCAGTATCTTTTGTGTTCCAGGTTGATTTTATTTACTACCCTATGCACATATTCAATCGTGCCATATTGGTTTTTCAGTTATTCAAACTGATGATTTGGAACAAGATTTTTTTCTTCTATTATTGTTAATAGACGACGAAGAAAGAGTTTTTCAAATATCCTTGTGAGCAAAGGCAACAGGTTTATTGGTCTGCATGTTCCACTTTATGAAGCTCTTTTACTGGTTTTGGAAGTAGAGTGATTTGAGCAATCTTCCACTGAATGGGAAAATAGTCCAGTTTTATGATTGCTTTATAAATTAATGTGATAGGTTTATATGTACATCAGGGGTTACTTGCTTTATTACTTTGCCTGTTATTAATTCAAAACCTGGCGTTTTCTTTGAGTTGAATTTCTGTTTGATAATCTATTTTACTTGTTTTATTTTTAATTGTTAGACTGGTAAGTCCATCTCACATGATGCATCTAGACAATGGTAGATGTCAGAAGTCTCATCGGTTGTTTGTGTTATAGGAAGTGTGTTGAAGACTTTTACAATATGTTGTGAAAAACTAATGCGTTATCTTTGTCGTTTCTGGCTCATTGTCCATTGTCTTTTTTAATTGGTAGTTTAGACTGTTGCGGAAAATTTATATTTTCTGTTGCTTTCTATAAGGAATAATTGTTCGCTTTTGTCGCTGCGCATTTACTAATGTAGTTGCTGAAAGATTGGATTTTAAGATTGAGAAGTAATGACTTAAGATCTATAGCTGCCTTTTTAAATATTTCCTTATCCTCCAACTATAAATATAATATTTATTGTTTATATATCAAACCCTAAATCTATTATCTGCAGTTCTACAAATCTGATAATAATCAAGATATAAATGATTAAACCAGAACCATTTAAATACGCGATCACACATAAAGTAAAATTATGCAATAAGATTTGCAAACAAAATAAATTTTAAACTTAGACGGCGCGGCGTCTTTTCCGTAATTAATAAAAACTATGACGGATGTTTTCTGATACAGAAAATCTGGAAGAAGGAAAAGATACCAGAGGGCTACAAATTGGCAATAGTATGTCCGATTCATAAGAAAGCTGATAAAACCGAGTGCGGAAAATACAGGGGTATAGCACTGCTAGATGTCTGCTACAAAATACTGGCTACATGTATAAAGAATCGACTTCGACGATATACAGAAGAATATCAGTGCGGCTTTAGGCGAGGTAGATCGGTGACAGATCAACTATTTGTCATTAGAGAGACACAAGCAACCGGCCACGAATTTGGATTGGAGACGAACTTGATATTATTAGACTTCAAACAAGCCTACGACAGTAACGTGAGAGAGGAATTGCATGAAGCGATGAGGGAATTGGAAATATCCGGTAAATAAACTTAGTACAAAAAAGGTCAAAGGAGAACTGGCAGATAGCTTTAGATTAGCAACAGGACTGAGGCAAGGGGACCCATTGTCGTCAATATTATTTAACATCGCCTTAGAGAGTACGATAAAAAAGGTAGGCATAAATACTTAGATATGGGACAATTTTTAGACGAAATCATCAATGCCTAGCTTTTGCAGACGATTTGACAATCATGACCCGAACAAAGAAAAAGCTACAGGGAATCACAAGAAAATTATTGGAGGTGGCAAGGGAGAGTGACTAAGAGGCGAATGAAAATAAAACAAAGTATATGGTATGGAGAGATAAAGCCTTCAAAGAGAAGATGTATGTATGTAAGCGTGACACTGAAAGACAAAGAAGTAAAATTCGAGGAAGTGAACGTCTTTTCGTACCTGTGGGAACAGTAATAACAAGGAGACCAGAATGTGAAGAAGCGATTAAGGTCTTCGGATTGATAACATCATTTAATAGTAAGGTATTCGCCAAGTCAGTATAAAGTCAAGAATTTACAAGACGATCGTAAGATTGTTAGTGATGTATGAAGCCGAAGAGTAGACAATGAGAAAGCGAGAAAGAACGATGCTCTATATAGTAGGTATGGGAGAGGAAGATTTTAAGGAAGATACGGTGGAAAGTACTTGAACGGGCAGTGGGTTATAAAGACAAATAACGAGTTGAAAGAGTTATATGGAGAACCTAAGTAGTATAATCGGGTGCATAAAGGCGCAGAGACTATTGTGGTTGGAACATGTTACCTGGATGGCAGGTAGTAGAACTAAAACAGAGATGTGCAGTATGAAATTCAGAGGAACAAAGAGAATAGGTAGACCTATCAACCGTTGGAGAGGAGAAGTACAGGAAGACGTGGAGGAAATTGGTGTAGAAGATTGGAAAAAAGACGCTCGAGATAGAAAAAAATGGAATATGTATGACGTATGTCCACAAAAAATTATCGAGGTTCCAAGAGGGTTCATATGATATTTAGCCACAAATAATAGTTCTGGGGAAACAAAATCTTCCCAAATTAGATAATCCAAACGTGGATGATAAAGGTATCTATGCCATCAATCCAGTGCAAATCTAATATATAATTTCTCCAATAAAATTTGTCGCAAAGTCATTCTGAAGTAGAATCAATAATTTATTTAAAATTTAATTAGGGTAAAAGATAAAAAAAATTATCATTATCGGAAAAATAGCATGTCACAACAAAACCTGTAAACTAGGACTAATGATACTTCCTAAAACGAAATAAATCTAGAAACACCATAAATATACAGCTTCCTAATGCAAAAATAAATAATTTAACCTTTATAAAGATAACACCCCCATTATCTCAAAATCAACAAAAGTTGGTCGGTTATTGTGTGGGTAAATTAAATGTTGATTTTGTGAACTTATTGTTTTAGAGTTATAACCATTTTAATAGTGGGGTTGTTAGCTTTATATAAACTCAGCAACCCCAACATTGTAAATTGGTAATCCGTAATGCTGCATGAAAAAATAAGTACAATCAGAAATCGATAAAATTTGCCACCTACCATTTTTTTAAGGAGTTCCAAAATTTGGATTATTGCTCAAGTAAAAATATATATGGGACAAAAATTTTATTTTATTGTGAATTCCACAAACCGTAAGTCTCTATCTCTTTTTACCGAAAAAAGAAGTTTTTGAAACGTTGTATTGCAATTCTGACGAATACACATTATGTAATATTCGTATGGCACTACACTTATTATTTAAACAATATGTCAATCGATAGGTAAAATTGTAAGTTTTAACTTTCTTTCTTAGGTAAATTTTGATTTGTTGGGCTATTTAGGAGTAATTAGCAAAAATGTGAGAATACATAGTAGGCATTCTTTTCGTAGTGGTAGAAAGGATTACAATTTTTGATCAATTAAAAACCACGTGTTTAATGTAAAATTTAATGTTTTATCTATTGGCGAAAACTACAAAATAGATTTTTGACAATCCATTTCATTTATGCAATCTTTCGATCCAAAATATATCATGCGTATGATGTTTTCATACAAAATACAGCAATACAATATATAATTTTAAAAATATAGAAGACAAATTTAACATACATATTTATTGGGAAAATTTCGTTGGTTTATGTTTTTTTGGACAAAAATTGACCTTTTTCAAAAAGCGCCCTCGCGATTTTTTTGATCTAGCCTTAAGAAATGTGCGTGGGATGTTATACAACAACCGTACTGAATAGTAAACTCCCAAATGCCAGGACCCTTCAATTTAAGTTAGTTCACAAACACCGTGGGATAACAGGCTATAGGGGGTTGAAAAATTATCAATAGAAAATTCTGCAAAGCCATAATAGGATAAATACTAAAAAACCTAACTGATGAAGAAATCATTTTACAGAGATTGCAAAGAAATTATTAAAAAATTCTGAAAATTCAGAATTAATTTTTCTTTTATGTTTAACCGATTTATGTTTTGCTCATTTACAAAGAAAATTATAGTAAAATAAAATCACTCTTCGATGGAATTGGGCAACAAATTCTCTTTCATAAAATGTGTCTATATATTATGTACTAACTGGCAGGAAAAATTTGGTTGATTCTTCAAACTAGTTCGACAACGACAGAATTTTGACAACTATGTAAGTTTATTTTCTACGGTGTATCCCCTGTAAATAATATTTCTTCTATAAATTCAGATTATTTCAACAATTCTTAGCTTAAAAATATTCAACACCTAAAATAACCCTTTTATAATTAATACATTTTTAAATATTTTTGTCATGATTAGATGGCGTTGCAGATTAATAAAATACAAAGTTTCGTAATTTTCTATTAATAATACTTGATTTCATTTATCAAACTTAAGAAATTCGCCAAGTTTTCGGCCACTGTGCAAAGCTGCAGTTGAACCACATTCGGCATAAATGATGAATTTCGCAAAAGGGGAAACAGTAGCTGCTGAGATAAAATGATAGGAACTTGATAAAACATCCTGTTAGCTTTCATTTTAAATTCGGAAAAAAACCATAACAGAAAAAAGAATGATATTGTAATAATATAGGCAACAATTTTTTGGGAATTAAATATTTCGCAAAATAGTCTTTGGTAACATACTATTTTTAATAGTTTAGGCGTGGGAGATGTTCAAATTCGCAGATATTGAATTTAAAAACTACAAAATTGTGTATTTATTTTTGCATTCGATATTGATTTTCCAGCATTTCAAATGCAAGATTAACCACAGCAATGGCTTGCAGCAATCGCGGATTTTCAATGTTAAATTTCAAGAGCTCTACGAAAAGTGTTAAAATATTCGCATTTAGCTCATATCTTGCAGAGGTCATTTTTAACCTATTGGAATTAATTAAAGGGGCGAGAACAATAAAAATTATAACATTGCAAAATATGAACAACTTTAATTTCATAATGTTGTAAGTCGAACCAATTATTGACAGAACGTCCAAATCAAAATGGTGTACCGTTGTTTCATAACTCTTTACGCAATCGACATATTTTAATTTTGCTTGTTCACAGAAATGTGTATTATAATATATAATAATCGTGCCAAGTTTCAATAGAATCGAATAGTAGTTTGGTCGCTAACCCTTCCATTACAAGAGTAACTTTGTTTCAACTTGAGACACACCTACGCTATACGCAACTTACTCACTTTGCTCGTAAGTTGCGTGACGCTACGGTTTAATTAAAGTGTTGAAAATGATGTTTAATTCAAGAACAATCCAAAGTGGTATTTGAATTGCTACAATATATTCATGTTCAATGAATAGATTGCTGTAGATGTTGCTTAAACCGCCGATGTCGGTTTTCGTCTTCATTACGATTTTTCCTCTTAAGGTATACTATAGTATTATGATTGTATTTCATTTAAATTAACATTACTTTCCACAAGATAATAATTTATTTACTGTAAAAGATCAATAAATTATAAATAAACATTTTCTAAACAATGGAATATCTTTAGAGATATTCCAAAATAAGTGCAAATTGAATGTTATGGTTCAATATAAGAAAAGAAGAGTTCGATTGCAAATTAAAAGAATATTAAAAATAAATCACAACTCACTGCAGGTAGGTATTTCAATCTTATAGAATTTCATCGGATATAAGCAGGTAATCGATTTAAATTATTATATGAATGACAAACTACAAAATTTTGAAAAGCAGTAAACCAAAATTAAAATAAAATAATAAAATCTAACTTTACAAGATTTAATATTTTTTGTGTTAACTGAATTAAATAATGATAAAACTACTTTCTGGGTGTAAAGGAATGCAATCAAACGAATATCTACCGTTAGCCAACGTTTCGATTAATTTATTTAATCATCTTCAGGGCTGGAATTACAGAAGTGTAAAATTAACAAATAATTATGTACAAGTTAAAAAGTCTACTACATACCAAACAATAGGTGATGGCAAATGTGAGATTACACATAAGATTACGGACATCAAGAATAAATAATAGTACAAAGTGATCAATAAAAACACGATGTGTCAACGCCAAACGTAAACAAAAATAATTTTAAAAGTAATCCACATTGCGAAACACACTAGACTAAACACTAATAATCATAAAAAGGAATCATCAGAGTAAACACTAAAAACGTCCAACTCGCCAGGGTGCAACACAGCACTATCTATTAGGTCTCTCGATTTTAAACTTGTAGTTATGCAATAAATTAAGGTAACCATTATTTATGCATGAATAATCACTTTGAATATTAATGTTATTTTTGCTCGTAGATATAACAGCAGCTTCAATAAACAGCCTCTTGTTGTAGCACTTCTCTGATGCAAGTATATGAACATCCTCATCTTTAAAATTATGATGTTTGTTTATTGAATGATGTGCTAGACCCGTTTTTGTTTTCCCCAATCGGATATCATAATGATGTTGGTATACCCGCTTGGATAGTCTCTGGGAAGTTTGTCCTATATATTGGTGTTGGCATTCAGAGCAATTTATCATATACACTACATTGGACCTATCCAAGACTGGTGTGAAGTCTTTGGTTCTTGAAAAAATGATATTGTTTAGAGTCATAGGTGTGCGGAATGCTAAATGTAAATTATCACTCAAAATTCAGTCCCTAAAAATGTGTTTGAGTTTATCAGCTAACTTAGGATGGTAAGTAATCCTACTAAATTTGGATTTTTCTTTAGGTTCTTCACATGAAACCTCATGTTTGACAGATGGTACCTTCCCTTTAAACAGAATGTTATCAAGTAAACGACCTGGATAGCCGTTTTTTAACAGTTGTTGTTTAAGTTCATGTAATCTAACACCTAATTTGTTGTTGGGCACACAATTGTGTAAACGGTATTTTAAACGGTAGTGTTTAGTCTAGTGTGTTTCGCAATGTGGATTACTTTTAAAATTATTTTTGTTTACGTTTGGCGTTGCCACATCGTGTTTTTATTGATCACTTTGTACTATTATTTATTCTTGATGTCCGTAATCTTATGTGTAATCTCACATTTGCCATCACCTATTGTTTGGTATGTAGTAGACTTTTTAACTTGTACATAATTATTTGTTAATTTTACACTTCTGTAATTCCAGCCCTGAAGATGATTAAATAAATTAATCGAAACGTTGGCTAACGGTAGATATTCGTTTGATTGCATTCATTTACACCCAGAAAGTAGTTTTATCATTAATTAATTGAGGAAGAAAATAGTTTTAATATTGAATTAAATAAATTAACTTAAATATTTTTAGGTTCTAGAGTTAGCATTTATTAAATATAGATGATTTAATGAACGTTCACTACTGAATATATGAGCGCCCATTACTAGTTTAAAAGTATGCATTAATGATGTTTTAAAACTTTTTTTTGTAATTGTCAGAAATCTCCATTGGAAGCGTAAACTCTCTTATTACTAATTCGAGTAGATAAATTAGCTTCGTCTTGCAATATTACGATTATAATTTAACTTCATTTAATAAGCTAAACAAGCGAAAGGAAACTTCAAATTTCCTCTTAACTGTCTATTACAAGTGTAGTTAATGTTAACAATTTACGGATGTAGTTTGAAAATCTAATTTATTTTGTTATGAAATAAAAGTAATTTAAGTTAGAAATAAATATATATTAAAATGTTTTTCCAAGTTTAAGAACCACCAAAAGGTAACTCGATGTTTTTCATTGTAAGAAAATACGGCAGTATTTGCTGGAAATATAAAGTAAGTAATAGGTACATGTACGGAGGTCATGAATGCTGTAGCCCGTGAAATTGTGTTGTGCTGGCATTTGAATGCAATTGAGGTTAAACCAAGGCGACACTTTAAAGCTTTAAGTTATTGTGAATTTATAACAATGCACGTTTATTTATTTTAATTATTTATTTTTTCAACTTTTATTTAAATCATTGTTTAAAATTGCAAATCAAATAGAGTAGTTTGACAATAGCAATTTCTACTGAAATATATAATTACCTTGTGAAAATTCTTACCATGTGAAAATTAATAATCAATTTAAATTTAAAAATGAACAAGCTAACTAAAAACAAATTCAAAGAGTAGGCGTGCTGGTTATTATTCAGTACAATTAAGAATAATTATTAAAATAGTAACTTGGTGAAATAAACTTAAATGAGTAATAAATGTAATAAAACGGGACAAATAAATGTTTAATTTAAAGAAGTTATTTATTTATTAAAAGTGGAAACAGATGTGAACAAAAAGTTTATTACAGTAAGAGAAGAAATTTGAGTAAATAGGACTTAATTAAAGTAGAAGCAGAAAAATTAAATATTAAGATATAATTTTAAAGGTCGCCATAAAAGTAAAATAAAAATTATGTTGGATGTGTATTTGCGAATAAAAGAAACTAATCATTCAATAAGGAAAACAACTCTTTTCAAAAAATTTTAAATAATAATATTGTAAATTGAAGAAATTGATAGAGGAATTATTATTATAATAAAAAAGTTATAAAGTTCCCTGAAATTTACTACCAACGTCCTTTTTTTTACTTATCGAATTAGAGTTTACTATAAATACTAACGATATTATCTCTTTAGAATTCAAGCCTCTTCAATCACAATCCTTTACAAGAGATAGTAATTTCTAACTACAGCAAAATATTGTCGGCCATATAAACGTTTGAAGTAAAAATAGGAAACTCGTTAAACCCAGCAGGTATAGCTAAAAAAAAGCGTAAATTTACTAAAATAGCTTGTAAAGCAATAACACAATGATTGTAATTGACTTTCCGCGGGCAATTCGTTTTCAAACTAATTTTGATATTATGAAACGAATAAATACAAATATCTTACTATAAAGCGTATAAAAACGCAGACAAGGTTCCGATTTTAATATTCACTTGTATATGAAGTATTTATAAAAACAATTAAAGTTCACTTTATAAAACCCTATGAACAAATACTTCAAAGTAGCTGCCGTTTGTTGCAGTAAATATTTACATGGTTCAATTGGATTTAAAAAGAAAGAACCGTGTGTGTGTATATGCTTAACTTATAAGAGAATTTTCATAAAATAATGTTTACATTTTTAAACGCTCGACTGGTTTTTCAAAGGAAATCCTATCGTCACAATTTGAAAATCTAAAAAATTAATTACATGAGTGTATATGACACCGCTCATGGTGTTCATTTCAATTTTTCCTTTGAACCTACCTATATGTTATGAGGTATCTTTGTACTTCATTCAAGTTTTCCCGTTTTCAATTAGGGTATTTGCTACAGTCCGGACCGACTGTAGATGAGCAGACGCGGTCGTAACCACATTATACACAACAAGATAACAACATGACAACGCATTCCAATTGCAGCCAAGAGTATGTTGGTATATTGACAAAGGTATAAATATGGCACGTTACAGTAATTGATGATGGTATTTCAGCAATGTTGCATAGGGTGTTTTGTTTTAACTAGTTCAACGTAATAAGGATCTCGCGTTATTGCAGACTTAGTAAAGAGGACGAATTTTTGGTTTAAAAAGACTCACAAAACAGAGAATTACAAATAGTCAACCTTGTTCCGGAAATATCAACACAATATGAAAATTTAAAATTTAGTTTTTATTTACAATTTTTCATTTGATTTAATTTAATTATCAAATTTATATTATCACATGGGTATGTTGAATTTTTATCGTATTTTTGTTCAAGAAATTTAATAACAAATAATTATTCTATATTTCAGTTCAATCATGATTTCAAATTATTTATGTAGCAATTCTGCATACCCTGGAGATTGAGGCGTAAATAATTGAGAATTTTTATTATTATGATTTGATTTGTAGTTTTGGAGCGGAAGGGGGGTATGAGAATTTAATGTAAAGTTTATCTATTTTCCTGAAAAATGAGGAATGTTAGGGTGCATAGGGGAGCATAGGTAACATTGACACGCTTTTTTTCTAATGTCCTAAACTAGGCTATTATTAGCCATATTTAAAATTCCATTTCAGAAAATATTTGACAACCCAATCTTTTGACAGACTTTCCTGTTTTGAGGTTTCCTTGAATGAGAAATTTATTTTGCGATAAAATTTCTTGTATTCGAAAAACGGGCCAAGTATTAGTTGAAACCATGTGAAGTCCTTGTCTGCCATAGTTTATGATCTTTTGAGCATAAAATCATAATTTAGAAAAATAGTTTTTGTGTTCAGAACAAAAATTTTAATAACGTGATATTTTCCAAATTAATTTTTGCAAATTTAATTTATTCAAAAATTTATTTCAAATAAAAGTGACGTTTTTTAGTTTTAGAATTTATTATTGAAAAAGAAATGTTACAAAATTCAAATGTTTCGTATTTTTTTGACTTGATCCTTTTGACTCCTTATGACTTAATTGATGCTTTCATTCTATTCGACATGAATATCACCAAATTTTGCAGGTCTCTCTCTTCAGTCCATAACCCTTCGTCAGGGTGTGGTGGTATCAATGTAGAGTTTGTCTGACTATCTGTCGCCAGGCTTCTCTGTCTTGTGCCGTTGTAACTGATTCATGTAGTCCGCATCCTATTAAGTTCCTTGTGCGGTCGATCCAGCGTGTTGGTGATCTGCCCCTTGGTCGGCGTCCTTCTATTTTGCCTTCCACAATTGTCCTTTCCATGGCGTCGGTCTTTCTCGCAATATGTCCAAGATATGTTAGGTACTGTTGGTTGATTACCTGGGGTAGCCTAGTGGTGATCTTCAACTCTTCTATTATTGATACATTGGTGCGTCTCGCTGTCCAAGGTATGCGGAGCAATCTTCTATAGCACCACATTTCAAACGCGGCTATCCTTCTTTCATCAGCAGCTTTAATTGTCCATGTTTCTGATGCGTATATTGCTATGGGAAAGATCAAGGATCGCACTAGTTTTTGCTATGGGAAAGATCAAGGATCGCACTAGTTTTAGCTTGGTGTTAATTGTTATGGATCTATCTGTCCATATTTTTTTGAGTTTTGTCATAGCTGTTCTGGCTATCGCCAATCGTCTTCTTATTTCGTGTTCGCATCCACCCGTGTTGTCTATCCTTGATCCTAGATATTGGAAACTGTTGACCACCTCAAGATTTGCCACTCTTTGTATTTGTGGCATGTTATTGTTTGCCCTATCTATGATCATTATTTTTGTTTTGTTTCGTTTGATTTCCAAACCAAAGAGTCCAAATTTTGCAGGTATTCTAACGAAATTATTGCATTTTGGCTTTTTCTTAGAAATTTGTTTTGAAACAATAAACCAACAATTTTCTATCGGGTTCATATCAGGGCTATTACCAGGTCAAAGCAACTGGTTAATGTCCTTGCTTTATAAATATTCCTTTATATGAAATTTTAAACAGTAAAGTAAGTTGTTATGTAAGATTACAAAAATAGAGAAATTTTGGAAATACTTTCAATTTTTGCCTGACGAAAAGGTGCATAATCGCCATGAAAAACGCAATTCTCAACTCCTACAAATTGCCTTTTAACAGCAAGTACTCTATAATAACTGTTTTATTCCAATATTTCTGTATAATCTCGGGCTTTCAGAGTACAAACTTATGTTGTGCAATGGACCAACTCCTTTGCTTGAAAAACATCCCCATGTCATTTACCCTGCTTGAAAATTTCACTGTTCGTTTTAAGCATTCACTTTTCAATCTTTCACCTTATTTTCTGCGCATGTAAATAATTATTTTTTCAAATTTCTACTCGTCAAGAACTAGAACTTTTTCCCAATAATTTTCTGACCAGTTCTTTTACTTTGCTGTCCACTCGAGTCGACTTTTGCGCATTATTTTGGTTAAAAGGGCTTGCAGGAAGATTTTCTGCTTTTCACACTAGTATGCGTGTACGTCTGTGAACACGCCAGTATCTAAACGAAGCAACTAAATCATTTCAAATTTTGAATATAAGCTTTTGTTTTCCGTGGTGGGTAACCAGATGAAAATGAATGAAATCGCCTGAAGGAAAGGGGTTTACTTGAAGCTGTAATGGCGTAATGCATCATCATAACTTAGAATCGAAATAAAATATGTAAAACATTAATGGCTGAAAATTATCGCTATAAAATTTCCTCCAATTTTTGATCTACGAATTTTTCTCCCAGCAAGCAAGCAAGCCCGCTTAAATTTCCTTCATCTCAGTATATTTGTAGATTAATTGAC
The DNA here is from genome assembly GCA_932274525.1 of Podabrus alpinus. Classification (NCBI taxonomy): domain Eukaryota; kingdom Metazoa; phylum Arthropoda; class Insecta; order Coleoptera; family Cantharidae; genus Podabrus; species Podabrus alpinus. Next base: position 60,003,696 of record OW026457.1, on the reverse strand, counting down.
CTTTTTTGTTAAATAATAAAAGTTTTATTGGGTATAGGTCTTAATATTTTATTTTAATAAATATTTAATATTATTTTCCCACGTTATGGGTAATTTTAATTTGGCCCATTTTTAATTCTAACAAGTAAATAAACTATTAATTATGTAATTAAACACTTTTGGATAGGGGGTCCGTTAATTTTCCCCCTCCCCAAATTGATATTTTTCCTCAAAAAGCTAGCTCGCGAATCCTTAAAGCTACCAGCTAGCACTCACATATTTATACAATCTGGCACCCCCTTGGTTTGCCCACAAATCTAGCCTAGCCGGTGCTAGCTCTAAGAAATCTGGAGCCATCTTGTCAGAAAAATATTACCTAAGAGGGGGGGGGAAGTAATGAACCCAATGTGCGGCCGGCTTCCAAACCGTCCGAACTCCTGTAGACCGAGTTTCCATCGTCCCGAACTGGCGTTCCAAATCTGCATGCCGGCTTACTCTACTTTGGTTGGTTAAATCACTAGATGGTACTGCTCGATAGAGTGTGCATCGGGTTCCTAGAACAGTCTGAACTTGGTGTAGATCAAATTAATGATCCTCGGCCTTCACTGGCTTTTCGATGTCGATGATATGGCTTTCATTTTTGAAGTTTCGAGTTGAGTGCTTCTTGTATCCGATCGCACCTCCGTGCTCTTGAAAAAGAGCGGTTTAGCGAACTATAACGTTGCTATCTGGCTGTTCCCTCGATTTGAGTAACAGAAAACGTTATATAAAACGTTAAATATTTCGAGGAAATTAATTATGAAATCGTGTTACAGTCAATCATAGAAAACTATATGTTTGTATATAAGTTTTTATATGTATATATTTGCGGGTAAAAAATTACAAAACTCATATTGCGAAAATATAATATAATGAATATTTTCCAATATGTAAAACAACATGTTTAATAACAGTGCTTAAATGTAAATATTATAACCGCTCCTAAAATGATGTAACGATTATTCACTATTGTATATGTTGTCCTCCATATCACTCATTTTGTAATCAGAATGAACTTCAAACAGCTGATGAAATTCATCAATACACATTTGGAATCTGTTACATTGCGGAAAACATTCTGATATTCAACTCGGGATAAACTCGTAATGGTGGAATAATTATCAATCAACAATTTTTCTTACTGACTAAGTGTTATATTAGAATCAATAGTTATTTTATACTTATACATTATACATATAGTCTATAATGTAATCTTCTTATAACAAAGTATTAAATTTCCCAAATATAACTCTAAAAAATTACATTTAACATAATATTTTATAGCATTTACTTTTGTAGAGATATTTCCATCGGCGATGAACCCTAAATGCACAAGGCCGAGCTACAAAGGCGAAATACATAAATTTAAAAACAATGAACACTCTCAAATAGTGGCATTAATGAGGACTGATTGTTATTTAAATTATTTATAATTATTTTTACTTCTTAAAGTGCCGTATCTGCTCAGCAAACGTTGGCTATCAACTTGACCGAATAATTACTTAAGTTAATAATTTATACTATACTTGTATTTTAAATTTCTTCTAATAATATTTTTAAATTATATAATTTTAAAAATTGAAATACTTTAAAATTTTATTTCAATTATTTATAACAATTAACAATGAGTTATAAATTAACACACCACATAGATTTTGTGAAAATTGTAAATTATTGTTTTACACAAAAGCTTAAGACATAAAAATTTTGGCATAAACTTATATGGCCCGGAATAAATTTATTTTATGGTTATTGATTCATACAAGTTGATGTTTATGTAGAGATGTTTTTAAAAAATTTTGTCTGCGGAAAACCAACCAAAGTGGGTTAAGAAGAAAGTTTTTATTTTAAAGAACTTGATTAATATATCAACTCGGATATCAAATTGGATGAACACCGGATTCTGCGGTAAGGTTTTAAAACTCTTATTAATTTCACAAAGAAAACTTCCACGGGTACCATGAAATAAGTGGTGGATATCAGGGTAATTACCCTATTTACCTTTTGTCAATTCGCCGCACCGTACTTTATTAATTCAGACCGTAGGTAGTCATAAATTATTCAAAAACTGTCGAATTGATATCAGGGAAATCGAGTTAGGTATGCATTCAAAACTCTTAAAGAAAGTAACCATATTGCAACAGAATGTGAGCGAAAAGCGATAAACGAAAAACAAATTATAATGTATACCAAAAAGAATTGTGGTATAAAACTTCGAAATTTTATATTCAGAGAACGAATTATGTGTATATTTAAGCAGAGATGTAAATTTTTGGAAAGATTAACGACAAGATTCCAATTAAGGCGAAAAGTTAACTGGCCGGTAAGAATTAACGTATGTGCGTGTTTACTTACCTATTACGTATAATGGTAAGCAAGGTTAACTTTAAGCTGGTAGATTAACCCCAAAAATTGGAATTGGGTCAAGAGACACTCTTGGATTTAACTGACCAAGGTGGATATATTAGATCCTCTTTTAACTTTTGTCCATTTTACTTTTTATGCAACTGGCGCAGTCGATTTAACTAGGTACAAAAAATGGTGATCATGTTTTGCATTTTCTTTTTCTTTTGTTATAAAGAAAGTAGACAAATAATATGTACGTAGGTTCACCCGTACATGAACAGAAATCAGAATACATTCAGAAATGTTGAAAATCTTGCAGTCGGTTATTTCTTAATTAAAAATTATTCTTTTAAAGAGCAAAGGATTTTATACTTTTTTGTTTACGAAATCGTTTTTATATTCATAGTATTCATAAATTATGGATATAAATTCATAGTTCAAACAATAAGTATTGAATAATTTTATAAAAGGTAGTTAGGTAGTTAAAGATAATGTTATAACTGCTTAGGGTCTAACCGACAATTGACAAATTATTAAATAATAATAGGTTAAGTTTATTTTTATTAAACACCATATTTCAGTATATTTTGTGGTAATAAAATAAAGTCCAAACTGTAATAACCTTTTATGATCTGCTTGTGACTTCAAACTGTTTTAGTTAGGTCTTAAAAGAGTAAGAAACTAGACGAGTTTCGGCTTTCAACCTGCAATTTGTACAACTTTAGAACCAGAATTACACCAACTTTACCAACATTAAACTATAATAAAAATTTAGGTTCAAACATATTGAAATCTGAAAATGTAATAGAACTAAAATTGTAATTGTTTAAACTTATTTTAAATATCCGAAATATAACAGCTTTCCTTTGCATATTGTTTTCATATAAAAATTTAAAATAGTAATTCAATCTTATGGCCTCGCAAGTACGTTTGAAATTGTGTTACCGTAACGCTTTGATGTTTTTTACTTGACGCCGTTTATAAACGCGAAAATGACCACATCTTTGAAACTAAAACTCTGCAACTTGCGAAGTAACGGTGTGCGAAATGAGATACTCCATTTCCAAATCTACGTGGACATTCTCCTTTATCTTCTACCGGAACTGACTGCCTCTTTGGTAATGGTCCGGAAATAGCACTGTTTGAATATCTGCCTCCAACCTGAATTGCCTATTGTAGCCCGTTACTAACCTTTATAGCTCTCAGTAGCCGTTTCATAACAATGGTACCCACACGAATAACTAACTACTCACACCACCGTATTTTATACAATTAGAATGTACAACTAATTCTTTACTTACGGATAATTACCGCTTTAATTCAAATTTCGAGAAATTAACTAAATATTATTAGTTGTGAATACGATTTTCTAGTTTGTTCAATTATAGTAAAATTGAAACCACGGCTGAAAAAATTCAATTATGGAAAAGTTCAATTGTAATGAACGCATCCAGCGTTAAGTGAACATAATAAATAACGGTTAATAAAGAGTACAATTGTCCAAAAGAGACTTTACTTAATGTATATGCAAGAGTAAATAATTAGAACTGGATTAAAATACATTTTCCTCATGAACCAAATTACGATAAACGACAAATCGTAATAAATGGTTTTCCAACAAAATTGTACTATTTTGTTGGCAAGCTTTATTTTCATCATTAACTAATCAGTATAGATTGGTTTCGGAATCTATCCCTTGGGCGATGGATGCTGGATGAATAAACTGATCAATGAACAACAAATTTTAGTTAATTTAAACTTATTCTAAATTTAATAATTTTTGTACTATGTACCGGTTTGGTAGATTTTTAACAGGTCATTAATATTGTTCCGATAATAACAATGTAAATTTCTATACTGTTGAGTTTCAGACTTATATAAACAATGTATTTTCTAACAATAATTCACTAATGGACCTCAAAGCTGTGGCGCGTGTTAATGGAAAAATTGGAAATTCGATGTAATGGCTTGTACTATATTTATTAAATTAAAAATTAGAATCAAAACCTGCCATGTGAGCCAACAATTTATGTCATACAGAATATGTGATCAATAGGACATGCTTCAAAATTAGCAAATCAGATTAATTAACCTGATACTTTGGCCAGAGGTCTTAAAAGAAAATCTGTCCTGATGCTTGACGATTTTCTACCAATGGGGTGCCGACATAAAAAAATTTTTATGTATATTTGCTGGAAAATTTAATCCATTTGATATCCTTTTCCATCTGACGTGATTATATTTTTTTAGTACAAATTAGTTCTATCTATATAATTATAATTAAATAATGAAATTAAAATTCAACGAAGTCGATTGAATAGGTTACGTTATAAATAGATAAACGCTTAACGTGATAAATCTAAAATTTTGCAGTTTTTGTTAGAACTAAATCAAACATTTAGTGATCGAATTATAAATTTCCATAAGGTTTCTCTGGAAACTCTGCTGAAAATATAGCAAAAAAATACGAAAAACTAATATCTGATTCAACGTTATTTTCTTAACATCCCATTGACAACTTTTGTGAAGTTAAGGACTTCAACATTTACCATTAGCAATGGTCTTCTACTTGAAGCCATTCTCAAATTAGTTTGGTTGTCCAGCAGCCTAGGGTAAGATAAGTTGTCCCTAAAAATTCGTTTTAGTTATTCCATAATTTATTCATTTTTGAATTTTACAGTTTGATTTGTTGTATTTTGCATCTTACCTTAAATATGTTTATTTGTTTTCTTCAATGACTGTGTTATTTTTCTATTTGTAACTTTTTTCATTTTTCATAATTTCTAGTTTTGATTACCTTTCAAAGATGTGCACATCTGTGTACATTTCGTTTTTATATTACGTTAGGTTTAGAAACAAGCTACTTTTTTATTCAAAAATGAATTTGCCCTTGAAGAACAAAACTGAGAAATTATCATTATAAGAAATTACACAATGGTTTAGAAAAGTAATCTGCCTGAAAATCGCAATATGATGAACCATACAAACAAGGAACAAATCAGGGAGCCCTAAATTTAACTTGCATTTTTTAAATTAGAAATGAATTAAAAATTCATCAAAAAAATAAATTTTTTTTTATTGACTTCAAAATCATACCGTCTGTCTTTACATTGACAATAAGTACTTGTTATGACTTTATTTTAGGACATGTGGAGTGACTACCCAGTGGTCGTCCTCCTTTAGAGCTAAGTTACTTTACTTATGTGTGAAAAATTTAAAAATTTTGAAAAATTAATTAATTAATTAAACAAATTTTGAATCCAAATACAATAATTATACCAGGTTAAATCTGGTAGTTAGGTCTGATGGTTTGAATCGTTTTAGTCGTCTTGGTTCGTCTGATTTACTCATAAGTGTGTTTGCAAGTTTGTTGGGATGCACTTTCACTCTTTCGCTGTATTTTTCACTATAATCCCGCACTTCTTGTCGTATTGAGGTTAACCTCAGGTCTTTTTGCATGGTTAGGTTTGGCACGTACCAGGGCGCGTTCACTATTACTCGAAGCACCTTGTTCTGAAACCGTTGCAGGATATCTATATTTGAATTGCTCGCTGTACCCCAAAGCTGAATACCGTACGTCCAGATCGGCTTCAGGACAGCTTTGTATATCAGTAATTTATTATCTTGTGATAGTTGTGATGTTCTACCTATCATCCAGTACAGTTTGTTTAGTTTATGACCTAGCTGCTTTCTTTTTGTAAATATATGTTTTTGCCAAGTTAATCTTCGGTCCAGGTGTAAGCCAAGATATTTTGCACTTTCTGAATGTACAAGCTGTTTCCCATTCAGTGAAACCGCCGGGCAATCTTCTTTCTTCATCGTGAATGTAACGTGTATTGACTTGCTTTCGTTAGCTTTAATTCTCCAAGTTGTTAACCATTGTTGAATTTTATCAAGATGAGCCTGCATATTTCTTGAAGCCATTACAGGATTGGTGTGCGATGCTAGAATGACTGTATCATCTGCAAAAGTTGCAGTTGTGGTTAATCTCATCGTAGGCAAGTCTGCAGTATATACTGTCATGGTTTACTCAGTATAAGGGATGATTTTTGGGTCATTTGTACAAAGTTGGAACACTCATAAAGTCCTTTTATTTAATCAGACCGTAATAGGTAGAAAATAGTTGTATCTGAATTCTCCCTGATCTGGAAATTTAAAATGACTGCTTTGCCTCAGGAGCCATAGATGTATTCGCTACCAAAACCCTGAAAAATAAAAAAGAATTGTAAGAGACAAATTTTGGTTATTATGATGTATAAAATTTAGAAACAAATCAAATTATTTATTCTAGTTTGTAAATATAGGATTAGAATTGGAATATAAGTGACGGTTCGCGGAATGCATGCGCGAGTGATAAAATTGGTGTAAAGGTTGGAAGAAGACAGTCTCGTTCCGTCCACGAGATAGGGACGACGTATGAGAGTCTTGTTTGGTGGATGGAAGGAAAAAGACGTTTTTGGAGAGTGGAGTTTCGTCGACCAAAGGGACGACATATTTAAAAAATTTGAAGAACGTTCATGAGACAGAGTTGAGTTAATTAGTAATATTATTGATATAATTAGTGAATTGGTAAAAAGAATTGAAGAATTGAATAAGCTGAAATTTTTGCAATAATTAATTTAAATAAGTCGATGGTTGTCAATATTTTTCTAATTGAGAATTGGAATAGAAATTTAATTGGTGTAGAAAATTTTGGAATCAATGGGAATTAATGGTACATTTTTGGAAGAAAATTAAGAAAATAACTAATTTATGCTGGAAATATTCAAATACTCACCTATGATTAGTTGTCTGATTCAAGAAGAGAAATTATTTAATAGTTTTCCTTGGTTGATCCGATCCAATCGAACTCGGGAGCTGTTTTTTTTTCCATCTACGGCGACACCAACACCAACCAACACAACGCGTGCAATAATACGAGAGAGAGAAAAGTGCGAAAAGGACGTAAGATTCTCTGGTAAGGATTGTTTTTTTTGTGCGTTTTAACTTTATTCGCGTATAGACGAGTCGGGTACGATAATTCGGTTGCGCAAGTAAAAACATTGGGGTAGAAATAAGAATAATTTTGTAAAATTTGATTTGTTTTATTATGATTACAATCAACATTTGTTTCCATTTTATTTATGTTTAATAAATACAATTATTTTTCATTGGTATCGAATGAGTTTGAATTTCAATTTTTGCAGTAAAGATCAGGAAGGAAAACAGATACAATTCTGGGTAATCTCTTTTCATCAATTAATCTTTATAAGAAAGATTTTAAGTAAGTAGACACATGAGCGTTGCAATTGAGTATAGGAACTCGCCTCTTGACCCTGAAAGATCTCTTGAGCTAGCTGGCGCATTTTAATAAGTGTCATTGTAATTTTGTTTATTACAATTTACAATTAAACAGGATTACATGGCAATACATAGCAAGTATAGTGTTGGCCCCAGCACGCTTCCTTGCGGTACGCCTGATGATATTAGTTGAAGGTCGGTGTACTCATTTTGGTGTTTAACTAGTAAATATCTTTCAGACAAGTACGATTTCAATAGCTCGTAGACATCATGTGGGAGGTGTTTTTTCAGCTTATAGCATAAGCCAGTGTGCCAAACCTTGTCAAAAGCCTGCGTTATATCTAAGAAAGCGGCGGAGCAATACCTCTTTCCCTCCAGATCATTATTGATTTTATTGACAACACGGTGAACCTGTTCAATCGTTGCGTGATTATTTCTAAAGCCATATTGGTGATCCGGAATAAGTCCATTTTTATTAATAATTGGTTTTATTTTATTAATTAGAATTTTTTCAAAAACCTTTGACAAGACTGGCAGTAGACTAATTGGTCTATACGAGCTGACCTCTTCTGCTGGCTTTCCGGGCTTAATAATAAATTAAATTTTAAAAATAAATAGTTAATTAAACACTGAATTATTATTTATTCATGAGCATTCAGTAATGTATATTACTATTTTCAGATGTTTTATAAACACTTCTTTATATTATTCAATGATTATTCAATATAACATGAGTATCAGAAATGTGAGTGACGTACTTATATTAAACCCACAATATCGTTAACATTGGTTTTGAAATTTCACATAATATAGAGAGGAATAAGAGAAATATCAAAATGTGGAAAACAATCTTAATAATTTTTACGACTTATGTTTGAGAATGCATGCATAATTAAATACATGGTTTTTTTTGGATTTTTGGATTTCGGTGGAGGGGCAAGTATTCACTTGCACGCACTTAGGCCACTATACCGGGCCCATTGTACTGCCTCCACTTTGTTGCTCACCCCCAGCCTGACCCACAATGTCGACACTGCCAAGTATAACCGCAGCCGTTAGGCGGTCTCTCGGCCTCACCACCGACCAGAACTCCCCAACAATGGCCGGCACTACGAACCAGGGACGTCCGCTCGATGACCGAGCTCTGAGAAGTCCCGCGATTCGCACCCCACCAATGCTAGGTGCAGTCGATGGGTGGCCCCTGGACCAGGCCACCCAGCCCGAAGCCTCAACAAAGTCAATCATTGCGTAGTCGATGGGGAGTAGGGGTGAATTTTATTACCCTGTTTGACATATTAGATCAGGTCAAATCAGGGGGACCGCCGGCTTAACGTGCCCTCCGAAGCACGGAGACGGTCATTGAAGGAAAGCAAGTCCGAAAGAAAATTGACTCCTACTGGACTCGAACCAATGCCTTTAGCATCAGTAGTCGATTGCTCTAACTACTCGGCCAATGACCGTCTCTATACATGGTTAAATATCGCTAAATATAAATATTTTTGATTATGATGGTGGGTAAAATGTGTGTATTACCTATAAATTATTAGGAAATGCGTTTGAAACTGTTCCAAATTTTAAAGATTTAGGCGTGGAATCAAATTTTAGTTTATATCGCAGATATGAATGAAATTATAAATAAGTACATCCCCAAATTCAAAAATAACAAATTAAAGTTCAAATTGCGCTGAGGTAACAGCTGAACAAAAAAATAACAATATTGGATTGCATTGATGGAGCAAAGAAACGCTGTAAATAATTGGAATGGAATATGGAATAAAGTCAATATGTTTCATTATGATGTTTGCAAATGATCACATTATTGATGATTGCCTATGACGAAGTTGTTTTATAGTATGCTTTTCACATACTACATTATGAAAATTTATAACATGAAAGTCTCAACATCCAAAACAAAAGTCATAGCATTTAGAGGGCAAAAACTAGGGCAAAATTGAATGAAAAGTGACCTTGTGTTAGATGTTGAAAACTCAAGAAGTAAAAATTCAACTCATTTAAGTTTTAGATATTAATTAGTATAAAAGCGTACGTCCCTAAGCTAAAAGGAAAAGTTTAAATAAAATTTAGAATGCCTGAAAGACTAGTAATTAAAACGGGGGGGGGGTCAAAACTGATTCAAACAAATAGAAAAAACGATAGGATACGTGTAATGTATGTTTCGGTATCATTATACCATTATCAGGCATGCTCAATCAAAGGATTAACCATAATTCAAAATAAAATTAGAAAATATTTCGTTAGAAAATGAAAACATCTAAAATTAATTGAAAGAAAAAGAAATTTTAAGTGAAAATAGTAATAAAGTATGATATAAACGAGAAATGGAATAAAACAATTACAAATATTAAAGAAACAGAGAAAATAAACAAAACAAAGATATAATACAACAAATTGAACTCTAAATCACGACATTGAGAAATTGAAAATAGTAAAATAACACAAAAATTGAAGATATAAATAAAAATAAAAACTTAAAAGGCAATTAGGAAATACATCAAAAAGAAAGAAATTTAAAAACAATTTACATATCTTGCCCAAGTGCTTATGCACAATGAACGTAAGACATAAGAAATACATAAGATGTAAAATTTACATAAAGCATGATTTTAGTACATAAAGTTGAAACTAATTCAACTTTATGTAATTTTACGTACAATCATAATCTTACCGCAATCACATTAAATTGGAGTGGTTTTATTTTCTGCATTAAAATTAGGCTTTATGTAAATATTACGTCTTATGTATTTCTTATGCCATACATTCATTGTGAAGAAGCACTAAGATTGATGCTGAACAATAAAAATTTCAGAATGGCTTCAAGAAATAGACCAAAAGTTGTCAATGGGACTTAAAAATATTTATTTGGAATGATATTTAAAACCACAAAGCAAGTAGATGCTGCCACGAATAAATCATCAAAAATTTTGATTTTAAAAAATAAACTTTTGTAAATACAAAGTGTGTTTTTTATATCAACATCTCCGAAATGGTTGTTGATTTTGAAATTTTCGGGGTTTTAGGGTTTTAATTTATACTAGGCGGCAGCTTTTCATCGTTTATGACTTCTGTTGTGTTTCACCACCGTTTTAATCGTTTCACTAATCATGTGTTCTTCTGGCAACTGATAAATAGAATATTTGGAGAGAAAGCACTTGTTTATTTATTTACTCTGAATTACTCGCAAATTTGAGACAAACCGATTGATATTTTCTAAAAGGTGAAAATTATGAAATGATGCATAATATTATAAAGATGAAATATACAAGGAAACACCAAATTTTCATCAGCATCTTTCTAAAATATCACCAAAATACTCGATGCAGAAAAAGTGGATTATGAACATAGAATCATCAAGAAGATAGAGTAATACCAACTTTGATTTTGAATTCGAGCGTACAGAGTCGTATAAAATAAAAGTAGAACTTGAAACTAATATTTAAAGTAGATAAGTATAGAAAAGATCGCAGCGAATTTTAAAAACCTTTTCAAAAGTTTTTAAATAGTTTGTATGTCAAGAAAAGATGTGCAAAATTTGATACCATAATATATTTAACTTGCTACAAAAATACGAAAAAAAAAACATGCTGTTCTAGAAAAACGGCGGATAATCAAGCAATAATCAAGTTGTTTTATCAAATGGCAATCCATTTCAAGCTTATTTTGATTTTCATTTTCAAGTTAGTGCGCCCTGGAAAAAAATCACAATTTTGGAATATTATATCGAAATAATAGGTTGGGACAGCTGAATATCTGCGTTGTTGGTAGTCGTGACACCTATCTTATGACTGTCGCAGTAAAGTTTGGTTATAACCTAACGTTTCATGTGCATTAGAATGAAGACGTCGTGTTCATTGTGTGTATGCCAAGCAAGTCGTAAATTTTCTTAAAAACATCTTTAAGGTAGTTTCTACGTGCTGAAATTTTACAAAATTTAAATCAATTATTTCAAGTAAATATGTTCATTGTGTGTTGTATTTAGTGTATTTTCATTGTGTGAAAGAGCAATTTAAATGAGGTGTTGCAGAAAGTAATTTTTAGACTTTTTACAAAGTGGCTATTTTGTAAAGGTTGGGACACCACTTTTTTTTTATTCCAAGACACTGCAATGCCGTTTAATCTGGCTTAACATCGATTTTGTCTTCGATCGGACCTATGCAAGCATCAACTCCAGCCAAAAAATCAAATCGTGGACGAAAGCCGATGAAAAGTAGTACTTTGACGTCGCCCGAAAACATTTCCGAATTGAAGGAAAAGCATACGAAACGAATAAATTGTTTCTTTGAAAGTTTCAATAAATATTCTAATCATAATACCATGCAGTTTTACTTCATTTTTTGCCTTATTTTTCAGATTTTTGATAGTGTCCCAACCTATACGGCAAATTTTTTTTCGGCTAAAAAAGTTCCCTTCATTAAAATAGATATAACTTTTGACTCGTTTGCGATATCAAATAACTTTCTACAGCAGAGTTGTAGCCAATGATCATACCTTCTTATTGGTTTATAGAAGTTAACATTATTCCCATCCGTTTCAAAACTACACATCAAAAATGAAACCCGTCCCAACCTTTACGACATTCCTCTACTATTCAAAAGTTATGTGAAATTTTCCACGGCACATTCGAAAGTATATTTTTAAATATGAACTTATTGGACTTGTTGGACATCATTGGATTCAGAAAAAAAATTTCAAGAATAATTCAATAAAATATGGTTAGTCATGACAAAAAGGCTTGATTAATTATATTGTTTAACATTAAAGTAAATATTGAAAAGATAAAAATTAACGGCTCTCTATTATAGTGTTTCTATAATCTTTTATTTTATTTGTTTGTTTATTTAAATTGAACAATAACGGAGCCTATATAAAATAAAATAATTTTCTGGACTATTTGGAGACTAGGGCATTAGCCCACTACAAACTATGACCATGTTCGTCCTTACTTTTTTTTCCTCTGAAGCTTCGTCAACGCATTCTGGGCTTTTTAATGCTTTCAAACGCTTTATCTGCTCTCATTTCAGAACTTAGCGTATTTTAAGCTTATGAAATGGACGAAAACTATAGCGTTTGAAAGCGCGGAACAACTTCAAAACGAGTTATCAGAATTTATTCTACGGAGCTTCAAAGCGAAAAAACCGCCAGACTGCACACGGTCTAAATAGTAAGACTCTGAGGAGATATTTGGAGTCAATAATACCGGAAAGTTCTTTACGCACTTGGTAAATTATAAGTTGGTAAATTTTTTAAATTTTCACGTTCACCGGATTGAAAACCAGAAAAAACATGTTTCCGATTTCAAAGTAGAAAATTATGTGGTGGCAAAACATGTAATATTTTGGGAGTTCAAACGTCCGCCCTTTAGTATGGTTTTACTAAATTGGTTTTGCATCATTTGGTGTATTGTCGTTTCTATTTTTTTATATACTTTAAATTATTAATATCGTAAATGTTGCTATTATTATTATACCGTGTTCTTTTGAGCTTTCAAATTATCGGTCATTAATCTATTGATTTATAAGTTCATTGATTTTATTATAAAAAATGTTATCCTAAAATTCCTTTTCACGTCTTTCAGCTATCACGAAAGTAATGTAATGATGAAAAGTTCTAAAGCAAAAAATTATAACTTACCATGTTTAATATGATGTAATAACTAAATCCTAGTTGTATAGCGGAAGTAATCAAATATTTACTATCCCTTGGGTAAACACAACAAATCGAAATTATTAAGGATGTCAAGGTTAATCGCGGCTTTATAAATAAGTTGTTAGAATGTAGTTATCAAAATTGATTTTTAATTATTTTGCACATTTAGGTTAAATTGTTTAAATTATTAAATTGGCTTTTACATTGATAGGATTAAATTGTATGGGTAGCACAAATCGAACTTAATTGTAATGTTAGGTTTCATATCGTTTCAATACGATTATAAGTGACCTTTACACATTTTACATTTTATATTGCTACCTACTACATAATAATCGATACCTAATTATTTCAAATTTATAAAATATAAATTGAGTTCGATAAACTGCCATTTCCAGGTCAAGGAAGTTCTGTTCGATATTATTCAAAGCTGAGGATAGAATGTAGTATTTGTTATAATATAAGTAGATAACATAACAAATGACAAAATTTAATAATTATGGATTTGTGTCATAGAACAATGTTAGAATTGTAAATCAATATCTAATCAGTAAATTTTCATTAAGAATATGAAAGGGCAAATGGTATAATATAATTTCATTATCATTAATTCTAATAATACAGTGATGATTGACTTTGACTGGCGTAATCCGGCTACAAATTCAAGCTAAGCTACAATAATTTTGCTTTTCTGCGATGTAATTATTCAAAATACTCATTTATTCAGACACATTAGGCTTAATTTCTAAATAAATATCTTAGCTTGAAGTTATTTGAATTGCCAAATGGTTTTTATACACATTTTAAGCTTCCAGTTTCAATATAAAAAAGTTACTTGCCATCAAGACGCAGTTGTTCTTACATAAAAATAATAAACTTACACAATCGTTCTTTAATATACCTTGTTAAGTAAAATAAAAAAGTGAAAACAAATAAAAGTAATTGGTGAGATGGATGACAATTTGACAAGAGCATCATTATGGTGAACAGTTGTGACTACGTTTACAAAGGTTTTTAGACACTCGATGCGACAGCTTGATCCTGATATTTTACACGTTTTCACTCACAAAAAGGACTTCTAAAGCACACAAAAGGATAGTAAAACTATGAGAACATAAAGGGACCGGTAATATTCAAGCCAGCTACGGTCACTTTGCATAGAAATGAGGCTAAATTGAAATTGTAAAACTGTATATTCTGGCCACAAGCAATCGAATTAGCAATTTATATTTAGTTCTCTCGGTTTTATATGCATGATGTTAAATATTTTTCTTGCAGCACCTAAATTTTTAGCAAAAAATTATAATAAAAATTTACTTTGAAGTTATTTTCAAAACTACATTAGTACCTAATAGGCGGACAACTTGCAATAACGTGGATTATCATGAGTACCTACACTTTAAAATAAATTCAATAAAGCAGGAATACTTGTCATTCAAAACAGTAAAGAATGATGCTAATTGACAAGCCTAAATAATTCCTTTTCGCGGTTTATGTGGCAAATAATAAATTTGCATATTTAGACACCTGTCCAATAATTTGATTTGTTAAAAAAACAGGAAAAAACGCAAGTTGACTACAAAATAAATGATTCATGATAATGCCATCTAATATAAAAATGCTATGTAATCCGCAAGATAACGTAATCTAACGTAAGTACGGAATGTAAGAAGTAAAGGGGCTGATAGAACGTTATTCTAAACATTGAGCTGCTGATGAATAGGGCTCCAGGCAGGCTTTTATTCCAAAGCCCTGCTTGCACACTTTGTCACCTCTTGCATTATGTCCTTGATAGATGGCCCACCAGACTACCCTAGCTGTTTCATGTCACATCTCTATTAATTCAGGGTTTATCTAAATTTTTTTACTTTTTATATTATTCAAATTTTGCTTTCGATTGTTTAATTCGGATATCGCGGATGGCGTTTTAGTGCTCATCAAATTTAGTCATTAAATCTAGTGCAGTAATAAGTAATATAATGCTAAAATACAATGTGTTTTTAGCCAAGTCACGTGTTACTCGGATAAATAGATCAGCAATCTAGTGGAGCTAATAACATGAGCATCGAAGCCATCGGAACTCCAATAAAGCTAATTCAGTTTGGCTGGGAATGCCCAAGGGCAACAAAGCCAATCATCGACAAACTTACAGCGGTCTTAAGAGTTTCGATTTTTATACACACAAAAATGCAGATATTTCGATACATTTTGCTATTTCAGGAAATATTATTTGCATCTTTCAATGTTTTTTTTGTTAATATGTTGGTAACACAAATGAAATTTTCGTGCTGTGAAGAAAACACAATGTACATATAGACAACACAGGTGTTTTATTTATATATAAAATAAAAGTTAAACTAGATAACTGTGGTAACAAACTGTTACTATAAAAATAGTCACATTGGTACATTTTTATCACATAATTTTTATCGTGCAGTAGGTACTCCGAAATAATATAAAAAAGCAACAAAAACACCAACAGACAATGCGTTGAAAATATCAACCATTCTATTCAATAAAAATAAAAACTTCAAAATAATCCAATTTTATTGCTTAAAAAATCACTATTTTTATTGTTTGAAATGAATTTTTGGTATGCTTTTAAAATATTTACATCAAATTTTACTTATAATATTTTGTTACTACAATATTCGATATGATTGACAGAAAAATAAATTTTGATATACTTTTTCTTCCAAAGATATCTTTCCACATGTATTCCTCCACGCGCTACTGACCAATCGATTATTTTTACAATATCTTATCCGCTTTCAGTTTTTGTCAAGACCCGTGAATTTGACGAATGGTTTCAATAACTTTTCGTAAACCCAAAAGCGTGTATTGGAACTCTTCACAAAAACAGATCATATCGTGAAATATATTTTTCTTGCTATTAAGGTTGACTTTTTAGCGATTTATTTTCTATTATTCTGTTATTGTTCTGTTCTATCGCCTTTATGTAAAACTTATTTTAGTGTGAGATTTTTAGTTGTAAAGTTTTTATATTAAATTTATTTATTATGTACTTAGTCTGGTTTTATGTCGGGTATAAAATTATGATTTTATCTAAATTTTTTTACCGTGCTTTGCTTTCAAAAGAGCTTTCATTAATATAGTAAAACAGTCAGCAATAAAGTTGTATGTTTGATGGCGTTGAGTAAACATAGATACCATCAGCTCACAGATTACAGATATGAATAATTTCGCAACAATTAATGAAGTGCGGTTGTTAGTAAAAGCTCTCAAAGCTCTCTATGAAATGGCCTTACGCGGGATTTTGCTACGGCCAAAGTCATTACTATCTCTATGACGTCTATTCAGCATCCTTTTGACAAAATATACTGACCATCTTATGTTATGCAAATTTCTATTAGGATTTTTTTGTGTTAAGAGATTACATCTTATCGCAATCTTAATGTTTGCTATCTTAATTGTGACTCGCATGTGCCTTATAAATATTATTATGCGATTTCCACTTCCAAATGTTAATTTACTTGCAATTACATCTTGTAGTTTAAATTGGTGTTTCAAAGTCATCAAAGTCGTTAAAACATATCGAGTTGGTTTCAAGTTTTGACACTCATTGTAGTTTCCGTTCTATTATTCCACCAGGATTATAGTAATTTAGTGATTTATACTAACATATTCAATATCGGCAATTAAATTTATTATAATACGTGAAATTTTAAGAAGATTTCAAATACGCCTACTTCATTTCTGAGTTGCTTTTATCAGAATTATAGAGGTGTATTGTAGTATTAATGAAGCCATAGCATCCCTAGGTTGCTTTCAACAAGGTACGCGAGTCAGTCCTGGCGTGAACATTTCTTGACGTATTTTTTTAATATGAAAATAACAGGAAAACTAACTTCACAAATGCTTTAAGTTAAACAAGTTCTATTTGCAAAGTGCAAATAAGACCAAGCAGTCTCTAGTGAAATCTCTAACAATTTTCCTAATGGTTTGCAATCCTCATTTTCATTTTTTTGGTCTGAATTATTCCGTGTTATCGTACAATCTTACAAACATTTTATAACTTTATTAATTCAATATTTGAATTTTTATTCATAATATCGGAGATTTTTTTTAATAATTTACATAATGGAAAGCATTTAAATGTCGCACATGACAAAAAATTACGAAATAAAGTAGTGTAACTTAACACGACTAAACAAACATACACTTTTATCGAGTATTGTTTAACAGCGTAATCTACTTAAAGAATAATAAATGATTTCTACACGTAAATCCTATTGTTTTACATGGAATTCAAACCACTTATACCGCATAAACTGACGAAATCTCGAAGGCGAGGTACCAACCTCTTAGGGCTAGTTGCATAATGTAGATGATCCTCGGATCAGAGTTAACCTAGAGTTAACTCAGTCTTTTCTGTTGCTTGGTAGGTTGATACACCACAAATCCCTGGGTTAACTCTAATCCGAAGAACATCTTCTTTTATACAACTGGCTCTTAGCCATTTAGGCCACCTAAGTAAATACACCAAAATTACAAACAAAAATTAATAAGGAAACTTGTATGTGTTTTAATGCGTATTTGTAACGAATCAGCCACTAGGGGTCAGTTTCTGTAATGAATAATATAATAGAAGTAACTGTTGACCCATTAAAATGATCGCTACGAAACTGTATTTGCGATAAGCGAAATAATATGTATGTTTGTTGCTGATGAACGTCTTCCGCACGTTGATTAAGTTGGGGTTTTGTAACTGAATATCACTGCTAAATTTTTATATTTTTAGTTTTGATTGTTAACCGCATAAATATTAAAGGACGAGCTAAAAATCGGTTTTCTACAACTAAGCCAGTCGACAACGCATTCTAAAGGGTTATTGCATAAATAAACGGGGACAAGTTGATATAAATTTTATGATCTTTAGGTTATGATCTCTAGCGACCCCGGAAAAATTACACTTTACAAATATTATTTGCAAATATCTCGGTTTTCGCTCGTACCGTAAGGCTGCGGTTACATTGGATCCGAATCCGATGCGTTCCATCCCGTTCTGTTCCGTTTCGTTAGGGTTAAATGTAGCCACGGTCATAAGAATATACAGGTTTGTTTTCTTCCGATAAGACGGATCCGACACGGGTTGAATGTAGCCACGCCCATAAGAGTATGCATGTTTGTTTTCTCCGTCAAGACGGATCTAGGCGGAACGGACCGCCGGAACGAACTAGAAGTGTCTAGACCCGTTTGCAGGTCTCCAAATGAACTTTTCTTCGATCAAAAACTTAACCTCACAATTGACATGATAACATCGTGCATTGAATGAACGTATGCTGGTTACGCTTGCTGGTGTTTCGAAACGCACTCTCATATTTTTTTATCCATTCCAAATGCGCCTATTTTATAGATTCGTACCGGAAGTAATGAATTTCAATTCTTATCAATTATTTTCCATGACTTCCTGAATGTTTCTGATCCACCTAGTGTAAGTATAAATTCATATCTTCGGTTTATAAACCTTTTTTCAAACACTTTATTTTAGATAACGCACAATCATCACTAATTAATTACTGTTAAATGATTTTAAAAGATCCTTAATGACGAAATACTCAATTTTACAACAATAATAGAATATTATGAACACATGAATGTTATTCATCATCAAGTATTTCTTTTAATAAAAAAATTATTAGTTACTTCATAATTTGGATTTATTAGATTATAGGTTAGACGTTAGAACCTTACATATTTGATAGAATTCACCTGTGTAACTACAAATAAGCAATCCATTTCCAGTGTGAAGGCTTTATAACAATGAGAATAGTATGGATCCTGAAATTCTATGAATTGTGGTGTGCATTTCCACACATAAAAGAAGCTAACCGAAGCTTTAATTTGAGTCAGCTATTAATTTATTTTCCCAACAATAAATAATTGTATAATACAATTTGGGTGTAATTTTGTATCACGACAATATGTACAATGTACGTCTTTAAGCCATTTTAGCCTATTTATATCAAACTTAGCTCTCCTCATTGTACCTGCAAAAGATAGGTAACGAGTTACTACGAAAAAAAAACAGGGGCGAGACACGTAGAAAGTAGCAGCTTCGGACTTCCATACACAGCAGATCTATTAGTTTATTAGTATATGAGAGAATAGGTTGTTGGGATAGAGGAGACCAAATAAAACTAAAAGTTTGCTAAAGCCAACGTTTCGGCGTTATTATTACGCCATCTTCAAGGCTAAAAGATACAAAATGTTTTACTCAACGCAATCACCCTTGAGAGGCAGACTCACCAGGAAAACCAAGATGAAAAATGTTTTTGGTCATATGTTGGTATGTCGAGATGAAAAACGGTATGGAGGATATGTTCACACTACAACTGTCGTCAAAGTTGTTAAAAATTACACAAAAATCATAAACGGCAAAAAGCCTAGTTAAAAAACATAATAAATTTTTTTTTGTTGAGTGTCAAATAAATTATGATTGTGTGAAGCCACCTATATAATTTATATCTCATCCAATGAGATCTTGCAAACATGCAAAATTTTAAATTCATACCAAAAAACTTGGATATAAAAAGTGAAAATGGTAAGCGGTACAGTGTCATCGTGCATTAATGCCGTGAACCCACATCGGAATGTAAATATAATATTATGATCTTAACCTCTCAAGCGAAAAAACAAACAGATTGCATAAAAGTGAAAATAACAATAATTGAAAACACATTAAGGATCACTAGTGAAGGCACCAAAATAACATTAAGATCGGGTTACCTGGAGCTTCTAAAAAGATTTTTGGAGAAGATAGAAACCCGATCTTAATGTTATTTTGGTGCCTTCACTAGTGATCCTTAATGTGTTTTCAATTATTGTTATTTTCACTTTTATGCAATCTGTTTGTTTTTTCGCTTGAGAGGTTAAGATCATAATATTATATTTACATTCCGATGTGGGTTCACGGCATTAATGCACGATGACACTGTACCGCTTACCATTTTCACTTTTTATATCCAAGTTTTTTGGTATGAATTTAAAATTTTGCATGTTTGCAAGATCTCATTGGATGAGATATAAATTATATAGGTGGCTTCACACAATCATAATTTATTTGACACTCAACAAAAAAAAATTTATTATGTTTTTTAACTAGGCTTTTTGCCGTTTATGATTTTTGTGTAATTTTTAACAACTTTGACGACAGTTGTAGTGTGAACATATCCTCCATACCGTTTTTCATCTCGACATACCAACATATGACCAAAAACATTTTTCATCTTGGTTTTTCTGGTGAGTCTGCCTCTCAAGGGTGATTGCGTTGAGTAAAACATTTTGTATCTTTTAGCCTTGAAGATGGCGTAATAATAACGCCGAAACGTTGGCTTTAGCAAACTTTTAGTTTTATTTGGTCTCCTCTATCCCAACAACCTATTCTCTCATATATTGACCTGGGAAGAAATTTAATATTAATCAACGTTTATTAGTATATTTTTGAAAGCAGTCCTAATTAGGTCCCCTCCTCTAGACGTGAAATTATATTTGAATTAATATCAATTTTGCTTTATTTGCACTAAAGTGCATTCACACCGGGATATTCACGAATATTCGTAAAGATGTCATTCTTCGGGTTGTTACTTCCCCTAGTTTACTACCCGGACAAAATTCCACGTCGCTAGAGGGTGTAAAAGTAGCAGATCCCTTTGGAGGTCCTATTGAAAATAATAAAATTTATCTATCTGGCCCCCATTTTTGACCCAATAAAACACGTTAAAATTGTTGGTTGAAAGAATTCGTCAGGTGCAGTGCAAGACAGCCGAAAAGATGAAGTAGCAGAACAAAAGTTTACGAATGTCTAATAAAATTAATAGCGCTCATACCATGTTAAATAAAACCATGTGAAAAAAATATTACAGTTAAACCACCTGATGCCGAAACCGAATTTTAAATATTTATTAGTTGCAGGAGCTACAATATTGTTACTTGTTGTTTATAGTATGTATGGATCACGAACAATAAATTCACAGGATTGACTGTATAATAATATTATTTTTAAATCATCATTATGATATCCTATTTTCATAACAATTCGGAAAATTATTTGTTTGAAATAATTGTGAAAATTTGATTATAAAAACTTTCCAAAAAATGCACTATACGATATCAGTTGTTAATTTATATCCCGCTATAAAATTGTATCGAACTTGCAGCTGTTCTTTAACAATATTTTTTTGAATTTGCATAAAAACTTATCAAAGTAGAGGAATTAACTACTGCACGAAACCAAAACAATTTATAACGCAGTTTTGTCGTTACTTACCTTTCTTTTGATTTTTTGAAAACTTTCTAATGCAACCTAGACAGTAATTATTTAATTACTCCATACCCTGTACTTAAGTTTCTAGCCTTTTTGATGGGCGAGCTTTTAATTTTAAAACTTTTAATTTTCAACGTGTTGTGAATTGTTACTTACTTTCAAATTTTTATTTATTTTATTTCGCGTTTTCCTGGATTTGAGGAATAAAATACTTCATCCCATATTTTGAATTAATTCTTTTGGTGAAGCAAATAAAGCAGCTTTTTTTTAGTCTTCAATTGGTTTATTATGTTTACCCAGCGCTTTTAAATAACAATATCATTGTTCCCAGTTAATTGTCAACCAACTATCTGAAAGCATGGGAAGAATCCACGAATGCAACAAATTGCAACTTAGCTCTCAGGACTTGGTATGAAAAATACTGGGTTATGCCGCTTCGTGAAGTTCATCTATGAGCGTAAAATAGGCGAGTGTAAACAGCCAAGTTTTCGAAAGCTATGTGTTGTAACTTCCGTAATCTGGACATTTAAACACACAAATGAAGATGCCAGTTGGCTAAACAAAATGTTTAAGTCAGAAAGACTTTATAAAACAAACAAATTAATACAAAACTATACCGCAAGCATTGATAAAATGAACGCAAATGAAAAACAATAATATCTATAGAAAAAATATTAGCAAACTTTGGGTTGAGCGTTTAGGCGTAATTATTATATTCAACAAGATAGTCAAACACCGTCAGGAATTTCAACTGATCCTATCGCAAAGTTCATAACGACCCCTATTCGTAATAAAATAATTGGTTGTACGTTAAACATCTAAAAAGAGGTGCTACATAATTAAACAACAAATTAACTCCATCAGAGCACTAGCGCAATAAAATTGCACTTAACGTAGATCTGAAAATGAGATTAAAATTGCCGCTTGATCACAAACAGTTCAAACTAACTGAAATTAATGGTAAATCTACCGCTGCCACAACTAACCACTGTGTTAAAATCGAACAAATAAAACAAAGGTATGTTCTACTAAAATAACTGGGTGACACGATAATCAGTTGATCTTTTTTCTGAAACTGAAAGTGTTGATGAAAAACACCGGAAAATAATCCGTAGAGACTCATTCACACCAGTGTCGATATTATGAGGTTGTGATCAAACTGGTGAATTGACCGAGACAGTCTAGAATCCTCGATACCATCGGGAAGTGATATTTAACCTCGCATTCAAACCATTGATAGTCATGTGCTTCTAACGATAATCAAGGCGATACTCGTATGTATATATAACGTATCAGGGTATCTCGCTTTCGCTCGCGCGATATCCGTTTTAACCTGTGCAAGGCGAATCTGATGTATTTTCTTTGAACGCATTGATGTTTATCTGATAATTCCACGAAGAGAAAATTAACCATATCACACCACTATCATTAAGAAATCGGTAAGTACCGAAAAAATGGAAGCATAATCGCAATAAATTTGTAACATAAAATTCCTTAGAAGTAGATTTCTTAAAGCTAGGTCGGGTGGGAAGTGATGCTAGTATTGCTAGTATATAACCGGTTTCTAATTTTAGACTGGAATTTCAACTTATAAAATATAATGTATACTTCCCGGATACGTAGGCAACCACTCGTACACCATTTTCTAATTTTTTTAAAGTTTTCTTATTTAATTGTAATAAATGTAACTTTTTCCGTTAATGTAGAAAACAAAACAAGAAATACGTAATATTTTGGATGTTATGATAGAATGATTTTCAAATTGTATCAAAATTAATATTATTTTTACATAATTATATCGTGGGAGTTTCCACGCCCAATACTCCACGCACGCTGATTAGTTGAAACGACCATAATATGACCCTGAGTGAAATTATCAACCATATTGTCAGAAACTATCAATTTATACGACGTATAAAATTTATTTCATTGAGGCAATGTTCTAAATTTATTATACGACCCATTTTATAGAAAAGTTTAAAACTTTTTTTTACAGGTCAATCAATTTGCACGTTATCAGCCCTCATCTTTCCGCGAACCTGCATGGTTGCTAATCTCGAACACTCGGCCTCCCAAATTATCTTACGTGTTATGTATATTGAGCAGTGCCTAAAAATGTTTTTTTGTGTGCAAATAACTTGTCGGGTGTAGTAGTTTATAGACGCGCATGCGCTACTTTCGTTGCTAAGTTCTTGAATCATTGTACATTACAAATCCATATCTCAAAAATTTTAGATTAATTTTAACAATTTAACAAACGTACAAATGTAGGCGTACATAATATTGTGTACACTAAATTTGAGATTGGTATAATAAAAATTGCGAACAGCTCGTTATAACATTTGATTTGCTCACTGTGAAAGAAAAAGTCTTACTCGCTCTGCTATGTGCGACGTAATAAAATTCACAACGTCTCAATAGATTTCAGGAGTTTCCACTTTATTAACTATTTGATTATCAGGACTGATCTCAACATACAATTCCCACAAACGGTTTTTGTTACTGTGTTTATGGACGTGCACGCGTAGTCGCATTAATAGGGCGTGCATACCTATGTAAATAAATATGTTTGCTATCCTTAATTATTGATAAGAATGAGTAGTTAAATAAGAATTCGTAAAATAAAAAATTAACGAATTCACATGATTCACACCCCACGTACAAATAATTACCGATTATTACTGCCGCAGGGGGGGGGGAGGAATATGCTGTGTGCGTTGTAATCAAAATTTAAAATAGTGTAATGTTCATGTTTAATTAAAATATATAAACATTTCTAAAATAAATTGCATATTCAGATAATAAATATATGCAAATTTGGTTGCCGTTGCATTTCTGTTCATCTTGGTTTGGTGCAAATATATTTTTCGGTCGTAGCGGTCAGATTGTGTGTGTACTAACTTAAAGCGATCAGATTGTAAGCTAATTTAATATATAGCGTTACACGTAGTATTTAAATTATTTCAACTGCCTCTACACGTCAGGGCTAGAATTTCGGTAACAGTATAGTAATAATTAAATAAAACCGTCCTTAATGAAGGAGTGACTTTACCACTTTTACATAATAACATAATTAAATAAAATTCAAGAGTAGAATTGAAAAATGTTTGCGAAATATAATTGAAAACTACATTACATAATAATATAGTAAAAATTAATTTAAATTAAAAATGAAAAAAACAGCATAAGAATATAAACGTACAATAAAAGTACAAGAATTCAACAATGAACTATTTTCTCAATTACTCGTATAATTATGTCATTGTTTTGTTTTGCATTATATCTTCAAAATTACGAAATTTAAATAGTAACTGCATAAATAAGCAGAATGAAAGTTTTATAAATGAAGGAGTCTGAGGAAATGCACCTAAAATAATTTTAACAGTCAATTAACAAACTTGCTCTAGGATGCTTTTAGAAATTAAGAATCAATACCTAAATGGTTAATGCACAGTAACGAATAAATTATGCAATTCTTATCAACCTTTTGCATATGACCTTTATTTTAAAATTTATAATTTTTAATGGTAAATTGCAGTTACGTCATTTCATGAATTTAGCATGATTTAATGCTAATAAAGCTTTAATTATTTTGTTGGTTACCTATAGGAAAATTAAATAAATAAAACCAATCAACCAATAATGCTTATATGAAATTTTTATTCAAAATTGTCCTAATTCTTCTTAATAATTGAATTATGAAGCTTTTGATACCATTTAAAAATTATTAGTTTTAGCGTAGGTCAAATATGAACAACATTCTTCAAACCACTTTTCATGCTATTTCATGCTTTATAATAAAAGCTTAACATAAAATGAGGTACTTTCTACACTTGGTTTTATAAAATAAAGTGTTATAGGTAGTAGTTTCTACTTTTTGTTTAAAGTTTAAGCTTAAAAATAATACAATATAAGAGGTGTTTTTAATATCTCGAGATACCAATAATAGCGCATAAATCCTTGTTTAAGTCTAATTTAAAAAATAATTCAAAACAAAAGTTTATGGACCTGTCATATTAAGGGATTAACCCCTTTATGTTTCTATTCGTGGGATTCACTTTAGACGGCGGTCATGGCCTGATAGCGCGATCAACTGCTAATGTAAGGGCTCCCCGGTTCGACTTCGGGTATTAAGAAGACTTCTTACTAAGAGTATAGAAGAAGAAATTCACTTTGCCTCGAATTGTCGCGGACTAAAAAGTAATTCACGCTCTTAGACCCGTTTTACATTACACTAAATTTTTCAGGACTGAAATTTTCAGTCCTAAAAATCCAATGCGCGCGCCGAATCAGGACACTGACAACAAGAAATTAGAATGGTCCCGTTTTACATTACACTAAATTTTTCAGTACTGCAAGTTTTAGTACTAAAAATCTAAAGACTGAATAAATGCGCCGCGCGCATTAGGTAAATTGTCAAATGTCAATTGGTTTGTAAGTGTTTAAAAGTAAATTTTCAGAAATCAGAGAGAAAATGTTAAGTAATTAAAATTTTGCAATTTAAAAAGGAATTACTAGAGATTCTAAAAAATCACCATTATTTTGATGTTAAAAACTTAGGAACGGTTTTCTGATACCAAGCGCAAAAAAATTGGATTTCCTAATTATTTTCCCCCGTTTTTTCGCAGTTATATGTAAAAATCCTAAGCTTCTCGTGGCTATATCTCAGAAGGGGTTGATTTCATGAAAAATATGATAATAACCTTTTTTGTACAGAATTTTATTTTAAATAATATTGATAAGGACTGACTGTGTCGTTAAATTAATGTGTAACGAGATATTCACTATAATTCTAATTTCGGCGTTTTCTTTCGAATCTGGCGGAGTCATAGGAGAGGGAAAACTTAGTATGTTGACTACAGCATTAAAATAAAGCAATTCAACCGATTTGAAGATTTCTTGCAATTATTTTCCGAATTGGGATTTTTTACGCCTTAAGGGCTGATCGATTCCTTTTTACTAAGAAATTAAAAAGTGTTTTGTATAAATTCAAAAAATAAAATAGAAGCGTTCATTTCTGATACATTTTAATTATTTTTAGTAAAATATAAACGTAGATACCTACCTATTATTTATTACATCTGCAGATAACCATTTAGTATTTTTCAATTTTTCTGGTATCGGCGCATCACATAAACGTGATTTTTAATTTTAACATATCAAGAAAAAATTTACTACGAGTTACAATTTAATTTCTTCATTTTGTAAAAATATAAATGTCCCAAAAATCCGAAAATTCAAACAAATAATCCAGTGTCCAATTTTAAATTATGAAACTAATTTTACATCATGCGCGCGCCGAATCAGGACACTGACAACAAGAAATTAGAACATGTTCTAATTTCTTGTTGTCAGTGTCCTGATTCGGCGCGCGCATTGGATTTTTAGGACTGAAAATTTAGTGTAATGTAAAACGGGTCTTAGAAACAAAGAACGAGGTGCTTTTTTTTTAAATATCTCAAAATTTAAGCAAGATAGGCTGACAAATTATACGTACCTTTGTAGTAGAGAGTAAAATGATCTACAATAATGATTGACATAATATATATCGCCAAGTTAGTCATAGTTAGTCATTCAACTCCGACACTCCGGTTCTAAAATCTTCATTTTCGTTGTTAATTTAATGTTTTGTCAATAATGTTTTGCGGCCATTTAGAATTAAATTTAAATTAAAAAAGATCATACATCATCCATGATCTAAGAATCTGAAAGCATATATTTCATGATGCAACCGATTTTTAGTCATTTCTTTGTTTATTTTGTAATGGAGTATTCATCGAAAGGAGTGCAGCAATGAATTATTATTTCCTACAAAAATTGCTTATTTTTGAAAGAACTTTTCAACGATGCCATTTTCAATCCTCCATGCTATTTGAAAATCTAGAGTTTTCGACATTTTGGAGCAAACTTTCAGAACGCCAGCATTTCTGGGGAATGTCGGTATCACCATTGGATTCTTCATATAGGATATTTTTATTAACTTCTTAGGATTTTTACAATCTGTCTACTAATAATAAGTAAAAGTTTGACTAAAAAATGATGGAGTTTGCCAGATGGAGTTTGCCTGTGCGCACTTCGCTTACAATACATTCACACCAGAATGTTATGATGCACCTCTAAAACGTATTCGGATACATACATTATCAAGTTTAGAAGCGATGGCGTAAGTCCAGTGGGCCGTGAAGTTTTAGCCTCTTGGTACGATGACTAATCAGTAAGTCCACTGCAAGAGAGTTAGGATGATCTTTGACACCATCGTGGTATCTGGTACTTAATGACTTGATCCTTTCCTCGATGGTGGGAATTTGAAGATCCCGGTGGATAATTTGATTGGGTGCAATCCAGTGGAGCATCTGTAATGGCTCTCAGAGTTTTAAATTAGAAGCGCTGAATTTTAGCAATGTTGGAGTTACTTGTATTTTCCCAAAGTTGTATGCGATACGTCCATATTGGCTTTATTATTATTTTGTAGACGAGTGTCGTAGTCGTTTTTGAGTGACAATTGTGATTGACGATGTAACAACCAATAGTACTTCCTAAAAGTATGACCCAATTGAAGTCTCTTATTCCAGATTTGTTTATTCCATGTTGAATTTCTGCGTATACCCAAATATCTGATTTGCTGTTTTTGCGGTAGAAGATTTCCATTAAGCCTGACAGGAGGACATGTGGCTTTTTTATTTGTTAGCGTTACATGAACTGACTATTGGCAGTTTTCGTTGGTGGTTTTCCTGGATTGGGGCTTAAAGTTACTTGGGCCACGTTCCATTGGACCGGGAAGTATCCTATCTTCAACATTAAGTTGTAAATCATAGTGATGTATCTGATTCCATTGTCCGGTAGTTTTTTAGGGCCCTTGCTGTTACTAAATGGAAACGTGGAGATTTTTTTGCAGTTAGTTCTTTCCTGATATAGTATATTGAAACTTCGTTCTTTTTTAATTTTCTTATTGGCAGTTTCATTTGGAATGAGGTTTCGAGAAAGTCATTAATTTTGACATCTTCGTGACGAACTTCGGTTTGGGAACTTCAGCTAGGTGGGCAGTGAAGGTGTTTGCCTTTTCATCATTATATTTTGCCCATTCTTAGGGTAGGGGTGAAATTTTCAGCTGTGATTTTTTTATTCTTTTGATTGCCTTCCACTGCGAATAATCTGCTGCCTATTAGTGATCTGCCATTTTTTCCTAAGTTCCCTTTATATTCATATTTTGTCTTGGATGCGTTTCGGGTAGTAGTTTTCTATTTCGTGACTTAGATATTCAGGGGTAGTTTCCCAACCTGTTTCTTGAATTTTTTAATTAGGTTTTGAACTGTTTATCTAGCTTATATTCAGATTTTAAAGAGACAACATGCTGTTGGAACTTTCTGTGTAGTACATTTTTAAACATGCCCAATGAGTTCGTTTATTGTCCAGTGTTGCAGGTTTACGTTGTTCAGCAACTTCAAAAAAAGCGTGGTTATAATTACGGACAATTTCTTTGTTTATTTAGTAATGCAATATTCCTCGAAAGGAGAGGGGAAATAACATTGTTTCTTCTACGAAACTGTCTTATTTTCAAGACCTTTTTCAATAATGCCATTTTAGATCCCCCGTGCCAATTGAAAATCTGAAGTTTTTTTATATTTTAGAGCAAACTTTTCAGGATGCCAACATTTCCGTGAAATGTCAGTATTACCATTCGATTCTTGATATGAGGTACACTTCGCTGCCCCCCTAATCCCTCTATAGCGAATTTTTTAATGAAATTAGTAGTAAACGTTTAAATTTCGTTTGAGCTCCAATGAGCTTCCATCAAAATAGTTTGTGCCACACGCATCGCGAAGTAATTCGTGAATACTTTGGAGGGCTGTAGAAACGGCAGCCTCTCCATCTCGAAATATTATATAAAATTGGTGTCAATCAATAGAAAATCTTTGAGCTCTAATAAGCTTCCATAAAAATAGTTTTTACCCCAAAGGTAAAAAGTCGGTAAAAAGTTAAATCTTTTAAAGATTGTGAAATTGTAAAATTTAACTAAATCGGTCTAAGCAAGTAGCACTCAAAGTTTGAGGTGATAATTTAAATAATTTTATTTGTTAATAATATAAAAGAAAATATCATAGAAACCATGTACAAATTTGTCACACAGTATACAATAAACGTCACTCTCTTTCAAACGCTCCAACTTTTTTACTTCCCTATAAGGAAGTATTGTAATCATGAAAAAATTCGATGTCGATATTTTAACGGAAATATCCGTTTTGAGCATTTCTGAATCCGTTTTGACTACTTTCGCAATGATGTCTCTATGTATCTACATATGTATGTATGGATGTATGTAACGCAAAATGTCTGTAAGTTCTGTATCTCTGGAACGAATTGTTATATAGTAAAAAAATTTCATATTTAACACTTTAATCGGTATACAAAAGCACCATTTGATTTTGGAGGAAATCCTTAAACCGGAAGTAGCACTTCACTTGAAGGACGAAATGGTTTTTCTTAAATATCTCAGGAACCAATTGTTATCTAGTAACCAAATTTCATATTTAACACTTTAATCAGTATATTAAAGCACAATGTGATTTTGCAGGAAATCCCTAAACCGGAAGTAGCACTTTACTTGAAGGACGAAATGGTTTTTCTTCAATATCTCAGGAACAAATTGTTATATAGTAACCAAATTTCATATTTAACACTTTAATCGGTATACAAAGGCACCATTTGATTTTGGAGGAAATCCTTAAACCGAAAGTAGCACTTCACTTGAAGGACGAAATGGTTTTTCTTAAATATCTCAGGAACGAATTGTTTGTTATCTAGTAACCAAATTTCATATTTAACACTTTAATCAGTATACTAAAGCACCATGTGATTTTGGAGGAAATCCCTAAACCGGAAGTAGCACTTTACTTGAAGGACGAAATTTAATAATTTAATTAAATAATAAAATAAAATTTAAATAATATTTCTGCGAATCTTTAGATGAACGATAAAGGAATGATTCCTTATAGGGAAGTCATGTGCTGGCCACATCAGATTTTTTATCTTTGGAGTACAAACGATTTCTATGGAACCTTATTGGAGCTCAAACGATTCTCGATCGATTGATAGCAATTTTATTCATAAATTTCATTTAATTCAAAATTTGTAAAATTTATTCCTGACTAAAAATAATTCCCGAAAAGCTCATAAGCTCATAGTGCTATGGATTAACATACTATTTTTATCGACTATGTATGATGCTGGTTTTCTTTTTAATGTTAAAAATAAAATCTATTTTAATTGTTTTCGGCAACACTAAAATTCTGCGCGTTAATTGCTTGGAGCGATGTTGGTAAAATTTATAAGTTCACAATCTTTGAAACGCTCCAACTTTTTCACCTGTTGGGTACAAACGATTTTTATGGAAGCTCATACGTTTCACTCTACGGAAGGGGGGGGGGGGGCGAGGCGGCGAAATGCACCTCTTCATTTAGGGTTTCGTGATCAAAATTTGTTTCCCGACCTCGATGATTAACCGATTTTGAAAAAATGCCCGATATGAGCGTTGTATCTCACTGGGTTCATTAGATGGTTTAAGCGTACTATAATTATTACTATTTCGCATACTATTTCGGTATTATATTTATTGAGAATTAATAGTTTATTAAATATTAATGCCTTATATTTAATATATTATGCGTAAATTATTATTGTAGAATCAGATAATTTTTTATGCGTCTATTGTATACCTTAGTATATCACATCGATTTAACTTTAACATTCAGATTAAACTTTAACAGCTTTGTGCAGAGTGCATATCGCATAAAATTGTGTTAAGAACTACCAAGTTAAAATGTTAATAATTGCAAAGCACCACAAATTTTATGTATTATATTTTATGTTGAATAATATAGGTAAGTGCAGACGATCTAAATTTCACGAAACATTTAAAGTATTAGACCACGATGTCATATAATATATGTTTAATAATAGATTAATATAGTGCTTTTAAAATAAACTTGGTATTCTGGTATGATTAAAACTGCCCAAGTTAGGAAAATTATTACAAAAGGAAGTTCAAAGTAATCTGAAGCGGGAAATTGAAAACACTCAGTCGTTTAGAAAACAAAAGTCGTATGTGCATCCGCTTGGCGTCGCGCAAAACAGACAATTCTATAAATTCCGAAGTTGTTTCATATTCAAATGATGTATATTTACATATTTCAGTAATTAAGGTAACCCAGTTTAAACAACCAGAGAAGCCAGAGATATAAAATATTACTTCAAGTATAAATTAACATATCCACAAAAAGAGTTAGTCGAGACTAGCATAATTTATATTAAATGATAAGAACTAGTAAGTAAGCGGTTGTACAAATTTATTGCGCCACTGGTAATAACTATTTGTATAGTGAAAAATGTATCTGCATTAAGTCCCATATTAAATTCTAATGGAAGAAGGCATTTGCAGTGCTATGCTTAATGCATGCGAGTACTTGCAACAAAATAATATTTTTGTGACAGTAAAAGTTTACAGTTCATAAATAATAACTCAAAGTGAAAGAAAATTTGAGTACCCATAACTATAAAGTGGAAGATCAGAAGAATAGACTATAAAATATACCTAAAGTTGATAAACAATTTTTATATCTTACAACGGGATACCCTTGAGTGGTACCCACATATTTTCATGAAAACTCAAGGAATGATTCTAAATTAGAAAAAGTTTTTACATGTTCCAAAAATTTTATAATAATACCACAAGAACTCTCAAATTGGTATTCTTACATAATATAACTTGTTGCGTAGTGACAAAAAAAGAAGTTTGTTACTTTAAAAAATTTTTTGTAATATTTTGTATTATCCAAACATTTGCTCAAAAATTTAAATTATTTCATAGCAGTAGTATGTGACTAATATTATTTATTTCAATCTTTTTCGTTCAATAATGATTTCTTTTATTTAAAATTACTACTTAAAATTTGATAGTAACTGAAAGGTCCACTGTAAAATTGCCTCTTAATAACTATTTTTCATCGGCAACCATCTTGTTAGGTTCCATCAGAAGGATCGTAATCAGACTAAATTGGTAAAGAAAATTTAATTTTGTTTGAAAAATTTCGGTGAAATTCAATAAGACCACAATCATAGGGTGGTGTATTATTTTCCATTTTTTATGTACATTTCAATTCACAGGTTAAAGTGCATCAAGGATATCTCAAGAGTCACATGACAAATTTTTTTGCAACTTTAATTTCCAAAATTTGTTCTAGTTTTTATAAAGTCAAGTTATTGCTTCTACGTTATTATAATCAATATCGTAATTTGTTTGTTCAATATAAATGTAATTTTGAAATTGAAGTTTTGAAGTTATATTATCTTAAAATTACACTTTGTAGTGGCTTGGATACATAATGTAGTAGTTAATATTACAGGAGACTCTACAAATGGGACAGTTTCATTACTAAGACCCTATCGCAATGATAACTTCATTATTAACTACGGCAGTAGATAGATACGCAGACCTTTCGACATGAAACTAATAATATGAGGCAAACTGGGAACTAAGAACCAGATAAGAACAAATTCACGATATCCTTTAACAGTTCTTTACGACTTAGAAATTAATAGTATACTTACCCTTAAAACTTGCTTTTAAAACTTGTCTTTATCTATGTACGTAGTTCCTAGAAGTTAATATTGCATAGTGCTGTCGTCGTTTAATGAACTGCCATATTCAAACTCTTAACAGTTTAGAAAATGAATTCATAATTAAACCTAGCAAAAAAACTACCGTTTAAATTAATTTAGCTGCAACTTTACTCGCGCGATGTAGCCGAATACTTTTTAAGCGATGGTTGTTGATTCATAGTTTAAAAAACAATAGGCACTAGAATTATTTTTTTTACCAACTTTCATACAGCTTTATTTAGTCATCAGAAAAACATTACTATATAAAAGATTTCCAAAAATCCCTTCTGTGCTAAATGCTTTACATTAAATGTCAAGATTAGAAAATGGTCTACTAATAATAGGACTACCTATGTATTTTCGTACAATCAATCATTTCCACGTTTTATGGAGCAGAAACCTTCAACGTACACAAATAAGTATTAATATATTATTTTCTTTTTAACCACTTAGGCCCAGTTGTTCAGTTTCGGGTTATCTTTTAACCCGGATTATTTTCCATAGAAACGATTGTTTCAAGAATTGTATCCATGGAAAATAATTCAGGTTAAAAGATAACCTAATACTGAACAACTGGGCCTTAGTAATATTACATATAATTTTTTAATTTCACGCCCCATTTCCTAATTAGCTAAACTAGTAACCTGCCTGAACGTAATTTAATAATTTCTAAAGGCAAAAGGGTGGCCAACTAACCGAAAACTACTTTGTGATATAAAATGAAGCCAATACATAAGTTCGAAATAAAGGCACGAAATAATGTTGTACACATCAAATAATACATACTTAAAAAAATTATTGTTCATTTCATATAATTAGATTTCAAATTGTTCGAATTTTAATAATGCCATTTTGTTGTTCATTTATAGGGTATTCCCGTGGCTGATGTACCTATCTTAGGTGTTGGTAGAATGCAGGTTTCTATAAAAATTTAAACAACTTAGAATACTCTCTCTCTTCGGTCTTACTCTTAAAGAGTGTGATGACAATTTTGAACACACTACATCAAATTGCACTGTTAACTATTATCCGTCATTTTCTCGGTCCTGGGCACGTTGCAAGGCTCCCGGTAAGTTCTCATCTATCAGAGGTTTTGTCTGGTCCACCCATCCCGTCGGAGATCGTCCTCTCGATCGTCGTCCGCCCATTTTCACCTGTACTATGAGGTTTTCCATTTTGCCTGCTCTTCGAGTAACATGACCGAAATATATAAGATATTGCTGCCGTATTCTGGTGAGTTGCCGCTTGGCTATATTTAGTTCTCGTAATATGGAGATATTGGATCTGTGCGCCACCCAGGATATTCTCAACATCCTCTTATAGCCCCACAACTCAAAGGCATTTATTTTGTTGCTATTTGCTTTCTTGATAGTTCATTTCTCTGCAGCATAGGTAGTAATGGGAAACAGCAGCGTATTAACAAGTCTAAATTTTGTATGCTTGCCTATTGTTTGGTCTCTCCACATTAGAGTCAATTTACGCATAGCTGATCTTTCCATGGCTATTCTGCTGTAGATCTCCACACTGTTTCACTGTTTCCTCCTTCATTGGTAATCATTGATTCCAGGTATTCGAACTGGCTTACCACATCAAAGCCATATATGTTTTGAATATGGGAGTTATTGTTATTGGCTGTATCTACAATCATTACTTTAGTTTTTTGAGCGTTTAATTTCAGTCCAAACTAACCACTAACGTTTATAAATCTTCCCACTATATCTCCCTCCAAGTTCGTCTTCATTCGCTGCTAATATCAGAGTATCATCTGCATATTTCAGATTGCCAATTTTCCTTCCGCCAATAACTACTCCACCACTCCAATCATCAAGAATTTTTCTCATTACATACTCTCCATATATGTTAAACATTATAAGGGGGAGTATACACCCTTATCGCGTGCCCTTACACACTTTGAACTCTTGCGAGACAATTCCTCCAACGTCAGCTGCCGCACTATTTTTCGCACATAACTGCATATAATTTATAAAATGGATTAAATGTTTGGGGCATCCAATTTGTTGTAGTAATAGACATATGTCACTCCACATTATGTTGTCAAAAGCCTGGATGTAATCCACAAAACACATAATAATATTATGTATATACGTACATCAGGTTTATTATATTCCCGTGCTTTTTCTATTATTTGTCTCGTATTTAATATCTGCTCTCTTGTGCCTATACTTCAGTTATCTTCACTTTTTTGTTCCAAACGCTCTTTCTGCTACAGCATTGATATAAGCTTTCCTCTTCCTCCGTCCATCTTCTATTGTATGTGTGGTTGTTACAAGGTTAGCGAATATTTTGCGTTTTAAGCAGTTTTCATAAAGGTGCTTGATTGAGCCAACTTTACTTCTATTGAAGTAAAGTTGTAACCCGTTAAATTTTCTATCTGGGAAGAGGCGCCAATATTTTTATGTAAAACGTTTAGTTTAAAAGATACAATTTTGGAACATTTTGTGACGAGCTAAATCACCGCGACGACGCACACCCCCGTACAAACAAGTGCCGGCTTCGCTGTAGTAGGAGGGTTGGTTGAATTTTAGAATAAATGTGCACGACGCATCGATAAGTCAAAAATTAGTAAGGACATCACCAAATATATTGAATGGAGGAAAGTACCATGACGAACCCTTCTTTGGTAAACTCATCATTCGGAAAACCCTGATACTTATCAATAGTTATCTAGAAACATGAAATCTTCCTGCTACAGGGTTGACTTTACCACTTTACACTTAATAAATGAAAACTCAAATTTAAAAGAAATAATAAAATATAATCGAAACCTCAAAACTTTACATATGAGATGTTTATGGCGTGACTTTATACAAATTAGCTGATTCAACATCATGATTCAGATGATTTATTGACAAACAATAAATGAAATGCAAACGGAAAAATACCCAATTAAAAACGTACTTAATACAATATGTAAAATTTACTGAAACACGAATAATTATGTGGCCACATTGTAGACTTTTTATCCCCAAAATATCTTCAGTATTGTAACTACCTCAATTTTGATAACTTTATCTATCAACAATATTACTTTAAACATTAAAAATGAAACAAGACATCATAAAATAAACAAACAAATAGATGTAATAAATACATAACTTACTCTAAATACCTTCACACATAAATTGATCGGAATGGTTATCACGCTTGCAACGGAATGCCATAATAATTCTACAATTCTTAAATTCGCAAGGTTGGTGGATGGACTCTCTTAGTAGTTTGGTACGAATTAAAGCTAATGACCTTGAATTGCAATGAATTCCTGCAGAACGGAAGTATCAGTGTAGCACACCCAAAACCTAAATAATCTTGGCTAATAATGGTCCCTTTAAAATCCTCAAAATGCGGGTCGGAAAAGTCAATAAAGATATGGTACAAAACAAAACAGAATAAGACCAAAGCATGGCTTAGCCTAAAAACAAAACTCCATTTCTTTAAAACGGTAACTGACTGGAATTACAAACACGCTACAACTCTCGTAAGGATCAGAATGTAACTTAGTAAATAAATTCATAATTTAAAATAGGAATTGTCGAAATCGGTAACGTCACAAATTATGATGGTCACAAATAATCAGGGTAGTCATAATCATTTTTACATCCATTCTTTGAGAGCTCAAATACAAGTAACTTATTTAATTCATTGTCCGAAATCGGACTGCAATCTTCTCCCCCTTCCCATCTCGAATAGGGGGGGGGAAGATCGCTCCCATAACTCGAAAGCCGTTGATTTCAGGCAATGAAGAGTTATTACTCACTTTATAGGTTATCAATATTTTCGGTCCTATCCATTTCAAGGTAGAAATTGAGAAGATTACTTTAAAATACATTTTAATTAAAAAAATTTCTGACGCCCGGTATTATGTAAATATTATGTAAATAGCTAAAATAATAAATGTTGTTACCTTACAATTCGCAAACAAGACACCTTTTGAACAGATATAAACAAGGGTGGTTAGCTCAAGTCGCGAAGGGGGTGGGTGGGTTAAAAGAGCCAAAGGGTCCTGTGACGTGATGTCGCGATTTGCAGGTCTCTTACCGACGATTGGGCAATCCACAATCGTGGTTCGGAAAATAGTCAAAATCGGTGGGGATAAATTTACACGCGGGGTAGTTGTCAAAATCGGTGGGGATAATTTTACACGAGGGATAATGGAATGGGCGCCACGCGTTCTTAAATGGGAATTTATTCGAAGGGGACGGATTATCACACCTTCAAGCTGGTACGCGACAACTTTTTGATCTTTCTTGATGATTCTCACCCTGGGAAAATCCCGTCCAACGACCTTACCTTTACAATAGGCAGACTCTCTTCTGGTGAAAATAACTAAACAAAATACATATACGAGAACAATAAAACACAACAATAAGTAACAACATAAATATAATGGAAATAATATCAATAGGGGGTGGTGACAAAATACATACAGAGTACACTCAAATTTACAAGTACTGGAGTATCTTGACAAATATTTACAATTGACTTGACTTTTCACGAAAGTTATCAACACAATTTGACTGTTAGTAGTGTAAAACAATGAAATACTTAAACTACTAGTTTGCGAAAATTGAACACAAAATCCCATAAGAAGGGGGTGTGGATTTATTACTAATTTCCACTTTAACTGGTACATCAATGTAACACCTATAAATTCTGAAATATCTTGTTACAAAAGCAGATGCAAAATTGACTGCAATATTTGATGCAAAATTAAATGCAAAGTTCCCGTGAAAGGGGAAAATGAACTCTAGCATCAATGTAAAGCGCAAAATATTACGTTAAACTATTAAATGAACGTTAATACACTATTGGCGTAATAAAAGTTATGTTACTTTTAAACAAACATTCTAAAATAAGCAAAAGGATTACAGGGGGTTGCGATCGACTACAAGGTTGAGTAGATTACTCCTTAAATATAAATGGTGACCAATGGGGCCACTTAACACAATAAAACTTATAAATAATAAAGAATTGCTTACGTATCCTTTCATCAATAGTTCTGGCCTTCAGGAAAAATCTTTGGACATGGATTTCCAAAGTGAGAATATCGGTAGATGTCGAAAATGAAATCCTTCCAATGCGGAAGTGAATTGATTGCGGTATCGTGGATCATTGCATCGGGATGGGTGTGATTCTCCGTCTTAAGTCCCTCCAAATACGAGGTGGTGAGAGTGCAAGAAAACTCGCAGATATCAAGGGTTTATTTATTTATCCCACTTGTCCGACAAATAGAAAATCATTGCCCGAAAGAATGCACTTGACATTTATTCTCGAATTTGAATTTACACTGAAGCCGGCACTGTCTAGACGTACGTTATCTTAGATGCGTTTAATAAAAAATGTTTGGATAAAATATGTTTCAATAATTAAAACATCTGTCACTAAATTTAACGTTATAACCTGCGCGTGTACATCTGGGATCGTGATTGCGACTACAAACAGATGTACCGATCTGGGCTCGCGGTGCATATGGTGAAACGTATTGAGTGATTAGCAACTAATTTGCATAACTTCAAGAAGTGTCTATGATGTTCAACAATTAACGGAACGTCTTGAATGTTTAAATAAATGTTTATTTTTATTTAACGAAATATCCGATAAAAGATTTACAACTAGCGGCACATCGTTACTCTTCAATAAATGGTTTAAATAAAGTTCGATAATGATTAAAAGTATAACGGAACTGGTTTATATTCGATAAAAGATATTTAAATAAAGTTCGATAATATTTAAAAGTATAACGGAACTGGTTAATACTCGATAAAAATATTTCAATAAAGTTCGATACTATTACACGAGAGCGGAACCGTTTAATACTCGATATAAGTTCGATATGACTCAACGTCAGTGGATTCGAATTAAATCCCGATAAATATTTAAATATTGAATTAAATAAATGTTCTATACGATATGGTTTATACCTGTGTGGTGGCGGCACTTGATTTAATACACAACTGACTGGTTATCAATTTAAAACCTTGCTTTTGCAAGACTTATTTAATTTCCGCTTAAAAGCGATTATCACTGATCAAACGGACAGCGGTTCAGTACTGAAGACTTCTGATCGAAATCTTGGATTTTGCATGCAATGCAGCGCCTTATATATGATTTTGCTCCCAAAAATGCATTTCTGGGGGCATTCATCCCACTCCGGTAGTCGTCAATACGCTATCTAATTGGTTCTTAATTATGACCTCGTGCCTTGATAGGCTGAAGCCAAGAGTGAAGAAGCATCATATCGATCTTTGTTCAAGCAGAATAAGCCGCAAGATTTCGAAATACATCTGGTCGATATCGCATTTTTTGCTGGTTAAAGTTAACGTTATCTACACTAGCACATTTCAAAAAGGTTTAATTTCTTAATTTTTTGTTTCCTGCGGTTGTAATACAATGTTGCAAGCCCCATAAGAGTACTATATAAAATTTAACACTCGGTCGATAGGACCGGTGTACCCGGGAATATTTACCCCCTTATATTTTACCCCCCGGGGGTAAAATTTCCCTAGGGATATTTTACCCCCGGTAAAATTTCCCTAGTGAATATTTACCCCCCGTGATAAATATTAAGGGGGTAAAATTTCCCTAGGGAATTTTTACCGGGGGGGTAAAATTATTCAAAATATCGTCAGTGAATTTTTACCCCTTTGCAATTAAATAGCTGTTGTATAAAAATTTTTATTGCTGTTTTGTATCAAATTCGATAATATTTCACTATGTAAGATGTTAAAATATCCTCCGTGGGTTTTTGACGAAATTTGATAGTTAAATAGTTATACATGAAGAGGTCTCAAAGTGCGAAGATGGCCAAATTATTTTATAAAGGAAAATTTATTCAAAAATTACTAGAATTTAATAATTTTTTTTCTATGAGGTTTTTTTTACTGAAACTACAGTTTCATAATGGTTAGAATTTTTGTGTTTCAAATATATTGCCGAGCTTTTGTAATATGCTTCATCGGAAAGCTGCATTGAGCTAGGAAATCTTAGCCATGCAGAGGGATTCTTTGAAATTTGAGTGTAGGAATATATATCGGCGCCTATAAGAGCTGCAATGAAAAATATTTCTACTTCCGTTGCCCACACTGCATTTGTACCCATTTGCGTGTTTTCCATATAGTTTGTTGCGCCAGAAAACCGATCAACCTCTTTTGTTTTGATTTTCATGTAATCTGTTACAATCTTCCTCACTTGTTCATGCTCATTTTCACTTCCGGTAATGCATAAAGATATGCACCTAAAAAAAATTGCCGTCTGCCTTGACGTCTACAACAGTGTGTGGTGGATGAAGCAAAGAATTCCTCGTTGATATAAAATTGGAATTAATGTGGAACTCAAGTACAAACTTCTCACAAAGTCGCTTTTGCCATTTTTGATTTACAGGACAAAAGCGGAATTTTAATTTTGTTGGAGTGGAATCGATTACTTCGAGAGAAGATGCATCTTCTTCGATAGTAGTAGTATTATCTTGGTCTACGCTACAATAAATGTTACCCAATTCATTACTTTCCCGTGGACTAGACATTTTCTTCTGATGTTTATGATACATTTTTTGTTCTTACTGGATACCTGTTTTTATTATATACTATAATATTAGTAGATAGGTTGGTAATAAAAGTTGTAGAGCTGGAAGCTGGACAGACCTAGATGATGGTATTAAATAATTACAGATTAGGAGAATTTGAGCAGCAATCAAGCGAAAGCAATACTGCGGAAGGCGACTCGGGTGTACTTAAAGTGCAAAATAATTTTTTTACCAAATAACTTGCTTGAAATTGCATAAACGTTAGTGCAATTTTATCGATATTCAGACATAAAGAGCAATAAAACAATTATTTATCAATAAAATTTCTTCATGAAGGGGTAAAATTAGTGAACTTTTATTAAATTTTAACCCCCCGGTAAATATTCGCTAGGGAAAATTAATTAAATTTTGTTTAATTTTTACCCCCCGGTAAATATTCACTAGCGATATTTTACCCCCTTTTATTTTTTACTGAGGGGTAAAATATCACTAGTGAATCTTTACCCCCGGTAAAT
Source organism: Podabrus alpinus (assembly GCA_932274525.1). Classification (NCBI taxonomy): domain Eukaryota; kingdom Metazoa; phylum Arthropoda; class Insecta; order Coleoptera; family Cantharidae; genus Podabrus; species Podabrus alpinus. Next base: position 59,962,391 of record OW026457.1, on the reverse strand, counting down.
ATTCCCTAGTGAATATTTACCAGGGGGTAAAATTTCACGGGGGTAAATATTCCCGGTTACAGTTGCTGACGTGAAAATAAAAGCGTATTGGAGTGAAGAGTTTTATGCTGACCCGGCGAAATATCGATATAGCGATTTATGCTACGTCAATGTAAATCTGCTAGTTTATCCATATGGATCTATAATTTACGTATCGAAAAATTAATAAACCTAATTTTTAGTCTCAGACGTTTAAAAATTTTACTCGAAAGAAAAATATCGGTATGTCGTGATTTTAACTTTTAAATATTTGATTGTATTATCCGAGTTAACAAAATCTTTTACGTGAATTTAGATTTTGTAAGTTAAAAATGTGTTATTACTAAATCTGATTTTGACTATAATTACAATGACTTTTCCAAGAAAATTTAGCATGGTGCGCGAGCGAAAACTCAGGTTACAATGTATCAAATTTGATAGTATTATAAAATAATATTCACAATAAAAGTTCATCAGATATAAAAACCTTTATAAAATTTGTCAACGCTCAGTAATAATTATTTAATAATAATAATAAGTAAAGCTCTGGTTGTTCACTTGATTAAGTTGAAATTTTAACTACCACAAACTCCTAAGAATAATTAAACAATGTTGTAGACAAGCTAAAAGTCTGACAGTGATAATACCAGGTATAAAACATAATCCAAGCGGATCAACTTTGTCTATTTGAAAATAATAAACATTACAAGCTTGATGATCCAACGGGAGCTGTGCAATAATCCCGTAAATTAATTAATTTGATTTCGTTCCTCACATTTGTGATTTACTTGTTTCACACACCGATATATTGTCAATATGATTACCTAAACTATGTATAATAATAATAATTAAATGGACATATCAAAATTAATCGTATTTCGTTTCCCTGAAATTCAAATACTTACCATTTAGCAAAATGGCTACGCTCAATAAAATTCTGTAAAGAAATTCAACAGAAAAAAACATTCAGGGTGAAATTGGAAATGTGTTGATGCTGCGGGTGTTTTTTTAATAATGTTGTCGCAACATTGTTTTCTTTAGTCGCAACTATTGTACCCACTACGCGAAATAATCCTGGCGTAAAATATATAATTCAAATTGACCGTATAGTTGTAACATTCCTAACCAGCTACGACGCATCGAAAAAATTATATAATTCAAAATTTTGGAATGTTTGTTTACAAAATGCAATTATCAAGTTTTATTTACTTTTTAAACCCTTACGTAAGCGTCATTATAAATCAGTGAATAAAACCAATAATTATAACCTAAATTAAAGTGAAGAATAAGAACAGTAAGGTTAGGATCAGTTGGCATGACAGCTAAAAATCCATGTGAAAACGGATGTACATATATTCATTTACATTGCAAGGTTACCCCGAAGTATTTTTTATTTTTTTCTCTTTTCTAATAGTTACGTTTGGTAAGTATGACAAAGATAACCAAATGTTATGCAATAATTCTCATCCAAAGATTTAGTCATACGCGGCTTAAGTGGTTTTGACTAAATCTTGCAAACTTAGTATATTTATATGATTAAATGTCTTGTTTTATTTAAATTTGTACTCGTAACCCCTTGGTCCGAATTTCTTTTAGGACTTTGAAGGCCGCGTCGTTATTTATAAATGTTAACAAATATGGCATTCAGCTTTAGTATAGCTTTAAGTACATCACTTCACTGCAATTTGTACAATCAATATTGTTGCAGTAAATCTTTTCCTGCTCGTTACGATTTCCTATTCGTCAGAATACATAGTGTTACAATTCTTAGTTTTATTAAGGTGGGGAATTGACAAACACCTGGTAAAATGGCCGCCAACGTCGCTACTGTCGCAATTATTATTAAATTTATTTCAGCTTCATACCTTTTGGAATAATTTTAAAAATCCATTTGTGATATTCATTTCAAACAGATGTCACACCAAAATGTACACTACTGTGCAAAAGTCTGCGGCCACTTAATTAATTTGCATAAATTTATTATAGAACATTTAATAAATGAAATCGAAAGTCAAATACGAATTAATTTTATTTCAGTATTTAAGTATTTCAGTAATAGATGTATAGTTAAAATATGTATGTAAATTCCGATCCGACCAGTTCGGCTGAGTACAACGCCATCACTATGACACACCGTGAATTATTTTTAGCAAAAACTGCCTAAAATGGTAATAATGATAAACGAAACTGTAGATTGATTATAACTGATATAAATACATTTTTATCAATTTAATTTGATAATCTGCAAACTTCACGAGTATATTCGTGTTTCTAGAGAAAGACATTTTGGTTTGGAATTTTTTTTTTAGGTTACAGTTTTTATTTTTATAGCTAAATTTTAGGCACAATTTTAATAATTCATCTCTAGAAACACAGATCATAGTTTTTTCTACATGAACCTGATTTGCTAAATGTCATATATGATATAGTTTTTCTTAGAATAGCGAAATTCGAAGGGTCTGTATAGCGTATATTTATACATTCATTCGCACCCTTAATAACGAGTGAAGTTATTACTATTAATATAATTAATATAAGTTATTAAAATAATTCAGAGAATATGGACAATTTTGAGTTATGCATATCAAACTTTCGGCACCTGTTATATTATTATGGTAACGTGGTAATGTGTCAAATGCTACAAATCATGATTCTCAAAGGGTTAAATATAATTTGTTACATATGTCTAGGGGAGACCGGGGTATGGTTATCATGCGGGTTGGTGGTCACATAATACTCAACTAAATGGACTAAAAGTTTTTGCATTAAAATTACATGTATATCGGAAATCAAACCAATAAAATATTGATTCCTAAAAGGTGTGACAACCATACCCAGTTTCTCCTACTATGTACAATCTTTTTCGTTATTATTTCAGTGACAGTAATATTATTTAAAAACATAGGTTTAAATTAGGCGTGGGGTAGAGGAATTTAATATTTGTTTCGAATATATACAATATTCTATTAATTTCTTTGAACATTCTGGCGCCCTGAATGTTTCCGTTTTATTTACAATAACTAAACCCCACACTGAACAGATGAGGGGGTGGGGGGGTCACTCCTTCTGAGGTAAGCAATGATTCTGGTTTGTCTGGCTTACCTACAATTCGATTTCAATTTTCTTTATTGCAAAATATAGCATTTTCAAAAAATCTTAGTTTATGGTGCGGTGAATTCTATTAGATACACTAATTTTGGAAATGGTTAATTTTGAAAATTAAAATATTGGAAATTTATTTTGAAATAAATTAAAATATAAACTTATTCAAAATTGAATAAAACAACAGAGCTTGTCATTTTACACCTGGTCGATTTTGGAGCTAATTTTATAATTATTTAACTTTAAATAATCATAATATCTTCTTCTTCCTCTAATCTTATTATACTGTTCTCATGATTTCTCCCATTTATCGCTGTTTTTGGCTTCTTTATATTTTTAAATCAAATCTCCAAGTTTCATTTTTCTTTCTCTAATTTATCTTCTTACTCCAATTAAATAACACTTCTTATCTAAAAAAATTTAATTTACTTAAATTTCTTACCAAAAATTAAATTGGTAGTATGTTGCCTTGCTCAGAGTTCAAGAGTTAATGAAACTGATACAAAATGCACCAAAACCAATTATCAGTGAAAACCTCATTACACCAACATAGAGCTTATATACTTTTCGAAAAACAAAATTTCCCAATACAACTGCCATTATTACAAAAACTATTATATATACGATTTTTATAAATGGCCAGCAGATAGTCATTTTTTGGTGAGGGAAAAATTCTTCTATATATAGCACCTCACAGGATTTGAACCCGTGAATCTTGCCGTGAGAAGCTACATGCTTGCTGCTCTGTCATTTCCTCACATATTATATTAAATTATAATTACATACCAATACGACATACTAGTACATAACTAAAATGATTAATACTCAGTAGGAGAACTAAAATTCTATTTTGCAGTCAATAATTTAAAGTTGTACAGCTTCAAGGTTTTTGAAAATAAGTTATACCATAATGCAATTGTGTATGTAAGAAATGTACGTTGTTGAACAATCCGTATACTAAAACTAACAAATGCCCCAAGTAAGTTCAAATAAAGTGATTTTGACCATCACAAACAGAGATATTTAAAAAAAAACAATATAAGAATATTGATTTTGCTGCAGGAAAATGTTTCCTTTACGTTATGCCATTGATTATATTGCACCCTTCAAAAGCTGCAACTCTTGTTTAGAGATTGATTTGGAAATTGCTGGAAAATAAATTGCATTCACAGAATTTTTATGTATTCTTAATGAGAAAGTTTGAGAAACTTGTGAGTGAAAACACTTGAGGAAAATTGTTTCACTTATTATTTATTAATTGACTTCTGCATTATCTATATCATTGGGTTTTCCGGGAAAAGTTGTTAATTGATAACAGTAAAACATAATTTCCAAATTACTGTACATTAGATTAGGAGTAAACAAATTTGAAACACTGTTATCTCAAAGTTTTACTAAAAAATAAATTTTAAATTTTAATCATCTCATTATTGTGTTGTTTTCTAAGGTATATGAAGGACGTCAAAACAATTTTTGAAGAGCAGCTGTGCTGATTATATTTCTAGGTCAAAGCTACCAGTATTTTGCGTTCAAGCGATCAATAACTTAAGTTATAACTTTTATATAAAATAAAATGTAAAAATATGTCTAAATAATTTTACTAAAGTTACAAACAAGAAATTTTTGTTTTATAGAAGGTGAAGTTTACTTTCGCATTGTTTAGAGCTATTTTGCTTTTGATAAAAATGTATCTTTTTTAATTTCTGCTGAGTAACTACAGCAAAAAAGTGCTTGATCATATAGCAACAATTTTATATATTTCCCATGGTTATAATATTTGCTCATGAAAATAGTTTGTCTTTATATCCAGCGTCAAAAGAGTGTGAACTTTTGGAACATTTCGGACTATGGTATTTGGCTCGGAGTTAACCACGAAAGAAAAATTTGTTATTGCAGGGCGCCTGCTGAAATTCATAAAACAAGTAAAGAGGAAATAAGTTGCTCATGACGTCACTATAATATTTAGATGGAAAGGCGGAGGCGGCGTGCCTTTAAATTTCAACATCTGAGACATAGAAAGATATATTATACATTTTAAAAAGATTAAATTGAGGTTGTTCTGAAGCAAATTCTGTTTGCTTCATGAGCAATTACTCAGAGAAATTAGTACCATGAAGTATAATATTACAGTTAACTACTTTTGTTACCAATTTTCATGTTAATAATATTTTTTGGGTGAGGTTTTAGTACAGCGAAGAAAATATTATGTCTTACGAACTATAAATAAAATAAGAAATCAACAACGTTTAATTAATAGAAGTTTAGTTATAATGGATCGTGTAGAACTAGGGAAAGCACAAGAAGCAAACCCTTATTGTATGGATCTTGCACGATATTATAATACATTAATTACAGGCTCTCATCTACGCTTTCAGGTGATAATCAACAGTATTAAGGATAGTACTTTACCTTGCTAAATTATCTGTAAAATAAACTTCGGAATATATTAGTCAAGTAACTTGATATTGTTGTATTCAATTTGTTCGGATTTATTTTAAAGAAGTTACTATTTGTTTCTCCCATTTTTACTGCTTCAATTAAGTAATTTAGAGAATCGAAGTTATATTCAACTATCCAACTGACATCGTTTTAAAATATCTCACTTTATATTCAGACTGCATAACGAAGTACATAACTAGATTTTCTATTTTGAATACGATTATTCTTATAATAAATAGTACATTCGAGTTTTAAATTATACGGGTCAGAAGGTTAAAGTTAAAAATAAAATTAACCTAAAGTCGAAGTATCTTTAAATACATTGACGCTTTTCTATGCTTTCAAAGCAACTCAAGTGGTTTGGTTCGATACTAGCCCGTCATCACTTAGCTACACAACGAGCCGGAAAATTGGGGTCGCAACTGTGTCCGCAGGCCTCTAAAGCTTTCCTCTCGAAAAAGATGAAGTTAGAAAGTAGGCTCGCATAAATAATAAATATGTGGAACTATTGACGATAAATATTTTGGTCTAAATATAAACTCAATTATGCATAAAAATTTACATAGGGATTTATTTACTCAATATTTTCAGTTTAATAAAACTCACTATTGACATTTAAGCGTATTTCAATTTTGGTTTGAACCTTATTGGATTCAATTGGTTACAAGGGAATTGTAATAATTTGTGTATATCGGAGTACCGTAGAAACAGAAATCATGCATCAAAAATACAGCCTAGTTTTATGTGAATGTAAAAATTTTTATACTGTTTGGTTGTATTATTTGTAGTTTTCCGCATGTTTACTGTAGGATAATTAATTAATTGAGTGCTATACTCATATTTTATAATTATACATAAGTTGCTGTTTGGTAACAATTATACGAAAAAACTGCGTCATATGAGATCATTTTGTGAGGAAAGTGTCAACAGAGATTTGCAGTTGCCTGCTCAAATCTACACTTGCTTCGTAGGTCCTTGATGTTGTTAAGGGTGACTAGTCGTTATATCAAGCGTCAAGAGTGGAGATCTCCTGAATTATTGAACTCATATGGTTGTCTTGCAACTAAATAATTGCGAAATATAAAAGGTTAGTATTGCTGGGCGTCAGGAAAATTTAAATATAACAGTAAAAAGGAGCTTTATTTTCCCACTAAAGCTTTGGTTTCCTAGAAAACGGTACTGTCATATAGCGATCGTAATAATGCAGTAGATATGTCATAAAGAACTGTGCCACTGTAATATAGCTGTGCTATCATGTGTTAACAGTGTCGTATTAACTTAATAATTAGTGAAGTTAATAATCAATAATAAGTAAATGATAAAATGTGTATTGTTGTGTCTACCGCGTACGCGAGTAAATTCGCTTATTTTATAGCAATTGCAGTGAAAGAGACACAATTATTGTTTGTTGCTATGGATTTTTATAATTGTATTTGTTAGGATATAATCATTGTTACATTAAGTTTCGTTATTAATTTAAATGCGAGTGCGAGAAAAAGGCTAGGAAACGGTTTTTAAAAATCAATAAAAATAAATCTGGATAGCAGGAATGATTAAAACAAAGTGAAGAGAGAATCACCTTGGAAAAACGGTAGATAACAAACAATATAAAGGGGGTTCGAAAATTTGCGAGCAAGCGGATAGTCGCGAATAATTTGCTCCGAAACAAATAGAGTTCGAAAATTTGCGAGCAAGCGGATAATCGCGAATAATTTGCTCCGAAACAAATAGAGTTCGAAAATTTGCGAGCAAGCGGATAGTCGCTAATAATTTGCTCCGAAACAAATAAAGTTCAAAGTTGAATTCAAGTGCTAAGCACGCGACAAAACCAATTAGTACCTCACAGTTGGGGACTATTGTACGGAAGAGAGGCATTCTACTCGTCCTCGAGTATTGAAACGGACCCAAAAGACGGAATCCAGGCAACGGAGTTCCGAAAAGAAGAAGCGAGAAGTCAAGAGCCAAATAGTTCAAAGGGCAGAATTATCCAGAAGAAGCGAGAAGTCAAAAGCCAAATATTTCAAAGTGCAGAATTATCCAGAAGAAGCGAGAAGTCAAGAGCCAAATATTTCAAAGTGCGCCGACCAAAGTGCACTGATAAGCCTAACCTCGCAGGTATTTACATTCACTTTCATTTGGAACGTTAAAATTATTAATTGAAAACTTTACATAATCCGACGTAGTGCTTCATAAATTAGTGTACTGTTATTTGAGTACAAGTTTTCAATTAATAATTTTAACGTTCCAAATTTTATACCAATTACACAAATTAACAATGTTTTGATTTGAATTATGGTTACTTATTTTTAAACAAATTGATTTTAATGATATTAACAATATTTTGATTATAACGGATATAAAATGTTTACATTTTTAATTGATTCTTGTTAACACCTGTGTCCCGTTAATGTAAATTTAAATTAATTTTTGATATTGAACTTGTACTTGATATACGGATAGAATCTCTTCACTCTCGATTGGTGCGTTTCATGCAGAACCTTTATTATTAAACAAATTTTGAAATTTAGACGTACTCATTACTATTGACGTTAAATCCGCAGGTCACCGCAATATGTATCCAATTTGTACGTCAGTTGCATTGAAATTGAGCTATATATAGGTATATTTGCATAAATGTGGAAGGTAAATAAAAGATTAATTTGGAAAACTCATAGATAGAGACCTATTAGGTCTACAAAGTTGTTCTATACCGAAATTTACACATAATTGAGGCTATTTGCACTCAACTTCGGAAAACAATTTTGTCACTCGGACAGGTGAAAAGTCTACATCAAAATTTGAAAACTACATAATTTTGAGCAAAATTCGATATCGTTTGCAAGGTTGAATATTTTTTTAGCTTTTGCTCACTAATCTACATGGCTTAATTTCCCATTTTGAACATGGGTGTATAGAGAACGATCAACTCATGACTTCGTAATTTTTGGGACCTTCTTTGGCAAATTTACCCCTATTCCGGTCCGAACCTGACGTTGTAAACTTAACGGCTCTTTTTCGATGCTAACGAGTTTAAGCAAAAACATCTTTTTCCGAGTCATTTCCACACAAAAGTTTCCAATGACTGGTGTATAAACGGACTGGATGAACAATATTTGCTTCTTTTTTGATTGCTTTGATTTTACGCCTACTGGCCTAGGCAAACAAGAACGGTAGATGTGCTTCCTAAATTCAATATTTTGTACAAAAATATTAAATTTAACAAACAAAAATGGCCATCAAACTGAATGTTCAACCTCACTGGCGAATAATCCAAATAAACATTGCGATTTATACATAATATGTAAAAATACCAAAATTGAACCACCAAAATATTCTAACGTTGGTTTCGCAATTGAATATTCCGATAGAAACAAAATAAAAACAATACTTGAAACAAATATTCATAATCAACTATTGCACAAAAGATTAGTAAGTAGTTTGTTCCGTCACTCAATCTCATCCTAAATATTAAATATTTTAAATACGTATGGATATTAATAATCTTGTACCATAGTCATGATTACATTACACGATAAAATAGTACAATGGAATGATTATATCGTAGTTTTTTTAAGGACTGATTCCATTTTAGTCGTAAAATCAATAGGTAGAGAGATATTGACGGAAAACTTATATATTATGTCACACCTGTAACACCCTGGATAATTTTTGGAATCGTGGGTACTTTTAAAATCTTCTACAAACGTAATCACTCATTGTAAGTTGATTTACAAATTAAGCACGCTGTGATTAAATTCCTAAATTCAAAAATTCTCCGAATATAATTCGGGAGCAACGGTAGTCGCCCGAAGGTAAATTGAAATTAATACAAAAATTACAAAAACAAGAAGTTTATTGCCAATAGCTTCTCTATAATGATAGATCAGCAACGCCCGCAGGTTGAATTAGAGATAGAGTTGCAAACTCAATGTAAAGTGCATACCAAACTTCAGCGTGTTGCAATTAAACCCTGACCTCAATTATTTTTCGATTATAGTGACTGGACTAAACTTCGTTTGAATTTTCTCGCAAGAACAATTTGTCGAATAGCTGTTAAAAATGTAAATTTAAATCAATAGTCAATGATAAAAAATTAGAAGTAATATTCCTAAAATACCTACTTTTATGGAGGAATATACATTTATGACTTCATACAGTTTCAAATTCGATGTAAGTGTATACAAAAATTTAGGTAACTGCTAATAATTCTACCCAAACATGATAATTTTAATATCACCGTAAAGTAAATGAACTCGCAGAAATAAATAAAACAAAGACAATAAGCAAAATTATGGATGCTGATGGAAATACATGAGAACGATCGGAAAAATGTCTGGAAAACATACACAGAGCAGCTCTTTAAAGATGATAGGCCAAATGAACCCACAATAATAGAAGTAGAATCAGGACCGATTAAATTGATACAAGAAGTAAATGCGACATGGACAGTTAAACAAATGAAAGTCGGAAAGTCTTCAGAACCAGATCAAGTTTAGGCAGAGGCAACAAACACATTTAACAGAATATATAAAACCTGAAATATACCATTTGAGAGTGGCTAAAATCCAAGTTTATCCCAATATTAAAAAACCAAATGCCAAGAAGTGTGAATAACAGAACCATCAGCTTGAAAAGCCACCTCCTAGAAATGTTTTTGAAAACATTCACTAACGAAATATAAACTAAAATATAATATAAATTGATATGTTTGCCCTCCTTTCCGTTCCTAATGAGAGAACGGTTTGGAAAAGCAAACAAAACCACGCAGAAGAAAAAACTCCTACTTATATTCGTGGTACCCTGATGTTCGTATAAGCTAACTCGCTATAGCCTGGAAGCGAGGGTCGTAAGTCCACTCTGCGTTGTGCTGAAAAATAACGAGGGTACGCTTCGTCGAAAAATAAAACAATGATTAAACAATAAAGTTTTAATGACAATTGAAACGATTACGACAATTACAAACGCTTGTGGAAGTTGTTATGACCAATTTCAAAAGTTATAATTTTCAATAAGAAATATTATTCATTAAAAATTAAATACATTTCAACAAATAAAGACTAAAAAATAATCCGTCAATATCATAATAATTCAAACTTGTAAACCTTTGCTATTACGAATTCTCATAATATGTTCTTTTAAATTGATTTTTAATTTATGTGTTATGTATTTGTGTCCTCTATCAACAGAATAATGTTTACCAAAATATCCAAATATTAAAAAGTAGATGTTATTTCTTTACTAACAAAGAAAATTAATTTGTATTTTGTATATAGAATGGTTGCATTCAATTTACTTGTCGATGAGGTGATTATTCATTTTCTTTATAGCATGTAAGTTTTAGGAATAAGTTTTAGAATAAATATAAAAATTGTAATAAGTTTAAGAATTTATGATTGGTAGTTGAACCTTTTTTGGTTTGTTATTGGTTAAAATTAGAAAAGCGATACCAATAAAAAGATTGTACAATTTAATTTTAAGGGTTGTTGTTAACGATAGCTCAAGACGAGTACATCAAAATGTTCAAGACGAAAACAATAAGATTGTGACTATATGTTGTGTGTAAAATGTTAATTTTACTAATAAAGTTGTATTAAAAAAGGGTTACTTTTTTATACAATTAAATTATACTGGACCTCATGATTGAGGATTACTGTTATCGCAGCAGTAGTTAAGTGCAATAAAATGTGTTTTTGTTCGAACTTGAAAATGTTAATAATGGATAAATCTTTGTGACTTCTTGTTGTAATTCGAAAGTTGATGTTTGACAACCTGATCAATTATAATAAAAATAAAATAAACTTGTTACAATTATGTGGTGTTTTAATGACGATTGCCTTTTTAAATAAAGTTGGACACCCCTGTAATCTCCGTAAGAGTCATGCTCAACAAAACGGTTATTTATGATCTATTACCTGAAGAAGGACATCATAACAAAGTGACGTGCTTAAAAATAGTAGGCACGTTAACTGATTGTAACAACGGTACGTCAAAGGTGACCACAATACGGGAACCCAGAATGGTAAGCCCGTCAATACAAATAATTGACTGTATTGAATATATCACAATACCACAAGTAAATCCAAACAAGAATATTAAATTTGTCTCACCTGAGCTCAAGATGAGTTCACACAATAGTAATGACAGTAGTAATCCCTGTATGGAATGCAGTGGTTGATGTTGACTTCCAATGGCCTCCAATCCAGAATCCTCGGACGGCAGTACCGACGTAATAGTCGATTAGCAGGTTCTGGCAGGCGGACACGAAGATGGACAGGCGTCACTTAGCTGCGTCGATAGTAAGGTACAGGTTGACGATCCAAATAAGACAAAGTGATCGTCCAGTACAATTTGATCACAAAAACTGAAGCTGCGATTGACAATAACAATCGACTTCCAAAGAGAAACAAAAGCAGCTGTCAAAATAGTCACCAGACGAATGTTACCAAATAAAATTATAGTTGGCAATACTTTGTACTTTCGATAAAGAAAATATGGTGGTTCGAGATAACGAAATTGATATATCCAAAAATTACTTGAACTGGCTAAAACAAAATAGTTACGCACTGTTTTCACGAAATCCGTAGTGACGGTGAAATTAACTATTGCGTATTACTAATTTTGTAACGAAAATCGACTGAAAAATAATTGATTTTCACGCGATCAATAAAAATCGACCTGTCTCGTCGCACTATCAAGCCAAAGTTAATTTCTGACGGCGCGCGTCTATATTCTGCTCTATCTCGTTCGTTGTAAAAGTGAGTAAAGAGAGGGCGCTCGGAGTACCAATTTGAAGTAATTTAAATGTTATGAATTAACATTTGAAACGAAATAAACATATTTTGTTACAAAATATAAACCAGAGCAATGGAGGCTCTGTTTTGTATCCGGGTGTTAGTTCAAAGATGCTGAGACATGAACTACGAAGTGTACGCTTGGTTTTTGGACTAGAGTTTAATCGAGTTCGGCATGGGAAAATAATGGCAATTCTGAAGAACATTAGTCTAAATGGAAAGGACTTAAAAATAATAGTAAAAATGTACTGGAACCAAGAAGCAGTAATGCGTGTGGAAAGAGAACAAACGGAAATGGTGTGGATTATGGGAGGAGTGAGAAAAAGGGCTGTATCTTGTCGCATCTGTTGATCAACTTTTATTCTGGACACAATTTTAGAGAAGCTCTAAAATAAACTAACAATAACTTTTCACACCAGAAAGGTAGCTGTATAGAAGCCTAGGAATTGCCGCTAAAATGTTTTAAACCTCACCTTGCTGTTCAGGTAGAGATGAGAGTGGCTTGTCCAAACATCGTCTCGGTGTGATTATTCTGTCACACAAAATAGGTATTTGAACCGCTCGCTCCCGAAATACAGGGCAACTTTTAAATATTTTTAACTATTCGCACTGAAAACTATACTACGTAACTATAAAACTAAAACATATCAAAATATCAGTGACCTCCAAACAAATGTTTCCACGGTCTTACAAATAATTTCATCAAAAATAAAATCATGACGCAAAAAGCAAATAATATTAAAACAGCAAAAAATGTTGCTGGACAGGTAATTTTCGATGTAAAAATAAAGTGATGAGTTCTTTTAGAGGGTCTCTGAATTCTGAATAAATAATTAAAAAAATAATAACACATGTATTTTTACAGCATTTTGTACTCATCGTTATTTTACTACCTATTTCGGAATTAATCGCTCAAGTAGCAGGAATTAAACATCTACAAGTTTGGATAATATTTTAATTGCTTTCGAATTTGATAGAAGTTTTATTGTTAGTTTGAAACAAGAACTATTTAACAACAGTCTGAACAAATCGTGTAATTAATAGAATTAATTTCAAGAATATTAGATTCTAAAAGCATCAACATTTAAACAAGTTAAATTACAATTCTAGAAGACAGTTAAATTGATCACAAAACCAAAACTATGCGCAAATCATTAATTACGGGCTGCAATTTGCTCTTTTGTCGTTGCGAACTATTCGCAACCTTTATTGAATCTCAGTCATTATTTCAGGAGGCTTAGCGTTAGCTTAGGTTTAGCCGTTAATGGTTTTAGACTTTCAGATTATAGGCTCTTATATTGAAGGTGCAAAACTAAGCTAGTAGAAAATATCAGTCTAGGTAATTTTATGCTCAAACACATCAGTAAATCACTGTATAAACCTGGTTAATTATATTAAAGCTTTAGTGCTTCTGTTCATTTGTTAAAACTTTTTTCGAAATTTTTTACCATGGCGGAGAATTGATCCTGTTAGGTAGTGGGTGTAATTTAGTAATCGGATTGAGTTGCGTAAAAGCGCTAGTTTACATAACGGTATAAAATAACGATGTCGTAACAGTATTCGCATGTATTTCCATAATCCTCAAATTAACCCTAGTCATTTTACAAATGACCGGATATATATTCTATTATTTCCGCTCCATATTGTATGGGTTGTTGCAGAACTAAAAATATTTCATTATGCGATAATTTATAGAAATGTGTCATAAACTATAAAATCGAGAGCTCGCTTCATGTCGGTAATAAATTTCAACATCGTAATATATTTTTATAAGTAATATATCATTAATATTTCGCAAGCGATAGCGGATTTTTATTGGGTTAGGTTTAGAGATATTTTACTAAGAATTGCTTTCTCCGTATAAAGTCTGCATGCCTTGGGAATTTAAGGATTTCACTACTAAATTGAACAAGGGATTTTTGCGAGATGAAGATTTAGCCTGATCGGAAACCATATCAGCAGTATCCAACATCTTATTTGTATATTGTAGTAATTATATCCTAAATATCAAAATAATCCTAATCTTTTACGTAAACTTACACTTTTCGATAAGATTCCTTTTGATGTTATAGAATTTACCCGTGTGTTGTGTATTTAAGCCTTCCTATGCTTACGTTTGTAATTAGTGAACTAATTTAATCAAATTATTTTCATGGAGAGATTTTACGTAACATGTTTTTATTCAATTACTCTCGAATGATCTAAATTTAAGTCTGTTTTGTTTGTCGTGAATACCTATCTTAATAATAATAATATGATTTATTTTACTGAATAAACCAGATCTTTAAATTAATTTATTTTGGCCAACAGTTTACTCATTCGGACATATTGAAGTAAATATAATGCAAAACAAACTCGAAGTTTGCTATATTGAATTTTTAATTCAAATTATCCGCGCAACTTTTAAATATAATTTAGTATATTACGAGCGGTACACCAATGATAGGAAGTTACAACGTTATATTATTCAAAAAGGGCGCGAAGAGGTCGGTTTAGAATTACGGTATATTCACAAAGAGAAGCTCTCTTTGATGTGGCCCTTCTAGAATAGATATAAGTTGTGTTTTGGTTACTGCATAAGAAAATCTTACTTATTAAATATTCTATTAACACGGTTGGAAGTGTATCATATCTCCCATCCTTACGTTTTCAAAAGAATCGGCGATGTATAGGTTATAAATTTTTGGTGCTTAACTTTTTAATATGAGGGGTTATTAATTATATGCTTAACCAAGGATCACAGTAGACTATCTCGGTAAAGTAGAAAATAGTTTGTAACTCCTCTGTAGACTTTTGTGGTCTGTCGAAAACCTGTGTAAGTTATTTATTTATATTAATATAAACCTGAATGATGTACAGCATAATAAAAGTGCGTTTTCTAAAGGGTTGATTCTATGTTAGTGTATACCAACATAGCCTGTACAAGTATTTGTTATCCCATGGGCACTAGTAATTACTCTACGACATGAGAGAGGCTGACCTGTGGCTAACCTTTTGCTGTTGAGTCACAAAATACAGTTGCTTATCTCAAAGTTAGTACGTATTAAGATACCTTGCGGTAAACGTACAAAGATATCGATCAAATTTAGGGCTTTCTTATTCGGTAGCTTTTGTTGCAAAGCACAAGTGCAAAATATTAATTCTACGCAAAGAGAAGTTTTCATTTCCGATAAGTTTTTTACTTTATTTCAGCAAGCAAATCTTTGAAAAGATTCTTTTGTGACATCAAATAATCAATAAAGATGAAAAGCATTCAATCGTCAAACTTTTTATAATCTTTCTTATTCTGCACAAGAAAACTCAATCACAAAGTTTTGAATTGTCATATCTGATAAATTTTTGTGTTGCTAAGAAAACTATTTTGTTCTGTCGTAATCCAATTTATATTGAGAAAAGCAACACGGTTTGTAATTTAAGATAAAGCCCTACCGGATTATCATTAAATTAAGTTTTCAATACAACTACAATGCAATCTACAGCCAGTTGTTCAGAGAATGCAACAGACGTAGTTGCATTATGGAATCTTGTTAATTTTTTTATTTCTGCTTTAAGCAGCATATTTTTCTTTTATAGTCAACATTCAATGTATACAGGCTAAATTATTTACTATTACAAACTTAATTATGTATTATTATACAATTGTTACACTCATAGAAATAAACATTTGCATACATTATTTATAATAAGATATACTTGATGCACGACAAACTTATTCATATTTTATGACTAGCTTATATAAATACTATGAGCACGAATAACATGATATACCTATACCTATATGTAAGTATATAGTATAAAATTTAATCTCAATCCAAACCATAATAATTGGACGTACATAAATATAATATAACAAAAAATACAAATCACGCAGTCATGATCTACATGTTGTATGAGCTTTCTGTTGATGGGCAGCAAAATATAGATAAAGCAATTTATGATTTTCACTTTTCTCCTAACAGTCCTTCATTGTTGAATAGAAGTTTTTTAATGCATTTCTCCCCATGTTCAAGGACATCTTTACAACTTAAAGTGGACGATTATAAGCGCGATAAGTATAAACTTGAGGCTTTAGGAAGCCCTACAAAAGGAAATAACAAGTGTTAGACTCCATTCCGGGATATTAAGTGATTTGGAAATAAAAACGTTGCATAATAGTTGTGGAAGCTCTTGTAGTGTGAGTTGTGGTTCTATCTTATTGAAACTTACAGAAACATGATTTTTCGAAAAACTACGCAAATATACAATTCCACAAATTTTTACCCTTACGACTTCATGTTTCTCATGGATTTGTTACTTTGGTCCCTATCCACCTAGTTGATATTTTTTCTCTAGAAACTAGTTCCCGATTCCTTTGAGCTAGCACCCTAATATTAAAGCTAGCACCCCCTACGTTTATTCACAAATCAATGTTGAATTTTTGTATGATTTTCAATGTTGATTTGTGGACAAACCTAGGGACCGCTAGCTTTAATATTTAGATGGTAACCGGTGATAGCTCTAAGGAATCGGGAGCTAGCTTTTTGAGAGAAAATATCAACGGGGGGAAGGGGGACAAAGTACCGGACCCGTTTCCCATGTCAATACAGGAGCCTACGGGAGAGTTCAATATACCATTAAATTATCAATAAAATAATACACAAAATCCCTTTTGAAACACCATGATAATATAATACACCAATAACAAAACAATTATAACATAAATGAGACCACGTGACGTATTTTGCTTAACCTCAAAAATACACCTTTATTTAATATGTTTATTCAATTCCGGGAATTAAACTGCTTTTAAGTTCCTTTTGTCGAAGATTAAAGTTTAACTTTAAATTTCAAGGGTCTTAAATTAAGATAAATGCATTTGTTTCCATGACGACAGCATGTAATTTGATTGTTAATAAACGTCAAATTGACATTTCTTTAGAGAGGGTTATGTTGAAAGTAAAGCATTAAACAATTAATAATTGCAGTTTAAGTCCCGGAATTGCATAAAATAATGTACATACATACCTTATAGGACTTAAGTGGATTATTAATCCCTCGTGTGGTTTATTTCCCTCTAATTCGTCTCAGGCAAAAACTTCGCACTCAGGATTAATAATGCACTTAAGTTCCTTGGTATACTATTAATATACTATTATCAACCATAGATAACAGAAATAATATGAAATATTGTAAGTTTAAAGTATAACGTTATAACTTTAGGTTAATCTTCAACACACGTGGTTTCATTATGCCATTTCCTCGTAGGTTCAGTGGTTTTTCTGATAATAATTTCCATCTTTATTTTTGAAATAATTTTAAATTTCTTTCCAAACACCTAAATTTATTCGATCTTCCCGTACAACTTTTCAAAACCTAATGCCTTATTTTAGTGCCGTTTGGCCCTCTATCTGCAAGAATCCTTACTACTTTTTACCTAGTCATTTATTTCTATATTATTTTGAATTAAAAATCACACAGTAATTTAAACTCAAAGCTCCAAGGTTTATAATTTTTCCTGAAATAAGCAAACTTCTTTTTCACTTTTCATGCCACTATTACTTTATTAAATATGGTAGAAAGGGCCTAAGTTCCCTATATCTACAATTCTATAAAAATCTACCAAAATTACTGTAAGAACATTACTAACTGACTTAAACTGAAGTAACTACCGATGGAAGAGGTTTAGGGAGATGTGTATTTTCCTGTAAAATACGTTCCCAAGCAAATTTGAAAACCACAATTCAAAATTATTGATGCCCCAAGTACTGAAAGTTATTTATAACGAAGATATCGCAAGAAAAAGTAAACATTATAGTAGGAACTATACAGGAACACCCACATTTCAAATCATGCCTGTTTGAACATTGCTATGTAATAATTTGTTTGATATACACTATTAATTGTAAATAAATTGTTTTGAATTCAATTGCAAAGGCTTCGTCAATTAATGCGAGCATTCTGACCATTCCTAATTACACCAGACTGGCCGCGTTAGGTCTGGAAGTTACGTTCAAAACGTGAAAACCTTTGGGAACAATTTGGAAAAATACGAATTTCGACATTTGAGGATGGCACTGAAAAAAAGGATTTATAAATTAGTATGGGCTTTTGTGACCATCGTTAATTACTCAGATTGGCTTCGACCGGATAGGAAATTTCTTAGCTATTTCCTTAGGGGTTCCTAACTGATTTTCATCTCAATCCAGAGTACTACTTATGTTATAAAACAGGGTATAAAATTATAAAAAGAGCATATTTTGCAGATTAAATTGGACAGCAATAAATGTACTAAAATATGTCTTCTTTATTTATGGTCCAGTCAATTGATAATGTCCATTACCATTGTACCCCGATGAGAAAATCCTAGAGGTGACTGACTGAAAAATTTTCGCTGCACCCCTAATGGGAGGGTGATAATAAATAATGAATAATTTAAATAATTAAAATGAAGCAATGATTAATTAACAAAATGGAACACATATTTTCGATTAAAATTGCAAAATTATAATCTCTATCCAGCGTTTCTTTGATGACTTGTTGGACTACTGTAGTAATAACTTGAACATCTATTTTTGAAACTTTGGGACTGATTATCTCGAGAATTTTCCTGTTTGGGATCATATTATGTTTTTGACATATTTGTATCCACAAAAATGTCCAAATATTGGAAGAGAAATATGGGTTGCAATTTAACAAAATTGTCGATGACGTCAGAATTCAAACAATAAACTCGATAAAGAAATGTTAATGACGGAAAAAAGTGATATTTTAAAAAATAAATTTGTTTTTCTGTGAAAATCCTTCCAAATATTTCTTGTTGAACTTGTTCCAAATTTTACGACCTCATTGTATATTGTTTTATTTTCAGTTACTTAAGAAATCTGGAAAATAACTGTTGTCTTTTGTAATTTTACTTGTTAGTCCCGAAGACGTTTAAAATAAATGCCGAAACGTGTGAACTACATAAGTATCTTTTATTATTATCTTTTTAAAATTGACAATAAATACGGCATCCGACAAGAAGTAAGAATAATAATTTGGAAAACGAAATTCATTGGTATTGTAAACTGGAAATGTCATTGTAAGAATTTCAAAGCTATATTAACAATTGAAGTTGTACCGAAGAAAACTTTTAAAGACGAATAGAAACCAAAGGTTTTATTGATTAACTTCCCTTTTGCTTGAAAGCCATTAAGTTTGGAAGTTTTTCGGACCTCAACAAATTAAAGTTCAAACCGTTCCACTAATGAAGTGCTTGGTTACGTTTTCTATAGTACACTCGCTATTCATGCGTCTGTTTTTCTAATGATGGCGAATGATCGATTTTAAGATTAACTGACTACGATTAACGACAACAGAGTGTTTTTTTTATTATTTTACAAAAAAATAAACGACTCTAAAGCAATTTTTTATTTTCACATTAACTTTTTCTTAATCGAATCTGTAGTTTTTAAAATTGTTTGCTTAAACATTAACTTTCCATCTACTAATGAAATTTTTAAGTTTACAGAGTTTTTTTAACTTTTAAAAGCTTACTTAGTCTTTCTTTGTGGAGCACAATAAAATCACAATTTTTAAATTTTACAAGCTTTTTAAAAATGAAAACAACAATCATTGTTTAGGTGGCACTTTCCGCAATCTATTGAAGTAAAATTTAATTTAACTTAACCGACTCAGAATAAATAAGTAAGAGGTTTTTAAAAAGCGATTGTTTCAATAGGATTTTTAATTGGAAAGTTGCAAATTAATACAAATTACTTTTAGAATAGCGAAAATTCTGAAGACTTGAATTTTTCATCGTCAAGTCAACACCAAAAATTAAATGTTACATAATGAAAAATTTGTAGGTCATGGATAATTATCGGAATAGTTTTTGGAAATTATGAAGTAAATATAATATGCACTGAGCTAAACTAAACTGAACACTTAAGCAGTACTACCAATATGCTCCTTAAGATAAGAGTTCTGCAGCATAAACGTAAAACCACCTATCCTCATTTTATAAATGTATAAAAATTTTTAAACATATCCAAGATGTTTGAGAAACTGCAATATTAAAAATATAACCGAACGATGGATAACTGAGCTACGACAACTATGAACCTATCACTAATAAGAATGGACAGTAATACTGAAGGTATGTGGTCCAAAGAAGAAAATGGAGTGGTTACTTGTAATGAAACCAAACCAAAAGAAAAATTGGTGGATAAACGTCACGATCTACCAAGGATGTTTTCAACACGATCAGAATGAAGGACTTTTTGGTTTTCCCATTTTTAAGAAGTGTATTACTGGTTGATCTTTACAGCAATGTATTTTTAAGGGCAAAAGGAAAAAAGCAAGGAAATCCGCGGTGCCAAAATGTCGTTGTTAGTTCATCGGTAAGATTTGATGATGAAATTTAGGAAATATAATATTTTATAACGCAGGACTTGATCTTTCTGGGAGTGGAAAACGGTAAATTTTGATCGAATTTAGTTTTCATTTCGGCATAAGCATTGATTAATTACATTTAGCAAGATCCTTAGCCAATGAAATTAATTAGAAATAACGAGGAGACCCTAGGTAGGAGGAAATATCTATTCGAGTACTATTCGGATTAATACATTATCGAGTTACTTTCGTTTTGACATCGTGGCGCCCTAATTTTCTTCATTTTATTTCGGAATATATAAAGCACACATCTAGCTCTGTCGTCCACACCTACTGAACTAAGCTGGTACAATAGTTGTAAGTGATTCGCGATTAATCTGGGATTTATTTGGGAAGACAATAATCCTGTAACAAAATGAAATAGCACGTTTCGGGGAAACGTATAATTGAGTGCTCGTATAAATTGATTACATGATTAAAATCATGTGTGAATTTAGCTTTATCATAATTGAAGTTATCAAGTTCGCAGAGATGAATAAATAATATCTGCCGTTGTTTTAATATGTTTATTTTCTTGATCAATGATAAGTCTTTATAAAATATCATTAAATTTGGAATTCATCATGAATGTCACGAATCTCTACCCTGTTTGTAATGTGCGCTCAAGGTGGTTTTTACACATAGCCACATAGGGGACCTATTGTTTATCTTGAATCACGGTTTGAATCACGGGAAGAATAATAAATTGTCGTATTTTGCTGGCCTCTTAAAAATTTCACATAAGTGAAAAGCTTCACTCTTCTTTCTTTTGAATCGTAAAAGGGTTTCTCTCTCATGCGATAGAATTTGTATTTTATGCAAGCAAGCGTTTTGTTTTTGGTTGGCTGAGCTCAGTAATTCAATATCACCATGTTAACATGATTTGGTAGCAGGATGCGGGGATTTTAGTAGGAATAACTTAACTATGGTAAATTTCACTTTCCCACGATTAGTGCTAGGAAACCGGATAAAGCTGTGGAACTCTGAAAAATGTATTTTAGGCTCACTACTTGATCTCATGAAGGAATCTGTCATATCAGATTCAAAGGAAACAATGTTGTTGCAATGAAAATTAAAATTTTGTAAGAAGGTTTTATTATCTTTAACCTAAAATTGCATGGGTTCTAAAAGGGTGGATTATTGTAAAAATAACAAATTTTGTATGTTGTGAGATATTGTATTCTTTCTGGAATTTTTCACAGAGTCATTTTAATGTATTAAGGGTATTGGTTTGTGTAATCTAGTGATAAAGACCATAATTCGGTGTGTGTGTTATCTAAATGGAAGTGACTCAAGTCTCGACACAATATTTCAAAAAAACCAGTGAATTCTGAAACATAAAACATTTTAAAGTAATTTAAAACTCTAAAATTAAATAAAAACTTACCTTCGGACGTTTGATAAATTTGATAGCGTGAAATTTGGAAAATTTGGATATGATTAAGATTTAGAAGTGGTACATTAGACACAAAATTTCGCCAATTGAGCCTGCGTGACTTGGAAATTTAGTTTGCCTTGGGCGCTCAACCGATGAAGTTCAGTAACGGTAAAATTTTAACCAATATTGATTTTGGATCTTTATAATTAGAGGTTATGAAACTTTTGACCGCACATTTTGTTATAAGACTTCGTGGATGGAATGCAAAGGCAACACTTACGTTTGAGATACCTTGCTACTTTAATTGATATCCTTTTTTTTGAATGCATTGTTTTGGTGAAGTAGATGAAATTGGCATCTTTAAAGATAAGTCGCTAGTAAATTTATCAGTTGGCTATTTTAAATAGTAGCACTTCGTTTAATTGGAGGTGATAACCCAGAGGAATGTTGAGAATTTTGGTCGATGTGAGCAATGGAAGTGTACAAGACTCTAGGACACTGAAGAAGGAAATCTTTGATGGATCATCAATTTTTGATCTTGCGCAGATGCTGAGAATGAGTTATCAAGTTATCATAGTAAAACATCAGGTGAACGAGTTTTAAAAGCGATAAGGTATTTTAAACATTATAATTTGAACTTTTTTAAAACCATTTTTTTGAACTTTACGGCGTTGCATCTAACTTACAGTTACTGATAGCAACTACCATTAAAAATTTAAACAAAATTTCATTACTATTATTTAATAAAAAAAAATACTTAATCAAGAAAATTAACGGGAATTTAACAAGAACATTTCATATCTGTGTTGGTATTACATTAACACAGCCAAAAGAATTAAAGAAGAGGAAGCTGCAACTGATTCAACAATTTTATTATTTTGTAAGGGAATTTTCCCAGGAGAAAATTTTGTACAACATTTATTTTGTAATTTTGACTGGTACCAGGGTAATTTTGAAATTTACTAAATTGAATATAGAATCTTTCAGTGCAACAATATTTTATTTGTCACATAAAAGTGAGGAATTTAACAGAGATCCGCAGCTATTGATAAGGAACCATTTGAGCAATTGGGTGAGTTATTTGTATGAACATTTCTGAGTTTTGCACTTATGTTGTTTTACGGAGCTGAGCTAGGACCGGAGCAAATAGGTTGTTGGTATTATTCTATAAAAGTGCTTAGTCAAATTTAGAGGCCCGAGATCACGACATTTAATGGCACACCAGTAGCGTGGGGCAATTTAAGGGTTGTTTTGGAGGACAATATATTATATTCTGAGAAAGTCTCTTAAGGTTGATTAGCTTTGTAGGAAAAACGATCAGAATCAAATTCTTATTTCGCCCAAAATTAAACTGTACATCGCCATTACCATCTGTCTTCATCCATTCGATCTATCAGAAAACATCAAAATCTTGTAACAAAATGAAATTTTCATAAATATTTAGAATATAAAAATGTCACATCCAAACTGTAATAACGATTTCTTGAAAAAACAATAGTAACCGTTACAAAAAATATATTACGATTAGTGGTATTAATAAAATAAGAAATGGCGAAGGAATTAAATGAGGTATCACTACCTACTTACGTCAGAATTATTAAGGTATCTATTGAAAGTACCTACACATAAACCTATAGCTGATTGATGATTGACCCTTGTGAAAACAAAACCGTTTGTAATTGATTGATTAATTGCTGTCCGGCACCCTCGGAGAAAATCGTTCAGTACAATGATTGATGCGAATGTGATAATATTTCAAACACGTATAACGTTTTTGCGTTTGACAAATAGTCTATTGGAATAAGTATCTTGCAGTGGACAGCTGAAATCTAGCATTTAATTTAATTTTTATACCAAACTAATCAATTGATTCTATAAAATTACCTAATGCACAAAATAAAAAAGGAAAACGTCAATAATATTTTAACTCAGAAACTTGAAATAGCAGATCCGCATAAATTTGTTATTTTTTACTGTGTACATTTCGGAAAAATCTCGGTCATGTCAATATTTAAAATTGAAAAACATCGAATGTATTACATATTTTTTTATACGTCCGCTATTTGCAGATGTAGCCTTATCCTCATTAAAGCTTGAAGTTTAAGCTTCTACAAACCATTGCAAAAAGTTCTTTTTCCCACTTATCAACTACTTTTCGGAGTTCACCTACGTCTATGTTTCAGAAATAATTTTTCAGAAAAGCACATTTTGTTAAGATCCATAATATAATTAAACGCCTGACGATGTCATATAATGACGAAATCATTTTCGAAAATACTTACAGTGTATTTTATGCATGAAATTTTATTTATTTTTTTTTACTAAATGTAAGTGGTAGTTTTAATTATATGGTAATGAAAACCGATTTTGAAATTTTGAAAATTGAATTATTACTCATTTAAATATTAAAAAGTAATAAATTATCATCGAGAAGTTAGCACAGATTCAGTTTCAATTATTTAAATTAATATAGTTATCTGATGCGTAATTAAATTTGATCTGTTATACCAAGAATATTATTTAAGCTACGTGTAATTAGAAGACTATTTTGAATTTAAATATCTAATTTCCCATTTCGGTAGTGGAATAAGTATTGAAGTAATTAGATTCTAGTTTTGTATAAATAGTGAAGTATCTCCCATTGGTAAACATAGAAAAGGGTGATTAAAAGTTTCATTAGCTCAAAGTGTCATGCAAAACAAGACGATAGATAAATTCCGTTTCAAATTTTAGTAAATTATAAAAAATTGTGTTAAAAATTATTTATGTAGGCATATCAATGGAAAATCTTTTAAATTGTAAACGTCGTGAATATATTGCAAGTTATGGACGGATCAGGATATCGGAATTCGAAGGATTCGATAGTTTCCGGAGATTAGAGACATCGCATTCTAAGCTCCGAACTCCTCCAGTATAGGTCTCCAGATATCATGTTATTTATATGCGACAGAGAAAAATCCTGAATATATATTTTAATGTAATAGGTTTATAGGCACAAGCCAAAAACGCGCTTCCAGTAATTGATTTTTAATCGTACCTACATCAAATCACATCTCACAATTTTATTATTATCCAAGGAAAATTACGAAAAGCAATATAATCTTACGTTAAGATATTAAAAGGTTATTTAAAGCAATCCTATATATATACATATGTAAATATGTACATAGTACATATATTATAATATGTAGCAAAATTTTATTTGTATCTTTGATTTTTCATTTTAAAGCAAATTTTGCAATTTTTTTGCGTTGCCTGCAGTTATGTTATAACGCGAGGAAACCACGTTAACACGTTGACAAAATTTCGAGTTTCAATTTTCAATAATTTAATGTTCGGAAACATTCAAGATCCCGACGACATGGTATAAATTATGAGTTTTCAACTCGTTTGCTGTAAAGAATCTAACGGGCGTGTCTTCAGTCGGGAAAAATTAATTTCAGAAGTTTCATTTAATTTATTTTACCCATTTCATTTAGTCAAATAATTCAAATGTTTTATTTTTTCCTTATGAGAATTGTTTAAAAATGTTTGGTGGTGAATTAATAAAATTTATTGTTTTAAATGCAAATTATTAATGACGTCGAAAATAATTGCGATGTAATTTTGAATGCGGTTTGGCAATACTATTGAAGGTTAATTTATAAAATAATTTGCTATTTTAACTTTTATGCAAAACTAAAATAACACTGATGATTTTATATTAATTCTACTCTTGGAACAAAGTATTCTACTATATAAATTTAGTTTCATATTTCACGATTGCTTTTGACATCAACTCAATTTAAATTTAAATTGATAGTATAAACTTTGGTTAAATTGGTGAATTTAATTTCAAATCTAGTGATTTCAATAGATATGACGGATATGGATTGAAATTTTTTTGTTGCTGGTGTTACTGAAAATACATTGTCGAAAACATAGGGGGAAGTTGTGAGATGTTAGGCGATTAAAGGATGAAGCAAAGAGATATGTGCATGACGGGCTCTGGCCATTTCGTTAAGTGAATCACTCAGCTGGCTACCCTTGCAACGGTGGGAAATGTTAGATGGGGTGAGTAGAGATTGGGGTAGACTACCGCTTAGCGGTTAGGGACTCGAGGATCTCGGCAATTGCTCTGGGAATCTCAAAGAAAATATGAGACTATTTGTTAGTATATCTCATAACATGTACGTACAGATGTTTAGAGGATTTATTAAATTTTTGCATAAATATTGCGCTTATACTTGAGCTTTTAAGGGGAATATTTTCTTTTAAAGGTTATGCACCCTCTCAAATTTTCTTTTTGTAACAATTTCCTATGCCTTTAATATCCAGCTGTTTTCAATTTTCTCTTTAAAGTAATTTGTGTCGAAATTTGGGAATTGCCGAACAGGTAATAGCATTTTGAACGTTATGAGGGTGCTTTGTCCTGTTCTCGGCAGGAAGCTGTAATACTAATCTGTTGCAGCAGTATTACATCCTCAACTTGGAAAACTACACTAATGGATTCGACATCTCTAGAGATACCTACTCCTAGCCACATAACAGGATTTACAAACATAACCCTCTTTGTTTATTAATTAAATCATTTACTAAAAAAATTTTTGAATTTGTAAGTAGCCTCTGGTGAATCTTCAATAAAGGTTTAAATTAACAGGAAACCACATTCATTTTCCATTAATTATGACATTTAGATTATTACAATTGCTAATAATCCGTCGGTAAAATTATTTTCTTTCTAAAAACACAAAATTTTGCCCATCGAAAATAATTTTTTTTCGAACAAGTTCCCAAACCATCTCTCACCCTATTTTTAATTCACTTTAATAGTGGAGTGGCTATTCCAGCATGAACACTATGCTAGTAAAATAATTTTATGAGTACCTTCTACTACCCCGTCGCCGTCATCAAAAAATGTAGTGCTGAAAATACTAAGCATATTACGAATTATTGTATTTGTGGCAAATTTTGCTATAGAAATTTTAACTCGAGATTTAAAATTGCGTCGCTGAGTTGACTGGGCCTATTAATTCCATTTTGTTTTGAAGACAATGGTAAAAACGAAATGTAATCGAATATAAATTTTTAATTGCGAAATACAGTGCGAAGTGAAATAAAATTTGATTTTCATGTCAATTTCAAACACACTTGCCGTTGCATTTGACAGAATTTTACAATTATTAAAAATGTTCTTACTTGATTAAATAGAACAAAAGAACATGTTGAAATTACATTATTCCGTCATAAACACAACACTGTTGGTGTCCGGAGGCTTACGACAAATCACGTGTCACTTTGAGTGTTTCACAAAACATGACAGTACGGAGAGGGTTGCAATACTGAAGTATGATGACCTGTCAGAACATTACACTGAGTATTCGCGTGTGAATACTTCCACTTGATACCATTCTTGTAGAGATATAAATTTAAATTAATATTAGGTAGGTACCTACCTACCTACATATTACTCATATAAGCAAAGTAATATTTATTTTAATATTATACATTGAAATTTAAATTTATAATGAAATAGTTAACATATAAACGAATTTTTGGAAGAGAAATTACACAATTTGAAACATCAATTTATTCGCTAGCATGTAGATATATATATATAGATCACAAATAAAACGGATCGTTGGTAGTAATTGCATTAACTTGACAGCAGATCGTATGTGCTCTGGACCGTAATTAACCAAATTAGTTACTGAATTATTACGTCAAAAGACATAGAAATTGCACACGAAACACTTCACTGACTCGTTATTTCAATCTTCTCTACTCTGCATCCGTACAAAATGTCTACTTCATTTTAAATTGTGAAGTATAAAATAAATCTGATTTTTAAAAACGTAAATGTTACGGGCCACTTTACGTACGAATAAGTTTTACAAGAAAATGAGATATCTCTAAGGAAACGATTGTCTCTTATGTTTACTGTTTCTTTATCAAAACAAATAGGGAATAAACAAAAAAATTTATATTTATATTTTAGTACATATAACATATCCGAATAACAACGTCATGCCAGAATTGACACCGTGTTACATATATTTAGACTTGTCTCAAAATATTTTAAAGGTGGCATGCCGTTTTCAATTATAACAATACAATGAAATATGGTAATATAACAACACCTAATTTCTTGTTTAAAACTGCTTCAACAAAGCAACAACTACATACGTAAGCCAGTGCTTTCAGGATTAAACCTCGAAAGAGATCACGAATGGACTAAATATGGTATAGTTAATAGTGTAAAATAACATAGAGAAGTCGAAATCAAATTGTGTGGGTCTCCAAATATCTGAAAATTCTGTTAAAAACTGACAAATTTGATTAAACAATGGTGTATGGTTTTCGATCATCGCTGACTCTGCAAAAACTAAGCGAGATAGCGATAAAGTATAAAGGAATTTTTTGTACCATGGCAAACATAAAAATGCCAACATGTGCGGGATAAAAAACAATCGGACATACAAAGAAACACAACAAAAAGAAATGGTTTGACACGCAATGCGTGGCAATGATAACAGCAAAAAGAGAAGCGACAATAAGATGGTTGAGAACATAAAAAACGGAACATGAATGAAAAAGAAAAGAAACTGTGAAAATATGCAAACAGCAGAAGCAGCAAGCAGCAATGAGATAGAGGAAAGCTTAAAGAATCCAAAAAAATGCTATAGAAGGATAAAAGAACAAAATCCAAGTATCAAGTTGGCGACAAAAGGATTAAAGGACAAATATGAGACCATAAAACACGAAACAGAAAAGATCCAAAATAGTTGGAACTAATACACTTTAGTGAACTCTTAAATGCAGAAACAGAAGAGAACGCAGCCGCGTACAAAACAACGTCGGCAGAAGAATAGTGTGAAATAGAACAAGCAGCCGAGGAATAATCGTAAGAGGTGTTCCTTGAGACAATAGCAAAGATGAAAAATAATAAAACTCCCGGATCTGGCAGCACAAACAGCGAGCTAAGAATGGGAGAGAATACAACTCTGGAAGAATGTACGAATTGATTTTGAGCGTGTGGAGAGAGAAGAGAATGCCAAAGGAGTGGAATATAGCTGTACTGATACTGATAGACAAAAAGGGAGATATGAAGGATATCATGAATTACAGAGGAATATCCCTCCTCAATGTATACAAAGTGCTTTCTGGAATGTTCCACACACGATTCCAAAAACACATCGACATCAAGGTGGGAGACTTCCAAGAAGATTTTAGACCGGGATGATCAACAATTGACGCATTACTCATGGTGGCGCAGATAATCGAAAAGTAGTATGAATGCGATATAAGAGTAGATATGTTGTTTGTCGATTTTAAGTAAGTAGCTATAAGAGATGGAAAACTTGACGATCCCTCCAAAACTTATATAACACAAATGACACTCCAACGAGCTACAGCAATGAGTAACCTATGAAGGAAATATGGAGGAATTCACTTTAGATTTGGGACCGTGAGAGGGTGACGCACTGTCAGTCATACTTTTCAACATTACCGTGGAGAGTGAGAAAAATTAAGTTCAGTGACGGGTCAATTGTAAATAGAGAAGTCCAAATTGTAATTCACCGATGACAATATCATCATGATAATAATAATTGCAAATTCCAAGGCGGCATTAATTGAAATGCTTAAAAGCAATAGAGGAAGAAGTTAAGAAGGCCGTACTCATTGTGAACGAAAAAATGACCAAATATACGAAATATCACAGAGGAGGAAATGAGGAGGTAAAAAAATTGCAAATAAAAGAACTCAACTTCAAAGTAGTGAAATCGTTTAAATATGTAGGAATGCAAATAAACAAACATCACGTATGGAAAAGAAACAGTTAGAGATACAATAATGGCCTGAAACAGGGCGTATGATAGTAATTACAAACTACTCATGAACATCAAACTACGAAAAACAACAAGAATTAAAATATACAAAACACCAACAAGACCGGTTGTGACCTACGGAATTGAAATAGTATGTTTAGCAACTTTAAAAAGTGAGGAGTGCTTGAGTGGAAGATATTGAGAAAAATTCTCGTTAACGAGGAGAAGTGGATAATAAAACCCAACCACGAAATATAAATGGAATTGGAGGGCCAAAATATAGTCAGACTAGTGAAATCCATGAGCTGAGTTGGCTGGGCCACGTGACGAGCGCGCAGGAGGAAAGAACGATAAAGAAATAATTGAAATGGAAACCTTACCTGGGCAGACCAAGAGGAAGGCCGTAAATCCGATGGCAGGTTGACGATAATGGCTATAAAAACTGTAGAGAAACAACCACAGATAGAAGAAAATAACGAAAGGTCATCTAAGAGTCAAAAACACACAGAAAGTTATAAAAGAGAAGTGAAAATCAAGAAATAAATGGGGACTGATCCCCCTAGGGAATGGATTCGAAAAGCATCCAGATATACGGCGATATTTCGGAAGGAATGGAATGCTGAATATATATATTTAACTCAAACTATTTTAACCTCCAATTAAATTTTTTGTTAGCGCGGTAAAACTTAACACTATCAAAATTCTATAAAAATTCAAGAGAATAAAAATTTATCAAAGAAATATTTTTCTTCTTCGTGACTCTTCCTTTGTTTGTGCTTATTTTCATATTATAGGACTTGTAGATTCCTTTTGAGTAATGTTTTCTTCTTCCGAAAAATTTTGATTTTGAATGTGAATGATGTATGTGGCATTTGTTTCTTTGTTTAATCCCAATTTGAAGTTGTAAGTCAGAATTAGGAACTCTTCAAAAGGGGTCTAAAAATAGGTCATTTGAAGACATCATCCATCTGATATGGTAGACGTCACTGATTTTCCGTCGACATTAAAGTTAAGCAATAATTCAAATAAGGTCACGTGCCCCTGGATTTTTAAAAAATTGTGTATCTTCCCAGATTTCCACTGTGTTCCATTCTGGATGAACATATTTTAACCATAACTGATGAACGGCGAAATTTATGTTCAAATGGCAAGGGAACAAAATCAGCATTATTCTTCGACCAGTACTTCCCGAGATATTAACAATTGAAGCAGAAACTGTTGTGCTGATAGTATTACGTTTTACCACGCCAATAAAAAATTAAATTGGAGGTGAAAATAATTTTTTTAATACGTAGAAATTATATTATGGTGCTCCAATAAGCCACTTATTTTTTATGACTATTAATTTAGTTTATGTTGTTTCCATTAATATACTAAGTAAAATTGACTTATTGGAGAGAATTCCGATTTCATCTCAAAGTTTGCATATCGAGTTTCATCAAATTCTTCAGTTTTTAATTTTTTAACTAAATTGTCGGGAATTTGGAGACCAAGAAAATTTACTTTCTACTTCTCTGTATTATTTTACACTTAACTATTGAATTCGCTATCTCTTTTCATGGTTTTTATCAAGAATCAGTGGGTTAGCATTGGGTTATATACGGGAATTATTAATTTACAACTGCAACTTACCGATCAAAAAAGTGAATCAATAATTTTGTAAATTAGAAAAATTCTATTCATTTTTAGTATAACATAAAATGTTATTCATATTTTAAAAAATTATGTAATAAAAATCTAAAAGTGTTGTAGCCAAATTAACGAATTAAAAATAAAAGTAACCGTAGATGAGTTTCATGAACTATTAGAACTGCTGTTAACCTTTCTGTTTGCTATCTTCTGAGGTCAGTTGTATTCGAATAGCTTTATCAAACATCTTCGGATTAGCACTAACTTAGATTACTTATGGGTTTAACCACTATTTTTTACAGTAAAGCAGCGATAATTTAGTCAACTAACTGATAAAAATACAAAAAGAAAATTAATGTATTTTACATTTTATGCTTCATTATGATATCCGAAGGTAACGCTTTAAGTTGACGAAAAGAAAATTAAATATTTTTGTGCTCTGAAAAATAACTTTTGTTAGTAAGAAATTAAAATAATAGTCACTGAATTATTAACAGTACTTTATAATTACATAGAACGTTCTTAAAGAAAACTTACATAAGTTAAATTATAATATAACTAAATATACAAAAATAGTTTTTTTTCCGAATAAAATAGTTCTACTGTAATGAAAAGTAATTATTTATACAAAGAACTCGAGAAAATTTAAGTTATTTGTGTCAAATTGGAGCTCGAATATTCAAAACCATATAAGAAGGCGAAGGAAATTTAAAAAGGAACAGGAAATTGGGCGAGTTCTTTTCCTATAAATCAAAGAGAATTAGAAGCTTTAGTACTATGATGAATCGCTGACATAAACATATGACTCATTTCTTTTGCATTTTAACGACATTTTCCTGCTCTTGTAATAATTTCCTTTCACCAAAAAGTGAGAAGTAAGTTTCCAATTTAATGTTGAAGCTAATTTAAATAGTTTTTATCGATTTTTCTATTAAGTTAGGTTGTTTTACTTTGAGTTGGAGATTAAATTTAGTTGGTCTAGATAATGCAATAATATTACATATGAAGTTAGTAGTACTACGTAATAGCATTTAATTAAGTAAGTAAAATTGTAAATGATAAATGTATGTAACATAACGTTAACTATATAATACCTAGTAGTAGCAAGTTTGCTACTTGCAGTTTGAAACTAAATTTGAGATGTCTAAGTAAAATAAATTGAAGTTGCGGTAACGCTTTTTCGCTTTCCATCGTGTTATTGTTGTTACTTAGAAACTCGTGATTTCATTACATTAACCGCTGAATAATTTGATAACGAGCTTCCAACAGTTGGCTAGTCTTGTGTTTATCTTCACTAACGTCTTAAACAAACTCCCAATTATCCCGCCTCAAACTCTTAAAGTGACTTCAACTTGGTTAACTTTTGTAAATAAAATTGTCAAGGGGTTTCCACTTTGATGTTCAATATAATTATGTATTTGAAAATTTTAATAATTTTAGTGGGAGCGTACATTATTCAGAAATCAATTTAATCCATTGAGAATTTTTCAGCTCACAAATAAAACTTGTTTACACTGAGCTTTCCCCTAGGTGTTGTTCTTAAAACTTCTTTTACAACTTGTTTCGTTCTTTTTTAGTTTATTCTGAATAAAACATTATACCAACACTACAATTTTGAGTTTTTATAAAATATTAAAAAACTAAACTTGGTGCATTCGGAAAATATAAATAAATAAATTGAAAAACTAAAATCCCATGGTATACTGCACGTGAAAGAGTTTTAAACTGATTATTTTTGTACCGATAGAACAAAACGTAGAAAATAATACAAAAACTTATTGATAGTATAAACAGGTTTCATGTGTTGAATGTACAATTTATTGTTATTTATGTATAAATTTGTTAACCAAATTTGCGAATATTTTCTTCATAAGTACTAAATTTTGAAACTAATACATTAAACTAATATTATGCATATTGTGCTATATGCATAAATGCATTTAATTACGTTACGAACAAAGCCCTAAAATGTACCAAGTTGACATTGCACATTAATTTTTGCGCAAAGTTGACCTTGCACGTTTAATCTGTGCAGTTAGAAATTTGTTGGCTTTCATGCACTTTGTACACCATTCTTGTACAATGTCAACATTCTGCAGCCCCAAGTGTGCAATGTTGATTTCTCAAAGTTACTTAGGTTATGTTAAAGTTTTCCGTAAATTACATTATATATGTCTAGATACCGAGTACCTACATACTCGTTCGGATAAAATAAACATTATTTGGAATACCTACAATATTTCAAGACATTTTCATATTTTATTTATTTATTTGAACAAACCAATGCGATTGTGAAATTTTTAATTGCGTTTCAGTTATTTTCTTCTACATTGACACTAAGTACTTCATTTGTACATTTTTTGCCACAATTGTTCTAAATTATTTTACATGTGCTCACTGTAAGAAAAAACATACTGAAATTTACAAATAGCTTAAGAATATGACGTTACACCCAGTGCCGCGTTTAGGCATGCGAGTACCCTAGGCATATTTTTTTGCCCGCCCCCTTATAATTAAAAATTGAAATTATAATAACAGTATATATTTATTAGCAAAAAAAATAAAAACTCTTGGAACAAAGACAAAAACATTTTATAATATTTATAATAATGAAAAAGGAAACAATATAATATACTCCTACTACTTTTTAACTTTGGTCTTTGGTAAAAAGTGACTCAATATTAAAATATGATGTACATACATATATAAAAGTAAATATTATATTTTAAGAGTTTTTTTTCTAGACTTTTCTTCAGCAAAATCATTTATGATTTCATCATAACTTACATTTTTTGTGATGTCGCATTCCAAAGACAAAATGGACAAGGCATTAAGACGTTGTTGGTTCATGGTCGATCTAAAATTGTTTTTAATCCTTGTCAATTTTGAAAACGATCTTTCAGACGACGTGTTAGCAACTGGAATTGCCAAATATATTCTCAACGCGATATCGAAATTGGGAAATGTTTCTCTTAATCCAGTTTCTCTCAAATATTTACAAATTTCCAGTGGAGATGCAATTTTGTTCTCTAAATGCACTTTTAAATGAATGCATTCATGAACGAACGCAGAATCTAAATCGTTTTCGTAAATATACATTAACTTTTGCGCTTCTTTAACTATTCTTTTATTGTCTAAATTTAAAAAATTTGTAAGGACATAAAATCGCTCATAGACACGTTGGTAAGCGCATAGGCGTCGGTTTAGATCTGAAGTAAGTGTATCGATAATAATATAAAATGTCCCGATTTTCATTTCATTTCTGGCTGAAAACTGTTCTTCATCACCTACACTCTCACCAAACTGAACCTTTCCTCGTTTCATTCTACCTTCTTTATATGTCTTTGAATGATTTTGTAATATATTTTTGGCTTCTTCTTCGTAAATTGCAAAATTGTTTCTTATCGAGTTTAAATATTTTATAAGTGCTTCTAATTCTCGAACCACAGAGCCCAGGTCAAGCGCAGGATTTTGCACGTATTTATTTGATGCGTTCATTCTCTCTAAAATGTGATGCCAAATGACGACAAGTAAAGAAGTTTCATATTCATCCATTTTTTCAAAGATTGAATGTGCTTCGTGTCTTACAGCTCCAGTTTGACTTTCATCATTGCTCAGCTCGAAAAGTGAATTTTTAATTTTCTTATACCCAGAATACAAAGCTTTAGTAGCATCTGCCCTTGCAGACCACCTAGTTTCTGATAGGGATTTCACAACAGGTGTCTTTAAATTCCTTGACAAAATTTCCCATCGGTATGTTGAAGCTGAGAAAAACGTGTAGAGATTTTGCAAAAAATGAAAAAACAAAGTAGCGTTTTGACATGACTCTGCTGCAACAGATCCTGTCAAGTTGAACGAATGTGCAGAACAAGGTATGTACTCTACAAGTTTGTTGTAATTTTTAATCCTGGCTTGCAGTCCTGAATATGCCCCGGACATATTCGATGCATTGTCATACGACTGACCGCGACAATCCATAATATCTAGAGCATACTCTTCTAACGCAGAGGTTACTGCCATTTCCAAATCAGCAGATTTGTGACCAGCCGATGGAATGTATTTAAGAAACCTTTCAATGGGTATACCTTCAGACGAGACATATCGGACTAAAAATGCCAGTTGATCAATATGTGAGACATCTGGTGTTGAATCTACTATTATAGAGTAATATTTTGATCTTTTTAATTCATCAATAATAGTTTTTGATACCCTTGTCCCCATTAAAAGTACTAATTCCTCGCATATAGTATTTGACAAATAATTGCAATTTCCCTGGCCCACATTTCCAAACTCGGCAAGATGTTCACGCAAAAACGGATCAAATTCACCAATGAGTTCCAAACAGCCTAAAAATTTTCCATTGCGAATTGATCCAATATTTGAATTTTCACCTCTAAGTGCAAGTCCCCTGGTTGTCAATGTAACAGTAGTCGCGATGACACGTTTTAAAACGTCACGCCAGTATTGCACTTCATTTCTATATGCAATTGATAAGGGAGCTATCTATACGATTAACCATTTTACTCCTTGAAAATAGACATAAAATGCTGGATCTATGATTGTGTGATTCTTCATGTTGTTTTAGTTTCGCGCTTGCATTTTTCCAGTAATTGAATCCTGTAGTAGTAAAAGAATTTTCTTCTTGCTGGAGAAATAAACGGCAAGGTATACAAAAGACACAACGTTTTGATGGGAAATAAAGTAGCCAATCTCGAAATTGTTTTTTCCCATTTAGCATTTTCTTGTAGAAATGTGTTTTGGTTAAATACCTATTTACCCCTGTAGAATGCTCTTTAACAGCAGAGTCTACAAAATTGATATTCGGGTTTTGTTTTGGGGGATTCCTAATAACCGCTTCTATAGTACTATCGTTAATTATCCAATCAGCTGGATCTTCAGATAACACATATCCTATTGCTAATGATGAAGGTGAGATTTGTGTTTCTATTGTTATATTTTCAATGTCGCCAGCGTCCATAGTCTGTGATTGTGTTTCATCATTTTTGTTTTGTATTTTTAATTCCGTTGAGGTAGACGCACATGGCTCAATAGGTGTAGATACAGAAGTAAAGAACGAACTAATCTTTGGAATTTTGTTTAGCAGTGATCTTTCATTTTCGATTGTTTCTTGTGCCTTCTTTCTATAAGCCGCACCACTAAGCCGATTCCGTTTTTCCATATTTTTAATTTACTAAATAAAAATTGTTCAAGTTACACACCACCAATTAAATAATAAAATTTTCACTTATCAAATATCCAAATCGGAAAACGTTACTAATTAATTTTTTAAAGCTATGGACAAATTACCGTAGTAAAGAACTGATCGTATAATGCGTTTATTATACATACAAGACTAACGGATTATTAAATATTTTAATAATTTTCATCAGCCTGGCGTCAGTAAATCTCGACACAGCAATTATTGCTACAGACGCTAAGTCAGCATTACGTGCCGATATACAGTCAGAGAACGACTTTATAGTTATGTACATTCGAAGCAATGCCTATTTTGTGGGATCAAACTACATAACAAATACAAACGAAATGACGCATACGAGATATTTTTCTTTCTCTTGAGTAACCAGATATTTAAATAAGTAAAATTTACAATAAAGTTTTATTTATGTATGTTACTTTAGCAAATAAAATAATATTTGTTTTTATATAATATTTTAATGTATTTGTGGCGGTTCTACTAATTTCATTATGTTTAATTTTTATTTGTTAAATTTTTTATTAAAATTAATAATTATTTTTGCCGCCCCTAAAAGACTGCCGCCCTAGGCAGCTGCCTTCCTCGCCTAATGGATAAATCGGCACTGGTTACACCCCTTGCGAGTGTCTGGATTCAAAAACCGATAATATGTTATTGAGAACTACTCTATAGCCAAATTATTTCGGTTTGAATGTTGTCTATAGCCTACAGCTTTCATTAATGTAAAATTTTAAATAAATCTGATAACAATGTACAGTCATGGATAATTACTTATCAGTGGCGTGCAGCCACCAACCAACTTGGCGTGCAGATTAAATTTTCTTAATCCAAAAAATTGTACACTGGATTTTGAGAACAACCAATTATATAAATATCCAGCGTTTTTATCAGAGTTTCATGTTTATGTTAAGTATATTATTTCAAAACCTTTGACCTCCATATTTGAATTGTTTCATGCTGCTGTTTTATTATTAAATATTATTTTAATACATTCGGAATTTATTTGATTTCTATTAAATACCTGAGGTAGGATTCCGCTAATTTATTATCTAAATTTGGCAATTATAAATTATCCGTAATAATTACTTCCATAACTGGACTAATAATTATGTTATAATATTCCCAACAAATATTTTAGCTGTAAATCGGCCATTAACTAACTGGTAGCTATGTTTAGCTGCTAAGTAGCCATTTAACCAGCCGATTTACAGTTAAAAGGTTTGTTGTGATTATCGTTGCTTATCCTTTCTCAGAAAAGGAATGGGTATAGTAACAGTTTATTCCAGAAGGCCGCAGGGCCGAGTTCGGAATTGGGTTTGCGATTCGAACCCGGAAGTTCTGAAACTCAACCATCGATTACATCAAGCTTCTGATGTAGTTATCACTTATTTTTATTCATTTATTTTGTTCGTACAATTCAGTTAAAGCGAGATATTTGCTTTCTGATATACTTTTTCTATTTTAGTAATTACTGAGGTGCTTTCTCTAGCACTTAGTACATGAATATTCTGAACTAAAACTGAACTCAATTAAATTGTTCATTTACTCTTTTAAAACGTTTCATTACTATTTCAGGGTCTAAATTGAAATTAAAGGAAGGAGTATTTTTTTCTTTGATTAACCCTTAGAAATTGTAAAATCTGCAAGAATTTCATTTGAATCATCTACATTTTCAAAACCCTTTACTGAGTCTTTCCTGTTTACAGCAATATCCTACTGCGTTTCTTCTGAAATTACATAGGGTAACCGATTATACCGATTAAACGGCGGAAAATCCACCTTCATGAAATATCTATTAAAAAAAAAGGCCACAAAATTATCCGCATCGGATAATTTTGGATCGGGGTCAAAAAGTAGAAAGTTAGAATTTTCTAAAACTACTTTATTTTTAATTATTATTATTATTAGACTACAATATTTATTATTCATCCTATTAAATAATTGTCCATCTGACCTCAATAATTCGCTATTATTAGACACCTATACCAACTAAATAACTTACTTAATCCTTCCTCCTTAAAGTTGAAAACTAACCCCCTCCTACAGCATACAGAACACTATCTACCTTCCACCATTGTGATTTAATATTTAAAACAAGACTTCCAGAAAACGTAGTTTGAAACCTGCTAATGTTACAGTGTTTATGCCTTTTAGTTCTAAAAAGAATTTTGTGTATTATTTAAGTTATTCTAAAAATAAATTTATGATTAATTTTATGTGCTTCCTAAAATTGATAAACATTTAGGACATTTGATAGAATAATATTGATTTTAAGCGTATAATTATTTTTATGTGAACTTATAAGCAAAATCATTCTCTTACCCAACTAATAGGTCCAGGAAGAACATACTTAACCAGGTAATGTGGAACTTGCTTTTCAAACATAAAGAGTTACCCAGAGAGTTGTAGTTCAACGCTGGTAAGCGAGAGAGTACGTTCTACAGAGAGCTGAAATAATAGTGATTGAAAATCAATTATAGTCCAAGCTGGACGTTATAGCCCGGGAACGGTTACCTCGGGGTTGTAATTCTTCGAAAAAATTCACGCGAAATTATCAATTTGAGTATGTAGTATATAGGTATTGCCCTTTGACAGTCATTTTTAACGATAAACCTCAAGCTAAAGCCCTCTTGAAATTCAAACTCCAAATAACTACTTGGGGCTGTTATCTATATAAATATTCTATAAAAAAGATATTTTCTTATCCATTTAATCCGCGATTGAATAAAGAGGCCAAATAATAACCTATCGAATACATCATGTAAACAAAAGTTATAAAAGGTGAAATTTACAATTCCATATATTTTAAGAATTGTTTGGAATTTGCTTTGCGAAAAGCAATAGTCTATTATATGCTGAAACATGGAAAACATTTCATTACAGCCGTGAGCTAAGATAGATTATCGAGATGGGAAACACCGAGGTAATCTATATCCCACGACAGTAATGAAGCTTTCTGCCGAATTAAGTATACTCGTACTGTTCATTCGCAAGCAGTTCGATTTAAAGAGGAATTAACAAATAAATAAAAATATATCGAGTTTTATTTATTGCTTCATCTTCTTCTTAGATTGTCGTTCCTGATTACAGGTGTTGGAGACCTCTCTCCTATGCATGTGTTGTGCATTTGAACTATTATGACATATGTACATATATTGGGGACTTACTGCTTAACGCGTGCTCCGAATAGCAGACTACACCTCGGTAATTTGACATTGCCTCCCGAGAGCAGACGGTCAGAATAAAGTTTTACAGAGTCCGGAGTTGGACGAGGTATTCGGCATTAGCAGCTACGCACTTAACCGCTAAGCTGACGACCGTTTCTTATATATTATTTGCATTTCTGTTCAAATACTTTCACTA
Organism: Podabrus alpinus; assembly: GCA_932274525.1. Lineage (NCBI taxonomy): Eukaryota > Metazoa > Arthropoda > Insecta > Coleoptera > Cantharidae > Podabrus > Podabrus alpinus. The sequence goes on along the minus strand of OW026457.1, from coordinate 59,922,257 downwards.
CAGAGAAGCACCGGTTTGGATGTAATGGTGATATGCTTCTATAAAACTTAACCTAATATCCAAATATCAGTTCATGAAGTGACAATTTTATGAACTTTGAAGCGGGTAGAAAGCAATTCACCTGTTAGTAGTGGATTGTACCTACCTCTAGAAAGATTCGAAATTTCACCATTTTTCGTATTAACAGAGTGAAAATCAAGGTAGTTAATAATAGGAGAAAGTACATGCTGTAAATAGAAAATAATAAAAGTTATCAAGAATGAAAATAATCAGCCTCGCAAAAACAAAAGAATAAAACTGAAAAGTTTTGAGAGAAAGATAGTGAGCAAAATACTAAGCTTGGTAAACATCGAAGACGAACAATACAAAAGCAGATGAAGAAACATTGATGAGATATTAAGACGATGAGACTAGGATGGATAGATCGTGTGATGAGAGCCCCAGAAAAAGAGTTATCAAAAGTATAATGAAATGCAGAGAAAAAGGGGGAGGCCTACATCACAATGTAAAGATGATGTGATAAGTGATCTTAAAAGTATGGAAGTAAAGAATTGGAGATATGGATATGGTAAAGTTATAGGCGAAGCGAGAACACATAGCAAATTCAGAATGGAAAAATGGGGACTATTTCACCGCAGCACAATTATTTGAAATCATCAAACAATGCGGTTATATTCCACAAGGAATAAAACCTCGAAGAAAAAGAAGAAACGTTGATCAATTACCAATTGATTGCGAATAACCAAATTACCCAATGAATAAAAGTTAATTTACCGTAAATCTGGTATAATTTCGTGTTTATCTTGATATTTAGATGAATTTCGCCTGCGTGCGAAAAGTAAAGAAAATTACCCAATTAATAGAAGTTAATTTATCTTAAAATTCTCCAAATTCGTTTTCGCTCTGATTATTTAGATTAATTTTACTCGGTTAATAAATTGTAAAGTACTTTTAACTTAATAAATTTATTTTCTCTGTAAAATGTTATTTTTCACTTTGAGGTTCCTAAAATTAACCTCTAATAAACAATTTTCTATAAAACCACAAGATAATACATTACACTTAGAAATAATGTAATTTTAGATAGAAAATCCATTTTTATTATATAAAATTGCAGTTACCTCCTAGTTTTTGGATAATTTTCCATTTTTAGAGTAGTTTGTAACGTACCAAACTGTATTAAGAAAGCTTTAAATTTTTATGGTTGGAAATTACCATTGATGGAGATGAAGTAGAAAATGGTGGCACTTCGTTGATTAATCACAATTTTAATAATAAAACTTGGCGCAGTTGGTTTATGCTCACTCCACGTTTTCTAGATAAAACAAAATTTTCGGCAAGGAACCCAATATGTGTGGAAAATAACAGTATTGACAAACGTGATTGACATGCCAACAGTAGAATTCAACGTTATAACACTATACAATATTTTAACTATTAAAATATTATTGTACATTTTAAATAAAATTATTTGCAATTATTATGCAAAGCACAAAGAAATAAGTTGCTGAAAATAAACCTGTACTAAAAAGAATAATTTTTACGTTTCACCTCTACACATAAAAATTAAGTATTGGGATGTCAGAATAGTTCGATCTGTAATTCCCCCGCGTCATATCGATATCTTGCCCGTTTCTTAATTTCGTTGAAACCATATTTTTTTATACCTCTAACCAATTTGCTATTTAAGAGTTTTTCCGCTCAATTTCGGATAAAATTGATAGCAGCTTGTGCTATAATTTAAAACTAAACCAAATTTAGAATAGGAATACACAGTTTTGAATAGGAACTTAATTTTCTAGCTAATAAAATCAAAAACCAATTCAGTTACCGTCATTATTAATAACCATTGTACACAACACAATTATTTTAAATGACTCTAAAGGAGGGTGTGTACGACCCTTCTGTTTATTATTTGAACCCCACACGATAAGAATTTATTTGTGACAAATTTGATTTGATAAAAAAGTATTCGTCAAAAAGAACAAAGAAAAATTATAACGAAAAACAGTATTACATTTTTTGTAACAATAATAATTGGGTTTAGAATATTTTTAACATTGTATGCAGCTGCAGTTTCCACATCTGTAAATATTAGGTACGTTAATTGAAATTGAACAGGTGCAATATTAGTTTTGATAAAAACATCAAAGACTGTTTATAATGTGCAATATCATTTTGCGCCCCAGATTTTCATTTATTCATTGAAAATAATTTAGTAGCACAGCAGGTCGTTTGGAAAATCCGGTGCAAGAGAGAAAAGGCAATAAAAGTACCGTGGGGGATATCAGTACCATATTCATTGTTTATTTGAAAAAGAAATAATCTTAAATTCGTATATTCATTTGTAGCAGCAATTTTGCTAATTTTAATCGAAGAAACCAATTTTAAATACAAATTGAAAAAATTTCGGAATGGAACGCAACAACCGATGCGCTTCATTTCGAAAAATTGTATTTTTAATAAAGCCGAATTAAGCTTCGGAAATTTAGTTTATAGATCATAGAAATAAAGTTTTAAACTTTCTTTTTAGTGAAGTAAGTTCAACTAGGCACAAAATAACTTGGGTTGTACTTATCTTGATCAGCACATTGATTGTATATTGTAGGAAATAAGTTTTCTTTGAGGACTTTTCGCTTAGATAGAACTACGTAATCATGTAAAAATGCGATTTAAAGTTAATAAAAATTTCAGCAAAAATCTATTTGATATGTTTGAAATGTATCGAATTGAAGTATTTCTTGAAACAAAATCAAAAGAACTTCTGAGTGAAATAACAGCCAAGTTTTCGGTGAATTGCACATGAAGTGATGCGCTACTATCAAGTTAGCTTGATCGAGTTTATCGGTTCAATTATCCGCCTCTAATTGCTAACCTGATTTAGGACTTCCTTATCGGTTTTTTATCAATTCGCTGTGTTTCTGAAGCCTTTAACTTTTTATTTTTAAATTTCAAATCATTTTTCATGTTAAAATCTTTTAATTCCAATAACTTGTTACATAAATACAACTTACTTGTATTTAAATTTAATATTAAAGCATGTAGCAAATAAATTTTTTTTAAATTTTGTAAGCCAATCTTTTTGTACGTATGGTCGACATTGCAAAAAGATAAGGTTCCCACAGGAGAAGTTGTTTTCTTAAGATATTTGGTAGCAAAAACATTAGTATTCTATACCGGTTACATATTTTATATCTTTTGTGGGTATTTCCCGACAAGGATATTATTCGGGACGAGCGATTTCAAGCAAGTAGCTCATTTCGGTTGACCACCGTGTTATTGCTGTCCTGTGTTTGTACTGTGCGCTGGCTTGAATTGCGGTTGTTTAAATTCCGGTCACGGTGTAGACTCTCAACAGTTCTATGCACCATTCAGCACTTCTTCCGCAGGTTTTCAAAGTTGAAAGGATTTTACCGAATTGGTGTTCGAATTGTAAAAGAGTGGGACAAGGAATTGTCCGGCACAAAGACGTGTTTGGACATATTTGCGCTCAGAAACTTTTTGAACCACATGAAGTTTGTGAAGAGTTTCTACGTGATTTGAACTAAAATGAAATGCGGATCTCACTACAACAAAGATGTAGAATTCTCGTAACTTTTTTGTTTTATTGTAAATTACATTTTTTTGCAAATGCAATAAATTAAATTTCTTTTACTTGTAAATTTATACCAAGTATCAAATATCATTTTTTGAATACTTTACCTTTATAACATATAAAATTATTATTATTTAGTCTACTGTTTTTCAGTTTAAAGCTATAAAATGAATATTGCCAGCTTATTTGTTGAATTTTGCAAATGATTTATAAATCACAAACAGCAAAATATGTAAACTGCATATTTCTTGTAAATATCTCCAATCTGCAAATAGAAAGAGGTATAATAACTACGAATATTAAATACACAACTTAAATTATCTTATATAGGGAATGTCAATAAGGACTGATCATTTAATTTTTAAGGAAAATCTTCTTGCCATGAATGTAAAATTAGAAATATATTTTCAATATTATATCAAGTTATATAAAAATATTTTTTTTTGGTTGTTAAAAACAATATGCTGATTTATTCTCGAGTTACTGATTAGTTAAAATGTACATTACAAAAATAGACAAGCGTAAAACAACTGCTTTTCATGAAACAATAATAACAGCAACATAAAAAAAATCCTTGTTAATACTAATTTATTGTTATTTAAGATAATTATTTGTTTTTCTTATTGTAGCTCTTGTTTCTCATTTCATGAAAGTAAGTTTAACATTTTAAATAATTACTCGAGAATAAATTGGCTCATTTTATTCTTATACCCCTACAAAACTGAATTTTTTTATAGCCGCCTTTTGACATAATATGGGAAGGACATGGTTCTATTTAAATCACAAAGTTGCGCGGGCGGGGCGAGGAATGAAATAAAATTTTCATAATAAAACATTCTTATTCTCATTGATGTTAATCAGTTAATGTGGTTAATTACGAGGACGCCTCAACAAATTTTAAGTTTGTTGGGTCAAAAGACAACACTGCTTATAGCTTTTGTTTGACATATTGGAAACAGTGGGTTGCTATTTAAAATATTATAGTTAAGTGGGCGCGGGCCTGAAGGTGAGAATCAAAAATTTGAAAATTACAAATTATGTGTTTCTCAGTGTTCCCCCTCCGTTAATAAGTCGCCGCAATTTTTGTTGGATCGATATTGTATTAGTTTTGTACATTTTTCCCCCCAGAAAATTTACAATCTTTCCAAAGACAATAAGTAAATAGTTTGACTCAAAATACATTAACACATTTAGGTATATTCCATTGGCTTATACCTTTAAATTATCAATTCACATAGTGAATGTACATATGGAGCCGGGCAACTTTTATGTACACAATATTAATAATTAGATGTTAAATCGATTCATTAGGTCTTGAGGTTTGAACCTTTTTAGTCTACGCCTGACGGATTGTTCATTAGGCGTAGACTAAAAAGGTTTAAACCGCAAGACCTAATGAATCGATTTAACATCTAATTATTAATATTGTGCACACAAAAGTTGCTCAGCTCCATGTGTAAATTCATATGTAACTTCCTAGTGACTCCTAGCCGAAACTAACGCACTGTCAGTTTCGAAATCGTAAAACTAATCTTTGACGTCATGACGTGAAAATCGGCGCCTGGATCCTAATCAACTGATACGACCAAAGCTGACTACTATTCTAGTAGAACACGAAATCCGTAAAAAAATTGACCAAATAGAATAACTCATAATTTACCTAAGCTTGAAAGCACACCACTAATCTTTTTTGCTAACTATTGCAGTTAAAAATATAAAAGAATAATAAATTAAACCATCAGAAAGAACATTAAATTTTTTATTTAACGAATGATACTCAGAAATCTTATAAAATTTGCGTAACATAATTACGCAAACTTGAAATCGACCGAAATCGCCCACAGATTAAAGTGTTGAGGTGGTGGCTTGCAGGAAATGAGATGGAAAGGACAGGGAGAGATAAAATAATACACGTTGTTCTTTGCTGGAGAAAATAATCAAGAAAAAAATGGCACATGTTCGAATTTCATTTGACATTTGACATGAAAGACCAACAGTTGCGTACGCAGCAGAAACGCTGTGCCTATCCCGAACAGAGACCGAAATACTGACAAGATTCGAAAGGAAGATTTTACGAATTATCCTACGCCCAAAAAGGAATGCGAATGGAAAACAGAGATTCTGGATGAATTATGAAGTTCTTCATGAGTCTAAAGGAGAAGATATAGTAAAATTCATCAAGTTGCAGTGAATTAAATCGCTACAGCAAATAATACGGAGTCAGGTTGAGGACATTGTGAAAAAGATATCCTTATGAATGTCAAGTGAGAGTAGGATACAGGAAAGACCGAGGATTAGATGGTGCGAGCAGGTGACGAAGGATCTGATGGATATGGAAATGTACAGGTGGAGGGGGATGTTTGGGGACAGAAGGAAATAGAGGGAGTAAGTTTTGGAGGCTGCTATACAAAGAAAATTGTGAACAGTTGTCAATTTTTGTGCATGTATGAAAATGTTTTATATAATGAATTTCAGTGAGGATGTAATTCAACAAAACAAACCAATCAACATTGAGAAGCTCTGAGGAAGCACATCCAACAAACAGTTCAGCATACTTAAATAACTTATAAACGTGCGAATCAGCGTTGAAACATTTGAATATAAAATTTTAATTAAAGATAATATTTCAACGGTCAGAAATGCAAATAAAATTTTAAATCCAACTTATCCACAATAAGCAGTCGAGTTGCGATTTGCCTACATACCAACAGAGTCTCCTGTGATCTGCGGTTCCTCGTCTAAGCTGTCGTACCAAATCAAGTTACAATCGGGCCCATCATCTGTAATTACCTTTTTTTAAGATTTTATTTGCACTCTTTTATATACATAGGAAGATAGGAATAATATGGTGTTTATTTACACTGTTGATTATAAAAGGAAAATGGTTCTGACCAAATATGCAAAAACTAATCCATGCAAATACAACATAGTTATAAGGAACATTTTCATACATTTTTAGGACGATTCATTGTCCAGTTCTTAGATAATAGTAATTAAATAGTGACAAATTTATCGAAAAATAATAAATTTCAGTTATTTAATCACAAAGCCAATCGTACCCGAGTCATTCTTTGACTTTTTCTCCTTCAATTTTCTTTTATAACGTATTACCTTTGATGTTCACGTTCTGTTTTCTTAGTTTATAAAAAATATAACTTCTTAAAAATATTAAAAAGTATCAAACTTGATAAAAAATGTACATAATTATTCAACTCGTCGAGAATTACCGAAAATCGCAAATGCTCGTATACCCGACGTTTCTTGAAGCCGGTACAGTAAAAGTAAAAAAAAAACATAACCAAAGACTGTCCCAATACAAACTGTAATACAATCCAAATTATTATAAAGTGCGAAATTTTATCAATAAATTCAGAGCATACATATTTAATCGTCGTCGTTTTCATTATAAACAAAATCCTAGACGGATGTTTTTCCACCAAACAAAGGAGCTTATTAGCTAATCAACCTGCCATCTGACATTCTCACCTGTTTCTGAGAAAAAAACCTCCTCAGATCCAAATATAAGTGAGTCGCATACGATCAAATTAGCAGTCCCAAAGCCATGGAAATGCACATCAAATGATCCTTGATAAAACTGCAGTTGAAATGAAATCTTCCTGCATTGGAATTTCATGATATTGAAAATAAATTATACGAAAAAAAACACATTCACTTAATAATAATAATAATAATAATGTTTATTAAGCAATAGATATATATACAAACAAGTAATAAACATTGCTTAAAAGGCAAAAGTTCAGCAGAGCTGTTTTTCAACCATTGCCTATCATTTTAGGTCAAAACAATCCAAAAATCCAAATTAAAATTTCCAAGTGTCAAAGTCAATTTTTCAACACATCTCCAAATTCCACTTTTAATCTCATTCAATCGTCTTCCCCGCCTTCGAAATAGTACTTCTAGATGTTTTTAGAATGTTTTTCTTGCATTATAAACCTTTAAATTAGCAAAGTTCTGGGAGCTACTACAGACGCGTTCTGTCACTTCAAATTTAGAATTTAATTTCGTGAATTTTCATACAATGTAACATATTTTATAATGTTACAAAGGATTATTTACCTGCAAACTATAACTTTGTCCTTTAAATCAAAGAAAAACCAGGAAGCACTATTAATTTTCCGTTTTTCAAACAGAACATTTTTATGCATAAGTTTTCAAAATTTTAGTAAAGTAAGTTAAGTTTTACGGCTTACCACTGTTTCCCGCTTACACCGTTAAGGGAACGGCATGATTAACTACCTTCTTTAAATGCTTGTTCATAGTCAAGTTTAAGTGAAGTTTCATTAGATTTTTCGCAATCAAATACAAAAATTACAAATAAAACAGTTTAGATTTAATCAAAGTTGTAAAATTTTAAGCGTCCAGTCGTGATTCTGGATCTATTATTTAAATAGAGAATATCTTAACTCGTCAAAAAAAAGCACAAAATACAGGTGTCAACCAAAGTCCCAAATGCAATTGATAATATGAGCTAAGACACTATGAATTAAATATATCGTTAATAAATTCCGCATTTGGACTATTTTCAGGTTTAAGTGAAATTAATATTTTTAGAATCTTCTTATTACGATATACATAGTACACATAAATTAACTTTCACCCCGAGAAATCAGATGCAAACTCAACACCGGCCACCACATGCCTTCACATCGATCTGAAGATATGTGAAAACAGTTTTAAATCTTGGTTTCGATTTAATTTTCCCCTTAACAAATTACTCATACTTGGCTATACTATACATATTTGTTTTCTTAAAAACCCTATGCTGCAGTCTCACCCTGGTAATACGATGTAATACATCAATAGAAAGATATGTCGACCTACAAAATGTCGGTCCGGGCAACATGCGAGTGTTTCATTACAGTTTATATTAACATAAATAATAATTGGGGTACTGAAATAATTTGGATTATGCCAAATATTATTTACTTATTATTATTAAAAGGGTCCAAAAGAAATTCTCAAGTAGATCAATATTGACTTGCTTGTCACTTATTCCCTACTTATTATTAAATAAATTTGTTTCAAGTTTATTTTTTTATTATAGGTTTATTATTATCAAACACAATAAAAATATAGTTACTTAATAAACAAAATAGTCAGTTATTTGTATACTAAAATGTGCTTTAGCTTAAGCAATAATAATATATAAAAGTGCTTGGTTATTGATCAATCAAAGGTGGTACCGGTAATTTATAATAAATTTATGATTGGAAAGGTCAAAAGATGTTATTAAATTTAAATGTTTAAAAATTTGGACCAATTTACAACAGAAAAAATTCCAAAAATGTAAAGCTTTTACATTTCACATTTATTCGAATAATTGCCGCTTTTTAATGTCAACTTTTTTATTTTGTACGGTAAATTGGCAGGTCAGCTATTAATAGAAATACGATTACTCGTATTGATTGCTGATTTGAAATATGCTTTTAATTGAAAATTTACTACAAATACGAGTGGGTAAACAACACTCGGGTCTTTAAAAAATAATGAAGTAATTTTGAAAATTTACTTTATGTTTAATTGCATTTGCAATTAAAAAATATTTACATTAAGTAAATTTGTATAAACAACTTCTCTAAGCTAAAGCGATTAATATAAACTTTAATCAAGATATTTATGACGTTAATCTTGGTCTAAAACGAAATGTTATTGTGTGATAAGGATTATAATACAAATGTTAATTTCTGTTCATGTTTTCCTTTTGGGTATAATTTAAAACACAAAATTATTGTCTAATTTTATAACTTGTAGAGCAACATTTCAAAGTTATTATTAGAAACAATAAATAATATATTGTGGACTCTAAAACGGTAAAGAAATTTAATAAAATTTGTAATAAAGAAATTGAGCCAGGATAAGCGAGGTGGGCACAGGTTATTAAACAAAGCAAAAAAATATTTACTTTTAGCGTGTGTTTCTATGGAAGTAAACGATTTTTGTTTAGTGCTTTAATCTCTTCTATTAAAAAATAAACCTTAGCTTAGTTCAGCAACCTGTGCCCGCTGCACTTTAGCGCTACTGAAAGTTTGTTTATATAGGTACATTATACGTTTTTTGCTTGTTCAAATTCTTATAGCAAGAAGAGCGCACTTCGTGTTTACAGCAGCTCTTACTATAAAACTTAACATATCTGAAAAAAGGCGTAGCAGAGAAAAGAATTTAATAGGTTTTAAATATTTAATTACCGAAGAATTTTTGACCCAGCCCACCTTTTAATTTTAACGGTATTATTATTTCTTTGAGCTGACACAGGCGACGCGACGCGACGTTCAGAAAGTTTTACGCCCAGCGGTTTTCAACCAGTGGTACGCGATGGACCTTACTGCGTAACCCCATGCTGACGCAATGCTTATTCACTGCCTCTACAGGTTTTTTAAGGGTAGTAATGTAATAAATTTTGAAGTTTTTGTGTAGATTATATTTTTTGGTATATTTTTTTTGTAAAATTCAAGAAAACGTGAAAATCAAATAACATAAATTAGATTTTCAGCTTGTCAAATATGTGTATTAGAGTGTTAGAATGAACCCTTCAAAATTCTCTGTGAGCTTCTCCCCCAATTAAAGATTTTAGCCGCCCCGAGCGTGGATTTTCGCCTATAAACCGCTTAATTTAAATTTTATAGACAATTATAATAAGGCGAAAATTAAGAGCAGAAAATGCTGTACAAAATGGGTTGTCCTGAGCTTTTCTTCCGATGATGAAAATGAAATGTAGGAAATTTGTGGTATATCTCACCGGATATCACCCTATCGCTAACTGACTGAAAGCAATGCTGAAGATTAGTTTCACAAGTGGTTCGGATTGAAAATACCCAGTTAAATTAGCAACTCAACTGTAGTATGGCTATAGTTAATTTACCTTACCGAAGAACAGTTGGTATAGCGTCATCTAATCACAGGATGCTCGCGTCCTCCGAAAGACATAAAACGTCTTATCGATTTATATTCCCGTTGATAAATTTTATCGAATTCACTTGCATAAATGTCGTTGATTAACAATTACAATAATATTGTTTTTTAACATTTCCAAATTCTAAAATCAAATTTGGGAAGTTTAACCCCGCTTTGTTACACAATTAAACCTTTATTTAATTTTAATTTAATAATTTTGCTTCATCACTGATTCTGAATACGGCCATGACCGTAGATATTCATTGTAGTATATTCTTTTGTTAAAATGATTATAATGACATATTCATCAACTATAAGTTTACAATTTTAAATAAGTTTACAAACAAGTTTATATTTATACGAAAAACTAAATTGGAAAGTTAAAATACTCAATTGGATCAGGAACCGATAGGGAGTTTTTGGTTAATCATTAGAAACTCATGCTCTAACCATTTTTTCGAATTTATTGCCTAGACCCCTAGACTAATAAATGAAACTTCCAAACAATATCAAAGAAGCAGTTTTCCCAGTTTTCTTCATTTATAGTTTAACATTTACGCTTTTTGTCACTTTTTAAAATATTTTGATTCGTTTTTCTGGACTGTTCTTGAAAATCTATTTATACTTTTTTCACTCGTTCACTTTTTCGCAGTCTTATGATAATATATCCAATGCTTGATATTTGAGATTTCTCTTAAATTACTGTTAAAATGCCAAACTAAATGAGTGCTTTTAAAAGAATCAGTTGCCTTGGATAAATAATCGCAAACTAATTGATAGAATAAAATTAGATGAAAGAACGACTGAAGGTGCATCAAATACTTTTTCCTTAGCTATCATTAAACCAAATATTGCTATTCTACTATGCTATTAACAGAAATAAAAATTAACTAAAGAAATAAATTCAAGAAAATGGTGATAATTTTTAATGTGTATTGTGAAAATTATAAATTTGAACTTTTATGATTTGTCATTTTGTAACAGGGAACCCCCTTTTTTAAATTTCATTATTTACTCTAGTATTTTAAGTCTGTTTCTGTCACAAACTGGTAAATTCAAAATAATTTTTCAAGTGTTTATAAATAAAATTTCTATGCAAATATTTGTCAAATATTTGAACGAAAATATTTGAAAAACTTTAACAGCGATTATCTCAAAACTCGTTTTCATTGCTTAAATCATTCTTCCACCTGGGTTCTCAATTGCAAATTAAATTTGGTAATTTTGATCGGCCAATGTAGTTTGTATTATTTTACATGTATAGTGCAATGTATTATATTTTTAATTATTTCTAAATAATTAATTCTGAGCGTTTAATATTTTATTATAAATATAGCCGGTATCCGATTTTTTGTAGTAAATGAAATTTAATTTATAATTGTGTGGCAATATTTCCTTAATGCCGCGGTATTTGGATGCCCATCAATTTGGTCACTTTACCTACGATCTACAACTGCCATGCTCATGTGTTTAGATATAATATTGTCATGATTCAATCGTCAATAGAGATTGATAATCAGTAGTGATGCAAACAAGCATTTACAGGTAGCATGAAAATTCTTTTACGATTTAGAAGGTTCTCCGAAATTACGGGAGACTCGAAGAAAGAATACAATAAATTCGGTTAATAATAAAGACAAGTAAGGAATGGGAAAATCCAAGAATGATATTGAAAAGTACAAGCAAATATTCACAAATTAATTCATTAAATAAATTGTTAGATGTTAAGAAATTGTTATTAAGTAAAAAAATGTATAATAATGTTAGATTAAGTTGTGCGTCAAAAGAAGAAATTACGTGGGTTCCTAAAATCGGTTGAACAATAATGCAACGGTAGTTGTCCGAGGCGTTCGAAGTGTTTCAAGCAAGCGATGATCGCAACGGCAGGCGGATAGAACGGTGAACACTCAGAACAAAAACGAAGGTGTAAATAATTTAATGACACTTATTAAATTAATCAATTATCAAAAGTGCAAGAAAACTTACTAGGTAGAGAAAATATCAAGTAGGAACAAAAGGGATTTTTTTTAAAATAACCTAGCAACGATTAGATAAATAAAGGCTTCTCCCAAGAACGCCAAAGCGTGGAGCACGTAGTAATTTCGTCTCCGAAAAAGTGTGATAATTAATTATAAATTAATGCATAAAGAGTTGAGATCTGAAAAGAAGTGATAATTAGCACGTGTACCAATCAAAATAAGTGTGGTTATAAAAGAACAAGAAGACTTACCTGGAATTATTTGGAATAAATGGTATGGTGATAGGATAAAACAATCCTATATAAAATATTAATTGGAGCCTAGATGCACAAAAACTGGAATCAATAGTAGAAGCAAATTTCTGGATCTATTAAGCACGCTTAGATCACGAGAAAGAAAGCGAAGTCGCCTACGCAAGGAGTGACACCAATGTTGTGGTAAGAACACTGAAAACTTAATTTTTATAACGTGGCGCGAGTTCGAATAACATTAAACCGGTTTCGGGAAAGAACTAGATTAATTTTGTGGCAAGAGTACGATTTAATAATAAGAGTTTGTTGTCATAATAGTTAAGATGTTTTATTATGTTAAATGTTATAAAGGTCATTTTTAATTAACAAATGAAAATAAAATTTAATTACAAATTGTATAAAAAAATAGTTGTATCATTCGGGGATTTTTCTATCCCGTCAAAGGAGATTCAATTTCAGAATAAGAGCGAAGGAGCAAAATCGCAGAACCGACTACTAGAGAAAAGGGTTTTCATGCGAAAGGTAAATATACAAAGACCTAGCTGTGGTGGAACCACAATAATTAAAATTAACAAAAAAGTCAAAATTCAACACAACAATAAAAAAATATCGAGTTTATTGGTATTATCCCCGCCGTACACCGTAATATGTTCTTTTTAACATCTGAATTTTCATTTGCCTAATTAGTATTGAATAAGTGGCAACATGGCAAAAATGTTAATGTGATCAACAAGGGGTTTCTCACTTATGCTTATGTAATACTCGGAACGTGTCAAATGCAATACTTATGCAATACCATGCAATATTTATGCAATACCATTTAATAGTACATATTGCTGTGATATTTTGTTAAGAGTATGATGTCATTAAGTCATTTGATAGAAACACTCATGATTTTATTAACTCAATATTAGACCATAATGGGTAATCACTTAGTTGTATCTGAGTTTTCCTTGATTGGAAGATTGAAGACTGCTTTGCCTCACTTCCGGAAGATGCAGACGCTATTAAGATCGGAAAGAGATGAGAAAGTTTGTAAGGGACAAAATATTGATATTTGTATGGTTCAATAAAATAATGGAAACAAATTAGATTTACTTTATTTATTTGTGAATTTAGGATTTTTGCGCAGTAAAGTGACGGTTTGAGAATGTGCGAATGCGCGAACAAGAATGATAAGAGAGCGAAGTGAAAAGGAGATTGGGAAGCCGACCGTCGAAACGAAAAGTCGGGTCGAGAGTATTTTTGAAAATAAGTTTTGGACTCTCTAGAGACATTGGAGAGAAAAGATGTTAAATTATGAAAAATAGTTTGAGAATTACTTTATTGTTTGTCAAGTCAGTCTTCAGTAACGGAAGGCATAGTTAAAATTTTCGAAGAAAGTAATAATTGGAAGGTGTTAGTAATTGATGATAATTATATGGAAAGATATTATTTCACTAGTTATTCCTTCCTTGTTTGTTTGGTTCGAGATTAGAAGCTATTTTGGGTCTACGATAACATTCACGATTCAACGCTCCGCACATGACAACGGCCGCAACAGAGAATTACGGAAGCACGGCAAACGTCGGTAAGAGTTTTTCTTTTGTGACGCACTTTCTTTCTATTTGGGAAATGGACAAATCGGTTCCGTTAAAAAATTTCGGTTGCGCATAAACTTTGGTGAATTTAATTGCGAATAACATTTTTTTTGTAAAATTTAATTTGTTTAATTTTGAGAAACCAATAATTTGTCTCCAAAGATTTGTATTATGTTAAATAAATTTTCATTGTTTCGTTTTAATAGCGTATGAGTTTGATTTCAATTATAGCAGTCGTCGATCGAGGAAAGAATAGATACAATTTTTACATTTATTTACGTAGCCTTTATAAGAAAGATCACTGATTTAAGTGAAGTATTTTGAATGTTTCTTGGAACCTGCCTTTAGCCCGGAGAAAAGGGAAAACTCTACGCTGAATAGCCGAGGCAAGAAAGGGTAGCATTATATCATAGCAATATGTAATACCTTGCAGATTTACAGGTGCATTCTAAAATTCCTTGACCGTCTCCGTGATTCTGCGGACACGTAAAAACGCTGGTCTTCTATGTTAATGATTCGCCATCGTAACAATAAAAATACAGAGTTACAAATCGAAGGCCAGCCTAGCAAGCTACTTAAGATGTAAAAAGCAATGATCAGCAAACTAATTGGAGAAAATGGCGATCTAGAAACCTAGACCTAGAAAATTTTGCAGGTGCTAAACTGCATTTAGAGCGATATACAGTGCCTTGGTGTGATCGCTGGTTGAGTTGCAGCGCGGAAATTCCCGGTGCGAATCATGGACTTCACGACTTTCTTATGTCGGAATTTTGGTTAACATCGACGTGCTGTGGATTTCAGAACTTCTTTTATATTTAGATAAGTCTGGCAAATTCACAAAAACATTTTAGGCCAAAAATATCTTTCAAAGTATTTTTCAGAGGGTAGATTTTACACTCAGAAGTGGTAAAATGTAGTGGTGCTCTAAAGGGTAAGCTTATTTTATATTGTATTTATTTATGAGCCCATTTTAGCTCACTCCCCTACGAAATCTACCCAAATTATATTATGTCCAGTCCGGCCCTGCTTTTGAAAATAATTTTATGGTAAGTTATAAGTTAGTATCTAATAAACAGTAAGCCATAAGCCATACCGAGAAGGTAATGATCAAGCTTTTACATTCCAGTCGGAATATTGCTACTTTATTTCTCATCAATCCTCTTGTTTCTCTTTTACTTTCAACTTAATTTATCTACAGAGTGTTGATGTTCAACACGGAAGGCCGCGCTAAGAAATTTCGGTAAGTCCACGATTTGAACCCAGGATTTCAAAGCTGATAATATCCACTACAAAAGTAAGGTCCCTTTTTATGTGTGTGGTAATAATAATTTAATAATAACCAAAATGTAAAAAAATGTTACGATTTTCTCGAAATATAAATGTACTATCAAACTGAAATTTTAGTAGTACATTAACAACCAGTACAAACAATTGGAACAAAAAAATTCATATTTTCGAAAACCATATCAATATTTTCTATTTTTTCCGACTTGGTTTGTAATATCTAACCGAAATTTTAGGTAGACATTCCGAACAGGTAGATAAATCTATTGGATCAAAAAAAATAAATTTTTTCAAAAAAGGTGCCTATTATCAAATTGTGTTTTTCGATTTGGCAGAAATCTGTTCACAATTTTAAAATAACAACTTTTTTTGTTTTTTGCGGAAATTAAAAACTGAAAAATTATTGTAAAATCGCTACAACCTTGGAACAATCTGATTAAATTATTTAAATAGATTTAAAAAAATGAAGGACCTTTTTGATGTTATACATCGATAATGACTAAATGGAGAATAAAATGCTTACGTAATTTGAGTGTTTTCATACGATTTTAATGGGGTCTATTATTTAATATATAAACTTTTTTTGAGAATAGCTTTTTAATACGTTGTGTTTTTGAGTGGTTTTGTTTTTGTTTTATACAATATGACGTTCATATCCAATTGGTTTTTTGCCTATATAAATAATGACGATATGAATACAGATATTTGATTTGATCTGATTTTATTGACGGATATAATATCATAATAATATTGAAAAATTGACTAAAGATAACTCTGGATTTATTTAACGTAGTATTTACCTTATTTAAAAGGCAAAGAATTAAGTTTTTGTTTTTGCTATAGAAATTGTTTCAATAATTTGCAACACATCATCAGTATAACTGGTACCTAGCTTTTATACTTTCCGTTGTGATGTTACTTCCTGAGTTTGATAAACCTTTTTGCATCGTGTAAGAAGATAAATGAAATTTCGAGACTATCACCAGTTAAATATTTTAAATGTAAATTACAAAAATAAATAAAAATATACATAATGGATTTTTAATATTTAAAAAATAATACGGAAAAAGCACATATAGCGGTTTTTTAATTATCTAGCTTGGTATTAAATAGCTGCACTGTGGGAAGGAAAGGGTTAAGAACGTAAAGCACCAATAAAATGCTTCAAAAATTTAAATGCCTAGGTAATTTATCTTTAACCTATTTATTCTTAACCCATTATTATGTTTTTCAAGTTAACATTTGGTTTAAATCATGGCAACAGACCTCAGAAACGACTTAATAAACTGAGACACTTGTATGTAACACATGTTATGTGAAATGGGTCGCTGTATAGTATATACCTATTATGTGTAAAACTCTTCAAAGGAAATATAGCGCCTGATTTACACCATTTAAGGTTAATATTATTATTCATTAATTGCAAGTCTACGATCATATTTCAAATAATTTATAATATGAAGTAGTGTATTTACTTGTACTACTATAGTATATTGATTTGCACAGTTGCAATAATTTAAAAGGACTTTTAAGATGGCAATTTATTGTTAGTTAAATAAGTATCAGATAATGTGGTTCAGTTAATATACTTAAATATTTATCAGATTGTTTATTTATTTATTAGATATTATTTGTACCGATTTCAAAAACTTTCGTCGTTGTTGATCCGAATACCTACCTAGAATAAATGTGATGTGACGACATATTATTATAACTTGTAACTAAATCCTTCCCTTACTGCTCTAATGAGAAGTCAGCTCGGAAAAGATTAAGTCCACGCAGAAGGATAAACCATCTACTTTAAATTTGCGTGGGGCCCTGGTGTTAGGTTTTAAACTAGCTCGTTATAGCCTGGAAGCGAGAGTCGTGGATCGTGTGAAAGAAACACCCCGGAGAGATCAAGGAAACAGCTTTGCTAACACAACACAATTAAAATTAACAATAAGAAGTTCATTGTCAGAAGGCAAAGATATACGCGATGTCGGATGTAAGAGGTGTTAGCCGACCAAAACAAGCACAGTAGCAACGACATTGCCACCGAAAATCACTCCCAAACATAAACCAAGGGCACATTCGAATGGTTATATAAAAATCCCACGATAAAGTGGAACCATATCGAATCCCCAATGATAAAACAAAAGACAGCAATCTCGGTGAAATGCCGCACCCTGTATATGGGTCGAACATCGCAGCCTTTCATAAAAAAAGAACATAAAAACAAAAATAAACACACAAAAAAAATGTTCAACATAGAATTTCAAATATGAAATTCGAACGTACTACGATCATTTTGGAATTCCTCCGTCAATGCATTTTACCATAAGCTATTCGTTGTAATAAGTGGAAATAAATACCCTGAACAAGTTAATTAAATAAAACACAAATATCAATAATTAATAATTAAAAGTTTATTACATATCAACCTGAACATTCGATCCATTTCACACTTGCGAGTGCGAACTGGATAAGATAAACTGATATCACCTCGCCGCAGGAATATAAAATTGCAAGGCTATCGCAATCTTGGCGACCACTCTAAGAATAAAAAATGCAAGACAAAAAGGCAAACCAAAATGTTACACATAAAAAATACATAAATTGGTCAAGGGTGAACTCCAACGTCATCGTTCTCCAGGTGTACGGAAGAACATTTGGCCAAATTAATTATCACGTAACTGTGAAGCAATTAACAAAATTATTAGGTGACTTACCATTGTGAAAGGAAGTAAATATTTCACAGGAAGTATTGACCATGGGTCCAACAAAAAATGTACGATCCGGGAAAAAATCAACCATCCCTCAAACCACGAATGTAACATCCCCATGACGGGTTTGGAGCGCAAGATCCAAAAACCATTCGTATTGATGGATGGGAACCCTCACAAAATCGCATCATTCCTCTTCAAAATTTTTGAACCAAATTTAATGATAAACTACCTCACAGCACTTTCAAACATGACCGGAGCGTTTTTGAGCTCACCAATGAATTCCTATCATCGCATGCGCGAGTTTTAATCTCCGTCAAATACGCTCGCTATACAGGGTGCTACGTAATATGTCGCTAGATGTTAAAAGTTGAATTTATAAATTCAACGTTGTTGCGAAAAGTGAAAATTTTTCGTAACAAACTTTTCCTTTGATTAGGTTCAACCTTTTGTACAAATTGATATAAATAAAACAATATGTAAAATTACACTGATCAGATATAATATCTGAGGCCATGACGACGTTCATGGCCTGATAGTTAGTGCGATCAACTGCTAACGTAGGGCTCCCCGGTTCGACTCCGGGTATAGTCTAAAATTTCTTGACCGTTTTCCGTACCTTCGGAGGGCACGTAAAGCCGTCAGTCCCCCTGTGTTAATGATTTGCCATCATAACAATGAAAAACAGGCTGAGGGCACATCGAAAGGCAAGCCTAGCAAGCTACCTGAGATCTAAAAACCAAAAATGCTCATAGAACTGATTACAAAAATTAGTAAAGAACAGGTCCTGGACCTATATTAAGAGGGAAACTTCTTAATAAAAGTAGAAGAAGAAGAAGATATAATATCACATGTGGAATAATTATCATAGATGATATCTAGGAGTGGTAACTGGTACCAAAGGACTATTTGAATGTGCTGTTAGCACATTTTATATTTGGCAAATACATAAATTAATATAATGATAAAAACTTTCGAAACAAATACTTGTTCTTAATATAATAAGTAATGTCACCAGATCAAAATAACCGATAGAGGTTTTAGTTTTCTAAAATGTAAAATATTAATTTTATTGGAGCAAACTGGATTATGTGACATATAAATTATATTGCCTAGTTCATATATAGGTAATACAGTTCTGGTTGAAACTTTTTTTATCGGAAGTTTTTCAATAAAAAATGTCATAAAATGAAACAAATAAAAATAAATATAGACATCATAAACAATTAGTTGGTAATTTAATAAATAGCGTATTACCAATGTTGAGAAGAATACTATTATTGCCGATGGTCAAAATTTTATCGCGAGGTGCGTAACGCCGAAGGATAAAAGCTTGAAGCTCTAAAAGCGGTATTACATTACACAATTTCTTGTTCAAGAAACGACACAATTTTGCGCAGAGACGAGTTCAAAGCGTTTGCGCATAGCGTTGTGCGGCAGTGCGCAAAATTGTGTCGTTTCTTGAACAAGAACTTGTGTAATGTAATACCGCTTTAATAGTATTATTAAACCTGGTACCTACATTTACCAGTTTTTTTACTACCAGGGCTAAATAATTTTATTGGACTATTTTTTAACTATTGATAATGAAACAGTAACAAAACATTGACAATTTGATTATTAACCATAATCAATAATTATTTATTGTTGAATTTTTCGGAAGAAAACATCTGTCAGTAAAGGTAGGCTTTTAAAAAAGTAATGTATTTACGATTCCGACATACATATTAGATTATTTACGGTATTTTCAAAAATATAAAAAGAAAATGCACGATTCTGGCAGAAAATCGTATTTTAATCTAAATTCTAAGGTTACACGTTTCTGTTACATAGACCCTTATTTGGATCCAGTTCAATATCATACAATAATAAATTAATGGAAAAACTGATTATGTACTGTAATTAAATATAATTATTATATCAATTTTTTGACATCGCATAATAAATCATTCCTTATTGTTGCTGAACTAATTATCCATGAACCGACCAATAATTCAATTGATATTCATTACAAAGGAGATTATTTGATAAGTTATTATATTTTTAAATAATAAGTTAAATTATTCAACATATTTCAAAAATTAAGATAACCACATGGGTATAACTGTTACACATAATAATATAATATATATAATTTATTATTACAGTGCTACCTACCTAAAAATTACCTCTAATATTTTGACTATCATCCCCATCTATTGCAGAAGTTCAACACTGAACCAAATATTGATCGTTTTATGCGCACGAGCAGCTACAAATTTTAAATATTAGGGTAGTTTCCAATTTTAACACACAGGTTTTTGCTTTTCGTCCACCAGGGAAGTTTTCTTTATTATTACAGATATTTTATAATGTTCATGTATACATCACTAATGTTTTTCTTCTTTCCAGACCCTGACTGTGCTTAATCCATTTCGCACACCCGATACTGTAGCAGTTCAAGATACCGATTTTGCAGGACCTTTGGTTTTCTGTTTAGCCTTCGGGGGTTTTCTGTTACTGGTAAGGAAAACTACACATTTGATATTTCGTATGCTTCCATAGGGTGCCACGTCTTGTTCAATTTTGTTTAATAAAGGAGGAAAGACAAAAATGCCAAATAAAAGTAGTAGCATATTTTAGGGCATTAACCTGTTATAATTAAGTTTAAAATTCTTCATAGTAAGCTTAATTTATGTACACTTGAATGAGTATTTGTTTAAAAATTAACAATTTTTCAAATAACAAATATTTTAAATTGTGTTACTAATAATCTGAAATGTAGCTAATAAGCTATTGTTCCGTTTTTAAAGAAATATACATAAAAAAAGTTATTTAGGTTACGAAATTTTCAGGTGCTTTATTTTTAAACATTTTATAATTTCTGCGAGGATTAATTAATATGTCGGATTGATGCATGTTTGTAGCTTTTTTTTAATTTAAAATTTAATTTCTAAATGTAAAAAATACATAAACTAATCATTGCATTGTTTATGATTGACTCCCAACTTTCTGGCAGTTTTTCGATTTTACGTCTGAAGAAATCCGGTGGTTTGGAGATAAAGAAGTCGTCGAGCCAGTTTTGAAGAGCAACGTCGTTTTTAATGAGATTTCGTGGATATTGTTGGATAGAGAGCGGAAAAGATGAAAATCTGATGGAATAACCTTCTTTTTTTGTAATGTTAGCAGTATGCGGACGGGCATTATTATGCTGCAAAACCACTTGATGCCGTCTTGCCGGTCGCTTTTCTTGAATTGCAGCCTCCAGGCGACGCATTTGTTGACAATAAACCTTAGAAGTGATGGTTACATTCCTCGGAAGCAAGTCATAGTAGATGACGCATTCTTTATCCCACCAGATGAAGCTATTGGAACAATAACAACTCAGTTATTATTAAGAACTAGCCATTGTAACGTCATACAAAAAAAATTTATTTTCGAAAAGGTCGCGCTGGAAAAACCCATCCCGCTACCTTCTTTAAATATAAAAATTTTCTCATAGTCACTACATGCGCAGCCACAATTCGCTGGGCGGGCTTAGACCGAAATGGATAGGGCTTAGGAAATACTGGCTAGAAAAACTTTCTTGGTAATTTTCGAAAACTAGAATCTTTTTTTAATTAACAACAATATTCAGGACGCATTTAACAAAACAAAAAAAAAATTTCATTATTACACGAGTAATTCTTTTTCTACATAACAATGGGCTTAGGCTGCAAATACCGTAAAAATCAAAAAGAAATAGAATATTAATATATAAAATGTAAAACACAAAAATATAAAACATACCATGAAGCTACGGTAATGCGCAACAAACATAACAAAAATCGGATTGCTACCACTGCAAAAGCAACCAAAACATGAGGTACATTTATCCCAAAACAAATTTAAACTTAAACTTAATAGTATAACCCCCATTAATTCAAGTTACCAGGTAAGAGTGCTTTAAAACTACAACTGGACACCATTAGAAATTCGTCAAGCGAGGAGCAGTATTCATTTGCATTCAGCATCAAGCTACCCATTGGGGAATACAACATGTAGTTTCTACCGTTAGATGGAACATAATAACATTTCCTGTCTAAAATTATATGAACGCTCATGAATATT
Organism: Podabrus alpinus; assembly: GCA_932274525.1. Classification (NCBI taxonomy): domain Eukaryota; kingdom Metazoa; phylum Arthropoda; class Insecta; order Coleoptera; family Cantharidae; genus Podabrus; species Podabrus alpinus. The sequence continues at coordinate 59,899,862 of OW026457.1, read as the reverse complement.
AGAAACGAAGTATTCCGTGAGATAGGGGCTTTGAATCAAATTAATGAAGACATTGACATCTACGCAATTCAAGTGATGGAACTCCAAAATATAACTTAAGTTGACGGTAAGGTAAGATATATATCGGCCCTACCGGGAAAAATCTCACGAACTTAAGCTGCACAGCCTCTATACCATCTGTATGAGTTCTAAAAATGGACACTATATAGTACTACAAAATTCTACACTGGATCGAACGAATGCTAAATAAAGCAATCTTAAAACCTTCAACTCCTAAAAATCACTGGGTGTTCTCTTAATGAAATACAACATCTGTAAGGTCTTACTTTTTACACTCAGAATGTGTGGAACAGAAGAAAGGCACTTATCAAACATCAAGTATACTCAGTTCATCCAAACTCTCCCGTTTGACAAGTTTGGAGGCTAAGATTCTTTTCTTTTCTAGTAAACCAATATGAAGTAAAAGAAATTGCAATTTCTATGTTATTTTTGCTGCAAGTGCTAAAAATAATGCTGTTATCTTCGCAACGCTTAGAGCTGGGAAAAACGCATTGTAGATTCGGAATGAGGGCATCCGAAAACCTATTTACCGTATTTTGTTAATTTAAAATAGTCCAAACAATATTGAGCCGACAATAGAAGTAGGTCTATATTTGTCTAGTATCACCTCTGCCACGAGACTTAAAAAACACGGAGTGACAAAACTCATATTCCAGATCTCAGGAAAGTAACCAATTTCAGGGACTGCTTAAAGGTATAATGTAGAAGCCAGGCACAAACAAAAGAATGAAAATCATTTCGACATAACATATGGCACACTATCCCGACCAGAGGATTAGTTAATCTCACAACAATTCAGTTTTACAAAAATATTGCTATCAAAAAGTAAAATCACTCCGCACAGACTCATAAGGCTGATGAAAGGAGTGCTATGGACTATAATTTTCCTGTATACCGTGGCTAATTTGAAAGGTTAAGCAATTGCAGCTGCTGAGCCCAAATCTCCGCCTCCTACATTTACTTGATTCCGGTGGAAATATATGCAATCTATGTACTTCTAACTTTTTAAGAATATTAGATTTAATGGTCTTTCTTCATTGTCTCCCAAGAACGAAGCTTGGTAACCAAATAGATCACATATTAATAACCACGAAAAAATTTAATGAGGTAAAAGATATTCGAAGATATCAATGGGCAAACCTGGACTCGGATCACTACTTGGTGATAGTCATGGTAAAACAAAGTATATCGGCAGAATAACAAGAAAAAAGATCAATAGATGAAATGGGACACTGAGAAATTGCAAAATAAAGACGCACAAGGAGAACTGGAAGAAGAAATGAACATGAAAATACAAGAAACCCTAACGGTAGAAGATGTAAACCAGAAATCAAGTGTGAAAATATTAAGGACATAGTGGTAAATGCAACAGAGAAAATATTTGGACATAAGATTAGAAATAAAAGGAAGAAAAAGTTGCAATCCGGAAGACCCGAATATAGCGATTTGAGCGAATAAGATATGCAAATGAAAGAAAAGTGAATGAATTGAGGGGTTGATGCAGGAGATTGAAGCTAATAGCAGAAACCATAATGCAAAGAGATTCCACAGACTGATAAAAGAACAAAGAGGAAGAATGGTATTAATGTACGAGGATTCAAAGATTAAGAAGGAAAAATCATACGTGACAGCGAGAGAATAAAAGTCAGGTGAAGCAGATATTTTCACAAATTGCTAAGTGAAGAGATTGAAATTAACAAGGAAGCATATACTGAAGTTCTACACGAATGTAGTGAAGTGAGAAAAGAACCAATATATGAGGAAATACTACTTAGAATAATTAAAAAGATAAAATACGGTAACCAGGTTATGATGGTGTGGTAGAAGAAGTACTGAAGTGCGGAGATTCTAAGTTACATGAAAGATTATATGACTTAATAGTAAAGATAAGGAGAAGAAATGAAATGCCCGAAGAATAGAGTAGACGAGTGATCGTCTTGTTACATAAGAAGGGCGATAACACGGACACTGGTAATTACAGAGGGATGACCCTTCTGAACGTAATATCGCTGTAGTAGTTCAATACTGTAACAAGTCAAAAAAATGAATTTTTCTAATTATTGTTGTTTTTGATATATCTACTTTAAGCAGTGCAATACTGCGACATAACAAAATAAAATGAATTTATGTCAAATTTATTCGCAGTTTTTGTATAACATTGCATTGTATATATCGCTGTTCTAAACTTTAAAAGTGGAATATCTCAAAAGTACTACTTTTCTACTTGTTACAGTATTGAACTACTACAGCGATATATAAAGTAATGGACATGCTCTTATATCAAATATTGGAACCCTATGCGGAAGAAGTAATAGGTGATAATCAAAATGGATTCAGAAAAGATAGATCAACAGTAGACGCCTTACACACGATGAACCAAATTTTATAGAAGAGCTACGAGTTTGATATGCACATTCACATACTGTTTGTGGAAAAGGGCAGCATGTATGTAAGACTAGCAAGGCTAAAAATACCAAGAAAACGAATCAAATTATTAGCAATGACATTCAAAGATATAAACGGTACCGTACAAATGCCAGAAGGACAAACAAAATACTTCGACATAAATAGAAGAGTATGGCCAAGTGATGTCTTATCGGCTGTGCTATTCAATTAGGTTCTGGAGGCAGTGGTAAGAAATATAAAAGACCAAGGACATTTAAGCACAAAAGCGATTCAAGTTATAGCGTACGCAGATGACATGGAAACTATATGCAGAACAAGGAATGAACTTATAGGAGCAGCAATAGATGTGGGAGAATCAGCAGCAGAAGTGGAACTACAAGTTAATGAGAAGAAGACCAAATACGTGAAATATGCTAGGGTTGTCGAGCCATGGAAGAAGAAGAACAAGAAGAAAAAGAAGAAAGTCCACATTGTCTACTAAAATGGAAAACTCGATCCATGTTAAACCAATGTTGGTATATTAGAAACCAAATCGGCTTAGTTGCAGTTTTTATCGGAATTTTGTCAACTACTTAACTGTTAATGTGCGGAAGCAAGGTCAGTGTGTCGGTGATAAATTGAAATAAGCGCAAAATAATATTGTATTGTTTAATTAGGAATAAAAGTGTCACTTTATGTAGGGAGTCAGTAGGGTTTGGCGGACGAGCGAAAAGGGTCCGACAATACTAACAAGTCACAAAAAGTACTTTTACATGCTATTTTTGCTTCGATGTCGAAAAAAAAATATATAAGAAGTAATAAATTTCAAAGGTAGATTTATTTTGACTATTGGCTATGGGTGGCAGTAAAAGTAATTTGTGAAGTTAAAATTTACTTCGACATTGGTGATTTAAAAGTGAAACCTTTTAGTTAGAAAATGTCATGTTTATTGAATATAATACTTTATAGCAAAAATAACACATTTATTTACACAATACTTACTATGTTCTTGTAGTTTAAAAACTACATACGAATGTACTTAATGTAACTTTTTCAACTTTCTTCTACAATTTATAAAATTGGTCCGTTACGAAGTCATTTGTAGTGCACTTGATCGTTGTCAATAAAAAACTTAACTTCTCAAGCTGGAGCATATAATTTTACAGTAACCAAAATTTCTGACTAATCAAAATTCGAAATTATGTAGCACAAACAGATTGTTATAATATATAATATATTGGAAAACTGTAATGCGAGTTGAGCAATTTGCACCATTACGCTGCATCATTAAGTTTTAAGTAAATACAATAAGATAATTGAAATAATCATCGAAGAGAAATCGGTTCGTTATGATCAACTTCGATAAGAGTCTCTTCTACATAAATACATGTTATTATTATGTACATACTTATGGACTTTTTAAAAGGCAATAAATTAAGTTAGGTTATTTCGTTAATTTACTATATCCAAAAATGTCATTTCTTCCAAGTCTAATTGTTTATTCCCCCACGGTGTGACCTCTTTTTTCTATGCATGTGATATGCGTTAGAAGTGTTTTCTCATAATATTATGTAGACAACCTATTTGTATACCGTGAGCTCCGAACCACAGGAAGTGTAATAAACTTATTTTCGAAAAAGGTTTTCATGAAAGATTAACAAGTTGGTTGCCACTGCATTCCGAGTAGAGACCATGAGAAAAAAGTTCTTACTCTGCCTGAAGTCGAATTGGATATTTTGCATTAGCAGTAGACGCACTTATTCCTTCAGATATGACTCTTTTTTGATAAAGTCTTACTTCCCATTCACTTTAGGTGTAGCTAATCTAATAAGCGGATTAGTAATTACCGAAAGGCTAAAAGGAATGCCACGAGGATTATTGGTTTTGAGGTTATCCTCTAATACACTCAAAATGTTTAAGTGGATAAAGAAAACTAAAATAATATGACGTCCCTAAAGAAGCGAATTCTATTCGAATGCGCCTGATACACTGCTATGATGTAAAGTCCATTATCGATCTCTGGGCTTTTGAGGAACCACCCATTAATTATCTTTCTGCACTAAGTTATCGTTCCTTTACTAAAGTTATTGCCAACGTTTGCCTAGCAGATACGGCACTTTAAGTACTCTAAGAACTAACACTAATTAATTAAACACTATATTCTAGCAAAAATGTACCGCAAAAGTCAAAGTAGGTACTATAAAAAATAAAAATAAAATTGATTAGAGACGTCTTTCATTGACATAATTGTTATCAAAATGACCTCCCCAGATAATCATAAAAAGACCATATAACATCAAACAATTAAAATCTAACGATAAAAGAGCTATCGTAGAAGTCGGCCCTATTGATTCGCTCGTATTTAAGTTTATTGATTTTTATTATTATTAGAAAAAGAAAATCAGAAATCTTAAGTTTGTGTAATTTTACATTGAAACCTGCGAAAATTGTTTATAGTTAATAATAAAAATGAAATGGAAAAACAATAAATAATTTAAAATTAATCACTTTATTGTTGTTTTAAATAATGTAAAATTTGTTTCAGTCTGGAAAAGTCCACTTCAGTTACATTTATGGATTCGGGGTTCTTGGATGTTTATTAGTTTGGACACTTCTTAGCTTGATGAGTACTCAGGGTGTCGCAATAGGAACTGTGGTGACAGTTTTAGGTTACTGCTTGCTGCCAATGGTTGTTTTATCTGGCGTTAATGTGGTGTTCAATTTACAGTAAGTTAATTTAAAAAATAGGGTGTATTGTGTTGCTGCATTCTTCATATTATTTTAGGGGCTATATTGGAACCGTGCTAACAGCAGTTTCCATATTATGGTGTAGTTTATCGGCTTCGAAGTTATTCGTAACTGCGCTTATAATGGAACATCAACAACCACTGGTTTTATATCCATGTGCATTATTGTACGGAGTTTTTGCATTAATAACCATTTTCTAATTATTTTAAATATTTTGTGGTGTTGGATACTAAAAAAAAATGTATTTGCTTTTGTAGTTTTTTTTAGCAAAGACATATATGGGATTTACTTAATCTAAATGCCTAAAGCTAAGCAATTTGTAAAAATAAACATTTATTCTTTAAGAAACATCTTCTTTAATAATAAATACGTCCTTTCTATTTTTCGTTATCATTTGTTACGTTTCGATAATGGACATTTCCTGATCAAAAGGAAAAAGAGAAAGAAGCCATTATTTGATGCTTGATTACCCTCGTTCAGAAGGATATTAAGTTATCCTTGTTGTACTCAAAAAGAATAGTCATTTAGCTGAGTAAATGAGTATTTCACTTCTGTAAATTTACCCAAATCGTTTCAACCAATACGAGTATGAGAATACTTTTAAAATTATGAAGGCGTGATTAAGTAATTAAAACATTAAATGCCTCAAGCGTTTGATTAATTTGTGAATAAAACATTTTAAATTATAAAACAATTAAAATTATTTTGCGCTCTCGCACTGATATGTTCGTTGTTGATCTAAGATTAACATACAGCATACAAATGTTTTGCAATTTTTGATGTTTCTATGATTGATAAAGAAAATGCTGAGCTTCCAACAAATTCTAGTAGACATTCTTCTTGGCTCCTTTACAAGCGAATTTTATTGGTTTGTGGTATTTATTCTTTTGTGTTCCCAAAATAAATATCTAAATTAAAATTTTTTACAGTTACAATCTTACTGGAACGTAAAAACGGAATTTAACTTTAATTGTAATTTCGGAATAATATGCAGCATAGCCTACAGGTAAATACTGCAATATAAACAGCAATAAGGATGCAATCTTATTTGATAAAACGAAGAGTTGGAGTAAAACCCCATTTGCTATGTAAATACTGTAAAAGGAAATTTCATTTACGAAATGACATTTTCATGATTTCGAAATTACCTTTTATTGCTGAAAGTTTTCTAAATCTGCAGTTGGTAAAGTTGCTTAATTGCCCATCGATGCTTTATGATTACAAAGAGAATTTCAATTAAAATTATTCAGTTTGTCACATAAAGTTAGGTAAATGAAAAGTTTGTTGTAATAATAACCCCTTGAATTTAAATCTGCAATGACAGTTTTTTAAGAGATGGAGACAGCAATTTTAATGAAATGTAATTTAATGAAATGTTTAATTTATCATAACTACAATTAATATGTAAATTTTGTAAATTTCAAGTTTTAATTGGCAAATTTATTTTAACTTCGTAACAAAACTAGTAATGCATATTATTACGTATACATAGCAAAAAATTTATAAATAGAAGCACCCATCTTTCATTGCTAGTTTCCTGAAAACTTTAACGATGATACGTCTAAAACTTGTAGGTTAATTGGTAAAACTATTTCGTGTAGTGCTTAAATAGGAAAATATACCAAACTATTCATAATTTTATCAAACTGTAAATTTTCAAAATAAATTAAGTTACTTGGTTAAAAAGTTTAGTTAACTCAAGTTCTCTACTTGTGTGAATTTATTAATTATAAGGAGCAAAACGAATAATACAAAAGCATCATATAGAATTTATGCTTAAACCACTACAAAGACTTACAGTAATTTCATGCTTATTAATTCATATAAGACAATAGATTTTTACTCAAACTTTAATTATTACTAGCGATTGTTAACAATTGCTAGGAAGTACATTCAGTTTACTTGAATTAAACGATTATTAATTAACAAACTCACATATTTTTTTAGCAATTCCAATTTTTATTATTATATTTATGTAAGTGCAATACAAAGCGTTGACCATAGGATAGTTACAGCTACTCTGTAAAACTCTTTCTCAAGATTAAAGAATTAACTGAATAGTTATTTACGTATAAGCTATAGAAACACATGATTTGCGGAATGAGTGAGAAAATACTTCGAAGCAAGACCGAAGCGCAGCGTAGGTCGAGACGATGTATTCACGAGTACCGCAAAGAGTGTTTTTCAGCGCATGACGTATGCTATTTTTTCTCCAGAACAAAGGCTTAATTGAAATAAAAAAGAATCGACGTAAAATAAGTAACCAGATATGCCATAAGCGTAAAGTGATAATTGCGGGAGGAAATGTTACTTTACAGCAGGATTATATCAAATTACCAAGATTACGTAGTTTTTACCGGAACAGCTTATTTTCGCTTTAATTAATATTAACGTAATTCATTATTTACCGCTATTCTGTAGAACAAATAATTGTAGTTGATCGTCGTTACATAATATTGGCTGCAGCACCGTTTGTAACTTTGCTTAACGTGCTTAAAACCGTGCAACGGATGGTTCAGTAGAGAGCAATTGGGCACGGGAAGTTGTGTTGGGACAGAATGCCCTATTCAACTTCCAATTACAAATTAAACGTTTTCTACCACAATATCTGCAAAATGGTAAACCTGACCTCATGTGGTGCAAGACAATTGGATTATAACCAACTTTAATTAACTGAGATACTTGTAATTTACCCTATACCCATGTTCAAATAAGTGGTTACTATGAATATATTTAATTCGGTTTCTTTATTCTTCATTTCACGCTGAGTTTGTAAAGCATTTGTAGGCTATATATTTAGTTGAAACCAACATGTCGCTAAGAGCTACTAGATAAACTTTGTTTGAGGTAATTTCCTATGTTTATGTTTAAATTCACTCATCCGTATCTTATTGCTTTAGATCAGCATAAAAATTATAATCCTGCCATCCGTACAAAATCGAGGAGTTAAACTACGTCTCAGTTATTTAGCATACTATTTTGTGGTATTAAAATGACATTGTTTATTAACAGTTTTATAAAGTCTTTTAATTTTATGGAGTTGATAACCTAGTTTTGCGGGAAACATTTAATAGTTTTATAGGACGTATGGTGTACTGTAATGTTTCTATTCGCCCGCATTAAATATTCATCTTTTTTTTAACTCAAACTGAATAAATTTGCAGCGTCTTAAGTTTTTTTGTCGGGAGGACAAGCAAACACTTGGAAATTTAAACTTATCAAAAATTCGATAAACTTACAACACCTACGAGTAGGACCGGACATGGTTGTCGTACGGGTTATGCCTAACCAATTTTTAGATTACATTAAATTATTCAGTTTTTTCATTTTTTACTTTAATTATTTTATTCCATTTATTTAAAATACATGTGACAACGAACATCGTACAACGCAAAAGGTACTTAAATTTTCACGATATACAGTTTAACCTAGTTCTCAAATAGATGTCAATTTTTGTCTATAAAAAATCTATAATCATTCCTTTAAAACACCTTAGGCAATATGCAATGGCAATACACCAATATTAACAAATAAATTTTCATTAATAATAATATGAGATCCACTTAACACAGGCCAAAAAAAAATCTTGTACTTTAGATTCATATACACACTGTTAGTAACCTGATAGAGTAATTTTCAGTTAGATATTTATTGCTATTATTAAGAATAAAGGGCACTGGGTGTATGTAACTCTGCAATTTACTCAGAATTTTACATTTTAAAAAGCATTAACTCAGGTAGAAGCGTTTAAATCGACTAAATTTCTTGCCCGGCGGAAGAACCGGTGGAAGGGTCGGTGGAAAAGTTATCAATCTTTTAGCTTTTACAATCCACAGGACTAAAAATTCTACCAGCGCCATCAAGTGGCAACCAAGGGCGGTGCTTGTGACTGTCACTTTGCAAGTAAGATAACCCAATTCTATTTTGATTTCGTAGTAATCAATCTTCAAAACACTTTCGACAATTTTTTAAGTTTATTGTGCTTGTATCATGGACCTCTTTGAAGATGAAGACAATATAATTCAACGAAAATTGTTTTTCTTGCAACTCCTCGCTACCGTTTTTTAAATTTTACAGCATCTTTTAAGATTGTGCGAATGTTATCTTGACCTGTGTAAAAATCTGATGGAAAAATTATACGGTAAGTTCTACCATCCACATATCATACCCTAAGTGAATGATGCTAGTCCCACCTGTACGAAAAACTAAGCAAAAAAATTGATTTCTATTATAGGGGAAAAATTCTACCGATCGGCGCTGCAAGCATCACAACAAGCGTGACGTCACGATGATGTGAAAACCTAACCTCGCTTTTATAATATAAATACCGAAAGTTATTTTAACAGTATATTTTTGTTCTGTTTAAAAATAACGTGGTTTATCACGTGTGAATATTGAACAGTTATTAACCTTGTATTTTAAATAGTTTAGTTGGATAAAAGACACATCATTGCGTTTGGTAAGGTTAACAGTACAGATGATCAAGTAGTAAAAACACTTGCATTGTGTTTGAAAACGAGTGATGCTATAGTTCTGGATGGAGATGAAAAACCAAAAAAGTTGGTAGAAATCAAGTGCCCGTTTATAGGTAATTATTGCTTTGCTTCTGCGCTGAAATGATTTGCATTTTGAACAGTATCTAAAAGACATTTATTTTTAGGAATCGCAGCTGTAACATTTGGCAACTCATGTAAATTTTTAAGGTTGACTCCAACTGGATTGATTTTGAAACAGAAGCACCAGTACTATGGACAAGTTCAGCTTGGTATGGCCATCCTAAACTTAAAGGAAACCCATTTCATAGTATATTCGACTTCTTCCCAATCATTTATAAACATCGTTGTATCTTTTGATGAAGTTTTTGCAAGACAAATGATAATGAAAATCACAGATAATTATTTTTATAAGATGATCCAATTCGTATGTGAAAAAGAAAATACAGAAACATAACTCAATACAAAGGTACCGTTTTATTAAATCTTTATTATTCTACTTAGTACGTAACCTCATAGAAAGACGGAAAGCTATTTACCGGTTTAAAAAACCTAATTGGACATCTAATTAAGAATCCCGTGTACTTGGATTGGGAAATTGCCCGATAATACAAACCGTTGGTGAAACCCACCATAAAAGAAAAACCATTCAAGTACTCTGTAGTGCAAATATCTTCGAGGTGTCGAACCGGATATCCGTATTGTCGCAGGGAAGAGTTGAATACGTGAGTAAATATAAAAGACAATAACCGTTGGTGGATGACGAACAGACTTCAAAGATAAACAGTACGCCCAAGAAAGCGGAAAACATACAACTGTCGGTAAATGGAAAATAACAGCTACCCAAGGAAAAGATACGACAGCTGGCCGTCTGTTAGAGAATATATGAAGAGGGGAAGAGAGGAAAACCAGAATAAGGAGGAATTAGATAAGGAGGACAATGACGAAATTTCAATCTTTCAAAAAAGTAAAAAGACATTTAAGTCTCCAAACAAAGATAACCAGATCCCTAAACAACAACAAAAATCAAGCGAGAGCGGGATGGAGGAACTGAAGGAAATGTTATACATTTATACATAACAATTGTTTATATAATTTATTATTTATGGTACTAATATTTTTTTTCTTTGTTTTTAGATATTCTCGATGATAGGGGGGATGAGATAAAACTTATTTATTTGTTATTTATACTGATTGTTAATAAAAACCTATTAAAAATAAAGAAAAAAAACAATTAATTATAATTTACATGATTATTTCATAAATTTGTCTTTTGCAAGAATTGGCGAAGATAAATTGACAACAGCATATGCAATAACAAACAGCTCATCTGCTATTGGAAGTAGTGAATACTTTAATTCGAGCGTTCAATGTGCACCCTCTCGCCTTTGCTATTTTTGCATTCGAAAGTGCTTCTTCTGCAGAAAATTGTTTTTTCTTTATTAAGAATGGAGGCTGGATAACTTTAATTCCATGATTACGAGTAACCTCTTCGATCCTAAATCTTTTGTCCAACATAATATGGTTGTTTAATTTTGCTCGTGCAGCTGCACGTTTCCTACGTGAACTTGCCTGGTGAAGGAACGGCATTTGGTAATATTCGTCGATGATGACCAACCCATTCACATCATTATAATCACATATCTCACAAGCAAATGGTTTCTTGCCAGTGTGAGTCATTAAATGAAATTTTAAACTTGATTTCTGGGCACATTTATAATCAGTAATAACATATCTCACAAGAAAACGGGTTCTCGTCAGTGTGCGTTTTCAAATGCCCTTTTAAATCGAATTTATGTGCACATTTATAATCACAGAACTCACAAGCAAATGGTTTCTTGCCAGTGTGACTTTTTAAATGTTTGTTGAAAGTAACCTCAAGGACGCACTCAAAGCCACATATTTTGCAAAGAAACTGTTTGTCATCCATATGGGTTCTTAAATGCAGCTTTAATGTTCGTTTATTAATAACTTTATCTTCACAAACAGCACCCCCAATAAATATGGGCCTTTATATTTACGTGTTATTAACGGCATTTGGTAATAATCGTCGATGATGACCAACCCATTCTAAAAATCAGTATCAGTCATAACTTCTCTTTAAAACGTTAATTTCTTCCTTACCTGCATAATAATAATCTTCTGATGTGAATTTCTACTTTTTCTTTGCCCGGATTCGGAAAATTATTAAAACTTAAGTTGGGATTTTTGCGAACAAGTTGTACGTCATGCACGTATTTCCTTTGGCATTCATAACTTAAAACTGCAACATAACAAACACGTTTAAACAAAAAACTAAGTAATAAATAAATAATGTAATAAAAAATAATAAATTTAACGTATTTTAATTAATTTAACCTCAAATTCTATGCTGATAAAAACTTGTTTATATACACAACACAAGAAAAATAGTAAGGTAAACTTTTCAATATGGTTACGTAGAATATGAATACACATTAAAAATTTTGTTATACTTACATATTAATATTATTTCACCATGATAAACAATAATCACTATCGTATAAAACTCATATGAAAGCAATAAAAGTTTTATTTACACATCATCGTGACGTCAAATATTTAGTTGAAATTACAGCCACCAGGGTGCGTACAATTAATATTTTTCCCCTATAAAGTGTGGCAACCTTACCCGGTCGCCCCTGCCATATAAATTAACATTAATATTTATACAATTAAACAAGCGGCTTTAATATACGAATTTGTTATCATGTTCCCCATCATACCTCATAACAATTTTTTTAAATTTTATCAATTATTATAATTGTTGGTTTATTTTTGATTTGAGTTTAAATTTTTTGAAATTGTAAGCTCTTTAGTGTAATATTGCAGTATTATAATGGAACTTAGCTAAAAAGTCGTTCCTCCTACGTGTGCTCTGAACAAATAATATTTATCCGTGGTAGGCTTTATAAATATTTTCAAATATCTGAATCATACTTTTATCTGCTATTCGATCATTAATTTTGTAAATATTACTTCTTTGCAATTTATTTCGCGTTAATTTGGATGTTTGTTACAATACAATTCGCTTCCACGACACCTTTTCAACAGATATAAAATAAGGGTGGCTAGCTCAAGCCGCGAAGGGGGTGAGTGATTGAAAAGAGTCAAAGGGTCGTGTGACGGAATGTCGCGAGTCGTATGTCTCCAATCGACGACCGGGCAATCCTCGATCGCGATTTGAAAAATGGTCAAAATCGGTGGGGTTAATATACACGAGGGGGTAGTATGTCCAAATCGGTGGGGATAATACACACGAGGGAGATTTAAATGGGCGCCACGCGTACGAAGATATGAATCTATTTGAAGGGGACGGAGTATCACACCTTCTAAGCTTTTTTTTTTTTTTTTTTTTTGTGTGCGCTGGGAGTGGGGAAATCTTCAAAAGACACCACCCCGATGTTTTGGGGTGGTAGTGTCAGATTTTTACCGACTAAAACCCCACTCCTAGGAGGTGCCGGGAATCGCTAAAGCATTTCGTCCGAACACACTCCGGCCTCTTCGTGGTTTTCCGCCCTTTCGGGTCTTTGCTCTTCTTGGCGAGATGATTGAAACTCGAGTTCTTCTTTCGCTTTGGTGGACAGGATTTCCACCAGCATGTCTTCAATTGTTGTCCAATCTTTTGCGCTACTCAGCATCAACCCGACCATGTTTTCAGGGCTCAGATCCTTCCCCAGGTGGAGGCGGGCGCTGTCTCTTACGTTGGACCACTTGGTGCAATGAAAGACTGTGTGCTCCGCATCGTCTAGCTCCCCGCAGTAGTAGCAGTTCGGGGTGTCCGCTCTTTTGAAACGATGCAGGTAGCTGCGGAAACACCCGTGCCCGCTAAGTGCCTGTGTGGTTTCGTATGTAACCTCGCCGTGAGATCTTCCGACCCACGGGGCTATGTCCGGAATCAGGCGATGGGTCCATCTACCTTTATCGGACGCATTCCAAGTTGTTTGCCACTTGCTTTCAATTGTCGCCCTCTTGTTTTCGAAGTCGTTTGGTGAGCTTGCTCTATACTTAACATCCCTCATCTCTGCCTTGAGGTGAATTGGCAGAAGGGATGCCAGCACCAGGACCGCATCTGTTGATATAGTCCTGTATGCCCTGCATATCCTCAGGGCGCTCTTACGTTGGACCTTCTCCAGTTGTTTCCTGTATGTGACTTTATCTAGTGCCTTTGCCCAGATAGGGGCTGCATACAGCATTATCGAGTCCGCGACAGAGCTTAGGAGCCTCCTCCTGGCTTCGCTGGGGCCTCTCATGTTAGGCATAAGTCTATGTAGGGCCTCCGTCGATTTTGCCGCTTTCTGTGATACTCTCGCTAGGTGGGCCTCGAAGGAGAGATTTTTGTCGATATCCACACCCAATACTCTGGCCACATCACCCGTCGGCACCACGATTCCGTTTATCAGGAAGTGGACAGGTCTCATCTTCCTTCTTCCCGACACAATGACCGCCTCTGTCTTCTCCGGAACTATCGTAAGGCCTCTCGCGGCCATCCAGGCGCAGATGTTTGACACCGCATCATTTACTAGGTCCTCCACTTCGCTCTCCGTGCGGGCTTCTGCTACTATGGAGAGGTCGTCTGCGAAGCCGGTGATCAATACCCCGGGTGGTGTGGGGATACGAAGGACTCCGTCATACATGACGTTCCAGAGAAGAGGGCCGAGCACCGATCCTTGTGGAACGCCGCTATATACTTGTACGGTACTTTGCCATAGATCTTCCTCTATTATTATTTCTCTCCTGTTAAAATACGCCGCGATGATATTTAGAAGGCAGGTAGAGATGCCTCTTCTCTCCAGTTCCGTAAGGATCACATCCCATCTCGCCGAGTTGAATGCGTTCTTTACATCGAGGGTAACCAGGGCCACGAATTTCCTCGTTCTCCGGGTACCCTCTCTCGCCGATACGATGCGTTTGACTATTCCGTCCACCGCATCTACGGTGGACCTCCCCTTCCGAAAGCCGAACTGCGCGTCGGCGAGACCCCCCGATCTCTCTATCTCTTGCTGGAGTCTCCGCAGTATTAGCCTCTCGAAGACCTTGCCGACGTGGTCCAACAGGCAAATGGGTCGATATGCACTGGGAAGGTGCAACGGCTTGTTACCCTTCCTCAGTAGGACAAGTCTCGCTCTCTTCCAACTCCGGGGGTAGACCCCCTCTGCCAGGTATTTGTTGTATGTGCTAAGCAGAGCCTCAGGTTTGCCGGAGGCTATCTCGCGCAGGATCAACGCCGGCACCCCGTCCGGCCCCGGGGCCTTGTTTATGGACATCTTCTTAACTGCTTCGGCCAATTCTTCCTCGCTGAATGGTTGGATTTGCTCATCCGTCTGCTTTAGTGTGAACGGGATCTCTGGATGAGCCGGGAAGAGAGCGCTGACTATCTCCTTAAGGCGAGTTTCGGTTAGTCCTGGGATGGCTGGTCTTCCCATTCTTTTTGTCACTATAGTGTACGCTCTCCCCCAGACGTCTCCGTCTACTTCCTCGATCAGCTCCCTCCAGCACCTCTTTTGGCTGTCGCTTATTGTTTTGGCCAAAGCCTTTCTGCACTGGGCTAGATAAGTTCGGGCTTCCTCGGTCGCACTGTTATGGGTCGTTCTTCTGGACCTCATGTATCGTCTTCGCGCCACGACACAACGGCTTCTGGCCGAAGCCACTTCTTCCGACCACCAGTAAACCTCCCTCTTTGCGTTGGTTCTTCTTCTGGGCATGACGAGGTCACATAGTTTGCGAAGGGTCTCCCCCAGCCCCAGAGTTTCTATATCTCTCGTGAAGTTGAAGCTTTGGAGTTCCTCTCTCAATCTCGCTAAGTCTATCTTGCGCCATGCCCAGCCTTTAGGGAGAGGTCGGCTAATTTCTGTTGCCAGGCCGACTTCGAAAGAAATATAACGGTGGTCACTGGCCGTCTCCTCCTCCAGTACGGCCCATCCCGCAGTTTTCCCCGCCAGTTCATGTGATACCGCCGTGATGTCCAGTATAGATGTTGATTCGCCCCTTTCGAAGGTTCGGGCATCACCGTCGTTACATATAGTAAAGTCCAGCTCCGCCAATACCTCTGTTAGAAGGATGCCCCTGTTGTTAGTAGTTGGGGATCCCCATTCTACCGCCTTCGCATTGAAGTCGCCCCCCACTACTATTGGCTTTTTTCGAGTTCTGATGTCCTCTTTGAGGTTCCATAACTGTTCTTCGAATTCCTCCAGATCAACATTGGGCGAAAAATAGCAGGAATAAATCACCATATTTGGTGTCTCTATCCACGCGAAACACGGCCCACTTCCCCAGCTCAGGACCGCCACGCGTTCGTTCACTAGGATGGCGGCCCTCCCGTCGAAGGTCTGGGTCTAACCATTCTCCATCTCTCTATGCGGCTCGCTGAGGAGCGCTATGTCGACTGGTCTCTGCTTCACTGTACGCAGTAATAGGTCCTGGGCCGCTCTCGCATGGTTCAGATTGATCTGGAGAAAATTGGTGTTTACTCTATTCTGCTTGGGGGTTTGGGCGACTCTGGGTCGTCCGTCTTCCTCGTTGTCCTCTTGATGCAGGGCAGCTGTAACTCGTGGTTCTGTGCCCCTCGAGTTTGCACGTGAGGCAAAAGGGGCTCACCTCCGGGCAACCTCTCGCAAAATGCCCCGTCTTGCCGCACTTAAGACACTTCTCTGAGCGGTCTTCCGATTTGCATGTGGTCATCGAATGCCCAGTTTGCCAACACCTGTGGCAGCGTTTCTCTGTCACTTCTTCTTGTACCCGGCAAGAGTTGATAATTCCAATTCGTAATTTAAAGAGGCCGTCCATTTTTGCTATGGCCTCGCCTCTAGCTTCGACCCTTGCAATCTGTGTGCCCTGGTAGTACTTCCTGAGGTCACGCAGGATAAGGTCCTCGCCGGGTGCCACCGCTCTCAGGTCCGACCGGACCTCCTCCGGTGTGGCCGGTTCTTCAATGTCTCTAATAGTATAGATCTTTTTTTCGCCTACTAGCACCTGCACTTCTTCTTGTTCGAACTTGTCTTGGAGCACGTTAGCCAGCTTTTGATGCTGACGGCTTTCTTCCAGCTCTACCAAGATATCTCCACTTCTAGTCTTCCTAATTGCGCTTATGAGTGGGGGTTCCTTGGCTGCCTTCACTGCAGTTCTCACGGCGCCCATCCTTTCCCCGAAGCTTTCCGGTGTCGCCTTAATTATAAGGGCGTCCTTCCGTGTAGCCGGGGTGTTGACTTTCGGCTTACTTTTTTGGTCAGGTTTCGTGGTATTGGCTTTAGGGGTCCTCTTGTAGGTGACCGTTTTAAATGCGGCCTCGCTCCCATCATCCATACATCTCTCCATTATGATCCTTTGGGCCGCTTCCTCCTGTTGTACGTTGGTTACGTTTCGTGACGTCTTTGTTTCTTGTTTCTTTTTGTTATTCAGTTCTCTTTCTTGAGGTTTCGCCGTATTGGGGGCGGTGCCCCTCGCCACTACTACGGACGACGTTAATTTTGGCACCGCCTTTTGGTATTCTTCAATGCTTGTTTTGGTGGTCCTAAGTTCGGAGGTGTGGAGATTGATCGAAGCCACGCACTCGTCGAGAGATTTGGATATTGCTAGTTTGGATATCTTCTCTTGTATGTTCCCAAGGCTTGAGACAAATTCTTCGAGTTTCCCCATCTCATCCGGCGGGAACGACGTTATTATACCTGTCGTACGCATCTCCGTTATTGCTTCCTGGACGGTTTGAAACTCTTCCTGAACGGCCAAGACCTTCCCTTCGACTTCTCTAACGCAGGCTTTAAGCTCTGTAGTCTGGTTGGATAGCAGGGTCATCACGTCTCTGGCTGCCTCCTTGCTTTTGATAGCTTCAGAGCTAGCTTTGCCCACTTCTTCTGTTAGTTTGTTGTTTTGTTTTACGAGCTTATCGATGGTTTCTCCTTGAGCTTTCGACATTTGTGCCATCTTGTCTATTGCCCTTTGCTGTAGGTTGAGGCTGTCAGTCAGCCTTCTTATGTCTTCGATACTTGTTCCGACCACAGTCGTGGCTGTCCCCCTTGTTTGTTGGTTTTGTAACAGCTCAAGAACGTGTTTCATCTCTTCGCTATGCACCTGTCTAGCCGACACGCTGGTCTCTCTCTTATACGCTTGTTTAATCAGGTGTAGCTGCTTAAGTAACATGACCTTGAAAGGCCCGTACACGGACTTGCACTGTGGCGTGTTCAACCCATCGTTAATTTTCTTGATAGAGTCTTCTATTTGTGCGGAGGTATAGTCCTCCCCAACTGAATTTCTTCGTAGCGTGTTAATGGGGGTCGTTTTGCTCCCCCCTTTCTCCTTATCCTTTGGTTTCTCGGTCTCTTGGACCTTGTCCTTCTCTTCCTCTATATGTGCAGTAACCGGTGAGAACATCTCGGCCCGGTCGCTCACCGGGAGTGTGGAGTAGTCGCTGGTCGACGATCGGTGGGGGCCTACTCCCTGACCACTCCCTCCGACCGGGTATCCGTCCCCCTGCTCCGTAAACGTTTCATTCTCTTTGCTCGACTTTTCCATTTTTGTTGTTGTTTGGGGAATTTTCCATTCGGGGATTCCGAGCCCCTAGGCAACCAACTTCAGGTTCCGTTCGCGCTCGACACAGACCCTCGGTTCAACCCCTCGGAAGTGTCTGTGTCGTAGTCCTATCTTGTGGGATGGTTTTTCACTTTAGGATGGTTTTCGCTTTAGCGAGGTAGTAAAATGGTTCTTCACCTTAGTAGGATAACGAAATGGTTTTTCACCCTAGTAAGACAGTGAAATGGTTCTTCACCCTAGTAACAAAGTGAAATGGTTCGTCACCCCAGTAAGGAGTGAAATGGTTTTTCACTTTAGTGAAATAGTGATTTTCCCTCTTAAACTTTTGGGTTGGTACTCTATCTTGATGTATCTGACGTATATGGTTAACCTCTAAATCTGCTGTTTCCACCTCACTATTCCAAATCGGGCTCAACCCCAACGTTGTGCACACTCCCACGATTTCCTCCCGTCTTGCCGGACTCGCTGCAATACCTCCAGCTGTCCGTAGTTCGCAAATTCGCTCTGGGTAAACCAAGAGTGCTTCCGCTTTACACCATCAATCAGACAGGAATGATGACACCTTCTAAGCTGGTACGCGACAACTTGATGATCTTACTGCTGATTCTCACCCCGGAAAAGCCTCGTCCAATGACCTTACCTTTACAAGAGGCGAACTTTCCTTCGGTGAAAATAACTAAATAAACATCTACACAACAATAATAAAACACAGAAATTGGAAATAACATAAATATAATGAAAATAATTTCACAGGGGGGGGGGGGGGTTTGACAAAATATATATACAAAATACTATCAAATTTACAAGTATGATTGTACAAAGTTCGTAGCGAATGGACAGAAAATTCCATACGTGAGGGGTGCGTATTGAATACCACACTCCATACAAATGGTTACTTGAATGTACCACATGCAACTTCGGAAAGTATTAATTACAAAAATTAATCTATGAACTGCGGGTCCAATTGACTACAAAATTCCCATGAACGGGAAAGCAAACGTTAACTTTAATATTAAATGTAAAATATTACGTTAAATACTTGTTCTAAATATGGACGCATTACTGGCGTAATGAAAATTACGTTACCTTTAGGCACTAATACCAATTAATAACAAAAGGAATACAAGAGAGTGCGATCGGCTTCGAGGTTCGGGTTGAAAACCCGTGAATATAAACTGTGGTCAGTGTGACCACTTAACATTACAAAACTTAAAAATAATCAAAAGATTCTTACGTATACTGCTACTGATGCTCGGCCTTCAGACAAGGTCTTTGGACTGGACCTCCAGAGGTGAGAATCTCGTCAGATGGGGCAGCTGTGTCCTCCCAATACAGAAATGAGTTGAATAAAAATGCCGATAACCATACCAGCAAGTCGGTGTGATTCCCAGAATCCAAAATCTCTCCAAATCGTAACGTTGAAACGAATGGAACAACAGGGTGATTGAGTCGCCCCGTTTCCCGATAAAAAGGGGAAGCACGTTCGTAATACGACACTAAATAATTACTCACGAAACTGAATTTCTCTAAAGCCGGCACTGTAGGAAAGTACGTTATCGTAAATGCGGTTAACGACAAAAAAAACTGCTTGAATGCAAAAAATGTTTCAATAATGTGACACCTGTCTTTAAAATTGGACGTCGGAAGCGAGACGCGGTCCGACCATCTGGGCGCACTGGAGTCGCGTGAACTATGATGCACGTAATAGATAGTCACCGTTGACGGCAAGTTATTTGCTTTAAGTCAATAGCGACTTAAATAATCTCGAAACTGATGTTAATTACTAAATAACTCGAATCAAGTCCAACAATTTGTTTAAATAAATTCGAAATGGTTTAAATGCGAAATAACTCGAAATAATGTTCAATAATTTGTTTAAATAAACGCGAAATGGTTTAAATGCGAAATAACTCGAAATAATGTTCAATAATTTGCTTAAATAAACTCGAAATGGTTTAAATGCGAAATAACTCAAAATAATGTTCAATAATTTGTTTAAATAAACTCGAAATTGTTTAAATAATACCTGTGTAATGAAGACACATACGTTAAGCACAACTGAATGGTTATTGATTTAAAAATCTCAATTTAATTGCGAGACTTGTGTTCACTTCCGCTTTTCAGCGATACCACTTAGCGTAACTATACGTGAAAATCGTAATCGGACTCTTCCGAATAATTAGTGAGTTCTAATGCGTTCAGTAGCGCCTTTTATATGATTTCTGGACTCCAAAATTAGCCGTGGGGATAAATATTCCCACTACGCGATTGATTTGGATCATTTTAATTGGATCTTAATATTTGCAAAATCGAGACACCAAATTTGACGTATTCTAATTGGATGAAAGGGAGAGTGTGATGGCACCTCTTTTATCCTCATTTATGTAAAATTCATCGTGAAATTTTGCGAGACATGTGTACGAGGTAAACAATTTTTTGCTCGATTCTCCGATCGAAAAGGTTTACTTTCTAATTTTTTGTGCTGTGCTCGGTCGCATTACAAAGTTGCAAAGTCCCTATACCTTCAATGTAAATGGATGAACACTTGGTCGCTTGTTTGCACACGTGGGCAGATAACAACATAAAATGCATACGATTCCCACAGTTCGACCGCCGCACATGTCTGTTTTTATAACAACTCGAGGCACAGGTCTCTAGATCACCTAAAATTGTCCTCGAGTCCTATTTAATGTCATAATTAAATATCTATACGAATTGACGTGTGGATTAAATTGTCTTGGAACAATGGTTTGTCTGTAGACGATGTGAACAAACGATATGTGCTACGTCAATCTTTGTGAATATATTTTGTTCATAGTAAAGTTCAATATACGTATATAAAAATAATCTTGGCTATTTTCTTTCTTTTAAAATTTTCAATAATACTACTCGTTTATGATATGTAATTTCGTCCGTTAATTTACGATCTCAATCTTTTAGTTTTATCACCCGACCTGCAAATATCTTTTCGAAAAATATTTGACTTAGAAAAATTTTTGCAAGGACGAGAAATTTTTGTTATATGTTTGCCAGGCTATTTTGTCGAAATTTTTAAATGCGCTGCTCGCGCGTTTTCAGGTTACATGTTTTCCTGCCTTTGCAAGTTGTTGTGGTTATTGAAATTTTAAATATTGGTTGTATAATAGTTTGCTAAACGTACATTATTATGAAAATCTGATAGTTATAAATCGATACCATAACGCTTTCAGCTGATTCTGAAAAATACAAATTTTTAAAAGAACATAATATTATTTTGTTTGCTACTACTGGTTTTAATCTTTGTTAAAATTATTTTTTCCAAATTCAACATTGAAAATTTTTTAAGAACATAATGCTGATCAATCAATTTACTAATCAAGTAATTCATTATTCTATTACGTTCGCTCTATACCATTAAATTTATCATTGTCACTAAATTTCGTATACTTTTATTACCTATTTTCTATAACTTAGTACTAAATCTTTCCTTTTTTTAGTTTTGTTCAGTAAATTTCGATTTTTATTAATTTCATTAGGAATTATTGATTATATTATATTTTACTCCAAAGTAAAATTTAAACCTGTTATTTCGTAATTTATAAACCTGGAAAATTCAAGGAATGGCATCATTTGATTCAAATTCTTATTAACTCTAACGGGCTATTTAAAAATACGTCTTGTTCTACGCGTAAAAGACGCTGAACTCCGTTCTTTCATATTTCCATGGTACCACCCAATGGGAATGCGAAAACTTGAATTAATTGCGAACTTGGACCTATTCGAAGATTTGTTTATGTTACAGATAAAAAGGCTTTACTCGCTTGGTTATTTTAGTAGAAAACAAAATGTTTACTATAATAGTTGCAAATTTGTCTAGTATATAAACTATCTAAGAAAGTTGGGTAGTTTACTTACCTGCATGAGAGGAAACATAATAATACCTTTGAATAGTTTCTAAACGATCCAATTTCCACTAGCTATTATTAAAACCGTTAAGCTGGTAATACATAACCAATACATCGCCTAGTTAACTCTCCAGTATGTTTTTATAACATGTTTTTATATAACAAAATTACTAACGTCGGTCTGTGGGACCCATTCAAAATACACTTTCACTTGCCGGATGTCACGAAACGTCCTGAACTAGTTGATTTGAAGGTACTGACAACCCCCATTCCTTAGCTGTTATTGTTTTAAATTTACAGTTAAGAATAGAAGTCGTCGGTCTGTGAGACCGACTGTTAGTACTGGTAATACGAGTAATTTTTATAAACGCTAATTTTAGGTTAGGGTTT
The DNA here is from genome assembly GCA_932274525.1 of Podabrus alpinus. Lineage (NCBI taxonomy): Eukaryota > Metazoa > Arthropoda > Insecta > Coleoptera > Cantharidae > Podabrus > Podabrus alpinus. The sequence goes on along the minus strand of OW026457.1, from coordinate 59,877,358 downwards.
TTATTTGAAAATTCGACCGACTATTTATTAAAAAAATTTTTTTAAAACGCAAAATGTTCTTAGTAACCTCTTATTCTATAATAATTACCAGTTTACTATTTACCTGTTTTGAATATGTAGGGATCTAAATTGTTTGTTTACCTTTAATAAAAACGTATCTACTTTCTGGATTATAATGGATTATATTTTCACTGCAATTATTCTATAATTTAAAATTTTTGAAATTCCCTGGAGTTAAAATTTTGTTGCTTTTTTTAATTAATTATTATTCCACGGTTAATGTATATCAATCTTCCCTGGTTTTGAATTAAGGGGGCTACTGTGACCGATAAATTTTTTCGATTTTTTTTTATTACATATTTTTATAGTTTGGGGTCTTGCAAATGTGTCAAGAAAATATTAAAGTAAAATTCATCACATTACCCGAATTATAACGGATTTTCTGTAATGGAGTTCATTAGTTCATTACAGCACGAAAAAGTTTAAAACGATTTATCTCAGAACTACATTTCTCAGGTCGGGCGCACGTGTTAATAACAAACTACTTGGCTGATTAACTTGATTTTTTGTAGGCATTTAGAATATATTTCAGGCTCCAGTCAGAACCTAAAATATCCAAAATATATTTAAAATTACCATTTTTCAGGCCGTGAAAAGTAAATATTTTGTTGTAAAAATCAAAGTTTTGAAGCTATGCTTCTTTTCGCACGGGTATCGCACGTACGAGTATATTAACTGAAAAAAATCGTTCGTCACACAAATTTCGACCATCGCTTTCAAATTTCGAACTTCCCTTCAAACACCATAACTCCGGAACCGAGAGGGCTAGAACCCTGGGAATGGTGGCTATGGATGGGGGGAGGAGGTGGCAACCGCCCCCGACCCCACGCCGCCCCCGCCGCCCCAAACGCCGCCTCCAACCTGTTTTTAGGGAAAATAGTTTTTTGACAAAATTTAAAAAATTTAAAATTTCCCCCGCTTTTCGTGGGTCGGCAAAAAACGTCGAAAAAATTTTAAATATTTTTCAAACATTTTTCACAAAAAGGCCGAACGCCGAACAACTATGGCCTTCACGGATCTATTATGGTCCTCCCCCTGTAAGACCGAAGGCCGAACAACCACTGGCAATCACGGACTAGCAGTCAAGACAGCTGAAGGCATATAAATATAATCTATTATGGTCCGCCTTGTGAGGCCGAAGGCCGAATTACTATGGCCTTCACGGATTTATTATAGTCCGCCCTGTGAAGCCGAAGGCCGAACAACTATGGCCTTCACGGATCTATTATGGTTTGCTCTGTGCGTAAGAAGCATAGCTTCTGTGGACGGTCCGACGACCGCTCTCATTTTTTTTTAAATCCTCGCCATTTTGTCATTTTTTGTTTAAATTAAATTTTCGAGGTTCCAACTGGAGCCACAGTCATATAGAACAAGAATTTAAAAAATTCATTTATTTCAGATAACTGGATCGGTCGATCTCGATGCGCCCGATGGGCGCGTCATTTCGAAACATGAGTTACGTGTCGATCTGTACCTTGTACAATTTTCAATAAAAAGCTTTACAAAAATTTCAGGTGTTAGTTTAAATGTGAATAAATAAGTATCCTAAATTTTAGTTCAATAGCTGTAACAGTTTTCTCAAATTTAATTCCTAAATATCAGCTTGAAAACGACTGTTCACAGTAGTTAGCCCCCTTAAAATGAAATCCTCCTGCATTGAAATTATATGATGTGAAAAAATAAACTATACGAAAACAACTGATAAATTACATTATAAGAAATTACAATTTCTTACAAAGCATTTTTTACCTTCAAATTCACAATTCAGTGGTCTTTTAAAACTAAAAAAATAGAAGAAAACCCATTAATAATTTGGAATTCTACTACAGAATCAACAATTAAAAGTAAATTTTAATTAGAACTTTACGAAATACCCCATATTACCATCTATTGGATTTGAAATAAACTTTACACACAGGGAGGAGCAAAATAAATGATTAACTTGAAATAAATATTTTTAAAATGATACAAATTGACACGCTACAATTTGGGAATTTAGAACAATGACACAATGCAGAAAAACTTTTCAGAACTAAAAATGACAAATTTTCACAAGTAAAATACACGGATTCCCAGTTTCATAAAACTTTTTAACAAGACGTTAAAGTTAACAGATGATTTACATTGGCCTGTTAGTACTAAGACACGTTTTCTATTGGTTAGTTAAATTTAACGGCTTGTGAAAAGTTTTATGAAGCCGGGCACCGGGCATGAAAGTATAAGTTAACGTTTTCATCACACAGTGACATCTTTAGTCTAGTTATGACTTCACGTATAGATAATTTTATTTTTTTCTTCTAATTTGGCTAGGTACATTCGTTATCTATTAGTTCTATAATGGTATCCGTTAGAAGTCGCGATATAAAAAAATATTTAATTATATTTAGTTCTTTTTGAAAATTTACTTAACTGAGGGGAATTCCTGTTACGCTATTAAGAAATTGTTACCTGATTTTATATTACGACCCTACTTAATTTAAAAAATTTAATGACGTCAATTTATATTTTAATTTCGCGACATTTAGAGTCGACCGTATTTGCAAAGAATATTACGTTAAGTCAATTTATCTTCAACTGAAAAATTCAACCCACACCTTTTAGATTTAATCAAGATCCTAAACCTTGTATCTTTTTGCAATGTAGTCATTTTTAGCACGATAAGACACGCGTAAATGAACATATATACCGATTCCGCACTTTTTCATGTTCCAGCTAGTCGATGAATTCAGTCCCCGTGGACTCACAGATTTCAATTAATTAAAGTGTCTTCGAAGATGCTTCGTTTCATCCAATTAGAGAAGTGCATTTTTATGGCACCACTTCAAATGTTGCATTTTCACATTAGTCGGTGGTTACATTGGACCCGGATTCGCTCCGTTCCACCTAGACCCGTCTTAACGGAAGAAAACAAACATGTATACTCTTATGGCCGTGGCTACATTCAATTTGTATCGAATCCGATCGGCCTGTCTCGACGGAGGAAAACAAACATGTATATTCTGATGGCCGTAGCTACATTTAACCCGCACAAAACGGAACGTAATGGGATGGAACGGGTCGGATCTGAGTCCAATGTAACCGCAACCTTAGTTACCTGCCAGCGGCGACGCTGTTAACACTTGGCGTGGGTGCTCCGCATGAATGATCCTGTCGGTCAACATGTGTAAATTAAGTTATGTCCGGATTTGACGCTTCTTTTTGTTTCGTACCAATCAAGTAAACAAGTTTATACTACATATCGAGTAATTACGGTGACGGTTGTGTTAAATGTTGTGATCGTAAGACCATGTGATGGATTTTCTTTATGTCGTTATGAATTGACATACTGTTTCATGCATTTACTGTAATTTTCAAACCCGCGTTCAATGGGATTCTATTTGAATAGAAGTCCGGTTATCAGTTCACGTGATGTCCTTTATGGGAAAGTCAATCCCTAAAAACTTCCAACAGGAAGGATTATTATTGGTTTCTCGTTTCAATATCGATTGAGTCATCTCAATCACCTGTTATTTTTAACTTTAACGCTTCCAGCAAGGAAGAATTAGCTTCGTTTATCGTAATCACCACATGACGCCAATAATAACTTTGCGACCGATGAAGCCAGATTTGATTATGGAGGAATAATTTCACTCTTGGTCAAGGAAGTAAGACCTAAAATATTTTATGTACTAAGTGTTTAGTTTACCAAATTTTCGAGTTTTTTGTGTACATTATTTGTTAACGACATTATCGAATTGCAGTAATAAGGTGATACATTTAAGTATTAACTCATTCATGTTGTCATCATATTTAGGACTTTGCAGATTCAATTTAAATCTTTTCTTCTTCAAAGAAAATCAGCTAATTTCATAATCAATCATTACGAAATACTAAAGGCCATTAATTTTAACTAATAGTTTTAAATCATGTTAAACCATAATCATGTTCGTCGTATCTATTTATGTTTCTCGAATTTGAGTAATGTTTTTAGCAGTCCGAGTTGGTGTATAGTAAGGACGTATAGACCCGTAACAAAATACGCAGCAAGAAGTTATTTTATGAGAGAATTAATAAATGTTCTGATATGTTTTGTATTTATGATTGTTACGGATTCTCTACGTTTACGAAAAATGTCAAAACAATGAACGTCAACGGTAATTTAAGAATTAAGAATTTTGGAGTCAAGATGGTTCAGTAACTTTTTGAATTTATTTGGTTATTCTAAAATACAGATATGGTTAATATCAATTTTCATTGCAACCACGAATCTATCGATTATAGTACGTGTAGATCTATTTCACGATCTGAAATAGAGACTGAAAAAGACTTCTTTCAGAATACTACAGTAAAATATGAACAATAAATGTAGACTAACTTGAAACCGAATGGAAATGAACAAGTCGAATAGACATTACGCGATCAAAACTAGAAGTTGGTCCTAATTGTCAATTCTGTAACTACCTCAAATTTCGATTGTATTAGAAGTGCAACACGCCCATACGATAGAAGTGCAACCAGACAAGCTTGTTGCAGTCTCAATCTATCGCAGTTGAAAATATAATAGAAGTTAGATTTGGATTTTCTAAAATTTAAGGAAAAGGCCTACACATTACTTTAAATAACGTAAATCATCTTGAAGGATCAAATTTCATTATCGATATTTTATTCAAATTAAATTTCAACTTGAGGGTGGATTTAGCATGTTATTCCAAATCATAGAAATTTGTTAACTTAACTGAAACGTTAAAATGAATAAATTGTAACTGTAAGTTTAAATATATGCAGATTTAAACAAATTACAATTTGAAATATTCTAGTAATAAATTAAAAAGTTCACACTGAAAATAAAGTAGTTTAAATTTTGAATTTTTGGGAAAAAAAATTTATTAATTAGTTGACCGATTGTTAAACAAACAATTACATTTTTTTTTAAACAATTTGAAAGATATAGTTGAGAATGCGATCTATTAATCTACATATTTAAGTAGATGTGAATTATACAAACCACCATAGAACCAATTAATAATTGCTTCAGGACGGCATCTAAAATTATTATGAACTGATAATTATTAAGAAATTTTTAATAACGTCCAGGACCTTAATATATTACAGCTGTTCCAACCTTAAACATGATTTTTAATCGTAATACTGTTGGTATCATATAGATACCAAATGGAGTAAATGCTAATTTATAGATTAGAAGGTATTGGTGCTCGACCTGTGAGGCACAAGTTACTAAAAGCCAGTACTGGATACATGATTACACGAAGACAGTATTAAGATCCAGTACTGGCTTTTAGTAACTTGTGCAAGTTACTGTCTCCATGTAATCACGTAAAAATTAAAAAATAAAAATTATTTGAAAAACCCCTAAAAATGCCCCTAGACATATTACACACCTAAAAAAACCCCATTCCACTTAAAAAACCCCTAAATCTGGGGGGAAACCCCCGAAGTTGGCAACGCTGTAGCCAGCACCCGTCTGGTGGGGTTTTATTGCAGGTGCGCACATCGGCAGCTGCACCTATGCTAGGAATGTGCCGGTTAGTTAGCAAGCTATAAATATAACGAGAAACTAATTGAATAGCCCGTTTTATTATAAAAGATAAATTTATACGCATATGAAGATAGTTAGGGGCAGTTTATACTCGTAGAAATTAACAGAATATGTTGTCATTCAATCAGCTCTTGAGCCTAAACGGCTCACTTTAGCAAAAATATGTTAAGAACATTTCTTGTAGGAAATTACTTCCTCAACAATTTTGCTCTGAATATAAAAATCGAAAAACGCACAGTTTTGGAGATAAATGAAAAAAACTATTTTTGGGCGCCATCTTGACAAGATGGCGGCGCCGGCGGCATGTCTCGGATTGTGCATTTTGTGAATTTTAGTTCTGGACATCCAAACCTACAAACCTGCAAAGTTTCAAAACTTCCGGACTTATTTCCAGGTAAGCCCGATTTTTGATCCCCAATGACTGGGCTACAAGGGCAAATTTAAACGATAAAACTAGAAATAATTTATTGAAACTTGAACAAAATCTGTTTCAATAGATAACGATAACAAACTCCAGGTGGTCGGAGCAAAATTTGGCCGAGTTGATTAACGTCTGCATCTGCGGAGCAATTAACAATGAATTTTGGTGACTTACCAGTTTGAATGAATAAGAATCCTTCAAAGAAGGTATGGTCGATGAGGTCCGACAAAAGAAACCGTACGATACAGGAAAATCCACCATCCATCAGCAACGAATTTATTATCCCCGATTGGGTTTGGAAAATAAACAATACTCCAAATTAATTCTCATCGCTGGACTGCAATTCTCCCAAAATCGCAACCATGTTTTGCAAAATTCGGAACCCAACCCCCAAAATCACGTTCACTTCACATCACATACGACTCGACCTCCTCGTTCGAGAGTTCGCCCAAGACTTGTCTTGCTCGTTCAAGAGCTCATTCAAGACTGACCTATTGCGCAAATTCGCTCGATGTGCTTGCCCGATTCGACCGCTAGGTGGAGCGAGAAGTCCCAATTGAACAAAAATTAGGAACGAAGAAAAAAATTCGTTACAAAGTAACCTGTAGAAGAGCCCCTGGCAAATTCCTACCAAAGGGATACTAAGCGGAGAAGGTACCTTCAACAAAAACGGTTCCATGCGCCTCTAAGATTTTACAGACAGATACTGTCTGAATACACTTTATAGCAATAGCGAAGTAACTTGTAACAGAGTACTTGTCAGTTTGCTGGGCGAAAAACTTTATAGCGACCAACGAAGTAACCTGTAGAAGAGTCCCTGGCAAATTCCTACCAAAGGGAACTTACAGCAACTTGTAAATGAGCATCCGCCAGACGCCTGTAATAACAAGCTGATAGCAACCTGTAAATGAGGACCTGTCAGGCACCTGTAAAAACAAGCTTATAGCAATATGTAAATGAGGACCTGCCAGGCGCCTATAATAACAAACTGCCAGCAATAGCCAAGTAAAATATAAACGCCGCCTGACAACTATCTGCCAGGTGTCTGCTAGTAAAATATAGATTTTACAGGTGAAAGCCAGCAAAAATTGTTACTTGAGATAATGTCTAGGTTCTGTTGCATGAGAAAAGGTTTACTTTAGCCATGATTACCCAATCCGGTGGAATTCCAAACAGATACTTTGAATTTTTTTTTGTAGAAACCCATTTATAAACGGAAAACTAGTCTTCTAATTATATTTACTTATGTTATGTAAAAACTGACGCAACGAGCAGAGACAGGGAGGTATCGGGAAAATGTCGCAAGACGTTCATAACCGAATATAGATAGAAAAACTGACAGTAAAATTTATGCATTTTAACGTTACATTTAATTAATTCTTTGAAAGTTATAATTTCATTTTGTTTAACAATTAACTTAAAACTATTTTAGAATTTACACATTATATTTTCTGTGATTTTGGGTAGAGCGCTTTTTAATGAACACACTGTATAACACTCATATTTTTACTCACCTCTTATATTATGTTCTCTTCCGTTTCTCTATGTCTCTTTAAATTGAGAAATTGAGTGGTGCGATAAATACGTCGACGTGTTGTATCAAAACTTCACGTCTCTTAATTAGAAGATTAAATATCTTGTTATAAATTAATTCGAAATTGTTTATGTCACATCTGACATACCGTGTTTAATTCTCGCACTATAATATGTAGCAAATATTGCAATTTGTGCAATCTAATCCTGTTTTAAAATTTAATTAAAATGCTGCATGAAAATACACAGCGTGAAATAGTAAACCCTATCAATTAAGTTTACCTTTTTGTGAAACAGAATGAAAATGAAATTATTTTTGAATGTTTAAATAAATAAATTGAGTTTTTTATAATACCTGAATAATGTATAGTCTTTTGCATGAGTTGCTATACCTAAACTAAATTACGTCTGTTAGTTTACAGCCATCACCGTACCCAGTTATAGCAACAGTAAAAAAAGAAACAAGAATTCATCAGCTATGATGAATTTTTATATTACCCTACTTCGCATATACGTAGCTTCATTTTCATTTTAATAAACATACAAACCAAATTATTATTGTTGAATTTAAATTATGAGATTATATAGTTTTTTATTTATAAGTCAGGATTTTTTAACTATGGCTGTTCCGCTCACACAACAGACTGATATGGGATTTGATTGTTTGCAGTCGCTTACGTTTCCCACTATGCTACACTGCTGAGTTGATTATATTTACTATTTTATAAAATTTAGTGCATATCACAGCTTGTCAAGCAAGTAATTTCATATTTTGACTTAAATTACTTACATAGTAGTAACTATTATGCACATACCTGGAGCTAAGCGTAAAATGTACTTTATATGCGTTGTATTCGTTACCATATATTTAATTTTTTAGTTAATATAATAAATATATTTGTTAAATTTCAAATATCCTTTACAGAATAAAACTTTACGTTTGGGTATAAATCTATTAGTTTTGAAGTAGGGACAAGCATCGCCCTCATTTGGTGAAGATGAGTGACCTGATCATTGATACGTTATCACTTCTAAAAGTAGTTCTGTTCGTTTTCTCACTGTCCGGAGTAAACTAAACTTAAGACTTCGTTGTCCTTTACAAACAATGAGTTTTGATTGGAAATCTTTTATTATAACACCAAATTTTAAAGGCTATAACTCGTTCGGAAACGGTTAAAGAACAAAATCAACGTTTACATATTCCAAACAGTCGAATATTGGGAACGAATGGTAGGTTTTCGAAAGTTTTATGCTTGTTCATTCGACTGTACGGCGGTCACTGTGTATTCCGATAAAAGGTTTTGCTGTTACAAATGTTCCACCGAATATGAAATCTCCACTTTGCTACGTTTGCAGCGATAAACTTGCCAGTAAAAATGAGGATAAATTCTAGATGCTTTCTCGCCTATAGACCCAACAATAATTTTTAATACAAAGTAATGACGATTTCAAATTACCTCAGAGGATATTTTCTTTAAATTTAATAAACGCATTGTTCTAATAATAAACTACAAAATACACCTAACATTTTTTTATCCTGTGCGATAATTTTTCAATCCTTGATTGAAATTACTTATTAAAACGATTACAACACCGCACCGTCTAAATTTGACTAGGTGCAATATATTAATTATAAAATTTAAAAATTAGTCCAAAGTTTTTTAAAGTGAGTTTTCTTAAATTCAATGTCCGTTTAAATAGTCTTTCCTTCGTGAAAAGTGATGCAGCTAAGAACTGAAGGGGCTTAAAAAATACCAAATATATAGAAGGTTTTAGAAGATCCATACTAAGGGTTTAGTGAAAGACACTAAATATACCCATTAAAAAAAAAATTATAGTTTGTAAGAATCGACTCTTGTCAATGTTGTATTTTATTTGTTTTTCGCATGTTAAATGTTAACCATTACGTAATTGTATGAAATGAACCCTAACAAATTAATTAATAAAATCTGTAATTTCAATCAACCAACTGCCGCGTTGTTCGTAAATCATGCACACAAAAGTTATACTTCCACAACTGACGTACGTGAAATACTTCGGAAGTTTTCTTAGAATACCTATTTTCCGTTCAGTGTTAGTCGAAATTTAATTATTAGAGTATATCAACTTATTTTTTTTGCAAAAAGTAGTAGCTAACATTGAATATTTATGCAGTGCTTTATTTCGAATGGTAAGGAATTTAACCATATTTGTATTTCTAGAATACAGATTAGCGCTTAATGCATTTTTTCGAAATAATCATTAAATCATTATTGGTAATTACGTACATATAACATCGAAGAAAGGGGAAACCCGATAAAGAACATGGAAGAAGATGATTATTAAATTGATTTTTAACGCTATATGAATAGAACAAAAATATGTTATATAATAAAAATTTTACAATTATCTTCAGTTGAATTAAATATACATAAAAAAATGAAAAAATAATTTTCTTTGCATACATTAAATAAGTATTTTAAGTTAATTTATTGCGTTGGATATATTATCGTAAGATGGACTGTATTATTGAAGCTTTGTATTTACTAAAAAAAGAAGCTCCTAGGTTTTAGAATACGGATCGAAAGTTTAGTCTTTCATAATACTTTCAAATGCTTATGACAAAAATGGATAATAACAATTAGTTTTATGGTTTTTTCTACTATTTCTTAGGTTGGGTGACCCAATTCGCCCGCAAAGTGGGGTCAATAGGGTCGTGCATGTTAGTTAGTTAAGGCGTGATCGCTTTTAAAACTTATAGGTTAAATTGAATCATAAAAATTCATCTTTAAAAATTTATATAGTCTACAATATTCAATTAAATATAATAATCTTAAAATATACAATTTTTTAACTATTGAAAATTATTACTAAATTAAATTAAAAAACTTATTTGGTTCCATAAAGGAATCGAAATTATTTTTGCAGATAAGTTGCTATAAACATAAAAGATAATCATCTGAAGATAGCAATATAAAAGATTTTCAATATGGACTTTGTTTTTTAATAGGGGTAATTTTATATCAAGTAGGAGGTCTGCAATAAATTTTTTATAATGTTATCAATTTCCGGCCCAAGATGGGCCGGAACAGGTCAACGACCTAACCCATGAAGGAAGTGATGATGAAGATGTTATCAATTTCAACAGAAAATCTTATGATAATAATAATTGCAATCCACTACGAAACTCATGAATTTTTGAAAACATCACAAAATTTCAGATATTTTGGTCGTTATAATCGCCCTTCTAAGACCGCTATTAAAAATTTGGTGGTTAAATTAGAGTCTACTGGTTCGGTACATAAAATACCAATAACACGTTTTGTTCGGGACGTTCAGCTGAAACTATTGCAGCTGTAAGCAAACGTGTTGATGAAAATTGAGTCTATCCACGACCACCACATTGCGAATTTTGCGTAAAGACTTTGGTCTTAAGTCTTATAACCATTTTATTCGTCGACAATTCGCCAATTTCATTCTTAAAGAATGTGATGGTTTTCCTGAATGATTTTTTCAGCTGATGCTCATTTTGTTTTAACCATATTTGCGGATAACCCAGACGATTATCGCCTTAAAATTTAAGAAAAATCTATAATAAAAGGAGAACTATGTATTACAAGAAAGTTATTGACATTGAACATTATTAGAAATATGTACACTGTAAAAAAAGCACGTAAAAATACATTCAAATACGTGTAATTTTTACATTTAAAATTATAGTAAAAATACATATTGTGTATTATTCCATTGATAATAGTGTGAAATTACATTTTTATCAATGGTATAATACACAATATGTATTTTTACTATAATTTTGAATGTAAAAATTACACGTATTTGAATGTATTTTTTCGTGCTTTTTTTACAGTGTAGTATACTGCTTATAATCAATATAAAACTCTCGTGAGGCTATTAAATTAAATAAATAAAAGATTCCATCTTAGTCAGGTACTTTATTAAAATTCTATGAACTAGTTTCGACTTATTGTCATCATCAGAATATTGTACAAAGAGAGATCAATTAAATAACAACATAGCCAATAACGAAAAACATCATCATACCGTTAAAAATGAAATAAACAAATACATAGCACAACTGTCGAGGGGTATTCATATGATAGGAGATATCTATAAACTATATTGATGCCGTATTACACTTGATAGAACACCTCTAAGATCGGTGGAAAGTTGAAAGTTTGTTGTTCTTTGAAGCACTCGATGTCGGAGTTTTTCTGAGTTAACTTTTCTAGATGTTTGACCTATATATTTAGAGTTGTATCCCTCGCATCCAATTGAGTAAACCCCTTAATCTTAAATTAAGATTGTCTGAGCTTAAAAACAAGAAAAATGTTTCTGCCGTTTCGCAAAATTTGGGGGAGACAGGACATACAATATATGAAAATAGTCTTAAATTGCTACACTAGGAGCACAAAGGATAAAGTCTTAATCTTTTGGAATTTTTAGGAAAAGAATAACTTGACAAAACTCGACAACGAGTGCTTCAATGAGTAACAAAATTTGAACTTCGCATGGATTTTCGTGGTGTTTTGTGCAAAAAATTCAAATGTCATTATGGGATAGCTAAGACACGGGATATTGTATCTGAGAAACTATTTAATCAATCTCTCTTCACATTACTTCCAGACATTCGTATATTTTATGCTTCTTTCGCTTCGACAATATTCGTACACCTAGGGCCGGTTTCAGCAACCTTAACCTTAACCTGTGTTAGTTAACACAAATTAAAAATAATCCGTTGTTAAATTTTGAATGGGTTGTAGCAACCTTTTCTAATATGTAATTAGTTAATCTCGGATTATGTGTAGAATAGTTATGGTGGTACTCCTGAAACGACAACAACGCCTACTTCATACTATTCAAGTAGTTCCATGTAGTGCGATTAGTTCGAAAATTATCAACAAGTGAGGTTTATAACCTATAAATTCTGTGAATACAGTTCATATTATTTATTTTACTGAAATGGCACAGAAAAGAACAAAATATTATACTGAAGTAGAGAAGGAAGTTGCCGATGAACATGTATGTATTGTTTTAAATTTTATACGTAACTTTGTAATTAATTAAATGATATATTTTAGAAAGCGGCATATTTGGAAGCAAAACAACTGCTGGCAGAGGATAAAGTAAGTATATTACAGATATGCATTTGACTTATCAAAATAAAATTTTATTCTATTTAACAGAGAGAGCAAAAAAAGACAGGCGGAGGGGAGTTACACCCCCCAATTGACAGAGCGTGGAGCACGGATTCTGGCGTCCGTGCCAACTGTGCGACCGCCTATGTTCAATCTTTTTGACAATTACTTTGATCCAGGTTTGTTATGAAAATCATTTTGTAATTCGTGATTCATGACACTTTATTTATTTAGGAGCCAGTGGTTCAGGAATTGGTGCAGAACAGAATTTCGATTCGATTCAAAGCGAGGAACAGGAAATTCTGGAAATGGAGGTTGTAATTCCTGTGCCTCGCTCGACGTAGTCGAAAAAGAAGGTACGTTGCCACACAGCAACCAAAAAGGTCCAAGCTTTCGAACAAAAAAATAAAGCGAAAGATTTTAATAAATAAATTGAAAGAAAGCCAATTAGCAATAATGTGTCGACAAAAACAATTGCGGGTACTAAATGTAAAATTACGTAATATCGATAAATAAATTGTTAATTTGTTAATAACTGCATTTTTTTTCTCAAAAAGTACTCGGGTGCTCATAAAAAAATATTAAAAGGAGGTTAGGTTTTTGGTAATTTCACTTTAATCACTGGTCAACTAGTAATTAAATACTTTGGGTATTTAACCTGTGTTAAGCATAAATTAACGTTGCTACAACCCAAACTACAAATTTAATCTATGATTACGCTAATCATTGATTAAATTTAACCTGTGTTAAAAATAATATTGCTAGAACCCAAATCGGACTTAATCTATGATTAAATATTTAATCTATGATTAAATTCCTAAATTAAAGTTGCTGAAACTGGGTACTAGTCATACGACATGTTCAACTCATGTACAATTCTATGTTGTACGTGCGCAACTCATTTAGATCTTATTAAGTAGTTAAAATAAAATTGAAAAATGTAACTCGAAAGTATCACGTATCATCTAAATTACATCTTGGATGCGCTACTACATTATCAACAATTTTTCACACTTTACATATTAATTTAAAGTTGTGCATTTATTTTGCTCCTCCCTATGCATACTATTCATTTTCAAAACCGAAGGTTATTGATAGTGGCATGAAAATGTGGTAGAGTAGATTTCAAAGGTCAAAAGTTATACTGCCATCGGCGCAATAACGAAAAGACGTCCAAATGCTAAAAAGCCCAACTAGAAAACATTCGTTGAATGTTTACTTTCGTTTGACAGCTTTACACAAATTTCGCGTTTGATTATTAAATGATATTAGTATTATTTCATAATATAAATAACAATCAGCCTTCTTTAAGGCTATTTGACAGGTTCTATTGTTTGCTGGTAAGTAATAAAATTTGTTTAAATTAGGTTTGTAAATAAAAAACGAAAATATTTTTTTAGGTTAATCGAGCAATATCTTTTTTATAAAAAGCAAATTTCTCTAAAGCTATTTCACAGTGTTTATTTTGAGGTAAGTTATCAAATTATTTTAGTAGCTATTTGTAAACAAAAACCATTTTTGCAGTGCAAAAAAACTTTTAGCCGAACACGGTCATGTGGTATTACGGTTACCACCGTATCACCCAGAGCTGAATCCCATAGAAAAAATTTGGGCATTGGTAAAGAATCGTGTAGCCGCACGTAACACAACATTTAAAATGGATGATGTCCGGAGGTTAACCGAAGAATTTAATAATGTCACATTGAAAGAGTGGCAAAATATTTGTCGCCATATAGAAGAAACTGAAAAAGAGTATATAGAAAAATTATATTATCAAAAGTATCTTTACAATTATTGCACGTCACCGTAAAGTGCAGTTTACGTTATGTGATTTTGTTTACAAGTAGGTAAAAATCAAATAATTCGAAGTTCACTTTATAAGATTCGGCATACGATACATCCCGAGGGTGAACTCATAAGCAAATATTACGATTAGAATTGCGTATTATGACAACTTGTAACCAAAATGGCATAACGTAAACTGCACTTATAGTGCAGTCAAGTTAGACTCAAAAAAAGGTTGAAATCGAAATTTCGTTTCCCGTGTTGTGACCTATACCAATCGATAGATTAGAGCTTCCTGAATATCATATTAAAATGTATCATTGCAGAATTGATGGGAAAAAAAGTTATTTAATAAACAAAATACGAAAATCGCGATTTTTGACTTTAATCGCTTATATCTCGAGATTTTACACTGACTTTTGAAAAAGTGAGGGCACTATTTTGTAGAGCAGAAAATTCTCTACAAAAAATGTGCAACAACCCCTATCATATAAATAATAATAAACCCGCTATAAGCGTTCAAACATTTTTGGAGATTAATTTTTATTTTCATCAGCTGTTGTGACAGCTAATATAATAGTGACAGTTCAGATTTTGTGTGGATTCTTTTAGTCGTTTATTGAATTGTGAATTGTGTTGAATTGTCTATATTTTTCATTTCAAACCATTCAATTAACGACTAAAAGAATCCACACAAAATCTGAACTGTCACTATTATATCAGCTGTCACAACAGCTGATGAAAATAAAAATTAATCTCCAAAAATGTTTGAACGCTTATAGTGGGTTTATTGTTATTTATATGATAGGGGTTGTTGCACATTTTTTGTAGAGAATTTTCTGCTCTACAAAATAGTGCCCTCACTTTTTCAAAAGTCAGTGTAAAATCTCGAGATATAAGCGATTAAAGTCAAAAATCGCGATTTTCGGATTTTGTTTATTAAATAACTTTTTTTCCCATCAATTCTGCAATGATACATTTTAATATTATATTCAGGAAGCTCTAATCTATCGATTGGTATAGGTCACAACACGGGAAACGAAATTTCGATTTCAAATGCTAACTTGCCTACACTATTAATACAATAATTTATTATTATACAACTTCAATGTTACTGGTTACAATGTAAATTATTGCGACTTCAGCAAGTTTAATAAATTATATCGATTTCAAAAATTATCTTATTTTCCTGAAATATCCAAACAATCGTCGATTTAAAGCATGGGGCTGACAGGCCCTACGTATGCACTGGTGTGATTTTTATTTAAAATCTACAATGTAGATATTAAAAAGTGTTTAAAAATCAGGAAGAACATCATAACCTAAAAAAAAACCTCGAAGAATTTATGTTCCGAACATAATATTGATTTTACAAATTATTTTTAATAAGCAAAGTTCAAAATAAAATAAATAACAATAACTTTTTTATTAAATTACATGCCTAGTGATATTATGTATATTGTTTTCATATTAATTTTCAAGAACGAGTAATTACGTCTTTTTTTATTCACATTTTTTAAATTTTCGCGCCAAGCTAATGTTTTCACGTAACATTTATATGTATGTATTTCGCCCTTCGCGCATTGTATAACCTTTGAGCTTTGGCACGGAGTCTACGACTTTAGATGACAAGTGTGGTACATTTTCTATAAAATTTGTTTAATTTTATGGTTCCTGTTTTTCTTTGCTATAAGGAACCGAATTATAATTTGCAGGTAAAGATTGTTTCTTTATTATTGTATAACATCTTATAATGTTGTTTTTCAGTTTTTTTTTTATATGATTAACTTTAGATATAACTTTATCATGACGCACGATTTCGTTGGTATGTGATTTTGTGAAGGGAAAACTGTTAGGCATTCCACTGGTGATGGATCCGATAATTTGATCATTATACGACCCACTCGGGAGTATTTTGTACTTGAAACGTTTTTTGATTCAAACTATCCATAATGGTTGGAAGTTTGTGTTCAATTCAGACGTCCAAAGCCAAATGACTTGTATAGATCATCTGTTCCGAGTTTGAAGGAATAACGTTTGGGATTTGGGTTTGATGACAAAGACGACGTTACAATTTCTTTAACTTCTATTTTTGAAGAACATGTGACCACATATTTGAATAACTCCTGTTTTTATTAATTTTTACACCTTCAATGTTGAAGATGAAGTGTTATTATGTGGTGGATCTAGATAGGGTGTAATCAATTTTGAATTTTGTAGCTTGGTAGGTGTGCTCCGTCACGGCTCCCCAATTTTTAATTGCTTTATGTTGAGTTACCTCAACAACGTAATTTCAGTTTTCATTTGTATTTTATATTATTTTTCTGTGGGACCGAACGATCAGCTTGGTTCCCACTTTAACTTGTTCTTTGTTAAGTTTTTGTTATACCGGGTGTTGAATGAGTTAGCCGTTCATAGGATATTTACATGTAAAAACTTATTTATGCAAATTCCTGCTTCCCTAATTATTTTAGAAAAAAAATGAAAGACACAAAAATCATGCAGAAAAATAAATTACAAATGATAAAAGAATTATTTTCATCTAGCTTTTACTTAAAGTGGCAAAAAATGCTTTTGAAATTGTTCAAATTTTCATTTATCAGACTAGCCATGAAATAAATTTAATTTAATTTATTTATTACATAAATTATTAATAATAAACAATTAAAAACATTAAGAAATAATTAAATTTACACCAAATGTTCAAACAGGTTTCCATATTCAGCTAAACAAAAACCAAGTCTATCATAAAAGTTACATCGTACATTCGCAGTTGTCTTTCGGTAATATTGCCACACTCCTCCACAATTTTATTTTTTAATGAATCAATACTTTGGTATCGTTCACCATAAATTTTAGATTTTAAATGACCCCACAAAAAAAAGTCATTTGGAGCCAAGTCTGGTGACCGAGCTGGCCAGTTTATTGGTCCATTGCGTCCTATCCAAGAATTGGGATAACATTCATTTAAATAATTAAGCATTTCCAACTACGTCACAGTGGGCGTGACAGTGACGCCATTCGAACAGCTGATTCTTGGCTTGGCTAGTGATAATTACTTACCGTCTTGCAGAATATGCTACTTTACGGCTAATTGATAAGGCTTTTAAGTTATCAGTCAATGGTAATAATAGTATTGTTGAAAACAAGGTTAATTTTAATTTTTGAAATGAAAATTGTGTTGTAAAAATGCTAACGTCAAAAGCCGCCAAGAATCAGCTGTTCGCCGCTGTCAAATATGGCTGTTCGTGACGTCACATGGAAATACCTAATTGGTTATATCTCTAGTATAATGTGCCGGACATCCGTCTTGTTGATAGTAGATTACGTTATTTTCTCCTGTCACAATATCAATTGCCGGTCCAATTTCGTTTTGTAACATTTCTAGATATTTTAGTCCATTCAAATTTCCATCAATAAAAAATGGTCCAATGATGTTTGCTCCTAATATCCCTGCCCAAACATTTACAGTTTGGCGATACTGTGAACGATTGTTGATCATTAAATGAGGATTTTCGGTGGACCAAAACCGATAATTTTGAACATTTGGTTCCCCGTTAATACTAAACGTTGTCTCATCGGTGAAACAAATATTTTTAATAAAATTTCTATCCAAATTGGCCTTTTCGATAATGCTTTCACAGAAAATCATTCTTTTGTACATATCCTCTTCAAAAATTTCTTGATGGTTTTGGAACTTATAAGATATAAATTTATGTTTTTTTATAATTTTGAACGCCGTAGTGTGATGAATATTTAACTCCGCACCAATTGTTCTTGTACTGATACAAGGATTATTCATTACGGCAGCAATTACATTTGTTTCGATATCGGTACCTGGAGTTTCACCAATATTGATTTCTTCTAAATTTATTCTTTTATTTCTGCAGGTCTTGCATGACGGCTTAAATTAATACAGATCCATATTGATTTTGATTATCAATTACATTTTTAATTGTCGAATAAGTAGGGATTGGTCTTTCTGGGTATAAACCAGCAAAGAGATCTCGTACCATACGTATACTGTTTCCAGAGTAATATAGTTTTAAAAATTAATTTTTTTCACTAATTGTGTACTTTGCTTCCACTTTATGAAATTAAAATTTAATAAAGTGCAAAACTGTAAACAAAGTGCAATTGTTTTTTAATACTTATCAAAAATAATTACCTTGGAAACTTTCATGGCTAGTCTGATAAATGAAAATTTGAACAAAAGCATTTTTTGCCACTTTAAGTAAAAGCTAGATGAAAATAATTCTTTTATCATTTGTAGTTTATTTTTCTGCATGATTTTGGTGTCTTTCATTTTTTTTCTAAAATAATTAGGGAAGCAGGAATTTGCATAAATAAGTTTTTACATGTAAATATCCTATGAACGGCTAACTCATTCAACACCCTGTATGTGACAGATAAGAAATTTAAACCACACGCCAAACCCATTGGTGTGACAGTACCTCAAGGCTCTTTACGCTATTTATTTGTTGTATTATGCTCACCTGATGCTGAGGAATACCAACACTTTTTTCTCCAAGTTAGTTGCAAGATCCTGTAAACATCTCTGCTCCCGATGCTGGTAAAAGCTATTCGTCCTTTAGACAAAGGGCTTAAGAAGCATTTGTATAGTAATGAGCAACTGCATGGTAATGAGCAACTGCAATTTTTAACATGTTTTATTTAATTTATTATATTCAGATCTTATAACTTAATGCCTAATTATAGAATAGTTTCCAGAGCCAAACAGTATCGACAGCCTTTAATACTGTTTTGGCTCTATTCAATAGAGGACTTAATATCAGTTATCTAAGCCTATATCGTAAACGGAAAATGATTGAACTTAATTCGCATCACCATTGGAAAAGCGGAAAAAACTAATAAAGAAGCATTCAAACGTCTAAAAATGAAAAAGTGAACTTAATAGTGTTTGGCTCTGAGGATATTAATTTAACAAATCTTATTTTAAAGGTGAAAATTGCTTACCGATTCCAGGAAATTCTAATCTCTAATTGTTTTTGAGATAGTCCGGCTGAGGGATTAAACATTTTTCTGGTTCCTCAAATTTCTAGATTGAGACGTGCCTTGATTTATCAATACCCTAATCTAACAAATCACATCACTAAAACCCCATCATAATGGCTGAAAAATATTTTATTTAACGCGATTGAGATTAACAATCTGACGTATTGCGCCAAAGATGGGTGAAAAACACGAATCGGTCAGCAATAAAAAAAAACTATGGAATCTCTGTGTTTAGCTCTTGATTATCATACAATTATATTATTATGTGTTAATATGCTTAATACACATACTATAGAATAGAGTATTATTATGATGTCTATC
The DNA here is from genome assembly GCA_932274525.1 of Podabrus alpinus. Taxonomy (NCBI): domain Eukaryota; kingdom Metazoa; phylum Arthropoda; class Insecta; order Coleoptera; family Cantharidae; genus Podabrus; species Podabrus alpinus. The sequence goes on along the minus strand of OW026457.1, from coordinate 59,857,551 downwards.
TTAAGACGCGTTCTTATCTATCAGTCTGACTAATTCAAAGAGACTGAAGGGAAGAATATTTTTACTGACACTTTAGAACAATATTTCTTTTCAATTTAATATTTAGTCAATCAGGCAAGTGATCAGTCAAACTGATACGTGAGAATAATGCGCCTTTTAGCGATATAAGATTGTGACACGCTACTTGTCATGCAAACTTAATATTATAATGTGACTGTCTGACGATACAAATGCATACTTCACAAACATACATACATGCAATTATGTATAAGTAATAGAAAAATTTAATAATATGTTTTTATATCATTTCTTTTATATACTATTTCTTATTTTCTTCTAAGTAGAAATAAACCATCTCAAGATATCCGTCTAAAAATGAAAATATAATTTTATAATAAAATGTTTTGATTTTAAATATTTATTTGTGACGCATTTCGGACACAATTATTAGATCAGAAAATTATAGTACGTAAGTTAAATAAATTGTAACAAGAAATAATGTAACTAAAATAATTTTTGATCGAAACGCGTCACAATTAAATATTTAAAACTGCGACAAGATTGCAATTTATTAATTTAATAATAATTTTAGTTCATACGTAAAACACATTAAGGTTTTCTAAATACTTTCGTTTGAAATCAAAAGGAAGTCATTCAAGGCTGTCAGATTTTTGTTACTGCAGTGAAAATTTAGTATTTCCTTGTTTATTTATCAATTTATTATAGAAGCATAATCTCGTATCTATCAGGTAGTAGATTATTCTTTTGAGTAACTGTATAATTTTCACGAAACGTGGCAATACGAGTTGAGTTGAGATAAATTTATATTAGTACCACCAACGCCACCTCTTGCTTTTAGGACCTCTACAAAAGGGCGTGATGTATCAGTTATCTTGAGGTTGGGATGGCTTGGGGAGTAGGGGGACGGCTTCCCTAAATGAAGGCAGCATAATGGGCCAAATTGTGCCCCAAGTGCGTACGACCTCGTAAGAGGCTGTCCTTCACTTACAATCCAGAATCAGTTACCTTGAGACAGTCAAACGAGGAAGGCGTGTTTGACGATAGATTTGTTTTTTGAGAATCTAATGTAGTTTTGAGTTTTCTTGCATCATTCGTGCCATCGCTTATTGCGGATTTATGTAGGTAACCGTAGCTGATTTGTTTTGCCAGTGCATTTTGTTTATCGCGTGGTTATTATGTGATTTGGATGATAAGCCAATTTTGAGATAACCATTAAACGCGCGCGCATGTGGGTAGATGGTGTTAACTATTATCAATTGAGTTCTGATTTTGTTAAATGTCACCAGCGTCTCGAAATGTCACAACAACTGCAAGTGTATATTTTAGTTCGCTTTCAATAAGCCTGTTGACGTTATTTTCCTGCAATCATCGAATTTACTATTGTCAGGTGTTGCTCCAGTTTCCTTTGCGACGTTTCTGTGTAGTATCAACATCATTGCGCCGGGAAAATAGTGTCGATGTTGAAGTTCGCCATGCAGGGCTTTAGAGCAGCCTTTTATCATCTCCTGCAACTACTGATGCATGCTCCAGAGATTGGGATCCATTGTCACCCTTTAAAATTGTGAGTTTATCCGAATTCGAGGCAACATAGATTATTTATAATTTTTGGTTGTGTAATATTGGGTATTTTTTTCAACTGGCCAATTATATTTTGGTCTAGAGCTGCTTTTGGAAACATATACGTCGTGGCTACATCTGTGACGCTACCGTTTGTCTCAGTTAGAGATTGTGTCATTACTTTTGAAGCACTGTCGATGCCTTCTTTCATTTTGCTGTGTGCCAAATATAATTTGCCTTAATTATACTTTACTACACCATTGGTGGGTTTTATTTATCTACGAAACTGCCCGTTCCTTTGCTGATTGAGCATTCTTATCGAGGGACCTGCGATCATCGCTCGCCGCTATAGAAAAGCTAGTTAAACCGACCACCAGGGCTGCTCACGCAAATAAAAGTAGGAATTGATTTTTCTGTGTGGGCGAAATATGAACAGGTTCGTCTTCTCATTAGAGATGGGGTGGTTAAATTTCGTATCAACGTAAGATGCCCTGTGGTTTTGTTTACAATCTTGGTCGAATTAATTCGGTGAACGTCTGCAGTCTGATTTTATTAATGGCCGAGGCGATGTTCTAAACACTCATGGAGATCCCAATATATTGTAATACTTATATGGGAAAATTAGATTGTTCCACGTTGATTATATAAATATTTAGGAATTATTTGCATTTTGCTAAAAAGTTGCAGGTAGTTGATTTCGAGGTTGATGTTCAACCAATTTTCTACAATCGGACGGTTCTCTCGTGAATTGCAGTAGCGAATCGAAACTGTTTGCACAATACACAGTTTCCTTAAATCTATATACAATCTCCAATGGAAGAAAGTAACTTATAGGTATTAGAAGCTACAATCTTTATAATTTCTGTTCAATAAGGTAAGGATTATGCATAACGAATGAAATATAGTATAATAAAAGCATTAAAATTCTGAGTAATTGAGGAGTCATAATAATTTAGGTAAATAAAACCTCGCGTTTTGTTGATTTTATTAAAATTTTTATAATAACGGCAGCCACTATATCACATTTTATGAGAACTTACTTTGACAAATATGTCTACACAGTACCTACATTGTGTTGTGAGTTATCACAAACATTTAGACAAATGAAGTACATTTTTCAGACAATAGAGATTAAAAAATTCTTATATGATATATGTTTTTGATAAAAATACTGCAATTACTGTCACTCAAAGTAAACACTGCTATAACTATAACATGTCAAAATGACCAAAACACAATCTCGTAAGGTTTTGTAATTTCAAAATTACATTTAAAAATCAATTTGGAGATCCCTTTATTAAAAATTTTAGATGAAGCAAGATAGTTATGCAAGATATAATAATATAATTCGAACAAATATTATAAATAAAGTGCTAATACAATTTTAATTTATTATTTATGGAAAAACATCATAAAAATGTAACTTAATTATAAAGTAAAAATTACATTTTTGAAATGTAAAAAAGTAACAACTAGCATGCAGTTGAAATTTACATTAAAAATTGAAACTCATTGTCATCTAGTTTAGTAATTTATTCTTCATACAAACTCAATTTATTTGTCATTTTAAGACCTAATAAAATTACGTGCTCCGTAAAACATTTCATTTTTGAAATGTGGAAACAGCGCGAGGTACAAAAATACAATAATTTTTTGGTACATCAAGTATTGTGAAATACAGGCGATACAATTATATCATCTTAAAATAAATCAATAGAACTAATGAATAATATTGAAAATGAAATGTTTGTCACATAACGTCTATAATTATTACATCAATTTAAACTAAATATTTGCGGAAAAATTTATCTACTGTAGTTTTGAATTGCAATTGACAAAGCGTTATGGTTAAATCACTAATGTTAGTGAACGCAAAATTTAATAAAAGCGCTGCCGGAGCTTTAAGGTTTTTCGGCTTAGCAAACTTTTCTGTTAATAAAAAGAGCTTAATATTTGACGCTAATGATTACGTTGCCTTTAGGGTAACGCATTGCTGTAAGATTCACAATTCTACAAATATTACTATAAGGTTATTCGGAATAGGTACCTACTTGACCAATCCCTTGCGAAATAGAATGGGCTACTTCGATTGACTTTTGTCATTGATTTGTAAGTCAAATTTGCTAATTTTTTTTTTTTTTTTTTATATTAACATCCAAGAATATTACAATCTGTCTCAACCAAGAGGTTATTATTTTTACAGTTGTGGTAGGTAACATGAAAATAAGTAAAATGAGAAGAAGCACAATTTAAATAAATAAATTCTCATGAATGTTAAGGTATTAACGTAAGGCAATAAATTATTAGCGCAATGTTTCCTTTAAGTAAATAAATTCAAATCGCTCTGTATGCAGAATTTTACATTTTCATCAGACGTATTTAATTAAATAAAAATTCAATTATATTGTTACTTCAATTTTAATTCAACATCGAGCTTATTTCCTATTTACAAAGTATTGATTTAAAAATTGTTTATTTATATAAATATATAACTTAATTGCATCAGCAAACCGTTATGAAAATCTATGACCTATGACCGCCGTTAATATAAACAAGCGCAGTTCCCAAGATTTCCAATGTTCAAAAAAAATTAAGGAATTTCTTTATTTTGTTGTGAACACTTCTCTTTATTATTCGTTGTTTATTTTAATAATATCTGTATTTTGGAATCACCACAAAATGCAGAAAATACCTTTCCGAACTAACATTTGAATAATTAATAGCCTGATAACGTCACAGGATTAAAAAATCGTTGCCAATATACTTACAGTACTTTACTTTGAAATTTTATACATTTCAGTTCTGAAAAATTGTTTAAGTGTTTCTAAATTAACGTAATCAGATCTTATTTCAGTATTTTTATTTAAGCTACAGTTGACCTGCAGTAACCTGTATCTGCATGTATAACTAAATTATAATTTTAAACAAACGTGTTAGATAGTTTTAGATAGCGCAAACGTTCATAAAATAATAAACGTTTATACATAATCGTGGGAGCACACATCAGTTGAGGTTATGCTTTAAATTGAAAACTGAATTGTATTTTCATTTACTATTAGGGATCTGAGGAGATGAATATCACTAATAAAATCGTGATGAACATCGAAACATGTCATCCGTGGTAATTTATAATTTAACTACTGTACTTTTATTTTCTTACAACTCAGAAATCTACAGGCATACATATATTTTTTTGTAAAATATATGTTTAACAAAAGTCAAAAATTTAAATTGTGACAAAAAAACGACAATATAATTTATAGGTTTTACAGAATTTTGCTAACTATATTATTCATGTTTGTTATTTCAGAATTTATGTAAAAATTATCCATATTTCAGGAAACACAAAATAAACCAATATTAACAGTTTAATCACTTTAAAACTGGGACCGAAATCCTACTCACACCTCCTCGGGGTGGTCCCTGGTAACTTGCGGAGGACCCTCAGAGATCGGGCGCGAACCCCGGTGGATGGGGGAAATCCGCAAGGCTGACGTGAGAGGTAACAACAAGGAGACGAACACCAGTCTCCCCCAACGCCAAGCTGAGGGAAGTCGACCCGACAGCGGTGCAGACCGGACAGACCGGGTCAAGACTCTGCACATCAGGTTGCAGAGATACTCCCAACTGTGTGGCTCCCAACACGCATCAGTCCAAAGCGATTCGGGTGATGCCGGGGGGTCATTGCGATCAGCCCGGGCCACGTACTCCGTTGGTACCCAGCGGGAGCCAGCTAATACGGTGATGACGGGAGGCCGTATTAAAACGACCAAGCCGCAGACCATCGCAGACGACAGCGGAAGTGATGCCGAGAAGGTAAATCCCGCTGCTCGTCGGGAAGGGGGTTTTAGTCGGTAAGAATCCGACACTACCACCCCAGATTATCGGGGTGGTGTCTTTTGAAGATTTCCCCCTTCCCTGCATTAAAAAAAATCACTTTAAAACTAAGTAATACTATGATAATCGCACCGCTGTTATACGTATTTAAAAAGTTGGGCATGCACAAACATGAGCAAAAAAAGAAAGTATTTTAGTTAAATTGGGGGAAAAATTAAATTTCGTGATTTACCTCACATTATATTAAGTATAAGTAGTTTAAATAAAAACTACCAAATCGATTAAATTCAATTTATTAATTTTTATAACAATATAAATTTAACTGACTCGTCAACGCGAGTACCCCGTGAAAACCTCGAGAATAGTTCTCAGAAATGCGGCTCATTCCTTGAAAGTTAATCAAAATGCATGCAGTTATCCTATCTGCAAGTATAAAGCGGCCTACAGATAGGGTATTCTATGTGGATGGTAGAAACGGTAAGAGTTAAAACGCATTAACTCAGGTAGGAGCGTTCAGGTAAGGAACGCTAAGAAAGTAGGAACGCTCCTACCTGAGTTAATGCGTTTTAACTCTTATCGATTCTACCATCCATATACAATACCCTATGTGAATGCAGCTTAAGAACACATCATGTTTTAACTACTGTAACAATTTAGTTTGTGTTACAGAATTTATTAACACTTGTAGCTCTAAATTAATTAAAATTTGTAAAAACCGGTTCTTAACAGAAAGTCGCAAAAACTAAACTAAAACCTTTGAACTTAATTGAAGCAATGAGTGGATTATTATAAAGACATGTGCAAAACGGAACAGCGACGTAGAACAATGCAAATGTCTATGGTTATTAGATTACAGATCGTCAAGCAAGGTTTCTAGCGGTATCACTTGGATGGGTGACCGCTGGCGACAAATTTAAAGAATGGTGTTTAAAGAACCCCGATTTTCGCTGTTCCCATACCAACCTGCAAGGGTCTAGCGTGGTAGAGTATGGCCTCATCCTTCCCCTCAACAGGAGAGAGCCTTAGAGTCCAGGAGGGATGAACGAGAGTTATTTGTAATAACAGCATTCGGGATATAGCAGAAGAAGAAGATGTGCATAACTATGTGTCCTTTAGATAAATGCAAAAATTACTTACTTATGTAATTTATTAAAAAATTCCAATATTAAATTTTACTAACCACACCCAAAAGCGTCAGATGTCGAATACAAAAAGAGATTAGAAGTACGTTTCTGTTAATAAAATTCACATATTGGTACGAAGGTAATTTTATGAAAATGTTTTAAACCAAACGGTTGGAAAATAAACAAGGTACAAATAGCTAAAAAGGTACATATCAGCCCTCACACCCAATCGATGTTTTTAATTAAATTGGTGTTTAAAAACACCAATTTGGTGTGAAAATCTTTGAGGAGGGGGTGCTTTTGACATGATGCATCCGCCCAAAGAAAATTCGTACGGTACTAACATTGCACATTAATAATAAATAACAATGCAAAATTAGAATGCCGCAACTTGTACTGTACATTGAATCATAAAATGTAATTGACTCACGTATTGAAATTCAATTCACATAGAATAATTTTGAGGTTACCAGTTGAATAAATGATCAGTTCACTTATTTAAATATTTCTTCACTGTTAACATTTTTCAATTTTATTTAATAATCTGTAAATTGTAATTTCATGAAAAGTTGTTCATAACTAACTAAAGTCCCTTATTACCATTTTTATTACATAACTCCACATTATGACATTGACAGCTAATTCAAATTGTAGTAAAAAGAGAAAGTTATATTAAAATTAAAAAAAAATTGCATTTTAAAATGCACTTATTTGACTAACGATTTTAAGCTTAATTCACAAAGCTGGAATTTACCAGGCATGTGATGTAATGTAGTACCCGAATGAATCCCCAAAAGTCTTCTAAAAACACATGTCGGCTTTCCCTCCTAAAATTCCTCTATTGCGCGCTTATTTTCATTGTTAAGGAAAATTAGCATTATTATAGACCAAAATTGAAGAGAATAAAATGAAAGCTATAAAATAAATTTAAAGAATTTAAAAATATTAGGTCAAACGATGCTTAAAGGTTTGACACCAATTTTACACTAAAATCTGACCGAAGAGAAGCGCGAAGATTGCACGAATTAAATTTTTGAACAAAATTCTCAATACGCCCCTACCGACGATGGTTTTGTGATGAACATAAATCTACTGCGTAGAATGCTTATTATAGTGATCCATTCTTCAACTTTAATTTCAAAATTATAAGTTTTTGGTTAACTACATATATTGCAATGTGCCGAACCCTCATCTTATTAGCGGACACATGCATTTTAATGAATTTGAATTGAAAAATTGAAATTTTTATTATTCCCGTTTTTAGCTAGCTTTCTTTTTATCTTATTAGCATGAACACAAATCTTACCCCAGAAGTCGGTTCTTCGAGAAGGACGCTTTTTCTGAAATTTTAAATTGTGTGGGGATAAAATTATTCCCCATTGATACGCTCATGGATTTGGCAAATGAAAATAATTTATTAAACATAAACACAACAAACTTATATTAAAAATTGAAATCAAACATGTAACAAATAAATATCTTAAAAATTACGCAAATTATAGTTTTTTTTTATATACGTGTCGTCGTTAGTTGTTTAAACCGTTCACTTTTATCCCGAAAAAGTTAAATAAGTTTATCTTACCGGACACAGGTGTCGCTGTTGTTTTCTTTAAGTTCTTTGTATAAATCAAGTCGGCAACGCTTGGTGTTGAATCTCGAATTTTCTTAAACATCACCTCGTGGAATTCGTGTTGGTGCTCCAAATTTCATTTACTGCAAATCTTGGTTCCAATCGCTTATAATCACTTCATAACTTATCCAAGGTAAGTACCTTTTACTTGTTATCAAAACTACTCTCGTTATACTCGATGCAAATTTTTGCAAAATCATGTAATTCTTTTTTTTTCAGGTTTACACACTTCGAGTTGGATTTTTAATCCAATTTAACACTTTTATACGGAGAGGACCAAAACACGTCCGTCTCGCGACGCACTAGCGTATCGAACCTTCATTTTTATTATTACCCGTATCCAGGGTTTCTGACTAATTTTATTTATTATCCCATATTACTTGGATAATTTCTTTTTAAAATGTAAGTTTCTCGCACCTCTGATAATGTTTATCATTTTTAAATGTCATTTAATTATTTTTAATTTTGATTCCAGAGTTGTCATACCAACCCGCTGTGGATTGTTCACACGTAACACGTTCCAGCCTCGGATGAACTAACGTTGCATTTCGTCGCCACCGATCTAACAACAACTACGTAAACTCATTGTTTATCTTCCTCACTTACTTAAAATTAACCTATTTTTTTAACAATTCTAAATTATTACTATGTACATTAAACAAATTTTCTGTGAATGTCTTAATTTGTGGTATCCATAATTTTTGTTCATATCATTGGTGAACAATTTCATTCCTCACCTATTTTGCGATTATCTGACTTCATTAGAGTCTTTTGATCTACCTGCCGGAACCTTCATTCGTTGCTAAGAGTCCTCATGCAATTAACGATAAAACGAGTGCTTATTTAAATTTATTTTTGTTATTGATATTTAAATCACCGTAATATGTTTTTCGATTTAGTTGTTCTTATTTTCTCTTTTGACGGTGACATTCTGTCACTTGGTAAATATAGAATCAATTCACAATCCACTGCATGTCGAGTTTTACCGCTAATAAATGGGGAGCGATGCCTAAGATTCGGAATTCCCGTAATTTATTTTCTTAAACTATAAAAATTAATCCAATATGAGGGGGGCTGGCGAAATACTCCTCAGTAATGTGCCACTTTTAATCCTGTGTGTAGTTTAAGTTCCAGGAGGCAGGCGAACTTTACACACGGAAGTACGAAAACGCTTTCAGAACTCCGAAATAAATGGTTTTTAAACCTATTATTAAGATTACTTTGTAGTATGTTTTGATTAGTTCTATGCACTACTCATAATTTTTTTACTACTTTTTTCCAACACTTGATTTTCGGATAGTTAATAAGAAAAAGTCACAACTAAACATGTTTCATCAGTTTTCTACTACATTTTTGTTTTTTTCCCTATTCCAAAATAAAAAACTAATATAGTTAATGCCGGTTAATGCTATATATTGCAATATAGAATTATTTATTATTTTGATATTTTAACAAAAGTAAGTGGTTAATTAACTATAAAAACTTTTGTAATGGAGAATTCGCATAGGAAATTTAAAAATAATAAAATAAATACGTACCTTGTTCTTGTCAATGAAAGTTTCTCTATGGAATAATAGTTCTAATTTATTCACAAAGTTTAAAACAAAATAAACAATAAAGCAACAAACAATATTTCACATTTCTAGATTTATATGTAAAATTTGATTATAAAAAATTATATGCACAGCCATGTGATGCATTTTTTGCTATGATTTATTTCAGAAAATGAAGGGACTGAAATTGTTCAGCTACGGTTATACGCTCTTTGAACGCTTTAAATGCTAATTACACGCGTTTAAACGTTTCAATTATGCAAATTGTTACTGCTTTCCGTAATTTATTTTAACGTCTTAACGCAGTTAATACAAATTTGGCACAAAAATGCATCACATAATGTTACAGATTTTTGGTAAATTTATTATCCGTGGGTTCATTTCGTTTCGTTAAATCCCTTCATAAGCGAAAAAAAAAACAAAAAATTATAGATATTTTTACAGGAAAAGCGGTGATTGTATTCCGTACGAATGGAACGGAACGGAACGGATCGGAACGGATCCCGACCCAATGCAGCCTCAGCATAACTTAAAAAAAATATTTCATGCTCTTTACAAATAAATTACTTTAACTTTCAATGATGTTTACCATATATTTATTTAACAATTGTAAAATTATATATACTTTAATTGAAAGATGATTGAAATTCAGGATACATAAAAGTTTGAAAATCAAAAATGTTAATCCAGCTATTTAATCGATAATATTTTAAAATCTATTTGTTAGATTAAAATTAATCTACGACACTTAAATCCGTTGTAAAATCCATTTTGGTAAAATAACATAAACAGCAGAATCGTCGAGAGTAGGTCACGAAAAATGTATAATCCTTAAATCTCCCGGTCCTGGTGACTCAGCAGCAGGTCATCAGAATAGTGGTGTGTTTAAGTAGTAGACTTAAAACATATTAAATTTACTTTTTAATGTTATTCGAATAGACGAATTTGAAAAGAAAATCCTTAATAGACATACGATACTAATAGTTTTTTCATCTTTATAATAGTTTTTTCATTTAAGAATAAACTTAAATATCCCTGATTTTTAAATTGGATTATTTAGTTTAATTTGTAAAAAAGATAAAAAGTGTAATATGAAACTTCTTTTCTTATACCGCGAAATCATTTACTGCTATGCACAATAATTAAGTATTATTTAAATTATTAGAAGTTATTAATTAAAGCTTAAAATGTCAATTAGACGTTTATAAATTTGGTAGACCCACCTAATTATAAATGCTATATATCTGAGCCGGCGCCGTAAAGTTTGTTTCTTGACTAGGGGGCGTCGGTCGGCGTCGCAGTTTCAGCCTTGCTTTTTACCAGTCAGGTACAAGCTGCTTAACACCGGGACGCCGAATTAAATTCAAATTTAATTTTAACTGATGTATTAATTAAAGTGAACATTTATCATGTTTTAAAATTAATAAGCGAAATTGTTGTAATTAATCAAAATATGCTGTGGATAAAGCAATTGGTAAGTTTATGATTTTGTAATTTTTAAATTTCTATGCTAAATAATTGTATGTAATTGAATTTTTTAATTTATGTACTGCGTGTATTGTGCATTGTGGAATTGGCAAATAGAGAATTAACTAGAAATATAACGCAAAAACCACAATTTCTTTATTCTTGTTTAATTGGTTTGTTTATAAACAATAAACCAAAGAAATACTAATTGGGAAAGGATTTTGTTAAACGTAATATTTGGCTTCAAGTTTTGATGAAGTGAAAGTTGTGTTTTAATATTTTATTAACCTCAAATAGTATCACTATTTATGTTGTTATTGTTGTCAACATTTAAATTAGTAGATAGGATAATAAGCTTCTTACGTTCAAATAAATTTCCGAATTTCATTGATAACGTTTTGATTAAGTTTTTACGTCGTGTATACCTACATTTTAAATTTAAGGATTTGTATAAAAAGGTAACATAAAGAAGTCGATTTAGTACTTCACAACAAATCGAAATTTGTTTACAATACGATGGTGTTCACTAAAATCAACACGAAGCCTGAAAGTAATTATTATTTGAATGGCCAGATTTGGTATTTTCAGCTTAACGAAACAAAAATATTGTCATTTTCTGTAAAAACGTTGTAAAAAAATTATATTGCTGTAAACTACGTTTATTGCTTGAAATAAATGTTATTATTATTTTGTAAATTTATTTTTTTAACATATTATTTACAGTGATTTATGTATGCTCTTACCAGTGGCGTAGCTACATTAAATAGGCCGTAGAGCAAATGCTATATTTTGGCCAAAAGTTTTATAGCTTATTGAGGCTGCAGAGGCAGCCAGACTCTTCTAGCTAGGGCGCTCTATATCACTGCTACAGCGTTAGGTACGCCCCTGCTTCTTACATATTCAAAAAAATATGTAACGCAATTAGGCGGAACGAGATGTCAGAAGTTTGAACAAAATTTGGAAAGTCAACTATTTTCCTATTTGGATCTCTATGTGGGCAGAATGGTGTGTTTTTTGTATTTTACGACAGATACAAGTTACCAATAAGTAGTACAATTGACAACCACTTTTCATGTTCCATGTTAACATATTATGCACACACACAATTTAGTTTAACACCCCATGCAGGCCCAAGACTTCTTCATTCATCCTCTCTCCCTTACTTTGCAACTCCTTTCTTCGAAGACAAGTCCGTGTTATTCGGTATCCACAGAGCGTTGATGTTCACTGGAAGACTGTGCTAAGAAGTTTCGTGATGAGAGTATGGTTATATAATTTCTACACTAACTACTTAACCTTAACAAAAAATCCAACCTTGACTTAAGGTCACATCTAGTTATTCACATTTACTTATTGAACTTTTCGTTGGCTTTCGCTTGATCTTTTCGTTTTTGTTTCACTCCAGTGTTTAATAAACAAAAGAATTACCGTCCTTTGCTGATTTTGAGAACGTTACAATATAATAGGGTCAAATTATCAGGCGCAATAACTACTTTACAGAAATTACTGTATTGGCTGAAAGTTATTTTGTTTTCTGTTTATATTTCTTTATTATAAAGTATCTTTAACAGATATACCATTGTTGTTTAGATTTATATAGTGCAGGTTGCATAGAAAGCTTGAGAAGTTCATTTGACATTCAATTGATTTATTATGATCAATCCTGTATGATTATTTTATGTTAAGTTCGATTACCCTGACAAAGGTAGACATCATACTATTATAATGCAACAGAGGAAGACCGTAACTTTCTGCACAATTATAACCTTCATTACAAAAAATATCAGAACAACCGAAGCAGTAATATACAATATAAGGTTAAATAATATTCCCACTACAAAAATTGTTATTCAACACTTTAATTTGATATTTATGGCATACAAAAAGATGCATTTTAAACAATGGATAGTTTTTAAAATTGTACTTATTTGTTGCTAATTTCACATGAATTAGCAACACATTTACTATAATATTGTTGTATTGAATTTCACGGGCTTGTAAATGCTTATCTTTCTTCAAAATTATCTGTAGCAAAATAATTTTAACGTACCAATACTGGGCACGGCATATAATTAAAATTCACTCTGCAATAATACATCCAGTCGAGCGACTACCACTAATACGCGCAGGCATTTGTTCGTTTATAACCACACCACTTTCTTCAAAATTGTTCAGTATATTCTTAATTATGTTAATTGGGACGGTCATCATCAGCTTAGCGGTTAAGTGCGTTGGAGCTATATCTGAATAACTTGTTCGACTTCGAGATCTGTATTCTGGATTAAGAGTGGAAAGTCAAGGTTAAAGAACTTACGCGTACCTAGGTCACTAGTCCGGACCCATTGCCCTGCCTCCAATATAGCGGCCTCGTTCTATCATTCCTCGAGCCATCCCAACTGAAGGATAAACTCCAGGACCTTGATAGGTGAGGTGCCACTGATTCTGACCTTGTCAGGCTAGAAGTCTCCCAATATGGTACCTATATTTGACGCCAAAGCACGGCTGTGACTAAAGACATGCTCTGCTGTATAGTCTGATTCGTTATATCCCTGACACTTCGAGCTCAATATAACATTATTCTGAACGTTACCGAGGTGTAATCTGCCTGGTACAGCTTCTCTGGAGATGAAGTGTATACACTTCCCGCGGTTGGGAGCCCGCGTTAAGCAGTAGGTCCCCTATGTGTGTGGTAATACTTCAAACGAATAACACATACATTGGAGAGAGGTCGCCTACGTCCGGGGAACCGGATATGGCACATGAAGAAGAATATCACGTCGCGTCGCTGTAAGATTATAATCGATCCATTATTTTGATAATAAATATTCACAATTTTGACGTGTCGTTGTACTGTGTAGAGCTTTATGAGTTATTTCCTGTCAGTAGACTGTGTAATATGTCAAATTTCAAATGTCAGCTCTTACGGAAACACCGTTCATTACTTTTCAACCATTGTAACTTTCCGAATTATTCTTAGATCGGAAAGTGACAACTTTCAACATTGCGCAGATTTGGAAAATGATTATTTCCTGAACTAAGAATTTAATTTAAGGTTGTTATTTAAATTATTAATAGTTACAACATTTTTAATTGTACATACACAAAAAACAGCATTATTTATTAGCAAATTGCTCTTTAAAACTAAACAACTGTGGAAACCGTGGTATACGAAAACATAGTACGTCGATAGAAAGCTTAGTTATAGCCTCGGACTATACTATACTGTACAGTAGATAATATTACTAAGTAATTTCTTTAAAAACTATAAAATTTTTATGTCACTATTATAAATAACACAATGTGTAAGTTCGTATTCATGTTATTATTTTATTATAACATATAAATTCTTTGAACTGTTCTAATTGGCGAAGAACGGGATTCTGTTATTTTTCATCTCAACTTCAATATTTCAATAGTATTAATTAAATATCCCATATGTACCAATTTTTTACATATGATCTGGATACTTAAGCTAAACCCTTAGGACCTACACCTTAACGTGGAATCCGAATCACGGCTTATAAGTATTAATGTACGAATTGCAATTCTTCTGAACATATTTAGTATGGTCCATTTTTGGTGGTGTTATTCACAACTATTTATCTTAAACCTAGAAAACACTTACAAAAGACCGACATGACCGAAAAGCACACAGAGCAGATTCAACTAGCTTCATACCTCCTCAGGACCAAGACTTATCGATGTTGGTTTCATATTAGTAAGGCTAAATCTCAAATGTACTTATAATAAAAATGGTTACGTTATAATTTGAATTCCCAAAAACACTCTGAAATACGAACTACGCAAAACCTGAAAATAAGAAAATCATAATCTCCAAACTAATGAAATTTTGCAATGAGTTTTAAATTATCTATAAAGAATTATTTAAATAATTCAAATCGATATAACAATAGATATTCTTCACGGATGTAACTCAATTGAATTGTCGGCGACAATACCTAGAAAAATGAAGAAAGAAAAGTCTTTAAGATGATCCTAGCATCATCATTGGCCATACAAGGCTCGTTTCATATGAAATGACAAAAAATTTATTTACAGATATTTAAATGCGAGCCAACGACCTTCGCAAAACTTCAATTTTGGTATAGTGTTCTAGGACTATAAAAGATGTTAATACGCATACCAACAAGAAAACTTTTCACTTTGATAGTATATTATGAAAAAGATATCTTAAAATAAAATGTCATTGAACTAATAAATAATTATATTAAATGAAGAGTTAAAATATCTTTATAAAATAAAGTAGTAATAATTAATACTAATTTATTGAACAATGAAGTAGTGTGAACTAAAAAAATATGGAAAGTTTCCATTTTCCAGTTCACTAACCCTCGAACCCCACACCCGGGTGTCTTATTTATTATTAGTAACTTACTTTAAAAATTAAGTTTTGTATTAAATAATCCTTAATATTTTCATATTAGAATAAATGTAGCTTGAAATCCCAAACTTGGGAATTTTTGCAATAACTTTTGCTGATGTCAAACGATCAATACAACGTAAAGCGTTAGGTTTTGATGTGCTTAAGATAAAATACTCTGAATTAAACGGTAAAGATAATTCATGCTTACAATAATCAAATCATTGAGTTAATTTAATGACGTAAATTTAGTTCAATCCATTAAAAGACCTATTAATTAAATAATTACCCAATTACAAATACACAGGAAAAATGCAGAGTGAAATTTTACTCTAAAAATATACTACAGGTTCAACAGTATTTTGTGTAAAATGTATTTAACTATTCCTGCGCAATTTTAAAATAAATAATTTTCCTAATAATTCATATTTAAATAATTTCATAAAATTTTTAAATAATTTACTAAGAAAATCCATTAAACTTTACTCTGCATTTATCCTGTGTATTAATTAAAATACATAAGTTTCATAAAGTTTTATTTGTGGTTATATTTATTCCTATTTATTATTTACTCATTATAATTATTTATTTATTTTTCGGGTTTAATTACTCTTCTGGATGTTTAATTTTCATAATATACAAACCGATATCTTCATACCCCGCAAAAAGAGAGCTTGAATTTCAATTAATAACTTTCAGTTTCTGTTATAATTTATTCTAAATTACGCAACTTTCAAATATTAAAATCTTTAAAACAGTCCTTCCCTAAATCAACTGTTCGTTTTTAAAGCTTTGAACATTTTTATTTCCAGTTTCAGCATACCATATAATTTATTTAGATTTACAATATTGACCATAAGTTCTTTCTTTGATGTAAAAAATTTAATCTGAACTTCAGAATTCAATGCAAATATCAATTTAAAGAGCATAATTTATAAATCGTTTCCATAATTTACACAAATTTAAAAATTTATTAAAAATTTTTGCAACATTTGGAAAATAGATAGAAAAATACTTTTATTAGAATAAAAAGGTTTTACTTTACTACTTTCGTTAAAAGAAGATAAATAAAACTATCATTAATAAAATAGTTTATACTACACACAAAGGTATCTAAATCCAGCCATCACGTGCGACCGTTTAAGCAATCGGATTGGCAATCTCGTCGCTTTCGACCAAATATCTCCTAGTAAATGGATAAATACAATCAGATTTCAGGCGATAATTTTATCGCTCAGCGATATTTTGATTTTTAATGGAGTTGTTAATGAATCTCCCATGATATTCATAGCAATCAGATTGCTGAACTAATGTTATTGTTAACAGCTGTTACAATTTTTATTAAATACAATTATAATTTTGCACAATGAATTGCAAACCCGCTGAGGAATAATCTGACTTAAAAAACTTTTTCAAATTCGAATTGTAGTTCACTTAGCGTGGTTCAGTGTCCACGTTAACCTGTAAAATTCTCAAGTATGTGATAGTGCTAGAAGAATAATTAGGTATAGAGCGATGATCTAAATTATAAGAATTACAAGAACCGCAAATTATTTGAACCTGTTTTATCCAAAACGGAAGTAATTCATCATTTACTGTAATGTTTCAGGAATTATATAAAATAAAATATTTTAAGATACCTTGGAAAGATCCTCAAAAATAATTTAAATGATACACTTGGGAATAATTAAGTTGCTGCCATCTGTGGTAGTACTCTAACGCAAAGAGAATTATTTCGACAATTTTTGTCATTCTAAATTTTATTAAAAATTTAAATGTTTACCCATTTAAGCAACAAAATAAGTCAGCGAAAGTAAATCCTTACCATACTTTGGTGATTTGATTGTAAGCGTTATTCTTTTTTCCTGTAATTTACACCCCTTTAAAAATTTAAAAGCCGTGCTTCAGTAACAGCTATATCTAAATGACGATCTAATGATTCAATTTCAGCGCAAGCATAAAATAATTATTTCGGATAATGAAGGTGGGTGAACTTCATATTAAGCATTCACAGTTTAATTATAAAAAATACGTATTTTAATAAGATTTATAAGTTTATAAATAAATCAGATTTTGTAATGGATATTTATAAATAGATACCTACATGTTTTTAAAAATTAAGTAATATAAAATAAAATCAATAAACTTTAAATGTGGAAGTATTGGGGAACGGCATGATTAGATATTAATATAATACAAAAGTACATAATATATTATATTACATAGTATGTAGGTTAGTACGGTTTTAATATATAGGTTAGTTTATTATATGCTGGGAAAGCTACCCTTTAATAACTTAATTGCTATTTTTAACTATTTTAGATTGAAACGCCGTCTACCTCTCGATATCTACTACCATTTATTTTCAATTGTCATTTTTTCCATCTCTACTCCAACAGTTTCCCTCTTAAGGGTGCGACCGGGGAATCTAAAATCTAAAAAATACCGTTAACTATTATGTTTTTAAGTATACTATATAAACAGTGTAATGTTGATATTCACAATATTCATCGTAGAAAATTATATTCTCGTCACCAAATTATTTTTTTATTTTATATAGATAATAAGCAAAACAACTAGGATTGCTGGTGAACTACAACAAAACCAAGTACATTAAATGCAATAAAAACGAAACGCATACCAGAAAACCTCTACGAATTCACGACAAAGACATAGAGGAAATAGAGAGCTGTAGTTACCTGGGAGTGCATGTAGATAGAAACGGTGGTAGGCAGCAGGAAATAAAAAAGAGGATACAAACAGGAAACAGAGCTTTCTATGCAAACAAGGTACTCCTGAAAGATAGCAACCTGAAGAAATTCACTAAAATGAAAATTTATAAAACACTGATACGACCGGTTGTGATGTACGCGGCGGAGACACTGTGTATGACAAAAGCGGAAGCGGAGCAAATGAGAGTGTTTGAAAGGAAAGTGATGAGAACCATCTTGGGACCTAAAATGGCAGAAAATGGAGAATTGAGAGCACGAATGAACAAAGAAATAAACCAGGAACTGGAAGGAGAAGATATAGTAAGGTATGCGAAGTCGCAGAGAATTAGATGGCTGGGCCATATAATGAGAAGCAGCGACAACTCTCTCGAAAAACAAGTAACGCTATGGAGGCCTGGAGAAGATAGATCAAGAGGCAGGCCCAGAATGCGATGGTGGGACCAGGTAACGGACGATCTGAACAAGATGGGCGAAAGAGACTGGATGACGAAAGTACAGGATAGGCAGAGATGGAGAAGTGTAGTTATGGGGGCTACCACCCATATGTGCTTATAAGTTTATGAGTCATTCGAGAATGTGAGTAGGACACTAAAGCAATGTAGTTGAAATGTATTAAAATATGTATTAAGGGGCCTAATCCTCCTCTAGAAAAGGATATGTAAAATCCCTGAAATGGGATAGCAAAATTCTTAAAGAATGTAATGCTAATAATAATAAATAATAATAATATAGATAATAATTTTAAAATTTTTATATACATTTGTTGATGTGAAACTCAAGGATTTTAAAATAGAAGAATGTGCAAGAACGATTTTTGAACTGGACTCGCCTTAAGGCGCGCGAACGAGATAGACGTGAGTGGAGACGCGCTTAAAATAATAATTTAAAATAGCTAAAGTGATGGAACATTTAATTAATGGAAGCTAATAAATGGATAATTTATAAAAAAAAATCAGCAAGAAATTAATTTGGAAATTGAAAATTAAGCCTAGTAACAGCAATTTTTAAATAGCTTCGTCGTCCAAAATAAAACACCACAATATATTTCGGTTTAGTAAAACTACAATAAATAATAGATATTAGTGTTACATTGTGTCTCAGTATACAGCTAAAAACCGTTTACCAGTTACCTTTCGCCATTCTTCTCTATTCCAAGTATGATCTTTGTTCAGATTTCTATCAGCCATTAATTTTCGGATTCCATCGTACAACGCTCTTCTTGGTCTTCCTTGTTTCTTCTTTCCGGGCGGCGCCCATTCATAAACTCGTTTAGGCCATCGGTTTTCTTCCATCCTCAATAAATGTCCAAACCACTTCAGCCCTAGTCTTTCATTTCTGTCATTTACCGTATCTTTCGTTTCTATACGTTCTCTAACGACCTCGTTCCTAATATGTTGCAGTTTGGATATTCCTATTCCTCTTCATCTGCATCTGGTTTGTGGACGTTCCAGAGTTCTCTTTTGAGTCCGCGGTCTCCACTCGATCATTCTTTTAGTCCATCGGTTGTTCTTTGTTTTGGTTATGTTCTTAGCCCAGTTCCATCTCAGTTGACCGATCCGTTCTACTCAAACCGTTTCTATCCATCTTCTTCTAATTTCGATGTTTATTATTCGTTCTCGAAGTATAACATTTACCATACGTCTCTCAATCCTATTTGAGTGACACATAACCTTTCCAGTATGTTGTTATTTAGGGCCTATGTTTCGGTATCGTTTGTAGCATTGGTAATGCGTATGTAATGGTCGAAAGTTTGAGTTTTAAGCGTATTGGGTAACTGTGATTTGAAGACGTCGCGCACCTAGCTCAAACCTTCCCACGTCAACGATATTCTTCTTTGAAGGTCTGTTTTTAGATTTCTTTTTGAGATCTCAGGTTTTCGTCCTAAATATAGATATTGTGAATATGCAATATTTAGACTTCAGTAGTTGTCGAGTTCGTTGGTCATGTATTGTATCTTGCTATGTTCTTGGCATGTGCAATCCCACCCCTTTTGATTTTAAGTTGAATGCGTTTAACATCTTCTGTAATTCGTCTCGATTTTGGATTATCACGACAATATCATCTGCAAAACTCATATTGTTTAACGTTTGTAATCCAGTTCCTTAAACATATCTTCAAGAGCGAGTATAAAATTTGAGGTGATATGGTGTTATCTTGCCACACTCGTCTATTAGTGCTTGTTCACAATGAACGTAACACATAAGAAATAAGTAAGCAGTAAAATTTACATAAAGCCTCATTTTCATTTTTTGAAAGCATTGCTGGATCAAGATAAGAATTTGAGATTTTCTTAATGAAGTTGTTAACTTCCGTTTTTCATATTTTTGTTATTCATAAATTAAATTGGAAGGTTATGTTTTGTATGGCCAGCGCGGGTAAAGTCTAGAATCCTCTCATAACATTATTATGCAAAAGATAGACCGAGATAGACATTAATGTACGTTTATGAAATTAATGTTTAAGAGTGTTGCAGTGATATTACTTTGTCGCAAATATTTGTCACCTCGTTATCGAATGAATATCACTATGTTGACAGAAATAATTACATCATACGACATAAATGAAATCTTGTTTCTTTCCATAAAAATTTTTTTTTGTGTAGTTGTTTACAGTATATTGTTTAATTATGGTGGAAAATAAATTGACATAGCTTTTTAATTTAAATACAGTAGAATCTCACTAATCCGGCACTATTAAAAACCAGAGGGTGCCGGATTATTGGAATGTTCGGATTACTGGATTGTATAGAAAAATTCATAATAAATAAAATAAAGCATTTCATAAAGGGAATACATTGTATTTGTATTCATGTTCTACACGTTTTTTTCATAACTGTAACATATATCACAATTAACTAATTACATAGTTTTGTATGTTAAAATTTTCCATGATTAATTTTGAATTAAACACGGGCGGAGGGTGCCGGATTATTGGACGTATCGGTCTATTGAAATGCCGGATTATTGAGATTCTACGTATTTTAATTTTGTTCAAAATGTAATTATTTTTAATTAAATACTAAATAATTAGGTACCTACCTACGAAATTTAATAAACCATTTTTTGCACTTCTATTTTCTCGTACAGAAAATGTTAATTGTCACGAATATTTACAGTAGAGGCAAAAAACTAGCGTTTTAGAGAAATACTCGTAGTAAGGATATATCCAAAATTTGTCTTTTAATATCTTTGCAAGAACAAATCTTTATAGATTACTAAATTGCTTGTAAATTATAGATTCTAATTAAAATAAATAATGAAAAATAGCACATTGGAGGAATTGTCCGTTCCCAAAATGTTATACATGGGAGGTATTTCTACTTAACGATGCACATGGTAGATATTACCATCTCGTTTCGTACAATACACAATACACTTTGGAGAAATTCCTTATGGACAGATTTACTTTTTCTAAATTTTATTATATCAATCAGTGTTGAAAACTATCACACGTATACAAATTAGCGATAATATCAATTCATAAGAATTTCTTTAAAAAATTTGATGAGCTTTCGTATTTTTTAAAAAATGTACGATCCAAAGCTTTTATGTTTATGTTAGGTTGGGGCGAGCCATTCGTGCCACATAGTTCATTGGTGAATTTATAGGTGGATAAAAATAATGCTTGGAGGTTGTTTATTGAAGCAAAGAAAATGAGACTCGAGGTGAATGAGAAAAAACGAAGTATATGATACGGGAAGACAAACCTTTCAGACCAAAACAAACCCTGAATGTCAAATTGAGTGAATTGCAAACGTTACAATTTGAAGAGGTTGAATCTTTAAATTATTCGGGGACGGTGATAACAAGAAAACCGAACAATGAACAAGAACTAAAAGCGAGAATTGCGGCCGGGACACGGAGCTCCTACTCAATGAAAGCGATGCTGAATAGCAAAATCTTCTCGCTAACAGTGAAATTGAAGCTATACAAGACAATTATAAGACCAACAGTAACATACGGATGCGAGGTATGGAACTTAAGAAAGCAAGATAGAAGGTATTATACTGGAAGTTTGGGAAAGAAAGATTCTGAAGAAGATATTTGGAGGAAAAGAAGTGAATGGACGATGGATCAGAAGAACAAATGAAGAACTGGAGGAACTATATGGCGAACAGAGTATAATAGGTTATATGAAGACGTAAAGATTAAGGTGGTTGGGTCACTTAATAAGAATGAATGAGGCAAGAGTGCCCAAGAAAGAATGGGAAATGGATTTTGGAGGTACGAGGAGAGGGGGGAGACCAAAGAGTAGATGGTGGAGAGAAGTGCAAGAAGATCTCAATAGTATGGATGTGAGAGATTGGGAACAGAAGGCAAGAAATAGGAAGCAGTGGAACCACGTGATCAAACAAGCCATGGGCCCACTAGGCCTTTAGTGCTATTAATTTATAAAAATAATGCTCGAGAGCTGAAGGTACACAGGCTGCCTCTATCATGGTATGACCTTTTTCAAAGTACAGTTGTTAAATTATATTTTCATCCAATATTATAAATCGCATCCGTCCAAGTCCAATAAAGTACTATTACTCATTTATGGAACATCTCCATCAAATATAACAACACCTTGATCTTCAATCGTTTCATTAATTTTGCCTTCTTCGCCGTCAATTCAACGTTACTTGCAGCTACCACATCATCCTTCTTGCCAATTTCTTTACCTAACAGCTGCATAATCTTCCTAGATCTTGTTGAAATCATTTTTCTGACGATCAAATTCATAGTTGTTACTTAAGTATAGTAGATAGTCACCACACGTCTGCTAAGACGGCAGGACTTGAGGAGGAGGACTTAAGTATAAGTACGTACTTAAGGGTCAAATTTATATTGCATAGATGCACTGTCGGCAAAACACTTGGAAATTGAAAAACTTTGTAAAAACCTAACATGAAATGAATTGATAAAAATCGGTTACTGAAGTAGAGATAGGTTAATTTTTCAAGTAAAGTTGTAAGTGTAAGTAAGACTTTGTCTATGAATACGGCCGTAAAATTGTTGTTAAAGTAGTGCTGATTTTCTTAACTGTATTTTTTTTACTTTTTAAACCTATTGATAAATAAGAAAAAATGAGGATATAGTCAACTATATTTGGTTTTTTCTTTTTAAAATTGATAAACGTTACTAACGATTGTTAGTTTAAGATTAAATTTGAAAAGAATTTTCAAATTAATTTTAAAAAAACTTACGTGATTGTTAAAACAAAGTAATGAAAACTGTAAGTAATTGCACAATTTAAGAACCAATACTAAAGAAGGGGGGGGGGCATAAAAATGAAAAAATTAAATTATGAAGTAGTAATACCTCCAATGTACATTGTCAGCTCATTATAAAATGTTATTACGTGGAAATGCCAAATTTGTAAGAACTCCAATGTAACTCTTGGTCACATTGGACATATTTCCATCCCAGTTTTAGCAAGGTGTCACATTGGAGGAATATATTTTTGAAGATTTAACCATATTGCCTATGGTTTTGTACAGTGAATGTATATTACTAACCTATGCAGAATTGATCGTAGAATAATTATGAAACAAAAGCTGATTTACAAAATTTGTCATATTGGAGGTATTCGCAGCTCGGCCACGATATGTAAAATTTTCTAATTGAATTACTCGTATAATCTTTAAATTTATTTATCGGCTGGATATTCGTGTACCTTTGTTCTCGTGGACTGTCATACCAATTTCCTTTCTTTCAACCCGTTCACTTCTTTCGTAATTAAAAATCTTACTTCTCGTCAGCTTTTTTGTTTTGCAAAATATAACCCCATTTCTTTATCGATGCACTAATTTTTTTATTACTACTAATACACATCTAATACTAAACTTACATAATATATTATTAAACCTATTATTTTGATTTTAGACTGAATTCAACGTTTCCAATAATTCAGCGGAACCCTGTCCAAATTTAAGAAGTTGTTTCACATGATTTTCTTTAGAACAAAAATGACGAAATGTCATCCTCTTTTGCCGTATTCTGATGTTTGCTTCAAGTATGACTCATTTGAAGATAAGAAATTACCAGTATTAATTCATTTTTGTTGATGTCAAATTTTAGGAGCCGCTTAAGAAATCTTCCCCTCCTCTGTAGTGTTTTTAAGGAAAATGAAAAAGTTATAAATGTGTATGTATCGTATTTTAACTTGAGGAGTTCTGTGTGTTTGAATGATGTTTAATTGAATAAATGTTAGGTGTTTCGAAATATGTTGAAATGTTGTGTGGAATGGCTTATCGAGGATGCATAATATCATTGCAATATCTACCACTGCAGTTTGACTTATTGCAAATAGTTATTGTAGAAGTTTAATTAAAGTTTATAAAATTATCTTGAATTTTATCATTGTTAAGCATGTTAAATTTTTAAACGTAATTTAATAATTTTCGGGAGTTAATAACTAAATAATGTTGAAGAAGGCAATGACAAACCACCTAAGTGTAATCTACCTATGCTCTAGAAAGGCTTCTCTAACGGAAGCGTGTTACAACTCCCGTGGTTAGGAACTCACGTTAAACTTATCTTGCACACATAGAAAAACAAGTGATCATACTAAGATTAAGGATGCAGTTGATTGGCCAAAAAGGTTTCAATGTCTATGATAACCTAATAAATGCTTAAGAATTTTTTCTTTGATCTGAATGTTTAGTTTTCGAGCTCATAGTCAATAATTGCAGAAAATACTACCATGCTTGGAAGCCATCAAACCATTACGTATATCGATTATACATCATTTTGTCCGATTTAAACAATGGCGAATTGGTGTGAACGCTGGTTTATTTATAGAGAGGAAAGTTTGTGTTGGAAACTTAAAACTTCGTGGAATTTCCTTCAATGCTCTCAACTAACTTTGCTCTCTGGTGGAAAAGGGACACTTTGTAATGAAAATAATTGGTTCAATATTTAAATAAGTTTGGCAAATTAACAAGAAGTCAAGTTGAAAAAGAATAGAAACTATTATAGAAATTCTATTAAGGCAATTCCGGCACCAGAAACAATTTTTTTCAAAAATAATTTATTGTACATACTTCAAAGGAATAAATGTGACGTTTACTGCTGAACTTGGTAAAGTGAAATAGACTGGCTAAGCGTTTCATTTATATACTACCAAACTTTCCAAAACAATAATAATTATAGTTAAATTGCCACGAGTAAAATTTTTTAATAAAATTTTGCTTTGTTTAGGTACTTTAGGTCATCCAAATAAATTTTATGGTTTTGAAGTCTAGGTTTCTCACAAAATTTTACTATGCGGTAATAAAAGCTCAACGTGAAAAATGCATGCATGCTTTTGTTATCGTATATGATTTAGTAATATTATTTTACGTTAACTAAATCGTGATATAAGGAAACGTTTTCTGATGAATTCTGGTGAATTATGTTTGGTTTTGACAGGAAAATCTGAAAAAATATTATAACTAGTAGGTACGCACAAATTTATTGCACTGAACAAAAAGTTTCCATACACAAACTATCACGTTTTATGGTCACAGTTGTATCATTAAAAGTTTTTTCTATATATTTACGTTATATTTATTTCTTTTATTAACTTTTGTAGATCCCTATTAACTTTTATGTTTTCTTTATATTTGATTTCTTCGTTTTGCAGTTTAGCGGTCTGAGAAAAATTTATAGCAATATTTTTTAGAAACGTATTTATTTTTTATTTCAATTTTAATTTGAAATACTAAAATTATTAAAATGCTTCGGCAAACTTTATTGATTTAATATATATGTAACTTTTGTCAGCTTAGTTTGAACTTAATAAAATCATAATGTTCACCGTGAAAACCTGAAAAAGTTTTACAAAAGTTTTCTCTTTTAATTTCTTATAAAAGATTATAATTTTCTGACATTAATCATTTTTGACAAACGTGATCATTTTTATAATTGTATGGATAAGTTATGTGTATTAAAAATAAAATATTACCAGCGAGACACAAGGCTGAGTCGACTTAATAGCTGGATGTACTAGGATTGAATTCGGGATTTTCCAATCGTAGCATTCAGTGAAGTTTCCTACCTTGGCTCTTGTTTGAATAGGGGAGCGCTGAGAGTTCTTTGTTTTATATAAAGTGCATTATCACAAAAACAAACAAAAAATTTTTATTTTCTTTACAAATTGTTTTAAATGTTTAAGTATTTTACAAATACAATTACAATTCAGGATCTGCACATTTTTAAAAGATGAAAGGATCGGCTGCATTGAATCTGTTATGTTTCCACACCACAATGTATATTATATCTTCCTAGCTTGTAGGTATATATGAATAGTCCTGCCTGAAGGAACTTCAGCTTTTTAATCAAAAAAGCAGGTAGGATTAAAAATTCTGAGGTCTCATTAAAATATTTTCAAAAGAGAAAATTGTTAGCTTACCGTGAATTGTCATAATTTTAGGTGTATGTGAACAAATATTCTGTTTAAAGGCAGATACCTAACCTAAAAATAAAAGGTCCATAATATAATATTAATTTTACATGAATAAAATCTTAAATTTTTGGGTCGCTCATTAAAATTAAAATAAGTAATTATTACTCTTTATTAATAATGGTTGAACAGAGATTAAGTATCTATATGTATAGTTTCCTCGATACAAATTTTTTAAATTTTACTCAAATTTTCATCCTGCGGTTTATTTTGCTACAATTAAGTTGATTAATAGCTTAGCGTTATTAAAATTAATCCTCAACTTCTAAGATGTATTAATTTACCTAAACTTGCTAAAGAGAATTATTATTAACTTTATTATTATTAAGTACTAGTGGTATTAAATTGTTGCGAAAATTATGGTTTCATCTTAAAGTATTGACTTAATTCTAGATCACTTTCATGAAGGTATTTTGTTAATATGACTACAAGAAATTAGAAACTTAAGCAAAGAGGAGTTTTACAATTTTATTACATATAGTACTTAGCACAAACATGGGATATATTACGTAAGTTATGTTATATAACTGGTTAGATATTATTGTTGAATTTTATAACACATGTATGTATATCATTTTCATAACTGTATACCTAAATGAAAACTTTATTAATGGACCTAG
The DNA here is from genome assembly GCA_932274525.1 of Podabrus alpinus. Lineage (NCBI taxonomy): Eukaryota > Metazoa > Arthropoda > Insecta > Coleoptera > Cantharidae > Podabrus > Podabrus alpinus. Next base: position 59,830,205 of record OW026457.1, on the reverse strand, counting down.
ACATAATGTCTAAACACTGTCTATGGGAGAAATTTATTAATCTTAATTGGTCTCGAAACACATTAGGAAGCCCCAAGTTAATGTGCGGTATGGCTTGTTAAACAATTACTTGAGGGAACAATTTTTATATTTTATGGTACCTACTAAATCTACGGACAAACTGGAAAGGGTTGTTTACTAAAATTACAAAAACTAATCTAATCTAGTTTTTCTTGCCAAAAGAACTTTAAATTAAACCCATTAACTTATCTTTCCCATTTACAAACTTTATAAGGACAGACTCGTGTTTCAATCTTGTTGAATCTCATCAGCAACTTTTCTTCTTTTTCTTGATTCGACGAGAGGCCATCAGAATAAATCTCTTTCATCCTTCGGAGTCGAACCGAGTACTCCGAATTTAGCTTACCGTCAACGCACTTATTGTGTTCCGATACTGGAAAATATCATTTATGATTATCCTTAAGGTATACAATATATAAAATCTTACAAATTTTAATTTAGATATTTTCGCAGGAAATATTTCATTATGTATTTTTTATATAAATACATTAAAACAAACTCAAAGAGCAAAGAATGTTCATCGGTTACAATAAAAACTCCGCAAAAACGTTCGCAAAGGGTGCTAAGTTGAAAACAAGAAGTATGGCACAAAAGATGTAACAATATAAATTTTCTAAAGAAAAGGATTCAACTTCTATGATAAAGTAGTATGCAGCTGTCGGGCTCTTGAAAATTAATTTTACATTTTACTGTTTTTGTGGTCTAAGTTTTCTGTTTTTGATCTCATTCACCGCGTATTGCTTCTTATAAAGAACTAAAAAATAAATTTACGCTTCAGCATGCACCTACTATTATAAATTCCGACATTATTGAATTTCTCCTAAAAAATTGTTTTATAAGTGCACAATTATTTTTATAACAGGGTGGAAAACTTTTTCCTTAGAAGCAAAAAATTTAGTGTAGGGTTGATAATAATTTTTCATAAGTTTAGATAAAATTTATTATCTTTCAAAAATGTTATTGAGTATTTGCACTTGCACCCAGCATCACAAATGGGACGTGACACGTGAATGAGTACTTGAGTTTGACGTGTTCACTTTTCATTCATACGCGGTTGACATTTTTAAATTAGTTAATAATAATAAATCCTTGTTCCATTTGCACTTGGTAGAAAATTATAGTTATAAGAGAGAGATATTAGTGCATATTGTTAAGTATTCTCCATATTGAACAAGCTCCTTGCATTCAAATTTAAATAAAGGTTTTGGAATTTCAAAGTAGTAATCGATTTACACTTAGGATTAATTTACATATGTAAGTATCTTACATATCTAAAGGAAATTTAGATATTCCGACCTTTCTTAAGTGGAAATTGAATTGGGTGTATATTGATTAGTGATAAGTGGCCTTTGCCTATACTTAAACTTGTCTAACTAGATTATAAATTAATTCCAAGTTAATGTATAAGGTGCTAACTTCTTGGATAATTATTATAAAACTTTAGTAACTTCAAATTACCGTAGCGATATAATACTTCGAAGGGTATTTATATTTAGTTTGCAAGAAGATGGTTGCTTGTAATACGACATGCAATTTGAATTTATTTATCTAGAAAATCTGCTTGGACCACCCGTGTGGAAACTGAGATGAGAAATTAGTCAAGTCACAGTTGCAGATGTTTAGTTGAACCTGCTCCTTGAAATTTATAGCGACAACACTAAAATGAAGTAGCTAAAATAACGCATCAGAGCCTCGTTGTTTCAATTTCTACTAAATAAATCAGTTGCGCTTCAAGCCATATACGTCAGAGTATATTCGAAATTTCCCCTAAAACCGTTTTTTAACTACAACGTACTACATTTATAGATAACTACTAAAGTATTTCGGTCACGTGAGGTGATGAAGAGTTTTGATGATGGCTATAAAATGATCATAGAAAATTCCCTATCGAGTATTGCTCCAAAAGAATCAGAAGTGTATAAAATATTCATTTTAAAAGTGACTACACTTTATGAATCTCAAATTATATGAAAGGTATCAATTTTTTGTGCCTACATCACTAAAACTAATGCCTACATTAAATATTCCAATATGCAAATATGTACATTAAATTTATTTGTTGAATGTTAATAATTAATTTATTAATAATTAATTTCAATTCTAAAACATTAAATAATACATGAATCTACAACAATTATCAATAAAAAATTATGAAAATTACAATTCTATTATTAAAATTAAGTTAAATTAATGCTCTCTAGTCGTAGATAAAGCATTTAATTGCAGCACGTTTCGGTCGCAGACGACCATCATCGGACAATATAGGCGGACCAATAGAAAATTAAAATTATGAAAGCTGTACGAAATAAATTAAGTATCTTTTCTCAAATTTTTTTATTTTATTATTACCATAAATAAAAATATTATGGGTAGAATATGTATCTCTTTTTACTGTTGTGCCACATACCATCAAAGACAACGCCATAAGCATATTATTTAGGCGGAATATAAATAGAAAAATAGAAAAAACATACCGTTAGTTTCATGAAACAAAACCACACAACTGAAATAATTTGAAGAAGATACACCAGCCTAAACCGTGAGATTTTTGATAAGTGCATACTTCCAGTTCTGACTTATGGGCTGAAGTCTACACCTATCGTCATCAAAAACGCTAATAAACTGAGAACCACTTAACGCGCTATGAGACGCCTGATTCTTGGTATTCGTTTACAAAACAGGCAGAGACATAAAATCATTAGATGCAAAATCAGGGTTAAAAATATAATAATTTAAAGGATGGCGGATTTGAAATGGGGATGACCAAGACATGTGGTTAGGCTGGCTGCTAAACAATAATAGATTAAGAGAGTGTTATCAGTCGCCCACTGAAGCGCTGGACCCATGATATTGTTATGATAGCAGGGGGAAATTGGTAACATCGAATTCAAAATCGTGATACATGGAACAAATTGAACGATGCCTCCATCCAACCCTAGACAAATACAGGGTAAAAAGAAGAAGTAGCGGAAGAAGCAGCAGAATGTGCTGTTCAACATATAGGGTATTTTTTAGCAGCATGAGAACTTCAAATTGAAATAAAACATTAAAAAATTGATGGAATGATTTTTTAATTATTTTTTTATGACAGTCAATTTAATGCCATTTATGATTTGAAAATGATTTCCGGCATATGACCGCCTCGACTAATCTTATTTCTTATTTTATAACAACTTATTTCATAAAAGGCTTGCTGAATATTGACCTCTAATACTTCCAGAGTTATTGGTTTGCTAGCAAAACCATGGATATAACATACCCGCAAAGAAAATAATCTGGAGGCGTCAAATCACAGGATCATGGAGGCCAATTGATAGGACCATTTCTTGAAATAATGTTGTCACCAAATTGTCCTTTCAATAAATCGATGGTTTCGGTGGCTGTGTGGCACGTAACACCATGCTGTTGGAACCATAAGTTGTCGATGTTTAACTCTTGGATTTTTGGAAACGAAAATGTATTGAGCATGTGTCGATATCTCACACCATTTACAGTAACAGTAATTTCGAAGGAAATATGGGCCGATGATGTCGTTGGCGTGTATTCCACACCAAACAGTCAATTTTAATGGATGCTATGGAATCTCAAGATAATGTTCCGGATTGGTCTCAGTCCATATACGGCAATTTTGCTTGTTCACATACCCATTCAATCAGAAATGTGCGTCACTGAACAAAATTTGGCGGTAAAAAATGGATCCACTTCCAACTGGTTGTGAACCCAATCTGCGAACGCACGACGCAATCGATGATCATTAGGCTTCAATTCTTGAACCAACTGGATCTTTTAAGGATGTAAACCAAGATCTTGATGTAAAATTTTCCATGTAGTGGACGGACAAAGCCCAAGTTGTTGAGCACGATGGCGAATTGAAATGTTTGGGTTCTCTTGCACACTTTTACTCACAGAAGCGATAGCTTCTTCGATACGCACATTTCTTTGTCTTGTTGATGGTCTTACATCATGCAATGAGGAAGTGGTACAAAATTTATCTATCACCGCCCCAATAGCCTGCTCAGAAGGTCGATTATGTTGACCATAAAATGGGCGAAGGGTTCTATAAGTTTCGCGAACGGAACTCTGACTTTGAGAATAAATTTCCACAATTTGGTAGCGTTGTTCAATTGTTAATTTATTCATGATTAAATGGCAAACCTTTCTGAACACAAATGTCAAAGAACTCTGTCACTTTGACTAACTCATGCAGCTAAAAGAACACCCTATACTTATAAGTATTTACTTTTAGAACACTTGTATTAATATGTATTTATATTTTTTCTTAAATATTCGAAGGGAAGGTGGGCGAACGGCTAACTGGTTAGCGTGTTAGCGTCTCATGTCAAGATTCACAGGTTCAAATCCTGTGTGATGCTATCTATAGAAGAATTTGTAGCTCACCAAATCTCTATCTGCTGGCCATGGCCCCAGGATATATGGATATAAACTCCCTGATCGGAGTGGACGATAAAAAATCATTATTCCCGTGGTTGTAAATCCACGTTAAGCTGTAGGGCCTCTGTGCTTGTCACACATTTTCAACGGCAATCTGAAAATGGCGCACGATGTTCATAAAACCCGAATATATAATTATAAATATTTGATGTGGTAATACGTAAAATCAATGTTTAAAACTGTAATAATTTGTTAAAACTTGAATGCTTAAGGGTACGTTTATGTTGGAGCTGCGATAAACGATAAGAGCGACGATACTAGCGAAGCAAAGAAAATGATGTCATTATTTTATATGCAGGTGTTTATATTGGAGCGAAGCTTTGAGCAACGCTTGGCAGCAGAGCAACGAGTAGGGTATGTTTATGTTGGAGCTGCGATAAACGATAAGAGCGACGATACTAGCGAAGCAAAGAAAATGATGTCATTATTTTATATGCAGGTGTTTATATTGGAGCGATGCGTTGAGACACGCTTGGCAGCCGAGCAACGATAAGAGCGGCGCTAATTGTACTGCCTATTTTCTTTGCTTTTATCAGGTGTCATTAGCCGCTTTTCGGATAAAATTGGTCTACTATGACAATTTCTCCATCTTTTTTCAATCCCATCAGAGATGTGCGAAAGTATGTAATCAAAGGTATCTATTCTCATTCTCATATATTCCATAAATTTTGCAGGGTGTTGCCTTAATTGTTTGCAAAGATGATGATATTCTCCAAACATGTACCTTTGGGTATTTATAGGGTGCGCAGAGCATTTGCGCTTTTTATTAGCACTTTCAACAATATAATACTTTACGGCATTTGAAGTTAAAAGTATTTCTTCTTCAGAATCACTCATTTTTAAACAAAATATTTTTAATTAATTGGTTTGATTTAGATAATAAATTAAACATCACCTACAAAGCAGAGATCGTCGCTATTGTCGAAGCTCCACTATAAACTGCATATCATAGAAATGAATTTTGCGCTGCTCTTGTCGCTGCTCTCATCGCTGCTCTCATCGCTGCTCTTATCGTTTATCGCAGCTCCAACATAAACGCCTATTGTCGAAGCTCCACTATAAACTGCATATCATAGAAATGAATTTTGCGCTGCTCTTGTCGCTGCTCTTATCGCTGCTCTCATCGCTGCTCTCATCGCTGCTCTTATCGTTTATCGCAGCTCCAACATAAACGTACCCTTACTCAGAAGTCTGTTCGCATGATTGACAATAAATATATTGTAATGGTATACCATACAGTGGGAGTATACTATAGTCTTGTAAACATTTGTTTGTTTTGTTAATGTACGTGAATATTTGAAAAACACTTGGAACACCTGAAATTTTTAATTTGAAAAGATGCTTTTTGTATGAGATATAGTTGTTTTGCCTTGCGGCATTCGTTGGAAACGCATTAAGAACATTTTTGAAACAATAAGATTCGTCGTACTAGGTATTATTAAAAATCTCATTTGTTCTTTTTCTACAAGAACGTACACAATAAAATACAATTGGGATTACATTTTTTTTAAATAAGTACATTGTATTCTTTAATACGGAAGAACGAAATATATTGTAATACCCTGTTACTTAGTATATTTAAATAAAAGAAAAGGTAGCTCTAACAATAAAAAAACTTTACAGTAAAGCACTAAGGGGTGGCATGATCTCGAAGGCGACGCGGCGGTCAGTAGTGACAACGTATTATAACTATTATTATATAGTTGTGATTTGTTTGATGTGTTTGTGGTCTCGAACATCCATTAATAGATTTGTATAAGTAGACCAAGAAGAAGATTTGTTTCATATATTGATGGATAAACCAGGACTAATTCAGTGGAGAACAAAAGAATTAAAAAGTATCTGAGAACCATTACACAGTATTAATACTTTGACTCTCTTCTTAATCGGAAGGTTAAACTTTATTATGAAAGATCATCGTTAAATAACTAAGAACGTAATTAATGAAAGGAAATAAATACGAAAAAACGTATGACGGCTAAAACAAAATTTTCACTAGATAAATAAAAGCCATTTCTAACAGTTGTTTAAATATTTTTTTACTTTTTTCCCTTAAAAAGTTTTTTTCTTTTTCATTACTTTAAATTTCAATTTATACTTTTTTGTCCTTTTACTTTTTTGGTAATATTTAAAAACGATGAAAAGTGTTCCACTTTGAGAGCTCACGCTAAAACTTTATGTATTAAGGTTAGAAAGTGGTTCCACATATAATTTTACAAAGAATTTAATAAGTTTTCATTTACCTGTGCGCCTATTTTGTGTCACATGGATAAGTAAGAAAGTCTACATTAAAAACTACTTTAGTTTTTGCAAAAATCGAAAAAGAGGAGGTACATTATTGTAAGGAAACTATTAGAGGGAATTTAGATGAATATTTTAAGCTTTTGGTCACAATTTTATTTAGTTTAACTTAGCTAGACATGATTTTTGGAACCTTCTGTGACGGGTCAAAGTGACCCAAAGAGAAGATAGGTAGGGCTCAGGACCAGTTGCACGACGACTAAGCTCAATGTAGTGGTCGTGGGTTGAAGTTGTATTATTTATTTTTTTATTTTTTATTTAACAATTTAAACACCCTCCTAACAGTTTAAACTAATTATAAGGAGAGTGTATACAGATCAAAAAAAACAAAAAAATACATAATATTATATAGAAAAAGTTAAAGACGGGGCGATTACCCAACTCTTCTGCAACAGAGCGTATCGCCAATTCCCCAAGGCCCGTATGGTTGTGGTCAGCAACGTCGGCAATAACATTGAAATTGCGGCTGCATATGGATATGGGGGACGTCGCCAGAAAGTTTGTGCGGCTAAACCTGCAATAAAAGATATTACTCTGTCTAGAGCTACCTCTGGGTACAAGAAAATCGATTCTGGCCAACAGCTGTGGACAGTCGATGCTGTATCTCAAAAGTTTACAGAGAAATACAACAGACGTTACGAAACGCCTGCTCTCAAGTGTTTTGAAATCGAACCGTTCCAAAAGAATGCGATGATCGTAGCCCTGCATCGGATAGATGCCATCCTGAAGGAATACCAGCAATTTCAAAAATCGACGCTGAATCGACTCAAGTCGCTTAATGTGGACCGCATGTATTAGATACCAGATCAGTGCGGCATATTCTAACTTTGATCTAACAAAGCTGTAGAAAAGAAGTTTCAAACATTGGATGTTTCGGAGGTCGCGTGCATTACGATAGATGAATCCGTACATGCGGGAGGCACAACCTAGGGTATCGTTAATGTGCTCAGTGAAGGTTAGTAGTGAATCAAAGGTGACTCCTAAGTCCTTGAAGGAATCGCATCTCTCCAAAATTGTGCCCTCGCAAGAGTAGGAAAAGTCAGTCAAGGTATTTCTGTTTGTGAAAGAGACTACTTTACATTTGGAGATTTGTAGTTGCAACCGATTACACCTAGACCAAGTCACAATTGAGTCCAGATCGGTCTGAAGGCGATGGCAGTCCTCCAGTGAGGAAATGCTTGCGTAAATTTTTAAGTCATCGGCATATAGTAGTTTGTGCGAGGTTATAAAATTGGGCAGATCGTTCACAAATATTATAAAAAGAAGAGGACCAAGGTTGGACCCCTGGGGCATACCCGAGCCCTTAAGTTCTAAGGGAAACTGGCCGGTGAGTGGGGAACTTACATCTCTTAATTAAGCAAAAACAGGCAAATAGAGTGGGCACCACCAGAACAAGGACTTACCGACACATCCTTACGGTTTTTTGCTCGAAGTACTAGGTGGGAACCAAGGGGGGCAGTGTGGTCGCGAAAGATTCGACAATAAAAAGAAAGAAAGAGATAGAAAAACCGATCAACGAGTGATTAATGATGGTTATAATAGAAATTAATCTTAGATAGTAACGTGTAACAAGAATGCCTTAAAACTAGCGGACTAATCCTAACCCGACTTAAGCAACCGAAATAATTTTGGTTTGAACCAACTGAACGAAGGATTAAACTAACTGGAAGCTCAACAGAAAACAGGTATGCGCCTCCTTTAGTGACCTTTAGTGAGAGGTGAACTTTACCAACTCCAAAATAGAACTGAGCTTTCGCACGAAATGTAGGTCAGCCCTCTAATAAAATTAGTGCTGCGAACGCTAATTCTCCTTCGGCAAATTTACCTCTATTCCGGTTCTAGTCTGATGTCATAAGCTTAGGGGCTGTTTTCTGATCCTAAACTAGTTGGCTTAAGCGAAAAAAAAACGGCATTTTCAAGTTATTACCACATATACCTCTTTTTGCGACGTAATAACTGGACTAAAACCACACGGTACGACGGCATCATGATTGATTGATCAGACATTTCTAGCGGAACCATTCATTTCTCCACGATTACGGTTCAAGATCGAAATATCTGATTATGGCCTTCTTTATTAAAAATTACCTATCAAAATATTCAAAACGTATTTTCAAAGAACCAATGGAAAAAATCAATACTGTGGAAAATCATGCGATTTTTACATTGTTAAACATTTGTATACATTTCATTGAATACTACATACAAACATAAGGAAGAAATGTGCGATGTTTCAGATTTTCTGAAAAAAAATTGTCGTTGAAATAAAAATTGAGCGCGAAGTCCTAAAAATCCTATATTATTCAAATGGGAAAAATTGAAGCCTTTGGGGAGGGTACTTAGAAAACACATTAGAATCTTAAATTCTTACTACAGCTTTTTTAATTTATTCGAAGCCATTTTAGCTGGTGGAAGCGGTGGTGGAGTTGTTGAAAATATTGCAATTCAAGAAAAACAATATTCCAGTTTGAAAAGTGTGTTGTCCATAATATTTAAAATCTACAAGTAATCTTATATCTATCTACAATATCTACATGCACATATCCTGAACGTTATCTTAAAACTAGAAAAATGCATTTTTACACACAATTGATCGACCACTAAGTTCGAAACTAAGGTACTATTAACTACCAATAGAAGTGGTCACATTTCCAACCTTCTAGTGGTTAGTAATAATCAATTACTAAGTGGCAAATTTCTTATTGACCGCTAGAAGGTTCGTAAATAACAACTTCGTGAACTGACAATTTGATTTTCTTCCGAAAATATCTACCGAATGAAAATATTTGATCGAAAACGCAATAAATGGAGCTCGATAGATTTTTATTTATTTGCCAATTACTCTTCGAAACCAACCAATTGTGAATAAAATAGTATTCATGCTTCAGAGAAATACTTCATTAGCGCAGTGGGTTATAGATCACCTCGGAGCTTCGCACTTCGATAATCTAACTTAACTCACGGTTGTAATAGAACGTTTTCCTACTCAGCATCTGATATACGACTATTTCATATGAATAAAACCGATTGTATTAAACAAATTAGAATTTAATTTTATTGAGTTTATTGTGTCTTGCTAATTTAATAATAATATTTATTTTAAATTTTATCAAATTAATGTGAGCGAATGGCTGAAATGCTAGCGTGTTCGCTTTCAAGCCAATATTCACGGGTTCAAATCCTGTGAGGTGCTATCTATAGAAGAAATTTTCGCTCACCAAATGTCTATCTGCTGGCCCCAGATAACATTATTTATGGCTAAAAAACTTCCCTGACGGAGTAGGCGGTGTAAAAATCGTATATTCCCGTGGTTCGGAATCCACGTTAAGCTGTAGGTCCTCTGTGCTCGTCACACATTTTCAACACGCAACGAGCAGAGACAGGGAGGTATCGGGAAAATGTCGCAAGACGTTCATAACCGAATATACACATCAAATTAATGTGTAATAATAATTACATTGTATTACTATAGTTGTATTATAATGTTCGGAGAATATACTGAACTAATAGATACATTTACTTTTTTCAAATTTTTGTTGCTTATTTTTCGTTACCACTATTTGAAAAGTTAAACATGAACTCGTACCTAATTGTGAAAATTTTTGTAAAATTTAACAAAATGTAAATTGTTTAAATACGAGCGGTTCAAAGCTTTTATATAATTTAATATTAACTTCATACGTCGATATAGTAATATTTCAAGTTAAAAATTAACTTTAACAATAATTTTTGTAAAATTTTTGAGATAGGTAATATTAAAACAATAAGCAGACTGAAAATATACAAAAACCATTTTATTTAGGTAAAATTACAAGTTATTAAAATAACCGTGAAAAAGTTATTTAAGCTGTAGAAATACTTCGACACGAACCAATCTTTAAGCTTTCTATTAAAGCTTCTAACACCCTTCAAAACTTTCAGTTTCTTTTTTCACCATCATAACATCGACAATTTTCAAGTTAACTTTGTAGAGAATGAGTCTGGTGTTCTGACTTTATACTTATAGCATTTAATGAATTTGAAAATATCTCGTATGTACTGGATCTGTGTTGCTATTCTGTATTTACAAAGTAGGAATACTTAATAGGTATATCTATAAACTGGTTGAAAATGGTCTTGATTTACATAAATTTATTACAATAAAGTTTCACTAGGGTTTCTCAACAAAAATTAAATCTTTAAATTTTTGATATTTTGGGTTGATAAATAAGTATCATCGATCTTATATTTACTAGATAGGACATACTCGCATTTGTTGTAAAGCTAACATGAACAGGTATCAAGTTTGTTTTCATTTTCCGATGCAACACGGGAACCCATGAAAATGTTTGAAATGGATGGAGGTGAAGCTATTATATTAATTCTCATTGGGTAAAAAATTTTTTAGTTACTGTTGAGTGTTAAACTCCAGAATTTTGTGCCTAGACCTTAACGGCAGCGATTTTAGACATATACAGGAATAAAATGCATCCATGTAAATACAAATGTTTGGTGGTTCTTTTGAAGTCAGTGTCCACGTTAATGTTGTATTCATTCAGCTTAAAAACGTCATATGCACCAAAACTCGTGCCCAACTTTATGGAATTAAAAATGTTAATTCACTTATCGATTAATTTCATCGGCAATTCTGCAGAGCTACATGTAAACAAATTTGCTTTACTTTTTTACGTAGTACGGTTGCTTTTCGAATTATTCCCAAAGGACTCATGAAGATTACAGCTAAAACTTTTTGCAATTTTTTTAATACGTATTAAGCAATATTTTATGTACTATTTGCAAATAAAAATGTAGTTTAGGAATAATTGTTTTCATTTAATTGATACACATTCGTCACTTTCAATTTCAATATCGACATTGTTTTTTTACAATAAATCTTGTTATAAATAATTGATTATTTATAGCATTAATGTGATAAAATTTTCTCTGATCATTTATGTGATGCAATTTAAATAATTAGAAGTTTGAAGTTAATCAACCAAGATAATTATAAATTTGCCAACTCAAGCACTAATTAGGAACTCCATAACTAATTATATTTTTGTAAAATAATACACCAAAATGTAATATTTTGAAACAAAAAAATACAAAAACTCTTGTTTATACAATTTTAAGCATTCACAAACATTTGCATTATAAGATATATTTTGTAATTAATTAGTTGGCTTGCCAATGAAGAAACATTAGATAAAATTTACAGAATATTTTATAAATAAATTTTTGAGAGGTTGATTTTTAATTTATTAATATTTCACACAAAAAGTTACTTTTAGAATTTCTTTTATCGAAAACATTAAATAATTTATTAATTTTAGACTTTGTTAAATAATTAAAACCCGAAACCAGCTTAAGATTTTACTTTGTTCTCGTGCTTGCTACTTCAACGTTTCTTGGGGTGTATGAAGTTAAATTTTCAGTTTTAGTATAGAATTTCAAAATACAGACATTGTGTATATGTACGAGTATTAGCTTCGATGTGCATTTGCTTTTAATGAACCAAGTAGTTATATAAGTTTTCTGCAAATTTATCCCAACAAATTTCAAATACGTTCTTATTAACCCTAGGGCACATAACCTGACTTAAACTGATCCCGTATAACTTACAAATTTTACCTTGCTTGATAGTACCTTAACACTTTAAATTAATTATTTAATACTAAATTAACTGTGTGAAAACCCAAGTTAACTATTAAATGCAAAAGTTACAAAAAAGAGATAACAAAATGCAACGCATCAGTAAATAATAATATGCTGTTAATCTGTTAATCGATTATCACCATTATTAACAGTTTATGTTAATCGAAATGTGTGATGTAGTTTAAAGTGATACGGTAATTCGCGTGCGAACGAATGCGTCTCATCAAGCAATTAATTACTCTATTTGAGTGAAATTGACTGAATATCTCTAGACTATGAGTATTATATTATTATAATGATGTTATCAATTTTAATCTTTTAAAAAGTGCTTAGAATAAATTACAGTAGAAACTGAAATAATTTAATTTATTTTATAGTTAACAATTTTTAAGACTCGCTTGCATTCAGTACGTATTTTTCACTTTCACTTTTTAAATTTTGGAAAAAAATGAAAACATGTTAAAATTGTTTAGCGCCATTTTGATGTGCCACGCAGTAGACGGAATAATATATCAGCAAAATATTAAATTTATCTAAAAGTAATGTGCGAAAGGAAAACTCTCAGCTGGCTTTAAAAATTGAAAATTGAGTCGTTTCTTAGCTCACCGGAATGTGTCAATATATTTTGAGTTTATTTTAACATTTGCAATAAATTTATATATTACAATAAGTAAATGGTGACAAAACAAATAATGTGTAGATCACACTCTATTAATGGGCTTAATTCTAAACTTGTGGCTATAGCAAACATTGAAACTACAAGCCGTTAATTGCTTACAAAAGGTAGTCAAATCAGTTTATATCGAATCTGCTTGGCTGGTCCGAATAGCCCAATAATTTTAGATTAAACTTTGGCAAAGTTGCGATTTAGTTCCATTTTGGAATTCGTTTCAGTTTACACCTTTATTAGATCATTTGAAATTATATTTTATCAAAAGTACCAAATTAATATTTCCCTGTGTGCTGAACATTGCACAGGTCTTCAAATATGTATTCAAGTTGAACGAGTTTTTCGTTAATATCTCCGTTTAAACAGTTTCGAAAGGTGAAATGTTGTTAACAATTTAAAATTTAGTCACAGTAAAATTTGTGTATTCGAGATAAGCTCAGTTCTCTTGAAAAATTCCTTATAATTATTTAATTAAAAAAAGTTAATAACACGATAATATTATATAATATGAAATTTAGTTGTGATAGATGCTTGAAGAAACTCAAATATTATTTATATTAAATATCTTTCGAATTTTGTAAGTTAATATTTAAAAGAACATCTACTATTATTAAAAAGCTTGAAGCAAAAAATATATTAATTTTGATGGATTCTATTTCATAACCGTTTTATGCAAATCGAGATTACAATTCCTTTGGAGGGTGTTTAGATTATCATCAAGATGTGCCTATTTCATTATACCTTTGAAGTTTCTTCTTTGAAAATTAAAAAATTTAATATTACACAATATCTTCCTAATTACGTGGAAACATTAAGGCCAATGGACTAGGGAGAACTTTTGTAGAGAATTCTTTTAAGCTTATTTCTCAGGAGAACGAAATAAATCAGGTCAACCAGGAATATTACATTGCATGCATGAATGGCGTCGTGTAGAGCATCTCGGCTAAGAAATGTCGAATCCAATAACGAATTAAATTTTACGTGACCCAATACAAACTACACAAAGGGAGCCAAAACAAAATTTTCTACAAGCCACTAAACACAAACTGAAATAGCTACAAATTTAAATTGGAATACAGAAAAGGTTACATCTCACAGTTTTGGAAGAGAAAAGACAAAACAATCACTTAGCTATTCAATAAATACTTTACTCCAGTTTTGTTACTTTCCTTAGATAAATTATTTTGATTATTATTCGTTATTTATTTCTCTTCTGTAGCGGTTAAATAAGAATGCTTTGAATTTGAATACATCCATAACAAATTATTCAAGAGTTTACAATCAGTGCCAGTCATTTTAATTTATGATCAAAATTTTCTCTAAATTTAGTAGGTAGGTATAAGAAAATAATTTCAAATCCGTAGTCGTTGTATTTGAGTTGTACTCGTATATTTCATTATTGGAAAAATACTTATTTAGAAATTCTCTAAATGTCTGGATTATAATATTATATATTCTTTTAAACTCGGTATTTTTTTTAACTTAACATGCTTTCGTCTGTGAATGTTATATCAACACAATATTTTGTTTTTACTATATAGAAAATTTATATCATGAGAACTTTTGCACCCAATAATTTTTTTATAAATATTTTTTATTCTGGCCTTATAAGCACTTGAAATAATTTGTTGTTTTCCTTTTTGTATAACTTATTTTATCTAAAATTTCATCTACATAGATTAGCATACTTGCCGTCATTGGGGTTAGATACAACACTATTACAATTTAAATCTATTTTAAAGCATGCCGAGTATTTTAAGCGCAATAACCGCATTACTGTTTTTGAATTTGGCAGCTAAATTTAATTATAGCATCAGTTATAATAGAGTTTGTATTATATAAAAGTTAAACTGATAGAGACATAATAATTTCTCCAAAAAGTGTTCATAAATAATTTAAGATGCAAGTTACAAATAAATATTTTAAAAATATGAATTCTTGGCGTTCATTATTTATTTTATTTGTGTTGTTTCAATGAACTTGAAGAGTATGGAAAATTAGATTGATGTGCCTACCGCAAAGTTACAGAGTTCCGGAATATATTGGTTTGCTTTTGGATGAATTATTTAACTTCGATTGGTTTTCAATTTATAATTTCAGGTAAAAATCAGAAATGACTTAGAAAACTTAGAATTGAAAAAGACGAAAAATGAAAGGAACTTAGAACGGAAAGTGTAAAATAATACGACTTTGCAGGCTGTTTTATAAACATTGTAAATATTATGTATGAACTTTTTGAGTATACTTTCTAAAGTAACTTAACTTTTTAGATTATGAACAAGAAGTGTATAACAATACAGAAACTATAAATACGGCTCTATACGATCATATTTGTGAACTGCGGCTTGAATACGTAAATTAGTTTTAAAAGTAAGCAAAATGTTTTCGTTCGTTTAATAAAGGTAACCCAGTTCCTTTATGTGTAAACAGCAATTTTCAAACAACTAATCTATAAGCACAAGAAACTTTGGCAAGTTAGGCTAAACTAATTTATAAAAAACTTCAAGAATTTACACCATTATCTACAAAATTTATCACATCAATTTATATCACGTATATTGAGGTAAGAATAAACTTTTTCTTCAAGTTGGTTAAAATATAACACCTAACAGAAAGAACATAAAAAGAAAATAAATGACGTCTCATAAGATGAACAAATCGATTAAGAGATTTTTACAGATTTCTAAAAAGAAGCACAATTTAGATTTTTTGTACATGATACAACATTTCATAAAAGATTCTATAACTTGACAGAATGTTTATGTTCGTATTTACTTCTACAGAAATGTCATCAGAAAGCTTATATGTTTTATCACTTTCTATATTTCTTATTCAAAGGCAATTTTCTTATTATATTGTATTTGTAATAAACAAATTTAAAACAAAATGGATTACCTTGTGATAAAATTCAATAGTAATTAAATTAAAATTTTTTTCACATCAATTTCCACTTTATATTAAAAGCTCTTTATGAAGCCTACTGGTTTTATGAAGTAATTGAAATTATCAATTCAAATCGATGAATTTACGGATTGCAATTTATCAAAAATGTTAATATTAGTAATAGCTTCTACACGAACTCAATTAATTAATTGTGATTATTCTATTTCTAGAAACCATATTAGTTCATAATTTCAATAAAAATTTAAAAAATACTTTAAAGGGTTGAACAGTAACATTAAAGGGTTGACCATAATTTTCATAGAATAATGTGCCGCAAGGCGTCATTTGATAAATTAGTTAAATGCCATTATACGTATTAACTCTCAAACAGTCATGGGGGGGGGGGGGAGGGGATTCCAGATCATATTTTTCTGAGTTATGATAATTATTGTAGGTTATGCAAATAAATACTAATTTGGTTATATTTAGTTTAACATTGTATTAATAGCTGTTTAAGATAGATTTGCAAAATTAACAATTTCAGCAATGTACATAATATATCTCACCAAAACACAACAAACATAATTAACAAAATTGTGACGCGTTTCAATCACAAAAGATATTCATTGGACACAAATAAATTTATTTATTTCAAATAACCTCGTAAAATACTTAAAAATTTAATTAGTAAAAGTTTTAGATTAGCAATTTCTTATGAGCTCTATGCTCAAAACAGTTTTTTGCAAAATTCTATAATGCCTTTCAAATAATTCCATATTTTTAGATTTTTGATCAAAAAACGTAATTCACAGATGTTGTTGTAGACGTTGATTCTCGTTCATTTGAAATTAGATACAATTCTCTATAAATTCCAATAAAGAAAAATCTTCTAGCCATAATAGAATCCTAGTTATCAACTTTAAAAGTTTATTGTTTTTGATCTTCTTCTGCTACATTTTACCGGTTGCTATTTATTGGGTCAATATTTAAAATACAATTTGTTCAATATTTTTAATAAATGATATTATTTCTAATAGATGGTCAATATTTTTAATAGATGGTCATTGTTTCTAATAGAAGGCCAGTATCCTATTATATAATTTCCTAGAACTCCACCTCATCCTCCTCCACCGTGTCATTTATAAAAAAAATTTCTAGTTGGCTCCTAGCACATTCTATGTGACTGGAATGAAAATTCCATGTATTCAATACCAACTGAATACCAATAACTTCTAACCTAAGAATAAGAGTATTTAAGAGCACATATTTTATATCTAAAATCCAATCGAGTTGCACATCAATCACGTTCCCGGTGTCTTTTTCCATAACAAAATATCAGTACATAACAGATCAGTATTAAAAATGTCAGTATTTTAATTGAAGTATCGGTATTTCAAAAATGTTATTCATTATCAAGCTTTCCCATTCCATTCGGAATATTGCTACTCTTTTTGCTTCTTCTGCAAAGTTTTTACAATCCATTTATTGAGGTGGAACAATCTTCTTATTTCTTTTTAACTTTTAACCAATTTATCCAGAGAGTGTTGATGTTCACCGGAGGGCCGCGTTAAGAAATTCAGTCAAGTCCGCAATTCGAACCCACAATTTTAGCGCTGTAACTCAATCAGCAATCACACCAAGCCACTGTTCTGGCCTATTTCAAATATATAGTCAATATTTTAACCAGATAATCAGCATTTATAATTAAACAGTAAAATTTCTTAGTAAACACTTTGTCATACTCGCGTCTGTAGCTGCCCACTTCCATAGCACTTTACTATAATATAACATACCTACACAGAGCCACCTATTCATCCGCTACAGGGGTGGCATTCCAAACTTCTCGATCTATTTAGCGTAGTACACCGCAGCATAACTTACCATAGCATATTTTTTCTAAAAATAGTATCCCTAGTAGCAACCATACAAGTTATGTAGGAATATGAAGAAAAGAAGTATATTTTCAATAAAAGGAGAAACTGTATTTGGGGCAACCTTGTATCTATGCATATTATTGTATTTAATTTAATCAAATCAATTAAACCACAAACTTGTTCACAGGTTTTGAGTAATATCACAAATAAATCCGGGGAGAGTTACCTAAGGTTGGTCACTCCGATTGACTTGAAACTTTGCAATTGCAAAGAGGAAGGTTTATATAGTATAATGACATAATTTTAACAAGCGAAGATATAATAAAAATTTCGAGAAAAATCAATTTGAAAAGTACGTAAATTTAGCGCATTTTTCTTCGATTTTTGGGGTGTGCATTCGATAAGGAGGGTAATCCATCGTCAAAACCTACCCTTACGGGGCGCCCCTCCGCTCCGCTCCGGGTTGCACCCCTCCAGGGCGGTTTTGACTCTGGTTACAAGGCTAAACATACGAGAAGGCGCCACATATCAAGAAAACCGGGATAAATAAAAACCGGGAGCTTAGAGACCCTTGAAATAGCATTAAAAAGTATAGTTGCGGTATGGGGCAGTAAACTATTACGTTTCACCCCCAAACAATCGCGTAAAAACAAAAAATAATCGATGTTGCATGTACGACGGTCGAGATGCATCTGCCGCTGCGAAATATTCTAAAAAGCCCTGTCACACTATAAAAATTTGTATAAAACTGTTTTATAAAAATTTGTATACAAATTTTTATAAAACAATTTTATACAAATTTTTTAAGCCCTGTCACACTATAAAATATTTGATGCAAAGTTTTTATAAAAACAAGATCAAGGTAAGTTGTGTTTATCGTTTGTTGTGTTTATCGTTTGTTGTATTATTTGACATGCAATGGAAAGATTATTAACAAATCGCTTATTATTGGCCTGCATAACAAGTTTGGTAGGATATGCGGTTATTAAAAAGTAAAAAAAGAATAATAAACGTAGATGGTGGGTTACGCCCTGGTTTTATAAAATAAGTCTTAAAAATAAGTCATAAATAAGTTTTATAAAAATTTGTATACAAACGATGTGACGTCTTGTCTCACTATAAAATATTTGATGCAAAGTTTTTATAAAAACAAGATCAGCTGTGAAAAGTAATTTTGAGTTAGGTTTATCGTTTGTATTATTTGATATACTACAATGAAAAGAAATAATCATAATTTAGTTACAAAATTTAATCAATAATCACAATTTACTAAATTTGATGCAGTTTTTAGAAAAACACGATCAGCTGTTGGCATCCATTAGTACACCGAATGTCTATTTACAAGTTGGGTGGGGGTCAACAGCCAATAGGATGCCTGCTTTTATAAAAATTATAGAAACAGTTCTAAAATCGCAAGTTTTTATAAAAACGTTTTTGTGACGTCTGAAAATACAAATACCATAAAAATATTTTGACGTTTGTCATTTTTATAAACCTACTGCGCTATCACACTATCAAAATAGTTTACATGCAAACTTTTATAAACATTTGGATGAAATTTTTATAGTCAGACATGGGCTTTAGATGCTTTATAGAAGATTTGTTAATTTTAAGTTTAATAATTAAGGTAATTTTAAATTGTATAATAAAATGTAGCAATAAATTAACTATTATATAGTATTATTTTTCGAAAATTAAACATCTCGTTATTAATTTTTAAAATTTGATCAATTTAAACGTTTTTACGTTCATAGGTACCTACCGAGAAACAACATTATAATGCAATGTTATATACCTACCCAATTAATACTTAAATACCTTATAAATCCGTAACTTTTGTCTAAAAATGTTTTAAAGAAAATCAAAGAAAATCAAAGAAAATCAAAGGTTATGCAACCAACCTTCCTCGGCAAAACGAAAGTTTTTATAAAAACGTTTTTGTGACGTCATGAAAATAGAAGCAACATAAAATATTTTGACGTTTCGTCATTTTTATAAAACTAGTGCGCTGTCACACTATCAAAATCGTTTGTATGCAAATTTTTATAAAAATATGGATGAAAATTTTATAATGAGACACGGGCTTAAAGTGATACACTATATCATAGCGCGCGGACCGACGATAGAATGGGTGATGCGCGGGAATCTCACTAATTTTACATGTAAATTTGCAAACTTAAAATTCGATTTACTCAAAATTTTGATAATATCTTCGCTTGTGAAAATTATGTCAGTATACTATTTAAACCTTCCTCTTTGCAATTGGAAAGTTTCAAGTCAATCGGAGTGACCAACCTTAGTTAACTCTACCCATAAATCCCTTAGCTGTTTTGGTAATTCGTTATAGTTGCTTTGGGAATTGGTTATGGCTGCATCCCCCAAATAGTGGCGTTCTATTATCATCTTCTAGAATTCCAGGCTTGCCTTTCTAAAGAGTACCATCAGGTGTTCCAAGGTTTACAAAAGATTTAGGACCTTTAACGTCGAGCAGCGACATTATTACAAAAGAATGGAGGGGACGGAATCTCGGAAATCCGTGTAGTCCCCGTGTATTCCTTCACCAATCTTCCTTTGCAAATTTTTGCTAATTTTTTTTATTGTAGTAACTTTTTGAGTGCTTTAATTTAAAGAAAAAAATTCGTTTTTTCCTATGTAAATCGTTCTTGTACCAACGGTAATTTAAACTGAAAGCAAGCAAGTATAAATAATTTTCAGATAATTGCGTGATCTAGAAAAGGATTCAATTCCTATAATATTCAACAATAAAAATCTTTTATACTACGACCATTTTAAGGTAGAAATAAAAACAAATGCTTTACGAGGGCTGCCCCTATGGGTCCTGTTTTAGACAAAAAATTTAGTGAAAATATTTTCTTACAAAAGTGGTTTCTATTGCCACCTTGAAGCTTTGTATTGGTAATTGGGAGACCCTGCATATTAATTTCGAAAAAAGTCCCCCTCGTTCCTGCAACTTATAGTTTAAGCTGCTGGCCTACCCAATCAATATTTTACCCCACAAGCCACCCCTGCAAGCAATCAGAAATTACTCAGAAGTTACTCAGGTTATTTTGCTCGCAAAACTCCGAAAAAAGTTGGAAGAAATAACAAGAAAAATAATAACAAGTATAATATTACCGATACTTTCAAAAATATTTGGAAGTTCCTTCTTGGACGCTTAAAACCTAGAATACTAAAGAAAGAAAATTACAGACGTACCTTTAGCTCATTGTATTACAAAATTACGATGGCCTTTTGATGTTCAAAAAGCCAACTCGGACCGTACTCTTCAGGAAGTTCATGACATCGGTTTCATTATTCCTACAATACAATTTTTGCAGAAATTTACAACTTTTTAATGATCAGATAAATAACAAACTTCACATAAACAACTTTATAGATACTTTTATTACATTTTTAGTTTGTTAAACCTACATTGTCGTTTATATTTTGTCGTCCTTTAAACAAGAATATTATAATGAAATATCACCAAAAAGCGTTGCGAACCCATAAATTACATCTTCTTTGTAGTGAAAATATCGCCTGTAATTTTAAATACAGCTATAATTAACGACATTATACATTCCTTCTCTAAGCCATTCTTGTTCTAAGTGCACTAACAGTATTTATTAATGGTGCTCTAAATTCATGCGGTAATTTTAGTTACAAAAATTTGATAAAAAAAATTTAAAATTAAAAATTTTTTTTTCTTAAGTAGGTATATTAAATTTTTTTTAAGAACTTGAAAAGACAACGGAAACTTACAATTAGGTTAGTTTAATTTTTAAAGCAAAAATATTCGTGGAAAGTATTCTACCGTTATCAAACTTCGCTAAACTTAAAAAACAAAATAAATGAAACTTAATCTTTTTCACTATAAATAAATTTTGTTAATTACCCTTTCATATTACAAAGTTTTAACTGGTTTAGAATAACAACTTTTATAGTGCAACATTGTAATTATATTATATTATAATATTACCGCTAAAGCGGAAAACACCTGAGAAAATACATATTTCCTGTACAAAAACTATATAACTTACTAAGTTATAGAGCCCTTATAAATACAATATAATGCATAAATTAGAAAATGTTAAGAAAATAGTTGACAAGGCATTCTACAAGGGCTACTGAGTAAATACATGGGCCAAGCTGGAATAAATTTTATTACCTTTATTAGGACCTTTAGAAAGATTTCACCGCCATAATGAAAAACTTATCTAGAGAAAACTTTTTTTTTTCTGGTTAATTGAGCGGTTATGGAGTTACATGGATATTCCGCGGCTTCTAAAATACATACAATGCATAAGCCTTAATTCCCAGCTTTGGAGCACGGAGAACTTGTAGGTTCGTTGAAACCTAGGTAGTGGTGATCCAATTAACTAAAACATATACTTATAATTTGTTTTTGGGCTTGTTATTATGACACCAAAAGAAAGTTAGGAGATCAAGAACGTATCCTGTTAAGTTCAAAAGAGGGGCCCAAAATTTCACAGGCGTAAATTTCCATTAATGCCAAACAGGAAGCAGTCAAAAGGACTTGTATCAAAAACTAATCTATCAGCCTTCTGGGTACTATGCAGTTAAATAAAAAAATATTAACGCTCTAAACTAAATGAGGAGCTTCAAATGAAGGTGCTAATACCCCAAATCAAAATTATAGCAAACTTCGTGCTTACCGCTTGCTGAACTTAAAACACCGACAATAATCATTATATGAACACAAATCCAGCTAATTTATATTGATTTGCATAGGTCAACAAAAACTAAGCATATTATGTACCAGCGGATAAAAATCTGAATTTTTGTATTTAAATAATGATTCTAGAATTTAACGTTTACAGTTTAAAATTAAATTATTTTCTATTGAGTCGCCAATTGTAGTTTGCTCTTATCATCCAATTTCTAAAGTGAATGTATGTACAGGATGGTATAAAATTTGCAATGCAATTTTTACTAAGTTAGGTAATGAGTAACTATGAAAAGAAGAGTAAGGACGAGAGACGGAAGAATTAGTAAGACTTTTCTATTGTTTGTACATTTATATAGCGGCGCGAACAAATTTACCCATTTTTTTAACGAAAAAATCACTTCTTGTCTACTGACATAGATATATAGAAGGAATTTCCTTACATTTTCTAAATCACCATCATCAACATCATCATTAGGCTTTTCATTCCTTGCGGAATAACGTTTGATGCTTACAAATCATCTTTATGGGTGGATTAGTCCGGATATTCTTAACCCCATAAACTTCTTACTTTTCTCCTATAATTTTTCTTGTGTTTTCACTACCCTCCTCCGCAGGAGTTTATTTTGTGCTCTCCCTCTCCAGTCGTGCATTCCCATGGTTCCGAAGTCGTCCATCACTTCGCTCTTCCATCTTACTCTGGGTGTTCCTCTTGGACTGTCAACGCCCAATCTTCATATTCTGCATTTCCTTCAATATGCTCTCTGTTTACTCTATTAAAAGCCTGTTTAAAGTCCAGAAAGAACATCTCCAGTTGCATGTCGAATTCGTAGTTTTTGTCTAGAATCTGTGTAACTGCAAGCAAAGCGTCGATCGTCGATCATCCTGGCCTAAAGCCTTGCTAGTAATCACCCAGTAGTCTCTCAGTGTGTTCTTGCAGACGTGTATCTATCAGCTTTGACATTAGGGATATGCCCCTGTAGGTTTTACATTCCGCCGTGCTACCCTTCTAGAGGATCGGTATCACATTAACTGTGCACCATTTTGATGGAATTTTTTCTTTCCACCACATCGTCATCATTAATTCATACAATCTTTCCCATAGTGTTTCATCTCCCAGCTTTAAGTTCACTATCTAAATATATTGTCGGTTCCGGGCATTCTAAATATGAACATTAATCAGTTCACTATATTGCGATTCTACTGTAGTTCGATTGGCTGACGTATTTCATCTAACATAAAAGTGCGATATTCAAATTAACAATTTATATAAAACAATGTAAGATAATTTGAAATAAATTTTATCTTGAAATTACTTCGAATTAAGTTTTTTTTTAGACAAAACTGTTTTCTTACGAAATAATAGACTTCAAACTTCCAGTTTTCCATAGAAAACTTGCCACAGAAAGTTATTCAGTTCAAAATCTGCCGTGATACGTTATACGTACTTTGATTTCTCATTGGAATATAATCCGTTTAAGCTTGCACTGTTGTACTATTGATCGGTTTTAAGATTAAAATTAAAAATAGAACTTTATAATTAAATTTAGTAGGCAGCTGATCTTCGGGGTACAGATTGACTAGGGAACGGAAATGGAGGGTAAAATTCTTTAAATTAATTTCTTAACGTACATGCGAAATAAAACAATTATCTTATGCAATATTATGTTAATTATGTTAACAATTTTAATCTCTGTCTAATAGTATTTCTGTTTTCAATCTCTAATATCGTTAATAAATGAATAAATTAAAACTTAGAAAACAAAGAATTTATTTTTATTTCCCTTGTGATCTTAACTTCTTATTAATTGGCTGAATTTATGTTCATTGCAATGCCGAGTTAAAAATTGCATACAGTTCGCCAATGTAACCCAGAATACTGAACCAGCAAATATACCACGCCATTACTGTTGTTTAACTAAAAGAATGAACCTTTAAAATAGCCTAAATTTATCTCTGCAGATATGTGTCTGTACCACTAAATAGATTCTTTTATTCGTTAATCCTTTCCTCTCTCTATAGTATGGCCTGTAGGCCGCACAATCGAGGCAATCACATCTTAAAATTATGTACATAATACCCACTATAATAATTAAATTTTTAATGTATTTCTTTAAAAATTAAAAACAAGTACTCAGGACAAGTAATGTTTTTAGCACTATAAAATTGAAATAAAATTGCAATGACTACCGCTATTTTGTCGTTCAGTTTATTTTAAAAGGAAGTAGTATTTTTATTTTCTAGTTTTTCTGATTTTTATTTATTTTTATTTCATATTAAAATTTAAAATTCCTTTGATATGTTTTTTATGTATCAATTTATTTATTATTAGTCAGTTGGCAGCTATACATATCCTTTTCAAGTATGTACAATACAACAGACATAAAGCGATTCAAATAAGCTACGATCATATAATGACAATACAAAATAATAACTATAACGTACACAATAATAATTATCATCACCAGTTTACAAATATGCTAACAAGAAATCGATTTGCCAATTCAGTACCTCAGCTTCCTCATAACTGCATCAGACTATTATAAAAATATAAACCAGGTATTAATTTCAAAAGTAGCCAGTCGAAATAACTCTTATTTTTTGAGTAAATTTGGTAAACATAAATAACACGTTAATTAACCAGGGGGATATTCAAAACCAATACTGTCTGAATTTTAAGTTTAACCCCCCCTACCAGCTACCCCTACTTAGAAATTTTAAATAGCACCCCTGCAATACATCATTTTAAAGTTGGAAAAAATCATCGCTTCTTCTTCTTATCCTAAGTAATATTTTAAGTCTTGGAAACGCCTGGCAGGTGCTTGCAAGTAAAATCTCACAGGTTGCTGCAACAAGCTTTTTTGACAGCTGCTATATGAGTAAAATGGCTGCTGTAAAATTGCTGTCACAAATGCAGCAAACTTGTGACAGCGCTGCCAGTATGTTGTCAGGTTGCTAGCAGCAACCTTGCACAGGTTTCTGGCAGCATGTTATTGCCAGCAAACTGTCCCAGGTCGCTACCAGCAAGTCGTTACCACGTGCAGAAAAATTATTAATTATAATAATTAAATACTAAACAAACAACATTTTTTGATAGTTTTTTTTTGTATTCGTACGTTCATAATTTATACAGTACTATTTAATTCTTATAATTAAACTCACTATTTTCTACGTATAGTGCAACAGCAGTTAATCGCGCTAACTATCAGGCCATAACCGCCGCCATCATCGTTTATCTCCATTAAAAAATTATATTTGTTAGATCCGTTTATGAGTTAGAGGTAAAATTGAAAAATGAAACAAAAAGTAATTTTATTATTAAAATGTTCGAAAATTCATGAAATTGCATTTTCAAAATGTTCTCTGTTATTGATCAAACAACAGTGCAACCTATTTTGTAACTCTTCGTGGACTTCCTGAAATGTATCTGGACCATGGACCTGGAGTAATTCACCTACATTGTAAGGTTAACATAATTTTTAGTTCTAGAAGTTTCTAGGGAGAAATTTTATAAACTATCATTTTTAAATGTCCTTAGAGAAAAACCAAGCGGTGTCAATTAGGAGATCTTTCGCCATTCGCCAGGAACATTTTTCGTCCAGCCATTGTCGCAAATTTAACGAGTAATGTGAGGGTGCTCTCCGTCTTGTTGGAGATGTGTTGGAGATTGATCATACTTTGCATGATCTTCTCGAAACTCAAGTCCAGATTTTTTTTATCTCTATATCTAAAAATATGTTTGTCCACAAATCCGTTGCAAGAAAACTTGATTCATTGCTGAAACAGGTCATCTTGAATTTTCTGGAACATTCTGGGACAAAATTCATTCTTCTATAAAAATCATCTTTGCCAAGTTGTTGGTGAATTTTAATTTTACAATGTGGAAACTTGTTGAGTTTTAGCACTTTCTGTATGGAATCAATTGAAATATTTGTTCACTTCGCGACCTTTTGAATGTCAATGCGAGGATTCGCAGCAAATTTACCTGGTACTTCCATCTGCAAGAGTGGATCCAAAATTCTGCATTTCTAATTAATTTTGTTGCATATAAAACTGGTTTCTTGAACTTTTCGTACTAACTTTATCACGAACTAGTGGCCTACATTTTTTTCAGTCACTTTCATTAAAAATTCTTGCAGTTCTACGAGCAGAACGATTTTCAGTTCCGTAAATAAATATCATTGTTACTTTTTCTTGTACAGCATTTTCAAACAACTTTTATTTTAACAATACACGACCATTTTCAAGTGTTATTGAGTTTTATTATTTTTGGTGTTAGTGGAGTGCACATGTTTATTGCTGCTGAGGTAATTTTCGCAAAAATAAAATTATTTCCGAACTAAATTATTTTTTAATTGAATTAAAAATTTATACTAATTTGTAGAGAATAAATGCCGCAATGTGAAAATGTGCTCAACTACAAATTAATTGAAAAAAAAGTGACTTAACTACTTTTTCCACTAGGCCCTTCAATTTATGTTTTATTTTTAACGTGGATAAATGAGGATTTTTTACACCTTTAAAACGATTTTTCAAGTTTATTTTATGTCGCTTTAACGTTAAATTATAAATATTTTACTCATAATTCCAAAGTTACCAATCTATTTGATTAATCGCCAACTCCAAAACGGTGCACTTTAGAATATAAAATGTATATTATAACTTTTTAAGTGCTAATTTATTCTTTCATTTTTAAATTTCTATTGAAATTCTCTTAGCACAGCATGGGATAATTTACTATTTTTTGTAGTTTATTGTGTAGAATTTGATATAATTATGAACAACAAAGATTAAGGATGAGAAAGGATCTGTAGTTCAGAATCACCAAAAACTGCTAATGTAAAAATAATGAACACTTTTCAGAACTAAAATGCACAAACTCTCATAAATAAAATACACTGAATACGAGTACATCAGAATTTGATTAATTAATCTGAAAATGAGGAGAAGATTTTGTTATATTATTAGAACAGATAGAGAAAATGGTGCTAGTTGAATTTTGGGGAGTTTTTGGTTAGGGATAGGAAAGAAAGAAGGATTAGTTATTTCCTGTTACATCAAAGAGCTTTATTATTTATTAAAGGTATTATTTAAGGGAGGTTGATTGTGAAAGATGCATAATTTTTGTTTAGTTGCTTTCGAAAATTACAGGTTATTCATTTTTGTCTCTTTCTATAAAAAAATCTTTCTATGAATCCCATAGACTTCCACATTAATTATGTCGTGGTTTTGAATCCAC
This sequence comes from Podabrus alpinus, assembly GCA_932274525.1. NCBI lineage: Eukaryota > Metazoa > Arthropoda > Insecta > Coleoptera > Cantharidae > Podabrus > Podabrus alpinus. Next base: position 59,802,405 of record OW026457.1, on the reverse strand, counting down.
GTTAAGCAATATGGTCTAGGTTTGGAAAATTGTTAAACGTATAAAAAGTTGTATGAGAAATTATCAATAATAATAAGAATAATATTTGGTGTAATTGGGTTAGCATGTATTTAATCATTAAAAGCTTAAGCTTATCAAACAAAACACAAAGTAAACAGCTGCAATTTTTAACATATAATTTAACAGTCAATCCGACCTAAATAATGTTTAACATCTTTAATCAATAATAGACGTTTCCCCGAATTTACATGAAGCTAAAAAACCCCCCTATTGAACAGAAAGTAAATCCCCTTCCATTCATGGCCATCCCGTCCCTAACCAAAAATTGTCCAAACTTGAACTACCCTCTGTTTATCCAGTAATATTTAAATGAATCTTCCCGACACTTTCGGTTTAATTAATCGATTGATGGTGTGATAGTATAACAAAAACGTTGGTTTATATAGTAGTTCAAGTGTATTTTAATTGTGAAAAGTGTTTGGTGAATATTTTGCTAACAAATTTATAATAGGTCATTCTTTATTATCCAATAATTTCATAAATCTTGGCAAGGTTTATTTCAATAGCTTCTATTCAGTATTTGATTACCAGGATTAACTTGGATTGTGGTTATAAATTGTAATTGGCTTTAAATTACGGTTAAACACGTTATAACGGAATACTAAATAATATTCATTTGCTCAGAACAAAGAATAAAATTTTAAGACTTTTGAACAAATACTACCAAAAATGCAGCTAGGATAATAATTGCTAAAGAATTGGCGCAATTAGCAAATACTGTTTTTGCTGCTATGAATTTATTTTTTAACAAGGTAACAAGTACAAGTTACAAATTGCGTAGCAAATATTAATTAATTTTGAAAACAAAGTTAAACAGCGTGTAGCTGAATGGGCCCGGTCATTGAAGTCATAAATCTCAAAGTTGGCAGTAGTCTAAAAGTTTAATCCTGTATGTCGCTATTCATACGAGATATTCGTTCTCTCCTGTAGAATAATATATCATCATAACTTTAAGCGATTGGATAAAATAATCTAAAACTTTTCGAACGTTTGTAATCGCGACACGAAAATTAATTATTATACCAGAAAGTAAAGCTTCCCTTTATTAAAAAAATTTAAATAAATATTAAAATTGTTTGCATAATAATAATTATATTCGCTTTGTCATTCTTTATGAAGCTAATAAAGCTTATTGTTTATTTTCCAAAATAGCTAATTTAAATCTGCGAACTCTTTTGATTACAAAATTATCATAAATTTAAAACTTTCTATTATCATCAATAATGCATGTTCTATCTAAATCTATAAAAAAGCTTCAAAATTATTCTTTTAATATTTTGAATGAAATTTTACGACTAAGAGTGAAAGCCTTTCTATGTAAAGTTATTGGTTTAACGTGAACTTAAAATAAAATCATTAAATTTTTAGAGCAAAACTTTTCCAGAACACTCATGCCTTAATATTTTGGAACATCATCAAAAAGATTAGAGAGTATGGCTGCGAAGCGTTAAAGGTTATATCTACCCGCTTTCAAACAAAACATAGAGCTCCATTATGAAATTGACATCACCTGTGACTTGAAATGATAAAAGCAACTTCATTTCAAAATCTGGTGATATGACACAAGTTCGACGACCACACCGACAATAACTACTTTTGTTAGTGAGATGCATCTTGATAAATGTTCACCAGCAAATTCACTTCCATTGTTATAACTTTCATACTGGTATCTCACATTTCCGTATAAGAAAAATTCTGTCTATATATCACATATGAAAACAACAAAAGTTACTTCAAGTTGAAGAGAAGAAAAGCCACGAGCGAAAAGACTAGTGACGCCTTGACAATCTACATTTTTCTAAATCAGAATTATTTAACTAAACCACCCGCTTTTATAATAAGAAACTTTTAACTAAAAAAAAGGACTACCGAATAATTTAAGTACCTAATATTTTTTTGTAAAAAAATAAAATTTATTACCGGTTTAAATTAAAAGTTTTACAAATACCTACGAGTTTAGGATGAATAATGGTTTTCGTAGAACTTTGCAACTTGTAGTTCTCTCTATTGCCAAATTTTACTTTCCATTCGAAAGTTTCGGCATTTCTACCTTCTAAAAAGCGGTTCTCAACAGCAATTTACTGTCATAGTGATATGACGAGACACTTTTAATATAAAATTTCCACCCTCTCAATTTATTGATTTTTATCGTGTGTTTTATGATATTCTCAGGGATAACGCAATAAATTTATTATTATCATAATTTCTACTTTGACTTTCGAAACAATTTTTAACTTTTTATTAGTAATTTTTTTAGATTGGATAATAATTTGAAATTCCAGTGAAATTTTATATTAAAAACGATTCAAAGTTAATACAATAATTCGTTATTGCTTACTCGATCACTTGATCAAATTTCACAGCGTTTAGTATAATGAAATAATTTTCATAAAATTTTTAAGCATAAAAGGTGTTACGCTTTTTACGTAGATAAAAGATTTAATTTTATTTAATAAAAATGTTTTAATTTAATTAAACACATAATCCGTATAGTGACGCTTTGAAACTGTTTATAGCGTTCACGGTATACCCCGGGGCTCCTCGGACAAGGAGAGCTAGCTTATCAGTTGACAGTGGTAGCGTGGATAGAGTTAGTATGTCTAAGGGTATTAAGGGGAAATCAAAGTTGTTATAATCATGATAACTGAAATGGTAACATTTCAGTAACCTATCCACTACAGGAAATGCATTTCCTAATAGTTAATGCAAAACTGCTGAAAGCAACCTCAGAACATGACATAATTAAGCGTTATATATATAACGTAGAAAATGACCACGATTGTAAACAAATGTGCTTCTCAAACTGATTAAATAGGAATGATACATTCACACTTAGTCTAAACCAAATGTTAAAAGTGGTTTGGATCAACTAGATCTCACCCGGATGCAGCGCACTCGAAGTCTTAGTTGTCGACTTGTATCCGGAACGAACAAAACTGCACAATGTCGGTATTGATGCTAAAGCACAAATCTATTTACAATGAAGAGTTATGCAAATTTGTGAGCTTGAAAGTTCTAATAAAACAAATTGAATTTAAATAACTGCATAATCAAGTCTAAATGAAATGTACAATTAACAAGACGCAGACGGTGCGAATCGAAAATTAATGATTTCATACTAGTCGCATTCACAAAATATAAGTACAAGTAATATAATAATATCCGTTATACATCAGCTTTACTTGTGCATAGAATTTCAATATAATAATTAATAAAACACCAGTTCTGGGTATCCGTCCATCTATCTATCTATTCGTACCGCACCTCCTTTTGGGTTTACATTTTACTACTTTTTAATTGCCAAAAAAATCCGGTGCGGCCTTTAGACCGCACAACGATGGTAAGCACGAACTGGAATGTAATAAATTACTATATATGTACTATGTAACAGAGATCGTGCGACTATTTGAGATAAAATTGAATATAAAAGTAATTTACATCAATTTGAGTCCCGCCGACAGCTTACTAAATGAAAAAATTGCCTACAGGGTAAAGAAGTTGGACAACCCTGGCCTAAAATTATAGGAGGTGGTACTCGTGTGTAATATTTAATATTCTACCTTCCGTAATTGCACCTGCTCCGGGCAGTTTTGACAACGGTGTACTAGCTAAAACATCCCCGAAGATGATCTATACACCCCACCGGGATCATGAAAAAACGGGCTCTAGCATTTAAAATTATTCTAGAAAAGGTATATAGCATTTAACATTAACATAGAACCCCAAAAAACCGAAAAAAGTGTGAAAATTGTCAATATTTCATACATTATGAATTATGACAATCGATGTGCATCTGATGATGTGAAATTTGTTTCACAACAATTTACATTTACAACTCTCGCAAACCATTTTGAGTCAACAGAAGATAACGTGCAATGATTTTTCCACATTTCTTAAACAAATCCTTTCAATCATTGGCTTCTGTTAGGGAATTGTTCTGTTAATGAATTTAATTCCAAATCTGATTTTGTCTAGGTTTGGCTACACTGTGTAGGTCTTTTTGTTTATGTGGTCTATCTTTTTGTTACTTTTTCAGAATCTAAGTGTGTTCCCTGACTTTCTTCCGTGAGGTACTCAAATTGATACCGTGGGTTCTTCCTTATCCCATCTGTTTATTCTTTACTCTTTTTACTCCGTTCATTTCTTCCTAAGAAATACTTATAGCTTCCTTTTCGACTCTTTTTTCCTCTCTTCGTAGGTCATTGATGTTTGATGACTTAAAGTACCAAGTTCAAGAAGCAGGTTCGTAATCCTTTAAGTTTCCTGTTACATTCAATAATATAATATTTCTTAGACCATTTTACTTTCGCTACTACAAATAAAATTGGAAGGTGAAGAATCGTGACTTTTTCTCTTACATTTGTTTTAACTATGAGTTGTGTAAGTAATTTTACTTGGATAGGAAACCAACTGTTTTGCTTGAGCTCCGAAACACTTCGGGTCAACGGTTTTCATTTTCTTGTTCTTTCCACCATTGTTTCTTATTGCTTTCGGTACTTCTATTCTAATCTGCCGATAACTCCTTTCTATTTCTACAATTCTGTCTACTTTTCCCTAAAGTTTTCCTGTAATTCTGTCATTTCTTCCATTACATCCCTTACATCTTTGATATGCCACTTATTATCTCCCTCAATACTTCCTTGCGCTCATCAATTTCTTTAACTTTCTGTTAATTTTTCTTAATTCATTTCTTCATGTGATCTTATGGACTGGTACTCGTAGATGTTGCTTAGCATGATGGTAAAGTTTTTGCGTTCATCCTCCTCGGTGTTAATGTCTTGTTCTTTGCTTTACCTGATTCAGATATGTTCTTTGAATTATTAATTAAAAATGAAAAGTTACCAACATTGTTTTTAGATTTCCAGCTGCACAAAAACCTAATTCCGGAAATTAAAATGTCCATGATTTCAAACTGCGAAAACGAGGCCGTGATATCCGGTATCTCGACATTCGCGTTACTAAAATTAAATTAATTAATATTTCTATGTATTTCATAAAAAACACCATAATATTATGTATAATTTATTTATTGAATCCACAAAATATAAAATTTAATAATTTTAAATTTTATTAATAATAAAATAATAACATTTAGATAGAAAACTATGTAATTTTTATGATTTCTCTTTGTAATATTTAAATTTCGGAAATACACATAAAAGTCCAATCAAAAGTTTAAAGAATGCTTCTGCCCTCTCTAACATTTCACAGTGTAATCGTAAAAATTGTTAATTAAAAATTTAAATTCCAGTTTTTATTTTGTTTGTTTTATTCCGTGTTTTACAAACTTTTATGTTTTTCTTTTATCTGTACGATTAACTTTCAGTCTCTTCAAAGTTGTGGACGTTCAAGCGTAAATTATTTTTTCAGCAGTTTTCTTTTACCTACAAATTTTGAATGTCCTGAAATTCTATTTAAGCTCCCGCATCATTTCTGCAGTTTCTGTAAAAATTAAATAATAAAGTAAGATAAAAACTACAATTATTATTGATTTGTCCAACGGTGCGGCGGTGGCATGACGGTGCAGCGTCCACAATTTTAACATTATTTTGTCTTTGTAAAATAAGAATTATGTCTTTATTTATATTTAATTAGAGTTTTATTTTTCTTATACGTCTAAACGACCAGCATAAAAACACCAAAAGTAAAGCTTCTACAATATTGAAAAAACCGCTCAAGCTCTATTCGTAACTTTTTATACCACCACGCGTGTTACAAACAAAAACATATATTGACATTGATCGGGATTACAATTTATTTCATTTGTTGTTCTTACTTTATTGCGTTTGTCTTTTTACTTGGGTTTGCAAAAAAAAATAAAAACTAATTTAGAATTCAATAAAAGAATTCCTATTATGGTTTATAAATATTAATTGACTTGGTATAAAATAAAACTTGAACGGTCAACTTTTTCACTGGGTTAACAAAATAATTTTTTTTTTAATATTTTATTTATATGCATAATTAAATTTTATTACTACCACATACACAGTAAATTAAATAAAGCTAAACAACTTTCTAGGGGCATCCTTATTAGTATTCCCGCATTTTGTAGATTTGAATTACAAATGAATAAATAAAATACTTTTTAATTAAGCGTAATTAAGATTTCATTTACCAATTAATTACATTCGACGTTAAAAACTGCACGGCGCCGCGGATAAAATAAAACAAAAATTCTGAATAATATTTTTTTTCTTGCTCTCGAGTTAATTCAATCTGATCAAAACACTTAATTTAGATGTGATCGGCAAAGTAAACTTTGATAGGGCTCTTTATGCTGCAATTTAATATTAAAGAAAAAGAGATTAAATTTATCTTGAAGATCGACCCTCAAATCGTATTTATATTTATGTCGGATAGTCGTTTTACAATTTTCAAGTGGCAATAAGTAAATGAAGTTTTTAAATCAAGTTAAGCGAAATGGATTATGATATAGGGAAGTTAATTAATTATATTTCTTTAATGCTCAAGTGCCTACTTATACTAATTCAAAATAAATTATTTAATGTAATTTACTCGGAAGCATCTAGTTAATGCTGATTTAAACGCATGTTGTATATAGCCCCTTGATAAAAACCACAAATCAGCTACTTTACAGTTGGAGTACCATAATAACTCGTTTATAACTTTCCGTCAGCCAAATTAAAAAAATTGCTTATGATAGTCTGGTTTAAAAACAGACAATTTTACTTGAAACTTACTGAATTAAATATAAATGGACTTCATGTCAACCTTCTACCCTTAGCATTAAAAAATTTAAAAATAATTTTCGGAATAGCCGTGCACTTTGCAATAATTGAAAGTGTTCGGAAGTTTCAGTTTATTAATTTGGAAATAAAAAATAAACGTTACTTAATGCTTAATAAATAACCCCAACACCTCTCCCAAACCTAACGCATTTTTGTGTTTCGCAGTAATAAAATATGCAAAACATAATAATTTTAATCAAAAATCATTTTCCCAATATTAGGAGTTATTTAATAAATTACAAATAAAATTCAGTCTTTTTTCTTTCCCAAATCCTGCAATTATAAAATTCGCGAGGCGTGTTGAGAATCCACATTGTTTCCTAATAATATGATTTTTGATATTCAAAGTGCTGGTCTGGCAATTTGTTCCCAAAAGTATAAGAGGATTTATTTTAACAGGAGTCGGTTGTATGACGGTTTTGATGTACAAGCCGACTCTTATTCATTTATACAACTCTTACGTTTGTCCTCTTTATCGACCGCAGATGAAAATAATATATATTCTCGAATTTTATAATTAAGGACTCTGAAGAAAAATTTATTAAAGGATAATAATTATTGGCGTACTTGTCTAGTCCTGGATCGTTTGGTAATACTAGCATCGATATTAAATTTTAGCTGTAAGCGGCATCAAATGCACTTGAATTTAAATATTCTGATCTAGAGCGATATCGATATTTTATTTCTTTTAATTGCTTTTTCGGGCCTCTTCAACGTTGGCGATTAACTTAGTTGAAGCCAAGATGAGTTTCTAGGGAAATGTAATTAATGGGATAGTTGCGCGTTGTCTCTTTTGTGATCAATCTTGAACATTAGATCATAGCAGCGTAGATGGCACAATTAGGATTAAAACCGCGGTTTCCCGCTCCGTAACCTGCCAATATGAGCTATATGCCATACCGCTGCAGCTCATCTAATGTTCTGTCTCATTATATATTATGAACAAACTTAATTAGTCTAAAGGAATGTTTTTATTATAATATGATAATACTATTAGTACAGATACATGAATACTTAATTATATTTTGTCTTGAATGACTGATAGGTATATATTATTGAACTGTTATTTTCCTCCCCCAGGTATATTTTGTATTTAATGATTTGAATAATTTGAATTTACGATAAATATTTTAAAAATGCGTTCAAGTGTTCAAGGAGATAAGTGAAAAAATGTGGTATCAGACAGTCCGGTCCGCGCGTAGCGGATAAAAGTTTTTGATTTTGGTATTTTTCGAAGTTGGAAAAAAAAGTTGAGTTTAATTAAAAGAGTTAAAGTGTTTCAAGTTTTCTTCGTGAAATTTTAGGAGCGTAGGAACACCACATCTTTAAATTGCTTGCCCAACGTGGCGCTATTTTTTAGAACACCACAATATTTTAATTATAATAATTATAACAGTTTTAACTAATTCCCTAATGAAAACTATTATAATTGTGAATATACATGTCATGATTGTGCTTGATAGCTCAGAACGGATGGTTCTTGGGAATCGACTGTAGAAATTCGGGAACGAATTTAAGAAAAGTAGTGCACCATAATATTCCAAGGGAAATTAAATATTGACATTTAAGTTTGAAGGCCTTGAATGGCTATCCGACGGATCCCATCATCTGAACTTCGTTTTCATTGATTTTCAGATCACTTCGACTAATTACATCATTATTTACATGATGCCCCGAAAGAAATGTATGTTCGAAGATAAAATATCAAACAATTTTTTTGGAGAAGAGAAGAAATAGAACAGGTAAATTATTTGCACAGTAATCTTCCGAGGGAAGGAGGGCTTAGATATAATTATAATTCTACTCACAAAATCTTAACTAAATCATAAAATGACTACGATTACCTCACAAGAAGACAAAGTATTGCATGAACTGATCACTTCCCACCACTGCAAACACTCAAATCACTATTCAATTGATTACACCACTATTTCCTTGATGTTGTGATTCCCGAACTTTATTTACTATATCTTTTATCACCACCAATCAACTTATGTAAATCTTGCAATGTACCTTACAATATCATGCAATTCCTTCCTCCACTTCCCCATCAGAAGCCAATCATAGAAGAAGAATCTGTGAACCAAATCGCGAAGGATTCGTTTAAAAAATTGTAGGAAAGGTAATACCCGTTATGTTCTGCTAGACTCAAAACGGTGTGCGAGGGTCATATATTAGTCTAGCTGAGGGTCACGCACTTCAAAACAAAATACCGTGTCAACAATAACAAAGATTTTTAATAAAATAACTAGTGCAAACAAATGTACAGGAACGCGACATACAATATAGCATTATCAGCTTCAATCTGACAGCTGATACAAAATTTACACGATATAAAATTAATAAAAGGTGTATACTTTCCGAACAAGTTTTTGAGCGAGATTGTCGGTTGTCTGATGATGGTTAAATATAACCGAAGCTGGTAGACGAGATTGTTTCTTTTATTTGGCAAGCAGTATTTAATAACCAAATATACATTTCAACACAACAGAAGCTTTCCGCTTTGAACTCTTGCATGGAAGGGTTCATTTGTGAAGTTCGCTTGCATTTCTTCCAACACTAAAATTAAATAAATTTTTGAGCATACTAATTACGGCTTCTTTCAACGGCTCCAATAAATTAGAGTAATCGCATGAAGTAATACATATTCAGGACTAAGGAATAAAGAAATTAATGTCCGTGTTCGTGCGGAAAGTTAACCATTTCTGCTTTACTTTTAAGGTACATCCTCATCAGAATTGGTCGGAAAAATTTTACCTACCGTTAGAATAACACTGGCAGTCAAATTTTCGCCTATAACTCACCAATAGTGTAATTCTCTAAATATGATATTACAAACTATTAAGATAACATTATGTAACTAACATAGCTCGGTTAGGTAGATCTTAAACAGTCGTTTTATAGAGTGGTTTATATTGCTATTCTGTAATGCGCGTTGTTAAAGCTACTGTAACCATAACATAACACTTATACTTTAACTTCTTTGGGATCCGTTTATCTGTTCTTTACCAATATTTTCAAATTAGTGTTTAAACATAAGTAGTTGGTTTTTACATCTTAGGTAACTTGCTAAACTGGCACTCGATGTGCCTGTATTCTGTTTTTTTATTGTTATAAAGACAATTAATTAACACAGGGGACCGACGGCTTTACATGCCCTCCGAAGCAAGGAGGCGGTCAAGAAATTTTTATGCTCAAACCCATAGTCGAACCGGGAAATCCTACATTAGCGGTTGATCGCGCTAACTATCAGGCTATAACTGCCATCATAACACTGTACGGCTATAAATGTAACACTGTTATCACAACGCTGTACCTTTCATCTCGCTGTCAATTTATAGAGACTGTTTTATCGCCAAAATGTTATAAATATTGCTGTTATTTTCTTAGAAAATCGCGAATTTTTAACATTATGTTATTTACTGCGCAGCAGACCTTCACCGTAATGTTAAACCTTAGAGAATCGCACTATAAATTTCACTTTTCAAAAAAATTATCATTAGTACTGCAAAATTGAAATTCAGCAAATTCTCGCACAATTGGCATTTCATTTCAGTATATTTCAGATGATGCTGGTGAAAAGTAAAAAATTTTATTCTGAACAATAATTATTCAAAAATTTCAACTTCGAAGAAATGAAAAGTGTCGTGTTGGAAGGGGAATAAAATCCCCAATTGGGGAAGCAACCGACAGGAAATTATAGGAGAATTTTGAAAGGTTCTTTCTTTATAGCACTTTTCTGCTAAATTTCAATTTGCACGAAATTTTGACAATCTTTAACCATTTTTTCGGTTTCTTTGCCAAGACTACTAGAAACTAGGGCTGGGAATTCGAGTATTCGAATACTCAAAGAGTTGAATATTATAGTATATTCAAATATTCGAATATCCCACAGATATTTAAGTGTTTTACTAGGTTTAAATTAATAATCTTAATAACCTATTAAAAACCTAAATATTAGTGGGATATTCGAATATTTGAATATAAATATAACATTCGAATGTTCGAGTATTAGAATACTCGAATTCCCAGCCCTACTAGAAACATTCAATAATAGTGGTTTTGTAAAGAATATTTGCTCGTCATTTGTTGTCTAATGATGATCATCCATAAAATAAAATTATTCGAGTAATAGGCGAAAAACCATGTCAAATTTCAGTTTATCTGGATTAATTAATATTTATGTCTTGGTTAATTTTCAAAATTAAATTAAGTTTTGGGATTTTCTTCGAAAATTCGATTCTTATGATTATAAAACTCACCCAATATATGTTTGATTTGGTTCTAATAAATAGAGAGGAAATAATGTTAATGAGTAGAGCAATAATTATTATTATGCAAATTTTTAGATTTTTAATGTTAAATGTGCGATCGTGGCTCTTAAACATAATTTCAACAATAGTGACGTCACGCGTTATTTCAACGGCTGTATTATTTTACATTTCACTATTTAATTACATGGAAATTAGTTGCGCAAAAAAATCATCTAATTATATCCCACGGATCGAATTTTCTCAAAAAAGACATTTTTTTCTCTATGAATAAATTAATAATATCTCAATGCCGCGGCCGGTACGTGAGGCTGTGAAGTTCCAAACAGTAACTGATATATCAACAACTTCAAAATAAAATGAAAATATAATTTGATAGCGACAGATTAATATATGCTTCAACAAAATATGCACGATTCCAGTAATTATAACGATGGATGAATATAAAGTCACAGAGTATTTCAAATACTCAATACATCAAAAGAGATTTAGCGTTTAAGTGCATCGGGGTTATAAAAGGAGTAAAAGTTCCGTATCTACCTATGGGTATTTTTACCGCAAAGAAATTATATATTATTCTAAACAACAAAATGATATTAAGTTTGTGGCAGGACGTCATTAGATGATTTCAGACGTCGTTTTGCCGTAATAAACTCGCAACTTAACAATCAAAATATAACGACATTAAAAACAACAGTAATATCCTAGCCCCTAGCCTACCTCTTACCTACTATATGGTACTGAATAATTAAAATATTAAACCCTTTAGCCGCTTGACCACTCGACACATCGGCACCGGTGGAAACTTAAATGTAGAAAATATAATCGCCCTTTCATTATTTTAATCTCCTAGCAATGTATTTTAAATTCAAATATTAAAGTGCAGTAATAACAAAACAAAAATAATAAAGATATTGCATGTGAGGTTTTAAGGTTTTTCCGGTAGGTGTACACAAGTTTCTGTAATTGCCTTTCTCCTAAAATTAACTTTTTAAATGCCCCATTTTCTCAGCAACGGAAAAAGATATTGGTATTAAATTTTTATGATATATCCTGCCATCGGGATGAAACATTTAGCACAAAGAGTTTAGAGTTCATTAGTTCTAAGAATTGCAGGAAATTTTTTGCATTATTTTAAATGGTAGTGAAATATACATCAATAAATATTATATCAGATAAAAATCAAGAAGCTGGCAGAAAGGCAATATGGTACATCCATGTGTTAAAAGTTGTATAAGATACCTAGGAAACTACGATAAAAATTTTAAGTCATTCCATATATCAGGAAAAGCTGGGAAAATGGGTCAAACGTTAACGTGGCAAATATAGTATATCAATGGTTGATTGATTTATCATCGGGGGCATTAGCGCGATACACACGTCTAAATTATTGTTGAACCCTAATTAGAAACTAACTTAGAATACCATAAAATACATTGAACTCGTCTCCATCTAATAACAACTGTCAAAAATAGTAGTACTACTTATTTAACCTCAATTCAAAATGTGCAAACGCGTCATAGTCAAATCTTTGAATGGAGAAAAATATATTATTACTTACCTAATTATAAGGTATTATGTCTGTAAAATAGCTGAATTCTTTTCTCAAGACTTATAATACAAAAATTTAAGACTGTATAGTTATCCTGAAATAATTATTTGATCTTCTCGTTTTAAAATTCGGTTTGAAGGAAATAATTCATTAAAGATGCATATCCTTTGTAATTTAGCAGTAGGGTTTTTAAATCATTCAAGTGAGAAGGTTGGTACAGTACCTTATAAAATTTCACTAGCTTGACCATTTACAAAGCAACTTGTAATCTTAATGTATTAAACTAATTAGTACTACTCTTATCAAGATTGTTATATCAGTTAATCTGTTTCCGAGAAATATCCCATAGTGTTATAAGTTAATTATAGCTTTAAATAATAATTTACGCGCATGTAGACACATCGTATTAGTGGTAACTTGTTATATTATTTAGTGTAGTGTAGCGTGGAGTGTTGTTTCAAAGATTTCATTGTCTGAAAGCAGCTTAAATTACTTAGGATGATTGTGGGAAGTTACGCAATAACGCTTTCAGACGTTCAAGTCTCTAATATCACACTCCACACCAGACCACGCGAAATACACAGTAAATGGGCACAATTTTTTGTCTGCAACCCGAAGCTGCGCAGTTTATCTATTTTATATAGCATTTAGTATGTATTTCGAGTTTCAAGTCAGATCGACTTCTTAGCACAAAATCGTGAAAGGACTCCTCGAATACATTTCTTTGGAGTGCGAATTCTACTGCAAAAAATAAAGTACCTAATTACTATAAACGTCATTTATTATAAAAGTCTCACAGTTCTTCTTAGAAATCTGAAACTATTAGTTCTTAGACATACAAATTTTAAGGTTGAAGTGATCGTCTTTCATCTCCTGATGTTTTTGAGTTAGCAAACTTTATTGTGACTTCATTTGACCTTTATTGCCTTCAAAATCTTATCTAACAGATATTTCTATATTTAATTATATTCCTTATTTTATGAAATTTGTATTCTTAATACCGAATTTCTTTCCTCCCACACTGCAGGCATAACGGTGAGCTTTTACTGGGTTACTTTGTTTTATAAAGTTGTATATAACTTTTAAAGATATTTTTCCTGAATTTTATAACGATCTCAATACCGAATTCATATTATGTAAGTAATGGAATAATATAAAATGAATTTGAAATACATAATGTAATACTAGATAGAAATTCTATTTGCGACTTGAAATTTTTAAAAGATGCGGTGAACATTTGCCTAAAAAGATAACCAGTCAAGTAAGTGGAAAACTTATAAGAACGTAAATAAGTTAGTGAAAAAATAGAAAATCATGCAAAATGTGATACGAGAAAACCAATGTAGTATGTATAAAATAGAACTGTGATCATAATGTAAAAGTTCGTTTTCGTAAACACGTAAACATGGTTGGCAATTTTAAACAGCTGATAAAATTTTAAAATCCAAGTGGCGTAATAAAACTAATTCCACTAACCACTATAACCAAAACGTTTATCTATATTTAAACCTGTAATTTAAATCCTCACCACAAATGTAAGTTTAAAGTAACACAGTAGGTATGGTGAGTTTAACTAAAAAGCAATAAACGGACTTAGCTTTATATTACATTTTATGCTTGTGAAACTTTAAAAAATTATACAAAAAAATTCGACGTGGTTTACCGAAAAGTATTAAAAAGTTTTTGAGTTAACAAGTAATTTAAATAATTAATTGTCAAATAAGCGTAAAATAAAGTTGAACTCACAATATTCGTTATCGCCTAACCCTAACCTAACTTAGGAAACTTACTATTTGCTATGAACCCTCCTATATAACAACGGTTTATTGAAATAGCCGTAAAAGTTGGAGTATCTCTGTCCGCATCATTTTACTGGTACTGTACTCTTCTTTACATAATGCAGATTTCCTTCGAGGCAGACCTTTTGAAGTAATAGCAAATTTACTGCTTTGTCAAAGTTATTATTAAGTTAGTTGTAATAGTGAAGCTTCTAGGTTTCCATTATACACCTGTCACATAATTTCAAACCACTTCACCAACACTTCATTAAACTTTATGATATATCGAATAAAACTTAACGACTGTATAACTGAAACAATAACATTAATTTACAGTAGATCATCTTGGGAAAATATTCCCAGTTAAATGGAAACATAATTAAATAGAAAATAATTTCCATTTGATAAAATATCATAAATCAGAAATAAATAATAGAGGCAGTGTAACATCGAGTTAACCTTTCGTACTCTGAAAAAGTGCCTAAATATGAGATTAATATTTACTAACTAATTACTTCCAAAATAAAATTGCTGCGCAAAAAGTCAATTTGTATGCAGTAGAGCTTCGACAGTTTATGTTGGAAAATTTATAAAGTGCAATATAGAGCTTTTTTTTTATTTTTGCTGATTTGAATTTAATTTAATTCTAAAACATCTATTAATGAATTCATTCATTTAGGGCATAATATACAGGTACAGTGCTATGCAGTAATGTATCAGCCTACACCGCGAGGTCATTTAGAGATATCAACGATTTTGATGCACCAAAAAATAAAACTATTGTAAAACCCTAAATAAAATTAGAATCATAACTTTTTATGCATACGTCATTAGTTATAATGACTGATTGTTTTTTTTTATAAAATGATGTGGTTGTTTTGCTTAATTTTAAATAAAACACGATAAAACAAGGCAACTATTAGTGCAATATAAATAATATGTCTAAGTAGCTTGTAAATTTATTTTAGTGTTTTAAGGCACTTGAATCATTAGTGCAAATTTGAAAGTACGTCGTAGTAATAGTTATGTTGATAATTATTATTCAATAAATTATTTAAATAAAAAAAGCTTTGGAATTGTTTTGTAATTTTTTTATCGGGCAAAAGTAATTTGGGATTTGAATGGTTAATTAAATTAATAAATACATCTTATAAGTTATGTTTAATAATCAGATAAAGTAATGAACTTATGTTAGATAGCATAGAATCATCGTTTTT
Organism: Podabrus alpinus; assembly: GCA_932274525.1. Lineage (NCBI taxonomy): Eukaryota > Metazoa > Arthropoda > Insecta > Coleoptera > Cantharidae > Podabrus > Podabrus alpinus. The sequence goes on along the minus strand of OW026457.1, from coordinate 59,786,775 downwards.
TTTAAATCATAATCTCTGTACTTAACACCTAGACAAGCAAGCACTAATATAATAATATACTATAGTATACTATTATGCACTTAAATCTTATTATTAAACCATTTTACTTCATTAGATTAATTTGATCTTAAAGATAATGGAATTACTTCGTGTTTTTGGGATAAATTAATTTTAAAAGAAGCGAAATTACTGTTAATTATTGCTGAACGAAATTTTCGCAATACAAACTGAAAAACGTAAGTTTTCAAAATCAATCATTTTGAGAAAACTCAAATTATTCTTTTATTAATATTTTTTAATTGTTGGTTTTTTTATTTAATCATCAATAATAATTGATTGACTTTAAAACCCTATAACTATTGTCGAAACTAATTATTGTAAAATTGGAATAAGGGGTTCCTAAAGAAATTTAAATCCAAATATAATATTTTAACCGTTAAAATTTCAGCTTCAAAATCAGTCTACTAATATCCAGAAAATTTGTAATACTTTAATCAAGCATTTTCTATGTTTCTTAAATTTCACAATGTATATCGACATCAAATTCATCCACGTAATCATCAAATTCGTAACTGGAACAATTTTGAGAAATTTGTAAAATTGTTTGGTATCTTCATTTAAATCTTGTATATTAGCTACCGACAATAAACAATAGAATATATTGCTATGTCCGAAACTGACCACCACGTCAATAGAAATGATAACGTCACGATTGGAAATTTGTTTATCAATAAAGGTAGCACATGACTTATTTGGTCAAACGTAAAAGTTTCATCTGATACCAAAAATTTAGTTTAACGTCATAAATTTACATGAAGAAAGGATCACGGAACGAAATAACAAAATAAATTCAAAAATGCAACGTTTTAATTTCTGTTAATAAAAAAATGTTTGCTAAAATTATAAATTAATTTAAGTAATTATAAGAAATGTAATTTGAAATCAAAATAATTGTCCAAAATATTAGTTATAAAAATGTGTTAAAACGTAGAACTTTTAAAATAGTAAAATTTTTACACGTGTCGAAGTGCTTCGTGATTCAATGTACCACAAATGGAAAAAACATTTTCTTCAAAAGTTACTGGAAGATCACAGGAGAACCAAGTATGTAACGAATTTTTGCATTGCGTTACTGTCTGTATTTATTCCTCAACACCATGTACATTCTTTTTGATATCTACAGACATGGTGCGCATGTCTGTTAATGGCCGAAGCATTAGCATTTCTGGTTTTGTGTCGAGTGACGTTTAACTCGTGCAAATTTTTGCTTTTCTGAATATAATTAATGTTTTAGTTTGTTAAACATTATTATATTGTTACTGTACGCTTTCGCGGAATTGTATGGATCAGTAATGTAAGTGACAATTATTATTTAACCACTTTATTTCTAACGAAATAAAAACTTTTTTAGCACATGCAAGAGCTGTCAAATTGACCTGTCAAATTGACCTATCATATTTTACAAATCAAGTTTAGCTGTGAAATTCAGTTACTATATTCAATTATTGGTTTGACATTTTCCAACCACTGTCAAACACGGTTACATGTCAATAATTATAAAAGTTGACGGCTGTTATTTACCATTGACCACAACATCAGAACCAACAGATTATTTGATAGCCAGGGTGTTTTGTCTACCAAATCAAGTTCCAGTTGCTTCACTCCGAAACCAGTCGGCAAAGGAATCATTTATCATTCTACCATTGGTGACTGCAGGTGGATTAGAAGGGAACCCGCAATTGTATTGCGTAGTACGGGTACTGTTGAACTGTAGAGCGCTTGAAGGTTCGTACCATTATTATTTTTTTCTTTTAATCACTACTGCAGTGAATAGCTACACCATAATTATATTTGTTTCATTACAATTGCTGTTTGCAATCTTGATTTTTGCCTTTGACTAGGTAGCATTAATTATTAATATCACTGTATGCTTGCACTGTACATTCAAGAGCGATATTTTTCATTTAATAAACTATTAATTGTTCTTGTAGTTGAGGTTATTTTTCCGATAAGTGATTACCTGGGGATTCCGAACCTACGACCCTTTGCCTCCACAAAATTAAGAGCTGGCTTTATACGAACATCAGGGTTACGTCTGTCATAGCTAATTTACTGTCGATAATTTTTGTTACTGACAGATGTTGGCTTGCGCTACCTCGCATTCCTCAAGTCTCATTAGCTTGTAGTGAACAGCGAAGAGCAAAAAAGTCTACAAGTACTTTAATTTAATCTGAAACATAAAATTTTATTAAAAATTTTATAAGTCACATTGGGCTTAAACCGAACCTGCAAACTATAACGTCAAATAAATTTGATTTAAATTTCGATCAATGGAAAATCACATTTGCCTTGAAAAACACAAGTAACGATGGTAAAACAATGGATAGAAGTGGTTGATTTAGATTCGATGAATGGCGTGGTGAAATTTTAAGCGTCCTACAAGAAAATAATTTATCAGTAAAAAGTGCGATTAAAACCGAATAAAAGATATAAAATTTAAAAAGTAAATTTAACTTACGTGAGTTACCAGTGTTTTTGGATCAAAATATTGAAGGATTGAGGATATTTTCACAATTAACGATAAACGAATTTACACGTGTTGGAAAAGGCATCCACTCATATTTATGCAACTATACACCATCGATAAAGAATTGATACTGGGTTTCATGGTCATTCATCTTGGTAACGAGAAAAGAACCAGATTTTTAAAGGTAAAGTCAAACAATTTTCACTTTAACAAAATTTAGTGCGGACTTATAATTTTCTACCGCGTAACTTCGATTTAGCATTTATAGTTCTGGGGTAATTTTAAGGAATTGTTTAATTTATGTTAACGATTTATTTAAAACTAATTACAATTTGTACAATAAAATTTATCATTACATTATCAAACGGAGCATAATTTTGTAATCATACCGAGAATCACAATATTTCATTTCAGAATTAAGATTTGGTTAAGGAAGGAACCCAACGTGAGAAAAGGTAGGTCTGTGCTCACCGAAATTGCTAAGCCGAGGGATAAATTTCTTTTAATTGCATTCAACAATAAAATTTTACATACATTTCTGTTGACGGGGTACATTTACGTACACTCGTACAAGGTAATAAGATTCAAACGTGTAGCCCTAATAAAGCTCCAAGGGTATACAGCACTTTTTGACAGCCCAACGTGTGGCATTCTTAAAGAGGACTCCGTTCATAGCACTTTTTGGCTAGCCCAACGTGAGGCTACGTCAGCACATAGCAATATAATTATATAATAGATACTATATTGAACTGTATTTCAAAGGATTCATAATTTTTACATATTTTGGAGGAAAAATTTATAAAAACGAAAAGTCAATTTTATAATTAAAAACTAACATACACAATTTCGTTGTATTTTGAAATAAATTTAAATGCTCATTGCAGTCATAAAAAACTTTTCAAATATCCAAATTCATGAAATCAGAATAATTTTTGACGAGTAGTCAAGATTGTAACGGCGGAAATATTGTGAATGGTATCGATATTGTATTTTTCTTTGTTTATGTGAAATTTGAAAATTGTGCGCGAAGGTTTTATAAAGTATCAGCAAATGTGACAGTTTTAATGAATTATGATGAACGGAGTGGTTTACTCAGTTTAGACATAGTGAAAGAGACAAAAAAATAATTTATTGAAGGGAGAGAGTCCACGATCTACCGGCATAAACTGTGGATCGAGATTGACTAAAATAAAACCGTTCGATCTCCAGAATAGAAGGATCGAAAACTGAGTCGCCGATATAGTAATCGACATTGAATTTCATAATTAACTAGCAAGGGTAATTTGATTATAAAGTGAATTTGTGCAAACGGGAAATTCAAGTGAAGAAGTGGATGAAATTTGTGTATTTGGATTTGCACAGGGTGATCCGGAAATTAATTAGAATTCGAGAATATATGGACAAGTTTTCACTAAAGTTTAGAAAATTAAAAAATAATATAAAAATCAAGGACAGGATGCAAAAACAGTGCTGAATTGGAAAACAAGCAAAATAACACGGAAACAAAGATTGGACGCCGCAAGGAAAATTATAAGGTAGAACATTTGAAATAAATTATAGTGGAATTTCGATATTGTTATAAACTTTTTTAGATTTAGAAAATATTCGTAACAAAATACCATATTGATTTATCACAAAATAAAAAAATGTTTTAGTTATCAATTTCAAAAATTTGGAATTTCATAGTATAACGAAAACAAAAAATATTTTGGGGATTAAAAATTTGGGAATTGATTCGAGACCAACGCTATCTTAATTAGGGGAAAAATATGTTGCCGCGTTTCATTTTGGAACAATAACTCCCACTGACTGTGAGAGCGTTTGGCATCGCTTGCAAATTTTCCACTCTCCTGTTATAATAAAAGGATTTTCTAGGCCTCCTGGTCTATATGTGGCAGATAATTTAGTTTTCTCGTATATTTAGGAAAGATTTTCACAATTTTCTATGTATTTTTATTACAATTATTCTAAACATCATAATTCGGTTCAACTATGGTCCAAAATTCATTTTGTTGCATTGAAGTTGTATGATCTTATCAGAATGTCTGTTCCAGATTCAAGTATGATTTTTAATACCTCCAACCTTCAATACAGAAATTTTGAAAATTGATTTTAACTGTAACCAACTTTTCAAAATTCCCGTTCCCGTTTCTTAACCTACTAAAACTAACGTCAGGTCTGAACGAGTCGAATCGAATTCTAAGCGCAAACCGGGGTCATAACACTTGATCTGTCTATTTACCCTAAGGCGTGTTTAACCTAAAAACCAGCTTATTGCAAACATCACCCCAAATTTGTTGGATATCTATTAGGTAAGTAAATGAATACAAAGACAAACGATGAGTCAAAGGAATGAACGAAAATAATCTTGTAGACAAGAATAACGCACTTAGTTTGCAATTTCATTTAATTCAATGAAAATGATGTGGTGTTTCAATTTTGGTTATATTTGTTATAAATAATAAGGTTAAGTTTCTCGTAGGTACTTCGTATACAATGTAAATTTCATATAAAATATAAATTATAATCATAGTCAAGTTTTGTTACTTTCAACATTTTGTTATAGTATGAATTATTATTCAAATATAAACTAAGGGATTAGTTGTTCACTCTTCGAGTTGCAATTCAACCTCAAAGAAATTATCCAAAGGTCGTAAAACCGCTGGTATAAGAAGAACTAAATACTAGACTCTTTCAAGCTTGCCCATTTTGTGCATTCCCAATGAGCGGATTATACCAAATTGATCAAACTTACCGATCAAGTAGTATATATCGGGACTTAAGCTACCTACCCGCGCATTGTTGTTACCATCGTTTTAATTAAATTAAATGCGCCTCGCTCGCAAGGGTGCCCCTCTGTCATATCAAATCTAATCGATAAATTTCACGTAACTTATTAATATGTAATAAAGCTAAATTTCACCGCCTTGGAAGAATCAATCATACCAAATTCAAAATAAAGATAGAAATAATATTCGTCTTTTCGCAAAATGGCTACCACAACAAAAGGTACACAAAAACAAATATAAGAATAATGTCATAATGAATTTATTAATGTATTGACATTATTCGCTCTACTTGCCGCGGCCTAGTGTTCTAATTGTTTTAGCCTCGTCACGGTAACCCTCAGCAATGCTTATCTTCATGAGATCAGCTCATGATTTGCTACGTTGCCTACTGTCTATTCGCATGGTTATCGCTATTTGCATTTCGCTTGAGCGGGAGATTTAAACTCAAACTCATCATTACAAAAAATAAGAAAATAAATACATTTTTATACTAACTCCTATACATTTATGATTTTCTGTAAAGATTATTGATTGCTTTATAATATAAATGCACAACATTCCCTCAACTATAGTCCTTTCTTGATTTATTGCTACATGAAATAACCGATGTACCATTTAAATAGTCTCACATTAGCTCAAAAATTTAAAGATATACTTGATGTCGTGTTCTGTTTATCACAGGGGGTGGTCTATCGTAATTGGGTCATTTTCCTGTGGAATGCTCATGTCGAGATATTCAATTTAAAGATCATTATGAGAAAATAAAGACTTGCACCTACATCTTCTGAATACTCCAGAATAAACTGCTTGCTTCATCTAACCTAATAAAATAACAAACGTAATAATTTTGTAGACACAAGTATTACAAAAATGTGTTGAAGGCAAAAGAGGATTTAATTGTTTTAATTTAAGAAGTTTTGGGATTAAATTAAAAATAAATTTTATTTGTAAAAGCGTAGGCATTTGAATTAAATAATTGTGATATTTTAAAATAAGTGCGCGGTCAGATAGACAATTTTGGTGGGATTAGCGAGGAGAAGAGTCCGGTTCCGTCCATGAAATAGTGAGGACGTAATTTTAAAGTCTCGTCCCGTCTGTGGAGACGTCAACACGTAAATAGAATCTCGTATGGTCAATAGAGGCATCAAGACGTTATTTTCGATGAAATTAGAAAATTGGGGACTGTTTGTACGTCCGTGTAAAGAATTGATAACGTAATTTAGAATTGAGTTTAAAATTGTCTTGGAATTATTTGCGTATAAGTTGAGATTGATTAATTATTGTTCAATGAATTATAAATTGTGAATGGAAAAGAAGATTAACAATTTCGAGTAATATTTGGAAAATTTTGGCGACCACTGCAAATTTCGTATGGTTCATTATATTTTATGGTTATGTTCTGAATTATTGGAATTAAAGAAGATTATTGAAAATTTGACTTACCTGAACGTCTATCCTGATAAAGGCAGAGATTCGATTGATCATTAATTCACCCTGGAAATTTTCATGGTATGGGATTTGGATCAAACTACGAGGCATCTTCTCTTGGTTATCCGCTGTGTGTTCTTCACATCGATCGTGCACGAATAACATTCCGGTAAGCAATTGTGTCGACACTTTTTCGTAACATTCAGTTCGCGCGTGTTTTTAAATTTTTGGGGATTTATAAAGTTTTTATTCTTAATTGATATTTTTGTAAATTTGATTTAATCTTAATAATTGAAAATCCATCTTTTGTTTTTTGAATAATTATGTTTATTAATAAATTACATTACTTGTTGTACAATAGTTACGTTTGATTTAATTAAATTAACAGCAGTGAGTAAAAGAAAAAATAGGTGCAAGGTATAGTAAGTTTGTTGTCCGGCATTTCTTAAAAGTTATTAAGTTAAGACAGTTTTATATGAGCATTCGACAGATTCAAGAACCCACCTTTGACCCTGAATTAATAGAGTTCTCATGCATAGCTGGTCAGATCATTTTTTAATTAAGTGCCATCTCATTCCCCGCTATAGAAATTAAAATTTTGAGTTAAACAGTAGCGATACATGGCAATATAGGTATATTTATAGAACAATAAATCCTGATTGCCGAAAAATCTAAAAAAAGGTGTAAATCTGTTAAATCTTGTATGAAATTATTATAATCGAAATTCGCATTTTTGAATTAATCGATTATTCTCTGTTAATAAACCAACAGTAAGTTAGTCATTGGTTTAGTTTCATAATTCAGTTTCATATTAGTTATATTGGTTTTGCAACTATTGCAATATTGTTGGTCTGTTCTTGAAAGTGTAATCCGAGGCACACATTATATGCATTCTAGTTGTTTGATAGACGATATTGAGGTCTCTTGAACAAGGTAATAATGTCACACAATACTACGTTCACAGTTGAAAATTTTTTCTAAATAAATTTTTTTGGTAATATTACGAAATACCGTTTTAACAGTTAGGTTTCCACTCATTAATATTATTCTGTTAGACAAACTTTAGGGGTAAACGGTGTGACAGTGTGTAGTGGACAACGATGTCTGGGTAAAACACAGATGTAACATAGTGCCTTCAACTTTGTACATAGTCACAGGCTGCAACCCTCCCTATTTCAACTTCGATAAGTTGGTTAAAATCCAATTGTAAGCTATATAATTTTAAAATAGCAAAAGCTCGTCTGAATAAATTTGACATAAATACAACATGATAACGATTCTCAAAAGCTTCGAATTCTGCAAAAGTTGTTGTTTTGGACTCATGCCAAGAATACACTACGAGATCAATAAAACAGGGGATTTTTATTATTTAGTTTGTAAAAACTAATATCTTAAATGTCGACGATAAACTGAAAATTCCGTACTAAACACTCAGTTTTAAATAATAAATATATTATATAGGATGAGTTTTTTTAAAGGTTAAAGTGATTTTACCATTTATTTTCTGCCAACATGTCATTATAAAACAATTTACAAAGTAATAATTAATGTTACCTTAGCTGAAAGTAATTAAAATAAAAAATGTGCGGAAAAACAATTCTTTACCACAAAAAGCATAGATTAGCTTCAATCAATCTAACAGAAGTGGGATACAAAAAATTCTTCAAATATTAGAATTCTATTTTAAACGTGCTTTTGGAATAAAATTAAATTGACAACACGGTAATTTATTACCCTGACGGAAAAATTTCGAACTAAACTAATTAATTCTGGAAACGTCAATTTTACATAAAAATTAAAATTAAAATTAGGAAATTGTTCAACGTTGTTTTGAAACTGTGGAAATTCTGAAAATATTTGCAACAATCATGATACATACATTATTTCTTGAAAAATACAAATTGTTTTTAAGATAATATTAATTAAACATAATTCCCTAAAGGGTTTTTAATTTTCAAATTAGAGCATTTTAGTATTAAAATAAAATTATAATTTAATTAAAGTTGAATACAAAATTTCCTTCATTTAAAATTAAGCAGATTTCTCTGTCAAAATTTATAAATTAGTTTAAGTTTAACTCGTTTTTAATAAAATCATTAAATTAGGCAACGCTCATTAGATATGCAAAACAATGTTATTATTTAGTAAGTAATAAATGTATTTAAAATAAAACCTTAAGAATTTCTTAATCTATATTATTAATAATAATATACCAGACACTTGGTTTACTTTACATAACTACAATGTGAAAATACTTTCTTGTGGTTTATGTGTTAATTTTGGGTTTGCTCTACAAGATGTAACTTGTAAACTGACGAGTTACGGGAAGTTTGTATGTCTGTAATATTTATTATTAGACGTTCTTAATTAAATTATTCGTACGTTTTTCTTGGTGTCGGTTAAAATTTTCACGTTACCTTGATTTCTGCGCTTAAAAATAAAACAATGTAATTTTTAATGAAATGCATGTTTCATTATGTAAAATATTAACCCTTTAGCTAAACAATACTTTTCACAAGTTTTCTTTACTAAACCGCTAAGTACCTACCTAATTGTATATCTGCGTCCTGCACAGCATTATGAAAATTATATCATTTGCATTTCATTATTTTGTTATAATTAAATTTGGATTTAAAAGTATTATTTTAAATGAAAGGATTTATTTTTTTAATAAAAGCTTCCCAGCGATGGATAAAAATGATTGACCATTATTTGTAATTGTGTAAGTTAATATTTAGTATTAGTTTTCATCCATATTATGAAATTATATTGGGGCTTTAATGATCAAGTATATTTTATTTTATCATTAAATTAACGTACTTATGATAACATAAAATTATTCTTAAATTGTTTCTTGATTGTGACGTTTCAATACTCTATTAGTTGAGCGTAAATACTTACATTGTTTTAATGTGTATAGTGGTATAATTCTAGTATATGCTGTCTATATTATAATATGCGCTAGCTTTTAGCTAAATATGTATTATATGACAAGGCAAGTTTGATAACTAACTGCACCATCTGATTTACCTATTCGCACTACATGTATTATAACAAAAGATTTTCTGCAAATACCGTAATCCCTCGGGTGTGGATTTGTAGCCATTATTCCAGACATTTTCAACCAGTCGATGTACTGCATAGAGTCCTTGAATGTGCTACTAGAATTTGGGGGAAGGTCAATAAGACATTCTCGTAAGTCAATGTAGCTTGGTGCACAGACCTTATGGTCATAGGTGCAAATCCCTGTTGATACTGAATTATTTATGTCGTGGTTGGAATTACACGTTAAACTATCGATTCCACTACAATGTTCAGTCAGTAAGTAAAATTGATGACCTGTAATTCGGTCTTTGTGGTTTATCCCAAGCTGCATGTCGGAATATTGTCACATACTGTGACACTCCTAATGTGTATTGAAGAAGCTGTTCGGAGTTCGTGCTGTTACAGTATAGCTTACCCACAACGGCACGTCATCGCTTCATTGTAGAAAGGTTGTAGACAAATATTTAAATTTAAGGGTGTGTCTAAATGGACACGGATTAATGTTGCCATTGCATCACTTAATAAATGTTATAATATCCATTCATTTACATATCATAACGATATACCATAAATAAATAAAGAAACGTAAAATAAACGAACCTTTAGGAATTTACGAAATTTTTTAGCTTGGTCGTTTGGAGACAGCCCTTTTCAATATTTTCTGATTAAAAGAATTGATTTTATAATTTACTGCAAGCTGACCAATTTATCACAAAGAGCAAGAAAATAAAACGCAATGCGGTACATTGTTTCTGACATGCAGTGTTGTTTTAGATTTCATTGACTTTAATTATCGGCTCCTATAAATCGGTAAGAGTTTCTACTCGGAATTCAACAAAGAGTCGTATGCAAAATTCAAACGTAGAAGTACTTGGTTTGCATTCACTTCATTATTGTAATTCTACAATGCTAGAGGAATATTTTTTGTTTAAATTTCTTGTCTAACCTATTTTTCAGTTATTTACATATTTCAGTTCGTTACATATTGCTAAACATAATGTGCTTGATATTATTTTATTTAGGCATTGACGACTGATATTATTTACCAGGACTTGTTTTTAGGATTATTTACTTATAAAGTAGTATCGTAAATATTCAGAACTTTTGTAAAATAGTAGGTATAATATAATATGAACACGATTACTTAATAACGATACAACCGATCGAGCTAACAATTTTCCGAATTAAATGTAAATCTTTAATGCAATGCACCGAAAAACTTTTGGGCTGAATTGGATATAATATCGGGTACTTCTGGCCATAGGGTATCGCCAAAAATATTTGTAGTTCTCTCGTGAACCTCAATTCAGCTACATTTATAACTTTATTTGAAGCACAACTAGATTTATCAAATCGCGGTTTTTAAATTCTTTTCAGGCAAACATAGTCAATTTAAAAGAAAATCTAATTTAGACAACTTTTGTTTATACTTTCTTTTTGCGTTATCAACTTTCCTGTTCCACTTCAATTAATTATAATTTCTATTTAGTCAACATACCTCTTTTTAAGAATATTTTTTGGTTATTTTCTAAGTTTTGTTATGAACACATCTGCTTCTATTTTCATCGCAATCAAACAACTTCAGTTTTTGACAAACTTAACTGATATAATTATTTTTAATTAATCAGAACTGATACTTCTTAGATTTTTGTTACAAAGTTTTAGTTTTTAAACAAAAACTTACATTATTAATATTGTAAGTAAATTTGACACCATGTCCACTCTAATAGAATGTAGGTAGTCAATAGTGGATTCTAGATATATTTATGTAAATTTATGATGGCTTTATAAGAGTAATATTGTACATTGGAACATATCACCTAAGTAACATTTCAATTCTGGGAAATACCTGGCAAGTAAAATCCCACAGGTTGCTGCTGCTGTGACAAGCTTGTGAGAGCTACTACATGAGTAAAATGGCTGCTGAAAACTTGCTGTCCCAAGCCTGTGGCAAACTTGTGACAGGGCTGCCAGTATACTGTAAGTTTGTTGACGGAACGTTTCACAGGTTTCTGCCAGGGAGCAGTGACAAGTTACTGCTAGCAAACTGTCCCAGGTGGCTACCAGCAAGCCATTACCACGTGTAGAAAAATTAATAATTAATATTAAATTAGGTACCATAATCAGTTTTTATTAAATGAAAAATTTTTTCTTGCAAGTTTTGTTTTTGTATTTCGTAGGTTTATAATTAACTCTTTATTTTCCATGTTTGTCGACTTTTTTGTCGACACGATAACCGTCAGCTCTGTCACATAGCGAGTTTTTGAGTGAGTTTTAGTAGTGATATAACCGATTTTTTTTGATTGGAATAGAGAATAGGTGTAAAGATAAAGTGTGTGAACACAAATCAGAAGTAATTCCCTGGTTTAAAACTTGGAAAAACAGGTAAATCCAAAAATTTGCTTTGTTGGAAATTCTGAAGGTTAGAAAGATAAAGTAAACTACGTTTGGGCTGCATATCCGTAAGGGTGAATGAAATACAATAAATAAATAATTTTTCCTAGAGCAGAATAGGTTTATCATCTCCGAAGGGTGGACCTGGATGGTAGATTTATAACGCGATAAATGATCACAACAGAATTACGAAGTTTCTGAATTAATATAGAAATCAAAAGATAAGAAAGCCATTGCAAGTTGGGCTGCATAAACTAAGGCGTTTGATTAACAAGGGTTATAACTCAAGAATTGTTCAACGAACAACATTCCGAGGAAAATGGATGAAGGAAACTCATCAGAATCATCCGAATACGGGAAAAGGAGAAATGAAGAATATATTGGTGAATTAGCCAAAAGAAATAAGAAAACACCAAGAACACCACCAAAAGGCAGAGATGGAGGAGAAGATAAGTTGGATTCGATGATGAAAATGATGAGAGAGTTAATGGATGAAACAAGAGAGATAAAGAAAAATCAGGAAAAATACCAGGAAGAATTTTTAAAGTTGAGATTGGAAAATGAACAATTGAAAATTGAGAATGCAGAAATCAAAAAAGAGATGATGAACGTGAGGATTGGTTTGGAAAGAGTTGAAAGAGCAAGTGTTAAGAACAATATAATAGTGAGGGGTCTGAAAATTGACACGAACAACAGACGAGAACTGAGGCAAGGTATGGAGAAATTCATAACGGAAAAACTAGATTTGCAGATTCAGATTGGTGATGCGTTGAAAATAGGACCAAAAAATGTAAAATTGAGCTGGAAAACTTCCAGGAAAAACAAAAAATTATGGAGAACAAACATAAACTCAAGCAATTTGAGACGAGGGTGTTTATTGACAACGAACTAACCAAAAGCGAACTTGCGATACAACAAAAAATCTGGGATAATATCAAAGAGATGAATATTAAAGGCAAAACGGTTAAAATTGGATACCTAAAAGCGATAATAGACGGGAAAGAATGGAAATGGGATAGAGTAGAGGAAAAATTAAAAGAAAATGCTGGAGGGAAGGGTAACAACGGTACAAAAAACTAAAGAAAGAACCCACGAGTACGAATATGATGACGACACAAGCAAAGAAAATGGACATGAACATGGAAAGGAGAAAGTTGACAATGCAGGCAAGTGAAATGGGCGAGAGTAAGAGAAAAATATGGAAAATCGCTACGTGGAATATTAGGAGCATAAATGGCAAAGAACAAGAGTTAACAGATGAATTTGGGAGAGCAGATGTGGAGGTATTGGCCCTGACTGAAGTAAAGAAGAAAGGAAGCGGAGTTATGGAGATTGGGGAGGGACTGGTACTTTTTTACAGCGGAGTGCCAATAATAAAAAGAGCAGCAGCAGGTGTGGGTTGTATAATAAGCAAGAAATATAAAAATAATATAAAGAACTGGTCATTTATCTCAGAAAGAATATTAACCGTCACAATACAAATTCAGTATGTAGTAACAATAATAGTGGTGTATGGACCAAACGAAGATGCACAAGTAATAGAAAAAGAAAAATTTTGGGAAGAGCTACAGCTGACATTGGAAGATTCAAGTGGTGAGATTTACGTTGCGGGAGATTTCAACGGTCGTATAGGAAACAAAAACGTTGGATTGAAAGGAATAATGGGAGCTTATGATGAGAACGCTCTAAACAGCAATGGTGAAAGGCTGATTGATTTCTGTTTAATAAACAATCTTCGGATTACAAACACATGCTTTAAACATAAAGAGATACATAAATATACCCGAGAAGAACCGAGTAGAAACGAAAAGTCAATAATAGATTACATTTTAGTAGAAAATAAAAATTGGAAAAAGATACTAGATGTCAGAGTTTGTAGAGGTTACGAAATTGGAAGTGACCATTTTATGGTCGTAGGAAAGATAAGATATAACTCACAAGAGAGAAGTAAAAACGAAGAAGAAAAGAAAGCAAACAGTAAAGAAATTATTAGAAGTTATAAACTTAAAGAAAAAACAAAAGGGTTAGCCTACCAATCGCTAGTAGAAGAAATGCTGTCAATGAATCAAGAAGAATGTAAGGAAGACCTCGAAAAACAGTGGAAATGGTTTAAAGAATCTTTAATAATGGCAACAAGACAAATATGCGGAACTTCCAAAGTTATAAAAAATAGAAAACAAACATCGTGGTGGAGTAAAGAAATAAAGGAAGAAATCAAAAAGAAGAAAAAGAAATGGCAACGATATATAGCCATGAGAACTGAAGAAAATTATAAGGAATATAAGGAACAAAGGATAAAGACTAAACAAATGATTATCGACGCTAAAAGAATATCGTGGGAAGAGTTTGGAAATGTAATGGAACAATACAAGAATCAAAATCAAAAGTTGTTCTACAAGATATTGAAAAATACAAGTTAAAGACAAGAAAGGAAAAATAATAAGTGACAAGATCGAAATAATAAAGAGATGGAAAGAATATTTTGAAGACCTTCTGGAATCTGAACAAGTGGTGACAAGTTATAATAACGAAGAAACAAGGAAAGAAAGTAACATAGAAGAAATTTCAATGGTAGAAACGAAAAATGCATTGAGAAAATTAAAATTGGGAAAATCGGCGGGAAACGACGAAATCAAGCCGGAAATGTTGAAATATATGGGAGAAAAAGGAGTTAGAATTCTTAACAACATTTTTAACTTGGCTTGGAAACAGGGGAGAATTCCAAAGGACTGGGAGATGGCAGTGATACTACCAATATTTAAGAAGGGTGACAATCGAATATGCTCAAACTATAGAGGTATTTCTCTGCTAAGCACAGTAGTCAAATTATATGAAAGCATTCTGGATCAAAGACTTAGAGAAATAATTGAACCAACATTGGAAAAATCACAAAGTGGTTTTAGAAGAGGCTACAGTGTACAGGACCACATATTTACCATCAGACAAATTGCAGAGAAACAAGCAAAATACGATAGAACAACGTACATGTGTTTTATTGATCTAGAAAAAGCATTTGACAGAGCACCTAGAAATATTATCAGGAACATTCTAAAAGAAAGAAGAGTCAATGGGAAACTGTTACAAGCTATTCAAAGTATATACAGAAAGACGAGAAACATCGTAAGAACAGGAAATCTCAAATCCGAAGAATTTATAACAGTGGAAGGACTGCGACAGAGTGGAACGTTAAGCCCAGCTTTGTTTATAACACTAATGGACCAAATAAGTAAAGACACGAAAGAGAAAACAAAACAATTAATGATAGGACATAGAAATATGAAACAGATGGGAATAACAGAATGTGCGTTCGCAGATGACTTGGTTTTATTTGCAAGAAATGAAAAGGAACTGCAACATAATGTAAATATATGGACAGCAGCGCTGGAAGAAAAGAAAATGAAAGTAAATATAGCAAAGACGAAGGTTATGGTGATGGCTAAAGAAGACATAACAGTAAATATTACGATCGGGAACACCAAGTTGGAGCAGGTAAATAAATTTCAATATCTGGGAGTAGCAATAGATAGAAGTGGAAGTCACAAAATAGAAATTAATAACAGACTGTGTTCAGCTGCAAATATATTCAACGCGCTAAACAAGATTATAATAAACAAAAAAGAAATAAGTAAAAGAACGAAGTTGACAGTGTTCAAGACAGTTTATATGCCGATCCTGACATTTGGATGCGAGACCTGGACAGTAAACAACAGAGAGCTAAGTAAAATACAGGCAGCAGAGATGAAATACTTAAGAAGGGTTGAAGGAGTTACAAGAAGAGATAGAATTAGAAACACAGAGATAAGGGAAAGACTACAAGTGAACTCCGCACAGGATAGAATAGAAAGCCAACAACTTAGATGGTTTGGACACCTTAATAGACTGAAGGAGGATATGCCAGTAAAAATGGTGTGGATGGCCAAAACGACGGGTAGAAGAAGAAGAGGTAGACCGGCACAAACTTGGAACGATAACATCCAAAAGCTGTTGGAAGAAAGAGGATCTACATGGAGACAAGCAGAAAGAGAAGCATTAAACAAGAAGTTATGGCGAAGATTTGTAAATGCGGGAATATAAGAAGAATGAAAACCTCAACACCCTAGGGTAAATGAGGATACGACTATATATATATATATATATATATTCCATGTTGTGCTCCGAACAGTTTGCGAATCTGAAATAAAATTACAATTTTTAAATTTTTTTTCAACTTACTGTATACTACGGATTTCTAACCATCAACCATCTCTTGTTGGTAACGTGAAGAATTCTCTAAGCGCCACTGGACTACCAGGAGTTGATATACGACTTTGTAAATTATCGGAAGGTTAATATATTAAAAGTACAAACAAATTAAAGACTCTTAAAAAATATAATTTAATAAATTGCAGTATTAATAGAAATAAGAACAAATTTTGTACGGTTGAGTTTTGATTTGAAAAATTATTGTTTTAAAGAATTTTTATTTCTATAAAAAAATTTAAAAATTGTACATTAATTTATACGTGTTTCTTTTCGGTTATCAGTCTGCGAATAATGAAATATTTTTACAAGTATTTAAAGAATACATGTTACAGTACTGTTATTTAGGTGGTTATAGTATACCTCTTTATGGTTAAACTAAAGATTATAGTAGGACGTTTTGCATTGTTACATTCATGTACTTTATGCCGATTTTAAAAAACTGCTTCTAAAATATTTCTTTATATTAATTATAAGAGCACCGTTATTTATTATTAGTTGAAAAATAATAATTTCATATAAATTTGAAAGTCTATTTGAAGAAACTTTATTTTACCCCTTTTTTTATTTTGAAATTCCTTCCGGAAACAACTATTTACTATAATCATCAAAAATTGCAATTCAAAATGCATTGAGAATATGCAAGACATGCGAGATTAGTAATCCTTAATTTTTTTAATAATTTATATTAGTTCAAAATTTAACTTTAAATTTAAATATAACGTGGCGGTACTTTATATAGGAGGTTTTGCACATTTAGTTAATAGAAAAACAATTTACATTAAATAAAATTATTTTAATTAATTAATTTAAATAAAGAGTTGAAATAAATTGTAGTTATCGCAAAGATGAAAACCTGTGAACTTGCTGTAATTGAGAACTTGGCGGGATACTGTCTGAACACGCTTTATAGCAATGGCGAAGTAACTTGTAGAAGAGGACTTGTCAGTTTGCTGGTCGAACAAATTTATAGCAACCAATGAGCTAACCTGTAAAAGAATCCCTGGCAAATTCCTACCACAGAAACTTACAGCAACTTGTAAATAAGTACCTGTCAGGCGCCTGTAAAAACAAGCTTATAGCAACCTGTAGATGAGTACGTGCCAGGCCCCTATAATAACAAACTGATAGCAATAGCCAAGTAAACTGTAAACGCCACCTGCCAGCTATCTGTCAAGTGTCTTCCAGCAAAATATAGATTTCATAGGTAATCACCAGCAAAAATTGTTACTTAGGTGACGTCTGTAACGAGAAATAGCGATGTGAAAAATTAAGATCATATTATGATAATGGCACATCGTCAGTCATTAATAAAATTTTTTCTGAATATTAAGGCGTCAAGTACGACGAAGTAGTAATTCTGATAATAAATCTTTTGGCGGAATGACTATCTCACTGTTACTATTCAAACGAGCCATATGCGAAAAATATTTTAAAGGCTTCTTATTAACGTACAAACCACCTCAACACCGTAGGGTTAAACGAGGATTTTGATTATATATGTATATATATTGCTATGGTCTGTTATGACTTAATAAACATCATGGGACTCTTAACGTAGAGAATTATAAGGTTCCGAGAAACATGTCGTTTAACGATAGGAAATATCCAACTCATTTCAAAGAACCCTATCTTTAATAAAATTGTCCAAGACTGAAAGATACTGTTAAAACTTGCTATTTAAATTCATCTATAGATTTACCATGTCAAAAATCTCTAAAATCGATCAAATAATCTAGAATGAGTCAATTTGTAAATTTGTTTACATGAAAACATAACCTATAATTTTGTGAAAATTATATTTAACATTATAAAATAATGTTTTAAACATGAATTTCTCTGTGAAAAACAATTTTTGTACGATATAAGGTATGTCGAAAATTCGACAATATTGTAAACTAAAGAATTATTGTAAATTTGTGTACGAAAGGTATCCTCGGGATTAAAGATCAAAATTGCAAATAACAATAATTGATCTCGGTATAGATTAAAGTGAATTAATCAAAAAAACAATGGAATTGCGGCTTCTCTGGACAAAACAAAGAAATAAATAGTGCAAACGTCTTCTATAAGAATTTGGATGTTTACCTACATATTAAATTAATTTAACTTGAACATGAATTTTAGAAAAAGTTCCAAATTTGACTCCAGTTTACGAATTTTACGAAAATAAGGACTTTGCGCATCGACTTCAGTTGGATTTTTTCCTTCAACGTGAACGGTTGTATTTTGATGCGATCCACAAAAATAAAATCAATGTTATGATCTTATCGATACAACATGGCGGCAAAATTAGTCCAATGCATCTGTAAATTTCGAAGAGAGTCAACTCAGCTTATGCAATACTGGTTTATCAAGTATTACGAATGTTTATTTACCTGGTGATCAACAACAACAAAATAATTATCAAGAATTATTTCAAGTTCAGTGAAATTATGTTTTTATAATAACGTGTAAGTGCAATCCGACGTCAATATTACCACAACAGCTGACTCCCAGGATACATCAATCTAAGGCACCTTTCACACAGCACTAAATGAATAATCGGATTAACTTTTTAATAAGGTATTTTAAATTATTATTTAAACATTAAAAGTGGTCTTCAATATTTAAAATACAGGGCGTAAAGTGATTGTTTACGGACAGTTGCAATACTACCCTTTTTCAATTTCAATAACAAAACATTTTTTATAATTTCAACGCAACAAGAAACATTTCAATTTAAAATTTTACTCGTTAATGGAACAACGAAAAGCTTTAATGGTAACCGACCATTAAGCAGAAGAAAGAAGAAGGAAGAATCTTCGGTTTGTTTGATTTTTTTTGTAAACCTTTTGGGTACAGATCTCGGTCAGAATTTATTTGTAATTATTTATTTGTCAATCTTTACTGGTACCAGATACGATTTACTTGAATTAATAGAAACTTATTTATAATACTTTAATTTACATCTTTTATTAAATCAAAAGAGCAAGTTATCTTTCAGAATTTGACAATTAGTCATTAGTCAGCTGAGTATTCATTAGCCGAATACGAAAATTAACATAACCTTATAGAACTCGCTAACTGTAAAGGGTCTTACCGGAGTGAGCTAGCCAGGTAAGCAAAATTAAGTGTACTGGATATTAAACTTTGCTCAAGATCAGTACAATATTAACAGAAGAATTTACCATAAAATAGAAATCAATTTAGTTTATATTAATTTTAATATGTGAAGGAAGCTTTGCTTTTTTTGTATATTATGTTAGCACCATGAAGTTAGATTTACTAAACCCAACACATTTTGTAAAATTTGATTAGCTGTTATGCCTTGTGATATGTTTACCTTCTTCCCCGTTCCTAATGGGAGAACGTACCAGAAAAGTAAACAAACCACGCAGAAAGGATAAAAATCCCTACTACTTATATTGCGTGGTTGCCCTGGTCTTCGTATAAAAACTAGCTCGTTATAGCTGGAAGCGATGGTCGTGAATTCCACTCTGTGCTGTTCTGAAAATAATGAGGGTACGCTTCGTCGAAAATAAAACAATACTTTAATAACAAAGTTTAATGAAGTCGAATTAACAACTACAAACGTAAGTGGTGGTGGCGTGCTAAAAATTATATGCACTGTAATTGACTTTAATAGCGGCACGTCAAAAGTGACGACAATACAGGACGACCAGAATGGTAACCCGGTCAATACAAAAGTTGACTCAAATGAAAATGCCACAATACCACAAATATCCAAACAAGAAAGATAAATTGTCTTACCCGAGCCCGTGATAAGATCACAAATGGTAGTATGACAGCAAACTCTCTGGATGGATCGGCTGTGGTCGGCGTTGAATAACAATGGCTGCAGTCTGGAATCCTCGCAAGTAGAACACTGACGTGATGTCTCGCGAAGCAACAGGTTTCGAGCAGGAATCAACGAAGATGGAACGGCGCCACTCAGATGTGTTATAGTCTGGTACGGTTTGGCAATCCAAATAAACAATATGATCGTCCAAAAATATTACGATCATCCAAACTAATTGATGTTGTGATTGATAAACAACAATCAACTTCCAAAATGTAAACAAGATTGGTTGTTCAAAATATTACCATGCGAATGTTACCAATAAAAATATGGTTGGTATTACTTTGTAGCACACGATAAAAAATGGTGGTTTGAGATAACAAATTTTAATATCTTGAATAATTGAACTGGCTTCTTAAAAAAATCGTTACTCACTAATTTCACTATATCCGTGGTGACGGTGAATTAGGTAGTACGTACGATTAACAAAAAGAACGAGGAATCGATTAAATATGAACGATTACACGCGATCAAAAATATCGACCACATTTGTTCACGATCAAGCCAAAAGTTAGTTCGTAGCGGCGCGCGTCTATCCTCTGTACTATCTAGTTCGTTACGAAAGTGAGTTGAGAGATGGCGCTTGGAGTATTAATTTTAAATTCAAATTAGGTGACGAAATAGACAATATTTTGTTACACTTGAGCAAGGGCGTATGTAGTTTGAGGTGAGGTATAATTTAGGTGTTAATAAATTATAATCATATAATAGTAAGTTTGTTGATGAGGTCATGGGCCTAATAGTTAGAACGATAAACTACTCGTCCAAAAGGTCCTGATTTTAATCCGGGAAGAAATCCATCTTTTTTCTGACTTTCCTTCCTTCTATGACCGTTTCCGTGCTTGGGAAGGCTCGTAAATCCCGCAAACCCCCTGATTTGACCTGATGTTAAACAAGGTATTAAAATCCCGCCAACCCCCATTGACTGCGCATTGCTTAGCTACGATATGTTGAGGTTTCGAACCGGGTGGCGTGGTGCAACGGCCCACGCATCGGCTGCACCTAAAATTGACGAAGTTTCTCAGCTTAGCTATCGAGCGGGCGGTGAGTCCGAGCGGTGGCCTGAAGGCTGCTATCATTGGCAACTTCATATAAGAAAACGTCGCCACGTGAAAGTTTATAAAACTGTAATATAGTAAGTAGTTAAAGTGTGGTTAAAAAGCACTATTTACTTGAGCACATTTTTATCGTAGTTTTGAGTGAAAACAGTGATATTTTAAGTGATTGTGGTATTATTTGAACTCTTTCACAGCAACTTGTTCTTATTGTGAACTTATTTTCTTTACGTATATATTATATTAATAGCTTTACATTCCAAGAGGAATAGAGCTGTTCCAAAGGAACTTACAAAAATCCACATTTTTGAGGTGGATTAGGCCTCATATCTACATCATTTACACATTGAAGACTGTATTCACAAGTTTCGGTGTTTCTTCGCATCACCAACCAGGGTTCTCCATGATTTTCGGTCCATCACTAACTGTTTCCATCCCCTCACTCCCATAGTCTCCAAATCACTTGTCACCTCATCCCACCATCGCATCATCGGTCTGCCCCTAGCTCGTCTCTCACTGGGCTTCCACATCATCAACATTCTCATCACTTCCTCCTTATTACTCCTCCATACGTGTCCCAGCCGTTTTATTCTCTGGGCTTTAATGTATTTGACTTTCATCTTCGCCTCCCATTTCTTCGAGCAGTTCGAAGTTCATTCTCGTTCTAATTTCGCCGTTTATATGCTTGGGACCCAGTATTGTTCTTAGCACCTTCCTCTCAAAAACTCTCAGCTTATCTTCCTCTTTTCGCGTAATGCAGATGACCTCGGACGCATATGTTAGAACCGGCCTTATCAATGACTTCTAGATCCTCATCTTTGTCTTCTTCGACATTCTTTTGTCTCTTAGAATGTTCTTATTTGAGAAATAGGCTCTGCTACTCGCTTGTATCTTTTCTTTAATATCTGTGTATCTCTCATTTCTGCTATTTATCTGCACACCCAAATAAACAAAACTTTCAACTTGTTCGAGTCTGCAATCGTCTATTATTGAGTCTTTTTTGATTTTATTTTCTCTTCTCTGGTATTATCACGTACTTAGTCTTTTTTTCACTTATAATCAATCCCATTCTGGTTGCCTCTCTTTTAATGGTTCTAAATATTTCAATCATACCCTTTTTTGTTCTCGATATGATGACCACATCGTTTGCATGAGTCATTCCACGTCAAACGGGACAGCTTTCTGACCACTAGTTCTCTGATTTTGAAATAATTTTTTTTACAGATTCTGTGGACAAAATGAATCCATCAAACTTTCTTTATTTTATTTTTATCGCCCCTAGTTTAGAAGTTACACGTGGTTGAAATTTGGAAAAAACGACTAAAAATCGAAAACATGCTCTCCTTCAACTGCTTATATCTCCGGTTCTATTCATCCTACAGACTTCTACAAAAATGCATTTTGTAGCTCTTGAATGACACTTTCAGGACATAATTCATTTCATTCCATAATAATTAAAATTTTGTTTGTTATATAAAATTATATTTTTCAAACGTGGTTTTCGAGGTTTTCGGCACTTTTTAAAATTCTAAAAAAAATATCAGCGTATTCCTTGATCAATTCTCTATAAATTCCTACAATTATAGATTGGAGGATTAATAAGAACTGTGTCAAAAAAGCGATTGATTCACAGGCGACGCAGGTGGCGCCCACTCTTTAACAATGGGGTCACCTCATTATAACTACTTATTACTTAATATGTTGTTTGGGGTTGTAACACCCACTTTTTATTGTGGGTATTACTTAATAAATATATAATTACTTATTTATTGGTAACCCTGTATAAATATTAATATTATTCGAGTTTGTATAAACCATCCATTTTTACTAGTATATATCATTATAAGAAAAACCATTTTTTTAAATAAACACATTTTTTGAAGTATATTGCTTCATTATGGAATCGAATTTACATCAGCTCTGTTTCAACCCGTTCAAGTTACCGAAACACAATAGAAGACCGGTGCGCAATTTGAGAAAAATATTTCTGCCGCTGCTAAAAAAATTGAGACCGGAAAATCAACCTCCATCAGCGGAATTGAAAATCTGTGACACATGCCGGCTGAAACTGTAAAAAATGGCTAACTTAAGGGAAACCTCTGACAGTTCTTCGCTTAGTGATAATGCACGACCCAGCACAAGTGCAATACGGGAGCCGGACCGTGAAGGAGACTCAACATCCACTGAGGATTACGTTGATATTGAAACATTGAACGCGACTTTACTTGAATTGGGCGAATCACCAATTAATAAACGAAAATTGCCGCAGAAGAAATATTCTGGAGATAAATTTCAAAAGCTACAGAAGACATTGGCTTCGAAAGTATTTCACGTGGAAGAAGAGATTGAAGAAGAGATCCAGGGAGCAGAATCCTCAGTAATAGAAAAATTGAAAGAAGGGTTTGCTGGAACAAATAATCGAAATAAAAAAATTGCAATCTTGACGATATTTTCCCACTGGTCATTTTCAAAAATTCAACAGAATTTCGACGCTTCCAATCGCATGATTGCCGTTGCCAAGAAGACGACGGCACGGTTCGGGATTTTGTCTACTCCTGATGGCAAATCCGGTAAGAAGCTG
Organism: Podabrus alpinus; assembly: GCA_932274525.1. Taxonomy (NCBI): domain Eukaryota; kingdom Metazoa; phylum Arthropoda; class Insecta; order Coleoptera; family Cantharidae; genus Podabrus; species Podabrus alpinus. The sequence goes on along the minus strand of OW026457.1, from coordinate 59,762,876 downwards.
AACCAAGCTACTAAGGATTGTATTATGAATTTTTATACTTCCGATCATATGAGTCGTATAATGGCGGGAAAGAAAAATTATGTAACGGTTAAGGAAAATGGCGAAAAAATTCAAAAACAGAAGCGGTTAATACTCAGCAATTTGAAGGAATCGTACCGAGCCTTCAAAGAAAAGTATCCAGACTTAAAGGTCGGCTTTTCAAAGTTCTGCGAATTGCGACCGAAGCACTGTGTACTTCCTGGAGCTAACGGAACTCATTCAGTTTGCGTCTGTGCAATTCACGAAAACGTGAAGTTATTGTTAGATGGAGCAAGAATAGCACACCTTACAGCCAACACACCTCAGCCAGTCAATAATTATAAAGATTGTTTGGCCCGAATGCTCTGTAATCCACCGTCCACAGATTGTCATTTGAGACAATGTTCAAATTTCCCAGGAACGGAAGGTTTGATAAATCAGCTGGAAGAGGTATTCGAAACCGAATTTATTGATACCGTGGTGTACAAACAATGGACATCAGTAGATCGAACAAACTTGGAAACCATTCAATTGACTGTGGAAGATTTATTGCTAAAACTTCAAACAAAACTGGAAGCATTGGTAACGCATTCGTTCATCGCTCAGCAACAGTCAGCTTATTTTGCCGAAAAAAAGAGCAGTTACAACCAGGAGAGTGTTTGGTAGTGTGCGATTTCGCGGAAAATTACGCATTTGTAATTCAAGACGCAATTCAGGGTGTGCATTGGAACAATGACCAAGTCACTTTACATCCTTCATACTCCATACTCTCCATTTGATCTTTACTCCGCGTCACAGGCCCGGTCGTGTCGATTAGCGCCAGCGCGCGCCGTCACTTATAAACCAATCGCTGTTTTGGCACAGTTCTTATCAATCCTCCAATCTATAATTGTAGGAATTTATAGAGAATTGATCAAGGAATACGCTGATATTTTTTTTAGAATTTTAAAAAGTGCCGAAAACCTCGAAAACCACGTTTGCAAAATATAATTTTATATAACAAACAAAATTTTAATTATTATGGAATGAAATGAATTATTTCCTGAAAGTGTCATTCAAGAGCTACAAAATGCATTTTTGTAGAAGTCTGTAGGATGAATAGAACCGGAGATATAAGCAGTTGAAGGAGAGCGTGTTTTCGATTTTTAGTCGTTTTTTCCAAATTTCAACCCCGTGTAACTTCTAAACTAGGGGCGATAAAAATAAAATAAAGAAAGTTTGATGGATTCATTTTGTCCACAGAATCTGTAAAAAAATTTATTTCAAAATCAGAGAACTAGTGGTCAGAAATGACCCGTTTTTGTCCCGCTTGACGTGGAATGACTCATATGTCAGGAGTTGACTTTCCTTATTTATTGTGTCCTTGCATTTCGTACTTCTAATTATCTTCTCAAGTACGACATTAAACAGGGTCGCCGACAGTAAGCCACCACATTTGTTACTTTTGACATTTGTTACTTTTGATGCGCCCCCAATGTTAATTTCAGTTCGCAATACCTGACAATGTCGGCGTGCGGAGTCTGGGGTGAGTAATAAAAGGAGTTAGTACATGCACCAAATAGAGTGGTCTGAATGTGTGCGAGTTTATAATTGCGTCTCCACTGAAATCATGAAGGTTTATTTCACTGTAATAATCAGATAAGTTAATGCTGATTAGTGAAACAAAGAAACGTACTAAATATATAACAAAATTTTAATTAAGATCGACGTAGGAAACTTCATAATTTTAAAGAAAACGAAGTCAAATTAAAAATTTATAGAACTATTTAATCTATCAATCGACAATAATATGAAGTACCAAGGGGAAGAAATAAATTTCAAATTAAAATTACAAAAATTGAATGTTAAGAAATTGAAAGATTTACGTGCAAATGAAATTTAAATTTGAAAAGGGCAAATAAATTACATCTGCACACGTCAAAGACCGCCAGATTTAACAACGAGCACTGCTGATGTACTTTGAAAGTAAAATTATAAGGATTTTGAAATTATAGTTAAATCAATTTTGTTAAAATAATGTAAGTTTCACATCAATATAATATAATATATTTATATTATGTCAAAGAAACAGCATGAAAGGGTTTCAGGAGTGGAATATATAGGGTTGAACATTAATTAAATTTACGCGCATGTCTGATGGTGCTAAGAACGAACTTTATTTTCCTAATCTCCTATATAGAATGGAAGTCTGGACACCAAAGCTTTGGTTCGCTAGAAAGAGGTACCGTCAAATAGCAACCGTAAAATTACATAAAATAAAGCAGAATTGATTTTCTTGAGAATGTTAATGCTTACCTTAAACTTGAACGCTGTAAATGTGTAGCGGTGGCTAATAGCATGTGACAACGCTAAATGATGTATATTCTTCTTCAAATGCCATGCTCGATTATAGGCGTAGGTGACCTCTCCCCTATGTATGTGTTGTGCATTTGAAGTATTATCACACACATTTTATGGAACCTACTGCTTAATGCGAGTTCAGAACCGTAGGAAGTGTATACACTTCATCTCCAGAGAGACTGTATCAGGCAGATTACACTTCGATGGTTTGCAATTGCCTTCCAATGGGAGACGGTTAAAATAATGTTTTAGAGCCCGGAGTCTAAACAGGTATTCAACATTAGCAGCAACGCATTTAAGCGCTTACGCTGACCACCGTCTCTAAGACAACTCTAAGGCCCGGTTTTCAGTCTTGGGTTATCTTTAACCAACGACTTATCTTCACGGAAATAATTATTTTAAAATTGTAGCTATTAAAATACCCTATTGGTTAATGAAAATCCGATACTGAAAGACTGGGCATTAAAAGACTAAAGATATAAATATGAGATGTGGATCCTCATTGTCCGTTGGACTGACAGAACAATAACTTAAAATGTATAGGTAGGTATAATGAAACGCATGAAATTTTAAAAATGTGTTAAACAGAAAAAGCTGGACTGATTCCGTCATATGAAGTGACCTCAACACTCGGTGAAAGCTTGATGGTACGCGGAGCCCGGAAAAAAGAACCTCCTGGTTAAGGAATTTTAGATATTGATTTCAAAGTCGGTTTTGTTATTCCGATCAGCTACTAACAAAATTGTAATATCCAATATGGTCGCCAAAGATTGGTAATGGTTACTTCATTCCCTAATTTTAATTAAGAAAATCTCCGCTATTATTCATTTAGTGATATATCTATGATAAGTGAAGTAGCTGAAATTTAAATTTATTTCAATTCGGTTAATTTTAATCTCATATCCAAGTAATGAAAATTTAAATTTGTTTTAGAGGAATTTCAAAGATATTGGAAAAGTAAATTAATAAAAATTTTATCGAGTTACTTATTAAAATTTTAAATTAAAAGTTTTATGAAAGTAATTAAGCCTAACTGTATAATAACGCTTTTAGTTTTCTCTGTAATGGTATATTAAAATGGATCTCTACATTTGGGTAGTTGAAGAAAACCGCAAAAAAGTTTAATCTACAAAATTGAGGGAACTCATTAAATAATAGTCACCAGTTTGCATTGTTAGGTCTCGAAATAGCTTAAAATATTTTCAAATCTAAACAGTATTGTGATGGTTAAAGCATAAAAGTGAATAGACTAACCAACAAGGGTGCTGATGTAATGGAAAGCGATATGGCGCTCCGGGGTATAGTAACCACATTGAGACCACGACGAACGTCATTATCACATTCAGTCTTGATTCAAAATCCTGTTAAATCATAAAATCGATAGTAGAAAACACGCATATGGACATTTCGATAGAGTAATACGCAACATTAAAGTTTTGTTGGGATATTTTGTGTTTTTTAAATTTCTCTCAATCTAAGTTCTTTGTTCTAAAATATTCCCAAGTATTCTAGTTTGAAAACTCGTAAAACAATTTGCCCCGAATGCGTTCCGTGTTTTTGTCCACAATAAATAGAATTTAGAAAGTTTTATCTGATATCCTATAAATTAAAACTTTTATTGTAAATTGGGGTAGAAATTCTGATAGCGATTATTTATTTTGAGATAAATAGCTCGATTTGGTGAATACGCTTTTGGCGAAAGATGAATTTCACCAGAATTTAAAATTTCACACTTGCAAAGATTTTATAACAAATTTTTGTTTTAAAATTTCTACTGAAAAGAAACACATTTTTTTATTAACGCTAACACAAATCGTGTAAACCGTTTCCATTTAATGTTAATGTTTAGCTTTTACCCCTTTGTGCTAACATAATTGCTCTAAAATGTAGCTGTGCTACGGTTCATTGGTTACTAAAGAAAGAAGCTGTTTCACATAAGTTCAGATGGTGTTTTATTACTGATTTTTGTAAATTAAAAATTGATGTAAAGTCGTAAACACAAAGCAATTTCGAATCGTACTTCTCTTTGTTCGAATTGTAATCGTAATTTTTTTTCATATTAATAAATGAAAAAACCAATTATCAGTCGGAAAATTAATTATTACAATGAAAATATGTTTTGAGACTATTTTGGTTAATGTACTAAACAGATTCTTTCAGAAATATGCAAATAGTCTGATAAAATAAAATAAATTTGTAATATAAAAATTATAATTGAATTTTTGACTGGGCAGGAAATTTATGAAAATATTAAGACAAATTGGGAAAAACAAATCAAGATCTTTGCTTTTAAAAAAATGTTTGATGTTAATTTTGTAAGATAATTTTTAATCCAAGCTTAAAAGTGTAAATAAGTTATAAAAGAAAATTTTGTTGTGAATATTATCCTTTAATTTAAAATATTAATTTTAAAAATTCAGCCTGGTTAATCTGTAAGTATTAATATCAAAATGAAATATTCTTGAATAGCTAACTTTATGAATTGAAAAAATCCTTTTCAAAAAGTTTATAGAAACTTTGTGAAAAGTTTATAAAGGATATTTTTTAAGATGTTGGAAATTGAATCTTTTAAAATACTTTTCCTGTTTCTATTCAATCAACCATATTAACGTATGCTGAAAATATTATATTATCGCAATAATCAAATATCCAAATATAAAAGCAAGAAAAGCAATGTTATTTTAATATTTTTATTTACCGCAGATATTTATTTACACACTTTTGAAATTAATATCACTCTCTATATTTCCAGGTTTAATGTATATAATGAATAAATTGTGGTATTTTTCATTTTAACAATGTGATTGTGATTGTAAAAGTCTTAATTACAGTGAAAATACGCAACAAATAATAATATGTTATCATGATTTAAATATAACTCGAACAATATTATACCTAATACTTACTAGGCAATATTATAATAATATGTTTATAAAAAATAATATATGGAATTTAAATAATATTATATTTTCCGTAATATGTATCCTCCTGTTCGAAGCACTCGTATGATTGATTGTTTTATATTGATTTAAATTATTTAGGTATTTATTCAGATTAACTAAAGCCGAAATCGATGCCAGCATTGATTATGAATTAGAGAAAGACCTTCCGGTTAAGAACGATGATGATGACGATATATGTATGTACATAGCTTCCGCTACTTACCCCGTCTGATAAAATTAAAGTTGAGAAGGAGATCGATAGTTATGTGAGAACGATGCCGTTGCAGCAATGGAAGGAAATGGAGAGCAAAACTTGATAAGCAAGCGTTATAAAAAGCTCCACAACAAACTATGTATGGAAGAAAACTCCGTACCCAGAGTCTAAATGAATTTCTTAGATTGGATATTAAGTACATAGTATTATTTATTTATCGAATGTCATATAGGACTACGAATACCTCTCCAAACTGGAAACATTTAATGCTACATTAGCTGTAGAAATGCTATCTATTCGTGAAACTAATAGAAAGGCCACGTAGATGCTACATGGTTAGAATACTACTTCACATATACATTTAAGACTTACAGTATGGAAGCCTGTAACATATCAGGAACTGCATAATATAAATATCTGTCGACGAATGAACGTTAGACAAAACACACTGTGGCATTAATAAATAATTTTTTATATTTCGAGCGTAATGCTTACACTGACAACCTCTTTAGGTTTCTCCAACTAGCAAAAACTCCTAGAGCCAAGAAGGTACCATTAGTATGAATCATAACATCAAAATATCAACACGAAAACTTAAGAATAAATTAAACTTCTTTCAGTTATTTGATTATTTCGTCAATACGATAAACTCCTTCGATTGATTCTACGAGTAAGGCCCGCTTTTACAATTTTCGGTTAAATCTCAGTTACTTTACACTGGTGATAAATCTAACATGATGTCCAATGAGAAGGCGTCAAACCTCAAATTAAACACCAGTGTAAACTAACTGAGCCTTAACCGACTATTGTAAAAGCGGGCCTAAATTGAGTTCTATGCACCAAGTATTTCGGTAATCTGTTAAACAAATAGCGTTAACATTTTTATATTAAATTTAACTTAATGTGATAATACATTTTTTTAAAGCAAGATGAAATATATCGCTCACCCGATCCTTTTCAAGACGACGCGGACAAAAAAACTGGATTTGTATAACTATGTTTTTCAGATATATAATTCCTTTTTATATTTCATGCCAAACAATTATTTAGCTTCAATTGTGGACGAAATTTCAACAGCAAAAAAAAGCTATTAAACATTCCACTATATTAGCACTAATTAAAATTTATCTGCTGTAGAGTGTTTTATTTACATATTTTCAATATCAAAGTTTTGAAATGGTGTGAAAAAATTAAAAGTCTAGGAAAAGAATTATGCAAATCCTTTCTGTACTTCGTGCCATCCTAAGGCAAAGAATCGCATGAGTGATATGTTTCATATTGCTTTGATATGTTTTCAGCTTGGACTTGGTGTTTTATACATCTTAAATTAATATACATCTGTTGATAGTACTAAATATTACAGAACCGGCTTATTTATTTAATATGGTTTACAAACTAATATAATTACGAAATTAGAATTCTTCTTAGTCGTATTGTTCGTTTCCGAACGTCGTGACCCATCTCTTTCTATGCATGTGATGTGCGTTCCAAGTGTTTTCACATACATAGAGGACCTACTTGTTTAACGTGGGCTCCGAACCACGGGAAGTGTAATACACTTCATGTTGAGATGGGCGCTCTTGGCAAATTACCTCGGTGGTTTGCCATTGCCTTCCGAGGAGAGACGGCTAGAATAAAGTTCTTACCCTGCCCGGATTCGATCCGAGCGTTTCGCATTAGCAGTAGACGCACTTAACTGCCAAAGCTATGGCCATCTCTTTTAGAAATTAGAATAATACAAGAAAATTATTAGGGTGGGCCTGATTTTCCTACGATTTGATTTCTATTATCCGCTCAATTTACTTCCAATGTGTTAAAAAATTACCTTTGAAAATTACACGTGCCGAAGAGCATTTAAAATTTAACATCGCTTTAAATGGAAAAATAAATAATCACGTCGACTCCACTTATAAAATTCGAATCAGTTTGTGCATGCAACGAGGAAATGCTGCAACGTTGTCCACAGTAGCGATAAAGAACGAATTCTTCCATCTTACTGGTTAATTAATGTAATATATGGTAGGACTAGTTGGAATAAATATAAGATACCTATAGAGCAATTAAATTATTGTACTGCATTTTGCTTTTAAGGAGCTGCCATTGGATAAAAAATTGGAACAGACGACATTATTATGAATATTTGTTAATATCTCGGTTTGGGTGAAATTTAGAACAAAATATCATGTTATAAAACATAAGCCATACTAAGTTATCTATCATGGGCAAGATGAAATGTGTGTAAATCTGCTCGCACACACACACACATACGTGCGTGTGAACAATCCTAATCGCACTCTCGTTAGTAACGTGATAACATCGCACGGTACACACCAGCATTTCTTGTACCATGGTGCTAGTATCAAACGTTGTACGGGGGATCTCGCAACTAAACAAACTTTTCTGACAAAATTATGTTACAGTAATATTCTAACATTGAAGACTGGGAAGCTATCAACAAAAGAAGTTACTTCATATTGCCTAATTAGTTTGCTGCCACTATTATTAAAATTACTAAAAAATGTATACTTAAAAATATAAATATTGAAGATTTTCTAGAAAAATGCATACCAGATAATCAATTTGGATTTAAGTGGCAGCACTCTAACACACAACTGTACTATCCCATTGCTAACATAATTTATTAAAGCATGGAAGGGAAGATATTGTACAGAGCTCTTTTCAGATGTAAAGTAAAGTATTTCATAAAGTATGTGTGGCATAGATGGCTTTTATACAAAAGCAAGATAGCATTTTAATACTACTATTTTCACCTTGTTCAATCCTACTTAGAAAATCGTAATTTTGAAACAGAAGATTAGGAAGTTCCAGCGATCTACCCTGAGAATATAGAAAATATACATCATACAACAAGAAAATAAATGGACCTGCAAATGCAAAAAATTTCTCGTCCAATTTGACTAAAATTTACCTCATCTACTGAAAACAAAATAAGGATATACAAAGCAATCATCAAACCAATATTGACTTTTGACTTAACGCTATGGGTTGCTCAAGTATGTCCAACATTAATATAATACTAAAATTTGCAATAAAACATTTATGGTAGATGCTCCATGGTACCATAGAAGCAACGCTCTTAGAGAATCTTAATGAATGTTCGCCCACTACTGACCAAGCTTCTTTCTTAATAGTGAAGGGTTTTTAGCCATACCCTACCATGCTGGCCAATGTTCACGGAAGGAAAGAAAGTCAGAAATAAGATTAGACTTCTTTGCCTTCCTAGGCAATAAACGACCATAAATAAAATAGCATGAAGTAAAATATTATTTGAAACTAGAAAATCATCAAATCCCCAGTATAGCCCAACTATATGAAAATATTGTTTTCAGGCGACTGAAAAAATGGACTTGTGACCTCTTCATTAAATCATCGCTAAGAAATTATAATTATTGCAGGTAATGCTGATGGGGGACTGCCCTACAAAAATGACTATATCCAATGATCTTATAGAACTATAATTACTGTTTAATTGTTCTGATTGATAATATGTGAATTGGTTATAATTAAAAAAACAGGTTCCGTTTCGTTTAGATCCGTAACCTCCAAACTGTTAGTTCGACATACTTTTAAGGCAATGTCTAGGTAACCCATACCTGTTCATTGGTCAATTTAAAGAAGACGGTACGTACTACCGGTACCCTAGATTATATTATTGCATTGCCGGTAATAAGTCATTACACTGGAGAAAACATCAATATCCAATTTACTATACAGACCTAAAAAATTGGATTACTTTTGCAAGGACAAAAGATAAATATTACCACACCAAGAATTTATTGTACTTTATTGTATTGTACATGAGTAAGTTTAACCTTTTTGATATTAACTTTTAAGTTGTACGGTGTTTAACTCTTAAAAGTAAGAGCGCCGGTTTGAATCCCTAGGTGCTGTTTTTTTTCGAATTGAAAATCTAACAAAATTATTTACCACGTTGTTATGGTATGCTTTTTTATGGTACGATTTTTGTCGTGGTACATTTCAGCAGGTGATGTTCGGGGCACATATAAACATGACAAATGGTGAGTAAGACTGAAATTCTGGTTCCATTTACGACGAAATTGTTTCAGTGTAAACAATTACCGGTATTAACTGATGCAATGAAAATAATTTCAGGTTCGATTAAAGAAGTTTTGGGTAGGTACATTTACATTCCAGTGCCTTGAATTTCAGTTACTCTATATAAATTTATTGGAGATTGATGTTATCTGTCAGTATAGATGCCCGTATTTCCTAAGTTCAATATATACATATCTGTAACGTATTAATATTATGGACTATACCGTTCCGCCTTTTTTAAATAGGCCAATGAACGTAAACTACCGGCTCTCAATATAGTAACCGGTACCTGTTACCTAGACATTGCCTACTTTTAAATATGTGCAATATTCGCCCTGCAACTCGGGATGAAGTAGCCTAGAGCGAATTACAAGTCCGGGGTTTTTACTAACTAAACCTACCAACTAAACGACATATTAGGATCGATAGTTTAACAAGTAATCCTAAACCATATAGACAATTTGGAAGTTACCGGGATTCGAACTTATACCGTAGGGTCTTTAATCCAACTCCTTATGCACTAAAACTATAGTCGTAGCCATAGATAAGAAAAATATGTAAGATGTTATTTATTTATTAATAGTTATAATAATCAAATTAATTTGGACTAAATAAATTTAAGAAGTCTATAAATTTAAATTAATTAAATTGGGGTCTTTCATTCGGGTATGGATTTTAAACACCCCCTTGACTACACTCTCAATTAAAAACATTTAAAGATATTTATTGACATATTTTATTGAACTTATGTACAGGATAAAAAATTATTATTTTCAGACTAATAACAAAAAGTTTAAAAACGTATAACGTCATAATATAATGGCTATATCGAACTAGACGTAATCAAACGCGTAATCCCTTTCATTTTAACTCAAACATCAAACATGCTTTCTGTTTTGCACAAATTCTGAGCGCTGAACTCTTTTGATACTACCTTGTTAAACTAATTAGTTTTAAATTTAGTACATTAATCTGACCAATTAACGAGTAGTCAAGTTCAAAAAGGAAATATACACAATTTATTTCAGGGAAAATTGGAAAATAAACGTTTCCTTCGTTGATTATGTCCATAAGGCTACTGAAAGTTTAACCTGGAGGCGGCTGGATTATTTTCTACAAACAAGAGCCTTAAAACTAAATTTTAAAATGTCTCATTTGGAAAAAACCGATTTTTAAAATTTATAAAGAATAGGATCGAGGCCTAAATAGAAAACTTGTTAATGACTTTTTAGTTTGAAATGATCGTCAATTATAACAACAAAATTAACTAATTTCCAATCCATGCCGTTTTTGACATTAACCTAAACATCTAGAGCCATTTTGTAGGTGAGAAATTACGGTTAGTAATTATTATAAGGTTGCCTTTTTCAAGGACTCTCGTAAATTTTTACATACGAGCACATGATGGCCCTAGGTGTTTGTGTGAAGCTTGATGTTTTAGAGGTGTAGAATGAGCAGCATGAAAGTCGAAACATTGATATCATATCTGAGGATGGAGGGGTCCTATTTAGGTAATTCGTATTTAACCCAGCATCGATTGTAACCTGTGCAGGCAATGTTCATTCATTGCTTCTTATTTATGCATGTCACACCACCAGAAGCCACTGTACTTTTATTCTTTTAAATAAAAAATGTTATCCTAAAATAACAATTTCTGTATCTAGAAACAGATAAGAAAACTAAGTCGAAAGAAAAATTGAAAATTAAAGCGCAAAAAGTTTGCTAAAACTAATACAATCACTGCGATAAAGTTAAAATAAATCCTAAACCTAAAATACATACAAGGTGTGCTAGCTCTCATGCTTTCGATAAAAGCAATGGTGATGACTTAAGATTTTTTATTTTATGGTCTTTTATTTCTTGTTTTCTGTTATTTGACGCTAAGCCTCAAAATCTTTTCTACATTTGTATAGCACTTACACAGTAATTAGATAATTTTGTTTACTTTGTTCTTGTAACTGTGACTTCCAGGATTTCCATTACTGGAACTATATAAATAGTGATGTCAATTTTGTATTGTTTTTACAGGCTGCTGATCGATATAGTGTCGCATAATCATGTGCTAAGCGGTATATTGCATTTTGATTATAATAAAAGTTAGGATACTAGAACTACATGCGAGCGCAATTTTCCATAGCTCTGAATATTGGTTATATTTGCTTACATCATCAATCATGTTCTTGAAAATAATATTTCAAAACTTTAAAATTATAATAATTTAATATTCGTTAAAGGTAATTTAATTTTACTTTAGAAAAATTATCGAACGTAATATATTAAATTTTACTTTAATTAAGTACCAGTAGCAACTCAAGACGTGTGCATGCACGGTTTACACAAAATTAACCATCTTAATGCTTACATCAGTTTATATTAAGTTAAGCTAAAGTAGAGTAGCATTACAAATTAGATATCAAATCAGGAAATACCAAGTACAAAATACACGATGTTAATCTTACTACTCTGCCTTTGTTGTAATAGGTTAGCTTAATTAGCTTTAATAGAAAGTAAATAAGAAAATACCCGAGAGAATAATAAAACCAGCAATAAAATTAGTGGAAAATTAGAAAAACCAAAATAAATTGAATTTTATCGATAACATCACAAAAAAATGAAAAAGTTCTTTATTTAATTTTTATTGTTTACATTTCAATGTAAGTCAACTTGACTTTTTTATTTTTCTTTGCAAGTTGATCACATCCAAATATTTTATTCGGAACTGAAAGTAAATTCTAAGCCAATGAACAACAAGAAAATAAAATATATAATATTTTTTATTATTACATCTTCATATCAAAGTAAAAGTTACAACTTTTTGTAATATATTAAAAAAAATATTAATTATCATTAAATGAAAGAATTTTATTTTACTTCAAATGTTATTTGCAACAACTAGAAGTTCTTTTTTGGCACAATTGCTCTATTAGCATCATTGTATGTATGTGTATCTCCATAATTTTGAACTATATAAAAGTTTATCTCAGTTAACCGTATTAAAAATTTTCAAAATTTATGTATATGTAACAATCTCACAAATTAAAGTTATTACAGCTTTTTTAATTAAATTGGTTGCTATTATCTGACTCCCAATTTGTCATTAACTTCATACAATTATCTATATCAACTTATAAGGTAGGATTATAAAACTTGAAAATTACTTGTTCACTTGCCGAACGGAAATTAAAAATATAAATTTTCTACAAACTAAGCTGTTAAATTTATCTTCGGTGATAAATTTAACTTACGCTCTACACTTTTGTTTGGTTTAAAACTAAGCACCTATACAACAACTCAAAGATATATAATCTGCATCACAAAATTTAATTATCGCGATGCTCTAAAAATAATTAAAAAGCAAATCAAAAACATTTTATTTGTATGAATTTCTAAAGTGTTAAACTAACTCCCGGGAATACGAGATTTACACGGAAACAAGACCGTTTGTAATAAAAAACACAAAAGAATGAACTAAATTTGTTTGAAAGATTTATATCGTGAAAATTAATTTGACTTATACATTTTCCAATATTTCTCTGTTCATAATACAATGAAATGTTATTAAATTTCGTAGTGATATGGGTATACAAGGTATTTATAAATAATAATGTTAGCAATCGTATACCTAAAAAAGTCTATTTTAAAGGTATTCAAATTTTTAAATAGAATTTCGTTGGATTACACCCCCAAGTCTGTGGTCCGAGGGATGCTGTATTTAACTCACTTTACCCATCCGGCATAAGATAAACAATTTAAAAAGTTAGAATCGGGAATTCCTACAACAACCTTCCTACATCTTTCGACCTTATTGGATCTCATGAGTAACATATAGAAAGCTTAAATTCTCCAATAAACGGCTACGTTCTCGTCCAACCCTGAATACACACCTAAGACTTTTGACATGAAGTCTTTTGTATGCCTGATTAAAAAGTGCTTTCATTTCACAGCAATGTATAGCTGTGATTTTTTTTACAATAGGGGTCGTTACACCTTCCGGTATTGGGTTCCCTTTTATAGAAGATGGGATACAACAAATTTATTTTTAAATAAATATAATATACGTATACAGGGAAAATTTGCGGCTTTAATAACTAATAAAGAAATAGAAAGATAAAATAATAGGATCCATTTGATATTATATTAAAGGTGATAAATTAATTTATAAGTTAATTAACAGTTACTTGTATTTATCCATTCAAAAGCAGGTATGTGCTTAATGTTTTTCAATATCTTTTGTTCTTGAATTGTATTTGAAACGTGGTTCCTCCTAGTACATATCGACTCTTGACATAAGACTGAAAGTTAGAAGTTTAAATTAGTTTAAAAATATTTAAAATACAAAATGCAAATGCTAAAGTTTTGTTTTCGAAATTCGTGGTTAGAATTTAAATAAATACTAAGTAATATGAAAATGTACAGAATAATTTTCGTAGTCATTAATAACGCCAGAATTAAACTTTTATTAAATTTTTCAATGTACACAGTATTCGATAAGGTCAATAAAATACAAAGTGGGTAGAGCAGTATCAATATTAAGCTCTAAAATTATTAATTTGAAACTTGGCGTTCCTGATCAAATTTTAATTATTAAGTACTATTTTTTACGCAGGAAGGGGGAAATATTTTCAAAGACACCACTAGCCTGTGATGGATGATTGTGTGGGATTCCTACCCTTTAAATCGCCCTCTGTCGGTAACAGCGACGACGGGAACCGCTGTTTAATCTTGATTTTAACCTTTAGTTTTCTTGACATTGGCGTTGGTCCGTTTCCTTTACTGATACTACATTTTTTTCAAAAACAGCAACCACTTGTCAGTTTTTGGAACTGAGTTTGAGTTTGTGTCTTGTTCATCTTGAAGCCGTTGTTCTATAAGAAGGCATGGTAAACAGTATCCTCCTCTTCTCAATAAGTGCATCTGTTTATGACTGCCTTCGAAATTGGAACAGATATTGTACAAAATATTCGTGTTCGATAAGGATCTGGCTGAGTTCGTAAGTTGTCTCACAGTAGGTCCTCGTGTATCACTCGCGAATGTTGCTGATTAATCTGTGCCTTCATCTACCTTTCTCATTGGTATCCCATCTTATTTGCCAAATTTGTAGAAAATCTTGCGCAGTTCTTCTGATGTGAGGGATGATTTTTAGAACTAAGCTATTCGTTATATTGCTACGAGGTCGACGGGGGCCTAAAACACTTTGACGAGGAGGGCATCGCTAGACTTCATCCTTTAAGCTCTCACCGTTCTGAGTGCCATCCGTCTCTTCACTTGTTCGAATCGCTCCGCAATAATCCTTCATTTTCATATGGGCATCACCCCATATGGGAGGTCCACAAAGTATGATAGACTCGGCTACCGACGCAGCGGTTTTATTAAATACACTCTGTGTGATCTTCATTCTTAAAGGTAGATAGAGGAAACCAATATTGAAATGCCAAAATAAGGAATTTTAACTATCATCAGTTCAAATGCATACATTTTTTTAGTCAAGTATATTTAACATTAAAGTAGAAAAATTATAAACTTAAAAAGGGGCGAGGGGTAAAATTGAATTCAATAATTAGAAAAAGAAACTAAGAATACCTCACTGAATCGGTGTTTCGGTATTATTATAATACCGATATATAGAAAATATAGAAATATAGAAAAATATAGAAATATAGAAAAATTATAAACTTAAAAAGGGGCGAGGGGTAAAATTGAATTCAATAATTAGAAAAAGAAACTAAGAATACCTCACTGAATCGGTGTTTCGGTATTATTATAACATCATCCGGTGAGTTTAATGAAAGAATCATAATTCATAATTGAAGTTTAAAATTAGAATAAATTTTGGTAGGAAAAAAATATACAGGGTGTTTATATTACACACATTCATGTGTGTATGACAAAGACACATACATATTATGTATTATATATTGTCGTGTCTTTTTAGGATAACGAAGCCATTTAAAAATAAAACCCTGTAGTTTTCCGAGATTTTATATCCAATTCCATTCAAAATATATTCCACTCTTATTCATTCATCTATGTATTTATTTTTATTTAAATAATTTTCTTCTTCTATGAAAAATTCATCCACAAATTTCAATCAAACGCACTTT
Source organism: Podabrus alpinus (assembly GCA_932274525.1). Lineage (NCBI taxonomy): Eukaryota > Metazoa > Arthropoda > Insecta > Coleoptera > Cantharidae > Podabrus > Podabrus alpinus. The sequence continues at coordinate 59,747,184 of OW026457.1, read as the reverse complement.
TTGCAAGTGTTAAATTAATATTTATTCAAACCCAAAAATCGTTTTCAAAATTACAGAAATTGTCTATCAATTACGAGTGCGCAACCCACATCTATCTCGTTGCATCGCCTTGGAGCGAGTCCGTTTAAAAATCCTTGAATTTCATATCAATATGTTATAATCAAATCACAGATTTGCCGATTTCGAAGAAATGCAATTAATTCACAACATTGACTAAGAGTGATCCATTTATTGAGTTATAGAGTGGAAAGTTTTTGTTCGAATCACAGACTTGGAATGGAATTTCTTAGCTGGCATATTTTTTTCAACTTTGTTTTTGAGTTTCTGTTAAATTCTGTGGGATCCAAAATCGTGTGGATTGCTTTCATGTCAATGTCAATTCAAGGATGCTTGAATCTCTCGGTATGTCACATGCCTTTCTCGCTCAATCATTTCACGTACAGCATTATCATTTTAGTGGCAACAACAGAAGTTGCTGTACGACCTGCACGAAAATCGTTACTGGAATTCGGAAAACCAGCTATAAACAGTACTCTTGGATGGTGCCGGAACCCAAAACAAACCGATCGATTGTTTCGACTTTAGACCTCATTTAAAATCGTAAAAAATAATGACACAAAAATTTTCACATGAAAGTTCCATTTTTTCATGCATATTATACTAACATATTATGTTTAATAAGTAATCAATGTAGGCCGTTGTGTGTCTCAGTTATAATGAAGTTGGGTGGGACTTACTAGTTAGAAGAATTTAATTCTTTTTTGACGAATAAAACTAATTTTAAAAAATTTATAAAGGTAAGCTGTGGGGGAGGGGAATCATAATATTATGAATGTATAGTGTATTTCAAATTAATTGGAATTAAAAAAAGTCTAGCATCAAATTACGTTGTTATAAAAACATACAAACTTACTGTACACCTGGTACACGCATCCACGTGGAGTCGCAAAGAGAATTTTCGTAATAGAAATATTATCCAATAATAAGTCCTTATTATAAATATTAACCAATTAGAACTACACTACTCCACGTGGAGTATGAAATGCGGGCTTTCGTTGGCGCGATAATCTTATCTCTTATATTGTTTTTCCTTGCATAGTTTGTATGTTTCTATAACAACGTAATTTGATGCTAGACCTTTTTTTAATTCCAATTAATTTGAAATACACTATACATTATATTGGTACGGATATGACTTTAATATAGGACAAACCGCTTAATAACATTTTGATAAAAGGTATTCTAGAATCCCATTGCGAATCCTATAAGTTTTTAAGTCACTTTGAGAAATAACTTTCAGAATTGATTTAATTAATTTAAATAAATAATACCAGAAAATTTCATTTTACAGATACGCACATATCCTAGACACATTTTTAAGCAAGTACGACCATTTCTCTTTAGTGTTAAAATTAAAGCAATGAAAATGTTGGTTATGAAAGATATGAAAAGTTATATGGTAGGATACGTACGATATTATAACCCAAAGGGTATATCAAGAGTGGGGATTCGTCGATATCGATTTTTAATTATTACTTTTTGCAAGAGAACACTATATAAAAAGTTTCTTATTGAATTTATTAAATACAATTTGATACAACTTTTGTCCACATTTTATTTTTCCGTAATGTATAGCACCGACTTAATGTACTCCTTGTGTTAACATAATTATGGTAATATGTTAACATGAGCTAGCCACACGAGATTTTGTATTTATTTTTATTTATAGTTATTATACTTTTAATTATTATTTATGAGTATAATACTATGACAAATATTAAGTACCTACTAATTTAATTTAAACTATTAGTAGAGTAAAACGGATTATGTAATGTATATTGTACACTATACATTTTGCATACAAATTCAATAACTTAGTTAATACTGAGCTTAATACTCTTGTACTACATATTTTCATATTATTTAGTTCTTGCTAAACTGCTAATACTAGTCGGATATGAAAAGATTAAAGACGCAATTTTCGATATATTGATTTTATCTTTAGTGTATTATTGTATGGGGTGCTGCTTTATTATTCCTGAAGGGTGTTGATTTTAAATAATATTGCACAATTAGAATGTACTACTTGTAGTACTGATGAATGATGGATTAAGTTTTGACAATACCATGATGACGCTGGATGTAGTAACTGCTAGGATATGCTTGCAATCCAACTTTCAATCGTTTATTGATTACAACGATTTTGAAAGAAATGAAGCAATAAAGTTAAACTAAAAGCATTTTTTGAACTGGAAATTATTATATTTCACAACAGGCACTTTAGAATTGCCCTCTCATATTTTTTATTAAAACTAACCGAGATTTCAAGCTGCGCGAGACATATTTTTTAATGCGCCTCGCTGGAGACATTTAAAACAACCAACTGAAATTGTAAAAAGTTAAATAAGTTTCTTGTTGTGATTGCAAAGTTTAAATATTAAATTTTCTTACGTAATAATTTTTAAAAGATTATTTTTCGTTTGCTGCTACCCCACGTTTATTAAATTAAACCGATGAACAATAACAAGAAATGAAGCTTTTTCATTTCAAAATTAAAACTTTTTTGTTTCGTTATTTCTACTTTCCTTTAAATTTTTCCTATTTGTTTGACTACTTGCATTTAATATTTAACTAGGGTAGCAGTCAGACATGTGTGGTAAATTTATTTAGAAGTAGCAAATGGCTTGTGGCTTTACACCTAGCAAATTTAAATTTTCTTTATCGCATCACGTAGATATTTAATATTTTAGGTAGTCTCGCGTATGTATTTGGAAAAGGGCCATCAGATTACCTAGGGATTTCTCATTATAATTTAATGCATTGGGTATATGAAGAGCGCAAGCAGAGAAAAGCCATCCCAAATTCTTTATGGATTCCAGGTGGGCATAATGAAAGTGAGGTTTTAGCTTTTACTCTAAGTGACTCAAGATTTATGAAAGCAAGCGTTTCAGCTTGAGCTGATTCTCATATTTTTCTGAACTGAAATATAATGTGTGAAACTATTTGCATAGGATCAACTTGCTCGTTATAATACATTTAAAAAAAATTAATGTACTACTACAAAATTTTATAAGCATTATTAATTTACTACCTTATTTACATTAAGTTCCCCTTTATGCTTACAAATTTGTTCCTATTATTAAACAAATCACAGTCAATTTAATGTAACATTACAATCAATTTGTAATTTGCTTGGCATCAAACGTCAAGCAAATTATTTATCGAAGTTAAATATTATATATTATATGATGCCACTACATACATTTTTAAGTTTAGAATGAACGAGGAAAGTTGTTCTTCATAATAATTTTTTTCAAATATTTATCAATTGATAAAATCGATGAATTTTCAACTTAACATTCAATCACGACTAATGAAAATATAGCAATCAAATTAAAGTTACCAGATGACATGTTTCGACATTAATCAGGTTTTATTCGTGATATTCATCTCCTCAGATACGCACTCATAAATGAAAATCAGTTGTTGCTGGTGTAAATTCAGTAGTGTGGCAATTAGTGGTGTTTATCACAACAGGAATGATCTTGTACTGCATTATCACGGGCGCTATACATCACCATTTGAAAGCTGCCCATATTATAATTATTATTATGTCAGCATGCTGCCACAATAATCTTCGCGTTTAATTTATAAAGCTTGATTTTGAGTGATTCTAGGTGACGATTTGGAGACTTACTAAAATAAAAGATTAATTTTTCATTAACAGTTTATTTCTTTAATTAGTCTCTCTGGGGCATGACATGAATATCTATTTATTATGTTCTCAAAAATTTAGAAACCTAATTAGTTATGAAAATTCCATATTTTATGAAAAATATTTACGCAATATAAAACAATAACAAATTGTATGTTAACATAAACACTTGAGTTTACGAAAAATAATTTTTTATTGCCCAACTTACATAGTACATACATAATTTTTTAATGCAAAATACATTTTGCGTAAACAGGTAGGCATATTTAAATTATTATGTCCAATATAACTTGGTAAATATGACAGACCGCTAACAATAATTTTTCCTAAAAATATTATCGGTTAAATTTAAAATACTGAACATAATTGTAAGTAGTTATACCACGGCTTCTCCAACTTAGATCCCATAAGCTTTTGGCAACCCGCATAAAATCCGAGCAACATCTGCGTTAAAATTATCGTCCCTTTAGTCAAAGTTTAAGAAGTTAAAAAGTTTACCCTACGCTAATTAGTAACAAGTTTCTAATACGGAAATTAGAGGGAAAGTGATTGTGAGTTGCTAAAACAAAAATGTGGGTCACTAACACGGAGTATGGTCAACTTTGGTTTCAAATTTTTACTGAAAGATGATATGGAGAAACCGCATTTTCCAAGTTTCTGAAAGAGAATTTTAACATTATTTAAATTATTGTAAATAATTATTACAAGTCAAATTTATTTTAGTTTTACTTTTTGAATTTCAATAACAGAAGAAAAATTTTAATAATAGATCATGGCATGTAATTATGTAAACTAGTTAATTAATTTAATGATGATATTGAGTTAGCGATTTTTCCAATTAAAATGTTTCGTATCATAACGGGCCATACCGGTGGTATAACCCTTGATGAACTATATTAAATTTATTTACATTTGCGTTAGTTTTGTTCATTTCACTTGGTTTTAATTATTATAACCTTTCATTTTCATTTGAATTTTTTTAAAATTATTGCATAGATGCTTTCATTTAATGCTTTGATTTTTTAATTTGTGGAAAATATTTCTTTAAAAATTATATTTCCTTTTGTTAACTAAGAGCTTTATTAAATTATATTTTCTGTAGAATGTAGAATTACATATTATATTCATCAAAGATTTGAACAACATTTATTATAAGCGAGTCGTTTGGCTTGCACGCGCCGGCAAACTTTGAAACTCGGGTAAGTTTCTCGGTCATTTAGAAAGCAATTAAAACTTTTCAATACTTTTCAAGATACAAACAATTTTAAAAATTTTTTGTTTATTTTGTAGTCATATTAATAAAAAGATTTTACTGAAGTGGTCTCAGTTGTTTACTGTGTTTAGATCTTCCTATTGATTTAATAGAAATTTTATAATCTGAATCTTAATGCGGATAAAATTTTAAACAATGAAAGATCATAGTGTTTTTTGTGTGCGTTAAACGTAAAATTATTTATTGGCATGTAAAGTTATCTAATATATTGCACAAAGCTTGGATAGCGCTTGATTTTTCCTGGCTATAAAAATTCTACGTTCGTCCTACGAAACAAGCAAAACAATTTTTTTTTAAATTTCGATCCCAATGGTATGCACATAATAAGATTCCGGTGAATTCAATTTTAATACCTAAAAATAGCGAAACACTAAGACTACTCCTAAAACCCGAATCATTTTGTTCACGTATGTATCTGCAAAATAAACAAAGGTCGGGTCGTCTAGAAATCGATTGCACCATGGAAAGTATTCCTTGATGTTCTTAATTAATAATGTGTGAATTAGTTTAGATTTTTAATTCCATTCTAGATGGTTGGAAAGCATTTCCGGCGTAATATTGAAAAAATGACAAAATCGATTATTTTCGGGACCCGGGTCTTGGAGTTTAACGGCGCGTGTTAGTAAACGACTGACTTGACGATAAATGTTACTGAGATTTTTATTTCAGATCAGTTTACGCTCTACAAAAAAAAATCAAGCATAGTTTATTACGCTATATTGCATCGTTTTCGAGATATTAGAGGTAACCAAACAGCGTTCGACTCCGGGTAGAGTCTAAAATTTCTTAACCGTCTTCCGTGCCTTCGGAGGGGATGTAAAGTCGTCGGTCCCCCTGTGTTAATGATTTTCCATCTTAACAATAAAAAACAGGGTGCAGGCACATCGAAAGGCAAGCCTGGCAAGCTACCTTGAGATGTAAAAATCAAAAAATACTCACAGGACTAATTTTAAAATTATTAAAAAACAGGTCCTGGACCTATATTAAGAGGAAGAAGAAGAAGAAACAGCGTCAAGTTTTTTTTTCTCAGACTATTAGTATTTTTTTAATCCGCAGAAGTTCTTCGAGACACAATGAGTCTCACTTCTATAAACTCAAATCTAAGCAATTCATGGAATTGGCAACCTGGAAAACTAATTGCAGGGTTAACCCCTTAAATAAATTTAAAATGTTTGACCTATTACATGAAATTAATTGTTCAAATATAAGACATGGCACGTGGTTTGCTCTTCTTTGGATCTTTTCAAAGCTGTAATATCCAAATAACTAATATATTCTATATTTTCGAATACTATAATAAAAATTACATACAGGGTTATCGTGTCTCTAAAAACAACTGCAAACGTTATATAGTAGACTTATTGGTCATTATAAGACCTATTGAACCCAATTTGTCTATATCAAAATTTACACCCCTTTTATGCAAAACTTTTCTTGTTCAATAATTTATTGATCTTGAATATCCTACAAAATATTTGCTCTTGGGTGAATTTGAAAAATTTTCCAATAATTTGTGATCAATGTTGATTATGTTTTGTGTTTCAATTGTAAGTAAACAATGCAATGAAGTTAACACTTTTTGAATTATATTATTTATAATTCAACTTTTATAAATTATTATTAAAAATACTACAAATTAAGAAACAACCATTTGCATCGACTTTAATATTGTTATTCAGAATTGATTCCTTTCTATTTCAATAAAGGTTATTAAAAATAATTTTACCTATAGTATGTATGTATGTACTATGTATAACAATTAGTGTCAGTGTACGTAAAAAAGTGTTTCGTGCTTAAACATATAAATTTTTTGTATACTATTTACTAATTCAGAATTTATTTTTAATGTTATATTCATTTGAAAAGTTATAAAATAGAGCAAAAAAGGTGTAATTGCTTATATTTGAACAAATAATTTCGTTCTAGCTTTATTTGATTAAATCGGATTTAAAAAAAGTAAAAATATAATTTTAAAATACTTTTCTATTACCTGTCGTAAACTGATGGTATGAGATATAATGAAATATTTGGAACATTTTAATTTTCATAACACTCGATAACATTTTAAATGGCATAAAAAGCAGTAAACTATTTAAAACTGTGTACTAAAAATAAAACACAAATACAAATCTTAATAGATCAAAGGAGTAAATCTCCATTGCTCACTGTTTATCTATGTAACTAATACAAAGAATGTTGACTTTGTAATTTACTGCTAGCACTAGACTTTACCAAATTTAAACATTTATTTTGTATTAGATAGGATATAAACTATCAATAGTAATACACGACCTCAATTTTGATTTAGACATTTTAGGTTGCAAACAATCAAATATTCCTGTTTCCGAAACGTTTAGATTATTCCTATTATCCAATCATTGGATATTATGGAATTAATTTAATGATATCAAATAAAAAATCATTACGTATCGAGTGAAAAGTCAAGTCAAGGAATAAAAATATCTTTATAATAGTATCTATTGTTAATATTTTACTACCACTATTACTGCTATTTTTTAATAAAACATTTTTTAATTTATAATGTTTACGGCTTAACCGATAGCTGCATATTTACAAATGTTTTTATGGTTTCGTAACCATTTTGTTTGTCAAATGTATAAATGCAATTAAACAAGTTTTAACTAAAGTTTAAATGGGCCGATTATTAATTGCGTGTTATGTTTTTTGATTATTTAACAAAATTCAAATGCAAGGATTTAAACGGAAGTGTTGATTAACAAACATGAAGTGTAATATCGGATGAAATTGTTGAAGCGATATTATACTACAGTAAGTAGTAAACTATACTTTGTAATGGGTAACAAGTTAGTATAGCATTAAACTGACCTACTGCTGTGTGGTTACAATTTGGTTCTGAAATTTTAGTGTAAATATAACAATTAAGCTTACTTCCCTTAAAGTAGTTTTATTATTTATCGAAATCAACAAATAAACTTTGAACATAATTGAAACATATTTTTGGTTTTGTTGGCATGATATTCTATCAAATATTTGTTTATTAAATATTACCATAATTATTATTAATGTTTGATAACATTATTAGATAACAATAAGCAAATCAAGTTAACATGTTACTTTTAAGGTAAATTTTCAATTTTCAGTAAGTGCTTACCTACCTATGGATTACTGTTTTGATACAACAGAGGTTCTTACAAGTTTATACGATATACATTATTTTTAAATTAGCTTTATTTTATTTTTTTGTCATGGAAATGTGCTACGCTTTATAAGCAACACTTTTAATAATTTGGATTAGCTTCTCGTTTAACTTGAAAAGATTAAAAAAGATTAACAAGGAAATTGAACATTTGTGTAATGTTGTGGGTTATCCTAATGAGGTTATTTCTAATACACCAATACTTGATTCTATAAATATTATGAAAATTTAACTTATGTATATACGATATGCTTATAAAATGATTGAAATTATTTTCGCAGATTATATACCGAAAGCTTTTACGAAATGTGAAAAATTTCACATCGGATTTCTTCAAAGGAATTAAAACAAAATATTCTTAAAGTTTTTAATAAATAATAGTGACCAATGCTAAGCTACGTTATGCAATTAAATTCTCTTCTTAATGAATTATTTATTATTTAAATATTTGTCTATTCAAAAGTCAAAATATAAGCAAAATCGTAAATGCAACTTACTTCACAACCAAATAAATTCGATTTGCTACTGCAATCCACGGGAGATCTGTCAATCATGAGTATTTCCTCAAGTAGTTAGGATTTAAGGTAGTAACACCTGTAAAAATATATAACATCTCAAAAAATATCCACATGTGAATTTATCATTTAAATAAGCAAAAATAAACTCCTGTAAGTTTTGGGATGATTATACAAGATGAAAATATTTCAGGCAAAGAACATGTTCAGCTTGAAAAAACTCCAGTCAAGCTGAAATTTGGAAGATATATGCATTTAAGCTTGCTTCCAGCTTGTTCCCATTTTTTTGCGCAACAAAATACTTGTAGACTAGCCTATTATTTCAAAATATTGATAACATCAGAAGTTATACTTGCTGCTTTGGAAGAGGGATTAATTAGGGCAATAGAAAGCTTGGTTTTATTTACAATTGCACTCACAAGAGGTAAATTAATACTTACTCTGAAAAGATTGAATCTTCCCCTGAGAAAATTATTACATACTGTAACTGACGCGCCCTTTAGTTTACATTAGTTTAAATGACGTTTAACCTAATGTTTATGAAATTATTGAAGCAAATAAAACACGATTTCTATTATTACATCATTAAACTTGTATTGAAAATAGCACTCAGACATCGTTGCATTTAAGAAATTGCTCTCAAACAATCATGAGCGCAATGCGCTCCAGATTTCTTTTTGACATCTAGCTCGTTTTCGAGCAATTACTATGCAACTATGTCTTCGTATTTACAATAGAACTCATCGATCTAAAAATTAGGTATTGTTATATTACTATTTATAAATTCACAGAACATTTCATTTTCAAAGCAATGTTTATCTGCCAATTTACTAATTTGCAGAATTTTTCTTTTCACTTTTCGCTTTGCCAAATTGCACTTTTTACAGTTGATGGAATAAAAAATATTGCAAAATTACAAAAGTATGGTTGGACGATATCTATAAACTGCATATTTAAGAATTTACTTCAGATCGCGAAGAGGAATCGGGAGAAAATTTTATTCGAAATACCTATTAATTAGAACAATTTTTCCAATTTCAATTTTTTTAATGAATCGCATTTCGATTCTCTTGAATTGAATTTTATTATAGGAACAGTATGACGTACGTCAATTTTAAAAGCCCTATTTTGTAGAGAATTTGATGTTCTTCAATTTTGATCGAATGAGAATTTTCCGCAAAGCTGAAATTCAGTTAGTTAAAGGATAGAAATCACGTTAGCGGGGCTAAAATTCTTTAGGAGGGTTAAATAAAATACGTGCCTGCTAAATTACAGCTGGCCCGGATTTTTTTTTACAAAACTTAGCTATTTTTTGGATTTCGTTGCCTGGACTCAATGAAACTGTAGCGATATCGTCAAGACATTGGGTCTGCAGCTGAACTAAATTGATAAAATTAGAAGCAATAAATTATACTATATTTGCATAATGTAGATGATCCAGTTAATCAAATTTGAAAAATATGAAATGGAAGAAACGAAAACTGGTGTGGTAAATAGCCGCGAATTACGAGTTAAAGCTCATAAAATGGACGAATTCGTCGATAATATCCAACTTTTTATTCACGTTGTATTAAAACACAAAACACGCATAAAAACTTCTCTCGTTAAATATTTACGTAGAAGTAGTGCCAAATTGTAAACGACGTCGTACTAGTACTAACTTTTAATTTCAAATCAAAGCATACAGAGTGGTACAAAATCGTATTGTTACAACTTTTGTGCTTAAAGCATTTAAATGAGTTTCAATTCCACAATGTTTGGTAGCACAAAAGCGAATATAATTTTTAACTAACATTATTGTAAACAATAATGCATTAGAATGTATTGTTGTAACCAATTATAAAGAATGAGTATATCGTAGTTCTACTCAGAATAGTCCTCGTTTATTTGTAATGAAAATATGTTAATTTCTGTTAACAAATTAACAATTCTGCTGCAGACCTTCCTCTGCTCAACTGCTAAAGTTTGTTATGTAACATAACAATAAATTTATTGTCATACTCCTATTGCGTTCTAGAATAAATTTTCAGTATGTGCAAAATAAATGCAATAATAAAAATAGTTATCGTTAATGAAAAATCTAAATAAATTGGATCAAGTTCGAATGCCACCTAAAATTATTAATTTTGTTGCATGCCACTCAGCTGTAGGTTGCTTACCGCTGGATTAGTCTATGAACATAAATAAATAAACATGTTTAATTTCACAATGTTATCCTTTGTTTTATTGCAGATGCTGTATAAAATTACGAAGTAACAAATAGGGCTACGATTATGCAGTGATGTAAGTATTTTTTAATTAAAATTTATCTTTGTGTGATATACCCTGAATGTATGTAGGTACATAATACAATATAATAAAAGAACGTTCAGCACATAATAGATTCTGAGGTAAATTTCTCAATCTTTTTATTTTACAACTCACGATAATGTAAAATCTACTTTTAGAAATATCATAAAATTCAAATCTATTTCAAGATGTAATATAAAAAAGCACTTAAGTACATGAACATAGTTCGGTATTTATTTTATTTCCCATATTAAGGTATGATTTTAAAATTGTTAAAAGAAATTAATAAAAAAATGTAGCACTTTTTTTTCACTTTATCGAATGCGATTGTTATGTTTTCATATTTTACTTTATTTGAAAATTTTTACCAATTTATTGCTACTGGTAGAATTGTGCACGATCAATAAACTATCTGTAGCTAAAAGAACGACCCGATTTCTCCAAGGAGTGCTATGTATATTATTTTAACGAAATTTTGACAAGATGTTTGCCATTTGTAACAGCTTCTGATATTACAATTCAGCGATTGAATATTATTTATTATTAAATTCCAACAAGGCTCACAAACCAAACTGGCAGGCATAGATAGGCTGGTGTAACAGAAGTTACTGCCTTCAACAAATCGTTTATGAACTTTGTGTAATTGAAAAAGGCTACGTAAATTTAAACGAATACTAAATATTTAAATTTATTTTAGAATTACACCGCTTTAATTTTTTAAAAGCTGTCGCTTATTTAAGTTAAGGCTTTCGGTTATTCTTTAAGTTAAAATTCGCAACTGTAATTGCAGAATAAAATAATTACAGCGATATTTCATGTTTAAAATCTAACAAAAACACAAGAGAAAGGAGGAATTAAGTATTAGAATCAATTTAACTTTTAGATGTCGAAAATTGTATGTAAAATTGGATAAAAGGTAGCAAAGTAAACATCAGCAATTCAATTAACTAAGGGTTTGGAATGCTCTTGCTTCTTGATTAAATACATTTTAATTTAGTAAGCCATTGATTTTTTTAGTATTCATTACATTAATTTATACGCTTTGTTAAGTCACAATATCTTTCCGAGGCCTAGAAGGTAAGATTTAAGACGTTTTAGTTAGTTACAATAGATTTTATTAATACATTTATAAATGGAGTATGTAGGTTTCTACGTGCATAAATTTTAAATATTACTTCTTAGAAATTTAGAAACTTCCAAATTACTTAAATGTTGCTCAGACCCTCCTACCTACGTGTTTCGAAAAGTTTTTTCAACCGTAATTAAATTCCTTTTTTTATTTATTTAAATGCAATTTTCAACATTACAATGTACCGGTGGATGAAACTTTAACAACAGCTATTTAAGATAGTTTTAATATTTTCAAAACATCATAGTTAGAGTGGGTGGCTTGAACCCCAAGCGAAATAAATATGCTTAAGAAATAAAGCTCACGAAACTTTATAACATGAATAGTTGTTATATCTTTCCATTTTAAACGATTTAACAAATTTTGAATAATTCAGATAAATTGTTATTAATTTAACAATCACATTTTATTTATTATATATTTCTATACATTTTGTATAACAATAACTATTGTTCATAATAATTTCTCAAAAGCTAATCCCGAAATACTAAACAATCAAAATATTTGTGGAAACTACGGATTAATATTGAAATCTAACCAGGATCAAAGACAAATCTAAAGGCATTAGAATCGAAATCGAGGTACCGGCCTTGATGTCCTTGCTCTGTATACCGCACACCAAACTGCCTGCAAAATTTCTAAATTATTACTACAATACATTGCATGGCTGCATGGTTGAATAGTTTGAACGAAAACATGCCAAATAAATTTTCAATGTTAAGAGCGAGCCAAAGGAAAGTGTTTATTTTCACTAAATTCATTTTAATAAGGTTAATAAATATAACTACTTCACGCTAGCATTTTTCTGAAAATTATAAATAAATATTATGGCGAATAGAGCGCTGTAATCTTGAGCTGAAAGTACCAGGTTCTATTCCTAGTTTAGGAATCAAACTAAAGTAGACCTGCTTACCGAAATTATAATCCATAATTCTGCCACTAAACACACGCACCTCCCTAACCCGGTGTAGGTAACTGTGGGGTTGTAATGTCGAAACCCTTCTATAATATTTACTGTAATAATCGTTATTATAATCTTATACTTAATCACGGTTACTATAATCTTACCTTTGAATATAAATATTGGTCATATTATTTTAAACCAAAATTTTTTTATAGATTAGTAGCTAACATAGATGGTCAACCGAACACTTTTAGCCATCTAGTACGTGTATAACCTGAAGACCGCATTTGAAGGATTACGGCCATAAGTGTAAGTCGCTGACTTGTCACACAAAAATTTGTTCGTTCTTTATTTCCTCTTTCTTCCCTATTTGATAAAAAAATATAATATAAGAATTAGCATAAGTATAGGACCCATATAATTGTTGTGTTTCTCTTCAGTTGTTTAGATTCTTGACAGAAACGTCGTTGTTCCGCTTAAGGCTATCTTAATTTGACTTCTTTCTTCTGCTTTCATTTTGGCGTTTTATTCCTTACGGAATATTGCCGCATCGTTGGATGCTTTGGAATCCATTTTCTGGATTGGATTAGTTCCCATGTTGGCTTCTATATTTTGCTTCTTTATAGGTTTTCATGAATTCTAGCTTGTCCAATAACTCTCCTCCGTAATACTCTGTTGATGTTCCTCTCTTTCCAGTCATCAATTCGCATGGATCCCTAGTCATTTATCACCTCATCTTTCCATTTTGCTCTCGGTATTCCTTTTGGTATTTTTATATCAGAGTTCCACTTCATTATAGTTTTAATTGTTCTTCTTCGTTGTACCCTCATAATAATGTGGCCCATCGATCCTATTCTCGTTGTTTTAACGTGTCTCGATATGTCTTCTCCTTCTATTTCCTGTAGTATTTTATTGTTAGTTTCTTCTCCAGTACTGCTTATCTCAGACCGTTATTGGACCAATCATTCTTCCTTATTGTTTTCCATTCGAATATTATCAGCTTTTTCTCTTCTATTCCTGTGAGATACATTATTTCTTTCTCATATTCTATTACAGGTCTGATTTTTGTTGTTTTACCAATTCGTGTATTTTTAGAGGCTTTTATTTCATTTGTATTATTAATTGGAGTTTTAGGTATTGAATATTCTCACTTCTTCGAACGTTCGAACTTATGTCGTTCTATCTGTCTTTCTTGTATGGTTTTGCCTCTCTCTCTATAGAATTTCATGAATTTTGTCTTATTCTTCTTTACATCAAGTTCTACGCTCTTTGACTCTCTATCCAACTTTTTGAAGGCTTCTATTAGTGTTTTATGTGATCTTGCAACGCTTATCACATAATCTGCATACACAATTATTTGTGCTTATTTGTTTATAATAGTACCTCCTTGTGCAGTTCTTCTTACTACTCCCTCCAGTACAATATTGAATAGCGTGGCCGATAGCGGATCTCCTTGTCACACTCCTATGCACATTGATATCAAATTCCTACATTTTTCCCAATTTTGTAATTATTTCTGCTTTTGTTTTATCTAGTGTCATCTGGATCATCTGGTATCAATTTACCAGGAATTCTCATACTATGCATACATTACCTTAGCAAATTATATTATAGATTTTCCCGGTTCAGATTCATTTTATTCTGGAATTTTGTATTCGATGACCCCCGATTCAAATTTGCTCGATTCAAATCTCCTTATCTGGTAATAGCACATATCGCTACCATAATGGCAGAATGTCGTATGTGAAGTTTGCATTGTTTTGAGATAATGAGAGTAGAATAAACACCACAATTTGTGAATTCAATATTATACTTCAAGTGTACGTTCAAACTCAATAACGTTGCAAGTTACACCTACGATGTTCTGTCAGATCATAGAGCTGAAGTTTACGAATATTTTTATGTAGTACATATGTCTAAAACTCAAAAAATGTTACATACGACCTTCTGCCATTATGGTAGCGATATTATGCCATCAACCTTTAATATTTAAGATCTATTACGAAGAATGCCTAAAAACAAATAATTTGTAGCGTGATTTGTCTTAATGACCAAATTTGAAGGCTACATAAAAGCAACTGAATGGTCGCTTGTGTTAGGTATAGTACAATAAATTATTAGTTATTGATCGTTGTATGACAAGTAAAACTCCCTAACTACAGCTTTCAGCAAAAAATGAGATTTCTTCACGAAGTATTCATTCTTTTATGACAATATTTGCCAGGAAAAAGTTATAAATTCAATAGAATGCACCAAAACCCATTTTATCGTAAATAAATAGAAAAAGTCATCAACTGCATTTAAGTATTAGAATGCTACAGGAAAAACTCATTATTGCACTTAATAACTGCAGTTCTTGATACCAATTACTGAGCAAAAATAGGCAGATTTAATAAAATTGGCAAATGCTGGACACAGTGGCGTACCTAAAGGGGGGTGGTGGGTGGGGCGGCAGATATTTTGGGGCGCCATTCTTTATATTTTAAGTTGTAAAAACCAACTTGTTCACTTCATAAGTTTACTATTTTTTTTGTAAATTAGGTATATGTTTCCTCTCATTGGTGGGGAACCTGCGACCTTTATTTATGTTATTAATAAAAACCTTCATTTGATTGACTTTAGAAGGGCGGCAAATTTAAAACCGCCCCGGACGGCAAAAGTTCTAGGTACGCCACTGGCTGGACACATGCCTGAAGAACTGAACTGAATCAGATCGGTTGCCAGAGCCGAATTATGATGAAATCGGCGAAGAGGAGTAATCAGTTTTATCATAACCATAAGCTGCTCTTAGCCTGGAAATTTTTCGAAAATAATTTTTACAAGCAATGTATGGATTTTCACCAAAGGGCCGAGCTAAGACATTCTATGAAATCTGTGAATCGGACGCGGTATATAAGTTTTGAGTAACTGCTGTGGACTTAGCCTTACTGTATGCAGACTTTGTTGTACTTTCAGCAATATTTGACATGGAGAAAATCAAGGAGTCAAACAATTACAGTCTACACTTATACTGCCGTCCTAAGCTAAGAAGCATTATAGTAATTATCAACACTTCTATAGCGTATCAGATGATTAACATTCCATTACACTAAATATTATCAAAACTCCGCGTACTCTATTTTCATCAGATATTCTTCTCGTTTTAGTGTTTTCGTGTGATAAAGATATACAGGGTACAAAGAAAAATTTGTAAAGCATTGCAAAACTTCGTTACACTTTGTCACTTCACCGCTATGGCAACCATGTGGAGGGCCAGAATCAGCTATTTATAATAGCAGTACTACGACATGTAAAATATGCAAATTTTTCTTTTGACATTTTGCATGCAATTAACAATTTCAAAACTTTGTCAATATAATGTTAAACAGGCTATGTTAAACGTCTTCGTGCTTGCTTTATGTATGTAAAGATCCTCGAGTTCGCCTTGCAAATGGGTTGGCTTAAGGAGTGACAGGGTTTGGGGGCCGATGTATTGGAAGTAGCACAATAGATTCAGTTTAATGGCGTTGTTGCGTTGCGTTTGAGCGTTTTGTCTTGGCTTTCCAACGACCGGGTGTAAGGCCGCGCTATCTGAGAGCTAGGCAAATATTACGGTAAGTTTGGTATAAATATTCTTTATTTTCAGTTGAGGTGGTGGTTTTTTTAACATGGAACATGTTTTTACGGTCGTTACCTCGCAAAAATCGACACCAAAAACCGACACCAAAAATCGACACGAAAAATCGGCACTACATGTATAATTCAAATTTATCTTATCTATAAAAATGCTTGTATGTATATATGTGTGTATATATGTATGTTCCGCATAGACGCCTAAACCCCGTAACTGTGGGCGTTGAAACTTTCACGAGATCTGGCGACATTCAATAGTAAACTTTTCGTCGTCTTTGAATTTAGTAATTCGTCACCATAAGACGGTCATCAGCAGTTAAACACTTCAGGTCACAGTCGTTGTCATAGTTACGATGCGATTTTGACGCTAAAAGATTAATTCAATGACATTGACATATTATAGTCAGTAGCGGCTCGACAAATAGGGGGCACAACTTTGACTAACCTTAAAAATGACATTGACATATTATAGTCAGTAGCGTTGCACAATATTTTTAAAATTATCAAAAATCATTTTGCATATACAGGGTAAAACATAAATAGTGCGCGTTTTAGCAAGACGGGCCCCCTTTTCATAACCTAGAGAGTGACCCTGATAGTGTTGAATTGCCCCCATGGGCCCCCCGATAGTGTCAAAGTGACGGCATTAACTACATAACCTAAAAATCATTTTGCACATACAGATTTAACTTTACATGAAGATGTAACTTTACGTGAAGATTATGTATGTATGTGTGTATGTATGTGTGTCTGTATGTATGTATGTATGACAGATGACAGATGACGGATGACAGCTGACAGATGAGATGACAGATGACGGATGACGGGTGACAGATGACGGATGACAGATGACGGATGACGGATGACAGATGACAGCTGACAGATGAGATGACAGATGACAGATGACAGCTGACAGATGACAGATGAGATGACAGATGACGGATGACAGATGACAGCTGACAGATGACAGATGAGATGACGGATGACAGATGAGATGACAGATGACGGATGACAGATGAAGGCCGAACAACTTTGGCCTTCACGGATCTATTATTGTCCGCCCTGTGAGGCCGAAGGCCGAACAACTTTGGCCTTCACGGATCTATTATGGTCCGGTCTGTGAGGCCGAAGGCCGAACAACTGTGGCCTTCACGGATCTATTATGGTCCGGTCTGTGAGGCCGAAGGCCGAACAACTATGGCCTTCACGGATCTATTATGGTTTCACCCTGTGAGGCCGAAGGCCGAACAACTATGGCCTTCACCGATCTATTATGGTCTTCCCCCTGTGAGGAAGACTTTATATAGGTCGCAGAACTCGCCGGAATTGTGCAAGAAGACGCAAATCCACCTCTTCGTGGAAGATCCACCTCTTTGCGGAAGATTTAACTTTACCTGAAGATTAATTTGTTTTTAATTGGTTTTCTAAAGAAAAACTCGCCGGAATTGTGCAAGAAGACGCAGACCCACCTCTTCGTGGAAGATCCACCTCTTTGCGGAAGATTTAACTTTACCTGAAGATTAATTGAAAAGTGAAAATTGTGTAAAAACTTTGGACGTATGTAGCGCTCTTATTTACGCCAGAAATGGACGGGCAAACCGTTTTTGGGATTAGTTTAGTTCCATCAAGACAAAAATTGAATTTAACATTGGAAGCATTTAATTACGACAAAAACTACGATTACATGAATCACGAGGATGTAGCAATAGGTGTTATGAACAAACTTTGCTTGCATTGTCGTGTTTCGAAGTTCGCTAAGGAATCACCAGGAATGTGTTGTTCGAACGGCAAAGTTGTTTTGCCACCGCTGATTGATCCACCTGAGCCGCTTCTAAGTTATCTTACTGGCACCACTGCAATTTCAAAACACTTCCTGCTAAACATTCGCAAGTACAACTCATGCTTTCAAATGACTTCATTCGGAGCAACAAACATTTTCTCCAACGTCGGTTACATGCCCACAGTCATTTTAAAGTTGAAATAATAAAAAAATTGTTCATAATGTGTTGGTTCTGTTTACTATACGTATGTCTAGCGCCGCAGGCGCTAGTAGTTTATAATTTGAATATAGAGTAGATTATCGAATAACATCTTCGCATTCACAATAATGAATTTTCAATAACAAAATTTTTATTAGCAAAATTTTAAATCAGAAACCGAGCGCAAAAAGAAAATTTGCTTATATATATATTAAATTTTTATTACCAACATAAAAATTATAAGGGATTATCCTATTATGACCAACAGTAAGAAGAAGAAACGAGATAGGCACCCCTAAATCTCGAGGAAAACTATGATAAACGGTTTTTTTATAACTATCAACATTTATTAATTAAGGAAAGTTGTTCAGATTATCAAATAAAGCAGGTGTTCAAAAAAAAACATGTTCCGTGTTAAAATTCTACAGTGCAATAAATAATAATACCGCAATGAAAAAATTACAACCGAATACAAAAAGGTTCTTCGATAGTTGGTCCAGCAGCTTTACTGCAGGGAGCTGGTGCGGTTGAGAAAGCTTGTGGTAACCAACGGCTTCACTTTAATAGTATTTCGTGATAATTGGATTGTAAATAGCTTCCAATTCTATTCTTTTCTGTTCATATATTTTCCTTTCTGCTAATTGATTGGCATTCAACCAGGCAATAATTTCGTTGCATTTTTCTAAAACGGTGGCCTTTTCACTTTCAGCGATCTTTCCTTTAAATATCTCCTCCATGGCGGCCCTAACATCGAAACAGTAGCCTTCCAAATCATTCCTGGCAGAAATTGTGTTTCTTTGTTTCTCATCTTCGGCACAATACTTCTCAGCATCATTATAATCATTCTTTCGATTTCTTTCTTGCTATGACGACTTTTATCGTTTGTAATCGTTATCTTATTTTCTCTCTTGGTAGATTTATCCATAGCAGTTACTTTCAAGATACCGTCGGCGTCGATGTCAAAGGTGACTTCTATTTTTGGGACGCCACGTGGCACGGCTGGGATACCAACAAGTAAGAACTCTCCCAGGAAGTTGTTGTTTTTGACCATGGCACGTTCACCTTCATACACTGAATACAACATAGATGTTTGGTTAGCAACGTAAGTCGTAAAGGTCTTGGTTTCCAAGGCTGGGATGGTCGTGTTACGTTTAATTACGGAATTCATGATGCCGCCAGTGGTTTCGACACCCAAAGATAGCGGAGTAACGTCCAAAAGCAGCAAATCTTGAATCACTTTAGACTTGTCACCATATAAAATAGCAGCTTGGACGGCGGCTCCATATGCTACAGCTTCATCGGGATTGATCGATTTGTTGAGTTCCTTACCGTTGAAGAAATCTTGAAGGAGTTTTTGTACCTTCGGGATACGGGTGGAACCGCCAACCAAAACAATTTCGTGAATTTGACTCTTGTCCATCTCGGCATCACGAAGCGCCTTTTCAACTGGTTCCATGGTGGAACGGAACAAATCAGCGTTTAATTCTTCAAATCGGGCACGTGTGATCGATGTGTAGTAGTCGATACCTTCGAACAAGGAGTCGATTTCGATACTGGCTTGGGTTGAAGACGATAAAATTCGCTTGACCCGTTCACAAGATGTCCTAAGACGACGTAAGGCGCGTTTGTTGGAGGTCAAATCTTTATTGTACTTCTTCTTGAATTCCGCAACAAAGTGGTTGACCATGCGGTTATCAAAATCTTCACCACCGAGATGAGTATCGCCAGTTGTTGATTTTACTTCAAAGATACTATCTTCGATCGTTAAAATCGAAACATCGAAAGTACCGCCGCCTAAATCAAAAATTAAAACGTTTGTTATATTATCGGGTCCATTTTTGTGTAAACCGTAAGCAATGGCAGCCGCGGTAGGTTCGTTGATGACACGTAAAACTTCTAAACCCGAAATGACGCCAGAATCTTTGGTAGCTTGACGTTGTGCGTTATTAAAGTATGCAGGAACCGTGATAACTGCAGCCTCAACTGTTGTTCCTAAATAAGCTTCAGCGGTTTGCTTCATTTTAGTCAAGACCATAGAACTGATCTCTTCAGGGTAAAAAGACTTGTTTTCCCCTTTGTACGAAACTTGGATTTTGGGTTTTCCACCATCACTAATGACTTTGAATGGCCAATGTTTCATGTCAGCTTGTACGGTTGTATCTCCATATCGTCGCCCAATAAGACGTTTGGCATCAAAAATTGTGTTATTTGGGTTCATTGCAACTTGGTTTTTAGCGGCATCACCAATGAGACGCTCGGTGTCGGCGAAAGCAACGTAGGACGGCGTGGTGCGGTTCCCTTGGTCGTTGGCGATAATTTCAACTTTTCCATGCTCGAAAACTCCAACACAAGAGTACGTGGTTCCAAGATCGATACCAATTGCGGGCGTTTTTGCAACCACCTGTGTGTTTCCTTTAGATTTTAATTTAAACATATTAAAAGTTTTGCTGTTACGAGATATATATTATCATAAGAATCTTGTGCTCTTATATAGGTAAAATATGATGTTGACGTTACCAATCGAAACATATTGTAAATAAGTAAACCTCATTTATGAGCAACTCTCTGTATATAACGGTGTTAGTAAAAAAAAGGTACCAGGCGTTAATGTGCGCGATCTTTTCTTATCTTATTTTTTAATTAGGTTTTCTGAATTCAGACATAATAGAACCTACAAATTAACGTGAAATCCGAACCATGGCACAAATAATTCGTTATTCAACCCACGAACATCAGGTCCATAATTTTATTCCCTCGTGCCTGCAAAAAACTATATGCATGTAAAAAATACAAAAATTTAACTATTGAAATATAATTAAAAATATTGTGCAAAGAATGCGTTTACAAATTTGCAATATATGGCCACAAAAATAAGCAAATTATTGGAATTTAAAATTAAAATTGCCGCGGGAAATTTACTCAATATCGCGTAATCATTGTTTTTTTATTTCAATTAATAAAGAGTGTTCCAATATAAACCGATCAAAAATTGACCACTTGTACAATATAAGCTCTTCTGATGTCGATTTGTTTACTTTTATACGTCATATTGCATCAAATCTAAAAGGAAATAACTCTGAGCCAGGAAATACGTGAAAAGCATGAGTACTTTTTCGGATTCATATGGAACTTATCGGGCGATTCGTCTCCCACTTTGGTTATTTAATATTACCTATTGTATATTCAAGTATAATTAAATAAATTCGGAAATTTGAATCCGTATAACACATTCGCAAGGTTCCTTCAGGAGGAACAAATTATTAAAATCTGTTTGATAAAATTTGTAGATAAATTAATATTAATGAAATACGGTTTCTGAACTATACACTGTTTGCAGTTAGTGACCTTATAGTTATACAACGTGACTGAACAATCTAATAATAGAAACAAATTTAATCTTCAAATTTTTTAATATAAATTGTCAAAACGAAATCCGATGCTGAAAGTTTTAACAAGCTGTGAAATTGTAAAATGGCTAAGTGGTGAATGCAATTTGTAAATGGAACTACATGTATTTCAATATACATACTTTATATTCTTATTTGTAATGTATTTTTTTTAAAGGCAGAAACTCCAACAGAAATTAAATTTTAACATATTGAGAATGTTGAAAACTGAAAATGGGTTAGATAACATTGTAACAACTATTTGTAACACTACGACATGTAAAATATGCAAATTTTTCTTTTGACATTTAACATTTAATTAACAATTTCAAAACTTTGTCTAAACACATTTGTCAATATAATGTTAAACAGGGTAGGTTAAACGTCTTCGTGCTTGCTTTATGTATGTAAATGATTGCAATTTAAACAATTATGAGTTGAAATATATTGAGGTACAAAATACAAACTGTTTACTTCCTCCAAAGTAATAACTCATTCCTTAAACAACGGTATTATATCAACAGCTTCTAGTAAAATTGTTATATGTATTTTGGTTGAGGTACTCGTAGTTAGCTAATAAGTTTTCTCGGTATCGGGAAATAAGGGGCGATTAGGAAGTAGCGGAATTTATCATTTACCCCAGAACCGGTAACTTGACTGCCAGACCTCTGTTTAAATCAGAACTGTAATAACCTGCTTGTCAGTGGCACATGCTCTCTTGTGCAGCGAGGCTTTAAGTTCAACGTCAAAATTCGATGGAAATAGTTTATTAAGATATGAGAAACGACGTCCTGTATTTTGTGTTATTGACGGCAAAACAATTGTTTCTCTATGGACAACGTTAAAATAAAATTTAATGGTTTTTTATTATAAAAAGCGACATTTATTTTCCTGCATTTAGTATTAATTATTTTTATGTTTATTTGATTGATTTATTTAAATATTAACGTATATATTTCAAGATATTTACCCAACAAAGTACTTTTGGGCTGTGGAATTATTTACAGCATTATAATTTTTTCAGGGTTGTCATTTTAGAAAATATCTTTTTAATAAATTGTACCACATAAAGACCGCTCTTCAACAATCAGGCACAATAGCGGTATAACAGAATAGGCGTAAAATTTGATTATCGATAATCCATCACAGACGAAAATTGTTCGACACTTTTTTAATATTCCGTTATCTACAAAATTCATGAAAAAATCATAAAAGGCGCAGCTGTTAATAATTTGCTTATTGTAAAATTTCCATCCACCAAAAATAGCAATTACATTTTACATACTATAATAAGCAAGAAAACTAATTCTGTTTGTTAAAACAAATGAATTACTTTTTAAATGGCATTTGAATGCAGAAGTCATGTTATGAATACAAATTGAGCATTATCAGCAAGTGTTTTATTATGATATCCAAGTAAATATCACTTGGTTCTTAAAAGACAAAATTACGCGATAATTATAATCCGTTTCATTATCATGATCTACTTGTCAAATTAAAATTTAAAGATCAATTAGTGATAAATAGACATACTATTAGTATCATTCCAAATTTTATAATTGCCCGAATAACTGAACTGATAGAAATTTGACAAAGTACTTTCTAATTGATGGAGAAATATACTCGGTTTATTGAATTGCTGTAATTTGATTGCTGTTCATACTTTACACTTAATGGGTACGCATTACTCTCATTTTAGTCATATAAAGCCTATATTGTAAAGTACTTATAAAATTTATTAGTTTGGGTTTACATTATTGTACAATTCTAAGTTGAGTTTTTCGCATTTATAAAATATTGATTAAATGTATTTTTCTTCTAACATTGTAATTGGTTTATATTTTGAATATTGCGAATCTCATATTTTCGACATCTGCAACTAATACATTATATAAATAAAATTCCACATACGTCTTTTTGAGGGTTTCCTATAATATTGTATTCCTCATTTTATATTTACATTTCTTATTAACCAAATTTAATTAAATGAAATGTAACTTTCATACAATTTATTGTTTAAATATAAATTACTACGATGTCGTTTAATCCTTATTTGGGCTTATCAAGTAACCGTAATATATCAAAACCCAAATAATTCTTATGTAGTCACAACAATACTTTTATTTTAAACAATTAATTGCATGTAAGTTACATTTCATTAATTTGGATAATAAAATAAGTAAATATCAAATCAACAATAAATTAGAATCTTACATTTAAGTACATATAATTTTAACTGCAAGTTTAAAAATATTCAGATTTAAGTAAACATATATTTCAAAAAATGAATATTTGAATTTAGAATAAAAGGGGGAGTAGCAATTAATAAAAACAAGGGACTAGGGATCGATTGCGCCAACTTTTGCAGACATCAATATTAAATAGTGATTTAAAATTGGCATTTTGACAGGTTGGTGCAATTCAATTTTTGGATTTTGACAGACAGACCGACAAATTCAAGTTAATTATTTCTATTAAATCAATTTAGGTCAATGCATTTTTTGATTACATGTCATTTTGAAATCACCATTAAAAGTTAATTAAATCTTTACTAAATAAAGCACAACTTAAACAACAAAAATAAAAAGTTTGTAAAATAAATCATTCCTAAAACTTTGCTTTGCTTATATCAGTAAAGCAGTCAAGAATTGATATTTAAAACTTTTATTGTTCTATAAAAATTATAGCTTATGTCGTGTTTAAATTTTTGCAATACTATGCATGGGTATTGAATATGTTTGTGATAAATCGAAGGGACTGCAGTTGAGGAAATATTGTGCATCTTTATTATAAAGCAGTCAATAAACTTTAAAGAAAAACATACATAAAATATACAAGAGTTCGTGTAAAGAAGCATTTATTTACTTAATTTAATAAAATCATTTATCGGAATTGCTGCATTGAAAGTTTTAAAAACGTCGCACCGTCTGGCGGTTTACTTTGGAAGCTCCGCGGGATAGTAAACGAAAATTGTTTATCAGGGTGTATGATATTGCACGGTAAGAACTGTAACATATTTTTTTTATTTCTTTAAAATTGTGAAATACGACATTAAATCTCTATATAAGTTAGTACTGCAGTGATCCTGTCCGAATTTATAACTTGCCCCTACGATGTTCGCCAATTAAAATGTGCAGGGTTAACCTAGAAAACTTTTATTCATTATTAAATTATTTATAATTTTAATTATAATGCCAATGATAATGACAATAAATATTCAATGACCTAAACCGATTTTATTAATTAAATATTTTATGTTACTTTACTTTCTTTTTTAATTCTTCGCTGTTCGTAAAATTTGCCTTACCTTGTAAATATGTAAGTGATCCTATAATAGTGCGATAATAATATTTGGTTTCTTGTGAACCAATAATTTTGAATTTATATTAATTTGTTGATTTTTCCTTACTTAGTGAAATTCTTTTTAAATGAAAGAAAACTTATTGTGTTTGTGAATTTGATTAACATAATTAAATCAATTAGTTTAATAACAACAACCAAAAATAAACTTAAAATTAACGTAACCTAACCTAAAATTTACATGGAACAATTTTATATAAGTTTTCACTGATTTTTCTATTAACTTCAGTGCCACTGCTTGCCTTTTCAAATTCAACTGGAAACTCTATCTTGCAATCAGCTTTTTTTTTAGTTTCTGCAAAATATTCCAAAATCAATTCCTCCTTGGACGAAATTTAATTAATTTCTCAAATTTTGATGTTAATCAAACTCGTTCTTAATCGCCTAATATAAATTAAATTTTTTTAGAATTTTTGATATGCTTGATAAATGTTTCCGTTTTTTTGTAATAATTAAATGAAGTATCAAACTTCACTAATTAAAATTCATCATAGCTAAACATTAAAATTGAATTTTTATTTTTAAATTTATTTATCGGTTGGATATTCTCTTTCAACAGGGTAGGGTTCCTTTTTTCGTAATCGAAAAACTTTCTTCTCGTCAGCGTCTTTGTTTTGCAAAATTTTACCCCACCTTTTATCGATGCACTTATATTTATATAAACTTTAATCCTAAACTTATTTTTAACACATGAAGTGATTTTAGAAAGAAAGCAACCTTGTCAACAATTTCAGCCGAATTCGGTCCAATTTAAGAAAAAATTCATATAAATCTTTTGTAGTTGCAAAATTAATCCTCTTTTTACCGTATTATGTGACTCATTTGAAGATAAAATATTTCAAGTATAAATTCATTTTACTTGATGTCAAGTTTTAGCAGTCGATTTTTAAGAAATCAACCCCTCGTGTGGAGTGTTTTTATTAAAGATGGATATGTTTTAGAAAAATGTATGTCTGTTTAATATGAAGAGTTCAGTGTGTTTGAAAATGATGTTTAATTGATTATATTTTAGGTATATCCAGGAGGATGTCCGTTTCATTACAGTACTTAAAGGTACGTTTTCACCGATGAAGATAGATATAAAATTATATCCGATTATATCTATTGCGCTCCCTTTCTATTGCATTGCAATATTATGTATATCTTCGTCTATGAAATCGGGCCCTTAAATGAACTTAAATAGTTGCGGCTTTGAATCATATTTGTGTGAAACTACGGTAGCTTTGGGTTGTACTATTACATTTAGATAAAATACATTAAACTAAGAATGGCAAATTGAATTTTTAAAATATTTGAAAATTTTATTTTAATATAAAGTTGGATCCATCTAATCTATAATTAAAAACAAATCATGAATGTTTTGTATCTACTTAAGTTTTTATAATATTGGAACGTAATTACAAGTATATTTCGTTAGTGCTGGTCAGTGCCTTACTAATTGTCTACTCCCAAATTACCAAATTAAGTATTCTTTCAGTACCACTGAAAAAATTAACAAAAAAGTTCAGAACTAAAAAGTATTTATACAAATTAAATAATACATAAAGTATTTCTAAAGCGTTCTGGTTGATAGAAACGACTTTTATTGCAGTCGAATACATGACCATTTCAAAAACAAACGAAGTGTTTAGAAAATTTGCGAAATACTTTTGAAAGGTGGCGGAAAGTGCTCATGATTCTCTTGAAATTTTAAGCTAAGTGAACACAAAAGTAGGTTTGTAAGTCGAAAATGATATCGCTTTTTGTCAGTGGATGCCTGAGGAGCTGAATCCCGATAATATTTAGAGGGTAACGGCGAAACTACAGTCACATGATAAGACGATAGCGATTCATTTTTGATAAGCTACTCACGTTCACAACTTGAATGCATGAAGGTATTCATTTGTACTTTTTCTAAACACTTCGTTTGTTTTTGCAATGGTCATGTATTCGACTCTAATAAAAGTCGTTTCTATCGATCAGAACGCTTTAGAAATACTTTATGTATTATTTAATTTGTTTATATTTTAACAGGTTGTTATGTTTGATCTATGTTGAAATTTGCTTTCAAATTCAACATAGAAAGTTGATAAAAAGAATTTTTTTAATGCCATTTTCAGGTTATATTAAAAACGATAAAGTAATTCGAAGTAAGATGTGGAACATACCGGAAAAAAAGAAATGCTACATTATTTAATAAGCGTGACGAAAGAGATGTACAGGAAGACCCAGATTTCCACTGTTCTACTGTTCAAACCTTAACCCCGAAATAATGGTGCGCGGATATTATACATATTGACGGGTAATCGCTAGGACATTTCTCGGGCAGTTCTCTTTACTTTATATTTTGAATTTAAAACCGCGCTAATTTAGAAAAATTGAAACTCAATATTACACACCACAACCACGAATCCATTGATTATTCAAATTAGATAATTCAGTGGTTCGGATTACACGTTAAACAGTGGGGTAAATATTATACTGTAATATTTTTTATATGAAAATAACATTTTCTGTGCTTGAATTTACTTGATGGAAATTAAATTGGTTATTAAGTGAAATTGTGTTTGATTTGAATTGAATATAAAACTCGGAAAACCACAGGGTTTTAATTTTAAATATCGTAGCTTCGTTGTCATAAAAAACACGACAATATATTAATACATAATATTAATACCAAAGTTTGCTAGTAGCTAATAATGCATGAATTACATATTATAAAATTCGTTATTAATTTTATCTTTATCTTTACAGTACTTGGGTACCAGTCAAAAAATCGTTAAGAATTAGTGGGTACCTACAAATTCCAAATCATACAATTAATTGACTATATATTTAACAAATTTAGGGAATTATCACAAAATAACATAATAGAAGAATGTAAATTCTATGGAAAATTTATATCAGCTAATATAAATAACGCATGTAAATAAATAAAATATATTTTATTATGTTAAATATAATTTAACATAACCAGTTGTTCGATAATATCCCTGTATATTCATAACTGCAGGGAAGACCTTAAATAACAAAAAATGAATTTGTGCCCGACTTTATATAATATAATCATTATTATACATAGTACTGCATATTATTAATCATTTAATATTGATTACCTAGAACCCTGTGATCACGATATACACAGTTGATTAGAAGCGCGTGAACTTTCATGTTGAGCAAATGTAACAATTTGGTATACTGTATTCCCTTTACTTTATTCTGAATTAATTATCAAAAGCCGAATAATGCGTATATGTAAAGGCAACAAGCTGATTTAAATTAGAATGCTTTAATTTACTAACAAGGTAAAATACGACATTGGGTGAGCGATTTTAATAAACCCTGTTTTAGATTAATGAAAAATTAAAAATTAAATTTCTTCCATGTCGTATTTATGGCTTTCGGTAAAACAAGAAGTCGTATATATTTTTTACGTTTTTGACGACTCATAAAGTGACCAGAATTGCCTGTACAAATGTAGCAAATTAGTAGTATTATTTTTATACGGTATTATTTATATGGAACATATTATTATCATATTTTCTGTTTTTGTAACTAAGTAATCTAGTATAGTATACTTAAATTTAAAACAATTGTTACTATAAAGTTTAGTAAAAATACCGGTAAACTTTATCCTTATTTCCATCTTATCAAATATTGCTCCACATTGACTTCATTATGGTAAGTAAAATTATGTTAATTGTAAAAATGTAGCCGCACAAGAGTTGCTTTTACAACTGCTTTTACGAGATAGACTTTTGTGCATAATATAAAAGCATAAAACATGCCTCAAGTTTTTCTTCTTTTAAATATAAAAGATTAAATGTTAGAAGCCAAAAACAAAGGGCAACACAGTTACTATGCGGTGCACTATAATTACTCTTTCGTTTTGTCATGAAAAGCGCTAGAGACTGTGCAGTAAGGCTGCCTGAGGTAATGATAACAGCCTCCAGTTTCTAATTGCTTTTGCCCGTTTGGACGCGGAATGTTACAATGTAGTTAATAACTTGAATGAAAAATATAGATAACGGTTTTTGATTTATTGCCATTTTTGTCATTAGTCATGCAAAATTTGGTTGGGGTTGTAGGAATATACATAAAATATTTTGATGGTGTTTGGATGCGACATCAAAATATAACCGTATAAATCTTGTAGTTTGAAGGAATCGTTATTTGTTTGGTGCATTACTTCTAATTATTTCATTTACATTTAAATTTTTTACTTTGTCGCCTTTTGTTCAAGTACATAACTCGGTTTCATCCGTTGTGAGCGGTCACATATTGCTTCATACACTTTATATCATAATGAGACTCTTATCTATTCTTTTAACAAGTTCAAATTATTTCAACAGCTTTTGTATATCTACTCAGGGAACTTGTTTGTTAGGTACGCCTGGTGCTTAAAACATGCAACCAGAAATTAATAGAAGTAAAATATGAAAGAAGCATCTCATACCTTTTTATAATAAAAATAATTCAACATATTTACTTTAACGTCGTATAGTCTAGATTGAATTAATAAAATATTATTGAAAAACTTCTTCTTATTGCTTAATCCAACTGAAGTGCAATTTAGAATGCCACTGCAAACTAAGAAATACGATATGGCTCACCATTAAATGAACAGCAATTGGTGAACGGTACTTAGCAATGGTACAAGAGTTTCAGCTCTACTGCTGTTTTTTATATGTAGTATACATTCACACAGTTCCCACTTTGCGTTATTTTCAAAGTTGCGTTCGCAACCTCAGTTTTTTACTCGTTTGCAAGTCACGAACCGTTTTGTTCTCTTTAGTATGTTTCGGTAGGGTTCGTCACATACTAGATATTTGTCATAAAACAAAATTAAATTCATTTCATTTTCACATCTGATTTTAAAATGTTGGGAAATGTTGAGCAGAGAAATTCTAATGCGGAAATTACATGTTGAATTTCTTATCCTTATTTCTGGCTAGATTTTAGTCTAGGGTTCAATGGTACCAATTTGTTGGTTAGGAGGACAAGAAAAAGGTGACTGCAGAGGAAATAGACCACTTTTGAAGAACTGTAGTGGTTTTTCAAATAGAAAGAATGACTAATGTAGAAATAAGAAATCGCATAAATGCTAACGAGAGCGATCGGTTTGAGTTCGAAGAAGTTTAAACACCCATTAAGAATGGAGCCTGATCGATGGCACCTATTCTCTTGGATTGCACCAGAAAGAAGAAGAGGAATAGTAATACAACTTCTGTATCGTACATGTAAAATTTATTATTTTGTTTATTTAAAATAATTCACCCTGAATATTTTCTGAACCAAACAAATAAAATTTAATTTAATTTGATACGAAAACCCAATTATCGAAATTGTGGATCTCACATATCACGCAAACTACCTTTATAATCTTAAAAGGTAAGGACCTGTTTACTTAAAATTTTATAACCACATAATCAGCAACAAAAAGCGTAAAAGTTCGGGAAAAGTTAGTAAATAAATAAAGAAGGTATCTTACAAATTTTAAATTAAGTTAAAGTGTGTATTGGCAATTGAACTTCACATTTTAATATTTTAACAATTTGTAAAGTTACCTAGTTATATACGAAATTTTCCCAAGCATCCCAATTTATGAAGTCACACATTAAAATTTAATATAAATAGTGTTGCATTGCAAAACAACAAAATATAGTAAGAAATTTATCTTTACAAATTTTAATTCCATTAAGAAAACTAGATAGAAGATTTGAAACTTGAGATATATTGTCTGAGTCTTATACAATTACCAATTAACATGTTGGTGGAGAAAATTAGAGTTTATGCAGCTCTACAGTAAATGTATAGGTATAAAATGTTAAACACAATCATACCAAGCTGAAGTCAAACAAACTCCAATTTTAACAATGACAATATCACGAAAATTATTGTTAGAAATTATAAAATCTCTTTGTTTATTTTTAAAATTATCGTATTGGAGTATAAAATAATAATGCTTAGTTGATATTTAATTTAATAAAATTAAATTTAATTGTTGCATTATATTAAAAGTTATTCGATATTGACTTATTTATTTAATTTTGTAGTTTAAATTTTCCTGAATTTTGAGTTCATTTTTAGAAGTAAATTGGAATTTGCATATAACGGTGCTCAATTTATGTACCTATCTATAAGAGGGAAAATATAAAAGTTAAATAAAATTTAAATTTCCTTTCCGTTAACAAGATATTTTTGTCAATACTCAAGTTTTTTAATAAAAAGGAACAAACATATTTAAATAATTTGAATTAGCTAAAATTGAAGTATTCGTTTAATTAATCTATTTTAAAATTGGCAAACATTCTAAGTAAAGTTCATCATAACAGTCAGGGTTCAGCATGACAGTCAGGGCCGTCTTCAGAATTAGTAATTAAAGCAGTCAAATTAAAAGTCCCACGTAACCTTACTGGATGACATCTGCATGTTGTGATGTTAATTAGGTTTTATCCGCGATATTAATCTCTTGAGTTCCGCACTGGTTAATAAAAATTCAAATCAACATGAAATGATTTATATGAAAGGCTCAGTAAGCAATCGTTTTACGAAAGCTGCTTAGAAATTTAGTGTGTTTTTTACTTTAAAGGAAAAAACCAACCTCAGGTAAAATAAAACTAGGTTTCTGATGACGGTCCTGACTATTTGGATTGTTATTGATAAATGTTATGTTGGAAAGTTTATCTATTTTAAAATAGATTATTTGATCGAATACCTAAATTGCAACTAATTTAAATTATCAGATCGGTCACAATTTTAAGTGTTAAATTTGAAATTTGAAATGTAAAATTCAAATTTAATATCGTTGTTCTACTTTCAATAATGATATAAATCGAAATATGAATATATAAAAGTTCATATTAAAATAAGGAAATCGAATTGTATCATGGTGAATTATTTCTATATAAAACTTTGCGCTTCTGAACTCAAAACAAACCCATCATGCAGTTGATTTTCTCAAATCAAAATTGCACGGCAAAATTTGAAATTGCAAATGATAAAATATTGCAAATTAGAGTTACAAATGTGTTTCATTTCCGAGATGTGAAGAACGATGTGAATTTTGCACTTTCACATTTTTACTTATTAATTTTGGAAACTTCTTACTTCTTTTTATATCTAAATCAACATAATAAAATTTTATACTATGCTAGATTGTAACTAAGTACGTATATTTTCAAAGCTTTTTTTGAATTGTGGTACATTTTCAGTTTATTTGCTACAAATATGCCACGCACGTTCTTTTAGATCATTTTTAGCGCCATGTGACCATTTAAGGCTTATAGGAAGTTGAGAACCGTTTTATTTGTATTACTTTCGTTTATATTGATTTTATTCTGGATAAATACCTCAAGGTTTTTATACTAGGATTTGCAATTATTTTAGCACCTTCTGATGATTATCAAAAATTAGCAAAATTGTTTTAGATAGGAAAAAGGAAATTTTGATTATAATTTAGTTAATTTCCAAAATAATAAAGTTTCATACTATGCACTTATTATGGTTTCATTAAGGACTGAAAATAGTTAATGTACAATGCCCTGGCCATTAATTTATTTAAAATTTTTAGTAAAATGAAATGGAATAAATATTTATAATATCAAACTTAATGTAATTGATTATTAAGGTGCTATACATAGTATACTACATATTAATGATTTGAATTTCTACCCTTGCCTTAATTACATCTCGCACCCTTTCATGATCATGTATTATGTGTTTAATGTCTGCATTGGTTTGCCAGACATCATCAATTTTTATCTTTGAGTTTGATTTATATTCGGGGATGTACGTATACACAAGTGATTTGGGTAGACTCCAGGCATTTGGCAAATTGCCTAACCATGAGAGAACGGGGATGTTCGTCAATAAAAGGAGTTCTGTGATAGATTTTACTCTATGGTATGAATCTCTGTCCTGTATATACAGGGTGTCCCCGTGACCGTGGAGAACCTTTGAGGTGGTGATAAAGGACACTTTTCTAAGACAAATTTTCAAATAAAATGTTTGCCCAAGTCCAAACCCTTGGGGGTACCTCCCCTTAAAGCAATTTTTTGAATTTCTGATTTCAAATGGCCATAGCTCCGATATTATTGATTTCTTAAGGTTAATGGATTAGAACTTTTTTAAAGATCATTCGCTTTTCTACAAATTAGGTTATAACCCCTTATCGTCTAGAATCAACGGATTTCGAGTTATAAATTAAATTAAGGGAAAAAATGTTTAAAAAATGCAGGTTTTTTTTTAAATTTTCTTGCGAACCCCGTATCTCTTAAACGAAACGTCTAAGAGAAAAACTAACGGCCCAAAGCGGATAGAGAATTTAAGGGGCTACAACTTTCGTTAAATAAATTTTTTTGGGAAACCAACCGTTTTCACAGAAAATCTGAAAATAATGAACAAGGTGTAGGTAAAAAAAATAAATTAACATAATTACTAAAAATCTCAATTTGATTTATAGTATTTGTTATAATGTTACCTTTTTGAAGTTTTAACGTCTTAAAATAGATTTAATAGGAATCTTATTGTGTGCCTCTTATTGAGGATAAATTAAAATTACAAGCAAAAAACATCGTTATTGTTTTCGTTCAACAAGCGGGAAATTATTTATTGTCCCGAAAAACAAGCGTTAACCAAACTGTGCGGATTATTTTTGCATTTTGATTTTTAACTTGGCATTCAAATAGAAAGTTATACGTTCTTTGTACGAAAACAACACAAGCGTATTTTTTAATTTAAAGTTTGGTCACCAATGAGATTCCTGTTAAGTCAATTCTAAGATTTAAAATCGGCTAACAACGACTACTCCAAAAAGTCAAACATTTTTATTTACATGAACACAAAATACAAAAA
Source organism: Podabrus alpinus (assembly GCA_932274525.1). NCBI lineage: Eukaryota > Metazoa > Arthropoda > Insecta > Coleoptera > Cantharidae > Podabrus > Podabrus alpinus. Next base: position 59,713,009 of record OW026457.1, on the reverse strand, counting down.
GAAAGGTCTACATAAAATTTGGTTATATGTGCCAAGAAAAGTATTCTTTGTAGTATTCAGATTTTTTTTTTCGTTATTTAAAACGACGAAATCGAGGATTTTCGGAACCCGAGTTTCAGAGTTTGACGACGCGTGCAAGCTAAACGACTGACTTGTGATAAATGTTTTTCCAATCATTATTGTGAATATTTTGACGCTCTAATTTGTCAGCCTATTTTGCTTCATTTTTGAGATAGTTATAGAAAACCAAACAGCGTCGCGATTTTACTTTCTAAGATTGTTAATAACTTTTTGTCCCGTTTTAAGTTTTTGAAATAAAATTAACCCCAATTATACCTTACAAGCTCGAACTAAAGTGATTTATGGTATTTTTGATTAATTGGAGTGTTAGATGTCTAATATGACTGGCCTAACAGAGCTACCACATCAGGTTCACAAGGTCAAATATTAAGATTTATATGTATGTATATTGAACTTGCCTAAACACTGCAGGTCAACCTTTACAGCAGGTGGATTTATAAACTTTGGTTTGTAAGGTCGACCATTTGATCTATTAATATTTTCGTCTAAAATAATTCAAATTTCTGCTAGGAGGCATAGACGAAGCTAGACTTTCAAATTTGGGGGTGCTAATTCAGGTAATTCAATAATGAAAGCTTTCAAGCTCCCCCCTAAGCCCGCGGAGGTGTGATGTGCGCTACTAACTCATATAACTTTCAGCTTCAATTAAATTGGATTAAATTGATCGTGGGTACCAATATGATAACAATAACTAGATCGGCATGTTGACATGCGACAGATAAGGTACAGATACCGTTCCTAATTATGCATGACTTTACTTGAGATAAATAGTGAATAGTAGAGATTATAAAAGGAAATTAAAACGAAAATCAGAACACGCCAGGATAACAAAATAGTAACAAAATCTACACAATCTTTAATTTCCAATTCTAAGTGAGTTGATTTTAATGAACCGGTGCACCCATAATTATTTACAATGTGATGTTTTATTCCCTCGAGGTGCAAATACTCGAAGGAAATTTTACACACGCTAATTTTCCCTAGTGAAATTTACCTACCAAATTTTTACATTCATTGGTTTCTACCTTCGGCAAATATACACCGGTACATAAAATTAAATTTTCACTTTAACATTTAAGTATTTCAATTGGTTCAACAATGTAATATCGTGAATTGAACGGTAACTTCTATTTCTAACAGGTTTATAGGAATTACCAACTTCAAGGAAACATAATTTGTTTTATTTTGTATCAGGTTGTAATTTTCTGTAAGATATTTCATCAACACATTTCCTGCAATTTTCTGCCAAATGGAAGTCTCAAGTTGACTCTGTCAATTATGGGTGCCACTTAAAACCCTGACCACTACAGTCTCAAGGGCTGTAATCCGTCACCTAAAATCCGAAACGTTGAAATCTCGACACCAAAACTTCTAACAGTTGAATCTGTGTAATTGTAACGAAAAATTTTACTTTTGTTTGTTTCATTTTATACCTTGATTAAAATTAAATTAGCTTTTTTATCCGAGCGTCTGCTTCCTGATATTGTGACGTTCCATATTTTAATTAAAAACTTTCATAATTTATTAATTTTAGTAATGGTGCTGGGATAAGGTGCAAGTTTTAATTAAATAAAAAAATCAAATTTCATTTTAAAGTAAATCATTTTCGTTGTAGTCTACATTTTAGAATTTAATTACAACGGAAAATATCCGGACCAAAAAAAGTTTTTCACTTTTGTTAATAAATTTTTAAATACACATAAATGAAATCTTTAAACCCCACATCCTTCAAATTCTCTATTGATCTTTTTAAAGCAATTCATTTATCAAGTAGTTTTTATTTTATTCACGTTCAAACACAGGGGATAAAACTTAAGAAACCGATAGTGATAGTCGTACTGAAAGCTTTTATTTTATCTTCCTTTAATTTTGAAAATATTTAATCTGCGACATAAGCAGCGATAGAATTGTTATTAAAAATTCTTTTCAATTTTTTAATTTATTTTTAGTAAGCTTAATGAAATAATTATTATATTAAACAAGGGATTTTCTTACGTATTTATAAAGTACATAAAATTAATAACACCAACATTTTTAAATAAAATAATAATGTAAATGACATATTGTTAGTGTTAAATTTGAGTTTCGGTTAGATATAAGCAATGTTGTTATATTGTAGCAAAACAGTGTGTGTTTCATAGCAGATGTTGTATTTTCCAGAAGATGTTTTACTGGGTTGTCTGCTTTTAGGCTAAGTTGTAGGAGAAAGTTCATAAATCTTAAGGTGTTGTGCAATCAGAAAATCTTAATAGCAAACGTAAAATATGTTCAGTTATTACTAACCGGAAATTTTGTTTTTAATGATTTATTTCAAGGTACTAAATATTAATATATCTAAATAGTATAGTATTGTGCCTGCAACATGCTAAGTATTTATTTATTAAATTACATTTTCTGCAGGTTATTTATTAACTTAATAGTTATATTTATTTTACCATTAAAATGTAAAATAATTTTCATTGTGAATTTGTTTGTCATTCTTCGTCGAGCAAACTCAAAAAACATTAAAGTTACTGATTTATTTATCCTTTTATTTGCTTTATATTTATTTTTCTTATTACGTGTTTAAAATTACGTTAGAAAAACATGCATTAGAAATTGCTTTCGTTTGGCACGTAATCGTTTTCCTTTATCGTAGAAGTAATGTAAAATACCAAAAATAAAAATGTGTAGATTATAACAACCATAAATTATAATGAAATGTCACAAATATTGCAACATTTCTGCGTTAGGAAAAATATTCAAGAGACTTTATATTTGCATTTTATAAATACAGCCACAGTTAAAACATTATGATTATAAATAATAAAAATAAATTCTGATAACGCCGTTTTATGTAGCATAAACCTGCTCATAAAACTAATAGGTGTCTAAACAAAGGTTGTAAGAAAACTTTCATTATCAAATACTCTTTTCCCATAAGCGCAGCGCCAGGTTATAAATTTGGGTTCCGTTTATGGAATTCATTTTTGCTCGTAAAACGACAAAATTGGACACAATCTGTGTTCCAATAAAATATCCCAACGAAAAAGATTTAAATTTTACTCCTGATAAAACAGAGGTGTTTTAATTTCATTCAGCTACAGCTAAAATAACATCATGTTTACTCAAACCCTTGTTTACTTAGTTATAGTAATATAGGTATATTGAACGAGAAGAATCATTTTCAGGCCAACAGCGCTTTTGATTTTTACAAAATTTTCGTACTTTTATTCCATACTCCTGAAAAATCAATTTGTTTCAATAGAGATACTCGTTGAAATGAGTTGTTTGAATAAGTTAAATTTGAAAATACTTAAATCAAGTTTATTTGCTAATTGGTATAATAACAATAGCATTTTCTAGGCAAAATGTAAATTTTATCGTCGCGTGGTACTTCAAATAAGAATGTAAAATGCAATTAATAATTAAAAAAGTGTAGTAATTAGCGCGCGTACACGTTAATAAATATTGTAAAGCAGAACGGCATTTTATTTAAATGAAATTTTAAACGCAAATAAAGACTCTTTTAAGTAATTTATGTGACTGGAAACACAGAAGTAAAATAACAGTTTAGTGGAGCGCTTTTCTCATTTATGTAGTACTCTCATTATTTCAGTCTGCACCTAGGATACGTTAAAAGAACGTGACTAGCAACTATATACTCCTCGTTCTCTATTGAAACTTGCTATTTTTGCTATTCAATAGTCTCAATTACTATCATTTTCGCAAAGAAGAAATTCAGTTTAAATACAGCATTGATGTTTATATAAAATGAAATTTTTAATTTTCTGGAAATTGGAAAACATAATTTTTAGCATTTTATTGGAGGAATTCATTAACTCTTTAGTATTATGGGACTTCAGCAAAATTTCATAAATGCGCAATTCCGTAATATTTGAGATTAAATTTCTCAACAAATACGATACTTTGGAAATCATAACATTTTCTTTTCAATTATCCTCTGAGTTGCTTTTACATATTATTATATTTTCTTATTCGTGGCATTTTTATGAGTTCCTTTTGAAGGGTGAATGATACTTTATTGTTCATCCTTTTAAAGAAATACATGTTACCTACTACTTATGCAAGATCCATCATTTCAATATTTTTTCAAGGATGCAATTATAAGCATAAAAAATTTGATGAAAAACAAATTTTGGGGTCAAGAACAACTTGAGAATTTTTTCAGTTTTATTCTTCTTATAAAAATTCTATACTACATATATTGCAGTGATGCAAAAATTTTCTTATGTAATTTATTTACATTGTTTCTTAATTTGCCTTCCATCAATTTTATATTTATAATTTTGTTTTATTTAGATTTTTTGTTTTGAATTAATTATTATTTCAATTTAATTTTTATCGACTCGATATCAAATTTGACTGCGCCAGGTCAAGCGGATAAGGCATTATATACGGTTGTCGCTAACTTTACCTTTGTATAAATGAATTTAATTTGCAATTTTGTGCAATTTATATCCGCTTAGTAGTATTTAATTTAAGTTTTTCTTATATTTTTTACTATGTTAATTATTAATACTTCTTTTATCTAAATTCCTTCTTTCTCATAATAATTTATTATTATATACTAACACCTTTACATTTTATTTCTGTGGAAAATTTATCTTAGAAACATTTCAATTTCTGTTCTTCACAATTGCTTTTAACTTTTCCCAGTAATACTATACATTGTTTAATGAAATAATATGCGACTCGTTTGCTTTCATGTTAAATGCCAACTATATTTCCAACTTTTGCTCGCCTGCTCTAATTCATCCAAGTGCGCTACATAGAGAATTTAACAATCTTACACATGAAATAAAAAATCTGATTGGTCTGATTGGTTAATTTTTTTGTTATTAACCTAAAAACATACCAATGTAGCCTTTACATAACCGACAATCACACACTAGAAATGCTTTATAACTTTTCGTATAGTAGGTGGTAACACTATTTGTAATAAATTACAGTATATTATATTCTGGAAACTATGCTGTTCTAATTAACACTCCACATTTCCATGTCCAAAAAACACAGCTGCTTAATTACATACTTCCTCGAAGATATCGTCATCTGAAGTCCTGAAAATTATTCAAATAATAATCCGGACCCTTCCTAGCGGTCTCTAAAAACTACATTCTTAAGCTTAGCTTTTCTCGAAAACGTCATTTTTTTCATGTCTGTCATTGATTTTTGACAGTGCCATTCTAATTTAATAATAATTATAAGTTAATTAATAGTGTAATTATGAAGTTAATACGGCACTTTCAATAATTTTGTAGGTTAATAATCAGTGACATAATCCAAAAATGTTCATAGCCAAAAAAAATGACGGTGCAGCTTTCGAGCAAAACGAAGCTGCAGCCCAGCCACATGGCTCGAGGCATTTCACTTACTAAACGTTGGGCGGCGGTGGTAATGTCGTTGGTCCCTCGACCACTAAATCCCTGTGTTTGGTTTTTCCGCTTCTTTCTATAAAAATATCTTACCCCGGAAGGTTTAAAACTTTGAGTTAACAAACCACTACAATGAATTTCCAGAAATATAGTAGGTAGACTTATTTTTTAGGTAGACACCTAAAAAATTAACACCAGTCCATAGCTATTTCAGGCCGTAAAATACGAATAGAACTATACTTATAAATCCTGAAGATGTTACAAACAAAAAATTATAACACAGTGTTATAATTCTAATTGGAGCTTAGTTTATTGGAAATGTATCCACATTTATTTGTAAATTTCAATAATAAATTTAGCCAATATCTCAAGGTGTGCCGTTGGAATTATACTTTACAAAATCAATTGATAGCATTTTATCTCATACAATGATAATCAAGTTGGATTTTTAAAAATTTTGTTAATTTGAAAAAGTGATTTTCACGAATTTTTGGATACATCTTTTGGACGATCCAGTATAGGAATTAATTTGAACCAGGGTTTTTCCGATTCAAGTTTTTGGAATAATATTCCGTACCAACAGTTTGGATTGATTTAGGATTTACGGGCGTGTATTGAATATCCATATCTATATTTTATGTTCTTTTAAAGGATTTTCAAGTTCAGTATAAATTTTCGTAATTAATTACTTTACAATTTTGTTAATCAACAACATCTGGAGGTTTTTTTTATACAATATCGATCACCGGTGTCAGTTCGGCATAGATGTTCAAATTTGGTATACCTTCTAGCATTTTATCGACCACATACCGGAAGACATCTGAAAGATAATAGATTTGTTGATAAGATACCTATTATATTTTGTCCAAATATATTGGGTTAAATCTCTTGAATTTTATTTGGATAGGAACGTTTTCTCCAAGCTTTTATTTGTTTATGGTTCTGTAATTTTTGCACATATTTGATAAATTATTATCGTAACATTTTGAAAAGGGTAAACTTGATATTGCACAAGAGGTAACCATTGGAAATTTATTAATGTTGATCAGAGGCGAGTGGATTCTGTTTTATCGCTCATGGGAATTGACCCATTTTTCTGCATAGTGCTATATCTTCTTTAGACGTTGGCTTACAACTTGACCGAAGCCAAAATGACTACCTAGGCAAATAAATTTAGTGGTATGTTTTTCCATTGCCTTCTTCATAGTTCACAGATCGATATGGGGCTTAAGATTATAGCAGTATATTTGAGGGACTAGGTATAGAACCGCGGTTTCCCACTCGATAGCTTGACGGTGTATGCTTTACGCTACACTCTTGGTTTCATCCATTACTTTTGACCCAGTAACCCATTGACTCATTGCTTTAGTTTATTGTGTATGTGAATCACACCTTCGTAGTTTCACTGTTGGTTCCTTGTTCTACGGCAAACAGGGCTGTTATTTAAACTACCTGGCGCTACAGTACCATCTATCATCCGTTATTTAGAACATGAAAATAGATTATTGAATTCGGAGTCAATAAACCTACCAAATTGTATCCAACATTTAGCACCCTTTCATGGATGCACCATCAAGGCTACAAATTAACAATAGTTTAAGAATAATATTGGGCTGTGTCTTGGACGAATTTGCGGCAGGACAAGAATCTCTTCTATTATTAGTTTGTCATTTATTCTTAGCCGAATTGTGTTTTCGTAATTTGGAGCATATGCTATTTTAATGATTTAGTTTAGCATATAGCCACTTGGCATAAATCTCCCCTTGGGGCACTCATATTCCGCAATATTAATATCTTGTCAGTTATTGGAGTAGTGTTGGAAAGAAGAAACTGAAGGTTGTTAATATTTGGGGTACAACCTGATATTAAATCGGTGTTTACTTTTGTGCTTTAAGATGTGACTTTAAGAAGTATGGCTAAACTTAGACAAAGTCAATATTACTTATATCTGAATAAGGAAACCATTACTCTTTACAGAAACTATATCTACTTTTTATCTTCTTCTTCTTCTTTCATTCACGTTGTAGGCATTATTTCCTGTTCCGGTAACCATATTTTTCTCAGTCTTCCCACGTTTCTTTTTCCCGGTGGTTTATCTCTATGCTGCTAGTGGCAGTCTCTCTTCGGTCATTCTTTCGGGGTGTTCACTCCATCTCTTGTTGTTTTCTGAGATGTTACTTCGGAGTTTGTTTATTTTTACTTCATCCCTGATGTCATCGTTTCTCATTCTATTCAACCTTCTCTCCTTTTTTCTCTTATCTTCTTCTTCTTTTTATCTGCTACTATAATATACAGTAATATATTATGAAGGTGCTAATACTGTAGTTTTCGTCCGGTGTCCCGTTTATAGGATGTGGATGTACAGATTCAATTCATGATATTTTATTCTATATTAATAATAATATTTCTTGATCTCTTGTAGGTCATGAAGTTTCTTTTAATGGGCCCCACGTTGGGAGCCAGTGAATCACTTTAGTTTATCTATACATCCTTCTTTAGTCCAATGTTTGGGTAGCTATTCTTTCCGTCCAGCTTCACAGTGTGGAAAATCGTGGCTAGTTGTCGGATGAGGTGATTTTGACCACAGTAAACTGAAATAAAAGTATAGTATTTTACCTGGGTACCAGGTGCGAAGAATACTATTAGTAATAAAGCGTATAAATAAAGTTTAATAGCGCACCGAAATAAATAACGAAATTTAATGTGTCGGTTATCATTCAAAGATATTCGATAATACTTTGAGGGATATCTTATTTCATCACATACAGGCTGCTAATCTCACGTACATATGACCCTCATCCTTTGAGATCCCGTCTTGGGACCGGCACTGGCGGAGTTTATTGTTATACAAAATATATCAATATTTTTGAAGTTTTATATTTATTTTCACCGACGCTGATATTTACAACCTAACATAAAAGAAATATTTGCACTACACGGAAAAAGCAGTGAACTGTAAAATCTTTGTGGGACATAAAGAAAACAATTTTCGTGCTGTGAGAAGACAATGCATGAATAAAATAAGTACAAAAGCTTAAGAATTTAATACTTATAAATTCAAACTTTGAGTTAAAGTAGAAACAAATTTTAAGATTGCAAATTAAGTAAACCCCTTCAACTGCTCATCAATAATTTTAAACTTAGTAACTAATCCGACAAGGTTAATAACAACTGCAAATGGTGTTTTTGTTTTAATAATAAAGTTTTAAAAATTCCAAACGTTTTATAGTAATTTTAATACATTAAATATTAATATCGATGAAACGGGCCATAAAGTTTAAAAGGTTTTATAAACTTCCATGAATTGTTATTATATCCAATAAAAAATAAGTTGAAATACAAAAAATATTTTTTTCCACTACTAGTCATTTAGGCTATCATTTTTACTTAGGTTAGTCGATCAAGAAGTGACACGTTTTCAACTAGTGGTGAATAATATTTCCATTATTAACCTATGAACAAAATGACATTTTTTGATAACTTGGCGACTATTTTAAAGAAAAATGTTGTTATTAAATGATTTAGAATAACCAAGAAATGCTAATTAATTGTATTTAAACTATTTAAAACGCTTTTTTAATACATTAATTTAATTTTAAAAATTCATTATAATCGAATTAAATGTGACAGCAAGTGACAGCGCCATCCATTGTTAATTTGACGAACCGTGATTTATTTTATTTAATAACCTAAATTTGTCAACAACTGTCAAATCAACTGTCAAATCAACAAAACAAAACTGTCATTTGAAATAAATATTTTAAATTTGAAAATATTTTTGTTAAAAAGAATTTTAAAAATGGTAATAAATCTAGTAGTGGAAAAAATCGTATATAAACCACGGTTGTGAAGACCATTATTGCCTCCGCGCCTTATATTCCTCGGTGCAAAGCACCTCGGAATATAATCTTGGCGCTAGGGCAATAATAACGGCCTTCACAACCTTGATATATAATATACTATTAAATGTCAATAATAATATTTATTATATAGGCACCAAATTTATTTAATGGTAATTTTAAAACCTTCATAATTTTTAAAAAAGTCAATTTTTGCGTGTTGGGTTTACAGTAGGTATATTACTAAAGTTTTTTCTGAAATTACTCAAACGAAACACTTCGTTAATTATTTTTACATTGTAACTTGAAGTAATTAAACCCCATGTAATGTAGCGACGACATGCTCAGCATGTTAAACTACAAGACAGGTGCACGTAAAAGAAAATGTAGAAAATATTTTTTTTCTAGTACGAATTACAAATCCTGCCGCCAGTGTATTTTTGGAATTAAGCACAAAATAATATACGATATAATAAATTAATCTACCACGAATTAAATAACAAAACCTGTATGCTTTGAGATCACTGTATTATCCTGTATTATTTATTCACATACGTTTTATAGAGCTTAGACGAAAATCATGGCACAGTTGAGCAGTTACCATTTTTTTTATCTAAACATTACCTTACTGAACACAAAAATATTGCCTCTGAATAAATAGTTGGACATGCTTATTTGTTCGATGACTTTTGATCTTTTTCTCAAGATGCTTGGAACATTTCCAATAATTATTTTTCTTAGTTTTATTTCTCTAATTATCACCTACAGCTTTGTTTACATTATTTATGAATTTACATCATCATTAACGGATTGCCTGGTTTTCTTAATTTTATAATATTTATAGGCTAACCGACAATAATTGTGAACTGTAACATTTTAAAGAATTAAAATTTCAAAAGGCCATTGAATTAAATCTCTTAGGTAGTTGGATATCTTTTTAAATATTATATGAGTTTATTCGGATTGGAATGTTTTGACACCGCTGCGCCGCTTTGACGTGGTTGTTTCAACGCCACTATTCGCCGTTGGGATATTTCGAATTGGGATTTATTTTGACGCCAATATACTATGTACATATGCTTGTATTTTCATCCTAAACCATGACAAAAACACATTTTTGCATTTTCTCCATTTTCAGACATTCATTGTTTTCAAGTTTCAAGTTATTAGCACAATGTAGTCGAAACACGAAAATATACGTTAAAAATACGTTTATTTTGTATGTATATTGTAGCAATTTTTTGCAATCTTACTAAATTATTAGTCCGCTTTTTCATTCGCTCAGTCATCCGTCAAAATCCAACTACAAAGTGTTAATTTCTTTTGGTTTTTTAAAAGATGCTAAAATAACTACCCTTTTAATTATTACGGATCATCATTCGTAATAAATTTTGAAATTAAAAACATTTTTTTATTATTTCATTTATTATTCTAAATTTAAAAATATTCTGAATAATTATGTAATGTAATACATTTATCCTTTGAACTCAAGTCTTAATTTACGAACGCTTTCATATTCGATGTTTCTAAATTATTATTTGAAGAATTTTTTTAATTAAAATAAAACGGTTAATTTTACAATAAATTTCATTGTCACTAAAAATTGAAAGGAAATCTAAAACAAATATACATTATTTATACAACTTTGGTAATAACATTTCTTTCTTATTATAAAGACTTCGTGCAAACCTTGTCAAAAGTTTATGACACATCAATCTGTTGTAGAAATTGAAAAAGATTTGACTCATGACTTTATAACTATTTTAAAATCTTTAATATGTTATGTGATTGAATGAGAGATCTCATACATGTCCCAGAATACATGTCCCTCTTTCTTATCAACCTACCCGTTAATTTTCTTTCTATGGTTAACTTCACAACAACCATCTAAGCGCAAAAGATTCCGTGACTTTTCCGCGCCCTCGACGTTTGGTTTAAAGACTAACTGCCTAGAGCACACGAAAAGGAGTTTAATATGCAAAAGTATATAATATATGGCAAGGTTAGAAAATATATAAGGTTAGAAAGCGAACATGGGAAGATAATTCCAAGATATAGCTATAGGTGATGAAGGTTCTGTTGAAATAACAGAACAAACTGTGAAGATTATCATGCACAGAATGGGGGATCAAAGCTAAAACAAGTCAATAGGTCACTCCAAAAGAAGAGAACATGGGTGAAAGATGAGATTTTAGAGTTCATGATGGAGAGGAGGAAAATTAAGATAGTAATTAAGTAAGTAAGTAAGTAAATAGTAAGAAAGTAATCGAAGTATAAAGAACCAAGCAAAGAAATAAGAGGGCAAAACAAAAGAGCTAAAGCTGAGTGGTATTCTCAAGAATCTGCAAAGATTGAAGATGGAAAATGATACTAACACCTACACCTTCCATCTTCATGAAATAATCAAGGAAGCAGCTAAATTCCAACGAAAAAATATTCACAGGCTTGTAGACAGGAAGAAATTTCCAAAAAAAACAATATATTAAGAGATTATTCAGGAATGATTTGAGAACTAATAAAATCATGAAAAATTAAGAAAGAAAGTCAGTTGGTACAGATGAAATCCAAGTAGAAATTATAAAATTTATGGGTGAATTTGGAATGCAACCACTAAATCGGCTTTTTAACTTCATTTATGATAGAGGAGAGATTACATATAACTGGCTGAGATCGACATTTGTAATGATTACAAAAAAGTTAGCATAATAAGTGTAATCACAAAGAAAACAATCACCAAAGCTACATTGATGAGACAGTTTGGATTTTGCAGAGGTATTGGAACAAGAGAGGCATTGTTTGGTATTCAAGTTTTAATGCAATGATGCAAAAGGATGTCCTTCATAATGTTCTCATTATGCTTTATAGATTTCGAAAAAGCCTTTGATAGAGTAAAGCTTAACAAAATGATAGCAACAATGAGTGCGACAGAAAACTTTCTTACCTTGGGCACCCAAAAACGTCCAGCATAATATTGATTTTTATCATCCGCGAAAAGTTACTGGGTAGATGAGGTTCATATAGAAGGAGAACGTGACTTAAAAACTTGAGATTTCACTTTACTTGGAATTTTATTGATTGTTAATCCATTCGTGCACGTGATTATCAATTTATTGTTTGAATGTCTAGAAACTTCAAAATAAATTAATGTTATCCTACTAACATAATATTATCCATACTTCAACCAAAAGATGAATATAGAAGTAAACTGGTTAAAACAAATTCATTTTAAATCAACACTGAACCACGAAATGGTTAAAGGTTACAAGTCAAATGTCAAATTAAAACTATAACAAATTCATTTACACGAACAGATAAGATTGCGTGGTTGCTGCAATTGTGGTAGTTTTAATTTGACATTTGACTTGTAACCTCTGGAACATTTTCAATGTAGAGTGTTGATTTGAATATTATAATTTCAGCGATTTCACAATCAGGATCGCAGATTATGAACTTTCCTTATCCTAAACCTTTATAAAATTGACTCGTGATTTATTGCTTTCATAATTTTATGCATATTTGAGATACGGTTTTTGTTTTGTACGTCTAGTTCTTACACAATTTTTTGTTGTGTATCCGGAAGATGGTTAAATAAGTAACTGAAACCGGTTGTCACAAAACGTATTGTTTCTTTGGCAATGATAATATAATATACCCACATGCAAAATTCAGTTCCGAAAATTTTATATTTCTTTTCTCGTAAGGCGTGGTTCTTCCATGGTTTCCGGCATGGAAAGTTAAATGTTAATTGATACCCACCAACTAAGCTGGCAAAAGTTTTTGACCATGCTATAAAACGAAACTACCGCTTTGTATCTTTTGTTTCTTTTGAAATTAACTTTGAGAGTTTGCTGGTGGTAGCAAACAATAAGTTACAAGAAGTGTTATAATACGTTTGCATTTTATGTTTAATACATTCATGTAATTTAATAGTTTAAGTAACGGCAAACAGTTATGTAGTTAGATTTACGTAATTTACCATGTTAACAACCAAGGTAATATTCAAACTTCAATGGTTGTTTTGTTTTAATACACGAAACTTTCATATTTCGTGTGTATCTTATTAATTCTCTGCCGTAGATATGCGCATTTAATTGCCGAGTTTGATCTTTGGGTAATAAGTTATGCTTTGCGAACAGTAATTAATCGAAGCCAAGATAACCTGATGGAAGTTTAGCTTTAATGTGACTTGCTTTGTTATGTTATCTAGAACATTGTGGTACCTATTTTATATTTATAAATATATCAAATTTACAATGAAGAATCTCCTTGTTGAAATAAACAAGTCCTATACATTTAATATCGTTTCAGTGTGGTTTTGAAGATTAAAGAGCAGTTTAAGTCAACATAAGCTGAGACTGACATTTCAGTCGGCTATTAATCCAGATTCATGCACGAATAAATTTGTTATATCTTGTGCAACCGATACATTTCCCCACTGCTTCATTAATGACATGTGACAGCTCTGAACTTATACATATATAGGTTAGAACATAAAAATGAGAGTTCGTTTTTCTTGTCTGTCAGCAGCTCACTTCCGTTCAAATTTGTTTATGCAAAGGCGAGAGAGAAAGTAGTGTTTTGTAATGACATTTCTGAAAGTTAAAACATTTTAACTTGCGTACATAGTATGTGTAATGCGATAAATTAAAAGACACTTTCATCTAGAGTTTTACATACTCGTTTAATTTTTAAAATTTATTTATAAATTTCGTTTTTGGTATTTTATCGTGTTTGGTTTACCTGAAGTTTGGAGCAGTTTGGTGGTTCAGCTTATCGTCCTTGTAATTATTTTTGATTTTCAATTTTTTGGGATCGCCGTTGTTTCTCTCTCTCGCCGTTGCATAAAATAGTTTATACAACTCGAGATTAAAAGTATCCCTTCAATCAGTAGTATATATAAGTATATATTATGCTGAAATTCAAAAACTTCAGCTAATAAATTGAAATGAGATAAAAGAAGAAATGTAGAGAAATAAATTGGAATACGTAAGTAATATCTATTTCATTAATTTTAAAAATCTTCGGTTACGCATAATTGCATTAACATTTTTAATCACTGAAGCAACTACAACATTTCAGAGAAAATGAATCCGCAGCTCCCTAACAAAATTGTGAACTACATGTAAAGGAGTGGTTTAACAAAATTAATCATATCTTGTGCAAGAAAGTATATTATATACTTCTGAGAACTCTTGCTTTCAGATTCGATAATTTTAATAGTCTGAAACCAAACGGAAACAGGAGATAGAATTCGTGCAATACTTCGAAAAGTAAAAATTAGTCGTATTTAAATTTGAACATTTATTATAGTTATGATTTATATTTTTCTATTATATCACGAAGAAACTTACGGTTGGAAACTTATCGTTTCCAATGACCAGTTGTTATTTATCTTCTGTTTAATATTCGGTACTCCCAGAAATATTAATCTTTCGTGCAAGGATGTGCTATAATGTATTATCTGAAAATATTTTTTACAATGCGCTACTTTATAGAAGGTGGGCTAAAATAAGGTTTATAACTTTGTTTTCTAATAATTCTCGAAGGAAATCAAAAACAGATGATGTTTATTTTGGAAACCTTGTTTAGGCTTGAGAATTATGTACGAAATAGTTACTGCAGCAGTAAATGATCGCCTCTAGCTGCTCTACATACTATGTTGGATCTCTTTTTTTTAACATCCTTGATTAGATTTTCACAAGTTTCTTGATGTACTTCTCCTTTGTAAACAAAGAATATTTTCGAAAAATAAACATTTCTATTTGACATTGGAATATGGTTTAAGATAAAGGTTTAGAAAATATTCCAATAGAAATAGTTAGAAATCTGCAGCTTAAAAAAATGATATTTAAAGGGCTCACCACATAGCCTGTGCTGTGCTATGCTATGCTCTGTGTTATGTCAACACAAACGTTGAACAATGTCATGGTCATGCGCAAAATGGACCATGCCATTGTTCAACGTTTGTGTTGACATAACACAGAGCATAGCATAGCACAGCACAGGCTATGTGGCGAGCCCTTAACAGTTGTTTTGTCGACAAAATTTTGGAACATTCTAGCGAAAACCGTTCTATTGCGCCAGATATGAAATAAAACTTTCATAGTTAACGTAATCTTTTTATTTCGTATCAAAATTAAAATCATAAACAAAATAAGTTCTTGAGTACACACTAAGATCGAAAAAACACAAGACGTGACAAAATTCTCGTTTATTATGAACAATATGAAAAACCTTAAATATAATAACAAATAAAATGTTTGAACTGGTTGAAAATAAACTGATGGTGGTAGTATAGACTCCACGTTGACTTTATACTGGTATCTAAGATCCTTATTAAATTTTATTACTAAGTGGTTAGTTATTTGACACAAGATGGTTATTTCAAATCTCATATATAGTAAGGAATCTTCAATTACTTACAATTTGGGTAGCTGTGACGTAGACTTCTAACTGTTCGATTGATCGGACGAGCACAAGCCAAAATAGTTCGGAATTTATCTGCATTCCTCGAAACTGATATACTAAAAAATAATTGAAAGAAACACACTTATACGAGGTTGAAAACCAAAATAATATATCTCAAAAGATTGACATGCATAATAATTAATAAAAAATCTCAGATATCACCAACTCGCTTTGTCGTACTTCGTGAAATATTTCTGCACTGATAAATTGCACACATGTGATCCATAAATACTCTTGGGATTACAGTGGGCGTACTATTCTCGTTCCTGCTTATAGTGAACGATTGATCGGGGTTATTGCGGCCTATTCTTTTAAATACCATAGATCCTCGATGATACAAATGGCAAAATTATAGGAACCTTGTCCGGATTTTTTCAAAATGGCGGAACGGCTTTGCACACCATCAACCCGATTCTGGATAATTGATTATAAATCCTCGAATACAATAATTGGGTGTCGAAAACACCTTCTCGATTCGTATCACTTTATGTAATACCTCACTCAAAACTTTTATTGTTAAATCTTTGAAAAATATCGGTTGAAATCAATAATTTTTACCGGAGCACAAAATTTGCGTATCTTGTTTATCGTACTTGTTTCGCCAACCTCCTTGATTTTTTTAAATAAATCGAGGTTCCTTTATTTTAAAAGATTCTTAAAAAGGAAACCGCAAAATTGATTATCGACAATTTCTATATGACATTAAAGTAGCCTACCCAGCAGGCGCTAAAAATACCCATATCGTAATTAAATTTTGAAATATGATTAAAAACATGAAAAGAAAAACGTAAACCAAAATACAGTAATTAACAACCGTTAATTACAGGCGCTGTAACAGAAAATTGTTACAACATTACATTCTGATTAAATCTTGCTGGTATCAATAGCAATACTGTAATTAATGCAAAATGCAATGAGAGATGATGTATTATAAAAGATCCATTAATATCGTATACCTAGTATCAAGTTTTATTTCGTAATTGAAAAACATAAATCGTTCGTTTTCGTCACTTAAATTTTATTCTTTTAATGGTTTTTAAATAAACCATTCGAGTTGTGATTGATTATGATAACAAACCGCAAAATACATACCGAATGAAAATTTTGAAAATTATTAAGAGATGCATAACGTTGTGCCGACAATTCAGTGCAAATAAACGCGACCACTTGTTTTCATCGGAAATGTTTTCATCAGAATTTTTGGAGAAAACAATTTTCGCAGTACATCGCTATGCAAGACCCGAAATTTGTAACGTACAGTCCCGTAAGGACGGTATCAGCACGGGGACTGTTACTGCGGGACTGTAATTTGCCAAACAGGACATCGGAAGTGACGAATAATCGGTCTTTAATGCACTAGACTGTTACTAAGGTTTTTTGCGTAAGATGGGGCAAACCTTCTGAGAGATACCACCAGTCCGTGCTGGATGGTAGTGTGGTATTCCTACCCACTAAAACCACCTCCCTTGGTAACATCGGAAATCGATAATGCATTACTTCCATACGTCGCTAGAGAAATCTTCCGGGATTGCATGTTGAATCTTAATCTAAATTAATGTTAAAAATGTAGAACGTTTGTTTCCAATGTTGTGAACTGTTATTTAATTCTGCCACCATTATCTTCCTCGCTTGATGATTACTACGGAGTGTAATTATTCTATATTGGCATACGTAACTTCGCAAACAGACCCCGGGAAAGGGGCTTATTACCTGATTTCATTCATTTTGGCCGATTTCCTTAAAACTCTATGGAAATCGATATTGAAAATAACTATTTGGGACTGTTACATACAATTACAGCCACGTAAGGAATATACTAGCCCAGGGACTGTTACCATGGAGCTGTAATTTGCCAAACCGACCGCGGAAAATGACAAAAAATAATCTGTATTTTGTAGTTTGATAGTCATGTTGTTCTGCTCGATAATAAAAATTACTATTGCAGGACATTAACCTATATTGTCACTTCCCTGGGGCCGGTATACATATTGTCATGATTTAATCGTCAATAGGGATTGACAATCTCTAGTGATGCAAACAAGCAATTACAGGTCGCATGAAAATTCTTTTACGATTTAGAAGGTTCTCCGACATTACATAAGACTCAAAGCAAGAGTACAATAAATTCGGTTAATAATAAAGACAGGTAAGGAATGGGAAAGTCCAAGAATGATATCGAAAAATACAATCTAATATCCACAAATTAATTCATTAAAAATTGTTAGATCTTAAGAAATTGTTATTAAATAAAAAAATGTATAATTATGTTAGATTAAGTTGTGCGTCAAAAGAAGAAATTACGTGGGTTTTTAAAATCGGTTGAACAATAATGCAACGATTGTTGTCCGAGACGTTCGACGTATCGCAGACGGGCAATGATCGCAACGGCAGACGAATCGAACGATGAACGCTAAAAACAAAAACAAAGGTGTAAATAATTTAATGACACTTAGTAAATTAATCAATTATCAAAAGTGCAAGGAAACTTACCAGGTAGAAAAAATATCAAGTAGGAATAAAAGGGATATTTTTCCAAATAACCTAGCAACAAGTAGGTAAATAAACGCTTCTTCCAAGAACGCCAAAGCGTGGAGACGTATTAATTTCGTCTCCGAAAAAGTGTGGTAATTAAGTATAAATTAATATACAAAGAGTTGAGATCTGAAAAGAAGTGATAATTAGCACGTGTAAAAAGAAAAATAAGTGTGGTTAGAAAAGAACAACAAAACTTACCTGGAATTATTTGGAATAAATGGTATGTTGATTGGATGAAACAATCCTATAAAAAGAACTGGAGCCTAGATGCACAAAAACTGGAATCAATAGTAGAAGGAAAATTTCTGGATCCTTTTAAACACTCTTGGATCACGAGGCAGAAGGCGAAGTCAACTACGCAAGGAGCGACATCTATGTGTGGTAAGAACAATAAAAACTTAAATTTTATAACGCGGCGTGAGTTCGTGAGTTCAAATAACATTAAGCCGATTCCGCGAAAGAACTAAAGTAATTTTGGGGTAGAATTATAAATTAATATTAAGAGTTTGTTGTTTTCTGTAGTTAAGATTTGTTCATGTTTAGTATTATAAAGATAATTTTTGAATTACAATTGAAAATAAATTTAATTAAAAATTGTATCGAAAACAAGTCGTATCATTCTGGGATTTTTCCATCCCAACAAAAGAGACTTATTTTCAGAATAATTAAGAAAGAGCAAAATATCGTGGAACCGACTACTAGAGAAAAGAGATTTCATGCGAAGGTAAATATTCAAAAAGCTAGCTGTGGTGGAACCACTATTAAAAATAACAAAAAAGTCAATCTTAAATAATAATAAAAAAATATATAGCGAGTGATGTGCAGATAAAAATATACCCCTACACACCGCAATATATATAATTACATTTTCTGATATATTTCATATAGGGTTATACCTTTGTCAACAACATTATAGTATATACAAATATTATGTACTACATGGAATAAAAATACTACAATACAGTTACAAAGGAATTGATAAAAAGGGTAAATGAAAAATAATAAAAACAATCATGCCATTGATTAGTCCATGATCCCCAGAGTTTTCCTAACTTCGGAAAGGGAGTGATAAAGTAATTAAAAAAAGTAAAACGCCATTAGTTAACATTCATTGTGCGTTCAAGGCATACAATAGAAATTACTAAAAGTGTCAAAATGATCTATGCCGTGGTCCATACTCCACGTTTAGTTATAGGTCCTTGAAATTCGGTATTTTGAATTTATCAAAATTGTAAAATATTTTATCCATAAATCTAATTGAACTATCAAGTCTATATAAGTAGATCAATGAACTTTGGAAATTTGTTCTGGATTATATTATAATCGGAGGCATATTCTGTAATACCCTTACTAATGCAATTTTTTGTAGATTTTTGTAGATTACCATTCCACTTTTTTTTATTATAGGTTTTAAATTACAGTTATTTATTCATTCATTTACTTTATAAATGTTTAATATTTTGTTTGTAATAATTTTCATGTAATACTTCGGCTATAGGGGAAAAATATTACCGATGGAGCGCTGTATGCAACAACAAGCGTGACGTCACGATAATGCTAAAACCTAAAAATAGTAAGGTTAACTTTTGAATATGGTTACGTCGTACAATATGAAAACACATTAAAAAATTTGTTATACTTACATATTAATATTATTTCACCAGGATAAACAATAATCACTACCGTATAAAACCCATATGAAAACAATAAAAGTTTTATTTTACCATCATCGTGACGTTAAATATTTAGTTGATATTACAGCCACCAGGGTGCGTACAATTAATATTTTTCCCCTATAGTAAATTTGCAATTGATTAATATTCAAGTTGATTTCTACATGAATTTAATGTTAATATTTTACATTGAAATTGATTTGAAGTTTTTAAATTAGTTCTGGATTTGTTTTACGATTTATATTTAAACATTTATTGGTAATATTTCCATAATTTGCACAAGTTTATATTTTAAAGATTCATTTTTGAACGTTGCTGCGAATCTTAAGTTAATCTTAATTATTCACACTATGGTGGGTTTCACAAAAGTGAATTAAAGTTTAATTTACGATTTAAATTACAACCACACTTAAAACAATCAAAGTGCATGTTGTTTAATTTTACTCACAGATTAAACTTTAATTCTTTTTTGTGCAACCTGAACCGGGTAATCTAGAAATTATACAATGAATTTTATAAAGGGGTGTATGACATGATACTAATTTTCATACTAAATTGTACCTAATTGTGCGCAGTGCGTACTGGGTTCTGCGCAGAATTGTTTAGAAATTTTGTCTACTAAAATGAGTGGGTTGCAATACGCACCCAACAAAATATTATTACAATTATAGTTACAAATATAATATACTGAGTGACACACCTTACATCCGAACATAGCGATTGTCAGCCATGGCAAGATGAGAAGAAAACCACTACAATTCAAAGGAGGTAATTTGTCCGATATTTTGTCTTTTATTATTATTAAAAATGTAAGACTTCAATAAACGCTATTTTTGAAATATGACTTGCCTTGGAAGAACAATCGCCTAGAAATTACTTTCATAGGTAATAAAATATAAGTAATTAAATTTTCTGCACAAGCAATGTTCTTGATTTGCAAATAGTCAAGACTTACAAAATTTGCCAATTTTTGGTTAATCTAAACAAGTTTAAACTTTTGAGCTATGAGCTATGCAAAGATCGATTGGTAAAGACCTTGAGTATTTAGTTTCTTTGTTAATATTTTTTAAATTTAAGTATAAAGTTTGCAGAAAATTAAAGTAATTTATTTTGTAACGATAAACATAGTAAAGTTTGAACATGTTCGTTCAAGCTGCCATTGGTCTCTGAATGAACTAAACTACTAAAAACTTACATGTGGTTATTTGCAAGTACTTCCTTCGGCTACCTGTTCATTAGATGAAATATAAAGGGCTATTGATACAGTTCTTATAATTTAACTAGAAACGTCTACTTTTGTTTATATGATTTGACTAAAATTGGCTATACGAAAATCTACATTAAAATAAGTAATATTAGCTAAGAATATGAAAATAAATATTTGAAAATTCACTTAACGTTGCTGTTACAATACCTACCCTATATGTATATCTGAAAATCGACTAAGTTTTGTAAATGTGTCAAAGAGATAAAATGTCGCTGTTCTATTCAGAACTGAGATGGAATGCTTTAAAGGTAAACAGCCGCAACAGGAAAAGGGATAGTACACATTATCTGGCAAAGTTCCTATATTGGTAGTGGATTCCTTGGTTAAAATATGATATTATCTGAACTGCTTAGTACTTTTTTGTCTTTTGTTTGAAAATGAACTACGATAGCTTATTTTACGAATTACGCCTATAGCTCATATCTACGTATTTGAGGAATATTGTATCGAATGCTGGTTTATTGTTATCAAAAATTGATAACACAAGACTTACAGGTAGAGGTTTATTATGAAAACCAACCTAATATTAGTATGTAAACTGTTTCTCTTCGAGGTTTTTTTGTTTTATGTTTAATTAAAAGCGTTTGCCGTATCTGTAACATACCGTAGTCCTCTGTATTGATTTTCATTTCGGAGATACTGAATATTGAGAATTCAAGGTTTTCTACATATATATTGTGTGACTCAAATTCGATATAGTATTCATTTGTTTTCAGAATAATTAATTATGGTAACCAAATTTTCCATTTACAAATAGCTGAAGCACAAAACAATCCTTCTCGCCTATTAAGCGAAACAAGTATAATTGGATTCTGGATTTCATTGGATGGCCAAATATAAACAAACTAGTACGCACTCAGGCCACCCTATCGCAAACCAGATCTGACCAGAACTCCCCAACAAAAGTAGGCACTACGAAACAGGAACATCCACTTCTTGACCGAGATGTCAAGTCCCGTGATTCGCATCCTGCCAGAGTTAGGTGCAACGCAGCCGGAAGCTCCAATAATGCCAAACAAGGCCAGATTAGGAAGACCACTGGCTTATCTACCCTCTGAAGCACAGAGACGGTAATAGAGAGTATAAAAGTCCGAAAAAAGGTTTAACTATTTCCGAAATTCGAAGCAGTGCCTGTAGCATCAGTAGTTGATCGCCCTAACTATTAAATCAATGCTTGCCTAATGACCTAAACTAAACAAGTGTAATGACAGAAAATAATTCGCGAACAATTCGATTTGTATTTCGATAGAAAGTTAGAACCTTAACAATGACTTCAAATTTTTCAAAGTAATTTAAATATTATTTAATACGCTGGGAGTACTGCAATAATTATAAAAAAATAATAAAAAATACAAATTTATTAACCATATTTCAACCCCTATTTCTAAAGGGGTCTTTTCTTGCTCATAGTTTTACACTTCTTTTATGGAATTGTGCTGAGCATGAGTACCAAATTTGATCATGGGATGAGAGGTTACTAAAAATAAATTAAGTATAGGCAGAAGCGGACAAAAATCAGTTTCTCGCCGTTTTCTCAAGTTTCTGCGAACTTGATGACAAAATAGTTTAATATATTTATAGCTTAATGCTAATTAAATTCTCTACAAATAAACTTGTATGCAACATATTTTTCATCAAATTCGTATTCACATAGTAATAACCGTTTAAAGCAGAGCTAAGTTGCGCGACCACCGTTATATTTATTTAAAAAGGTCGGAATTGATTTTCAATTAATTGTCAAGACTTTCATCATAAATATTTATTATCTGAATATAAATTTACCACACCATCTCTAATTTTGATAAAAAGTTTAGCATAATATCACAATACTGTTAAACCAAAAATACATTATTTGATTCTTTTTGTAAACTGAATTCCTTTCCATGTTAAGACCAGCTAAATGTGACACTTACATATTCGGTCCATTTTTAAAATGTACTGTTTGGCACAATTACCCATAGAAACCAATACCTTCTGGTTAAGGTATATGACTAAACGCGACTGTTAGGCTGCCTGTGCCAGATAGTTGACTATTATACTGGTATATAAAATAAAGAATAATATAAATTAACAATTTAAAGAAGTCATAACCAAAGCATTCCAACGACGACATACATGTTTCTATCTTATTAGACCTCTTCAATGGCATAAAAGAAGGAAAAACTTTGGTTGTCACAATGATTTGCTTTCGTTTATATAAATATTTTACTGGAAGGAATATTGCATTCAAGATAATCCATAACCAGTAATTCGCGGGATATCTATAAAAGTGAAACTGACGGCCTGTTATTTTTCAATAAACTAAGAGTAAATTGCTGTACATTGGTAGTTCTTTATACGTGCCTGAATTTGAATTAGGGTTTCCAATGTACAGTAACGTATTTTTAGTTTATTGAGTGATATAAATTAAATTTCGACAAAATATTGTAAGTATTCAATTTGAAGTTGCCACAAAGTTTGTTTTATAAGCTGAAATTATATTTGTGTTTCTGGCCATTGATAATATGACAGTATAATATTTATTCATAGAGGTTCATAATAAATTTAATAAACAGTCGTTTCTGAATTATTAAGTTCTCAAGTTAACGAAATACTATTATAAACAACCACTTGCTTCTTCTTTCTGACAAGATTCTGACTTCTGATTTTACTGCTCAGCGTAACGCAATAATTATGTTAATATTAATTAGTACATTTTAAATTCAAATTAATTTGAGAAGATGCACCAGCTGGTTATTGTAAAAGTTTTGTGGATATTATTCAACCCTATCGTGTAGTTTCATACAAACACCTTTAAAAACATTCACAAGTTTTTGTTTATTAAGTTTGAAATAACGCGATTAAGTTTTAATTTTCACATTATACAAAGTAATCCATATAAATTACAACGGAATGGTTTTATGTTGACGCAAGTAATCTTCCTCGTGAAGAGTTTTTACTTGAAGTAAACTTTTTCTGAGGAGTGAAGCTTAAATACATTCGTTTGGGGTGCATGAATAATCTTAACATCAGAACATTGAGATACGCTATTGAATGATATCAAAGAAAAATAAGTGTATATACGATCATTCCGACCAGATCCACCTGGTTTTAACTTAAGTGATGCGATTTAAATACCGTAAAATAAAACAAGAACAAGAAAAACCGTTTTGGTTAAAATAACTAAAAACAAATTCAAACTAACTTTGCTAATTGCTACTAGGTACTCTTGATTAAAATTTTACATCTAACTTTTAAATTTTCAAAAGATATGATAACAGTTTTACAATTAAGTATGTTTAATGCAATTTAAATATGATAAAATGCGGAAATATGAGTTATAAAACTATTAGTATTTTCACGCGACTTTCTTGAAAATAACTTTAAAATAAAAATAAATTTTATTTATTTAGATAGTTTCTTACAGTGTTACTACGAGCATGGCGGGAGGGGGTCCGATTTATAATTTCAAACTATAAGAAATTTATCAGTTTTCGTCAAGCTTTCGACAAACCGAGAGAATCGATACTATTCATACTTTGATTGTGATTCAAGTCAATATTTAAATAATGAACTCAGACATTTCAATTGAATTTCAAAAATCTTGCTTTCTATAAAACTCGAAATCGCTTTAAACCTAATCTGAACCTTAAGTTCCTAACCATGAAAGTGTCCATTATGTGATTGCACTAAAAATAGAAAGCAAGAAAAATTTAATCTTAAAATAGTTTGTTCCACAATACTTCCTTTCTTTTACTTTCAATCTATCAAATTTACTTCAATTTATCTCACATATCGATATCTGTAAATCCGTATTACCTTATCGTATTAAAGTTCTTTAGCTGTTAAATTGGACTGGTTCTTCTCAGATCATATTATTTAAAAATGGGATATGTAGACATTGAATAACTTTAACTATCCAAATCAAAGATCATAAAAACTGCGAAATTTTACTTCAAGTCGCGGAAAAAACACGTTGCACATTTTTTTTGTAAAAGTAGATGGCGGAAAAATATAATTACGACTAAAACTTATGGTAATAATCCCCCTAGTGGAGCCTTTAGGCCGCACAATCTTAGCAATCATGTATTAGATCGTTAAACATTATCTGGCTTTATCAGAGAAATTTTAGGTTGTTCCGTTTTCTAAATGTTATTGGTAGTAGAACGAGTAGTTTTAGCTAGAAATAAAAAAAGTGAATCGTATTAATACACTCGTTTTTTGCTCGTTCCAAGTGACACTTACCTGAGAGCTAACATTATTCAAGTTGATGAATTATGGATTCCTTCCAAATAGAGTCGTATGATATCACTACGTTATGATTTAAACTATCTGAATAAATTGCGTGCAATACGTTGAACGTCTTGGATGAAACGCAATAATTGTTGTAGATATTGCTGTGAAGTTTCTTAAGCAAAATCGCACACCTCGCTTTTGTTAGGCTTCTTTCGAAGGTGAAAGAAAAATTTATAAATTTAAATATTGAAATTTTCGAGGGTTCAATTTTATCAAGAAACTCACCACCCTTGTCCCTCTAGTATAGCTCAGCCTTGAGATTCCCTCAGAGTATTGTAGATTCAGTTGAATTTTGGGATGCTTGTTGAAGTTCAGATAAAATCTTTTATAGTGTTGTGTCCATCAATGGTTGGCTGTTGCGGTATTAGATTGTTTATCGTGCAGTCAGAGAAAATATGGCATGAGAAAAGTTTATCAAAAACAATTTAAAAAAAAGATGTTAGAATTGTAGTTATAAAAATGTAGTAGGCAAAATGTTAGGAATGATAAAAAAACGGGTAACCATAGCGATGGGAGGAGAATAAACAATGGTGATAAAAGTAGTTCGTTATCAGACGCAGAACCGATCACACGTGTAGAAATAGATGTCCAATTGAGAAACAAGGATTTTAGTCGCGGGCAAGTGAAGGAGAAATTGCGTGTTTGCAATTAAAAAGGTCGTTTACCAAACGGCAAACCGATCACACGCGTCGAGATAAAGATAACCAAGAGTATATTGGCCTGTATTGAGTTGAAGCCGAGTGGAGTGGAGATTAAGAGTATATTGGCCTGTATTGAGTTGAAGCCGAGTGGAGTGGAGATTAGAATAGGAGAGGAAGATAAGCGCTGTTTATTGGTAAACAGAAAGAAGGTGAAAGGCGAGGGTGACTATAACCCTGCATCAAGACGAAGCATAGAAAATTAAGATTGTGTGGTGCGACCGCAAATACAGTGCGCGCGTACAAGAAGAAAGAAGGTAACATTAAATCTTTGATTATCATTGTTGATTGTTATTGAGTTGCTAAATTGTTTATGTTAATTGTTTATGTTATTTGGTTATGTTATTTGTTCATTATATGTTCTTGAAAATTAGATTTGCGTATTTTCTTTGACTGTGTGATGAGACTAATTCCACCGTAAAAGTCCAAAGAACCTGCAGCCTGAGATTAAGAGCAAGTCGTGTCAGTACCGAAATCTGTGAGAAGCTATCACAGATCTTGAAGTTCAAGGTGGACATAGCAATAGATTGAAAATTGTTGACGAAATAATTGTATGGAGAGATAAACGAAATTCACCTTTGCTTTTGATGATCTTAAGAAATGGAATACTTCACTGTCGTGGTTGAATCAATAAAAGATTGCATTTAAATCGAAAATAATTTTATATTAACCAAAATATCAAATCGTATGCGCTAAAATTTTATAAACAAATACAGATAAATTTCCATCTGTTGGCAAATTACAATTATCAAATATTAAATAAAGTCGTTTGATGTTGATCCAAAAACTTCTTCTTCTTGTTGTGTATAGAAAATGTTACAATAATAATGATAAATAGAGATTAATAAAATGTTTACAAATACCTTTTGAATATCCTCCTTGTTTAAAAAAGCATGCGTACTGAACACTATTTCGATTGGCGCTCACTCCGTTGCGTAGCACTCAACTAACGTCGCACTTGTTGAAGTAGATGATAAAATCGCTCCTGTTTTTAATGTGGTTTAACGGTGTTGATTACTTGATTTAGACTTGTTGATCAGTTGTTTCAATTTTCTGGAATACGGGTGAGTTGTTTGGAAATATTCGCTTCCAGGAGATTTGAAAAGTGAGTCGAAATTAACACATTATTGGTGGTTAGATGTTCCAACTAATCGGTAGCCATTTTTAGATAATCCACATTATCTAACTTTTAACAAACATTCGGCGCGTTGGACATCTGGATGATTTTAACTTGAGTTGTCCACTTTTGAACCACACACGTCCTGTCGTTTCAAGCGTTAAAATACAACTTCACAGAGCTACACGTCCGTTCATTTTGAGCATTCGAGGAAGACTGATAATTTCTGCGCAAATTTCGAAGAATTGGTCGAATTTTGGTTTTCTGTTAGTCATTTCCATACTTCATAAAATTTTATTTTGTCTAAATCTCTTTAATTTTTCAGGATCGCTTTTATATTTGATGAGATGAATTGTCTATCGATTTCCAGACGTTTTGTTGTACAGTAGCCGATTTGTATGCACTTTTTTGGATAGTGGAGGATTGGATGCCACTGATTTTTGGGAGAATCGAATGACGCCAATTTCGCTTGTTAAAAATACGTCTGGAAATTTAACTTTGAACGTTGAATGATTTTCGTTGAAATAAAACACTTTTCACGTAACTCTTTGATGTTGACATAAATTTATTGTTATTTATTACAACTGATAATTTAGTACAAATAGCATGAGGTGCAAATACATTAATTCGTTGAGTGCAGAATTGATACTGAGTGCATACTGATGAAGCGCAGAATGCATACTAATTGTGCAGGCAAGTGCATGCAAATTTTTAAGTAGGAGAAACGTAATATAATTGGTAACACAAGTTGTATAAGTGCCAGGTAGTTAAAACACAATTTACATATTAAAATGATTAAAAACAATGTGAAAATCTAACATGCCCCCCGAGTTGAAATGGGAAATTTCAAAAAATAAGTTAAAATATTGAATGAACAAATTGAGAAAACTGCAAAAATACTTAGAACTAAACAAATTTTAACAGATACATTTACAAAATATTGTTCAAGAATGGAAGAAAATAATCACTACATTGTTTCTAGTGTTCAAGAATGAAAACAAAAACTAATCACTAAATTGTTTTTAATGTTTACGCACACTCACGCACTAGGTAAAGGGCAGAGTTTCGAAAAGGCCCTTTTCACAAGCCCAGTAGTGGTTCGAAGGGTGGCAACACGATTGATGCCATCTGAGCCGAGATGGAGATCGACGATACGTCCTAGTTTCCACTAGAGAGGTGGTAGATGGTCTTCCTTGATTAAGGCTAGCGAGCCTTGGGTGAGGTCGGAATGGTGGGTTTTCCATTTTACCCTCTGTTGTAGCTCGGACACGTACTCCTTGCTCCAGCGTTTCCAGATGTGCTGGAGAAATTTTTGGATGCTTTGGAATTGATCCAAACGATTTTCGGCTACATGCGTTACATCTGGATCTGGTAGTGCATTCAATGGTCGTCCAACCAAGAAGTGACCTGGGGTTAACGGTTCCAAGTCGTTGGGGTCGGCGGATAAAGGAGAGAGCGGACGGGAATTGAGGAGAGCTTCTACTTGGTAAAGCAAGGTACAAAATTCCTCGTATGTAAATAGATGGTTCCCTATTACCCTTTTCAAATGAGCCTTGCAGGATTTAATACCTGATTCCCATAAACCCCCGAAATGTGGGCTATGCGCTGGAATGAAGTTCCAATTCATTCCCTGTTGAGCTGCATTTTCAACAATGGACGAGCTGTTGGCCTTTAAAAATTTGCCAAGTTCTAATAACTGATTATTAGCTCCTACAAAGTTGGTTCCATTGTCGGAATAAATTTGTAGGGGTTTGCCTCGACGGGCGATAAAACGCTTTAATGAAAGCATGAAAAGTTCGGTTGACAAACCGGTAACTAATTCGAGATGCACCGCCTTGGTAGCAAAACAAACGTATAAACACAAATACGCTTTGGTGGTCTTTGCACCGCGACCTTTTCTATCCTTTATCAAAATTGGACCAGCGTAGTCCAGACCGGTGTGTAAAAATGGAAAGGTGGATTGAACCCGAGCCGCAGGCAAATTTCCCATGATGGGTTGAGTAAATTTAGGCGCAACGCGAAAGCATGTGACGCATTGGTGCACAGTTTGTTTGACCAGGTTTCTACCCGCTATGATCCAAAATCGATCACGTAAGGTTGACAATAAAAGTTGCGGGCCTGCATGCAGCATGGCACGATGCTCGCGGGAAGCTAACAGCTTCGATAAGTTATGTTTCCCTGACAAAAGCAAGGGATGCTTCTTGTCATGAGGGTAGAGGGAATTGCAGAGTCTCCCACCTACGCGCATTAAACCGTCAGTATCGATGAATGGATTTAACGAAATTAAAGACGAGGACGATTTTAATGGTAGTCCCTTTTTGAGTAAGCTAAGTTCGGTACAGAATGAATCGGATTGCGCAATTTTTACTAACATGTTTAATGTAGTCTTGAGTTCGGTTACGGTTAAGGGACCGAAGTTTCGTTCTTCCCTTGGCAGAGAACAATTTTTTCGAAACCGCAAACAATATGCTGTTGTTCTTTCTAATCTCGTAAGATTAGAATAGCATTCGAAATTAAATGAGGGTTTAACAGTGGTTGTTAACGTTTGAGCTTCTTTTTTAATTTCGGGCAATTCATTTGGAGAGAACTTTGAGTTTGGCCATGAAGATTCGTCTTCAGGAAGCCAGGGTGGACCGTTCCACCATAGGACCGAGTCCTTCAATATTTGAGGAGTAGTTCCTCGTGAAAGCAGATCAGCTGGGTTATGTTTTGTGGGGACATGGCGCCACACTGAGTCTACCGTCAGGTCTTGTATGTCCGCGACGCGATTGCATACAAAGGTTTTGAGTAGGTTGACACAAAAAACAGGAGGAAGTCTTTAACATGATTGCTTTTTTGACTTGCCGTAATAACTTGCTAAGTAGCAAAGCTCCGCAGAGTTCCAACTTAGGTATTGTAATTGGCCTTAAAGGTGCAACCTTTGATTTGGCGCATAAAAGTTTAACAACAGTGTTGTTATCACGAGTGGATCGCAAATAGATGCAAGCGCCGTACCCGTTCAGGGAAGCATCGCAAAAACCGTGGATTTGTACATCCGTGGGATTTGAACAAGTAACGTGCCTGGGAATTTTTAGTTCATTTAGAGTCGATAGCTCTGAGCGGTACGAAAGCCATTTGGTTTCGATTTCTTGTGGAACGACGTCATCCCAACCGAGCTTCTCCAGCCAAAGTTTCTGCAGGAATGTTTTGGCTACAAAGGTGCACGGAGTAAGCAAGCCAAGTGGATCGAAAATTTGGGCAATTTCGGATAGCATTTGGCGCTTTGTTAGCTTGGAGTTTGAAAAGTTGGCAATGGAGAAGCCAAACTGATCATTTTGGAAGAACCAAGTTAACCCTAGCGTTCGGGATGACTCACGGTCTCCAAATTGGAGGATACCGGGGTGTACGTCGGCATTTGGAATGCCAGCTAGTACTTCAGGATTGTTAGAAATCCATTTGCGCAATTTGAAACATCCAGATTTTAACGTGTCAGAGATTTGACTACAAATTCGTTTTGCATCCTCGATGCTGTCTGCACCAGTTAGCAAATCGTCAACATAAAAATCTTTTTGGATTATTTCAGCAATTTGAGGTAATGAACCCTCAACATCGATGCCTAGTTGAATTAATGATCGTATGGAAAGGTAAGACGCTGACGCGGTGCCATAAGTTACCGTGTTCAAATTGTACGTCTGTACGGGTTGGGTAGGTGTGAATCTCCATAAGATTCGCTGTAGGACACGTTGGTCAGTTTTTATGTGAACTTGTCTATACATTTTTTCAATATCGGCTGCGATGGCGTAAGTGCGTTGGCGAAACCGTATAAGGACCGTGAACAAATCTGATTGGATTGTAGGGCCAATCATTTGCAGGCTGTTTAACGAGTGTCCCGTAGTAGTAGCAGAAGAGCCGTCAAAAACTACGCGAAGTTTGGTAGTGAGACTGTCTAATTTTATTACTCCGTGATGCGGGAGGTAATACGAGGGACTTGCTTTGCTACTATCTAGCGACATGTGACCTAAGTCAAGGTACTCTTGCATGAATCTCGAGTATTCTTGGTGCATTTCCGGATTGGCTTGCAATCGGCGCTCCAGAAGGAGAAATCTCCTCTGAGCAGTGCTAAATGAATCTCCTAATAAAACTGGAGGGTTTTTAAAAGGAATCGTAACAATAAACCGACCATTAACATCGCGGCGAGTGTTTGCGGTGTAATGGGCTTCACAGGCATTTTCCTCAAGTGACAATACCTTATCAGTAGGATAATGGTCAATTTCCCAAAATCGGGAGAGTTGTTCTTGCAAGTCGTTTGAAATGCTAAGATTGCATTGCACTTGATTGGAATGTGCGCCGGTAGGACCTGAGATGATCCAACCGAGATAAGTTTTTTGTAGTATGGGTAAGCCGGTACCCAATTTGACTTGACCGATGCAAAGCAACTCAAAGAATGTAGAGGATCCTATAAGTATATCAATTTCACCGGGTTTGTCAAAGTTTGGATCGGAAAGTCGAATGTTTCCGGGTATTTTAAAATTATTCAAGTTTATGCTGACATTAGGGACGCTTCCCGTTATGCGGTCTAGCACAAGGCAGGTTAAATTAATTTTAAAATTCGAACGGTTCGAATGCAGTTCTGCCGTCAGTAGCAAAAAGGCGGTAATTACCTACATATTTGGCGGTTTTTGACTTTTTGGTATTTATATATTGCTATGGACATTTTCCATCTATATACGAAGTATAAACGCTCTAAAATTATTCTAAATGAGCGAAAACATGAAATTCATATTGCGGTAACTACAGAACGTCATCACTTGAAGAACCAAGAAAGCGGTAACCATCAATTTCTTAGCAAAAAGGCGGCAAGTGCAAAATCTATCAGCATTTACCACCGTTTTTCTTCGTATCTCATAATATTTTTGCTCATGCAAATATTAGATTACATCATGCACATTAATAAATTACTGTAAATAATTGTTCCGGTTGGAAAAAAACAAAAGAATCTGCAACCTTTAGCGGTTATTTGGCATGAAGGAATTTCAGGCCTAAAAAAAGAAGATATAATAAGTAGCTTCAATGCATTTTTTTTAAACAACAGGGATGTATCAACAATTACAATTTGGCTTGATAACTGTTCAGCCCAAAATAAAAACTGGTGCTCTTTCAGTTATCTAATTTATATAGTTAACTCCACAGAAATGAAAGCCGTTGACATTACTATAAAGTACTTTGAAACTGGCCATACATTTATGAGTGCCGACAGTTTCCACCACCAAGTCGAGCAAAGCATGAAATCACAGGGCAATATCTGTGATTTTAGTGATTATGAAAATGCAGTTAAAATGGCAAATTCAAAAAAAGTTGATATAATAAGCATGAAACCTACAGATTTCGCCGATTGGAAGGATTACAGTTCTCAGGTCAAACTGAGGAAATCAAATCCTAGACCATACTTACAAAAAATTGTGCAAGTTAAAGCAACAAGAGGAAATCATACATTGCAATATTGGAATGATTACGATAACAATGAGATGCAACTGAACTTTTTAAATGCCAAAATGCACAAGTGTGGTATTAAAATTACTAAACCACCCCATAAAAATAGTTTTCGAGGAATTCCACGAAATAAAAAAGACAAAATTATAAAATATTTGTGCCTTTAATGCCTCTAAATAGAAGAGAGTTTTGGGACGATATTATGGTTAATGATGACAATAATAATAATTTGGATGATATCGACTAATATAATATTTAACAAAAACTAATGTCTAATTTTTTTAATTAATAATATAGTTTTTTATTTTTATGTACAATATTTTTTATATAAAATAAAGTATCGGTTTATCATCAAATATTATTCTGTTTAGTATCAATTATTATTAATTATTATACAAGTAATATCTAGTAAGTAGTAAGAACGCGGTAATTACGTTGAATTTAGCAATTACCGCCTTTATGCCACTTATCCATCCTTCCATTACAAAACTAATAAGTACGCAGAAGACGTTATGTTGAATAACTTCCGCAAATATTGGAAAAAAATTTCAAATTTAAATAAAATAAATAAATTAGATACTATTAATGTCCTTAAGTTTAAAAAATTTTATAATTATATTATATTTCTAATTGGCAAACAGCAGAATGGTTTTTACGATTTATCTCAGAACTAACTTTCATGTAGTTACCGCCTTTTTGATACTGACGGCAGAGTTGTATGCTGCATTTCGATTTTATATTGGTGCTTGAATTGCTTAGTCCGGTGACTAAAACGTTTGCGTTTGTGGTGCATAGCTTTAATTTATTGCAAATATTAGCTCTTATGAAATTGGACTGACTGCCGGAGTCAAGTAGGATACGTACGGAATGAAAATTTCCCGTAGAATCTTGTAGTTTGCCGCTAGCTGTGGGCAATAGGATTTGTGTGGTCGTAGAGCAAAATGCAGATACGACTTGGCTTGGTTCAACGATAGGCGCGACCGTTGGAGTAGAGACTGCAGGAGCTCTAGCACCTCGCTTCGTGACGTGAAGCAAAGTATGGTGCTTTGACTTGCATATTCTGCAAGTGTATTTTGAGGAACATTGCGGTTGAAAATGTCCCTTGGACAAACAATTAAAACATATTTTTAATTCCTTGACCCTTTCAGATCTTTGTTCGGTGGTGAGACTTGTGAATTGCTCACACCGGCTAATGGTATGTTCTCCCTCGCAAAGAGGGCAGAAGGGGGTGGTGGCGACGAATGATTTCGAATGAATTTTAGGCTTTTCGTGACCTTTCTTAGGTAACCGATTTTCAATGTTTTCCAATAAATTCGCGTGATTTGTAAGAAATTCTTTGAATTGGTTTAGAGTGGGTAGGTCAGCTACATTTTTATTTAAATTGAATTCCCATTCGCGCACCGTGCCTGCGTGCAATTTGTTTGCAACGAGGTGAACGATTAATGCTTCGAACAGCTGTTCGATGTCGGCAAGTGACTTTAAAGCCGAGACGTGCTTAAACAGGCTGTCGTTAATCTTTCTTAATTCACGGGCTGATTCCTTTTGTTGAATTTCAAGATCAATAATTGAATTCAGGTGATTTTTGAGAATAACCCTTGGTTGGTCAAACCGTGCATTTAGTGCATCCCATGCAATGGAGTAGTTTTCTTTAGTAAAACTTAATGAGCTTATGACGTCGGAGGCTTGGTGCGTTAAACTAGATTTTAAATAGTGCAACTTTTGAATTTCGTCTAACTGTTCGTTTTCGTGAATTAAATTCGTGTATATAGATTTGAATTCTAACCAAGCGTTTGCATCTCCGTTAAACTTTGATAAATTTATTTTTGGCAAACTAATAAAGTGCCTACTCATCCCTGTACTTATTTGACTGTTGCTGGATTTAATTGAACCGTGCAACGAATCGTTGGGTGAACTACGCCCAGAAATACTTAAATTTGGTGCATTATCATTTTGTGAATCTACAATGTTTTTGTAAAACTTTTTGATTATTGATTTCGCGAGACCGATTTGATCATGATATTTGTTTTCGAATTCGCACAAATGATTGTCTTCAGAAGTGTCATTTTCCGAAAGACTGTCAATAATTTGTTGATGTATGTCTTCAAATTCCGCTAGCAACGGTATGACATTATCGAGTCGACCTTGTAGTGACTCAATTTGATTATCTAAAATATTTTGTTCATTTGCTTTTAATGATTTTATAAATGATTCAAATCTTGTTATTTTAGATTTGAGCTCAGTTCGCAATTTTTTGATTTTATGCATGGTTGACATTGAACTTGTAAATTAAGCAAATTAAAATACGAAGGTTACGAGGGTTTGTAACTTGACTAACAAGTAGAAACAGGAATCTGTGAATGGTAAAAAGGTGCAGTTAATTATATTACCGACTTTGGATTGTTGAAGATGAAACCCTGGTAGCGACTTGCAATGGCCGTTGTAGTTGTCCCGTTGGAGACTAACAATGGCGCTTCAAAATGGCGGACCCGTAGCTTGGGCTTTGGTCACTTGGTTATAATCTTATTTTGCCTTCGCTTACTTAGAAGTCCCGGTTAATAATCGATTATTATGCTGGCGCTGATTACCAATACGGCTAGAAGGACCAAAATGGAGGATTGGATGCCACTGATTTTTGGGAGAATCGAATGACGCCAATTTCGCTTGTTAAAAATACGTCTGGAAATTTAACTTTGAACGTTGAATGATTTTCGTTGAAATAAAACACTTTTCACGTAACTCTTTGATGTTGACATAAATTTATTGTTATTTATTACAACTGCTAATTTAGTACAAATAGCATGAGGTGCAAATACATTAATTCGTTGAGTGCAGAATTGATACTGAGTGCATACTGATGAAGCGCAGAATGCATACTAATTGTGCAGGCAAGTGCATGCAAATTTTTAAGTAGGAGAAACGTAATATAATTGGTAACACAAGTTGTATAAGTGCCAGGTAGTTAAAACACAATTTACATATTAAAATGATTAAAAACAATGTGAAAATCTAACAGATAGATATTTGAATATTTCTTATCACGAAAATTTGTTATCGCATTTCAAACGAATTTGAGCATTATTGACCTTTTTGTTGATTCACAGAATCAAATTGTAACCTTTACATAGAGCAAATTATTTAACACATCTGGATATAATCAGTTTTACACATAATAAGTTATTCATAAAGTAAATTCAATTTTTATGGTACAAAATTATTGGTTATGTTTTTACTGATAACAGCATTCAGTAAAATTACTATTTCTGATCTAAATATCCTTTTTTATGAAATTTTGATATGGCAATTTCCTTAATGAATTTATTTAACAGCTTTTTATCTAGTGTTCCAATTTTTAAAGATCTTTATTTTCTCATAATATTGAAAAATAGTGTGAATTGTTTATCACTTCAATCTGTGTTACTTTAAGTAGGTCAAATTTTATTAATTATTTCAAATTGAGCTAGAAATTTAATATTTTGTGTTGGCTGGTAGCTTGGATCACAGCAATATGTATCCAGGTAATGCTACAGCCAAGAATACAAAAAACGTAAAAGGATTGCTCCGATCGAAGAAGCAAAGCCGCTGATATACTTTTCGTCTAGACAATAGTGAGTTGCGACTTTTCTCAAAGCAGATTTCTACCTAACAATTATAAAGAAATTTGTTTGATCTTAATGTAGAAGGAACAATTCTAGCAATATAATTTTTCGGCAAAATAAACTGCAAGATATGCCCATATTTTGCAAAATTTTTGCACAAAGGAAAATTAATTTTTTCAAATTTTTTACATCGGTTATCTACGAAAATGCTCACTGAAGACGCTTATTCCGTTAAAATAGCAATTTTCGAAAATAAAAACTTCCGATTTAGTTTCCAAGAGTTAAAGATCCCGGTGGGGTGTATGGATCATCTACAGGGATGTTTTAGCTGTTGTAGGTAATGGGGTAAACCTCGAATTGGGGAAAGGGGGCCAATCCCCTGGCGAGGCGAATTGCAAAAAATGAAAATTTGTAGAAATTAAATTCGAGATCGAGTTGATTATGCATATAAATATTGACTAAAAACAATTAAATCTCCGCGAAAAGTTAAATCTGCCACAAAGAGGTGGATCTGCCGCGAAGAGGTGGATCTGCCGTTAGGTTAGTGTTAGTTTTTGATATTTCTTTAGAAAACCAATTAAAAACAAACAAATCTCCGCGTAAAGTTAAATCTGCCGCAAAGAGGTGGATCTACCGCTCCCTCGAACTTTTTTCCAAGTTAAACGCAAAAAGTGAGAATGGACTCAAAAATAATAATAATTACCCCAAAAAGCTAGATCCATTACGATTGTGTTCAGTTGTCAATAATTTATTATAAAATCGTAAACCTCAAAGTTACTATTTCATGATTATAAAAATAAATAACAAATATTTAAATTTAAAAATTAAGATTGTGTTCAGTTGTCAGTGTGTTCAGTTGTCCGTGTGTTCAGTTGTCCGTGTGTTCAGTTTTCCGTGGGGTCAGTTGTCATGTGTTCGGATGTCGTGCGTTCACTTGTCGTGCGTTCACTTGTCATGTGGTCACCTGTCATAGAATCGTGTTTTCTACATCAAAAATGATTTATCACATTTCCGAAATTCCATTATAATTAATTTTTAAATATTCTACCTTATAATTTTTCTTGCGGCGTCCAATCCTTGTTTCAGTGTTATTTTTCTTTCTCTCCAATTTACCAATTTTCATCCACTTCTTCACTTTAATTTCCCGTTTCCACAAATTCATTTTATACTCACATTACCCTTGCTAGGTAATTACGTAATTCAATGTCGATTGCTAAATATATCGACGACTCAATTTTAGATCCTCCTATATATTCTGGAGATCGAACGGCTTTTTTTAAATATCGACCCACACTTTATGGTGGTCGATCGTGGACTCTTAAATTTGACCAACACACTACGATGGTCAAACGTGGACCCTTCCTCTACCTCCAAAGCAGAAAAACACTAAGTTCATCATAATTTACTAAAACTGTCACACCTTGTGATACCAATTTATAAAACCTTTGCGCACAATTTTCAATTTCACATAAACAAAGAAAAATACAGTATCGATACCATTTACAATATTTTCGCCGTTACAATCTTGGGTAATCATCAATTATTCTGATTTCATGAATTTGGCTATTTGAAAAGTTTTGTATGATTGCAATGAGCATTAAAATTTATTCCAAAATACAACGAAATTATGTATGTAGGTATGTTTACTTTTTAATTTCAAAATTTACTTTTCGTTTTTTAAAATGTATCTCCAAAATATGTAAAAAATTGTGAATCCTTTGAAATACAGCTCAATATATTTCAGCCATCTGGTGGGATCAGCGACAACTGAAACGTAACTTTTTATGGGATTTCAATGTACCTATGGTTGATTATTAAGACGATTTCGAGATTTCGGGATTATTTCGCACACATATTAAAACGTTTTTATCAAATTATGGTAATTTTGGAGCAGCGACTATATTATGTATGTTGATTTTCGTTATTTTTAAGAAAGGGTACGATTCGCCAGGAACGATTCACTGCCATTTTTACTGGACATCTTTCGCCGCCAATCACGAATCGCCGGGACACGATTCTTTGGGATTTTGTTCCGTTTTCTGATTCAGTAGCAGCATCTGTTGATAAGTTTTTGATAACTTTCTAGAACATAATTAGTCAAACTTTTATTAAGCTGTTATATTATAACTGCGATTGTAGCTGTCTGTGTGTTGCTTCTGCAGTATTGTTTGTGCTCTATAAATAAATTTATATTAGTACTGAGGTTGATCGTTAACAGCTTTCCCTGAATATAATTTATAATTCTCTCGTATTAAAACATATTCCGAATTGAATATGTTGGTAATACCAATATTGACATAAATTAAATAAACAAGAGCAAAAGCTTCTTAAGCTTTTAATTTTGCATATAGGTAAATTTGCCATGTTTTATTTCAATACCTATACTAAAAAATTAACGTATTTTATATTATAACACAATAAAATATTATAATATTATAAATTGCACTTTAAAAATAATGTAGTTAATTAAACGTGAAAATATTGTTTATTTTAACATACGACGATAGCATTATCGTATATAATGCTATCATCACATATTCAATTTACTATTAACTCTCAATAGTTAAAATATCAAATATTTATATAATATTATATACTAATTACTAGGATATTTACTGATCGTCCTAGTTATTACCTTATTACCGTGTATGTTTGTTCAATAAGATAGATAATTTAAAAAAAAGAGTTCCAAATTTTCATAGAAACCAAAAACCGAGATGTTCGATTATTTGAACTGACGCATACAAAAGTTACACCAAGTTAACAATGCCATGTTGCTACATCAAAATTATTGTATTCAAGACAATATTTACTATATTAATGAATCAAAATTTGAAATTTAATCTCAATTTAAATGAGACATGACAGTTCTTAAATGAAAAACCTGACATAATTTCTATATTGACAATGTCAAGAATTACGAGAACATTATAGAATATAAAGTCACTTGGTGTTGTTTTAAGAGAAACCGAAAGGAAATTTTATTTTCCTACTTCAATTTTTATTCAAGGATTTTTCTTAATAGTTTTATATTTTCACAAATAAATCTATGTCACACGGCGCAAACAAAGGTAAACGTCGGTGGTTACTAACAACATTTACTTGAGGACAATTTATTTGATTTATAGAAGGATAAAGCTGAATTATTGAGTGATGTGTAAGTATACCCCTGATTTAACCTGATTTAGCAACTAATTACGCCCAAAGGGGATGGATGAATTTGCAGGAAAGCAGTTGTAATCAAAAACCTGAAACAAGATTTATATAACTGAAACTATTGCAGCATTAGTAATCAATTACATGTTGGTAAATATATTGCTCCTTACTAAGCTTGTTAACAGTTTCATTAAGAAATAAACACTCAAATAAGCAATTTCCACGCCTAAAAGCAAGAATATAATGTAAGTTAAAAAATACTTTTACCTCAAACTTTTTTATATTCCACCAATGTCTGGTATAGTATAAGAAACATTTTCATTAGGCGTGCTAGTTCCATCACGAAGCATTCAGGTGCTTCGCGATTACTGCAATAGAAAAGAGGATCAACAAACACTAATTAGGAAAACGGACGAACGTTTACCGTGAAGGTTACATAGAAAGGGAAGGTACGGGCTAAAATAAACTTAACTTTTATCTCTGCTCTACTAAAATGAGTGTTTATGCCTCTTGCGGTGTTACACCGTTCACGAAGCAAAGGAAAAGGCTTATATTCGCTTCACTAAGTGGGAACAAAAGATTTATTACAAACTCGGGGGATTTAAAGAGGCAATAAAAAAATTAAAAATTTTTGTAAATGTAATTTACTACTTGCGGTAAACCGTGTTAAATTAATTAATGTAGTTTGAAACCCAGTGAGCAAACTTTAAAACTTAAAATTCAGATAGTTATAGTAAGAAAATAGTACGTACATAATAAATATAATATTTTACAAACTATCGGAGTATAGTTTTCTCCTTACCACTATATTTCTTTATTTAAGTGGGTTTTAAAATGTAATTTTAATTTACAACTATTATATATTGTTTAATTTTTTTTTGGCATTAATTTTTATGGCCAAATTAAATTTCATTTTGAACTGGCGCGCGCATGAATAGATTACAGAAAATGTCAATTTTATTTTTCATTAATGTAGTAAATCGAAAACACGAAAAAGAAGGTGCGAAGTATAAATTGAAATTTAAAAGTAAGCAATCTAACCAAATCTATGTTATAATAAAAATTAATATTATTATAATATGTTAATTCATTTTTAAATTATAATATACTTAAAAAAAAAAATTTTAATTTGTGCCCAATTGTTGTAAATAATAATTGTCAATTGTCATTCGTGAAATACAATTTCTTTATTGCTGTCGTAGTCATGAATTTGTAGGGATAAATTCAAATTTGGACGTATTCTAGCATATTCTGTATCCGTGGGAAGTGAATTAACCCTTCTGAGGTCGTCTGTATCTATGAGATATATTTTTCCTTACTTTTATATATCTCATAAATAGACCGTGATCTTCGAAGGGTTAATATACTCAAAACTCACGTCTTACGTGGGGAGAAGACATCGATAAGAGTAGATAATTTTGTGGTAACGCACTTTGCTTATCTGAACGGAAGACTAAAAATTGGCTCTGCTAAAAAATGCGGTCTGAAATTAAAACTCAATAAATAAAAATATACTACCCATATGTACTTATCACAATATTAATTTGAAAATTAATTTACATTATTTAATGAAATTTTTTAATTTTGTTATTTATACTGATTGCTGTTAATAAAAAACCGTTCCATGTGAAAATTAAATAAATATTGAAAAATTTATAAATACGAAAATAAAATTAAAGAAATTGATATTTGATTTGAAATTAAAATAATCAAATATCAGATTAAAATTAATTTATACACGTAGGAATGGTATATTAAAACACATATCCGTTTTTAAATTACTGCTTATATTTATTTTTCATTAATTTATTATTAATATTAATTTTAGTGTTAATATAATTTTGTAGATATGCATGTCTTTTGAAAAAGAAAAAGTTCATGAAAATAAAATAATTTGTGAAAAATGTTGTTTTGATGATGCGATTAAGTGTTTGCTTTGTGAGCATTGTCGTGCTAAAAATTTACGTCACACTTGTGCATATTAAAAATGGTAGTCAAGAATATTGAGCATATTGCAGAATTCAAGAGCCTGAAAAATATTATGCTTGCCGTTTATCCTTGATTCTGCAAATATTATTTTTATTGCGCTTCCATTCCTCATATACGAATGCAGTAAATTTGATTGGTTGTTTTTATCGATTGTGTTTACGAGAAAAGCGTCAATAAATAAATATTCTTATAAATTTGAGAAGAAATTTTGTTGGAAAGTTGAATTGAGAAAAGCAATTCATACCTAATTTACTGCAAAAGTATTGATTAAATACATACTTCTTGTAAATGCAAATTGAAAATTTATTAATACATTTTGGAAAATGTCCAGAAAATTTTCGAAATATTTTTATACTTATGTTCTGTCTTGTGCAGCCTTCAGTATTACCTTTTTACAGTGCTGGACTAGGTAGGTGCGACAGGTGCCCCCGTACAGGACCTATGATGAAGGGGGTCTTGACATGGAATAGATATAAAAATTGTATAATTTATAATAATTTTACTATCACGCTGAAAAATTAATTTCTTGGAAAGATTTATACTTTTCTTAGGCTGATAAGTATAGAGTGCAATTTTAAATACCGCTAGGGTAATAAATACCATTCAGATGTAATTGAAACGATTGATAAGTACCATAACCCATAACTGTTTTTGTCGCACAGAAAAATATTGTTTTCTGAACATCGGTGTTTTATTATACACTTCCGTTTTAAAAATACAAAGTAATTTAGTCATTTGAATGTCATTGCAACTTCTATAAAATCTTTATATCTAATTTTTTTTGAAAATGTCACTTACCACGTTTTCCAAGCCCCTCAATTGTGGAGACATTTTTTTTGGGATTTAGTGCATGACAAGTGTTGGAATTTAAAAAATAAATTATGATCACCGCGGAAAATTTAAACATTTTATATTTAAATGTTCTAAGCCATGTCTAAATATAAAATTTTAAGCTTGAAAATACTCTAGGCTTCATTTTTATGCACTTGTATATTGTCGAAGTATATTGCTGAATCCGAGAAAATAAGACTAATACACAATGACAATGTGAACTAGAAATAAAGCAATGAAAAACTTAAAATTATAATTAAATGAAAAAATCAATGTTAAAGTTGATTAAGGATATGAGATGAATAATAAAAAATTTCTTGAAATAAATGGTTTAATAGATTCAGACTATACCAAGTAAATATAGTTAGCATGGAGTATTGTCAAGAAAACTACTTAAAAATATATTTGAGAAAAATACCAATAAACGAATAAAATAAAGAATATAATAAGAATTAAATAAAAAATTTAAGTAATAAAAAATAATAATCGATGGATTCGTGACTAATGTAGTGAAAATTGATATTTATTATTATATTTTTAGTCTAACCTAAAAAATTCACAAAGTACAATTTTCAGGCACTAAAAAATGCTCTACACTTGAAGGTATGACTGTGATAAAAACGTTGGTAAATTATATTTTATAGTATAATTTACTTGTGACAATTTCTGCCTTTCTCAACACAATCAATGGGAGTCGTTCAGATTGCATGGCTTGCCTATCATGGAACGGAGACCGGGGTGTAACCATATCTTTTACGGCTTGAATGTCACTGCTTTACTCCAATTGGTCGATTGGGTAGTTGGTAACCTATACGTTTGATTTTAATAAGTTGGGTTTATTTGAATTCGAAGTATTAGAGTAATTCTAATTATATGAAAATTTAATTTCTAGGATTTAACAGGGCAGGTGGACCTAACACTACTCAAGTTCTCCACTTCTTCTATTATCTGTATATCCATATCAGAAGAATTTCTGAAAACATTTGGAATTTGGATGCCAAGTCCATCCACGGATTCTGTAGCCTCCTGGTGGTGAAATTTATTTGGATTAGATGGAAGTCTACTGCATCTGGCTGAGATATGATTGCTGCTGTGCTATTTGATTTGTCACAGTCGCGTTTCCGTTATTGTGGTATAAAATCATTTTGATTTTGCTCTTGCTGCTCTTTATCTGCGGCTATCCTTTCCTGGCATTGCTTTAGTATCG
Organism: Podabrus alpinus; assembly: GCA_932274525.1. Lineage (NCBI taxonomy): Eukaryota > Metazoa > Arthropoda > Insecta > Coleoptera > Cantharidae > Podabrus > Podabrus alpinus. Next base: position 59,669,430 of record OW026457.1, on the reverse strand, counting down.
GGTCCAGTTTCGTTATATCAACATTTATTCATTTGCAGCAGCTATTATTTCATTGTGCTTCTTATTCATCTCAATGATATGGATTTTGTCTAACTTTTTGACTCTTTCCAGAAGAGTGGGGTGGGAAAGTATTGGTTCTGATTATCTGGGAATCTCGGTGCTATACTTTACGCTTGTATTTGTTTATATAACTTGGTAATTCCTGTCGGACAAACGCTCCACTCCCTCAAGTCAACAACAGGAATTAATCGCTATGAAAATATTTGATTATTTCTTGCAAATTTACTCACAAAAATACTTCTTTATTGAACGGCTACTAAGTAGCATATCAAATGTACAGGTGAAACGCTCAACCCCTTATTTGTCGGGGGTTGAAAATAAATTTAAATGGATAAAGCAAATTTTTAAATTACATTTGGATAATTTTAAATTTACAATTACCCATATAGAGGCAAGAGCAAACACTGCCAAAACAAAGAGAATGTTAAGAAACAAATGAACCAGGCCACCGGGAAGACCCCCAATAGGTGGAGGGACAGTTAGTCATCTGAATCCTAGGAAAAACCAGAATTAAACAGGTCCCATACTTCAAAAAAGCAGAAGAAGAATTACCCATACATGTTTCTAAAATTTTGCTCTAAAAAACTTGTTCAGGCTAAATTTCTCGAGCGATCGTTCGCTTGCTCTCGTGCTTTAACCACGCTTTCTCTCATTAAATTGTTAATCGCGTATTCGTGGTATTAAACATTATCTGGATAAATAAACATTAGCTACATATTTTATATATTATACACGCAATTTAGCTCAACAGGACATAAAGGCCCAAGGCTTCTTTCCCTTACTTTACAACTCAACACTACGAAGGCAAGGCCGTATTATTCGGTATTTCGTCATTCGTTCTTACTCCTTCGCAGAGTGTTGAAGTTCACCAGAGGGCAGTACTAAGAAATTTCGTGAAATTCGCAATTTGAACCCACAATTTATTTCCGGACCGTAACTCAACCAGCGATCACACCAACCACTGCTGTGGACATTGGTTTATTATAGGATATTATAAGAAAACTAATTATAAATAACTTGAAAATAATATTACATAAAATTAAAATAATAGGTATTGAAATAATAAAAACAAAAAACGTTTCTGCTTGTAAGAAGTCTATGTTAATTAGATTGAAAATAAAGAAAACAAATAATAAAAGCAAAATAAATATAGGAAGGAGTGCGGTGAGATATCTTGTTGAAGTGACGTGCGTGTAATTGAGTGACGAAAATTGCTTGTTATAAACAGAGTAAGCGATAATAATAAACATTTTTACGCAAAAATTCAATATAGAACCCTGCTGGATAAGGGAACATGAATATAACATACAGTCATACTACCCCCGGCCAAAGGGGTAGTAACCAAAGCCAAAATCACCTACATAACCTACAAAATCCATCACCTGTCAATTCTAATATCACAACCAAATCATATTCAAATGTAGTAAAACAACCAATCCATTTTATATACCCAAAGGAAGAACAAGGAATAATATTAAATTCCATTGAAGGATTCAAAATTAAAGATTACATAATAGCGGTCGGTAATATCGTGCAACCAAACAACATTATCGCCGCATCGCGCATAGCCAACGATCGCATCTGTATATATTTGAAAAACAATGATATTGTAAATGAATTTATAGAAAATCACAAACAAATTAAAATAAATAACATAGATGTATCGACACGCAGATTAATAACACCGTCAAAAAAAAATCATATCTAATGTATCTCCGATAATATCCAATGAATATCCAACTGAATTTATAAAAAACGAATTAAAACTTAAACCTGTATCAATCATACGTTTTATACGGGCCGGAATAGACGATTCCGAATATGCTCATATAATTAGCTTCCGACGTTTTGTATACATAGAATATGATGAAAAATCACATATCCCTACCTCGGCTCAAATTAATTTTGAAGACGAAGACTACCGAATTTTCTTGGAAGTGGACTCAAAATGCTACAAATGCGGAACATATGGGCACATGGCAATTACCTGTGCAAAAGAATACCCAGAAATTACTTCAACACCAAATAGAAAGCGTGCACTATCTAAATCATCCACAGATACAACACCAGATATAACCTCTGATTTAAATAGCGAATCTTTTATGCAAACAGAAAACACCAATGTGAATTTTTTAACAAATGAATTTACAATACATTACGAAAGTGACAAGGTTGAAAGTGACGATACGAAAAAACCAACTGCAAAGAAGCAAAAAAACTCCAGTGATTTACAACCACAGGATACAAATAAGAAATTCCCAATGGCATCACAGAGCTATGAGAAAAAACAAACAATCCAAAAGACCAATAAAGAAATGGAAAAGACACCCACAAAAACACCAAAAAAAAATAACCGACTCTCAACAAAACACATCGTTAGAAATTCTACTAGACGCAGTAGAAGAAATAATATCCTCAGAGCCTAATAATTTCCCGTTTAGCTTTAATGAATTTAAAAAATTCTATGAAGAATTCATAACATCGTCGGATCCAATAACAGTTGCAAAATCTTTCAATAAGGATCTGGAATCCTTGGCAGCTATCATTAAAGACCTCTACCCAGTGCTGACACATAGAAAAATAAAAAACCGATTTACTAGAATGATAGGACTACTCAGAAAATCAATTGATAAAAATCAAGAAGATCTATCATTATATGAATCAAACTGCGAAGACTCTGACCAACCTCAATAATACAATACAAACAAAACATAAAACTAAAATGGAAGGTAACTTTATTTTACAATGGAACGTTAATGGTACACTAACAAGATTAACAGAAATAAAACTACATAGCCAAATTTAAGAAAATAATACCAATTGAAATATAACTACCAATGTATTAATATAACAATGAAATGTAAGCGTAATGACCCTGTAGTTAAAAACGCTAAATTATATAAAAAAAAAAAATATATAGGAATTTTAAATTAGTATACTAATTTATAATTAATATTAAAATACTTACAAATTAATAAGTATATTAGAGAATGCAAATTACATTGTTGTCTTGCGATAATGGGTTTTTGATAGTAATAACTTTTTCATTGTTATTGTTTAATTATTGTGCTAATTTTAAAAATTTTAATATAATATAAAATATTACCTATATTAGGTATGTATCTGGGATACTATTGGGAGGACTTCGGTTTTTCTATATAGGTATAATGCAAACTCATATACTTTTAGGTTTCTTACAGATATATTGTAGTTGCGACTAAACAACTCTAATAAATTATTACTGATGTGACATTTTTATTTGCACATCTAGTTGTCGCTCTTACAACTAACTACATTATTCATTGGTTTTGAATTTACATTTGCAATTGCATCTCCAATAGAAGAGCTCTTCAACGATTGATTCGCTTGCGATTGTAAATTTTTTATATGCTCTAAGGTAAAATTTTCTCATAAATTAAATTAAAAGTATCTGTAGAAGTAAGATGCTGTTAGTGATTTTAAAGCTGGAGTGATGGAGGCAGGCGATGGAGAAACTTTAAGCCCATTGCTACATAAACCACAAAAATTAATATAAGGAAAGCGAATGACAGTTCCTGAAGTTAAATGCTTAACATTGGATTTTCCCTGCCTATGTTAGTTGCGAGGTGAAAGTAAATGACGGCCCAGGAAACTTACAGCCTAACGTGGATTCTGAACCACGAGAATTTAGGTCATTTATAATGTTACCGGATGGGCTAGCAGGATTAACTCTCTATTGTTTAATGTTCTCATCCGAGAACAGCCAAAATATTTTAGTGCTATTTTTAATTTTTCAATAACTAAATTACAATTAAAAATTATTTCATGCAATGGTGAGTGAATATAAAATTAATATTTATTTAAATCGTTAGAATACACTTTATAAGTATTTAATTACTGTTTCTTATAGGTACCTCAAAAGAACCACAGTACAAGGTTTGTTTTACCAGATATTTACGTAGAACTTTCCGATATTGCTTGTCGTCTAAATTGACATCGGTAGTATATTATCAAGTTTCGAGCCATAGTAAGGAATTATATTTCTTGACTTTGTAACTCCAAAATATTAGTAATTATGTTTCTATTGTATCTTGTACTGTGGGCATGAGGGAGCTCACTAGGCTGCCAGTTAACTAGATTTCTTTATCTACATTATATTATGTAGATCATTCTAAAATGAATATATATTGATGGCGTTTTAAGAATATCAAGTTCCCTGAAATTATATTATATCGGCGAACAAAATTTTCAGTAAAAATTATTTTTCAAAGTTATCTTTATAAAAGCCTTTCACAAAAATATAAAATTTGTAAATGCAGTTATTAGTAGGTACTCTCTTTCGGCGTACTATTGAAAGAGAAACTTTTTAATCGATTTGTAATAATTTCACTGTTGTTTTTCGCTAAACAAATGGTTTGAATCGGTAAACTTTAAACTTTTGTGCTGAAAGCTGAAACGCAAACTTATAATTGGATAAGCTGGAAATCGAATTAATAATTTTCATTAAAACTAATTTTAAAGTCTTACTTTTTTAAATTTAATAAAGAATTGGTGCTATTTGAAATTAAATTAACTATAGGAAAATTTACAAATTACTTTAATATGTAAATGCTATTATACATCAAAGAGATTTATGTCTTATGTGTGTTTACAAAAGTATGTTACGAAGTTTTATTAAAACTTGTTTTCAAAGGACAGAAGCGAAATCCTATAGAGATTGATTCAATCCTATATCGTGATCGGAATTTTTATTTTTTCAACTTTAATAGGAAATTATAAAATTGAATATTAAATTGATTATGTTGTTATAATTATTATCTCAGGGAGAATGTAAAGTAGATAAACAACCAGAAAAGCAGCTTTGTTTAATTTTTAATCATAAATGCAACTATTTATGGGAAAACTTTTAATTACACCACATAAAATATTGCTAAAATAGCTCTAGCAGGTAATATTAAACAATTTCAGAAAATTATACACGTGAATAAAATTACCCAGTAAATAATTAACGCACTTTGAATTTAGTGCACGTTTCTATTAAATGTATAATAAATACTTATTCGAAATAAAATTGTAGTCCTACAAAATTAAGATATTAGTTTTTGTTGTACATGGTTTTTAAGTTTTATAAATACTTAATAGAAAAATTTGTAAAGAAAAGATACATAAAATTGAATGTATCTGGAACGCAAAATAAGGAAGATGTATTCAAAAAATACTAAAAATAATAATAAAACGACTACAGCTTATTATTTGCTCAACCATTTTATGAGCAATAAACGTTGTCATAAAATGAGGCTATGCACACATAAAACACTTGGTAGGAAAATACAAGAAAATTTGTGAGAATTATAAAAAGCACACTTGACTAAATATTTTTCATACTTTCTTTCAATACAATCTAATCTTAAAATATTGCAAAAGATTGAATTCGTAAAAAAAAATTATGAAATCTTGACTATAAAAGTATCAATATTTTGAAATATCAAAACATGCAATTTTTCTTTAATCCATACAAAACATATCATTATCAAAACAAACGGTTTCGGCATATAAAGACGTCACCAGATGATCAATAATTTAGTTAGTCGTGAATTTCGCTTGAAATTCTCATGTTTTAAATTAAGACCAATCAGATTTGAGTATGTTTTATATATCCGTCAATGAAATGTTGACTTTTTGAAAATTCTTATAGCGGGTGTGATTGGCAAAATAAGCACCAGCGATTTGTGAAAATCAATACTTATTCCAACAAGTCACTAGTGGTGATTCCGGATATCAGTACTAGGGGTGATTTTTAGAAATTATTAATTCTGTTCCGCTACTGTCTTTTATAATGTCACTTTTGACATATGAAGCTGTTACAGATGATTGAGTTCGTTGATTGATTCACGGTGTCATGTAGTTGAATCTCTTTCGTGTCAGTTTTGATTTCCTATATAAAATGTAGCTTCTGATCCATCTCGTTCTTTATTATATGTTCTTTGTACTTACACTCTTGTGTCAAATCAATAAGAAACAATGTCTACATCGAAAATTAAAAAGTACGTTTTTTCGGACAAAACTCGAAAACAATTATAGAAGCAATTGTTTTATTTAGGTTCAAGCTCGATTTCATTCAGTTTAGTTTTGTTTATAACTATATTTTGGCCATAGGATGCACAGGACACGACAAATAGAAATGTTGGTGATTTCTGATAAATTTGCCTTTGTTTACTAAGGAACTCGTTTCCGACACCAAACTAAGTCTACGGCTACAAAGAATGCGTTTTGAGCTTCTCGAAGTGGTTCCAGTGTGTTTGGTCGGTAAAAACTTTAAATATCATTAAATTATTGGATTTTAATCTCTTCATAAGCTGGAAAAGCTTCAAGACGCTAAAAAGGCAGACGAAACCGTATTGAAGACTTTTTTTAGAGTGTAAATAATAACCAAATTTAACTGAGATTGAAAACGATGTTTGTTTTTGTTATCATGTTATTTTAGAAATTTTCAATTGTGCATTTTATTAAAAAATGAATTGTATTATAGTTATTTTCAATTTAAATTACTAGAGAAATTCCGTACTAAAAGCAACTAAAAGGTTACCTCGTTCGTAGTTGATTAATTTCACAGAATGATTACAAAATTTTCATAACTATACTGCCGCAATAATTTTTGAAAGGTATAAATAAATTATTCGATAATTATTGTTATTTTTATAACAAAATGATTAAAACGTATACAAATTAATGCTAATATTATTTATTATTAACTGCAAATAACGGTTATAGGTTAAAATAGTTTTAAATTATCGCAATATAATTTCGGCGTTTGAAAATTTATTTTTTCCGCATTCGGCAATGTAAATCGTTGTTTTAGTGATGGGTAATTTTAATTGGGAGAAATAATTATAATTTACCGGATCCGATTGACCTGACCTACCGTATATTATCGTATAATGCAAATTAAAATACCACGCTATATTATTTATAATTTTGATTCTACTAAATTTTTCAGTTTTACATTTCTTGCGTTAATTATTTTATTCCATTTAAAATAAATGTGACAACCTAACCCGCATAGTGTGACAAGCAACCCCTACGTGGGGACGGTTGTCACAACACGAAAAGCAGTTAAATTTTCACGATATAGTGCAATTTAACCTAGGCCCGGGATACATGCAAATTTTTTTAAAGATTGTTAAATATATGGTTAAGGCTTACACATTAAAATTACTTGCAGCACATAGAAAATCAAACCAATAAAAAATAATAATAATAATAATAATTCTTTATTTACGGTACAATTTCCTTTTAACTATAAAATACACACAATAAAAAATAAAATAAATAAATAATAAATTTACAATCACAAATGCAATAAAAAAATAAATTAAACAAAATAAATAAATAATAACAATCACAAATTCAAAGCTGGCCTCAGCTGAAGTTTAAATTTCGCTAAAGAATAAGCGAAATTGTCGACCCCTATTGTGTTGGCAAGTTTTTGCGATCTTGTCATAGGCGAGTGCATTCCATAACTTGTCCTATGGAAATCAACCAGGAATTGGTCCGGATTACGGGTTACGCACGGGTGAGCCCTAAGATTAATCCTGAGCAGCAGATCAGGGCAATCAATTAAATTGTTCAATAATTTGAAAAGAAAGCACAAATCTAGGTACTCTCTCCTTTTAACCAAACGAGACAATCCCAAGTAGCCTAGCAACAAGTCGTAGTTGGAGTCCAAGGAGATGTGAAATTTAAAGCAGAGGAATTTCACAAATCTTCTTTGAAGTCTTTCAATACGGGTAATGTGCGTCAAATGGTACGGATGCCAGACCGTTGAACAATATTCGAGGTGCGACCTGACGTAAGCGACAAACAACAGGTTTAAGACTCTTAAGCTGGTGAACTCATGAGCATGTCTTAATATAAGACCTAGCATTTTATTCGCCTTATTTACGATTACATTTACGTGAGATGTAAAACCAAAGTTGGAATCCATAGTTACGCCTAGATCTTTGAAGCTACAAACGGTTTCAAGCTCGTTGCCTAACAAGGTGTACGTGTGATGCATACGGATTATCTTTCGCGTAAAGCGAATAGACTTGCATTTAGCAATATTTAATTGGATAAAGTTAGCATTACACCACGACTCGAATGAAAGTAAATCATTGGAGATCAGGTTGTAATCCTGATTAGAGTCAGCGATTTTGAAAATCTTTAGATCGTCTGCAAATAAAAGGAATTTGCAGTGCTTGAAGGCCCATTTGATGTCGTTGACATAAAGTATAAATAATAAGGGTCCGAGATGAGAACCTTGTGGGATACCGGATGACACTGATATATCTCGAGAGAAAGTTTTACCAATTTTCACCTTTTGATGTCGATCGGACAAGTACGACGAGAGCCAATTAAGTATGTTAATACCAAAGCCAAGCTTACCCAACTTGAATATTAACCGTTTAATATGGACGCGATCAAATGCCTTAGAGAAGTCTGTGTACGATATAAGCAGTCAACGCTAGAACCAGATTCCAGGTTGTTTATGACATATTCTGAGAAAGTGCATAAATTTGTTGCAGTTGATCGGTGTTTGAAGAATCCGTGTTGTTCTTCAATAATAACTCCTTTAACCACCCAATAAAGCTTATCAGTGATAATCCATTCAAAAAGTTTGGGGATCACTGATAATATACTTATTGGTCTATAGTTACCGACGTGGGAACGATCCTTGCCCTTGTAAACAGGCGTAATTGACGAAACTTTCCAGGCGCTAGGGAAGCAGGAAGTCTGCAATGATTTATTATAGAGCAGTGTTAAAGGCTTAATTAGACTTTCACTACAATTTTTCACGAATATTTCAGGGATACCATCCGAGCAAGGGTTTAAAGATGTCTTAAGTAAACGTAACTTATCAGCTACTTCCTCTTCACTGATCACGATATTCGTCAAATCCACACAATTCGCTAGGTAAGAGTCCCATTCAGTATTGGTAACGTTATCAGGGTGAACGCAGTAAACATTCTGAAACGAGTTTGCAAAGAGGTTAGCTATGCCAGAAGAGTCTTCACAACTGACTGAAGCGTCGTGCATTTTTGAAGGAATGTCACTATCACTGAATTCAGACTTGCTTTTAATGAAGGACCAAAATTGCTTGGGAGAATTATTTAATATCTTGCATTCAACATCGATAATATGGTTCTTTCTGTCGCATTCAATAGCCGACTTGCAGTATTCTCTTGCTTCGGCAAAATGTCGATATGTGTCCACATTCGGGAAATTCTTATATACCTTGTGAAGACGTTTCTTATTTAGGATTAATGACTTGGTACGCTTGCTTATCCAGATAGGGAAGGTGTCACGTTTCTTCTCGAATTTTAGTGGTACAAAAGATTTAATTACTGAATGAACGACATCGTTAAACGTGTTTACACAATCATTAATAGAACAAAGTTTGTCAATAAAATTCCAATTGACCTGGCACAACTGGTTGTTAATAATGGAGTACGGATCATTTAAGAAATCTAAGTATTGACAGCGGCCTTCCGTCTTAAGGAGATCGATGGCAAGATCTGTGAAGGTGATAAGCAATGAGGGGTGGTTTCTGTCAGCTGGAGTGATTAATGGCAAAGTCTCTTCAACCAGTAAATGGCTGCGGTTGTAGAAAACAAGGTCTAGAATAACATTATTAAGATTAGATATAGAGTTGAACTGTGAGAAACAGTTGGTGGAAAGCTCATCGCAGACAACTTCTTCAACTTGTGACGATACATTGATTGCTGATAGTGATGCACTGAAATCGTGTGACTGCCAAGATAGTTTAGGTAGGTTATAATCACCAATAATACAAATTTTACGGTTCGGAAATTGTTGAACAAACTTGCTAACCTGAGTGAGGTGACTAGTGTACACAAGTTCAGAAGATTGTGGAGGAATATAAGTGGCACAAAGTAGAATATTGTCATTACCCAGATTGATGGAGATCCAAACTTCTTCCCGATGCTTGAATAAAGCGGGCATTTCGCTAGACGATAATGATTTCAATACTGCAACAAGCACTCCTCCTCCAAGCGATTTAAAACTGGTATCGCATGATCTATCCGTGCGGTAGACTGTATACCTATTGTCGATGAACTCGTTAGTGTTAAAACTAGAAGATAACCATGTCTCGGTTAACACGATTACAGAGTAATTTTCATTTAAAATGCTTACGTATAAATTGTTAAGTTTAGTACGTAAGCCTCGAACGTTTTGGTAAAATATTTTTAAGGATTGTTGGTTGTCGTTAATGGAATTTGAAAATTTGAAGTGCGTGTATGATGATTATTATTGTTATTCCAATGTTGTCTTTCGTAGAAAATTTTTACCGCCATACCGGCTGGCCAGAAGGAGGGCTCCAGTAATTGGTTGGAGTAAGTTGAATCGATTGAAATTTTGAAGGAGCTGTAGTGCTCCGGATACTTGGCTTGGAGTTTCGTAACCGTCACATTTGGTTGAATTCTATCTACAACATCACCTAGTTTATCGACTATATATTCGTGAACGTCTGTCTCACAGAACTTCTAAAAGTTTGACCCGGTCTTTCTTCTGGTCGGAATTGCTCTAATGTTTCCATGGTGTTTAGTTGTTTTTTGCTGTCAAATAGTTGTAGAAAAAATATAGTATACGTAATACATCTGGAATGCATCAGTAGGCTGGTTTACTTCCACGTGTCTCCAGAAAATTTATTAGGAAAATTTACTGCTTGTGATAATTTTTCAGACTAAAAAATATGTTTTGTACAAACCTAAACAGAAAAGTGATACAAGGAAGTGGTCAAATATTTAAGTGCCACTTTTACGTGGAAGAAAGCGTACTTTTCCTATTCATGAATTAATTTCATAACCGCACTTCCCTTTACTTACTCGAAAAAATTAAGGAAGCCATGAATGACGTGGCGTAAAATTTACAATTTAGAAAATAATAATCCATTATTCAACGTGTTCCATACGACATTTTCTTCAGAATCATTCAGAACATTTTGGGCATCGACGAATTTTATTTTGACAGTATCATTAAAATGTTGAAATTCATTATTATGTTACATGTGTGACAACGATGTCCTTTTCTCATTACCTACCTTGTTGTGTAGTCCCCCCCCCCCCGGCGTAATCCATTTTTAATTATTAGTTTTTATTTATTTTCATCAACGATCACATTTCCGTCTGCTTTTAAAGCGCTGAGTTGGAACATACGCGAGATAAAGTGTCTTCTATGCAGGCTTAATTACAAAAAAAGCCAGGATCTTATAAATTCATAAGGTATTTGTAAAACCATTATTATTTTAAATTAACTTTGGCCTTCAGCATTTAAACTACAGGATGCTGGAAAAGGACTTTAAAGATTGTATTTTCGGCTACCCTATTTATTAATATTTCAAAACAAAACATTATTTTATTTTTTCTACGCTTTACCAAAAGCAACCTTTTAAATTAAAAACATTTAACCCGTTCCATTACAACGGAAAGACTTAAATTACATTTAAGCATTGATCGAAAGAAGAAGGAAGAGGATCTCCACTCTACATTTTTGGTATATTTAATTTGTAAGCCATTTCTGGTGACAGATATAAAATCTGTGTATTTTGTAAACTTGATTATTTGGCGCATTGCAATATTATTGAATATAAAATCATTTCTAACTTAACGAAATCTTTTATTGTTTATTCAAACATTTACAGGAAAGTATTCAAAATTTTAAAGATCATTTATAATAAAGAAGTGGATCGTTTATCTGATGAACACAATTTAATATTTTATTCAAAGTCATTAAACATTTCTCAATTACTAAAACAAAATTATCAACTTAATAAGCAACTTCCCCTAAATTAATCATTAACACCTGCAATACCTTGAGAGAGTCTCAGATTGAGCTATTAGAAAGGGACAAGTTGGTGAGCTCTCTATTTAAATTTTAGCACGCGAATTTAACCAATTACATTTTTTTAATATTTTTCATTCATTTGAATGTGGCGCCCAACTAAAAGACGTGTCTAACTTTTAACATAAGGGAGGTCATAGCAATACGGAGAGAATATTTCAAAGAATTTCTTATTGAAGAAACAGAGGTAAGCTCCATGTACAATAGGGCAACAATACTAAAAGAAGAAGAAAGGATGGAGAAACTAACTTATGAATAATTTTATAGCATATTAATATCTTTATCTTGGAAGATATTGGGATAGTAAAAATTAATGAAAAACCATACCGAAGTAGAACAAAAAATTAAACAGAACTAGAACTGGAAGAAAGAAGCTTTGTGAAACATATTAAAGCGATGAGAATGGATTGTTTGGATCACGTGATGAGAGCTCAAGAGAATAGCCCAATCAAATATACAATGAAATGGACACCAGATGTTGAGAGAGGCGTAGGAAGAAGTTAATAACGGCTTAAGAATTATGAAGATCAAGGATTGGAGTAAATAGAGAAAACGACGGAGCGATATTCCTTCAAGGAATGGAGTTGAATACAATGCTTTTGTGGTGATTATTTTTCTTCTATTTTGCACTCCCATTCTATCGTTCAGTAATTTCTTGAATTTCCACAATAATAATTACATTAAAACTTATATATATTATCTACTTAGTATTATCAGTGATGTTAAGCAGTCTAAAAATATAATGTATAAAATAATGTAAATAATATCAGAACGTCTGTTTTCGTGTAATTACAAACTCAACAATAAACTCGTATTTACAAAGTAGCTTATCAATTAAAAAGTAAAGCCTTTTTGTCAATTATAACATCGACAATGTCATGATATCACGAAAAGGTTTAGCAAATATTTTGTATGTGCAATTTTAGTCCTGAAAAGTGCATTTCTGGTAGTTTTAAAGTACGGTTATGTTGAAAATGTTTCATTTAATCCGTTAAATTGTGGTAGCTTATTTCACGTAATCACAGTAAATTACGTGTCAAATTCCATTTTTCCAGTTTTTCGGAGAAAAACGAAATAAAAATTTTTTTTTAATTTGATATATTAAAATGTCCCATTAATTGAAGCTGTGTACCAAACTTCAGCTCTATAGTACCTATGCGGGAAAGTTGGTCAAAAAAGAACTCAAAAAGTTCAGGCAAACAAACACGGGTCATGCCGAGTTAAATAAAAGCTTTTAAAAATAAAATACAATGCAACCTTTTTAGTTATCAAGCAGTGTAACTTTTAAATTTAAAACAATTTAAAAAGATAGTATATTAATAATTCATAGCATAACCCAAATAATACAGATTTTATACAAAACTTGTTCGAAACTTTTTGTGCACCTGATATTGATAGAATTTTCAATAATTAATTGACAGTAAGGTAGTAGCAAAAAAAGCAATTTATTTCTGAAGTTTTTTTTTGTAATAATGGAGTGGATAGCCTTCACAAAAATGTAGACCTGCAAGTCAGATTGAAATCCTTAATACCCAGGGCTACAACAGTTATCCTGCATATTTCATGAGTTAGTTGTCAGAATCCAATACAACCCTCTATTTCTCGACGTCAACCGCTACCTAACTGCCAATTCTAATTACGCACATAGATTTTTATAATAACTTTTTGGATTGGACTTTCTCTTACTAAATATTTAGCGGGTTAAGGTGTTGGGAAAACACTCGAATATTTATGCTTTCCACGAATTTGAAAATTTTATCGATGCCGATTTAACTCTCGCATAACTATTGATCTCTACTTCCTATAATAAATTCTTTGCATTACTTCTATTTTGTGAAAATGTTAAAAATTTAAATTGTTGGGAAATAAATAAATCCTTTTTTTAATTAAAATTAAATAACACTAAATGTTTTATAAAATTACTATAACGCAATAAAAGAAAAGATGGAATATTATATAAAATTGTGGATTTTAAAAAACATTGCATGTTGATGCGAAGAACGTTCGGGAATTTTAAATTTAAGATCTTTTTTGTTTATTAAAGTTTTGAAATTGGGGAGTATTTTTACTTCACTCAAAATTCCGTGGGTTACAGCACTTTATCACATTGGAGGCTGCACGAGGTTTAAACCATTTATCAATCTTTCGAAAGTTTTTGAATCATTGATTTAACCAACATTTACTTGCGCAGAGTGTTTGTACCTAACCAATGTTTTCTTATTCTGAACCAATAACGTTACAGAGTTAAAATTTTCAAATTACGTTTATAGCTATTTTACTTTCAATTCTAATGCTAACCGCTGCAGCAACACAAAATTAACTATAAAAGTTAATAAAAGTTAGAAAGAATTGCTCTTGAATTGGTTGGGTTATAAAAGTAGTTTTCTTTTATTTCTAGAAATATTTTTTATAAGAAATACAATTTCTTAATTAAAATTTAAATTTTAATATGGAATAATTAATTAAAAAATTGATAATGAAGTAATATGTAGCTAAAAATTTTGTGTTTAAAGTATGTAGTATAAAATAAATCCATATCATAAATCCTTTGTAAAATCTTAATCCTCGGTAATGAACGTAGCCATTATTTAAAGCACCGATATATCTCTCCATTTGCAGCATAGCTTAAATTTTCAAGTTGTCTACTTCTCTTTAATAAAGTTAAAACGTGTTAATTTAATTTAACATTTTGTCAATAGCGTCTTTTTCAGATTAGAGCATTTTTGAAAGTTTTATTTTATCAAGATCCATTATTGTAAAGTGAACGAATATGCAAAAGCATTTGCAAACAAAATATATGACTTACTCTTGTGTAGGCACAAAAGCAAACCAAAAACAAATGTGAAATGTAAAAAAACAGGGCTAACGCAATCGCTCTTTGTTGCTCGGCCATTCATTGAAACAGACAAGCTCTGAATTGGAAATGCGCTTCGTTCCCTCTACCAAACACCATCAATTCACCAAACACTTTACAAATATACTTAAAAAACTACACTATAGTTGTTATTACCTTTTTATTTATTTTGGTAAACTTTTATAAATACTCTCTTATTGTTACAGATCCGTTATTAGGAAGAGAATGTGGCTGTAAGGAAAAACACATCAATTGATATGAAGCTTTCTGCAGTATGGCTGCACTCATGAAAACTGAGTACGTGATTTTAGTTTTAGCAATATTATTAGAATATTTGCAAGCATGTCCAAAACCTTGCGTGTGTAAATGGAAAAATGGAAAACAAGCAGTAGAATGCAATAATAAAAATCTCGCGTCGATACCTCAAGGGATGGATGGTGGAACGCAGGTGCTTGAATTTATCGATAACAAATTACAAGTATTGACTAATGAAAATTTTCTAAAAATGGACTTAATCAATTTACAAAAATTATATTTATCAAGATGTAAAATATTTAGTATCGATAATAGAACATTTAAAGGGCTAACTAATTTAGTTGAATTAGATTTAGCTGGTAACTTGCTAGTGTCAGTTCCTACCGAAATATTTGCGGATTGTAACTCACTGATGAAACTTACTCTTAACTTTAATCCTATAAAGTCTTTACAGAAAGATGCATTTAATCACTTGTCATACTTGAATACCTTAGAACTGAACAACTGTGAAGTTTCATATGTGGATGTGAACGCCTTTCAAGGCTTACATAGTTTGGAGTGGCTTTATTTAGAAGGCAACAAATTAAAAACTATTCGTGGGAGTCGTACTTTGCCACAAACATTGAAAGGAATAAAACTTCAAAATAATCCTTGGAATTGTGATTGTAACATTGTGGATCTGCATAAGTGGCTTTTAGATTTTAACTTACCTCATTCTATGACTCCCACATGCACGAGCCCTTCCCGTTTATTAAGTCGAACAATTAGGTCTATTCCGACGCCGGAATTAGCATGTTTACCTGACGTAACTCCGACTACATTTTACTTGGAAATATCAGAAGGAAAAAACGTTTCTTTGTTGTGTCATGTACACGCATCACCAGAAGCACGCGTGTCTTGGTGGTTTGAAGGACGAATTTTACAAAACGATACATTAGTAGCTCCTGGCGTTCATTTAACTTACTTTATTGAAGAAGGTGCAGAAGAGAAACGCAGTGAACTGTTTATTTATAATACAAATAGCGATGATAACGGAACTTTTATTTGCACTGCTGAAAATGCCGCGGGAACTGCACAATCAAATTTTACAATTAGGATAATCGTAAAAGAGGAACCAATAGTAACAAATGTACCATTTCCATTTGAATATTTACCCGTCGTAATTGTAGTTGCTGTCGTATTAAACATTTTTATTATAATTACCGTCGTAGTATCGATTGTTAAATGTCGTAGAAATAAAAGACGTCAGCAAAAAAGAGAAAAAACTAAAGAAGTTGCTCTGCAATATCAGCAAAATACAACTAAGTGCTCCGTATTGCGCGAGAATATGGAACAATTTTCTGATTCGCTTAAAGAAAACAGGAATAATGTCGATCATCAGCAAGAAATGATATATAACCCACACTCTAATGAAGAGTTGCTTCGAGCTATGTCTCCGATCAGGGTTGCTAATCACGTTAGAAGCCCCACATCGCTCAGTTGCTATCAGCTGGAGCAGAACCCTGACCTCATTAACGACACTGAAAGCGGGGGTCGTCGTCGCGAAGGCGATGGGGAAGCTCAGAATGACAACTACGCGGAATGCGTTGAAGACACTCAACTAAATTCGACAATTTCTCAGAGATTTGTCCCGATTTCTCGTGTAAGAGAGAATCGTGAATTTTATGCAGATACTATACATTTAAATCCTAACTGTTTGATGGACCCGGAAGGATTTCCCGTTGATTATGGCCTTCCCAAAATGTACACCCGTCCAATAAAATATAACGATAATTTTTATAGAACACTTCCGTATAATAAAGGAAATAAGAAACAGTCGGCTGCTAATCCATTAAATAGATTTTCAAGAGAAGCTGAATTCTTGTCTAGAAGTACACAGCCAGCTGCATACGAACATTACTGCCCGGGTATTAGATACACTGTCGACGGCTATCCGGCTAAAAGTATTAACGAAAACGATAACTGCATACCCATTCCGCCGGAAAATTTTCAAGCGGGTGAGGTGGCTCCGTCTTCATTACCCTGCTGCACCGCAATGGGAATGCAGTGGCCACAATGCGTTCCTGCAAATTTACATTCAATTAACTCCGACATGGATTGTAACAAAAGTAAATTTCTTAACGTTAGTAAACGTTGTGTAGGAGCTCAAACAGAGAATGGGGAGAGGGAATCAGAACAAGCAGAACATTTAACTTCAAATAAGACTGACTCAGCTTTAGATACACAAAACGATCCACTTAATGAGGTATTAACTGAAAGTCCAGACGAGGGTTACGAAGGAGAACCATCAGTTGTATAGTAAATTGTGTTGCTTATACGCTCAGGAAATTTTTAACACTAATAAAGTGTGTAAATGCGTATAAACGCAATCAATAAAATTCTAGACGTGTCAGTGAATTAATATTAAACAAAACAGGGTAATAAAATTTGTGTTTGTTACATAGCAGTTAGCCATTATTATTATATACCATAAGATATAATGTAAGTAATAAGTAAATTGTATATAACATTTTTTCATGTTCAATTGGTATAAATTTGAAAATCTTTATTATATTATAGCTAACTTGCACTTTAATTTTAGTATTTAAAAGTTAGATTATGAATGTAGTGGTGAAATCCTGTAATAACGTAATAAGTAGCAAGTAATTATTGTTAAAGTTGTAAAAATCATAGAAAATAGAATGCACACTAACTTTGTTAAATTTCTGTATTTTTAATACGTAGGAGTTTATAATAATAGTAAATGAGTTAATTTTATATGTTGTATATTAGATGAACAAATTTTTTAATAAATAAATTTAAAATAAACTAGCGAATTTCTAAAATCAGAATTAAATAAATTTCTTTTTTATGGTAATCTTTAAAAAATGGGTGTATTAAAAAAAGAAAAGTATGAAAACGTATCTAGGTTTCTCTTGTAGATAAGGAAGTAGTAAGCTTAGAACTCTAAGGAGCAATATATACCCGACTTTTGGTCCCCATCTACCCTCTTCCTCGCGGCTTAGAGATAATGGTAATGTAATCTTGAGACAAATATAATTCACGGTATAAATTCGGAATATGCTTGTTGTTTAGTTGTTGCCTTACTTTATATATCCTTAAAAAAAGCTCGTGGAAAATTGCAAACTGTTTTCGAACATGCTGTTTATTTTCAAAACCAACTTTCGTTCGATAATCGTAAGACAAATGACACAAATCTCAGATGTCCGGAACCCTAATACATGGCATTATTTAACATCGTAGGAGTGCTACTTGAAGAATTACTTTTGCATTGCACTGTGTTCCAACGACACAGTTCCAGCATTATTTAGCCTTGTACCAATCTGAAATGGTTAATAAATTTCCAGTAATCTAAATTAATTTTACTTTAATACATCAGTTTTATTGTGGTTTCCCCGTAATTCTGGATTACGTAGTTTATTTACACACACAAGGTATAAATTCAAACATTGGGATAATTCCACTGATAAACTCGCTCTAAACATAGTCGACCTACAGGTAATTTTATTCGTGTGGACTGAAAGATTATCTAGTATTGAAATATAATTTAAAAATAGACTTACAATTTATTCAAAAACTTTTTCCAAGCACAAAGATCAAAACATAACAAAAGAAAATAATTTGACAAAGAAGCTTTCTTAATTGTTGAGAAATTAATTTTTCAAGCATCTACATATAATTATAGAATATGACTTGCAAAGCCAAAAACGAAATTGCGAATTAACTTCAGAAACAGCATCCGGAGAATCTTCTTGATAAAGCCAAGATTCACCAAGGAAATCGTTTGAACTTTGCATTAGAGGCGTTGTTTATAACTTGACTATAAAGTTATAAACTTTACCACAAAAAACTGTACCATAAAATAAAGATAGGAGAAACTTGAACTATTACTGCTGCGAAGAATGCTGTGGTAGTAAAATAAGAAATCAGGAATTAGTATACCCCATTCATAGTTGTATGTACTTAACTCTATGTACGGGTAAGGATTTTACTATTTTGCCCAACCCCTGTATTTCCTGGTCTTCTTTCGATTTTTTCTAAGACATAGTTCTAAATAAAATGTTATATTTTTCACAGAATACATACACTAATTGTGCAATCAAGCAAATCCTAAAGATTAACTACCTGTATAATCGATATATCCGAAAAGCTTTTTCCAAATTCACATCCGAAAATCTACAGTTAGAAGTCACAAACTAATCAATTTGTATTCAGCTGATTACCATATGATTGGTAATTGGAAAAATACAAGTAGTGGCGCAAACGCAGAAGACAACTTTGTACCTAAACAATAAAAATTGTTACATTAGTCTTCTGAAATAGCTAGATTAGAAATATTCTTAAAAAGCCCACGTTAAACAGTGGATCTGACATGTATGTGATAACACTTCAAAGGCACAAACACATGCATAGGAGGGAAGGTTTCCAACGTCAGGGAGACCTAATCAGGGATCTGAAAGGAAAAGAAGTAAAATAGCGAACTTAAAAAATGCTATTAAAATAATTGCATTTGGGTTTGATTTATTAAATATGTATAACAAGGAATGCAACTAATTGTTATTTCGGCTGCTGCCTGCATCTACTACATCCATGCTATGCTGATAGCACTATACCTTATCCATCGTTTCGTTTTTAACCCTTCGTTATGTATGTGAAAGAAGTTATTATGTACTTCTTTGTTAATTTAAATTGCAAACTAATAAAAAAAAACGGAAAGGGCTTAATAAAACTCCTTAATTAAGCGAAGCATGGGAATACAATATCTAAGATTTAAGAAAACAATATAAAAAAATATATAAATCTTTGACATACCGGTTTATTATTGTTAAATTAGGCTTTAATAATCGTACATACAATAATACGAAAATACGTATTAATACAAAAAAGTAAATCCTAGCATAATGTACAAAAATAATAAAAAATATTGATTAGCTTGTAAATTGTATCTAATATTCAAATACATAGTTGTAAGTCAATAAAATTTAAGTTGAATTTAGATAAAAGACCTAATCAACGTACAGATTATTAGAGTAATAAAAAATAAATTTTTAAATATTAATCATTGTACACCTACTTTGCATTAATTAAAACCAAAATTAAATTATTGCTATTATTAAAAATTATCTGATAAATATATACAATTTTCATTTCAAAAGTAGTCAGTTTCAATAATTTCTATTTTCGTATAAATTTGATTAAAATAAAAAACATGTCGATTTAGACAGCGAAGGAAAAGTTTAGAACTCATACTGTTTCAATTTTAGGTTTAATCCCCTCACTACCGGCTGCCCTTACTTTGAAATTTTAAATAGCATCCCCTACCTTGTAATATAGCATTTTAAAGGTGGGAAAATCCTCATCTACCTACGGCTACGGTTAAAGAAATGGATGAAGTCCATACGTTTATGAGATATAGGTAAACATTGTATCATTATATTATGTACATATTATCATTACTTTTGGTTAAATTTTTATTTCATACACAATATTTGTTTATATTATATCGCTGACGATCAAAAACATCGGACTGTTAGATAAAAACTTATGTTAGTTTAGAGTAAAAAGTGGGACTGATAGATAACATAGTCTTCTTTTTATGTTAGGTCTGGGACCTATGTTTACTATTTTTTTTCAAATTAGTTCAAAGCATAATTATTGGTTTTAACTTGTTAGGTAGCTTGCTAACCTGTACACTTTTTTTTATTGTTTTAAAGGAAAAAGTTAATACAGGGGGGCGGACGGCTTTATGAAGTATGGAGAGGGTCAAGAAATTTGAAGCTCAAAGCCAGAGTTAAAGCGGGAAACCCTGAACTAGTAATTGGTTACAATATCTGTCAGACTGTCTGTCAATAACTGTCTGATAACATAGTACAACTGTAAGCAATTCATACGGGAAATAATATTCAAAAAATGTTCCGATTGGAAACAGTTGTTAACCATAACTTGACTGTGAGGTGCTAGCGGGCATTTCGAGCATTTTACATCTTGGTTGAATTAAATAATTTTTGATCTTATTGAAAGTTGGAAAAATACAAAAATTTTGTTTCGATAAGCAGGAAGAATCAATCCATTAAGTATTCTTAATGCTTTCCTTTCCAAAATGCACAATTACGACAGTAGCGTAGTGTAAACAGCAAAAAGTACAAAAATATTTTTTATATTAAGTAAATTTTTATTCCGAGGAAATCGCATTTGAAAATGTTTTCTTCAATAAGAGCGCGTGTATTTACAAAAACTTAAATAATTTTTTCAGGTAAGAGGTCACAGAGAATCTATTGAAAAAATTCACACATATACTTGAGGTATCCAAATTTGTTATCATGAGGCTAAATCAAAATTTCGATATTGTGTCCTTTTCCACTGGACGACTTTTCGAATCTGTGAAGCAAGAGGAACATTTTTGGATATATTGTTGAGAATTTCGGCAATCATAAAACTTGAATTTATTACGAACGATGAATTACAGAATCGCTAGAAAATAATTAGTTACTCTACCAATTTAATTCAAAAAATGTTTATTACAACTGGGGGTTTTGATGAAATGCCATACCAGAGAGTCCATTAACCCATCTAAAGAACACCGGATAAACTGATATTCCAATAGCGAGGCTGCAGAATCAATTATTAGTCTTGAAAAATAACCGTTTATCCCCTTCTTATTTGGAAGTTACTAATAAAATCGTAAGTGATCTAAATATATAAAAGAGCTTGTCTGCTTGCGTGTTTGTTTGTTTCTTCGCTATACGTTCCTAGACCCTTGGACCGATCTCAACCAAATTTTGCACAGTTATTTTGTAGGTCCCGGCGCAACTATTCGTGCAAAAATGGAGAAAAAATTCGCGCGGGGAAAAAAGTTATTCGCTTTTTTCGATAAATCAAATCACAAGTCTGGCAAACAAAAAATTTAAATTGTCAAAAATCGAAATATACTGACATACTGTTAGTGATTCAAAATACTGTCAACAGATGGCGGGATGGCGGCTTTAATTCGAAAAATGAAAACCACTAACAAATTAATATATTAGAATTTAGTAATTTCAACGCTCCAAATAATTACAAAGAACAGAATGCCGCGAATAAGACCGGAGCACTTTAGGTCGCAGAACTCGCCAGAATTGTGCAAGAAGACTAAGAAATGTTACGTTGAATACTCATCGAACTGCTTTCCCGGAAAGTCCGAAATTGTGCAAAGTTTGATTTGAGTTTCTTGAAATTGAACCGGCACTCCACGGTAAATTTTCAAAAATGAAGAACTTTTAACGATCAAATTGTTGTGACATCTTAAACTGTCGGCTCCAACGAATTCTATCCGTTGACGGCGAAATATTTGAGATGGGGGTTCGGGGGCGACGGAGAGAGAGCAAAAACCATCTCTTCCGACTTCCCAAAATCGCAGAATTTTAAAATTGCGTTTTTTTGAAAATCTGCAGCAATCTTTCGAAACTTGGAAATTTTAGCATCGCAATACGCGAGGCATCAAATTGTAAGAATTAATTCATAACGCGACGATGTAATTGGTTCAATATTTGAAGTGATAAAAGGGCGAAATGATTCCTGCAATTTAGAAAATAAAAATTTATTTTTGCCTTTAATACGTCGAGGAGATAAATATAAATCGAAAATGTCGAATGAAATTTTCTCGAAAAAAATTTGCTTTGCAACGAAAATACACATTTTGCCCGAAATCGCCTCCGATTTTGATTTTCAATTTTGACGACGACACTAATTTACAAATGCTGCCGTTATTTGTCGTTAGTCCGATATTTGTTGACTTTAACTTTTTCATATATTTTATGATTTTTATTGCCAAGTTGTGGTTGGTGATTTATTTGTTGATCCATGGTGACGGATCTATTATGGTCCGCCCTGTGAGGCCGAAGGCCGAACAACTATGGCCTTCGCGGATCTATTATGGTCCTCCCCCTGTGAGGCCAAAGGCCGAACAACTATGGCCTTCTCGGATCTATTCTGGGTCTAGATGGCTAAGGGCGGTCGCCGCCCGTGCCAGCTAGTATTTAAATATAACCAATGAAAAAATTGATTGTAATGGAAAAAACACGTGTAGCAGAACCGTACCCAAGTAACAATTTTTGCTGGCTCTCTCCTCCTCAATCGTGATGCTTCTTTGACAGAAGCGTCGTGACCCATCTCTTTCTATGCATGTGATGTGCGTTCGATTTTATTTTCACATACATAGAGGACCTACTTGTTTAACTTGGGCTCCGAACCACAAGAAGTGTAATAAACTTCATTGTGAGATGGGCGCTCGCGGCAAATTACCTCGGTGGTTTGCCATTGCCTTCCGAGGAGAAACGGTCAGAATAAAGTTTTTACTCTGCCCGGATTTGAACCGAACATTTCGCATTAGCAGTAGGTGCACTTAACCACTAAGCTATGACCGTCTCTATTTTTGCTGGCTTTTATCTGTTAAATCTATATTTTTCTGGCACACATCTGGCAGATAGCTGGCGGGCGTCGTTTACAGTGTACTTGGCTATTGCTGTCAGTTTGTTATTACAGGTGTCTGGCCGGTTCTCATTTCCTAGTTACTGTAAGTTTCTTTTGATAAGAATTTGCCAGGGACACTTTCACTGGTTACTATAAATTTATTCGGCCAGCAAACTGAAAAGTTCTCTTTTACAAGTTACTTCGCTTTTGATATAAAATGTGTTCAGACAGTATCCCACCAAGTTTTCAATTACAGCAAGTTAACTGGTTTTCATCTTTGCAATAACTACATTTATTTCAACTGTTTTATATAAATTGATTAATTAAATTAATTTTAATTAATTAGAGAAGACAAGAAGCTGTCACAGCAATAGCAACAGGCACCATGATACAAAATCTTTCCTTACTGCTCTAATGAGAAGTCAGCTCGGAAAAGATTAAGTCCACGCAGAAGGATAAACCATCTACTTTAAATTTGCGTGGGGCCCTGGTGTTAGGTTTTAAACTAGCTCGTTTATTGCGGCAGCGAGAGTCGTGGATCGTGTGAAAGAAACACCCCGGAGAGATCAAGGAAACAGCTTTGCTAACACAACACAATTAAAATTAACAATAAGAAGTTCATTGTCAGAAGGCAAAGATATACGCGATGTCGGATGTAAGAGGTGTTAGCCGACCAAAACAAGCACAGTAGCAACGACATTGCCACCGAAAATCACTCCCAAACATAAACCAAGGGCACATTCGAATGGTTATATAAAAATCCCACGATAAAGTGGAACCATATCGAATCCCCAATGATAAAACAAAAGACAGCAATCTCGGTGAAATGCCGCACCCTGTATATGGGTCGAACATCGCAGCCTTTCATAAAAAAATAAACATAAAGCAAAATAAACACACAAAAAAATGTTCAACATAGAATTTCAAATATGAAATTCGAACGTACTACGATCATTTTGGAATTCCTCCGTCAATGCATTTTACCATAAGCTATTCGATGTTATAAGTGGAAATAAATACCCTGAACAAGTTAATTAAATAAAACACAAATATCAATAATTAATAATTAAAAGTTTATTACATATCAACCTGAACATTCGATCCATTTCACACTTGCGAGTGCGAACTGGATAAGATAAACTGATATCACCTCGCCGCAGGAATATAAAATTGCAAGGCTATCGCAATCTTGGCGACCACTCTAAGAATAAAAAATGCAAGACAAAAAGGCAAACCAAAATGTTACACATAAAAAATACATAAATTGGTCAAGGGTGAACTCCAACGTCATCGTTCTCCAGGTGTACGGAAGAACATTTGGCCAAATTAATTATCACGTAACTGTGAAGCAATTAACAAAATTATTAGGTGACTTACCATTGTGAAATGAAGTAATATTTCACAGGAAGTATTGACCATGGGTCCAACAAAAAATGTACGATCCGGGAAAAATCAACCATCCCTCAAACCACGAATGTAACATCCCCATGACGGGTTTGGAGCGCAAGATCCAAAAAACCATTCGTATTGATGGATGGGAACCCTCACAAAATCGAATCATCCCTCTTCAAAATTTTGAACCAAATTTTAATGATAAATTACCTCACAGCACTTTAAAACATCACCGGAGCGTTTTTGAGCTCACCAATGAATCCCCATCATTGCATACGCGAGTTTTTAATCTCCGTCAAATACGTTCGCTATACAGAGTGCTACGAAATATGTCGCTAGATGTTAAAAGTTGAATTTATAAATTCAACGTTGTTGCGAAAAGTGAAAATTTTTCGTAACAACCACCTGGCAGGCGTTTCCCAGACTTAAAATTTTACTTGGGTACTCAAGGTACTAAATTGCAATAAAATCTAAAAATGTAGAAATAAAAAAACAATCAAAGGTTTGCACTCTTGAAAATTAAACATGATGTAATAAATCAGGAGGTTGTTTGAAAATATAAAAGATTTAAAATCTGAAACGAATTATATTGAACAGAATATAACATTTTTCTCACTAATGAAAAAAATAATGAAAAAAAATCCTACCAAAGCACGAATTGCTTTATTTTCAAATAAAGGAATTTGAATTTAATTTTTATTTTTTTTTATTAAATATAATATGATGAAAAAGTCATCGCACTTATTTAATACATTTTTTGCATACCAAAAACTGCCTCAAGTTTGCAGATATTAAGCGAACAATGTTCTTATTATAAATAAATTATATTCAGCTTTGACAAAAAGTTGTGCCTGAAAAGTTTTATATCTTGTCAATAAAAATACACTTCACAAGACAATAATAATTAATGTAACTTAAAGCCTCTTTTATACTGAGCAGGCTTTCAGGACTTATTTTCAAAACGAGCAACGAACTTGCCATGACCCACATTGCAATGGATTTTTGTAAGTCGTTACGAAATTTTTCGTTATCTCCTGGTATGATCGCATGTAAGCGTTACGATTAGGAATGCGAGGGTCATAAAATGGACAGGATATAGATTTGTTTGAAAATGTTTATTCTTTTGTTGGGAAAATTCACCGCATCTGTGGATGAGACGGGCTGGTGTTAGACCGCAGTGTATTATTGCGAGTATTAGTGGCGGTTACATTGGGACCGTATTCGCTTCATTCAGTTCCCTTTTTTATAGGGCCATTTTGACTGAAGAAAACAAATTTGTATATTCTTATGTCTGTGACTTCATAGTTGCTGGACGGTACCATGTCTAATGGTTCGATGTCGGTCACAAATTACTCGAATTGTGAAAAGACATTTAAAAACCCACGACAAGCACATAATGAAACGTCTGTACTTGATTTTCTTGAAGTTGTAACAACCCAAATTCCCTCAAGTAAATCTTGAGGTCGTTTGGATGCTACTACGGGTAGCTTACGGAAGCGGGATCCAGGGAGGGCCTATTCGGTCGGTGAAACAAATATTGTTCTTCTCACTCTTACCGACGAACTTATTAATCTAATTGCGGGCGCCACTCCTTTCTTGTACAGGAGACTGATATGAGAAACTAAACTCGTAACAAAATCAAACTTTGGAGAAATGAAAATAATATTTATTGAAATTTTAAATTTTATCACAGAATACTTTATACAATAAATTAATAAAATTTACCAGGTTAACTTATCAATTAATTATGCTCAATTTATAAAATAAAATTAAAACTATTGTGAAAAATTAAATAAAGTTACATTGGACACAATGGCTGAGTACGGTCCTGTACGGTAGTTCAACCTCACCTTTAGTCACTTGGCGTTATAAGTAAACAATGAACGCGCAGCGAACGTTTGAGTTTATTTTGACTGTTAATTTGTGAATTCTTCTCGGTAACTTGCTTCTATCATTAATCAACTAAAAACTCCTTAAAACACTATAAGTAACTGTGTAACTTTTACTAATAACGATATCAAAACTAAACAACTACCTATGGTTTGTAATGATTTTAATCTTTACTGTTTCTAAACAAAACAGTTTTACCGGCTTCCGGAACTTAGAGATTTACATCCACCAATGATAAAACTGCTTGGATAAAATTAGCTACTTAAATTCTAACATAAAAATGATCGGGGGAGTGACCTCACTTGTATATCAGGAAGCAATGGGTCCAGGATGGGGGAGTTAAGTAAACAGTGATGGACGCTTTTTATCGGGAATCAAAATTATCTATGAACCCGTTTTATCCTGCCCTTTGGGAGTCTTCTGAATTCGCTACAGTTGATCAACGATTACTTCTCGGTAGGTTGGGCTTCCTCCGTATTCATAGCAGCAATGTTACTAAATGCCCTGTTAAATCAAAGACACTTAGATGTCGGGGATGTCGGGGAAAACACTCTCGGATGGATCTACGTCTTGTCAACCCAAAAATGTTCAGGAAATTGAGTTGCCTTGCTAAACGGAAAGCATCTCGGGAATGGTAGGTAGGAGAGGAGATGAAAGCGTCTTGTAAACCGAAAACACTGTCAGGTGAACGTACGTCTTGCGAAATCAAGCACATACGATACCAATGCAGGAGAAATCAAGGACCTTCATTTACTGATGACCAAAA
Source organism: Podabrus alpinus (assembly GCA_932274525.1). Taxonomy (NCBI): domain Eukaryota; kingdom Metazoa; phylum Arthropoda; class Insecta; order Coleoptera; family Cantharidae; genus Podabrus; species Podabrus alpinus. The sequence continues at coordinate 59,641,885 of OW026457.1, read as the reverse complement.
CTTATACATTTTTGTTTTCCCCATGTGTCATCTAACCTTAATTTGTATAATTTAAACTTATTAAATTAGTTGGTATTAAAGTACTAAAGTACTTTAGTACTAAAGTACTAAATATTATCTGTAAATATTTACATCGGCTGAAATTTATCCATTAAATTAGAAAAGCCGATTTGACAAAAAATATTTATTTCGTTACAAAGTAACGGGTGCATTATTAAGAACATTAATTTTAAAAATAAAATTATGGTTGCACATACACAGCTCTGGATTTCTGAAAATTAAATTAAAACTGAAAAATTAATTAATATAATATGTAGGTGGAAAACCTATTTCGCTTCACAGATTCATTTTTTAGCACAATTTTCTATACCTATAAGAAGGAGCGTTTTCCTTATTCTGTATTATACCAAATGTTGCATAAAATAAAACTACTATCATCATTATTTTCCTTGTTACTGACTTGCTGCATTCACTTTGCAGACTGACAAACACAAATAAAACATTACGTAATATGTACTTCCACCTCCTTCATAAATGCAACAAAAGTCAAGAGAATTTATATTCAAATTTTCTTATACTATTTTTTTAAAACAGTTAACATTTGAGAATTGTCGGGCGATGATTCATTTTGTCAAAACAGGGTAATGAAATTCCTTTAGAAGAATTTTTATAGTTATTTCAAATTGAAAGTTATAGTTTTTATTATTTTTTGGGTGTTCATCCTGTGAATATTCTACAAATCTGCCGTGAAAAGGCAAAACAATGTAATCGCAAAAAGTTAGTTTTGAGTAAAGCTTTGTTTTATTTAAAATTAGTGCAGTTTGTTTATTTTTAAACAGAATTCTTTCAAAATTGCACAGCTGATAGGTTTTCTATGTAGCTTTGATTTAGATCAATTAATATCAAAAATATTTTAATATTTATGTTTCTTTGGTTTGCTAAATAGTTTTGCCTTGGCGTGGTTGCTAATTTCTAGTGTATGAAAAAAATGCAAAACAATGTAATCACCATTACACTGTTTTACCATGGTTTTTAATAAATGTATATATTTATTATACATGTAGAAGGATGTAATGTACATTACATTTTTTTTAAATCGGTACATAAAAAGTTGTGTAATTTTATAATATTTATGTAACTCTAATAGAGAAGAGCCTTTTTCAGATTGCTGATAATAATTATTGATCGAATTAATAATTCTAATTAATTAATTATTGTTTGAAAAAGTCATTAAAAGAAGTACCTTAACAATAAAATCCAATCATCAAAAAAAACTGCCAAATTATGCACTTTTTGTGCAACAGATTTTGTTTTACTTATAAATACATTTTTGGTTAATTAGAATACAAAAACAAAGGTTTTTAAGTATCTTTAATAACATAAATATTAAAATAAATTTTTACAATAAAAAAAAGAGATGCAAAGATAAATAATTTCTCAAAAATTATCCATTTTTAAAAAAATTACAACCCCTCTTCAAGTAAGTCTCCAGAATTTTTATTTTCAGGTAGATCAAACCAAAATTTTCTTCTGTTTGGTAACAATTTGGGCACTAAATCTTTCATAATTACTTTTTTCTTTTCCGTAGATATACCCCTTGGTTCCTGTAGCCAACAAGGAAACTCTAGTTTTGCATTAATGCAGCTTAGCAATTAACGATTTCTAACGGTTAAAACTTTGACAAAACACTGTAAAGTGCTTAGAAACGTATTAATTGCGATAAGAGATAATGAACACCTACAGAGGCAAAACAATGTAATAACCATTGCATTTTTCTGCCACAGTATGTTTTACGTACGATCAAGTGTAATGTACAATACACTGTTCTGCCTCCTTAGAAAAATGTATTTTTTGTTTATTACATTGTTTTACCTCTGCCTCAAAATAAATATTGATACATTACACTGTTTTACCAGTACTTTATTTTTGAAAATATCGTTCACATAACTTTGGGAAAAGAACGTACATTTAGAAAAAAAAATTTGCTATGCAACGGTATAAAAATCTCAAAATTGCAATTTTTGCGATTACATTGTTTTGCCTTTGCACGGCAGAAATCGGAGCCACCTTCATAAAATATCCTCTTTTGTAATGATTCCTCTAAATCTTCTTGCAATGATAATTCTATTGAAATATTTAATTGAAAGTTATTTGATCAAAATCCAATCCGATTTTCATCCCGGAAGAACTTCACCCAACTGGCCTACAAGTTGGGTTAAAATCGACATTTCGTTACGACTTCGTGGTTTGTCTAACTTCACATAACCATTTTGGTTGTCAGAATTTTTTCACTTTGATATCGCTTTGCTAATGCGTCTGACGAGTCAAGTCCCCTAATATACGGGGTGAAAACGAAACCGCGGTCACACCACAAGGCAAATGTGGTCCATTTTTTGATGAACAGATGACGTTACTCGTCTTTGATGCCACTTATGCTTCCGTTCATTTTGTAATAATTATGTATTCGGTTAGCATGCCCTTTCAAACCAGGTTCAACCGAACCAACCAAATTCAGCCCAGCACTCAACCCAGAAATCTAGAGACATCCAAATTCCGTAATAGCCAAGATGTATGTACATGGTTCGTTCGCATGCCGTTTCAATCGACCAATCGCCTAAAATATTTTATATATGAATTTTTGTGTAACAATTTGTTTGGACTAAACACATGATATAATATTTCGGATCATGAGTATTGTCAGATACTTTAGAAGACAAAACACGGTTTTCATTTGTAATATAAAAGTTCTAAATATAATAATTTCAAAATTTATTTTCAATCATTTTTTCTTCATTTTTTTCATACGATACGATATCGCTGAAGCGGAGATTATAAGAATAATGCACCATATATGAGGGTGACGCAGTGAGCTATTTCTTAGAAATTTTTATCGTCTCATTATGCTAGTGACAAAAATGCCTTGACTGAGTAAGAACCTTAAATTTTACTTATTTTATCTAGCAAAATAGGACATAGCCGCCATTCTTTATAATACTTTCTTTGAAAGAACTAAGTCGATAATCGCAATATTTTCGGCTTTTGAGATTATAAATGAACAAACAGACATATTTCATGACACTTGAAACCCACATTCTTTTCCTTGTGTAAAATTTACATATTTAGTGACTTTATATAGAAAATTATCGCCAACAAATCATTCACGTTAATCTATGTAATTTTACAAACCACTGTTTTCCATTAGAAAATTGAATTTCTCCTATAAATATTACATCCTTCGTGTTGTTTCGTTTCGATTTTAGATGTACTGTTTATGTATTTGAGAAAATTTACAATCAAAGTCAAGTGAAAGAAATTTATTTGCTAAACTACTTATTTATTATACCTGTATAAAGAACTGTAGATTGCGGTAGTTAAGTTAAGAAGCTTTTCTGTCAAATTTAATAAAAATATTTAAAATTTAATAAAATTTAATAAAAATGTAATAAAATTTTTTTTTAACATTTTTACAAGTTAATAGCACAATGTTTCAAAAATAACGAGATAACATCACAGGAAGGCAAAAACGATAACATGTAGACTGTTTATAGCATTAAATATTGTGAACTGAAATATTATGTCCAACTATTTCATTCTACCTCGTAGCACGATTTAAAATATTGAATTTGTTGTATATTAAAAATTACTTTTACATTTTCTATTTTATTTATTATAGAATTTTAATTAAAAATGAGATAATATACTGCAGTAGTAATCTAAACTCTAGCAACATTTTATTGGAAAGACGTACTTATGTCTATCTACAGAATATTACCAAGAACTGAAATGTCAAAAAGTTATTTTTTTCACCCGATTTAGTTACGATGGCAGCGCATTGCGGGTAACTTCTGATCGGTCAAATATTTCAAACAGAAGTTGACGGGACGTTATTTCTGGAGTTTGCGGAATCCGTAAAATATAGAAATACTTTTATTATTTTGCCGAATACGCAAGAAATATAACCTCACATAACCCATAACCATATCTCACAAAGTTGAAACAGTACACTCGAGAACTGCATTCCAGAAACAGGAAATGAATGAAGAGCAATCAAAACACCCTTTAGTAAACATTCAGAATACTACTTGAAGCTTTTTAGAGTCAATTTATGCAACTGCAGGGATCTTAACTAGACATTGGAAACTAAATAAAGTCATTGCCACGAAAGTTGACATCTCGTCATAGATTGACGAATATAGCCAAGACGTATTGCTTATGATCATTACCAGTCATTTTGTATTGATATGACAAAGCACGAAAATATATTGCACGTGTTGTGATACGATTCCAGTAACGACTTACGCTGTTGCGTTTGTTAGACGATAGTAAAAGACAGATATACTCATAGCATGTCGTACTAGTACCGGAAAAAAATTTGACTCGCGTAGTAATTTATATAAAATTTCTGTCACTTTTAGTATTTTTGAGGTTAATAATAATTTTGAGGTTAAAATAATTAAGACGTTGTTTAATCTTAAATCATCCTACGACTTCCGAAATTCGATCATGGTCAGCGCTACGTATTCCCAAATTGAGTGTTCATCGTAAAGCTCAGGTTTCAGGTAAAGTAACCAAAAATTTTCGATGTGGTGGCAGTTAATCCGAAAAATTTCAATTAATTCAACTCTTTAACGCCGTGGGGTGTTACACAATTTTGTTTTTCTTCAGGTCTGCGTGAAAAGGCAAAACAATGTAATTGCAAAAAGTTAGTTTTGAGTAAAGCTCTGAACAGATTGACAAAGAAATTATCAACGCAACGGTACAAAAATCTCAAAATCGCAATTTTTGCCATTCATTGTTTTGCTTTTGCACGGCACAGGTGCTGTATACCTACTTATGCTGTGTCTTATTTTGAATTTGTTCATAACTATTGCTTAATAAATAAATAAATTCGATAAGCGACAATAAAAACATAAAACGTTTCCTTTCAGCATAACCTATATTTGGTTTGACAGGTGACAAGTTCAAATTTGTTAAACTAAAACGAAAGTGAGAAAGAAAATTAAAAAAAAAGATAACCAATATATTCTTATTTTAAAATACACTTCATTTGACTAGGGAGTATTAGCTTAGTTCAGACGATTATGCTTTTATGACGAGACGTCAACTTTCGTGGCAATGACTATAAACACCTTTACACACTAGTGATTGTAGATAATCTCATACGTTGAGGATATAACGAAGCAGACGATACAATGGAACACGTGATTTCCACTGCCCAGCTTTGGCGTCAAATACTAGATTTACCATGCTGATGGATTTCTGGTTCGAGATGACCAGAATCAGTGGCACTTCGCCTACAAGGGTGGGTATTTCTTGTATGTTATATTTGGGGTTTCAAATTTTGTATTTTTACCATTATCTTCGGTATTTTCATTATTTATCCTGTCTTGGTTGTCATTAAGGGGGCTACTACTGTGCCCGATAAATTTTTTCGATTTTTTTTTATTACATATTTTTATAGTTTGGGGTCTTGTAAATGTGTCAAGAAAATATTAAAGTAAAATTCATCAAATTACCCGAATTATAACGGATTTTCTGTAATGGAGTTCATTAGTTCATTACAGCACGAAAAAGTTTAAAACAATTTATCTCAGAACTACATTTCTCAGGTCGGGCGCACGTGTTCCAAACAAACTACTTGGCTGATTAACTTGATTTTTTGTAGGCATTTAGAATATATTTCAGGCTCCAGTCAGAACCTAAAATATCCAAAATATATTTAAAATTACCATTTTGCAGGCCGTGAAAAGTAAATATTTTGTTATAAAAATCAAAGTTTTTTTTTAAATCCTCGCCATTTTGTCATTTTTTGTTTAAATTAAATTTTCGAGGTTCCAACTGGAGCCACAGTCATATAGAACAAGAATTTAAAAAATTCATTTATTTCAGATAACTGGATCGGTCGATCTCGATGCGCCCGATGGGCGCGTCATTTCGAAACATGAGTTACGTGTCGATCTGTACCTTGTACAATTTTCAATAAAAAGCTTTACAAAAATTTCAGGTGCTAGTTTAAATGTGAATAAATAAGTATCCTAAATTTTAGTTCAATAGCTGTAACAGTTTTCTCAAATTTAATTCCTAAATATCAGCTTGAAAACGACTGTTCACAGTACTTAGCCCCATTAAACAGCTCTTCAAAGTATTGTGCTCATCTCTCGAAAATCTGCTTTTCGTCTCCTATCAAATTTCCATTTCAAATTTTGCAAAAGATTGTATTCGCCTGGAATTCGTTTTTTACTCTTTTCAGCCCTTGTTAAAAGTTTCTGATCTCTTCCTTTCTAAATGTGTCCTCTATTTCTTCTAGTATTTCAATTATATATTTTCTCTTTTTCTCTCTGTACTTTTTATTCACTGTCTTCTTTGTTCTTCGTATTTTTTAGATATTCTGCTGTTTGTTTTGTATAATCTCTTTTCTGTAATCTTCTCTCTTATTTGATGCTTTCTCGCATTCTTTCTCGTACCACTCCTTCCTTCATCTTTGTTTCACATCGCTCAACCCATTTACCGTTTAGGGTAGTGAATTGAAAGATAAAAGCACTACACTGGTAAATTTTGATAATCTTCTCCGGCAGCTGAAAATATGACGACGAGCTGGAATGCTGAATTGAGAATCGTTCACATCCAAGTTCAACCATATGGGCAAAAATATCATGTTCGGGTTCGATAACTACTCTGTATTATCCGTAAACGTACGTACAGTTTTCCTAATGGGGTTGTCCCGTGTTGTCAAAAATATAATTTTTACCTATAAAAATCGATGGCCCATAGCAAAATACTATATGTAATTACAAATATATAATTTTAAAACGCTATACTAATTAAATAAAGTGCCTTTTTTAAACGTATACGTTTGAAAAGTCGCCATTCTGTGACGTACCAAAAGGTAGTCCAATCACAATTTGCAATTAAAATTGCATTTACCAAGATGCCACGTTTATATGTATGCGAAAATTACATCCTTGAGTGTACCCATGTGATGTGTTTAAAAATTGTTAAAAATCCATAAATTCAAATACTTATTATAACCATGGCAAACATGCATACATAATACGCCATCTACGTTCACTATGAAAATATGCAATTTGTAAATAAATAAACGATGCTTGTTCAAAATTAATTTCTAATTGCTACCCATTTTGAAGTATAAAAATAATAATATATAGTTTCAATTCATTCTTTACATTTAAATACATTATTATTTAAACTTTTAAGGTTATAGTATACCAACTGACATTTAAAAATAATTAAATTTCAATAGTGGGAGTGTATTGGCTTCTAATTGGCTTACCTTTATGTACGTCATTATTTACCGCGTTTTAATTATTTAAAAATATTTCAATTTTTGAACTTCAATACGATCGTTAAAATTGCAAAAAAAAATTTTTTTTTACGCAAGAGGGGTTTAAAATCACTTAAATTTTCGATTATAATGAAAAAAAAAATTTGAGGGATTAGCCCATTGAGCTAGATCCACGAACCTACTGATAACTGATATTAAGACTGCAAAAACTAAGATTTAAAGACACAACAAAATGGCTGTCACTGATTTCAACCTTCTAGCTCAAGACCCAGAATAGAACTGAACTGCGCACGCTTTACCTGTCACTCGTGCGACTATCCGCTGAAAACCTTACGTGGTATATGCAGGGTGCGTCAAAAGATTCGTGACATATCAAAATTTTCTCCCATCTTGAAATGCCATAATGTCCACACGATATCTTTCAGATTCTTTAATCAGTTGTTTAATTGCTCCCTCTTCGAAAGTGCCTCTAACGTTCCATGTCGCTATGTTTCGCGCTAGTTCCTCATATGGTTTCTCTTTTCAGTGTTTTCTACTGATTTTCTAATAGTTCCCGAAGGCTTTTCTCCTCTTTATACCACTGTATTTCTTCTTTTTCAGTGATCAGCTTTTGGTAACCCATTCTCATCTTTTTCCATTCATTTTCTATACTTTCTCTGCTTTCCAAAGCCTCAACTTTGATTTATTCCCCATTATCTTAATCTTTCCATTCCAGTTTTATACTTTGATCACACATTTCTGATCCCCAATTTAGTACGCTTCAAGAATTGTTGTTTCAACCCTGAAACTTTCCTTTATAAAGGTCTCGATGCTTTCCTTCAGCTTGAGCACGTTTTGTTTATTTATTTTTATTTCATTTAACACCAACTAATAATCAACATAATAATTATAATTATTCGGATGCATAATCGCATGGTTTTCACGGTTTCAACACTTTGAAACTATTTGAGGTTGAGTTTGCTCCTACCAGGCGAACAAATCCCGTAACTGTGCGGACTAGACCATAGCAGAACTGTGGTTCCACATTGCGCAACGCTGCTGGCGGAACTAATCTTAATACTGTTATTAATGCTCATTTTTTAATAAAAAAGGTTTTCTAAATTACATTGATATTATTAAAGAAATGGAAAACTAAACAATCAAGTTTAAAACCAATACTCCACTAATGCCCGATTTCTTCACTAAACTTAATCTATAGTTATCTTGGGGACAACTTGATTCGATATATATCTGTAAATTAAAACAAATTTTGGTTTTCTTCATGTCACGGATGCACTTAAAAGTTAGGTTATTGCATAAACTAATGACATAAAATGCCGTGTTGCCAAGTCAACTTTAAATTATCTATCCTTTACTTGACGCCTACTTTTATTAGGTTGAAGAAAATCTTTTTTTTTGTCCATGAGATAAACTTACCTTATGGTTAGTTGTCAGGAACTTTGTCTATACGTGAAGAAATCGGGCATTAATGCATTTCAATTTTGTGGGCTTTAGTTTGGTGAACATGAGCGGTTTAAAAGTGACAATTAGAGGGTAAATTTGAATAACGAATTAAAAGTGAACAGTAAAACGACCAACAAAAATACTCTTTAATACATATAGGTATAAATGGGAAATTCTTAATTTTGAAATGCTCTATAGTTTTCATACTGCATATTATTAATAAAATATGTTAGTATAAATTATGAATGGCAATTTAAAATGTTTTAGTAACTTTTAACTTTTAAAACATTTGTTGCGGTGCTGTCTAACAACAATTTTTTGATATGTCTCTAAAGCTCTACAGACAACAGCATCGCTTAATCCAGTAAACGTGTATTTAGAGCGCGAAAGTCACGTCATGCCAGCGGCGCGTCGACAATTAAACAACAAATGTACTCAAATACAAACACTTGAAAGTCCACATCAATAGATTAGTGTAATCGCTGGTTAAAGTACAAAGTGAAGAATCTGGGTTTGAATCATGGACTTCGCTGAATTTCTTAGTTTGACCCCTCCGGTGTACAACGATGGTGCGGTGTGATATTCTTATCAACTATGAAAATGTCAACCAAAAACTACTAATAAAAACAGGGTGGTGTTAATAGCCATGTCCCTGAAATAGCTGCAAATTAATTTAATACAAAAAACCATTCAAAATAGGATTGTTTCGTTCTAGCGTCCTAAGCGCCCACAAAGCAGATCCGCTGAATCAATGTGAAAAACAATTCGGTATATCCTCGGATTCGGATTATTATCAAATCTGGTCTATTAACGTTCACCCGTTGAATTTTTGATTTTTGTTTGTTTGTATGTACTCGTATAATACAAGTTTTTAAGCCATATTAACCGATTTAACTGTACATCAAACTTGATCTTCCTCAATTAACCTGCAAAAGATAAGTAGTGAGTGACTATGAAAAGAAGATCTGCGAGCGAGACAAGAAGGGTCTAACAACTAATTTTATATGAAACTAGAAAATTAAAGGGCCTAACGGCAGCTCTGATCTAGTAGGAGAGAGAAATCGGGAACTCTATTTTTTCCCTTCATTTCATAGTCACTCACTACATAACTTTGCGAGTACATTGAGGAGGGTCTGCTTTGATATAAATGGTCCCATTTTTTAACGCAATAAAACACTTGTCGATTGGCCTATTAGTATTTTCTGGATCAAAAATTAACTCTCTGAGAAGTCAGCAAATTTGAGTATATCACTATTGGAATAGATTGATTTTTCTAATTTGACATTTTCTTCTTGACATCAAGTGGTAAATTGGCTATCTACTATACGCTTGACAAAATTTCTGGAATCCAAAAACTGACCAATCAAATCTATTAGACCGAACGCGCAATTATGCCCAACGGCTTAAGTCTCGTCAAAGTGAATTGCTTGTCTCGAATATTTTATCTGTGATATTCTTGTTTTTGATATTGTCATGAGATAAATCTTTGGTTGCACGTCAAGCCGAAATTGATGGAATGTTGCTCTTTGAATGCAATTTTCACTAAATAAAGCATCAGCAGCACGGCAATGCTGAGTTTGTGTGGTATTGTATTGTACCTATTGTTTATCTAACTTTTTCTCCAAATGTAACTTTTCTTTTCCATATTATGTTATTTAATTTGCTATTTGAATTTTTTTAAATATTAAAATATTATGTTTTTTATCCTTATCTTTTATACCAGAAGGATGAGTTTAGGTTATTATTATATTTCGCCAAATAACATAATAATGTATTAGATGATAATTTTATTAACAATAATTAGCATCTGAAAATTATTAAATTAAAAATGAATTTCAGTTAAATTCTTTTAGTACAAGGTAGTATAAACTCCTATCAAAGCTTAAGAATTAAATTGAATTTCATTAACTTAAATAGCTTATTAAATTCTAATTAAACATAAATGAACTTAATTAGTCCTTTGCAACAATTATAATAGGTAGTAATAAACCCCTTTCTGCTTAAGCGAATGCAATTTTCCTTTTAAAGTCTACTTTTTATAAATAAATGTCCATAACCTGGTTGGTATAGCAACTAATTCCTCATATGGGTTAAGCTAGCAAGCTTACCTTATTATATTTTAAATGTAACAAAAGTTTATCTAATAGACAATAAGTTTGTAAACTCTGGAAAGTTGTTATAAAGAGTAATGCTTTCCACCTGCAAAATCGGATTTTAGTAAATTCTTCAACAAAGAGTACAAAAATTAAAAGATGAACCAACTGTCCCCGGTTTCCCCCACGACGGATAAAAACTTAACAACCTTTTACGTGGAAATTTATGATTAACGAATGTTTTCCTAAGCATATTTACAAAATCATTTGTTTAGTTTAGTATGGATTTAAGTATCATTGCTCAGCAGGTCATAACTCATAATCATAACGCTTTTATGTACCTACACAATTTTGCGAGTGTTGTCTGTAACGGAAAATAAAAAGAAAATGCTTTCAGAACTAGCTCTCGAATGTAACATGAATTATCGTGAGAGAAGCACAGATCTCGTAAATCAATCAATGCTACAAATCTTCTTTTGGTCAAAACGACCAGGTTTAAGCAAGGCTTAAAACACTATTGAATTTAGATTCTGCAAACAGTGAACAATTGAGTTTTATCTGCAAAGTACCTCTAATCTTGCCATCAATTTTCAATTTTATGCGCTCTGAATAGGTAAATTTACTATAGTTATTTTAATACAAAATCACCTGAAAATCGAATTTTAATATGTGGTAAACGGGTTTAAACATCAAAGAGAGCAAATTAGAAAAAGATTACGGTCAGAAAATTGTATGGCGTAATAGAGCATATTATAGGAAATTTTACAGTCATTTATTAGGGAGTTTTGACTACTGTAAGTTTCAAATATATTCCTTCATTCAAATCCATTTTTGGGACTAACGGTAATGAAGCAAAATTTCAAAGAGGTCAATTTCTATTCTCTGGATTCGACCTCTATCGAGTAACCGATTAGTTTTGACATTAGTAATCTTATTCAAGTATTTAGCATGTAGAGAATTTTGTAAAGATCACTATCTCTTACGGTATTCAAAATCTCTTAATTTTATTGAAAAATCAATCCTTAATCAAGGAGCGGTCTGCAAGGATTATACACATAGAAAAAAATAAGCAGAATTATACTTATAAAACAGAATTAAAGAACACGCGAGAAAAAATATATAAAAATTCAATTTTGATATGCACGAGCTTATTGATGATGGACGAATTGATGTATTCCATAAATCTATAAAAGAAATTAAACTGACGCTATTGGAAACATACGAAAGTGGTATATAAGTCTGACTTTTAGTTTATTCTGGGAAATACTGCTATTTTAAGGTCCATAGTCCGCGGCGTACAGAGGAAATTTTATCAGAATGCTGCAAATGATGGTACAAGCAATCGGTTTTTCAGGCATTTCTTTTAGACTACTACAATTCATTTAAAAGGAGGCTCCAACGAAATTTCCTCTAAGACTCAAAATGGCGGCCATTTTTGAAAATGATAAAAATATTAATATACGATATATTTGTTCACTTTTCCACTTTTTTCCACGTAAAAAAGTATTTACACATTAATTTGTTTGTTATATAATAATAAAATAGTCTATGACCAATTTTGAACAACAAACCAAATTGTTACTTAGGACGTTTTACCTAAGGGTGACAAAGTGGCCTAACCAGGAAATAATTCTAGAGAAGGCAAGGGTAATAATAATTAATCTAATATGAATCAACACAACTTCCATTAATTTATAACATACTATTTAATAAAATTCTTAATTTTATGATTTTTTTTAGAAAAATTAATTTTCATAATTCATTGAATTTATTTTGTTTGATTTGATGAAATAAATTTCAATGTAACGAATATTTTTTCACAAAAATGAATTTTATCACGATGTTATTTTATAATTAGCAAAGGCAAAATACTTTATGAGTATTACAAGTTAGTCTTTTGACATATTTTGTAATATTTTAAGCATATTTGTCCAAGTAATGGAAATGGGATATAGTATATTGAAATGTTATTTTCCTCGTTAAGAAGTTTTCATTATTTAGCATTCAAGCTGTGATTGTCCTATTTTTGAATTTCCAGCCGAAAGTTATCTAGATTTTTTACATGTTGAATTTTCGTGCTCACGATGACCAAATGATGCATATAACGCAATGTTGATCCATATTTTAAACGCAACAATCGACGCGATTTATAAAAATTGACCATCCTACATAATTACGATTCAAGATTATTGACAGCTCTTTCTATGGAATCAAAGAACGTTTTATCAAACCCCACCTCTATGTCAAGAAAGGATCCCAGTGCAATTCCTTGATGGCCTAGACCCCCTCTAGCCTTTCAGTTAATTCGTGTATTCTTATTTTACACGACTCTCCTGATTGGTATGCATACTGGTGTCGATGTAGTGGAGAGTTTGCTAGTACATCGTTGTTGATATGCCTATCTATCAGTTTCTCCAGGGTCTTCAGAAAATATGACATCAAACTGGTTGGTCGAAAGGACTTTGCTCGGGCATGGGAGGCACGCCCTGGCTTGGGTATAAATAATACTTTGACCCTTCGCCAGCTTTGTGGAAGATGGCTCAGAGCCAAACTAGATTTGAATATGGTGCATAAAAGGATGGAAAGTTCTTCCAGCTCCTGCTGCAATAGAGCAGGAAATATACCGTCCACCCCGTGGGACTTCTATGGATTGAAAGAACTTATCGCCCATACAAGTCTCGTTTTGTTCAAGTTTTTATTTGAAACTTTCCAATGATCCCTACAAGCCCGACGGATCGGTGTCTCGAGGTTTTCAAGGTAAGTAGGGTTGTTCTTGGGTATCGGTGTACATCCCGGGAAATGCGTCTGGAGCAATAACTCCAGAGTTTCTTCCACAGTGGATCGTACATACTTCTTTCAATGGACGAATTTACGATTGATGAGTTTAAATTGCCGCCACTATTTCATGTAGGTAAATTTTATTAATTGGTGTACAAACAATAATTATGTTATTCATCTAAACGACTCTGAGTGATTAGATCTCTCTGTAAATTAAATTCTCAAAGTTCTATTTCCGTCTAAAAGTAAACGTCCACTCGAAAACATTCTCCCAACTTCGGTAGTCTTTAAACATCATACATTTCGCCCTGCCTGTCAGGAAAGGTACATTTGAAGATTTCGCAACCAGCTATTCCACCAAAACAGGACTGGAGATGGACTGTGAAATATAAACCTTGGGTCCCAAGATGGTTTTATGAACAAAATAAAAAGTATAACCATTTATTTTAAACATGTTGTCCTTGACATAATTGAATTTAGCCGTTTCCGACAGCAAAATGTAGTTATTTTGTTTATAACTACTGAATTTAAAGTTTCTTTACATTATCGATGTTACAAATGGATTCTGTGCCCTTGAAAACATAGAAATAGGTATACAGCAAAAAGCACACTTTCTATCACTTTTAAAAATGGAAAAAAAGTTTCTATTTTAAAAACAACTCGAAATCAGCCAGAAACTAATTTTCATTAATGTAATAAAAAGTGCATAGAAAACGAACATATCGTATTTTTAATTATTTTTATAATTTTAAAAAATGAGCGACATTTTGAGCCCTAAGGAAAATTTATATGGGGTCCCCTTCTAAAATGCTTTGTTTTGGTCTACAGGAAACGCCTACAAAACCGCTTGCTTGTATCGTCATTTGCAGTATACTTGTGAGTAGGCTATGGCTACTACTTAGTCTGAATGTTTCTTCGATGATGTAATGAACCGAAACAGTCGACACGCAGTTTGAGTGTTTAGATTTTTTTTTATTAACTCAATATATTTAGCAATCATTCTACAAGATTTTAAGCTTTGAGTTGAAAAAAAATCAATAAATACATGTACAAAGTGTTCCAGTGAACACCTTGCATTTATTACGTCAGATCAGATGGTATGAACCTTTTGAGTCTACGCACTTCATCACTTCATACAAGCAATTGTTTGGCTGTCACATTGGGGTGCACTTTAAGTCTCTCACGATAGGTTTCACTGAACCTCTTGCTTTCTTCCCTAATGGAAGGCATTGGGAAGTCATTTTGGATGACGCTGTTTGACATATACCGGGGTGCATCAACAATAACCCGTAGTACCTTGTTCTGGAACCGCTGCAGGATTTCAATATTGGAATTGGCGGCCGTTCCCCATAGTTGGATACCATAAGTCCAAACTGGTTTCAGTATTGACTTATATAAGAGTTTTTTGTTGTAATAAGAGAGTTGTGACTTTCTTAGACTGTTTTAGATAAAAACATATTTATTCCTCACGTTTATAAAGAATAACCTCAAGTATTATTAAGATTATTATTTTATATCGATTAGACTAAAACTGGAGTAATTATATGGATGGAAAGACACTTCATAACCCTTTTATATAACTACTTTCTTAGTAGGTCGTTGGCGCCAAATGATATTAGTTTCTACCACCTTTGAGAGTGTAAAATATTTGCTCATTGGGTTTTCTTTCAACTAAATGAGAAAAATATTGCGGTTATTGATGGGCACCAGATGAACATAAATAAAAGCAGCAAAAAAGAGTGAAGTGACTTGCTGTATAGTGGCATTAAAAGAAATATTCTGGAATATGGGTTTTGACGTGCAATTTTAAATTCAATATCTGGTACATACACATACACTTACCATTGATCAATATTAATAATGAGAACCAAGCTGATACTTGGACCACAATGAAAAATCTATTATAATAAAAAGAAAAGTAAAAGTTGAAGTTGAAATTACATTGAAGGTGTAATTCAATAATTAACAAATGAACAAAACAGTGCTACTGAAATAATTCAGTACCGCGCAAATTAGCACGTAATCATCAGATTACTGATAATCGCATATTCAGGCTATAATTTCCAAAACGTAAAGAAAATTGCAAATACATTTCTCACAATAAACTGGCGGTTTCCGAGTCATCTCTATATGCCACCAGAGAGTGATCTGCTGTTCCTCGTTTTCCGCTGCTAAGTGAAACCGTGAAACCAAGCTACAAACTACAAAATTGATTAGACCCTAACCACCAGTGCAGTTACTTTTAATTCTCTTCATCCTTAACGCGTACAATACAAAAATTAATAAAACCCACAGTTATTTAATTAAAAAATTTCTCACAAAATCAAAAGTTGGTAAACCGACTCAAAATAAAATTCAAGAACGGACGTTCTTCATTCAAGTCATAATATCAATTTTAAGTTTAAATGATAAAAATTACTATTATGGCGTAGATCATAACAAAATGAAGGTTTTTAAAAGCTAGTGATTGTAATTTTCTAATTGCTTTCACTGTATCTATTGTACCCCATAGCAACCCCTGAAGGAATTCTAAAATATATAATCATGTAAATTCTTTTAGGAGTTGGGATGTTTGTAAGGATAATTTAAATATAAAATGAACGTGTTTTACTATAGATATAATATATACACTATTTAACTGTTCCATTGTAATTTCATCAGGTCACGGTACTATTCAAATGGCATATTAGTGGCTAACTTTAACGACGTGGTAAAGTTCGGCGCAATTCACTGAAGAGCACGCCGGTATATAGTCATACTCTACATTAGTTGGCTCATATCTTGTACGTCTTCGAGTGTTCGATTTAAAGCAAATATTATAATATTCCCGCTAATATTTGTGTTATTATTCAAACCATGCAAGTAATTATTATGTTTATTAGAATAAAAACTATATTGTGTAATACTTGAAACTTCTAGGTCGTTGATAATAAAATTAGTATTTCTGATGTTGACATACAGATTGTCGGTAGAATAAAGTAGTTCATACACAATGCCTAAATTTTTTAATCGTTGCTTTCGTTGCCGTAATGAGATAACTACAGAAATTATACATTACATTTCTTAGCTTTCAAATTATTCTCAATGGATCGTGTAAACGCTTTATAAATTCCAGCTTGTCCAACAAAATAAACGAAATAAAAATTTATGGAATCATAACCAAATATAGTGAACTATATCCTAACTAAATTTTTAATAATTGAGTGTACTTATAGTCTGCCAAATGGTCGTAAACGCCGATGTTTTCCTTTTTAAACTATTTACTATCGATTAAATAAATATGATGAGTTATTTTCTATAAAATCCACGTTGCACTAACGATGTGACTCGGTATTTAATAATTAACGAACCACAGGCCAACTATGCTATATTCTCTACAGTAGTATTTGAACTGTTTATCCCAATAAAAGCAAATACGAATCAATGAAAACCAAGAAACTAACTACCGAGAGTGCAATAACTAATAGTGAGTAAAGGTAAACAATCGACCACTTCCTAATCCACAAATGAAACTATCTGAACTAAAATCAACTGTTGATGGTGATGTTTATCAAATCTTGCAAGCCAAAATATTGTTAGGTGGCAATCCTAAACGGATATTCCAACAGTATAAAGTAAAATCATCAGCCTGGCTATAACAGGAAGAATTCAAATACCAACAGACCCGATTAGTGTCATAAAGTGCTAAAATATTTCACTACCGGCTACTAGTGCCAAGTATTAAGCTTTCAAAATCTTCTGAGAAATGAGTTCAAAAGGGGAAATAATATGTTGGGTTGCAAAACAAACACAAAATTTTCTAGGATTACACATGATAAAATTCATGAGTTTCTACAACAAACTAGTAAAAAATACTTCATCAAGTGTGTCCCTTCTTACTCACGAAAAGGGACTTCAGAACTGGATGATCGCTGGCCCAGAAATATTAAGAATGATTTCGGAATTTGAGGAAGCTAAAAAGCAAAGGCTGATATTTTTCCTGATCGGCATCATGAAAATACTCAGAATTTTTCCAAGAGCTTTCAAACGCATGTTTTTGCACTTGGGGAAGTGTTCCAGAAATATGGTAACCTATTTGAAGATGAAGAATTGAGTACAGTAAACAACAGTAGAGCAATTCTGTTCGAAGAATGTCAGAAGTTTGTTATATCGGATCATGTAAAAGGAAAAGAGCAATTTAAAACGTATGCAAATGATCGTTTTTTTCTACTGAAGTCATCAAACGCAATAATCTCCCTCTGATGAGCCAAATGAAAATTCGCCCTTCTGTTCGATTAAATCGAAGGATAAACTAAGAATTGTCGATTTAAGGCAGGATACCAGTCTATTTAGAAAGACTGATGGAAATGGATGTCAGGAGTGTTTTTGCTCACGAGAACAGCTAATGTCGATTACCCATATCTGAGCTCAGAAAACTTTAAAAGCCCTGTAAAAAAAGTTAGATATATTTTCTTGTGTACTGCAATCCCATATTGTTAATGGACGAGCCGTTAGTTAGCTTGAAGTTTCCAGTCTGATAATTGATGGAGCTGCATTAATTCATATGTTGCCACAACAGTCAATTAAATATTCCAACATTACAGCGACAACATTGTTGAACCCTATGTCCAGAGGAGACTAACAACTGTAGACAGAGTAGATATTGTGTTTGATCAACACCCAACTCGAAATTTAAAAGAGACAAGGGACAAGACAGGCAAGGGGTTCGGGAACAAATGTATAGATATGAAACCAGATGTTGTGATACGGAAATCTTTCAATAAATTCTTAGCCAACGACAAAAAATAACAGGAACTCTTTGGATATTTAGCAAACAATATCATGAAAATGAAACTGTTTCCTGGGAAGCAAATAGTGTGCACCTCGGAGAACAGGTCATAGAATCTAGTAATATAGTACCTTACGCATCCAATTGCCCAACGAAGAAGCTGATGCTCGTCTTTTACTTCACGTACGGTATTTGTGCACATTCAATAGTTAACATAAAATAATGGACAATGATGTAATCGTAATTACTATGTATGCCTTCCCAAGACTAAATAATGTTGAAGAACTTTCATGTGGTGTTTCACATCTTCCTTTTTCCTAGCATTTATAATAGCAGACACTATCCAGTTTCGAAGGTATTGGGAAAATTATTGCCTAAAAGACATCAATGTCTGTTAAAGAAATTGATGAAGCTTTTGAGGAGTACTCAAACATGCCCCTTAACATCTCATATACGTTTTCAATTATCCAGCGTTTTGTTGTTCCATTATACCAAGCTTCAAGTTCTGTAGAGACTGTAAATGAATCAATGCTAATTCTCTTCAACTAGTTCAACAGATCCAGGGGTGGGTTAGAGCCGGCTCGGTCCGGCTCGCGCGAGCCGGTTCTTAAAATTTTTGAAGCTCGGCGAGCCGTTTGTTAAATTACCTCTAAAACAAAAAAATAAGCGAATTTCGATGCCATTCCTTTTATTACATCTTGGATGAACCAGAATCACAGGTTAGCAACAGAAACAAGGGTAAGAAAAGGGCACAATAATGCTGTTTCTGCAAATGAACAAGGCATATGGACTCTACATTAATTATGCATATTACTGTGTGCAGGATGCCTCGACTACTAATAATGCCACACGTTGGGCTAGCCAAATTGCTGTGTGGGTCTTTGCCTCACTGGAGCTAAACGTTTTAATTGTAAATGTCTTGTACGAGTGTACGTAAATGTACCCCGTCAATAGAAATGTATGTGAAATTTTTGATAAATACAAATAAATGAAATTGTACCTCGGCTTAGCTATTGCGATGAGCACAGACCTACCTTCTCTCACGTTGGGTTCCTTCCTTGACCAAATTGTAATGCTGAAATAAAATATCGTGGTCTTCGGAATGTGATTACAAAAATTATGCTCCGTTTTAAAATACAAATGGTAATTTATTATGATTTAGTTTTTAAGTGATTTAAATGCAATAAAATTCTTATGCTAATTAACAAATGTCTTATTCTAATAAACTTGAAACGTATTAATGCACGTGTAAATTGGATCGCAAAATTTTCACTAATTTTTATGTTCAATTTAAATTTTTAATGGGACGTTACCTTTAACAAAATCTGGGGTATTTCTGGTTACGCAGTTCATATACCATGAAACTATTTATCTCCACTTGATGGATGACCTTCGATGCGTATAATAATTCAAGATGCAAATTTCCTTGTGAGTGCATTTACCTCGTGGTGTGACCAAACTTTTCCAAAAATAATCGTAATCCTTCGTTATCTTCTACCAATTTTACTTTTCAAATACGTAAGTACGTTGCTTTTAACTATTAATACACTTTTTTCTTGAATTTCTTTAAAATTTTTACTGTTTTATATAATTTTAGCTGGACGCACACAAAATCACCACCATTAATCAATAATTAATTAACAACTCTCCCTTTCAATTGTTTTACCATCGCTACCGTTGTATTTTCAAGGCAAATGTGATTCTTCTTTATTGGTGGAAATAAAATCAATACTATTGACGTTTCAATTTGCAGGTTCGGCTCAAGCCCAATGTGACTTTGTAAAATTTTAATACAATTTTTATGTTTTAGATTGAATTAAATTTCTTGCACCACCTGTGATTGTTCAGTAAACTTTTTGAAGAAAATGTCTTTCCATTTGTGATACATTGAATTGCGACGCACTACGATAGGTGTAAAGATTTTGCTTATTTTAAAATTTTACGTTTAACACATTTTTATAAACTAACATTGAACAATTATTTTGATTATAAATTACATTTCTTATGATTAATTAATTTGATTTATAATATTAACAAACATTTTTATTAACGTAATTAAATCGTTGCATTTAGAATTTATTTTGTTACCTCGTTCCGTGACTCTTTCTTCATATACATTTATGACGTTAAACAAATATTCGGTATCGGATAAACCTTTCCGTTCGAACAAATAAGTCATGTGCTCTCTTTATTAATAAACAAAATTCTGAATCGTGACGTTATCATTTCTATTGACGTGTTGGTCAGTGTCGGACATTGCAATATACATAGTATAGTATGTTAAATTTGGAATTTATTAGTTTTTTTGTGCAATAAATGTTTTGTTTCGTTATATATTGCTGTGCGCTGACGTAGCCTCGGAGCTTTGTTAGGCTTGCACTCTGAAATGTTAAAACCTTGTACGAGTGTACGTAAAAGTACCTCGTCAATAGAAATGTAAGCAAATTATTCTTGACAAATACAAATAAAATAAATTGATGCCTCGGCTTGACTAGTTCGGATAGCACAGACCTACCTTTTCCCACGCTGGGTTCCTTCCTTAGCCAAATCTCAAATCTGAAATGCAATATTGTGGCTTTTGGAATGATCATACACAAATTATGCTCCGTTTTATACAGCAAATCGTTTTTTATTATGAATTTCAAAATGTAAATAATTATAGTTAATAAAATTCTTATCTCTAATAACAAAGATCTTAATTCTATGATAAACCTAAACGTTTTTCCCGCACGTGTGAAGTTAATCGTCAATTTGCACAAAATTTTTATGTTTTTAATAATTTTGAATGGGACGGTACCTTTTATCTGGTGTAATTCTGTTTGTTCGGTTCATGTACCATGAAATTATGCAGTGGTATTCGTTCGATGACCTTCAAGGGTGTGTGGTTTATCTGGATTGAATTTCCTCGTGGTAGTTTATGTTTGTATCGTGACCAAAGTTTTCGTTCAAAATAATAGTGAATCTTCTCAATTTTGCACAAATTTTCACTTTTTAAAATACGTAAGTATAATGTTCTTTCAATTACTAACTTTTTATTCACTTTCTTAATCAAATTTTATTATATTTTTAACTTTTTAGCTGGACACACCAATTTTTACCACATTTATTTTTATTAAGCAATCAACAACCTATTTCAATTGTTTTTACCATAGCTACTGGTATTTTCAAGGCACTTCTGATTTCGTTTTATTGGTCGATGTAAAATCAATATTTTTGCGTTATAATTTTCCAGGTTCGTACTTAGCCCAAAATAATTTGTAAAATTTTTAATGAAATTTTTTTTTTATGTATCAGATTTATTTGAAGTATTAACATCTCCTGTGGTCTTCCAGTAAACTTTTGAAGAAAATGTTTTTCGCATTTATGGTTCATTGAATATCGAGGCACTTCGACACGTAAAAATTTTGTTATTTTAAAAAGTTCCCACGTTTCAACACCTTTTTATAACTAATACTTTGAACAAATTGTTTTTTGATTTCAAATTACATTTTTTTTTTATATCACTACTTAAATTAATTTACAATTTTAACAAACCTTTATTTTAAAAACAGAATTAAAACGTTGCATTTGAATTTACCTTGTTTTCTCATTCCGTGACCTTTTTCTCCATTAGATTTATGTGGTTAAAACAATTCTTTGGTGTCGGATAAAACCCTCTCGTTTGAACAAATAAGTCTCGTGCTACCTTTGTTAATAAATTAAAAACTTTGAATCAATACGTGATCATTTCTATTGACGTGGTATTGGTACACTGCAATATATTATATATTTTATACTGTACAAAAATAAATGAAAACAATGTACTCATTTACCGTTTTTTTTTGCTTCGAAATAATAGCGAGCCGGTTGTTCAAAATTTGGCAGCCCACCCCTGATTGTAACTACCCGATCATCGGGTATACCTCAGTTTATTTTAACGTGTGTTAATAGTGTTTGAGTTTGTTTTTGTGAGATTTTTAATTCAGTGCAGTATTTAATCTTTAATTGTAATCGATAATTACAAATTTTACATCCGTGTCACCCGTATAAACAAATCAACATTCTTCTGAGGTATACCCGTTAACGTAGACATTGAAGTTGACGCTAGCGCCACCATCGGTAGTGTAAAATCCCAATGTCAAAAATTAACACTAACCTAACGGCAGATCCACCTCTTCGTGGAAGATCCACCTCTTTGCGGAAGATTTAACTTTACCTGAAGATTAATTTGTTTTTAATTGGTTTTCTAAAGAAATATCAACACCTCTTCGTGGAAGATCCACCTCTTTGCGGAAGATTTAACTTTACCTGAAGATTAATTTGTTTTTAATTGGTTTTCTCAAGAAATATCAAAAACTAACACTAACCTAATGGCAGATCCACCTCTTCGCGGAAGATCCACCTCTTTGCGGAAGATTTAACTTTACATGAAGATTTAACTTTACGTGAAGATTTATTTGTTTTTAATTGGTTTTCTAAAGAAATATCAACACCTCTTCGTGGAAGATCCACCTCTTTGCGGAAGATTTAACTTTACCTGAAGATTTATTTGTTTTTAATTGGTTTTCTAAAGAAATATCAAAAACTAACACTAACCTAATGGCAGATCCACTTCTTCGCGGAAGATCCACCTCTTTGCGGAAGATTTAACTTTACATGAAGATTTAACTTTACGTGAAGATTTATTTGTTTTTAATTGGTTTTCTAAAGAAATATCAACACCTCTTCGTGGAAGATCCACCTCTTTGCGGAAGATTTAACTTTATCTGAAGATTAATTTGTTTTTAATTGGTTTTCTCAAGAAATATCAAAAACTAACACTAACCTAACGGCAGATCCACCTCTTCGCGGAAGATCCACCTCTTTGCGGAAGATTTAACTTTACATGAAGATTTAACTTTACGTGAAGATTTATTTGTTTTTAATTGGTTTTCTAAAGAAATATCAACACCTCTTCGTGGAAGTTCCACCTCTTTGCGGAAGATTTAACTTTACCTGAAGGTTAATTTGTTTTTAATTGGTTTTCTAAAGAAATATCAACACCTCTTCGTGGAAGATCCACCTCTTTGCGGAAGATTTAACTTTACCTGAAGATTAATTTGTTTTTAATTGGTTTTCTAAAGAAATATCAAAAACTAACACTAACCTAACGGCAGATCCACCTCTTCGCGGAAGATCCACCTCTTTGCGGAAGATTTAACTTTACATGAAGATTTAACTTTACGTGAAGATTTATTTGTTTTTAATTGGTTTTCTAAAGAAATATCAACACCTCTTCGTGGAAGATCCACCTCTTTGCGGAAGATTTAACTTTAACTGAAGATTAATTTGTTTTTAATTGGTTTTCTAAAGAAATATCAAAAACTAACACTAACCTAACGGCAGATCCACCTCTTTGCGGAAGATGTAACTTTACCTGAAGATTAAAAATTTATTTTTGCCTTTAATACGTCGAGGAGACAAATATAAATCGATAATGTCGAATGAAATTTTCTCGACAAAACTTTGCTTCGCAACGAAAATACACATTTTGCATATTTTAAATTTTGCCCGAAATCGCCTCTGATTTTGATTTTCAATTTAGACGACGACACTAATTTGCAAATGCTGCCGTTATTTGTCGTTTTTCGTCAACCGTCGTCATGTGCTCAATTAAAGACCGTTAATAACCGTATCCGAAGCTCCGATTGCTTTTTCTAAATTATCCGTCGTTTCTTTGTGAGAGACCCATTTAAGTGAAAATTATGTAAAAACTTTGGACGTATGTAGCGCTCTTATTTAGCGGCCGATCTTTAATTTTTAAGACACAACGGAAGCGTATCGCGACGCTCTATAATAGTTCGTCCATAACATTCCTTCGTATTTTCAACGCCGAAGGTGTTAAACCGAATTTAAATTTCAAAATAATTTTTTCAATGGGATAGCCTTGCCAATTTTTCGAAAATTATTCTGACATACTGTCAGTGATTCAAAATACTGTCAACAGATGGCGGGATGGCGGCTTTAATTCCAAAAATTGAAAACCACTAACAAATTAATCTATTAGAATTTAGTAATTTCAACGCCAAAATAATACAAATAATTACAAAGAACAGAATGCCGCGAATAAGACCGGAGCACTTTATATAGGTCGCAGAACTCGCCGGAATTGTGCAAGAAGACTAAGAAATGTTACGTTGAACTTTACATGAAGATTTAACTTTACGTGAAGATTTATTTGTTTTTAATTGGTTTTCTAAAGAAATATCAAAAACTAACACTAACCTAACGGCAGATCCACCTCTTCGTGGAAGATCCACCTCTTTGCGGAAGATTTAACTTTACCTGAAGATTAATTTGTTTTTAATTGGTTTTCTAAAGAAATATCAAAAACTAACACTAACCTAACGGCAGATCCACCTCTTCGCGGAAGATCCACCTCTTTGCGGAAGATTTAACTTTACATGAAGATGTAACTTTACGTGAAGATTTATTTGTTTTTAATTGGTTTTCTAAAGAAATTGGGATTTTACATTAACCAAACGCCACCATACGACAGCAATTGTAACACAGATCCATATAGTACATACCACCTATGTTGTACATATTGTGATACATATTACAGAAATACATATTGAGAAATTATGCAGTGTTTTTGGCAGAGAAATTATCTATCAACGTGAAGTAGACCAATAAAATCCGTGTGATTGCGGGTGGAAAAACACAAAGCCATTTATGAGCCTCTTTGATCTACAAACCCAGACATAACTATGGAGAAACTTCAGCAACTTATAGCATATAAATGCAAACAAACTTGTACTAGGTGTCCACGTGTAAAAGCGAGTTTAAATATGGTAACTTACTTTGTACTTCTGAAGGTCAGTGTTCGAGAGAATAAAAATGGAATTCAAATTTTTGTAATATAATTACGCAGGACATTTTTAAAATGGATTTTATTCGTTTTTAATATTACTCTATGTCAGAAGTCAAGTATCTGGGAATAATACTTGACAAAAAGCTCGACTAGGGCAAACCTGTCAGTTATAAAACTGGTAAAGCAAACATGGCCATCTGGCAGTGTCGTAGAAAAAAGGGAAGAACATGAGTTATTTATGTTATGGTGCATTTGTTTGGTGGCTCAGAACCAAAATGATAACAACAATGTTCTCCCTCCGCCGGCTGCCGAGACTGGTCTGTTTGGCGGTGACAGGAATGATGACAACGGCTTTCACCGCGGCTCTGGAAGCCATTCTCTGTCTTCCCCACTGGATGTCAATCTGGAGGAGCAGGTGGTCAAAGTTTCTCTTGATCAATTGTCAAGGAATAGTCAATAATAGTCAAGGAATAGTCAAGGACAGCGCGGTGACGCTTACGTGTCCTTCCGACTCTTACCCCGGATCTGGGAGAACTTGAAATGCGCGACATCTTATTGCCCTTGCGCAGTTATTAAATGCACCTTCATTTTGACTTTGATATCTCTTTCGAGGGCACAGTTTCGGCCCATAAGGCGAATTTTAGAAATTTTACAAAATTGCCCAAATTAAAGTTCTTGATAGACACCGTCGTTGGCTTTAAATTGTTCCAAGACACGTGACCTTGACAATTATTTTTAAGGCCGAAATTTGTCGCCAAATCGAATTTTGAATTTGTACCGCGGATATGCAATGGGATGTCGGATCCGCAATATTCGAAAGTAAATCGGAGGCCGAAGTCCGACCCGTAACAGGAATAACAAGTTGGAGGCCGAAGGCCCACCCTTATTAAAATCAATCGGGAGGCCGAAGGCCGACACGGGTTCGCTTCACCATTGAGACGTCAAAGCCGGACCAAAGAAACCCGAGATCTCACATGCAAACCAACACTCGACCATGGAATCCTTCAAAGTTCCAACAACCGGTCGGTAAGCCCATAAACAATCGGGAGGCCGATAGGCCGACAGCGAGGCCACAGGCCGCGCACCTCGCAGAGCTAGCCACTAAAATCGGCCAACAGGCCAATTTTCAAGTGGCTAGTTTTACCTATAAGACTGACTATCGTAAGATGGTCTCATTTTGAAACACAGCAATACGTAATTTTGAGACTTTGTAATAATTTGTAATAACTTACAAAGGAAATTTTTTTAAAACCGTGTTTATTTTTTTACGTTGTTATGGCAATACAATAGGAAGCGTTACCCTTATGTTAAAAATTACCGAACCATTTTAAAAGTGCTCTGTAACGTCTTTAACGTGGCTCTTTATGGTTTTTAAAATATGTCTAATAACCTTATAAACTAACCACACATTACGGAGTTATTTAATAATAACGAACTAAAAGTACCGCGGCCATGTTGATTACGCCATCAAGTGAAGCAACCTTGAAGAGATTCTAACCTATGTTTTATTGTTAATCTAAAGTTATATGATTTAAAGCAATATAATTTTAAGCCTTTATAATTATGAGTAATAATAACTTGAAAAGTAACTTTTGAAAGATCGTTTTTCCCTTTTTACATTGTTGTGGTAATAGAATTAAAACCGTCACCTCTCCACCAAAAATACACGGAACCATTTAAAAAGGGCTCTTGATCATATTTAAAGAAAGGCTAATAAATTCAAAATCGGACCACAAATTACTTAGATATTTAATAACAGCGAACTCAAGGTACCGCGTCACGGTAGCCATGTTGATGACGTCATCACGAAAGTTGCGGACACCTAAGAGAGAGTTTCCGATGGAATTTAGAGCTTAATAGATATAGAAGGTGTATGTAAAATTTGACTCTGTATTGGTATCTGGTAGTGAAATATTTTGCAATAAGTACATGCATTAGATGTCGAAGTTTTAACCAATGACGGAAAAACTCGGGAATGCATCGATAAAATTCTTGTTTTCTATTTTCAAAATACCAACGCTTCAACATTGCAGAGAAAGTACTAATAAAAAAATTCACCCCATAACGTTTACGTTAAAAAACATAATTTTAATATCTAATTATAGATTTCAATGCGGCTTTCGTAACATGACGTAGTTTTAAACTGCAAACTTATTCCAGACTATTGCACAGCATTTTAAAAATATTCAAATTCTATTACAGGAACAACTCGAATGGAATTTTAACGCTTTATCTTGGAACGACTGTCGAATTTGATTTGATTCGTACTTTTGACGGAAATAAAAATAACTGTTTGGCGTAGCGTTAAAAGTTAATTTTAAAAAGTTATACAATATTTGTGTACACAAAATTTATTAGAATTGTGTTTTATTAATATACTGCACAATAAAAGAAATTTTCGCGTGTAGGTAATTTAAAGAAAGTCGAATTTCCTTCAAGTCGTATTAAATAAACTTACTGGCTATTTATTTTGGAACTAAATAAGTTTTTACGAGTTTCATTACTTTTATGCCTATTTTTTTCTTGTACTATATGTTAATAATATTTATAAGTGCATTAATATTTGATTACTTAAATATCCTATAATAAGCTTTAAAATATTAATGGATGCTGCATAATTTAACAATTTATTTTTTAACCCTTGTTTGCTTGACACGTTATTTCTTGTTTAACGTGTTATTTGACGTTTATGGTATTTGGATCAATGAAACGACGCTAGCAATGTCACATCATTAATATCAAGCCTGATAAAGATAATAATACCCAACTCGATCACATTTAATTCGTTTTGTTACATTTATTTATATTAACAAAATTTAATTTAAGATTTTATAATTATAGCGATGGTCCTCTTTAAGTAATAAAATTGGAACAAAATTGTTAAAGATTTTGTCAAAGCAATGTAAATACATGTATTTTTAATTATTATTATTTTATATAATATTACTTGAGATACAAAAGTGAATATTTGAATTTTTAAAGTGAGACGGGGAAGTACAAATTAATCACAATTTAAGAAACTATAGCTTACTATCCTAATTATTTTTACATCTTACTATATTTTCGTCAGGCAAACATACTCAAACTATATGTGATAAATAAAGCATAATTTGAAATTTCAGCTCAGATGTTCGATCGAAAATGAAAATTAGAAACTCATAGCAAGGAAGTTTTACCCCGTCAAAAAACTAGGGTGACTTTTAAATAACTGCATTAATTGAGTCAAATGATAAGGAAGTGGTAAAAGATTAAACATTATTTGGATACAAGTTTAGCATTACAGTAAACTTGGTAATGTAATTTTACATGAGTTAAACTTGATAGAAGTTATAATAAGTTGTCAAAATTAAGTTAAGTTTCAACTTTCCCCGGTGCTATATTGATCAAATTTCTGTCACCACTGCTTCAAAATAGAGTAGGATCTTTGTTTAATTATTCATTAGGGATAACAATTACATAGCCCTAAATAATTATCACATAATTTATGTATTAACTAAGGTAGAATTTTTTTAAAAGAATAAAATTAATTTAATTTTCTGTATTTCATTTTGCAATTAAATGAAAGTGTGGAAGTATAAAACAAAAGCACGATATTTTCTTTTAAATCCAATTTGAAAGTTTATTTATTTTTACAATTGTGGTAGGCATTTCAAAATAGAAACATTTAATAATAATTTCAATTCATACTTTTTTTTCTGACAAGAATAAAAAAAATTCTCTAAAAGTACACTTTTGCTTCATATAAAATTAAATGTTTTATGATAAACATCACTTGCAGCATGTAAATTCTTTATTAAGCATTCAGCATGCCTCTTACTGAAATGGTTTAGTCATAAAAGCATTTCACAAGCTTTTTCAGCTCGTATATAAAAACAATACTGTCACTGCTTAAATATAAAAAAAATTATGAAATAAATATCGACGTTGTTAGTACAATTATTAATATAAATGTAACGAAATAATAACATTCTAGTTGAATGGAAATTATTCCTGTATGTTTTATATCAACATGTTATATAATATTATCAATGTAAAGATGAAATCCTGGAAACCAGAAATTATATCTTACATCACAAGTTATGTAACCGTATTAAATTTTGAGAATACTTTTATAACTTGATAAATCAAGTCAAACGTATAATTACCTAGATTGATGGTATCTATGGAAGGCTGTATATAGCCAATTACAGTTTTCATACGATTTCTTTAATTAACCAATAAGAATGCGAAATTGTATACACCATGTACTTATACGTATTTCCAGTATTATAGATAGTATGCTTATCAACTCCTGATCCGTTTAAAATTATTTATATGGACAAGAATTAAGTCATCATCATATCAAATCAAACATCTTTATTTTTCTTTTTGGATGGTTCCGGCACCGGTCATATTTCCACTACTGGAAAGACTTTTCGGTATCAAACATTATTGACTTTTATTCGCGGAAAAAGCGAATCAGCGCTTTCATCTGCTACAATAGAAATTGCGGTTAATTTATTGAAAGGTGGGCGAACGGTACATAGAGACTTCAAGCTACCAGTTCCATTGCTGGAAACATCTGTTTCATCAAAGCGAGCTTATTATGAAGAAGTAGACACAATACCACAAACATCGCTAATCAGAATTATTGATAAAATAATGAAACCACAATGTTGTGATTTGCTCGCCATAAAACATTGTATAATTTCAGGATCAATAAAACATTAATCACGGAGTTTCTAAAATTTTCTCCTAATCCCACAATTATATTATCGGAATCACAGAATTGTCTCTTCGCGCAAATTTGTAAAACATTATCTGAAAACTACGTTCATAAACTAAATTTTCCATCGTGTCGGTAAATCCTCACAGAGCGCAATTGGGCACGAGCATTGTACTGGAACTGAAAGAACAACTAAACCAAACCAAAAAAATAAAAATAACACATGTTTTGTAGTTAGCGAATCTGATACGATAAGCAGTTAGTTATTTTCGTTATATTGTACAGCAACTGCCTCTTTAATGATTAATATAGCGAAGTTATCTACTCTTTAAGAAAAACATTAAATTAAATTAAATTTAAAAAAATTTGGTTATACCTATTGCTGTGATTTAAAATGAACCCACACAACACAAATGGTTGTAAAACTGAATTAATTGTTATATTTAAGAAAATTTAAGCTCATTACAAACTTTGGATTTAACAGATAAACACATCCAATTAAATTCATGATATTGTAGACTTAATAAGATCTTTAAAGATGATAAAGCTATATCAAAACCTGCTAAATACATTCAATTTGAAGGTGAACAAGTCAAAATCTTCTAATAAGATGCTTTATCTTAGAAATGATGAAATTTGTTACAATTTGTTATCTGAAAAACATAACCTTTACGTTAATGAAATTTGAATTGAAAAATCTCTGTAAATAACTTGTTATATGAAAATCTGTTTATAACCAAAATTCTTTTATATCTAATTGTATGTGATGACCATAAATTCATCTCCAAAATTTGTAAAAAGGTAAATAAGGGTGAAAATCCACTAAAGGTTGATAAGTGAAATGTGATAATGAAAATAGTCAAATGTACTACTTCAAATGGCTCCCAAAACAACTACTGTGATGGAAAACAACTGGAAAGCAGCGGATAAGTAATCTCTTCAATAATGGAACCAACTCTGGAAATTACATAAAATTTCATTAAAATAAAAATTGCAAAAAGGAATGAATTTGACTTACAAATCATTGAAGTCAGCTCAAATTCGTATTTTGCGCAAGCAAAAGTTAGTTGAATTTTGATATTTAAAGTGGACGGACGTGTGCAACGTGATCCGACAATTCAATCAATTTTTAGTCGATAAAAATCCAAGATGGCAAAGTTAGTTGCATCACCTGAAAAATAAAATGTTATTTTTTCAACTCAACTCTCAAATATCCGAGAATTACTTAATTTGAAATTACTTACCGGCATACTAATTAGTAAAACAACACAATTAGAAAGTCATATTTGGATGATTACTGCTACCACAACACAATCCAAACAGGAGAAGATCCAGAGCGTCATATCAACGGAAACATCTGATCGTGGAAGTGTCTCATAGTGCGCTTGTGTTTATCAAAAGAGTGTTTTTATACGCAGACTTATATAAAAGTCCGGATTATAAAATTCAAAGGTATTTGAAAACAATTATTATTTTTATTAACTTTACGCCTTCAGCATTTTACATACAGGATGCTGAAAAAAGACTGTAACAGGTGCATTTTCGGCTACCCTATTTTATAAAAAATTCAACAACAAAACATTTTTAAATACAAAAACATTTAACCCGTTTGGACAACAGAAAGACTTAAATTTATTTAAGCATTTAAAGGAAGAAAAGGAAAAAAAGGATCGTCATTCTAAATTTTTTTGATTTTTGATTATTGTAAACATTCTGGTAACGGATAAGATATCTGTGCAATTTGTTAAAATTGATTATTTGCGCTTTGCGATATTATTTTTGAATATAAAAATCATTTCTAAATTAATCTAATCTTTTATTATTACAAACATTTACAGGTCAGTATTCTGAATTTTAAAGATCATTCACATAGAGAAGTGGATCGTTTATCTGGTAAAAACAATTAAGCAATTTTATCCAAAGTCATTGAACATTTTTCTATCATTCAAAAATAAAATTTTTCAACTCAATAAGCTACATCCCCTAATTTAATCTAATACCTGCAATAATCTGAGAGAGTCTTAGACTGAGCTAAACAAGAGGGACAAGTTGGTGAACTCTCTAATTAAATTTTGGCACGCGAATTTAAACCATTACATTTTTTTATATTTTTCATTCATTTGAATGTGGCGCCCAAGTTAAACGACGTGTCTAATTTTTAATAGAAGGGAGATCTTAGCACTATGTACTATGTATATGCAATTTGTATGTCTTACCGTTATTGCAGAGCTTCCAGCAAAAAGTCGCGACGTACTTATTATCTATAATTTTTTTGTTTCGAAGTCCTTTTCTGACTGAATTTTCACGTAAGTAATAATTTCTGTTTATTTAGTTTATTTTCCAAAAAAAACTAATTCATATTTTATGTATTGTCCATATTACAAGTTATCTTGATTGTACAATTTTGAATAATTGTTAAATACGATTTTACTTGTAAAATCCTTCATTAATTTGGTGACCAAATTAAAAGTGACCAAGTAAAATTGATATGTATATTTTCACGTACCAGCGCGTATCTGAGAATTTTAAATAATGCTGAAACATGTCACATGATAACATTTAGTGGATTTATGTATACCTTATAATATTTATTTTCCGTATTTCCACAGTTAACTGAATCACTGATTCTTAATACGACCCTAACCGTTGATGTTCGTTGTGGTATTGTTTTGTTGAAACTTATCTACTTACTACTATTAGTTTTTAAATTTTTAATTTTACAGACAGAGAGTCGACAACCAAAACCAACTGTAACAAATCGCGCTCAAAAGTTAGTTATTGAGGCTTTTATCAAACCAAACAGAACTTTCGACCAATAAAGAGAGTCCCCGATGGCAATGGAGATTGAAGATACCTTCAACTTTTATTCTTCATCTTCAGAACTGCACAATGAGCTTAACATATCGAAATTGGACAATTTATTCAATTATGTAAAGGAAACTTGTGCACACTGGATCACTTCGATAATTTTAAACCGACGAAATACATAGATATTTTATAATAGAATAGAAGAATCATAAGGGACAAGACTATACATAAGTCAAAAATGAATGAGTTGGTCGGTGAAATTATGGTGTTTGAACAGATAACTAAAGATCAAACCGACAAATTCAATAAGGAGGTTTATGAAATTAAAGGAATTAAAGCGATAATAGCGAAGAAAGCGATAATGTCGAATACCGTGCGTTATAAGGTTCATTGTATGATTATAAGAGTCCCTATTCTTTATGGGTTACCCA
This sequence comes from Podabrus alpinus, assembly GCA_932274525.1. Lineage (NCBI taxonomy): Eukaryota > Metazoa > Arthropoda > Insecta > Coleoptera > Cantharidae > Podabrus > Podabrus alpinus. The sequence continues at coordinate 59,608,724 of OW026457.1, read as the reverse complement.
AAATCCATAAAGAAGGGTTACCGTTTCGTCTAGTAGTTGCAAGTATAAACTCTCCAATCTATTTTCTTTGTACATGACTAACGTACTTCCAGGGTTACATCGTTTAGAGGCGTTAAGAACACAAGGGAATTTATTGATCGAAGTAAAGCCCATACGTTTAAAAGGGATAATTACACCTTAGTCACCTTTGACGACGGTCATGACCTGAATGTAAGCGAGATCAACTGCTAATGCAAGGTTTCCCGGTTCGACTCTAAACAATCGTACAGCTTAAAATTTCTTGACCGTCTGTCGTGCTTCGGCGGGCACGTAAAGTCGTCGGTCCCCCTGTGTTAATCATAACAATAAAACATAGAATGCAAGTACATCGAAGGCAAACCTAGAAAGCTACCTAAGATGTAAAAACTAAATGCTTATAAAACTAGATAGCCTCAGAATATAGGGTTGTCCCTAGCCAAAAGAACAAGAAGTCTCCTTTGACGAGAAAAGTTTATTCGCATCATCTATTCAGGTGCAGCAGCTAAAACGATCGTCGAAAAACTAATCGAAAATAGCGATTTGAACTTATCGAACCAAGCGGCCTTATTCAGCCTAGTGGTGATTCGTTGGATTCAAGCTATTTTAGATTTGGTGAAAAGTTTTTATTCCAAAGGACGGCTTACCCATGGGTGTACTCATAGTTCCTATATTCATGGAAATTTTTATGAAGGACCGCTTCGCTTCAGGATCCGCTTTTGGGGGAACGTTAATTTTACAGATCGGTACGTAAATGAGGTTTTTTGTATATAGAAGAATTCCTCAAGACAATTGAACTTATTCCTAGCACCATTGAATTCAATGAATGTAATAATCCATTTACCATGGAGGAAGAAGAAGATAAAACGTTGAGTTTTTAGGACGTAAGCCTCTCGAAGAATGAGGATTTCCCATTAGAATTCGACATTTATGTATAGTGTGAAGCTCGTTTAAGTGATAAAACTTATTTTAAGCTGAATGGATACGTTAATAAACAAAATAGGTGAATCTGGAGAGTTGAAACCCACAAGCCAACTTAGAACAACATATGCATCCGCGAATATTCACTATTTGGTGCGCTTTCTGGACTAGATGGAGCAATTGGACCATAAAATGATGCTAGCTAAGCGATTACGGTTAATGGTTCTCATTATTATAATAATAATAACATTTATTAACGACTAATATCTTATAATTACATTAGAAACAGGAGAGAAAATTAAATACATAATTCATAAATTCGTGGCATCATAATTACATTCCAGATCTCAGTCTGTTTTTGAAACTAATCAAAGAATCACAGAAAATATCGCAGTCTACAATCCTATTTGTCGCCACAACTACCCTATTCAAAGATGACCTCTGACCATAGTTTGTGCGATGATATGCAACATTCAATAAATCATACGACCTCAACATGTGAGTGGGAGTGTTCAATGAGAAGCAATCAAGTAACTGCGGACATTTAATCAAATTCTTCAAGACTTTGAATGCAAACATAGCACTGAAATAATCCCTACGCTTTTCCAATTCAGGTAGTGAAAAATAATTATTTAGGAAAGAGTAATTATCTGAATCGTAATCCATGCCAGCCTTATAACACAGGTACTTGATAAACTTCCTCTGTACTTTTTCAATTCGCTTAATATGACAGTCATACGAGGGTGACCATATAATCGAATAGTATTCTAGAATTGGCCTTATCAGATTTACAAATAATAAGTTAATACTTCTTAGAGAACTGCTCAGTAGATCGCTTAACAAATCCAAGTAGTAATCTGCTTGATCTCGACACAATGTTATCAATATGGGCAACGTACGACAATTTGGCATCGAGAATGACACCGAGATCCTTCATAAGGGTTACACTATCAATTAGGATACCGTCAATATAATAATTAAAGTTTATAAATGGATCCCTCTGCCTGGAAAATAGCATTCTCTTTCACTTCTTAATGTTGACATTTAAGCCATTCTCTTTACACCAGCAAGTGAAACTATTGAGATCAGACTGAACTCTATATCGATCCCCACTCTCTCTAATCGCACTATATATCTTACAGTCATCGGCAAACAATAAAAATTTACAATGCCTAAATACAAGTTTGACATCATTAATAAAAAGTGAAAATAATACCGGTCCCGAATGGGTACCCTGGCCGACCCCAGATGCTATCCCAAACGAATCTGACACAGAATTACCCACCTTTACACACTGAGAACGATTCTATGGTTCTCGTTATTATGACATATTAACATACTCTTTGTGGTCAAAATTAGTTGATACAGATCTCGAGGATATGTGGTTTCAACAAGAAGGGGCAACAAGCATTCAAAATTTGGAGATTGCGTTATTTCTCACCATGTTCACATCAATTGGCCTAGGGGAGATTCGCAGGAAATCCTTGGTATACCTACAAGTCATTAGAAATCTTTAGAATACCAACACATGTACATTTGAGTTTTTATTATTAATTTCTTATTCTTGGAAATCCTTAGCATTTAATGGAAATCCTGAAAGATTGTAATTCTTTAAATCATTAGGCAGATGTGAATTTTTTGGCAGATGTGGCAATCTGAACTGTGGGGTCTAATCAGCCACACGGGAAAAGGAGTCACAGTGGTTAAGCCGTTCTGCGTCACCACTTACGTAGTGATGCTCCGTCCTCGAAACTAAAAAAAAGTTTTAGATCCATTATTGTTAGGGTGGCCCCTAGAAGTGAGAAGTCTTTTAATGGACTTATGATGGAATCCTATACATAGGTGCCTATAAAGAAGACAAAGAAGTTTGAAGGATCTTTCCAATGCAGGGCTTCTCGCATCTTCAACAGATTTTCCGATCTTTATTTAAGTGCCAGATCTAAGGTTACATTTAAGTCCCAGGTTAAGGAACACTTCATGAACGCACACAAAGATTCCTAATCCCCTGGATGTCGGTTGAAAATCAGCTTGCTGAACCGACTACCTCTTACGCAACTTAAGCAACCGACAACCTTTCTCTTTTTATATTTATTTGCGTTGCCTAATAAACTTTCTATTATTAGTATTATTATATTATTATTATTATTTAATCTGTTTAACGCGAAATATAAACTTGATAGAATGTCGGCGCAATTGGTGTATCAGCTGTTATGCAGGCATTGTAGTTGTTCTTATGTGGGTTTAAGAATAGTAAACAATCAAATTCTCCTAATCGTCTCCTCGATACAAGACACAATTATGTCATGCAAGTTCTATTTCGAATCTTGAAAACAGCTAGGGGAGGTGCGGTGCTCAATAATCTAGAAGAAATTTCGATTTTGAAGGCAAATGATAATATATTGCGGTGGTGCTGTCTTTTATTTTAGTTTTACTTGTGTAGACATACTCATGTTAATTTAATGTATGGCAATTTTTTATGTCCGTGGTGGATTTAGACCGAATCACAGTACTTCAACCTCTCTGCTACGTCTTACATCGGATGTCACAGCATCAATTGACCATTCTGAGGTCACTCTACTGATGGATTATTCCAAGGCCTTTGATTCCGTTGAGTACCATAGTCTTTCAGATAAACTAAATTACTACGGCTGCGATGAGTCTTTTTGCGGGTGGTTTGGCGTGCATTTGAGTGGAAAATTCCAAGTGGTTGATATGGGAGCTGGTGTGTCTCGGCCCTTGGTTATTTCTCTAGGAGTTCCACAGGGAAGTATCCTTGCCCTACTTCTATTTATCTTATATAGCGGACGACGCTTAACTTCATGTCCAAACAGAAATTTGGAAGCTGTGCGTTTGTGGTCTTTGTGCAATGGCCTCTCATTGAATCCCGAGAAGATTGAACTTTTAGTCTTGGAGCTTTTAGCTTTTAGTCAGAATGGTCCATTCCGCCCGGAGCTTGTCTTGGATAGCAAGCTTGGCTTTCGACAACATGCTAACTGTAAGCTGTGTCCATATTATTTTAAGTTCACTTTACCAATTCTCAATTAAGGTGGTCTATCGTAAACAGCACAATATTATTCCATACTGACTATTGTACTGCGATCTAATATGGATTTCTTACGCAAGATTACAGGTATACGTTCTAACTCCTTCACAACACTAGCTTGCGATTTGTTATTAACATCCGTAAATACGACTATGTGACGCCCTTTGAAGCTCTACTCTTTAGTATCCTGAAGAGTGCAGAACCGGTTTATCTTCGGGACATGTTATTGCCGCGTTCGTCATATTACTCTCGAGTTTTGCGTGATTTGGACTATTACGACGTGCTCTGCTATTCCACGGAAAACCAAATTTTGGTTATAAATAAACTCATGTAATTGGTTTAGTTTATTTATTCATTTTCTTTTATGATAAATATTTATTCGTATACAAGTACAATTTGAAATTTGAAAAATTTAAAAATGTCCTAACAATATGGCACGTATCCAAAATTACTACTTTAAATTTTTTACGACTAGAAGCTTAGTAAAAGGCTTAGCCTTATCATTCAGTAACTCGTGCCGACGGAGAACGGTTTTGATTCACTGACCTTCCTGACAATCACACTTTACTGTCAATTAGTCATAGCAGGTATACCAATCTGTTTTTTAACATTCAAGACCGCGCTGAGATGTAATCTTGGCCACGCCAAATCTTAATTATTTAATTTCATTGTCATACACGCAATCGTCCGATGGGAGATTAAGCGAGCTTGCTCGCGCTATACTCCCCCAATACTATTTTGATGCCTATTTTTGTGACTTTATACAATATTAAAATTCAATTGATGATTTGAAGAAATTAACTGTCACTAACGTAGTCAACAAAATCTTTCAACGGAACTTAAATAATTAAACAACGAAGCAACTAGATGTCGCGACAAACATACAATAATATTTTATCGCTTATCGTTTTCCAAAAATAAAACAGTTATTTGTTTAAATTTCATGCTCGTATGAACTTACATAATATATTATTATACCCGTATACAGTACCTACAAAGTATCCAAAAATAGATATTTATATAATAATTATTTATACACGAAATTCATACCAACATTTCCTGTCAGAATCAATACGTGCGGATGAAATGAATCTCATTGTTTCACAAACCACGCAGTGACCGGTCAACTACTCCACATGCCATGTCGTCTTCAAACCCTTGGGATAAGAAATGACTCTTCCCCAGTTGACCTCCTAGCTAAACCGCGAGACCAAAGTTCTAGACCGCCCGTAGAGAGATAACACTTGGGATGAACAAATGTATTGTGTTTGGAAGTTTTATATTATACATGTGATAAACTTCTCACAAAAGAATTAGGTACAGTGTTTCTCAACACCTTATTAAAAACATATAATTTTCTTCCTGGAATAATTTCGAAAATTTGTATTGCAACATTCAACATGTAATATTGAATATCATCAATATTGTAAAATTTAGATTAATCGTTGTTAATCCCCATATATGTCTAGGCGAAATTTATAAATTTGATTAAATCATGGAAATAATTCAAAATTTAAAATAAATTTTATTGTTTCGTGCGTATTTTTTAAATTAAATGGATTGAAATTAAAAGCTTGACTAACTTTTGCAATCTATTATAACTGTTACGTGACCAATTTAATTGGTATTAAATAAACTTAATGGTAAGTGTAAATTTTGCAAATAAAATTTTTGTTGGAATTTAGTTTGTGTTTACGGTTACAAATCGTTTAAGAAAACTGTCAGAAGATACTAATCTAAAGTTTAATTAGATTTTAACTAAGGTTCAATTGCTAATTTAATTTAATTTTGGGTTAAAAAATCAAACAATTGTTCTACTATACATATAGAGAAATTTAATATAGGAAGCTTGTTCGTTAAATATATATGTGTATATATATATTACATCTGATGAGCTGTTTGCTCAAAATATTTCCTCTATTAAACAAACCTAACTAACTAAACTAAATGGTAGCTACAGGCAAATATGCTGTGCTAGAGGATTTCTGTATATGTCAGACACAAATTTGGCCAATCAAGGGTAACGAAGATATAGGAGGAGAGCTCCTAATGATGAACATTTACAAACACATCAGGTACTATCTAATTCTTACACCACATTTCAATTGCTATATAATTCTCTTTGACCATTTTTCAAAACTAAAATAATTAATTTTTTATCACTTACATTTCAGTTCTTAGTGGGTTCTCTAATTATGGTATAACAATAATTACATAGTTACAACAAAAAATAGTTAACTGTGTGTACCACATCATGGAATTAGGAAATTAAATTACATTATAACGCTTTGATAACTAAGACCTACCTATAAAAACAATAACGCCCCAATACCTAATTGAATTAAAACTAACAAACCATTGCTTAAATTATAATTTTATAAATAAATTGATTAATTGGTAATAGAAAATTCTTTCGGTACAATAAATAACGTATTTTCAATTAAATCCATAATTGAAAGTTTCTCAATACGCTATAAAGGAAAAATTCACATAAAATCTTATCGGCACCTTAAGATAAAATAACGTTATACAGAAGATTCTCGAAATAGCGGAAAAGAATTTTATTGTAGATAACGGACTGTATAAATAGTCCAGTCGGCAAGTCGTTTAAAATGCGTCTATCGAGGATTAATTAAGGGAACTTGGGAGAAAGTGTTAATTGCTTTATTTTGATGTAAAACCAGTCTACACATTTTTTTCCCTCTTTATAAATTAAGTTCCGGAAATATTGATAAACTGTTTATTCTGAACAAATACAGTTTTTCTAGCTGCTATCTTTGCAAAAATACATTATTGATACCTATACATTGAGAACATAACATTGGAACAAAATTCGTATAACTGAAAACAAGGTTTCTTCACGAAAATGTCCGAGCATGTCCATCCAATGTTGTTTTTACACGTTGTTATAGTAGGTCCTAGATCAGAGGTCGGTAACCTTTTTAACTTAAAGAACGCAAATTTTAAATCAGCTGATCGGCGGATTATATCTATCGCTTAATTTATACATATTGTCGTGTTTACTTCGATATTTTATAATTTATAATAAATTTAAATTAAACAAAATAATTTTAAATAAATTTGGTAACTTGAAATAAATTTTCCATGGCTATCTGCTCTCATCGGTTCGAATGAACTCAATAATGTAGACGATTTCCACATGTGAAATTATACCAGACTTGATTAATGTACAACTGAAAAGGTATTTTAATATCAGAACAATTCAACACAAACATTTCTTTCAAAAATGAAAAAAGTAGGACAACCAAGCGTACAAATGAAATGCTAACTGTATCATAAAAAAACTACTTGGATATCCTTAAAACCACCCATTTATTAATACCATAAACAATGCAATAAGTATGCACAATAAAAATAGAAAATTCTCAAAATATTTCGTTACTTGCAATAATTGAGTACCCAATTTTAGGTTTAAATATAATTTATAAATTTATCTGCTGAGTCGCGTTGTTTCAGCGAACAGCTGTCGTTTACACTATTTCTCACAATTTTAATTTATGGTAACATACTATTTTAGCACTCTACAAATTTTCTATTTCTCCGCTATACGTGATTATGACCATCCCAACATCAAATTTTCTTGTGGTGAATATTCACTTCTACCACGGATTTTAAATTTTTCACAACTATCGTACGTTGCACAATTTAATCAGTGGTCCCAATTTAGAGCAACTGTTACAATAACTTTACGCTATTACGCAAAAATTTGTCCCCAAACTAATGGTCAAAAGTTAAACTTCACTGGCCGCATTCTGCTACGACTCCTCTCCGTGCCGCTTGAGCATGACTCAAAGTGCAACTCAATTGCAACTGTCTGTACTTGCTTCTGCCTGGCGGCTCTCTTGGATCTGGACGTTTTCGATTTTGATGAAATCAAATTACGTGTTGATTTCCAGGTAGTTTCAAAATATATAATTATATCTTTTATTTGTATATACAAAGGGAGATAGATATTTAAGTACGGGGAATGAGACAGAAGGATGTCCATTTTCAGGTATACTCTAAGAATTGTATGCATTTATATCAAATAGTTTAGTCACAATCAAGAAAATGACAAGTGATACTGCAAGAATTATTAAAAATGTCAAATATCGAGTTACATACGGTTATTAAATTGCTTACGTAACAAGGAAATAATGTTAAAATCATTGAAAATGAAATGGAGGCAGTTTATGGTGATACTTGCCCTGGTAAAACTATGATTTATAAGAAGTGGCATAAATTATTTAAACAAGATAGAGACCCAATTGAAGATAACGAGCGATCTGGCAGGCCAAGTGACGTTATAGTACATGAAATGGTCATAAAAGTTGATGCCATAAGAGAAAATGGTCGCTTTAAAGTAAAGGAAGTTGCGAAAAAGTTCAAGCTATCGAAATCGACAACTTTGAAGATTATAGAAGAATATCTAGGTATATCAAAGGTCAGCGCGAAACGGGTGCCTAAAACGTTTACACCGTATCAAAAAATTACCGTGTTGAATGTTGTAAGGAATTTTTAACGCTGTGTGGTGGTGATCCAACAGCTATTATAATAACCTAACTGCCACAAGAGATGAAACTTATGATGAAATTTATGATCTTGAATTGAAGTAGGAGTCTATGGCGTGGCATTTTAAGGGAAAATGTCGCGAAAAGTGATCGCGACCATCTTTTGGGATTCTTTTGGGAAAATAAAAGGTGACACCTTAACAGGCGCATATCACGCTGGTATTTTATATCGATTAAATGAAGAAATTAAACAATAAACAAGGGAAAACTTGACAAAAGGTGTACTTTGACTACAAGATAATACACCTGTTCACAACTAAAAAATTACGATTAGCAATAACGTCATGCAATTTTGAAGAACTTGTTTATCCACCCTACAGTCCAGATTTGGCGCCAATAAGTGATTTCTAAATTGGAAAAAAAAGCTCTGTGGAAGGCAAATCGATAGCGATGAAGCGCTTCAGGTAGCATTAAACAAGCATTTACAAGCAAATATACAAATTATTTTTTTAAGGTATACAAAAATTCATTCATGAACGTAATAAATGTATTGATGTTCGAGAAGACTATATTGAAAAATGGGATCGGGCTATGTAAACATCCCCGACTGAAGAAAAATTTCTTCAGCTACACACTAAAGAACAGGCTTATTTTAGTCTATAGAAAAAATATCTTGCGAGAAATCTTTAAAATCAACCCCAATATCGACTTTTTAAAAGTAGGGAAATTAGCATCGAATAGGCCGCGCCTCCCAGGCAGACACGATCAAATGCATCGACGTTCCCTTCGAATCGAGTGAAATTTTTTCGCTCCGATTTCAATTTTTCTTTGAAATTCGTATAGGTGGGGGTGTGATTAGTAGATATTAGTAATAAATATTAGCAAAAAAATTGAAAATAACCCGTGTATTGCCGAAAAAGTGAAAAAAAAAAAATTTTATTCGATTTTTGGGGTGTGCATTCGATTAGGAGGTTTATCCATCGTCAAAACCTACCCTTGCGGGGCGCCGCTCCGCTCTGCACCCCTACAGGGCGGTTTTGACTCTGGTTACTAGGCTAAACATACGAGAAGGCGCCACCCATCAAGAAAACCGGGATAAATGAAACCGGGATGTGAGAGAAATAGCATTAAGAAGTATACTCGCGGTATGGGGCAGTAAAATTTTACGTTTCACCCCCAAAATATCGAATAAAACAAAAAATAAATCGATGTTACATGTACGAGAAACGAGCTGCATCTGCCGGTGCGAAATGTTTGTTTCTTGTTTCTTGTAATGATTTGTAGAGCAACCCGGCATGGCCGGCCTTCTCTCGGTCTCAACGGACAGCTGGCGATGAATTTGTCTGAAAAAATCAAACTTCGGAGCGTAGCTCCGGACAATGCTCTGGGCATAGTCTCAATGGTAATTTTTAGGGAGGGGAGGGGGAGGTTTTTTCATCGTAAAATTTCGTCTGATAGGGCATGTAACTTTTCACACGCGGAATTGTCTGCATTGTTTTTACACCCGCGGTATTGTCTGAATTTTCACGGCTTGATCACTTGTGAGGTATTGTTTATTGTCTTAATTGTTTTTCACGAAAATCACTCGTGTGGTCCTTTGACCGGGGACTCAAACTAGTTAGTTTATGGTGGCGTGCGATTGAACCGAGTTGTTCACGCTGGTTAGAATGTTGTTTTGAATTTCACTACTAATGTTTGCCTCCCTCAAGGCAGTGACAATAGCAGTGGTCATTATTGAAATGACCTCGGTGATGGTCATGGTGTCGGTATTTTGTCGCGGTTGTTCTGGTTCAGAGGCAGTTTGTTGCACCGTCTGGGGCGGGCCTCTCGCGGTGGAACTGCGGAGGGCATTTCTAGCTGATGGATCGGCGATGTAATTTTCCATCATTTGTCTGGCGGATAGTTTTTCTTTAGGTTTAGGGTGCGAGGGACACCCTTTATAATTGGCGGTGTGTGCGCCACCGCAATTGGCGCAGGTCGCTGGTTCTTCGCGAGGTTTAATACAGGCGTCGGTCAAGTGGTCACCGGCGCACTTGACGCACTTCGGTTTGGCATGGCAGTTCCTCCGCACATGTCCGAAGTCTTGGCATCGGTGACATTGACTTATGCCTGTATTTTTCTTCTTGGGCGTCTCGACTTGGATGTTGATGCCAAGAATGGTCGTGAGATTGTAAATTGAAGCACCCTTTGACGTCCTTTCAAGGGTGACCAAGAAAAGCGGCATTGGGTATTTGTCGCGGCCGTGAAGCAGCTGGTGGACGGAGAAGATGTTGAAGTCCCGTTCCTCGAGATGCTCCTTGAGGTCACTGGTTTTAAGCGAGTTGTGTAGCCCTCGAATGACTACTTTTAGTGGTTTATCTTTGGGAAGCGAGTATGTGTGGGACGGAATTCCCTCGGCTTCCAAAAGGCGTGACAGAGCGCGGTAGTCCAATTCTGTAGATGGATGGATCGAAGTTCCGTTTGAAACGGTCTTGATTTTATTAAATTTGATGCGTTTTTCATTTATGATTTTGAAAAGATTCGGCCAATTGTTGTTGGCACGAACAACAATTGGTGGGATTTTGCTCGCTCGTACTGGAGGTACGGAAGGCGTGCTGGTCGGAGTAACCGGGCGCGGTTGTGGTACCGGGCGCGGTCGTGGTGTCGGACGCGGTGGTGAAGCCATGTCGATCGCATTCGCGTGGTTCGCTCCCGGAGGGGAGGAGCCTACGGTTACATTTGGGGCGGCGCTAGTGCGAGCAATCGGTATTATTGGACGGGAAGGGGATACCATTGGACTAACCTGAATTGTCGCTGTCCGTTGTTTTTTGGTATTCCTGTCGGGCCGGACTGCTTCATCGTCGGTGTCACTCCCCAGGTCTTCGAGTGAGCTGAAGCTATTTGACACCTCAGCGTTTGGTGAAGATTCTTCGGATGAAATGGGTAGTTTTCTTTTAACTACCTTCCTGGGGGTCTCGAAAGGCTGCTCGTAGGAGCAGGATGGAATTTCTTCGTTTGGTGTTTCCTCGACGATGTCTTCCATTACAGGGTCGGGCTGAAGGCCCAACGCTGCACGAATGAATTTGCGTTGGTCTGGCCCCTCTTCCATGTTTACAGCGGTTTCGTAAATCCGCTGTAATTGCTCAGAACGCCTCTGGCTGTCATCTGTTGCCTTCTGTGCTTTTCCAAGAAGTGCCGTTGCATCTTGGAGTGTTTGCAGGGCGGCCGCTTTTGTTTCCTCAAGCTTTCTGGCTTCGGGTGATGAGCCTGGGGTTTTAACCCTGGCAGGAGTTACTGGCGCTGGTACAATGGAGCCCTTCGACGCCATTGCACCTAGGTGTCTCGTCTTTTTTGTTCTCTTACCCATGATGGATGATCACTGAACTTATTCACAGGTTTTTGAACTAGGCACTTTTCACTTGTTCACTGCACGACTAACTGGACGCGAATGCGGTGCGAAATTTTCTAAGTGTTTTAGGGTCTTTCATTCCACACGTACCGTCAATAAAATGACGACTCGTGGAATCTCCTTAGGATTTTACATGTAAATTTTCTAACTTCACATTCGATTTATTCAAAAGTTTGGGCCTACTTCTCGCAAAAATTTTTAACAATTTGCTCTATTAACCATGTTCTTTAGTGTGTAGCAGAAGAAATTTTGATTTGAGCGGGGATGGATAGGTAACTCTAGCCGAAAAATAAAATTATAAAAAAAGTGTATACGTTTCTTTTTGCCCCATTCCGCGAAGTTATAAATCTCGCCTTGTATTTATATGTAAACGGAATTATTCCTATTACAAATTAATTATCATAGTTCAAACTATGACATATTATGTCCAAATCTTGACCCGCATGTCAAACTGAGCTATCCGATCAACGTCAAACCAAAAACATGGTTTGATGATGTCATTAAAGTAAAGAACCCGTAGTGATACTAATCTTTCTAGTAGACGAGGGCTACAATACTATAGTTAATAATTTATTTATGATTACAGATAACTGCTTCAGATGACTAAGCAAAAGGTGTAATTCGGCCCCTTCACCCCATTTAAATTTTCGGATCCAAAGCAGTCTCAATAGTTTTTACCTGCTTTTGCCCTCTTTTATTTTCGTTTGTACCTCCTTAGTTTTCGAAATATTAAGAAAAATCAACCTAACGTGCATTTTGAATTAATAAGATTATTCCCTCGCATATTTAAAGGGGACAATGGGGCAAGTTGTTGCAGTTTTAACATTGAACGTATAGTTTAACTTACTACAAACAAAAATAATAGAGGTACAAACCAGGTCCAAATGAGGCACAAACGATTGAGATTATTTTGGATACGCAATTCGAACTGGAGGGAAGGGCTACCATTTCGCTAGTCCCCCCCCAATATTTTTTAAAATATCGCGAAAACCGAAGAGGTACAAACGAAAATAAAAAAGGTCCAAACAAGTTTAAACGAGGTATGAATGGTTGAGACTATTTTGGATCTAAAAGTCGAAATCGGGGGGTAGCTTATATTTCGCCAGACCCCCCTCGTCAACGAATTTTCTAAGTATGTAGCGTTATAAACGTACATTTACTTTTTATTATAATATTATAATACCTTTTATTTCCAAATACCCCGTACATACCGCGAGCAATGTGAATTAACTCGATTAGGATCAGAGAGTGATAATTTTAGCGCGACGAGAAAAAAAAGAGGGCTTTTCGCAAATTTTTGTAAATGGTTGACGGTTGACAATTCTGAGTGAGAATAATTTTATTTTAACCATTTTCACGGCTTTCAAAACCAAGTGGAAGATATATTATAAGATCCAGTTTTTTGTACTCTATTGAATAAAGCAAGATTTTTGGCCGAAGAACCCTTTTGAATAATTTTGGAAAATTATCTGATTGGAGAGGCTACTATTAGTGTTGGGTACACCTGTACAATTATATTTGGACTGTTACAATCAGTCAACCTCATACAGGTGGTATACAGTATTATTTTCTGTTGATCAACGCCGGGTGGCATAACCAAGTTATTTCCGATCCAGTCAGGGGACATCGCCGAAGCCCATTGTTTTATATTTGAGAATAACCATCGTAAAATACTACATTGTTGTGTTTTGATTCACTCAGGGCGACATTATCCGGCTACTAGTTTTTTGTTCAATATTTGCTTTTGGTTGGGTGGACGTGTATAAGACATTTGCTTATTGTGTGCTTACATTTGTAGATCCTGTTTTGTTTATCAAGCATACCGACACCTGGAAAAAGGAGATTTTCTAACGGAGCTCTGAAAGACATTTCCTGGATCCAAGGATACTTCTTGTCGATTCTATTCAGTAAGGTAACAGGGGTAAGTGACACAATTTGGTGACTGTTTATGCTCGTGCATCCAATTTATTTTTTTACACAAAAGCATTGCTATAACCATTTTCTTGGTAACTCGGTTACCTATAACTAGTAGTCGTGAGTATCGTCGCTTTGGTGATACAATACCAAAAGCACGCACGGCCTTCAGTTTGTGTGGCTTGCGTTGTTTTATTTCATACAGAGGCTTTCAGCCCAGTATTTGTTTGGGACCTTCTGGTCCAGTTGACACTGTCAACTAATTGTTTTGTTTTGTATTGGAGGTGCCCAAACATCTTTTATCTTTTCTGTGGCCCTTAATAAATCACATTTAAAACTATCGTGTATTTTTTTTATGAGGCCTGGCGCCCACAATAGCATTTTCCTTTCCATTTGAAATAAGCACATATCCCGAAAAGAAGCAACAAGTAACGCCTGGGTCAAGTGAAGAACCCACGAAACCCTGCTCCGGTACTGTGGTACGAAAAGTACAAAGCATAGCTGCCGTTATAACATCAGGCAAAAAGAGGCACTCTGTCAAAGTCCGAAAACCTGCGACAAGAGAATTGACGCCCAACTTTAGGAGCTCGATTTCCAGTGGCTTAACATCCACTTACACTGTTCAAAGCTTCAAAGAATTTGACGACCATCAGTCAAAGCAAACTTCACTTGATCATTTTCCTGGAACAGGCAATTTTTTTCATTAACTTGATTTCTTGTTTTATTCAATTTGATAATTACCAACAGTGCTTTCAAATACAATCTATTTTCTTTTACCTATCTTTCTTCTTTTCTGGTTCACCTCTATACACAAGCATTGCAGTGGTGGTGCAGTGTTGACATATTATTTTCGACAAATTTTGAATTAAGTTTAAACATGATTTCAAAGCACGTCAACTGTCTTTCTTCGGACAAGTTGAAATGGGAATTATTAATACGAGGTCAAGATACCGAAGGGGTTAACGTAGATACGTGCAGGTCAATGCTTCGCAATGCGCTCAAAGAAGCAAAGTTAGACCCAAGTGTAGTTGCAAATTATCCAAAAATTAACTTATACGTCGGTGATCAATTGATTATCTGTGATAAAAAGTTTCACTTATTAAAACAAAAAGTGGAGGATTTTAAAAAGCAACCTACCACTCAAACAGGCGAGAAACTAACAGCTGGTTTAAATCACATCCTCTCACGCCTTGGTTATTGCTTACAGGATATATCAGTAACATCTGAAGATATTGCAGTTATTAAAAGCACTCAGGGGTTAATTGTTCGGTTATTAGATGAGGTTGAAATAGCTTTAGGTTCGCCGATCACAGCGAAAAATGATATATCGCAAGCATTAGCAGACCTCACGTTAGCGGAAAAAGCAGCCATATTACAGCCAGCTACAGTATCTGCTCCAGTGGGTCCTTCAGATCCATTAGAGGACGAGGAATTACCCCAAGACTCGTATCATGCTAAGTTAATAAATCAGAAAAAACCAGTTCCACCTCAGCCTTCAGCTGCACATCAGGGTACAGAACCTTTGAGAATGTCTAGTCCCTATCACCTTCCTCAACCTGCGAACTATCAACAATTTTTACCACCGAATACATATTCCAACTTATACAATTGGAAACCTGATACAGTGAGCAAATGGCAACTGAAATTTTCAGGCGATCTTACAGTGTTAGGGGTAAATGCATTTTTAGAACGAGTTGAAGAACTCCAAATTTCTCGTAGGGTGCCTGATAGCGTTCTATTTGACAGTGCGTGCGATCTGTTTACAGATAACGCTTTAATCTGGTTCAGAGCAAACCGATCTTTAGTTGATTCGTGGGCAGGCTTAGTTGAATTATTAAAGTACACTTATTTGCCGCGTAATTATGATGATTTATTGTGGGAAGAAATTAATAATAGAAAGCAAGGTGTTAATGAAGCTCCGCATATTTTTATCGCGTTTTTGCAGAATTTAATGAACAGGCTCACTGAAAAACCGTCACTATCTAAACAAATGCGAATAATTTTACAAAATTTACAGCCACGCTACAGTGACCAATTAATTTTCCACGAGTTCGAATCTGTTCACTCAATATTAGTTGCTTGCAGAAATATAGTGGAGGCGGAAAATCGCCGAGAAAGATTTCTAAACCATGTTCCGACTGTAAATCCTTTAGAGCCTGATTTGGCTATACCAGTCGTTCAACATGAAGGAAGATCCGTGAGAACTTCCCAAATGCACTCAAGTGGTCAAAAGTACGCTCAATCACAATTTAATTCTAATCCCCTACCGGTTCATCCTAAATACAATGTGCATTCGCTAAGCACAAATTCAAATGCTCCAACATTTAAAACACGAACATTTGGTAAAGCCATAGGTGCTAACACCAAATGCTTCAACTGTGGACAACCCGGTCATGTATATCATACTTGTTTAGCGGAAAGGCGTATCTTTTGTTATATCTGTGGTACACCGAATGTCACTTACGCAACATGTCCCAGGTGTCAAAAAAACGTAGTAAGGCAGGGGTAAGCTACAGCCGTTTACCGCCTAGCCCTTTTCGCTTAAAGGCTGAAAGTCCGGAATGGCAAAATTGGTTATCTCGGGTCCGATCATTTTGCAAAACCACTATCCCTACAGTAAATGCTCTTTTTGTGCACCGTCCTTTTGACAACAGGGCGTACATTTTTGTAAATATTATGGGAGAACGGGTGTTAGGCTTTATAGACCCTGGGGCTAATCAGTCAGTATTAGGCCGAGATGGACTTTATCTTTTAAAAAAACTTAATTTGACAGTAGATAAAACTAAACGTGTGCCACTGTGTTCAGCAGATGGTACTTTTCAGAATGTGAAAGGTACGGTTCTATTGCCATTGACCGTCGATGGTGTTACCAAGAATGTTTCTATAATAGTCACAGATTCCATCGAATATCCACTAATTTTAGGCTATGAGTTCTGTAAGATGTTCAAATTAAAAACTGACTTCGAAACGGACTCGTATACCATCCCCAAAGAGATCTATCAGTTAGACTCTACTAAAATTATCCAATCCCGCGCAGACCTGACCTTGGACCAAATTCAAGAACTTGAGAAAGTCATCGCTCAGTTCAAATCAATTGCCCCATCCAAATTGGGTAGAACAAAATTAGTAGAACACGTTATTAATACTGGCGACGCTTTGCCAATCAAACAGCGTCATTATCCTTTATCACCAGCAATGTTGGAAAAAGTGAATGCGGAAGTAGACGAAATGATACGTCTCAATGTCATTAAACCTTCTTTCTCGCCCTGGAACAGTCCAATTGTTCTTGTTAAGAAAAAGAATGGAGATCTAAGGTTTTGCTTCGATGGAAGGCGTCTTAATGAGGTTACCAAACCCGACGCTTATCCTTTACCTTATATAAGCGACATTTTGGATCAATTAAGAGACGCGCGTTATCTTTCGTCTATTGATTTAAGAAAAGCATTTTGGCAAATTCCACTTTCCGCCGATTCCTGTGAAAAAACAGCTTTCACTGTTCCCAGACGTGGACTTTTTGAGTTCAATGTTCTCCCATTTGGATTGCACAATAGCCCTCAAACACTACAGCGCTTCATGGATAGCTTATTTGGTCCCGAATTCGAGAACGTCTTTATTTATCTCGACGATATAATTGTAGTTTCCAAAACGTTCGAGGAGCATATTGCTTTGCTTCAGCGAGTTTACGAACGTTTGCGGAAGGCAGGTCTGACGGTTAATTTAGAGAAGTGTGAGTTTTGCCGTGACTCGCTTAAATATCTGGGTTTCGTGGTCGACGCCAAAGGTCTTAGAACCGACCCTGATAAAGTAGAAGCAATAGTTTGCTATCCGACTCCCAAAACAGCAACCGAGATCAAACGCTTTCTTGGAATGGCCGGTTGGTACAGACGGTTTATACCTAATTTTTCGTCAATTGCCGCTCCAATTTTAAAACATTTAAAAGGGAAAGCAAATGGTCAACGTGTCTTGTGGGATGAGGAAGCAGAGTGTGCCTTCCGTAAATTAAAAAATCATTTAATATCAGCTCCCATATTGAGCAGCCCGGACTTCACCAAACCTTTTTTTATACAAACCGACGCATCCGATTCCGGTTTGGGTGCAATCCTAATACAAGATGAAGGAGAGCATGAACGCGTCATCGCCTATGCAAGTCGAACACTTGGCAAACACGAACGTAACTACCACGCGATGGAGAAGGAGTGCTGTGCGATATTGTTCGGTATAGAGAAGTATCGTCCTTACGTTGAGGGAACCCGATTTACTGTAATTACGGATAATCAAGCCTTGCGTTGGCTTGGTACGGTTCAATCCCCGTTAGGTAGATTAGCGAGATGGTCCGTTAGGTTGAACCAGTTCGACTTTAATATCGTACACAGAAAGGGTAAACTCAATGTTGTGCCCGATGCTTTATCTCGAGCGCCGATCAATATACACGCAATCTCGATAACACCCGAAGACAAGAGCGCTTGGTACAATAAAGTCATCGATAAAATAACTTCCAACCCGGATCGTTATCCTAATTTTAAGGTAGAGGACGGATACGTTTTTAAATTCGTTCCGAACAAACATAACGTTGTTTCCAATTTGGTCGAATGGAAGTTGTTAGTACCAAAATCTCGTCGTCGCGAGATCATGCACGATTGCCACGACAATCCATTGAGTGGACACTTAGGTGCGTTTAAAACATTCCACAAAATCGCCGAGATTTATTACTGGCCGCGTATGAGATCGGACATTTCACGCTACATCCTTAAGTGTGAAGTATGCCTTGCTAGTAAAGCTTCGAATCAACTGAGGCCTGGCTTAATGGGAAAGTCTAAGCGAGTGGAGTATCCTTTCCAGATATTATCCATTGATCTCATGGGACCTTTTCCCCGTAGTAAGAAAGGTAATTCTTATCTCTTAGTAATATCGGACTGGTTTACGAAATTTGTCGTGGTACACCCGTTGAGACAAGCTACAGCATCATCTATAGTCAATAAGATAGAGGAAAATTTTCTACTGTTTGGTGTTCCCCAAATTGTCATGTGCGACAATGGTACACAATTTACGGGTAAATTATTTAAGGGCCTTATGGCCGAGTACCAGGTTCAGAAGATTTGGTATAACGCAAATTATCACCCACAGGTCAATCCTGTGGAAAGAACTAATCGTGTCGTGGGTACTTGTATACGTTCATTCGTTGAGAGTGACCATCGATCATGGGATATTAATATTTATAAAATCGCCCATGCCATTAGAAACGCTGTACACGAAGTAACCGGGTTTACTCCCTCTTTCTTAAATCTGGGTAGGTCCGTTCCTAATAATGGAACATATTACGGAAAGCTAACTCAGGCCGAACCTGGTGAATTTGTGTTAGGTGATCGTGAGCGTATAGTGGCTGATGTTAACAACACCAGTGAAATTCATCAAGCAGTAGTCAAGAAACTCAAATCGGCATACGAACGCAGTAAAGCTAGGTACAATCTTCGCAAACGACCTCTTTATTTCAAACGCGGAGATATTGTGTGGAAAAAGAACTTTGTGCTGTCGAGCGCTATCGATAAGTTTTCCAAAAAACTTGCGCCGAAATATGTCAAGTGTCGTGTTACTGAAGTCACTGGTACAGTAACATATCGATTAAAAGATGAGCAAGGTAAAGACTTGGGCGTGTTTCATGTCAAAGATCTAAAGGCATCTCCCGATTTTGACTAACCTTTACAAATTTTAGCAAGGCAGGGTATGTGTGATACGATTTGATTTTGATAGGGTTTTGTGAATCGTAAGATTCAAGTTTTGATTCAATGTCAGGTGTATGTCTGTTTAGACTGGATTGCCAGATCCCACCATTATATTTTTATCAGCTGTCTTAGAGCAAGACGTGTTTAATTTAATTTTTGTAATTGTGTTTGGCACTTGAGGCTCGACTATAGTCTTCCACTATTAGTCATAGCGGTTGGCCAAACAAATTATGACTTCATATGAAGTATTAGGATCCTAAATTTAGGACATTCGCTTACTCCTTTTTAAAGAAACTGGTTTTTTCTGGGATTATTTTGAGTTTTTCTATTAGTAGGATTTGGAGAGCATGATCCATGTTTTCGTTAGAACTCAACATTTTTTGAAAACATTTTCATTTTAGGTGTTCTCTAAGTAATCAGACGGATTATTAGGGACAATGCCGGAAAATGTATATTTAATGAATCAAACGCCTGGAAATTAAAGAATATCATCACATATCATGGGGGGATGTATCATATTTCATTGAGTAATTATGACAAATCCGTAATAACTAAGATACGTTTAGTTCCATCGTTAAATTAAACTCAAGTTGTACATTGGAGTCAACCGACTCATACTCCATTTTTTTCATCAAGTACAAATATATAAAACAAATACAAAATCTTCTTTACGTTCCCAATTGTATCTGGTGGGTACGAGCCTTCTGCATGAATGATTTTCCATCATCACAACTCCACTGTTTGCTTAAAAACATAATTTTTCTTTCTCTTAAAAACAAAATGAGTTTTTTTTTATAATTCCACTATATCCTTTATCATATTGCTTCCTTTCTGAACCGAGGCGGTTCATAGCTTAGCGGGGGGGGAGTGTAGCGTTATAAACGTACATTTACTTTTTATTATAATATTATAATACCTTTTATTTCCAAATACCCCGTACATACCGCGAGCAATGTGAATTAACTCGATTAGGATCAGAGAGTGATAATTTTAGCGCGACGAGAAAAAAAAGAGGGCTTTTCGCAAATTTTTGTAAATGGTTGACGGTTGACAATTCTGAGTGAGAATAATTTTATTTTAACCATTTTCACGGCTTTCAAAAACAAGTGGAAGATATATTATAAGATCCAGTTTTTTGTACTCTATTGAATAAAGCAAGATTTTTGGCCGAAGAACCCTTTTGAATAATTTTGGAAAATTATCTGATTGGAGAGGCTACTATTCGTGTTGGGTACACCTGTACAATTATATTTGGACTGTTACAACCAGTCAACCTCATACAGGTGGTATACAGTATTATTTTCTGTTGATCAACGCCGGGTGGCATAACCAAGTTATTTCCGATCCAGTCAGGGGACATCGCCGAAGCCCATTGTTTTATATTTGAGAATAACCATCGTAAAATACTACATTGTTGTGTTTTGATTCACTCAGGGCGACATTATCCGGCTACTAGTTTTTTGTTCAATATTTGCTTTTGGTTGGGTGGACGTGTATAAGACATTTGCTTATTGTGTGCTTACATTTGTAGATCCTGTTTTGTTTATCAAGCATACCGACACCTGGAAAAAGGAGATTTTCTAACGGAGCTCTGAAAGACATTTCCTGGATCCAAGGATACTTCTTGTCGATTCTATTCAGTAAGGTAACAGGGGTAAGTGACACAATTTGGTGACTGTTTATGCTCGTGCATCCAATTTATTTTTTTACACAAAAGCATTGCTATAACCATTTTCTTGGTAACTCGGTTACCTATAACTAGTAGTCGTGAGTATCGTCGCTTTGGTGATACAATACCAAAAGCACGCACGGCCTTCAGTTTGTGTGGCTTGCGTTGTTTTATTTCATACAGAGGCTTTCAGCCCAGTATTTGTTTGGGACCTTCTGGTCCAGTTGACACTGTCAACTAATTGTTTTGTTTTGTATTGGAGGTGGCCAAACATCTTTTAACTTTTCTGTGGCCCTTAATAAATCACATTTAAAACTATCGTGTATTTTTTTATGAGGCCTGGCGCCCACAATAGCATTTTCCTTTCCATTTGAAATAAGCACATATCCCGAAAAGAAGCAACAAGTAACGCCTGGGTCAAGTGAAGAACCCACGAAACCCTGCTCCGGTACTGTGGTACGAAAAGTACAAAGCATAGCTGCCGTTATAACATCAGGCAAAAAGAGGCAACAAACTGCGACAAGTATCTCAAAAAAGAAAGCTACGAACAAAAAGGAAAGGTACAAATAGGTACAAATGAGGTACTGCAATGACCCCCCTGGAATGCTTATCCCACAATGATAACTTACTTGTGGATTTAATATTGTATTTACCTCAGCTAGCTCAAAAGTGAAATAAATTCTTTGATTGCTTGTAAAATTTACCTTACTGCATTTGCTTATCTTTAGAATGAACAAGATTCATATTTTCACACTGTTTATAAAATTGATTTAAATTCAAAAAAAAATAGAATCATGGCAATTTGATTTTTAATGAAATTAATAAATTTTGCACAAATTGTCGTCATGGAGACGAAAGAAAATTTTAACCATGTGCTTTAAAACTAAATGTAACAATTTCTTAATTCTAAATGATAAATCTAAATAAATATTTGTAAAATAAAAAACTATTTTCTCATTTTTAATGTTTTAAAATTCCCGCACTTGGATATTTAAATAAATCTTACCCCACTTCCCGATTGCATCATCGCTCGTTTCTTAGCGTGAGTGTACCGGCTGTTTACACCTAGAATTTGCTCCAGTTTACTTTCTGTGATTATCCAGTTAATTTTAATCAATCATCCAAATATTTCCTCGGCCATCAATACCAATTTTTGAAGTTTTTGTGAGTGTATTGATATTTTATAACATTTTCAATATATTTTAGAAGACGGTCATGGTCTGAACGTTAGCGCAATCAACTGCTAACGCAAGGCGCCCCGGTTCGACTCCGGGTATTGACTAAAAATTTCTTGGCCGTCTTCCGTGTTTCGGAGGACACGTTAAGCAGGCGGTCCCCCTGCGTTAATGATTTGCCATCATAACAGTAAAAAACAGGGTGCAGGCACATCGAAAGGCAAGCCTAGCAAGCTACCTGAGATGTAAAAACCAAAACTGCTCATAGAACCAACAGTGCCTCTGACAGAGGCATATAGTTGGGAAGTACAGGACGTAGTCCTAGCGTAAGAAGAAGAAGAAGAAATATTTTAACCTTTTCCAGAATACATCAACTTTACTTAACCCTACTTGGGTTTTAAAAACACATTTTTCACAAATTTTCTGGAGCAACACAAATTTGTGCGTCCATTCACTTTGGTTATTTTTATCGTTGTTCTTCGTTGTTATGGTAAACAATGTCGTCGTCAAGGATATCGAATTTTGTTGAAATTTCAACGCATGTCTGTTTTTGATGTCGTAAATTTTCATTGGCCGGTAACTTTAATGAATTTTACCACACTTAATCTTCATTTAAATAATGTTTTTTTAGGAACGAACTGTAAATTGGAGACACGATGCACTTTAAAGTTTAAATTGAGGCGAATAATCGTCCTTTTAATTTATCGCACCAAGCTGTTATAATAAATGTCATCACGAAAACCTTTTTTTAGTATGCTTAACACAACCAATTCTAATTAACCTAGTTTTAATAACAATTTTTACTAATATAATTTTAACTAACACATCATAACAAATAATTTTAATATGATCTAAATTTTATAATTTTTTTATAACGAATTAATCGTTGTATCGCCTTGCCATCATCTCTCAATAATTCAACTTTCCCTTAAATTTTAACTTAAAACTCGTTCATTCCTTTGATTTGCCAATTCAGTAGAGCAAAGAACATCGCAGTAGTAAGTAATAACGATTTAGACTATTTTGGACCCGAAAATCAAAATGGGGAGGGTTTGGTGAAGTGCACCTCTAAACAACACTTCGTTAATTACAAATTTGAGTTAATCACCCATAGAAAGTTTATTGCCTGGACGTGCTGGATACATTTAGTATTTTCCAGGGCAAGTCGAATGAGGACCCATTCAAATGCAAACAAAAATGTTTTAAATTTGTCAAAAATTCTCCGTTATTACATTAATTTATTGATAATGTCAACCTTTTTCAAAAATATGAAAACAAGAATTTTTTCTAAAACAGAATTATGTAGGTGTAATATTATTCAAAAGACGCATTTCAATAGCACCCGCCGTTTTTAACCTTTTTGGAATTTATGATGGTACCAATCATTTTTATAAATGGCAATTTAAATTTTCTATTCTTAGGTCTAAATTTTAATTCAATATTCAACAATAATAATTGTTATAAAAAATAATATAATATGCTACGTTAGAGCATTCTTGGAAGAGACGTTAAAAAACGTTTTTGATGTTTAAAAAAAAGACATTTGAATTTTATCATGCTTGTATTTTTTTTTTAATATAATTTAGCGTTTTTAATGTATTATTTATTTATTTGAGTAGGATCTGAAAAGTTAACCAAAAATAATTTTAAAAAAACTACAAAGTAAAATGTAAAACTTTATTTATACATGAAATAACTCATAAAGGAATAATGATTACACCAATAAAACTTTTGAATAAATTTGTTTACGTTTTTAATGTCCTTACTTATAATTTAATTTTGTATTTACGTAAATGATTTTAATAATACAAATTAAGTGATCTCACAATAAATTGTATAAAAGATCTACATGATTTTGATTGTATATAAGCTCAAATACTATTTTAAAGAAGTTATAATGATCTAAAGGTATATTATTCTATAATACGGGACTTTAGTGCGTTATTAATCGTGAGACGAAGCCGAAGGCAAAAATCACACGAGGAATTAGGAGACTTTGTTCTACATTACTTTATGCACTCCCAGAAATTATTATTGTTGTGTTATGTATTATGCCCATGACAATAAAGGGTAAATACTCAAACATGTTTTGTGTTGGTACTACCCCGGTTATCATAGTAGCATAATTTACAATTATTTCCGTTTAAGAAAGTATTACTTTTTGTATAATAGATAAACCTTAGCTACCAATAATTTACTTCCAGTTTAAATTTCGCGAATTACCTTGAATGTCTTCCGACGGTTCTGTAAATTAGCGTTCCTAGAGAATGTTTCAATTAAAATGTTTGTCTCGACAACAAACATTATGGAAATCAATATTCTAGACAGTAATTTTAGACAATTTAACCCATATTTTCTTGCATTTTTACATATATGAAAAAGTACACCAAATGTTGTGGAAAATTAAATATTTGAGTTTCAAGTGTCAATAGAGTAGTATTTCGTAAAAATGTGTTATGACAAACTAATAGTACTATATATAGTTATTAATTCACGATGTTATTGAACGCTAGAATGCAGGGTAACCGAGCATTGAGTCCGGTTATGATCTTCTACATGATCTTATAGCTATGTCTGAAGAACTTTATCTAAAGTAGCTTTTACAACTTTGCGAAAGTAGTTACTAAAATGTAGTTTTCCCAGTTCTAAAAGTTAACGTATATTATGACGATTGATAAACTTAGACCATCATACACCTTCGTTGTTTGGCTGAAAAGATAGTTCAACTAGAAGAATACTTATATTATTCATTTCTGAAGACTATTACAGCAAGTTTCAATAAATAATTTTTCTGTTTCATCATGCGTTTTGAAGGCCTCACATATAGTAGGTTCCAAAAATATTAATATACTATTAATAATACATCTTGTAATGTTTTTTGTGAAAATGTTCATTAAAATCATTCACGAGATTATCTATCATTTTTGTTAACAATCTCTTGCAGTTTCTCAGAGAGTTGACCAAACTATTCGTCTCTACGAAGATTTATATATCAAATAGTTTTTCAAAATAGTTATAATATAATATGCGTAATGGGGGCGATTGCAGCAACGTTATTTAAAATTTATTTCTTATGTACTTTAAATTAACATTTAATCTAAAACTTTATTTCCTCCCGATTAAACGATCAGCTCAAATTAAAATTGTGTAAACAATTTTCGCAATCCTACCGATTCACAACAATCAAAATTCGTTAGAAAATTATATTCAGATTTTAATTGGCAGTAAAATTTAATTTTTTATTGGTTACAATGGAAACTTTTTAAAAACGCTTTCCGGTCTGCGATATAATGAAAATTTTAATGGAGAAACTTCTTTTCTGAGTTATTTCTGGAAACAATTTTAAATTTGTAAGTGGTAAGTGTGCGAAATAAATTACTGCAATACACAACCGAGATTAATCTTTTAAATACGGATTTAGAAATTACTTAAGTTTTCATTCCAATGTCACTGATAATTTATATACTCTTCTGCGGTTAAATTTTTCAAGAGTAATAAAGTGCACTGCGATAGCTGAAAATTGATCAACAAACCATGTAAGGGTACCACAAAAGTGGTACGTATACATACAATTTTTGAACATAAAAAATATCAGGAAAATAGGAGTATGTAATATACCAGTAAAATAACGAAATATTACGTAGCTCTGCGATTCCTTCCTATGTCAAGTCTTTTCTTTCAAATGTCAAGTCTTGAAACTCTCCATTTTAAGATATTTATAGCTGTGGGTTTAAAATCTCGATGTTTTTCAAATGTCTAAAAAATTGGAAATGAAATAATTGTAAAGTTTCCTTTTAAAAAATGAGAAAGAAATACTAATTTATTTAAACTCTATACTACTCTATAACAATGTTTATAATAATACATTCGAATATTATTTATCATCTGACTAATTCTTATATTCCTTTCATTTGATTTGAAATAAATATAAAAAAACTTTAGAAACTTCCACATTGACATATTTGGAATAAAACCCAGGTTGTTTTTAAGCATCTAACAAAATTTGGAACCATAATAAAAATTTTGCTCAATTACAGCATGTAATAAAGTTAAAATTTTATTAATGTATTTATTAAAGCAAAGTATAATAATTACAAACAGGCGGTGTGTGTCATAATTTATTGCAAGTTTGCTCTACAGCACAATAGCAATGCAATTTAATAATAGCTTTATCCACTTCAAAGCGAGTTGAACGACGTCGATTATCAAAAATTAATATGCAATGAAATAATATTTATAAAAAGGGCTAAAATTTACAGTTTGCATTACTAGATGAAATTGTGTGATATCATTGATGCCCATAATATAATCAATTTTAATTAAATAAATGCAAACTCATATAATTAGTTATAAGCTTTTCGATTATATTGAGTGCATCAATTTATTATTTTATTATTATATGATGCAGAATTTTATTGTAATCTATATTTTATATAATTATGCAGTATTTTTGATTTGATAAAATTATAAGCATAATACATTGAAAAATTTACACTGGATTCAAAGTAAGGTACATTTTGCCTCACCCTTCCCTATCGCAAAATTTTTAACGGCGGGAGCGGGGGGTCTTTAGAAATGCTAACTCACCCTAGAAAATTTCTTTAGGGGCTGTAGAAATGCTTATTTTAAGAATTACAGCCGTATTCATAAAAATTTAAAACAGGTTAATAAACCCTTAATAAGCAAAGTGTCAAAAAACGTTATTCATAAACGTTCAATAGCGCTAAAACACTGTTATAAGACTGTTTTAAGTGACTTGTTTTTATGGTTCATAAATACCTCCTATAAGCCTCTTTTAAAGTTAACCTAAAAATATTTGTTCATAATATATAAATTATTGAAACCAATATGAATGCAATAGCGGCTATTAATGTTATTAACATGATTGGTGATGCGCCTCAGTGTCGTAGATAATTGTACAAGCCGAGATTCGACCCTTTCACGCTTTGCGATGTTGAATTTAAAAACCCGAAAGACGGTCGGTCCAAACATATTTTAAAGCATTTTATAGAACATAACTTTCGAAAATAATATGTGTCGAATATGTGCATGTGATGCTATTAACATTACTTCAAATCACTTGGCCATCGCTCTATGGCCATCGCTTTGGCAAGCCACGAAAGAACTCAAAAAATTTCATGCTATTATTATTATAAATTATTATGAAATTAAAAGACATTATGATTTAAAATTTTTATTTATCTAACGATCCTACTATAGTATGTAGTTTGCATAAATAAAATTAAATGTTTTCTTATTCCATGTTTTTTCTTTTATAACCACACTTTTAGAGATTGTTGCACTGGTACGGTGATCTAAAAAAACGTATTCCTAGTTAATCCTGTATTATTATTTTATGAAATATAAATACATACGTGTCTAGTCGTATTGCTATCCTCTTCTATATATATGGGAATATCCAATTTGTCGCTTAGAAGTTGTTGCGAGGTGCATCGTGTATAAACATCTTTTAAAAGATCGGTAGCCAATTCAGTTCCAAGTGCTAATGTACGATGGCTACCCTTACACATTCCATTAAAGCTATAAAAGAGTACATAACAAATGTTTAATTTAAAAAGATACAAAAATTATTTGGTTACCTTTTTTCTTATTTACTCTGCTAAATAAATTTAGGTTAATGTACACGAAATAGTTCACTTGCGGTGCCACGCCTTTCATATTTGGTTCATATTACCTATTTGTATCTATTAACGGTGTTGTAGCTAATAAGCTCTTAAAATGCGTTTATGAATAGAACTACATTTAAAATACTGTTTAGCCTTAAAATGTGTTTTAAGTAAAACATCTCTGAGAGACACTTTAAGATATTTTTATGAATACGGCTGTTAGTTATTTAAATAAAATAGTAGAAATGCCGTTTAAAATTTTAAAACTTTACTTTCTAAAACGCTCTAACTTTTTTACCTTTTAGATTCAAACTATGGGAATAGAATAATCATTGAAGCGCAAACTATTCTCGATCGATTGACACTAATTTAAAAAAAAATTAAATTAATTAAAAGATTTTAAAATCAGCCACTAAAAGATTTTCGCAAATAATTCAATCCAGTGCTATGATGGGCTAGCAAATTATTTTTATCGCCGATTATGCTTGTTGTCTTTTTTAACTTAAAAAAATAAAAGCGCTTGTAATTATTATGAGCAAGACTAAAATTCTACGCGCTAGTTGCTCATCAGAGCGATATGCTGGTAAAATTTACAATTTCATAATTTTTTAAAAACTTTAACGTTTCTACCATTGGGGTTGAAACGATGGGATCTGAATTCTGGATTTGTGGTGGAGGGTGAGTATTTCTACCCACGCCCACTTAGGACTCTTAATTGGGCACAATGTACTAACTCCGTTTTCCCAGCGGCCCCCCAGCTCCGTCATTCCCCGAGCCATTCCACCTGGAGGATGAACACTAGGATCCTGGCGGGCGGAACACCGCTGATTCTGGCCATGTCAAACCAGAAGTCCCCCAACATGGATCCTCTCATAGAAATCAGCGCCGGGCAGGAGCATAGCACGTGCTCGGCTGTTTCCTTCTCTGCGGAGCATCCACGACATATAGGTTCATCTGTATATCCCAATGTGTGGAGGGAAACGATGGGAACAGAAGCTTAAATTGGAGCTCAATCGATTGGCTTGAGTTTTTTTTCGAAAAGCATTTCTACAGCCCTTCCCAAAATTGTTGGAAAGTATTGAAATTTTATGAAAATCCTTTGAAGTTTAATCGACGGGAATAGAAGCTCATTGGGGTTCAAACAATTCTCGACCGTTGATATCAGTTTTATTTGTCGTTTCTAGAGCCCTTCATGTTTTAATGAATAACTTTGCGATCCCTATGGTTCAAATGATTTGAATGAAAGGTCATTGAATCTCAAACAAATCTCAAACGTTTGACACTAATTTCACTAAAAATTTTATTATGTGGGGGGGGGGGAGGGGGTCGAAATTTACCTTCCTTAATAAGTACTACATACAGTATACTCGTAGTATGCTTTATGTGCCATGAATGGGTAGCAACTAGAGGTGCTAATCAAATTGCGTCATGCCTTTATGAGCATCTACTGACGCTTACGGAAATATAAACACGTTATATTACATTCAATAAGAGGCGGTCATAGCTTTGGCAGTTAAATGCATCAATTGCCAATGGGAAACGCTCGGACGGAATCCGCGCAGGGTAAGAACTTTATTCTGATCGTCTCTCCTCGGAAGGTAATGGCAAACCACCGAGGTAATCTGCCATAAGAATCCATCTCTGGAGAGACAGTATAGTATGGAAATTGTTGGACTAAACTCTTAGTTCGACGGTTTGCATAAATACATACCACGTAGCAGAGTATACTTTCTACAAAATACCTTAATATGTAATTGACAGCTTTATTTAATTCAATTGTTTCATATTAATTTATGTTTATCCAAAATTATATTACAATATATTACAAAGTAACTATTTCAATATCAAATTGTATCAAATGAAATGTTAAATTTTGCATTCCTCAAGCATTCCAAGTTTTTGTGCTGCTTTCTGTAAAGAATACTTTTAAAAATGATGACCGCATATTGTATTCTCCTAGGATGTGGACAACTGTTTCTTCCATAGGAAAGTACCAACTTGAGGTTATTGAATTCACATAATTCAACACATATCTTTTCTTTTCATTTCCTTTTATTTTACTTTATTTTCACAACCTTCAAACATCTTATTCTTATTCATTCTTCATATTATAAATTGCTGTATTTTAAATAAGAAACCAACTTTGTATTGTTAAGTTATTTTAGTATTATGCGGGGTAATTTGAAATATGTTAAAAGTGATGTTCTGATAATAACTAGCTGGCACGGGCGGCATTCGCCGCCCTTAGCCATCTAGACCAAGAATAGATCCGAGAAGAGGCATCGGTAGGCACGATAGTGGCGGCGGGCACGTCAGTAATTGCAGAATTATCCATATTTTCTTCTTTGATTTAATTGAAAGAATTTTGCTTATACATATAATAAAATATATATTATCGGTTATTAACGGTCTTTAATTTAGCACATGACGACGGTTGACGAAAAACGACAAATAACGGCAGCATTTACAAATTAGTGTCGTCGTCAAAATTGAAAATCAAATTCAGAGGCGATTTCGGGCAAAATTTAAAATATGCAAAATGTGTATTTTCGTTGCAAAGCAAATTATTTTCGAGAAAATTTCATTCGACATTTTCGATTTATATTTGTCTCCTCGACGTATTAAAGGCAAAAATAAATTTTTATTTTCCAAATTGCAGAAATCATTACGCCCTTTTACCACGTCAAATATTGAACCAATTACATCGTCGCGTTATGAATTAATTCTTACAGTTTGATGCCTCGCGTATTGCGATGCTAAAATTTCCAAGTTTCGAAAGATTGCTGCAGATTTTCAAAAAAACGCAATTTTAAAATTCTTCGTTTTTGGGAAGTCGGAAGAGATGGTTTTTGCTCTCTCTCCGTCGCCCCCGAACCACCATCTCAAATATTTCGCCGTCAACGGATAGAATTCGTTGGAGCCGACATTTCAAGATGTCACAACAATTTTCACAACAATTTGATCGTTAAAAGTTCTTCATTTTTAAAAATTTATCGTGGAGTGCCGGTTCAATTTCAAGAAACTCAAATCAAACTTTGCACAATTTCGGACTTTCCGGAAAAGCAGTTCGATGAGTATTCAACGTAACATTTCTTAGTCTTCTTGCACAATTCCGGCGAGTTCTGCGACCTAAAGTGCTCCGGTCTTATCGCGGCATTCTGTTCTTTGTAATTAATTGTATTATTTTGAGCGTTGAAATTACTAAATTCTAATATATTAATTTGTTAGTGGTTTTCATTTTTCGAATTAAAGCCGCCATCCCGTCATCCCGCCATCTGTTGACAGTATTTTGAATCACTGACACTATGTCAGAATATTTCGATTTTTGACAAATTAAATTTTTTGTTTGCAAGACTTGTGATTTGATTTATCGAAAAAAGCGAATAACTTTTTCCCCGCTCGAATTTTTTCTCCATTTATGCAAGAATAGTTGCGCCTCGACCTTCAAAATAACTGTGCAAATTTTGGTTGAGATCAGTCCAAGGGTCTAGGAACGTATAGCGAACAAACAAACAGACAAGCTCTTTTGTATATTTAGACTTTTATATATTTAGATTAATCTTTAAAAAATTAATTAAGGATTTTTGCAACTACGTAATTATATGTATACACAACAGATGGATAAATGAAATTCGAACCCACTGAATCCTTCAAATTTTAATTTGCACTATACATGGTAGAATTTTTTCAAATTTTTGTTTAGCAATTTTAAAACGTTTCGCATTTCCGTTTGAAATTTTCTATGCAACTGTACAGAAAGAATTATATGACTTAACAGGTTTGTTTATTCAGGACATATTCTTTCGATGTGCCTGCACCCTGTCTTTTATTGTTATGATAGCATATCATTAACTCAGGGGGCGTCTTTACGTGCCCTCAGAAAGCACGGAAGACGGTCAAAAAATTCTTAGACCGTACCCGAAGTCGAACCGAGAAGCCTTGCGATAGCAGTTGATTTCGCTAACATTCAGGCCATAACCTGTATTCATCTTGCCTGTATAAGCTTTACCGGTCTAGTACAATTGGGCGCGATCGATTGGGCGCCATCGATTGGGCGCGATCGATTGGGCGCAACGACAACTGGGCGCAGCGACAACTGGGCGCAAATACAACTGGGCGCAAATACAATTGGGCGCAAATACAATTGGGCGCGAGGGAAGATTTATCCATTACATATTACTTATTATAACTGATAGTAAGAATTTTTTTTCTAAAAAACTATTATTTACGTAACTAAATCTAGAAATGTTTATTTAGCCAATAAAAAAAATTATAATTAAAAATTTAAACTAAATGTTTTTAAAATGTTTATTCCTTCTAACTTCCACTAAAATTTAGAAATAATGTTTATTTAGCCAATAAAAAAAATTATAATTAAAAATTTAAAGTAAATGTTTTTAAAATGTTTATTCCTTCTAACTTTTACAAATAATAACAATGCCTATTAATATAGTACCCAACTGATCAGGAATTCATTTCATAATTATGGGAAATGCCTCGCAAAAAGTCTATAACACTTCTATTCGCGTAATCCTCTACTAGATTCTTGATGCGCGAATCAGCCTCCAAGTAATGGAGGCTGATAACCTTAACCTTATGTTGTTAGCAGGAGATTAAGGTTATTGAAATTTAAGAACGGCTTAAATACAGGGCCAGCGTATGCCTGTTTGGCGCACGGTTATTTTTGAAAATTAAACCAAACTTTATCATAAAAGGTTGATCGTTAGCTTTTGTTCCATTGCTGGCGGCCGGCAATGTTTTCTCCAGATTTGTGGTCAGTGTATAATCGCGTCTTAACTGACACGGGAACAAACAATCATACTGAAGCGGCACATAGACGATTAGAGGCAGAGCTAAGTATGGATCTAAGCTAAGTATGGAGCTAAGTATGGAAACATTTGGAAATTAATTTCTAGTTTAAAAGTTATTCAACGTGGGCGAGATCTGTTTTATGAAAAATAAGTTGCCGGAAACAATCCACCTAGTAAGAAAACAAAATAGTCGGAGGCTGATGCGCGCATCAAAAATCTAGTAGAGGATTACGCCACATAGGGGTCGTCCATAAATTACGTCACGCAATTTTAAGCAATTTTTAACCCCCTCCCCCCATCTCCACACTTCGTCACACAAACCTAGACCCCCTCCAAATATTACGTCACATATTCTTGACCCCCCTCCCCAATGTAGTTTTATTGACTTCTTAGTAAATTTTACAATCGGTTTCATTTTGATTTTTATAACAATTTATTATAATAGATTTATGACGGCTCTGTATATTTATACATAAATATACACGTACAGATAACCAACTAAAATTAAGTTTTTTAATCTTTTAATCTTTTTACGTTTTTTAAAATTTTAAAAATCATTTTGAAAGTTCAAAAAATAGAATTTTTGAAATACTTGTTAGAAGAAGGAGAACACGAGGGGCCAAATTATACGAGGGCCGGTCCTGACCAATGTCAGGACGTTAGAAACCAATTATTGCATGTGTAAAACATACTTTTATCTTAAGTTGTCAAGTTGGCAACCTGTTACTAACTCGACATTTCAAGAAGCTTTTACGTTTTTAGAGAGAGAGAGAAATAAAAGCAATAATAATTTTAGTGACGTCACAATTTTTGAACCCCCCCCCCCCGCCCCCCATCGTCACAAGGGTCGGAACCCCCTCCCCCCCTAGGAGCGTAACGTAATTTATGGACGACCCCATAGAAATATTATAGACTTTTTGCGGGGAATTTCCCATAATTACGAAATGAATCCATGATTAGTTAGGTACTTTATTAATAGGCATTTTTATTATTTGTAATTGTTAGGACTAAACATTTTAAAAACATTTAGTTTAAATTTTTAATTATAATTTTTTTTATTGTCTAAATAAACATTTCTAGATTTAAAACATTTTTATACGTAAATACCTCTTAGTTTTTTATAAAAAAATTCTTACAATCAGTTATAATAATTAATACGTAATAGATAAATCTCCCTCGCGCCCAATTGTATTTGCGCCCAATTGTATTTGCGCCCAATTGTATTTGCGCCCAGTTGTCGCTGCGCCCAGTTGTCGTTGCGCCCAATCGATCGCGCCCAATCGATCGCGCCCAATTGTCGGTCACCGAGCTTGACCACTGTGTAGTCTCAGTCACCAAACTGTGGTAAGGGGTGGGTCTGAAAATTACTAGGTATGTTAAATACATGTTCTAGTTTTCTTTGAGAGATTACCTGTGATGATATTCACTCTAAGGGTTGAAAGGTTAGAAATTCTAGCCTTTTTAATATGTGGCTCTTGTATAAGAGTTATTGCATCCTTGCATTTAGACAGGGGGCGACAGAGAATCGCCGTAGCCCATGCTGTAGGTTAGCTTGTAGAACATTCCATTCCAAGACAGCTATCAGACTATACTGTTATGAAATGCTCCCACTGATTTGAGGGTTAATCACCTTCTGAGAGCCCTCATCGATCTCCGTGAGGTCCATCAGCTCTGTAGCTATTTCCTCTGTTCTTAGTGTTGGCACAGGGTCACCAGTAATGACATGTTGTACCTTCACTTTCAAAGTGGAGAATCCGCAATTCAGCTTCCCCTTTTCAAAGAAAATAAGCTTCCCGAAGGAGTTACTTCTATCAGTCTCATAGGAGACACACCACTCATTTACCTTCGTCCAGCTGTTCCGTGGACAGAACACCTTATGAATTCCTCACTGGACTCAGGTCTCCCCGGGACACAGAGGGTGACCTTAGCTAACCTAGATAGGTTGTTAATCTGTACTAGCTCTAATTTGGTTTCCCCCATAAGCCAGGGAGGTACCCAACTGTCTCTTGAAGCCATTTTAGGGACCTATCGTCAGCACAAGTGATCCGTAGGATCTATCTTGAGTAACGAAAGCCCTGAAGAAGTGGGGCTTCTATTTTTGTTTTCCACCGAGATGGTTCTGCTTAAGGTTAAATTGAGTTGAGCCTCAACAATTTCCTGTGAGTTTGCCCAGAGGGTTTTGACGGTCGGTCACTGCCACTCTGAGATGACCGATGGTACCCTCCCTGTAGATGACTGAATCAGCCGCATTTGTATTTGGTGTAGGCGCAGTTGTCTCCGCTCTTCTCCTCTGTTTGAGAGGTGAAGGCATTGAGTCTTGGGACCTAACCATCTTTTTTGCAGCATCTGCATGAGGGGCAGACTTGTTACCTCCCCCAACCACGCCGCATTTTTGCCACTCTTTTTACCAGCAGGTAGACCACTGGCACCCTGGGGTTTGAGTGGCCCGAGTGGTGTTTGTGAGATTGGGCTTCTATGCGTCTCATCGGTTTGACTTTCTACGATTTTATTTTCCATGCCGCAGAGGTTTTGATTTAGAGTGGGTGCACAGGGGATGCACCCACACTTGAAAAATCGACCGTAGCCAGATTCTTGAGTAAGATATCCAATAGGAGTGTAGGGATGTACCCACCCAGCACTGTTGGATGGGACATCCATAACGCACATACCCATCGCAGCATCGGTAAATGGGGCATCTTCAGGGGACGCTGCCATTTTTTCTTTTGACGATGTGTCCGTGGATAAATTTGTCTGATTGTTTTTTACGAAGTCTTTTTACGAAGCAGCACAGCCCATCGACTTAGGTAGCCCCGTTTAGGAAGAAATCGATGTCAAAGTAGAGTGTTGTCTAATCTAGGGGAACTACAACGGCCCCCAGGTAGACTCAGTCATCAGGATTCTTTCATCCACCCGTACAGGTTTTCATGCATGCACAAATATGTGGGTACCTGTATTGGTTAGATTTCTCAACGTTGACCGTCATCCCGGTGTACGGCAGACCGATAGGCCGGGCACAGAGGTTTCTAGGCCTCGGCCCGGCATGACAAGAAGACCGAGAACAAAGGAGTTTTTCGAGTCCTTCCATGTACACGTCCGGCAATTTCTCAAAACATGCAAGCCCCCTCACCACGGCAAGGGACAGGTACATTCGGGCGGGGCGGGGGGGGGGCGATAGCAAATGGCCCTTGAAAGTAAGCTAGAACGAGAAAATCGTAAATCCGCTTGAGTGATACAATTTTCGGCGGTAGTAAGGTTTCAATAGCTTCCTGATCGCTACTTGTATTAATATTCACGATGGAACGTCACAACATCGAAGATAAAATCTACTCGCCGAGCAACACGCGTTTTGCTTCTCCTTATGATATTTATAAAAAGCTCCGCGGTGCACACGTTCCTCATGTTCCGCGACTCACGCAGCTCGCGGACATGGATTTTTCCACAAACGAATCCGGTGTATGTTGATATACAGGAGGTGTCACTACGATTTTGGCACGCTGCAAAGCACCGTAACACATTACACCACAAATTTACCTTTTTTAAATATATGTATAAACGGTTATTAATTTATAGCTAAAGGTTCGTGGAATTGCATTAATTATCCTGAACTGCATCAAACAGAATAGGAATAAATTAATAATAGCAAGGCAAATAAAAAAATCTGATGTGGCCATCGCATAACTTTCCGAACAGACGCAAATTTTTATATTATATTTTTAAATAAAATGGTTACATAATTTCAACAGTAAATCGACGAAAAATTTCATATTTTGCCAAAATAGGAAGAAAAAAACTTTTGAATGCCTATATCTTGCAAACGAAGCATTTTTGGACCCATGTTATTAGAAACTTTTCATCTTATTTTCGTTAGTAGAATGCGGTTTACTGTTTTATTTACAAATACAAAAATTTTTTACAAATACAAAAATTTTTGAAACGCCCTGTATATTTTAGAGAAAAACTTGTAGGACAAAAATGTAGGAAATTCCATAGCGGTAATTTTTTGTTATTACTACTTTTACATATTTAATTTCGTTTCGAAGTTATGACGCATAATGTCATAATAGCTCCAGGTAAACCCCCCTTTCCCGTTACACGATTTAATTTATTTTCATCTGGCCTCGTCCTACGACAGGAAAAGCTTATATGCAAAAGTTGGAATGATTTGCTTGCTTCGTTTAGACGCTATCGTGTTCACAGACGTACATACACACACACACCTATACACGCATTGCATTAACTAGGACGGGCATACCTGTACACGTAATTGTGACGGATCGGTATTTTTACCACCCAACAGATGCTCATTGTATCCACTAGATGGTAGAACCGATCGGTTTTTAAATACACACCGTAGTAACTTCAAAAAACTCATTTTAATAAAGCCGTCTCAATTAATGCAAGACTTACCGAGTGTTAAAATACGTCACAGATAATGTGGTATTACACGTGTGTTAAAAATACGTCACAGCTAATGTAGAATCTAACGTGTGTGTTAGATGTGTGAATTTGGGTGTGTTAAAAATTCGTTAGTTAATTTAGAATACGGAATGTGGTAGAAATTCTTTCGAGGACCGGAGATATATGTAAAAAAACAGTTTTTGCGATACCTACACAGAAGTGACCATTATTAACAAATTTTTAAGGTGGCCGATTTACATGCTATTTGCAAACAACGCATTGATTTAATTAATACATAATTTACAGCTACAAAAATTACACAGAGAATTAGCCGAAGCTTCATGCATAACATATAATTGGACACTTTAGAAAATCTGTCGATACAAAGTTAATTAAAACTTTATTTGTAGACGTAGAAAATCATTCATACGTAGAACTAAAAGAAAGGTACAAATATTGGTCTATCATAGCAATTTTCATATTTGCTCATTGTTATATTTTTTTAAAAAGTTTCTAAAAGAAGGAAAATTACCTAAAAGTTCATTTATTGGCCAATATTTGCAGTTATTGGACACGTCAAGTTTAGTTATCCAACAGTGTTGCACCATGTAACTAGCGATAGCACAAGATAGAATGAGTTAACAAGAGAGACAGCGCTTCACTAGTTCTTATTTCATTGCTAAGGTATTCAACGTGGGTAGTAATTTCTTATTAGTCATACATACACTTGTAATTTTCTTTAAATAAATGAATGCATAATAAAATGAATTATACATAAAATACATAAAATGAATTATATTTTCATAATTTTTTAAATTTCAAAAATTAGGAGAAGGATAAATCATTGATATCTAAAATAAATCATATGAGACACAAATAGTTAAAATCTACTAAATTGCTCTTTAAAAACCAAACTTATTTTAAAACGTTAATTTTCGAAATTTCCAATTTTAGCGCTTAGGTTTTTAATGTAGTTAAGTGTGCGAAACATCAAAAGCATAAATGAAGAATTCCAGCGATAAATCCTAATCAAAATGAAAAATTTGCTTTTCGATTTAGCAATAAACAAATAATTTTAAATTTGAAAAAATTTAGTTTTTCTGAAAGTTTTTCGTTCATTATTTTGGACCTTGATGTTGCAAAACAACTTCAAAACTATTGATTTTTTTTTTATTAATATGTAGTTTCATTAATTTTTGAGATTAAAAATCTCAAATGCCTATTATATTTGTACTTACATTTCGACGGAGTAGAGATTTAGTATAATTTTGATGGTAATCACGTAGAGAGCGGATTTTAGTCTATTATGCCTATCTTTAATATTGAAGGCAATGTGAAATTTTCTTAAAATGTCCACGATTTAAGAAAAATGTGATAATTTGGTGCTATGTTTTTTACGCTATTTTAGCTTTTTTTGGTTTTTTGTACTTATTTTAAGTTTTTGTGCCTATTTAAAGCCTTTTTTGTCTATTTTTCAACGCGACTTAAAAAATTTCTTTTTAACAGTAATATTTATTGCGATCCACTACCCCGAAATTTAATAATTTAATATAAAAAAAGCAATTGGACAAGAATATGTCTTATCATCAGTTATATTCTATTAATTTTATGAATCCGTAATTAGACAAGTTTATATCAGATCACATTTCAGTGAGTAATCACACTAATTCTAATTAGTTTAGGAAACTAAAACTGCAAAATAATTTAGCTTTCCTAAAAACACATTATAATTTTGTGAGCTAGTCCATAAAATTCTTTAGAAAAGCAAGAAATTTCATTGATTGAATCTGTAAATTTGATCAATGACTTTAAGAGACCGCATCAAGTTTAAATTTATGTTTATTTTACGCCTCGTTCAAAATTAGTCGTTATGGGTTTTAGTACCTTTAAGTTACATCACTCCTAATATGTTGACAAACGAGGGTAGTCGAAAGTTGCCTTATTTTATTTTTAGAAAGGGATCAAATAAGTTAGCGATCACTGAGACCGGCGGGTAGTGATAGTGTTACTTTTTTGTTTCTAGTAAACGTCTAGTAAACGTTTGAAGATTATAAACTATCATTATTATTGTTCATCAATATACCGATTGAATTAAGAGCAAACATCAGGAGAATATTAGGAATTTCGGATAACCCAATTTCATCCAGTTATCCGGAAAAAAAATTGGAAAAACCGCAAACATGCTATGTGTGTCCTTCCAAAATTAAAAGGAAGACTTCTTAGCTTTGTGTTTTTGTGCCACAAAGCAATATCTTTGCAGGAACTCTAAAATAATGAGAACTTAAATGCAGGATTAACAGCTAAAAAAAACTAATAATTGATAATGAGTACATTTTTTGATTTTGTTCGACTCGAACAAAATTCTAAAATGGTGACGAGTTTATATAGAACAAAATTGACTACCTTAATAATAATTATTAAATTTTAGTACTATTAATTTGTATGTGGGCAAATTTCAATTCAGATTAAGAGACCTACTACTAACTCTGATGCAACTTTCTGATTCGATAAAATTTGAATACACACCAATATTCGATAAATAAACGCATACCTAGTCAAACGAGATCTCGTTACAACAATAAGAGAAAATTTTATTATTCTAAAATAATCGTGGTCAGTTAATTTAATAAAGCATTGCACTTTTTCTTGCAGTGACGAAATAGCAATTCCGAGTTTTGCGTTTTGTGCAGTTTAAGGCTATTAGTTGAAAATTGTATCGATAACTCAAAACTTTAAAAAGTTATTTAAGAGCAAAGTAGGTACAGTGCTACGGGGACCGAAATCCTACTCACACCTCCTCGGGGTGGTCCCTGGTAACTTGCGGAGGAACCTCAGAGATCGGGCGCGAACCCCGGTGGATGGGGGAAATCCGCAAGGCTGACGTGAGAGGTAACAACAAGGAGACGAACACCAGTCTCCCCCAACGCGAAGCTGAGGGAAGTCGACCCGACAGCGGTGCAGACCGGACAGACCGGGTCAAGACTCCGCACACCAGGTTGCAGAGAGGAGATGAGCCTCGCGGGCCACTACCTAGTGGCTCCCAACACGCATCAGTCCAAAGCGATTCGGGTGATGCCGGGGGGTCATTGCGATCAGCCCGGGCCACGTACTCCGTTGGTGCCCAGCGGGAGCCAGCTAATCCGGTGATGACGCGAGGCCGTAGAAAAACGACCAAGCCGCAGACCATCGCAGACGACAGCGGAAGTAATGCCGAGAAGGTCAATCCCGCTGTCGTCGGGGAGGGGGTTTTAGTCGGTAAGAATCCGACACTAC
Source organism: Podabrus alpinus (assembly GCA_932274525.1). Classification (NCBI taxonomy): domain Eukaryota; kingdom Metazoa; phylum Arthropoda; class Insecta; order Coleoptera; family Cantharidae; genus Podabrus; species Podabrus alpinus. Next base: position 59,568,259 of record OW026457.1, on the reverse strand, counting down.
CACCCCAGATCATCGGGGTGGTGTCTTTTGAAGATTTCCCCCTTCCCTGCATTAAAAAAAAAAAAAAAAAAAAAAAAAAAACACTGCTACTAAGCAATTATCCAGAGATGAGTGTGATCGCTAGGAACTCTAAAATAATGAGAATTTAAAAAATTAATTATACATTTTAGATGTTTATAAATGTTACAAAATTAAATTAATAACATTAAAGGGGTATAATAATAATATGCTATAGGTAACAATAAAAATTGAATTAAAATCTTTTAATTAAATACAGCATTATTTCGACGGTGACCTTCAATAACGTAACAACACAACAAATCGAATATTTTTTTTCATTGGAATGAAAAATTTTGAAATTTATTTATAATAATTGAACAAACGGTATAAGTGCATAATTAAGAATTTAATGTAAGACCATTTCAGAGTTGATTTTATTAAAAAAGTAAATTATGATCAAACTTTCACTTAAACAAACAAAGGCAAGGACGTTGACCGCTCGCATTACCAGATGCGGGGAATTCCCGGAAATATGCTTCGTTTTAATAATGTACTGAACGCAATTTTTTATCTTTTACTTACATTATTATTTAATGATTAATACATTTTAATGAAATTACTTGTTCATAATAAATAAGGCTTCTTGTGATACTTTGTATAGAAGCCTAAAATTAATAAAACAAATCAAAAAAAGCCCTTAGAAGGTAAAGTTGAAAACTTAAAAAAAAATCTTACGTATGAAAAAGTGAAGGGGTTGCCAAAATCTTACAATAAATGAATAGAGATGGGTCTAATATTTAAAAAGCATCCTTTGTGATTGATAAAGTTTTGAAATCTCGTCTAAACAAATTGATTTCGTTAGGATTATAGGATTCCCCCATAATTAACAACGTAATTTTTTCAATGTTTTGACGTGTTAACTCCGAACAAGTACCATAGTAAAATTTCCATAACAAATTCCTCAACATTTATGCAATTTACAAAGATAAATCTATAATTTTGAGCATTTTTATCACCAAAATTTTAGTTGATTTAAGAAGTTGAAATCGTATAACATTAATCGGCAAATTATTCGCACTAAAAATAGTAGGTCATCTGGGGTAAATATGAAGCAAAATATAAAACTCTCAATTTTTAAGGCACTTGGAAATACAAATTAAATATTCTAATTGTACTATCCCATGCAGTTTTTCGTAATCTTTACAATTATGCATAAATATTTGTATAATTACTCGAAACCATGTGCTGCACTTCTTAGTTTTTTTTCGGTAGGTAGTAAATGAAATGCATCTGTAGGTGATGAAAATTAAAATAAACGCTCCAATTTTATTAAAATGCAATTAATTTTAATGAAAAAATCGGATTAATTTATAAAACAAACAGCAAATACATAATAACAAACTAAAACTAACCGTTAAAGAAGAATTCTAAATTCGGAAAAAATCTTAATTTTAAATAAATCAATTAATTAAAACAAAACACAAAATACATTATTTAACAATGGGAAAAAATGAAACAAGATACAAATTACTTTTACCACACTTTTACTATTATACAGGGTGTCCCCGTGACCGTGGAGAACCTTTGAGGTGGTGATAAAGGACACTTTTCTAAGACAAATTTTCAAATAAAATTTTTGCCCAAGTCCAAACCCTTGGGGGGTACCTCCCTTTAAAGCAATTTTTTGAATTTCTAATTTCAAACGGCCATAGCTCCGATATTATTGATTTTTTTAGGTTAATGGATTAGAACTTTTTTAAAGATCATTCGCTTGTCTACAAATTAGGTTATAACCCCTTATCGTGTAGAATCAACGGATTTCGGGTTATAAATTAAATTAAGGGAAAAAATGTTTAAAAAATTCAGGTTTTTTTTTTAATTTTCTTGCGAACCCCGTATCTCTTAAAGGAAACGTCTAAGAGAAAAACTAATGGCCCAAACCGGATAGGGAATTTAACGGGCTACAACTTTCGTCAAATAAATTTTTTTGGGCAACCAACCGTTTTCACAGAAACTCTGGAAATAATGAACAAGGTGTAGGTAAAAAAATAAATTCACAATTTTTACAATTTTAAAAAAACAGTTAAAAACTGCCCGAAAAAATCTGAAATTTTACACGTACGCTCACCATTTTTGACCGCCCATAATAGCAATTAAGAATCTACAAAAATATCAATAAATTTTTGAAATTTGAATATGTAAAAATATTCGAATAATTTAAAAGTAAAGTGCAATACTAGACAATTTTAAAAAAACAGTTAAAAACTGCCCGAAAAAATCTGAAATTTTACACGTACGCTCACCATTTTTGACCGCCCATAATAGCAATTAAGGATCTCCAAAATTAACAATAAATTTTTGAAATTTGAATTTGTAAAAATATTCGAATAATTTAAAACCATCAAAGAGCAAAACTTGACAATTTTAAAAAAACAGTTAAAAACTGCCCGAAAAAATCTGAAATTTTACACGTACGCTCACCATTTTTGACCGCCCATAATAGCAATTAAGAATCTACAAAAATATCAATAAATTTTTGAAATTTGAATATGTAAAAATATTCGAATAATTTAAAAGTAAAGTGCAATACTAGACAATTTTAAAAAAACAGTTAAAAACTGCCCGAAAAAATCTGAAATTTTACACGTACGCTCACCATTTTTGACCGCCCATAATAGCAATTAAGGATCTCCAAAATTAACAATAAATTTTTGAAATTTGAATTTGTAAAAATATTCGAATAATTTAAAACCATCAAAGAGCAAAACTTGACAATTTTAAAAAAACAGTTAAAAACTGCCCGAAAAAATCTGAAATTTTACACGTACGCTCACCATTTTTGACCGCCCATAATAGCAATTAAGGATCTCCAAAATTATCTATAAATTTTTGAAATTTGAATTTGTAAAAATATTCGAATAATTTGTTACACCACGTTCTGCATCCACGACACCTTTCCAACAGGTAATAAAAGGTTGGCTAGCTCAAAGTCGCGAAGGGGTGGGTTGGTGGAAGGAATGAAAGGGTCGTGTGACGGCACGTCGCAAAGCGTGTGTTTCCTATCGACGACCGGGCAATCCTCGATCGCGATTCTAAAAATTGTCAAAATCGGTGTGAATAATTTACACAGGGGGGGAGTTAAGTCAAAATCGAGGGGGTTAATATACACGAGGGAGTTTAAATGGGCGCCACGCATACGAAGAAATGAATCTCTTTGAAGGGGACTGGTTATCACACCTTCCAAGCTGGTACGCGACAACTTGATGATCTTACAGCGAACTCTCACTCCGGAAAAACCTCGCTCAATGACCTTACCTTTACAGGAGGCGAACTTTCCGTTGGTGAAAATAGCTAAATAAACATTAACACAACAATAATAATAACACACAAAGTTGGGAAATAATAAAAATGTATTAAATAAAATAATATCAGGGGGGAGTTGACAAGGTTTACACAAGATGCTATCAAATTTACATGTCTTGTATAAAAATAAATATGTACAGTTGACGGAACCTTTCCGTGTGGTTTCCGTTGCGAAACTAATACTCGTAAAACAATTACTCTTACAAAAATACAAAAGGTTAATTTGCATGAAAGGGGGGGCGTACTGAATACAGCACTCCACCAAAATAAATAGTTACTTAAGCGCAACTTGATAATATTCAAAACTATGATTCATAAAATTGATCATGGAACTTAATCAATGCAATTGATCATCAAAATTCCCAACAACGGGACAAACAAACTTTAGCTACAATACTAAACTTGAAACGTTACGTTAAATTGTTTGGTTACATTCTGAACGCTCGAATGGCGTGGTAAAAGTTACGTTAATAATAGATAGTAATATTAAGTTAAATAAAAGGTATACAAAATGGTTGCGATATCGTCTTCCAGGGTTGAACTGAACGTTCATAAACACAACTAATGGTCAATAGGACCAATTAACATCACAATCTTAAAAATATAAAAAGGTTTCTTACTTAATTTGGGTGGTTGATGTTCGACCTCTAGGTAAAGTCGATGACGGGTCCTTCAGGAGTGAGATTTCGTCTTCAGAACGTAGAATGAAGCTGAATGTGATGTCTCAAACCATATCAGAAGGGCAGCGTAATAACCAGCTTCCCAAAAACTCTTCAAATCGGAAGGTGGTGAAATAACAGGGTGGTTCACGCACTGTATTTCACGATAAAATAGGGGTCTCCGTACGAAATAATTCACTATGTTAGTTATTCGCGAAGTGACAAATAATTCAAGCCGGCACTGTCTAAGTAAGAAATGTTAATGTGGTGTCCGATAAAAAAGAACGATTGGAATGCACACATGGGTTGGAAGTGCAACACCTGTTTTGTACCATTCGATAAAAGCAATGCTACGTACTTGCCTTATGAGCGGCAAGCAATAACTCGACGTGATTAACGTGATAAACAGATGGTATAAAAAGTCCGATAATTGATTCAATGTTTAGTAACAATAGACGATATTAATTGTTCGATCACTTATTAAATATTAGCAACAATTGACGATATTAATGTTCGATAAAATATTGAAGGTTTAGCAACAATTGACGATATTCTGGTTCGATAAAATATTGAAGGTTTAGCAACAATTGACGATATTCTGGTTCGATAAAATATTGAAGGTTTAATAACAATTGACGATATTCTGGTTTGATAAAATATTAATTGTTTAACAACAATTGACGATATTAATTGTTCGATAGTACCTGCAGTTGACACACACTAATTTTTAGCACAAATGACTTGTATTTATTTAAAGACCTCTAATAAATGTGAGACCTCGATAGTTAATTCCGCTTTTGGAAGCGCTAAGATACGAAAAAGGTAGTATCAGATTCCAAGTGAATCTCTCCGAATATGCAATTTGCAGCTCAATTTATGCATTCTCCCTACTCTGATTTAGGATTTTTCCCACTTACTGATTGATTTGGATCCTTGTAATTGGGTCCTATAAATTTAGAAAGAAGGGCGACGCGATTTAATTGGACAATACCTAGAGTGTGAGAGCACACTTTCTTCTTTCTCCATGCAAAGTGTATCGAGAAGTTTTGCAGGACACGTGCGAGCAAAACAATTTTTTGCTCGTCTGGTCGGACGAAAGGGTCTAACTTTTGCACTTTTTGTTGGTTTTTATCGAAGTTTTAAAATTGCGAAATCGCTATGCTTTCCATGTTAAAAATTAACACATGAGTTTGCAAGTCGATGCCTGTCTAAGATAACGATGTCGAATGCATTCGTTCCCATGGTCTTACCATCGCACGTGCCCGTTTTTGTATCGACGGCCGACGTGGATTTATGGATCGCATAAAAGTTTCTCTCAGTCGTTTGAAAGATTATAGTAAAGTATAGGTATGAGTTGACGTTTAGTTTGCAACGTTAATGAATAGAGAATTTATTGTTGATGAGGTGAATTATGGATTAATGCTACGTCAACATTATTAACACTTCCTCATCTACCGTATGGTTTATTGTACGTGTATTAAAATATTTGATGATACTTTCCTAACTATACAATTCTTAAGATTATTGTGCATTTGCAAAACGTAAATTTATTAGTTGAGCGAATGTTTCAATCTTTTATTTTTACAACCCGACCTAAAAATGTTTTCTCAAAGAGTAATTTTCAACGGATCGATTCGAAATTTAAAATATAAGTTTAATAGATCATAAACGCAAAATCTAAGGGTGCGCCCGATGCGCGGAATAAGGTGACACTCCCCTTACGTCAAGAGTTGTTATCCCTAACTACTCTTCAACTGGGACGCGCGCAACCTCAACCGAAACAAAAACTGTCCTACGATAAACCATCAACACTTATAGTGCTGCAACATCTACTCAACTAGTGACTAGACTATACGTATATGCCGGGAAAGAGAGAGAAGGTTCACCTAACCCTAGGCTTAATCAACCCGTGAGTCGTAGTGACTCCTACATGAGAGGGCGGTTCGCGAAATCACGCGATCATTCGCTGGCCGTGGGACCCACAAATGTCTGTGAAGACACCGGACTCTAGATCAAGGTAGACCTGAGCTAAGGTAACACTTCCTTGGCGTACTCATATTTACAAAGCCTTCTCTAAAATGGTTCAGTCGATGGGGACTGTCTGCCTTTTTCAATACGTTGAAAAAACAGAGTAAAAAAAGACGTGTGCTTGGCTGGATCATATTTACAAAAGCCGTTTGATGCACTTCAGTAGATGGGGACTGTCTGTTTTATCAGTTATCGTTGGTGAAACAGAGAAAAAAACTTGCGCTTAGCTTGATCAAATTTACAAAGCCGTTTGAGAGATCACTAACCTTCCTCATGACTTCGATCCGGACGAGATGATCGGAAGAGAGAGAAGAGGTAATGATGGGGGGGCGAGAAAAAAATTTGAGATGGGGTGACAACCTATGAGGGACAGTCGAGGGAACAAATCCTCGATTCGTCCGGCTTGATCACGGATGTACACGAAAAAAAAAAAAATGTGGGGCATAATCGACAATCCAGATCGGGATGGGGTAATAAACTACAAGGGCAGTCGAGGGAACTTGTCCTCGATCCGTCCGTGTTGTACCTTGATGTATACAAAAAAAGAAAAGAAACATGGGGCCTAGCCATGAATCGGGTTTCCACTGAATAAAAAAATATTCGTGGGGCATAGTTGACGGTACGGGTCGGGATGGTTTGCTTCCATCAGTGTAGTCGAAGGGAACGTCCTTGAACCACACTGACGTAAACGGGAGCTTTCATTGAATACAAAAAAAACCGTGGGGCCTAACCGTGGACCTACACAATCTATCGCCTCACAAAAAAAATGAAGCTAGCACAACTAAGGTTGACTCTACCAACGCTAGTGGTGAGTTTTGATGTGCAAAAAAAAACATCGTCATTTATTGAGAAGTCCTGCGGTGATCGGCACCGGAGAAAACTTCACTCTAAATGTTGTCTTACACAGGTAGTGTTAGTGCAAGACGGGGACGTTGTACCAGTGGAACGTATCCACTAGGGTACAAGGCCACAAAAGATCATAACATGTAACATAAGGGGGGGGTTTAGAAGTTGAACGACGGCTGGATCAAATTTACAAAGCCGGTCCTATCTAATTCGGTAGGCGGGGGGGGTTTGATTAATTTAAACGGGACTAAAGTGATCGTTATACACGAAAAAAAATTTAACAACAAAAAAAGATATACGAAAACTGACTGAAATTCGAAATGGTGACAACCGTCCGGGTTGCACCTAAATGTTTGCTCAAAAATATATGAAGTGACTCTACTGTATAAAACTGACGAATGTGAGAAATAATTTTTCTCCAAAAGGTCAAAACGTAACTATGAAATTAACGCATGACTAATGATAACATTGGGTAATCAATTCAATGTAATCCTAGTCTCTACTTGATTCAACTGAGCGATTGATTGGGTGATTAGGCCAATGGTTCGCTAAGCGTACCCTCTAAATCCATAAACAATAATTTCCGAAATGGTTGACTGAAAATTCAAAAAAAATTCGAGATTACAAAATGACATGCCGGAAAATTCAAAAAAAACAAACTCGAGATTACAAAAATGACTTGCGAGATAAACAATGAAGCAAAAAGAAAAATGACCCGTTTATACTTTGGGGGCACGTAGTTTTCTGTCGTACGATAGGGACATAACAAATATCTCCCTTAACCTCAATGACTTAAAGCTATCTTAAAAGTACCCAAACTTAACGCTAACTAAATCGATACCTAAAATTAACTAAACCGAAATCTAAACTGAACTTACTGCTACCTAAATCGAAATCTAAACTAATCCTTACGTACTAAAAGCGCGAGAGAAAAAAATTTACACAGAGAAAAAAAATGTTCCACGTCCTAGGTCTTAAACAAATCTGAAGCCGTTGTGACCGTTGCAAGAGAGGGCGGTTCGCGAAGTCACGGGATCGTTCGCTTGCCGTGAGACCCACAATCACAAACAGAAACGCTGAACTCTAGCTTGGGTTGGACCCGAAAACGTGGTAAAAGTTGGGAGGCGTCAAAATATATGCCTCTGGGATGAACAGATCAAATTTACAAGTTCGCCCCTAATGGGTTTGTTCTTCCTTAGACCGGCAGGTGTTATGACCGTGTAGCATAGTTGTAGTCAATCTATTATTCCCTAACAAAAGGTAAATTTCCCAGAGTGTTGCTTCGAGTTATAACCCCTTACTTCTGTACGAAATTCCCTTACTAAGAAGGTTCCTTTGGGGCAGATTTTCATCCGCCAAAAAAAAATGGGACGATAATTCACCGGGGAATGGACTAAGCCCACGAAATTACTTTATAACCCTGGGGTTTGGATCGTTATCCAACTGTGGATCAACGTCCAAAAAAAATGTTTATCTAGCAGTGGAACTATGTTCAGCATGATAATTCGATAGCTCGATGAGAAGTGGGTCACTCTAAACAACTATTAACTATGACAACCTTACTACAAAAAATAAAATTCGGTAAAATTTTCCTAAAGGGTATGTTACAATAAACTTCCCCTAAAGGGTGTGTTGCGACAAATGATTTGTCCGAAATTGGACACAAGTCCAAACAATACAACACGGCATGAGGCAATGTCTAATGCAATTGCATTCTCAGCCCTGATCTTAATTTCAATTTCGAAAACGAAAACGAAAAAAAACTAAAAAAAATCTATTTTAAACGGTACTCGATACCAGGAAAGAACGGTGAGGGATGGTGGGGGCAAGTTAACGTCGTGCGATTGACAAAAAGACATGGTCAGTGTGTATGAAGCGACAGTGACGCACTGACCTCAACCCGAAATAATAACTAGATGTTACCCTACCACTAACTTAAAGAAAAATGTCACAATGGACTGGGATTCAAAAACTCTTTGATTGATTTGATTCACCAAAGAAAACTCTACGTTAAACTTTAAATTCAAAAAAAACTCAAAAATAAACTTTAACTGACTTCAAGCAACTTCAAAAAAACTTTAAAAAACTTTAACTTAAATTCAAAAAAAACTTTCAACTGAATTTGAAAACTTTCAATCTAATTTGAAAAACTATTAATCAAGTTTGAAAAACTTTTGATTAAATTCAAAACAACATTCCATTAATTTCAAAAAAAAATTCCCCTCAATTCGAAAAAACTTTTCGTTAAACTGAAAAAAAAAAACTTGGCTCCAAAGGCCGATATTAAATTCAAAATGTTTATCTTAATTCACGAAAAAACTTGACGTTAAACTAAAAAACTTGAATTCAAATGGTAACATGAAATTCAAAATGTTTACTTTAAAAAACTTGAAGTTAACAATAACTCAAACTGCTCTAGATCAAACTCAAAATTCGGAAATACGTCTGCAAATGAAATTCAAAAAAAAACTTTTACTATTCCACTAAATGTGTGCATAAAATCTCAAAACTACACCCACAAAACTAACTTCGAAGATTGAACCTTGAAACTAAATTCAAAAAAAATTTTAGAAAAACTTTACGTTAAATGTCCATACAAAATTCAAAATATTAAAAAAATAAATGCGTAACCTAATGAAGTGCGTAAATGCGTAAGTGCGTGACCCGTAGTAAAGCGTAAGAATGCGTACGAAACGCTTTGTGTCTTGTTCGAGACACATGCAAACAAAAAAAATGCGTAATAAGTGTACGGTGTTACTAGCATAAAATACGTATGGAAACGAGTGCGTAAATAACATGCGTACTTAAACATACTTGATCTAGATGTGAACATGTGTGCTAGGCACAACAAAAAAACTTTCTATCGCTATATGCTAAAGATGAAAAAAAACAAGGTTCGCTATAAACGGTACGCAGTGACAATGCGTAACGGTGCGTAGAAGACGCAGATTCAAATCTTTTATCGTTAATTGCTGAAGGCTAATACAAATTTGTTACTAAAGTTTTCGATGTGAGGGAGGGTGGCATTGTTAAGGGATTGTGCGTTAGGGTGGTTTTCGTTCTACAGAAAGGGTTGCGAAATACAGGGTAGACTTTCAACGTCCGATATAGACGGTAAGGGTTCACACAAAAAAATGGTGAAACGAGAAAAAAACTTTAAACTAAGTTGAGTGACAAGTAAGAGTTTTCAACGAAATTTAAGGGTTGCGGTATCATCGCCACGTTAGGGCGGTAAGGGTGTTCGCAGTTTTACGTCATGCACGGGACAATAAGGGTTGTACACGCCAAAACGGCATTATAAACCGGTAAAAAAATGTAAGTTGTTTCGGTCTACAGTCAGCGGTGGTCCGCACCAGACCTGACCTCCTCGATTCAACCTAATAAACACGCAATAAAAACAAAGCGAAATGTTATGGCGACATTTCCTTAAAAGTACAAAAAGCAAGGTAAAATGTTATGATGACATTTTACAATACAACGAGAAAAAAATTTAACAATAATGACTAAGGACTAAATACATTCGCAACGACACACACGCACTAAAAAAAATTCATTCATACATTCACACGAAAAACAAACACACACAAAAATCTTAATATTAAAATCGGGGCTTTAGTTTCTCTTAATTGGAGCATTATGCCCTGCAACGATTTTTTTCTTGGTCCTACTCTGTCTGGGGTTACAATGGGGACAAGTTTTTGTGGTCTCATCTTTTCTCCCACAACGATAGCAATATATACGTTTCTGCGGAACGGTACAACGCAACGCTAAATGTCCTGTGCCACCACAATTCCAACACAAAAGGGTGTTATTATTTGTCTTATTATGAATACGGCTCTTACACCCGAATTCACCATTACTTTGCTCGTCATTACGCGGTCCGCTAAAATTTTCGGACTCGTCCCGGGATAAATTTTCAATTTCTCTTACTGACATATTTTCTTTTGTCAGTATAGAGACGTTTTCGACCTGACCTGAAATTCGTAAGTGAAACTTCACGATCGGGGTTGATATTTCGAAATTTCTATTCGAATTCGCCGCTTCGACGGTACCGCGATCAACAGGGGGTTCTTTTGTAATTTCCTCCACGGTATTGGACCTAAAATCTCTCTCCGTCCGGGAGTCTGCTAATAGTAAGCCATAAGTTGACCTAAATTCCTCCAATTGATCTAAAATCCTAAGTTTGGAGTCTTTATCTTTTATTAATACGGGTTTTGATTTAAATAATCGATTAAAATAATGCGTTAGTTTCGTCTCTATGTTCATTTCTAGATTGGGTTTCTGATCACGCGAAACTTCTAAGCGACCAAGTAACTTTTTAATAATTAACACGCCTTCTTTTAAAGCTGCTAAATCTTCCGCAAAGGAAAACGGATACCATAATAAAATGTATTTTTCACCCTGTTCCTCTTTCATAAGGGCTGATACTAATTCATCGCGTAATTCTCTTAATGAACCGTGAAAAGGTAAACCTCTAATTTTTAATTCGTATTGGACCTCGTCCTTTCGCAACTTGTCCGGTACAATCCTGAATGCCATTATTAATCGAAATGAATAAATTTAATTAAATACAAAAAAGGATTCGCGGAACACGACTCTACTTTGTTCTCTGAACAACTAATGGTAAACGGAAATACAATATTTGATCTTAAAATCGCGATAATTTTCACTTTTAAATTTAAATAGGGGGGCGTTATGGAATCTCGTTAGTCCATTCATGCGCGTCGGTACTATTTTAAAAATTGAAATCTTAATTCAAAACTTCGTGATTTACAAAATTTGACGTAATGTGCCAAAAGGGCTTTCTTGACAGCCGCCTAGTTGAACGCTAAATTATTTTTTTCAACTTACAAAAATTAATTCGGAATTTACTCGATTTACAACAAAAGGAAATTCGATACCATAACATGCCAAAAAGGCTTTATCGATAGCACCACGTTGGCCGCGCCAAATTATTATCCTGTTACACCACGTTCTGCATCCACGACACCTTTCCAACAGGTAATAAAAGGTTGGCTAGCTCAAAGTCGCGAAGGGGTGGGTTGGTGGAAGGAATGAAAGGGTCGTGTGACGGCACGTCGCAAAGCGTGTGTTTCCTATCGACGACCGGGCAATCCTCGATCGCGATTCTAAAAATTGTCAAAATCGGTGTGAATAATTTACACAGGGGGGGAGTTAAGTCAAAATCGAGGGGGTTAATATACACGAGGGAGTTTAAATGGGCGCCACGCATACGAAGAAATGAATCTCTTTGAAGGGGACTGGTTATCACACCTTCCAAGCTGGTACGCGACAACTTGATGATCTTACAGCGAACTCTCACTCCGGAAAAACCTCGCTCAATGACCTTACCTTTACAGGAGGCGAACTTTCCGTTGGTGAAAATAGCTAAATAAACATTAACACAACAATAATAATAACACACAAAGTTGGGAAATAATAAAAATGTATTAAATAAAATAATATCAGGGGGGAGTTGACAAGGTTTACACAAGATGCTATCAAATTTACATGTCTTGTATAAAAATAAATATGTACAGTTGACGGAACCTTTCCGTGTGGTTTCCGTTGCGAAACTAATACTCGTAAAACAATTACTCTTACAAAAATACAAAAGGTTAATTTGCATGAAAGGGGGGGCGTACTGAATACAGCACTCCACCAAAATAAATAGTTACTTAAGCGCAACTTGATAATATTCAAAACTATGATTCATAAAATTGATCATGGAACTTAATCAATGCAATTGATCATCAAAATTCCCAACAACGGGACAAACAAACTTTAGCTACAATACTAAACTTGAAACGTTACGTTAAATTGTTTGGTTACATTCTGAACGCTCGAATGGCGTGGTAAAAGTTACGTTAATAATAGATAGTAATATTAAGTTAAATAAAAGGTATACAAAATGGTTGCGATATCGTCTTCCAGGGTTGAACTGAACGTTCATAAACACAACTAATGGTCAATAGGACCAATTAACATCACAATCTTAAAAATATAAAAAGGTTTCTTACTTAATTTGGGTGGTTGATGTTCGACCTCTAGGTAAAGTCGATGACGGGTCCTTCAGGAGTGAGATTTCGTCTTCAGAACGTAGAATGAAGCTGAATGTGATGTCTCAAACCATATCAGAAGGGCAGCGTAATAACCAGCTTCCCAAAAACTCTTCAAATCGGAAGGTGGTGAAATAACAGGGTGGTTCACGCACTGTATTTCACGATAAAATAGGGGTCTCCGTACGAAATAATTCACTATGTTAGTTATTCGCGAAGTGACAAATAATTCAAGCCGGCACTGTCTAAGTAAGAAATGTTAATGTGGTGTCCGATAAAAAAGAACGATTGGAATGCACACATGGGTTGGAAGTGCAACACCTGTTTTGTACCATTCGATAAAAGCAATGCTACGTACTTGCCTTATGAGCGGCAAGCAATAACTCGACGTGATAAACAGATGGTATAAAAAGTCCGATAATTGATTCAATGTTTAGTAACAATAGACGATATTAATTGTTCGATCACTTATTAAATATTAGCAACAATTGACGATATTAATGTTCGATAAAATATTGAAGGTTTAGCAACAATTGACGATATTCTGGTTCGATAAAATATTGAAGGTTTAGCAACAATTGACGATATTCTGGTTCGATAAAATATTGAAGGTTTAATAACAATTGACGATATTCTGGTTTGATAAAATATTAATTGTTTAACAACAATTGACGATATTAATTGTTCGATAGTACCTGCAGTTGACACACACTAATTTTTAGCACAAATGACTTGTATTTATTTAAAGACCTCTAATAAATGTGAGACCTCGATAGTTAATTCCGCTTTTGGAAGCGCTAAGATACGAAAAAGGTAGTATCAGATTCCAAGTGAATCTCTCCGAATATGCAATTTGCAGCTCAATTTATGCATTCTCCCTACTCTGATTTAGGATTTTTCCCACTTACTGATTGATTTGGATCCTTGTAATTGGGTCCTATAAATTTAGAAAGAAGGGCGACGCGATTTAATTGGACAATACCTAGAGTGTGAGAGCACACTTTCTTCTTTCTCCATGCAAAGTGTATCGAGAAGTTTTGCAGGACACGTGCGAGCAAAACAATTTTTTGCTCGTCTGGTCGGACGAAAGGGTCTAACTTTTGCACTTTTTGTTGGTTTTTATCGAAGTTTTAAAATTGCGAAATCGCTATGCTTTCCATGTTAAAAATTAACACATGAGTTTGCAAGTCGATGCCTGTCTAAGATAACGATGTCGAATGCATTCGTTCCCATGGTCTTACCATCGCACGTGCCCGTTTTTGTATCGACGGCCGACGTGGATTTATGGATCGCATAAAAGTTTCTCTCAGTCGTTTGAAAGATTATAGTAAAGTATAGGTATGAGTTGACGTTTAGTTTGCAACGTTAATGAATAGAGAATTTATTGTTGATGAGGTGAATTATGGATTAATGCTACGTCAACATTATTAACACTTCCTCATCTACCGTATGGTTTATTGTACGTGTATTAAAATATTTGATGATACTTTCCTAACTATACAATTCTTAAGATTATTGTGCATTTGCAAAACGTAAATTTATTAGTTGAGCGAATGTTTCAATCTTTTATTTTTACAACCCGACCTAAAAATGTTTTCTCAAAGAGTAATTTTCAACGGATCGATTCGAAATTTAAAATATAAGTTTAATAGATCATAAACGCAAAATCTAAGGGTGCGCCCGATGCGCGGAATAAGGTGACAAATTTAAAAGTAAAGTGCAATACTAGACAATTTTAAAAAAACAGTTAAAAACTGCCCGAAAAAATCTGAAATTTTACACGTACGCTCACCATTTTTGAGCGCCCATAATAGCAATGAATCTGTAAATTTGATCAATGACTGTAAGAGACCGCATCAAGTTAAATTTATGTTTATTTTACGCCTCGTTCAAAATTAGTCGTTATGGGTTTTAGTACCTTTAAGTTACATCACTCCTAATATGTTGACAAACGAGGGTAGTCGAAAGTTGCCTTATTTTATTTTTAGAAAGGGATCAAATAAGTTAGCGGTCACTGAGACCGGCGGGTAGTGATAGTGTTACTTTTTTGTTTCTAATAGTAAACGTCTAGTAAACGTTTGAAGATTATAAACTATCATTATTATTGTTCATCAATATACCGATTGAATTAAGAGCAAACATCAGGAGAATATTAGGAATTTCGGATAACCCAATTTCATCCAGTTATCCGGAAAAAAAATTGGAAAAACCGCAAACATGCTATGTGTGTCCTTCCAAAATTAAAAGGAAGACTTCTTAGCTTTGTTTTTTTGTGCCACAAAGCAATATCTTTGCAGGAACTCTAAAATAATGACAACTTAAATGCAGGATTAACAGCTAAAAAAAACTAATAATTGATAATGAGTACATTTTTTGATTTTGTTCGACTCTGAACAAAATTCTAAAATGGTGACGAGTTTATACAGAACAAAATTGACTACCTTAATAATAATTATTAAATTTTAGTACTATTAATTTGTATGTGGGCAAATTTCAATTCTTTTTTTTTTAAACTAAAGAATCAATTAAAATAATTCAACCATTAAAAATATCAGTGTTTGAAGTTGTATTGCAATAATGAAGTAAAGATTTCCAGGAAAACCATATTTTTTCTAATTTAAAATTTGCTTATCCACACCAATATTCGATAAAATTTGAATACACACCAATATTCGATAAATAAACGCATACCTAGTCAAACGAGATCTCGTTACAACAATAAGAGAAAATTTTATTATTCTAAAATAATCGTGGTCAGTTAATTTAATAAAGCATTGCACTTTTTCTTGCAGTGACGAAATAGCAATTCCGAGTTTTGCGTTTTGTGCAGTTTAAGGCTATTAGTTGAAAATTGTATCGATAACTCAAAACTTTAAAAAGTTATTTAAGAGCAAAGTAGGTACAGTCCAATATTTGGACTTGGTCCACTTTAGCTGTGAACCCCTCATTGTAAATCGACAGTGTTAAGACACTAAATTTTACTTTTAAAATTTTCTATATTTCATAATTTTAGGACAAAAACAAACAATAATTACCTATGTACATAATAATATAATTTACAAATTACAGCAGTAAATAAAACAAAAATAAATACTTTTTTAATTTTATTAAATAGTAATCTGGGCAATTTTCAAATAAAAGATAATTATACTAAGCCTTGTCTATTATTAGTCATGCATGTCGGTGTAGTGTAACATGATCCACCATTGCGCTGTTGCCGAGAGTATTGCAAAAAATTCGAAATTTGGAGACCAAAAAATGCTATACATACGCGGAGGCTTCTTAAACCGTGCGACATATTCTCTTATGCGAGTTACCGATGGTGGCGAACCTAGCGGGAGTTAATATGAACCTTATTGTATAAAACTACAAGTGTACATGACCATTTGGACTCTGAGCGAAAGTTGGCCATTCGACTCGTAGCGACTTCAAGATTCATAATCCTAGTTTTTAATGGGGAAACGTTTTCGACTCCGATTTCGGAGTAAAAATCGCAAACTCGGAGTCGAACTAGATTTCTTGATATACTTATTGGAGGCGTATTAGTACTAAATGCACGTATACGTATTATATTTATTACAAATACTACTAGCGCAGGGGTATTTTTAATGCTAGTATTACCTACATCAACAATAAATTCTATTATTGTTTTGGAAAACAACATAAAATTGATGAAAAAGTTCACGAACTGATGTAATACAGTGAATGGCAATGATAAGGAATTGTTGAACATTATACGACGCTACTGTAATTTTATGAGGTGTATAATAAGCTTGTTATATTTGGGAAATAACATGTAACATGCAGATTTTAATCCTTTTAAGAAAATTGTCACAGTTAATGTAGTATCGCAAGTTGTCACAGTTAATGTGACACCGACGACAATAACACTCCGCTAGGGGGCGCAAAAATCAGTATATTTTACATCAGTTATAGTTAATGCAAAGTGAGTAAAACTAACACTCTTCACATTTCACGGAATTGTCACGGATTTTCTCTTTTTGGCATAATAGAGATAAGCAATACGTCAGAAGTTGATATATGAAGAGAAAAAATTGTGACGGATCGGAAAATCCGTCACAATTTTCGGAATCCGTCACAGCTTAGTGATATGCACACACAAGTCGTCACAGTTAATGTAACACCAACACACACACACACACACACACACATACAGACATCCTTCCAAAAATGATAAAAATGGATTCAGGGGACCTCAAAACGTGAACATCTGTCAAAAAATTGGGGGGTCAAATTTTGTCTGATAACAATACTTTCCTTACCTAGGGGTTCGGAAAGTAAAAATAAGCACAATAATTTTCTCTTGTATTAGAAACAATACTATAATGACGGAATAACAGATTTTATAAATAATTTTTTGCAACAAAATTGTTGTTTTAATGATGAGATGGGAAACAACGCACCCTGTACTTCAATTTTGAATGTGTACGTAGCTACATGAAATTGAGTTGCCAGATTTTTATTTTTTACCAAGTATATTTTTGTCCTTTCTTTTTTAAGAAGTCACGATTTATATTGAGAATGCAATAATTTTGTTATTTTTTAAAATTTATCAAAATAAGTTATTAAAAGTAAATAAAAATATTTAATAATAACAACTGATAATTTTAATTTAAAAAATTAGTATTGTACTTTTTCTAAGAATTTTATTTTAGAAATAAGACAATTTTGTACTATCAAATTTGATCATGTACATTTCAATCTCGTATTTGCTTATGATGCTATTTTGACCTGTGAGAATATTGCTGCATCTGGGAGATGACTATTCCTACTGCAGAGTTTTTCAATTTAAATTGATCCATAAACCCGTTCTCTAAAACATTACAAAACTTCAATAGTATTTTTACGTAATACCTTGGATAATACCGCATACGACGAGAAAAATATCGGAAAAAGTATATATGAACAAAAATTGTAGAGAACTATTCTGCAACATATTTAATTAAATTTCGGGAAATTCCTGTTAACAAAATTGTTTTAAATTATTGTAATATACATGTTTTTTGGTACCTAATTCCTAGGTAAGGTATAATGAACTTGTTAGGCAATGCGTTTATTCCCGGCCTCCTTTACCAAATTTTAGTAATCGATTTTTGTAACATACTTCTTGTAAT
This sequence comes from Podabrus alpinus, assembly GCA_932274525.1. Lineage (NCBI taxonomy): Eukaryota > Metazoa > Arthropoda > Insecta > Coleoptera > Cantharidae > Podabrus > Podabrus alpinus. The sequence goes on along the minus strand of OW026457.1, from coordinate 59,550,169 downwards.
TTATTGATATGATGGGAAATATATTATTTATAGTACTACATTAAGATGTTTTTTTGACCAGATATCAAAATAGAGAACCAACTCTTAAATCTACAACATGTTGATATTAACCCTAAGGCCGAGCTAAGAAAATCCGCAAAGTTTCCTTGCAACTGCCAAACCAACAATCACTCCAAACCACTGATATAGTTACAATAAATTGAACTTGATGGTTCGCCAAACTTGATAACATAATAATGATAAATCGCTTACGTTTGACATACGAATACCTACCAACACTCAGTTGGTTTTTCCTCATCTGACTCACGAGATTATAAGTATGAAATGACTCTTTACATGACATAACTGTCATGTATAGTGTCATAAATTGCTTTGTGCACGATACTGTAAAACTTAATAGAAATTCCAGAACAAAACTTCTTACATGCAAGTAATACGGTGGAGACGAGTTATTTCTTAGATTTTGATTTGAAACGCTACAAAACAAGTAGGCGGTTACTATAATCGATTTTTATTTATCCATAACTTTCACTTAAATATTTTTTTTAGAATGTAACTTACCTTCCGATATAGTTTAATTATATAGATTTCTGTTTTTCAAAAATAAATAGTAACTGTTTATCCCGAAATCACGAATTGTTAAATGCTTCTGATATAATTTAACTACCTTATGAAATCTGTGCAACTGCCAAGTACATCTTGTTATCTAACTTTAAATAGATTTTAACTTATTTCATTAACAAACTTACTAGATATTTAATTAAATATCTTTGGAAGTAATCACTTTCAACGTTATTTGTTAAAGTAACTTTATAATATTTAATCAAACCAAAAACAATAATTGTTGACGTTCTAAAATTTAGATAATAACCTGTCTAAATCCAAAATTAAATTTTCAATTTTCAGATACAGGGACGTTTGAATTCAAGGACGTTGGATACGAGGACTATGAAAAACATAAGTTCAGTTACTGTTCTTATAAAATGCGTAACTTCGATGTATTGTTTTTCAGATAGATGCGGTGGACGCTCCTGAAACGTTAACGATGGTTGGGTGCGAACAAAACATCATTACAGTGTACTTATCAATATATTTCGAAGTATTCTGTAATAAGTATTTCGTTTTAAGGTATGAAATTTTAACGTCAAGGATTGAACGGTAAGTGCGGAAGTACAAACTTTTCTTGCGAGTTTCTAATTAATTAATTAACGAGTTCCCAGTTGTAAAATTTGAATATTACATTTTCAACTACATGGTTTTTTGGATTAACAGGACTTGGGCGATAATTCCTGCAACGTCACTTAAAGAGTTTTCATATTATTAATATATTTTGAGATTATAATTATTTTTATTGATGAAGGAGGTATTTGACAAACAAGTTAAATTTTTTTACAATTCTCAAAATAATATAGAAAATGCGATCTATTAATCTACTAAATAAGTAGAACAAAATTCTATAAGTAAAATAATTATTTCAGGACCACATTCAGAATTATTATGAACTGAAAAATTAACAAATAATTAAGAAAGTTCAAGATCTTAATATAATATGTACATGATATGTATAGGTTCTTTCGTTCTAGAAATTTTAAATTTTTAAAGTTCGAAGTTTATCCATACTTTAAAATTTAAACACGAATTTTCAAGATATTTTATATTATATTAGAATTACTTAGTTGAAAAAATACTAGCAACTTACCTATTTTCCGATTGATAACAATACTCAATAATTCAAAAACAATACAGTGGTTTCAAACCGTTCGAAACCGAAGTAGCCGTTTAAAACAGGTTGAAATCTATAGAACGTCAAATTGCAAGTATCGAATTGAAAAAGAAATTATATCGGATACGTTCAAGATAAGGAGAATTGCAAAACGATAACCGTTGTAGTTTTCAAATATTTATTTATTTACAAAATGTACACCGTTGATACAAGTCATTTATTTATCTGTCGACTAACTGTTCGGTTACTCACCATACGTTACCAACTACTTCAATGTACATCTCTGTAGCGGTCCTAGAATTAGTCACGAAATATAGAAGTTCCGCGCTACATAAATTAATCGCCACGGCGGCAGCGCAGTTGTTAATGCGCGAGTTAAGTTGTTTATCCAAAGAGACTTTGGGTAAACCAATTTGGATCTTAACAATTTATTGAAGAATAATACTTAATTTTTACAATTTGTAATACAGTTTATATAAAGACAATATGCTTATTACAATGGTTTACACAAATATCATATTTTTATTATTAAGCATGGAAAGTTCAAGCAAGTGAAATTCCCAGGTTTCGGATGGCTATTCGAGAATATTCTTGTGTGTGAACTTGGTTTGACATAACATGCGCGTATTCACAGCTAATACGCCTGGATTTGAATTCAAGTTTTCTTCTTCCACTTTTATTAAGAAGTCTCCCTCTTAATGTAGGTCCAGGATCTATTCTTTACTAATTTTTGTAATTAGTTCTGTGAGCATTTTTGGATTTTACATCTCAGGTAGCTTGCTAGGCTTGCTTTTCGATGTGCCTGCACCTTGTTTTTTATTGTTATGATGGCAAATCATTAACGCAGGGAGACCGACGGCTTTACGTGCCCTTCGAAAGCACGGAAGACGGTCAAGAAATTTTAGACTGTACCCGGAGTCGAACCGGAGAGCCCTACGTTAGCAGTTGATCGCGCTAACTATCAGGCCAAGACCGTCGACCAATTCATCGTCGAATTCAAGTTGAGGAACATATTTTTCAGCATACCGTCTTGCTAAATCTCCATCTTACATACTGTAGGCTTCATTTTTTTTCGCTACGCAAATGCGGCTGCAGAGGTTTCACATGGGATTGGTGCCTCATAATAAATTAAGTATAGGTAGACCGGCTATAGCTTAAAGTAAAAGAAATCTCACCGTTTATGTGATAATGCCCTGTATGTGGTACTAATAATATTCAAACGGTTTGAAACCGTTCGAAAACGAAGTAGCCGTTTAAAGCAGGTTGCAATCTTTTTTTTAAGGTTAAAACTAATCACAGGAGATTATTCAACAACTGTAATATATTGAGGCTTGCAGTATTGCCGTGTTTTGAGCAATGCCGCATCACCAAGATTTTTGGGGTGAGCGTTTACCAATTAATTCTATTTGGAATTGTTGTTTTTGATCCTTTCTAATGATTTTCTTCTTCATCTTGAATTATCACCAAATGTCGATATACATAATTATATTCTTCAATATTGCCGCTGGTTTCTATTCCTTTTCAGGAATGTTAGTTTTAACGACCACTTTATCTCCTTTTTAATGTTTAATCCCTGTTGTTGCATTCTTGATTGCTTGTTGATTTTCTTCTATTCTTTTATTTCTTAATTTCATTGGAATTCCTATTTTGATTTGTAGCTTCAAATTTTCTTCTGCTGTTAGTAATTGTGGTCACAAACTTTTCTGTAGAATCCTTGTGCTGGCGATCCCATTTCTCCATGATTTCTATATCTGTGATTTAATAGATCAGATTTGATAGACTTGACTAAAACAGTTATTAGAACTAGAAGTGATAATTGGTAAATTATTTGGTTAGATGGTTGTATTTTGAAAATAAATAAATCCGAAGGAAGTAACTATGTAGTGTTTAAGATATGCAGTAATATTTAAAACCTGCATTGATGGGACTAAAATGTGATTGTTATTGTAAGTATTTATAGCATGCGTTTAATTAGACGAAAATAGCAATTCCAAACGAATGGAAAAATGTGCACTTAAGTCACACTACATATAAGATAACTTATATTGTGTAAACAAACACAAATATATTATAGAACAAAAATTACGTTATGTTGTATTTAGCGACAACAAAAATTTTAATTTTATGGGCCATACAGCATTACTGGCATGATCTTGAGAAGTGAAAAATTACCACATACAGCCATAACTTTGGAGGAGGATGGCTAATGGTATGGGGAAGTTTTTCTTATTATGATAGTAAGTATCACAATAGTAAGTATTACTCTAGTAAGCATAAATATATTAGGTAAAGTTTTCATTGAATATTTAAAGCAACATGGTTTATACCAACATTTATACCAATTACGTGTACAATTAAATTTTTCAACATGATAATGCCCCTGTTCATTCTTCACAGAAAATAAAGTAGTTTTGTTTTACAATGATCAGTTATTAGGCCTAATGTAAACCACATAGAGAATTTGTGAGTATTATTAGTTCAGCAGATTTATAAAACTGGAGGCAATTTACGTCCGTGAGTGAGCTCAAAGCAGAAATTAATAAAGGATGGAAGAACATCCCACTGGATATTCATCAGAAGCTGATAGATTCTATGCCAAATAGAATTTATGAACTGATTTTAAATAAAGGAGTTAATACAAATTATTAATATCTAATAGAATATTGGCGATTCTGCAAGTTAATTTATTTCATAAATAAAAGCCCCTTTTCACAGTTAAATATTTCATTGCTAACCGGTTTCGTGCTATACCAGTTAACATATCTTTAGATAAATGTAAAAGAGAACACAATATAGACAAAATGCAATAAATTAATATAGACAACTCACAAGTCAAAATTAAAATATACAAGTCAGTCAACAATAAAATTAAAACATGTGAAACTACGGTAGTTTAAAACAAAACAGAACCAGGAACCCAAATATAGCAAATCACCAAAGCAAATAATAACAATGAGAAATCTTATATATAAAAATGCTTGTATGTGGGTATGTATGTATGTATGTTCCGCATAGACGCCTAAACCCCGTAACTGTGGGCGTTGAAACTTTCACGAGATCTGGCGACATTCAAGAGTAAACTTTTCGTCGTCTTTGATTTTAGTAATTCGTCACCATAAGACGGTCATCAGCAGTTAAACGCTTCAGATCACAGTCGTTGTCATAGTTACGAAGCGATTTTGACGCTAAAAGATTAATTAAATGACTTTGACATATTATAGTCAGTAGCGGCTCGAAAAATAGGGGGCACAACTTTGACTAACCTTAAAAATGACATTGACATATTATAGTCAGTAGCGTTGCACAATATTTTTAAAATTATCAAAAATCATTTTGCATATACAGGGTAAAACATAAATAGTGCGCGTTTTAGCAAGACCCTTTTCATAACCTAGAGAGTGACCCTGATAGTGTTGAATAGCCCCCATGGGCCCCCCGATAGTGTCAAAGTGACGGCATTAACTACATAACCTAAAAATCATTTTGCACATACAGATTTAACTTTACATGAAGATGTAACTTTACGTGAAGATTATGTATGTATGTATGGCCGTATGAATAGTACTTTGTGAGATCCGGCATATAGAAAATGAGCGGCGCTATGAGATCCATTTTCGTTGTGAGATCCGAAGTGGTGGATCTCGCAACGTTTTCAATGGAATTACATCTCTTAGATGGCGTTCAGTGTTATAAAATTAATTTTGGATGGATCTCGTTTCGTCCTAATTATACAAAAAATGTGTGTTTGATTGTATGTTTGGTGATTGCACTTTTCTAATTTGCTTATCTACAAACTCATGAATTGTGCATCTTGCGAGATCCGTACTATCACCGGCGGACAATTATGAACGGCATCGTCGCATTAATGTGTTCTTTGTTTAAAACACATCGTTGTTAGATCCGATTGTCTTACTGTATTACATATAAGTTTGCGAGTTCCGAAGGTAATAAAGCTAGTTTATACAAGATCAGAAAAAAGCGGGAAAGTAGTGAAATTTGCATCTTTTCAAAATGTGTACTACAAGAAGTTCTAAAATAATGAAATTTCGTTTTGAAAAATAACCTGAAAATAATATTCTTTTAATTTTGACGCAACTTAATAAAAAATCACTTTTGTTTTTAGATCGTACAATGTGCTTTAGGAACATGACTTTGACTTAATAACTATTCAAATAACAATTTAAATTCATTTCATTTACAAAACATAAAATCAAACACAAACATCTAAACACCAAACGCTGAAAAAGAAGGAAAAAAATTATAGGAAATATAATTAGTAGGCACTTAGTATAATTATTACAGTATAAGGACTTAATTATTTGAAGTAATAGAAACCAGGGTTATTCATAAAATCAAATTCTTCATAATATCGTACCCTTATTGTAAAACTTGATTAACTCAAAAATGCAGTTCTGAGATAATCCATCTTGAAATTTGATTTTAATAAAATATTTATAATACAGCAATGTAAAATACGTTTATCCGCGAACTTCATTAGGTTAATACTTACCTACCTATCTAAAAAATTCGACAAAATTCTTAAAAATTTGCACTTAATACAGTTTTGCAATAGGGTTACGATATTATAATTGAAAGTGTATTAATTAATATTTTAATAAATTAAAAGCGTAGACGCCCTCCATATATTACGTCACGTATCCTTGTATCCCCCTTGATTTTAGAGCAAGATAGCAGTTTTCGCTTTTCAAATTTGCAATAGTTTCGAAACGAAGTACTTTTGGTTCCAAGTAAGGCCGTGTTCGGTCTGGCACGTTTTCGGTTTGAAGCTCCGTCAACGCATTCTGATTTGGGTTTTTTTCACGCTTTCAAACGCTTTATCTGTTCTCATTTCAGAACTTCGCGTGTTTTAAGTTCCTGAAATGGACGGAACGTAAATGTAATTACCTACAAAAGTGTCCAAGTGCATTAAAAATAATTTTATCCCATTTCCTATGCGTTTTGCAGCGTATCGATTGTAAAAGTCACGGAGCACTTGTTACAATTTTTTGATTGTTCGTTATTTTATAAATTTTAAATCTATGTGCTTACGGGAATACGTATTAATATTGTACCAATAATCTTGCCAAGTATCAACAGAATCAAATAAGTAGTTTCTTTACCTGGACGCAACTTGCTCGGAGTGAAAATCAAGGCCTGTCATTATATTTTTCTTATAGACGTTTGATTTGTTAAGCAACGTTCAGATACAGTTGTTCAAAAGACTGAATATTTGAAAATTATAAAATAATTCTACTATTAATGAGAAAAATTCTATTCTATTAGTCCGGTCAATTTAGACATCCGAGATTACAATAATTCGCACCCAGCTGAAAATTGGTAGGATTGTTCAAAACACCATCATAAATGAAATCTAAAAAGTCCTCATCGATCCGACACCTGGAAAAAAATTTATTCGGGGTCAAAGGTCACTAAAACGGGTTTTTCGCGATTTTCAGCAAAACGGTAAGTTTTATCATAAAATTATCCCATTCAAAAATTGTAGATCAGATAATTATCTATAAAAAATGTCTAAATACTTTTTTTCCTAAGAGTCACCGTTTTTGAGATATAACGATTCGAAAAGTTGAAAGAGTTGTAATCGTCATAATATGGGGTCCGTTACTTAGCCCCCCCCCCCCCAGTTAATATTTTTACACCAAAAGCAAGCACTGGGATCCTTAGAGCTAGCACCAGCTAGCACCCAAATGAAAGCTAGCACCATTACAGTTTTTTCACAATACGACTTTGAAACCGGGGGGGGGCAAAGTAACGCTAGCCCCCCCGGTTAATATTTTTACCCAAAAACCTAGCACTGGGATCCTTAGAGCTAGCACCAGCTAGCACCCAAATATGAAAGCTAGCACCATCACAGTATTTTCACAAATCGACTTTGAAACCGGGGGGGGGGGCAAAGTAACGCTAGCCCCCCCCCCCCCCGGTTAATATTTTTACCCAAAAACCTAGCACTGGGATACTTAGAGCTAGCACCAGCTCTATGAAAGCTGGTACCATTATAGTTTTTTCACAAATTCATTTTATTTATTTGCACCTAAATGACGATTACAACTCTTTCAACTTTTCGAATCGTTATATCTCAAAAACGGTGACTCTTAGGAAAAAAAGTATTTAGACATTTTTTATAGATAATTATCTGATCTACAATTTTTGAATGGAATAATTTTATGATAAAACTTACCGTTTTGCTGAAAATCGCGAAAAACCCGTGTTTGTGACCTTTGACCCCGAATAAATTGTTTTCCAGGTGTCAGATCGATGAGGACTTTTTAGATTTCATTTATGATGGTGTTTTGAACAATCCTACCAATTTTCAGCTGGGTGCGAATTATTGTAACCTCACTCCTATTTTTTGGTCTAATTAATTTGACCAGGCTATATAAATTTTACTAAAACTTCAAACTCGATATAATGAAATTAACAATGGCAAGAAATTTTTAGTTAACCATATTTTCTCTTTAAAATGTATGTCTAATCCTGAGCTATTTCAATACTAGAAATTATCAAGTATCAGAAACCAAAGTAGTAGTATGTACAATTCAGCTCCCGATTACAATAATTTATTGTAGGAATTCCTATAATTTCAAAGGTAAAATTTTCTATTTTCATTTCATATGAAGCCTTTTTTCCAAATTTCATCTTTGCAAGGTAACCTTTCCGATAAATGTTTTTCTAAATTTTGACGCAAAAATAAGGATTTTCGCTATGACGATAGCCAAGGTATCAGAGATATTAAATATTCATTGAATGGCATACTATTTAACACGCAGCGCCTTAAGTCGTTCTTCCACCCGTGTCCTCAATTGGAAATATCAAAAACGTAACTTTAATAATTATGTGAAATTAAAATTTTTGTTTTAAAGAATTAGTTTTAATTTCCCTCACTTTCGCTTAAAAGTTAAAAATTCTCTTGACTTTCCATGACAAAATTTATACATTCGCCGACTTTTAAAGGTTTTCCTAAAAAGTGTGAATTTTATTATAAATTATACCAGCAATTATGCAATGTTTCAATAGAATCCAGCAAGTACTTTGGTGGGTAACCCCCACAGAAAAGTAACTTGATTTACAACTTATTAGTTAAACAAACCTACCCTGACGCAACTTACTCGGAGGATAAAACAAAATCTGCCATAAATTTATTATTTGCGGGTTATTTGTAATTTTGGGTTACATTCTATCAACGCTGAATATTCGAAAATTAATTAAAATTTTCAATTATTAGGTAATGAGAACAAATGAATAAATTTTAGAAGTGGTATTTAAACATTAAACTCAATGTAATGAAATAAAAATGACAAAATATTCATTATAAACATATTTTATCATATTTCAAATTTTATTTCTACTAATTATTATGTCTTGCCTGACCTATCCCAATACACGATAAGTACGTAAATGCTGATACATAATTCTTTATTAGGTAAAATGAAACACAATATTTAGTTACCAAAGTCAAGGTTAAGCACTTGAGGTCCCTGGATTCCCACTTTTGTTTTGTAGATCATACAATATAATTTAGAAAACACCATTTGGACTTATAATGGAATAATAATTTTTAATTTCATTTATGAATCGAAGATATATTTAGAGATTTTATAAGAGTAATATAATAGTATCTCATGTTATTTTTCTCAAATAACGACAATAAATTCTACAAATTTACAATAGAAGACCAGATCAGTGCGCTGCAACATCTTTGGCAAAAGACTATTTACCTTGTAAATACTGTTACGGTCATTTAAGAAAAAAGTATCTGAGACGACACCTCAAAATTTGTAAATTAAGAAAGGACGAATTAGGTGGCAAACGTAGAAATGTTCAAGCTGAAGCGCAATCTTTATTGCTTACCTTTACGAGTGATGATACTAAATTAGTTGAAGAAGTTTTTCCAAGAATGGCACCAGACGATATATCTGCAATTGTGAAGGGCGACCCTCTTATCCGATCATTTGGAACAAGGTATTTAAAATGCCATAAAGAAAGACATTTGATCACGGTTGTATCAAATAAAATGAGAGAACTTGCCCGGTTCTTAATCGAAATGCGAAAAATAGAGCATAATTGCCGAACATTGCAAGACTGCCTAAATCCCACAAAATTTGACTCGATCATTAAGTCCACAAAAATGATTGCTGGTTATGATCCAACAACTGATTCGTTTAAGGCCCCATCGTTAGTGCTGAAGATAGGTACGTCATTGAAGCAGTGCTGTGATATTGCAGAATATTTTCTGCTGAAAGAATCACCACTGTTATCTGAGAGTGAAAACAGTACTAATACAATTCAAAGAATTAAGATTGTGGAAAGCTCATTGAAAAACAGTGGTCTTACGAGCTATCCACAAACGCATGCAAAGAAATATATCAAAACAAGTGGAACAAGCCAGCATTTTTGCCATTAACTTCAGACATAAAAATCTTCAGAGACCACTTAATTTCTGTTCAAAAGAAGTCCTTAGACACGTTGAAAAAACATCCTGAAAATGTAATTGCTTTTAAAAATCTACAAGAAAGTGTGCTGGCCCAGTTGATTCTTCTCAATCGAAAGCGGGCGGGTGAAGTACAGAGAATTTTTTTAAATACTTACTTAAATGCTTCAACAGAAACACCCCAAGAAGAAATTGAGTTATGCTTATCGCCAGTAGAAAGGGAACTTACAAAGATTTTTAAACGAATTGTAATTCGTGGAAAACGAGGACGAGGTGTGCCGATACTTTTCACTCCAAAAATTCAAAAAGCATTATCGATACTAGTATCACTCAGATATTCTTTTTGTGATAAAAGAAATGAGTACCTCTTCGCTGTGCCGAATACAGAGCATAGTTGCCTCAGAGCGTCTACAGTAATTAGTAGAGATGAGATTTTTAGGTCGTATAAATGTTATACCAGAGAGCGTTAAAGGGTTAATTGATACACGACCCCGTTCGAAAGTTATGCTGTATGAAAAAGAAAGAAGAAACGGGGGCGTGTATCAATTAACCCTTTAACGCTCTCTGGTATAACATTTATACGACCTAAAAATCTCATCTCTAGTAATTAGGCAATTAGCACTCGCTAGTGGGGCGAAGAAGCCAGCAGCACTTACATCAACAAAACTGCGTAAGCAAGTTGCAACGGTTGCCCAACTTCTAAATTTCACGGAAGGTGATATTGAGCAGCTGGTAACGTTTATGGGACATTCTAAAGATATCCACAAGACCTTTTATCGGCTACCAGAAAACGTTTTCCAAATTGCCAAGGTAAGTAAGTTTTTAATGATGATGGAAAAAGGTACTGCTGATCAGTACAGAGGAAAAAGTCTAGACGAAATAGACATAAACGTCGACGGTCTAGTATCAGATGAAGAGAACGATTATGATACAGATATTAGCTGTTCCGATAAAGAATATGATAATATTTCAAAAAAACAATCAGAATTGGTACAACCGATACTTGGTGAAGAATTGCAGTCATCACAAAAACAAAGAAAAAAAAATGATAGAACCATCTGAGAAGAAAAACAAGTTCATTAGAATTCCGTGGACAGATGAACAAAAGACTATCACAAGAAAGTACGGGTAGAGTTAACTAAGGTTGGTCACTCCGATTGACTTGAAACTTTCCAATTGCAAAGAGGAAGGTTTAAATAGTATACTGACATAATTTTCACAAGCGAAGATATTATCAAAATTTTGAGTAAATCGAATTTTAAGTTTGCAAATTTACATGTAAAATTAGTGAGATTCCCGCGCATCACCCATTCTATCGTCGGTCCGTGCGCTATGATATACTCTAACACTTAGAATATTTCGCAGCGGCAGATGCATCTCGACCGTCGTACATGCAACTTCGATAATTTTTTGTTTTTACGCGATTTTTTGGGGGTGAAACGTAATAGTTTACTGCCCCATACCGCAACTATACTTTTTAATGCAACTTTTCAAGGGTCTCAACCCGGAGCGGAGCGGCGCCCCGTAAGGGTAGGTTTTGACGATGGATCACCCTCCTTATCGAATGCACACCCCAAAAATCGAAGAAAAATGCGCTAAATTTACGTACTTTTCAAATTGATTTTTCTCGAAATTTTTATTATATCTTCGCTTGTTAAAATTATGTCATTATACTATATAAACCTTCCTCTTTGCAATTGCAAAGTTTCAAGTCAATCGGAGTGACCAACCTTAAGTAACTCTCCCCGAAAATACTTTCAAAAACACATCCTTCTTAAACAGGCTCCAAAAAAGGCCGAGTGTGAATATCTTATTTCACAAAATAAAAATATTATGAAAGGTAATTTATTTCATTACTTACAAGTAAATGGCAATTAACAACCATTTTATATTGTATTTCAGGTAAAAATTGGAAGAAAATCAAGACCTTTGTATACAACATTTACAGAGATGATAATAATTAATGAAATTGTAAATATTTGTTTATTAATAAAAATAGTTTCTTTTCGATAAAAAAACTTGATGTTTAATTTACATAATAGGTAAGTACTGCCTGTGGTACCTACTATTTATAACCTAAATAATTTAAATAAAAAATACAAATTAATCTGAATCCGATTTAATTCCTCACTTAATTCCATCAAACCGTTTAGTTTGTATTCAAAAGCGAGAAATGTTTTATTTAATCATGTATAAAATGGCAACATTGGCAGGATCTCATAAAGTCACATCTTTACTACAATATTAGACTCTTTCGGATCTCTTAGAGTTCGCGAGTTACTAAACTAAAATGAACAAACTCTGGATCTCACAATGGCTACTTACTGTTTTTCCTAAACTTTCGTATGTTGGTGTATTAAAGTGACAATCTACTTTAAAAATTAACATTTTATTTGGTTTTTTTGTTCCCACCTAAATCTACCAATTGGAACTGGTGGATCTCTTAACGACGTGCTTTACAAGTGGATCTCGCAGAGTATTATAGGCACGTATGTGTGTATGTATGTATGTATGTATGTATGTATGACAGATGACAGATGACGGATGACAGATGACAGATGACGGATGACAGATGACCGATGACGGATGACAGATGACAGATGACGGATGACAGATGACAGCTGACAGATGACGGATGACAGATGACAGCTGACAGATGACGGATGACAGATGACAGCTGACGGATGACAGATGAGATGACGGATGACAGATGACGGATGACAGATGAAGGCCGAACAACTTTGGCCTTCACGGATCTATTATGGTCCGGTCTGTGAGGCCGAAGGCCGAACAACTATGGCCTTCACGGATCTATTATGGTCCGGTCTGTGAGGCTGAAGGCCGAACAACTGTGGCCTTCACGGATCTATTATGGTCCGGTCTGTGAGGCCGAAGGCCGAACAACTATGGCCTTCACGGATCTATTATGGTTTCACCCTGTGAGGCCGAAGGCCGAACAACTATGGCCTTCACCGATCTATTATGGTCTTCCCCCTGTGAGGAAGACTTTATATAGGTCGCAGAACTCGCCGGAATTGTGCAAGAAGACGCAAATCCACCTCTTCGTGGAAGATCCACCTCTTTGCGGAAGATTTAACTTTACCTGAAGATTAATTTGTTTTTAATTGGTTTTCTAAAGAAAAACTCGCCGGAATTGTGCAAGAAGACGCAGACCCACCTCTTCGTGGAAGATCCACCTCTTTGCGGAAGATTTAACTTTACCTGAAGATTAATTGAAAAGTGAAAATTGTGTAAAAACTTTGGACGTATGTAGCGCTCTTATTTACGCCAGAAATGGACGGGCAAACCGTTTTTGGGATTAGTTCCATCAAGACAAAAATTGAATTTAACATTGGAAGCATTTAATTACGACAAAAACTACGATTACATGAATCACGAGGATGTAGCAATAGGTGTTATGAACAAACTTTGCTTGCATTGTCGTGTTTCGAAGTTCGCTAAGGAATCACCAGGAATGTGTTGTTCGAACGGCAAAGTTGTTTTGCCACCGCTGATTGATCCACCTGAGCCGCTTCTAAGTTATCTTACTGGCACCACTGCAATTTCAAAACACTTCCTGCTAAACATTCGCAAGTACAACTCATGCTTTCAAATGACTTCATTCGGAGCAACAAACATTTTCTCCAACGTCGGTTACATGCCCACAGTCATTTTAAAGTTGAAATAATAAAAAAATTGTTCATAATGTGTTGGTTCTGTTTACTATACGTATGTCTAGCGCCGCAGGCGCTAGTATATTTAATAAACAAGTACATCTATATGGCACACCTCTGTTTGAATGTATTATTAATAATTCGCCCACAACACGCATTTGTTTGAATTTGTTCTTCACATATTTATTTGATTTCGTTATATTTGGGTTCCTACTTAGTTCTATTTTATTTTAAGCTACCGTGGTTACGAGCGAATTTCGTAAAGGAATGTCTCTGCACGAATCACGTATAGGTTGTGACGAATTTTAGATTCGTCAACGTCAACCTAGTCACTGCCCGTTATCTTGCGGTCTGGCGTTACTTGAGACACTACCTGCATGGCCTCGATATTAGCGCGTGGAGTTTCATTTTTGTCCGCCTTGTAGGAGGGGAAACTTCGGATGTCACTTTTGGTGTGAGCTCTCGCAAGACAAGACGTCCGTTGTGTGCGTATTCTTACAATTTGAAGATTCAGTCGTTTTGGATTTGGAATTGGTGGGTCATTTTAGCAAGTTGCGAGAGTGATTTGGGCACGAAGATTTTTGCGCGCGGCAGCGTATTTTGCAAGATTTTTTTGCAATTTTTTTCGATCCGAGTTCGTTTATCAACCACATTTTTAACGTCGACTTGTTATCAGTGCGCACGCTTAGACCTTGGCGTTTTTGTTTTACCAAAGTTGGTAAAACTGTTTCGAGCTGTCAAATATTTTTGGGATTAACCTCAAAGTCTCGCAAGAAGTTAAGCTACACCAAATTTTGTTATTGTGAAGCAGTAGTCTTTAATAAGTTGTGTCCGTCTTAATCATTGTCTAAAGTGCGTCTTATTTACCATCATAATCCACCGCCCGAGGTTTCGTAGAAACCGCTATTTTTAAAACGTTTTCGTCAACTCACTTGGGGGTTCAACTCTTTCCTTGGCTGCGTTTCCGACACCATTTGTACCTGTCTGTTGTGCGACCAAACCTACGGCGAAGCATTGGAGTCGCTCGATCGAAGAACCATCCAAGAGAAGCGTGTCCTGTCAGCCCGGTGGCCGGAAGGTGTTTCGGAGTAGCCGTTCAATCTCAATCTCGCAGCAGTCTCCGGCAGTGGAGTGTTTTCGTCGTCTGTCTTAGCCAGGGTAAGTCGAGTTACATTTTCATTGTTTTGGGGGCTGTGTGTTATTGCGAGATATTTTTTTATAAATTTAATACAAGGTGCGTGTTGTTTTTGCCACCTTCAGTTTTAGTAGATCTTCGAGGCAGCGTTCTGGTTCACCGGCTAGAGATTTGACCGTACGCTGTTTTAATTTGTGTGGCTGGTTCCCGTCAGGAATCAGCGTTTTCATTTTTGTATTGTATCACTTACCTGCTTGTCAACCGTTGTGTTTTGCTTTTTACGATTACATTTGTGTGTCATTAAATTGTTACCTTTACTACCGTTTTTTTTATTTCCCTTGTAGAAGGGTATTCTTTTATAAAGCTTTCAGGAGTAAGTTCGCAATCGGAATCCACGGCTCTCGCATACCGACGTTACCAACTATAGAGCTAGCTTAACTTCGATCAGGGCTCACCACGTTGTAAAGTGGAGTTCGTCACTTCACGTGGGAGGAATCTTTCTTTCTCGTTAGCCGTCCTCTCATTAGGGACGGGGAGAAAAGAGAAGATCGTTTCAAGGTACTATTTTTTTTCAAGAACAAAGTCTTCATTGAAATAAGAAAGAAAATCAGGATTGAGAGTATGGAAATAATATTACAAAATAATTGTTTATATCAGTGATGTAGTAAGATTTAAATAAAAACATTATATTAACGTGTATTGCAAATCACATCTGCATTAAACTAATACTTACAATCAACATGCACTTTATTACTAAAAACTGATATACGCGTGTGTGCTAAGATTATATCATTGCAGTACAAACTGCATTGTCTTAAAAAGACACGTAGGAGGCGGACATCCACGAGGTCAGTACGAGCGAAGATCAGAAATACAAGGCAAGTGTTTTGCTATAGTAATGTAAGTTTTAAATAAACAAAAATTTAACATTATTTCATTGCTATGATAGAAATTCCAAAAATCATATTAGCAAATAGACAAACGGTCTACATACCAAGCGATAAGGATAAGTACAAAGTGCACCTAAAATTTACCTTCGACGTAAAGTAAGTAACCTGTTATAACATGCTTTGTAAAGTATGAAATTTCGCTAAGGTTAATCAAATCACCAAGATTACGTAGTTTGTACCGGAATAGCTGACTTTTTCTTTAATTTATCTTAAGGTAACTCTGCACTTTCTGCTGTTTTGGAAAAAAAATTTTTTGGATAATTTATATTTTGTTATCATTAAGTTATTTATTTTATTATGAACTTAATGGATGCTTTTTACGCCAAATATTTCAATATGTTATACATCAAGCGACAACTAACAATCTGTATAATTTTCTAGCTTTAGATTGTGCATTAATTAAATTCAACTTAAATGTTTGTTCTTATATATGGCCATATAGCATACGAATTTTCCACCTTAAAGGGCAAATCAGTAAACTTAAGTAATTTTTTTATGATTCAGGATATTATTTTACGATTTTAGACCCCTTCTTATGTACTATGTACATGGTGTCCGTGATATGAAAATTCTTAGATTTTCATTGCATATACAGTGTAATTCACCTAGAATGGGCTCGTTTAAAAAGAAAACTATAATAATTTTATTATGGTATATACCAGGGGTGGCCAAGCTCCTTGATAGTCGAGCCATTTTTCAAAATTTGAAACACATACGGAACGATAATAATTTTTTAAAATATAACAGCACAAAAATGAAAAGGGAACTCGGGTACATTTATCGAGAGCCACAAATAATCCTTCAAAGAGCCGCATGTGGCTCGCGAGCCGCAGGTTGGCCACCCCCTGGTATATACCATAAACTTATCCTAATAAAGATAATTAAATTTATTCCAGCTAGCCCCCATTTATTTACACAATAGCCCTTTTAGAATGCGTTGTCGACTAGCCCACTGTGGGTTCCAGTACATGGATACATTACGGGGAATAACCTGACACATAACACAGAAAACGACTCCTTTACACCAGAACAAATATATTATACTGCCGAAGAA
Organism: Podabrus alpinus; assembly: GCA_932274525.1. Classification (NCBI taxonomy): domain Eukaryota; kingdom Metazoa; phylum Arthropoda; class Insecta; order Coleoptera; family Cantharidae; genus Podabrus; species Podabrus alpinus. The sequence continues at coordinate 59,533,187 of OW026457.1, read as the reverse complement.
AAAAATAGTTTTCTAGAAAAATGAAAATTGATGGAAATAAATATAAGGTAACAAACTACGAAACATTAAAGAGACATTACACCATCAACGGCGCGGTCCCGTTCAAATCAACCTAATAGAAAGTTTGGCAAGACACACAAAGCTAAGACACGAACACCTTAAAAAACTGCGCGTCCTTGTTCCCTGCCGCAAAACACAAACAGTGTTTTGTGTTTTGTCGACATGCGCAAAATATGATCAAATAAGAGAAGCTTTGCAACTTACAAAAAATAACAAATAAATACTAGCTAACAACAGGGGAAACAATTTACAACTATTAAACTTTCTCAATCAAATTGTAAAGTGTGCAAAATCCCACATTTACCAGTGATATGATCTTGTAATTAAAGCACTTCCGAGCACTTCATTTAATAAAAATTGTAATATTGTTAAATAAGAGCTATTAGGTACATAATATTATATTGCCATTAAAAAACCGTTTGAATTAAAATGTATCGAAAATTTTGCACTAAAACCTTAATTAGTATAATTTTACTATCCAGTATAAATTGCAGAAAATGGAAATAAAACTTTTTCATTGAAGGAAACCAATTATAAACGACATCGTTAAGTGTAGATAAATTATTAAACATACAAATGATAAAAACCCTATCAGTTTTTGTTGGATAGCCCATTTTGAATGAAACTTAGAAATTGCTAGCATGAAAGTAATCCACCCTGAATTAATAGATAATAGATTAGATTTTAGAAGCAAGTGAACTGAAATTGGTTCAATTTCACATCAGAGTTGTAATCTAGGTTTCATTGGCGTGCAAGCTTAAACCTACATAATTGTCTTACAAGTAAATAATACTAAAGTTATTTTTAACTAGGAATGGTAAAATTAAACATTTCAAAAAGATATTTTGTTAATTGACAATTATTTTAACGCGCTCAAAGTTTGATTGCTCCTCTAATTAATACACATTGATGAACTTAGGTTTGAAATTAATAACTTGATAGTAGGATAATAATTTATTACCACATTATTATGGGTTTTGCGCAAAACTTGCTGATTTTCTCAACCACTGCTATTAATAATACCTTTCTAATTTTAAATTTAAAATTAATTTATTGTTTAGATAACTGTAATTGCTTAATATAATTTATAATTAATGAAATACCGCAATCTTTATTGATTTAACAATTCTTGTAAATAAAATATATTAAGTTATTATTAACAGTTTTGGACGAATTCGACCATTATCGCTGCACCGATGCAGCATTCCATCGCTGAATACACAAAGTGATTCTCTGCATCACTAAACATTTTGCACGGCTATCCTCCACACAACAATTAGTAAACGACGGGTCCTATCGATGAAATCTTTTGCACAGTGTCTCAATGGCAAAAGCTGAGTAATAGCAATTGTCCTTTACTGATGTTTTAAATTTTCCGCTGTTTATGCTGATGAACTAACCATCGCTAGTCATGTAAGAAACGCTCAAGTGGCAAGGAGCTAGGGTATCTACACAAGTCGCGTCCCACACTAAGACTCTTCCTGAAAGCCAAAGAACCAGAAAATTGTACTCTGTATCCAGAGTTCGAATTTGAACCCTGGCTCGAACAAATCTCCAATTTGAATTCTGGGTAGCAACTTTAAGTATCCACGTTCGCTACCTAATATACCAAACTGTTTATGCCAGCCCATATTACTAGATTTATTTCCAAAAAATTTTTCAGTGTAGTTTCAAATCTTAGAGTCACACAAATTCCAACACGGTCTTTGTCCATAATCTAAGTTATGTTGAATTATTCAGTAATAACGAGTGAATAAGTTTAACAATATTAATATCCCAATTTGTAGAGAGCATGAAACAAATGGAATATCTTCAGACTGGCAAATTGTTTTCAGGCTACAATAACTTCTTATAAGTAAAGGATCTTAAAATCCGGTAAGGATGAATTAAGGATATAACCTGTGAGGGCCTCAGTGCTATAAATAGAAGGCATAAAACCGGAAGAGCCATGTCTACCGTTTTTCGAACGCCTAAACCGCCTAACCGTATTGGTAAGAAAGCTTGTTTGAAAAAAGAGTCTTCTAATTTAAAATACACAGTCGATGGCAGACATTAAATCGGTATATTTTCAAATTGGGCTTGTACTTAAGAATTAAGTTAATTTTGGAAAGATGCCGCAATGTCTTAAAATGAATAAAGCCATGAAAATTTTGAAATAAATATATTTTAAAGTTTACTCTAAATTTAATTTTAACAAATTTAAAAATTCTATATTAATTTTTAGGTACGTGTTTTATTTCGGTTTTCAGTCTTTGCGTATGAAACGTTGTACAATAATTATTTAAAGGATTCAGGTTATTGTATCGTTATAGAATTCGGTTAGGCTAAAGATTAGTATTAGGACCCTTTTGTTAGGTGTACTTTATGCCGGTTCTATGAGATTCCTTCCTAAAATATTTCTTTATATTGATTTTACGAAACATTACATTACCTATTACTAGTAATTCGCGATAGTTAAAACAATTTATATAAACTTGAAAGTTTATTTGAAACAACTACGTTTTAACAAGAACAATAATAGTTTTGTTGTACACGGCTGGTAAAAACTATCTACCAATTATCATAAAATGCAATTCGAGATGCATTGAAAATATGCAAGTCATGCGAGATTAGTAATTCTTAATATTTTTTAATAATTTATGTTAGCCCAAAATTTAATTTTTAAATTTAACGTGGCGTCACTACATATATAGGAGGTTTCGCAATTTTCGTTTTCCATCGTTGTCTTACAACAACATACTGTATAAGTCCTACTCATTTTGTTAATCTACCGGGTCACATTTCGCAATACCCCGTATAAAATGGAGTATAAACTTGGCGGGTTACTGTTTGAACAAACTTTATAGCAACAGCGAAGTAACCTATAAAAAAATACTTGTCAGTTTGCTAACAAGAGTCCCTAGCAAATTTCTGCCACAGTAAACTTACAGCAACTTGAGTACCTTCCAGGCTCCTGTAATAATAAGCTTATGGCAACCTGTAAATGAGTACCTGCCATGCGCCTGTAATAATAAGCTGGAAGCAATAGCCAAGTAAACTGTAAATGCCGCGTTCCGTCTATCTGCCAGGTGCCTTCCTGCAAAATATAGATTTTACAGGTAATAGCCAGCAAAATATGTTACTTGGGACCCCATCATGCCACATAAAGCAAAACGACTGATTATCATCGCACCTATGCAAAGTTCAATTATATGTCCGCAATTGACGTTTCTAGAAAGAAATGAACGTCTTGATATCAGGAGTAGGCAGACATTGCTGCAGATCAAACGTGTACGACATGTACTTACTTCATTTCGCACAGTATAACTATGAACCTATACATATCTGTGCGTGAAAAAATATGTATATAAGTCAACTTGTATCTGTTGGCACGAACTGTAAGAATTCTTATCACGGTTTATCTTGCAGATAAGTTCTCTGAGAGTGAACCGCAGCTTCACAGTCCTTTCGTCACAAAGCCAAGTGTGCCGGATGAAAAGACACGGCAAGAGTCTCCGAAATATCCAGTAGCTTAACTTTGAGGTCGAACGCACTGCTATAGGATGAATTCTTCCATCTTTTTTCTTAAGTTCTGTAAGACAAGCAGAATATAAAATGTTTAAAAACCAATGCAACTACTTTTACTTTTGACATTCTTCTTCTTCTTCTGTTGTTGGGGTTCAGCCCTGTTAATTAATCATAATAGTGCCTTCTTACGATACAGACATCCAGTTATCCTTCCATCTCTTTGGGGGTCTTCCGGGGGGTCTCCTGGTGTTAGATCTTTGCATCATGACTATTTTTGCGATTCTCGCATCATCCAGCCTCTCTACATGGTCTCTCCAAAACCTTTTTCTCGCTCTGGCCCATCTGACAACGTCCTGAATTTTGCACCTTTTGCTATTAAATTTAATAATTTGGTAGTCTATAAGGAGTATTTGACTGGCCTTTCCAGTAGCTTTAGTTATTAGGTCTTCCAAGTGCTGCGGCATAATGTATCTAACTTTTTGCAACTATAAGACTTATCGGATCTGAATCTGAAGGCGGGTCAGGAAATTAAAGAACAAGTGACGGAGATGGATTTTGGAATTGTAGGTGTGCTTCTAAATTATCAGGAGTCAAGACAACGTTTGAGGACAACAGCCGAATAGCACCACCAACGCTCCATCCAATAATTTCTTTTCCACACTTTTGAATGAGTTGTACGGAATTAGTTTAGAATGCAATGTTTGATCTAAAACAGAGGTGCTCGAAATGTAAATATTTGCTTTAATTTGACCTGCTAGAGAATTTTCCTTTCTCCCTTGGTTATATCTTGAACATACAAAATCCTGTAAGAAAAGGTAAAAATAACTACTCAAGTTTTCTGGGCATTGTCACAAATACATCTTCTTAAACTTCTGATATCCTACGGGCTACAGGAACTCGTGCACTGCGGAGAATTCTTCTAATAACTACAATATTGGCTCTATAATCACGTAGTTTGTCTACAAAATTGGTAGAAAAAAAGAAAAAGGGAAGCTATGAATGTTATATCGTTGTGTGGTTTTGTTGTGAAGGGTGTGGTTGTAAAAATTGTTAGAGTGCTATATTTCAATGGCATTTAGAGAGAAACCATGGTTTCGTTTATGGAGTTTTAGGGCAGCACTGTGCGGACAACGAATAGCAGTAGTAGAGCCACTCACTTCACCAGGTAGACTCATTTAAAAATTGAGAATTTATTATTTTTATTTTTTTCTATTCATTCTTCCAACTTGCTGTTAAAGTTTACAATTGTTGTTTGATGCTTATGAGAATAAAAAATTGTTATTTTAAAAATGCTTTTATTTATTTATCAATTTATTCTAAATCTGAAATTACACCTACGCTGTTAGGCAAGTAACAAATAGGTACGTTTACAAATCATGAAAGATAAAACACAAATGAAAGAGCAAAGAAAAACATACGCAAATATGTTTCCTAAGGAGTAGCTCGAATAAATATATTATCTAAATTAAAATCGCAATGTCAAAAACTTGTTCTGTTTAATTGGATAAACGTAATTTGTTGTTTAGGATTAAATTTGTTTAAATGAAATAAATGTGTGCTGAATTACAATACAATGGATGTTGGTTTCATAAGAAAATGACCTGTAAAGAAAATTTTCGCTATTAGTTAAATATAAAAACTTGAGTATAAAAAAATTACCATACTTTTACTTTGTGTTATTGATATTCTAAATTTATCATTTTACTATTCTTTTATAATAAAATGGTTGTATTATATTTGAGTAATGTAAAATATTCATACTGTTACAACAGAATGCGGCACCTTTATATGCAAAGAAATTTTAGAATTCCTGACTGACGCGGTCAAATTGGGTAAAAGGATGGTATAAATCAGTGCCATAGTGGTAATGGAAAGGAACGTGTGAAAATAGATGTGATTTATCATATCTGTATCACCGGTTGACGCACTCAAAACCTCAGCTGGTTCTCTCTAACCCAAACTTGATTGGTATTCCTTATTGATATACATTATTCAGAATATTGAATAATACAACACATTTAAATTGCACATAATTTAGAGATGTTTCTTTTTACAAAAATTAAATTGTTAACATATCAAGTAAGGTTCTAGAATGTGACATAGTAATAACATCGGTGAAAATTGATCTACTCCCTCGAATTCTTAATAAATATTTATAGGCAATTACAAAAAAGTAGGTACAATTTCTCTTGGGGGTTATACACAAAAACATATTTTTATTTGTTATATACCTTTCGTCCATTAGAGTTAGGTTTTTTGCAAAATGAATTTATTCTACAACGAATTTTGATCAAGTTCATTAGTTAACTGGACTTTCTGTTATATGCACAGAAAATCCTGAGGCGAATATAATAGTCAATTTCAGATGTTTTTTGTAAATAGGTTTTAAATTTTGTTGCTCTAAACAATTTTTAAAAATGCAGTTTGTGCAATATGTGCATGGAATATCATAAGATCGTAAGATATACATTAACGTGTACAACTTGTTTATCAAATTTTAAACATATTTTGACATTCCATGCACATATCGCTGTATATCTTTCCGGACACTTTAGTTCTTGCAAAATGTATGACAAAAACTGATTCTTGCCAATATCTCTGAAAAGATTTAAAAAATATTGTTGTGTATATTTTATAGCATACTGAGTACTAAATTTCAAATCGTACTGACGAATTTGATTTGTAGTAAACCTAGAATATGCAAGGGGGTTAAAGGTCACTAGAGATTTTCTGAACCTTCTAAGCCTTCTTCGCTGGAAAATACACAGACGCTGCTACTATATAATAAGAACCGACATGATCGCTAAAAGTATGTAATGCGCGGTAATAAATAACAGAAACAGCTACATATAAAGGTCATATAACTAATCCGTCTGTTTATTTTTTATATTTTTCAACAACATGTAAAAGTGTAATAAGTAATGTTACGTCTTACAGAAACTATTAGTTTTTATTAGTATGGCATTATTATACAATATTATAATATTTTATTATGCCACATTGAAATATTATAAATATTATAATATGTGTAAACAATAGGTGTAAGGTCTGTAAAAATAGCTATTAATCAAAGATACACAATCGCTAAATAGTATCTTATGCACGAAGGTTTAAACGACTACTATGGTTGTCGAGGGCCAAGATTATATCGCGAGGTGCGGAGTATCGAGGGATAATACTAATTTGGGAATGTATTTTACGTTTTAGATTTTTATTTATTGGGTTCGTGGCTGTCCTTGGCAGTTGTAAAGCTTCTGGTTATATGTATATGCCTTCAACTACCAGGTATATCAACTTAATAATACAAAATATAAAATATAAATAAGAATACAGGATTATCTCTAGGGGGTCGCCACAATAGTATTCTCAAGCGTGATGTTATATCATGTTTCTCTCTACTAGGACCTTTAATGTGGGCATGTGGCTATTGGTCACTGAGTACTACATGGGAAATCGCGACAAGTGATAATGATGAACTGAAATAACGGAATATGATATAGGCAAGATCAGTAACCCCGTGACGACTTGGAATGCTCGCGGATTGCAACAGATTAGAAAACTAGCAAGTGTTGTAGATGAACTGGGGAGACAAGGCATAACTATTACTGGACTGTCGGAACCTCACTGGCATCAGTGAGGCCATTTTCAAAATGATCATTTTACAATATATCACTCGGGGCCAGATACAATCACTGGGAGGGTTTCCCTGCTCATATCCCATAAGATTGACAACACAAGATTATATCGATGGGCATTAATGACAATCCTTGCATTCTTAACATTTTTCAAATATACTACCTATGCCCCAACTATGGATTTTGTGAACAATTAGAATTCTTCTTCTTTCTTCTTCCTGATAACAATTTTAAATAGAGTTGGCTCACTCCAATCGCCACCGTCTCACGCAAGCTTCTGAAAACAGGAGCTTGCTTTTTTTTTGTTATTTCCCTTTTAGGTTAAATATAGGCCACCTCTAAATTTAATGCGGAGGCTGAGTCGTAGGTCAGTTGAGGTAATAATGGAAATACTTCTCGTAAATAAGAAAAACGGATAAGCAAAAGTAAATTTAATAAAGGTATTAAAATTATCTGTAGTGTATTGTCGTTGTAACTACATCACCAAACTAAATTTTCTTATTTATTAGTTAGTAATTCTTATCTAGTTAGTTAGTTATTACTTAGTTATTCAAAAAAGTGAACTTGACCATTAACCGCAAAGGGAAACTTCTATCAAAACAGTACAGTAAGTACGGTTACTACTACACGGTAGTAAGAATAATTAAAAAACTACCTAAAACAGGCCACGGCAAGATGAAAAATATAACTGGGACTTACCAGATCTATGAAGTCTTACAAGATTATTAGTGACAGAAAATTTCTTTGCACCAGGCGTTGCGGTAGTGGATCGTACAGGAGCACTGAAAATATTCAATTTTAACGAACTCCTCTGGCGGCAAAATGATGGATGAGCTACGATGTTGAGTCGAGACAACTGGACCAGATAGACATGGTCATTGACGATTTTAATGCCAAAATCGGCTGCACAAAACATGACGATCATATTCGGGACGTAATGGGAAAATATAGCATGGGGACCCCGAAACAGCACTAGAGACAAACTTATTCAATTCTGTATAGACATCGATTTCACCATTGCTAATACTAACCTTCAAATTTATATTCGTAATTTATTTACGCAGACCTACCCTAACAAGTTAATAAAAAACCAAATCAGCTACATCTAAATTAGAAGAAGACGGCATATAGTTCTGTCAGCAATGCGAAACCCCTTCATGAAACACTTTTTAAAAACCTACAATATATTATATTCTACGCATAATAACAAGTTATTTTTTATTTATTTATAGCTTTTTACATTTTTGGTCTGTGACAATTTTCCTCCGAATCTGCCTGTCTTGGGCTTTTAATACCCACTCATTTACCTCTCCACTACTACGAGGTCGTTTGTCACTTGGTCCCACCACCAAGTCTTCCTCGTGTTTTGTCCTCGAGGGGTTTCCATGGTGTTATTTTCCTTACAATACTGTTCTCGTTTCTTCTCATAATGTGCCCCAACCATCTGATTCTTTACGACCACATGTATTTCATTATATCTTTGTAGTGTACCTCTTTCTGCATTTTTCGGTTCATTAGTGATCCACATTCGCCATTATTATCTATTTTTGGGCGCAGATGTGTGTGAAATACTTTTTTCTCAAATACTCTGAGAAGTTCGGCCTCAGTCCGAGAGAAGCACACAGCATCCGCCGCATATGTATCTCATCACTGGCTTTATCAATATTCTGTAGATTTTCATCTTAGTTTCTCTCTTCAGTTTCTTATCTTTCAGTAGTGTTTTGTTCGCGTAGTATGCTCTATTCCCAGATTGCACTATTTTTATTATACCTTCTTGTCTGCTACAGTTCTTGTCTATATATACTGCGATATCGAGATACCACGTCAATGGAAGTACGTTATTTAAGTTTCGGTAAAATTTTATTATCAATAAAGCATGTGACTTATCAAAGTAATCAGAAAAACTTCGTCCGATACCAAGAAATTTAGTTCAAAGTCAAATGATTTATAAAAAAAAGGACATAAAGCAGGTTTGAATAAAATAAATTTTAGATGTAACTTTTAATAATTGTCTTTGTTGAAAATGTTTAATTTATAGTAAATGAAAGATTGTTAGTAATAAGAAAGGTATTTCAAAAGTTAGAATATTGTTAATTGATTGATTAATGTAAAAATTTATGTTAGCGTTAAATTTAAATAAGTTTGTTAAATCATTACGTGAGTTCGACGTGTCACAAGTTAATGAACTGTGTATGGAAATTTCATGTCCAGCATCTTTATTTATTCAACCACGAAGCACTTAGGAAGAAGTCAATCCAATCTGAAAATATAAAAATTTTACTTATAAAATTTCAACGAGTCACAATGTGCTTAATACAGACCTGTAACATGAAAATTTCGATAATATTGATTTTTCCGATCAACCAATAAAATGCGTCTACACAAACATCGAGATGGCTATGAATTTCGAGATAGAAAATTTAAAAACAATCGAAGAGGTCCTTGTGTTAGATTTCACACGAAAATGGTGGCGAATTTTAATCGTCCTAATAAAAATTGATCTTATAGTGAAAATAATTTGTGAAAGTATAAAATACGAGTGTAAAAATCAAGAAATTAATTACTTACCTACGTAAAACTAAAAATAAGTCGAAAAACGTCAAGGATTGATAATATTTCAAGAGAATTAAAAATCGACACAAAACGAGGTCAATAAACTGCAAGTGTAAACTTTTTCATGGTAATAAACCCATCGAGTGTAATTTTGGTGCGCAATTGTACCATCTCCAGTTCGAGTAACGACAAAATTCCTGAATTTTCTAAGGTAACGTGCACATTCAAATACAATTTTAAAAATAACTAAGTGAAATTTTCGGACTCCATACGACACGTGTTTTCTTTATTTAACGTTCAGAATTTTGATAATTAGATTTAATAATAGAACTTTTTAATATAACAAAACCTTTATTTACATTTGTGTGCTAAATAAAAACATTATTAATTTTGTAACGAAGGATATTTATTTTGACCTGTTCCGCGACATAAATTTATTTACAGTATTGGTCAAGGAACGAACTCACCCTGTACAAGGTAAGACACATGCACTACGAACCAGCTAAGCCGAGGCAGATTATTTCAATTTATTTGTATTTACTAAATTTCACATACTTTTCCATTGACGGGGTACATTTCTGTACACTCGTACAAACATTAAATATTAAAAACGTTTAGCTCCCGTGAGGCAGAGGCCTTCACAGCAATTTTGGCTAGCCCAACGTGTGGCAGTATTAGGAGTCAAAGCTCATTACAATACGTACATTCTTAAATAGTTGAAACTTAAATGTCATCTGGATAGGCGATGATCTGCCCTCTCTTTCCACGAGCGATCATCCCGCCGCCGCGCCGCCTGGTTATTCTTTCTCCGACATTACATCCCCGTATCTCACGCCATTATTTATCTGAAAACATTATACCTTCATCAATCAGCATTCAACTTCATTTTTTAATGAAGTTAAAAATGAAGCTCGGCACTTCTATTTATAAGCTTTTCATACAGTAAGTGGAGTTATAACACATACGGAGAATTCTGTACTAACGCGAGTAACCATACAACTATCTTAGCAATAAAAATCTTTTTCAATTTTGATATTTCTGATCTACAACTAGACTGGAAGAAAAGGCATTGATAAGGAGATGACAGAAAGGGGACTTGGAGAGATGCAATGAGAATACCGTGAGGTATGGCGTAGAGGAATCGCATAACGTTGTAAAGACCAATAGTGAAATAGATAGAAACAACAACATTAATTCTATTATAATTTTTATTTCTGAATTTTGTACTTTATTGAGTAACAACTCTTATCCGCTTCCCCGACCGCTGCATTTCCGTCGTATAAGTCTCCAGTATAAACAGGAATGGTGCTCGAGGAAATAAGTAGGAAGAAAATGCCCGATTTATCCAATGGGCGTGAAAAAAATAGTTACCCTAAGGAAAGATTTATAGATCTAAAAATCCTTTTTTTTTATTTGACTTACTTGGGTCAAATTAGTTGTTCTATGTACCTACGTACATAATAGAGAAGATCAATAAGTTCGGTAAAAACGGTATACGGAAAGGAGTTATAAAAAATACCGCAAGTGGTTCGTATCAAATTCAAATGGAAGGCCAGTTTTCAAAACTTAAGTAACCGTTGGATTTTTATTCAATTTTTAATAGACATCAATTTTAACATTTCTAGAAATGGAGAAACTAGAACACCACCCCTTGGAAAAACTTTTAATAAAAAAGGGGTAAAAGTGCCAAGAAAATACAAAACGGTATATTTGAAGTGTATAGCTCCACATTCACTAAAATCATTATATAAGTGGGTAGGGCTTTCCAAAGCAGGACGGGAGTCTTTGGAAGATGATCACCGTACTGATTGTCCTGCGAATGCAGTTAGTCAGGAAAATGTACAAAATTTTAAATAACATAACAGGCTGGTGATGAGACATGTATTCATTATTATTACTCCGAATTCAAACAAGAGTTTTTGCAGCGGATTGAAAAGAGAAAACCGCCACCCAAGAGGTTCAAGGCTCAACCGTCCTCTGGCGAGATTATGGCCACAATTTTTTGGAATGCCGAGAGAATTCAGTTAATTGATTACCTGTGTCTTAAAGAGAGTCTAGCAGGAATCCATTATGCAGGATTATTACAAGAAATTAAAGGAAGAAAAAATTAAAAAGAAAAAAAAATATCCAAGAAAAAAGGAAGGGAAAAGTAAAAACAAGGCGCCGCGCCGCTTCACAAGTTGAAAGTTTCACAGGCTGCTATTAAAACGTGTGGCTTTGGAGAAATAAATCACCCACCTTACAGTCCAGACCTGCCCCCTAGCGATTACTTTCTATTCCAAAATGTAAAGAAAGAATTACAATGGATGAAGAGCTGATGTGTGCTGGAAATGATAGCTATTTTACAAGGCAAGCGTAATAATTTTTTTTCAGTGGTGTAGAGAAATATATTGAAAGAAGTACCAAATGCCTGCGCTTCAATGAGATTATGTCAAAAAATAAAATTTATTTCATAAAAAAATATTGATTTCTTATACCACGTTTACCAACTTTATTGATTTCCCCCGTACTATCAATTAGTAAATTATTTGCCTACTCTTAAAACTATTATTAACACAAAATTTGTAGATATTCTATTTCTATGAATATACCTTTTCAATGTTAATTAAATAAATGGAAACAACTCGTCCTAACGTAATATTTGATAAAAGGATTTAAGCTCATTTAAAACTTTCGAAATGGGCAAATATTACATATTGCACTGTGTAGAATAATTGTAGATATAGACATATAAATGGTGTCCCAACAAGAGCGCCGGATTTAATTTTAAAGAAAACCACATTTATTTTTTGAATTAAGCAAACATTTTTATTTCAACATAAAGAAAAATAGTTCCGATTAAACGTGAAATACAACATCAGGCAAATGGCCACCACGAAACCTCTGGCACAGGGTTATTCTTTTGTTGAAATTTTGAATAACGTTTTCGTATAAATGTGGCTGTATTTCACCAATAACGCGCCGTATTTTCCTCTTTAAGATGTTCAATTGTTTCAGGCTTATTCGCATACACCTTTTCCTTCACATAGCCCCGAAGAAAAAAGTCCATCGGCGTTAGATCGCACGATCTTGGTGGCCAATGTTGATCGCCAAATCGGGAAATGGCACGGCCTAGAAACTTGGTCTGCAGTAACACCATTGTTTCACGTGCTGTGTGGCAGGTCGCACCGTCTTGTTAGAAAATCATGTCCTCCACATCAATTACATCCAATTCGGGCCACAAAAACTCCGTTAACATTTCGCGATACCGCACACCATTAACAGTTGGCGCATTTCCAGCCGCATTTTCAAAGAAATACCGCCCAATCACTCCGCCAGCCCAAAATTCGCACCAAACAGTTACTCGTGGTAGATGCATTGGTTGTTCGAGTATCACACGAGGATTTTCAGCACCCCAAATCCGACAGTTTTGCTTATTTACATATCCGTCGAGTTGAAAATGTGCCTCATCTGCCTCATTTTCTTCGAAAAATCCGCATCAATTTGATGATGTTCCAACACCCAATCAGCAAATCCACGGCGCTGCTCATGGTCCCTTGGCTTGATTTCTTGCACAAATTGAACCTTGTACGTGTGCAAATGCAGATTTTTTACCAAAATTCGTTGCATAGTGCTTCTGGAAATGTTTAATTCTTGACCACGATGCCGAATGGAAGTTCCTGGATTCTCGGCCACAGATTCCCTTACTGTGGCTATATTTTCGAGTGACAGACAAGGACGTCGACGAACAATGGTCTTCTGATCCATCAGCGTAAATTTGGTCTCAAATTTTGTAATTAAACGCCTCACTGTTGATTCATTTGGCGCATAATTGCGACCGAAAACTTGACGTAATTGGCGAACTGTTTTCGCAAAACTTTCACCACTTTGTAATGTGTTTTTACAATAATTAAACGTTGTTCGTTTGAATACTTTTCCATATTCTTAAATCGCGTGGTCTGGACGTGACGACTGTCAAAGCAAAATCACCGTACAACTCGTATTGACAAAATGGCGGCAAATTTAAATCCGGCGCTCTTGTTGGGACACCCTTTATTATAGTCAACAAAAGCTTTATAACTCAAGCTTCAAATTAATAATTTATTTTAATTTATTTAACTTTATCATCATTATTTATTCGACTAAAAGAAAATATTAAATCGAGATAAAACGTTAATTCTTGCATTTTTCTTGATTATATAAAATTTCTTTGCATTATTTTAATGGTCCGTTTAAAGGAAAAAATCACCCTATTTAAAGCAAATTTGTAACTTTGCTAATAAGCGAGATCCCCATGTTCGCCCATTTAAAACAAGGCACGATTTCAAACTTACCCTACCTATACAATCTAAATAATACGAAATATTCTTATGGGATTTAAATTAATATAAAGGTCAATTTAAGTGTCTGTGCTTAATTAAACAAAATCTACTATTAAAAAGATTAAACTTACCGTTCAAAAAGAAATCTCTTGTGAATAAAGCCCAACTGTAATTAGTCCATATTCTACTTTCCTCGAATAAAAGTGTAGAAATATGTAGTAATCATTTAGGAGTTCTTTATTTTAGCAAATTTGAAAATTCAGCAATTAAGTATTATTTACTATTTAAGTTTAAGCACATAAAAATGTTATAAAATTCAGTTAAAAATCACAAATGTTTGTTCCTTCTTCTTAATTAAAAAAAATTTCCCTGGAATTTATGGTTTTATTAAGTACTTCATTATCAATTCAGATAACTTATTGATTTATAACAAAATTTCGAAGTGATGAAATATAAATGTGCTATATAAAAATACTAATCTTATATTAGCGTTATAAAATAATAATTTTTTATTACAAATTAGAAATTCATTAAATATTATTGGTGTTAGCATCCTAAAACTATATAACCTAATTTAATTTTTAATTGTTCTCAGACTATAGTTAATTAATCCTTTGTCCTAAGTGTCACTGACAGATGCTTTTGTAAGGAAAACTAGTTTACATTAAGGGTAGCGGACAGTTAATATAATCAAGATTTATAATTAATAACAAAGCCTGAAGATAGCCAGTTTATGATTTACACCAATTTTGATACCTATATTGATTTGGAAATTTTTACTACTTTTACGAAAATATAATGTAAAATAAAAAAAGCCAAAACTCTCTAAAGTAGTACTTAAAACTTTTCTGTTTTAAGAGAATAAATAAAAATAGATAGTATTGAGATCAATCTAGCAGACACAGGTGCAGCTTAAAAAGATTAAAGCAATTTCCTATCTATATTTGTCTTTATCGAAGAGCTTTAGCTGACAATAATGATTTGTTTATCAACTAGGTGTGTATTGAACATAAATGAAAAACAATTTTAGCAACTTGCAAAGTAAGACTTATTAACAATAGGTAGGTCTAGTGAAAGTTACCTTCACCTTCAATTAACACTTAAAATTAAGATAAATGACGTTACGTTTCACAGTGATTTTTTACGTAATATAAAATTTTAAAACATGTGTGCCATTACTTAATGGAATTGTAACCTCCGCCACTAGGGTATCCTTTATTCCTTCTAATGGTGGTTTCACAATTTAATGGCAATTGTTTCACAAATAAAAGAACATTCGAATTTAAAACAATTACATATAGGTAATAAAACCATAAAGACAATTAAAAAAGTTAAACTTAAAACCATTATTGTTTTTAAACTAAAATTCTATATTGTTTGATACAATATTTTTCTACCTCTGTTTTTTCTAAATTTAAAAAATTGTTCAACTTATTTCATACTTCTGGATGCTTGTATTCACAATTTACTAAAGCTCCTTGTTACTTCCTTTTTGAAGTGCGTTATTCAACCATGAGTTTCTTTAACTAATGCTGTGTTAATAAGTGTAATTACAATTTAATCGAAATATCGTAGTACTTCACCAAAGAGCACTTAATTTATTAATTTTAAAACCTTAATAATTTATTAAAGGAGTGTAACACCTAAAAAGTGAGTGGATCTTATCTAAATATATAAAAGAGAAGATCTGTTTGTTTGCGTGTTTGCGTGCGTGTTTGCGTGTTCGCTATACGTTCCTAGACCCTTGGGCCGATCTCAACCAAATTTTGCACAGTTATTTTGTAGGTCAAGGCGCAACTATTCGTGCATAAATGGAGAAAAAATTCGAGCGGGGAAAAAGTTATTCGCTTTTTTCGATAAATCAAATCACAAGTCAAACAAAAAATTTAATTTGTCAAAAATCGAAATATATTCTGACGTACTGTCAGTGATTCAAAACACTGTCAACAGATGGCGGGGATGGCGGCTTTAATTCGAAAAATGAAAACCACTAACAAATTAATCTGAATGCCGCGAATAAGACCGGAGCACTTTATATAGGTCGCAGAACTCGCCGGAATTGTGCAAGAAGACGCAGATCCACCTCTTCGTGGAAGATCCACCTCTTTGCGGAAGATTTAACTTTACCTGAAGATTAATTTGTTTTTAATTGGTTTTCTAAAGAAATATCAAAAACTAACACTAACCTAACGGTAGATCCACCTCTTCGCGGAAGATCCACCTCTTTGCGGAAGATTTAACTTTACATGAAGATGTAACTTTACGTGATGATTTATTTGTTTTTAATTGGTTTTCTAAAGAAATATCAAAAACTAACACTAACCTAACGGCAGATCCACCTCTTCGTGGAAGATCCACCTCTTCGTGGAAGATCCACCTCTTTGCGTAAGATTTAACATTACCTGAAGATTAATTTGTTTTTAATTGGTTTTCTCAAGAAATATCAAAAACTAACACTAACCTAACGGCAGATCCACCTCTTTGCGGAAGATCCACCTCTTTGCGGAAGATTTAACTTTACATGCTATGTGTAAATATCCATGGTAATTATAACAACCTTATACGTTAGCGGCGCTATACGCGGTTTATTAGTATATCTGTGTATAGTTATGACAACCTTATACAGAGTAGGGTTTATACACGGTTTATTAGTAACGTTTTCTTATGCAGCTGTGTATAAGCCCTGTATAAGATTTATACAACGTTTATTAGTAAGACCGTAAGTGTAATTATAAATATTCAAATAAAAAGTAGTATTGTAAGTGTAGAAGGTGTGCTCGTCGATAGAATTCCAGCTACAGGACTTGCCTGGATGATGCTATTCTCAATTTTATACCGCGATTGTTATATGATTCTTTCGAATTTTATGCTGATAACATTTTGATTTCAGAGTTGTTGTCTGCTTTAATAATTTTGAGAAATTAAAATAATTGCATATTTGTGTTGTGTTTGCTGAGATTGTAAATTTTTTAATTTAATACTTATCACCTAGTTATTTATAATTTTATTTAATTTATAATTTATTAGCCTGGGTGGTTATAGAATTTATAATTATTATTCTCAATCAAATTGAAGCACGTGCGCTAAACTGCCATGAATTAGCCGTTGTAAATAGGACTCGTGTTGCTTTTAATAATGAGTTTAGCTAGAATTTAAATTACGTCTTAAATATATCAAGAACAAACTGTACAATGCAAACAAATGCCAAAACTGCCATACAATCCAAAGCAATAAGAAATAAAATATTATTTTTCAGGTAATTATTGAAAATAAACCAGGTTAAACGTAGCTTAATGGTTTACCACTGAAATACTTCAGCATACAATATGTATTGAAGCGTGTGGTTGGTTACATAGTAGAGAATTCAGGAATTATTGCTTGAGAGGCATTCTTGAAAAATATCTTTTGTCATTATATCAAGAAAGTGGTGTAGAAAATTTGTTAAGGAACTAAATAAAAAATTGTTGCTTTAATAAAAGCAAGATTTCTCTAGGGTTTAAATTTTAACAGTTTAAAACTTAAAAAAAAGCATCATATAGGTAATCAGGAGTAAACTCGTTCCATGGACCTTCCATGAAGTCTACCACTCCTTAGTTTTTCTTTTGTAATTGAGCATTTTCAATTCTTTTAATCAAAGTTTGAAAAAAAACAGCTTTGAATAAAACAGCATACTTAATTGAACGCTTTTACGGAGAATTAACCTTGCAGGCTTCTTTTAACCCTCAAACAGCACACTTAATTTTTGTAACGTGTCCGGCACACTGGGGTCTTAGAGACCCCACCACTCTTCTTATGATATTTATAAGTAAACAACCAATTTAAACAAAAAGAATGTTTTAATACTCTTCAACAATACAACTACTACTGGTAGGATATATTATATTGTCACGCTAAGGGTTGTTCAGCGTGTTCTAATTTGGGTGTAGTCAGATTTGTTAATTTTTGTATGAGCGTAGCGTAATTAATAAGTCAATTTAATAATAATTTTATATATTGTGATCTAATACAACGGAACAATTTATACACATATTTACATACAATATTTACACTAACCTGGTGATTATAATTATTAGAACTGATTGGTATCCGTACAGTGCAGGGAGTCGGGATGCCATTTTGAAGTTATCCTTGACACTTGTGAATTTTGAACAGATTTTAGCACTCGCGGTAACTCGCGCTGTATTACTTGACCACACGCGTATTCCGGGATCAACTGACCCTCGAGCTCCATATTCGTATATTTAATACCTCTGTTCCTACTTAGCTACACTGTACGGATTTCAAACTTTTCCATAGATTTTGTTAATTTTGAATTTCCCATGAAATGTATTAACTAAGCAATTCCCACACATAAAGCCAGACATTTCTAGGTATGTTACCTCGTAGTCATATCATTTTATTCTTTCTCATTTCCTGTGCCAATGTCCTGCGTAAAATATAGAATTTCTTTATTAGCACTGTTGTCACGTTCAACTTTTAAATATTTAATAATTTTGGTTTTTGAATCATTTTACTTTTTCAATTGTGACAATATAGTAATTTTTGGCCATTTTTGTCAAATTATTATTAGAAACTTAAATAATGGGATAAATTTTATGAAATAATTCTTAACATTTTAATATGAAAAAATTAAGGTAATTAAATTAATTGTTTATTGACATGGTTATGGAGAAGGAATACATTTAACAAAAAAAAATTTTTTGTGTGCTAAAAAATGTGCTGACTACCCTTAGCCAAGCTTTTCAAAATTGCCGTTCACATACGTAACACAGCTTCGCTTGGTGTTGTAAACAATACGTCTTGTGGCATATTGAATAAAGAAAACTGGGTTTTATGTCCTTTCTTTTTTGGCAGAAAGCACATTTAACCTTCCAGGGTAAAATTACATCAACATTTTCGGCCTGAGGAATTTCAATTTCCAAAATTTCGGCAATTTTTTGGCGAAGCGATGTACGTAAAGTTGTTTTTTGTATTCGTCTTTATTTTATCAGGTTCTGCCTAATAATGCCTATATGGCAAAAATTTTGTACCCCTTCGTAACAACTAACTTGAAGTTTATTGTTATTAACTCCAACATCGCTTCAAATTTAATTTCTTCAAAGAAATCATGTTTCAAAAATTTTATTGTTATAAATCACCAATAATTATTGACCTATTGACCATAAATAAAGCTAAGAAATATTAGCAACAACTAATTTGGAGTTTATTTGTTTTATTCTACATATTGCTATGACCTCCCTTATATTAAAATTAGACACGTCTTTAAGTTGGGCGCCACATTCAAATGAATGTAAAATATTAAAAATGTAAATGTTAAATTCGCGTGCCAAAATTTAATTAGAGAGCTCACCACTTTGTCCCTCTTGTTTACCTCAGTCTAAGGCTCTCTCAGAGTATTGCAGGTATTAAGATAGATTACGGGGTGGTTGCTTATTAAGTTGAAAAGTTTTATTTTTAATGAAAGAAAAATGTTTATTGACTTTGATTAAAAGTGCTTAATTGTTTTTACCAGATAAACGATCCACTTCTTTATTTGAATGATCTTTAAAATTTTGAATACTGTCCTGTAAATGTTTGATAATAATAACAAAAGATTGCATTAATTTAAAAATGATTTTATATTCAAAAATATCGCAAAGCGCAAATAATCAGTTTAACAAATTTGTACAGATATCTTATCCGTTACCAGAATGTTTTACAATAATCAAAAATCAAAAATGTAGAATGGAGTTCAATCATAAATTTCAATAATAAAAATAATATTTCATCAGTACCTACCTTATAATTTAATAATCCGGACTTCTTAATAAGTCAGCGTAGAAACACTTTATCACACAAAACTCTGCACAGTAGACACTTCCATTTGGTAAGTTGACGAAATTCACATTGGATGTGGTTGTCTATGGTGCTGAAAAAATACGCTCTATTTGCTCTTCCTTAAATTGTGTTGTGGTAGCAGTAATTATCCAAATTTCACCTTCCAATTGTGTTCTCCACTTGAATTGTATGCCGGTAAGTAATTTTAAATTATATAATCATCGGATATTTGAGAGTTGAGTTGAGAAATAACATTTTATTTTGTAGGAGACGCAACTAACACCCCTATTCACTAACTCCGTTTTCGATGGATCGAAAAGAGTGACAATTCGTATCCAGTAACTAACGAATCGAGACGTTATCGTTCGGTCGATCGTTAAAACTTCTCGATCGATCGAATGTTTTCTCCTGACGGAGAAGGGTCACGTTAAGCTTCTCGATCATCTAAAAGTCCAGTGCCGTGCGCATTATAGTCAGATAACCTTTAAATTTACGTGTTTGTCAATATTTATTTTCAACTTTTTGAAATTACTACCTTGTAGATAATTTGATAAGCGAGTGATCTATTGATTTATAATGGATTTATTGATTTGATAGCATTGCCCAAGTAACATTTTTCCCTGGTGAAATTAAAATTTCTCTGCTAGAGCCCTGGCAAATTTCTGCCAGGTGGTTATAACAGGGTTTCTTATGGCAGACCTCTTACAGATACCTGTCAGGTGTCTATAAGGAATTATGCGCAGGGCCCTGTAAAATATCTGTGGCAGGGCCCTGGCAGGTTCCCCGTCGCAGGTAATTTGCGAAGCCTTGTAAAATATTTGTGGCAGGGCACTGACAGGTACTCTGTTGCAGGTAATTTGCAAAGCCCTGTAAAATATCTGTGGCAGGGCCCTGGCAGGTACTCTGTTGCAGGTAATTTGCAAAGCCCTGTAAAGTATCTGTGGCAGGGCCCTGGCAGGTACTCTGTTGCAGGTAATATGCAAAGCCCTGTAAAATATCTGTGGTAGGGCACTGACAGGTACTCTGTTGCAGGTAATTTGCAAAGCCCTGAAAAGTATCTGTGGCAGGGCCCTGACAGGTACTCTGTTGCAGGTGTAACTGGCAGGTCACTTAAAGGATTGCAAAAAAAATTAGCGCTTCCAGTTACAGTTTGCCTCTTAATGCTCGTAGTTGTAATTAACGAAGCGGCTTAGCTATGTACGTTTAGTACCAAGTACTCGAGAGCGGGGTAGCGACGAAGTCGATGTCGTGGGTTCCTTGTTGAGCTTTTCTTCGTGTAGTAATGTTCTCCGGTAGGGCGCCAATATCGAATACGGACGTTCAGTGACCTTAGTGATCCTTATCGATATAAAATAACTCAAAGTAGAAAATAAAAAGACTTCTCGTTCTGAACACACAATTTTAATATAAAGTAATTTGGGGTTAATCGTATATAACATAAAAGAATTCTTGCTTACACAGATTATATGAATATTGAATGTTTGTATTAAAAAATAAAAATTGGTAATGATTTACAATCAAAAATTGAACACAAATACATATACTTGACATGCAGAGCGAATCGACAGATGTCGCTGCGTTGGAGTTGGAATGTCGGACGGAGAGAACCTTCGCACTTGGTTGTCGTCTCTACGAATTTAATTGTCTTACCAAAAAAAAGCTTGCGATAAAAAATCGCACTAGTACTACTAAAAAAGCAGGAAGTACTAACTACGTCATGCAAGCAGGTAATAAAATGTTAGCTACAAGCTTGGTATTTTTTTTGTTAAACAATAATCATATAGTAAGTGTTTATAACTACTTACGATTTCTCTTGAAATGGTTACTAGATAACATACGATCAGATCTGATTGTTTCCTTATCCTCCTGGTCAAAATCGTCAGGATTTTGAATGACGAAGTGTGATCTAAAATATAGTTAAAACACGATATACGATATTGTAATAACATAAAGAGTGTAGCAATAAATCTGAATTATTTGAAATATTTAAATAAACAATTAAATTCGTTTTGTCACCAATATTGCGTTTTGTTCCTCCTGAGGTATTCGAAATGTCGATTGTCTTTACACACATGAACTTCAGAAAGGCTGGCAGATGTTTAGCAAAGCGGCGATACTCGTTGGCCCAAAATGGTGGAAATTTTTGTTCGTGTTTGAAATTAAACGAACAGATGTGTTGGTGGCTTTTCGAGTTTTCTTTTCTTATTGGAAATTTTACACTTCTCCGGATTTGTCCAATGATATTAGGATCAATGTTAAAAAAGAATAATTCACCTCAATAGATTGGCTGCGGTGTTTTGCGATATTTTCCGGATTTAGAAAGAATGGACTCGCTCGATTTTGCACGTGTGTTGCGACAAATTTTCGATGATCGTAATAAAAATCGGTTTTCGTGATCATATATTGATCTTAGGTAATCTAAAAAGGCAACACTCACTCGTACTGACTTCACTAGTCATCAACTCGATAAACTGGTCGATATTATTAAATCGAATAACATTAAAATTAATAAATCTTGTGGAGCTTAAATTTTTGCGTGTTTGCGTTACTACAATCGGTTTGCAAGAGGGAGATTTTTTGTCGAAGCGTTCGATGCAACCTTGAATGTTAGCGGTTAGCGACCTACTCTACCGACATTTTATTAAAAGATCATTGATTAAATAAGTAAGAAAAGATGTGTTTTAATCAATGGTTTGTAACGAGTTATTAATAAGTGATTGCTAATTTAGAATGGTAATTGTAGCAAGTAATAAGTAATCATAATAATAAAAAATAAAATTAGCTTTGCTATACAAAGCTGTTCAAATAAATCGTACGTAAATTTAATAATAAACTCATAAACCCTAGAAATAAAGAATAAGTTCTCACAGTGAGATCATGGTAACAGAATTCTGTTACATTCCCCCGCCGCCAAGGCAATAGCTGCATCCAGCTATTGTTTGAAAGCAGAAAAAAAGAAAGAAGAAAAACAAAAAAATCCTGAAAAGGAAAAGCTAGAGGAAACTCTTAGATAAATCTTCGAGCTATGCTCAGATGGATGGCTAAAATTTAAGATATTACGGACTCAAATTACAAATTTAAAACAAAAAAATATGGAAAGAAACAATGCCAGACAGCAATTTAATTTCACACATTTTTGGAACAATCTGTAGAAAGAAATGTAAGATTCTACGAATCTTTTTGTGTCCCCCCTGTACATCGTGAAATTATATAACAAATACCTAGAAAGAAAATAAAAACATATAATAGAAATAGCTGGTTTAGTTGTCGGTTACGGATATCGATTCTAATAATTATCCCGGCTCGTTTTGGATTAACGACTTAGCGTTATCTCAAAACACCTAGAATCGGATAATTGGGAAATGTCGGCGAGTTTGTGACAGGACGTATCATTCTGTCTTCAGAAATACAAAAAGTTGATTTTACTCGTCTGTGGACCTAAGGATCATCCAGTCCTTACAGAAAGGTTCATAATTTTTGTGGCCAAAAATAAATTGGGCCATAATGGTTACTTCTCGGAAAACTCCGGACAGAAGTCATGATTGTTCGACAGGACAAACAGGAAACGAGTGAATATTCCTGTAGCCATAAACGTCGGACATATCACAAGAGGAAAAAGAAGGATGTTGTCTTGCTCTGAGGCAATAACATACAACATCGAAGAAAATGCAGATGGGAGCTGGTACTCCTAATTTTGTGTGTACAAAATCACCAATGAAAATTGTCACCTTATTACGCGCATTGGGCGCACCCTTAGATTTTGCTTTTATAATCTATTAAACTCATATTTTAAATTTCAAATCGATCCGGTGAAAATTATTCTTTGAGGAGACATTTTTAGGTCGGGTTGTAAATTAAAAGATTGAAACATTCGCTCAACCAACAAAATTTACGTTTTGCAAATGTATAATAGTCTTAAGAACTGTAGAGGTAGGAAAGTATGTTCATAATATTTTTATTCGCGTCCCATGAACCATGCGGTAGTTAACACAATCTTTATAGAGTTGACGTAGCATACATCGTAGATTCACGCCATCAGCAAGAAAACCATCATTCTATAACGTTGCGAACTAAACGTCAATGCATGCAAATGCATTACTATAAATTTTAGGTAGGATCGAGAAACACTTTTATACGATCCATAATCACGAGCCAGTCGTCAATACAAGGACACACACGTGCATGTTTGAAAATCGTGAGAATCAATGCCTTTTGTTTTGCTATCTCGACCATGTGCAGATAAGCAACCAAATGTGCTCGGGTTTAACATGGCAAGGATAGCGATTTCGCAATTGCAGACTTCGATAAAAACAAGTAAAAAGTGCAAAAGTTAGACCCTTTTCGTCCAACCAGACGAGCAAAAAATTGTTTTGCTCGCACGTGTCGTACCAAATTTCTCGATACACTTTACATGGAGAAAGAAGAAAGCGTGTTCTCACACTCTAGGCATTGTCCAATTAAATCGCGTCTCCCTTCTTTCTAAATTTATAGGACCCAATTACAAGGTTCCAAATCAATCAGTAAGTGGGAAAAATCCTAAATTATAGTAGGGAAGATGCATAAATTGAGCTACAAATTGCATATTCGGGGAGATTCACTTAGAATCCGATACTACCTTTTCGTATCGTAGCGCTTCCAAAAGCGGAATTAAATACCGAGGTCTCACATTTATTAGAGATCCTTAAATAAATACAAGTCATTTGTGCTAAAAATTAGTGTGTGTCAACTGCAGGTACTATCGAACATTAATATCGTCAATTGTTATTAAACAATTAATATTTTATCGAACATTAATATCGTCAATTGTGACTAAACAATTAATATTTTATCGAACATTAATATCGTCAATTGTCATTAAACAATTAATATTTTATCGAACACTATTATCGTCAATTGTTACTAAACAATTAATATTTTATCGAACATTAATATCGTCAATTGTGACTAAACAATTAATATTGTATCGGACATTAATATCGTCAATTGTTGCTAATATTTAATGAGTTATCGAACATCAATATCGTCAATTGTTGCTAAACCTTCAATATTTTATCGAACATTAATATCGTCAATTGTTGCTAATATTTAATAAGTGATCGAACAATTAATATCGTCAATTGTTACTAAACCTTGAATCAATTATCGGACTTTTTATACCATCTGTTTATCACGTTTAATCACGTCGAGTTATTGCTTGCCGCTCATAAGGCAATTACGTAGCATTGCTTTTATCGAATGGTACAAAACAGGTGTTGCACTTCGAACCCATGTGTGCATTCCAATCGTTCTTTTTTATCGGACACCACATTAACATTTCTTACTTAGACAGTGCCGGCTTGAATTAATTGTCACTTCGCGAATAACTAACTTAGTGAATTATTTCGTACGGAGACCCCTATTTTATCGCGAAATACAGTGCGTGTACCACCCTGTTATTTCACCACCTTCCGATTTGAAGAGTTTTTGGGAAGCTGGTTATTACGCTGCCCTTCTGATATGGTTTGAGACATCACATTCAGCTCCATTCTACATTCTGAAGACGAATCTCACTCCTGAAGGACTCGTCATCGACTTTGCCTAGAGGTCGAACATCAACCACCCAAATTAAGTAAGAAACCTTTTTTTATATTTTTAAGATTGTGATGTTAATTGGTCCTATTGACCATTAGTTGTGTTTATGAACGTTCAGTTCAACCCTGGAAGACGATATCGCAACCATTTTGTACACCTTTTATGTAACTTAATATTATTATCTATTATTAACGTAACTTTTACCACGCCATTCGAGCGTTTATATCCGAACTAGTAATTTAACGTAACATTTTAAGTTTGGTGCTGCAACTAAAGTTCATAAGAATTGAGAGATCACTTTGATTGGCTTTCATTGTCAATTTTATGAGTCACAGTTTTAGATGTCATCGAGTTGCACTTAAGTAACTAGTATTTTTGGGTGTGGAGTGCTGTATTCAATACGCCCCCCCCCTTTCATGCAAATTAACCTTTTGTAAGAGTAATTGTTTTACGAATATTAGTTTCGCAACGGAAACCACACTGAAAGGTTCCGTCAACTGTACATATTTATTTTTATACAAGACATGTAAATTTGATAGTATCTTGTGTAAACTTTGTCAACTCCCCCCTGATATTATTTTATTTAATACATTTTTATTATTTCCCAACTTTGTGTGTTATTATTATTGTTGTGTTAATGTTTATTTAGCTATTTTCACCCACGGAAAGTTCGCCTCCTGTAAAGGTAAGGTCATTGAGCGAGGTTTTTCCGGAGTGAGAGTTCGCCGTAAGATCATCAAGTTGTCGCGTACCAGCTTGGAAGGTGTGATAACCAGTCCCCTTCAAAAAGATTCATTTCTTCGTATGCGTGGCGCCCATTTAAACTCCCTCGTGTATATTAACCCCATCGATTTTGACTTAACTCCCCCCCTGTGTAAATTATTCACACCGATTTTGACAATTTTTAGAATCGCGATCGAGGATTGCCCGGTCGTCGATTGGAAACACCCGCTTTGCGACGTGCCGTCACACGACCCGTTCGTTCCTTTCACCAACCCACCCCTTCGCGACTTTGAGCTAGCCAACCTTTTATTACCTGTTGGAAAGGTGTCGTGGATGCAGAACGTGGTGTAACAGGCGAATAATTTGGCGCCCAACGTGGGGCCGTCGAGAAAGCCTTTTTGGCATCTCGTATCGAATTTTTGTAGTAAAACAGGTAAACGTCAAATTAATTTTTGTAGGTTTAAAAAAATAATTTGACGCCGCCAACGTAGTGGCTATCGAGAAACCCCTGCCTATCGAAAAGCCCTTTTGGCACATTACGTCAAATATTGTAAATCACGAAGTTTCGATTTTAAAAGTAGTACCGACGCGCATGAATGGACTAACGAGATTCCATGACGCCCCCCCCATTTAAATTTAAAAGTAAAAATTATCGCGATTTTAAGATCAAATATTGTATTTCCGTTCACCATCAATTGTTTAAAGAACCAAGTAGAGTCGTGTTTCGCGAATTTCTTTTGTATTCAATTAAATTAATATATTTCACTTTATAATGGCGTTCAGGATTGTACCGGACAGATTACGCAAGGACGAAGTCCAATACGAGTTAAAGATTAGAGGTTTACCTGTTCACGGTTCGGTAAAAGAATTACGTGTTGAACTAGTATCAGCCCTTATGAAAGAAGAACAGGGTGAAAGATACATTTTATTATGGTACCCATTTACTTTCACGGAAGATTTGGCAGCGTTAAAAACGGGCGTGTTAATCATTAATAAATTACTCGGTCGTTTAGAAATTTTTAGTGAAAATGAAACCGACATAAGAATTCAGGTAGAAACGAAATTGGCGCACTACTTTAATAGATTATTTAAATCGAGACCCTTGCTAAATAAAGACAAGGACTCTCATCTCGCAATTTTAGACAAATTGGAAGATTGTAGGTCAACATACGGGTTATTGTTAGCGAACTCTCGGACGAATTTTGCAACAGAGATCGTGGAAAAAATTATCCAAGAATCTGTTGATTGCGTAAGCGAAACTGAAAATTCACTATCGAGCATGACCTCGGCAGTTTCAAATAAAATAATAACCGATGCAAATTTTATCGACCCTACAAGTAAATTTCCGGACGAAATTTGTCAATGTAGAGATTTCGAAATATCGACTCCGGTCGTGAAATTACACCTGCGAATTTCCGGTCAAGTCGAAGCCGTTTCGATACTGACAAATGAACACATGTCAGTAAAAGAAATCGACAATTTATCTCGAGTCGAGTCCGACAGTTTTAGCGGACCGCAAAATGATGAGCAAATTAATCACGAGTTTGTTTTTAGAAACCGTGGTAATAATAATAATATTAAAACGAATAATAACGCCTTTTTGTGTTGGAACTGTGATGGTATAGGCCATTCCGCATCGCGTTGCCCAGTCCCACAAATACGGGTTTATTGTTATCGATGTGGTCGAACGAGTGAAACCACAAAGACTTGTCCTAATTGTAATTTAAGACAGAATAGGACTCAGGGGAGAACGTTTGCAGGGCACAATGCCCCAAAAAGAAATTAAAGCCCCAATTTTAATATTAAGATTTTTGTGTTTGTTTGTTTTTTCGTGTGAATGTATGAATGAATTTTTGGTGCGTGTGTCTCGTTGCGAATGTATTTAGTTCTTAGTAATTGTTGTTAAATTTTTCTCGTTGTATTGTAAAATGTCATCATAACATTTTACCTTGCTTTTTGTACTTTTAAGGAAATGTCGCCATAACATTTCGCTTTGTTTTTATTGCGTGTTTGTTAGGTTGAATCGAGGAGGTCAGGTCTGGTGCGGACCACCGCTGACTGTAGACCGAAACAACTTACATTTTTTTTATCGGTTCATAATGCCGTTTTGGCGTGTACAACCCTTATTGTCCCGTGCATGACGTAAAACTGCGAACACCCTTACCGCCCTAACGTGGCGATGAATACCGCAACCCTTAAATTTTGTTGAAAACTCTTACTTGTCACTCAACTTAGTTTAAAGTTTTTTTTGTTTCACCATTTTTTTTTGTGTGAACCCTTACCGTCTATATCGGACGTTGAAAGTCTACCCTGTATTTCGCAACCCTTTCTGTAGAACGAAAACCACCCTAACGCACAATCCCTTAACAATGCCACCCTCCCTCGCATCGACAATTTTAGTAACAAATTTTTATTAGCCTTCAGCAATTAACGATAAAAGATTTTAATCTGCGTCTTCTACGCACCCTTACGCATTATCATTGCGTACCATTTATAGCGAACCTTGTTTTTTATTTCCATCTTTAGCAAATAGCGATAGAAAGTTTTTTTTTGTTGTGCCTAGCACACATGTTCACATCTAGATCAAGTATGTTTAAGTACGCATGTTATATACGCACTCGTTTCCATACGTATTTTATGCTAGTAACACCGTACACTCATTACGCATTTTTTTTGTTTGCATGTGTCTCGAACAAGACACAAAGCGTTTCGTACGCATTCTTACGCTTTAATACGGGTCACGCATTTACGCACTTCATTAGGTTACGCATTTATTTTTTTAAATATTTTGAATTTAGTATGGACATCTAACGTAAAGTTTTTCTAAAATTTTTTTTGAATTTAGTTTCAAGGTTCAATCTTCGAAGTCAGTTTTGTGGGTGTGGTTTTGAAAATTTTACGCACACATTTAGTGAAATAGTAAAAGTTTTTTTTGAATTTCATTTGCAGACGTATTTCCGAATTTTGAGTTTGATCTAGAGCAGTTTAAATTATTGTTAACTTCAAGTTTTTTAAAGTAAACATTTTGAATTTCATGTTACCATTTAAATTAAAGTTTTTTTTGAATTTAACGTCAAGTTTTTGTTAATTAAAGTAAACATTTTTAAATTTAATAGTGATACTTAAAGTAAAATTTTTTTTGTTTAACGTCAGGTTTTCTTGAATTGAGATGAACATTTTGAATTTAATGTCGGCCTGTGAAGCCAAGTTTTTTTTCAGTTTAACGAAAAGTTTTTTCAAATTGAGGGGAATTTTTTTTGAAACTAATGGAATGTTGTTTTGAATTTGATCAAAAGTTTTTCAAACTTGACTAATAGTTTTTCAAAATTAGATTGAAAGTTTTCAAATTCAGTTGAAAGTTTTTTTGAATTTAAGTTAAAGTTTTTTAAAGTTTTTTGAAGTTTAACGTATAGTTTTTGAATCCCAGTCCATTGAGACATTTTTCTTTAAGTTAGTGGTAGGGTAACATCTAGTTATCATTTCGGGTTGAGGTCAATGTGTCACTGTCGCTTCATACACACTGATCATGTCTTATTGTCAATCGCACGACGTTAACTTGCCCCCACCATCCCTCACCGTTCTTTCTTGGTACCGAGTACCGTTTAAAATAGATTTTTTTTTAGTTTTTTTTCGTTTTCGTTTTCGAAATTGAAATTAAGATCAGGGCTGAGAATGCAATTGCTTTAGACATTGCCTCATGCCGTGTTGTATTGTTTGGACTTGTGTCCAATTTCGGACAAATCATTTGTCGCAACACACCCTTTAGGGGAAGTTTTTTTTGTAACGTACCCTTTAGAAAATTTTACCGAATTTTATTTTTTTTGTAGTAAGGTTGTCATAGTTAATAGTTGTTTAGAGTGACCCACTTCTCATCGAGCTATCGAATTATCATGCTGGACATGGTTCCACTGCTAGATAAACATTTGTTTTGGACGTCGATCCACATATGGACGACGATCCAAACCCCAGGGTTATAAAGTAATTTCGTGGGCTTAGTCCATTCCCCGGTGAATTATCGTCCCATTTATTTTTTTTGGCGGATGACAATCTGCCCCAAAGGAACCTTCTTAGTAAGGGAATTTCGTACAGAAGTAAGGGGTTATAACTCGAAGCAACACTCTGGGAAATTTACCTTTTGTTAGGGAATAATAGATTGACTACAACTATGCTACACGGTCATAACACCTGCCGGTCTAAGGAAGAACAAACCCATTAGGGGTGAACTTGTAAATTTGATCCGTTCATCCCAGAGGCATATATTTTGACGCCTCCCAACTTTTACCACGTACTCGGGTCCAACCCAAGCTAGAGTTCAGCGTCTCTGTTTGTGATTGTGGGTCTTACGGCAAGCGAACGATCCCGTGACTTCGCGAACCGCCCTCTCTTGCAGCGGTCACAGCGGCTTTAGATTTGTTTGAGACTTGGGACGTGGAACATTTTTTTCTGTGTAACTTTTTTTCTCTCGCGCTTTTAGTATGTAAGGATTAGTTTAGATTTCGGTTTAGGTAGTATTAAGTTCAGCCTAGGTTTCGGTTTAGTTAATTTTAGGTATCGGTTTAGTTAGCGTTAAGTTTGGGTATTTTTAAGCTAGTTTTAAGTCAGTAAGGTTAAGGGAGATATTTGTTATGTCTTTATCGTACGACAGAAAACTACGTGCCCCCAAAGTATAAACGGGTCATTTTTCTTTTTCTCGCTTCATTGTTTATCTCGCGTGTCATTTTTGTAATCTCGAGTTTTTCTTTGTTTTTTTGAATTTTTAGTCATGTCATTTGGTAATCTCGAATTTTTTTTTGAATTTTCCGTCAACCATTTAAGAAATTATTTTACATGAAGTTATAGGGTACGCTTAGCGATCCATTGGGATTAGTCACCCAGTAAATCGTGCAGTAAGCCAAGTATCGACTGGTGTTGCGTTAGATCGACTACCTAGTGTCAACATTAGTCATGCGTTAATTTCGTAGTCACTTTAGGCCTTTTGGAGAAATATTGTTTCTCACATTCGTCAGTTTCATATAGTAGAGTCACTTCATATATTTTTCAGCAAACATTTAGGTGCAACCCGGACGGTTGTCACCATTTCGAATTTCAGTCAGTTTTCGTATATCTTTTTTTTGTTGTTAAATTTTTTTTTCGTGTATAACGATCACTTTAGTCCCGTTTAAATTAATCAACCCCCCCCGCCTACCGAATTAGATAGGACCGGCTTTGTAAATTTGATCC
The DNA here is from genome assembly GCA_932274525.1 of Podabrus alpinus. NCBI lineage: Eukaryota > Metazoa > Arthropoda > Insecta > Coleoptera > Cantharidae > Podabrus > Podabrus alpinus. The sequence continues at coordinate 59,501,800 of OW026457.1, read as the reverse complement.
AGCCGTCGTTCAACTTCTAAACCCCCCCCTTATGTTACATGTTATGATCTTTTGTGGCCTTGTACCCTAGTGGATACGTTCCACTGGTACAACGTCCCCGTCTTGCACTAACACTACCTGTGTAAGACAACATTTAGAGTGAAGTTTTCTCCGGTGCCGACCACCGCAGGACTTCTCAATAAATGGTCGATGTATTTTGCGCATCAAGACTCACCACTAGCGTTGGTAGAGTCAACCAAGCTTTGATAGCTTCATTTTTTTTGTGGCAATAGATTGTGTAGGTCCACGGTTAGGCCCCACGTAATATTTTTTTTTGTATTCAATGAAAGCTCCCGTTTACATCAGTGAGGTTCAAGGACGTTCCCTTCGACTACACTGATGAAAGCAAACCATCCCGACCCGTACCGTCAACTATGCCCCACGAATATTTTTTTATTCAGTGGAAACCATCTCAATTTTTTTTCTCGCCCCCCCCATCATTACCTCTTCTCTCTCTTCCGATCATCTCGTCCGGATCGAAGTCATGATGAAGGTTAGTGATCTCCCAAACGGCTTTGTAAATTTGATCAAGCCAAGCGCAAGTTTTTTTCTCTGTTTCACCAACGATAACTGATAAAACAGACAGTCCCCATCTACTGAAGTGCCCAAACGGCTTTTGTAAATATGATCCAGCCAAGCACACGTCTTTTTTTACTCTGCTTTTTCAACGATATTGAAAAAGGCAGACAGTCCCCATCGACTGAACATTTAAGAGAAGGCTTTGTAAATATGATACGCCGATGAAGTGTTACCTCAGTTCAGGTCTACTTTGATCTAGAGTCCGGTGTCTTCACAGACATTTGTGGGTCACACGGCCAGCGAATGATCGCGTGATTTCGCGAACCGCCCTCTCATGTAGGAGTCACTACGACGCACGGATTGACTAAGCCTAGGGTTAGGTGAACCTTCTCTCTTTTTTTTCCCGGCATATACGTATAGTCTAGTCACTAGTTTGAGTAGCTATTTCGATACTACAAGTGTTGATGGTTTATTGTAGGACAATTTTTGTTTCGGTTGAGGTTGCGCGCGTCCCAGTTGAAGAGTAGTTAGGGATAACAACTCTTGACGTAAGGGGAGTGTCACCTTATTACGCGCATTGGGCGCACCCTTAGATTTTGCTTTTATAATCTATTAAACTCATATTTTAAATTTCAAATCGATCCGGTGAAAATTATTCTTTGAGGAGACATTTTTAGGTCGGGTTGTAAATTAAAAGATTGAAACATTCGCTCAACCAACAAAATTTACGTTTTGCAAATGTATAATAGTCTTAAGAACTGTAGAGGTAGGAAAGTATGTTCATAATATTTTTATTCGCGTCCCATGAACCATGCGGTAGTTAACACAATCTTTATAGAGTTGACGTAGCATACATCGTAGATTCACGCCATCAGCAAGAAAACCATCATTCTATAACGTTGCGAACTAAACGTCAATGCATGCAAATGCATTACTATAAATTTTAGGTAGGATCGAGAGACACTTTTATACGATCCATAATCACGAGCCAGTCGTCAATACAAGGACACACACGTGCATGTTTGAAAATCGTGAGAATCAATGCCTTTTGTTTTGCTATCTCGACCATGTGCAGATAAGCAACCAAATGTGCTCGGGTTTAACATGGCAAGGATAGCGATTTCGCAATTGCAGACTTCGATAAAAACAAGTAAAAAGTGCAAAAGTTAGACCCTTTTCGTCCAACCAGACGAGCAAAAAATTGTTTTGCTCGCACGTGTCGTACCAAATTTCTCGATACACTTTACATGGAGAAAGAAGAAAGCGTGTTCTCACACTCTAGGCATTGTCCAATTAAATCGCGTCTCCCTTCTTTCTAAATTTATAGGACCCAATTACAAGGTTCCAAATCAATCAGTAAGTGGGAAAAATCCTAAATTATAGTAGGGAAGATGCATAAATTGAGCTACAAATTGCATATTCGGGGAGATTCACTTAGAATCCGATACTACCTTTTCGTATCGTAGCGCTTCCAAAAGCGGAATTAAATACCGAGGTCTCACATTTATTAGAGATCCTTAAATAAATACAAGTCATTTGTGCTAAAAATTAGTGTGTGTCAACTGCAGGTACTATCGAACATTAATATCGTCAATTGTTATTAAACAATTAATATTTTATCGAACATTAATATCGTCAATTGTGACTAAACAATTAATATTTTATCGAACATTAATATCGTCAATTGTCATTAAACAATTAATATTTTATCGAACACTATTATCGTCAATTGTTACTAAACAATTAATATTTTATCGAACATTAATATCGTCAATTGTGACTAAACAATTAATATTGTATCGGACATTAATATCGTCAATTGTTGCTAATATTTAATGAGTTATCGAACATCAATATCGTCAATTGTTGCTAAACCTTCAATATTTTATCGAACATTAATATCGTCAATTGTTGCTAATATTTAATAAGTGATCGAACAATTAATATCGTCAATTGTTACTAAACCTTGAATCAATTATCGGACTTTTTATACCATCTGTTTATCACGTTTAATCACGTCGAGTTATTGCTTGCCGCTCATAAGGCAATTACGTAGCATTGCTTTTATCGAATGGTACAAAACAGGTGTTGCACTTCGAACCCATGTGTGCATTCCAATCGTTCTTTTTTATCGGACACCACATTAACATTTCTTACTTAGACAGTGCCGGCTTGAATTAATTGTCACTTCGCGAATAACTAACTTAGTGAATTATTTCGTACGGAGACCCCTATTTTATCGCGAAATACAGTGCGTGTACCACCCTGTTATTTCACCACCTTCCGATTTGAAGAGTTTTTGGGAAGCTGGTTATTACGCTGCCCTTCTGATATGGTTTGAGACATCACATTCAGCTCCATTCTACATTCTGAAGACGAATCTCACTCCTGAATGACTCGTCATCGACTTTGCCTAGAGGTCGAACATCAACCACCCAAATTAAGTAAGAAACCTTTTTTTATATTTTTAAGATTGTGATGTTAATTGGTCCTATTGACCATTAGTTGTGTTTATGAACGTTCAGTTCAACCCTGGAAGACGATATCGCAACCATTTTGTACACCTTTTATGTAACTTAATATTATTATCTATTATTAACGTAACTTTTACCACGCCATTCGAGCGTTTATATCCGAACTAGTAATTTAACGTAACATTTTAAGTTTGGTGCTGCAACTAAAGTTCATAAGAATTGAGCGATCACTTTGATTGGCTTTCATTATCAATTTTATGAGTCACAGTTTTAGATGTCATCGAGTTGCACTTAAGTAACTAGTATTTTTGGGTGTGGAGTGCTGTATTCAATACGCCCCCCCCCCTTTCATGCAAATTAACCTTTTGTATTTTTGTAAGAGTAATTGTTTTACGAATATTAGTTTCGCAACGGAAACCACACTGAAAGGTTCCGTCAACTGTACATATTTATTTTTATACAAGACATGTAAATTTGATAGTATCTTGTGTAAACTTTGTCAACTCCCCCCTGATATTATTTTATTTAATACATTTTTATTATTTCCCAACTTTGTGTGTTATTATTATTGTTGTGTTAATGTTTATTTAGCTATTTTCACCCACGGAAAGTTCGCCTCCTGTAAAGGTAAGGTCATTGAGCGAGGTTTTTCCGGAGTGAGAGTTCGCCGTAAGATCATCAAGTTGTCGCGTACCAGCTTGGAAGGTGTGATAACCAGTCCCCTTCAAAAAGATTCATTTCTTCGTATGCGTGGCGCCCATTTAAACTCCCTCGTGTATATTAACCCCATCGATTTTGACTTAACTCCCCCCCTGTGTAAATTATTCACACCGATTTTGACAATTTTTAGAATCGCGATCGAGGATTGCCCGGTCGTCGATTGGAAACACCCGCTTTGCGACGTGCCGTCACACGACCCGTTCGTTCCTTTCACCAACCCACCCCTTCGCGACTTTGAGCTAGCCAACCTTTTATTACCTGTTGGAAAGGTGTCGTGGATGCAGAACGTGGTGTAACAAAATGCAATAAAAACAAAATGTTTCAAATGGTCATCTATTGATGAATCGAATTGTAGAATCTGACTAAAAAATCTTGCAGACTCAAAAAAGACCTAGAACCGTACAACTTCCCAGGCTATTCCTGAAATTGGTCTTCCAAACCTTCACATATAGTAGCAACGACAAAAAGGAAAATATTTACAAGTGGTAGTTAAAATTAACTACAATAATGATAAAATTATTTACAACTATTTACAACACCGATAATAAAATGGAATTATACAGGATTGGATTTTAAATCCTTGATATGAAAAATACCCAGATCTTTGCCCTTCTCGTCTTTTAGACGATATGTGAGGGAACCTGTAATCTCTGCCACTTTACATTTGACGAACTTTGGAGCTAATTTCTTTGAGAATTTGTCTGGTGCGCTGGATAAAACGAAGTTTCGCTTCCAAACAATATCCCCACGCTTAAAAGATAATGGTCTTTTGCGGAGATCATAACGAGCTTTGTTGCGATTATAAGCAGCTCTTATCTTTTCCACTACTTTCAGGTGCAAATCACTAAGGTTGTTAACGTCGGTTACCAATTGTTCACGGTTTTCCATGGAGAATTCCCTCGGCTCGGCCGAGTCCAATCTACCATAATAGTCGCCACTGTTTGGTACCGATCTACCGAAATTTAGTAAGGATGGAGTATACCCGGTCACTTCATGCACGGCATTTCTGATAGCATGTGCTATCTTGTGGATATGAAGATCCCACGATCTGTGATCGTCTTCCACAAATGATCTTAAACAGGTACCGATGACACGGTTTGTTCTCTCGACTGAATTAGCCTGTGGGTGATAGTTCGCCGTAGGCCAAACTTTCTGAACTTTATACTGTGTCATCAGGTCTTTGAAAAGCTTACCAGTGAATTGGGGACCGTTATCGGTAGTGACAATTTGAGGCACTCCGAAGAGCAGGAAAGTCTCCTCTACAAACTTTACTATAGCCGATGCTGTGGCTTGTCTCAAGGGTTGAACCAACACAAATTTGGTAAACCAGTCAGATATAACTAGCAGAGAGGAATTACCTTTTTTGGTTCTTGGGAAAGGTCCCATCAAATCGATAGAAATGATTTGGAAAGGGTATTTGACCTTTTTCTCTTTTCCCATGAGGCCTGGTCTCAATTGATTCGACGCCTTACTGGCAGTACAAATATCACATTTTAAAACATATTTTGTGATGTCGGATTTCATTCGAGGCCAGTAGTAGAGTTCGCTAACTTTATTGAGCGTTTTGAAAATGCCGAAATGTCCGCTGAGCGGGTTGTCGTGACAGTCCATCATAATTTCTCGACGACGAGATTTTGGCACAAGGAGTTTCCATTCAACAAGATTAGAAATAATATTGTGCTTGTTGGCAACAAATTTAAAAATGTACCCATCCTCGATTTTAAAACTAGGATAAAGATTTGGGTTTTCCTGAATCTTGTTTATGACTTTCTGATACCAAGGGTCTATATCGTCGGGTGTAACAGAAATTAAGTGGATGTTCACTGGTGCTCGAGAGAGAGCGTCGGCCACTATATTGAATTTCCCCTTTCTATGTTCAATACCGAAATCATATTGGTTTAATCGTACGCTCCACCGGGCGATTCTTCCCAGCGGAGATTTGACTGTACCCAGCCATTTCAACGCTTGATTATCGGTAATGACTGTAAATCGGGTTCCTTCAATATAGGGACGAAACTTCTCTACTCCAAAGAGAATAGCGCAACATTCCTTCTCCATAGCATGATAATTAAGTTCATTTTTGGTTAGAGTACGGCTAGCATATGCTATTACCTTCTCGTTTTCCCCAGTGCCTTGAACTAAGATGGCTCCCAGTCCAAAATTACTTGCGTCCGTCTGTATAATAAAAGGGAGAGTAAAATCAGGGCTAGTCAATATCGGTGAAGTAGTTAATAAATTTTTCAGATTTAAAAAGGCTCGGTGAGCATCTTCGGACCAAGAGATTTTCTGGCCTTTGGCTTTACCTTTAACGAGGTGTAAAATAGGTGCAGCAACAGAGGAAAAATTTGGGATAAATCTCCTGTACCAACCCGCCATACCGAGAAATCTTTTTATTTCTGTTGACGTTTTAGGAATAGGGTAATTTACAATAGCATCAACTTTGCTGGGGTCGGTTCTAAGACCTTTCTCATCAATCACAAAACCTAGATATTTGAGAGAATCACGGCAAAATTCACATTTTTTCAAATTAATTGTTAGGCCAGCTTTATTCAATCTTTTATAGACTTGAGTCAGGGTGTTCAAATGTTCATCAAAATTATTCGACGCTATAACTATGTCATCTAAATAGACGAAGACATTTTCGAATTCTGGGCCAAAAATTGAGTCCATTAGGCGTTGGAGTGTCTGTGCGCTATTATTTAGACCGAAAGGGAGAACATTGAATTCGAAGAGACCACGTCTTGGAATGGTAAAAGCAGTTTTTTCGCGTGAGTCACGAGATAGCGGAATTTGCCAAAAAGCTTTACGCAGATCTATTGATGTCAGATACCTGGCATCGCGTAAGCGGTCTAGAATGCCATTAATATATGGAAGCGGATAAGCGTCGGGTTTAGTGACCTCATTTAATTTCCTCCCATCAAAACAAAAACGCAAAGTGCCATCTTTCTTTTTAACCATTACAGTCGGCGAGTTCCAAGCGGAGAATGATTTTTTGATTACGCCTAGACGTATCATCTCGTCTGCCTCTGCGTTGACTTTAGCCAACATTGCCGGAGAAAGAGGGTAATGTCTCTGCTTTATGGGGGTTGCTGTCCCAGTATTTATAACATGTTCAACCAGAGTGGTTCGTCCTAGTTTATTAGCAGCGAGCTTTTTGAATAATGAAATGACTTGGTCTAATTTCTGAACTTGATCATAACTCAAATCTGATCTAGAGTGAATAATTTTTTCTGTCGAAAGTGCAGTTAACGTAGACGGAATTGTGTAAGAATCAGTACCAAAATCGGTTTTAATTTTAAAAAGTTTACAAAATTCGTAACCCAGAATAAGTGGATATACTACTGTATCGGAGACAATTATATTTAAATTTTTGGTTACACCGTCTAGCGTTATCGGTAGAGTACTGGTACCTAAAACATTTTGTAATGTGCCGTCAGCGGATTTTAAATCAATGTTACTATTATTTACATGTAATTTCAAGTTTTTTAATATATACAGCCCATCACGGCCTAATACTGATTGGTTTGCGCCAGGGTCTAGAAAACCAAGAACTTCCATCCCCAAAATGTTGATATTTAAATAAGCTCGGTTGTCGAAAGGACGATGAGCGAAAAGCGTCTCAACTTTAGAGGGTTTGGCTCTACAGAATGATTTGACGTTTGCCAACCAATACTGCCATTCAGGACAGGTAGCCTTCATTATAAAAGGGCTAGGAATGAGAGGACTACTGCTCATTCTCGCCTTTTTGCGTTTTTTGAGCACTTAGTGCAGTTTGGATAAGTAACTTCTGGAGTTCCACAAATATAACAAAAAATGCGCCTTTCGGCTGGACAAATATGATAATAATGTCCTGACTGTGCACAATTAAAACATTTCGCGTTGGCAGGCGTCGCTCTTTTTCCAAACGTTCGAGAACTGTAGTTCTTGACGTTGGATTGCATGGTATGAACTTCATGCTTCTTGTGGGTACAAAGATCTGGGCGACGTACTTTTGGCATTGCCAATTCAGGTTCTAACGGATTTACAGTAGGTACGTGAAACTTTCGAGTGTTTTCGTTTTCGAAAACCTCGGTAACTTGTTTACAAGCTTTTACTAAATCTAATACAGTAGTGATTTTCATGAATAATAAATGCTTTTGATAAATTGGTAACAAATTTGTTTTTATGTAATATAACTCTCTTGCTGGATTTGATAGTCTCGAAACGAGATTACTCATCGCGGCGATGTAGTCGCGCACTGGCTCAAATTCGCCTTGCTTACGGTTAATAATTTCCTGCCATAGAGATTCGTCATAATTCGACGGTAAGTAAGTTTCTTTTAATAATTGAATTAATTCGCGCCAAGAACGAACGTGCTTTCTAGCGGATCGAAACCATGTTAAAGCTGTGCCCTCAAAAAGATCGAACGCACTATCAAATAATGCTTGTTCCGAAACACGTCTAGAAATTCTCAACTCGTCTATGCGTTCAAGAAATGCATTCAATCCTAGTGACTTATCGTCACCGGAAAATTTTAAATTCCACCTACTAACGGTGTCGGGTTTAGTATTGAAAACAGGCGTTTGTGAATAATAATCAAAATTTCTATGCGGAATGTTAACGTTTTGTGGCTGATAATTTAAGGTTTGAGGAATATTTAAAAATTGCGCTTCTTCCGATTGCGGAAGAGGATTTATCGTTACTAAATTTTGAGCTTGTTCGGGCCTTGTCGGCGTCGAACCCACGGCTTCCTGAGATTCGGACGGGCGCGTGGTTACAATAGCTTGCAATTGCTCTTGACCAAGTACATTATTTAATTCGTCTATCGACAAATTACTTAGTGCCTCACTAATATCGTTTCGGCCTGTTTCTGGCGAATCTAATAAAATTTCAACCCTCTCAATCAATTGAATACATTCGTTATTTAAAGTTTGAGCTTTTTGCTCATATGGGTTCGGTGGAGATAATTTTTCGAGATAAAATTCTAATCGAGAAGAAATGTGATCTAACCTGGCAAGATGACCTTCACACGCTCTCGTATTAGGAGAATGTGTTAGTTCCCGAACTAATGGTTCGATTTGATTAAATTTGTCTTGACAAATTTTAATTTGTTCGGCTAGATTTAATTGTTCTACCGGTAGGTCAATTTTCTTTACTTTTTGCCTAAGCGTTAATCTTAAAAGTGCTCGTTTTTCATCTACAGTTAAATCTGTAGTGTCTTTACCTCGTACTTCGAGTTCCCACGTTAGCTCATCAGCTAATAAACGGTTTATATGACGCATTTTGGTGGTATAAAAAATAAGAGTATAATGCTCAATGATTGATAATTAAGATAAAATATAACGATATGTAGTAGTAGGTCGTAACGCTTGATAATAATATATAATAATATAAGGAGATAAAATATGTATTGTATTTTAGTTCAACTTTAAAATATCTGTGCTTATTAGCAAATTGTAAGCCAAGAATTCTACTTATGTGTGTGTTCATAAATAAAAATAGAAAAATTACTACCAAAGGTAACGAAGAGATGAGAAAAAATAATCGAAGCCCCGTAGTTGGTTTTCACTGATGGAGTGATAATCTAGCACCACAGGTGGGTGTCACTTTTGTAACGGATCTAGTTCCACGCTTGGGCGTCACTTTTTTGTAACTGGCAGGTCACTTAAAGGATTGCAAAAAAAATTAGCGCTTCCAGTTACAGTTTGCCTCTTAATGCTCGTAGTTGTAATTAACGAAGCGGCTTAGCTATGTACGTTTAGTACCAAGTACTCGAGAGCGGGGTAGCGACGAAGTCGCTGTCGTGGGTTCCTTGTTGAGCTTTTCTTCGTGTAGTAATGTTCTCCGGTAGGGCGCCAATATCGAATACGGACGTTCAGTGACCTTAGTGATCCTTATCGATATAAAATAACTCAAAGTAGAAAATAAAAAGACTTCTCGTTCTGAACACACAATTTTAATATAAAGTAATTTGGGGTTAATCGTATATAACATAAAAGAATTCTTGCTTACACAGATTATATGAATATTGAATGTTTGTATTAAAAAATAAAAATTGGTAATGATTTACAATCAAAAATTGAACACAAATACATATACTTGACATGCAGAGCGAATCGACAGATGTCGCTGCGTTGGAGTTGGAATGTCGGACGGAGAGAACCTTCGCACTTGGTTGTCGTCTCTACGAATTTAATTGTCTTACCAAAAAAAAGCTTGCGATAAAAAATCGCACTAGTACTACTAAAAAAGCAGGAAGTACTAACTACGTCATGCAAGCAGGTAATAAAATGTTAGCTACAAGCTTGGTATTTTTTTTGTTAAACAATAATCATATAGTAAGTGTTTATAACTACTTACGATTTCTCTTGAAATGGTTACTAGATAACATACGATCAGATCTGATTGTTTCCTTATCCTCCTGGTCAAAATCGTCAGGATTTTGAATGACGAAGTGTGATCTAAAATATAGTTAAAACACGATATACGATATTGTAATAACATAAAGAGTGTAGCAATAAATCTGAATTATTTGAAATATTTAAATAAACAATTAAATTCGTTTTGTCACCAATATTGCGTTTTGTTCCTCCTGAGGTATTCGAAATGTCGATTGTCTTTACACACATGAACTTCAGAAAGGCTGGCAGATGTTTAGCAAAGCGGCGATACTCGTTGGCCCAAAATGGTGGAAATTTTTGTTCGTGTTTGAAATTAAACGAACAGATGTGTTGGTGGCTTTTCGAGTTTTCTTTTCTTATTGGAAATTTTACACTTCTCCGGATTTGTCCAATGATATTAGGATCAATGTTGAAAAAGAATAATTCACCTCAATAGATTGGCTGCGGTGTTTTGCGATATTTTCCGGATTTAGAAAGAATGGACTCGCTCGATTTTGCACGTGTGTTGCGACAAATTTTCGATGATCGTAATAAAAATCGGTTTTCGTGATCATATATTGATCTTAGGTAATCTAAAAAGGCAACACTCACTCGTACTGACTTCACTAGTCATCAACTCGATAAACTGGTCGATATTATTAAATCGAATAACATTAAAATTAATAAATCTTGTGGAGCTTAAATTTTTGCGTGTTTGCGTTACTACAATCGGTTTGCAAGAGGGAGATTTTTTGTCGAAGCGTTCGATGCAACCTTGAATGTTAGCGGTTAGCGACCTACTCTACCGACATTTTATTAAAAGATCATTGATTAAATAAGTAAGAAAAGATGTGTTTTAATCAATGGTTTGTAACGAGTTATTAATAAGTGATTGCTAATTTAGAATGGTAATTGTAGCAAGTAATAAGTAATCATAATAATAAAAAATAAAATTAGCTTTGCTATACAAAGCTGTTCAAATAAATCGTACGTAAATTTAATAATAAACTCATAAACCCTAGAAATAAAGAATAAGTTCTCACAGTGAGATCATGGTAACAGAATTCTGTTACACAGGTAATATGCAAAGCCCTGTAAAATATCTGTGGCAGGGCCCTGGCAGGTACTCTGTTGCAGGTAATTTGCAAAGCCATGTAAAATATCTGTGGCAGGGCCCTGGCAGGTACTCTGTTGCAGGTAATTTGCAAAGCCATGTAAAATATCTGTGGCAGGGCCCTGGCAGGTACTCTGTTGCTGGTAATTTGCAAAGCCCTGTAAAGTATCTGTAGCAGGGCCCTGGCAGATACTCTGTTGCAGGTAATTTGCAAAGCCCTGAAAAATATCTATGGCAGGGCCCTGCTAGGTACTCTGTTGCAGATAATTTTTTTTGTGACATTTATTTGCAAATTGCATAGAACTTCGTATATATACCACGTGGTTTTCATAAAAATGATCTTTTTTACAATTTTTCATACATAAGTATATCATACTTCTTTATTTATTTGTCTTCATTAATTAATTTCAATTTTAACAATTCATTTAATTTCAATACGATTTAGGTAGTGCTTTTAATAGTATTACGGATAAACACAATAATGCTTAATGCGTATTATAATTTTAACCAATCAGAATCAAGAATTTTGTTAACGATGAAATTTTCTTCATTCTGATTGGTTAGAATTGTTAAAATTAATTTTTAGTTAAAATAAACTTTTATTGGTCAATTTTTTCAAACCAACCAATGAAAATAATTTAAAATCAACTTTAAAGTTAAAGTAAACGTTAAATTTACCATGAGATTGGATGAAAACGTATCTAATTAATGAATGTAAAATTCTAATGTAAAACATGAAATATCTCAAAACTATAAAAAGAATATCTATAAATGCAGATATTCCTTAAGAAGGCCCTTATACCACGTGGTTTTCATAAAAATGGTCTTTTTTACAATTATTATACTAACTTATTTATTTGTCATAATTAATTAATTGCAATTTTAACAATTCATTTAATTTCATTACCATTTATAGTAATACTTTTAATAGTATTACAGCAGATAAGGTATCAACATAATAATGCGTACTTTTATAATTTTAACCAATCAGAATCAAAAATTTTGTTAACGCTGAAATTTTTCTTCATTCTGATTGGTTAAAATTGTTAATTCAAATTTTAAAGAGATTTTTTTGAAAATTAATATTAAATTTTGCACAACTATTTTCAATAATAGCACAAGCCGGTAAGTAAATTAAATAGCATTTCAATTAAACAATTTAAATAATCATAATTTTATCATTAACAAAATGAAAAACGAAATAAATAAACAAAAGGAACCAGCAAACGATTATTCTAACAATATTGAAAGTGAAGGCGATGGTTAGGTTTTTTTATAACTTGTTATATGTATTTTATTTTTTATTTATTTTTAATTTTTAATTATTAATAAATTTTTTATTAAAATAACGTGAATTATTTTATGCACACAAATCTAAAGTGTGTGTAAATGGTATAAAAACCTTATTATATTTTTGTAGTCAACAGCGACCATTTGACATTTGTTTTCTGTGTGATAGAATATAATATTGTGACTTATTGTTTTCTTCACAATTTAAAATAAAAATATGTAAGAGAGAAGATTGTCAATATGGTCAAAGTGTGACCATATTACCAATAATTTCAAAATAAATAAGTAAGGTCTCCGTAGGTAAATGGTTAAAGCGAGAAGTTACTAAACAATCAATGGATGCCGGCATAGGTTCGAATCTGGGTATGGTAAAAAAAAATTATAAAATTTAATCTTATTTTCAGATAGGCAGGTGCAGCATCAACAATATATTGAGGAAAATTTAAATCTTAGTTTCAGATAAGTAACGGTCTGGACAGAAATGGAATTTAGCAAATAAATAAATCAAATTAATAAGAATTACTACATATACATATATAATTAAAACTGTAACCCCCAGAATTAAATTAGTTCAATACACCCAAGTGGATTCCAAGAAGTAAAAAATACATTGATTTGTATTTTGTGACAAAAATTTATTATTTTGAATATATTTAATATTATTTTACACGTGGTACCTACGATAAAAGTTAATTCTGTTACAGAGACCTGACAGAGGACTCTGTTACAGAGACCTGACAAGACTCTGTTACAGAGACCTGGCAGGTCTCTGTTAAAGAGACCTGCCAGGACTCTGTTAAAGAGACCTGCTAGGACTCTGTCACAGAGACCTGGCAGGTCTCTAACAGGTACCCTGGCAGGTCTCTGTAACAGGTTTGCTACAAATTTGCCACAGAGGGTTGGCCACAGAGAAAGTGGGCCACTTTCTCTGCCTCATATTATGACGCAGAGCCCTGTTACAATCCGATAACAGAGACAGGGCCCTGTGAGATTTTTCTGCCAGATACCTAGTAGATATCTGCCAGGTTAAAAATGTTACTTGGGTGGGATCATTGGGATTATATTTGTTGCTTCTCGATCTATCGAAAAGTCCAGTGCCGTGCGCATTATAGTTAAATAACCTTTAAATTTACCTGTTTGTCAATATTTATTTTAAACTTTTCGAAATTACTACATTGTAGATAATTTGATATGTGAGTGATCTATTGATTTATAATGGATTTATTGATTTGATAGCATTGGGATCATTGGGATTATATTTGTTTATCTTAAATACGTATTATTGCTGCAGACATTTTGGATCAACAAAACAATTTTTAGCAATTATCACAATCACAACTAGATAATATCAACTAATTCAATATTATAATTTACATATTCAAGTTCAATTTGGTATATTATATTATGTATGTAGTTGCAAAAGATTATAATATGACATAACTACCAACCTAATTTTTTTAAATTTAGAAATTCCCTTCAGATTTCTTTATTTTATAGGTTATGATTATGTTTACAACAGTGGTGCCAAACGTTAAGCTTTTGACGTTTTCCATATCGATAAAGTGTAGTTACAGAATACGAATTTTTACCACAATCGATAAATGACACATCTCGATCGCCTACTTTTCGATGATCGAAACGTTTTCGATTGAAGTTAGTGAATAGGGGTGTAAGTTTGCCATCTTGGATTTTATCGACCAAATTGATTGAATTGTTGGATCACGTTGCACACGTCCTTGCACTTTAAATATTAAAATTCAACTAACTTTTGCTTGCGCAAAGTACCAATTTGAGCTGACTTCAACAATTTGTAAGTCAAATTTATTCCTTTTTGCGATTTTTACTTTAATGAAATTTCATGTAATTTCCAGAGTTGGTTCCATTATTGAAGAGATTACTTATCCGATGCTTTCCAGTTGTTTTCCATCACAGTAGTTGATTTGGGAGCCATTTGAATTAGTACATTAATTTGACTATTTTCATTATCACTTTTCACTTATCAACCTTTAATGGATTTTCACCCTTATGTACCTTTTTACAAATTTTGGACCTGAATTTATGATTATGACATACAATTAGATATAATAGAATTTTGGTCATAAACAGATTTTCATATAACAAGTTATTCACAGAGATTTATCAATTCAAAGTTTATAAACGTAAAGGTTATGTTTTTGAGATAACAAATTATAACAAATTTCATCATTTCTAAGATAAAGCATCTTATTGGAAGATTTTGACTTGTTCACCTTCAAATTGAATGTATTTAGCAGGTTTTGATAATTGTAGCTTTCATATCTTTAAAGATCTCTTTAGGTCTACAATATCATAAATTGAGTTGGATGTGTTTATCTGTTAAATCTAAAGTTTGAAATTAGCTTAATTTTCTTAAATATAACAATTAATTCAGTTTTACAACCCTTTGTGTTGTGTGGGGTCATTTTAAATCACAGCAATATTGACGACGAATTGTTTAGGATTTGTGACTGATTTATTAGGAAACCTAAAAATACATCATTTGAGTATCGTCAAATTAAAAAATTTATCAAAATTACATTTTTTTTAAAGAAGTGGTATTTCTAAAACTCCCTTTGATATAAATCAGTAATTATTTGGCAATAAATAAAGATACATTAATAGTATATTATATATCAAGGTTGTGAAGGCCGTCATTATTGCCCTAGCGCCAAGATTATATTCCGAGGTGCTTTGCACCGAGGAATATAAGGCGCGGAGGCAATAATGGTCTTCACAACCGTGGTTTATATACGATTTTTTCCACTACTAGATTTATTACCATTTTTTAAAATTCTTTTTAACAAAAAAATTTTCAAATTTAAAATATTTATTTCAAATGACAGTTTTGTTTTTTTGATTTGACAGTTGTTGACAAATTTAGGTTATTAAATAAAATAAATCGCGGTTCGTCAAATTAACAATGGATCTTGCTGTCACATTTGTCACTTGTCACTTGCTGTCACATTTAATTCGATTATAATGAATTTTTAAAATTAAATTAATGTATTAAAAAATCGTTTTAAATAGTTTAAATACAATTAATTAGCATTTCTTGGTTATTCTAAATCATTTAATAACAACATTTTTCTTTAAAATAGTCGCCAAGTTATCAAAAAATGTCATTTTGTTCATTATTAACCTAGGTTAATAATGGAAAAATTATTCACCACTAGTTGAAAACGTGTCACTTCTTGATCGACTTACCTAAGTAAAATTGATAGCCTATATGACTAGTAGTGGAAAAACAAATTTAATGTTGACTTTTAAAAATACTCATAAAAATTTATTTTCAATTATTGTACTTCACTCTATGACTAAAAGGCACCAACAGATATTCACACTTACTCAGATAACTTTGAACGTAATTGAAAAGAATGTAATTTAAAAAAAATGCATTACAGTACTAATATGACGGTTGGGGTCTCTGAGACCCCAGTGTACCGTTTTAACTGGAATAAATTCTATAACTTCGATATGCCGTATTTCTGTCAAAATTCCAAAAACATGCCAATTTTAGTTTTAAACGGCTAGATTTCGGTGGAGTATTCATAGTTCATCTTCGCCCGGATGAATGCAACCACACTTAAACTTTTTCTTAAATGCGAGGTTGTGTTCAAGTGACACGTCGTTTGAAATCTAAGGTGATAAAAGGGAGACAAAAAACTAAAATAAGAACTTACAACATTGTCCGGTTTTGTTATATGAACCTTACTCTTGAAATATTCCTACAAAAAGAATCGAGTGGAGTAAGATCTAAAGATATTTTTGACCTCTCGATTACACTTCTTATTTCAATTTGAGAAAATGTTGTCTAATTACATCATATAATATAATAGGTAACTTAAAATGCAAGCACGAATTGTTAACTTGGAATTTTTTAGAAACTAAAACATGGATTATATCTATGTTTATATGATCGTTCAAACTATGGCATACTGGTCAAGTGACCAATGCAGGTCGTGCAGGTCCAAGCCTTCTTCTTCCAGCCTCTCTCCCTTGCACAACTCAACGCTACGAAGACAAGGCCGTATTATCCAGAGTCTCGTCGTTTGCTGTTACTCACCCATAGAGTGTTGATGTTCACCGGGGGGCCATGCTAAGTTATTTTGTGAAGTCCGCAATTCGAACCCACAATTGTGATATCATGATAACAACAATATGTTAAAACAATACTGCAATGTATTCTTATTCAAAATTACTTTTAAGACACTATAAGCAATAAATTTTATTACCATTTATCGATGCATTCAAGCATGCAGCATAAAATTTAAAACCAAAATTGAAAGAACAACCCTATAATAATTTACCTATTATAAGTTACTTTTCCATTTTATGAGCATAACTTTTAGTTTTATCACTTATCACCCTTGTGATATGAAATTCCTATTAATAAGTGTCTAGAAATACCAAAAACACCACTAATTCAAAACGATTTAAAAAAAATAATTTTATTTGTTTCTCATTTGTAAACGTCAGTTTCCAAAAACACAATATTAATCAAGAAAGTTTATTTTATCAAGTCACTAACTTGTAAAACTGACAGTTAACTTGCAAAATTTTTACAAGTTAGTAGTATTATTTACATTAGGAAATTTTGTTTTATCGTCATATATGTTGAAAATCATGGTACAATTGTTATTTCCAGTAACACAGATTTTTGATGATGAAAGAGTTGATACTGATGATGATGAACCATCTGTTGACTCAGAAACTGCTGAACTCGAGGACTGCAGAACATTTGTACTCTCCTTACTACCAAATAATTTGCTAGACATTTCGATTTTTTTGTTGACCGAATCATCGACATAACTCATCGCAATTTCGGTGCTCTTCCACCCTCCTGCACGCTTTAGTGCTAAAATATCTCCACCCGAATCCGCAACCATAGTGGCTCCAGTTCTGCGAAAAGAGTGGCCGGTGTATAACTCTGGGTTTTTTAAACCTAAATATTTCGCTATTTGCTTTGGGACACCACCAATAGTGTGCTGGCCAGCATTAAGGGAAATGCACTTTCCATGTCGGTATGTCAAAAAAAATCTTAGGCTTTCTGTTCCAGGAGGCCGAAGATTTACATATTTTCTGTATAACATGCAGGGCTTGAAGCTGCAGCCATCATCGGTTATGGTGAATCTTCTTGTTGTTAAATTTTTTGTTTGCCGCAATGTCACAATAACGTATTTTCCCATATCTTCTACATCATTCATGTTTAAGGAGAGAATTTCGTCACATCGACAACATCCAAAAATCCCAAATATTGTTACAATTTTCGCCAGCAACCACTGGTCATCAGGAGCATGTAAAAGAAATTGTTCAACCTCTTCTTTACTTAATACCTTGGCCTTTTTTGGCGCATAACGCTCATTTTTTCGTTTCAGAAACGCTATTACCTTTTAAAATCTGCAAATGACAACTAAACGTCATATTTTTCAATAAATTTTTTAAGGAAAACAAACCTGCGAACAGGGGCATTTTCTTTCATTTCCAAGCAGCTTTTCAGCATAGACCATTTTGCCCATAAAGTATTAGGGCTGAATCTAGCTGATAGTTGATTCAAGTATACCAACAAAACATCTTCAGTTACCCCAATCACACTATTTTTGTTTTGCCACTTTTTGAAGTCGTCGTATTCTCGCTCGTACCTTGAAGCTGATTTTGCAGGTAATAAACTTGAAGCTACACTGCTGGCTGCCTCAATAATTTCTTTTGGTACATTCATTTTCGCTTTCGCCAAAACAAATGTAAAGAAAAATAAACAGACATGTTCATGGCAACGCTTCCATAGCTTACGACATTTGCGACAAATTATTGAGATTTTTTTGGAATTTATCTAACCTTTTTACAAATGAGAAACAAATAAAATATAAAACAATGCACGCAAGGTAACGGGTTTTACTGGCTCAAGGAGGTAACTGACTCGCCTGCGGCTCGTCAGTTATATCCTCCATTCGCCAGTAAAAACCCTCTTACCTTGCTAGTAATGTTATATACTATTTACGTATAAGGTACGTTGTAATTAAAAAGTACTCTCTAGTTTCAATTAGAAAGTTTTCAAAGAAATCAAAAGTAATGTAAAAATCGAACTTGTGTGGCGCCATTTATGCATTCATAAATTTAAATTTTAACTACAATCGTAAAACGTCAGGATTAATTTTCTAACACCTATATAATAAATTAAACATTAAAAATAAAATAATAGTTAAATATCTAAAACGATAAAATATATTTTTATTTCAACATAAGCTTTCAGCAGTGTATACTGCTATCATCAGATATTTATTATTAACTTATTATTTATACCTTACTCTTATTTATAGTGAAAAAATCAAATATTTAAACACTTTCATATGAAAAATTTTACAGATTAAAATTATAATGAAAACCGCCATTGTTACGTTATAAACTTCAGAGGTCTGTTTTAGTTGATATTTTTCCGTACAAAATTATAATGAAGAACTAATGATTTTCTTAAACGAAAGAATTCAAATCGGGAATAGATTAAAACAAAACCAAAAGAAAAATAACTCGACCATTAAATATCGGGCCGCTCATCGTATCCGTACGAAGGCCTTTTTGAGTTTTACAACATTTTTCCTACTAACCACCACCGGACTTACGTATGTGCAATACTTCAGCTCCAATGTACCATAGGAACTTGAGACTATCTTCCTTTTCGGAAAAAAATTTTTGTTCGAAACGGTAAAAATAGATCTACGACTTGTGAATTTTTTGTGTAAATGAGAATCTAAATTCGAAAAGAACGAATTGATACCAAAAGATCAAACATCGATTGGTAAATAATGGATTCCTGACGGCTCATAATACATTTGATAGATTCTTCATTAGAGGTGAAAATCGTTTGTAATTTGTTAAGCAAATTTCGACTTGCAGGTTTTTGGCCCATTCCTTTCCTAATTTTTTTCCTATTATTTTCAGACCGTGTAATTTCTTTATAATGGCACTTAAGGACTTGATTTAATAAGGATTTCATAAATAAAGAAAAAGGACACTTAATAATATTTCTAAAGAAAATTTCGAGATTTTAATTTTGATACATTTTTAATCGTCGTAAACTAATAACATTAAAATTATAGTTCAGGAATTAATCCATAATAATCTATTAGTGATATTATAAATACATTTCTTCCATAACATTAATCCAAGAAAATATTAAACTTCAAAACTGTCTTCACAATTAATTAGTGTCTGAAAACTAGTAAGAAAAATTATGAAATTCTAAACACTTGAAGGAATATTATTTAATTACCTTAGATCCCCCCGTTATATGTTTACAGAAGCGCTCACGATGGATTAACTATATTCTCCTCCCTTATTGCCTACGGCTGACGCGTATAAATAGATTGACGAGATTCTAGATGGTTATAAATAAATATATACCTGAAAGTGACGCACATGCATGGATTAACGGGATTACAAATTACCCGAAATAGGAATTCTAGCGATTTAGCAAACTGCCCTTAAGCGTGGCTATAAGCTACCATAATCTCCCAGGTAAGCTGGAATAAAGGTGTGGGCTCTTCTTCGAGAAAATGGATCAACACTAATCTCACCTGTAAACTGTCCTAAATTTGTTACATATTAATACGAGTTGAAAATTTAATATGTAAAGGTTGATCATCTGTGCTCGAAAATGTTTCAACAATATCTATCATCATCATCATCAACAGCACGTCATAGACTTGAAGTCCTTATCAAGCTACTGTAACAAAATTTTATCCATTTCGCTACTAATTTAAATTTATTTAAATTTATTCATACATCTAGCGCCACCTTTGAACTGCCTTTTACAACGAACTTGATATGATAAGGAAGATTCTCATGCGCATTAGAATTTTTAATACTGGCGAGACATTGGAAAGTGAAGGTCGACATTTTTGTGATCGAGAGCATTAATCGATAATTTTGTTTCGATTCACGATCTTCAGTTAAATAAAATATCGTGCGTGTTTATATTTTCGCCGTGTTAACGGATATTAGTGAAAATAAGCGTTTTCGATATCTGTCTTGCCAATTCAACCGTTGTTGGAATTATTTTTTAATATCGACCAGAGTTTTTCATCGAGCGATAATCGTCAGTATTGCCAACTGTCACTTGGTAAAAGTACTGGTGTATATTTTGACAATTAACAGCTTGCTGTCAATTTTGGATGATCGATTATTTATTGTTGGATCATCACCATTATATCTTGGATTGTATAAGTGTGCCATTCCATCCAATACGGAGGCGTCGTTCCAACATCGTCCATCCTGCCAAACCCTGCTGTTCGTGTCATCACGTCGGTGCTTGCCGTTTTGGGATCTCAGAGGGGAGCCTATTGGGTCAACACTTACTACCCCATATCAATCAGGAAGGCGTCGTCATCTCTGATCTTGTAAACTTACCGGAGCTCTGGGTAACGTATCTTCATATTCTTGGTTGTTTATGGTGGTAAATTATTGGTGTCATTGAAGCCAACTTTTTGGCGGGGTACCCTTCTGGTTTCCCCAGTTCTGTAACATCTTTGACGTGACGGTTAATAATTTATTAATGTGCTTTTATTTTTAAGCACGTTACAGCCACGTATGTTTTGTCGCTTTATTTACATTAAATATTGTCACTTAACTATTGTTTTATTTCGACGAAAGCGTACCCTAATTTTGTTTTCCGCATTGTACGGAGTGGAACTCACTGCCCTCGTTCACCGCTACAACGAGTTAGCTTATATTAACATCAGGGAGCTCACGAATAAAAGTAGAAGGTTTTACTTTCTGCGTGAGTCGTTTTCTTTTCTGGGCTGTTCCCTCATTAGGAACGGGGAGAAAAGATTACGTGTTACTACTTAGCTTACATATTGTAAAGAATTAACTTTATTACATTTTCAGCAAGATATAAAATTACTTAATTTTTTAATGCACATATTATTTATAATAATGAAATTTAAGAAGTTATTTAATTCATTTTTTTCAATTTTGAATTAATTTAATTGAAAGTTTCTTTTTGAGCTTGATCATCTGAAAGAACATTTAATTTACAGTCGTTAAATATCATGACATAGTATAATCCTCCTAAACAGGACTATATTTTATTGTAAAAATGAGTTTTGGCTTAAAAGACCATTATCCAAAATAATATTTCATAGTCTAGGCATAGGCAGAACGTAGCAAAATTCAGAACAATGTTTGATTTTTAATATATTAAAAATGGTGGGTTTATTTATTTATAATTTATTCCAGCTGAATTTTCCACACTGATTATAAAATAATATTACACTATCTATTTTAGCCATAAAGCAAGGAGTGGATTGGTGTGATACCTGCTGATCTCGGACTTCACGGAATATCTTAGAGCGGCCCTCTGGCGAAAATCAACACTCTGTGGATGAGTTAATTTGAAAAAGTGAAAGAATAGGTAAAGTTTTGATCTATACCTCAAAATGGACCGAGAAGACTTTGCAGAGAAGCAGAGTAGCAGTGTTCGGCATGGAATAGAAAACTTGAATGATGATGAATGATGATTTTAGACTATAAACCATTGATACTAATACCTTTGATTATATAGTATTCAGATTGGCAAACCTTATGCAAGTTATGGAAACGCTTTGTGTAATTCAAAAAATTATAAGGGATGGCGCTGCATGTAACAAATTTAAAAAGTCTAGTTGTAAATCTTGCCGTTAAATCTTGGTTTGTAGCTTCCGACACCAGGTACCAATTTTACATTTCGTCGCATGACAACGAAAACCCTTAACTACAGGAACCATAGTTTTGGGTATAAAATAAACTTCGCCGAGAAAACTCCGTTAGGTAGTGACATCCAGTGCAAGCCGACAAAATTAATGAAATTAAGTATCGCCGCCTGGTGGCAGCATCCAATTTGGGTGTTTCCAATTTTTGTACACAGTTTGACAATCTGATACTATATAATCAAAGCTAATACTAAAACAAATCAAGACACAAAATTGAAAAATAATATACCGTAATATCCATTATCACGATAATACGCTAATATTGAATGACACGCTGAACAATAATATAACAGAATTTGTCTGTGTATGTGTCCAGCTCTCCCTCCGGTATCAGGAAACTTGATGTAATAAAGCATCCGCTGGACTAGTAATTTTGCTATAGTTTCACCGAAAGTTCTTCTGAAATATCACATAAATATGTTATAACCTTAATTGACTTTAAACAAATTATCAATTTAAAATTGTGAAAAGCTATCTAAAATAAGTAAAAAAAATTAATTGTCAAATAATAAGTTCCATCACTTTGATTAGAATAAAATCGTTTGAAATTTATAAAACTAGTATATTTATATGGTATACTGTGGGATTTAGTATTGATCTCGTTACTTAGAAGACAGTAAATTACAAAACACAAGATATACGACGTTAGCAGTTTTCGATAGATTACCTAGTGCCCAATGTTTGGTTCTCTTACCCAAATTCTGCTGTGAAATAAATCAAACTGTAGTAAATGCTTAAGTGCAATATTAAGATAAATCTATCCTTAATAACCCGAACGAAACAGAAAAATCGGGATTCTTCGTTGGAATTTTCCGAAAGTGCCGAACAATTAATGTCACCTAATATTTAAATTCTAATTTAATTCTATTAATTTTGTTTTGTTTAATACATTCAACTTTATTTGTTTGAAGTTTTTCTTTTAGTATTCAGTTAAACCTAAAATCAAAGTACAACTTGAGTTAATTTTCAATTTAGAGGCACTACCTAGCTAGTTAGCGAAACTAATTGTTATTTATTATATACAGGTATGTACGTATTTTCATTCCGACGCGACGGACAATTGAACGAATTTCGGAAAATCCGACCAGTTTTTTAATAACGGAATATTTTTATCGTTTACTATAGTTTTATGTTTTTTTAAATGCTGATCGGATTTTCCAAAATCCGTCTATGTATCCGTTACGTTGTAGTAAACGCTTCTTCAGATGCAACAACGCAAAGAAAGCTATTTCCGATGCGTCGCGTCGATTACATCGTAGTGAAAGCGTACATTAAGGCTAGCAATAGACGGGCATCGAAAACGCGGCGTTTAAAACGCCGCGTTTTCCGCTCTTGAATGTAACCAATGTATTTTAATGGAAAGCACTAGACGAGCATTTAAAACGTCGCGGTTCATCGGCGGCCGCGGTTGAGATGCTCGCTGTAGCATTGAAAACGCCGAACGCCGGGCAGTTTCTCCGTCGCGGGTGACACGCTAGCTATGTAACACATTAGTTTATATGGCGGTCAATACATGAGCGTTTTGTTAAACCGCTCAGGGACACTCGCATTAAAAAATGCTCGACATGAATTAATTTATTTAAAAATAAATTTTAATCTTTATCAATTTTTTATGCGTGTTAAACAATTTTGTATCATGATACTACTATGGTTTTTAAAAACCGAAATATGAATACGTTTAATTAAATGATTACTGTTCATGATTATTATAGTATTTTAGTAAAAGTAACGATTTTAAATTTTGTTCGATTTTATTCTGATTTATTTATTGTTATATCGATATAATAAATTATATAGTACGCTCTTTTTATTGATACAATACGGCCAGTTTATAATTTCTCGTTCTTTAGGTACCAAGTACATTTTAAACAAATCTACAATTTCGTTTCATGTTGATACAAAACTAATTTGAATGAATTGCATTTTCACACTGACTGTACAACCGCTGGTTAAAAACGCCCGTGTACTGGCTACATAGTTGGGCATCGAAAACGCGGCGGGTAAAATGCTGCGTTTTCGATGCCCGTCTATTGCTAGCCTAAGAGTTTCACTAAAACTGCGACTGGCTGCGAGGGTTTGTTTTTTGTATGTGTACGATTTTTTGAATAGCAAATCTAATAATATCTAGCAATAATATTCGATCTGAATGAAATAGATATTTATTTCTGTTAGGTGTTTATGTGAATGTTTATTTATATTAATTTAATTTTGCGGATTGCAATTAGTAAAACATTGCAACCCACGTTATATGGAATGCCATTTTACTTTTTAATCAAATGCATATCACTATAGTAGAAATAAAACAATATTTTAATAGAACTGTATTTTAATGAAAAATGATTATTTTGTTTCCTATTTATATCACACATTAATATTAGCGCCACATTTTATACTGTAATATTGTAGCAATTTATATGATCGTTAAATAAAAATTTTATTTACAACTAAATTATATTTTGAATTTGATTTGACTTATAAATTCGCTGCATTTTGAACCATCATAGATTCAAACCATAGCGCAATTCCACATTGATATAACAGTATCGTATGGCAAAAGTAGGTTAAAAAACATTTATATTGCTTTATAATATTTATTGACATCTTTTGCGACCAAACATGTTTACGATTTAAACATTTAATTACTCGTTATTGTTTTATTAATTGCTTATAAGCATAATAGTGTAAGAAAGTTGGGCACATTTTGATAAAAAAAATCTGAAGTTGAAATATTTTATGAAAAAGTGAAAATTATGTTTTTCGGCAAAATATTTTTTAAAAGATTTCTATTTCAGTGATATCATATAAAACGCCAAATACACCATACAATTATCGTACCGACTCAGAATTGTTACAATATCGGTACAACTGTTGGATCGCTAACCACACGGTACGATTTCCATACAATTTCCATACAATAATTTTACATGCAATTTTAAGCGCAGCACTCACGATGCAATTTCTATACAATCTGTAGCATTTAATTTCAAATTGCATACAATCGTGCGATATCGGTGCAACTGAAATAGCGAGCGCACACACTATGCAATTTGCGCATACAATCTCCAAGTTGTTACGCTGTCGGTACAACCGTTGTATCGTGTATTTGATGCATAACTCATTAAAAAAAATTAAAAACACTTACAATATTTTAACAACATACTCGAAATCATGGAAAGAAGAGTTTCCTAAAAATGGTCAGGTTGTTCTGATTTTTAGATATGTTTTAAGGTTTGGGGTCCTAATAAAAACCCTGAGTTGGCGACCTCGGCGACCGCTCGGAAGTGCCGCCATTTTAAAAGAAATGGCGAAAACAAAATGTTTCTTCGCAATATTTCGTTACTTGTTGACTTTAGGACAAAAATGACTGCTATAAATCTTATGGAGAACAAAATTTACTACAACTTTTATCTAAGGTATTTTTTTCTAAGTCTAATAGTTGCTGAGCACCAGCACTGTTAAATAGAGGACATTTTAGAAAATTTCAAAAATGCTCGAATTTGCTCTGACTTTTTTTATAATTTTTGGTTACTCTCTCTAAAAAAGTCTATTATATGATCATGTCTATTAATATATACTCTATTATAAAAAAAAGTCAGGTCAAAATCGAACGTTTTTGAAATTTTCAAAAATTTAACAACAGATCTTACAACAAATTTAACTAATTCAAAAATTTAACAGTGCTGGCGCTCAGCAACTATTCGACTTAAAGAAAAATACCTTAGATAGAAGTTGTAGTAAATTTTATTCTCTATAAGATTTATAGAAGTCATTTTCGTCCTAAAGTCAACTGGTAAGGAAATTTTGCGAAGAAATATTTTGTTTTCGCTATTTTTTTCTAAATGGCGGCACTTCCGGGCGGTCGCCGAGGTCGCCAACTCAGAGTTTTTATTAGCACCCCAAACCTTAAAACATAGCCAAAAATCAGAACCCCCTGACCATTTTTAGGAAACTATGCTTTTCATGATTTCGAGGATGTTGTTAAAATATTTTAAGTGTTTTTAATTTTTTTAATGAGTTATATAACAATATAGCTGAAATAGAAATTTGTTTAAAAATATTTTGTCGAAAAACATAATTTTCACTCCTTCATAAAAAATTTCAATTTCAGACGAAGAATTTGGTAAGAATCTCAGGGTTCCGAGAGGACGTTTTTTAGTATGTTAAAGTACGAACTATTTATTACCTAGCGAAATCTGTCGAAAAATCGCAGAAAACCGATTTTGGATCTTTTTTCGCAATTTTCTTACACTATAAAGAAATGGAAATTTTAACATTAGAAATAAACTAAATTAAATTACTTAAGATAAAATGCACAGCAAAAATAGATTAAAATATTATTTAGTATCCACAATGGTCGCCTTTCCTTTGGCATACTTGTATGCGTGCTATTCAGGAAAGTAATGTTTTGGTCTACTTCTGACACTTTATATGACTAATTTGGTAACAAATTTTTAAAATGAAAGCCTGATCGTGATCCAAATTTCTAGGAGTTTCCTTTGTTTTCTGTGGGTGAAAAATCTGAACTGTGGCAGCCAAGTTTTTAAAATAATTTGTGACCAATTTAGACTTACGCAATGGAAGCATTATATTGTTGCAGTATAAATTTTCACCTTTTCTTTTTACATCTTTTTAAAGTTTTAGGTATACTGCAACGGTAGCTGTACCTTAAAAAATTGCCATTTCTAACGCCAGCTATGCACAGACATCCCCAAATCATAATTACTTTGTCCAAGGTAGATTTTGTACACTTAATAGACAAAGCTCCCGTTGTTTTCCAGCCCTACCTACATGCTGCTATGATCATATTTCAACCGAATCAAGAATTTGCTGGTCCATAGGATCATATCCCAAACATTTACGGACTTTAATGGATCTTCCGCATAAAATTGCATCCTCTTAAGTAGGTTGATGTTTCATTGCAAAAGGTATCTTTTGCGAAACTCTATCGTACTTTTTATATTTATATAGTCGACGTTGCGTTGTGCCAATTGATAGATTACTATGGGACTCTATCTGAAATCTAACACGAAATTTTGAGGCAGATTAAGTTGAGTCCATATATGCAATGGTCTGAATTTGTTTACCTTGTTTTTTTGCGCTTACGCTTCGGCAATAACAAAAGAGTGTCAGATTTGTTTCCTCCCTCAATACCCCTAATGACAGGGTACCTAACGAGTTCAGAAAGAATCCTCCACGTGAAGTGATCAACTCCACTTTACAACGTGGGAGCCCTGATCTTAGTTTAAAACTAGCTTTTAGATGGTCACGTCGGTAAGCGAGCGTCGCTGGTTCTGGTTGCGGACTTATATCCTGTAAGCTTATAATAAAATACCCCTCAGTGAGGGAAATAAAAGACGGTATAACTGATAACAATGTAAACACACACTGGTTATGAATAATATTAATCAACAAAAATACAACGGTTGACAGGTAATGAGCAATACAAAATACAAACAAAATGCAGGCCCCTTATGGGGACCGGCCAAAACAGACTAAAAAATATCTAGCGTGTAGTAAAACCTGCAGCTGGCAAACCAAAAAGACCGCCTCGAGAGAGCAGCAAAAAAATAAAGGTGGAAAGACACACACACCATTTGTTGGTTTAATAAAAAAATCTCGCAAGGCACAAATCAATCTCAGAACAGTAAAATGTAAATACCACTCACCCCGGCCGGAAAAAAGATGAATCACACCCCACTGGCTGAGATGTCCACGAGATTCCAGTATTGAATGGCTGACTCGGAACGACTTCAGGCCGCCAGCCGGCAGGTAACGCTTTCCTTGAATGTTCTTTTCTAGCGACTCCAATGCCTGGCGAATCGGATGGTTGGACAGCAGCGAACAGGTAAAGTGATGTTGATGACAACCCGGGAACGAGTTGAAACCCCAGTCGAGCTGATTAATGAATCCAAAACGTATGAGTCCAACGACACCTCGAGCGGTAGATATAAATACTTGATATTGAAAACTTGTGACAGGTAAATAATTGACGTAAACGGACTGGACTTAACAAAGACAACGGCTTTCGAAACGAACTGGTACAAAAAAACTTCTCGCGAGATCGAGGTTATATCCAATACAAAATGGCCGCACCAGCAGTTGTTACCAACACCGATAACCAAATCCACTGCTGGTTACAAGCGTGCGCGGTAAGTGCCGTAGATAGAAAAATGTGGTACCTTAGATAACGAATTTTCAATGTTGGAAAACTTCTGAACGTGCAATCTTGAGTTTCTCCAGTAGCACGTTCTGACGGAATGGTGATCGTCAGTACCCGTCGTTAATAATACTTCGAATTGTTAAAATATTAGCTGGACGAAAATCTTAGATTATTCGGCACTACGCACGCTTTAATAAAGTACGACTTCACTCGCGAGAAGCACCATCAAAAGTGCCGACGGAAATCACTCCCTCCACTAGGCGGACAAAAATCCAATCTAAGCGCTCGCGTCGAGGGCATGTGGGCCGTGTCTCAAGTCACGCTAAAAGGCAAATAAAGCGAGCAGAGAAAGGTTGATGTGACGATCAAAAATTCGTCACAAGAGATCCATCTTCCAGATGGATCCATCTACACAGATGGCCCTACTAACCATAGCTTATGCTTAAGGTTTGGATATAGTTAATTGAAAAATGTTGTGTATGCCGTCTTAATCAACTATTACACTAAATCATACTTTTTTTACTTTTTTTTTCCTTACCTGTCCTCCCGGGTGTCCGCCGTCAGGCATTGCTTCCGGGATGATGTGTCCTAGAATCGGACCACGTTCTTCTCCTTTGATAGTGTCGTCCTAGTTTGTCGGCCCGGGTAGGGGGCAATGCGATGGAACTCGCGTGTGGCGTGTACTCTTCCGCATGCCTCTATTCTACCTGTCCGGGTTTCGCGTCGAATCGTTAGTCCTCCATTTGTATGTCGTCCTCCGTTTGTGTGTCCTCCTCCGTTAGAGTAGCGGCGGATACTTTTTTAACTTACTTTTGCTGTACTGCACATTTATTTCAAGTACTATAATATCCTTGATCAGAAAGACATTTTTGATAGAACATGCGTATTCTAAGATACGCGTATCTTATTCAGTGTGTAAAACTTATCTGAAAGTTGTAAAATTAATGTTCTTTGTAAATTTTTTGAGATCTGGGTTTTAGAGCCTTTGGTAGTTTCAATATAGCGTTAAAAATTGTGTGTTTAGTTATGAAAAGTGTTTTGTCCATTTTAATATAATATGATCATTTCCATATCAAATCAACCAACGTATTGTCATAGCCCTATTCGATTTTGTTCGAACTTGGTGTATGTAGGTCTAAGTTATTTCAAATAAACATAATATACAAATATATTTGTTTACTTGCCCTTAGACCACTTACCACTTTTTTAAATTTAGGTATTGAATACGGCTTTTAGGCGAGTATTATTGCATAAATAATTAAGGTAAAAATATGGGAGCCCTGACCAAATTTTGACTTTCAGTGGGCCCTCCACTGAAAAGGTGTGATTCAAAATTCTTTTAAAAATGGTTTATCTTTATTATACTTTTAGCTCCTCGCATTCCAATTTTCAGAGTGGGCAAGCTTCTGATGTAGAAGTGACATAAAAATGAATCATCGTGGTAATTAAAATCTGAACAGTTTTATCAATTCTTACTGAAATAACACTTTAGGTGTGAGAAACGCCTGGCAAGTAAAATCTCACAGGGTGCTGTTGCTATAACAAGTGTCTCACAAGCTTGTGGCAAACTTGTGCCAGGGCTGCCAGTATGCTGTCAGTTTACTGGCAGCAACATGTCATAAGATTTTGGCAGCAAGATGTGTCAGGTTACTGCCAGCAAACTGTCCCAGGTGGCTATCAGCAAGCCGTTACCACGTGCAGAAAAATTATTAATTACAATTAAATTACAATTGATGTAAGGTGTGAAAAATAGCAAGACGGTTTAAATCATGCTCGATAGATGTCAGGTGTAATGTTTTACGTCGATCGAAAGGAGCAGCATATTTTACCACTCGTGTACCGAATTATAAGAAACCAGTTTTGAGCAATCTAATGTTTACATACCTGCAGAGATTATTTAAAAAGTAAAATGTATTCATTTAATCAGCGCTTCAACTAGAAATTAAGTTTGATTGCTCACAATAATATCATTATTTATATCCAGTTAAATCATTTTCACGAGAGTAGAATGAATTTGAAACAAATTTGTCAATGATTACTCTTCTGTACAAATATTAGTATTTTGACTCTTAGTTAATTCAATTATGTAAGTTTTTAATAACTTGGTAACAATTTTTAAACGAATTAATTTAAGCATGAAGTGTCCAATTTTACTGATTGAATTTTTTTAATTTTACAATTATGTTCAGTTTTTATTATTTGTGTAAAACTTTTTATGCCAAAAAATCTAGTTCTAAATTCGTTTTTCACTAACACAGGGCTCAGTGGTATAAGGTGAACATTGGAATGGAATGATAACAATATTATACAATAATTGAAGTACAAATTTTACAAAAATAACTGAAGTAACTACAATGTAAAAAATGAATTAATTTCAACTCTAAGAACATGTAAGTACATGCAAATTTAAAAAATTTTAGAGATTTCATTATTTTTAAACATTCAAATCTTCATATTTTCAATTTCAATTTCAATTTTTTATTTTCTAAAATCTGTTAAATTGCTTTTTGCTCAAATCTACACGTATTTAAACTTACAGTTAAAATTATTTCATTTTAACATTTCAGTTCAGTTATTTTATAAAATTTTTATTATTTTCAAATACGTAGTAAATTCACCCTCTTGTTAAATTTAATGTGAATATTATTTGAATACAATAAGTGAGAATTGAAATTTTTTACTCTGTAAACCTTGAACCAAGTTTTTTAAAAATTGCTCACCCGTTGAAGTAGTCCCTCTTTAATAATTCCTTTTTTTGCTTAAAACCACTTCAGCTGTAAGTTATCAAAGCAACTCTGATAGACCTAACAAGATTATCTAAACCCATCGAGATGCGG
The DNA here is from genome assembly GCA_932274525.1 of Podabrus alpinus. Taxonomy (NCBI): domain Eukaryota; kingdom Metazoa; phylum Arthropoda; class Insecta; order Coleoptera; family Cantharidae; genus Podabrus; species Podabrus alpinus. The sequence continues at coordinate 59,470,527 of OW026457.1, read as the reverse complement.
TTAACATAGCATTGTCAAAAAAAAATTATTTTGAACTATAACATAATATCAGTTTAGACAACAATCCGATGCCTGTAGGTTGACTAGTAACTTGAATAATTCACAACTTGCAGAAAGTACTACTAACTTTAATTATTATTAAGGAATGGCTAAAATGAATAGCAATATAGTAGTTTCTGTTGGTTGTACTAATTGTTTTTACTATTGTACTATGATGTTGATTAAATGTGTAATAAATTATAATTTTGGAATTATAAACTTACTACAAACAAAACAGCATATATCTAATAGGGTCTAATTTATATTTCAGTGTTAAATTTCTAATAAAACTGTCTCAAATGCATAAATGTTACATAAGTCTCCTGAGTATTGCATGCATAATATTTCATGTAGTTATAGTTGGCAATGCGTTGGTATCTGGAGAACAAGTGCAACAACGGCTTTTCATATGTCTTACTTTATTGTTGTAGATAGTCCTAATTACTCTGAATGTATCATTATAATTCCCATTAACATAATAATTTCAAATTCCATAAATTACTACTGACTTGCAGTAAATAAAATTAAAGTATATAAACAATATCACCAACATTTATTATGCATACCAACTAATCAGTAATGCATTGTTTTAACTTAATTGTTATACACTAATTTAAATTTAACAGGCTGCGCTTGAAAAAGTGTTTCCATCAAAAGTTAGCGCTTAGCTAATATTCCCTCTGGGTTCAAGTTACAACAAGTATTTTGCAAACTTTGATAGCGACATAAATATTGATATCGGTGATTCCACAGATCACGCCTGAAATCAAACGCAACGCTCTAAGGTGCACACCGACAGTTTGCATTGAAATATGATGCTATAAATTTAATATTATTTCTTCTCAAAACTTTCTAGCAAAAATGACGTCTTATTCAACATGAAACCAGTCTAGAATTTTCATTAGTTATTAAATCAAAAATTGCTACTACCTACTATTTACAATTCCGTCACTTGAAACTCGGTGTAGAACTGAAAAGATTGAAACGAATGTAACTCTGTACATAAATAAATAATAAGCATGCCGAGAAAGTAAGTGTCAAACATCATAACTGGAATAAGAAGCATAGACATAAAAAGTTACCGTCACAAATAGTGTAGTTTTTAGTATTATATAATGTAGATGATATACTGTATACCACTAGTTCTCTGTGGATCTTGATAAGCGCATCCGTTGGATATCATCAACTGGTGAAAACTATTAGAGGGTCATGGGCGTGCTAATTTCGATGACCCACAAAACCTTTGAAATCGCTAAAAGACTAAACTTTTGAAACATTTCAGCAGCAAATTTTCGAGTTCGCTTAGAAAGCTTGATAGCAGCGGTGCTCCAGTGAGACGAGATATCCCCATTGCGCCAAATAGGATACCGACGCACATCGATGAAAACTAAGAGCAGAGATCATAATAAGGCAATTAATATAAAATTAAAACATCTTCTATTCTTAATTCTTAAGAAAGAATTTTTTAGGTAGTTTCCGGGGAAACTACCCCGGAGAAACATTTTGCAATAGAGGACCTCAAAGCTACATTGGGGACATGAAGATTTTCAAGGCTCTTAGCTTTGACGGGATTACTCTCAGTTTCTCCAGAATGCGGGGAAATGGAAAATAAAAGGAATAAAATTAAAAATGCGGGGGATTAAAAATCTAAATAGGTTTAAACACACAATTGTTCTATCCAAAAAGTTTGTGGCGAAAACCGTTAAATTCCCGCTCCATTGCCTCTTTTCACGTTTGTAGATGGACTGTACAAAACGGTCTAGCTCATAGGAATTACCCAGTGTCGGAGCTCGCTGGGTCGCTCGAAAGCGTTCGTGGGTTCGTTTAAATATAGTTGATCTGCTTTGCTAAAATAACTGTACCCAGGGCGCCAGGCGTTAAATTAAAAGATTTCAGATACCTCTTAGTCCCTGAAATCATCACCAAAAAGAAAATAAAAAGTACAAAAAAATATCTGAGCACCCACTGATGTGAAATAAACTTTACTATAGCTCATGGTAGGTAAGCGGAATACTTCTCATGAAAGAAAAGAAAGAACGAATTCTAAAACTTAGTTAAACTAATTAACCAACAAAAAAAATAACTACCAAGGCTAAAGCAGAGCCATTATCCGTTGTAATAAATGGAATAACTAGTATCTAGATGTTGTGATACTTAGTTATGAAAAATAAAATGATAAAATGGTTTACGATGTTATAAAACCAGTAAGTGAACGAACCTTAACAGTTTGTCCTGATTCATAATGTTATCGAACCAGTAAGTAGACAAACATTACGCCAACCAACCTCCCATAGATCCACGGCAAGCTAAAACGTATTTTAGCTTGTGGAATAACCACAAAAAAATCAAAATTAACAACACTACAAAATCAATAAAAACAAACATATAGTGTCAACAAAAAGGTCGTTGCTTTAACGTGGTGAAAATTGCGATGTTTGCCGACCAAAACCAGTACAGAAGCTTGGATACAACCGCCGAGAACCACTCCCTACAATCGACCAACAGAACGTTCGAGTGGTCATAACAGATCCCACCAAGTGGAACCACTAACGAACTTCACAGTCGAACAAGCGTTAGCGCCGACGACAAAAATCAAACACCCTGTACATTGGTCTACATCGCTGCTTACTTTCAAAAAAACACATAAATAAAAATAAACACATAAAAAAATGTCGAACATAAAAATTTTAAATACAAGATTTGAACGTATGACGGCCAGTTCGGAAATCCTATGCCAATGCATTCCGCCAGCGCCGTTCGATATAATTCAATGAAAAATAATGCGTTGTTCGAATTCAAAAATAATTATTCATTAATAATTTTAAAATACAAAAATTCGAACATATCGCATTCATATCGACGCCTGCGAACGTAAAAGATTAACCGGCCTCTAATCACGTTGAAACAAAGATGCAAGCCTGCAAACCAACGATAACTTCGGCCAAAAAAGGCGTTCGAAGCAAAATGCGAGGCAAAGTAAACCAAGATGTTAAAACAATTTAATAAACAATAAAACATAAAAAAAATGATACAAAAATACCTGGAGACGTCTGGTTAGGTTGTTTAAGGTAAAAATGCGGCCAGAATGCGGATTTTCCAAATATGGCGGAGTGATTCCGTTCCCTCGTATGGACATCAGCTTCATCAGCAGAAAATGCACTGGTGCTTCCGCACTTAAAATCAAATTTTACCATTTCAAAAATATTTGTAAAATTGCAAAACTATGCAGAGCAAAAATTCACATCTTGTTCTTGCTACAAAATTTTATCGACCTCTTCCCTTTTTGGAAACTGCTTTACCGACCTTTTTGATATAATTTGGAAAAATTCCGACCGTCATTTTGGTCACCTAACTCACAGGCGTAGAAATACACAAATCCTTAATTAAATTCGGTCGACTCAAAGGTGGTAAAAATAAATCGACCTGTTAGGGCATCAAAAACAAAAAACAAAAAACGAATTGCCTCGCTGAACGGAACACAGTAACAGTGGACTGTTACATTCCCCCCTGCCAAATCAATAGCTGCACTCAGCTATTGTAAAAAATAGTTAGCAGTAAGAAATGGGAAAACCAAAAAAGTTTCTCGAGCGGAGTTCTGTTGTCGGCTGAAAAGATATAACGGACTTAAAATATTCTCCCAGTATTCCTTCTGTATTTTGACATAATCTATTTTTAATACACGTGGCCAGGATTTTGTATGTGACGTTCAACAGTGCTATCCCTCTGTAATTTTCACAATTCGCCCTATCGCCCTTCTTGTGTATCGGGCATATCACTGCTTCTTTCCATGATCTTGGCATTTCCTTCTTATCCCATATTTCTTCAATCAATTCATGCACCATGATTCTAACTACTTCTCCGCCATATTTGATCATTTCTGCTTGTATCTTGTCTTCCCCAGCACTTCTATTATTTTTCAGACTGTGTATTATTTTCTTTACTTCCTCTAGTGTTGGTTTTTCCACATTTAGTTCGTTTATATTGTTATCATACCTTTCTTGTCTTTCATTGTCGTCATGTGTTGGTTTGTTTAGCAGATCTTCAAAATACTCAGCCCATCGCTCTATCACTTCGGCTTGCAAACCGACTAGGTTTCCTTGTTTGTCTCTACATATCGTTGTTCTTGGCTGGTATCCTCTTCTGATTTTTTTGACTCCTTGATAAAAATTTCTGATTTCTCTTGATCGATATTCGTCTTCTATCTTCTCCAAATTTTGTACCATGTGTTTTTTTTCCTTGCTCTGAGCACTGTTTTACATGTTTTCCTTTGAACTTCGTATTTGTGTCTGTTTTCTAATGTTTTTGTTTGTAACATTATCTTCCAGAGTTTTTCCCGTTTGTCAATTTCCTTCTGATATTCCAGGTCATACCATACTTTATTTTTGTGCACCCTTGTCCTATTTTGTTTGGATGCTGCTTTTCTTATAGTCTTAATTAAGTAATCTGATTTTTCTTCTATGTTCTCCGGTTTTATTTCGTCCATTATTGATTCTTCGATTGCCCTTAGGTAATTTTCTTGTATTGTCTTCCTTTGGAATGCAATTCGTGTGGCCTCGATTGTTCTTCTACTTTCCAAGTTTTTACTTATCGGTATAGCTTGTTTCAATTTTGTTACCACCATGAAGTGATCAGAGTCGACATCAGCTCCTCTATAGGTTCTTACATCGTTAATACTAGATTCGTTTCTCCTCTCTACCAACACATGATCGATTTGGTTAACATTTCTTCCATCAGGTGTTATCCACGTCCCTTTGTGAATCTTTTTAATGTTGGTATTTTGTGCTTACTATTTTCATATCGTGTTCCATCGCGAAGTCGATCAAGAATCTGCCGTTTTCATTGGTTTCTTCGTGCATGCTATATTTTCCGATGGTTGGATGATACACAGCTTCTGTTCCTATCTTTGCATTACTGTCACCTATGACCATTTTCAAGTCGTATTTTGGTATTTTTTCATATTCTTTGTTTAGTGCTACATAGAATTCTTCCTTATGTCCTATTAGTTTTTCATCGGTTGGTGCGTGAAAGTTTATTATACTTATTTTTTGGTATTTACCTCTTAGTCTTAGGGTACACATTCTCTCCGACACCGGTTCAAATTTTATAACAGTAGCTTTCAATCGATCACTTACAACTATTCCCGTTCCTAATCTTCTGCTATCTCCATTACTCATAAAAAATGTGTAATTTTCCAGTACAAAGACCCCACTGTCTTTGTGCTTCGTTTCTTGAAGCGCCAGTATATCAATTCGGTACTTTTTTAGAATCTTTATCAATTGCTTCATCATTCCCTCCTCATATATTCCTCTCACATTCCAGTTTGCTACAAATATTGTTTCATATCCTGTGTCTTTGCTTTTTCCGTCATATTTAGTTTCCGTCCGGAACATTTTTTTGCTAGTTTTTTGCTGCAGGGGGTTCCGCGTTCTTTATTATTCCACTGGTTTACTGATCCCAGTCCCAACGTTCGCGATTTATGAAGACCTTCCCGTAGCCTACTTTCACATCTCTTCCTTTTTCTCTTTCACTCTTGGCAATTTCTCTCAACTTCGCTTGTATTTTTTGCTCTTCCTGTGTCAGATCATCATCAATATATTTTCTTGTACCTCTCAATTTGGTTTTTGATCTCATCACAGCGGCTTTGTCCTGCAAATTGTCTAGTTTTGCCAGCACAAATGGATTTCCAGATCTCGGTTTTATTAGTTCTGCTGCCTTAATTGTTACATCAAGATCTAGCTCTCTCTTCAGAAATGCTTGTACGTCTGTTTTAATCGTTTTTTCATTCATATTGACCCCTTTCAGAACTATGTTATTCTTTTTTTCTCTTTTTTCTGTTTGGTTCAATCTGTTCTCCAGAGCCATAATTCGGTCTTTTAGTGTTTTATTTTCATCTTTCAGAATCTTGATATCGTTTCCGTATACTTGTTGCCCTGATTTGATATCTTTTACTTCATTCAATAGTTCCCTCATCATTTCCTTCAGTTCTTCCATTTCTCCGTCAGTCGTGTTAGCTGTTTTCTTTGGCGGGGTTCTGCTGAATTTCTTACTTTTGCGAAATATTTCAAATTCTGCCACTCGCTTTCTTCTGCTCTGTTCTTCCGTTGTTGAGCTTTCACTATCGTATTGATGCTCTTCTGATTTCATTTCTTTTCAACACGTATAAGATTAACACTCCTCAACACCCTAGGGTAAATGAGGATACGACTATATATATATATAAGATTAACACTCGGGTCAACCCCTCGGAAGTGCAAAGCCTATTTATTTCAGTTACTCAGTAAAATATATTGCTATGACGTCCCCTATGTAAAACTTATACACGTCGATTAATTTTGGGCGCCACTTTCAAATGAAAGAAAAATATAAAAATGTAAATGTTAAAGTTTCGCGTACTAAATTTTACCGGAAAGTTCACCACCTTGTCCCTCTTGTATAGCTCAGCCTAAGGCTCTCTCAGAGTATTGCAGGTAATAAGATTAATTAAGGGATGAAGCTTATTGAGTTGAGAAAATTTTAATTTTGTTGATAAAAAAATGTTGGTTGATTTAGAATGAAATGCTTAAATGTTTTGACCAGATAAAATGATCCACTTTTGTTTTTGAATGATCTTAAAAATTCAGAGTACTGACCTGTAAAAATTTACTGATAATAAAAATATTTGATTAATTCAGAAATGGTTTTATATTCAAAATAAATATCGCAAGCGCAAATAATCAATGTTAACAAAATTAATACAGATAGCTTATCTGTTACCAGAATGTTTACAATCAAATACAAAATATCAAAATGATGATCCTCTTCTTCCTTGAAATGCTCAAATATAATTTGAGTTTTGCCGCTGTACCAAACGGGTTAAATGTTTATGTAATTAAATTGTTGCTCGAAGCGTAGAAAATTAAATAATAAAAATGTTTTGTTGCTGAATGTTTATTAAATAGGGTAACCAAAAATTCACCTGTTAATGTCTTTTTCTCGCATCCTTTATATAAAATGCTGAAGGCAAAAAGTTAATAAAATAATAATTTTGAAATACCTTTGAGTTATTCAATTCCGACTTGTTAATAAGTCTGCGTAGACAATACACAATCTTCGTTATCACTCGCGCACAAATGTAGCACTTCCACACAGCTGTTGATGTAGTTGTTGATATGGTGGTTCCAAATCTGCTCCTGTTGAATTGAGTTGTTGTGGTAGTAATCATCCAAATTTGACGTTCTGTAACCACTTTACTTAAATAATTTATCTAAGGATAACCACTTCCTCGTTAGTTGTTACAAAGTCCACTTTGATAACCGTAGATGTTGAACAGGTTGGCTAGCTCTTGGTTTTTTATGCCTTAGTCGTAGAGCGAGGGTTACTCTGATGTAATTCGAGTGTTCGGGGTTCGGTATTCTCTTGCTGCTGATACTAAATGCTCGGGGCGCCAAAATGGTTAATAAACAAACACCGATGCTTAATTGTTCAATAACCATTTAATAATAAAACATAAAAATAAAATTCTTGAGTGAACAGAAAATAACGTACACTTTGTGTAACTTAAAATGACAATAATTGAACTTAACGAAATCTCTTGGTACAATTTGAAAAACTTATTACTACAATAATTAATATATTTACAAATAATTGAGTGTTCGTCTGAAAAGATCGTAGCCTCGTCTTGACGAAGTCGTGACGATTCACTAAAATGAATTGATACACAGATCATATATTATTTAACTGAGCCACCAATAAACAAAGCAAAAAGGTTAATGGAAGCAAAAGTACAAGTTGTTAGCAAATTACCAGAAATAAAGGTTGTTAACTCAAAGCAAACCAATCTTATATTGTGAGTAAAGCAATTACTCACGTTTATGATGGATACAAATTGCACGTAGCTGGAATCCACAGATCTGTAGGCTCCCCTCTCGGTACATTCAATTTCTGAATAAGGTTCTAAAAGAATACAACACATATACAAATCGATAAGCCAATTGTTAACAAGCAAACAGTGAACTTTAAAGTTCTTTTCTGAAATCTGAATAATAAGTAATGAAATGTGATACTGTGTTTCTTGGATGTTGATTTTCCAAACGGATGGATAATTGAAATTAGCTTCTGCTTCAATTGATTTGAATTGATCTTTATCGTCAACGTCTTTCTCAGTTTTTAAATTCCAAAAGTTTGTTATGATTTTAATTCGACAGGCCACCTTCAATTCGACTGCGCGTAGCCAGGATAATTCCGTTTACTACTGCGTCTATCGATTGGAAATTGTAATGGCGTCTTCATTGATTTCCAATTTTTATAAATCGATATTTCGATTATTAAAAAAATCGTTGGTTCCAAATAATTTACTCGAATTGTCACTTGACATTCGGTGAACGTAATACACAAAAACTTGGTAGTAATTTTCACTAATTACTTCAAAAATACTCAAAAAACTAGGAGCACAAAATAATACGTGTAGTGTATGCGACTTCTAGCACGCCTACCTGGATTCGGCATGAAACCTACCGGCGAGTAAGTTCGACGTATTAATACGCCGTGAAAAGTAGTACTAATATAAAGTTGGTGGCATTTGATTTTATCGATCTTTTCATACTAAATAATAATTATATACATGTTAGGAAAACTAAAGAAAGGTCTTTCGACAAAAATAGTTAAATAAAAATATAAAATTCGAAAATAAATTTGATCGAGTGGTAATGGATCATAAATTGACAACAGGGTTGGCATGGTGACATTCTGGAATGTTACAGTTCTAATTGTTTTATTTAATTAGATTATATGCTGGTAAGTAATTTCGAATTAAATAATTCTCAGATATTCGAGAGTTGAGTTGAAAACTTGCATTCTTAATTTTCAGTTGCCGTAACTAGCTTTGGCCATCTTGGATTTCCAAAGTTTGATAAATTGGATCTCGTCACACGTCCGCCCACTTTGAATATCAAATTTCAACTAAATTTACTTGCGGAAAATTACCAATTTGCGTTGATTTTTAACAACTCATTATTGCGGAGATTACCTTTATGCTGCCTTTGAGAAGATTTCCATTGCAGTAGTTGATTTGGTAGCCTTTTGAAGTTGTGAATTTGACTGTTTTTCTTATCACATTTCACTTATCACTTTTCAATGGATTTTGAACCTTATTTACCTTTTTACCAATTTCGGAGATCAATATATGATTAACATTTAGAGTTAGATATGACATAATTTTGGTTGTAAACAGATTTTCACATAATAAGTTATTCACAGAGATATTTTAATTTAAAGTTTACAAAATGTAAAGGTTATGTTTTACCGATAACAAACTGTAACAAATTTCATTATTTCCGATTTAAAGTATCTTATTGGAAGATTTTGACATGGTCATCTTCAAAATGAATCTATTTAACAGGTTTCAATATAGCATTCTTATCTTTAAAGATCTCATAAAGTCTACAATGTCATGAAATAAGGTGGATGTGCTTATCTGTTCAATCTAAAGTTTTCAAATTAGCTTAAATTTCTTAAGTATTACAATTAATTGAGATTTTCAACTATTTGCGTTGTGTGGGGTCATTTTAAACCACAGCAATATGTAGCCCAAAACTCACAGCAGTTTCCCCACTGTACTTCAAGCTCGGTGACAGATCAACGCCTCCACCTATGCAACCCAATTAACTTTCGCTTATCGTATTCTAACCTTTTAAAATTTTTCAATTTACAAAACAGATATTACCTTATTTTCTTCCACTTCTTCTAGTTTCTTTCAGACCTGAGCTTTCCTACTCTTCCCAGCTCCCACACTTCACTTTCCAATAAAAAAATTCACGTGATTCACTTAAAAAAAAACACTTTTTGTTCTAGCGTGACGCAGCCGTGTTTACGGTACTAACATCGGCCGCACTTTTCATGTACAAATCGAATTTAATTAATTTATCGATCTAATTTGTTATGGGGATGACAGGATTATCCTATTTGTTGTAAAAATATGGTCTTTTTCGATTGGTGGCTCGCTACGCTCGCCAAAATGTGTTGCAAAAAAGTTTTTAGGAAAACTAATAAATATTTAACAAATCCAATATGGCGCTTACGCGTTTAGTATAATAGGGATAAATGAATATTTGCAATGCTATAATTTTTGATTCGGTTTTGGTTAAAATTTTACAAATATATTTTGAAATAGAAAAATTCTTAATAGAGTTATGAAATATTCAGTAAAATCAAAACCATAAAAACCTGAAAAAAAATTCTTTGAGAATTAATCTTTTAATCAATACATTGAGCGAAAAACTAATATAAGTTTATGGGAAATAACATAACCCTTTTTCTCTGTTAAATAATGTCTGGTTCCCTAATTATAGAGATGTATCGTGCAGGTCAAATAAAATAGTATGCTTTTGAAACGTAAATAACACTAACAAAACGGAGTTTTAGGGAAATAGCGAATAAAGAAGAATCAAATGTCCGGTTGCAACGTGTTTCCTTAAAGTTAATGAGAAGAATGAGTAAAATCGAGATAATAAAACAACAATGAGAGTATATAATATACCCGTGTAGTACGTAAATAAAGTCCCGCACAAATTCGCTTTTTTATTGTACATTTTTGAGATAAAAAACTCGAACACGTCAATTTCTGTATGTATTCAAAAAGATCCATTATGATTAAATTAATTATTATTACATTTTTGAAATTGGAGGATAAACGAAGGTAAAACTTTTTTTAAATGAACCTAATACGAGTATCTGTCGACTACAGGAATAAGGGGCGATGTCATTAAATGAAATTGTACAGGATAGCAATATAAGATTTACTAATTTATTTCTGATCGTACGATTAAGTTTCTGTTCTTTCCAGTGTATAAATTAATGTTTTCTTCATTACTATTTTTCACATTTCTGTATTATATAATTTATAGTTCTAATTGGAGAATACGGGTATAACTTACAAAGTTCAAAAATTTACGATGCAACCTTTCACTCTAAACGCTGCAAAAATCTAAGCAATACGAAAGGATTATATTATAGGCAGGATTGTAGGGAATTAATTTTCCTATAAAGTAAACAAGTAAATTGAAAGTCACCGGCAACCCCAAACAATTGTAAAAGGCGTAACAAAATTTACAACGGAGCAATAATTTTTAAAATGTATTGATAAATAAATTGCTAGATAGTAATCATTATTATTTTTATAGCAAAAATATTGAAATGTGTATACCTAAGTAATTTATTAACCACTATAACTAACTGTTGTGGTAAAAATAGTTTAAAATTATCACAAAATAATATTGAGATTTGTACATTAAATATTTTCATCTTGACCTATGTAGGTCGTTGTTTTAGTTGCGGTGGCGCCGCACCATAATTCATAGTTAATTTTAATTGAAAGCAACTTTAAAATTGTTACTTTGAAATTAATATAATATGTACAAGCTTCTACAAAATAAAATTATAAGTGTGATTTGAACTTAAAAAATTCTCACTTCAATCTGTACTCAGTTAATTTCAATGCTATAGATGGCACTATAATAATTTCCTTAGACAGAGTAATGTTAAAAAGATGATAATTGCAAATGAGGATACTAAAAAGTTAGTTTATAATGTGACATTTCGATTCACTCTATGAACCCGCATATAAAATAAATTGTAAAACTTCAAAAATTTAAAAGTAAAGAGCTTCTCATTAAATATTTAAATTGTATTTACATACTATTAAATTATTTTTACCACATACGCGTACTATATATTACCTTCTATTTATTTATTAAGAATTATATTTTCACTTTTACTTTAAATGCTTTATATAGTATACACCTATACTTACTTAAAAAATTATTTATGAATAAAACATGATAAAATCAAGAGTAGAGCTAATGGAGTTTTATTAAAGCTTTTTGATCTCTTATAATGATGCTCGTTTTATAATTAACCAGCATAATTTATAAAGTTTTTGCGTAATATGTTTTACCATCTTCCGTTTACATTTTTACAACAAATTTATGTTAATATTGGTTTTCAATTTGAAAAATAATAAAATGAACTTGGTACAAGATTTGAAAGTGTACAAATTATTGTTTTATATCTGCATTCTCTTGAGAAAAATACAATTTTAACAAAGAAAACTTTGATGTTCAAAACATTTATTTTGAAACTTTTGCAAAGATTTTGCATAAATTTGAATATGCGTCATAAAAACTTGGTTGAACATTATAATTCAAATCTATAATTGCTCATTAAAATTTGTTTTCAGAAGACAATATACGTTTTTTGTTCTTTCAAGTATGAATGATGTTCAAAAATTGAAAAAACATAGATTTTATTGGTTTTTCTTCTTTGTAGCTATTTTTATTTTTCTAAAAATAATACATATTACCCACATAGTACTAGATTAGAGTACTGAATCTGTTATCGGACTTAGGAAACCATGTCTAATCATTTTAATCAATCATTATAATTTTATCAACTGCAGATCTAAAAAGTTAAATCGTTGTCTTGCCGGATCATTGCCTCAAGTTTTTAAGCTTTACGCTCACGATGTTCTTCTTTTACATTGACCTCTTCTACCCTGTATCCTCCCCTGAAGCAAAAAAAATTAATATACTATACTTCTCTGGGCGTCGAAAAACGTGCCTAATGGGCTGGATGCCTTTAATTATTTCCACTTCCTTACCCATTCTTCTCAAGACTTCAAGATTTGCTACTCTATCCATCCAGCTAATTTTCAGCATGTTTGTACGTAATTGAATACGTAGTACAAGCCGGTGTAGTGCCGTAAAATTTTCATATGAACTGCAGCTAGTTTTAGAAAAATCGTTTGAAGATTTATTTTCTTGCCCTCATGCTGTTATATACGAGTATTACCATAGGGAACCTATCGTATCGAGTTTTGTCCAAGGGGAATACTTGAAACTAGATATTAATCACGATAGTTTTTCTAGTGCAAGTTGTGGTCTCATTTAGACAACCTAAAATAGAGCTCTCTCATTGAATCTTTGAGTGGAATAATCATTCTTACAGTTTTTTTTAAATATGGTACTGTCGACCGGGTCTGTTTAATTTGGAAAATTAATCTGATCCCCGTCATCAACGAACTACGGCCTTAGCAACGCATCCACTCCGAGATGGATTTTTAAGATCAGGACTTACACATCGAATTTACTGCTTGGGACTTTTCCCTCCAAGCAGGTGATGTACTAAAGTTTTCTTTATTGACCTCTCTCGAGGGTCGCGAAGAGGAGATTTTAGATACATTTCAATATATCAATGAAAATGTAAAAACAATATTACCTTACTAGATTTATTATTGATTCGATGTTAATAGATCTCATCAGACAAACTTCAACAAAAGTAATTTGAATTATAAAATTCCTACTTATTTTATGAAAATCTAAAAATCAATATAAAACTTATGTGGAACAATAAGAAATGAAAGGTAAAATAAAAATCGAGAAATACTTACATAAATTATATAATCAACTATGTAAACAAACGATGATGGATTGAGAACGCGATTAATTGGGGGTATTACCGAGGTAGATTTATGTGAAAACTGATAAACCAACTTACTCAGTATTGCCGGTGGAACTTCAGCTTGTAACAATTGCTTACTGATATTACAAAAAATTTCTCTTTAGAGAGATAATATTATGGTAATGGACTTGGTATTATGTGGAGAGGATGAAGATAATTCAAATCGTGTGTTATATAAGTCTAAATATCTCTGTAGGCAAGAAGCACGTAATCTCCTTAAAAATGGATTTCTTGAACTAGCATGGTCTTTAACGCTATACGCTAACGATTTCACTGAAGAGTTTGTTCAAGGCTTCAATGATATGACTAGCAGTTTGATTTTCGATTACTAAGTTGATAAATCGATAGTTATAACGAAAGTGGTTTATAAAAGAGTATTAGTTTAATTTATTATTTTTGAATAATTTATATAACTTCATTATTATTATAACAGTATGTAATTTAAATAAGTGACGCATAAATTGTTTTTTACTTTACGTAAAACTTTTTAAGAAAAGTTGACTTTAATTTTGTAAAATAAACTATGCATGGATTAAACTTTTTTACGCTTTTCATGTTTCATAAAATGATGTCAAAGTTTTTAAAATAGCAATTATTGTATCCCTAGATCATATTGTTTGGAATATCAGAATATTATAGTGTTTTTCATAACGATTATTACAAAAATTTAGGTAGGTTGTATCAGAAATTTCCAAAATCATTTCAATTTATTGTATTGTACATAAAATATAACATTAATATTACGTTGTTCAAATAAACAATATTGTTTGGTTTTTGAAGTAGATCTGTTTGAGATTGTTTGTAAACTAAATTTTATTTTAAATTACTCGTAATCACAGAGCACCTGGCATGCAAAAATACTTTATTTTGAAAAATCAATCTCAAAAATAGTATTTCATATGGAATAAGCGAAACTTACTTTCAGACATATTTAAAAAACAAAGCATTTTCATATGTAATTAAAATTTTTCTAGCATAATAATTAGTTGCCATCTACTGGACACAAATCTGAATAAATATTAATATTTTCGCTTATGGGGGTTACTCAACAGTAATTGCATTTTATTATAGGTGTACTGAACAGTTAAATTTTAGAAGGTGCATAATTGAAATTATTATCTTAATAACTTACTGTGATCTCAGCTATATATGCATATTATTTTTCCCTTAATCGTGAAGTAATTTTCGAATAATTTATATGACATATAAATATTTCTATGATATTTAATAAAATTTAAAATGTAAATAGTTATTTTATTTGTTAAATTCATAAATGCCACACATGCTGGGGGCCAATTTAAAGATGTGATATTTGACAAAAATTTTAATCTAAATTGCAATTTCATTTGCCACACGTTGGGTCGGAAATTTTAAGTTGCTATAATAATATTTGATAAAAATTAAAAATTTTGTTGATAGATACCATTTGTTAAGTTCTCGAACAAAGTTTCGATATTTGCATTGAAAATGAAATTTTATTTGAGCTGTGTTGTATTAAATTTGGAACATAAAATTTTACAGAAATGTTTAATTTCTGAATTTTATAAATTTTTGTTACTACAAGCCACTATTTTCTTAACCTAATTAAAATTAAAATCCTCAAACTGAATTCTTAAAAGTTGTTACAAAAATACAAAGATGAATATTCGTAAATCGTAAGCGGCCCTTACACGATCAATAATACTGTCAATAATATCACTTCAGTAATATTGTCAGTATTCATCAATACTTCGTCAGTACGTTTACCCCTTTACACGATTATTAATATTGTCAATATTTTATTTCAGTTTCAATCTAGGCGTTCACTTAGAGCACACAATAATTATTTTAATTTCAACCAAATGGATTTGCAGAAGAAAGCCTGTATAGCTATACTTATAGCGTTATCCATTAAACGGAGTGTTAAAAGGAGTGTGTGGATGAAAAAATGGTTGAAGAAACGAGAAAAGTATTCCCAAGTTGTGTTGTTAAAAGAAATTAGTAGAAATTAGTAGCTTCGGCAGTAGTTTAGTGTAAACGGCAAATTACATGAAAATAATTAAAATATTGTGGTTGTTCATCTCGAGTAAATCGAATTCGAAAATTATTTTCTCCATAACCGTGCATGTACTTTCAAAATTTTAATTAATTTAAGTCCTTCAAGTAGAAGGACCGCAGAGAATCCATTGAAAAAATTCACACAGATATTTGAGGTATTGAAGTTTGTCGCCATGGGGCTAAATCAAAATTTTGAAATTGTGCCTTTTTCCATTGGACGACTTGTAGATTTCGAATGTGTGAAGCATGAGGAACATTTTCAGAAAGGTTGTTGCTATTTGTGTCTGAGCAATAAGTCAGTCAGTCTTGTTTCAGAATTTTGCAGGATAAAATGTAAAATGTTAATATTGAGTAAGATATCTTAAACAAAACAGCAATAGGAAAACAAATTGATACATTATGTACTTAGTAATAAAATACATGAAAAAATTCTTTACCGTTACAATCCAATTACTGCAATCTGCCTTCATTATTATTGTAATACTGACAAAATTTGTCTCGACTTGCCTTTGCATTTAAAATACTGTTTCTACTTAATGAATATTGCAAGTCCACTAGGTTGTTTTCTGAAGTGTTTATTGCAGGAAACTGAAAATATTGTTTGACTTCTTTAGCCAAAAAATTATGCAAATAACAACATGTAACTGTAATTTTGGTAGCCTTTTTTGGTTCAAGGTTTATTGCCTTTTGAAAAACTCCAAATCTGGTGGCCAATATTCCGAATACATTTTCTACAGTAACTCTACTCCGAGACAATCTCGTATTGAATTCTTGTCGGGCATTAGGGATCTAGAGTTTTTTGTGAGTACGGTTTTAACAAATTTCGATCTAAAGCTAAAGCGAAGACCTCATCTGCCACAAAAACGTAAGGAAAAGTTTCTGCTGTATTTGGTAATGGGGTATCATGTGATAAATGAAGGGCATTTTGTTGAAAAGATTCACCAAATTTTGAGTAAAACATAACTCCCCCATCAGATATACGTCCATTAGTACCTGCATCTACCAGTAACTTATCGTCCATCTTGAGGTAAAAACACACCGTCACGCGAAAATACGATCGAGTATTGATTCAATAATAGCTTCGTTCCAACAACGATTATTTCCAGCAATATTACTACAACGCAAGCGTATTCATGAAATGTCGTTCCAACTTCTTGGAACCAAATGTCGTTGTAACTCAGACTAGAACTACTAGTACGGAATTCTAGATTACTACAAATCTGCTGTTCCAACAAGTTTAGAATCAGTAATATTACCGGCCAAATGAGTTCGAACGATTCTTACTCTTGATCAAGAACCAAGCGTTCTTAAAGTGAATACGCGTGCGCGAATCCGCAAACGAGATTAAACTTTGTATACAGATCCCACGTGTACCTATTGTGTTCATGTTCATTATTTTAATTTTTATTTTTTTAAATTTTTAAGAAGCGATATGACTGCTAAAAGAAAAAATCAAATTGAAAAGGAGAGAAATGAAATTTTAAAGCAAAAAACTATCCCTGCAAATCAAAATAATTTTGTATAACCTTATTTGTAAACTTCGTAAATTAGAAAAAACATTAAAACTACATTTTAAATATGAATATTTTTAATTAATAAATTAACATAATTAAGTGAATTTAATAACGTTGCAAGTTTAGGTTAGGTATTCATCATAATTTGACGTTTATCCATGCGACTCTCACTTGTTTTGAAAACGGTTGTAGTAACCGTCCCAACGTGCTTTTACGGATTGCACGTAATTTTACTAGTCTTGTTCACGCAAGCGCAGTTCCTAGTACAATTACTGGTAGTGAACGATAACAGAACTGCTTGTTGGAACGAAGCTAATGAATCGCTCCCCTAGATGGTCAATAATAATGACAGTATCCCTTCTATTCCCAATACTGATGCTCGAATATCAAAATATCCGGATCCGCGTCTGTATTTACCATCATTCCCTCAGTATCCACCTTACACACTCAGTAATACTGTCATTATTTTTAAGGAATGACAGTATTACTTACCGTGTAAGGGCCGCTTTACAGTTGCAGGTTTTTTTATTATTTCTAATAGTAATTGTTCTTGCCAAAAACTGTAACTTCTTATTCTAACATGTTAGTTTTGCAAAGCTTCGTTTCACGATCGGTGTCCAGATGTTCATAAAATGGAAAATGTAGGAAAACTCCAAACGAATAAATACACACATTGACACGCTTGTTAGGTACTTCTTTATTTATAAAACCCTATCAATATACAATACTACCCCCCTTAATTATCAATTTTTATTAATCTCCGGACATTTTTTATCTGCATTTTCATTACGCGTGCTCTCACGTCGAGTCTCGCACCCCAAAGGGCAGAGTCTCCACTCTTCATACGCCTTCTTTCTTTCTCCAACGCACTCCGCTAAGAAACCAGTTCTGTATTAAATAATCCAGTATAATTCCAATTTAGACGCCTGAACATTTTGTTTGATTGACACTTTTGTCCCGTTTTTGGTAAGATTTACTATTGGATACTTTTTGTAATTTTATTGGTTAAAATTTTTTTACTCACCTTTATCACATAAATTTTTAAAATTTTAACATAAAAAAATCTGATGTGGCCAGCACATGACTTCCCTATAAGGAATCATTCCTTTATCGTTCATCTAAAGATTCGCAGAAATATTATTTAAATTTTATTTTATTATTTAATTAAATTATTAAATTTCGTCCTTCAAGTAAAGTGCTACTTCCGGTTTAGGGATTTCCTCCAAAATCACATGGTGCTTTAGTATACTGATTAAAGTGTTAAATATGAAATTTGGTTACTATATAACAATTTGTTCCTGAGATATTGAAGAAAAACCATTTCGTCCTTCAAGTAAAGTGCTACTTCCGGTTTAGGGATTTCCTCCAAAATCACATGGTGCTTTAGTATACTGATTAAAGTATTAAATATCAAATTTGGTTACTAGATAACAATTCGTTCCTGAGATATTTAAGAAAAACTATTTCGTCCTTCAAGTGAAGTGCTACTCCCGTTTCAAGGATTTCCTCCAAAATCAAATGGTGCCTTTGTATACCGATTAAAGTGTTAAATATGAAATTTTGTTACCATATAACAATTCGTTCCAGAGATACAGAACTTACAGACATTTTGCGTTACATACATCCATACATAGATACATACATACATACATACATACATACAGACATACATACATACATACATACAGACATCATTGCGAAAGTAGTCAAAACGGATTCAGAAATGCTCAAAACGGATATTTCCGTTAAAATATCGACATCGAATTTTTTCATGATTACAATACTTCCTTATAGGGAAGTAAAACACAGCGCATATTTTAGCGACATCTACAATAATATTAAATAAACCTAAAAGAAATTAAGTGGGTTTTCAAAAACACTTTCCCACCACTTTACAATCATTCAAACTCAATTAAAATAATTAATTTCCTTATCTAAAGTGTTAAAATACGAATATGTAATATTTTAATAATAGTACATTATATATCAAGGTTGTGAAGGCCGTCATTATTGCCCTAGCGCCAAGATTATATTCCGAGGTGCTTTGCACCGAGGAATATAACGCGCGGAGGCAATAATGGTCTTCACAACCGTGGTTTATATACTATTTTTTCCACTACTAGATTTATCACCATTTTTTAAATTCTTTTTAATAAAAAAATTTTCAAATTTAAAATATTTATTTCAAATGATAGTTTTGTTTTGTTGATTTGACAGTTGTTGACAAATTTTAAATCACGTATGTCAAATCATTTCATTGGTTCATTTTTTTAACTTAAGTGTATAATGAATCTGTCAAATCATTTCATTGGTTCATTTGTATAATGAAAATATTATTTACCGCATGTCTAAAATGCGTCACTTCACATGTGACTTGGATAAGTTATAATGGTAGCCTATATGACTAGTAGTGGAAAAAAATTTTTATAATCCATTTTTTAAACAGTAACATGGCAATATGTACCTAAGTATTATGTCATCGCATTATTTATTTTATTATGAAATTAATGATTGTTTTTGATGCCCAATATTTCAAGCTGTTATACGTTAAAGTTTTGGTTAACAATCTGAGTAATTTTCGTAGATTTAATTATTAAATCCACCTATTGTTTGTTCTTATGGCCTAATAGCATATGAATTTGTCACTTTAAGGAGCAAGTTCACATGTTACTTCCCCATAATAACAAACAATAGTTGGAATGAAATAATACGTAATCTATATAGCTACGAAAATTGTACAGATTACTATTACTCAAAATTTCATGTATGAGATGTTAACATATGGGGCGTAAAAACCAATTATTAAGTTAATAATACAATAATTAATGCGGTGACACATTATTATTATATTGCTGAAATCCTAATATTATAATATGAAGATAATAATTTCAATCATGTACCTTCTGAAATTCAACTTTCTAGTGCAACTTACTATAAGAAGCCAAACTTTTGTGTAGTAGTTCTCATAAGATTCAATGTTAATATTGTGAGTCAATGTTAACACTACTTTTAATTAATGTAAAACCTGACACATAATGATGTAAACGTTTTTAAATTTTCCACACCTTAATTAAAGCTCAGTTTTTTGCATTTTTGAGAGTTTTTTCTGTAAATTTATGTAAATAATTATATACTTATTAGAATGACAAACAAGGAAATAACGATTTTCACGAAAAAGAAAATTAAAAAGGGGAATCAATAATATGTATTACTTATTAGTATAACAAGTTATTATGTACTACATACCTATACCTATTCTTAATAGCTAGTACTGTGATGTGGTATATAATATTATAATGTAATTTACATAATATTATGTAGTCTATAAATTTTTTTCAAAGGTTTCAATAAATTAATTATTGTACCACATAGATCAATCATTCGGTTATGGTTTTCAAAGAACATTAATTAACAACTTACTACTAGTAAAACTTTGAAATGCACACACACACAGTCACCCCCATCACAATCCTTGTAACTATTACTAACTGTACTGAAATTATATTATTAGGAGTTATTAAGGCTTCATGTAGGATATTATAAAATATATTTATATAAAAACTATGCAAACAAGTTTTAAAAGGTAGCTCAATAAGTTCGCGGAGCGCCATCTATTTAATCAATAGTAGAACTAAAACTTTGACGCCATTTTAATATTAAATTATTCATAAGAACATAACCAAAATTTCATTTCGATCTGGCAATTCGTTCTTTGTTTATAAGCTATTTGAAGTTAACGTGTCAGTGTATTGTAAGTATTGTAATCATGAAAAAATTCGATGTCGATATTTTAACGGAAATATCCGTTTTGAGCATTTCTGAATCCGTTTTGACTACTTTCGCAATGATGTCTGTATGTATGTATGTATGTCTGTATGTGTGTCTGTATGGATGTATATAACGCAAAATGTCTGTAAGTTCTGTATCTCTGGAACGAATTGTTATATGGTAACAAAATTTCATATTTAACACTTTAATCGGTATACAAAGGCACCATTTGATTTTGGAGGAAATCCTTGAAACGGGAGTAGCACTTCACTTGAAGGACGAAATAGTTTTTCTTAAATATCTCAGGAACGAATTGTTATCTAGTAACCAAATTTCATATTTAACACTTTAATCAGTATACTAAAGCACAATGTGATTTTGGAGGAAATCCCTAAACCGGAAGTAGCACTTTACTTTAAGGACGAAATGGTTTTTCTTCAATATCTCAGGAACAAATTGTTATATAGTAACCATATTTCATATTTAACACTTTAATCAATATACGAAAGAACCATTTGATTTTGGAGGAAATCCCTGAACCGGAAATGGCACTTTACTTGAAGGACGAAATAGTTTTTCTTCAATATCTCAGGAACGAATTGTTATATAGTAACCAAATTTCATATTTAACACTTTAATCGGTATACGAAAGCACCATTTGATTTTGGAGCATATCCCTAAACCGGAAGTACCACTTTACTTGAAGGACGAAATGGTTTTTCGTTAAAATAAAATTTAAATAATATTTCTGCGAATCTTTAGATGAACGATGAAGGAATGTTTCCTTATAGGGAAGTCATGTGCTGGCCACATCAGATTTTTTAACAATGGAAAACATAGCACATCGTGCAGTGATTAAATTCTTAGTAAAAAAAGGTTTAAAGGTAATGAAAATTCATACCTAAATGGTAAATGTGTTAGGTGAATCTGCTCCTTGAAAAATAACGGTTTGCAAGTGGGCTAGTTTGTGTAAAAGTGGTCGTAGAAGCCTTGAAGACGATCCACGTGAAGGACGTCGAAAATACCAAGAAATCAATACCAACACCAGAAATCATGGAAGAAATACAGGACATTGATTTGTTTTTTTGTCAGAGATATTTTTTAGAAGCTCTCGAGATTTCATTAAGCACTAAAAGCTATATTTTATTTCAAGTTTTGGTTTCAAAACGCTGCGTGCACAATGGGTGCCACTTTCGCTAACAATGCAACAAAAACACATTCGAATGCGACTTTGTCAGCAACATCTGGAACGTTTAGTAAGGATAAAAAGGATTTTTATTCATCGTTTCATCACTATGGATTGAACCCGGCTTTTCGGCTCCGAAGCGAGTTCGTGTCCGGAAATCGGCCAAGCAGGTATTAGCGTCTGTCTTTTGGGATGCAAAAGGTATTTTGTTTGTGGATTACCTCCAAACTGGTAAAGAAATAAACTCAGATTATTATTGTAACCTTTTGGAACAATTGAATTTAAAACTGGTATGGTTCAATGGTATGATTCAAAAATCAATGAAAACTTAGGTTATCAATAACTTTTGTCGATTTACTTTGATATTATGGTATTTATGTCTTTATTTATTAATGTAGGTGAACGAACGGCTGAGAGGTTGACGTGTTAGCTTCTCATGCCAAGATTCACGTGTTCAAATCTTGTGAAGTACTATCTATAGGAGTTTTCGCTCATCAAATGTCTATCTGCTGGCTCCAGGTAACATTATATATGGCTAAAACCTTCCCTAATTGGAGTGGCCGGTGTAAAATTCGTCTATTCCCGTGGTTCGGAATCCACGTTAAGCTGTAGGTACTCTGTGCGTGTCACACAGTTCGGTTGCAACACGCACCGAGCATAGACAAGGAAACCGGAAGGTTGCATATTGCGGTATGGATCGGATATAATATATGTATTGTCGTATTTTTCTAAACATAAAAACATTTAAAATTCACATGAGTGAAAAGCCTTACTAATTTATTTTATAAAAAGTTTTAATTTTAAACAGGATTGAAGGGTGAACAATTTTCATTTAAATACATAAGCTTAAAGCACAGTTACATTTTTAATTTTAAACACCATAAGACTCTTAAAGTAGAGAATTATAAGGTTCCAGAAAACATGTTCAACGATAAAATATCCAAGTCAAATTCAGGGAACCCTCGCTGATTTTAATAAAGTCGTACAAGACGGAAAGATACTGTTGAAACTTACTATTCAAATTCATCTAAAGATTTGTCATGTCAAAAATCTCTAAAATCGATCAATTAATCTAGAATGAGTTAACTTGTAAATTTTGTTTACATGAAAACATAACCTAAAGCTTTGTAATTTTTTAAACATGAATTTCTTTGTAAAAAACATATTCTGTACAAAATGAATTATGCCGAAAATTCGACAATGTGAAGAACTAAAAGGTGGTTGTAAAATTGTGTACGAGGGTTGTTTTATAACGTGAGACAAAAACTCCTCTCCTGCGGATGCAGCATCGAGAATTCTCCTCCCACGTGAAGTGGAAACTACCTCACTTTTCAACGTGAGAAACCCTAGGTGTTATTAACTAGCTCAATTGATGTTTACGTCGGTCTGCGAGGGACGTGGATCCCAACCTCGATCTCTCACTGAAAGGTTAGATGTACCCCCTCTCTCAGGGAAATAAAAATACGGTAGTGTAATTAATAGTTTAATGAACACACAAAATTGATCAATAAAATTACACACAAAATCACAAATGGCAACAACCTTCGGTGGTGAATACAAATAAATACTGGCTTCTGACGGAAGCCAGCGAAAAGTACAAAAGCGTGAAGCAATCCTCCCCGTGGGGAGATCCAGCGAACTACAAAAAAACTGAGGTGTTAACAAATACACCTTTTAATGACGTTACTCAAAATTTCGTAAATTTATACAGAGCAATCACAACCCAAACAGATTAGAAATAAAATTGTCTCTACTGAGCGCTCGGTAAGTTCACAAAATCTTGGTGACAGAAATTCCAATCCGCTAGGAGGGACGGCTCACGAGGTTGGATGTTGAACAGCTGTCCGCTAAATCCCGAACCACTAGGAAGGACTGCACGCACGGTGGTGATGGTTCCAACAGCGACCCACGAACTCGGCAGCAGGACGATGGCTGGACTGATAACCCCAAAGAGTGTTTCCAAAATACTCTGGTTACAACAACTGGTGGTTCCAAAACTTGAATCCAATTTGCTAGCACGCAGGACGTTTGCTCGCTCGGTTAGCAGCAGGATGTACCACAACAAATAATGCAGTTCGACGACAAATGGCAACGGACACGAACAATAAGGACTTATGCACGGACTCAGCAAAAGCGGGTTGATGTTAACAAAAATAATTCGGCTGAGCTTCTTATGTAGACAAAAATTGTCACCACCAAAATCCCCAAGAGGGCGCTCAAAGCATGCGCAGACTGTAATCTTGGATGGAGCCGACAGCGAGTACAAAAATGGCGGCGAACGGCCAGGTGTAGATAACGAAAAATTGATACGGAAACTTCCGTAATCGAAAAAATATATGCCGGTCTCACCCCTGAGTACTCGTGGTTGATGTCGAATAATTCGATGTACTAAAATTTACTTGCACCCACAAAAAATCAACTATGATTACAGAACCGCACACACACTACGAACTACTCGCTTTGACGTCCGGAACAAAAGTGATGTCAAATACACAGCATGGTCCCATGGTATAATAACTTTCAAGGTAGGATATCAAAATAGTTCTGCGCAAGGTAGGCGGAGTTACCGACGTCATTCGTGACCATATCGATGGTACACAAGAAAAGTGACACAAGTCAAAAAAGGTAATTTTTCAGGAGAGCCATTTCAAGATTTATTATTTTTAAGAAATTCGATTTAGATATAAATATCGCACTTTTGTTGTGTTTTCTTAAATCAGTATTTATATTCGTATATCAGCATCACATCTATATAATTATCGTTCTATATTAGACACGCCACTACCCTCCCAAATAGAATAATCAACCCCATTTTGAGTTGTGACACTTTTCATGATCAATGTTGTTGATTTACCTACAATAAATTTTGAAAGTGTCACAACTCTAAAGTGAATAAGATGGGTTTTCTCAACACGAAGTTTGTTTCTCCGAAATAGTGACGCAATTCTAAAAGTGACATTTTTATAACACAAATTTACAGTTTGCAAATGAAGAAAACTGGCATAACTACTAATATGTCACTACAAAGATAAAATATAGAGTTTTTGTAGACTTACCTTGACATCAACAACGACACAACTCGAAATATGACACTCTTCTAGATTACAGATATATGAAATTTAGGTTTATGCAAAATAACAAAACGCCATCCAGCGATTGTTTTAAAAGATTCAGTTGTGACGTTTTTCCTCATCAATCATCATCACTTGAAGACTTTTTTCCACATATTAACTCAAAATTGACCATTTTTGACTTGTGTCACTTTTCTTGTGTACCATCGATTATGATCATGCGTTGACGTTGAACGTCAACGTTTTGTATGTTTTTCCAAATTATTTTTGAGTGTTTTTCGTTACAGTTTATATTATTTATAACTGTAAAAATGAGGTGTGCAGTGTTCGGTTGCAAATTCGGTAACAAAAGTAAATTATTTGTGAGAACAATTGCTTTTTTCTGTTTTCCTCGTAACAATCATGAATTAAGGTTAAAATGGATTCATTTGTGTTATCGGTGTGATAAATTTAATATTGACAATTCAAGGATTTGTTCGATACATTTTAATAATGACGATTTTGAGAGAAATTTGAAGCACGAATTGTTGAACTTACCTGAAAGTTTCTTTCGTTTAAAGTTAAAACCTTCTTCGATACCTAGTCAACATCTGCCAAGAAAAAGTTCAAATTCGACATCTACAAAAACCGATGAACGCAAAAATCGTCTTGAAAAACAGTTTTATGAAAACGTGTGATGTTAGGTGAGTTTAACTAACTATATTATATGTAATTCTTAGTCAAGTAGTATTTACAATGCAACAGGAACTGTTATAAAAAAATTATATCTGCATTTTATTTCAGTGTGAATACTGATAATACAGAACAAGATTAACTACTGCTTTAAAGTTGAGAATAGCTACCTTAGAAAGTGAAGTAGAGGTTTTGAAGAAGAAAGAAACTTTATTGAATAAATTGTTAACTCCTGCACAACAGCTGAAATTTTCTGGTGTTGGTAAACTAAAATGGACCCGTTGATGACATTTCTAGAGCTATCACAATTTATTCTGCTGGTCCTCGTTCCTACAGACTTCACTTAAAAAAAGGATTTCCCTATCCAGCTGTTTCGACATTAAAGAGTTGGGTTAAAAACATCTCCATATCACCAGGAATTTTGAACAATTATTCCAGCTAATAAAACTTATTTATTTGTTATTTATAGTGACTGTTAATAAAAACTTATTTGAGATTGTTGATTTTTTATATGCCATCAATTATTGAGCCTAATTAATAGATAATTGTATTATTTTGTTGCCAAGAATTTTGTAAAAACAATACAGATGTTACAAACCTCCGATTTTCAAGAGAATGCAAGTTATTCATACTCAGTAGCTGATTAATATAAAGCAATTATTATGGATGTATTCTGTCATAGTTACAATTTTAATTGTTATTTATTACTTTATTAATTTTTTTTTATTAAAAAATATTTTTAATTAATATTTTTTAATATTCTGTTGAAAATAAAATTAAAAACTTTGATTATTTTATTAATTCTAATTTCATTTATATACGTTCCTGTCATAAGTATTCTTTTAACCTGGTCACGTGTGACGTCACTGCGCGAACACGAACGTGTTTAGCGCGCCTTGATATCCTACCTCTAAAGTTATTATACCATGGCATGGTCCGGCTATGCGCACGAAAAATAATGGCAGTGTTTACACTACCGTCTCAATAAATTTGAATTAAAATGGCAGTGGCCAAACAAATTGATTGTTGAAGGTTGATCATGAGGGATGTAGAATCCAAAATCCGTCATAAACGTAAAGGTGAAATTCGCAAGAAACCATAGATTTCTGGACTGATATAAGCTTAATAGTCAAAAGTATTCCAAAATACGGCGAAACATCGGCTACTGTAAACAGAACAAAGAAATAATTATTGCAAACATCATCTAATGAAATATAAGAACTCACCAGTGTGTTAAAGTAATTTAACATGAATATTCTTTTTCCAAAAAAGTACCAATTTTGACTCAGTATTTTCAAATTTACGAAAATTAGTGCTCCGCGCAGGAACGTCAGTTGAATGATTACCTTCGAGATATGCGGCTGTATTTCGACGAGCTCCACAAAATTTAATTAAAGTTGTAAATTTTTAGCAATACAACATGGCGGCAACATTAATCAAGCTTCTGAAAATTTAGATAGTGAAAAGTCAACTCAGTTTATGCAATACTGATTTATCAAATAATACGAATGTTCACTTACCTGCAGAACAACATCAACAAAATAATTAGCAAAAATTATTTGAAATCTAGTGGAGTTATGTTTCTTGTTTTAAATTGCGTGCAAGTGTGTTTTCACGTTAACCTTTCCACAATAGCTGATCCAAGGACGTCAACCTAAGGCTTAATCTACACCGTAAAGTGAATATCGGATTATTTCGTAACAAGCTATATTGTAATTTATAATTTAAACATTAAAAGTGGTCTTCAACATTTAAAATATAGGGCGTAAAGTGATTGTTTAAGGACAGTTGCGATACCACCCTTTTGCTATTTCAATTTCAATAACAAAACATTCTTTATAATTTTAACGCAGCGACAACAAACATTTAAATTTTAAATTTTACTCGTTAATCGGACAACGAAAAGCCTTAATTGTAATGAACCATTAAGCAGAAGAAAGAAGAAGGAAGAATCTGCGATTTGTTTTTGATTATTTTTGTAAACCTTTTGGGTACAGATCTCGATCTGAATTTATTTGTAAACATTCATTAATTTGTCTTTACTGGTACCAGATGCGATTTATTTTTAATAGAAACTTATTCTACTTTAATTACATCTTTTATTAAAACAAAAGAGCAAGTTATTTTTCAGAATTTGACAATTTATCATTGGTTAGCTAAGTATTCATTAGCGGAATACAAATTGAAAACAACCTCTGAATTCTCTACTGAACTAACTGGGTATCTAAGGTATGGTGGAGTAAAGTCATTAACTGATTTCACCACAACTTTTATGACATTTTATGGTGCACCAAAACGTGGGGCGTGAAAAGGGTTATTAACCTCGAAGGGGTGTGTAACATTAAGTAACTTTTATGACAGTATATTTATTAATGTACAATATAATATAAAATATATAATATTTATACAGTAATGTTAAGTAAAAAGATATAATATTACGTATACTAAATAATAATTACAGGTGTAATATTACATACAACCAATAGTATCTTTGCATTTCATAATTATACACTATATTCATGCAGATATTCATAGGTCACATCACAAGGGTTAAGAAAATACTCAAGATCAGTCGCGTAAAAGGTTCATATAAATTGCTGTCGCACTAGAGCGAAAGCAATATAGTATATAGGATATTTACCTAGGGCATCAATATAACTGGATATTGCCCAAGGGCATCCTGTACTGCCGAATATTGCACAAGGGCATCGATATATGTGGATACAGGTTGTCCGTGCGTGTTGTTTATTCGTTTAACGTTTATATTGCAATATTATTCGCGATCACACAAAATGTGCACCGTAACATTTTTCAAATACAAACCTTAATTAATCAATTCCATTATTAAACTTTTATTTATTTTTCAAAATTATAAACACTTATTTCAATTTCATATTTAATTAACAAAACTTAATACTTTACATTAATACTACTTCACAAATTTAGGGCTCAAGTAACCCAATCATTCTGGACCGCGTTCAACGCGTATCTCCCGCCTACCTTTGAGTATCCGCAAGAAAGCAACCTACCAATTTCACATACAAAAATCAAAAATTTCCTTAACAATTTAAATTATACAAAAATATAAAAAACACCGCAATATATAAAGTAAACAAACTCCTACGCGATTCGTCGTAAACCAGTTTCAATGTATCTGAGTGGAATAATCGATTGAACAGGTTCCCTAGGGCTTATATCGGTAAAAATGTAGGGACATTCCATGAGAGTTACGCCGTTGCTCGGAGAAACGCGCGTTAAATAAAAAAAAAGTTAGAATAATAAAAATTAAGGTTTTTTCAGAGAAATTAGACTTTTGCGTTACAAAGGGTCTTTTTTCGTTGAATATATTGCCATGTATCGCTACTGTTCAGATAAAAATTTGACTTATATAGCGGGAAATGTGATGGCACTTAATTTAATAATGCTCCGACCAGCTATGCATGATAGACTCAATAATTTCGGGTCGAAACTTGGGTTCATGTAGATCAATCGAAACACTCATATTATACGTCACCTTGATCAGTGATCTTTCTCATAAAGACAACTTAAATAAATGGAAAATTGCATCTGTTTCTTCCTCGATCTACTACTGCTGTTAAATGAAATTAAACGCATACGCTATTAAAACGAAAAACAATGGAATTTATTACACAATAAAAATTTTAAAGACAAAATATTAGTTTTCTTAAAGTTAAACAAATTAAATTTTACAAAGTAAATATTTGTAATAAAATCCCCCAAAGTTTATGCGCGGCCGAATTTTAAAACGAAAACAATTTGTCTATTTATCGAATAAAAAGTGCGTCACAAAAAAAAACTCTTACCGAAGTATACCGTTCTTCCGTAGTTCTCCGATGCGGCCGTTGTCGTATGTGGAGCGTTGGAGTGTGAATGTTATCGTTGACGAAACAGCTTCTGATCTCGAACTAAACAAAAGTAGGTAGGAACGACCAGTGAATAAATATCCTCCCTTGGATCGTACAATCAATAGCCGGTAAGTAATTCGAATGCTTTTCTCCAATACTTCAATTAAAATAACCATGGAAACATAACCATCAAATTATCTTCAGTGGTCCCAAAAATTTTCATACACGTCCTCATCAAACGTAATATTGATCATTAATCCAACTTAAATTCACTTTTCCAAACAATATCAAGGTGCTAACCGTAACCAAATATCTTTGAAAATTATAATTACGTCTTCCGTTGCTGAAGACTGACTTAAAAAATTTTAACATAATATTCTCAAACTATTTTTAAATAATAACGTTACGTTTTTTCTCTCAAACGTCTCACTAGAGAGTCCCCAAATCCAAAAACTAATTTCAAATACTAATCCCAACAGCACGTCTCTTAACACTCCGACGGCTCAATTGAGAGTCCTCTACGCTCCTTTATCATTTTCCAAATCCCACCAAATTCCTCACTCGCGCATTCGCAAAATTCTCACAAATTGTCACTTTACTTATTTTACACAAAAATCCTAAATTAACAAATAAACGAATTCAATTTAATTTGTTTCCTATTAGTCCGGTCAATTTAGACATCCGAGGTTGCAATAATTCGCACCCAGCTGAAAATTGGTTGGATTGTTCAAAACACTATCATAAATGAAATCTAAAAAGTCCTCATCGATCCGACAATTGGAAAAAAATTTATTCGGGGTCAAAGGTCACAAACACGGGTTTTTCGCGATTTTCAGCAAAACGGTAAGTTTTATCATAAAATTATCTCATTCAAAAATTGTAGATCAGATAATTATCTATAAAAAATGTCTAAATACTTTTTTTCTTAAGAGTCACCGTTTTTGAGATATAACGATTCGAAAAGTTAAAAGAGTTGTAATCGTCACTTAGGTGCAAATAAATAAAATGAATTTGTGGAAACACTATAATGGTGCCAGCTGTCATATTTGGGTGCTAGCTGGTGCTAGCTCTAAGTATCCCAGTGCTAGGTTTATGGGTAAAAATATTAACCGGGGGGGGGCTAGCGTTACTTTGCCCCCCCCCCCGGTTTCAAAGTCGATTTGTGAAAATACTGTAATGGTGCTAGCTTTCATATTTGGGTGCTAGCTGGTGCTAGTTCTAAGGATCCCAGTGCTAGGTTTTTGGGTAAAAATATTAACCGGGGGGGGGCTAGCGTTACTTTGCCCCCCCCCCGGTTTCAAAGTCGATTTGTGAAAAAACTGTAATGGTACTAGCTTTCATATTTGGATGCTAGCTGGTGCTAGCTCTAAGGATCCCAGTGCTTGCTTTTGGTGTAAAAATATTAACCGGGGGGGGGGGCAAAGTAACGGACCCCATATTATGACGATTACAACTATTTCAACTTTTCGAATCGTTATATCTCAAAAACGGTGGCTCTTAGGAAAAAAAGTATTTAGACATTTTTTAAAGATAATTATCTGATCTACAATTTTTGAAGGAGATAATTTTATGATAAAACTTACCGTTTTGCTGAAAATCGCGAAAAACCCTTGTTTGTGACCTTTGACCCCGAATAAATTTTTTTACAGGTGTCGGATCGATGAGGGCTTTTTAGATTTCATTTATGATGGTGTTTTGAACAATCCTACCAATTTTCAGCTGGGTGAGAATTATTGCAACCTCACTCCTATTTTTTGGTCTAATTTGACCGGACTATATTATCTTTATTGAATCAAACAACAACCAATACTTTGTCTCTTACAACTTCCTCATATCTTTCAGATTTCAATAGCGTCTGCATCCTCCGGATGTGTGAGGCAGAGCAGTCAAAATTATCTTTCAACCAAAGAAAACTCAGATACAACCTAGGGATAACCTGTTATGGTCTTATTAAATTAATTGAAATTATGAGTGTTTTGATAATCTACCCAATCACGTCATACCCCCTATCTCATATAAGCGGAACACGACAATATAATCAAGGCCACGGCCAGGTTTTGAGCGCAGGTATTGCATTCGCTCGCTCATAAAATACCTTTCCCAAAACCCGTCCGCCAAAAATCTTCGAGCATTTCACCTTACCTCGAACTGTTACACACGATTGCAACTGTACAGTTGGAGACAAAGCAAAATTGGTTACTTGATCCAAAACAATACACTATTACAATTTGAATTTATGTCAGAAGCACAGAATAGTGGCACAACCGATAATCTGCTCACAGGTGAACTGTTGGAAAACAAACGGTAGCGATTCACCAAATAAAAGAAAGGCGAGAAACTTACCTGTCAAGAGCTTTTCGGTTTTACAATTATTATGATAAAGACAAACTATGCTTTTTCTAAGGTGCACTTTACACTGGACGGTTATGGGCACTGATCCTCTCCTACGATGGCTTACCAATTCGCGAATCTGGAGCATTGGTCATCCGATAAGGTACCACGATTATTTCATGCTTCCCACGAAATGGTATCCAAACTCAAGCAACAGTTGCAAATGTTGGCAATCGCAATCAATAACAATATCGATAGAAAATAAATAAACCGATAGCGGTGTCTCCCGGCAAAGTGTGGTAGCGATAACAAATAGCGAGGAAAAACTCTCGTAATCGAAGACAAACGCTGCAGCCGAAAACAATAGAACTTTCTTTCTATTATTTGTTGAAAAACCCTCGCGGTGCGCGTCGATATTGCGCAGCTCGAAAATATGAACTCTACCACTAGGGAAGTCTGTCGTAAATTATATACAGGGGGCGACATTACGTTTTTGCGTGCCGCAAAAAACCTTAACAACATTTGTTTCTTTTAGGCTTCTATACAAAGTATAGCAAGAAGCCTTATGATCTGGCTCGGTGTCTGTCCGTCCGTCCGTCTGTCCGTCTGTCCGCATAATTCAAAATCATACAGAGCGTTTCAAATCGTGTTGGAAATACTCTGTGTGTATAGAGGTCTAAGAACTGGGTAGCCAGTGCGCTACTTTTAGGCTTCTGTACAAAGTATAACAAAAAGCCTTATTTAGGCTTCTATGCAAGGTATAGAAAGAAGCCTTATGGTCTGGCTTCGTGTCGGTCCGCATGTTTCAGAGCCAATCATAACGTTGATCAACTGAAACGTTGTTATATTGTAAATACTTCGTCTATATAGTATTGCGTTAATCTGTTAATCCGTTGATTCGATTCGCTAATGCAATTTATTATTATTACAGGTTAGATGATGTTTTGTATTGCTTTCATCAGAATCAAAATCGGAATCGGAAAAGTCGCTGCTAGAATAATTGCTTGAGTTGTTCATGTTTATAAATCAGTGGTACTTGCTATATCGATTCCTTTTCAAAAGTATTACCTAAATTTTAAATACAAAGTGTAACCTATATAGTAAATTGTTGATCCTTTGATACGTTGATACATTGATACGTTGATACATTGATACGTTGATACATTGATACGTTGATACATTGATACGTTGATACATTGATACGTTGATACATTGATACGTTGATATATTGATACGTTGATACATTGATCCGCTGATCTGTTGATATGTTGATCCGTTAATCTGTTTATCCATTTATTGCATTATCTGCTTATCCTTTATTTGTATTTTTATCTTTTGAACAATATATCCACACCGTTAAGAAATTGTATGTAAAATTACAATCATTAGCAACTTTGTGACCAATTTTTCTTCAGCATAGCGCGAAATCATATCTTTCTTCAGTATTTATCACATCGAAAGTCAGCAATTATGGTACAATCTATATTACGAACGTAACTTATATACCATGCTTTAAAAATAATATTTTCGAAGCATGTTATATCACGTTAGTTGGTTCGGACGATGCTATTTTAGGGTTTTGATATCATAGATATCAAAAAACTAATATTTTTTAATCAAAATCAAATTAATTAAAAAAAAATCTTGTAGCTGGTGTGTTTATGGTAGTGTTATATCTACGAGGGCTGGGAAATCGAGTATTCGAATACTCGATTCTAGGTAATTTGTTCGACAGCGTTATGTGCGACAGAAATTTGTTTGAAAATGCCCTGTCGATTAAATGTTCAGTCGTACAAATGCTGAGTTGGACGAATTTCTCTCGAACAAATTACCAACTACGGCATATTCAAACATTCGAATATCCCACTAATATTTAAGTGTTTTACTAGGTTTAAGATGATAATTTCATTATTAATAATTAATTTTAATATTATTAATAATAATTATTAATTTAACACAAGCGGCCTGCCGGTGTCGCGAGTAAACAGTCGACTAGTCCAGACGTGTTTTTGTTTTTCCAAGCAAAAATGTAATCAGTGACATTTACAGCCGTATATTCACCAAGCTCTGTTAAGTTGCTAACAGAGAGTCAAGTCAATAACAGTCTGTTAATGTGATATATTTGTATTCACCAATGACTGTTAGCAGTTGCCAGTCTGTCAAGTCGTCTGATAAGTTAACAGAGCAATATTGGGCTGTCAACATAGGTAACAGACTGATAAGTAATATTTTATGTGTCAATATTGTAGGTTATAATTATTATTGACATTTGTTTTGGTATGTATTTAAGGTTAACTTTTTTCCGCGAAATCAGTTAAAGCTAGTTTTACACGGTTTTACCAACAAAAATTCTAGTTACTTTTAGGCTTCTATACAAAGTATAACAAGAAGCCTTATGATCTGGCTCCGTGTCTGTCCATCCGTCTGTCCGTCCGTCCGTCCTCATAATTCAAAATCATACAGAGCGTTTCAAATCGTGTTGGAAATACTCTGTGTGCATAGAGGTCTAAGAACTGGGTAGCCAGTGCGCTACTTTTAGGCTTCTATACAAAGTATAACAAGAAGCCTTATTTAGGCTTCTATACAAGGTATAGAAAGAAGCCTTATGGTCTGGCTTCGTGTCCATCCGCATGTTTCAGAGCCAATCATAACGTTGATCAACTGATACGTTGTTATATTTTAAATACTTCGTCTATATAGTATTGCGTTAATCTGTTAATCCGTTGCTTCGATTCGCTAATGCAATTTATAAATACGCAAATGTTCGAAAGAAATTTACTAAGTTAAAGATATTTTCGAAGAGGTCTCCCTATATAAACTACTTGGTTTACTTTGATGTGAAAAAATAATTTTTTATTGATGTGGTTAGTGAAGTTAAGTTATAAATAAAAGAGAAAGGAGAGGATTGGTCCACCTCAAAAAAAGGACCATACTTTACAGAGAAGTAAAATTTCTAATAGAATGGAAAAGTTTGATTGTTATTACTTATATAGTAAATGATAATTACCAATCGCAAAAAATTTAATTGGTGCAGATTATCTGATTATGTGGTGATTATATTATACATTATACATTATATATTACTAGCTGGCACGGGCGGCATCCGCCGCTCTTAGCCATCTAGACCCAGAATAGATCCGAGTAGGCCATAGTTGTTCGGCCTTCGGCCTCACAGGGGGAGGACCATAATAGATCCGCGAAGGCCATAGTTGTTCGGCCTTCGGCCTCACAGAGAGAGGACCATGATAGATCCGCGAAGGCCATAGTTGTTCGGCCTTCGGCCTCACAGGGGGAAGACCATAATAGATCGGTGAAGGCCATAGTTGTTCGGCCTTCGGCCTCACAGGGCGAACCATAATAGATCCGTGAAGGCCATAGTTGTTCGGCCTTCGGCCTCACAGACCGGACCATAATAGATCCGTGAAGGCCATAGTTGTTCGGCCTTCGGCCTCACAGACCGGACCATAATAGATCCGTGAAGGCCATAGTTGTTCGGCCTTCATCTGTCATCTTTCATCTTTAATCTGTCATCTGTCATCTGTCATCTGTCATCTGTCATCTGTCATCTGCCATCTGTCATCTGTCATCTGTCATCTGTCATCTGTCATCTGTCATCCGTCATCCGTCATCTGTCATCCGTCATCTGTCATCCGCCATCCGTCATCTGTCATCCGTCATCTGTCATACATACATACATACATACATACATAATCTTCACGTAAAGTTACATCTTCATGTAAAGTTAAATCTTCCGCAAAGAGGTCGATCTTCCACGAAGAAGTGGATCTGCGTCTTCTTGCACAATTCCGGCGAGTTCTGCGACCTATATAAAGTGCTCCGGTCTTATTCGCGGCATTCAGATTAGTTTGTTAGTGGTTTGCATTTTTCGAATTAAAGCCGCCATCCCCGCCATCTGTTGACAGTATTTTCAGATTAATTTGTTAGTGGTTTTTTGTTAGTAGTTTTTTATATATTTGACAAATTAAATTTTTTGTCAAACTTGTGATTTGATTTTCGCAAAAAGCGAATAACTTTTTTCCCCGCCACTGACTGTACGTCAAATTAATTATTTGACAAATTAAATTTTTTGTCAAACTTGTGATTTGATTTTCGAAAAAAGCGAATAACTTTTTTCCCCGCTCGAATTTCTTCTCCATATATGCGAGAATAGTTGCGCCTGGAGCTACAAAATAACTGTGCAAAATTTGGTCGAGATCGGTCCAAGGGTCTAGGAACGTATAGCGAACAAACACGCAAACACGCAAGCAGATCTTCTCTTTTATATATTTAGATACATTATATGGCGATCAAAAATAACCAGATAATAACAACTTTCCACACCAGAAAGGTAGCTGTATAGAAGCCTAAGAACTGCCGCTAAAGCGAGTTCCACCTTGTTTATTTCCATTTTCACTTTCCACTTGATTTATTGATTCACTCTGTATATATTTCGTAAACAAATTCATATAAATCACGAACTATAGTTAGAAAAGTGACACTGGCTTGTTACATTTTTAACTATGCAAGTTGGCATGATTTATAGCTATACATTTGTCATAAATTACACTTTTGAACATTTTGAAAATAAAAATTTAGAAATAGCTATCTCTAAGATATTCTCAATACATGCTCACTTTTGACAGACTCAGCATAGGTCTGATTTCAACTATATACAGATAGTAGAAATACACATTAACATTCAAATAACATTCAATTCCTATTCACTGTTTCTCCGCTTTAACGGTCGAGGTTTACCGGAAGTAAAATATATAGTACCTGCAAGTTCAAAAACTTACTAGCAGTTTTGCATAAAGATATTATATAATATTTTCTGACTTACCTATACGTCTTGCATATTAATACCTACTTATTTTGTGAATAGTGTTTAGGTACAATGCCAAAATCAAAACATGGAGAATCATATTTGATTGTGCAGATTTGAAAAACAGAAAGCTGTAGATTTTATTTTACAATATTTAATTTTCTATATTTAAATTTTTATAAAACAGATGAGTAAAACTTTTTAACAGACAAAATGTGTCAAGTGAATATGGTTAAACTTTTTCATTAGGCCTTGCCGGAAGGTACAAAATTTGACGTTAATTCGCAATACCTATCCTGTATTATAAAGTGGATATATTTATCATTAAAATCATACATTAAACTTCTTATTAAAAGTTAAATTATGATATAATTTATGAAATAGATTTATTCAGTAGTATTTACAGAAATTCTGATAGCATGAGATTTTTTCTCAACATGAATATAAATTACCCTTCCAAAGTATTGCACAGAGAAATTTAAAAATTGGTATTAATATATTACAGTTCCATATCTTCAATTATCTAATAAATTTGAAAATTTGACAAGGTGCGCTCGTGTCTCCTCTAATCGCATATCTAGCATAAATCAACTTCATTGCGCGAGTGAACTTTCTGCTTGTTCTAATTCTGATATTTTGATGAGCTTGCAAAATGCCCTTGAAAGCTGTTCATAACTTACTTAATAAATGCATATCCTAACCAAATTGTCATTTCATTGCTAATGCATCCATGAACAAGTTAAATTTTCGAACGCAACAAATTTCCAATTTATCATGGCCGCTAAAACTGATTTAAAATGAAATTTAAGCTGGATTTGCATCTTGACTTAAATTTGTTTGTTTATTAAAAATTCATTTCGTATGCATTTTTCAGTAGTACATGCAATTCAACGTGCACGAGTAAATACAGTTTATATAATATTCTATTTCAATGTCCTGGCAGACCGAATAAAGGGTTAAATTTAATCTCGAATACAATTTGTCATTAAAAATGAATATAAAAGTAAAAAGAAATTTTAATTAGGAAACCAAGTTGTTAGTAAATTAGCAATTATTCAATAGACGTGTTGGTGTCAATATTTCAACAAAAATTCTAATACTTGCAGCAGGTGCTGGATGAAGGTGTAATTTAATTTTCTATAGCCTATAAATTAATAACAAAAACACTCGATACTCAATCAAGCGTTTTGAATAGCGAGTTTCGACTCCCCTATTGTGTGAAATGGGCAATTTACTTCTGAAGGCCTGGTCGAATTTACACAACACTTCACTTACGCTTTTCCATTTAGAAGAAAAGCAAATCAAAGATTTACACACGACTTTCAATCATTAATATTTGCTTAAAACTAAACCGTTCAAATCAAAACTCGTTTTCGGCCATTGAAAATTTTAATTAAATTGCTTTTATAAAGGATTTAATTATTTCAATCACGTTATGTAACGCCAATATAATTTTGGCATTAGATTCTTATTTATGATTAATCAAAATCATTGACAACTTTTAATAAATTTTGTTTCTAATTATTTTCAAAACTTTGATTCGTTCCAAACAGAATAAGATAACTGTGAACTATTTGTAACTTTGAATTCCACTTCTGCCTGTTGGAGAATAATTAGGAAATTTTCTCACTTCAGATGAAAATTAAAAATCACAAAGTCTTTGTATGTATATGATTCAAAATATAATTAGGTAATAATGAATAAAGTAAGATTTTTAATTATTGATTTAAAAACCTCATACTCCCCACTGAATTATTTCTGCTTTACTTTCCAATTAAATTAATTTGTATATTTATTTTTTAATTCAAATGAAGTGATCAGATTTTCATCAATTTTAAAATTAAATTCAAGAAAAACGAACGAAGAACAAAAAATGAAAAACCAAATATGGTATGCATACATATACTAGATGTTCCTAAGAGCTGTTTTACATTACACTAAATTTTTCAGGACTGAAATTTTTAGTCCTAAAAATGCAATGCGCGCGCCGAATTAGGACGCTGACAGCAAGAATTTAGAACATGTTCTAATTTATTGTTGTTAGCGTCCTGATTCGGCGCGCGCATGATGTAAAATTAGTTTCATAATTTAAAATTCAAAATTCAAAATTCTTGGTAATGGCAAAAGGTTGGTAATGCATCTTTTCATATACCTACTATATAAGTAGGTATTGTTAACAGTTGTTTTATTATCCCAACCCTCACACCCGAGATTTTATTTTATAAGAGTACAAGCTTCTTATAATTTTACAAAAAAAATAACAAACGCGAACAAATCATTGGAAGTTTAGTCCATAATCGCTTTTTTTTTAAAGTTTGATTTTTTGGTTTTGCAAGTAACATTGTAATAATTATGCAGCACATAATTTTTTTCTTTTGCTAATTTGCATTTTTATTTAATTATTTTAAATCACTTTTAAACACTTACAAACCAATCGACATTATTTGACAATTTACCTAATGCGCGTGGCGCATATTCAGTCGCTGAAAAAGTTAAAATTGTCAGGTTGTAGTTGCAAACAGGAAAGTATTACAACAAGTTTTCTATCATCCTAATTCGGCGCGCGCATTGCATTTTTAGGACTAAAAATTTCAGTCCTGAAAAATTTAGTGTAATGTAAAACAGCTCTAAGACGTTATGTATTGTCAACTCAATTACATTAACGTCAGGGTTTATAGGTTTAAATTATGTAGGTACTACAATAAATTATAAAAAGTGAATTAAATCCACGTAACATAATCTAATCACGCTGATAGCGAACTTGGTTTAGCACGCGTCCGAA
This sequence comes from Podabrus alpinus, assembly GCA_932274525.1. Lineage (NCBI taxonomy): Eukaryota > Metazoa > Arthropoda > Insecta > Coleoptera > Cantharidae > Podabrus > Podabrus alpinus. The sequence continues at coordinate 59,430,948 of OW026457.1, read as the reverse complement.
GACAGTCCGAAATCGTGAAAGGAAAGTGAAAGACCGTTAATTAAATTATTCGTATATTTACACAAAGGAAGCAATAAACGATTGGATTTAATAAGTAAATTTGCATAAAATCAAATCTACAAAATCAAATAAAAACAGTGTTAATCAAATCAAAAGCAACTGATCAAATTGCAAATAAGCATAAAAATGTATCGTGCAATCAGTACTGGTTGTTTCACAAGATCGTGTACCTTACCTATAATTTCGATAAGGTACTTCAATGAAAACCTAAAATGAATTTCGACGCAAATTTTATTAAATATAATGAGCATACAAAATCATCGGGAATATAAAATATATGAATGTACATCTAATAAACTAAAATAGTTATTATTTACATACAAATATGTATCTGAGGATATGAGATTTTCCCAATTTTTAATTTGACGTTGAATCTGAATACGGCCCTGTCCGTCGATGCTCTTGTGATGTTGCTATTGTAGAAACATATCTATTTTGTAGATCATAGTGACCTATTCCACAACTATAACTTTACGTTTATCAGTTTATGATAAACTATTTATTGCAGAATTTTGAATTTTTAGAAATTAAAAAATGTTGTAAATATTTTGGAATATGATCTATAATATTATCCTATCATTTATACTTTTTAATAGTTTAATCTAGGTTGACCCGATAAAATAAGTTGGCGCAAAATATAGTTTAAAAAATTAATTATTTAATTAAAAATTAATCAAACATCCATGTAGGATATTATAATTTAATGGGAAACTGGAAAATGTATCTATTTCATAATTATTTTGCTATGAAAGAATTTTAACATTGAAAGAACCACACTTATTGATGTTTATTCCATTATCGGGCAATAAAATTATTCGGTTTGAATGCTCTTAAATAGATAACACAGTTATCATTTTTGTTTTTCACAAATATTTAATTTTGCAAATGGAAGCTTTCCCGAGTCAAGCTAAATGTGTTATATTTAACTATCTACTCTTTTTGAAACGTTCATGATTAAATATTATACAGGAATGTTTTAAATTTTCCTTCTAGCAAAATTTTTTATATCAATTTAAACTTTTAAAATTGCTAATAATGGAGGCAGAAAATTTATTCTTTATTTATTATGTATTAAATATGGCAGCTTTTAAATGATTGAAATTTGATTGAAGAATATAACTATTTACGTAAAATGGTAGCATCATGTTTTGCGTATGGATGTACAAATAAATTCAAGAGTCGGCAGACATATGTGGTTTTTTTTGCATGTAGTGGTGCCTCCATACATACATACATCCAGTTTTACACAAATGTGAAATATAAAGGAATATAAATGTTTTCTTACCCCTTCTTAGAGCGGTTTGCACACTTTTATGAAAATACACCCTTGGTAGAAGACAAACGTGATCGACAAATATTTACATTGTTTTGTATTAATTTGAAATTAATCAGTAATACAAATGTCATAAATTAATTAATTTGTCACTTTGTAACTTGATTTTTGCTAATTTTAAAAATATTGTGCTACGCCACTGAGTATATGTCAATGTCATTTTTAAGGTTAACATTCTTATGTCAAAGTTGTGTTTCCCTATTTGTCGAGCCGCTACTGACTATATGTCAATGTCATTTAATTAAACTTTTAGTGATTTTTTTTGTGCGGATAATTTAAAATTTTTTTTTCGTATTTAGCATTTAGATGCTTAGGGGGAATGAGATATCAAGTTTCTAAAAATAAAAATTTTTTCATAATCGTGGCGCCACGACGGCATTTACGTCAGAATTTAGAAAATTTTTCAAGCGGCTCTGCCGTCCTTATTTACCGATCGATTTTTAATTTTTCTTCGGCATCTAAAGCAATTCCCGAGACCTCACAATATTGCATCTATAACTTTTTTTCCTATCGCGCACCGAAAAACTGTAAAACGAAGAAGTAAATTTTCAAATAATTTTCCAATGGCCTTGCAATCCCAAATTGAATTTTTTTTTCGAAAATTGAATGTTTAAAGACGACAAATCGTTTGGCGAGCAGTTTTAAGAATTTTAGATGTAAAAAGTTTCCAAAAATTATTCTTCCTTTGTAGAAAAATTTAAGGAAACGTATACCTATTTTTTTGTGCGGATAATTTAAAATTTTTTTTTTCGTATTTAGCATTTAGATGCTTAGGGGGAATGAGATATCAATTTTGGTGATGATCGATGAAGGTCCAAAAGAAACTTTTTTTGTGCGGGTAATTTAAAAAATTTTTTTTCGTATTATTCTTTTAGACGATTAGTGGGAATCAGATATATATTTTTTTAAATTTCTGAGTGTCTTTAGTCCAAAATTTTGTGGAGGGGGAGAAAATTATATTTTTATAAAATTGTTTTATGTTACCTATTGATATACCAAATATGAGGAATTTATTGCAGACTTTAATAAAAACTCTTGTAGTGGGGGTAAATGTGAAAAAAAAATTCCACTTTTAAAGTGGGCGTGTCTAAAGACCACCGATATGTGAATTTCATTAGAAACAAAGAAGAATTTGATTTGGACTTTGGAGTAGGGGTATAAAACAATTGGCTTTCCCTGACGTTATTGTGTCTTAATTATTGGGTAACATAATCTTAGGTGTTAAATTTATTTCGGGTAGTACACTGTTGTAGTATGTGTATTATTTTTCTACTTTTCTTTATTAGTATCACTCGTATGTTTTTCACTTCACTTTCCGTCACTTTGACACTATCTTTTAATAATGTCGAAGGAAAGGAGTGCCTTGCTAAAACGCGCACTATTTATGATTTACCCTTTACATGATTTACGTCAATGTCAGAATTTTAGAACTAAACTTTTAGAGTGCCTGTAACAACACGTTTTGCATCCACGACACCTTCTCAACAGGTATAAAAATAAGGGTGACTAGCTCAAAGTCGCGAAGGGGTGGGTGGTGAAAAGGAGTAAAAAGGGTCGTGTGACGGAACGTCGCGAGCGTGTGTCTCCAATCGACGACCGGGCAATCCTCTATCGCGATTCTAAAAATGGTCAAAATCGGTGTGAATAATTTACACGGGGGGGAGGTAAGTCTAAATCGGTGGGGCTAATATACACGAGGGGGTTTAAATGGGCGCCACGCGTACGAAGACCTGAATCTTTTTGAATGGGACTGGTTATCACACCTTCTAAGCTGGTACGCGACAACTTGATGATCTTAATGCGGATTCTCACTCCGGAAAAGCCTCGTTCAATGACCTTACCTTTACAGGAGGCGAACTTTCCTTTGGTGAAAATAGCTAAACAAACACTGACACAATAATAATAAAACACATAGTTGGGAAATAACAAAAATATAATGAATAGAATAATATCAGTAGGGGGGAGTTGACAAAATTTATACAAGATACTATCAAATTTACATGTATCGTAATATAAAAATAAATATATACAATTGACGGAACCTTTCAATGTAGTTCCCGTTGCAAAATTACTATTCGTAAAACGAATACTGTTACAAGAACAAAAGCTGTCAATTTGCAAGGTATGACCAAGAAAGTTCATACGTAAAAGGGGTGTGTATTGAATACTACACTCCACAAAAATGGTTACTCAAGTGCAACTCAGATAACATCTAAAACTATGACTCACAAAGTTGATTATGAAAATTTATCAATACAATTGATTACCAAAATTCCCAACAACGGGGAAAACAAACTTTAGCTGCAATGCGAAACCTAAAATATTACGTTAAATTGCTGTTTAAAATATGAACGCCCAAATGGCGTAGTAAAAATTACGTTATTATTAGACACTAACATTAGTTAACAACAAAAGATGTACAAAAGTTGCGATCGGCTTCACGGGTTTTGAATTGAGAATTCATAAACATAAACGGTGGTCAGGGTGACCACTTAATATCACAAATCTTAAAATATATAAATGTTTCTTACTTAATGTGGCTTCTGGTGTTCGACCTTCAGATAAGGCCGCTGGACGGGCCTCCGGAAGTGAGAATCGAGCTAATTGTTGTAGCGTCGTCCTCGTAATGCTGAATTGAGCTGAAGAAAATGCCGTACCATACCAGCAAGTTGGTGCGATTACCAGAATCCCAAAACCTCTCCAAATCGAAATGTCGGGGTGAATGGAATGACAGAGGGGGGGGTTATGCACCCCGTTTCCCGAGAAACAAGGGACTACAGCCGAAATAACGCACTAAAAATAATTATTCGCGCAACTGGAATTATTTAGAGCCGGCACTGCCTAAGTACGATAACGTAAATGTGGTTACCGAAAAAAAAACTACTCGAATGCAAAAATGCTTTCACGATGCAACATCTGTCTTATGATAGACCGATAAAAAACGCAACGTGGTTGCAGGTGCAGTCTTACGGATGAAGTTCGTTGAATACGCTCGAATTATATTAAAGCTGCAATAATGCGTAATGAAAGTTCGATAATTTAGTTGAATACACTCGATATTATTTTAAAGGTGCAAATAATGCGTAATGAAAGTTCGATAATTTAGTTGAATACGCTCGATATTATTTTAAAGGTGCAAATAATGCGTAAAGAAAGTTCGATAATTTAGTTGAATACACTCGATATTATTTTAAAGGTGCAAATAATGCGTAAAGAAAGTTCGATAATTTACCTATGTATGGAGACACAATGTTTAAACACAATTGAATGTTATTGATTTAAAGACAAACTCGATAAATTTCGAGATGCCAAAATTCACTTCCGCTTGATAGCGATAACACTACGTGAGAACGGTACTAGGATCTTTCTGATCTATCGGATCTATGTGATCTATCCCAAAAATGCACACGGGAGCGCCTTTTATATCATTTCTCATTCCAAAATTTCGTCGTGGAGAGAATTGTTCCCACTTCATGATTGATTTAGGTCCTTTTAATTGGACCTCATTAGTAGAAAAGTAGGGACATCAAATTGGGTGCATCCTGATTGGTTGTTCAATGAAGTGTGAAGACAACACTTTTGTCTCTATTTATACCGAATGTGGCGAGGATATCTTAGCACACGTGCCTTGAATAACAATTTTTTGCTCCTGTCTGGAATCGAAAAAGGTTCGTTCTTTTAAGTTTTTGTGCTGTTTTTATTCGACTTATAAATTGTGAAATCCCTATCTACTCCATGTAAAATAGTTAACCAGATGATGGCATGTTAGCACATGCTGACCGATAACAAAATAACTGCATTGATTCTCACAATTTGAACACGGCACGTGTTCGTTTTTATATTGACGCTAGGCATGAATTTATGGATCTCATAAAAGTGTCCATCAGTCCTATTTAAAGTTATAATAAAGTATCTACGCGAATTGACGTGCGGTTTGAACTGCTATGGAACGATGACTTTCTTGCTGATGAGGTAAATAGACGATATATGCTACGTCAACCATTCTGGATCTGTTTTATCCACCGCATGGTTCATTATACGAGTATAAAAATATTTTAGAATACTTTCTTTCCTATAAAATTATTACAATTACTATGCATTTGTAAAACATAAATTTGTCCGTTGATTTATGTTTCAATCTTTTGGTTTTATACTCCGACCTAAAAATGTCCTTTCAAAGAATATTTGACTTGTAAATTTTATCGGAACGATTCGAAATTTTTGATTATAAGTTTAACCCATTATTTTAACAAAATAAAAAGATGTGCTCGACGCGCGCAATCAGGTGACATGCCTTGCTAAAACGCGCACTATTTATGGTTCACCCTTTACATCATTTATGTCAATGTCATTTAATTAAACTTTTAGTGTCAAAATCGCATCGTAACTATGACAACGACGTTGACCTGAAGCGTTTAACTCCAGATGACCGTCTTATGGTGGCGAATTACTAAAATCAAAGACGACAAAAAGTTTACTCTTGATCCTCGCCAGATCTCGTGAAAGTTTCAACGCCCACAGTTACGGGATGTAGGCGTCTGTGCGGAACACACACACACACATACCCACACACATACAAGCATTTTTATATATATATAAGATGTATTAATAAAAAATAATTAAAATAAAATTAAAAATATTGAATTGTGGTAAATCCTTGAATGCGGGTTACATCTGAAGCCTTGGAGAGAACTTCTTATAAGAGAACTCAAACGATTTTGCTATGATAAAACATGACTGAAGGTTTTATCACAAAATAAGCGTTGGACAGGGTTTCATAAATAATATCAAACGAACAGAGATTTATTTTACTTATTGAATGAGATACTTATTAATAATTCTTATTCTTTCACATTCCTTCTAAGGATCTGTTTGCGCGTTTGAAGTGTTATCACACACAGAGGACCTACTATTAACGTGGGCTCCGAACCACCGTAAGTGTATAACTCCATTTTGACAACGATGACTAAGTGAATTACACCTCGGTGGTTTGCCATTGCCTTCCGAAAAGAGCCAGTCAAACCACATAAAGTTCTTACTGCTCCCGGAGTTAAACCATGTATTCAGAATTACCAGCAACGCATGTAGCCGCATAAGCTATGATCGTCTCTGTTGATAATAATTATAAGAATTCATATTCAGAGGCGCACTTCGGCGTAGACATACCAGGAAAATGGCAATGGCCCATATTTATTTGTTGTTTTTTTATATATATATATTGAACTGTCTTCAACAAAATTATACGATATACAAAAATTTTTCAATAAAAAAATAAATTCAAAATTTAAACAAAATAATTTTTATCATGTCAATTATAATTTCGTCACACAAAATCTTTATTAGTCAAAAATTTAACAAATAGAATAATTCTTCAAATTTATTAAATTAAAAGTCTGGAGCTTGTTCCAAAAAGGACTAAATTGTTTTTATTAAAACAAACAAAAATATTATTGTATTTAAAAATTTTAAAATTGAAAATGATGTGTTTAAAGTCATGCGTGGAATTAAAAAACATAAGTGCGCGAAACGACACTCGCAGAGATTTGCAAATTTCAAATACGTACAGTACCCGGACACATTTTAAAATAATGAGCCAAAATCAATCAATCAACCAATCAGAGGGCGTAAATCAAAAATCGCGCACGCGTGGAAAAGAATTTTCGGCGGCGAAGTCGACATGGACGCATTCGTTCTTGGATGAAGAAGATTTTGAGCGGTGATTTAGCGATCGATGAGATTGATTTAAAAAAAGCGGTTTTTATCAAGTGGAACACAAAGTGGATTTTTATATGGTTTTCCAAAGTGGAAATTTAAGAAAAATTATAGTAAGAGGAATAAAAAGTGGTCAAAATTAATAAAAATTTAATGGTTGCAAAATTAATCACAAATTATTTGGAAAATTCGACAATTGTGGATTTGATTCATGAACAGTTGGTTTGGAGGATTGGAAATCAGCCTGCGTATGAGATTGGTGTGTTCATCGAGTGTTGTAAACGAGATTAAAACGAAGGACAAGGTATTTAGCATTATTTTTTTAACAGTTAACAGTGAAATTTATGACATTAAAATATTATCTATACAATTACATGTGTATTTGCAAATCAAATGAATTTTTATCTCTGAACTATTATTATAGAGGTGCTATAAATTTTTTATGTGTGAAAACAATTTATTTACTAACCCATATTTAGAATTGTAAAAAAATATTTTATTAAACAAAAAAATTTAAAAAAATTGAAGAATTGAATTATTTCACAATCAAAAGTTATCACTTATGATAAAACAGAATTTTTGTGTAACGAAGAAATAAAAGTTAAAAATTTAAAAATTTCAAAAATTTATATCTGTCGTGGCTTCGAATTCAACAATCGGAACACCACAATATATACATATGTGTAACCTGAAAACGCGCGAGCAGCGCATTTAAAAATTTCGACAAAATAGCATGGCAAAAATATAACAAAAATTTCTTGTCGTTACAATTATTTTTCTAAGTCAAATATTTTTCGAATAGATATTTTTAGGTCGGGTTATAAAACGAAAAGATTGAAAGTATAAATTAACGAACGAAATTACATTTAATAAACGAGTAGTATTATTGGAAAATTTTGAAGAAAAGAAATAGCTGAGATTATTTTTATATACGTATATCGAACTTTACTATGAACAAAATATATTTACAAAGATTGATGTAGCATGTATCGTTCCTTCAAACCGTCAACAGACAAACCATTGTTCCAGGACAATTCAATCCGCACGTCAACTCACGTAGATATTTATTTATGACGTTAAATAGGACTCAGGGACACTTTTATTGGGATCTATAAACTCGTGCCTCGAGTTAGTATAAAAACAAACATATGCAGCGGTCGAACTGTGGGAATTATATACATTTTGTTCGTTATCTGCCCACGTGTCCAAAACAATCGACCAAGTGTTCATTTATTTACATGGAAGGTATAGGGATTTCGCAACTTTGTAACGCGACCGAGCACAGAACAAAAAGTTAAAAAGTGAACCTTTTTGATTTGAGAATTGAGCAAAAAGTTGTTTATTTCATGCACGTGTACCGCAAAACTTCACGATGCATTTTACATAGATGAGGATAGAAAAGGTGCCGTCACACTCTCCCTTTCATCCAATTAGAATACGTCAAATTTGGTGTCTCGATTTTGCAAATATTAAGATCCAATTAAAATGATCCAAATCAATCGCGTAGTGGGAATATTTATCCCCACGGCTAATTTTGGAGTCCAGAAATCATATAAAAGGCGCTACTGAACGGATTAGAACTCACTAATTATTCAGAAGAATTCGATTGCCGTTCTCACGTATAGTCGCGCTAGTGGTATCGCTGAAAAGCGAAAGTGAACTTAAAGTCTCCCAATTAAATTGAGATTTTTAAATCAATAACCATTCAGTTGTGCTTAACGTATGTGTCTTCATTACACAGGTATTATTTAAACAATTTCGAGTTTATTTAAACAAATTATTGAACATTATTTCGAGTTATTTCGCATTTAAACCATTTCGAGTTTATTTAAACAAATTATTGAACATTATTTCGAGTTATTTCGCATTTAAACCATTTCGAGTTTATTTAAACAAATTATTGAACATTATTTCGAGTTATTTCGCATTTAAACCATTTCGAGTTTATTTAAACAAATTATTGAACATTATTTCGAGTTATTTCGCATTTAAACCATTTCGCGTTTATTTAAACAAATTATTGAACATTATTTCGAGTTATTTCGCATTTAAACCATTTCGAGTTTATTTAAACAAATTATTGAACATTATTTCGAGTTATTTCGCATTTAAACCATTGCGAATTTATTTAAACAAATTGTTGGACTCTATTCGAGTTATTTCGTATTTAACATCAGTTCGAGATTATTTAAACAAATTGTTGGACTTTATTCGAGTTATTTAGTAATTAACATCAGTTTCGAGATTATTTAAATCGCTATTGACTTAAAGCAAATAACTTGCCGTCAACGGTGACTATCTATTACGTGCATCATAGGTCACGCGACTCCAGTGCGCCCAGATGGTCGGACCGCGTCTCGCTTCCGACGTCCAATTTTAAAGACAGGTGTCACATTATTGAAACATTTTTTGCATTCAAGCAGTTTTTTTTTGTCGTTAACCGCATTTACGATAACGTACTTTCCTACAGTGCCGGCTTTAGAGAAATCAAGTTTCGTGAGTAATTATTTAGTGTCGTATTACGAACGTGCTTCCCCTTTTTATCGGGAAACGGGGCGACTAAATCACCCTGTTGTTCCATTCGTTTCAACGTTACGATTTGGAGAGATTTTGGATTCTGGGAATCACACCGACTTGCTGGTATGGTTATCGGCGTTTTTATTCAACTCATTTCCGTATTGGGAGGACACAGCTGCCCCATCTGACGAGATTCTCACCTCTGGAGGTCCAGTCCAAAGACCTTGTCTGAAGGCCGAGCATCAGTAGCAGTATACGTAAGAATCTTTTGATTATTTTTAAGTTTTGTAATGTTAAGTGGTCACACTGACCACAGTTTATATTCACAGGTTTTCAACCCGAACCTCGAAGCCGATCGCACTCTCTTGTATTCCTTTTGTTATTAATTGGTATTAGTGCCTAAAGGTAACGTAATTTTCATTACGCCAGTAATGCGTCCATATTTAGAACAAGTATTTAACGTAATATTTTACATTTAATATTAAAGTTAAAGTTTGCTTTCCCGTTCATGGGAATTTTGTAGTCAAGTGGACTCGTAGTACATAGATTAATTTTTGTAATTAATACTTTCCGAAGTTGCATGTGGTACATTCAAGTAACCATTTGTATGGAGTGTGGTATTCAATACGCACCCCTCACGTATGGAATTTTCTGTCCATTCGCTACGAACTTTGTACAATCATACTTGTAAATTTGATAGTATTTTGTATATATATTTTGTCAACCCCCACCCCCCTGTGAAATTATTTTCATTATATTTATGTTATTTCCCATTTCTGTGTTTTATTATTGTTGTGTAGATGTTTATTTAGTTATTTTCACCGAAGGAAAGTTCGCCTCTTGTAAAGGTAAGGTCATTGGACGAGGCTTTTCCGGGGTGAGAATCAGCAGTAAGACCATCAAGTTGTCGCGTACCAGCTTAGAAGGTGTGATACTCCGTCCCCTTCAAATAGATTCATATCTTCGTTCGCGTGGCGCCCATTTAAATCTCCCTCGTGTATATTATCCCCACCGATTTGGACATACTACCCCCTCGTGTATATTAACCCCACCGATTTTGACCATTTTTCAAATCGCGATCGAAGATTGCCCGGTCGTCGATTGGAGACATACGACTCGCGACATCACGTCACACGACCCTTTGACTCTTTTCAACCACTCACCCCCTTCGCGGCTTGAGCTAGCCACCCTTATTTTATATCTGTTGAAAAGGTGTCGTGGAAGCGAATTGTATTGTAACATATGATATTTTTATAGGTCTTCCTTTAAAGATCCATTGCCTGGGAACCAATTTTTGGTTAGTAATTGAAACAGCTACCAGCTACTATGATAAGAATTATTTAATTTATTAATTATTGTTTAAGCAACATTACATTCTCCAGTAAAATTATATTTTTGAATTATTTCTCACTTTAAAATTTTCGCGGAAAACTGTCTGCACGTCATGGATTTTATCTATATGTTCAAGTCGTATATTGTCGCTATTTATTTCAAGTTATGACGCGGTTCCCACTTAATTGAAAAAACGTGAGCTTACTTTTAAGAGCTTTCGTCATATGCGACAGAATTACAATGAAAAGTTTTACTACGGAAGCTCTAGTCAGACTCAACGTTGTGAAAAGGAAATCATGCCGTGAAAACGTATTTTGGTTAATTTAATTCCTCAATAAATAAACTAATGAATACAATTCTTATTGTGATATTTGAAAATGGAAATTATCTACTATTTATTTAGATATAATTTGGAAAAAGAAAAATTTGGATGTGAAAAGGCATCATACTACAAAATTTAAATAAAGTGCATACTTTATTTTAGAGTCAAGTACTAGGGTTTTTGTTGTAATAAAGTGTTCATAGTGATTTACGAGTCATATAAATGACAGAAGATTTTATAATAAAAGGAAAACCAAGATACAGGGTGGCTGTTTAAATAGTTTTCATGAATTTTATGTAGATTTCATGAAAACGTGTAGAAAATGCAAAATATAAACTTTTTTACGAATCATTTCGTTTTCTGTAATATAGACTAAATCAATCTATTGTTGTGATACGCGCTATCCATGTCGAGGATAGAGTCGTACCAACAAGGAGAGAACTACAGTTGGGGACCGGAGGTTCAAACACATTTGTTTACATGTGTTTGTTTTTTTTGTCGTTTGAATTTAATTTTAAGTTTGTTCGCGTTGCATGTTGTATGTAAACATTATATACAACATGCCAAAACTAATCAAACGTGCAGAAACCGTCGGCCATATATAAACAACCAGGAATATAAGAAGCTCCATTTTAAAAACAAAATTTCTATGTAACTCAAGTTACATAAAAGTAAATAAACAGTTCGATCAAGTTCACGAAGCGCGACAGTCGCATTTACGTTACAGCGAGATACAGTAGTGCGGATAATTGCTAGAAAATTTAAATATAACTGAAATAGATTATATACGTGAACGTGATACGGAGGCATTAACCAAGAAGATATTTTCCTTGGAAAATTTAAGATACTGCAAAATAGCAGATAACAAGTTAGTGTTGGCATCGAAGGTTGAGTTCGAGATCGTGTCTAATAGATACGTGAGGAGATACGAATACCTGGTTATTCGAGATTGGAGATTGGGGATTGGAAGTGGAACATTGGAAGAAAGAAGATAGTGCACGACAGATCACAGGTTAGCTACCTTTATCATACCCAGTGCGTAGAATAGTAGTATTTATAAAGATTATTTGATTGTTTGAATTCTGGTTACATGTTTAAATTTGTTGAGTTAATTAAAAACTTGTTAACGGAATTCCAACTGTAGTTTTATCTTTGTTGGAATCAAGAATTCGTTTTAGTACCATAAGCTCGTATAAAAGTGTTGGTTGAGTCCGATCCCGACGCAAATTATCCTGAGAAATAAGAGTCGATTGAAGGTAGGTGTCGCAAACCGATTGTGTGCGTACTCGTGCATTTTTATAAGCATCAGACGCTACATAAAAGTGGCACCCAACTAGAGGGCGAGAATTCAATCGTTTAAAGCCACATAAAAGTGGCACCTCAACGATAAGGGGCAAGAATTCAAATCAGAAATATACGAGCTTAAGATCCAACAAAGATTAACATGAATACGCGCAGTAGAAAGGCAAGGGGGCGAGTAAATGTGGGGAATGAAAGCGACGAAGAGAGTGTAAATGTTGGATATGAAAGTGACGGGGATAGGGGAGACACGGGAGATGTACCGGAAGTTTCAAACGTGCTAGAAGTTCCGGTGGTGTCAGTACCCGACATGAGCCCGATGATGGCAATGATGAGGGAAATGATGGGGGAGATGAATGCCAAGTTGAATGCAAGTTTGAGTGGAAAAATTGATGCTGGAAACGCCGAGTTGAATGAAAAGGGGGATCAGAGGGATGCAAGTTTGAGGAAAGAAATTGAGGCTGGAAATCAAAAAGGGGATAGGAGGGATGCAAAGATGGATGAGATGAATGAAAGTTTGAGTGGAAAAATTGGGGAGGTAAACGCCAGTATGAATGAAAAGTTTAGTCAGGTAAATGAACGATTTGACCGACAGGAGGTCAGAGACGCAGGTATGAATGAACGTTTGGATAGACAGGAGGTGAAATTGACAAGTATGAATGATAATTTAGAGAAAATGCAAGGGGAAATTGAAAGAATCAATATCGAGGTTGATACCAAAATCACCGAGGTGGTAAAGACGATGGATAAGAGGGTAACAGAATGCCGGCAGGAGAATGAGAAGGGGGTTATTAGTTTAGAGAAAGGGGTAAATAAGAGATTTGAGACGGTAAATGTGAAAATCACAGAGATTGAGACAAAGGTAACTGACGTGTTTGTGGCAAATGAGAATGCGATCGGCTCCATGCGAGAGGAGGTCAAAAATATAAATCGTACTCAAAATGACAAATCGTTGGGGGACCTGGTGGAAGTATTAAAAGGTCATAGTTACCGGGATGGCGACATGGACAATTATACCAAATTTTATAATGACGGAAAAATTAATCCCAAAATTTTCATCAAAAATTTGGGAAATAATTTAATCCGCGTTCGGGACGAAGTCCGACAAAAGAATATTATCCGCGCCACGATGAAGGGGGATACCGAAATTTGGTTTAGTATGATAGAGGAGAAAATAAAGAATTTCGGTGATTTTAAGGTACTTTTCTTAAAAAAATACTGGGGCGATATGGACCAAAATAAGGTCAAAGAAAAAGTTAATGGGGGTAAATACCGAGGAGGACATGGGGGCACTCGGGAGAATTATGCAGTCAGTTTGATTAATCAAGCACAACAGGTCGAGCCACGATATGAGGAAGTGCTGTTAGTCAGAGCAATCGGGGGGCATTTTGAGAAAGATGTCAAAGCCCGGATTGGTATAGAAAAGGTCGAGACGATTGAGGGTTTCCTCGAGCTGTTAAAAAGATTCGACGAAAGTGTCGACTTTAAGGACGAGGAAATGCGACAATCAACCGTTCCGTATGTGCGACGGGAAGAACGCGACTGGCGGGCGTCACCGCATGAGTCACCGGACCAGCGGATCAAGGGGAACGAACCAGCAAGGAATGGTTTCGAGAATACGCGAAGGGGGGGATACCAGAATCACCGCGGGATAAATCGGAGAAGCTGGTCACCACGCAATCAGGAAGACGCGCCGGGCAAAGACGACAATAAGGATGTAAATCGGATCGAGCTCGATACCATTCGACCGATACCATTCGATCCGCTCCATTTGCATTCGGGGTCGAACTTTCCTTAAGCGGAAAGCACACGCAGGGGGGGTTAATACCTATGTACCCCGGGAAGAGTACATAGAGGCGTGAACAAAGAAACGGAGAATCAAGTTTAGGTTCACATTAGAAAATAAAACAATCATATTTAGGCCAACCTTTGAAATCGATAATAAACAATTCCATTGTCGGTAAAACATGGAAAAATTATCAAACCGTCAGGAAAATGACAAAGTCAAAAACAATCAATTTTAGGCCAAAGTTCGAATATTAAAAATGTAAAATGTCACAAACCGTGTGAAAGCAAGTAATTCGCAACCATTTTTAGGACCAAGGTTGAAAAACGAATACAAATTTCACAAACCATGTGAAAGCATTGATGTATTTCCATCGGAGGAAAGCGAATGGGGGCACGAACAAGCAGGTTGGAGCTCAGTTGAAAAATTAGTCAGAATGTAAATGTCAACGAATTCGAAAATGTCAATGTCATATGGGGTTAAATTTTGCATCCGGGCAAAATAACCGGCGAAATGAGGCACCAACGCATTTCATCGGAAGAAAGCGAATGGGGGCACGAATAATCACATTTAGGACCAAGTTTGAACTCAAAATAAAATAAAATTTGCACAAAGCAGATGAAATTTAACGATTATTCAATTTTAGATCCAAGTTTGAAAACCAACAATTTAAAGTTCATTAAACATCCGAAACCAATAATTTGGGATCCAATTCGGATCCAAATGGAAAATCCAAATAAGTTGATTACATCCACACGGTACGGAACAAATAAAAGGAGATCCTTTATAAAGTCAAGCAAGTTGTCAGATGAATAGCATCTCGGACATGAAGACATGCAACAATAATTTCAAAGACATCTCGGAAATGCTTCTAAGAACCATCGACGCACATACAGGGGGTGGGGAATAAATGTAAGTGACTACTGCAGGTTATGCAGGTCCATTAAGAGGGAGGTGTACGCACCAACATAGCCCGAGGGTATGTTAGGGTAAGACTGCACAGTACAGGGTAACGTAAGAGGCAAGACAATGGTCAGTCCAGTTGGGGAATATTAATTAAGCGTCGAAGAGAATGGTAAGAGAGCTTGAGGATGGATGAAGTTGAGAGAGGGAAGCTGGGGCAACAAAGTTTTGATTAAGCGGTACTGAAGGAGAGACAAGTGGATGTTGAATGACGGTTAGGATGAATGAATGATAGCTAAGTTGTCGTTAGTCGACAACTATTCGAGTTTAATTCGAGTTTTAATGTGTACATGTTGGCACATAAAGGGGGGGAAAATTAGAAAATTTCACATTAACCTAAGATGCACATACGTTGCGGACCCGCAAGAAGAAGAGTCACCATAAGGATGAATTGACTGACTAACAGTACCTCGTACATATAAAAAATAATTTTACACGGGTAATCTCGTGTGCATTCTCAAGTTTATGTTTACAAACCACTGACGCTACAAAGGGAAGGGAAGGGATAAATGTAAGTGACTACTGCAGGTTATGCAGGTCCATTAAGAGGGAGGTGTATGCACCAACATAGCCCGAGGGTATGTTAGGGTAAGACTGCACAGTACAGGGAGAATGTAAGAGGCTTGGCTAAAGCCAGTCCAGTTGGGATAAGACATCGCAGAGTTTGAGGACCCTAAGTCGATGCAAAAGAATAAAAGCGTTAGGAACAGGTGGTGATTGGAGCAAGAGAGAGAATGAATGAAGATGTTAGAGGGAAGTCAGGGTCAATTGAATGGTTTGAAAGGGGGTCATGTATGGAAGAAGGGTGTGAAGTATGAATGAAGATGTTGAATGAATGCGAAGATTTACCAAGCTAGTTGCATTGCACTACTGTGGGTAAACTTAGCAGGGGGCATTTGTTGTGATACGCGCTATCCATGTCGAGGATAGAGTCGTACCAACAAGGAGAGAACTACAGTTGGGGACCGGAGGTTCAAACACATTTGTTTACATGTGTTTGTTTTTTTTGTCGTTTGAATTTAATTTTAAGTTTGTTCGCGTTGCATGTTGTATGTAAACATTATATACAACATGCCAAAACTAATCAAACGTGCAGAAACCGTCGGCCATATATAAACAACCAGGAATATAAGAAGCTCCATTTTAAAAACAAAATTTCTATGTAACTCAAGTTACATAAAAGTAAATAAACAGTTCGATCAAGTTCACGAAGCGCGACAGTCGCATTTACGTTACAGCGAGATACAGTAGTGCGGATAATTGCTAGAAAATTTAAATATAACTGAAATAGATTATATACGTGAACGTGATACGGAGGCATTAACCAAGAAGATATTTTCCTTGGAAAATTTAAGATACTGCAAAATAGCAGATAACAAGTTAGTGTTGGCATCGAAGGTTGAGTTCGAGATCGTGTCTAATAGATACGTGAGGAGATACGAATACCTGGTTATTCGAGATTGGAGATTGGGGATTGGAAGTGGAACATTGGAAGAAAGAAGATAGTGCACGACAGATCACAGGTTAGCTACCTTTATCATACCCAGTGCGTAGAATAGTAGTATTTATAAAGATTATTTGATTGTTTGAATTCTGGTTACATGTTTAAATTTGTTGAGTTAATTAAAAACTTGTTAACGGAATTCCAACTGTAGTTTTATCTTTGTTGGAATCAAGAATTCGTTTTAGTACCATAAGCTCGTATAAAAGTGTTGGTTGAGTCCGATCCCGACGCAAATTATCCTGAGAAATAAGAGTCGATTGAAGGTAGGTGTCGCAAACCGATTGTGTGCGTACTCGTGCATTTTTATAAGCATCAGACGCTACACTATATATGAATATTTTTAAAAATCATTCCCATCTCTATTGGACTCACAAGAAAGAACTCTTTCAGAGATCTCAAAACGTGTTTGGCTGAGAGTTGTAACCGCGATTTCCAAATAAGCCGAATTATTTAAATTTCTTTGTAAACAAAATTATAAAAATTCGTTTTGTTTTCCGCAAAAGTCTGTATAAAAGTATTTTATACAATTATAGCGCGATAATTGACCATTTATGACTACTTTTGCAGTTCTTAATGACCTTCTTCAGTCCGACGTGCCGTTTATTAGTAAATTTACTCCCATGGTGTCATTTAATCCCAAGGGATCATAATATATAAATAATATCATCTTAAAGAATAATCGCAATGAAGTTGATAGAGAAACCACCATCTTGATTACATCTGAAGAAACTATCGATAAACGACGCTGTCGGTTATTGGATTCATACAAATGACTAAAAGAGAAAACAATGAAAAATTATATCACAATCGATGAAACTTGGTAATAAACAACTATTTAAAACCGTTAATTAAAACTCTAAGTCGTTCCAGTCCGTTCCAGTTCACAGTTTAAAGAAAACGTTGAAATTTTTGGGAAATGAAAATATTGCTTTCTTTAATCCTGAGAACTCTCTCGAGAATCGAGAACTGGTTACTAAATTAAGCCATGCGACCAATTTCTATTGGTTTACTTAAAACAATTCTTCAAAATCATTAACTAAAAACTATTTCTCTGCTGAAAAACATTGTACTAATTACAATCCAGTTGCAATGTACAATATTTCGTCTGAAAATATTACAACACGCTCTTAAAACTTGGCTTAAACCACGTTTACAAATTAATAAAAGTAAGAGCTACAATTTAAAATCAAGTGTGTTAAATTTTGTTTACAAATAATCAACTTCCAATTTGTCTGTTTATTTTTTAACACAACCTGTTGATTTAATTAATTTTTAATAATAACCTATTAATTTTTATTGCTGAGTGCAGAAAAATGAAAAGCAATTACTGCATCTCGTGCAAAATATATTATATCTAACTAATCATTACCTTGTTTTGTATACTATAAACCAAATTTCAACAAAATTGGGAAACTGTTTTTACATTTTCCAATTTTTATGGAAAGCAGTATAGTTTATACCTGGTGCTGTGTTTAAATGGTTAAACATAGGAATCTTGCTTATATAGGTATAAGAGATACACAACATGTGGTTAAACGGCATATTGTTTTAGTAATAAAAAGGCTAGTAAACAGAAGCAAAAATACGATCTGGTTCAGAACTACATAAGCACAAAATTAAAAATTTATTTTTTTTCCATTGGCTGTGTTCAAGCTTCTTTGAAAAGATGTTGTTTGTTTCCTGTCATGTTGTTCAACTTTTAATTCTTTGGCACTTAGGCATTCTTATGGTATTAGAAGAAACGGTCATCAGTTTAAGGGGATAAGTGGGTTTCTGCTAGTGCTGAATACCTGGTTCGACTCGGGGCTAAGTAAACTTTATTTTAACCGTCTCCCCTCTCGGAAGTCAATGGCAAACCACCAAGGTGAAATTTTCCTGGTACAGCTTCTCTGGGGATGAAGTGTATACGCTTCCCGCGGTTCAGAGCCCGCGTTAACCAGTCGGTCATTGAAAATACCATTTTTTATTGTGAAAAATAGGTTGTTTGACTTTTTAATTGTTTAAACGAAGTCAACAACAGTATGGCAGATCTTACATTGGGAGCGAGATTCTTGCATTTAAAGATTATTGGCCTACTCCTGCCAAATCGTCGTACTTATTCCAGTTTTTTTATGAATATTTAAATGTCCAAATGAACCCACCCAAAAGCACCCTAAAATTGCATGTCATTTTCTCCCTACATTGGAGATTTTACTCCCCTAAACGTGGTTTAGGGGGTTTTATTTTACCCTTATATAATGTGATTTTTAGTTTTAAGCAAATAAGTGATTGATAGGTGTAGAACTCGCTTGAAGGGATGAGGTTCTTTCAATATGTCAATACTCATAACCAAGAGTGCCGTATCTACATTTTGAGAGTTTTGAAATATGAGTTTTAAATAACATTTAATACAAAATTAAGGGTCATAGGTATATCGAAACATTCAAAATACAGAATGATGCCGCAGTCTTGCTTATCAGGGCAAAAATTTTTTTCTGGAATTGGAAAAGCAATTTCTTGGTATCTACTTTTTCAATTTTCTTCTATTTCAATTATTCCAACTTCAGCATTTTCAACCGTTGTAACATTTGAACATGTTTATCTATATTTTTTTAAATGTTTAAAAATAATCATTCATATCTGTATTTTTAGTTTAACGTAGAAAATGCACAAAATTGCTTTTCAGATACTAGTAATCGATCGCCTCAATATTCCTAGCGCATATAAAAACTTTTGTATTGCTAAAGGAAACTCAATGTGGAAAACAATAAAATGTACAAATTTAAAGCACTTTGCGGGTCCTTTTATTCTTTATTCCAAAAATTGGATGTTATCACAAATTCAAACTGTATTAGTACACAGACTAATCTATTGTAGCCTCGAGTTAATCATAGCACATGCGATATAATTTTTATTTATTATAATATTAGTAATAATATAAATAATTATAAGAATACAATATGATAACGTACTTTACAGTCAAAGTATTCAATATTTCACTTCCGCTTTGTTATTGCTAGGTAGGTGTTTCGTTTTATTTTACCAGTAGTATTTAGAACTTTGCTTTAAACTTTAACGGAATAGTAGTTTTGTTTAAAAGAAAAGCATTTATTTTAAGTTTTATTATTTTACAAGCGTTTACAAGTAGTATCCATGGACAAGAAACTTTTATGTGCATAAACTTAGTGTAACCACTGCCAAGATAAATATAAACAATGGCCAATTATTTTCATTTATATTACGAAAAGCATGTCATGCTGAAAGTATGCAATTAAAATTTTGTAGTAGCTACTGATTTATACTTCAAAATATATTTTAGATATAGCTATATTACATCGAGTTTGTAATTAAACCGTTTTTAGTTGTAAAGCTTAAGTTAAAGTGATGCATATTTTAAATGTTTTTATGGTTTTGTTACTATTTTGTTTTTTAGCAGTTGTACCTATGTGAAAGGCATACACGGAATTTTGAAGTCACAAAGTATGCAAAGAAATTTTCCAGCAGACTAAACGATTATTTTGTTACTGAAACTGGTAGCAAGTCTCATCCTGAGCTTAGTTCTAACTTTCACATTTAAAAGGGAAATGTAGTTAAAAAAGGGCTACTCAGTTACTAGGAATTTGAACTGTAAAAAATAAAGTATGTAGTATATTTCCAAAATATTTTCCTGTTTCACTTTTCCCTTCGTTTGTCATATTTTATTGTTATGTTTTTAATAGGACATTTCAATTTTGATATTTATGTTGGGCTTGGCTATTTAACTTATTATTATTGATCTAACCTTATTTTATTTTTCGTTTCGGATTTCAAAGCCACCTGCGATGTGAAATGTTATTGATCGCATGTTACGTACACCTCGAATGCTTGATTCATACGCTTCAATGCGTTTGAAACCATAACTAATGAATGTGTAACGCAAAAACAATAGGTATAGTATACATAATATAAATATATGTATGTACATATGTCTGCAAGATTCTAGCTCTTTATTACCAGTGCTGACGCTGATGTAAATTTACGCAAAGCCGAAAGTAACCACAAAATTTCTGAAATTTTATTAAAAGTCGATCATCGTAAATCTTTATCTAGAAGTAAACACATAAATATTAAATTGGAAAGCTAAAATAAAATTTTTATTTTCGTCAATTATTGACTGTTGAGTTTGTACGTTTAGCTGCGATTTTCTTAGTCTGGAAATTCAGGCAAATTAAATCGCCCAGTCAGCAATATCGGATAACTATTAGGAAATTCTCTTCAAGTAGTTTCATTTAATATACGCCGAAGTAAATGTTTTTTTAACTACCTACCACTGAAAAATATTGAATTATATTTAAATATTTTTGTGCTTATAATAAATTATTAAAGTAAGATGACAGAAAATAATAATTTATGTTTATATTTTTCTTTACTTACCAATTCCAGTCAAAATTTAAAAATCGAAATGAAAATATGAAAAGTAGTATATTATAATAATTTATAGTGTCTGCTGATAAAATAATAATGCATTCTGAGTTCTGAGTGAGTTTACTTTTTGCATGCTCAATTTTATTCTTCTAAATTTACAAGTGATTGCATATGTGATAAAGTGGAAAAGTGGTCAGAAGTTACGAATGGGGAAACTGTTTTATCCACTGACAGCTGACAGGCATATAAGGATTCATTCATGTGTTTTCAAAACCGACAAAATGTAAAAATACACTTGCAACGTAAATAAATTAATGCGTGCTTGAAACTCTTAAAATTTTTCACTTTCCGTTAGAAAATAAAAATAAAATACATCACTGCTAAAATTTTAAATAGGTACGGAAGTTGTGTAAATTTATATTTTCAAATTGCAAGAAGCAGATCCATTCGAAAATTAAATGCCTAAAACAGGGGAAGTACAATATAATTGACACTCCTTCATTATAAAATTCGCTAATAATTTAATAAGTTATTATTGTAAAAGCTAAGGAAAATGTAATATTTCACGTTGTAATTATTAACAAAAAATATATTTTAAAATTTGTGCTGAGCTCATGTTAAATACCATTATATAAAAGTTTCACACCTAGGTATCCTTAGTTTGCATTACGCTATTTAAATTATTTTATAAAATGTATATGTAAATTTGCCATTTCAGCAGTTTTTAATATTTTGCAGGATGAACGCAAGTATAAATGCAATTTCAAGGTGTATACATTACACACAAGCGATTTGATTAATTTTTTGGTGTTGCAAAGGTAAGATGTGATTCCAGCATCTTCACCATGGGAAACCAAGCACGGTTAAGTATAATTTAATAGTAGTGTGGCTTCAAAGCTATAAACAACATGTATCTCTATGTAAATTGGAGTTGGGAATTGCAAAGCATGCTTAGGTTTTGCATATAATCATGAATTTTGCTAATATTATCAGCATCTGAGTTAAGGTAAATATAATGTGTTGTACTTCACGAATTTGCATATTTACTAACCTCTTTCATACGTTACAACTTAATAATAATAATAAACTCAACTTGCATATTATTGACATTAACCAGAACAATAAGTTTAAACGTTGTTCAACAACTTCTATTAGTTTTAAAAAATTTAAACTTGTTATTACATTTATTTTATATAAATAATGGAATTGAAAAACTTTTTAATATGATTTATTGAAATAGGTACTTCGAACTTTTCAATTGTTCAAACTTTGTAAATCTTTTTTAAGAACCACTTTATTTTGGGGTACTGCACAATTCAAAGTTACAATTTAATTATTATTTTCCTTGTTACAATTTTCCAACCCAAATTTTGTTGTCATGTCTAAGTTTCCATTACCACATTATGGACAAGTAATCCTTATACCAAGGCAAGTACACATTTTATTATTTCCAAAATGTTATTGATGATACTTAATTTTTTATTAAAATCTCATTATGCAACCATCACGAAAAGTGTTTCAAACAACTCAGGCGTTACTAGATTTCTGATTACAAATACTACGAAACGAGAGCATGATAAGAGAGGAGATAATTAATCCCAGTGTTCTCACTGTCACTGACAGATGCTCGTCGAAAAACTATTTCAGAAGCAAGATTAACTGTCGCGATGTGCACTAAGATAGAATTAAATAATTTAATTTTCAAGTTGCTTTAGATTTTAAAAAATTTATGTGGACATAATAGCAGTAACGTCTTCATTACAGATTGAAATCCAGTTTTCTATTTTTCTATTTATTGCTCAATTGAATCTGGAAAATACAAATCGTCTTCAATTTTTATAATCGAATATTTAGTGGTGCAAAGATAAATTCATCATGTTAAATAAGTAAACTATACGTGTGTGTATATACACGCAGAAATTTGATCGAGTTTAAGATGAATCTAGGGAGCAGTAAAATAAGAGCATAACGCAGCTTTAACAACGGCTATAAAATGTGACTAACAAACTAAGAAATCTTTAGATCTTTTAAGTCTTAAAAGCTTAAGATACGCACATAAATTCCTTTATAATACAAACATCAAGTTACACAGCTTTAATGTTGGTGTTTTCTGAAGGTGTATAGATCCAATTAATTTAATTTATTAATAAAAACCGACTAAGATGCTTTGGATCATCATTTTTTAAAGTCAATCTCCAAAATTCCTCTGTTACGGCTTTATTTATGTCTTCCCTTATGTATCGATGATGGCTTGCCTTATGAGGTAAAATTTAGACTCTAATTTAGAAATTATAGTCTATTAAACAAGAGCGTGTTCGCCATAAATGTTGTTTAACTACCAACGGGATAAGAAATTTCGAGTGCATTGGGAAGACGGAACTACACTCTGCAGCGCATTATAACGCAGATATCAGTTAAAATTCAACCTTTGTGGAAGTT
The DNA here is from genome assembly GCA_932274525.1 of Podabrus alpinus. Classification (NCBI taxonomy): domain Eukaryota; kingdom Metazoa; phylum Arthropoda; class Insecta; order Coleoptera; family Cantharidae; genus Podabrus; species Podabrus alpinus. The sequence continues at coordinate 59,407,298 of OW026457.1, read as the reverse complement.
TAACACAAAACAAAACCACAATAGACTTGAAATAAAACTACCTTGCACAAGTGAAATAACGATCGCGATTGGAGCAATGTCATTTTCGCTCATTAAGCTCTTGGATATGGAGTCTTACTATGCGGGGCTCATCCATCACCACCAGTACATTTATCCAACAGGCCGCTAAATACTTTATCGTCCATCTGTGATAGCCTAGATTAATTATTTAAAACAAGTAGTACTTAGAAATTTGTTATACCCGTTTACAAATCTCTCAGACAATGTAATAATATGTAATCTGGTAAAACTTTATGGAAAGATTTTTTTGGATCAACAAAAATACGATAAAACAACATGCAATGAGTTTTCCAAGAGGATAATAACCCCAGAAAAATGGGATCATCTAAGAATGCAAAAAATGTTCGTTATCCTTATAAAGAAAACTCAGTCCACACGTTAAACCGAAGTTCAGAAATTCACTAAATTCATAATATTATGAAGATCTGCTTCGATGTTTGATTTCTCGTAATTGTACAAAATTGTAATCTGTATATTTACGCATTACTAGCACTTGAATCGACCAGCCAATACTTTAGCCATCAACGCATTATAAAAATATCTATCACTCAAAATTGAGAAACATCAAAAGAGCTTTAACCAAAACCAAGTGCTATGAAAAACCACGGTTGATTACGACTGCTTGTCGCAAAATTTTCCGAAAACATAAGAGATTAAGAAATCGTGAGATATTAGATACGAGTTTTCATCACAAATCATCGACATTCCAAAAGCCATATAAATAATAATTGCAGCCTCCCCTTACGTTTGCATTGAGTTAGAAACTATAAGGCGTGGCGTAATTTTAGCGAATAAATTAAATTTGTTACAAAAGCAGTGGAAAGAATGGTTTTACTCGGTTTCATTTCAAAATCGGCTAAAAGGAATATTTGCAGAAAATGCATCTGAAATACAAAGCAGTTATTCCGACGTGCATGTTTGATATGTCGGTGCAGTTAGATAAAATAAACCCTCTCGCTCTCGGGTTTCATTTCATTATAATATTATAGCTACATCCTCCTATGCAATTTATGTACTATGAGCAAATCGTCAATATAAAAATTTTATGAATTATGTTAAAAAAATCGTTCGGCACTTTATGCTGATTTGTTGTGCCGATTTATTAATTATTATAGTGATATGATAGATGACCAATGGGGTTTTATAGAAAAATAATTTCATACAATAACTTGTAAAAATGCTAAATTTAATAGCAAATAAAGAGGCACAAAATAACAGGTACTATCGGTAGAATTACACGAGGTGAACTAACTAAGCTTCCCTTAAGCATTGGAAGTGGCTAAATTGACGCTAAAAATAATATTTCAGAAATTATTAGAAAGAAATAGATACCTACTTCTATACTAATTATTCGAGCACATACACGGCATATTTCTTCGTTTACGCAGCCTGTAAAAATCTCAAACACCAAGCTCTTCTTGTTGAATTCTGCCGAGCTGGGATTGTTAGCTCCCTTAAACCCAGCTTTTCTTCCGTTAGGCTCTACTTGATGTTTCTAATATTTTTGTATCGCTCCGGTTCAACTAGATTTCATATTGTCTACTTCGTTTAGAAACCCGGTTTGAACTGGTTTCCAAAACGCATGGTTAGAATAAATTCCCGTTTAAACTTTAGTCTACTTAATGCTTTCCCAAGTATTGGAGAAACAAACCCAATTTAAATCAATACACAATAGTATACTATTTCGATTGACTCACAGATATCTAAAACAATTTGTAAATTATAAAAGAGTAATTCCCAGTTTCATAAAACTTTTAACAGGCCATTAAATTTAACTAAACAATAGAAAATGTCTATTAGTACTAACAGGCCAATAAAAGGCGTTCGTTAATCTTAACAGCTTGTTAAAAGTTTCATGAAACTGAGCATCTATTAAAAATTTATGAATGGTACAGGATACAGGTAGACAACAGTAAATAAATAATATTATGTACAAATTTATATAACAGCATTAAAGGCCTTGAAGGCCCATACCTTATGTACAAATTTACTTACAATAAAATTCTAGTTACAAGTAGTACTTACAATTTCAGTCTCTTCTGTGTTAGTACCTTCAAAATCTTTTTTATTTTTGTCACCTGTACAGATTTTATTTTAAACTTAAAACTTTTGCATGAGATATGTCTGGGTCAATTTCATATAATAATTTAGTAGGATTGTATAATTTCCTAAAATGTGATTTTTAGTGTATTTACACGTATGATTAATTTTTGGACATCATAAAATTTTAATGCAAGAAGATTTCGTCTTAATGCCTCTTCACTCCTTGTTTTGTTTTAGTAACACCAGAATTATTTTGTATCAGCACGATATTGAAAGATACTACGGATATTCCACGCTCTCCACGCTGCGCTGATAAAAGCTAGTCCCCTTTTTGCGTGAAGAGCCCATGAGGCAAGTGCAGTTCGTGGTTAACAGTCGCTGTAGTTTATAGAAATCCGTATCAACTATACAGCTATAACCCTCAGCGTATATTACACTGTACAATCTCTCAGCATACCCAAAAATATTTTTAAAATTTAATATTTGTATAGTTCACTACAAGGCTCATAATCGCAATGATTTTGTTAACCAAACAAGAAAAAATATAAAAGTTTTAAATTGCCAAGTTTATTTTTGCCATTACTTTATATTGCAATGGCAGATGATACACTACAGGATTAGGAGATTAAACATCATCTCTTCACAACATGTAACAACAAACTTTTCAACTTGACTGAATAATTCATTCTCATTTTTTGTAAACAGGTGCCACTGCAAAATAAGTTTGTCTACAACAAAATATAAAATCTTAAATATAATTTAACTCTATAGCAGACCAAACAGGACCTACAAGGAATAATACATTATTAACTCCGGAGGTAGTAAAAATAAATTTAGGTTTAAATATTATACAAACAAAAACATTACATCGTAATTCTTTATAAAAAGCTTATTTTTTTAATTTAAGTTAAATCTGATTTATCATTCCATGAAAATTTGTAAAAAAATACCTGCAGGCTGACTGTATACACAAGACATAACATATTATATAATATTATTAAAATAAAAACATTCTGCAATCAGTTGTAAATAATTTGAATTGGAAGCTGGATGGCTACAAAATTTATTGTTATCGTTAATAAATTATTCGTAATAATGTTTGTGAATTAAATGAGACCTAGGAAAAATTTTTGATTAAAGGGTCGCATTGAGAATTTAAATATGCGAACAAGTTGTCGGATAAAACACAATTTGTCGGTAGACGTAATTTACTATATAAAACAGAGAGGTTATTTTACGTAACAGAATAAATATAATTTTTTATAGTGCAATTCTTTTAATTCTGTTATTTTTCTCACCATTTTTTTTGTCGTGGTGTAACGGAATTTTGCTAGAAAAGTTACGTTCCCTTGGACATAGTCTAACTCTACCACCATGTTACGGGAAATGCTAGTGTGTACTGCGCCAGGTTATTCAGTTCCGATCTAGATGTCTGCTAAAATCGAGGGCCCGCACGGATGTTTTATGGCCACTTTACACGAGGGGATTTTTTCATGCGATCGATCGCCGCGACTTGTTGCCGGGATTTTTCGCATGCACCAGGTTGCTGCGACCTATCGCATTTTCACTTTACACGAGGCATTTATTTATTTTAATTCATAAAATCGCACGTGCGCCAAGTTGCAGGGACTAATCGCATGAGCGATGTTGTATTACACGAGGCGCTTAGTTGCTGCGACATGGCGCGGCGATCGATCGCATGAAAAAATCCCCTCGTGTAAAGTGGCCATTAGATTTGTACGCGCTAGGAGTGGTCCGAATGTAAATTTCGATAGAACATGGATGCTAACTGATTCATATGTATTCATTTAGGGACGTAATAGTTACGTCCGGGTTGTTTTTGGGGTTTCGAGGTCGTATCTCAAGGTTACTAATTTACGATGGGAACACAAAATGGTCTCCATATTTTGTCCTACATCAATAAGAGTCCGTCCATGGTGAAAAAAATATGCTAGTTCGATTCGGTAGTTGTGTTACTAAACTTGCCATTTTTGGATTTATGTTTGGATAGTTATCAGGTGATATTAATACGAGGGTGAATTTTATGAACTCTACTCTCCGTGAGTTCAATGTAAAATTAATTAACAAGTGGGTTTGGTTATACGTGTAAATGTGTTGATCATAATCTCTGTAAGGCGCCAGTTTGCATATGCATTTTAATTTGACTATCCAGTTTTATTGCTATTGCAGATTGTTGTATTATAAAATTAAATTATGTATAAGGTAGAATCACGTGCGAATCTTATTTCGTCAGATCTGTAGAAGATTAGGGGCAAACAACTTTACTTGTATTTATATCAATAATCCATAATTTGTTTGATATTTGTTTATCTGGCTCAGAGTTACCTTTTGTAAATATTAGTTATTTATGAGATTATTGTTGAACCATTTTATATCATGTCAATTTTGAATCAGCTATTACCTTGAAGCTCATATAAGTGCTTGCATAAGATAATGCATTCCGTACGATTATTTTTATACTTTTTTATTTTTGACGCGGTGTTATATTTTCAAGTTAGCATTTGAAAATCTCTTAGTTAAGCTTACCTACGTCTCTCGCACACCTTCTTGATCCTAGCAGAAGATAACGGGCAGTGATTTACCTACGCGGTTTTGAACAAATCCTTCGGGACTTCATTCACAAATTTATCTTCCATGACTGGCGTCTATTGGGGAAGTAAAAGAAAGAATTATGTGATAATAGATACATATAACTTGCAGGCCGCATAAAAATACGTGGCGGATTCTTATCAGTTGCCTACGTCTGGTGTATAGTACAAAAACTCATAACTTTTGTATTATTTTAAATTGGCCTTAAAATTTCTAGCAATTATTTTTGAATATTTTTAATTTAAGAAATAAAATTGTTGTTTACATAATATACAATACTTTGAACGCGAACTGAAATGAACAAAGAGCTAACGACTCAATTCATAGTAGGTATAATAGGTAGCCTAGGTAGCCGTATTCGTGCATATGTAGAATCATAAAATAATGTTGACATTTGTTTTTTATCGAATTCAATATAAATAGTAGTAGTAAAAATATTTGACCAACAAATACTCCTGAAAAAAATTACCATTGCATGAAAGATATATGTAGATTACGTACTATAAACGAGAAAGATATATTACCGTGGTTCTCCATAAGAGTACAAGGTATTACAATCATTCACTGGTTAGTCAATGTTTCTTTTAGGTTGAATAATTTTATTCCATGCACTATTCACTACATAAAAATTTCCCATAACTTATTAGAAAATTGGCAGCATGTGAGAAGCTGTTATATCAATATCTATTTGGTTTTGGTGTTGACAGTAAAGCCATCTATCAGTGTATTACAAGTGTGAAGATGATTTATTGAGAGCAGTGACAGTATTGATCATATCATATTATTAGCACCTCTTAACCAGAATATTGCTTTTCTGCTTGAAGCTTGTTTTTAATATATTTTAACATCGTCGTTAAACATAACAATCGCGTGTCGTTTTTGTTTGGACAATTTATTTATTTTACTTTCGGAAAGTTTGTATGAATATGTAGTATTTAAATTTTTATCAATTCCGATCAGTACGAGTATTAACTTTCTCTGAAGTAAATTAAAGAATAAGTAGATATAAAAAAGTTTATTGCAAACATTAGGAACAAAAAACGACGTCCTATACGGAAGAAAGTGTTAATTTTGAACGTTATTTGAAGGCCTAACAAAACTTTAGAAATAAAACTTAAAAACAATCACTAGTAGAATGTGAAATCAATAAAGCTGGAGGCTGATAGCTGTTTCAAGTTCACGTAAAACGGTAGTATTTCAGGCTGAAAGCCTCTATCCAGTACAAATGATCCGGGAGGTCAAAGCTAGAAATGGAAGCCAACTCCGTAGCGTATAAATTACTAGCGCTATGTTCGGTATAAAAAGTCCACTTTCTATGGTAACTTGTACTATAAAGCAAAATCAGGCTCTAAGCAGTCGTTTATTACGCTTGTATGATTTGTTTTGCTTGTCATATACCAAGAAAAGGGGTATTTTTATTTTTAATACAACAAAACTGAAATTAGTTCATATTTTTAACTTTTGTATTGCCTATCAAAATATTTCCTTCCGACGTATTGGTTTCAGACAATTTATCAAGCAATATTTCATTTAATACAAAAGTACTCCAAAGTACCTACAAGATTAAAGCAATTCCATACGATCACAAACCTTATAGCCCCTACACACGATCCGATCTGGTTGGTACTAAAATCCAATCTCGTCGGTCGGGTCTCAAGTTGGACCGTGTGGAGGCTTGTCGTCCTACAAATTTCGCAACATTTCCTTGTAGGAAATGTAGTCACCGATGTAGCCATCCGACCGCGTTGGAATTTGGCGAGATCGGACCGTGTGGAGCGTTGTCGGATCGCAGATAAGGCGAGCTAATCTTGATAAAAACTGTTTTTTATGCCATTCCTTGTCGGATCATGTAGGAAGGTCCATACCCACCAACCCAGCCGACTTGTTATCTACCTACTTTATAAAAGCATATTATTTTTTTATTAAATACCTTCAAAATATCACACGAAATATTAAAATTATAATGCATAATTATAATTATAATGAAAAGTGGAGGTAATAATCTGACCAAAATCTATGTTTTAAATAATCATTTAAAAAAATTTAGGATTTCAAAATGTAATTATAGGTGATAATTTTTGTAGTTCTCACGAAAAGATATGAAACGTCTAAAAGGGTTTCTCGAATAATATTTAAATATTTTCACTTTCATATAAAATATTTTCATATAAAATATTTTTATAATAACTCGATAACAAATTGAAAATTATTTCATGTCAAAATATAGCATTTTTATAGTTTTCTATAGAAAGCACTTGTTATATATTTGATTGATGAACATAATACAAAATTTAAAAAATGCGTAACTGTTTGTTATTATCTCTATACGCTGAATTTTTTTCGATCGCGTAACCATTTTTTGACCATAGCGCAATTCCTGCTATACTAAATTTCGATAAATTCGGAGCCATGTTAATCGGTTCAAAGCTTTAAAGAGAATGAATGCCGTGGTGTTTGGGAGAAAACTGATAAGTTTAAACATATGGTACAAATATGACAGTTATTAATTTCAAAAAATTACTGGATTAATAAACATTATTATTATTATTATTATTACATTCTATTAATTACTGGATTATTAAACATTATTATTACATTCTAAGTACATAATTAATAAATGAATAAATAAAAATAAATTGATCTTTTATTGATATTTTACTTTTTTTTGAACGATATTGAACTTTACTATATTGAACAGATATAGGTACTGAAAAACATTACTTTTGCACGTATCAGTTTTCTCCCAAACACTACGAATTATTTAATCATTATATTTAATACAAGAATAAATTTTAAGTTCGAAATAATATCAGGCGCAGCTGGTGTCGGGCCGACGAGATTGGATCGTGTAGAGGCAAACTCCAACGCGGTCGGATCGTGTGGAGGCAATCTCCAATCTGGTCGGGTCTCAAGTTGGACCTAGAAATCGGATCGTGTGTAGGGGCTATTATACTTCATAAGCTCTCTCGTTGAGGTCATTACAAAACCTGATATAAAAAGCTTTCAAAAACATAAACTGAATAATTTGGATTTTTAGCTATAATGTAAAATATCCAACCGGGTAAACTTTTTCTAGCAAAAATCACAAATCCAGGTTAAACGCAGGAATATATTTAAAATAAAAAATAAAACAAAATTATAATTCATAACAAATACAATAGAATGTTTGTGATAAGTTTCAGCAAAAATAACAGCAATTTAATTGCCAAATACATCTACCAAAAGAAAATATTCAAACAGTTTATAACAAAGTGGAATTTAATTTCGGCAACTTTCCAATCACTATATCAAACACATTGAAAGGATTTCTCTACCATGAGCTACTTTACAACTAAGACCTGTTTGTGCACTAACTTGAGTTAATTACAATTGATCGGTTTTTATTTTGCTCTAGAGATGTGTAAAAGATACGAATGGAGTCTCTTTTTTTGTTACACTTTTGACATATTATCACAAAGGTTATTCCTCATCGTCAGTTTAGATGATTACCAAATTATCTAGTAGGAAGTCTCGTAGAGAACTTACCGGCATATTGCTAAATGTTATGCCACACTTTTTCCAAATTGAAGAACAAAATTATGCTTTTTCTTTATGCATGAATTTTAATTACATTGTTTGTTTGGGACAATCTGAGAAACATGCGCGGAAGGGCAGGCGACCTTTAGGTTTTCATTGATTCATGATTCTTCAAAATATATCATAACAGACAATATGAATAAACACAATACGCAGTATATGTTTTCAGTGATGAGTTCGTTTCTTAAAATGTAGGTTCTACTTCTTAGAATGGTAAAACTATTCAGAAATTCAGGAAAATTATATTTTATTTAGTTCCCATAATGTACTGTTTTAGATATGAACATATACTGCAAAACTAAACGCTTTCTACTACTATGTTGAGAAGTAGGACCTACCTCTTAACAGCGGCTTCACACTTTAATCTAAAAGAAAAGACAAATAATGTACATATTTATACTAAGTCATTAGTTTTCTCTTATATCTATAGTTTATAATGGTGGTAAATATTACATAATTAACTTGTTATTTTTTTTGTCGATTAGATTACAATCCGATTCCAGACGCAAACGATTCTGTCCGACCTGTCCGTGTTTTTGATGTTCACCAGACTGTGTTTATAGTTCAGAGGATGAGCTGACAACCTGTAATTCACATGTCGATCATACGAAGCTCTTTTTGTTCGAAGTTCTTAAAATTGCAAGCCCAAAACATGAAAACTTGAACTTATTTCCAAATTTTTTATTGGCGCTGGTACAGATGAACAACAACCGCTTTTTAAACGACATAATGATTTTGTACTATATAATATTTATTTACTTATTATTAATTTTTGAATTTATGAAATAAAATCTACAAAAAATGTCGTTGTAAAATTGGCGTTGAGGTCACGTAAATCACCGATTTGGGGTTAGAAATTTTTAAAAAGCTTAGGTATCTGTGATACTGTGATTTTTCTGAATTTACACTTTTAATTCTGATTAGTATAATAGTCCAGTCATATTAGGGGTTTCACCTCGGAATGAAAAATAATAACCTAAAATCTCGTCCTCGCGTCTTAAGATATTCAAAGTCAAAGGTCAAAAAAATTGGTTTTTTGCAAATATCTCGTTTCCTATGGCTTTAATGCTATTTACGTTTATTATAAATATTGTAGAGAATAAAATTTTCTATATCTTTTGTTTAAAACATTTTTTTATACATTAAACCGTTTTTGCGATAGAGGGCCCAAGTAACATTTTTAGCCTGCAAATAGCCTGTAAATAGCCTGCACCTGACACAGGCCTGTGTCAGGCCTGCAATTTGTCTGTGCCTGCATTTAACCGGTAATTTAGCCTGCGTCAGGCCTGCCGTTGGGTTATTTATCTGGGCCTGTAATTAGCTAATAATTTAACCTGCGGCAGCCCTGCGTCAGGCCTGCCGTTGGGTTATTTATCTGGGCCTGTAATTAGCTAATAATTTAACCTGCGGCAGCCCTGCGGTTATGTTATTTATCTGTGCCTGCAATTTAGCTAATAATTTAACCTGCGGCAGCCCTGTCGTTAGGTTATTTATCTGTGCCTGCAATTTAGCTAATAATTTAACCTGCGACAGCCCCTGCCGTTAGGTAATTTATCGGCATAAAACAACATAACATTTTTTTGAAAAAAAATTTGATTGTAAAAATTAATCAAGGTAAATTAACGGTATCTTGGAATATATATTTTCAGAAATTGAAAAATGCATATTCATTATAATAACCTGGTATAAGTGTGTACACGTGTTGCTCGGAGCTGCATTTTTAAACATTTAATAATTATCGGCGTTTGTTCTTTTTCCGAATGCTGTTAGAAAAAATTCTGTTCACACATACAGTGGAAAGTGTATTTTAATAAATAAAAATTTTTAATAAATTACATATAAAACTTAATACACAAAAGTGTAAAAAAAATTGTGGGTTTCTGAGATTTGAACCCGGGGCCTCTCAGTACCAATAGTTTGGTTAAAATTTTTACAGGTTTACACTGCCAAAATTTTATTTGCGATTGATGACTCACGAATATTTTTTTCTAAAAGTTTCTGGAAAATTTAAATAATTTTTAATTGTAAAAATTAATCAAGGTAAATTAACGGTATCTTGGAATATATATTTTCAAAAATTGAAAAATGCATATTCATTATAATAACCTGGTATAAGTGTGTACACGTGTTGCTCGGAGCTCGATTTTTAAACATTTAATAATTATCGGCGTTTGCTCTTTTTCCGAATGCTGTTAGGAAAAATTCTGTTCACACATACAGTGGAAAGTGTATTTTAATAAATAAAAATTTTTAATAAATTACATATAAAATTTAATACACAAAAGTGTAAAAAAAATTGTGGGTTTCTGAGATTTGAACCCGGGGCCTCTCAGTACCAATAGTTTGGTTAAAATTTTTACAGGTTTACACTGCCAAAATTTTATTTGCGATTGATGACTCACGAATATTTTTTTCTAAAAGTTTCTGGAAAATTTAAATAATTTTTAATTGTAAAAATTAATCAAGGTAAATTAACGGTATCTTGGAATATATATTTTCAGAAATTGAAAAATGCATATTCATTATAATAACCTGGTATAAGTGTGTACACGTGTTGCTCGGAGCTCGATTTTTAAACATTTAATAATTATCGGTGTTTGCTCTTTTTCCGAATGCTGTTAGGAAAAATTCTGTTCACACATACAGTGGAAAGTGTATTTTAATAAATAAAAATTTTTAATAAATTACATATAAAACTTAATACACAAAAGTGTAAAAAAAATTGTGGGTTTCTGAGATTTGAACCCGGGGCCTCTCAGTACCAATAGTTTGGTTAAAATTTTTACAGGTTTACACTGCCAAAATTTTATTTGCGATTGATGACTCACGAATATTTTTTTCTAAAAGTTTCTGGAAAATTTAAATAATTTTTAATTGTAAAAATTAATCAAGGTAAATTAACGGTATCTTGGAATATATATTTTCAGAAATTGAAAAATGCATATTCATTATAATAACCTGGTATAAGTGTGTACACGTGTTGCTCGGAGCTCGATTTTTAAACATTTAATAATTATCGGCGTTTGCTCTTTTTCCGAATGCTGTTAGGAAAAATTCTGTTCACACATACAGTGGAAAGTGTATTTTAATAAATAAAAATTTTTAGTGAATAAGATATAAAAATACAAATTTTTATGAACACCCACGTGGTATGTCGAAAACAAAAATATTGTAGAAAAGAAAACTAATATTGAAATGTGAAAAATATTTAACATTAAAATATAATATATTATAAAATTAATAATTAAATAGCAATGAATTTTAATTCCGTCTTTTAAAACAGTTTTATCCAATCAGAATTAAGAAACATTTCACCGTTAACATAACGCTTGTTACTCATTGGTTACATGTTATTATAAATATATATTATGCTTATTTGTGATTAAAAGTATTTAAATTAAATTAATTATTGTTAAAATTAATTAATTATGACAAATAATAAGAAGGTGTAATAGTGAAATAAGATATAAAAATACAAATTTTTATGAACACCCACGTGGTATGTCGAAAACAAAAATATTGTAGAAAAGAAAACTAATATTGAAATGTGAAAAATATTTAATATTAAAATATATTATATTATAAATAATTTAAATTTAAAATTGATATAACGAACCATCAAACGTTACAATGAGACATCTACGAAATTAGATCCGATTAGAATTTTTTTTCTTATAAAAGTAATTCCCTCGACTTATAATTTTATCACAACTAAAATAAACAGTTCTACGTGGCTCAGACGGCAACGCGGTGGTACATGGAAGGCAAAGGTCCAGGGTTCGATCCTCGGTAAGGGTAAGAATTTTATTTCAAAAATTCAACATTTAATTTCAGATTTTTCAGACTCCAAGAACAAAGAAGGACGACAACATCATCAACCAATAAATATTAGATATTAGAAATATTACAAGGTCCTACAAATATTAAAAAAAACGGGTAAAATAAAAAATTATATGTTGTAGAGTTAAAATTGTAAAATTAGCAGCTGAAACGAAGAAATAAAATAAATGGTAAATTAAAAAAATTAAATTTTTTTATTTTGATTTTCAAAATTGATTATAGTAAATTAAATTTATTAAACGAAATTTAATCTATATAAATTATTTTTGTGCCAGGCGCTGCCTCGAGCCTGCGATAAAGTTTAATGCAGGCTTTTTTTTTGCCTGCGATAAAGGTAACCGCAGGCTAACCGCAGGCTAACCGCAGGCCTGTGTCAGGGCTGCCATGAGGCTGCCATTAGGGTAATTTTTTACCTGCGATGAGTTAACCGCAGGCTATTTGGTGCCTGTAATCAAGTTTAATACCGGCTATTTCTTGCGCCACTTAAGCTGTTTCGTACCTGTGTCAGGGTGTTATTGAGGCTGCCGCAGGTACAGGCACAGGGACAGGCTGTACCTGACAGGCTGTTTACAGGCTATTCGCAGGCTAAAATGTTTATTGGGGGCGTTGAACGCACAGCGCTTAGTTATGTATCTACAGCATAATGCAAGGTCAACCGTTAGTCACTTTATATAATACGCCGTATAAAGTCTATAAACCTTAAAAATATATTATATAGTTATACACAATTGGCATTTTTTATTAATTATTATATTACATTTAGTAATATTTTTCATTGATCAAATATCCCTCTATCTCAAAAACGGTTTGTTGTATAAAAAAATATTTTAAACAAAAGTTATAGACAATTTTATTTTCTACAATATTTATAATAAATGTAAATAGCATTAAAGCCATAGGAAACGAGATATTTGCAAAAAACCGATTTCTTTGACCTTTGACCTTGAATATCTTAAGACGCGGACACGAGATTTTAGGTGACTTTTGAGACAACTTTTAAAGTTTCAAAATAAAGATCTATACGAGTTTTCAGCTTATTATCTCTCATTCCGAGGTTGACCCTTATTTTTGACTTATATGACTGGACTATAAATATGTAGTTAAGGTGCCGTTGTGATAAAGAGTTGCTTAAACTTTTTTCACAAGAATGTGCAAAGAATGTGGTTTTTACAATCCTTCCCTGTAATGTTTTCCTTCTCTACGAAGTTAAAAAACCTCACAATGACCCATTAATTAAATAAAATAGAAGCAGTTGTAACATTCAAATGTTACTATATTTCGCCCAGCGAAATAGTTTATTTTTTAATTCTCATTTCTAATACCAGCGTAGGTCGATCTATTTTTAACACTTTGAAGACGACCAAATTTAATTGAGAATTTATATATTTCTATGCCTGTGGGTTAGACAACCAAAACGACGGTCAGAATTTTTCAAAATTAAAATCAAAGAGGCCGGTAAGACAGTTTGAAAAGATAAGGGGTCGGTAAAATTTTGTGCTATGAAGAAGACGTATGAATATTTACTCCGCATGGTTTTGCGATTTTGCAAATTTTTTAAAGTGGTAAAATTTGATTTTAAGTGCGGAAGCACGAGTGCATCTATTTTTAGCGCAAGCCCAATTTTTTTTGACGCTTCCGGACCGATTTTTTTTGGAAGCTGATGTCCGTATGAGGGATCGCTATCATTCCACCATATCAGGAAAGTTTTGACCGCATTTTCACTTTAACGACCTAGCCAGATGATTACAGGTATTTTCGTATCATTTTGCTTGTTGCTTGTCGCTTTTCTTTTATTTTATTGTGCTAATTATTGTTTTTTATTGTTTTAACATCTTGGTTTTTCCTTTGTCTTGCATTTTTAATTCGAACGTTTCTGACGAAGTTATCGTTAGTTTGTAGGCATGCATCTTTGTTCGACGTGATAACATGCCGATTAAACTTTTACGTTCGCAAGCCGTCGATAATAAAAATGCGATGTGTTCAAATCTTTATATTTTAAAATTATTAATGAATTTTGAATTTTAAATTAATAATTATTTTGTTTGAATTTGAACAGAGCATTATTTTCGATAATTAGTATCGAACGGCGCTGGTTGAATGCAATTGGCATTGGAAGTCCAAACTGATCGTCGTACGTTCAAGTCTCGTACTTGAAATTTTTACTTTCGACATTTTTTTATGTGTTTATTTTTATTTATGAGTTTTTTTGAAAATAAATAGCGTGGTAAACCAACGTACCGGAGGTTTGATTTTTGTCGTCGACGCTATCGCTTGTTCGACCCTGGAGTTCGATAGTGGTTCCGCTTGGCGGGATTTGTATTACCACTTGAACTTCCAGCTGATTGATTTTTAGGGAGTAGTTTTCGGCGATAGCATCCAGGCCTCCGTATGGGTTTTGTTCTGCAACCACTGCAAATTTCCACCACGTTAAGGCAACGACCATCTGATTGCCGAATTTATGTTTATTTTAATAAATTGTGATGTGTTGTTATTTTGATTTTTATGTGATTATTCCACAAGCTAAAATACGTTTTAGCTTGCTGTGGATCTTATGGGAGGTTGGATGGGTGAATGTTTGTCTGCTTACTGGTTCGATAACATCAGGAACCAGGTAAATCTGCTAAGGTTCGTTCACCTACTGGTTTTAACATCACAAACCACCTTACCATTTTATTTTTTTTCATAACTATGTACCATAACATCCAGGTACTAGTTATTCCATCTTTACAACAGACAATGGCTCTGCTTTAGCCGGGGTAGCGATTTTTTGTTAGTTAATTGTATAACTAAATTTTGGAATTTGTTCTTTTTTGTAAGAAGCATTCCGCTTAGCTACCACGAGCTGTAGTAGTGTAGTAGAGTCTATTTCGAAACTGTGTGTGCCCAATTAGTTTTCGTTCACTTATTATTTTCTTTTAGTGTTGAGTTAATGGTCTAAGAGATTTCTGAAATCTGTTATTTCTTCGCTTGGCGCCCGGGCACAGTTATTTTCGCAAAGCAGATCAATTATTTTTATACGAACCCACGAACGCTTTCGAGCGACCCAGCGAGCTCCGACACTGGGTAATTCCTATGGGCTAGCTGTCTTGTACCTTCCACCTACAGACATGACAAGCGGCGGATGAGACATGAAAAGCGGCAGGTGAAGCCGAAAGCTTTTGTTTTTTATAACCATTTGCCGGGTTATGGCTTTTCTAGGTTACACAGTGATGTGGCATAAATAATTTTTAGAACAAGAAATTAATACTTTTAAGTAAGAAAACAAAAAATTCCAACTGCGCAAATGCTGGAAGAATGAAGAAATAACAGTTAGAAAATTTCTACGAGCAGACCTACAATAGCTTTGACATGAAGAGAAGATAAAAAATGTTTCTAAAACTCATACGGTTTTCTTTTAAGGACAAAGAGGGTGGAACTCGGATTACCGCAATTCCTATACTTCTACACAGCTAATCTTCTGGTTTGATATGTTGTTAGTTCAGCTTTTCCATTTTTGTTGTGAATATTTTTATTTTGTACAATATGCAATAAATATACAATAAAAGTTGAATAACACGCGTGAGCGGACGAACGGACACGAAACCAAATCATAAAGCTTTTTGCTATACTTCTGTGTATAAGAAGCTTAAAAGTTTTCAATTGGTAGAGGGGACACTGATTATACATCATTCTTAAAGTTGCTTTATATTGCTATGTTCCAAAATATTGAATTGAATTTTATATTATTATATTGGAAATTGTGCAAGTGTGGTGCCGCTGAATTTGTAAATGAGGGTTCTGAATTTAAGCAATTGGAGGTTATTCCGGTAGAATTTGATCGGGCAGTCAGTGAAAGTTTATGTAAAGGAAATTGGGAATAAAATGAAAATGCAGAGATTGTAGGGTTTTACGTTTTAGTAGAAAACTTAAAGTTGAGAGGGTGCCTAAAATTAAAATTTAAGGGGTTGAATGAATAAATGATTGAATTTTGTGTTTTGAAAGTGTATTTTTCGATAAATTTGTGGGATAATCCGTCAAGTAATTTGTAAGTTGGTACTATTAACTTATATAATATAATATTATATAAATGCGTCCTTTATGAGTTGTAATAAAAAAAGATCTCGTAGTTAGAAACATATAAAATCCCTTAAAAAATTACTTGTAGTTGCCATCGAATTTTTGTGAACGTTTCTGTCTTCGTTAAACTTTGAAAATGGTTGCAACGATATCAAAAAAACACAAATTTGTTGGTGACGGAGTTTTCAAAGCTGAATTGAACGAGTTTTTGACTCGCGAATTGGCCACCCACATCAAGCTATGTAACAAAATCTTTCCTTACTGCTCTAATGAGAAGTCAGCTCGGAAAAGATTAAGTCCACGCAGAAGGATAAAACCATCTACTTTAATTTTGCGTGGGGCCCTGGTGTTAGGTTTTAAACTAGCTCATTTATTGCGGAAGCAAGAGTCGTGGATCGTGTGAAAGAAACACCCCGGAGAGATCAAGGAAACAGCTTTGCTAACACAACACAATTAAAATGGACAATTGGATGCTAATTGTCAGAAGGCAAAGATATTAACGATGTCGGATGTAAAAGGTGTTAGCCGACCAACACAAGCACAGTGGCAACGACACTGCCACCGAAAATCACTCCCAAACATAAACCAAGGGCACATTCGAATGGTTATATAAAAATCCCACGATAAAGTGGAACCATGTCGAATCCCCAATGAAAAACAAATGAAAGCGATCCCGATGAAATGCCGCACCCTGTGTATGGGTCGAACATCGTAGCCTTTCATAAAAAAGAACATAAAATCAAAGAATGAACACAAAAAAATATCTAAATAAAATTTCAAAGTCTTTGCATTTGACCACCGCCGGTTGATGTTTCCTAGTGAAATTTAAATGCACAAATAAAACTCAATTAACAATACATAATTAAATATTATTATTAATTAAAATAATTATCAAAAAGTAACGTTCAGCATTGGCATTAAAATTCACGTCTTCGAACGTGTGAGATTAGATAGAATATCTCATCGTGCATACAACGAAAAATACGGCGTATCAACTATCTCGGCCAACATTCGTACAAAAAAATATGCAAGACAATGAAACCCTTTGTAATAAACATATCACATAAAAAAATAAGACAGTCAAGGGTTAGTTAAAACGCAATCGAACTCCTTATGTTCGGCGGAAAATTTGGCCAAGTCGAGTAATGCATTTCCCTGTGAAGCAATCAGTTCAAATTATAAAAACTTACCGAACTGAGTAAAAAAATATCCTTCCAGAAAATATGGACAAGGTGGTCCGACAAAAAGATAACGACCTGGAATACATCCACAATTCCGCAAACATCAATGTGAAAAATCCCCATAGTACTGGGTTGGAGCGCAAACCATCCAAAACAATTCATGATGCGGAAAGGGACCCCCCACAAAATCGCTACCAATATTTTATCAAAATTGGAACCAAAATTGTTATCACTTCACATAGAAAACACTAAACGTCGACCGCTCCGTACGAGCGCTAACCCAAGAAGTCCTTATCGTTGCATGCGCGAGTTTAATCTCCGTCAAATACGTTCGCTATACAGGGTGCTACGAAATATGTCGCTAGATGTTAAAAGTTGAATTTAATAAATTCAACGTTGTTGCGAAAAAGAGAAAATTTTTCGTAACACACCCCCGAAGTAAGATATCTGACCGGAGGTCAAGATAAAAAATCAAAAAAAATTATTAGAGAAACGAAGTTGACAACGAACTGTAAATTGACGGAAAAAAACTTATTTATTTACTGTAGTGTGGAGGTAGTTTGTAGCAGTACTTGGTAGGAAAGAAATATTAAGCTTGGGTAAGACAAAAAATGAGCTTAAATATTTCAATAAAAAAATAAAAAAATCAAAATCTCTAAAAGATTGAGATCAAAAAAATAATAATAATAATTGTATGGTTCTTCACACATGGGACTAAATGTCGCCTTAAATCCGCAGAAGCGAAAACCAAATGGTAGAGCTAACAATAGCTACTGAAAACCATATAGTATGTGATTTTGTCTCAGATAAAAATCAATGAGTACAAAATGGGCAGCCCGCATTGGACCTGCACCGAAAAAAACTGTGGGCAGCCCGCATTGGACCTGCACCGAAAAAACTGAACAGCTAGGAAAAAAAACATCTAGACTGTCGATAAGGAATGGCTCGCATCGGACCCATTCGAGAATAGTCGAACAAAAATATCTTCGAACCAATTCTACTCTTCCAGTATGAGACACTCATAGTTCTCAACACATAGGAAGTGGTTTGTCAAAATGACAAAATAATTAATAATTTGATCAGGAAACTTGACCAACAGATCGTCCTACCAAGACTTTAACAAATTTCCTCTAACCGTTGGAATAAATTCCGATGAAATAATTAATAGCTGGATGTTATGCTATAATTATGACGGATTTTATGTGAATATGTGATCTCAGATGTAATTAGACCAATAACGAGTGCATTACCCAACCTCCAGTTAGGTAATGTTATGATTTAAGGTGTTGTTAAACCACATAGCGAACAAACATTACTATGTAATGTATGATGTAATGTAAGATAGGATTCAAGATGTTAACGAACCCACAGTGACAAACATTACTAATGAAATGTATGATTTAAGTTTTTGTTAAACCATTAAGTGAACAAACATTACTATGTAATGTATGATGTAATGTAATGTAGGATTCAAGATGTTATCGAACCCACAGTGACAAACATTACTAATGAAATGTATGATTTAAGTTTTTGTTAAACCATTAAGTGAACAAACATTACCCATCCTCCACCCTTAGTGTAATGTATGATTCAAGATGTTATTGAACCAATCAGTGACAAACATTACCCAGCCTCCACCCTTAGTGTAATGTATGATTCAAGATGTTATTGAACCAATTAAGATACAAACAATTACTCCAACCAACCACCCTTTGGTATTGTAGATCCACGGCAAGCTAAAGGGATTTCACCCCCAGTAGCTTGTGGAAAACCAAAAAATAAAATTCGCTACACATAGCAACGAACAGTACACATATCAAGGTAAAAAAATTTACACATAACACTTTACCAATAAAATAATAATAAAAATTTTAATTTAAATCGACGGTATAAAATAATTATAAAAAATATTTTTCATAACCCTTCAAACACTCGGCATCAAGGAATTTACACAATCACCAAAAAAATATACGTTGAAACAATCCAATTACGGTGCGCGACTTAAACAACAACAGTCGTAACAGCAACCAAGGATCAACAAACGCAGTTGGCTTCAAAAAAATAATTCCGCCGGTATAAACAAAAATGTTTCATTCAAAAAAACATGATAATAAAATTGACAACAAAACAAAATTGCCAATAAAATAATGCAAAAGCTGTTCCTGAAATTATCTCCGGGCATTCACCAAAAATACAGATGGAAATGAAGCAAACAGTAGCAAACAGAAGCAAATACAGAAGCGCCCCACGTTGGGCGCCAGTGTAACAAAATCTTTCCTTACTGCTCTAATGAGAAGTCAGCTCGGAAAAGATTCAGTCCACGCAGAAGGATAAACCATCTACTTTAATTTTGCGTGGGGCCCTGGTGTTAGGTTTTAAACTAGCTCGTTTATTGCGGCAGCGAGAGTCGTGGATCGTGTGAAAGAAACACCCCGGAGAGATCAAGGAAACAGCTTTGCTAACACAACACAATTAAAATGGACAATTGGATGTTAATTGTCAGAAGGCAAAGATATTAACGATGTCGGATGTAAAAGGTGTTAGCCGACCAACACAAGCACAGTGGCAACGACACTGCCACCGAAAATCACTCCCAAACATAAACCAAGGGCACATTCGAATGGTTATATAAAAATCCCACGATAAAGTGGAACCATGTCGAATCCCCAATGAAAAACAAATGAAAGCGATCCCGATGAAATGCCGCACCCTGTGTATGGGTCGAACATCGCAGCCTTTCATAAAAAAAGAACGTCAAATGCAAAGACTTTGAAATTTTATTTAGATATTTTTTTGTGTTCATTCTTTGATTTTATGTTCTTTTTTTATGAAAGGCTGCGATGTTCGACCCATACACAGGGTGCGGCATTTCATCGGGATCGCTTTCATTTGTTTTTCATTGGGGATTCGACATGGTTCCACTTTATCGTGGGATTTTTATATAACCATTCGAATGTGCCCTTGGTTTATGTTTGGGAGTGATTTTCGGTGGCAGTGTCGTTGCCACTGTGCTTGTGTTGGTCGGCTAACACCTTTTACATCCGACATCGTTAATATCTTTGCCTTCTGACAATTAACATCCAATTGTCCATTTTAATTGTGTTGTGTTAGCAAAGCTGTTTCCTTGATCTCTCCGGGGTGTTTCTTTCACACGATCCACGACTCTCGCTGCCGCAATAAACGAGCTAGTTTAAAACCTAACACCAGGGCCCCACGCAAAATTAAAGTAGATGGTTTATCCTTCTGCGTGGACTTAATCTTTTCCGAGCTGACTTCTCATTAGAGCAGTAAGGAAAGATTTTGTTACAGCTAGCGCCGCCACTTTCGAAAACTGTAAAAAAATATATCGATAATTTGTGGCTAATTTGTTGCTAATTAGTTGCCGCAAACGCGAATTAATCGCCCTTACCATTCGCAAATTACAGCCATTTGAGTGGTGGCGGCGCTAGATTGATATCAAGCCAGCGTCGCCACCAATCAAAAACTTACGAAAAACAAAAAATAAGTATATGGGAATTTGTGGCTAATTTGTTGCTAATTAGTTGCCGCAAACGCGAATTAATCGCCCTTACCGTTCGCAAATTACAGCCATTTGAGTGGTGGCGGCGCTAGCTTGATATCAAGCCAGCGTCGCCACCAATCAAAAACTTACTAAAAACAAAAAATAAGTATATGGGAATTTGTGGCTAATTTGTTGCTAATTAGTTGCCGCAAACGCGAATTAATCGCCCATACCGTTCGCAAATTACAGCCATTTGAGTGGTGGCGGCGCTTGCTTGATATCAAGCCAGCGTCGCCACCAATCAAAAACTTACTAAAAACAAAAAATAAGTACATATATGGGAATTTGTAGCTAATTCGTTGCCAAATTTATTTGAGCCAAAAACCTAATTATAATAAGTAATTATCTCTTGCCATTTTAAAAAATTCACAATAAGTAGAAAATAGAAATTAAAATAAAATTTTTTTAAAGAAATATAATTTAAATTTTAAACGTGGGGTTTTAGGGACCTTCATATGGTATGGTACGATATGGTATTAATGTCCCTAACACCCTACGTTTAAAAATTTAAATTGTATTTCTTTCAAAATAATTTATTTTAATTTTTATTTTCTACTGTTTCGCGGGATTTTATGCGGATGGTCCGATTTTTACCTTTTTTTTATTTTCTAATGTTTTAGTTTTGTTATCCTAATAATATCACTTTATGCGAATCGACATTTTAACCCCCACCCGTCGTCAGTGGCCGTAGTAGTCTGCAGATAACGAATCTGCATACCGCGTCTGCAGATAAAGTGATACGTGAGTGTGTAACGAATTTTTACATCCGTTACCAAATATTTGCAACACCTTGTATGTAAGATTTTTGAAATCGACCGATTTTCGTTCGATTTCCGGGTTCGCTCGGTGAAGCGACCATCTTGGTTTTTTGTCTTATCAAGTTCAGACGTAGTCGATTTTGTCCTGACTAATATTTGTTAATTAGACGACAATTAATTGATAATTTACATCTAGACAAGTAGATGGTTGTTTTACGCGATTGCGGATTATTAAAAAACATCAATTTCATCACATGTGTTCGATTAAAACACATATACGCAAGGGCTGTTTAATACAAGGTCAAATTTTCGCTATAAAGATTGGCGTTATTAATCATTACTGATGTCAACTCGTAATTTATGGAGTTTTAATAATTATTATTACACACTGGATAGTAGCAATTTCAAGTATCTACATATTCAATATTTGAGGTTCTTCGTTAACCATTTCATTCTGGTGTTCCCGAGCTGTCGAGTTCAACGACCTTCATGTTATCAGTGAAGCAGATTGAAGACGTATCAATACATCTTACTGGTGCTACAGAATTCAATTTGGAAGTCCGCTTATTGTCAAGAGCGAGTATTTTGTAGTTATTTTAGATCACAGAAGTACTTTTGGGTGAGCACAATTTGCATGATTTTTAACTTGAATCTGTACTTTTGAACAACACCATTTATATTTTTTATTACGTTGTCAGCTTGCTGATTTGTTCATGAATAGTTGTAACGATTTACTACCACAGATATTGTACAGAAAGTTCAACGATTATATTTTGATTATCACTATTTTTTGTGTCATTTATTTTGATCGACATCATTTTGAAGTACGATCCACAACCCTTGCTTCCGCTAAATACGAGCTGGTTTATACGACTATCAGGGTATCTGTCAACAGCAAATTTTACTGTCAATTATAGTTAGTTGGCAGATGTTTCTTTGATACCTTGTAATTCTGTGGATCTCATTAGTCTTCAGAATTTACAGGAGTAGAAAAGATTACAAGTGAATACCATTAGAGTTGTAATTTTTTAATAAATAAATTAAGGCGTAACGCGTACATTAGAAAAATCAAGATCATAAGAAATAGTCATGAATTCGATTGGTAGACCGCAAAAGCTCAGTTTTGAATTATTGCTAAAATGCCTTCAAAAATTTGAAAATCAAATAATATTGCAGAAAAGATAGACGCGAAAACAAAAATTAATCCATCAATAATTATATTGTATTCTTTATAATGTTTGTTTTCAATATTTTATTGTTATTAATTATTATAAAATGTTGTATAATATATATTATAAATAATTTCTTTAATACAATTTAATTTTAGTTCATCAAAATTTTGTTTTGAGTATCAGTGCTGATGGCTTGATATCAAGCTAGCGCCGCCACCACTCAAATGGCTGTAATTTGCGAACGGTAAGGGCGATTAATTCGCGTTTGCGGCAACTAATTAGCAACAAATTAGCCACAAATTATCCATATATTTTTTTTACATTTTTCGAAAGTGGCGACGCTGGCTTGATATCAAGCTAGCGCCGCCACCACTCAAATGGCTGTAATTTGCGAACGGTAAGGGCGATTAATTCGCGTTTTCGGCAACTAATTAGCAACAAATTAGCCACAAATTATCCATATATTTCTTTTACATTTTTCGAAAGTGGTGGCGCTAGCTTGATGTGGGTGAATTGGCCGAAGATGGTTATTCCGGTGTCGAGGTTAGGGCTACCCCGACAAAAACAGAAATTATTATTGAGGCCACCCAGACCCAAAACGTTTTGGGAGAATATGGTAGAAGGATCAGGGAATTGACGTCTGTCGTACAAAAGAGGTTCAACTTTGTAGAAGGTTCCGTTGAAATTTTTGCAGAGAAGGTTGCCGCTCGTGGGTTAAGCGCTATTGTTCAAGCCGAATCTTTGAAATACAAATTAATTGGTGGTGATCCTGTCCGAAGAGCTTGTTACGGTGTCTTGAGGTTCATTATGAAATCTGGGGCTAAAGGATGTGAAGTTGTTGTATCTGGAAAATTGAGCGGTCAACGTGCTAAATCGATGAAATTCGTTGATGGTTTGATGATTCACTCTGGTGATCCATGCAATTATTATGTTGACACTGCAACCTGTCCCGTTTTGTTGAAACAGGGTGTGCTTGGCATAAAGGTTAAAATTATGTTGCCGTGCGATCCTAATGGTAAACTTGGACCAAACCGTTCATTACCCTATAACATTTCCATTATGAAACCAAAAGAAGAAATTGGACAACCTTGATATTGGATAGTACATGAAACTAGTCGACTACAAAAAAATTAATACAGGATTTACTACACAAAAGTGTATTCTTTCAAGATTATATTTTGTATTCTAATTTTAAGCTTTATATTCCGATTTATAAAAATACGAAATACAAATTTGAGAATGCCGAGTTTGAGCTTCAAATTTATTTTACTATTTATTTAGTATTTAGTATAAATATATTATTTTTTAGGAATTTGAAATTTTTAAAATTATTATGTTATTTTTGTTCTTAAATAAATAATGTTTGCAAAAAATGAAAATGTTTGCGTTAATTTTTGATTCACAATTTTGCATAAGTTGATATAATAAATAATCCCATGCAGTCCTTCCTACATCACAACGAATCACACGTTTACACTTCGCCTGTTATTCATTATCACGTTTACCAAAAACAATAATATTTTGTAAATAAACAATAACCAAACACTAACGGGATTCCCAAATCGAGCTGTGGTCCTGCCTCATTGTAAAATTATATAGTATACTCTTAACACCCAAATGTTATTAACAGCTCTGTTATTTGCTTAGAGAATAACCAATTCTTAACATTTATCTTATCTTACAGTTTAATAGAACCTGCTTTATGACTGGAGGGAAACCTTTAATAGATTATCACATTATTATTATTAATTTTAGTCAAAGCATTCCAATAAAAGTACGTAATTATTTATTTGGACTGGAAAAGTAACACTTATGCAAATTATGGATAAAATTTAAAAGCACAAGTAAAATATTATAAAGAGATACCCTGCATTATTTTTATATCTGATCAATTTTTGATTATTTCAATTTTTTAAATTAGATTTCAATATTTTCTCAAGGTTAAAAAAATTTAATAAAAAAACCACTAAGGAAAGGACAAGTATCGTATAAATGTAAAGTAATAATAATGGATAATGGATCATGTTTTCCAATATTTTTATATCCATGAATATTTGGTTTATATGTAACATAATACTAAGGGTGATTCAATAAAATGTATTATTTTGAATTGCGCGCTCTATAGCTTTGACAGACATCATATTTGATGTTGTGTTCATATTTGATCATGGAACGTTACACTATCGACGAACGTATACTTTGTTAATCGTTATCGTCATCATCACTGTTTTTCGTTATCATCACTGATGAGATGTAATAAGATAGAAACTGTATATCGTTGTTGGAATACTTTGATTGTAACTTATTTTATTGTTAATTGTTGAATAGTTATTGTGAAAACACATTGTAACCTCCTAATTTAATCACTAATCCAAATTTACCACCCTTGGTGTATTTTATCCCATTTATTATAGTTTGAAGTGTTGTTGGAAATACCAAGACCTTTTTTAATTCAAATATTCCACTTTATTATTGTTTAAAATAAAAAAGTTAGTTTTTTTTTGTCAACGCAACCTATTACCGTTTATCGGGGTTCATTATCCATTACATTTTCTTTGGAAGGAAATTAATCCGTATTTTTACTGAGTTTCTCGGTTCACTCACAAATTATAATTGAAGTTGTCAAATTTAACCCCATTTTTAGGCTTCTATACAAAGTATAACAAGAAGCCTTATGATCCGGCTTCGTGTCTGTCCGTCTGTCCGTCTGTCTGTCCGCATAATTCAAATCTAATCAGAACCCTCGAAATTGTGATTGTAGAGTCATCGTATCTATAATAAAATAAAAATGTGTTTTAAATTTAAAATCGACTTTTTTATTATATTAAGATAGGTTACAAAAATATTCATTGCTTTAAGATTGTAATTTTCAACCTAAATAGTAGACTTAATCCAACGATCTGACCGATCAAGGTATCAACGGATCAAGGTATCAACGGATTAAGTTATCAAATTAACGCATAAAATTTATTGTCATATTTTTTATTGTAACCACAGTAGTGGCTTGATGTGATTGGTGAAGTTAAGTTAGAAATAAATAAGAAAAAGAGGATTATTCCACCTCAAAAAATGGACCGTACATTACAGAGAAGTAAAAAGTTCCGAATGGAATGGAAAAGTTTCATTATTATTAGTTATATAGTAAATGAGAAATACCAACCGCAAAAATTTAATTAGGGTAGATTATCTGATTATCTGATATTACATTATAAAATTATTGCGACCAAAAATAACAACAACTTTTCACACCAGGAAAGTAGTTGTATAGAAGCCTAGGAACTGCCGCTAAAGCGAGTTCCACCTTGTTTGTATTTGATTAATGCTTTATATACAAAAAATTCTCTTTCCTTAATCTTTTATCTCAATATTGGTGTTTTTTCGCTATCTACAATGAACCCTCTCACCTTTTTTCTTGTTTCCACATTTTTCCCACCACATATTTTACGTTTTAAGGCAAACTCCAACGTAAGTAACAAATTGTTGAAGGCCGCTCAAAACAAGGTTTCCTCTCCCTTTACCAGCAACTTTTGGAGTAAAAATGGCCAAATTCCATACTACTCATCCCGTATGTTAACATAGTACCTCCAAGTATGACCCATTTGAAGTATTTAAATTTATTTTTTAGTTTGTTTCACCGGTTAAAAATGTGCTAAATCCGGAATTATGATCTTGATGAGATCACTCCCTCGTTTGTCATGTGTAATTAATTTGATTATCAAGCACTTAGCAAATTGTATGTATTCTGATTTACTTGAAGAGTTCTATAGAAATTATTTTATTTTATAATGAAAATTTTAGGTGATCATTACTTTGTTTGCTCTAGTTATTCTATATTGTTTCACGGCATACCATAGAGAAGATTTTAAATATCATCGCAATACCTTTTATTGAATCACCCTTTATATGTAATCTTGAAACCATCATGTTCTATCGCCTGCATAAAGACGACAACGTTTCAAATATAACGATATTGTTTAATAGAAGATTTGAACAATTTCAACATAGGCCGCTTTTACAACTTTTACAACTATAGCTATTTTATTGTTATTTTTATATTATATTGTATTGCGATTTCATCGCACTATCTTTCAATTTTTAATATAAAAAATGCCACCACAGTGAATTTTGCGCCTTGTCGTTTGGAACCATTTGCACCCCGGGTTGGTGCCGCACCGAGTCAAGATGTAAGTTAATTAATCAAAGCGAATACAACAGTTCGAGCAAATTTTGCAATAATTACAATCATGCCATTAGTGATGTACACGGAACTGATTCAGGTCGAACCACGCCTTCCGTTTAATTTTAAATTTACACCATATTCGATGATAATGTTGCAGTTGGTTGGCTATAAATAATATTTCTAAAAGTAGCAGTGGACAAGAATAATCAAACTCGTCTATAAATCCGTTATGGACTCTTTACTTCCTTATATTCCAACATTAACTAAGTCATATTTCGTTTACGGCTATTCCCTATACTACTATCGTATTCCACATGGCCCAATCTTTAGCATAAATTAGAATACTGAATTTAAACTTTTTTTCTTCAAAACTGTGCCCAGTTCTATTTAATTTAATAATTTAAATAATATTATACCGCTATATTAAAATCTTCCAATTATTCTGAGAGTAAATTTTGGGTGTCAATGCGAAATAGGTCTACTTTCGTCGCTATTGCCTTTCGTGACCGTTGGGCATCTTTATTATGTAGGCCGCGAATAGGGGATTTAGCATGGTAGTAACGTTGGCGTGTGAGCGCGTAAATTACTGTCTATCACCTACCGAAAACATTTTTCGTTATAGTACAATTTCTCTTTACTATAATTAGAGTTATTTACCGATTTAATTTTTCATTTATAGCCGATATTGCATAACGGAATAAAATAAATAAAATATAAATAGTAATAAATAAAATGATAGTCGTATATATTGCGTAGGTTAGACAAAAAATTGCCACGTCTAAAACAAATACGTGCTGAAATCTAACTTAATGATACCTTATACGCACTGCGAACACAAACATATACAGCAAAAAACTAAATTGGTAAAGTCTTTTAGAACAGAACACACCTGAGCCTAATTTCTTCAAATGTAACAAAAACCTGTGGTAAACTTTACTATTTGTTAAAGTGAGAAGTGTATACGTACCAGCACGGCAAACTAAAAATTCAGCAGACAATTAGAGTTTTGCCAATGATTTATTTGCTCCCATCTCGTTCACATTTTACCAGCGGCGTTTTAAGCATTAAGCATTTCAAGTTAAATGCTTGTAATGTTTATTATTTCAATAAAAAATGTAAAGCAATATGTGCTAAAATTGTGGTTGTGCAGGTTATAACAGAATCAAAAATTATTTTACGTCATTTTTCATGTTAACATAAATTTGGTTAGAAGATTGGCAGAGGAAAACGTTAAAAGGAAGTTGTTGATCGTAGTTCTAAAGAATTCTGCAGATTTAAAGAAGGTGCGTATGTTATTCTGGAGTTAGAAACGTGCAGCATTATCATGTTTGATGTTCTACAAAACGTGTCAGCAATTTTGCCTGCGAAATGCTCCGTTCATGAAAAATATAGATTTATGCATGTATATTGGAGCACGCGCTTGAGGTTTACATATTGAAAGCTTTCCTTTCCGGTGATCGAGATTGATGTAGTTTATATTCGAAAATTTCTTTAGCATTTTAAAAATTATTTTGTAGCAAGTACATACTAAGATATGAAGAATATTTAAATTAGGAAAGAATGTGACTGGCAGTTGAGATTAAAGGATGGTAATTTGAGGGAGATTTGGAGCATATCGGAAGCTCATCAAAACCTGCGGAATTGCGATGCGGACGGGAACATCCGTCTCAAGGCTGATTTATGGAGAAAGGTGTGATTGAACGTGAAAACGAATTTATTCATCGTGCTCGCAAATAATTAATTTTCAAATCGTTTATAAATTACGAGTAATTTGAGACAAAAAAATCTGATGTGCTAAACACAAAATTTTTTGTAGCACAAAAAACTTATTTCAAAATTTTGCAGTCAGGTGTACTCTGCAATATTTTCAACTGTACCCATAATTATCGTGAAAAATGAAAATTGATATGGCGAACAGTGACAAGGATTAACAAATTTCTGTTGCACGAAGGACGGAAGTTGTATATTTTTAAATAAAAGCAAGCTTTCTGTTGCACGAATTAACAACTGCTTCTATGAAAATCCTTAGAGAACTTATAAAAAGAATAATCACATTTTACAAAAAAGTTGGCTTCCTTACCTCAATATAACTGATTGAATAGGCTTTTATTGATACAAGTACACTTTACGTAAAGGTGCCCTTAAGAGTTGATTATAGAACCGGCCGGTACCCTTTTCAAGCAACAAGTACACTTTTGTCAATTTATCAAATTTTTTCAAAAATACCAAAATTGACATGCAAATAATTTTGTTTAAAATCTACAAGCATGGGCAATTTTAGTTATGAAGGTCTGGTGGAGTACTTGATTTTATTTAAAAATGAGGCAGGCAATATGGTTACTATTAACCGATTAATTAACAGATTAACAACATTTTCTGGCCTGAATTAGATGATATTGTACCATAGAACATGTGGTTTCAACAGTACTGAGCAACTTGTTATACGTATATGGTCAATAAAACAATGGCTATAGTAAAAACGAAATTTTCAGAACGCCCTACTTCCAGAAAGAGAAACATCAATTGACCACCAAGACTTTGTCTTACAAATACAACACAAAACGATAAGGAATCATTTTCAGCATCAGAACAATCGACATAAATATATAATGTACAACCTTAATTCAAGATTGATAATATTGTAAATGAGTGACGCGTTTCGATGTTATCACATCACCTATTTTGAAACTCTTCTCATCTCATCTCATGTTAAAACTCAAGAAATTAAACACTTTGAATTATGCTTTGCTTCCGTGACCATGTACGCCAAAGTTTTCCAAAACGTGTTACAACACGTTCTGCATCCACGACACCTTTCCAACAGGTAATAAAAGGTTGGCTAGCTCAAAGTCGCGAAGGGGTGGGTTGGTGGAAGGAATGAAAGGGTCGTGTGACGGCACGTCGCAAAGCGTGTGTTTCCTATCGACGACCGGGCAATCCTCGATCGCGATTCTAAAAATTGTCAAAATCGGTGTGAATAATTTACACAGGGGGGGAGTTAAGTCAAAATCGATGGGGTTAATATACACGAGGGAGTTTAAATGGGCGCCACGCATACGAAGAAATGAATCTCTTTGAAGGGGACTGGTTATCACACCTTCCAAGCTGGTACGCGACAACTTGATGATCTTACGGCGAACTCTCACTCCGGAAAAACCTCGCTCAATGACCTTACCTTTACAGGAGGCGAACTTTCCGTTGGTGAAAATAGCTAAATAAACATTAACACAACAATAATAATAACACACAAAGTTGGGAAATAATAAAAATGTATTAAATAAAATAATATCAGGGGGGAGTTGACAAAGTTTACACAAGATACTATCAAATTTACATGTCTTGTATAAAAATAAATATGTACAGTTGACGGAACCTTTCAGTGTGGTTTCCGTTGCGGAACTAATATTCGTAAAACAATTACTCTTACAAAAATACAAAAGGTTAATTTGCATGAAAGGGGGGCGTATTGAATACAGCACTCCACCAAAATAAATAGTTACTTAAGCGCAACTTGATAATATTCAAAACTATGATTCATAAAATTGATCATGGAACTTAATCAATGCAATTGATTATCAAAATTCCCAACAACGGGACAAACAAACTTTAGCTACAATACTAAACTTGAAACGTTACGTTAAATTGTTTGGTTACATTCTGAACGCTCGAATGGCGTGGTAAAAGTTACGTTAATAATAGATAATAATATTAAGTTAAATAAAAGGTATACAAAATGGTTGCGATATCGTCTTCCAGGGTTGAACTGAACGTTCATAAACACAACTAATGGTCAATAGGACCAATTAACATCACAATCTTAAAAATATAAAAAGGTTTCTTACTTAATTTGGGTGGTTGATGTTCGACCTCTAGGTAAAGTCGATGACGGGTCCCTCGGGAGTGAGATCTCGTCTTCAGAACGTAGAATGAAGCTGAATGTGATGTCTCAAACCATATCAGAAGGGCAGCGTAATAACCAGCTTCCCAAAAACTCTTCAAATCGGAAGGTGGTGAAATAACAGGGTGGTTCACGCACTGTATTTCGCGATAAAATAGGGGTCTCCGTACGAAATAATTCACTAAGTTAGTTATTCGCGAAGTGACAAATAATTCAAGCCGGCACTGTCTAAGTAAAAAATGTTAATGTGGTGTCCGATAAAAAAGAACGATTGGAATGCACACATGGGTTGGAAGTGCAACACCTGTTTTGTACCATTCGATAAAAGCAATGCTACGTACTTGCCTTATGAGCGGCAAGCAATAACTCGGCGTGATTAACGTGATAAACAGATGGTATAAAAAGTCCGATAATTGATTCAATGTTTAGTAACAATTGACGATATTAATTGTTCGATCACTTATTAAATATTAGCAACAATTGACGATATTAATGTTCGATAAAATATTGAAGGTTTAGCAACAATTGACGATATTGATGTTCGATAAAATATTGAAGGTTTAGCAACAATTGACGATATTGATGTTCGATAACTCATTAAGTATTAGCAACGATTGACGATATTAATATCCGATACAATATTAATTGTTTAATAACAATTGACGATATTCTGGTTCGATAAAATATTAATTGTTTAATAACAATAGACGATATTCTTGTTCGATAAAATATTAATTGTTTAATAACAATAGACGATATTCTTGTTCGATAAAATATTAATTGTTTAATAACAATAGACGATATTCTTGTTCGATAGTACCTGCAGTTGACACACACTAATTTTTAGCACAAATGACTTGTATTTATTTAAAGATCTCTAATAAATGTGAGACCTCGATAGTTAATTCCGCTTTTGGTAGCGCTATGATACGAAAAAGGTAGTATCAGATTCTAAGTGAATCTCCTCGAATATGCAGTTTGTAGCTCAATTTATGCATTTTCCCTACTCTGATTTAGGATTTTTCCCACTTACTGATTGATTTGGATCCTTGTAATTGGGTCCTATAAATTTAGAAAGAAGGGAGACGCGATTTAATTGGACAATGCCTAGAGTGTGAGAGCACGCTTTCTTCTTTCTTTATGTAAAGTGTATCGAGAAATTTGGTACGACACGTGCGAGCAAAACAATTTTTTGCTCGTCTGGTTGGACGAAAAGGGTCTAACTTTTGCACTTTTTACTTGTTTTTTATCGAAGTCTGCAATTGCGAAATCGCTATCCTTGCCATGTTAAACCCGAGCACATTTGGTTGCTTATCTGCACATGGTCGAGATAGCAAAACAAAAGGCATTGATTCTCACGATTTTCAAACATGCACGTGTGTGTCCTTGTATTGACAACTGGCTCGTGATTATGGATCGTATAAAAGTGTCTCTCGATCCTACCTAAAATTTATAGTAATGCATTTGCATGTATTGACGTTTAGTTCGCAACGTTATAGAATGATGGTTTTCTTGCTGATGGCGTGAATCTACGATGTATGCTACGTCAACTCTATAAAGATTGTATTAACTACCGCATGGTTCATGGGACGCGAATAAAAATATTATGAACATACTTTCCTACCTCTACAGTTCTTAAGACTATTATACATTTGCAAAACGTAAATTTTGTTGGTTGAGCGAATGTTTCAATCTTTTAATTTTTACAACCCGACCTAAAAATGTCTCCTCAAGGAATAATTTTCACCGGATCGATTTGAAATTTAAAATATGAGTTCCATGGATTGTAAAAACAAAATCTAAGGGTGCGCCCAATGCGCGTAATAAGGTGACAAACGATCTTTATTAAGGGGCACCTAAATCGCAGTACAGGAAATAGAAAACTACACCATGATATTTCTGCATGTAAAAAACCCGCCTTTGCATAAATGCCTTGAAGTGGTATTTATCACATTATGATAAATCATACGACTGAAAGATTATTATTTTCTAACTTTGATTTTAATTAATTGCTCTTTTAACTGAGAGAAATTTAGAAATATTATATTGTAATGTGTACTTGTGTGATAAAGGTTTTCACAATTGCATTACGTACATACACACTATGAAAACAAAATGTTTAAAATTAATGAAAATTTATTCAAGGGCAAAATAACAAATTTATTTAACATATTGATTTGTTTGGATTAAAAAAAAAGAGAAGGTTTAAATTTGAAAATTTTAAAGGTAATTTTAAAGCATTAATTTGCGACCTGCAAAAAATCTTTAAAGCACAATTTAGGCGGATCTACACCTTTATGGTACAGCCAGTTCGGAGCCAACCTTCGGTGCAAACCCAATTTGACATGACCTGCTTCGGCGTAAGACCAATTCCACACAGCATCATAGAGGCACAGCTTATACCCGCCAATGCATTTACTATTCATTTATACAGTAGGTATAGATGTTTAATTGTCATTATTTAAATGTTTAAATT
The DNA here is from genome assembly GCA_932274525.1 of Podabrus alpinus. Classification (NCBI taxonomy): domain Eukaryota; kingdom Metazoa; phylum Arthropoda; class Insecta; order Coleoptera; family Cantharidae; genus Podabrus; species Podabrus alpinus. Next base: position 59,373,886 of record OW026457.1, on the reverse strand, counting down.
TTATATTTACTTTTTTTATACTAACCAAGTTTGTAATGAAATAAATGTGAAATTTCAGCCGATGTAAATATTTACAGGTTAACTGATTATGACTTATAGATTACTGAAGGATAACTGTAAAATTTAGATTACCTTAATACCAACTAATTTAATAAGTTCAAATTGTAAAAGTTAAGGTTAGATGGCAGGTGGGGAAAACAATAATTCATAAACTAAATTAAATAATACATAAAATATTTCTAAATCGTTCTGGTTTATAGAAACGACTTTTATTATAGTCGAATACATGACCATTGCAAAACCAAACGAAGTATTTAGCAGAAGTACAAACGGATAACTCCATCTATTTACGTTGTGAACGTAGGTAGCTTATCAAAAATGAATTACTATCGTATTGCGTAACTCGGGTCACCGCACCAGTCACGTATAAAAGCACGTGTGGCTAAATAAATCAGATAAATAGTACTCCAGATAACGCCTTTATCATGGGAGCGGAGCTTCGGCTAGCTAGAGAGCTCAGGGTGAAGGTAGCTCAAAAAAAAATTGAAAAGTTAAATATCCGGCGCCACACGATTTTTCCCGCTCCCAACTCTTGGTGTTACCTGAATAATCGTGAAAGCTTATATTGAAAAAAAACAAAAGCATAAATGAAGCACTATAGTTTACTATAATTTATTAAAAAAAATAAAGTCAATCAGTAAAACAATCAAATCAAAATATTAAGTAGTCAAATAAATAATGGATAATATCTATAACGCAAACCAATAATTCAAACAGTTAACCAAGTAATTTTGCACGCAGACAGATCTGTTGGCGTTTCACACTAATCTTACAAGTACGTTAGTTCTACGTACTTATCGACCAAACAAAATTCAAAGTTAGGTTGAAAAAAAAATTTATATATAACCTTCTTGTTCTTGACCGAAACAATCGAACAGCGCAAATAGACAGTTTATAAAACAATAAAATAAAACAATGCTCACTTATCTTATTGCGGTGGTTCCGCCTCTATGCTACGCTGCTGCAAATTTTCCACGCCAATGGGTTACCAAACAAAACAAAACTTCGAATTGCCGAGTCTTCAAATATAGTCTGCGTTGTGCTTAACCGCTCGGGACTTCTTAAAACCCAGAAAAACGAACCAATAACAGTGTGGAGAAGTTCCAATCACTTCCAAATAGTACCCTGATCAAACCAATCAACGATAATTTCCAAACCAACGGATAAACCAACTTTTCCTTGAATAACCAGGTAAATTCGTATTTCCAACCTCAAAATGTATCCCAACTTCCAGAAATAATTTTCAGTAAACGTTTAGCTTCAGAACAACAGGATAAAAGAAGCGATGTCGTGGATAACCAATCGTTATAGATATTTCCCAAAGTGACGAACCAGAAAACATAAGCAGTAAATCTTGATGGGTTCGCAATAATTTCAACAGCTCAAATTGGTGTATCGCAGATTATCCCACTTCAGTGGCAATGGATTATATTGACCAAAAAAAAAATAACAATATACCTCCAAACTCGAACAAATAGTTAACGATCCCAAAATAATGGTACGGAATTATAATTTTCCAAATTTTTAACTAAATTATTCAGCTCTACACAAATTTTTGCAGGTCAAAAATTATTCTACCTTCAATCTACCTTTTATCTATCTGATTATATTGTCACTTCCTGAAAACCAGGAAATATTTCTAATTCCCCTAGAAAATTATCAAAAGTATGGACAGAGATAATTTTACCGCCAACTTTTACAAATATAAATAAGTACGGAATTAAATTAAAACCCTTATGAGATGGAAATACGATATAAATTACAAAATGAACCTGGTCTTATAAATGTACCCTTTCCACCCTATTACTGAAGGTAACTAGTTATTATCCGTTAAGGTGTGTAATCGAAGGTTACAATCGTCTTATCATGTAACTGCAGTTTCGCTGTTACCTTGTATTATTCAGCTTCCGTAGCTACCCGGAGTAGCATTCAAACGACTTCAAGATTTACTTGAGGTAATTTGGGGTGTTACAAGTTAATGAAATCTAACTTACTTAGATGCAAAAAATTTCTTAAATATAGGAATCTACAACGTTGTTTCATCTTTATTAAGCATTGTCAGAAAACTATAATATTTAATAGAACCTTTGCTAGTGGACAAGCTCTCCCTTCTTTATGAGAAGTGGTTAATTTTAACAGACTGGTAAATTAGTCATAATAGACTTAACATTGTTTTAATTTCTGGCTGATTGCTGGCAGATTAGGCCAGCAGTGTTGCGTTAAGCTTACACCGGTAGACTAGCGAGCGGGAAACCGTGGTTCTATACCTAGTCGCGCCGGATATACTGCTGTGATCTTCAAGCCCAATATAAATCTGTGGGCTATGGGGAAGGCAACGGGAAACCACCCCATTAAATTTCTTTCTCTAGTTAAGTCATCTTGACTTCGGTCAAGTTGATAACCAACGTTTGCTGAGCGGATACGGTACTTTAAGAAGAAGAAGATTGTTTTAATTAACAAACGAGCCGACATGCAATCATCAAGGATGTTGCTGTGCCTTTATCCAAAAATGTACCAAATACAGAAAAGGGAAAAGTTTAGAGGTATAAGGCACTAGCGACTTACTTACAATCTTAAATTTAGGTGCCATTTTTAAAAATTTTTCTTCAGCTTTTTTTTAAATTTTTAAATGAAAGACTAATTAACACATTAAAATTTTATAAACACATATTTTTTATCGTAAGAAGTAATACAAGACTTTGAAAAAATTAAAAAAATTTGTTTTTGTAAAACTCAAACAAAAAACTTTAAATTGATGAAATTATTAGTCAACAATTTTGAAAAACTAAACGAAGTATTCCTTGTGAGGAAGATGAATTAATATTAAAGTATTATTGGTTTCCTTTTCCTAAATAAATGAAGAGAATTCAATAGGTTGTTACCGTGTAACTTGAAATCTCCCAATCAATTTGTGTAGGCTTTAAGGCTGAAATTAATTAGACGATCAAGTCAATACCAATTCGGTAAGAAGGTTTACCACCTAGGTTTTTATTTATAAATTAATATTTCTCTTTTCTTATTTCTTATTCTTTACCTTCTTTTCATTTTTGGTATATAACCTTTATAACTGCAGTTATCTTTAATAGGTTATCGAGTTAACAAGTTTGTTCATTAATGTTATTTTCATATTTAGACCCTCTCTCTTGTGGCCATATTTAGGCGCAGAACACGTCAAATTATTGCCGTTTATTTATTATATTTCAAAGTACACTGTAAGTATGTTGTCACATACCAAATTAATTGGTATTGTCTTTACTAAAATTACTTTGCAAAATGGAATTATTCATTTCTCTATTAATTTTTATATAATAAATTAAACTTTAAAAATAAAACAGTAGTTAATTAAACTAATAAATTATTTTCTATTTTAGCATAAACTTTGAGCAGATCATCAATGTTTAATAATAAACAAGTAAATGGAAATTAGTATATAGATTAAACGTATTGTCCTCCGTAAAAGCACGAAACTTGATCGCAAGTTAAGGAACAACCTAATTTGTTAATCCGTTAATATAGGAAAAACTTTAACTCCAGTACATTATTTATTTCTTAAAAAAACTATCAGCATATTCGTGAATAATGTGGTTATCGTACTACGCATAGGGATGTTCGTTTTTGAAGAAATGGCGACGAGTAAAAGAAAACCGCTTCCTACAGAAATTTTACACGAAATTACCTTAATGCTGAAAATGTCAGTAGCCATCTATTTGTTGAATGATTTCCACCATTAACAAATTTAAATTTTCCTTCTAATGAGAAAATTAATGAGTTTGTCACAACTCTATTTTCAGTTTAACCTAACAAAGCACAAAAACACTTTTCAGACGCAAAAAACACAAATTTTCATATTTATACTATAAAAGATACGCCTGAAGATGTCACAGTTTGACGAAAACGTTTGCGAGTTATATTTCTGTGGTGATAAGGCATAAAAATTGATTTATTTGACATAACGGGTCAAACATAATATCACCTCAGTTTCATAGTATAATTTTTTTGTGAAAATATGTGCCGTTTAGAGTTATTTTTAGGTTAAACTAAAAATACAGATATGATAAATATCAATTTTTACTACATCAACCAGGAATTCATCGGTTACCAATGAGCTTATGAATATAATTCTTCACTTAGTTGCTCAATATTTGTTTGGTATCTAAATGAAGCGTATTTATGATTTTACAAAAATTTGGCTTTGCTGAACTTGAAAAACAATTTCAATAAAGATTAGCAACCAATAGGAATTTTGTTGTTGTTATTTAAATACCTTCTGGTCACTAATTTGTTGAAATTTTTTGTTAATTTCAGCATAGAAAATTTTTGTAATATTGTTAACTTTGACGGGGCTCAGGTTTTCTGTTAAAAATTACTTTAAGTAATCATAAAGTTGCGTTATAGGACGCTCCCAAAACTGTTGCAAGATACACTGACAGACGGTGCGAAGTGCTGATTCTTAAATTATTAAAGTGTAGGTACCCGTAAGTGGTTTTGCGAATTGAAAATCGAGCGTATGATCAGTTGAATCCTGTCTTCACGGATGACAATAAAGCCGTGGTCATACGATAAAGCACATGTGGTCGATCTCTTCATGGGACTACCAGTGGTTGCTATTTATGCGGATGGCGCTACTCATCCTGGCTTGCCCTAAAGCTTTGAATGTTTTTGTAATAGTTGTATTCGGCTAACCCGCCGTCTGAATCAACCACAACTTCTATATTGATGTGTTGTTTATCAATATTTATAAATTTTAATATTTTAAAGCATTACTATATCTAATCGAAATGGTTTTATCGCAACCATCTGCTATTCTTTTGTGTTTTCAACTTTCATTCAATGCTAAAAACACTTTTCCAAATTAAATTTTTGAACACTTTTCCAAATTAATCCTTTATTTTAAAAAAAACTTCCGTACAAATTCTAATACGCCTTGTTCAATGAAGGCTCATATAGCAACTCCACTCCATTCGACTATGCTGTCGCTTCCCACCGTGAAAACATAGTTCCAACAGAAATATAAAATGCCCCTACAATAATTTTGAATGACAAATAATATTCAAATTTTAGTGAATTTTATAAAAAGAAGCACGACAATATACTTTATGTATATTTTTGTGGTTTAAGGATTTATGATTCTTCATAAATTAAATAAAAATTAATTATTCATCAGAAGATTTTGCAGCAAGCATATTTTTCACCCCTTAATTGGCTCTTTCAGTTGACCCTGGTTTTTTCTCGTTAATTAAAGTGAATTTGGGCCAATACTCTCTTAGGGCTTTATTCTGATTTTTGATGATTTACTATTTATTAGAAGATTCGCGTTGTAACAAATGATAAAAGGGTATAGTAATTATTTATCCCTTAATAATGTTGTTAACAATAATTTTTTATTTACTAATGTTTCTTTAATAAATTTATGCAGCATCTATAATAAATTTCAATCTAGAACATTATATTTTCATTTAGACGATATTACTTATTAAGGACACTTAAAATCGTTAATGGGCTGGTATTGATTTTTATATTTACATATTATACTTTAATATTCTTATAATTATAGTAACTTTTGTAAATAAAACTTTAATGAAAATTATAAAATTGGTTGTGACAAAAAGTTTCCGGCATATCGTCCAACTGATAATTTTAAAAATTGTAATGTTTGAATTTATTAAAATAGGTGCAAATTTTGTTATTAGGCTGTTAAAAATTTTAAATCGATAATTCTTAGGATTACAATAAAAATGTTCGTTTATGAGACGAGGAAAGAAAAAGTATGTAAATTTATTCGAAATAAATGAATTGTCACGATTTGTAAAAAAATCACACAAAAGTGTTAAATTTCATTTAACCACCTTCCAAATTTTTAACATATCTTGTACTTTTTTCATCGTCGTTTGAAATCGTTTATCACTTTCCTATCAAGTCGTTTTAGCTAGAATAATCTTCATCATCACTCAACCAGCGTCGAGACGATGAAGGATTGGGGCTTCCCCCGTGACCAGCAGTCTAATTTGATATTCCCTCTCGTTACTCATGGACCGCTTGGTTTTGTACATTTTCTTTTTCACAAATTCACTTGAGAAGTCTTTTATCTTTACGTCCTCTTATTATTGTATAAAATATAGGCGGTATTTAGCTTGTTAACCATATAATTTCTCTTACATAAACCATGCAATTCTATTTTGTATTTGTTTTGAATTTTACTTTTGACTCACTGATGTAAGCAGTAGATCTGTGTTTTAAATTAAAATGTATTTTAAAAATTTCATTCAAAATTTAATAGTCAAACACAATGGTCCATTTAATATTAGCTAATATTAAGTGTTATTAAAGGTGTATAAAGTTTTAGGTGTGGTATTTAATAGCAATTTGCAAATTTCCAAATGTTATTCGAACTATTTTAATGTAAATTGTTATGCGGATTAAGATCAATAACAAGAGAACGGCTTTGGTTTCTACGTTCAGCGGCTCGATGAAGTTCAATGATTTGGGTTAATTAAGGAAAGAACTCGTTACAATAACTTTTAAATAATCCACCAATATTTTAATTAATTTTCTAATGAAATTTCTTTCATTTCCAATTTCATTTAAATTCCGTAATATTAATCGTTGACAATATTTCCATTAATTTTAGCGTGGAATTTTTGAAGTAATTATTTAGTGTGAAAGTTGATCAAATTTATTAAAAATATTTTTTATAGGTAGGAAATTGTACTAGTAAGTTTTTGAGGAAAACAGAAAAACGGTTACGATTACACCTCTTGAAACCTTTTCGTATTATAATAATCTTGTATAATATGGGAATTAATCTGTGGTTTAAGTAATTTTTTAGATAAGAATTATTGTGTTTCAAAGCTGACACGGCAGTTTTACAGAATATTTTTATGAAATTAAATTTTAGATCTTTTTAACCTAGGACGAAATTCATAAAACTTCGTTTAATCGGCGATTACAAAATCACGATGAAATGTATAACCAAACGCAATGGGATACTCATAATCTATGCGTGGTATCACTACTGAAAAACGTGCATTTACCACGTTGAAAAGGAGGTCGTAGAACAGGAAATACTAGTTGGGCAATATGCTAAGAAATGCTGTAATAGTTTCAAGACACAAAATTTACGATTTGTGGCTAATATACAGAGGTGTCTGAAAATTTCTGTAAGTAATCAATCAATTAATGTTCTATCATGTGTGTAGTAGATAACAAAAGGCTTAAATCAAAGCCGAAATTGCGGTGTAATTTTCAATTAATAAATTTAAAGCAATGCCGTTATAAAATAGGTGGGTGGATTATTTTAACAATTCCATAACTGATTTATTGTAAGTTGTTTAAATAATAACTAACTATTAAAAAGACAGTTATGTATTACAGTAAATGATATACCAAAATCTATAAATATGACAGAATATAATCCTTTCTGTAGTTAATCGATGCTTTTTTTTATTTAGGAAAATACTACTAGATCCCATTTTAAAATAAACTTCTAGACGAATTAATTGCTGGAAAATTAATATTCGTGGGAAAGTGGATTGTCGAATAAAATAAATTTTATTTTATTTTACATTAATTTACATTATTTAGTAGCCGATATAGTAGATCAAATTTCAGTTTCGCATTGCTATTTTGTGGTGGAATATTGTAATCTGCTAAAATACCAGAAGCACCTTACCAAAATTCATGTAAACTCTTTAGAAAGTGTCGACATACTCTTGTTTGCTGGCTGGTTGCCTGAGATTTTAAAACAATGCACGTAAGAGAATAGCTAATTAGAAACTCCCTGACCCTAATTAATTGGAACAAACATAATCAAGACGTGTACTACGATGATGTAGCGTAGGACAGGGGGGGTGTAATGGTATGTACTTATTGCTGCTACCATATATAATAAAAATGTAGCAGGAACCTTCGTAAAAGTTAATATTATGAATAATGTATCCAGTACAATGGGCGGGAAAGTGAAGTATAACCTAATTTAACAATTAATTTTCGTGGCTCAGTTGTTAAGTTACGAGTTAAATCAAAATATTTAAGTTAACGCATATTTTAGATGGAAAGTTGTTTTTCATGTTATTGTAACCCTAAAAACATGTGTTTTGTGAAAGAAAATACTGCCATTAATGTATTTACATAACCGCAAAAATTTTAGGTTAACCCATATCTTAAATGAAGGTGGTTTTCAGTACAAAGTTAGTCGTAACTCAGGTAATCTTAATCGTAAAATGATCCGTGGTGGCATGGTAGGGTTAACTCAGATATTTCTATATATTTCTATATATTTTGTTTTATTTTCTAAAAAAAACCAGCTGCAAGAAAGTAGAAAGCAGGAAAGCAGGAAAGTAGAAGTCAAAACTTTGCCGATTGATGTCTTTATTATTTCTTAATACCAATCTAAAAAGTGCCATGAAGTATGATCCAAGTGGGAGAAGAGACGTTGGACGTCCAAGGAAGAGATGGGCTGACTAGAAATCGGAACAGGCTTAAGCCTACACCGTGCAGCACACGACGACGACGACCAATCTATTTGACTGCCCAAATTGTCTTTATAAATATAATAAGTTCTAATAAGAAATAACAAAAATGATTAATTATTGACTCAGCAAATATATCAAATGCCCAAATGACTACTCTTTGAAACTTAGATTGCAGGTTATTCGGCTAAAAAAACAGAGCTGAACTGTATTTTTAGGACTGTCGTCCTCCACGTTTTTTATTTGCATAATATTGTTTGCAAAATAATTAGTGTGCTTATTTCCCCCCTATCTAATCTATTATAGAATCGCATCAATTTAAAATAAAGTCGTGAAAAAATTAATAATTTTAACTCTTGGAAAATTGAAATATTTTTGAGGTTTTTTGAAGTACTTTTGTATATAATACATATTTTTATATTATGATATTTTTGAACAACTTTCTAAGTTTAAATTTAAATAAAGTTATTTTTATTATTAAAATAAATATTAAAAATCGAGTAGGTACTGCGATGTTCTTTGCTCTGCTGTATTGGCAAATCAAAGGAGTGAACAAGTTTTAAGTAAAATGTTAAATAAAAGTTGAATTATCGAGAGATCATGGCAAGGCGATATAACGATTGAATCGTTATATAAAATTATAAAATTTATATCATCAAAATTATGTGTTATTTGTTAGTTATAATTATATTAGTAAATATTGTTATTAAAACTAGGTTAATTTAGGATTAGTTGGGTTATGCGCACTGAAAAAGGTTTTCTTGATGACATTTGTTGTAACAGCTTGGTGTAATGAGTTAAAAGGACGATTATTCGCTTCAATTTAAACTCTAAAGTGCATCCAATTTACAGTCTTTCCTAAAAAAAAACATTATTTAAATGAAGTTTAAATGTGGCAAAATTTATTAAAGTTACCGGCCAATGAAAAACTAGTTGCATCAAAAACAGACAGGCGTTGAAATCAACGAAAATTTAGATCCTTGGCGACGAAATTGTTTACTTTAACAACGATAAAATTAACCAAAGTGAATGTACGTAAAATTGGTGTTGTTCCAGAAAATTTGTAAAAAAATGTGTTTTTAAAACCAAAGTAAGGTTAAAAAAAGATGATTTATGCTGGAAGAGGTTAAATGATATCGAAAATGTTAAAAAAATATGAATACACTTACGAAAATACAAAAAATGGTATTGATGGCCGAAGAAATAGTTGGATGATTTATGAAATTTAATTGTATGACCACAGAAAGGTGAACTGGAGCAAGTTGTAGGTGAACGGCCGGTACAACCACGCGTAAGAACGAATGATGACGCAATTAAAAAGTGGGGTAAGCTTTATTTAATATCCAAGTGCGGGAAATTTAAAACATTAATGCCCGTATTCACAAACAATTTTATAACGGAGGATTATGAAATCCGTCGTTTAATTTTTACGACCGTAAAATCAAATTAACTATATTCATAAACGTTACGATAGAAATTTAACAGTGTGTTTTGTAATCGCCTGTAATACCTCTATGTAGGGATTTATTGAACTAAGTTGGTATTATTCTTAGTTCTATCCAACAGTTCAATCACCTTTAGCTGTCATTGTGGTTTTGTCATACGCTTGTTACGTATTGTTTGTCTTGACTTTTGTTTGTAATTTAGTTGAAATTACTGTATATTCTGTGACTATGTCGACTAAACGTGAAAAGGAAAAGAATTTCACCGACAGGGAAATTGCTTTATTGATTCGTGTCCACAATCGTGTAACCGTGTAACAAACCGATGGTGTAACGTCAAAACAAAAAACTCATGCATGGATGAGATCAGATCACGTCTCATTTTAATAGCTTCAAACTAGAAAAGACAATGCTCAAGATAAGGTAAATATCTATCACTTTAATTTGAATTATAATAATGTAAATGATTTTTTAGTTGGAAACGTTTCTAACGGGTGGAGGCAATTGATAAGCGAAAGTGCGACGATGTACCCAACTCGATTACCAAAAAGAAGAAGTCAAAGAATGCAGTTTTTGCAAGTGTTGTATATCGTAACCTGAATAAAATTGTTACCGATAAAACAAAAATATGATGCTACTTATCGTTCATTTAACAAATTTTAACATTTATTATTATTATACATTAACATTTTATTATTACAACTCATTTTAATAAAATACATTATTTATTAAATTTTGTACACTATTATTTGTGTTATCGTTATTGATGGGAATTTTTTCGAAAGCTTCCGAAGGAATTGGTATTTTAGGGTCTTCTTTTGGTGCATCGTCCTTTAAATCTATAGCTATATTGTGTAAAATAGCAGTTTATAAAATTGCATAATTTTATAAAATCCATGTTGAATCTTCCGCACATCTTCTTGTGTTTGTGGCATAAATATATATTGTGGTTGCAAATTCACAATTCTGCTTACCGTTGGCTGACTAACATTAATATGGTCACCCAAAATTTATTGAAATGTTCCGGATGCATAAAACCTTAATGCAATTAAAACTTGGTTTGTAACAGAAATTTCTTTATTCCTTTCTGTTTGCTTTTCTAGTTGTGGACCAATTATAACAATTAATTCACGAACAGTATTTTTATTGAACCGATATGTCATTTTAAATTCGTAATTATTTACGAAATTGAAATTATCCATTTCAATTGATGGTAGATAGTTTGACTTTTCGTTTATTACTACACAAATTAAACTTTTACAAGTGGATAGTGGATACTTTCACATGCTTTAACCTCACAAAATTTATTTTAACGGACGGTAATGTGTATTACGACCCGAAAACCGGTCGTAATCATTACGGTTGATTTTACAGGCGATTTTACATTACGATCGTTTGTGAATACCAAACATAACAATTTAACCGTCCGTAACGTTTTACGCACCGTTAAATTCAGTTACGAACGTTTGTGAATACGGGCATAAATATCAGAAAATCTTTTTTTTATTCTTCAAACATTTATTTAGATTTATTATTTAGAATTAAGAATTTTGTTACATTTAGTTTTAAAGCACATGTTAAAGTTTTCTTTCGTCTCCATGAAGATAATTTGTGCAAATTTATTAATTTACATTAAAATCAAATTTGCCATGATCATATTTTATTTGAATTTAAATCAAGTTTATAAAAAGTATAAAAAAAATGAATCTTGTTCATTCTAAAGATGAGCAAATGCAGTAATGTAAATTTTACAAACAATAAAAGAATTTCTTTCATATCTTTTGAGCTAGCTGAGGTAAAATACTAAATTATGATCCACACGTAAGTTATCATTGTGGAATAAGCATTCAGGTAAGGGATAATTACTTGAGATCCAAAGAGAGGCTGGATAACATAGCAGTACTATTATTTATTTATATTGCCGTGATAAGCTACTGAATATTGCTATTTTTATAGCGGGGAATTTATACAACGGCTCTTTTTAATAATGCTCCGGACTAGCTTGCATGAAACTCTTATATTTGTTTGGGTCGACGATTGGGTCCATCAATTGTGATTAAATGCTCATGAAAGCTACCTTAATTTTGTAACCTTGCATAAAAGAAAATAACAAACTTATTGAATCTCACACCTGCGTAATCTCGTCCTCACTGCTATTGAATTTAAAGCAAACCAAACGCAATTATTGCAAAACGAAATATTTTCATTTATTAAACAAATATAAGCATTTAGAAAAAACAAAAGATTCGTTTTAATCAATTAGGAAAAAATCAAATTTACAAAAGAATCAAATAAAAGTTTATAATCCCCAAACATTTAACTCACGCGCGAACTTAGTTATTTTTATAACAGTTATTAAAATTTGTCGATAAGTTTTTGCTTACCACAGTTTATAAGTCGTGCACCATTTATGTGTAAGAATACGTAGCGGATAATCAGCGTGGCGTTGACGATGTGATCGGATCCAGTTTTCATGCTATGTAGATCCTTGACAGGATTGATAATGAATTGAACTTTCCTCTTCTCTTATGATAAACACTCAGGCAAGTCCATAGAATGCTAATCTTCAATAACTTTCAATCAAATAGAAGAAAACCATAACCATCAAAAACAACTTGACCATAAATTTTTATTCGCAGTCTCCAAAATTGAAATATCGTTAAAAAAAAAACTCTCCAAAACTTTTATCATTCTTATTAATCACCAATTAATTTTTAACTTAATAAGTGAACTACTAAAGACAATTTCCAAAATTCCAACTCTTTCAAAAAATTCCGTCCTAACAACTTCACGGACGTACCGAGACTTCTTATCATTTTTCAATCCCCTCAAATTGTCCATATGTCCGCTTGTGATGCGCTAGCCTATCCATTTGGCTATCTCCGCGCACTTATTCGTTTTAACGCACAATTTATTATAATTATTATTAATTTTTACATACCTGCACTTTTACAAATAACATAATTTTACTTAATTTCTTCCCAAAGTTATAAAATTGAACAAATAAACCCTCTTTTGCTTTTTCTTTTATAACAATCTTTTTAAATATTCGCGTATACAAAAATTACGCCTGTTATGCTTCAGATAAAGTGACGCAAGCAGTTTATTTAGAGGTATCAAGAAGATTCAGGTGTCAGTTATATGTCATAATGGTCCTTTAATTTAATATTTTAATCATGAGCATTATACCAGAATCGATGCATTCCTCAACCGAGGCCCAATTTTCTACAACATCGCAATATATTATTGTAATATTTATATTAGCATTTATTTATTTATTTATTAATATCTGAAGTTAGCAATAAATATTGCTGGAAGCTTATGTGCAGGAATAATTTTATTTATTGTTTAATAACTAATTAATATTTAAAATGTATATTGCTATGTGCCGGCCTTCGATGTCGGGTCACACGCAATTTTTTATTGAAATTTTAATAGAAAAATTGGAAAACTGTTGAATTATTAATTTTCCCGTTTGCTAGCTCTCTTTGTATCTTTTCTAATTAGCACGAAACACAATCTTACCTCAGAAGTCAGTTCTTCGGGGGGGGGGGGGGGCTCTTTGCTTATTCTGAAATTTTAAAGTGTGTGGAGGAAATTCATTCCCCAATGATACGCTAATGGATTTCGAAAAATGCAAACAATTTATTTTTATCGTCAACACAAATAAATAGAAACCCAAACTTATACTAAAAATTGTAATTGAACATGTAATAAATAAATTTCTTTAAATTACGCAAATTAACGTTTTATTGCCGCGATTACGTGTCGTTGCTAGTTATTTTAATTTTTTAAACCGTTCACTTTTTCCCGCAAAAGTTAAATAAGTTTTTCTTACCGACTACAGGTGTCGCCGTAATTTTCTTTATCTTTCTTATGAAAATCAAGTCACCAGCACTTGTTAAATCTTGAGTTTTCTTGGTCACCACCTCGTGTAATTCCAGTTAGTGCTTCAATTTTCATTTATTGAAATCTTGGTTCCAATTATTGTAATCACTTCACAACTTATTTTAAGGTAAGTACCTTTTTACTTGTTATCAAATTTAATCTCGCGAAACTGAATACAACTTCTTGTAATCTTATGTAAACTTCTTTCTGTTTTAGTTTACCACACATGGAGTTGGATTTTTCTCCAATGTTACACTTTTTATAACGAGAGGACCAAAACACCTCCGTTTTGCAACGCACTAGCGTATCGACTCTATTTATTTATTAATATTCGTTTCCCTGGTTTTGTGACGATTTTCAAATTTTGTCACTCTTGGATAATTCCTTTTAATGTAAGTATCTCGCATCTTTGATAATGCTTTATCATTTTAAATGTCATTTAATTATTTTATTTTCTGATTCTAGCGTTACCATAACAACACATCATTGTCCGTCTTCACATAACCCGTTAGCCCCGGATGAACTAATCGTTGCATTCGTCGTCACCACCGTTCTAACAACAACTACGTAATCTCATTGTTTATTTACCTCACTTACTTAAAATTAACCTACTTTTTACAATTCTAAATTAAATTTATACATTAAACAAATTTTCTATGAATATTAATTAATTTATGGTATCCATAATTTTACGTAGTTCGTATCATTGTTGAACAATTTCGTTTCTCACCTATTTTTTTAATAAACTGACTTCCTCAAAGTCTTTTAAACTACCTGCCGGAACCTCTTTCTGTTGTTAAAAAGCCTTCATGCAATTTACGATATAACGAGTGCTTATTTAAATTTATTTTTGTTGTTATTGATATTTATATCAGCGTAGATTATCCCCAAATTAATTTTTATAAATTTTTAGAAAATCTTGTTTTATGAAACATTTTAAAACATTAATTTTTCTTCTAACTTTCCTTTGTGCCTTTCTGATTTTTTTTAATTAATTAACTAACCTATTTTTAATGAAACCAACTAACCTATTTTTAACTATAACAATATTTTTATGTGTTGATTTTTCCGACCAAAACTTTTTATTTAAAAAATTAACCTTTCTTTGCTCTGCCTATGAGTGACCTTCAACTATTTTATAATTCAATTTCTTTTTGCTTGTTTTATTTTCTGACAATTAGCTTCGTGAATGATTTTTCATGGTATTCTTTTTATATAAACTATTTATGTTTCAATAAATTCCCTATGTATTGTATATTCCCCATTTAACATTTATCTTTGGACTTTCTTCGTCCCATTAATTCATTTCTCTACTTCAATTAACATTTTATTCTCCACCCTCAACATTCCTCGTAATATTGGGCCCCTTTATTACTACATAATTCTCATTTTCTTGTGGTGCTTCTTTTGAGCTACCACCTTAAATTCAATTACTACTTCATCTTTCTACTTCACTTTAATAATCATTTCTATGTACCCCCCTGTTTATCTGATAATTGTTTCTCTTTTCGAGAATACCACGTTTTGTTGAAATATTGCCTCTTTGAATTATTCAATTAATTAATCCTATTCTAACCTTCCCTCTTTGTCATTCAAATCTTTAAATTTACCTTCCCCGTTTTTGCTTCAATAATTCATTTGTTCTTGGTCTTTTCTACTCCTTCTTCTTTCTATTTTGCACCTTCTTTCTACTACTTTACGCGGTTCTTTGAAATTGATCTTCTTTGCTTCAAATTAAGTTTCGCTTTGATTATCAATTTCAATTTCCAACTTGCTGTAGAATTCTTTCATTATTTTCGTATTGGTCAATTCATTTCTTCCGCGTTTTAACACAATTCTTCAACTTCTTAATTACTAACATCTATTTACAAAACTTACATCAACTTTCCAACGCATGTCCAGTTTCCATTTGCTCTCTAATCATATTTACATAGTCGTCATATTTTTAATCCCCAAATTCTTCCAATTTATTCTTGTGGTCTCTTCCACCTGACATACTTGAATAATTCCATCAATTTAATATAATTTGTGTGACTTTCGCTTACCCGTGGCACTTTATCAATGTTAACGTAATCTCGTTTAATAAAATTATTTGAAATGTCGCTGTCATTTACTTCATAATTAATTTGACGTTTGTTACTGTTGTAACGGTTAAAATTCCTCAAGAATTTTTCCCAAATGTGACGTTAATAATTGATGTTACATTAATTTCTAACCAAAGATGTTAATTAAAACGACGAAGAAAAATAAAGATGGAATAAGCGCCACTCGATTTCGGTTAAAAAGGAAGACGTCGTTATGAAAGATTAGACAACTCGATTAAAGGGGAAATCGAGAAATCACGAGCTATCTTTGCAAATCTTGCCGGCTAGCTTGGAAGATAATTAATTAAACAAAAAAAAAACCAGCAATGAGTTCAGGGCATACGGAAAATTTTGAACAACGAAGAAATTCTGTAAATGAAAATAATAATTGCTCAAATATAAAGCGCAAATATCTTACGCGCAGTCCCGCAAAGAACTAACAAAATAATGGCGGACCACACAAAAATGTTATCACCCATATGTTGATTATCAACCGAAATCACGGAATATTTATACAAAATGTACAAATTTTGAGAATCAACTCAATCAAATAATTAATAATTATTACAATAAATTACCAACCAAAAAAAAATGATACCTCAAATTTCGTTGATCTGCGGCCGATGCAAAATTTGTTCAGCTTCGAATCCCATAAAGGCGGATGAGAGCTCCCGGTAAAATAATCAGAAAAAAATGAGCTTCCCAATCCTACGGATTCGAGAAGATAATCCCAGTTCGCTACTGGATGGTATTAACTAACCAATTCTTCTCCAAAATCCGGCTTCACAAAATTTTTGCACAACACACACAAAATCACCTCTTACTCGAGCCAACGTATCAAGTCAAGTCCCGCGAACCGACTCCTGCGCATTTTTCCTCCCTCGTACCAACGGTCACTGGTTCCAAAACCCAAAGAACCCGGCGGCAAATTTTAAACCGTTACACTCCCCCTTTACT
Organism: Podabrus alpinus; assembly: GCA_932274525.1. Classification (NCBI taxonomy): domain Eukaryota; kingdom Metazoa; phylum Arthropoda; class Insecta; order Coleoptera; family Cantharidae; genus Podabrus; species Podabrus alpinus. Next base: position 59,356,987 of record OW026457.1, on the reverse strand, counting down.
TGGAAAGAGGTAAAGTTTCTATAAAACGAGAAAACCAACGATACGGGGAAATAGACTAGGAACTTTACCGATGGTGAAGATGTAAAGCTGTCCAGATGTTCGGACCTTCGACACGATAGGTAAACAAAACAAAAGATAACTTGGAACGACAAAACAGAAAATTATATACAAAGAAAGATATATACAAACGATAAAAACAAAACTATATATACTCGTCGTCTATCTGGGGTTTCAAATCTTGCACGTGCCAGATGCCGGTTGAATTGCCGTGGTCGTCCTCGAGTTCATAAGTGACACTACCGGTTTTCTTTTTGACCCTGTAAGGCCCAACAAAAGTAGGTGCTAGTTTGGCCGAAAAGAACTTAGAGGCATCGGAGTGAACTTTATTCCTCCGCCAAACCAATTGACCAACAACAAACTGCGCAGGTCTACGGCGTAGGTCGTAGACGCGTTTGTTTCGGTCGTGTGCCACGCGCAACCTATCTCGGATCTTTTCGAACATTTTCCGAAAACCGGCAGAACGCTTATGAACTTCATCCTCATGATGTTGTTGTTCGGGGTGTAGATGGTGGTCACCCGAACTGACATACTCTCGTCCGAAGTTTACAAAATAGGGGCTAAAATCGATGGTTTCGTGTCTCGACGTACGGATGGCGCACGCTATCGCAGCTAAGTACGTATCCCAACGGCGGTGGTTGTCCTTCACGTAAGAGGACAGCATGGTTTTCACCACCTTGTTCACCCTTTCCGTGGGGTCGGCTCTAGGGTAGTACAAAGCTGTGTACTGTATCTTAGCATGATACCGCTCGCAAAGCTGACGAAACTCGTTACTGCGCATTTGCACGCCGTTATCGCAGATGATAGTCTCCGGTACGCCGTACACTAAAAAGACACCCTCTTCCACATTCTTGGCTAGTGACCGTGCGGTAGCGGTACGAACTGCAAATAGTAGGACATATTTGCTAAAATAGTCGGTCACTACCAAGATGTGGGTGTAACCAGACGAGGAACGAGGTAAGGGACCAACGAAATCCAACGAGATGGCTTGCCAAGGGCGTGTGACCTCGGGGCTAGAACCCATTAACCCGGCAGGGGCTTTCTGTTCGGGCTTCTGCTCCGCACAAACTCGACAAGATCTGACGTACCTGGCCACATCGTTCTTCATCTTTGGCCAGTAGTACCTATGATGCAACCTCCAGTAGGTTTTGTATATACCCGCATGACCTGCGGTAGGCTCATCATGGCACTGACGTAGAAAAACCCGACGACCTTCCTTGGGGACAACCACTTTCCAGTTTTCCGCCTCCTGACTCAACTCAGGGATACGGACCTTGACATACTTGAAAAGGCGATTGTCCTCCAATCTCCACTGGGGGTACCTGTTCGGGTGTTCCTCAACCCGTTGTCGCATTCTCAAATACCAGGCATCCTCTGTGCCACTAAAATCGTCGACCGGAGGGGCCACTTGAATAGGTGCCACCGGCACGGAACGCGACAAAAAATCAGGCACGACGTGGTCTTTCCCCTTTCGATGGACGATGGTATAATCGAAAGGTTGGAGACGCAACGCCCACCTAGCCAACTTACCAGTTGGGTCCTTCAAACTATTCAGCCAGATTAGGGAGGCATGGTCGGTGATGACCGTAAAGTGGGTACCCTCAAGATAATGGCGCAACTTTTCAATTGCCCAGATAACGCTCAAGCATTCTCGCTCTGTGGTGGAATATTTCTGCTCTGGTTTAGTTAGCGATCTAGAGAGGAAGCAAAGCACCTTCTCTACACCGTCGAAACTCTGTGTGAGTACTGCGCCGAGGCCGTAGGCTGAGGCGTCGCACTGCAGGGTGAAAGGCTGAGCGAAATCGGGACAGGTCAATATTGGGGCCGTAACGAGGCAGCTCTTAAGATGGTTAAAGGCCTGCTCACAACAATTATCCCACTTGAAAGGCACTCTCTTTTGAATCAACCGGGTCATGGGCGCAATGATGGTTGAAAAATTCGGCACGAACCGCCGATACCAACTGGCCATGCCCAGGAACCTCCTAATCTCGGTAGGGTTAGCGGGAGACGGGACATTCATAATCGCCTCGACTTTTTCCACATCAGTCCGTAGACCGTTCGAATCGACTACATACCCTAGATATTTTAACGACGGACGACAAAATTTACATTTTTCCTGACTTAAAGTTAAGCCAGCGGCAGTAAGCCTATCAAAAACTTTTCGCAAAATATCTAGGTGGGAGGCAAAGTCGGGGGAAATAACAATAATATCGTCCAAGTACACATGGACGAAGGGTTCGAGGTCGACTCCTAACACCGTATCAATTAGCCGCTGCCAGCTGGCAGGTGCGTTCGTTAGACCAAATGGCATCTTTTTAAACTGGTACAAACCTCTACCTGGCACGGTGAAAGCAGTGTACTCTCGTGAAGATGGGCTCACAGAGATTTGCCAGTAGGCGCTCTTAATATCGAGGCTGCTTATGTATTTGGCTCCTCTTAACCTATCTAGGATGGCAGAGATATAGGGAAGTGGGTATGCGTCTTTCTCCGTTACGGCATTCAGTGCTCGATAATCAACACAAAAGCGGTACTCTTTGCCACCTGACTTTGGCACCAAGATAACTGGAAATGACCAAGAACTTTTTGACGGTTCTATGACGTCCATCTCCAGCATTTTCTGCACCTCGTCGTCAAGGATCTTTTGCTTAAAAGGCGGGACTGGGTAGTACCGTCTCTTAATTGGTTTGACATCGGGTTTGATGTTAATTTTATGCTCGGCTACAGTAGTGCAACCGAGACCGGTACCCATTTCAGAAAATTTCTCCTCGAGTAACTTATTTAGCAGAGAAGTTTGCTCAGAAGAGAGAGTTGATAATTCTCCTAAAGCCGAAACGGAAGATAGAGCAATAGAATCGCCAAAATGCCAAACATCTCGATGTAAATCCGGGACTACATCCATCTCTCTCCAGAAGTCCATACCTAATATGAGCTTCGATGACAGATTCTCTAACACATAAACATCAATGACCCTGACTCGTCCCATCAAACACATAGGGACCTTCAACATCCCAATGGTCCGACAGTCCTGACCATTAGCTACTACACACGATAAATTTTTGGAAGTATCCAACTTTAAACCTAAACCTAAAAATGTAGCCAGACCAGACTGACCGACCACAGTAAGTGAACTACCCGAGTCCAGGAGTCCTAACATAACTCGACCAAAAACTGTGACCTTTAAGTGTGGTCTTCTGTCATCGTTGTCGCCATGTGAGAGGATATAATCTAACAGGATCTTTTGTTTGGTCGGATTAAAGGAACGAGACACTAACCGACCAGTTAGTGGCTCGCGTTTCGGTTTTCCGAACACGTAGGACATGAAGCAACGGTAAATCCTACTCTACCACAGCGGAAACACAAAACTCGCTTTTGTTGCCTGCAGGACGACCGTTGATGGCCTGGTCGCCCGCAATTCCAACACTTACTATCTATCGAGGAAGGAGTGTTAATAGTCGAAGTACCGTGGGTGGCCTGGTCTGAAATAACGTTTACTCGGCCAGATTGGTTACTGGAGTATCTTTTATAAACAGACTCAGGTTCCACTGTGAAACCTTTTACCCCTGAAGGTGGGCAATAGAATCGTGCGCGGTATTCGCTTTCCTCTACCATTCGACCACAATCGATCAGTTGTTCAATCGTGTTGATGGTTAGACATGACATACCTCGTTGGATGTGTGGGAGCAAATTTCCCCTAATCGTGTCGACTCTGATATTTTCAGATGGAATATTCGACAGTTTACGGTACAAGTTCTCCATGACAGAAATATACAACACTAATTTCTCGTCGGAGCCTTGTGTTCTTTTTTTAATCTCTGACTCGAGACGCGACTCGTAGCCAGGCGGTAAAAATGATTTCCTTAGTTGAAAAACTAGGTCATCCCAATCTTTAAATAAATGTTTGCGGGGTCGAAACCAAGTTCGAGCATCCCCTTTAAATAGTTCGATAGCAGATTGAAAGAGCTGGGCTTTAGAAACACCCCGTGACTCACGAAGCTCTTCAATATTTTCTAAAAATGTAGTCACACTACTAGTTCCGTCGAACTGGACGTTCCAAAGACAAATAGGTGGAATTTTCCCAAAATTTTGTGGTGTTGGGTCGGTAAATTGTTTAGCCTCTTTAGGAGAACTAAAACTAGTATCACGATTTTCCTGACGGTCATTGAAAGAGACTCGCCGTGCGGTAGAATTATGTACGGTACTCATATCAACTGAGCTCAAACGCCTTATAATCGATTCTACATTTTGATGTAATTGTTCGTCTGGAACAGGTTGGGTTTGAATAACTGAGGCAGCACGAGAACCGTTAGGTAAATTCGTGTTTAATTCAAGATCAATCAGCCGAGAATTTGTCACCCTGGGCAAAGGTGGTGTAAAATGTGCTCTGGGGACCGAAAAATCAAGAGGTGGACTCATGACGTCCATCTCGGAGGGAATAGGTTCATCCAGGATCGAATCAGAAAGTGATATTAAATCGACTTCCTGATCGTCCGAAATATTTTCAGCCCTACATGCGAGAGTGAGGTTCATTAATAATTCGTCTACTATTGTAGAAAGACGATTTACCTCGGACTGAAAATCTGGGGAGAAAATATTCACCAAGCGACGCTGGACGTGCAAGAGACGTGCTCTTATTCGTTCTTCGTCATTTTTGATGTTTGCTCGATCGAGCGCTTGAATTTCCTTAGCCAATTCAGATAATTTGGTAGACGAAATACCTAATTCGGTGTTTACATCACCCACAAAACGAATAATTTGCGCATTCTTTCGAATGGCATCTCTTAACAAAGAACGCTTTTTGCTCACTGTGAGGCTTTCCGCCTCAATCCCTCTCACTTCTAATTCATAGGAGAGTTCATCTCCTAATAATCTATCCACTTTCATGATGGATGAGATTCGAAAAAAAAACAATAAGAAAATTTTCAAAAAAATTTCAACTTGAAATTTCCCTTCCCCCTCCAAAAAAAATGGTACAGGGTAGAAAAACCAAAAACAGAAAACTACTTAAGAAAGTAATGAGCAGTTTTCAACAAAAATATTTTTTTTCTACGACTCGAGAACCAAATTAATAGGTATTAAAGTTTTACCTTTTTAATATTTTACCAGCGTAGTAGAAAATTTTTGAATGCTAATAAAAAATTTTTATAACATATCCAAAAAAACTCGTAAAATAATCCCAAAACAATTCATAAACAAAAAAATAATACGAATACAAGATTCGAACGTAAAGTAACTGTGGCGGAGCCCGTGATATAACCACTAGAGTACACAAGCTCATATAAAATAAAACTTTTTTAAACCAATAAAATTACTAAAATTTTACCAAAAACACCATAGTATTAAAAAACAGGTACACGAATATTATAACCACTAATTAGCTAAGCCAAAATTAACTAATTAGCCAAAAAAAATATAATTTTCCTAAAACAAATTGCGAAAAAAAATAAAACACAGTTAATAATTTATTTTAGGTAATAAAAATGCAACAAATAAGGTTGTATTTACTTAATACACAAAAAAAATTTAAACCTAGAGAACAAAAAATAAGTAAATATCACCAAATATTAATAATAAGATAAAAAAATTGTTGCGAACCCAGAAAATTTGTATAGTAATATAAGGTAATATCGGTCGAACTCACAGAGCCACGGCGATATATAAATTTATCTGTACACAAAAAAGCATAAAACGATTACAAATTGTAATCCAAATAAAAATAAAATAAATGTTAAATTTTACACATAAAATGTTACGAATTTAAATAAACTAAGAAAATCAGAAATAAAAAACACTTCAAAATATAATCGACGTTGTTCAAAAAATATTTACGTTGGGCGCCAAGATGTAACGGTTAAAATTCCTCAAGAATTTTTCCCAAATGTGACGTTAATAATTGATGTTACATTAATTTCTAACCAAAGATGTTAATTAAAACGACGAAGAAAAATAAAGATGGAATAAGCGCCACTCGATTTCGGTTAAAAAGGAAGACGTCGTTATGAAAGATTAGACAACTCGATTAAAGGGGAAATCGAGAAATCACGAGCTATCTTTGCAAATCTTGCCGGCTAGCTTGGAAGATAATTAATTAAACAAAAAAAAAACCAGCAATGAGTTCAGGGCATACGGAAAATTTTGAACAACGAAGAAATTCTGTAAATGAAAATAATAATTGCTCAAATATAAAGCGCAAATATCTTACGCGCAGTCCCGCAAAGAACTAACAAAATAATGGCGGACCACACAAAAATGTTATCACCCATATGTTGATTATCAACCGAAATCACGGAATATTTATACAAAATGTACAAATTTTGAGAATCAACTCAATCAAATAATTAATAATTATTACAATAAATTACCAACCAAAAAAAAATGATACCTCAAATTTCGTTGATCTGCGGCCGATGCAAAATTTGTTCAGCTTCGAATCCCATAAAGGCGGATGAGAGCTCCCGGTAAAATAATCAGAAAAAAATGAGCTTCCCAATCCTACGGATTCGAGAAGATAATCCCAGTTCGCTACTGGATGGTATTAACTAACCAATTCTTCTCCAAAATCCGGCTTCACAAAATTTTTGCACAACACACACAAAATCACCTCTTACTCGAGCCAACGTATCAAGTCAAGTCCCGCGAACCGACTCCTGCGCATTTTTCCTCCCTCGTACCAACGGTCACTGGTTCCAAAACCCAAAGAACCCGGCGGCAAATTTTAAACCGTTACACTGTCACTATTGATAAATAAATTGTTTTTAACTTTAAATTGAATTTTCTCCGATTTGAATTCCGTAGCAAATAAATCATTTAGTTTTAAGTTTTTGTTCACTGTATTGTTATCTAATAAATTATTTTCGCAATAAAAATTGTTCCGTTTTGTGAAGTTTATTTTGTCATTTGATCGCACATTGATTTTAACGTTTGTTTTTGTAACCCACGATTTCACTTTCAATTTACGCCGTAAATTTTTAACTTTCAGGTGTCTTCTTTTAACCTGCTTTCTACTCGATGTCATGTAGTGTCTATCTTCCTTCAATGTTGATGATGTTGGGTTGTCTTTTATTGTACTGACTTCCAACTGTACTGTTTCCGTGTTCTCCAACTTTGCAGTTGTGTCGTTCACCAATTTAATGGTTTGAACTTCGTTCACTAATTTATTTTCTTCGTCTTCAACCAATTTATCTGCCATCTTTTCAACATTTCGTGGTTCCTCAAATTCAACCACCACTTCTTCGGACTCGACTTTGCACTCAGCTACCATCTCGTTAAATGGTTGGAATTTTATGGATTCCATCATTTTTGCCATCATATTTGCTTTCATATCTTTTATAACTTCTTTTAGAGATTCTTTTGTTTCTTCTGCATTTTTGTCTATTCTTTGCGCTAATTCTTCTATGTTATTTTCTGCTTTGTCAGCATTTATTTTCATTTCTTCTTTGGTCTCCTTTATGGACTCTTTTATTTCTTCTGCTCTTTTTCTCGCTTCTTCAGCGTTTCTTTTCGATAGTTCTTCGATATTTCTTTTTGCTAATTCTTCGGCGTCTCTTTTCGTCATCTCCATAAATTTATCACACCATGCTGGTTTCTCCTTTGATGTGTTCTCCCACATTTTTGTATTTATTTTAAAAACAATATTTATTTAATTGATCCATGCACTTATCTTTCAAACACCCTCGTTTCATTTGACATTTTTGCAAAATTTTTCAATCATTAAACAATCCACCTGGTTTTTAAATTAATCAATTCACCTAGCTATCAAATTGCCGGTCATAAAATTTTTTTATTAATCAATCAAATTAAATTTACCCATCTGTCAAAATTTTTTTTTTTAAATTAATTTTTTCAAGCAAACCCCTTCACATACCTTGGTCGCCATTTTATATTTCCCCTTTTTATCAAAAATGCTTCCTAAGCGTTTTCTTACTTTATACAATTCTCCTATGCGAGTCCCTTTTAATCAAATTTAATCCGTTTTATTATTCAAAATTATTTCTGCGGTCTCCTAGTGGAGTCACTACGTTTCGGTTCTTTAAAAATTCTGTTCCGCGGTCTCCTCCTGAAGCCACCACGTTTCGGGCGCCATAAAATGCTATGTGCCGGCCTTCGATGACGGGTCACACGCAATTTTTTATTGAAATTTTAATAGAAAAATTGGAAAACTTTTGAATTATTAATTTTCCCGTTTGCTAGCTCTCTTTGTATCTTTTCTAATTAGCACGAATCACAATCTTACCTCAGAAGTCAGTTCTTCGAGGGGGGGCTCTTTGCTTATTCTGAAATTTTAAAGTGTGTGGAGGAAATTCATTCCCCAATGATACGCTAATGGATTTCGAAAAATGCAAACAATTTATTTTTATCGTCAACACAAATAAATAAATACCCAAACTTATACTAAAAATTGTAATTGAACATGTAATAAATAAATTTCTTAAAATTACGCAAATTACCGTTTTATTGCCGCGATTACGTGTCGTTGCTAGTTATTTTAATTTTTTAAACCGTTCACTTTTTCCCGCAAAAGTTAAATAAGTTTTTCTTACCGACTACAGGTGTCGCCGTAATTTTCTTTATCTTTCTTATGAAAATCAAGTCACCAGCACTTGTTAAATCTTGACTTTTCTTGGTCACCATCGTGTAATTCCAGTTAGTGCTTTAATTTTCATTTATTGAAATCTTGGTTCCAATTATTGTAATCACTTCACAACTTATTTTAAGGTAAGCACCTTTTTACTTGTTATCAAATTTAATCTCGCGAAACTGAATACAACTTCTTGTAATCTTATGTAAACTTCTTTCTGTTTTAGTTTACCACACATGGAGTTGGATTTTTCTCCAATTTTACACTTTTTATAACGAGAGGACCAAAACACCTCCGTTTTGCAACGCACTAGCGTATCGACTCTATTTATTTATTAATATTCGTTTCCCTGGTTTTGTGACGATTTTCAAATTTTGTCACTCTTGGATAATTCCTTTTTAATGTAAGTATCTCGCATCTTTGATAATGCTTTATCATTTTAAATGTCATTTAATTATTTTATTTTCTGATTCTAGCGTTACCATAACAACACATCATTGTCCGTCTTCTAACGTTAGCCCCGTTAGCCGTTAGCCGTCACCCGTTAGCCCCGGATAAACTAATCGTTGTATTCGTCGTCACCACCGTTCTAACAAAAACTACGTAATCTCATTGTTTATTTACCTCACTTACTTAAAATTAACCTACTTTTTACAATTCTAAATTAAATTTATACATTAAACAAATTTTCTATGAATATTAATTAATTTATGGTATCCATAATTTTAGTTCGTATCATTGGTGAACAATTTCGTTTCTCACTTATTTTTTTTAATAAACTGATTTCATCAAAGTCTTTTAAACTACCTGCCGGAAACTCTTTCTGTTGTTAAAAAGCCTTCATGCAATTTACGATATAACGAGTGCTTATTTAAATTTATTTTTGTTGTTATTGATATTTATATCAGCGTAATATTTTAGGCTTCTATACAAAGTATAGCAAGAAGCCTTATGATCTGGTTTTAATTAATAATTTGAATATCTTAAATATTATTTTCAATATTTAAAAAACCACATATTGGAAAAACAGTTGTTTGTGGTGGCAACATTGTAGAAGTTAGTTATTTGATCATATTTTCATTTCCTAAAAATTAAGATTTGAATTCTTAGAAATTCAAAATTTAATACATAGTTGACCGTAAATTGATAATAATTGAACATTTTACAACAAAATTTTTATAATAATAAGAATTGATTATTTGATATTGTTTTCCGCAGGACATTATTTAAATAAAAGTTAAGTAACAATAATAATAAATATATATTTATAATGTAATATTACAAAAGCTTTCTAAAAAGTGCAATACTCAAAGAGAAGAGGGGAAGATCCAACAAAGTATTTACGTGCTGATAGCCTGTAATAGATTTGATAGCGACCACTCGTTTAAGTTATATTGTAAATTTCTTTCTCTTTATGTGCCTTTGTTCAAGCTTGTTATTTAGGTAGCCACTTCTTTTCATGACGAATATAACTTTTTTTTTAATCCAATGATTAGTAATTTTTTCAAGTAGGTTTTAATTATTATACAAATTTTATTTAAAGCATGTTAACCATAATCAAACGGCTGACAGTGGACCCTCGGATGCGAGGAGCAAATATAATTATTAAATTAATGGTGGTATCACATATTATGGGAAGCAATAACTACTATTAACTGAAACCCCAAAAATGTTATTCTAATTTTGTATATTCATTTTAAATTTGGAATGCAAAACCATCTTAACAAAGTTTATCTGTCCGGTTCGTTTATACCAGACTTTTTATTTTTGTCGGATTTGAACATTTCAATTTAGGAATTTTTATGGCAACCGAGTTTAAACTTAATAAAGTTAAAGAGCAAAAAGTTAAATTATTTATTAAATAATGATCTCCTTTATCTAGTTCATCACACCTTGATAGGATTGTAATTAAATTTCCTATTGACTAGAAGAGGATTAAGAATAGTTGCGTGTATATCAAATTATTGTGGAAAGTGCTATTTTGCCGCATTTTTTCTGAGATTTTAAATATCTAGAAATATACTAAATCCATTCAAATGGCAATTTTAATTATTGCATTAAGTTAAATTCAATTGATCTGTTCAATTCAAGTGAATAACTTCAAATATTTCTAAATATGTTTTACAAATTCCAAAACCAGTAACATTTTACTACATTTCGACATATTGTTATGTGTCGTTATGAAACTGAACGAAAGAAATGTTATGAAAAATTTTAGAACCAACGAGTTGGCAAATAGAAAATTTTATATTGTGATGACTATAATCTACCCTTACGCAAGACTTAAATTTAAATTATATTTTGTAATAATAATTAACTATAGTTGTTAGTTTTTATGGAATAGAACGGAAAAACTATTTTGGATTTTCTAAATCTGAATTCTGCATTATCTTAATATCGGAATAATTTTAAATACATCTATCGGTCTTACCAAAATTACGTCAATATATTATTTCTTGCAGAGAAATAGGTGACAGAAGGTGTGATATATTTGCTTGCTGCTTTCCTGCATTTTAAGTTTCGATTATCAATTTATCTTAATCATTTCTATTTTGCTTCTTTGTATTGATTATGTTTCTTATATAAATAATTACATAGAATAATGTATAGATTGGTAAAAGAAATATAACTTATAATAATTATTAAGGTTTACACATTTATATAAATCAGATGTTTATATCTTTTTAAAATGCATTTAAATTATTGTATTAAAATTCAATCTTACCTTTAAGTGATTAATCCATTTTTGTACTCATAAGAGATCACAATACTGAAGTTGTTACTATGTAGAAGGTTACTATTTTAATTTACAAAGTTATAGTTTGTAATATTTTTGCAAGGTCACCTTGACTGCGGGGCACATATATCACGAAATTCCGTTTCCTCCACTTTCTTAATAGAGGCCAATCGTGGAAGCTGAATTTGTGAATCAAATCCCGAATTATTTCTTAAAAATAACATAGGAAAATCACTCTCCGTGATCTTGTGCTAGCTCAAAACGATATAGGACAGTCGTAGATAAGCTGAAATAATGGATACTCAAATGCACAATTCAAAGTAAAACACTGTATCAACAATAACAAACTAATTTAATAAAATTATCATAAATAATTAAAATATACTAGGTACATGAACGGCTTCTCTTGCCAAAAATTCACGGATTCAGATCCTGTGAGGTGCTATCTTTACAAGGAGTTTTCGCTCACCACATGCCCATCTGCTGGCCCCAGGTAACAATATATTTATATGACTATGAAACTTTCCTGACCGGAACGGACGGTGTAAAAATCGTCGATTCCCGTGGTTCGGAATCCACGTTAAGCTGTACGTCTGCTATGGTTGTTAGACAGTTTCAACACTAAACGAGTACAAACAGGGAAATCGGAAGACGTAGAATGTTGAAAAAACCAACGTGTATGTACATACATGCATATGAGTAAGTACATGAAAATATACTGCACCATAAATTCGCACGGCTTCAGACCAATAATAACGATATTACTACATAAATCTTATAATTACGTCTATATTCACAAAGTAATAGAAGAGCTCTACAGCATCTCGTACAAAAAAACTATGACAGTATGAAAAGAAATAAAAGCAGTAGAACTTACCTTTTTTTATCCCAGCGCTTAAAATACAGATGGTTTATAATTATAATACCTTATACAGAAGAATCGTGATTTCTTTCAACTGCAAGCACTGGTTGTAAATATTGAATTGATATTAAATCACTTGTAAAGATTACAGGCAATCAGAGACTTAACCACAATTTAACAATACAACAAAACACTCTTGTTAAATTTGCACCAATAGTGGATTTCATTGATTCGATCAACTTTGAAAGTAAACAAAAACACACCGAGATTAAGTAGCAGATGGCGGATGCAAGGTATTATAGTGCAGGAATCCAACAAGTAGATGATCCCACAGGTTCCTTCTAATAATTCAAAATTTCAGAATGACTGCTACAGGAACATGAGTGAACCATATTGCTGACACGCAGATTTTAAATCACACGTGTAAGTTTATCAGCTGTTAGACAAAATATGGGTTCATAAACGATTCCAATATTGACTAAATTCAAGCAAAGAATAGACGAAAGACCACCTAGTCCCAGCAAGTTCACTTAGTATGACCAACCTATCTCACACCATTACTCAGAATGGTGTCTTGAAACACAAATGATAAACTTTCAAACAAAAAGATGGCAAGCCATTTTTAAATCCCAACTAACATGGCTATGGATTGTACTGAGCAAACGTAATCAATTTATGTACCTCCGAACTTGAATAAAATATAGATGATAAGGATATACAATAATTTCCCAGTTTACGTATTTATTCTGTTCTCACAAATTTTTGCAGGAGAAAACTAGTTTTTTTTTTAAATTAGACGTCACTTCCTGAAAACTATTGGGAAGTTTTCGATTTCCACTAGAAAATTATCAAAACAGCAAAGAGAGTAATTTACCGCCAAATTTAATAAATACAAACAAGTACAGATTTAAATTGAAAAATATAATATGTTGAAATATAAATCACGAAGCGGACTAAGTCTCAGTTAAATTTATACCCTACTTCCTATTGACGAACGTAACTAGTTGGCATCCTTTAAGAACTGGAATCAAAGGTTACAATCTATAATAGTAAACTCATTGTTTTGTTTTAAGCTTGTTACTACAAAATTGGAAAAGCAATTTTTGAATTTTAAAAGTTCCTATAAAGTAAAAAATTTCGCTTATCTAATCTTGCGCGTCAGTTTACCAATAACTTTTTTATTGGATATATCGAAAACTAAATCGCTACATACGAAAATAAAAACGGTACAAACAAGTTGAAATAAAGTTGCAATAAAATGTCATTAAATAGTGATAGAAATCCATTTATTCAGTTCAATTCAGACGAATTGAAGTACATCGGAACAATATACGTAGTAACATATTATATCGACATATATCACACCACACGTCACACCGACATATCAAATTATCATACAAAATATGTATATTATGTAAATGCATTAGTGCGAGTTTGATTAACATTATTTAGTCGAAAAAGTATGTGTAAACTTGCACGATAACGTATATTATAATATATACTAGAATAATAACAAAAGTATAAGGTGATAAAATATGAAGAGATGAAAGTTTTAATGTTTTTGTTTTAAACAGACACGAGTAAGTTGAAAATGCGAAAATTTCAAGAGCGTATTTCCAGTGCCTTGTAGGTGTTTATTTCTGTTATACGAAAGACTTCTGTAAATGTGTATTAAAGTAAAAATTTGGAAAGCGAGTTTAAGAATAATGGGGCCGCCGCAGTAGAAGATTCAGCCAAATGGCGTCTGGCAATAATTTTAAGATTTGAAGACAAGAGAAACGCTTTATTTCGGGCTTTTCAGGTTTCTTAGAGTACGTGCCGAATGGATATGGCGGCGATCTGCAGCGGCACGTTTCTATAATAACATTTTTATTAGTGGCCGCGGTGGTAGAGATGACATTAAGTTCGCACTAAACTCAACGCGACTGACAGTTGCGACCTCGGTAATCCTCACTGATAAATGACCACGACTTTGATATTTATGGAATTGTTAAGGTTTATTATGTCGTTAGATATCAGTATACTACAACCATAAAAACGTTTACTGATACTTATCCCTATTGCAAAACTTTTCAATAAATATTTTCAATTTTTATATAAGTCTTCCCTACTGTGATTTGTTGGGAAAGCTTATTAACACACCAAATTAATGAGAAAAGATTCAATTTGGTCATTGGGGATTTTAATTGAATGTATTCAAAGGATACCGTTCGTTAAATAAATTTTTTTATCGTTGTTCAATATTTACCAATATTGGTAATTTTACAAGTTACAGAATAAACAAATCTTATTTAATTAATAGAAAATCCAAAAACGTTATGAAAATAATTTTGATCACATTTATCTATAAAGCTTTTTTATGCTTTGAGTTATTTCAGTGTCAGAGAAATCCTGCCAAGGTTCAATTTCTAACTTTTTATAAGTATTAAGTAAAAAAGCATTTTCGTTATTTGTCATTCTCCTTTCTTGATATGTCCTAATAGCCGTTATAATTACGTTACCCTTGGTAAATGTATGTTTGGTGCAAGTGTAAAATTAATTAAGTTTTATAAAAAAAAACAGCCAGTGTAACGAATTTATCGCTGCAATTGGTTTTTATTACCTGATATAAAATAAAACTTTTTCGTTTCTTTTAAGAAAACTAAAATTAAAATTGAAATAACAGTAATGTCTGGCACTTGTGCAAACGTATAGTAATTTGAATTTAAGAATCTTAAGCTTAAAAGTAGTTTACATAAAGCGATGACGTGCTTAATTTTATGAAAAGCGATTTTAAACATGTTTGTTTTGGATATTACAAAAACGAAATATTTTTATTTTTATTTTGCCTTGAAAAAGAAAACAATGGTAAGATGAAAAATCGGAAAAGAATGTCTTTCAATTTATTGTCTTTGTGTTATTGAATTAAAAGTGTTATTAAAATCGTAAGAAAAATATTTTTGGAAAATAATTTATTACATTCATATTTTGTATGCACGCTGACGTAAAGGAAAACTTGAATGGCGGTGGTATATACAATTTTGGTTTTGGAAAAATAAAATGAAATATTATTTTCCTTTTCACCATCAAAGAAATATTTCAAGATTGTAATATTATTTCTATATAATGAAGAAATTTACTGAATGTCGTCATTCTAGACTGAACTAAACTGGCTAGATAGCATCGTATTCCTTTAGCAATGAAGTGGTCGCTAGATACTTTACTCAGCACTAAGTGCACACGAAGCTCTTATTTGTAGTCATAGAAATTTAAAATATAAAATTTATAATAAAAGTTCGGAAATTGATAAACTATTATTAGATATTACTTACCAACATATTTTGGTATGCTGCTTTAGAATTTCAAATGTGGGCAGTTGAACTACGGTGGATTTAAATATATTCCGAATTTTTAAATAAATTGAAAAATCAGTTCCATCAAACAAAAATAAGGAAGTATTGATCTTGAATAATGATGAAACAATAGAAAACTAAAGTGCTTTTTAATTATTGTAAAAATGATATTTATATTAAATATGTAAATGTATGTAGGTTTACAAAATCAATAATTAAAAATTAACAAGCTAAATGAAATAAAATCCACACAATAAAATTCATCTCATAAATTTTATTGTTTCTAGCTGAAACTTTAATTTTATATACTTTTCATAACTAGTAATTTATATACTTGAACTACATAATATGTACGATAATACTACATACTTGAACTAAGTATGCCGTAATTTCTAAATAAAGGTTATAAATAAAAAAATTTAAATGGAGTTTCTTACATGTATGGAAACCCGATTTTCAATAAATCCAAACTAAATGACTTCACACTACTAATTGGGAAAAATAGGTCTAAAATTGGATACCTAATAGAAAATTACTGTAGCACTCATATAATTACAAAGTACACCTAAATTTCCAGTTTTACTCCAGTCCCTAGGTAATATCGGATATATACACAATTTTGCCCCAGCATAACATTTATAACAAATAAATTCGTCCAGGCTTTGTGCTTCCAGCCTGTGCAGCCTTCCTGACTCAATTATGACACTGTACCCATATCCTCATTCAGATTCGATGTTCTCCATTTTGCATGGCATATTGTGTGTCTAAAACAGTGTGCTCTAAAGGTTTTGGTTATCGATGTAGAGTAACAAAAATATCTTCTGAATTATGAGATGCAGTTTTAACATTAAATACGCATCCTATACTTTTTAGGCTAGATGTCTACCAAAATATATTGTGGTAACATATAGTAGCAAAATTTAAATTATCTTAACAATTTTCTTTGATAACCCATCCTTCCAATCAAACACTTTTGTACTTTTCACTAATTCAATGTATTTTAATTTAAATCAATATTACTTTTCTTACAAACTGACTCAATTCTGTGTTGATTGCAAAAAAATTTTTAAGTTGTGTTTTCGCAAAATTGGAGTATTTCCGATGGAGGAAAACTTGCTCTGCGAAGGCTATTCAATAAGTTCGCGGAATGTAAATGAAAAAATGAATTTTTGGTTGTAAAATTGACTTTTTTTCAGTATAATCTCCCTCAACAATTTATGGATCCCATCTCTACAATGGTTTTCCGGAAGGTCTGGAAAATACCCTCTACGTAAGCTGCTACCTCTTCGTTTGATGAAAATCGTTTTCCACGAAAGAATTTTTTGAGATGTGAGAACAATTCGTACTTCAATGCACTGATATTTTAGTGATGGGTTTTTGAGCTATGTGAGCAGGTGCATTATCTTGTTGTAAAATTTTTTTTCTTCTGTTGGATTTTTACATCCAATTGGTCCGAACGGTTACAATAATAATTTGAGTTTATTGTTTTACTAGTATGGAGATAATCCACAAACAAAATACCTTTTTCATCCCAAAAACCTGACGCTCACACCTTCTTGACCGATTTCATGTTACATCGTAATGTAACAATCGGTTACAATGGTAGATATTTGGTTTCATTATTTTAAATGCACCATCTCTCTAGCCAGTCTTGGATTTGTAAAAGCTAGGCTTGTAAGTGAGTTGTAGCTACAGTCAGGTCAAGGTTTGATGCCAAAATTGCTGTGTCGTCTGCATATGTTGCAACATTTGTCTTAGTAGTAGTCGTTAAATCTGACATAAACAAAAGATATAATATCAGTCTCACAACCCTACCCTGAGGTACACCCTATTGAATTGAATAAAATTCAGATAACACGTTATAACGTTTTCTTCCAGCTATTCCCTTCAACTCAGTGAAGGTAGAAGAAAAGTCAACCAATAAGATTTGTTCAAAAAATTAATCTCTTAAAAGCCCAAACCGTAGGTGGAATGCTAGCTCTTTTTGCGATAGGTGAGGGATGAATCCGCTCGTAGAAAGGTATGTTGTACTTGCAAATACAATTCATAAATACAGTCGCGTTAAACAAACCTTTAATACAATTAAATCAAAGATAGTACAAAACAAGCTGGATAACACACAATCTCGTAGAGATGGTAAATAATGAAAATAAATAGTTTACACAATCAAATCCAGTATCCATAAAAACAGTATAAATATCAGGAGCTTAAACAAACGCTCCTCTCTAAATAATTAACACATACTTCCCTCGTATCCTAAGCTTCATACAACGAAGCATTACAAAATAAGACCTTATGCAGAGGTTAATTCGATTAACTCAGCTTAATGCCAATATTCAAATGATGGACGCAATAAAAAAAACAATGTAGGTAAAGCCCGCTGTCGTCGGGGAGGGGGTTTTAGTCAGATAGAATCTGACACTACCATCCCTGATGGGGTGGTGCCTATGAAGGTTTCCCCCTTCCCTGCAGAAAAAAAATGTGATGTGGTACTGAAGATATCCAACATAATACCGAGTGATAATAGTTCCGACTTCTATGAATATTTGCACAACCCTGGACTATCAGTGAATATAAGATGCCCAGCCGAACCAAATTTTTATTTTCAATTAATGAAAAGGACTGCGTCAATAGTTGTTGCTATTATACCCAAGGTAATCACTGCCTGGTAAACTCATGTGCGAACAAAATATGACGGACCATTATCACAATCTTGCTCTCTAATTTTCTTCAAATCGGCGTAATGAATATAATAATACGTATATTATATGTACTATTATAAATATATCACCATGGATATTAACTTATGGATGAGACGCACTGTATGCATCTCTGTAGTCCTACAACTAAAAATTCTAATATGCGATGAAAATTCGCCAAATCCCAAAATAAACGACGCTTTAAAGTTCAACCTTGACCGAGGGTCAGAAGTCCACTTCCCAAAAACTCGCTAACCCCCTTTGGTTTTAAAATTCACGTTGGCGACCTTCGTAACGTAATATATAAAGTGAGGCAATATAAACGTTTCAATGTCCTGAAATTTCACTTGGAACATTCCATCAGAGAGGTATGATTTTAGGATTGCACAGTATGAATACGGTAAACATGTTTTTATTTTATACAGCAGTGCGGGATACCATACTTTATCGAATGCCTGAGTAATGTCAAAAAGGCGATAGAGCAAAATATTTTGTCTTCCAGATCTTGGTTTACAGTGTTAATAACACGATGCACCTGCGCTATGGTTGCATGTTGTTTTCTGAAGCCAAATTGGTGTTCTGGAATCATATTATTTTTCATCAAATATGGTTCTAATTGCTTCAGAAGAAGCTTTTCTAAAACTTTTGACGACGGTGGCAGAAGGCTAATGGGACAATAAGATGTTACTTGCCCTTGCGGCTTTCTTTGCTTATGAATAAGGACTATTTGTGCCACCTTCCATTGTGTTGGTACAATTTTCAACATTATCAATCTCACGCCCTTCTCGAGAAACTGCTGTAGTGCTTGGTTTTCTTAATTATGGAGGTTAATTTAATTTTAATTTTATAAGGTTTGATAGAAAAGTCTAGTTGTTGTGGTATTTCCAGTAGTTTTGTAATTTTCTCTTGAGTTTCTAAGTTCTCCGCTGGAAATGGTTAAGAAACGTTAGCTAGATTTTCAGCGAAAGTATCTATTTATCTATTATAGAATAGATAAAAAGTATCTATCAAATACAATTTTTATTTGGGTACGAAACGCCATATGTAATGTGCCACTTTCTCGTTATTATTCAATCCACACATACCACATATTTCACGAGAATAAAATTAACCACCTTAAAATTTAAAAAACTGTTTAGCTCACTTGTGTGCATATTTTCCACTTTAAGTAACTGTTAACAATTTAAATGCAAGTAGCTAAGGACGATTGCAAGCAGGAAAAAACTTTCTAAAATACAGAAAATAGCTATGGAACCCCGTTTTACCCATATACCCGGTCTTAGACGGGTTTGCCGTTTCTCTTATATTGGATCTTAGTTAAGCAGTAAAACCAACTATAATATTATAAAACCTTAAATTTGTAGTATAATTATAGCTTTAATTATGTGTGAACGAAAATTAAGCACCCTCAGCCTTTAGACCAAGTTTGTAGGTACACATATAATATTAATATGTCTACTTTAAAACCTATTAATTATACATTTAATATAAAATATACAGTTGAAATCACGAAAGATGAATATTACATCATCGTCATGTTCCTAATGAATAAATTAAGATTATAATTTATTGCAAGTTAAATTGTATTCATTATAAAATTAAAGCTGCTAAGAGCTTTATCCAGTCGGGGCTATACATTGAGTAACTCATATTTTTTATCATTTACTTCCCAAACTGTAGAAAAATACACAGATTTATATCATCTGGTATATTATAATGTAAAATAAAAGATTAGATTTCAGGATTGCCAACCTCGAATTTACATTTAACGCGTTTAGATTTTCAGAATAAAGCAAATAGAATTTGTTCAAATTTTCCATTCTTCTCATAATTTTAAATTACCAGTTGTCGATAGTATAAGTTTACATAGTCCTGACGTAAAGCTCATCTTACGTGATTTCAGTTATATATAATGACTATTAGCAACCTTGTTGGCAAAAGATCCAGGAATTTAAAAAGCACAAAATGAAAATTTAATGCGATTTCAGAAAAATAGGTATATTTATGAACAGTGAATCCATGAAAATGACGTCTTTTGCAACATAAAATTAAACGTCGGAAACCGGAATAGGTATACATTGTGAGTTGTAAAAAATAATACTTCTGGATTATTTATTTCTATATTTTGGGTTAAAAATAAAGAAATGCTTTATAAATTACGGTAAAGAAACTTTGGAATGTGTATAGGCCCATATTCATGTTAAAGTTTTTCAATGTTCTATTTGAATTCTACTTGAACACAGGTTTCCTTTTGATAAGTTATCTTTCTCGCTTTTGGGTATCCGTCGTTTATCAAACTGTCGATGAACAAAGACGTGTTTAATTGCAGCGATAAATTTTTTGAAGTATCTTGTTTCAACTGCTGGAAAAATTAGTCACTTAAATCATACCTATCAGTTTGTAGGTATTATACTTACAGATATGGTTTTTAATTTTAAACATTTGGTGCTCCAAAATGTTATATCATTAAAATAAATTATTATAATATAACTTGATTCTTAAAGAACTTAAGTAAAATATTTGACGGCAAGTTGGTAAAGGAAAAAGAAATATGATGCATTATGGCTTATCGCATTTTTATGATGAATGTCCACCTTGAAATTCTATAGAAGAAGCAACGACTAACGTTTTTGCACCCATCGTCTAGCATACGAGTATTAACCCTTAACTTAAAAAAGTTTCGAGATGTCACATTAAAATATATAAAAAAAAGGTCTACAAGAAATTGACTATTTATAATATTATATCTTTCTCGCAACATATTTTCAATTTGGGTGTTGATAGAATGCAAGGAGGTTATTGGATAAGTAAAAGAGATGGAACGTATCTCCGTCAGATATAGGACACGTCGATGCTTAGAAAGGAAACAGGGCACATCAGGAAATGTATTTCACGCAGCTCAGTAACGACCAGATTAGGTTTTCAAACTCCGTAAGCCCAAATTGGTTCAATTTTAAATTATAAATTCCGGATATATTTTTTTTTGCGGAAATATAATAGGTACCTACATAATTTTAACATAATATACATTATTTGATTAAATCTGTACGATAGTGATACTTTTTTTTAATACAAATAAAGAAAATTTTGTTCAAAAGTGTTATCACTGATTTTTAGAATTTTGGTTTATAAGTGATGCAGTATAGATTTAAGTATAAGTAGGTAGCCTCTTTTAAGGTGTTGGGGCTAAGTACCTTTCAAGTTTTCATGAAAGTTTAACATCTAAAAGCTGCTTACTCACTTATTGCTTCCACGTTGAAATATAAATTGTTTGCTCGATGAAATTTAAATAACTAATATTGGATAAACATAAAAAATTAATTCAAAATAATTTTGTGTAAGTACTACGTATTTAATAAATATTATATTCTAATTTATTTTTGCAAAATATCCAATCGTTGGACAACTTTCCAATATATTGTAATCTGGACTTTAATTTTATTATTAAATATTAAAGGCGTCCAAATTCAGCTATTGTTAAATTTAACTATAATCCCAGTTGGCGAGGTCTATTGGATCGATATACTACCCTAGGGGTTCGAAAAGAGCGTTGTTACATTCTTACAACAGTAATTACCAGAAACCACTTTGACGCCTCTGGGTCCTTGAAAATTGCGTAAACGCAAATTCTGTCGTGATAAATAATATAAGGGTAATTGTACTTTTCGATTAAATATTGCCTAAATTAGTTATCATATAACTACAATAACTCAGCGTTTACAATTTATCAAAAATTTTAATTTTCTGAAAAACAATAATTTTCACAAATGATATACAATATACTGACCTATTAACTTCCTTGACATTTTCTATACACAATAATTTTTGGTGAAAATATAGCAGCCAGATAGTATAAATTGCGATTGAACACTACACTTAGGAAGAGAAAGGCTCGATTTAATCTTATTTGAGTTAAAAAGAAGTAATAAATCAAAATGAAGCACCTTCTTTTTATTTAACATTCATACTGCAGTTTTCATAAAATTAATTAAAGTTTAATTAATAATAGTTTACCTACCTGCACCAGGAATACCATAATTTCTCAACGTGATTTTGCATAACATTAGCGGAACTTGATAATGAAGGAATTTTTTTCCCTGTACTGAGTTATGCAAAATATCGTAGTACAAATACCTTCGTTAATTTTGCCAGATGTGCATGAGTGATTCGTATCTACATAGAAAATTGGCGCGACTGCGAGGCAGGACTGCATTTTTTAATTGTAGTATTGTGTATAGGTACCCAATTTTTTTATTGGTCAAATTTTGTCTTTATATTGCATAGATGTCAAATTAAAACTTTTCTTTATATTTGTGTCCTTTCTATTATGACGCAATTAGGCATTTCCATGTGACGTCATGAACAGCTGATATTGGACTGATATTTTGAGGTTAGCATTTTTACAAGACAATTTTCATTGGAAACTGTGCTCTAAAAGATAGGGTAAAGTATACATTTGTTGGCCCTCTTACAGTTATTGGCCCTTTACATTTAAAAATTAAATATTAGGGAACCTTTGATCTCAGGGATATTTTTTTTATATTTTTTTTATAATTCGTAAATTGTAAAAATAAAAATAACGTCCCTACTCTACGGTTTATAAAATGTAAAATAATTCAATTTTTACCAATAAAAACAGGTAACAACACAGATTTACCACAAACTTGCATAAGCACGCTAACAAACTTGATCCAGAATCAACTGTTCGGGGTGGAGCCAATGACGTTACTGTGACGTACTTGGAAACGGCTAATTCCGCCATTTGCTTATTAAACCTACAATTATTAAACTAATAATAATTATGATACTTGTTGATTATCGAAAACAATGGAAAGGGTGCTACATCATGCTGTTTAAATAATTTTGTACACTGCAAGAAAAATAACACTTACATTGGAAAGAGTTATCTTCCTGCGGAAAGAATTACATTTCCTGTTTTATTACATAGCACTGCGATCATGACATTGACGTGTCTCTATGTCCTACGAGATTATCTTAGCAAATTTAATAAAACCTTACATTTTATCTTTATAATTTTAAATAATCGAAGCTTTTATTGTTAAACATATAGGTTAGTAATTGTTCACACAATAAATAATAAACAATTTCAAACAATGTTTTTATTCGAAACAATTGTTTCAAAGGGATAAACCACTTCTTTTTCAAGCATTTCACTGAACAAAACAACATAACCAAAATGATTGAAAAAGAAGTGGTTTATCCTTTTGAAATATTTGTCACAAATAAAAACATTCTTGAAAATTGTTTATTATTTATATTATGAGTAATTACAAGCCGATAAGTTTCGATTATTTTTTATATACACTGCTCCATACCGAATGTGTCACCAGCGAATTTGTCAATTTTATTTGTAATTTTAGCTTTCAAGTTTTGATTTTTATCTAAAAACTTTGGTGTGTTACTAAGAAACAGCACATTTTTGTTTACACTCGCAAATTACCAATTAAAATATGAGACATTGTTATATTAATATTGACGTTTTTCCTCCAATTATAAATTTTAATGAACATTAGTTATTTTCATATTTACAATATTGTAATGTTTGTAAAGATAATTTGTAAGAAATAATGAAACAAGTTAATTAGAAATAACGAAAGTTGAATGTAATTTTCCTTACTTGAAATAAATGACAAAAGGCCGGACAGTCAATTCAATATCTGTCGAATTGGGTGCTTGTTTAATTCAATCAAGAAGGAGATTAAATGAATACACCGACAAGAAAAATGTCATTCATTTTTCATTTTCACCAAATTTAGAAAATGTGCAAACTTTTATATGTTTATTCAACAAAAGTGTTTATGTACAAAAACTAAAATTCTTTCAACAAATAATAGAAGATAAATTATTATTATTTTACATAAACATAACACCAGTTTTCTACTTATTGATAATTTTATACAAAAATGTTTTTATGATTTAACAAATATTACATATTTTACAATTTAAGTGACACATTTATAGTTTGTTTTATCATTTCGCGTTTTGTGAACTAATAGTTAGTAGTTATGTATGTGGTTTTAAATGTGCGTATCGTATTTATAAAAATTGTCAATACAACGACAATTTTTAAATATTCAGACACTTGTTACTACATGTTTAACCTGGATTCGAGTTTGATTCTCCACTTTCACCTTCGTAACCCTCATCAGGGCTTTCTGTTAACACTTCATGAACTTTCACGTTAAAGAGAGACTTATTAATGGGTTTTGTATTTTCTACATTTGATTTAGTACTTTCACTGTCAGTTTGGGCACTAACACAACGTTTACCTAAATCCGCAGAAGCACTTTGTTGGCAATTACTTAATTTATTTAATGTAGCTGGAACGCAATGCGGCCATTGCACTACCGGGGGAGAACAACAAGGTTGAGCTGTA
Source organism: Podabrus alpinus (assembly GCA_932274525.1). NCBI lineage: Eukaryota > Metazoa > Arthropoda > Insecta > Coleoptera > Cantharidae > Podabrus > Podabrus alpinus. Next base: position 59,332,328 of record OW026457.1, on the reverse strand, counting down.
AACATTGCAGCTTTATTTGCAGATTCGGATGAGCCGCTAGAATATTGTAGAGGTGAGTCGGTTTTTTCAGTGCAAGTTTCATAACCATCTGCGGTATATCTAACTCCGGGGCAATAATGTTCATAAGACGCAGACGGAGAATTTCTGGATAATATTTCCGCTTCTCGAGAATACCTGCTAGAGGGCGATTGTCTTCCTGCACGATTATGTGGTAAAGTCCGATAAAAATTAGGTCTTAAATTTTCCTTGCTTAATAACCCAATTGGATTAAGATGTACATCTGCAGGAATGCTATAAAATTCACGGTTGTTTGGCCTAAATTCGGAACCTGATTCTATTTGATTGTGAGAGCGCGAACTCGAGTATAATTCAAAGTCCGTAATTACATTTTCCATGGCTTTCCCATAACTGCCTCGATTAGAGTGGTCTCTACCGTCTCCATCTCGTTGTCTTCCTACGCTTTCTGTATCATTTATTAAATCCGGATTTTGCTCTAATTGAAATCTTTTTAAAGATGTTGGACTTTTCAGTTGATTTAAAGCTGCGGTGGGCGTCGCTAATATATCGTCATTTGCCGTCGACGTATGCATTACCATTTCGTAACGTCTATCTACAACAATTAAATTAGAATTTTCTTTTAACGTTTCGGTGTATTCTTCTGTGCTGTCGTGTAAAAGAGAATCTTTAGTTGATTGACTTACGGTGGTCATTTTTGAATTTCTTCGTTTCTTTGATGAATTTCTGCTCGTAGTACATTTTATCATGTAAATTATAGCTACAAGTACAGTCATTATTGCAAAAACTGCGGCGGCAGACAATAAAATTAAAAGGTATTCAAATGAAAATGTTGCAACTGCTATAGACTGCGGTTCTTCTTTTATAACAACCCTTAATGTGAAATTCGATTGAATTAAACCGGCGCTATTCTCTGCACTGCATACAAATGTTCCGTTGTCTTCTGCATTTGTATTATAGATTAATAACTCGCTTTTTTTATCTTCCAAACCTTCTTCAATAAAATACATTAAATGTAATCCAGGAGCAATCAGCGTATCATTTTGCAGCACTCTTCCTTGAAAGAGCCACGATACATGAGCTTCTGGAATAGCACGAACTCGACATAACAAAGAAACGTTTCTTCCTTCACCTATCTCTAAATAAAATGTTGTAGGAGATACATCTGGCAAACATGCTAATTCCAAAGGTGGTACTGATCTCACAGAGCGATCATATAAACGAGCGGGTCCATTGCAAATAGGCTCCATATTGTGAGGTATACTAAAATCCTGTAACCATAAATGAAGTTTTACAATGTGACAGTCGCACTCCCACATGTTTCCTTGTAACTCTATACCACGTAACGATTTTGGAAGATTCTGTGCGCATTTCAACGTTGTCAGTTTATTGTTATCTAAACGTAACCACTCTAGACTTTGCAATCCTTTAAAAGCATCATCTTCTATATATGAAATTTCGCAGTTTCCAATTTCTAGTGTATTTAAGTAAGATAAGTGGTTAAATGCGGCTTTCCTTAGAGCCTTAATAGGATTAAAGTTAAGTGTTAGTTTCATTAATGAGGGGCAATCTATAAAAGTTTCGGTTGGAATCGACACCAACAAATTGCCGGACAAATCTAATTCTACAAGATTTGTTAATCCTTTAAATGTGTGCTCATGTATATTCGATATGCGGCATTGAGAGAAATATATCCTTTGAAGGTTTATTAATTCTAATTTTAAAAATTTTTCTTTTTTAAGAATTTGCAAGTTGTTACCAGAGAAATTTAACACTTGCGTTCCTGGATCTATGCCCTTGGGAATGGCAAGTAAATCCCTCTTGTCGCACTCCACAGTCTGTTTACCGTTCTTCCACTTACACACGCATACACTTGGGCACGTTCGGCAGAATTCAAAAAAGAATACAAAACAAAAAATCAATACTAGTTTTCCAATAGACATATTGCATCAGAAGATTATCATTACTTGCTAAATTCCGGGATCACCTCTTAATCTAATCCCATAATTATCCGCATTTTCGGATGATGATTTTCGGAATTATCTGAAACAGAAAGAAAGCTATTAATAACAGAATTAGTTTTATACTCAACGAAAATTAATTTTCTTTTGACAAACTGAACGTTAAAAATATATTTTCCAATAGCTATAGACAAGTTTTACTCTTTTTGTGGTTATAAATGGAAAATAGCTTAAATTTATAACGGATTGTTTTTGTATTCGGAATTTCTCCTGTTGCATGAATCCACAATTTCTGTTTCGTATCACAACCGGCGCGGCGGTCACCGGAAGCCACTGCTTGCTAACCGAAATTATTGGTTCTTGCAACATTGTATGTTCGATTAGCTCTTTTAATCCTTGTTCAGACCAATCCGACCAAATTAAAAATATGTAACCTTCTGTCATCCGGATTAACATGCAGATTATGCACATTATTTTAAACTGCACCTGAAATGTTTTCGGTTTTAGAAAAACATTAGAAGCTGTAATTGTAATTGGAAAGTAGAAAGCAATAAAAATTTAGAGCGCGTAGCGATGTGCGTTGCCGTTGATTATTCATTCCTTCATCAAAGTGTTTTGCAATAGATGAAATTACCAAATTGGAATATTTATAAATTAAAGCTTATCTAAAATCAAGTACTTAAGGGCAAAAAACGAATTAACAGTATAAAATATAAAACCGAAATGTAAATCAAGCTTCACTGAATTAAGGTCAAGGTCAAAGTTAATGCAAACCCTAAACAAAAAATTAAAATGTTAATGAACTACTGTTATTATCTCCTGTTTATTATTAAGTGCTCCAAGTGTCTGTAAACTAATTATTTAAATTGTATTAAATTTTGTTGTTTGCTTTTGTAATTGAAGGCGAAAATGTAATATTTGAATAACTTTAGCAGTTATAGTGCTGAAAAAGCTCAGAAGTACTTTATTAACTTCTTTGTTTAGAGAACATGAAGGATTTGTTTGAACATACAAGGGTGAGAAACATAAACAAATTTGTCAACGTGCGGTTACTATGTTGAAGAAATATTTTATATTTGATCCTATTCTTGAGATCCCGCGGGTCGTGTTGGGAATTGGGAATGCTCGCCTGTTTACTCTTCGCCAAATTGAAAAGCGCCAACACAGTTTAATCCTTACGTTTTGTATATATATTCGTTATTTTTGTTTAGCACCGCATATACGTATTTTTTTTTAATTTCTACATTTTTTTAGCATATTTACAGCCCTAAAAATGAAACAAAAACTTTAACCTCAAATTTTCATAAAAAAACTGTTAAACAAGATTGCTATCACTGCAACTTCATTATGTTTTCCAATTAACCGTTTGGTACAAACTTTGTGATAGTATTACTATATCTTAAGATATAATGTAATAGTTATTAAGTTATTGTAAAGTACCTACTACAATAAAGAGAGTCTGCTGCATCTAGAATGAGGTAAATCGAATTTTAGTAAATGACAGGGGTTTGGAGTTTAGAACGTAGGAACTTGAATGCTTATCTGCAACAAACTAAGCTTAGAGTAAAAGTTATTTATCTCGAGCTTTATTATAATCTTCTCTGTCTCGTTTAGCACATAGCGGAAATTTAGAAATGTGGGCAGTATACAAAGCCTGTTTAATTGTATTAATATTTTTAATGAACAAATAATGCTCGATTATATTGATAAATTAACTGGTTGATGATAAAACGTAAGTTTTTGCAGAAAAGCCCAAATAAATCTGAAAGACTGTTTAAGACAGGCATGCAACACACCGCCTAAATGCTAAATATTCAGTAATGTGAAGCATTTAGCACACATTCGCATGACTGTTGTTTTAAGTTTGTCTATTTTATTCTCCTCTGTTGTGCAAACAGTCATAGGATTATGTGTTCTCGTAAGCAATTTGGAAGTACTTAACACGTTTTGGATAGCTATGAGCTTCAAGTTCTTATTAACGATTAAATTTATTTTTTTGTAAAATTTACCATGGTAAATAAACTAGGCGTTACTTTAAAAAGTTCAATTTTCAATAAACCCCCACTTCGAAATATTAAGAGCTTGAATTATTGTATGATGAGTGAATAATTGGAACAGTATAAGATATCCTGTAAGCACCCCATTGCTTAGTAGTACCACTTAACATGATTTAATTACATATTTGAAGAGCTTAATATACAGTTTGAAGCCTCTCTTAATTAAGATGTAGTTTCCAAAATGTGTAATCTAAATGTAAATACTGGCAATAAAATATAAAATATTAGCTTTTCCTATAACATTTTTACGAAATGTTCTATGGAACATTTCACAAGCTAAAACAAGTTTCCAGCATTTAAAAAAGCTACTACATTTTATTATGATATCCAGCTACGGAACTAACAAAAACCTTGATTGAATAAAGGGTAGATAATGAAGTTATAAAATTTTCATAAAACTATTCCATTTAGATACTTTTTATTGCTCAAAATAGAACAGTTGCTCTTTTAAGAGAAAGTAATCCCTAGAGTTAAAAATGGAACTAAAAGTCTGTTTTAAAACGATAAAGGTGAAAATTTTAAATTCAAATTTTAAGTTGAATTTAATTTTTAATTTCAGTACACCTTTAAAATATAAGATTATTCTTATACTTTAGTTGTTACGGTAATTTATAAAAATATTTATAAAGTTACAATATACATTGTAAAGATATCTAACTATGGGTAGTAAGATGCTCTTATAAAACGACGATAGTAATTAATTTTTGAGAATTCAATGCGATGCCAATGGTTGAAATAAATTCAAGCTATCATTATTTAGAAGACAAAACATTACGGGATATGTTAAATCCACAATTCATCAAATGGTAAATGTTTACAAAGCATCTTGATCTTTCTAAGTAATGCTGTAAACATAGTCTAAAGGGTGATTTCGGTTGAGATGACCTTGCGGGTGAGATGACTAGATTTTATATTTCATAGACAGGTTCTGAGTTTTCACTATTTTATAGTAAATACTCAAAGTGTTGACAAAGACCCGAGTTAAGCTGGAACCCCCACTTAAACAAAACAAAAAAATGTATGGAGAGTTTGTTGCTACTTTGTTGCTGTTGCCGTTCTCGAGTTAAGGCAGATACACAATTGTCCGGTAACGGGAACGGGAACGGTAACGATAAAGAAGTTAAATGTACCTGCTCTTATGGACCTATGCACAACAAGCCGCTAACAAACCGATAACGCAGTTCATAAGAGCAGGTACATTTAACTTCTTTATCGTTACCGTTCCCGTTCCCGGGCAATTGTGCATCTACCTTTACGGCCATCTGAAACTGGGGGTTGCAGCTTAATATTAAGCTAGAACCTCCACCATTATAAGTTGTGAACGGAAAGCGCTGGAAAAAAAATAATCACACCATATTTTGTTGTTCTTGAAAAATGTGTTTATTTAAGTTATTTTCTCTTACCGTTCTCGAGTTAGGGCTATTTGAAACTTTAATATTAAGCTGGCATCCCCACCATTATAACTCTCGCTAGAAAAAAAATAATAACATCACACTTTGTTGCTACTTTGTTGCTAATATTTTGCAGCAAGCGCGAATTTGCTGCTCTTACCGTTCTTGAGTTACGGCCATTTGAAAGTGGGGATTCCAGCTTAATATTAAGATTTCAAATGGCAGTAACTCGAGAACAGTAAAGGAAGATAAGTTAAATACCACATTTTTCCAGAGCAACAAACTAGCAATAAAGTGTGATGTCATAATGGTGGAGGTTTGTAGCTTAATATTAAGCTGGAACCTCCACTTTCAGATGGTCATAACTCGAGAACGACAAGAGCAACAAATTCGCGCTTGCGGCAATAAATTAGCAACAAACTCTCCATATATTTTTTTTGTTAAGTGGGGGTTTCAGCTTAACACGGGTGTTGATAAGACGAACTGCACTACTGTCCAGTTTGCGTACGATAAGGGAGAAATTAGATGAGTTTTTTAAAATATAAAACTTAAATGCCGTAAGAAACATCTGCTTATTGTTTGAATTATTATTTATTTACATTTTGGTAGAGAATAATTACTTCATCCTGAAGCAGTGTGTTATTGTGGTATTTAATTTTCAGTGTTTTTTAAATTTCAGTGTTGGGATTTTAGGACGTTGTTATTAAGAAAATTAGTGAGTCATTTCTCCTGCACTCTCAGGTTACATGACCTTTTATTTTAAGGGATATAAAAATTATGCAAGATATGGCTGATTCATTTTCGAAAAGTAGTATTTTGATTTTGTGCCCCAAGAGTCTGATGACAGTCTTGAGAAAGATGATAATACTGAATATTTGAGATGTTGGGAGAAGTATAGCTATACATCTGAAAAAATGACTGGGTTTGATGTACGTGATGTGAAAAGTAATTTTCATGGTTTTTTACTTGTTTTTAATAAAAGATGTATTTTTAAATTCTCGCCAAAATGTATTTGAATCAAATTACAGTTTATATTATTTATATGAAAGCCAAGGAAGTTTCGCGTAGTTGCCAGGTTATTAATCGGATTGTAGGCAAGAACTCGATTGGTGTGCAACTCGATTGATGTGAAAGTCAATTTTCACTTAGGAAATTGGGGTTGGTAACTTAAATATAAAGCAGTGAGTTCCGTTAGTTATGGTTATACCATACTTTCATATATCGGCTGTTGGCCGAACAGTTTCGTTTGTAGTTATTTTTCGGGAAATATACTTTTGATCTACTTTTGGAGACCCTGACCAACTACATACTAACTAGCTCATATAGAACAAAACTTATTATGGCGTTTGCTTGATTTTACCTTATTATATTTATTTGTTTTCTTCATTTTCCGTGTTCTTTTTAGTTTTTAAATTTTTTCTTTTTTCGTCATTTCTAGTTTTGTTTCTGTTAAATTTGACCAAGTTTCCTATTATTTATAATTATTTTATTCTATTTCTCCTTTATTTCATCTTTTATTTAAGATTTTCACTTCACGGTACACCCGTTTTTTCAATAATTTTTAATATTCTAACATTTTTCTCACGTATTCTAATTTTATTTTCAATTGTCATTTATATTTTGATTAAGCATTCGCAATGATGGAATAGAAATTCTGAAACTATCATTTTTTATAATTTATTCAATTCAATTTTTACCACCTCACTTCTTTTAAAATTATTTTTATTTCGTTAATTCTGGATATTATTAAACAAAAATTTGGTTTTTGCTCAAGAATGTACATATCGGGTGGCCAATCAACCAGCCGAACATATGGAAACTGCAAATCAGTTTTTCAAGACTCCCGCTTGACATTATAACGGATAAAATTAAAAATGATATAAATCAAAAGAGAATCTTTTCCTCGTCCAATGCTATTCCATAATGGTAATTTGTTTCTTTGATTATTGTTAATAATTATAAATCTGTTGGAAGATGTATAATCGTTTTCTTATTATTTAAGATATCTGAAAATATTATAGAAATGAGTTAAAACTTTAAAACAATCATAATTGTTAATTTTAAATCATTTTTAGTCCACTGCATTTAGGATTTTCATACGGAATAATTCATACAATACGTTTCAGTGTGTTTTTGGCTTTAATAGGGTATTCTAAATAGTTTCTCAAAAGTCCCCAAATGTACCCCCTCGAATGTACCTGAACCTTGACGTGGTGAGGGGGCTTGCGTATTTTGAGGAAGCGGCGGGCGTGTACCTGGTAGGATACGAACCAGGGACTTAAAACCCCCTCGTGTTCGGTCTGTTATGGCACTCGGGTCTGGCCGGGGCTTAAAAACCTTTGTGCCTGGCGTGGCTGTCAATGAACCGGGATGATGGTCGTCGTGGAGAAATCAGACAAATACAGGTACCTGCGTGTTTGTGCCGTGCGCGGTGACCCGTAAGGCAGGATGAGGGGATCCTGGTGGCTGAGTCAGCCTGAGGGTGGCTGTTATTCCCACAGGTCTGGCAACACTCCACTTTGGCCCGGATTTCTGCTCAAACGGGAGGTCTAGACTAGTCCACCTAGATCAATCGGCTATGATTTTCCGTCAGAGGATTAGCAGGACGAGCTCTTGGGGGAGGATGGAGTGTGCAAACACCTCACCTCCCTGGGAGCTATATCTCTCGGGTAGCCCTGGCGTTGTTTACAGCGTCCCAGAACTGTGAGGCTCCGGTGAGGGTGGGGACCTCGAGAGATGAAAAATGTTATCTACTCACATGGATGAACAAACAAACAAAAAACCAGTCGAGTCATCGACAACAGCTCAGACGGGTGCGTCCGCTCAGGATACCCCGTCTAAAAATATAAATGAAGAGGTCAGCACTGCAGATCGACGCCCGCCAAGGCGTAAGGTCTGTGGTGCGGAAGCCAAACGCCGTAGGAGGGCCCGTTTGGCGGAGGTATCGAAAGATATCACTGCAAAACGCCCTACCGCTGTCGGCACAGCTCACGAACAGGCCAGGCTTTCAAAGCCACCGGTTCATGGAGCTAAGAAGTCACCCACAGGTGTGACAAAGAAACGGGTGCGCTCGCAGGACTCGCTCCCCTCGCCCCTGAGCAATCAGGGAAAGAGGCGGAAACCTGCAATAATGCCACCCAAAAGACCCTCCACCAGAGCGGAGTCTGTCACCTACAAGGAGGCTGCTGAGAAGCACCTTCGAGTAGCAGTGATAGACCGCTCAAATCCCCTGGGAAAGCTCACCGAGACCCAGGTTGAGATGGTGGAAGGTAAACTTACCACCGCCTTGGATGTCTTCATTGACACAAGGCCTGGTGAATCAGTGCAAGCACCCACTTTCAAAGGGTTCCATTACTCAGGACAGATCCTTCGGATCACCTGCTGTGATCAAGGTTCCCTTGAATGGCTGCAAGCAACCATTGCAACCCTCACAGAAATGTGGGAGGGGGCAAAATTAGATGTTGTCCAGGTGGATAATCTGCCCAGGCTGACCAGGGCAACCCTTTGGATCCCCGGGGAACCGGAATCCACTGACGCTGTCATGAGACGCCTGGCTGCTCAGAACACCTGGGCAAAAATAAAAGAATGGTGTGTCTTCTTCGACTCGGTCAAGGAAGAGCCGAAAGGCAAACTCCTTGTTCTCGGTGTCGGACAGGAAGACGATGCCGCCATCAAAGCGAAAGGAGAGAGGTTGAACTACAAGTTCACCTCTCTGAAAATCAGGCTGCAGAGATTTGAGGATGACTCTGCACCCAATACGATGCCGACAGACACCACATCCACTCCGATGGAGATGGGCGAAGGTTCGGGTGGTGTGTCTGCGGGCATAATGGAGTAGGATGCTCTTCAAGGCAGGCCAAATGGCTTCCCTACAAGAGTGGAACCTCCTACAAATCAACCTCCAGCACTGTCGAGGGGCTGTTGCAACCCTATGCCGCCACCTCGACTGCTGCAAGGATACAATCGCTCTTATTCAAGAGCCATGGTTAGTAAAATCTAATGTAAAAGGTTTTACAAAACTAAACGGCACTGTTTTTACAGGAGGTCACACAAACAAAATTAGGACATGTATTTACATACCTAACAACATTCAGGCCAACCTTCTGCCACAGTACAGCGACGGCGACCTCACAGCGGTGAGGCTCAGCTGCGACTTTGGCAATGGTCAACAGGATATCATTATGGCATCAATCTACCTTCCAATAGACTCACCCGAGTCACCACCCCCACGGGGGATGGTGGGGCTGGTGGAATATTGTGAGCAACAGAAGAAACACCTAATAATTGGTTGCGACTCTAACTCCCATCATCACGCATGGGGAAGCAGGGAATGCAACGGTCGAGGTAAGTCTCTATTAGATTACTTTATTAGTACAAACCTAGAAATTCTTAATCGAGGGAATGACCCCACTTTTTACGTGTCATCCCAACGCAATTCGGTGATTGATATCACCTTAGCGTCGTTAAGCATTTCAAATTATATATATGATTGGCATGTGTCTAACGAACTGACATTGTCGGATCATAAATGGGTTTGCTTCAAGTTGAAAGCTAAAAAAGTGGAACCCAAGCAATTTCGAAACCCTAGGAGAGCTGACAGGCTGGTCTTCCTAGACCACCTCTCCTCGTCCCTGGAGGTCGATATGCAGGCAGAAACTTTCACAAAAGAATATTTAATAACTACTGAGGAGATTGAACTGTATGCCGATACGCTGCAAAACTCCCTCACAAAATCGTATGAGATGTCCTGTACCCTACGGACTGCTGGATTACGGGGTCGAGCAACACCTTGGTGGTGCAAAGAACTCGACCAGCTGAGGAGGGTGACCAGGAGGCTCTACAATAAGGCGCAGAACTCAAAAAATGACACTGACTGGACAGCGTTTAAGACGCACCAGTCGGAGTATAAGAGAACAATACGTCAAAAACAACGCGAATCGTGGAGGATCTTCTGCAGTGGCATTGAATCAACTGCCGCAGCAGCAAGAATAAAGAAGATCATTTCAAAAGATCCACATCAGCAGCCAGGCAGTCTGCGTCGAGAGGACGGCTCGTACACAGAGAGCCTCTCGGAGACTGCTGAAATCCTGCTAAAAACACACTTTCCCGATAGTAGACCTGCTTCGGATTTCGGCTGGGACAAGGCGACGGGCCGGTCACCGACGGCGATAGATTGGGAAACTGCAAAGAAGGTCGTGAATGAGACCAAAACGAGCTGGGCAATTAAATCATTCTGCCCCTTTAAATCGCCCGGGCCTGACGGGGTATTTCCGGCCCTACTACAGTGGGGACTGGACGTGGTGCTCCGTCACCTGGTGCGGGTGTTTAGAGCATGCATTGCACATGCCTATATACCAAAAGGATGGCGGACGGCAAAAGTTGTCTTTATACCCAAGCCAGGTAGAAGTGATTACTCCCTGGCCAAATCTTTTAGACCTATCAGTCTCACTTCGTTCTTTTTGAAAACGTTGGAGAGACTGTGTGATAGAGAGATCCGCGAAGTGGCTCTGTTTCACAGACCACTACATGCGAATCAACATGCATACATCCAGGGGAGATCGACCGAATCGGCGCTACACAAGGTAGTGGAGCGCATAGAGAGGTCACTGGACTACAGAGAGTCCACCCTGGGAGTGTTCATTGATATCGAGGGGGCTTTTGACAAAGCCACCTTCGGAAGTATAAACGCTGCTCTGCAGATCCACGGCGTTTCCGCGACCATCGCGAGATGGATCAGTTTTATACTGAAGTGGAGAATCGTGGAGATCAGAGTTGGGGACGTTGACATTAAAGGAGTTGTAACAAGGGGCTGCCCTCAGGGGGGAGTACTCTCCCCGCTGCTGTGGGACATGGTGGTAGACAGCCTTCTGAAACTCTTAAATGACATGGGATACCACACCATAGGATACGCAGATGACATCGTCATACTGCTCACTGGAAAATTTGAGAATGTCTTATGCACCCTAATGCAGGATGCTCTCAAGATTTTAGAGAAGTGGTGTAAAGAGCACTCTCTCTCGGTTAATCCGGCAAAGACAGAGCTTGTTCTTTTCACCCAAAAGAAAAAGCTACCGACCATGGTCATGCCTAGCTTAACAGGGACTCCCTTAAAAATAGCTGATCAAGTCAAGTATCTGGGAATAATACTGGACAAGAAGCTGAATTGGGGAAAACATTTACAAATGAAACTAGAGAAAGCGAGAATGGCCTTCTGGCAGTGTCGGGGAGCAATGGGACGGTCTTGGGGTTTATCCCCCAAGATCACCCTCTGGCTCTATACGGCAGTCATTAGACCCATGCTCTGCTACGGATCCCTTGTATGGTGGCCCAGAACCAAACAAGTAACAACAGCGTCCTCCCTACACCAGACCCAGAGATCAATCTGTCTGGCTGTAACTGGAGTGATGCGAACGGCCCCAACTGTAGCGCTTGAGACCCTTCTCTGCCTCCCTCCACTTGATCTTCATGTGCAGGAAACGGCGGTCAAGGCAGCTCTCAGGTTGCGCAGTTGGAAAGCCTGGACTCATAGGCGAGGAACTGCGGGCCATATGCAGATCTTGGAGGAATATTCCAAAGGAGTACCTCTTCTGCTACTTGAATCCGACAGAATCCACCCTAAATATATATTTGACAGGAAATACAATGTACTGTTAAACGCAAACGAAACATTCGATTACGATATACATCTCTTTTCGGATGGCTCCAAAAATAATGTTGGATCGGGTGCAGGAATTTTCTCTGCTGAACTTGATCTAAACATAAGTATACCGCTGGGTAAATATACATCTGTGTTCCAGGCGGAGCTTGTGGGTATACTACACTGCGCAAAAATAGTTCAGGATAGGAGTATTCTGAACAAAAACATACAAATACTATCAGACAGTAGAGCGGCTTTGGTGGCACTTCGGGGCCATAAAGTCACTTCTGGTCTGGTGCTTGATTGCATCCGGGCACTGAATGATATATCAACTCAAAATGTCCTTTCTCTCTGCTGGGTTAAGGGACATAAAGGTAACGAGGGTAACGAAAAGGCTGATGAGCTGGCAAGAAATGGCTCCAATGGTCTTCCCTGCGGCCCGGAGCCGATGATCACGCCCGCCGTCAAAACCATAGATACTCTCCTAAAACACTATACCCTAGAACTGCACACCAGCAGATGGCTACAAGGAACTACATGTAACCAAGCTAGAGCAGCAATACGCGTGCCTTCATGGAAACATGCAAGATACTATATGAAGCTGTCCAGAGTCAATCTGCGGACAATTGCAGGGATACTGACTGGACATTGCAGATTAAATAAACACCTCCACAACATGGGGTTTGCAGATGACCCTTTATGTCGTGGATGCAACGAAGAGGAGGAAACAGCTGAGCATGTGCTCTGTTACTGCCCAGCTCTGACTTCTATGAGAGGATCCATGTTGGGAGACTTCTGGCCCGACATGGCCAGAATCAGTGGCACCCCACCCGCCAGGATCCTGGAGTTCATCCTCCAGTTGGGATGGCTTGAGGAATGACGGGGCGCGGGGCCGCTGAAATTGGAGGTAGCACAATGGGCCCAATTTAGTGGCCTAAGTGCGTGTGAGTTTTCTTGCCCTCCACCTACAATCCAGAATCCAGAAGTCCCCAAAGATTGGGTGTCCGCTAAAGTTTTCAGGGCCTGAAAACGGCTGAAATTTCAGTTCCAAAATTAATTTTTGTGAATATCTCAATTTCTATAGGATTTAGGTAAAAAATACATCAGATAAAAAAGTAAGCTGAAGAAATTTTCGAGAAATTACTAAGATAGACATTTTTTCATATAAGCAACCGTGTCCATGATACACGCGAGTGAAATGTCATCTGAAAGCAGGTAAGTATAGTAATATAATATAATTTTGAAGGCAAGGGAAGGGTTTTAGAAAAAAATGTTATTCTATATTTCGTTTTAGATTTGCTCACTTTATCGATTGAAAAAAAAAAAATTTGAAATTGGAAAATTTCTTCAAAAAATGTAACATATTTTTCGATTTGAGCTCTTCGAAAGGACCGTTACGTTGTGGATGGATTTTTAACAATCACGCTCGTCAATTGTCGACGAATACACGTTGGACATATTATAAATTTTCCTTTCGTTGTGAACCTTTTTTCTCGCCAAAACATTACAAATTCATGCATGTTTATTGTTTTATTATTTTTATTATTCATGGTAATATTTTGGCGAGAAGAAAGGTTCACAACGAAAGGAAAATTTAATATGTCCAACGTGTATTCGTCGACAATCGACGAGCGCGATTGTTAAAAATCCATCCACAACATAACGGTCCTTTCGAAGAGCTCAAATCGAAAAATATGTTACATTTTTTGAAGAAATTTCCCAATTTCAAATTTTTTTTTCTTTCAATCGATAAAGTGAGCAAATCTAAAGCGAAATGTAGAACAATATTTTTGTCTAAAACCCTTCCCTTGCCTTCAAAATTATATTATATTACTATACTTACCTTCTTTCAGATAGGATTGGTTTTAGATACACTCGCGTGTATCATGGACACGGTTGCTTATATGAAAAAATGTCTATCTTAGTAATTTCTCGAAAATTTCTTCAGCTTACTTTTTTATCTGATGTATTTTTTACCTAAATCCTATATAAATTGAGATATTCTTAAAAATTAATTTTGGAACTGAAATGTCAGCCGTTTTCAGGCCCTGAAAACTTTAGCGGACACCCAATCTTTGGGGACTTTTGAGAAACTATTTAAAACACCCTATTAAAGGCAAAAACACACTAAAACGTTTTGTATGAATTATTCCGTAGTTTGCTTGATTTTTTGACTATAAGCAGTGTTTTTTAACAGTGTTTTATAATTAAAAGTAAACAAGTGTTTTTTAAAAGTCAAGTCGCGTGGTTATCTTGTCAAATTAATAAAAATTGTCAACACGTTTTACTATGACATAAATTCCTGCTTCCCATTGTATTAATTTGCAGTTATACAAATATAGAAATGCAAAACCAAATTTTTAATGCTATAATGATATTAATGGTTGTTTAATTTTCAGCAACTGTAATTAAATAACTATTCTAATATAATTATTTTACCAGGTAGAATGGCAAACCTGCTCTGCCGCCCTATTACCTAAGCTCTGCAAGACCTCAACAATTAGCTCGGCCTGTGGCTTCGCACTTAGATCTTTATCGAAAACTTCTTGATTACGACATTCTCGATATATTTTCTCCCTTTTTAGGGCTAAACGATATCGCCAGAGCAAAGAAATGAACCAATCAGAGGTGTCAGATTTCCAGCTAATCTAGAAGTGGCCAAACATTAATTTGTTTAGGTAATGTAATTTTTAGCAGGATACCGTGCGGCCACTTCCAGACTACCTAGACGGCTGACACTTCTAATTATTGATGTATTCGTTTACTACCAATATACAATAATCGTTGACGTGTTAACGACGTTTAGAGCGAAACAGGCAGCAAATATGTCCAGAACAACATACTTACGCAAGAAACTTTTGGTAAAGATTTAAGTACGAGGTCGCACGCCGAACTAATTATCGCACTAGGGCGGCCGATAGACCGACCATACTACCTTCTTCTTCTTCTTAGTCGTATTGTTCGTTTCCGAACGTCGTGACCCATCTCTTTCTATGTATGTGATGTGCGTTCCAAGTGTTTTCACATACATAGAGGACCTACTTGTTTAACGTGGGCTCCGAACCACGGGAAGTGTAATACACTTCAGTTTGAGATGGGCGCTCTTGGCAAATTACCTCGGTGGTTTGCCATTGCTTTCCGAGGAGAGACGGCCAGAATAAAGTTCTTACCCTGCCCGGATTCGATCCGAGCGTTTCGCATTAGCAGTAGACGCACTTAACTGCCAAAGCTGTGACCATCTCCATACTACCTAGTAGTCAACAATAGATAAAAAGAGTAGTTCAATCAGCCTTCTTTTAACCCGACGTTATCAATGATTGGCCACTATGAGAAGTAACGTTAAAGTATATTTATTGCTATCTCATTTAACCTGAACATATTCTTTTTATGATATACCCTGTTTAATAATAGGAATACTCTAGGTTGAGATGAAAATCAGATAGGAATCTTTAAGAGAAAAGCAAAAAAGTTGCGGATCAAACGCGACCAGTCTCAGTAATTAGGAACGGTAAAGAAAACTTGAAAACCAAAAATAAAGCAAACGATTATTTGGCTTCGCCACATAAAATTCATCATTAAAGTATGTAGGAAGATGCTTTAACAACTTATAAATAAAATGATTTCTAAATATTTGAGTTAACTCAAAAATTCACCGAAAATTGCGATAAAACGTAATATACGGAAATAAAATTTTCTAAAAGAAGAGATTAGATTTAAAATAATTAGGCTAATGTAGCCCATAGCTGGTCCTATGGAAGTCTACCAAGAAAAGATCTGGCTTTCGAACTGAGCACGGGTGAGCCCAAATATTGATCTTTTGAAGCAACGATGAACAATCGATATTGTCGTTCAAGAGTTTGAACATGAACAACAAGTTCAGGTACTCTCGCTCTCGCGAGAATAAAAGCTATCAATTTTGACATTTTGATGCCATTCAAAAACTTTGAATTATCGAAAGTATGCATTTTGGTTGATAGTTACCAACATAAAAACGAGCTTTTCCTTTAAAAATAAGCGTGATAGATGAAATCTTCTATATGCACCAGGAAAGCAAGACGTCTACAAACATCTATAAGTTACTGTTATTTGATTATCAGCTATTTTTGGCTATTGTTAAATTTGAGCATAACAGTAACCTAGAGATAACCCTGTCCACCAGGTGTCGTGAAAAAGCCATCTATCGAATTGAAAATATACAAAATAGTTTTGATACATAGTTCCATAAGAGCTGTCCCTCTAGATATATATCTTCTTTGGTTTTGTTGAAGGTTGACAAGGAAAATTATTTTATTTGTATCTGAAAGAATTGACAAGATAAATTGAAATAATTTAATATTTCGTAGTCTGCAATTTTTGTAAAATAACCGATTATTAATAATTATCAGAACCACAATATATGTTCTCACGTAAAACGATTGCGTTACGATTTGTTAATATAATCTCTATAAAAATAATCTTATCATTTTTATTTTTGGCGTCTATGTGCAAGGTTTATGTAGTTTTCTCTGTTTTAGTTTCATTGCTCTTACATGAAGCTACCCTTAGCATTTTTGTTTAAAGTGTTTTTTTATGTTTTTCCGAGCAGCCTGGAGCATAAAGATAAGAATAATTTGCTTAAAACACAGCAATATTCTTATAATCTATACATATACTAAAAGTCCTTACTGTTTCAACACTTGATCATTGGTCCCATCTGTCAATTCTACAATTTTAGGGTTCTGTGTACGGTGGTATAACCAGAGATTTTATGATCTGTTTCCGTTTCTGTCCGTCCGTCTGTTTTCCCGCATAATTAAAACATCTCGTGACTGATTTTACATTGTTACATATCGTCCCTTAATACTATAACTAGGTAACTCGAATTTTGGCTATTTTGAGTTAGCTACATGTAACCACCTAATTTTACCCACTTTATTTAGTGCTACAACTAGAAATGTTCTATTATGTTTCTAAATATCAAATATCCACTTGCTAAAAGTAGATAAGTCCCAGATCCCTTCAATGCTGTTATGCTATAAGTGCATAATTTGAGATACCAAGTTGTGCAAATTCCGAACGTTATGTATAGCAACATAGTATGTCCGCGACCTTCGAAAGACAGTTGAGATATCTATTTCTGCAATTGTGAAGTTTTATAGTTTTATTCTTTATAATTATTATGTATTTTCTCGATTTTATTTTTGTATTATGTATTAGTACTATATATCAGTCGTTATGAATAAAACTTATTTTGAAACATACAAAGTTAAAATAAAATAAAAGAACTAGATAAGTCTGATTTTTCACATTTTTATTAGTGCTATAACTATGTAGATATCTTACTTCTAATTAAAAATTTCCTAAAATATAAAACATTAGACTGTGAGGGTATTAAATACATTTAACTTACATAAGTAGCTAAAGTTTTAAACGTTAAAACAAAAATAATTTTGAAGTTTAATACTTTTTTTTGCTATTGTAAACTTGAAACTCCATTTACTCAATATCAGTAATTTCAAGTTACCTAGTTATAGTATTAAGGGGACGATATAATATACTAAATAATTATAATCTCAGAAAGAATGGAAACGCCTGATTATTTTTAGTTATATGGTGTCAAATGAATACCAACTACAAACTTTCATTAAAATATGGCGATCAAAATTTATTAGTTAACAACTTTTCAAACCAAAAGGGTAGCTGTATAGAAGCTTAGGAACTACGGTCATCCGAGTTACACCTTGTTTATCGTTGGATATCGATTCAATTTGCAAACTATCGATTAAAAGAAACATAAGTGAGCAATCGCTCCATGAATTTGACCTTTTGAATTTGAATTGAAGATCTTTTTTACGAGGTAAATTTTTTAACATAATAATATAATCTAGTTTATCGTGATAATTTTTTACAATAGGAATAAATATTTACAATCTTCAATGTATATTTTAAATTGAAATAATATTCACTGGATCGCAAAAAATGTATATTTTAATTATGCTTAATCGCAGCAATTTATCACCTATAAAAATTTAATAGATTTCCATTATTTGAAGGTTTATAGCTATCTAAATTATTGAAAACTATCAATTTAGAGTTGTGATTTAATTTTGAACGAAAAATGTACATTCTTATTGAGATAGTTGAGAAGCTTGTGAAAGTAAGCTTTGCATAAGTGTATTGTAATTTGGCGATATTATTACGTATGGTTACTATTTCAAACTCATCTGAGTAAAGGAAAACCACAAGATTCACACAATTGGAACTATTGTTAAGCTTCTTATACGCAACATTACAAATATTGTACAATAGAATTACAAAGAGGACTGCTGTTGCTGTTACAATTCATTTCTGCGCAGTTTGTATGGTTTCCGGTTTTACAACCGTTGATACTACGTTATACAACAAAACTTGCGAAATTTGCTACTATCGTGCTCACAAACACCCTCGAATGGACTGCTTCCGAATCTAATAACAACTTTGCTTGCTTGCCTTTACGATTAGATCTCCTGACAACAATCAGCATAAATCTGCACGCAAAATGAAATTTTAGTAAAGAAAACAAATCAGGAATTTAATATTTGCCGGATAAAACGGTATATCACTTTTTTGTATTTCTACCTAACAATGGTTTCTATTTAATTACATAATTTTTTGTTTCTTTAAATCATTTTTTAAAAGTCTTGTATTGCACATAATATTATACAAGACAACCAGAAACGTTTTAAGAAGAATGGTAAAGTGGTTCAACAAATATATTATTGCGTCGAGACATTTTTATAGAAAATAGTATTTCCACGAGACAGCGCCATGCACTCACCTATTTTAAATAGCTTCATAGATTCTGTTTAGTATCGTTGAACAAAAATGTCTTTTTTCTCGGACTATTAGAAAAGTCGTAGCTAAATTTAACCTCTTTAAAAATAATATTAACGAAAAACATAAGCAATTAATGTAATATAGTTCTGGCAGTTGAATAATGCAGTAGTATATTACACCTAACTAATTATTAAATCATACTCAATATACTTCTAAACACAAAAATTTACACGCAATTTTTTTTCATTACAGCCTACAGTGTGAAAATGAAGCATTCTACATTTGCTAAACTAATTCTGTCACGCTAACCTAAATGAAAATTCTCTTTAAACTCAATTACCGCGCTTATAACTTCATTATAAAAAATCAACAAAACTTTCAATATTAAAAATCAGGAACTGCGGTAAATAAATTGGTTGTTAATTTTTTTAATTAATAAAACAGCTGCTTGGTCTAATCAATAATCGATTACTTTGATGTTGAATGTAATTAATATTGTAAAGTTAAACTGCAAGTAGGACACTTTTTAATTAAAATTTTAAATGAACAACGCGTATTGAAATCATTTTGGCTAGAAAAATGCTAAGTATTTAAAGCTGGTAAATGGCTACCAGATAAAATCAATAAAAAAAATTGTATATGACACGCAATGTGCACCATGCAAATTTCCATTTATTGTGATTATTGATCATAAGCAACTTCTGGAGTTTAAATTATAATAATTGCAAAAATAACGTTTTCATGCAGTTATCCATAAATATAACTTAACGTTTAACGTGAATTGCAAACCACGGCACAAGAAATTTGAGTGTAACCCGGATTAGAACAAATGACGTTTACATCAGAAGTCGAACTCCTTACCAATATGCCAAACTACCTATTAGGATAAGTAAAGATAACCAAAACGGATTAGTAGAGTGCGCAGTTTAGTGTGAAAGACTATTTACTATTTTCAAATATGTACTACAAAAAATTCAAAGCAAATGGATGAGGCTGAAAAAATAACACAAGCAGCTTGTTGTAAGTTTTAGAGTGAATTCTAGTATAATAAATAAATCATTTTTAACTGTATTAATATCAATGTAACTTAAATTTACTTATTTAGATTAACTACCTAGTACAGATAGCAATTGAAGTAATTTAGTACCTACTATAGTTGCTTTCATTTAAGATTACCCAAGAATTATCGTTTGCCACTAGCGTCGCGTCGCTATAAGAACAATTATTTACGTACGTAAACTCTAAAAAAAAAACAATGACTGTAAATTAATTAACACACAAATGCTATTAAATAGTCTAGTTATAAAAATAACAATAATTACTATGTAGCAGTTTAAAACTCTCCTTAGGTAATTCAAAAGGAAAGCTACTTATACTTCAATTATTAATGTCCTTTCGGCTATACCTTCGCTATCGGATTTGCTGATGACGTCAATGCACTTGTCGGAAATGTGATCCCATTTTGGAAAATCTGGTCAGAATAAAAAATACGATGCGTCCAATGCGTAGTAGTGAAAAGGTACAGCAGTAAAAAGAATCGATAACATAATTAATTACTATGTAACTGGTTTTTTCTTTTGACCTTGATGGTTGGCTAGACTTATGTAAATATACAACTACACTAGAACTCCGATTATCCGAGCTAATATAGAGCGAAAGTAATTACCATTGATAATCGAAAAATCAGATTACACAGAATTCTCGCAACAATGCAAAAATATTTAAAAAAGTTTTTAATTTTTTGCGCCAGCATGACTTACTAATTACATCACTATTGCATTATTTATCAACAACCGCAGATGGAATGACATGGGAGATGTTTTTCTGGGTTAACCGGTGAACTTGATAATTCCTATAAAGCTGCGTCCCCATCTGAGCATTTTTACGGACACGAAAACGTGCCCACACCTTCTGCTGGCTCCACACAGCTTTTGTGCGCGCAAAAATGTTTAGATGGGGACGCAGCTTTAGATGCTTCTACGTATAGTATATATTATAACCAGTTTTGAAGAGATGCCGTGTGTTCAGTTGAATTGGTTTATTTAAAACGTTACCAAGAACGATGTGGTTGTGGTGGGCAACTTTATCTTGGCGTTTCTATTCACGATGTATCGCAAAACCGAATTGAATTTATTGGAAGTGATGTTCAAGCAACGATAAGAAAACTGTTTGGACTACTCATCACTGTTCTACCTATAACGCAAACAATGGCATCAAATTTGAATTTGTGCCATAATGAACTTCTATTATTAATTTCTCTAAATACCGAAAAATAATACACGGCGACAGTTTTTAGCGGATGTTATAGGACGTCTTTATCAGTTGGCCGTTTTTAAACGAATGATTTTGATACCATTTTCTACAGCGTAGCAGTAAACACTGCTGATGGCTTATATGCAAAAATAATTTTGATTTATTGTTTATTTAATTAGTGAATTTGAAGTTAACTTACAGATGTACATAAAAATTGGCAAGAATAAATTTACAACTGTATCTCTGCGAAATAAAAGTCATTTTAGGTAGCATAATTTCATAATGTCTAATTTATTCTAGATTACAATTTTATATTATAATATAAAATTTAATATAGTATAAATTTAATATAAAATGTTTTTTGTACTTGATTAAAATAAATTAATGTTTTAAAATATAAAATAAATAACAATATCACATTTCATAGCTTTTTGAAAGCAAAACCGATGGACGCGTATGTTTACAATTAATTTAATGAATGAAAGGCTATTCGTAAAGTCCATAGGTTGGTGTAGGAAGTTCAAGGTGTCTCTTTTGATTTGGTTTTGTTTTCAAAATATGCATTAGGTTTTACATTAGTCCAAAGTCAATAAAACAGTTGGGTATAATATCTAAATACACCTCAAACTTCTTGTAATACTAATTTTAAAACTATGATATTTCGAAGACTACTGACATACATAAGTCCACTCTTTAAAACTTCTTACAGAAAATAAACGTTATAAAGCACTATGCTTTGCAACGTTTGTTTTATACAGCGTTACATCAATTTCAATCTACACCTCGTATTTAGTTATGATAATTATTTTGATGGAACAAAGCTAAATGGTGGTAGCACCGTTATTTATTAATATCTAAGTTCGAGTTTTTCTACCAGTTTTCAACCTGTCATTTATTCGAGCTATTTTTTATTATTCGGGTTGTCATGTTTTGAATCCTAAAGGACTCCTTTAGAATATTGAGTTGCCTTTAACTCTCGTGGAATACTTACTTTTCCTATGAATGCATAAAATCAAGAACCATTGATTTAACTCATTTTCATAAGATTAATTATTGTAACATCTTTTTATTGTAACATCAAATTAAATGCTTCGTTATGCTAAATGATGTAATGTTAAATATCTTGCATGAACTCACCAAAACAAAGATTCTAGTTGATCAGCAGGTAACCGAATTGATTGTCTTCTACCAGGTAAGAACTGATTAATTTGGAAACCTTAATCGTACGACTTTAATTTGTCAGCAATTGGAACGAATTTTGAAACACCCAAATTCTCCCTTTGGAGATTTCACGCTATACCAAGTGCTACCGAGGGTGGTTCGATTTATGCCGGACTTCTTATAAAACCCACAATTTATGAGGTGTAAAACGAAATGTAATTTGAAACTAAAGTACTCAATAAAGACAATATTTCCGGGTGTCGAACTCACATCAATGTATACATCTTCAAAAATTCCCACAACAAAGCTTAACTCTTAAACTTATGAATTTCCCAAAATTTAAAGCGTTAAACAAGATTGCTTCATGCATTTTATAGTTTGAAGAAATGAAGAAAATGCTAATTTATAAACTTTCGTTTTAGACATTATCTTCAAACTAACAAATCTGATCATCTCAATCATATTCTAAATTGAAAATTGGATCATACTGACCTAATACAAATCGAACAGACAACTGTATGTTTAAACCACAACCAAAGTTTAATAATGTTAATCTTATTTTATAAGCTAATTACCGGGTGAACTCATAAAAACATCATATAACAGCTTACATCATAAAAATTATTTCATTGTGAAGTAAATTAATATGATTACCTTATATTCTATAGTAAAACTTAAATTTTAAAATTCATATAGACTCATTGTACTGTTAGTATTTTGAGGTGCTTGAATAAGTAAAAAAAGATGAATCTTAGAGAACTAAAGTAAATACTTTAAACTTCAACCATCAATCTCTTTTGAGCTGCCTATTTAAAATGTACGCATTTAAAAATAGAAACAACAAACGGTGAGATTTTAAATTTCACATTTTAGTCAAAGTGCGGCTATGCCTAATTAAATAAATTTTGAAATGTCAATCACTTTTCACTACAGAGTTTTATTATTTTTATTAACACAAATTGATTTACTAGGGCATAATAGTACTACTTAGATTATTTCTATTGATGTTAGCTATATGTAGTACATATTACTATTATGTGTTTATTAATATTGTGTATCAACTAGTATGTGAATTGTTTGCTTATGAAAATTATAAAATAACAAATTGAAACGCTGGAAAGCGCTGGTATATTGAGTTTGAAATTTTTTCCAAAATTTTATATGGTCCAATTTTTAATTCATCTAATTTCTTTCTGTTTAACCGATTATCGTTTTCAACATATATACGGAGTCTCCCACGTTTAATTCGCACTTTCTTCTGTTTTTATCGGAATGTTGTTTATTATAATGGTGTGATTTTATGGTATTTTCTACGGCTAGTTTTCTATCTTGAATTAAATCATTATGTGTTGTTTCCTGTTTCAATTCCTCTGGTAAAATATCAACATTTTTTCCTTCTAATAAATATTTAGGGGAAACTCCTGTTACTGTATGTTCCGTTTCATTATATCTCTGGGTGCATTCATGTGCTATGGTCGCCCAGGCCAATTATTCCTTTCTTTTATTAATTTTACATCTAATCTTATTTACCAGTGTTTGATTAAGTCTTTCATTTAGACCATTTGAGAATGGTGCATTTATTGCAGTAAAGATAATGGGTATATTATTCTCTTTATCTCAAAAGTTTTTAAAATCTTTCGAATTTATGCCTGGATATTGATCTGATAGAATCATGCCAATTTTATTGTTCTGCATCACTTTTTGAACTAGGTTTATAAAATCACTCGAACTTTGAGTTTTTGAAGTCAAAATGTAGGCATATCTCGTGGAAGTAATCTAATAGATCACTTATTATTAAATACAAATACCTGGTTTTGTAAAACTTTTATTAGTCAGTAAATTTTTTTCTTTTAAAAGCATTACTGGTGTATTTCAAAGTAATTACATTTTCATTTTACTTCAATAAATACTTTATAACAATAAATTGGTTTATTATGCATTAGCAAACTTTTGGCGCTTTAACAAAGTTTTTATTAGATAAACTTTTATACCGAATTCATTGTGACATTGTGGAAGAAGAGTTTATTAAAGGTCAAGGTACGGTATAATATATTATTTAATTACTTAATTCATCCATGATCACAATTTATTGTGGACGGCGATTCTAGCACCGCGGCGGCATTACCCCGTTGGATGCACAAACTAATTTTTTATATTAGGAAACCCTTTGCACGGCAATTAGCAATATATCCGATTATCGTAGTGTATCAGCAACAAAAGCTGAGAAATCTACGTTGATTGCGAAAAAGTGTTTTAAGTCATAGCGTACTTATTAAGCCAGATATTTAATAGAATACCTTTTGCCTAAGTGTAAAGTAACTAACGAAATTGTCAGTTTTTCGTAATTATTATTTACTTATGTACACTACCGTCCAAAAGTTTGGAAACAAAAGAATAATAATAAAAACTTTTAGTTTTTTTAATATTTTTACATTTTTGATTTTATTTATATAAAGTTTTGAAAGAATATATTACTAACTAAGATTTATAGGCAAAAGAGAAGCGAGAAGCATGTTTTGGATCATTGTCCTGCTGCATTTTAAAGGGAGAGCCGATCAGTCTTAACCCCGATGGTAATGTGTTCTCTTTGCGAAATATTCCTTTGATTTCCGCTAGGTCACCTACCCCAGAGGCACAAAAACATCCCCAAACAAGCACTGGACCCACCCCCCATGTTTAACAGTTGCAACCATACATTGATGTAACATCTTTTCAGATGCTTGTCTGCGAACAAAAACTCTTCGTTTGCTACCAAATATTTCAAACTTGGATTCATCGGTCCAAAGGACCTTTCTCCATTGGTCCAACGTCCAATCTTTATGTTGCTTTGCCCATTGAAGACGCTTTTTTTTTATTTTGAGGTCTTAACAGCGGTTTCCGGACTGCTACACGTCCAGAAAGTCCGGCAGCTATTAGTCTTCTTTTAACCGTAGTTCTTGACACTGGATTAACCCTCGAACTATTTAACTCTGCCCTTATTTCGGGTGCCAGTAGCTTTAAACCGCATAATTGTGTAGTGTACGCCCTTAAGTGAAATTTTTAATTTATTTGCAATATAATGCAAAGTTTTATTTTCATTGTAAAGCGCAATAACTGCACTACGGTTTTCTACACTCAGTTGATTTTTTCTTGCCATTCCGACACACAATTTCACTCAAAACAAATTAACGAATGGTTAAAATTTTTGAATGCAGCTTATTTTATATTAATTTGCAACTTGCAAAGGGTGGTAATAGTATATTACAGGCCAAGGTTGTGAAGGCCGTCATTATTGCCCTAGCGCCAAGATTATATTCCGAGGTGCTTTGCACCGAGGAATATAAGGCGCGGAGGCAATAATGGTCTTCACAACCGTGGTTTATATACGATTTTTTCCACTACTAGATTTATTACCATTTTTTTAAATTCTTTTTAATAAAAATTTTTTCAAATTTAAAATATTTATTTCAAATGACAGTTTTGTTTTGTTGATTTGACAGTTGTTGACAAATTTAGGTTATTAAATAAAATAAATCGCGGTTCGTCAAATTAACAATGGATGGCGCTGTCACTTGCTGTCACATTTAATTCGATTTTTTTAAATTTTTAAAATTAAATTAATGTATTAAAAAAGCGTTTTGAATAGTTTAAATACAATTAATTAGCATTTCTTGGTTATTCTAAATCATTTAATAACAACATTTTTCTTTAAAATAGTCGCCAAGTTATCAAAAAATGTCATTTTGTTCATTATTAACCAGTGGTTAATAATGGAAAATTTATTCACCACTAGTCGAAAACGTGTCACTTCTTGAGCAACTAACCTAAGTAAAAATGATAGCCTATATTATGACTAGTAGTGGAAAAAATAAATAAATCCAGTGTTTTGGGTTATTCCGTGGTTATTCCCATCGTAAAATTACAAGAAAAGGTAAAAAAACAAGTTTTAGTACACAATAGGTTTAAAATTTGTCGGTTCCGTTCGGCACGTGTTAAGTCTTAGTAATCCCAACATCTGTGTAATTCTTTCTATACAAATGTATGGAGCCGTTTTGGCGGCTTCCTTCTTAAATTTCTGCATTTGTAACAAAAAATTGATGTTGTGTGAAAATTATTTCAAATTTAAGTGGTATTTTCCAAAAAAATTATTCATATTATAAACAAAATTCAAGTGTTTCCAAACTTTTGGACAGTAGTGTATGTATATGCCGTCCAAGCATATACTACATAAGTGCAAGTGCTTTTTTCTTTCAATTCATTACCCTAACCCCTGCTGGAAGGAATCTTCCTGTCATCAACAACATTGTGAGGCTGCCCAGATCTGGTAAGTCCCAATTATTCTTTTACATCTGAGCGTATCTCGTCATAGGTAGTGCTGCTTGATGAGTTTGAAAGATGATTCCGTTTGCAACTGATGCTCGGTGCATTCAATATTTTTATTGTTTTATAAATTTATTGTTCCTTTTTCCTTTACTAACCCACGACCTAGTCTCTGCGAAAATCAAGAGCTAGCCTTAAACGACGATCAAAGGGCAACAACAATAAAAGTGAGCTCCTGTTTACAGGAGTGTGAGACGTTGGCGATTGGATTTTCACCGATTGAGTCAAAAGCCACTGCTGTGGACTGCCCATCGGAAACGCCGGATTTAATTTTAAAATAGAATAGTAAATTATTATTTAATTGGACATTTTTATTGATTGATAAAGTAAACATATTGAAAGTAATTATGATATACCGTGGAATACGATGTCGGTCATATGGCCACCACGGCTGTGTTGGCATACCCTGACCGTTTTTGATAATATTTGATAAAATTTTCTAAGACTTTTTGCGAGGCAGTTTCCGAAATAACGCGTTGGATTTCTGTTTTCAGTGCAGGAGTTGTTTGTGGTTTATTAAGATACCCTTAGACTGTTCAAAATCCCCGAGGATTTTGGAGAAATCGCATGGCGTCAAGTCGCAAGATGGAAGGAAATTTAAATCCAGCGTACCCGATGGGCCGGATTATTAAATGCATCAGACGCAGAAAAACGATAACACCATAAATTTGAGTAGCAGCAGCTAAATTTATTCATCAACCTTTACTTGTCAGGCGAATACGAATTGAATAATACCCAAGAATTACTATCCAAAACTAATGAAAATCATCTTACTCTTTGCGTTGGGGATGTAATGTCGAAATTTATTATTATTGTAATAAAAAATTGTTAAAATTACCAGAAATTTACTCATCTTGATGGAGTTTCAATTTAAAAAATCATTTTTCTTATTAGGGAAATACTTGTGTTTATGTCTTGCGTGACATCGTTTTTTCTTCATAGGTATTCAAGTGTTACTTAAAATAAGAATATTGGTCTAACCAGATTTTAAGAGAGTTTTGATACTAATTTGGCTTGATGCTTGATCAGCCTTAAGTTATGTATATTTACTGATAAAGTTATATTATCTATAAATGCGTACTACTAGTAATAATAGCTAAAGGCCTTCTAGTGCTAGTTTATAATACGATATAGGGTATATTAATTATCGATCGTTTGAAACATTTTTTTGCATAAATTGTAATATTTAATATTACTATGTTAAATGCCAGTCAAAATCGTTGCTTTGATTGCCGTTCCACAAAGAGGTTAAATTGTAACAATTTAAAACTTTGTACCGTATTATCTGATGTGACAGAAATGTAAAACTTAAATCCATTTGTAATTAAATGCTAAGCACTAAATAAAATCGTTGCTAATTTGTACTTAATGAATGTGCAGTGCTGTTAGATAACAAGACGTTTGTAGTAAATGCGGTAACATCGAACATCAAGAACATCAGTCCAGTCAAGCATCATAAACAATTAAACAGTCAAGATAATACGCATTAATCATGTAACAAAATTAGCTTTCCGTAATGTAAATTGCTGTAAATTAGTTATGCTTAACTTACAAGAAGAAGTTTTACTGGGTTTACTTTATTAAAATTTAAAATTTTAGAAATTCGAATATGATTAGATGGATCCTAAGAAAAATAGTGCTTGTTATAATTAATTTATTAATGTTTATTTTGAAGAATTTCGTGTACGTTTGCTTTGATATAATTATATAAATGAATAGCGTAATTTTCACATAACTACAAGTATTTTAAAGTCATTTACAGTAATTCTCATTTTGTTGATTACATAATTTTGGTAAAAGGAGGGCTTGTTCAACCAGAATACAAAACACAATCTTACTTTTATATACTAAAACAAAAACGCTATCTCTACAAGAAACTATTGTTTGGACTACAGTACCGAAATTTGTAAAGGTTTTATTTTTAATTATATTATCTTCCTTGCTCACCAATTCTTTAGTTCATTACTTTTGCTTTACAAGATCGATAATTAGATAATTTCAATTTAATTTTTGATAATATCTGTGATTTTATTTATAATAATGAACAATTTCTTTTTTATATTTCTTTATTAAATGAATATTTTATTAATAATTTAACTGTTCGGTTAGTCGTAATTTGTTTATGTGCATTGGAAGTTTAAGTTTTGTTTTGGTTGTGATTTTGAGGTAATTTATGGTTTTGATTTGACAAGTCGCAAAGTTTGCTATCCAATTTGGTGTTTGTCACCAATTCTTTACATGCATTATAATACTATTATTTGGGTTTACATTATATAATAACGACGGTAATAACCTAAATGTTAACGAGATTAACTGCTAATTGAGACACCTGGGTTCGACTCCGAGTACAGTCAAAAATTTATTGACCGTCTCTGTGCTTCGAAGGGCCCGTAAAGCCGTAGATTCCCTATGTTAATGGTTTGCCACCATAACAAATGCTCTGTATTGAGTACTTACATCTTTATGTAATTCACTACTAGAAAATTGTATTGCAAAAATGTAAATAATCGCTTAGTAATCACTGATGTTGAAAGCTCTACGAGTGCAAGTATTAAGAAATCTAATTTACCCTTAGCAAAATTGCGTAAAGTTACAATTAGAATTTAATGAAAACAAATTAAATAAATTTTATATATTGAACTGTTATCTTCCTCCGTTAAATATTTTCAATTTTACATTCAAGCTGAGATGATCCATTTTTTGAATTTCTAGCCACACGCCATATATTTTCCTCTTTACTCATACAATTTTTACTTAAAGACCGAAATGAGACACTATGCATTTTTGATTCAGAGGGGTATGATCGAGTTAAGGATTGATCAATTATTCTATAAACTATGAACTGATTATTATTAATTAAATTTACCGCCATGTATAAATGGAATTATATAAATTTGAATTTTGCAAAAAGTTTACATTTCAGATGATGTAACTCATCTAGCTTTATAAAAAGGTGTTATTCAAAATGAATGAATGAAATAAATGCGAATCAACTTACAGAAGATTTTATTTGCCGAAACTGAAACAGTGTTTTGACTTCAATTTGGAAAGAAAAGCTGGCATGGTGTTATCAATGAGTAAGTAAGAATGTCGTTAACGATCTAGACGAGTTTGCGCTTACGTAGAGTTGGACGTAAAGTCTAAGTGGGGGATTGTGCTAACTTTTGGAAAATTTTACAAGACTGGAAGATCGTTTATTGAATCCAGCGTATTTATTGAATACCAAATAGCATGGTTTTGAAACAGATCGAGAGTTTACTTTATTAATCTATCTATATTCGGTTATGAACGTCTTGCGACATTTTCCCGATACCTCCCTGTCTCTGCTCGTTGCGTGTTGAAAATGTGTGACGAGCACAGAGGACCTACAGCTTAACGTAGATTCCGAACCACGGGAATAGACGATTTTTACACCGCCTAATCCATCAGGGAAGTTTTTTAGCCATAAATAATGTTATCTGGGGCCAGCAGATAGACATTTGGTGAGCGAAAATTTCTTCTATAGATAGTACCTCACAGGATTTGAACCCGTGAATATTGGCTTGAAAGCGAACACGCTAGCATTTCAGCCATTCGCTCACCACTGTATTAGTTTTATTAATACTTGGAGAAAATGTAAACTGCTTGGTATTTGAGGGATCATTTTATGCCTATGACGTCCTTTCTGTCAATTGAAGGATGATTTAATACAAGACAGATGGTATATGTCAATATTGCAAATTTAGAAGGAAAAGATTTACTAGGTAAGAAACTTGATTTTACTTTGCAAAACGATATTGTGTTTGTTCCGTTGATATGCGCGAGATAAACTTTTAACTAGTGACGGACCTAAGAGGTTTTAATTTAAAAATTAAACATAAATTTTTTGTAAAATTTTATGAAAAGCACTTTTAAATTTTAATTAAATTTGTTTGCTATTTCAATTTGGGTGGTGTATGAAACATCGCAAAATCCTTTTTATGCAAAATATGGTTGTCATTTGTATGCTTGGGCGTGTTTAGTCTTACTTTACGAGACACATGTTTGTACAAATTGTTCGAAGGTCAAGTAATATTATTTATAATAATTTTGAAATTACAATATTACTATAATTTGAGCGTGTCTTATTTTGAGTCGATTGCGAGACGATTGAGTATAGCCGTGTCAAATATTTATTCAAGGCAAGGACAACCCAGCTTCCAAAGTTTCTTATAGGTATGTTTAAAATTATACTATTATATACATCGTAATTAAATAATACAACATAAGTGAATTGTTCTCTATACAGCAAAGATGGATGTATTGGTTTTGTATTAATCTAGTCTCAAGTTTTAATATAAATTGTAATTGCTGCGCTCGTTCACTGGATTGTTAAATTTTATACTATTATAACGAGATATTTATTACATTTCCGATATAATATCTTGAGGAGAACTAATTTTTGTTTTTGTTGAAAAATAAATAATTTAATCTCTAATAGGAAATAATACAAATTGAGATCTTATAAATAATGCAACTTGAGATAACCAGAAGTTGATTGAGTTTCACTTTAAGATTTTATTATAGACAAAAATATATTATTACCTATCTTGACATGTATTTCATACATGTAATTTACAGTTCTTGAAATGTTCCTAAGACGGATGAATTGTAAATAGACTCACAATATACTTACGGCCTCCAGAGATAATCGTTACATAATTACATTTGGCAGAACCCTATTCAGTTTTTTATTTAAATTCATTAAGAATTTATACTTGAACAACTGTGCCCTAAATGGTAACGTGTCAACTACACATTTTCCTACCGAATGATGTATTATTCTCGATAAAAAAAGTAAGTAAGCAATGCATGAAATACAAAATATTACAAATGTACTATTGGTACTATGTAAAAATTTATTATTTACTCCTTCACTAGCAATGAAATTTCTTTGGATGTAGATATAAATCATTTCCATTTTCAATACTGAACTACATACAGCACGTAAAATGATCTGCTATCGTTTAAAAAAAACTGTACAACAGCCCAACATGCTTTTCAACTAAAAACAAAACATTTTGCAGGATAAAATGATAATGAGTTGGAAAATTGTTTATAAGAGGGAACCGTACCAATATCTAAAGAGAGAATTCCTGCAATTTAAACGACAATAATTTTTATCTCTTCAGTGTTCGACGGAATTGAGGGAAATTGACAGAACGTCAATGTCAAAGAGTCAAAGAGTAAAAATAATAATTTGATTGCTTGCGATCTAGAAAAAAATCATAATGCACCCTACACTAAACGAATAACATCTTTATATTATTATTGATTATTTTTGCTAGCTATTGATATTATTGATAAAAATAATGTCGGTAATAATAGAAGTTCTCACGTCCAAGCCTCGCGTCCAAACGATCACGTCCAAACGACCTGCCCCGCGGACCCAAGTTTCAAAGCAGCTGTTCTAGGGTACAACAACCAGGAATTTCTGATAATTAAGGTTTGGATATTTTAATGAAAGGTATAATATTTAATTATTTCGTTAGGAATGAAAATTATATAAAGGTAGGTCTCAGGGTAATATACTGTTAAGGTTGATGAAAAGGAAAACAAAATTAGAATTTAAAAAGTTTTTCTTGCTATAAATATATCCTTTTCAGAGTATAACATTAAAAAATATAGTATATTCAGTATGAAAATGTATAATTGACCCTGCATAGTAGAAAGCGCTTTTTATAGTATTTTAATTCATAACGTGAAAATTATTCAAAAGAGTTTCTACTTAATTTAAGAATGTTTTGATAAAACTATTTTCTTTATAAAAACTCTGATGTATTATTATATTTTGTTACCATATCTAAATCCCGTTAAATTCACATTTGATATTTTTTATTGCGGCTGTTATTGACAATAATATTTTTATTATACTTAATAATGTAGTGCGGATTGAATTTAATACAAATGAAACGTATTCCAACCAATTCATCATCGTTTTGGTAACAATTCGTTATCCGCAATAATTTTAACCTGAATTAAGAATAATAAAACAATAACACCACTAATAAGGGTTATAATCCCAACATTAAAGAAGAGGAATTACCACGAAAATAAAATAGAATATAATGTGTCAATATTGGATAAACAAAATTTTAGATATTTTCAAAATGGGTATTTTCATTGCTTACAAAATTTGTTTTAATATTAGGAAAATGTCAATCCCTAAATCTTTGAATTATTATTCTACACAGTGTTTTATAAAATGGGTTCCAGCCTGTCAATATAGCAGCTACTCTAAAATGTATGACGTATTAAATAGCTACGTTTAATTCACTTCTGGATATTTGTCAAAGATATCCGTTATGACAACTATGCCAATATAGTTTTAGTTAGTTTTGCCATCATAGCTAAATTTTATTGGTCAAAGTTAGAGTCATTTAATTTAATAAGATCAAAAATAGTGGCACTTAATAATAAGAACCAAATTTAAGTTTCACAGCGACACTTCATTTTATCGTCAATTTAATGTAAATATTAAAACATTTAAATTAGTTTTACTTGTTATTAGAACATTAAATCAGATAGATAAGTTGATATCGTTTCTATAAACCAATACGAACAATAATATAATCGTTTTACAGAGCGCAGTTAGAATTTATACGCGATTAAATCCATAGATGATTACAAAGCTAAAAGCGGTATTGTTAGATTTATGTTACATTGAAGTTCAGTTCTAAACTACTTTGTCATCCAAATACCTCTAATACACATTTCGTGTATAAGGTAATTAGATTAATAAATTCGTGACAATCATATAACGCAGACACTGTTGGAAAATATCTTAAACCAAGTGAAAACCTGTCTCCAATGCAACATTTCTACATAAACTACCAAGTCGGTTTAAATTAACCGCGTCTGTTATAATGCACGATTCAATATTTTCCCCATCATTTTGTTTAAAATTGTACAATTTATCATTTACAAATATTTTTTTCAATCCTAGCAATACGATTCAATACAGTTACAAAACTTTACTTTGTATACTTCCAAGTGTATTTAATCATCAAATCTACTTTGGCAGCAGAAACTTTCTTTGTTATTGCAACGTAACTAAAGTTTAAGAATACAAACAAAAACTTTTGAAGAAGAGTTACGCTAGGAATTCAGATTGAGCTACCGGCTTAACTGTAATTTAAGAAATAACTTGAGTATTCCGAGGTTGATATAAACTTACTCTAACACCGTAGTACAACAGTGTAATGTAATTAAGATTATTGTCTAAAAATTAACAAGAAAATACCGCAATGTACTGTTTATTCGAGATACTTGCGTATAAGAAAATTTTGTTTTAAAGAAAGGAAAACAAATATATATTTTCCTCTCCACAAAAAATTTGTACTACGTAGAAAGTTTAAATTCCATGGGAAAACGATAATTAAGATCCAAAATTTGTTTAACATGTGTTTACCTAGTAAACATAATTACTGATCATGAATTTTTTTTAACATTTTAATCGACCATTATTTCATTTGTAAGTAAATAATAAAGAAGATTGTATTACCATAAAGTATTAACACGTTTAAATCTATTGGTGTTTAGTTTTGCTTATTATATACCTTGTGTATTGTATTATAAATATATGCCATAGTATTTTTGAGTAAACGTTTAATAAGATGATATTATAATCGTAATAGTGAAAATATTGAGGGAATAAACGAATTTTCTAAAGATGAAAACATTAAACTCATTTCACTGTTAATAATGAAAGAAAACCTATGGTAAAGAAAAAATGTAAATAATAAAACAAAATCTACTGTCCAATATATCATCCAAAACTGGAAAATCTCGAGTACTATCGGTAATTTACAACGAGTAGGGCGTCCAAAAGATTTTGAGTTCTGGTGGTGATTAACGTAGTGCTATACAAAAAGTGGAAGAAAATCTATTTATCAAGTATAATACTACTTAACAAATGACGTTGCTACGTCTACAGGAAAAGATGTTCTAGCAAAACCTATGAGAAAAATAGTAGATATCATTGTAGAATGGCACCTAATAAACCTTTATTAGTGAAATAAATAGGTAAAAGATTGTTTTTGTTAAAGAATATTACTAGAATTCTTGGTTTAATACAATTTTCTGGAATGAGAGCAAACGCTATATATTACAATTTGTAATTACATAATGAAATTCTGCTACCAATGTAGTAGCACAAGATTTAGCATATAGGAAGTTCTGTACACTCAAAGAAATAGTATAGGTTAATTCAACTAAATTAAATGTTTAG
The DNA here is from genome assembly GCA_932274525.1 of Podabrus alpinus. Lineage (NCBI taxonomy): Eukaryota > Metazoa > Arthropoda > Insecta > Coleoptera > Cantharidae > Podabrus > Podabrus alpinus. The sequence goes on along the minus strand of OW026457.1, from coordinate 59,297,451 downwards.
CTAACAATCTAGTCAATTTTGTAAAATCAAACTACATTAATAGTATTTTCAAACCAAAGTGGATTGTTATTACAACTACTAAAAAATTGTTGGACAACAAAATGAAAACCTACTTAAAAAATAGGCACATTTGACTATTATTTTGTCATCTAACTATTAATTTGTTAAATTTTGTAAAATCAAACTACCAACGCGTTCAATTTTACATTTAACTATTATCAAATGGTTAAATCTAACATAGTAATAGTTTGCTTACCTTTATAATTGTTATATAAACAAATATTACAGCAAAATCAACTAGTTGATATGTTTATGTAAACATAAAATTGTTCTGCTACCGACCTTTATGATATTGTATTTTTTCTTAATGCAATTTTGCAATTTTCAGTTCTTTCCACCTAGTGATACAAAAATTTTCTGATCGTGCAATTTGTTTAATTATAAAAATAATATAAAACTTTTTTGAAAAAAATTTGATTTTATAAATTAATCAAGCTAAATTAACGTTATAAATTAACGGTATCTTGGAATATTTTCTGAAATTGAAAAATACAAATACAGCCGTGGCTAAAGTATTAGATCACCCCGGATTTTGGCCAAACGTATTAGATCGGGTGGGAATTTTATTAATTTTCTTGCTTTATGTTACACCTGTGACCTTTTAAAAGATTTTTAATCCAAATCAACCATCATTTGCAGTTCTAGGAAAAAAATTGTCATAAAAATTCTATTTTCTAGTTTATTACCTGACCGTAACGGTACTTTTAAAATCCCTTAAAATGTGATGCTTAAAATAATTCCAAAGGGATAAATTGTTATGTATTTTTTCAAATTATTTGTGTATTTAATAAATGAAAAATGTATTATTAAAATACACGTTGCATAGTGACTACAAAATGTGTTTTTAAACTTAGCAACTTTTATCAAAAACTAAAGATTTCTTTAAAATTAAGCTGTTAAAAAATTTTCAAATTTAATTAAACAATTTTAAATAATTCATAATAGTATAAAATTGATCTGAGAAACATTTCAGAAAATATTTTATTTTTATTTTAATTTAACACTGAATTTTTAATCTATGAATTATGATAAATGAAGTTGTTCATCAAAAATCAACATTCGTTTAAGTACACCCTTCCAGCTTCGACGAGTAAGCAGGTACGTTCAAATCTGTATGCACGTTGCGGCTTTGGTTCGAATCTTGTTTGGACGAAAAAAAATGTAAGTAAATTTTAAGTGATTTATAAATTTTCAGTTATTTCCAGATACACAGATACGGAGGATGGAAGCATAATATGGTAAAATTAATGATTAAATAATATTGTAAATAGTGTCGAGTTGTTAATAAAATAATTAATCAAATTGTTTAAAATTGTTAAAATTTAACAGCTGAAACGAAGAAATATGGTTAATTACAAAAATTAAATATTTTTATTTATTATATTTTTATTATAAATATTAAATAATATACTGAACTACTATTAATTTGTTTATATGAACAAATAAAGTTGTCGTAGAACTAAAAAAATTGTTACTTAACTTAAAAAATTGTTTACCAACTATTTCTTAGTTCAAAATAACAATTAAAATTGTATGGTAACAAAAATGGTTTAACTATTATTTTGTGGTTGATTTAACCATGGAACTAGATAGACGCCGTTTCATATGCTCTTTTTAGTTGATTTTACCTATTATTTTCTTTGAGTGTAGTGGTTTGGCGCTGTATACCGTACAACGGAGTGGGAAAACTTGATTTTAATGATGGTATAATAGATGTTGAAAGATTTTTCAATACATTGCAATATAATTTATTTCCAGCGCCGTAGCTAGGGCGTGGCGAAGGCGGCTCTCGCCGCGGGCGCAACAGTTCAAAGGGCGCAAATTTGAGAAAAAAAACAAAAAAAAATGGAAATATCAATACATACTCACAAAAAATGTTGAAGGGCGCCGCCCGATCCGAGAAAAAAATACAACTATTATGCAATTAAAAGATGTATGTCAGCATAAACATAATCCCCAAAATATTTATTATTTACCCGTTACCGTTTGGAAGTAAAACAAAACAAATACCTACCTAGGTTATAGGTTCCTATGTTTTTTATGTATATTTTTTAGAGAATTGTTTTTTTTGTCACTTGCAATATATTATATTTTACTACTAATAGGTAATTTTCTTTTTGTTTCTGTGGAGGCGGGGGGGGGGGGGGCGCAAAAAAAGTCATTTGCCACGGGCGCTGAGAAGCCTGGCTACGGCTCTGTTTATTTCCAAGTATTCAAATGCTGGGTATTAAAAACACATTCCGTTTCGAACAGTACAACGCTCCAAAGCACAATTTTGTTTTGATTTTTAAGGGGTGGGTGCTTTATAATATGAAATACGACTTATAACTTCTCTTCTATCCCCCATATATTACTTCCATAAAGAAGTTTTGGTTGCATGTTGATAGGAATATTATTAATCATGATTTCTAATAAAAGCGATTTAAAATAATATTTAGAAGCGAATGGTGCAAAGTATATTTTCACAAAAATTATTAAAACCCTGCCGACACGAGTAAAAGTCATTACTGATAACAATGAATAAGTATAAAATATTAAATACGAATACTTCACGGTGGTATAATTCTTTTATTTTTTATTTCTAAATGAAATAAATAAATGTTTAATAAAATTGTTCTACAATGGGGAAGATGCATAAATTTTTTTTATAGCGTAGTTGGATCAAAAATAACTAAATATAATAATTAATGCTATTTAATTTATTTATTTTCGTTTTGATAATAATTTAAAAAATATTTAAAAATCCGTCAATTTGAATTGGAGAAAACGACAGAGCTAGCCGCCATTTGCTTGTGACGTCACTGGTCACACGTCAAAATTTTACTTTCATTTATATGTATTGTTGTTCTTTGGTTTTGTGCTTTAAAATTTGAAGTTTGTTAGTATTAATAACTGTTATTATCATGGAAACCAAGAAGAAGACGTGCTATATGTATTGTATTGTTCCGAAATGTACGAACACTACAAAAAAAACGCCAAATAAGCTGTTTTTTAATGTACCGCGAAAAGCAAACGCAAGGAAGCAGTGGTGTAATTTAATGAAATGGGACGTATACAAAAATAAAAAATTATCTGTGAACTCAGCACTTCATTGCTGTGAGGATCATTTTAACGTAAGTACATATGTAGTTACAAAAAAAATAAATCACAATTACCTAGCTATAGGTTATTATAACTTATTGTTCTGTTTTCAAAATTAAATAAACTATTTCACATTCTGTTGAAAAAGAATGCATTACGTTATTACGTACTTTCAATTTTTCTGTATAATATTATAATATTTATTTCAATTTTAGATACATGAAGACATGGAAAATTATATTCAATACCGAATCATGGGCCACGTGAACATCCCCAAATTAAAACCTGGCGTTACACCACGTTTATTTGAATGTCAACGACTTAAGCCAAGGAACTCCATTATAAGAAACGGTGCACTGAAAAGAAGAAGAATAAAGCTAGTGCAAGAAGCGTTACTAGAAGCAACGAAAGATGTGGAAATTCCATGCACGTCTTCGCAAGAAGAACCATTGATTGAACCACTTGCGGCCCCAGAGGTTACAAAACCTCAAGTCGACAAATGTGTGCAGACAAATTTGAAGCTTTGGAAGCCTTCTGTGCGAAGCAAAGCTATACAGGTACAAAAAATGAGTAGCGAAATAGGATCATCTCCAATGATTATTTCTTCCGTGCATGCTTCTACCTCGCCATTTAAAGTGGAAATAGTGAAAAGAGCATTACTTATGGAACAGAGGGTTGACGAACAAAGCAGCACGACATCTGTTTCTAGTGACTCGGATTATGTGGTCGAAGAAAATTCGACTTCGGAAAGTTTAGACGAAGCATTGTCGAACGAAATGTTGCAAACTAATATGCGTAAATGTTGTTTACTATCGATGGAAAAACAGCCAAAAATATTTTTAGGATTGCCAATTGAAAGCTATTATTTAATAAAGATGTTAGTTTCCAATGCTCCTGCTTCGTTGTTAGACATCTTGATAACTATTAGAAAAATTCGATTAAACGAACCATTTGTGATTGTAGGCATCAACTTTGGCATGTCTCCGAGCAATGCTAGCAAAATTTTTAGAAAAACTTTGTTTGTAATTGCTAGATTACTACAGCAACTAATAGTATGGCCTGATAAAAAGCTAACGAAACTACATTTACCGATCACTTTCAGAGCTCGTTACAGTAATGTAGTGTCTATTATAGACTGCCTGGAGATTCAAATTGAAAAGCCCAGTAATCCAGTTCATCAGTCCCTAACTTGGTCCCAGTATAAGGGTTGTAACACACTGAAATATCTTATTTCATGTACTCCAGATGGATTGGTTAACTTTATTTCAACGGGATTTGGAGGACGTGCAACGGATGTAACCATTGTCGAAAATTGCGGTTACCTTGACAAATTATCTCCTGGAATATCAGTAATGGCTGATAGAGGTTTTAAGAACATCGCTCATCTTCTGGAGGAAAAATCTTGCATTCTTGTTCGTCCACCATCGGTGTTGATAGGAAAACCTAGTACGAAAGAAGAAGTAAAGGAGTCCAAGCGGATTGCAGCACTCCGAATTCATGTTGAGAGAGTAATTGGAAGATTGAGGGAGTTCGACATGTTGCTGCCTCATGCTTGTGTGGACAACCATCACATTTCATTACTTGATTATGTAATTATTGTCGCTTGTGGTATTATTAACTTACAAGATTTTATAATTAAAATTTAAAAATTTTCGTTTATTTAATAGTTATGAGACAGTGAATAAGAGACAGTGTTGGGATGCGAGTTTAATACTAAAACGTAATGCATAGAATGGAGCATAGGTACACAATCATGTCTAAAAATTATAAAAACACTATAATACAATATTTTTGATTTTTAAAATAAAGGATGTTAAAAACAATTTATTATAATTTTTATTTAGTCTTTCAATAAAATTGGAAATAGTGCTTTACACCAAAATTCTGTGCACGTCTCTAATAAATTCTTACAATAATTTAAATCATAATCGATGGTTAAAATATTTACATTTTTTGAAGTTTCAAAATCGGGACTGGCTACACAAAATAAAGCTTGTTTTTTCTTTGAAAAATGCATTTGTAACTGTATTTGTGCATGATACTTTTGGGCGATTTTGTTCGTTTTTGTGACATAGTTCGCTACTGTTTTTTCCGACGATGGACACTTGATCTCGATTGAGAACTGTTGACTTTCGCCATCGGGAGAAGCTCCAATAACGGGGTATTCTGGGCTCAATAATAGACCACATCTTTTTATTTTGATCTTCATCTTCTTCTCTACTTCCTGTATAACTGCTTTCTCTAATAATCGACCACGTTGCATAGGAGCAGTATCTTTCAGTTTCGAAGCTCCGAGGATGCTTTCTACGAGAGTACCATCTAGCGTTTTACAATGAGCTGCATCGTATGCCTTCGACGCTGTGATCCTGGCATATCTCAGCTCAAACCACAATGAACAAGAACTTTGTTCAACCGTTGCCTCAAATGCGCGTTTACATGCAATGGTTGTCATGTTTGACCTTAGAAAATTGAAAAAGTTCTCTGTTGTGCGGTCATTTACATTTGAGACAAACTCGTTTACCAAATAATTTATTGATAACTTTTCTGTATCACTAAAATGTTTGTAGTATTTTGTTAACGTGGTGTCTAATCTGCCAACTTCACGGCTGTGATCAATTACCGAAGCAAGAAAGGTCTCATCTCCATGTGGTAGATCTACATATGTAGACTTCGAAAACTCTTTGCACGTGATGAATTTCATGGATGTACCCACAGATGAAAGTTTAGACTTTTTCCAATAGCATTCAACAGAGGTCTTTGAAGGCTCTTCACTTCTTCTGTGTAACCATGCTATGAAGGCTACAGTATGCTTACATCCTCCTACAAATTAATAAGAATTTATAACAGATTCAAATTTTAATAATTTAAAGTATGATGGTTACGTATAATTATTTTAAATAACTACTAAACCTAGGTACCTACCTAAATGTGCAGCACAATCCTCACATTGCACCGAAGTTATAACATTGGTTCTTTCATCGCAAATTAATTTCACGTTATATGCTTTCTTCCGAACATTGTGTTCTGGTGTGATTTTTGCTTTCACAATGCAAATGCGACCTTCTCTTTTAACTTGACATAACCTATAGCGTTATCCCCATAAGTTTCTCTTGCCGATCTAAAGACATAAAACTACAGTTGGCTTACTCCAATACGTTAAAATAAATTTCACTTACCTTGCCGCTTTTGTGCTTCTAATTTCGGCGCTAACGAAATCAGGATTATTCGCAAAAAAATTACTCATCGTAAACACGTCTATTTTGGGCAAATTATCAGATTGCGCTTGCACAAAACCACTTTCAGTCATGACTATAACAATAATTATAACAAAACAATCAAAAATAATATTTAAAAACGATCTCTGCGTTATTACGTATCAAATTTTTACACCACGAGCCACGATTAAAAGTAAACAACAAAGCGGGGTTATTGTTATATGTGACCAGTGACGTCAAACCAATGGCGTTGCGTTTAAGGTCACATGAATTATTTTAAATTATTATTGAATTTTAAAATGGATTATTTATAACAAAATACAATAAATAGAAATTATTTTTGCTGATTTGATATTTAATATATAGGATTAATCGGAAAATACTGTTTTAACTAAATTTTTTTATTCATGCATGTTCCCTATTATTGTTCTACAGTCTTTCGTATTACTTAGATTTACCATAAAATTCTTAATTATTATACCGTACAAATACTTTATCTGGTGCCACCGTATGAATAAGCTTTGCAATTCTTGTATAGATCACAAAACCAGTTTTCTTAAAATTTTGATTCGATTTTATAAAGAAATATCTTGCGATGACAAATTATTGTAAATTAAAAAATTTATTCGGAATATTTACATTTTCTTATTCATATAACAATTGATGCTGAAAATTCATTCTTGATTAATTTCAATAAGCACAGAAAAACTGTTAAAATTATGCAAATGTAACACACCAAACGAGATATTTAAATAATAGAAAAATTTTAAATTTCAGAGGGTGAATTGTTAAAATATAAAGTGACAATGTAAAAATAAAGTACAGATTTGTCAGCATAAAGCGAAAGATAAATTTTATTTGAAATATAGGTATGTGATCGTATCCAGACGAGTTTAGTGATAGAAATATATAAAATTATAAAAATGACAGAAATTTCGTGTCGGAAAATACCGATATTATACAAATATTTGTTTATTATTTAAATTTTAGCTTTGTTGACTAAACACACACAATTAATTTGTAATAATTATCTAAGTGAAAGGTTAAACTTGGGATTTTCGAAGCGTTCTATCTGGAATTCAATCGCACTATTGGCTAAATTTTAACAGCATCTATTGTCTACAATAGACAATAAAAAGGGTAACTCTGAATAGCAGTTTATAGTATAATATTTATAGATAATTATAATATTATTATTTATTCCTACATTTTTCTACTACTATTATTATTATTATTGAATACAAACACAATAACCACCTTTAACTTAGTAACAACAAAGGTCGACTTTTATTTGATTAAGGCTACGAAAGGTTCAGACAAGTTTGATATAACATGCCTAGACGTGATTGACTTGATGTGAAATGAGCTTAACGGAAAAGCATGAGTAGAGTCCATTTTTCGCAAATCTGTAGGCCACGGTTGAGTTTACCTATAAAACTCAATGTCATGATAATTTTATTAGTTTGACGAACTACTCCACACAATAATAATAATTATTAGTAGAATTAAATCAAAAATGAATCCATATTTTTACAATCTTATTTTATTTTTTCGTTAACTGACAAGCTTTTAATTTCATAAAAAGCTCCTAAAATAAAAATTTTGCGTTAAGTAAATATTAAAAATAAGTTTTTTTAATTTTGTTCATTATGACACCTCTTATTTTCTAATTGAAGATGTTTCTTAAAAAGCTCGCGATGGATATTAACCTACATCTGTTTATTTTATTAAATTAGTATTTACCAAGATTTAACTTTCCAACAAAAATTTAATTATTAAGGCTGGTTTAGAATGCGATGTTTCAGGAAAATAAATTTTTTAAACCCTTCATGTTCAACATAAAACAAGATGATTATTGACGCGCAAAATGTTGGGTATATATCCAATAGCATGGTAGGAATTTCATTTGGTCGATAAACGACAACAAAAATATTTGAAATACTCGTAATTACCAGCATTTAGAAAATACTTTATAAATACTTTTGAGACGGTTTAAAAACATCAAATGTACTCTCGAGGTAAACCCTACTAAACAATTAAACCGAACTGAAAATTTAATTAAATAACGACAATAATAAAATTAATTAATTATAGAATTTATATGTACCTGTTTGACTTGTTCGATTCGAAAATTTTTGTAAATACAATTGTTTCAGAAATTATTTATAATTATTTATTATTAATAACAAAGTTTGTTTTACCATTAAAGTGAGAACCAGTTTAACGAATGTCCTTAGTATGAGGATTATTTGGTAAAGGAATTTCAGCAGAATAGTATGCTGAAAAATATCTTTCTCAACTTGAATTTGAACCCAGGCGTATTAGCTGTGAATACGCGCGCTCAAATAACTGAGCTGCCGAGGCGATTAGTTTTTGTAGCGCGGAACTTCTGTATTTCGTGACTAATTCTAGGGCCGCTACAGAGTCAAGTGTGGCATGCTCGTCATCGCACAGTGAAAATCGGTATTTAAACCAAGTATGAACGGTGATACATTTGGTGTCGATTTTTTCTACCTGATCGATGCGATAATGAAGCTGGCGGTTGATAGAGATGTGTGCACCGTACATTCGGCAAATTATTCAACGAATCTTTGAGCGAATATATTCGAAGTTGATGAAGAATTGTGTAGTCCATTAAAACACTACGGGATTAGATTTCTCTGCCGAGGCGATTAGTTTATGTAGCGAGGAAATTCTATATCTTTTGATTGTCGCATAATACTGCTGCGGCGAGTACTTACAAACTAAATCTGTGCATTGTAACGCAACGTCAAAATACATATAATGATTAGCCCAAAATAAATTTAAACAAGAAGCAAGCGGTTGCAGCTTTTCTTTGATAAACTCGTTATTTGAAAGCCAAGGTATTTACTTTGATAAGTTGAACTGCGCCCGACCGAAAGTTGTAAGCAGATAGTTCGAAATTTATAATATTAACATTTGAATGAATTAATTGAACTGAACTAAACTGCACACGTTCGCAAACAAATGAAAATATGAAGACTTCTGAAGACTGCGATGGCTTAAAAAATAACGAAAGATACATATACTACATATGTTGAACCTGTAGAAAGCGTCATTTTCATTTAAGAAAATGCATATTCAAGTAATGTGCCCAAGAGTGCACATATTATAGCTATGCACGTAGTTACAATGTTGTTTATACACTATGTGGGATCGTTGTGGTTTCGACGTTGAATACTTGTAGTTTCCACTTTGCAAAAACAGGTAGTTTAGTGTAATAGTAGGCAGATAGACTTACTGATCTGGAAACGTAGGAGTTAACATTTCCGAACTCGTCCTAAATTAAATATTTGAAGCGTGGTTAGTAACCCACGTTAAGCAATCGGTCCTATTTATACAAGAAATACTTCATAAAAATAAAGACTATTTCTTTTTAATTACAAGCATAATATGCAAATAAGTTGAACATTATAATAGGATTAAAATTGTGTATTTATAATGAGTAAAACAAGAAAATCATTGTGGATTTAATGTTGAATGAAAGTGGTTGTTAACGACCCAACCAATCCGGTTGGTTATATCAGATGCTGATGCATTTTTATGGTTCGGTTGATTCGAATTTGTTCCCTGAAAACTATTATTACTTAAAATGTAACTAATATGCAAATTCAGCCAATAAAAACCCTCAGACAAACAGAAGTAGAAATTTTGCACATCAGTGTTTAATGAAAGGGAAACAAGAGCGTTAATTTATATATGTATAAATACTAGAAGCTAATATAGTAGATAGAGGCAACATAAAAGCTTAACGTACAAATTGTGTCGTGTTTTTATTATTTGTATATTTTAAAAAATGTATTGCTTAGTGCCAGTAGTTCTGGATTCAATTTTCAAACAGTGGTTCACTACAATCAATTTTGTAGAGTAATACATATTTTTATATTTTATAAGACTATGTCTTTTCGCAGGACGAAGTAAACTGAGAGAGAGAATATTAACGAAAATTTAAATTCAAAAGGAAAAAACTTTAATGAATACAACGTGGTATTTTAGTACGCATTTTTTTAATGACATATTTTCATAAAAGACTAATATTAAAATAAGTACAAATATGTATACCAAGTAACTACATTCTTGATGTTCAACAAGTTTAGAATTTTAATAAAATCCAGAATAAATGAAGTGGAATGAAGCATTAAGAACTTTTAAAATTAAAAAAAGAGAGGGAGTAAATTTCATTATTTTAATATTAGTCTTGAAAACCAGTTTTGAAAACATTCCAGAGAATATTATATTTGTTTATAATTCCTATTACACCTTCCTAATACTTTTTCAGCGATAAAAGACGTTTTCTCAAAAAAACCCTTTTTAAATTAGTTGTAGTAAAGACAAAATTAAATCCTGGCCGTTAAAAAATATTTATTTTTTAAAAAGGATAATGCTTTGTTAGCAATGTTACATAAAAATTATGAACATCAAAGTACTGTCAAATGTCACTATGCTTTGAAATTATGCTTAGACTGAAATTAAAATTTTTTTAAAAATTTTCAATTAATTTATTTTAGCATAATATGTGTTCTTTGTAAATAAAATGTATTTGACAGCTTATTTAATGCTTAATTACTAACCAATAAGGAATTAAGTATGCGACTAAAATTGTTGAAGACTAACCTTTCAGTTGTGACGCGACGACCTTAGATCCCCCAGAGAATTTTCAACAGCATGACATTTTTATTACAAATATTTTACCAAAATTTAAACTAATGGAAAATAAATATTTAACACTAATTAAAATAAAAAATGAAACGAAAACTGCAAAATTCAAAGCAGAAAACGTTTTTCATGGTTAAAACGGTTGAATACATCAATTTTAAATTTATAGGTATTGTTTATTGTGTTATAAGAAACGGAAAGTGCTATTTGAAACAAATAATTTTTACATTTTTGACATGTGTGTAATATTATGTAAATACGAAAAAAGAAATGTTTCAAAATTGTGAGAAACTACCAATTATTTAAATTTTTTTGTAAGGTTCTAGAAATAATATTATATAATATAAGAATTACTCATAGCATTTGGATATTATTAATATCTAATTATTGTTGTCTACAAATTATATTACATACACCCCTATTTTCTAACCCAAATCGTTATTAATGCGAACGTTAAAGACCGTGAAGTCCGGTTTACACGTAAAATTTTAGCTTGTTGAAATAATTTCATTTTAAAATTTACGGTGTAAACCGAATTTTATGGTTCTTAACGCGGAAGATAACGGTTTGAGTAAGTAATTAGGGGTGATAATCTGCAAACCAACAAGATTGTAGCAGCCCTAGAATTGGCCAAGAAATATAGCAGTTCCGCGCAGCATAACGTAACCGTCTCACCGAAATTTCACATCCACATTGAGGAACATTTAACTTAGCATATCATCTTGCCAAATTGGTGACCCGAGACGATTAAAAGTAGTCACGGGGTTATAATGGAAAAGATTGAACGTTGAAAAGTTTGTAGTAAAAACGATTTAGTTATATAAAATTACAAAGTTGGTAGGAGATAATAATAAAGAATTAAAATAATAGTTTATATTGCAAAAGTGAAAATGAAGTTAACAAAGAGAAAATTAACAAAACAAAAGAAGTTGTTGTTGTAAATTTGATGTACAATTGTTGTAATTTGTCAAGAAGTCCTTGTTTATTCCGTTTTCATTATATCTATTTTATTGTTTATTTATGTGTTTTATTGTCGCCGTATGTATGTTATGTTTATCTATTTTTGCCGAGGTAAAATTTATCTACTGTAAAGGTAAGGTTATCCAACGAGATTTTTCCAGTGTGAGAATCAGCGCGACGAATCAGCAAGTTGACGTAAACCAACTTGGAAGGGTGGTATTGCATCCCCCTTTGAATAAACTTCGGTTTTGTTTACGTGGCGCCCATTTAAATAATCCGCGAGTAAATTTACCTCCCCTTTTTGCTACAACATCCGAAATCACGATTGTGGATCGCCCAATCGTTGATGTGAGGCCACCAAATCGCGACGTTTCGTCACAAGCCCTTTTGCTCGTTAAATCCACCCACCCCCTCGCGGCTAGAGCTAGTCAACATTTTAATTTTGTTCGAAAGGTGTCTTGTTTGCGATTTGTAAGGTAACAAAATACATGTAAAATATGAATTGGAAATACAAAAATGTATTTGAAATTGCAAAATGCAAATGTATTTGGAATATAGGTATATAATTAAGGTGAATATAGTATGTACCTTAGATAATTTATGTACATATTATGATGATCTATCTTTTCCATTTCATAAGGAATATTGACACTCTGCTCCTCTGCAAAGTCTTCACGATCCCTTTTTTAAGGTGGATCAATCCTTTTACTTTGAATTTAATATTTTCGCAGGATGACCGCGCTAAGAAATTCTGTTAAGTCCGCGTTTTTTCTATTTTTTAAATATTTTTCAAATTTAAACATTTAATCCATTAGCAAAAAACAATAGTTTGTGTATGAAATACCTTATACTGGTCAACTATACTAATTGAAAAGTCTGAATTTAGCATAATATAATAAGAAACCAAATATCAAGAATGATTTTGTTAATTTAATACTAGTTTTCTGTCCTAGATTGGTAATAATTTAATTACCGGGCAACTCCTTTAAGCGAATTTTTAATCTTTACAACAAAATATAAAAATACGGATCTTTCCGTATACTTCCGTTCTTAGTTAAAATGTAATAACTAAAAAATTAATTTTAGGCAGAAAAATGGACAGTATAGCTGTCTGTAACTGACTCGCATGAATGGATTGAGTAGATTCGCACAAATATATTAATTGGTATATTTAAAATCATTTAGCATGTAGAAAGATATATTGTAAGATAATTATTATAAAATATACACGTATATTAAGTTAAATATGTTATGCAACGGAGATAGTGGAACAGCGACCCCAAAAAATTTGAAATCAAAAATAATTACATGGCCGATAAACTGAACTAATTGAAGTAGGATAAAATAAACCCGAAAACAAAATATGTAAATATTCAGAAATTAAAATAGTATATTATAAAACTTGAGATTGGAGTGACTTTTAATTTATCTATTTACGTATAAGTTAAAAGTGCATTTTTAATATTGCACCAGTTACATATTATAACCTAAGCGTACGCGCTGAAATGAATAATTATTATGAATAATTATAATTATTCATTCATGATTCACAATTATCTAAATTTATAAATTTATATTATAATTAGTATGCAAGACTTTGCAATGTAAGAAAATAAACATCTAATCAGTCCTATTATAAATAAGATTCATTATAACTGTAATAAATGCACTTTTTACCGAAAGATGAGTAACTAATGCAAACAATAGGTGGCAAAATATTTGTCTTAAATAAGGCCGCTGATGAGTTAAATGTTAAATTAGCAATTTATTACAAACTAACGAAATTCGCTGTGTTGTATATTACGATCGTCTGGGAAATTGTAATAATAATATTTATTTAACTGTAAAAAAAATAGTTCTGAATCGTAATAAAAGGAATATATACAACTCGAGATTGAAGGAGTACTTTTAATCGCATGTGTGATTTTTAGTTGTGTAACAAACATATTATTTAACTCCAAATATATTCTTACTACTTCCTAAAAAGTATTGCAGTTTTTGAGGATTTAAAGTTTTTTCTGCAGAAAATAACTGAAATACTTCTCATTTTTCCTGAAAATGCTCACATTACGCGAAAGCGCAGAAAAACGGGGAGAAATTTACGTCCTACAAAAGGCCAAACAGTGACCGTTTTTCAAGTTTAAACACTGGAATCTCGGTTACCTCAAGAGAAAAGAAATTTGTTCAATTAAAGAAAACCGGCGTATTTTTATTTTGACCAATAATTTAAAAAAACATTGTATTGGAAATATTGCATTTTCTATTAAAAATCCTGTATTTTGTATTTCTATTGAATTAAGCTTAAAATATAAAATAATTACTTAAACGCTCTTTTAAATTTTAATATAAGAATATGAAAATAACAGCAAGGAAATATTAAGAGCTTGTCACCAAAGAGATAATGGAAGGGAAGATAAATATGAAACAAACTAATGCAGAAGAAATGTGGAATGCCTACAGGATGATAGTTACAAATGCATGAAGTAGCAAGAGAAACATGTAGAACATTGAAGGTCAGAAAGAACTAAAAGCAAACCGCATGGTTGAACGAAGAGATTAGAGAAGAGATAAAAATGAAAAAAGAAAAGGGAGAACATTTCTGCAAAACAGAACGGAGAATGCTTACGAACAATAAAAGAGACCGAGAAGAAAGGTTAAAGAGATGGTAAAATAGCGAAGAACAGATGTTGGAGCGAATTTGGAGAAAGAATGGAAACTAACAATAAGGACCATCTAAAGATTTTCTACAGAACAATGATAAATAATTATAAGAACTGAAAAAAGAAACCATACCATAGCAATAAGAGATGAAAAAGAGAATAATATATTGACTGAATAAAGGCATATTCCAACGACAGAGATGTGGAGAAACAAGCTTCATGAGAAAATAGATGAACTAGTGGAAGAAGATGTTGAGAATGAAATAACAATGGTAGAGGTTAGAAATGCCCTTATGTCAATGAAGAATGGTAATGCCCGAGGACATAATAGAATGACAGTGGAAATGATGAAGAATATGAGTACCAAGGGAATGGAAATCTACCATGAGTTATAATACACAAGAAGAATGACGTCAGAGATTGTAACAACTACAGGGGCATAACACTGCTAAGTATCGCAGTTAAAATATATGAGAATATATTGGAGAATAAAATTAGAACAACAATAGAACCAATACTAGAAGAAGCGCAGAGCGGATTTAGAAAAGGTAGAAGTGCACAAGACCATATCTTCTATGTCAAGTAGATAATACAGAAGATAATGAAAAGTGGAACAAAGACATACTTTGGATTCACAGATCTAGAGAAGCCAATCGATCGCATACAGAGACAAAGAGTTTGGAACATACTTACAAACAGGAGAGTAAAAGTGGTAAACTGATAAGAACACTTAACAGTCTTTTCAGAGCAAAACTTCAACTAAATCACTACCAGACACATGAAATTATAGAAATTCTGAACAAAACAAGGACTGAGACAAGGAAGGGTAAGGAGTCCCGTATTGTTCACAATATTTATGGATGAAATAATCGAGGAGTGTTATCAGAATATTAAAAAGCTATTAGTAGGACATTGAAACATGCAAAGAGTAGAATTATCGGAATGCGCATTTGTACGGAATGCACAAACGAAGAGGGCTATAACATAATCTAAAGATATGGAATGAAGGATTAAAGAGAAATGGAATGACGATGAACAGAGACAAAACTAAAGTAATGGTAATATCGCGTGAAATAGCAACAATAAATATCACCATAGACGGAGAAAACATTGAGCAAAAAAATTTAAGTATCTGGAAGTGGTAATACAGAGCAACGGAAAATGAGAGAAAGATATAGATGATTAAAGATGATGTACCACATGATAAACAAGAAGTTTCTAAGACGAACAGAAATTGGAAGGAAGACTAAAGTCGTAGTTTTCAATACCATAATATATAGACCAATACTGGCATACTGAAGCGAAACATGGGTCCAGAGTACGACATTATAAAGCAGGGTATAGGCAAACGAGATGAAATACTTGAGAGCAGTCCGGAGAATAACCAGAATGGACAGAAAGAGAAATGTAGATGTGAGAAGCGAATTGGGGCTAGAATCGGTACAAGAATATATTGAGATAAGACAGTTGGGGTGGTGAGGGCACTTGTAAAGAATGAGTGAGGATCGGCAGTCCAGAAGAATATGGGCAGCGAGATAGGGGTACAGAAGAAGAAGAGGTAGACCTGGGATGGAATAGTAGAAAAAGTGGTGACAAAAAATAAAGGAAAGTCAATGCAAGAGGTAAAACAACTGATTAGGAACGGGAAGGAGTGAACACATTTTATATATATTACACCCAACAACTATGGTAATAAGGGTTAAATTGATTATATATTTATATATTAATTCTCAATAGTTAAAAAATCAAATATTTAAATATTTTGTATTTCAAATACTGAAATAAAACATATTTTGTAATCTGTATTTAAAATACACATTTTCATATGTTTTGCCCACCCTTGTACTGAAGTTAGAAAATCAGTAAAAGTTATTAAATTATAAGAAACAAAATAAATATCGGAAAAGGAGAATTGCAAATAATAGAATCAAATTTGAAATCAAATTCAAGTTGATTAACCAAGGGTTGGATTTCCAGAATAATTTTAATAGACGACCATTTTGATCAACCATGCGAGATCAAAATAATTTCTATATTAAAATTTAAAATAGTCGATTCTTCTATGGCTTATCTTGTAGTTCAACTTTTACCTTGTGAATAAATTTCTTTTTGGAATATAAAAATCCCAGAATGATAAACGTTTATGAATTAACAAAGTTTTTATTTTTTTATTATTAACTTCTTTATCCAAAAATTTATTTATTGTTGACAAACTTAACCTAGGAACTCTTAATATTACCCTAATTCTACCGCAAATCGTTTTTCTTTCCTCGAAATCGTTTTCCCTTTTTACGTTAATTTCGCGAACACGCGACACTTTATATAAATTATTATTCAGTGTGTTCTTACTCTTAAATATCCAACACGCCTCCTAGTGTCAATTTTACCATCAAGTGGTTTCCTTTGTGCGTGTTCATGGTTCCAACATAACCTTCGATTTTTAATTGATTTATTTTTGTTCTTGTTCACCAATAATCCAATTATCTTGATCGGATTGCTTTATACGTTTTTCCAGACCAGCTCTTCCAAATTTCATAAGGTAAGTGCTTGAATTTTCTTATATTTGCACTAATTTTCTTTTACACACGTTGCTTATCACCGTTTATTTTTAGGTCTCAACACTATTTGGATTGATTTCCTAATCAATCAATAAATTTTTACGGAGCACGAATTTTTACGTGCTCTTCGTTTTGGCTTTCTTGTGAGAGGCCCCTATTTATCGATCCGTTGCTAAGGTTATTCAAAAAAAAAACTCTCGTCCCAACTTGATTTTGTGGAATCTTTATACCATCTTTTTCTTATTGGTATGTATTGTTCGCACTTTTGATAAATTTTATCATTAATTTAAATGTCATTAAATTATTAATAAATTTTTTTATTATTGTCAGTTATTTGCCGATCGAACTTCCGTCGTTCCGGTAACCGATTGCCTGTGCTTCGTCGGAAGCCTCGGAGTTCTACCGTTGCACTTTGCCGAACCGACTTAATAACCCACGTAAAATCTCTTTTTTGCACTACTTAACTAACATTTATTTTTTTTTATAAACAATTTCTTAACATCTAACATTTTATTAAATTAATTTGTGAACATGATTACAATTATTGTTATTTCATTCTTGGACCTTTTCATTCTCTTTCCTTTTATTTATTAATAACCGATTTTATTGTACTATTTTTGTGAGTCTTCTGTAACGTCGAAGAACCTTCTAAATCGTAGAAGAATTTTCATGCGATTTGTAATTGTTTATTTGCATCCCTAATAATTGTTAATCCCCATTGCCGATTGAATCATGGCAATATGTATTAGGTATACAGGTACATTGTTAAATCTCTTCTGCTAAAATAAAGTTTATATCTGGGATGTTATTGTATGTTATGCAGGAAGTATTTTACTGTAAACTTTTAGCATATCGATCGCTAAACGGATACCTAAATTTATAGATATTTCAAAATTAAGAATTTTCACAAAGTACTTTTCTTATAACAAAATAAAGCAAAACGTAAATTTTAGATACGGTATTTTAAAAAAATCAAATATTTGCAATGCTTAAAAATTACAATTATACAACAGAAGCAATATAACAAAATTTTAAATTAAAATGAAATAACAATAAGTATTACAAAATACTTCTTAAATTTTCATTGCTTATGAGTCAAATAATTAAAACATATACTATTTATGTACTATGTACTACGTGCATATTTTTAATTTTAAAATGTTTCAATGTTAAAACATCAACGGTTAAAAGATAATGTCGACGCTGGCAAAGCAGAACGATATAAGCGTAATAAATTAAAGCATTTTAATTTTTTATTTTATGGCTTTTTAGTAGTATTAACTTATATATTTATATAACCAAATATTGTAACCGGAAGAATTTAAATAAAGTAGTCATCAAATCAATATAATTAAGAGAACGGTGTAAAAAATATTAAGGTGGTATGTGAGTACGTATAACAACGTGACAAAATCAAAATGCAATTTCTTGCTTATATTTTCTATCCATGTTCGTTTTTGAACATCACAGTTTATCGCAAACTAGCGGCTGATTTCCTGGCTATTGTAATACGAAAATCCCCTTTGATCTCCGAATGTCACTACACCGAAGTGGAGTACCTAGTTAGAAAATTCCAAGTTTTTGAGATTGAAACTCGGAATTTTCTCTGTACAGTTCAACCAACGATCAATCCTATGTTAATGTTACGTTAGATTATTTAAATTAGTTTGTTGATGTATTATCTTACTTTATTATATCATATACAATTTTTCTAACTAAAAGTTTTTTATTTCATCTACTTCTTGTTAGAAGTTATTTATTTACAGAAATTCTGATTCTTATATTGCGTTATCTGAATTTGATTGGTAGGCACATTCGAAGTATATGTTACTGTCAAAGATGTAAATCGGACATTGATGTCAATGGCTGGACAATGACGTCAATTCCCGAATTGTCATCATTGTGTATAACAAATAGAAAATTGGTCCAAGAAAGCTCCCTTCAGGAATTCGGGATGTAATAATATTACATCCTATCTAACCTTATCTAAATCCTTATCTAACTAAGATAATCTAATAAAATCATTGTTTCTAATTTTCGTTAATTTTTAATCCCTTTCCTTTTTAAATAATTTAAAATCTTTATTTTATAAAATATCTCGAATTTTATTTTTCCCGAAATTTCCAAGCCTTGCGGTATTGTAATTTAATAATAAATGAAAAATAAAATGAGGTTGTCTGAAATGTAAATCTAAAAGAGATACTTGTTTGATTAGGCAGCTTCTATTCATCAACCAATAAAATAATTTGAAAGC
Source organism: Podabrus alpinus (assembly GCA_932274525.1). NCBI lineage: Eukaryota > Metazoa > Arthropoda > Insecta > Coleoptera > Cantharidae > Podabrus > Podabrus alpinus. Next base: position 59,277,986 of record OW026457.1, on the reverse strand, counting down.
TATAGTTTTCGATGAAGAAAAAAACTATAGTATATTCTAACCACATGAAAGCAAATATTTGACTATATTAAAAGTTAATTAATTTAAAAGTTAATATTGTTATAACAATTATGTTTTTAAAAAAGTACTTACTTATTCTACATAATCTCCTTCCTTAGTAATGTTTTTATGGATTCGAGTTCTGTAAATCAGAAAAGGATAATTAAAAATTAGACATGAAGAGGTAGAATTAATTTATTTAAAAACAATAATACGTTAATATCTAGAGGTACGTACAAAATTAACTTTAACAATTTATCACTGCGGTTATGTTTAAAATAGTAAGCCACCAAGCTTTCAAATAATTTATGTACTAATTACATTATGTATCTCATAATTATCAATTATAGGAGGCTATGGAATAACAATGTTATTTGCAGTTGTGGCTATACAAATTGGTCTGGAATTGAGAATTCAATTTTAAGTTAGTTTTCCATATTATGCAATTGGAAATCATTTTCAGTATGAACCCTCTTAGTTGTAAATAAATTATTGAGTTTCATTGTAAAGCACTAATTAAAATGCAATCTAAAATATAGGTATTAAATTTTTGCTAATTGTTAAAATTATTGACATTGCTTAACTGCAACAACAAAATTAATAAATTTAACAGAAAATTTGCTACCCAGACTCAGATTTTTTGTAATAATAGAATAACGAAAAATTTGAATTTATTACTTAAATAAACTATAAATTATGTATTTTTAACAAAATCAAAGTTCAAAAGGAAGGTGGGTATATTAATTTCTCTGGGCTTCTTTGAACTTGATGTATAAGTAAAAGCATACATTGTACTTTAAAAGTTTATACGCTATAGTTCATATACAAAGTGTTACTTTATAATGCACGTCAAAGTTCTCTATTTTCAGAATATTTCATTATTAATTAACTTACTTTAAATACCCCCGAATAATGTAACCTTTACTTATTAGAGCTAAATACATTAAACAATACTGCATAATTTAAAATTACAACGTGATGGAATATTGTATCTTAGCTAATATTTAATTTTTATGCGAGAATCTCATAATGGCTTTAATCACTATACCCGATTTTTATGTAATTATATATGCTACAAACATTGTAACTAAAAAATACAATTAATTTAATTGTATAAAATAATTAATTAATTTAATAGTACACTCAAGTTTATATATTATTATAATGGACATCTAACTCGTCCATCACGTTAAAACCTACTCTCAGTTCAAGGCATTGTAACACTCAAAGAAATTTACTTAAAATAAATAAATCACAAATCCGTGCATTAAATTATAAATTTTTGAATTCGTAAACACATTTCTTGTTTTTATCATGAGGAGATATTTAATTAAAAACGCAATTATTATTGTACAAGGTGGCCCAAAATGTATCACCCTATCGGAAGACGCTATAACTTTTGCAAATGGCGGCAACTGTCAGTTTATTTTTGGTATTTGTGAAGTAAACAGATACAGAATACATGTCGACAAGCCATGGAACGCTATACTCTTCAAGATCACGGAATACTCGCCATTATTTTCTGTCGGAATAATTCGTCGAAATTTATCATGAACGACGAGGTCCATTTTAATCTGAACGGATACATAAACAAACAAAATTTGCGCTACTGGGGCACTGAGAATCCACGTATCATTCACGAAGAGCCATTACATACACTCAAAGTCACTGCATGGTGCGCCGTTTGCGCCGTGGGTGTTATCGGGCCTTATTTTTTTGAGAACGCCGTGGGTAACACGGTTACTGTGACTGGTGAGCGATACAGAACCATGATCAACGAGTTTTTATTGCCGCAAATTGATGAGTTGGGACTGGAGGACATCTGGTTTCAACAGAACGGTGCAATCGCACACACAGCTCCCGCGACAATGGGCATTTTGAAGGATGCATTTCCGGGTCGCCTGGTGTCTCGTTTTGCGGTGGCCGGCAAGATCGCCCGATTTGATCGCTTCAGACTTCTTGATTTGGGTTTTTTTGAAGTCACGGGTCTATGGGAACAATCCACAGACTCTGGAAGTTCTCAAAGAGAATATCAGACAAGAGTGCGAGAACCTATCACCAGAAGTTCTCGTCAGAACGATTGAAAATGTGGTAAAAAGAGCCCAAATGGTCATCAACAATGGCGGTGCCCACTTGACCGATATCATCCTCATAATGTAATGGAAAAACTTAAAGGTACAAATAAACATTACAAAAAAATTATGAAATTATGTCGTTTCATTTTAAAGATATAGCAAAACAACATCGGGTGAGTGTTTTTGGGCCACCTTGTATATTATGTAACTTTATTAAACAAATTAAAAAATATTTTACAATTTTTAAAATAAAGTCTAGGATGCGATATATTAATTTACAAATCTAGACGGCATTTCTATAAGCAGCCGTGGAACCAATAATTGTTTCAGGATCGCATCCAGAATTATTATGAACTGAAAAATAACCAAATAATTAAAAAAGCCTTTAACATAAAAATATTACAGCTGTTTCAACCTTAAACACAATTTTTAATCGTGATATTGGCATCGTTAGATATACAAATATTGAAATTACATGTAAAAATACTATCCATCTTACCAATTTTACGGTTTATAATAACACTTTTGGCGATCCAAAAACAACACATTGGTTTCATAATGATTATACATACTTGCAAAAGTTATATAGTTTAACCCCATTTAGGATTGTTTTACAAATAAAAATGTCTGCAATAATGGCGTTCTTATATTAAACAATACAAGATCGCGTTTTTAATCTACACCCATTCTTGTTTTAAGAGCTCCCTGTTTGATTGTAACTCACTTAAGGTGGTTCAAATTATCTGCAAAGTTCAGTTCAGCATGTGAGTATTTTCATTGCACTCATTATCAGTTTTTTTTTTCAATTCAACTTACTTTTTTATTGCGATTAGTAATGGATATTATTCTGAATTTTTGTTATCGCAATTCAAGATAATTCATAAGTTTCCCAATGCGATTACAAAATTCTTTCATTCAGAAATGTAAGTTCATTGCTACTTAAATTTGTTTGCAAGCAAAAAAAAATTAAAGCTCTTTAGCAAGTATATAAATACGTTGAAAGTTGTAATTAATTGTGTTTGTTCATAGAGAACTTATTACCCTGCTCAAAAAATAGGTGGAAACCCAAAAGAAATCTGTATTTGCATTAAAAGTTTAAAATATTCTTCAGCAAGATTTGTAAAAGTTTTCGTAAAATGTTATTGTAATAAATTAGAAAACTGTGAATTAATTTTTGATAATGAATATAATTTTTCCAACTTTCAACTTTTCAACTTTCGAACTGTGAATACAAAGCAACTTTATATAAAACTGGTATCATTTTATATAAATAGAAAGCAATGTTAATAATAATGTAAAATTACTAATTTTTAACAGAAAATGTCACAAATATCACAAAACAATAATAAACTTTATCTAACAAATGGATATTTAGAATTTTAACTGGAAGTGAAAACAACGGCCTTAGAACAACCTACAATAAGTTTAAAATAAGAATGGACATACTTATACTCGACTGAAAACAATAAATATTATATTAAATTTAGGAACTTTTTTTTTATTTGAAGTTCCTAACGTGCATCAACTTCTAGGTTATTAGTACCTACATAATATTGTATACATTTTTTATTTAGATTTTTGTTAAAATTTCAAAAGAAGATGGTGTTTTCTTCTGGAGGAACTTTTTAATCATGGGAATAATAATTTTTCACTTTTAAAGAATCCACCCATTAATTGATAACAATTATGCTTATATAGCTTAAGATTAAGAGAGAGGTCGCCTACGTCTGAAATCTGGCACGGCACTTAAAGAAAGAAGATTAAGATTTATCGTTCGTTAACAATTATTTTGTTGTTTAGTACGGCACGGCATTCCGAATTCTGTTCTTGGGTGTTACAGCACGAGGGAAGGAAAAATACTCTTAACATTTTTTGAGAACAGGATTTTTGAAGGGTATTGCAAGAGCGGGCGTAACGAGCGACTGCAATGTTTGCGCTCAAAATAAGGCCCGACATAAATGTTCGAGTATTTTGTCCTTCCCAAGCGGATGTTGCGTTGATTCTTGTTCTTCTTGTAAGTCGTATTGTTCGTTTCCGAACGTCGTGACCCATCTCTTTCTATGCATGTGATGTGCGTTCCAAGTGTTTTCACATACATAGAGGACCTACTTGTTTAACGTGGGCTCCGGACCACGGGAAGTGTAATACACTTCATGTTGAGATGGGCGCTCTTGGCAAATTACCTAGGCGGTTTGCCATTGCCTTCCGAGGAGAGACGTTCAGAATAAAGTTCTTACCCTACCCGGATTCGATCCGAGCGTTTCGCATTAGCAGTAGACGCACTTAACTGCCAAAGCTATGACCATCTCTGGGGTCGTTGATTATTTACCGAAATAAGGCTCATTTCATTGCAGAAAGCCTAATTTCCTTGTAAACAAAACTTCTTTTTTTTATTCTAACGCGCGTTGCTCCGAGCAGCAGGCGTATGACCACGTAACTCTTGTTTGCCAGTGTAAGCCCTAGGGAACCTGCCTTATCAAGTATAGCCCTAGGGAAACGATGTGGTTCCGCTTCTGTACAACTACACATGGAGCTCTCCTATTGGTTCAAGAACCGTCGCAATGTCTTTCAGTTGAATAATCAGTTAAACATCATCGGAGGACTGTGTAAATTTCTAGCACGGTTGTTTTTTATTTTGAGTTCAGTTTTCTAGCGGTAGGAAGGAATTCTTTCAGTGTGGTTGCATTTTGCTGGTGTAAAGCATTTTATGTTACCTTTTTTAATATAAATATTTCTATAATTGTAATTTATCCTGAGCTATCAACATGTGCAAAAATGTTTTTATTATAATTTAAGAAAAACGTTAATGTTGTTTAAAATTCTTTAGTAACAATAAATTAAAAATATCATTTTTCTTTATTTAACTTCAAAAAGTGTCAAGTTGAAGTTTACACATTAGGTAATCATAAATATTTCAACTTTAAAAATTGAGTAATAGCGGTTCGAAATTAATTGAATAGCGTGAAGTGCGGATAATGGGATGTCAATGCACAATTTTCTTACGCTCAGTACCACGACATAGGTAATTAAGCGGGTGTAGTGTTATATTATTTTAACCCTGAAACGACTGAGGTACTTTAGTAACCCAACCGACCAACGCGTATTCGGAGAACCCCTACACAAAATGCGTATTGCATATCTTCATGATAAAGTTATGTATTGTGAAAATAAAATGCAATCCTAAATTTTATTAATAATCTTTTACATAACATTATCATAAGACAATATAAAATAACTATGCTTAAATAAAATCTGTTATTCATTTATTTTTTATTCGTATGGCATACAATGGACGCTAGTTATTGGCGGTGCAATGTTGGTATATCGCTTTTCCTATGAACCATTTTCCAAAAAAAATCAACTTTTATTTTATGTCTTGCCTGTGATATTGCAGCCTATCAATTTGTTGGTTTTAACGCGCTGAGATGATTTGAATTTGAGTTTGTTATTTAGATTTAGATTCCAGTCTGAAACTCTCCGGTTTGTTCTGTTTTGTTTTTGGCCTCAAACCAATTATTAAGGTGAACTCCATCTTGCAATTTTTCTTTAGCGGCAATGAAGTCAATTATAAAATTTTGCCATCTGTATTGACAAATCTCATTGCAAATTTTTTTTACTTTGTTATCGTTTATTTAAGGGGACCGGCCTGGCTTAATCTGTAATTAATTGTCTTTTGTAGCAAAGCTTTAAGACGCAATCCAAATGGAAGTGAAATGATGAATCGCATTTGTTTTCTTTGGTTGTAAGGTGAGTTCTATTAAAAATTATAGTTTTCACTTTTAGAATGTTATTTATAATTCATTATTTGCTTTTCATGTATTAGCTTGAAACGATGTTTTCAGTGTCGTTGATTGATTCTCCTTTAAAAGAACCGAATTGCTATTTAAAAAAAAATTTTGTGGGACTTCATGAAACATGTTATAAGTTACCTGAAAGTCGAAACTGGGCTTTGAAAGTATGAGCAAACTTTTCTTTTATCTAAAAACTACTGTGACAAACAATTGGTTATACGACACAATAATTGTCAAAAATAAAATATTTGTCAGGACATCATGACTCGATATTAATTTAAAATATCTTGAGAATTATTTTTGTTTGAATAAAAACCGAAATACCATTTTATCAAATATTACATTTCTTATAAAATCGATCTCTTGATATATTTTGGCAAGTTTCAGGTTTGTCGAATTAAATTTCACTAGTTGAGTCTAGTCGTTGTTTTATTACTGAATAGAGAATGTTGGTAAGTTTTCTATAAAAAAATCATTACGGTTTATTTTAATGTAAATAACCTACGATAAATACATTTTTGTTAAATACACAATAATAATTTAATAAATTTAAAAATTTAGTTTAATTATTTATAAAGCTTTACGAACAATTTTAGATATATTCGGATGTCTTAGATTTTTTGCTAACCAAGGCGCAATATAAAAAAAACTTCTTAAACAATTGATATATTAGTTTTTCCTCTTGTAATTTTATGTTTGAATATTTACAGGCATAAACAGGCATAGTACATCATATACTGGTTTTTTTAATACCGTAATTATTTTATTGAAATTTTGAACATCAATCTTTCATCAATAATATTTTGCTTGTAATAGATTATGTTTTCCGATTCGACATTTCATTAAATATTTAAATAATTTTTTAGCAATTTTTGGGTTTAACATGGTATTTGCAAACAAAGTTTAGTAATAGAAACTGTAAAGGTAGTAGATAACATTTGAATTTTCCATAAAGTTATATTCAATTTAATATACTGTTTTGGCAGTGTTTACAAGAATTCCAATATTTCGTATAATTAATTAACTAAATCAGAGTAATTAAACATTAGTTGGAAACCTATAAAAGATGGTTATACAAACTTTTAATAGTAGTACATGGAACTCGTCAAAACAAACAAAAATGTAGGATCCTGTTATGTCTTTAGGCAAGTAGCCTATTCGGATTATTGTTCATGTAACGTTGGTTTCTACATTAATTAATTAATCTGTATATAATGGCTAAGTTTGTACTCTATTATAAAGTAGTTCATGTATTCCAATATTTTATTGAACACATACGATAACACGTCCAAAAATAACTTGTTCTCGTGTACAGTCATTTTTCAACACCCTGTACATTATAAATGATGTCTTTTGAATCTATTGTTATGGTTTATAGCCCGAACCAGTGACGTTAATTTGCTAATTACTAATAATATTAATTTGAAGTAGAAGTCCTACAAATCATATCTGTATTTTTAGTTTAACATACGAATTGCACTAAAAACATTTTCAGACACTAAAAGAAGGCACAAATTTTCACATGTAATAAATTACACTACATATTAAATTTATTTGCCTTCATAACAATAAAAACAGGGTAACAAGCTCGTCGTGGGCCAGTTTTAGCAAGCTACCTAAGCACCAAGTATGCTCACAGAACTAATTTGAACAGAACAACGGATCTCAAATAAGTTAAGGAAAAGAAATATAATTACTGAAAGTTTTCGTCACACTGTGACATCTTCAGACGATAATCGCCTGACTAATAATTAAACTAAAAATATATATATGATGAATATCAATTTTCACTACATTAACCACGAATTCATTGATTATTATTAGAAGTAGTATAGTCACCGCAGTGGCTTGGTACGATCGCTGGTTGAGTTACAGCGCGGAAATTGTGAGTTCGAATTAAGGACTTGACTGAATTTCTTAGCGCAGCCCTCCGGTGAACTACAACACTCTGTGGATAAATTAGTTGAAAGTAAAAGAGAAACAAGAGGATTAATCCACCTCAATAAATGGACTGTAGAGACTTTTGCAGAAAAAGCAGAGTAGCAATATTTCGAATGGAATGGAAAAGTTTAATAATAATAAATCAATACTCAGATCAAATATAATAATCACCAATCATTGAATTACTGGATTCCATTCCTGACGCAATATAACCACTCCATTTGACTAGAGTCCCACTGAAGCCACCGACAACCACTGACAAAAATTTATCTAATAGAACTAACTGATTTACATATGGTTAGGTGAATCGTTGAACTCTGTTTTAAATAATTGAATTAGTTAAATTTTATTAGGTGGCGGTAGGTGACTGTAGTAAGGCTCCAGCCTTAAAGTCTTCCCATCTCTTCTACAAGGTTAATTACTCTTCCATTGAAACTACGTTTTTTCAATAGCTTTAAATCGCAACAATGTAGTGTTGGTGCCAGCGGCAGGGTGCTAGCGCTACTAGTAATAGGACCATTGCTTCCCGATCCACAGCATTCAGGGGCTATATATTATGTATTATGGTCTTTATAGTTTTTAATAACTATTATTTAATATATTAGCTAAGCGTGCATTTGATAATCTGCATCTTTGATAAAATTCCGTCATCTCAGCATATAAAATGATTTATTTGCGTCTATGTCCGTCTTTGCTTCATCTTCGGGATCTTCCAAAATGTTCCACGAAATTTATTATTTATTATTTATTATTTCCTTAATAAGTAAATCGCTGAACTTAGTACAACAAAACACAACCTAACAAAGAAACTTAACCACTACCTTCTCACTATTTTACGTTTTACTATTTTAGTAGGTACTAACATTGCAAAATTTCCCGATTGATTAACCCATGTTTTCAAATTAAGTTAAATTACTGAAAAAGCAATGCAATGTTAAATTTTAACCCAGGTTAGTTGACCAATAATAGCTGTATTCTTTTTACCTATTTTAAGTGAGATGTACTGAGATACTCAGTTGACTCAGTTAAAAGTGTGTTCTTTTTACCGTTGTACATTCGTCAAACGAATGTGCCGTGCCGTGCCGAATTGAGTTTAAACTGAGAAAATTACCTCCCACCCTATACCAACTGATCTTGCTATTTCGAAGTGTTACAACTGAGACAAAGTTGGAAATAGCTCGGATTGGTCGATTTAAAAAGGTTAACGTCATCTCTTTCGTCATATTTCGTCTTTTTGGAGGTTATGTAATTTGTAAGCTAATTTGGAGAGAATTTTGAGAAATACTTAAGACTCGTAATAAACATTTGGTAATTTATTTAATTTAATATTATGTATTTATTTTTTTTAATAAAATTTATTAAATTAATCTTGTATATATTTGAATAAAAAATAAAATTATAATAATAAACAACAGAACGGAAGAACAATTTTTAAATCTAGTTACATGTTAAATTTCTAAATACTTCTTCTCTTCGTGTCATTCCCTCTTCACGATAGTGGTCTTCTTCATTGTCGTCTTCAACATATGGGACAATATCTTCATCATTTTCAAAGGAGTCGATGCATATGTTATGTAGTGTGTATGCAGCAACTACACATTTGGTAGTGTATTTTTGTTGTTCTTTTTACCTTATGTTTTTCTCACTTTGACTCAGTTAATCTCTGTTCGGCTCAGCTCACTTCGTCTCAGTTGCGTAACTGAGATGGAAATAAAACTTGTAAAAAGAATACGCCTAATATAACATGAACTTGAATATTAAAATTCAATTGACGATGGAATAAATGAAGTTGATTTTTTCGATAAAATTAGTTTATTCAGCAAATTCGTAATAACAAGTGAAGTTACATGAATTCGGTTTATCTTAATGACACTTTAATATTTTTGCGTTTGTGTATAATCCATTTATTTGAGGTTTGACTCCAGAGAAATTTTTTTGTTGTGATTTGGAATAATTGAGACTTCTTGTAAATCAATTTTAATTGGGTGCAAATATCAAGAACAGGGCTTTTATTTTTGGCCTTTAGAGTCCTGAAAATAAGTTCATAGTTAATACAACACCCACCTACTGAAAACACCAACGGAACCAAGTGCCGTCCTGAATTTACTATACTACTGGTAATACTGGTACAGTGAAAAGGTTGTTCAATGGAATTTTCCAAACTGTACCGCTGAAGATCTACGGATGGAATTGTTTAGTTTAATATCAGCAATATCTCATCAAAATGTTGTAATAAATTCGCATTTCTGGTACGAGCACGCGTATTTAGCGATTATTATCAATTATTAATAAATATTGGAAATCTGAAAATAATTAGTGAAGTTTCAAACGATGATTCTCAATTTACAGATTCTAAACCACAATTTAGTTATTAAAATTTTGTGAAATGGAAACAATATTAAAAAATACTGTGGTTCTTACTATCGTTTCCAATACCAACTTTATATAATGGGGAAGATGCATAAATTTTTTTTATAGCGTAGTTGGATCAAAAATAACTAAATATACTAATTGCTATTTAATTTATTTATTTTCGTTTTGATAATAATTTAAAAAATATTTAAAACTCCGTCAATTTGAATTGAAGGAAACGACCGCGCTTATCGGGGTTATGCCTTGTGACGTCAAACCAATGGCGTTGCGTTGAAGGTCACATGATTTATAGTTATTTTTGCTGATTTGATATTTAGTATATAGGATTAATCGGAAAATACTGTTTTAACTAAATTTTTTGATTCATGCATGTTCCCTATTTGGTTAATCCCAAATCGGAAAAAGTATTTTTGATATCATAATAATAATTTAAGAACCAAATAATAATTTGGTTTCGGCTAAAAAAATATGTATGCATTTTGAATTATTAGTTAAAGTTTAATTATTATTTTAAAACTCCAATATTAATTTTCTTGAACATATTGTATCAAGTTTGCTAAATTCGGTTAAGTTACTGAAAAACAAAGTAGGGTTAATTTTGTGGTTAAACTTTAACTTAGGTTAGTTAACCAATATTTTAACCTGCAGCTGAACAACTGGCCCTAAATTAATTACTCTAATACCACATTTACTCTGTGCTTGTAAAACTGGTTCAAACTCTGGATAAGAATTGAAAAAACGTATGAAATGTGTAAAATAGTGTAAAAAACAAACCAGCAGCAACATCTTGCGAGACACCAAAATTATAATATAATTTCTGTTTTATTTTCATTATATTAAATTAATCGTAAGCCGTAAGTAACCATCACTAGGTTTCATAATATTTAATAGAGAAGCTTAGAAAGGTCCCAATGATAATACTTCTAAAGAACCACATAACAAATTGCTATAGTGTCCAGTCAAATTACGAAATCTTTAAACATAAAATTATGTAGTTTGGCGATTGTTAAGGATCGATAGGGGGGTGCATTCTGAGCATACATTTCAATTTGAGGGGTTCTCCGAAGGTCAGCTGTACCTCATTTCGCTAAAAACGCGTTTAATTCGATATCTCGAGAACGGTTAGTGTTAGGCAAAAAATTGTAGAGACCTTTTCTCTTCTAAATTAAATTTACTAACTTTTTTATCTGAAACTTTTTTTTTTAACATCAATATTTTTCAACTTATTACTTCCGAAAGGCAAAAATTTTCCTTTTTTTTCTCCCTATTTTTCATTTTTCGCTATTTCCTCCCCAACCGTTCAATTTTATGAAATTTTTTTTATTATCAAAGTTGTAGATCTTTTAATTACGAACAACTTTTATCTAAAACTTTTTTCTCTACTACAAATACCTTCGGAGTTATACCTTACTTTACCGAGCGAAATCCGCGCCATTGTCACAATATCATCGACATCAGTGGGTATTCAGTACTTGAAAGAAATATTAAAGTATTCCATGATCATTTATTAGCCAACTTACCTGTATAAAAAGGTGAATCGATTAAACCATTTAAATATTGTACTTCATTTAAATATTAAATATTGTAATCATTTGAATATCATTTAAATATTGTACTTCTTCAATTTGGGTATTTTTTATTGCATTCAATGGGATAATAATGTGAATAAGGATTAGAAAAAGAAGCAAATGAACAATTAAAACTGTTCCACACATTTATTGATAAAAAATAGAATGTAAAATTCGTAAAATTAAGCACCCGTGGTGGATGGAAGTGATTCGTTTGTATCACTAAAGGCCCTGACGGTATCGGGGCATACGTCGTCCTCGTCGATTGCGTCAACAATATTATCGTCCATTGCGTCAACAACATTAGCGATATTCGAACAATTGGCAATTAATACAAATTACTGAGCAATATAGGCCGGCCTTTCTACATTGTTCTACATTGTTCATTTGCTTCTTTTTCTAATCCTTATTCACATTATTATCCCATTGAATGCAATAAAAAATACCCAAATTGAAGAAGTACAATATTTAAATGATATTCAAATGATTACAATATTTAATATTTAAATGAAGTACAATATTTAAATGGTTTAATCGATTCACCTTTTTATACAGGTAAGTTGGCTAATAAATGATCATGGAATACTTTAATATTTCTTTCAAGTACTGAATACCCACTGATGTCGATGATATTGTGACAATGGCGCGGATTTCGCTCGGTAAAGTAAGGTATAACTCCGAAGGTATTTGTAGTAGAGAAAAAAGTTTTAGATAAAAGTTGTTCGTAATTAAAAGATCTACAACTTTGATAATAGAAAAAATTTCATAAAATTGAACGGTTGGGGAGGAAATAGCGAAAAATGAAAAATAGGGAGAAAAAAAAGGAAAATTTTTGCCTTTCGGAAGTAATAAGTTGAAAAATATTGATGTTAAAAAAAAAAGTTTCAGATAAAAAAGTTAGTAAATTTAATTTAGAAGAGAAAAGGTCTCTACAATTTTTTGCCTAACACTAACCGTTCTCGAGATATCGAATTAAACGCGTTTTTAGCGAAATGAGGTACAGCTGACCTTCGGAGAACCCCTCAAATTGGAATTTATGTTCAGAATCCACCCCCCTATCGATCCCTAATAATCTCCAAACTACATAATTTTATGTTTAATAAACCCATTTTGAGCCGTAATTTGACTGGACTATAGATACATTCATGAAAGCGTAAAGCTTATTTCTATGAAATTAATTGGCAAATAAATGAATACTGTATAATTTTAAAAAGTGATGTCTATTACTGCCACATCGATTCTACACTTTTAAGAATCCCATTTCGACGTATCGATGATATTCGTTTCAGTTTAAAAACTAAAGTGAGATATTTGGAATATATCATAAAAATCATGTGATTTCTATTGTAAAAATTATAAATGATTCAAGACTTGAAATTTTAAACTTGAAGCAACTACTCCAATTAATGGACTAGACCACACGATTGGAATGAAAATAGTAGCTATACAAAGCACGCACTTGAGCGAGTAATGCGTGGATGTAAAGGTACACGTATTAGTAGCCTCATTCCGGTTCGGATAGAAATCTTGATATTCAAAACCGGACTCCTTCAACAATAAATTTTCTGAAAACTTTGTGAGAGTTATACTTAAAACTACATCTTGCCATAGGGATATCAAATAGAAATTGAATTTTTTTAGAATTTTCAATTAATTTTAAAATGCACGTTACAAGAAATTAATACCTATCAGAAAATAATAAAACTCTAATTGAACATGTGAATAACAGTGTGATATATAAAAAGCACCAACTACATAGTACACAGTAGTACATTATTGTTATATTACTTTACGCTTTGGCGCATTTGTTAGCCGAGGTTTCTGTATTTCCATTATTTCTTGAGATTTTCGATTTTTGCGATTTTCACTATTCATTTAATAACACAATAATAATATAAAAAGCAGTTTCCAAAACAGTATCACAAATTTAAATATACTTAGTTACTGATATCGCAGTTCCTTCAAATACATACTTTGAAAAGAACACTTTAAATAATCATTTTCTACCTTTTCAGTTTTTCGATATTTTAATTAGTTCGCCTCAAAATATGCCATCCAATTTAATCCTAAAATTGAAAGAACACTTCCCAATTTCAGTTTATATGTGCGGTTTTCTTTATGTATCGATACTTACGAAAGGGTAGGTATTTAAAAATTATTTAATGACTTTTTTATAGCGGCCTAATGCAGCAATAAAAAATTGTTACACGGTCTTTAGCATTCGTGCGTCAAAAGTTTATTTTCATCGCACTCTTTTCCGTCATTCTGCCTCTTTACAGAAGCATCGTGACCCACTCTTTTCTACAGATTATACAGGTAGTACTCAGCTCCTATTTGGTTTCTGATTTTTTTAATTTCTGCCGCATCTTGTATATGTATTTCGTAGGTGATCGTATAATATGTTCATATAATTTATGATTGGTTATACAAACTAATTACTTTGGGCAGGGAGTTTGATTTTCCATTGTGTATTTGAGAATTTTTCCGGGAGACGTTGATTTCTTGCTAATTTGTAGATCATCTTTTACAAAGAATCTATCAATCTTTTAACCTCCCACAGTTGCCTTGTGATACCTTTCTACAATTTGTTGTGATACAAAAACACGGAACGACACGACAGACACACAATGGGCTACCGGTTGTAACGTTCACTTTTGATTCGTTCCCCATCCATACACCTTTTAGATCTAGCGCATGTCCTTAAGAAATTGGGATGGATAAGCGCAGTAGACTTCAGTTTCTACCATAGCTATTGTGGGTTCACATGCCTCTAATTTGCGAAAACGCCAAAGTAAATTCTATTTTAAGTTTTCATAAGAACCGACCATCAAGTAATTAATGATTATTGTTTTGTTGACAAGGGGTTATTTTTCTTTATCTCGCAGCAGGTTCTTACTAGCATCCATTCTGGTCCGGATTTTGTATTCCAACGTGCCTTGCACAAATGTATAATTATATGATATTATATATTCTCCTTGTGCAAGGTTTGGATTTTAAGAAACTTTTGCAAGGAGATACCTTCACCAAAAAGTTTCTTATAATTATATGGTTCAATCTTTCAAACGTGGCACTCCACTTTAAATACGAAGGGTTAGATTTTCGTTGTGGTTTATGAACAGAAACTCCTTGGTTTTCCCAAGCTTCAAACTTTGAGGATTTATCCATCAGCTAACCAAAGCTGAATGTGGAGATCCTTTTGTTTTACTATTTCTAATACGAGTTACTGAGGGGTCATTATAAGGTCGTATAATTAATTACATGTTTATAATTTGATGAGTTGGTTCTGAATGACAGTTGATTTAAGACAAAGGACATATTTCTATCAACTTTAGAGATAAATTTAGAAGTGGCACATATTATGATAAACCGATTTATTACACCATAGTTTTTATTCCCGGATAAACTGCACTTACGAAGCATTAATAGACAACATAATGAACAACGAAGCGGTTTTTATCCAGTAAAATTCTGTGGTGGTTAAGATTTTTAAGATTTGAGCAAATAGCCCTCAGCAGAAATGGTTATCCAATCAGTTGGCACCCTTAATTAAAACTTAAGGACAACGTTTCCAATTGAAACCCACCACCTCAGCTCTCCCTCAAACAACAGGAGCATTAACATCTGGGCAGTGTGTAATCAACCTTTGGTGGTACACGGTAGCAAAGCGGGAGGTCATGAGTTAAATCGATCTAAATGTGCGTTACCGGGTATTCAACATAACGATTAGGGATAGTCAAATATCGGGTAATACTCAAAATTAAAGGGCGCCGCCACCTACGATATAAGTCACAATGCGTCGATCTAAATTCAAATGTCTTCGCGGGAAAACAAATTACGGTAATTTAACGGTCATCTTTACACAAATCTTTACTATCACAATTACCCACTTTTTGCTTCAAACGTCTTCCTGGGTAGGAACTAGGACAGTAAAATACTAATAAATAAATGATTATATAAATTACGTTCACTAAATGTTGCATAAAATAGCTGATCTTCCAGATGGAAAAGTTCCTCGACAAAGTTATAAAAGTTACAGGAAAGGTTACCTTGCAAAAAGGTGTTTTCCAGTGGCTCTTTACAACCCAGTTGGACCCTTGCAGGGGTGGGATAATGCTATTAAAATAGTGTTAACAAAAGTAATGTGACTTAATTCGGAGGTAGACGTTACCTCGACCTTGAGGGTAAATTGACTCTACAAGTACATCAAATTCTAGAATAACTATTGCTCTGAAGGCACAAAATACTATAAAGTGTGGGTGAGTTTCTTATTAATATCATCTCATACGTAAACCAAGTAAAGAAACAAACGCACCAAACGCTTTTCGCAATCGGTTAAACGGTGCTCACAACTTCTAACTTATTTAACTAT
The DNA here is from genome assembly GCA_932274525.1 of Podabrus alpinus. Lineage (NCBI taxonomy): Eukaryota > Metazoa > Arthropoda > Insecta > Coleoptera > Cantharidae > Podabrus > Podabrus alpinus. The sequence continues at coordinate 59,261,830 of OW026457.1, read as the reverse complement.
TCTTGACTTAACATCTGAAGAAACTTAATTTTGAAAACAATTATTAAGTGTAGTTTCCGCCGAAGTGTATGTCAATCCCAAGAAGCAGTTTACAGTTTAACAACCAAAGAAATAATTCCCAAAACTTTGCAGCGAAACAAAAATTCTACAAAGAAACATATTTTCTTTTGAATCTTAGAAAAAGTGTATACGGTTTGCACCTGTTATCGATGTAGATACGAAGTGAACTAACAAAAAGAAGATAAGCTAACGTTAATTTCATAAAATTTAACTACACGGAAAATATAAATAAAATTTTCTACAAAATAAAATAAAAATTGAAATGTTTAACTTTGTTATTTATTTATTTATTTATTTATTTATTTATCTACGGCTAAACCTTTTTACAATAATAAACTTTTTCCTTTTTACAATACGAATTTTTTGCATTATGCTTCTTTCCGTGAAAGAAACAGCGACATTCCCCAACCTGGAGAGCCAGAGAGCTTTAATTTAGCAAATGATGATTTTTCCTTAATTTTATCAAATTGAATTTTACTATTACTATTCTTCTTCTTCTTCCACTTTTATTAAGAAGTCTCCCTCTTAATATAAGTCCAGGACCTGTTTTTTACTAATTTTTGTAATTAGTTCTGTGAGCATTTTTGAATTTTACATCTCAGGTAGCTTGCTAGGCTTGCCTTTCGATGTGCCTGCACCCTGTTTTTTATTGTTATGATGGCAAATCATTAACACAGGGGGACCGACGGCTTTACGTGCCCTCCGAAAGCACGGAAGACGGTCAAGAAATTTTAGACTGTACCCGGAATCGAACCGGGGAGCCCTACGTTAGCAGTTGATCGCACTAACTATCAGGCCATGACCGTCGTCTTTGTAATGTCTTTTGTTACTATAATTTCAATAAAAAAACTTTGAAATATGCAAGGCGTAAACATACTTAATTGATTTAACAAGAAAACTGATTGATAGGTGTGAAATGGATTTTTTTTTTAAATAGGAGTCGTGCAGGAATCAAACCATTTCAACGTCTAGTTCCATTATTGCTATGTTCTGAGGAATGGAAATATACTAAATGAAAATGGGCCACAACGGTTCTGTTAAGAAGCAAAACGACTAAAGAAAGTACTCCTAGGGTACATTGAAGCAACAAGAGAAGAACATGGTTTTGAACTATGTTTATGCAATCTAAGACAAGCATAACATCGAAAGCACAAATGGTATTGAGATTGTAAAAAGTATAATTTATCTTGGTGTTTGCATTTCAAATACAGAGGAATGCGAAAACGCAATTAGACGCAGAATCATTCTGGAAAAGACAGCAATGGCAAAACTGACACGAGTGTAGATAGATCGAGAAGTCCACCAAAATGAGACTTATTATTCCTAATAATGACATACTTGGCTGAGATCTGAACGCATCGCGGCGACAGATCGACACTGTACAAAAGTTTTCGCATGTTCTGCTGGCGAAGAATGTTGAGGGTATCCTGGATTGAAAGGTTCATAAACATATTCATCACAAATAAGGGTAAAATCTAAGAAAGACTGAACACTTCCATAAATGTGGCAATATTCAAATACTTATAATACCAAAAAAGATATGGAAAGACAGTCAAGAACAACTGCTCATAAATGCTACCACAATACCCAGTCACAGACTTACTCAATAAAAAGTAGATACCTACTAGCCTATACAAATGCGCTTGAGCATTCAAGCAATGAATTATCTTTCGAGATAAGATAAAATCGAATGGACGAAAATCTATTTTGTATTAAAATTTACATTAAAGAAATTTTTAACCTCCTTCAGTTCCAGGTACACGAAGACTTCTTTGGAATATAACAAAAGCTGGATAACTTCACCATACTTTATATCGTACTGTAGGAAATTATGGGTAACAGTGAAACGTATTTTTTTCGAAGGGCCCAAGCTAGGGGATGTTCCAAAACAGAACATGTTCCAAAACAGAACATGTTCCAAAATAGTTCTATTTGGTGAATTTCTAGGCATCTTGGTAAATTGAAACTTTTGCGGCACTAATTGCAACTTGTGATGAGTTTTTTTTATGCCACCGATAATTCCGGAAGAACACAGAAACAATATTAATCACAAAAATATATTGATGAATAAATACACAATTACTAGAAACACATAAACTTGATTTAACATAGGAAAACAATAAAAACATTCATGCAGTGTGAAAATTTTCAAGATGGTTACTTGACGCTTGTTTTTATTTCGTTCGCCTTCTCGATGCATTTCATCAGTTGCATCTTAGCCGGGCGCGTGCGTAATTGATAATGACGCGGTGGGATTTGTATACAGGGTGTTACAATCTCCCCCTTAGAAGTGGACTTACGGAGGGGTACACTTCTATTAAGAAAAGGTGTAGTCTTCTTCGGGCGACCTCTTCCTCGTAGTGGTCGTATTGGCAATACTTCGGTGTCGGCTGCAACAAATGGGGTTAAAGCGGACACATGGTAAGCACCGAGTGGAGTGGAAGGTTCGGACAGTGAGGATACTTGGAAGCTGGTGGGCGAAATTTGTTTGATGATAAGGTAGGAACCGTCTCTTCTAGGTGCAAACTTCGATGAGTATCCTTGACTTGCTTTGCTCAGGACATGAGTGTTTACGAGAACTTGATCTCCAGGTTTGTACTTTGGGCCAGTTCTTCGCTTCTCGTCAGCATACTTCTTGGAGTGATCTTGCTGAGATTCTTGGCGTTCACGAACTTCAGACAAAGTCTTCTCAAAAAAACGTAAATAAGGCGTTATTTGGACGACGAATGGTGAATTTTCGATGATGCCACGGAGGTCTCGGCTTACATCTTCGGGAGTGCGAAGCTCACGACCGTAGGTGAGGTAAGCAGGAGTGCAGCCAGTGGTTTGCGAATGGCTGGTGTTCATGGCGAACCGTATTGTGGCTAATTTTTGGGGCCATTCCGAATGACAGTTCGTTGTGTGGATAGCCAGCTGTGTTTTTAGGTCACGATTCTTCCTTTCTACAGGATTGGCTTCCGGGTGATAAGCAGGTATCAGGGCTTGTTTAAAATTTAAACAATGAGCTACTTTTTGCATGACTTCAGATACAAATTGGGTACCGTTGTCACTAATAACTCGTCTTGGTGATCCGTAACGAAGGATGACCTCATCTACAAGGCATTTGGCGCAGGCTTCTGCGGTAGCGACTTTTAAAGGAAATATTTCAACCCATCGGGTGGCGGTGTGTCTTCTACTATGAAGATCCATCGTTCACCGTTGCTACCTTCGGGTAGAGGACCGAATAGATCAATGGCTAGGACTTCAAACCGTCGATTTTGGATAGGAGTTTGTAATAGTCCAGCAGGTTTCAAATTGGTGGGTTTGAACTTTTGGCATTCTACGCATTTACGGACGTGGTCGCTTACGGATTTGCGCATACCAACCCAATAATATTTTTCTTGCAGCTTTTGCAAGGTTTTGTCGACTCCGTAATGGCCAGCAAGTGGTGAGTCGTGGCATTCGTAGAGAATGGATGCGATTTTCGATTTAGGTACTACGAAAGCGCCTTCATCTCGATCATGGTCGGCTGAGTACTTGTAAACGACTCCGTTTAACATTATGTACCCACGTTCGGTCCATTTCTTGACTTCAACGAGGTTTTCGTCTTCTTCGAAGCAGTCGATAATCTTTTTGATTTCGGGGTCACTGATTTGCTCTTCTCTGAGTTTTTCAGCAGTTGTTGTAGGCATGTCGAGGGTGACGATGCATAGTTCGGTCTCGTCGGATATTGGCGGACGGGACAGAGTATCGGCGATTACATTACTTCGTCATGGAGTGTAATCGATTTTGATGTCGTACCCCAAGTAACACACGTTCGTATGATATACGTGTATTATTGGGAAATTAGGTATATTTAACGGATAGGTATAATTTTCGTATATTTAATATACGTGTATCATATACACTTCATGTACTTATACTTAGAATATTCGGATATTATACGATGCGTATATTTGCTTTATAAATGTAATCCCTAAAGGTAAAATTTTGAGTTATCGTAGTCGTCTATTTGTCTATTAAACATGTATATTATACCAGTAATCTTCCAACGGTAAAAGAGTATAATTTTGGATTACTATAAATGTTGAATAACCGTGTAATGTAGACGGACAGACTTAAAGCGATTTTTTTTACAAATGTCATCTAGAAAGGTCGAATTTTGAGTTATCATAATCGTTTATTAGACATGTAGATTATACCAGTAATCTTCTAACTTTAAAAGAGTATAATTTTGGGTTAGTATAAATGTTGAATAAGCTGTAATGTAGACGGACAGACTTAAAGCGATTTTTTTCACAAAGGTCCTCTAGAAAGGAGGAATTTTGAGTTATCGTAATCGTTTATTAGACATGTAGATTATACCAGTAATCTTCCAACTGTAAGAGAGTATAATTTTGGGTTAGTATAAATGTTGAATAACCGTGTAATGTAGACGTACCGACTTACAGCGATTTTTTTACAAATGTCCTCTAGAAAGGAGGAATTTTGAGTTATCGTAATCGTTTATTAGACATGTAGATTATACCAGTAATCTTCCAACTGTAAGAGAGTATAATTTTGGGTTAGTATAAATGTTGAATAACCGTGTAATGTATACGCACAGACTTAAAGCGATTTATTTTATAAATGTCATCCCTGAAGGTAGAATTTTGAGTTGTAGTACTCATTTATTTGACGTGTAGTTTATACCAGTAATATTCCAACGGTAAAAGAGTATAATTTTGGATTACTATAAATGTTGAATAGCCGTGTAATGTATACGCACAGACTTAAAGCGATTTATTTTATAAATGTCATCCCTGAAGGTAGAATTTTGAGTTGTAGTACTCATTTATTTGACGTGTAGTTTATACCAGTAATCTTCCAACGGTAAAAGAGTATAATTTTGGATTACTATAAATGTTGAATAACCGTGTAATGTATACGCACAGACTTAAAGCGATTTATTTTATAAATGTCATCCCTAAAGGTAGAATATTGAGTTGTAGTACTCATTTATTTGATGTGTAGTTTATACCAGTAATATTCCAACGGTAAAAGAGTATAATTTTGGATTACTATAAATGTTGAATAACCGTGTAATGTATACACACAGACTTCAATCGATTTATTTTATAAATGTCATCCCTAAAGGTAGAATATTGAGTTGTAGTACTCATTTATTTGATGTGTAGTTTATACCAGTAATATTCCAACGGTAAAAGAGTATAATTTTGGATTACTATAAATGTTGAATAACCGTGTAATGTATACACACAGACTTCAATCGATTTATTTTATAAATGTCATCCCTAAAGGTAGAATATTGAGTTGTAGTACTCATTTATTTGATGTGTAGTTTATACCAGTAATATTCCAACGGTAAAAGAGTATAATTTTGGATTACTATAAATGTTGAATAACCGTGTAATGTATACACACAGACTTCAATCGATTTATTTTATAAATGTCATCCCTAAAGGTAGAATATTGAGTTGTAGTACTCATTTATTTGATGTGTAGTTTATACCAGTAATATTCCAACGGTAAAAGAGTATAATTTTGGATTACTATAAATGTTGAATATCCGTGTAATGTATACGCACAGACTTAAAGCGATTTATTTTATAAATGTCATCCCTAAAGGTAGAATATTGAGTTGTAGTACTCATTTATTTGATGTGTAGTTTATACCAGTAATATTCCAACGGTAAAAGAGTATAATTTTGGATTACTATAAATGTTGAATAACCGTGTAATGTATACACACAGACTTCAATCGATTTATTTTATAAATGTCATCCCTGAAGGTAGAATTTTGAGTTTTAGTACTCATTTATTTGACGTGTATTTATACCAGTAATATTCCAACGGTAAAAGAGTATAATTTTGGATTACTATAAATGTTGAATAACCGTGTAATGTATACGCACAGACTTAAAGCGATTTATTTTATAAATGTCATCCCTGAAGGTAGAATTTTAAGTTGTAGTACTCATTTATTGGACGTGTAGATTATACCTTTAATCTGCCAACTACAAAAACGTAATTTTAAAATTAGCATAAATTTTGAATAAATGTTTAATGTTGAATTTATACAATGTTTAATGATAAAATAAAAATAAAGTAATAAAAATAAATTAAAAATTTATAAATCACTTAAAATTTACTTACATTTTTTTTTGTCCAAACGAAAATTCGAACCAACGCCGCACGTGCATACAGATTTGTTGATTTTTGATGATCAACTTCAATTTTTATAATTCATAGATTAAAAATATCAGTGTTAAATTAAAATAAATAAAACATTTTCTGAAATGTTTCTCAGATCAATTTTATATTATGAATTATTTAAAAAAAATGCATGTTGCAGAAAAGGGAGAAACACGTCATACCTATATACTTTTTTACAAGCATTATAATTTATTACATTAACCAGTATTTATCTAAAATAATTTATAACCACGTGTAATTTTTATTTAAATTAAGACAAATAACTAACTGTTATTAATTAATAAAAACAAAACAAGTACAAGCATTAAAATTTTTAATTTTTTTTTTAAATTTGAAAATTTTTTAACTGCTTAATTTTAAAGAAATCTTTAGTTTTTGATAGATGTTGTTATTTTTAAACACTAAACTTTGTAGGCTCTTGCACGAATATTTTGAAAATTGTGCTGAGCCACACCGCTTGAAATTAATGTCAAAATTTTTAATAAAATTTGAAAAATTTTTAACTGCTATTATTTGCGCGCTTGTTTATAATGCTTGATTGTGAAATTTTTTTTAATTTTTGATAAATGTTGCTATTTTTAAACACTAAACTTTGTAGGCTCTACCACGTGTATTTTGCAAATTTTGCTGTCAGTCGCTTGAAATTAATGTCAAAATTTTTAATTAAATTTGAAAAATTTTTAACTGCTATTATTTGAGCGCTTGTTTATAATGCTTGATTGTGAAATTTTTTTTAATTTTTGATAAATGTTGCTATTTTTAAACACTAAACTTTGTAGGCTCTACCACGTGTATTTTGCAAATTTTGCTGTTAGTCGCTTGAAATTAATGTCAAATTTTTAATTAAATTTGAAAAATTTTTAACTGTTATTATTTGCGCGCTTACTTTTAGTGCTTGTTTTTGATGAAATTTTAAATTTTGGATAAAAGTTGCTATTTTTAAAAACTCATTTTGAAGTCACTTTACAATGTGTATTTTAAAAATAAATTTTTCATTTATTCAAATACACAAATAATTTGCAGGCTAAAAATGTTACTTGGGTTTCCACTGATACATGTAAACAAGATTTTTCCTAACATCATTTGGAAAAAGAACAAGGCCAATAATTAATGTTTAATATTTGAGCTCCGAGCAACATATCTACTCCGCGAGTACTCCCAATAATGTTGTGCTTGTGAATAAGGGCGAAGCTTTTAGAATACGTTCGATTTTGTATTTACATGGTAAATATCAATTCACGGGTACTTCTTATAGATACATGTATGATTTGTACGATACTCCATTGCAATCAAGTAAATTAAATATTTATTATGTATGCCACGAAGGTATTAAACATGAAAATATTATTCTGTCCCAAATAGAATGCATTATTATTGAGCATAAAAAAGGTTATGCAGTTTTTCCAATTCTTCATCAAAGACGTTAACGTGAATACAGAAAATGTAAAATTGTAAAATAAAAATGTAAAATAAAAAATGTAAAATACGTTTTGTATATATATTTTGTAGTAATATTTATATTATTTAATAGCTAGTCTTTTATAATTTAAAATTCGAATTAGAAAATAGGATTTTTATGACTATTTAAAATGACAATAGTCAATCACGTCCAGGTAGCACAGATGCTACAGCGTTAGACTCAATACCTGTAGGTCCTAGGTTCAAATCCCGGTGGAGCCGAAAAAAAATGTAAGTATATATAATTAATATTTCAACTTAATTAGGATTTTTCAGATATGCAAAAACAACACATCGAATCGAGCTGGTAGAAAAAGTAAGTAGTACGTGTATAAATAAATTTAAAATTTAGAATTTAATCAGGAATATACAGATATACAAAAAACAACAGGACGCAATAATATGAATACCAAAATTACCATGAATAAGTAGTAAAATTTAAAATAATGAAATTGTATAGATGTGATAATAGATAAATTGTTTAGTAAAATAATTGAAATGTTAATAATAATGTTTATTATTTTTTTAATTTGTTTTTATTATACAGATATTATACTGATAGTATACGTATGTCCAATACGGTTACTACATGTATAACATATACGTATAGATATTAGGGTATGGCCGCGACATTGACACGTTTACATACACGTCTTCATTATACAGATAGTATACGTACGTCCAATACGGTTACTACATGTTTAACATATACGTATAGATATTAGGGTATGGCCGCGACATTGACACGTTTACATACACGTTTTTATTATACAGATAGTATACGTACGTCCAATACGGTTACTACATGTTTAACATATACGTATAGATATTAGGGTATGACCGCGACATTGACACGTTTACATACACGTTTTTATTATACAGATAATATTCATAAATAACGGTTTGTATATTCGAATATTATCTATGTAATATACGATCGTGTGTTACTTGGGACGCTTGTAGCGTAAGTGCCCACCGGGCGAGTCTGTCGCTGGGTGATTTTAAAGACATCAGCCATTTTAAAGGTTGGTGATCGGTGATCACGGTGACCGGGGAACTTTCGATATAACCGCGAAACTTTTGGACGGCCCAGACAACCGCTAGGGCTTCCCGTTCGGTGGTGGAGTAATTCCTCTCCGGAGAGGTGAGTAACCGGCTCGCGTACTCCACTGGTCGTTGATCGGTGGTCTCCCCCTGCATTAAAACAGCCTCCTTTGTGTGGGCGGTATAAGGCAGCGAAAGGTCAGCTTGTCGTAAGATGGGTGTCGTTACGACTGGTACAACATAGGGTGTTTTGCACTCTTCTATGATGTCTTCTGCAAGCATCCGGTCAAGGTCTTTCTTGAGGAACGCTTTTTTGGCTGGCGTTAGCCTGTATGGTGGAACAGCAATGGGCGTCTCGTCGGTGAGAGTGATTGTGAGTTCTGCAAAAGGCGTAGGCGCCGAGTTAGGTGAGAATACGATAGCATACTCACGTAATAAGGCAGAGATTTGGGTTCTCTGGGTTTCGTCCAGTTCTCGTCCTTCGTTGTCCCGGAGTGTGTGGGCTACAGCGTCTAGGGTTGTAGTGGTGGCGACATCGGGCAACTCTTTGGCGAACTCGAAACGGTTGGTGGGTTGATTTCCATAGAACCATTGTCCATTTTGGAAATCGAACACCATGCCAGCGGAGTGGATGAAATCGATGCCCAGGAGCATTCGACTTTCGGTGTGTTCAGGGATGGCGATCAGCGTAACGGTTGTGGTGCGGCCTTCGATGGTGATGTCCACCTCGAAAGATTTGGTCAGGACGTTTCGTTTGATGCCGTCGGCTAGTTTGATTTCCATTTGTGCTTCGGTGAAAGGGCGTCCTTCTTGAAGGAGAATTTTGTACAGTTGGTCACCAGCGATGCTGCGTCTGGAACCAGTGTCGAGACATGCTTGTCCATTGCGGTTGAGGATTCGCACTCGTACCATGGGACGTAGCGTTGAGACGGTTTTGAATTCTGTGGAAGAAAAGGTGATGTCCACACTCTCGGTTTCTAAAGAAGCTTGAGTCGTGGTGCACGAAGGGCAGTTGCTCTTCACGTAACCTGGTGTTCCGCATCCCCAGCAGGATAGTTGGGATTTTTCAACCTTGACCGTCGTTGTCGTAGGTTGGGGAACGGTTGCAGCAGCTTTTTTCCTACATTCGGTCTCCGAGTGGCCAAAGAAATTGCAAAAGTTGCACTTTGGTCGGGTTTTCTTCGTCTCTGTGTTTCGGGTCTCTTGTCTTTTCACCGTCATCTGTGTGGGAATTTTTGCGGTTGGGGTCATCTCTCGGTTTGCATCTTCTATGTTTCTTGCTGCCTCGAGCATTTCTTTGAAGGTTGTATTTTTACCGGGTGAGAGCCTTTTCCGAATTTTCGGTTTTAATAGTCCGAATACCATGTCGAGTTGTGCTTTTAGTGGCAGTTCGTATGGCAGTTGTGCGATCAGTGATCGAATGTGGCAAGTGAATAGTTCACTTGTTTCGTTTTCTCGCTGCTCACGAGAAAAAATCTCTCGGAAAATGAGGTGAGGGGGTAATTTCCGTGAAAATGCGTCTTTCAAGGAGGAGATGGCTTCATCCCATGTAGTTATACTACTTTTTACCCCTTTCCACCAGGTTCCGGCGGTGCCCTCTAGGAGCATTGGCAAACCTCGCAACGCGTTTTCGTCGGTGACGAGCGTGCAATCTTTGTACGTGATTGTGGCGTCGAGGAAAGCATCTACGTCGCTTTTTGCGGTACCGTCAAATCGCGCGGTGCACTTTGAAAAATTTCCGGTATACATAGGTGTGACGGCAGCTGATTGCGCAGCTGAGGCAGTTGTGTGTGTTGGTTGAATTTTAGCAAGCAACAACGCGAACTGTTCATTCGTAAACGCGAGTGATGGTGTCGCACCCTGTATATTTTGCGCGGATTGGTTTTCTACCGTTTCATCGAATTGCAATTTTTTCGGCATTTTGTGTGGATTCGTTTGAATCGGACAAAGTTTTTTTCACTGAATGTCTTTTGTATTGTTTTTGCACTATCGATTTTCGCAAATTATGATTGATTATAATGTGTAATTTGTCAATCGGCCACTTTTTGCGCGGATAATTATTCGTATTGAACACGTCGCGGATAATTACACCGGAATGGCACTTTATTTTGTAATTTTTAATAGTTTTTTTGTTACTTACAGTTTTGTTATCGAGCCCCACGTTGGGCGCCACTTTGTGATGAGTTTTTTTTATGCCACCGATAATTCCGGAAGAACACAGAAACAATATTAATCACAAAAATATATTGATGAATAAATACACAATTACTAGAAACACATAAACTTGATTTAACATAGGAAAACAATAAAAACATTCATGCAGTGTGAAAATTTTCAAGATGGTTACTTGACGCTTGTTTTTATTTCGTTCGCCTTCTCGATGCATTTCATCAGTTGCATCTTAGCCGGGCGCGTGCGTAATTGATAATGACGCGGTGGGATTTGTATACAGGGTGTTACAAACTTTAACGATGGCAATAAGAAATAGAACGTCTTACTGTTACCCATTTTAAATATCTCACTGTTACGAATTCGCCATAATTTTCAAAAGTAAAAAAATACGCTAAGCTTTCCTTTATTAATTAAATCCCATCAAAACTTAAACAATATTACTTGATTTGTGCACAATAACTTCAGGAAGTTACTGTAGGACATTTCTTTTGGGTCTCGAAAACTAGTCGCACATAATAACTGCCAACGCTGCCATACTTTGAAATTGGATAAAACGGCGCTTTCGAAGGTTAAATACATATTATACCGAAGTGTCATTTTTATGGGCTAGTTAAAATAAAAAATATTTGAAATGTCTCACTGTTACCGATGCTCCCTACTAACTATTTTTCAAATACATACTGCTATGTCCTCCTGCCTATAAATGTTGGGTACAGGAAGGTACACACATAACTGCCCCTTCTTACTAAGCTCGCGGGTTGAGTCGTTCAGGGAGTGGGTCCCTTGTGGTTCGAAATAAATTATTAGAGGCGACGTTGCTATGCTCATTGGCTCTCTCAGGATATTTAACTTTGCTTTCCTTTTTTTTGAGTAAAAAGAAATAAAAAACTTTCATCAACTCCCATACAAATTTTATTATAATAAAGAAAAGAAAAATTATCAATTTGTCCTTCATGAAAGAACATTAATACTAAATAAATCTTGGATTACAAATCCAAGGTGAATAAACCTTTGAAATTTTTAAAATTAATACAAATAATTGTTCGAAACAAAGAGGTTTCCTCTCTTCGTCCCAAGTTGCTTGATTATTAAGCCAATCAAGACTCTCGCTTTACATTAGCGGGCTTAAATGTTTATAAATTTAAATTTGTTGCTTATTTTAAAGCTTAAAATATTTTTGACGAAAATTGTAAAACTTTTGATTATATTTAACTTATCACTCAGGGTATCAAAGAATACACTCTGTTAGAAGTCTTTTCCTCAAATCCTATTATTAACACGCTGAAGGCAAAATTTTAACAAATTATAGAAATCATAAATTCACTGTACCTGCCTCCTGAACATCTCACAGTTTTTATTTTTCTTAAAAAGGATATCATTTATTCGCTGTTTGTGTGCGCCCTGCTTTAATCTTTACTTGCAAAGATTCAACTTAATTCCACTCGTCATCACTTTGCCTGATGTCATTTGAAACGGTACTTTACTTTTTACTAGTGCTGAAATTTGTGCTCGTATTTGCATCCTTCCTATTGAGAATCTCCAAAAATATTGAGGTAAGTTGTTCCATTAATTTGCAATGATTTTCTTGTCATCCAGAAAATTTTCATATGAATAGATTTTTATAAATTACAACATTTCCATTGCATTTGTTTATGTCCTTGACATCTATTTTTAGAATCGACGTTGGACAAACGACTTCTAACCTCTCCGAAGTCAAATGAATTTGTTTAACCTCCAAATTCCGGTAAATAATATTTTTCGGAGAGCATCGAAAAATGCTTGCACACAGCGGAGTTACCAGAGGTGAACTGATTTTTGATCGAAAGTCGATACAATTGGTATTCTTGTTTGAATTTTGTGAGTCAAATCCATGTATTTTTGAATTTATTTCTCTCTAATAAATTATTTTTATTCTAGATTTTTCTTCTGCATCAACCTCGATTTCCTTTGGAACGTCTTCCCGAGCAGTTTGATTGGTACATTACATTTTCATCAATTTTTGGATTCTTGATTGATTCATTTTCGTCTTTCTTGGTTGTTTACAGGGGCGTTACACAAATTTGACCCTTATTAACTAATTTGTTAATTTATCCTTTGAAAATATACACATTAAATGCATGAAACAATTACATAATTTTTGATATGCTTACATTTTTACAGAGAATGTTATTTGCAGAGTAAATTGGTTTACAAGTTCTTAAATTTTCTAGGTTATCATGATTAATACATTTTTACAAATTTTGAGCTAATTAAGTTTTCTGTTTCATTTCTGATGTGGCAATCATCAGTTTATTTAGATTTAGCAATCTTTGTCATGTTTCATTCATCCTGAGAGACTCAAATAAATTTAGAAAATTGAAATTTTGAAAAATAAAAAATTTCTCGTAGAGCAAATTTTTAAAGTGTCTTTCGACTTAGAATTTTGTGCTTGTTTCGAATATATGATTCATTTTAGCATCGGGAGCCTTTCTTATTCATTTTAACACACAGCAATACATACGATATAACAATTATATTCACTCAACTTTTCGTCATGTAATGACAGTGTCGGGCCATTAATTAGCAGGAACGTTAGGATAATACGCCGATAATTATAATTTATTTTAATGTGCAGAATGTTGTAGTGTAGCGTAAGTGCTAAATAATTAATGTTTATAATTATAGATTAAATCTTGAAGAGGGTCATATCGTTTCTTAGCAGCTGTTAAGGTTTACTTAAGAATGGCATAGGTATTCACACTGATAATTATTTACAAGAATAAATCCACGAAAAGGACGTCAAAATAATATTGCAAGAATATATTTATTTTAATTATTATTTCGTCTCCATACATCTTTGCATGCTACTTACGCTATAAAAAAAACACAACATGCTATTTTCTTTTTAACTTTGTGTTAATATTAACATTGATTGATTACATTCTAATTAGCTCTAGAAATACATTCATTTTAAGCGACTAGCTACTGCATAATGAAAACTTAACAAAAATTTACAGCATGGAAGAATTACCATTACCGTCCTTCTGTGGCGATCCATGTTTTAGAATTTTTTAACCCAGAAGTATCTGTAACTCATATCTACATTTTTTAACGGAAATTACTTTATAATGCGGAACACTTCTTTAAATCCGATGCCACGCTTAACCGGATCTTGCCTTTAATAAGAAAATTCGTTGTCCGATAATTTCCTTTAACCCAAATTTCACTATCAGAACGATCGGAGATCCTAAAAATTGTTAAGAAAGTGAAAATAATATTTGATCCTATCTTTAGCGAATTTTCCAATTGCCGGATAATTTTTAAACATTTTCTAAGCCGATCAATTCTGTTTCTTAATTAACTCATTCAAGCTTTATTTTACCGATTTTTTGATAACACTTGAAGTCAATCCGCCCCTTCCTTTAAAATTTAACGTGCTAAAAAGATTTATGTGTATATAATAGTTTTGAAGGGGTTCCTAAATCATGATGCGGTGGTCATATAGGGGAAGAAATTTAGTTATTCCCTTTCCAACTACCGTACCGTCATGGTGGCTAACTCAATAGTGGTTTTCCTACGCAAAATAAATTTTAAATGAGATAATAATTTTATGAAAATAACATTTTTATTCTCGAATAAATAAAAATTTATATTAGGTATATTAAAAAATGGCAGACACGGCAAATTATAATGCTAATTTATTAGCCGCTATTAAATAATCGTTAATCAATATCTACCAAATTATAAATGCTTGTGATTTTTTAAAAAGAAATTTATATTATATCTTCTACATTTTTAAGTAATCTATTTAGACGTCGTTCGTCATATAGAAGCTTTACGTACATGTCAAATATGTCGCCCTCTAATTCATTTTTTAACTCGGCATTCAGGATACTTAATATTTTAAACAGCAAAACATCGATAAATTGAAACACCATGGGCTCAAATGTTACATTATGACTCTGAAAATTGAATGTCTTCCTGACCAATGACTTCAAATCTTCTACGTTATTCCGTGAAAATAATCTCAACGAACTTATTGATTTATCCGCACAAAGTAATATTACGAAAATTTCATAGCGCTTGTACCGAAGTTGTAGTAGGTATTGCGGTAAATATTCCTTCCGATGTTTCAAGATTGTAATCATCATTGTATTCATTAACTTTTTCCTTGCCTCCTCCCAGTAACCATTTTATTTTGTTATTTTATGCATTGTAATCATTCATCTTTTGATTAAAATTGGGCGACGGTTCTCTTGGATAATTTTTATCCAATATCTCTTCTTTCAATGTTGATGTATGGTTTCCGTCTTGTAGTAATGTTAGGAGACGGTCGTTAGCTAAAGCGGTTATGTGCGTTGCTGCTAATGCTGAATACCTGGTTCGACTCCGGGCTCAGAAAAACTTTATTCTGACCGTCTCCACTCGGAAGGCAATGGCAAACCACCGAGGTGTAATCTGCCTGGTACAGCCTCTCTGGAGATGAAGTGTATACACTTCCCGCGGTTCGGAGCCCGCGCTAAGCAGTAGGTCCCCTATGTGTGTGATAATACTTCAAACGCATAACACATACATAGGAGAGAGGTCGCCTACGTCCGGGGAACCGAATATGGCACATGAAGAAGTAATGTTAAGTGTTTACAATTTTCTTTAATATTGTTTTCTCCGTGGAGAAAAACACATGTAGGTTTAAATTGTAATCTCTTCAAATATACACATTTCTCGATGGTACTGAGATAGTTATTTAATTTTTTTTATATAGTTCCAATCTCTTCGATGTTTCGTGTTTTTTCGTTATTACCATTATTACATTTTGTTGTTTTAATTTGATCGCCGTTTCCGTTTTCCTTTACACTGGTAATGGTATTAGTTTCTTTAGGTTTCGTGTAATTGTCAAATAACTCAAGGGTATTTAGTATTGCTGATGATAAGTCCAAGTTTAGTTCATTTTCGTTACCACACTCATGAATAGTTGGCATCAGGTTCACATGTTTAGTATATTTTCTTGATAATCTGAGAGGGAGGTTTAGTGTGGATTTTAATTTTTCTAGCAATGAAAGTGTGATCCAACCGTATGGCAAAGGCAGGCAGAACCTGTATATAGTAGGTACGAGTAGCTTTGCTTTTATTGTATCATATAACGAGTAGGTATTGGTGCTAAGGAAATTTTGTAAGCCTTGCAATTTAATTGCGCTCTTTATTGATAATTTTCCGGTTCACCACTACACCAAAACTTTCCAAAACTCCCGCAAGATTTGACTCTCTACCATCAGCAAAAACAGCAACTTTGGTTACATTCTGTACACAGTTCTAAAGAAGCAGTTGTGAAGCTTTATCTATGCACCTACTGTAATAAATTCATACATTGTTAATAATTTAAGGGCTATACTAATACTACAGTATCAACTCATCGGTAATAACACTAAGAAATTATTATTACTATAGAACTATGTATTATTATTATCATTCGAATTAAATGATATATCAGAATTTCACAGTTGTCATGTCGTATATTTTTTTATCATTTGTTGGTAAAATTAATAGAAAATTTCCCTCCCCTTTAACACCACATGGCGCCCTTGGACCTAAACAATTGATTGAACGTCAAAAAGCTTGATGTACAATCAAGGACAAATAAATTTGTTGTATTTAATTTGCTCTAAAATAGATGGCTTTTAAACCTATCTTTATAAAGACTTTTTTGATTATTTTCTATATCGTTTTAAAACTTTTCAACATTCGGTATAACTAAAAAGTAGACCCAAATTGTCGGAGAAATGAGTTTTCCTTTCACGGTTAAGTAAATGAAAAGGGTGTAATAATGGAGGTGTGTCTTCGTGAACGATGTTGATGATAGTTCAGATATCTATCAGTTTAAGTGGCTTGTATTTTTTGTGGTCGTCTAAGGTTTTAATATATTGGGTATGATCGCAAAATAATACACTTAATTGATTGAGTGCCATAAAATATTCTATAGCAGAATGGTAGCAGCAGGGATTTATAGTTATATTCTCAAACAGTATAACGGTAACATGGTTTACAATCGTGAGTTTAAATCAAAATTGCAATAACTTGCTTGTCACTGGCACGTGCCATACTACAGAACATTAAAGTAAGCGTATTCAGTACTACGAAACTTCTCATAAAGATAAAAGGAATGCTAAAACTGACATGAAACAAATTACTACTGCATTTTTGATCTTCATGCCTAATTAAAAGTAGAAAAAATAATCTACTAAGGTAGTATTTTATCTTCCAAACATTTATTTATAATTGGTACTAGTGGGATGCTGTCAGTTGGCTACACTTTAACTTATATTTTTATCATAACCTCAAATTAAAAGTAACAAAATATTTTTATTTTCTAAAAATAATTTGAATTGCTTTTTTAGTTATTCCTCAATTATTGATGACGTGGTTCGGTTTAAACGTTGTTACGTTGTATGTCTATGTACAATAAATTAATATATAATATAAAGATATAGTTTGTAACTAAAATTGTAGACTCCCAGTTGGAGTCTTATTTTAAATGCGAGTTTCATGGTGATAATGGTGTACATTACGTCACGTGGAGAGTGGATAGTATGTATAAAATCATATCTCTGATGAATTTTATAATGAATTTATTCATAAATGCCGTACAATAAAAATAGTATTACTGCAACGCTGCCATCCCAAGAAAGCGAGTCCTATCTGCAAAATTTCAGTTATGCCTTATATGTTTTCTTTCCTAATTGTGAAAGTCCTTTTTGTAGAAAAATAACTTGGTAACATTTCTAATTGGTTTGGCCTAAACACAAGTTAACTCAAAAAGGTTACAGTTGTACGAATGTTATTAGACATGACTCATGAAAATTTTTTATGTGCGATAACCTGAAAACTGAACGATAAATCAATAAATAAAGTTTTAGATAATATTATAGAATCATAGCATCGCTACGTAATGCCACTTACATTAAAATTTTGTGGGGAGATCTAATGATACTGCGCCGCATGTTACATTTCAGGGTGGAAGTTTTCGGTGCGTTTGAGGTTTTTCGAGTTCATTTATTGAAAGCAATCTGTTTATTATATAATAAGCAAGGGTTCAAAAAATTGTTTGAAACAGAAAATTTTTCTCGAGTATTTTCTTAAAGCAGCTGAACAGGTCAATTTAAAACTTTAAGTTAGAATTCGCTATTCTCTTTAGAATAGTGGTTGAGATTGTGACAATGAAGAGCAACGGCTACTTCAAAATTTGTATTAAAATTGTGTGAGGTAGCTATTACTTTTAATTTACCCCAAACGAACCGAATACCTCATACTTTAAAAATATATAAAAATCTGTTTAGGTTACAAGACCAATTTGGATAATCCCATGTGGTATCCAATTTAAGTTTAATCAAAATGTTTAAAATATTGTTGGCGAGCGGATTTTAATATTGGGTTAAAATTCGGTCAACTGTTATTAAAATTGGTTTTTTTCAAAAATTAAAATTTTAAATTACTACTTGATGTTTTAAGTTTAATCAACACAAACTAAATGCAACTCGTATAATCGGTTTTCGTTTCTCTAGAATATGGTGTAATAAAACAATCAAATGGAATAATAATAACTATAATAAATCAGATAATGTTTGAAGAAATTAGGTTTTAAGAAATATTTAATTTTTCAATATATTAATAGTATCTTGTTTTATTAGGAGGAAAAGTATCACATTTCATGGTGAGTATGGGTTTGACGGACGCGTTTAGGGAATTTCCTATTGCGAATTTTAGTACCTGGATATTTTAATTGGTATTTGATAAATTATTTATGGTTTGTTTATAAACCTGATGTTTAGTGTATATTTGCACGTTGTTTCAATCTAAATAATATAACACATGACAGGTTGGAGCTTCACGGTCACATCCGGAGACCCTTCTTACTCTTCTGTATAAAGAATCCACACATTTTCTATGATGCCCTGTTAGGCTTCGACCATAGGAATCGCGGAAAATTCGTTCAAAAAAGTTTTAATTAAGTTAGGCATTGGGATGTGATTGTTAATTGTTCCGCTCCCCCAAGCGCTGATTCATTCAGTCATTGCTCTAAATTTCTGTCATTTCCATTGGGTGTCTTATTGGAACCACAGTTATTGGGAATTTTGAATATTCTCCCATCCACCCAGCAGTTCGCTGAATCCACGGAGGCGTGATCTTGCTTAAAATAAGAAGCCATATTTGATAAACGTTGATTCATTAGCATTATTCAGGCAAGCTAGAATGCAGTATTCTGCTATAGGGTAGACTAAAGCCCAAGCCGCTGTTTATAAGGTGTTTGAATGAGCACCTCGTGTTGCTCCAAGAAGCTTTGTTAGGATGTTATTGCAAGTGCTCAGTTTCTCAGATGCATCTGTAAACTCTTGTTTAAAAGAAAATTTATTACTTCTAAGTCTTTCAATTGTTCTTATATTAAAACTCAAAAGTGCAATAACATTATGTCAGAAGCATTTCGGGATACATAGTACATGTTTAATAGAACTTACACCCAGTATATTTTAAAAGTATATAAATAAAGTTCAAAGCGCATTACATTCTTTCTTTTATCATAATATCTTTGAAACGTTCTATCTTTAACAACTTATTTTAAAAAACTGCAGTTTTCCCGTCAACATCGATGCAAACGTCTAGGATAAAATTGCTTATTATTGCCATGTCACTCTACGATTACTTCCCAGCATTTAAATTATTTATAAATATATAACGCTTTTTAATATTAATGGAATGATTGAGATGCGAAAAGAAAATGCATATACATTGGAATAAAATTTGTTTAAATTTTTCATGTTATTAACAAAGAAATTTAAGGAGTTTGTCATACGTAACAAAAGCTTCCCATATTATGGTAAAAGGTGGTGATGTTATTAGGTTTAAAATTAAATGTAAAATTGTTAAAATAAAATTGTGTAATTTTAGAATCAAAACATGTACATGAAGATAATTCTTTAAAGATGGATAGCATGTCAACAGAACTAATCTTCCGACCTTAAACGGGTTTGTTTAATAGAGCCACCTAGTGACAACCACATTATTGTCCTTTTGTTGTTAAGCGATCAGCTCTCCTTGTTTTATTAAATTTAATGGAGTAATTAAACCAAGTTAGTTTTCAGTTTTTAATGATTGTGTGAAAGTTATAAAGCGTGCACTATTTTATGTCGTTATTGTGAAAATGAAAAGAACACGTTTTGAGGATAACCATGAATGGTTATGATAGGTAACTATTATCGATATTATGATACGCAGTTATATTGTATCGAATTGTTTTATGGTTCACGATGATTTTATTAGGATAATAATTAAATCTGCAAAAAAATTGAATAGATGTGGAATAAAGGCTTGACCAGTTATTTAAAAATTTTTTAATGGATAAAGTAAATTCCAATATTTGGATAAATTGCGAAACAGTTATTTCACCATGACAATGCTCGACAAAAATAGAACAATAATGTAAATATACCTATGAAAATATAAATTTAATTACTGCTACCTTGTCATTGTATTGAAATTTGGTATTTTTACAAAGATTCTTCGCTGTTCCTACATTTTTACAATATATTGACTTAGTAGCTCGAAGTAATTAAATTAGAAGTCTGTCTGATTTCTAAGATTGCTGGAACTCACTTTATTAGGGCCATTTATATTATATTACCACTTGACGTCTACGTCACTAACAATAATCGTTGCCTTTTGGTACTAAAAATAAAACAGCTTAATTGTGGAATTTTATTTGTTAAATATCTTATTATTGTTTTTTATATGATTTCTCTTCTGCTTACCTGTTTATTTTTGTTATATAATTAAAATGAAATATCTTAGAAAAACTTTCTGTTGCTTTTTATTAAAAAATTCTTTGTATTATTCTAGGATTTCCATAAAAGTCATAATAATTGTTTGTGAAACTCGAACAATCTGAGAAATTTCTTTACAAAATACAATTGTTTATAAACTCGAGTTTCAAAGTTTGTACATTAACACAGTCGAATTCATTTAAACTAAAATGACTTCAATATTTAAAGACTTAGTAAAATTTTTGTAATGGTATAAAATATTATTCATGGTATGTTGTATTATCAAAGGTTTTTTGCCCTTCTCAGAAAGTTCTTTAAGATTCATCTTCAAAGTTGTTGTTTTTCCGAAATTTAGAAATAAAATTTTACTACACCCTCATTTAAAAAATTGATCTCAGTAATTATAGAGCCATCTCTATTCATTTTGATCACAGATGGTTGATAGATTGGTGTCGAATTAATTGAGCTTCTCCAGTAAAAATGTTATTGTTGATGAAACATGGATTCTTTCCGGGCCAATCAACTTATTCTAATTTATTGTTCTTCTTAAAGTGGAAAATTTTCTCGGCGAACGTTGGCTATCAACTTGGCCAAAGCCAAGATGACTGATTAGGGAAAGAAATTTAATGGGGTGGTTTCCCATAGCCAGAGATTTATATTGGGCTTGAGATCACAGCAGTATAATAGCCGGCACTAGGTATAGAACTTTGGTTAAATGTTATTTATTGTGATTTGTTACATAATCTTTCGATGCAATTGCGTAGCAAGGTCGATACTCTTTTATGAAGACTTTGTTAAAGCAAATTTGGATCGCGTTCACCACACGGCTCTTTTAATGAAAATTTCTTTTCTTGGCTTCAACCTTAATATTATAAAATGAGTTAGAAATTACTTAATAGGTTCCACTCAAAGAAAATTTGGCAACTTGTTTTCTAGAATTTTGGTGACTTCTGGCGTTCCCGAGGTTTTCACTGCGGTTTAATCTGTTTTTTTTGGGTATCTACGATAGTGGTTGAGATAATAACGATAGTAGTTATTTATAATTAAGTTTTATAATTAAGTTTTTAGCCATATATAATGTTACCTGGGACCAGCAGATATACATTTGGAGAGCGAAAAATTATTCTATAGATAGCACCTCACAGGATTTGAACCTGTGAAAAACTAATACGATAACATCTCAGCTGTTCGCCTACCCTTAAATACCTCTATTACTTACACAAATAAATAATAAAAAGTTAAAACGGTATACTAAATAAATTCTAGTACGTGGGTGCCATGTCTACGTGAGGGATTGTGTCACTATGTGAAGGTCATAGTTGGTCGACCTATGGCCTTACTCAGGGAATCATAACCACACGCCAAAGGCATGGTTGTTTTATCTTTGGTCTCGTATAAAGCATTGACAGCACATGCAGCTTGAGTTTGTTGTTGAAGTTTCCTTTCACGATCTATCCTAAAGTTTCTTAACTCTGTCAAGCTTTTCATCTTAGTTGTATTTCTCTATGTATTCAACGTTTTCTCTCAATTGGACTTTATATTAAATTATATAAGTCAGTAGTTAAATTAATTATAATGTGGAAATGCATTATACGTGGGTTATAAATAGTGAAAATTTATTAAAAATCTGGTATTGTAATGAAATTCTGGGTATATGAGCAAATGCTCCAAAAATACTGCGAGCAAACGGCACAGATTTCGAAACGCAATTCAACGAACACGTGCGAACGTACCGATTAAACGAAGTGTCAGAATAAACCAATCCGAGAAGCGTTACATATAGTGCATATTGCTATTATTATTATTACATAATACCATATATTTAATAATAATCACCTAGCAATGCGCTTCTAATAGTACAAATTCGCATTACAACTCCAGTATCTAGATTTAACTTATCACTTGGAATTTTAATTTATAAATCAAAATAACCTGTCAACTACATGTTACTATAATGTGAATTTTAATGAATATTGTTATCGATTAAATTGTAGTAGTTGACAACTTGATATAGTACTACTCTTGTCAAGATTTATTAAACGTTTCGTAAAATTTGAATAGAATGAAATGGCTCTAACAAAGTTAGTTCAGTATAATGAAACTGTAGTCTGTATATTTTTAAATCGTTAGTCCACTAATTGTTTGCTATAGAGATAAAGACTTATTTAAAGATGAGAGGTTTATTTGCCGATACTAAACTCCTAACATCAATTAACTTCTTACACTATAGAAGTACGTATGCATTTTGAGAATATTTTACTACCAATAAGCATTTTATCGGGGATAATTTTTCATTGCTATTTCGCGTGGGTCGAACCCGGTGCTCAGAATTAGCATCCCATAGTTTATTATCCTATAACTTCAATTTCAGTTTTATGAAAACTTCTCATCAGATCAAAATTAAGGACCATAAAACTATCTACAAGATAGGGTTCACAAAATTTTCCTACATCATATTATTATTCCAAAAATGAAAATCAATTAATAATTCGAATTTCTGATTAAAATTTTGATGTTATCTTGATCATTTAAAGTTAATTATGAAACGTTTGCTTTATAGAGCATTTTATGCTCTTAAATTTTCAGCAAACTGTAATTTTCTATAGAAATGAAATTAAGCAAGTTATACGCGAAAAACCATATTGGAGAATCTAAATTCCTTTTTGGGGAGAACTCGACAAGGTATTTTAAAGGAATCTTTGGGAGTTCATTCCGACACTCAAATACCCATGTCTGCCAAATTTCAGCTTCTGTGGATTTCTTGCGAACTAAGAGTAATGTCCTTTATCTGGACTATAAGGATTGCTGAAAGTGTTAGGGACCAATGAACATTGAGGAGTGTTAACTAATTTTCATTTTTGCAAAAAAATAAAAAATCTGACGAGATCAATGTTACGAATAAAATCGGAAATAAGGTTGAAGCATTTTTTCAGTTAATAATATTTCTGGATAAGGTCTTGATTAAATGATTGGTTTTACGATATTGCTTGGTAGAAACCTGTAGCTAAGTACTATACATACTTTACTATATTATAATTGTATACAGTGAATATTACAGATCGCATTCTCAATAATATTTCTACTTTTTACAATTGCAGGGCCTAGTGGAAAAAGTCACTAAGTCATGTTTTAGAGTTTCTCTAGAAATTGGAATTACGTTTATAATACTTTTTATTCGGAATTTTTTAAATTAAATGCAGGGCATGGATAGATATGAACTGAGGAGCATAGTTTCAAAACGCAACATGTCCACAAAGTACACATTTGGAGTTAGATATGGCAACACATAGTTCAAAGGTCACTTTTTTCGAATATGAAGTTAGTTCCCTTCAGAAAAATTCATGTCAGTGCTGTAACCATGACAAAAATTACATTTTATTTCAAAACGTAACAAGTCCATTTTGGATATGCTTCAAAATGCTACATGTCCAAATTGGCCAATAGGATTGCAGGGCTACCTCATCCTTGATATATTTTGCTATTCTAATAAATAATGTAATTTTAAAAAAATCATTACGCCGAATGCCTATAGGCAAATTGCTGTAATACTTAAGAGTTATTAATAAAAAATGATAAAAAAATCATAATAAACATCATTGCCATTTTGACTTTTGTTACTCAATTTCAAACAAAACGAAACATGTCCATCATTAGGATTCAAAATGAAACATGTCCATACTTATATTATTTTTAATTAAAAACCTGAAATGTATGGCAAGATTGTGATAGCACTGCTTGCAAGAATTATTTTTTGTCATAATTGTCACCACAAAAATTATACTGTAAGATGTGCGAAACTCTGGGAATTAGTTTTTGTTGAATATCTCAGTTGTTGTGTTAGTGGACATGTTGCGTTTTGAAACTATGCTCCTCAACTTAAAGAATGCAATTCAAGAGTAAAAAAATACATTTGGTAAAAAATAATGTAGATAAGCGGAAAAAATTATAAATGACTTACCTACTTTTTCCACTACACCTCAGTAA
Source organism: Podabrus alpinus (assembly GCA_932274525.1). Classification (NCBI taxonomy): domain Eukaryota; kingdom Metazoa; phylum Arthropoda; class Insecta; order Coleoptera; family Cantharidae; genus Podabrus; species Podabrus alpinus. Next base: position 59,237,129 of record OW026457.1, on the reverse strand, counting down.
AGTAGGTAAATTGAAGGACTTAGTGGAAGAAGTCATTAAGTCGCATATAATGGAATTTTTTAAAAAATTGGTTTTGAAGTTTTGGAATTGCGTTAATTTATTTTAATAAAAATAATAATACTAAAATCAACTAATCAATTGCTTGAATACAAAAAATCATAAAAAACAATAAATTAATACTATTCGTACTCTTCTTCATCTTCATCCACGGCATTTATTGTACTATTCAGAGTTGAGAAGAACGTTGTGCCTTCGTTCAGGGTTACATATTTAAGTAGTTCCTTGACATATATCATTTTCGCTGGTTTTATTGGTACAAAATCTGACTTGCCTACTTTTGTACTCCGAACGCGATGATAGCAGGGCCGGCTGGTGCGCGATATGTTCGACTTACCAACACTTTTAAGATGTGATTTTTATACTAATTTGTAGAGAATAAATGCCGCAATGTGAAAATGTGCTCAACTACAAATTGAAAAAAAAGTGACTTAACTACTTTTTCCACTAGGCCCTTCAATTATTGAATATTATTTATTTATAGAAATTGCTTGAAGACGTTCTAGCAATATATAATAGTAGTTATGCATTTCCCAATAAAATATAAATTTTTGTCATGAATACTTCAAAAGTATTATCAGTACCATCCAGAAAATTTTTATATATCCAGACTAACGGAGGAACCAATAAAATATTCTTTAAGAATTGCAATGTCATGAATTATAATTTATTTCTGTAACGCCGACAAAGGTCGCATGATTCAATTATTAAGCAAAGCTCATTGGTTCGAAGTGAAAAGTAAAACTGACGTCAATACATCATGCAGTAACTTCTATAAAATTCTCAATATTTTCGATACTGCTGTACTGTTCATGAACATTAAATAATAAATATTGCCTCAATTTATTTCGTAGCGTGGTAATAACAATTTGTTAAGCTGTAGATGGTTGTTTTCTTTATTTTTTAAATAATCAAAGTGGACTGTATAAAATTAACTTTAATTCAAACTTAATAATTTACATACATACTGCAGTGAGCTTTGACTCCTAATACTGCCACACGTTGGGCTTCAAAAATATGCAATGTATAAATGTAGTTACTAATAGAGCCTCACGTTGGGCTAGTCAAAATATGCTCTGAATAACCCTCGCTAATGGGGTTACACGTTTTATTATTGATGTTCGTACGAGTGTACAGAAATGCACCCCGTCAATGGAAATGTATGTGAAATTTAGTAAATACAAATAAATGGAAATAATATGCCTCGGCTTAGCTGGTTCGTAGTGCATGTGTCTTACCTTGTACAGGGTGAGTTCGTTCCGTGACCAATACTGTAAATAAATTTATGGGCGCGGAACAGGTCAAAATAAATATCCTTCGTTACAAAAATAATAATGTTTTTATTGAGCACAAAAATGTAATTAAAGGTTTTGTTATATTAAAAAGTTCTATTATTAAATCTAATTATCAAAATTCTGAACGTTAAATAAAGAAAAACACGTGTCGTATGGAGTCCGAAAATTTCACTTAGTTATTTTAAAATTGTACTTGAATGTGCACGTTACCTTAGAAAAATACAGGAATCTTTTCGTTACTTGAACTGGAGATGGTACAATTGCGCACCAAAGTTCACTCGATGGGTTTATTACCATGAAAAGGTTCCCAGTTGCAGTTTGTTGACCTCGTTTTGTGTCGATTTTTAATTCTTCAGAAATATTCTCAATCCTTTACGTTTTTCAACTTATTTTTAGTTTTACGTAGGTAAGTACTTAATTTGCTGATTTTTACACTGGTATTTTATACTTTCACCAATTATTTTCACTATAAAATTAATTTTTATTAGGACGATCAAAATTCGCCACCATTACGTGTGAAATCTAACACAAGGACCTCTTCGATTGTTTTTAATTTTTCTATCTCGAAATTCATAGCCATCTCGATGTTTGCGTAGACGCATTTTATTGGTTGATCGGAAAAATCAATATTATCGAAAGTTTCACAGTACAGGTATGTATTAAGCCAAATGTGACTCGTTGAAATTTTATAAGTAAAATTTTTATATTTTCAGATTGGATTGACTTCTTCCTAAGTGCTTCGTAGTTGAATAAATAAAGATGCTGGACATGAAATTTCCATTCACAGTTCATTAACTTGTGACACGTCGAACTCACGTAATGATTTTAAGAACTTATTTAAATTTAACGCTAACATAAATTTTTACATTAATCAATTAATTAACAAATTCTAACTTTTGAAATACCTTTCTTATTACTAAACAATCTTTCATTTACTATAAATAAACATTTTTCAACAAAGACAATTATTAAATGTTACATTTTAAATTTATTTTATTCAAACCTGCTTTATGTCCTTTTTTACAAATCATTTGACTTTGAACTAAATTTCTTGGTATCGGACGAAGTTTTTCTGATTACGTTGATAAGTCACATGCTTTATTAATAACAACTTTTTCCCGAATCTTAAATAACGTACTTCCATTGACGTGGTATCTCGATATCGCAATACGTACATGTTGACATTAGTTTTCATACTCGCCTTATACGCAGGCTTCAAGAATAACATGCGCGCATCGATGATGTACAAAGTCGCGCGTAATATTGCAACATAAGAAATATTCTAAATATTAAACAAACAAATATTGAAAATATTAAAAAACAAACAAACAAAGAAAAATATTCTATAATATAATTAAACAAAGTCTGAACATATTCCCCGGCAATTGGGGTTTACACCAATTCAAAAAAAAACAGTAAGTGTACCGACATGATTATGTGGTTTAAATTTGCCTTAAGTATTAATCTCATTTGAGTCCTTTGGTAATGGAGAGATTTTGTTAATAGCACGTTTTGTTGTTCCACTTTTTGTTTTTACACTTACAACTCGCGTTATCCCGTCTGCACCAGGATGTGTTATTTCGATGCGTCCCAAGGACCAACACAGTGGTGGAAGGTTTTCGTCTCTTAATAGGACGAGATCTCCAATTAGTACATTGATTTTACCCAATTTTTTCCATTTATTTCTGGTTTGTAGCTGGCACAAATAATCACGTGACCAAAGTTTCCAAAAATGTTGCACAAGCTGTTGAAGTTTTTCAAAGTGTGACAAACGATTGTAGTTGGCTGTTGTTAGATCATTGTCTGGTAATGAAGTGAATGTGTCTCCAATCAAGAAGTGTGCAGGAGTCAAAGGATTTAGGTCATTTGGATCATTTGAGGAGTAAAATAGTGGACGGGAGTTTAGAATTGACTCAATTTGACATAAAATGGTCGACATGTCTTCAAATGTCAAAGAAATATTCCCGATAATCTTTTTTAAACAAATTTTTACAGATTTTACCGCGCTCTCGTGTAAACCACCGAAATGAGGTGACCTCGCGGGCATAAAATTCCAATTAATTCTGTTGTCTTGCAAATATCTTTTGACTGTCTCGCTTTTAACACTAATGACTAATGAATTTATGATTTCTAATAATTGCCTATTTGCAGATGTGAAGTTTGTTGCATTATCGCTATAAATTTCTTTAGGAATTCCACGTCTGGCTACGAATCTTTTTAAGCAATTCAAAAACGCGTGTAAAGTTAAATCTCCCACCAACTCGATATGCATTGCCTTCGTCGCGAAACAAACAAAAACGCAAAAATATGATTTTATTAATTTCCTATTTCTAAGTTTGCTTTCCTTTATTAGAAAAGGACCTGCAAAATCTATGCTGACTACAGTGAATGGTCGTTGTGGTTTTAGCCTATTGGCTGGTAAATCTCCCATCCTGGTGTTGATTTGTGGAGGTTTTACCTTGAAGCATGCCAAGCATTGCCTTAAAATGCCTTTTATTGTATTAAGTCCTGACAAGGGCCAATAGTTTTCTCTAACTACTGCTAGAATGGCTTGCGCACCAGCGTGCAAATTTTTTAAATGTTCATTTTTGATAATTAATTTTGTTAGAAGATGCGACTTTGATAGAATAGCTGGGTGCCTTTTTGCATAGTCGAACTCACCATGTCTTATTCTACCCCCTACTCTTAAAATACCCTTATTGTCCAAAAATGGGTTCAAACTTAAAATTTTGCTGTTGTTTTGAATTTTTCCCAGCTTTAGGTTTTTTATGTCTTCCGGGAAATCTTCTTCTTGTGCTAATGTGATCAATTTATTCAATGCGTTATTTAATTCTTCAATTGTTAACGGACCACGTATCTTTGTGTTTGATTGCTTAGAATTATTTGCAAATCGTAAACACCAGGCTGTTATACCATGATACTATAACTTTAGAGATATGCTCACGCGCACATCGCGTGACGTCAAGCCGTGACCCTAACCATTTAGCATGATGTCATTTTGGTTGTTTACTTATCATTTTACTGTCATTTTACTAGTGTTCATGTTTGTTACCTGTTTTATTTAAAATTGTGCAGAATTTTATATTTTCAAGTGTTAAAATTTTGGAACATAACAAAATTTTAACACTTTAAAATATAAAATTCTGCACAATTTTAAATAAAACAGGTAACAAACATGAACACTAGTAAAATGACAGTAAAATGATAAGTAAACAACCAAAATGACATCATGCTAAATGGTTAGGGTCACGGCCTGACGTCACGCGATGTGCGCGTGAGCATATCTCTAAAGTTATAGTATCATGCTGTTATACGTTGTAATTTATTTAGTGAGGAATATCTAGCAATTAAATCAAAACATTTGATTGCGCTGCTAAGTGTGATTTTTATTTGACGTTTTTCTGGAATATCCGAAATGTTATTGTAATTTTCATTGGGCCAGAATTTGGAGTCTTGACTTAACCAAATCGGACCTTTCCACCAAATCGAGTTAGATAGTTGGTGTATATCCATTCCTCTCGAGACAATATCTGCAGGATTATGTTTTGACCTTACGTGCCTCCACGAAGTTGCCTTTGTTAAGCCTTGTATTTTTGCAAGTCTATTTGCAACAAAGGTTTTCCATCGTGCTGGCTGTTCTGCTAACCAATTGAGAACTATTGTGGAATCTGTCCAATAGATAACATTTGAGATTTCTAATTCTAAATATTTAATTACGATTTTCGATAATTTTGCTAAAAGAACCGCACCACATAACTCTAACTTAGGCAATGTGATCTTTTTCATCGGAGCAACCCGAGATTTTGCACAAACCAAAGCGACAAATATTTTTCCGTCGGATGATACGCTTCTCAAATATATTGAGCAACCGTAAGCTGCTTCACTGGCATCGCAAAAGCCATGCATTTGTATGTCCACCGCTTGTGAATTTACTATGTTTCGCGTGATGTTCAAGTCCTTTAAAGCGTTTACTTGCTGTCTCAAATCCGACCAATGTTTTTGTATGTTTTCCGGGACAGGATCATCCCAATTTAATTTGAGTAGCCAAAGTTGTTGCAGTAGGATTTTCATTGAAATCACCAAGGGTTGAATTAATCCTAGTGGATCAAATATCTTCCCTACAGTTGATAGAATTGATCTTTTGGTTGATGGATACAAAAATTTATTTTCTAAATTGATCTTGAATTTTATTTTATCTTGTTTTGAGTCCCAAGCAACTCCTAAAGTATTTAGATCATCTTGATTTTTGATTATATGTTCATCATTGGCATTTATGTTTGTACAATGTTTTAAAACTGTTTGTGAGTTGCTACACCACTTTCTCATTTTGAATCCAGCACTGCTTAGAATTTTATCTACTTGTTGTTTTAGTTCTATAGCCTCGGTCTCATTGTCGGCGCCCGATAAAAAATCATCTACATATGTGTCGTTCATTATAGCCCTGCTTGCTACAGGGAATCTTGATTCGTTTTCTATGGCTATTTGATTTATGCAACGAGTGGCAAGAAAGGTTGCTGGAGTTGTTCCATATGTTACTGTTTTTAGGCGAAATATTGATATTGGATTATTTTGAGTTTCGCGCCAAAGAATTCGTTGAAAATCGCGATGGCTTTCATCTATTAACACTTGGCGAAACATTTTTTCACAATCTGCACTTACGACAATATTGTATTTTCTAAACCGTAGTAGAAAAGAAAAAAGTTCACTCTGTACTACCGGTCCCGACTTCAGTATATCATTTAGTGCCTTTCCGTTGGTCGATTTTGCCGAAGCATCGAACACAACCCTCAGGGCTGTTGTAGAACTCGAAGATTTAGTTACACAATGGTGAGGAATGTAGTATGAATTTTCTTTCTTGCAATTATTGTTGGAATTTAGTTCTTCTACTCTTTCCATGTGACCAAGTGACTCATATTCGTTCATAAATTCACAATATTGTTTTTTCAGTTTGGGATCTTTTGTGAATCTATTTTCAAGACCATGAAATCTTTTTTGCGCAGCTTGGTAACTGTCACCTAGCTCAGTATAATCTTTTAATGGCAAATGGACCACGTATCTGCCATTTTCATCGCGGAATGTATTTTTTGCAAAGTCGTCTTCGCATTCTATTTCTTCTAGGGTATGAGTTTTTTCTTGTTCAATTTCTTCTAATTGCCAAAATTTCTCTAAACTCTGTTGTATATCTTGCTGTGAGCGTTTCGTGATAGTTAAATGAGATAAAGAATTATTGGTTTTTGCAAGATCTATTCGTCCAGTTACTATCCATCCTAAACGAGATTTTTGTAGAGCTACGTTTCTTTGGTTAGTGTGAATCTTTCCAAACATCAATAATTTGTAGAAAGTATCAGCTCCAAGAAGTAAATCTATGTTTCTTGTATAGCCCCTACACACGATCCGATCTGGTTGGTACTAAAATCCAATCTCGTCGGTCGGGTCTCAAGTTGGACCGTGTGGAGGCTTGTCGTCCTACAAATTTCGCAACATTTCCTTGTAGGAAATGTAGTCACCGATGTAGCCATCCGACCGCGTTGGAATTTGGCGAGATCGGACCGTGTGGAGCGTTGTCGGATCGCAGATAAGGCGAGCTAATCTTGATAAAAACTGTTTTTTATGCCATTCCTTGTCGGATCATGTAGGAAGGTCCATACCCACCAACCCAGCCGACTTGTTATCTACCTACTTTATAAAAGCATATTATTTTTTTATTAAATACCTTCAAAATATCACACGAAATATTAAAATTATAATGCATAATTATAATTATAATGAAAAGTGGAGGTAATAATCTGACCAAAATCTATGTTTTAAATAATCATTTAAAAAAATTTAGGATTTCAAAATGTAATTATAGGTGATAATTTTTGTAGTTCTCACGAAAAGATATGAAACGTCTAAAAGGGTTTCTCGAATAATATTTAAATATTTTCACTTTCATATAAAATATTTTCATATAAAATATTTTTATAATAACTCGATAACAAATTGAAAATTATTTCATGTCAAAATATAGCATTTTTATAGTTTTCTATAGAAAGCACTTGTTATATATTTGATTGATGAACATAATACAAAATTTAAAAAATGCGTAACTGTTTGTTATTATCTCTATACGCTGAATTTTTTTCGATCGCGTAACCATTTTTTGACCATAGCGCAATTCCTGCTATACTAAATTTCGATAAATTCGGAGCCATGTTAATCGGTTCAAAGCTTTAAAGAGAATGAATGCCGTGGTGTTTGGGAGAAAACTGATAAGTTTAAACATATGGTACAAATATGACAGTTATTAATTTCAAAAAATTACTGGATTAATAAACATTATTATTATTATTATTATTATTACATTCTATTAATTACTGGATTATTAAACATTATTATTACATTCTAAGTACATAATTAATAAATGAATAAATAAAAATAAATTGATCTTTTATTGATATTTTACTTTTTTTTGAACGATATTGAACTTTACTATATTGAACAGATATAGGTACTGAAAAACATTACTTTTGCACGTATCAGTTTTCTCCCAAACACTACGAATTATTTAATCATTATATTTAATACAAGAATAAATTTTAAGTTCGAAATAATATCAGGCGCAGCTGGTGTCGGGCCGACGAGATTGGATCGTGTAGAGGCAAACTCCAACGCGGTCGGATCGTGTGGAGGCAATCTTCAATCTGGTCGGGTCTCAAGTTGGACCTAGAAATCGGATCGTGTGTAGGGGCTATAACATTGAATTTCGGATCTGCAAGCTCTATGTTTTCCGGAATTTTTATGTTATTCGAGTCAAAGTCAATCACTGGAATTTTTTCTGTAATTTTATCTAAAACTAAAAACGCTAATTTGTCCTTGAAGGGCATATGCATAGAACTAATTTTTGCCTTGACTTCCAATGAGGCGCTTGACTTGCAATTGTTGATTCCAGTTACCACAAATGGATTGGTTTCTATCAATGGAAGTCCCAACTTGTCCGAAAGTTCTTTCGTCATGTAGTTAGTTGTGGAGCCATTGTCCAATAACACTCTTGCTTGTAGTGGTTGATTATTTTTATTATAAATATTGATTATGGCTGTTGAAAGAATTTCGTAAGAGTTTTTATTATCGTAGGCGTGTGTGGATATGACAGTGTTGTTTTTTTTATTAGCAATTTCGCTTGAACCATTTGGTGTTTCTCTGATTTTTTGTGTGAAATGCAGCAATTCGTTGTGGGGTTGTTTGCATTCGTTACAATTTCTAGCTATACAATCTTTTATCATATGGTTAGGCTTTAAACATTTTATGCAAAGATGTAATTTTTTAACTTCTTTCAGTCTATCTGCTATCGATAACTGAAGAAATCTATCACAATAATATATTAAATGAGCATCTTTGCAGAAATTACAGCGGTAGTTATGCGTACCTACTGTTGTTATTAGCTTTGTATTGTCATTTCTGGTGTTTTTGTTCGATACTTGGATTTTAGTGTTGTTGCCAGTATTGTTCGTGGATATTGTTTCCAAAAGTTGACACCGTCTTTTTAGGAAATTTTCCAATTGTTGCAATGTGGGTAAATTGCTCGTATCTAAAGATGTTTCCCAAAGACGCCTAGTATTGTTATCCAATTTGTTACTTAAAATATGTATTAGGAGTGTGTCCCAATGTTGTATGGGTTGTTTTAATGCGCTTAGGGCTCGAATATTTTTTAGAAAATCATCTAAAAGTTTTCTTAATGTAGTACCGTTTTCTTTAAATAAGGTAGGTAGTTCAAATATTTCTTTTATATGAGAGTTTATTGTTAATTTTTCGTTTTGGTATCTATCCGTTAGTAAATTCCAGGCTACCGTGTAATTTGTATCTGAAATTTCTAGCGAGTGTATTACCTCTAATGCAGAATTTTTTAATGTCGATAATAAATAATGAAATTTTTGTATTTGACTGAGATTTGTGTTTGAATTTATTAAGGCTTGAAAAGTGTCTCTAAATTTTGACCACTCTTGGTATTTTCCGTCAAATTCTGGTAAATTTAATATAGGTAAACGAACATTATTAATTATTTGGTCAATAAATTTGCTCAAGCTCACTTAGAGCACTTTCCGCTTTTTTATAACGAATTTTTAGTTCAGCTATAGTATTTTCATTATTAAAATCATTAACGAATTTTTTAAATCTTTCAAAAGATGCTGTAACAGCATCTCGCTTTTTATGTAGCGATAGCAAAGTAGTTTTTCCCATTTTTATTATATTCACAACAAGATGCAATACAAATTGAGTTGTTTAAATTTGTGTTATTGATTATTATTTTCAACAAATACCGAAGTTGATTTAATATTTTACAATGTGCGTAATATTTCGATAAGGCAAGAATGCAACGTGCAACGATATCTATCATAAGCTATTATTAGATTTTCAACGGAGTGTTTTTCACGACAAAGGATATTTAAATATTATTTTTATTTTTAATGCGAGAAGTAAGATATTATTTTATTACAAGACGACAAATCCAAATGGATATTTTTTTTTTGTTTTGAGTTATTATTGTTTTTCTTTATAACAATACGACGCAACGACGATTATAACGAAAGTGCGATAATTTCAATATTCAAATTTTCTATTACGATACGAGTATGAACCGACAATAACATGCATTTAATGTCAAATCTATCAATTCAAATTGAAACAATGCGGGAAGGAACTTACATGATGTGCACAACGATCCTTCTTGAGATGTTCGCCATGTTGATTGTTGAAAATGATACTTTTCACGTGACGACCGCTTGGTTTTTCAGATTTTCCTTCGAATTAAGACCAAATTGCTACTTAATTCGGCTGCGATAGGACCATAATGTTTAGCTGTAGATGGTTGTTTTCTTTATTTTTTAAATAATCAAAGTGGACTGTATAAAATTAACTTTAATTCGAACTTAATAATTTACATACATACATGTTGACATTAGTTTTCATACTCGCCTTATACGCAGGCTTCAAGAATAACATGCGCGCATCGATGATGTACAGAGTCGCGCGTAATATTGCAACATAAGAAATATTCTAAATATTAAACAAACAAATATTGAAAATATTAAAAAACAAACAAACAAAGAAAAATATTCTATAATATAATTAAACAAAGTCTGAACACAATTATTCACTACAAATATTGAACAAATTTTAACAAAAACATACATCACCGATAATTTTTAAGCTTTTAAGTATTTACATAGTAGTTAAGTTAAATATTTGACTAAGGGCCGATTTATTCATCTGTTCAGTAAAGTCTCCGTTAGTTACGTGTTCAGTAAACTCACATGTCACCTGTAAGAATTTTGGGTATATTCATGTTATTTTATGTATTCCGTAGTTACTTAAAATTTACCGTGTTTTTAAACGGTTAGTACAGTAGGGTTGAAAAAGACAAAGCTATAAATGCCCAAGAAAGACAAAGATAGACGTGGACGAGTTTTTACCTGATTGTGGCCCAAGTTTAGTGACAACAGCTGATTATTGTTTTTGTAAAATTATTTTGTTATACGAAGTTGATTTTCTCTAATAATTATTATTATAATTTAATTATTTTTCTAATTTTGTGTTACTGCTTGTAATTTTCCAATGCTGAGGTTTTTGTTAAACGAAACCTCTGAAAAACTCCAAATCATCCCAACGATTTAAATTATCGCATTGTTGATATCGATTGTGGCTGTTATAAGGATTTACAATTTTTACAAAATTTACGATTTACAAAATTGTCGTCAATATCGTCAAGTACAAGGTTAATATCAATAAAATCAATTTTTATCGATTTTTAAATAAGATTGATACACTTTTACAAAAACTACTAACAACTACTCCAACTTGTTATATTAATTTCTTCAAGAAACGTATTTTATTCAAGAAATTAATTATTATTATTTGTAAAATGGACAAATACGTAAATAATTGTTAAATATTGTTTATTTTGCTTGTTTATTTACATGCATCAACTACTAATTTGAGGTTAGGATCTTCTCTGTAACGACTTATATTTGTAAAAACTGATCTGTAAATTTATCTGTTCGGTAACCTCAATTTACTGACAAGTTGCCACTACTGGAAGGTGAATAAACGTTTACCGATAACAATCTTATCAGTAGCGCTACTGAACACTTTACTGAGAGGTGAATAAATCGGCCCTAAATTAACTTAAAAAAATTGTCGAATTATCTAACCTATAAGTTTGGTCGCTGTTGGAATCAATAATATTTACTCAATAGACAGCAATTTGTTGTATGCATGAGCTTCCAATCAAACTTTTATGTCGGTCACGAAACAATTATACTTAACCAAGTCTTAAGAAAACTTGCCTAAAAAAAAGAAGTCAAGTTTTCCTATACAGAAGCTGCAACTCCTTCAAAATAAAATAACTGCTTTGGAGCAAAATGTATAATTTGATACTAATGAAGGCAAAGTGGTCAAAGGACAATCCTAATCGATCTCTATGGACCCACGATGCATGCAAAATTTGAACGAATGATGACATACCGTTGCTACGTATTTCATCCGCGTGGTGTGGCGCTGAAGTTTATTATATTCATACAGTACTGCAGTAAATAAGAGAATAAAAGTTGTAACTCTTCTCAAAAACTTTTGATTGTGCTCGTTAAATTCCCAATTTGCTGAAGAAAAACCACTTGGCATATTCGATTGAGTCTAATTATGTTTGGGATTCGAGGCTTGAACATGATCAGTAATTTTTCCTATTTAAACCAATGTTAAATTTCAATTGCTCTGCAGTACGTGTTACAATTTTCGGCTTTCATTCAAACTTTGCATAGATTATATTTTAACACTTAGGAACATATTAAAGGGAATAAGAAGAATATAAATCAGAACTTTCAAAAATAAGGACCATTCTAATGTACGTGCATGTCAAAATACTTCGAAAGACCATCACAGACATTGGCCAATAACAATAAATACTAATAACAACTTGTTCTTTGGTTGTGCTAACATTTTAGAATTTAACGTTAATAGAATTACAAATTTTGTTTCTTAGTAAGTTTTTGGTGTCGTTTTTCAAATTATTTACACCAGTTTCAACCACTACAATGATATCTTTGTGAGAGAAATTCTTATCAATGGAACGAACTGCATAGTTTTGACCTAGTTGTAACGTTCTTGCAACTTCGTGCTATTTAGAGGTTGGTTAAATTTGTAATTTATTTTCTATATTTGTTTACTTATTTAGGATTAACTATATGTTTGATGTTGTTAATTTTCAAAATTTATGTTTGAAATGAATAATTAAGTATTATTTATCAGAAATGTGCAAATTTTCTTCAATATTATTTTCACTCTGTAAGAGGTAAAACCCGTATAAAATTTACTAATTCGGTTTCGCCTTTACAATGCCACTTTTCTTGACCGTGGATGTTCTGTACGAGACGGCTAGTTCATAGGTTCTCAATCATGCGTCGAAGAGCTGGGAGGTTCGGGTTGTTATTTTGAACCTTCGTGGGAACGTTAAATTTCGTCGATCTTCCTCTTACCGTAATAGCAATGCCGGGCGCCAGATGGGAGGGCAAGATATCGAGAAAAGGCTCCGATACTTGACTCTCTCAACAAAATTAAAAATTAAACAAAATTGACTCGAGTATACACAAGTAGGCACAATAATACAATAGCTTGCAAAAATTCTCATTTAATGTAATACTTGATAAATTATTATTAACAGAAATCATAAAAAAATGGTAACAAACTTTTATTTTGTTATTTTATTTTATTTAGATAATTTTCAATAACGGACATTAACTTTAATTTTACTACAAAATATTATGATAATTAAATGGAACAAAATAACAAATGACATAAATAAATAAATTGGAATGATTGTCAAATTTAAATTTGGAATCAAACAACAACTTTCCGTCACAATGGTAATTCTACTGACGTCGAACTTCACTGGTACGATCGTAATATCGTCTTTGGTCCGTGGGGGTTAAATAAATTGATCGAAGTGCCACGAATCCAACTACCGGATGCGAAGCTGATTACTTGCACCTTGTATTTATGCTTATTGTAAATTTGCAATTTTAAAGTAAAGAGTGGTGAACAAACTTTTTGGTTTAACCTCATATAATAAAAATGGGACTTTTCCAATTACTCACTTGTGGGTGAATATTGTTTTCCTGTCGTTCGATCGATCGTACGTTGGAATTGAACGGAAGGTGATAAATCCTCCTGGTGACGTGGAGCTAGAAATAGTTGAAAAAGCACACTTATATGAGGTAAACGCCCTGCGATTAGTTTCGCAAATTCTTTTTAAAGGCAAATAAATTATCGATGATAATTTGTATTGCAAATTTTAATTAACATAAATAAAGTAAATTTTTGGATATCACCATGTTTCGTTGGCTTCCATAAATGTTTTGTTTTGATGGTTCTTTAACAATCACACACATCCCTTTTATTGATATGACTTATACTGGTGGAACAACTCGTCTATAGCACGTGTGACCTCGAATCTGGTCTTCAAATAAATAACTCCATAAGGTAAATTTAACCTCGTAATCATCCAACTCCGAACTTGGTCGACTATTTGTGTTATCGAAAATAATAACTTCTGCCGTAGTCAAAATGATCGACACAGTTTTAAATATTATTTGAATGATTCGTTTACCCTAAAAATGGTGAAAAACACTAGTTCACGGCTATCGATTCTTGTTCCGCTCGTCACTCGATAAATTATCTTCCAATATTTCGTCCTCGATTTAGACGATTAACTAACCTTTTAGAAGGTTTTTTAACAATAACTGGTTATTAAATGATTCGAATAAATGAATTTTTTTGTGGACCTAAAAATTTTGCGTATGTACTCGTTTTTTGGTGTTTGTAAACAACTTGGTTACTCTAGTGATATTTCGAGTCCTTGATTATTTTTGAAATTTGGTGCGCGATTCCTAATGATAAATGGGTCACCTACCCTATAGGCGTTGACACTTTGAAATATGGATTTTAAAAAATAGAATTTTCATTTCCGAAGGAAATTTAACAGAAACCTGTTACAACTCTTTTATCGCTCACTGCTGAATATTGCCTTTTTCTCTATTACAATTATAATTTTCTCAGTGTTAAGGTTTAATATGGTAGACCGACGAAACTAATCTTAGTTAAGTGAAATTTAAATTTGGTGCGTGGCTTGATATTTTCCGGTTTGAAGCTTTGCAGTATGGTCATGTGAGTCAATTTTCTGAGTTTTTACATCCAGAACGATCCTGGAAAGAAAATTTGAAACCAGCAGGATCAGCCCACGATTGACTACTAAAGTGGGTGGACCGAATGTTGAATCGCACAGCGAGTGTTGAATTATGTAATTACCAAAAGGGTAATTTTTGTTGATTGAGGTGAATTAGTGCGAACGAGAAGTTAAATTGATTTAAATGGGCGTATTTTGAATAGCGAGGAATTGTCAAGATGAATAAAATTTGTGAACATAAAAATGTGAAAATTCACAAAATAAAGCAAAATTAAAAGAAGGGGTGCAATACATCACTGGATAAACAGGTTGTATTTTGGAAATAATCGAAGATAGAATGAACGATTAAGAATAAGGATAAGTAAAAATTGAAAACTTTACAAAATGGACACCCACAGAACATTACATATAAGTGAGAAATTTTTTATGATAAACTAAAGGCACTTTTGGGTATAATTGAGATATTGTACAGAGCGTGCAAGTTATGTTGTGATAGATTTTTTTGATCATTATTGTTGTAAATTGATGAATTGATTGATTTAAATAATTTGTTATCAGCTTTAAAATTTTGGCTCTTATTTAAAATAAAAATTAACGAGCAATTTCAAAATCATCAGATCATCACTAACATTAAAAATAAAAATTTGTGAGATTATAAAAATTTTGGATTTGATTCCAACACACAGAGAAACAACGCTTTAAATTGGGGGAAAAAAGATTTTAGTCGCCGCGTTTCATCTTTTGGAACATGACAATATATTACGTAAGTTTTTGCGAAGCGAAGTGAAAATAAAATTTTCCGGATTTACTTTAAAGGAAGATAAATATTTTATAATAATGTAACATTAAAATACATACATACATATAAATAAACCAAATAATCTGAATTTTGTACAAACATTGTAAATGTCAGCTTAATTAGGATGATTTTAATATAATTAAGTTTGCATATTTGGTTCGCTTGGCAAAATAAATTTTTACGGTTGATTTAGTTTTAAATTGATATCACTTTTAAGGTGCTTCTTAGATTAAAGATCTGTCATAATCATAAACTTTGAAACATTAAATATTTTATGCTCTTATTTATAACTCAAATGGATGAAGGTACCGTCTTATCTAGATCTTCTAAAGAGATCGTTTTAATCCTATTGCTAAATTATCCCATTTTCGTGGCTTAAATACATGAGGTGTAAACGACTTGGTAATTTAAAATGGTTTACAATTTTTATAAAAATTTAATTTTGAATATGATGGAAATTTTGCAGAACTCACTTACTCAGTTTTTAATTATTCGCATAATTTTTAAAATTTTAGAAAAGTTGGGATCATTATTAATTTTGAAAACTTTGTTTTTACTTTAACAACATGTATTTAGACATTATAATGTTGTCAACGATCCTATTGCTTTGAATAATACGTAATGAACTTTTATTCCCCAGAGAATGCCCTTTTACAAAATATTTTATTAAATAAGTCACAATTTATACATTTCCAAAAGAAATTATTTAAATTTGAACGACCTGGATGTTTTAAAGAAATGAGACGAGTTATTTTCATATTTTTTTGTTAAATATAAAATTAAGTTGAAAAATTTTACAAATTTTATACAGTAGGCAGTGAAGGCAGTTTTGAATAATAGAATAAATTCAAGAAAAAATAAATTTATCACAATGATTTTTGTTTAGCGAGCGTTCAGGAATGTATTGTTTTGAATTATATCTAGCGAATATTACATTGTTTTTTCTACATTTTTTTATGCGAATTCCGGCGATGAGAGGCCAATTTCTTGATTCAGTGATTTTAACAAACATCGTATTGTTGTCTAGTTTACCGGACCGACAAGAAATAATAATTTATTTTAAAATTATTTCAATTCCAATATTTAAATTAATTTAAGCTTTAAAAGAAAATTTACTACTTTTAATTTTTATACATTAATAAAAACAGTTAAAATGATGTGATGTGATGAAAAATGTAATTTAAATTGCTCTATACTGACAGGTTTTTAATAGAAAATTGTTTTATGATTAAAGTTTAGTAAGTAATTGTATCTTTTTGCGAAAATACATTTTAAATAATTTAAATATTGCAAATATAATGTTGGAAAATTTTTGTTATTATCTTTAAAGAAACAAAGCTTTTTGGGGATAACCAACATTTAAAAACCTTTGTCGATGCCCTTTCTTCCACTATTCAAAATTAACACTTACGAGTTTTATTTTCAAATTTGTGCAATAAAAGACTGAAGTTTATGTAAGACTGCTATTGGCTAATTATACAGTGAAATCTGTATAATATATTGCATTAGTAAAACTTTGATACCGTGACTATCAAAAGTACTTACTAAATGTAAAAATTTGTAGCTTATTTTATCCACCAAATAATATATTATCTAAATCCCTTCGGAGTTATTTAAAAGAAAATTTCTTAAAAATAAATATAATAGGTATATTAACATTTTGTTACTTTATAAAAAATCTTTATTAATTTTTATAACAATAAATATACAATAGTATATAATACGAGTTTCATCAAATTACTTTTACCTTTGAATTTTCGAAGAGTGCAATATTTTTGTTTTAAAATATATCAACTATGATTTTCAGTTAGAACATTTTACTTTTACAACTTCAGCAATTGACCTGGTTTTCATGCTTTTCAAGTGCATATTTTATCAATAGTGGAGGATAATAAAAACCACAGCGACAAATCGAGACCATAAAAATAAGGGTAAGTTGTGCTTGCTTTCGGTTTACGAAAAGTAAGAATTAATATACGACTGAGAATAAAAATTTCCATACTTTAAAATTTATATAGGTACTTCATAAAATTCATAAAAAGGCGTCAAGATTTTTAATTTCTAGATTTTAAACATAATATACATAGTTGGTCGTAAACTGATAATAATTATAGTTTTATATTGTTGAGAAATAGGTCATTAAATCTGGAAAGGATATATTTTTTTAACATAGAATGCATCGTAAAAAATAACAACAGTCAGGACCTTCTTCAAAATCAGCACCAAATAAAAAACCAGCGAGGTAATCAAGAAATTTTCAAAACCTTAACGAATGACATATTTACTTCGATTTTATTCACAATTCACGTCAGGGCACACTGAAAATATAAATTAAAAATGTCATATTTGAGACTTGCTGAACTTTTTGGATACCACTTAACTATTACATAATATACATAATTATATATTACGGTCAAGGTATATAGCGTTTAAGGTTAAGATCAAAACATGTCTTTCATTAAGGTATTCTCACTGGTATTACTTATTTTGTTATTAGATTATCAGTTAATGTTAATTCTGAGACAACCTTGACTGTTGGTGTTTTATTTTAACATTTTTCGAACCTATATATAATTCGAACATTTCATGACCGAATCCTCAACTTAATCATTCCATAATTTACATAAAATTCCTTCAAAGATATTTAAATGATTATTTAAATTGAAGCCATTCATTTCATAGTAAGAGCAAAAAATGAAAACTTGTAAGTAGTGTGCAATTACTGTCTGAACACTTTCGAGTAAATACAGCAATAGCAAGAGCCAGGAAGAGCTTTGAAGCGATTATTTTAAAGCACTTTTAAAATTACAAAACTTCTTTTGTACAGGTATATATACTACTTACATTACCTATATCACTAATTTTTCAAGTTTTTTCAGTAGTCACTAATCGTGCAGGATGAAAGCTTGAAAAATTAGGAAAGCTTTAAATTCCACGCTTCCGGTATAACAATATGTTGTAAACGTTTACGATTTATTGTGAAACGATACAATTTTTATAAGAACGTGTTTGATAATTAAAGAAAAAGTGTATTTAAATGTGTTTAACTAATTTGACTTAGCTCAAAAAGCAATCTTTAATATCGTTATTTAATATAATACAAGTTTATCAAAAAACAGCTTCGATTATTTATACAATGATCCGCACCGAATGTGCCACAAAAGAATTTATAAATTTTTAACTAAGCGTGTGTCATTAAGTAGTTATACTCGTATAATTATGCACATATAACTAGTTAAGTCATAAATATTTATATTTATAACTTATAAAGAACAACACGCTTAATCAAATTGTATCAATGTACTAAGCCGTGAGAAATGAGCGCTCAAGTTTGTATTTATTTACTGCATGCTGATCTTTAAAATTCAGCGTATATCCCCGGCAGCACCTCGGCAACAGCAAAGGAAGTGATGGGAACTTAGCGCCCGGATTATCTTTGCCCCAGCAGTTCACGCAAGAAAATATTAAACCCTGGCATGGATGTTATGAAATAAATACAAATCTATAAACAGAACAGTATTCTGGCATTTAATTTATAAATAAATTGAGGTACAATTTATAATTTCATGCTGACCACGTAATTATTTACATTATGTATTGGAAATTATTGGATCATATTATACTATATAATACTTTATTATGCCGATTTAAATTATCTATAAAAATAAGTTCTTTAGGATCTTGTTATAGGATTAGCCGTTGTAACACTAAAGGTTGAACTACGTCAAATGTCAAATCAAAGTTAAAATGCTTGTAAATAGGTTACTGTGCACACAATATACGGCGTTGAACGTAACACTACGGAAGAACTTGGTCAACGGTAAGTAGAAACTTGACTAACTTTTTATGTACTGCAACGTTCAACACCGTACATTGTGTGCACAGTAACCTATTTATAAGTATTTAAACTTAGATTTAACATTTGACGCCGTTCAATGGCGTTCATTCTGTTTCACCTTTTGGGCATATTTTTAGCAGGCAAAAATGGCAATAACCCTAAATTTGATCTATTTATTTATTCATATTTATTTTGACCGTTTCGTCCTCAGAAAACAATAGCAAACTATACTCAGGTTTAATCTGCTTAATAAACCGTCTCAATACACAGTACATCCTTAAAAGTAAGTATACACTTCCCATGGTTCGCAAGTTACTTTAAATAGTAGGTCCCTATGTTTGTAATAACAGTTGATTGCATAAAAATAATATATCAGAAAAGATGGGTAAATACCAGAAAGCCATTGTAAAGAGGAAGATAAACATAAATATTATGGAGGTATGTATAACATAACAATATAAATATATAGTATAAATAATAGCATTATTTATTGAAAACTTCTCTAAAGTTATAATTCCAAAGATAAAATTATTGAAAGTTATATCTATAGTAGAGTGCAAACTCGTTTTTATTTTCACTTGTGTGGGCATTTTGAGGTAAAAAGCAACTTTTAATGTATCCAAAAATGTTCCTCATGCTTCACACATTCGAAATCTAGAAGTCGTCAAAAAGTCGTCCAATGGAATTTCAAAATTTTGATTTAACCCCATGGTGACACACTTCGATACCTCAAATATAATATGTGTGCATATTTTCAAAGTAACTATTTTACAAATACACGCGCGGTTATGGAAGAAATAATTTTCAAACTCAATTATGAACATGCACAATATTTTAATTATTTTCATGTATTTTGCCGTTTACACTACGCTACTGCAGAAACCTTGTATTTCTCAAAAAAATTATGCACAGTTGATAGCACGTGCAATATAATAAAATATTGAAATTAATTAAAAATCCATTTTTTTAAATTTATGGTAGTTTATCCCTTCAAAACAATTATTGTAGTTTAATAATAAAAAACTTAGCGTGGGTAAATATTACTCGATATTCCAGTATATTTTATGGTAATGTACCAAAATAAATCAATCTTTATTATTGTTTATAAATGAATTATATTAAACTTTTTATGGAACTCAAATTATTGTTGATTATCCAGAAAAAACAATTGAATTGCGGCGATATTACCGTGCAAAATGAAAATTTATAAAAAAACATTTTTAGTAGAAATTTACAAAAAAAAAACAAAATTAAACCTTTGCAAAATGCTTTCGAAAGGTGGCGGGATATGCTCATGATTCTCTTGAAATTTTAAGCTATTTAAGTCGACAATAATATCGCTTTTTGTCAGTGCATGTCTGAGGACCTGAATCCCGATAATACAGGGTAACAGCGAAACTGCAGTCACATGATAAGACGATAGTGATTCATTTTGATAAACTTCCTACGTTCACAACTTGAATGAATGGAGTTACTCATTTGTACTTCTGCTAAACACTTCGTTTGTGTTTGCAATCTTCATGTATTCAACTGTAATTAAAGTCGTTTCTATCAACCAGAACGCTTTAGAAATACTTTATGTATTATTTAATTTGTTTACATTTGTTTATGTGCCACATAAGGAATATGCAACTTTATAAAGACAACAAACAAACTATAGGCACATAAAGTTACTCATGTTTTCGGTACATATTTTCTAAATAATTTAAAAAGGGCGTATTATAGAAATACAAAATTGTCGTATGATATTAATTTGTTACCATAACAAAAGTTATATCGTGTTTTCAAATGTTTTGCACTCATTTTTTTGTGGTTTATTTGTTTATAATTTTAGAACAAAATCGTACATATTACTGAAAAGTTGGTTATAAAATTATTGGTTTCAACGCCATTTAAGAAGTTGTGATATGAAACATAATATATAATGGCTAGCAGTTCTTTTTATCTATACCAGTAAACTTACTAGTTGTACCACATCCTATGAATGCATGGAAAGCTGGTAAATTTTTCAAAAGTGATTGATCCATTTTAAGTCGTGTAGTTTTATAAAACGAATTTTACCTTGAGTTCCCGTTTCCAACTAAACTTCGGGGGCTAAATTGATCCTTATAATTGACAGAAAATGATTCTCTTAATATTCAGAGGTCCATTTCCCCAACGCGAATTTTAAATCAAATTTGGTGTCAATCGGTTGTGTTCTTTTGTGTGTTTATTATTTCAGTTTTTGTTAGCACCTTTCGCGAAATATATTCAACGATATAACCTAGGTTTATTTCCCCCGGCCCCGCCCATTTTGAATTTTGGCTCGAATTTGGTGTCAATCGTTTACGCATCATTTGTGTACGTTTGTATTTCTATTCCCGTCGTCTCAATATCGATTTTCAACTAACTGGGAGAAAATAAACTTTTGTCATCTCCGACAATCTCCGAGCAACAACCACCATAATATTTCAAATGATAGCAATTATGTTATTCAATAACATTGATGTTATTTAAGTTGTAAGTTCATTATAAACTTAAAAAGTTTAGATAATAGTTTTTAATAAATACTGTAGAAATGTATCAGGTGTAATTATTTTGTATAATTTAAATGTATAAATATAATACTTATTATAATAATCTATACAGAGGCAGTCTATGGGCCACCCCGAACTCCTAGTGTTTAAATGATTTGACAACCCCTTTTGACATGGGATGAAGGAAATGCTGTTTTAAAATTCAATTACATAGAGATTTAAAATGGTTTAAACAAAACTTTAAGCTCAGTTAAGAAATGTAGGAAGAATGACGTGTACAAACTTTTAATAGGTTTAATAGCAGTTTAAATTAACAAATATATAATAAATTAAACCTTACAAATAAAATAGTTAATTAAAACTTGAAAATATTTTTTATTAATCATAAGCTTTCAGTAGTGTATATATATATAGGTAGCTACGGGTGTTTTTTAGAGGTACACAACTTTGAGTTGGCAACACTGCTTTATTTGACAACCGATTTAACAGCTGATAGTTGCTTTTTGTTTAGTTTGGTTTGGCATTTCATTATGGATAGACTTACACCAGAGCAACGCTTGCAAATTGTTAAATTAAATTACATGAAAATTACTCAAAAAAACTTTTGATAAACGTATAATTTCACGTAATGGTTTTATTAATCGGCCACCAAGATCGTGTGATTTAACCCCATTGGATTATTTTCTTAGGAGTTATGTAAAGTCACTTGTCTACGCCGATAAACCAAAGACAATTGAACACCTAGAAATCAACATTCGAAGAGTTATTGGCGAAATACGGCCGCAAATGCTGCGAAAAGTGTGTGAAAATTGGACTTCGAGATTGCGCCTTGTACGCGCCAGCCGTGGCAGCCACATGAAAGAAATCATATTTAAGCATTAATGCCATAAAATTATCTATTAAATAAAGCCAGTTTAATTGATATTAAAAATATTTTTCTTTGTTTTATTTTAATTTAAAGTTGTGTACCTCTAAAAAAAACACCCGTTACTATCCTTTTTTACTATTTTATTTATATAATTATCGATAGTTAAAAATCATATAGTTATTCAGCAAATATATATAGATTAAAAATTATGAAAATTGTATTAAAGGTTCGAGTACTTCGGTATATCGTTAAATCTTGCAGGCTCTTGAGTGCTTTATAAAAAATAATATGTTATTTGAAAGTAATAATAATTGATGTAACTTAAAAGCACATTATTATATTGCTTTTTATAGGAACTTTCAAATATTACTTAAAAAATCTGTTCTAACATTAGTGCCAATGAAAAACTTATCGAGCGTTAACTACTTAACGTTTAGTAGAACTTGTTTAAGAACCATGTACACTAATGACTACATGCATCCAATGAAAAAGCAAGTAAGGTAATAGCAATTCCATTAAAGCTCATATTATGAAAACTGTAAAATCGTAAATTATTGATTTACATGAACTTTTCGTAGCTGTAATTTAACCATAATTATTTCCAACTGTTAATTGCGGAGTAAAAAATTATAAAAGTTGATAACATAGACTGAAACGTTTTACGTCGTTAAAATGAAATGCAAAGTTTTGTAGGAGTAATTAACAAAAGTAGAAACTACATTATCCTTAGCTTTATTAGATATCTTTAACCGAGAGAATTTAACCAAGTTAGTAAACTTAACTAGATGACGGACGACAGGGGGAATTTCCCCGCGGTCTAACAATTCTGGATCTCGTTACGCCCGACAAGACTCAAGAACTACCCCTTAAGTGAGCGCCCACGGACCTACTGTCTCTGATGACCGCACTAACAAGCGAATGCTGCTCTTTTAGTGGACAAGTTAGTAATGCCTGCATAAAAACTAACAAAAAGTAAAAGTTTTCGCATTGTAAGGAACTTAATGGAAAAAAGTTTTATAGAAGAGGAATTTAGTGACGATCAATTTTCCATTAAATCAACAAATTCAAGCATATTCAATTTTATAACAGGATGTCGTTATAACAGCATAGTTTAATAGAAATCGTTACTAATTATATTATGACATATTTTTATGGTTGAAAATGCCAGTTTTGAAAAAGCTCGAGCTGTCTAAATCAATTATCTGTGGCATCCAAAGCAAACATTATAAATTTTACACGTTTTATATAATATAATCCATAAAAATTATAATACATTATAAAATGTCAAAAACTGTTTAAAATTTTAATCTACGAACAAATGGAACTTACAAACTTGTGTAATTTTTCATGGTGTCATTTGTATGTTTTTGTTTGCTGGAGATCCGTACAAAAGTTTCAATTTATTTGTATTTATTTTCCGTTATTTACAAAATTGTGACTTGATAAAGAAAGGTTATCGTGCGTCTATGGTTAACAAATAATTATTTCTTTTATTTACTTAGTATTTTGACTGATTCTGTTACGGACGTTGTGTACTATAAAAATATAATAATGAAGCAGACAAATAGGTCACCATTTCTCTAAATTTTTGTAATGGAATGATGAATATGACAAGCGTTCGTTCCCACATAATAAAAGTAAGAACAGCCAAGTTGTATTTTATATTTATGAGAACTCGACCCTCGTTTACATTTTTCTGCTTGGCATATATTCTCTTAGCGGCATTTTATAAAATTCTTTTCATTGTAGGTTTACCTTTGTGGAAAAATAATTTGAACCATGTACAACAAATTTGCATTTAATTGCTATAAGTAGAGAACTCATTAATAACGAATCTAAATCTATAAATTCTTTTATAATTGAATTAAGATTGATCTCAATATGCCAATGTTTTCGCTGTAGTGAAGTGCGACTTAGGTAACGCCTTTTTCAGTATCAGGAAATACCATTAACATAAATTTAACTGAAAGCGTAACTTTTTATGGTTTTACTTTATTTCACAGTAAGAGCAATGATTCTAGAATGAGTTTTTATTTTATTTTATGTGTGCCCAGTTTAACTTTGTCTACCTAAATTATTGTTATAATCTTTAAATTGCGTAAGAAGTTGTGATCTCCACAAAAGCACGATTTTTTGTTCTTTTTCATTTTCTTAATTAACATTAAATCAAAGTTAATAATAATTAGCTAGCATGACTTATCTTAGTACTCCAATTTAGCCTTTAGCTTAAACATAACATTAATTTAATGCTAATATTTCATCTAACCAGTAGAGACACAGAAATAATAGCTCTGAGGAACTGTTTCAAAAACAGCGCTGCATAAGATTTCTTTCAAAACTTTCGATGTGTATTTAACATTGTAATTTCAAACGCACATTCTACAGCAGCAAAGTGCGAAAAGCTCATTACCTATTCGCCGCAGTACAGTACATTTAAATACATAGCGTCATTGCGCAGGAGCTGTAGCATTTCCTAAAATTTTTAAAGTTTTCTAAAATAAAAAGGGATATATTAAGTTATTACACACGTAAAAACCATTATTAGATATTTCGACAAACGAATTAAATAAAAATTCGGAACCGTTTATTTTGGGTGCGGCCAATGAGGCACATACCCAATTGGGCGCAAATCTAACTAAGAACGTACTACTGAATTTTAATGGTTAAATTTCAAAAAGGAAATTTTTCCTTAATGAATAAAACTAAAATGCCAGTAAAACAAAGTAGGTAAATAAAAACCAAGCTAGGTAAAAAAAACAATTAAAACATAGTAACCGAAAATGTATTTGCATTAAGTTTTGTGTGAAATAGTTTCCACTAAATGTTTATCGTAAAACTAACCGTGCTCGAGTTATTTTCACATAATTAGTTACTAGATAACTTGTTCGTGCAATATCCGGAGGCCATCTACCAAAATCTTCCAAAAATTTCCTTTTGGCATAAATTTTCCATTGCAATTTTCACTAACCGACGTAACAGCGTACTTTATGTCTCCAAAATCAGTAAATTATTGTATTTGAATTTAAGCTGCAATTGTAGTGGACTGTAATCGTCGATGTAATTGCAAGGATGTTTTGTTTTTCGTCTGTTCTTCTCGCATTTTCGGTTGATTTACGATTTCCCCTTCTCTTGTTAATCTTTTCAAGCTCTTGTTCTATTTTGTGTTTACGTAAAAAATTGTAGATTGTGGGACTTTTAGCATTTTGTGCAGTTACATAATTTAATACCGAGTTGAAAAATATTTGCATCAGAAAAATGGTAACAGTTTCAAGATAACCTATGAATTTAATACGAAAACACAAAACAAAATTAGATACGAGCAATGTGAAAACTATAATATAGAAAAATCGTCATTGACTGATAAATACATGGTTCGACAAAAAACGAGAAATCCTTGTAATTAAAACTTCGGTTACAATATTATGCACTATGAATTCAACATACGCGTATTATGCTATAGTACTTGTTATATACCGTTCCGCGTGTTCATTTAAAAATGATCTACTACAAATATTTCTTGTTTCCCCGATGAATCCATTATTCCATTTGTGATTCCTCAAATTAAAAGTCTGAACCTTTTGGGGTTAAAAAGTATAAAATATTTCTTTACTTGACTGAAATAAAATGTTTTTTTCAATTTTTAACACTTATAGGTAATTACGTAATATCCAGTAAACTGGAAGAAATATTAAGATACGGTTTGCGGAAAGTTTTCAAGGACTAACAATGATTTGTTAAAAATTGGTAATGCTACAATTTACTCTACATTCCAAACCATCTTTAAGGTTTCAAGTTTCCGTTGGTTCATTAAAAATTTCTTAGAAGGCAGTAAAGGAGTGAAACCCGAAGTTCGGTTACAACCCCAAACACCCAAAGAACCTAAAGTCATTAAAAATGTAATTTAAAATTTCATTGTTAGCAGTAAGGGGGTAAACCCAAAGTTATGATAATAATATAATCTAATTTCCCCTTCCCTAATTTAGCTAACATATTTTATGTATTCACAACAAATTTTAGACGTATTTCGACGCAGAAAATGAATTTAAATTTAAAGGAACACCGTATATTGTATTGCCTTGCTGTTTGTTACCTTCATAATTTATTATTGTACTACGTTATAGTTTTTTTACTGGCATCTCATCCCAATTCTTCTTTATGAGTCGTAAAGTCAAATTTAAGTAATGTACCTACTTTTTCAAGATGCTTATATGACCATTTTTATTCGTTAAAAATCAGGCATACGCGTACTAAGCATTTTTCCTTTCCTAAACACATCAACCAATAAAAGATCACAAGGAAATCTTGTAAGAAAAATTAGTATTCTCATTAATTGGGCTAAACTCTGCAAGAAGTCGGAATTAAAAGTGAGAATATAAAAGGTAGCTAGAAGGGTTATAAACTAAGTCACAATCTCGTGAAATTGATCTATATACCTTACCTTATTTACCTAGAGATGTGCTGTCTTTGAAATTTGTCAATAGCTGGACTCGTGTTTATTTGTTTATCAATAAACATTTCCCAGTCCGTTTACAGCCAAGTAGTGCTTCTTCCGCCTACGTGTATATTGGGAAAAGACTACATCTCGTCCTGTTAGGTTTCTATTTAATTTTCAATTCAATTTTCGTCGTTTAATTAGGCATTCATAATTTTCTCTTTGATTTCGGATAATTTGTAAAGTAGAATCACTTGCGATGATTTCGTAAACTGCGTGAACAATACTTATATAATATATTACACCATAAGGGAGATAACCACACCGAAATCGGTTATTTTACGAGTTTAGATTTTATTTATAATAAGTTAATGTACACAAATCACAATTTAAAAGGTAAGTAGCGCGGATGCAGATGTAAAATTGATGAACAAAATTTTCTTTGTTAAGAAATTATTGTTTTGTGAATTTAATGCTATCATATGAACCAAAACTTCAAAATTCTTTATAATATCTTCTTCAATTGTGTTAAAACATTTCTTCATACTTCAAAACAGGAATAAAAGAATGACATTTTTCATTAATAACCATGATCAATAATCTTTTTATTATTGGATAAGCTAATAAAATTCAATTTCTAGTAGGCTTTATAAGCTACGAGTAGTAGGGAAAAACTATTTTATAACTAAAAACGCCTAAATATTTTAGTGATCCCTAGGATATAGTCAATATCTCCCCTAAACGCTTGACATTATTGATAGAAATTATAGATAGTGACGTATGCATATAATATATTTTCTTTTAACCTCTTAAAATGCAGCCAAAGAGAATTTCTTAAAATAAAAAATTTCACAAGCAATGTGTAAATAAAATCCATTCCTTTTTTGTCCCTTTAAGGATTAACATCAAGCAAACCGCAAAAAATAGTTATATTTCAATAAACTTTGGTTAACTGAAAACTAAGGTTATTTAACAGCTGTAGAAAATGCGAATTGTTGTAAACGGCAATAGCGTAATTACAAATTAAGAATTACCTTAATATAAACCAGTTTTGTGAAGTTAATACGAGACGTATTTTTACGCCTGATGCGAAGTTTTAAAATGGCCAGAGATGGTGGTGTGAAAACTATTAGGCGGGAATGAAGGAGGCGGCGTGGAGAAGCGTAAAACAAGCATTTTTAATGACGATTCCTTTGGCAAAACCCCAGAAGAACCCATCGTACCAATTGTTTGGTGCACAAATTGGGTAGCGTTTTTTTTTAAATAAAAAATCCATTTACGGTGAATTTTCAAAAATTAAGAACTTTTAACGAGAAATTTGTTGTGGAAATGCTTCTGGATGGAAACCGTAGGTAATATATTAGCCGGCAACGCCTTAAAATGTCAGCTCCGATGAATTCTATCCAATGATAGAATTAGAAGATATAGAAAAACGCAAAAGCTTTCTTCGGGAAGCAGCATCAGTACTACTGAACTGTGCTAAGGATTTCGACAAGACCGACGCCGATAGGCGACCAAAGGTCCAGACTTACATGCAAGTTAGAGAGGGTATTTTAAAAATTTAAAATTGTGGTGTTTTGGACGCCCGTTGCGTCTTTATTTACTGACAAATCATTAATTCTTAACATGCAACGAAAGCGTATAGCGACGCTATAATATTATAATAGTTGTTATATAACTTTTCATTGTGTTTTCAACACCAAAGGCGTAAAACGGAATTTAAATTTCAAATTATTTTTCAAACGTTAGTATTGAAAATTTTCAAAAAAAATTGTATTCTATAAAATGTAACTTAACACCGGAAATGAATGCGCTAACGGTTTTTGATAATTATAACTTAAAACAATATCAAGTTCTTCTTGATATTGTTGAAAATATCCACACTATACATCATTCCTCAGACATCAACGAGGAATATTATGCAATGTCCACATAGCCAATTTTTTAACATTGTTTTTATTACTATGGTCCTGTTTAATGTTGATTTTGCATTACTTAATTCAAAACAAAACTTTGCAATTTAATCGTAAAGCGCCGATCTAAGTTAATTAATAATAAATTAAATTTCAGAAATAAAAAAAATAATAAACATCTGACGATAGGAGTATACACTGCTGGAAGCTTAGGTATATTAAATTTTATTTTTATAGTTGAATTTATTATGAAAACTATTTACATAAAAGTGGGCTCACGAACAAAAGAAAATATACTATAGGTATATAAAATTACCAGTAGGATAGGACCCGTATTCTTGAAAATTTCCATACGTGAAGTTGGACTGTTGAATGAAAATAAATTATACTATCGCCAAGACAAAAATTAAGCCAACAGAAATGGTCTCTACACATTTTATCTTAAAATGTATTGTAACTTAACGTTATTTTTGAAAACTTTTGCCGGCTAAGTGGACTGGTTCGCAAATATTTATAAAAATATTGGGCGTAGGCTGTTATTAGCTAAATATATTAAAGAAAAACAAAAGAAGCACAAAAATAGTTTAAATACATATTGTGGTGTTTCTTTAGGACGATCAAGCTATTTAAAGTTGCACCCCGTGGTTTTCAGAGATTTTATATTCAATTCCATATATCAAGCATCCATCAATTAATTTTTTATCAAATAATTTCTTCTTTTTGCAAATGAAATATAATCCACACACTAAATCAAATACACTTTTACTTAATGCTTTAATTTATTTTTATTCAAAATTAAAATCAAATATTAAAAACCATTTTCAAAAATTACAAAATTACTTATTTAAAAATTATTTCTAAGCGCTACTTGAATCACGTCTATCTCGTTCGCTCGCCTTGGGACAAGTCCTCTTTCAAAAATCGTTCTTGCGCATTCTTGCATTTCCAAATCCTTGAATTTCATATCAATATATTGAAAATCATAAAAACATTTACAAAGAATATATTAGCAATTAGATCAAGGTATAAATAAACAAGAAATTTGGAACTTAAAAGTAATGCAATCAAAGGTAATACGCAAAAACTTAAAAATATGTATATATAGGTACATATATAGGCTTACCCCAAGAATTTATCAATAAACAAACAACTAGTTCAATGTGAGTCTGTCGATACAAGTTCAATTTAGAAGTCCATAGCTTTCGTCACTCTCGGTCTGGGAAGTTGTTAGTTTGTTTAAACATAGACCATTTTACACAATAATTATTCGAATGTTTTTATTTGCTCTTAGCAAAATATTTGGATCATTACACTGGATTATTACATTTGGAACATTATCATATTAGGAAATATAATTATTAGTTAATTGATTTGATACTTTGTAAAATTGTTTATTTGAGCCAAAACAGTTAAAAAGTTGGATATTATTTAATTTTGCGTTATAACTTATTAAAATGTTCGATATTGTTTAATTTTGCGTTATCACTTATTAGAAAGTTTGATATTGTTAAATTTCGCGTTATTACTTATTAAAAAGTTCGATCTGGTTTAATTTTGCGTTATCATTTATTAAAAAGTTGGATATTGTTTTGTAATACGGTAAATCTCGAAACTGTATTCAAACAAATATTGCACAAATATTACGATAAGGTAATAAGGTACTTGATTCTTAACCGAATTTTGTATTAGAATCCCCCAGTGGGAAGGAAATCTCACCTTTTATCAACTTTGGTCACGTGCCATAAAAATTAAATGAGGTCGAAAAAACGGGGGATTCTAAGAATTAATATTTTTATTGGGTTCATTAAACGCACGAATATTGAAAAATATTTCTCACGGAAATAGGAAAAAATAACTTGGTCCCACAGTTGACAATAATTATTTTCATAAATAAGCGACTTTTTCTTGGAATGGAAAGACGGAAGAAAATTTTGATGGGAAGGTAAACAAAAATTGTTTTAATTTAATTAAAGTTCGAAGAAATGTTAGATCATTGACTTGTTATTCGCTGAAGTGATTACATAAACACGGTTATTCCACAAATATATTTTAGATTCTCTGAAGAGATTCAAATGAAAGAAATCAAAACAAAATTAATTTCAACATATCCAAAGAAAATAAAAGTGTATTCGATAAGCAATTGTTGATGAGAACTGTAAATTATGACCTCATACTTTCTTTTAGGTTAACGATAAATGACACGACAAATTTTCAAAACGCATAAATTTGGAACATAATAATTGCTTTTTTGAAATTTCGACAGACCAAATTATAGAAACATAGTTTTCATTGTATTTTCGATATCTGATCATTAAAAACTATGTTTCTATATAATTTGGTCTGTCAAAATTGCAAAAAAGCAATTATTATTATGTTCAAAATTTATGCGTATTGCAAATTTGTCATCTAACCGATCGCAACGAGTCGACTAAAATCGTGTATTACAAGAGTAATACACAAATTTTTTTTCACTTATTCATTTTTAGTTTTGTATCAAAATGAAAATAAATTATACCACCGCCAAGACGAAAATTTCTCAACTAACCGATCGCGGTGTGTCGAACTATTGCAAAAAAAAAACCGACTTCAAAAAAAAGCACTACAAAAAAATTGCACTAAAAAGTAAAAAATAATTAGAAGTTATTAGAAGAAGATTTAACAGAAATTAGAAGTATATTTTTACAGTGCTGAGCATAAAAATTAATGTATTACGTCAATAATATACAATTATTGTTATTTTTGGTGTCGGTGCCAGCCAAGCTGTTAAGAAATTGGTACTCCGCTACTTCGTTAATACACGTTTGTTAACCTTGGCTGGCACCGACTCCAAAAATAACAATAATTGTATATTATTGACGTAATAGATTAATTTTTATGCTCAGCACTGTAAAAATATATGTACTTCTAATTTCTGTTAAATCTTCATCTAATAACTTCTAATTATTTTTTACTTTTTAGTGCAATTTTTTTGTAGTGCTTTTTTTGAAGTCGGTTTTTTTTGTAAAATTTTTTTTTTATTTCTTGCTTTTTAGTGAATCTTGCGTTCCTTAACTGATTTATCGAAAGCGAATATGGGTAGACCTACTAAACGCGCTGCCCATATGCGACAGCGCCGTTCAAATGAGACAAGCGAAGAAAGGGCGAAAATATGGGACCAATCTGAAACTATATCCTTTCGAATTGTGAAAAAATTTTGAAAATCGGTTAATAAATGATGGAGTTATGAGGCAAGAAACATTAAAAATACAGCCGAATTGAGAACCTCCTCCTTTTTTGAAGTCGGTTGAAAATCGGAAATTCATACATTTTATGATAAAGTGTGTCGAGACCACTTGTGTTGGCGTAATTTTTGTCTTGGCGATAGTAGATATAATTTATTTTTATTTTGCTACAGAACTAATCCAACACAAATAAATGAGTGAAAATTATTTTGTCGCACGGCCATGACGTTCATACCTTCACGTATGGCAATTTTCATGAATACTGGTCCAGGACAATTGGGCGAATCATTGGACCCTATACCAATCAAACAAGACAACATAATACCCCCAAAGTTTTTCACGCATTTAAAGACTCGAAAATGTACTCAAAAAATAAACTGGGAACAAAGGTGAATAACCACAGCATTACCCTATTGTAATCGTAATATTTATAACGTTCAAAGAGATGAGATGAAAATATAACTGCGAAAGATAAAATATAATATAATAAATATTGTGAAAGACAGAAACATAACTGTCAAGGAAATACTAAGTAATAGAAAAATTTAATGAATGTAATCAAAGATGTAAGATAGAATACAGTAATCCAGCAATGACGACCTTGGTTCAGTCGAAAAGGAAGAGGAAGGTCATAGAATGCCACACAACAGAGATTGGAAACAAATGGAAGCGGAAGGCTAAAGAAAAACCCTATTTTGTAACCGACACACTTTAGCTATTCACCCAGTATAATGTTACTCGTAATTAATTTATTCTCTAACATTCAATAGCTACCTCTATACTAATTCTATGAGTATGTTATTGAGTGAACCATTAAAGCTCAAATAAAGAAATATTTATATAAATGAAACTCATTATTTTTATTTATACAAATAAAATATACAAATATTAATCTTATAAATATCATTATCTAAATATCATTTTCATAGCTTAAAATTGTAATGTGAAAACCTACCATTAAATTCAATCAATTTTTATGTCTTCAATTCAAATCAATTCAAATGTATCCTGAGTTTATATTGAACATGGAAATGGATTATAAAAGAATATTTTGAAAGCTATAACCGACAAAGCATTTTTTTGCAAATTAATTCTATTGAATACACAAATTATCAAATCAAGCTTAAAAATGCTGACGAGTGTTTGAAATATATGCTCGATTTACTGTTTGCTTTATCCATTATATTATTTTATTTGTGTATAAGGAATTATTAATTTTTAAAAAGTTTCGTGCTTGAGGCAAATTACACCAAATATACTTTAGTATCCACTGAAGTAGGTATATTTTACATAATTAGATCAAATTCAACATGAAAGCTTCATGGGTACTTCGTAATGATTACATATCAATAATTTATTTACTCACCATGTAACACACACACAACTGAAACGAAATGAAATCTAGATGCGCACAAATTTAGTTTGGTATGTGTACGTTTTATGATTTTGGGACTATACTTTATGAGCTTAATTTACGCCGACATGCGGGATTTCTAGTTCTACTTTTTTTATTGACAGTTGATGAAATGATATTTTTTCCAATTAACTTGAAGTTAATTTTTTGTTCCACCAGTATAACTGATTTATTGCTAATTTTCAATTTAGCTCAATACTAATCATCTTCACCAAAACCCCAAATAAAGTTTGTAACTTTTTTTTAAGTCGTGATTTTGTAATGAATTGTTGATTTATATTATGACAGTAATGTTTCCTGGCTGCTGCTGTAAAAGCCTAATATAAAAAATAATCTCGGGACTATATTTTATTCCAATTTTTTATTGCTTCCTACTAATTTTTCATAATGCGGTTTTACCAAAATAAAAACCCTTTTTCGTTCTCTATACAGAGCTTTTTTAATAATTAATTCTTGGAAGTATCAATTTTGGCACAATGAAATCATAAATTTCTTTCAACTACCTTCCATATCGTTGTGATTTACTTTCAAGAAAACTATTCAATACGTCTTACGATCATAATATAAAAAATATTTCTTTATTGGAAATATATTAAAACCTTTATCATAATTTTCCAATCAATAACTACATTAACATAAAGCTTTTATGATGAAGTTACTTAAAAAGTTTTCTAAAGGATTTGATTAATTTTGATATATAAAAGATCAGTTTTGTGGCTTTTAAGAGCAATGTCATGTTGTGTTTGACATGAAGTATTAAACGTGGATTAATCTAATACCATCTAAGTTTAAATTTATAGATAATTTAATATCATGAAAAGATTTCAGAATATATTCAATTATTATACGTTGGAATTGGAACTCGGTCTCAATTATAAAGCTAAGATACATTAACAGGCAACTTCCTATTCAGTTGTCACAAACACTCATGCTCAGGAAAACACTGGGGGAAGCTAAAATGAAGCTTGTTAGAATTGCAAGTCAACAATAGATTCCACGTTCTCTACAAATTGTTCTGCTGTATTTTGTTGGTTTATATTTATTTATCTGACGCTTTCACTTGCCAGATAAGCTATATTTTAAGTACAAACAATTCAGCTCGACGTTATAATACAATTAAACTTCAGTATTTTTCACTAACAGAAATATCTTCGCTTCAGATTACGACATAACATTTACTTTTACAGATGTTGATTAAACGTTATTTACAAACTTTGAGTGCAATATTTAATGTTGTACGTTTTATTTAAAACGTCGACAATACAAAGCTGTAATATTATATTTCATTAAATAATACAATAATTTTGCTATTGAATGGAAATTATAGCCAATTTAAATCCTGAACAGCACTTAGGATGATTTGTTTAAATTGTGTCTACTCGCATAGGTATATTATTGAAATGCAATTTACTATAATATTTGCAAATAATGAAGTGTCTTTGTTTCCTGATTAATACATTCAACTCTATCATTTGCTTTATGGCGTTCTATATTCATTTACATACTTCATTAGTGGGGTTTGACAGTTCAAATTGCATTTTTAAATTCCATTCATAAGTTCAAATATGCAGAAAACAATCAAAACATTTGCTTTTTCAGAAAAATAATAATCAGGTCAATTTTCAGTCCACTGGCGCTGTCGTCGTGATGTGGTATCTATACAATGTAAAATATATTTCGGCAGATTATATAATATGTATGGGTACATTAATCCAATTGTTTAAATTTTTTATTGTTACAAATCTTTACATAATGTGATAACAATAACGATGCTATAATTCCAAAAAAATGATTTAAAATTGATTATTGAACACTTCAAAGACTTTCAGCATGAAATTTATCCCCTACGACAAACCTCAAAAACTAATCGATGCCGGCTGAACTTCCGGCTGGAAGGGATGGTTGTATACTACTACGAGGATGTTGAAATTCTAGAAAATTTCCAAAGTAATAGACACTAAAATATCCAATAATCCAGTTTCTGCTTACTCACCGGAGCCGGACTTGGTAAACAACTCAATTGGGCTACCCTATCTATGTTGATAAAGCACGGAACTGGTACATAGCTGTATATTTATAATGAAAAACATATAAAACTATTTGCAAATATAATTGCCTGGAAAAATATGACCAACAAAAAGTAATCAGATTTATGGAATATATTTTCGTTCCTGTCTTCAGGAATACAAGATATTTCTATGCATATTTAAGGAGAAAACTCATTAAATTAAAATAAGTTAAGTCAAGATAAGAAAATAATAAGAGAATTAAAGAACAATATAAAGGAGTAAGAAAAAATAATTTTACTAGAAAATATTAAAATCAGCGTCAGAAATAATTTTAAAACATAAATTTTTTAATGAAAATTCCACCGCAATTTTTTAGAATCTTTACATAAGTATAACCTAATCTATTGATCCATTGGATTAAGTTAATAATTAATATTGGGATAATAGGTATCTCCTTACCTATTGCCAAATTCGGCACTAAGATACCTTTATCCCAATATTAATTATTTAGTTTGCATTTTAGTTATCTATTATTATATTATTAAGTTCATAATGATTATATTATCACTATTATTAGAATTACCACAACTATTAAAATAAACCCAAACTGATCTGCATTATTTTACTGAAAAAAACTGCCACCATTATATCTTCTAATTTATTTTAAATGTCAAAGAGTGTTAATTAGTTTTATAATTAAAATTCTAATACACTAAGCGAAAACTACTTTAATTTCATCGCTCAACTCGCGCTTATTTTATATAACTAATTTCGCTTGGAAGTTCACCAAATTAAAATACGTAGATATTTAAAGGGGGTAAAGTTAAAAAGGGCGGTAAAACTTTCGCAGTCATTTTTATCATTTATTATTTTAAGATAAATTTAAAAAATATTTATTGGCTATATTTGCTGGATTATTTATTAGAGCAGCAATTTAATATGCAATAAGTTACGTAATTTTATTTAGATAAACGAAACCATAAAAGTTTATTGTTATATTAACTTCATATCATATCCAAATATCATACCTTACTTGGTTTAATCGACTATTAAAGTGAAGTGCCAAACCCCGTATTTGATATGACATCGATATGCACTAAATTGAGAAGTTCTCGTAAGTGATAGGATTACATGCATCTGAACACAAAATTTTTCGTTCAATTTAATGCAAACAGACAATAGACTAAATTTTACTATTCTAAGAAGTAGTTTCTTTATTTTTAGCTTTTCCATTAAACGAATTTATTGTTAAGTTATTGATTTCGAGAACAACTGACGTCTTGAAATTTTCATTTTTCTATGCGAATTTGATGTTTTCTATACAATTGGGACTATTTTTAAAAAATATCCGTCGTCGTCGGTGAGTTGTAGCTGAAACTTAAAAGCTTGACTGAAAGCCTGGTGAGGTTGGTATACAGGGTGATCGCTTTTCGATCATAAACATGGGGATCTCGGTTATTTTAAAAGAAAGTTCAAGTCCATCTTTCTCATGAATAATATGGAAATAAATTTGGGCTATAATTTTTAGTTATGACGATATTCAATAAAATGCGAAATTTGTTCTAATTTAATGATGTTCAGTAATGCAATTGTCATCGGACCCTGTTGTATTTCAATTTATTATTATATTCCTTCATCGTATCTAAACTAAAAAGCGACACTTGACGCCCTCTCCGAAAAATGCCCTTTATATGCTCCTATTTATGATATTTAGAATATTATAGCACAGTTCATAAAATAAGATTACCGATTTCAAAAATTTACGAAATGAAAGTTTATGTCTTGTGGGCCTTAAAATTACAAATTCGAACTGAAATTTCCCAGGACCCTACAAACACTTCAGTATGGAATTTAAAGTTAACCTGTAGGAAACCACTGCATAACAAAATTAATTTAACTTAATACCCTTGTTGCTTCTATAGGTAATTCTATAAATTAGCTTATTTCTTATTCATAACCAAGTTTTACTTGGTTAACTCAGTGAAAGACAATTATGATTTCTCAGCTTTTGCTGTTGAGATACTTGTCCCCTGGATCAATGATGCGAAAGAATTGGTCGATGCCCACAGAAGAGATAAGGAACGAATTCTTTCATCATACAGGATAATAATTATTATTGTAATTTTTGTTTCTTATAATAAATTATGTAGCATTTCAAAAATTTATTTTTTAAACGATATTTATTGGAGATTTACCTAATTTTATAATGAACATTTAAATAATTTTAAACCTTACAGAATATTTTAAAAAAGTATAAAAAAATATTTTTAATAAGCTTCCAGCAATAGGTTATTGCCTTCCTCTGATGCCATTAACTTGTTTCTTTCGTGTAGTCTACTTTTTATATTTTAATTAAATATTAAATAATGTCAATAAATGTATTGCTGTAAAAACTTCTTTAAGCTATTACACTTCTAGACTGAAGTGATAAATAATGTATAAAACACGTTTATAGGATCATAAACGCAATAGCAATAAAATATCAACTCAATAAAAAGTAGTTTCAGAAAGTTTTGAACAATTATTGAAATAGAATGTTTTTTTCTTTTCAAGTATAGGTACGCTCGTCTTTTCAGATGTTGCCGGTTATCGCTCAATACTACATTCTCTTACTGATACTTGAAAAAATTGTAAGGTAACCTAGTTAACATAATTTTATATCATAGATGAAATCTTTTTATTTCCCTAATCGTTAGTATCATTAGTATTAGTACAGATTTTTTTTTATTATTGTATTGTAATAGTATATTATAGGCCCAGGTTGTGAAGGCCGTCATTATTGCCCTAGCGCCAAGATTATATTCCGAGGTGCCTTCCACCGAGGAATATAAGGCGCGGAGGCAATAATGGTCTTCACAACCGTGGTTTATATACGATTTTTTCCACTACTAGATTTATTACCATTTTTTTAAATTCTTTTTAATAAAAAATTTTTCAAATTTAAAATATTTATTTCAAATGACAGTTTTGTTATGTTGATTTGACAGTTGTTGACAAATTTAGGTTATTAAATAAAATAAATCGCGGTTCGTCAAATTAACAATGGATGGCGCTGTCACTTGCTGTCACATTTAATTCGGTTTTTTTAAATTTTTAAAATCAAATTAATGTATTAAAAAAGCGTTTTAATAGTTTAAATACAATTAATTAGCATTTCTTGGTTATTCTAAATCATTTAATAACAACATTTTTCTTTAAAATAGCCGCCAAGTTATCAAAAAATGTCATTTTGTTCATTATTAACCAGTGGTTAATAATGGAAAAATTATTCACCACTAGTCGAAAACGTGTCACTTCTTGAGCAACTAACTTAAGTAAAAATGATAGCCTATATGACTAGTAGTGGAAAAAATTTTATTATAATTAATAGGTGTGATTTTACTTTTCTTATGAATGCAATAAAACTCAAATTTATCAAAATAAAAACAAAGTTTATAATAGCTGGTTACGGTTTTGCGGAAAAAATATCCGCTAGTTTTCTCAGATTTATCCTAATTATTTACATTTCTTATTCATACTACAAATGTAGTACTAGTATGTCGCCATACAACAAATAATATTTCTTTTATTAAATTATAGGTATTTTACTTCACGCTTTAATTACCCGTTTAAGGTGTAGTAACAGATGTTGACAACCACCTATCTTCGTGGCCTACTGCTCATTTGCAGCGTCGTGGATTCGAGCCCCACGTTAGGCGCCATTTGAGAAATATTATGGTTATATAAAATTGCTACTAATAATACAATTAAAAATCAAATAAATAAATGGCCTCGAAGCTCTATCGTGCATGCAGGTGTTCACCTGCCTAATCCCAGCCGATAATGCGGGTTCTCTTAATTTATTGTTAGTAGCTTGAACCAATACTTAATAACACAAAATGGGTTGTTGTTCCTCGAACACCAATACTGGTAACTGTTGATTCCAAAATACGATGTGGTTGTATACGAGGAAAACAGTCGACCATTTCTACAATAAAAGTGGCTTCTAATAGTGAGTTTCCGAAGGTTATCGAACTTAATTGTAAACCAAAACCTGATAAGGATGAATGAACTAAATGTATTAAATCGTCTCAATTTTAATAAATCTACTTGCGAATTTAGGCAAAAGAAATCCGCAAAATGCTGCTGCAACGCATTACTCTATTATAATCCCTACTTTTATAAATATTCAGGTTAAATAGTATAAAAATCAGCAGCGCAAAAATCAGCTGTTACTTGTCAAAATTGATCAACAATAACCGTAGTTCTAGAAGTTCTCACCAGTATGGAGATGAAACAACATACAGGGTGTAGACAAGATTGTTATGTACAAAGTAGGACAAAAGTTGTTTAGTAATGAATTTGTTACATCGTAACGTAATAATTCGTTACAGCAAATCTAGGGAATAAATCAGTTTCCTTCTGCTTCCTTTGTGACTATGCCATTCCTTTCTTTGTCATTTGATAATAGTATAGTAATAAGCAGGAGGGGTAAAATTGAGTTGCATTACATTTGAGATAAGTAAAACAACTACCGTTCGAGTTTCAGTAAGATAGTTTATTCACATGACTAA
The DNA here is from genome assembly GCA_932274525.1 of Podabrus alpinus. Taxonomy (NCBI): domain Eukaryota; kingdom Metazoa; phylum Arthropoda; class Insecta; order Coleoptera; family Cantharidae; genus Podabrus; species Podabrus alpinus. The sequence continues at coordinate 59,197,001 of OW026457.1, read as the reverse complement.
GGTAGGTCTCCTTGTCATCAGTTGATGTAGGTATTTGTTCTTTCAATAAAAATTATATATATTTTAGACAATGATAATGACGCTTGAAAGGGTTCTGCAGATCTTTCTTCTTCATCACCTTGATGTTCGTTCAAACATCCAGTCCACTCCTGGACTATAAGCCTCTCCTCCATCAGGAGGAAGTTAATACCATACCCTACCACGCTGACTAATAAGTGCGGGTTTGTAAGGTAGTAGTCAGCTGCGATCTTTTTTTAAATTAGGTACCACGCGGTCACTCATCAAGTATAAACCGCGAGCAACTTTACTGGACTCTCGACCACGGGCATTTGCATTGCGCTACGTCACTGCTTTCAGGCACCATGGCAAAATTCTAAACTATATTAGTGATCAACACCAGTCGCAAACACGCTGCGCCTCTTAATACAAATTATTTATAATACGGCGAAAACTTATACGAAAGAGTTGCTGAGGTTATGAATGCATGTTTTTTAAATAATTAGTATCCAATTTCACAAACGTTGATTAATTTTTACATGCGTTAAAAACTATATTAATTTATACAATTTATATTTACCTATATTAAACTATAAATAAAATATTTATATTTGATCAGAGATTTATTAATTATACTTTAATCATAGATTAAATCCTTAATTATTGTTCCCGAAACTAGCCAGAAGTATTTTAATTTCTATATATTGCAGATGTACATTTAAAAAAATCCTACAAAGGTTTAAAATTTGGCTAAACAATAAAAATGACAAATCTTAAAGTTTTAAATGATTTTAAATTATTTAAATTCTATGTATACCTAGTAAAATCTCCCCCTCTTCTACAAAAAGAACTTTAATATAGCCGACTAGTTTCGTGCACTTTCCAGTACACATCTTCAAGGCAAAGCTAAAGTCAAAAAATTTTGTCGATGATAAATGAAGCGTGTGCTGGAACAATGATCTATATTACATTTTTGGTAATATTGAGTTACATATGTAACATTATTCTGTAAGCCACTAGCAATGCATATGTATCTATAATGATGTCATATTTTACTTAGAAGCAACATAGGAGTTATTTTAAATTTGCTTATCAGGGAATAATGATCTATTTTGTCTGTGATGGCGTCTGAACCTGACGTGATTTTATCGCCAAGTGCATTAATAATGGTACATAAAACGCGATAATTAAAAATTAATTCTGAGTGGAAATGTGTAAAACGTAGGAACCTTAGGGATGCCGGTAAAGAATATATTTTAAAAGAATTCCTACTTATTATAAGTTATTCCTGCAAAAAATCTACCAACAAACGTAAGTGGAACAACGATCTATTATCGTCTTTTGCAATTACGACGTTTTTTGCTGTTTGTGGAAAGTTTTAAAATGTAACATAGATCGTTGTTCCAGCACACGCTTCAAGTGTTAATATTTTTTGACTATAATACAACTCTGTCAATGCTACAGTTTTTAACATTTACCATCGACAAAATTGCAAACATTTTCGACTTTGATATGCCTTGAAGATATGCACTAGAGAGTGTACGAAACTAGTCAGCGATATTAAATAATTATAGGTTACCCCTTGAAGTTTATATAATTGTAGATTAAATAAATAATAACACTTTTATAGCAAATAACATTTTTACTCTTGATGGAAGTGTTATTTATTTAATTTACGGTTATATTCCAGTTCTTTCTGTAGAAGAGTTTTTATTTTACTACAAATACCATTTAACACCTTTAGTTCTTTAATTTATGATTATTTAAATTCCATTAAGAGAATTTACAGGATAATTTAGACTAGAAATCATTGTTTCGTTACACTAAATATGATCCTGTATCAAAATAATGACGTATTCGAACACCCTCTTTTATTCAGGGTTTTGGTGATATAAATGGATTTAGTAAATTTGAGATAGTTTGTTAATTAAACTAAATTTTTATTAAATTTTGACGCAAAAAAGTGGTTGAATAATATTTGTAAAACAAAAACTATTAGTGTTGTAAAGTAATTTTTTTTCTAAGAATTTAACTTTGTCCTAACGTTAAACTAGTTAGAAACCAACCCAACTTACAACACGCATAAAAAGCAATAATAAAAAACGTATTGGGAATTAGAGCATAATACAAATTATATCGAGAATAACTTAAATGGTACAGCCTCTCTGGAGATGAAGTGTATACACTTCCCGCGGTTCGGAGCCCGCGTTAAGCAGTAGGTCCCCTATGTGTGTGATAATACTTCAAACGCATAACACATACATAAGAGAAAGGTCGCCAACGTCCGGTGGACCGGATATGGCACACGAAAAAGAAAGAAGAACTTAAATAAAGCACTCAAAATAATTTACAAGCATTTATATACCGTAATAAGAAAATTTAGCAAGATAACTATCAAAATTCATTAGAATTCACATGTACCCAAAGATACTCCCAAACACGATTGTGTCTGTGAGGTTAATAATTTATAATATTGCCCTGATTTGAATGACGAAAAATTGTTAAAATTTTGAGTTCTTAAAATTTAAATTGTAATTATGGATTTTTGCAGTGATAAACGCGTACACTGATTGAGCTGAAATTGCATAGAGTAATTTGACCCCTTGGACGGAAACCGTCCAAGTTTAACCCATTTTTTAAGAAGAATGAAATCTTGTAAAGAGCAGTGCTGCTTCTTGGTGAACCATAAATATGAGAATGAAAATCGTATCAGTCGAACGAGATTATTTTTTCGCAGCTTATGGTACCTAACACTTGATATTTTTCTCTTAAATTATTGTTAAAATTCAAAAATAAAATAAGTTTTAAAAGAGTTTGAGTTGCCGTGGAAAATTTTGATCGTTCAAAGTGATTTGTATTGGTGTAAGAAAATTGGGTACATTTTGATAAAAAAAATCCAAAATAGGGCTTCTGTAATTTTTCGACGGATTTCCTTAGGTAAAAGTTCGTACTTTAACATACTAAAAGTCCTTGTGTCTAAACCCTGAGATTCTTGCCGAATTCTTCATCGGAAGTTAAAATTTTTAACAAAGAATTGAAAGTGATGTTTTTCAGCAAAATATTAAAAAAAAATTTCTATTTCAGCTGTATTGTTATCATATAGCTCATTAAAAATATTAATAATATATTAATATTAAAAATTATAATAATAAAAAATAAAAATATTAATAAGACCCTTTTGGGATTTTTCGATCAACTTATATTTTAATGAAAATAAAAGTGTGGAAGAATATATTTTATTTATCCCAGGATTACATAGTTAAAGTTAATATTATGATTGTATGGAAATGGCAAATATCTAATCAGTAAGTATCTTACAGCCTTGCCGCTCTCTACCTATATATATATATACACTACAGAAAATTATCTTACACAAAAGTTGTAGTATATTTTGTTCTCTATAAGATGTATAGCAATCATTTTGGTCCTAAGATCTACTGATATAAAAATATTATTGGAAAACCTATTATTGCCGCAATTTTTATTAAATGGCTGCACTTTTGAACTGTCGCCGAGGTCGACAATTCAGGGATTTATTAAGACCCAAAAACTCTAAAAATCGGAACTCTATGAGCATTTTTAGAAAACTCTTCATGATATAATGATTTTGAAAATTTAAAACTATTTTAAGTGTTTTTAATATTTTTATTGAGCTGTAGACAGCTGATATAGAAATTAGTTTAAAAAAGATTTTGCCGAAAAACATCATTTTCAATTCTTCATTAAATGTTTCAACTTCCGTCGAAGAATTCGTTAAGAAGCTCAGGGTTTAGACACGAAGACTTTTAGTATATTAAAGTACGAAACATTAGACCGATTTTTCTTACACTAGACTGTTTTGCGTGTACAGTATTATTTATTATTTTTACATACTATATAAACAGATGTAATTAATATCAAACCAAATTTTTAATTACCTATAAAAAATTGATTCTGACGTTTTACGACCATAGTTAAAATTTGATTGCATAGGCAATAGCAAATTGCTATTTTGTTCTGCTAAATGATATTTTAAAAATATTATTTAATGCAAACATGTTATTTTATTGTTAAAATGTAAAATTAAAATAAACACGTTAAAATAATTACAAAAAAGTTCCCATATACAGAAGTACATATTATAAACAACATCCAACATCCAACAAATTAAAAATTAAATTTGGTAACTTTGATATTATGTTAAAGTAGTTTGTGTATTTTACCGAGGTAAAAAAATTTTGATTGAACTTTTTTTTTTATTAATATTTAATATAAAATCAAGTAAAATCTAGTGAATTGGAAAGTAATATGTTGTCACATCAGATTTTTGAAAGAGCAGCCAGAGCAAATTGAAATAATTGGCACATAACACAGCAATATAGAAAAGTCCCAGAAAATACAAGAAATTGGTTGTCCTTTGGTTTGAAAAGCACACCAGATAGTTTTTTCCTATCTGCCTATCTGGAAGGTACCTTCCTAGTTACCTAAGATGCTTGAGATTTATTTAAGATAACAGGAGAGAAAAGTTTCTTTAATGACATAACGCATATCAAGTGAAGTCTTTTTTGAGCAAAATTTCTTTTTCTAATTTTTATCATGAAGAACTTTGAGTTTCTGAAGATTTTTTGATATATTTTTTTAATTGTTAAATGTATGGCATAACAAAGAGTTTTCTCAAATTTATTAGTTTTCGTTTAAAATATTAAATGTCAAAGATAATATTACACTTTTTGTTTTACGCCCTATAGCTTGTCCATCTATTAAAAATACAAGTTCTTACAAATTAGGTACATCGGTCATTCAACTTGCAATACTCAATTTTTATTTTTTTGTCATTAAATTTATACTTTAAAATAAACAATTATGCGATAACTGTAGTGCATGCACTCATTAACAATATAATATTTTTTTGTTTGAGTAGTCTACACAGTTTTCATAAAGTGGCTGTAAAGTTGAAAATTATTGCATTAGGTACATAATAATTATACGCTATAAAATATAAATGTACTCGTACATCGCTTAATGTACCTAGGTAGTATTTTTACTATTTTAAAATATAAATAGTGTAAACAAATATTTCATACGAATTAATATACCTAATATCCATTCGTAATACAATTTGTTTCAGTTAAAAGTCTGCTCCCTACCGAAGAGAAAAATTAAAATATGGATATTGTGGATACTAGCTAGGATATGAGGTAAAGCACCGGGACTTTTAATTTACCTTTCATATTACGTTACAGGTTGCATGCAACATTATTTTTTTGAATTATAATTAAATCGAAGCAGATTAAAAATAATGTACGTTTTAATATTGAAGTAGTGTTTTGCAAGAAAAACTTATAATAACTTAAACTCATTTAGCATATTTATTTTATTAATATTAATAAGCTTTTTCTTATCCGGAGAAAACACCAACCTCTGTTCAAAGTTTACTGAATATAAATAAAATGATTTGAAAAGTTTTTGAACAATAAAATCACTAGAGGATGTTTTTATTGAAATTTCATCAGAACCAATGTTAATGTTTAAAAAAAACATCTATTATAAATTAATACTTTGAAGTTAACTTGATGTTATGTAATAAAATTGTGAAGTTGTTTGTTTAGAAAATTCGTATCGTTTTCAATAATAATCAGAACTTTTGTGTAACATTAAAAAAGCAATAATTAGTATTTGTTTGCACCCCGGTTAAAATTATATGCCATTATGAACAAAAAAAGGGTGCCAAATAATTTTGGCGCTGGCGGTTAAACTACTACATTTTACAAGTAATTTTGACGTTTTAAATTTATTCCTTTTAAACTACACTCTCACATTTTCAAAAACTCATGTCAGTGGACTGTGTTTTTGAATTAAATTTAAATAAAATTTTGTTCAAAATCGTTTGTAATACAGAACACTTAATTTGACTATTAATACATAGAATCGATTAATTAACTTTGCAACATAAACCGCGTCAGTTAAATTATAATTATACGTTTAATAGATACTATATTATTGAGATAAATATCAAAGCTGACTGATGTGGCAGTTAGTATTAGGATAATATGATTTATATTTCAAATTATATTGAAATACCAATACAATGGAATACTTTTAAGATATTCAACTTCTTATTCTTTATTCAATATTGGCGGAAATATTACGTATTGGAAGCTCTAAAGTGATTTGCATTGCCGGTGATGCGCATGTAATGGTCGATTAATGAGACAGAGTTTACCTCGATTCCGGAAACCGAGTTATCGATCATTATTCCGGGTAAATAATTCTTGCTGCTAGCATTTTTTATATATATATTGAAATGCCAGTTTAAATTCCATTATTTTATATTAATTTTTATTAAAATGAGTTACTACATTATCATGCAATTCTATTATTTGGTGATCTGTAATTAAAAAGTAAGGCAACTTAAAGTGTTCAAATGTGATCTATAAAATAGCCTACTTAATTATCAAGTTAACAGATTTCCGGCACTTAATTTATTAATTGAAGAAGTTTTAATGAGTTTAGTTTTGCTTAAAGCCTAAATGTGTGTTAATTTTCCGGAATATTTTGTAAATACACTATAAGTTAACTACGTGAACACCAACTGTCGCATTTATTCTATCAATTAGTTAAGTGAATAATGTAAGGGTATAAACATCAATTTAAATAATTCCTGTTTTCTTGCCTTTAACTTGAAAAGTTTCGAATAATACCTAACAATAATATTGATATAAAATATCAAAAACTTTTGAATATAAAATATGTTACATTTTTCATTCAAGCGTAATATTTGCAAAGTTTATGTTGAGTTTTGTGAGAAGAATAAAAGATGTAATCAACCTGACTTCTCTTTTCTCGTAACCACACGTCACAGTTCTCCCCTTTTCCAAGGAGAGTTCAAGTCATTCTTCATGTCTAGTGGCTAAGATTTACTACTATTCATCTTAGATCTTACAAACAAAAAAGCCTTATACCCTACTCCCTTTTCGGGTAATTTGCTTTTTTGGTAGATATTTGGGTGGCTTGCATTTCAATGTATTTAAACTCGAGTTAAAAACTTTGTTTTAATAAAAATTGGACGATTTCCATTTAGTTTAAGGAAATACTATTTAAAGCGGTTGGTCGCAAAAGAAACGCGATTAATTTATTCATTCAAAAAAGAAAAATTAGTTTTTTGATGTTGTTTTCACTTTTACTTGCAACAGCATTACATCGTCAGATTTTCATTTTTTATATAAAAATTTTTATCTTCTATTCCGCTTCTTGCAATTCTCTTAACAACAATTTAGTGTCAGGATAATCTCGCTTGCTTTTTAACATAATATAAAATCTTGCAATATTCTCTCTAAATTTACATCAACGTTTTATCGGTTTCCATATTTTCATTTTCGTATTTAAATTTAAAGTAAAATGGAAATATTAAACAAGTTTTACCATATCCTATAATATTCAACAATGATGTGGCTATAAGTAATAAAGTTGATGATTGTTAAGTACTTCAAAATTTTAGCAACATTTTATAACTACAATCTTCAGCTTAACACTACTGCACCTATAACTTTCATTTGTATTGAGCCATAAAGTCAATTTTACTAAAGCGCAAATCTCAAATTGTAATTTACGATAGCAAAAATAGATAAATTTTGTCATTGTAATCTAACTCTAAATTTTATCGAACATGAAAGTAAGCACCCAAAGTACTGCAAATTGTTTTATAGTTTTATATCTCTAGATTTATTGAAAAATGTCGCATTGTCTTAACCTATTCATTGCTTAAACAAAACATTACATTACTTAAATTTTGAAAAGAATTATTGGTATTTTACTCAAATTTACAGAACTATTTTATTTCTAGCAAATTTTTTCGCGATACATTCCAGCTTCCTCCATCAGAAAATTTACTTAGACATATAAAAACAATTACATACCTTTCCTTAGAAGCAAGTTCCACTAATGTTGAATTGTAACTGAAAAAGAATAAGAAAATTATTTTACCAAATCAATATTGAATAAAATAAAATTTTCATGAAAATGCGGCGAAAACGTTTTATGTGATTCTTACGTTTACCATTTATGTTATAAAATAATCTCATTTTAAATTTTTCAACCATCGGCAAAATATTATTACATTTCACTAAAATGATTACATTTTTAACGTAAATTTTTTTCATCATTGCGTAAGTTTTCTGGACGTATATTATAAAACAATTGCCCAACTTACAAAGGAAATTCAAATTTAACCTGGACTTTAGTGTCCATTGCACAGCGGTTGTTATTGCTTTTTGACTACTGAAGATGTCAGATCTTCACGCAAAGTTTGGGAAAGACCGAATGGTGCAAATATGTCAAATCCATATCTGTACGTGAATTAGCGGGAAACAGAACTTAATTTTGGTAGTATGAAATATATTATCTACCAGAAGTTCTTGATCAGTAAAGTTGGTACGCGATGTGTTCCCAGCGAACTTTCAACTGAATAGAGACACAAGCGTGGCAAGAGGCCAGATGGGCCAAAACTCTTTGTCGCCGATGAAACCGGCGATTGTCTTCCTGATCCTAGCAAACTGGATAGCATGGAATGGCGCTAGCTAAGTTCACTTCCAGTAAAAGAAACTCACAACTTAATGGTTTGTTGGCAACTGTCTTTTGGAACACTTCGGATCCAGTGCGCAGTAATTTTTTCACAAAAAAGAAAATAACAATCGCAGATTTCCACAAGGAAATTTTGCAAAGTCCAGTTTGGATTTATCCCCTAGTGAGTACCTACTACCTCGTTGTTCTAGTAAAAGTGATATTATGGAAAGATATGCCAATTTTTCAAGATTGATGACCCTGGATCTGGCCACCTTATTGAAAGAACTACGGAAAAATATACATACAATTAAATATTCGTGAATATCTCGGTTAGGGTTCACTTTTGGATAGAACTTCAAGTAAGTTGAAAAAAAGGAAACTGAATTCTCTAGAGAAAAGATCTCAAACTTTTTCTCTTTAAATTGGTGAGTTACAGCGATCACAGCTCCCGGTATTGTTTTACCATTTTATATACATATTATGTCATACTAAAAAGTCTACATACGACACATGCATCCACTTTTACTTTTTGTTTTATTTTGAAAAATTTATACTATTATTTAAACAATTGCATTTATACACAACATTAATGAAACTTTTATGAAATTATGTTTATTATGCAGGAAAAAATAATAAGTAGTTTTACCTACGTTAATTACTACAAAAAGTTTAGATACGATATAAAGATAACTATGAATAAAATCTTTATTGGCACTTCCAAGAAAAATTTTCTATTTGATTCATGCGCATTAATATTTTATAATGCTATTTATTCTTCTTTGCTATTATTCACTTTCTATTTTCTGTTAGTGAAAGGTCTAAAATCAAAGATGGGTAAAGAAAAATCAATAGAATTGCGATAATGAAAAATTAAATATTACCATGGCAGAATATCAATACGTAAAATTGATGAAATCATAGGAAAATCAAAGTCGAATGTCCAGGCCATCATAAGAAATTACGGAAAGACGGGAATATTAAAAGTTAAGCTTCGCAGTGGACGTCGTAATATATTAAGTGGTGCAGCAAACAGATTAATTGTACTAAAAGTGAAAGGAAATCCCAAAATAAGCGCTGCTAAAATAGGGGATGATGTGCGAAATGAGATAAATATCAATGACAGTGACGAAACTATTAAAAACGTTCTTCGAAAAAGCAATTTTCATTCCCGCTGCGTTGCAAGAAATTAGATTTTCGTTAATTAAAAAAAAATTAAATGGCTAAGACTAGAATTCGCAAACATGAAAACAAGGGAATCAACTTCTGGAGTGGGTAATTTTTTCGGATGGAATGGGAGGTAGAAGGGGAAAAATTTGGCGCAAAACTAACAGAGTTGAAAAAACAAAATGTTGACGCTATTGTAAATCATGGGAGTGGTAGCATTTTATTACGGGGTGTGTGACCACTTTTGATGTAGGAAAAATACATTTGATAGACTCAAGTATTGACAAGTAGGTGTATTTGGACATTTTTAGAAAACATTTATAGGAGAGTGTCACTTCATTACATCTTGTATAAAACGAGAGTTTGTGCAATTTGTGGTTCGAGGCAAGTTTGAGAGCAAGAAATTTTACAAAAATATGCAGAGAAAATTGAATAGAAGCGATAGCTGTTAAAAAAGAACAAAACAGAGGATAGAGGTATGAAGTAACATCAGTCACAGGTGATAAAATTAGGTAGCTAAAAGTTAGGTTAAGAGCGAACACTCTTAAGGTGTCCAAACGTAACTTCTTAGCGCGTAATTTGGACTAATTAGGCAACACAAAATACATTAGTTCGTACTGGTGAAAAGACTGTGGTAAATCAGAGAGTAGACAACACACTGTATTGTGTGATACAAATCACCCATACTGGAGAAAAACCATTTGAAGAGATGATCTTTGCGTTGAGCAAAGTAGCGCTGAACAAAGATAAAGATAATAATGACTGAACAGCGCCGGATGAGAGCGGCAGGAAGAGAATTGCCTAGTATGAGATCTTCTGAAGAAGCAAAATCACCAAATAAATCAGAGCAAAAAGAAAGCGATGTTAACACCGACGAGCAGAGTAGGGACGACTCTGAAAGGCTACATAGATGGGAAACTAAATCAAGCTTAGGGGAAAAATTTAATGTTCTAACGAACATGATGGCAAATTTCATCACCAAAATCATAACAAGCGTCAGCGAAATAAAGCACGAAATAAACGATATAAAGAAAGAAATATTCGAAGTCAAAACCGAAGCAAAACAGACTCTGATGGGTTATGAAATATACATGGATACCGCACATAAACCTACAGAAAGCCGTATATATCGTGATATAGATCTGAGAAATGGCAAAAATAGAGAAACAAAAGGGAAACGCAGGCCAAGTGCTTATAATGACAGGAAAGGTGATAATTTTGGACCAGCAAATAGAAAACTCGACGAGAAGCAATAGAACTGAAAGGAGTGTGGAAATATGTTGAGAAGAAAGCAAAACACAAAATAGTAAGAACTAATACTCGGCGATACGAAGAAGTGGAGGTCAATAGCAAGAGAAGTAAAAACCCATTCAAGGTAGTAAACAAGCTTAAATGTGAAATAGATAGAATAAATTAAATGATGCAGGGGACTAATCCCCCTCCAGAAAAGGATTTTGTAAGTAGTAAAAACAGTTCAGTGCTGTATAGAATGTACATAATAATTCTAAGTAATAATAATTAGTTTTATACTTATTTAATATTCCGCACGTCCTAAATAATATGTTGTTAATCCTCTTAACCCCTTTGTCTATAAGCGGTACTTTAAAGTACCATTTATTATTATTATTATTTTCATTTTATTTTTAAGTAAACTATTTTAAATAATATTTATGTAGTTAAAATTAAAAAAGTAATTAAAATATACTTTAAATGAATGCTATAGTGGTATAGTAGTTAAATAGGATTTAAGAAAAACAGTTCAAATTATGGTAGTTAGCCTTTCACATGAATTATGAAAATTTTAAAATTGTGTAAATATAATCAACGTTAAATTTGAACTTAGAGTTAAAGGGTTCGATGAGACAGAGTAAAATGAGCGAGAAAGGACCCAGTAAATCTGTTTCCAAAATAATCAAATGGAAAATTGGGGCAGTCAACAAAGGCCTATTGAAATTATTGGGAGCAAGCTGAAACAAATTTTATTATCTTTATTTATATCTCTAAATAGTCATATATAATACCACAAGAGACTATCAAATTGTCGGCAATAATTTTTGAAACTGGAACTGAGTGTTTGTCGCCCTTAAAATCACCATGAGTGCTTTAGCACGAATGGTGATTTTAAGGGCGACAAACACGAAGATTCCATGGTTTAAAAATTAACCGACAATTTTATAGTATCGTGTGGAATTCGTTTGACAATTTCGTAAATAAAATTTCAATTTTTTCTGACAACAAATAATAATTTATAGTATGCGTTTACGTAGTTTCCATCGTTACTTGACAATACAGACCACGGTGGTCGTATTGCCGCGACAATACACCACCGTGGTCTGTATTGTCAAAGGAAGTAGATTATGATTGGTTCAAATTGATGAGATTCTAACATCCTATTGGTTGAATTATTATGAACGAAATTGTCATAGTAATTTTTCACGGTTTAGCGGTTCCGGATTTTGCCACCATATTAGAAAAACAACATTTTTCTAAATATTCATGAATATCTCGGTTTTATATGAATATAAATAGCGTCAAGACTTGCAATTAAACTAATTTAAGGAAACACAGAATATCAAATAATGTAGTTAATAAAGCTGTGGTTTCAGTGATGAGTGCTTTTTGTAAAAGGTATATTTTAATGACTTTACAACATGTATAGAACATAAATTTATACATAATTAGATAGAAATCTGTGGGCGAATGGCGAATGGCTGAGCGGTTAGCGTGTTAGCTTCTCATGCCGAGATTCATAGGTTCAAATCCTGTGAGGTGTTATCTATAGAAGGATTTTTCGCTCACCAAATGTCTATCTGCTGGCCACAGGTAACATTATATATGGCTCAAAAACTTCCCTGGTTGGAGTAGACGATGTAAAAATCGTCTATCCCCGTGGTTCGGAATCCACGTTAAACTGTAGGTCCTCTGTGCTCGTCACACAGTTTCAACACGCAACGAGTACATACAGGGAAATCGGAAGACGTAGAACGTCAAAAAACCGATGCATACAAGATAGAAATCTTAAACTTAGATTATTATTTACACAAAAAATAATTTTACCCAAACATACAACCCAATTTGCTAAGTATGATGTGCAATAAAAAAGAATTGCAAAAATTGAGTTCAGTATTTTTATCTTGAGACCACAGACAGTAAATACATACCGCGCACTCTGATGGCTTTAACTCTGCAACCGGTCGATTAAAAAGGAAAAAGGAAAAGATATTTTCTTTGAGAAGCTAGTGCGCTTTATTTTCCATTACTTAACACTTTGCTCTAAAGTGCACTCAAACCGGGATATTCATGTATATTTATATAAATGTTTATTTTTGCGTGATTTTTTCAATATGGCGGCCGAATACGAAGTCGCATGACTGTGTACAATTAGTATATGAGTTCAGAAGTTCAAGTAAAGATAATAAAATAGTGAAGTTGTTTAAAAATATTAAGTGCAGGTAAAAACAACATTAAATTTTATTTAAATAAAATTAAAAATTATGTGGTATTAAACAACATCAATTGTTAAAATATAGATGTTTGTTAAATTCCAACTAATCAACGTTTACTTTATTCCGCATGTTTTATTTCTCGACTTGTATGTAGAAGCAAATTCAAAATAAAAGTTGATGTATCAACTATTCACTTTTTACTTGTTTTTGAATTGTATTGAACAGCAATGTAAAAGATACACACATTTTCAAAAGAATGCTTTGTAGTATATTTACATTAGTAAAAAAAAATGTAAATAAACCATTGTTTGATACAGAATCGTACAAATATACGGACGAAATCAAAGACTTTTCAATTTGACCAAGGAAATACTCCAACAAATGAATTTTATTTAAAGAGTAGTGTTTCGCGGTATTACTTTTACCCCTAAAATCTATTTCATATTGTTTATCCCTTGGCGCGTTTTTGTTCTTCTTTAATATTCTAAAAGTTCTCTTCGTGCTCGGGGTGTATATTTGCGAATGAACCGCTAGGATTGGACCGCAAGTGCCTTATTTAACTTTAATGTATTCAGTTATGTACGTGGTAGAGTAACGAAAACCCATCAAAAAACCGTTTTTCGTGCTTTACACAGGTAAAATAAGTTGTAAAGTGAAAGAGGATTTTTAAACTGAATTTAGTACTAGGAACTTATGGTAAACGTTTTTTTATATAAAGCTTTGGAAACTGCTTATCAAAGCTTAAACGCACTTAAGATTTTCCTTTAAATAATTTTATTTTAATTACCGCATACATGGATATTAGAAATAAATAGTATATGATACATAAATTATTAATATAGAGGATGCTTCATAAAATAATAATTATTAATAAGATGATTAATTTGGGAATTTAATCATCCAGACAGCACTTCTCGTTCTATAAATATTCTGCCAATCTTAGAAATTACCTTATATTTTGAAGAATATTACTAGATAGAATATTATTGAATGGATATAACTTATTAATTATCATAGTACCTCTAAATCAGGTAATAACAATTTCCTATTATTTAATATTCATTATTTATTTACCAGTAAAACCTTTTCACGAACCGTAATTACAACATTTTCGAAATATACAAATTCAATCCATGATCGATCCATAATGACGTTTAAATGCAAATATCACAATCGCTCTGCACTATATCATATAACTACGACGCATTGGATTAACTTTACCATTGTAGGTAACCTACTATACAGCTTATAATGTAATAATCGTAAACTCCAAAGGGCTTTTTCATTACATATTTTTTTGTAATCTGTCAGATTATGTGAATGTGTAACAAAATTCCAACCTGCAACTCGTGATAAATTCGCCAATACTGAATTACAGGTCAGCATTTCACTCAGTAGTATAGTAGGATTTATAGTTTAACGTGTAATCCTACCCGCGGCACAAATAATTTGGAAGCGATCGGAAAGTGAACCCATATGGCCTCAGGATCTATAGCCCATCAACTCCCCAAAGGCTATACCAAAATATCTGAACTATATAATGAAATTTAAAATAAATTATCTGTAATTAGGGTGTTATCAGTTTTCAGTATTTTTACTTAGTACATAGTTAATTTATACATACCTCGAATATTATACCGAAATTCGAAAGAATCATGTACTAGAACGGAGTTGTAAATTTGCCTTCGGCTATCATTGTACAAACCCAAAAATTTATATTTGCGATTTCAATGTTTTCCTAAGAAATCTAATGTGCTACCTCCTACACGTTTTGCGCTTTAAATTTTAATTTTTTAGATTAACTTATTTATTGTAAATATTGCGGTGTCTCAACGAATTAAAGAACTAAAATATTATTAATTAATTATCAAAAGAAAATAAAGCATGAGGTCTCTTAACGCATTGGGAGATTCGTCGAAGAATCGGATCACATAATTTCAATAAACACTCAACGAGGTTATTGAGTAAAAACAAAAGAAGGTCCCAGAATGGTAAATGTTAATAATACAAAGAAAATTGTTCACTAAGTAATTTTAAAATGTTAGTTATAAGAAATTTGTTAATAGTTTTTAAAATATTAGATTAAGAAGTTCGGTATACAATGTTTACGTGGGTACGATGGAAGAACACGGAGTAACGGTTCCGAAAGACAATAAAACAACAATAAAAGTGAATTAGTTTTGTGACATTTCAAAACTAATGAAATAATCAAAAGTGTAATACGCACCTAATTAATAAAAAGAATCAAGATTGAATATAACAATAATTAACAGGAAACCCGGACAACGAAAGTTGTAAACAGAAGATTCCCATGTGGTCTCGAGGTGAAAAGACGCGAATGTGTTCGGTCTTCGAAAATTCAATAGTTTGAGTTGTTTTTGATCAACGCCAAGGTTTAAGGATCCTGATAACAAATAAAGTGGAGTCAATCAATGAACACGTGGTTTGCGGCAGAAAATAATTTGTATAAAAATAAATAAATACTTACTAAGCCAAGTAGAAGAATTTATGGTAATAAAATTTGGATATTTATTTACCAAATGGTACGGTTGATGCACTATAAAAATTTAACCAAACCCGTTGAAGGAAGATATTTCACTACATCACGTCTAGTGAGGTTATGAGAACCGGATGACGAGGTCAACATGTAAGTTAAGCGGCCTACTCATTTTTCTATTTAGTGAATCGTAAATGCGTAATTCAAAAACATTGAAATACACGGGTGATTTGAATTATTGGGGATTAACAAGAAAAACAGTAAACATTATAAGGGTTAATAATTTATTTGGTTTTGAGATAAAAAAAAGACTTTGTCTATAATAATTAATGTGTGTAAATAAAATTGATTGTTATTGTAATAAGCATTTCATTCTGGGATTGTTGAAATCCAAACGAAACATTAACTTTCAGGATAAGATAAGCCTTCGAGGAATCGACTCCAGAGGTAAGGGGATTTCATGCTCTATTGTTATTAAAGTTAGCCGGCATAATTAAAAAATGAAACGAACCGAATTAAATTAAAAAATCGGATATCGCAATATGTTTAAAGTAAAATTTAAATAATATCTAATGTAGAAAACGATCTCGTCCGAAATATAAGTAATGGAATAGGATCTCGGGTATGCGGAACGATAAATAAAACAATGTTGTTTAAGTCGACGTTTCGGGACTATATTGTACCCATCCTCAGGACTACAAAAAAACAAGAACACAGGGTAAAATCACGCAACATATCTGAGGGTGTATGACCTACCTCAAAAACTAGGTGGACTGGTTGTGATACATACATTGAAGCAAAACAAAAACGCTGCAGCAAGCCAAAACACATCGGTTGAGTCAAATTCAAAAAAAATTAAAAAAATGTTGTATAAAATGAACGTAAGATCCGTGTAAACGGCGGTTTTGTCAAAAAATAAAATAATATAAAAATACAGGTAACACATTAAAACCGTAAAACACATTTAACAAATACAAAGAAAAATATAAAATCAAGATGTCAAAACTCATAGCATACATATAAAAAAATTTGGTCAGGTGTGGCGCTAGATATCCAAAAGGACAGCTTATGTCGATCCACCGCAACCAAAATAAATAAATAACCAATGGTAAACAGGAAAAATTCAAAAAGTTTTGCCGCCGCAACGAAAACCCCAACTAAGGTGGGTTGGTATTGGAAAACATAGCTTCATTCAATGCAGTAAATGTAAACAAACAACCAAAACACGAAAAGTTTGAAAAGACACTAAACCGCCCGTAAGGCGCACCCAAAAAGGAACACACGCACACATCAAAGAGGTCCTGTAGGAACACGATCGACATGTCCAAGCCACGCACTAAAACACAGGCACGATATCCGAGTGTCAGGCAGGATCACCCATCATCTTAAGATGACGCCACAATAAGCCCTTGTATCCCGCATCAATGCTGACAAAATCGGTTTTATATTTTTCTTTGTATTTGTTAAATGTGTTTTACGGTTTTAATGTGTTACCTGTATTTTTATATTATTTTATTTTTTGACAAAACCGCCGTTTACACGGATCTTACGTTCATTTTATACAACATTTTTTTAATTTTTTTTGAATTTGACTCAACCGATGTGTTTTGGCTTGCTGCAGCGTTTTTGTTTTGCTTCAATGTATGTATCACAACCAGTCCACCTAGTTTTTGAGGTAGGTCATACACCCTCAGATATGTTGCGTGATTTTACCCTGTGTTCTTGTTTTTTTGTAGTCCTGAGGATGGGTACAATATAGTCCCGAAACGTCGACTTAAACAACATTGTTTTATTTAGCGTTCCGCATACCGGAGATCCTATTCCATTAAATAATATCTGTTTAATAATTTTAAAGAATTTTTTTTAAATTATTTTTCATTAGCTTTGAATCTACATTACATAGTAGGTGTGAATAAAAAACGTGAAACAAACTGCGAAAAGCGAATTGTAATCGTAATTACAATGGAGCCTCGATAATCCGAACCCAACGTAATCCGAATTCGATCAAATTATGAAATTATCAATTTAATTTTTAGAAATTAATTTAAAATTCATTGGTAACTTAGAGTTCAAAGTGTTCAAATCAAGTTATTTTTGTAAAGATTGTGCATTACAAACATTTCAGAACATATGAACATATAAAATAAGATACTGTGAGCTCGTAAATTTTGGAACAAATTTGATAAAACATGTTAGGGGGATTTCCTCAGAAAATCCTCGGACACGTCAACCTTATTTTTTTTAAGTATCACATTTTTCTGCCATGGACATTTTTATCTTGTTTCCTTTTCGAGCTCTGACGTCATCGTAAATTAATTATAAATTGCGACTCTTATTTTTCTTTCCGAATTTGGATAGTGCACAATTTTCTGAGTAAGAAAATGTATTACAAACCATCACATTGAAGAGAAAAGTTTTCGAGATAATTAGTTTTAAAGTTTCCAAAATGCATGATAAAATTATTCTCTCTCAGATTCCTTCGTCCTACGTAAGGACATACTGGCATGATAAAATTATTAGAGCATACCAATTATTTATCAAGATGAAGGCGCTGGAGAAAATAACATGGTTTTGACAGTAATTAGAATTTTGTAATCTGTGATGGTCTAGTATTTTGTTAATAATTAATCGTTGCCTAAATTGTATTTAGAATTCATTATTATTTTATTTAACTAGTTTAAAATGGTTTGTCCCTGGTCTGAAAGGCAAAGAATTGAAATTCTGATGATTATCGGCTACAGGGACATAACTCTCACTCAACTACATAGAAATTTGCAAATTATTCAATAATAAGTATCCTAACAAGGAACCAATTATGCATTCCACCCTTAGCAAAATAGAGCGAACATTTTTGCTAGTGTAACATACGAGAGATCGTCTTAGATGGGGTGGTCTACCAGTTCAAAAAGATGTTTAACTAAATATTTTACTCGAGCTTCCAGAACAACGCGATTGATCAGAGCAGCGTTATAAAATATTTGAAACTGAGGAAGAGGCATCCGTATAATATGGTTCTGGTTCAAGAACTCAACGAAGATGATCGTAACCGTAGGTTACAGTTTCATCAAACCATTTTTCAGCGCCAGGATGCGGATGACGGATTCCGAAATAATGTAATTTTTTCTGATGAAGCTGCATTTTATCTCGACGGCACAGTTAATAAACAAAACTGTAGATATTGGCTTCCTGTCTACCCATACTGGAAAATGGAAACTCATAGCCAGTTTCCACAGAAACTTAACGTTTGGGTTGGTATTGTAGGTAATACCGTACATTGTGCCCATTTTTTTTTGTAAATACATTAACAGGTGAAATATAATATGTTAACTTTTACTTTCCCATTTACGTAGTAAAGGAAAGTATTGTTATCGAGTTAAAAAAAAATTTTGAGTTAGCATTTTTCCCATGGTCTATGAGCCCATACGAATTGTTTAAGACCAATTTTGGAATGATGTCCGGATGTGTGTGTGATGTGTGGTGATTCTCTCGTCAACGTTTTCAGACAAACGCGTGCACCGATTGAGTAGAAATTTTATACACTAGTTTGAAGTAGCTGTCTAAAGAGCTGATTAGATTTTGGTTGAAAACCGTTGATTTTTAACCCCTTTTCTAGGGGAATGAAAATTGTTAAAGAGCATTGCCGCTTCCCGGTGGAACATATGAGATTGAAAATCATATCAATCGAAAGAGATTATTTTTCCGCATCTTTTGATACCCCACACTTGATATTTCCCTCTTAAATTATTGTTAAAATGCAAAAATAAAATAAGCGCTATTAAATTAATATGGTTTGCCTTGGATAATTTTGATCTGTCAAAGTGATTTGTATTGTTCATTACTATAATTTAATATTTTAACTAATTTGCTTGTATAAACATATTATGTAATTATTATCAAACGAATTTTTTAATTACTTATAAAAAATTAATTCTGACGTCATTACGCCCATAGTTAATATTTGATTGCATAGTTAATATATTTAGAAAACTAAACTGCAGATTTTTGATTTCTAACACATCGTAATTTATAACATAATATACTGCGATGTTCTTTGCTCTACTGAATTGGCAAATCAAAGGAATGAACGAGTTTTAAGTTAAAATTTAAAGGAAAGTTGAATTATTGAGAGATCATGGGAAGGCGATACAACGAGTAATTCGTTATAAAAAAAATTATAAAATTTATATCATAGTAAAATTATTTGTTATGTGTTAGTTAAAATTATATTAGTAAATATTGTTATTAAAACTAGGTTAATTTGAATTAGTTGTGTTAAGCACACTAAAAAAAGGTTTTTGTGATGACTGATGACATTTGATATAACAGCTTGGTGCGATAAATTAAAAGGACGATTATTCGCCTCAATTTAAACGTTAAAGTGCATCGTGTATCCAATTTACAGTCCGTTCCTAAAAAACATTATTTAAATGAAGATTAAGTGTAGTAGAATTCATTAAAGTTACCGCCCAATGAAAACTTGCTACATCAAAAACAGACATGCGTTGAAATTTCAACGAAAATTGATATCCTTGGCGACGAAATTGTTTACCTTAACAACAAAAGAGAACGATAAAAATAACCAAAGTGAATGGACGCACAAATTTGTGTTGTTCCAGAAAATTTGTGAAAAATGTGTTTTTAAAATCCAAGTAGGGTTAAGTAACGTTGATGTATTCTGGAAAAGGTTAAAATGTATTGAAAATGCTAAAGAAATATTAATACACTCACAAAAAACTCAAAATTTGGTATTGATGGCCGAGGAAATATTTTGATAATTGATGAAAATTAACTGGATAATCACAGAAAAGTAAACTGGAGCAAATTATAGGTGTAAACAACCGGTACACTCACGCTAAGAAACGAACGATGATGCAATCGGAAAGTGGGGTAAGATTTATTTAACTATCCAAGTGCGGGAATTTTAAAACATTAAAATCAGAAAATCTTTTTTTATTTTACAAACATTTATTTAGATTTATCATTTATAATTAAGAATTTGTTACATTTAGTTTTAAAGCATATGGTTAAAATTTTCTTTCGTCTCCATGACGACAATTTGTGCAAAATTTATTAATTTCATTAAAAATCAAATTGCCATGATTCTAATTTATTTGAATTTAAATCAATTTTATAAACAGTGTGAAAATATGAATCTCGTTCATTCTGAAGATGAGCGAATGCAGTCAGGTAAATTTTACAAACAATCAAAGAATTTCTTTCACTTTTGAGCTAGCCGAGGTAAATACAAAATTAAATCCACAAGTAAGTTATCATTGTGGGATAAGCATTCCAGGTAAGGGTCTCATTATTATAATAAGCTTGATTTATCTCATTAAGGAGAGGGGTCATTGCATATTATTTGTCGGTCCAAAACGTGGGGCTCTGTGATATTAAAAGAAACATTGCAATACTGATTTGAAAACTTTTGAATAGAATTATTACTATATTCCTGTAATCCCTCTCAATATGAATGTCTAAATTTTAAGAAAAAAATTAGCAATACGATATCAAGTATCACTAAAAAATTTATTATCAGTTTTTCTGTCCTGAATTTCAGAGCAAGTTAAGGAAAAGTTCAGATGGCGGTCATAGCCTGAATGTTAGAAGATCAACTGCTAATGCAAGATTCCCCGACTCGACTCCGGATAAAGTCTAACATATCTTGATCGTCTCCGTGGTTCGGAGAGCATGTAAAATCGTCGGTCCCCCCTGTACTAATGATTTGCCATATAATAATAAAATACAATTTCCAGGAGCATCAAAGGCCAGTCTGGAAAGTTACCTAATATAAGATGTAAAATCAATTATCAAGAAACTAATCAAATAAAATAAAAATAAGTTATTTAGACTAAATCTAAAATAAAAAGAAGAATAAAACGGTCTTTTCCCCCAAAAGTTCCCATTTACAAGACCTATTTCGGGGTACGCTACAATAACTCCAGCTTCAATTTTCAGAAATACGCGAAGTTAGTGCTTATTCACAATGAACGTAAGACATAAAATTTACATAAAACATAATTATTTTAATAAACAAAGTATAATCTATTTCAACTTTATGTAATTTTATGTACAATGATAATCTTAACATAATTATATTAAATTGGAGTGGTTGTAATTGAATGTATTAAAATTCCGCTTTCTGTAAAATTTACATCTTATGTCATATGTTCATTGTGAATATAAGTACTTAGTCAAAAATATTAGAAACGTGATGAAAATCTTATGTATTTCTGGCAACTGAAGGTAAGATTATTGTGGATAACTCTGAAAGCAGTCTTGCAATGATGAATTTTAGGGGAAGAAGCATCTATTGTTCAAAATAATTAATAAATTTTATAGTTATAAAATAGTTTAATAACATTAATTTGACCAAAAAAATATGACTAATGTACAATGCCGCTTCACACATATTGTTCATCCTGAATTACAGCTTTCTGTTTGATATTAATTTTCTAGGATTCGCAGCAGATATTAATTTAACTTAATAAAATAGCTTATTGCGACTGTAAGTATTAATAATTATAAATTTTGTTAGTAACTCTGTTGCATGCAAAAAATGTATAGATACAATTAGGACATGAAATAATCTATCGATGCTATATATCGTAAGAACGTGAAATAATGCATATTATAGTTGATCATTTTAGAATATGAAGGTAATTCGCACCATAGAAAACATTACATATAATTTAGAAAATTGACACAATTAAAATTATGAATATGGTGTATTCAATTTATTGTAAACATAACCTAAAATAATTGATATCGTAAAATAGGGTAAATCGCAACATTTTTGCACTTTTACAGTCAAATATATGCAAAACGGTTTGATATACAAAATTTCTTTAAATGACCAAAAAGTCATCTTTACTATTGGTAATTTAGAAATTGTTATTCTATTTATGATGTTGCGTGTTGTGATTAACCTCCTATGGGGGTCAATCACAACACGCAATTTTTTACATGTTTAATACGTTTTTGACATATCGGAAGGTGATTGACAACGATTTGACTTACTAAGGCCCAGTTGTTCAGTATGAGGTTATCTTTTAACCTGAATTATTTTCCATGGAAACAATTCTTGAAAAAATCATTTCTATGGAAAATAACCCAGGTTAAAGATAACCCGAAACTGAACAACTGAGCCTAAGGACCAGTTGTTCAGTATTAGGTTATCTTTTAACCTGAATTATTTTCCGTGGATACAATTCTTGAAACAATCATTTCTATGGAAAATAGCCCAGGTTAGAAGATAACTTGAAACTGAACAACTGGGCCTTAGAAGATAATTTACATATTGTAAAAATATCTGTTAAAGAAACAATATAAGTGAAAACGTAAGCTTTATCTCAAAAGTTATTAGAAACTGAAATATGAATTACACTTTATTTTCAAAAACATAGTTTTAATGTTTTAAGTAAAATATTACTACAAAGTATTTCTATAAAATATTTCTAATTATTTATTTCAATATTAATAATTTTTACAGTTTAAGAAAAATCTCGTTATCCCTCTTTCAATCTTGGGGCTTCCATTGCATCAACAACAGACGTAAATGAGAATTTATATGCATCTTAGCGTTTACTAAGGTGGGTTCCGCGTATGAAAGCTAAAGTTCTGCCTAAAATATTAAATATTTGAAAGTATTAAATAATATGTTTTTAGATATTTTTGTACCTCCAAAAGGTCCGAAAAGTTATCAATATTCGTGATCAAAAAAATTTGGGAAGCTCTGATATAGCTCATTATTCCGGACATGATTTTCTAGCACGGTCGAATGTGGATGTAGATCAGGTCTGTATATGAATGTATTCGTCCAACTTTATTGTGGGCTTCTTCACATAACGGACGAAAGCAACATAACCTAAAATGTTTAAATAACCGCCGACTTTTTAGAAATCAATATCCTTATCACGTTTTGCCAACATTGTAAGATGTAAGATTTTGTCAGGAATAATTATAGAAATGAAATGTAGTATACAAACAATTAGATCTTTCTCTGCAACATTATATTTTATTATAAGTAGGTAAATAGTATATTAATTTGAATTAAAAAAAGAAATGTCTTTTAGGTACAACTGACTTATGCATAAAATTACTTTCATTGTTTTGAAATTTAATAATATTAGTTCCATTAAAATAAAACTTTGGTTTGATATTTTCAAAATATATCATTCCAATATTTATAACACATACTACTTTATCTACCGGTCCAGCCGACCATGTTAGTCTTTTTTGCAGGCGTTGCTTGTTCTTAATTTTATCAACAGCAAGTTGGGCGACACGGTAAGGAGCTAACTTATCACATTTCTTGCCAGCCGTTAAAACTAAATTTCTACGAATGAAAATATACGTTTGTATGTTATGTGTAAGTAATAGTGGATTTTAGTGTCAACCGTACAAATCAGTTACTTCCTCTCCAAAAATTTGTGGATCAGAAATTTCTTGATCTAAAGGTTCCCTTTGGAGAGAAAATCCTAAGTAAATGTTTATTTCATTTTGTCAATCTTAAGTGGGTTAGTCTATTTTCGATGGTTTTATGTGATATTCGATGTGCCCTCCTTATTAATAGCGATAGAAAAAACTGATAGCGTGATATTGGATCAACCGTTCAAGACGATTTTATGCCGCAAACTATAATTCGTGTCAGATGAATTTGTGAGATACAGGCGGAAATGAAAATTTAAAATAAGCGTTTATAAATGATTATTTTATCACGTTTTTATTATTATAGATTTATATGTCTTATTTAAATCCAAGTTATTGAAATGAAACTTTCATGAAATTAATTGTTCAAATAATATGCTTGCCAAATTTTGGGGCTTTTCAAATAGTTGTAATATCCAAATAACTAATTAATTTTAAATACGCTGCAATCAGAAAAAATTGCAAGGTAACTTTAAAAAAAATAGTTTTTAAAATTGTATATTAAAATTAAATGTAAAAAATTAACAATATAAATCAGAAATTTGTGATAAGCTTTCAAGAATTAATAAGTTATTGCTTTCTTCAGATGTTAATTTAATATTTATTTCACAAATTAATAATATACATTACGTAAGTACCTACATATACTTGTGTAAATCTGAACTAGGTAATGAATTGAAAGTGTAAAATAAATTAATTTTTTATAGAAACTAACAGCAAGGATGATATGAAAATGAAAATACTGTTTTCGCCTTGAATAACAATTGCTCAATAGATTAAACCCAATAATAGAACAAATTAAGTGTTTCAGGTGTAATAACTACAGTTTAACATAGAATTTCAACTACGACAAAAGTAAATACGGCGAAACTAAATTTGAACTCAATATACCACCTTCGACCATTATCTTGTTATAAACCCATTTTCAATTATTTTCATACTCATTAAAATATAGCCTGCATCATGTTTATCAATATTATAGAACAAATTAACGTTAAAAGATTGAGAACTTTAATTTCCTATTAAGTTACACATTTGGTGCTTAGATTCCCCGCAAGGTTTATGCAAACTACGACCTCAGTCCGTTCTCTATTCAGAAACCATTAAAGTTAGATCAAAACATTATAGCTGGTTTAATTTTTTGTAGTCAGACAACTTACAACAAAGATTATTTGCATAGGACAAAACAACGACCGTTTATATAGACCTTCGGTTGCATGACATAAATGTCTTTATTTCGCTACCATAGAAAAATAGAATTGTATTTACTCCTAGTAAACAAAACTGATCATAAAACTATAAAAACATTTAGAAATCTGCACAATATGTATCAACTTTAGGCTATTTAAGCACCAAGTTTTGAAGGTTGTAAAATATTGTTAGAGATATTTTTTAATTAATGTAATTCTTCATTAATTTAGTGTTTATATTATTATTATCATAAAATATAAAATCTCATACTCATAGTCCTAGTAGTGTATTTAAATGTATTTATTGTATTTAAACAGTTTAGTGTATTTTTTGGTATTTATAGAATACTGATACGACTGGTTATAATGTTACAAATAATATAATAACTTACTGTTTAAATAAGATAAAACGATAGATAATTTTTCACCAACAGTAAAGGTACAAAACTTAATAATAATAATAGTTAAACAGCAAATACTAAATTGAGCAAATTACACAAAATATTATGTACATTTGTTTGTAAATCGCACATATCAATGTCATATTTTATAATATTATATGAAATAAAAGTGTATTATTTGTTTTCTTTAGGTGTACAAATACAAAAGAATGTATTTGAGAAAATTTTGCTGTGATGATTTGAATTTTGCGAGCTACCTAACGAACCGAATTCAATTCAGCCTGTAAACATGATAAACAAGATAAAGGTATTCGACTTTTATGTAAATATACTTACTTTACATATTCATTCTCATTATAAATACTTTTTAAATTTGATTTAAAAAAAAGAAAGAATATGGCTACACATAATTTTAAGAAATTTTGAAATTTACGACGATAACCAAAATTCGGAATACGAATAATTTTTTATTTTGAATATTTCATTACTAGTTCCATTTCTGCATTAATAAAAAGTATGATAAGATTTTCTTGCGAAATTCTAAGTGCATAACTGCCATATAACCACAATGATAATTCAGTTTGCTTTGTTAACTTGGTTCGTTATTAAACCCACTAATCATTATGTTATTTAACCTCGTGCCACTTTATTCTCCACCAGAGTGTTTCTCTTTCATTCAAAATTAAATTGAGTATAATCAGTTTAAAACGTTGCCTTGGTACGATTCGTTACTTTTTTTTAACCGAAAATGTTAAATGAATTTTTAAGGGTAGTTAGTAACGAAACGAGATTTTCATTGTTAACTGAAAATACTGGCAAATTGTTTAATTCGACCTTGAAAATTAAGTATATTGGAATTATTTATAAGAATTTGAAATTTAATGTTTACATTAACTTCAAATTATGTTAAATATTCGTTATAACAAACTTTATATGTAATGCTATGTAAGCATACATTTAATAAGGTTTTCTGTTAACCGGTTTAGTAATAAAGTTAACTAAAAAGTTAATATTCCGATAGGAATAATCCCTTCAAAGGGTTTTAACTAAAATTCAAACAAAATAACAAAAAACCTAACTTTTATTATAGCGGCTAGTGTAGATTCAAAACCCGTTTGATGCTAACGCCTAAGCTATAAGCAATTTAAAAAATTATAAAATAAGATACCCTAAAGCCCGCATTTCATTACGGCTTCTACCAGCCAGCTTCTAGAAGCCCAAAATTTGTAATGCATTGGCTTATATGGAACCAAACTCACTTCGGCTGGTAGAAGCCAGGTAGAAGCAGGTCATAAAAAGTATCGAATTTTAGCAGCCCGGCTGCAAAAATACTCCACGTGGAGTACTGTACTTCTAATTGGTTAATATTTAGAATAAGGACTTATTATTGGATAATATAAAATGGTCCGTAGTTGTAATTGGTTAATATTTAGAATAAGGACTTATTATTGGATAATATTTCTATTACGAAAATGTCTTTGCGACTCCACGTGGACTTGTGTACTTTACCTGATAAAAGATTAATTTTAACCAGGCCGCTTGTGCAGCCAGGAGTTGTAAATTTTTACAACTGAAGCTGCACAAGCCAGATACTTCTACTTATTAGATAATATGTGTTGTAACACAATTTTGGTTATTCGATGTCATCGTTAATTAGATATTTATACTAATTTTTTAATCATTCCCATAATAAAAAGCAATAAAAGAAGGTGATTATTTTTGGATGTTTTTTTTAAAATAAACTTGTCCACGAAAAAAACCGACCTCCTGTATTGTTGTGCTAAATTAAAAAGCGCAAAAATTTTTTAAACGCAATATATTATTAGTTATTAAATTTACCGGGTAGTATTTAACATTAAAAAATTAAAAAGAAATTTTTTAAAGGTCTCTAAAAATGCTCTCACCTATAATCCATTACTACACATTCAAAGTTTGTTAAAAAATCGGCATACAATTTTCGCGCTCTAGTTTTCGCTGCAGATTTTTAAGTTTTGGACCTATTAGCGATTTTCTGTACATTATAATATAACTTCTTAATCCACTACGAGCTTTTATATTTTTAACATTAGATTTCGATGTACCGACTTTATCGGTCATGTCCCTTACTGATGTTTGTATTACGTCGATTTCGGTAATTTCAATTTTTTTGAGAGTTCTCTTTGCGACATTCGCGAATTTTTGCAATGCGTGGAAAAATTTTACGTTGTTTCTCAGCGTATGCTTACAATATTATAAAACTTGTACCCGAAACATGTAATTCAAAGTGCTCGGCTTTTTGTGGAAGCGTGAAGTGATTCATAATAACTTAAATATAACAAAATAACCGGATAGAAATATTATCCAATAATAAGTCCTTATTCTAAATATTAACCAATTAGAAGTACAGTACTCCACGTGGAGTATTTTTGCAGCCGGGCTGCTAAAATTCGATACTTTTTATGACCTGCTTCTACCTGGCTTCTACCAGCCGAAGTGAGTTTGGTTCCATATAAGCCAATGCATTACAAATTTTGGGCTTCTAGAAGCTGGCTGGTAGAAGCCGTAATGAAATGCGGGCTTAAAGTATCGCAACAGTTATACCTTTAAGGCAACGATAAATATTAAAAGGTAACAAAGACCCTTTCCTTTTTTAACATTAAACATCACCTAGTTAAGTACTTGATCACAATGGATGTAAGCGTAAGAAATGCACAATACGTCAAGTTTACATAATTACGTAACGAGTGGTTTCCACTTTAAGTATTAAAATTACGTCCATTGTAAAGAAAATATAAAGTTTCAAAATGAAAATTCATAATTATATTGTCAACAGCAACATGGGACCGCTTTAAATGTTCTCCTTTTCCAGCTTTAACTGATAAAGCGTCAATTGTAATTCAGATTAGTGAACTGTATTTCAGTAAACGTCACATAAAGCGTCACTTTTAATTTATATTAGTGAACTGTATTTCATAAAACACCAACTATTGTAGTTCAGAAACTTTCAATTGAATTCGTTGTATTGTTACATATTTCGCGCCTTTACATATTAAATTATAACACAAACTGTAGGGGAGCATGGGTAACAGTGAGACGCGAGTAACAGTGGGACACTTGAAATATTTTCTATTTTAATCCGCTGACACAATTAGCATTTTAGTATAATAATATATTTCATCTTGAAAGGTATTGTTTTATTCCATTTGAATATATTTAATATATGGTGGCAGTTTTGACAGTTATGAGGTGCTACGACAGGTAAAAGTAATTTTTGACCTAATTTCTTGAGGTGATTGTGGATAAATAAAGCAATATTTTTTAAGTTTTGATGGGTTTAGTGAATAATTAGTCATTCATCCAAGACCATCCAAGAGATGGTCATAGCTTTGGCAGTTAAGTGCGTCTACTGCTAATGCGAAACGCTCGGATCGAATCCGGGCAGGGTAAGAACTTTATTCTGGCCGTCTTTCCTCGGAAGGCAGCGGCAAACCACCGAGGTAATTTGCCAAGAGCGCCCATCTCAACATGAAGTGTATTACACTTCCCGTGGTTCGGAGCCCACGTTAAACAAGTAGGTCCTCTATGTATGTGAAAACACTTAGAACGCACATCACATGCATAGAAAGAGATGGGTCACGACGTTCGGAAACGAACAACACGACTAAGAAGAAGTGAATAATTAGTAGATTTCACTTAAAATAAGTGCATTCACATCTTTAATTAACGGCGAGTTTAACAAAATTTTTTACTTTTAAAATTTTGGCGATATGGGTAACTGTGATACCATTCAATAGATATTGAATGAAATCTAGAACGTAGCACCTATATACAATATTTTATCTACAGTTTTGGTGAATACTAAATATTAAAAATATTTTATTGATATTAAAATTAATGTCTCATTGTCAGCCACACATGGGTAATAATGAGACGTATAGCACAGGTACATTTAATGACGTCTAAATTTGAGAGTGTTCCACTCTCAAACCTCTGATTAGTGCGTTCATTGACAAACTTAAAATAAAGAAATGAAGAAGCAAGTTGCGAGGTCGAAGGCCGAGCAACTTCGCAGAGATAGCATGTATAAAAATATACAATAATTTAAGCTATCAAATTGCTAGAAATGCTTTCTACTTTACAATTGAACAATTTCGATTACAAGAATTGACTAACCTGAAGTACAACTGACGCTTTCTTAAATCCAATTGACTAATCTGAAGTAAAATTGTCGCTATCTGAAATACAATTGAGTAATCTGAATTACAATTGATGCATTCTGAAATACATCTAACCTTTTCTGACTTGCAACTAGAAAATAAATGTAGAGAGAAAATTCTAGATAATTTCTTAGTTTTACGTTGAAATCTAGTAATCACTGCCTCTTTGTAGTTCCAATAAGTTTGCAATTAAATGTAAATAAATAGAAAAGCTCTGTACTTTTAGATAACTTTTTATAAAATTAAATTAAATTATGTGTAACTTAATTAATTTCAATGTACCAGCTCAACCCTTTCCAACCAACTTAATTGATGCTAAAAGTAATTCAATTAATTATACCTATTTTATTTAAAAAAATGTACCTGTTTTATTTGTAAATGTGGTTTAGGAAACCACCGTGTGTTCTAATTAAAACTGAAATACAGCTTATCAAATAATTTTGTAACAGGAACACCCAGATTGTAGCGCCGCATCGCCCAAAGCATTAACGGATGTTTCAGTTAAAATTTTAACAAATTTTTGTTAATTTTCAACATACTGATAGGCATGCAAAGAATTTTCTTAAAAATAGTATGAAATAAGATACATCTCACCGCCCCCCCTCCAGTAATTTTTCTAATGTAATTTAATAAATGTTTGAGCTTCCTTTCAACTTTAATGAATTTCCATTTAAATCGTTTGAACCACACACTTCGCGAAAACGTTAGGGGGAGCTGTAGAAACCACAGCCCCCCTCGTGAATTAAAAAAAGAGCTTTCATTTGAGATTATATTCTCGTCGTTTGAGCTGCAACGGTTTTTACTAGAAATTCAATTCTTTAGAACAATAAATTTTGGGAAAAGCTGTAGAAATGCTTGTGGAAAAATTCTGAAAAACTATCGTGATTTTTTAAATAAAATTAATACCAATAGATCGAGAATAACTAGTTTGAGATTGAATTCGCTTGTGTTGTCATCTTTTGAACTCCATAGGTAAAACAATTAGAGCGTTTCAAAGATTGTGAAATTGTAAATTTTACCACATTCCGCCGAGCAAGTAGCACTCAAAATCATATTATTTTTACCGAGGTCATGTTCATATCGTATGAACCACATCTTGAAAGTTATTTTACAGGACTCGCAGGTTTACAGTATTCACCTTCGACTCGTCCTTCCCATTCGTTAACTTTCCTATTCTTCCCGTAAATTACCACTTTGCGGACTTGATACGCAATGTACTATTTTTGTTGTAGACATTAATTATGATATTATTATAATATAAAAGCGAACCCAAGCAATAGCTTATACTAACTTTATTAAATATCTTAACGGTTGAAGTACTAAACGGTACGAAAATTTAAAAAAAATAAAGTAAAGCTTCGATGTAAACCATTTTCGTTTAATAAAAATTTTTGTTTAAAACATCCTAAGGTAATAAATTATTTAAGTGGATCAGTATAAAAATATAACAATAAAAACATTCTTCCGGATAATAATAATGAAGAGATTTTCCATAATATAAAGTTAAACTTATTAAGGCTTTAAAATAGGTAATAAAAAAAGACACTGATAAAATCGTTATAATTTAGTAAATTTCCGGTAAACCGAAAACCCGTTATGAGTTTTACGGAAAGATATATTCTTATAACAAAAAATCGAATTTTACTTCATGCTAAAATAAAATTTTACGTTAATCGGTTTTGTTCACCCTAGTGTAATATATTTAAAGAATATTAGTTTCGGTATAGCAACAACTGCAACCTTATAGGTTAGGATAAAATGTATTTTCTCATACAATTTCAAAAAAGCTATGACGATAAAAAATATATAAATATTAAACTAATTTTATATCGATAAAAATTATATTCGCTTGAGAAATATTTTGAACACTTTTTATACGGAATTTCATACACTCTTTCCACTCTTGTTCTTTAAAAAATTTTACTGCTAACTCGGAAAAAATTGCGGATTGCTTTCTCTGTAATTAGAAATAGATAAGTACTATTAATTTAATGTAATATTAAATTATATAAACTTTTGGAACTGCAATGATAGAAGAATAATCAGATTAATCCAGGATTCGCTTAAACAGTTATTAACAATTTGCAAACCGCTGAGAAAATAGATTTAGTTAGGGTCGGTCCTGGATTGCCCGATTTGTATTATGGAGCTTACGGATCTGCTGGGTATTAAATATGGAGAAATCCGGTTTATTAAATTAGAGTTAGAGAAGTAGAACTTTTATACTTCAAATCAATCGATGTTTGGTTTACATAATATTTACGTTGGGTTTGATATTGGCATATTCGATGACGCATCAGATATGATTTTGTTGAAAACAATTCGAAAAAGCAAATAAATGAACGGTAAGAAAAATAAAAAAATAAGCTAAACAAATGTGGGTTGTTTTAATTAAAAGCTGTAGATAATGTAGAGTACCTAACGTTTAGTCATCGAACTTGAAGGCTTTTAGGTGAGACAAAATGTGCCTGTGATCGGAGAATAAAAACAGTGGAATAAAAATAAAAAGTTTAATTTCTAGCTACTTCAATTCAGAATTACGGAAAAGTTCAATTGGGTTAACTTTCTTGGCGAGTCAGGTAGGTAATACTAATAAGTTGAAGATTGAAAAATACTGTCGAAGACGTAGCAAGTTCAATTAGGGTTTTTATAAATAATAATTATTGTCAAGTAATAATATCAAATTGTTACGATCCTTTTGAATTTTCGTAAAAAGATTATTCCTGAATGTAAATAACACAAAAAGCATATATTTTTTAGATCATAGTCTGCCCATAATTATTATTTTGACATTCTTATTGTAATATTATTATAACCTGGTATGACTATTAAGCATCCAAATCAATCACATACGGAAATATGCATCTTTTGAAAATCTTCAAAACATCTTTTTCAAATTAAAATTTTATCTTCTCAACTGAATCTTCTTAACAACTGGCAATTTTTAACGTCAACAGAGGGAATTGGGATCTTTAACGACTTTTTATGCTGCTGTTACACAGTGATTTCTCATTATCAGATTTTATGCTCCAGGCAAAAACCGATAGCAAGGCAAACTAGTTTTGCCTGATCGAAATTATAAATTTATAATCGATTTCAGGGAATACTAAAAGTTCAGAATTATAAAAACTTAGGAAAAGTGTTAGTAGGTAGCGTGTTCTAATTTATTCTTGTTTTATTCATAAAATAATTATTTTCAATGATATATGAGGCGCCCAGTGCTAGAGTGGCCTAACCCTACCAAGACCATACTGGAGATAAACGAGAACGAAAAATTGACTGTTATTATATTTTGAAAATTTTCAGTTTTACTAACAAGTGTTAATTTTCCGGTAACTTAATAGTGTCTAACGTTAGAAACGTTAAAATAAATACCCAATGGCGGACCCTGTTTCTTTACCTTTTAAAAGCTGTTTTTGGGAGTTAAATATGAATTTTCCGCATATTTTTTTGTTTCTACTAAACAAACTTTCAGCTTTCCAAATAGCTAAAGGGAATTTTTAAAATCCTGGTTTGGTATATCGTGCTACTCCCGTTTCTTTTATTTACACAAAATAAAATTTATTTAGTGTCATTGAAAACTTTAAAAATAAAAGAAGCTATATGAGGCGCCCAGTGCTAGAGAGACCTAACCCATAAATTTTCGAATTTTTGAGTTGTAATTCCTGCTTATAGGTTAGTACTTAAAGTTTCCGTCAGTCAAAACACCTACTTTAATTTCGTTATCTAATAAGAGATGTCATTGTTAATTTCTTATTGCATATAGAAAATGGTTCAATTTTAAAGAGCTATAGTGGCTTAACCCACACTTTGAGGTTAGGAGTGCTTTTTAAAATAAATTTTGATACTTTAAATAATATTTGTTTAGTTTCTTGGTGATTTATTTTTGATTTAATTAAATTTATTTAATTGAAAAAAATTGAAAAAAAGTTATTTAATTAAAAATTGTTTTGTTTGCATGCAGTATTTAGAAATAAAAACATTAAAGCATAATAATATACTTTTATTACAATATTATTTTTTTAATTACTGATGGATAACGTGACCACATAATTTTTCAAGTTTCTAATTACATTATGTTTTTAACACAAAAAATCATATCTTCGGGCACCATTTAATGTGCTCTTACCTTTTAAATATATTGAATTAATAACAAAATAATAAAAATGAAGTTTATTTAATCGTGCGATTCGATGATCATATATTTATATTTTATCATGGAATGATTAAAAAGACTCTTTTCAAATTAATTCCAAATATTGAGAAGATGATTAAAAGTCAGCGTCGGGCGTACATTTATTGAGAAACTGAAACTAGATTATGATTCTAAGGAACGGGGGCAGGAGAGAGGCGTTCTTGCTTGAACTGACACTGGATAACATGTACTTAGAAGACAGTATTATTTTTTTTCTGTTTCCCCATTGGGTTAAACCACCCAACGGGTATTATTAAGGGTTGCATCCACAACCAGCTTTCCTTTCTTGCACAAAATGAGATACACCAATAGGATAGAGAGAGAGAGAGGAGAGAATAAAATAATAATTAATTTTGTATAATTATTATGTTACGGTTAAAGTCATTACTTGGTTAGTTTATAAACTGGCCAATACCATAGGTTAATTTAAAAAGGCTTCTTGTTATACTTTGTATAGAAGCCTAAAACGATGTACATAATACTCTTGTAAGCAGTACTTTGGCTATTATTTAACATAACCAAAATGTCTGCAAATTTAGTAGATATTTCCTTTTCTATTAAAGTTTCTTAAATTCAGCCATGTTCTAGAAATTTTAAAAATCTATTAAAATCCTTAAGACGGTAATACAGAGTATCCATTGATTTTCCAAAACACAATCTGACTTCCAGGTTTTTTCTGATCAAAACAAAAATTTTTGCTTGCCTTCTCAAAACTTAGTACATTCTAAAAATCAAATGTGAATCGATTAATCTAAATTTACAATAATATATAAAAAAACTTCATACTAAATTTTAACAAATTTATTTATAAATAATTTGGAAAATGAAAAACGCAACTTTGATAATTTTTTTGATAAGTTTCAAGGAATTTGCCGTTGCACAAGTTTTAATTTTCCTGATTTCCTCTTAAAAATCAAAAATTTCCCGAGTTTACTTAACGAAATTTATATATATTTCTAAATTCGCTGGTTATTCTCGGTTTTTCAGAAAAGTGGGAACCCTATCGGAGTATCGTAATAATGAAAGAAAGCTTTAAAATTTTGAATCACTGAAACTTCAAAAGCTTTTAAACATCCCATAGACACGAAACTGATAATTGTAAATTAATTATGGTGAAGAAATTATAATATGTAAAGTGGATACTTCTTCAATATAGCAGAATTGTAGCAGGTAGGGTCGTTTTCAGAATCATCGTCCAGTGAAAAACCAACACGAAAATCGTGAAATCCAAAAAAACTCAAAAGGAGGGTTTATGCCCCTCTATATTTAAAACCTAATAAATAAACATTTAATTTTAAAAATGTCAGGTAAAATGTAATGGTAATATTTTTGAAGCTATTATTGGAAAATTTTATATCGATAAAATATGACGTATAGTAAGTATATTGGTTATATTATGGATAATATGAAAGGTTTTAAAAATTGGGGTTTTAATAATAAAAATTCAATGCGTTTAGAGAATTTAAACTATTCTCATCTTCAGTGGAAAAAGGTACCCGTAAAATTTATCATGGGTGCATAATAGTTATTTCGAGTTATTTATTCAACAAGTGTGCAAAAGGCATAAATTTTACTATTCGCACTAGGAAAGAGATTCACTTTTTCTCATTATATCAAAATATTACAACACACAGACCCAGTGCAAATTACAAATATTAACACAAATTACAAATCCCTGTTTATTATATAATTAGATGTACAGATCTTCTCTTATTATATTAAGTTTAATTGACCACTCTTAAGTGTGTCCACTTTTCGACCGAAGATGGGAATAGCATAAATTTTCAAAATGCGTCTCGAATTAAAATACGTAAAAGACCTGCAGAAAACAAAATTTCTATGATTTTATTATTGAAATTAACTCCAAATATTGAGAATATGATATGTGAAATTATTCTCTCAATTTAAAATAAATAATACTAAAACAATATTAATTTTATTCAATGGGGTGGAGGTACCCCCTAACCTTATATGATTATGTATGTACTATATATCCTACCGAACTAAATTTTTTAAATATTATTATTTTCTTGATTGTTCTTCGTTTGAACGTTAGAAAAGTATCTACTTTGTAGATTATTATGCCTATTCTTCCACTATAATTATTATTCTACAATTTATTTATTTACTTACGTGCACACATATTCGTACATAATAAATAATAACCTTCATGTTGTTTAAAAAATCAACCTTATACAAAATTAAAATTATTCACATTACAAAAATTAGAATGTTTAGGTTCTATTGCGAATGAAATTTTCTGAATCATTTCAGGCAAACACTGAAAATCTTTTGTAAGAATTTTCTGTCCATTAATTTTGGTGTAATACCGTTTCTCGTAAAAAT
The DNA here is from genome assembly GCA_932274525.1 of Podabrus alpinus. Taxonomy (NCBI): domain Eukaryota; kingdom Metazoa; phylum Arthropoda; class Insecta; order Coleoptera; family Cantharidae; genus Podabrus; species Podabrus alpinus. The sequence continues at coordinate 59,160,601 of OW026457.1, read as the reverse complement.
GAAATTAAGAGAGTTATGTATAGGTGAAAAACCTTGCCAGAGGATCGAAAATCCCCAATTGAAAGGTAAACCTATACGAAATTTTGCGGAACCATTTAAGGCTTAATTCGGATACTCAAATACATTACTTATGTCTGCCAAATTTTAGTTTGCTCAAATTTTCTGCTAGATAAAAATGTAACTATCCTGGACATTTTTAAAAATAAAAAAATTGTTTTTAATTATTTAGGACATTACGGTAATTAACACATGAGCATTAAACACTTCAAAGTAACCAAAGTAGTGCCCATGGAATAAATGTATCTGGATAACGTCAAATATGAATATAATAAATAATGTAACGGGAAGTTAGAAATAAAAATATTAAGGAACACCTGATCCCCAATTATTGGTAATTAAAATATTATGTAAAATTATAAAGTGGACTTTGCAGTTAAAATAGACGCCATAAACATAAGGAAATATGGAACAACAAAATAGGCATAAAAATACATTTTCTCGATAATTTTCATACGCCAACAAACTGCATTGAGGTTCGTGGTTATTATGTTATGAACGATTGAAATTCTTGACTTAGAATAAATTGGAACTGCTTTATATCAGTTTCTTATACAGTTATAATAAATTTAATTGTGAAGAAAATTAAAATTCAAACTTTAATGTAAGTTTAGAATTGCAATTAGAGGACCGTATAATGTCGTTTGTTTGACTGTAACTTCTAACTTTACGATTAAGTTTGCTGTTACTAAAGAGAGTGCTCTCATAAATGAAATTTATGAAAGTGTAAGTAAATTACAAAATTTTCTAAGTTTAACTTTATAAGCGGCATTTGCTTTTGGCTCACTTATTAATATTCAGAAAAGTCGCTACAAATGCAAGATTACTGCATAAAATCTAAAGAATTTGGGGCTATATTTTCTCAAGTCAAATTAAGCAAGCTAATTTTAACAAAATCGGTATTAGCTATGTTGATCAAATTTTACATAAAGAAACTTACAAAATAATAATATCCTTTCATGTTCATAATTTCCCTAAAATAATAAGGATAATATTTTAACAATAAAATTATTATAAATTGTTTATTACAAACAAACTCGACATAGCTTATTAATTTTAAACATACTAAAAACGTTTGTTCAATCAAATTTCAAGTTATGAAAGTTTAATGTAATAAATAAGTAATTGTGTTTTCATGTGCAATTTTATTGAATAATTTCAGCGCTTTAATGATAGATAATTAAATTTTGTTATTCATTCGAACGTCAAATTAATTATGCAACCATTGCTATTCATAAGTAAAATACACACACCATCTAGTTAAATAGTCACATAAAATTAAAACAGCAAAAAAATGTTACTTATTTTATATTAATGTAAAGGCTAAATAATATATAAAGGTACTGTAATGTATTTTATAAAAATTGGTTTGTTTTAATCGTTTAGGCCATGGTCATTCATGCGCCCTTTTCGCGACAACCACTTTCATCCACTTTATAATGACTTAAGACACCCTAAATGTTAGACGTATTGGTGGTTCACGTTATCTGGAAAACGAACAAAAAGAAATATGGTGTTCATCCGATAATATGCGGAGACACCATTAAACCACTAGTAATCTTGATCCATATTTTATATTTAATTTCTAGGTTTAAATAACCTCGGTGCTTAAGTTTCCACAGTTTGTTGTTTGGAACTGATGAATTTTTAAATTTTTCTTTTAAATTAACGCACCCCAATACAGTGGTATTCACACGGTAACATACTGCTGTAATGGACACCTACATTATGAAATAATGGCAAACGTATTTATCACAATAAACCTGGAATCGCATCCTCCCTGTCGGCGTACGCTAAACTGTATAGCTGCTTTCAAAGTCAAAATAACTCCATCACATATCAGACCCCAGAACGCAAAAATTGCCGTAACCAAATTAAAAGTATCAATCACCCAACGATGGGAAAATTGATTTGGAGCTTTAAATTAAATTAAATTAATTTTTTTTTGTAAAACTTTCTAAGTGTTAAACTGCAAGTACGAAGGTACTTTAAAAATATTAAACTTCCGGAACAATCAGTATTCAAGTCCGTTGTACGTTAGATTCAATTTTTTGATAACCTTGCTCTTAATGAGATACAGAAATGCGAGTAAGGAATGTTAAATCCTTGTCTTACGCCAAATGCTTGTAATTCCAGCTTCTTCATTCTATTTTACTAAAAAATCACGTTGTCGGAAATTACATTTCTTGTCTGTTTAAATAATGCAATCTGTTAACGTAGACTTGTGCGACATCAAGGGTGTAAGATTAGATCAAAATTTAATAACCACCTTGTAAAGCGGTAAAGCCGTTTATGCATGTAGACTGCTTCATCTTCATGATAATCTTATTAAAATTTATAGACTTTGAATTGGGGAAACAGCAATTTTTTTTCAATAAAATTTTCAAATCCAATTATGAAGAGTTAACACCTTTTCGTAACCATGAATAGGTACCCTACATTGGTATATGTTCATCATCATAAAAAGCACCACAAACATTCTCAATTTGTAAAATTTTCAAGCCACTGATAAAATTAAAAATTAATAAGGGAAATTTCAATTTTACGATTTTTCTTAAAAATTGCCAAGTTTAAGATTGAAATCATTTTTCATTTTGTGTGATAACTAATTCAATATATTATTAATAAGAACGGATCCATTTTTTAAATTATATTTTTGTTTTAGTAACATCATAAATCAGATGGTAACTGTAAAAAACAGCAAGTTCATCAAAGTTTGCAGCAAGTTTTATGCAATGATACCGATCAAACAAATCCCAAAGCTGCCACACATAACTCTTTCAATAAAGTTTTGTTTTGGCTGGTCAATTAGCCAATTGGAAATTGGCTGATGTAGTAGTTTTACTTTATTTATGTACCAAATTAACCTATTATTTAACGTGTTGAACAATTTAATTCTCTGCATTGGCAATAAAATTAATTTACGCCAAAAGAATTACTGAAATTTAACTGAACGCGTATTTGAGATTTTTAAATTTAGGTTTTTCTAGTTCAAATAATAAATCTTTAATATTTTTAAGATTTCCACTGATTTAAATGTAAGACTCTTGAGTAAAGTGAGTAAACTTTGATGCAGCATGCAATAAATTAGTATTGATAGGTTACAACGAAACGTGCCTAGCAACAAAATTGCCAATATTAGCTTCAGTTTATGATTACAGCAATTGCTCCAAAAGAACGACTACCGTTTCTAGAAATTGTTAACAATTTTATGTGCAATAAAAATAACGTATTAGTAGTTGGCATTTTTAAAATAACTTTTCGATACTTGGAGCTTCGCGAAAATGACTGGAGGTTATAATTAATTATAAGGTCAAAACAAGTCACTTAACTTAATAAAAAAAAACTTTTCTTTGATTGCACAAAGCAGGAAGCGTGAAATTTTTTTTAAATTTATACAAAGTATGTAAAATTTTAAAAACTGTCGGGGTTTTCATGAAAGTTAACGTATTTAAATATGTAAATTTCAAAGTGTACAATTAGTAAAAAAAAAGTTACGAAATCAGAATTTATGTTAATTGAAGATTTTCAAGATATAACACTCATAATTGTAAAATATATCCGGATGGTTTTGTTTTCGGTAGGTGAGAATAATTATTGTATTTTTTATGGTCTTTCTTTCTTGCTCTAATTCGGACAAGAGGTGTCAAGTGCCAATATTTAACAATAATATAGCATTCGATAAAACACGAAATATTTAGATTGACTTCAGAGTTTTTCAGAATAAAGGCGCACAAGGCCCAAAAAGAAAGTGGATTCTTATATAAAAGAGGATAAAATGACACATTACCAGTCAAGTATGTAATTTTAAAAAATTCGCTTTGGTTGCATTTATATGGCGATTAAAAGAAGAGATTTGTGAGAAGTTGCGATTCTGTAGTCTATTCCTTATCTATAATTTCTGTCAATGTGGAAAGTTCAGGGGAAATGTTGGCAATATCTAGAGGGATCACTAAAATATTGATGTGTTTTTAGTTATAAAATAATTCAATGTCGTAATTTTTGACAAATTGTCCCCCTTTGCCAAAACCACGAATGTGCATTTTCTAGTTTTCAGTCTAGTGTATTATGAAGTAAATGAAATTAATCAATTTTAATTCAGTCAATTTTTTATTGTTATTCGAATATATTGTAGCCGAAATCTAACGATAATTTAAAAAAAGAATTTTGTTTCTTAGAAATAAAGTGCACTTTCTTTCAAGTGTCAAAATGGAAATTTTTGCACATTCGTGGTTTTGGCATAAGAGGGACGAAATGACACTTGTATAACGCATTATTATTATACTCCACAACTTACAGTGACATCCTTTGGGACAGTAATTTTGAAATTAGTAGGAAAATGGCTGCTTAATCGGTATATTTTTTAATAGAATTGGGGACGATGTTACAAAATATTTTGTGTAATTATGAAAATGAAAATAAAAATTCGTACTATAAATATTAATTAGAGGCATAAAACAATACAATTTTGCGTATATTTCTTAAAAGTGGTTAGCAAAACATCTTCAAGCATTTTTTACATAAACAACACGAAATTCATCGTTTTCTTCCTTCTTTTTGTGGATTTTACATTTATAACCTGACTTTTAGGCGCTACTGATTTTTAAATTGAAATTCGTGTGCATCAATCTAACCTATTATAGGCTAGGAACCAATAGCCAGAGCCAGTGACGTCACACCGAGGGTCAGCGGAGTAACTTTGGAGTTATATAACACGGGAAATCTAACATAGCTGTATTTCGTATTAAATTAAACTTTGAAAATAAACTATTATTCGAGCAGATAAAGAGAATACCATCGTAATTATGAATAGGAAAAAATACCACGATAAAATGGATGATTTATTTAACGATACACCACCTACAAAGTTATAACCAAAAACACACAATTTACAATTAAAAAATAATAAAATAATTTCTGATTGGGCAAACCATGACTATATCAATAAAGCCTTATCCATGATGCTAAAAATTAATAGCACAATTTCACCTAGAATATACGGACTACCTAAAATTCATAGGAATGGAGCACCACTTCAACCGATAGTTGCTAGTATTAAATCTCCAACATACAAACTATCTAAGTAAGTTCATCTCTCAAGTTATCTCCAACACATTATAAAAAACGGAATATTAAACGCAATTTGTAAACCAGCATTTGTAAATAAAAATTATTAAATGCTCATAAATTATGTTTGGAAACAACTTATTTTAAATGCAATGGAAAATTGTATCAACAAATATTTGGAACTGAAATGGGAAGACCAATTTCAGTGACTATGTGTTTCCAATTTAGTTTTCTTGTTTGCTTCTTCGCTTTCATTCCAATTCTATAAACGTTAGGTTGATGACATCTTGACCGCTGTTCCAAAAAGAAATGAAAACCTAATTATGCAACGTTTTAATTGCTTCCATCCTCGTTAACAATTTACAATCGAGAAAGAACAACTTAACAGAATTACCTTCTTAGACGTGCTATTAATCTAAGAACAAAATTGTATAAAATATTAAAGGAGTAAAAACCAACCTGTCCGGAAGATACTCAAACTAAACTCATACCACCATACAAGTCAAATAATAAGCTCAGCAATAGGACTAATTGATAAATATTTGAAAGTAATACTTTGAGGCTAGAGAGAAGAAAGCCTTAACATGGTAAAAGATATTTTATTAGAGAACAGTTGTTATCCTTAGTAATCACTAATAAAGAAAATTATGAACGATCGTGTAAATAAAGATTACAATGGCAAAACATTTAATATAAGATTCCCCGACAATTTCATGGTTATGCTCTATGTTTAAGGATTAAACTAAATGGTCAAGAGAACATTAAAACCTTACAACATTAGTATGACTTTCAAGTTTTCCAACAATATTGGGCAACTCTACGCGAAATTGAAACATTCAATACCTCCAGAAAAAAATTCAGATTTAGTACAAGGAGTTCATCATCGAGAGATCGAACTAAAATTATGCTATACTATAATTTTACGTGTAAAAATTTGTGCCTCTTTTATTGTCTGAAAAAAAGAAAATGGTAATCTTCTGGATGTGGCTATTTGGACGCAATCATACTAACTGATGGAGAGCTCGTCATTTATATTGTTGGTTTTTAACCGAATGTTTTAACGGCCATCACTGTCTTGTATGAACGCTTTTAGTCTGGGCTTTTTACTACGTTAGTCTACCTTATTTTATGTGGTCAGGACACGTAATTAGAAGAGATAACGAAGACTAATGAGAGTACTGTGGGATAAAGTAAAACAAGGAATAAGACCGCAACTGAGGTTGAGTATCAATGCAAACCTTGTGTTGCTGGGTGTTCACACTGACACATGGTGAGAATTGGTCCAAAATAGTCTAAGATGCAGGAAAACTGTAGAGGCAGCTAAAATCCACCCTAGGTTATAGAACTATGGAATTGTAGTTGCAGTAGTAACTTATTATGTCACTTTGTAATTAACTGCATCGTTTTGTTAGTTCTTCTTTCGTAATTTTAATTATAGTATCAATTAAATTGTTTTCATTGATACCTACACAATTAAAGTGTGTTAAAAAATTATTTATTTAAACTTATTTATTAAATTATTTTGTAATATTAATTTTATTCTTATATTGCAGTTTTTATTTTTTTGTTATTTCGATTATGGCCTTTTTTATTTGCTTACTTACTCATACGCTCAGCTAATCCGCAATTCATTGAAACCCCGAAAACCGTCACCCGACGCGTAATTAGTGAGAAAAGGATCGACGCCTGTATATGTGGTCTTGGTGTACTTTTATCCGATATCATTTTTCAGTCATAAGTTGTAGACTTTGTACATTATATTATATTACTCGTACTAAATAATTACAGAACTTACATCCTAAATATTGTTTTATTTAAAATTTAAAAATAAAATCCCTGTTGATAAGCCCTTTATAACAAAACCTCAAACACGAATGGAATAGGCTCATTTTCAGGCATTTTGATTACTTTCGGAAATTTAAAAATTGGACACGAATGATAAAAATGTCGCTATTTTCTGTAAGCGCAAAGGTACGAGTATATATTAAACTTGTTTATTTTTTACTACTTATCTCAGTGTTTTTGTTGTGAGCTGTCAAAATTTATGTATGCCGATATACAATCTACCAGTATTTATCTATCAGTCAAATCTCAAAATTACCAGAGGTCCACACATTAATTGTGGACGTTGTAATATAGGAAATGAATTTGAATATCCCGCTGCCATTCTACAAAGCTCAACATCCGGAAATTTAAACAACACTGTTTAAGCCTGTGTGTGATCCGTCTAGCAACCCACACACGTTCTTAATACCCTACCGTAGTACACTTCAGATCTTTCTTTGAACGAAAAGCCCCGGTTAGTGAAGATTCTATTACCTCTACAACATAATTACTTTACCTACATCATACACAGTGATTCAAACAAAGATACCCTCAAACCCAATTGACTTAAGGTTCGTTCACGGTTCACTTTAATTTATTTTAATTTAATTTAATTTATTTTAATTTAAAAAAACTTCAATGTACATAACCTCCTATAGGCGTTCATGCTACATTTTCTCTACTTTAATTTAATTTAACGTCAGGAAATAAATTAAAGAAACTGTAGCATGAACCTTTAAATTTTTACACCGCTATATTTATATTTTTTTTCTTTACTGTAGTTGATTACGTTAATAGAAATAACATGAAATTCTTTATTGAATTTGAGCTAAGTTATTATAAAATTTAGGGCGACTTACAAAATTTGCACGTGTTCACAGATTCTAATTTACGTGAGAAATGTTATAAATATTAAATTTTAATTTACAGGTTAAGCAATTAATTTGTAGTAATTATTCAATCTTCCATTTGATAAGAATCTTATCTTGATTTAAAAAAAATAGTGTAATTTCTTTGTTGCACTTTGAACTTGACGCGCCTGTACCCTTCAGAAATTCAACCCCTAATGGCCGGCGGTTGTCTTCCTCCCACTCTCCCTTGACTGCTAATCCTGGGACATCTTCCGGGTAGTTATTTAATTTAAAAAAAATTGAAACGCAATATTACTATTGCGCAATTATTGTTAAGTCAGCCAAGACCCACCCGGGGTTGTAGCGCTACGAAAGAAGAAGAATATTACTATGGCGCAGTTTTGCAATCTCAGGTTATCTTTAAACAAAGAGTTATTTGCATGGATCATATTCTTGAAACAATTATTTCTATGGAAATAACCCTTTGATTAAAGATAACCCGAGATTGAAAAACCCGGCCAATGTGTGTCAAGATCACGATTTTCATGATTTCCTTCCAGTTAGTAATCCAGTGTTAATAAATGGAGTATGTACTATGTGCAAGGTAAGTTTATTTTTAACTGTATTCTTTCCAACCGGAAGTGAGTGTTTTTTGGGCAACTACAGAAATCTGCTAGAAGATTTAGCCGCATCTATTGGAGGTGGTATGGTGCACATGAACGTACTGCTTTGAATTATTTATTTTTGATTTAGGAGACAACCTTTGGAGACATTACTTTGATCGGTAGTTTCGTCACTGACCAATTTTTTTAGATGAGTGGACGAAACACCCGGAAAGTATTTTCTACAGGAGTAAACTATTTTTATGAAATCAATGGGTTCCCTTGAATTATAAACTTCCGAATTACTTTTATAATTTAAACAACCTTAATTAATTTTCAAATAATGTCAATTTACGGTAGTGAAAAGATTCTCTCGGTTTATTTGAGCAAATAATATATTATAATAACAATACCAATATAAATTGGAAATTCATTAATTGTCCACGTAACTGATTTATTTAATTAAAATTCGTTTGTAGAACTGCACTGTATAATCTGTTTTACAAACTCCGACCACCATTGTTAATATAAACAAGCCCAACGCCCGTCGCCCTCCGTCGTTTAAAAGTTCCAAACGTGTAAAAGACAAAAAATATGTCAGGATCAGAAGTAAAATTATTTTAAATTTTAGAACAACAATATCTTTTGTTGTGAATGAAATTCTTCTGTTTTATTTTAACATTTATATCATCGACCGACAATTTAATATGTCAATAGTTAATGTTGTGATTTGAATATATAGTATGTACCTTATTTCTTTTCCGTTACAAAATTCAATGTTTTTACTCAAACTTGTGTATTTGATCTTTTGAATAAAACGAATACTACGTGAATGTACATATTATAAATCTCCGATCCTTTACTTTGAATCTTTTTAAATGGAAACATGAGTCATGTTTGGTATTGCTGAATATATCATTTTATTCTTCTTTTAGTCTATGGGAAAGTGTAATAGGTTACATGAAAATATTTTCAAAACAATGCCAGATTTAAATTTTAGAAAATGCAATTTTATTAAACGCACACAATTAAATTATTATGAAATTAAATTTTCTGTTTGAGGAATTAGCAAAAGAACATTTTTAATTAAAGTTTATTATAAATAAAATTTTATATTATTCAGTATTGCCATACTTTTGTAAAAGCGGAAGTTTTGTAAAATGTTATAATTTAGTTTTTTGCTTCTGGTTTTATTTACAGTAAAATTTAATTTAAAATGTTACTTTAACAGTTTTTAAACATAAAATTGTAGTTTGATTAGTATAATTTAAATATTTTGTACCGTTTATGAAGTAATTAAACATATAGGAGAGAGCGGGGTCAGCTGCAACAGGGGCAAGTAGTTATAAATAAATGATCTTTTCAATTCGAACAATGTATATTTCAGCAAAAAATTTATGTACGGTGAAAGACCTCTATAAGGTATTTGTATACAAATATTTATCACAAAAGATTTACTTGATATGTGATTAGTTTAAATTGAGGAATGTATGGGACAAACCAATATCCTCTTCAACCACTAGCAATGCTAAAATTTTGATACAATTTCAAGTGTTTAAATTATTTAAATACGAAATATCAAATTTTAGTATCCAAACCACAAATCAATTGATTACGTAGTAATAAATTATTATGTTGGTTGGCGATCCGTTTCAATGTATAAATTTCTAAGGGCACTTTAAAGCTTCAGCTTCCGTAGTAGGTACTTGATTTTGCTATGTCAGAATTCGTTTTAAAGAAAATGTAATAATTTAGTATTAGTAAACTATAAATCAATTATGAAATTTAGGTTATAAATTTACAAATGTAGATCATTGTTCGTAAACACGTTGGCTATCATTAATATCTCAAAGCAATATTAATCTTAATCCGCTTAATATTTAGGCTTGTTTACACACTCGCAACATCAATGGGGATACTAAGTTATTTAACAAGCTTCAAAATGTGTCAAGTTATTTTGTACAACCCTTCTGTTAGTTATCTGTATTCAACATTGCAAGTTTATAACAAATATGCAACTTTGAAGACGACACATGATGAGTTATGAGAGAATTATACTAAAACTTTAAGGTAATGCCAAAGAAAACTTGTAGCTGCTCAATTTTCTACTCAAACTAGTTTGCTTCATACATTTTTGAATTTTGAGTTAGCTGAAAATCGTTTCCAATATTGGTGGTACTACTACAATAAAATATTTCTAGACAAAAGCAAAACGTGGTTTTAGAATTAGATAGGTACCTATTAAGTTTAAGCGCACGCGGTTTACTTAATAACATTGAGTAAATTATACTTGAAAGTTATTACTTGAGAGCAAACATGAGAATTTCGTAATATTATAACTCGAATTTTAGGCAACGGATATTACAAATTATAAAATATAAGAACCACCTAATGCGAATAGAAAAATCGTTAATTTTTACATCGAATTTCATTAAATTTTGACTATCCATCAATTGGGTGAATATTCTGCAAAATAAAATTTCCAACTTGAAAATTACGAAAAATCCATAAAATTAAATAGCAACATATAACCAAATTTTAGTCGGCAGTTGTTATACGTCAAATTCCAATGTTTGGAGTATGTGTATTTATATTTTCAATAATAAAACATCTATAAACTCCACTGATACTGGGTTGTTTGAATTGCATAACAATACACTTGACAGTTATTTGTTTACTGTAAACCTAAACTAATAAAATAAATTTTTATGTTGTTGGTACCTATACATTTTTCTATAACATTAAATTTATTAAAATCTTGTCAATATGTAAACTTCAAGATTCCAATAGTAATGTTACATTTTAGGGAATTTTAAATTTATCACGGTAATAAAACACTTTTGTTGAAACTGTCTTTATGCGGGTAATATGGATACAAAGCTACGAGTCAATACAGAAATAACAAGTATCACTAACAACGCATTTTACATAACGATATATGTATACAATTTATTTTGCTACCCAATGTAATCAATAACAAATAAATTGTCGCAGTTCTTTAAATCGTGTAAAATAAAGCAATACGTTGAAGTTACAAATTACTAGAATTAAATTCATAATCAATATTTTGATGTAGCTAATAGCTTTACTTTCTCACATTATTTACATTAAAAAATTAAATTTCAATATCATTTTGTGTCGATTTGTGGGTAGTTAAACATTCTATGAGACGGTCATAGCTTAAGTGCGTCTACTGTTAATGAAAAACGGTTGGTTGGAATCCGGGCAGGGTAAGAAACTTATTCTGATCGTCTCTCCTCGGTAGGTAATGGCAAACCACCGAGGTAATCTACAATGAAAGTCCATCTCGAATGGAAGTGTACTACACTTCCCGTGGTTCGGAGCCCACGTTAAACAAGTAGGTCCTCCATATATGTGAAAATAATTCGAAAAGAATTCGAACACATATCACACGCATAGAAAGCGATGCGTCACGAAACAATCATTAGGGTAAAAGGAATGAGATGAAGCAAATATTCTAACTGTGCCATTGTATATTAGCTTACTTCGGTTAAAATTAGCTTGAATGGCTCATTTTTATACGTAGAGTAGATAGGAAAGGAACTAGCGATAGAGGGAAAAGCGAGCTAATATCTCTGTGAAAAATACTGGTAGTGCTTGAGAAAGTACAATTTTCGAGATATTACAATAAATATAATCCTTCTCCCATTACTATAATTTGTTCGACTATTTACTTGACCACGTAAACTTGAAAGAACTCAATTGAGTAGAGTAGATCTTCGAGTTAAGAGCTCCAGTACTCTCTCATTTACTATACTAACATAAATCTGAGATTATGTACAGTAAAGACATCTAAACAGAACATTTACCAAAACAACTCGAAATAAAGTGATATCCAGTTTCTATAAGTTCTAATTATTTTTGTCATATTATAACAAATGCTATTTTATGAGAAAATTTAAAAAATGCACCAAGTAATATAAACTTTCTGAGAAATATTTACTGAATCAAAATAAAAACCTGCACTGCAGAGTTCGGTATATAACATAAAAGGTCTTATGGAGCATGTAAGTGCTACAAAAAGAATATAACTGGTTGCGTGTATACAACATGAACTTGATGATGTTAGAATTTAATATTATTTTAAAGTATCATAATCACGTTTCCGGTTTATGTTAGTTGAACCGTAATTAACTTTAAATGCATTTAAAACCACTGTTCTAAAATAAAACATAAGTGTTATAAAATATATTTTTTGTAGGTACTGTACTGTTGTATTTTGTAGGAGGCTGGTATGGAGAAGTCGACGGGGCGCAGCGTTTCCATAATGGAATAGCAATTCAGAATTATATTTTTTAAACGAATCTAATGTCGTTTGGATTGTAAAATATTTAAAACACTTTACTGAAAAGTAAAAACTTTTACAGTAGTCGTCTCCCCCCCCCCCCCCCCCCATTATAGCACATAAAGAACTTCTACTGATGAGCAGGTTAGTTAAACAGCTTTTCTCCCAGGTAGTAAATTTACGAAATTAAATGATTTTAGCCCCCCCCCAATCGGAAGATACATTGGTAATATGATATTAATTTAAAAATTAACAACTAGTAAACGTCCAAATCAAATTGTTTTCAGAAGCTTTCAGCAGTAGATTATTGCTTTATTCAGCAATTACCAATGAGGAAGATGCATAATTTTTTTTTATAGCGTAGTTGGATCAAAAATAACTAAATATACTAATTAATGCTATTTAATTTATTTATTTTCGTTTTGATAATAATTTAAAAAATATTTAAAAATCCGTCAATTTGAATTGAAGGAATCGACCGCGCTTATCGGGGTTATGCCTTGTGATGTCAAACCAATGGCGTTGCGTTTAAGGTCACATGATTTATAGTTATTTTTGCTGATTTGATATTTAATATATAGAATTAAGTAATCGGAAAATACTGTTTTAACTAAATTTTTTTATTCATGCATGATCCCTCTTAGCTTATTTATTTTTTAAATTTTAATTTGAAGTTTATTTCATAAGTTAATTATTAAAATATAACCTTGTAATAATTAAATTTTGTGATGTATTTTACGAGGTTATTTTAAATTAACATTATTATTAGATTGCATTTTTCCAGTACTTTAAATATTTATTTGCGACGCGTTTCGATCACAAACGATCTTCTTTGGACACAATAATTATATTATTAATTATTAAATTATTATGATATTTTAAACAAATTGTAATTTACAAATTTCAGCAGACTGACGAATATCAAAATAAATGGTAACAAATATTTTAAAGATGTTTATCATCTTTTGTGATCGAACCCCGTCACAAATAAATATTTAAACTATGATAAGAGTGCAATTTGATAATAATATTAATTATGTATCCTCTTAATTTATTTAAGTGAAAAATACAGCTACATATAAAAGGATAATTATAATAATTATGCGGTATTATCTACTTACATTAAAAAATATTCCGTTTTGAATTCAGAATCCACATCTGGAAAACATAATATGCATATTACTATTTTCGCTATTAATATCGTATTAATTATTTTCGAATCAATTATATTGTCTCATTTAGTTATTCAATACTTATCTACTATAGTATAATATTATGATTGTTATAATATTATAATATAGTATAATATTATGATGAAACTTTATAGGGTTGGTAACTAAAAATAAACTAGTGAGGGATGCGTTATGATCAAATAGACGTATAATTTTAAGGCCACACTGGCGCTGAAAAGGTATGCACACATATAAATGTAGGCTATTATAAATGTCGATAGTGGTTGAGACTTTTGCCATTCAGAGTCCAGATGGTTCAAAAAATAATTATAAAATAATAATTCGAAGTAAAGGAAATTACAGAAAATTTATAATTTTCTTTTTTCTTTAAATTTTGTACCCGCCTATTGAAACAAGTCACGAGCCACCACTGCCCTGTACCATTAATTAATAAAAATGAATCTTTTCTCCAGTTTTGTTCAGTAAATATCGTTTGGAATCACGCGCTATTCAAATTTACACTTTTCTCTGATCTTATTATCCAATGAGATGCGTTAAATTGACTTCTGCACTCACAACCTGAACGTACCTAAGTAAATATTTACATATAAGCCCTCAATTTATTTATTACTTGTCATGTAACGTGTTTTAAACTCCACGGGCCACGCCAATGTCGTCGCATAAATTATTTAAGTCCTAATATTAAAGGAGAATTTTAAGGAGTGCTACCGTTAGACGATGCTATTAAGGGTTGAAACAAATTTGATATGTTGAATTTACAACAATGTTCGTAATGGGTATTACAATTTTTATAATCAAAGAAACTATAATTTTTTGGTAAAAACTTAATGTACTTTACTAAAAATACCGCTTCATTTTGCGTAAATAAATTACCCTACTGCTACATAAATCCATTAATAGTGATTTACGTAACAAGTCAGGGAAATGATACAGGGAAGCCTGTGAATCCTATGAAGACACTACCCTGACGCGCAACATATATACACATTTTTTCTGCGACTGCATTATTAAAAATTTTATTAAAATACAAAAGTCTAAAAAGTCAGTAAAATGAAATTTGGTGGAAATATCATGTTGGCTAGCCTTTGCTTTTTATTTTATATTTTCTTTCATGTTATTCACAATAAAATTTCATTTATAAAATAAAAATAGGAATTCTCGATATTCAAAAATTAGTCCGGTAAAGCCTAGTTTCCCTCAGTGGTTAGATAAATTCTTTAGCAATCAAAGCAGGTAAAGTGCCACTTCGATGTTATTAAGTTTATTTATCCGTGATTGTTAAGTAATATCTTTGGTAATATTCAAAAATATTAACAATTGTTTATAAAGAGAAATAAGCAATCAAAATACATAAAACAATACTATCATCTATGAATCTATGTAGTAGTACTTAAATGGTATATAAATGAAAAATTTGTACTCTTCTCGTATTTTTATTTGTGACGAATTTCGGGTACTCTACCACTAACTCAGCCATTCGAAACTAAATTTCTTCTGCTACACACTAAAGAACAGGCTTATATATGTCTATTAAAATAATAAAAAATGTGAATATGGTCAAAATTATTTAAATAATCGAATTTGAACTTAGCTAATTTTCATGAAATTTGTGGTGGATTAACGAGATTCAGGGGCGCGTCAGTCATTCTGTGCTCAGTCCGTGCGCTATGATATACTCTAACACTTAGAATATTTCGCAGCGGCAGATGCAGCTCGACCGTCGTACATGCAACATCGATTATTTTTTGTTTTTAGACGATTATTAGGGGGTGAAACGTAATAGTATACTGCCCCATACCGCAACTATACTTTTTAATGCTATTTCGAGGGTCTCTCATATCCCGGTTGCATTTATCCCGGTTTTCTTGATGCGTGGCGCTTCTCGTATGTTTAGCCTAGTAACCAGAGTCAAAACCGCCCTGGAGGGGTGCAACGCGGAGCGGAGCGCAGCGGCGCCCCGTAAGGGTAGGTTTTGACGATGGATTACCCTCCTTATCGAATGCACACCCCAAAATTCGAAGGCAAAAAAAATTTAATTTTTTCACTTTTTCGGCAATACACGGGTTATTTTCCATTTTTTTGATTATATTTATTACTAATATCCACTAATCACACCCCGATCTATCCGAATTTCAAAGAAAAATTCAAATCGGAGCGAAAAAATTTTACGCATTTTCAACCGACCACGGGCGACTGATGTGCATCGGCCGGGGTCTGCCGCCTAATCGATGCTACTTTTCCGTACTTTTCAAAAGTCGATATTGGGGTTGTTTTGACCAAGTTCACACTTTTTATTGTTTTAATAGACAGATATAAGCATGATCTTTAGTGTGTAGCACTCGAAAATTTTTTTCGAGTGGCTGAGTTAGTGGTAGAGTCGCCCGAGTTTCAATCACAAACGACCTTCATCGGACGCAATTATTACAATAGAACCTTATGTTTTATGATAAATACTATATAGCAACTTTACTTAAATTTGAAATAACCTCATGAAAACTTCAAAATTTAATTATTAAATGGTACATCCCGCTTCTTTTATTTTAATTTGAATATTCTTTTTAATAATATATAAAATTAACTTTTCATAAACTGAAAAATATTTTTGTTGAACGTCTGAAAAGTTGATTGCCAACTTTCGTTTTCACAAAACACTGCGAAGAAAAAAGTATTTTATAAGTTTATCAACTTTTGTTCTATTACAATCAAGCTTGAGGCTGATTAAAAAAAATTTCAGACAAAGATGTAGAAATGTTATTACCGCACTCTGCAGAAAATTACTGAATAGTATTTAATAATTAAAGTAAATATAAAACTTTATTTTACACAATCAAAAATGAAGGGTAGACTTAATTCTAAGGTTTTACTCATTAGTTATCATTAGTACCGTATACACATGGAAGCTCTTGAATAGTACAATGTGCGCATTATTGGCTAACGCCCTTCTGACAGCGTATCGTAAAAATAATATATAAATAATATTTATGTTTTTTATGCCTACTAATGAAAGTACGGTTGTAAACAATTTAATTTTTTAGCCTGTTTTAACATAATGTTTCTGGCCCACTGTGCCTTTTGCGTGATCTAGGAGCGGACTGGCCACACCCACGGGGAGAATGTGTAAATCCAGCATATACTGGAGTTTTTAGAGCCTCTTATAGGCTTCTGTAATTTTTAAATTAATTCCCTTTCTCCGACCGGGAAATGTTAGTATGCATATTTAAATTTAATGGTCAAAACAAACAATTTGGTTATTCACAAGAATCCAGAACTCGCTATTATGATAGCGACAGTAAATTTTAGTCGCATTTTGTTTCTATTTTAAAAGAGTAGCTTTGCCCCCAATAGTAACAAATTTTGTTTAACAATTTACATTAGTACTTAAAGAAATGATTTAGCGTTATATTTCCTTAAATTCGGGGTGTTTTTACTATATTGCTGTGTGATACTTGGCTAAATTTAACAATCCAATTCTAATCCTGATAATTTTCCTTTGCATTTTCACCACCTATCCACTTTCAATCAAACACCCTTTACTGGTTTAATTTATTCAACTTTTCTTTATTTAAATCAAATTTACTTTTTAAAATTTATAGCACAAATATAATCTGATCCACGTCCTGCAAATTACATGGCCCTGGCGTGAGTGCCCTTCTTTGACTCCAATGCGTTTATCGTATTCACCATTGGCACTTCATTGATATTTTAAATCTTAATAATTAAATAATTAAACACAACATGTTTCCTCCCTTATCAATGACAATTTTGGGGTAATAAACACAGCTTCCCCCTCCCCTTGAAAATCATGAAATTACGCCACACGGGGAAAATTGTTCACAATTCTTATTTCCTTTTGATATTTGATCCACTCGATGAAATCCAGATATTTTATAAAGTGAATCTTTAGTCTTTAATCTTTAGAATCTAAAATTACTTTTTATAATCGTTTCCATCAATTTCCTTGATTTTCTAAACAATTACTGATTCATTAACAATCATGTTTTGAGTATTTACCCATTGTTGTGATATGCTATTATGTACATCTCTTCTTCTATTTCAGTTATCCTAGCATTCAACTTTTCATCAGTAACAGTTATTGTTTTTAAATCGTACTGTATGTATTATAACAACCCATTTTTCAATTTCATTTTGATTGTATCCGTTTTTTGTCCATGTTTTTCAATATTTTGTATTGTTTGTTAGCATCACCTGTCTCATTTTACTATTTTCTTCTGAAGATAAGCTGTACTCCTTGTCCATGGTTTCAGTTTCATGCCGAGTGCCCGAAAATTGCGGAGTTGTTACTTCTCCTAACATATTCCTGTTTTTCATGTTCGTCTGTTTTTTTTTCTTCTTTTTTTAATTTCCTCTTTGTATCTAAATCTCCCTGTTCTTTTTGTTTTTAGCGTTCTGCGTCTCTCATATTGACTGTGAAAAAAAACTTTAGTAATACCACAAACGCCATTCTCAGACAGTTGGTTCTATTAATTATTTATTCCTCCTCTATTTGGTATGCCAATATCCCTCAAATAAAATCATGTATCACAAATACTAAACTTGAAAATGCAACGTAAAAAATTTTTAACTTTAAAATTATCACTTATAGAAATTTAAACTTTCAATATTCAAAATTTTCTAAAGAAATATATTCAATTCTAATCCAAACAATATTCCTTTGCATTTATTGATCACATATCCACTTTCAATAATATACTCCTTTCAATTCAATCAACCTTTCCCATTGCATTCGGAATATTGCCAGTCTGCTTCTCTGCAAAGTCCATTGCAACTCGATCAGCGATCACACCAAGCCACTACTGTGGATCGTCTAATGCTTTAAATAAGAGCGGCATGCACTAAGGATGGATTAAGGATATTATAAATGTTTATTAAAAACATGTAATTTTTATAAATTCTAAATATTCAAAGCTTTGTAGATTATAATTAATATTTTTTTCACCATAATTATTCTATAATTATATCAATATCAGTTTACTAGTATCTACACAAATTAAAAAGTTCTGAAATTCTCAGGAGTTAAATTTTCTTCGATTTTTTTATTAATGGGTTACTGGAAATATTTTGAGTTTTGTGTAAATTTCCGTAATAAATAGATTTGTTACATCGATAGAATTTTGGTTATTTTAATACAAAATAAAAACCCAACTTAAAATGAGGGTTTTCTAAATTTGCTTAGTTTATAAACTAGTCAAGGTATTGACTATTATTTATTACAGAATAACTGTTTTTATATTAACCAGTTCAAATTGGATAGTTTATAAACTAAACAAAAATATTTGCTATCAGTTTACTTTAATGCTGGTAAGTATCTTTTTACCTCACACAAATGCTGTCAGGGCACGGCTGCTTTGCCCACTACCTACACAGATTCGGAAAGTTGGCAAGCCCCCGTTGCAGGTATTGCGAGGAAATCGACACCGCGGAACACTCCCTTTTCCACTGTTGGAGATGGGAACGCGAGAGGACAATGGTCTCCCTAGCACTGGGGTACACGATGACTCCCGAGGACCTAATCGAAGCAATGCTTGTCGACGAGACACAGTGGCAGCTGATAACTACCCTCGTCACCACCATATTAAGATGTAAGGAGGCAGCCGGGAGAGCCGAGCAACAGGCAGCCGCCGCCGCTACTCTAACGGAGGACACACAAACGGAGGACGACACACAAATGGAGGACTAACGATTCGACGCGAAACCCGGTCAGGTAGAAGAGAGGCGTGCGGAAGAGCACACGCCACACGCGAGTTCCATCGCATTGCCCCCTACCCGGCCGACAAACTAGGATATCAAAGGAGAATAACGTGGTCCGATTCTAGGACACATCATCCCGGAAGCAATGCCTGACGGCGGACACCCGGGAGGACAGGTAAGGAAGAAGGTAAGTAATAAAATAAAAAAAAAAGTATCTTTCTTGGCTAGTATATAAACTAACCAAATTTTCAGCTATTATTGAAGAAATCTTGTTTTCTACTAAAATAACCAAGCCAGCTAGTTTATAAGCTAGCCTAGTAAACACTTTAGCCATAACATATACACTTCCCGCGATTCGGAGCCTTCGTTAAGCAGTAGGTCCCCTATGTGTGTAATAATATTTCAAACGCACAACACATACAGCCTTGGCCATAATAGTGGGCCATCGTAATAAAAGTGTAATATTTTAATAATACAAATGACAAACGCAATTTTTGTAAAATAAGTTTAAAATTAAATTTTTATTATTGAATTTATAAAATAGGGGTTGCTTTAACTTACGTACCTCAAAGTTTGATTCATCTGACCTAACTACTTTCTCCCAATCCGCAACTCAACGCAAATTAAGTTGTTCACGGGCCAACTCTAGTCACCTTTTTTTGTTTTTTCCGAAAGCCACGGCTTACGCCGGGGTTTACAACCCCTCAGGCCTGTTTCTGTAAGCCGTCTTCTAATTGTTCGTGCCGAAATTGATGGCCCACCGTCTTCACGCATTTGGTTAGCTAGCGCTTTCGACGTCATTTTGCGATGTGTAATACTCACGCGTCGCAACACCCGGTCTTCAGAAGGGGTTGCTATAGGTTTTCTACCACTTCTCGTTCTCGATGTGAACGAATTTAGTTCTTCGTACCTTTTAATTGTATTTTGAACCGCATGCCATGAACATTTAATTTTTTTACTAATATGAGTTTGATTTAACCCTTGCGAATGTAAGAGCATTATTTGTGCCCTTTTACTTTCACTCAAATCGCTATTTTTTGGCATATTAAATTATTTATATACCTTAGAAATAATTTTAAATATTTTAAACACAAATGTACACCAGAAAATTTGAAACTAACTGAACGGTCGCTTTCTTTAAACTAAACAATTTTGTACATTTTAAGATATTTTAATTTTTATGGCCCTCATAAAAATAATAAGGGACAAAATTTTCTTTGTATTATATCACAATACCATTCAAGACTACCTACTAAAAATAAACGTCAAATATTGCACTGAAAAGGAATTTACCGCTATTTTATAGGGTGGCCCACTAATATGGCCAAGGCTGTACATACATAGGTGAGAGGGCACCTAGTAGGTCTGAAATCAGACATGACACTTCAAGAAGAAGACTCGAACAAGGGAAAATCTCTAAGCTTAATTTCAAATATTGCGAAGGTTGGAATGCAATTAATTTTTTAAATGTTTTTTAATATTTTAAGCAATCGGTTGAGGAACAAACTTATACACAGATATTTGATTAATTTTATTTCATTTGGAAATTGATTTTAAATAAGTAATTAAATTTTTAAAATAAAAAGAATTACTAAAATATAAAAACCCGATTGGGTTATTTTCACGTAGAACTGAAAGTCCCGGCTCATGTTTTCATTATTATTACATTAAAATGGTATAAACGTTCGTCATCAATCCAATCAAATACATAAATATTTTATAATGTCGTCACCGCAAAACCGAAACCATAAATTTGCAAATTGTGAAAAAAATTTCAGGAAAATTGTCAAAAGCCTTCAATGTGTACACCGATATAGTATGTATTATTTATTATTTCCTATCTTCTATTTTCAATTTAAATGCTTATTATTAATTAATCCTAATGTTAAAATTTAATATTGTTCTGTTTTTTTTAGTTTGTCAAGTTATTTTTTTTTCTTGGCAATAATTAATTTAATTTATTATACTTTCCTGAAAACAATCTAAAAGTTAATATTAATTATCAAATATACGCCACGCCTGAAAACGTTCCGAGTTTCATGCCAGAACTAATTTTAAATATTTATTTAATAGTAAGAGGGTGTTATAAATTAGTTGGGAACTCAGCAAACGTCGAACTGCTTCATATTTGTGGCTAAACCTTAATGTATGAGAAACAGTAAGGGAAGAAACAATTAGAGGGTGGTTCTCTTTTAAGTGAATAACTATGAATGAGGTCAGTATGACCTATTCGAAGTCTGTTAAGTGTTATTTCTTCCCTCTTAGAGATCTTTGCAAGAGTATTTCAAATCGTAACATTAAGTTTGATATTTTCCACCGTATTTTAAGGAAGTATTTGCCACTCATCTTTCCACATTTAAAAGTTTTGTTCTATTTTGAATTTGTACAAAATTACATCTAAGAAACCTTACAATAATTATGATTGGTAGAAGTTATGTTAACATTAGTTAATTGTATATAAGTTTATAAATTTAGTTGGGATTCCACATTATTATCCATCATACTGTATGGTCTAATCAGTACTGCTGACTTGTAATTTAGTTTTGCCAATTCAAGCCAAATTGCAGTTTGCAATCTTTCCCACTGTAATAGATTTTCTGTATGTATTGAGAGACAGCAGTATGTTGTTAATCATGCTAAATTTATGTAAGTTACAAAATGGCGTACGTAATTGTATGACCTGAAGCAGAAATACTTCAGGTTGAAATAGTGATTTTAATATACATTGCTTTAGAAAATTATTTGTAATACACTATTGGGTTCCTGTTGATATTGTAAAAAGGTATTGATAGAAATAAAATCAATAATTTTAAATAATGCTATCTATTAAAACCTACAACAAACCATCATTAATAATAATATAACAAGACCCCATTTTTTAATTGATAATGTGCATTGTATGGGTGCATTGTTGGGGAACCAATTGTTTGAAACTAACAATAGCAGCGAAATATTTACAATTGCAACTTATCAAATTAAACAATAAGGTTCTATTTTCTGATATGATTTTGTAATCAGAAAAATTTAAAATAAGTTCATAAAATTTTCAGAAAACTTTACGTCAAAGTCATGTAAGCAAACAAATGTGGCATGCCAATTAATATGAAAAATTCGCCTTATCATCAGGAAGATTAACAATTAACTCTTATTAGTTGTTTAAATTTTTCCAACTCGAAAACTTTTTAATTTACGAAATTAATTTTACCTTAATTTTTAATCGGTACTTTGACGTAGAAGGTAATTCAAAGTAAATTAAATATATCTCAAGCGTTTAGGCAAAAATACACTTATGTTTGCAACGCAATTTGCCGATTAAAAAATTTCGTCAAGTGACAAGTAAATGTAATCTCAAATAAAATTATTTCAGGTAAAGCCAGAAACGACACCAGAAATGTAGTAATTTATTCGTAAATATTCAAAAACAATTTTGAATATTAACTTAAAAGTCCCGAAGCACTAATTCCTCATTAATAGCGGGTTTAGCTTAATGTTGAATACTGAATCAATCAGCTACGGCTATTACAATTACCTATTTGCTGTTTCCGATTTGTTAAATCTGACAGTTCTTTGACAGATCTGAACCAGTTTGAGAGAACCTTTGTAAATGTAATTATAATAGTCATGGTAATAGTTCATTGAATCAGTAATTGAGCGTTAGATGGCCAGTTTTAACAATTTATTTTCTATTCGGTAGTCCTTTTATAAAGACATTACGGAAGGCAATATCCACATTTGCCCTACGGTTCGTGATTTTCATCATAATTATCAATTATGTATTTTTATTGGTCCTGCGATGTTTCTCAGCAACAAACATCGTAAATAAAATTTAATTTTTTCCAAAATCATAAATTTTGGTCCATTGTCATTGCTAAGTAAAGTAGTGTAGGCACGTCGCATTTTTTCATTTATTTAAGTGCATTGCTAAGGTAAAAGATATACAGGATGTGCAGGATGTAAGAATGTACAAAATTTTATCTAAATAAACTACCTACGAGAATATTATTTGTATTTGCAAGAATTCGCCAAATTTAACTAAATTAGCTAATAAATCAACAATAAATATGTTTATATTTAATTTACAACTTTACAAGTTTAGTTTTATAAAAACTGCTAAGTTTAATTATATTTTACACCGCTAGTATAGACTTTGTACAAGAATTTCACAAACTAACAAGTGGTCCATTAGACACTTCCGTTTGCGCGGGGAAAAGTTAGTCAACATAGATTTTATTTATTTCAAAGACATAACTGCAGAACATAAAGTGTAAAAGAGTAGAAGCAGCATACAGCATAACAATAGTAGAATAATACATAAACAGGTATTCAGAAAAGTTAAAAACTGTTTCCGAGTTATATATGAAAATTACATAGTTTGAAATAATAATTCATTCTGTTAACAATAGCAAAAAAGGGAAAATTTTTAGTAGCGAGATAATACTCGTAATTAGGAAATGGAGATAATAAATTTGTACGAACTAGTATAGGTAATTTATGAAAAGCTGTATTACCTTAGATGATTTAGGAATTCAACTGCGATATTGTTGTCAGTTTTAATTTGATGTAATAATTTAGTTACTTATTCATTGTTGATTTTTAGTATAAACACTTGCAATCATGTAATCCTCACGTATCCTTCTTCCGATTTCTAAGGCAATAGAAATATTAATTGTGCTGTTGACATATTCATAATATGAGAAATGTCGTGCAGACTACAAACAGCCCCATAATTAGTAGATCACAATCAATTACGTTAGAGTACTAAGGTATGTTTTAAGTTTTGATAAAAGCGTAAAATAATATAATAATAAAATTTTTTTATTAGTATACTAAAAACTCAAGAAAAACCTTCAACTAGAGCCACAATACAGAAATTTATTTCAGCTGTAATAACATATTTTATGAGCGCCAAGATAAACCTAACTTTATTTCAAAAGCTATAACGATTTAAAGACTAAGTCGCATTCACGTAGGGATTAGCAGTTGTATTGTATTGCATTGTAACAGCTTGCAAGAAGCAATCAAATTAAAATATACATACTCTCTCTTATTCTTTAGTGTAATTGGTTCTGCAGGCTCTTATAATGCAAGACAAGATAACTAATCTCTACATGAATGCGATTTTAACACAGTTTCGTAACTTCATATAAAGTTCGCTCATGTAAACGAAGTTGGCGTAAATCATCATTATGAACCGCAATATTTGCTTTTTTTCGACACTAGTACTTAATTCCTTGCAAGAGGAATGGAAATCTATCAATTTGACCATCAACTACTATTCTCCATTTTACTAAATGAGTCAGTTTTTGATTCGGCCTTAATTTTGGAAACAATAATTTATACAAAGATAGGTCCGGACTGATAATAATTTAGTTATTGGGCAACTTCCTTGAATTTTTACAAAAAAGGTAATAAAAGCCAGCGACTAGCATGATTGGATTAACGAGATTCCTGAAAATGTTTAATATAAAAAAGTATTTAATAAAAAACATTTCATCAAAAATTAGGGAAACTAAAATATGAGACAGTGAAAATTATTTAAAACTGAAAATTGCAGAAGTTGCGTTTTTGATTTAATTATATAAATAAATAATAAGTATTTTTTAAATGAATTCGTATTGAATTTTTTTCGTTTCGAATTCGTTTTGTCGATTCATGTTATTTGTATTTGGAATTGTGAAAATTTCTAAAAGTAAGGAAAAATTTTAATCAAGTAAAACTTAAAAAAATCAGGGAACTTGTTAAGCAGTGGAAATTCTGAAAAAGTGTCAAAGTTCATGGTTTGACTACTTTTTGACTTGCAGGTGCCAGCTTTGAAGAACATTAAAAATTTTACACTGTTTATATTTTTCTGAAAAATAACTATTTTTTTACTTTCCTAGTTTACTTAGACGATTTAGTGTAACCAATACATTTGTTACAATAGTAGTTCTAGCAAATAAATGTCAGGGAAATAGTCGTTTATAGTCAAAACTAAATTTTTTTTTCAAAATTTAAGCAAAATTTCTGCAAATTACTAAAGTTTATTATTCAAATGAAATAAGACCACTGTTACCTGAATTTTTCGCAAGCCAACAACTTTTCGCAATTAAAATATAAATTTGAAGTTGTACATTTTGCTCCTCTCTGTGCATACAATTCATTTCAAAATCGAAGGTTATTGATATTGGCATGGAAAACTTGATGAGACTTGAGCTGATAACCGTCATCCATCTTTATGTAAAATTTAAATTCTAGGCTTTCGTTTAACTCCTAAAACTGCAAGTTAATTATCGTGTCTGGTTTTTTTTCCTTTGTTATAATGTGCCTAAGTTAGTATACAATTTTCAATTCTTTTGTATGTTTAAGTTTCGAAGTAAATTTACCATGAAGAACGATTTCCTTGGCATATGAGTTTGTGAAGTAAAAAGTGGTATGCATTCCACTGGCGATGGATCCCCAGATTTGTCTATATTAGACCCGCTTAGGAGTATTTGTATTTGAGAAGGTTTCTTTGTCTCAAATTATTCGTATTGGTCAGAAATCAAATGACCATCTCTTCCAACTTTGGAGGAATAACGTCCGTTTTTAGGATTTGGTTTTGATGATAAAGGCAACGCTCGAATATCTTTCGAATTCTTTAATGAAGTTTTGCATTCATACAGATTGAACTTCAATTTTTTAATTGAATAATAATAATAATAATAAAATATTTGAATAACTGTAGCTGTCAATTTTGGATATCTTCAAGGTTCAAGATGGTGTGTTACAGTTGATTAATCAGGTTAGAATGTGATCAATTTTGTAATTTAATTTAATTAATATTTAATGTAATGTAATTTAATTAGTATTTGTAATGTAAGTTCACACTTTATGTATTTATCATTGTATTCTTTATGTATTATATTTTATTTATTTATTTAAAGCAGTACTATCCTTAGAAGAATATTGCTCTCCCATTTCTGGGATCCATTTGAAGGGGGAGGATTAGCCCCCGTATAACATATTTCATTTTCACTTGTCTTGTCTGATTTTTCTTTCCTGTTCTGCCTCTTGTAGTTTCTTATGTGCTACCGCATGTTCTCAGATACGATGTTCTTCCACTTATTGCCTTGAAAGTTAATATCTGGCTGATCATTTATCTATTTACAACAAAGCCGGTTCCGTTTCTTCCCTGTTTACTTTCGCCGGAGTAGAGAAATGTGTAGTTCTTCTTTTTTATTTCGCCGCTGTGTCTTTCCATATTAGTTCTTGAAATGCTACCACGTCAATTCCGTATCTCATAGTCTCGATTGCTAACTCATTCATCTTTCCGGGCTTCAGCATTGTTCTTAGGTTCCATGTTCCGATCTTTATCAAGTCCTTTTTACGTTTCTTTTTGCCTCATGTTTTTTATCGCTTTTTTGTTTTCCTCTTTGTTTTTTATGCCGTTTGTCATTTCGTTATTCTTTGTTATAGCCTGGGTCGTTTGGGGACAGTCCTGTTTTCTTATCACTAATTTTTTAAACCCCCCTGTATTTCGGTCGCCGGTTGGGCTTTTACTTTCTGTTGGATCGTTTGCCATTCGTATGTTTTGTTGTTTATAGTTAGCTTTTGATATTATACTCTAACCTTGTTCCCATTCTCGGCTTCCTTTCTTGCAACTTCTCTTATCTTGTTTTGTATATGTAGTTCGTTCTTGGTGAAATCGCTGTCTATGTAGATTCTTTCACCACTCAACCTGTTCTTGTTTCTCATGATCTTCATTTTATCTTCCCAATTATGAATCTTCACTACTATCGCCTTGTTTTCACTGTCTTTTCCTATTTCAAGACAATTGGTTCAACTTCTACATCTAGCTTATTTTTCAGAAGAGTCTTTACTACTTGTTTCACATTGGACCCGTTTGTGATCTGTAGTCCCTTTATTTATTATGTTATTTCGTTTTCTAATTCTCTCCTGTGTTTCATGATTTTTTCCATCTCTTAGATTCTTTTCTCCAACAGTTCCCTCTCGTTTTCCAGGTTCCCTCCTTCTCCTTTAGTTTGGTTTCCAGCTTTTCTAATTTATCAACGGTTTGTTCCGCGCCTATCTGGATTTGTGTCACTTCGTTCTTTAGTTTGTTAACATCCTGTTTGATCTCTTTGAGGTTTGGTCAAATCTCCGACATGAAGTTCATCAACATTTCCGTAAGACGGTCTATTTTCTCCTCCATTCTTACGTTGCCTTCTGTTGGTTTTCCTTTTTTTGGAAAATTTCCGCTTTCGCTTCCAGTTCCTTCTCTGTCTGATTCGTCTGTCTTTCTTTGTTCCACTGAAATTGGTGATCTATTAATTTTCTTGCTTCTTCTAAATGTATCTCCAGCAGCCAGTCTTTTTCTACGATTATCGTCTGTTGAAATGTTCAACAGTTAATAACTCGAAAAGATGAAAATAGACTTAAGGACACATTTGCACTGATCCCTTCAATTGTTATAGTTTATATTAAGTAAATTTGTATACATTAGTTTTGCTACGTCCTTAAGAATATTACGGTTTTTCTGCGAACGTTCACATAACGCTGGACAGAATTTGTTTATTATACCTATACAAGGTGACCGTTTTTCGGACCCTTAAGCATGGGGATCTTAAGAGATACGAATTCTATTCAAGTAGGGGTAAGGTGTGTATTTTTATTTTAAGAAATAATCTAAGAACAAATTTAACCTATCATTTTTAATTTAAAGATATCAACAAAAAATAAATTCACAAAATTAATTTAATAAATGCTCAAAATGGCCTCCCTCATTTTCAGCACACAGGCGTGCTCTTTTCAAAAGGTGTTGCACGGTATTATTTAATACGTTTTAACAATGTTTTAACATTAAAACAAATGCTATAAATCAAATTGAGATTTTTAGTAATTATGTGAATTTATATTTTTTACCTACACCTTGTTCATTATTATCAGAGTTTCTGTGAAAACCGTTGGTTGCCCAAAAAAATTTATTTAACGAAAGTTGTAGCCCGTTAAATTCCCTATCCGGATTGGGCCATTAGTTTTTCTCTTAGACGTTTCGTTTAAGAGATACGGGGTTCGCAATAAAATTTAAAAAAAAACCTGAATTTTTTAAACATTTTTTCCCTTAATTTAATTTATAACTCGAAATCCGTTGATTAGACGATAAGGGGTTATAACCTAATTTGTAGACAAACGAATGATCTATAAAAAAGTTCTAATCCATTAACCTTAAAAAATCAATAATATCGGAGCTATGGCCGTTTGAAATCTTAAATTCAAAAAATTGCTTTAAAGGGAGGTACCCCCCAAGGGTTTGGGCTTGGGCAAAAATTTTATTTGAAAATTTGTCTTAGAAAAGTGTCCTTTATCACCACCTCAAAGGTTCTCCACGGTCACGGGGACAGCCTGTATGTATAAT
This sequence comes from Podabrus alpinus, assembly GCA_932274525.1. NCBI lineage: Eukaryota > Metazoa > Arthropoda > Insecta > Coleoptera > Cantharidae > Podabrus > Podabrus alpinus. Next base: position 59,131,619 of record OW026457.1, on the reverse strand, counting down.
CTTATTTCCTCTTAAAACAGAAAACGGGTAAACTATAGTCACCACCATTAACTACAGCAAATATTTGAATTTGCTGACCTAAATCTTCTGAACAAATCAACTAAGGGCCGAGATACACAGCCCTGAAAGGCACCGGCCTAGCGAATATTCGCCTGATTGCTCGTTAACCCAGTCTGGGTCTATACAAAGATCTAAATATATTGATGTCATATTAAAACTATTTAATACTTTATCAATATCGTAAATCAATATCTTTTTGGCCATTAATGCGGCATTATCTTCATGCAATATCACTTCACATTCATATTGCATATTGCACACCATACACGTTTTCACAAGCATCCCTGATAGAATTATCAATAAATGCGTTAAACAACCATGGAGCCATAATTTATCTTTGTCCAACAACTCATATTTATATACTTGTGCATGCCACACAATACTCTTTCAGAACATTCCATAACATACTTCACCTGATTCCAGGCTATATCTAAATCAACTCATCAAATATATAATACACCTTCTTATTTCCATAACATCTCTTAACCGCTTTTCATCCCATACCTGGAATAATGAAATCCTATTGCACAACCTCAATCTTGTCCGCAGGTATTTCTGTTTTTTTTTCTGTTAAATTCGTTAAATCCAAACAATAAAATAATGTAAGAATAAATTAGCAATTTATTTCTGAACAGCATAGGTCTTTTCTTGGACTCTTTGTTTATTATTTTGTTGAAAATCGTTGTTCATTCTTTCACATGGTTTTAATCTCTTTTCGTCTTACTTTGGCTTACTAAATTTCTTGCATTTATCTTTCTCTTTTTAGATAGTATGTCATAAAACAACACTACTAGGGCGTTATCGTACTTCTTACAGTAACGCTAACGATAGCGACAAAACCACGTGACACGGTCCGATAATTCGTATTACGGGATTATCCATTTATGTACGTTAAAATTATACCGTACATATTTCTACACTGTAGTATATAGAAATATATTAAAACTCCTCTTGTTTGCCGTCGTCGTTAAGAGTAAACACAATCGAGTTTTCTTGAGTTTTAAAATGAACGGTTATGCAACAATATGTAGATGAGTGCTTTTATCACAACGGTATTTTCGTCCGTTAGTGAATCCCGCTATTTATTTAACGTTACACTATTTCTGCACGTGCGCAGTGCAAAAGTAAGTTTATTTTCCTCTAAATATAGGCCTATGACTTATTATTTCCCTAATTTATTTAATTAGTTCTATGAGCATTCGGTTTTTACATCTTAGCTAGCTTGGTTGGCTAGCCTTTCGATGTTCCTGCACCATGCTTTTTATGTTATAATAGTGAATCATTCACACAGGACGGCTTTACGTGTCTTCCGAAGCACAGTAGACGGCCAAGAAATTTTAAACTGCACCAGGAGTCGAACCTGGGAATCTTGTCGAGAATCGAGAATCTGTCTGTCCGTTATCTCTTTCTTACTAAATGACGCAGAGAGTCATCTAGTATATCAATCAAAATACAATTTTTCCGTGCCTGTCGTAGGCTAAAATCGCTGTCAGTCTCGCAGAGATAAGTTGTTACACCATGTTCTGCATCCACGACACCTTTCCAACAGGTAATAAAAGGTTGGCTAGCTCAAAGTCGCGAAGGGGTGGGTTGGTGGAAGGAATGAAAGGGTCGTGTGACGGCACGTCGCAAAGCGTGTGTTTCCTATCGACGACCGGGCAATCCTCGATCGCGATTCTAAAAATTGTCAAAATCGGTGTGAATAATTTACACGGGGGGGGGGTTAAGTCAAAATCGATGGGGTTAATATACACGAGGGAGTTTAAATGGGCGCCACGCATACGAAGAAATGAATCTCTTTGAAGGGGACTGGTTATCACACCTTCCAAGCTGGTACGCGACAACTTGATGATCTTACAGCGAACTCTCACTCCGGAAAAACCTCGCTCAATGACCTTACCTTTACAGGAGGCGAACTTTCCGTTGGTGAAAATAGCTAAATAAACATTAACACAACAATAATAATAACACACAAAGTTGGGAAATAATAAAAATGTATTAAATAAAATAATATCAGGGGGGAGTTGACAAAGTTTACACAAGATACTATCAAATTTACATGTCTTGTATAAAAATAAATATGTACAGTTGACGGAACCTTTCCGTGTGGTTTCCGTTGCGAAACTAATACTCGTAAAACAATTACTCTTACAAAAATACAACAGGTTAATTTGCATGAAAGGGGGGCGTATTGAATACAGCACTCCACCGAAATAAATAGTTACTTAAGCGCAACTTGATAATATTCAAAACTATGATTCATAAAATTGATCATGGAACTTAATCAATGCAATTGATTGTCAAAATTCCCAACAACGGGACAAACAAACTTTAGCTACAATACTAAACTTGAAACGTTACGTTAAATTGTTTGGTTACATTCGGAACGCTCGAATGGCGTGGTAAAAGTTACGTTAATAATAGATAATAATATTAAGTTAAATAAAAGGTATACAAAATGGTTGCGATATCGTCTTCCAGGGTTGAACTGAACGTTCATAAACACAACTAATGGTCAATAGGACCAATTAACATCACAATCTTAAAAATATAAAAAGGTTTCTTACTTAATTTGGGTGGTTGATGTTCGACCTCTAGGTAAAGTCGATGACGGGTCCTTCAGGAGTGAGATCTCGTCTTCAGAACGTAGAATGAAGCTGAATGTGATGTCTCAAACCATATCAGAAGGGCAGCGTAATAACCAGCTTCCCAAAAACTCTTCAAATCGGAAGGTGGTGAAATAACAGGGTGGTTCACGCACTGTATTTCGCGATAAAATAGGGGTCTCCGTACGAAATAATTCACTAAGTTAGTTATTCGCGAAGTGACAAATAATTCAAGCCGGCACTGTCTAAGTAAGAAATGTTAATGTGGTGTCCGATAAAAAAAACGATTGGAATGCACACATGGGTTGGAAGTGCAACACCTGTTTTGTACCATTCGATAAAAGCAATGTTACGTACTTGCCTTATGAGCGGCAAGCAATAACTCGACGTGATTAACGTGATAAGCAGATGGTATAAAAAGTCCGATAATTGATTCAATGTTTAGTAACCATAGACGATGTTAATTGTTCGATCACTTATTAAATATTGGCAACAATTGACGATATACTGGTTCGATAAAATATTAATTGTTTAAAAACAATTGACGATATTCTGGTTCGATAAAATATTAATTGTTTAACCACAATTGACGATATTCTGGTTCGATAAAATATTAATTGTTTATTAACAATTGACGATATTAATCGTTTAACAACAATTGACGGTATTAATGTTCGATAAAATATTAATTGTTTATTAACAATTGACGATATTAATCGTTTAACAACAATTGACGGTATTAATGTTCGATAAAATATTAATTGTTTATTAACAATTGACGATATTCTGGCCCGATAAAATATTAATTGTTTATTAACAATTGACGATATTAATTGTTCAACAACAATTGACGGTATTAATTGTTCGATAGTACCTGCAGTTGACACACACTAATTTTTAGCACCAATGACTTGTATTTATTTAAAGACCTCTAATAAATGTGAGACCTCGATAGTTAATTCCGCTTTTGGAAGCGCTAAGATACGAAAAAGGTAGTATCAGATTCCAAGTGAATCTCTTCGAATATGCAATTTGCAGCTCAATTTATGCATTCTCCCTACTCTGATTTAGGATTTTTCCCACTTACTGATTGATTCGGATCCTTGTAATTGGGTCCTATAAATTTAGAAAGAAGGGCGACGTGATTTAATTGGACAATACCTAGAGTGTGAGAGCACACTTTCTTCTTTCTCCATGCAAAGTGTATCGAGAAGTTTTGCAGGACACGTGCGAGCAAAACAATTTTTTGCTCGTCTCGTCGGACGAAAAAGGTCTAACTTTTGCACTTTTTGTTGGTTTTTATCGAAGTTTTAAAATTGCGAAATCGCTATGCTTTCCATGTTAAAAATTAACACATGAGTTTGCAAGTCGATGCCTGTCTAAGATAACGATGTCGAATGCATTCGTTCCCATGGTCTTACCATCGCACGTGCCCGTTTTTTGTATCGACGGCCGACGTGGATTTATGGATCGCATAAAAGTTTCTCTCAGTCGTTTGAAAGATTATAGTAAAGTATAGGTATGAGTTGACGTTTAGTTTGCAACGTTAATGAATAGAGAATTTATTGCCGATGAGGTGAATTATGGATTAATGCTACGTCAACATTATTAACACTTCCTCATCTACCGTATGGTTTATTGTACGTGTATTAAAATATTTGATGATACTTTCCTAACTATACAATTCTTAAGATTATTGTGCATTTGCAAAACGTAAATTTATTAGTTGAGCGAATGTTTCAATCTTTTATTTTTACAACCCGACCTAAAAATGTTTTCTCAAAGAGTAATTTTCAACGGATCGATTCGAAATTTAAAATATAAGTTTAATAGATCATAAACGCAAAATCTAAGGGTGCGCCCGATGCGCGGAATAAGGTGACACTCCCCTTACGTCAAGAGTTGTTATCCCTAACTACTCTTCAACTGGGACGCGCGCAACCTCAACCGAAACAAAAACTGTCCTACGATAAACCATCAACACTTGTAGTGTTGAAACAACTACTCAGCTAGTGACTAGACTATACGTATATGCCGGGAAAGAGAGAGAAGGTTCACCTAACCCTAGGCTTAATCAACCCGTGAGTCGTAGTGACTCCTACATGAGAGGGCGGTTCGCGAAATCACGCGATCATTCGCTGGCCGTGGGACCCACAAATGTCTGTGAAGACACCGGACTCTAGATCAAGGTAGACCTGAGCTAAGGTAACACTTCCTTGGCGTACTCATATTTACAAAGCCTTCTCTAAAATGGTTCAGTCGATGGGGACTGTCTGCCTTTTTCAATACGTTGAAAAAGCAGAGTAAAAAAAGACGTGTGCTTGGCCGGATCATATTTACAAAAGCCGTTTGATGCACTTCAGTAGATGGGGACTGTCTGTTTTATCAGTTATCGTTGGTGAAACAGAGAAAAAAACTTGCGCTTGGCTTGATCAAATTTACAAAGCCGTTTGAGAGATCACTAACCTTCCTCATGACTTCGATCCGGACGAGATGATCGGAAGAGAGAGAAGAGGTAATGATGGGGGGGGCGAGAAAAAAAATTGAGATGGTTTCCACTGAATAAAAAAATATTCGTGGGGCATAGTTGACGGTACAGGTCGGGATGGTTTGCTTCCATCAGTGTAGTCGAAGGGAACGTCCTTGAACCACACTGACGTAAACGGGAACTTTCATTGAGTACAAAAAAAAATCGTGGGGCCTAACCGTGGACCTACACAATCTATCGTCTCACAAAAAAAATGAAGCTAGCACAACTAAGGTTGACTCTACCAACGCTAGTGGTGAGTTTTGATGTGCAAAAAAAAACATCGTCATTTATTGAGAAGTCCTGCGGTGATCGGCACCGGAGAAAACTTCACTCTAAATGTTGTCTTACACAGGTAGTGTTAGTGCAAGACGGGGACGTTGTACCAGTGGAACGTATCCACTAGGGTACAAGGCCACAAAAGATCATAACATGTAACATAAGGGGGGGGTTTAGAAGTTGAACGATGGCTGGATCAAATTTACAAAGCCGGTTCTATCTAATTCGGTAGGCGGGGGGGGTTTGATTAATTTAAACGGGACTAAAGTGATCGTTATACACGAAAAAAAAAATTTAACAACAAAAAAAGATATACGAAAACTGACTGAAATTCGAAATGGTGACAACCGTCCGGGTTGCACCTAAATGTTTGCTCAAAAATATATGAAGTGACTCTACTGTATAAAACTGACGAATGTGAGAAATAATTTTTCTCCAAAAGGTCAAAACGTAACTATGAAATTAACGCATGACTAATGATAACATTGGGTAATCAATTCAATGTAATCCTAGTCTCTACTTGATTCAACTGAGCGATTGACTGGGTGATTAGGCCAATGGCTCGCTAAGCGTACCCTCTAAATCCATAAACAATAATTTCTGAAATGGTTGACTGAAAATTCAAAAAAAATTCGAGATTACAAAATGACACGCGAGATCAACAATGAAGCAAAAAGAAAAAAATGACCCGTTTATACTTTGGGGGCACGTAGTTTTCTGTCGTACGATAGGGACATAACAAATATCTCCCTTAACCTTACTGACTTAAAACTAGCTTAAAAATACCCAAACTTAACGCTAACTAAACCGATAACTAAAATTAACTAAACCGAAATCTAGACTAATCCTTACGTACTAAAAGCGCGAGAGAAAAAAAAATTACACAGAAAAAAAATGTTCCACGTCCCAAGTCTTAAACAATCTTAAGCCGTTGTGACTGTTGCAAGAGAGGGCGGTTCGCGAAGTCACGGGATCGTTCGCTTGCCGTGAGACCCACAATCACAAACAGAAACGCTGAACTCTAGCTTGGGTTGGACCCGAAAACGTGGTAAAAGTTGGGAGGCGTCAAAATATATGCCTCTGGGATGAACAGATCAAATTTACAAGTTCACCCCTAATGGGTTTGTTCTTCCTTAGACCGGCAGGTGTTATGACCGTGTAGCATAGTTGTAGTCAATCTATTATTCCCTAACAAAAGGTAAATTTCCCAGAGTGTTGCTTCGAGTTATAACCCCTTACTTCTGTACGAAATTCCCTTACTAAGAAGGTTCCTTTGGGGCAGATTTTCATCCGCCAAAAAAAAATAAATGGGACGATAATTCACCGGGGAATGGACTAAGCCCACGAAATTACTTTATAACCCTGGGGTTTGGATCGTCGTCCATATGTGGATCGACGTCCAAAAAAAATGTTTATCTAGCAGTGGAACCATGTCCAGCATGATAATTCGATAGCTCGATGAGAAGTGGGTCACTCTAAACAACTATTAACTATGACAACCTTACTACAAAAAATAAAATTCGGTAAAATTTTCTAAAGGGTATGTTACAAAAAAACTTCCCCTAAAGGGTGTGTTGCGACAAATGATTTGTCCGAAATTGGACACAAGTCCAAACAATACAACACGGCATGAGGCAATGTCTAATGCAATTGCATTCTCAGCCCTGATCTTAATTTCTAATCTCAAAAACGAAAACGAAAAAGCTAAAAAAAATCTATTTTAAACGGTACTCGATACCAGGAAAGAACGGTGAGGGATGGTGGGGGCAAGTTAACGTCGTGCGATTGACAATAAGACATGATCAGTGTGTATGAAGCGACAGTGACACATTGACCTCAACCCGAAATGATAACTAGATGTTACCCTACCACTAACTTAAAAAAAAAAATGTCACAATGGACTGGGATTCAAAACTCTTTGATTGATTTGATTCACCAAAGAAAACTTTACGTTAAACTTTAAATTCAAAAAAAACTCAAAAATAAACTTTAACTGACGTCAAACTTCAAAAAACTTTAAAAAACTTTAACTTAAATTCAAAAAAACTTTCAACTGAATTTGAAAACTTTCAATCTAATTTGAAAAACTATTAATCAAGTTTGAAAAACTTTTGATTAAATTCAAAACAACATTCCATTAATTTCAAAAAAAAATTCCCCTCAATTCGAAAAAAAAACTTTTCGTTAAACTGAAAAAAAAACTTGGCTCCAAAGGCCGATATTAAATTCAAGACGTCCCTCTTAATTCAAAAAAACTTGACGTTAAACTAAAAAAATTTTAATTTAAGTATCACTATTAAATTTAAAATGTTTACGTTAATTAACAAAACCTTGACGTTAAATTCAAAAAAAAACTTTAATTTAAATGGTAACATGAAATTCGAAATGTTTACTTTAAAAAAAACTTAAAGTTAACAATAACTCAAACTGCTCTAGATCAAACTCAAAATTCGGAAATACGTCTGCAAATGAAATTCAAAAAAAACTTTTACTATTCCACTAAATGTGTGCGTAAAATTTCAAAACTACACCCACAAAACTAACTTCGAAGATTGAACCTTGAAACTAAATTCAAAAAAAAAAATTTTAGAAAAACTTTACGTTAGATGTCCATACAAAATTCAAAATATTTAAAAAAAATAAATGCGTAACCTAATGAAGTGCGTAAATGCGTGACCCGTAGTCAAGCGTAAGAATGCGTACGAAACGCTTTGTGTCTTGTTCGAGACACATGCAAACAAAAAAAAAATGCGTAATAAGTGTATGGTGTTACTAGCATAAAATACGTATGGAAACGAGTGCGTAAATAACATGCGTACTTAAATATACTTGATCTAGATGTGAACATGTGTGCTAGGCACAACAAAAAAACTTTCTATCGCTATTTGCTAAAGATGGAAATAGAAAACAAGGTTCGCTATAAACGGTACGCAGTGATAATGCGTAACGGTGCGTAGAAGACGCAGATCAAAATCTTTCATCGTTAAATGCTGAAGGCTAATAAAAATTTGTTACTAAAATTTCCGATGTGAGGGAGGGTGGCATTGCTAAGGGATTGTGCGTTAGGGTGGTTTTCGTTCTACAGAAAGGGTTGCGAAATACAGGGTAGACTTTCAACGTCCGATATAGACGGTAAGGGTTCACACAAAAAAAAAATGGTGAAACGAAAAAACTTTAAACTAAGTTGAGTGACAAGTAAGAGTTTTCAACAAAATTTAAGGGTTGCGATATCATCGCCACGTGAGGGCGGTAAGGGTGTTCGCAGTTTTACGTCATGCACGGGACAATAAGGGTTGTACACGCCAAAACGGCATTATGAACCGATAAAAAAAATGTAGGTTGTTTCGGTCTACAGTCAGCGGTGGTCCGCACCAGACCTGACCTCTTCGATTCAACCTAATAAACACGCAATAAAAACAAAGCGAAATGTTATGGCGACATTTCCTTAAAAGTACAAAAAGCAAGGTAAAATGTTATGATGACATTTTACAATACAACGAGAAAAAAATTTAACAATAATGACTAAGGACTAAATACATTCGCAACGACACACACGCACTAAAAAAAATTCATTCATACATTCACACGAAAAACAAACACACACAAAAATCTTAATATTAAAATCGGGGCTTTAGTTTCTCTTAATTGGAGCATTATGCCCTGCAACGATTTTTTTCTTGGTCCTACTCTGTCTGGGGTTACAATGGGGACAAGTTTTTGTGGTCTCATCTTTTCTCCCACAACGATAGCAATATATACGTTTCTGCGGAACGGTACAACGCAACGCTAAATGTCCTGTGCCACCACAATTCCAACACAAAAGGGTGTTATTATTTGTCTTATTATGAATACGGCTCTTACACCCGAATTCACCATTACTTTGCTCGTCATTACGCGGTCCGCTAAAATTTTCGGACTCGTCCCGGGATAAATTTTCAATTTCTCTTACTGACATATTTTCTTTTGTCAGTATAGAGACGTTTTCGACCTGACCTGAAATTCGTAAGTGAAACTTCACGATCGGGGTTGATATTTCGAAATTTCTATTCGAATTCGCCGCTTCGACGGTACCGCGATCAACAGGGGGTTCTTTTGTAATTTCCTCCACGGTATTGGACCTAAAATCTCTCTCCGTCCGGGAGTCTGCTAATAGTAAGCCATAAGTTGACCTAAATTCCTCCAATTGATCTAAAATCCTAAGTTTGGAGTCTTTATCTTTTATTAATACGGGTTTTGATTTAAATAATCGATTAAAATAATGCGTTAGTTTCGTCTCTATGTTCATTTCTAGATTGGGTTTCTGATCACGCGAAACTTCTAAGCGACCAAGTAACTTTTTAATAATTAACACGCCTTCTTTTAAAGCTGCTAAATCTTCCGCAAAGGAAAACGGGTACCATAATAAAATGTATTTTTCACCCTGTTCCTCTTTCACAAGGGCTGATACTAATTCATCGCGTAATTCTCTTAATGAACCGTGAAAAGGTAAACCTCTAATCTTTAATTCGTATTGGACCTCGTCCTTTCGCAACTTGTCCGGTACAATCCTGAATGCCATTATTAATCGAAATGAATAAATTTAATTAAATACAAAAAAGAATTCGCGGAACACGACTCTACTTTGTTCTCTGAACAACTAATGGTAAACGGAAATACAATATTTGATCTTAAAATCGCGATAATTTTCACTTTTAAATTTAAATAGGGGGGCGTTATGGAATCTCGTTAGTCCATTCATGCGCGTCGGTACTACTTTTAAAATTGAAATCTTAATTCAAAACTTCGTGATTTACAAAATTTGACGTAATGTGCCAAAAGGGCTTTATCGATAGCTACTAAGTTGGGTGCCAAGTTATATTTTAACCTACAAAAATTAATTTGGAATTTACTTGATTTACAAACAAAAAAAATTCGATACCATAACATGCCAAAAGGGCTTTATCGATAGCCCCACGTTGGGCGCCAAATTATTATCCTGTTACACCACGTTCTGCATCCACGACACCTTTCCAACAGGTAATAAAAGGTTGGCTAGCTCAAAGTCGCGAAGGGGTGGGTTGGTGGAAGGAATGAAAGGGTCGTGTGACGGCACGTCGCAAAGCGTGTGTTTCCTATCGACGACCGGGCAATCCTCGATCGCGATTCTAAAAATTGTCAAAATCGGTGTGAATAATTTACACGGGGGGGGGGTTAAGTCAAAATCGATGGGGTTAATATACACGAGGGAGTTTAAATGGGCGCCACGCATACGAAGAAATGAATCTCTTTGAAGGGGACTGGTTATCACACCTTCCAAGCTGGTACGCGACAACTTGATGATCTTACAGCGAACTCTCACTCCGGAAAAACCTCGCTCAATGACCTTACCTTTACAGGAGGCGAACTTTCCGTTGGTGAAAATAGCTAAATAAACATTAACACAACAATAATAATAACACACAAAGTTGGGAAATAATAAAAATGTATTAAATAAAATAATATCAGGGGGGAGTTGACAAAGTTTACACAAGATACTATCAAATTTACATGTCTTGTATAAAAATAAATATGTACAGTTGACGGAACCTTTCCGTGTGGTTTCCGTTGCGAAACTAATACTCGTAAAACAATTACTCTTACAAAAATACAACAGGTTAATTTGCATGAAAGGGGGGCGTATTGAATACAGCACTCCACCGAAATAAATAGTTACTTAAGCGCAACTTGATAATATTCAAAACTATGATTCATAAAATTGATCATGGAACTTAATCAATGCAATTGATTGTCAAAATTCCCAACAACGGGACAAACAAACTTTAGCTACAATACTAAACTTGAAACGTTACGTTAAATTGTTTGGTTACATTCGGAACGCTCGAATGGCGTGGTAAAAGTTACGTTAATAATAGATAATAATATTAAGTTAAATAAAAGGTATACAAAATGGTTGCGATATCGTCTTCCAGGGTTGAACTGAACGTTCATAAACACAACTAATGGTCAATAGGACCAATTAACATCACAATCTTAAAAATATAAAAAGGTTTCTTACTTAATTTGGGTGGTTGATGTTCGACCTCTAGGTAAAGTCGATGACGGGTCCTTCAGGAGTGAGATCTCGTCTTCAGAACGTAGAATGAAGCTGAATGTGATGTCTCAAACCATATCAGAAGGGCAGCGTAATAACCAGCTTCCCAAAAACTCTTCAAATCGGAAGGTGGTGAAATAACAGGGTGGTTCACGCACTGTATTTCGCGATAAAATAGGGGTCTCCGTACGAAATAATTCACTAAGTTAGTTATTCGCGAAGTGACAAATAATTCAAGCCGGCACTGTCTAAGTAAGAAATGTTAATGTGGTGTCCGATAAAAAAAACGATTGGAATGCACACATGGGTTGGAAGTGCAACACCTGTTTTGTACCATTCGATAAAAGCAATGTTACGTACTTGCCTTATGAGCGGCAAGCAATAACTCGACGTGATTAACGTGATAAGCAGATGGTATAAAAAGTCCGATAATTGATTCAATGTTTAGTAACCATAGACGATGTTAATTGTTCGATCACTTATTAAATATTGGCAACAATTGACGATATACTGGTTCGATAAAATATTAATTGTTTAAAAACAATTGACGATATTCTGGTTCGATAAAATATTAATTGTTTAACCACAATTGACGATATTCTGGTTCGATAAAATATTAATTGTTTATTAACAATTGACGATATTAATCGTTTAACAACAATTGACGGTATTAATGTTCGATAAAATATTAATTGTTTATTAACAATTGACGATATTAATCGTTTAACAACAATTGACGGTATTAATGTTCGATAAAATATTAATTGTTTATTAACAATTGACGATATTCTGGCCCGATAAAATATTAATTGTTTATTAACAATTGACGATATTAATTGTTCAACAACAATTGACGGTATTAATTGTTCGATAGTACCTGCAGTTGACACACACTAATTTTTAGCACCAATGACTTGTATTTATTTAAAGACCTCTAATAAATGTGAGACCTCGATAGTTAATTCCGCTTTTGGAAGCGCTAAGATACGAAAAAGGTAGTATCAGATTCCAAGTGAATCTCTTCGAATATGCAATTTGCAGCTCAATTTATGCATTCTCCCTACTCTGATTTAGGATTTTTCCCACTTACTGATTGATTCGGATCCTTGTAATTGGGTCCTATAAATTTAGAAAGAAGGGCGACGTGATTTAATTGGACAATACCTAGAGTGTGAGAGCACACTTTCTTCTTTCTCCATGCAAAGTGTATCGAGAAGTTTTGCAGGACACGTGCGAGCAAAACAATTTTTTGCTCGTCTCGTCGGACGAAAAAGGTCTAACTTTTGCACTTTTTGTTGGTTTTTATCGAAGTTTTAAAATTGCGAAATCGCTATGCTTTCCATGTTAAAAATTAACACATGAGTTTGCAAGTCGATGCCTGTCTAAGATAACGATGTCGAATGCATTCGTTCCCATGGTCTTACCATCGCACGTGCCCGTTTTTTGTATCGACGGCCGACGTGGATTTATGGATCGCATAAAAGTTTCTCTCAGTCGTTTGAAAGATTATAGTAAAGTATAGGTATGAGTTGACGTTTAGTTTGCAACGTTAATGAATAGAGAATTTATTGCCGATGAGGTGAATTATGGATTAATGCTACGTCAACATTATTAACACTTCCTCATCTACCGTATGGTTTATTGTACGTGTATTAAAATATTTGATGATACTTTCCTAACTATACAATTCTTAAGATTATTGTGCATTTGCAAAACGTAAATTTATTAGTTGAGCGAATGTTTCAATCTTTTATTTTTACAACCCGACCTAAAAATGTTTTCTCAAAGAGTAATTTTCAACGGATCGATTCGAAATTTAAAATATAAGTTTAATAGATCATAAACGCAAAATCTAAGGGTGCGCCCGATGCGCGGAATAAGGTGACAAAGTAGTAGGGCCTTTAGTCCGACCGTAATAACTAGTTATTGTAATAATGGCCATGCTAATAGTCAGAGATCAAATCTGGAATTAATCATCCATTTGTAAATTCTAGATTCTACCAATCAGATTACTGTAATTAAGATTGGATTGTAGTAGAGCTGGTATAATCCGATGCGATCTTATTTTCTGTAATATAGAATATCATAAATAAGGATCAATTTGTTATTTGATCTAATTTATTGATTGGTAGGTACGGGCATAAGATTATCAGTCAATGATGAACGTCAGAAATTGTTTATTAAATAAATTTGAAAGGAAGGTGCTTGCAACTTCGATGCTTAAATATATGCAAACTTAATTAGAGAGATATACCTCGTACATATACAAACAAATCTTCCGTATATAAACAAGAACGTAAACCTCGTACTTGTCAAGCTGACGTTAACTAGACAAGAACAGAATGACACTTATTAATTTTAAATGTCACAAAATACAGTAGTTTAGGCGAAGTTATTATTTTCTGCAGGAATTTCCTTGCAAATCTTGCCTTTTCTGATAAACAAATATTAATTAAATCATTCTATAACAGTATGAAACGTAATAATAAAGCTTTTGTTGACATTTTGCATACATTTATACCTTTCATAATTTTTGACAAATCCCATTAAAATACAAAGTCTGCACATTGCACACTTCAAAACTTAATAAGAATCGGTGCTGTTGACATTTGTAAGCAGGTTGAATTTAGCTTACCAATTAACAGAAAATGAATTATATTTTGAAGAAAATTTGGTTAAATATTATTGCGAATAAAGTTTTTTGATGACGTTTATGACAAAAATATGGAACAGAGTTTATCTATTGCTTGTTTAAAATATTTATTACTATTTCCATTCAAGATGATATCTTTTATAGTTTACCAAAAATTAACATAACCTAACATTTGAAGACTAATGCTAAAATCAATATTCCTAGCACGTTGTTCTAACTTTGTAACACTTTGACAAGAATTATAGGTTTGATATCGACTATAGAAAACAAAATGTTATTGCTCAAGAAAATGCTAATTTAATTTAATAATTTTACTTTAAAGTAGGTACATACCTACGTACATGGTTCTTATAAATAAGTTATTTTATATGCATTGCTTAAATAATAACATTTCGTTTTATTCAGGAAAATTTCCTTTTGGTACTACTCGTATCTAATATTATAATAGTTGGGAAATAAATTTTAAATTATTTTGAACTTTGTGCAAATTCAGAATATTAAATTTAGAGTATGTACATCAATTAAGTTGCAAATATTATGTATGTTGAATTAAATGTATTAAATTAGGAAAACGTTTGTAAAATAGCGATAAAAGGTAGCATCATGAAGTGTACAACAAAAACATTCAGCTTAGCTTTAATTGCTACTGCATATTTAATTAGATTAAATTAAAATGCTTAAATTGCCTTAAATCAGCTTATTTAATGGCAATTTAGTAAATTGTTCGCCTCTTTTAACTTTAATAGAATGTTACGAGTTTGTTAAACTTGAAAATATATTTAAGATTCATTATTTAACACTTATATTATTACAACAACTGTTTAACATAAGTTTATTATATCTGGTAGCTTTTAACACAAAGTGTTAATTTTTAGGTAGGGTAAATTTGGAATTCTAATACCTTGCTTCTTTTAAGGCGTCAAAAGTTGTTGATTTAAGATTTGGTTGTAAAATTTGTTCAGAATTTGAGTTGAGCTTCTTATTTACATTTAAAACTTTTAGCAAATAATCGATTTTGTCAAGTGTTGTTAAAAGTAAATAGTCTAAGTTCGTTTCTCAAGCGGTTGTTTTGAATATTAAATGCGCTTCTTACGCCCTAATTGCAACTAAGTGTAAATTTAAGCCATAGTAATTTAAAGTTCCAATGATACCCGCTGATAACTTGTGCTAATCGTGAACATTCAAATTCTACCGGTAAACTTTACCGGTTTTGCTGATGGGGTCGGACGGCTGAATTAGGAGTTCAGCGATGCGGAAAGCAAAGAGGAGGAGTAGCTCTGAACAGCTAGAATATCCAACTTTTGATGCGTGTGCTTCGAGTTCTAATATAGGAGCTTGCCTAATATGTAACCATATTTTAAACGAAACTTTCGGCATTTCATTTGCATGCATTTTTCAAACAAAGAACTATTTCACTGTTAAATCGGCTTTTACAAAGCTTAATCGCATTTCAAGTTTAAAATCAATTCTGTTTTATTACAAAGTAACTGTAAAATATTTAAGACTATAAATAAATACATAATGTAAATTAAAACATGCCACAAACAAATTTTATTTAATAAAACTAATAAAAATGTTATACATTTTAATAATGTTGTGACTGAGTAGTAGCAAAAACTCGTTTTGTTGTCAAGGGTTTATGTCATGTTCATTTACAAATGTTTTAATTGCTTTATGACCATTTTGCTTTGAGAGAAGTTATTCATAGGCGTACTCAATATTCGAACACTTTTTTAAAATCCATTAAAGCAATTAAAAAGCCATCGCAAAGAAACTTTATTACGTAATTGATACAGTTCTCTGCTTTTATATTAATTGTCAAGTACTACCTACACATAAAAAAAGCTTTTTTCACAAAACCTTAGGAATTATCTGTAAGGACTTTCATCGTTCAGATCAAACACAAATACCTCTTCTTCTAAGTAAGTAACAATAAGCTCTGACGGAAGTAATCCGCACCCATTCAGTATAAAAATTTTCGGTTTGCAGGTCTGTTGTTTAATTTTTACGAAGCAAAACTTCACTACATCCGATTGAAACAAAATTGTCCTTTGTCCACCGATGGAACTATTGGAAAATTCATCTTGTCAAGTTTACTTTCGAATAGCTGTCGTATTTTTTGGTCGGTTTACTTTTGTTTGTACGTTAATATAGTAGTTCATTTCTGTCATTCTGTGATACAGATGAACTGCTTTCCGGTTGGGTTTAATTTCAAAAGTTTAAAAAAACTACATTCGATGGGATACTTTTTTAAACGTTTGGTTGTTTTGTTGTGTGAATAATATAGTGTTCAAGTAAAGTTAAGTTAAGCTTTAAACAGTTTTGGAATACTGAGAAATTTTTGAAGTCTCGTAAATACCTATACAGATGCGAATTTTTTTATAAATTTTATATATAAAAATTTTAAATTTTATATATAATATAGATTTTCTGTAGAGAATTTTCTGATTTTTATTTTTGATAATACATTTGTATTTGTACAACCATACATACTGAGATATTTATAAAAAAAAACTCTTTTCTGATTTCTTTGACGCGCTGTAAAACATTAAGCCGATAAGAAACCTTTGAGGACTTTTTACATATAACATAATATTATTTCTAACAATAATACAATAAAAACTGAAAAATTTAGCTCGATTGCAGTTTTTTAAATCAGTCCACGCATTTCTGTCTGGATGATGGGGCTAACAATGTTTGATAACTATGCTGTTTACGAGGGTTTAATAAATATACATACCATTAAGGTGCGTTCTGACCATTAGAATTTAGTTCTTAACTTTTTATTTGGTTCATGCTTTCCAAAGTAATTCGAATCGACAGTTACAAATAAAATGGAGCAAATAAATGTTCTCATATAAAAATTTTAAGTTAATGTCAATCGCAGTAATGTCATTCATTTTCATTTTTTTTACAATAACACGTAAGGTACTTTCTCGAGCGTACTTATTTTTATAAGCATCTAGTTTATGATTCCACAGGCGGTCATGCTGTCGTAATTCTAGAAAATGTAACGTAATATTTTCTGACCACCTTAGAATTATTTTATTATTTATTTTTGCACTACACTACAGTTACACGTCGATAATCGAATCATTCAAATCGACTGACAATAGTTCACACGGATTAAACACGGAAAAGCGTTTTTACTCGACAGAAAACAAAAGCTCCACGAACAAATGTCTAAATGGGTCAAATTTTTTGGAATCAACAAATATTAAAATATAGTATGCTAAAATTGACCAATTTGGGTTATATGGAATAATAATTTCTTCCACTTCTTTAGGTTACCTAATTAACATAATCCTTATGTAAGGAGGGTTTCGTAACACAAAATCGTATATAAACCAGGAACTTTAGTGTCGATTACGTCGAACTTTATAACCTATTTCGGCTACCTTAATGACGATTTCAGAAAGAGAAATGTTACATGTCATTGAAAAATAAATTAGATACATACTCATCCTTTTAATGTGAACAATACCCCTGGTTAACTAAATCTATAATAACTATTATAATAAGCAAAATACCAATTCTGTCCTGTTTAAACAAAGTGCCCTGTATAATATATTATAACAAAAATATGTGATAATTATGTAAGTGAATACCTCTCGTTTAGTCTAACCATATTAATTACTTACATTATATTAATTAAAAAGATATACAATTTCCTTTTACCGAAATTATAGCATTAAATTTTTGCTTTATCGACTATAATATTTCAGTAAAAATTAGTAGCAATAGAATTCGCGTTATATTTTTTTAAATAAAGCTGTTTAGCAATAATTCATTTTTAAGTATTGTAAGAAACAATCAAGAGTAGGAGCATTTTGGAACAAAGCCAACTTATACTTCAAATAAAGTGGTTTGTGAAAAATCTGAACAAAACTCCACAACAGTTTGACTACGTAGATAATAATTTCAAGCATAAATTACACTAAATAGATACTCGAAGCTGAACCAATCGAACCACAGAGTATTGAAAATTTGACACCGAAACAGTTTTACAATGATGATAACGAAACAAAAGACCTCAACCAATACAACGTATTAATTTTTTATTCGAAAAAATATAAGTCATGCTTAATAATGAATAAAATTTTATGTCGGCATGTTTTTATTGCATAGGTATGTACCTAAAATCGAATTGAAAGAATTTAAATTTAGGAAATTTAAAAAATCATTTTGAATTCTAATTGGAAAATAATACTACCATAAAAAGAGCATTATCCAGGACATACCTTATTTAGAATAAATAATAGCAATGAAATACCTATAATGGATATCTAAAAAATGTTGCATGGTATATAATAAATTATTAATTACTATTTGCATTTCTTTTAACGTTGTACGATTAATAACATAGGTTATATTTATATAACCTAAAGAATTATGAATAATTCAAACCTACGAATATAAAATAATATACGGATAATAATTATTATATCTGGACCTTAAAGCCAAACAGTATTAAGTCCACTTTTCATTTTTAAAGATTTTGAATAATAATTCAAATAATTCAGTTTTTCCCTCTCTTTCCAATGGTGATGCATATTAAGTCCAATTATTTTCCGTTTACGAAATAGGTGTAGGTAATTCATATAAAGTCATCTATTAAACAGAGCCAAACAGTATAAGGGCAAATAGGTCATATAAAATATGTAGATGGTTATATCAGACATTTTTTTATATCTGTTGAACTCAGGCCAATCCAATAATAGGCAGAATTTTAGATATTTTATTAATCAACTCTGTATGAGTATCATAATAGGTTTTTAAGTTTTCATTATCAAAACGACAATTTGGCTGAATTGTAACATGTGATCAAAGGGGTAAATATGAACCTCCGAATAAGATTGGCCTAAATGTAAGAAACAACATCAAAGAGCACATACAAAAGTTCCTGAGTTTAGAATTATTATGTTATTCCAGGAATAAATCCCAGAGAATTTATTAGGGCAGTAATCTTAATATATCGGTTCTTCCATGACGAATGTGTAGATAACCAGATTCCCAAAGAAGAAATTCCCAAGTAATGTCTGTATGCTGAGATTTTCAATTCGAAATTTAATTTATCCTTCAAGGAACCAGGGAATGCTATACGTAACAAATTTAACGAATACGTTATTTAACTCAATACCATGAATTAGAAAATATTTATAAACTATTCCAGATGCAGATAATCGGTATAAACTAAAACGACATGATAAGGAAACTTACAATACACAGGCGAATACCAAAATTCTCTCGGTTGATTCATAAAAGTGCTTACATCACTCTTCTAGAGTATAGAGGACATATTCACATGGAGATAGATACCACCAATCCCCAAATAGGAAGACGGAAGAAAGATTCTTTCAATTTTGTATAAGCATTTCATTTAACAATTAATCATAATCGTTTAATATGGAAAGTGGTTCATGTGAAGCTTTTCTTAAGAAACATCTAGTGTCTTACAGTTTAAAATGTACTTCAATTAAGAAAATTTTGAACAAGTCGATTTCAATAGAGCTACCAAAGGACCAAATCGGAAAGAGAAACGTAATCTTAATCCCCAGAGAGTTGTTCCAAATTCAATTCTTTTCGAACCAGTACAAGAACAAAAAAAAGTACTAATAACAAGATTTACAGAAATTGCTAATATGGGTTACCTAAAAGATTCCACAAATATTAAAAAATCTTCCACATGAAAATATAAAAGATGACAAAATTATTTTTATTTCCGTCATATACAATTTTGTTTGTTTGTTATTTGTAATGATAAAATTAATATTAATATATTGTATTTTACTTTTGCTTTTATGCATTAATTAGAATTTAAATTAATTAATGTTGGTTCTATTGGCAAATTACCATGGTTTTCTTAATTGTAACACAAACTCAAGTCAATTTTGCATAGTAATTCTTATCAAGAGCTAAACAGTATTAAATCGCAAAATTGAATATTAAGTTGCAAAATATAAGTTTATTATTAGAATCAAACATTGTTAAGTCCCATAACTTATAGGATTAATATGTACTTGAAAATATTGATAATTACGTACAATATCAAATACTGTCATCAATTACATTAAAAAGTATTTATCTTGCAATTACAGCCCTGCGAGGACAGTAACAGCTCAAGGACTGTTGTCTTCGGGCTGTAATTGTATGTAATATGCCAAGGGAAATGATAATAATCAAATATTTCCGGAATACAGGCATTATGATATTGACTTCCAAAGGACTGTTGCACGAGTGAAACCTCGTAAAATTACTCTCAAAGGGCAGCATCCTGTATATTTATCACTTCCCAAGGTATTTTAAATTTTACTTAAGTTAATTTTACTTATACCTGTTTTGGACATTAAATGTATAGGAAACCGCCAATTCATCTCTTTATGATTTTGGTGCATTCCTCGGAAAATTTACCCCTGTTGCGATCCGATCCAGATATTGAAAACTTGGAGGCTCTTTTTTCATATCAAATTAAAGGGTTTTAGAAAAAAATTGATTGTGTTTGCCAGTTATTTCTACACGAAAGTATACCTAATGATTGGACCAGGGACGTGCTCAACCAACTTTTTTCAGGGGGGAGCAATCCTCAATTTGCCAACTGAATCAATTAAAAATTGCCAACTTTTTTTAAGTAATTGGGTATAAATTGGGACATAAAAAGTAGATCATTTTATAAATACTAAAAATATAATTTTATTTACAATATTATACATAGTACATGTTATTAAAGTAGATTAATATTGAATAATTGTTATTCATTTAGACGGATTCTTCTGTTCTTTAATTCGGACCACACATTGATGACTCTATCTAGATGAATGTTGTCAGTAATATCAACTTCGCGGCTAGGGTTATATAACCAGCCCCGCTCAAATCAAAATTTCCTATTGACTATTGGATAGTATAAGGTTTATATAGTAAACTGTAAAAATATTTAGGTGAAAGCGGGTCAAACTTTTGAATAAATCGAATTTGAACTTTGCACATTTTACACATTCAGTGACGCGCATGAGGGACGATTTGTGGAATCTCCCCATTCTGTTCTCAGTCCGTGCAAAAAGATATACCCTAACACTTAGAAATTGACGACACGATTGACGGCACCATTCGTAAGCGTAACATCTATTAAAGGTTATTGTTTACCCTTTATTTTTTGTTTTATTCCATATTTTGGGGGTGATAAGTAAAAGTATACTTTTAAAAGCTATATCCCGGTTTTATATGATCCCTATTTAATTGATCCCGGTTGGGGTGAATTAATATTCCTCAAGTATGTTTAGTCCAAGTGGTATCGTTTAAAAAAACCGCCCGAAGGGCGGTTTTTAAAACGACCCAACCATCTGTATCGAATCCCACACAAATAACGGGTGATACATTTTGATTTTCACTCATTCCGACCGGGCACGGCAAAGCCAATAGCCGCGGTCGCGCCGGCTGTTATGACTTGTATCCCCTGGCATGAATGTTGCCGATTTCCGCACTTTTTTCGGATTCTATCGATTCTTCGATCATTTTAACCGTCTACAACGGCGTCAGAGTCACATTCGGACCGAAACATACCCAAAAAATCCGGATATTACCCCAATTTTTGTGAAATTGCATGGGGGCGTGGCGTATTCACCAGGATTTTTAATTATTCGAAATAAGGGTTATTTCTCAAGGGTTCACCCAAAATAATTTTTCTATAGACTCTATTAACCATTCTCTTTACAGTAGTCAATAGGAAAATTTTATTTGGCTGGGGCTGGTTACATAACGCGATCCGCAAAACCGTGTTGTTCGAGGGGTTGTCTTTATATTTCCGGACTGGGCTGTTTTGAATTTTGATGCAATTTTTCATTATGTTGTTTTTTAATCACATATGCCTTGGTAACCTGTGTGGCAATTTACAAAACAATTGCATCATTATTAATTTTATTATCTGTCAGTTTGTGTCGTCGCGAGTTGTATATGTATCGAAATGAATAAAATCGAATACCGGGCTGTTATAAAATTCCTTACAAAACAAGGAAAACCTCCAAAAATTATTCTTGAAGAAATGTTGGCTGTTTACGGGAATGATTGCCCTTCTAAGTCAGCTATTTGCGAGTGGTCAAAATTGTTTAAACATGGTCGAGAATCACTGAATGATGATCCCCGTCCAGGGCGCCCTGTTGACGTGATCACTTCAGATGTTGTTGAAAAAACCAAGTGTTTGGTACTGGAGGATGCAAGACTAAAGAAGCGACAATTAGCAGCTTGAAGAGCGAAGAGTGAAAAGTGAAGAGACGTGGAAAACTGACGCAAGGTGTCTTGTTGCTCCACGGCAATGCACCAGTGCACAAGTCCAGACTTTCAAAAGCTGCTGTAGCTGATTGTGGCTTCGAAGAAATTGAACATGCGCCTTTATAGTCCAGATATAGCACCTGGTGACTATATTTTGTTCCCGAATCTCAAAAAAACCCTAAGGGGGACAAAATTTAGGGACAATGACGAACTTATAGTAGCTGTTGAGGGCCATTTTGCGGAAAAACCAAATGAATATTTTTATACTGGATTAAAGATGTTATTGAAACGGTGTTATACCTGTATTCAAAAGCAGGGGTACTATATTGAAAAATAAAATTTTGTTGTTGCTCTAGTCTTTTGTTTTCATACCTAGTCCGGGAATATAAAAACGACCCCTCGTAGTAAAGCAATTTTTGAGGAATCTTACAACTTTTAGGACAAATATTTGTCCTTTGCGGCCCTAAATAAAATAATTATGAATACTTAAATTAAAATTTTTTATTACATTTTACACTGAATGTTGGTTTCAACAAAAGCAAAACTTTTACGCATTATTTAATTAGTAGGCTTTATACTAATAGTAGGCTTTAGTTCGGAAGGTTTTACAGTAGGCAAAGAATGCTTCTGTTTACCTGAATGAACGATTTGCCGTAGTGTCATTTGCAGCGGCGGCTCGTGACTTTTCCATTTGAGGAGGCTAATTTTACAGCTTAACTACCTTATAAAATAAAACTTACAAAAAAATTTAATAAAATATTAGTAGACACGTGTTTCGGGCTCGTTGGCTATCTTCAGTACTGTATACAATGGAAAAAATTGTTCGATGAGTGCAGAGTGTTTTTTGGAAAAAATGCTGTACAATAATTAATATACAGATTAATATTATTTTAAGTCATTCGAAATTTATGAAGTTTTAAACGTAAGACGGCGACTTTTAGTATTCGCCAAGTGATCGATGATATTCTCGTAGAATTCATTATTTCGAGACAATAAGGTAACGAATTCCTTTTCAATAGACATTACCGCGACGTTACTTAACCGATTTTGGTTCATCGTATTACGAGTGTAAGTTTTAATACGTTTTAGTGTGGAAAAACTTCTTTCAACCGAAGCCGATGTTACCGGTATGGTGACGACCACACAAAAGTTTGTAAAATTCAGGCATACAACTGTGTAAATAATTTTTGAAAGTAAAATCTAATATCTTTGATGGAGTCCTACATTGTCCAAACATTTTGGGGTCACTATATGCTACCGATAATTCATTTTTGAGTTGGATTTGATCAAAAAATGGATACTGCTCTAATAGACTATCTAATAAATTTTGAGGAAAGTTTTTCTTATAATCTGAAAATTTGGCAAATGCTAATAGATCAAAAAATTTTAATTTATGTAAGTCTGCAAATCTAACTTCAATTTGCACGATAACTATTTATAATTAAAATTATTTAATATAAAAATTATTTTACAAAGTAAGTTTACTTTGTAAAATTGAAAATACTACGTCTGTCTGTTCAAAAAGTAATTTAAATGTTTCTAATAAAAAGCAAAATTTTGATTCATTTAAATATTTGAGAGTCGTTTTTAAAATCATCGCTGTCGATTATAAAATTAAATACGTCAATTAATTTTTTGTTTTCTTAATTGCAATGTAAAAATACTGCACTTCAGTTTTATACGTGTACAATACAAGTGATTATATTTTTAGAACATATGTATGAATAATGCAAAGATTTGCAGGTGTCTCTTTGATAAGACCCACACACATAAATATGAGTCCAGCCTCAAACGTGTATAAAATTACTATCTTCGTACAATTAGTAAAATTACACAGACTAGTATGCGCTTATGTTACAAGCTTATTACTTACAATTCATTTGTTATTCGCTCATGTTGATACTGAAATTTACTAAAGATTAACCTCTATGACGTATCTCAGACGTACTACCGTATTCTGGGTTGTCTAACTCTGTGCTAATAAACTAATAAAATAAAGAAAGGCTAGCCTCTGGATATGTTGTACTATTTCGAATTAATTTATTTCAGGCGTAAGTCAAGTTCTTAAGCTAATTTCACTATTAAATTAAATTTTGATTTAAACAAATTCAAAAAAAATTAAAAATTGGAAATAATACTAATTTAAAACGAAATATAAATAGCAAGTCCGTCCAACAATTTGAGAGGAGGCCATTTGCAGTTACGAGTGTAGTGTGTTTTTTCCATGTGTATGCGGTACTGATGATAGCAAATAAGCTTGAAACATATGTCTGCCGCTCACGCGCTTGTGATTGCAAAATTTTATTTTATTATTTAATTATTTCAAAATTAGTAACATTGTGTAACTAAAGTAACGTGTTTAGTTACAAAATATAACTAAAATAGTTACAAAATATAACTACGCACGTTATTTTGTACAGTTGGTATGTACAGTACAGTTGGAGAAAATAGGAATATTATATTATTTTATTACTTGAAATATTTTGGAGTTGATAAAATTTTTACAAACCTAGTTTTGGTTTAGCGGCTTTTGCCAACTTCACCAACTTTTGGGTGATTTTGCCAACTTTCTAAAGTATTGGGGGGGAAGCTCCCCCCTCATCCCCCCCCATGAGCACGTCCCTGGATTGGACTAAACATAGCAGGGCATCAAATATTTCGACAATCATGGGACAGTGCTTATAGGATTAAACCTTGCAAGAGATCGCGATTGGACTAAGCTCTGCTATTAAGTGTAAAATAATATAGAAGTAGATACAAATTATTTTGGGTATCCAAATATCCGACAATGTTGTTAAAAAATTGATAACGGAAGAATTTAGTGAAAGCATGACAGAACAAGTTCATCAAAAATCAAAAGGGAGTTTTCGTAGAGCATGAAATAACTAAAAGAATATCCCCAATAGCACCTTTCCAAATTCAACCTTTCGCCATTTATGGTGAAAATATATTGTATATAGTTAGAAGAAAAATTGGAAATCTTGGAAATTATACTTCCTGAAAAAACTGAAGGACACATAATCTCGTTTGAATTTTGCCCAACTTCTAATGTCGACGGAAAATCAGAGATATTATCTGTTTCAGTTAGACAACATCATCAAAAATTATTTAAATATCAATCGTTGTTCTTATAGAATGCTTTTGAATAGTTTATAATCGTAATTAAATATATTTTATTTTTAAATAATGTGTTTATTTGATAATAAACACATTAAACAAATTATTTATTACAAATAACAATATATTATTAATTATTTGTTTAGATGTCAATAAAACAAATTTATTTGTAAATTATTAATTAATTCGACGTGTGTGTTTTTGAAATCTTCATATTTTGGATTATCGGTTTCGCTATTAGCATCATGAGATCCAATAATTAAATTATTTTACATAATTTATTAATACTGAAATAAATAATTTCTGGTTTTTAAAAATTTTATATGATTAATTTTATTACCAGTTAATATTGTTAATACTATAACAAATGCGGCATAAATTAAAAATAATGCGTGTCCATCAATTGGCCTCTCCATTTTTTAATTTTTAAATTTTCATTGTGCTAACTCTAAGGTGGGACCAACTTGACGCAACCCCACACTTTGCAGTTTTCTATTTTTCCTAATTTCATTGGCAAGGGCTCGCAAAATGCTCGGGAATGATGTAATTTATATTGAAAATCTTGGGTTCGTTAAATTTTTATTTAGGTATTATTTAAAGATTTTTATTTAAATATTTACTTTTGACACAACGTTAAGTTATCCCCTCATTTTTAAAATTTTGTCAAAAAATAATTTTTTCTTCACATCATTCAAAAGCGTTCGTCAAATGCAGGCGAATGCTGTAAATCACTTTAAGATAATACAACGGATATGATTTCATTTCGAAATTATTCTTCAAAAATTTTAGAAAGCTCCGAGCAAGATACTTTAGAATTCAAAATATCTTAAAATGTTCTTTCTGTCCTCACTACCAACCCATTAATAAAATAAGGGACAAAATTTCAAACGCGTAGTCATTAAGTGATAATTTATAATTTAAAAAAGTATGAAAATTTTATGTTCCGGAATATAATTCAATGGATTTAGCCAGATTACAGTGCTTAGCGACAGTTTCTATTAAATTATTTTATGATTACCATATTCCATACAATCGCTTTGCATATGCAACAAAATTTCCAACTTTCCAACCAACTTTCGCTTTACCCGGATTAAAATTTTCAACAATTCCTCGCAGATGGTATTTTTCTTTTCTCCGGTTATTATGAAATGCATACTCGATAATTTGATGGTCATGTCTTCTACATGACCTATGCGTCGTTACGCTGAGTTTTCGCTTTACAAGTTCTCCAAAATTTACATGTTGCATTTAATTTCCAAAGCAATCCGCATTGGACATAAATTAAATTTAAATCTCCTCCCTGGGCAGATTAGCTCTTAGTTTCATACCTCCACTATAATTATTATAATAATAAATTAAATTTTAAAAATAAAATACCTAAGTAAACAGGAAAATATTTTTATTGTAGCATAAGCTTTCAGTAGTGTCTCATCAGATGTTTGTTAAAGAAGTTGATACACTATGGAATACGGAATTATTATTTACACTACTGAAAGATTACGCAACAATAAAAATTATTTTCATGTTTAATAGACTATTTTATATTTAAAGTCTAATTTATTATAATTTTCAGTAGTTAAAAATCATATATTTAAATAATTATTCTATAACTATTTTATTATTTACATAATATCTGTTTAAAACTTGCAGGAATTTAAAATTTATATGGTTTTTATAACTATTAAAAACTTCTCTAATTTGTATTATTTAATGTTTAGCTCCATTTGAAATTGTTTTATAACTAGCAGTTTACTATTTTTTATCCTCTGTATGAAATTTTCAGGAATTTAAAATTATTATGCCTTTTTAGACGGTCGCCAGCTTAGCGGTTAAGTACGTTGCTGCTAATGCTAAATACCTGGTTCAACTCCGGACTCAGTAAAACTTTATTCTGACCGTCTGCCCTCGGAAGGCAATGGCAAACCACCGAGGTGTAATCTGCCTGGTACAGCCTCTCTGGAGATGAAGTGTATACACTTCCCGCGGTTCGGAGCCCGCGTTAAGCAGTAGGTCCCCTATGTGTGTGATAATACTTCAAACGCACAACACATTCATAGGAGAGAGGTTGCCTACGTCTGAAATCAGGCACGGCACTTGAAGAAGAAGAAGATGCCTTTTTAATCTCCTTTGTAAAATGTACTGAATTATTTTTCCACTATAAGTATTTTATAATAAACTATCAGTTTAGCGTCTAAAAATTTTAAAATTTTTGTCAAAAGTGAAAAACAACTTTAGTGAAAAGCAACTACCTACGATTATAACTCAATAAATAAGAATATATCTTGCTCGGAGCTTTTTTTTTAAATTCCTGAAGAAGAGTTTGGAAATAAAAGCGTTTATATCTCCAATTATGATTCTACCCGTTCAGGTATAATTTTTTTAACCATATGTTCAAATTATATTTAATTTATTAACGACGGCTAATAGTTTGATAAAATTTTAAAAGTTGGTACAAAATAATTTTGACGTTTGAAAATTTAAATTTTTACACGTTTATCTATGTAAGTAAATCGTTCTTTTAGCGCCAGTGGTGATGCACCATAATTCTAGGTTAACTTAAATTGAAAACAACTATCGCATAGTTTATAGATAATTTCGGACTCTTTAAGAAGCATTGAATTATTAACATTAAATTATTAAATATAGAAGTAGTAAAAAATCAGTAGCTTTGGCTTTACAGTCATTTTAAGTTAGAAATAACAAAAAATTTTTAATAAGGCTACCCCCTGAGGATCTAAATTGTGACAAAAATTTAAGTTGAAATTTTTTCTTTAGGAAGCGTCTTGACTTACCACATACGAATTTTGTATTGGTCAGTGGGAGACTGTGTATTATTGCTTCCGAAAAAATCCTCTCTCCTGCAGCTTATATTCTATAAAATATATGTTTAACAAGCTGTTGGCCAACCCAATATTTTTATTGGAATTAAACCGAAATATCTCGGATAGAACTAAGTTGTTCATGATGTTGTTTATATAATAATATATTAGTTCTCATATGCCAGACAAGTATAGCTTAACAGTTAAAGTGCGTTGATTGTTAATGCCGAGGTACATGGTTAGATCCTAGGTGAAGTAGTAAGGACTTTATTTTGAACATCTACTTTCGATGGGTAATAGCTCTATATTTTATGAAGTAGCGTATTACGCTTTTCGTGGTTTGAAGCTGACTTTAAACTTCATTGGGCTATAATTCTTTGATTTATTATTAATTAACAACTTTTAATAAATTAATATTTAAAATGTGCAAATATTAGAAAAGTTTAGAAAATCTAAACAAAATCCAAAATGTTATTCAATGTTAGAGCGGAAATTTACGAAGTAGTTTCTTCGAATTAAATAAAAAATTTAAATCGATATAAAAAGCAATGAAAACAGAAAAAATGAAATGAAATTGGTAAGAGATATTATATTTATTTAAATACATCACATAATAGCAGGTTCGCTACCACCCTATTGCTATTTAATTGGAGCACTGATATTCTATAATTTAAGTGTACATAAATTCGATATTTTATTATAAAAGTTGTAATATTATTATCATATTTTATTATGCATATTAAACCAAAGATAATAAAACTATTATTGTTGTAATTGTTAAAGTTAATTTATAGTGCTTAATTTATACCTACCTACATTATAATATATAAAAAATTAAAATCAGAATTTATTGTTGATTGATACTAGGAATATAATTATTTAACTTTCAATAATTTTTTAAGAAACAAATTAATGGTACTTTTAACATTTTGAAACCGTTAAATATTTTCAATTAATTAAACGTAGTACCAAAACCTACATCAAACACTTATTTGAAGAATGGATACAAACTTTTGGGTTCATTAAAAATAGTAATTTATTAAGGTATCAGCTGTTATTACAAGTCTTACAAAATAAACTTGAAAATTATTCAATTTTAATTACTCCAGCTGAAAGCTGCAAAAGAAACTTAATTGATTTTCCTTTTTATTTGTGGGTTCAATTTTAACCGTTGCAAAATTTTTCTTTCACTTTTAAATTAAACCTTGTAAAATAAAGTTTTGTAAATTGGTTACCCACAAAACTAACCCTTACAGAAGTTTTAATTAATTTTATTTTTATTTTTTTTTCATTTATTAGTACCAAGAAGTTACATATCCGACTGAGTAATTAATCACAAAAGTTTGTGTTTAAAAAATTTAAATTTTAAACACAATACAGTTTGCATAGGCGGGAGTGGATTTAATTTATTTACACTGAAAGGGTTTTCGGTTTTAATTTTTTTATTTAAATAAAAAATTATACCTAAATAAACACCTAAAAGCTTTTTTCTTTTTTTATATTGCATTATACGTTATTAAGTTTATTAAAAAAATCACTTTTATTTCACTAGCGGGCAAAATAGATCGTTAAAATAATTTGATTTTTAATTTGCAATGTGATCGCTTGACCTGAAAAATTTGTAGAACTACTAGTTAATAAAACAGTGTTTATTTACATATTGACGTGTTATTATCCTTTTTAATACGTATATAAAATATCGATCAAAATTTAGTAAAACTGATTTAATCTTTCCAAATATTTATTACTAGTTAATTTGAAAAAATGAAGGAAACAAAGAAAGGGGGAAAGGAATATAAGAGCAGATTTTATAAAATATTCCACCTAATTTATCAATCCTGAACATACGCGTTAAAAGTTAAATTAATCATAAGTAGGTAAATATTGATAAATACAATGAGGGTATTTTATACGGAACGAGTGTATTTTATATACTTCAGAAGTATTTAATCTGGAATTAATTTACTCTTGTTTATTCTTGCTTTCCTTCAGTACACTAATTGTTATTCTTTTCTTTATTTTGATAAGATTCCTTACCAGATCTAGAAACCATAAATTTTTATAGGAAAGCTCCTATAAAACGCTGTTAAAATTTTGCAACTTGCGCAAATTATACCTACGGCTTCCATCCTAAACAAATAGGAAAAGTTTTTTGGTTCTTATTTGCAATTCATTTGAGATTTTAAATTTCTATACGTGTGTTTTCACATTTTGTTGACATCATTAATATTCTGCAACACGCGCATGACATCTTTTCTTCATTATTTATATTTTCATGAGTCTTGTATTTTAAGCTCCATTTTACGGAAATAATGTCGTATTAAATTTTGTTGAGAAAACAATTTTTGAATATTAACATACCAACAAATTTTTCATTATGTTGTTAGTTAAAGAACATTGTGGTATTTATTACTTAAAAGTGTTGCCGAACAAGTTTAATTAACGGCTTAATATAATTTTAAAATTATCTATAGGCTTAAAAAAACCATTAAACTCATCTAAAATGTTTCCTCGTAGGTTATAACTTATAAACATTCAGCTAAATATTGTTTACTTTATTTTCTAACTTAACGTAAATTAATCATTGCGCTTTAATAATACATTCATAAGTTACGAAAGTAATGCAACTGCAATGCAATTATCATGAAACTAACTTATAGGATTTTTAATTATTTTAATTGCCATTACAATTATAAAAATTTAAAAAAGTTTTTGACATTAAAATTTGCATAGTATTTAAACTTACCTCATTAGAATAAGATGACATAGCACAGGTTTATTCTTAATATTCCTAATACATCATTCAAGTTGTCTTTATAATTTTGCACTTACGCAAAGTTCTTAATATAATTAATTAATGTCAATTAAAAAAGTTAAATTGTACAACATTTAAGGACAAATGCGGTAGTCACGACACGTTAGATTCTGTTGAAGAACTGAGCAAAGCGCGCTGTAAACCGACGCCCTCGGCGCCTAGATGGAAGGCGTCACTACGCCGGTCCGTAACTTATTATCTTAAATTTTTGAATTCTTAATGCACTGTTCAAAAGTAAAATTAATATCATCATCATATCTTAAAAAAACCACTTAGCTGTATTATTAACTGCTTATCAAGCTTGAAATAAATCTTCACTGAAACTAATTGAAATTAAAAACTTTGGCAATAAATTGTAATAATTTAAAAGAATTTTTTCGAAAAAAAATGTAGTACTTATAATTTGTCTGTTGCTCAAAAAATATATTCCCTCATAATATATAGGTATAAAAAGGAATTACTAGTTTATATAGGTTGGTATTAAAAAATTCTTAAGTCCTGTAAATCATTAAGTTTTCTAGTCGTATACAGACTTTACTAAATTCCCAATATTACTTTTTAGTTAACTACTTTTAGACATTAATTTTGATATATTTTTTTGAAAAATTTAAAAGTTCTACTTATCGACCCTTAAATAATAAAACGTGAACTCAAAGAAAAAGTTATGTTACTTCCCGTAAATCTTGAAAAATTTATGTGTTTATTTTAATTCTTAATAATTTAAAATTATTTACGACGTAAAACACAGTTTTATAGAAATAAAATAGCTAATAAGTAAAAATGAGTGGAAAACACTTCTAAGGTATAAGAACTTGATTATCTTATATGTTGATAAATGGCGTAATACAATGATAGAAAGAAAACTTTTAGCCAACAAAAAAACGAGCGTAAAATATAGGCATTAGTAAAGCAATAAAAAGATTATCTATCATAATAATATTTTGGTAAATTATTTTTATATAAATGTGTAAATAAAAGCCTAAATCTCTATTTAATTCCATTTTCAGCTCAAGTTATGATGAATAAACGTGCATAATTGCATTTTATGTATAGCCAGCAGTTGATATTTCCAATAGTTCAAATAACATTAGTAATTAATTTAAAAACTATTTGGTTTAACTAAATTTTAGCGCAAACATCAACTCGGAGAAGATAAAATTTCCGTATGCGTAGGAACGAGAAATATGTAGGTGATTAGCTAATAAACACGCGCTGTAATAACAAATTAATAATGAAGTTTGTTTACTTTATAGGTAAACAATTTTCGGAACAAAAAATCAGACGATATAACTAAATTATATTTATGCACATCCGCCACATCCCCTTTTCGTCAAAAACCTCCATAATTTTAAAGAATAATAAAATTTATCTATAAATGTGGATTTATAATGAATCAGTGGCGCTGGCGCTGACGCACAAGTAGAATTATAATAATTTAAGATTATTAACTTGACTTGACGTTTTAGGAATCAACGAAAATTAGTGATTTTGTACATGCTTCTATGCAAAGTTTTCACGATCCATTTTCTGTGGTCGATCAATCCTTGTCTTTTTCTTTTAGTTTACAACTTAACTTGTGCTTGCTTATGCACACTATTTTGATGTTCACTGGAAGGCCGCGATTCGAACCGAGAATTTCCGCATTGTAAGTCGTCGAGCTATCTCATCAATCGATTACTGTAGGAATAGGACTTTTAGGCGTAACCTTTTCGGTGCCAAGTCTTTTCGGCAAATTCCCTTTCGGTGCTAAGCCTTTTCGGATGAGACATCTATTTCAGTGCCAGTTTATTCGAAGTGATCACATTCAGCGTGAGACTGATTCCGCGTTAGCCTTATTTGGCTTGTTTGGATTTTTATAATAAGATCTGGGGTCAATAAAAAATTAGAAGAAATTGTTTTTTGTTTGAATTGGGAATGAGGATTTTGGAATCGAATGTTATGTTGGCGGTATGTTTGTGCTGGCTGTGCGCGCGGCGCGGAAGAAGGTACCAAGAGAGTTGCTATAAATTTTGTTAATTTTGGAAATATAAATTTATTTATAATAATTAGTGTAATTATTGGAGACAATAATTTTTGTGTGACCCAACCTGGCGGATCAATATAAATATCACAGCAATATATTAGTAATTGTTTTAATAATAAAAAATTTAAAAATGACACCGTACTTATTTCTCTCAGTACACCCGTAAAACACCCGTCTTCTTTAATTTTTTCTTGCAGATCATTGGCCGAATAGCCAAAGACCATGGATGACCAGAAGAAGACTATCAGAGGTAGTAAACTCCGGAGAAATCTGGTCGTAACTTTAAATTCACATTCTAAAATATTCTCCGAACTTGTACAGATAATTAGGAAGTTTTAAATACGTTTCCATGTACTTTCAGCCTTTATATTTTAATTATGAGTACAGTAAACTTAAAGCTTTGCTATGGTTATAAATTTATATTTAGTTAAACTATTTTCTATAAAACATTTCTCCCGTTAAACCAGGTACAACAATTTCACATAAAAGTATACATGTTGAAATGTGGATGAGTCTTGACAGAACGGAACGACCTGGTGTAACTGCAAAGCTTGCACAAATGTATGTAAAATTGACATAAGGTCGAACTATAGCAAATCAATGTAACAGCACACAATGAGTAAACATAATTCTTATGTTTATGTCTCTTTTATATTACTATTATGAACGAGCATCAGAATCCGTAAAGTTGAAATAGCTTCAACCTTATGTATCTCTCATGTAAGTTTTAGGGAAAATCTAGTAAAATTTCTCAAAATTGGTTGGTGCGATATTGGCATAAGCTAAATTGGCACAACATAACCTTTCCTTTTGAAAATAATAATGCAAGTTATTGGTGAAGTTTATTTAAAGTATGTAAATGCATATCATGTTCTAACTGCCAAAAGAATTTTTTTAGATTATGATTTACATTAAAAATTATATATCAGTTTAGAATTATTTCATCTAAAGTAACAGTAGCGCCTGCGCAATTTGTTATAATCTTACAGAATATTACATTTATTGCGAACAGTTTTCCCACTGTAAAAATTTCTTTTTATGCCAATTTTACGTCTTATGTATTTCATGACGTCTTATGTTCATTGTGAACAAGCACTTAGATTACGAGACTCGTCTATATCAATCTAACTGCTTGCCATCGGGTACCAACCTATAGTGATTGTTATTTGTGAATTCGCGGGAGGGGCAAGTATAAACTTGCACGCACATATTCGAAGGGGGGTAGGGATGATTTTGATTACCCTGTTTGACATATTAGATCAGTTCAAATCAGGGGAACCGCTGGCTTAACGTGCCCTCCGAATCACGGAGACGGTCATTGACGGAAAGAAAGTCCGAATGAATATTGACTCCTAATGGATTGGAACCAATGCCTTTAGCATCAGTATATAGGCGTTTGCTCTAACTACTTAGTCAATAACCGCCCCTCCCCCTACCTAGAGTAGTTGTAATCCGAACACCTGAAACTTACATCGTGAGTACCTTAGAGTAAGAATAGTAACTGCATTATTCTTCTTTAAGTGTCGTGCCTGATTTAGACGTAGACGACCTCTCTCCTATGTATGTGTTGTGCGTTTGAAGTATTATCACACACATAGGGGACCTACTGCTTAACGCGGGCTCCGAGCCGCGGGTAGTGTATACACGTCATCTCCAGAGAGGCTGTACCAGGTAGATTACACCTCGGTGGTTTACATTATAGCAAATATAAATAAAAACTTCAATTTTTCCATTTTCACAATTAAGTTAATCAAACCGTGGGAGCGATGACGTAAATTCTGTGCTTCATGATTTCAACTGTGAGATTGAAATAATTAGATGATTTTTAAATGTTTATTAAGTAAACCCACCCACTCGACCACCCGCTAGCGTATCGTATTTCCATCCTATACAAATGTACCTACAACTTTAAATTAGGAATAATCAATATCAAATTAGGAGAGTTTAAATGTTAAGTTTCAATAACTAGTTAAAGTATTTTAATATTAATTTTCACCTCTAAGAAGGTGCAATTTATTTATTATCGAAATTTTCCAATTTATACCGATTGGAAATCAAGTTTAATTCTTTAAACGTATCAACAAATTAAAAAAATTTCAAGGAAAACTTAACTTTTGGTGTACCTATGGTATTTATTGAGTTCACGGTTTACGCATGCAGAAGAAAATGTTAATTGCAGTTAAATTTCCTGCAATTAATTTTCATTAAAAAATGGTAAAATTTAATTTAATTTAAATTTATTTTGTAATTTATTTCTATTGTTAATTATATGAATTACATTGTTAAATCGAAGTTTCACGCGATTAATTAATTACAAAATTATTTTTAATGGCATATTATATTTGTAGCAGATATAATATATTAAAAGCAATATTGACCTATCAAAGAGCAAAAAAACAGCTGGTATTGATAAAATATCCAATTCGTTAATTAAGGAATGCGCCATCTTCCTGGTGGAACAGTTGAAACATATTAATCGGTATGTTGCGTACCTCAATGTTCCCAAATACCTGGAAAATAGCTCGCAGCTGCCCAGTCCTAAAGAAATTATCGATCTGTCTCAATATTATACAATTTTGCGAAAATTGAAATTTCATTTTGTACACAAACATATTATTGTATAACTTTTTAAGAAATAATTTTACTACTCATATTTTTAAAATGCATTTAACCAAATTAACTTGCATGTTTTAGGTGGGCGAACTGCTGAGAGGCTGACGTGTTAGCTTCTCGTGCCGAGATTCACGGATTCAATTCCTGCGAGATGCTATGTATAGGAGTTTTCGCTCTCCGCGTGTATATCTGTCAGCCGCAGGTATCATTATAAATGGCCAAAAACATTCCCTGCTCAGAGTGTACGGTGTAAAAATCGCCTTATCGTGTGGTTCAGAATCCATGTTAAGCCATATTAAGTCCTCTGTGCTCTTCACACAGTTTCAACACGCAAAGATCACAGTCAGCTAATTTGGAAGAGGCGAAGAACGTCATAAAACCCTATGTATACATACAACTTGCATATTTTACTTGATAAACTAAAAATTGTTGAATTCTCCGCACAACTTCTGACGCTGTTGTAATCACATTTATTCAATAGACAACAATGAGTTTAGTATATGAGCTACTAATGGAACGTTTTTATATCATGTTTGGATGTACCTCGCGATTGTAACCTGGACCTTCTATTATTCTAACACGTTCGGAGTCGCAACATTATAAAACTTTGGATTCAACGAAATTCGAAACTGCCGATGCGAAAATTGGCTCGTGAAACTGGAATCGCGCGAGAGTCTGCTCGACAAATAGCTAAAAATGTACTTATGAAGAAGCCTTACAAGCTACAGAAAGTCCAAATGCTGAGGAATGAAAACAAGCATGTACGACTTCGGCGAAGCCATGCTCTGCTACATCGCACAGCTGATCAAAGATGGGAAAATTTCGTTTTCACTGATGAAAAAATTTTCATCATCGAACAATTTCACAATCGTCGAAATATTATGTAGGTATTGGTCAGATCCCGACCTTGTGTCTTCGTTTTCCATTGCCAATACTCCAAGTCTGTCACGGTGTGGGGAGGTATTTGTACTACCTGCAAAACACTTCTAAAAACACAATAAAGAAGTGTGCTATCTGAATATTTTGGAGGCTGTCGTACATCCGTAAGCCCAACAGAACTTCGGCGACCGAGATTGGACCTTTTAACAAGACTCGGCGCCTGCTCATAAGACAAAAAGTACGTAACAGTGGTGTCAAATTAATTTTGCTGATTTTTTCGCTTCCGTTGAATGGCCCCCGTACTCACCGGATCTTAAACTCCTTAGAGTATGCCATATTATGGTTAATTTTAGAGACCGGGGCCTGTGCAAATCCCCACAAAAGTTTTGAATCGCTGAAGCAATCCTTGCGCCGAGAATGGGACAATATATCGCTGGAAGAGTTGCAAAAAACAGTCGAAAATTTCCGTCGACGTTTGGAACTCTGTACCCACGCAGAAGGCCACTTTGACAACCTTTAATACAACTTGTTGTACCTAATTATCGTTATCAATGGTTAGTTTTTTGTTATTCGAGTTTTAAATATAAATTTTTATAGAAATCGTTTGTCCAAAGTTTTGTGGGCCACGGTGTATATTGTATCTATGCTATATTGATAAAAAATAAGCTACGCAAGATTAATCTTAAGAAGCATAAAACTTTTGGCGGTTACACAAATTGATTACTTTATAGGTAACCGAAACTATTTCCTACACATAATTTCAATATACTACGCAAACTGTTTAATGACATAGATATTGATAATATCACGAGAAACAGTTTAGTTGTCATTGTTATTGATTATACCACTCATAATTTATGTCTTTGTATTGTGTAACCGAATACTGTATGAGAAATGTTATCGAAAATATATGAAGTCTTTCGCTGAAGTGAAATTTAAAAATCTAACGAGCAAACGCAGCGAGATATTATTAATGCATCTCCGATAGTAGAACATTTATTGTATTATGTAGGGATATAGTCAGCAATAATCATTTTCCGTATTATTTCAATTTTATTTACGTCAGAATATAGTAAAGTAGATTTTTACGTTATGCCAGTGCTCACATGAATTTTCATCTGATTTTGTAACAATATAAATCGTATGGTTACTTAACGGTTTTAGCGAGTTTATGATAAATTACATAGTGTGAACATAAAAATATTTGCGTATGCACGATGAATTGTACGGTAACTGTTATAACATAAACTGCACTTGAGCGAATATACCCATTTACGGGTAAGCAACAGAAACAAAAACCTTACGGAATAAACAAGTAAATAGCAGGACGAGCCGAACGGCGAGTTTTAATAGCTTGCGATTTATGCAAATGACTGTTTTTGTAATATTACAATAAAATGAAGAGTACAAAATAATTTTTAATTCTAGTTTTTTGTAATTTTAGATAAAGAATATTTTAACACAATTTAATTACGTCGCTATGATTTGCAAAACAATTGTCAAATTAGTTAAATTTAATCAAGCAGAACTAACACAGCGATATGGGTTATTAAGTTACTACCCACAACCCAAATACACAAATGTAACCAGGAAATGTAGGGTGTACATCAGTAATAATTATTATTATATTATTAGGCAATTTTTATTGAGTTATAAAATAGACATGTTGAAATTAATTATAGAATATGATGTCGGCCAAATGACTACCGCGATTGTGGTGGAATACCCTGACCGTTTTGATCCAATATTCAAAGACTTTTTGCAAAACAGCTATTGGCTCGATTTCGAAAATAACGCATTGAATTTCTTTTTTCAGTTCAATAATTGTTTGTGGCTTGTTAGCATAGATTTTAAACTTTCCAAAACCATAAAGGAAAAACATCGCATGTGTTTTAATAATAACAATACGTTGTTCTATTGTCTAGTAATTCATTTTTAATAACCTCGATAACAGAAAATAAAGTGTTAAACATTAGGGTTGCAAAATTAAATACAAAAAAATTTTAATCCGGCTGTAACGAAATAAATATTTTTAGTCAAATCGGCTTTGCTAATTTAGTGGATAAATTTCAGCCGATGTAAATATTTACAGGTTAACTGATAAGGATTTGTAGGTTATTGAAAGATAACTGTAAAAGTTAGATTGCTTTAATACCAACTAATTTAATAAGTATAAATTATACAAATTAGCGTTAGATGTTACCTGGGGAAAACATTAATTTATAAGTTTTGGTCACTAGTAAATGAAGGTCCTCGATTTCTCCTGCATAGGTATCGTATGTTTTTGGTTTCGCAAGGCGTAGTTCACCTGAAATTATTTTCGGTTCGCAAAACGCTTTCATTTCATATCCCTCGTACCATTCCCGAGATGCTTATTTCGGCTTAGCAAGGCAACTCACTCCTGTACGTTTTTGGGTTGACAAGACGTAGATCCTTCCGAGAGTGTTTTCGGTTTGGCAAGGCACTCTCAAAATCTCGGACATCTAAGTGTCTTTGATTTAAGAAGGCATTTGGTTATCGCCATGGAGTCCCGTCCAGGAGTACCAGCTACTTAAACGTGATGTTCTCGGTTTGGCAAGGTATCCTTTCAAATCTACAGTAAGACATCCCGATGACGTCCAATGACAGGATAAAATTGGTTCGTAGATAATTTTGATTCCCGATAACAAGCCTCCATTACTGTTTACTTAACTCCCCCGGCCTGTACCCATTTCTTCCTGATATACAAGGAAGATCACTGCCCGGTCATTTTTAGGTTAGAATGTAAGTAAATCGTTTTTTTTTTGTTATCATTTGTAGGTGTAAATTTCTGAGTTCCGGAAGCCGGAAAAGATTAGAATTATTAGTTGTTATTATTTATTAGAATTATTAGAAGTTGTTAAATTTTGATATCTTTATTAGTAAAAATTACATACCGTTTTAAGAATTCAATTATTTTTAGTTGATTAATGATAGAAGTAAGTTTTTGAGTAGATATCACAAATTAACCGGCAAAAGAAACTCTAGCGTTCGCTGCGCGTTCATTGTGTACTTATTACGTCAAGTTACTAAAGGTGAGGTTGAACTACCGGACAGGACCGTACTCAGCCATTGTGCCCAATGTAAATTTATTTAATTTTTTTCACGATTGCTTTAATTTACTTTTATGGTTTTTGAATAATTAATGGAAAAGTAATAACCGGGTAAATTTTATTAATTTTTAATCATTGTATAAAGTATTCTGTGATAAAATTTCCAATTTGAATAAATGTTATTTTTATTTCCGCAGAGTTTTGATTTATTTACTAGTTTAGTTTCCCCTGTGAGTCTCCTGTACAAGAAAGGAGTGGCGCCCGCAATTAGATTAATAAGTTCGTCGGTAAGAGTGAGAAAAACATATTTGATTTCTGCCAAATAGGGCCCCCTGGATTGCGCTCCCGTGAGCTACCCGTAGTAGCATCCAAACGACCTCAAGATTTACTTGAGGCAATGTGGGTTGTTACTAGAGATGGGCGCGTGAGTCATTTTTCACTCACGGTCACGCACACTCACGAATTTTTCTTGCTGTTCACGCACAATCACGAACGATCATGCAAAGGCTAGATCACGCTCACGCACACTCACGATGTTTTTCATATTACTCACGCACGTTCACGCACACACACGCACGATCACGATTTTTTTCCATACACTCACGAACACTACTCACGATGATTTCCAAATCACTCACGCACACTCACGATATTTTCCATATACTCACGAACCGTACACTACCCACGATTCACTCACACCGTACACGTCTAAAATACCGTTACGCGCCCATTTTTAGTAGATACTAGATCAGGCTAATATTAATGTTTACACACATGCACACTTTTTTATTTACTTAAAAGATAACAAATTTTATTATTGAAAAGCAATATTGAAAATTTTTTGTATAGAACCTTAGAGATTGCAAAAATGTACAACTGCTCATAACCACTCACGGTTGCTCACGACCACTTACGACTACTCACGGTTATTCACGTATGCTCACGGCATTTAGCGGCTCACGCACGATCACGTTTAATTTCACTCACACACAATCACGGTTTTTATCGTGATTTTCTATTTTAGACATTCACGTGTCACGTGAAAAGACCGTGACACATCGTGACACGACGAAAATCACGTCACGCGCCCATCTAAAGTTGTTACACGGCATACCCGATGGGCCACCCTATACGAGTCCTGTTTAGAAAACGGTACTTTACTCAGCAATTAATCAACTAGAATGTATTATTTTCATAGCCATTGAAAAAAGAATTATGTTCTAGTTGACTCTTGTCTGCTAGTGTTCGGTCTCAGAAAAACTTTTACATCAACAATTAAAATTGGGCCTTATGCTTAAAACCGCGACCACGGGAAATATTGTTTTGTTAACGGAATTATTTGAAATTCACAATTTATTATCTGTGCAATCTATTTCGTTGGCAAGCAAGGGTGATAAAACATCATAAAAAGGCTTACATCATAGCAATATAGTAGATATACAATTATGTACATATTATGCTAATTTTTTATCATAAAATGTATTTTATAATAATGTTTTAAAAAGTAAATTTGATATTGATACACACTGTATTTATGGAAGCTCTTGTAATGGGGTTTACCATATTGGAAACAAACTATTATTGTTATTATTATTATTATTCACCATAATTATTAAAGACAATAAATTTGCGGTTTCTAGAATATAACAAACGGCACTGTCGCTATGTGTCTTTGCAAGGAGTGTTTCTCCTTCGAAATATGTTGCTTAGTTACTATTATAGTATAATACTATAAATGCGAAATATCATGATAATTTGCATGTATAAAAAGCGTAGAATCGATAATATGGCTAAAGAAAATATTTGTACATGTACGTACAAATAATATAACACGATATAGTGGATCCAAAACAAATAACACGGAATGGAAAAAATCACTCAAGTAGCTAGCCTAAAGCTAAAATTGCGCTAAGAAAATGAACTACTTAAAATTTATAAAACGTGTTACACTATAATATCCAAATTTTGAGCAATACCGATTATTACGAGGAATATTGAAGAACTTCGAATGCACACAATTTTATTACAAAAACTCTCAATTTTACTCATGACAACGCTCGATCGATTGCATGTGGCACATCTGACGCTACAGAAATTAAACGAGTTAAGTCAACAAACTCGGCATCACCCATCTTACTTGGCGGATTTGTTCGTCGATGAACTATTATTACACTAGAAGACGGTTATTATAATTTTGTCTGCAAGGCGGAAAAACAAAATTACTTTATAAATCAAGTAAACGAAACTCGAAAGAATTAGCAAAGGCAGTCCAGTCTACTACACTTCAAACTTGTATACTTAAAGGAGGAGGTGATCATTAAAATGTAATTATCAATTACAAAGTTATTCGACAGGTTTTAGTTTTAGACAACCGGCGAAAAGCGTTTTAATTATTTTTGTTTAACTTTCCAAGATACAAACAGGCACGTGACGTGTTATGCTGTCGGAAAATATTTAACTGCAAAAATACATTAATAGTAAATAATAGCAGGTAATTAGACCGCTTTTAACGCTGGACGGTGTAAAACCCTATTCATTATTAATTTCGACATACATGACGTCACACACTACAATTAACTTTACTTTAAGCTTAATTAGCAA
The DNA here is from genome assembly GCA_932274525.1 of Podabrus alpinus. Taxonomy (NCBI): domain Eukaryota; kingdom Metazoa; phylum Arthropoda; class Insecta; order Coleoptera; family Cantharidae; genus Podabrus; species Podabrus alpinus. Next base: position 59,089,224 of record OW026457.1, on the reverse strand, counting down.
AATATTAGATGCAACTAGCGTGAATGAGACGCGAAAATGCTTGTACCTTTGCGAGTTAATTAAAAACATTTGATTTTTGATTGAAAATTCCTTTGAAGTTTTTTTTTAGAAATTCAATACAATTTATATGAAAAGATTCAGGACGATTTTCATTTCAGGTCAACATTATATTAATGAAAGATGAGAAACGGTCCTTAGCAGTTAAGTGCTAAGTTTGATCCGGTTCAATCCCGAGCCAAGATAGAACTTTAGACTGTGACTATATAGTAGATCCGTATCCTCTTCACGTAAAGCGACCAATGTCGAAAAGACTATTAAAATAACAAAAACAAATTTCTATAAAAATAATTTTAAGAAATGTAAAATCTTTATAAATCATTCCACGTTTCAACTAACAAGATGCTCCAAAATAATAAAATTTAATGAATAGTCTTGCCCTCATCACAAGTGGTAAATAAATGTTCAAAAAATGTTTTGCTGAGAAAATTTCTATAGGTACATACATTTGACATGTCGGGTGAAATATCAAATACGAGTATGTTTAAATTGATTCAACGGTCGACACCATTATAAAAATATACATATTGCAATGTCCGACACTGACCACCACGTCAATAGAAATGATAACGTCACGATTCAGAATTTTGTTTATTAATAAAGAGAGCACATGACTTATTTGTTCGAACGTAAAAGTTTATCCGATACCAAAAATTTAGTTTAACGTCATAAATTTATATGAAGAAAGAGTCACGGAACGAGGTAACAAAATAAATTCAAAATGCAACGATTTAATTCCATTAATAAAAATGTTTGTTAATATTATAAATCAAATTAATTAATCATAAGAAATGTAATTTAAAATCAAAATAATTGTTCAATGTTAGTTTATAAAAATGTGTTAAACGAAAAATTTTAAAATAAGCAAAATCTTTACACCTATCGTAGTGCGTCGCAATTCAATGTATCACAAATGGAAAAGACATTTTCTTCAAAAAGTTTACCGAACAATCACAGGTGATGCAAGAAATTTAATTCAATCTAAAACATAAAAATTGTATTAAAATTTTACAAAGTCACATTGGGCTTGAGCCGAACCTGCAAATTGAAACGTCAATAGTATTGATTTTATTTCGACCAATAAAGAAGAATCACATTTGCCTTGAAAATACAACGGTAGCGATGGTAAAACAATTGAAAGGGAGAGTTGTTAATTAATTTTTGATTAATGGTGGTGATTTTGTGTGCGTCCAGCTAAAATTATATAAAACAGTGAAAATTTTAAAGAAATTCAAGAAAAAAGTGTATTAATAGTTAAAAGTAACGTACTTACGTATTTGAAAAGTAAAATTGGTAGAAGATAACGAAGGATTACGATTATTTTTGGAAAAATTTGGTCACACCACGAGGTAAATGCACTCACAAGGAAATTTGCATCTTGAATTATTATACGCATCGAAGGTCATCCATCAAGTGGAAATAAATAGTTTCATGGTATATGAACTGCGTAACCAGAAATACCCCACATTTTATTAAAGGTAACGTCCCATTAAACTTTATATTGAACATAAAAAAAATCTGATGTGGCCAGCACATGACTTCCCTATAAGGAATCATTCCTTCATCGTTCATCTGAAGATTCGCAGAAATATTATTTAAATTTTATTTTATTATTTAATTAAATAATTAACTTTTATTTGCTTTAATTTTGATTAAAAAATAAAAATTCATCAATAAAATATTTATCATAATATATTTAAGAAAAACCATTTCGTCCTTCAAGTAAAGTGCTACTTCCGGTTTAGGGATTTGTTCCAAAATCAAATGGTGCTTTCGTATACCGATTAAAGTGTTAAATATGAAATTTGGTTACTATATAACAATTCGTTCCTGAGATATTGAAGAAAAACTATTTCGTCCTTCAAGTAAAGTGCCATTTCCGGTTTAGGGATTTCCTCCAAAATCAAATGGTTCTTTCGTATATTGATTAAAGTGTTAAATATGAAATTTGGTTACTATATAACAATTTGTTCCTGAGATATTGAAGAAAAACCATTTCGTCCTTCAAGTAAAGTGCTACTTCCGGTTTAGGGATTTCCTCCAAATTCACATGGTGCTTTAGTATACTGATTAAAGTGTTAAATATGAAATTTGGTTACTAGATAATAATTCGTTCCTGAGATATTTAAGAAAAACCATTTCGTCCTTCAAGTAAAGTGCTACTTCCGGTTTAGGTATTTGCTCCAAAATCAAATGCTGCTTTCGTATACCGGTTAAAGTGTTAAATATGAAATTTGGTTACTATATAACAATTCGTTCCTGAGATATTGAAGAAAAACTATTTCGTCCTTCAAGTAAAGTGCCATTTCCGGTTTAGGGATTTCCTCCAAAATCAAATGGTTCTTTCGTATATTGATTAAAGTGTTAAATATGAAATTTGGTTACTATATAACAATTTGTTCCTGAGATATTGAAGAAAAACCATTTCGTCCTTCAAGTAAAGTGCTACTTCCGGTTTAGGGATTTCCTCTAAAATCACATGGTGCTTTAGTATACTGATTAAAGTGTTAAATATGAAATTTCGTTACTAGATAACAATTCGTTTCTGAGATATTTAAGAAAAACCATTTCGTCCTTCAAGTGAAGTGCTACTTCCGGTTTAAGGATTTCTTCCAAAATCAAATGGTGCCTTTGTATACCGATTAAAGTGTTAAATATGAAATTTTGTTACTATATAACAATTCGTTCCAGAGATACAGAACTTACAGACATTTTGCGTTACATACATCCATCCATACAGACATACATACATACATACAGACATCATTGCGAAAGTAGTCAAAACGGATTCAGAAATGCTCAAAACGGATATTTCCGTTAAAATATCGACATCGAATTTTTTCATGATTACAATACTTCCTTATAGGGAAGTAATTAGTGAAAATTTTGCGATCCAATTTACACGTGCGTTAATACGTTTAAAGTTTATTAGAATAAGAAATTTGTTAATTAGTATAAGAATTTTATTGCATTTAAATCACTTAAAACTAAATTATAATAAATTACCATTTGTATTTTAAAACGGAGCATAATTTTTGTAATATCATTCCGAAGGCCACGATATTTTGATTTCAGCATTACGAATTGGTCAAGGAAGGAACCCAACGTGAGAGAAGGTAGGTCTGTGCTCATCGCAATAGCTAAGCCGAGGTACAATTTCATTTATTTGTATTTATCAAAAATTTTACATACATTTCTATTGACGGGGTACATTTACGTACACTCGTACAAGACATTCATAATAAAACGTGTAGCCCTAGTGAAGCCACGACATTACACCGTAATATTTACTATTCTAGTAGTAATAATAATAATAAAAGTAAGGTGCCCTGTGAGGGGATACGGTGGGATTTATGGTAGTGATTCATGGCAGTTATTGCCTGGAAAAATTATACAAAAGTATATTTTAAAAGAAACGCTGGAAAGTATCAATTCATCGAACATGTCAGAAGCTGATGTATCGCATTGGCCCACTCAAGCTACTTACAACGACACACTAATATTTATATAAAATTATTTATCAACAATAATTATTAATGTCAGATTTTAAATTTCTAAGATTTGTACAGGTGTACTACAAATTTTAGCAAATAGATCCACTAATAAGTACGAACATTTTGAAAACATGCGCAACAAAAATTAACAAATAATGGTGACCGGATTAATACCCACATTTAAAAGAATTATGCATCGGTAGATAAATAAATCAAATTCAAAAATCGGTATTATTAAATAAATACCTGCCACATAACCAAACGTTTCTTGGGGTATCAAGGTGATAGTTAAGAAACCCAAAACTAAATTTATAAACAAGTAATGTAAACACATTTTACCATACATACGAGTAAGTAAGCGAGAAAAGCAATCGTTAAAACAATAGTCGTTTCAGGCCCGCAAAAGCAATTAAGACACGAAAATTATTTACTTCTATACATATTATTTAAAAATTTAAATACTTAGCAATAATTTCCCGGAATTTAATAATATTGTCACCATGCGGAGAAAATCTAAGTTTAAGTAATAATAATAAACAAGTCGGAACAAATCTGAACAGAACGGATGCAGTCCCAGACTGCCGTCTATCCTAGGAAGGTAATGGCAAGCCACCTATGTATGAGTAATCTGTTAAGAACATCCTTCTCTAAATTAAGTTTAGTACGTTTCCCATTAACACCAACCTTAAACAATCGGTCTATGTACTATGTATGTAGAAGCACTTTGAACGCACAAGGCAGATATAGTAGCAGAAATATTTGCGACATTTTTAACGAATAATACATCGACCTGCAGTAGTTTACAAAGACTATTACAGGTTTTCTTCCATAGTCGGCGAAAAATATAATATCTATATTGAACTGTATTTCAAAGGATTCACAAATTTTTACATATTTTGGAGAAAAATTTTATAAAACGAAAAGTCAATTTTGAAATTAAAAAGTAAACATACACAATTTCATTGTATTTAGATGAAATTTTAATGCTCATTGCAATCATACAAAACTTTTCAAACATCCAAATTCTTTAAAGTATTGTAAATGTTAACGATATCTTATTTTTCTTTGCATAATGTGAAATTTGAAAATTGTGCGCGATGGTTTGTCACCTGACTGCGCGCATCGGTCACATTTTCTTAAATTTTTGTTATTATGAGGTGTTAAACTTATAGTAAAAATTTCGAATAGATCCGGCAAAAATTAAAAGTCAAATATTCCGTGGGAAGACATTTTTAGGTCAGAGTATATTACCAAAAGATTGAAACATTAACTTAACGGACAAATTTATGTTTTACAATCGAGTAATAATTATAATATTTGATGGGAAAGAAAGTATTCTCAAAAGAATTTTATACACGTCTAATAAACCATGCGGTAGATAATACAGTTTTAATAGAGTTGACGTAGCACCCGTCAATAATTCGCATCGTCAACAAGAAAGTCTCCATTCGATAGCATTGCAAACCAAACGTCAATCCATGCATATGCTTTGCTATAATTTTATAGAGGACTGATGGACACTTTTATGCGATCCATGAACTCGTGTTCGCTGTCGAGACAAAAAAAACTCACACGTGCGGTCTTTCGAGCCGTGTGAAACAATGCCCGTTGTTTTGTTATCTTGAACATGTGCCGACAAGCAACCAAATGTGCTGGCATTTAACATAGAAGGTATAGGAAAGTAGAATTATCGAAAGCGAATAAAAACTAGACAAAAACTTATTTTGCTCAAGTCCAGACAGGCAAAAAATTGTTATTCTGGGCTCATGTGCTGATATATATCCCCACACTTTCGATTGAAAGAAAGACAAAAGCGTGCCTTCACACGTCGGTCAACACCCAATCAGAATGCATATCCCTTCTTTTCGAATTAATGAGATCCAATTATAAGGGCTCAAATCAATCGTTAAGTGGGAATTATTCTAATTTGTGGAAGGGAAAACACATAAAATGAACTGCAAATTGCAGATTCAAGGAGATTCACAAAAGATTCTGAGTGATCTTAACAGAATTCGATACCGTCTTCTCGTGAATAACGCTTCTAAAGCGGAATTAGAACTTCGAGATCTCACATTTTATACGAGATTTTTAAATCAATAATATTCAATTGTGCTAAAATTAGTGTGCGTCAATTCCAGGTAATTTATTGAACATTTACCGTCAATTGTTTATAACATTTAATAATATCGAGTTATTGCAAATAAATTATCGAACATTTTATACCAATTGTTTATCACGTTTAATAATATCGAGTTATTGCAAATAAATTATCGAACATTTTATACCAATTGTTTATAACGTTTAACAATATCGAGTCATTTCAATTAAGATTATCGAACATTTAATGTCAATTGTTTATAACTTAATAATATCGAGTTATTCCAACTAATTTATCGTACTTTAGTCTCGCACTATTTTCCGCTTGGATGCACTTACGTTGCGTTTCTTTTTATCGGTATGGTATAAAACAGGTGTTGCGTTGCGAACACATGTGTGCATTCCAATAGTTTTTCTTATCGAACACCACATTGACGTTTCTTATTTACCCAGTGCCGGCTTTAACTAATTGTAACTTCGCGAATAATTATTCCAGTGAATTATTTCGTACGGAACCCCCTGTTTATCGCGATACGGAGTGCGTAAATCACCCTGTCATTTCACCACCTTCCGATTTGAAGAGGTTTTGGAAGCTGGTCGTTGCACCGACTTTCTGGTATGGTTTGCGACATCGTATTCAGCTCCATTCTGCATTCCGAGGACGATTCTCACTCTGGAGGACCCGCCAACGGCTTTGTCTAGAGGTCGAATCCCAACGAATAAACTAAGTAAGAAACCTTTATATTTTTAAGATTTGTGATGTTAAGTGGTCACCTTGGCCGCCAGTTACGTTTATGAACGCTCAGTTCAACCCTGGAAGTCGATCGCAACCCTTTTGTACCTCTTTTGTGTTAATTAATGCTATTGTCTATTATTAACGTAACTTTTACTACGCCATTCGAGCGTTCAGATTGCAACCAACAATTTAACGTAATATTTCAAGTTTAACATTGTAGCTAAAGTTTGTTTTTCCCGTTGTTGGGAATTCTGGTAATCAATTGCATTGAATAATTTTCATGATCAATTTTATGAATCATAGTTTTAGACGTTATCGAGTTGCACTTAAGTAACTATTAATTTTGGTGGAGTGCTGTATTCAATACGCCCCCCCCCCTTTTACGTATGAACTTTCTGGGTCATACCTTGCAAATTGACAGTTTGTATTTTTGTAACAGTAATCGTTTTACGAATATTAAGTTCGCAACGGAAACCACACTGAAAGGTTCCGTCAACTGTACATATTTATTTTTATACGATACATGTAAATTTGATAGTATCTTGTGTAAATTTTGTCAACTCCCCCCTGATATTATTTTGTTCATTACATTTTTGTTATTTCCCAACTTTGTGTTTTATTATTATTATTGTGTTAATGTTTATTTAGCTATTTTCATCAACGGAAAGTTCGCCTCCTGTAAAGGTAAGGTCATTGAGCGAGGCTTTTCCGGAGTGAGAATTCGCAGTAAGATCATCAAGTTGTCGCGTACCAGCTTGGAAGGTGTGATAACCAGTCCCCTTCAAAAAGATTCATTTCTTCGTATGCGTGGCGCCCATTTTAACTCCCGCGTGTATATTAATCCCACCGATTTTGACTTACCTCCCCCCCCCCGTGTAAATTATTCACACCGATTTTGACAATTTTTAGAATCGCGATCGAGGATTGCCCGGTCGTCGATTGGAAACACACGCTTTGCGACGTGCCGTCACACGACCCTTTTTATTCCTTTCACCAACCCACCCCTTCGCGACTTTGAGCTAGTCAACTTTTTATTACCTGTTGGAAAGGTGTCGTGGATGCTAAACGTGTTGTAACAGGTTTTGTAAATTGGTGTCACCAGGTGTGACAATTTTGATAAATTATGATGAATTGAGTTGGTTTTCTGAGTTTTGCGTCGACAACGAAACTGGAACAAAAATTATTGAGCAAGGAGTCCACGTTTGACCATCGTAGTGTGTGGGTCAAATTTGAGAGCCCACGATCGACCGCTATAAAGTGCGGGTCGATATTAAAAAAGCCGTTCGATCTCCAGAATCGAAAATTAAAAACATTTATCATTTTTAGGCAGACTCCAACTTCTTCTCGATTTGCATCATCATTATCATCTACTTCATGGATTAGTCCTGTTCCGACTCAAGTTGCCATCTTTCTAGGGGTCTTCCTATATCTCTTTCCCCTCTGGGTTTGTAATAGAGCATTTTTCTGGGAATTATCAAAGAGTCCATTCTTTGTAGGTGCATTTACCAATTTTACCTGCGTTGGTATATTCATTCTTGTAGAGGCGTTGTTTTTGACTCTTTTCGTATGTTTTCATTTGGAATTCGTCAGCTCTTATACAGCATTTTACAAAACGGAGAAAGCTAATTTCTGAAGCCTGGACTATTTATCTGTGTTTATTAGACATCATCCATAATTCACATCTTAACATCAGTGCTGGTATTAGCATTGTGTTGTAGAATTTCATTTCTCGATTTTCACTTGTTACGCTTTCCTTCGCCCTTTCGAGACTCTTTTGTTCTTTTTTTCAGATCTGCATAAAACCGTATCTTTTTTATGTTTTTTTTTGATCTGACAACTTTTCCAATTAAAGGAATGGCGTTTTATCCATTATACCAGTTTCTTAATTTGCACTTGTTTTCGTTTCTTCGTCCTATCGGGACTTCTGTCTTCTTTGCTTATTTCGAGAGTTTCGTTTTCCGTTGAATACCTTCTCAAATGATGGGAATGGTGATTTATCTTGGTTGTGTTTTTACTTACGTCATTTCCGACGCTAGAAATTGGCGCCCACTCTATGGGCCGTAAATCTGCACTCCGCGCAATATGGGTCCATCCGGGAGGAAACCGCGAAATGACAGATCTTGCAGCACTGCCAACACTTGGTCGCTCTATCTGGGCCTGAACAGGTTTCCGATTTGTGTTCGGTGGACCAGTACTTGTAACCCCTTATAGTTCTGGAGAATTTGTAAGAGTGGCTCATATTTATTCTCGCCCGTTGAATATGCAGAATTTGTTGAGCATATCTTTCTTTTAGTTTTCTGTATGAAGACGGTCTGCGTGGACAAGTATGCCGGTCGTAATTTTATGAAGGCGATCAGTCCTTCTGTGATATCGACCATTACCTCGTAGTTGTTTTCCAGCAGTAGCACTTCTGTTAAATCTCCTTCTATAAATAAGGACGTTGCCGCTCTTCATCTTGCGGATGGTTTTAATTACTCCAGCCGTCACTGGGTTCCCTACTTCCCTGATGTTGTTTAGCAAATCGACGTAGTTCCTGTTGGGCTTCGTCTTGATTAGCATGCGAATTCCATCTTTTTCTGATCCGTAACAATCCCCGTTCCTTGAAAATTTGAGGAATTATGTTCCGGATTATAATTTTAATGAGTATTTTTGTTTTTATTTAATGGGTCATAAATGAACATGGCCCACAAAATTAAGATAATGTTGTTCATTGAATTAAAGTAACTTGTGAATTATATAATGTTGGATGTATTAAATATATATTTTTAGAAATTAACATTTATTTCAAACTTGTTAACATCGGCATCATCTCAAATGATGCACTTTAGTCCCTTGTTATATAATCTACCATTATCCATAAATACATAGTAATATAAAATAGTGATTTTCAATTAGCGGCCAATGAAGTTGATACTAAATATAGGTCCAGAATTTCATGATTGAATCATAAGTATCGATCATAGTTTAACAGTTGTATTATTCCTTTTTTAGAACTTACTAGTATGTACATATAGTATGTGCTATGTTACATCGTAACATAGTTTGTTATAAAATTCTATAAATTTGTCTGTTATACACATCAACTGTTATGATCAAGAATTTTGAAAACTGTAATAATTAATGAATTCGTTCTTAAAATACAGTTTCAGAAATTATTATTAAGGATTAATTAAATTAACTGATGAAAAACTGTAGAAGCATGAAAATTAATTGATTTTCTCAAATAAATGAAGCATAAATGTTGAGATTCTGTTTTGAATTGCGTATTTTTAGTGCTTGTTTTACGCGGACAAAGGAAATGAAAAAATTTCATTTAATATAATTTTGTTGATTAAAAATTGAAATAATTAAAGTATATTTTACGTTTCTTTTCCTCGCCAAAAAAAATAATTAAAATTTACATTTCACAGTTTTAAATACAAACTTCGGCATTTGTGAAACCTAAAAGTTGCTCGTTTTTTATTAGTAAAATGAAAAAGCTGTAAAACTTCAAAAACCAATAAAAATCAAAAAGCTTCAGTTATTCAACGACATTGGAAAAGTCTTTATTAGATACGTATACGTGTCTCAAACTAAATTAGAAATTAAAGAGGTTTTGGGTCACGAAATGTTTTTGTTCGCAACACAAAGTTTTAAGTGAGATAAATGAAGGCTGAACTCTGTATTAAAAAGTTGTAACCATGACAAGTTTTAGCAAGATTAAAATTTAATTCCTAGATATCGCAGAAAATACTAATCTATTATTGGTTGTTTCAACATGCCTGCTAGAAACATTTAAATTTGGAAAGAAAAGACGAAAATGAGATATTTAGTACATTGAACTTTTACATTTACAGGTTTTATCAAGAAAGCTATAAATATTGGAAGAATAGAATTAGGGTTTAAATAGCACGAATTTTGTTCTCTATCGAACATGAAAGCAATATTTTAATAAATCCCATACCAGTTTGGGGTAAGAGAAAGCCTTTGCAAGATACCGGTGGCGTAGGCAAGCTTTGAAGCTTTCCGGGGTCTTTCTAGCTTTACAGTTCTATATTCCTCACCGCAATCGCCAGCTCAAGCTCCTAATAAAGTGCGAGGACCTGGTGAGCCTATATAACAACTACCACGTTATACCCTGGTTGCATTGTAGGTAACTAAATTTACTATAACGCGTAATTAGAAAATAAATCTAAATCCAGGATACAAGTATAATTAATACTACTAAAATAATTCAAAGTCAAATCCTTGTTTGAAAACTAGAATTACCGCTGTTTGTACCGTTTCAATTATACTTGTCATTTTCTAATAAATTACCAGATATAAATTTACTATACACATCTATAATATAAAACAACTTAAGTGCTATTTAGTTACGTATTTAGGTAGATAACAAATTTATTTCTTTTAATACTAACTTACAGATAAAAAGTAAATAAATGAAAATTGTAAAAAACTCAAGTTTTTCATTTAATAAAATTCTATCAAGAATTCTTTAAATTACAAATTTGTGAATTTCTTGACTGAAATGAAGAAGCAAGGCATGAAAACCAATATTGAATTTTAAGCGGTCTTGTGTGCTTAAAGGTATATAGGTAGGTTATTAATGTTGGTTGATTAAATGAACGTAGTAATATCCATTCCAAGTATCTATTCTCCAATCGCACATTGTCCATTTCTGAATTTCATTTATTTCATATCGAACAGAAAACTAACAATATGTAATACAAAAAAAAATGTAATATTCAAAGTGATTCTTTTTTAAGTAATACACAATAATAATAAATTATATACTATATAATTTTGTAATCGAATAACTTCGATCCAATGTTTACATAAAATAAGCTTTATTCCGTGTCCTGAAATTCATTATTGTTATACTTGACCACAAATAATGTTTCGCATTCCAATAAATTGAAATAAATTTTGCAGCCTTTCATTTTGATTTTGCTTGAAATTCAACTATTTTTGAGCACCCTGCGCATTTTATTGTTAAAATCTAATTTACAATATTAACTTTAAAATATGACATCTTATGGCAAATGTAAAAGTTAACTTACGAAGATGAAATTAACGGTTAACAAATTCAGAATTATCATGGTCGATAAATTTATTAGGAAAACGTCATTTTGTTTTTGGTATGGTCGACCACCTTGGCTTCTGATACTTCAGAATTAATTGCGCAACTTCTTGCCACAAGAAAGCTATATTCATCACAATTATGCAATGGCGAAAATATAGGTACATCCGATATCAATATTGACCACTGTTATGAAATTATCACCCAATCACGAGAACAACACCATCACCTGTTACGATTTGGTTATTGTTAATCTCTGATTAGTTGTTGAACATTCAAATAAATACAGAATGACTATATACAGATCTTTATTTACAAACAATGTCATTTTAAATCACTTACACTAAACTAGTCATATTTTTTAGCAAATCTTCCAATAGTATTGAGTTTTGCAGAGGTTCTTCATCCTCTTAAATTTTTTCTAACGATTAAAGCATAACTTAAAACACCTAGCGTTTCTCGCAGATTTGCGTTGAATCCGGCTGTTGCTGATGTTTTCGGTTTACAAGGTAATTGAACTAAGACAAATTTGTTTGAATGACGTCTATCCTAACAATTAAAGCGGTAACAGACCGCGCGAGTTGATGATCACCTCGCCCGATTTATTTAGTAGAAAGTTCGCAGAGATGAATTTCTGATTATGGTAGTTTAAATAGAATTTGGTAAACAAATGCCAAGCGCCGCTCTTCGGTTCGTAGGCATGGTGCTGTTACCGCGGCGACAGTGCTGTTATCACGTTTGAACAGAAAAATGGACCGCCTGTTGGTCCTTACAGGCTCGAAGTCAGTTATTAACGAACAAGCCGTTGCTTCCCGTTAGAAAAGTTCATGTAAAAGGCTTACTTATGTAAGTTTATTAACTAACTCGGATGATAGTGATAGAAAAAGGTTCATAGAGCGAACTTTCATTTATAATCCTAGTGGAAGAGCACTCCTGTTTAACAAGTTTGCGATCTACTCTCCGAGATCCTATCTTCCATTTTATAGATAGTAATTCCAGTGTTCCTCGTGTTTAAGTTTTAACTCACTAGCTTGATTTATTAGGAATTCAAACGAAATCATCGTTTAGAATTCTCATAACGTGTAGATAAATCTAATCACTTTTAATTTAACATTTAAATACGATATTAATGTTTATTAATTTACAGACTAAAACATCGTTTAGTTTAAATAAATTTTAAGATAGTGTGAAATTAGGTAAATTTGTTTACAAGCGAACGCACAGATTTTTTAATCAATTAAAATCACATCACCCAAGTTTTAAGGATTGAATTTGATTAACTCTTAGTTTAACTTAACTGAAATAAGTTAAGTTAGTTAACTTAGATTAACTGAAATAAAAATTTCATTTTATTGGCGATGGGATTTTTACCTCTGGCAATTTTGCTTGCTAAAATTTGACTCTCTAAACATTTCACTCCCTGGCAATGTAACTTCCGATATAGTAATTCCATTGCTTCAAGTTCAAATCCTATTTTTAATCCCTGGTAGTAAAATGTTATTTACTTAATGTACCGACAAGTAAATAGTTTGTAAAATTGTATTTCATTGTTAGTAAATTATTAAAATTCATTTTGATAGCACTTCTAAACCAGAAGCTTCTCAATCCTGAAATTTGGTAGGCAGGTAACCAAAACTGAACTATAAATAATATAATATGTTATTGAGAATTTTAAACTACACTTTTTTCGGTAAAGAGGCTACTACAAATTAAAATTTGGCGAGGGCCCCCATTTCACCATCATCTTCATGCTTTAAATATTTGTTTGTTGCGTCACTCCTAACCTCGCCATCTTTTTCTGGGTCACCCATATTTCATTTGACACTGTGCTTATATTGTTTCGAAACCTGCTTTATGCCCAAATGTTCCTTCCGTGCATTCCGATATTTTTTTATTCTATCTTTTATACTAAAAATGTTTAGTTCATTTCAGGTGTCGGTGTTTCGCTTTTTATCGATTATTATTTTATAGCCTGCAATTTCGCCAAGGAACCTTATTTCCGCAGTTTGTTTTAAATTGAAGTTTTCTATTTCAGTTTGCATATCTTCATTTAGGGAAATTTTGTAACCAATATATTCGAAGTTCCTCACTTTTTCAATGGACTGATCATTAAGTACGATTTTGGATCTAAACCTATTCTTGTCCTCTCAACGCCATTATTTTTATCTTAGTTGTTCATATGAACATTTTGTAGTCCTGTAGTATTTGAACCCCATTTTTGGACTTTAATTATTTAAGGTCTATGGGAGTACCACGTGAAAGGGGAACTTTAGGGACAAACAAAAAATTACATTTTAATAAAAAAATGCAGCTAGTATTTTATGTAACTGCAGTTACAATGGTGTGTTGAGTTGCATCAATCGATCTAAGGGGGTTTCATTAAAATTAAGTCGGAGATTTCATCGGAGTAGAAATTTTAGTGTTAGGAATTTTCTGACACAGCACTATTAGAAAATATAAGCCGGAAAGACTGATAGATTTTAGTTCCTTTGGTGAACTTCATCCGAGCGCAGTTTAGCAAACTGGCTCTGGTGGACTCTCTGGTAGATTGTAGCGTTTTAAATTTGCCTCTACAGGTTTTGATTTTGAAAATCTAAGTTATTGCAGATCGCTGTAATAAAATTTAAAACATGCCCCGATACCAATACAATAGTTCTTACGCTAGAGATTGTAAAGTAGTCGGCATACTATCGAATCTCTGTAGAGATTGTTACGTTTGTTACAAAATTTTTTCAATTTCGCAACAACTTTGAATTTAACTAAATTCAAAGTCTTACATTTAGCGCCACTTTCGTAACGCCCTGTACAGCGGGCGTGATTTGACAGGAATTAGACACGCGCATGCGAGTATGAAAAAAGTCATGGGCGAACTGTCGAAGGAGGAGGTCGACTTTTGGATGTGCTGTGAAGTGATTATGGGGTTGGGTTCCGAACTTTGCAAGATATGGTTACGATTTTGGGAGAATTACAGTCCAGCAATGCGAATGATTTTGGAATATTGTTTGTTTCCCAAACCCAGTAGGGGATTTTACAATTCGTTGTTGAAGGATGGTCGATGTTTCCCGTATCGTACTTTTTTTGTCGGACCCCATTGTCCATACTTTCTGTGAAAGATTTGAATCCGTTCAACCTGGTAAGTCACCAAATTTGTTGCTAATTGCTTCGCAGATACATCCGTTAATCAACTCGGCCAAATTTTGCTTCGACCACCTGGAGTTTGCTTTGTTTGAATTTGCCCTTGGCTGATTCATGTTTTTTTTGATGTCTTGTCATATAGGTTTTCTTTTGTCTTGCATTTTTGATTAGAACGTTTTTGGCCGAAATAATCGATAAGTCGCAGGTTTTACCTTTCTACTCGACGTGATTACAAGTAATCTAATCTGACGTTCGCATACGTGGAGTATAATGCCAATGTTTAAGCTTTACATTTGATAAACAAATTAATTATATTATATTATTATGTTTTGTTTAATTGAATTTGACTTGTGCATTTTATTTCCACTAGGTAACATCGAACGGCGTTGGTCAAATGCAATGGCTGAGGAATTCCTACGCGTTTGTCATGGGTTCAAATCTTGTATTTGAAATTCTATGTTGAACATTTTTTTTTGTGTTTATTTTTGGTTTTATGTTTCTTTTTTATGAAGGCTGCGATGTGCGACCAATGTACAGGGTGTTGCATTTCATCGAGGTCGCTACCGTTTGATTTTATCGTTGGAAGTTCGATGTGGTTCCACCGTTTGTGGGATTTTTATATGACCACTAGAACGTTCCGTTGGTTGATTTTGGGGAGTGATTCTTGGTGGCAATGTTGTTGCCACTGTACTGGTTCTGGTCGGCTAATGCACGTTACATCCGACATCGCTTATCTCATCGCCTTCCGACAACGAACACCTTATTGTTGATTTTATTTTTGTGTGTTAGCAAAGCTGTTTCCTTGATTTTCTCCGGGGCGTTCATTTGACACAACCCACGGCCTTTGCCGCCGCTATTAACGAGCTGGTTTATATCTAACATCAGGGCCCCACGAAAATTAAAGTAGAGGGTTTTACCTTCTGCGTGGACATTATCTGTTCCGAGCTATCTTCTCATTAGTGTAGTGAGGACAGATTTTGTTTCACGTTTACCGAAAGGAATTTGGCCTTTGAATGTGGTGTAATGTGGACGTGATTTTAGGAAATTGGGCTTTTGAATGTGGTGGAGTGTGGTCGTGGTGGAATCGGGCGTTCGAATTGATTTGGAACAGTGTTTTTCCAAACCCATCCAGGGATAAAAGTTCGTTGCTGGTGGATGATGGATTTTTACCGCTTTGTAACATTTCTTTTTGTTGGATCCATCGTCCATGCTTCCTTTGAGGGGTTTTATTCGTTTAAATTGGTAAGTAATTAGACATATCGTTAATTGCTCCACAGATTGCATTCTTCGATCAACTCGGCCATTTACATTCCGACAACATCTGGATACTTTTACCGTTATAAGTTGTAACAACGGATGATGGATTTTTACCGCTTTGTACCGTTTCTTTTTGTTGGATTCATCGTCCATACTTTTTTTGAAGGATTAATAATCGTTCAAATTGTTACGTCATTTAGAACCTATCGTTAATTCCACATATTGCATTTATCAGTCAACTCGCAGTTCATACTCCGACAACACCTGGAATCCCGTATTTGGAATTAAATGTTTGATACTTTTTTTGTGTGTATATTTTTATTATTTGCCTTTTTTTTATTTGAAAAGGATTATATAGAAAGAAGGTCTCAATGCACGAAAAAAGTACAGCGGTGGAAAGTTTTAGCGGGGGCTTACGATTGGTTAGTTATTCGGAAGTTTGCATTGGTTGCCCTTGAATTATTCTATTCTAAACATCTAAACCATTCGTTGGGATTTTGGCGATCACTGGAACGTTCCCTTAATTGATTCGAGAAGAAGTTCTTGGTAGTAAATATTTTGCTTCTGTATAACCTGGTCGGTTAATGCAATTACCATCGGACATCGCAATTGTTATCACATTCGAGCAACGGCCATCTTGTCGTTTACCAATAATTATTGGTCATCATTCGTTAGTGTTGATCAAAGTTGGTCAGAGACGAGTCGATACTCTTTTGGTTATCAATGGTAACTCTGTCTCCCATTGCATTTGGTTATTACAACGAAGAACCATTTTCGTAGTTTCATCGGAGGTTTCCGGCTTTATGGTGAGCAGGGTGGTAATTTTAAACTACGTGGCGGCGCTCACTCTACAATCTACTACGCTTCGCTCTTCGGAGCATCTCTTTAGCGCCCCCTGCATCGCCCCTATAACAACTAGCTAGAAGTAGTGGCGCAGTTATTTTGTCGTTTGTCCTGAGAGAGCTAGCATAGGGCATAACCATCGTTACAATTTTATTTGGCAAAATTTCGTAAGTTTCAAGATCTCAAAGGTTAGTTTTTGATAAACCCATTTTTCACTTCAGAGCTCGGAGTAAAGTTTAAGTAAAATTAATGTAAAATTACTTACTTACTTTGTACTTTCACACCAATAAACATATAACTACGTACAAAAACATCCTGGTCCTGAGGCATCTTTTAGATTACTACAAGTTCTGATATGCAGAAAAGCTTGAGCGCCAAACAAACGATGAGGTAAATCCTTCAGAAATTCACAAAGTCTCATGGCGTCTTATAGCAAAATATTCATAAGTGACACATGTGGATAATTATGATGTTAAATGAAATAATACCCCATTGAAGTTGATGTACTTAAACAATTCACAGCACGTTGAAATTTAAAATTTTGAAAAATAAAAATGAATGCCACTGCACTACTTGGGTACCGCAGCCACACTGTTTTGCAGTTTAACCGCATACCCTCACTGAACGAACCACGCACATCCAAACAGCTTTTAACTTAAGTACAAGGTAGGTCGTAATTATATAACTACTGCCTGGGTTAAAGTACAAAGTTACAAAACGGAATTTTGATCGTTACACAATATCAAGGTACTATGTACCAAATTCGAGTGCCGGTACGACCTATGTACAAGATAGGCTGCCACTCTAAAAGGGGTTAGGAACATGAGGTTACACAAAAGTTATAAAGGACGGTACGATCTGCCCTTGTATTTTGAAATAAAATGCATCTTAAGACCATAGTTTAAGATTATGAGATTATGTCTCAAGAAATAAAGCGAGGGTACGAAAGAGATCAGTTAGCGAAGTATCGTTGCTGTCGGGCGGTCCTCTGGCAGAGACGGGTCTTTCGTTGTGGAGGAACTCATCGGGAGTTCTGATCAATCTATAGATAGATACAGTTTCATCACATTGTAGAAAAACAGAAAATGATAAATGTATAATATTGGTAGATCGTAGCTAAATCTTTAATAAATCACGAGTACACATTGTTGTGAAAGCCTGTGGTGACGGGTGTTAAGTTCTCAGAGTCATCGGAGATTTTGGCGATGGTAATAAGTTCATTTATTTTGAAAAACTTCGAAAAGTGTCAAAAAGTAAAATGTTGAGTATTTTAATAATGATACAACTCTCATTACTACAAACAGGGTTCAGTCCCAAAACGTTTGGGTGATGTCTGAACATACAATTCGTTTTAAATTAATTTTGTTATTAAATTACTATAACTTTTAAATTAAACTAGTCAAAGTCGTACATTTCCCCCACTTTACCAATACAAAAATAATAAAACTCTTGCAATATGTGCCACAAATAGAGTGCACTGATTATACCAGATGTTACTGATTGTCGCAGTAAATTGTTCATTACAGTACAAAAAATGAATTAAACATTTCTAGTGGAAATGTGAAACGTATAATTTTATTTGCGCTGAGCTGAACGGAAAACAAACCCAGAATGTTTGAAGTGCTAAATTTCCTTGACTGGACCACTAACAAATTAATTGTTAATATGTGATTAAGCAGATATTGCAAAATCTGTAATATTCAATAAAGGGTTAAGCTCACGTTAAAGAATAAGTAGAATTAGGAAATTCTATCACCAAGAGTTGGTTAACGCTTCCGTAATTTCTTGATTATAAATAATTGAATTTACAGGGAGATATCAATAGATTTTAAATTTGTTCGTCTTCTTGTATTTGATATAAATTACACTAAGTTTCATGAGAACGCTTTTTAAATGCAAATGAAAGAAGTAAAGCGGTATAATTTTCTATAATCAACGTTTCAAGAAGCGAGAGCTCTTCTAATTAATAAATAAATTTTCTATATCTTAAACAAGGATTCTAAGAGCTATTAAAGTGGATGAAAGACGTTTTAATAAAACCCTTTTTCGAGAACACCTAACCTCTTACCTCGCAATCAAGTAGAATGAGGTTAACGTGCAGACGCGTAAACATTTCCAACGCCTTAATTATACGGTGTTTGGGACGGAGAGTTGAGCGCAGACACGCAGATAAATGCTTTAGAAATGAGATAGGAAAAACTTGATGCCAATAACAGGTGAAAATTAACGAAAAGTTTTCATGTTCGGTCATGTTTACACTTAAATAAATAGCTCACCATCAACTGCGAAAACAAATTTTAATAATACTAGCAATATTACGAGTAATTCCAAAATGGAAATTTGTTTCTGAACCTGAACTAATTACGCGATTTTGTAATTGGCATGCGTAGATGAGATAATGTTGTGCTAAATTAGTTTTACTTTTAACACGAAGTAATTAATTAAATAAATTAAATTTACTGTATTTGAAAGTTTATACTGTCCAAACTAAACAAACTGGAATATACATAACTTAATAGTATCGTCAGTTGATGAGCATCTTTGTTCTCATTGACCCTTGTTTAAATATTAATCAAATTACTAAGGCCTCAAAATAGATACCTACAACCTAAAACTTGACTTTAATAAAATTACATGGAATTGAAACTACAGCTCCGGTAAAATAGATTTGCAACATTATTGATACGTTAGTTAAAATAATTAATAGTCGTCAATAATATTATTTACTATTAACCAATAGCATGAAATAAACAAATTAACATATGATAAACGTCTGGTAATCACATTATAAATATACATACATTGCAATTAGTTGCTTTAAAGCACGAAAGCAAATATTGTTAAAATAAGAGTTAAATTGCATAAGTGTGAATGGTTAGTTGTTGAAGTAAGTTTACATAAAATTAATTATTGTTCATCCTTTCAAGCTTACAAAAGTTCGAAATGAAGAATAAAATTCATTTAAAGTATATTAAAGTCTGAAAAGCAATCTAGCATCCTCAAATAACAAATGCAAATGAGTGACGCTTCGCTTGTTTCTCACAAGTTTCTATTCATAATCAAGTTAACGTGGTCGCTCTTTTCTTCAAGTTACGCTGTCATTCTGATTACGTATGTATCTATTCAATATATGGGTTAATTAAGTTTAAGTTTACTACCTTGTTAGCCTAAGTCTTTCAAAATTTGAATTTTAAAGTACTTTTTAAAGAAGATACGCGATGTTATTAAAGTAAATATTTATCGCTACTAGGTGCCTGAAAAATGGAAAAATACATTGGGGGGATATTTTTCTATAATTTATTGCCATAGAATATTCTACTTCATAGTTTTACTCTTTCACATTAAAACAATACATGTCTGCATTTGAAGAAAATTGAACAATTTTAAGATATTGTTATGAGAAACTAACTAAGAAAACATGCAACCATCCATATAATATATGAATCTGTCGTATGTGTTGAAAAAAAATTTAGTCAGGCTTATCTTCCTTCACCATTGGAGCAGATTTTACTAACGTAGATCATGTGAGATCGATCGATTATTGCAAATACTCCGCCAATCGATCTCATGGCGGAGGAAAGGGTGCGAAACCACCAAAATCCGGATAAAAGACCAGCGAGCAGGAATGAAAGCAGAAGAGTCCTTCTCGAAGCGTGGCAACAACGATGGTCCCATGGGGAGAAAGGAGCCTGGACGAGACTCCTTATACCAGACGTCAAACCATGGCTCGAGAGAAACCACGGTGAAGTGAGCTACGAAGTCAACCAAGCCCTGATGGGACACGAGTCCTTCAATTCCTACCTCCACCGATTGAAACGACGAGAATCGCTGGAGTGATTCTAGTGGGATGAAGAGGTATACGACGCATTCCATACCATCTTCGACTGCTCGAACTGATCTGAAGTAAGAAATAAATATAGCATCGAAGACCTGAGCCCCGACACCGTAGTAACAGAAATGCTATCATCAAAGGATGATTGGGACAGAGTTATAATACAAATCCGATCCTTTCAAGGATGCAAAAAACCAGTGGTGAGACCAAATATGGTTTTAGAAATGGCCTCGACACGAGAGAGGCACTGTTCTGCATTACGCTCCTTGTAAGAAATGCTATGATGAACGAAAAAACGGCTTTATCTTCTTCTTCTTATTCCACTATTATTAATAATTCTCCCTCTTAATATAGGTCCAGGACCTGTTTTTTACTAATTTTTATAATTAGTTCTGTGAGCATTTTTGAATTTTATATCTCAGGTAGATTGCTAGGCTTGCCTTTCGATGTGCCTACACCCTGTTTTTTATTGTTATGATGGCAAATCATTAACACAGGGGGACCGACGGCTTTACGTGCCCTCCGAACGCATGGAAGACGGTCAAGAAATTTTAGACTGTACCCGGAGTCGAACCGGGAGCCCTACGTTAGCAGTTGATCGCGCTAACTATCAGGCCATGACCGTCGTCTTTATCTGCTTTATAAATTATTAAAAAGTGTTTGATAAAGTCAAAAAATAATCTTCATTGCAAGGGGTAAAAGACATCGGCTTAGATGGAAAACATATTAGAATTTTACGAAGCTTATACTCGAACCAAACAGCCGAAGTACCAATCAACTACCACCTATCGTCTGATTACTTCGAGGTTACCAAAGGAGTAAATCAGGGATGCATTTTGTCCCCCTGATATTTAACATTTCCTGGAAAATATGTTTCAGGAAGCCTTAGGAGACAGCAGACTGCATAATATAATGGTAAACTGAAAACCAATTAACAGTAGATGATACTCAGACGCTATGCAATCATTCACTTGCATATAGACCATACAAAAATTATTCCAGGGACATATTCTGCAAAGGTGATTCTGCCCATAAAACTACCCGTGTTTTATAGAGGCAAAACTTTCGAATCTTATTTTTAAAAGTACTCAATCGTGATATTCTTAAAGAAATATTTTCCCAGTTCCGTCTTGTTCATTTTAGCAGTTTCAATTTCCTTCCATTCAATTCACCACATCAATCAGCTTCTATTATAAAAATCTTATTTTTAGAAAATATAACGCCTAACTCCCTTCTTCTTCTTTAAGTGCCGTGCCTGATTTCAGACGTAGGCGGACCTCTCTCCTTACTCCTTTCTTACCCTTCTTTAAATAACCAGAAAGTATTTTTCTAGCAATAGAATGCACCTGAAAGACGCTTAAGGTCTATTTAGTGATTTCGTTCACTTTCCCGTTGAGGAATAACGAACACTTTAATATAATTTGAAAATTAATTATAAACTTATTAATTACTTTTTATAATAGTACTTAAATGAAATGAATAAAGTATATTTATAAAAAATACTCGGACATGATTGCAAAAAGGCGGTGATAGCTTTGGCAGTTCAGTGCGTCTACTGCTAATGCGAAACGCTCGGCTCAAGTCCGGGCAGGGTGATGATTTTATTCTGACCATCTCTCCTCGGCAGGCAATGGCAGACTACCAAGGTAATCTGCCAAGAAAATCCATCTCGAAATGAAGTGTATTACACCTCCCGTGGTTCGGAACCCACGTTAAACAAGTAGGTCCTCTATGTATGTGAAAACAATTTGAACCCACATCACATGCATAGAAAGAGATGGATCACCAAACCGCCCCATTAGGGTAAAAGTACTGGTAAGGAAGGAATGATTGCAATACAATTAAGATTTGCGCGAAATGTTCTCTCTCGGTGGATCGTATATTAACTGGTTATCATCTGAATTCATCCGGTTGAAAACAAACCAAAAAAACTTATACTGGTTTTTATTTCTTTGTTAAATTGGATGAAGGTGAACTTCTCCAATTTAAAATTAAATTCCGATTAGCTAACTGCATGCCATGAATTTGCCGCAGCAACGCTGCCGTAGATGTGACAGTAACGCCAAAATTGATTACCTTCCCGCTACACTTATGAAAACCATATATGGATATAATTTATTTCCTCCTTATTATCATCGGTTAACTATAGCACATTGAGGTTTGATTTTACAATGGTGAGGTTATGATTGACAACCGACATGATCTTCCCACGTAATATTAATTCACAGATCAGCAAGGCATAACACAAAATTAACTGCTTCCTCTTCTTATCGGCAAGAGGTTACGCGGTTAAGTTCGTTGCTAATGCTAAATACCTGGCTCGACTCTGGGCTCGGTAAAACTTTATTCTGACCGTATCCCCTCGGAAGGCAATGGCAAACCACCTAGTTGCAATATGCCTAGTAAAACCTTTGTGGAGATAAAGTGCATACGCTTTAGGCGGTTCGGAACCCGCGTTAAGCAGTAAGTTCACTTTAAGCACAGAACTTGAAAAAGATCAAATTCAAAGTTAAATTTGAAAATTAAAATTGAAATTTAGCATTTTAATTAACCAATTTGAAATCAAATAATTGAAAAAAGTGAAGTTTCAATCCATACATGCTTATAAAGTAGATATAATTATAGAGTTCTTTCAATAAAGCATTCACCACCATAAGTACCAATAGTGACGGTCGACTTCAGAATCACAATCACTTACCGAGAGAATTATTGTGAAAAATTTCCATGCGGTGGTTATAAATGCTCTTGATAAGAGACGCTAGCACATCTTTCAGTACTATGCATTTGGCATTTGTATTTGGTTGTTGAGATTATATCCGAAAGTTTCCAACTATTTGTGAGTGGTAGATTGTATTGCTACTCATATAGCATCTACGTATCTAAGGAGTTGAGTATCGCCAAGAAACCTGATTAACATAGAAACTTTATTCCGTAAGGTTATTTTGAATTTATTAGTAGACTACTGTACTCGCATTTAAACGTGGTTCTGCAGGCGACTGCAGCTATTGGTACTTATGTTATGGTGGTATAATATCTACATTGTAAGATGTGGGCATGAAACTTGGATTTTTCAAGTTATAATACAATTTTTGTGATTTTCACAGTAGTAAAGAGTTCAACTTTAGAAGTGAAAATACCCAAACTTCTGTAGCAAAATTAAATAAAACTAATACTGCAGCCAACCGCGTACAATTCTCCAACCCGGCGGTGTAAGCAGCCATGGGGTCTAAGTGCTAAAGTCTTTCCTCAGCACTGAAGCCATCAGTGTGTGGGAGAAAACTATGAATGAAGTTTCACGCAACATGAAAGCGAACACCTCCGTAACGTAATTAAACTAACATGCACATTTCAGTTAAACGCCCGGTTTCGAATCCAGATCAAGCAACATATTTTTTAGCCTATCGATCTTTTCTGTTACCTGGTTTATGATAAATATCATTGCCAGACATAAAAAAATTTTAATACTTTTAAAGAATAAAATAAATGAAATACTTAGGTATTTTAAAATAAACAGTTTTCTCGCCAAAAATTTTTAAAGTGAATAAACCTAAAATTTTTGTTTACCTTTATAAAAATTTTTATATGTAATATAGCTTCGAAATCAATAACGGACTAATAAAAATTCACTTTATTTTTTTCGAATAGAAACCGAAAAATATTTTACTCAAAATTGTTTTGTTGAACCATAGCATTGTTATTATCAACAAATGAAAAGTTATTTTTCTAAGGGTTTCCTTTAACAAAAAACAATAATTTGTAATGCGCCGTGGTTTTGTGATTTCATTATTCTATCAAAGCTCCTAAATACACATTGATAATTAAAAGAAAACACACGTTGAAGTAAAAGAAAATGGAAGAAAATTCTGTGTGTCTTGTAAGTACGAATAGTACACACATAAAGAAACAATGCCGATTTTGTTGTCCTTTTGTAGAGTTATTCATTTCAATTTGTAAAAGTTTCGCTGCACACTTGAAGTAGAATGTAAAGAAGCGTCTTTTCCTGTTTCTTTTTGTGTTCTTCAGAAGATTAATCACAACCAAGAATGTATTTTCTTGTATTTTTTCTTTCAGAAACGACATGGTTTTCATAATGCATTTTAAAAATTGCGGTTTTATAGTACAGAGTTTATTTAAATTAATTAAGTAAATCAATCTTTTAAGTGGCAGGTGGAAACTTTTACATTGATGCTGTTGCCACGATGATGTAGGTGGAAAATAGTAGACGTGCCATGTCACTAACTTAGGTTTAGTCAAACATTGACTCAACGTGACTGCAACTATAACTTTTATTATTAAATTCATGTAAAAATTCGTCCTTAGGTAAAAATCATAATATTTAATTTAATTACAAATATTGAACGCTCGTGATTGTCGCGCACCAGTAGAAATCAAATTAGAAAATATTGAAATCAAGCATTAAATTAAATTTTGAATTAATTAAATCGTAGCAACTTTGTGGAGGGCATTGTTTTATACACTAATGCATGCTGCACTGCGACTATACAAACTCACTTCAATTGAATTTTAATACAAAATATTCGATAGGTTACAAAAGCTCAAATTGTAATTTATATTATTTTATTAAAACACATTTGAGCCATTATTAATATCATACATGAATTATTATTGGCGAATAATTTTTTAATTTGTAACTTGCGCGGTACCATTATTGCGATAACTGAATTATTGAATTAATGTATTTATCTTATTAATATTGTATATCAATATCGATATAATAAAATCACTGACTGGTTTGTAATTTTTTTAAACAAACACTGAAATATTTACATTTCAACTGTAAGTCATCGAAATATTAATCAATATAAGATATTATTTGGAATTTGTGACAGGGGAGGACTAAAAGTATTTTTTGGGAACAAGAATTGAAAAAAGTTGTTATACAAATCATGAAATTTCGAAATAATGATAATATTATAATATAATTAAATAATTTATAATGTGTAGTTAGTTATTTTGTATGATCCCTAGCATATAATTAGAAGATTAATACAAAATTAAGAAAATTGATAGCAAATAATTTTGGGAACAAAATTCATAAGGTTTAACCAAGAAATAACAATTTGGAATTAATAATTTCCACGCAATCCAGCCAAACGCTGACAAATGTCTTCCACTTTAGAGGAATGTAAGAAGTTCGAATTCGTTTTATAAAATTCTATGAATCTATACATAGATCTTTGAGACTTCAATGCATCGTCGTCAATATTGCACAATTTTCTTGTTTGTTTAAATGCAAATGAAAATAAAATAGTGTACTACAATGTTTTTCTAAGATTTTCTCTGTTAAGTTCCACTAATTGCTAGATACAATTCCATTACATTATCGTAGTTCTATTTTATGTATGAATATAATTGTGGCCGTTATGTGCAGTCAAAAAAAATTTTAAGATTTATTTCCATTGTCAAGATGTTCTCCAAAAACTGTAATTATTTCTTTCAGGTAATTTTTTTAAAAACTATATTGTACCAGTATTAAATTCAGGAATTACTATCCTAACAAAATAATTGTAAAAGTTGAACAAAATGTTTTCTCGCATGAAGAAATTTTCAATGAGAAATACTATAAGAAGTCTTATTTCTGTGAACCATAGAACAGTTTTGGCATATGAATGCAGTGCTAAGTATAGAACTAAAAGTTATATGAGTTTAATAGCAAGAATTTGATATTTTATCCAGTTGCGAGCATTTAGCATCAACGGCAGTTGAACGAATACAAAAACATAGCACATAGAACCCATAACGTATTTATACAGTGGCTTTGAAAATTTATTGAATGACTTTCCTTACAAGGAAATTATATAATTTTTGTTTGTTTTTAAACTTTTGTATTTGATTTTGAAATTAGTATGTTCTACTTTTAATAATTATGTTATTCGTAATAAATTGTAGGTACCTCAAGTTATTATGTACCTAAGTTGTTTTGTGACTATTTTTATATAAAGTACTGAAATGTTAAATTATTTAACTACAAAAATTTATATTTTAAATTGCTTTCATTACTCAAAAGTTAAAATTTCCACTTATTTTTAATAAGAAACTAACTATAGTTTTTCCATCGTAAATCAACAGGAATTACTACTTATTTGAATAACTAAACGGTTAATCAAGTTTCCCATTTCAAGAAAATAGGGAAAAATTTAAATTTTCTCGATTAAAATTATAGAGCGCTAAGTTTCTTCAATAAATGGAAAAATTTTACCAACTATGTTCACAGCACTTGATTTAATGTTTGAACACATTTCAGGAATTTTGCGTAAATATTAGCTTTTAACCTTTAGTTACTCTTACCAATTATTCAAGGACGTATAATTATTCGCGCAGTGTATTTTATTTAGAGAGTAAATTTTCTCCTAACATTTTCATATTAGCAATTTATATAATCAATAATGCAACCATTACCTATATGAAATTATATTAGGTTGTTTTACATTTTAGATTAACATCTAATTAATGTAATTCTATAATATTTTCTGAAAAGTCACAACATGGCCACTATTTTTGACGAAAAACTAAAATTGAGAAAAA
Organism: Podabrus alpinus; assembly: GCA_932274525.1. Lineage (NCBI taxonomy): Eukaryota > Metazoa > Arthropoda > Insecta > Coleoptera > Cantharidae > Podabrus > Podabrus alpinus. The sequence goes on along the minus strand of OW026457.1, from coordinate 59,062,168 downwards.
AATTAGTCTACATTTAAGGAAAGTGGGAAGTAGGATATAATAAAAAAAAATGGAAAGCGATAGCTTACTAGCATTGTTTCGATCTTATTGAACCTCATAAGGCAAACATAATCAAGGGACTTGATAAATAACGGACAACTTGAAAAAATAAGTTAAATAAATAAAAATAAATTTAAACAACTTGAGAATCAGGACTTTTCTTCTCTTAGCACCATACTTGCTTTAGGCGAAGGCGAAGAGGACATCTCTCATATGTGCGTGTTGTGCGTTTGAAATATTAGCCAACACATAGGGGACTTACTGCTTAACGCAGGCTCCGAACCACGGGAAGTGTATACAATTTATCTCCAGAGAGGTTTTACTAGGCATATTACACCTTGATAGTTTGCATTGCCTTTCGAAGAGACGGTCAGAAAAACCATTTTATAATCTAGACAGTAATTTCTTAATTTATTCAGTTTAATTCATTGTATTTTTGCGTCTTACCTTTCTATTCTATTTTTATTTCTTCAATTTACAATTTCCTATGTAATTTTACTATTTGTAATTTAAAATAGAATTCAAAAAAGAAATCTTTTTTAAAATAACGTGGTATTATTTATTATAATCTACTTGAGGTATTATTAAAGCCACCTTACACCATCAATAATTATTTCGATTGTAATTATGGTCATAATTCCGCTTGAGTAAATTATTGATGGTGTAAGCCGGCTTTAACACACAAATTTTCACAATCGACAGATATCGTAGTTCTGATCGTAATAACTAAATTTGTACTTCGACAAAAATTGTTGTCTTACACCATCAACAATTACTCATGCAGAATTATGACCATAATTACGATCGTAATTATTATTGATGGTGTAAGACGACTTTAATATTATAATCTATTATACCACGTTATTTTGAAAAAGTTTTCTTTTCTGAATACTATTTTATTAATTCCTAGTGACATCTAGCCGCTTTGTGGTTAATTTTGTTTGGGTTTCTAATCCTTGAAAATTAAGGGACGTACACCGTAAGTTACGATTATTTTTCTTGATGCCAAAACTGGAAACTTTTAGTTGTTCACAAGATATCCATCTGTCTTGTTCGAACCTAGGTAAGAAACAAGCTTTTATTATTTTTATTTTAAAATTGTCAGTTCGATTTTTGTGTTTTTATATTTTGTTAACAGTTTCTCTTTCATTTTGCACGTTGTTTTTCATTTTCACTGCCACTGCAATTGTTTTTCGTTTTTTTCACTTAAATTTTCGTATTATTCCTCAATTTATTTGTTCTTTTTGATTTCATTACCACGTGTAATTAATTCTACGTGTGAATCAGTACTTTAATTTACCTTTTTCATTAATTTTAATTCTTTATTACATTTTTGCATTCATATTTTAACTCCAATTATGATTTATTCTTTGATTAAACTCACCTGACGTTGGAGTAATAACTTCTAAACATCGCGATGTTGTGAGATTATCAATTATGTTGTTCTAATTATTCAATTCATTTTACCCCCCCCCCCACACCTCCTTTTAAAGTAATAATATTGCATTTACTTTGCATTTTATAAAAAAATTGATTTTAGCCTAAAGAATGTACATGTCTTATTGTACAAACAACCAAATTCTGGTGATTATCGACATTCATAGGTAGATCTTGACATAAGGAGACCACAAAACGCTTTACTTGCCAGTTGAATGTTAAAAAACACAAATTTACCGTAGTCAGATGGAGTATTAAATTGTATATTAAATTTATACTCCAAACTTCATTTCATTCCCTGCAGTTATTGCCGAAATAGAAGGCAATATTTATTTTGAGAACCTGTAACTGAAATTTTAATTTGTTCAATTTAAAACAGTTAAATGTTCGCGATATATTTTAACCCAGCTTTGGGATAGAAGTCAATTTTTTTACATACAGTCAAATATATGGAGTTAACGCTTATATATTAAAATTGGAAATTGTTGATATTTTCAAAGCATGACTGGTTGAGAAACAATAAGGAATAGGAATGTGATGTATAAGTAGTATAATAACGGGAAGAGTCTGTTATTGGCATTTTTCAGTAGATACATAAATACGGTAAATGAGGTATACAAATAAATTTTTGAGATATGATATGTTAAACGCAACATTTTATACTGTTTAAGATGGTATACATTTATTTCCAAGTTTAATCATAATATAATAAGTAATAAATAAATTAGTTATCCCTTTTTGAACTTCGATAAATTTTGAGTTATCCTATATGGTTCATTTTTTAAGTAAATTTTGTAGCAAAATACATAAAATGCCAATAGATGTGTGATTTATTCCTTAGGTATCCAAAATTTTTACTCAAAATGGAAAAACTTTTAAAAATATAACGTGATATTTTAATACGAATTGTTGTAAATAGAATATTTTCAAAAAAGTCTAATATCAATATAATTAAATTTAAACTACTAGTATAATTAATTGAACACATTCTTGGGTCAAACCGAAAAATGTTGCATGCATTTGTACTATTATTTAAAATTTAATTATATTTTAATATTGTTCTTTTCTGAAAATATGCTATTCAATCACATTGTTCACATTTTTGTTGTTGGTCGTTAAGTGAATATTCTCCATTATGTTACTTTATTCCGCCTTGATGATGTTTACCGGATAGTACAGGAAACTTCAATCGGCTTCAATAAATTATTAAGAAATACTTTTTTGCAGAAGAATGTTTTCGTCCAAAATTTTACCTTTCGGTATAATATTTATTGCTGCCCCATTTAACTTGCAAATACTCTTTTTATAATATTATACATTGTTTTAAATATTTGGAATGCAGTCAATTGGAAATCAGTAGCACTAGATTTATATATAAGAAGATACACAAAATAACTTGAGTGTGGCCGGGAGGAAACAGAGATGATGGGAATCAGATTGATCACATATTGGTCTCAAGAAAGAAGAAAACGTCAATCAGAGACGTAAGATCGTACAGGGTAGCCAATGCAGATACTGATCATTACTTGATTGTGGTAAACATAAAACAGAAAGCAGTAGCTAGCAAAAGAAATACTAAAGAAAACAAGAGAATAGCAACAGAAAAACTTTACGGTAACCAAACAAGAAGACGCTACGAAAACACAGCGAAAAATGAAATAGAAAGTAAAGAAAAAAGTAGCATCATGGATCAAGAATTTGGCATGAGTATGAATAGCCAAAAATAGAGCGCCGAACAAGTAATGGGATATGAAGAAAGGAGAGTACGATCAGAATGGTTTGATGATGAATGAGCAGAGGTGAGTGGACTGAAGAGAGAAGCGAGACTGAAATGGATGAGCACGAAGACAGGCGATGCTTCGAAAAGTTACAAGAAAAGATGTAGTGAATCAAGTAAAATGTATAACAAAAAGAGGAATTCATAGATAAGGAAAATGATGGAGGATTTTGAGGAAAGTAACAGATTTAATAATATTTTAAGGGAGAAAAGGCGGGACACAAGTTGAAAACAAGAGGAATAAAGAATGGAGATGGACATTATTTGGTGAACGATACAGAAAATGTAAAAAAGATATGGGAAGAACATTTTCAAAAGTTACTAAATGTCCCACAAACAGGAGTTCCATAACAAGTTCCATAAAATAGAGATAAGCGAAGAAGAAGAAACAGAATAATTAAGAAACAGGAAAACAGAACTGGTCAAATATGGGGAGAAATATTACAAGAAAGAATTTATGAATTGGTGCAGCAAGTATAGATAGAAGAGAGGATGCCTCAGCAATGGAAGGAAGGAATTATTATCGTAATGATGAAAAAGAATGGAGACCCAGATGTGTGCGGAAATTACAGAAGAATTACATTCCTGTATCCAACTTACAAAATACTATCGACTATAATAAATAAAAGGTTAAGAAAGTTTACAAACAGAGAGTTATCAATGTGGGTTCGCCGAAGGCAGGTCGACGGTAGATGCCATATTTGTATAGAAACAGATAATGGTAAAAAGCTTCGAATACAATACAGACATGCATATATGTTGTTCATTGATTACCAGCAGGCTTCTGATAAAGTAAAAAGAACTAATAATAACAATGACAGAAGTGAAGATTCCGAAGAAATTAATAAGGTTAACAAATATGACACTTGAAGAAACGATAGCGTGCGTTAAAATATTAGAAGGTGAAACAAGTGATTTTGAAATAAACAGTGACAAGGAGATGCGATGTCTACAACATTGTTTATTTTGATCCTGGAAAAGATAATAAGAAGCATAGATGCCAAAGGCACAATAACAAGAAAGATATACAAGTGATTGCCTATGCAGTTGATGTGGTGTTGATAGCGTGAACAAAATGTAAATTAGTAGAAAGTTTTAGGTGTATCAACCATATGATTCTAGGAATTTTGTTCGCCAGCATTTGTTCGACAAACACTTAATCGACAGCATTTGTTTGACACGGAATTTGATTCGACATGCATTTGTTCGACTACACATTTATGCGAATAAGCATTTGTTCGACATGGAATTTTATTGTATATTTTACGTATGTATTTTTGTGTCCTCTTCCGCTCTCAGGTCGCTTATTTTTGTGGAGATCCTTCAGACGTGATACACAATCAAATAAGAAACAGGATACATCAAACACAATTTATTAAAAAACATTCTCCTTTTATAACACACAACAACACAATTTAATTTCTAAATAAATCAACATATAACTAAACTAATTAACATCCCTTCTTATATTCTTTAATGATAGTGTAAAGCTTTACCTGTTTGTGTTCTTTTTGTCGACCGACCTTTATTTCGTCGCACGTTATCTACCGCACTGACGAATTGACTACACTTTCTTCTTTCTTCTATCTTCTTCACGTACTAGCTTCTCGCGTTCCGATACTCAACTCTGAACCCAATTTGCTCCACGTACTAGCTCTACACGTTCCGTTATCCAATCCTCTCACCTCAAATTGGTCCAATTATCCAACACTCCTTTACTCTCAAACTGCAACACACTTAACTCTTCTTTTATCTCACACCAATCAACTTCTTCGAATATAGCCAGTCTGCGTATCATTTATCAATTACAATATCCAAACATAAATGGTCTTCATATTCTTAATCGACTCACTTCTGTACACGACTGTTTTGCATGTCGTTTTCTATCTGACTAGTGACTCTTCTAAACACGCCCGTACACGTATTATTTATTTATTGAATGCCTCTAAACACGACTGTACAAGTATTATTTAATTACTGAGCTCTCTAAACTCAACCGATCTGCGGGTCATCTAATTTGGAACTGCCCTACCGCTCTTTATTATCTATTGGCCTGGTTACCACACGCATCTTACTGCTTCTGTTTTATGTTTGTTCTTCTAACGATGCCGCTTTGTCCTACGTGTTTCCTTTTATTATCAGCATCAACAAAACTTAAATCTAGCAACATTTTATTTTATTCACATTCATACTGAACAACATTTCATAATTACAAACAAAACTCAAATCTAGTAACATTTTATTTTTAATTCACATTCATACTGAACAAAATTTTATCAATAAATTAGACATATCCTCCCTCTTATTTCGATTGTGTACCCCGTACACATTTATGAGGAAGCTTGTAGTGGACACAACAGTATATTTACAATGTATATTTTACGAGATGTGCAAATGTATATGTAAATGCATAAGTCGATAATGTCCATTGTCGTTGTTTGTGAGTTTGTCGTGTGAACATGTGCTTTTAAGGTTATGTTAACAAATTATCAAAATGGAAAGTTTAATCGTAACTGAATTAAGCAAACTAACAAAGAGTGAATTGGTGGAGTTAATTATCAGGAATAAGCTTCCATCAGGCAAGAAAAAAGAAGGAAATCCACTATTGAACTATGACGTAACTATGGTTACAAAAGCTGTAAACGTGGAGGACGTTAACGAAACATGTGAATTAAAAACTGAACTAATAGATTGCTTGAAGCAACAAGTATCAAATTTAAACGAAATGGTAAGCGATAAAAATGCAATTATCAGCCTACTAAACGAAAAAATAAAAAACACCCACAACGTGAACACCCAGAAATTATCACCCTCAAGCAGTTCAACACCAGCGGTAGTCATAAAACAGATGAACGCACCCATTGCTGAGCGAAACAAATCTGCGAAAGCAGCAACTTTACAAAATAACGTGGTAAACAAAGAAAATCATAAGCTACAAAAGGCGAATAAAAATAAAGGCAACCAAGACGAGAAAATGAATCCAAATTCAAAAGGGATAAATACCAAAACATATAATGAACACAAAATAACCAAGGAATTTGTAGAAAAATGCATTAAGGAAGCCCAATCAAATATAATATGTAAACAAACAAACAAATATGCAGATGAGGACGGCTTTACGACTGTGAATTATAGAAAAAGTTGGAAACGAAAACGTGTAGGTAATAATACAGACGCTGATGCACTTCAATTTGTAGGTACAGAAAAGCCAAAAATATGGTTATTTGTTTCAAAAGTCAAGGCACACGTAACAGAGGAAATTTTAAAACAATACATAAGTGGAAAACTAAACGATGAAACCGTAACAGTAGAATTTCTCAAAACTGCAAACACAAGAAGATGTTTCATGGTAGGAGTGGACAATGAAAGTAAAAGTGCAGTATACGATTAAAACTTTTGGCCGGTCGGTGTAGGATATGAGCGATTTATTTTCAAAAGAGATCAACATTTTTTACAGAAAAACCAGGAAAAAGATACCGTAACTTAATTTCGTGCATAACCCCAACACAAAACGAAGAACATAACTTACACGTAAAGAAGCCAAAAAACATGCTAGGGCTCCTATATTCAAACGTTCAATATTTGACTATACAAAACCACATGAATGACAACAAAAGTCAAAACCCACAAAAGACCTATCCAAATGTGACACCAAATCGGAAGAAAGCTCAAAGCAACACAAATCATATCTTGTTCCAAAATATACAAAGCTTAAGAAGTAAAACATTATTACTGGAAGAGTACATACAAACATTAAAAAAAACACCAATCGCTTTATGTATCAACGAACACTGGTTACATACGAAAGAGATGGTGAACATTACCGAGTATACGATGGCATCAATATTCAGCAGATCACATCTACAGCATGGTGGATCATGTATATATGTGAAGCAAGAACAAAATTTTATTGAAATAACCGAAATAAAACTAAAAAGTGTAGAACAAGACCTGGAATGTAGTGCAATCAATATACCCGACTCGAACCTAATAATAATTTCAATTTATAGATCTCCATTGGGAAACATACAGAATTTTTACAATATTTTAACAGATATCCTAAGCAGTATCCATACAAAAATTGTAACTCATGATGTTCTTATCGTTGGAGATTTTAACATAAACCTAAACGTAATCAATAATAATTCAGTGCATTTTCTAGACATAATGAACTCGTATAACCTGAAGCAAACTGTCTACGATGCAACAAGAACATCGCAAATCCAAACGCAAACCCTTATTGATAACATATTCACAAACCAGAAGAATTTGACAACCGAAGTAAAAACCACTGCACTGTCAGATCATTGTGGATTACTGGCAACCCTGCCCGCAGTAAAAAAATCCAGAAATATTGACAAAATAAAAAACAGGATATTTACTAAAGAAAAATTAATAGCATATAGGAAACTTATATCAGAACAGGATTGGCTTGCAATCTACAGTGAAATGGATGTAGATCAAGCATACAACAACTTTGAAGAAGTGATCACCACAAATTTGGAAACCACTTTTCCATACAAAAGCTACAAAATTAACACCAAGTACCTAACAAACTGGATTACCAAGGGAATAAAGACATCTTGTAATATATTGTAATGTACCGATTCCTATAAAAGTGCCACACGTTGGGCTAGCCAAAAATTGATATGTACATAGGTCGTAACTTATATTGTCACACGTTGTGCTGACAAAATGTAATGTACGGGGTCTCGCTAAAGATAGAGCCTCGCTTTATATAAAATATTGATGAAATAGATGGGTTTTTACGTTATACGTTTTACCTTGCTAATAGAAATCTTTGAGATGTATTACACAAATAACAATAATTAAAATGCCTCGGTTTTACTAGCTCGTAGATGCATGGGATCTTACCTTTGTAGGGTGGAGGTCCTTTCCGTAATCAATGATGCTTGCTGAAATAAATCTTATTGTACGGAAAAACAGGTCAAATAAATACCCTTCGTTGCAAAAATCAAATAAAGGTTTTATTATACACAAATATTCAGTTGTATCAATTATTAACTTAAGGTTCTTATCAATAAATTTAATTATTATTGTTTTTAATAGTGGACGCATAAAAAAAACACGCGACGCGATCAAGTTCGTATTTTCACTTATTTTGATGTTCAGAAAAAGTTAATAAAATTTACCTTGCAAAAACCGCTGGAAATTCTCCTTTAGATTGTGTTCGTTATCAATGCGTATAATGATGCACTCCCTGGGTTTAATACCATTAACTTGTAAATGTGTGTCGTTGACCTTCGTTGGTTCGATTTGAATTCTGGAAATATTTCACCAATCTTCCGTAGTTTTCACAATATTATTATGTAAACACAGGTAAGTAATTAATCCGGTACCTTTTACACTTAAATCTTCAATTTATACTATTGATTCTTGCAGATGATTGAATTTTTTTTTGTTCACCAGCAGACTAACTCGCCATTAATCATCAATCGTTGCACCCCCTCGCCCATTCAATTGTTTTTTATTTTTTTCATCCCACCAATTTCATGGTATTCTAGATGTTCGATAACTATATTTTTATTGGTTGCATAAAGATCAATATTATTGTCGAAATTTCCGGATTGCAGGTCCGTATCTAGCCCAATGTGGCTTTGTAAAAGTTTTATAAGTGAAATTTTATATTTTCAGATTGACTGAATTTCTACACCATCGCTTCTTGGTTGGTTACATAAAGATGTTTTACACGAGATTTGCATTCACAGTTCATTGAATTCTCGATACGTAGCACTCACGTTAACCCGAAATGACAACTTATTTTAAAGTAACGTAAATACAAGTTTTACATTAATGAAATTAATTAATAATATTTTAACACCTGAATTACCTTCCTTATTACTAAACAATATTTCTTTTAATATAATTTTAACAATTTATAACAAAGTAAATTTAATGTTGCATTACGAATTATTTTTATTCAAACCTGTTTCGTTTTACTCTTACACAAATTAATTGACGTTAACTTCAAATCTTAGATATTGGACGAAGTCCTTCCTGCACTTTAGTAAAATCACATGCTTTTTGTTTTCAAATATTTTCCCGATTCTTACAACCGCATTTCTATTAGCTCGGTACGTCGGAATATCGCAATATATATATATATATATTGGTGAGTATTTTACGGACTTATCCGTATCTCGCATCTTGCTCTCCAATCCTCTCTATCGGTCCAGACTCCTTCTTCTAAGCCTCTGGCTTCCATCGCCTCCTTCACTTCCTGAGCCCAGGTTCTTGCTGGTCTGCTTCGCTTTCTTCTGTAACCTGGAGTCCATTGCCATATTTTTTTGAAATCAGACACAGATCCTGCAGAAGTTTACAATACCATAATCCATCTAAAAAATACAAAAGCTACAGGGGCAGATAAAATACCAGTTGTACTTCTAAAAGAAATAGCAGACCTAATAAGTGAACCTCTAACGCACATAATAAATAAATGCATAAATAAAATAAAATTATACCAACAAATGAAATTAAGAGAAATAACTACCAAATCGTACAACAAATACAAAAACATCTTACAAAAAGTCATTGTCGCTGCAAAAAAACATCGTATGAAAAGGCTATTCAAACTGCAAATAACAAACCAAGGAAAATGTGGGAAATAATAAAAACACACTCTAAATCGAACAATTATAAAAGTAAAAGTTCCCCAAAAATATTAGATAACTCGAAAAAAAAACTGAAACGCTCAATAAAATCAATGATTTCTTCATAAATTGCTGTCCGGACGTGAATAGAGAAGCACAAGACCTTAGCAATATCAGTGTACAAAATACCTCTATATACCGTGACGACACAGATCCTGCAGAAGTTTACAATACCATAATCCATCTAAAAAATACAAAAGCTACAGGGGCAGATAAAATACCAGTTGTACTTCTAAAATAAATAGCAGACCTAATAAGTGAACCTCTAGCGCACATAATAAATAAATGCATAAATAAAGGCACATTTCCAACAAGATTAAAAGTTGCTGAGGTAAAACCAGTCTACAAGAAAGGAGATGAAATGGAATGCACAAACTACAGACCCATCGCCATCTTACCCAATATATCTAAAATATTCGAAAGAATACTCTACACACGGCTGATAAATTTCTTTGAGAAAAACAAAGTACTATCCAACGTTCAAAATGGATTCAGAACAAACAAGTCCACCTCTAGAGCAATATTCCAGGCAATACAAAAGATAACGGAAGGCATAAGCAACAAACAGCACACAATGGGAGCGTTCTTGGATCTAAGCGAAGCGTTTGATTCCATAAATCACAAAATATTGTTCGAAAAACTGTATCGTTATGGATTAAGGGGCATAGCTTTGGACCTTATTAGTTCTTATATGTACAAGAGGAAGCAGTGCACTACTTACTATGACAAAACAAGTGAATCCACCATCAAATCAGATCTGCAAGAGATAATGAAAGGGAATACCCCAAGGATCTATCTTGTGACCCCTATTATTTCTGCTATATATAAATGATATGCCAGGATATATCGATTGTTTCTCGGTTCTCTTTGTAGACGACACCTCAGTTATACTACACGAAAATGACAACAGCAAACTCCAAGGAAAAATTAAAGAACTGTTCAATCACCTGAACCAGAGGTACTCATCAAATGACCTAAGGTTAAATATGGACAAGACAGAAATTGTCAAATTCTCGCTTACAGCAAATAAAGAAGACGAATGGAGAATATATATAACGGATACAAAAGAAGTGATTTGCAGCTACTCCACAAACTTTCTGGGAGTAAAAATGGATTCTCGTCTGGACTGGAAAGCACACATCGATAGTTGAGTAAATAAACTAAATAGCATGGCCTATGCCTTGAAAAGTGTAGCGCACCTGGTATCTACACGATCGGCATTAGCAGGCTACTTTGGCTATGTTGAATCTATTCTGCGATATGGTGTAATCTTCTGGGGAGATTCAACAGTTGGACCAAGAGTTCTCAGAGCACAAAAGAGGATCATACGAAACATCTTCAACATGACGACCATGGATACCTGTAAACCTGCTTTCAAACGAAATAGAATACTAACGGTGTTTGCAATATACATACTCGAAAGTATATTGTTTTATAAAAACAACAAAGAACTTTTTGTGAAAGCCCATCGAAGCCATATGTACAATACGAGGAACCAAGCAGATCTAGTCCCACCTAGCACGTATTCAAGCAGAATACAAAGAAATGCTGAGGTGAGAATAATCAAGGTATTCAACAAGTTACCCACACGATTGCGAGAACTTCCAACTACTACAATGAAGAGGACACTGAAACCTATACTGGCGGATAATCCTATCTATTGTCTGGAGGAATACTTTGCGATGGACTGGCTGAATCACTTAACGTAGGGATGAAAAACAGCTCTTGCTGATCTCCACGCATTACTTGTAAAATTTAAACTTTATGTGTAATAAAGATCTATATTATTATTATTATTATTCGACATACATTTGTTCGACTCAACATTTATGCGAATAAGCATTTGCTCGACATGGAATTTTATTCGACATGCATTTGTTCGACATGCTGACATGACATGACACGAAAGACGTAGGTAACCTTTTTTAGATATAATTAGAGAGCCAATTTATAAGCACAACAGGCAATTCCCGACGGGAAATCGTATTTCCGGAAATGTACAAAACAACTGAAATCAATGAACCGTTCTTGTTGTTCGATTCTGGTAATGTAGAAGATATGAGCGTTATATTTTCCACCAGACGAAATCAGCAACTTCTAGCGAACTCTAATAATTGGTATGCAGATGGAACTTTCAAAACGGTTCCGTCTCAGTTCCAGCAAATGTACACCATCTATCCACCTCTTTGCTGCAGATTTAACTTTACGCGGAGATTTGTTTGTTTTTAATTAGTTTTCTAAAGAAATATAAAAAACTAAAACTAACCTAACGGCAGATCCACCTCTTTGCGGCAGATTTAACTTTACGCGGAGATTTACTTGTTTTTAATTACTTTTCTAAAGAAATATCAAAAACTAACACTAACCTGACGGCAGATCCACCTCTTCGCGGCAGATCCACCTCTTTTTGCGGCAGATTTAACTTTACGCGGAGCTTTGTTGTTTTTAATGTCGAACTAATGCATGTCGAATAAAATTCCATGTCGAGCAAATGCTAATTCGTATAAATGTTGAGTCGAACAAATGCATGTCGAATAAAATTCCATGTCTAACAAATGCTTATTCGCATAAATTGTAACCTGAAAATGCGCGAGCAGCGCATTTAAAAATTTTGACAAAATATCATGGCAAACATATAACAAAAATTTCTTGTCTTTACAAAATTTTTCTAAGTCAAATATTTTTCGAAAAGATATTTTTAGGTCGGGTTATAAAACTAAAAGATTGAAATCATAAATTAACGGACGAAATTACATTTTATAAACGAGTAGTATTATTGAAAATTTTGAAGGAAAGAAAATAGCTAAGATTATTTTTATATACGTATATTGGACTTTACTATGAACGAAATATATTCATAAAGATTGAGGTAGCATTTATCGTTTATTCACATCGTCAACAGACAAGCCATTGTTTCAGGACAATTTCATTCGCACGTCAGCTCGTGTAGATATTTATTTAAGAAATTAAATAGGACTCAGGGACACTTTTATATGATCTAGAAACCCGTGCCTCGAGTTGGTATAAAAACAGACATGTGCAGCGGTCGAACTGTTCGAGTTGTATGCATTTTATTTTGTTATCTGCCCACGTGTGCAAACAAGCGACCAAGTGTTAATTTATTTACATGGAGGGTATAGGGATTTGCAACTTTGTAATGCGACCGAGCACAGCACAAAAAATTAGAAAGTAACCTTTTTGATTTAAAGAATCGAGCAAAAAATTGTTTACCTCGTACACGTGTATCGCAAAATTTTACGATGCGCTTTACATAAATGAGGATAGAAGAGGTGCCGTCACACTCTTCCCTTCATCCAATCAGGATACGTCAAATTTGGTGTCTCGATTTTTCAAATATTAAGATCCAATTAAAATGATCCAGATCACTCGCGTGGTGGGAATTTTTATCCCCACGATTACTTTTTGAGTCCAGAAATGATATAAAAGGCGCTACTGAGCGCATTAAAACAGAGATTCGGAAGAGTCCGATTACCGTTTTCACGTATAGTTACGCTAAGTGGTATCGCTGAAAAGCGGAAGTGAACACAAGTCTCGCAAATACACCGAGATTTTAAATCAATAACCATTCAGTTGTGCATTCACGTGTGTGTCTTCATTACACAGGTATTATCGATCTCGTACAGAACATTTCATTGTTCTATTATTTAGACAAATATTGAACATTATTCGAGTTATTTCATATTCAACGCAAGTTTCGAGTATTATTTAAACAAATTACGAACAGTATTCGAGTTATTTCGTATTCAACGCAAGTTTCGAGTATTATTTAAACAAATTACGAACAGTATTCGAGTTATCTCGTATTCAACGCAAGTTTCGAGTATTATTTAAACAAATATTGAACATTATTCGAGTTGTTTCGTATTCAACGCAAGTTTCGAGTATTATTTAAACAAATTACGAACAGTATTCGAGTTATTTCGTATTCAACGCAAGTTTCGAGTATTATTTAAACAAATATTGATCATTATTCGAGTTATTTCGTATTCAACGCAAGTTTCGAGTATTATTTAAACAAATATTGAACATTATTCGAGTTGTTTCGTATTCAACGCAAGTTTCGAGTATTATTTAAACAAATTACGAACAGTATTCGAGTTATTTCGTATTCAACGCAAGTTTCGAGTATTATTTAAACAAATATTGATCATTATTCGAGTTATTTCATATTCAACGCAAGTTTCGAGTATTATTTAAACAAATATTGAACATTATTCGAGTTGTTTCGTATTCAACGCAAGTTTCGAGTATTATTTAAACAAATTACGAACAGTATTCGAGTTATTTCGTATTCAACGCAAGTTTCGAGTATTATTTAAACAAATATTGATCATTATTCGAGTTATTTCGTATTCAACGCAAGTTTCGAGTATTATTTAAACAAATATTGAACATTATTCGAGTTGTTTCGTATTCAACGCAAGTTTCGAGTATTATTTAAACAAATTACGAACAGTATTCGAGTTATTTCGTATTCAACGCAAGTTTCGAGTATTATTTAAACAAATATTGATCATTATTCGAGTTATTTCGTATTCAACGCAAGTTTCGAGTATTATTTAAACAAATATTGAACATTATTCGAGTTGTTTCGTATTCAACGCAAGTTTCGAGTATTATTTAAACAAATTACGAACAGTATTCGAGTTATTTCGTATTCAACGCAAGTTTCGAGTATTATTTAAACAAATTACGAACAGGATTCGAGTTATCTCGTATTCAACGCAAGTTTCGAGTATTATTTAAACAATTACCGGACTTAAGGCAAACAACTTGTCGTCAACGGTGACTATTCATTACGTGCACCATAGGTCACGCGACTCCCGTACGCCCAGATGTTCGGACCGCGTTTCGCTTCCGACGTCCAATTTTAATGACAGGTGTTGCATTAGTGAAACATATTTGCATTCAAGCATTTTTTTTGTCGTTAACCACATTTAAGATAACGTGCTTTCCTACAGTGCCGGCTTCAGAAAAATTCAGTTTCGTGAGTAATTATTTAGTGCCTTCTTTCGGGCGTGCTTCCCCTTTTATCGGGAAACGGGGCGAATAAACCACCCTGTTGTTCCATTCATTTCAACATTTCAATCTGGAGAGATTTTGGAGTCTGGGAATCACACCAACTTTGCTGGCATGGTTTCCGACATTTTATTCAACTCACTTCCGTATTGAGAGGACATAGCTGCCACATCTATCGAGATTCTCACCTCTGGAGGTCTATTCCAAAGATCTTGTCTGAAGGCCGAGCACCATTAGCAGTAATACGTAAGGAACTTTTGATTATTTTTAAGTTTTGTCATGTTAAGTGGTCACACTGACCACAGTTTATATTAACGGGTTTTCAACCCGAACCCCGAAGCCGATCGCACTCTCTTGTACTTCTTTGTTATTAATTGGTATTAGTGCCTAAAGGTAACGTAACTTTCATTACGCCAGTAATGCGTTCATGTTTAGAACAGTTATTTAACGTAATATTTTACATTTAATATTAAAGCTAAAGTTTGCTTTCCCGTTCATGGGAATTTTGTATTCAACTGGACAAGTAGTTCATAGATTAATTTTGTAATCAATACTGTCCGAAGTTGCATGTGGTATATTCAAGTAACCATTTATATGGAGTGTGGTATCCAATACGCACCCCTCACGTATGGAATTTTCTGTCCATTCGCTACGAATTTTGTACAACAATACCTGTAAATTTGATAGTATTTTGTATATATATTTTGTCAACCCCCCCCCCTGTGAAATTATTTTCATTATATTTTGTTATTTCCCATTTTGGTGTTTTATTATTATTGTGTAAGTGTTTATTTAGTTATTTTCACCGAAGGAAAGTTCGCCTCTTGTAAAGATAAGGTCATTGGACGAGGCTTTTCCGGAGTGAGAATCAGCAAGAAAGATCATCAAGTTGTCGCGTACCAGCTTAGAAGGTGTGATACTCCGTCCCCTTCAAATAGATTCATATCTTCGTACGCGTGGCGCCCATTTAAATCTCCCTCGTGTAAATTATCCCCACCGATTTTGACCATTTTTCAAATCGCGATTGAGGATTGCCCAGTCGTCGATTGGAGACATACGACTCGCGACATCACGTCACACGACCCTTTGACTCTTTTTAACCACTCACCCCCTTCGCGGCTTGAGCTAGCCACCCTTATTTTATATCTGTTGAAAAGGTGTCGTGGAAGCGAATCGTGTTGTAACAAAATGTTGAGTCGAACGAATGCATGTCGAATAAAATTCCGTGTCGAACAAATGCTGTCGATTAAGTGCTTGTCAAATAAATGCTGGCGAACAAAATTCCGGATACGCAACCATATGGTACAAAAATGGGATTCCTAATAAATCAGGGCAAGACAAATTATATGAAGTGTCAAAGAAGAGGAATAACAACAGGAAGATTTTTGAAAGTGGATGGAAATGAGTTCGAGGAAGTGAATAGTTTTAACTACCTGGGGATCCAAGTGAACAGCAATAATGAGCAAACCGAAGAGACAAAAAGTAGAATACAAGAACGTAATAGAGCGTATTATGTTAATAAACACTTGCTGTGTAATAAACACATATCAAGGTCAACGAAAATGAAAATCTATAACAATTTGATAAAACCAGTCAGAACATATGCGTCAGAAATTACGTGCTTTACAAAAAAATAGGAAGAGGATTTAAGAATATTAAGCATACAATACTAAGAACTGTGTTGGACACAAAACGAATTAACTAAGGGGCCGTTCATGTATTACGTAAGACGTTTAGGGGGAGGGGGGTAGCTGACATCTTATTTTCCATTGATTAACATTAACATTTACTTATACATTTTCTTACTAGGGGGTGGGGGGGAGTCTAAAAGTAGGAAAAAACGTCTTACGTAATACATGAACGGCCCCTAAACAGAAACAAGAACCATGATGAACTGTGAAATACTAGAAGCGATTATTAATGAAGGCATAGCAAAAATAATTAAATCGGTTAAAATAAGATGGCTCGTACACGTGATTAGAAAGGATGGAAATGCGGTAGTGAAGCAAATAATGCAGTGGAGACCCATGGAAGAAAGAGAGGAAGGCCTAAAATTAGATGGTGAGACCAGGTGACGGACGATTTGAAGATGATGAGGATCGGAGACTGGAAAGAGAAGACCAAGTACAAAGATAAAAAATGGAAAAGACTAACTAGTAATGGAAACGAAAAGAGATAGAAGACTTTGAAAATTAAAATGTAGATAAAACGGGATAATCCAAAAGATAAGTGATAAAAGATAATCCACCTCAACAAACGCCTAAGAATGTAAAGCTATAAATAAATAAAATATATTGTTTTATAACAGGCTTTTGGTTGAGATGAAAAGCAGTTGGGAACCGATAAGAAAAAACTGAAAAAGGTTCCAGACCGAACGCGGTCAGTCTGAGTAATAAGAAATGTTCAAGAATGCTCATGCTAATTTAAAAAGCCGTTTCTTAAGGTCATCCTCAATGATCAACAAAAATTCAAATTGTTTTTGAAAGCGCGCACATGTAAAACTTTCAACGGAATTTTACACGGTCTATGCACTACCAAACCTACACGCGTACAAAATTTTAAAACTCCAGATGGCCTGCAAGTGGGAAATCATTTCAGGTCATCGAGTTTCGAGCTTAATAATTATTATAATAGTACCGATCAGTTCGTTTAAAAATGATCGTAAAAATCTAAAATCTTCTAAACCCTACCACAAAACAGCGGCCAACAGATCTGTTTTGAAGAATTCGTAATTTTATTGATATTATTGTTTTAATTTATTAAATTTGTCATTGTTTCTTTACTTCCTATTTTGGAACTTAATTTAAATTTGCATCCATTTAAACTGAAAGTTAAAGTTAATTAATTTTAACGTATCAGTTAAATAATTATTTTTGTAAATTTGTATGATTTGTAAAGCGTGCTTAAATCTACCCCTGTTCAAATTTAATTTGAATAAAATTACGAAGTCTTTTGGGGGTGTCGTTCAATAAATCCGTTAAGAGTATTATAATAGAACTACTATTCAAGAGTTACAATTTGAGCTTAAGTACAATATAGTGGTGGTGTTATTTCATCACGTACCTGCGTTATATTATTATAGCCACTTTAAAAATGCTATTCAGTAGCATAGCATGTAATCTGTTATTTTAAATGGTAATTTTGTATCTTGGTTCTCATCGTATATTAACAATTTTGATGATTTTTTTAAACAATTTTTGTATGATGATCATCGATTTCATTTTTTGAAAACTTTATTCCTGTTTTGGCCTTGATTTTTAAAAAGTGTACTTTATTTATCTAATTCTTGGATAATGCGTGCCTGATGAGAATCTATTGAAGGTGGTTCCAAAAAAGATGTCATTTTGATTTGTTAAAAAAACGCATAACGATTGGAATAAATATTGCGATTATACGTGGAACCCAACATTATTTAAATGTCCTTCACGGCTCTGCTGCCCTGACATCATCCTTTTGACAAACGCTTAAATTATGTTTCGAATATTCTTCATAAGATCTGGAATTGTTTGAGGCTTGTCGATATAGACTCTTATCTTAAAGTAGCCCCAAAGAAATAAATCTAATGGCGTCAAATCGCTAGATATAGGCGGCTAATTGATGTCAGCACATCGCGATATAATCGCGTGAATCAGTAACCATAATCGCTTGCCAGTATCATTTTCGAGGAAGTATGGTACAATTATCCCTACAGCGTATAAAGCGCACCAAATGGAGACTTTGCGTGGATGCATTGTTCCAAGATGGCTAGTGCGATTTTAGCTCCCCAGATTCGGAAATTTTGTTTATGGACGTATCGATTCAGCTGAAAATGAGTTTATTGCAAAAAACGGCTTTGTTTTCCAGCACTCAATTGGGAAATGTATGACACTTCGTATGGTCTGCAAGCTTGTAAGGATGTAAATAAAGATATTTTTCGAAATTCGTTGTCGAGTACCACAAGAAAGATCGAAATGCAGTGAACGGTGACCAATTGAGGTCCTAGACCTTTTTTCTTCTACTAGAGCGATATTTATAGCTGAACGACCACCACCACGATGGACAAGTGTTCTAACATTACTTACTGAGACAGTTTCCTCATTTTTTAAATTAATTTTACACTTCCACTACGAGACGGTAAATTTCTTCTACCTAAAATTTCACGAATTTTGTGAATTGTAGCTGCAAAATTTTTACCATTTTGGAAATGTGTCTTCATAATAACTATACGTTCGTCGATCGTGTATCATTTCATGATCAAATCGTATTATTAATATATGACGTATGTCAATTATAGCGCTATTAAATCTATAGAGGAGAAATGCCGCTCAATTCAAAGTAACACCTCTTATTGAACCACCTTTTATGATCGAAAAAATTGTAATTATTTATCTTTTTTTCATTTATTTTAATTTCTACCCAAACTTCACTTTCTAAATTAAATTGTCATTTTTTTCAATTTTAGTTTTGAATTTTATGAAAGGTTTTTAATTTATTGTGCTTTGGTTTAAGCTCTTATGCAATTTATTGAACTTTTTATTATTATTTTAAAGAGTTTTTAAACTATCTGACAAAATATTGCTAAAAAAGCTGTCAGCAAGTTGTTTTCTTTTTTTAATTTATTCTAACACTATTTACTTACTGTCCTGAAACAAACAAGCTACAGACATGACCTCTATACAGAGAGGATTTATAGATCAAATGCTTTTCCGTTTTGTACAGCATGTGATTCATTACTATTCCGATCCTTTTCATCAAATACATCTCGAAATGTAATAAATTGCTTGTCTCAATGATTGAAATATCAACATGATGTAGTAAATATTAACTGGAAAATAATTAATTTCAAACCTAAGAAAATATTTTTCTTGCTTAATTGCCAAACAATTTTCCGAATATTTTACTATAAATTGAAATTTTAATTATTATTTTGCGCTATATATTAAAAACAGGAAATTAAAATGACATCATTATAATGAATAATTAATTTACACAAATTTTATTGTTCAGCAATTCCTGTATTATATAGCATCCTGAATTAAATATGTAGACTTTCCTAAGATTGAAAGATGCACCTACAGTCTTGTACTGATGCTGAAACGGCATTTGTACTTATCCTTAACAGGGTGGCTCTAGTTGCCGCATTAAATGCTTTAAAATACCAAGTCATCGCATACTGGAGAATAAAAATCCACTTATTTATTTTTAAAGTTTGAAGAACCATATTGTCTGAAATTTTTATTCCCAATATGTTCGTAATTGATCGGTTACAAACTTTTAAAAAGTTAGCTACTAAGGTACCAGTATTAATTTTATAAGTTTTCTACCAGTTAACACGGCAAGTTCAAATTTAGATCCTTTCTAGCGGTTAATAATAATCCATTACTGTAGCCTATAACCGGTAATTTCATTACGAGCCCTTGGAACGTTTATAAAATGACCAATTCGTAAACTAACAATTTGAATTTAGGTTATGTCGTTTCAATTTGACAGATGCACATTGTTATTACTGCATAACTAGCGAAAGTATTTGAACAAAAAGCAATAAGTGAAGCATGATAGAGTTTTATTCATTTCTTAATTGCTAGTGAAGTAACCACCCCCTCTTTCTTTTAATTCAATTTTCTGTTGTTATTCTGAAGTTTTCATCATTTGTTCTTAATTCTTCTGATATTTTTTTGGCTTGTAACAAAAACAGCAATATAATGGATTAAATAATTTTTTTGAAGTCCCCCTTCTTTGAACTCTTAACTTTATTTTCAAGTTTCTGATTGTTCCATAGTGCTATAATAATCTAAAAAACAAGTCCAATAACAAATAATATGATAATTACCCATATTACGAATTAGCATGAATATGATAATTGAAATATGTGCAAAGCACGTTGCACACCATACGTTTTCTATTTATAGTGATGTATTTTTAATAATTTAACTAATTTTAAGCCCCACTTTGGGTTAGCCAAATGATATGATTTAAAAAAATTTTAGTTTTAATTTTAAAATTTTCAAATGTTGTTGCGTTCATTCGACATGGTTTTAACGAAACCATTAGCTATTTTTTGTGAGTCTCACAAATGTGCACCATTACTTGTTACAATCTAAATCACAACCACGACACTCTTCGCACAAGAATTAATAGGGTAACTAGCTCAAGCCGCGATGGGGTGGGTGGATCTGACGAGCAAAGGGGCATGTGACGAAACGTCGTGATTTACTTGTCTCGATTCCGCGATTGGGCAATCCACAATCGGGATTTTTGATGTTATTACTAAAAGGGGGGTAAATTTACACACGGATTATAAAAATGGGCGCCACGAGTAGTTAAACAAAGTGACTCCCACGATCAAGAAATTTTTAAAAATTTTCTAAGTCCAAGAATTTATGAAAATTTTTTTAAGTCCAAAGAATGCGTGGAATTTGTTAAAATTTTCTAAGTGAAGGAATGCAGACAATTTTTGTAAGTCGAAGAATTTTAGAAAGTATGATAATTGCTAATTAATTAGTAATATGTGTGTATAAAATGCTATAAATAGACATTAGTAAAATTAAAATTAATTTTGTAATCTAATATAAGTAATATTATATGATGCTATGCAAGACATTTTTATGCTTTATAATGTAATGAATTTTATATATTTTGGAAACTTTTATAACCCCTTCCGGCCGGCTTAGCTCGCGGGGGTGTCGGCGTGAGGCTGAGGGGGGATTATAATGTTTAAATAACCAAAAGCGTACTTCCCTATACGGGGGCATAGCGCGCATTGTACGATCAATAATAATAATTAAGTTATTTTTTATTTAAAACGCTATATTTGTTTATATCATCTGACATTGACAATGACGTATTATAATATATATTTGATTAGGAATTTTTAATACATTGATTTAATGATGAGTACCAAGTATCCGATTTGTAATTTAAATATGTATAAATTAAATATGTTACAATTAGAATATTAGAATGTATTGTGATGGTAGTCATATTTTAACCTTTACCAAAAATGCTTTTTAAATGTCTTGTAATTTTTAAAATGTTAACAAACTTTCTCTAGCTTATCAGTTGAAGAATGTATAAAATTATGTAATTACCTAATTACGTTCGAGTTGGAATGCATTAATATTTTAAATGTATACTAACTTATTCTAATATAATTTTGTAGGGTAATTTAAAATTAAAATGCATATACTAATGTTTTTCGTAGGTATGACAAAAATGTAATTAAATAACTTTCTATAGCTTAATGGCTTCAGATTATAATAATATAAGCGTGGTTCGATATACATTTTTATGACAAGTGCTCGAAATTTTGTAGTAAAATGTCTTCTTCACCTACTAAAATATCGGGCAAAATGGTTCAAATTATTAAAAACGCTTATTTAGAATTACTAAAAAATCCTGAAGATGTTGAAAAATGGATCAAATTAGGATTTAAAAATATACGAGTATTAAATTCGGCGCTTAGCATTATCGAATTAAGTGTTGGTAGTAGGAAAAAAATTGAAAATCATCTAGGATTAATCAAAGGTAAGATTTTTTTTTTCTATATTTAAAAATTAATTTTTATTTTGTTGAAGGCTATATAACCCACATGAAAGCTTTACGCAAGTGTGGAGAAATACACAAATGGGAAGAAATGCACATAGAGAGCAATATTTGGACGAGTGTCTTCATAAACATTCCACATCATCATAAACAAATTCGAACGGACTTTCAACAGTACCAGAGCGTCTAATATAATAGATATGTATACACCCTCATAACTAAGATACTGATGTAGTCTGGGATCATTATAGATTAAAAAAATAAATAAATAAATAAATAAAAAAAAATTAATATAAGGCGTTTATTATTCAAAAAAATCTAACATACAGAGTAAGTATAATAATAATAATAATATTAATTATTATTGAATTGAGTATTTAGATATCCATGTAGGTTTTGGATACCCCATCCACTTAACATATAGTTTATCACCTCGTTTACGTAACACTTTTTCAATTAGAAATGTGTCGGGATAAGACGTAGTTTGAAGCTCTTCCGTATAAAACATGCCTTTAATAGGATTTCCACTAAGATCTTCAATATTGTAAGTGGTAGGACTTCCTAGATTAACCCGCACAATTTTAAACAATTCTGCAGTCCAATTTGCGTTGTAACCTTTATCGAAGACAGATTTATACTTTGAAATTCGTACAAAATCACCTTTTTTATATTTTATTTTTCCAATTTTCTTATTTATATTGTAGACGTGTAACTTGGTGTAAGAGTGCACATCACAAGGACGCATCTTAATTGTTCTATGCTTACGATTATTATAATCATCAGTAACAGAAGCTAGTATATCAACCCATTTATATTCAGCTCGATAACTAAACTCTTTATATAAAATATTTTTTAATGTTCGTATGACACGCTCAACAATTGAAGCCTTTTTAATACTATATGTGGAGTAATGATTTATCTTATTACTTTTCATAACTTCAGTAAATTTTTTATTATAAAATTCTTTTCCTTCATCGGTTTGTAAATTTTTTGGTTTTCGACCGTTCATAAGAATTGAAGACATTGCAGTTGTTACTTCTATACTTGTTTTAGTTTTTAGGGGGTATGTCCATAGAAATTTAGAATAACAATCGATAACTAATAGAATATATTTATAACCATTATTACATTTGGAATAAGGTATAAATTCGGCTAAATCAGCCTGCCATAGGTCATCGAAACCTCTAATTATTACACTTCTACGGGGAAAGTTTTTTCTAGCACTTCTATGAATTTCATCTACAATTGCACGTTTCGACATTATTTAGAGAAATGTTATGTATTGCGTGTGTTATTGCTTAAATTATCAATTATATTCTTAAAACCATCCAGTCTAGTATTACATGCATTTTTAAAATCTTTTAAATCTCTCTCAATAGACTGCTGATATTTATTAAAAACATCTTCCTTTGAATTCTCGGAAATATTATGAGCCAACACCCATTGTTCAAATTTTTTTACATACTCGGAAGTATTTTCAGAGTTTTTCCCAATACTATCAATCTGCTCTTTTAGAGACCGAATAAACACAACTATTGTATCCACGTATTGTTTATTTACAGCATCGAATTCATCAACTCCGTTTGATAAATTTGTGATTCTTTTAGTTTGCATATCATAGTTACGATCTTTAGTAAGTTTAAATCCTACACCTTTATCACCCTTAGGACCCTCTTTTGGACGTATTTTACTACGACCGAATATGTCAATGTTCATTTTTTAACTGCATACTAAATTATAAAACTTTATATTTATATTATAATTTTAGACTCTACTAACTCTTCCAAGATACTGATAATTTCATTATCATGACTATTATTACCAGCTTGTTGAGATGCATGTAGAAGCATGAGCCGTTGCACGAGTTCTGAAGGGTTATCCCAATAAATATAATTATTTTTATTATTATTTAGCAACTTATGCTCAGGTACTAACCCCTCGCCGGTCTTACTGAATAAATTCTTTATTACTTTCTGGTACTTGACATCTCGAGTACCGTGTATTCTTTCTTTATTAGAATGCTTCCTTTTATGAGCATTTGTATCAATCAAAATCTGCTTATACTGTTGTAAATCGTCATTAGTATAATTTTTAGGTGATTTTTTAAATATTAATTCATATAATCCCTCAGTACCATCATATACTTGATTATTAATACTAAAGTTATCCGAATTTTGATCAAAATTAATTTTAGCGTTTCCAATTTTCCAAGCGTCAGTATCAGGATCGTAATAAACTCCGTACAGATGATCAATCAAACGATTGGTATCATGTATAGCCATTTCAGTATATCGATCGTGTAATTTCTCAATAATGCTAGTGCTAGCAGCTTTATTATATTCATCACTATCATCATCTTCATCCTGATCACTAGCGTTACTTCTGACATCATCCTGATCGCTTTTAGGTATTTTGATATTCTTTTTCATAACAGGTATATGTGAAGAATTTGGTGAGAATCTCGGCTTATGAGGATTTACCGCAACTTTTAAACGTTTAGATTCTTTCTTTAAGGATGTTAGTTCCTTAATAGGGTTCACTATAGGTTTATATTTCTCTTCCGAAATTCTTTGAATAGCTAATTGACCACGATGTAGTTCAAGGTACTTACGTTTTACAGATTTACGTGCTTTAATAATTTTTTTAGTCAATTCAATCTCATCTGTATCCATCTTAGTAAAAATCGACTTATAATAATAATAATAATTGCGGGACGTGTACAAGTCACGAAGTGTTTACAAGTTATGAAAGGTTCATACTATTCAATCAAGACTTATATACGAATCAAATCCTTTCCTGTATCTACCATTATTTATATCAGACTCTGTATCTATTACGATAAAACCGTGAGGTTCTTTCCAACATTCGGCACATATTGTTTTAAATTGATTAAATGATAAATCAGTTCCGATGTGATCTTCATACGCATGCTTTAAATTCAAAACATCCTGTTTAAATAGTATAATTAAGTTTGCATTATCACGTATTAACTGTTTAGGTATTTTTGAATAAGTCTGACTGAGATAGAATGAATCAATTAAATTATGCCGACCCATACAGAAATAATCACGAACACTGGTACTCTTATCAGTGATGACGTCATCAAACACCATAATTGAATGAGGCTTTGCCTCGCTTATGGGTATAACATCTTCATGACGTGAAAAAGTGTAGTATCCTAACCCCGCTATAGGTTCGAGAACTTTTTTTAGGTATTCATACTTTGGTTGATGTAGAGATTTTGAAAAGATGTATACGTTTTTAAATTTCAACCCATTAGGATCTTCAATAAGGCTGATGAGCGTATTTGTTTTACCACTTCCTGAACTACCTGCTATAATACATCTAATTGAATCAGGTAATAAAGCGCTATGCTTTTTTAAATAAATTTTTTTAAGGTCATGATTGTTAACATGAAGAGTATCAAGCTGTTTAATAAACCTCATCTCGGAATATAATGAATTAAATATACGTACACGCTTATATAAATACCTGAAAATAGTGTACAACTACCTCATTAAATGTTGACCTACCGAGGTGAAGGTTTGGTTAACACCATAATAAATAAATTGCCAATAGAGCTTCATATACCGGGTTATCAATATTGCGGTCCAGGTACTAAATTAAAAAAGCGTCTAGCTAGAGGTGATCCTGGAATCAATTCTTTAGATTCGGCCTGTAAAGATCATGATATCGCATATTCACAACATAAAGACTTAAAAAACAGACATCAAGCTGATCGTGTATTAGAAGAGCATGCTTGGGGACGAGTAAAGTCTAAAAACGCTAAGGTAGGAGAAAAGGTTGCAGCGTGGACCGTGCTAAATACGTTGAAAACTAAGCGAAAGTTGGGTATGGGGTATGGAAGCACACGTAAAATATTACTTGGAAAAGGACTTGTAAAAAATATATCTCAAGAACTTGAAAAATCCAAATGTAATTATAATAATAATAATAAAAATATTATTAAAAATGCTTTAACAGTTGCTAAGCGGACAGTTAAAAAATTAGGAGGCAAACGTAATATTAGAATACCTCGAATAATCCCCGTACCTAAACAAGGAGGAATTCTACCATTTTTGATACCACTCTTTGCCGGTTTGAGTGCTGTTGGAGCATTAGCAGGTGGTGCTAGTGGAATAGCTAAGGCTATTAACAATGCTAAAGAATCAAAACAACAGCTTGAAGAAAGCGGTCGTCACAACAAAATGATGGAGGCGATCGCAATGGGTAAAAAGGGTGAAGCATTATATTTGAAACCATACAAAGGTGGCAGAGCATTATTTTTAAAACCGTATTCAAAAAACTGAATAAGTTGCCTCGGAGAGCTCTAACCGATGTGGATTTAAGAAAATATACAATCAATATTCCTAATTTCCGAGGCGTCTTCATGAGAGATACTTTACCCTCTACTCCAAAACTTTTCGAATGTGGTATAATAAACTTAGATGTTATGAGTGGTCATGGAACTCATTGGGTTGCCTATCAGAAGAACTATAATAATGTAACGTATTTTGATAGTTTTGGTGATCTGAGACCTCCTCAAGAAGTCATTAAATACTTTGATGGTTGTAAAATAAAATATAATTATGTACGTGAACAAAATTTTAATACGTTTATATGCGGTCATTTATGCTTAAAATTTTTGTATAAAAAAATTGAATAAATACTTGGTCATCAATAAAAATCTTTAATAATGAGTCAGACGTTTACTTTAACGGGTGTGGGAAATTCACTCAGTGTGGATTATTTTCCTCCAATTCAATTGAATCCTAAAAATGATTACGTCTTAGGGTTAATAGGTTTCTACGGTTGTAATTCTATAAGAAATATCTTTGATGGAAATAACAAGTTTTATTACAACCAAAAAGTCATCACCATACCATCAGGTGCTTACGAAATAACCGAATTAAATGAATATCTGAAATCTATCTTGAGTGAAAAATTAAACTTATGGGCTAATAATAATACATTTAAATGTGAAATTTTTTCACATTTCGAAATTGATTTTACGAAACCTAATAACATAGGTCGTATGTTAGGTTTTTCTAAAAAGAAATTAAAGTCAGGTGTTAAGCATGAATCTGATTTAAATGTTCAAATTATTAAGTCTACAAATATTCATGTCGATTGTAATATAACTTCAGGTGCGTATCGTAATAATAATCTAGCACATACAATATTTGAATTTGACCTATCTGTGGAACCCGGATATAGGTTGTGCAGAGAGCCTACAAACATTAGATATTTACCTGTTACTTTAAATACTATTCATAACATCACCCTAAGGTTAGTGGATCAGCTCGGCGAAGCAGTAGATTTTGGCGACGAACCTTTAACTATACGCTTAGAGTTAAAACAGAATGGGCTTAAATCTTAATAACAATATAAATAAGGCTGATAATACTTTAATGGCTATTATACCTCCGAATGTTAAAGTGCTAACATCGACTGAGATAAGATTTTTGGAAAGTTTAGGGTATCGAGTAATAAATAAATATTATAATAATGCAGGAAGAGCAGGCACTTCAAAATATATTCGCTGACGTATCTTATTCAGACCTAGTAATAGATAATTCAACCCATACGTACCATCCTTATACTGTGAATGCCTTTGATAACTCGGATGAGGTTAGACTCATTATTGATAAGGGTGATTTGATTACTTCTACATACGACAGTAAGATTTATATTGAAGGATTAGTCACACCTACAGATCCAACAAAAGCTTTTCAACTCAACGATCCGCTATTTTTATTTGATGAAATACGATATCAACTGGGTGATGTTGTGATCGATAGTTGTAGAACGCCTGGCGTATCAACATCACTTTATGGTCAATGTCGTTACACTCCTGACGAATCAAAAGGGTTGAGCAGTGCTGGATGGTATGTTTTAGATGAAGAATCTCAAATATTTAATCCAACCTTGAGGACATTTAGCGCTGTAATACCATTAAATCATATATTAGGATTCGCATGTGATTATACACGAGATATTATAAACATGCGTCAGGAACTAATTTTAATTCGTTCGAATTCTGATACCGATTGCTATCAGAGTGAAACTCCTGTAACAATTAAAATTTTAAAAGTTAGCTGGCGTGTACCACATATTACCCCTAGCGATACTGCAAAATTGGAAATATATAATCGCTTGAAACATCAAAAAACCGTCAAAATTGGATTTTATGGTAGAAGCTTATATCAATATCCTTCTCTACCTACCGCAACTAACTTAACAATTTGGGCGGTTCAAAATTCAGTGGGATCCCGAAGGCCTCGATGGATTTTAACCGCATTTCAAACTAGTAAACGAAACAATCAAGCTTCTGATGCAAGTACTTTCTCACAATGTGGAATATCAGACGTTACAGCTTTCATTAATCAGAATCGAAGTCATTATGAGAAAAGAAATAATGATTTTTCGAAATGTAGATACGTGCTGGCCTACGACGATTATGCATCATTTCAAAAGAAGTTTTTAAATAAGCAGTTTTGCGAACCGTTATTAGATTTTAAGCAGTTTGGTCAAGGTCCGATTTTTGTCTTAGATGTTTCAAAGCAAAACGAAATGGTTCACGAACCTGTATTAAGTTTAAAATTGGAAATAGAAAGCATAGGGAATTTTCCTGCTGACACCTCTGCATATGTATTAATTTTACATGATTCTGTTTTTGAATATGATCCAATCTCCGGATTGGTAACCTTTATATGATTAAAAAAAATTTTTTTTATTTTGTAACTTTTTTGGTATTCGAAATAAATAAATAAATAGACAAATCATGATTATAATTTTGTTTTATTTCTTCTATAATAATAATAATTCAGTTTTATTGCTTCTATTATAATAATAATAATGAATGTAATATATAATTATCAGTAATGCTAAAATTGATGGTGGTAAAACTTGACCCATGATTATAGAATTCCACTTATCATTGTATAAAACCTCTTCAGTAAATAAATTTTTATCTTGCAATATTAAATTCCATGTCGATGGATTGCTTGAGTTTATGTAATAGAAGAATGCTGTCTCATTTCTAGTGTTTATATATTTCATCGGAAGCCATTTAAAGCACTGTGCTTCATTAAGATTATTAAAACTCTGCATCTTACTATAATTTAAACAGATTGTATTATTTTCAACGGTTGTTGGAGCTGATATGTATAGAGTATTATTTAAAACTTCAGCTAATGTAAAAATGATTATAGTTGAATTCATTTTTTTTTTATGTGTGTATCAGCTGCTTTTCAAAATATTAATGATGAAGCCTATATGACCTTACTAATTTATATATGCTAAGGAATAAGGGTATTAAAGAATAACAACAATTTTTTAATAATTTAAAATATTAATGCATTCCAACTCGAACGTAATTAGAAGACATTTTACTACAAAATTTCGAGCACTTGTCATAAAAATGTATATCGAACCACGCTTATATTATTATAATCTGAAGCCATTAAGCTATAGAAAGTTATTTAATTACATTTTTGTCATACCTACGAAAAACATTAGTATATGCATTTTAATTTTAAATTACCCTACAAAATTATATTAGAATAAGTTAGTATACATTTAAAATATTAATGCATTCCAACTCGAACGTAATTAGGTAATTACATAATTTTATACATTCTTCAACTGATAAGCTAGAGAAAGTTTGTTAACATTTTAAAAATTACAAGACATTTAAAAAGCATTTTTGGTAAAGGTTAAAATATGACTACCATCACAATACATTCTAATATTCTAATTGTAACATATTTAATTTATACATATTTAAATTACCAATCGGATACTTGGTACTCATCATTAAATCAATGTATTAAAAATTCCTAATGAAATATATATTATAATACGCCATTGTCAATGTCAGATGATATAAACAAATATAGCGTTTTAAATAAAAAATAACTTAATTATTATTATTGATCGTACAATGCGCGCTATGCCCCCGTATAGGGAAGTACGCTTTTGGTTATTTAAACATTATATGAATCACGCTTCAGCCTCACGTCGACACCCCCGCGAGCTAAGCCGGCCGGAAGGGGTTATAAAAGTTTCCAAAATATATAAAATTCATTACATTATAAAGCATAAAAATGTCTTGCATAGCATCATATAATAGAACTTATATTAGATTACAAAATTAATTTTAATTTTACTAATGTCTATTTATAGCATTTTATACACACATATTACTAATTAATTAGCAATTATCATACTTTCTAAAATTCTTCGACTTACAAAAATTGTATGCATTCCTTCACTTAGAAAATTTTAACAAATTCCACGCATTCTTTGGACTTAGAAAAATTTTCATAAATTCTTGGACTTAGAAAATTTTTAAAAATTTCTTGATCGTGGGAGTCACTTTGTTTAACTACTGCCACGTGAACTAAACCGGAGTTTATTCGAAGGGGGGAACGATACCACCCTTCCAAGTTGGTTCAAGTCAACTTGTCGATACGTCGTCGTATTTATCACACTGGTAAAGCCTCGTTCGATGACCTTACCTTTACAGCTGAAGAAATACACACTGACGACAATACCTAAACACAACACGCATGCATAAACGAATAAAACAAAGACATAAAAATTAATACATATAATGAAGATAACAACGTAAATACACGGGTGTTTAGTGAATTTGAGACAGCGGTACATCAAATGTACAGGACCACTGAATGATTCCACTTATAATGACGTACAATTTAATTGAAGGTATGAATTGAGGATTCATACGCAAAAGATAAACACGTAAACACTAAAACATATTGCTGTGTTTTAAAATTAAGCCATTAAATGATAGATGAATTGCTAGACATAAGAAAGAATTCGCGGAATTACATCTATATATCAAATTTCAATTAATTTGTTTGAAATAAATTCCATATTCAATTAAAATGTCTGAAGTTTGTTGCCAATAGTAAATTCTGAACCATATTGTGTATTATCAATATAGTATTAGCTAGAGACTCTATAGGCACATATTAGATGATAGCTGAGTCAACTGATTGTAACGGACGTGTGTAATTACAATCTCTTTGATCTAATCATAAATTAGTTCCTTCATGTAGACTTTGAGTACATATCCGTTGCTGTTTGTTACTATCGATAAACATTGTTGCTTGTATATTTTACGCCATTAAAACCTGGCATTTTTTATTAACCACATCTTACGACTGTGAATAACCTAATTTTTTACTTTTTCATTTGTAGGTAGTTTCAATAACTTACACTTCCTTCCATGTGTCTTGTATCTATAAATTTAATCATTCTCTTTGGCGATGGCGCCCAAAGCGAAGTACATGACTCACTAATACCATCTCAATCCCCGTAATCACGACAATTTAAACAGCCATCATCTTAATAATTCAGACCAAAAATCAGATTCTGACTTGACGTGGTTTCTGAACCAGACGGATTTACTAAAATTACCATGAATTTCTTTCCTTGCTTCCTTCTTTTTTTTTATAATAGTCAAGGACGTACGTATATACATATATAACGTACATATTGTCGTGATTTAACAGGCAATAGAAATTATTAATAATTAATTATCGAATACGAACAAAGATAGCATGAAATTCTTTAACGAGTTGGTAGGTTCACTCTGAGTTTACCTGATACTCAACGAAGCGGTCATTATCATTTAATAGTAAATAAAGGAAAGAGAATACAAAGATCCAAAATTGAGGTAATAATAATTGTTAATAATGTTCACTGATTATTTTAATAAAATGTTAGATTTTAAGAGGTTGTTCATAAAAATAAATGTTAGTTTAAGTAGTGCTGAAAGAGGTTTTACGTGGGTCGTTAAATCGGTTTGACAAAGTGCAACGATACGGTTCCGAGGCTTTCGACGAAGCACAGACGATCTGTTTCCGAGGCGACGGAAGTTAGGTCGGCAACTAGCTGAAACAATAAAAAAAATGTTATTAATAATTTTTGTGACATTTAAATAAAATGATAAAAATTTTTATCAAAGGTGCGAAACAGTACGTACCAATAGAAAAAGGAGATAAAAAAAATCCCACAAAATCAAGATGGGATGATTAGATTTTTTTTCAGATAACCTTGGCAATGGAAAGTAAATAAAAATGGGGTTCTCACAAAATAGTTGATATGAAGAGCACGTAAAACTTCGGGCTCCGTAAAATTTATTGTTTGATTAGAAAATGAATCCAAATAGTGTGGAGATCTAAAAATAAACGGTTATTATAAGCAACGTGTGTAAATGAAAATTAGTGCAAATATAAGAAAGTACAAGCACTTACCTTGTGAAATTTGGAAGAACTGGTGTTGAAAAAGAACAAAACAATCTGATCACAGTAGTTGGAGCGTAGATGCACACAGAGGAATTGATAATTAAAGAAGGTTATTCTGGATCATAAACACGCAACAAATAAACCGCTTGGGTATGAAGTTGGCGCTAGGAGGAGCGATGAATGTTTAAGGGTAAGCACCCACTGATCTATAAATTTTCTAAAGTGCCGCGTGTTCGCGAAAATAATTAAAAGGGAAAACGATTTCGGGAATATAACGATTTGGGTTAGGTATAAGTTAAGATTTGTCAATATTTATAATTTTGGGTCAAAATTAATGATAAAAATAAAAACTGTGTTATTTATAAACGCCTATCATTCTGGGATCTTTATATTCCGAAAACAAATTCATTTACAGGGTAAGAATAAGAAAGAGTCCAAAACGCAGGTGAACCGACAACTGCAGGTAAGGGGTTTCATGCGAGATAAGATTTAAAGAGCTAGCTGAGGAAAATTCATTAAAAAATAGTACATTGTCTTATTAGGATTAAAAGTGAAACTTTGTTTGACAAGCAATTTTTGCATTTGCGAGGCGGAGCGCTAGCAGAGCCGAGCGAATGCAATAATTGCACGTCAAACAAAGACACTTTTAATCCAAATGAGACATACTACTTTTTCTCCAACCAAAATTTAAATACTACGTACATCATTAATAATGCGAAATTCAAAATTTAAATTACTTCAAACATTTTGTTTGAATATTCGTGTAATGAAAATCCAGTGACTGGAATTTTTGTTTTTTTATATTAAGTTGTCATAGTTTTGTTTACAACATAATCAAAGTGAAATTTAATTCGTTTATTTAATAATGTTTGAAGACGATTCCTCTAATACACCTACAGATATAATTGAAATAGCGAAAGATGTGGTTTTAGACTTATTGCCATCCAAGTCAAGAGAGGTATATGAATTCATATTTTTCGTATTTGTCTAGTACAATGAAATCTTCAACACTTTGGTCACAATATTCCATGGTTAAAGCAACACTGAACCTAAAAATTAACGTAGATATTGGAAAATTTTCAAAATTACGTGCGTTTTTAAAAAAGCAAAATAACGGTTACACACCTAAAATATCTCTAGTTCTAACAAAAGAACAAGCGGACGAATTTCTAATCAAAGGAAATTATGATAAATTTTTAATGATTAAGGTAAACTTAGAATATTAAAAATTGAAATAGCACCTAAATTTTATATACGTTTTTAGGTTGCTTTAATATTTGGAATTGCCGGTAACGAAACGGGTTTACTTACATTTCACCAATCTTGTGTAAACTGTACATTTAATATTAACATGAAGGATTGAGGTCTTAAGTTTTTTTTTTATTATTATTATTTATTTTGATTATTATTGTTATTTTGTTTGATTATTATTGTTATTCGTGTAAAATTATGTATAGCCAATAAATGATTGACATTAAAAAATATATTTAATTCACTTTTAGTCCACGTAAAAAAAGTACTTTTAGTCCACGTAAAAAAAAGTGTTGCTTAGCAATGTTCGCATTTTTATATTTATAACAAAAACGTCAACTTTTAGTTGAGGTAATGGTATCAAAAATGTACTGCTTTTAATACGGTTGGAGAAAAAATAAATTTTCAATAAATTTATTACAAATTACTATTGACGTGTCAATACCCTGGCATCTCATAGAAATATATATTGTTGTGTCCACCGTGTTACCACGATTATGGGCGAACAGTGCAAAGGTAAACGGTCGGAGAGTTTTTAAATGTTTTAGTTAAGTTTTGTTAGATTAAGTTTTGTTAGATTAAGTTTTGTTAGATTAAGTTTTTGTGATGATAAAAATGAAACGCCTGATGATAACTTGGATAGGCAACACAAAAGACATGACAAAATAATGAGATAAAATCAAATAGGAATAAAAAAATAAGAGGTTGTCATGGAGATATAAACGAGGAGTCCGTTTTAAATAAGAAAAGAAGATGGTCGCAAATCGCGGGTTCGATTTAAATAAGCGACCGAGATAGTCGAAAAATCGTGAGTTCAATTAAAAGAGGTTACAAAGCGGTCTCATATAAAGACTCATATAAAGGAGTTCAATTAAAAGACGCTACAAAACCGGTCTCATATAAAGAGAGAGTTCAATTGAAAGAGGCTACAAAACGGTCTCATATAAAGAGAGAGTAAATTAAAGAAGCGAAAAATAATCGCATAATAAATAAACGGGAGTGCGAATGCACGCAGCGAAAAGGAGAGTCGCAAATTGGGAGTGCGATTTGATAAGGCGACGAAGATATTTAAAGAAGCGACAAAATACCCGCAGAAGAAAATAAAGAGAAACGAGTTAGAGAGCTTATAAATAGGACGTGTGTGGGTGATAACGCTATATAAAAGGTTAGCATAAAATTTGTTTAATTTTAAGTTGTGCGATTTTTATGTTTATGTTGTTTTTTGATTTTGTTAAATTAATATTGATGTTATTAAATGTGTTTTGGCTATCCGATTGTTTTCTTTTGACTGTTGGCTTATAAGACGTTTTTAAAGCGAGTTTTTAATCCTGAGATAGAGAGAAGTGTTCGAAGTGGGAATCCTTTTCTTGGCAATTTCTCAAATAGCCAAGGGGGGGACCACAACAATTTGGCGCACAACGGTCGGGCTCGAACACGTCGCTACAAACGCTAGCACAGTCAGAAGAAAGGGGCACAACAAAAGACCAAATTTTAAACGTCATATTAATAATTTTTGTGACATATTAATAATAATTGGTGACGGTGACATATCACAACGAGGGGAAGTAGAGGTAGACGTACACATAGAATCCACAATAGGTGAGATGGAAGAGATTAGTGTAGTACCTGAAGTCGTCCCTGAAAAGGTAGACCAACACAATGAAATGATGAAAATGATAATGGCCATGAATAAAAGCTTGAATGAAACTTTCAACAAAAAAATTGACCACATGAATGAAAGTTGGAATGAAAGATTAGACCAACAGAATGAAAGGTTTGACGAACAGAATAAGAGAAATAAAATTTTAAATGTCAAAATTGACCAGCTGAATGAAATATTTGATCAGCAGAACTTATTAATGAATGACAGGATGGAGAATAGAATTAAAATAATAAATGAGCAAATAACATTAGTTCAGGAAAATTTAAGCGAGAAAATAGCGGGAGACAGGGAACAAGCTACATTAATCACAGAAAGTATAAAAGAGAATATCGAATCACGTATGAGTAAAACTCATAAAAAAATTGATAGAATACACACGGAAGTGTCGGACTTAAAACGGAATATTAACGAAACGTCAAAAGGAAACATAGGGGAAGGTTTAAGTACACATTTAATTCGAGATGGGGATATAGAAAAAATCACAAAAGAATTCACTTTTAGGCCAAACTTAGAAAAAACCAAAGAGTTAAAATTTAGTAAAACGATTGAAAATAAAACCAATTCATTAACAAAACTGTGTAGTCAAATAACAGAAAAAAATTTGTCATACGTCAAAATTATAAATTATGTGACAAACGTCAAGAAAAGGTTGGACATACAATGTGACGAACGCTATGTGGACCAAGAAAGAGAAATTGTGAGTAAACACGAAGCATTGTTTAACGAAGAAGCAAGATTGGTAGTTGGGTATGAGCAGAGGTTTCAAGTAATAGATGAAAAGTTATTTTCCTGTAAAACATGTCCGATCCTACTACAGCAATACAAAGAAGAAGGTTGGATTCAAATACAGACAATGATAAGTAACAAAATAATCGAAAGGTCAAGTACTTCTTTTATTAAACCTTTAGGAATTGTCAAGAAGACAGACGAATCCATTCGTTTATGCCTAGATGCGGAAAGACAAAAAAGTATTACCAAGGCACAATGTAAGAAACCAGAGTTCACTCGGGTGAAATTTAAAGCCAAACGAATACGTTTGAAAATTTAAATGAAATCGGTATAATTGGACGGAAATTATGATAACGGAAATTTGTAAATTTGATAAAAGCAATTGTACCATGAGATGAGTAGGAAAAATGAAGGAGTTTATGAAGACGAAGGAAGAATTTTATTAAAAGCGATTAGAAAACCAGCAGTTTGTTTTTGGTATATACGAATATGAATTTAAAAGAATGTCACAAACATTAACAAATTTGATTGAAAGCTTGATAAGAAGGGGAAAACAGTCTGGAAGAACCAGAGTGCGAATTAAATAAAAGTCGGATGAAATGTGCCCGATAGATAAGAAGGGGAAGGGGAAAGCAGTCTGGAAGAACCAGAGTGCAAATTAAATAAAAGTCGGATGCAATGTGCCCGATAGATAAGAAGGGGAAGGGGAAAGCAGTCTGGAAGAACCAGAGTGCAAAGTAAATAAGAGTCGGATGTGAGTGCCCGATAAAACAAGAAAGAGGAAAAATCAAGACAATCAAAGAACTATTTACCATAACATGGAGATTTAATTTAAAAAGAGCTGCAGATTAAACGGTTGAAAGAGTGAATAGGTGGAAAGGGTACATGATTGAGAGAAGAGGGAATGAATGTTAACACGTATGCAAGGTGTTGAGTTTCAACTCAAAGATGACAACTGAGTGTTAATTTCAAAATGGCATGAAAGCAATGTTTGAGGGGAATTCAAAAGGGAAAGTTTTGCTATGGGTGTTTAAATTGGAACAAAGGAAATGTTTTGTCACCAATTAATTTAAATAATTTAAAAATTTTATAAAGAAAACTTGTTTACATTTACGTTGACGCTTCGATTGAGAGCGTTTTGTTGAGGAAAAGTCCACGTGGACGTTACACGTTTTTTCAGCATGACTTTGCTTCAACAAAACGAGGGGAAAATGTTGTGTCCACCGTGTTACCACGATTATGGGCGAACAGTGCAAAGGTAAACGGTCGGAGAGTTTTTAAATGTTTTAGTTAAGTTTTGTTAGATTAAGTTTTGTTAGATTAAGTTTTTGTGATGATAAAAATGAAACGCCTGATGATAACTTGGATAGGCAACACAAAAGACATGACAAAATAATGAAATAAAATCAAATAGGAATAAAAAAATAAGAGGTTGTCATGGAGATATAAACGAGGAGTTCGTTTTAAATAAGAAAAGAAGATGGTCGCAAATCGCGGGTTCGATTTAAATAAGCGACCGAGATAGTCGAAAAATCGTGAGTTCAATTAAAAGAGGTTACAAAAACGGTCTCATATAAAGACTCATATAAAGACTCATATAAAGGAGTTCAATTAAAAGACGCTACAAAACCGGTCTCATATAAAGAGAGAGTTCAATTGAAAGAGGCTGTTATTAAATGTGTTTTGGCTATCCGATTGTTTTCTTTTGACTGTTGGCTTATAAGACGTTTTTAAAGCGAGTTTTTAATCCTGAGCAAGAGCGAAGTGTTCGAAGTGAATCCTTTCTTGGTTATTTCTCAAATAGCCAAGGGGGGGACCACAACAATATGTACTGATATTTCTTGTAATTTTTTAAACGATATTTTTTCATTACTGAAAAATAACACTTTTATAAAAAATAAAATTAGCCAAGGTATAAATTTTTATATTTAAATCTTGCAATGTAATGATAACAATTTATATCCTTCCGTTTGCTGAACTCTTACAAACCTGGAAAATAAATTATTTCTGTAGTATATTTTTCCCACGCGATTTTCGTGTTGCTTGACGCCTTATAATTCAGTCACTTATTTATCAAACAATATTGATCAAAAAATAGTAAGCTGTTTTATTTATAGTATCTGTCGAGTAATATTAAAACTAGAAAATTATATTACATAAATATTCAAGTTTGTTGAAAGTTAAATGCCAATTTAAGTTATGCTAATACTAAATGTTGGCTATTCATTTATTTAAACTTTTTGCACTATCCTTTTTAATTTATTTTTTTAATATTGTAAAAGTCAAATAGCTCATAGCAGTGCTTCTGGAAAAATCATAAGGTTGTAAACTGGCGTGAGTTAGAAAAAGCAATATAGTGGCACATATTGGATGAAATCGCTGTGGAAGCAGGGATTGGTCATTGCGAAGCAATATTACACGAATATGCTAATGTTGTCGCTAGAGAGTCGGGTTGATTGTTGCATTTACATAGTTAACTAAATAGCGACCTCTTTCAAATGATATAACATGCCACGAATTGCAATTTTTAAAACTGTTGCTGTAAAATCCAATTACTTGTCGATTTCCAAACTCTGTATTTCACTGTCGGATGCATATTATTAAAGCAGTGCAAAAATTTTATTTCGCTATTAATTTCACAATTTTAATGATGTTCGTAGTAAATTACTTTAACGTTATCATAATTTCAACCGAAATTAATTTCGTTTTATTAGTTTTTTCTTTAATAATGTAAATAGAGGATTTATGCTTTGCTTAATATGAGTGAAATTCTGTTCTTACCAGAAAATGTAACTTATTACTTTATAAGTGTTTCATTTCCAACAAGCAATATAGTAAAACCATAATATTTCACAGTGAAAGCATTCATTTTCAATATTGATCAAGTTATGTTAAACAGAAGTTTCTCCACGTAATTTTTTAAAACTCAGTTTCAATATTACAACTTTCTTTGGTAATAATATTTTACACTCATCTGCATAATAAATTTTGTTAAAAAAACAAATCGTTTTGCAAATTGATTCTTTGAAGTTAATGCACTGATGTAAATTTTAAAATACTGTTTTCAAATAGCAAAAACCAATAATAATTATTGTTTTCTTTGTTTATATGCTACATACATTTTAAATAAATATTTTATATTCTAAAACCATTTTATATTTCGAACATTCAAATTTTTCTAAGATATCTGATATTTGCTTTCAAAACTGGAACAATTCCAATATATCCAAATACGTAACGCATTGGAGCTCAGTTCTTGTAGTTCAGAAATATTTATAGGTGTTTTATCGAACGTTTCAAATATGCGGTCTATTATATTCTCCTTGTGTTGGTGACATTTATAGTAAGAATGTACAGTAGTAATTTGCTGATACTATCACAAATAATTTATTAGGAATTTTATCGTACAACTTTTTTAAGATACAATTTACTTTGTAAAATCACTCAAAATGAAAATAAGAATATAAATTTTAATGTTTAAAAAGGAAAACCTAAAATGTATAAAGGATAAGTTTATACCTCAAAACTTCACTTTCGTTTTAGTAGTTATTTATATCTGTTTAAATTTTGTTTT
Organism: Podabrus alpinus; assembly: GCA_932274525.1. Lineage (NCBI taxonomy): Eukaryota > Metazoa > Arthropoda > Insecta > Coleoptera > Cantharidae > Podabrus > Podabrus alpinus. The sequence goes on along the minus strand of OW026457.1, from coordinate 59,022,189 downwards.
AAAAGTAATTTTAGAAGTTATGTGTCTTACTTGAAATACTGCATCTAAAATGGAAATAGTATAGATATGTATAAAAATTTCACTTTTACTGCAATTTCAAATCCAATGATATAGTTCGTAATTTCATCTTAGTTTTGCAAGCGTGCATAGGGAAAGTATATTATTTAGAGAAGCTTTAACACTTAATCTACATATAGTCAAGCATTATAATATATTAGCCACTTGAAAATCGTCATCTCAGCCGAATATCGTCTCGTGACTAAAGGTCGGTTCATGGTCCCCTTTAATTTAATTTAATTTATTTTAATTTAAAAATTGTTCAATGTACATAACGATAACATCCTATAGGCGTTCATGCTACTTTATTTCCTAACGTTAAATTAAATGTAACATGAATGCCTATAGGAGGTTATGTACATTGAACTTTTTTAAATTAAAATAAATTAAATTAAAGTGAGCTATGAACCGACCTTAACTCTGTGAGGCACGACGCCTGCGGTATCGCTGTCAGTCAATCGGCTTCCCAATTATTATTCATAGGCTGACCGATTGGTGTAGACCTTTATTGTCTCCATAATTGTGGGTCCCTTTACAAAATATACCATCGGCTTTTCTTGCTGCTCTTTGGCCTTCCAATGCTTATGTGAATACGAGTCGGCCTTCGGCCTCCATTTAATAAATATCCTATGAAATTATAACTCTAATAGTTATTTTGTAACATAAAAACATAATCGCAAAAACTGATTCCTTTTAACAAATTAATGTTGTCCAATGTATAAATTCAAAATAGCAATTTCTTTTAAAATTATTGCAAAATTTTTGTAGCAAATAACGGCATTAGAATTAGGGGAACAAAAGTTATCGGCTCTAGCCAGTATGTATTTTAAAATACAAGAATATCGTACAACCCAATTTGAAAAGTATACTGGAGTTTCGAACTTATTAGTTCTCATCAGTACAATATACAAATTGATTGCACGAGTGCATTAACGGCTATCTGCCATCAACAAGCAAAGTAAGGGAATACTTACAAAATTGCAAGTCTCAGCAACGCCATCGCACGGTTCTTGGGAAAGGCCCCAGTGATAGTATGAGAACAAAAGTTATCGGCTCTAGCCAGTATGTATTTTAAAATACAAGAATATCGTACAACCCAATTTGAAATGTATACTCGAGTTTCGAACTTATTAGTTCTCTCAATAATTAGAATTATTTAATTTGATTAATCCTTTTCCAATCAAAAAGTGAGTGCAAGATTACAATTTCATAATCTTCAAGAAGTGCGAACCAAATCGTATAATCCAATAATTTGATTAGGGATTTAATTAATTTAAATTATTTTAATTTATATCTGAAAAGTGGTGTTATGTAAAACTGCTTTTTCAGAAAGAAATACGGTTATGACGAACAAAATTATTAGCTTGCTGAACTATTGTATTAATTGAAAATGTAATCGTCCGGTTTCCCATCTTCTGCCGTCTTGCCAAGTTTCATGTCGATCGGACGAAAACCATAATAAAAAACGCACGGTGCAATTTCTCACCCCTTCCCCATCGTCTCAACGAAAAACCGACAATTTTCCCGTTGAATCCTCTTCGAACTGTACCCCACTGCAAAATTTCAACTTTACACGACCCTCGTAACTATACCAGTACTAAAAAATGGATGAGTGATCGACTGTCAAGCTTAGCCGTATTTTAATTGTTATGGCCATTGCCATTAATTTTGGGGCGATTGTAATCTCCACCGATGGTCAAGGGTTTCTATAATCCTATATGTAAGTTCCACCGCTTGACCGGGTGGGTCAAGGGTACAAAAATATAATCTCTTAATTGCTAAGCCTATAAGTACTTTTTTAAGTAGGTAAGATTCCGAATAAATTATTAGGTCCTTCAATTTATATTGGCGTTATATTTTGTGAATATTTTTATTGTTATAAATATTACATCGCGAATTTTGCTTAGTAGAATTTGCGATAATAAATTGGGTTAGTTATCTACCCGTAAATTGGGCCAAAAGATTATAACGGTCCCATGTAAATTGGGCCAGACACCACTCGTAAGCGTAACATGCACGAAAAGTTACTGTTTTGTCATTATTTTTTGTTTTATTCGATTTTTTGGGGGTGAAACCTAAAAGTTTTCTTGCCCCATACCGCTACTATACTTTTTAATGCTATTTCAAGGTTCTCTAAGTTCCCGGTTTCTTTTATCCCGGTTTGCTTGATGGAAGGCGCTTCTAGTATGTTTAGCCCAGTTAACCATTGTCAAAACCGCCCGGAGGAGTGTAGAGCGGAGCGGCGCTCCGAAGGTTAGGTTTTGACAATGGAACTACCTCCAAATCGAATGCACACCTCAAAAATCGGAAAAAACACCTAAATTTACGTACATTGGGTTTTTAACAAATTTTGATTGCTATCATAAATATCTCTCATCATTTTTGTCACGTTAATGATAAAAAATAATCTACGAGTATTACATGCATTTTCTTTATTTATTTTAAAAGTTTATTTGTAAATTACAATTTGGTGTTACTTTTATTTTTCAATAAAATGCATTTTCTAATGAAATAATTTTTTTAATCTGCCTATTGTACTTTACTGAGATTTGTGTCGATAAGATTACCGTGAATACGGCTCTGTCACACAGTGTACTTTTGAGGTGTTTTTACGAGTGAAAAAGGAATTTTTGACGAGTTAAAAATATTACTGGTTAGTAAGATAAGGAGTAGGAACAAGTGTCAGGTGTTTTGGAACCTGCGAAAACAAGAGAAAGGTGGTTTCTGTGTTTTGGTACGGTGTTTATGGTTTAAAGGTTAGGAAGATAAGGAACTAGTGAATTGGGTTGCATAGCTTTCAGGGATTGCTGAGTGTCCTGTTTTGCTGTTGATTACATCAAAGTGGTTTTTTCATCTCCTAGGGGTCGACCCGGATGATAAGACCATTACGGGCGAACGAATATGCTATCAGACGAACATCTAGCCGATAGCGAAGAATCAACTACAGAGGAAAACATAAAAAAGCTACAAGCAAATTTTGAAATTTTCCGCAGAAGCAAAAAGATAGCCAGATCACCAGTGAAGAAGGCAAATAGCAGCAACGCCGGCGAAATGGAAGCATTGCAGAATATGATGAAACAGCTACTGGAGGAAGTAAGGGAAATTAGAGTAGGTCAACAAATGTACGAGAAAGAAATTAAAACTCTTAAAGAGGAAAATAAAAGCCTAAAAGAAAGAGTAGGAACGCTTGAAAACAAACTACTACAGATGGAAAGAAGCGAAAAAAGAAATAATATAATAGTGAAAGGAGTGGAAATGAACGAAAAGACGACAAGGGGGGATATCGAAACATTCCTTAAACAAGAACTGGAAGTTGAAGTTAGGGTAAATTTTGCAACCGTTATAAAACCTAAGTCCGCTAAACCTTTTGTATTGGCGAAATTGGAGACATGGCAGGAAAAGATTATCGTTATGAGGGCAAAAACTAAATTAATGGGCACGAACAAATACATAGATGATGACTTAACACAAGAAGAACAAAAAATACAGGCGAACCTAAGAGAAATTGCCAAACAAGAAAGAGAACAAGGAAAAAACGCAAAGGTTGGTTATGGAAAGGTTTACATAGATCGACAACGATGGGAGTGGGATAAACAAACGGGAAAGATAATTAAAGCACCGGAACCCTTGATAGAAAAAAACTAGAAAAAATGAACGCCGGACAGAAAACCAACACGACAACAAAGGCAAAGAAATGGAAAAACGACAATCGATTAACGAAATGGAATTATAATGAATACGATTTACAAAAACAACAAAGGAGAACAAAAACAAGAGACATGTTATGGGTGGGAACGTGGAATGTAAGAGGGACTTTTACGGAAGGAGCAATGAAAAACCTGATAAATGAATTGAGGAGATATAAAATGGACGTAGTAGCACTGCAAGAAACGAAACAAAAAGGAGCTGATACAACAGATATAGAAGATTATACTTTCTTTGGAAGTGGAGGCGATAACAGACGATTCGGTACGGGTTTTATGATAAATAAGAAAATTAAACATACGGTGGTACAGTTTAAACCTATATCGGACAGAATGTGCTATATAAGACTAAGGGGTAGATATAGGAAGCTTAGTTTCATAAACATTCATGCGCCTACAGAAGAGAAAGACGAAGAAGAAAAGATCAAATTTTACGAAGTTTTAGATAGTTTATATGATGAAATACCGAAGTACGACATTAAAATTGTTCTGGGAGACTGCAATGCGAAAGTGGGAAGAGAGGAAATATACATGCCAACCATAGGACATTTCAGCAAACATGAGGAAAGCAATGATAACGGTACCAAATTAATCGCATTTGCGATGGGAAGAGACATGATAATCAGCAGCACACACTTCCAGAAGAAAGATATACATAAAGGAACGTGGAGAACACCAAATGGCGAGATAACTAACCAAATAGACCACTGTTTGATAGAAAAACGTTACGCTAAGCAAATAAAAAATATACAAAGTTACAGGGGAGCTGATGCGGATTCAGATCACTATTTAGTAAGAATTAAATTGCAACAAGAAGTAACCAGAGAAAAAAGATTAAATGAAACCACAAATAAATATGAAGTTAAACAACTGCAAGAGGAAGAGACCAGAAACGAATACAGAACTATAATCGAAAATGGATTAAATAACATTGAAGAAGGCAGTATAAATGAAAAGTGGAATAAACTAGAAGAAATACTACAAGATGCGATAACAAAAACGATGGCGCAGAAAACGAAGAAAAAAAGAGAAAGTTGGTTTGACGAAGCTTGCTTAAAATCAGTTGAACAAAGAAGAAAAATCAGAGAAACCATGATAAGAACGAACTCGGATGAAAGCAGAATCGAATATGGAAAACAGCGCAGAGAGACGAAAAGAATCTGTAGGGCAAAGAAACGCAAATACCATGAGAATAAGATTGCAACATTGGAAAATAAACTCAAATACAAAGAGATTCGGAATTTTTACCAAGGAGTGAAAATGATAAAAACAGGTTACCAGAAAAATGCGACATGTTTTACAAACAAAAAAGGTGAATTAATATGCGGAGAAGAGGAAATCATGGAAAGATGGAGAGAGTTCTTTGGAGAATTACTGAATAAAGGTTATGAGACGGACGCGGAAGGAGAGGAAATAGACGAAAATGAAATGGAGCAAGCGCAAGAAATGGACCCACCAACTGCTACGGATATAAAGAAGATAATAACACGGCTGAAGAATAACAAAAGCTCGGGAGAAAACGGAATCAAAGCAGAAATGATAAAAAATGGAGGGGAGATTCTACAGATAAACATAACCAATCTGATAAAAAAAAGTGTGGGACGAAGAGAATATGCCAGAAAGTTGGTCCAGCGCAGTACTCTGCCCGATATACAAGAAGGGGGATAAAACGAGATGCGAAAACTATAGGGGAATTGCCTCACAGGACACTGTATATAAAATTCTGGCAACAATAATAAAAGAAAAGCTAAGCAATTATGCCGAGAAAATTATTGGTGATTACCAATGTGGTTTTAGGAATAATCGATCTGTTACAGACCAAATATTCACGCTAAAGCAGATACAGTTGAATTGTTACGAGCACAAAGTCGAACTACACACGATCTTTATAGATTTCAAACAGGCGTATGACTCCGTTAATAGAAACCAGTTGTATAGCGCAATGAAAACTCTGGGAATACCAACAAAAATAATAAAATTAGTTAAGATGACTCTAAACAAGACACAGAATTGCGTGAAGATGGCCAACAACAAGTCAGGAAAGTTTGAAGTAAAAAATGGATTACGACAAGGAGACCCTCTGTCTGCAGTATTGTTTAATCTATGTTTGGAGAAAATAATACGGGAAAGTGGAATAAATACAAGCGGGTCCATATATAATACCAATCACCAGTGCTTAGCATACGCAGATGATCTAACCGTCGTGGCTAAAAGTCGAAGAGAACTAACAAAAGTTATAAAAAATTTTGCTACTGAAGCACAAAAAATGGGACTACAGATCAACGAGCAGAAGACAAAATATATGGTTATGGGGGCAAATGCAAAAGAGACTGAAAATGGAAGAAGTATTCGAGTTAGATTGGACAATTTGCAGGGGTACAGTTTCGAAAGAGTGGAGAGTTTTGTTTACTTGGGAACAGTAATAACTGATAACCTTGACAATAGCAAGGAAATCGAAGCAAGAATTGCTAGAGGAAACAAAAGTGCGGGAAGCCTTAGAAATGTAATAAATAGTAAAGAGTTGTCGCGAAAAACAAAAATCCGTATCTATAAATCAGTAATAAGACCGGCAGTTCTGTACGGAAGCGAAACTTGGACTTTAAACAGAGCGGATAGTGAAAGAGTGGAACGATGGGAAAGGAGAATATTACGAAAAATTTTCGGAGGACAACAAATTAACGGCATTTGGCGAAGAAGAAAAAACGAAGAGATAATGTCTTTATATGGTGAAACGGAAATAACAAAAGTCATTAAAGCACAGCGAGTTAGGTGGCTGGGACACGTGGAAAGACTACCAAAAGAGAGGATGACACGGAAAGTATTACGACAAGGTATGATAGGTACCAGGAGGAGAGGACGCCCAAGAAGAAGATGGTTGGAAGCAGTGGAGGAAGACCTAACCGAGATGGGAGTTAAGAACTGGACGGTGTTGGCGGGGGATAGGAAAAAATGGAGAGAGATCGTTCAAGCCATGGGCCTACTAGGCCTGTAGAGCTATTATTTTATTTATTTATTATTGTACTTTACTAATACTTTTAAATCCTTACGAATAACCATCGGTGGAGTTTACGGGTGGTAAACTGTGACCATTTCCGCAGTGAGGATTTTCTCTTGACCATCGGTGGAGATTACATACGTCCTAATTTTGTTTATCAATTTGACTTTATATTTATAAAAATTATAAATTTTACATGGTTTGTTTTCTTAGAAATTGCTTGTTTTTGATTTCTCTATGATATTCTCATTATTGCTTGAATTTTGATTTTCGGGCACTCTTTCTTGATTTTACTCGTTTGTCTGCTTCACATCTTTTCACACACTTTTATGTCATGAAATTTATGGGACTGATCGAGTTTTTTTGTTGCTTGATACAATTAATTTTCGTTGCCAACTTAATGATGTAAGAAGTCCTAAGGACGTGTTAATATTGATTTCTTAAGATACTTGTATTTTTAAGATATTTAATAAGCCAAAAATTAGTTACATATAATTTAAGAGTTGTACAGGATATTCAATTTCCATTTAATTTTTGAGTTTTTATTGTACAAATACTAGTTCTCGAGATATGCAAAATATTAACAATAATTGACAACGCCCTTGTGAACTTGATGATTTTATATGATAGATTAAATAGTGTATCGGATAAGGCATACTTCTAGATTACAGTTTCAGGCAACTTCATGTAGGTACTCGAAGGAACATCCTTTCATGTATAAAATTCGGTGTACGAATTTCCATTTTTTCATTGTTTACTGTTCTGGTGCTAGCGGCATTAACTAATAATAACAAAAATGGATTGTTTTAATATCACCGACGGTAGATCTGTTTATTGTTGCTTCATTAATTTGATATCATAAAATACAATGAAAAATATGTTAGAAAACCGTAGGTAGGTAAAAATATATACATTTTTTGCATGACAAATAAAAAAATAATAACATCATATATTCTGAAAGGTTATTCTGTAACAAAAATGTATATTATTGTTGCTATTTTCTTTGGAAGAATTTAAAGTATATTTACGGTAAGTTGAATTTTGAACTAAAGTCAGTAGTAGTATAACTTAACTACATTACGTAATGAACCAGATTTTGTTTTTGTAATATATTTTTACCAATAAATAATCTAATAAATTATAATAAATAAAAATAATCGTTTTACTTTCATTTCGTTTCTGAAACTTTTTGTTATTACAACGAACATTAAAAATTAATGTTTTAAACTTCAGTACAACTGGCATAGAATATTAAACAAGAAAAACTTAATATAACCGTATAAAGTATAATTGTACAATATAACATCATGTTAAAGTACCAAACAAATTTAATAATTTTTTTGTTTACTTGCTGTTTTTCTTATTTTATTGACGTACAGTTTTTATACCTCGCACCAGTTTCCAGAATTATATGTATTCGTTTAAACAGATTTTTCACTACTACACGGGGTGGTTATTTTCAATGCTGTCACGGAGAATGTCGCTTATTATACGAAATTCAAGTTCAGGAAACTGGAATTAATGTTTTGAAATGGAACTAGAAATAAAAATTTTTAATTTTTAAAATCCGCTTTGTTTAGAAAGTTAAACAATTTTAATTTTTTAATTGTGTTTATCGTTTGTATCTTTTTATTTCAAACGACATGAAAATTCTGTAAATGACTATTTTAGAAGTGAAAATGAAAATATATCTATTTGTTCATTTTTTACTTTATTGTTAATTACAGCTTTTAATTTTTTCAGAAATTTTACCAAGTTTGAATTTCCCTGTGGGCAACATAAGCAATTTTTTTAAATTTATCAATATTTATTTGAAGTTAATCTAAAGTAAAAATTATATTAAAATAACAACTTCGTTGTTCAATGCATATCAAAATTAAAATAACTGTTTAATTCATAATAAAAGAAAGTCAGCAATTCGAGAATATTTGGAATTATTAAAAATACATACAACGTTCATACATCTTATTCCACCCAACAAAAAAAAGCTTATGATAAAAGCTTTTCATACACCAGGTGTGATAGAAGAATCGAATATGATATTCCCCGCAAAAGTCTCTATCGTAAAAAGTTTGTTTCAGAACTTAAAAATTTTTAATAACACTGGAGAAAAATTTTCCTACAAAACCTACTTAGTTTTTCAAGTTGTTTTCAACGAAATCAATCCTGGATATCTCTTCATAAAGAGCGCGAGCGACATGGCGCAATATTTTTCGGAGCAGAATCAATTCGGCGTTGATCCGGTTCGGTGCTACACCATTTTCGGTACAAAGCCGTTTCGATACAAAGCCCTTTCTGCGCAAATCTTTTTGGGGTAAAATTTATTATTAAGTAATTAAATTAATATAAAGTTCAAACCTATTCGGAACGGAGCTTATTCAACACAAATTTTCCATATAGCTGTGGTTTTATATTAATTAAAGGTGAGCGATACGGAAAGATCATCTCTGAGCGACAATGATCAGATTTTTTTATTTGACTCCATGATTTTATTACAATCTGTCCGAGGACAATAGGCAACATTGTTTGATTATAGGAATAAATTTACACATTTGAGAGCTTGCCCATTGGCAGGCCTCCATTTTTTTTATAACTATAGCATTTTACAATAGTTTAGTTTTGAATAATTCTCACTCATCTGCGTTGGGGAAAATCCATCGGATCATGCCGATTGAGTCTTCTCATTCTGTAGACCAGCGAGTAGGTCACTCACTAATGGATTGGGATGATCTTCGAGTCGCTCAGGATATGTTTTGCTCACGGTAGTGATTTCTTCCTTCACACTATTTATTTTTAAGTCTTTACTTATGACATTGTTAGGTATGTAGGTACCATGGTGCATCACATATCGTCCGTGTAATTCTAATACCTCGTAAGCCACAAAAATATGAAAATCGGGTTATGATGTTTTTGGATGCTGTAAGCCACACTCGACCATTTTAATATTACACTTAGCCCAAAAAAAATTAGTTTAAGTATTAAAACGGTTTTCTAATACCTCGTTTGCTAAAGTGCATATGCAAAATTAAACAGTTTTTTTCATTTATCTCAGAACTTGCATTTTGGGTATACGAGGTATTAGAATTACACAGACGATTTGCTACGTAATACTTTGGACTGAAAACGCTGGATCTTGGCAATATTGGTATCGCTTGCCGAGCCCCATAATAATTGAATGCCATATGTCCATATGGGCTTTATGATCGCTTTGTATAATAATATTTTATTGTCGATAGACAAGGCTGAGTTACGGCCCAATAGCCAGTACATTTTGCAATGGGTAAGCAGAATGCTGGACAACACTCAAAAAGCATGAACAGCAGCTTCACACAGCCGAAATGAAGATGTTGCGCTGGTCAGGTGGGGTCACGCGACTGGACAGGATCCGCAACGAGTACGTCAGGGGATCTTTTAAAGTAGCTCCGATAACCGAAAAGCTCAAAGAAAGCAAGCTTCGGTGGTATGGTCACATTATGAGAAGAGATGACAGCTACTCCGTGAAAACCGCACTAAATATCCCTACGCAATCGCGAGGTAGAGGAAGACCTCCTGCTACATAGTGGACCAGTGTCGAAAAGGACCTGAAAGCACGGGATTTGAAATCAGTGACAACCCAGGATAGAATATCCTGGCGAAGAAGTACAAGGAGGCCCGACCACAAATAAGTTGGGACAAACGGCAGGAAGAAGAATAAGTAAGTTCCAACTGAAGGCGCTTTATCCAGATATGTTTGGCCCAGGTTAGTCAGCGATCTAGGTGGAAGCCTAAATATTTTATTGTTTCTTGTACTGGTAAGGTATTATCATACAATACTACACTTGGGCAGGTACTCCTCTTGAGGGTAAACGTGGTATGCACCGACTTCATGCTGTTGGCCTTGATACGCCATTTGTTCAGCCAATCTTCCGCGGGTGAAATTGCAGGTTTTGGGAAGCAGTGTTTGGATCGTGTTCTGATGCCATTATGGCCGTATCGTCCGCTAACGTGGCTGACACAGTGTTTATCGTTTCCGGAAAGTCTGCAGTAAATAGGAGATGCAGGGTTGGTCCAAAAACGCTACCCTGTGGCACACCAGATAGGATGGATTCCAAGGCTGAATGAGCTTCACCGACCTTGACCATGAAATACCTGCCCGAAAGATACGATTCCAAGAGTCGAATGTATGGGTGAGGCAGGTGTTTTTTAATTTTATATATCAGGCCGCCGTGCCACACCCTGTCACACGCCTGCGAGATGTCCAAAAAAAGCAGCCGAGCAGTACCTCTTACTTTCTAGGTCAGTTCTAATCTTTTTTATAACTCGATGGACCTGCTCCACCGTTCCATGTCCCTGTCTGAAACCAAATTGGTGATCTGGCATTAAGTTCTTTTCTTCCTGGACAGGTCTCACACTTTCCAGTAATAATTTTTCAAACATTTTCGAAATGATGGGTAGCAGGCTTATAGGTCTGTAAGAAGACGTTTCAGCTGAGTCCTTTCCCGGTTTCTGAATTAAGATTACTTGTGCCACCTTCCACTGGGATGGGAAGTGGCCATATCTAAGGATTGCATTGAATATTATTCTGAGTAGTCTGAATCCATTTTCTGGTAGGTTTTAAAGAATTCTTCCCGTTATCAGGTCATATCCGGGAGCCTTTTTGGGGTTTGTTTGGTTTAAGATAACATTTTTGATCTGATGCAATTTGAATTTTTTTATAGGTAGGTACATTTGGTGTGGCGCTGCTAGTAGTTGCTGTATTGGGTATTATTCTTTAAGGGGAATTTCTCTTGGTGGAGGTTGGAAAACCCTTACTAAGTGTTCAGCAAAAGCTTTGGCCTTCTCCTCGTTATTTCGAGCCCACTCTCCGTTTGTTTTTCTTATTGGTTGATTAGACTTTTGTGTTTTTTTTTGTGGCACACGTGACTTTCCACAAGGAATAGTCGGTTGCTTCAGTGACTGAATGATCAGATAGTGAATGTAAAAATAAAATTTCTAACCGAAATAAAATACCAGGTTCGACTTCTAGTGCAGCCAGAACATAGTTATGGTTGATTTTCATCGAAAAACCCATCAATGTAATACCAAATCTGTTCCAAACCGAACACGAGATTGGGCATTTTACCGCGTCCATAATACCGCAGCCAAAATATTGCCAGACTGAATACCGTAAGCCAGAATACCGCATACAAGTTAGATCTTCTGTATCACAATATACAATAAATTATGCAAATAACATAATATTACATATTATTACAGTAAATATTTTCATTTGATTTTGTTTCAATAACTAGTGAATTTTTGTTATTTACTTATATAATCTCTTCAAGTACCATTTTCAAAGTGGGAAATCGCTGGCAGTCAAAATTTCACAGATGTTTCTGTTTGCAATTGGAAGATTTTAAAATTCGCAATTTAGAAGAACTTTAATCAAGACATATTAATTTTCTGCTGTGCAATTACCATTATTAGGCACTATATTTGGTATTTAAGCGAACGTTTCTGGTATAAATGCATTTTTATACAAGAAACGTGCTTTTAACCATAAAATTTAAGCAAGAAAATTAATTGTTTAATTAAATCTTTTTTAAATTATAAAGTTGATTTAAATAGAATTTTAGTTTGTTCCCCGCGAAAATATCGTATGGATGTCCATGATTGCATTTTCCCCAGAGTAAGAATATAAAAATTATTTGAAGGTTTTTAAATACTTAATAGTTATTTACATCACTAGCTGCGTAAGTGTATTTTTTTGAAATACATAATGAGCTAAAAAAGTCTTATGCAGCATTCCCTAAGTGGATGTACAATTCAGTGCAAGCGATTTGCTTTAACTTGATCAGCGCTATTTTTTGCTAAATTTTGATGTATAACCGATTATGCGCGGCTCCGGTTCGGCGCACGATTACTTTCGGCTTTTTATATCACTTTCGCCGTAAATATTTTCAGCGCGAAACTTATCGATTCAAAAGTATTTGACGCGTGGCTTTTCTATACAGCTATGTTTTATATTAATTAAAGGCAAGTTATACGGAAAAAGTTATATCTGAGCAATAAAAATCCGATAGTGTAAGTACAAATAAGATAGTTAACCTACATAAAGTACCTGGTTCGACTTTTTGCGTAGCAAGAACTTTAGTTTTCTGTTTCCGCTGGAAAAGCAATAGCAAACCACCGAGGTAGGATCTGCTTAGTAAAGCCTCTCTGGAGATGAAGTATAACTATGGGTGATTCAATTAGAGTTAACAATATTGTAGTTCATAATATATAACGCATAGAATTTCGTCCTGCAACTGTAAATCGTTTAGGTGTCATTGGCACATACCTTGGTACCTTTTGCCCTTCATAACCCCGAATAAAATTTCCAACGGCGTAATATCACATGAATTTGGTGGCCAATTTATGCAGATTTATTGCTAAAATGCGCGGCGTGGAGCTGTGGGAAAAGTCTAATTGTTGGGCTCGATGGCGAATTGAAGTTGAAGGATTTTCACGAACACTGTCATCACTCATAGTGATGATGACTCACGCGATATTTTTGCGTAACCGATCACTACGAGGACGCACTGGTCTTTGCACATCTAACATTGACCCAGTTCTATAGAATTTTTCGATTAATCTTTTAACCTAGGCACGACTTGGTCGGTTATGTACCGCGAAATTATTTCGCAATACGCGAATCATGTTGGCGAAATTTTCTTCATTTCGGACATGGGTTTTAGCAATTAAGGTGTGCTACTGTTGTATACCGCTGCATTATTGCAAATGTCAATGCTTAATAATCACACATGTCAAATATCAATTCTTTATCTTGATACAGAAAATAATGGACCAGATTTAAATTGTTACCTATAATTGAATCACCCTTTAGTTACTGCAACAACAAACTAAACTTTTGGCCACCTAAATAATTGTGTTCACAAAAAAAGTACAAACCTGTCATCAGTGTACATTAATTATTATGATCATGTAATTCGCTTATGATGTACAAGGCATTACAAAATTTTGTATCTAAATTTGGAAACGACTTTGAGTTGTTATACTACTTTTATTTCTAAAAATTCGATTAAATTCCTGTAAATCGACATCCTCAGCGACACCCTCATGTTTATCCACTTGAAACAAAGTACTCTATAAACCCGTAATTAGCCGTTGTACTTAAATTTTGGTGGGTATTAGAGTACATTGAGAACTTTATTATAATTAATTTTAAATAAGTTAATTGTATATTCAAAGAAAAATAGGCTCCTAAAATTTTTATATAGTACGATATCTAGTTTAGTACCAAATACATAATGAATCAAGTAAAAAATATTTTAAGCAAAGCTTAAATAAGTTACGGTTAAGATGGCATTAGTATTTAATGTATATCGCAAGACTACACATTTATCAACCGGCTCGTTCGCACTATGTCCTTCCACTCCATGAATAGAATTTTCCTACCTTTCATCAACTATTACTACCTCTTCCCTTTATGGTTATCCTTATTACTATAATTTTCACCCCATTTATTTGAAACCTAAGCTTCCGTCATACGTTATATGGCTCCTCATTCACACGAATCTCCAGCTTTAGGACCGTCATAATTCAATTTTGAAATTTAGATTTATGTGCTTTTAGCTTAGAATAATATAAACCCAGCATTTGTAAATTATTTACACGGAATCACAAATCACAAATCAAAAATTAAATTTATTTTTAATGAAAATAATTAAAACGTTCGTATCGGTCTGTTTTAAATATTCCACATCTAACAAAAAAACTAGACTGAATAAGTGCATTTATTATGAATCTCGACATCTGTCAGACTGATCTATCATTCTAATGCAAAATCCATTATCTTTTGACATATAGAACATTAAAATTTTGATGGTAAAATGCTGTACTATGAGATATATTGATTCAATTTAATAACTTCATTTTATTTGGTATTTTTAATAGGTTTAATGTTTGCGTATTGTGCATTGTTATTATATCAATAAAATTTTATTATATTCCTTGTTTCTTGTTACATTTCACTTTATGTTTCAAACTTATCATTCCTTTATGTGTACATAAACACATCACTTTTCGATTGCTAAATTTATTTAATCATTTATTTTGTGAGTTCAGCAAGAAAACTATAAATTAATAAAAAAAATAGTAAATTTAAAATTCAAAATTTATTTAGTTCGTACTTTCCCTCCCCACTAACAAATAATATATTATATAGGCATACAAGCTGCAATCGTTGTAATTTAAGACATTCATCTACAATAAAAATTGATTAGGACCTAAGAATGCGAGCGATATCTCTCAATAATATTGTTTTACTTTTCCCTTTTCACGAATTATTTTGATTTTCTTATTATTTGTTTTATTTGTTTGTTTATAAAATAAGGATATTTAATTACATTCAAAAGAACCCTTCTACTTATAATACTGAAAATTTCTAGAAATGAATTAAAAATAAATACAGGAAAATTTCACTCTAGCAAATTATAGATTTTGGTGCACACAAAGATCAAAGTGCAAAAATGAGCAATAACTTCTAATTTTTGGGTCATATTCATAATACTCCCATAATTTTTAAACAGTGATTTCAGATCAAACCGATTTATTTCTTTTATTTTAGTAATTAAATAGAAATTTCCTTTATTTTTATTTATGAGCATATTCTAGCGAGTAATATTTAAAATTCTATATTTATAACACAAAAATTTTTGTGTCCTCAATGTTAAATTATTATCTTCGCAATCGCATGGTTTAACATAAATCAAATTTACTAACTACACAATAAGTACCAACTACGTTATAAGTACCTACCTATGTATTACTGAGATTATAGTTAATTGGAAGTTAGTTTTGCTTTATTTTAAGTATTATAAGCCTCTTTGGTTTGGTGTGAAAGTTTGTTCCTTAGAGAGTGCTGACTCTTACATACTTCCTTGCTTTTGACATTCTTCCAGTTGACTTTTCGGAAAATATCGCGATCTACATTGGTTGCTCGATTCCTCAGCGGTTACCAAACATTTTATATTTTGACTGCACAGTCAGTTAGTCAACACAGTTCGATGTATTATTAAGTATAGTCAATATTGTTACGTACTATGTATGTAAACTATAATTTTTACAATACCTGAGTAGGAATTTTTCAGTCAATTTACAAGTTGCATCTTGAATGGACACCTAGTTATTCCATTCGAAAGTTACAGAAGTGATGAAGCTCTCAGAAGCGCTTTAATAAATGGGTCAGGTTGATCCATCTTCGTTAATGTCACTTGACTAAAATCATATGAGCCGTAATTTAATTCACTTCCCATTTATAATTAATTCTGATTATTATTGCTAATAGTAAACAATTTACACTAATTTTGGTGTTTAATTTTTTTTCTTAATTAAAATATTACACAATAATAATTATCAATTGTGGTTCTGACTCCTTAAGGTCTTCTACAGTTTTAGAAATCCTGGAAACAGCGTTTGTCTACTCTGTATAATAATGGCCATCTCAGTTTTATTATTAAAGCAATTTTCAAAGTTCCCACCCCTATTCCTAATTGAGGGGCCTGACACCCTAACTCATCGAAAAATACGCTTATTTTATAATATTAATAAACCCAAAAATACGCAATAATTTTTAAAAATCTTTTGACTGCATAATAGTTCATACTTTGAACCATATATGAAATAAAAATTATAAAAAAAATATTAATTAATCGCCGCGTTGCAGATGGAGGTGGAGGTCCCCACAGAAACACGCGTGGTGGTTGCATGAATCTCTGCAATTGCTCATTTGAAAATTAAAAACCATTGTTCGCGTATTAATGAATAGTGGTTATAGTGTTAGGTACAAATTTTGCTAATACTAATGCGTAATACTCGTTTCGAATCCGGGCAGAGTAATAATTTTATTCTGATCTCAGAAGACAATGGCAATCCACCGAGGTAATCTGCCTCGAAATTAAATGTATTAGGAGCCCCCGTTAATCAAATAGGTCCTTCATACATTTGAAAACACTTCAAACGCTTGTCACATGCATAATAGAGATGGATCATGACTCTCCTGGCAAGAAGTATAACGACTATCCATCAAGAAAATCATAGGTACTTTTTACAACCAAAATATATGTAATTAAGTGATGCAATTATCTTATTTTCGCGCAACATATATATTTGCCCAAGTAATAATGATTTCTAAACCGAGCAAGCTATTTAAAAAAGCGATATCATCCAGACCAATAAGACCCAAATTATTCGGGACACTTTTCCTGAAGAAAATCACAAAGTAAGTCGTTCTTAACAATATTATACCAGACCACCAGTTCGTTTTTAGGGCCAATTTATCAATCTCCAGTTAAAGTTCCAGTAAGATGTATCTGTCATAAGTGAGGTTAGGCGTATTTTCATTGAACTAAACTACAACACATGATGGATTTATCTGGCATATAAATTTAGCTGGAAATTATTTTATGTTTTATATTTCTTTATGTTTCCAACGTTTAAAATCTTCAATGTGAGGCTTAGTTTCAAATTTGTATTTTTACTTTATTTTATGTATTTCCTGGTTTTGTGAATTAGTATATACTTCACCCCATCATTTGGTGAAGCAATTCAGCTTCTTCTGTCTTCCATTTTTTATTATGTTTTATTATGTTCACCTAGCACCCTTAAATAACATCATTTTCCCAGTTAGTTATGAGCATATCATCTGAAAGCATTGGAAGAACCCACAAATACAACCAGTTGCAACCCAGCTCTCGGGTTGGGTTTGCCGCTTCGTCCGGTCTATCTACGAGCGTAAAAGAGGCTGGTATACGAAATAGCCAAATTTCGGTCAACTCTGTTCAATTAAAAATTTATTATATCAAGTACGGTTTAAATTGTTTACAAAACTGTATATGTGACCTGGTTTATGAAAAGGGGGCTTACGTGCGAAAGCAAGTTATCGAGAAAACAGCTGTTAAAGGTAAAAAAATCGGCGATGATGATGAATTACATTTGTCTCAGGCAGAAGATGATATGGAACAAAGTTTCGTTAGGATGGATGTATCTGCTGCCGATGAAGCGGAAGAGGAGCTGGTAACCAAATTTCTCTCAAAAATTGTTGTAATAACAAATGCCAAACAATTATACCACGATAAAAATGATCGAGAATACGAGGAACAATTCGTCGGCTTAGAGTGTTAACCTGCTAACTACATTTTTCAGCAAAGTAGCGTTTCTGGTGTCATTTGAAAGATAAAAAAATAATACGTCGTGTGTGAAAGCGGCCAACTCCAAATCCAATTTGAAATGCTTTATTTTTAACAATCTGAATACCGCTAACTCCAAGATTGAAGAGACCATTTTGAAGAAATATCTGCTATCTCCTTTTACATCGCGTAAATCACTAACAAAAACAAATATTTATAGTATTTTGTTTTTAAAACATAGAAAAAGTAAAAATGAACAAACGGGATTTTTGGTTTTGTGATAGGACATCAAAAGAATTTATTATAAGGTTTTAACCTTCTCCTGTAAAATTTGCTAAAACGGAGTTAGCAGGTTAACACTCTAAGCCGACGAATTGTATCTTTTCAAAAATAATTAAACAAATTACGACTTTCTGGTTTTCACCATGTGAAAGAGTGTCTCAAACTCGATCAGAATCGGCAAAAAAGTGGAAAATGATTTTTTGACACCTAAGCCCCCTTTTCATAAACCAGGTCACATAATATTATAATTATAAAATATCATTAAAAAAATTAATTTGTGAAAACATTTTCAACCGTTTGCATTATCAACTTGGTAGCTACTTCTTGGCAACAAGTAATAAAATGGCTATGGTACTTATAAGAATAAATTTAAAAGGCTAATATTTGTAATTATTAGAAATATTAGGTAGTACTAAGGTTAATTATAAAACTTTAATTATAATGGGGTTGTCCCGTGTTGTCAAAAATATAATTTTTACCTATAAAAATCGATGGCCCATAGCAAAATACTATATATAATTACAAATATATAATTTTAAAACGCTATACTAATTAAATAAAGTGCCTTTTTTAAACGTATACGTTTGAAAAGTCGCCATTCTGTGACGTACCTAAAGGCGGTCCAATCACAATTCGCAATTAAAATTGCATTTACCACGATGCCACATTTATATGTATGCGAAAATGACATCCTTGAGTACCCATGTGATGTGTTTAAAAATCCGTAAATTCAAATACTTATTATAACCATGGCAACCATGCATACATAATACGCCATCTACGTTCACTATGAAAATATGCAATTTGTAAATAAATAAATGATGCTTGTTCAAAATTAATTTCTAATTGCTACCCATTTTGAAGTATAAAAATAATAATATATAGTTTCAATTCATTCTTTACATTTAAATACATTATTATTTAAACTTTTAAGGTTATAGTATACCAACTGACATTTAAAAATAATTAAATTTCAATAGTGGGAGTGTATTGGCTTCTAATTGGCTTACCTTTATGTACGTCATTATTTACCGCGTTTTAATTATTTAAAAATATTTCAATTTTTGAACTTCAATACGATCGTTAAAATGGCTAAAAAAAATTTTTTTTTACGCAAGAGGGGTTTAAAATCACTTAAATTCTCGATTTTAATGAAAAAAAAAAATTTGAGGGATTAGCCCATTAAAATCACTGCAGAAATGGACAAAAAATTTGTATTTAATCGTCTTCTCTTAATTGATTATCATCAAAATCCGGTGTAGAACAACATCAATATTGGTAATCCAAATCGATATCCGGATAACCGACATTAACGTTGCTTGCACTAAAACTTAAGAAGCATTCGCATAGAAACTGTTTGCTTTGTATTGTATCGTAAGGGGTTGCAAAACCTAATGACATTAAAGTATCTATACTTTCCCTTTTCTAGGCGAGAGACGGGTATCGTGGAAAGGGAAGATAAAGTTAAAGATAAACACTTTTCATATTGCCTTAATTTATGTTCTACTTTACCTCTTCTGGCAGGGCAAAGTGGAAAATAGCTACATGTTGAGAAAAAACATATTTTTATTTAGAATATCAATGGCAGTTTTTATTAGTTCTTCCGTTCTTCGTATAGAAATAATTAATAATTCATGCCTTAAATTACGTTAAGGTTGTTATCCTTTATTGAACGTCACATATATCCTTTCCACAATGCTCTCCTTTATTCGTGTATTACTTACTTGTTTTTTTTTGTTTTGCAAACTACAATAGATTTGTACGCAAAAGTTTCAATAGCCCTTAACGGCCCAAAATATAACATCCTTACAGAAGTGAAAGAAAAGAATTAATAAACTTACCTCTATACCTATCAAGTAATACTTAGATTACTTCAGATGTACACAATGGAGCTATATACAGGAATTAAAACTACTTCTAAATCACGGATAAATAGAAATATTCCCCGGGATTACAATTCACTGACGGGAGGCATTAATAAACTTTTCCCCTCTTGTTATATAACTATTAAGTTGTGCATGGAAAGCAGATAAGTAATTTTAAATTTATAATTTCTTGATATTTTGAACGGCAAAGAAACTCTCAGAGAAGTCGCCACAATTGATTCACATTATATTATATTTAATCAACAAAACGTGTCTCTCCATTTCAAAATTCAGTATTTTGCGAGTTTTTTGCACTAAAAATTTGTCGAAAAGCTGAAACAGTTCTCAGAAAATTAAACTTGCGCGTGCCTCCTTGCAATATTTACCCTTGAGAGTGCTACCGAAAGCGTTTACTAGCATATCGACAGTCAAGATGGAAAAATCACCTATACTTTCGGTTACACCTGGTATATTCATTAATCCCTACGGATCGGATCGCCCACACTAAAAAGTATACAATTTTACTATTGTAATTCAAAGACACAACAGATTTGCTAAACTCGTACGTATTATACACTATTTCTATTGATTACGCGATAAATTCAATTCTCCATTTGACAAATTAGTAACACTTCCTTAATTTTAATGTAAATGAATTTCGAGTCTTAGAAATGCATAACTACGAAGATACTTTTAAACCTTTGCGGTAGTATTATAGCAATTATTAGTTTGAACTTTGTTTTTTACTGAAGCTTACTGAAATGAATCCCAAAGTAGTGTAATTATACTAGCATTTCTGCTTTGCAATACCTAATTTCATTTAACGATGTAATAAAATTCCACCTATAGAAGATTTGCACTGTAGAATAATTGAATATCTCAATGAAATTTTATTAACCTTTAAACTAAGAATACAAATACACTGAATTAATTTTATTTACTTTGTTTAGTTATTTTACATCTGTTTTTATTATATCTGCTGTGAAAACATTAAACGACAAATTTATCAAGTGCTTCAGGCAAACGCTGTATATTATATTATCTAAAACATATTACATTATATTTTTTGCTTGCGATTTTAAGGTCTTAAATAGTGCTGCGGAATGTAGCCAGAATGTATAGTGTATTTCAAATTAATTGGAATTAAAAAAAGTCTAGCATCAAATTACGTTGTTATAAAAACATACAAACTATGCAAGGAAAAACAATATAAGAGATAAGATTATCGCGCCAACGAAAGCCCGCATTTCATACTCCACGTGGAGTAGTGTAGTTCTACTATCTATATTCGGTTATGAACGTCTTGCGACATTTTCCCGATACCTCCCTGTCTTTGCTCGTTGCGTGTTGAAAATGTGTGACGAGCACAGAGGACCTACAGCTTAACGTGGATTCCGAACCACGGGAATAGACGATTTTTACACCGCCTACTCCATCAGGGAAGTTTTTTAGCCATAAATAATGTTATCTGGGGCCAGCAGATAGACATTTGGTGAGCGAAAATTTCTTCTATAGATAGTACCTCACAGGATTTGAACCCGTGAATATTGGCTTGAAAGCGAACACGCTAGCATTTCAGCCATTCGCTCACCTCACCAGTGTAGTTCTAATTGGTTAATATTTATAATAAGGACTTATTATTGGATAATATTTCTATTACGAAAATTCTCTTTGCGACTCCACGTGGACGCGTGTACCAGGTGTACAGTAAGTTTGTATGTTTTTATAACAACGTAATTTGATGCTAGACTTTTTTTAATTCCAATTAATTTGAAATACACTATACTAGGCATTAATTTAAATTTAGTATAGAAGTTTTAAATATCGTAATGGCAAAGTAATTTTTTGTGCTTTGAGTAGTTGTTATAGCTGTTAAGTCATTATAAATTATTGAGTACTAATTGAATTTCTAAGGACTATCGTACATTTTCCTTATATTTGATCAAGATTTGTTCCTTTATTTCATATTTTTCTGGGTGTGATCGCAAATACAAACGATACAGGTGTAACTGCCGACCGTCTATCGGAACTACTTTTGCTAGGAACGGCTGGAGTTATTTTATAAATAAACAAATCTGCTGATCGAACAAAATTCCACTGAGACGCGTATCGATCTACTAAGAACATTTATTGATTAAGCTGCCACCACCGTTTGATCGATTACGCCCAAGCGTAGAATTCTATTCCCAATAAAAACACTATGATTTAGTACGTGACTTTCTGGTAATGAGTCCCAGACACTTCCCGTTTTGGGGTTACCTTCCCCGGGCTTAATGTAGAAGTTAAAACATCGGTGCGGGAAAAATGACACTAAACTCAACACTGAAAAAAACATTATTTTCCTCAACAGGAAAAACGAAAACACTGGATTTTCAAAATAACATTTATTAATCATTGATAAATTAAAAAAAAACATGTACACTTAAAAAAAACGGATACACTATAATATCCCTACAATTTAGGGTGGCCCTTCTAAAAAAATATGTATACAATCCAAAATGATCAAAAATAGTACTTACATTTTTGGAGACCCAGACAACCAACATGACAAAAACTTTTCCTATTCTGTTGGCCAAAATAAAGACAAATTCGTCACAGCATCTCACACAAGATAATCCACACTCTAACTGACGGACTCAATAAACAAAACAATTTGACCTTTCAAACACACTTAAAACATACAATCAAAACAAACTCGGCAACAACACTCCCTTGTCTATTGCCCAAAATAAAATGAAAACTGACAAACGCGGCAAAATCTCCCGCACGAGACTTTAATTAATTCAACTGCGCGTGGATCTTCATGCGGGCTCACCCCCGGCTTCTCAACATTAACTCAACTAATTAATTTTCACCCCGAAAGGCCCTACAGCCCCCGACCGTGACTCTACGGGCCCACCCCCGACTTCTGACTGCCGATTGATTAATTTAACCATATTTATTATTTATGCTTTCTGCTAAACTCACATCATCCTCCCAGTGGTCCCGAGGTTGACCTTCCGTAGCATGTGAATTTGCACCATTGACAAATTTTACAAAGCAATGTACATGATTACTTTCGCAATCAAGTAGATTACATTGAAATATCCGGTCAAATAGGCGATACCCCACTGTTGTCTTTTTTTTTGTTTGTGCGTGTCGGAAGGGGGAAAATCTTAAAAAAGACACCACCAGCCCGTGCTGGGTGGTAGCGTGGGGTCAGCCCACTAAAAAACCCCTCCCGTTTGTAGGTACCGGGTTCGCTTAGAGCATTTCTACCGTGTATCTACCGCCTTCTGTCTGTTGGTCAAACGCCTTATGTTTCTTCCGCCCTTTCGGGACTTTTCTCTTCCTTTATCGTTCTATTTGGCTTTAGCCTCGATTTTCCTTCTTCTCTCGTCGTCGGCCTTTGTTGACATAATGAGCACCAACAGTTTTTTAATTGTGTTCCACTTCTCCTCGCCCTCCAGAATGTGGTGCACCATGTTTTCGGGCTGTAGTCTGTCCCTTAGTTGGAGTTGGGCGTCCTGGCGTTCCTGTTCCCACTTGATGCAGTTGAAGATGGTGTGCTCTGTGTTGTCAGTTTCCGCGCAGTAATGGCATGTTGGGTTCTCTGTTCTTTTGAACCTGTACAGGTATTCTTCGAAACAGCCATGATTTGTCAGACACTGTGTAGTTTCATATCTTAGTTGTCCATGTTTTCTAGATAGCCACGGTTCTATGTTGGGGATTAGTCTGTGTGTCCACCGTCCATTTCTAGATGTATCCCATCTGGTTTGCCATTTTCCCCTGATTTGGGTCATCCTTTGGTCAAGTTCTTGCTGTGAGGGGGAGTTAAATTTTGCCTCCCTTTCTTCTGCTTTTAGGTCTATCGGCATCTGTGATGCGAGGATTAGTAGTGCTTCTGTCGATGTTGTTCTGTTGGCTCTGCATATTCTCATGGCGTTTTTTCTCTGCACCTTTGCCAGTTTTTGTTTGTGTGTCTTTTTAGCCTCGATCAAGATCGGCGCGGCGTATAGCATAATAGAGTCCGCCACGCCACACAAAAGCCTTCTTTTCAGTTCGCCAGGCCCGTTTATGTTCGGCATCAGTCTGTGAAGTGCCGCGGCTGCGCTCGTCGCCCTCGTTGCCACTCTCTCCAGGTGTGGGCCGTAGGACAGATGTCGATCCAGATGAACTCCCAACACCATTGTTGATTGGGAGGGCGTGATGGTTTGCCCCTCTACTATAAAAGAGACCGGGTCGATCCTTCGTTTCCCCGTTAGCATAACTGCCTCCGTCTTCTCGGGCACGAGCTGTTGGCCTTTTGCTGCCATCCAGGCACATATAACCGCGATGGTTTGGTTCGCGTTTGTCATCAGTTCGGTTTATGTTTTTGCTGCCGCTACAATGGTGATATCGTCAGCAAATCCAAATATGTCTATTCCAGTTGGTGTGGGAAGCTTTAATACCCCGTCGTACATGATATTCCACAATAGCGGCGCCAGCACCGACCCCTGGGAGACTCCGCTGGTTAAGTGGATGGCATCCTTCCCAAGTTTTTCCTCTATTAGTAGCGTCCTTCTGTAAAAGTAGTTTATCACAATATTTATCAGGTAGGGCGAGAGGTCTCTGCATGTCAGTTCCTCGATGATGCATCGCCATCTGGCAGAGTTAAATGCATTTTTCAAATCGAGTGTTATTAATGCCACCATTTTCCTTGTTCTCCAGGTGCCCTCTCTGGATCTTTTGATTGTCTTTATCATCTTGTCCAGTGCTGTGACTGCAGATCTCCCTTTGCCGAAGCCGTACTGGTTTTCGGCCAGGTCTCCTGATCTCTCTATCTCTTGTATAATTCTGTTAAGAATCAAGCGTTTGTAGAGTTTTCCGACATGGTCTAGCAGACATATAATGTAATGTAGGCCTATCCAGGGGTTTGTTTCCCTTTCGGATTAAGACCAGCTTTGTTCTCTTTGTTCTCTGTTGTCTGAAGTTAAAACAGTTCACCTGAACAAAGAACAGTGTAAATGTAAGCTTCAGACGCAGGAAGTTCGCATACAGTTGAGAAGAGATAAAGTGCATTATCAATTTACGTTTGCGCTA
Organism: Podabrus alpinus; assembly: GCA_932274525.1. NCBI lineage: Eukaryota > Metazoa > Arthropoda > Insecta > Coleoptera > Cantharidae > Podabrus > Podabrus alpinus. The sequence goes on along the minus strand of OW026457.1, from coordinate 58,997,075 downwards.
TAAAACTTATCTCTTCCACTGTGCATAAGTATGGTCCGTTATGAATTATTACAAATTATTATCACAATAATAATTAATAATTATATTTGAATTTAAAATGAAATTAATTTTTTTCAATTTGAATCCCGTTTTGTTACACAGGTGAGAAAAAGAGTAAAACAATATTAGTTCAGCTTCTACAAAGGATATATATGTCTGAAAAACCACGTATTCAGATAACTTACCAACGCGCACAACCTTGCAAAAATATTATTACAAATGAGCAATCATAGGTAAAATTGAAAAAATTGATATGTGAAAACAAATTTTATATTCGCTTACATCGTTACTGACAAACTCAGGCTGAAGTTGTTGTCAAAGTAAGAATATAAATTCAAATTTTCGTGGGTGATATAGTTCAAAAATATGCTACAAGCTACAATACAGAAAAACAATTACACATCACAAGCAAAAGCTCAAGGAATTAGTCGTGATTTCCACCTTCGATTTCATAATGCACTAAATGGTGCAAAATAAAAATGCAATTTTTAATGAATGAAAGTGGTGATAATGATACTTAATTCAAGAACAATCCAAAGTAGTAGTTGGAGTATTCAAATTGAAAAAACTATTGAAGCAATTAAATGTAGGAGCTAATAAATAAAGCAATTGGGAAATTTAGTAAGTTGAATATATTTAGTAAAATGTAATTATAATACAATTTCAATTTACCGGTCACTGCACAACCACTGTTTTATATACTACATTCACCGGATTTGTTATAACTAAAGTTCACTTATGTATTTGTAAGACAAACACAATCTAAATAATTTTAACTTAGTTTCGTATTATTAAATGATATTAACCACTTTATTAATCATAATAGTCACGTAAGAGCCAAACATTTTACACATAACACTATATCTTCATTTAATCTTACAGTTGACTACGGCCAAGGGATACGGATGATGCGTTGTCAAATTTCTTGTACACGGCTTGTAAAGTATTATGTAGTATTTATAGATGGCTACATCCTGACGTTATCCTGCGGACTGTAATTTTATAAAATATAACAATCGTTATGAACGTAATATTTATTTTTTCCTTTCAAATTTTAACCAATTAAGAAAATTTATATTCGGTCAACGTAACTACTTGGAATTATATTAACTATATTAAAAGGAAGGGTTCAGTTGTTTTTCGTTATAATCAGTGCTATTCACGACAGTCTTGTTAGTTAACCATATTGACAAAGTATTGATGACACTGACATGTTAGTACGTTTAAATTTAAATTAAATTATAATTTAGATCAATATTGCAAATAGTGACTAATGCGACATTGCTCCATCGAAACTATAATTTAATCTTAATTTAAAACACTTCAATACTTATTAATATTTTGTCAAAATTATTAATTAACTGGACTGACCTGAACAGTAGTACTGGTTAATTTTATTTGTCAAGAGTTTTATTCTCGTGCGAATTAAGCTTACAGTTTTAACTTTGTACTCTAAGAATCTGAAATTATTGACGACCATACTGACAGTATTTTGTAAGTATTTTATTGTGTGCATTGAAATCCGTTTCGTTGCAAATTGTTCTGGATTATCCATATTAGTAAACCAACAAAATTAAAGAATAGAACTAATCCAGAAGAGCGGCAAACAATAAAGTACTTGAAGCCTGCTGCAACGAAAGAACTTAAGTGAAATAATGAAAATTTAAAAAAAAAATTCAGAACTCGGTGAAGACGACATAAAGGTGGAAACTGTTCAATTGTTAAGCGACGTAATACTGTCTCTCATTTTAGAAAAATGTAGAAATAACGATATGAAAAGTGGACCTTTCTCAGATGAACTAAAGGTTGGACAAATCAAATCTAATACCTATGGACTAATATAATAATTAATAATTAGCGAATATTTACAATATATTGTATCGTATTTCACACCCCTCGCGCCAAGCCTTACGGTTCTCTCAGTCACCCTCTGCGAGTCCCCGGCAGTTCAACGCCTTTTGGACATCCTTTTGCCAGGTTAATCTTGGTCTTCCACTTTTTCTTTTTGCTGCTGGTACCCATTCCCATAGTCTTTTTAGCCATCTGTAGTCTTCCTATGAACTAATACCATGCAATATCTTTGCAATACAATGTAATAGTGTAATACTTGGGACACCTAATTTTAGAGTGATAAAACCCTCGATAATAACAGTTCATACGACGTTTTGCTAGATGCATTTTTAATAACCATGTTCGGTTCTTGTAAAAATGAAAACGGAGTTCATTTGGGTTTCACAAATTAAAGATATACGTGAACTCCTTGAAGTAATGGTAGGGACTGAAGACTTACAGCGCATTCCTACTCAAAGTTTCTAAACAAATTTTGCTAGGATGGAGGGAACAAGCGTAAACTAACGCTCCTGCGCTGTATTCAAAAATTTGAAAAACAAAATTTTAAACTACATACAGAGCGTGGAAAATATGAACGTTACAAACTATAAGTAAGTGGGTTTGCAGATCCTGGATAGTACTGCTTGATAATGCGTTTCTGCGAGTTGAGTCTCCTTATACACGGAGTAATAACAAATCGCATGGTAAGGCAAATGTGGTGCAATTTTTGATGAGCTATGTAGCTGTGTTTGCAATTTATGTAGATACTGTTACTCGTCTTAACTTACGCTTAAGCTTTGGATGATATTGCTATAATTGAATATTTGGCTAACATGCGGTTTCAATCAACCAGAAAGCCTAACATAGTTACTTCTTAATGATCCCAGAAGAGAACTTCGTTCATATTAGCCAAAATAACCGTTGAAATTGGATAAAAACTCAAGTCAACGCAGTAAAATATTAGAAACTGGCACGGGCGGCATCCGCCGCCCTTAGCCATCTAGACCCAGAATAGATCCGAGTAGGCCATAGTTGTTCGGCCTTCGGCCTCACAGGGGGAGGACCATAATAGATCCGTGAAGGCCATAGTTGTTCGGCCTTCGGCCTCACAGACCGGACCATAATAGATCCGTGAAGGCCAAAGTTGTTCGGCCTTCGGCCTCACAAACCGGACCATAATAGATCCGTGAAGGCCATAGTTGTTCGGCCTTCGGCCTCACAGACCGGACCATAATAGATCCGTGAAGGCCATAGTTGTTCGGCCTTCGGCCTCACAGACCGGCCCATAATAGATCCGTGAAGGCCATAGTTGTTCGGCCTTCGGCCTCACAGACCGGACCATAATAGATCCGTGAAGGTCAAAGTTGTTCGGCCTTCGGCCTCACAGACCGGACCATAATAGATCCGTGAAGGCCATAGTTGTTCGGCCTTCGGCCTCACAGACCGGACCATAATAGATCCGTGAAGGCCATAGTTGTTCGGCCTTCGGCCTCACAGACCGGACCATAATAGATCCGTGAAGGTCAAAGTTGTTCGGCCTTCGGCCTCACAGACCGGATCATAATAGATCCGTGAAGGCCATAATTGTTCGGCCTTCGGCCTCACAGACCGGACCATAATAGATCCGTGAAGGCCATAGTTGTTCGGCCTTCGGCCTCACAGACCGAACCATAATAGATCCGTGAAAGCTATAGTTGTTCGGCCTTCGGCCTCACAGACCGGACCATAATAGATCCATGAGGGCCACAGTTGTTCGGCCTTCGGCCTCACAGACCGAACCATAATAGATCCGTGAAGGCCATAGTTGTTCGGCCTTTATCTGTCATCTGTCATCCGTCATCCGTCATCCGTCATCCGTCATCCGTCATCCGTCATCCGTCATCCGTCATCCGTCATCCGTCATCCGTCATCTGTCATCTGTCATCTGTCATCTGTCATCCGTCATCGGTCATCTGTCATCCGTCATCCGTCATCCGTCATCTGTCATCTGTCATCCGTCATCTGTCATCCGTCATCTGTCATCTGTCATCTGTCATACATACATACATACATAATCTTCACGTAAAGTTACATCTTCATGTAAAGTTAAATCTTCCGCAAAGAGGTGGATCTTACACGTTCTGCGACCTATATAAAGTGCTCCGGTCTTATTCGCGGCATTCAGATTAATTTGTTAGTGGTTTTTTGTTAGTGGTTTGCATTTTTCGAATTAAAGCCGCCATCCCCGCCATCTGTTGACAGTATTTTCAGATTAATTTGTTTGTTTTTTTTTGTTAGTGGTTTGCATTTTTCGAATTAAAGCCGCCATCCCCGCCATCTGCTGACAGTATTTTGAATTACTGATTGTACGTCAGATTAATTATTTGACAACTTAAATTTTTTGTCAAACTTCTGATTTGATTTTCGAAAAAAGCGAATAACTTTTTTCCCCGAGCGAATTTCTTCTCCATATATGCGAGAATAGTTGCGCCTGGAGCTACAAAATAACTGTGCAAAATTTGGTTGAGATCGGTCCAAGGGTCTAGGAACGTATAGCGAACACGCAAACACGCACGCAAGCAAGCAAGCACGCAGATCTTCCCTTTTATATATTTAGATGAACTAAACAATTTAAAATTTTAATTAATATATTATGAGATACAGTATGGTACCTAATGCGTGCAGCATTACTATAGGAAGCTTTTTCTCGTACCTGATACTTTCTACCCTAATTATGAGGTAAATAATACAAATTTTCTTGATTGGCAAAGTAATGCATTATAGGGTTATCAAAATATTTTAGTGTATTTTAAATATATTTCCTTAATCTCTGACAACCAAGGCTTTCTAAGCTCCTTTAAATTTTCAGTTCTGCATGAGAGGCCAATAAAAAAATGTGGTATTTTAATACCTGTCCTACCCTAATGTGTATTTTAACTTTAAACAAACGTCTAATTTTGAGTCAATGAAATAATTTACATTAATTAGTTAAAATAATATTTGCGAAAAGCAATTATATATTATTCAAGAACAACAATATTATATTTGCTTTAATTTAATGGGTGCATTTATTTATTATTGTAATATATTTGTATTTATTTAGTATAATATATTGCCATTTCTAAATCGAAGCTTAAGTTTAAGAAAATCGTGGTTTTAATAATGTGATATAATTTGAAGAAGAATAAGAAAATGAAAGACGAATTCAGAGCCCAAATGAAATTCGTACGCGCAGTGGCAGGATACCAAAGGATAGATCGGAAAATAAATACTGACATAAGAAAGGAATTGCATCTACAGCATCAATGAAAAAATAAAAGATTACAGGGCAGCATAGAAAGGGCACCTTGATAGAATGGATCAATCCCGATTACCAAAAACGATGTGCCAATACAAGCAGAGAGGAAGACGATGTGTAGGACTCCAAAAAGAGATGGAGCAACCAAATTGAGTGGTACAACCTACTTAGTTTATAAAATAAAAGCGATTGGCTGGTTAAAAACTAATTAAATGAACCTTTACCTATAACACATAACTATGTAGTTACTATAAATAGTACAGGAACAGTTTCATTATAATAGTGGTAATCTTCATATAATTAAAGAAACTTCAATAAAAGGTTTTAACGGTTTGAATTTTCCCTCTGCAGTTTTTGGTTATTGTCAATTCCTAAATGGGAGATTAACAACGGCGCAGCAGCTAACTAAGCTGCGAGAGTCGGCCAGAGGAGTCCGTTGTTGGAGGTGAACGCGAAGACATCGAATCGTGTGTGTGGTCGATAAATTTTTGGTGTGCGACAGTCAACGAAATTTTAGGTAATTTACCAACTAACGAGGTGGGAGCTATTCGTTTTGCTGTTTCTTTTCCTGGACTTCTCAATTTATTTACCGGTTGGTATTTGGCGACAGTTTTAGGGAATTTCGGGATGCTTCATCAAGAGGGATCAAGACGGCACCATATTTTTCGTCTACGCATTGCATAGAAGATTTCGCTGGAGCTTTATTAATATTCGGCAAATCAAGGTATTTCGTACGGCGCCTTAATCCAATATCTAATTTGCTAGTACTTTTTGTGCAAATCTGTAGCATTTACCACTCTTATATCCAAAATATATCTAGTCGAAAGTTTACTCACTTTCGACTAGATATATTCATTCAGAAGTTCATTCATAAAAATTAGCAAGCAAATAATCTATCGCTGCGCTTGCAAGAGGTAATGTTTTGGTTTATTTTGTCTTTTGCACTCTAGGGCTAGCCAAAGGGGCAATCCATTAACTAAGATGGTCGCCCTGAATTTAGACCATTTTTGTCCCCCCAAATTTTCCGGAAATGTGTTGATGCCAATAAACTTTTATCGTTACATTGGCAATTCGTAACAATTTTATATGGCAAAAAATTTGGGCAGTTACAAGGTATAAAAATAGTAATAAAAATTGAAACTATTTATTTAAATTCTTTATGTCACAATAATGCGCAGTTACGTTTATGTCACGTTTATCTAATAAGTGTAAAGTTTTAAGGAAGAAACAGTGATAAACAAAAGTAACAGAGCCAAATGTGTACACATTGTGGCAAACAATAATTTATTATAACCACATAAACATGATTTCTTCGTTGTATTGTGCTAACGCAACAGTTGAAAACTTTTCAGTACCGCATTTTAGACGGAACGATGGTTCTAACCACTTTGGCATTGTATTTGATCTAATTTTAGTCAATCAGTCAGTTTTCTATAAGTTGTACAATCTTATAAATGTATATTTTAAAGTTTGTAGAATTCATCATAATTTCTTTGCACAATTCATTGAACTGAAATAAACTATAATTGCTGACAACCGCATGTTTAGGAAAATAAAACTGTACACTGCTTTGCAGTTTTAAGCAAAAGTAATACATCATCAAAATTCTAACAAACTTTAGCGAGCATTTAGCTATACAGCATTTCAAGTAGTTCAGTAAATAACAGAAGTAAAGATTGATAAATGTGCACTTAATGTAAATCAATATATATCGCTTGAAACCCGTCAATATAAGCTTAGTATTTCTAAGGGATTAAGAAAAACTTTTATTTATCCATGAAAATAAATCAACGGTTCCTCTACGCCATATGCAATATGTTATATTGATTAAATTAATAATAATTTTCGAATTTTTTATGTAACTATATTATATTAGGTAGGTATCTATATAGGGTGTTTCAAAAAATTGTTCCAATATTTTTACTTTTTAATATAATAAGCTTGATTTACACAAATCAAGGATCTTAATTAGCAAGAGTGCATGAACCAACCCTTTCAGAGATATGAACGATTTTAAAATTCGACATAATTATTATCACTGTCAATCACCCATTGTCATTTCATTGTCATCGTCAATTATCAAGGAATACTTGAGAATCAGACTTACAATGACAGATGGATAGGACGCTGAAGTTCAGCAGTAAGACCCCCAGGTTCCCTGACCCTAATACCATTAAATGTTATTGCTGGGGGATATTTGAAGTGTTTAGTTTATTCCACTCTAATTAATGATCTAGCCGATTTACAAGTCAGTCTATTGGATTAAGACCGAGAAGTTTAGAAGAGGAATGAAATTCCTTCATACGAACGTGCAGGACCTGTTTTGAAATAGAAAGACTTAGGTGCCATTTTATTATGTTTATACCACAAGTTGTGTTCTTCGCACAATTAATGCGATTAACAAGTGTAATAAGTAATAACTGATTTAAATTTTCTAAGCTGAATATCGCTCAGATCTGTGGAAGGGTTTGCTTGCGGACGCATTATTAATTAAACTTTTCTGATTAGTTATTTTAATAATAATAACGATTTCTTATATATTTGGACAATTTTTTAGAAATTTAAAAATCGATGTTTTTCATAAAAGTATTTTCATGAAACATCGAACTTCAACCGATGGTATCAGTGAAAAACTTATCTATGCGTATTATACTGTGACTAACTTTATAACGTGTTTAACATTGCTTATGTTCCTTTAAATACCATATTAACTCGATTATAAAACGAAAGTTTCCTTATAATAACATCGTGTAAAAAGCAAGGGTCGTCTTATTTTCTAGTTCTACTACATAGAGGGATGTGCATTGTTTTGTTTCTCCTAAGAAGGAGCACATCTATCATTATTAAATTGTATAAATGTACTTAAAGTCATCATAATCGCTACACTAATTGAAGGGCCTAGTGGAAAAAGTAGTTAAGTCACTTTTTTTTCAATTTGTAGTTGAGCACATTTTCACATTGCGGCATTTATACTCTACAAATTAGTATAAAAATCACATCTTAAAAGTGTTGGTAAGTCGGTCATATCGCGCACCAGCCGGCCCTGCTATCATCGCGTTCGGAGTACAAAAGTAGACAAGTCAGACTTAACTACTTTTTACCCGAATGAAAAACCAACTTCCAGTGAAAAAAGCAGTAAGTCATGACTAAATGAGATTATCTGTCAATTTATTGTTTGCGATTGATAAAATAATAATACTATATTATAACAGGGGTGGCCAACCTGCGGCTCGCGAGCCACATGCGGCTCTTTGAAGGATTATTTGTGGCTCTCGATAAATGTACCCGAGTTCCCTTTTCATTTTTGTGCTATTATATTTTAAAAAATTATCAAGAATTATCAAGAGAAGTACAATAAATGTGTTTAATTTTTAATATTTAAATTCAATACACATATTTTGTACTTTTATTTGTTTTCAATAAATATAATTTCTGTAAAAAAATTTTTTTTAATACCTTTTAAATACGTATTTAATTGCGGCTCGCGAAAAATTTCAAATTTTGAAAAATGGCTCGACTATCAAGGAGCTTGGCCACCCCTGCTATATAATATAATGCAATATGATAGAAGGTTTAATTACAAAAAATGATGCGGAAAGAAGATATGGAAAATATTACCCAGCACCAGGCAGAAATCAAAACAATCGTGCACAACGAAACTGGTGAGGAAGTTATTTTGGCAGAAAACGTTGATCGAATGAAGGCCAAGAAAAGGCGTTGTAATCCTAGTACATGGAAGAAAGAGGTGTTGAAGAAAAGAAGGGTAGAGGGAAAACAGTGCACCACGAAATCTGGAAAGGTAATCCCTGAGTGTGTTATCCATAATTGGGAGTGCCGATGTAAATGCTCAGTGAAGTTCAGTGATGGCGAAAAACGAACATTGATGGAAAATTTTCGCAAGTTAGCTACACATACGGAGCAAAACATTTACCTTCGAGGATGTATGGAGGGGATCAATATAAACCAGCGTCGAATGCGGAACGAAGACATTGGAAATCCAAGGGCCGTGTCCTACAAATACACTGTTTTAAAAATCGGCATTTCTACGAAAGTTTGTAAAAAGGCGTTTCTTTTATTACATGGTATTAAAGCCAGCCGACTTGAACGAAAGGTTCGACATTTTGATGAAAACATTTCAGACCATGGAGGAAAATCAGCCAACCCACACAATATCCCTGATGCCATTCGCGACCGAATAAAGGACCACATAAATAATTTTCCTGCGAGAGAAAGTCATTACAGCAGGGCAAGTAACACGTATAAGAAATATCTCTCTTCGAACCTAAGCATAGCTGCTCTACAGGGAAATTTTATCGAGCAGAATCGCGACATTGCATATGTGAAGTACTGGGTGTATAAGCAGATATTTAATTCAACTCTGAATAGTACAATAAATGCCGTGGATGAAGATGAGTACGAATAGTATTAATTTATTGTTTTTATATTTGATTTTAGTATTATTATTTTTATTAAAATAAATTAACGCAATTCCAAAACTTTAAAACCAATTTTTAAAAAAATTCCATTATATGACTTAATGACTTCTTCCACTAAGTCCTTCAATTTACCTCCTTTACTGAAGTGTAGTGGAAAAAGTAGGTAAGTCATTTATAATTTTCTCCGCTTATCTACATTATTTTTTACCAAATGTATTTTTTTACTCTTGAATTACATTCTTTAAGCTCATATCTATCCATGCCCTGCATTGAATTTAAAAAATTCCGAATAAAAAGTATTATAAACGCAATTCCAAAACTTTAAATCCAATTTCTAGAGAAACTCTAAAACATGACTTAGTGACTTTTTCCACTAGGCCCTTCAATTTTTAAATATCTTTTTCATAAATTTTTCAATCTTACTATGCACATCAGTCATTAAAGTTATGATAAAGTTAATTCTTTTAAATCTCCCTAGTTAATAAACACTTATTTGTTAACAAATGACTACTTTGATAGTTTGCATTCCAAGGCAATATCATTATTATATTTTTGTGAAAAGGCTAGTTATTAGAATTTAAATATAGAAATCCCTATCGCGCATGAACCAATTCAATATCCTATGTATATGCAAAAAGTATAACTGATATAGGTAGGAGAGCATGGGTAACAGCGAGACACTTTTTTTTCCAAGGTCCTAAACTAGGATAATCGGTGCGATTCTGATTTACACATGGTTATATAATCATATTGTTATGACTAGATTGCTATCCTAAGTTATAACCATCTCCGTAACAATGTTGCCGAAAATTGCTATTCTGTTTAAACACGCATAAACATGATTGTTATAATTTAAGCATAACCAAACCTTGTTATAAATAGTTCAAATGTACCGTAAAAGTACTACGAATATGACACATCGTTCCATCAGTTGTGATTTGAAAACTCTAATTTTGTTTTGTAATTTTGTAATATATCTTAGGTATATCAAAATAAATTTTTATTCAAAATTGTTTTAAACATTTTTTTTAATATAGTCGTGAAGGAACAAATTCACCTCCATCAATCGCCCATTAAATCTGTTTATCAAATTGAAGAATCTGGAATATTTTATCCTTTAAAATTTTTATGACGCAATGAGCATTTAAATTTTTGTTTCATGATATAACGAATTGCGGGTTACAATTTTTTATTTGTTTTGACTTTTTTAAATGTTTACAATTGAAATTATTTAAAAAAAAAATTTTTTTTTAAAGAAATCTGAAATTTTTAAATACATTGAAATACTGCCACGAGTTATAAAGCTGTGAACTAGGGGTAGCGTAAACTCAGATGGTTTTAAATAAAATTCTACCGCAGATCATTTTAACACATATATTAAATAACGAGTAAAAGATAAAATATTAGAACAACATAACAAATACAACTTACGAACTAAGTATTCCTTAATTTCTGGATCCTTTGATTCTTAAATATTGCTTCCTTATTTTAAACAACCCATTACAAGCCCATTTTAACTTTTACACTACATTCTATTTATATCTAACTACCTCTCATTTTCACTGTCAATCTAATACTGACTTTTCTAACTAACTACCTTTTCCACTCCCACGCCCTGGGGTCCAATCCCCCTTCGCACACATCCTGCACGTGTCTCCTACTTTCTCAATTTTATCATTCTGCAATACTTGACAGTTTTAATTCTTTCACTAACCAGGGGCGTATCGTCAAATATTCAAATTGAATTATTATATGATTTTCAGGTTTTGACAATACATTTCAATATACAACATTTATAACTATAAATAATTCAAATATTTATATAACAACTGTCTTTCACGAACGTAACAATGATCAAAATGAGCGTAACAAGCACTAAAATGCAGTTGCTATCATAACCATGTAATATAACAATAATTGTTGACAAACCACGCCCTCATGATTATGTCTTCAAAATCAGAATAGCAAATCGGCTCAAATAACCATATTGTTATAAAATAACCAAATGATTATTTAACAATATTGTTATGTCAAATCAGAATCGCACCGATTATTAGCCAATTAGCCATAATTGAAATCCATATTATGACTTATCCATTCTAACATATAATATGATATATGGTTGTTAATTTTTGATGGTCAATTTCGGAGGGACTGGAATATTTTCATGACATGTGGCATACCTATGGGTAACAGTGAGACATTAATTTTTTAGATCAACGAAATTAATTTTTACAATCTATTTACCAAAAAAGCTAAGTTCAAGATTTCAGCGAATACCTATTGAATAAAAATTAATTAAATGCTCTTCTTTTGCTACAGATCTTATAGTTAGATCTTTAAGAATTGATTCTATTGCTAATCATTTTTTCATTGTTCCAAAATTAGTTTCAATCGAGGGTTAATCACAGAGGCAGTCTGGTGTACAAGTCTCGTGGCATTCTTTGGAAGTCCGTGGCATTCTTTGGAAATCTCGTGGCAGTCTTTGGAAGTCCGTGGCATTCTTTGGAAGTCTCGTGGCATTCTTTGGCAGTCTCGCGGCATTCTTTGGCAATCTCATGGCATTCTTAGGAAGTCCGCGGTATTCTTTGGAAGTCTCGTGGCATTCTTTAATATTTCGAGGAAGTTTTTGAAAATTTTATGGTATTAGAAGCTCTAATGTAAGTTAATTATATTGGAGAGGAATATAACGCCTGAAATCAGGCTTGAAAGAAAAAGAATTCGAGATTATTATTACAGTTTTGACTGTAATGAAAGTGATTAATGAGTATCATAATATAGTACGTGATACTTGCGGAGAGTAATCCTATATCTGCGAATAATATAAATTATTACTGATTATTATTTACGCGAAAAAATGTATCTACCATTCTTTTTAATATCTTGCAATATTACTTCAATTGTTGTAAAATTTACTTCAAATTGAAGCGAGACGAATTTGCACTTCATTTATCTTATAAAGGGTGGGCCATTTATCGGTTAAATTTGAACCACCGGTTAATTCGAATCTGACAATACTTATGTCATTCTATTCTGTCACAAAATTCAGTATATTATCTCCGCTGAACGAAATGAATCGATTTACGCTTGAGCAACGTTGGGATTTATTGGAAATTTATTTCCAAAACAAAGACAATTGGTCGGAAATTGCACGATTTCGGCTAATTAGCCGAAATGGTGATGTCAATTGGCCGCCAAGAAGCTATGATTTGACACCATTGGACTATTTTCTGTGGGGCGCCGTTAAAGACAAGTGTTATGCCGACAAACCAGAGACAATTGAGCATTTGAAGGCCAACATTCGTGATGCCATTGCCGAGATACGACCCCATACACTCGAAAAAGTGCTCGAAAATTGGTCCGATCGAATGGGGTACTGTGAGGCCAGCCGCGGCAGCCATATGAATGAAATAATATTCCATTTCTAACCGGAACAATTGTACTTCACATCAAAAAAATAAATTTGGCAAAATTAAAACCGTTTTTGTTTTATTGCATTTTTAAATTTAAACTTTTAAATGGCCCACCCTTTAGTAAAGAAAAGTTCAAATAAAAAAAAGTTACTGTGTGCAGAATGTTTATTGCTTATATCGGCATGCTATGCTAACTATGCTTACTCATCAAACAAAAGTTGATTATCGTGTTACCGTTGTGTTACCGCGTTATCAAATTAAAAATAAAGGTTTTGATCACAGTTGCATTTTGAATTCAAACGTGTTAACATGGATTCAATGGAATTTTTTTCGTTAATTGAAACAAAGCTGGAGATAAATATTCCGAAATATTCACAATATCACCTCAAATTTCATGGTTTCGATAACAAGTTATCTTTATCTGAAATCACTGATCTAGATTTAGATAAAATTGAAAATTTTGCTAAAACAGATCTTCAAGTAATCATAACTAAGAATGATTTAGACAATTATTATGGCATATTTTCAAAAATCCCGATTGGTTTTTTAATAAATTAAAAACCCATATTTTTAATTGTTTATAAATGAATAATTATATGTAGGACATAATTTTTGTAGAAATAATTTTCAATCAAATTATTATTGGTTAACGCAAACATTTTGGATCAGATTACACCAAAAACGAACATTTATTGAAATGCAATTTTAGCAGAAGTTTGCAGCGTTGCTACTAGACTATAAAAATTTGTGGAAGTCTTGAAAAAAATGTAGCAGTTTTAAAAAATATGTGGCAGTCTTGAAAAATTTGTGGAAGTCTTTAAAAATTTGTGGCAGTCTCGTGGCATTCTTTGGCAGTCTCGCGGCATTCTTTGGCACTCTCATGGCATTCTTAGGAAGTCCGCGGTATTCTTTGGAAGTCGCGTGGCATTCTTTGGAAGTCTTTACATTTGGCAGTCTGGTGTACATGAATTTCGCTTGTGATTCACCCCTCGGTTTCAATAAAACCTCTTTCATCTATCCATTTTTTTATTCTATCCAAATTTTCTAAAGTAAAAATATACTAATCTCATTGTTAATTTCAAAATTTAAATGTATTGATCTTAAGCCAAGTTTACTAATTATTTACTAAACCGTTCGGCACTTAAATATATTCCTTAATGTGATTGTTAATAATTATTATTATTAACACTGTCCTTACGGATACATTATAATCAGATACAATGTTCCTTCAAATGCTAAATATAATATTATACTCAAGTGCCGTTTATGTGAGCGGAATAGAATAGAAAATATTTAAAATGTCTGACTGTTACCCGCGTTTCACTGTTACCCATACTCCCTTATGCAGATATATTTACGTATTTATTTAAAAACTACTAACCTGCTGTGCTACAACTATTGAAGACACAGCAAGTTCTTGTAACGCATGCATCTAAAGTGCAATTGTAATAATATTTGCTAAACCTTAGAATTGAATTAAATTTAAGTGCTTCAGTATCAAAATCGGAAGTGTGGCTACTTAAAAATTTATTGAATAATGTTTTTACGCGCAACAACGTCGGACTAAATAGATACCTACTAGTATTGTAAGAATCTTAAAGTCAAGAGAAACGGTTGATTTATAGGGTCTTTCTGCAGTCCCATAGAACAAAATTGTAAAAGCATTAACAAGTGCACTTTCGTATGTGATAAATAAATGTTCAAATGAAGCCATTTCTCAAAACAGTTAAAAGCTGTAAGAGTCATTCAGAATTATTTCAAATTATAGACCATCAATTTAGCTTGTTCCCTTGAAGCTTTTTGAGGCTATCTTGAAGAATAGGTCGAGGAATTTTTTTAAAGACAAAAGTTCGTATCTTCCTTGTAACAAGATGTAAGGAAAACGGATCAACTGTAACTACTCTGCGTGGTGCAATTTTTAGAGTAGATAGTCCAGTTTTTGCAATGAAAGAGAGGTTAGGTTGACTACAACATAACCTCGAAGGCTGTAGCCTTCGACTAGGTTTAGGAATATTATGGTGTAAGATCCGAAACGCTGAGAATATTTAAATTAATTACTTTAATTTAATTTTTCTTAATTAAATTGTTCACTATTTCAAGCATTAAAAACATCCAATCATATGCATTGTCAATTCTTCAACCATTAGAAAATATTAAAATGGTTATCATTTATTAATAAATAAATATTACTATGTTATTTCTCGCCTACCATACTCATACTAGTAGCCATAGATAAGAGATAATATCTTATTTATTCATGTAGATTATATTATATAATATTGAATTTTAGAAAAAATATTTTAATTATATTTCATTATTTTCGTCCTCCGAGGAAGACGAAACGTCGTTATCGAAGCTTTATATTTAATCAATTAATTAAATTTTCCATTTCAAGAACTTGGATTACAAAATTTAAATATAATTATAATATAGCTAATTACTCATTTTACGGTAATTTTACGGTAAGAGACGGTCGCCAGCTTAGCGGTTAAGTGCGTTGCTGCTAATGCTAAATACCTGGTTCAACTCCGGGTTCAATAAAACTTTATTCTGACCGTTTCCCCTCGAAAGGCAATGGCAAACTACCGAGGTGTAATCTGCCTATGTGTGTGATAATACTTCAAACGCACAACACATGCATAGGAGAGAGGTCGCCTACGTCTGAAATCAGGCACGGCACTCCATCGTCAAAACCTTTGACTCTTTTTACTCTGACTCTGGTTACTAGGCTAAACATACGAGAAGGCGCCACCCATCAAGAAAACCGGGATAAATGAAACCGGGATATGAGAGAACCTCGAAATAGCATTAAAAAGTATAGTTGCGGTATGGGGCAGTAAACTATTACGTTTCACCCCAAAAAATCACGTAAAAACAAAAAATAATCGATGTTACATGTACGAGAGACGAGCTGCATCTGCCGGTGCGAAATACTCTAAGTGTTAGGGTCATTACAACTGCACGGACTGTCAATAGAATGAGCGACGCGCGGAATCTCGTTAATTTTACCACTGAATCTCGTAAAATTTGCTAAGTTCAAATGCGTTTTTTTCAAAAATTTGGGCCCTTTTCTCGCATAATATTTATATAAATCTACTCTATAAACCTTGTTCTTTAGTGTGTAGCTGAAGAAAATTTGTTTCGAGTGGTCAGAACAACTGCACTGTAGCCTAAGTTTTTGTTAAATAAAATGTTAATATTAAAAAAATGTTCACATTAAATTGTTTATGTTATGAAAATAAACATTATAAAACGTTTTATTTCTTTTCTAATAAATTTATTGACATCCAGTAGAATGTGAGAAAAAATATTGTTACCCCTCATAATTATCCCTATATTTTGTTTTATATCCAGATAAATTAAACTAAAAAACACAAAATTTCAAATTTTGTTCTATATCCAAATGTAATTAATTAATATAACAGTAACATATTTACTCAACAAAGTTGCTTTTGAGGTAAAATAGACTTATCCTATATATTTAAGATAATCTATATTTTAAATTTTAAAAATCTTGTTATCACTTCGACATTTTAATATTTTAATTTCATTTTGATTTATCTCGAAATACACTTATTGGATGTAGAACAAAGCAATTCTACGCTGACGATATGTCCAAATTTTCTAACCCGGGTATATTATTGCTAATCTTGGTCAAGGCAATTTTTATCTATAGAACAGTTGTAAAGTGTAATTTTACAATTTATAACGGATTCGTATTTTATTACTTATTAATTTTGAAATTATTACCAAAAAACCAACATTTATGTATTTTCGTTCTTGATCTGAAACGGAATCTGAAAAATATCTAATGGCGGAAATTGATATAGCACGTTATACTTGTGGAATATTGATCAAATATTAAACCTAATCTTAAAAACCAAAATTACATTAAATTTAAAATAATAAAACATACTGAAGTCAAGCGTCGTAGAAAACAATAATTGGTATCGCCTCTTATTTAGTTTGTTTACATAAATTTTTGTCAACAGGTACATTGATAAGAATTATTGGTGATTCTAGAAAATGTCACATTTTACAAATTATTCCAAGAGAAATTTTTGGCTAAGGACGGTATTTAGTTCAGAACTTTAGAAATATAAATTTGACAACAACTTAACTGATGAAACAAAAATTTATATTGTTGTTTTGATACCAACCCACCTACAATTTTTTAAAGCAATTAAACATATTAAATTTCTATTTTAGTTATTTTTATATAGAAATCTATTGGAGTTATAATTTTGCAGTTTTCAGTTAAAGAAATCTTTACAGCATGATGAGAATATTGATTTTCCACGGAGGGTGCTAGTCTAGGGTTGCGTAATGTAAACTCTCGATAACGGAGAGCGCTTGCAGCTTTATTTCAGCAATAAATTATTTTGAGATTTCACTTATCTGCAGGTTATCCAATTTTTTACTACTGCCAAGAAATAATAATGGTAAAAAAATTTTAGTTCCACAACTTCAACCGTGGTGACGTTGAGTTATAGGACAAATCAGTTAATATGCAATTTTCATCTCAAAATATTATTTTATTCCAGTAAATAAAATACTTAGGTACATGTACTTCAAAATTAAATTACTGCTTCACCGATTAATTAGGGTAATTAATTTTTAATCTTTCTCTAACGATGAAATATTATATCATATAAAATCCAAGTATCAAAACAAGCATTTGAATTAGTGGCCACATTTTAAAACGCCAGGTGCCGCTAGTTCCTACCAACTTACAATTCGGAATGGTTGGGTATGGCCTAATCCATTATATAGCAATAGTTGTTCTGAACCGACGTTAAACAGTAAGTTCCCATACTCTCAGAACTACCGATGGGAAAAACTGTGCAGCACAGACATTCATATACGATGTGTACGAAGGTAACATGCCTATTTCAATACTAGAAAATGCTAACAGAGGACAAGGACGTAACGCTTTATTAAAGGGAAACACGGGACAGGTAATAACATTACCGCAAAGCTCTCACTTTTGGATTTTTCGAACTTGAAATTTATTAAATGTCTTCCTGTCTTAGCAATTTTCCGAAATAGAGTAATTATAAAATGGAGATGTAATTTTTCGTTTGTAAAAATATACAGCAAGTTTTTATATTATGATTTCAACGTATTTTTTTTTTGGAAATTTAAATAAATAAGAAATAAGTTTTTGTTGCAAAGAAAGTTGACGACCAAAGTATCTGAATATTCATATAAACAAAAATACTTCTTTTAAAATCCAAAAAGCTTCATGCAAGTCTAATTTATAATTTCTACTTCCATTTTTAATTCTTTTTATACTTTTTTAATTGTTACAACAGATGCAATATTTTTAGCTAATATAAAAAATTTAATTAAAATTACATTAAAAATGTAAAAAATAGATTGTGAAGGTTGTTTTGCTAAATCCCTTTGAAAGCTTTAAGATATTGATTTTTTAGTTGTCATTATATGGCAATTATGTCTTAACGTGTCAGTATAATTTTTACATTTTTCAACTTTAACATAGGTGCGATAAAACAGAATAGCGAAACTGACTTGTGCAATGTTACCTGACTTGTTTGTAACGGAAGTCATTAATAACGGTGCCGGATTTGCCATTATTATTGCTTTTTGTTTTCTATTATTTTCCAGTATAATACGAGTAGTCGTAGTTTTGTTTGCATAGTCACAGCACGTCACAGCTAACATCAAATATATAAACTTTATCGGCAGCAACAAATTGTTCCTGCAATAGAAGGAGACTTTTTCAAAATTGCAACAGAAAAGTTACGCTCATGTGCAAGACATTACTTAGTAAGAATTAATTTTAGTCTCCTCTTTCCGCTTTATGGATTATTTAAAAAAAAATTATTATTCAACTTTGTACTTCACCAATTTGTTGAAGTAGGCGTTTTTTAATAATTCTATGGAATTTGTCTAAAAAATGTGTGCACAGCATTCTTTGTTTTAATTTAAAAATGAAAAAATTAAAGTATTAAATTCAAGTCATAATATTATATTATTCATTCACAAAAATTATTGTTATACGTTTAATTTTTAAAAGTTCTTTAAATACATTTATAACGTTGGAAAATTATTTTTGCGACATACAACGTCCAAGCATCTTCATATGTGGCGTCACAGTTAGCAATTTTTCGTGGAGATAAGACAGGAGCATTTTGTAGTAGAAAAACTTCTTACAGCTTTTCAAGTGATTAGTTAACAAGTTGTATGGTACTGTATTTTTGATGAATTAAGTATCTAACTCATTTTTGAGATCAACAGTACTAGGATGCAATTTTGGAGACGTCATTTGGTTGTTTTATTCAATTTCGTCTCAACCAATTAGCATTTTGGGATTAGTAATCATTATTTAACACAGAAATGTATAGGTACCAATTTTATTATCAAACCATGATTGCTTTCAACATCCGGAATACCATAGAAATAGAAATTAACATAGGAATACCACCGGTAGTAGTATTTAAATTATTTTATTGTAAGTTACTACCTTTATTTCCTACATTAAGGCCGAAGCCTTGAAGTTAGTTTGGGAGGTCAATCTCAACACGGCTGCCCGTACTCAATTACTCGCTTCCGTGCTCAGTCCTTGTGCTGATTTTAAGAGTAATAAAGCAGGATAAGTTTAGGAGCAATATCACCAACACATTTTTCGAAGAACTGTCGAATTTACCCTTGTAAATTTACCTTTTGGAAATATTTCTAATTTATTAACAATTTACAAGGGGACGGCCGTTAGCTAAAGCGGTTATGTGCGTTGCCACTAATGCTGAATTCCTGGTTCGACTCCGGGCTCAGTAAAACTTTATTCTGACCGTCTCCCCTCTGAAGGCAATGGCAAACCATCGAGGTGTAATTTGCCTGGTACAGCCTCTCTGGAGATGAAGTGTATACACTTCCAGCGGTTCGGAGCCCGCGTTAAGCAGTAGATCCCCTATGTATGTGATAATACTTCAAACGCATAACACATACATAGGAGAGAGGTCGCCTACGTCCGGGGAACTGGATATGGCACATGAAGAAGAAGAAGAACAATTTAATCAGCAAAAATTTCTAATAATAAATATATAGAACACAGGACTAAAGTCATTTAAGGACTAAAGGACATTTTTTGAATCGATTTGTTGCTTTTCTCTAATACATAGTGTCAGAGTTTCACATTTCTTAGCCCATTTCCTATTCAGAATATTTTCTCTAATAAAATAAAATCTCGGGTGTGAGGGTTGGGATAATAAAACAACGGTTTATCGCATCAACTAGTTTCGAACCCTGAACGGGTTCATCTTCAAGACTATATTTAGAAAAGGAAAGGTTGATACAATCAAAATTCAAAAATGCATAAAACGTAACACAAAAAACAAAATTTACCTCGCGGTAAGATGTACTTGTCGTTAAATCCCGAAACTGGTGACAAATTGTGGAATGGTGAAAATACAGGCGTAATGTTTGTCAATATAACGATATTTAAAATTCTTATTTTTGAAAGCAGCCAACTTCAAAATTCACCAATCCACCAATAAAAAACTATGTTACGCCAATGAGTTTTTTATTGGTGGATTGGTGAATTTTGAAGTTGGCTGCTTTCAAAAATAAGAATTTTAAATATCGTTATATTGACAAACATTACGCCTGTATTTTCACCATTCCACAATTTGTCACCAGTTTCGGGATTTAACGACAAGTACATCTTACCGCGAGGTAAATTTTGTTTTTTGTGATGCGTTTTATGCATTTTTGAATTTTGATTGTATCAACCTTTCCTTTTCTAAATATAGTCTTGAAGATGAACCCGTTCAGGGTTCGAAACTAGTTGATGCGATAAACCGTTGTTTTATTATCCCAACCCTCACACCCGAGATTTTATTTTATTCAGATCCGAGGGGAAGAAAATTTTTTATTCCAATTTTCTCTAATGTATGAATACACGCAATTGATGGGATTTCAGAGTCTCAGAAAGACTATAAACTTTCTTTGATACTCGTGCCATGATTAATACTTCGGAACAGGACAACACAGTAGTTAAAAAGTACTGAAGATATACCAGCCTGATTGGTACTCTGAGATTTAATCGATTTTGTCATTATGGCGTGTCAAGAAATTCTTAATGAGATTCATTGTGGATATACTTAAGCATAAATGTAATCGATTTTATTGAGTTGCAGCATTCAACGTTGATGTTAGCATTAAATATCTTCAGAAGTAAAGGACTACATGGAACGATCCACTGATTATCAATTTCCACATGTTCTGACTTCATTTTGTTGTTTGGAAATCAACCAAAATCAAGGCTTTTTGAGCGAATAAGCTTTTAGTTTTATATATTTAGATTTTGGGTTGGTATTAAACTGGTTGGTAAAAATAAATCATCGAATTTGGGATTTTATCCCAAATCGTCCATTTCTTAGAAACATTTTTCGGGTTGGTAATAATAAATGGACCAATCAGGGAATTTATTGGAACAAATAATGATTGTCTTTTACTTTAAGTATTAAGATTAATATAAAATAAAATTAAATTATTGGCTCTTGATTTTTTGGAATTTTATTACGAGTACTAATAGTGCCAAAACTTACAATTGTCGTTCTTACTTCGTTAGAACTCAGTATCTACTAAAGCACTCATAAAAACGGAAAAGGCTTTAACTGTTATTAAGTTTTAATTATTAATTTTCATTAAAGCTTTAATAATAAATAAATGAATGTTTTTTGGTTCGTAAGCTTGGAGTGTCATTCCTGTGTTTACAAATGAAACGACAAAATTTGCAAGTTGTTAGCGTCAGTACTGTTAGCGTTTTAGTGCCCAAAAGGAACAAGACATATATAATTCAACTGTTTGTTTTTTGTAAAAAAAACGTGTATATATATATGCTATACCTTATGTTGTTGTTCTGCAACTGTTCATAGTTAAACAAACTAAATATTATATTTTTATTCTGCTTTGTTTTGGTGTTTCAGTTACGTTTGCAAATTTTTTAAACACAGCCTGCATATGATGCATGCTCTTGCAACATGCATTTATAATAAAAATTTATTTTGAATATTACAGAATATTTTTAAACAGTAAAATAATACGACAACTTCAATGCATGAACTCTTCATAAATAAATAAAAATATTTACAAGTCTTATACTTCAATCTACATAAACTCCGAAAAGCTTCTTTAATACACTTTTGGAATCTGTCATAATGTCTGACAATATTCAGATATTCAAATCAGGATAAACTGACAAAAATCGAATTATAACTCAGCACTTTTATATGTGGATTAAAGTATTGTTCGTATAGGGAATATTACACAATACAACGATGAAAGAACTAAATAAATAGAAATTAGGTATTAGGCCAGTCAGCAAGGGATTTATTTATTGCGGAAATAATTAGGAGCAAGCTGGAATAAATTTTATTACCTATCTTGATTAGTACTTTTAAAATCAAATACTAATTTTTCACGTCCTCAGCGACGGCTTTACGTGCCCGATACGTGCCCTCCAAAGCACGGAGACGGTTTAGAAATTTTAGACTGTACAGGAGTCGAACCCAAGTACCTTGCTTTAGCAGTTAATCTCGCTAACATTCAGTCAATGGCCGTCGTCCTGGCGAAATAAAATTTCTTGCAAATAAAAATAAAATAAAACTCATAAACATATAGCCATCGCAAACCAATCTTAAATACAATTAAAGTTAATATAGCACAAAGCATAAAACAAACCCGATAAGATAATCAAAATATATAGTTAACACAATCAAATCCAGCAACCACTAAAGCAGGTATAATTATCAGGAGCTCAAACAAATGCCTCTCTCTAAATTTTTTTTGTATTTATTTAAATAGCACTACATTCTAATAGAATATGGCTGCCCGTAGATTTTCAAAATCCATTTAGATGAGGTGTATTAAAAATCTTCATAATTATTTACCACGTTATTTAAATATATTTTGTTACAAGTCTCTATGCGTCTTTGTATCGTATGTAACAGTACAAGAGCAAAGAAAATACTCAAGATGAGTCGAGTATCAGGTTATGTATATTGTTCGAGCTCTTTAGAGCGAGGGCAATATATAGGATATCGCGCGAGCGAAGCGAGAGCGACATACGTTTTAACCTGTACAAGGCGAAATCTGAAGTATTTTCTTTGCACGCGTTGCTGTTTATATGATAATACCCCGAAGAAAAATTGGCCATATCGCACCACAATCATTGCAAAAATCGGTAAGTACCGAAAAAAAATTGAAGCATAATCACACTAAATTTGTAACATAAAATTCTTTAGAAGTAGAATGCTTCAAGTCAACTCGGGTGGAAACTAATGCGTTGATGCTAGTATATAACCGGTTTCCTACATCGGGTGCGAGTGCGTTCGCCACGTATGACTTCTTTTACTACTTCTTCTTCTTCGGTTTTCTCTTGACAGAGGAGTCGTGATCTCAGGTTCACTCTTTTCATCAGTTCCGTTCATTTCCGACTCTTCGCACCACATCACGCCATCTGTCTCTGTTACTGGCTTCTCTTGAAAGATGTTGTAGAGAGTTATTGGTGATCTCCTTCACTTGATCTGCCCAGCGCTTCGGTGATCGACCCCTTGGTCTAGTTCCCTCTACTTTGCCCTGAATGATTAGCTTCTCCAGGCCGTCGTCACATTCTCTCGTTATGTGTCCAAAGTACTTTAGCACGCGTTGGTACACAACCTGAGATACTCGTAGTCTCTGGGGCTCATCTATTTCTGCAGTAATGGACACATTGGTTCTTTTCGCAGTCCATGGTATGCGCAGCATTCTTCTCCAGCACCACATCTCAAGTGCGTCGATTTTTCTCCGATCTTGCATTTTTACAGTCCATGATTCTGCGCCATACAGCACGATGGGGAAGACTAACGCTTTCATCATTAGTTTTTTGGTATTGATAGTGATTGTTTTGTCTTTCCATATTCTTTGTAGACTTCTAACAGCATTTCTTGCCATTTCGCAGCGTCTTTTGATTTCTTTAGTACTTCCGCCTTCATTGCTAATGAGTGCTCCCAGGCATATGCATTGGTTAACAACCGAATAGCATGAGATCTGCCGGATCTGAGGGTTATTATTGTTGGCTCGGCCAACAATAATAATTGCGGCAATAATCAAGCCGCAAATGCGGCTTTCGTCATTTAGCCGCTTCATAAGCATTGTCAATTCTTCGGCTGAGTTGGCAAGGAGGGCG
This sequence comes from Podabrus alpinus, assembly GCA_932274525.1. NCBI lineage: Eukaryota > Metazoa > Arthropoda > Insecta > Coleoptera > Cantharidae > Podabrus > Podabrus alpinus. The sequence goes on along the minus strand of OW026457.1, from coordinate 58,972,889 downwards.
GTGTCATCAGCATAACGTAGATTGCTTATCTTTTTGCCTCCAATGGTGAAACCGTAGTTCCATCTTTCTAGAGTTTTCCTCATGACGTATTCACCATATATTGTTGTGATTTTTGAGGTATAACGATTATATCGCCCAAATATGTGAAAAGCCCCACGTTGGGTAATCACTAAAGATGTTGTGATATTAACTGTACTTTGGGCTTCCGCTGCTATCTTCACAACCACAACCTCTTTCACCTCGACCAGCTCTAGAGCATTAACTTTATTTTGAAACTCTTTTGTACTTATTCTTATGAAATGCTGAACTAGGATAGATCTCTTCAATAAATACAACGCTTGCTTTAAAATATTTAACTTAACCAACCTGCAACTCCAGACACGAACGCTAATATGTGGGTGTACCCCGCTTAGTTTACAATAAGTTTCTAATACCTCTCTATCGATGTTGCCCCCTTGGTTGAAATAAAAAAAATAAATCAATCCGTCGTAAACAGTAAACTTGGTTTTATTAACAATACCAAATGGACAAAGATTATGGCTATTTAAATTTGGTAAATTCAAACTTATTGAAAAATGTAGCAAATACACAGTTTTAACAAAGTACAAATATTGTCCGCCAACAAATAAAACGAAAATGTTTTTATAAAAAAGTAATGCAGTTCTAAAAATAATTTTACAAATACGCTCACCTAAGTGTCCGCCACTGGTTTTTATTTGATTTGTTCCCGGTACAAATGATGACGCATCGATCACAACCTCAGAGATATGTTTCGTAACTACGACTGTACGGAAGACCTTATTTTCATCTGCTACTAATCCAGGTATGTGCAATATTATTTCCAATTTGCGGATTTGTACATCAACAGAATTAACCAAACTTATCTTTCCAGGTATTATCAAACTTCGAACATCAATTACCAATAAGGGGCACGACATAACCTAGCCGTCTTGTTAATATCAACAATAGTTACTATTTTCAACAACGATTTTCCAAAATATAACTTCAATCCAATATCAATAATATTAATCGATATAATTAACCAACAATCTTGCATAGGCGTCAAAAAATATCCAAACAGGTTGTACAACCATCCAGTTCTTCAAAAAATTACCAACCATGAAATTCAAAAGTATCCAAATCAATTAAAATTCGTCGATGTTTACTCTGGCAAGTATCAAAAACAAATGAGAGAGAATGATAAGTTTCACCCCCTTTTATAGCTTTTCGCCAAATTACCGGAAATGACGTCTTTCAAATTCAAAATATTCAAATTCTTAGGTGAAAATGCTGATCATCTGGATACGAAACATATCAGGTAAATCTTCTTTTTATTAATGTATTTTGATGGCACTTGTTATTTAATTGACACGCACTAATTTTTAATTTTTCAATTCAAAGGTTACAAACATAAATGCACTTTCTGCGAAACTGACCCTTATGTACAAAAAATTAATTGTTGGCGGAAAAATCATTGCAAAATACAAAATAACATAAGGTAATGGCATTATACAAGTAAGTTTGAATCTCCTTTATACTGAAATATAAAATTTATGAAGTTTTTTAACCATAATCTTTGTTGCAGGTCAATGACCCTGAGTTACAATTTTGGGTCTTTTACTGTCCACGAGAGATGATTAATAGATCCCATGGATCTGGACTGACAAATAAAACAAGGCTACTCAATGATCAAGAGAGATGTACCAGAAATTATAAAATTGTGTTCCCATCCGAACAATCAACTCTGCGTCCTGCGACCGAGAAAGAGTTATATCTATAAAGAACGAATTTCCAGTTCATCATGTTAAATAACAATGGCGACAGAATACATCCCTGTCTCACACCTTTCTCAACTTTGCATGGGTTAGAGAGTCTGTCGTCTATTTTGATTCTTTCGATTAGTGTTGCCCAAATTCAGTCTTGGTCTTGCAGTCTTGGTCTTGTTCTTGCGTTTTTGCAAGACCAAGACCAAGAACAAGACCGCGTATTTTTAGCAAGACCAAGACCAAGACTGACCGTTGCAAGACTTGAGCAAGAACAAGACATACGAGGGCGGATTATTAAGTCCTTAGAATGAGAAAGTAAAAACAATTTTTTTGGGAAAATTTCATTTTATTTTTCAATATAGTCTCCTTTTAGGTCGACACACTTGATCCAACGCGGTTCAAGTTTTTGGATGCCATCGGTAAAGTAAGATTTCTCAAACTCTCCAAAATAAGCATTTGTTGCATCTATCACTTCTTCATTTGACGTAAATCTTCTTCCTCCGAGTAATTTCTTCAAGTTTGGAAACAAGTAGAAATCACTAGGAGCTAAATCTGGTGAATATGGTGGATGTGGAAGCAATTCGTAGCTTAATTCATGCAATTTTGCCATTGCAATTCTTGATGTGTGAGCTGGTGCATTGTCGTGATGAAACAGGATTTTTTTCTTGTTTAAATGAGGTCTTTTTTCTTGGATAGCAGTATTTAATTTGTCCAATAATTCAGCATAGTATTTCCCTGTTATTGTTTTTCCTTTCTGGAGGAAGTCAATTAACACTATTCCATGAGCATCCCAAAAAACAGTTGCCATAACCTTTCCAGCTGATGGAACTGTCCTTGCTTTCTTTGGAGCACTTTCACCAGCTTCCATCCATTGTTTTGATTGTTCTTTCGTTTCTGGGGTATAGTAGTGAATCCATGTTTCATCGACGGTTATGAATCCGCAAAAATTCTTTGGGACTACGCTGAAATAATTCCAAACTTTGCTATGAAAGATCCATTCGATTGCGTTTCTGATCGTTTGAAAGCAAACGCGGCACCCATCTCGCAGACAACTTTTTCATATGCAGTGTTTTATGTAAAACATCCCAAACACTTTTATACGTTATTCCACATAAGTCAGCTATCTCACGCAATTTCACTTTTCGATCATTTAATACAGTACGATGGATTTTTTTGACAATGGCTGGAGTAACAACGTCTTTTGGACGTCCTGGCCTTTGTTCATCACTTGTGCTTTTACGACCACGTTTAAATTCATTATACCAATTATAAACAGTTGCAGTCGACGGACCAGATTCACCCAACACTGAGTTCATATCAGTAACTATTTCTGAAGGCGTTAAGCCTTTGAGATACAAGTACTTGATAACCGCACGATTTTAGTTTTTCTCCATTTTAGCAAATTTATACAAATTGTTCACTTTAAATAACTATCAAAATTCAACGATTTGACATAAATGGATGAAATTAGAAACTTGAACTTTCCAAGGTTAGTACTTCTTAAAAATAACACTAAATTGGCCAGAGTGGTGACATCTCTGTTTCATTCTAAGTACTTAATAATCCGCCCTCGTAGCCTGCAAGACTCTTGCGTCTTGCAGCTAAGACTTAGCGCTACCTATTTCACGGAGTAGTTAGGTGTAACAGTTCGGTGTATAGGTAGGTAGGTACGCTTAGGAATTCTATGAGACGCAAAAAACTATATCAAAGAATATGAAAAACTGGACCTATGCGCATTACGACTAATACCATAAACATAGCGAATAAAAAAATATCTATTAAAATCAAACTGAGTGCATGCATAGTTATGTTTTAACCATCGGCACTTTGATAATGCGGCATTATCCACATGCGTGGCATGCGCCACACTTTGATTCAGACAATCAACATTTCCGGTGCTTTGCTCACATTTTAAACCTTGGTGTACAAGATTTATTAAAGACCTTAGCATTACACTGTGAGTCTGACACTAACGCGCAAGATCAGCAGTACGAAGACTATGCAGACGAAACTGAGGATGAGGAAGATGAAGAATCTGCACCAAATATTGCTGACTCGCGTACATCTGTAACAAAGTTACGCAGTATTTCCAGTAAAATAAAAAGAAGTGAGATAGTGAAGAAGAAGTTTCAGTCTGCTTGTGAAGCAGCTGGCGTGCCATCAAATCTAAATGCCATTCTTGACTGTCCAACGAGATGGAATTCCACACATGATATGATTGGATTTGGTTTAAAAGTGAGAGCGGGCATTGACATATTGTGCAGTTCTGTCACCGAATTGAATGATTTTCAAATCACAGCTAATGAATGGCAGGTACTCGAAAAATTACATAAATTTCTAATAAACTTTAAACTTTTAAGTACAAAACTTGGTGGAGACAAATATGTTACATTACCGCTAGTCATTGTATCATTCAATCTCTTGCTAGATAAAATTGAATCCATGGTAAAACAGTTAGATGAGAAACCTAATCGATCTGAAGTGGATGAAAGGCTCATTCTAGCTTTCCAAGCAGCTCGAGACAAAATGCTTAAACATTACAAGAAGAGCAACTGGATTTATTGTACTTCTTTAATTTTAGACCCAAGGCATAAGGCTCAGACTTTTGACCTGACAATGTGGGGGAAGCAACTTAAAACAGAAAGTCTGCGCAAGTTCAATGAACTTTATGAAGAATATAAAAGTCTACACTCACTGAACAAATCTCTGGAATTACCAGAAAAAGAAAATAAAGTATGTGATGAAGATGAAGACGTAATAGACTTTGATAAACTCTATGAATGTCCCTCGACGTCATCTGGATCTTGTCTTCAAGGCTTAGTGATAGACGAGTTGGAGGAGTACCTGAGAAAACCAAGAACTGCCAGCTCGGAAGACATTTTAGATTGGTGGAGGACGCATGAGACAGAGTATCCGATTTTATCGAAAATGGCCCGTGATTTTCTCTCAATACCAGCAACTTCAGTACCTGCTGAGAGGTTATTTTCTAAAGCATCATTAGTAATTAGAAAACATAGAAATAGGTTAAGTGATGAGTCAGCCAGATGGTTACTTTGTATTAATTCTTGGTCAAAAGAATTGATATAAAGTATCATAACCTAATGATAAAGCTGTTGATTTGTGTTGTATTTTATTTTTTATTCAAATAAATGATAAATCGTAAAACTCTTTTATTAAATTTCTTATAAGTTGAGGGTTCAATCTCTTTCTAGACAGATAAGTATTGTTCTTTAAAATACAGTCAAGTTATTGTAATTAATTTGTTTTTTTTACATGTTTTAGCAAATGTAAGCTTATAAATCATAAATGTTTATTAAGAAACAGTTACTTCCATGGAAAACGACATACGACATTGATTTTTCGAATTTCTTATCAAATCTTCAGTTATTTATTAATCTGCTTGATCTTTACTATGGCTATGTTAATTCAAGCTCACAATGTTCCAATTCTAATACGTTTTTCTAAGATTTAAAGTAAACTTTAATAAATAGTAATAGACTAATAGGTAATTGCAAGACTTGCAAGACTCTTGCTGCAAGACCAAGACCAAGACCAAGACTGGGAGCGCAAGACCAAAACCAAGACCAAGACCAGGTGTATTGGCGCAAGACCAAGACCAAGACGGGCTAAGTCTCGTCTTGTTCTTGCATTTGGGCAACACTACTTTCGATGCTCTTCTTATAAAGTTCTTGTACCAATTTGGTTAAGTGTTCTGGTACTCTCATTTCTGTCATCACCCGCCACAGCATTCCCCACTCAATACTGTCAAAAGCCTTACGATAATCCACGAAGCAGACATAAAGTGGTTTGTTAAACTCTCTTGCTTTTTCGATTATTTGTCTATGTTTAGGATATGCTCGCGAGTGCCTCTTCCACTCACGAAGCCGACCTGTTCGGGCGGAATCTGCCAGGATAGGTATGGCTTCAATCTATTATGTATTATGTGCAGTAGTACTTTGCTGGCATGTGATATCATTGCAATTAGTCGGTAGTTTTCTCATATTTCTTTTGACCCCTTCTTATGGAGTGGTATGAACATGGAATTATTCCAATCGTCTGGCCATTCTCCGGTTTCCCATATTCTTTGACAGATAGCATGCATTATTGTTACACCTGTCTCTCCCATGGCTTGTATGATTTCCGCAGCGACCCCTTCTACTCCTACAGCTTTGTTGAGCTTTAGTTTATTTATAGCGTCTCTTATCTCGTCCTTTAGTATGTCAGGCTCTCGCTCCGTATCTTGAGACATAGAGGAATAGGCGACATCAATTTCTTCAGCTTTAAACAGCTTTCCACAGTATTTCCTCCATACTTCCATCACCCCATGTATATCTGTGATTTTATCTCCCTCAGTATTCCTAATAGCCCATGAACGCGGTGAAAAACGTCTCGTTATTCTCTGACTGGACAGCGTTTAAGACGCACCAGTCGGAGTATAAGAGAACAATACGTCAGAAACAACGCGAATCGTGGAAGATCTTCTGCAGTGGCATTAAATCAACTGCCGCCGCAGCAAGAATAAAGAAGATCATTTCAAAAGATCCACACCAGCAGCCAGGCAGTCTGCGTCGAGAGGACGGCTCGTACACAGAGAGCCTCTCGGAGACTGCTGAAATCCTGCTAAAAACACACTTTCCCGATAGTAGACCTGCTTCGGATTTCGGCTGGGACAAGGCGACGGGCCGGTCACCGACGGCGATAGATTGGGAAACTGCAAAGAAGGTCGTGAATGAGACCAAAACGAGCTGGGCAATTAAATCATTCTGCCCCTTTAAGTCGCCCGGGCCTGGACGTGGTGCTCCGTCACCTGGTGCGGGTGTTTAGAGAATGCATTGCGCATGCCTATATACCAAAAGGATGGCGGACGGCAAAAGTTGTCTTTATACCCAAGCCAGGTAGAAGTGATTACTCCCTGGCCAAATCTTTTAGACCTATCAGTCTCACTTCGTTCTTTTTGAAAACGTTGGAGAGACTGTGTGATAGAGAGATCCGCGAAGTGGCTCTGTTTCACAGACCACTACATGCGAATCAACATGCATACATCCAGGGGAGATCGACCGAATCGGCGCTACACAAGGTAGTGGAGCGCATAGAGAGGTCACTGGACTACAGAGAGTCCACCCTGGGAGTGTTCATTGATATCGAGGGGGTTTTTGACAAAGCCACCTTCGGAAGTATAAATGCTGCTCTGCAGATCCACGGCGTTTCCGCGACCATCGCGAGATGGATCAGTTTTATACTGAAGTGGAGAATCGTGGAGATCAGAGTTGGAGACGTTGACATTAAAGGAGTTGTGACAAGGGGCTGCCCTCAGGGGGGAGTACTCTCCCCGCTGCTGTGGAACATGGTGGTAGACAGCCTTCTGAAACTCTTAAATGACGTGGGATACCACACCATAGGATACGCAGATGACATCGTCATACTGCTCACTGGAAAATTTGAGAATGTCTTATGCACCCTAATGCAGGATGCTCTCAAGATTTTAGAGAAGTGGTGTAAGGAGCACTCTCTCTCGGTTAATCCGGCAAAGACAGAGCTCGTTCTTTTCACCCAAAAGAAAAAGCTACCGACCATGGTCATGCCTAGCTTAACAGGGACTCCCTTAAAAATAGCTGATCAAGTCAAGTATCTGGGAATAATACTGGACAAGAAGCTGAATTGGGGAAAACATTTACAAATGAAACTAGAGAAAGCGAGAATGGCCTTCTGGCAGTGTCGGGGAGCAATGGGACGGTCGTGGGGTTTATCCCCCAAGATCACCCTCTGGCTCTATACGGCAGTCATTAGACCCATGCTCTGCTACGGATCCCTTGTATGGTGGCCCAGAACCAAACAAGTAACAACAGCGTCCTCCCTACACCAGACCCAGAGATCAATCTGTCTGACTGTAACTGGAGTGATGCGAACGGCCCCAACTGTAGCGCTTGAGACCCTTCTCTGCCTCCCTCCACTTGATCTTCATGTGCAGGAAACGGCGGTCAAGGCAGCTCTCAGGTTGCGCAGTTGGAAAGCCTGGACTCATAGGCGAGGAACTGCGGGCCATATGCAGATCTTGGAGGAATATTCCAAAGGAGTATCTCTTCTGCTACTTGAATCCGACAGAATCCACCCTAAATATATATTTGACAGGAAATACAATGTACTGTTAAACGCAAACGAAACATTCGATTACGATATACATTTCTTTTCGGATGGCTCCAAAAATAATGTTGGATCGGGTGCAGGAATTTTCTCTGCTGAACTTGATCTAAACATAAGTATACCGCTGGGTAAATATACATCTGTGTTCCAGGCGGAGCTTGGGGGTATACTACACTGCGCAAAAATAGTTCAGGATAGGAGTATTCTGAACAAAAACATACAAATACTATCAGACAGTAGAGCGGCTCTGGTGGCACTTCGGGGCCATAAAGTCACTTCTGGTCTGGTGCTTGATTGCATCCGGGCACTGAATGATATATCAACTCAAAATGTCCTTTCTCTCTGCTGGGTTAAGGGACATAAAGGTAACGAGGGTAACGAAAAGGCTGATGAGCTGGCAAGAAATGGCTCCAATGGTCTTCCCTGCGGCCCGGAGCCGATGATCACGCCCGCCGTCAAAACCATAGATACTCTCCTAAAACATTATACCCTAGAACTGCACACCAGCAGATGGCTACAAGGAACTACATGTAACCAAGCTAGAGCAGCAATACGCGTGTGTTATGTGAAACCAAGTTCACACACATAAAATGTTCCCAGGACTTCACCTGAAACCAGGGGAAGAAACTCGCTTGAACTTTCCATAGTTTAAAATAAGATCTGTTTACTAACATAAGCATTTTGTACTAAATATAAGTTGTAATAATTGTATTATAAGTCAGTATTATTCTGTATGCTAAAATCGCTGCAAGTACTCAAATAAATTGTTAAGACTCAAATTGAAATTTTTTTAAAGTCTTTTTGGGTAAATAACTTAACTGGCGCAGTCGGGACGGATGTCAGAAAGGCATTAGATAAAATTTCTAAACCTTTTTCGTTTCAACGATTTACTGACAGAACTTAGTGATAAGTTAGTGTATAAGTGAAAATAAATAATTAAAAATTAAAATAAACGGGAACGCCGTTCAGTGAATAAAAATCAAATATAATTTAAAGTGCATAAAAGAAAAACCTACCAAACCAAGGAGGAAGAAAGAAATTAAGAAGAAAATTCAATCAACCACGAGGAAAACTACCCGGTGATGAAGAGATTCACAACGCTCTTGGTATTCATTGCGTAAGTTTTTGCTCAAAATTATTTAAAATTTCCCATGTCCGAATCCGAGCTCACAGACCTATTATCACAATTATCCATAACTAACGAAGTAGTAGAAGAACAACGTCAAGCTTTAAATCAACATCTCCAAATTGATACTAATACAATGGCAAAATTAGAGAAATTCCACATCGACGCAGTACCTAAATATGATGGAAATGCAGCAACCTTGTCAATTTTTACAAACGCATGTGAGCATTTATTATCCATGTGTAGTACTCCGACACCATCAGATGTAAACACACAACTTATTCAAATAATTCTTAGCAAGTTAGAAGGTCGTGCATTAACCTTAATTGCCTCTAGACAAAATGCTACTACTTGGGGTAATATTAAAGATTTATTAATACAACATTTCGGGGATCAAAGAGATGAAAATTGTCTACTTAGGGATTTGATGAGTCTAAAACCATTTAAAAATGAGTCATCATACCAATTTGGGATGCGATGTCAGGATGTACGTTGTTTATTATTAACCAGGTTACAATTAAAGGAAACCGACCAAAACGTTAAGGTTATTAAAACAAAATTGTACGATGATTTAGCATTACAAACCTTTTTGCAAGGGTTAAACGGACAACTTGGCTTAGTAGTAAGGCTTAAAAACCCAGGAACGTTAGAAGAAGCTTTAGGACATTTGATTTCCGAAGAAAATTTTATGTACGCCCAGTCAAAAACCAACCTATTTAACAACGGTCAACGTCATTACAATCCAATTGAACTCAAACAGCCGGCAAATACACACAAACCGGTAATGAATCAAATGATGTTCAAAAATAATTATTCAGGTCAAAATTTTCCAAATCAACATAAACCTAATTTTCAAAATTTCCAAAGACCGCAATTTATTAAACCAGCCACCTTTAATCCAAATAGAAATTTTACGCCACCTCAACAAAACGTTCGTACGTTTCAACAATTCAATAACCAAGCAACGAACTTAACAGGTCAACGTAATTTTCAACCTACTTTTAACCGACCTACAACTAGTCAACGAGTAAATGCTTATCAAACAAGCTCTAATTTCCGACAACATTCTCAACGACCTTACCAGGCAGTTGAACCAATGGATACATCATCAGCACATACGAGAAGATCAAATCAACCTACACGCAATTGGACCTCAGAAGAATTATTCCACCAAAATATTGAAGAAAATTATAATAATTTTGATGAAAGTCAAATTCATAATAATACAAATTACGACTATTTCGAATCATATGACCAAAATCAAGATTGTGAAAACTATGAATTTCAGGAAAATGAAATCGATCAAGTCCCTGTTGATGAATTTGAAAATCCAGAGGCCGATAACCAAAATTTTCGCGAAGTTTCCATCAGAAACGATCAAAACTTAAACAATGTGACAAAAATTAACATTAATTTAATGGAACAGTCAAAATTAGCTTACATAGAAATACCAAAATTAAATTTTAAACTAATGATTGATACAGGATCGACAAGATCATTACTGAATCGATGTCAAGCATTCAAATATTTTCCTTCTGAAATATTTTATGAACCATTTCAAATTCAGACAGCCCATCAAATTAGTAGACACGACTTGGTAACACTTGTTAATTTAAAAACTCTTTTTGGAACAAATTTTAAACATAAATTTTATATTTTTGATTTTAATAAAAAATATGATGGATTGATAGGGTTAGATTTACTCAAAATAATAGATGCAAAAATTGATTTTGAAAACAAAATTTTAATAACGAAGTATGGAAATATTCCCCTTAAGTTTGAAAATAACCAACAAGGACAACAGGAAGAAGTTTATCAAGTTACGATTGAACCACGTACAGAGAAGGTAGTTAAAGTTCCTGTTAACTTGAAGAATCAAGACGGAATAATTAGGTATCGAAAACTCAAAAATGGAATTGAAATTCCCGAAACATTGGTAAAATGTGTAAATAACTTTGCAATTACGACAATTACAAATTCTTCAGAGAAAATTCAACAAATCAACTTTACAACACCAATAAACGTCGAACCAATAATCAATGAACACATAGAAATAAATAATATTGAACAAATGGAAATTGATTACACCCAAAATTATGAAGAATTATTAAAAGAAAATTTGAAAAATATTAAATTGGACCATATGAATTCGGAAGAAAAACGTTTAATTAAACAACTATGTTTCGAATATAAAGATATTTTTCATCATGAAGATATTCCTTTAAGTTTCACCAATCAAATTAAACATCAAATCCATTTAACGGACGAAGTACCCATTTATTCAAAAGCTTATCGACAATCACCTAGCCAAACGCAGGAAATCGATAGACAAGTCAAAGACATGTTGAGACAAGACATAATTCAAGAATCCCATTCACCATTTAGTTCACCGGTACATTTAGTACAAAAGAAACCGGATGCTAATGGAAAGATAAAGTGGAGAATGGTAATTGATTATAGGAAATTAAATGATAAAACAATTGGTGATAAGTATCCTCTCCCGAATATTAATGATATTCTAGATAAATTGGGACGTAGTCAATACTTCACCACACTCGATCTAGCATCTGGTTACCACCAGGTAGAAATGGATCCACAGGACACAGCTAAGACAGCTTTCAGTACTCAGCGAGGACATTATGAATTCAAAAGGATGGCGTTTGGATTAAAAAACGCACCGTCATCATTTCAACGTGTAATGGACAACATCATGAGAGGTATCCAAAATGAAAAATGCATGGTCTATCTAGATGACATCATCATATTTTCAACGTCTTTACAGCAACACCTTGAAAGATTAAAAAGTGTTTTTGACAGATTACGACAATCTAACTTCAAGGTTCAACTTGAAAAATGCTCGTTCTTACAAAAAGAAGTTGCATACCTAGGACATGTGATTACACCAGAGGGAGTCAAGGCAAATCCTGACAAAATTAAGGCAGTAAAAAATTTCCCAATACCTAGAACTCAAAAGGAAATTAAAAGTTTTTTAGGATTATTAGGCTACTATAGAAAATTTATCAAAGACTTCGCGAAATTAACAAAACCTTTGACAAAATGTTTGAAGAAGGGAGCAAAAGTTGAACATACTCAAGAATTTATTGACTCATTTGAAAACAGCAAACAAATTTTAATGAACGATCCAATACTTCAGTATCCAGATTTTGATAAAGAATTTATATTAACCACCGATGCAAGTAACGTGGCACTCGGGGCCGTGGTTTCCCAAGGAAATGTGGGAAATGATCGACCAATCGCATACGCCTCGCGAACATTAAGCGAAACAGAACAGAAATATTCAACCATCGAAAAGGAGCTCTTAGCCATCGTTTGGGCGACTAAGTATTTTAGGCCATACCTATATGGTAGAACCTTCTCAATTTACACCGACCACCGACCCTTGGTCTGGTTAATGAATTTAAAGGAACCAAATTCGAAGTTGGCCAGATGGAAACTACGATTGGAAGAGTACGATTACAAAATCATTTATAAAAAGGGTAAATTGAACACTAACGCCGACGCATTATCACGAGTTCAAATCAATGCGATTGAAGAAAGTGAAGAGGATAGCGACAACGTATCTATGATTGTAAATATACCTGACCTTCACACAGAGCTCGAAGCATCCGAAGCACCCTCACCTACACCCGATAATATCCGGTCAATAATGCTAGAAGCAGCAAGCAAAAATCAGGTCAACCCAACTGATCTAACAGAAAATGTAATCGAAGACGACAATGAAACAATTCACTCTAGACTAAGCGACGAACCAAGTGAAGCTATACCAATTTTAAAGGAAGCGATAGATGACAAAAGGCAACAATTTATAATCAAAACCATTCACCAAGGCGAACTTACAGTAAAAATCAACAAATTGGACAACAAAATTATTAAATATGTAAATATTCCGAAATTAAACAATGAACGCGAAATTTTAAACTTACTACAAGAACACACTATTACTGGACAACGGTATTATTTATGGTTTGACAAAGAAGACACCTATAAAAGTTTTTGCAAAGTTTATACAAAATATTTCACCAATAACGGACCAAAATTGATCAGATGTACGGAACGATTACAAATAATTTTAGATAAAAATGAACAAATCGAAGTGATCAAATTACATCATCAAGGCAAGACAAATCATCGTGGAATCGCGCAGACAACAACAGCGATAAAACGAAATTATTATTGGGGTACTATGAGCCAAGATATACAAAATTTCATCAACCAATGTGAGATCTGTAAAAAAACTAAATACGAAAGACACCCAACCCAAATATCTATTATGGTTACAGAGACACCACAAAGACCATTCCAAAAGATTCATATTGACACGTTTTCTATCGAAGGACAAAATTTTTTGACTATTATCGACGCATTCTCGAAATTGGGACAAGCGATTCACATAGTCAGTAAAAATGCAACAGAGGTAGCTGACGCGTTGATAAAATATTTCACATTTTATGGGGTACCAGAATCCATTGTCACTGATAATGGCACGGAATTAAAAAACGACACGGTCCAGGAATTGTTGAAGTTACATAAAATTCAGGTTCATTTCATCACGCCACGAAACCCACCATCAAACGGCATGATCGAGAGAATGCATTCAACAATAATCGAACATTTACGAATTTTAAGAACACAGGAAAAGAAAACGAACATCAAAAATTTAATGGGATATGCTCTTATTGCATACAACAATTCAATTCATGTATCCACAGGCTACAGCCCCCTCGAATTGACCTTAGGTCATACAAATTCTCGAGATCCATTCGACATATTTTTGGATACCAGATTTTACAAAGAATACGTAAATGACCACATGAATAAACTAAATTTAATCTACGAAACCGTAAAAGAAAAAATGCACACAACAAAAGAAAACATAGCAAGAAACCGAAATTCAACGGAGCCACACCCATTCAAAATTGAGCAGACAGTTTATGTAAAAAGAACCAGTAACATAAGAGGAAAAACGAAAGAAAAGTTTGAAGGACCTTATGTGATACAAAGAATTTTTGATGACAACACCGTAGAAATTAAAAAAAATAATCAAGTGCAAAAAGTTCATCTGAGATTATTAAGAAGACCTGTTGTTACAGATGCTGCACAGGAAGATGTACCACAACCATCGACATCAAAGAATTAATAGAAATATCAGCCACCTTCACAAATACGAAATTTCCAATACCTTTGAAGAATGAAAATTATCCAGAATTTCAAAAATTGACCCATATAAAGATATTCATCCAAAATTCTAAAATACATTTAATCTTAGAAATTCCAACTGTCGAACTTATCGAATATAATTATTTCCATTTATACTCATGTCCAATCCTAAAAAAAATTCCAGTTATTCAATAATAATTCCTCATGCAAAATTACTCTTAATTAATGAGCAAAGCTATGCATTAAATAACCAAGAGTGCACCGAGATACAAGTAAATAAATACATGTGCGAATTTGAGACCAATCAAATTAAAGAAGACTCACCTTGCGAAGTTCACCTAACACAATTTACTCAAAATTTATTCAAAGTTATGAAACAAAGCAAATTACAAATGTCATCGAGGTCCCAAATTTATCAATGGAATACAACAGAAAAAAAAACAGAAGAAATTCAGCTTCGACCAATTCAATTGGAAACAATTAATTTGGATGAATTGAAATTAGCAGATATCAAGTTACACCAAATCAAGGAAAAAATTGGCGAAACAAAGACAAGTGCAATTTATTTTCACCGAACAAGTGGATGGACAATTATAATATATGTATTAATAATAATTTTTATAGTGTATTATGTTCTAGCCAAATTTAGTTACAAATGGAAAAAGGTCCAGCTTTCGGCTCAGGAGAAGGGTTCACCAATCAGTTCAATCGATCAGGTCGGCTTACAAAATTAACGAACCGTAATTTTGATCTTCGGCAGGGAGGTGTTATGTGAAACCAAGTTCACACACATAAAATGTTCCCAGGACTTCACCTGAAACCAGGGGAAGAAACTCGCTTGAACTTTCCATAGTTTAAAATAAGATCTGTTTACTAACATAAGCATTTTGTACTAAATATAAGTTGTAATAATTGTATTATAAGTCAGTATTATTCTGTATGCTAAAATCGCTGCAAGTACTCAAATAAATTGTTAAGACTCAAATTGAAATTTTTTTAAAGTCTTTTTGGGTAAATAACTTAACTCGTGCCTTCATGGAAACATGCAAGATACTATATGAAGCTGTCCAGAGTCAAACTGCGGACAATTGCAGGGATACTGACTGGACATTGCAGATTAAATAAACATCTCCACAATATGGGGTTTGCAGATGACCCTTTATGTCGTGGATGCAACGAAGAGGAGGAAACAGCTGAGCATGTGCTTTGTTACTGCCCAGCTCTGACTTCTATGAGAGGATCCATGTTGGGAGACTTCTGGCCCGACATGGCCAGAATCAGTGGCACCCCACCCGCCAGGATCCTGGAGTTCATCCTCCAGTTGGGATGGCTTGGGGAATGACGGGGCGCGGGGTCGCTGAAATTGGAGGTAGCACAATGGGCCCAATTTAGTGGCCTAAGTGCGTGTGAGTTTTCTTGCCCTCCACCTACAATCCAGAATCCAGAATCTCTTGATTGCCATGAACATGTGTCTGGTACTATTTCTATTGGCATATGTTTGAACTTCATTGCATATTTCTTGGATATAGTTGTTCTTGTCCCTTCTACATTCTTTTACGCCCTACTACAAATATCCGATATTCACCATGATATTCGCCTAGTGTTTCAATATAACCGGATATCATTGTATTTTCGGGTAGTATTCGACGGTGCATGAGTTGTATCCCTATAATGTACAATGTAAAATAGTGCACGCTAATTGGTCGGAACGACCATAATATGACCCTGAGTGGAATTATCTTTGATATCACGCTTCTCCATGCTGCACAGTCCGTCACCATTCACCTCCCCAATCCTTCACTCCCATCCTATCTAGGCCACTCATCAGTTCGTCCCACCATTTCGCCTTTGGTCTTCCGTTGGGTCGCCCTTGAGTAAGTTTCCATATCATTTCGCTTTTATGGTGTCCTCATTGTTGGTTCTCATGGACTCAACCATCTTATTCTATGAGCCTTACTGTACTTCACTACGTCATCTCGATCCATCTCTTCATTAAGTTCAGCATTTGTTTTTGCTCTGCATTCTCCGTTATTCATTCGTTTAAAGCCTACTATAGTTTTCAGTACTTCTCGTTCTTTCTACTAAATTTGAAAATTGAATAAAATATTTTTTAAATGTTCTCTAAAATTCATTTACTATTTTTTATGAAGATAATAAATTATTTAGAAATCACATTTGGTATATTACCAGAGAATCACAAATATCGCACGGATATCACAATATGATATCACTGAGACGTTCATTAATGCACGTTTGTGACATGCAGAGTGCCATATGGTGATGTCACTTTGTCACATATTTTTGTCAAGGTGATATCGCTTTCCTCTTCCTATTTCATAATAGGGTTTGTGTTCTCGCTTCATATAACAGTTTCCTCCTAGCCTCTCTATTTTCATATTTCGTTCTCCACTTAAGCACTTTATGCTTCTTAATGTTGCCTCCTACTTCGTCTATCCGGTCATGCTTGTCTTTCCGATCTCCTCACTTACATCGATCTTTAAACCATTATACAGCTCTTCTTTTAGCATGCCCAATCTATCTAATTCTCTTTAACTTTACATTTTTGACGATATTCTCCTTCCAAATGATTTCTCGAGTATTTTAGTGTTTGTTCTTATCCTGTATTCATGATCTTTACTTTTACTTTCATGGTAAAACTTTTACTCTTACTGTTTTCGCGGAAAATCTTCGATCCTATCAGTATCATATGCACCTATTTTGTTTTATTTCTTCATTTCTGTTTATTTGGACTCCCAAGTAATTAAACTTTTGCACTTTATCGAAAATCAGGTTATTAATCTGGAGTTCTTTTCTACGTCCTTTTATGGTTTCGTTTTTATCGAAGTTCATGTATTTCGTGTTTTTCCATTACCTGTTTTAGTACCATTACTGACGATTGTTCCTCTATTTTTCTAAAGATCTCGATCATTTTTTGCTTGGTTCTATTTATTATAATAATAATAATAATAATAATAGACATACTAGAAATCTACAAGATAGACTACAAAATTATTAAACTTGTATCTACCATGATGTCGAAATGGAATACCCTTATCATGAATGATCAAATTAGTTTGGAATATATCAAAATTAAGCTTGGAATATTTCAAGGAGATTCTTTAAGTCCATTGTGGTTTTGTTTAGCTATGAATCCACTTTCGGCGCTATTGAACGATTCCACGGCAGGATTTAAGCTAAATTTTAAAAATAATCATACCATAACACATTTGCTTTACATGGACGATTTGAAATTATATTCCAGGACCAACGACCAACTTCATAAATTACTAGAAATTACAAAATTGTTCAGTAATGATATTTGCATGGAATTTGGTTTTGATAAATGTGCAAGAATTAATGTTATCATGGCTACTCCAGTTTGGTTACTACCCAATAAATTATATAAATATTTAAGAATGCAGCAAAATTTTGTTTTAGATCATACCCTTTTAAAAAATGAATTTAGGCAAAAATATGTCAATAAATTAAAAATTTTACTTAAAACCAAATTAACTTCTAGAAATATGATTTTGGCGATAAACTCGTGGGCGGTGCCAGTCTTATCATATTCTTTTGGAGTTTTAAAATGGTCGAATACAGATTTGAATGCCATGGATACCTTAACAAGAAAGATGCTTTATAAATATAGATATTGTTAATTGCACCGAATCTGTTTGGTGTAATCACTTTATCCAAGCGAGGAATCTTGGATATTTTTTGGAGCGAATGGACCGTATCTTGATTTGTTGAATTAAACACGGTTCTTTCCTTTTTTTCAACTGTATATTTTTGTAACCTTTATAATGTTGATAACGTTTTTCTTTAATTGACAAGATAATATTGTGACTTGTTTTTAGGTAATTGATGTGACTACGTTTTTTTTTAACCTTTTTTGTTGCCTCACAACCGAACCAAAAAACGGTCGCAAAACAAAATGAAACGCAAAATGTTTGCAATTCTGAACATACCGGCCGGGTTGAAATGTGAAGCATTTAAAGAATAACGTGAAAGTTACAATATAAGATGGTTGTACATTGAGACAAACTTATAGCTAATGGCATAGTAATAAAAATTAAATTGACAGTCAAGTGAAGTAAAAACAATTCATTTTTTTTAAAAATGGAAAATTAAATGTTGCTAAAACAAAAATGAATAAATAATGTTCTCTTCACTACTGTAAGCAAACACAAGTGTTGCACTTTGTATTATTAGTTCTGGTCAGCACTAGGCAGCGGGCAGATTTTCGCGTAAGCTCTTTTTATGAGCCCACTAGCAGTTTGTACAGTCGCGACACGATTAATCCCGTCCGAACCGGGATGTAATGCTACAATTCTTCCTAATTTCCATTTTAATGGCGGTAAATGCTGATCCTTTATCAGCACTAGAGTGCCTGCTGTCAGATCTGTATGATGCGTCTTCCATTTAACTCGCTGCTGGAGTTCAGAAATGTATTCCAGGCTCCATCGCTTCCAAAAATGTTGCTGGAATCTTTGTATGCGTTGAAACGAGTCGAGCCGATTCTCATTTAGCATCGTAACGTCTGGATCGGGCAATGACGAAAGGGTACGCCCAATTAAGAAGTGCCCGGGTGTTAAAGGCTGCAGGTCACTTGGGTCCGCAGTTAAGGCAGAGAGGGGACGGGAATTAAGGACAGCTTCTACCTGGTATAGAAAAGTGCAAAGTTCCTCATAAACTAAGATTTGTTCACCTATTACCCGTTTAATATGAAACTTACAAAATTTAACACCTGCTTCCCATAATCCTCCGAAGTGGGGACTATAAGCAGGAATGAAATGCCAAGTAATTTGGTCAATGCTGACTATAGTAGGAATAGATGATTCCTGGGTTTTCAAGAATTTACCAAGCTCAAACAGTTCATGTTTGGCTCCAATAAAATTAGTGCCATTATCAAAGTAGACATGCGATGGCATACCTCGTCTTGATACGAAGCGTCTGAAGGACATAATGAAGGATTCCGTAGAGAGACTGGTGACCAGTTCCAGGTGAATTGCCTTGGTGGCAAAGCAAACATACACACAGATATAAGCCTTTAAATTTTTGGCTCCGCGACCTTTACGATATTTTAAATTGATAGGGCCAGCGTAGTCAACTCCAACATGTTGGAATGGAAAAGATTCCTCTGCACGGGCAGAAGGCAATTCACCCATGATGGGCTTCGTAATGGATGGAGAAAATCTGAAGCATCTAACACATTTGTGTACGATTTGTTTCACCAAATTTCTACCCGAGGTGAACCAGAATTTGTCACGTAGGGTAGATAAAAGGAGCTGGAGTCCTGCATGAAGCATTCTAATGTGCTCACGTCTAACTATTAATTTGGCTAAGTGATGCTTGCCGTCAATAATTATTGGATGTCTTTTATCAAATGAGTATTTAGTGTTTTTAAGTCTGCCTCCTACTCGAATTAATCCTTCTTCGTCTACGAAGGGATTGAGATTTATCAAAGGAGATGATGATGTGATCGGTTTTTTCTGTGATAGTAAATTAAATTCAATACTGAACGATTCTAACTGAGATAATTTTATCAACCTTTTGAGTGATACCTTTAATTCTTGAGGAGTAAGAGGTCCATATAATTTAGTTTTAGATAATAAGCAGTTATTACCGAAACGCAGACATACTGCGATTGCTCTTTCAAGACAATGTAGATTAGAGTAGTTTATAAACTCAATGAAATTTTTGTTTAAACTAATGAGAGCCTTTATGTCCTTTTTGTATTCTGGAAGTTTACTAGAACAAAATTGTGGATTAGGCCAAGAAGGTTCTTCTTCCTGAAGCCAAGTTGGTCCATGCCACCACAAAGTCGATTTCTTAAGCATTTGAGGAGTGGCTCCCCTGGACAACAAGTCAGCGGGGTTAAAATTGGTAGGGACGTGCCTCAAAGAAGAGTTAGCGGTGAGATTTTGTATGTCAGCTACGCGGTTGCATACAAATGTTTTTAATAAGTTGGGACTAGTTTTAAGCCATCCCAATACTATTGTTGAGTCAGACCAGAGAAAGCAAGAGGAATTTGGTAATTTATTGATTTTAATACCTTATGAATTAATTTACTTAAAAGCAGAGCACCACATAATTCTAATTTTGGTACAGTTATGGGTTTTAAGGGAGCAACCCTTGATTTAGAGCATAACAAATTTATGAAATTTTTATTGTTTGAATCGGTAGATCTAATATACACGCAGGCGCCGTAGCCTTCGAGTGAGGCATCGCAGAAACCGTGCACTTGTATAAGTGTGGGCTCAGCACATTTGACGTGCCTAGGAATTTTTAATTCATTTAGGCCTATTAGGTCCGATTTGTAAATTAACCAAGGTCTTTCTATTTCATTTGGGACTGGATCGTCCCATGCAAGCTTTTCCAGCCATAATTTTTGCATGAATAATTTTGCAATAAAGGTGCAAGGCGATAAAAGACCAAGTGGGTCGAAAATCTGAGAAATGTCAGATAACATCTGACGTTTGGTTATTTTGTCGGAATGTCGATTAGAAATGAAAAACATAAAATGGTCATCTTGGAAAGACCAAATGAGGCCGAGTGTGCGCGATTGTTCATGATCGCCAAACTCATGTACACCTGGGTGGACGTCATTGTGGTGTATGCCGGTAAGAATGTTCGGATCATTGGAAATCCACTTCCTTATATTAAAACAACCTGATTTTAAAATAATTGATAATTGTGAGCATAGCTGACGCGCTTCTTCTATGCTTGACGCACCGGAGAGCAAATCGTCAACATAGAAGTCATTTTTGATAATTTTTGAAATTTTAGGTGTTGTTTTTTCACATTCATAACCTAATTGGGTGAGAGATCTGATTGCTAGGTAAGAAGCCGAAGCGGTACCGTAGGTAACAGTGTTGAGATCATAGTACTCAATGGGATCTTCGGGAGAAAATCGCCATAAAATCTTGCCGATACATTTTTTCAACGTCGGCTGATATCGCATACGAATGCTGCCTAAATCTTATGAGAATAGTAAACAGGTCTTGCTGGATGGTAGGTCCTACCATCTGAATGCTGTTTAACGAATGACCGGTAGTGGTCGTAGACGAACCATTGAATACCACCCGTAGTTTGGTGGTCAGGCTATTGATCTTGTGAACTCCGTGATGCGGAAGATAGTAACAGATTTTTACTGTTGGATCAGCAAGCGACATGTGACCCAAGTCAATATATTCGCGCATAAAGTCACAATATGCCCTTTGAAGTGTTTCGTTGACGATTAGTCTCTTTTCAAGTGATAAAAATTGTTTTCTTGCAACGAAAAGAGAGTCGCCTAGAATTTGAGGTGATTCCTTGAATGGAATAGATACAATAAATCTCCCTTTGGCGTCTCGTGTTGTAGTCTTTTTGAAGTGAGACTCGCATTTGTTTTCTTCGCTTGAGAAAACTCTTTCGGTGGGATATGTATCTATTTCCCAGAAACGGGCTAGCTGGTGTTCGATGTCACTTGCAATGTTGAAATGACATTGCACCTGCGCATTGGTGTTAAAACCTGTAGGTCCAGCTATGACCCAACCTAATTTGGTATTTTGGAGTATGGGCAATCCGGGGCCTAACCGAACTTGTCCAATACACATGAGTTCAAAGAACTTTTTTTAGGTTCAAAGAACTTTTGGTAGGTGATCCTACCAAAAGATCAATATTTCCTGGTTTATCAAATGACGCATCTGATAAACGGATGTTTGAAGGTATTTGAATAGCGTTACGTTCTACGCTAAAGCTGGGTAAGGTACCCGTTATCTCGTCGATGACCAGGCATGAAAGTTTTATTTTAAATTCAGAGTGATGAGCCTGTAACTCGACATCACACCTCGATTTGATGTGTGTGTTTGAATTGTTTAATCCAGACACAGAAATGTTAGCATTGAATATCGGTAAATTGAGTTTTTTACATACATCGAGTTTTATGAAGTTGCTTTGAGACCCAGAGTCAAGCAGAAGGCGTATATTTTGGACGTTTCCTAAATGATCAGGGGTCTTAGCCGTAGCGGTAGGCAATAGAATTTGCGTTGTGCTTGTGCAAAAAGCGGAAAGAATTTGACTTGGTTCCTCTGGTGGGGCAACCGTAGCAATGTTTGTAACTGGAGGCACCGTACTAGAGGTGTTCTGCCGATTTAAGTGAAGGAGCGTGTGGTGCCTAGCTTTACATACCCTACATGAATACTTGGATTTGCATTGGCTCTTAACAT
This sequence comes from Podabrus alpinus, assembly GCA_932274525.1. NCBI lineage: Eukaryota > Metazoa > Arthropoda > Insecta > Coleoptera > Cantharidae > Podabrus > Podabrus alpinus. The sequence goes on along the minus strand of OW026457.1, from coordinate 58,950,468 downwards.
GGCTTGTGGACAAGCAATTGAAACATAATTTTAGTTCTGTGACCTTGTCTGATCTGGCTCTTTGACTTAATTTTATAAATTCTTCGCACTGATTTATGTAATGACTCTGATTGCACATTATGCATGTAGCAGCGCTAATTACGAATGATTTTACCTTTGATTTATATTTAATTGTTGGTTCTGTGGCTCGTTTTGACTGACGTCTTTCAAGACCTTCTAGGAGATTTGCGTGGTTATTTAAAAATTCTTTGAATTCCTCTAAAGTAGGTAAAAGAGATGCACTTTTGTTAAAACATACTTCCCACTCCCTCACGGTGGTATCGTCTAATTTGTTTAATACCAAATAAATTACAACATATTCGAACAGCTTTTCGTTTGTAGCAAGCGATTTGACTGCGGAAATATGCTTAAACAAAATGTCATTTGTTTTCCTCAGACCTACAGAAGATTCTTTATTTTGTGTTTCAAAATTGAGTATATGATCTAAATGGTTTTTGATTATTTGCTTTGGTTGGTCAAAGCGAGCAATTAATGCCTTCCACGCAACCTGGTAATTGGATGCTGTGAATTCCAGCGAACCAATGACTGCTGACGCATCGTGCGTCAAAGATGATTTTAGATACTGAAGTTTTGAGTTTCGCTCAAGTCCTCATTTTCATGTATTAAATTTAAAAATATGGCTTTGAATTCTAACCATGATTCTATATTTCCGTTAAATTTGACTAGGCTGATTTTTGGAAAATTAATGTAGTGCTTAGCACGTTCATTTCTGCCACAAGATTTATTGCTTATATCTGTGTGTACTGAACCTGCTTCACTAGGAGTAGGAGATGACTCCCTGCTTTGTTTTGAATTTGGCAAAATGCCTTCTCGCAAATCTACAGTTGATTTCTGCATGTGCTTACGAATCATGATTTTTGCAATGCTCGTGTATTCATAAAATGAATTTTCAAATCGAATGAGCTGTTCTTCAGCTTCGTTCGATTCCTGTACGGTAATGATTTGAGCATGAATCCTTTCGAATTTGCTTAGGATATCTGAAATTACTGTTAGTTTTTCCTGCAATTCACAAATGTGTTCAGACGTAACTTCCTGAACTTGTTCATTTAACTTTGTTATGAATGTTATGAATCTGGTTAGGTGGCCTTTCAAGAGACCCCTCTCACGGTTTAATGATTCCATGATTGAAAGTTTTTGTTATCACAGTCGTGATGAAATGTAATTGAATTATTGAAATTAAAATTACCCTTAAAATGTGAAATCTTAGTAATAGGTGATTTAGATATTTGGAACCCCACACTTATCAATAACACGTAAAAGCTGTGTGTGTCAGCTGTTTGCTCCGTTGTACAGGAACAATGGCGTTTCTTTGGCGCCAAATAAATTTGATCAATTTACCTTGTGGTGAATCTTGATTGTAATCCACTGAATCCGTGTCGATCGACCAATTTTGAATCCGTGTCGAAGGATCAATGTTAATTGCACCGAATCTGTTTGGTGTAATCACTTTATCCAAGCGAGGAATCTTGGATATTTTTTGGAGCAAATGGACTGTATCTTGATTTGTTGAATTAAACACGGTTCTTTCCTTTTTTTCAACTGTATATTTTTGTAACCTTTATAATGTTGATAACGTTTTTCTTTAATTGACAAGATAATATTGTGACTTGTTTTTAGGTAATTGATGTGACTACGTTTTTTTTTAACCTTTTTTGTTGCCTCACAACCGAACCAAAAAACGGTCGCAAAACAAAATGAAACGCAAAATGTTTGCAATTCTGAACAGATATTTACACCCAAAATCGGCAGTAGAAAGCCTTTACATTAAGAGAAAAACAGGAAGACGAGGCTTGATAAATTTGTTTAACTCGTGTAAATCGATAACTAAATTATTGCATGATTATTTTTACTTATGCCTCGATTACACAGAGCGACTTTAGACGCTAGACGCTGGCGTCTAAAGTCGCCAGCGACTAAATTCTCTTTGTTCAACACGCGGCGTGTAAGCGTCTAGGTCTATTACACAGAGCGAATTTAGACGCTGCGTCTAAATTCGCCAGCGTCTAGCGTCTAAAGTCGCTCTGTGTAATCGAGGCATTAATTAATACTCCTTTAATTCAAGAAATTGTAAGCTTTGACAAAAAGTTTAGTGGCCTAAATTTGAAAAATATTAATTTAGATTGTGAACCAAAGTTACATTTAGATATAAATTGGAAAAATAAGGTTCTCCATTGTAAATATCGGACAATTTTAGACTCCAATGGAATAGATAAGGATATGTCAGTAGAATGGTTGAAGCGGGGATTATTGCATTTCGAAACTGAAGGCTTCATGTGCGCTATACAAGATGGTGTAATTGCCACCAATAATTACAAGAAACACATCATGAATCTGTAAGTATCAGATCGGTGTCGAAAATGCAATCTCCCCAATGAAACTATAGAGCACATTATTGCCGGGTGCTCTTATATGGCTCCTACTGACTACCTCCGAAGACATAACCAGGTTTGTAAAATATTACACCAGCAAATCGGTAATAAATTTAATTTGTTGGACAATGTTAAACCATACTATGATTATAATACCTGAACCTGTGCTAGAGAACGACCTCTTTCTTCTTTATTGGGATAGGCTAATATTAACAGACCGGCAAATTAGCCATAATAGACCTGACATTGTCTTAATTAATAAAATAGACCGACATGCGATCATCATAGATGTTGCTGTACCTCTATCCAAAAATGTATTAAATACAGAAAAAGAAAAAGTGCAGAGGTATGAGGCACTGGCGATGGAAATGATGAGTGTATGGAGTCTCACAAAAATTTTATTGGTGCCGATAGTAATATTGGCTACTGGTGTTGTATCTTGCAAATTTAAAACCCACTTGTCAAAATTGGACCTAGCTTCTAAATTATTCGTACAAATGCAAAAGGCAGTAATTTTGGAAACGTGCCACATTGTCAGGAAATTTTTAAATTCTCAAAATGAAATTTATTTTTCAATTTTAAATTTTTAAATTTCATAATTTATTTTTTTAAATACTTAATTGTAGATAATTAGATAATAACACTAAAATGTAAAGAATTGGATGGTTGGAGTTAATCCCCCATCTTATTCTAATCTCCACAATGTATGTGAGTCCCAAAATAATAATACTTTATTCCAACAGGTAACCCCAATAACAGGAAAAACAAAAATAAAAATTACAAGGTGTAATTTATGATTGTTGATTGCTGGTTCGTGTTTTCATAATTCCATCATATCTAACATCGAAGATTCTCGCAATTGCATTCGCGTTTTCGCACATCACGTTGACTGGGCTTTTTTTCATAATATTAGTTTTGTAATGTCCGATGTAGAAGATATCGTCATTTCTTCTTGATTCTCTGGGTGGTACGTAAACGATGTTTCCTATTAATTCTTTGCAATCTATAGAGTGCTGCAATAATTTTTGTAAAAACAATACAGATGTTACAAACCTCCGATTTTCAAGAGACTGAAAGTTATTCATACTCAGTAGCTGACTATGATCAAAACCCCGTTCAGGATACACGCCGGTTGTTCTGAACTGTAAATATTTAAGGAAACGTCGCTGTATGGACTCGAGCTGATCCTTATGTACCTGGTATATAGGATACCATATTAGTGGGAACACTTGGAGGAATGTATAAAAGAAATATATAGAGAGAAGTAGACGTAAATATCAATTTACCCCCAACTATATCTATTGTTGTGGTTCAAAATACCAATAATCTTGAATATAAATACGCATTTTTAAATTTACAAATTGCATGAGGTTTTCCAATAACAAACACAGATTCCAACAGGTAATATGAAGGCTCAGATAAAGTCGGGTTTTTAACAAAGATAAGTGAGAGGAAAGATTGGTTCAACAATGATATGAAAAATTATGAACTACAGATAAGTTTTTTTTTGTATTCACAGAAAATTTTGTTTAACGTAAAATAATTTTAGCATTGTAAAGAATAGGTAGATTATAAGAAGTGATGTAAATAAACGGTAGATTTACGTAATTTGTTGTGAACCATAAAGACAAGTGCAGCGCCTCGTTATCCGAGACAAAACGTTCACGCGTAGCCGCGCCAAAACGATGTATTGTTATAACAACGCTGAAAACAGAAATATTAATTAATGACATTCGATTATATAAAAGGCAATATCAAAAAGGCATGCTACTTACATTATTAATAAAAAATTAAATTATCAAAGAGTGACGAAATGATAAATTGATCAAAAACCAAGGAAACGGTGGATAAAAAAATAAATAAACGGAGATCCGAAAAACGCGTTGGCAAGAGGAAGTGTTGTGGTCCTCTCGTCCAAAACGGTAACAAATTTGGATAAAAATCCAACGGAAAGTGATTAACCTAAAAAGAGAGAAAATTGTAGCGAGTTATAAAAAGTTATTTTTATGGTTTATGCAGAATTGGTATGATAAAAGTAAAAGTGAATACTTACCTTATAAAGTTGATAAAGTGGTTGAAGAAAGTACTTCAACAAACGAATTTCTTCAGAATTAATTTGGTTTCACATGTGTCGTTGGTCAAATAGGATCACGAAATTAAAAATAATTGCAGCCTTGAAAATACAGAAGAATTTGAAAGAAAGTGCATCGCCATCTGTTGCGGGTAAGAGAAATTAAAATAACATTTTTTGCGGTAATATTGGACGTGTTAAAAGTTGCATTTACGGACTACGACGCGTTAAACGGAAACGAATAAAGGTTCGGTTTTGCGTAAATTTAAAAATAGTTAATTTGTTTATGTTAAATTTGTTTAGGTTAAAAATTATTATGTTTAGTTTAAGTTTTTGGGGGTTTATTATCGATTGTTAAATGTTCATATAATTATTCATAAAAATAAATGCGTTATATTTTACATATCCTGTTGAGTATAATTGAGGAACGAATCTTCCTCCACTTAATTTACATTTTCAGAAAAAGCAAAGAATCAACCCTCGAGGAATCTGCTCCTGTGATAAGAATGTTTCATGCTATATAAATTTAAAAAATAGTGATTACAAAAAAGAGAGCTAAACAAAAAGAAAAGAAAATTTATATCTTTATCATTATTTTTACATGTGTCCCAAATATAAAGGAGAAGCGATACATAGTAAAAATTGGCGCCCAATGTGTAGGCATTTTGAGGGATTATAAGGACGCAACTTAATCATAGTAAAAAATTGTCGTCCAACGTGCGAGCATTTGTGAGGGCATTTGGAAGTCGAGGAATTTAAGTGGACACCAATTTCACACATAGTAAAAAATTGGCGCCCAAAACGTGGTGGCTTCTGAGGAAGACCTCCGCATAAGTAATTTATAAATAAAACGTGGTGACTCCATTAGGAGAGCGAAAAGTTAATTTTGAATCATAAAACGGATAATTTTGATAAAGGGGGTCGAAAAATTATAAGGGACTCGCCTAGGAATTGGTTTATAGGTAATACGGTAGGATACGCTTAGGAACATTGGGGATTCCAAAAAGAATCCAACATTAAAAATAAAAATAATTTCATGACAGCACGGGGCTGCTTGATAAAAAAAAAGATTAAAAAAAAAAAATTTTGACAGATAAGTAGAATTGAATTTATGAATGAAAGATTGTATGACCGGCAAATGAATTTAATAGCTAGATAGGTGTGTTAATTTAAATAAAAAATTGCTTTTAAAATAAAACGATTTAAAATGGGGAAGAATGAAGTAGAAACACCACCGACATGGTTCAAACAATATGTAGAAATGATGAATAAAAATGCTAAAGAAGCAAAAGAAGATTTGAAAAGAGCCATGAAAGAAGCAAAAGAAGATTTGAAAAGAGCCACGAAAGAAACAAAAGAAGACATAAACGTAAATGCCGACAAAGCGGAGAAAAGCCATAAAGAGCTGATGAAATGCATGAGTGAAATCATAGAAGAAGCTAAGAGTCCACAAAGTGTGGAAGAGGAAGACATTGGAGGAAAGTCTTCAGAAAAAGTGACACCTGAGATGGTCGAAATTGAAATACCACGAGACGTGGAACATCAGGTTGAAAACGAAATTAAATTGGTGAACGATATACCCATTAAATTGGTGAACAGAAAATCCTTTGAATTGGGGAAAGAAATTAAAACCAGTCAAATGGAAAAACAAGGCACAGTAAAGTTGAACAAGGATATTATATTAAAAGTAAGTTCAACACCATCAACTTTGGAAGAAAAGAGGCACTACACAACAACAAGTAGGAGAGAGTTCCGAAGAAGGAACATGAAGAGCAAAAACGTACGTAGAAAATTAAAATTGCAATCGTGGGTCATAAAAACAAACGTTGAAAACGGTGTATGCACGAACGAGAACAATTTAATAAAACGGGACAATATTTACTTCAAAAACGGTTTATTAAACAATAATACAACAGGTAAAATTTTAAAACTGAATAATTTATTTGCTAAGGAATTCAAATCGGAAAACATTCAATTTAAAGTCAAAAATAATTTCATAAACGACGACAGTTATAAACGTCAAAATAAGTTAATTACAAGTGACAGTTCAAAAAAATTTATAAATCGGAAAGACATCATTACGATTTACAAAATACAACGGGTTAATGAAAACAATACCCATTATATCAAAATGATGGAAGTATTTAAACATGTTCGTTGGAAGGAGTCACGTGTAGGTTCAATGGAATGACATCGGAATCTGGGGACAAAAATATGATGAATTATGTAAAGAAGATGTAAATGCAAATGATAATGGACATGCGATGTTAAAATAATGTAAGTTTTGTAAATATTTAATTAAGAAGTTGAAGAATTATGTTAAAGAAAATGACCAAGAGGAAAAATAAATGAAAGAATTCTATAGCGAGTGGAAATTGGAAGTTGTTATATATTATGGTGAAACTTAATTAAGAAAAGAAAAGCGAACAACAATCTTAAGAACCGCCCAAGAAAATAGTATGAAGCAGTTGAAGAATTTATGATTTAACCAAGGAAAGAAAAAAAAAATCATGAGAAGAACTAGACTCTTACATAAACAAAAGAAATTTATTTAATCGAAATAATAAATAAGAAAGTTATTGAGTAGATAGTGCAGCTGAAATGATATGAATGTTTGATTTAAAATAAAATAATAGGTAGGAATTTAATTTGGGTGAAGACAAGGTATAATTTATAATCAACGGACAAGTAGGTTAAATATGATAATAAAAGTTTAATAAATAGAATTGGTATTCAAATAATAATTATTGATGATAAAAGGGGGGTAAATAGTTGAGATGTACTCCATACGGGGAGACAAATAATGTGATTAGGAGGTATTAGGAGATGGATACTCGACATGTTAATAGAATGCGAGTGTCAGGTTAATTATTGATAATATAAAGGGGAAACCAGTAAATGGTCGAATTAATTAGATTTGATGAATCAAATAAAAGATTATTTAATAAATAAATAGACTAGGAGGATACCAATGATAAAAGTTAAAAATGAATAAAAGTCAAATGATAAAAGTTCAATAAGAAATGATTAAATAAGAATGGAGATAAAATTCACCCAAAGAAAAAAAATTTTGTAGGTAGAAATCGAGGTCAATAACGAAACAGAAAAATTAAATAAAAGACACCTGAAGAGTAAATAACATTTAAAGTAAATGTGGGGTCAAGATGAAAAGACAAGAAGGAATGACAAATAAGAGTCTTAGTGGAAAGAAATTTGAGTTAATTTACAATAACGATAGATTTAGGACAGTTTAGTTAATTTAGTTACATTCGTTAAAAATAGGTTAGTGAGTTTAAAATCGAAGAGGCAAAGAAAAGTTAAAAGAAAATTAATTTTAAAAATATTTCATCAAACAAGATTTTCTGAAAATTTATACAAATTAATTTGGGGACAATCTGTTGTGGTTCAAAATACCAATAATCTTGAATATAAATAAGCATTTTTAAATTTACAAATTGCATGAGGTTTTCCAATAACAAACACAGATTCCAACAGGTAATATGAAGGCTCAGATAAAGTCGGGTTTTTAACAAAGATAAGTGAGAGGAAAGATTGGTTCAACAATGATATGAAAAATTATGAACTACAGATAAGTTTTTTTTTTGTATTCACAGAAAATTTTGTTTAACGTAAAATAATTTTAGCATTGTAAAGAATAGGTAGATTATAAGAAGTGATGTAAATAAACGGTAGATTTACGTAATTTGTTGTGAACCATAAAGACAAGTGCAGCGCCTCGTTATCCGAGACAAAACGTTCACGCGTAGCCGCGCCAAAACGATGTATTGTTATAACAACGCTGAAAACAGAAATATTAATTAATGACATTCGATTATATAAAAGGCAATATCAAAAAGGCATGATACTTACATTATTAATAAAAAATTAAATTATCAAAGAGTGACGAAATGATAAATTGATCAAAAACCAAGGAAACGGTGGATAAAAAAATAAATAAACGGAGATCCGAAAAACGCGTTGGCAAGAGGAAGTGTTGTGGTCCTCTCGTCCAAAACGGTAACAAATTTGGATAAAAATCCAACGGAAAGTGATTAACCTAAAAAGAGAGAAAATTGTAGCGAGTTATAAAAAGTTATTTTTATGGTTTATGCAGAATTGGTATGATAAAAGTAAAAGTGAATACTTACCTTATAAAGTTGATAAAGTGGTTGAAGAAAGTACTTCAACAAACGAATTTCTTCAGAATTAATTTGGTTTCACATGTGTCGTTGGTCAAATAGGATCACGAAATTAAAAATAATTGCAGCCTTGAAAATACAGAAGAATTTGAAAGAAAGTGCATCGCCATCTGTTGCGGGTAAGAGAAATTAAAATAACATTTTTTGCGGTAATATTGGACGTGTTAAAAGTTGCATTTACGGACTACGACGCGTTAAACGGAAACGAATAAAGGTTCGGTTTTGCGTAAATTTAAAAATAGTTAATTTGTTTATGTTAAATTTGTTTAGGTTAAAAATTATTATGTTTAGTTTAAGTTTTTGGGGGTTTATTATCGATTGTTAAATGTTCATATAATTATTCATAAAAATAAATGCGTTATATTTTACATATCCTGTTGAGTATAATTGAGGAACGAATCTTCCTCCACTTAATTTACATTTTCAGAAAAAGCAAAGAATCAACCCTCGAGGAATCTGCTCCTGTGATAAGAATGTTTCATGCTATATAAATTTAAAAAATAGTGATTACAAAAAAGAGAGCTAAACAAAAAGAAAAGAAAATTTATATCTTTATCATTATTTTTACATGTGTCCCAAATATAAAGGAGAAGCGATACATAGTACTATATATGGAAATGAATTTATGAATATATTGTGATCTATGAATGTAACATCTATATTATTAGTATTTATCGCTATTAATACACCTCCACCTCTTGAGACTTACCTTCTTCCTTACCTGTCCTCCCGGATGTCCGCCGTCAGGCATTGCTTCCGGGATGATGTGTCCTAGAATCGGACCACGATATTCTCCTTTAATAGTGTCGTCCTAGTTTGTCGGCCGGGTAGGGGGCAATGCGATGGAACTCGCGTGTGCTCTTCCGCATGCTTCTCTTCTACCTTTCCGGGTTTCGCGTCGAATCGTTAGTCCTCCATTTGTGTGTCGTCCTCCGTTTGTGTGTCCTCCGTTAGAGTAGCGGCGGCGGCTGCCTGTTGCTCGGCTCTCCCGGCTGCCTCCTTACATCTTAATATGGTGGTGAGGAGGGTAGTTATCCGCTGCCACTGTGTCTCGTAGACAAGCATTGCTTCGATTAGGTCCTCGGGAGTCATCGTGTACCCCAGTGCTAGGGAGACCATTGTCCTCTCGCGTTCCCATCTCCAACAGTGGAAAAGGGAGTGTTCCGCGGTGTCGATTTCCTCGCAATACCTGCAACGGGGGCTTGCCAACTTTCCGAATATGTGTAGGTAGTGGGCAAAGCAGCCGTGCCCTGACAGCATTTGTGTGAGGTGGAAGCTTACTTGTCCGTGCCGTCTTTCGATCCATCTTTTGATGTTGGGGATTAGTCGTCGGGTCCACAAGCCGCAAGTTGCCATCTCCCATCTGGCCTGCCAAATCTCGGCCATCTCCTTCCCGGCATCCTCTACTCCCTCGTATGTTCTGCCTCTTGCCAAGGCGAGAAGGTCGATTGGGGGCATCGACGCCAAGACGAGGGCCGCGTCGAGCGAGACCGTCCTATAGGCGCAGGAAACTCGTAGCGCCATTCTTCGCTGGACGCTTAGCAATCTCTGTGCTTTCCTCTTTACTCGGAGTGCTTCGTGCCATATCGGTGCCGCATATAATATGATTGATTGCGTCACCAGTCCGAGGGTTCTTCTTTTGTCCTGTTTTGGGCCACCCATGTTGGGCAATAGGCGGGCAAGCGACGTCGTGACCGCTCCTGCCTTTGCTGCCGCTTCCCTGATGTGCTCTGCGAAGTTTAGATTTTTGTCTATCTTTACGCCGAGGACGGTTACCGAATCCTTGCATGGGATTGGAACTCCATTTAGTCGAATGAGAACCGCGGGCACTTTCCTTCTTCCACTTAGTAGTACTCCCTCCGACTTTTCGGGGACTAGGGTGAGTACCTCTTGAGACTTGATTTGCTTCTAAGTTACGGTCACATCTATGGACTGCATACGATTTTGGAATAAATTCAGAGTTGTTTATATCTTCCGTAAGCCAGATTTCTGTAATACATATAATTTCGTGTTCCTGAAGGCAGACAAATTTGTAGAACTCAGATAGTTTGTTACGTATACTGCGTATGTTTTGATAGTAGCAATTTACTTGAACATTAGGTTTGTTGTTGTTTTCATTGGCTAATCCAGTAGATACGTTCAATTGGATGCTTTTGATTGGTCCTTCAGTAAAAAATCCGCATCGATTCCTTTATTTGACAAATCCTCCGGTAACAGATGACGACCCTTATAGAAATCGAATCTAGCGTACTTAATTTCACATGGCCAAAAATTATCCTGATAAACTAGGTCTTTGTCTTTTATGTCGAGACCAACAAAGAAACATTTTTTGCTGCTTCTGTTGTCATATTTTGGTTCAAGTAATTTTGATGTGACGTTTTCATCTTTTAATTTGTTTCCAACATAATCTGTAATCATTTTTCCAGTCACATGCTTCTTTACCCTTGAAAGAAATAACCACAGCTTTGGTTGTACGGTACCTGTAAATCCTAGCGCAGTTGCATCTCTGTTATTCCCTACCGCAATTGTTTCACGTTTTTTGTGTTTTTTGTGTGATACTGTTGTAAACCCTTTATTATCCAACTTGGCACGCTGTTGTTTATTTAGAGCATCCTGATTGGCCAATTTGATCCCCCTAGCCAGGCTTTCATTGGTTATTTTGCCATTACCAGGTATTGTAACGGCATCTGAGGGAGTTTTGATATCTATTTCCTCATGACTTTGATGTGCTTTCACATGTATTCCATTGATAATACTTGTATCGTCAGGTTTCTTGTTTTTGGCAACTAAATTAAGTGATATTTTTCGAGTTTCGTTTAAGGTTTCCATACTTGTCTTCTTTTTAGCTTCACTTGTTCTCGGAATTTTTGCCAAGTTCAATTTTTTCATTAAGCAATGTGATGATGCTATTCTTATCATCAAGGAGTTGCTTAAGGTTTGAAATTTGTTCCTTCAAACACTCGTTAAGTAATTTCGTTTTTTAGTGAGCTTGTTTCATTATTTAACACTGTTTGATTAAATTTTAACAGGACTTCACAATGATGTAATACACTATTGTCTTTTAGCTTACCTGTCACGTTTGGAAGTTTATTTTTGTAATTAATTCAATTAAGTCACTTTTTGTGAGTTTGTGCAACTCCGTTGCGATCAGTAGTATGTTGTCCATTTTGGATTTTTGTGTTGGTAAATATTGTAATTTTCTATATAATAGTCTTAAAAGTATTGATGGTAGTTTTCCATTAAAACGATCGAAATTTCACAAATCGGTTTTATTTTGCGATGGGTAATTTCATTTCATGGGCCATACTTCATGGGTATTATGACAATATCATCCGAATACACCAATATTTGACTATCCCTAGTTGCTGGGGACCCGGGTGTTAGCGATAGACCGGCTGTCACTGGATTTCCGGTTACATTTCTGAGTCTGCAGCTACACCAAGTGCAGTGTACGCCTCCACGTGGCGTCCCTGGAGGTGGGCGGGAGCTTGATTTCCTCACATTTGTTCAAATGTTGCTCCGAGCAACAACCGAACCGTCCTTAGGGGACAGAGGAACACCATATCCATATCCGGCAAGCTTCTGCCCACTACTAAGTACACGCGCCACAGGAGCGGTTAATTGGAGAAAACTAACAGTACAATGTAGCCCGAATCAAAGATGTTGAATTCGGTCACGTCTAGAGGAAGTACCTTCTTATGACTGCACAAACTTGTTTGTCCAGCAGAGGGGGACATCTGAATTCTAGGGCAGTTGTAACTTGGGAGTCCTATCCAACCAAACTAATCCTAAATGCGAGGCAATGCACACGTGCACCTGATAGCACAGCTCTGGCTGAACCGGACCGAATATCCGCTAAAGCCAGAGAGTACTCTGGAGCCAAATCGCAAACATGGAGGATGTATAAATTCAACTCAATAAGCCTTCAAAGAACCTGTTCACACTGCGTTCTAGAAGCAAAGCCGCCAACCTAGATCACTCTAGGAAAGGCGCGCATACTGAGACAGCTGATGCAAGATTCCTAGGAATCCACGTAACAGCAAAATCAGTATGTTCAAAGTGACCACAGACACGTTGACCAGTTTACCTGGTCGAAGTGCCCCACGGCTTGGAAAGCCACACTTAGTGGTACCCTAGCGGACAGAAGTCCGACATGAGGAGGTGGAGCTGGAATCCAAGTTGAAACCTTCGATGCCTGGGACGTGACATATCCCCACGCCTTTGTCCAAGAACCGGTGTTGCAGCCCTAGAGTCATTTAGGTCGAGCACCGGGGGGTGCAGCGGTGAAGCTCCTTAATGCATAACTCCTGAGTAATCTGGACCATTGCATAATACCGTTACTACGGGAGACGGGGACCCGAAGAGCATTAAAAACGCTCTTCCCCGTCATTTGAGGTTGGACTCGTAGCGGCTGTGGTTAGGGCGAGATTCTGCCAACGGTGGGAACCACTTGTACAAGTACAAGTGGAACCTGCGACAGTTTACATGGTGATCAAAGTGAACGGCGCCTGCCTGTTAGCAGGAAGCTCGAGGCCTGTCTAGAAGGTCTCTTGATGCCCGTCCTTGGGTGATGCTTAACTGACTCGTTATTGCATCCGATAGGAACCCCTTTAAATAGGGCGCCTGTCCCGGCGAAACCTTGTTATGAAACTTCCAAGGAGTGAATTAATGAGTGAGGTGACCCACAGGTCCATGGGGACCCGTGCTGGGAGTGTCTGACGACGAACCTAACACGTTAAATTAAACTACTTCATTATCCCTAGTTGCTATCATTCCAACGCAATTCATTCGCCTCAATATATTCTCAAGTGCCAAGGTAAACAATGTCGATGACAATGAGTTTCATTGCTTAGCCACACCATTATTCTCAAAGTTTTCAGTCTCGTTTTCTTCCATTTTAACCATAGTGCTGGAATTCAACATTGTCATCTTAACAAATAATAATCAGCGTCATAAATAATGATGAAAATGAAGCAAACTAAACTATCCATCAAAAAGGTCTTATACCTTTTTCTTTTCAATTGATTAATTGCACAGTAGAGCCATCAGAACGCACTGTATATAATTGCCATTCTTTGTTTTAAATTTTATTATTTGATATTCTGTGTACCCTAAAATAATTTTAATGGTTACCTTTAAGGCACTAAATGATTTATATTTACTACATGAAACTAAGATATTCGTGAATAAATAAAAATATAATTTTTTGCATAGTTTTTCCAATAAAGGAAAGGTAGGTAGGCCAGATTCTGGATCGGTAAAACGTACAGTAATTAGTAAGGTTAGGCAAGAATACATTTTTATTCTGCAATAAAAGGATATCAAGTACGTAGGCGTTCTGGTTGAAAACGATGTCATATTAGACCGTATACTACTTTTGCAAAAATACCCAAAGCTTAAGCGGAAGCGATGATGAAAAAGCATCATCTGACATCTAGCTAGCAAACATAGCTAGTTCGTCAAAAATGGATTATACTTTGCTTAACTTATGACCGTTTTCATCCCGTATAAGACGACTCACTTTCCTAACATTTTGTTTATGAATTGCATTATCTTCTTTATTTGTACCTATAAAATGGCATATAAATTTTGTATGGTTGTGCAACCTCAGATTAGGTTGTCATATTGTAAAATTACGCAAAAATAACATTTTTATCAATTTTCATATTTATATGTGTACGTTTACATAAATACATACGCATTTAAATATTTTATGACATACAAATTAGTTCGTAGAGAATTTGGTTTGCTTATTTTTCAATTACCTTATGTTTTGCTCTAAAATGAACCCAAACCGAGATATTCACGAATATTTAGCGGCATGTATTTTTTCACACGGATTTTCCAATTGGCGGTGAAATGCAGGACCGCTAAACCGTGCAAAATTAGTATTGCGTTTTTTCAAGTAAACAATTAAATTCATACCGTATATTTCTCAGTTAAATTCATAATAACGCTTTTATCGCTTTGGCGACTGTCCTAAATTTTAAATTTGTTAGCAAAATCAGAGTTGTATAATATTAGGTGGTCAGTCCTGATGATCTATAATACATAAAACTATCATAAACGTGTAAAATGGTACAAATAATTTGGACAGGACAGGGACTCACGAATATGACCGTAACCTGTGCAATTCAACTTCCTATAAGTTACGAGTTCCAATATTGTGCGATTGCCAGACCTTGCATGCAATTCGTTTACATTTGGCACATCACACATCAAAGGTATAATAAGGTGTATTTTCGGTATTTTTCTATCTACGTACATACATTCATGGCTGAACTTTTAATGTTTTAATTTTTATCATTTTTCAAATTAGTAATTCCCAGAAATTTAACTGGGTCGAATGCTTGGAAATAGGATTTAGCTTGGTATTTAGAGTAAAGAGCACTTACTACATCTTAAGAAATTAGATCTTTAGAACGAAAGTTCTTTCATATTTCATTTAATAGAAGTTAATAATTCGTCATGATGAGCTGAAAATATGTTGATCTTTCAGGTTTCGAACCGTACTGTATTGTCTTGGAATACGTGCTAAACAATTGCGTTACCGAAGCGAGCGATTGCTAATTCTAGGATTGCTGCAAACTTTTGAGTAGCTTGCAATTGGAAACTTTCTTATAGACTTTCTTAATTATTTATTCTGGATGGTCGAGTAGCTAAATTACTTGGTCAGCCTATAACACGTGACGCCTAAACTTCAAATAAAAGCTGATAGAATATTTAAATTTCATAGAAATAAAATTTAATGCACCTAATTGTTTCGTAATTTTTTTGCATTTTCAAATCGACGAAACATTATAAAACTTGTTTGCTGCTCGAGTTGTTGTAAATAATTTTAGTTGTTTCAAACAAGTTTTATGTTAAGTTGGAAGAGAACGAACGAATCTAACCCTCTGTAAGAAACCAATTCTATATTCTACTCTGTTGGATAGATAACAAGAATGTTAATTAATTTAAAACTCTCGAGATGTATAAAACTTTTAGTAGATATGAGGTTTCTTGTTTTAAAAAACAATAAAAATTACTTACTTGAAAAAGGGAAAATACTCCATTGCCATGGTATTGTATTACTTTTTAAATTTTAAAACTTTCAAGGATTCATTTTATTGTATGTATTAATTATTATATTTCAAAATTATATTGACAGTGCTTTATACTGAATATATAAAAGGCATAATAATTGTTGGACAAATAAAAATCAAAATAGGCAATTTGCAACGAGCTTTAGGTACTTCTATTTCGCACGTATCCCTGTATATACATGAGTTATGGGTGAGGTCGCCACGTATCAACTATATTTTATTTGTTATCGGATTCTGGTTCGTGACACTTTTCGTAAATGTCTATTTTGTGGTTTTCAACAAATTATACATATTTTATTTGAGAATTGAACTTTTTCAATAGACGTAATCTGCGAGTTTTATATTAAAGCAAGAATAAAACGGCATAAAATATTCCAATTTTGAAATTTAGCGTTTTCTTTTTGAATACGTTTTTATTGTCAATACATGGGTCGTACAGAGATGATTGACGACGATTAAAGTAAATAGGCAATAACTTTACTTGAAAGATTCCACTTTGTAATGCTAATGGTTACAAAAAAGTATAAAATAATATTCACTTTTATACGTGAGTAATTTTAGGCCCCCTTCACACGCGCAAGCTGTTTATCGTAAGCTGATGTATAAACGCTATCAGCATTAGCTTACAGAACTATTTAGAATGCGTGTGTAAGAAATAAAAGAAAAATTAAAGTTAACAATTTTATTAATCTCACAAGAACAACAGTGCTGTTATGATTTCATGTTATTAATCCCCAAGTTATAGTTTTTTTTAATAAGCGCGTTCTTTATAATAACGAGTTATTCATTAGATGTTTACTGTGACTGTATCTGGTTTGAAATCAAAGCTTTATAAATAATTGTTTAAATTTGCGGATGTTTATTCAATAACATTGTACGAAAACTTGTAAACTCACGCAACAGTCTACTTACGTAGCTAAAATCGGTCACTAATAATGGACGATGCAATTACTAACATGTACGTACGTCATTTGTGAACGTTAGCTTGATTGATCACGTCGCTTGTGGCATGTTTTGCATGCCTTAAAACTAAGAAACCAATTACGATTTTTTCTCCAAAAATATCACGACATTGTTATCGGTTAAATTTTTATCGTAAAATGCATTAATAATATTACAGATTTTGCAGGATATACCTCATGATTGTTAGAGAGAAGGCGTTTCTATTACAATGACTATTTAGACAGTTTGTGGTACTCGTACTGCATATTTGTCGGTGATATCGCAACGCCACAGTGAAACTATAACACTATGTCTTATCTCCGCGTGCTAGGTTAGATACTAGGATTACACAAGGGATTATCCTTACATATGGACTATCCTATGCTAATTTGACTACCCTCAAACTAATTCATGCTTGCCATATTACTTCCGGATCCAATTGCTAACAATTTTGTAGTTTTAGTTAATACAACCCTTTTACAATTCTGCTAATAGATATTCCTGTTGAGATATTTTAGTACCAAGCCATTAATTATGTTTAACGTTTAAAGTTGCTTCCTTGTTTACTTGTGCTTAAACTTCGTTTTCAACTACATTCCCGAATATGGTAGATATTTATGGCGCTTGATATTTTCATTAAAATTGCAAAAACGGTGCAGCTACAGTGGAACAAATTTTCTAAAACTACAATCGTAAATTAACTGCACTCAATGATATTTATAAAGCGTCGTATACTACAGAATTGTAATATAATATTTTCACACTGCAAACTTCAAACTCTCATTATCTTGTTAATTTTTGATGTTTTTTTTTGAAAAAATGATCAATTATATTTTCCAGTCGTAACATATTTAAATAATTCTTGACATAAATATATTACAGATAAATATTAATTGTACGATTGTACCCCATTGCACAGCTGACCAAATGGGGCATATTCGATCATATAGGGATTAAAGTAAAAAAATTTGCAAAATCATAATATAGATAATCAGTGTCCAAGTACTTATAATAAATTATAGGTAAGAATTTTTAATTATTCAAATGTGCACTGTGTCCGAATCTACCCTACTCTTCTTCACCACCATTAATAAATTAATTACCACGAACTTTTTCTGACACCATCATCCCAGTTTTAGTTACGAACAATACAACATGATTATTTTAGCTTTTACTTTCATATATTGACGTCACATTTTTCAAAGTAAAATATATAATATTTTGCATAGTTGGTGACATCTGAAAGAAATTCTGTAATAATTCATTTTAAATACATTAAATATTAAATTAAAAACTACTGGTATTATTGTAACCTGCTATTGATTCAACTAAAATATTCCTGCATGTTGTATGTTCCATTGTAAATATACGACAATAACAGAATTTCCTTTATAATAATGAAACAGTAGTTACTCTAGATCCATTGCAAACCCAATCATTCTATCAGCTGAAAATTATTCAAAAATTACAGTAAAACCCTATTACGCTATTCAAATAGACCCGAAAATAAATATAGAAACAGTGTTTAATATTGAGATTAGAAATTTAAATTTCGCGCTTGTAATACTTTTGTTGATTTATATTTATAGAGTTTGAAGAGAACTCTGTTGGGGTATCAGTAAAACATTAATTTAGCGTAAAACTCTTAGTAAAACGCCTTGAATCGAACAAAAGTAATGTAAGTACAATTCAGATATTCAATTAAAATAATGTTGGCTAAGTTAACAGAATTTATAAAAAAATTCAACGTCACTTGAAAATTAAGATTATTATAATTTTAAATTAAAATTAGTAATTTAAACATAACACCAATGTTTCTTAGATAATTTTCCTCAGGAGTAAGGGTAAAGAAATATTTGGCAGGATTCAGGTATCTTAGACAATTATAATTTGGTTAATGATGAGGTTTGTTATCAAAAGGTTAGGTAATGTGGTATTGGATGAGTTGAAGTAATAATAAGTACATACGTGCTATTTGGTTGTTGTAATATATACAAGTGGTTTGTAGGGAAGGTTTTAGATGTCGTTCTATAGCAAACCGCTATCATTTATTTATTTTTAGTATTATTTTTAATTGTTTAAATAATTAAGCAATTAAATAAAGCGATTAATAAAATTTAAAATAATGAATCGAGTTCTTTAAACAACATTTTAACATTCAAAAGAACATAAAAACAAAAATTTATATTCATGATTTTCATTAATTAAATTTCCTAAGTACCCCACTGCAATCTGGATAAAGAACATTTTCATTATCAACTTCCTAACTTTCAAAAGTCAACATACCTCACAGTATACTTTTTAACTTATAATTTTAAAACTTTCATTCGTTGCTTTCTTACACGGGCATGTTCTAAACCAGTAATTTCAAAACTTTGTATGATAATGTGAATCATATTTTTAGAAGCTTGTGCACGATAATTATGAGCAGATTTATATGGTTTTGGATCTTATTTGAAGTTAGTTTCCAATATCACTTGTTCAAAATAGTTCTGATGAGGGAATTTTGAATATGCGCTTCTGAAAAATGTGTTCGTTTTATATTGAAGGTTACTATTATTATGTATTTGAGTAATTTTAAGGCGTAGAAAACCTTGATTTTTGGTTGCTATCATATAGACTGTGTCTCTTCGCAGAATTTGAATGACGGAAAAGATCTTTACAAGTCTCTCTCTCTCTCTCTTCCGTCCATATCCGCTCTGCAAGTTGTGGTGGTATCATTTTGCTATGCTTGGAACTATTCGTCTCCAGTTGTTGCGGTTTTGCGCTTGTCCTCGGCCCGTGAGTTTCCTAGTTCGGTCGATCCAGCGTGTCGGTGATCATCCCCGTGGGCGACTTCCTTCCACTATTCCGTCCACAATCAACCTTTCCATAGCGTCCGTTCTTCTTGCTATATGCTTTGATTGACTGTTTCGACCAATCTTTTGTTTATGTGGAGTTCTTCTATAATCGAGACATTAGTGCGACGCGCCGTCCAGGGTATACGCAGCAGTCTCTTGTAACACCACATTTCAAATGCGGCTATTCTTCATTTGTCAGTAGCTTTAATCGTCCATGTTTCCGCAGCGAAAGTTGCAATTGAAAATATTAATATTTGTACAAGTTTGAGTTTAGTTTTTATTGTTATGGCTCGATCTCTCCAAACTCTTTTTAGTTTCGTCAGTGATGTTTAGGCAATCGTCAATCGTCTTCTAATTTCTAGTTCACATGCACCATTGCTATCTATTGTCGAGTATAAATACTGGAAACAGTGGACTACCTCAAAACTGGCCGCCGTTCCGAGATGCCGCATATCCTCTTCATCTGTTGTTAATATATGACAGTGTCATCCGTATACCGTAAGTTGGTTATTTCCCTTCCAGCGACTGAAACTCCTCCATCCCAGTTCTCCATGACCCGCCGCATGATGTATTCCGTGTATATTATGTTAAATGATATGGGTGCCAGTATGTATCCCTGCCGTACCCCAGCCGACAGTTTGAAAGTCGTTGACAAGGTGTTGCGTCAGACGCTCACTACCGCACTGCTCGTTTCGTATAGCTTTTGTATAATTCTTATTAGGTGTAGGGGTGTTCCCATTTCTTCAAGAATTTTCCATAGTTTATTACATTTCGCCCTATCAAAACCCTTGCTATAGTCTACGAAACACAAACACACTTTCATCTGGAACTTTTCTGCTTTCTCTATTATTTGTCTAACAATTAAAATTTGGAAATAAAATCACGTCCAAGTATATGATAATGGATTAGGATAACGGGTTTGTGGACTCATAAATGAAACAATAGCTTTCAAAGTCGACGTTTCGGCCGCAGCATGCTAGACATCCTCAAACTATATTAAAGAAAAGAGCGTAAGATACATGGTACAGAGGTCAGCATTAACATACCTCGAAAACAATAGATGAAAATCGTTTACAATCAGAAATGGTGTCCGCAAACAGATCACTTTGCCAAACACTGTAGCACGAACTCTTTCATTGGGCCCTAAATTCGGGATAGTCCCATCACTAAGATCATTTCCGATGCACAAATTCTTAGCTGAAGTGGAAAGCTCCATATTTATCTAACATCACAGTTTCGACCTCCGAGAAAGACCTGCTTAGATGTAAGATAATCAACGTCAGACATAATTTCTGTCATAAAGAGGAGGTAAACCGTCCCATCAACAAACAGGTGTGGAGCACTAAGAAGTTCCTTACAGACCATCCGGACTTGCTAGTCGTCAAAGCTGACATGGGTAATTCCACTGTTGTCATGAACAGAGATGATTACCACGAGAGGATGCGCGGATTGTTTGATGACCCAGTTACCTTTAAGAAATTAAACAAGAATCGCACTAACAACATACATAACAAATTCAACGAAGTTATAAAAAAGCTATACGAAAGTGATTTAATTGATTTGGTTACAAGAAAACGGCTCACTACTTACAATGCACAGTTTCCGAGAGCCTATGGACTTCCCAAGGTACACAAGGTTGGCATCCCGCTCAGACCTGTGATAAGCTGCCTGTGTTCTCCGTCGCTGCAACTGGCGCATTTCTTGGTGGACATCCTTAATAATGTTACCCCCTCCTTCCATTTATAGTGCAGAATACCGCGGGAGCTAAGAACGAGATAGTCAACAGTAGGATCCCAAGGGGCCATGCTCTGGTCTCCGTTGATGTGAACTCTTTGTTCACCAACGTGTCTAAGGAGTCCACCTTGCGTGCATTGGAGAATAATTGGGATCTTATTGAACAATTTACAAACATTCCATGACCCGGTTCTTGCAGTTGGTCGCATTAATTTTCGGCCACAGTTACTTTTCATATGACCATCAATTTTATTCGCAGAAGGTTGGAAGTGCAATGGGGGAACCGTGCTCACGAATTTTTGCGTCCTTTGTTATGAACGATTTGCTGATAAATTTTTTTGGCTCGGTGGACTTCAGCATACCCTTCTTACTCATCTATGTAGATGACATTTTGACAGCTGTACCGGAAGAACGAATAGAGCATTGTCTGGGCATACTAGAGGAATACGACAACTTGATTACATTCACTTATGAAAAAGAAGTGGATAATAAGATCTCCTTCTTGGATTTGTCTATAGAGCGATCCGGGGATGGATCGTTGTCGACTGATATAATACAGAAAACCCACGTCCACGGACAGGATGTTAAACTTCTATTCGTTGGGTTGATAAAGACGATGAAGAGAAGAATCGAGGCGTGTGTGTCTGATGATATCTTGAAAACCCGCTTACAAGAACTAAAATCTCTGTTTGTCGTGAATGATTATCCCTCCCATCTGCTCGACCGTGTCCTCTTTGATAGGGGGACAACCCCTACTCGGAGGTCCTCCCTGGATAATAGTGTTGAATTTTCTGAGGGGAGGTACGGAAAAATTACTTTTCACCCGTGGCTGGCTGACAGTATCAAAAAGCTGGTCTACAAGGTGGTTTATCCGGAAAGATTTCAGCTTGCTTTCCACAACCCCTTTACCTTAGGTAGAATCCTCTTTTTATCGACCAAGGACAAAATACCCAATTTGGAAAGAAACAATGTAGTCTACAGAGTTAATTGTCATGAGTGCAATATGGCATATGTGGGTCAAACCAAGCAACACTTGAAGAAGAGATTAGAACAACACAAAAGAGACATTCGGATAGCCAGAAAAACAACCGGTTTGTCGGAGCATATGGTGGATACATCACATACATTCTTCCCAGACGAGGTGGAAATTCTTGACACCGAGAGCAACTGGAGGAAAAGATTATTTCTGGAAGCCGCCTACATTGCAACGACCGACAGCAACATAGACAAGGTGACTGATTTTGATTACATAGCGGGTGGCTACTCCGGTATTCTCAAGGTATTTGTTGATAAGACGATGGATGTCACCTGATCTATCGTTCCTTACCTGATATGACGTGACGGGGTGTATCTGCGATGGATATTTTTAATATATGGCTGAACTACTGATTGCTTTGCAGTTCTATGGTTGGGGGAAACAAGACGCGTTATGTCTACTGGTTACACCCTTTCGAGTGACATATACGTTGTGGGGCTTCTGCAGCTATTTGGTGGACATCTTGCAGAGCGGTGTTAATTTTATACTCGGTGAGAATTGTGTGGTGATGGCATATTCGTGTTATTTCAGATGGTGTGGCTCGTTATCGTTCCACATACTTTACAAGGTCTTTCATATTTTAATTTGCATTATTTCGTGTTAGTTTTACATTGTGAAACATTCTGTTTTAAATTTTAATGTCCATATTATATAATTGTTTTAAATGTTTTATAATCCACGACAATCTCTCTTTAGAGATATGATATATTGTAACTGTACGCCACCGAATATGTAAGTGTCATCTGTTTGCGGGCACCATTGCTGATTGAAAGCGATTTTCATCTATTGTTTTCGAGGTATGTTAATGCTGACCTCTGTACCATGTATCTTACGATCTTTTCTTTAATATAGTCATGAGGATGGCTAGCATGCTGCGGCCGAAACGTCGACTTTGAAAGATATTGTTTCATTTATCAGTCCACAAACCCGTTATCCTAATCCATTTAAAATTTGTTCTCGCGTACCCTTTCCTGGTACAAAGCCTGATTCTTCCTGTGCTATTTGTGGAAGAAGAAAGGATCGTAGTATGCCGGCTAGTATGTGTAGCCCAACCTTGCTTACATGAGAGACCAATGCTATGGTTCTATAGTTATTGCATAATAGTGTCGGGGTTCCCTTTTTGTGTATAGGAATTAGAATGCATGGATGTAGCCCATTTTTAGGACCATTTTTCAGATGACCATATGCACTGATATATTAATTAGAATTTAAGAACGACTTATTAAATAGACAGGGCCGGTTTAGACGTGGAATTGTAGGGTGTAGTGACCGAGTGAAAATCGCTAATTTAACCTCAGAAGTTCATCGTTCACTTTACGTGTGATGCATTATAGGGACATTAATTTTTTAAATTAAACTACCCTAAACTATAATTATGCTGCGCGAAAAGGTAAATCGGCCGGCGGATGCTCAGAGGTGCATCAGCCTGGTCGATCTTAGGTTAGTGTTAGAAACCGATTTTTTTAGCATTAGAACGTTAATAGTTTTAAACACCAGGAAAATCTACATCCGTTGTTCATCAATGGTGCGCGAGAAGGTAAATCGACCGCTCAGAGGTGTATCAGTCGGGTCGAGCTTAGGTTAGTGTTAGTGTTAGAAAATGATTTTTTTCCGCAAGTTGAGCGTTAAAAGTTAGAAGCACCAGAAATGTCCTGAATCTGGATGGCTCAACAAAAACACCGTCCGCAAAGAAATTCTGCATCGAGTCCTGAGTGGCAAACGGTAATTACAATTTCTTGGTTTGATCCTGCATGTAAACAGGTGCATGTCAGAGGTCCCTCAGTTTCGAATCATTTTATAAAAATGGTGTCAAATGTTAGAGCATCGTTTGAGCCTGAATGAGCTACCGTTATTTTCGTTTGAGCTTCAAAGGTCGCGGAGTTATTCGGAAAACACTTTTGGGGGACCGTATACATGATGCCCCTCCCCTAGTATCAAGTTTTTGGGTGAATTTGGGGTAAAACGTTAGAGCATCGTTTGAACCTGAACGAGCTTCCATTATTTTCGTTTGAGTCTATAAGGTCGCAGAGTTATTCGCGAGAAACTGCTGGGGGGAAAAGGTAAATCGGCCGCTCAGAGGTGCATCGGGCGGGTCCAGCTTAGGTTAGTGTTAGTGAACGATTTTGTTTTCGTAAGTTGAACGTTAAAATTTAGAAGCACCAGAAATGTCAGGAATCTGGATCGCTCAACAAAAACACCGTTCGCAAAGAAATCCTGCGTACGGTCCTGAGTTGTCAACGGTAATTAAAAATTCTTGGTTTCATCCTGTATGTAAACTCCCCTCATCCATTTTAACCTTGGAGGGCAGTTTACAGGTCAGCTTAAATGTTGACCTTTTGGCCCAGAGGGCAGTTTACACGCTCTTTGGAAATCTACCTGGAGGATGAGGGCAGTTTACATATACCCGTAACCCCCTTGCTATCTAAACAAACACGTTTTTGTCTTTTCTTAAATGTAGGTACGCAAGGAGAAAGTTATTTCGATTGGCTACTTTTTAAATAAGCACCCGACATAATAAATTTCTAATTGATTGCTTATGCACTTCTGGTAACAAAACTGTTACATACACTCAAAGAAAATAATAGGTAAAATCAACTAAAAAGAGCATATGAAACGGCGTCTATCTAGTTTCATGGTTAAATCAACCACAAAATAATAGTTAAACCATTTTTGTTACCATACAATTTTAATTGTTATTTTGAACTAAGAAATAGTTGGTAAACAATTTTTTTAGTTAAGTATCAATGTTTAGTTTTACGACAACTTTATCGTATTTGTTCATATAAACAAATTAATAGTAGTTCAGTATATTATTTAATATTTATAATAAAAATATAATAAATAAAAATATTTAATTTTTGTAATTAACCATATTTCTTCGTTTCAGCTGTTAAATTTTAACAATTTTAAACAATTTGATCAATTATTTTATTAACAACTCGACACTATTTACAATATTATTTAATCATTAATTATGTTTCCATCCCTCCGTATCTGTGTATCTGGAAATAACTGAAAATTTATAAATCACTTAAAATTTACTTACATTTTTTTACTTAAACGAATGTTGATTTTTGATGATCAATTTCATTTATTATAATTCATAGATTTTAAAAATATCAGTGTTAAATAAAAATAAAAATAAAATATTTTCTGAAATGTTCCTCAGATCAATTTTATATTATGAATTATTTAAAAATAATGCATGTTGCAGAAAAGGTGAAACTATATCTTTCCTTACTGCTCTAATGAGAAGCAGTTTGGAGAAGATAAAGTCCACGCAGAAGGTAAGAACCTTCTATTTTTAAATGCGTGGGGCCCTGATCTTAGGTCAACTAGCTCTTTGATGGAAACGTCGGTATGCGAGGGCCATGGGTCGTGTAAAAACGCCTCGGAGAAACTCAAGGAAGCAGCTTTGCAAACACACACAAAATAAACTTAACAATAAAATAAAAATAAACATAAAAATAAACAATACGATGTTCATTGCTACAAGGCATAAAGATATTCGATGTATTATGGTGTTAATATGGCGCCAGTGGACGTAACAACAGTAGCCCACTACAGTAGCCGACCAGAACGGCACAGTAGCGACCTCATTGCCACCAAGAATCACCACCCCGACAAACAATCGACGGAACACTCGAATGGTCATATAAAAATCCCATAAAGGTAACCACATCGAGCTTCCGACGATAAAACCAAGCGGCACCGACCCCGGTGCAATGCCGCACCCTGTATATATGTAGGTCGCACATCGCAGCCTTTATAAAAATAATATTAAATCATAATTAAACACAAAAAAAATAAGAAACATAATTATTAAAAATACAAGACTCGAACGTAAGACACCCACTTGGAAGTCTCATCGTCAATGCATTTCACCATACGCCGCTCGATGTTATAACGTAGAAATAATACACAGTTCGAATTCATTTAATTAAAACAAAGCATATTAATATAATTAAATATTAATTACCAATCAAGCATTAAATTCAAACACAAATGTACCTCTACGTTTGCGAACGCAAATGAGATAAGATAGGCGTAATCATCTCGTTGCAGGAATATAAAATATTAAAAACCATTGCAATATGGGATATAAAAATGCAAGACAAAAAGGAAAGACAAACCAAAGTGGTACACATAATTAAAATAAAAAACATTAAAAAGACCAAGGGTGAACTTCGTATTCGAGCTTCTGGTATTAAAAAGTGGCCAATTGAATAAGAAATACTGTGAAGCACCCAACAAAAGAATTAGGTAACTCACCAATTGAGCGGATAAAAATCCTTCCCAGAAATTATGGGCGAGGGTGGTCCGTCCAGAACACATGGCACGACAAAAAACCATCATCCTCCAATCACGAATGCAAATCCCTTCCTGGGATGGAAACAAACAAATTCCATATAATCACTCGGATTGTCGGACTGAAATCCCCAATCGAAACCATATCTTGCCATCTTGAAACCAACCCCCATAATCACTCCACAGTACATAAAATGTCGACCTTCTCGTACGAAAATTCTAACCAAGACCCCCGATGCAGCGCGCAGCACGACTCGCGTTCCGGAAACAGATAACAAAATATGGCAGAGTGTCTACACCACCATCTCATTCAATTGAAATCAAATGGCAGTGGCCAACCAAATTGATGTACAAGGTTGATCATAACGGATGTAAAGTCCAAAATCCGTTATAAAGGGAGAAACACATGTCATACTTTTTTATAAGCATTATAATTTATTACATTAACCAGCATTTATTTAAAATAATTTATAACCACGTGTAATTTTTTTTTTTAAATTAAGACAAATAAATAACTGTTATTAATTAATAAAAAGAAAAAAATACAAGCATTATAATTTATTACATTAAATTGAATTGATGTCAAAATTTTTTAATTAAATTTGAAAATTTTTTAACTGCTTAATTTTAAAGAAATCTTTAGTTTTTGATAGATGTTGCTATTTTTAAACACTAAACATTGTAGGCTCTTGCACGAATATTTTGAAAATTTTGCCGAGTCAGTCGCTTGAAATTAATGTCAAAATTTTTAATTAAATTTGAAAAATTTTTAACTGCCATTATTTGCGCGCTTGTTTATAATGCTTGATTGTGAATTTTTTTTAATTTTTGATAAATGTTGCAATTTTTAAACACTAAACTTTGTAGGCTCTCCACGTAATTTGAAAATTTTGCTGAGTCACTCGCTTGAAATTAATGTCAAAATTTTTAATTAAATTTGAAAAATTTTTAACTGCTATTATTTGCGCGCTTACTTTTAGTGTTTGTTTTTGAAGAAATTTTAAATTTTTGATAAAAGTTGCTATTTTTAAAAACACATTTTGTAGTCACTTTGCAACGTGTATTTTAATAATAAATATTTCATTTATTAAAATACACAAATAATTTGCAGGCTAAAAATGTTACTTGGGTTTCAACTGATACATGTAAACAAGATTTTTCCTAACAGCATTCGGAAATAGAACAAGGCCAATAATTAATGTTCAATATTTGAGCTCCGAGCAACATGTCTACTCCACGAGGTTTCTTGAATGAACATGCATTTTAACATATTTGTATTTTTCAATTTCAGAAAATATTCCAAGATACCGTTAATTTAGCTTGATTAATTTATAAAATCAAATTTTTTTCAAAAAAGTTTTATACTGTTTTTTGAAGGTGTTAAGACTGTAATTAAACAAATTGCACGATCAGCACATTTTTGTATCACTAGGCGGAAAGAACTGAAAATTGCAAATGCATATTCAGCGTGTACATAATATGTTCCTGGGGTCTTAAGAAAAAATACAATATCATAAAGGTCGGTAGCAGAACAATTTTATGTTTACATAAACATATCAACTAGTTGATTTTGCTGTAATATTTGTTTATATAACAATTATAAAGGTAAGCAAACTATTACTATGTTAGATTTAACCATTTGATAATAGTTAAATGTAAAATTGAACGCATTGGTAGTTTGATTTTACAAAATTTAACAAATTAATAGTTAGATGACAAAATAATAGTCAAATGTGCCTATTTTTTAAGTAGGTTTTCATTTTGTTGTGCAACAATTTTTTAGTAGTTGTAATAACAATCCACTTTGGTTTGAAAATACTATTAATGTAGTTTGATTTTACAAAATTGACTAGATTGTTAGCTAAACATTTAATTTAGTTGAATTAACCTTGTTACGTTATTAAATTTTAATATTTTTTGAACTACGACAATTTTCTGTTTCCAAATGTGTTATATTCAATTATATCCCACAGTCATAATTTTTATTTTATTTCAACATTCACAGAACCTACCCCTATTATACTAATTTATTTGTTCAGATTTTGACAAGAAGTAAACAATTTTAAAATTAAAAAGTGTTCTGAGAACACATGTTATATACAAAATAATTTTAGTGAATAGGAGTTTACAAGTATTACAAAAAATTCAATTAGTTTTCACAGAATTTTTAGTCGCCTGAAATCAGTTAAAGTCATATTGCACCATTTGGAGAGCAATAAATTAGTCTATTTATTGTCAGGTTTGAACGGTTTATCGTCACATTATATCTAGTTCAATTTAATAATTGTCAGTCACAAATAGAACCAATTTCTATGATTGGCTGTATAAGAAATATGTTAAAATCATTGGTTCCCCTATTTTAATTAAAGGATTTCTTAAATTTTAAAAAGAAAGGAATCATGCATTAAGTTGACAAACTCTGAAGAGGTTAGATGTAAAATTTGTACATCTTACATAAAAATCAACTTATTCAATTTTACACAATTCTAACTATATGTTAATAAGTTAATCAACGACTAGAATAAACCAATTATAAGTAATCAACAAATGTGCAAAACGCCAAAATATAATAAATTATATTGGCTAATAAAAACGCGTTTCTAATGATTAAAAAGGGAGATAATTTGAATTTTTCCTAATTGAAGTGAAGCGAGAAAATTATAAATTAATAATTAATAAATGTGTGCGACGCTAAAATAATAATTTAGTTGATACAAGTGCGAAATAAATAAATAAACAATATTAATTAAAAATATGTTTCCATTGTGAGAACAAGGACAATTTTAAACTTTTACGTATTGGAATGGTGCAAGCAATAAGAACTTTCGATTAATGAAGATTATTCCAAGTTATTACATTCCAAAAACTTACTAAGGTAAATTTTTAATTTAATTTTAAGATAAATAGTGTGATAGGACATTCTTTTTTATAATTTTTAATATTAAACTTGTAGTTAAATTATAAACGCCACTTAGGCATACTTTCATAATTATATTGTTTTTGTACAAATTAATTTTTATTTGTTTATTATATTTAAATTTTTGTAGTTGTTATGTTTTTTATTCTTCATAAAACCTCTCCTTATTTAGTGAAACTTATAAACATAAGAGCCTGAGATAAGTAAGAACCGGTGAGTATTTTAGCCAGGGTATAATTCACGTATATGTGAGATTATTGGAATCTCTGATTGCCAATTAAAGTCAGGGGTTAGCAACAACCTATACTATTTCTTTGAGTGATGTACTTTAGGCATCGCTATCTAACAGTTTACTAGATCGTCAGACGGGAAGTTAAGAGAATTTGCTCGTAATATATTTCCCCAACACCATTTTTATGGTATGATATGAAAATTGAGTTCCTCTAGTGGTCTCCACCCGAGCATACTGGCGAACTCGGCCGGAGTGCAGTTTAAGGTGGTTCTCAAGATTAACTTTGGTATGATTTTTGTTTACCATGCACAAGCCGACAGATGTTACCTAGAGTGATCACACCAAGTGACAAGAAATTTTCGGGTTGCTAGATGTCTGAGTGTTTTAGGCAATTTTTTAAAAGTCAGAAAGTCACTGAACGACGTCAATGTTGCTAATAATGGTTCCTGGCAAACCGCAGAACCAGGAGGTGATACTGATATCCTTATACACTCTGGTCGATCAACCTTCTAGAGGTAAATTTAGAGCTCATGGAGGTTTTAGACAAGCCTTGAAATAAATAGAATTTCTTTCACAGCGGTTTCTGCATGCCATATGAATGACATGTATTCCGATTTATGTTCGTAAATTACCCATCCAAATTTTGTCCAGTCCTGTTATTTAATTAATAAACTTCCTGACTAGTAATTTCAAGATTTTAATTGCCGCCGAAAAAAAATTTCATATTTTATTCCTGTTAACTGCACCTTACTTTGAAATCCCCTGGATAGCATTTTGAGGAGAAATTAGACGTTTTCTTTAATCGGAATTCAGTTCAATAAATGAACTGGGCCAACTGGGCCAATCAGACCAACTGGGCAAATGAAAAACCCATCGCAAGAAGAAATTAATGCTTTGATTGCAACGAGCCGAAGGGTTCGCGTTAGGTTCGATAGTCAATTTTACTTATATTATTTGTATCTTGAGGTGACATCTTCAGGTTTTCCCAATTTTACATTTTTTTATCATTTTATATTTTAGTGTACTGCAAGTTGCGAGTTGAGAATTCCTGTTGGGTTTTATTATGCACTTTCCCGCAGTTGAAACGCGACGCGGTTCAACTTTATTAGCCATATTCATGCCGCTTGACCTTATGACACTGTTGCATGGATATGACTAATCAAGTCTAAACGTTTTACCTAATCTTTTAGTATCGTAGCGATCCTAGAATTAGAGACGAAATATTGAAGTTCCAAGCAAATAATCGTTTCGGTAGCGCCATGGTGTAGCGCATGTGTTCACAGATTAATGAACATTTTTTCAGCACGTATAGTAAATAAAACCACCTTTTCGCTATTAATTAATACTAATCGGTTCTTTACTCTTCTTTCTAGGTGACTCTTAGGTACATTCATTTCTTCGCCTTATAGAAAACTTGACTATGTCTGTTATGCTGCTCTGTTCTCTAATAAATTGATTTCTCACTATATCCATTTTGGTTTTTCCCACTAAACGAGGATTTATGTATTCCGCCATAACCAATAACCTTGGGATTGGTTAGGATTGGGATTATCATAACCAACGATGATCAAAATTCTTTCATAAGCTTCCAGAAATCAGTTTAATGCATTTTTCTGATGTTTTTCTTATCTGCAAAATAACGAATAAAAAAATTAATTTCTATTGTTTATTTGTCTTGCAAATTTTTATATTTTAAGATAATAATACGACATCAATCAAAAATAAATTTTAGGTGACTATTTTTCTACTATACAGGTACTAGGTAGGTATGTGTCGTGTTATGGAAACTTAAAAGTAAACAGAAGTTTAACAACTTTGTGGCTGGTACATAGGAACTTTTATTACTTTTGTAGTTCATATTTTAGTGCAACTTTCCATTAAAACAAAAAATATTATGCACTAATGTACCCACTTAATAAAGAGCCTTAAGTTAAAATTTTGCATTTTAAATAAGTTGGCAACCTCTTTTATGTATTTTAGTTGGAAGGTAATTTTTAGTGTAGTGTTTTTATGAAACTACACCGAGTAATGAACAAAAAGTAAGCTTACTACAGGGAAATGATACAATAAACGAGACATAGTGGTAACAATAGAGGCGCAGCGATGTGTCAAACAAGTAAGTAGAATGAATTATTATTCAAATTCTCTAGCAGACTAATTGCAGTAAACAAGAAACGGGCAGCAAAGACCTTCAGAGCAGCACAATAATACAGAAAGTCGCGGAAGACTTTAAATTACATCGAGACTTACACAAGCATTCCTTGCATACTAAATCTTAGTTTATATAAACATATTACACACAATCAGTGCCGGATTTTATTACAAGAATCTGACTTTATAACTAGTTTATGTAAAGGAGTAAATTTTGAAATTATTATCATACTGCGGCATTTTATATAAAATTGTAATTCAAAATTACATTTCGCTCTAATCACTTTTGATGTGATTTTTAAGAGAGTTGATATTACCACTCTATTATTAAAACACCTCCATTTTACTCAAAGTTTTAATATTTAATTATTTATCCGAGTTGAAAACAAACCGGATCTTCATTAAAAGCTTTAGTGAATAATAATGCCTTGTAAGCCAATTTGAAATATTTGAAAGTGGAGAACTCTTAACAAGAAAAAAGCTAAGATTGCAAGTTTCATAAAAGTGCTCTACAAATTACAACACAATAGTGTGGGAGGGTTTTCAGGTGAAGCTGGACACGGTAAAAACAGAAGAGGATAACGCAGCTGCTTTATGAGGCAGCTAATTGGGATTCATTACATCGTCCAGGGTCCTGTGGGTTTGGTGCATTTTCCGATTACGCCCGACTTATTCATCTCACTTACTCTGATTTACAAAGTTTATTACGGTTAGTTCTGAATTGGACTACTTGTTTCAGAAAAATATTCCGAGCTTTTAAATCTTTAGACTGTTATTGATTATTTCCATTAATTATTACTAATTAACATTTTACTTACAATGTCCTTCACATTAATCAAGCACGTAAATTAATAATAAAAATGTTTTATGACACACTTATGATTCAAAAGTTTTAATTTATTATTTAACTTTGATAATTATATTTATGTATAATTAAAATAATAAATTTTATTTTACTAATCCTTTCGTTCGTAATCCGTCTTGAAAGAAATTTATATCCTAAACTTTTATATTGCTGCGTGAGCTTTATAATGGCTACGTCATTCAATTGAACTGCTATAATATACAAGTTGACTTGGTATACAAGAAAAAATTATTATGTGACATCAGTAGCAGTGTCTTATTTTTATATTTTCTCAAAAAAAGTTAACTGAATTAGAACTTAGGCGTTGGTGGAGTATATATGTAGCAGGACAGATGCTTCAGTACTAAGCTAGAAGACTTCATGAGCCACAATGCTTAATCCGTGGATTTATTCCCTCAGGTTATCTGAACCGTATATCTTTGGAGGACCACGGTCTAACCTAGCATACTAATAGTCATGTTACAGATTGTACTGATAAATAGTTACCACAGCCAATGTAGTAGATATTTATTAGGGGATTTGTGATGGTAAACTTGTTAGATTAATTTGCAATTCAACAATTATATTTTCTATTAAATATAGTAGGTGTAATTGAAATCTTAGAATTTCCGCGTGAAATTTTTGTCCTCATAAATAAATATTGTAGACAAATCTTAATCTTGCAATTTCAACTCATTTCATCTCAATTTCTCTGTCACGAACCACATTTTTTTGGCGAAGTCAAAGCTGCCAACTTTAGAACTGCAGTAAAAACTTTGTCCTTTGGGAAACAAAAAGGTTTTGAAGTAAGACATGATTCCTCTTCTTTCTGAGTTTTAAACAAAGACCAAGATTCGTTTAATTTGATCTCATACCGCAGTTTCTTGTAAAAAAACTTTTCTAATTCCATTGAGTGGGAATAGCAGTAAAGTAAATTTAGTTTTTACATACTAAATTTTTAAATTTACATTGATCTTGTTCCATTATTCAATGTTTATATTTTCTCAAGTTTTACTTCGAAAAACTTTTCTTTTGCTATAAATTAGTTGTGCTCAGTTTTTATATGAATGATATGAATTTTCTATATTGATATTGACAACTTAAAGTAGGTACATAAAGCTGTCTTCTTCAGCCAGTTGCTATTCTAAACTTATAAATTAATAAAAAGAAAAATGTTAAAAATAGAAAAAGTACATAAAGTAACCTTTTTGGAATAAAATAGTTTTGAGTTTTCCAAGATAAATTCAAAAAAATTCCATATACAAAAACTAGCTATATCTACCAACCACAGGTATGAAATTCAAGATTGTAAGGTTAACTGAAGATATCGATATTTCAGCTGCTATCACTTTCAGATGATAAAATTTAATAACGCTGAAGTTTTACAATAATAATTGATACAATGCAGGTACGAACTATGAAGATAAAATTTTATATTAGTTGAAAACATTTTCTTTTAGAACGAACTTATGGTATCTATGTTTGATTATTGCGTTAGAACATGCAATTTCATATTCAGCTTTCGCAGTTTTGTTAAAGAAAGCAAGTTAAGTAATACCTGGAAGGGTAATACCATAGTTCCACTTTAATGTCTTACTCGTTTAACCGAAATTATAACAAAATGTTTTAAAAAGTTGTAGTCGGGAAATTATTAGATGCATAGGTAATTTTTTTAGATTTTAGTCGTCAAATTATATGCGTAAAGTAGGTTATCTTATTGTATCGCGCATATCAGATGAAGGTTAAAATACTAAGCGGTGCAGCCACTAACATGGCAAAGTTAATCTGTAATTCAGTATAATAACGCTCTTTATCAATGTCACCGTTGGCTAAAGGGGTGTGTTTAAGTGGAGAAAGGACGGTCTGCAGCCTCTCCAGGCACTCGTTTCAGCGACAGCCTGATTTTCTGCTCGGTTTCGTTTCTATTCTCTTGCATGCACACATTCATATTCATGCGCCCACTCACTTAACACGCCACTCTTCAACCACTTTCCTTAGTCATACTTAATACCTTATACACTATTAAACTAATAAATTAGCGTTTTTGAAAACATAATTACATATAAATGTCGCAATTGTATTTTAGTCAAATTTCAATGAATTAGATTTTAATGAAATGTTATGGAAATGAGGTACCATTATTGAAGCAAACCACTTATTACTTGAAAAGCAATTATAACTTCACTTTCTGCCTATTGCATAAAGCAACCTATATAAAACTTGAAAAATTTGGTTAAAGTTTTTAGGATAATATATTCAAAAATCCAAATATGAAAGAAATAAGGTTTAAAAATGTGGTTGCAATTTGCATGCAATGCAGATACTTCCAAAATCTCACTGAAAATTAACATCGCAAAAATTACATTTCGATTACAATCAATTGCGCCAAGAATCGGCTTACCGCTAGTTTTATAGCTACGAATTTAGAAACTATTTTAGTCTGGGAGCTGTTAGTTGGTCGTATAATACGATCTCGATTATCACCTGATACCGGTTTGCGGATTTGGTTTTCCTAACCAAAACAGTCTTTTAATAAATTCTGACTATGAAACCGCATTGTATGAGGTTGGCACATTTTATGTTGGTGGAAACTGCCAGATTTATGGAAATTATTTACTTTTAGGACTTTCAGTCATTAAGGCGCAACTTTAGAAATGTAATAAAAAATTATTTATTTATAATGTTATTGTAATGAAGAAATGTTTAATTAAAGAATGAAGAGGGTAGTAACAATTAAGGCGCCAAGTGAAAGTAAGTCGGGTTAGAATTTTGAAGTTAGTGATTGGGCGGGAGTAGAACAACAAATCAGAAGTGTAGAAAAGATAATATAAGGGTATCTAATCCTCATCCAAAGAAATAAGAT
This sequence comes from Podabrus alpinus, assembly GCA_932274525.1. Taxonomy (NCBI): domain Eukaryota; kingdom Metazoa; phylum Arthropoda; class Insecta; order Coleoptera; family Cantharidae; genus Podabrus; species Podabrus alpinus. The sequence continues at coordinate 58,914,817 of OW026457.1, read as the reverse complement.
AAGGGCATTGAAATTTTGAAAAATAAAAGTTCATAGGAAATTTAATTAAAATTATATTAATTATAAAATATTATAAAATTATAAAATATTCCACGTTAATCTACCTATTCAACATTAGGTCACTACTGCGGACTTGTAATTCGGTCTTATGGGTTTATCACGAGATGTTGAATCTTTCACGCTATAAAATATTCTGAATGTATCTCGACAGTTTCGCGTTTAATCATGCTGAAATAAATCGTTAGAAACCGCTTGCACATGAAGTCATGTGGACTACGTCACGGACGACAGAGGTTACATGTCGCTTATATGATGGGTAAAGTTACGCATCTAAAATATGCATTGCTTATTTGTTTGCAATAATTCAAAATATTACATTATCCGTTATATGGAAGGATGATAATATATAACCATATTTATTTGTTCTGCCACTAAAATAGCTATTACAATAAATTAGTATTTTAAATTAAAGTCTGTAATAGTGAGTTTTTAGTTCAAATAACCCGCGTGATTTTCAACTAGAAAGAAAGTAAAGGTAAGGTCAGACTAGGCTACTTTTGCTGCGCACGCTTTTTACTTTGGCTGCAAAAGCTGCATGTCAGGCTCACACACAGAGTCAAAGTAGCCTGCAGCACGCAGCTTTTGCAACTACGGCTGCAAAAGCTGCGTCAAAAGATACAAACCTACTAACAAATGCTCACACATAGCTGCTTTTCCTTCGGCTGCAAAAATTGCAACGACTGCAACCGCTAAAGTACTTTATAGCTAATAATTATTCGTGAGTAGGGGTGCGCGATTATGAAATTTCATAATCGATTATCGATTATAAAAAATAATCGATTTTTTTCGATTAATCGATTATTAAAAATAATCGATTATGAACTCATAGTCGATTATGAACTCTTTGTCATTTTTTGCACTACATTAACTATTATCGAAACCATGCATTTCTCCAAAAAAAATTCATTAAGAATAATTTATTGATTTAATACTTTAATTTTTTAATACATGAATTTTTTATATTTTTCTAATTTTTAATAAGGTCAAAAATAAATTAAAAACCAGGATATAAAAATCTCGGAGCGATTGCTTTCGGTCGAAGAATGTAGTAAGATTTTGCAAACATCGCGTTCAAGAGATAAATATCACGTGTTGGAAACGTGTTTGTCACAAGAAGCAAGAAAAAAATTTCTTAGCAAGCATGTTTGTAAAATTTGTAATTGCAGGTTTATTTTCACAATCGATTATTTCTATAATCGATTAATGAAATAATCCATTATTCGAATTACGGTGACGATTAATCGATTATATGCGCACCCCTATTCGTGAGTATTGTGCGGTCGTTTGAAACAACAAAAATTGTGTGTGTTATTTGATTATATAATATTATAATTATATTATTTATAATTATAGATTATATATTTGATTATAGATATAGCGTATTCGTATTTGATTATATATAGACCGCGTTCGATTTGGAGCTATTTTCGCTTCGTGGCGCCAACAAACACTTTTTGCCCGTTCGGTTTCCCACTTACTGGGAGGCATTGTAAATTAAAAAGCTGCACAGCTACTCGCAGCAAAATATTAAACCAAATGAATATTTTTTTACTGCGATAGAATATATGGTTTGTCAGGTGCATTTACTGAATTACGTTTACTCAGCGCATGATGTCACCCAGGACATTCCCCGGAGCAGCTTATCAGTTAGGTATCAACTTACAGTAGGCAGCTTAATTACAGTTGCGAATGCAACACATAAAATTTGCACTCACACTAAACTGCTTTTAACAGCGTACGCAGTACACCACACGTGCAGTTTTATGAATGAAATTAACAAATAAAATCAAAATAAAATGGATTGGTCAGGAAAAATTGATGATTTAATCAAAGATAAAACCTACGAGCAACATCGGAGGGTGCATACAAAAATAAAAAATTATATTTTATTTAAATGTGAAGCTGCACCGCTACTCGCAGCAAAATATTAAACCAAATGAAGATTTTTTACTGTGAATGCAACATACAAAATTTGCACTCGCACTAAGCTGCTTTTAACAGCGTGCGCAGTAACCACATGTGCAGCAGTGTGCACTTTTATCGGTTGCAGTGGTGTTCACACACAGCTACTTTTGCTGCGCGCAGCAAAAGTAGCCTAGTCTGACCTTACCTTAAGGTATGTAAAAGAGTCACAGTAGGTTTTGGGTAAAAATTCCACAAAGTTAAAAGACGGTCTTACGCTTAGTACCGAAACTTGGCTATTTCGGACACCAGCCTCTTTTACGACCGTAGATGGACTTGACGAATCGGCGTAGCTCTGTAGTTTTCATACCAAGTCCCGAGAGCTGAGTGGCAACTGGTTGCATTTGTGGGTGCTTCTAAAATACAGCACAAAAAAATATAAAATCCAAATTATATTAAACCCACTAAATAAATTCAAAACCTACTATGCCACTGTAATACATTAAGCAAAACATGTGATGATGTAAATATTTTGACTATCAAAATTAATCGCATACCCCTATTTTGAAGTTTCTGTAACTGTTCAACATGCCATTGTTGCCTATAAAAAGAACAGACGAACAATATTCGAAATGCGGTTTGTAACGAAATGTTATATCGTAATGTAACGCAATTCATTACGACTTCAACTGTTATCCCACTTTGTATATGGCAGCTTTTACAACACCCTGTATGTTGCTTTATTTTCATTGAGTTTGAATTTATTAAACTATCGTTATCGCTATCGCTCTTGACAAAGTGACCGGCATTCTAATTTTTGCATTATTTTCCTGAATATGTCATAAAAGTAAGGAAAATTTTAAGGAAAATATTAAGTAAGGAACAAATTGGCATCCGCCATTTTATGCCTAGAAAAGAACTGTTTTCATTACCAACAACTGTCGAACAGCGTTGTTTACCATTAAGTTCAGACACCTGTGGAAATCCATTAGTAACAAGGTGGTAACAACTCAGATTTGTTGTAGATACGGCGACTGGTTCATCGTATCCAACTACGATTGGCCTTTTTGCGAGGTTAACAGTTATCAGTTCTGTGTAGGAGAAAAACAACAACCCATTTTTCTATCATTACGTGTTGGTTTTGGGTACAATCGAATTAAGAAAACCCACATTGTCAGCTGAAATAAGGTTGTGTGAACGCTGCGTGCATGACAGGTTTGAGACCATTATTTTATTTTCTTAATTGTGGCATTTTTATCAAGCCATAGTGTTCTTATCAACTATCTACTTTCAGAAGTTACACGGGGGTTGTTGAGTTGTTGACATATAATAACTTACTTATACTCACTCATTGCCTATAGATTCTTTCTAATCTTCATACAAAATCATTTAAAAAAAAGGTGGTTGCTTATCAAAATATATAATTTGCTACAAGGCTCCTCCTCCGCGTCATTTATATAAAAAGTTTGCTAGTAGGTTTCTAGCAAAATGTGACATGAGCGAAAATTACGTTTGGTGTTCAATACTAACCCAATAACTACCGACCCAAGAATAACAGTATTTGAGAGTATATCTAATAGCCAATAGAGTTCCTGGTTTCTCTATTTTCGAAGGTTATGGGGCCATTAGGCTGCTTGACCTTCTAGTTAAAGTATAACAAGATTCATTTTTGAAGGTAATATACTATTTTTCTAGTTTACTGCGCGAATGTGAATTGGCTAACCCTGCGCTTAGCATACTTGTTGTAACAGTGGATACAGGAAATCCAGTCACAGGAAATCATGAATCGTAGGTAACAAACTGTATGACTGCATTTTAAGTGTCTCTTCTCAACATTTACCTATTAAATCTTTCTTACCTGCTTTATTAAATATTGGAAAACGGTTATACTACGATGTTATGAACAATAATTGTTATGTTTTCTTTAAGGTTACAAGTCTATGATTATTCCTACATGATTTATTGTACGCATTGAAGTCGATGGACAAAACAAAGTCAGGCTTACAATTAAATATTTACAGTCTATAATAGCTTACTGATATAAAATATTCTCAAAGAGAATTCGAATTAAATGCATGCAATTATATATATTGTATTCTTTACTGGAAGTTATCGGATACTAATAATAGCGTTCGAAGGTACAATTATTAATTCACAATCTTAATTTAGAATGTACGATGTTTTATAAAAGATATATTAATATACGTAATAATTAATTTAGAAGTGGTACTAAAATTACTATCATAAACAATCAATTAATTACAAATAAATATTAACAGATTGCTGCAAATTTTATAATCAAATCAGTAATCAGATGTATTCATTTGATTTAATAAAAAGTAAAGGCGAGTGTCATTATTATTTTGGATTGTCGTTCCGTTCCCTGTTTTTTTCATCATAATAAATATTATTTAGCTTAATACAATAAATTTGCATTGCAATGTATCTATTAAGTCTAGGTATAGAATTGTATTTCCGTTCTGCTAATATCTTTGGTTAATTCACTGCATATGACGTAGGTTTACAAATACCTTTGATGGTCAAATCAGCACGATACTTATAGTACACATCCTGGAATGTCCGCTCTAAAAGAATCTTCGAGTTGTACTGCGGCAGTGTTATTTACAACGTGGGTGTTCTATTGACGATCATGAGCTAGCGAAGAATATGACGACTAGAATTTTATTTGTGTTGAGATTTTTACAGTGGTATCTACAAAAATTAATGTTAAATCTATTTAAAAAAAGCAAGAATTTACACAATATGACTTGGAAAATTGGTACAAATTTAGATTATGCAGAAGGTTTCAATGCAAATATATTACGGTTAGCTAATATATTATTATCTTACTGCCAAGTACAAAACTAATCATCATAGATATTATGTTCAAGTCTAAGTATTATACCCATATAATAGGTATTATATTATGTAGATATAATTATACAAATGATCTAAAATGCTTGTCCAATTAGATAAGATTTTCTGTCCACGGAAGAAAAGCTGAAAAAAAAGTTTAAAAAGGAAGTTTAGGCAGTTGGTGGAAAAGGATTTTTTGTTGGATTGTTCTATTACTCCGAAAGTCGTATAGAAGTTTTCATAAAGTGAAACCTTCAAGTTCTCAAAGAAAAGCAAGGCAATTTAGTAAGTAGATACTTACATGCAATTTATAATTTTTGTATTTCAGTAAACTACAAATTCAATATTGTTTAGCCCCGCCTGAATTCTTCTAAATTAGATAGAAACAGCAACCGAAAAATTTAAAAGAATAATTTAAGATATTTCCCACCTTCTAACCTAGCTTTTCAGACTTCTTAGTAGCTGTTACGAAATTCAACACTTCAATTTAACCACATTAAGTAACATGTAAAGAGGAGGTTACTGTTTAGCGGTTAAGTATCTTGACTGCTAATACCTTGACCCCGGGCGAAGTACTTAATAATTTTATTTCTAATCGTTTCTCGTCCCAAGTCAAAGGCAAATCAGCAAGGAAATGTCCTAAAACAACTCTTCTGGATCACAATTCCTCAATCATAAGGATGCAATGCTCTTTTGTATAATAATAATGAAAAGTAGTAGATGGGCTAAATGGGTTCTGAATTTATCTTAATTGGCTATAATAATTTATTTCTTAAATTTTAATTTATCCTAAGTTCGAATTTGATTAATTGAAATTTTGATTCACGGGTTACTTTGCGGATTAATTATACTTAGATTGACCTGATCATCATTAATGCATTCTTATTAACCATTTAAAAATTTCGATTAAATGCTATCTTGCTAATTAATCGTTTTAATCAATTCGAAGGGGATCATCAAACGAGAACTCATTTTAACCCCCTCTATATTATTATTTAAGTAATCTGAGAATTTATGTAGTTTGTGATTCCCAAGCCACCTGGGTGGCATAATTTTTTTGATTGGTTGTTCTAACGAAGTAACTTTTACAGACTTCAAAATTTTAACAGATTTGGTTTTAGAGTGAATGAATAAAGAAAGGTCTTTTAGTCCAAAATAGTTATTTATATACCAAGGGCGATATAGGTATGTTTATGCCCGCGGATGCAAGTTTCAGCCGAGGGCCCTCGGCCCGAGGTTGAAAGCAGTCAAGGGCATAACCTATATCGCCCGTGGTGCATATAACGTTTTATTTTTCACTTTGAATATTATATTATTTGTATATATCGAATATTTTCTATTGATATTTAGTAAATTGATAAACTTAAATATCAATTTGTTCAAATAGACATGGGTAGCGTTGGTACTGTTTTTTTTGTTTCAATTTGTTTATTCACTATTGACATTTTGTAAAACGGAGTTTTACATTATTTAAAATGGAAGAAATTCCACAGATAATAGCAGAGAGAGCAGAACAGGCCATCGGGGAATTATTACCCAAGAAATCGCGATCGCTCTACGAAAAAGAATTCGAAAGATTTGGTGACTGGTCCAACAAAAATTTAGTGAAAAGTGTCAATGAAATAGTTTTAATGGGATATTTTCAGGAACTGGTATGAATTGTTGCTATTTCAATGATATATATATGTTTTTGATCTATAAAAGTGAAACTCGATAACTAAATTCATTTTCCCTGATTAGAACTCTAACTTATCCCAAAATTTATTATTGCCCAAATGATTTTAATTTCGTTATCTTTTAAAACTGCTCTTAATTTTTCTATTTTAATGAAAACCAAATCTCCAAATTTTTAAATATAACAAATTATTTATTTATGAAAACACAAAATGGTAGTTTACAAAAATACTGTAATCTACTTATAAACAGTTTTATCATAATTATTATGTGTACAACTTACATAAAATCATCAAATTTAAATGTTCAAATTCGTAACCCCGTACATAATTATGCATTTAATCTGTAGTCCATACGGATCATAAAAAGTTTATTAAAATTTATCAATCCATTTACCTTATAATTTCCTGTGGAGTCCATTTGTAAAATTTCCAATTTCTTTTTATCTTGGATCCTCCATTCGACCTTTCCAATTATTCCAAGTCCCAAGCTGTTCTCCTGTACCGCATTGCATCCCTACTCCGATTTCTCATTGATTTTCTCAATTTTCCAAATTTTATTAAATTTTCCATAAATATGCGTAAAACTTCAGTGCTGACCAATTTTTTCTCGACAATTTAAGGTACGCGTTCACTTAGGCGGGCGCGGTGGACAGGCCGCAGAGGACGGACGCAGGTGATGCCGTTGCTTCTTTTTGGATGATCCAGTATACGAATTAATTTGGAACATTGTTTTTGCAACCCATCTTGGGATCTCATTCGTTGCTGATATTTGATTTTGGGTTTTTTCCGTTCCTTTGATTCTGGATCCATTCATTGTCCATAATTCTTTTGAAGGATTTTTTTTCGTCCAATTGGTAAGTATGAATCTTTCGTAGATTACTTTACAGGTTGGATTTATCAGTCAACTCAGCAATTTTATATCTTACAACATCTGGAGGTTTTTATTTGTCGCTCATACACCGTACCAGTTTATGACAGACCTTAAAGTTTTGATCGAGTTTGGTTAATTTTTATAATCCCTTTGTGTCGTGCATATTTTTACCTTTGATTTTGTATTTTTATGTGTGTGTGAATATTTTAGATTTATCTCTTGCTTTTTTTCGATTTGTTTGGAATGTTTCACCAAGAATTTCATTTGTATGCAGGTTTAATAATTTCTACATATTATATTTGATAAAGACATTGTCTTTTGTGTATTAACAACTTTGCTGCGTGCGATAAATATTTGATAAATCATTATTTATTAGAAATAATGTTATCCTTAATAATTCTTTACTAAAATAAACAACATATTTTTGATAAGGGTGACATAGGAAGAAGATCACGATGCATGACAAATGTGCAGTAGTGAAAAGTTTTAACGGGGGCTTACAATAATTGGTTAATTATTCGGAAGTTCGCAGTGGTTGCACTTGAATTATTATATTATAAACCATTTGATGGGATTTAGCAACACTCGAACGTTCCCTTAATTGATTTGAGAAGAAGTTCTTGACGGTACTATTTTACTCCTGTACAGCACTAGTCAATTAATGCAATTACGATCACCTTCGAGCAACGACCATCTGATTGCTCACCTATTCGGTTACTGTTGGTTTATTTTGATTAAAGCTGGATGCTCTTTGGGTAATTGTCCCATAGCTTTTGGTTATTGCAATTGGAAGTCACAGTGGCGTAGTTTCATCAGTGGTATCTAGGTTTACGGTGTGCAGGTTGGTAATTTTAAACTACGTGGCGCTCATTCTACTACCTACTTTGTTTTGCTCTACGGAGCATCTTTTAAGCACCCCCTGTGTCGCACGGATAACATTTTGTCAGAAGTAGTGGCACAACAAGCAGTTGTTTTGTCTTTTGCCCTCTGGAGCTAACCAAAGGGGCAATCTATCATTTAACATGGTCGTACTGAAATTTGGCTTCAGGTATCGTCTGATTGAACCACTTTCGTCTTCCCAGTTTTTCCGGAGACGGGTTGGTGTAAATATAATTTTGTTAATCAAATTGGTAGCGTTATACTGGCGATTTTCAGATTGTTTCAATCTGTAATAATACTGCATGTGTTACGGATACATGGTAGTTTTAATCTTCTCAACATTGTTAGTTTAATTATTTTTGCTAAACGATAGTATACACACGCTATGTAGTTTGACCAAATAGTTTTGCAAATAATGTAGTATATTTTATAATTTATTATGTAAAACTTTGTGGGTATGTTTATTATTTTGTTCTGAAAAGTATTTGCGCATATATTAATTAATAATTTTATTAATGTAATAAAATTTCTGGATATAGGTAGCCCATGATATGAAAAAGGGTAGCACTTAAATGTAAGTTATGTAATACCAGTAACCTCAGTTAAAATAGCCAACTGAATGACGCAATGTCATCTCATAAAAGTTTGGTTGTATTAAATATTTTATAAAACAAGATTTTATAATAATAATTTTGTTTAAAAAGTATTAATTTGAATTTCATGGTGATTATAAGACCCTGTTTGTATAAAACTTGTGAAGTTAGTAAATTGTTTGAATAGCATTATAGTATAACTAATAAGAATGAAGAAAGTAATCACCAGCGGTAGTTAACATTCATTGACATTACTCCAGTCCCATTAGCCCAACGCCAGATGTAAAAACTCGCTGAATATTTCAAGATCCAGGTCGGCGTGAATGTAAATCTGTTCCAGATGTAAATGAAATCCGTCGCTTGAGACTTTCAACTACGATTCCTTAGAGAAATGTAACAGATCAGCGTCGCCTCTAACGGGGTCCGGATTATTTTTATCATTTTTCTTAAAATATTATCCAGTTATGACTCTCTTTAAAATTTCAACTGATATTTTGCTTCTATTTCCTCACAGTCGAGTTTCTAGAACCGTCATATTACTTTCCTTCAACGTTACTAAACTTGTTAAATTATCATTCCGCATTAATTTGAAAATTTTTATTATAAAATACTCGCAAAAATTGGTAAGTTTTGCAAAAATATTCCGCAAGGAAAAATGTTATTCTTTTTATTCAATTGGTATCCGATTCTTACAAAAATTATCTATTTACCTGCAACAGGACGAGTCACCACTGACAAAGCTTACCTCAATAATAATTCGAAACTTTTGAACTGTGACTGCCAATGAAACGAGGAATATTATTTTAAATTGGTGTTATAAAATATTGATACCTCCATAGACTTGCAGATTAAAACTGAAAGCTTCGATCAGTATTCTACAGCGATACTACAAAATTTCAATCGAATACTGAACACCTCAATGAATTTGAGTTATAGAGAAATTTAGAAAATTACTCTTGAATTTTGATTTCAATGCATTCGTTACCAGTTTAAATGCATAAAAGTTGTATGAATGCCGTGAATTATATAAAAGAAATATCTATGCAGTTCAACAAGCATGTTACCTAGATATAAAATTTGTTTGTGTAGGAATATAGATAAGTTCACTTGCTTGGTTTTAGTACGTGTTTTCTTTTCCTGCTACGAATAGTTTCTAGTTTCCAGAAAATCATAGAACAGAAGATAAAAAAAGTGAACCTGGATCTTCTTATTTCATTTCATAAATTCATATATTTGTTGTAAGACAATATTTTTTATTCTTCATATTTTCTTATAAGTAGGTATAGGAAAACTCGGATTATTTCCTGAAAAAACATTTCCGCATTGAATTATTCTTCTTAATCTAATAGTTACTGAAATGGATTATTTAATTAAAAATGTGGGCTAATATTCTCTAGAGAGCAAATGTGTTGAAATTTATCTAAGAATATCTGAATAGGCCCAAATGTCACAAAATGTCCTGGAAAGAAGACTTCCTTATAATTTATTTATTTATCTAGGGTTATTTTCGTATACCAGGCTAAATTGTCTCAAATAATGTATAAACTAAAAATATTTTACTAACTTTCCTTATTAATAATTAATTATTTACGCCGTACTTGGTCGATTAGACAATGGTAGTTTTTCTTTTGCCCAGTAGGTTTCACTGCTTGACTCCTATTAGCGGTAACGTCTTCTTTAATGTTCTTAAAGTAATCTGGGCGGTTGCTTCAGTGCGGTTGAATCTAATTAAAACACTGAATGTATAATGAAGTAAACGTTAGGCTATTCTTATAACACAATTTAAATATTCTACCAGGGTATTTTACAAAAATTTATTTTTGTTTTATATATTAGAGTGCTCTAGTTCCTTTATGCTGTAATTAAAAACATAAAAAAATTAAGATACCATGCTAACAAAGCTCATGCATATTTACCGAAAAGACAATGAAAAACAACTCGACAAATTGCTAACTGAATTTACATTTAAATGTTTGAATCTGATCAATATTATTTTTAAGTTGGTATAATTAATTCTAGTTATTTTATCCGCATTAACGCTAACTAGGATAGAAGAACTTATAAAAATTGCAGCAATTTACAGAGGTAAAGCAAAATATAAAAAAGCAAGGTGAGAGTTTGTTTAGGGTTTGGATGTTGATTTGAATTGAATCGCCACTGTGAATTGCGAAACATTTACTTGTCGATACTGAAACACCTACATATCAGAGATAATGTTTTATTTATCTATAGAGTATAAAATATACGTTACTTTTATAAACAATAATAATTGGTAAAAGAAACTTCTAGACAAACTATTAAATTAATTACTATAATATGTAACTTCACTTTCTTTTATCAAAAAGCGCGAACTTTGTTAAATTAAAGAAGACCTATTATACAACAATAATGAGAGTTAAAATGCTTTAAATTAATTGAGGTTTCATGAAGCCAAAGTAGAAAGCGAGGGCGAACAAGAGTTTACTTTTAGCCACTGCAGCGACATGAAGATCCGGGTCTGATTGCGTATAACTTTGCACTTTGTTAACTCGGCAGAAAGTGCACTGTTTCGGAATTATAATGGCACAACTCTGAAACACTAGCTCGCATTTCTAGAAATGGTTTATAATCGCGCCTTAATATAAATGTTTTAACTCAGACTAAGAGCCAAATAAACGAGAAAGGAATTATATTCTAATTTTCTCCAAGTGTTTGTCTAATTGAGATACGCAGTCGAATGTGGGGCTTAAAGGTTACATATAACAATTTTCAAAATTGCTACTAATTGAGTTTATTTTGGTAGCTAAACACTGTTGTGATTTAATTAACATAAAATAATTATAAAATTAAGATTAATTACAATTATGTAGAAATTGAAACTAATAGCAATGTTATTAATTTAACTTTTAAAACTCTAAAGCTCTAAATTAAAAAAGTTAATGTAATTCATTGTGGCTTTTCAGACTGAATGAATATTATGACTTAAATTAATTTGATACCATTTGTTATGTCACTTATTTATGGATAAAATTAAAGGTAATATTATTTTACAACAAAATATCAATAAAACATAATAATATACAGTTTTATTTTAATATTAAAGAAAAGCGGGCATTGATTACATGGTCCATAAGCGCGGAAATCTGGGTTTTCTGGGATAGTTGTCGTACATGTAATATAAACTATTGATGTTATTGGATGTCAAGTGAAGTTAATAAAGTAAAATAAGAGGAAGATAATTGCTTTATTTTTCATAAAAAATTGAAGTCAAAAAATGGAAGTGTCGGATCTATCTATCTTAAATTCCCAAATCTCGAATATATAAATTTAAAACATTCAACAAGTTAAAATGAGATTTAAATTGAAGGTTTAGCCATGCAAACAAATAAAAATTTTCCTATTGTTTGTCGAAAGATTGTCCATAAGGAGGAAATCCAAAAAACTAAAATAGTTTCTTGCATGTAAATGCCGAAAAATCGCCCCAATCGCAGTTGCAAATAAATTAATAGCAAGTGATCAGTCACAAATAGCATTGGGGTGCAACTGACCTCACTATAAACAAACAATTTCGATTTACCATTAAACACGTACGGAGATATTCTGTACATTTATGCGGCATCCTGGATTCTTTTGCAGCCTAAAACATTGCTACAACACAAAATTAATTAGTACTGTAGTGTTCTGTTAAGCATAGGGGTTGGTATGATGCAATTGGGTCAATTATTGAAACACTCATAATTTTTATTAATCAAATATAAGACCATAACAGGTGATTGCTAGTTGTATCTGAGTTTTCCTTAATTGAAGGATTGATTGACTGCTCTGCCTCACTTGTCTATGAAGATGCAAAACGCTGTTAAGATCTGAAAGATAAAATGAAGTTGTGAGAGATAAGTATTGGTAGTTGTTTGGCTCATTAAAAATAATAGGAAACAAATTGAATTTATTTTATTTATTTGTTAATTTAGGATTTCGTGTAGATTAAAGTAAAGTGACGATTCGTGACATTAATGCATGCGCGAGTGAGAATTGGTGGGATTTTTGGATAATGATAACGGAGCGTAAGGGACTCTCAAGCCAGCGGTCGTGGAGTACAGGCGCGCTGTTTAATTGGAAAATTAGTTTTCGGATTTGAGGACTCTCTAGTTAGATGTTGGAGAGAACAGACGTAAAGTTATAATTAAAATAGTTTGAGAATTTATTTAAAATTTTTCAAGTCAGTCTTCAACAACGGAAGACGTACGTATAATTTCGAAGATAGTAATAATTGGAAGGTGTTAGTATTTGATGGTTAGCATTTTGATATTATTTTGGAAAAGTGAAATTGTTATTGTGAAAATTTTTGGAACCACTGAAAATAATTTTATGGTTATGTTTCGATGGTGATTTGAATGGAAATATCGGATAAAAGCATTCAGTTTACTTACCGATTATTAATTGTACGATCCGAAGAAAGAGATTTATTCACTGGTCATTCCTGCCTGGTTTGTTTGGTTCGATATCAGAAACTATTTTTGTCTACGACATCACTCACGCTCCACATACGACAACGGCCGCATCAGAGAATTACTGAAGAACGATATACTCCGGTAAGAGCTTTTTTTCATGTGTGTCGCACTTTCTATTCGAAAAATAGACGAATCGTTTTCCGTTTAAAATTCGGTCGCGCATTAACTTTGGGGGATTTAATTACAAATATCTACTTGTAAAATTTAATGTGTTTAATTTTAAGAAAAACCAATATTTGTCTTTAAAATTTTTATTATGTTAAATAAATTGCATTGTTTTTCATTTTAATAGCGTATGAATTTAATTGTATTTATAGCAGTAATAGATCGAGGAGAAAACAGATGCAATTTTCCATTTATTTAGATAATCTTTATAAGAAAGATCACAATTAAGGTGACGTATATGAGTGTTTCGATTGATTTAAATGAACCCAAGTTTCGACCCAAAAAATTATTGAGTCTCATGCATAGCTGGTCGGAGCGTTAATATTTAAGTGCCAGTTGATTCCCCGCTATATAAGTTAAATTTTGAGCTTAAACAGTAGCAACACATGGCAGTACATACATGTACTTATTATCTTAAAATAATCAAATGAAATTGAATAGAACGACACCCGTATAGATGCGTAATAGCAAGTCGCGTGTGTTATTCCAATCAAACTAATCCCAAGTTGACTGAACTCAAGGCTAATCTACGGATGACGACTTGTTAGATACACTACTTATTAGTAGTAGGAGAGCATGGAGCAAAAATGAATTTTAATTAGGGGTAATAATGCCTTAGAGACGGTCGTAGCTTAGCGGTTAAGTGCGCCTACTGCTAATGCGAAATGCTTGGTTCAAATCCGGGCAGAATAAAAACTTTATTCTGACCGTTACTCCTCGGAAGGCAATGGCAAACCACCGAGGTAATTTGTCATGAGCGCCCATCTCACAATGAAGTGTATTACACTTCCCGTGGTTCGTAGCCCACGTTAAACAAGTAGGTCCTCTATGTATGTGAAAATATAACGAACGCACATCACATGCATAGAAAAGGAGATGGGCCACGACGATTCTGTCAAAGAAGCATCGCGACTGAAGAAGAATAAGGCCTTAATTATGACTAATAAGACTGATAAAGAAGCGTCTTAATATTACCCATTCCTCCTATTGAAGCAATATGATCAATTTTAGAAGAAAAATGGAAGTACCTACCATAAGATAATCAATTTTCCAGTGGATAAGAACTAATCGTTTCTCACGGAAAACGTCAACAAAAATATTATCCATTAACATAGTTTCTGGAAATCATTTGACTTTGGAACTTAAAAGTTCAGCATTCTAGCTTAAACTTCACCAAGTCATTTATTAATATTTGCAAAATCAAAGAAAAAAATCAACAACTGCAAATTACCAATTTTTATACGAGTAGTTCATAACAAATACGAATGGATCGAGAACATTCTACTCTCTGTGTCGACAATTCCGTCAATAAAAGGTGATGTAAAGAACTTAATGACGTCAAAAATAACAACTTTAAGTTTTAAATTAAAACATATAGAGCGGTGCAGAATAAGATTAACAATAGTATTCTTTACACCGAGACAGCTAAATTTGTAGTGCCTATGAAGTAACAGGATAACTTTTGTTATCAATAGTTTAGGCTGCGGAAAATTATATTTGGGAAGTTTTATGATACAACAACAATCTTAAAAGCATGAGGCATTCTTAAAAACAAAGCAACAGGTACATATATCAATCAATTCAAGGTTTTCCATTCCATTCGGAATATTGCTACTCTGCTTCTTTGCAAAGTTTTCACGATTTATTTTTTGAGATAGACCAATTCTCTTCTCTCTTTTGAATATTACAACTTAACTCGTCTCCAAAGTGTTGATGATCATCAGAAGACCGCGCTAAGAAATTTCGTGAAGTCGGAGATTCGAATTCACAATTTCCGCACTGCAACTCAACCAGTGATCACACCTAAATAATATCAAATAGGTTGTAGAAATACTCAAAAATAGTTTTATTTTGTTAGTTTTGGTGCTTCCAAAACAAATATTTATAGTAAATACTATAGCTAAAACAAATTTTATTTCGTAAATTTTCAGACATTTGTGATGAACATTAAAGCTTAAGAGTTAATGTAGTTAAGAAATAGTTTTGAGGGTTTGAACCGATATATAGAAATGTAAAAACTTTTTACATAATAAAACTAATTTGGCAATTAAAAAAGAATCATTGGTCATCCTATAAAATGAGAGTGCCTACATGTTATTAATTTTATTATTTTTAAGCTTTTACCGCTGTGCTAATTTTTATTGAATAAATTGACGTATCATTTTGTACCAGAAAATTAATTATTAATTTATACTCGTATAATTATTATATATTATTTGTAACGACAGGTGTCGAGTTTGTTATTGTTAGAGGTATTTTTACTAAATATTTATTGTACCAGTCGTGCCATAAGTTCTGATACTTGTTTGGAAGCCGATTTTAATGATTTTAAAATAAAAATCCTCTATATAAATTACTACATTTTATTCGGTACATTCTAAGGAATTCAATTTTGTACGATTTATTCGAAATGGTCACCTTCTGCCTTCACAAGGGCCTTTAAACGTCGCGGGCAGTCATCCATTGTGGCACGCACTACTTTTATTGGTATAGATGTTCCAACCTTGATCAAATTCCGTTTTAAGAGCTCAATATTTTTATGGGGTACTTTGCAAGCTTGTTCCTCAAGAACAAACCATAATTTGTAATCCAAAGGGTTCAAGTCAGGACTACCTGAAGGTCAGTCTTCCGCGGCAATAAACTCAGGTAAATTTGTTTGTAGTCATTCGTTGGGTCGTTTTCGCTTTATGCGCTGGTGCAGAATCTCGCTGAAACACCCTATGGTTTTCACGAAATAAGTTGTAATTTAGAGAGTTAACTACGAGCTGTAACATTTTTTGGTATTTTTTCCCCCGTTATTTTTCACGTTTTTTCCCCTTTTTCACAAAAAACAGCTGCGTTACTGCTTCATACGATACACCTTACCAAATTATTACTATTGTTGGATAATGGCCATTTTTCACCCCCGAAATTTTTTTAGGGGCTTCATTAGAGCTGTAAGCCTACACAGGATCGTTTTTCATGTTGAATTTTTCTTCGACTGTGAAAATTTTTTCGTCAGTAAAGAAAATATTTTTGTGATCTTCATACGCGTGCCGGTCCAGGAGTCGTTTTGTTCTTTCTTGTCTAATATTTTTTAGAGCAATTGTAAGACGATGTATTGTAATCCTACGATAAGCCCCAAGTTTTAAGTCATCTTTTAACACGCGAGAAATGGTTCTTTTCGAAATTTGAATTTCCTAGCCATAATTTTTTGTTTCCTCAAGGGATTTCTTCTCATTCGCTCGCGAACTGTTTTAATAACTCCAAGAATTCTTAGAGTTCGTGGTCGACCACTTTTTTTTCGGTTATCTACTCCAGAAGTTTCATTCTATCGATGGATAGTTAAAAAGAAAAAAATTTGTAATCCGTAATTTTTTTTAACAAATTTAAAATTGTACTAGTACTTTTATCATTGTTATGTATAGCAATTACAACAATACGATTATCGTTGACATCCGAATTCATGTTTACTATTTAAGACTTGAATTTCAACTTTCGCCCACTTATATACCTGCAAATGATCTTTCCAAAAATACCATTAGCAACCCCCATCCCTTAATCTTGTCGCAGTTTTTTGGACTTTGACAGAGTGCCTCTTTATGCCTGATGTTATAACGGCAGCTATGCTTTGTACTTTTCGTACCACAGTACCGGAGCAGGGTTTCGTGGGTTCTTCACTTGACCCAGGCGTTACTTGTTGCTTCTTTTCGGGATATGTGCTTATTTCAAATGGAAAGGAAAATGCTATTGTGGGCGCCAGGCCTCATAAAAAAATACACGATAGTTTTAAATGTGATTTATTAAGGGCCACAGAAAAGATAAAAGATGTTTGGCCACCTCCAATACAAAACACAACAATTAGTTGACAGTGTCAACTGGACCAGAAGGTCCCAAACAAATACTGGGCTGAAAGCCTCTGTATGAAATAAAACAAAGAAAGCCACACAAACTGAAGGCCGTGCGTGCTTTTGGTATTGTATCACCAAAGCGACGATACTCACGACTACTAGTTATAGGTAACCGAGTTACCAAGAAAATGGTTATAGCAATGCTTTTGTGTAAAAAAATAAATTGGATGCACGAGCATAAACAGTTACCAAATTGTGTCACTTACCCCTGTTACCTTACTGAATAAAATCGACAAGAAGTATCCTTGGATCCAGGAAATGTCTTTCAGAGCTCCGTTAGAAAATCTCCTTTTTCCAGGTGTCGGTATGCTTGATAAACAAAACAGGATCTACAAATGTAAGCACACAATAAGTAAATGTCTTATACAAGTCCACCCAACCAAAAGCAAATATTGAACAAAAAAACCAGTAGTCGGATAATGTCGCCCTGAGTGAATCAAAACACAACAAGGTAATATTTTACGATGGTTATTATCAAATATAAAACAATGGGCTTCGGCGATGTCCCCTGACTGGATCGGAAATAACTTGGTTATGCCACCCGGCGTTGATCAACAGAAAATAATACTGTATACCACCTGTATGAGGTTGACTGGTTGTAACAGTCCAAATATAATTGTACAGGTGTACCCAACACGAATAGTAGCCTCTCCAATCAGATAATTTTCCAAAATTATTCAAAAGGGTTCTTCGGCCAAAAATCTTGCTTTATTCAATAGAGTTGTGGCGTCCCTAGAATTTAGTTCACGATATATAGAAGTTCCGCGCTACTTAAACATATCGCCTCATTGGCGCAGTTGTTTAAGCGCACGTATTCACAGCTGATACGTTCGAATACGTCTGGGTTCGAATCCCAGTTGGGGAACATTTTTTCAGCACATCATCGTGCTAAATTGGTGACCCCGATGAACATTGAGTACTCCTGTTCTTAAAATCTAATTTCTAGGAAATTCACGCTCAACTCCTTCCTTCTCTCACAATGGCTAACTAAGCCACGACAACAGCCACCGACGGCTACTGCTAACAACCGACTAGGTTGCAGTCACAGCCACGGCTTACTACTCACAACCGACATGGTTGCTAGGGGGAGGGTGATGTGGCGTCCCTAGAATTTAGTTCACGATATATAGAAGTTCCGCGCTACTTAAACATATCGCCTCATTGGCGCAGTTGTTTAAGCGCACGTATTCACAGCTGATACGTTCGAATACGTCTGGGTTCGAATCCCAGTTGGGGAACATTTTTTCAGCACATCATCGTGCTAAAGAGTACAAAAAACTGGATCTTATAATATATCTTCCACTTGTTTTTGAAAGCCGTGAAAATGGTTAAAATAAAATTATTCTCACTCAGAATTGTCAACCGTCAACCATTTACAAAAATTTGCAAAAGCCCTGTTTTTTTTCTCGTCGCGCTAAAATTATCACTCTCTGATCCTAATCGAGTTAATTCACATTGCTCGCGGTATGTACGGGGTATTTGGAAATAAAAGGTATTATAATATTATAATAAAAAGTGAATGTACGTTTATAACGCTACAATCTTCATAGTAAAAATGAACGGTGCTTTGTTAGTATCAGAACTTATGGCACGACTAGAACATACTCCAAGGGATGAAACCCCATTGCGACGAATCATGGCAAAATCTACCGGGAACGTCAGCATCGTCAAATGACATTGTTCAACAAAATATAAACACGCAAGCAATGAATCAACCTGTAGGGCCGTACTTGCCAAATTTGCAACAAACAACTCCTTTGATTTACTATAACCAAAACTACCCAAACAATATGATACAGTACCCTGGTCATGAAATAAATACAAATCAGAGTATGATAAACTACTCACAAATACCTCAACAACCAAACCAAAGCCAAATCCAATGGATTCCGTTACAGGGATCACAACCAAGTGGTTCACAGCATCAATATAGTAGTTCGGAATGGACATACGTTAGACCAAAAACTAAGCTACCTAGACCGGATAGCCCAGAGAAACCTGCTAGAAACGTCAAACAATCAAAGTTAGCCGACTACTGGCTAAACTCTTCTACAACAACAAATAGCTTTGCAGCGCTGGAAGTGGACGATAAAAACGATAACGATGTACAGGATGGAGTTCTACCAAAGGAAAACAATACAGAAGAAGAAAATATACCCAAGCCCCCTCCAATATTTGTCTCAGGAGTCGGCAATATCTCACCACTTAACGAACTATTGAGAACAGTTGCAATGAACGATCACGTAATTAAACTACAAGGACAGGATCAAGTCAAAATCCAACCATTGTCATCTAAAAGCTATACAGCAATCATTAAGGCTCTTGAAGCAAAAAAAACGGAGTTTCACACTTATCAACCGAAACAAGATCGAAGCTTTAGAGTTGTTGTAAAAGGTATACACCAATCAACAAATATCCAGGAAATAAAGACTGATATTGAAGTACATGGGCATACAGTAGTGAATGTGAGTAACATAAGGAAAAGAACAACTAAAGAACCTCTTCCGATGTTCTACATTGACCTGAAGCAAAATGAAAATAACAAGGACATATACAAACTGAAAAAAATTGGAAATAGCTGCGTTGACATCGAACCACCACACCAGAAAAGACAGATACCACAATGCACAAAATGCCAACGCTATGGACACACACAAAAATTCTGCTACCGCAGTCCCGGATGTGTTAAGTGTGCAGAAGACCACCTCACTTCCGATTGCAGCAGAAAAGAAAGATCAGATCTAGTAAAATGTGTACTATGTGGTGATAAACACCCAGCTAACTTTAGGGGATGTGAGGTTTATAAAGAACTCCAAAATAAGAAATACCCACCTCTCAGAAATAAATTCGTTAACACTGCCATCAGGTTAACCAAACCGGAGAGTTAATCTATTTACCAAAATAATACATACGCTCAAGCTACGAGCAACAACATGCAACAACCACAAAATTCAACAGGTCCACCAGTGCAACCATCATCAATACTAAACATCTCAGAACAACTACAACCACAAAACACAACAAGCCTACCAGCGAAACCACCAATACTAAACATCCCAGAACAACAACAACAAATAAATAATCACCAAACAAGCGATATGCAAGAATTGAAGACTATTATGATGAAGGCACTCATGGAACAAATGGGAACTATGCTAAACCTTCTTACAACCCTGGTCTCTAAAATCGCTTAATGACAAAGTCCATCAAAATAGCTGTCTGGAATGCTAATGGCCTGGCCCAACACACCAAACACATACAAATGTTCTTACTAAAACAAAATATTGATATAATGTTAATTTCAGAGACGCACTACACCAAAAACAGTTACCTGAAGATTCCAAATTACAACATCTATGACACCCAACATCCGGATGGCAAGGCGCACGGTGGAACTGCCATCATCATCAAAAAATCAATAAAACATCATGTAATTGAAGAATATAAGCAAAGTTATATACAAGCTACCTGCATCTCGGTTGAAGAATGGAATGGCCCCATGAAAATAGCATCAGTCTACTGTCCACCAAAACATGCAATAAAGAAGGATATGTTCGAACACTTTTATAACACCCTTGGGCACAGGTTTATTGCTGGAGGTGATTACAATGCCAAACACACATACTGGGGCTCAAGACTAACTACTACCAAAGGTCGCGAACTCTTAAAAGCTATAGAAGCTAAAAATTTGGACTACTTATCGACAGGCGAGCCGACCTACTGGCCTACGAATCCGGCTAAATTGCCCGATCTTATTGACTTTTGCATAACAAAAGGCATACCGAAAAACCGTTTTAAAGTAGAATCCTGCTTAGACCTGCTATCGTCTGACCATACACCCATAATCGTAACACTGAGCACCCACGTAATACTAATGGATAAACCGCTCACCCTCTCAAACAAAAGAACAAACTGGCAACAGTTCAGACAGCTATTGGATGAACTCTTAAACTTGGACATCCCACTAAAAACAAATCGGGATATTGACGAAGCCACCGAACACCTGACGCAAAGTATACAACAAGCAGCCTGGAACTCAACCCCAGAGACCAAGGTAATCAATAAGCCAACGTATAACTGCGAAACACAAATTCAACAAAAAATCACTGAGAAACGTAAACTCAGGAAGGTTTGGCAGGAAACCAGAGCACCACAGGACAAAACCAAGCTCAACAAAGCAATAAAAGACCTCAAACATATGCTGGAAAACAAAAGTAATGCTGACTTGCAAAACTACCTGCAAAATCTGTCTGCAACAAAATCTACGGACTATTCGCTTTGGAAAACAACAAAAAAACTAAACAAAGCGCAACAAAGTAATCCACCAATAAGAAAAGAAAAAGGCAAATGGGCAAGAAGTAATGCAGAAAAGGCAAAATTATTCGCAGAACATCTCTCCGAAATCTTTAAGCCACATAAATCAGAATGTCCCAGCGAAGATGTTAAGATAAACGAATTTCTAAACTCGGCTGACCAACTAGAGATGCCCATTAAATCTTTCAAAAAAAAAAGAAATACGGTCCATGATAAATAAGAACTTAAATCCCAAGAAATCATCTGGATATGACCTCATAACTGGCAGAATAATCAAAGAATTATCGAGTAAAGGCATCAAATATTTAACCCAACTATTTAACGCCATCATGCGATTAGAGTATTTTCCCATGCAATGGAAAGTAGCGGAAATAATTCTCATCCCGAAACCAGGCAAACCAGCAAATGATGTGGCTTCATACAGACCCATCAGCCTTCTCCCAATACTGTCTAAACTGCTTGAGAAAATGATACTGAAAAGACTTCTACCAGTCATAGAAGAGAGAAAACTGATACCGAACTATCAGTTTGGTTTTAGACAACAACATTCCACAATAGAACAAGTTCACCGTGTTGTGGATATAATCTACAAAGCACTGGAAACCAAAACCTACTGTGCTGCTGCACTTGTAAAAACTTTAACTTAAATAATCTAACCAAGGATAACCACTTCCTCGTTAGTCGTTACAAGTCCACTTTGATAACCGTAGATGTTCAACAGGTTGGCTAGCTCGTGGTTTTTTACGCCTTAGTCGTAGAGCGAGGGTTACTCTGGTGTAATTCGAGTGTTCGGGGTTCGGTATTCTCCTGCTACTGGTACTAAATGCTCGGGGCGCCAAAAAGGTTAATAAACAAACACCGATGCTTAATCGTTCAATAACCATTTAATAAGAAAACATAAAAAAATAAAATTCTTGAGTGAACAGAAAATAACGTACACTTTGTGTAACTTAAAATGACAATATTTGAACTAAACGAAATCTCTTGGTACAAAATGAAAAACTTAATACTACGATAATTAAAATATTTACAAATAATTGAGTGTTCGTCTGAAAAGATCGTATCCTCGTCTTGACGAAGTCGTGACGATACACTAAAATGAAGCGATTCACAGATCATAAATTATTGTTACTATGCTACCAAAAAGCAAAATACAGATAGCTACGGAAGCGATAGTAAGAGGTGTTAGCACACTAACAGAATTAAAAATTGTTAACACAAAGCGAACCAAAATTATATAGTGAGCAATGCAATTACTCACGTTTGATGGGCACAAATGTATGTAGCTGGAACTCACAGATCTGTCGTTCCCCCCTCGATACATTCAATTTCTGAAGTAGGTTCTAAAAGAATATTACACATATACAATTTGATTAAACAAAGCGTTAACAGCAAACTACGAACTTTATAGTTCTTTTCTGAAGTCTGAATAAAGTAATAAAATATGATACTGCTTTTGGTTGATGTTGGTGGTTCCAAATTGATAAATAATTGAAATTAGCTTCTGCCTCAAATGATTTGAATTGATTGTCGTCAACGTCTTTCTCAGTTTTTAATATCCAAAATTTTGTTATTATACTTATTTGACAGTACACCATGAGTTCGATTGCGCGTAGCCAGGATAATTCGGTTTACTACTGCGCCTATCGATTAAAAATTGTAATGGCGTCTATATTGATTTCCAATCTTTATAAATCGATATTTCGATTATAAAAAAATCGCTGGTTCCAAAAAAATATACTCGAACTGTCACTGGACATTCGGTGAACGTAATTGCACAAAAAACTGGTAGTGATTATTACTAATCACTTTAAAAATACTTAAAAACTGGGAGCACAAAATAGTACGTGTCTTGTATGTGACTTCTAGCACGCTAACCTCATTCCGCCCAGATAAAGTCGGCGAGTAACTTTAACGACGCTTTTTAATACGCCATGGAAACTAGTACCGCATTAAAATGATGGCTTTTGATTTTGTGGATCTTTTCATCAGAAATAATAAATATATACATAATAAGGAAATTAGTTAAATGTCTTTTGACAAAAATCGTTAAATAAAAATTACAAAATTCGAAAATAAATTTGATCAAGTGGTAATTGATCATAGATGACAACAGGGTTGGCATCAGTAACATTTGAAATGTTACACACTTTTGGACATTTCTCAGGCATTTGACAGGGTTTGGCATGTTGGTCTGTTGTTCAAACTGAAAACTTTCTTACCCCACAATTACTATAGACTGTTAAGATCGTACCTACTTGAGAGACACTACATGGTGAAGCATTGCGGAGAATACAGTTCTCTATTTTCCATCAACGCTGGGGTCCCGCAGGGAAGCGTCCTTGGACCAATATTATACATCCTGTATACAGCAGACTTACCAACAATGGAAAATACTGTCACTGCCACATTCGCTGATGACACCGCCCTTCTAGCAGTGCACCGGAACCCAACTATTGCGTCGAAAATGCTCCAAAGACATCTGGACAGAATTCAAGAATGGCTGAAAAAGTGGCGCATTAAAGTAAACGAGATGAAGTCGGTCCAAGTAACGTACACTATGTGTAGAAAAACGTGTCCACCGGTATACTTAAACAAACATCAATTACCACAAAGCAGCGACGCTAAATATCTTGGAATCTACTTGGACAGACGACTCACGTGGAGCAAACACATACTCGCCAAAAGAAAACAACTTGGCTGTAAATTCACCAAAATGTACTGGCTTATGGGACGAAAATCTCGGCTCTCACTCGAAAATAAGCTGCTATTATACAAATCCATACTGAAGCCAATATAGACATATGGAATACAACTTTGGGGCTCAGCTTCTCTATCCAACATACAAATTTTTCAAAGGTTTCAATCCAAAGTGCTAAGGACGATTGTCGATGCACCGTGGTATGTGCCCAACAATCTGATACATCGTGATCTTGAAATAAATCCGGTTCAAGATGAAATCACAAACTTCAGTAGCAAATATTTTGATAGACTTAGTGTTCACCCTAACAATTTGGCAGTTAAACTAACCAGTGTCAGTGAAGTGCATAGGCTAAAAAAGTTCAGACCTTCGGATTTACCGTCAAGATTTTAAATTGTATCTTATCTATCACACCCAATATGTTGTCATCTATCATACCCAATTGTGTCATCTATCATATCATAAATATTATGTAAATTATTAACCAAATTGTACAGTTAAAAAGGAGTGCATCAGTGTATACACTTCTACATGTTATATTCATTTCATCAAATTTACTTATTGTTTGCGAACAGATTGTAAATATTAATTGAAGACAATAAAAAAAATATATATATTATTAAATTTTTAATTAAATAAAATGAAATTTTAATGGAATGCACTTTCCATAGGTATATTATAAATATTTAAATTGTAACATGTTTCGGTTTAAAACAGCCATCATCGGACAACACATACAGCAAAATAAAAATTAATCAAAAGTTTTCTATGCAACAGCCCAAGGAAAATGATAACATTCAAATGTTGCCCGACGACAGGAGGCAGCCCGAGGGAAATTTTATTTTAAATAGTTTAATTGTAATTAATAATTTTAGTACACACGGTAACGGCTTGCTGGCAGCCACCTGGGACAGTTTGCTGGCAGTAACCTGTCACAGCTTGCTGATAGAAACCTGTGACAGATTACCTCGAGATAACTGAAGTATACTAGCAGCCCTGTCACAAGTTTGTGACAGAAATTTTCCAGTAGCCATTTAACTCATTTAACAGCTGTCACAAGCTTGTCACAGCAACAGCAACCTGCGAGATTTAACTTACCAAGCACCTGCCAGGCGTTTCCCATACTTAAAATGTTACTTGGGTTATAATATAAATTCTGTAATAACCATGGTAATATTGCGCATATGACACAAAAACTGTCATGCTGTCCATCGTGCATCTAAAAACAAACAATCTCAATTTTCTTAAATCTTTGTTTTATTATTTGATTAAATGCAAGTGAAGATTGGTTATAACCATGAAATGGCTTTATATTGCATTGGTAAGAGCGTGTTTCAATTTATTTTACTAAATTTTATTTTATCGTTTTCGTAAAATTTCAAGATTTTCAGAATGCCATGCCTCCTTTTAATAATTTTTATTTAATTTTTCAAAAATATTTCTTGTCCCGCTCTGTCAAAGTAGTAAACAAATAAGAAAATATAAAAATTTGGGTATAATATTATGTAGCACCCTAGCTCTAATTTTAACAGTACGGCACTATTCTGTGAAACTAGCAATTTAATTCAACTTTCGCAATATCATTTGACTATTGTGTTTAGAAGTTTCAGTTACTTTAGTCTTCTCTTTAGTTTCCATTTCTAATTTTACTTCTTGAAACACCAACGAGATTAAATAACTTGTTCGTACTATGTTTGAAACTATTCGCATTTAATTGCAAATTGTTTTGGTTAAAATCACATAGTATTTTAATTTCATTAAATTTAGTATACAGGGTTATTTAAACCGAAACAATAATATAAAATTTTATGCACAAAAATACTATCCAAATATTTGAAAACTTGATATTATGCAAATTTTTGTCTTTTAAATAAATATATAATTTGATTCTGTATACCACCATACGATACATTAATTTATTTATGCTTACCAAATATACCAGGAATTTATATGAATTAAATTGATAATGAAAAACCAGGGGCTTACTTTTTTATTTTGAAGATTAATTAAATTACCATTTAAGATTAAAACAAATTGAATATTCAGTATAATATAACTTATTTGAAAGTTAATTTGGTTAACTTTTTTTACACCTAACTCTCAAACTTTCAGTTACAAAGTCAACAAAAATACTTGAATTGAAAATTCAGTAAACGAGCTTGTTCAAAGCTTCTAGGGAAATGTTTCAGTCACGGTTAAATTTCATACCGCAAGTAAGCAACAAAATACGGCTGCTTCTTTTTTTAATGGAATCACCAATTCTGTAGGGAAAGTCACGTATTTCAGCCACATTTCCATGGTTATTGCCTATTATCTTTCATTTTACTACCTGCGGCCTCTTGAAGCATGAATATCTCAATCAAGTTAGATCTGATATTTTTTTAATCTCAAGTTTATAGATATAAATGGACATTTTGTCAAATTATGTAAAAAAATTTAAAAATATACCAGTTACCTGAAATTTTAATTGAAGGTAGATCACAAACATGTATCAATAGCTACAAAATATTACGTAAATAACATATAACAATACCGCTCTGCGAGAATTTGAACTTGTGCTAAAACGTAAAGATAATACCATCGCATTTAACGTTCTTGTAATATTAGTAATTTTTTGTCTTTGGTATTTCCTATACCATTCGGTGATTACGTTATCATTATTACCTATAATTTCATGAGCGGTCGACTTAGCGCCATATCTCGAACGACAAATTTTAGTTTGGTTTAGTCGTTAAAATTTCAGTTTAAAATTATAAATAAAACAATTAAGTAAAAGATATAAAAATTTCAACAAATATTCTAATAATTAGAAATTAAATACTATTATAGGAATTGCACTCTTAAAATTTAACCAAATAAATTATTCTTTTATCGCTGATTCTGAATACGACCCTGGCCGTAGATCACGCAATAAAAAAATTTTCTGCTATAATTTTACAATAATAAATTATAAGATAAGTTCTCTTTCAAAACTTTTAGCCCAACACGATGTAGTTATGTTATTTTGTAGTTACATAATATGTCAAAATATCCCAGAGTTAATAAAGGGCTTTTCAAAAGGGAATTTGTTTTTAAATTTTAAATAAAACACACATTTTCGTTACTCCTCACACCAACCCAGAAGTACTTCTTAGTCCCAAGGCCAACACTTCAACCACAAGATCCGGTCCATTATACTACATGTGATTTTTTTAGCGGCTCCTCGCACCCCAAACTTAGGACAAACCCGAAGAGCTTCGGAGACACTATAGCGAGCCAAAACTACCCTAACATGAATCCTCTTTTTCACGTTAGGTTTGGAAAGTTATAGTCCACCGTTTTGTCTGATTTTCCACAACTTCGAGAAATACATAAATCTGGTTAAAATTCCTCCAAATCCTTGTAGATTGTCCAGAGACAGTTATAAATAATATTTTGTATACCTGCAGGAGAACATACATATTGATAGAGTAAATACTGTCGGTCATAAAACCTACACATTCAGAGCATAAAACGTCAACTCGCCAAAGAACAAGTAATATTAATCTTAAAAGTCAGTTAAACGTTTTAGCGTGGCTTTGTTTAAGTTTTATAATAAAATAATTTTTAATAATTAATTATAATTGAATAAAAGTCAGTCTTATTCTTTATTGCAATTTGTGAGCGCTTATTATTTTGAAGTGAGTAAAAAATTTAACAAATTTAAACGGAAAATGTTTTTATTTAACATTTATGTGCTTATATTTCATGTGCTAATGACAACAGGAATCAGCTATACCCTTACTTGCCGGCTTTCCGCATATTTCTATAACTTCTAATGTATAGTTTCCGTTACAGTAACAGTAACAGTTTTAATGTTTTAGCGAGAAATGGTCAGGAATCACAGGATATTTTACCCGAGCCCAGGTTTCGCTTTTTCATTAACCTTTATGTCCTTTTACCCAATCGATTTCGAGAAATTGCTTGGGAATACTTCACTCAGTCTTCAAATCCAATGAAGCACCAAATTCGTGCCGTAAGAGGTTCCCTGGGTACCCTTTTCCTGGCTTACTATTACCCAGTGCAGCATGCCCATGAGTTTTGCTAAAAAAAGACTGCCATATTTACCTTACGATTGTTTATTTCTGTTTATTTCCAATTGAGAGGAAAATATCCTCCCGCCTGGATCAATAAAATTCTCCTGACCGTCCGTCTATAGAGGTATGTCAGTTCTTCTTGTATTTATCAGAATATTAAAGAAAGAATCCTGTCCGCATTGGAATTCAACAGAGGTAACCTCTTCGAGTAGTCCTTCAAGATTACTAACTGCTCCTTAACGTGAAGATCTTGCGGAGATAGGAAAAGGAATGTTTCCAACATCATGGTGAAAGTCGTTTGCAAATCTCCCGTCACTCCCAGGAAAACTCATCGCTATAACAACTGATAAAGGGAGCATAAAAGCATAAGAGCAGCATAAAAGGACCTAATGTCAAAGGGCGATCTTGGGCGGAAAGCTCTATAAAGTTTACGTTTATCTACGGCACTGCTAAAAGGCCACTTTTTCTTTTCAATTTTGAAACTGATATTTATGTTTTCTGAAGTAAACTTCATGTCAAGTATAATACCCAGATCCTTGACATCTAACGATAATTTAAGCGGAGTTCCTGTTAACCTGAGAATTCTGAAAACATAACAAGCTCAGTTTTAAAAATCAGAGATACTGAACTGTGTACGCTTTGTTTGCAAAATAAAACAATAATTAATTAATGACTTAACTGATGAGATCACGCTCATATACTCTGTAGTGAATTATTAGGGGAGAAACAATATTACTCAGAAAAATACTCATTTGGCTATAACCCCTGTCCACCAGTTGGCGTGGTAAAGCCATCTATCGAACTGAAAAGTGTGCAGACTATTTATTTCAATGTTTAACATATAACTGGCTCTCTATTTATACATCCTCTTTGATCTTAGGTAGATATCCTGTTTTTTATGGTTATGAAGGCAAGTTATTAACACAGGGGGACCGACGACTTTAATTAACCTCGAAAGGACGAAGACGGTCAAGAAAATTTAACTCAAACCCGGTATTGAACCGCGAAACCACACGATAGCAATTGATCGTGCTAGGTATCAGGCCATGATCGCCGTCCTTCGAAAGTTCTAATCGTAATAATGATGAAGTGCTCGCAATGTGCTGTTCAAACTACTTTAAAAAGATATTGTGAGAATGCAAAGTATAAATTTAGACCTGCAAAAGGAAGAAAACGAAAGGCTAATGCCAGAGAAGTCAGATTTTTAAAGCAAAAAGCATTTAAAAATCATCGGCAAACGGGAAAAGAATTAGCTGGTGATTTAAAAAGTTACAGTGAAGTTAGTATTTGTGAAAAAGCTGTTAGCCGACGTTTCAATGAATGTGGAACAACGGAAGGAAAGCTAGACAGCAACAATAGATTTTGTCTCTGCTGTTAAACATGGAGGGGGTAGCGTTATGATTTGGGTACTCTCGTTGATAAAACTATTTGATGATGTAACGGAGCAAGTAGTAATATTT
The DNA here is from genome assembly GCA_932274525.1 of Podabrus alpinus. NCBI lineage: Eukaryota > Metazoa > Arthropoda > Insecta > Coleoptera > Cantharidae > Podabrus > Podabrus alpinus. Next base: position 58,884,908 of record OW026457.1, on the reverse strand, counting down.
CAACAAGACCATGCTCCCTACCGCAGAGCTCGTAAGACGTTTTAAGTAAAATATATTAAGTTGTTGAAATGGCATCCAGAAGCTATTCTTAATCTAATTGAGAATTTGCTATAATAAAAATATCCATGCTAGAAAATGCACTTCCATTTCTTCTGACCTTAAAAAAGTTGTCATCGAAGAATGAGAGAAGATCCCATCTTCTGTATGCTCAAAGCTGTTCCTATCATTACCTATAAGAATAGCAGCAGTTATAAAACAAAACGGTAGACCAACAAAACATTAGTTTTTATAACCTTTTAGGGAATAAATATTAACATTTATAAATTTTGTCTTATTTATTTAGGGTCAGTAGCGGCACCCTTGTCGAACAGATCAAAGGTGAAGAGTCGCACTAGGAGAAATACCCGGCCCTTCAATGATGAGGTTAAGTCGTAAGGACAGCAACCTTACACTTGTAAAAATTTAAACGCTAAAAAATCAGCCACATTTGACTTTGAAAAATAAGCTTTAAAAACACTACATAACCCAATAGCCGAGATAAAGAAAATGCCATCTCTGTATCATTTTCTATTCATATGGATACGGATTCAGCGCGTGACTATTCAAATTTATAGAAAATTGCACGAAAATTTTTGTTTAACCAGTCTTGAAGCAGTCTCAAAAATTGATTTGTCAAATATACAACTACACTGACCTTTGGGAATGGAAAATTGCTTATATGCTCCAATTTTCTTTTTTCAAGTATCCTGTTGGGTTTCCCTGACGTAGGTATTCAATTTCGCAGAGGCTAAGATGACTACTAGAGAAATGAAATTAATGAAGTTGCGTTCCGATTTATTTATCCTTTACGCTGCGCCGCATCACTGGTAATGGCTTCCTTAAGTGACTTAATTTCGGTACTCAGGCCCTTTATAAGTTTTTTCGTGAAATCACTAGAATCTTTCCCTCAATAATATTTGTTCGCAGTATGAAAATCGTTTAACTTTTCCTTTAAATTTTCTTATATTAAATGAATAACTTATGCAAACTTTTTTGTTTATTTATATATTTACATTCTTCTATAATGATAACCAGAGTGTATTTTTCAATAATATTGTGAGTGCATAGCTTAGTAATAATTTCTATTTTGTATATTTTTATTCAATTTGTATATTGAAATATTAGAAATTGCAATTTCACATTGAAAATAAATATATTATTTCAGTTTATTGCTAAATTGCAAACGATCGAAATACAAAACAATAGCAAAATAATATTATTAAATAAAGTTGAACAGAGTTGTTTCAGAAAAACAAACAACACCGATAGAAAACTGTTTATTTGATACAGCAGCAAATATAATTTCATTGCACTTGTTCGTATACGAATACAGGGATCACGTAGCACTACGTCACCGCAACCTGATTGGTGTATTGAGGACATGGACAACCAGGTTAGCCGACGGAAGCTATCCTGACGATAACAGAATATCCCTAGAGAAATGGAAAAACGGAGCAATGTAAGTGCACTGCATTATAGATCACAACTTTCATGATATTGGTATTTCTGTATTTCAAGTGTATATGTAAAATGATTAATACCATTTTCTCGAAAGAACCTTTTTAAATTTTGAGCGTAACTTTAAGTTAAGGTAAATTTAAAATTACATTAGCTGGGGTAATTAATAAAACAAAATAATAAATAAAATTTATAAAAGAAAAAAATGCTTAAATGAATAAACGTAATGAAACCAGTCAAAAGTATTTTCAGGAAATATTTTCTATAGCGCTTCTTTCTCTGCTTCGCTATTTGCAGTTATTAATTAAAAAGTAATGGTATTTATTAGGCCTAAGTGGTAAGAGTTTGTAAGTAGCATGTGCAATTTTAATGCAATTATTACTTTCTTTAATTTTATAAAACTTTATTTTATCACCAACTTATGTAAACTTTTGAAACAAAACCAATTCGTTAGAGATTACAAGCAACAGGTTAATTTATTTTTTGTATTTGCCTGTTCATTTAAAAAATATACAACTAAATTTAATTAAGCCAGTTTACATTAAAAGTTTTGAAATGGCTTAACAACGATAAATTAAAATAAATGAATATTCATAAAGTTAAATAATTAAAAATATTTAATCACACTTTTTAATTAAGAATTAAATGCTTATACGATTAAATAAAACTATTACTAAATAATTTTCAAGTGTTCACGAAAAAGGAAAGAAACATTAAAAGTTTTGATCAAAACAAAAGGTTAGGATGAAAATTTTCATTTAATATTTAAAGCATTTTTCTTTTAGTGAACTTCAAGTCAAAATTTTTAAAATAAAAACCGCGATAAAATTTGCAAATAAACACGTTATACCTATTATTTGCATACATAAACAAATAAATTAACTGCATTTTATAGCCAAGAGTAGATTTTCATATTTAAAAAGTAACAACTAAAATTCTGTCACTTGTACTAAATAATTAAGTTTTTTTAGTTTAGAAAAGTTAGTTTTAAAGTTTCCAGTCAAAAGTTTTAAAATGAAAATAAGATAAAGAAAATTAAAAGATGCATCAAGTAACTCTGATGCAGTCGGTAGACTTTTAGAATTTTATTGTTATTTGGCCTTTGCCCTTTGAACTTTATATTTGGTAGTCCGACCTCCTGTCCATCATGTCAAACTGTCGGTTTGGTAAATCTTTCACCTTGTAGTTGAACTAAACCTCTATTAGTCTTTTCTTTTTATTTCCGTATTACTTAAAGATGGTCATACAGCTCTTTCAGATTTCCCCGTTATTTCTCTATTACCGATTATGATTACCTATGATAATCATGATATTAACTAAATATTATAATATTTATTTTATGAAGCCCCACCGTCAATCGAACTAGTGAGAAAAATTAGTGTCAAACGTTTGGCCATCATTGGAAGATCAATCATAGCGCAGTTATTCTGAAACACTTGGGGGAGGGGGTACAATTGAGGCCGAATACCTCGAATTTGATTGTACATTATTTTTCTCAATGAAATAACCGGTATCGCATAAAAATTCAAAATGGGAAGAGAAATAGAAAAGCCTGCCTTTAGAACTCCACCTAAATATTGTGACCCTATTCCCAAAATATTTTCCGAATAACTTCTCGGAGGTTGAGGTTTAACAGATACTCTTTGACAACAATTCCACCCAAAAATTGGACATGTACACATCCCCACCACAGTTTTCGCAAATGAGTACGCGACTTGGGACTCAAGCGATGCTCAAACGTTTAACAGAAATTTTGCTCAAAAATTTGAAAAGTGAGCATCATAAAAATTTATTCCTTTATTCACGTTATTCCTTAACGCGTGCCATTGTTTTCTGATAGGGACCTATTGGATGCTTTTCGTAGGTATATGAATAATTCTGTAATTCTAAGTTCCGAACAGAGCGTTTCTCCAAAAGTTGACGTAGGTAAAACACTCCGTGTATGCATGACCTTCCAACTCAAAAGCCGTTTTAATCATCGTGGCCTTCAAATAGTTCTTCAATCCGAGTCTTATAATAATTTTGCTGTTTTGGTTTCTTTTCCAGCTTTTACGTAACATTTCCTGTGTTGCTGGTCTCCGCGTGCTAAACCAGTTCTGGTATACCATTTTCTTTGCTTTCTCCAACGTCTCTACGTCGAGTATCGAATTATTTACATATTTTTTCTCTAGGTCTCCCATCAATAAATTTTGTTTCCACGTTCTAGCCGGGCTAGTAGAATTATCACATAATCATAAAAAACTGTTTTATATCACTTTCCGCGGGGACATAAATATAGTACCGATAATCGTAATATCGTATCCATTGATGTTTCCAGTCACTTCTGAAAGTCTTTCTCCATTTGCTTCGTAGATTTTTATATTATTTTACAATTTTTCGTTATGATGCCCTGAAATCTTTATGGTATCTTTAAATCTTCTTCATGTGCCATATCCGGTTCCCCGGACGTAGGCGACCTCTCTCCTATGTATGTGTTATGAGTTTGAAGTATTATTACTCCAATAAGGGACCTACTGCTTAAAGCGGGCTCAGAACTGCGGGAAGTGTATACACTTCATCTCCAGAGAGGCTGTACCAGGCAGATTACACCTCGGTAGTTTGTCATTGCTTTTCGATGGGAGACGGTCGGAATAAGGTTTTACTGAGCATAGAGTCGAACCAGGTATTCAGCATTAGCAGCAATGCATATAACCGCGTTAGCTAACGACCGTCTCCTATTTTTAAATAGCGTTTAGGATTTCTTGTATTTTGTAAATAAAAGATTAAAATAGAAAAGTATTTATAATTTTGAAAATAAAAATAATTTAATATTATCGAGTGAAGAATTTTATTCGGAAAGTGTTGCGGCACAACGATGCACGTTTGTAACCCTCACAAAATACAGCAATATGGACATATTCATCTAGGTTTTGCGTGCCAATGTCTGTCTTTTCGATTCCTTTCTTTCTTTTTTTTATACTGATGACGTATTCTATAACAGATATAAAAATTCCTTACAAATTTTATTGTTTGAAAGGGAAAAAGGGCTACAGAGATTAAAGCCAAGTTAGCCAAATTCTTGGTGAAGGTTCCTCTGCGTTGAGAACCGTTCATACTTGTCTTGTAGATATTTAACGAAACTTTAGGCGCTATGAAGATAAACGTCGCATTGGATGCTCAAACGAAGTCCAAGTCAAGATGTACCCTACATCTTATATGAACATTTGGATATGCAAAAACTGTGTCGGTATATTCCGCATCTGGTTACAGAAAAAACAAACATGAAAGTTTGTGGAACCGAATCAATTGTTGTTGTTGATGGGAGTTATGTTTCCACTATACATCTGACACTAAAGAACAGTCAAAACAGTCCAAAAACGCAAAGTCTATATCAAGTGCTGGTAATGTTATAGCAGCTGTTCTTGGGATGCAATATAAATAAGCTTCATAGCTTACCTTATAAAGAGAAGAAAAATCACGGGGGATATTAAATTAGTCTATTGCAATACCTGAGTGATGAAGTCAAAAATGAAATACGGAATTTGGAAAATAAAAAAGTTTTATTCATCAAGTAACTTATAGCACCAGTATCAGTTCCTTCCTTTTGTTCCTCGCCAAATTATGCGCTTTGCTATTTTCATTTGTAGCCAAACCAGAGAAAATGGCTGTTTTCAAGGTTTGTTATATCATTTGATGAAGATGGGGTAATGGAACTTGAACAGCGTTTGACTAAGAGTATAGACATTTTTGGTTTAAATATTTCTTGTCTTTAAGCCATTCAGGGTTTATCAGTAACCCTTAATTTATCCTTCTGTTCGTCTATCCTGGTTCTAATTAGAACCAGGATTAGAAGAATAAAGAACCGGATAAGTCTCGACTATATTACAACCCTAATCTTTACGTTACAACTGCAGTTGATGCGATACTATGATTACGTGAAAAATGACTACTTCTAATAATTTGGGAAACTTATAATATTGACTAAAAATAATTTTCATTATAGGTATAGTAAAGGGAGTATAGTTGGACCACCTTTTGAAAAACAGTTAATAACTTCTTTATTGATTAAAATAAATGCATCTTTTTAATACAGTACATACATTAAACATTGTTTGTCCTCTTGGTAAACTTTAATAAACCAAAAATAATGCCGTAAAATTATTAAAATTAAAAACCTGAATAGTTAAAATGGCCCATCTCTCCTACCCACCATAGGAGAGATGGACCACGTGTGGTAGGAGAGATGGACCTACAGTTTTTTCGAATTTTTCTTTGTTACGTTAGGACCGCAAATTTGACAAACGTTGGTATAAGGGGCACAACCTTCATGTAACCATCGGGAACACAATATACACTTTAGCCAGTCATCATTTTTTTTCGGTAAAGCGGTAATGTTCGTTGCAGCTAACGCATTCATTTTCCACATCACTCAAATTGTTCTTTTTGTGGTCCATCTCTCCACCTGGTCCAACTATACTCCTTTTACCCTATACAGTATAAAAATATATAAAAATGAATTTATTCAATTCAAAATCGTATTTTGTTTCATCTGATTTCAAGTTATTCACTCGCTAACAATTTATTCGAAGGGCTGGTATTCACAAGGATCGTCCCTTGTTTCAAGTGAACTTGTAGGCTTATATAACAGTCTTAGGACGGTTTTATTAGTGTAACTGTTTAATATATTATTGCTGTTAATTAGGAAAATCTGTGCTTCATTTGGTTCCTATTGTGTTTGGTTTTAATACTGGCTGTTTAGGTTTAGTAAAACTATACGAAACAGTAGGTTTACATATTATTATGAACCACTTTCAATCTATAGGTGCAGATTTTGTGTACATGAGAGTTATAATGCGAACTTGTATTTAAATTCTTGTGGCAATGTTCTCATTTAAGGTTAATCATAAATAAATACTGTTGGAAGAAATCTTTTACAAAACTTCTGACTTGTTAACCATTACTTTTATAATATAGGAATATACGTACAGAAGAAGATACAGAAGATGGTGCCTGAGGCGCGATGTTAAAAAAAAGCAGAATCATAAAAATACACGTCGGATTATGTTATAAACCACTACCCTTAGGTATTGGAAAAAATATCAAATACCTGATAATCAAGTCTTTTTCCCTTATCATGTAATACTAAGGCCACAAATTGACTTTATTATTCAAAGAATGTGGTTTAGTATTTTACGTCCCGAAATTATCGTCATGTGATATCTAAAACATTTACGAGTGTACTTAATATTAAAATACCATAAAAAATAAAATAATACCTTGATTTATATTGGGTATAAGAACCTGCATTTGTTCAAGTTCTTAAGTAATACAATATAAATAACGAAATATAAACAATTTATTGCATTATTTGCCCAAATGATCCGTAATAATCGCAATAAAATAAAATACTTTTTAAACAATTTCCTACCGTGGTATTGATACCAGTTTGAATATATATATTTATATACCTTAATCTGCACAATAATCTGGGATTAATCCGGTATAGGATAGGAAAGTTACAGTACACCAGAACCAGTGAATTGAGGACGAAGCACTCGGCCTCTACACAAACACCGCCAAAGCTCTCGTAATTGCATTTGGCTATTCACGCAGCCCCGGGCGAGCTAGCATAATCGAGGACCGGAGCTGTCTTAATTGATCCTACAATGCGGTCGCTATGCGCTATCCTAACAAACATTTTAGTGCTCAGTTCGTAGCCAAGACCTATAAGCTTTTTTATAACAAAATGTTTACTTTACCATATACCAATATCCACAAAAATATGCCTCTGCTTTATATTTTTAATTAGCATTTGCATGTTCAGGTTAAATTTCAATTTAAAATTTTTTTTTATTAATCATGTTAGCATTTTAAAGAATAACAAAGCTTATATAAACCACGAAATAATTTTCTAAAGTAAACCAAAAATTTTTATATCATTATTAGTCAAATTTTAACGACGTGTAAGTTTCACACTTTTACAAAAACCCCGGATTACATTTTTCAGTTTAACACTAAATTGCAGAATAATTATGCTCCTGTTTCTGACGCAATTAAAAAAAAACTTGGGTGTAAATTAAATTCCATTTGCCATTATTTTTTAAATTTGAGAAATAATTACTCGGTGTAAAATACATCATACCAATTAACAATTAAAAAATACACTTTTAAATATGTAAAGCTGGTTGCTACTAAAACGATATATTTTATCGACGATTATTGGTTTAATTTAGTAGAAAAATATACCATTTTTGGTTTAGCATGCAAACCTTTTATTCTCGAAAGCATTGAAAAACTCTCCGTACTTAATCACCAGCATGCGTTACAAAATGTTTAAAATTAATCTCACAAACGGCGGTATATTCGTGTTTAGGTTTTTGATAGCAGCCATTCAATTTCAAATAACAACAATAATTATTTTATTGCAATTCTGTGCTGATTGATTACGGAAGGTTTATTAATACATTGTGATCAATTTGTATTTAATTATTTCCAATTTTATTTAGATTATGTATGCAAATTGATATCTCACGAACTTTCTATTCCTAGGGTTTTCGGGAATCAAGAATTAATTTCATTTAAAGTGATAAAATTGTGCAGTAATAAGTCTACAAAAATGGTGGAAAGCATACATTATGTACTTACTACATTGAAGTACAGCATATATTTGTGGTGTGGTTAAATTCAAAGGCTGGGCTGGTGCAAAAACTTGAAATTGAAAATCGAATATAGTGCATTAAAAGCACTCGTATTTGCTATTTATATACTAGAGTACATCATACTAAACTGCACTTTTCAAAACGATGTAACTATTACTTACATCAATTCAGTGCTTACAAATTACAAATTAAAGTAAGAGGGGGGGAGATTGGGAGCCTCTGTACTGAACAAATTGTGTCTATTGAACAAATATGATTTCAATAGCGACATAATTAAGTTGGTTAGAGAGTTTAACAATTTTAAATTAACTCGTTAATTTAATCACATAATTTTTGAAAATTTAAACATCCGCTACATAATATTATGAAAAGTTCATTAGATTCGTAGCAGCGGATTTTCTTTATTAACCAACTTGTGCTGCAATGGAGTAATATAATAGTTTAAATAATTATTTTAATTTTGTATAACGGACTTCAGTTTTTCTCAATACTTATGTCCTAGCTATATCACTGTTAACAATATTGCTTCTGCCATAATCTATCAAGTTAACCGTATAAGGATTAGATTAATTTAGTTTTTATTGAAAAACTGAAAAGTAAAAACTTTACCACGATAGAAGAGAAAAGTGAATATTTAACGGGGCAAAGAGAATACATTAAAACTTATCCTCATACTGTTTATAATTTTAAACTTATGGTCGGATGAAGGCCATTGTTAATTTATCGTAGTCGTTGGATTAACCCTGATATTTCAGTATTATAGTGCATTGTTTTGCGATATTTATCAACGAGGAGAAGAGTAGATGTAAAAATGTTATACCTATAATTGTTTTAAACCTTGATCAAAACTTTAAAAAATCCAAAATTCTAAACACCAATTTCGCGGATATTACTTCCAACGACTTAGACCACACGGTTGAGACTCTTACCGAGGACATACGCAAATCATGCTTCTCCTCGATGAAAATACGTGGTAACGCTAAACCGTATAACCCGTGGTGGTCCGAGGAGTTGGAAGTATTAAAAAAGAAGTGTATCAGAGTACATCACCTTATTCACTCCGGTCTTCGACAGGGCCTTGACATTTCATGGCTCTTAGAAGACCAAAAGGAGCTAAGGCAAGAATATGGTGATCTAATACGCTCCACTTCTACCGCGAATTTTCGAATATTTTGTAATGGGCAGCACCAAGAAAGTGTGTGGTCAGTGACAAACAGACTGATTAAGGACGCACCCGTTAAGCGCCCTCCGTTTACGTTAACGTGCGAAAACAGATTTACTGATACCAGCGACGAAACGGCCACTAGACTGCTTCGTCATTTCTACCCCGACGACGACGTCGATACGAGACTCAGACACAGAGAACTGCGACATATGTTTAATTCGCCCTACGTGTGTGATACACCGGATGAAGAGGAGTTCACAGAGGGAGAGGTATTGGACGCATTAAATTCCATGAGTCCAAACAGGGCGCCGGGCATTGACAACCTCACGTCGGATATATGCGGCGTGGTCGCGGAGGCCTACCCTGAATTCATTACTAAACTAATGAACTCGTGCCTGACAACCGGCCACTTTCCGAAGCCGTGGAAGAGTGCCTATGTGAAGATCTTGCCCAAGCCGAATAGGTCCGATCCAACGGACCTATCGGCCTTTAGGCCCATAGGACTATTGCCCGTCTTCGGAAAGCTGCTGGAAAAGCTGTTCACCAAGCGTTTAACGTATTTTGGTGTTCAGCGTCAGACATGGAGTCCTAAACAGTATGGATTCAGGGAACAGACCTCTACGATCAACGCCCTGCATGATGCTATATCGATTATCCGCCGTGAGAAAAGTCGTAAATGTCTGGTACTTGGTGTATCCTTGGATATCAAAGCGGCGTTCGACAACGCTTGGTGGCCAGCGCTATTCAACAGACTGCGAAACATTTCATGCCCGCGGAACATATATAACTTGATTAAAAGTTATATCGCCGATCGGTCTGTTGAGCTGGCCTACGCTGACGGGAAGTCGCGCAAGACCATGACCAATGGATGCATCCAAGGCTCTGTTTGCGGACCTACTTTTTGGAACATTATACTGGATGAACTTCTCGATATAGGTTTACCGGAGGGATGTCATCTGCAAGCATTCGCGGATGACGTCCTTCTAATCGTGAGTTCGCCCAGTGTAATGCAGATGGAAAGTCGTGCCAACGCAGCTCTACTTGCGATCAGTGAGTGGGGCGCAGGTGTTAAATTAACATTTAGCGCTCCGAAAACTCAAGCAATAGCCTTCACTCCAAAAACCAAATTTTGTAGAATTTCCTTCGGCAACACTGTTTTGACTTATGAGCCTCACATTAAAATTCTAGGTATTATTTTAGATCAACACTTGAAATTCAATGAACACGTTCGACACATCATAGTCAAAGCCAACAAAATTTTTAAATCTTTATGTCGGTTCGTACGGCCCACGTGGGGTATTAATCCACGAAATGTGGAGACAATATACCACGCGGTCATCGAACCGACCATTACTTACGGTTCTTTTATTTGGAGTGGAGTGCTAAGATACAAGTACGTGCTGGGTTGGTTGCGATCTTTTCAGCGGGCATTCGCCGTCAGGGCTACGCGCGCATTTCATACGGTCTCGGCAATATCTGCGTTGGCCTTAGCTGGATTTACTCCAATCGAGCTAAGGATAAAGGAGGTGGCAAGGGTAGAGCAAGTGAAAATGGATGGTACTTTCGATCGACTTCCGGACGACGTCGTCTTGCAAAATCGTACGTCGCCAGCGGAGATGTTACATCCCCGCTATAGACAAACGATCAGTTTCGTAAAAGCAAACGACTCGCTGGAAGTCGATCGAATATGCGACCAGGTCGATGTTGCTATATTTACCGATGGCAGCAAGCAGGAAGGTGGGGAGGTCGGCGCGGCAATCGTCATATACCGTGAAGCTCGGCAAGAGACCCACAAGTACCGGTTAAACGGTACTTGTAGCGTGTTTCAAGCCGAGTTATATGCGATTGACGCCGCCCTGACTTGGATCTCCCCCAGGAGGTTACACTCAGTGTGTATTTTCTCCGACAGCCTCTCTTCGCTTGTTACCATCGCTAATAGGAGTAGCACCGTACCTTTGGTCACCTCCATCCATCGTTCGCTGCTCAAACTGAAGGACCAAACGATCATCAGGTTTGCATGGGTAAAGGCTCATTGCGGCATTGAAGGGAACGAGGTTGCAGACCAATGTGCCAAAGATGCGGCTGTTTCACACAGTCGCATGGCATACAACCAGTTCCCTCTTAGCTATGCAAGAAGGGTGATTCGTCTTGAGGCGGCATGTACTTGGGATACCGAGTACAGAAATGCCGTCCAAGGTTCGACCACCCGGCAGCATTTACCTACGCTACATGATGTTCGCTTGTTCCGAAGTGCCGTTGATACCTCCTTTGAAATGACGCAGGTATTGACGGGTCACTCGTTTGCGCGCGAGTATCTATACAGATTCAAGATCAGTCCTGTTGACGTGTGCCCCTGCGATTCAAAAAGTAGGCAGACTCTGCATCATTTATTGTCTTCCTGCCCGAAATACGTCCAACAACGCCATACCTACACTTCACATTGTTCCTTTTTAAATATTTCACCTTTTACAATTTCTGAAATCATATCAAATAAATTCATCACCCAAATTTTTATAACTTTCTGTAAATCAATTATCAACACTCTAAAACAATTTAACACCCCCCCTTAGTCTGTCTAAAATGGATTTATGCCCCACTGATGTTACATAAATAAAAAAAAACTGTTAAACTAACCAAACCCAGTTCAAATTTAAATTTAAATTAAAATTCAAACAACTTCAAATTTATCTTAAATTTTAATTTTTGTCTTTTACCCGCTGCCGTTGTAATGCTCGTTTGTCTTTCTAGTTATAATTTAATATTTATCCAGTTATTAATTATCATATTTAATTCATCAACATTAATTTCACCAACATTCATCACCACCATTTTAGTTTAATCAATTATTGTTAAGTTTTAAGTTTTTTTATTGTTAAGATTGTATCGAATTGCATGAATATACTCTCTCTCTCTTGAGAGAAAAACAGGAAAAAAGAAAAAAAATTGTTTTTATGAAAACACCCGGTCAAATTTAGCTGTTAAAATAAAATTTAAGTTGTTGTTTGTTATTTGTTCAATTTGGTTCGCTCATGTCTGGAACCAAAGATTATAAATTTACGTTGTCTTCATTCCTTAGCCAGCTGACAAATGCCATTCGTAGCACTTGTCAGCTTAATTGCTGAGTTTGAGCTGTTGATAAATTCCATCCGTATCACGCACTTGTAGTATAAATACAAGTTATTGACAATCAAGTTACATCAACAAATTCATTCAGAATTCAACAAGTAATTATTTTCGTTTAAAGTTTCAAAGTATAGTTTTGTAAGTTCTCAGTACGGCAGTTTGTTGTTATTGAGTTATTTTGAGTTAGTGCGAGTTGAATTGGGAAATTTTAGAATTACTACAGCCGTGAGTTTGTCGCATGGTAATTTTGTGTTTTGTTTTGAGTATAATTTTTATGTCGAAGTAAGTTTTCCTCTTATTGCACCTCAAAATGGAAAGTTTTTGATATAAGTCTATCGCAATGCAAAAACAACCCTTAGTAGCATTTACACCCGAAATCTGTAAGTGGAGAATTTTGGCTTCTTCTAAATTGTAATTCTATTATAATAAATAATTTAATAAATTAATAAATCTAATAAATTCTTTTAACTAAATAAAAAAATAACTGTTGATAAATTAAGTTCGAAAACTAAGGCTCCTAATTAATTAGTTCCTACCTGGTAGAAGACAGTCAATTCGGTTACCTGCTCAGCTGACTGCAATCATTGTGAAATTGAAAATTTCAAGTTATAAAATAAGTGTAATAGCTGTTTGATATTTAGTCTGATGTTATTATGATGTCATTTTCGTTGAACTCATAAATTTTAACTGTTTTTTTATTTATTCCTAGATCAATTCATTCGGATGTAGGTTTCTTCTAATGCTTTCATTGTGCATAAGAAGAATTTTAGCTTTCTAAACGCCACGCTTGTTGTGCGTGTTAGCGAGTTTATATTTTTACATCTTAGGCAGCTTACTAGGTTTGCCTTGGATGTGCCTGCACCCTGTTTTTTATTGTTATGATGGCAAATCATTAACACAGGGGGACCGACGGCTTTACGTTATAACCTATAATTATTACATATTTGCCCTGATATTGATGGCGTAGCTACTGTTGGTTAAGGAGAGCGAGTCGTGGGTGTGACTCAAAGAGACATTGCGACGTCAAAAAGTCGCAGTAATTCGTATCGCCATTTATTAAACAGGAGTTCGTGAAAATCCAGCTGACTGGAATCCTGACAATTCCTTGAGCATCTGGTTACTCGGGAAAACCAGGTGTTATTTAAGTTGGACCAAATATGAACGATTCCAATGCCTCGATCTTATTTTAGATCCTACAGAGAATGAAATGAGCAGGTTTTCCTGGTGGAATCCTAAGTTTACAATTAAAGATCGATGTGAACTCCCTGAAGCAATGGTAGGAACTGAATTTTACAGCGCTCAAAATTTCTTAATGATGGGCGAACATGCGTGAACTAACCCTTCTGCACTCTATTCAGCAATTTGGAAAACGAAAATTTGAACAATATACAGGGCGCCTAAAATATGAACGTTACAACGTGCCCTACTAAAGCACGGCCAAAAAAATTTTAGAGTGTACCCGGATTTGAACCGGGGTGCCTTGTGTTAGTAGTTGTTCTCGCTAACGTTCTAGCCATGACCGTCGTTTTAACTGTTTTAGGCATAATTAAATTTGTACCGCTAGATTTTTGGTTTACTATTGTAAGAAATAAATTGTTGAATGATAAAAAGGTAATACCTGATTATTCAAAATTAAACTGAAGTTTAACTGAGACGGTGCCGTTATCATTCGATTCTTTCATAAAAGAGTATGTGGTAGACAAGGAGGTCTGGCCAGCAGTGGGTAAATGTGACTGGAAGATGATAATGATATCATAATTTAGAACAAAATGATTGAATACTCCCGTATTGGGTAGTTTTGTGTCAGAATAACTAGGAAATACTGATTTTGTTTGCTTTAAACCCTTTAGCTTGGCATTGCAAAGATCCCCTAAGTTTCTGATATGAGGCTACCAACGTAAGAGGGATAAATTTAGCGAAGAAGGTCTCAAAAATCATAGAATCATGAATTAGCAGTTTTCTGTACATGCAATGTTAATAATTTGATCATATATTTTGAAATTTTTAGAAAACTGTAGTTTTCACGCTCTGTTCGAACTTTTCTTATAGATTCCCCATATGCCTAATATTCGAAATTTTTGTTGTCGGAAACGCACTTAATAAAATGCGCATTAGATATGGAAAATGCCTATCTTAAAAATCATTCAAATACTGCGTCTGCTACATTAACAATAAATTATAATATCGAACTGCAAGAATATACCTGGAATACTAATTAACAAATATTATTTTATATTTTATTTACAATAAAATTGTTTCACTTTTATAAAAAGATTGAAAGAAAAATTGTAAATTATTCCAGAATAACAGTTTTAAAAAAAGGAAAAACATTGTAAAGTAAGAAGTCTTTTAAAAATATATAAAAAAGTTTTTTCTTGGATAATTCATGTACATACGCATGTTGGCCGCTGGAAATGAGAGACAATAATAAATTATGATCTTTCAATAAGTTTTCAATATTTAGTAGTTGCCTAAATAATTTTTAATTTATCGAAACTAAAAGGTAAAATAAATTTTCTATTGTAGGTGTAGCTTAATCGTTTATGTAAAGACTGGGATTAATATAAAGTCCTGAAATGCAATACTTCCTAACCACTAATAGACTCTCATTCTAATTAATTCTGAAAATGTATTGCAAATGCTCTTTTCGAAGACAAATAGAACTATTTGCTGATGTTGAATTGGGTCCTGAGAGGGTTTATGAAATAGGCTTCGTTGAATATGCGTGCTCACTCACCACTCAGATGTTGGATATTAATGAAAACCACTTACAGCTTGAACTGTTAAAAATATATGCACAACATGTCGACCACTGGTAAATAATAGTTCAGTTTAATTCTGCCTTGTTCCGTAATTCTACCAATTTCCAAAAACTGAATGAAGCTATATAACTTCTAATTACACACATTTGCAATAGCAAACATCATATGTTAAATTTATGGTTCACCTTATTACTATTATTAAGTTTTTAATATATTCAAATTAGTCAAGCGTTAGTTGACGACTTTATTACAACACAAAAAATGTTTTTGAGATATAACGTATATCTCAATAAATTATAGCTGAATATGGATTTTTATAAAGCCCGAAGCCATTCCTTTAAATTTTTTTAATTTTGTATATTCTACAAAACCAAAATAAGAAACTTGTTGTTATAAGAAGCTATACAACTTCAAATTTTAAAAAAAATTAATACAAATAACTCGGTGTGTAGAAAAGGTGTAAAAATTTCTTTTAAAAACCGATATATCATCTTTAGCGGTGGAAACTTTCTACCGTTAAAGGTTCAACTTAAGCTACAGTTTCTTGAATAATATCATCTTTTGATATATTACTAAAAAAGTAGCTACGGCCAAGTACGATAATATTAAAATTGGCAGTTATGAGAATTTGATTAAAACTTTTGAACAGGTACTCAATCTCATATATTTCATTATATCAAGATACTATACCATTTTTCCATTTACTTAAATTGATCTATTTTTAACAGAGTTGTAAGATAAAACTAGACAAATTGATTTTTAATTTTTTCAAATTTATTTTTAAACTTTGTAATCGCACGAAGTTTGATTAAAATATTCTAAAACTATTATTGTAGATTACCTTACATTTAATAGCAGTAATAAATTGGAAGTAATATAAAAAGGACCTTATTATTGTTTAAGAAAAATACAATTTTCAAAAATAAGTTAGCCGTAAAAATTATTTAGAAAGAAATTCTTTAACCAAAACAAAAAGATTTGTCGAGTAATTTTCGAGCGCGAGTTGTAGTTTAGATGATTATTTCGGGTCAGGACATCTTCTTACATATTTTCGCAGTATTCATTGCAAAAAATTTTAAAATTTCGTTAACTACTTACTGAGTTTTAGTAACAAAAATATTGTTTTATACGATGGATATTGTGAATATAACATTACACTGTGTATATCCTGTAAAATAGTGAAATATTAATACTGTAATAATAAACGTAATAGAATCTGTGGTTCTAGTTGAAAATGGGGGAAAATAGTTGATATATCAAAGTTGTGGTTAATCACAGTTAACATAAATGAAAATTTATTGTAACGAGCAAGTGTGATAAGTGCCTCAATCACGTATGTTTTATTCAACGCTCCCACTAATATCGGGGTACTTTTATGGATATTGCACAAGTGCATCTGTCCTACTGAATACAGGTCATTGTGCACGTTGTTTATCCATTTATATAGAATGTAAAATAGAGCTCCTCCATTGGTTGAAAGGACGCTACAATGTATATGGCTCGAATAATCGTTACTCCTTTTGTAATTCTGCAAGACGAAAACTGGCTAGAACCCTCAATATGGATACTAACTATTGACCTAGAATATGCTTCTAAATATTTTATCAAAAGCTGATCGGAATTAAAACAGCACACAGATAACTTTAACGTACACGATGGTGAATTCTTTGTATCCTTTGACATGGTCAATTTATACACAAATGTTTCTCTACATGAAACGACGGACTTGGCAAAAAGATTCCTAGCTAGTAAAATAATTGACCTTGAAGAGGTAGGCGGTATAATACAATTACATTTACTGTCGACAGACAAGAACTATTGGAGGATCGTCTCCTATCTTGCCTCTGATTTCCAATGTGTTTATGGACTGGGTGGAATCTGAAATCCATAAATTGCCACTGGCGTCGAATTGTGGAGGGTAGTTGAGAAATGTTGATGACGTTCTTTGCTGTGAAATGGTAGAGAGAATGAAACAGATGAATTCAATTCATGAGAGGATTAATTTTAGGATTGAAATGAGAAACGATGGAGAGATGATTTTTTTTGGATTTAACCTTAAAGAAAAATATGAAAAACATCGAAAACAAAATTTCTCGTAAAGCGACACACTCTGCAATCTTCTGATCTATCACAAACATTCTCAGAAGCGCTCATTTTTTCATACTAGTTAATCTAGCATTTAACATTGACATGAAGGAGGAAGATTTTAATAAATAAATCATAGTAACTGAATCACCGACAGTAGCAATTGGATATCCCATAAGGGTAAGACTACAAACATAGTCCGCTGGAAGCTTTTAAACAAAATAATATATTGCAAAAGATTTTATTGAAGGAACCAAACTAATCTAAATGATACGCCACTGTTTAGAGTGGCGTATCGTCCCATTTTATATTTTTCTGGCGTCATTTTGCTAATCCATATTTTTTCTATTCATCTATATACACTCTTCCTTGTAGGATATCTCACTGCCTCTCTGCACCTCCAAGACAGAGAGGCACCTGACGCTGAACTTACACGAAGAGATGATAGAGACGACAAATAGAATTCTGCAGGGCTCAATAATGGGGACAGTACTGTGGAACATAACATACGATGGAGTGCTCCTCCTGAATATTCTAGACGGGGTCAGCAAAGAGAGGGAGATGGACGTCAACTGAAGGCAAACAGAGCGATCACCGTCATTCCCGCGTGAATATCAGCAAAGGAACTAACCGTGGTCTCGTAATAATCTGAAGCTGTCGTGGTTTCAAATTTTTTATTGTTGCAATCGATCGGATGGGCGAATTAAAAATAAAATGTAGATTAACATTTTTTTGGAACTATTCGCTTGCTTTTAAAATTTATATTTGGATTTTACTCAAAAACACCACGATTTTGCGGCACTACATTCCTTATAATTATTAAGTTGGGATGCCACTGTCAATAAATTTCTAGGATTCTGATCGCTGGTTGAGTTACAGTGCGGAAATTGTGGGTTCGAATTACGGACTTGACTGAATTTCTTAGCGCGGCCCTCCGGTGATCATCAATACTCTGTGGATGGATTAGTTGAAAGTGGGAGAGAAAGAGGAGGATTGATCCACCTCAATAAATGGATCGTAAAGACTTTGCAGAAAAAGCAGAGTAGCAATATACCGAATGGAATGGAAAGCTTGATAATAATAATAATAATTGTTGCAGGACCGCATTCAGACTTATTATGGACGGGCAACGTAGTATTTTCATGCGATTACAAATCCAAGTACTAACCGTGCTGTGCCCTTTCTGTCGGAAGCAGAAAGATTAAGCAGTTCTTCCAAATCCTCAAGGCCAAGTGATTTTATTGCGTTTTTGTATGGAGCTTTATTAGGTTATGTAACTGCCCAAATTTTTGTTATATAAAATGGTTACAAATTGCCAGTGTAATGATTAAAGTTTATTGATACCAACATATTTCCGGAAAATCTGAGTAGACAAATTTGGTGCAATTTAACAATTTTTTCTGGCACAGAAATTTACAACGCAAAATTCATTAAATCAAATAAAACTTCTAAATAAATTAATGTTAATTATTTTAAAATTCAAACGATACGAAAATACCTTGTTTGTCGAATATCAGTAAGACTCTAGCGAATTTTCCTATGTATGTGTAGATGAAAAAAAATATATAGTGCCGTCTTGATCCTTCCTTAACATAGAAACTGGAACCCTCTCACAAAATTGTCCCAATCGGCCATCCGGTAGAAATTGAGAAGACCAGGAAAAGCAAACAGCAAAACGAACATTCGTGTAGGAAAACTGTTTGCTTAAGTACCCCCCTGCTGCCAGATTCAAGGTGTTGTTGTTAATCTAAACCTTACTTAGAGGATATGAAGTTGGACAATTGCTAATAATCAGAGGTCCGATCAAGAAATTGATAACGCGGTCTTCTGATGTGTAAATAAGTTTGAAGTTATGTTAAATTCAAGCTATTGACCCAGTATTTTGAGGTTATAGTGATAACGGTGGTATCGCACAAGTTAGGTATTTTCCAAAAAAATAGTAAGACATTAACAGTAAACTTTCCAACAAATAATCTCGTATCAAAAATTACGTTACAGTCCTGCAGGTACAGATATTACACAGGTCGTCTAAATCAAATACCATAATATAACGACTTGTAATAAATTTCGTTCGGCTTCGGACAATCCCAAAAGGGTGAGGAATTTATAAAATTAAGATTCCGAATAAACAGAATCCGAATACGGCATCTTACGGAACTCAAAAATTCGTAGACAATTGACTATCAAACGCACAAAAGGCTGCCACCAGCTCCATTGATTTTTTTATAGCGAATCGAACCTATTGCTAACGAAAAGGGGTTGCGTGGTTTGCTGAACGGAGACGTAGGGAAATAAACTCGACTCTTCACCAAATTAAACATTTCTAGTAAATTTTAACGGGGTTTATTTAAAATTGAACAAAAAACATATACGGCGAGAAAAAAAAAGTTAATACGATTATTATTAACAAAATACAAACAAAAAATACTAAAATTGTAAACGGAATCGATTTCCTTACCTAATTATTAAAATGCAAACAAATACTAAAATTTTAATACCGATGTTGCAAATTTAATAAAAAGAATTTGTTGTACTTGAACACTAATTAATATTGAAATTGTTTTAAAAATAAGACCGGCAGTAACTATGTACATAATATAATTCTACCCCCTAAGTGGTGACCTTATCGTATGATAAATTAGTTCCTGGGTCACAGATCGACCTGGAGTCTAATTTATCTGTCAAGTTAATTACTTCTTAAGTAAGAAAATCTATTTGTTCCCTAAAACTTACGAACTAAAATAATACAAATTTTACAATTTTTTTTGACAAATACATAGGTATTACCAGCATTACCTTAAGTAATTCTACAGGAATATTGCTATAAATTCATCACATTCCATTTTGTATCCATACCAAACACCAATAACAGAGATACAATCTCATAGTTTATAACCTTATACTACAAGACAGAAAAACATCATTATTTAGACTGCTCACTTCATATTGAAGAAAAGCAGTTATGCAAAAATCAGTTGATTATTTCTTCGTGCAATACAAATCACAATCAAGTGCTCATTTAAAATAAAAACACAAACAACAATAAGACCAACTGAGGTTTTATTTCTTGGGGTATTCAATCGGAGTGTATACTTCAGCATAAGCATATATGCACACCATTTCTTCATTTAAATGCAGTGCTTTTAGGTCCATTTTATATCTACCACTCGGAATAAGTGGAGGAAGATGAGTTGCATCGAGAACAAAATTGCACACGTAATATGTAACACCCTAAAAGTTAAAAACTTTAGATACATTCATTACCAGAAATTGTTTACAAAACTTTTTCAAAAACACCAGTTGTCATATTTCCACAGTTGAACATTGCGTTTATACCTATTGCGTTTGTATCCATAACCTTTTTAAAATTAACTTGAAATCGGATCGGAAAATGTCGATACTCGTTGCTCAAAAATTTATACCCTTGTATAAGTAACTAAAAATTTACAAAACTTGTGTCTTAGCTTTTTCTTTTCTTTCATATTATTAATATTAAAACTAGCGACACGCTGCTGTACCTAATTGGCAACATTTAACGTTTTGGTTGTCCTTTCATGTCACCTTCTATTATTAATTAAATAGAAACCTTTAAGTGAGTCGAAGCGTGGCGATAGTTTTCAATTAATGAGGTGTTTTTGGTGCCATTAATAACAAGGGTATTAGAACCAATAATAAAAATTTACCTCAACTTCCGAGGGGGGCATGGCCATTTTCAAGTTTCCACTACAATTAACGGCCGGGGTAGTACGATTATATTTAAATGTTTTCATTTCAAAGTGATTTAAATACTTTTTACTGTAACGTATTGATTCTGCTCGAGCATCTCTGATTTTGTAAGTATTTTGATGAAACTGAAATTAAATCATTAGTAATTAATTTTCTAATTATCGATATTATGCTTGATTTGCATATATTTTTTTTAATAATTAGGTATGGCAACCAGATTATGTGAATACCAGGGCGGCATTGTCAATGAATATGTTTGCAGGATAGTAATAAGTAGTAGAGTATTATACAACGTACGACATTTTCTTGGGTAAAAATTTTATACTATCTTAATCTTTCAATTGTAAAACTCACTTTTGCAGCAGGTTCAAGAAAATTTGAAAACTATCAGAGTTGGAAAGTGGAGTAACAGAACATCAAACAGAGAAGAATGGATGGAAATTGTAAATAAATACTTGAAAAAGTTTATGTGAGAGCCCCGGCAGACGTTCTATCGGCCGATAGTTTGGTCGGTTTCTTAATCAGTATGAAGCTGTATGCAAGTGCGCAAATTATAACGATTCGGTATCGGCCGACACTTGCATACCGCTTCATACTGATTAAGAAACCGACTAACTATCGGCCGATAGAAAGTCTGCAGTCTGCGGGGGCTCTTAATCAGTATGAAGATGTATGCTATTGTCGGCCGATACCGAATCATTATAGTTTGCGCACTTGCATACATCTTCATACTGATTAAGAAACCGACCAAACTATCGCCGATATAAAGTGTCGGCCGATACCGAATCGTTATAATTTGCGCACTTGCATACATCTTCATACTGATTAAGAAACCGACCAAACTATCAGCCGATAGAAAGTCTGCAGTCTGCGGGGCTCTAATAGTTATGTACTATATGTAATGCACTTATGTAAATGTTACGAGAGGAATGTAGAAATTTAATTGCATGGCCTGTGGAGCAATAATATAAAAATAAATTATTTTCGTCAAATTTTTGATACATGTTTTTGTTTAAATTTTCTATAGCCTCCATTGATTGAATAATACCCATTCCCTCGCCTATATCCCTTTTAGTACTTGAAATTGGCTGATGCTAGCTTTTTGAACTTAATTAATTAAACGGCTTTTGGATCGCTCATAACAATTTTATTAATAAACAAAATTAAAATACAAAATTTTCCTACATTTTCTATCAAAGCTCCAAAATACTTGTTTACAAAAATTTCTGAAAAAAACACGCGTCGCTAAGTAACTGACGTGAATGGAGAAAAATTATGTAACCTGGCAGCAGCACGCAACATGAGAATATCTAGCACAGATTTTAAACTCCAAAATTTACACAAAGAAATTTGGATAAAACCAGGTAGCAATATAAGTAACCAAATTGATCATATACTGGTATCAAAAAATAACCCTCAAAGTGTGTAATGAGAGATCATATAGAGGACCAAGTGTAATGAAAGTTAAGCCAAGAAAGTACCAGCAACGTCAGAAAAGCAGCACCAATATGAAACAAAAGATTCGACATACTCTAATTGAACGTTGAAAGTGAAAAACAAAGATATGCACAGACAATAAGAATCGACTTATTATTGCAACAGCTGTATGCAGATGTGAATAAAGAGTGGAAAAACATAAAAATGACCATAACAAAAGCAGCAGATGAGGTATTGGAACTAAAGAAAGTACAAAAATCAAATCTATGGTATGATACTGAATGCGAAAGATTGGTGAATCAACCATTATAAGCAAGTGCGCAAATAGTACCAGTTAAAAATTTTCATATTTAATAAAAAATTTAGCTATCAATTCAAAATGACGCAGTTTTAAATAAATGATTCACCAATACAGGAACGGTAAAGAGGGCAAATTAATGCCGTACTGTTATGAAGATATCTGTACCGAATATATAAATTTTTTAATTGAATAAGCTAAGAATTATCTAAGGGTTCTATGTTCAATCTTTATCTAGTATTTAATAGACGATAAAAACCCACAATGTTATAAACAGTGCAAAATGATTGTAATAACTTCAGTATTCATTTAAGCTTCGGTTTGTCAACAACCCTTTAATTCAACAATAAAAGTCTTTTGAAAAATTGTTTTTGAGTTCAATTTAATTTAACTACATACAGGGTGTCCCCGTGACCGTGGAGAACCTTTGAGGTGGTGATAAAGGATACTTTTCTAAGACAAATTTTCAAATAAATTTTTGCCCAAGTCCAAACCCTTGGGGGGTACCTCCCTATAAAGCAATTTTTTGAATTTCTGATTTCAAACGGCCATAGCTTCGATATTCTTGATTTTTTAAGGTTAATGGATTAGAACTTTTTTAAAGATCATTCGCTTGTCTACAAATTAGGTTATAACCCCTTATCGTCTAGAATCAACGGATTTCGAGTTATAAATTAAATTAAGGAAAAAAATGTTTAAAAAATTCAGGTTTTTTTAAAAATTTTCTTGCGAACCCCGTATCTCTTAAACCAAACGTCTAAGAGAAAAACTAATGGCCCAAACTGGATAGGGAATTTAACGGGCTACAACTTTCGTTAAATAAATTTTTTTAGGTAACCAACCGTTTTCACAGAAACTCTGAAAATAATGAACTAGGTGTAGATAAAAAATATAAATTCACATAATTACTAAAAATCTCAATTTGATTTATAACATTTGTTTTAATGGTAAAAAATTGTTAAAACGTATTGTAGCGTTTGACGTACGTTTTAACAATGTTTTAACATTAAAACAAATGCTATAAATCAAATTGAGATTTTTAGTAATTATGTGAATTTATATTTTTGACCTACACCTTGTTCATTATTTTCAGAGTTTCTGTGAAAACGGTTATTTGCACACAAAAAATTTATTTAACGAAAGTTGTAGCCAGTTAAATTCGCTATCCGGTTTGTGCCATTAGTTTTTCTCTTACACGTTTCGTTTAAGAGATACGGGGTTCGCAAGAAAATTTAAAAAAAAACCTGAGTTTTTTAAACATTTTTTCCCTTAATTTAATTTATAACTCGAAATCCGTTGATTCTACACGATAAGGGGTTATAACCTAATTTGAAGACAAGCGAATGATCTTTAAAAAAGTTCTAATCCAATAACCTTAAAAAATCAATAATATCGGAGCTATGGCCGTTTGAAATCAGAAATTCAAAAAATTGCTTTAAAGGGAGGTACCCCCCAAGGGTTTGGACTTGGGCAAAAATTTTATTTGAAAATTTGTCTTAGAAAAGTGTCCTTTATCACCACCTCAAAGGTTCTCCACGGTCACGGGGACACCCTGTATAAACTACGAAAAGATTGCCAAAAATATGAAAAATTTGAATGGTCCATTTTAAAAATCAACTTACCTTGGCCAAGATATCGTTTCCATCAAGACAGGAGATATCGAAAATAAATAATTGAAGTAATAGCAGCCCAATTGTAATTTTCATTTTTATAAGCTTTACTTATATTTCAACACTTCTATGCTAGATCTGGACGTCTAATGATGAAAATAGTCATGCACATCAAATTTTACATTAGAATCCTGATGTTTGCTATGATATTTATCTTCCTGTCATAAAAAGCTAGAACAAAATGTAATGCGATACTGTAATGATATAATATCATGATATAATATATGTAATATAATATTATGATATACTATAATATTATGATATCATATAATATTATGATATAATATAATTTCGCTTGTTTTTATTTTTACATTGTAGCGAGAGTACCTAAATACCTTACCTGAAGGTTATAAATGTCCGGCTTTCGGCTCCACTCACAATAAAAATAATTGCGACCTTTGCTTTGCCAAATATTAAAGGTATTAGAATAATTAAAGGTTTTTCCAAAAAATAAGTTCTGCCTACTGGGGGAAAGGGGGAAAATAGTGCTAGCCCTCACTCTTAAATATTTCTACCCTAAAACCAAAATATCAAAGCTACAATCTTAACAGTTTTCTTACAAATGAATGTCTCACAATTCACGACATTCGCTACGTCAACTCTAATGTGCATGTTTATTTTTCTACTTACCATCTCGCCTTAATTTAAATTTTATAATTTAAATTTACCAATTCCTTCAGGACTATATACGTAATAATTATTAACATTAAACCTGCGAACCCACCAAAATTGGTACAAAATTTCCAAGCACTACAAAGTTGTTATATGGTGATATGAAAAATAAATTTTGTTTAAAAATTTTGGTGTACTCTCTCAGTTTAATTTGGGTAGTAAATTGCTGCTTCCAGCACACTTTCGTTATGGCACATGCCATCCTCGTTAATTCTTCTATTATTTTCTCCATTTTGCAATGCGGGACAACTTCCGATTTGTTTTCCCTATCGACGTTTTTATTTGGTGATCTTTGCATTAATTTATTTCTCTTGAATGGCGTTCTTCTTTTGACGAGTTGAGTCCCTCCATGGAGTGATAACGTAACCGTTCATATGATGTTGAAAGTGTTGTCTATTTTTATGATAAACACTTTATGCAAGGATTTGCAACATTTCTTTTTTTTGTACAATTTTTTTAAGTTTATTTTAATATTCATTATCGCGATCATTCATTTTATCAAGTATTGTAAAATTGTTTTTGAAATAATCTTGTTTTTGAAAATTTTAAAGTGGTTTCTTGTCTGTAAGGGGGGGCGCGTTCAAAATCAAAATATTGCGTTCAGATTTGTGGAACTATGGTCTAATGCATATTGCAACATTGGGATAATTAAATAAGAAATTGGTTGATACTTCTTCTTCTTCTTCCACTTAATTTAGGACTAGGTCCTGTATTATCCAATGTATTTTGCGTTATGCCGTGCTAGGGATTGTCCTGGGATCCAGAGGTCCAGCTTTCGTACCACCTTTTGGGTGGCCGTCCTGGAAGTCTTCTGGAGATGGGTTTACCTGTTCTCGCTATTTTAGGTAGTCTGTTTTCGTCCATTCTATCTATGTGGTCTCTCCATTGTCTCCTTCTTTCTCTTATCCATCTTACGATGTCTTGAGTGTTGCATGTCTGTCGGATATCGTCGCTTCTTATTCTATCCCGTAGGGAGACTCCTACTATCGATCGTAACGTTCGCATCTCTGTGCTCCGTAGGATTTGTTTTGTTTTGGAGGTTTCTGCTCTCGTCTCAGCGGCATATGATAGTATGGGTCTAACACACGTCTTGTATATTCGCGTCTTGCTGTCGGCCGTCATATACTTGTTGTTCCAGATGACGTCGCGCAAATAACCTGATACTGCACTCGCTTTTGCGGCTTGAGTACGAACTTCGTGTTGGATATTTCTGTTGCTGGATATATTCACACCGAGGTAATTGAAATTCATTACCTGTGTGATTGGCTGGTCATCTACAATGAGCTTGCAGCGAAGAGGCTCCTTGGATATTGTTATTGATTGGGTTTTCTTGATGGATATTTTCATGTTGTATTTTTCTGCAGTGGTTTGGAATTTGTACAAGAGACGTTGTACATCGTCTTCATTTTCTGCTAATAGCACTGCGTCGTCGGCATAACATATAATTTTTATTGTGTCATTTCCCAATCTGTATCCAGCATTCACTGTCTTTACGCTCTTTATAATTTCGTCCATGATGGTATTGAATAATGTGGGACTGAGGCTATCTCCTTGTCTTATTCCGGATGATACATTAACCTCCTCTGTTAATTCCCCGTGTGCTTTTATTTTAGTCTTACATTTCGTATTTAGTTCAGCAATAATTCGGTGATACTTTGGTTGATACTTTGATTTCTTAACAACGGAAGAACAACACCAATTCGACTGCTTGCTTTGTAAGTGTACAAGAAAAACATTTTAATTAATTTTCACGTGCAATATAAAATCAAGTGCGTTTTAAAAAACAATGTTTTACTGCCGATTAATTACTGGGCAGGTTTTAATGTTTTGGGTAATCAATAGGAGTGTATATTTCACCATAACCATATACATTCACTAGTTCTTCACCTAAATACCGTGCTTTTAGGTCAACTTTATACCTACCACTGGCACTGGGAATAAGTTGAGAAAGGTGAGTTTAAGCGACAACAAAGTTGCAGGCGTGATATATAACATCATTTGCAAAACCTTTTCATAAGCTTACATATCATTATGACTACGACCGAATATTTAGTAGTTAATTCAGAAGCAATGTTTGAAGTTATGATCAATGAGGATGTGATAGTTAAACAGGTAGATGCATGTTTAGATTTGAGTCCGATTGTAGACGAAAATGGAATAGGTAAGGAAGAGATAAACCACAGAATACAGTCGGAAGATTTTGGGCAGCATGAACTCACTGTAGTGGAACACAAATATATCAACAAAAAACGTTTGGGATAAGTCATGGTGGAATCCGTCCTACACTATGGTAGTGAGGTATGGACAATAGATGCGGAAACAAAAATAAGGCTGAATTACATGGAATTGCACTACTTAGGCCCGGTTGTTCAGTATTAGGTTATCTTTTAACCTGAATTATTTTCCATGGAAACGATTTTTGAAACAATCATTTCTATGGAAAATAATCCAGGTTAAAACATAACCCGAAACTGAACAACTGAGCCTTAAAGAAGCAAAGGACACGGTTAATAACAGAATAAAAAGAAGGGAGCTAAAATTGACACTTAATGCGGATGAATGCAGATCGATGGCCTAAACGAGTTTATCAATGTTCCCCTCTTGGAAAGAAAATGCGTGAAAGACCGAAAAGAGCATGAATTGATGAAATCAGAGAGGCAAAGTCTGATAGAAATCTGGATGAAGAACAAACGCAGAATAGAGGAGAATGGCGAAGGGTAACGGGAAAATGGATTTTAACTGTATTGTAAGGTACAATGTAACAATTATGTTTATTATTGTATACTTATTCAAGCTCTAAATACAATACTACATCTACTACATTTATGTATTTGACGTTTTCATAAGTTTTAATTAAGGTTTTTTATATTTTATCTACTCAGAGGTTTTTATGACTTGTGTAACTTCATATTTTTAACATACAAGTTTTTATGGGTTTTTAGAAAACTGATTGTACTATGTTATTCACCTTTGCAGTAGTCAAGCCCAGATGTACACCGAAAAGTGCATGAAACTGGTAGACAAACAATAACAAAAATTTTTATCTATACGAAAGTATTTTATTTTTATTTATAGTGAGTTATATAATTATTTATGTAATGAGAAATATTCTAAATACTAGTGAATGAAATGGGCGGTTAAAATAAATTTAAGAGTCTTTTTGTATTCTCTTCAGGCAAGCATAATCAATAAAAACACAGAGAAATTAAAATTAAGACAAATTTTTTAAAATGAAAATCAAAAAATTTTTAATCAGGTTATTTATGAAAAGAAAGTAATTTCAAAGGATTAAAAATATATTCAATAAATTAGGATTGATTGTAACTTAAACTGAACAACTGAAATATATTTTCGATAATTTAAAACATTTTTGAACTTGAATTTGTAATGCAAGAATACCGCGAATAGTAAAAGGTTTGAAGATTGTAAAGCACAGTAATAATGCAGTCAATTTTTCTTACAGTGTAATAGGGTAATAGCTTCCTTACACTCAGAGAAAAACAAAAATTGACACTTGAATTCTTTTTATTCCATTCCTTGGTAAAAAAGTAAGTAGTGAAAAATTTTATTATCTTGGAATAAATTTGTATTTAACTTTAAAAAATCAATCTATTTTGAGTTTAAAAGTTCAACATTTTACACAAACACTTTCTTTTGTAAAAAAGTTAACTTTTATTTCAAGTAGAACTAATGTTTAAAACATTATGTATGCAGTCTAAAGTCGGAAAAGTTTTCTTTTGACGTGAAAAGCAACAGCAGGTTGCCGGAAGCAACTGTACCCTGCTCTCTACCTCTCAACATCAAATAAAAACAAGACGTAATTTTATATTACTTCACTGCTTTCAAACTTCCGTTCTTGTCGTTATTGTTTTATAAAATTAAATAATTTATAAATACATTTTTTGTTTCATCTTATTTGGTTTAATATTGCCCACTCTCAAAAATTTTAATTTTTTTAAAAAGAAACTCGAGAAATTGACCTGTTAATGTCGACTTTTTGCAAATATAACTTGTAATTATTTCATCTTCTGAAAATTAGTAGTTAAAGTGTGTAATTACAATATGTAATGTAATCACTCTCACATAAATCTACTTAACTTAATAGCGAACGCGTAGACTGTTGCAACGTGACTATTATTTCAACATTAATTGTCATAACTACATTAGCCTCAGGTAAAATTCATTCCCATGCACTAATGTAATTTTAAGAACATTACACAAACTTTTTGTTTTGTATCTTTTATACGAAAACTTTTAGTTTCAATAGTAGCATAATAATAGCAGAGTACTTAACGCACTTCTTAAATTACTTTAAGTGACTTTTACGTAAGTAAACAACCCCACACAGTGGGTAAATATTAGCCATGTACAATATAAAGATGTTAAAATGTTACATCAACTATGTAACAATAACTAATTAATCAAGGTTTTGATATCTCATGGCTGTTAGAAGACCAAAAGGAGCTAAAACTAGAATACGGTAACCTGATACGCTCAACTTCAACAAAAAATTTTCGGCAATTTTGTAACGGGCAACACCAAGAAAGTGTGTGGTCATTGACGAACAGACTGATTAAGGACGCTCCCGTTAAACGTCCTCCTTTTACATTAACGTGCGAAAACAGATTTACTGATAACAGCGACAAAACTGCTTCGCCACTTCTACCCCGACGACAATGTCGATACGCGACTAAGACATAGAGAACTGCGACACATGTTTGATTCGCCCTACTTATGTGATACGAACAACTAAGAGGAATTCACGGAGGAAGAGGTGTTGGAAGCATTAGTTACAATGAGTCCGAACAGAGCACCGGCTATTGACAATCTCACGTCGGACATCTGTATCGTGTTCGCGGAGGCCTACCCTGAATTCATTACTAAACTAATGAATTCTTGTCTGGCAACCAGCCACTTCCCGAAGCCGTGGAAGAGAGCCTATGTGAAAATTTTGCCTAAGCCAAATAGGTCCGATCCAACGGACCTATCGGCCTTTAGGCCCATAGGACTCTTGCCTGTCTTCGGGAAGTTGCTGGAAAAACTCTTCACCAAGCATCTAACGTATTTTGGTGAATAGCGTCAGGCATGGAATTCTAAACAGTATGGATTCAAGGAACAGACCTCCACGATTAACGCATTATATAATGCGATAACAATCATCCGACGTGAGAAAAAACGTAGATACTTGGTACTTGGTGTATCTTTGGACATCAAAGCGGCGTTCGACAATGCTTGGTGGCCAGCACTATGACTGCGAAACATTGCATGTCCGCCGAACATATTATATAACTTAATAAAAAGTTATATCGCTGATCGGTCTGTTGAGCTGGTCTACACTGACGGGAAGTCGCGCAAGTCGATGACAAAAGGATGCATTCAAGGCTCTGTTTGTGGTCCCACTTTTTGGAACATTATATTGGACGAACTTTTAGATATAGGCCTACCGGAAGGATGTCATCTGCAAGCATTTGCAGATGACGTCTTTCTTATCGTAAATTCGGCCAATGTAATGCGTATGGAGGAGCGTGCCAACGCTGCACTGCTTGCAATAAGCTAGTGGGGCGCGGGTGTCAAATTAACATTCAGAGCACCAAAAACTCAAGCCATAGCTTTCTCACCAAAAACAAAATTATGCAATATTACTTTTGGCAACAAAATTCTCTCTTTCGACCCGCATATCAAAATTCTAGGTATTATCTTGCATGAAAATCTGAAATTCAACGTACACGTAAAACACACCATAGATAAATGTGCCAAAATATTTAAAAACCTATGTAGGTTCGTTCGACCAACGTGAGGTATCAATCCACTCAACGTGGAAACGATATACCACGCGGTCATCGAGCCCACAATTACCTATGGTGCATTTATTTGGTGTGGAGTGCTTAGGTACAAGTATGTGCTGAAATGGCTACGCTCCTTCCAACGGGCATTCGCCTATAGGGCTACTCGCGCATTCCGTACGGTCTCGGCAATATCTGCGTTAGCCTTAGCTGGATTTATTCCAATCGAGCAAAGGATAAGGGAGGTTGCAAGGGTCGAGCAAGTAAAGATGGATGGAACTTTCGATCAATTCTCAGGTGATGTCGTCTTGCAAAATCGTACGTCGCCAGCGGGACTGTTACATCCCCGCTACAGACAAACGATCACATTCGATAAGGTAAGCGACTCGCTGGAAGTTGATCGAATAAGCGACAGTGTGAGTTCTGCTGTCTTTACTGATGGAAGCAAGTTGGAAGGCGGGGAGGTCGGCGCGGCAATCGTCATATACTACCAGGCTCGGCAAGAAACCCACAAGTATCGGTTAAACGGCGCTTGTAGTGTGTTTCAAGCCGAGCTATATGCGATTGACGCCGCCCTGGCTTGGATCTCCCATAGGAGAATGCAATCCGCATGTGTATTCTCCGATAGCCTATCCTCGCTTGTTACCATCAGTAATAGTAGTAGCACTTTGCCCTTAGTCAACTCCATTCATCGTTACTTGCTCCTGCTGAGGAGTCAAATGATCATCAAGTTTGTGTGGGTAAAGGCGCATTGCGGAATCGGAGGGAACGAGGCTGCAGATTTATGTGCCAAAGATGCGGCCGTGTCAGACAACCGCCTGGCATACAACCATTTCCCGCTAAGTTACGCAAGAAGGGTGATACGCTTTGAGTCGGCAGGTACTTGGGATACCGAGTACAGGACTGCCGTCCAAGGCTCAACCACCCGGAAGCACTTACCTACACTACAAGATGTTCGTTTGTTCCGATGTGCCTTTGATACTTCCTTTGAAGTGACGCAGATATTGACGGGTCACTCGTTTGCGCGCGAGTATTTATATAAATTTAAGATCAGTCCTACTGACGTGTGCCCATGCGATTCAGAAAGTGAGCAGACTCTGCAACATTTATTAGTTTATTGTCCTCGCTACATCGTTCCTCGCTTTACTCACACTTCTCTCTGCAACTACCATTCTATCCCACCTTTTACTCTTGTCGAAATTTTAAAACATCCTTCTCTAGTAACTTCATTCTCCAATTTTGTTAAACATATTATCTCTACCCTAAAACAATTCAATGTGGCTCCCTAAGCTTGCTTAAGGGAGTAATTTCAATTGAAACTTTTATTACAATTTTTATCTTTAATTAACTTTATCTTATCTTTTATCAAAGTTCACTTTGATCAGTTCATTTTGACCTGGTTCCCTCAGCTCTTCCATTCCGACCAAGATTATCATGATCGAGTAGTAGATGGGAGGGGGAGCAAACCAAATGGGAGAAAAAAATCGACAAAAAATAAAAAAGAATTCTTATTATAGTGATAGTGTTAAAAAGATTTCCTAAGCTAAAAACTTCCCTGTATATTAAATAACGCTTCAAATAATAATATTGTTAATGATTAAATCAAATCTTAACACAATACATTAAACCTTAAGGATATGAAGGGGTATCCATTTAAGTATTACATTGTTAAAAATATTTCGGTGTATAGTTGGGTATCATTTTTATGAATATTGCGCTAACATTGTGGTAACCCCATTCTTAACTTCTTGTATATGACAATGGTAATCTGAAACAATACATTAATCTAAAATTTGTAATCTGCATAATAGAGGTTCTCAAAATAAACTGCATTACACTACCCTTATTATTATTTTTATTACTTAATAAATAATAATAAGATACTTCCCGTGATTCAGATTCCAAGATAAACAGTAGGTACCATATGTAGTACGTGGTGAAACTTAGAACTAACTCCGCAGTCGTGATCCGCAGCCATATACTAATAATAATCAGAGAGGGAGACGTAGATATATCGCCTCCACGTGGCAATGTCTTAGATAAAGACGGCTAAAGATATCACAACGGATGCCACATCAAGTACCAATGGCAGCGCACAATGCTTTATCCCAATTTAATTGCGCTTTTTAGTGCCAGTTAACCAGAAGTCTTGGACCATCAGTCAAGAATTGCCAAATAAATATAGAAGGAATAAGCCGATCAAAGAGCGAACTCTTAGCAAGAAAACTCCACGACAACGACATTGATATAGCGGTCATCCAGGAGACTCGCACACTGATGTCGAACAATTGAGAAACAGGGTATTGATACACCGCTACAGGCTGAATACCTCAATTAACCGTCAAACTCACGGAATAACGACATATTCTAAAAATAGCCTCAATAATATCCAAATCGGCCATGCTGACTCTGTTAATGGATATCGGTTATAACAATCGCCATGCAATCACTTAAAATCGTCAACATATACAAACCTCCAAATGTGGCCTAGCCCACAGAGATGCTTCCAGTATGTGAGCACCCTCTCCACCACGAAAATGTGGAAATATAACGCGACAGATAGAAATGGTCATGCTCTCATTGACTGGACTAAGACGAACGATCTGTACCTCAAGTTCAACGCAAAAGACATAAGTACTCTCCGACCAGCCCGTTGGAAAAGGGGGTATAACCCAGATCTGTGTTTCATATCAAGAGGCGAAAATGGTCATTGTGCTTCTTAATGCACTCGAACGATACTACCAGACTTTCCCCATAGCCAGCACCGCCCAGTTATAATAGAGATGTAGTGGCGATCCACATCACATCCATGCCCGGCATTCAACGTCCGAGATGGAACCTCCGTAAGGCCGACTGCAATTCATTTAAAAGCGTTCACTCCATTCACATATTGGTTCAAAATTACAACAAATTCGTAAAGGTAGTGATTGATAATGCCAGGAAAGACCATACCCCGAGGATATCGTAAGAACTATATCCCCTGCTGGAACAAAGATTGTGAACAACTGTACAAGGAATTTCTCAGAACGAGAGACCCAGATACTGCAGACAACCTGTTACAATCCTTGGGTCAGGCTAGGGCCGAGCGATTGAGAACAACAACCGAGAGTCTTGATTTTACCTACTCCAGCAGAAAGTTATGACAGCTCATGCGTCGCCTCGGAGAGGGGAGTCCAGGGAGAAGCGTTTATAATATCGACTGGTGTCCCTATTCATAGCACCATCAAATGAGATGCATTCAACAACAATCAGAAGAATGATTACAGTGATGAAATGTGTTACTCTTGAGACCTCCATGATTGCCCACCCGGAGTACTTGTGTATACTCGACACTGCCATCAGGTTCATCAAAAAGTGGAAAGGCGGCTGGCCTACACGACATGCATTTACCGAGAATTCATTAAGAATATGCGAGAAAACGTCAAAAAGGCGCTCTTCGATTTCTGCTCTGACTTCATAACATCGGGAAACATTCTTCGGCGTTTTAACAGAACGGAAACGATAGCGATATTAAAGCCGGGAAAGCCGGCCAATCAAGCAGAGAGTTATCCGCCGATAGCACTTCCAAGCATCAGCTACAAACTAATGGAACAGCTTCTGTACAACAGAAGAGGCCCTAAGATAGATTACATATATGATCCCTACAGAGCAGGCGGGATTCAGAAAAACCAGAAGTTGCACTGGCCAGGTGCTCTCACTCTCTACGTTTATAGAGCACGTTTTCCAGCATAAACTCAAAACTTCTGTCGACTTCGTAGACCTAACAGCGGCTTACGACACGGTCTGGAGACACGGCATCATTTATAAATTGCTGAAGATCAAGCCTTGCCTAAAAATATCAAGGTTAATCAATAAAATGCTCAGGAATAAATACTTTGAGGTCCATATCGGCGATAGATCAAGCAGGAAGATTGTGCTGAATATTGGGTTCCTACAGGGCTCTGTCTTGGCCCCATTATTATTTAACCTGTACATCGGCGATCTCCCTATCACTTCGTGTCGTCAATTCTTATACGCAGCTGATATCGCTTTGGTCACGCAAAATCAGCATATCAACGCTACGAAGGCCACCCTAAGTGCCGACCTCGAGCTTCTCAACGATTATTTTGACAGATGGAGGCTGCAGCCCAGCTGGACCAAGACAGAAGTTTTCAGCTTCTATCTAGCCAACAAATTGGCAAACATGGAACTTGGTATCAATATGGTAGGAAAGGAACTAAACCACACCCCGAACCCAAAATACCTGGGCATCACTCTCGAAGATCATTCACGTTCAAACAACAATCTTAATCCTAGATTAGGTTTCAGGCCTGCACTGTTAGTACGGATGTAATAATTTATCTCTAGATAAATCGCAAATGAATTGCCCTTTGCCAATAATCATGCAGTTGCCTTTTTGCGTATTCAGTCTTTGTCGTTAGCTCTCATATTTCATCACAACCTGATCCAATAAGGTTTACAATTCTACTTAACTTTCAGAATAAAAGTACAGTGACGTCTGCTTAATGTAGATTGCCTATACATCTCAGTGACGTCAAAAACTTAATTTTTGAGGAGGCCGAAATGTTTAAAAAAAATACATAATTAGTAACAATTCGTTACCAACTTAATATATTTTTAGGGATTTGCAAAGATATAGGGACTCGAGCCCTCACGCTACTGTGCCACCTCAATTTGAATTTTTGCGCGCTGCATAAAATATGGAAACAGAACACTTTAATTATAAATAATTTGAGCTTATAATTACACGTCAATACATATTCGACTGTAGACAATTTGCAACGTAATTATATCATGTGCAAATGTTAGTGGTGAAAGGGTTCAATAATTGTGAAAAATGTATTGCGTAATTTTTGAATAAGCATTGTTGGTGGTTTGTTTGAAAACAAAGATTATAAGTATTGCTGGTCATACTATAAATTTGTTTTTAATATCTACATTTTCCGAAATTTTATCTTACATTTTATCTAAATTATGATTTTTTTACATTCATACAATAAAATAGAAATTCTATTGTAGAACAGTTTGTTAATTACCATTATTATACGATCAATGCCAATGGTCTGAAAATAATTACAGTTATTGTTCTCATTCTATTGATCATAATAAAAATATATAAAATGAAAATCATGAATAAAAATTTTAGTAGCAACAAACTTTTACTTAAATTGAATAAATTAAAATAAAAACCTATATAATGGAATTTCTAGCTTTTATTAAAAGTACAACGTAGTATTATGTATATTTTTAACTTAATAGCGAGTTTCTCAACATTTCTTGTCCAACACCGTTATAAACTGACATTATTTATAATTATTATTAAATACAAAATAAATATTTCGCCGAACAAATTAATATAATAATATGTTATTCAATTGAGAATTTAACCACACCAATATTTTGACGTGATTGCTGGTTAAGTTACAGCGCGGAAATTCTGGGTTAGAATTGCGAAGTCTACAGAATTTCTTAGCGCGGCCCTCCGGAGACCATCAACACCTTGTGGATTTAAGAATTGGTTTTATAATTACATAAGTCTGGCCAATTGACAGAACATCAAGGTAAAAAAGGAGAGGGAAAAATTATTGTAAATTATTAAACGGACATCTACGATTTCAAACAACATAATCTGTGGTTTTTATCGTGTTAGGCTTAAAAAATTTACAATGGTTGAGAACCACTGATTTTCATGTGAAATATTCGTTTTTATATATGAAAAGAGTACATTGCGTGTGTGTTTCAACCAATATGATTAACTATCTTTAATTTAATTATAACGTCACTATAATATTTAGATATCGTACCTACATTATTATACTTAAAATTTTGTAAAATAGCACGAAAATTTAATTAAACAATTAAGTAAATGCTAAAATACTTTAGCGTTAATGCAAGTTTGGTATACATAATACGATTAATATCGATATAGTTCCTAGCAAAATTTTATTTCTCTCATGAACTCCATAATTTTATTTATTTGCCTCTTCAATTGTTAATGAAGAAACTATGTTAATAGTTGCTATCATTACAATTAAAAAAATAAGGTCAAGGGCATATTGCAGCTCTGCCTAGCCAAGTACCGCATATTATCTAAACATAATATAATATTGTGGTGTGTTTAACAATAAAAACTGTAATCAAAGTTGCATTGAGAAGTAAAATATCAAGAAGCAGCCCCACGTTGGAGTGTCAATTAAATATGTGTTTTTGTTTCATAATTAAATAATTCTGTAAAATTATGCAAATTAAAATAATAGAAAATTTAAGATGCTGGATCATTCCCTATTTGAAATAAGCAGCAAAGGGTCTAGCTCGGAATACATGTATTATTCAAACAAAGCATACATACGCATTTCATATGAAAAAGCTTTTAAAAATCTACATTTACTACCGATAAAATTATTGCACCAAATCAATTTGAACACAAACATGTGCTGTCAAAATTCAAAATGAAGCACAATCGAGCATACAACTGAAATGCTAACCTTGGCATAAAATTAACTTTGCTACACTTAACCACCCGTCACGAGTAGAATCAGTTCCGACATATCGCCAATTAAACCACGTAATACGAACAGCTTTCGATCAAGTGCGCGGAAATTCCACCAATATGTTAAAGCGGTATTATATTACACAATTTATTGTTCAAGAAACGACACAATTTTGTGCAGAGACGAGTTCAAAGCGTTTGCGCATAGCGTTGTGCGGCAGTGCGCAAAATTGTGTCGTTTCTTGAACAAGAAATTGTGTAATGTAATACCGCTTTAAGTTACCGACTAACTTATAGTCAAATTGCAAACCAAAACAGAGTCTTTGTAAGGAATTTACATAGGACTTTAGGACTATAGGACCATAGGAAAAGCCACCCGCCAAAGAAAGAGTAAAATTAATCAATCGCAGCAGGCGAACGTTCAGTTTTAGTAGATTAATATTAATAATATTAAGGGTATTCACGAGGGCGTCGTAGTTGCGTACTTGAGTAGTTTGGTACTTGCGTATGACAGCCGGTAGGTTTTTTCTTGATTCCTTGATTGTGATTGGTTGTTTAAAGTACGAAGGTCTGGTACTTCTACACACCACAATTTGGTCGGTAAAACTAAAACTACCACACGTCAGTTTGTTGAAAGTGACGTTAAAAATTTTAAATTATTACGAAGTAATTTAAACGAACAATGGATAGTCAAAGTAGTAGCGTAAGTAAAATCGAAGTTTCCTTCGTGCTTTTGCGTGCCATTATAAAAAGAGATTATATTATTTAGAATAAACTTCTAGATTTTTAAAAAAAATTTAAGGTTATGGTTATGAGGAGTCAACTACAAGCAACTACCAACTACTACTACCATTGTCGTAACACTCGAACAAAACACGGTGTTCACGAGATGCACTTTTCGTAGTTATTTCCAAGTACCAAACTACACAAGTACGCAACTACCGACGCCCTCGTGAATACCCTTATTGTTTACAATACTAGTTATTGTATTGTCTGTAATTCTTTATTAACTTGAGAGATTAGAATAGTCAGGCGATAGCAATTATTCCTGTAGGATGTTTTAACTTCACAAGCTTTATCCTCTTGCCTTGCTATTCAATAAAATTTAAAGTGAACTATAAGAAAATAGGAAGGTTTGACATTTGTTACAAATTAATTTGATAAATATTAATTGCATGCTTGTATCACTTTCAATTGAATTTTTTCAGGTTTTGGTTTTACCCCACTTGACCCTATATATCATTGCGAACAAAGTACTCAGTCGTTTACACTTGAGGCTAGTCTGAGTAACTTGGAGATATATGTGAATCCGGATTATTAATCATGTTAAACTTAAGGTTGCCTCGTACAATAAACTTGAATAGGAAATGAAAATTATCCTGAAAAAAGTTAACAGTTTCGGATTTGTATTGTCACTCTGAAAATTTTGTGATTACGTTGTCTAACATGACTTCCACGATTTTATAATATGCAATTACATGATTAATTGTATAAACATAATTGTTATGTGTTATAAATACATAAATTTGGCGCAACGTTATATGCAATAGAAGTAGGATTAAGAGAAATGAAATAAGTCAGTCAACAGAATTAGACGTAACCTTTGCTCACAAATACCTATTATTAATCAATAAAATATGAAAAATAAATCACCATAATATTCTCCCATAAAACCATATTGCTGGAACTTCAAAACCACATGCAAAGATTTTATCTTTCATAAAAAGGTAAGTACTTCTCGTTTATCAAGAGTCCATAGATATATTATTTTTTCAAAATTTATAAGTTTCTTGTGAGATCGTTCTAATGCATTTTTTGAACCTTCATTTATTGATAAAAAAGTATTGATCGCTTAAATTATAAATAAGAAAATTGAATTCTATATATTATTTGTACACATTTTGACGTACAATAAACAATTTCGATATTACATTACACTGTGAGGATTTTGGCAGTACATTAATAATTATTTTGTTCATCAATTAGTTGATAAATTACCATTTATTGCAACATATTCATAAATGTTTGCTTTCATAATGTGTAAATAACGATATTTAATGTAAACGATACGGCAGAATTGTTTCAATATAATTATAAAAAATATATAATTATTGAAGTAATTTTTATTATTTCTAAATATTATTATTTTCCATATAAAATAGATTCCTCATTAATTTAATTCAAAGCCACTCAAATGTTTTTTAATCGCCCCAACTTCATATATCAACGTCAGCGCTGAGGAAACAACTTACAAAAAAGTGAATAGGTACAGAATAAAAGAAAATTAAATATTAGAAATCCGAATTAATCTTCAATATAAATACTGAATTGATTTTAACAATAAAATACTTGATTGCGTAATATTTCAATTATCTCAAGGAATACGTGATCTAGGATAAGAATGCATAAATAACATGTTAAAAAGATACTCGTATGTTCAGTATTGTCAACGCTATACTAACGTCATCTTTAAAAAGCGCCTGAAATTTCAGAACTGCTTTCAGTAAAGATATGTTTTTGTGATTTGCGTATAATTTGATTGTTAAATTGTGATATCCAGTTAGTGCAAAATTAATAAGATTTAGTTGAGAAAACAAAATTAAGCTCGCCACAGTCTTATCACATGAACAAAAGATATTAAATTGTTCTCATTTGATTATAAAATTAAAAGACGATCACAGTTACCAGGTTAAGTGCTAATGTTTAGTGCCCTGTTCTTTATGTTTATCGTTTCTCTTCGAAAGACAATTGGAAACCAGCAATGTGAAATTTTCCTAAATAATGTTTTGAAAATGAAGTGTTACATTTACCGAGGTTCGGAACACACTTTAAATAAATACTGGTCACTTATATGTATAAGCTTCTGCTAATTAGGGCTGTGGTTAAGGAACTTTGGACCATAACACATATTTTAGTAACCTGCAGACTATAATATAGTAAAAAATTTCTAGTAGTTTCGAAAATGTTTCGAAAACAGTGGCATTTAAGTGCCACTGTTATTTCATTTATCTCCTTCAAACTGCATTCTAATTTGGCAATTGCAATGCTTGCTTATCTCATTTATGTATTAATAACGGGCTATTAACGTCATTGTTTGCGACTTTCGAAGTAAAAGTCGTAATTTCTTATACTTCCATGTCTACTTATTCGTTTTCAATTGGTTTAGTATTAGAATCTGTGGTATTAGCAATGAAATTTTAATAATGTATATGTTGTGAGCTAAAGTTATTTAAGGGGGTATTCCATTATTTTCACTTCATAAAATACATTTTTTTTATATATTTATTATTAATCTGGAATCTTTCTGGAACATGTTAGTGAACGAATTTTGTGAAAAATTTAAAAAATGAGGAAGTTATGAAGATTTCTAATAACGCAGTTGCAAATTCGTATAAGGGAAACCTGAACTACACGAACCTTACCGCATCATTTTAAATGCGTTTTTCTCCGAATGACATTTCTTTAGGTGGTGGGCATTCTATCTTAAAAAATAATAGACCGATTTAATTGAATCTTGCGGCATTCGATTTTATATCAAATTCTCTATCGTCTGAACTAAAACAAATGCATTGGTACAAAATTTAGGTGCCTTTTTGTGGTTCCAACTTGAAAAAAATGTAGAAAATAAAATTTTTTTTTTAAACCGCTGCCATTTCCTCGGCAATTTTTTTTCTTATGATTGTAGTTGGGACAATAGCGACAACTCTGTTGAATACGAAAATCTTTCGTTTTTTAATTTTGGACAAATACAAAGGACCTGAGCTTGCCCACCACCATTTTAATAGACTTACGTTCAGGAGGCTGTACATTTTTATTATTTTTATATGAAAAATTCACAATTGTGTATTCAATATTATAATAAATATCCCACCATAACAGAAAAATTTCTATATTGTTCCATTTTTCTAAAAAAAAATCCTGAAAATTGCCTAGATTTATGAGCGAAAAAGTGGAATACCTCCTTAAATACTTGAAGGTTAAGGGCAGATTAGTTTTAATTCTATCCCTTGCAACCTGCAAGTGCTTTTATTATTTTAGAGAAACGAAACAACTCTTGAAACTTTTATTCACTTTGTGTATTTGATAGGTTCTTTAACCTTATTATTCACTCTCCAATTAAACAACGTCTGTACGAAGTTGAGTTATGGACTTCAAGATACCGTACTGTTTTCAAAAGAATTTTATTGCAGCTCTTCTGAGAGCGTTCACCCTTGCTTGCTGCCTTTGACCTAAAGGTATTATGGGACCTTGTACGGCTTTTGGACAAGTGGCGAGAAAGAAATTTTGTAGTTTTCCATAAGTTTTAATGAAGAGGTTTCATCTTAAGGCTAACCTTGCATGAAGCACAGTACATTATATACCTACTACCTATAAACGTATTTTTACATTTAAAGAACACTACGATTTCAACAATTTTACTCTCAAGTGAGCGAAATATATTTTGCTACATCATCCTCTATTCTGCATTGTTTTTACATATAAATTTTGCAAGGAAATTACATTAATATAAAAGTTTTCACCAGAATTAATTTTTTTGCTGTATTGTTTTCAAGTATGCATAAAATTCTTATGCAAAGAATTAAAAATTTTACAATGGCATGAAAAATAATACAATTTAATTTTATTCATAAACCATAAAAAATACAAAAAAGTTAAATTTTGTGTTGAACTGCCTTCAAAGTTTTGTTTGAACCGCTTTGAAACTAATAACCAACAAGCCTTGCGTTATATTCTCGTGTTTCTTTTTTAGTGCAATTTTAATGCAGCTTTCTAGAGAAATATTAAAGTCAGAGTGTGTGTTTTAATGCTACTCTTAGAAATACGATGTCTAGATGTAAAGATCTTTTGCATTTCATAAAATTAAAACAAATAAAACAAGAGAAAATAAAAAGTTTATGTGTATAGGTACGAAGTAGGTCATTATAATAATTTTAAACCAAAAAGATATTTAGGGAACATATTAATAATTTAAATAAGAAAACGAATAAGAATAAATCGTTTGGTTCGCTTTTTATTCCAATTCTGATGTAAACAAGATCAAACTCCTACATCATCTGTCATATATCGAAAGAGCAGTGATGTGATTACCAAGAGCGAACAGTCTCGCTCAGGCTCTAGCACAAGTGGCTTATTATATTCCATCCGCATCTCTTATGAATTCTGCTATCCATCATTTCTGGTAGTCTCCTCGTTGGCAAATCGTCAAATCGAGCGCTGAGGGTCACGTAATCTGATCTTAGACTTCCGTTCGAAATCAGAACGTCCGTTCTATCACTTTGATTCAATTCCTCATCATTCTTGTATTTCCAATATAATACCTGCTTCCCAGTTCTACAATCGTATTTTCTTGTTTGATCCAATGACGAACTACTTTTTCAAATAAAACCCTACAACAAATTTATTTAAATAAGAAAAGTGTTTTTTTACAACGTTATATTAAAAATGGGGTTTGATTAATGACACTTCCTTCCAATTGATAATAAATAATTACAGTAAAATGTGGATAATGAAAAATTTTAAATGTGTTTTTAATTGATCTGATTCGATAATCAAATATTTTGGAAGAACTTCGATATAACATTTTTGTAATTTTATGGATATTTGTCTAGTTGAAGTTAATTAAGTTTAAGTGTACGATTAGTTCAGCGCTCGACTAGCGAGAACTGCTCTTTCGGGTTTCAGGAATTATACAGGAAAACTAACAGTTAAGCTACAACTAACCGCACACAATTCCGGTGTATAAGCAGTCATTAAATTTAAACCCTTCTCTAATATAAGTCGTTCGAAATCAACATTAAACAGTAGGTCCCCTTACTAGGCCTTAGGGCCGAGGACAGTATGTTGCAGAGAAGGAAGCATCTATTTCAAGGATGGAACAACATAAAATTTATAACAGAACAAAAGCGTAGGCGGGTGGAACCACGGGCATAACTTTCGGACAAAAGCTTAACAGTCTCTTCAATCTCAAGTTGTACATACGTTTTTATGCAACGGAGATAGTGAAACAAATAGCGACCTCAAAAGATTTTAAATAAAAATAATTACAAAGTCAATAAACTGAACCCACGAAACTGATCCAAACTTCAGGTAAACCAAACACGATTAAATACCGAAAATGAAATTTGTAAATAACTTACAGAAATTAAAAGATTATATAAAGCTGTACGTAAGTGAAAAGTGCATTTATAATATTGCACAATCTAATCTATACCTACGCGTTGAAATGGTCAGTTACAAATGCAAACTGTGTAACAGTACACTGTTACTGTGTTCCGTTCAGCGAGGCAATTCGTTGTTTGTTTTTTGTTTTTGATGCCTGAACAGGTCGTTTATTTTTACCACCTTAGAGTCGACCGAATTTAATTAAGGATTTGTATATTTCTACGCCTGTCAGTTAGGTGACCAAAATGACGGTCGGAATTTTTCCAAATTATACCAAAAAGGTCGGTAAAGCAGTTTCCAAAAAGAGAAGGTCGATAAAATTTTGTAGCACGAAGAAGACGTATAATTTTTGCTCTGCATGAAGTCGCAATTTAACAAGTATTTTTTGAATGATCCAGTTTGATTTTAAGTGCGGAAGCACCAGTGCATTTTTCTTTTAGCGTGATTCCATTTTTTTGGCGCTTCGTGACCGATTTTTTCTGGAAGCTGATGTCGATACGAGGAATCGCAATCATTCCGCCATATTTGGAAAAATTCTGGCCGCATTTTTACTTTAAACGACCTAACCAGACGGCTCCAGGTATTTAGTACCATTTCTCTTATGTTTTATTGTTTTTTAAATTGTTTAACATCTTGATTTACTTTGCCTCGCATTTTGCTACGAACGTCCTTTTTTGGCCGAAGTTATCGTTGGTTTGCAGGCTTGCATCTTTGTTTCAACGTGATTAGAGGCCGGTTAATCTTTTACGTTCGCAGGCGTCGATATGAATGCGATATGTTCAAATCTTTGTATTTTAAAATTATTAATTATTTTTGAATTTTAAATTAATAATTATTTTTAAGTTTGAACAACGCATTATTTTTCATTAGATTGTATCGAACGGCGCTGGCAGAATGCATTGGCATAGGTTTTCCGAACTGGCCGTCATATGTTCAAATCTTGAATTTGAAATTTTAATGTTCGACATTTTTTTTAAGTATTTATTTTTATTTAAGTGTTTTTTTTTTAAATAAGCAGCGATGTAGACCAATGTACAGGGTGTTTGATTTTTGTCGTCGCGCTTCCGCTTGTTCGACTGTGAAGTTCGTTAGTGGTTCCACTTGGTGGGATCTGTTATGACCACTCGAACGTTTTGTTGGTCGATTGTAGGTTCTCGGCGATGGTATCTAATCTTCTGTACTGGTTTTGGTCGGCAAACATCGCAATTTTCACCACGTTAAGGCAACGACCATTTTGTTGCCACTTTATATATGTTTGTTTTTATTGATTTTGTAGTGTTGCTAATTTTGATTTTTATGTGGTTATTCTACAAGCTAAAATACGTTTTAGCTTGCCGTGGATCTATGGGAGGTTGGTTG
The DNA here is from genome assembly GCA_932274525.1 of Podabrus alpinus. NCBI lineage: Eukaryota > Metazoa > Arthropoda > Insecta > Coleoptera > Cantharidae > Podabrus > Podabrus alpinus. The sequence goes on along the minus strand of OW026457.1, from coordinate 58,840,041 downwards.
GCGTAATGTTTGTCTACTTACTGGTTCGATAACATCATGAATCAGGACAATCTGCTAAGGTTCGTTCTCTTACTGGTTTTATAACATCATAAACCATTTTATCATTTTATTTTTCATAACTAAGTATCACAACATCTAGATACTAGTTATTCCATTTTTCACAACGCATAATGGCTCTGCTTTAGCCTTGATAGTTATTTTTTTATTGGTTAATTAGTTTAACTAAGTTTTGGAATTCGTTCTTTCTTTTCTTTCATGAGAAGCATTCCGCTTATCTACCATGAGCTGTAGTAGAGTTTATCCCACATCAGTGTGTGCTCAGATATTTTTTTGTACTTTTTATTTTCTTTTTGGTGATGATTTAAGGGACTAAGAGGTATCTGAAATCTTTAATTTTCGCCTGGCGCCCTGGGTAGGTACAGTTATTTTAGCAAAGCAGATCAACTATATTTAAACGAACCCACGAACGCTTTCGAGCGGCCCAGCGAGCTCCGACACTGGGTAATTCCTATGAGCTAGACCGTTTTGTACAGTCCATCTACAAACGTGAAAAGAGGCAATGGAGCGGGAATTTAACGGTTTTCGCCACAACGGATGTTGTAATTCATAACATTGTATATTTAAATATAAATTATGCTATTTAGTAACCTTTTAATACATCAAATTATAACTTTAAAAATAAATTTTATGCAAGCAGGACCATAATACAATAACCTTGTAAGTGGAAGGTCAAAAATAAAATTATAGACTTCAAAATTGATAGTGGCAGCAATTTCCTAACGCTATTTAAAATAGACAACTAAGAGACACAGAAAGCGACTCCTGCAAGTCTGCCGAATCATATTTTAAGCGATATTTTTATGAAACCGTGGGATTAAATTAAGAATTTTACTCTACAAAAGAATGAAGAAGGTTACGTGTCTCAGGATTCGCGAATATCGACCATATATTGGCCGCCGCATTTAAATTCCCGGAAAGAACTGTTTCACTGGCAACTTAGAACAGTGTTGTTTACCTTTGAGTTCACCAAACTATGGAAATACACTAATACAAATCAATTTTATTGTGGAGTCGTCGACTGGTTCACGTATGCAACTACGTTTTATTTTGAAGTCATTAATTACCAAATTTGTGTCAAGAACAACAACCATTTTTGTATCATTACCTCTTGGTTTTGGCTACAATTCAATTAGGGACCTAACTACCCTTTTGCCTCCGGAACGTACTGTGAGCTAGTTTATACCGATCATCAGAGTTCATCTGCCACGGAAAATTTACTGCTGAGTATTTGTTTACTTTGCAGCTGTTAAGGGTCTTCAGTTGTACCGTCTCATCAGCGGGAAGATTGAAAATTATTACATGTGTCAAGAAAAAAAGAATTCGTAAATTTTATTAAAAATTGCGAAGAAAAGATGTGGGTTTCGCCAGTAAAACTTCAATTGAAGTCAGCTTGTCTGATTGGAAGACATCTTGCGAAAAAACCCTTGATATCAAAGAAAAATCATATACCTTATATCGTTTGACATTCGTCAAAAACCATTTTGAACTGGGGAATAAAAAAGTGGTTTAAAATTATCTGAAGCGATGAAATTAAGTTGAATTTGTTTTATTTCGATCGTATAAGGAATGCTAATAAAATTGTTCTCTTAAAAATATTACGAAGTTTTTAAACACTTACCCAGCTGAATGAAATCCCTACACTCAAAATATCAATTTTGTATATTGTAAATATTGACAAATTTGTTTCAGATTCTTTATATCTTCGCCAGAATACTTTAACATGATATAAAAATTCTAGTAAATGACTTAAATTGTTTTAAAAATTAAAAACATTAAAATTTTGTGAGCAAAATTTTTTTAAATTTTTGAGTCTGACTGACATTTAAAAACTGTACCTGCTCTAAATACTGAATTACTGATTAATAGCGAACTAATTAAAGTTATAATGGTATAAGGTATATTAGAAGTCCTGCATACAAAAAACATTATTTCAAATATCAAGTTCCCACTATAAAGCATGGTGGTGGAAATGTTATGGCATGGGGCCACTTTTTCAGAGATAACATTGGATATTTACACAAAATTAATAGTATTATAAATAGGATAATAAATTTTTGCAATCACAAACGCGTGAGCGGCAGACATATGTTTCAAGCTTTTTTGCTATCATCAGTACCGCATACACATGGAAAAACACTACACTTGTAACTGCAAAATGACACTACGGCAAATCGTTCATTCAGGTAAACAGAAGCACAATTTGCCCACTGCAAAACCGTCTGAACTAAAGCCTACGTGTTCAACAACCAATAGGTAATTAATGTTTAAATTGAATTTAGCGCAGTTCATAATCCTGCTTTGATAATATAATAAATTTTTGCAATCACAAACGCGTGAGCGGCAGACATATGTTTCAAGCTTTTTTGCTATCATCAGTACCGCATACACATGGAAAAACACTACACTTGTAACTGCAAAATGACACTACGGCAAATCGTTCATTCAGGTAAACAGAAGCACAATTTGCCCACTGCAAAACCGTCTGAACTAAAGCCTACGTGTTCAACAACCAATAGGTAATTAATGTTTAAATTGAATTTAGCGCAGTTCATAATCCTGCTTTGATAATATAATAAATTTTTTTTTTTGCAATCACAAACGCGTGAGCGGCAGACATATGTTTCAAGCTTTTTTGCTATCATCAGTACCGCATACACATGGAAAAACACTACACTTGTAACTGCAAAATGACACTACGGCAAATCGTTCATTCAGGTAAACAGAAGCACAATTTGCCCACTGCAAAACCGTCTGAACTAAAGCCTACGTGTTCAACAACCAATAGGTAATTAATATGTCTGCCGCTCACGCGTTTGTGATTGCAAAAATTTATTATATTATCAAAGCAGGATTATGAACTGCGCTAAATTCAATTTAAAAATTATAAATAGGTACTACACGTTTGCATATATATTGAGGGACCACATGCTACCCCATCGTAAGCGTAAAATTCCAAAGGATGGATCTGTCAACATGATATACATAAATCCTAAACATACTTCAAAGCATGTGAAAGATTACATGAGCAAGTTTAAAATTTGCTTTTGCTGTATTTGTGAGAAGAGTTCGAATGACGTGTATAGCTGCGTCCCTAATATATGAGCATTTTTGCGCGCACGAAAGCCGTGCGGAACCAGAAAAAGGCGTGCGACACGCAATCTGTGCACATAAATACGTGTAATAGAAATTACGCTCACCTTCTTCTAATTCGGCTTTCGTGTGCGCAAGAATGCTCAGATGAGGACGTAGCGTAAGAAGTTAAACTTACCGAAATATGACAGTTATGGGAATATGGTAGAAAATACCAACAAATCGTTTAACGATGCTTTTTGATTTTACACGTGCTGCTGTGAAAATCTGTTAATAATGAAAAAGGGTTTTCAACATAGTACCAAAAAAACATAGGGCCAAAATTTAATTTTGAAAATAATTCCTTCTGATCCTTATGACACTTACTCAGATCCTTCTCCCTCCATCCAGGATTACTCATATATTTTTCTCTTTTCGATAATTTAACTAACGAGTTTTCCTAACTATGTCATAATTTATTTTAGATGGTGCTATACGCTGATTAGTAGTTAATTAATCGAGAAAAACAAATTAAATGAATCGATATAGGAATACATAGATTCCTATTAAGTTGTGCTCCCATATCATTTTAGAGGCGACCTGACTTTCGGACCATAATATAATTATGTATGTATACAGGTTGACCGTTTCTCGATCCTAAGCATGGGTATCTCGGTAATCTTAAGAGATATGAAGTCAGTTAAACTGAAGAAAAGTTGCATATTTTTATTCTGACTAATAATCTGGAAAGAAATTTGACCTTTCGTATTTAGTTCTGAAAGGAATCCTAATAATATTTCATTGTATTTACCATAACGTCTAAGGTGGCGGAGACACAACAGTCGACTTGTAGCTATATCAATTACAATTTCAATCTCCCTTTTTTACTTTCCAACCTTTCTTCCTTATCGCTATTTCTTCTACTTATATTTTAACCAAATAACTTTATTTTCCTTCATCAATCACTTCTACTTATTAACTCAATTTTAAATGCGGAGTGTTTTATAATATAAACATGACGTCAATCGGGTCCGTTCCGCGACAAATAAATTTCCCAATGAAAGCGTTACTTTTATTATAAAATTTTGAACATGAAAAATACTACATAATCGGATTATGTACAATATATTGCATTTTACACATTATATAAAATATTCTTTAATAATATAATATAGAGGTACTCCTATATATTTATTATGTTTTATGGAATTCATATAATATATGCAAATACTTACTTACACAAACTCTATTAAACTTATCATTGCTATTAAGTACTTACTAATTTTATAGCTAATCTTCTTAGAGATAGTTTACTAAAGGAGAATCAAACTTGACAACTATCGTATAGGAAGTAAAGGGACTGAAACTAAACTCAAATTATAAACCGTAATGGTTGTACAATATTGACTAATAAGTGTTGCTATCTATTGTTTGATTTACAATGTTGTAAACTGTTGTGTGACAGTATTAGATAATATTTTTCTTTAGAATATGTCCCCGACATAAATTTTAGAAATGTAAATAAAAATTATATCCTACAAAAAAATGCAAATTTATGATACGTACGTACACACATTGATTTGTAGGGCAAAAAGCTCAACTGATGGTATCAAAAAGAGGATAAAATACAAAATTGTTTGTTACATTAATAGTCTCTTTCTGCTATTGAAATACAGTAATTTGGTTATCGATATTCAAGTCTTTTGTACTTAGAAGAAAAATTCGAATATAAAAGGTTTTATGGACAATACAATAAATTTCAATTTACTGTAAAATAAATCCTATTGCTTTAGAGATACAGTATGATATTATAATTAACGTGTAGGTAAGATGTGTCAAGATATATACTATGTTATTTAGAAGATGGTACGTTGTAGAAATCTCACCTGTCAATATGATTCATAATGCTCTTGTCAGTAATGCACTTGCTGTCAGAATGCCAATCCGTCTTCGATTTAACAAGCTTGTTATATTACCAACACACATGCGTTCAATTCTACCTTTCTACCGTATGAGATTTAAACCTAATAGTTTGCTTATATTACTGTAATATTTCCTACTGTACTTCCACTAGATATTAAGAAAAACTCGAATAAATTTGGATATATCGATGACCACAAAAGAAACTAGCTGAATGTACTATTAGTTGAGTATAGTAGATTTCGAAAATTTATTCAAATTGAATTTGAACAATAGGATGGATTTAGCACGTACTCGTATTTGAAAATGATAGCAATTTTACAAAATTAACTTAACTAGAACGATAAAATAAAATAATTTTAACTATAACTTTAAATACATGCAAATTTAAGCAAAATTACAATAATAGCCATTTCAGAAAAATAAAAATCGACATTGGAGAAATCTATAATTTGTCGAGTACGAAATGCCACCAGGGCTTATTAATTATTAATTTTTACATCTTCGAAATTAAAGATGAAGAGAATAAATTATAGTTAGTAACCCTGGTTAAGTTACAGTAAATTTTATATTTTTCAGTTTGGTTTTGGAGCCAGAAGTTCGGTTACTATTGTTAATCCTTTTTCTTCTTCATTTTACATTAGGCCTGGGGACTTTGTTTTTACTTTTTAATTTTTTTAAATTACCTTTCGTTTACATATTAAAATTACAGTTGTTTTTACATCTTGCGAAGTTATTAACATCAAAAGTTATTAACTCTGTTACCAATAAACGATAACTCCAGTTACCAAGGCTAAATTGCAAAAAAAATATGAAAAAGGGAAAAATAATAATTTCTTTGAATTCTCTCCATTTATTTAGATAACCAATCGTACACTATTAATTGATCTTCCTTATAAGGAATAATTAGTTCAGTTTTCCAAAATTTTCAACTCGAATAATTATATCAATTTTAGGTTGTTTTTATATGAACTGAACTTGAATTATTAGACTCAAAGAAATTTCAATCTTTTTTTAATTTAGCAAAAACTGAATATGTTATAACAATAAAAATGCATGTAAATGAAAGGTTCTAGTTTATTATATAAATAATTTTTAAAAACATTTACAAACATTTCAAGAAGCAATTTTTCTAGTCAAGCTATCAATGCAATTTATAGCCATTTGCTTTAAATTTTCGTTATGGTTCCAGTGATAAATAATTCTAGGTATTTTCCTTGGTCAAGAGTCTTTTTAAGAGTTCCCGAACGTTTTCGATTAGGTTCATATCTGGAGAGTTTCCTGACCATGCAAGAAGTGGAATTTTTTGTTCATCTAGATATTTTTTGATGGTTTTAGCAGTATGGCAAGGTGCCCCATCCTGCATAAGTACCTTTCTGAAATTAACAAACCATTCCTCCTTTTGGGGAAGCAATTTGGTCTGCAATACCTGTTTGTATTGGTCTTGTCGCATGGTCCCTTCAACAATATACAAGCGTCCCATGCCATTCCCACTAATGACAGACGCAGGATGCTTGACTGTTTTTACAACATAGTGTAATAAGCTCGTTCTTCTTGGGTCACTTTGTAATCATTAAGAACTCCTTTGCATTAATATTTAATATTTTATTTTGAGATTCCACTTTGTACATTTTATACATTTACATTCGATATAATAAGGATTCACTCTTCACGCTAAGACCGGTCAATCACTACTGTCTTTCATGCTTACATCGATACGTTCATACTAACAATCTCGCATGCTTGCTAAATAATATGCTTATTAATAATTTGTTCTTAACTAAAGGTGGATACACACTACATCTCCCTTGGCGAGTAAAAAGAATTTATCTCCTTGGAATTGAAATTATTTTCCTCTTACATATATGAGATAATTGTAATGTTTACCCGAACTCTTCCTCTCCCTTTTTTTCCTTAAATTTTGTTAATACTAAATTACGACTTAAAGCTACTTAACCTATCCCAATATAGCTATTAATAATATAAAACATAAATAAATAATATGCATAAATTGCATTAATAGAAATCTTAAACTAAGCATAACACTGGATATAAACAAACTTAAACTCGGAAATGTGATATTTTTACTCTACTTAAGTACTGATTTTCCTTACTTAACCTTTACAAAAAAAATTCAAATTAAAATCTTTGTTTTTTCTTTATTGCAATATACTACTTAATTGTATTGAAAATTAGAAATTCGCGCATTTATTATTAAATTTCTTTTTTTTTCTAAGTTCAAATTTTGATTTTATACTTTTTCTAAACTTTTACTAAATTTGCTTTTTGTGATGGATAGTTTTTTAATTTATTTATTTTAATGCCGATTCTTTTTTTAATGCCTTCATAGAAATATTTGAATTCGGTGACTTTACTTCCTTGTACAATTATTGTTATCAATTCTGCAGACTTATGAAATCATAATAATAATGTACAATTTATCGGTACATTTGATGCATTACCTTTACTTGGGAACTATTTTTCCTCTTTCGTAGAATTATTTTTCAATATCTTTCAACGAGGCACAGAGTGCTAAAACACGCCGATCAAGATTTGAATTTTAGCTTACATTGAAGCTCTATTTAATTACTGACGCGTAATTATTGTCCCTATTTAAATATTTATGTTCTTTCTTTTTAAACGACATTTTAAAAACTGAATAACGCATAGGTGATCGATTCTTTGCTGTTTAACCGAGTTAAATACTTTTTGACATTTTTCGACATTATAATTTATGAAATAAAATTTTTCATATTTTGCAAAATAATTTTCAATGCATTTCTAACTTAATCATTTGATTTATATGTTTAACAAAGTTTACTATCCATCAGCAAATTTTTTGTTCGTGTTGTTGAACTTTGTATTAGTTTGTAATTTCTTTAAAAGATATTTGCTGAAATTGTTCTTTTATTACCTAGTAATGAATAATTTAAATAACACTTGTGTTTATTCTCAAAAACCATTTAAAATATTATTTATGAATTATTGATTAGTCCGACTGTTTCAAATTACTACAATGCAATGTATTAAAATTCAAAATTGTTAAAATAAAATTTGATTGTCTTGCCCTTAAATATTTCTAAAATATTTTAAACTTCAACTTTTTAAAATTTCTAACATTCAAATTGCTAATATTAGTTTTTAAAATATGCATTTTATCTTTGCATTATAATAATTAATTTCAAAATTGCTTCGTCTTATTTTTATTGACTTTATTCTTGACATACGATACAGCAAATAATTTTCAATACCAAGGTAAAAACTTTTGTGTTAATTTCTACTTTTTCCTAATTGAATCCTCAAATAAAATTTTTAAATTCTTTTAGTTAATTAAATGTAACCTTTCTGAATACTATATGCAGATACTTGCGTAAAAAATTTTATTAATTTTCATTTAACCAATTAAATTCAATATTATTGAATTTTAAATTACCAGTATTCCTAATTAAAATTTTTAATTTTAACACATATAGACAAAAAATGTCGATGATTATTACCTCATCCTTTTCAAAAATATTTTTAGAAGATTAATTAATCCTGACAAACCAGCTAAATTTTATATTTGACTCAATCTACTTATTTTCTGGTATCCTAAGAAATTTACTTAACTCAACCATTTTAGTTTGTATTAATACCTATTAGTTTGTACCCCTGTGATTAAAACCTATGCAACTTAATGAATTTGTTAAAATTATTTGAATAAATTGGATTGATTGTTAAATAAATTAAAGTGATAATTAAATTGATTAAGTTGCAATTTGTAATTAAAATTATATCTATCATATTATTACATAAAATTTAGAAAACATAAAAATTTTTTTTTTTCGAATGGCAAAAATGCATGGAAAATTCCAGTTCATTTACCTATAAATTATTATTGCTAAGTTACGCTTCGATTTCCTGCTGAAATTGTCGATGTTGCAAAATGTTGGCCGTTGTTCGGAAATTTTCCTATCCTGTTGAACTTTGATGACCTGCGGAATGTAGTCTATTTGGGTTGCCGTTGCACTTCCTTTTGAATTTTTACTAGTTCGATGCACTTTTTAAATTTGAACTTTAATAAACTTAACTTTAACTTAATTTTTTTAAATTTATTGTCGATTTTTAGGCACTTAGATATTACACTTGTAGTAAATTTGATTAAATCCGTTATTATAGTAGTAATTGCTATTGCGATAACTAGGATCATTTGGTAAAAATTTTGGCCATCAAAATAACCGAATGGATTTTGGTTATTATTTGTCACTTCTTCTTTCGATTTTGCATCTCCCATGTTTTTTAATATTGTTTATTTGAACTTTGGTTACACTACTAAAAATTTTTGCACTTTATTTTTGCACGTTATTTTTTACATGTCCTTTTGGCACGGTCACGATCACGTGTCACTGTCATTTTTATTCCTTTGATTTTGTAGACCCCATTTTTATTTGCACTTTTTCCAAAACTAAAAACTTTTTTTTTTCACTTAATCTTCTTTATTTTTAACGGGTCGTTTTGTCACGTGTCACGGTCGCCATGTAATAAGCTCGTTCTTCTTGGGTCACTTTGTAATCATTAAGAACTCCATTGCATTAATATTTAATATTTTATTTTGAGATTCCACTTTGTACATTTTATACATTTACATTCGATATAATAAGGATTCACTCTTCACGCTAAGACCGGTCAATCACTACTGTCTTTCATGCTTACATCGATACGTTCATACTAACAATCTCGCATGCTTGCTAAATAATATGCTTATTAATAATTTTTGTTCTTAACTAAAGGTGGATACACACTACAATAGTCGGGGTTGAATTTTTCATGAGCGCGAGCGACGCTGTACAAATTGTGCAGTCATCCAGAGTTTGAAATGTGAAGCAAGTCTATAATTTAGGAAAATCAATAATTACAACAAAAAATTAAGTGATTTCTATGTACTGAGTATACGCCAGTCTTCCACTGTTAAATGTATATGGGCATAGGCCCTCTGCAACCTTTTTTTCAACATAGCTGGTGTCAATCTTGGGTTCCTTACTAGCCTCCTACATATTGCTATATTCCCTTAGGTATATTAAAATAAATTTCCACCCTTGGAAACACACCACTTTAATTACTCTTAAATCAGGGGCTCTCAAAAATCAAGCATTTCGCAGGTTACACGGCACTGGTGATTTCCTAGATTATTTAAATTACCTTTTCCTTTACCTAGAATCAACCCTCTGTGGAAATTATCAAAAATAAAATCTACCATTAAAAATGCGTTACTTTTAATTTCAAAATATAATATCAAAATCATTAAAAATAAAATCAAACAGGTTATTTGTTGAAAATTGCATGTGTTTTTGGTTAATTAAATTGTTTATCATCAAAAATTTATCTTGTCCGTTTCGCGTATTAATTTTTAAAAAGCGTACTAAAATTTTAGAAAAGTTTGTTTGCTACCTTATTTCTGGCTTCATTGTTGAGTGGTGTATATAGTCCTTTACTTGAATTCGTAGAAGTTCTTCGTTCCAAAATTTTATCCTTCATCATCTGCTTTAATTCGCAACGCCATTACTCGAAAATACAATTTTATTGAAGGTACGTATTGTTTCCTTTTTTCCACCACAATATTTTATCTCTTCCTCTTGAATTGATTAAAATTTCAGTAGGTTTCTTAATTATCACCTTAAATTAAACTTCTTCGCACATTTTTCATAACTAACTTTTTTTTAGTTTTTGTTTTACGTCAAGCCTAACGGAGGTCTGGATAGAAACTGAATTGTTTAAACGAATTGCCCTTCGGTCTTTGTTCGTATTTTGGATAAATTCTGCGTACAAATCGATCCTCGTTCGATTCTATCAACCAATGATGTGTTGAATCTTTAAATTTGAAATTTTGAAGTAAGGTAAGTTCGTAACTTTTAAATACACGTTTTGTTTAATTACACTTCTTATTGTTTTCGATAAATACGCGAACAATTAACTTTGTTTAATTTATGATATGATTTAAAATATAATAATACAAATAATATAATAATACAAATTATAAATAATGGTTATATCGATTAATTAATAAGTTTTTATACATTTTTACAATTTATTTACAATACAAAACAATTTTTTTATGATGTCATGAAGTAATTAGATTCAAAATATCGCATCTTTAGTGTGATTCATTTGTTTATTCATTTGTTTTTGAAATACTTGGGTGATATAATCTGATTCTCTGTTTAGCTAAGGTAATTCTTCATTTCTGATACATTTTTTTAATCTATGATGTTGTTAATTTACTTTTTGAAATACTCTGTTTTTATAGATTTTGCAATATCTTAATTGGCTTTTCATAATAAAACATGACAATATGATTCCAAGTTCATACAAATTTCTCCCCACTGTACGGGTCGAAACATTACATCCAGCTTCCTGATTTTTTTTCTGGAGCTCAGAATGGCTTGCTCTCCTGAACTCCTAGGCTAAATTCCTTAAAATTCCATTTCCTCTAGGTGTTACCAGGCGTTTTCTGCCACATCACCCTCTCCCGGAAGCATTGGGTACCCCTATCGACTTTAATTACACCTTCAATCTCCATAAGGAGTACTGTGGAACGCCACATTTTGTTGTAATTTGACAGGTCTGTATTGTTTAGCGACGCCTTTACAGTTTTTTTCTCATTTTAGAGGTCTTTTCTATCAAAAAAATTTTTTTGATTTTCCGTTAAGAAAAACCTTAACAATAAAGTTAAATAATACTTATTCATACTAGATTTAATATATTTTATGTATTTAAACACTTTCATTCAATAATGTTTGCTGGAAAACAATTAATTTGGTATTTATAACATTTTTTTTGCACCACACTTCAACTGCATGTTATGAACTTTAAGCACAAATTGGCTAAATAATAATTTATTATAAATCGCCAGATTTTTGTTATAAAACGGTTATAAATATAATCCTCTTAGCACAAAATATATGCATTACAGTAAGCCAATAATATCTGTCATATTTTTTATGCTAATTTAAAAAAAACAAAATTTTATGGGCTGTTATAATAAATTGGCCAGGAACTGTAAATCAGAATTTTATAATATTTTATAATTTCGATCAGCTTTTCTTTTAATTATTATTACAAAAAAATGCGGAAGAATAATTTTGAAAAAGCAACGAAATTTAAAAGTGGAAAATATAAAAGAAATAAAGCAATTTGGACAAAGAGTAATGAAGATCATTTCAAATTGAGGTTCAAAATAGGATCGTTAGGCTGGGCGCTGACTTGCAATTTATCGGTTGTGCAACTAATTGCGCAACTGTTTGGTCTGTGAATGGTTTCCTGCGCTCACATATGCAACTAAACGGTTCAGACGCAGCATGTAAGCGCACATGCAACTGAAATTGTTTAGTTTCAATATGAACTTCTATCAGTTAGCTGTGGTGTGTGCTCTTGAACTGAGAAAAAGGAAAAAATTAAAAAGAAAGAAAAGATACTGGGTACACCCAATAACGTCACAACGTTTAGTGAAAGGGCAGTTTAATAAACTGAATGAAGATTTTCAGGCATACCCAGAATAAAGTGATTATTTACCTTCTTGAGTGGGCATCATTCACAAAAAGCACTAAAACTGTATAAAACTGCAATCGTTTAATCGCAATGAGCGTTCAGGCGTTACAACACGTGTGTTACAAAATGATTGCATGCAATTGCGCAACTATTTAGTTTGTGTCAAAACGCAAACTCTTTGGTTGCATAAAGTTGCATGTGCGCGCGTTTGCATATAAAACCTAAGGAGTCACTCTTGCAACCAAACTATCGTGCAACTGATAATTGCAAGGCAGCGCCCAGCCTAACAGAGAACAAAAATTTTTATATTGACGACAATGTCTTAATTTCAAAACACGAAGATAATTTACAACGGCTTCTTTACTCTTTCTATAAAATAAGCCTGAGATTCAAAATGGAAATAGCAGCTATTGAAAGAATAAACGCTGGTTCAAGTAAAACAACCAACGCACTACAAAGTAGCGGTTGAAAATTTCTTAGTTATTCCTTGGATTCCAAGTTGTTATGCTTATCGTGCATTCGTGGCAGTCCTACTTCGCCACGTGGCCGATCCAACTCCACTTCAGAGGTACCACATATTCGATGACATCCGTAACCTCCGATCTTCTTATCTGGAAATGTTTTATTTCGTCGCGGAAACTTACTTTCAACATCGACATCTATATCGCCCTTTGCACCACCTTAAGATATTTGAAGCTTTTGTTAGTAACAGTCATCATTTCCAATCCATAAGTTATCACGGACAGTATGCACGAGTCGAACATTTTCCATTTTAGGTTTATTGGAATTTCCATATTTGTAAGCACGTGACGCTGTTTTTCGTAGTCTACCCATGCAAGAATTCTTCTTCTTGTGATCTCATCTTCTTGGTTTTCTTTGCCCAATCTGATTGTATGACGTGTGCTTCTTCACTGCCTGACAATTTTTCTTATTTTATCCAAGTTAATTTTTAGCATTATGCATTGTGGTGCTCGATTAAGTTCTTGGAGCATATTTATTCTCCAGTTTTTCGACCGTACTGCTAATTACAACTATATAGTCCACGAAACTTAAATCACTTAGATATATTCCACCTATATTTATACCATTTTTCTCTCAAGCCGGTTGCTTAAGACGCCTTCAAGAGCCAGGGCGAAGAGCTTTGTCGACATTGGGTCTCCTTGTCTGACTCCTCTGTGTGAAGAATTCTTATCGGTTTTCGTATACTCGTCTAACCAAACTTGCAAGCGAGCTTCACTATATCTGTGACTATATTATATACTCCTGATGACAGTTAGAATATCAAACGACCGAACGACACCCTATGGAGGCATTTTTAGTTACCAGCTACACTCAGTCGCGAAGAGATGATGCACTTCAGTCAGAGGGGTCGTTAAACGTGTAGGGTTGGCGTGGTTGTCGTTAATAATAAAAAATTGCGCCACTGCTACTTTTTAATATGGTAAAAATGGTTAGGACGATAGTTGACGACTGACCTACCTTGCTATTGGATAACCTTGATTCAGGCCCTAGAAGAGCGAACAGCCTCTGACTTCACAGCTGAAAACACAAAACAAAGGAAAATACAGAAAATCATTGTATTCCTTGCATTTCTCTATTAGTAGACGTAACATACTGTAGATCTGTAGGTATTTGATCAGTGGTGCTAAAACCTGTTTGGAACTCTGGTTGGTAGAAATCAAGTTTTTATGTTTACCGATTGGTAAGGAGTTTGTGTAAGTGTGACAGCAAACTTATCGGTCTGTAATTTTCAATGTTAGCACCATTTCTGCGATTTTCATATCGTTGGGATATTTCCCTCGCATATGCACTTATTTAGAAGCATTACTTGAGTTTTTTCTATAACGTCCCTACCCAGCTTATAAGTGATATTAAATCACTTAAAATGATAATAAAATTATATTACTTCATATACATTATAATATTTATGTACTTTATGAAACCATATACTAAATTTAATTGTTGGAAAATAGAAATAATAAGTTTTACTACATATTCATATTTTTCAAAATACTATCAAACTTGACAAAAATTCTTTATATTAATAAATGTATTATATGTATTTGAAATGAATTGTAAGAAATTTTCTGAAAATCTAAAAGTTGAAACCGTACCGTACCTACCGTCAGAAATAGTAATTTAATATCTAAAAGTTTCTCTAGTAAATTTCATTTTGCTGTTTTGCAACTAACACTTGTCGACATAAATAGTGGAGATTCCGAATAATTGGGACGTATTGGTACTATAACGCTTTTAATAACTAGAACTATAACTAACACAAAGAACTACAGCATACACATTTCTTTCTTTTCAAGATGCCATCAATATAAGTTTAAAACAAATGACAAATACAATTTACTGAACAACAAAGTGCACATGAACACCTGTACATGGTCATTCGCAGAAATGTGATATATTTAAAAGTCGAATGATCTTTCTATTTACTTACACAAGTAGAATTTTCATGGTACAGGTTGCAGAGGAGGTTTAGGAAGCTTCTTTAACATTATAATTCACGTACTTTTATTAATGAGAAACTGATTGGAAAACATAACCTTAACTTTCTGTACAGTATTCAAGCGCGTTTCTCTATACCAGAGGTATTCAACCATAAAATGAAATTGTTAGTACTATAATGTAAATAAGATCTTAAAAAACTGTTGCTATGTTACTACAAGGTGTTTCCTGCAGTCAACAGATTTTTTAAATTTGAATTAATTATATTATAGCCAATGAAATATCAGTTGCTCATATGTTATAATACAGCATTTATTACGTAAAAGTTCTTTTTATCAAATATTCCAACAATGATACTTCTTATGTCTTGAATGAATGTCAATAATGCTACAGTAATCCTTCAAATTAAGGATTAGGAGAATAGGTAGGGAGCACTTTTGTAGAAGTTGAGAAATTATTAATTACCTATCCAGTTCGTAAAATCTTTATTTACGTAAATTATTTCTTAACTGCCTTATCAATACGCACCTGAGCGTTTAGACTACAACATCTTATATAGGAAAAATATTTTTCCTAGAGTTCCTAGCCCATTTCTAATGTATAAATTTTGTTAGTAAGAAATTTTGGCTCTTACATAGGGCAATAGCATGCTTACCCGGTAGATCCAGTTAAATTTAAATTATTCAAATGATGATAAACTTCTTGGCACGTAGATGTACGCTTATGAATTTTATTCCGAAAACGACTGAGCGTAATGAAATTTTATTTCTTAGAATAAGAGCGAGAGAGAAGTATTTGAAAAATTGACTTGAACAAAGCCACGTCATATTCATACAATGTCGATATTACAATTTTGAATTATGAACTCGTTTTATATAGGTTTGAGATTTTATAATTTTATTAAGTAATGGAAAACTACATATATTTCACTTAGAATTGATCAAATAAATTGTTTACTTACTTTCTATAATTTATTACTACGAGTTTTAATAATAATTCGAATAAAAGTATTCTATATCGCCTTAGTTGACAAAAAGAAATTTTACATGTACACAATCATCAATTCTACAACATATCTGACAGTTCTGGGATGACTTGGTCACCAAATTGCCGCAGTGGCTGTCCAATGCCACTCATCACTGTCTAGCTGTGTTTAGTTCTCCATGCAGTGACGTATTGTTGGCACGAATAACAAGGGTTCAGCGTAAACCTACTTCTTCGTTCAATAATGCAATCTAATAAAAGAAAGCAGACAAAAAACACGATTACTTTGGTGTTTAGTATTGAACCACGGAACTGGCCATAATTACGATCATCAAATACTTTTACATCTTACGTGTTTTTCTCTAGATGTTCTCTAGATTTAATGTTGCGTTAACTACTTTACTAAATATATTTGATCATAATAACTTTTATAAATAAATATAGATAGAATATAAACAACTATTTTAGTAGTTAATTCTATACTATTGATTTTACATGGTGACAGAAAATATGCAATAACATTTTTTTTACACTTCCGAATAAAACTGTTACTTTAATCCACGTTTTTGGAATTAAATTGCTCTTTATTCCTTGAGATTAAGTTGTTAAAATAAATCCCATGGGATGTAATTATCATGTGAAATTCCTTACTAATATAATATAAATAAAGCTTATATTATATTTGATATTATATTATATTATGGATTTTATTGATATATTATGTACCTATCTGAACATATCTACTTCCTACAACACAATATCAAATGTTCACATTAATGTTGTTCAATTATTTTGATTTCTGTTTATTTAAATATAGCATTTTGACTACCAAATGTGCAACCAGATGTTGCGTAATTTTTTAAATAGCTATAGATATAGTTTTTTTTAAATTGTGACAATTTTTTTTGTTTTGAAACAGTTTTTACTTGTAATATTTTATTATTTACTAGATATATTGAATGCCCGGCATTTCTCCGGCTAGCGCAATTTTAAACTTACAATTTTCCGAACATAAAATGATATATGGTAGAAACTGTCAACTCGAAGGTCAAATATGCCTAATAAATATATTCGAACTTGAAATGATGTTATATTTTAGAATAAATAAAAAATAACAATACTTTCCTTACCTAAGGGATTTGGAAAGTTTTAAGTATTGACATTCAAAAAATATGATGACTGTTAACTTCAAACACTGAAAAAATAGTTTTAGTTCTAAATAACAAATTTTTTCCACTACTAGTCATATAGGCTATCATTTTTACTTAGGTTAGTTGCTCAAGAAGTGACACGTTTTCGACTAGTGGTGAACAATTTTTCCATTATTAACCACTGGTTAATAATGAACAAAATGACATTTTTTGATAACTTGGCGACTATTTTAAAGAAAAATGTTGTTATTAAATGATTTAGAATAACCAAGAAATGCTAATTAATTGTATTTAAACTATTTAAAACGCATTTTTAATACATTAATTTAATTTTAAAAATTCATTATAATCGAATTAAATGTGACAGCAAGTGACAGCGCCATCCATTGTTAATTTGACGAACCGCGATTTATTTTATTTAATAACCTAAATTTGTCAACAACTGTCAAATCAACAAAACAAAACTATCATTTGAAATAAATATTTTAAATTTGAAAATTTTTTTGTTAAAAAGAATTTTAAAAAATGGTAATAAATCTAGTAGTGGAAAAAATCGTATATAAACCACGGTTGTGAAGACCATTATTGCCTCCGCGCCTTATATTCCTCGGTGCAAAGCACCTCGGAATATAATCTTGGCGCTAGGGCAATAATGACGGCCTTCACAACCTTGGCCTATAATATACTATTAATTCCAGAGTTTTTAAGCTTATGCAAATAATAAAAATTTTTATTTGAACCAAAATTCAGTTTCATTTCAACAATAGTGAAGTTTTATTTTAAAAGTTATTTAGTTTCACACCGAGAACTTGACAGAAAAATTATAATTTAAATTCTAGAACCCCAATTTTACAGATTTATGTCAACAAATTTGTAGTTTCATTTCAAGAATTTTATAGCTTAAATTCAAAGACGTTAATATTTTATTTCAAGAGTACACAATTTGAAGTCACAATTATTATTTGTGTATTTCTTCAAAAACCCTACCAATTTTAATTTAAATAGAATAGTTTTTATTTTAAATTTAAAGTGAGGGTAGGAATAGGAAAATCTGCGGTGATGTGTATTTCTAACAATAAAATGATTATAAAGAGTATGGCCACTCTTCTGGCTGGCTCTTGAAGGTTGATCAGCCATTGTGGCTGCTTACAGTAAGTTTATAAAATTTACTTTTATTTCGTTTTCAAATTTTTGACAACCTCTCGGGAACTTCCCGTATTTTTGTACAAGAATTCCTGTTACGTTTTGACTAAATATTTTGATCAGTCAGGTGGAGATTGTAACTTTGAATATTATTATAATACATAACTCTAGATTGCAAAGTAAATAATTAATATTGGGATAAAAGCTATCTCCTTCGAAGTAAACCAAACAATATTGTCTACCGGTTTTGGTTATATTTAGCCCAATATTAATTATTCATATATTATGTTCATTGTTTGGGTTTTTAGCTTGAACAAATTAGGCAAACCTTACTTACACCCTAAAAATTATACCAGTTATAAAAATATCTTGTAGGGGGTGAAACTCACAGACGTCGTAGATATCTTGGTCTCACTAGGAATAATTTAAATTTCTTTTTTTCTTAAAATATTCGTAAGTTGTCACCAAAGTTTTACTATTTTATCCAATCATAAAATAAATTACTTTTCGAAATAATTTTTCAAAATCAATAATACTAATCTTTTCGCGAAACTACAAAGTAAAATTAAGGAAAATCAAAATGAAGCCACAATATCGGCAATCGACCAGCTATACAAAGGACGTCAACAAAAACGATTAATCCGTACAATTACAACAGTGATTATAATCCACTACGGCTTCAGCTTATATCTTACCGCTCTGTGATAATGATGAAGGGAGTAATTTTAAACAGCTTATGTGTTTCTTAGGTTTTGCTTCATTACAGTTGATTTTTTTTGTTGTCCATTAAATACTTAAAACCACCAATTAAAGAAAAAATAAAATTATTGTTAATTCAAGCCATGTTTATAGAAAATGTATACTTCGAGTAGACTCAAAAATGCACTGTTTGAATTTGTTCATTACGTAATGTGAAGTCCTGCATGTAACACCTCCAACACTGCCATTTAATGTCCATTTTAAACGTCGGATAGTTAGACGACTCGTCATGTAGAAGTGAAAACTAGCTACAGGTAATTTAGTTTAATTCATAGAAAGTTGGGCTAACAATGTTATAATCGTAGATTGGAATCTCGGCCGGATACGGAGGAATACGGTACACGGTAAACTTCATATTCCACTATAATGTTTAGTAAATATGTAAAACTGCTGACTTCTAATTCAGTCTATGTTATCCAGAATTACACGTCGGAATAATGTTATCAAGTTATCATAGACTGTGCCGGATATTTATATTCAAGCGTTAGTATACGAAGGAATCACCGTTTGAAGTTCTGAAAAATGTTGTAGAATGTTATTTTTAATTTAATTTAAATGTAACAAAGAGTTGAAAGATTAATGTATCTAATGTATATTTCAACTCATCAAGCAGACATTGACCATGATAAGCATCGATAGACTAGTTCCGATTTTTAAAGATTTATCGGATTTCGGATCTGTCGCGCCCTAGGGTTGAACGTAAATTAATAACGGTTCTAGAAAGAACCGATTTTTTATCGACCTGACATGCGAATGACGGTTTACGTACTGCAGTGGATATTCTAAGTTCAATAATTATATCAAAGTATGGATGGACGTGGCCAATGAGTACCATCAGCCAATGAGAGACCCCTGTTTCACTACCCTTTAAAAGCTGTTTTGCGGGATTAAATATGAATTTTCAAAAAATATCGCGCGAGGTTAGGAAAATCCGGTTAGAATTTTAAAATGTTAAGTTTGATAGTAGATGGATGCTACCCGATTCACATGAATACGTTTAGAGGCACAGAAGTTACGTCATGATTGTATTTCGGGACTTCGGACTTACGGGACTTCGGGACTTAACATATAGTTAAGCCACAATTTGCAATTGGAATACAAAATAGTCGTCATATTATTTTATTCACTAGCGATGAGGTGTCCATGCATTGTGAAACACCTTATCGTAGTTCCATTTGGGTGTTGGTTGCCAAGGTTTGAATGTTTATTTTTCTTAGATTAATTCGGAAGGTCGGCATACGACTTGGTGTTTTCTCCATGTCGTTCTATTTCTCTATTGAAATTATGTATTGATAATGGACACCTGCCATTTCGGATTTTTGTTTGGTTGGTTATCAGTTGATATTCCTG
Organism: Podabrus alpinus; assembly: GCA_932274525.1. Classification (NCBI taxonomy): domain Eukaryota; kingdom Metazoa; phylum Arthropoda; class Insecta; order Coleoptera; family Cantharidae; genus Podabrus; species Podabrus alpinus. The sequence goes on along the minus strand of OW026457.1, from coordinate 58,819,624 downwards.
CGAGTGTGTTCTACAAAATGTCAACTCCATGAGTTACAGGTACAATTAGTTAACAAATGGTTTTGGTTATATGTGTGGAATGTTAGTGCTCATAATTTCTGTGAGATCTAGGTTACAAATGTGTTTGAATAGTCTATCAATATTTATTGCCATTACAAATTGAGATGTCACACTAACAAAAATCATTGAACTCGTAAAAACTGACATTAGCAACCTAGAAAATGAATAGATTATTATGTAATAGCAAATAAAATAAAGTACATTAACGCAAAAAGCGAATGTTATAAAATATTACAGAATAGAAGTCTACAAACAAACGGACGTGAAAAGTGTGAAAAATATCGAATAATGGAAATTAGAAGATCAATGATCTGGAAGGACTTTGGAAGAGTTAAGGCAAAAAGAAAGGGAACGAAATGAAAAGTTAATAAAAAAGGTTGCAGCAGGATCATAAGCAGTCGCGAGTGGTTTATCGAAAAACAATCAGGTAGTAAGAAGCTGCACCGCGTCTCGGTCAAAAATGGTCAACAGTATTGCATTAACACCTGCCAAGGTTCTGCAAAATGATGTAATATTAGGGTAAGTGAATTGTAATGAAATTATACAAGTGTAAATTGTTCCCCATTTAAATATTTATAGTTAATAATATAGAAATTGTTATAAAGTCGGTTTATTATTTAAAGCTACGAAACCCCAAATTAATATACTGCCATGTTTCGCTACTGTAAAAATTTAATTTTTTGATTTATATAGCGGGAGAAGTTTAATGGCACTTAACTCAATTATGCACCGACTAGCTTGCATGAAAACTCGATAATTTTGGGTCGAAAATTGGATTCATTCAGATTAATCAAAATACTCAAATACGTCTCCTTAAGCCAGTGATCTTTCTTATTAAGATAACTCAATCGAATTGTAACTTGTGTCTGCTTATTCTTCAATTTAGTACTGCTATTAATAAATTAAATCAAACGCAAACGTTATCAGAACCAGAAATATTGCAATTTATTTTACACAATAAAAATTTACGACAAAATATTGGTTTTCTTAAATCTAAACTAATTAAATTTACAAAATCAAGCAATTGCAATAAATTCCCCAAAATATTATGCGCGCCCGAATTTAAAACGGTACGTTTATTGTTTAAATGTTTTATGCGACACATAAATTCTTACCGAACTACAAATGTCCTCCGGAGTTTACCGATGGGCAGATATGAAGTGATGCTGACCAAACGTGCAGATTACCATTGAAGTCAGCTTCGAATCTTGAACCAAAGGACAGGTAGGAACGACCAGTGTATAACTTCCTCTTCCGAATCAGATAATCAACCAGGTAAGTAATTTGAACAAATCTTTTCCAATATTTTACATTCACCAAACCATAGAACATAACCAACAAAATATCCGTCAGTGGTTCCAAAACTTTTCATAAATCTCTCGATCAAACGTAATATTCACTTTAATTGAAATTAAATTTACTTTTCCATACGATTTCAAAAAATATATCCAAATATAAGAAAATCAATTCCAAATATCTTCTCAATTATCAATAAATTTACGTCTTTACTTGAGGAAGATTGACTCTTCAAAAATAACTTAGAATCCAAAAAACTAACTCTTCAAAACTCGAACGACCCGTCTTCACTCTGTGACGGCCCACTTGAGAGTCCTTTTCGCTCCCTTATCATTTTCGAACCCCCACCAAATTTTAACTCGCGCATACACGAATTTTACAAACCGTCACTTTATCTATCTAAGCGAAAATCCTAATTTCACAAATAAATCAAATAAATTTAATTTGTTTCTTATACTTTCATTTAATCAATCAACCACCAATATTTTGTCCTTTACAATTTCTTAATTTTTCTATATCTAACAACGTTTCCATCTTCTAAATAAGTGAGGCAGAAGCAGTCAAACAATTTTTTTAACCAAAGAAGATCCAGACACAATCTAGTAATTGCCTGTTATGGTCTTATTGAATTCGTTAATTTATGAGTGTTTTGATTAAATGACCCAATTACGTCACACCCCCCGTCTATGATAACCGGAACATGACAATACAATACCGCTCTATATATTTATTTTCTTAACGCTTTCGCTTATGACTTTTTGTCTTTGATGATAAAATTTTTATATTTGGTGTACTTACTATTTGAATTTTTTGCAATTTTTTGATACCTTGGCAAGGTCTGTAAAGCCCCCGGTTAGCGAGATACAGTATGTGATAAAATTAGGACGCTGTGAACAAATGACTTGCTTACCTACTCTAAATAATCTTTAATCTTACATTGTGAAATTTATAAAAAAAAATTCATTTCCTTGATAGGCACAAATTTGCATTACATTTTTCACATGAAATGTGAAATTCGTTGATTTGTGCTGTACTAAAAGCCTTTGAAGAGGTAGGGACTTCAGGCTTTTCAACTTGAAGTGACGATTCCATTGCCAGATCTTCATCTTCTATATCAATTCCTTGTAAATTATTATAAAAACAACTAGGTTGTTACTACAATAATATAAAACTTACCTTCGGCATTCCCCAAGGTTCATTAGAAAAATCTTCTCACCCATCATTATCTGCATCACTCATGTAATCTATATCAGAAGCTCTTCAATCGCAGTCAGTAGTTATGCCTCCGTAAGCAGCCGTTTATTACTCATTTCAAATCTAAAATCTACCTGTATCGAATTTTATATAATATGAAAATAAAAAGGAAACTTACACCATTGACTCACAATGTCCTAAAATTAGCACACTACTTTTTATCAACGAAATCACACAAAAACACCAATAAAAACATTCAACAAAAATTACACGTTGTAACATTAATCTTTCTAAACACAAATAAAATTAAAACTTGTCATCATCATATCGGTTACTATAAAATCTACCTTATCTTTATAATTGTAATCAGCTAAAGAATTCTAACAAGAATACGTAAGTTTTTTTTTTAAATGTATGTTAAATTTCACTAGGTGACAGCTGAAACTTTTTTATACATTTATATAGATGTGCAAAATTTAGCATATCGAGACGCAACGGGTAAAATACGTTTGTACTTTGCATTAAATAATATAGAAATTGATGTGCTAAATTTAGCACGCCAGTAGCGAAAGGGTTTTAACCTAACCCGAGCAGTTCTGAGAGAAATTAAGCAAGCTTATCATTGTATTTTTGTCGTTAATATGTAATTTTTGTCATTGCCAGGAGTCGATTGTTGATACAGTGTTATCTTTTGTAAACTTTGATATTGAAGAGATTGTTGTTGAACCGCTTTATTCATGTCAATTTTGAATCAATTATTGGCTTGAAATTGATATATGTGCTATGTTTTACTTCTTGTATGTCGCATACTTGCACATTATTTTCGTTCTTTATTTCATTAAACCAGTTTGTTATTAATGATATTATGGTGTTTCATTTTCAAGTGGACATTTTAGCATCCCTTAGTTAAGCTTACTTACGACTCTCTCACACCATCTCAAACCTAACAGAATATAACAGGCGTTCATGGATTTTTCATCCATATCTAATAAAATCTGATAAAGTTAAATAAAAATTTGGATATTTTGCGGCAAGTGAACGAAATAGTTCACGTACATTTTCTTGCGTACTTACGTGTCAAGGTTATAATCGGAAAGAAGATTAATTTAATCATCCTAAATATTTGTTTTTGTTTGTTGACTGGTCGAGACAAGGGTCCCGACTGTATTATAATTACTGTGACCCAATTCAGAACTGAACAGGAATTTTTTTATCATTATTCTGATTTTGCTATAGCCCTCACCGCGTGAATTATATTATTACCTACATAATACTTGTAACCTATGGCTATCGAATTTATATTAAATTACTTTGGAACCTAATTTTGGTTTGCTTTTCATTGAACCTGTTTACTTGACGTGTTATTCTCTTTGCGTTTGCGCTTTCCGATAAACATCTTTCAAGGATTCTTTCACAGTCTGATTGAAGAATCACCCAAAATTTCTCTCTCCAGAGCAAAGTCGCAGCGTCGTTCATTTACAGTCAGGAATTGCAGATAAGCGTGGTAAGGTTGATGAATAAGTATTTTGTTGACGTATTAAAGAACGTCACAAAACATCTTCAAATTAAATGTATAAATAGTAGAATATCAAAAGATATGGAGAGACCACATGATGAAGATGAATGACACGCGACTCATAAAGCCAATAAGAATACTTTAACATCGGAGTCTTAGAAAACGTTGAAAGGCTCAACGGTTGTTGGTATTCTAACGGGTGTATTTATACCTAACACGCGAAGAAGCAGAAGAATAATTTAAAAGAAATAGTAATAGATGCGCTTATGGAAATTCTAATGGCCTTTTTGCTTTTTATGTATTTTAGAATTGTAAAAGCTGCTTATATTATGAAACCAAAAAGGTGTTCTACTATTATGCTAGGTAATTAATGTTTAAAGACCACGACTTAAATAAAAACGTATGCTAACAACTGAACGTCTTATTTACGTCGAAATTAATTAATTTATCATTGATATTCATTTACAAAATGGTTGTCCCATAATATAAGTCCCATAATATAAAACAATATAAGTCCCAACTTATAAATAAAATTCATAGACAAACTAAGACGGAGTTAAATCATAAAATGCTCAAGTCGCATTGTTTAAGTAAAAGGCTTAAATAAAAGTAATGTTTTAATTGAAGACGGCAAGTGTTATATTATCCAAACTTCGTTTTTAAAAAAGTTTAAAATTATTGTTAAAAACGATGCAACTTAACTAAAAAGCCATTATTACAATTTAAGATTGTAATAAAATTAAAAAGAAATGGAAGAAAGCATTTTAAAAATGAATTAAGTAGTATGAGTTATTCTTGGTCGATATTTCGGTGTAGTTTAGTAATCTGAATTGGTAAAATTATTGTTAAGTATTTAGTTAGATTAAGTAAACGTACTTACTTATTTACGTTAATTTAGCCAAACAGTGGTTATAGCTATTAATATAAAAGTATCCAGAAATACAATTCCCTCTATGCTATAGAATTCAAGCGTTTTAATGGAGCATTCTTAAAAAAGTAATCTTCGAGTCGTTATAAATATGGATCTTTTTTAGGTTAACTGTAGTAAGAAAATGTTTTTGTATATTTTTGAAAACTTTTTTCCAATTACACTACAATAAAATTTATGCAAAAATAATCTTTATTTATGCAAAATCCTATTTTAGTGTTATTATTTACTGCGGCAAAATTATTTTTGTTGCAGAATATTTTAATAAAATACATAGATGGAAGAGTACAATATAACTTTAAAAGGGCTTCACATTTGAAACTGATAATTTATAGCAATGCGCTTGGTGATAGTTGTTACATGTTTAGAAATTTATTTTACTTGGTGGACTGTCACGCCAAATATCGATTGCAGAGCAAATGCGGCAAGTGTCCGCATCACAGCACTTACACAACTTATTCCGTTTACCACGCCTTGCACTTGAAAACACATTTTATTTTTTCTTATCTAAGAAATAAAATAATAATTAAATTATATTTTCTTGAACAGAAAACTTTGTTTGTCACGAAGTGTCAAATTTTAAAATCTATCTATCATAATGGATAGAACTATCCATAGAAGTTAAAAGTTGGTCGGTAACATTTGTGTACATTTTGTCTATTCTACTCGAACCGTCCACATTTAACATCCTTTACAGTACAGTACTAAAATAGGAGAATTTTTATGTTTGCAAATCAGCGCTTCTCAAACGTGTTAGATTTTCGTTTTAATACTTTTGATTGTCGAGAGTTTTATTATTATTTAGTTTATCATTTGAGGTTATGTTTTAAGTTTGCAATTATCTTGAAATAATAGGCTGAAATTCTTTTCTTATTACCAGTACGGATCTGAAGAGATAAATAGATATGAAAACGTCATTCAGTAAAGTTTGTTATTCTTTCAGTTAATCGTGATTCTTAAGACGACCCCGGCTGTTGGTGCTTTTTATGGCGAATGCTACGTTGAAAAACTTATATATCTCAAAATTGATTACATGACCAAATAATGACCAAAATTTAACAGACACAATGTGAATAGGTATTGTTGTCAATCGTAACAAATGAATTAAGAAGCTTTTAGAATATAGGAACTGCTTATAAACTTTCTAGTCGTATCTGAAATGGTAACTATTGTTCCGTTATCTCTTTTAAGTGTCAACTTCTATATCTTATTTCGATGCGACTTGAATCAACAAATATCGTTCAATTAGTTAGGTATACAATTTTTAAAAGTTTTTATTATCTGTAACTTTAGTACATTTTAGTTGTAAAAATTTCATTATAAGTTTTCTTTAAAAGTGATTTAAATTATAGCGCAAAAGTTTCCTAACAAAGTTAGCAAGTCTCGGTTGCATTTATAGTAAAACAACGTAATAAGTTAGGCATTAGTGTGCATTCGTCCTAATAAATACATAGAATTTTGTACATAAAGATACGCTTATACCTACCTACACTATGAAGTGGAATTGTGCTTTATATTTAACAAAGCAAATATATTTCAATTATGCTGATGCCACTGAGTAATGCGTTTTTCATGTTGTATTAAATTAGTTACACCTTGATGTTCAAATAATCGTCTTTAACTATTAATTCCAAAATTGGTCGTGGGTACATAAAATTTACTACTTCTACTCTATTTTCAATTATTTTAAAAATAAATAACTTCAAATCGTGAATTTGTAATTACACTCGGCTGATTGAATTTTGGTGCGCACTTTACAGTGTTGCCAAACTTAATGTAGAACTTGCAATAAGTTCATTTAATTAAAACTGTAAAGGGGTTAGTTATTATTTTATGACATACTGGAGTTAAAAAATAAAATTCAAAAAGTTTTTATGTTCATGATCCTTTTGTGAAAGACAAATTAGGACCAACGATGTCATTTACGAGGTTAATGCAGTGTTGACTTAATTACAAGTACTAAAAATATTTGCCAACATTTAGGAACAGTTTTTTATGTGTGGCACTTGATCATGCTATTATCATTTTTATCATTACTACGTTTTTTCACCGGGAAACATATGGTGTTCTTTACTTTTCTGCAATAGATGCTTTCTATTTGGGTACATTTACCAAACATAGTAAATAAAATGCTAAATTTTAAATCATATTGGTTAAAGTTTGTACAACTTCTTCCGTATATACGAACAATTTAATTTATTTTATTAAAATAGGTTTAGTAAATACTTGCAACTTGCGTGATAAACATAAATAAATTATAATTTTGCTGCATTCATACAAATCTTGTAATTAGTGATAATCTACTTTTAACAATTCTAACAAACACTATTAGCATGAATTTTATCAACTTACTCTCACAATATTGCTGCATTCTTTTTGTTTGATTAATATTAAGACATTAACAATGTCGTTTGCGTGACCATATATACAGGGATTTGTTTATATATCCACTGCAAAGTTATAATTACTTTTATATTAATTATGTATTCAGAACCACTTCGTTTAAGTGGACAAAAAATTAAATTAATGCAATCAAGGAATTGAATAAAATATTTCAGTAGTTGACAATAAATTAATCAATACCCAAATTTTCCTTATATTACCTAACACCTGATATATGAAGCATAATTTGGTGTAATATTACGTATAGTGTAGGTAAAGATACTAATTATAATAGTATATGATAGTACTTTATTTCAGTTACTACCGTATGAGAAATATTCTACTTATTGCAAATATATGAAACAGCCCACTTATGGCGAATTCTACTACTTATATCTTCAAATTCAAATATTATCGTCGAATATTTTGATGTAGGTACAGTAGGCCAGTAGTAGCCATGTAGGCCAGTGAGCAAAAAACACGATGTTAAATATCAGGTTCCCACTATAAAGCATGGAGGTGGAAACGTCATGGTGTGGGGTTGCTTTTCCGGTGACGGTGTTAGACCCATACACAAAATCGATGGTATTATGAATGATCAATTTATGTATTCTGACATTCTCAGAGATCATATTATGCTACCCCATGGTAAGCGAAAACTTCCACGTGGCTGAATATTTCAGCAAGATAATGATCCAAAACACGCTTCAAAACATGTCAAAGGGTACATGGACAAGGCCAAAATCCGCCTAATAGAATGGCCTAGCCAGTCTCCAGACCTTAATTTGATAGAGCATTTATGGTGAGAGCTTGAGCGACAAATTACAAGCGAAAACTATCAAAATATAACTCAGTTGTGGGAAGCTTGACAGAGAAAATGGCTAGAAATTCCAATACACCGTATAAAAAACGCTTGTTGACTCGATTCCATCGCGATGCAGAGCTGTTATCGCTGCAAAATCGACAAAGTATTAATGTTTTTAATATATTAATTTTTGAAGTAACTTCTTTAATTTTTATTTTAAGCACTTTCAATAAAACTTATTACTAGCAATAATTTCGCATTTCTTTAGTTTATATTTTTACAAAATTTTATAAAAATCGAGACATTTATAGTTATGGTTTTTAATTCCAAACTATCTAAAGAATAAATTATGAAAATAATAACTAGAAATCTAAAAATTTTAAAAAATCATTGCAAAAAAACTGGTTGACAAGAGACTTACTAAAAATAGTTTTAACAAGTTATGTTTCAAATAGAATACTTATTCATTATATTGTAGTAACTCGGCACAGGTTACTACACAGGCATATAAATGCAAGTTTATTTCGCTACAGTTATTTCACTCCTTTGATAAATAATATTAAATATTTAACCCTTTTTTAGATTTTCCAATTCAATCAAAAAGGTATTTTATTAAGACCTACCTTACAAATACTCCATCGCTCTGCATTGCTAACATCATGGGAATTTATTTTGAAGACACTTATTAGTTCTCTGTTTCGCAAGTTTAGTTTGCGAAATGAAATCTATCCGAGCATCCGAAAGTAAGATTCGCTTTAGTGAGATCCTTTAACGCCTTCCGTTCTGTATAGGTGAGCTTATCTGGCAAGACACTTGTATCCCTGAGTGACGAATTTAGCTTGCAAGTTGTAATTCTGTTAAGTTCACTGAAGTTCATTCACATCACTGAATTCCAAGATTCATCACAAAACGCTACCAACAGAATGTTTTTGTAGAATTATGCTGCAAGAAGAGAATTGAATCACGATTGCCAGAAGCTTTCTAGGAAAGTATAAGTCTGCATACTTTATTATCCTGGTAAAAAATTACTTTCCTAATTTTATGAAAACTTCATAAACTTTCCCTCATTTCTTGATCCATGTAAAGTGTCCGATACAGTAGGTTAACTCCGATACCGTAAACTCCGATCAGGAGTTTGAGATTCAGATTCACAATGGTAAACCGGATTTTTATTATCATTCAATTTACATCTAAAATTAAAGAAACCTCCGGCAGTATTTATAGAAAAACTGAATATTGGAAATATAACAGACCAAAAAGTATAAAAACCCTGTATCAGAACAGCTTAAAACAGCCACTACAGAGGCAGCCTATACGATAGAACAGATATGGAAAATAATAAAATCAAACATCACTAATGGATTTTCATAAATAATAATGACGCAGTAGGAATAGTTAATACAACTAGAGATCAATAAATTAGAAAATAGAAAATCTCCTGGACCCGATGGAATACATAACAAGCTGTTATAATACGGAGGTCAGCCTTTACTCAAGTAAATATACAATCTATTCGAAAGAATAATAATAGAAGGAAAACTGTCATCAAATAAGAAAGAGAGCTTAACTGTACCTGTGTTTAAACGCGGAGCTAAAACAATATTAGATATCTATCACAGAATTATATTACTTAATTCGGCGTTAAAGTTGCTAGGTATTAATAGCTAATGACAACAACTTACATAGACTTCTAATCCAATTTAACACAACAGTCTAACAGTACAACAGTACAACATGGAGATCTCGACAAAGAAAACTAAGTCAATGGTAATTTCCAACGAGAAATTACTGCGAACTGGAAGTGAGTGGAGAGATGGTTAATCAGGTCACGAATTTCATTTACCTTGGTACCGAAATTATCAAAACGAGAAATCTAATGGGAGAGATACAGCAACAGGCTATCACAGCGACAGTTGATGCCATGATATTTTGTCAAAAAGTTAAGTTTTGAATTTTCAGTAAAAATAGAAAATTAATTTTATAAAGAAAGGTTGTATTTGGACAGATTTGTGGAACTATAAATAGATATCTGAAGAACAAAACAAGGAAGGACACCCGGTTGAAGTTTTACAAGACTATGGTGGTGCCAGTACCGACGTACGGCAGTGAATCCTGGGTAACAAATACACGACAAGAAAGTCAAATCCAAGCGGCGGAGATGAGATTTTTGAGAGCGGTGAAGGGATGCACGAGAGAGGACAGATTGAGAAACATCGAGATTAGAGAGGAGCTGGGAATCTTCAGTATTGGAGACAAACTAAAGGAAAATAAAAGAAAATGGTCGCAACATCTAGACAGAATGAAGGAGGAAAGAATACCAGCACAAATAAAACTCTATAATCCAAAAGGGAGAAGAAATGTCGGACAACCGAGGAAGAGATGGGCACCGTAACGGGCCATAAGGCCTAATGCGAGAAGTGAAGAAGAAGAAGAGGTTGTATTTTAGTTGCGCTGAAACATAATATGAGAATGTGTTTTTGTAACCCCGCTAAACTTTAGTTTTAGTTTTTAAATGTAACAATTGATGTCATAATCATTTTTCAAAGAAAAGTTGTTTTTTAAGTTCGAAAAAGGTATGCGTGAAGTGTGGGAAACGAGACTTCGAGCCCGTCCCTTTGCCATGGAGCACGTGTTATAATGTAAATCTTCTATGAAATATTTGGGAATTAAAAAACCAAATTAATGAACATTACGATAAGAACTGATAAAGAGAAAAATACAAAAATTTGGAAGACATATTGTAGCTAAGCGATATGATCACATTTGGAACCCAAGTGAATACAAATTTTTCGAACATCAGAAACAGAAGAAGAAAGAAGCATCAACGGTTTTTGGTAGAAGGCGTTTAAATAGATTTACACGATAAAAAAAAGCTTGCAAGTACGAACTTCATTATTTCAAATATTAATTTGTAGTTTTGTACGTTGACAGATCTATTTAAAATTTTAGTGTAAATAAAATTTTGAATATAAGTAGGTAAATGTAAAACATTACAAAATTAAAAATTTCAATTTGTGTAAAATTATGTGTAAAACCTTTTCAGCAAACTAATAAAAGCTTATTTTTTCAATTTACTGAATTTAAATTTCATATTAATAAATTTTATTTCAAATATTAAAGTTGTTTTATCAAATCCCAATTCATAAAATTTTAAACTTATTTTAATAGCATAGCAATATATGTATATATTGAAGTTTAAGAACTATGATATGAAGCAATAAATATAGAAAACTGTATCAAATTAACCTGTATAAATAAATGGTTAGCCCTATCTTAAAATACGCCACGGAGATCAGAGCTGAAACTAAAATAACAAAACAAAAAGTAAGAACGGGCCTAAAACTACGAGACAAGCAAACTAGCACAAGTATTAGACAAAGATGTGATGTAGTGGACATAGTAAAATTCAGAAAGTACCGAATTAGTGAATAATCCAAGAGAGCTTGGAATAATCACATTAATAGCATGGACGAACATAGACTAGCCAACACTTTTTAAAAACCGACGACCGACAGGGAAAAGACCCCAAGGACGACTTCCCAAGAGATGGGCTCAAAATTAGTTTTTCCGTAAAGTAAGGACGTAGCGAGGCAAGACAAACATGAACAATGTCCTAGCGCCTAGACGAAAGTGGAAGAAGATGAACATGATACTGATCGGAAAGCGGTATGTTTTTTCATTGTTTAAAGGTTACATTGTAAACAAGAACATCATTTTAGTTACACTTTCATTATAACGATTGTTATCAAGGAAACATAAGAAACTTATTTACCAGTAAAACTAGATTGTTTAGAAACGCGGATTTGAGTGACCTCTGAGTGTTAGATCAACCTGTCACTGAAAAATCCAATAAACCGCGAATACTAAATTTTCTTGAGGAATCACTCCGTATAAACCGGTTGCAAATTAACACCCGGAAGCCGCTAGGGTAAAGTTTAATGAAGACATAATAACCGAATCATATTTGTGTACACCACAATTTGTATTCATTTATATCATAAATATGTATACGTCCACGCCACTTTAATGCAACTTTAATTATATAAGAGACAGTTGCGTGTCCGAAGGGAGTTGAGAGCTTTGCAAATGTTAACAAATGATTAATTATGACATTTTACTATATTGGAAATAATAATAAAACGCATATAGCGTACGTTAGTATGTTACGTTACGTACGTTAAACGTTAAATTAGATGTACATATACTCCTCTTTAAGTATAAGTGCAAAGCAATGCCCCAAAATGCAATGTGCCCAAGAAGAAGTTCAAAATGCAATCTGCGCAAAATGATGAGGTGATGCTTAAAGTATTAAAGATATTAGGAGATCGTTTTACCGGTGTGTATCTGAGGAGATCAATCTTCTTTTGAAGTAATATCGAAATTGGTCATAAAATATATCGCATGTAATCGATCTTCTTGGCGAGCTGTCAGCGCTTGCACCCTATGAAGATGACTTTAGCTCATCATTGTTTAGTGGTTAAACTTTGATTATCTAGGCAAGATCAGTAGAGCTCTAATACGTACACATACCCTCACGGTTTGAGACATTTGGGCGTTACTGCTTGGTGAATTAAATTCTCTGGATATTGTGTGAACAAATTGAATTTTTGCTCAGCCTAGAATTTCGTTTAGTGTTGTACCCATCGTAGAACGGACTTATATTTGAGTTGCTCAAGATTCGAGGTGGTTCTCAATAAAGTTCCCTGTTCCTTGCTCTAGCGGTCGCCCTGACCTTATTATAGTTTGATTATAAATGATCAATATCCAAAAACTCTATTGAATAACACCAATTGACAACCAACAAACGGGATTTTACTAGAACATACATTTTTGTTTAAATGCAGAATTCTTTATTGTTTTTCAGTCTTTAGATCTGTTTATTATCTGTCGCCACTTTACCTTTAAAAGCATTGGCTGCACGTTCCATCATCACTATCATTCATTCTGCAGATTGGACCGGTTCCAAGTTAGCCGTTATTTCTTTCCACTTTGGGTTACACGTCATTGTGATAAAATAGTCTGGTTTTCCCTATGTGCGACAATAACCATAACATCTTGATAGTTATGTGCCATGTTTCTCGGGCTGAATTGGAAAAATGATAGATTTCTAATTGCAGAACTGTATATCTTGTTCAGAAGAATGTTACAGGCTAACTTGCCGCGACTACCCACATCCTCGTACAAACAAAGTGTCGGTGTAACCGGGAATATTTACCCTAGTGAAATTTTACCCCCCGGTAAATATTCCCTAGTGAATATTTACCGGGGGTAAAGATACACTAGTGATATTTTACCCCCCAGTAAAAAATAAAAGGGGGTAAAATATCGCTAGTGAATGTTTACCGGGGGGTAAAAATTTAATTAATTTTCCCTAGTAAATATTTACCGGAGATAAATATATTGCCGTGTTTAGCTACTGAATTTTATTTTTATAGCGAGGGTAAATAAACGGCACTTTTTTTTATTTATGCCTCGGCCAGCCTGCATGAGAACTCATTATTTATAGGGTCGAAAATTGGGTCCATGAATCTGTCGAATGCTCATTTATGACTGTCTTAAGTTAATGATTTTTTTTTAAATTACCGGACAACAACTTACTCTACCTTACACCTATTAATTCTTTACTTCACTGCTGTAAATTTAATTGAAATAAAACGTAGTTATTTGCAAACCAAACAATGTAATTTATTGACAAATAAAATTATTTAGAAAAAAAACAAAAGATGAATTTTAATAATAATTGGAATTAAATTAAATTTACAAAAACAATTAATAAAAAAATTTATAAATCCCCCAAATTTTAAATCACACGCGAACTGATTTTATAATAAATGTTACTAAAAAGGTCGACACAATTGTGCTCACCGAAGTTTATCATAGTGCACCATCGATGTGTAGAACACTTAGCGGAACAATGAAGTGGAGATGACTCTGCAATTGAATCCAATTTCCATACAATGAAGATTCCAAACATAATTACTGACGAATTGAATTTCCTCGTTTCTCAGGATAAACGCTCAGGTAGGTCCATGAAATGTTAATCTTCAATAATCTTCCAATAATCAGTAATAGAACCATCAAAAACGTGACCATAAAAATTTATTAGCGGTCTCCAAAATTTTCCAAATATTTCAAAATATTGTAACGAATTTTTGCATTACGTTACTGACTGTATTATTCCGCAACATCCTATACATTCATTTTGATATCAACGGATATGGTACGCATGTCTGTTCATGGGAAGCCATTAGCATTTTTGGTTTGTTACGAGAGACGCTTAACTCGTGCAATTATTTGCTTTTCTTGGATATAATTAATGTTTTAGTTTCATAAACATTATTATTTGTTACTGTACGCGTTCGCGGAATTATATGGATCAGTGAATGTAAGTGGCAATTATTATTTTACAACTTTATTTCTGACGAGATAAAAAATTTTTTAGCACATGCAAGAGCTGTCAAATTGACCTGTCAATTTTACCTGTCAAGTTTACTTGCTATTATTCCTGTCATTAATTACCAGGATTTTGCTATCAGTTTTGATATCCACCTACAAAACTGTCAAGCATATTTATGACGTTTGCTACTACAATATTTTTACGGCCAGAGTGTTTGACAATCAGGGTGAATTGTAAGCAGAATCAAGTTACATTGGCTTCATTCCGAAACCAGTCGGCAAAGAATCGATCTACTACTTCAATTATTGGTGACTGCAGGAAGATTAGGAAAGATCCCGCAATTGTATTGCGTAGTACGGGTACTGTAGAACTGAATAGCGCTTGAAGGTTCGTACCATTATTATTTTTTTTCTTTTTTAATCAATACTGCAGAGTATTTCTACACCATTGTTTTATTTGCATAATTGCCATCTGCAATTTATACGATTTTGGCCTTTGATTTGGTTAAGTTAATCATTATTATTGCTGATTGTGTACTGTACATTCAAAAGCGATATTTTACTTTTAATAAACGATTAATTGTTTTTGTAGTTGAGGTTATTTTTCCGATAAGTGATCACCTGAGGATTCTGAACTCACCGCCTTTTGCCTCCGCAAAAGTAAGAGCTAGTTTTAACCGAACATCAGGGTAGACGTCTGTCATTGTAAATTTACTGTTAATAATTGTCGTTATTGACAGATGTCAGCTTGCGCTACTTCACACTCCTCAAGTCTCATTAGCTTGTTGTGAGCTACGAAGAGCGAAAAAGCTTACAATATCAATCGAAACTTTAAATTTCTTCTTCTAACTTCTTGAATCATCAATAAACATTTCATTTACAACTTAATAAGCGATTATTTAAAAACAATTTCCAAAATTCAACTTTCTCAAATTGACGTTTTCTCTCTACGGACATACAGAGAGAGTCGAAAATTACGTCCTGCCGTCTTCATGGACGGAACGAGACTTCCTTCCTTCTTGTTCATCCCACCAAATTCTTTATCTGTCCGCGCACTATTCTTTAACGCACAATTATTATCTTAATTTTCAATGCCTGCACTTTTACAAATAAAAATTTATTTTAATTTAATTCCAAACTTTTCATGAAACAAAACAACCAAACCCTCTTTTGCTTTCACAACATTTTTGAGATACTTTGTGTGTACAAAATAACTACGCTTGTTATTCTTTTTCAAAATTAGGTGATTCAGCAGTTCCTTCTGAAGTTAAGAAAATCTAGGTGTAAATCTAATTTTCATAATGGTCTCTATCAATGGGGAACATGCATGAAAAAAAAATTTTAGTTAAAACAGTATTTTCCGATTAATCCTATATAGTAAATATCAAATCAGCAAAAATAACTTCTATTTATTGTATATTGTTATTAATAATCCATTTTAAAATTCAATAATAATTTAAAATAAAACATGTGACCTTAAACGCAACGAAGTCACCGGCACAATAACAATAACCTCACTTTCATGTTTACAATACTCGTGTAAAGTACTTTTTTAACTTTCTTGTTTTTAATTGATTTAATTATGATAAATAACAGCTTTTGACACTAACAAACTTCAACTTTCAAAGCACAAAACCACAGAAAAATAATATAAATGAATGTAAAATTAAACTGTGACGTCACACGTTCTGTGGCAAATTGCGCGGTCGTTTCGTTCAATTCAAATTGACGAATTTTTAAATATTTTTTAAATTATTATCAAAACAAAAATAAATAAATTAAATAGCATTAATTAGTATATTTAGTTATTTTTGATCCAACTACGCTATAAAAAAAATTTATGCATCTTCCCTATTGAATACTTAGTCATGAGCATTCCACAGGAAAATGACCCAATTACGACAGACCACCACCTAACGATAAGCGGAACACGACAATATATAGTGATATTTTACCGGGGGGTTAAAATTTAATAAAAGTTCACTAATTTTACCCCTTTAAATTTCCTAGCTCAATGCAGCTTTCCGATGAAGCAAATTACAAAAGCTCGGAAAAATATTTGAAACACAAAAATTCTAACCATTATGAAACTGTAGTTTCAGTAAAAAAACCTCGTAGACAAAAAATTATAAATTCTAGTAATTTTTGAATAAATTTTCCCTTATAAAATAATTTCGCCATATTCGCACTTTGAGACCTCTTCATGTATAACTATTTAACTATCAAATTTTGTCAAAAACCCACGGAGGATATTTAAACAGCTTACATAGTGAAATATTATCGAATTTGATACAAAATTTTTTTTTTTTTTTTATTTGACATCCTATATTATTTACAATCTGTTCTTTAACATTTAGTAAATGGGTTAACATTACAACGTCATAGAAGATCAAGTCCAACGACTTCTCTTCCTTAAGTATTACTAATTACAGTATTGATAAGTATTACTATTAATTGTACACAAGTTTATGAATGTTTCACAAATCTATTTGGGAGATCTGAAGGATAGTACTTCTTTAATCTACGAGATGTGAGGTTGTTTTGGAGGAGGTTTATGGCTAACTTGTTTGGGTGAACACTTAGCTTTGTTTGATGTTTTTCACTGTATGTTTTTATTTCACCTTTCACTGTATTTATTTGAAAATCGTTGTGAATAGTTTCGTTTGTTACGTACCATGGTGCACTAGCTATGGTGCGGAGTACTTTAGATTGGTATCTCTGCAGGATCTCAATGTTGGAGTTGCTCGCTGATCCCCAGAGTTGGATACCGTAAGTCCATACAGGCTTTATGATGCACTTGTACAGTAAAAGTTTATTATCCAGTGATATTTGGGATTTAGGTCCTAGTAGCCAGTACAATTCTCTAAATTTGAGTCCAAGCTGTTTGCGCTTCGATGTGCTTTTTATACGTAAGACGTTTATCTAAGTGCATACCTAGATATTTCACGTCATCCGCCTGAGGTAGTGTGCGGCCATTGAGGGATACCGGTGGACAAACATCTTTCTTCAAAGTGAAGGTAACGTGAACAGATTTCGATTCGTTGGCTCTAATTCGCCATCTCTTTAACCATTTTTGGATTTGGTTTAAGCTGTCTTGCAAATCCTCCGATGCATGAAATGGGTTTTTATGCGTAGCCATAATCACCGTATCATCGGCAAAGGTGGCGGTCGTGGTAAAATTTGAAGTTGGTAAGTCAGCTGTATATATGAGATAAAGCACTGGTCCCAGGATACTACCTTGCGGTACACCTGATGTTATAGGGCAAAGGCTTGAGTACTCTACCCGATACTTAACCCGAAACATTCTCTCAGAAAGATATGATTTTAACAGTGGATATACTTCAGGCAGTGTTTTCATGATTTTTATTAACAGGCCGTCATGCCAAACCTTGTCGAATGCCTGGGAAATATCTGTGAAAGCGGCAGTACAATATTTTTTATCTTCAAGGTTCCTAGCGATAACATCCACCACTCGATGCACCTGCTCAATGGTAGAATGCTTTTTCCTAAATCCAAACTGGTGTTCTGGTACGATGTCCTTATCTAGTAATTTTGGTTGGATTCTTTGAAGCAATAGTCTCTCAAAAACCTTAGACAAAGCCGGCAAGAGACTAATTGGTCTATAAGAAGTTGGCTCTTGATGTGGTTTGCCAGGCTTTGGTATTAAGATTATCTCTGCAACCTTCCATTGCGTCGTGATACAAAATAGCAATAAAAATGTTTATATAACAGCTATTTAATTTCAAAGGGGTAAAAATTCACTGACGATATTTTGAATAATTTTACCCCCCGGTAAAAATTCCCTAGGGAAATTTTACCCCCTTAATATTTATCACGGGGGTAAATATTCACTAGGGAATTTTTACCGGGGGGTAAAATTATACTAGCGAAATTTTACCGTGGGTAAAATATCCCTAGGGAAATTTTACCCCCGGGGGGTAAATATAAGGGGGTAAATATTTCCGGGTACACCGGCCTTGCTGTAGCGGGAGGGGTGATTCAAACTTAAAATAAAATGTGCGTGTCGCATCGCAAGAGCGGCACTATTATTTGTCGATGCGGTAAAATGATCCTGCAGATAACAGACTACAAAGACCTACCTTGATGGTAAATGTATCTTCGAGAAGAGCGAAGAACTCGGCTTCACAACTGAAACTTCTGATAAAACATAAATAATACGCAAAGAAATAACAACACAATTAAAGGTAATAACTTGAATGTAGCAAACAGAGATTCCAGTGCAGCGCTTTTCGCATCTTCAACAGATTCTTCTTCTTCTTCAAGTGCCTATCCGTTCCGGATGTTGGCTATCATCCTGGCTATTATGACTTTATTAACTGCAGTGCGGAAAAGCTATAAAGCATAGAAACACATCGCAGTTTACGTCTCTACATCTCTGGATAAGGACCCGAACACTAAATAAGGTTTCAACATATTCACCTAACTTTATTTAATAGCCAGATGTAAGGTTACGTCTAAGTCCCAGGTTAAGGAACACTTGTTGAACGCACAAAGATCATCAATCCCCTGAGCGTTACTTGAAAATCAGCTAGCTGAACTGACTACCTCGTAAGCAAGCACCTTTCTCTTTTTGTATTTGTTTGCATTGCTTAATAAACTTGGTACCATTATTGTTTATTATTATTGTTAATAGTGAATTAATTGTGATAATCAAAGATTACTGCACTTCTTGTTCCCTCATTATGCGAACCTCCCATTAGAAAATAATTATTGCGCCCAAAGGTCCAGTACCCAAAACGGCAGCGCCCAATGCTCATAACATACGTCGTACTGTAGAAGAACGCGTCTAATCAACAATGAAAGTAGGCCTGGCCAGAAATAGAGATGGGGAAAATTAGTGTAGCTACAGTTATCAATTCAAATTTGAACTGAAACGTTTTGTTTCATTATTTATTATCACCTGGCGCTTAAGAACACCAACTGAAGTAGTTCTATGTTCCCACAAAGACAATGGTTCCCACACAATGGTATCCTCGTTCTCAGAACTGTTGACTAAATCTACATAGTTTAGCTCTGCTCTATTAGATCACCTATGAGCATATAAAGGGCAAGTGTACAAGAAGAGCAACCATTTTGAAAGTAGCCATCTAAATATCTAATTCTCCTTATAACAAGGAATCGTATTATTTATAGTGGCATACAGTAAAACATATTTTAGTGATGTGACTGCGTCGCTGTATTGTATGACACTGTATGAAGTCATGGGTTGCTCAAATATTTCAATTATATAGTAGGTATACTATAAAATATTATCGTTTCACTTTGTGTTTATCAAAATCTTTTCGTATTCTAACTTTATATTACATTTTTTAATGCATCACCCAAACTTCACGTATCTTTTGCGATGATGTCATTTATACGATTTTATTAAATTTTAATCACGGTTTGAATTAAAAATAAAAACTGTACATTTTGTATATTAAAATTTTGAAAATTGCAAAAGTTTGCTCAACACTTATGTAAGAGGTTTATCTTAAAATTTTCATGCTTACATTTGCAATTACAAGAAGGTTGGTGATGAAAATTATTGTGCTCCTTCAACGGAGGTCTTGCGGCTACGGATCTTAATTTACTTTTGACGTTCACATAATTGTAGTACGAAATGATTCGAGGTGTTTTCGGATAGCGGTAAGCAATTAAGCATAGATTGCTTCATCATCGATTTCAAAAGAACGAAGGTTCGTACGCTTTCTCTTTTCTTTCCGACCGGATCTAATATACGCTTAGAGTGTCAATGAAAACGGAAATCCATATTCTCCATCTTTCTCAATTCTTATTTAACGCTTGAAGTCAAGTATTATCAACAAAATAGCTATAGATTAAATTAAATTTCTGTTAACCTATTACATTTGCCATTGCAAATACACAATTTATAAGACAACAACTGTTCCCTTCCTATTGTCATTTTCTACGTCTGAACAAGCCTGATCTACTTTCTGGAAAGTATATTATTACCATTTTGACGCTTCTTTTACTCAAAATACAATATCACTCCTGTTTACTGAAAAATTGCATTACAGTAGAGCTTATAGATAGATACTACATAAGTGATATAAAATTTTTGCATTTATGACAAGCTGCAATTTAAATACATAAGAATATTGTGGTAGCAAAATTTTCTGTGAAATTTAATATAAAATGTAAATTAGTATAAAACCCATTTTCATGAAGAGTACAAAATAAGCAAAATGTAGAGGTATTGCCTACGTAAACAATCAAGTCAGTATAAATTTCATTTTTATGTTAATTATTACGCAATACGCAACTTCAAAATTATAAATCATAAAACTGTCGTAGAAATTAAAATTTTCACTTTTCAATAAATTACTTTTACTAAAATTCATTATGCCGTAATAAAAAATTCATTATAATCTTAATAAGAAAATTTGCATAAAGATTTTTTTATAGGCAATTAATACTTGTACGTAGAATTCGCCTGTAATTTGTGGGTTAAAATGTTCAAACGTAGCTTTAACATCTTTAGCATTTTTACAAAAATGATATAATATATTTATAGATTCAAAAATATTTGTTTAATATATTTTTTCAGTAATTTTTATTAAAAACATCTAAAATTTCTTAACTTGAAAAATATAAGCCCGTAATTGCTTCATATAAAATGTATGAAGAATATGTACAAAAATTCTTAGCTGAAGCCAATTAAATATGATCGTTAAATAAATACTGTATTGGTAAATCGGTATTAAAAGAGAAAAGTGAAGCAGCAATTTGACATTTTACACTCTTATTATTGGAAAAATAAAAAATAGAACTTTTGCATAGTTCTTTCTATTTTTTATTTATTTTTAGCACGTATTCTTGAATACGCTTATGAAGAACATAAAGAAGCAGAGATGCTTTGTTTAGACGTGGAACAAAAGGAAGCTCTTACAAAATATAGCCATACCAAATTACTTCAGACATTGTTTTTGCAAGATACTAACAATTCGTTGCAAGAGATTGGATAGCAATCTATACAACACCAACGCTTCAAAAATTTTATTAGTAAAAAATGAGTTTAAAGAAAAATTTGCAGTACTTAATTCGTAAAAATTATTTTGTGGTGTCGTGTTTCTAGCAAAATGTTACCGGTAAAGTTATAGTTCAAACGTGTCTCTCGATGTTAGTGACTCTTGTCACGCTATACTTTAGATTGGATGTAATAAGTAACTTCAAAAGCATATTGTATAAATCAACATAGTGTATGCAGATTACATGCATAACGTTATCTAAGGACATTTCGCGGGATGGATGAAAGACTACTCTAAACAATGGATGTATAACACAATGGCTGAGCTAAATGCGAATTTTGTCGTCAAATTTGCTGTAATTCTTTGTAAATCTGTAATAATCACAACAATGTACCGAAATGTACGAATATTAAGATGAAAATTTTGGTATAAAGGTGTGAAATTTGTTTCATCAATTGTGTTTTCATTTTGCAAACCCAATCCTTTCATTTTTTCGTAACGACATAAATTACATTTTGTTATACAAATATTGTTATTGTGATATGGAGGAAATTTATTTTTATATGTAATAATGGAGACATAATATTATTATGTTATCGGAGATGTATTAATAAAGTCTCCAGTTTCGATTAGAAATTTCTTATTTGTAACGAGAGCTTCGATACAATATTTAGAGTTGAACTCAGTTAATAATGCAAAGAAAATTAATTTATTATCATTCAATACTACATACGATATATCAACATATTATATTATTGATAATCAGACAATGATTGGTCTAAATTACATAAGCGCTTATTTTGGTAGACTTTAAAATATATTCATTTGTAATTTCGTAGAAATCAGGATGTTAAGTTAAGCTAGGTTTTATTTTTTAACATGAAATTGTATGGAAGCAATAGATTTATTGCGCTATACTGAAACCGCTTACTTCCATGTTACAAAATAAATCTTAGCTTACCTTAGCAACCTGTGTCCGCCTCGCTTTATACTTAAGTGGTTACACCTACGTTTTTTCTTTTAATTTAAAATTAACGAATTCTTTCATAATATTCCTTATTTGGAAATTTAGCATTACATTTCTCTTGCAAGTCCTGGTAGCGGATTGTACCTCTCGAGCGAGACTAAAATTTTTCGTGTTGAAGTTATCCAATGTACGGTAAAATACAAGACTCAAGCTCGCACAGCCTCAACGTAATCTGCGATTGAATAATGACGCCAAATAATCTTTCGAATACACAATTTGCAATAGATTGCTGCTGCGCGTGCAAAACGTTACGTAATTAACTTTTTTTCACTTACCAGTACCTTTTTGCTTCTACAGCGACGCTACGGCTTTGCTAAGCTTTGAGCAATAATTTATAGTGGGGGTGAAATCGAGTGTAATACTGGATTTCATTTTTAGAACAAAATGAAAAGGCGCCACACACTTAATGTCAAAAAAATAATGTCATGACAGTGTGAAAGCATGTAAAGAAAACTAAAAGGCATTCAGGCTAATAATTCAGGTCAGTCGCAGCTGTAGATATACAAGATCTGATACCATTTAACAGTTTTACTAACAAAGGCCTGTATCTTATCAAACAAACAGGGTCAATAATTATTCATCGCTCTTCTACATTCGCTCTTGTATGTTCGTACGATCCCATTTTGCAACAGTAACAGCCACAACCAAAATCAAAATAATAAATAATATAAAAGGTACGCTCATGGAAAAACCTCAGTCTAGTACAATTGGGCGCGACCGATTGGGCGCGGAGATAACCGGGCGCAAAGACAATCGGGCGCAAAGACTATTGGGCGCAAAGACTATTGGGCGCGAATACAATTGGGCGCGAGAGAAGATTTATCCATTAATCCGGCAATAACCGATCTTTGGCCACTATACAATTTGTCTATTTCCATTTCCCTATCTGTTTTTGGATCCATTTTGCTTGCATGGTTGGAGAATTTTATCGCGGCTTCGGATCGTTTTTGTTGTGGTTTAACTTCTATTGTATCGTCGTATAATACTCCACCTACTATTAAGAAAAGAAAATACTTGGAGGCTGATGCGCGCATCAGAAATCTAGTAGAGGATTACGCCAATAGAAAGGGAAGAGTTACCTATCTATCACAAGCTGAAAAAAAATTTCTTTAGCTACACACTAAAGAAAAGGCTTATTTTAGTCTATTATCAAAAAAACTTAGGTGAATTTTTAAAAAATAGCCCCAAAATCGACTTTTGAAAAGTACGAGAAAAATAGCATGTTGTATGCGTTAGACACCGGCCGATGCACAACGTTCGGCCGTGGTATAGGCCGCGCCCACAGAAGTTATAAATATAAGTGGGGACACGGTAAACTTATCATCAGTTCGCACCGTGCAGTCGAATTGCAACCATGCCTGACTTGGAACTTAATGACGAAGTTATCGCTTCTATTATAAGAGGCGACGATCGTGAAAGCGTTGAAATTTTACAAGAATTGAGGTTACTACCGCGTGTACGTCGTTGTAATAGTAACAATTGCAGACGTATTTGTCGGTTGATTCATCATAATGGTTGGTGGCTTAACCATAGTTTTCGGTGCCCGCGCTGCAGGAGAGAATACACCATCAACAGCAATACAATTTTTGAGCGCCGTCGAATCCACCCAAAAAATGCGTTTAAGGTTTTGTATCAGTGGGCGTGTGGTGTCCGCTCAGGGGCTGCTGCATTAGTCGTCGGAATGACCCGGCACGCTGTTTACAGAATGTACAGGAATTTCCGAGCGATATGCACATGGAAGCTCCTGAATACCCCTGAGGATCTGACAATTGGCGGTCCAGGACAGGTAGTTCAAATTGATGAGAGTGTCATAACCCGGCGGAAATACAATGTCGGCAGGGTTCCCATACGCTCACAGAAGTGGGTGCTGGGAATCTACAGTTGCACAGAAAAGCGTGGCATCGTTAAGTACGTTGAAACTAGAGATGCCACCACGTTGGAGACACTCATTCAACAATATGTTCTACCTGGGACAGAAATCTGGACGGATTGTTGGAGGGGTTATTCTCGGCTTAACACCCTCGACGGCGTCTCACCCTACTTACACAGAACAGTAAACCATAGTCGTAATTTTGTGGACCCCATTAGTGGGGTTTGCACAAATAAGGTGGAGGGCTTCTGGTGTAGCTTAAAAATGTATTGCCGTAGACTGGGTGTGATGGGTTCCAGATATCTACCGGCACATTTGGACCAATTCATGTGGTGTTCCATTTACGGAAGAACACATGAAGACAGGTTCTATAACATGATAAGTCACATCCGAACAGCATTTCCGGTAGAATAATTTCACGATCGTCGCTTCGCAAAAAAAAGGTTCTTTTCAGAACCAAAAATATCTTAAGAAGTAGGTCTCTAAATTAACATAACAAACGTTGGCTTAGGAAAATAACAGTAACCTTAAACACCCAAATATTGATTAAAAATAAAAAGAAAGAAAATAACAATAACCTTCCGACCGAGCAACTGCTACTAGCGAAAACCCTGTCATGTTTAATCACACAAATATTGCATTAATAAAAAAATAAGAGAAATAACAGTAACCTTAACTACCCAAATATTGTTTAAAAATAAAAAGAAAGGAAAATAACAGTAACCTTTAACACCCAAATATTGTTTATAAATAAAAATAAAGATAATAACAATAACCTTTTATCCGAGCAACTACTACTAGGAAAAACCAAATATTGCATTAATAAAAATAATAACGAAAATAACAGTAACCTTAACCACCCAAATATTGTTTAAAAATAAAGATAATAACAATAACCTTTTATCCGAGCAACTGCTACTATGAAAAACCAAATATTGCATTAATAAAAATAATAAGGGAAATAACAGTAACCTTAAATCACTCAAATATTGCTTAAAAAGTAAAAATAAAGGAAATAACAATAACCTCCATCGATGCTACCGCTACGATAGTCGAGCATCAAATGCAAGCGAACCTTTACCTTTACCTTTACCTGATATGTATTTGATGGAGCATCCCGGCGCAGCCGGCCTTCTCCTTCATCTGAAAGAATACATTAATGACATTGGAATTTATAGAGACCGGTGGGTCTCTGGGAATTGGCGCTTGGCGGACTGACTGGTAAAAACCTGAGCTGTGACTGTGAAAATGTAATATGAGAAGAAAAAGAAAATTTTTACGTTTGCCGATATAGTAGAGTCCCTAATTCGAAGAAAGAAATTATGAATTAATTTCTATTGATGACCTCGAAGTGATTGGCTTCTACTTGGAACTAGTCAGAATTGGCGACTAGTGGGATTATAGTGATACTATGGGGGGTGATTTATAGAATCTTGTGAAAATTGATCGAAAAATTACACAAATCTAGTGAATAAATTCACTTTCGAAGAGAATTTGTGTAAGTTAAACCTGTGAACATACATTAGTCTGTGTGGGGGTGAGTTATGGTCAGGAGTTGTCCGTGGTCAGGAGTGATTTGGGACGGGGAATGAAAAAGTCGGCTGGGTTGTATTGACCTAGTTGATTTACTAGTGGGTTTTCTGAGAATTTGGATTTGTTGTAGAGATTGGTGGCATGTTTACGATTAAGAGTGTTAATGAGGTCTAGTTTGGCGTCTGCATGTAGTCGCCTGTTAGTGACGTAATAAGGGGCGCTGAAAATAGCTCGGAGATTTTTGTTTTGGATGACTTGAAGTTTATTTATGGCCCTGGGGCGTGCATATCCCCAGACAGGGGAGGCATAAATCATTGTCGGGCGGATTATGGCTTTGTATAATCTTAGTTTGTTAGCGGGGGACATGGTACTTTTTGCGTTCATGAGGACGAACAATCTATTGAAGAGGCATTTGGCTTTACCGGTTGCGGAGGAAATGTGAGCGTCCCATTTGAGGCGCCGGTCCATGGTAATGCCAAGGTACTTGACCTTGGTTTTCCAGGGGATTTGCTCCTCAAACATCCAGACACTGGAGTTGTGAGGCTTGCAACGATTTCGAAACATGATCGCGGAACTTTTGCTCGAGTTAACCTCGATGCGCCAAGTTTCGTACCACCTTCCGAGATCGGTGATCGCCTCCTGGAGGCGGGTTGTGGCTATGTCCGGGTGGATTGAGGATGTGTATATTGCAGTGTCATCTGCATATAGTGAAATTTTTGTTGCGGGATCTAAGGGGGTTGGAATGTCGCTCATGAAGATGTTAAACAGTGAAGCTGCAAGGATCGATCCCTGGGGGACCCCGGAGGTGATGGGGCGCTTTGTGGATCTGGTGTTCATGAGTTTGACTTGGAGATTTCTGTCGTGAAGGTAGGAGGCAATAAGTCGGACTAGTGGAATTTGAATTTTGGATTGAAGCATTTTGAACAGGAGGCCTTCGTGCCAGACCTTATCGAAAGCTTTCGATACGTCGAGTAGCACTAGGCCGGTGAATTCTTTTTTGTTGAGTGCCTGCGTGACGTGCTCAACTAATCGGAGGGCTTGGTGGGTCGTGCTGTGTCCAGCACGGAAGCCGAATTGTTCGTTTTGAATAATACTGTTATCGAACATGGCTTCTTGGAGACGGGTGAGAATGACTTTTTCAACTACTTTTCCGATGGAGGGGAGCAGGCTGATTGGTCTATAGCTTTTCGGAAGTTTGAGATTTTGACCGGGTTTGGGGATTACCACTTCGTCAGCGGTTTTCCATATTTGTGGGTAGTAGTTGAGTCGAAAACATGCGTTAATTATGCCGGTGATGGCAACTTTGGCTTTTTGGGGGAGTTCTTTGAGGGCGGTATTGGTGATGCCATCGGGACCTGGGGCTTTCCTCTTTTTGAGGCGTTTAATGGCAATGGTGACCTCCAGAAGGGAGGCGGGGGTGATATGTGTGTCATCGGAGGTGTTTAGGGTGGTGGTGACATAATTTTCGACCGAATTAATATGGTCTTGGTCTAATCTTGTGGTGTTGGGGGAGCATTGAGCTTGGAGGCTGCCGGCGAAGATTTCAGCCTTTTCAAGATCGCTCCGGGCAATAGTGCCGTCAGGGCGGGAGAGAATTGGGATGGTGACTTTCTTTTTCCCCTGGAGGGCGGCGGCCATGCGCCATGCGGACATGTCTTTAAATGATAGGGAGTTAATGGTGTCTAACCATTCATTGTCATGAAATTCTTTGACTTTAACGTCTACTTGCTCTTTGAGCCGGTTGTATGACCTTCGGTCATCAGGGTTGCGAGTTCGCCGGGCGAGTTTCCTCGCTCGGTTTTTGGCTCTGATAAGATCTTTGAGGGAGGGAGTGAGTTTGTCTCTGACGTCCGTGGTGTTGACTTCAAATGAAGTTTCGTCAACGGATTTTTTGATGTTGTCTTGGAAATTGGCAATGAATTGGTCTAGGTCAGTGGGGGACTCAAAGAATGGGATTGGTCCAAGGTTTTTTGACAGAGTGTCTTTGAAAGAGGTCCAGTCTGTTGTCGTTCTCGTGGGAGGGCCTTTTGGGGGTAACAGCGGTCCAAGTGTCAGGAGGACCGGGTAGTGATCTGAGTTTAGTTCTTCGCTGGTGGAGATGTCGTATTGGAGTTGTACGTCTTTGAAAATGGCTATGTCCAGAATGGACGGCGTACCTGCGTTAGAAAAGTGGGTGGGGGAGGTGGGAGCGATGATCGCGAAGGCCAGCTCGTTTGCTAGTGAAAGAAGGTCACGTCCTACATGGTTTGTGTGTTTACACAACCAGTTGGAGTGTTTAGCATTGAAATCGCCGGCGATGATCTTCGCGTCGGGGCCTTCGAGGAGGGTTTCTAGGTCCTCTTTGAGGATGCGTTGCTGAGGGCGATTATAGACGGAGGAGATTTGCAACCAACCGTGATGTGCGGTGTGGATGCTCACCGTGGTGACTTCAAGGTACTCTAGGTCGGGGGTCGGTATTGCAACGTGTTCGATGGATGATTTTACGTAAATTGCGGTTCCGCCGCCGCGTCCGTTACGGTCATTCCTATAAAGTGAATAGCAAGGGAGTTTTGCCAGTTGGCCAGCTCTGAAGTGGGTTTCGTTGACCAAGATTACGTCAAGGTCGTGATCGTGCGCGAACGCGAGAAGTTCATTTCGTTTGGCTGAAAGGCCGTTGGCGTTCCAAAAAGCCGTCTGCAAAGTGGTGGGTTGGAATCTGGGTTTAGACATTAACGGGTGTGATATTAGTGGCTTTGGCGTTCATGATTATTTCAATATTGCGGACGAGTTCGGCATTGGCATTGAAATTACGGAGTTGTTCAAAAATTGCCATTGTTTGTCGGGAGGGAGTCTCATCGTAGGAGGTGGTGGGCGTGGGGGTGGCGTGAGTTGCTTCCCTGTGAGGGGCATGCCGACTAGCGACTCCCAGATAGGAAGGTCGATTGGGGCCTTGGGAGGAGGGGTAATTGTAAGTGGGGCGGTCAGCGAAGCGGGAAGCTGCTTCGCGGGCTGAAAGTTCTCGCCTCTTGGGCTTAGGGAACGAAACGCAACCTTTGTAGTTTGCGGGGTGGTTTCCTGTGCAGTTAGCGCAGGTGGCTGGGTCTTCACGGATTTTTTGACAAGCCGGAGTGAGGTGATCCCCTGCGCATTTAACGCATTTGGGTGGGGCGCGGCAGAGGGTTTGGGCGTGCCCGAACCGTTGGCAACGGTGGCATTGACCGACCTCTGTACGTTTGTGAGGGGTTTCGGTGCGGGTATTTATGGACAGGACCGATGTCATGTCAAAAATTCTCTTGCCATCTGAGTTGTGGGTTAGATGGACAAGGTATAATGGCATAGGTTTTTTGTCGCGACCTTGGCGCATCTGAAAAACTGACTGAATTTCAAATCCCTGTTCTACAAGGTCTTCTTTAACTTCTGCAGCAGTGATAGTGATTGGGAGCCCTCGAATGACCACTTTTAGTGGTTTGTCCTGAGGGAGAGAGAAAGAGTGTGAGGGGAGGGATTTTTCCTCAAGTAAGCGGCTGAGGGCCCGGTAATCTGTCTCGGTGGCCGGCTGAATTGAGATGCCGTCCACGAGCGTGCGGAATTTAGTGGTGGCAATTTTTCGGTCACGAATCATTTTATTGATGGCCGGCCAGTTGTCCTTTGTACGGAGGACAATTGGGGGGATTCGGCTGGAGGAGGAGTATGTGGTGCGGTCTGGGTGTGAAGCACCCTGGGTGTCGGGTTGGGAGTCGGTGACTTCCATACCGTCATCGTCGCGCTCGGTTTGGGTGTCGGTCGGGGGTTCCTCTACGTCCAAACAGGCGAACCTGTTCTTGGTAGCGGGTTCAGAGGTTTGACTGTCGCTACTTAAGTTGGAGCGGGCCCGTTTGAGGGTGTTTTTGTCTTTTGGAAAGACGAAAGTATCTCCACCGGTGGAGGTGGAAGCTTGGGCTTCGGGAGTCGGTGATGGTATTTTAGAAATGCGGGGGGATGTTCGGGGGATGATCGCGGGCTTGACTGCTGGAGTCGATAGCCGGGGTTTCGGGATGGCCGTTGCCATCAAGGGTTTGGGTAGAGCGGGCTTCTTTGGCTCTTTGGGCTTGGTTTCCGCTTTTTTAGAGGCGGGGGTAGTCGTGGGGTTGGGGTGGGGGGTCTTGGCTAGTCTTTTCCCTGAAGGGGCGACTGGGGTGGTTTTAGTGATCGTGGGGGGATTAATGGAGTTCGCGGTGAAGAGAGCAATGGTTTTGGACATCTCTGCAATTGTTTTGTTCATGTCACTGATTTCGGACCGTAATCCGTCAGCGATGTCATTTGCCCGACTGGCGGAGGCTTTTTGCTCTTTGAAAAGGGCAAGGAGTTCGTTAAAAGAGATGTTAGTCATGTCGTCGTTTGTCGTCATAGTGATCGGGTAATTCAAATAATAAAAATAATATTTTTAAAATTAAATTATGTTGCGAAATCTAAATTGATAAAATTAAATTTGAATTAGTTTATATCTGTGAAGCAGCTGATTTTAATGAATGCAAGTTTAATTTTTAGATCTGAATTTTAATTTAGTGTTGTGAATCAACCTTTATTTAAATCTGGTGAACTTGAAAATTTAAAAGGAAAGGAATTTGTTGACTGACAAAATTTTTGTTAGGTTGCGATAAAAATATAATCTGTAAGTAATCTAGGTCAAGTTCAGTTCACTAACCTTTGTTGCGTATACTACAGTAAACGTCGCCTGATGTCTTGAAGGGGGCGGGGGCTAAAGAGCGCGCGACCGTATGTTAATTGTGACGTAGCTAGCTACGTCACTTAACAATGGCGGGATCTTTCTGCCGGGAAAATACTGGGAGGGCCACTTAAGTGTTTTAAAACACTTGTCGACGAAATTTAAATAGAAAAAGGAGCTTGATTTAACACTTTCACTTCTATATTAAATTATCGTTTAGAGAACAGTAATAAAAATTACTTTTTGAACTTAATTCGTGAAAATTAAAGAGCGCAAAAATTGACGTGCGGTTAGTTCGGATGCAAGATCGGAACTGTTGCAAGCGAAATACGCTAAGTGTCGAAGTCATTCAATCCACGCGGACTTGAATCTCGTTAATCCATCAAAATTTCATGAAAATTAGCTAAGTTCAAATTCGATTATTTTAAAATTTTGATAATAAATTCACCCTTCATATTTTGAGAATTTGTTATATTAACTGTGTTCTTTAGTGTGTAGCAGAAGAAACTTTGTTTCGAATGGTGAGAGTTAGGTAACTCATACCATTTTTTTTATTGTTTAAATAAATATTTCTAGATTTAGTTAATAATTTACAAAATTGTTATATGTAAATAATAGTTTTTAGAAAAAAAATTCTTACAAGGGGTCGGGAGGGGGTTCCGACCCTTGTGAGGATGGGGGCGGGGGGGGTTCAAAAATTGTGATGTCACAAATATATATATATTTTTTTTATTAATAAC
Organism: Podabrus alpinus; assembly: GCA_932274525.1. Lineage (NCBI taxonomy): Eukaryota > Metazoa > Arthropoda > Insecta > Coleoptera > Cantharidae > Podabrus > Podabrus alpinus. The sequence continues at coordinate 58,788,201 of OW026457.1, read as the reverse complement.
TCTTAAGTATTACAGCAATTTGCCTATAATAGGCATTCGGCGTTTTTTCTGACAATATAATTACAATAACATGCAGAAAATCATTCCAGTGAACAATATCTATTTAATTACAAGTATGTTTTACATGAATCTTTGTATTAAGTCAACAGGATGGTATCTCTTTAACCTACGCACTTCGCTTGCACTCTCTAGTAGTTTTTTTGCATACACGTTAGGATGATGTATAATTCGGTCACTGTATTTAACACTGTATGTTCTAATCGTTTCCCTTACGGAGGGTAATGATACATCATGTTGGATCGTCTCATTGGTAACATATCTAGGTGCGTCTACCATCGCTCGTACTACCTTGTTTTGGTACCTCTGGAGGATTTCAATATTAGAGTTGGCAGAGGAGCCCCATAGCTGAATGCCATAAGTCCATATTGGCTTGAGTATTGCTTTATAGAGCAGTAGCTTGTTCTCCAAATTAAGTTGTGATTTTCTTCCGATCAGCCAGTACATATGACTGAATTTTATACCAAGCTGTTTCCGTTTTGTGAAGATGTGTTTTCTCCACGTCATACGTCTGTCCAAGTGAATGCCAAGATACTTCACGTCTTCAGCCTGTGGGAGTTGTTGATTGTTTAATTTAACCGGCGGACAAGTTGACCTGTTCATAGTGAAGGTTATGTGAACGGATTTGGTTTCATTCACCTTAATACGCCATTTTTGTAGCCATCTTTGTATTTCGTCTAGATTCAGTTGCAGGTTTCTAGATGCCCTGGTTGGGTCTGAATGAGATGCCAATATCGCAGTATCATCCGCAAATGTGGCTACTGTTGTTAAGCGAGTGGTTGGAAGGTCTGATGTGTGGATTAAATAGAGTACTGGTCCCAGCACACTACCCTGTGGTACTCCTGACAATATGGCATAGAGGTCGGTATACTCATTTTGTTGCTTCACCAGAAAATATCTGTCTTTCAGATATGATTGCATTAGTAGGAAATGGTTATATGGTAAAAGCCTTTTAATTTTGTAGAGTAGTCCTTCGTGCCAGACCTTGTCGAAGGCCTGACTAACATCCAAAAAGGCAGCTGAGCAAAAACGTTTTTTCTCAAGATCATCATTGATTACGTTCACCAATCTATGTACCTGTTCGATGGTGCCATGATTATTTCTGAAACCAAACTGGTGATTTGGTTTGATGTTGTGTCTCTCTAGGATAGGTTTTAGTCTTTTCAGATAAATTTTCTCAAAGACTTTTGAGAAAACTGGCAGTATACTTATGGGCCTATAGGATGTGGTTTCTTCAGGTTTCTTTCCAGGTTTTAGTATCATTATAACTTGGGCCACCTTCCACAGGTTTGGGAAATGTTGTATCCGGAGTATTGCGTTGAAGATAAATGTCACAAGTTTTAAGCATTTTTCTGATAACTCTTGTAGTACCTTTCCCGTGATCAGGTCAAAGCCAGGTGCCTTTTTAGCGTTAATTTCTTTTCGGATAACATTGCTAACTTCTCGAATTTTAATTTTTTTATGGGGAGATCAAGTTGATTAGGCGTCTCAAGGTATTTTATCACTTTTCTATCCTCTTCTGGCGTGGACATTGAAGGGAACGGCTGAAATACTTTTTCCAAATGCTTGGCAAATACTTCACTTTTCTCTTTGTCATTTCTTGCCCATTTACCATTACTGTCTTTAATAGGTGGATTTGGTGCTTGTGGCCCTTTAAGTTTTCTGGTTGCTTTCCAGAGGGAGTAGTCTGTGGCCTCCGTTGGTGATAGACTCCCTAAATAATCTTGGATTCTCTGGTTTTTTATTTCAACTAACATCTCCTTCAATTCTTTAAATGATTTGTTTAGTTTAGTTTTGTTTGCTATCGTTCGCATTTGTTGCCATTGCTTTTTAAGTCTTCTCTTTTCGGAGATTTTTTGTTGAATTGTAAATGGAATTGTTTCTGCTTCATGAGTCGTATTACTATTGGGGGTGGCAGACCAAGCTGCTTTTTGGATATTTTTAGTGAGCTCGTCGACTGCTGCTTCTATGTCATATTCTGTTTTCATCGATATATTCAGATTAATTTGCTTATCCAATTCTTTTCTAAAAAAGTTCCAATCGGTTTTTTTGTTAATATAATGAGGCTTGTTTTTCTTTATTTAGTACTTGGCTATAGATTGTGATTATTATTGGGGAGTGATCAGATGATAAATCCATGCATGATTCTGCTTTTGTTCGTTTTGAGTCGACTCCTTTTGTAATACAGAAGTCGATAAGATCTGGTATCTTGTTTCTGTCTGATGGCCAGTAGGTAGGTCTTCCTGTTGAGATGTGTTGGAGGTTATTTGCTTTCATTGATTTCAGTAGTTCTCTACCCTTTGGTGTAGCCAGTCTAGATCCCCACATCGGGTGCTTTGCATTGTAATCTCCGCCCGCAATAAACCTGTTTCCGAGTGTATTGTAAAATTCCTCATATTGTTCTTTTTTATTATTATGTTTTGGCGGGCAGTATACAGCAGAGATAGTTATTGGCCCTAATTTGTCAAGGGTGATGCTTGTGGCCTGGAGATGGTCTTTGGCATATTTTTCTCTTTCGTGATGTTGAATTTTATTACGAATAATTATTGCAGTTCCACCATGTGCTTTTTTATCAGGATGTTTGGTATCGTAAATTTGGTAGTTGGGTATTTTAAGATAGTGTTTGTTTGTTAGATGAGTTTCAGAGACCATCATAATGTCGATGTTGTGGAATTTTAAAAATGTTATAACTTCCTGTGTATGTTGGCATACACAATTTGCGTTCCAGATGGCTAATTTATATCTTAGGTGTGGAGTCATTAAGCCATCTTACTGACGAGTGTTGTTAACATATTTAACATAGTACTCATTTGCGTCATGAGTTGCCCCATCATATCTTCGAGTTTACTCATGTTAGTGGTCTGTTGGTTTGTGGGTTGATTTGTAGTTTCGTTTGTGGCTTGGTTAGTTTGCCAGGCTTGTCTTTGTTGATTATTGCTATTTGTTGGGTTTGCAAATATCATCCCATTTTGTACTGCAAGTCGAGGGAAATTCGCATTGTAATCATTTGGTGTTTGATAGTATGCAATAGTTGGTTGTGGTAATTGTTTTGGAATATTCCTCTCAGGTTGTTCAATTACCTTATTTCTAAGTGCAGGATACAGGCGTTCTTGCAATTGTTTGTGGACTATGCATCCACGATAGTTAGCAGGGTGACTGCCGTTGCAGTTTACACACCTCACTTTGTCGTCTCTTTCCTTGCGAGGACAGTCCTTAGTTGTATGTGCTCCTGCACATTTTACACATTGAGCAGTTTTGTAGCAGAAGTTCTTAGTGTGTCCATATCACTGGTATTTTGTGCACTGTGTGATTATTCGCTTTACATGAGGTGGTTCAAATCGTACTTCATTTTCACCTAGAATTTTTAAATCAAATATCTCTTTGTTGTTGTTTTTCTTCTTAAGATCGACATAATGTAGGGGTAAGGGATCTTTGGTTACTCTGTGTCTGATATTCCAGACATTAGTCATTTCGTGTCCAAGTTCCAGTAGGTGCTTTTTGATGAGTGACTCTTCAACAGATGGGTGTATACCCTTCATCACCACTCTGTAGCTTCTTTCGTCTTTGGGTTTGAACGTGTGGAATGAAACTCCTTCTTTCTGTAGTGCTTCTATAACCTTTTGAAAGTGTTCAGGTTTTTTAAGTTGCACCTTGATTTCCTCTGTTCTAATTGTTTTGATCGTATATTCTTTTGGTACAAGTTCGGCCAATAAATTATGAGCTGGACCAATTTTCTCGGAATGGTATATTGTTATTGGAGGTGGTTTTGGCAATGGTTGCTGTTGTTGCTCTTTTTGGCTCTCTTCATTTATTTCCCTGCCATCACCTTCTTCTCCCAGCTTTTCAAATCTGTTTTGAGTCTGTACAGCATCCTTTGCCAGGCAGTATTTACTGATCTTTGTCTGCCTACGAGCAGCCTGTTGCTCTGGACTACGGACTCTTTTTTTGTTCTCTTGGACCGTGGTCCATGCTTCTTTCATATTTTGTATCGAAAGGTTTGTTTGATCATTCAAATGAGGCAAATTTGACATTTGATTTGCATAATGACCTGTTACTAGTGGTGCTGTTTGGCTCATAATTGTTGGCTGTTGTAATGGTACTATTGTTTGTCCTGATGAATGCAATGGCTCACAGTTAGAATTTCCTACAGGAACAAATTGATAAAAAGGTGCGTACTGTGGTTGACTTACTTGTGTGTTTCCAGCTACTTGTTGGTTATAATACATTAGACTGTATGGCACTGCAGGTCGCATATTATGTTGTGGGTTTTGCAGTATTTGCAATAATTCGACAATAAATTTCAGCTTTAAAAACCGTATTGTTTCAAATCTAAGGCTTCGCACATACTTTTGTGTTTTGCTTGCATGGTTCGAGAATTTTATCGCGGTTTCGGATCGTTTTTATTGTGGTTTAACTTCTATTGTATTGTCGTATAATACTCCACCTACTATTAAGAAAAGAAAATACTTGGAGGCTGATGCGCGCATCAGAAATCTAGTAGAGGATTACGCCAATAGAAATATTATAGACTTCTTGCGGGGCATTTCCCATAATTACGACATGAATCCATGATTAGTTAGGTACTTCATTAATAGACTTTTTTTTTATTTGTAATTGTTAGAAGGAATAAACATTTTAAAAACATTTTCTTTAAATTTTTAATTATAATTTTTTTTAGTGTCTAAATAAACATTTCTAGATTTAGTTAATAATTTACAAAATTGTTATATGTAAATAATAGTTTCTAGAAAAAATTCTTACAAGGGGTCATCCATAAATTACGTCACGCTCCTAGGAGGAAGGGGGTTCCGACCCTTGTGACGATGGGGGGCGGGGGGGGGGGGTTCAAAAATTGTGATGTCACAAATATAGATTAAATATTTTATTATAATTATTTCAAAAAAACTATATTTTTTAAGGATAAGGAAATTCACAAAGTATTTGGCGGAAGGTTCAAGATGTAGGATTGGCCTCGGAGTACGCCGACATAAGAGAAGAGTGTGTTGGCATAAAGAAGGCCATAAAGCGAATTATTGAAATGGCACTTGTACCAATCCGTAAACAAGATGCGCTTTGGGAAATTATTTATAAAGAGCGCCCAGAAGACGCAAGAATCGACCATTAACTTGATTATTTCATTGAAACCTTGTTTGATGAAATTCAAGCTCGTTATAGTCGCCTTATTTGGAATCACTGGGAAAATCAAGAGTATAGGACAAACAATCACGTGGAAGGTTGGCACAACCGCTTTAATAGGTTGGCCAAGAAATGTCATCCCAACATTTATGAGGTGATTGAGTGCCTTAAAGGAGAGCAAGAAAAAATAGAACGTGACGTGGTTGCAATTGCCAATGGTAGACCAAGAACACGTAAGCGACCAGAATATATTCGGAACAACGAACGTATCCAGAACTTGCAACAACTTATGTTAAACAATGAAATTCAGTGGTTTGAATATTTGGACGGTGTTAGTCACATTTATGGACATTTGAATTAATTACTGTAACTAAACTGTAAATTTATTATTTTAAATAAATCAAATTAAAACTAAACTGGCGGCGCCGAAATGGTAAAAAAATTGGCGGCGAACTGAAAAGCGGCGATTTTATAAGCGGCGAAATGGAATGGTATCAGGCGGCGAAATGGTAATAAAAGCGGCGGCGAAACGAGAAGCGGCGAAATATGAGGCGGCGAAATGGGATGATACCAGAGCACGGCAAGTGCGGCATTTAAATGCCAAATCCCTTACAAATTTGAATTTTGTCAAGTTTTAAAATTAAATTACCCCATGCGAGTAAGACACATAAAATCCAGAATCTCGCACTGATCAGTATGTCTCACGTATTCTACGGCAGACAAAAATCCGACACACGAAGCGGATATAAATTAAAGGGGTGAAGTGTTGCTGAAATTTTTGTAGAACATAACCTTTATATAATAAATAGTTTCTTCTAGAAAAAACCTCAAAACCTTAACAGGTTCTCAACTCAGAGTGACCACAGACTGCTGAGAGCTAATATAAAACTGGACCTGGCTAAAGAAAGATAAAAAATGGTATTCTAGAACCAAGAAGACAACACCAAAATGAAGAATACCTGAAAATATTTAAGAGTACAGGAGCAATTTTACAGCTTCATTTCAGGAGCCTATTGTGGATGAAGGATATTTACATGGGCGCCACTTGAACTTAAACCGGAGTTTATTCGAAGGGGATGAAAAATCACCCTTCCAAGCTGGTACACGACAGCTTTGTGATTAATCGCGTTGCCTCTCACACTGGTGACATCTCTTTGGATTACATTACCTTTACAGCTGATAGGTTTTATCTTGACAAAAATAGCTAAACAAAACATACACATGACGACAATAAAACAAATAAATAAATAATAAAGCAGATATAATAAAAACGAAATATGCAAGGACATTTGACACTTTACAACAATTGTATAATCAAATTTACAACCACAAATGCTGAAAGACAAAATATTTACACTAACTTGAATAACAGAAAAGTTAACGAGAAAATATTGATGCTGAAATTTAAGCAGCTGTTCACCAAAATGGAACAGGCTAACTGGTTTAATTTATTAAACCTCAAATATGATATAAAACACAAAATTCAAACTATGACGTTACTTCAATAAACACTTTCAACACATTGACAACATATGCGTGGTTACCCCACGTCCAAATAAATAGTAATACACAAACAAAAAGGAATACAAAATGGTGCGAATTCGTCTTACACGGTAGAACTGAAGGTTCTTTGAAAATATGGTGGTCAACTGACCACAAGATACAATAATACTTAATAATACTAAAAAGAATGCTTACGTAATATGTTACAGGTATGCTCCTATGGAGACGATCGCCCAAGTAGATATGGTCCAGCGTGAGAATGCTATTTCGGTAGGCTAAATCCTTTCCAAAACTCGAGATGACAAAAAGGTTCGATAGATCGGGGATGCTTCGATAGTGGGTGTTCGTTAACAAACACGAAAGTGGAATGCTTCATAATTCTTTAAAACTCGACACCGAGACGGTCCTGTCTTTCGACTTTAAATTCGCGCAAACCGTACGTAATCCAGTCTTAATAGATCGTACCACGAAACAAACCAAAACATAATTTACTCGAAAGTGTTTGATAAAATTTGTTTAGATTTAACAATTCAAATTCAACTCGTTTATAATCGGCACGAAAAATCTGGTTTAAAACCCGAAACCGATTTAAAATAAAGTCAATATGCATGTGTTTAATTTACACTGCGAACTGATTCTTAAATTACGCCCGTAATATTTGATTTAAACAACGGAACGTTAATAAAAGTGTAAATAGTTATAAATGACGTCACCAATAGTTAATTTAACTAACTGATAATTCATAAAAATGTCCATTATATGTGTACTTTAGAAACCCGGCAATAATTTAGTTTAATGTCCAGGAAATATTTAATTCGAAACAATCGACAATTCATAACATATTTAAAAAGCGGCAGTACTTTAAGGTAATATTTAATTCGAAAATGATTTGAAATAATGTTCGTAAAATGTTTAATTCGAAACAATCGACAATTTATAACAGCGTTCATTAGTATTTAATTTAAAGCAACAAAAGTAATTTTAAAACAACGTCAAAACTAAACGTCAAACTTGCCTGTGTTACGCAATCACTAGTTTTTAAACGCACATAAGACTCGATAAATTAATTTACTGTGGTAAATTTATTAACTCCGCTTTTAAAGGCGTCTACCCACGGTCGGGCATAGTTTATTGTAGCATCTTGAGTGATCGTTCAATCTCTGCCTTTTACATGCAGCTACTTCGCTTATAAGTAATATCTCCCGAAAAATGTGACCAAAAGATGCATTTCAGGGGAACTTAAATTTCTCCTACGGCGGTGTAATGACATGCTGATTGGTTGTAGTCTTCAAAAATTCGACCGAAAACAAAGGATAGCATAATGCCGTCGAATTGAATTGGCTCTAACTAGCGTGGATATGGTTCCCACTTTTTGATCGACAAGCTGCAATATTTGTCGAGACTTGCAGAAACGTGTCTATTTTTTTGTTCGAAATTTAAGTTAATATCGCCCATGCAGCTGCACTTCTTAATAGTTTTTACTGCTTTTTATCTAGTAAAATTTCAACATAACTACAAAATAGCATAAGAATAAATACATGTAACCATGTGGATCGCGATAACGCCGAGCAAAATTAACACTTGCAGCGACACGTGTGCAACCTACAAGCGGTCTATTCTATTCCACGTGAAAATGTCTATACGCGAATAGTTCCTATGTTTGTTATTACATACAAATTAACGGCGTGAACATAAAATCAAACTATAACTTTAAAAGGTATCGTCAGCATAAAATTTTGCTAGTAGGTTCGTGCTACGTTAGCTTGATTGCGTTACTTCCTAATGTACAAATTTGAATGGTACGTAAGTTGACATTCTTATACCTAGATCGGTAGCATTTGATCGGTAATATTTTCAAACCATAAAATTTTAGCTAAGACTTGGATCGTATTTATTTTAATTTTAAAATAACTGACTTTATATTAACTTACGATATTTGATTTTTAAACGTTACAATGACGGAAATAAGTTCTATGATTTTACCGAAACTATCCTACACAAAAATTTACATTGTACGCGAGCGTAAAATCCAGGTAACAAAAGGTTTGGAAGTTTGAAACAATTAATTTATTTTCTAACGAAAATAAGAAAACTTTACTGAAGGTAGGTACATATAAAGAAATGCTTTAAAAAAATTTAAATTAAAAATTATTGAAATGTTTAAAAAAAGAGTCCGTAACAGCATAAAATGGTATAGCGGCGTGACTCCTAAAATATGGAATAAAGGTGATGATTTTCCTTCATAAAAACTTGTTTTTGGGGAGCCGATATTACAAAAAAAACTAGTTTGATGGGCTGAGATGACTGAAGGACTAAATCTAAAGGCTACAAATATAACAGAAGTTTAAAAAATCCTCTTGTATCATCTCAACCCAACTGTGAAGATATCTCAACATCCCCTGGTTTTATTCCCGATGTTATTCTGTATGTGATTTTTTGTTATCATAAAATTGAATGTCTTTTCTGCAGTGTTATTTTGCTTTTTGTTTTTGAACGAATTAAAGCACTTTTTAGAACTTTCACAATCGGTACGTTTCTAAGTAACTCATTGCTACTTGGTTGAGTATTTTACATTATATTATAAACAACAATAATTATTAATAATGAGACAAAAAACCTTACCATTTGATGTTAAATAATATTGTCCTTCGCATCATCAGAAATGTAAGTGTTTTTTGAAGTGTATAAGCAAGGATTCCAAATTTTCAACCCCAGTAATATTTTGTTTAGTATCTTGAAAGTAAACAAAGAAATCTTGCAGAAACAACAAAGTTGTTTTATTGTAAATAATGTTTTAATTCAGAATGATTTAATTAATTTTGATAGTTAATTGTTACTTGTTTTAAAAATAACTTCGAATAAACAAATAGGTAATTCGCATTAAGAAATATTTTGGATGACTTCGTATCAATATTACAAACTCACGATAACATTTCTATCAAATTTATCAATGATTTTCAAGCATATTATAATATATAAAAAATATTAGTGTATAAACAAACTAATACTATGCATATTATAATATATTAAGTACTCGTATAGTAAACCGAATAGAAAAAATTGGCTATGTGAACATTGCATAAGTTTCCCCATTCAGTTCTAGCGTCACAAATTATTTTTCGGTAAAACAAATGAATAATAATAAAAACACAATAGGTATTGTGCGATTAATACTATTTTTTCACACCCAAAAAAATTACAATAATATCCTAGTTAATTATATTATTATTATTTTTTTATTATTTATTTATTATTTATAATTTTATTATTATTATTATTATGTAAAAAAGTTCAAAAATACATTTTAAAAAAAATGTTTGAAAATTTATTCGACGTTTTTTGCCGACCCACGAAAAGGGGGGGGGAAATTTTTTAATTTTAGTTTTGTCAAAAAACTATTTTCCCTAAAAACCGGTTTGAGGCGGCGGGGAGTCGGGGGCGGTTGCCACCTGCCCCCCATCCATAGCCACCACTCCCAGGGTCCTAACCCTCTCGGTTCCGGAGTTATGGTGTTTGAAGGGAAGTTAACTGCCCTTGCGATGGTCGAAATTTGTGTGACGAATTTGCGTTAACAATTTGTGTGACAAACAATTTTTTTCAGTTAACTGCTCGTGAAATACCCGTGCGATAAGAAGCATAGCTTCAAAAAAGTGCTAAAATCAAAATCCATCAAACGACCTGTCAAAATTTATTAATTTTTAAAATTATCCGATATTAACTTTGACGTGCTTTCTTTTCTCTCTCTGTCGTTTAATGTGTGTGCGAGTGCAAAGGGAGAGGGTACGATTAAAAAAAGCATCCGGTTTAGTATGGTAAATGGTGGTCCAAAAGTAATAAACACCGTACTTTTTTTCATTTCGTTCACCATTTCTCTAATTTTGAACGGATTTTTACCATTTTTATCTGGCCTCTAAGTTCAGCCGTGATATACGTGCATACCAAATTTCATGACATTGTGTTTAGCGGTTTAAGCTGTACGATTGATACTAATTTTTGTTACACAGTTACACACACTCATACATACATACACCCACACACACATACAGACGGACATCAATAAAAAATTTATGAAAATGTTATCAGGGCATCATAACGAATCATTTAATACCAAAATTTCAATTTTCGATTTTTGACCCGATGACAATACTTTCCCTATACATACGTTAATACGTATGGGGAAAGTAAAATTAAAACATAAATTTGAATAAAATGAAGTTTTGATTTAAATAAATTAAAGTTGGTTTGAGTTTTAGAATAAAAAACAACTGGACGTTTAATTTTCTTGAAGATATGTTAATTTTTAAGTTGTACCTATATACCGCTTTGCGATAAAAAATAAAAATTTTAACTAGTTAATTCTTTGCCAATTAATATTTAAATCGGACCAACTATGCGACGAAAATATAATAAAACACCCCAAACTCTTCGATACTTTGATCTTAGGACATACATATTATAAAAATTTTGCGTTATAAATTATATTAATAGTATATTAAACTTTAAAAATAAGATAGTTAATTAGACGTGAAATTTTTTTAAATTTTAATAATATAAGCTTTCAGCAGTGTATACTATTATTTAATTTATTATTAATTCCCAATAGTTAAAAAATCATACATTTATAATATAAATTACAATAAATACATTAATTTCAAATAATAATTATTTTGAACTAAATAACAATGCTTAATTTTTACTAATCAACTCATAATCAGTACAGATTTAAAAATGTTAATAGTGATTTATTTATAGGTATCACTTTTGTCCTTTTTTCGTACTTTTAAATAGTATAAATATTTTTTATTGTTATGAGAACAAGTTCATAAAGTAGGGGCCTTATTTAGGAAGTTTTGGCTTGCCCTTTTACAGTGCAGTGTCGCTGATGCAATGTATAAGACATTAATTAAATATTACCTAGATTAAATGTATTACCTGAGGGCTTATTCTATAATTTATTCGAGTGTCGCTTTGCAGTGCGGCTTTTTTTGCTTGCTTTTGATTGATTGCTTTTGCAATCTAGATAGTGCCACCCCTAACCTTGGTTTATAGTTTTCATGCCAGAACTAATTTTAATTTTAATGCATTGTAGCATTCCAAGTACTTATATTATTTGCAATCTTATTATTTGGTAAATTTTAGCGCCATAGATAAGCCATCATCCAGCCATAACTTATTATTACTGACTTTTAAAGTTGCCCTCATTTTTCTCTACCCTATTCATAAACACCTTTCCCAGGGGGGGTAGGGAGCTATGGAGAGGAATCATCTTTAGCACAGTCGACAATAATAAAATACACTTGTTTCAGCTCCAAGAATATCTTGATATTTTTCTTGTAATTTGTATTTACAATAATTTAATAAACTATATTATTATTATTATTATTATATAATCAAAATAAATTTAATGTTCGGAAATGTATCATAGCAAAACTGTATTGACGTTGGAAATTACCTTAGTGATCTTAGTCTTGGAGCAAAACTCGGGAGATTGAGTTTTAAAAGGTACATTTGTGAACATTTATATTTTCGTTACGTCACAATAAGCGTCTTAAGATTTTTATATTGCTAAGCTCAAATCACACACTGGTGACTTCCCAAGCGAATAAGCTATTTTACAGTTTTAATGCTTTGAAACATAAATTATATATAGGATGTTCCAGAACGTCATATTTTATACATGGTATATAAAACAAATATTCATTCCTGATGTGATGATACATTACAGATCATTTTGTACATAGTACATACTGTTATGGTTTACTCAATATAAGGGATGATTTTGGGTCATTTGTTCAAGATTGGAACACTCATGAAGTCCTTTTCATTTAATCAGACCATAATAGGTAGTAGAATAGTTGTTGTATCTGAATTTTCCATGATCTGGAAATTTAACTAACTGCTTTGCCTCAGAAAACAAGAGATGCATCCGCTACCAAAACCCTGAGAAATAAGAATAAATTGTAAGAGACAAATATTGGTTATTGTGATGTTCATAAAATTTAATATCAAATTAAATTAATTTATTTTAGTTGTAAATATAGGATTTGAATTTAAAAATAAGTGGCGGTTCGCGGAAAATACATGCGCGCGAGTGATAACGTTGGTGGGATTTTTGGAAATGGAGAGTAGTCGATGTTCGTCCATGAAATAAGGACGACGTATTGGGAGAGTTGAGTTTCGTCCACCAAAGGGTGAGGACGTAATAAAAGTTGAAGAACGTCCACGGTGACGTTAAGACGTAATTTTTGAGTTCTATCGAGGAATAGAGACGACAGAATTTGAGGACTTGGTTAACGTCCACGTTGTATGATTGATTTAATTAATATTAGAATAATTAGTGAATTCGTTAAAAAGTATCGAAGATTTGAAGGAGGAAATTTTGGGATAATTAATTTAAATAATTCGATGGTAGTTATTATTTATGATTGAGAATTGGAAGAAAAGTTAATTTATGTGCAATTTTTGGAACCACTGGGAATTTGATGGTTATGTTTTTTAATGAAAAATTCGAGGTACTTACACACGATTAGTTGTATGGTTCAAAGAGGGAAATTATTCAATGGTTCTTCTTGGTTGATTTATTCCAGTCAAATTCGGGAGCTGTTTCCATCCACGGCGACACCAACACTTCACGTGCAACAATTACGAGAGAGAGAGAAAGTGCGAAAAGGACGTAAATTCTCTGGTAAGAATTGTTTTGTGCGTTTCATTTTTTATTCGCGTATAGACGAATCGGTTACGGTAAAATTCGGTTGCGCATAAACATTGGGGTAGTAATAAGAAAATTTTTGTACAATTTAATTTGTTTTAGAATAAGGAAAAACAATATTTGTTTTAATTTTATTATGTCTAATAAATTCAATTATTTTTCATTTGGTAGCGAATGAGTTTAATTTCAATTTTCACAGTATAAGATCAAGGAGGAAACAGATACACATTTGATATTTCCTTCCTGTAAAAATAATCTTTATGAGAAAGATTGCAAGTGAGCTAACTTGTGTGTGTTCCGATTAAGTACATGAATCCACTTTTGACCCTGAAGAGTTCTCAACAGCTGGCCGGTACCTTTTACTAAGTGTCATGAACAGTAGCACATGGCAATACATAGAGAGTTGTACTACGAATTCTGAGGAAAAAAAATAGCAGAAATGATTTTATACTCCTGTGTATGCACTTCAGTTAAAAATAACATTTCCTTGCTTGCTTCACGCAGTTTGTTTCCGGGGAGCTTGATGCCGGTGGACAGGTTGACGCCATCTACCTGGACTTTCAAAAAGCGTTGGACCAAATAGATTTACAAATTCTACTACTCAAATTAGAACGGATCGGCTTTACCGATCCTATGCTGAGGCTAATGCAGTCCTACCTAATTAACAGGAGACATTGTGTTGAGTACATGGGTCACAGATCCGATATATTTATCCCCACGTCAGGAGTACCCCAGGGTTCAAACTTGGGTCCCCTATTGTTTCTTATATTTATCAATGATATTATTGAGGTTGTTAATTGTCGGGTGCTGGTATATGCCGATGATGTCAAGGTTTTTTGGCTCAATGGCGAATGACGGTGATTGCTTGAGACTTCAACATTCGTTGGCGGGGTGGTGTATTGATAATAATCTGAGCTTAAATGTGGCTAAGTGTTTCTCTATGTCCTATGCGAGGACAAGAAATACAATATCTTTCTCGTATAGTGTAAACGGTAAAGTTATTGGCCGCTGCGACGAATGTAGAGACCTGGGCGTATTTTTTGACGTCAAAATGAACTTCATCCAAAATGTGGAGAATATAAGATCTAAGGCTATTAAGACATTGGGGTTCATAACCCGCAATTGTCGTGATTTCTCTAGTATTGACATAATAAAAATCTTGTACTACGCCTATGTTCGTAGCACGCTGGAATATGCTTCAATTATTTGGTGTCCTATATACCAATGCCACGTTAACAGCCTGGAAACAGTTCAGCGACGCTTCTAGAAATATCTATATTTAAAATCACATGGCACATACCCTGAGATCGGTTATAGTCATGGCTTGTTGTTGGGGATGTTTGGCATTCGTCCACTGAGTGTTCGCAGGATTGCGATATCGGTTGCTTTCCTTTTTGGACTACTTCATGGCAATGTAGACTTTTGTTGTATCTTAGAGAGCTTGAATTTCCATGTACCTAGAATTACTAGCCGCAGCAGATGGGTATTTTACGTTGATGGTCGTCGCACCAATGTGGCTGCTCGGAGTCCGATAAATTGTATGTGTGATAATTTCAATAAGATCTCGCACTTGTGTGATATTCATGCGGACAGTTTAAAAACTATATACAATGTCATTTTTGACTTTCACTCTCATGTAGCCGCATTGGAGTGAGTGGACTACGAATATCAACCTCATTTTTAAATTTGTGAAACTAAGTTATGTAAACTTACATATTTATTTTGGTACCACATGGTATATTGTAATTACTTTCTGTAATTGTATTCGTCCGTTGAAAGGTTTAAATAAATAAATAAATAAAATAAATAAATAAATAAATAAAATAAATAAATTAATACGATTCCTATCACTTCGGTTTATTCCTACCGTGGTTAAGATTACACGTTAAACTACTCGTCCTATAATAACGATATTATGAATCAAGTCATTATTATAACGCAAATAAATCTTTTGGGTTTATCTCTAGTAACTAGAGTGTAGGATTTTTTAATATTATGATGAATTCTTATTATGTTCTAACATGATGCATATTATAACCCCATTATTTACAGGTTAGCTACGGTAGCTTAATGCGTCATATTACACGGAGCCCACGTGACAGTCTTAATTAAGGTAGTCGTTTTATAAGTGGCGTTATGTCGATTGTATCGCGAATAATGGTACGTTGTAAATATACTACGTCATAAATTTATTAGAAATTGAATTATAAATTATGTAAACAGAATTTTCCGTAATGAAATTGTGAATGTGAACATCATTAATACACATAAGCCCTAAAGTGAACCTTGCTTGAAATTTTATATTCTTTTTATTATATGTTATATTACGAGTATTGTCTCTGACTCGGTACCAAGATTATCGTTATAAAAACCGTATAAGAAATGAATATCTGCATATGTAATGTAATACTCCCTATTTGGAAATATAGTCATTGCAAGTTCATTTTGCTATTTCGTTCGTTTCGTTGCTATTATTTGTCGTATATCTTCTGTAATAATCGTTGCTTATTGCTTTTCTTGTTTTATTCATGTATATAACTTTATGATAAAAAGAAAACAGCATACTGATGAGAAACTGATTGTCAAGCAATCTGCTATTTATCGCATTCTTCAAGATGCTCGTTTTATAATATCAGTTCGCTATGTCCGCAGACCTTTTTTATACTTTTAGAAATTTTTATTTTTTAGTACTTCAAAACTATTTGGCGGATTTAGCGAAAATAAATAAAACAATAAAGTGTACATCTGCTTCATGAAAACAAAATTATTAAATAGAGAATTATATTTCCTGTTTTGTACGGTTCACACAGATTCCGATTTTCTCTGCCTATATCCGTTACGTGATAAAAGTGTGGGAGAAATACGGGGAACCACATGAATAAACGGTTTTACGCCGCATACAGAAGTAATAGCTCATTTATAATGGTAGCCAAAAATTGGGTTTGGGTTAATGTGCCCATAGCCAGATATGCTATGTTTCTTTGACATTTTAAAGCTTGTTTAAATTTTTGTGTTCTGGGATCTACAAAACGTTTAATCGTTTCAATATTTATCGAGTGGCCTTCTGGTTTCATCATAGATATTTTGAATAATTGAATTGAATTGTAGTATGCATTTAGAGATTTTCGCACCGTTTGATTATTGCCTTTTAGATTTGTTGGTACGACAGTATACTATAGATGATTTTTGCTAAAATGTTTTCTATGTGTCTAATTTCTGTATTAATGACTTTAAGATGAGATTACTTAGATTCCTCGAATTCTTCGATGTACATATCGTATATTGGTTGATTTCTAATAATACTATTATAGTTATTTTAAGACATGTTTCTTTCTTGGGTACAAAACTTTCGCACCGTTTCCACGTGATTGTTGTGAGGACTCGGATTTGAGCATCGATCGGTTTATTTGCAGGGTTTCTTCCAGTTTTTTCTATGTGAGTTGGCAGTTATATTGTTCCACTTTCAATCATTCAAAGTTCACATATGGCAGATGCATTTCGTGATTTACAGCTAGTTTGTTTTCGATTAGTTAATCACGAAATTGACAAAATGTGTGCAACAACTGATCTCCAGGATCTGAACCCCGCCTGTTCTTCTGTTCTTATTTTTCCATAGAGTCTACTTATAGTGCTTATCGTACTCCTCATTCTTCCATTTTATACATGGCGATTAAACGAAGTCTTCCATTCCACTGGGGTATCAGCACCGTTTAGACATTAGACAGTTCCTCAAAATATTTATCTCACTTTTCCATTGATCTTGCTGAGATTATCATTTTTCTTCTCTTGTCACAGTTTTCTTATTAGTTTCCAACTCCTTGTGCTTTTTCTTCCTTTCATGTAAGTATTGATGTGTTCTCTTTAATTTTAAAATTATTGATTAATTTTAAAGTTTTACACGTTGTTGATTCCAATCGATATGATTTACTAACCAATTTTACAAGAAGCCTCACTTTGGGTTAGCCAATTGATATGTTTTATATAATTTTATAAATTATAAACATTTTATTTTTCAAGTTTTCACAAGTTCATACTTTCAATTTTAACATTTTTAACTTTTAAACGTTGTTGCAGCATCACTTTCCAACCACAAATTTTTTATAACCTATGTATGTCGAAAGTAGAAGATAAGAGATGTTATTCTTTGCAGTCTCACAAAGATTTATGGATTAGACTTAAGTCCATAACACTCGTTCTTACTACTTCGTTGTTGTGAGTAACCACTCAAACCTTAGTTTAAAATAATACTAATTTATTAAAGTTATTTACAAGATTATAAATATACAATTTTTACAATCTGCAAAATAGTCAGTAATGTATTAATTTGGAACAATGACCTAATCGATTTGCTTATTAATTAATTGTTAATTTAAAGTTCATACATAAAATGTTGATTGTAATATTTTTAACTTACTTATAATATTGGAAATGCATTTATGTTTAATTTAAAGTTAATTGACCTGTGATGATGACTATGGGTTTTAAATGTTACCTACTTAATATACGGAAGTGCAATTATGCTGAATTAAATGGCTACTGCAGGGAAAGAAGGGTATAAGTCAGCTTTTGTCGAAAATAAGATTTTTCGTTTAGTGAATAGCTTATAGTTACCTCTACGTTTGCAGAAAAGGGGATAAGTCTTTGAACGCTCTAAATATTTTTAAAATGATTGAAGAAAGGGAGATAACTTGGGGATTTCTACATCATGTGTGAAGAAAAGGGTATAAGTAAAGTTTACTTTATATAAAAGACAGTATTTCCAAATTTAAATTTAGAGAGAAGGGTATAAGTCGACTTATATAGTAAAACTTAAAGAGGAGTACGAAAATAATATGTTTAAAGAAAAAGGTATAAGTGGACTTATACCCTTTTCTTATAAACAAATTTTTGAATTTGGATGCTTTATAGGCCACGTTTAGGCTGTATAGGTCGACTTATACCGTTTTCTGCTGCCAGTAGCTGTCATTTTATTTGAATCTAAACTGACATGACGTGCATCATTCTATTATGTTTGGTTATGTAAGAAGACGAGGGTGTAAGTTGACTTATACCCTTATCTTCTAACAAAGGTTATTTTTGCATAACCGAATAAGTCAGCTAATTTAAGCGTAGCACCTGTAAGCGTGGTTTTTTTAAATTTAAATTTGACTATGAATGTTAGTTTACAATTTTGGGTAAAAAAACCGAACATTGCCCCTTCTGGCGCATTCCTAGAAATCTCTGAACTTTCAAATGCGCTTCCTGAACAGTTGTCATTTTTGACGTAAACCCTTCTTTCCCTGCAGTAGCTAAATGTGACCTACTTAAAGTGTTTGTGTGTGCATTTTGCTTTATTGACACTTTTTTAAGTAGGTTTCTTACAATAATGCGTTTTTGCTTAATTTATTTTATATACAGGATATCCGAATAACCCATTTTTAATCAAGATTAAACGTTCTGCCACCTCCAATGGTTATAATGGTTGCATTTCGAACATGTCTGGTGGTGTGATGTCCTCATTTGTCTTCACTTGGGCTACCGAACTTGATTTGGTGGTGATTTTGATCTGATCCAACAATGATAACTTGTCAAACAGAATCCTATTAATTTGATTATAATTGGTCCTGTAATAAAATTTTGAATTATTGAATCTTCTATTTTGTTTAGATGATGTGTTCTTGTGATATTTGATTAATGCCTGTTTGGTTAATTTTGGTCTCTTCTCATTCCATATTTTGGTGTAGATAACTTTTTGAATATTCTTTACATGAACTGGCGATAGTTCATGTAAGCTGCCACCTCCAAAGGTTATTTTGAATTCAGCTACATCTCTTTTCGTTTTATTTTTCTCTTTTTCCATCTTCTATTTTTCCATCTTCGCTTATCCCATCTTCTTCTCCATCGTCGTACCATCTCTCTGAAGTCCTGTTGAAAACGAGGGCCTGTGTACATTTTTTCGTTTCTGTTCAAATTTTCATGAATTACTGTGTTGTCTTGAATGTTGATCTCCTTGTTTAGTGATTTGTATCTTTTTTCTTTTTTCTAACTGATGTTTGATCCATTGCTGTTTCCATTCTCCTATTTTTGGTGGTACTTCTTTGGATTGTATTTTAACTGGTCCACCATCCTCGTTTCTTTTTGTATTTTCGTCACAATTTTCTTTTTTAATATTATACTGATGTCTAAGTTTCATGTGTCCGAGGTCCAAATTTTCTTGTTCATTTCCTCATTTCGAATTTTCTTATTTTCCTTTGAAATTGGTTTATGACTAGCAACTTCTTTTACTTTCATCTTTTCTTCCGTCTCCATTCTAGTCGAAACTATAATTTTTATTTTGCCTACTGGTTTAAAGTCAAATTGAGGGAAGATCAAGGAATCCTTCGTTGTTTAGTAGCTAAAGTATTTCTATACCTCGCTGGACCAACGTTCTTCTAGAAACGGTGAGAGGTACAACTGTTCAAATACAAATTAAAATCACAACCTAATTTAAACAAGTTCAACCATCCTGTATTTGAATAATTAAGTTACCTAATTTACCAATATTAAAAACCAGATCTAAGTTACCAAAACTTAAATACATACTCGTACAAATCCTTGTGAATTGTTCAATATAAACTTGCCTCGTTTGTGCCTTACGATCGTGAGTAATTTATTTTCCATGCCGTCACGGGTTTGGTTCATTCATACAAGTCAATCACGGGGGAGAAGCTAAGTTGTACTTTAAACGAAACCAAAACATTGTATTAAATAAGTCAATAAATTATCTACCATGGTATATAAGATTTGTGGACAAATTGTACATAATTTCTATTTCCTGTGACGATTAGTAAATAAATAAATTCATCCAACCATGTCTTTATACTTGCAAATAATTGGTAATAACTTCGAAGAACCACCCTGTATATTACAATAATTTAATTTACTAACTCAGTCAGTATCTATTTTAAATAATGAAACCTTTTTATTTATAAATTTAAGTTCATTTGAAAATAAACCCCATCCTGTATATTATAATATCATTTCCTGTGAAATTTGAACATGTTGCAATTATAAAAGTTTAGTCTTGGCGTTTCAAAGAATTGTTATCTTAATGCTGCGTTTGCAGGTATCTAGTTTATAACTTTAAACCTAATCTCTGTAGATTGCATACAATGCAAGCCTCACAAAGTTAATCACCCTAATACACGGAATCTTTTACCTTCTATAAATGAAATCATTTTTTATCTTCTAATAATTAAAAACTGTTAAATTCATTTAGCAAACCGCCCCAATGTAACATAACTACATTTAAATTAACTTTGAAATAAATTGTTAGGTTGCAATAATGTTTTGAACCAATAAAATAATGTAAAACCTAAACAAAATAACCTAACTTTCCAGATTGCCCAAAATAATAATAAACCTTATTAAATAATTCATAAATTTATACCTGTTAATCAAAAACACAACACCCAGAATTCTCTGAATTCAAAATAAAATGAACTGTTACATTCAACGTAAACTGAACAAGTCAGTCTCCCGACCGAAGCCTAGCTCGCGTTCCTCTGGCTTCCTCCCCACCATCTTACCGAAAACTATTTTTATATAATTATAGGTGTCACTAATAATTATACCTACTATTTAAAATTGAAAATATACAGGGCACTTAAAATATTCTAAACCAAAAGTCGCGGTAAATTTAAAATCAAAATAAATTTCAAAATGCAATATTACAAGGTTTTTCTCATTTTAATATTTTTAATTTCTAATTGAAGTTATTTACGTATCGTGCAGAATATTGCATTGGGGGGGATGTACGGAGGATCGATTTAACACGTCAAAGTTCAAGTTAACCTTATAGTATAACTGCAGATTTTGAGTTTCTATAACGAAAAATAATCTCTGGTCAAAGTTAACCTACTGCTATGTTATAAATCCTGTAATAAAATTCGTAGTTAAGGGATGCTTAGCACTTATGCTCCTTTTTACCAGCTCAGTCAATGACACTCTCAGAAGTCGGTTCCTTATGATTTAATTAGAGGTAAACGTTGAAAATGACTTAATTTCTTCTTTCTGGATTCGTAGAAATTGCTTTTATGAAGCAAAAAAAAATAAAAAAAGATTTCAATAGCTTGGAAAGAAATGTTTATATTCATATAAAAGTCGCAAAGCGCAAATAAACTAATGGTTGTACAAATAATTGCAGATCAAAGATCTACTATCAAAGAATGATTCACAAATAAAATACCTAAATTTCATAAAATACACAAGTCGAAAAAGATCTCTTCTTTTCTTTTTAATAGCTTAATTAATTTGCATTAATTAAGTCTTTCGCTGTCCAATAGCGCGTTAAATGTTTGTAAATAATAATGTTGCTTTTGTTAAAGCTTAATATTGAAAATGTAAATAATAATGCTTATTAATGAAAAACCTTTCAAATTAGGGTAGTCAAAAATGCACTTCCGTGAAAGTCTTTTTTCAACATCCCGCATTTTTATATGCATATGGCAAATTTTATAAATGTTAGATAATAATAATTCACTGTACCTTAAATATCATCAATGTTGTGGATACAAAATAAAAAGGATATGTGTGTGGCCACATTTAGCTACCTTATCACAAAAAAAAACACCTGCGCACTGTTGATGCAACTGCAGATTGGAGAAGCTGCATGACATAACCTGACCTCAAGTTATTGTCGACTTTGTTCCCAAAATTTCCTGTGTTCATCAAAGTTGTTGTTTACGAATTTAGTTGCTACCATAAATATCACTTCTGGTAAGTTGAATGAATCGATAATTACTCTTGATTACAGTGAATTGTGAGTTGATTACAAAAGTTGCAATTTTGTTTAGAATTGCTACACCTGTTGTCAGCCATCTTGATTTTCTGAACTTCCAAAAATTTCATAAAATCCTGGATACAATGAAAATACGTCTACATTGTTTTAACTTTCGGGATCAACTAACTTTGCATCGAAAATGGACAAATTATTGTATTTTGAATTTTCTTAAAATAATTATTTTGTTTCAGGTTTTGGATCCACATTGATATTGTGTTATAAAGAGATGTTTCCCATACGATTCCATTGGTATTCGCTGTTTTTATCCTTTAATTCGGAACACTTTTGACTCACTTGCGACCATTTTAGGGTCATTTCCAAATTTATGCGATTTTCACCCTTATCCACAATTTTGACGATTTGTGTCACGAAAATAGTTGAGTTAAATAGATGAAGAGATTACATAATTTTTGATATGAACAGATTTTCACAAAACATGCAATTCAAGAAACAATTTGGTGTCAAAGTTTTACATTTTTAGGTTATTGTGATATCCAAGATAATAATATAATATTAATTAATTTACAGCTAATTAAATCTTTTAGTAACATTTTGATGTGACAATCATCAATTTATTGTATTAGCTACGCAAAATGGTTACTTTTGAAGCTGTTTCGGGTCCGCAAAATTCTATTTTAGCGGCCTACTACTTAAAGTCGTCTTGACAACACTTTAGCGGATTCAAATTTGTTTATTCCCAAATCTGGCAATTGAATACAAATTAAGTATAAAAATTAAGAAATAAATTAGAAAAAAACACTTGTTACTAACCCCTGACTTTAATTGGCAATCAGAGATTTTAATAATCTCACATATGTGAATTATACCCTGGCTAAAATACTCACCGGTTCTTACTTATCTCAGGCTCTTATGTTTATAAGTTTCACTAAATAAGGAGAGGTTTTATGAAGAATTAAAAAACATAACTACAAAAATTTAAATATAAAAACAAATAAAAAATTAATTTGTACAAAAACAATATAATTATGAAAGTATGCCTAAGTGGCGTTTATAATTTAACTACAAGTTTAATATTAAAAATTATAAAAAAGAATGTCCTATCACACTATTTATCTTAAAATTAAATTAAAAATTTACCTTAGTAAATTTTTGGAATGTAATAACTTGGAATAATCTTCATTAATCGAAAGTTCTTATTGCTTGCACCATTCCAATACGTAAAAGTTTAAAATTGTCTTTGTTCTCACAATGGAAACATATTTTTAATTAATATTGTTTATTTATTTACTTCGCACTTGTATCAACTAAATTATTATTTTAGCGTCGCGCACATTATTTATTAATTATTAATTTATAATTTTCTCGCTTCACTTCAATTAGGAAAAATTCAAATTATCTCCTTTTTTACCATTAGAAACGCGTTTTTATTAGCCAATATAATTTATTATATATTTTGGCGTTTTGCACATTTGTTGATTACATATTATTGGTTTATTCTAGTCGTTGATTAACTTATTAACAAATAGTTAGAACTGAAAAATTGAATAAGTTGATTTTTATGTAAGATGTACAAATTCTACATCTCACCTCTTCAGAGATTGTCAACTTAATCCTGATTCTTTTCTTTTTAAAATTTAAGAAATTCTTTTGTAAAATAGAAGAACCAATGATATTAACATATTTCTATTATAGCCAATCACAGAAATTGGTTCTACACGTAACAGAAAATTGAATTGAACAAGATATAACGTGACGATAAACCGTTCAAAACTGACAATAAACAGACCAATTTATGGTCTCCAAATGGTGCTATATGACGTTAACTTATTTCAGGCGACTAAAAATTCTGTGAAACTAATTGATTTTTTGGAATACTCCTATTCACTAAAATTATTTTGTATATAACATGTGTTCCCAGAACACTTTTTAATTTTAAAATTGTTTACTTCTTGTCAAAATCTGAACAAATAAATTACTATAATAGGGGTAGTTTCTGTGAATGTTGAAATAAAATAAAAATTATGACTGTGGGATATAATTGAATATAACATTTGGAAACAGAAAATTGTCGTTGTTCGAAAAATAATATTAAAATTTGATAACGTAACACACTAATTCGAAATATGAAAATGAAAATGACAGTTTGTGGCATGCTTGAAGCTATTGTCTGAAAAGGAAACAGTTTCCAAAGAGGATGTTGAAGCTTCAGCTCCTTGGGTAATAACTTCTTCAGTAACAGTCATGCTAGTGGTAGCCTCAGATGATGATTCGCCTTGCTTCTGACCCAAAATTAATTTTGACACCTATCGTTAAAATATTAAACATTACAAATGTGAATAAAATTTAATTATTAAAATACCTTTCGATTGTTCTCTAACGATTCTTCAATATAGCATTCTGCTACAGCCGTAGACTTCCATCCGCCGAGTAGTTTTAACGTTATTATTTCGGCACTTGCATCAGCAACAAGCGTTGCAGATGTGCGTCTAAAACAATGCCCCGTGTAAAGTTCAGGATTGGACAACTTTAAGTACTCGGCTACCATTCTAGGCATTCTTCCAAATGTATGAATTCCCACACGTTGAATTGTGCACTTTTGATTACGGTATTGTAAAAAAAGATAATTATGCTGCACATTTTGAGGCCGAAGACGTGCATATTTATGAAAGAATTCTAATGGTTTCACAGCTTCACCTTCCGCAACTACAGAAAAAACTCGCTTGCGATTTGTTTTTGTATCGGTCAGACTGATAAACAATGAATTACCGGTATCCACAATGTCTGGTAGTTTCAGAGAATGCAGTTCTTCTCTTCTGCCTCGTATTAACCATTAAATATGTGCCGTCTGGAGTCTCTTTCAAAAAGCTGTTAATTTCCTCTCTTGAAAAGACCTTTGATTTTTTAGCTTCATACCCTACGGATTGTCTTTTTAAAAATGCTGTCACTTTTGAATAATTTTCAATGTTTAAATTTTCTTTCACCGAAAGAGTAGCTTTGAGCATTGAAAATTTTGACCACAAAGACGATGACTTTAGAGTTTTTGATAAGGTAAGTCAGCATTACATCTTCATTGATAGCAGTAATTCCGTTTTCTTTATTCCAGTTTTGAAATACTTCATATTCCTTCTCGTATTGGCTACGAGATTTTTTCGGTAGCAAATCTAGTACAATATTCTTTGACTTTTCGGCAATTGACTCTGGTATGCTTACATCCACTATCGCACTCATTTTTAACAACAGGATTCTTGTCCAAAATTATAATTATAATAATTGTAAATAATATGTGGCTAATTTTAGACACAAAACCAACACATTAATATTTTTGCGTATTAACAATTTAATAAATAAACCGGTTGCTATAAACATTTTCGCACAGCCTTCTAATATACTGTAGCGTCTGATGCTTTGAAGAATACACGAGTACGCACACAATCGGTTTATGGACCCCTACCTTTAATTCGACTCTTATACTTCTCAGGGTAATATGCGTCGGGATCTGAATCAACCAACACTTCTTATACGAGCTTATTCTTGATTGAACGAATTCTGGGTTCCAACAAAGATAAAACTACAGTTGGAATTCCGTTAACAAGTTTTTAATTAAATCAACAAATTTCAACATATAACAAGAACCCAAACAATCAAACAATCTTTATGTAAACTACTATTCTACGCACTGATTATTAAAAGGTAGCTAACCTGTGATTTGTATCGGGCGCACTATTTTCTTTCTTCAAATATTCCACTTTCCAATCTCCAATCTGCTTCTCATATATCGGATAACTTGTCACCTGACTGCGCGCATCGGTCACATTTTTTTAAAATCATGTTATTATGAGGTATTTTACTTATAACGAAAATTTCGAATAGATCCGGCAAAAATTTAAAGTCAGATATTCCGTGGGAAGACATTTTTAGGTCAGCGGATATATCGAAAAGATTGAAGCGGTAACTTAAACGGACAAATTTATGTTTTACGATCGAGTAGTATTTGTAATATTTGATGGGAAAGAAAGTTCTCTCACAAGAATTTAATACACGTCTAATAAACCATGCGGTAGATAATATAGTTTTAATAAAGTTGACGTAGCACCCATCAATAATTCACTTCATCAGCAATAAAGTCTCCATTCGATAGCATTGCAAACCAAACGTCAACCCATACATATGCTTTGCTATAATTTTGTAGAGGACTGAGAGACACTTTTATGCGATCCATAAACCCACGTCGCCTGTCAATACAAAAAACGGACACGTGCGGTGTTGAAACCGTGTGAACGAATGCATTTGGTGTCGTTATCTGCAACATGCATCGACAGGCAAGCCAATGTGTTAATTTTTAACATGGGAGGTATAGCGATTTCGCAATCTTAAGCTTCGATAAAAACAAACAAAAAGTGCAAAAGTATAGACCCTTTTCGTCCAAATAGACGAGCAAAAAATTGTTTTGCTCGCACGTGTCTGGCAAAACTTCTCGATACACTTTACATGGAGAAAGACGAAAGCGTGCTTTCACACTCTAGGTACCGTCCAATTAAAATGCATATCCCTTCTTTCCAAATTTATGGGACCCAATTATAAGGGCCCAAATCAATCATTAAGTGGGAATTATCCTAAATTGTGGTAGGGAAAACACATAAAATGAGCTGCAAATTGCAGATTCAGGGAGATTCACTTAGAATCCGATACCGTCTTCTCGTATCGTAACGCTTCCAAAAGCGGAATTAAAATACCAAGATCTCACATACATTCGAGATCTTTAAATCAATACAATTCAATTGTGCTAAATTATTGTGCGTTCAACTCAGGTAAAATTGTCGAGCATTTTATGTTAATTGTTTATCACGTTTGATAATATCGAATTATTGCAAATGAATTAACGAACATTTTATACGAATTATCTACCACGTTTAATAATATTAAATTATTATAAATAAATTATCGGACATTTTATACGAATTGTTTATCACGCTTAACCATATCGAATTATTGCAAATAAATTAACGAACATTTTCTACTAATTAATTGTTTGTGACGCTTAACCATATCGAATTATTGCAAATAAATTAACGAACATTCTCTACTAATTAATTGTTTGTGACGCTTAACCATATCGAATTATTGCAAATAAATTAACGAACATTTTCTACTAATTAATTGTTTGTGACGCTTAACAATATCGAGTTATTTCAATTAAACTTACCGAACATTCACCGTCAATTGTTTATAACATTTAACCATATCGAGTTATTTCAACTAATATCTCGTACCTTAGCCTCGCACTAGTTGCCGCTTAAATGCAATCGCATTGCATTTCTTTTTTTTATCGGTACGATATAAACCAGGTGTTGCGTGGTGAGCACATGTGTGCATTCCGATCGTTTTTTTTATCGAACACCACATTGACGTTTCTTATTTACACAGTGCCGGCTTTAATTAATTGTAACTTCGCGAATAATTATTCCAGTGTATTATTTCGTACGGAACCCCTATTTATCGCGTTACGGAGTGTGTAATCACCCCGCCATTTCACCGCCTTCCGATTTGAAGAGGTTTTGGAAGCTGGTTATTGCGCTGCCCTTCTGGTATGGTTTGAGACATCGTATTCAGCTCCATTCTACATTCCGAGGACGAATCTCACTCCTGAAGGACCCGCCAACGGCTTTGTCTAGAGGTCGACTTCCAACGAATACACTAAGTAAGAAACCTTTATATTTTTAAGATTGTGATGTTAAGTGGTCATATTGACCACCAGTTGTGTTTATGAACGTTCAGTTCAACCCTGGAAGACGATATCGCAACCCTTTTGTACCTCTTTTGTGTTAATTAAGGTTGTTGTCTATTATTAACGTAACTTTTACCATGCCATTCGAGCGTTCAGATTGTAACCAAATTTAACGTAATATTTCAAGTTTAGCATTGTAGCTAAAGTTTGTTTTTCCCGTTGTTGGGAATTTTGATAATCAATTGCACTGATTAAGTTTCAAGATCAATTTTATGAATCATAGTTTTAGACGTTATCGAGTTGCACTTAAGTAACTATTATCTTTGGTGGAGTGCTGTATTCAATACGCCCCCCTTTTACGTATGAACTTTCTGGATCATACTTTGCAAATTAACAGTTTGTATTTTTGTAAGAGTTATCGTTTTACGAATATTAATTTCGCAACGGAAACCACACTGAAAGGTTCCGTCAACTGTACATATTTATTTTTATACGATACATGTAAATTTGATAGTATCTTGTGTAAATTTTGTCAACTCCGCCCTGATATTATTTTATTCATTACATTTTTGTTATTTCCCAACTTTGTGTTTTATTGTTATTGTGTTAATGTTTATTTAGCTATTTTCACCAACGGAAAGTTCGCCTCCTGTAAAGGTAAGGTCATTGAGCGAGGCTTTTCCGGAGTGAGAATTCGCCGTAAGATCATCAAGTTGTCGCGTACCAGCTTGGAAGGTGTGATAACCAGTCCCCTTCAAAAAGATTCATTTCTTCGTATGCGTGGCGCCCATTTAAACTCCCTCGTGTATATTAACCCCATCGATTTTGACTTAACTCCCCCCCTGTGTAAATTATTCACACCGATTTTGACAATTTTTAGAATCGCGATCGAGGATTGCCCGGTCGTCGATAGGAAACACACGCTTTGCGACGTGCCGTCACACGACCCTTTTATTCCTTTCACCAACCCACCCCTTCGCGACTTTGAGCTAGTCAACCTTTTATTACCTGTTGGAAAGGTGTCGTGGATGCTAAACGTGTTGTAACAAACTTGGTATCCGTATCTCCCCACGTATCTATGCGACACGATCTCGATCACAACCTCCGTTGCCAACACCTTCTGTATCCCGCTATCTTGCGGAATCTTAAATTCTCCAAGGAATTAATCTTCTTGGGTAGTACCACCGTATATCGTTCACGAATATAATTTATTTCAGTATATTTTATTTGAATCTTACTTGAATTCGCGAGTTTATCTCGCAGTACAAAATACACGACCGTCACCTCTCGTGATCTCGA
Source organism: Podabrus alpinus (assembly GCA_932274525.1). Taxonomy (NCBI): domain Eukaryota; kingdom Metazoa; phylum Arthropoda; class Insecta; order Coleoptera; family Cantharidae; genus Podabrus; species Podabrus alpinus. The sequence goes on along the minus strand of OW026457.1, from coordinate 58,759,011 downwards.
TGGAACTTCGCGAATATAATTTATTTCAATTATCTTTAATTGAATTGCAATTATTCGCACAACTGCATATCGCAGTAACTAATATGCGACCGTCACGCTTCGTGATCTCGATCGAACTGTTATTTACTTTTTATGTAACGTTCGTTACTATATATTTTGTTTTTTCAAACCGGAGCTTCTTATATATCGGTTTGTTTGTACATGGCCGACGGTTCTCTGCACGTTTGATTAATTTCCACATGTTGTATATCCCGTTTACACACAACATATAATTCGAACAAACTTAAAATTAAATTCAAACGACACAACAAAACAAACACATCATGTAAACAAATGTGTTTGAACCTCCGGTCTCCAACTGTACTTCTCTCCTTGTTGGTACGACTCTATCCTCAACATGGATAGCGCGTATCACAACAATAAGGTACATACGTATGTTATTGATGTCTATTTAAAATGAATATTTTAATTCAAGAAAATATTTTTTGCGAAACTAATACAATAAAACGTTGTATGCAATACGTACGCAAATAGTTTTAGCGGATGAATCGTAATGTTACGGACGGGGCGCCAGCCGATATAAAATACTATTAATTATTCTCAGCAATTTTTCACATGTCCTTCTTATCCCGAGAGATTCAAATAATGTCATAAAAATGAAAATTGAGAAGGTTTTGTAATGTTCGATAATATCTAAAATTTTTAAGATTTCCTACTTAGAATTTTGTGTTCTTTTTGAATATATTATTCATTTTTAAATTTTATGCCTCTATAGAGCATTTTGGAACACAGCACTACGTTTTTATTGTTGTTAATTTTCTGGAATATGCGCATTGTGAATAACTATAACTTTAACCTTAGATCAGTTATGTAGAGTATAACCAGAGATCTTCAGAAACCGGGCATTAGTATAATAGTACTTCATTTTGTATTTTGTATTTATTTGTCAATAGGGAAGATGCATAAATTTTTTTATAGCGTAGTTGGATCAAAAATAAATAATATACTAATTAATGCTATTTAATTTATTTATTTTCGTTTTGATAATAATTTAAAAAATATTTAAAAATCCGTCAATTTGAATTGAAGGAAACGACCGCGCAAGTCGCCATTTGCTTGTGACGTCACACGGCAGAATTTCACTTTCATTTATATTATTGTTCTGTGGTTTTGTGCTTTGAAAGTTGAAGTTTGTTAGTGTTAAAAGCCGTTATTATCATGGAAACCCACAAGAAGACAACAAAAAACAGCCACGAGTAAAGTAAACAAGAAAGCGGGGTTATTGTTATTGTGCCGTGTGATGTCAAACAACGGCGTTGCGTTTAAGGGCACATGATTTATTTTAAATTATCATTGAATTTTAAAATGGATTATTTATAACAAAATACAATAAATAGAAGTTATTTTTGCTGATTTGATATTTAATATATAGGATTAATCGGAAAATACTGTTTTAACTAAATTTTTTTATTCATGCATGTTCCCTATTGTCCAAGTTATTCTTTTTGTGTTTTTCGATTTCTAACATTTTTCAGCTGTAAAGTCAGGCTGTTTGCTTTCTTACGGCCCGAACCAAGGTTATTCAACAGCAAGGTAAGTCGGTCGTCTGCTGTCGTCCGAACCATTTTTACCATTTTAAAAAATAGCAGTGGCGCCCTTAACAATATTTTAACATTTTTCGTTCGTTTCTCCGTGTATTGAGGAGTTAGCCCGATGCTTCAACACCCAATTTGGAGGACCAGAGATTTTTCTTCAAAGTAGACAAGTTTCTTTTAATGGAAACTAGGATCCTCATCTACCCCACTTGTTGGTTTGCGAATGCTATTTTATTTCCCACTTACCCGCCGTCGTGGCCGGTGAGGGCTTTCTCCCTATTCGCCACCCGAAACCATATGATTGTAAATTTTAAAATGCAGTTTTAATATTGCGGTGTGCACGAGTATTATTATTTGGAAGATTAGTTTGAAGTCAGAATCACACTGTTATATTTATTTAATAATTTATATGTGATTTAAATATAATATTATGGTTAAATTATTAAAATATATTGTGTGCATTTTTATTTTAAAAATAGTGATTGCTTAACTTTTGTGAAATGTCGACACAATAACTACAAAATTTAGTTATTATGTAATTATATTAACAATGAATATTATTTAGTAACAACTTTATACCGCATACACTGATAAAGTTTCAAGATAATACAATTACAGTCAATAGTATTTTGTTGATTTTCCTCGAGTTAAATCAAACCATACCTTTAACTCGGTAAAATTTTACTTAGAAACTTGTCATGCTTAATAAATACATTGTTTCATATTTATCCTCAATATTACTGTATATTCATGATGTAGACACGTTATAACTAATAATTCTATAAACAAGTTTCAATTCTAGCTGACAACTAAAAGGTATACAACATTGTTTGTTTATTAATGAACTCCCTTATGTGCCCCAAACCAAATAGATATTTCGAAAAAATAAAATAAAAACAGTAGCTCGCTTTTTACGATTTGTTTTGGATGGTAGATCGCGGCACATTTCGAAGGAAAAAAGTAGATCGCATCACAAATTAAGTTGGCCACCCCTGATACATACAAATAAATAGAATCGAAACGCAAAATATGTTCAACAATTGGAATAAATTGCTTGAAAGAAATATAAAAAGAAGTCTTGAAAAAATATTTGTTGAAAAAAAAGTTAATATTCTAAAGTTTTCAATTTCTTTCAACATCACAATTGCTAATTTTGTTAAAATATTCTTGCAAAATGTAACTATTACTTAAAAAAACTACTGAAAATGTATGTTTATAGTAACATAAAATAACAGTGATAATCCTTATTTAGATTTAATACATGAGTAGTTAATGACAAAAAGGTATAACCGAATAATGTAAAGGTAAGATATAAAATTTGTAGTAATCTGTCTCGCAATAAAAAACAAAATACTGGCAACAAATAGAAGATACACCTGTGAATTTAAAACACACGACATGTACAGATAAATTCTTGCTGAAAACTCAGCGTGGACACATAGCTTAATGTCATAGTGTAATAATATGTGTCTGAAAGGTAAATCTAGAAGGGATTATGAGTTGAGTTAGAATTTGATTAAAAATGATAAACGAAACACTAAATTGCAAATTAAGCAGAAATTATATTTAAATTTAAAATTTAGAATGTTTCCAAAAACTCATGGAATTTCAAGATAGACTAAGAAAAACGATTTTCTTTCAGTCAATCTAAAATTTAATTAAAAAAGACTAATGTTACAGAAATTTCAATCAAAATATCGTCTATAAGTTGTTGTCAAATCCCTTTATCGTCTTATAATATTGTGAGGAATTTGCATTTTAGAATATAGAAATTTAATGATAATGGTAATAGTAATTAATTAAAGAGCGCATTTTATTATCGATCATGTTCTTCTATTAACTTTTTGTAATTAAACTGAGAATACTTCTTACCTTTCTTATCTAAACTTAATTTTAACTTCTTGTTCCTGTTTTGTGAAGCTTCAGAGAATGGCTTGAACGAGTTTAATAAGCGGTCGTGAAAAAGATACTGGCTAATTGAAAACTTTTTACTACATTTGTCAGATGTTTTTTTAGTCGGATCATAGAATAAGTTTGATGATTTAAAATGGCACATATCTTACGTCGAATGCAGTCTTCTTGATCACTAATTTATGCAGTGGTAAACCGTGCAGCAGAAACTGCTGTCGAAAGCAAACTTAGAGTTGATTTATTGCTTGAAAGCTAAAGTTCCATGAAACAGCTACCAACTTATATATTTTAAGAAAGTTTCGTTTCAAAGCATAAACTAAGCTATTTTTTTCAAGTTCATTATGTGTTACCTTTCGAAAGTAATAATTTTCATTTAACAAATTTTAATTAAAAATATTGACAAATTCTTGTAGAATTTTACTTTATATGCTAAACAAACTTGATATAAAATGTAATGGTGTAGAGTTGCATGTCAATAAGCTATTTTTATAAGCAGTCAAAATCGACAATAAATTTAAATTTATGTTTGATTTTTCTGATCAAAATTCAAGAAAGTATGAATTTGTGATGTTTAGTAAACATATGCCGGTAAAATAAAATTTTTCAACATTTCAAAGTTTGTTTATCAAGATTTCTCTTATATTATATACAAATATTTAAAATTTTCCGAGTGTGCTTTTATTTTCGAAAATCTGCAAAACGTGTTGAAATCAAGCTGGAGATGACAAAGGATAAATTGAAATCTATAGTAATAATGATATATGCCCTTGAGCACACCCCTTTAGATATTCTACTTCAAGGGATATATTGGTGGGAAATTTGAGATCGGCATACTTCACGTTTTCTAAATTCTCCACTGCTATCTACAGCATAATTAAAATTTAAAATTATTAATGCGGGACCTAATAATAATTATTATTTATTAAAATAAAATTTCATTATTAAAAATTTAACCAAAAACGCTTTAGTGACTTATTAAATATTTCATGTGGTTGCTTAAAACTTGATAAACTAATTGAAAAAGTTTAGCTAGAAAATAAAATCTTTTAACCCGCATAATATAAACGGCAGTATATATTTAAAACTTTTTAGAGTTTTTGGTTTCAATGTTGTAAACAGCAGTTATAATTTAGAAATCAATACAAATATTAGACTTTGCAGAAGCGACCTGCTTTAGAATGCATACAGTTTTATTTGTATGCGGGATGTTTACTCAATCACTGAGTTTCAAACTAAGAAGAGCACTAAGAACACTATGAGATTTTACTTTTTGTTTTCCTTCGTACTAAAACCATATCTTTCAAATTTGTTTGGCTAACTACAATATTTATTGAACGTCTGCATTGCGCTGCATTAACTTATTCTAATAACCCTAATTCACTTATTCAAAAATTTATATCTAATCGGTATAATTAACAATTTTGGAACATAATTTTGTATTACAAATAGCTATAACGAAGAGAAATGTAGTTACCTCATTGGTAGCTTTTGAACTTTGGGTATCAGGGTTTTCACTCTTTAAGGTTATTTGATTTTTATGGAACTTCGTTCTAAATAAATTAACGAAAGTATTATTTGTAAAAGAAATGGAATCGGCCCTATAGTTTTTGAGTAATTAATATAAAATGATTTTTTCACTGAAATAAAGTTGTCCTTGTAATCAGCCCATATTTTTGCCGAAAACTTAATTTTTTGAATTGATGACCAACTCGATTGGCGAACAGTACGAGTAATGAGCACTATGATTGTTTGGTAACTAGCTTAATGAGCAATTGGATTGATAAGCAACTCAATGGATGACTAATTCGACTAATAGCCTACTCCACTGATGAACAACTCGTTGAAATTGTGATAAAATTTATATATTTTTCGTATGCTATTCTCGGGGTCTATATTATAGAAAACCATCGTCTGCTGTTGCGTTTTGTTCACAAACTGTTTTGGAAAGCGTTTCTCATATACGAAGAATTTTGAAATAGTTTACATATATGGAAATGATTGGTATTAACGCAAAATTGATCTGTCAATAGAATAATAACTGTCGGATTGTGGTAAATCGGGTGAATGAGAAAGCACATTACTATGGAGGCTCAACAACATTCATTCTTAGTGGGCAGCTTTGGGTCTTTTCGCGAAAATAACTGTAGACCAAAATGTCCTTTGGTCTGCATCATATTCTGTCTATTTAATGGCCGGCTGGTTCTTAATTGCAGATGCGTTATACATCTTTATAAATAAGTTACAACTTGCCCATATCCTACAATGGAAAACTCATTTGCAAGGTCAATATATGCAAAGTCACAAATGACGAAATCCACATCTTGTTAGGGGAATAAATTTCGGTTAAACGCCAAATTCGGAAATCGAGTAAAACATATAACATAAATAAATATTGATGTATTTTTTCAGATCCGTCACTCGATTAACCAAATTGGCATTCTTATTTTTATTTTCTTTAGCACTCCCAATTTTGTTTAAATCCAAATTAATAAAAAAGCACGACAGTTTACCCCTTCCAGATTTGAGCATGTAAATCTTTAAGTTTTACCTGTGTAAAATACGCAAAATACGCATGCATTTGTCGTTTATTTTGCCGTTCCATGAATCATCAAATTAATTATCATCATAAAATTATATATCGTCGCCGAGCTGCGAAAACCTCCAATGTAGCAAAACATAAATTTTACAGTAGAGGCAAAAAAATACTTTATTGGTACAATATTATTGTAGTGCATACAAGGTGTATAACATAATTCAAGACGTTAGCTACAACTGTTAATTTTTTCATTCCTTTTGACGTGAATACGTCTATAAAATCGGTAGCGTGTTTAAAAATTTAATAAAAATATGTAACGAAAATTGTGTGTGTGTACGAAAATTGTAGAAATGATAAATTTCGAATTGTTATTATTCAGCAAAAGCTTGGAAGTTGTTTGCATGTTCTCAAATAGATGTTATCCGATCGGTAGACCTGAGCGAAAACGGGTATCCTGCGACGACAAATTCACGTTAAACCATACGGCCATGTCCCCGAGCATAGCCTACTTTGTAATTTTTTTGCACCTTTAAGTGTGCAAATTTATCATCAGAAATTGGCGGCCGTTGATTAAAACGATTTACATTGTAAACATTCATATTTAGATTTTTTCGAAGTCGGCGATGGGGCAATGTTTCCCAGTTTTCAAAATAATCCAACCTATAAAATAGTTCACCGTTGCGTTGGGTGTATATTTTAGTTGTCAACAACAACTACTGGATGACCTGCTGGATTACCTGGTCTAATTGTTGAAACAAAATTTGATGAGCTTTCGTATTTTTTAAAAAATGTAAGATCCAAAGCTTTTATGTTTATGGAAGGTTGGGACGACCCATTCGTATTCGTGCCACATAGTCCATTGGTGAATTTATAGGTGGATAAAAATAATGCTTGAAAGTTGTTTATTGAAGCAAAGAAAATGAGACTCGAGGTGAATGAGAAAAAACGAAGTATATGATACGGGAAGACGAACCTTTCAGACCAAAACAAACCCTGAATGTCAAATTGAGTGAATTGCAAACGTTACAATTTGAAGACGTTGAATCTTTAAATTATTTGGGGACGTTGATAACAAGAAAACCGAACAATGAACAAGAACTAAAAGCGAGAATTGCGGCTGGGACACAGAGCTTCTACTCAATGAAAGCGATGCTGAATAGCAAAATCTTCTCGCGAACAGTGAAATTAAAGCTATACAAGACAATTATTATAAGACCAACAGTAAAATACGGATGCGAGGTATGGAATTTAAGAAAGCAAAATAGAACTATTATACTGGAAGTTTGGGAAAGATAGATTCTGAAGAAGATATTTGGAGGAAAAGAAGTGAATGGACGATGGATCAGAAGAACAAATGAAGAACTGGGTAAAGATTAAGGTGGTTGAGTCACTTAATAAGAATGAATGAGACAAGAGTGCCCAAGAAAGTATGGGAAATGGATTGTGGTGGTACGAGGAGAAGGGGGATACCAAAAAGTAGATGGTGGAGAGAAGTGCAAGAAGATCTCAATAGTATGGACGTGAGAGATTGGGAACAGAAGGCGAGAAATAGGAAGCAGTGGAACCATATGATCAAACAAGCCATAGGCCTACTAGGCCTTTAGTGCTATTAATTTATAAAAATAATGCTAGAGAGCTGAAGGTACAGAGTCTGCCTCCATCATGGTATGACCTTTTTCAAAGTACAGTTGTTAAATTATATTTTCATCCAATATTATAAAATCGCATCCGTCCAAGTCCAATAAAGTACTATTACTCATTTGTGGAACATCTCCATCAAATAAGACATCTTGCTCTTCAATTGTTTCATTAATTTTGCCTTCTTTGCCGTCAATTTCAACGTTACTTGCAGCTACCATAATATCATCCTTCTAACCAATTTCTTTGCCTAACAACTACTATATAATCTTCCTAGATCTTGTTGAAATCATTTTTCTGACGATCAAATTCATAGTTGTTACTTAAGTATAAGTACGTACTTAAGGGTCAAATTTATATTGCATAATATAGATGCATTTTCGGGCAAAAACCCTTGGAAATTCAAAACCTTTGAAAAACCTAACATGAAATGCATTGATAAAAATCAGTTACTGAAGTCATTAACTGATTTCCAATCGCAAATTTCTTCTTCATTTGTCCTTTTCCTCGCCATTGTCGTCAAAATATTGTTCCGTCCATTTTGTTCTGTTAGTTTTTTGTTCTGCTGTTACCTTCTAGGGATTTCACAATTTTTTCCTCTTGGTTGTCCCAATCCCAACGCTCACGATTTATAAATATCTTTCTATATCCCACCTTTGTGAGATTTCCCTTCTCTCTCTCTACCCTTGCAATACTTCTTAAGCCAGCCTGAACCATATCTGTATTTTAACATAACTGCAAAAAGTATTAAATACTTTTCGGAACTAAAAACCACAGATATCCTAAAAAAATAATGTACATTGTACTTAAATATAATTTTCAGTATTTGGTCCCTAAAATAGCTATTTTACGGACTCATATGAGTCCGTAAAATGACTCTTTTTTGGATTCAATCCCAAAAAGTTGCCATGTTAACTTTTGAGGATCATTTAGCTGATTTAGGTAAATAAAGCAAAATGGTTCAATACAACAAATTTATTTAATTATTAGGTTTATAAGTTAAATTAATAAAAATTAAATGATTATGCTCAAATACTTTATAATTGACAATACGGGAAACTTATGCAAATTATTGGCGACAAGATTTACAGCGCCTCTACCGGCCTGAATTGTCAATTAACACGTACAAATTGTCATTTTATGTTTTGCATTATCGTATTATGCATTGATTAGACTTGATTACACTTTATTTCATTGATAATTATTTGTGCAATGCATTATAATTATTTTGTAGGCATTTAAAACTTGTTATAATTACATTAAACTGCCATACTAACCGGTAGTGTGCAATTCAACTCAATAGGTGGCGTTGTGAATAGTGTCGCCGGTTTTTACAGCTATAAGTTTCCCGTATTGTCAATTATAAAGTATTTGTTATGCTCCAAAATGAAAATTAAATGTACAATTTTGAGCACCTTCAAAACTATTACCCCCAAACGAAATGCCTGAACCCGAGGGTATCGTTTTAATTTGCGTTGATGTTGTAGTAGTAGCTTCGGTAGTAACCGATATTATGTTACTAGATGGTTCGATTTTCTTCTCCCCCATTAACATTCTGCACACCTTTTTTTTCTTATCAATTGATTCTGCTACTGAAGACGACCTGAAATTAGTTATTATTTAGAATAGAAAGACAATAATATTATAAAATAAGCTTACTTCCATCCTCCTAGTCGTTTCAACTAAATTAAATCAACGTCAGCATCTGCCGCAAGAGATGCAGAACTTCGCCGGAAGCAATGCCCTGTATACTCTGTCGGGTTCGGTAGTTTAAGAAATTCAGCAACGATAGAGGGCATTTTCCCAAAAGAATGGATTCCTACACGTTGTTTCGTACATTTTCCATTACGATAGGAAATAAAAAAATAATCGTGTTTAACATTCGCTGGTCGTAGTCGAACATATTTCTGGTACACTTTCATGGGATTAACAGCTTCACCTTCAGATACCACGGGAAACACTCTCTTAATGTTGGTCTTCGTATCGGGAAGTGTTATAAGAAGACATCGTGTGTCTTTTTGGACAATATCTTGTATTTTTAGTGAATGTAGCTCTTGGCGCCTGCATGCACCACACACGCCAATGAGAAGAGCAACCTACGAAATTAAATATGAATCTGATGTAGTATGTCATTAAAGTATGATTAAACTCATTACTTTGATTAATAAACACTTCTTATCGTCTGCATTTATCAAAAATGTATTAATTTGTTGACGCGTCAAAACTTTTGACTTTGTGGGCTCGTACCCTACTGAATTTCGTTTCAAAAAAGCTACGACTCTGGCGAATTTGTTTATTTCTATATTTTCTTTGACAGACAAAACAGCTTTTATCATCGAATATTTTGACCAGAGAGTAGATGGTTTTACTTCTTGCGACTATAATAGGGAAATACAAAAATAATCACAATAATAATTTACATAATATGTTATTTATATTGAATGTAAAGAATAGCGGCACTTACCTTTTCATGTAAATAGTTCAACATTGCATCTTCGTCTACAATTACAATGTTGTTCATTTCTTTCCATCGAATGAATGCTTCATATTCCTTTTCATAAATTTGACGCGATTTCACTGGAAGTAAATCTAACACAATTTTCTTCGCTTTTTCAGATACAATTTGTGGATTCTGCATTTTGTACCGTGCAAAACAACGCGTCAAAATATTTTTGTTTACATTAAACAATCTGGTTACTATGGTCGCATAGTATTTAATTACAATTCGAAGCTCACTATTTTCGAAAAATATTTGCTCTGATAAAAACTTTGAATATTATGTTTTAGAGTGGTTTTAGGGAACTTTAACTAAAAAATTTTGTTTGTAACACGTACCTAAAGTCAGTTTTTTGAGACTCATCGGCTATTATGGACTCGGCTTCGCTTCGTCCATAAACAGCTACGATTCGTCCCAAAAAACATGATTTTAGGTACTTGTTACAAAAATAACTATTTCGCTATCGGTTTCATCACCCCATATGACCAGGTTGTCAATTTATCGCCTTGTGTTTTGTGTGTTTTTCATTTATTCTAAAATACAGATATGACAATATTACATATTAATACATTATGTTACATTTTACATAATATAATATGACAAATAACTCACGCTGTTATTTGTCTAATGCCTCCAGGTGTAGCTACAATTGTTTTTGTTTGATTTACGCGTATAAATTAATACGCAAAATACAAGTATTTTATGCTAAAAAAAGTACCATAAAAACAAAGAAATCCGACGTATTTTTTTTGAGTAATTGATCGTTGAAAATTTAAAAATATATTCTTTCAACGTTTTATATCAAATCAATCATATTGCAGTGGAGGTCTAGACGTAATTTTGAAATGGAACGTTTATCGCAGTTGAATTGACCATTCCACTGAAATAAATATCTTCGGGAGGTTTGCGTAGCGTTGATCAACTCGAGTTAAATTAATTTCTTAATTTTAATCTTGCATTACTACGAGTAGATTCCACGAGGGATTTCCGCCAGTTTATTATTTAATAGTAATACGAGTACTATATTATGAAAGTAGTAATTTATTTTCTGTATAACAACTAAATTTTCATACAGAAAGAATTACTACCACGAAAGTATTTTACTACATGACTTGGGACTTTCAAAGTGCATTATAATATTTTCATTCATAACGGTAGCCCTATAAAATATCGTAAACTATAATACGTTAAGGTTAAGCTGCATATTACAACAGCTCAAGGCGAAAACATTAATGGTCCTCGGTACCACATAATACGATACCTCCTCTAATTATTGTTAACCTCGTAAAAACAAATAGCTCTGAAGAATCTCTTAACAATTATTGGGATATTAATATTAATACTTCTTAAGAGATTATTAATTTTTAGCTCCCAAAAAAATTAGTAAGGTTATTCGTTTAATCTGTACATTAATTTATTTCTTTGTATATTCCCCTCTAACTCTCGAGTGTATCGACGAATTTCGATGCGGTTTCTTTATATAGTATATGAAATTATGAGTCCACACGATGGTTATATGATATTTATGTTTGTATGTGGGATTTTAAAATTGGATCTCCATCTTGAATTCACCAGTGAACTTTTTTAAAATATTTAAAAAGGTAGTGGGAGTTTGAACAAAACAAATAAAACTTCAGTTCAATCTTCTGTCGAAGATTTTTAATTGCTTCACGATTTTATTTAGACTAAAAACGTTATTTATTATTTAATAATAGTACTTTCACAATTTAATTTGTACAAATTTTTTTTTGTGCTTTTACATAACATTATAAAATTTTTTTTTCATTAAATTTGATATTACAGTTACTTGAAAAGCCGAAAATCAGCACAACACAAAATTATCGTCCTTATAATATTTGAACAATTTATTTAAGTTTTAGTTCATTAACTTGGATTTAAATTAGTAAATATAATTTTAAAATTTTTAAAAGAGTAGTTAAAAAGCAATACTATAAGTAATCATAATATTATGTTCAACGTTATGCTGTAAAGTTTCAATTTTGTGTTTATACCATATTTTAATAATGAACGGTTATTAAGTGATATTCCACAACTTCACGCTAAGTATCGCATTCACAAAATTAATAAAAATTTTATATCGTAATTTTTTAAGACCGAAATTTAAATTTTATGTTCCTTCCATTTTTTTAGCAATTAACTATAATACGAGATAAAATACATCTCTTAATTAAGAGTCTTAAAATTTCAATTTTAAGAAATAAAAACTAATGAGGCCACGGGTTCGAATTTCTGTTAGCTCAAATTTACTTGTACCGTACCGGCTAGAAATTCCAATAAATAGATGTAACCATTACTTCAAAAATGGGCTATTCATGATAGCAACCTACATTTATGGCTTTCCTAAAAATTAATTGACCTGATAAATTGCATTTGGATGAAATTGATATTGCTTGAATTGTTTGATTCTCAAACAATTTTATCAAATATTATGGAATATAACGGAATGTTCTACTTCTTTAAAATCTGTTGATATGTTCTGTGCGAATTTTTTTAAATTACTTCTGCGGGTATAATAATTGATTTTACATCTTTAGTAGCTTGCTGAGGTAGTCCTCGATGTTCCGGTACCCTATTGTTTATTGTTATGAAGGCAAGTCATTAACACAGGGGGACCGACGACTTTACATGCCATACTCGTAGATCATGTAGTACTTTTGTGAGAAAGTATCCAAAAATCAGATTTTTTTTGCTTGAACCCTTTAGATTGGCATCGCAAAAGTGTTCCTTAGTTTTCGACATCTGGCTCGGACCCAAACATAGGTAAATTTGCCAAAAAACATTCAAAAAAAACCACAAACGTTTCTAATTCATCCAATGTGCAAAATAGGTATTAGTAAAGTTAAATAAAATTGTGAGGACAATTTAAAAAATATATTTATGTAACCCTTAAAGTTCGTCTGTTAATTAATAAGTTCTTAATAAGTGTCTATTAAGCAAAAAATCTCGGAGTATAGAGAAAACTGGAGATCACATGTCAACAGAATGGAGAACAGAGGAATTCCAAAGAAAATGCTCTCATATAACACAAAGGGAAGAACAGATATCGGCAGTCCAAGAAAGTGTTGGAGCGATGGATGAAGGCGAAGCAGGCAAATACTGCCTATACATTGAAAGGAAGAAGAAGAAGTCCTTAAAGTTTCCAGATACTACAGCTTTGCAAGCAGTATCAATTTTTGAATAAAAATAATTTATAATTAAATTTCGAATTTTAAAATTAATATTAAAAAGTTTTCATTAAGTAGGAATCTCCTTAATCAAAGTAGCTGTGCGTTACTTGCGTCAATACGGGATATCTCTAGAACCATAAGGTACTAGCGCCTGCGGCGCTAGACATACGTATAGTAAACAGAACCAACACATTATGAACAATTTTTTTATTATTTCAACTTTAAAATGACTGTGGGCATGTAACCGACGTTGGAGAAAATGTTTGTTGCTCCGAATGAAGTCATTTGAAAGCATGAGTTGTACTTGCGAATGTTTAGCAGGAAGTGTTTTGAAATTGCAGTGGTGCCAGTAAGATAACTTAGAAGCGGCTCAGGTGGATCAATCAGCGGTGGCAAAACAACTTTGCCGTTCGAACAACACATTCCTGGTGATTCCTTAGCGAACTTCGAAACACGACAATGCAAGCAAAGTTTGTTCATAACACCTATTGCTACATCCTCGTGATTCATGTAATCGTAGTTTTTGTCGTAATTAAATGCTTCCAATGTTAAATTCAATTTTTGTCTTGATGGAACTAATCCCAAAAACGGTTTGCCCGTCCATTTCTGGCGTAAATAAGAGCGCTACATACGTCCAAAGTTTTTACACAATTTTCACTTTTCAATTAATCTTCAGGTAAAGTTAAATCTTCCGCAAATAGGTGGATCTTCCACGAAGAGGTGGGTCTGCGTCTTCTTGCACAATTCCGGCGAGTTTTTCTTTAGAAAACCAATTATATACAAATTAATCTTCAGGTAAAGTTAAATCTTCCGCAAAGAGGTGGATCTTCCACGAAGAGGTGGATTTGCGTCTTCTTGCACAATTCCGGCGAGTTCTGCGACCTATATAAAGTCTTCCTCACAGGGGGAAGACCATAATAGATCGGTGAAGGCCATAGTTGTTCGGCCTTCGGCCTCACAGGGTGAAACCATAATAGATCCGTAAAGGCCATAGTTGTTCGGCCTGCGGCCTCACAGACCGGACCATAATAGATCCGTGAAGGCCACAGTTGTTCGGCCTTCGGCCTCACAGACCGGACCATAATAGATCCGTGAAGGCCATAGTTGTTCGGCCTTCGGCCTCACAGACCGGACCATAATAGATCCGTGAAGGCCAAAGTTGTTCGGCCTTCGGCCTCACAGGGCGGACAATAATAGATCCGTGAAGGCCAAAGTTGTTCGGCCTTCATCTGTCATCCGTCATCTGTCATCTCATCTGTCATCCGTCATCTCATCTGTCATCTGTCAGCTGTCATCTGTCATCCGTCATCTGTCATCTCATCTGTCATCTGTCAGCTGTCATCTGTCATCTGTCATCTCATCTGTCAGCTGTCATCTGTCATCCGTCATCTGTCATCCGTCATCTGTCACCCGTCATCCGTCATCTGTCATCTCATCTGTCAGCTGTCATCTGTCATCCGTCATCTGTCATCTGTCATACATACATACATACAGACACACATACATACACACATACATACATAATCTTCATGTAAAGTTACATCTTCATGTAAAGTTAAATCTGTATGTGCAAAATGATTTTTAGGTTATGTAGTTAATGCCGTCACTTTGACACTATCGGGGGGCCCATGGGGGCTATTCAACACTATCAGGGTCACTCTCTAGGTTATGAAAAGGGGGCCCGTCTTGCTAAAACGCGCACTATTTATGTTTTACCCTGTATATGCAAAATGATTTTTGATAATTTTAAAAATATTGTGCAACGCTACTGACTATAATATGTCAATGTCATTTTTAAGGTTAGTCAAAGTTGTGCCCCCTATTTGTCGAGCCGCTACTGACTATAATATGTCAATGTCATTGAATTAATCTTTTAGCGTAAAAATCGCATCGTAACTATGACAACAACTGTGACCTGAAGTGTTTAACTGCTGATGACCGTCTTATGGTGACGAATTACTAAATTCAAAGACGACGAAAAGTTTACTATTGAATGTCGCCAGATCTCGTGAAAGTTTCAACGCCCACAGTTACGGGGTTTAGGCGTCTATGCGGAACATACATATATACACACATATATACATACAAGCATTTTTATAGATAAGATTACGAAGGAAATGATTGAAGTATTGGATAGTATTATTGAGGAACTAATGATCAGCACATAGATTATCCCAAAGATAATGCTTCAAGTTAGCGTGTTTGCTTCCGTGAAGTCTTCAGGCCCTTTTAAAAACCACGATATCTCCGTAACCATAGATGTTGATGAAAAAATTAATGAAGCACTACTGAAGTACTTCCAATTACGATATATTTCGGAGAAAGTGCTTCCAGTGTGCCTGTCCACTTAACAGAGCATTTGTATAGTCTATGATTTCTTGTTCAAAGTTCACATTAGAAATATCTGTTGCAAAGCTCGTCACACGTTGGGGTTTATTTGACCACAAAGTAGGGATATTTCTGAAAAATGTTAAATTGCTTTTAAGTGTATGGTCTCTATATTATATCAAATAATTCTCTCCTCCACTTCCCCAAGAGAAGCCAGTTATGGAAAAAAATCCGTGAACCAAATCCCGAAGGATTTGATTAAAAAAAAATGTAGGGATATTACTGCCCGTTGTCTTCTACTAGTCTCGAGATGATGTTCGAGAGTCCAGGATGAAGCGGTTCTAGAATGAGTCACGATATCGAGAAGTTTCGTGGAACATAAACTAATCGCAGTTGTTGAAGTGCGCATAGTTAATATGTCAGGATTCGAATCCATATTGAGGGAAATATTTTACAACATACCACCTTTCTAAAATTTCATTTTCGTTGCATTAATTTAAATTTATGTAACATTGATTTTTAATATTATAAGGATATTCAAGACGGTTGTCATCTTAAGCGGTTAAGTGCGTTGCTGCTAATGTTGAATACCTGGTTCGACTTCGGGCGCAGTAAAACTTTATTCTGACCTCTCCCCCCGGCAGGAAATGGCAAACCACCGAGGTGTAATCTGCCTGGTACAGCCTCTCTGAAGATGAAGTGTATATACACTTCCCGCGGTTTGGGGCCCGTGTTAAGCAGTAGGTCTCCTATGCATATGATAATACTTCAAACGCACAACACATTCATAGGAGAGAGTTCGCCAATGCCTGAAATCAGGTACGACAACCTAAGAAGAAAGATAATATTCATTGCGCACGGACACCTTGACCACGAAGACCATAAGGTGGCGACCATGAAACCCCGAAATACAACCCCGGACGTAACGTCTACGCCCCTAAATGTATCCATTCAAATCGGGTAGCATCCATACCCTCAGGAATATACTACTGTAAACCCTTTGCAGCCCCACGCTTGGGCGCAAATTTAAGATGCTGTGATCCTCGTAAAATAATTTTTTGTGTGCCCCTTAGTTGGGTGCCAAATTTAAAATGCTTGGCTTCACACCTTGTATGATTTGTCACACTTTGGGCGAACAATTTAGATGCTGTGATACTTATCTTGATACTTATACTGATAGTGGTAACGCCAATAAATCGTGTCGATAATAAACACGAGTTATTTTGGAAATGTTCATAGAATCGTGTATGAATGCTTCTTTTTGAAATTAAACGAATCGTTAAATTGTAGTATTTTAATGCTGAATTAATGCTGTACAAAATATGCATGTACCAACACTTGTTGTTTTTGGACAAAATTTTCTACTTAACGGACGCCTATTGTTCGATTGTTGATACAAAACTGAATTATTGTCCAAAAATCGCGAGTTTATATGCGCAAAACACCGGCTATAGAATTATCCATAATATTTTGTAATACACAGAAATTGTTATTTGTCGAAATATTTACAAATTTGGTTTCAGGTTATGTTTTTACAAAATTTTCATAAAAATATCTACAATTCCAACTTAACGATGCATTTCCAATAATCTGTGGTACAACTCTTAATGAACGCATGAAGCACGTAATTAATTCATCTCAAAAGATTCGAGAACTCAAAAATGTTTGCAAACTTGGCCTTCGGTATTTGTCTTTACGTTGGACACGATTTGTTGGTTTACCAAAAATATCTGTATCGTATCCCAGTTCTAAAAGATTAAACTGCATACTTTGGATCATGACAATACATATGAAACCCTTTTTGCGCATACAAATAATTTAAAACACACTTGAGGGTCGATGCGATGTTCTAAACGGGACTCCATAACCTTGCGCGGTACGCACTAAGCATTTCCTCTACATGGCACTACTATCACACGATATACAGTGGAACTCATAACTTTTCTGATAAAATTTCCTTGCAATTATCAATGTTAAAAGGCTAAAGTATAACCAAAGTACCTGAAATATCATCATTACAAGCTCGTACTGTTATCCGAAGACTTCTCATGATGGTGGATTTCGACAATGTACTACGGAATCATTGGAATACAGGGCATTGGTCGGACGTATGCTTTGCTCATTGTTTGTTGATTGGTGGAATGAATTGGGAATTCCTACTACAATTCTGCTAAATAAGTGTTCCAGCGTATCAGACCAGACTGAAAAGTATTTTTGTGATCGGTTATTATTATATATGGGCTCGAAATGATTAAACCAATGTAAACTAAAATAAATTCGTTTATTAGACAGGAAAAATAACTCAATAACAATTCATTTATATCGCGCGTGTACAAGGTTGTCGTATGTGTGTCGTTGCTGAATTGTGCGCATGGCTGGGCCCAGTGGCGTAACATTGGACACAATATTATCCCCCCCCCCAAAACTACGGGTTGAGCCGTTTTCTAATTCTTTCTGATCTTCGGGGTTCCGGCTGTATCTCTGCCCCGAATGTAGGTGACTGTGATTTGGAGGCGAATTTCGGCTGTAGCTGTGGGGACTTTGTTAGAACCTCGGGACTACTTTCTTGTGTCGGTGGTGGTTATCTTGGTGTGGTTGGTGATAGTACCTCTGTAGGGTCATGTTTTGGCAGCTCGTATGGATCTGAAAATAAATTTTTAGATTGCTGCGTAGGCATTTGTCCTACGTATGGCAGTATTTGGTCGACGTGTCTACTGTATCTTCTTTGGCCGTCATCGATATCGTAGTGTAGGGAACCATTCCTCCCAACAACTGTACCCCATTTCCATCTCTCGGAAGGAGATGAGTAACTTCTGACTTGTACCTTATCTCCCACTTCAAAAACTTTTTCTATTTTGTCTGGAAGTGTTGATTTTTCGGAAATTTCACTTGAAACATCTCTTCTGATTAGATCAAGTCGAGTACGTATGTTTCGCCGAAACATAAGTTCTGCTGGGCTAACTTTGGTGGTCACGTTCGGAGTTCGACGATTTTGCATTAAAAATCTGAATAAACATATATAAGCATTTCCTCTACATGGCACTACTATCACACGATATACAGGGGAACTCATAACTTTTCTGACAAAATTTCCTTGCAATTATCAATGTTAAAAGGCTAAAGTATAACCAAAGTTCCTGAAATATCATCATTACAAGCTTGTACTGTTATCCGAAGACTTCTCATGATGGTGGATTTCGACAATGTACTACGGAATCATTGGAATACAGGGCATTGGTCGGACGTATGCTTTGCTCATTGTTTGTTGATTGGTGGAATGAATTGGGAATTCCTACTACAATTCTGCTAAATAAGTGTTCCAGCGTATCAGACCAGACTGAAAAGTATTTTTGTGATCGGTTATTAAACGATGAATTATTATGAATAGCCCACTAACATGAACGTGAAACTTAATGTATAAGTTAAACGAATATGATGAGTTTGATCTTATTTTAAAGCATACCACAAATTCAAGACGAACATGATGTGGATAATTAACAACTTGAATTTAAATTAATAGGTTTGATTTAAAATGTATAGATGATCTTTTGTATTTTATATGAATGTTATTGGCTTTTTTAGTATACGTATGTGAACAGGTTTATCTGTTTTAATAAATAATAATAACAGTAATATTTTCTATAATTGGCTTTGCGTGTTGGAGATCCAAATCAAATCTATACATACATCAATTTGAACAATAGATGGATTTAATATTAGAATTAAAGAAGTTATAAACAATACAAAAATAAATCATGCTAGCTACTTATTATATTATGTAAATATTGCTTATAAGTAATAATTATTTATAAACCCGGTTTAAATTTGAAATCGTTAAGGAGAAAGGACCAATTAATGTTATAATTAATTTTACGTTGTTCTAATTTGTAGTCTTTCTATTATAACAAACCGCGAGCCGCCACTGTCTAAGTAATACTTTAGCAATTGGTGCAAGCGGGCGTTAGTAAACTTGGCGAACAAATTGATAATATTAAAGATCGTTCATTAAACCATTTTGAATTTAAAATACCGTCATGAATAATTTATTAATTTGATGCAAGAATGCAAAAAGCACTTAAAACGGTTAACTCCAGATTTTCTTCATAAAGGGTTAGTTCATTACACCAATAAATCTTTTTTTTTATTATTCTGTAATCTATATGTTATTGTATTAATAGTGATTTTTGAAAGCGATTGTACGATACGAAATAATGAATTTAGACAAAACTTGTACCCATTTAGGACTATTGTATTATTAATTTATTGACACAATATTATTTAACTACGACATTTAGGATTAAGTAATTTGAAAATATATAAATAATGAAAATACAGGGTGACAAGATAATTTTTAGAAGTGAAAAGTATAAAGGTATCGAATCTCT
Source organism: Podabrus alpinus (assembly GCA_932274525.1). Lineage (NCBI taxonomy): Eukaryota > Metazoa > Arthropoda > Insecta > Coleoptera > Cantharidae > Podabrus > Podabrus alpinus. The sequence goes on along the minus strand of OW026457.1, from coordinate 58,738,933 downwards.
GTAAAACCCTGAAAATTGCTTTGCTGTATACAATAAATGAATCCAAAATATGAAAACCTAGTAATGACAGCTACTCAACACTAACATTCAATTTCCGCCAACTTCTCAAATTTGACATTTTCTTAAACACTTCCATAATTGAAAAATTTAAAAAGCATTTAATTAATAATGAAAAACTTTGGCAGTGATAAATATTATATTCTTTCGCAATTCTATCAAGTCGCCCTAAATTACTTAAATTATGTTTATTTATTTTATTATTACGTATTTCTTTATTTTTGTTGCGGTTTTCTTAACTGATCAAGTTGAATTATAAATGATTTTCAATAAAATTAAACTGATAAAAAGTTTGTTAACTCATAAGTTGCACTTAGATTCATTGGATTAACTGGAAGTCATTTTGGTTGTCCGGTGTCTCTTACTAAACCCACAAACTTCGTTAAAGCCGTTAAACTTGCGAGTTTAGACATACAGTAGTCTGGCAGAGGTTTAACTACCGCATTGTTTCCAGTTTCAAAGTTGTGTCACTTTTGATCTCCAAATCTATTGGCAGGAAGGAACCAAAAACATTTTATATCAATTTTACTTTCAAACTACGTTATCCAACCCATCCAGATCCTGAACATTTTCAATAACACAAAGTTATTGTTGCACTGGCAGTGTCTTAAAATTATATTTCGAATGATTAATAATGAAGTTTTAGAATATTAATCTTATACATCGTTTAAAATAATTAATACATCTTAAAAAAATATGTGAAAAACTCATACAATTTAATTTTCATCAATTATCTATTCAATTAATTGTACAATTTTGACACCTTACACGCAAAGGCACAAATACGAAGCTACGAAAATATGAAAATTGTAAAAGAAATCTTAGACTGTCATTTTAAGTAAAGATGCGGAAACGTATTAATAATCCTTACGCTCCTACCGAAAAACTCTCAAAAGACTATTGTTAAAAATCCTTCATTTTATTCGTTGAATTATAGTCGGATGGTACGTTCGTCACAATCCGTGAAGACAATAACAAAATCTTTGCTTTCTTTGGGCTGTCGCAGTCATTTTTCATGGCAAACAATAGCCAAGTACAAATAAAAATTTCAAAGCTGAAAGTACCTAGACGATTTAAGAAATAGTTATAACAACATTATTTAACAAAAACAAAACTTTCTTCATTTATTACTTTTGAAATATTGTTAAAATGCTACGTAATAATTTTTATACAAATTTGACGTTTGCTTTCAAACGAAAATGTAATATATGGCTTACTTTTTTGCTATTATTACAAAGAAACTTTTTGAAAAATAAAAATTTTTAAATTGATTACGATAAAAGTGCAAAAATACTTACAGTCGCAAAGGATTACAAAGTTGGGGTAGGCGTAGCCGTTAAGCTCTAATCGCTGTTTTTAAATTTCTTGCTGAGCTATAAGTATTTTCTTACTGTTTTGCACACATTCGTCTTCCTTTTATCGATTGAAATTAATAAGACGGTCCTGACCATTTACTTCGCACGTGATTGCAGAAAATTAATTAGTTGGTTTTGTCCTTTATGGTTAGTTTAGTTTGGGTTTGTGGTTGCTAATAGATGGGTTAGTTCATTGTGGATAATATACCGAGATTATTAATATATAGTTCACAAAGTTCGAATTTGATCTCTTCTTCATCGAGAAGTATCTTCTTCATTATTATTAGTTAGTTGAACATGCAGTCCAATTCTAAACTTTACGATTACTGGTTCCTGTATTATTATAACTTTGAAAGTCCGGTGGAATATCACTAATAAGTCGTTCGTTATTGTGGCACTGCTACTAATCCGGCGTTTTCAATGTGCAGTCTTAAATGAAGAGTCTATATACTCAACGTTCTATAGTTCAGCGCTGATATTGCATAATTGGGTATAAGCCAGTCTAAAACGCCATTTCAAAGTGCTATTGCGTTAATAAATGAGGACAAGCTGGAAAACATTTTGTTAACCTTATTAGGACCTCTAAAAATACCTGCTAATTTCGCATCCTTTATCAACACCGGATTTCGCCGCCAAAACCGAATATCTCGGTTTTAGTGCACTTTAGAGTAAAATGTTAAGCTTTTGAAAATAAAATAAACTACATTATCTATAGAAAAACTTTGACATTATTTCTGCTAATTAATCGAACGGTTATGGAGTTTTAGCCATCAGAGCGCGCGGTATATATTTAAATCTTTTATTTTAGGATACCATTAATGTAATATATTCCGCTGGTTCTATAATATGTACAATGTATGGATGTCCTTAAGGTATTTTAATAAATTTACTTTTATATCAAACTTGATCTTCATTGTACCTATAAAGGTATATAGTAAGTGCCTACGAAAACAAAAAGCGAGCAAGACACGGAGGAACTAGCAGCTTACGACTGCCATACACAGAGGGGCTGCCTATTGTTAATGTACATATTGCCGTGATAAGCTACTGTAATTTTTTTTATTTGTATAGCGGGGTAAACAAACGGCACTTTTTTTTCTTCCCGGCTACTCTGCAATGAGACTCTAATTGTGGGCGTGTCAATGGTCCGTTTGTGAGTAACTAAAAACACCTCATCGGTTTGCCACCCATTCGCAACCTATTCAAATTAAAAATTGACCTTTGCAAATACCTGAATCGATTTGTACCGTTTGTGCTGTATTTAATTTATGCAAAGAAAACTCAAATAAATTTCCTCTTCAAATAAAATAACCGATTCATTTATTAAAACAAAATTAAATCATGGAAACAAAATTATCAAATTCAAACAAAACAAATCAAGTGTACAATTTAACTTATTATAAATAATTCAATACCCCCAGATTTAATCGCACTAATTAAATTTATCATAAAATATTGTCTAACGATCGTTAACTTTATCACGCACAGATTATAGTCTTACCGGTTTCACTGCCGTAGAAGAGAATTGGTCCTTGTGTTTGTATGTCGCCTACGTAATGTGGTCCAACTTGGCATCATCCAATTACCGTTCCAATCACATAACCATCGCCAACCGTAAGTACTCAATTACTTTTCCAATTTAAAATCTTCCAAACCAAAAGAAAACAAATTCGTCCTTACTATGATGGACATCAAACGAATCTCAACGTCAAAAAAATACGCCCTTCTTCATTTATGGGCGCCACGTTTTACGGACATCCAGCGAATCTCTCAAAAATAACCAAAAAAACAAGTTATCAATAATCAAAAATACGTCCTTCTTCTACTACGGACATGCAGGAAGTCCCTCAAAAATCATTCCAATTTCACGTCCGCCCTTCTCTCTCGACACCATGCCTCCCACCAAATTTTCTAGACCGGCGTATTTTAACCAATTTTCAAAAACTTGTTCGAATTATTTGTCTCTTTACCTTGGCTTCACTTTTAGTTTATACCTCGTCTTAACCTATTCGCGTTATCTAACTTAACAATTTTGAAGTTACTTGATTTGTTTTTCAAACAGCCTAAACATTTACACGAATGAGTCATAATTTTGTCTCTTTATACCTTTCAGGAATGAATCAATTTTCCGAGGAGACTTAATTTTTGTTTGTCAGATATTAATCAAACAGCTCTTTAAAAAATCAAAGGTACTTGTCTGACTTAGGTACAGTTTCAATGAGAGGTTTCTTAACCTATTACCTTTTAAAACAAAAGATGTGTTTTTCGTTCGAACTCACCCCTTGGATCATTACAATATTTTTGAAAGCGGTGCCAATTAAGTGCCACCGTAGACGTGAAATTATATTGCCGATATTATTAAAGAGATACCGAATTTCTATACGACTGAACATGACGTATAACATAAATTTGATAAATATTCACTTTAAATTCAGTAGTCATGTATTTATGAGACATAATTTATATAAAATATCATATTACGACGACGTATATTGAGTAATTATTTTACTCCAATTTGCTTCTAAGGAGGTTCCATTGTATAAAAAATTGGGGACAGGCTGAAATAAATATTGTTATCATTACTAGAATCTGCAACAAAACAAATAGCTTTACACCGTCTAGCGATCGCAGGTACACTTTATAGTGTACACTTTAGGGGTAGACTTTAGAGCAAACTATAAAAATTAAAGCAGACTAAATTATTTATAAAAAACTTGACATTTTGCTCTCAAGTTCATTCAAACCGAGATATTCACGAATATACATAAAAATGTTATTCTTCGCGCGTTTCTTTCCTATGCCGGTTAAATCCGGTGGCACTAGAAGATGGAAAATTAGTATATTTGTTTAGAGTTTCCAAAAATGATAATAAAATTTATTCCGGCTTGCCCCCATAGTTTTACACCATGGCAGCTTCTTGCAAGCAAATTGCAGTATAAATTCTGATGGTTTTCAAACCCGTACCATTGTTCCGGATTTCTTGTCTGGGCTAGTGCGAAAATTTAATTAAAATATTTTGCACTTTGATCTAATAATAATTTCCCTCTACAAATGAAATTAAGCGAGTAATAAACAAAAAACACGTTGGCGGAATAAAATCTCTGATTGGAGCAGAAGCCGTCAGAGGACTTGAGAGGATTTTAGAGGAATTTTGAGCTATACAAAACATATCACCAAATTTGAGCTTTTCAGAATTTTTTTACAAGCTCCAGCCATTTTTGCAGCTTTATTACTTGTACCCTTGGACGTATTGGTTAAATACTTACAAATACTAACTTGGTTGAATACTAACCAATACGGTCAGTAATCAGTAGAATCAGTGGCGGCTCGTGGGGTTCTACAGTGGTGGTGCCAGAATTTTTTCTTTTGATGGGTTTATAAATTTAAGTCCAACCGAAAGAGATTTTCTCCGAATCCAAAGGAACTGTATACAGTCCTGTATACAGACTTAAATAGCAGTTTAAGGGGGTTTACGCACCGTGACCGATAAATTTTTTCGATTTTTTTTTATTACATACTTTTATAGTTTGGGGTCTTGAATATGTTTACAAAAAATATTAAAGTAAAATTCATCAAATTACCCGAATTATAACGGATTTTCTATAATGGTGTTTATTTTGTACTTTATATAAAAAATACAAAAATAAATTTAACAAATTTAAGTTGTAGTTGTCTGTAATTGTCTTTAGAAGTCCAAAAAACCAAAAAAAAAAAATTAAAAATTTGTTAAAAAAGGATATTATTAAAAATCGACGTTTTAGTCCAACCTCAAAATCGAATTGATTGTGAAAAAGGAGCTTTAAAAGTTTTTTCTTAGAAATTGCGGGATTACTTCCCCGTCTGGGGTTGATAACTAATTTACTACTTAGTATATGTTTTTTATGGCGGGTGCAGTTAATACAAGGTCTTCAACTGACATATTTGCTGCACAAACAAATAATATTAGATACAAAATCCCTAAAATTGTTGTTTTTTATTTATTTTGACTAAATTATTATGCTAATTTTTATTTAAAAATGTTTTCAAAAGAATTTTGTTCTTTCAACCATCACCATTTAGTCATTTTTTTTAATTTTACATTTTCGAGGTTCCGACCATAGCCTGGCATTCATAGAGAACAAAATGTACAAAAATTCGTATATTTTAGATAACTACGTCGGTCAAAAACATTGCGCCCGATTGGATAGTCATTTCGAAACGTGAGTTACGCGTTGATCTATTACCTGTATAATTTCCAATAAAACGCTTTGCAAACATTTTAGATGTTACTTTAGACATGAATAAATAAGAATCCTAAAAATCAGCTTGCCGGAAATGCAACAAGTTAAATAGAACACACTTCAAGATAAAATATTTATTACATTTATTAAATTAAAGAATTTTGCATTACGAGCAAGTTGAACAAATCCAAATTAAATTAGTATAAGAAATATTTTAAGAATATTGTAATTGAAATTTATAACATAGAGATAACATTTTTAATAAAGTTGACGTTATTAGATTGCATGATAATAATTATAATATATTAACATCTATACTAAAATTTAAAAAATAAGGAAAAGCTTTTACTAAATTGCAGGATATATAAAATGATTTTTGAAATAATCAAATCAGGCAATGGTCTACCCAATTTTTGAATTTTAATCTTTTCCTCCAGCCAACATGAGCAAAAAGGCTTGCTTAAAATGTTTTTAATTTTATTCATTATTAAATTAATATGTATTAACAAGTTTAATTAACTTCACTAATAATAAATTATCAGACAAATTATATGTATAACTCAACGCGGTATTAATAATTGCACATAATGAAATCAGAGATATTAGGAGGTAGCCTCATACAAACACTCGGCGGGTGTAGGTAGAATTGTTATCACGTACCCATATGCATCGCGCTACAATTACAGCAGTGGCCAGGAGTCGCGTGTCCACATTGAATTGGCTCGGTGTTGATAATTTATCTTATTGTAAAGTGCACATTTATCAAATAAAAATTACATAAATATGTCTATTCTATGTTTACGCTTTAAAGTGAGAAAAATGTTTAAGATTAAACAATTTTTAAACAAAATTAAATATTTTTTAAAAATTAAATAAAATATTTAAGGCCGTTTTGCCCAGCTAGTGCCATGGCTCTTTGGCTCATTATAACGAGCCGCCACTGAGTAGAATGAAGATATTATTTCTTTTCTCTTTAATATCAGATTTACATTATTTAAACTTCTTCTTCACTTCACGGTGTAGGCTATCATATGTAGCCTGTTCCGGTGCACATCTTTTCCTCGGTTGACCTACATTTCTTCTTTCTGATGGTTGGTGATATCTTAGGGCTTCTACTGGCAGTCTCTCACTTGTCATTCGATCTAGGTGATCATTGCATCGCTTATTGTTGCCGTTAATTTAATCTGGCAGCTTACACTATATTGTATATTTAGTTCTTCTCTATAATGGCTTCGTTTCTAAGTCGGTCCCACTTTGTACATTCATTGCTTGCTCGCAAGAATTTAAATTCATTAGCTTGTATTTTGCTCATGTCTTTAGACGTTGATACATACAGTGACTCGAATAATAACTCGGGCACCTAATGAAATTGCATTAATCTTCTTGTAATTCGATTATTAAAGTAGAAAAAAGCGGTGTCAACTTACCATTTGATAAAGCAGTCCTTAAGTATACCAAACACCCAAAAAAAATTTATAAAAGTTAATAACCACAAAAATTCCAACGTTTAAACAGTTTAATGATAGAAATTATCGTTGAAAAATAACTCGGGCAATATTTTATTTTTGTCTTACATAAACCAATACATTTTTTTAATATTTTGTGGGGTACCCTTTACGTTTGATAACCTCATTCAAACGTTTGGGCATGTTATTAATAATTTTTTGTAAATAGTCTTTATCAATAAGGACCCATTCTTCTTGTAAGCGACGAATTAACTCTTGCTTACTGCGTATAGGGGTTTTTCTCATTCTTCTGTCCAATTCATCCCACAGATTTTCTATGGGATTAAGGTCAGGGGACTGAGGAGGTGGGTGTAAAACTTTAGGGCAATTATATAACAAATACTCCTGTACTAAACGTGATTTATGTTTAGGATCATTGTCTTCGTAATATTTAAAGTTCCCTTCTAGACCCATTTTCGTAACACTAGCCAGTAAATTGCTCTGCAAAAGCTGCAAATACTTAAACCTGTCCATAATGCCATCTATTATGACCAAATTACCGACTCCCTTAGTGGAAATAGAGGCCCAAACGAGCACACTTTGGCCACCGTGCTTTACAGTTCCACGCAAATTCTGGGAATCAAGCTCCGTATTACATCTACGCCAGACTATCGTTCGACCATCGGACCCAAAAACGTTGTATTTGCTTTCGTCAGCAAATACAACATTTTCCCACCACGATACATCCTTGCTTTTGTGCTCTCTGGCGTATCGTAAACGTTTCTTGATATTCACTTTACTTACAAAAGGTTTTTTACGAGCTACCCGGCCGTGGTAGCCTTTTCTTTTTAAAACATTACGAATTGTATCCGGATGCACATCTATTACTAGGTCATTTAGCACTTCAGTTTTTAACTTAGGGCACTAATTCTTGGGTTTTTTTTAACTTTACGAACAATATAATTCTCTTCTCGAGTAGTTAAGATACGCGGACGGCCACTTTTTGGTTTAAAGTCAATCCGATCTTCCACTTTGAAGCGTTTGATGATATCTCCCACGGTACTCTTACTTAAATTTAGTAATTTCCCAATTTCACGTTGTGATTTACCCCTGGCATTATGAAATATCACGAGGTGCCTTAAATCGAAATTAGTATCTGTACAATTTTTGCGTTCCATTGTAAGACATTCACTTTCCCGATTCAAACTGATAATAATAGTAACTGATGTCACCTTAGAACAGTGCAATAACTGCATTTTATTATCTTATAACATATTACGTCATTTTAACAGCACATCAAAATAATTCAAATGCTTGCCCGAGTTAATATTTCAAGGTTAATTTCATGCATTAAGCTGTTTAAACGTTGGAATTTTTGTGGTTATTAACTTTTTTAAAATTTTTTTTGGGTGTTTGGTATACTTAAGGACTGTTTTATCAAATGGTAAGTTGACAGCGCTGCTTTCTATTTTAATAATCGAATTATAAGGATATTAATGCAATTTTATTAGATGCCCGAGTTATTATTCGAGTCACTGTACATCTAATTATTTGAGCTAATTTATTTAAATATAATTTTAAGTAGATAACCTTACACGTACAACCTGGAGATCCACGCGGACCACCAGTGGAACGAGTGCAACAGTTAAGAACCGCTGCCCTAGAGGCTGTAAGATGAATATTTCGCAGTATGAATAATTCGGCATTCATAAAATCTGTTATCTAGCTAATGAGTTTTATAATTTATATTTCCATTTTTGATTCCTGAATTATCAATCAAATCGATACTAAATAATTGTATGCAATCCTATCGCGTTTATTAACGATTCATGACGACTTTTCCGTGTCGGTATGACCTTCTTCAGTCTCAATTTAAAATTTAATCCCAAGGAGATTCATTTAATTCCAAGAGGTCATAATATTAACATTTTTTTACTTATGTATTGTCTCGTCGGTTTCATACGTGCTGTGTTATCTTATGTTAGTATTATTTAGTTTATTGTTTTCGGTATCCCTATGCTCTCAATCCACTTATTAGTTTGATTTATTCTATATCTTAACGCAAGTCCTATTTTAATTTTATTGTGTGCTGATAATAGCATGCCGTACGTGCATGCCATATATTGGTTACTCTTCAACCTCCCATCTTTGCCTTACATTGTGTGGTGAGCGATACACCAATTTAAAAAAGTTCAACCGCCCCTTACGATTTATACAAAATAGTTTATTTTAATCAAAAACAACGGCGCAATGTTAAGCGGAAGAGGGCTTCATCACCAGCTAATTTGTCCATCGTCGGGTATACACCTCCTCAAAATGTTTCTATTCTTGTCTATTTAGCGCTATTGCCATCCATTCACGTCTCCTCTTCCGCTTTACATCATCTGTCAATCTTGTTTGAACCCGAGGTCTCCATTCTAGTACTGGTCGAGTCCATCAACTGTTCTGGGCTCTAGGGTAATTTAATTTTACTTTGGTCAAACGACTCAATACGTGTCGGTTACTTTAGACCTTCTTGTTTCAACATTCTGTATAATATTATAGCTATTTGAATCATCAATTTTAAACATGTTCTTCCCTTATATGAACCTATAATTCTACCAAGTTAGGAAAACAATACAGTGAAAGTGGTCCAATCGCGGTAATTCTGATACTAAAAATGCAAAATGTTATTAAGTAAATTCTAAAATTGAGTAACCAAGGTAACAAGAAATGTAAAAATAAGTAACTTAGCTCTAATTCTCTGATATGTTTAAGGGTTTTACAGTAACGAAGAGAAATAAAATCCTGATATATCTGAAAAGGTGTCAAGTTTATTGCATTTGTTACAATTTTACTGACAATAAAATAGATAGGAAAAATTTTATATATCAATTGTAAAAATGATAATTTAACATCATTTAAATAATAATTGTTCAAAGCTACTTCCAGTGATATGGAAATATATGACAACTTGGTAGAATTGTAGCTTTTCATGGATGACAAACATGATTCGAAATTAAAGATTCTATTTAAATAATTGGTTCCACCAATGTAAAAGAAAAACCATGGTCAACTAAATTAAGAAAGGAGTAACTTCTCTTATCATTACGGGTTTTGAAAATAGGCCCCACGTTGGGCGCCAAATATTATAAACGTACTTCCATTCCGCTCAAAACTGTGTCACAGTATGCTTCCCTCGCTCCTGGTTAATCAGAATGTGAAAGATACATAAATCAAGTAGTGCAGCATTTTAGAGCAGAGATGAAAACCAGCTCTTGCTGATCTCCACGTTTTACACCTTTGTAAATTAGAATTTAACTTTTTTGTGGTTTGGAGAAACTTGATTTTAGGTGTAACAAAGTTTATATTATACTCGTATATCATGTTACCTTCGTAATTACACAGAGTCAAATTTTCCCCTGAATGCTTTTGCATCAAATCTAAACTGTAATTTGGTATAATTATTCCGTGCTCAATTCACAAGACTAAACTAGGTTATAAAACTGCTGTAATATATTATTATAGATCTGGGAATAATTAGGTACTGAAATTTTATTATAAAATTAAGTTACATTAATTAAACCAGCGTGACAAAACTATATCTCATTAAACCTTTTCGCGGCGGAGAGTCGAAAGAAAACATCAATGCCAATACTGAATCCATTAATTTTAAAGACAAACCAACCTTGTTTAATTAATTATGGACGCCGTAGCCACAAAGTTAACTCGATGGGAACGACGGGTTGCAAAGATAAAAATATTTTAAATATAATTTACAAATAAATATTAAATAATAATAAATAAACTATATTTTAAATAATTCCAAAATTAATCTTTTAGTTATTTTCATTAATCTTTAATAAAGTGATTTAAAATTACTTAATACTCGATAGAATTAAAAAATTCGTGGGTTTATTAAGTTTTAGGGATGAACAACAAACACAAGGAGCAAATTCCTCAAGCAAGACGTATACCACAACCAATGTAAGCAATTACGCCAGACGCAATCGTTTCCCTCAGGTGCTTTTACAATGTTTGTGGTTGTAACTGTACAGTATCTCAATCTAATTGTTTCAAGAATATGTAATTTCTGTTGTTGCTTCGTAGTTTATTTTCGATTTCATACGCTGCATGTAATTTTCAAAGTTCATCGCAAAATTCTAATTAGGATTATTACAGTGCACATAACTGACGATATAATAATACAAATCAGAAATATTCATTAAATTGAAATGAAAAACAGAGAACTTCTCCAATATACATTAAAAACCAGCGCGAAGCGGGTCGTTAACTTTTTTAATCTTTAAGTTTCACCTACATGAACTACCCCCTTGGAAATTCAGCTTGATTAGATTTATTCCTAGTTAGTTGGTTCAGGCTGTAGTTAAACAACGGTTAATTTTATCTTTTTAATTCTCAAGATTGGGGATGTCATTTAGTAATGAAATATTTTATTTTTTGTAAGGCTCTAATTTTCAAGTCTTAAAAAAAGAAGTTTTCGTTTTTTAAGAGAACTACTTGATGTAATATTTAGAATAAATGATTTGAATTTAAAAAAGTTATCTGAAAAGGGATAAATTAATTAATAGCGAATAAAAAATAAATTAAACATTACGTTCAAACTTGGAGAATTATAAATATATTATGATAATATATAGTTATCTATTCTGTATTTATAAAATAATTACTAAAAAATACTCAAATATTTTTCAGCACAAAAATGGACAAAATTCCTAATGTAAAATATAGTGCTTTAAGTGTTTGCAAAAGTTTTTCTTATTCTATGACGAAAAGATTTGTTTAAATATTACTATGTGTCTGCCGAGTAAAAGGGGAAGAAATATTGATTATTTAAATTTGAGAAAATACAGATAGAAAAACAAAAAAGGTAGGTAAATAAAAAAGAAGTATATTTAATAAGGGTGGTTCGTTGGCCAGGACATTTTGCCGATTACAGTTGGTGAAAATATAGTTAACTAAATAATATATTATGCTACTGATTACCAATTTACGTATTACGTGATTTCGTAAGTAATGCGATTATCATTATTTGTTAATGAATTACAGGTGTACATTTGTTTTTTTGTTCTCTAAATTTATTATCGATCATAATAAATTAAACTTTAAAATTAAATGGTTAATTAAACATTGAAATTATTAATGTACTACTATCATCAGATGTTTTATAAACAGATTTTATGATTAATAAAACATAATTTCAATGTTGCATGAAGTACGTATTTAATTTTAAAATTTAATTTATCATTATTCTCAATACTTACTTAGTTAAAAATCATACCTATATTTAAATAAATTTTTTATCTATTCTCGACCTGAGTTTATAGTAGTAGAAACATACTACATCGAAAAGTGTAGATGAAATTTTAATTGTAACCAATAATAATAAACTTCTATATCGACAACAACATCTATAGGGATCACAATTGAAACGCATTCAGGCTAAGAGTAAACCGAGTGGTTTCCAGTGCTCTTGAGGATTGTGGTTCAAAGTGATGTAGCATTTATTAATCTCAAATCGCATGGGCCCTATTCGACATTAATCCTGCTGGCCCCAAGTAGCATTATAAATAGCCCTAAATACTTTCGTGGTTTGGAATCCACGTTAACGTTCATATCCCCATGTGTCCATCTCACATTTTCAACACGCAATGAACACAGGCAAGGAAATACAGGAACAGTATATATTTATTTATGTATTTAATGAAATGTCGATTGTACGTACAAATATCAATTACATCAAATTTGTTTAATTATATTGAAATGATATTTCCTCCTGCACAATTCGGGTGCGCCTTTATGTGCTGACAAAATACGAATTTTTAATTTAGTTTTATTCAAATTAAAATTTTATTAGAAATTCTTAAACTCCGATTCGACAATTGTCGGGTATACGAGCAGTTACATGTCATTTGCGATTCTCGGTAATTCTAGATTAGTTGAATATTGTGTAAACTTTTTATCAAATTTGATCCTTTTCAATATTTTCAAGAAGTTATATTAATAAGACAGTTATATTAAGTTAAGTTATATTAAGAGATGGTCATAGCTTTGGCAGTTAAGTGCAAAGAATATATAAGTTAAGAGAAGAGAATATCCCTAGTTAAACAAGCGCAACACGGCCCTCTACCGTTTCTCGACGTCTAGATGGCAAACTAAAAATTTACCGCGAAATTTGAATAACCATAGCATTTTAATGTACTTTGAATTTTCTTTTAAAATTATTTTTTCAAGTTCTAAAAAATTTATTTATTAGATATTTTCTATAGTAAACATACAGTAATAGGCAGTTTACATAGAAAATATCATTTAAATAAATTTCTCAAGAATTTGAAAAAATGATCTGCTCAACATGATAAATATGAATAAAAAGTCATAAATCGAATAAAAATATATATTATTAAACAAAAATATCACATATCATGAACAGAAATAAAACCATAACATAATAAAATATGAAACTTGAAACAAATAAAAGCAATATTTTGCATAAAAATGTCAATTTTTAATTATAATCTATAAATTTTAAAACAACCTTATATACAATATAAATTAGTAAAACTCAAATTTTCCATAATATAATAAAACATCGAGATCGAATCATATTCGAACTTACATGCCAGAAAAAATATTAATAAAAGCATCTACAAATTTTAAAAAATAACAATGTATTCAATAACAAAAGGAATGATCAATGCAAAGGAAATTTAATTATGAATAAATAGAATTAATTCTGAAATAAGTCCATAAGCAAACACTATAAAAGAAAATCACAAAATTTCTATTAATTTAAAAAAAATCACAAAACATCTATAATAAATCAGTTCAGTTAGTTTACATCAGTTTACATACATATATGTTCAAACTATGCAAACTTGTGAGGGTTAAATTGAATCTTGCACTTTAATAGAGTTACGTGTATTTTTTGAAAGATGGGGAACATCAAAAATTGTCACTATAGGCTGATCATTAACAAAGAAATAATATGAACTTTGTCTAGGGCGTTTCTCTGAACATAACTGAGATAAAGCTGACCGATCGGTAGCACATTACGTTGCTAAAATATTTAATCCGATCCCCCAGAAGTTGTAATATTATTTCTTTAATAAGAGCCTTTAAATGCTGGGTTGCAATAGTATTTGCACTGAAATAATAAGCGATAACTTGTTTCCATTGTTTTCTTGCAGCTTTAATCATGAAAACAACCACTTATGATTTGTTTGTGATGTTCGTAATGAAATCCTTGGCGTAACGACACTTCGTCAAATAATAATGCACAGTTCCGATCTCTACATTTCATCTTAGAAATTTGGACTTAAAAACTGCCAACTGGATTAAAAACTTGCGAGCACTAAACGATTATTATTATTTGTTTGCTTTCCTTTAACTAAGCCGCGTGCCATTACTACACGTGTGAAAACCTAAAGATAAAAAGAAAAGAAATTCAAATTATGTAGTATGTGTAAAATCGTCTCCTCACCTTGTAATTAACGAACAATTACTTTTATTTCTTCGCTTTAACTTCTTTATTACATTTTTAAACACAAAATTCTTATAACCTGAAAATTGGTGAACGAAATAGAACTGAATTAATAAATAAACACCAAATACACAATAGAAAAATCACTAGAAGTTCGTAAAATACGAATGGATGCGAAGATTTTTCCGAAAAACGGCGAGATGGCAAGCTTCGTTAACTTTCGTGTGTTTCTCGATTTCAAATCTCACCTTCACCCCCATGGTTAAGTGCGTCTACTGCTAATGCGAAACGCTCGGATCGAATCCGGGCAGGGCAAGAACTTTATTCTGGCCATCTCTCCTCGGAAGGCAATGGCAAACCACCGAGGTAATTTGCCAAGAGCGCTCATCTCAACATGAAGTGTATTACACTTCCCGTGGTTCGGAGCCCACGTTAAACAAGTAGGTCCTCTATGTATGTGAAAATACTTGGAACGCACATCACATGCATAAAAAGAGATGGGTCACGACGTTCGGAAACGAACAATACAATACGACTTAGTAGTAGTATATTAATAAACTAAAATGAAACGAGAAATAAAAGATAATGCGTTATAAAGGAAAATTGAGGTAGAAATAAATCAAAGGACTTAGAGGCGATCGGCTTTACG
This sequence comes from Podabrus alpinus, assembly GCA_932274525.1. Classification (NCBI taxonomy): domain Eukaryota; kingdom Metazoa; phylum Arthropoda; class Insecta; order Coleoptera; family Cantharidae; genus Podabrus; species Podabrus alpinus. The sequence goes on along the minus strand of OW026457.1, from coordinate 58,723,727 downwards.
ATTGAATATTTGAAATTTGTTACAGTGAGTTGTCCTAAAAATTTATAAAAATGTTTCTTATGTATTATATTTGCACGGGTTAGTTTTTTTTATCAATTTTGTAAGAACCGTTTTCTTTTTATAATCGAAATTGTAATTTTAGTAAGAAAGTTGATTATTCATTTTAATTTAAGATAAGCACCAAAAAACTGACTTTATAAAATTTACTTTACGTTAATAAAAACAGCACAATCCCAAAACAAGCACTTGAATACAGCCCTAGAGGAAGAAGAAGCGTTGGTAGACCGAGCAAACGTTGGTGAAGCCTGAAACGAACCCCTTTGCTTCTCCCCGTCCCTAATGAGAGGACGGCAAACGAGAAGGTAAGATTCCTCCCACGTGAAATGACGAACTCCACTTTACAAAGTGGTGAGCCCTGATCGAAGTTAAGCTAGCTTTATAGATGGTAACGTCGGTATGCGAGAGCCGTGGATTCCGATTGCGAACTTACTCCTGAAAGCTTTATAAAAGAATACCCTTCTACAAGGGAAATAATAAAACGGTATTAAAGGTAACAATTTAATGACACACAATGTAATCGTAAAAAAGCAAAACACAACGGTTGACAAGTAGTCAGGTGATACAATACAAAAATGTAAACGCTGATTCCTGATGGGAATCAGCCAAACAAATTAAAACAGCGTGCGATAAAATCTGTAGCCGGTGAACCAGAACGCTGCCTCGAAGAGCTACTAAAACTGAAGTTCGTAAAAACAACACGCACCTTGTATTTCATTTATAAAAAAATATCTCGCAATAACACACAGCCTCCAAAACAATGAAAATGTAAATCGACTTACCCTGGCCAAGACAGACGACGAAACACTCCACTGCTGCGAGATTGAGATTGAACGGCTACTCCGAAACACCCTCTGGTCACCGGGTTGACAGGACACGCTTCTCTTGGATGGTTCTTGATCGAGCGACCCCAATGCTTCGGCGAAGGTTTGGTTGGAGAGCAGACACGTAAAAATGGTGTCGGAAACGCAGCCAAGGAAGAGTTGAACCCCCAAGTGAGTTGACCAAAACGTTTGAAAAATAGCGGTTTCTACGAAACCTCGGGTGGTAGATTATGATGGTAAATAGACGTACTTGAGACAATAATTTAGACGGACACAACTTATTGAAGACCAACTGATTCACAAATAGAATTTGGTGCAGCTTAACTTTCACGAGACCTTTTGAGGTTACACCCCAAAAATTATATGACAGTTCGAACAGTTTTGCCAACTCTGGTAAAACAAAAACTCCAAAGCTTAGGCGTGCGCACTCGTAACAACTCGCCGTTAAAAATGTGTTTGATAAGCGAACTTGGATCGGAAAATTACGACACAAAAATCTTGCAAATACGCTGCAGCGCGTAAAAATCTTCGTATACAAAATCACACTCGCAACTTGCTCAAAATGACTCTTCAATTCCAAATCCAGCACAACGATAGAATTTTCAAGTAGTACTAATATACACGCAGTTAATGGAATACGTCTATACCTCGCGAAAGCCACACCAAAAGTGACATCGGAAATTACTCCCACTCCCAACGGCTAAAAGTAAAACTCCCGGCGCGAGAGTCGAGGTCGCGTAGGAAGTGTCTAGTGTCACGCGCAAACTAACGGGCAGTGGAAAGGTTGACGTTGACCAATCTAAAATTCGTCACAAATCGCAGATCGCAAATCTAACCGCGATCATTCTAGCTCAGGTTCCTTCTATCCTAAGTCGATTACCCTACCACTACACCAAAATAACTAGAAAATGTGTAAATGATGAAAAAATAAAAGTACTACAAAGTTAAAATTTTCTTGAATTTGAACTAACAATTATTTCTTTCACTGACTTTAAAGGATAAATAATTTTTATAAATTTTTTTTAAAATTTTCGCCGTTGTGAACTTGCAATAATTTTATCGTACCTATTTAGCTGTATTTGTAATTAAAATTCGGAAAATTAACGGAGTTATACTTAGATATTTCTAGGTAGAAGTTACCATTAGGTATAGAAGTTAAAAGAACATACTTTCTTGTGCGTTAATGCCGAAACTACTTTGTGGACCTGACTGCAACTTAAATCAGATCAGATCATGGTTACCATTCCTGCTGAAATATAGCCACTCCTTGAATAGGTCGTTGTAATCCATTCCTCGTGGTGTATTATTCCTCTTTTTTTTCATCCTCCCTTATACGTCCATATTTGTTTCATAATTTTTCGTATTATCTCACCCGTGCTTACTATATTTCTCCATGCCACCCTATCCCCGCACAGCGTCTTCCATTTACCGGCGTCCATCATATCCAGATCTTGCCAAGCTTGGCCTTCCTATTCTTCTCTCTTCTGCTGGTTGCCATTCAGTTATCATTGTCATGAGCATACTATTTCGTCTTCGCATCACATATCATCCTAGTCATCTTATTCTATGCCTCACATTGTCTGCGTTACAGATTTCCTATTCTAGTGCTAGATGCGTTCTTAATCGTTCAAAAGTTTCTCAATATCTTCCTTTCAAATATTCTTAGCCTCTCTAGTTCCATCTTTGACATGCATAACACCTCCGTTGCATATGTTTTTATTTTATTTTAAGCTTTATATTCAGAAGAATATCTCTATCCTGTTCCAGGATTTACAGATCCCTTATAGAGGGGGGATCAGTTCTCATATAACATGTTTTAGTTTACAATGTGTTTCGTTTCTATGTTATTATTCGCAGTTTTCTATGTGTTGTAACGACCCTAATGATTTCCTTCCATTCTTGCCTGTTTTGTGCCTTTCTCATCCATTCCCTTATCCCCATTGCCGTCAGGTCATCTAGGCGTTCACAATGGAGAGAACTTTTAAAATAAAATAGTTGGAAAGTTCCTATGTAGTAAGCATTCCCCTTACTTTAATATAGGCACTGTGGAGATTCCTTGTGATCTCACTAGTAAATTAATACCCCAAGTCTCACTGTTCAATAAGAAAAGGTTTTATTTTGAGAAATTAAAAACATACGAATAATTTAAAAATAAACATATTATGTACAAAATAATATTTAAAATATACAAAGTTTATCTGGTCATAATGTTAACAAAGGTAATTGTAACTAACAATGTGCCTTAAGGGCGTTTCTAAATTAGTTTAAAATAATAAGTTAGTCTATAGACTAAAGGATAAAAATAAAAAAGTAGTTTGATTCACAAACGATGAGTTATTAAAATTAAAATACCATATATCGTAGCTTATAAATTAAAAAGGTTGACCTTGGTCTATCTCGGAAATTTCGCAATTTGGTTGTCACCAACATTAACTTTTTATAGAATTTTGGACACAATGGTACTGTTTAAAAATCACCAGTAGACGACAGTTTTAGGTAAAACAAAAATTGTTTTTCTTATTTCGCACTACAGCATCAGGAAAGGTTCAATATTTTAATGGTTCTTAGGATTTGAATAATTTTTAATTAAACGTTTGGTTTATTTAATCTTAAATAATTGACACATTTACTTACTTAGTAAATTTGTATTTAAAATTATTTAATCGTTTGACTTACCAGATTACTTATTTTCAGTGTGAAAATATTCACAAAATTTTTAGCTGATCAATATTTGACTAATAATAGAAAATTTAAAAAAATTAATTTAATTGATCTCCATGTAAGACGTACAAATCCTACATCTTACCTCTTCAGGAGTAGTCAACTTATTGATCTTTTTTGTCTTCAATTTTATCGTGAACCCTTATTTGAAATTATTCCACAATAATGGAGTGAACCAATAATCTTAATGGTAACAATTTTGATAACCAATCACAAGAAGTTATAGATATACGTAACCGACAATCGAACTGAATAGGTTTAACGCAAGGGTTAACCGTTCAATCCTGCAGTAAATAATTCAATTTATTGTTTCTTCAAGTTAGGGTAACGACCTTAATTGCGTCTGGGACCAAAAATTGTGAGAAACTAGCCGTTTTCTTACACCATAGCTTTGACGAAAATTATTTTGAATATATTTAACAAGCGACATATGGACTTACAATAATACTGGAATTTTGAAATTATTGATTTATTATCAAAAATTGAAATGAAACCATCTTAGATCAATACAAAGAGATAGTACTTTTTTTAATCGAATATAAAAATAATTATCGTGGGATAGAAATAGACATAACACTAACATAGAGACTGGATTGTTATTGTTAGATTGCGTATTCAAAAAAATAAAAAATTTATAACATAACAACTACTTGTTTAATAAACATCTGATGATAGCAGTGTACACTGCTGAAAGCTCATGTTAAAATATTTTCACGTTTAATTAACTCTTTTATTTTTAAAGTTTAGTATATTATCTTCTTTTCTAGCTACTTTGTTATGTTTCATTTTCCTCTTATATCCTTAGTATCTTCATATGTTTGCTTCTCCTTCGTTTGGTCTGCTTCTGCTTTCGCACCTTCCTCTCTCTGTTCCCCCATTCTTTCTTTATATTACTATGTTTACTATAATATACTCGTATTACCCTATATTTATTTCTTCGACGTTTAAAGACTATTTTCAGAAACAATAGGAATTTGGTTTACCGCAAATAAGCATACAGTGTGCTTTATCAGTAATGTCATGTGAAGCATACCCCCGCAGACTAGCGATTGGAAATTTTACACAGTTGTGATCAAAAGGCCACTATTGGTATGGACTATGTGGAAGGGGACTGCGTTGAAAATGGTATCTATCAATATACTTCCAATTTATTGTTAATTTAACCAATAAAAGGATATCAGTTAAAATTTTAATAAGGGAATCAATCAAGCTTTTGCATTCCATTTGGAATATTGCTACCGTGCTTCTCTGCAAAGTCATCACAATCCATTTTTAAGGTAAGGTTGATCAGTCTTCTTCTTTCTCTTTTACTTTCAACTTCATTTATCCAGAGTGTTGATGTTCATTCTGGAGGGCTACGCTAAGAAATTGCGGTAAGTCCTTATTCGAATCCACAATTTCCGCGCTGTAACTCAACCAGCGATCACACCATGCCACTACTCTCTTAATAAGGTAATTAAGGTTCATAACTCAGCACTCATATCAGTAAAAAATATTTTGAGCAAATTTTATAATTTTGAAAAGGGCGATGTAAGACTAAAGCTTTATCTTCAGCCACCTTGTTGAATAAAAACTTTAGAAAATAGAACATATTGCAATGTTGGGGAACCACGTCAATAGAAATACGTTTATTTAAGGTTCAGAGAACTTGTTAATAACAAAAAGCATGGACTTGTCTGAACAAACAGATAAACTTTCGTCCGACACCAAGAATTTGAGTTCAGTATCATTTAATTTGAAAAGCGAGGCTTGAAACGGGTTAATAAAAATAATTTATAATGTAGCGCTTAATTAATTCCGTTGACATAAAATGTTTATTAATAATACAAAATCAAAATTGTTTAGTCATAAGAAAGCTAATTCAAAAGTCAAAATATTGTTAATTGATTAATTAATAAAAAATTTGTGTTAGCATTAAAATTTAAATAAGTGATATAAAAATATTACGCAACGTTCGGAGTGTTTCGATTTAGTGCACCAAAAAACGGATAATGCATGTCCATAAATTTCATGAAACCAATCACGAGGCAGCGAGGAAGATTTATCCAATCTAAAAATTAAAAAAAATTATTTTATTAAAATTGTAACAAGTCACGATGAGCTGAATACAGACCTGTAATCTTAGAAGGTCAAAATGGTATTGATTTTTGCATCAACCAATAATAAATAATGACGAAAAATCAAGAGACTATGATTTTCGAGGCGACGAAAAAAGAAACAATTGAGATGGCTCGATGTTTGATTAACGAAAAATGGCGTTGTGTTTTATGACCACTGCGAGTAAAAATAATTAAAAAATACAGAAAATTTAAGTAAAGTCGACAAAAAGTAGTGAATATTAATACAAAAAGTGTACTTACGTGGTAATAAATTATTTTCCAACCGAAATTATAAAGGATTTAGAATATTTTTACAAAAAACGAATTTCAACTACACGTGGTTTGTACAAGGCACCAAGAAAGTGATCCGTTGATATCAAGATAAGAAATAACCATCGGCGTGTTGAAGTTTAACAATCTCATGGTCAAACATCTTATGCATAAGAAAACCCTAGAGCTCAATTAAAGGTAAATTCCCATTAAACTTTATTTTCGTAATAAAACTCAGTGAAAATTTCGGACAACATAAACGCGTGCTTTTCTTCGTTAATGTTAAGAATTTTTATTAATAGGATTAATATTAAGAACTGTTTACTTGATAAACCATTTATTTACTTTATTTTGTGTAATAAAAATATAATTGTCTTTGCAACGGAAGATATTTTTTTTGATCTGTTCCGAGCACCCAAACAAGTTGATTTAGCAGTACAGTTATTGGTCCCGGAAAGAACCCAGACTGAGAGAGGTAAGTCCATGCACTCCGAGACATTAAAGCCGAGGTATTATTATCACATTATTTGTAAATTGTGTAAAAGTTAAATATTTCTATAAACGGGGTACATTTTACGTGAACCCGCAGCAAAGCATTTACAATTAAAACGTGTGGTCCTATTAGCAAGGGACATATCATAGCAATATATAGTAATTTTAACTTCAATAAGAAAATTGTAGTTATGTGTATATTGGAACATTTAGAGGTATTGAAGGTAAATAAAAATATATTGCCACTTAGCAAAGCACGAAATCGTTATATTGAGTACTCTTGCTAAGCAGTATCCACTAATACACGATATTATTTGTGTTTGCATTCTAAAATTACCAAGGAAAACGTGAGGTTACGTTATATGGTGGTTATACAATTCTTTCTCAGAAATTACGTTGCATTTAGAGTCGAATAAAATTTTGTTATGTTTTATATTTTGAATTTCGATAGTGCAGGCTGTAGAGAAGGCTTGAAAAATTAATTTAAAACCATAAATGAATGTAAGATTAATGTAATCGCAATACTTTCCAAAATAGTGGAAAGTACTCGTAAATACAGAAGTTTTTTCATGAAAGTTAGCCATAAAATTGAAAAATTAACTGCGAAAAAACTAAATGAAGAAAAAGAATAGAAGGGATGATATACATGCATCAAAGTACTTATGTATATTGTAATGTACAATTCAAAGAAGTAAGTTTGTATGTGCAATGTATAAATCGTTTTGCTTTATCTTTGATCATTTAGGTACGTTTTGTAAACTGCATTTCATGTATAATAAAAGTACATAAAGTGACATATTACAAAGTCTTTATAATAATAGGATGTTATTCGCATTCAAAAACGGAAAATGAATTATACGGTTGATAAAAGCAAAAATAATACGAATCAAAAGTAGCTGTACAGAATTCAAACTAATATAATTAATAAAAGGGTTGGTTGCAGAAAATTTAAATTTATTTTTTATTAAAAAAACACAATATGAACACCAAAAAAACTTGAAATACATAACGGTAAATTTTCTTCAATTTTTTCTAACTTTACTTTTAACACCTTCCATCATAGGCTGGAGAATATCCACGTCAATTCTGTTGGCACAGGACTTAATGCGTTGTTTTAATAATTGATCGGCTGATGTTACTTCCCAACCATTCTTGTATACTAATTGTGATAAAATTGACCAGAAAGTTTCAATTAGGTGAGCTGAAGGAATATTTAGCGGATTTGCATATTTTGCAAATGGTATATTTTGACCGTCGAGCCAATTTATCGTTTATTTTACATAATGTTAAGACGGAAGATCCAGCCAAAAGATGATTTTATCATATTTGTTTACAAAATTAACAATATTTGGTAAACATTTTTTAATATAAGTGTCTGTATTAACAGCAATACCAACTTGAGTTTGAACAAAAAAATTTGAAATGCATTTCACTGATATCGCACACCACGGCAATACTTTTGGTTCAAATTTCGATTTCCTTATGAATTTTACATTATCAGGAACTGTACTTTTGTCGGAAGTATGAAATCCTTTATTTATAACATCACAACTGTTCGCAAAAGCGAAATACTTTTCATCGTCCATAATCACCACTGTATAAGTTAAAAATTGTTGTCGCAAAAGACAGCACTTTCCGGGTATTTCCGCTAATTGTTTATAACTTAGGTGTATCTTAGTTTAACGCTTCTCTTATACCTTTTTACATTTAATTTTTTCAAATTTCGGCAAATTTTTGTTTGAGAAACTTAAAATTTTCTTGATAGTACAGCGTGTGCTAACTCTAATTTTGTTTTCGGCGGCTTTCTTCAAGGAACTTATCTGAGATTTTTTTCGAATTAATTTTCTACCCATTTTTTTTTATTTTCCGGGCCAATATTCTTACTGAATCTTAAAATTATCGAATAAATGGTACTTCGACTGAAGCCTTCGTTTATAAAATAATTTAAAACGCAACTTTTATCTTGCTCGCCAAGCATTTTAAAAACGCGTTTACGCAAAAAATTCTGTTCGCACACTTTGATAATGACAATTTAAACAAAACTGATTATGTTTGACCATAAACAAATGAAAGAACGTACAGTAAACAATACAAATGGATTGCTACATTATAATTAATGTTTTGATCCAATTGAAATTTATCCAGCTACTTGAGACTCCTACGTTACACAAATATATTTTGATTTTCGATAACTTTGTTGGAGTCGGTAATCCAAAAGGCAAAGGAAACATTTTAAAATACTGCAAAACTTGGTATTAATTTTTTCATAACCATGATACTCTCACTTTGACAAGTTTAATATAAAAGTTACAGTATGAGTAAACAAGATAAAATTTCGATGATTATAATTATATAAGGTATGTAATTTACTAGATAATTTTCCACAAAGTATAAACTCAATTTCATCTAAATTGATTTCTTCGCTCATCTCAATTTAAATTTAGAAAGCCCATTGTTAATTCACAAGTGAATATTAATTCCTTCTGTATTAATTTACTTTACTTCCATTTGAAAGCTTCACATTATAATTTCCTTACATTCTATGAACATTTAGTTTTAAGGGTATTATTGATAATCACACTAAATACGTTTTCAAACAAATTTTGTTAGTGTTTCATCTTAAGTATAATTTACTTCTTAATGAAAATGTGTATTTACTACAATATACATAGTTGTTACTTTGATGTGGGTTTGCGGATATTCAATTTTATTTAATTACTGAAACCAGCTGCCTTAATATGTTTTAAAATGAAATTTATCACTGAAAATGGTAAATATTTTACCATTTACATTAACTTTGAAACGTTAATCACTCGATAAAATTTTAATCGAGTCTCTTAGCAAATTTTAATCATTCTACGAAAATAAATTAATAACTTTTATGCTTTCCTTATCATATAAATTGTTTTTAGCAGAAAATCTAATAAAGTTGGATGTATGATAATGCGTAGTCCGCTCAAGAAAAATACATGGTGTAAACGAAGTTTGTTAATGTTTTATTCCACTCTCTCACGTTCTTAGTCTCAAGAGGCAAAGTCCTACAGTCTTTATTTCCTTTATACTGCGATTCTCCTCTCATATCTTTTTTCATACATCTTCCACGATATTTTGTAGGCCAAGAAAACTGACGTTTAAGGGAGGCATCTTTTATTTATATACCTATAAAGTTTGACTAAATTTTTAATTTGCACAAATGCAAAACAAAATTTAATTTTTAAATTATAATATTATCTATCTACATATCAAAACTTTTTATATTTACAATTTTAGCTTGTAATTGAATAACTTTGAAAAAGTACTTTATAAGATCATTTTGTAAAACCAACAAGTAGTACTTCGGGGATTTCGCTAGGACTTTTGCCATTTAAATAATTCTAAAAATCAATATAGTCGTCGAGAAATAGTGTAACCGAAGCTAGATATCTTAGCTACTTTGATTTTAACTGAAATTTGTTTCAATAGAATCAATCCAATTTATTTAAAACTTGCCCAATTTGCATTTGAGGACAATTCATTCAATTGCAGTTTTAATGGTAATCAAATTTTCTTATGTTCAGAAGGAATTTGGTAATTTGTGTAGGTGAACCAAAGCAAGCGATGATTTAATTAAAGCCCAGTGTTTATATAACGCCTTGGGTTGATCCGGCAGTCAAATTCAGTTTACTATGCTTTGATCAACGTTCGTTAACGGTCATTGTTTGTTTATATAGTACACTTTAATCATATGAACCTATTTACTTCCTCTGGAGCAGTAGGTATGTTATTTTTTCCACTGTTCTTAAATTGTAATACTATTACTGAAGTTGATATTCCTTACAGCTCCCCCATCTTATCTGCTAATGAAAATCTAAAACTAGTTTAATAATACATGATTATATAAACATTAGAATTAAATTATGATTCCTCCGTATGCAAATTTAATATATTGCTGTGGTCTGTTATGACTCAATTAATGATCGTAAGACTCCTTAACGAAGGAATTATAAGGTTTCAGGAAGCATCAGTTTTCAAATACAATAACTCCACCTCTGATTTCAGAAATTGTGAATTTAATAAAGTTGTCAAAGATTGAAGGATCATTTTAAAACTTGCAAGCCTTATCCACACTGAGATTTGTAATGTCAAGAGTCTCCAGAATCGTTTAATTAATCTAAAATTGGTAAATTTGTAATGTGTTTACACACAAAAGATAACCTATAAAAATTGTTACTTTCAATGTCTAATTTCTATGTAAAAAACATGTTTTACGTAAAGTGAAGTGTATTAAAACTTCAAGCATGTGTTTCTCCAGAGAATCGTCATAAATTTGTGTACGAGAAGTGTCTTATAGCATAAGGACCAATGTTCTATGACACCAGAGATTTCTTCATGGATTATCAGATATCAGTCAAAACAAATTCCAATTTAGAACATAAAAATAGCTCCTGTAAACAAAATACAGAAATAATTAGTGGAAACAGCATCTTACAAATTACTGAACTTACCAACACATAAAATTATTTCGGATAAAATAAAATTATTTTAGAAATGTTGCATTTTTGACTCAATAGTTGATGATTTTACAATATTCGTCGATTGCGCATCGATCTCCAGTTGAATTTTGGCAGTCTAAGTCGACGGACGTAAATTTAGTTCCATCCACATTTTAAAAGTTCAATAACATTGAACCTTGGATCCAACAATGGCGAATGAATTTTTAGAGGTTATCTGTCAGCATGGGGTGTAAAAATTCAATTCAAATTATACGATGCCGAATTATTAGTAAATACAATTATTCACTTATCTGGTTCATCAACAATGGTCAACAATTATCCACGATTCAATAAATTTGTGTGTGCATTTAAATTGAAGTGAAGAGTGCTTCTCAACGTTGTAACAACTACACCCACGACCAACCATCTGTATGAGTCAAATTTGTGCACCATTCACAACGAGCTAATTAAACAGCTGGATTATTGCGAATTTAAGGTATTGCAATGTCCCCGCACCTTATTAATTAATTTACGCTTACGATGAAATTTGCCCTTACCTGGAATGCTCATCCCACAATGATAACTTACATGGACAATTACCAAATCGTACTTGACCTCGGCTAGCCCAAAATTATTTTAATTAATATCTTCCATTGAAATAAGAATAACCAAGTTATCTTGCAGGATTTGACAATTAAGAGTAAAGTTAAGTATTCATCTACCGGATACAAATTTAAAACATAACCTTGGAACTCGCATCTTGTAAAGAGTCTTACGGACCAGAGCTAGCCAGGTAAGCATAAAAGGGTACTAGGTAGAGGATCTTATAAAAGATTAGTACAATATAAACAACTGGGTAAAGAAACTGTAATATAAAACTTTGAATTTGAATCCCCCGCTCTTATCTGAAAATTTCAACATCCGGAAACTCAAATAACATCGTTCAAGTCTGTGGTCTGCCTAGCAAACCCTTCAAATCATTTTAGAACGGTAGTCCGGTTCGTTACAGTCGAAACCTAGTAGATTAAATAAAAAAAAACATTAAATCACTAATTTGGATGTAACTTTCTATTTATTATACTTATTATTTTTAAAAAATAAAAAAACAAGGGAAAATTGAATAACAGCCAAAAAAGCAATGATTGTCACCTCTCATTGATATTAAACCAAGCGAATACAACTAATTACAGAGTTGATTATGATATTTATAATAATTTGTTTATGTTTATTGGTAATTCAGGTATTATATTGGTAATTAAATAAACTTATGATAAGTTTATTAACAATTCAAATTAATTGTAAAACACATCTGATACTCTTAGTGTTGCTAGCTTCTTGGCCTTACTTAAAACACGTTTTGGATCACTTAACAATTTTATTTACAAAACACAACATTAAATGAATAACAACGTATAACAACTGATTTACAAATGCTCCTTGAATTGATGAGTATAATAAGGAGTTTCAAAACTGTTTCGTACTTGCAATGTGTACCTTGCAGTTTAGACTCACAAAATTAACTGATTTAGTATTCCCTCGATACTTCGCAGGTTAACTTATTTCAAGAAAATATTAAGAGTAACGAAAGAGAGGGTTTCCTAGAATTGCCGAATAAAGGCACAAGTGTTACTATTTGAATAGGAGAACATTCTAGGAACCTCTAAACTAATTAAATAATAAATTGCGTGCCTTTGCATAATACAGACAGGCTTATTGCATCAGGCACTAAAGTACATGTATAATGGGCCCTGTACTTAAGAAGATAAAGAAAGATGCAGGACCCCATTGAGGTATTAGAAAAAGCAATTAACAAAGGTATTAGAAAAAGCAAATAACAAAGGTATTAGAAAAGGCAATTAACAAAGGTATTAGAAAAGGCACTTAACATAGGTATTAGAAAAGGCATTTAGCATAGGTATTAGAAAAGGCATTTAACACTTAGAGTAATTGCTACAATCTAAATTGAGACTGCGAAATAAAATCATATCGTCGAAACACATATTGGTTATCAGTAAGCCCCAGCAAAGATTAATTACCTATAATCATATTATAATAGATTCTCTTTAAGAATGTTTTATATTATTATTAGTCTATTTACGACTGAAATGAGTTTCATGGTAAGCCAAACTGTATTTCGTCTTTGACTTGGACGTATTTAATTTTTTTTAATTTATCGTCCAAGTGATATTACAATCTGTCTTAAAGAGACAATAAGAAATAGTTTAGCCAGGAAAAATTGTCATAGTAGAGATCCATCCAGTGACGAATCTCTTTAACATTTATCACGAATTTATTGATATTTATAATTTGACAATATTAAATTTAATTTAACACCACCACTTAATTCCTCTGGGGGTGATACAGGGGGTCATATCTCTTTAGCCTTCTCAAAATTAGAGTCATAAGTAGATCTCTGGCAAGAGTATTTGGGTACTTGTCCAGTCGATCTTGATACTTTTTACTCAGGGTGGCGATAACTTTCGTGACTGTATCGACTTGTAGATCTTTGTAGATGTTATGATTCGTAATGTACCATGGTGCGTCATAAATTTCCCGCAAGACCTTTGATTGAATCCTCTGTATTTTTAAGATATTGTTGTCGCTGGTGCAGTCCCAAAGTTGAACTCTGTAGATCCAAATGGGTTTCAAAATTTACATGTACAAGAGGAGCTTATTTTCCATTTTTAGGTAAGTATTACAGCCCATAAGCCAATACATCTTGCGGTAGATGAGACCAAGTTGTAGGCGTTTATACCATATGTGTTTAGCCCAATGTATCCAACGGTCCAAATGAAGACCCAGGTATTTAAAGGACATGACCTACTGGTTAAAAACGTGAGTGATAAACCGACATTTGAACGTGTTGGTTACGGGTCCATATTAGACTTGACTCTCGCGACAGAAAATGTCGGAAGAAAAATTGTCAACTGGGAAGTCAGTGATAAGGAAACCCTGAGTGACCACAACTATATAGTTTTCGACGTGGATGAGGATGTCGTGAGGTCTGCCGGAAAACAAAATACTCATAAAGGATGGAACACCAAGAGGCTGCACAAACAAAAAATGCAACAAGCTGTGGAGAAACTAGCAGTAGAACAAGCCATACTGTCTGCAAGGGACTTCTCGGGTGCACTAACAAAGATATGCAACAAATCTTGCAAAGAATAAGCTCAAAAAATGTATCAAGGATTCAAAAAAGAAAGGCTGGAAAGAAGTTTGTGAAGAGATTGATACAGATGTTTGGGGTAAGGGATACGGTATAGTACAAAAACGACTAATCGGATATCCACCTAGACCTCAGGTGTCGCTGAGGACTATAGAGGGCATAACGGAATATATTTTCCCTACACACAGAGAGGTGTCATTTGTTCGCTTAGGAGAAGTCCCTTTCGTCAACTTTTGCGAAGAAGAGCTAAAGATGGCATGTGCGAAGTTAAAGAACAATAAAGCTCCGGGTCCGGGAAATATACCTACGGAGGTAATTAAATACGTAGTTTCGAAAAAACCAGATCTTGTGTTGGAAATGTTTAACGGCTTGGCGACCAGCGGCGACTTTCCAAGATTCTGGAAGAGGGCAAAGCTTGTTCTGTTAAAGAAGGGGGATAAGCCGATGGGTTGCCCCAATTCATACAGACCTATATGTCTGCTAGACGTTGAAGGAAAGCTGTTTGAACAGCTAATTCTGATAAGGCTCAAACAAGAAATAGAGCACACTGGTGGTCTTGCAGATAACCAGTATGGCTTCAGAGAGGGCAGACAAACAGTGAATGTCATCAAGCACGTGTTGAAAATTGCAGAAAAAGACACTGCAAATCTAAATTTCTCTCTTCTATGACAGGTTTCACTCTCAGTAGGAAAAGTCTTTCAAACACTTTAGAAAGCACGGGCAGTAAGCTGATTGGACGATAAGATGCTAATTCAGAAGAATCCTTGCCGGGTTTTCGTATCAATATGTTTCACGGAACCTTCCATTGTGCACCACCTCATATTATTGAATTAAATATGTGGGTAAGCATTTTGTAAATTTCCAGTGGCAGCTCTCTTAGAATACTACCGGTTAACAGATCGAAACCAGGAGCCTTCCTAGGATTCAAGTTACTCAATATGACATTTTTTTATTTCAGCTACTTTAAACGGTATAAAATAGGTGTATTCATCTGATGAGCGTCAACAAGCTGTAGTATTGACTCTTCCTCCGTCTGAGAGTTTTCTCTTGTAAAAGATTTGAATACATTATTAAAATATTCTGAGAGAAGGTGTTGGCCTTTTCTTGGTCATTTCTAGCACATTTTCCATTGCTTGTTCTGATCGACGGTCTCATTTTCTGTGGACGTTTTATTCCTTTTGTTATATTCCATAACGAATAATTTATAGCTTCAAATGGTGAGAGATTTTTTAAGAAGTTTCCAATAGTTTTGGAAAGTTTCAGCTATTTTGTGACCTGATTGAGTTTGTTTTTATCACTGGGATATTTGGTAATCTTCCATAGTTTTCTTAATTATTCTTATTTCGTCGATTATTGCTTTGATATATTCAGGGCATAATCCAGATTTACCTGGTTTTTTGTGATGTGGGAGTAGCGTTCCATTCTGCTCGTTGTATGGCTTTTGTAAGGTACTCTACTGATTTGTCGATTTCTTCGTCAGTCTTAAGCGGTGTATCTGTATTACATTCCATCCAGCTAGTCAATTCGTTTCTAAAGGGGTTCCAATCAGTTTTGTTGTTGCTTATATAGTCGGCGGTATTTGTTTGCGGCAAACTTGCGACCTTATAATAGTGACCAGCAATGGTATGTGATCTAATGATAGGTCCAGGCTTGATTCTATCTCTACGTAATCGAAGAAGACACCTTAAGTGATACAAAAATCGATCACATTTGGAATCTTGCTTAGATCTGGTGGCCAGTACGTTGGTTGTCCAACTGCAAGTTATTATTTTGCATTGCAAGATATAATTGTTGACCTCGAGAGGTATCAAACTAGTTTCCCAGTGATGATGCCTTGCATTGAAGTCTCTCTCAGCCACAAATCGATGCGCCAGGGATTTAAAGAATATTTCAAATTCCTCTTTTTTAATAGCAATATGTGGTGGACAATAAATTGCTGAAATTATTACTTTTCCATGTTCATCTTGGACTTCCACGTTTGTAGCCTGTATGTTTTGCTGGCAAGTTTTTGATGTTTCGTAGTGCTTTATGTGATATTTTATTATAATTGCTGTTCCTCCAGCAGCCCTACCCAGGGGGTGATGTGTGTGATAAATTGTATAATGTGGAATCTTAATATAGCTTTTTTCAGTTAAATGGACTTCAGATATTAATAGAATATCTAGTTTTTAATAGGCAATAAATAACTTGATTTATTGACCATTATTGACCAAGCCATTAGCGTTGCAGACTGCCATTTTAAACCTGGTGTCTGGCATTAATTTTGTTTTACTAACATAGACATTAGGAAATTGAACATTCGGTCCATTTTGTCCATTTTGTCCCATCATTTTGAAGATAATTTTTTCCAGATTGTTGTTGTTGTGTGCCTTCTGTTGTATAACAGCAAAGACTTGATTTTGATTGGTTGTTTGCTGTTGTGTAACAGCGAAGTATTGAGTTTCTGGTTCGTTATTTATTTTTTTCTGTTTTGCCTTTTCAGAATATGAGATTGTATAGGTCCGCGATGTGACTGCACGGGTTTTCATTAGGTTGCGTATTGGGGAAAATCTTTTCCGTTGGAGATCCTTGTATATATTACAGTTAAAACCCGAAATCAGTTAAAACCTGATCTAACTAGTAAATTCTAGTTTTACTAACCGCTTTAGTTAATTATTAATACGCAATATACCATTAAATTATGCCATATGACGTTACCTAAAAGATTTAAAAAAATACATGTTAATTCATAATTATGATTTACGATCAAAAATAGCAATAATATGAAATATTATAATTTAATTGTACGTATAACATGATTATTAGTTATTCAATTAATT
This sequence comes from Podabrus alpinus, assembly GCA_932274525.1. Taxonomy (NCBI): domain Eukaryota; kingdom Metazoa; phylum Arthropoda; class Insecta; order Coleoptera; family Cantharidae; genus Podabrus; species Podabrus alpinus. The sequence continues at coordinate 58,706,807 of OW026457.1, read as the reverse complement.
TTGGTTAAAAGTACCCACGTGGTTTCACAAACGTTTAATTTATTATTTCAATTATTACTTTGTAACTTACATTTTATACAATTAATTTGTAGTCTATTCAATTGTTTTCCTAATAATAATTTTATCTTGATTCTTAAACTAATTTAAAATTTCTTTAGTTCAACCACAAATTTAGTGGACCTACGACCTTTAGTTCAACATATTAAAATCTAATCACCATTTTTCGTGTCCCTTGCTGTAATGTGTAAAAAATTGAAACCCATATGACAGTACCTTTCACAATTTGTTTTTTTAACTGCTTCAAAAAAAACTAGAAAGTTAATAATAATTACACACAGTAAGTAAGTATAACTATTGAATAAATTTAGAAATTGAAAATATTAGCTTGTAAATAGAATGACTTTATAGACCAGACGATGCGAAGTCGGCTAATAATAATTAGTATTCTTGCACATCCCAGACCCAATGTCTAGCAGAAAAATATACAAAACTGTATAATTGAAATTACGAACAGAACAAATTCAGTTACAACACAATTATTTTCAAATTTGAATACTTAGAATCATTAATATTAGTAGATAATAATATATTAGTTATAATTCAAATAATCATATAATATAAAGTCAATTATTATCAAAGGTATTGGTTACACTTTACCCATAACCTGTGAACTAAAGGACTTCACCTTCGAGGTTAGAGAAACTTTAGTTGCTAGGTCAGAGAAGACCATCCGTGTGTGTAAATTGTACACTTTGCAGGTATCAAATTGACAAAATAATAAGCGTATTACGTATCCGAAGTGGATAAAACTCTATATTTATTTAATTAAGTTTTTAACATTTGTACCTAACATATTATACCAGCTACTGTCTTCTAAGGCTGCATGCACACTGACGCAAATAACCGTTTTGTTTTAAAATTGCGCGTTTTGTTTTAGTTAAAAATACCAGACGTTGGTACCTTCTACCATTCTTCAAGGGCCACTTTCTTAAGGTCAAAAATGAAAGTGTATTTTCTAGAAATTATATTTTTATTCATATGGGCCCACAGATCATCAATTGGATTGAGATTTGGGATTTGTGGAGACCATTCTAACAAATTAATTTGTTTTTCCTAAAATTTTGCAATTCTTTTACGAGCTGTGGGACATAGAGCATTGGCCTGTTGAAATATTACATAGTATTCCTTTTTATCTTCAAATAGTTTTTCCTCCCAAGCATCTTATATTTGCTATAAGTCTCCGAATTTATTCGGCCGCTATAAATAAATGCTTTTCCAACCTCGACTGACGTAATACACCCCTAAATTATAACAGTACCTCCTCCATGTTTAATTTCAGGGACATTCCGGTTAGAAAGTCTCCCCAACTCATTTTTACATTTAAAAACAGACATAATTAAAATGATTAATTTTCATATTATAGTAAATAAACATCTACACAGTTTTTTTATCTTGTAAGGTAATATAAACTAGTACGATATCACGATTACACTCATGATAACTCATATTTAATGTTAAACTGAGGCTATAAGTTGCTATCATTGCACATAAGTTTATATTTCCCTAGGCTATGATTTCGCGGGTTGCAAAATACCAAGCAAGATTGGTTAATAATAATTAATAAGACTTTCGGTTAAATAATCTTTCGGCAATACCCTTGTTGAGTACCACTTATCAGACCTATATAATTAAATAGTGTTACATAATACACCATATTAAATTGCTGAAAGGTACATTTTAGGTAAATAATATCTGATTCTCAAACACTTACAGCTTTACTCTGATAGACCATATTATAAGTAATTTACACCTATTATCCAAACAAATTGATCAAAGAAGAAAATTTATATAACCAAGCTTGTTCAAAAAACGCAAAGGGTTGTCCTAACATCGCAAGTTCAATGCCGGCAAGCGTAGGTGTGCATTTCAAATTGAGCGCAAGTAAAGTTGGTAAATAATATGGTATACAATAAAAAAAATATATGGTGTACAATAATTGTGAAATGCACTCCTACTCCACTTAATGGGAAATCAATAATGAGGTCAAAGAACCTCTCAAATACACAACGTGAACGAAAATGTTTTGAACAAAAGAACAAATAGTTTTTATTCATAATACTTGGATGTATTAATAATATTTATTAACCAATGTATAATCCTAGTTCATACTTCGAGGTAGCAGATTTTTGAGTTCACCAAGATATGTAGCATTCTACTCGAGTGAAACATTTCACGGTACATACAGACGATGTGGTCAAGAGTGCCATCTTTATAACACTTTTCGTTTAAGTGATTGCAAAAGTTGTACTACAAATTTCTCTAAATTGCATTTCAACAAGTTTTACTGTGTTTCTATCCATAAAGGACTGCTGTCTCTAACGTGTATTGTTTCCGCTTGGAAGGTGTTGGATGTAATTAGTAAATTTCCGTAGAATGTTGTTTTAAACTACCCAACTTTTAACTTTTATTGTAAGACATCCAATTTTCAACATAATTGAATCTCACATTTGTTGTGACGGACATTCGCTGTGAATTAAACACCTATTTGTTGAATACTAACTCATTATTTTGTGGTAACAGAAGCTTGAATGGTCAATGTTTTCATTTTAGAAATTTTGGTTATCGTCTTGATTCCAATATTATAGGATTTTCATGTTTTCTACCGTTAACAATTTTCTATTTCCGTTGAAAAAACAACATTAGAATCCTTTGTAAATTTACGATTCCGTTATGAAATCGCCAGTTTCAAACGCCGATTTTATTTTCATGCCATTTGTGTCAACTGTACTTTCCTTTTTTAACTTTGTTAGAATCTTCTTCTAAATCGTATTGTTCGTTTCGGAACGTCGTGATCCAATCTCTTTCTATGAATGTATGTAATATGCATTCCAAGTGTTTTCACATTTTTTTTCCCTGGTTCCTCTCTAGGCTAACCACCTAGAAAGGGAGTATAATAATGCAAGGTGATACATTTAATAAAACTTAACAATAATGAAGAATTGGTGAGTGTGAATGGGGGTGATTAATGAATGTTGATGGATAATAATTAAACAATGGTGAACAATTGATAAATAGAATGAAATAAGTAAAAACTTGAACATAAATAACATTAAATTAAAATTGAATTGATTTAAACATTAAAAAAAATTTGAATTGGATTTAATTCAAAATTCAAACAAGTAAGAAATCGCAGGTGAGAGCATAAATCCATAAATCCATTTTGAAGGCAAGTTAAGGGGTGGTGTTAAATTGTTTAAGTGTATTAATAATAATTTTGCAAAATTTAATGAATTGTGTAGTAATGAATTTATTTGTGAATATTTGTGTTAGTTCGAAAGGTGTAATGTTGTAAAATTGACAGTGTAAGGTGTAATTGTGTCGATGTTGTGTGTACTTTGGGCAGCAAGACAATAAATGATGCAGAGTCTGCCTACTTTTTGAATCGCAGGGGCACACGTCACTAGGACTGATCTTGAATCTGTAAAGATACTCGCGCGCAAACGAGTGACCCGTCAATATCTGCGTCATTTCAAAGGAGGTATCAACGGCACTTCGGAACAAGCGAACATCATTTAGCGTAGGTAAATGTTGCCGGGTGGTCGATCCTTGGACGGCATTTCTGTACTCGGTATCCCAAGTACATGCCGCCTCAAGACGAATCACCCTTCTTGCATAGCTAAGGGGGAACTGGTTGTATATCATGCGACTGTGTAAAACAGCCGCGTCTTTGGCACATTGATCTGCAACCTCGTTCCTTTCAATGCCGCAATGAGCCTTTACCCACGCAAATCTGATGATCGTTTGGTCCTTCAGTTTGAGCAGTGACCGATGGATGGAGGTGACCAAAGGTACGGTGCTACTCCTATTAGCGATGGTAACAAGCGATGAAAGGCTGTCGGAGAAAATACACACTGAGTGTAATCTCCTGGGGGAGATCCAAGTCAGGGCGGCGTCAATCGCATATTATAGCTCGGCTTGAAACACGCTACAAACACCGTTTAACCGGTACTTGTGGGTCTCTTGCCGATCCTCACGGTATATGACGATTGCCGCGCCGACCTCCCCACCTTCCTGCTTGCTGCCATCGGTAAATATAGCAACATCGACCTGGTCGCATATTCGATCGACTTCCAGCGAGTCGCTTGCTTTTAAGATACTGATCGTTTGTCTGTAGCGGGGATGTAACATCTCCGCTGGCGACGTACGAGTTTGCAAGACGACGTCGTCCGGAAGTCGATCGAAAGTACCATCCATTTTCACTTGCTCTACCCTTTCCACCTCCTTTATTCTTAGCTCGATTGGAGTAAATCCAGCTAAGGCTAACGCAGATATTGCCGAGACCGTATGAAATGCGCGAGTAGCCCTGATGGCGAATGCCCGCTGAAAAGATCGCAACCAACCCAGCACGTACTTGTATCTTAGCACTCCACTCCAAATAAAGGAACCATAAGCAATAGTCGGTTCGATGACCGCGTGGTATATTGTCTCCACATTACGTGGATTAATACCCCACGTGGGCCGTACGAACCGACATAAAGATTTAAAAATTTTGTTTGATTTGACGATGACATGTCGAACGTGTTCATTGAATTTTAAATGTTGGTCGAAAATTATTCCTAAAATTTTAATGAAAGGGTCAAAGGTCAAGAGAGTGTTCCCGAAATAAATATTGCAAAATTTGGTTTTTGGAGTGAAGGCTATTGCTTGAGTTTTCGGGGCGCTAAATGTTAATTTAACACCTGCGCCCCACTCACCGATCGCAAGTAGAGCTGTGTTGGCACGACTTTCACATACATAGAGGAACTATTTGTTTAACGTGGGCTCCGAACCACTGGAAGTGTAATACACTTTATTTCGTGATAAGCGCTAATGGTAGATTATCTCGATGGTTTGCCATTGCCTTCAGAGGGGAAGACGGCTACAATAAAGTTCTTAACCTGTCCAGATTCGAAGCGAGCGTTTTGCAAACTGCAAAAGATATAACCGTCTCTTTGTTAGAATAAAAAGTCTAATGCTTGATTAATTGTACCTGAATAGATTAGATGAGGGCTTGGTCGAATATATTCATACTCTCTTTTATCTTCTAGCATCGAATGATAAGGTAAGTCAGAACACATTTTTACTTTTCAATGGAGTTCAGTGAATCTTGAATCTTTATACCTTATATACCAACAGGTCATATAGTTCCTGAAGTTATTCTAACGAAAAGACTTGGAAGATATGCAGTCATGCGCATTCATGAATATATATTGAAAAATGTCCTAGGTTAACTATTGCTTCAATGAAAATGCGTATGAGATTCAGAGTGGGAATTCCCACTAGCGGCACATCTTCTCATGTTATCTTCTTTATGTTATCGCCACTCTTTAAAAATCATAAATGAACTTGCTGAGTCAATCTTTCTTCAGACTTAAATGGTCTGCTTTAGGATTCGGTTTGTAATCCAATTTGATGATAGACTAAAAAAGTTTCACCCAAAACGCGTTTCATTACTCATCTCTGACTTTCCTCCAACCTTTGGAGACAGTTTTAGTATGGCAGCTCCAGACACTCCATCAAACGTTCTCGCCGCTTATCTTCAATATTCCCAAATCCCTTGAAGCATCACGTCACCGATCAATGCCGGTCGATTGTTTATAACAATAATACCTATATTTTGTTTCAAGAATTATATTCATTGAAAATAATTCAGGTTAAAAGATAACCAAATAGTGAACAACTAGGATATATAGTTCAGAGTGTATAAAATAATGTATACACCTCGAAACTAAATTTCCTTAATACCTCGTAGGATTTTTTGTCCTCGACTTCGTTTTGCGCAAAAACCTTCACCGTCAACATTAATAATTCACTGAAATCACTTATTACATAATAATATGTTACTGATAAAAACTTTTTAGATGTTGTGAACTAAGGTAAACTGCCTAAGTTTCCGACCGGTTAATACGAGAAGTGGTTAAATTTTGATTAACCTTCCTAGTGGTAAATAATAATCCATTGTAAACTTCCTACTTGAGAGTTTAAACTCAAAGTAGTTCAAATAAAAACGATTGTTTCAGACATTAGCCTATATTTTAGGCTTTTTGATGGGATTTTTACGAAGCGGCGTAGCTCTGTATTTTTCATACCAAGTCCCGAGAGCGGGATTACAACTGGTTATATTAGTATATTCTTTCAATACCTTGAAATGGTTTGTTCACAACTAACTGGGCAAAATGATATTGCTATTGGAGGGCGTCAAGTAAACACAATAAAACAAGTGAAGTCTTAAAAAGGCTATTCTATTAGCTTCGCCAAAAGAATTAGTCAATATATGACCGTGAAGTATTTTAATTATTATTAAATTCACGAAAACAAAATAAAAACGTAACTTGAAATTTTATATCAAATCGAATTAATTTGAAAACAGTAAACGTACTGACGGTAATAGTCAAAACAAATGGCGTCAAACTTCAGTACAGGGTTCGAGGTAATTAAGCAAATACTCTCTGAATTGAATTAAAAAGCTTTCATAAAAACGCGAACGCAACGTTCGTAAAATGACCTCTTGGTCAACTAATAATTTAATTGAAGGTTATGTCATTTAAACTTGACAGCAGCCCTTTGCATAAGAAGCTTGTGCTCTTAGAGTAAATGTACTGAATTGAAGTAAATTTTGGTTATATCAACAGAAACATAATATTGAATTCAAATAGCGTTATTTTAAGCTACCCAGTCACCAGCGTCAATTAATAAATAAATAATTTACCAGTGTGTACTATGTTAAACATCAAAGACATCAGGTCCTTTACGGTTCAGTTGGTTGAAAAACTATAGTACACTCCTGATTCTGAAAGTATTTTTATGATCTTGAGTACTCAGTAAACATTAAGTACGCCTTGGGGTCAGAAACTGCTTTCGCGTCGACAAAAATACCACTTACAGTCCTTGGCGCATAATATACGATCTATTACACGCTGAATGTTTTACCATTAATGTAGTAAAAATAATTTCATACTGTTTTATACCCAGGTTTCAAAAATTCGACGTTGATGTAATTCAGCATTGTAAATTTGAGTTGATGAATAATAATGGTTTTTCCCGATTATAAAAAAAACCCGTAAGACTGAATAAATAAATAAAGAAATACAGTCTTTGCATTTTGAAATACTGAAAATACAGTGTTGATTTTACTAACTCCAGAAATCTTCCTATAATGGAAGTAGCAGTAAAATCAGTTATATTTCGCCAGTCCCCTTCACCTATTTTGAACGCAAAATAGTCTAAATCGTTTGTACCTCGTTTGTACCTCTCTGATTTTCAATTGCTCTTCTTTCGATTTTGATATATTTTAAATATACGTTTGGGGGACTGGCAAAATTTTGGATCCAAAATAGTCTCAATCGTTTACACCTCGTTTGCACCTGTTTGTATCTCTTTTATGTTTGTTTGCGTCACTTTAGTTTTCTAAATATTTATTGGTGCATTAGAAATTATTGATAACCATTTTTCATGATTTTGGCAATGGAAATAGTGGTTCCTTAAAGGAACATGACTGACATGTCAAAAAGAGTGCAAAATTTCGTTAATTTATAATGCATTTATGGAATTCGGCTGACTATATCCTAATAAATAATTTGTCGTTCGTTACTATGAATACCAAGAGACGATGATCCGCTTAAGCAGTTAAGTGCACTGCTGCTAATGCTGAATTCCCGGTTCGACTCCGGTTTCAGTGAAAAACTCTATTCTGACCATCTCCCCTCGGAAGGCAATGGCAAACTAACGCGGTGTAATGCCTAGAACAGCCTCTCTGGAGATGAAGTGTATACACTTTCCGCGGTTCGGAGCCCGCGTTAAACAATTAGGTCCCGTATGTGTGTGATAGTACTACAAACACCCATACATAGGAGAGAGGTCCCCAACATCCGATAACGGATAGGAACGTGGAGAAGAAGAATGTCAAAATTCAAAAACTAAGGAATATTTGAAAAAACTCAAAAACCGTCATAATTATTTTGGCTTCTAGAATCACCAAAAGAATTGGGATCTTGATTGCCGATATCCTACATATGGCGAACCCTTGTAAATCAAAATAGGTACCAAATATTAAAAAGATACAAAATATTTACTGTTGAATGTCCACCAGAATAAAAAAGTTACCTGTCGTTCCTCTCTGATCTGTTTCTTACAGTCTCATGTTTCTTACAGTAGTAATCCCCAATTCAAATGATGGCATTCCAGTGTTCTCGTGTTCTGTTAAGACAACATCACTATACATAATGTATAATTATTATCGTGATTTCCACAATTTTTGGAATTTTTCGCATTTATCAGGCATTTATTATAGATTATGTTTATATCCTCAAATAATATGTATACCTATTTATTGACTGATTGGCAACTTCTAAATCAGTATCGTTAATATTTAAATCCTCGATTTAAATCCTTAAAACCTAATTTGGGCCAATTAACTGAATTTTATTTTAGAAATTTTCAATAGGTGAATCGCAATGTATGTTGTAAGATACATGTTTTAATTTTTCTGGGATTCCCTGACACGTCTTGCCGTTTTTCTAACCACTCATAACGAAAGTATTATAGTCCCAACCAGTATTGTTGGGTCTAAATTCAAGATAGAAGATATCGATAATAACATCGATGGGTAATTTAAAGTTTCAGAAATGATTGACAACGAAGACCTAGAAGATGTAGAATGTTGGAATGTGACAAAAACCATCTGTTGCAAGTATTTGATAATGTGATAGATAGAACAAGCAGATGAAATCTTACGCAGAAAAGTAGAAAATATTGTCAAAAAATCACTACAAAAAGAATAAAAAAATCTTTTTACCTACCTGTATATGAATCCGAAAGTTTCTAGTTATAATTAAATTAGCAAAATTAAATGTCCCGTGTTAGGATAGGATAGTTATTGTGCAAAAAATAGGCGACCATTCGTATAAAACAGTAATTTAAAATTTTTACGAAGTACAAGATTGCGTGAAATGCGAATATTGTGGTGCAAACAGTTAGAACGATCTTTCACTTCGGAAAGTCGTTTGTTTATTGAAACTGATTTAAAAAATTCCATTCAACATAAATTTAAAATGGTGCCGTGAAACAAAGCGTTGCAATTGAAATTTCTTAATTAGATATTTAACTTACACGGGGTAATTAGTTTTATGCCTCCGGTATCAAAATAATTATCCGCAATAGGTTGATGTAACTTTGGATGTAAACAATGTAGCTTTTTGCTGGAGTATTCAAGAAAACAGATGGGAGAAATATGATGACTTAATGTCCTCAACAACAAGTATACGGCCATTTCAGACAACTAATTGTCAATATCTTGTAGGTACGTATATAGTACACTATAAATATCGTTTTCAGTTTGTCAATAATTATTACATATTTTTATAAATAAGAAATATTGTGTTGTTGAAAATCAAATGTTAAAAAATTTGTTACCCATCTTGCAGATCACTAAAATCAACTCATCCTACCAATTGCCAAGTCATTGCTTCATTTTAGTAATATCTAAGCTTTAAATTTTCTTAAGAATCTCTTTTCCTTTAGTTTCTTCGGTTGTTTTTAGGCAAAAATTTTGGTTCTAATTTACCGACATATTGTTAATTTTTAAGCGACAAAGGAAGGTCATAACAACTCTATATAATTTTATCTTCTAGCGTCTATTTATAGTATAGATCTATTTATGGTATATCTACTATTATTTCCAACAATTCAGGCGTGAAATTGAATCAAAATTAAAAAATGGAAAAGCAGTGAAATGGAATATAAATATTGAAAAAGGATTTCCTGTGTTCTCTTCCACACGTAGAAAGACATAGGTAGAAATAGGTCCAAACGAGGTGAAAATGATTTAAGTTAAGAGAAGTAAAATAAAAGACAATAAATTAGCTCAGGCCTTTACCCACATACCAAGATGGCGTTTGAATTAAAAACTTTTACCGGTTTTGCATTGAAAATCATTATCATGTCATCATTTTAATTTAGGCCATCTGATCATCTAGGTTCAAAATTTTGTGATATTGAATACAAATTGATGTTCAAGTCTGAGAGATACCATCTCATCCCATGCAACCGCGACCATCTGAAACGCTAGTCCTTCTTGCAACAATGTACTAAGGGAGCATCCTGTGAATAATTTCTATATAGATTAATACAAATTCACTGTATAAAAAGTAATCAAAACCAAAATTTGTAATAAATCAATTTATGTTATTTGTATTAAGTGTTCATAATAACATAGGTACTATACCTGTTAATAGTTATTATTATAGAAAGTCAATTATAATAATATTCGCTGACAAACGAAATTGTTAACGATCGTGTTGCATGTTGACAGAATATTTGCCGCTGTCTTAATAATTTTGTTGCACGTGACATTTCAGAAGACAAAATTGTTAAAATATAAATTTAATTTAATTTAATATTTTGCACTTGAGGTGAAATAGCAGATGGTGATGAGGTAATAATATTTTAATGTTATTTTGTGATTATGTAGTGATTTTGTAGAAAATGTGCTTTTCAACTGCACTTATACCCGAACATTTTCAGTGAGGTTGTTTTTCAATGAGTTAATAATATGTATATTAGTATATTTTGTATAATTAATGACGTCGCCCGTCAGTTGAAAACTTAGTTAAAAGAGTAATATCTTTTAAAAAGCTACGAAATTGCTTTTAAAACTTGTTAAAACTTTGTAATTAGGTAATTGAAAAAGCCTACTCAGACGATAAACTAACAAAGCTATTTGCGACTCGAAATTCATTCACAATACATCTACAACATTTTGTGTCGTTGTTGGTGTAAAAAATACTAATATTTTTATTTTATCAAAAGTATCACATACATATAACATTCAAGTTGTACTAAATTATATTATGACATTCCGATAACATTAAATTTAACAGAAGTTCTTGACGCCGAAACTGAGAAATAATATATATTTCACCAAGAATAGAAAAGTTGGCTATAAAATTAAAATATTGGCTGACCAATGTGGGAAAACAATCTTAAATTTTCTTAGAAGCAATAACATATTTCAGGCTAACGTTTGCTGAAATGTAATTGGAATTTCTGATCGGATTAAATATAAAAAAGATTTTTATTTGTGTTTCCTGTTAGATGATGTTCAAAATCACTTAAACAGCACTAATATTTTAATTAATCAAGTTTGTTTGAATTACAGCTGTAATTAATCAACTTGAAAGCTTTATAATTTTTAAAACCTGAGTAGAGGGGTTAAGTGGGTTTCACACTCAATTGCCCATAACAATTATATCGGGTGATTTAGAACGGTACTTCCGGTTTGATGACATCATCATGCGAGAGGTAAGTCGGGACGAATTGAACGACATTTACTAAAAAAATTTAGTATGGCAAATGTTAATCAAATAATTGCTTTATAATAAAGATTGCAATTGCTCGTTAATCCAGTCATGCGCCCCATTACTGAACTTTGAGAAATCGAAGTATGGTTTCACCATTTAATTTATAGTCAGGTTATTGATTTTAATTAATATTGTCTGCATTTACATGCACTAATTGCGTTATATTTAATCACACATTAGTAGCCATTCGTAAACACCATTTTAATTCGATATTCAATTTCTCTAATCTAATTTAACCCTAGAACAAACTAATCGATTTGATTGAACCAATTTTGCTTGAACCCATTTAACACATTTTAAGCTCTTTTTCTTTTACTACGAAGGTAGTGGCATCATACTTCTACGAGTTCGAGAGTTACAATGTTAAGTTTAAAACTTTGCAGGAGAACATTTTTTAACCCCGGCTCAAGAATATTTTTGACTATGGACTAATAGTAACAGTTATGTAATAATTACATTTAATTAAATTTCGAAAAATAATTCAATATGTCTCTTCTGCGATTTTCAACGAATTTCGTTGGGTTACGGTCCATATTTTAACATACTTAAAGTCACTGTGTTTGAACTAGAGATGAGCGCGTGAGCCACTTTTCAAAATATTCACGCTGACCCGTTTTTGTCGAAGCTGTTTATTATACACACTCACGTCGTGTCACGACTTCGACACATCGTGCACGACGAAAACCGCCCAAATTTGTTTCAAAACAATATCTGCAATTCCATACGAAATTTTGTACCTATAACATGAAAGTTCGAACAATCCACGACTGCTCACGACTCAAAGCTGTTCACGACTAGTCACAACTTCTTACGCCTGCTCGCGGCTCACGCACAATCAGGTTTTGTAACCTTGTTGTATTTTTTTGCTAGGTTTATTTTCGTATTTTATCTTCTTATTTTTCTTTTGTATTTGGTTTTGGTACGTTTATGGTATCTGATTAGCCGTTTGAGCCGCCTATGTCTTTGGGCGGATATCGCGCTCGCAGCACTGATTTTGTTAGGGCACTGACGTGCAAATAGTGGGACAGCTCAATTCTATTTTGGGGTTGATAGAGTTCACCTCGCTAATTAGTTAGGGTTGGTTTTGTGGCTAGTATTATGTGAATGGGGTAATCACATATACATTTTTTTAGGTGGATTCGTGCTCTTTTACTTTACATTATTTCTATATTTCGTTGTTATTTTTCTTCTAATACAATTCTTCCCCAATCTGCCTGTCTTCCACTTTCTCTTTTCAATTATCGATTCCCATTCTCTCAAAATCCTTCCTTCCTGGTCGAATTATTTCCAGTTGAATTCCTTCGGTTTCCTCTTAGCTATTCTTCTTACGATCACTCCCACATCTCTCCTTATCACTTCAAGCAATCCTATTCTATGTGATTTGATTGTCTTCACTATATGTCTCTATTGTCCATTGCTTTGAGTATTTCGCTATTCATCATTGATCTGCTATTCGGAGCTTCAGTTTCCACTGGACCTAATTTTTTCCTCAGAATTTACCTTTCAAATACTCTCATCTCATCTTCTTCTTTTTTCTGAAAGTCTTATTAGTGTCTTGTAAATTTTTATCTTACTTGTTCCCGATAAGCTTCCATCTTTTAGCAGTTGTCTGTCCGGGCAATGTTCTCTGTTTCCTATTTTTAGTTTTCTTCTTATCTGGCCTTGTCTTCCATTTCTGTTGTTCACTTGAATTCCCAGATAAATAAAATCATCAACCTCCTCATATGTCTCGTTGTCAACCTTCAGTTCATTTTTTTATTATTATTAGTTATAACTATTATATATGACGACGGTCATGGCCTGATAGTTAGCGCGATAAACTGCTAACGTAGGGCTCCCCGGTTCGACTCCGGGTACAGTCCAAAATTCTTGACCGTCTTCCGTGCTTTCGGAAGGCACGTAAAGCCGTCGGGCCCCCTGTGTTAATGATTTGCCATCGTAACAATAACAAACAGGGTGCAGGCACATCGAAAGGCAAGGCTAGCAAGTTACCTGAGATGTAAAATCCAAAAATGCTCACAGAATTAATTACAAAAATTAGTAAAAAAACAGGACCTGGACCTATATTACGAGGCAGACTTCTTAATAAAAGTGGAAGAGATATATGGTAGATATATAATTAATTACCAATAATTATAAAAACTTCTGACGAAATATTAGGTCAGAAACTTAGTGTTTAGGCACGGTGACTTTTAATATGTTAAAGTTCGAACCGTTACCTAACAGAATCCGTTGAAAAATCGCAGAAGATCGATTTTGGATTTTATGATGAAAATGTACTCCATTTTCTTACACTAATATATAATATATAATATATGATAAAGGGTGATTCAATCGAAGGGTACAAAAAAACACATTCGCTTTTATAATTTTCTGATATTTTAATTTTAATATAATGTTAAGGCATTGTCATTAAACAGGAAAAATGATATCGGCCAAATCGCCGGCCTTACAGATTTCCGCCAAAAGGGCTTGTGACGAAACGTCGCGATTTGATGGTCTCTCATCAACGATTGGGCGGTCCACAATCGCGATTCTGGATGTTGTCGCTAACAGGGGGGGGGTAAATTTACACACGGGGTATTTACATGGGCGCCACGTGAAGTTAAACCTGAGTTCATTCGAAGGGGATGAAAAATCACCCTTCCAAGCTGGTACACGACAGCTTTCTGATTAATCGCGTTGCCTCTCACACTGGTGACATCTCTTTGGATTACATTACCTTTACAGCTGATAGGTTTTATCTTGACAAACATAGCTAAACAAAACATACACATGACGACAATAAAACACATAAATAAATAATAAAGCAGATATAATAAAAACGAAATATGCAAGGACATTTGACACTTTACAACAATTGTATAATCAAATTTACAACCACAAATGTTGCAAGACAAAATATTTACACTGACTTGAATAACAGAAAAGTTAACGAGAAAATATTGATGCTGAAATTTAAGCAGCTGTTCACCAAAATGGAACAGGCTAACTGGTTTAATTTATTAGACCTCAAATATGACATAAAACACAAAATTCAAACTATGACGTTACTTCAATAAACAATTTCAACACATTGACAACATATGCGTGGTTACACCACGTCCAAATAAATATTAATACACAAACAAAAGGAATACAAAATGGTGCGAATTCGTCTTACACGGTAGGACTGAAGGTTCTTTGAAAATATAGTGGTCAACTGACCACAAGGTACAATAATACTTAATAATACTAAAAAGAATGCTTACGTAATAGTTTACAGGTATGCTCCTATGGAGACGGTCGTCCAAGTAGATATAGTCCAGCGTGAGAATGCTATTTCGGTAGGCTAGATCCTTTCCAAAACTCGAGATGACAAAAAAGGTTCGATAGATCGGGGATGCTTCGATAGTGGGTGTTCGTTAACAAACACGAAAGTGGAATGTTTCAGAATTCTTTAAAACTTGACCTCGAGACGGCCCTGTCTCTTTGACTTTAAATTCGCGAAAACCGTACGTAATCCAGCTTTAATAGATCGTACCACGAAACAAACCAAAACGTAATTCACTCGAAAGTGTTCGATAAAATTTGTTTAAATTTAACAATTCAAATTCAACTCGTTTATAATCGGCACGAAACATCTGGTTTAAAACCCGAAACTGATTTAAAATAAAGTCAATATGTTTAATTTACACTGTGAACTGATTCTTAAATTACGCCCGTACTATTTGAGTTAAACAACGGAACGTTAATAAAAGCGTGAATAGTTATAAATGACGTCACAAATAGTTAATTCAAATAACTGATAATTCATAAAAATGTCCATTAAATGTTTACTTTAGAAACCCGACAACAATTTAGTTTAATGTCCAGGAAATATTTAATTCGAAACAGTCGACAATTCATAACATATTTAAAAAAAACGGCAGTACTTTTAGGTAATTTTTAATTCGAAAATGATTTGAAATAATGTTCGTAAAATGTTTAATTCGAAACAATCGACAATTTATAACAGCGTTCATTAATACTTAATTTAAAGCGACAAAAGTAATTTTAAAACAAAGTCAAACTTGCCTGTGTTACACAATCACTCGTTTTTAAACACACATAAGACTCGATAAATTAATTTACTGTGGTAAATTTATTAACTCCGTTTTTAAAAGCGTCTACCCACGGTCGGGCATAGTTTACTGTAGCACCTTGTGGGATCGTTGAATCTCTTGAATCTCTAATTTTTACATGCAGCTACCTCGCTTATATATAATTTCTCCCGAAAAAATGTGACCAAAAGATGCATTTCAGGGGAACTTAAATTTCTCCTACGGCGGTATAATGACATGCTGATTGCTGGTAGCATTTAAAAATTCGACCGAAAATAAAGGATAGCATAATGCGCACAAATTGCATTGGCTCTACCTAGCGTGCATATGGTTCCCACTATTTGAACGACAAGCTGCAATATTTGTCGAGACTTGCAGAAACGTGTCTATTTTTTGTTCGAAATTTAAGTTAATATCGCCCATGCAGCTGCACTTCTTAATAGTTTTTACTGCTTTTTATCTAGTAAAATTTCGACATAACTCCAAAATAGCATAGGAATAAACACATGTAACCATGTGGATCGCGATAACGCCGAGCAAAATACAAGCCTGCATCAACACGTGCAGGCACCTGCAAGCAGTCTATTCTATTTCACGTGAAAATGTCTATACGCGAATAGCTCATATATTTGTTATTACATACAAATTAACGGCGTGAATACAAAATCAATCTATAACTTTAAAAGGTATCGTCAGCATAAAATTTTGCTAGTAGGTTCGTGCTACGTAAGCTCGATTGCGTTACTTCCTAATGTACAAATTTCAATGGTACGTGAGTTGACATTCTTACACCTAGATCGGTAGCATTTAGATCGGTAATATTTTCAAACGATAAAATTTTAGCTAAGACTTGGATCGTATTTAGTTTAATTTTAAAATAACTGACTTTATATTAACTTACGATATTTGATTTTTAAAACGTTACAATGATGGAAATAAGTTCTATGATTTTACCGAAACTATCCTACACAAAAATTTTCATTGTACGCGAGCGTAAAATCCAGGTAACAAAACTCGCTGCCGCTCGTCGATTTTTTATATTCTCGTAATATCATCGCTGCTTACGGGGACTTTTTAAATTTGATTTTTACTATTTCAATATATTATATACATGTAAATAAGTTGCGCTAAAATAATCTCATTATTTCACATGGAAAAGGACATCCTGAACAACAAATTTCTTATATTTCGCTCAAATTTGTTTTGTGTCTGCACCCCATTCCGTTAATATAACAAAACTCAAAGAATAATCCAGCAATCGAGATGTAAAAATGCTTTAAATAAATTAAAGAACTAAAGTTTGTATTCTGTATCGTATCAGTGCCTCAGACGCAGATCGTCCTTCGTCCTGCAGTGTCTGTTATTTAAACGTTCAAGAAAAGCGAATTTTTTAATAATACAAACATTACCAGGAGTGTTTCGGTATCATCCTTTATATAACCGGCGCTCACTTCTATTGTTATGTGCCCCTTAAAGTTCGTACTATGAGGGTTAATTGTATAACTCAAATAGTAAGAATAACTACTACTGGTTTTTAATCTTTGTTGAAATTGTCTTTTCAAATTCAACATTGAACATGTTTAATGTAAGAGTATGGTTAGGCGCCCCTGAAAGAAAGCGCCTTGGACTAAAACACATCCTGCCTAATCGCTCGAGCCGGGTTGAGGACATTCAAATCCTTATCTGAGGTGCACCAAGAAGATTTGATTAGGCCTGATAAATTGATAGGGTCTCTTAATTTCAACGCACGTCACTCTAAAATTGTAAGGTTCTACATGATTTGCATCAATATTGGTAAACTGCTTTATACAATACACAATTATTGCACATAGGTAATATGCCAAACAGTATGATAATATGGGCAATTGAGCGTGAACACCGCTTAGACCCTCTACTAAGCTGAAACACCATTCAATTTTCTAACAATATGACATCGTATTATATAATAATTCAGTATAAATTGTAAACTTATTATGCGAACATCAGAGAGATAATAGAACCTTAAAATACATATTTAGAGGAGAAAAAAGTTGAGAATCGCTGGTGCAGATAACAGGAGATGAAATAATGGTTCAAGTCATAGATAGGAAGCGATACTTCAAGAGAAGATTAATAACAATCTACATTTACGTAAATTTTGCAGAATTTCCATAGAAGTTTTGCATAGACATACCCTGATAGTTTATCAGAATTGTTTATTGAAAGCTTATGAAAATGTTTATTCGCTATAATTTAATTGTCTTATTGTAAAAATATAGAAATGCAACTTGACCGACGATATCACGTTTTATTTGTGATGATTTCTAACGAAAATTATTTGTTACCTAACGATATTTGTAATCAAAACTTCCATAGCATAGGAAATTCAATTTCCATTCAGCAAATAATTTTTCATTATGTTCTACCTGATAGAAGCATAAAAAATATGTACATATATATTTCTCTTGACAGGTACAACGCCAAATCTAAGATTACCTTTACCCTACCTAATAATTTATGATCAATATTTATGATTATTGTACGATTTTAACGCCAATTGAATATGCAAATATTTGTTTTTGTAAAATATAAAACTTCATCAAAATATCTATTTCTGTAGCGGACACGTAAACAGTTCCTAATGTTTATTAAGCCTATAACAGAATTGAACTGTAACAGGTTAAGTCATGTGTGTGGAGATTCATAATGAGCAGGATTTTGCACAGTCTATTATGAAATGCCTACTAATTATGTAGAGCTTGCTGCTTCCTATTAATACAATTTGTAGTAAAATATTTAAATTATCAAATAAGTGCAGGGTTATGCAGAGGACATCAAAAAGGTATAATTGCTATGTTTTTTAAATAAAATTATGGTTTTTTTCTATGTAATAAATAAAATGATAGATTAAATTATACAGAGTGGAAAAAAGTTTGTTAATGATTTTTGGAAGAACAAAGGAAAAATTAAAATGACATAAAAAATTTTGTTCAAATGGGAGTAGCACGAATTCCGGGCACCGGAATTGACAAATTCCCTATAGAGATTCGGAAAGCTGAACGTTTATATATTATACCTATATGTAGTAGATTTAAAAAAAAAATTTGAGGAAAATTTAAGTTACTCTTAAAGATGAGCTTTTAAAAAGGGTAATGAAACATGTATACCCATTAGCCAACTGTACAAATAGACCACGCCCACCCTTACTGTAATATAAAAGTAACGCTTAGAGCAAATTGCATCAGATCTATGTAATTCATGTTTTGTATTTTACAGTTTCAATCCAATAAACAAGAAGAGGGCATTGCGAAACTCGGAAGATAAACCCTGTTACGGTCCTGTTTTCACACAGAAATATTTTTTCGAAAAATTGAAGATTTCTTCAATTAGTTTAATGAGAATCTCATATGCGGCATTAAAATGCAAGTTTTCTATTTAATTTGAAGAAATTTTACTATCACAGGCGATTGTGATAAATAGGCAGATGGTTAATTTTCCGATTTCAAAAAGTGTGTTGTGTTCGAATTTTTGAACAAAAATCTATTTCATTATACACATATTAATAAAACGAATAACGAAGAAAAATTTAAGAACTTATTTATTAATATTAATAGAAAATGATACATTTTTACAGTTTTCAAATTTAATATTAGAAGGAATATCAATATCAGTATTTTTTAAAGTCTTGATCGCACTTGCAGGTTCTAGTATTCGATTTGTTATTTCCGTCTTATTTTTGTGAGAAGTTATGCACAGTCCATTGTTTTTGCTCGTTCCTGCAGGTTGTAGTAATTGGTTTGCAATATTTCTTTTATTTTCTACCGAATCTTCAATGTAGCCTTCACAAACTGCAGTTGACTTCCAACCCCCGTGACGTTTTATTGTCGTAATGTCCGCACCTGCGTCTGCCAACAGTGTTGCAGAGGATCTGCGTAGACAATGGCCAGTGTAAGAGATTGGATTTGGTAGGTTTAAGTAAGTAGCAATCAAGAATGGTATTTTTCCAAATTTATTTTTTCCGACTGGCTGTGTAGTGCATTTTCCTACTTTATAAAATATGAAGAAGCGACGATGATTAATGTGAGTGGGACGTAATACAGCGTATTTGCGGTATAAATTAAGTATATCTATGGTCCCTGTATTATTGGTAACCACAAAGACTCGAGATATTTTAGTCTTTGTTTTCGGCACGGTTATTATTAATGATGTTCCAACATCTTCAATATCATCAAGTGTTACGTTTGTCAATTCTTCTGAGCGACATGCGCCTGCAATACCCAGAATCAATGCTACCTAAAATGTATAGAAACTGTTAAATACATAATAACATCTACTTAAATAATGCAATATATTACCTTAATCATTAAATATTCATTATCATTTGCCTTTGATAAAAAACAATCAATTAGTTCTCGTGACAGAACTTTTGATTTCTTTCCACGATACCCATCAGATTTTCCTTTTAAAAATGCAATTAGTTGTGCATACTTGCTTATTATGTCTATATTATCATAAATCACCATGCACGCTCGTATCATTGAATATTGCGCCCATAACGTAGAGGATTTGTACACTTTTGCCTTTTCTGCAAAATAAGCCAACATGACATTCTCAGAATATGTTTTTACTTTTTTTTCCGTGCACCACTCTCTTAAACGATTATATGCAATATCGTACAATTTCTTTGATTTCGGTGGTAATAATTCGGAGACCGCAACACTAGCAGCATCAATAATTTCTTGTGGTTCTTGCATTTTGAAACTAAGTTTGTTTACACAATTTTGTTTGTTGTCATAGTATTAATTATATTACAATTCAAAGTCTACTAAATAAAATAATTGCAATTCTCTGTCAAGATTTATAAATTAGTTTTTTATTTACTTCTTGGCTTCGGGCGTGTAAAATATAGTATATACACTACAGGAGAGAACACCATTATTCCCTCGGTGCATTGCAGCCCTCGGGCTTTGCCCTCTGGCTACAAACTTGCACCTAGTGAATAATATTGCGTTTCTCTCCCTAAATGTATAATGTACTATTTTTTGACGTTCCAGTGACTAAATTATTTATTGAACTTCGAGTTTTTTTCAATCCAATTATTTGGGATATATTTTGGTCATTTGGTTTTGGACAATTTTCTGTACCGGCTTAATTTTGTAAGCATTTGGGAGAATTTTCCGTACTTCATTTGAAGGATTCATTTCGTCCGAATCTTGAAGAAAATTGATTACCATCTGAAATTATTAAAACCCTCCAACAACATCTTTGAGATCAAGACCTTACCGCCTTTGATCAGTATTTGTTTGGGTTTTGGAATCCAATGTTTTAAACCCTGCTTCCGAAGCCATCTGGAAAGCATTCTGTGATTCACCATTCCATTCCATTCCGACTACCATTCTGCTTGGGACCAACATCGTTATCGTGATACTAACTGCTCGTCCCTCCAACATCGAAGACTCCATCAACTTCACAGATAAGATCTTTGTTTTATTTTGTCAGATTTGATTTGTTATATTTTTGGCTATCTAACATTATTGCGCGGATTACATTTGTTGGGCCGTTCTTTATGAACGCATTTACGTTTTTGTATCGGGAAACAAAATTTATTAAATTCTTTATATTTTTTTTATCTCTGTAGCTACATTACGAACGCTAATAACTTATATTATTTCATAATTGTTTGAATTATTCATTATTTCGAGTTTAAAAGATTGTCCCAATATTGCGCTTAACTGTATATATTTTACTTTATCAACGATAAAATCTGAAGTTAGAACTGATCAGCACTATTTTTGATCCTGAAGCATCAGACCCGAAAAGCCCTTTATCTTTTTTGCAGAAACACTTATTCCGCAGTTTTGCTAGTGTTTGCTACATTTGTTTACAGGGTGGTTTTAAACTGCGTGGCGCCCAAACTACATCTTTCTCGCTTGCTCTTTGGAGCTCATCTTTTAGCGCACCCTGTATAACCCCCTCTACATCTATAGGAAGTATCGGTTCTGTATGTATATTTTAATTTTTCGTAAGGGTCTCCTGCCCTGCTGTTGTGAGCTAGCATTAGGGGCAAGCCTTTCTTTTTTTTTGCCCAGCCGCCCCTGAGATAAGCGGCTGCACGAATTTAATCCACCACGATTTAAATTTCGTAACAACCCACCACCGACATTGAAAGCGTGAAAGAAGGACGATGAACATATGACCTGGAGGAGTTCAGGAGTTCAGCGGGTTGGGAGCCCACTGCATACTCCAGCCAGCAGCATCATTTTGGAATTTGCCCAATCGCAGGAGTAAATGCCAGAATGTAGTCTTGGACGGCCTCTGGTCCGCGAACCCAGAAATCCGGACCGACTACGGGTGGCAAGCACAGAAGAGATCCTTTGCCATCCGATTGCCACAAATCGCACCCAGTCAAGATTAACACAACTTCCTTTTCAGTTTTAATCTTTAATTTCAGGACAGCTCAACCGGCACCACCACCGACATTGAAAGCGTGCAAGATTGACGATGAACATAAATTATGATCTGCAAGAGTTCAGCGGCTTGGTGGCCCACTGCGCACTCCAGTCAGCAGCTTCATTTTGTAATTCGCCCAACCGAAAAGGAGTAAATGTCGGCATGTAGTTTAGGAAGGCCTAATTTGGAAACTAATTCAGCTTCTTTTTCAGATTTAATCTTTTTAATTTCAGGATAGGCCAACCGGCAGGTGCCAATTTGATTGGCATTGCCAGACAGATTACCATTCATTCATTGCGACGTCACAACCTAGCTTAACAATGACCACTGTTACATTCCGAATCGAAGTGGTTGGAAACTCGAATACAATGTTATCGCACTGATAACATTGCGAATGGAAATTGCAATCACCAAGGTTGGAATGTGCTTGTGTGCGATTAACAATGAGCATTGTTGCATTTTTAATTTCGAATACAAAGTTGTCGCACTCATAACATTGCGATTAGATATTGCAATCGCCAAGTTTGGAATGCGATTGTGTTCGTAGTTAAACTTGAACGTTGAACTTAAAGACAGCTGCAATTATTTAACTAGGTCAGAGCGATAAAAGACGATACTGGACGTAAATAACCTCTTTTTTTTATTTTCCAGGTGATCTAATTAGATCGAATCCACGGTTAGGGGTTGAGACGTTTGTTTCACACGAAGTTCTGCTAAGATTGAGGAAAGCTGGGGACTGTTTTTTAGGGATTGGAGCCTTTGAAACTTACCTTCAATAAGTGCGACCCGAAATGAAAAACTCATTCAGCTCAAGACTTTACACCGTGGAGGGTTGGACAAGTGCGCTTCTCGCACCATCTACATTGTTGACTTCATTAACAATTAGTTTGATGGGTAACTGGCTTCACGGTTTACTATATTATCCTTCTGTTTTTTACCAAATCATGTCCGGCCAGGGATGTATTTCCTCGAAGCCCAAACGTAAATTATTAAATTTACATTGCTTTCAAAGTCAGCTTCTCAAGCACCCGATAGAGGGAGTTAGGCGGGTTAACTCGCAAAATATCCTGCAAACCCACCAAAAGCAAGCAAGCAAATTGGATCAGTAGCCACAGAAACATGATGGCAATTTTTTCCTTGATGACATTGCGATTCATTGTTTAGGCCGACGAATTGTGTTTATGTTATTTTTGTGTGGATATCACTTTTTGCGTTCAATTTGGAATAAAAATCCTAGGGCGCAACAGATCCGAAATAAATGGATTTAGCTTTTTGGGGTACTTATAATTTTTGTGGTCATCTCAAATTTTGCGTTCAACTTGAAAAAAAAATTTTTTGAAGGGTAAACGTGAATATTCCGCTTTTTTATCTACTCTACAAACCTTCAGCTTTCCGAATATCTACAGGGAATTTATTAAATTCGGGGACCGGTTTACGGGCTTTTTAATAGCATTATTTCCAAATTAAAAATAATGACAAAATTATCAGAATTATCTGTCTTAGGTTACGTTTGAGACCCAACATCAACCTATATAGTTGGTGTTTTGTAATATTTACAAATAAGCTGATTGAAACTCCAATGACTGTGTCGGTACATACAAAAGAAAATTATGGAGAACGCTATAATTTTTACAAACTATTCAAAATGTTATAAACCACTACACAAGCATGCTTCCTCTGAGACTACTTTAAAATAGCCAAAAATTCGTCACCTATAAAATATTGACTACTAAAGTCGACCCTTGAAAAGATGTAGTGACATCCTGACGTAAACATGCAATCATTCTAAGTTGACTCGGTGTAGAAAAAAATTCCCTACCCCAAGTCTTTAAAATTTAATTGTACACTTAATTTAATAGTCATAAAAACTTATTTTCTAAAACATTGTTGAGTTTATTTGTTTATACATACAAATATTTTCAGTATTTTAAATTAAATTGAAATTGAATATGTAGTACTATTATTGTTTATAAAATTTCCCTCTTCCGGATGTTTCTATTTATATTGTAATAATTGGTTCTTTTAATTATATTTAAGAAAAAATGGAGTAATTATGATTAATTAAAATTAAATTCAAACACAAAAATTATTAAACATCAAAATAGAATTATATTGTTTTGTAAGTAAATATTGTTTTAATTTAATTAAGAACTCAACCAGTTATAATAAAATTTGTTTCGAAATAAAAATCCTGAAATAAATTTATACCTTATATTTGTTAATGTAAATCTTTAGAAGTAATGTACTTCGACATAAGTAGTTACGAGTGATATGTTAATGCATAATATAAGAAAATTTTTGAAATACGATGTTTATATAACGAATACTACTATAATGGAAAATATAGTCATGCTAAATTGCATTAATGTATTGCGTTCAATGTGAGATCTACAATAATATAGAAGTCTGCAAATGACGCATTTGACGTACAACCAATACCTGGAACTTTTTCGATACCAGTTACTAAAAGTACTTCTGCACTTGTTGTAAAATACCACAATGAAGTCTTTCAGATACCATTACTTTTATTATAAATCATACACTTGTGTTTTTTTCTTGCCATATATATGGATTTACGATACGAGCTATACGGGCATTAAGTGCATTGAAAAACGAACATCGAATTTATCTGCACACTAGTGATTCTAATAACATTTAACATGGCTACATATATCTTAATGTTCCGTTTTATATTTCCAGCGTTTCTCTTATTTCAATTGTGTTATGTATATAATATATCTACAGATTTTAACCTATCGTTTAAATTTTGTATTTTGAATATTTATAGGTACTATAAGGTATAGTAATATAAGAATTGAATATTCTAAGTTTCCGGTTTTTCTTTTTATTCAAGATTTTCTAGTTTCAAACTTTCTTTAATTGCTTTATTTACTTAACAATAATTTTATATAAATGTGGTTAACTTCGTACGAAGGCGTCCTGCGGCCATCCAGTAAACAATATTTTTCTAATTGTCAAATACTTAATTGACACTTGTAATTATTGTCAAATTTAGATAAATAAATAAGTGTGACGTCACGAATAGCCGTATTGTTATAAAAATTGTTTTAGACGGCGATGGAATTTACATACTGCTATGACCTCCCTTATATAAAAGATTAGACACGTTGATTAAGTTGGGCGCCACATTCAAATGAATGAAAAATATGAAAAAGTATAAATATTAAAATTTTACGTGCTAAAATTTTATTAGAAAGCTCACCACTTTGTGCCTCTTGTATAGCTCAGTCTAAGGCTCTCTCAGAGTATTGCAGGTATTAGTTTAAATTAGGGGATGCAGCTTATTGAATTGAAAAATTTTAATTTTGAATGATAGAAGAAGTTGGCAGAGTTTGAATAATATGCCTGATAATTTTGACCAGATAAAACGATCCACTTCTGTGTTTGAATAATCTTAAAAATTCAGAATACCGACTTGTAATAATTCAGAAATGATTTTATATTCAGAATAATATCGCAAAGCGCAAATAATCAATTTTAACAAAATTTGTACAGATACCTTATCTGTTACCACAATGTTTACAATAATCAAAAATCAAAAATAATGTAGAATAACGATCCTCTTCTTCCTTTAAATGCTTAAATAAATATAAGTCTTGCCGTTGTCCAAAACGGGTTAAAAGTTTTTATATTTAAATTTGTTGCTTTTGGCGAAGCGTAGAAAATAAAATAATAAAAAATGTTTTGTTGATGAATTTTTATAAAGTAGGGTAGCCAAAAATGCACCTGCTAAGGTCTTTTCTCGGCATCCTGTATGTTAAATGCTGAAGGCGTAAAGTTAATAAAATAATAATGGTTTTCATATACCTTTGAATTCTTATAATCGTGACTTTTTAATAAGTCTGCGTAGAAAAACACAATCTTGATATAAACACAAGCGCACTATGAGACACTTCCACAATCAGATGTTTTGTTGTTGATGCCAGTTGATATGACGCTTCAGATCTTCTGCTGTTTGGATTGAGTTGTTGTAGCAGTAATCATACAAATTTGACTTTCTAATAGTGTTGTTTTATTAGATTGTATGCCAGTAAGTAATTTAAAGTTAAATAATTCTCGGATATTTGAGAGTTGAGTTGAAAAATAACATTCTTAATTTTCAGGTGTGACAACTAACTTTGCCATCTTTGATTTTTATCGACCAAGGCTTGATTGAATTATCGGATCACGTTGCACGTCCGTCCACTTTAAATATCAAAATTCAACTAACTTTTGCTTGCGCAAAATACAAATTTGAGACGTTATCAACGACTTGTAAGTCAAATTTGTTCCTTTTACGAATTTTATTTTAATGAAATTTTCTGTAATTTTCAGAGTTGGTTCCATTATTGAAGAGATTACTTCTCCGCTGCTTTTCAGTTGATTTCCATCACAGTAGTTGATTTGGGAGCCATTTGAAGTAGTACATTTGACTATTTTCGTTATCACATTTCACTTATCAACCTTTAATGGATTTTGACCCTTATTTACCTTTTTACAAATTTTGGAGATCAATTTATGGTTATCACATACAGTTAGATATAAAAGAATTTTGGTTATAAACAGATTTTCATACAATAAGTTATTTACAGAGATTTTTCAATTCTAAGTTCACAAATGTGAAGGTTATGTTTTTCAGATAACAAATTATAACAAATTTCATCATTTCTGAGTTAAAGTATCTTATTAGAAGATTTTGACTTGTTCACTTTCAAATTGAATCTATTTAGCAGGTTGTGATGTAGCTTTCTCATCTTTAAAGATCTCATTAGGTCTACAATATCATGAATTAAGTTGGATGTGTTTATCTGTTCAAACTAAAGTTAGAAAATTAGCTTAATTTTTCTTAATATATCAATTAATTCAGTTTTACAACTATTTGCGTTGTGTGGGGTCATTTTAAATCACAGCAATACATAAGGAGCATAGAAATCGCACCCCTGAAACAAATATGGTTTTTCACAATTTATGTAGTACAAAAGTAATGTATAAAAATAATTTTTATATTGGTAATTAACTAAAATAAATGATAATTTTATGATAAAGAAAAAATAGCCTGGTATTAATCTAAGTATTTATTTTTAAGGAAGAAAGAAATGCGCCGTTTTCTAGAAATAAAGTACTTTATTTTAAAAATTTGTTAAAACTAAACTAAACAAGAAAATATTTGCATAAAATATTTTACCTAGGCGTAGGTAAAGAAAGACTAGAACCGAAGCTATTTAGTACTTAGTAGCACCCCCTCTGGCTTTTATGACCTCTTGTATTCATAGCGGCATCGATTCAATTAGGCGGTGCAAGAGATCTTCTTGAATTTCGTCGTACCATACTTCTTTTATGGTACTTTCTAGGTCTGTTAATATTTTTCAGTTTATGGGCATGCAGCTTATTGCCAATAACTTTCCATAAATTCTTAATGGGATTTAGGTCTGGGCTATTTTCTGGCCAGGTAATAGAAAAATACTTAAAAATTTTATGTATTTTTTAAATAGTAAAGTATTGATTTCTAAAAATTATATACTCACACTTTTTGCTCGATGACACGGCGCAAAATTGTCTTGAAAAATATATTCATTTTTTCTTTTAAAATACTTTTTCATCGAAGGTACCAAATTTTCCTTTGTAATTTTTTGATATCCTGCCGCATTTAAAGTGCCTTCTATAAATACAAGATCTCCAATCCCATGGTAAGAAAAACACCCCCAGACCATTTTACTGGCAGAAAACTTCACCATTTTCTTGGTGCATTCAGGGAGAAGCTTTTCACTGGGTCTACGTCTCACATACTGCAAACCCCCTATTAATCAACCCCCTATTTAATATCACACTCTGTGTTTTGACCAATCTAATTTTATCTACTCTAACATCAAATTAATAAAACAATTCTTCTTCTTACGTTAGGTCTGGGACCTGTGTTTACCAATTTTTTTCAAGTCCGTTCTGTGAGCATAATTGGTTCTTACATCTTAGGTAGTTTGCTAAGCCAGCCATCAATTTACCTGTGCCCAAATTTTTTATTGTTATGTAGGTAAATCAGTAGAGCTGCGAACACCCCCAAAAAAGCGCTCGGAAAACGACCAACCGACCAGTCGCGTACTAATGCCTATTTTTTTTTAACTTAATTGAATAATGTTCAGAGATAGAAAATATGTATTTTTGACTGAATTATAGGGGGCGCAACCTATGCAAAAGGCGCCAAATCGCTAAAAATTTGATTTTTTCGTATCTTTTTTTTTTAATTTTTAACAACAAAAACTGCACACTTGATTTAAGCGCACCTTCTCACCGCGAGAGAAGCGAAAAACTAATTTCTGAGCTTGATTGAACACGCTTACTCGCACGACAAGTTCGATCAAGTTTTCCGCGAGTCCGCGTGCGCTTGTCTTCACTTCTTCGTGGATAAAAATCATAAATACCTCTATGAAAATTCACGATTTTCGGCAATAGCAGTCTCTCCAAGAGCTGTTATGATAATTTACCAGCGAAATTTATTGTTTATAACTATTCGTTAATTTATTAGTGAAATTTAGTGAAATTTATTGACGCATTAACAGCCATTTTGAAGGGTTGCCCACCCTTAAATTTGATAAAAATTGTATATTTCATATCCTTTGATAACATTTTATCGATAAAAAACAAAATTTTGCATTAGTACGCCAGTGGTCGCTACATGGTCAAAAACTGGGGGTGTCCCGCAGCTCTACAGTAACACAGGGCGACCGACAGCTTAACGTTCCCTCAGAAGCAAGGAGGCGGCGAAGAAATTCTTACGCTCAAACCCGGAGTTGAACCGGGAATCGCTACGTTTGCAGTTAATCGTACTAACTGTCAGGCCATGATCGCCATCCTAAAAAATTATTATTAATATTTAATTATATTAGCTGGTGCGTTGGAGTGGGAAAGAATTAACCAATGAACTCTCTTCAATTTCTCAGTAGTAAATTAAATTTTAACCAATATAAAAGTCCCTATTAAGAAATGAAATTGTTATCATATTTGGAAGTGTTCCCTTGAATGAAGCCGGAGGTCAGCTCTGCCACCCCATTATTATATTAAACTATCTCGCACAGGTGGCCGTTCGGCCGCGTTTAGCTAACTAACGTAATCAATAATTATTTGTCTTTTTAATGACTTACCCCATGTGAAATACTACTACATTTGGAAATTCAACCAAGTCATCAGAAAGTGCGGTTAAAAGTATAATTTCGCGGTTTCTATCTGAAATCTTATAACCACATATAAGCAATAAACACGTACAATTTCAGCTTTGTTGGTAACGGTTCTCACAAGATATCACAATAAAAAGGTGACCGTGTGTTATGGATCTAGATGTTTATTAATATTATCATTAAATACAATTATTTTAATAACCTATAGGTTTGCTAATATGAAACAATTGGAACCATACAGATATTTATTTTGTATACATCGGTTTTAGTAAGTTCTACATCTTGCGATTTCCTCCCTGTCTGTGCTAGTTCCGTGTTGAAACTATATGACGAGCACAGAGGACCTACAGCTTAACGTGAATTCCGAACCACGCGAATAGACGATTTTTACACCGTCTACTCCGATTAGGGAAGTTTTTAGGCCATATAGTATGTATAATGTTACCTGAGGTCAGCAGGTAGCCATTTGGTGGGCAAAAATTCATTCTATAGATATAGCACCTCATAGGATTTGAACCCATGGATCTTGGCATGAGAAACTAACACGCTAACGTCTCAGTCGTTCGCCCGCCTTCTATAACCTACAGATATATTATGCCTTCATTTACTACGTCTATGACTAACTGGAATTATACAAACATCCTCAAAATTAATGGATGAAACTTCCGTAAGCAATGCTTTTATTATTTCATTTGTACCGTACACCCAGAACATACATCTGATTAGACCAATGTCAAGGGTAAAATCATGCATACTATATTCGATATGTTAGTAATCTATTAAGCAAGATGGACGCATATGGCTAAGCTAAATTAAACTATGTTTAACATTTAATAACCTTAGCTCAAAGGTGGTCATATATCTAATTGTAGGAGGGAAATACTATATTTTTGTAAGAACTAAAGTAATGAAATAGTACATACTATATCAATAAGCAAGAGTTGTAAAGTGGATTTTCCGTCGAGAATCTTTCAAAATTAGTAAACCACTTACAACTCGAGGTTTAGTACGATAATTTGTTTTCTATTAATTAATTAAATTTACAATAAAAATTAAGAAGACGGTCATGGTTTGAATGTTAGCGCAATCAACTACCAACGCAAGGCACCCCGGTTCAACTCAGGGTATTGTCTAAAAATTTCTTAGCCGTCTTCCGTGTTTCGGAGTACACGTTAAGCCGGCGGTCCCCCTGTGTTAATAATTTGCCATCATAACAATAAAAAGCAGGGTGTAGGCACATCGAAAGGCAAGCCTAGCAAGCTACCTGAGATGTAAAAACCAAACTGCTCACAGAACCAACAGTGCCTCAGACAGAGGCACTATAGTTGGGAAGTACAGGACATAGTCCTAGAGTAAGAGGAAGAAGAAGAATAAAAATAAAAACACAAATTTTGCGTAATTGCATTTAAAACCAGATACATATAATTAACAGTTTTAATTTTCATATTATGACAAATAAACACAGTTATATCTTGTATTAACATACCTTTTTGTAAACGATAACGTGATTAATTCCTATTAATAGATTACGCAGGCTTGTACACTGCCAGTGAACACTCATCTCTAAAGTTAAACCGAGGCTATAATTTTCTAGCATTGCATATTCCAAGTATTTATTTTGCGAGACCAATAAGAAGCGGGCGGTAATATAACAAACTAGGGTAATAATAAGCGGGTAGTAACAAGATCTTACGACCGCTCCAGACGGTTACGTAATTGGTCACTTACTTAATTAGTAGCTAACAAAATATATAATTGGCAAGAATATTCTAGAAAATATGGAAAAATTAGAAATGCATAATTGAGAAAAATATTGTAAACACAAATTTAAAAACTGAAAAAGTATTAAAATATAACGTAATACTGTATAGGCTTCGTTAAATATAAAGGTTAACTTTAAATATATTGTCGTGATCTTGAGCCTCTAAATTTGACTAAGCACTTTCAAAATGCATAGAGTTGGACTAATAATTTGTTTATATATCCCTAGATTGGTTTAGCACATAAATTTATGATACTTATGCTTTAAATTTTGAAATAGAATTACTTTTGTAGAATAATACCAACAACCTATTTGCTCCGGTCCTAGCTCAGCTCCGTAAAACAACATAAGTGCAAAACTCAGAAATGTTCATACAAATAACTCACCCAATTGCTCAAATGGTTCCTTATCAATAGCTGCGGATCTCTGTTAAATTCCTCACTTTTATGTGACAAATAAAATATTGTTGCATTGAAAGATTCTATATTCAATTTAGTAAATTTCAAAATTACCCTGGTACCAGTCAAAATTACAAAATAAATGTTGTACAAAATTTTCTCCTGGGAAAATTCCTTTACAAAATAATAAAATTGTTGAATTAGTTGAAGCTTCCTCTTCTTTAACTCTTTTGGCTGTTTTAATGTAATATACCAACACAGATATGAAATGTTCTTAAATTCGCGTTAATTTTCTTGATTAAGTGTTTTTTTTATTAAATAAAAAGTAATGAAATTTTGTTTAAATTGTTAATGGTAGTTGCTATCAGTACCCGTAAGTTAGATGCAACGCCGTAACGTTCAAAAATGTTTTAAAAAAAAAGTTCAAATAATAATGTTTAAAATACCTTATCGCTTTTAAAACTCGTTCACCTGATGTTTTACTATGATAACTCGTGCTCAGCATCTGCGCAAGATCAAGGATTGACAATCCATCCAAAATTTCCCTCTTCAGTGTCTTGAGTCTTGTACACTTCAATTGCTCACATCGACCAAAATTCTCAACAATCCTCTGGGTTATCACCTCCAATTAAACGAAGTGCTACTATTTAAAATAGCCAACTGATAAATTTACTAGCGGCTTGTCTTTAAAGATGCCAATTTCATCTACTTCACCAAAACAATGCATTCAAAAAAAAGGATATCAATTAAAGCAGCAAGGTATCTCAAACGTGAGTGTTGCCTTTGCATTCCATCCACGAAGTCTTATAACAAAAATGTGAGGTCAAATATTTCATAACCTCCAATTATAAGGATCCAAAATCAATATTGGTTAAAATTTAACCGTTACTGAACTTCATCGGTTGAGCGCCCAAGGCAAACTAAACTTCCAAGTCTTGCAGGTTAAATTGGCGAAATTTTGTGTCTAATATGTTGAACTGTCTTCAACAAAATTACAATTTACAAAAATTTTTCAATAAAAATAAATTCAAAATTTAATAATATAATTTTACCATGTCAAATTTATAATTTCGTTATGCACCAAAAATCTTTAATGGTCAATAAAATTTAACAAAATAATTCTTCAAATTTATTAAATTTAAAAGTCTGGAGTATGTTCCAAAAAGGACTAGATTTGTTTTTTTTTAAAATGAATCAAAAAAATATTATTTGTATTATAAAAAATTTTAAATTAAAAATGATGTGTTTAAAGTCATGCGTGAGTTTTAAAAAAACATAAGTGCGCGAACGGACACTCGCAAGAGTTGCAAAGTTTCGTTTACGTCCATTACCGGACACATTTTGAAATTATGAGCCAAAATCAACCAAATCAACCAATCAGAGGACCTGAATCAAAAATTGCACACGCGTGATAAAGAAATTTCAGCTACAAAGTGGGCATGGACGTATTCGTTCTGAAATGAACAAAGAGATCAAACGGTGATTTTTCAATCGATGAGATTAATTTTTAATAAAGCGGATTTTTCTAAGTGGAATACGAAGTGGATCCCTTAAATGGTTTTCCGAAGTGGAAAGTTAAGAAAATTACTAGTAAGAGGAATAAAAAGTGGTCAATGTTGGTAAAATTTGATGGTTGCAAAATTAATCACGAATTATTTGCAAAATTCAACTATTGTGGATTTGGTTCATGAAAAATTGGTTTGGAAAATTGGAAATCAACCTACATATGAAGTTGGTGTGTTTATCGAGTGTTATAAACAAAATTCAAAACAAAGACAAGGTATTTAGCATATTTTTTGAAACATTAAACCAGTGAAAATTATTACTTCAAAACATTATTCAATCACATGTGTATTTGTAAACTGAATGACTTTTTATTATCTACTGAACAATTATTATAGAAGCGCAATTAATTTCTTTATGTATGAACATAATTATTTACTAACCCATATTTTGTATTGTAAAAAAAATTTTATTAAACAAAAAAATTAATAAAATTGAAGAATTGAATTATTTCAAAACAAAAGTTATCACATATGATAAAAAAAACTGAATTTTGAGTGTGACGAGAAAATAAAGGTTAAAAAATTAATTCTTTCAAAATTTATATCTGTCGTGGCTTCGAATTCAACGAACGGAACACCATAATATATACCGCTTCTAAATCTTAATCATATCCAAATTTTCCAAATTTCACGTTATTAAATTTATCAAACGTCCGAAGGTAAGTTTTTATTTAATTTTAGAGTTTCTAAATTACTTTAAAATGTTTTATGTTTCAGAATTCACTGGTTTTGTTGAAATATTCTGTCGAGACTCGAGTCACTTCCATTTAGATAACACAACACACCGAATTATGGTCTTTATCACTAGATTACACAAACCAAAACCCTTAATACATTAAAATGACTCTGTGAAAAATTCCAGAAAGAATACAATATCTCACAACATACAAAATTTGTTATTTTTACAATAATCCACCTTTTTAGAACCCATGCAATTTTAGGTTAAAGATAATAAAACCTTCTTACAAAATTTTTAATTTTCATTGCAACAACATTGTTTCCTTTGAATCTGATATGACAGATTCCTTCATGAGATCAAGTAGTGAGCCTAAAATAGATTTTTCAGAGTTCCACAGCTTTATCCGGTTTCCTAGCACTAATCGTGGGAAAGTGAAATTTACCATAGTTAAGTTATTCCTACTAAAAATCCTGCATCCTGCTACCAAATCATGTTAACATGGTGATATTGAATTACTGAGCTCAGCCATCCAAATAAACGCTTGCTTGCATAAAATACAAATTCTATCGCATGAGAGAGAAACCCTTTTAGAGACAAAAGAAAGAAGAGTGAAGCTTTTCACTTAAATGAAACTTTTAAGAGGCCAGCAAAATACGACAATATTTTCAACAACTTAACATTCAATTTATTATAAAATATAGGTGGTTCAGAGAAGACTATAACTGTTAATTTTTTTGTAATGGTGCCTTATAAAGATTTATATTTACTTTATAGATAATAGTGACCGACTTTCTAACAATATTTACATTTTATTATGTTTAAAATAATCAAGACCACTATGGTTAAAAATTTTCTGTTCCGCATTTTGAGATGTATTCTGGATAATCTTCGTTTATATGATTCCACAGACATCCAACTAGCGATAAAGGTGTTAATCATTGAAATAATTCCATATTTTACCAATGATTATATTTCAAATGTTTTGATTTTCGAATTCTGGTAATACAATATTTTAAAATGTACGACTTACTACAAGGGACCATAACTAAGCATTTCCAAAGAGCTATTACAATATAACTTTAAAAATAAAGTAATTTGTGTGAAATATTTCCTTTTTATTTATTATTTCTCCACGTAGATACTATCCAGTTCGTCAGATAAATGTAGTATACGTTATTTTCCTCATCTAATACGGAATTACTCGCAATAGTCTTGTAGGAGTGTTTTTTGAACATTTAAAAAAATAATAATATAACCATAATTCTAAAATAATTCAAGTCTTGTTGTTACAAGTGTATCTAACCAATTAAATGCGCTTGCACATATGGTAAACTCCAAGACTATTTCGTATAGTTTTCAAATTCTTGAAGTTCTAGTTATGTGTACGGTAATACCCACTTCTCCCCTACTAATTTATTAGAAATATATTATGTATTATATTTTACTCTATTAAACATTTAGCAAAGAAACAGTTTGTTTCAGGTCAACACAATATAATACAAATATGAGATTAACCGAAACCCACATAACACATTTTAAACTAATACTATTAGTATTGATCTTTTATTAGTAATTATACTATTGGAAAAGATACAATAATATTATTAATTTTAGCAAGAACTAAATCGTTAAATCACTTAATTTAATACCAAATAAAATTTAATTAGCATTAAATTTTCTTTGATTCGTTGCTATAGAAATTTTCGAGGAAACAATATTCAAAGAGAGTAGCGATAGACAAGGTTAAAATGGGGTTCAAAGATTCGAGTGATTGTGACAAAAGTATTTCACAAACAAGCCGTCCATTATTACGTCTACATTGTTCTTTGATAAATGAATGTTTTTCAAGACTAAGATAAAACCATCAACACATAAAGGAGTAAAAACTTAGATAAAATCCTTGGTGGTCAAATAGCGAAAAAACAAGGAGACCAGATCAAACAAAACAAATAAAACAATTTATAATAAAAATCTCAAATATTTTGTAAGGATAACTTGTTCCTTGACTTGTGTTTTTAAAAAAGTTTTAGAAAAACACACACGATTATATTAAAGAATGCTGGATATTTGAAAATAAAATTTCCTTTGAACAACAGAAAAATCAAACATAAATTATGTGAAAGTTTTAAAACTCCATTATCGCGAGAGCTTTATCTTTAGGTTCGTTATCCTTGTGTGATCACAAACACGGTCTCTTTGCTCTGATGAGACAGACCTATCCACCGAGAATACCTAAACACTACTTGAAAATCCGCAAACACACACGAGGCTGTAGATTAAATTCACCCCCGAGTTTTCTTGTCGATTCGTCTCTTAGTTTGCCGTCATCATGTCGGAAACGTCGTTATCTTCACACTAGACGACGAGCCGATAGAATAGAAACGAGTTTAAGTGTGCATTCTGAATTTAACAAGCTAACGATATAGAACCCATAGAATTTAGACAGATACAAATTTAAATCCGAATTCGGTTTTTTCAAATATCAATATCCAAATTTAATCAAATTTTGCGTTATACGTAACAAAATCAATGTTAAGCTAAATTACATGTAAACGTTGAAGGAGGCGCAAATTAATTCTCTAAATTAAATTGCTCAAGCACTACAACATGCCTACTGAAAATAAATTAAATAAACTCAATTATATTTATGTAATTTAATTATATTTTTTATATTTTAATATTTCTCTCTTAAAAGATTAATCGAAAATAAAATATTCAGCGCGGAGTGAGAACCAAATTTATGAATAGAGAAATACATAACATAGGCTGCGAATAGAAATCCCCGAATCCTGAAAACACCGCAAACTAGAGAACTTAAAGTTAAAATATGAGCATTGTATGTACTCATTCAAAGTTTACTCTAATTAAAGCTAAATTATGCGCAAGTTATGAGGTTTTAACAATACGTAAATCATTTCTACCCCTTTAATTTTTCAAAAGTCAATATCTCGACAGAAATTGAAAATTAAAGTTTAAGTTAAATTTTCCTTAATCTATTCAGAATCGTTTCTTATAAATTACTTTCTTCATTTTTTTCGCAGGGTTAGTTCGGTGCTTAAATAATTTTAGGAATTCGTATAAGCTCTCTTAATACGTTATTCTGATTAATTATTTATGAACAAAAAGAAATCCTTTTCTTTGCTTCCGGTTGATGGCTCGGAGAATTTTCTTTATATTGCTATTTTTATTTTTATTCTATCGTTTGGCTACTTTTTACTATTTTGAAATCAAGTACAACAATACATAGTATGTAATTTTGGGGTAATGTAATTTTTTGATAACCGCAAAAAATTTATTGGTCAGCGATCTGATGTTTGAGACAAACGTGAAAATTTCCAAACTGCTTTGATGCAATAAAACGATTTAATCTAGCGACACTTTCAAACTGTCCAAAGATGGTCTACAGTATACTTCCGAAGCTCTTCGAACACGGAGTGCTAGCTTATCAGTAGGCAGTGGGAGCGTGGTAAGTACGAATCCTGTACTTCAGTGGGTACCAAGAAAGTTATTAGACTTATAGAAATACATAAAACCCAATAGGAAAATTTAAGTGGTTCAATAATATCGATTTTATTATGTTTAATACTCATTTATTATACGCTTCTGTACAAGGAATGGCGAAAATGTAAACCCATGAAAAAATTTTAACATAGTAATTTAATTTAACTTAACTTTATGCTACTGATAGGTTTCAGCAAGCCCGATATGAAACCATCCGAAACATAAACGTAGTCTAGCCAATCAGAATAGTGGAAAGTGACTTTACGTTAAATTACTACTACTACTAAGTCGTATTATTCGTTTCCGAACGTCGTGACCCATCTCTTTCTATGCATGTGATGTGCGTTCCAAGTGTTTTCACATACATAGAGGACCTACTTGTTTAACGTGGGCTCCGAACCACGGGAAGTGTAATTCACTTCATGTTGAGATGGGCACTCTTGGCAAATTACCTCGGTGGTTTGCCATTGCCTTCCGAGGAGAGACGGCCAGAATAAAGTTCTTACCCTGCCCGGATTTGATCCGAGCGTTTCGCATTAGCAGTAGACGCACTTAACTGCCAAAGCTATGACCATCTCTCATAACGTTAAATTCATGACGTTAAATTAAATTACGATAAATTTCTCGCATAAACTCACCTTTCGTTAAGATTTCGTAGCATTATCCGCTTATGGTCGTTTTTATTTTAAAGTGTTTTGTTTTAAGAAGCTGTGATTTAATGTGCGTCTTTTAAAAATAATTCACAAGTAAATTATTATTCTTCTTTATTTTTATCGTCTAACCGACAAGTTTTATTTTTTGGTTTATTCATCATAGACATTTTATCTTATCCGTATGGATTGGGTAACAAGAAATTTTGTACGACTGGATGAAAACAATTTGATTTAATTTTAAATTTAGATAGTTTTCGCCCGTATTCTCACCAAACGGTTGAAGTTTTTATGGTTGGGACGTTACTTGCAGTCTTGCAGTGATGAAATTTGACAAGATGGATGCTAGAACTGATGATTTATTTTTAACTCGCTGACTAGCCATACGTGGAATTCCGATGAAACTTTTATAACCTACATCGACAAACTTGGGTTTTAACGTACATTTAGGTTATATGTACTAAACGTCGGACCATATGTACTTATAAAATAAACATATAAAATCCGTTCAAGATAATATTCACCACGATAAGTACCAATAGTTTGTTGCGGTGGCCTTCAAAAGCACAATTAAATACAAATTGTATATCGAATACAGTATTCAAATTATAAATTTAACATATACCACATGACGTTTCGATTTTAATCAGGTTTACTTCTAATATTCATCTCCTCAAACCCGTATTAGTGCTTGAAGATAATCCAATCGCAAATAGAAAACTTTTAGATATAACCTCAACCATCAAATGCATATAACCAATGTATACTGAATGAATCGTCTCCTATCCCGAGGATCTATAAATCACCACACTGATTTAAAATCCAAGAGATTGACATCGTTTTGTGTGTATTCAAATTTGTGTTCTGTACTGCTTTCTTGCCTCCATCCTGGTTCAACAAAGAATTGATCGAAATGAATTCTAAGCTAGTAAGGTATCGACAGGTGTTTATTTTGACAGGTGTTAATGGTATTTATTTATTTTTTCAATTACCACATGAGATGATGAACATGAGTGATCCCAAATTAAATCATTACAAGATCAAACAAAATATGTTCAGCGGTAAAACAATAGACAAGCTGATAAAACTCACATTGGAGGAAAGCTTACCTATTGCAACTGACTAAAATAAAAATTGCTTCCGACATAATCACACATTATTATTATAGTCAATACTGATCAGACCCAGCATTATTGAAGCAAAAACTTCCTTGAAACACAAAGATTGCTTTTCATTTACATTACGCACCATTTTGTTGGCTACCGAGAACATCAAGTAAGTATTGTCTTGAAAATGGCCCAATAAGAGAGATATTTGAATTGCTCTATGTCCATAGAGGGGCATAAAAAGTTACTTTAGATAAAAGTTCGAGCAGTCAACAGAACCTGCAACAAGATAGTCCATATACTTTCGGCATTGGTTCCCAACAAACATTTTAGCTGTAAATAAAGCTGTTCGCTAGCTGTCAGCTATATTTAGCAGGTAAACAGCGATTTAACAGCTAAAACTATTTGTTGGGTCCCTTGCTTCCTTCTCTCCCTTGGCGTGGCTCTCCTGAGTCTTTGCATTAAATAATCGTAACCAACTTCCGATGTGAAAACTGAACTTGAATGCAGCGTATCTAAGAAATCTGTTCTGCACCCTCTCCAATCTATCAAGATCAGACTGATAATAAGAAGACGAAACAATGGAAGCAAAATCCAAACAGGACCTAACAAAAGAAGCACATAAACCCCTTAATGCAAAAAGATCGTGAGGATGGACTGTGTTTCTTTTAACGAAGCCAAGAGCTTCCAAGGCTCCGCTTCAGGCAACCACTAGAATGTTCATTAAAAGTCAACTTTGTGTCAAAGGAAACGCCGCTTATTAGATAGTTAATAGGAGCGCCACATTCATGACGTCTGAAGCGAATATGCTTAGTTTTTCTGATGTTCAGTGAGAGTTTATTTTCCTCGCACCACAGATACAATGAAAACCTTCATATCGTCCGCATAAAGCAGGACTTCCGCAATATTCCGAACTTCCAAAAATATTGAACCAGATCGTTTGTAAAATCAGAGGACTTACGTGAGAACTCTATGGAACTCTGAAAGTAGCGATAAAAGGTGCCAACCGATATTTTTTAATCCTGACGACTAAAGCTGGATTTATAGTTTGACGTACTGTAAACGTAGACGCACTGGATATGTAAGAAACGGACTGTAAGATATTTTCATATTTATAATTCGACGGAACGGAATTTTCGCGCATGCGTAGAGGCGATAACAATATAAAGTGAGTGACATTCAACGATTCAATATAACCTACAAATTATACAAATCGTGAAATTACATGTACAGTTGGTTGTTTCTACTAACATAGGCAACCGTAAAATAATTTAAATTCAAATTAAAAAATAATTTAAATTCAAATATACACATAGATTAAACACACAGAATTCTTTCTTTTGATTGGTCGGACGTAAGAAACGCACTGTAAAAGATGAAAGTTGACCAACTCTTACGTTACAGTCCGTTTCTCTTACGTTACGTCATACGTCTACGTTTATTTATAAACAAGAGTACCTAAATTCTATAGTCGATCTTTTTGCAGTGCGTCTACGTTTACAGTACGTCAAACTATAAATCCAGCTTAAAGATCGTCCGGTCAAATAAGATTAGAGCCAAAGTCATAAAGCACTGCTCTCCCCTTTTGCCGACAATTTCGTCAGCAAATAAAGTATGGTCGACACGGTTGAAAAGCTTAGCAAAATCCGTGTGAATGGCAGCAACAATTAATCCACGCTCAAATGCGCCAATAATGGAATCCTCAAACAGTAACAAATTTGTAATTGTGAAGTTCCTGCTGGTAAAACCATGCTGTCTGTCACGGATAACATTCGCCAAAACTGATGACAAATAATCGTTAACTAAGCTTTCAAAAAATTTAAAATATGCAATAAGATAACGATTGAGCGATAATTCTCAACGGAATCCCTGGAGCCCGATTTAAAAATTGGGTCAGCAAAGAACTCCTTCCATTGAGGAGGAAATGCACCCAAAGTAAATGGACTCAGTGGAAACACAAAGGATACTGCGTAGTTCTTCAGTTCTTCTTGATGTAAAAGTACATTTTGACCAAAAAACTTCGAGTTTCGAAATTGATTAAGTTTATAAATTATACTGTTAGTTGCTGCGTTACAACCGGACAAACGTTTTAAAATAATGAGTTTGTGAACATTTGTAGTTGATCCATAATGCACGTATGCGGTTTTCGATTTCCAGAATTACATACATTCCTCCTACCGTGTGTTAATTATTACGAAACAATTGCATGATTAAATTCATTTACAGTCTCAAAATAGCTAAGAGAATTTGAAAAACATTCGTATATCAAATTCTATTGCGCCATACTAACAAAAAAATCTAAAATTTGGTAAAATCATAGTCTATTATATCATATTACCTATATAATGAACAAATTAATTAAATAATTCTTGTAATAAAAATATTATAAGCCCCATGAAATATTGGTACGCAGATGTGTTTGTTTGTTTAAAATCGTTTCCATCAACCGCGCATAAAATGCACAAATACTAAATGTCCTTTGAAATACCGACAGCGCTCTGAACATTCAAAAACGTTTCCAAAACAATTTTGTTCGTGAAAATCGCTAAGTAAGTGAACGCATGATTTTTGCCCATTGCAATAACGATTTACTCGCAGTCATATTATCATTAAACGACTGCGACAAAATGAGTCTTGATCATGTGTTCCTCTTCCAAGTCTTGTTCGAAAATATACTCATGAAATTGTGATCATTTTTCAATATCGATAAGGTCGCCAACATTGGCTAAACCTCATAAGATACCTGGAAGATGATCAAAAAAGGCGTTAGGTCCTTGAATACCAAACCGGAATTTTGCAATATATCCTAATCAACTGCAAGAATTAAATTGCTGATGGAAGTAAAGCAAATTCAAAAAATGAAAGAAGAGCAGCAGAGGTAAGCCGAAACGTCACCAATTTGGCAGACACATGACCATAAAAATGTTAAACAAGTGGAATCTGCTTGACGAGCAAAAAGGCTTTCCATTTTATATAAAAATCCGCCAAGAATTTTATTGCAGGATATATTTATAAGATCTTGCAACGTGATTTCGCCCTGGCAAGGAAAGCCGAAACTGATCAACAGGTTAGGATAGATTTTTCTAATCTTGTTAGCGTTACAATATGAAAAGGAATAAAATATATTTCAAATATTAGTAGGATAAATTATGGTGCCATAATACTTTACGTTACTTTTTGAAAAGAAAATTTCCAACTTGAATTCAAAAATGCACATAAATAAATAATTATAATTTTTCACAATCGTATAGCTTTGGCACAGTTACGAAGATATAGCGATACTATAATTGTGACTATAAAATACTATAAAATGTGAGACCGTAGAAATCATTTTCCGTTATTGTTACAATTTCCATATTATAGTAACAGCTACCATGTATCTGAACTCTGCTTAAATCGTTTTTGAAATGCAGCAACGTACGTTATTATGCTCTTATTGTCAGTGACATGCATAGAACAATCTTATTGTAATAAGGAATTAAATTATGAATTTAACATCCTGAATTACAAACTATCAAGATCAAGATGCCAAATCAAATTAGGAATGGAATAGTTTTACTAACGATGCCATAATAACGGAGCATTCCAATTACCTAAAATAAACTATTTACTTGTATGGTTGACAAAAATACTTTGTAAATTCGTTTCGCAATGCAACATACCATTATTATTAAAATAAACTTTAAAAATTAACTAGTTTATTAAACAAGAACAATTTAAAAAAAAATCCTTTGCATAAGCTTGCAGCAATGCTTCTTGCTATATCAGATGTTGAAACTATCAGATGAAAACAAACATTTGGTAATATTATTGCTATTATGGCATAGCTGAAAGCTGAAAGAAAATTATTTTTATATTTTGAATATCTACTTAATTTTTAAAGTTTGTATAATACGAGTATGTATTATTATGTATTATCACAATTGAGATAACCGACAACAGCAACGGAACCTATTCATGTGCACACTAAAGACTGCCTGATTTCAAAATTTAAGCTACAAGTATACCTTTGACATTGGGGTTGTACCGTATTTTATTTTAAATAAAAGAAAATGTTATGCCTAATTATTACGAAAACGAAGCACTTAAATAAAATTGTCTACTTGATTGTATCATAAATGAAATTAAATAAAGAAACTATTGGTAATAAATTATTGTAATAAAACAGCTTGATGCAATAAGAAAAATTTCGGTTCAATTCCCAAAGCAAAATGTATGAGCAAATGTAACCTAGATACGTTCTATTCCTTTAATTGTACTATTATCTTCTCCATTCATCAGTAATAATGTATAATTTTATTGATGAACCTTAAAACAGTGCATAGTGAATATTATTGAATTTTATATTACATAACTACCTACTTATGATATAGTATAATATATTGATTTTTTTTTTATATAATCATGTAAGCAATTACAACTACTAAATAATACAAATTACTAAAAAGTTTTAAATGAAACTTGAAAGTTTTAATTGAAACGATTATTTAAAATTATCAATCGGATCAATTTATTTTAATAATGTACCTACTATATTCATGAACAATAAGGTTACGAAGGAGGTAGTTAGCATTCCATATAAACTACTCAATTTATAATATTATTCTGAAGCTAATCTAACAAATACAACTAACCTTACCACTAGAACCACAATGCTTACAACTTCTGAAGTTATAGTGACTGAATTAATTTGTATAATTAATTATTGTAATAATAATTGGAACATATTAAATTCAGCGCAATTGATTTTTTTGTTTTAAATATTTACACCTAAATTATAAAGCTAATATTAAAAATACTAGCCATAAGTTGCTTTCATTTTATATTATTAAAGAAGTTTATTTAATTTCTGTATAATTGTTGTTTTTATAACAAGATTATTAAATTGTATTTATCGTTTTTCGTGTTTTCACATGTAAATTGTTCTTTTAACAATGTTACAGTGGCGGAAAATTATAATTCTTTTTTAATCTTAAATGAAACCAAGTAGTTATTTTTTATTGCTACCTCTATATCGTATTCTCAATAAACAACAACTGTTCTTGAAATGTTCTGAAAGGAGTTATAATATTCGAAATAGGAATTATTGATCTGTAAGTCTATAGTTTAACCACATGATCTTCCAGTAGTGCAGAAGCATACACTTCTACGTACTTCTTGTTATTCGCGATTGAACGGTTTGAATTTTCCCGCTACAATTTTTGGTTGTTTGCAATTTTTTCAGAAAATTTCAACTCCAATTGAAAATTTAACATTCCCGAATGTGTGGCGTAGTTATTCAGTATTTTTGGAAATGGATGCTTATCTAAGAAGTGCTTTATCAAAAGAAAGGATAATAGCAGTTGGTGATTGAATGGCGTTGAATGTGAAGGTCATTTTAGAATAATTTTTGTCGCTTCCTTTTGGGACGATCCAGCGCACAGTGGGGTATTTGGCCTCAAAAGGTGGCATAAAATACAAAAATCAAATGCTACATGCATATTCCCTATTATGATTTTTGTAAACTACACTATCTTGGGCTCCATTATGTGAATTTATAGGAACATTACTCGTTCCAACTTTCCACTACATCGTCAAAAGATGCTAAGAATTTGCTGAGGGGGGTGGTTAACACATTCTTTTCAAAGATTATTGTTGCTAGAAATCGTTATAAATTGTAACTTTTACTTATGGAAATAAGTGAAAATGTAGCCGCGAAAGTTCAAACAGAGACGTTCTAAACAGATTTCTTTTTACCTCTGACCCTGTTATAACAAACAAAAGAGAATTACCCAAAAAACCTTTGATACTTATCTCAGCAGGTATTACATTTATTAAAACCCCCTACTGACCAAGCCATTGATGATCATAAACATATTTCCGAGAGTGACGATGACGTGATGATGAGATCGATGGATGATGACGAAGAAGATGACCAAGACATTATTTAAAATGTTTGCTTTATTTTTACTTTTAACGCTATTACTTGAAAAATAAATATAAAAATTATTAACTTCTTCTCTTCTGAATTTTTTAATTCGTATCAATTAAATATTTGTTGTATTGTGATATCAAAACCTGTATTTTCGGATAAGTGTATATTTACACATACCTTCCAAAAACTATTTCTGTGTTTTTTGCTGAT
Organism: Podabrus alpinus; assembly: GCA_932274525.1. NCBI lineage: Eukaryota > Metazoa > Arthropoda > Insecta > Coleoptera > Cantharidae > Podabrus > Podabrus alpinus. The sequence goes on along the minus strand of OW026457.1, from coordinate 58,661,946 downwards.
GACGTTAATTTTTCAAAGTTTTTCAAATAAATTCATTTTCTTAATAAATAAATGTACCATAATTATGCAAAGTATTTTTTAGATACTACTAAGAACCCTGAAAATAAATATCCTACTTAGAAATCCGTTGGAATAGTATTTGATTTAATGCCACCTTTTGAGGCCAAATACCCCACTGTGCAGCGTACGAATTGGGTTGGAACATTGCTTTTCCAATCCACCTGGGAATTTTATTTGTTTGCTGGTATTGGAATTTGGGTTATTTTTTGTTGGTTTAATTTTTTCTTTCGTTGCCGTAATGGATTCATCATTCCGAACTTATTTTAAAGGATTTTTTCGTCCAATTGGTAAGTGCAAATTTGTTTTGTTATCTACTTCACAAATTGCATTGATTAGTCAACTCAGGAATATTATATACCCTTCCAACAACATTTGATTTTTATGGTCAGGGTTTTGCTGCTTGTATTTTCATCTTGCTGAATGTTATTTTTTTGTTTTCTGAATACTTTAGATTTATCTCTTGCTTTCTTTTGATTTCATTAGAAAATTTTAGGGGTCGAATGATCTATTGTTGACCACTCCAAATAAATTGAAAATTTCGTATTGCAAAGAGGAAGGTTTATATAGTATACTGACATAATTTTCACAAGCGAAGATATAATCAAAATTTTGAGTAAATCGAATTTAAAGTTTGCAAATTTACATGTAAAATTAACGAGATTCCCGCGCGTCGCTCATTCTGTTGACAGTCCGTGCAGTTATAATGACCCTAACACTTAGAGTATTTCGCACCGGCGGCCGATTAGTTGAGCACGTCACGCAGGCACTCAACAAAAAAGAATTCACCGGCCTAGTGCTACTCGACGTATCGAAAGCTTTCGATAAGGTCTGGCACGAAGGCCTCCTGTTCAAAATGCTTTAATCTAAAATTCAAATTCCACTAGTCCGACTTATTGCCTCCTACCTTCACGACAGAAAACTCCAAGTCAAACTCATGAACACTAGATCCACAAAGCGCCCCATCACCTCCGGGGTTCCCCAGGGCTCGATCCTTGCAGCTTCACTGTTTAACATCTTCATGAGCGACATTCCAACCCCCCCAGATCCCGCAACAAAAATTTTACTATATGCAGATGACACTGCAATATACACGTCCTCAATCCACCCGGACATAGCCACAACCCGCCTCCAAGAGGCGATCAACGATCTCGGGAGGTGGTACGAAACTTGGCGCATCGAGGTTAACTCGAGCAAAAGTTCCGCGATCATGTTTAGAAATCGTTGCAAGCCTCACAACTCCAGTGTCTGGATGTTTGAGGAGCAAATCCCGTGGAAAACCAAGGTCAAGTACCTTGGCGTTACCATGGACCGACGTCTCAAATGGGACGCTCACATTTCCTCCGCAGCCGGTAAAGCCAAATGCCTCTTCAATAAATTGTTCGTCCTCATGAACAGTAAAAGTACCATGTCCCCTGCTAACAAACTAAGACTATACAAAGCCTTAATCCGCCCGACAATGATCTATGCCTCCCCTGTCTGGGGTTACGCACGCCCTAGCGCCATAAATAAACTTCAAGTCATTCAAAACAAAAATCTCCGAGCTATTTTCAGCGCCCCCTATTACGTCACTAACAGGCGACTACATGCAGACGCCAAACTAGATCTTATTAACACTCTTAACCGCAAACATGCCATCAATCTTTACAACAAATCCAAATTTTCAGAAAACCCACTAGTAAATCAACTAGGTCAATACAACCCAGCCGAAATCACTCCTGACCACGGACAACTCCTGACCATAACTCACCCCCACACAGACTAATGTATGCACACAGGTTTAACTTACACAAATTCTCTTCGAAAGTGAATTTATTCACTAGATTTGTGTAATTTTTCGATCAATTTCCACAAGCTTCGATAAATCACCCCCCATAGTATCACTACAATCCCACTAGTCGCCAATTCTGACTAGTCCCAAGTAGAAGCTAATCACTTCGAGGTCATCAATAGAAATTAATTTACAATTTCTTTCTTCGAATTAGGGACTCTACTATATCGGCAAACGTAAAAATTTCTTTTTCTTTTTCTTCACATATCCCAAACTCACAGTCAAAGCCCAGGTTTCTAACCAGTCAGTCCGCCAAGCGCCAATTCCCAGAGACCCACCGGTCTCTACAACTTCCAATGTCATTAATGTATTCTTTCAGATGAAGGAGAAGGCCGGCCATGCCGGGATGCTCCATCAAATACATATCAGGTAAAGGTAAAGGTAAAGGTTCGCACCGGCAGATACAGCTCGTCTCTCGTACATGTAACATCGATTATTTTTTGTTTTTACGCAATTTTTTGGGGGTGAAACGTAATAGTTTACTGCCCCATACCGCAACTATACTTTTTAATGCTATTTCAAGGGTCTCTAAGCTCCCAGTTTCATTTATCCCGTTTTTTTATGGGAGGCGCTTTCTCGTATATTTAGCATAGTAACCAGAGTCAAAACCGCCCTGGAGGGGTGCAGAGCGGAGCGGAGCGCAGCGGCGCCCCGAAAGGGTAGGTTTTGACGATGGATAAACCTCCCTATCGAATGCATACCCCAAACATCGAAGAAAAATGCGCTAAATTTACGTACTTTCAAATTGATTTTTCTCGAAATTTTGATTATATCTTCGCTTGTGAAAATTATGTCAGTATACTATATAAACCTTCCTCTTTGCAATAGGAAATTTTCAATTTATTTGGAGTGGTCAACATTAGGTAATCCCCCCCAATTTTAGTAAGAAAGTAATTTGTATGCAGGTTTAATAATTTCTGCATAGAATTGATAAAGGGCATTATACGATTCACACGCGTGTAAATAAATATTACCAACTTCGCTGCGTGCAATTATTATTATTATTGGATGAATAATTGTTGCCGAAATATTTGAAAAGAGTTAAGCCTGATACTACGCAGTATACGCGTGAGATAGGAAGAAGATCTCGATGAACGACAAAAGTACAGTAGTGATAAGTTTTATCGGGGGCTTACAATTTGTTAATTATTCAGAAGTTCGCAGTGGTTTCACTTGAATTATGATATTCTAAACCATTTGATGGGATTTAGCAACACTCGGATATTCCCATAATTGATTTGAGAAGAAGTTCTTGGCGGTACTATTTTACTTCTGTACAACCTAGTCGATGAAGACAATTAAAATCTGACATCGCAATTACTACCACCTTCGAGCAAGGACCATCTTGTTGCTTACCAATTTGGTTATTAGTGGTTTATTTAGATTATAGTTGGTCAGAGACGAGTCGATACTCTTTTGATTATTTATGGTAACTGTCTCTCATTGATTTTGGTAGTTGCAGTTGGGAACCACTGTTTCGTAGTTTCATCGGTGTGCTGGGTGGTACTTTATACTATATGGCGCTTACTCTACTACCTACTTCGCTTTGCTCTTCAGCGCCCCCTGTATTACCCCGATAACATCTAGCCAGAAATAGTGGCACGGATATTTTGTCTTTTGCCCTCTAGAGCTAGCCAAAGGGGCAATCCATCGTTCAAGACGGTCGTGATAATATCGCAACGTGATAATATTGGATATTTTTGTCAATCTTAAAATTTGTAGAAGTTGCAAAATACCTACACCAAGACGATTGCGATTCCAGGATTCCGAGTTCTGATACTTCAGAATTATTAGTTTTCAAATAGAGATGGTTTTGGATTGCATTAATACGACAAGATGGAATAAATAGATGGCCTTAATTTGTTAAAATTTGGAGGACGTTGAAAAATTCAAACATCGTAGAAGTTTTGGGAGGTTACGTTATGCATTTGAAGTTTTTATACATGTTGAAAAGCAAAAATTTAATGCGAAATAAATGGTCGTACCTGAATTATTGAAGATTATTGGCTACATTACTAAATTACGAAGATAAATTATAATCGGTAAGAAAACTTGATTCGACTCTGTTAAAAACGTCGCTTAGGTATGATAAAGGTGATGTAAAATTTATAAAGTGACGGAACTGACGAAACTGCTTTTATCATCTAACAAAAGAAACATTTTATTGTAAAAATTATTCTCATCATAAATTATTATTGAATGAACGGGTGGTACGAGTATAAAGAAATCCAAGTAAGTTTTTATGCTAAAATTGTCCGTAATTCTTAAACTTGGATGTCTTTCATTTTACATTTTAATTATACATGTCGGTGTGATAGTTGATTGGTGAAATAAAATTATTGATAGCAAAATTTGAATTTTTAAATATTTTTGATGTGGACGCGTATACTTTATTTAGGATCGAACAGTTTGATATGTTATCAGTCCCATAAAGGACCTATAGTGTAACCATTTATTTTGATACCTAACCTATTATTTTAAATAATATAACTTTTTTTTAATAAATAGGTATTATTTTTTGTTTTCGTTTCAACTGATCCGTAAGACCTCTAAGTGGTCCATGTGTCTGTTATCAAGATTCTCTGTTACAACTACGAATCAATTAAATGTTCCCATTAATTTGTTCTCAATTCAAGCGTTCCTGCAGCGATAGTTATGTTGATTTTTGATTAAAACGAAAGTGCACTCGTCGGAAAACATGCTTTTAGAAAATTGGGTTTATGGTTTAGTAATTCACTTATTTTATAAAAAAAAACTGTATTTATATATTCTAGTAGAACCACTTTCCTAAACAGGTTAGAACTGTATTTTACGGCTGAAATGTATGCAATTTTGTTCCCTTATGAATGAAACCAAGTAAAATATCAATCAGGGCAGAAACGTAACGAAACGAACTATTAGCATTTACCACCAAATGTCTTAAAACTTCAATTTGATGGCTTCATTTCAAGCTTTCGTTGGAAAAGCAGAAAAAGGAACAAAAATGTTAAACAAAAACCGGTTTCTGTAAATTTTGTCACATATTTTACAACGTATGTGTGTGTATTTTCAACTGTATGTCTTTTATTGAAAACAGCCGCTGTTCTTTCAGCGCATTGATTCTCTGCTCTGCAAATGAAAATTCATTCAGTTTTGTCGTCCAAACTGTAAATCATTTTTTTTACAAATTTGCATAACTTGAAATAACATTGAAAATATTTTACTGAAAATTCATAATATATTTCAAAAATAGTATGTTTCTGTATAAATTAAACGTATAGGTACTACGTAAAGTGCATTCGTTTAACGAATGCTGTAAATTTTAAATGAAATGTCAGTAAATCCAAATGTCGACGATAAACAAGAAGAATCACCAAATTGTACTGCGGAGTTCAAGCAATGTAGTTTGCGGGTAGTACTTGAATGGGTGACCGCCTGGGTGCATTACGTGTCGTTGTCAAAAACATCTAGTGCGGTTATCAAATAACTGAAGAAGGAAACTAGTTTACGTCTTTCGCGCAGATCTCCAGAATTCAGAACAAGTCTACTTACCGAAGTCGTATATATTTCCATATTTACTTTCTGCAACATAAAGACAATGCGGATGCTGAAAAGTTAAATAGACAGTGTAGCCTTTTCAATAAAAGAAAAAACAAGAACCACGTCAATGAGATTCACACAAAAACAAGAAATTTCGAAGTGGAGTTTAAACAGACATTACTTAGGATAATGGAATGGAAACAAGTTAAATCTTTGGGATACTCTTGTTAAGGATATAAGAGGATTACAAAGCTAAATAGATATTCAAAGTTAACGTACCAGAAATGAAAAATAAAAAAAAACGTAGTTCTTAAGAACTCATATTTAACAAGAAAAGTTTTTTGGTTATTTAATTATATTATAAAAAAAATGTGTTTGCTGTTTTGCATTTTAAGAATAACTGGAAAAATAATTTGTCGCAAAAAATTTGTCTCGCTAAAATTGGATGACGCGTTTGTTTTACTAAATAATGGACACAAAAATGTGGCACGTTGAAGCAACTTCAAATAGCATTATTACAGAAGCAAAAAACCGTTTGCATAATAAGTCCTCGTTTTATAAACCACTACATTACATTGGGCATATAGTTAGTAGCGTCTCTTAAATTTAAATAAGCTTTAATCGGATTATTGATTTCGTGATCCAGCATCTATCACATTTACGAATAATCGCATTGGGCATGTTAATGACTATCATTCTACTAATATTTCCCATCTTCCTGTTTTAATTAAATAAAGGAGATTATTTTTCACATAAAAAACATTAGTGTTACTTAAAGAGTATATTTAGATATACTTAACACTATCAAAATTTATGAAGAAGTTGATTGTAGTGAATGGGATATATAAATTTTCCGTGTTTGCAGATTCAATTATAGATACGTGAAAAAATAAGAGAATGTTTTCGTTTCTTTACGTATGTTGATACGAAAACCTGGATAAAACATAATCTAACAATAAAATAATAAACCAAATTTGAAATATCGTCGGTACGACAATTTATTACCTATTGGATATCTTCATTGTTTTATTGCTATAGTATGTATTACGATCAAATAAAAATATACTCCAAAGTTAAATAAACTGTTTGTGCGATACTCCATTTGAAATTGTCACAACAATAAAGAATAATGGGGCATAGGTAACGTATTAGAGTTTTTATCAAATTTTCCGAAGAAAAAATTGCTAACTTAAACATTTCGAAATTAAATTAAATATATCTACTTACCTATCTTTGATTCGCTTAGTAGTTTTCTTATTTGATTCTGGAAATAACCATCCTTGGGGTGTTAAATTAAACAATTATTTATACGCTGACAACGCAACGCCACAATTGCCCTTACAGTCGAGTACCACTACACTCGACAGTCTACACCCTTGACCACGTTTCGACAATCAGGCTCTTTTTATTTTGAAAAGTGCAAAAAATTTATTTTGGGAAATTAATTTTTTTTTTTAATTTAACTTTAATGTTATATTAGTGGTAGGTAATTTAGTGTATTAAATTTTAATATTTATCTAAATTATGGTTGTAAAATTTACAAACTTACTGAAACTGTTTCTAAAAGTAAATTTGACATTTATTTACTAATAAAAATTACTCGGCACGCAATTTTAATATTAAGATAAAGTTTTTCTTTTAAGCAATATTTATGTAAGTAATTCATTTACTTGCAATTCTTGTGTTACCTGATATAAACAGTTAAATTTTATATACAAAATTAATGAAGCGGGTCCTAAAAAAGCGTTGATATTATGAAGCACATTTGTAATTAAAATTTAACACCGAACTCATTTACAACAATAGGTGATTATTATTATAATTAATTTTAACAAATGCGTCGAGGTGGAAATAAAAACTTAATTTTGGATGACAATCCATCTACGGGGTCAGGTTTATTAATTTAATAAATAAACGTGAAACTTAATCATTTTTTATTTTATTTTTAAAATAAAATACATATAAGTTAAATTGAAGTTATAGGATGTTGAATTCAAACCGAATAACACAACAAACACTAGCTTTGATCAAATTCTAATTTTTTTTCTTAAAATATCCTACAAATTTCGGCTTGAATTCTGTATAAGTATATTGTAATACTTTCTCCTTAAATATTTAAAACTTAGGATTACTATGTACATATATATATATAATTTATGAGTTATCTCGAATTTTTAAATCGCATATCCTTCTGATTTTGCACAATTTTTTTTTAATTATTATAATATTATAACCGATTTTCAAATTTACATTTATAGAGTTTACATATTGATACATTAATTAACAAATAATTGTGTACATATATAGTATTCTCGATCACAGGGATTTTTTTTAATAATTATATAATATAAAAAAACTCGTGTCTAATTAAAATGTAGCACACAGTTCACATCACAATTAGTTAATAAAAAACTTAAGAAGACGTTTTTCTAATTTCTAAAATTTTACATTTATGGAAACCATAATTAGAATATTGTAAATCAAGTATAGATTTATTTAAATAGCGAATAATACACAAAATACAATCAAAAATAATTACTGAAATTGTGTGAATTATTTATAAAAAAATTCCACTAGCCATAAATTCCACAATGTACTATATTTTACTTTCAAATTTCTTTTTGATCATACCTTGTATGCTGACATCAACTGTGAGCCTATTCATAAAGCTAAGATATTTCTGAATAATAATTATAATAGAATTGAAAAATTTAGTAAATAATATGAAAACTTATTTTCCTGTCAAGTTCTTAAAGTAGTCAAATATAGTAATAAAGACTAGATACCTCTTATAATTATAATAAATTTCAATAACATCACTTTTTAAATAATTTTAATAAATTTTTTAATTATCCATTATATCAAATTTAAATTAGTCTAATTATGACAATTCATACAAAAAACACCTATAGAATATGCGTATATAGTCCGATAAAATTATCCAAAAGCGTATGATTTAAAATCCGTAAGTACAAAAATTTTTTTAGGTGAAGAACCTGTAAATTATCAAATTATATTTACAATATTTGATATGTTAACAGACGCTTTTTGATAACCCAGACAGTCAATAAAGTTGCATCAACGTCTACGAGACCGTCAAAATGCAGACTAGAAGGATTTGATTGTATTTAAACATGGAGAATGTTATAATGGGACATAATAATTATTTACAAAGAATTAAAATTTAATATTTTATAATTAATTAAAATAATTAGTGCCATATGAAACTACCTAAACGTATTCATTATTTTAGGAAGAAAAAAACGTGTTAACTACACAATATAATTAGCAAAAACAAAAATACAACAATACTAATAAAAATATAATTTATAAAAGCTGCAATTATGTACAATAACCAATTTAAAATTATTCTGCAACTCACAATATTAGTTTCTAATTTTATTTCACAATAAGGAATGTTTCAAATTTTTAAAATTAAACACCACTCGATTAGTTTATCCATACATTTCACTTCATTAATTTTAAATAAAATTGCATAGTTACCTTAAGGTTAAAATTAGACCAACAAAACTGCACAGTGCTACTAAAGACGCTTTCGGAAGAAATGAAGTATGACTTCCGGCTGCTGAAAAATAAGAAATAAATATCAGTAACATTTTTCAGTAACAGAAAAGTACTGATTAACTTTTAGAGTCATGCTGATTTTAGAGTGGTACAAAAAATTTAACCTACTCAATGTAAAAATGATTCAATTTATTTTAATATCAAAGTTATATTTATATTAAACATCTCATATTTTACGATATTATATTTTTTGTATTATTATATCAAAGTGATACCTACATATTTACATAGTACATAAAATATCAGTATTTCTAAGAAAATTAGATCAAATCCATGTTTTGTCGTTTTGCAGAAGAGTAATTAAAGCTGGAATTACCAAACGTATTAAATGGGTATTTATAAAAGTAAAAAATGTTCTGAAAAAATTTCGTCGCAAGTGGAACCAGAATTTCGGTCATGCTCACCATTTTCGTGGTGAGAAATACCCCGAACACCACACGTGCTGAAATTTACCACGACAAAAATAATGCCCTGAAATAAGTTAAGCATGTCATAACAAAGTGGTAAATAATTTTCTTACATTTGTAATACGAAAAAAACCACCAGCTAGGAGATTCGAATCGGCGCTCTTACTGTTGAGAGTCCGACACCTTACAATTAGACCAACAGCGTCTTATTAAAAATTTGATAAGTAGTATAAGTTCTGTTGTATGGGGTGGAGTCTTGGACCCTAACAGAAGCCTCTTGTAAGAAGCTGGAGGCTTTCGGAATGTGGTTGTACAGGCGCATGCTAAAGATACCATGGACAGATCGAATCACAAACCAAACTGTCCTTGAAAGAATGGGTAAAGAGAAAGAGCTGCTAGTTAACATAAAAACGCGAAAGCTGGAATACCTTGGACATATAATGAGAAACAGCCAGCGATATGAATTGTTACAATTGATCCTGCAGGAAAAGGTGAATGGAAGAAGAGGACCGGGAAGAAGATGCATATCATGGTTGAAGAACTTAAGAACATGGTACAACACTACGATGGTGGGCCTTTTTAGAGCTGCCGTGGATAAGGTTCGAATTGCCAAGATGATCGCCAACATCCGAAACGGATAGGCACCGGAAGAAGAAGAAGTATAAGTAGGCGGGTTCTGGAATAAATTTCTAATTCCAAGTTTCGATTTACCTCAAATGCGCATGCGCGAACTGAGTAAGTATATTATTACATAAATGAGGTCATCTATGACAGGTAATAATCAACCTTTCCCTATTGCATAAATGAGGTCATCAACTTTAATGACAACTTTAATGAAGACCTCATGTATGCAATAGTATACTTACATTTGAGGTAAATCGGAACATAGAATTTGAAATTTATTCCAGAACCCGCCTACTTATACTACTTTGATATAATAAAGTTAAAGCTACCCAATTATAACAAGCAGTCCTGGCGTGGTAGTATATAATTTTTGTTGCTGCTGAATCAATCGAATTGTTTAGGTCTTCAAAACTAAATCAATACTACTACTACACAGTAATAAATTGGTGATAGATATTTTCTCTCAGTGTAGATGCCGGTATTTCCTAAGTTATATAATCTATGTAACTTCTTAGTATTATGCACTATACCGGTAGTTGCGTCTTTTATGTACGTAAACTAACGGTTTTCAATATAATAGCCGGTACCGGTTACATAAACTTTGCCTTATTTAAAATTTATTGTGCTTATGGTTATGAGCAATTCTTAATTGAAAATTTGCTCCTTATTATTTGATCCTTATCAGGGATGTAATGTATGAAGTCCTTAAGGGGATAAGTCAACGTTGGCTAATAGAAGTTACTAAAAATGATACCAAATGCGATCACTCAAATCTTAACTAAATCGTAACAGAGTCGAAATTGGATAAGTTCAGGTAAAAGTTCAAAACATACCAAACAGGATATCTCAAAATTTAACCAGGTTCAAAAGGAATAATTCATTCTTCCTGTTAATACGTAACTACAATTAAAGGTTATTAGGTTAGAATAATTACAAAGAGGATTATTGGGCTAGTTACAGTGGTCAACTACTGATGCTAAAAGTGCTGGTTTGAGCTCGCGGAGATTAAAATCTTCTTTTCGACTTTCTTTCCATGAATGACAGTCTCCTCTACCAACTGACATTGGCCAGGGTAGCACGGTATGGCTATATTAGTGGTTCGGAATCGTCGTTCAGCAAAGATACTCAAAACTGTGTTATAGAAAAGGAGGTCTGCTGAGTAGTGGGAAAAGATCACTGGAAGCTGATTACGATTAAAGTAATAAATAATAAAAATCTTGGTTATATCATAAAGAGCGCAAAATTTTGCATGTTAAGAATCACATTGCAGAAATCTTATTTGTTTGCCTCTGATTTACCATAATTACGCATGCTTTGAATCATTCTCCTGGAAAATGCTAAAAACAGACTTATTCACTTTTTCCCTACACGGAAGTACTTACCATTTTTACCATGTTTCATGTCTATTGCGAGCCGCACTTATATCTTAAATTTATATAACTGCCCAGTAAATGGTATACGTAATCTTTGTATTTAGAATAAGTTTTAAAAATTGATATAAAACTAACCAATTAATCTCCACGGCATCACAACTATCCTGTCCATAACTTCCAAGTTTCGCCAATTGCTTTAGTTGTATCAGTTGCATTAGTCTATTATTTTAAAAGTTTGTTCAAGTTAGTTTATTGTACTTTTCGTGCTGCCAGGATATGCACATTATATCTATATAAGTTGACTTAAAGGCAAATTCCAAAACAGATTCCTTTCAAGCAGAACTTATTTAGAAAAACCCCTCAAGGGCATCTGTTATTACAGTTTTAGCAACACCTTAAAGATATTGTTTTCGAAAATAGCTTATTTTATAAACTAAATATAAATTTCCATAAATTTTAATAATTTCTACAAGTTGTTACATAAATTATAAGTGCATTTCGGTACAATGGAAGACGTACTCAAATCACATTTACCAAGTAAGACTTCGTATTAAATGTCTTCGGTGTGTGTTGAGGATTGAACCTCAGTAATAACTCTATCAAACGTTGAGCGTAAACGCAAACCCATCCTTTGCTGCGATTTACAATGCAAAAACTCACAACCACCACTTCAAACGACATAAAATAATGTTTTGATCTCATTCATTATAGAAGAAAAACTCTAATTGTGACTGTTATTTGTTGTTTCTTATATACATAATTATCTTTCTGGAAGTTGAACCAATGAAATTAATTTTTTCCTTCTATGTACCTACACACTACTGATTATATCTAATAAAATCGCAATATGGATGTCGTGGTTGCGTTTTAGAAAGATTTTCCAACTAAGTACTTGTTGAACTTCAGAACATGTTTGTATTATATTTTTTATAATTATTATATTTATTTCTTAATATAAATAACTTACAAATTTTAAGAAAATCTTAACTAAACGCTGAAAGCATTTCAGTGTTAGGGCCAAACTTTTGTTAAAATTTATAATTTTAGTTACATACCTACTAGAATTGTATATTGTATAATTAGGAATAAAAGTGAAGTTCTTTTACACCGAATTAAACGTTAAAATTCAATAATAATGTAAATATGTGTATTATTTTACAAATAATAAATATTGAGATTATAAATACTTTTACTACCGGCCATGAGCGGCAGAAAAAATTGATTAGCAGAAGAATTGTGAGGTTAAAATTGTCGGTCTCGTGGTTCATTGTATTTAGACACCGAATGTGAGATAAGCCCAAAATACCTTTTCCTTTGTTAGATCAACAGATAACGAATACAATGGAAAGGCTGATGAATTAGAAACGGTCCAAACAGTCTTGCCTGCAGCATTAAGTCAATGATCGTGTTCGCTGATAAAACCCTACATACTCCCGTAAAACAACACATCCTAGATCTGCACTCTGGCAGATACTTAAAAGGAATTAGATATGGATAAACAAGAGCAACAATTAAAGTATCTCAAAAAATCCGGCTAAACTTAAATTTGACAGAATTATCTATTATTAAAGTGTCCGAATTAAACTTCCATGTTTATTTTTCCCTCAATTGGAGATTTTAGTTCCTTAAACGCAGTTACAAAGTTAGGTTACAAAGGTTTTCTTACAGACGATCGGGGCCCCTAAACATTTAAAGTCCGGATGTATTAATTTTGCAACGCTCTGCATATTTTTATTCAAATTAAAAATCGATAATATTTTTGAGGGAAGATGAGATAACTCGCTTTTAAAACGTGCCGATAACAAGAGCTGCGTATTTTTAAGTACTGTAAATTTATTGACGTTTTGTTTTAGACACCTTCATGATATTCCACATCGGTGGGATTAGAAAAGCTTATTTCAGTTATGAAAGAATTCGAAGGATCATCTATCATGTTCCTACTTGCAATTTTGTCTAATTGATTTCGAGATTTGCGTTTTGTTATTCCACCGAAGCGACACAAGGCGATTGGTTAATCGCCGCTTTCAACGAATCTAATTGTCTGTTTCACCAGCCTCTACCGAAGTTTTGTGCACTGTAATATCCTGCCTGCTATCCGCAATTGCTTTGATCGATAATCAATAAAGAGGTTATATCTTACGTGACGTTTCGTACATAAACAGTAGCCCAACTCCGTGACACAACAAGTGGTGAGTGTTTTATTAAATCACATTTTATTGATATTCGGTAGCATAATTTTTGGATACGTTGCCAGCGGGCAGCAATTAGAAAGAATGTATTTTAAAAAGCCCTAACTTATATATTATTTTATTGTTAGCTGGAATTAAGGTAATGCCTTAATTGTACTAATTTTGTGGAAACCACTTCAGATTTGACAGAAGCACTTACCTTAATTTATTAGCTCTCTCTGAGTTTTTGTTGCAGTTTTTTTTGTTTGTGTGTTTATCAATATTCTTTTTGACTGACCTAATTGTTCTAGAATATTTTTATATTTTCTATATAACCTTGCGACTTATTTAGTCATCGCAAATACCAAACGTATTAAAGAAGGAATAAATAAATTAATAAAATTAATAAAATAATTTAAAAAAAAATACAAATCAAGGTTTAATAAAAAGTTTAACAAAACTTATAAGTATTCACAAAAACCACAATAATTTCTAATTTTACTTTATTTTATTTTTGCCAATTACTCTTGTTCTTTGTGTTTTTCCTCCTGCCCTTCGTCTTCTAATAAGGGATTTTCAATCTTTCTGTTCTTCTATTTCCTTCTCCCCTTCGTCTTCTAATAAGAAATTTTCAAAAGCACGCAGCGATATTGCCAATTCCTGTTCTTCTTTCTGTTTCTTCTTCATATAGGCAGCAGCCAATTCTTCCTCTCTTTTTCTTTTTCGTATACGTTTTGCTGCGACTTTCCTTTTTGCAATAGTTAATGCATCACTATGCATGGGGTTGCCGCCAAAATCTTGCAATACTTCTTTTAAAGATATTATAAGAATATTCCGCGCAGCTTGGAGTGCTCCAAAATTTACAGAATTCACTTCGGATGATGACTATGAAATATAAAAAAGTTTTATTCGAAATTTGCAGAGGCCATGGCCTGATGTTGGCGAGATCAACAGTTGATCCCGCTAACATTGCTAATAAAAGGTTCTTCAATTCGACTCCGGGTACAGTCTAAAATTTCTTGGCCATCTCCGTGGTTCGAAGGGTATATAAAACCATCGGTTCTCCTGTGTTAATGACTTGTCATCATAATAATAAATAACAAGGTACACAGGCACATCAAAGCAGCTATCCAAAATGTAAAAACCAATGGCCAAATAAATTAGTTAAAAAAATAAGTCAGAGACTTATAAACACCATGAGATTCAAAATTGACTAGTAGTCGACACAAGAAACTAATGAATTAAAATATGGCCAAAATGGCCGCTTTATTCAAAAACCGTAATCTAACTTCTTAAACAAAGATTTTTTTCCAGTACTGTTCTATGGGTTTGAGTCCTGGACTCGAATAGAGTCAACGACGAAGAAACTTCAGGGTTTTGAGCTAAGGCTGTACCTGGGAATTTTGAAAGTTTCTTTGATAGACCATGTGACTAATAACAATATACGCAGAAGAATGAACAAAAAACCAGAGGTGGTTGACCAAGTTGAAACCAAAACTTACAATACTTGGAGTACGTAATGCGCAATGAAAACAGATACCGGCTCCCTTTCAGTCGGAAACGGAAGCGTAGAAATTAGGATTTCATGGCTAAAGAACCTTAGAACGTAGTTCTCGATGACAACTACAGAGCTTTTCCCCACGGCAGTGCATAAAGTAATTATAGTCTGAATGATAGTCAACAGCCGGAACGGAGCAACACCAGAATAAAAAGCAGAAGTACATCAGATAATTATGCGCGTCGTTATAGAGTTAATCACTCAACTTTAATATTTTTTTTCCAATTTAAGGTATTTTACGGTTTTAGACCCAATGGTTTCGTCGTTCCCAAAAACCGCGTGAATGTAATGTGTAACCAAATTAGTACAGCCAAGCCAAATCTAAACGGTACCGTGGTTTTAAATCAGGTTAAAAATAAAATTGTATCTTAAACTGATTTTTAACAAATATTCAGGTGTGAGGCCATGTTGGTGCTACGTGGCTCCATGGACCTGAATACCCGTAAAGCCATTTTGTCACCACATGGCATTTTACGTGTTAAAAATGACAGTACATACATCATGTGGACGAATATGTTGGCTAATTTTTTCCATTGAATGTTTTGATTGTTTGATTGCTTTGCGTATTATATACAAACCCCCATTTTGTGGGAATCAAAATTTCCAACTTAAGGAGAAACCGATAGAGGATGTTGGGAAGCTTTTGGGAGCCACTCGGACGCTCAAATATATACGTCTGCCATATATCTGTTCATTCATACTTTTTGAAAGTTTTAACTAGCTTTTCAGCTTCCTTGTCTGACATAAATAATATATAAAATATTATTCGGATTTTTTATATTGTAGCAGGGATCCTAATTGGACACTTACACCCACTTGCGATTATAGATAACCCTATAAGTGGTGGATATAATGAAGATGAAACAGTGAATCAATTACTATAGCACTGCCCAGCTCTGACGTGTCAATAAAGAGAACCGTGTTGGGACACTTCTGGCCTAACATACATAGCTAGAATCAGCGTCCCTGGCCTGCGAAGATTGTTGACTTTGTCCTTCAATTGAAATGGCTAAAAGAACGATATAACTAAAGACCATTGTATTGAATGCAATACGATGTTTCTTCTTCTGCTTCTTCTTAGAGTGCCGTGCTTGATTCCATGCGTTTGCGACGGTGTGTTATGCATTTGAAGTATTATCACATACATAGGGGACCTACTGCTTAAGTAGGCGGTTACATTGGACCCGGGTCCGCTCCGTTCCGCCTTAACCCGTCATGACAGAAGAAAATAAACATGTATACTTTATGGGCGTGGATTCATTCAATCTGTATCGGATCCGATCGGGTTCGTCTCGACGGAAGGAAACAAACATGTATATTCTTATGGCCGTAACTACATTTAACCCTTATGGAACGGGTCGGATCCGGTTCCACTGTAACCGCAGTCTAATGTGGGCTCTAAAGCCCCGGAAGTGTATACACTTCATCTCCAGAGCGGCTACTAGGCAGACTATACCTCGGTGGTTTGCTATTGCCTTCCGAGCGGAGACGGTCAAAATAAAGTTTTATTGACTAGGGGAACCCCAATGTAGGATAACGACAATCACGATCCCAATTTTTTTAAATTATGCCGGTGTTTGCATTTGTTCCAATATTGCTTGATTTTGGAGTTATGAATTTTTTAAAATAGGGTAATTTCATCTCAAATCAACTGAAGAATTTATTCGACTCCCACCAAATTTGACGAAACTTGGTGCACACCATCTTTGTATGAAATAAATAATACAAACTTAAGGATTTGTCCAAAAGGGCATTTCTTTCCTTGTTTTTAGCCGTTTCTCGCTATACTTAATTTATTTTTAGTAACCGAACCCATGGTCATCCTATGATCAAATTTGGTACGTATACTCAGCACAATTGCATACAAAAATGAACAAAAGCGAAGATCTTTTTAGAAATAGGGGTTGAAATAGGGTTAATATTAGGAAATTAGTCCAGTTATGGGTTGTAAAAGTAAAATGTGGTTGACTATTTTTTTGAATAGAATGTTCATTTACCTTTACAGAACATTTTTTATTTAAAAAAATTTAGACCACCCTGAATGAAGTTACAGTCGTTTTCCTACAAATCTACGCACTCACTTTTTTACTTTTTGAAGGACCAATACAAGGAAACAAATGCCCTTTTGGACAGATCCTTAAATTTTTATTTTTTATTTCTTACGTCAAATTTGGTGGGGTTGAGTAAATTCTTCAATTGATTTGATACGGAATTACTTTATTTTCAAAAATTCATAATTCAAAAACAAAGTAACATTGGAACAAATCCAAACGCGGGAATAATTTTTTTGACTTATAGAATCGTCAAAAAAATTGGGATCTTGATTACCGATATCCTACATTGGGCTTCCCCTTGTGAACCCAGAGTCGAAGCAAGTATTTAGCATTTGCAGCAACGCACTTACCCGCTTAAGGTGACAACGATATTTTTGCTTTCATTGAAGTATAATATTAAATTATAATGTTACATAAATATTAAACAACATGTTACTTTATTGTTTGCTTGAATATCTAACATGTACGAAAAATTTTTAAATATAAGAACATTTAATGTTATGTATACATTATGATGTGTAATGAAAAAATGCTATAAAAACATGCATTGCCTGTGTATTATGTAGGTAAACAAGTTAGCGGAAGGGCTTTTATAAATATATGAAAATTTACCGCATATTGTTATATAATTTAGAAAAACAACAAACAACCTTGTTTTAAATCTATTTCAAGAGGAAACCCTAATCTAAATTTCTTAATTAAAAGTTAACACTACCAAAAATATAATATCATTGAGAAATTTAAATTTTTAGAATATTTCAGTAAGAAAATTAGTCTAGTTTTAATTAAAATACTTCACACAAAGCAACTTTCAGCATCCAGTTCAATACTACCAGAAATGCGACGTTATCCTATTGTTACTCCTAGTTTACTGTATTGCAGTGTAGTACCTATTCATAGAAATTCTGGTCATTTTCACAAGACTGCTCCATATTGTAATATTGTGGCTAAAGATATAAAATTGAATTTTTGTAAGGATCAAAAATATTCAGGTCATGAAAGTCGCGTAAATATTTCGGTTAAATAGCAAAGTGCTGTTTAGATGCTGAAATGCCGAAAGGTCAAAACGAAGTTAAAAAGTATTGCATAGTTGATTTTAGTAACGCATAAATTATTTCTTATTAAAATATGACGCTACTTTTAATAAAACAAAATTAAAATCCATAAAGACAAAATATCTCTGCTATGGAAAAATCCGTTAAGTCCTATTTATTGACACTGTTAACCTAGAATAAAAAAACATTTTTTAGCCTATGGCTGAGAGGATTACGAAGCTTCTCAAAAACGAAAACGGAACTGTCACAAGTCCCTAAAACATCGCGAAGTATTTAAAAACCTTTCGACCAAACATTACAACTCTAGAAACAAAGTCACGTGTCAGCTTGGTAAAGTTACGATCCTTGGGTATTATCCTGCGTTGATAACATTGTGCCCGCTACTGCGAACACGTATGTAGATAGTATCACAGTCTAGGGTTGTGAAACGATTGTCTCTCTTGGCGTTAGATCTCGTGCATATCGTAAATTTAGCAGAAAAGAGATGGTGCAGTGCAGAAAATTTATTTATGAATACTTTTGGCCCATTTCCAATAATATATTTATGTGAATATTTCAATAGTCTTGTCTTGCAGCCAACGATAACTGCTAATCGATAACAAGTTGAAAATTTTGTATCGAAAGAAGAAATCAGAATGACATTCGAGAAGCTATACAGAATAAGATAATTTTATAAGGAAAAAAAATTAATAAAACAAGATAAATTATCCACTTATTGGGCATTATTGTTAGTAAAAAAATATATACGTTTTCAAATTAACGTCCACTCTAACAATCAACGTTTACAAAGCCGAGTTAAGTGAAATAATTAATCCAAAGATCAATAATTCCACCGTGAAATATAACAAACTATTAAATCCGACGTCTTTGCTTTAGATGCGTTTTATGGGTCTGAAATTTAAAACACTAAAATATATTAGTAGAATGGGTGATAATTCACAGAATAAGTATACAGATTTAAACTAAAAACATGTAACGCTTCAAGGTTTAGTTACTGGATTTACTAGCTGTTGCACGAAGAATTGATTCCGTTAAATTTAACGTTCATTACCACTTCTGATGCGCGGTGTTAAATTGTTGCACTATGATGGAAAAATCTAATAATATTAAAACCGGACGCTTTTTTCAATCAAAAGATGTTTATGGTACTGAGATATTTCTAAAATATTTTTATTAAGCTGAAGAATTCTGCTGGTAGTCAAGAATGTCATTAAGTACTCGTCAGTGTTAGACATTTACATAGCTTTATATTATATAATTACACATACAAATTTGCCAAATCTTGCAATAACTGCAATTTTAAGATTATCATACCTAGTCACTACACGTTCCTTTCTCTAAAATTTGCATTACTTCAATTAAAATATTAGTTATTATGTAGCTCAGAACTTTGTAGGTGTAGGTGCTTCATAAAATAGTCACGTGTCAGTTTTTGGTTCCGCAATGCTAATTTGTCACTGTTTTATTCGCATTACTAAATTAAAGATTCAGATCATTATTTAATGGAATACTCGCGTGTCTCTGTAATAAAATATTTAACTCTAAATTTTATATCAATTAAACTCATATCCTGAAATAATTATTCTGAAAATTTTAAACTCAATCTGAATTCATTACGTTAATTTGTTTTACTAATGAAATATATCTAACGTTTAGTAATACAATGGAATGCTTACCCTGCACTCGATCTGCTCGAGAACCAGCCGGAGCAACTGTACCACGACTTTCTAATACCGAAGCTCTAGGTGGTCTCTCTCCTTCAACTGATTCCTCATTACTTCGCCAATAAACTGTAGCAATGGTAGCAGAGCATTTAAGTTTCATGTCCCCACGTCGAAAGTGTTTCAATTTGACAATAAATTCGAGTCCCAAAATTGAAGTTTCCAAGCCTTCGCGTCCTGTGATTATAGTTTCAGGCCCACGTAAAAAACTTGGATCGGCAGGTTCACCGTTGATGAACCAATTTAGTAATGCAGCGGGTTTAGAACGGCCCGATGTACAATTAACTCTCACAGTATCGCCCAATTGATAGCGAGGCTTTCCTCCTGTTATTCGAGGTCCATCGTCGGGAAGAGCTGCAAAAAAGTATCGAAATGTAATTAACAAAATTAATGCCCAAGAAAATTAGAACAAAAACTGTTTAGTTGTATTATTACAATTTGCTTCTAAAATACTTAAAAATACGTTGAGAAACACTTTTTCGATCACCATTAAAAGAATTCTCGTAAAAATCAAAATGGCATTGTTTCTCTCGTCTTATTTAATTTGGTATAAAAATGCGGCGTTTGAAAGTTTACAACAATTCAAAACTCCTACTTGTTTAAGTTCTTTCCTAAAGATAAAAGTTAGATAACAAAAAGCTTATAAAGAAGCAAATAGGTAAAAAATGATAGGAATAGAATTGCGGTTGAACACTTTCCTCAACATAATTGAATGATTCAAACTAAATGAAATCGTAAGATTCATTTTATTCATTTTCACTTTATTGTATTGTGGCTCACTTTTCAACTCAAATTTAATTATATTTTTTATTTACATCTCAAAAATGAAATCATCAGGAACGCAAAAGCAAAGTTTCAGAATTTCCAAACAAATTCTTATTAAATAAATGAATACCATCTTGGTAACTTATTGTCTAGATAATTTGTATTTTATCGAGCAAATTTTAGCGACTTTATAATAAATTGAGAAACGGAAAATTTTAAAATAAAATAATGTCTTTTATTTCTGACAAAAACATTTTTATCCGAACTTAAGATGTATTGCTTTTTTCGCATCGGTGTGGTTCGAAAACGTTTTTATTCATAACATCGTTGTAAGTGGCCAATCAACTAAAAAGCACATACTAAATTTGGGCGATATTCAATTTTTCAAGCTCTTCCCAGACTAAAATATACAATATTATTGCGAACAAAGGATATTTCACTGCAATGGTTTACTCATCGACTTATGAAATTGAATTTTTGAAGGGTCACTAAGGACAATTTTCGTTTGATTTTATTAAAAAAAAAAATTCTCAAGTTATTATGTCCATATGCGAGGGTATTGAAATATATAATATTCGAGATTAGTAATACAAATAATATTTATCAATTTAAAAATTTATAGAAAACATGGCTATTGACAGATTTTTTTTAGAAAATCAGGAACTGTCTATCTAATACATTATTTACTCGAAGGAAAGTTATAAAAATTGAATACAACCATCCCACAAAACGATTACAATTTATAGTAGGCAATATTTATAAGTCGCCATATACAGGGTGTTTTGTTTTAAGTGACGATATGTCATATCAGCAATGTAATCAAATTGTGTTAAAGTATTCTTTATTTAAATTTATTATAATAATTATGGTGCAGTAGTATTAACAGCAACGCACTTAACCACTTAAGCTGATGATCGCCTCTAGCTCTTCATTATCAATTAAAATCTTATCCAATATTTGGGTTTCTCACAAGTATTATTTAAATATCACCACTAAGTTTAATTTTTCGTTGACATAATATTGATTTTCATTTTTCTGCAGAAAGTTTATTATTTAATGTAGAAATTGTACAAAAATGTCGTTTTTAAATAAAACAATTTATTTTTAAGATTCTGACTTCTCACTGAACAGATGAAAAAAGGAAAGGAAAAATGTAAGGAATCGTTTATATCGTAACTTAGCGGTTAAATGCATTGACTGCTAATTTTAAGTACCAGATTCGATTCCGGGCGAAGCTAGAACTTCATGCTGGCCGTCTCCCCTTGGAAGGAAAACCTTTTCAAATGGAATGGTATTACACTTCCCGTGTGTACACTACGCGTGTGATAATACTTAATACGCACACTATGTACACACAGAGAAAATTATAAGAAAAACGCCTCCATAGCATAGTAGATAAGACTAAATGAATATATAATATTCGGTAACGGACTATTGGGTGCGACCGATTGGGCGCAAATACAATTGGGCGCGAGGAAATATTTATAAAACTATTATTTACATATTATAACAATTTTGTAAATTATTAACTAAATCTAGAAATGTTTATTTAGGCAATAAAAAAAATTATAATTAAAAATTTAAAGAAAATGTTTTTAAAATGTTTATTCCTTCTAACAATTACAAATAAAATAAAAATGTGTATTAATAAAGTACCTAACTAATCACGGATTCATTTTGTAATAATTATGGGAAATGCCCCGCAAGAAGTCTATAATATTTCTATTGGCGTAATCCTCTACTAGATTTCTGATGCGCGCATCAGCCTCCAAGTATTTCCTTTTATTAATAGGTGGATTGTTGCCGGCAAGTAATTGCTCATAAAAAACATCTCTCCCACGTTGAATAATTTTTAAGCTAGAAATTAATTACCAAATGAAATGCGTTTATTACCTGGGATGTCTCGGGCGATTGTCGTTTTCCGAGTAATAAACGCATTTCATTGGTCAAACATAATGTTAACGTTACGTTATGTCTTACGTTACGTAAAGTGCGTGTGAATGACGCTTTAAAATAGCAATTGTAATTGAAATGTATTTTGTATTTTAAATGTATTTTAATTGTATTTGAAACACTGTATTTTGTGTTTGAAATACTCGACATAAATGTCGAGTATTATTATTAGTCCTAGGGGGGGGGGGGTGTAAAACTAACAATTTAAAAAATATTTGTTCCGGCAATCTAAAGTTTGTTGAAACTAAATCAGCGCACTATGTTTATTAGTTCCAAAGTTATACACCCTGATGTCTGAGGGTGTAAACTGAAAAATGTCACATTTAGCTGGCATTAACATGCAAACAAATTAAGTTCACAAAAAAAATCAAATAAAGTATTTTTGATTTAACTGCTGTGTTGTATTGTGCTAAAATTTTTATCAAAATTATAGATGATGTGGTAAACTTACATTCAGATAATAAATATTTATGATGAAAATCTATACAATTAATTGAAAATCGATTCCGATCATTATAACTAAAATGGTGGTCGCGCAACTTATCTATACTTTGAATGGTTATTGCTATGTTAATACGAATCTGACGAAAAATATGTATAGAAGCTTTTTGTAGAAAATGTTATTAACTTTAATTTTATATTAAACTATTTTGTCATAAAGTTCAAAGAAACTTGAGAAATCGGCGAGAAACTGATTTTTGTCTGTTTCTCGCTATACTTAATTTATTTTTAGTAACCGAACCCATGCTCATCCCATGATCAAATTTGGTATGCATGCTCACACATGCTCAGCACAATTGCACAAAAAAATAGTTAAAAAATGAACAAAATATAAAACAGTTTTAGAAATAGGGGTTGAAATAGGATTAATATTAGAAAATTAATCCAGATAAGGGTTTAAAAAATAAAATGTTGTTGAATATTTCAATAGGGCGTTCATTTGCCTTTCCAGAGCATTTTTTATTTTTAAATTTAGACCACTGTGGATGAAGTTACAGTCGTTTTCCTACAAGTCTACATACCAAGTTTTTGACTTTTTGAAGGACCAAAACAAGGAAACAAATGCCTTTTTGGACAATTGCTTAAAATTGAATTTTTTATTTCTTACTAAGATGGTGTGTACCAAGTTTCGTCAAATTTGGTGGGGGTCGAGTCAATTTTGCCTATTTTTCAGTTGATTTGAGATGGAATGACCCTAATGTCCTTTTGTTAATTTTTAAGTTTAGTAAAGTGTCTTTTTATTGTAGTAAAGTAAAGTTTCTTTTTATTATAGGAATTTGAAAAAATACTACGTACACTACGGATTGAAATTAAAATCGCGCTTTAGAGAATTTCATATCTAATCCTATAAAGCCCATCCCACCTGAACCGTCTAACTTTTTCATGTTTTCTGAGTTTTTTAGATTAATTTGGCTGTGTCGTAATATTTAAAGACCTTAACCTCCTGAATCTCACTGTGGTTGTAATTCTCCCTTCACAATAATATCCGGTTAATAAAAATCCAAGATTTTCAGTAATTGTTAGTTTTAAGAATTTCCTATGCGATTTGGTTTATCTTTTATTTTATTTTTTTGTAACATTAATAACATTATAAATTATTAGTACATTAATTAAGATGTTTTAAATTAATTAAGCCAAACATTCCTATGTTTATAAGTCCGGTGAATTCAATTCTTATGCTCTATAGAATAATAATCTGTTTTATGCTCCCATTGATTTATTTTTATATTTTTCGATCAAATAACGCCTCGATAATCTTCAGATTTAAAATCTTTAAGCCTATTATAGACTAATTGTTACATATTATGACTCGGACATATAAACAACCAGTAGAGCAATCCAACAGCAACTTCAATTTGTAAAGTAAAATCATAAGATCTTTGGGCAGCCTTTCAATTGAACTACGGAATTTTACCTATAGGAATTATATAAAGATCCTTATATTACAGGAGATGAAATCACAACAAATTGGGCAAGACATGAATGTACAGAGATAATACAACGCCAAACTCATCGAAATGGCTTAGCAAACAGTTCGTAAAATAAATAAACTGCGGAGATGACCACGCACGTGGTCACCCATTCAAGTACTAGCCGCTCCCCAGTTTAGTAATATGGTTTTCTGTATTATTATAATACAATTAAAATTAACGAAAGCATAATATTGTTATGTATTTCGGGTATGCTATAGATTTTTTTATCATCCATATAATAATTTTACTTACTATATGAAGTTCTCTACATATCTTTATTATTAAATTTGTTATTTCTATAGAATTTATACATTTAGATAACTTCAAATGTTACTAATTAATTATACTGTAATTTTCATTTATCTTTAATTTATTACATTTACACAACACGAAATTTACTTTTTATTTAATTAATCGTACTTAAATTTAATTAAGAATTTTATTTAAACTGTTTGCCTTTATAAATTTTTAATATTTTGATTTCTGGTCTTATATTAAATCTTTGCTAAACTTATTCATCAAATTAAACACGTTTATTCAGTTTTTCTCCTTTAAAATTTCTTTATAGCATTCGTATTATTGCACATTTTTTTATTTTAATTTCACTATTTAAGAAGTCACAACCAGGACTTTCAACGTCATCCATGTTTCGATCTTATTCAATCTCATTAGTAGCGCGTAATTTTAGAGGTGACTAAATTTGTTTGAGTTCCTGGCTGCGATTGAAATTGTTAATATCTAAAGTGCTTCCATTGTACAATCACTGTTTAATTTAATTTTATATTTTCAATGTGGCACTTAACCAGTGACCACCAAACAAAAAATAAAATAAGTCAGATTTGATATTAACAATATTAAATTGCTGTTACTTTAAAAATTGAACTTCACCATAATATGATAAACCTGGTCAAGTGACCTTATGAACCATATAAGCACTACTAACGTAAAATGGGACGAATCATAACACTTCTCAACCTATGTTGCCATGTTATATCAGGTGAAAACAACGATTCCCCAAATATTTCCTTACGCTGAACTTTCCTCATTACTTTAAAAAGACACATCAATTTATTATACTGTAGGGGTTTAATGAAACCTTTTCATTGGAAAGGTAACAAGAAATTATAAATACTTTCGAGAAACTAAGTCCAAATTAGTACCCCGATTACCTCTGATTGTCCAGAAAACCCAAAATAATGTTATATCAACATTTACCGATCGTTGAAACGAAATAATTTGTCTTTACGTGACTTTAATCATTTTAAGACAATGCGGCTTTATCCCAAAATGTAACTACTTATTTCTTACATCAAGCGCAATTTGGAAATATTCCGATTGCATGTCCGCCATCAACTCTGCAACGGAAACTCATTCAGAAAAATTGTCAAATTAGAAGACTAATCTTTCAAAAAAGTTTCTCTACCATTACGTCTTGGAGGTTTAGGCGTTAGGAAAACGGAAGATTTGGCTCTTCCAGCTTTTATTTCTTCTATTTGCGGTACTGAGACACTCATTGGATCTATCCTAACTCTATTCTTACCGGATTTTAAGGTCTACTCTTACTAGAAAGAAGCTGCTTTAGCCTGGAAAATAATTTGTCCCTTTGAAGATGTTACATTTGTTTCATGCCCTCAGACAAATTGGGATATTCCTGTGGTTACACTTATTCAGTCGTCATTCCTGAATAATTCTACAGATATGCCAGCATTTTTGGCCTCCTTCAGAAAAGCAATCCGGTACGTGGCTAGTGGCGTATCCTTCTTCGAACATAGGTACTATTATGCACAAAGACACTCTCCTTGTCACTTAATGTCCTTGTCACTGCAAACATTCCTTTCATCATTGAACCCACTGGAATTTCGCGTGACGATGGACCGAAAGGGGTGACGTTGGTGCCTTGGCATAAAAGAAGAGCCTTAATGTTGGACACGACATGTTTCGTGCCAGATGGCCAGTTCAGAAGCGAGAAACGCGGAGAATTTAGAACATCAAAATTATAAATCACTAAAATATAATAACGATTTCTCAGTTTTTGGCGTTGAGACACTTAAACCGTGGTGTAATGACGCAAAAGATTTGGTCGATAGGATCGGTCGTTTACTAATTGATGTGTAGGGGATAGCCGTGTAAAGAGTTTTCTGATGCAGAGAATCAGTTTGTGCATTCAACAAAGACATGTTGCTAGAATCGACGCCGAGAGTAGCGACGAATTATTTCATCTTACTGGTTAATTTTTGCAATTTTTGTTTGATGTTTTTACAATACTTTGTTATTTGTACCGATTATTAGTGAAGCCTTCTTGAGATCCTTCTTCGAATTTTATTGTTCTGACTTAAATTGTGAATTTTTAATGAATAGTAATTAAAACCAAGCCAAGCATATATTTTTTAATATAAAGGCGATCTCCAAGTTAAGCCACTAATTCATTATTAGGTAAGTGATAATTTCAGTGATAATATACAATGCCAGAATACAAAGTAAAATAAATTACAGAAACAATATTTGCAACTTTGCAATTGTCAAGTATTACAAAAAATTACTATTTGTGTACAAAATAATAGAAAACCGTATATAAAATGTCAAACATTTCTCATTATGTCGGTCAAAAAGAAAATAAATTTAGTTTTACAATGAAAAATGAAATATAGAACGGTAAAGAAATTCTGTGAAAGCCACCATTTCCACTACCAAGTAAAATTATTTTTTAAATATCACGAAAAAAAGAAAATAGGAAAACTGAAAATAAAATAAGTAGGATCTAGAGAGTTAATTAATTTCCTATTATGTTTGGTTTATCCATTGTTTATTCCCAGGTTCTGAAACGTTCATTGTATGAAAATCATAAAAATTGCTAAGGTCGCATCATCCAGAAAACTTGTGTTAAGAGTTTTCAATTCGTAGACAAACTAATTTTCTTTTTCTTTGTCTGAGATTTCTTTCATAATTTATTGCTCAACTGCCCAATTTAAAAACCCTCGTCCTCAATATTTTTATTTGTTATTTTTATAAATTCAATTTGCTCAAATTAGCTTTTTGTTATCCTCAAAAAGCAAGTGTTTCTGTAATATTCTTTTCACCATTTTTATTTTTAAATCAACGTCGGAAAGAAAACAGATTCAGGTATAAATACATCGGGTGAATAAAATATTCAACAATTGAAGGAAGTCGTCCTAGTTTATATTACTTAATATTTAACGCATTTTTGTTGTGCAAAAAACTGGTTCCTATAAACCCTAGATATCTATGTCAGCAAGGGGTAGTAAATGTCTTGTGTTCTTTAGTTACGAGCTTGAACAACGTATTGATCAGGCGATAAGTCGGTTAGAAACAATACCTCACCGCCTTCACCTTACATGGCCCATTTGTTGCCTTCGATAACCTAAAGATTATCGTGCTTCTGACACTAATCTAAATTTAAATTTACTTTTGTTACAAATAAATATCGTTTAGATGAACCAGCAGCACGCTAAATAAATGAACGATAATCGAACTTATGGGGCATAACCTACTGACCGTTTTTGAATTTTAATAGTAGTTATATATTATTATTTATCTTCTAATTATATTAGTATATAGGATAAAACCAAAAAAATGAAAAAGTTGGAGTTGTAATAAATCACTGATATTTTTACCAAAATGTGCTTCAACTGACCGTTTTCTTATTACAATTTTCTATAGGACATAAACAAGTTTTATATTAAAAAAATATAACACGTTGAACAGCATGTATTTCACTGTCAGCATGTGTTTAGTACATATTTTTTATTTATATTTTAAAATTTATATTGATTTTATGTATAAGGGTTCGATGAAACCCATAAGTATCTGTAATATAACAGATTGGTTTACTTTAGATTTATTCGGTATATTAATTATGTCATTTCCGTAATTAAATACGACACTAATTATTAACAAAATGTTCTATTATTATGTAGTAAAATGTCTAAATGAGTTTTATAAACACTAATTAATATTCAGGGTTTCATTACTAAGCCAAATCTGATTGTAACATGTAAAGGATTATCAACGTTCTCATTCAACAAGTGTGAAAGATTTCTACTTCAGCTTATAAACACAAGTAAAATAACAAAATTTATTTAATTATTAAATAAATAATAATTGGTTGTAACTATTACAAATTTACCTAATAACATAAAAACGATTTAAATGCCCATATAGTGATTTAACTGACAATTACTTTTGAATTGTTATTGCGCGATAAATTAAAGAAACACTCACAAAGCTACGAATATGTGAGGATTGCTTTTAACAGGTCTGTAAAAATTGATTACAACTTCTCTAATTTGATTTATTGGACGTTCTCGTCTCGTGTTTACCTTTAAAAAGGTTTTATTTCAAATAAAAATATCTCATTGGAATTAACAACTCGATGACATTTTCATTGGGGTACTAAAAGCAATATAATGGGAACTTGTCATTAAAAAATCAATTTAGAAGTAATTTTCAATTTTTGTCCTACTTTTAGGAACCACTCCAAACGTATATCTGAATACATTAATTTCCTCCCAGTTTTAGGATAAACTACATTTTTTATAGAGCAATTTATCTGCGGTTCTTCTTATTTCATACACTGTTTTCTTGCTTAATGACCATTTAACGGAGGTCTGTCAAATTCATTTTGTACCACGAGCCATATGGGAATTTTTTAACATGAAAAATACACAACTTAAAAAAAGGTCTCCTTGCTGACGGGCTCACATGCAACTATGGTCCGTGGACCGCGTGTTTGACATACCCAATTTAACGAAAAAGCAACTAACGCAATTTCTTGTACCGCCTACTATTCTTCCCAGTTATCCTTCATCTGTTTCCTCCACCTTCGCTATAAATATCCCTAGACTTGAGATTTGCAGATCTACTTATTTAAGTAAATCAACGACCGACATAAATCTTTCTTTATCAAAAACATAAGTTTCAAGTTGAACAAATTTTACAAAATATAGTCTGAAAGTAAAGAAGCTAATCAACGTTGAACGCGATTTAAGTTGTGATAGTTTGTTACATGTCTAACCTCAAACTACAAGAGTATCTTTCAGAAGTTTTAATCAAAGATGTAGCGTGTCACATTACAGATCTGGTAAATATAATTAATAACCCACCGTGACTTGAGTAACGAGACAGTGTACATATAATGTCAAATAATTTGGAAATTATGAAAAGCGACAAGTCCTTTTTAATTTTCACGATCAACTCACGCAATCTTAAAATAAGACGCAGCTGTCGGAAGAATCTTCATCTTTTTAGAAGTTCTTATAGTGCGATATTTAATTTTATAAGCCAAAACACGGAGTCTCAACAACTAATTTTCATTTTGACGAAGTTGATGATGAAAATTTTATTTAGCTACCCCATTAAATATTTAGTTAATAACGAAATGAACTTCCGGTGACATGATTTAAAAAATTATTTTTTTAATACGAGGAAACATTCATTGCGTATACATTATTAAAGTGAATGTGATGAAAATGTTGGTGTTAGGTGGGTATGTCGTTAAAGTATAAAATCCCAGAGAGGCTTTCGTCTGTATATGTTTATGTACGCACTCGGATAACAAAACTTAACGTAGATACGTGATGATTAAAACGTGACAACCAAAAACTAAAGTGAAAGCTTAACTACGTTCTGAAATTCCTTTGATATAATGAAAGATGCCTCGAAAATTTAGCGAAATATTTAATGTTTTAATTTAAAAGCTAATCAACTATGGGTGGAAAGTTTTCAAAGTGTGACAGATTAGTAAAGAGCTTTGCGTTTACCTATTAGACAGTGTTAATAAGTAAACGTAGCTTTGAGCGGCGTGAATAATGGGAAGTCCTGGCAGAAGCGTACACCAACCAGACAGGATTATGCAGGATTAACATAAGACACAGCACACAGCTTAATGCCGCTGCTGTGGCAGTGAATAATTGCAGAACGGTTTTTCACTTCGCTGCCATCGAGATTTTTTTAATCGTAATCTCTGGTGTCGTTTATTTTATTTTAAATGTAAATCTTATCCGTCCTGCTTTCATTCGAAATGGTGCCGGCTGGTGGTTATTTCTTTTAACATTTTCGGCGTCGATATACAATTTAAATGAAAGCCAAAAATGTATAATACCATTAACTTTTATAAAGAAAAATTAATTTTACGTATTTAATTACTTCTGGTGTTAAATTATCGTCGAGTTTTTCAGGTTTTTGATTGCTTTAATTGAAAAACATACAATTACGTGGAGATAGAATAGAAAACAAATAAAGTTGTTTAATAGGGTGAAGTTAAATTAGTAGGTGGAATGTAATGTGAAGCGTGTCGCGATCGGTTTGGCATCGAGCCGCGTAGTAATTACATTTAAGAAAATTGAAGCTCGTACTACGGAAGTGGGGCAGTGCAGAATGGTTCCGGAAATAAGCTAACATTCCAGGATTGGAATAGACGTCCCGCGGGAATAACTAAGGCCGTTGTTAGGTACCGTGCGCTATCGGCATTTTAACAATCAATGATTTTGCGATTTCTTTATTGAAATTGTTGATTTGATGGAAACTGATCGACTTTCATTGAAATTCGATTAGGAACGATTCGTTTCGTCAAAAAGATATCCATATCGATAGACCCCAATTGATTACAAAATTGCTACTGCTTCTGAATTTTAATTTTTACTTACTAACTTAAAGGAAACTGACACATTTCATATCTGCATATCTAATTTATTTTCAAATACCTTTTAAGGAAATTTCTATCATACTTTTGTAATAATTATACCCCTTATAATATTATGCATAATTTGTTAACTAATAGAAAGTTTTAAATAGTTTCGTATTGCATGAATGTACACCGATATTTCCATTAACAAAAAATAACAAGGACTAATTTTTACTTACTCTATATATAAAACAATAATGGTCATTGATGATTACTTGGAATTTCTTTTCCTTAATAGTTCGAACTGAATTTTATTTTTAGCATTTATTATATTTATTATTGCTTAAGTTTAAGGTGATCGTGACTATAACATATTTCAGGACAAAGTTTGTAAACCCAAAAACTTCAAGATAAATATAAAAATGTATGATCTAATACAAGAAAAACTCGCTGAAATTATACCCACTTAAGCCGCGTTGGAAAAAAAATAGTCAACCATTCCAGACCAAGAAACCGATTTTTGTTGGTAGTTCAACGACCGCCTCTCATGAAAAATTAGTAACTTTATTCTATTAATATTCAATCTGAAGTTTTTTTCAATCCGCAATGTTGAGGTTTTGTTAAAACTCTATAATTTTTCCATTTTTCATTACAACTCAGCCCAACGACAAGATTGACTCAGACAGCGAACCGTAGTTTCTCGGTCTGTAATCAGTAACAACGCGCTTTAATCCACATCACTAAACTAATTGATAATTCATCAAGTTCTAGAATT
This sequence comes from Podabrus alpinus, assembly GCA_932274525.1. NCBI lineage: Eukaryota > Metazoa > Arthropoda > Insecta > Coleoptera > Cantharidae > Podabrus > Podabrus alpinus. The sequence continues at coordinate 58,629,888 of OW026457.1, read as the reverse complement.
GTACAAAATCGTTACGGACGGTGGTTTAAAATTCTGCCTAACGCAAAACCCGCAGCTAGAACGGCGTCCAAAATTACGTTTTTTTATTATTCGAAAATGGAAACGTCGAAAAACAAATTAAAGAAATTTAAATTTTGTTGAAACAAATAATTTCAAAGTTCTACCACTCGTTCGTGTGCTGGTTCAATATTACGTGCAATATGAACAGAGGAAAGGTTTACGATTATTTAATAGGCAGTATCTCATTTTGATCTTAAATAAGTGTGCTTTTACGTCTTATTAATAGTGCAATGTGAAAACTAATTCAAATTCTTAGATATTGAAGAAACTCGTAAGACTTCAATGCTCGTTATCTGTTCATTTTGCGGTTACATAAAAGTGCATCAAGCACTTTTCTAGAAAATTTAATTTTCCACAAATTAGGTGCTATTCATTCTTGACGTCTGAGTGAGCATTTCCGAACTATTACCAAAAACAAATCAATGTTCTCGTTGGGAAACCATTTTGGATTAATAATAAAAACATGTAAACTGTTGATAATTGAGTTAGAACAGCGTAACTGACAATGTACAAAGTTTCATAACTATAAATTACAATCTCTATAATGCATAATTTTACTGCACTGCTAGGTAACGTTACATATTAACTAATGCCGCCAAAATAGGATTTTTGTTAAATTGTAAGAAACATTTATCATTTTATTGAATATATAACATTTAACTATAAGATAAATGATCTAGCAAAAATTCTCCATGGTGCTTTTTGCTTTTCAGTAATAAATTTGTTTAGAAGGAATACGCCATTTTCAAATGCATGTATGATACGTAATAAATTCTAGCCCCCAAATACATCGCAGTAGGTACAGCAATATTTACCTTTTAAAGAATTTAGTAATATAAAAATATTATGGTCTTATAAATCGAAATAACAAAAGGTAATATTTTCTGATGGTAGCAGTGAAGGCAAATAATAAGCATAAAGTGTGCGTTTCAATAATCAACTTTCCAATAATTCTAATTGAAAGTATGAATTTTTTTATTGGAATCGTGCTTTTATTGAAAAAACTGAAATTGGAAGAGCTGCTAAAGCATTAATGTATACCTCTTCTAATATAGTAAAACAAGCGATCATATTGCTGCAAACCCGTAAAAACAGTAGAATAATAAAAAAGTAATGCAGGAAAAATAATAGAAATAATTTATGAAATCTGTTATCTAAATATCATCGCAAGTAGGATTTAAGGATTGCTTCATATTGTTCGATTAGTCGAGGAGCTACCATTGGAATATTATAGTTTACGTAGTTGTGTAGTGGCACCACGCTGCATTAAATTACATGTTCATATCGTATTTGGTTTATTTTAATAGTTTTGTTATTAGGGGTGATTTCTATAAAATCAACGAGACCAGAAATTGTTAAAGATATTATAAAATTTCAACAATTTTTTTTTAATTAAATTAATGAATCTTATTGCTCTTAAATATCTTGGACAGTGCGATAACAACTACCTAGATTGCAATTAACATGAATTTTTAAAATTAGCCTGATAGCTTGACTGACATTTTTTTAGAACTCTCCCAACTCGGAATGAAAAGAAAAGTTAAACCATCGAAATATATATTTTCATAGCAGGAAAACTACTTTGTGGGTTCACCAAATTCGCTTTGCATTTTTTGGCTATTGATAGATAGATTATCCAAATATAATTAAATTAAGATATAATAAGCATGACTTCAAATACAATTTTATGGAGTTGGGATCCCTGATATTCCCGACGCTCCAATTCTTAATAGTTAGATTTTAGCTCGTTTAGATGCAGCTACATACTACATAGTCATGTATTCTGGTGGTCATGCACCTCAACGTGCACTCTTATGCAGTTTAATTTTGTATATAAGCTAGCCGACTTATAGTTTGCAAATTAAAAACTACATAAATATATAAATTACTTGCCCAGGAAATGTTTTGAGGCCGCATATTTAGTATCCAAACATTTTTCGATAAAAACCAAATAAACATTTACTTTTTCTATTGAGGGCAACTTGTTTTTATTTACAGGTAGTTTGATAATAAGTAGTTAGACTACAAATCTATAGAGCTTATGAAACGTTTTTGTCGTCTTCTAAAAGAAAACTCGGTTGAACTAAAAGTAGTAGATTAGAAAATTCACTCTAACTTCGTGTAATTTAGCACGACTACACCAATTATTTATCGATTAGAAGTTTAAATGCGGAGAGAAGGGCCGTGAGTCGATGGCAAAATTGAAATCGCTATTTTGAGGTTAGAGTAACTCACTACATCTCAATGTTTCAGTTTCATTTGGTATCCACAAAAATTTTAACGAATCCTAAAACTATGTAAACCTCAAAATTATTCACTTCAAATTCAATAATAAAAGCTCCCCACGAAAGCTGGCCATAAAAGCCACGAGGTTCACTGAGTTTTATGGTTATTGTCTCAAAGGTTACAGATTATCTGTGAAAGACCATACACCAAATCGTAAGAACTGAACGAAATACATAAGATTAGCTTTCTGGATGATCAATGTTCTGGAAAACTCCAACTAAATTTACCATAAAACAATGGATCATTGCAAATCTAAAAACATTGGATTGAAAAGATATTTCACAAATTCAGCAAAAAAAACTGTGTGGATGTTTAAAAAAGGAAAGATGTTTGAGAGAAGAATTTAAATTGTATCTATTACATCAATATTATTTAAAAAGCTAAGAAAGGACGAACCGAATATTAATTTCTGAAAATAAAGCTGTCGCTAAATGTATTAGGCCACCCTATGTTTCGGTCAAAAGTATTATGCCGGTTCTGTATTTTATAGAGCCGTATATAATAAACCAAATATTTGTTGTAATTATGGGTTTACTTAAAAATTATTATTTTTTTATTTTATTGCTTGTATATATTTATTAAAAAGGCCATATTATCAAAATTTAATTTTTATTTAAAAGTCGTAACTTGAAGAACGTAACAACATGGCTAAAACAGTTGCTGAAAGGGCTCAAATTGTGTTATTCGCATCGCAAAAGTAAGTCAAAGAAACATTGCAAAACAAATGAAATGTTCAAGATGAGCGGTGCAAGCTACTCTGTCTTATGTACATAAATCGTCCGAAATCGGGACGAAAACGTACCACAACTGCTAAAGAAGATCGGTTTTTGGAACGTAAATCACTAAAAAAATCGTTGAAAAACAACACACTTAGAAAAAGAGCTTGCGTCGATATTTCTCAACAAACGGGGTACATGGTCGAAAGGCTCGGAAGAAGCCCATTCTGAATAAAACTCAAATTAAAAAGCGATTGGATTTTGCATAAAAATATAAGGTTGGACAGTTGGAAGACTGGTTCAAGGTGATTTGGTCGGATGAGAGCAATGTGAAGGTATGTATTTTACATTGTCTTTAACGTATTAATTTTCATAATTTACCCCAGAAACTTATATGTTTTCTTAAAAAAAACCTTCATCGTAAAATTATAGCAATTATAATGTAAAATTTTTAGTTTTTCGGTCAACCTGGCGCTCAATATGTGAGAAGAAGAGTATGGGAGGAATACAGCCCTGCATGTATATCACCAACCGTTAAATTTGGTGGTGGTAGCTTCATGATTTGGGCCTGCATGTTGTCTAGGGGTGTGGGAGAAGCAACAGTATGCGATGGTAGGATGAATTCCTCAACGTATATTGTAAGTTTGGCGGGACATTTAGAGGCCTCCATAATAAAACTTTTTAGTGAAGATGATTTGATTATATTTTCCAAGAGAACAATGCACCGTGCCATCGTTCAAAAGTAAGTGTGCAGTGGTTTCACGACAATAACATTCCTCTTTTGGATTGGCCACCGCAGGGTCCGGACCTGTCGGCCATCAAATGTTTGTGCAAAATATTAAAGAATAAGGTAGGCGTTCATAAACCATCGTCGAAAAAGGACTTTAAACAAATAATTTTCGAGGAATGGGAGAACATTTCAGAAAATAAATTTGGTGAGTTAGTAGCTACAATTCCTCAACGTATTAAAAGCGTAATTAAGGCAAAAGGTGGTCACACAAAATATTAAATGTTTGCAATTAATACATATTTCGAAAATACTATATTAGTAAGTTTCTTTTATTTAAAATGCGTTAAAAAATTAACTAAGTCTTAAAATTGAAAGTTTTATAGGTGGCCTAATACATTTGGCGACAGCGTATGTATGTAGATCTAATAAGAACCCAAATTAACAAGCTAGCCCGTAAACAAATAATAAAATGGAGAAATACAGAATAGAAATCGGAAAATTGGAAAATTGATGGAAAGTATGTTGAAAGCGGTGCGAGAATTTATAATAAAACTATTGTTGAAAAGTTAAATGAAGGCGTTCTGGAAAAGTTACATGAAGGCGTACAGGAAAAGTTAAATGTAAACAGTAGAAAATTTAAATAAAAGAATAGATAAAATATTAATTCCTAGCAACATACCACACAAAAAAATCGAAGCAATGAAAATTTGAATTTCCAGGAAAAGTGACAAATATAACAACTGGAAGAATGGAAATCTTGGCTGCCGGAGATTAAAAACCAAAAGGGGGATGGAAAAATTTGAAGGTCAATGAATCCAAACAAAACGAAGATATTTTAAGGATCAAGACAGTTCTGAGTTTGGAAATATAAAAATTGGTTCCCAGAAGAGAAAATTAAAAATGAAAACCACAAAAAGAACAAGTAGAAGTAACAATTTTTGTTTATAGGAAGAATTTAAAGTTTGAAGAATATTAGGGCTTATATGTACATGGAGTGCAGTGGAGAATTAGTATGAAAGCGGTTAAAATGAAGATAGAGAAATGAGAGGGATGCAATAAGTATACACCTTTACCTTATAAAGACTATTGGTAGTGAAAGCGTTCGTTTATTTTGTACAAAATCTTTCATTTTGGTAAACGTTTTTAAGATGTGCAGTACCAAACTTGTACAGTGTATGGTTTGCAACTATGATGTGTTGGTTAACGTGACTAGAGGTTGTCAAACGATTGTAAAACCGACCGCGGCCTACAACTACTAGTCAACGTTAACTAATAGTCACGTCAACTAGTAGTCAACGGTAAAATGGTAAAACCGGCCCTAAGACGGAGTAGCAGCTTTCTTGGTAAAAGTTTGCTATTTTAAAAAATGTACTTTAAATTTGAATTGTTTGGGAAAACTTCGGTATTTAAAGTTTAGTGTTTGGTGTGCTAGCGGAACATATTATTTTGTATTTTAGACATTCGTTTCTGCGTGTTGAATAAAGCAAAATGTGCATTTCAATATACGTACTATAATGATTAAAGTAAAAGTTTTTTTTAATTGCAAAATTGGAAGATAAATGAGTATTTAAAAGAAGAAATCTATGGTTGTGAGAAGAATTTATATTAAAACAAGGTGCAGTGCAGTTTAGTTTAGTATTACACTTATCCCAAAAAAAAATTAGTTTAAGTATTAAAACGGTTTTCTAATACTTCGTTTGTTAAAGTGCATATGCAAAATTTAACAGTTTTTTTCATTTATCTCAGAACTTGCATTTTGGGGATACGAGGTATTAGAACTACACAGACGAAATATTTTTCCAAGTTAATTGATAATTTGAAAGCGTTTTAAATTAAAACCATCATAACTTGGAAATATGAGAGTTTTGATAATTCCATACTTTCTTTATTTTGTAATAATTGAAGTAAAACACCCATAAAGCTTTTACAGCCTCGAGAACTTGTTTTTATTCAAATAACGGTTTTAAAACATGAAAATACGTGCGTCCGCAGGCCAAAAGATTGTTTTTTTTAAAGGATCTCATCTTTTTTTAAGCTAATTGGACAGGTTGTGCTATTATATTGTCTGCACACAGTGAACAAACATTTCCATGTTATAAAAAAATCAACAAAACAACGAGAAGTAATTCGAGAACGCCAAATTAAAAATATTTTACGACAGCAGATGCGCATTGCTGATGTAACTGTGATGTACATTTTGTTTGCATGAAACATATTTTAAAAAGTTATGAGATGTACCTCGATCTAGCATCCAATACTGCACTAATGAGGGTTTGGAGACCCATCTCTTCCAATGCATGTGATGTGCGTTCGAATTATTTTCATATACAGACCTACTTGTTTAACGTGGGGTGGGTCCGAACTATGGGAAGTGTAATACAGTTCATTTCGAGATAAACTTTCTTGGCAAATTACCTCCGTGATTTGCCATTGCCTGCCGAGGAGAGACGGTGAGAACAAAGTTCTTACCGCGTCCGGATTTGAACTGAGCGTTTCGCATTAGCAGTAGACGCACTTAACTGCCAAAACTATGATCGTCTCTCAACTGTAAGCCACGGTCAATTCGGCGTTAATATACATATAATAAATTCACAGTAATATTTTATAGTAATGCTATTTATTAGAAATTAGAATACCTTACAGTAGAACCGAGAACAAACCGAAAAGAGACGGAATCACGTGTCAGATTCAGGCGGCCAAATCAAAATTTTATTTTATTTTTTCGAGAGGTGACTCAAAGCATATTCTCGGCGATGAAGATACAATCCTCGACTTGCATCTGAAGTGAGATTTTACAAAAATTTTTTAAATATTTTTACTTGGATTGTGAAAACGATAAACATTTGTATTTTGGAAATTAGATATAATACATTACTACATACTATGCAGTAGTATTTTTGTTTTTTCTCCAAAATGCGTAGTTAATATTACAAAAATTATTTTATTAAAACTGACTCAAGGTGCACGGATCTCCCCTACATAACATAATACACATAAAACTATGTGACACCGGAACTCCCTTTTGGGGTACTTAACTCTGCTGATGCTATGGGAAAAATCAACAATACTACCCTTCCAGAAGATTATGTGTTGGTATCATTTGACGTTACCTCCTTATTCACCAACGTGTCCAAAGAAGCAGTTTTGTCCTCTTTATGTAATAACTGGGACCTCATATCCTCACACACCGATATTCTCAGAGATACATTTTTGGATATGGTTTCCCTAATGTTCGACAGAAGTTATTTTCAATATAGAGGAGAATTTTACTCCCAAAAGGTGGGCAGTGCCATGGGTAACCCGAGCAGTCCGGTCTTCTCCAGAATTGTTCTACATGATTTACTCATGAACTTCATGGGATCCATTACATTTGAGGTACCTTTTTTTATGCTTTATGTCGATGACATGCTTACAGCTGTGCCTTCAAATGAAATTAATAACTGTCTAGAGATATTGAATGGATATGACACCCTGCTAAAGTTTACCCATGAGTTAGAACAATCTAGATGCATCCCCTTTTTGGATCTCCTGGTGTGCGTAAAGCAAGATGGGTCCATGTACACGGACCTGTATCGGAAACCATCCTCCAGTGAACGTTTGCTCAATTACAACTCTGCTCACCCCTTCACCCACAAAATGAGTGTAGTAAACACACTAAAGACGAGAATATTAAGATGTGTTACTCCAAATCTAAGAGGAAAATGGTTGTTAGAGTTGAAACATCAACTGACTAAAAATAACTACCCGGAACGTCTAATACAACGCACTTTATTCGATCGAGGAAAAGGTGGGCAACCTTTAGATGTTGTCTCGTTGGTCCCTGAATCTTTGCCAAGTTATTTTAAATTGTCCTTTCATCCTGAATTGGCTACGAAGATGAAAACATTACTTCGTGATTACATTCGAGGCAAGCAATTATGCCTGGCCTTTTATAATGACCACAAACTATCGAACCTGGTCTATTCTAAAACCAAGGACAAACTCCCAATAAAATATCAAAGTAATATAGTTTATAAAATTACCTGTGAATGTCAGAAAATATACGTAGGACAATCAAAACAACTCTTAACTAAAAGATTGGGACAACACAGATTGGATGCAATGAAAGGATCAAACAAGACTGGACTATCTGAGCACCTGTGCTCTCACAACCACCAGTTTTGTGAAAATAATGTTCAAGTGTTAGCACGCGAAAGCAACTTCCCGAAGCGAGCTTTTTTGGAAGCAGCCTATATACTGATAAACAATAATAACGTTAATAAAATCACAGATTTTGAACAGATCGATAATTCGTATAAATCGGTTATTAAAGTGTGGGACAAGAAACTGAAGTGCAACTAACTTATATTTTTCACGTTTTGACGGCGACTACTCTGCTTTTATAAGTGACCGCAGGATAGCAGTTTCGTGTTCACCCGCGAGTTTTGATTTTGCTTTGGCTCCTGTTTTTATCAAGATCTTCGTTACGTTTGGTGATTTTTAAAGATTTTAATAATTATTGGTGGATATATATAATTATATTTTTTGGCTCGCACGTTACGCCTATGATCGTTATAGCCTAGTGATTTGTAAACTTTAGAGTTGTTAAGTTGGATATTTCTTGTCACTGTCATAATTATCATTGTACGAATTGTTGCTAGAAAGATTTTTATTGTAAAGTACTGTACGAAACTGCTACATTGCGAAACTGTTTTATATCCTGTACAATATTTTTGTGACGAGTCACCAACTACGCATTCTACAATCCACCAGGATCACCTTTTACGGGAGTTACGACGGGGTCATCTTGCTTCGAGGTGAACTTGATTTTTATATTGTGTTTTTTTACTTTATTTTACTGTAACTGTATCGACTTTTGTCTCTTATTCCAATATAGTCTTGAAGATGGATCCGTTTAGGGTCCGAAACATGTCGATGAAGTAAATTGTCGTTTTATTTCCCAACCCTCAAAACCGAGAACTTTGTAATATAATCAATTTCGAGGGGAAGAAATTTTCCATTCTATAAAACTATAAAGATGTATAAAGTACTTTTAGTTACTAAGCTCTATTTTGTCCACTTTCATTATACACTAAAGTACATAATAAATGTTTAAAGATTATATTATTATAAAATTTGTTGTTATAGTCACTCATTATTGCACAAAAGTTTTAATAAACAAAAATCCTACAATATAGGAGAGCATGCGGGTAACAGTGAGGCGCAGGTAATATTGAGACATTTGAAATATTTTCCATTCCAATCCGCCCACATAAATGGTACTTTAGTAGGTGAGAGAGTGAACGGCCCAAGTGACAAGGAATATCCGAAGAAAATTATCCCTTGATATATAGGTCAAAAAAGGGTTAAGGTACACAATAAGAGAGGTGGATAATTGAGGATTTTTAAGAATTAATACCGAAAATTGAGTAAAAACCATAACCCATGGCCGGGATAGGCTGCCGGCATAATTTTCGCGTGGCTTGAAGAATTATTGACACGCCCCCAACTTTTAATTTCGAAAAATTTTGTGTTTATCACGGCCTTTTTGGCAATGTTTTGATGCGAATGTATAACTTTTGTCGGCGCGGAGGTGATCATAAAAAAAAAATTCGAAAAAAGTGTGAAAATAAGAAAGATGCTGCGAGTTGAAATAGTACGGGTCGCTGATGTACCACCGGGTCGATGTGTCACATCGTCGGCCGGTCGCTTGAAATGGGGTGAAATTTTTTGGCTCCGATTTGAAATATTTTTGGAAATTCGGGAAGGTGGGGGTGTGATTAGTAGATATTAGTAATAAATATTCGCAAAAAAATGGAAAATAACCCGTGTATTGCCGAAAAAGTGAAAAAATTAAATTTTTTTTGCCTTCCAATTTTAGGGGTGTGCATTCGAAAGGGAGGGTCAGCCATCGTCAAATCCTACTCTTCCGGGGCGCCGCTCCGCTCCGCTCCGCTCTGCACCCCTCCAGAGCGGATTTGACTCTGGTTACTAGGCTAAACATACGAGAAGCGCCACCGATCAAGAAAACCGGGAAAACAATGAAAATACACCTAAATAATTTTTCGAGTCACTCAAAACAACTTTTTATAATATTTCAAAAATTTACACTTTAATTACATATTACTTGCATAATATATCACCTTCAACTGATGCAACTACATATATACAGCCGAAAAAAGCAATAATTATCGCGATAGTTTGCGAGATATTTCAAGTGGTCCGTCTCTCCACCTGGTCCAACTATACTCCCTTTACCCAACGCAAATTTACTACCTACGCAGTATTAGAATTATTTCGAAAACACTTTTACTGTATTAAAATTATTTTATTAATGCAAAATTTGTATTCAAACCTAAAAAATCTCAATTATTTGATTAACGGTTTTTATGTAAAAAGACAATACTTAATATAAAACGTAGTAATAAATTGTTAGCATTCTTTAGAAACTCAAATTGAAAATTGTTGTAGGAATTTGGGATCAATGCTAAATAGGATTAATATAATTTTATCCCCAACTTCATTTCACGATTTAAAGATAATGTATTTTTCTAAAGTGTTTTATTGCCAGTAGGAATATTCAAGTTGCAACGTGGGTGCCCCCAACCTTTCCTGTCAGGATTACCTAATTATAATATTTTAAAGGAGCTTCTGTCTAAGTACCAATGGAAGATAATAAATAGTTTTAAACTATAAATGGAAAAATAAAACACTAAATAGATAGTATGTACTTTTTTACTGTGTAGAACTACGTATAATATGTAATATGTAACTGATTATAAAGTTTAAATTTAAAAACATAAGCTTAAATAGCAGGAGTCTGAGAAAAACTGCGGTAATGTAATAAAGCAGGATGTGACTTCTAGGTGTGGTTAATTAAATTCATTGTATTATTGGCGGTTATCCAACCTACCTATGGGGGTGTTACGAAATTAACTGAAACACTAATTGAAAATTTGGCGGTTTCCTATGCACACCCTTTAACCTTTTCCACAAAGGTAAAACTTTTCTTTTTGTTAACAAAAAATATAACTTCAGAATTGTTAACCCTTACGCTTTCTTTTAATCGCTCAAGAGTTAATAGCCTATTACTAAAAATAGTCGTCATTGTAATATTTGATATTATAATACAAACTTAATTATATCTGCGGATTAAATATGATCGATATAATGATAATGTTTTCGAAACCTATCGATAACTTCGATATTAGCAGGTTTTTGAAGGGTTACTCAAAAATTTGCCATGACTGCAAATGACCAAATCAAAATTTTTCTAAAAACCCCACGCTATGTTATTTTTTTCAAGTGCCTTTTCAGGTGTACTTGACATTCGTGTTCTCTATTATGCCTTTGTTGCATGTGGAAGTATTAGCACGCACATAAACCTAATGTTTAACGTGGGTTCCAAACCACAGGAAGCTTAATACAGTTCATTTTATGAAAGGGAGAAATCATATTATACCTCGGGGATTTTTCATTATTGGCAATGGTTCTTACTTCGCTCAGCATAGAACAAGGTACCCCTTGTCCGTGTCAGGCCAACATACCAACCTTTAAAAAAATTAAACATGTTATTCAGTTGTAAAGACGAAACACATTGTTTTGTCCGATTATTTTCTAACTAAACCGCAATTGATTTAATTTTTTTTTTAATTTAAATCATATGCAAATTCTGAAATGAAATAATAAATCCTTATTTTTCTAGGAAATTTTATTTTTGCAATACTATGAGCAATCGTTCGTTACTAAAATAATATCTTTTTGCCCTTAATTTTGTCGATACTATGCCGATTTTAAATAACAATAAATTAACAGTTATAAAGTACTTTATAATAACTTTATAATAGAAAGCAAAATAAAAATTTAGTTTGTGCCAAAAACGATTTCAACATTTTTATTCTAGTCCTTTAAATCATTTCCAGCCATTTCCAGAATACCTCTGTCGGTTTCTAAATCTCTTCTTAAATATCACAGTTAGGTCTACATTTTTTTCTGTTCAGGTTATACACTTCACTCATTTATAACAGGAAAAACGTTATGGTTTGTTTTTCTTCAATTTTTTAAGTATTTTTGAAGTGCCTGAAAGCGAAATGTAGCAGCTAGTTTCATGAAATATTTGTGAATTAGTGCAGTTAGTTGCTATTTCGTTGTCGCTCGTGCGACTTAACTACTTTTCAGGAGGGAGTAATAAAAATATAAACATAGTAGCAATTTTTGTAAATGTCTGTTTATAAAAAAAACGTGTAACTGCCACTTTTGCTACTTTTTTACACATTGAATTGAAATATTGACATAAACTACAAGGGACATTCAAATAATAGCAGTAAATATTTTAGGAAGTATAAGAAAAGATGTCACCATAATTTTCAAAGTTCAGCTATAAAATTTATATTTGATCCAAATAGTATTTTTTAGAAAATTATTTTATCAAGCAAAAGGAAGCGTTACCGAAATGCTAGAATCGTGTTTCTCGAAATATTAGTAATTGTTAATTAATACGGAATAATTAAGATGTTATTCTAAGTTATTATTACACGAGCAGCGTAGGTGGTGTAGAATTAGCCACATAATGCTTTATAGTTCTCACTAATTTATACAAGAATTGTTATTAGGAAAACTAACTGTTACAAAGAATAAATACGCATCAGAAAATTATTAGCTTGGTTAGAGATTTATTGTGATTATTATTAGATGCAAAACCTGCTTGTTCTAAATGAAAAAAAGTGTAACCACCAAAATCTTTTATAATAAATTATAATTCAAGTTAGTGACGACATGGAAATTTATAAAGCTCGCCTCAAACAATTTATATCTATAAAAGCAAACCTTTGTGGTTTTGCTTTAAGTAAAAGCTTACTTGGTATAAAGGTCAACGTGATTTACGGATAAAAAAATAAGTTAAAATTCAAAAGTTTCCTCGGCGTGTTTTCCAAACAAAAATCGTCGAATAAATAATGTTTTTAATTACATACAACAGAAACCTGAAAAATTAAAAATAATTTTGTAAATTATATTATATAATTTTCAGGTTGTGATAAATGAAAGCAATTTTATTTCACCATTTCAGTTTGAAATGTATTCCCACTTACTGAGTTATTTTTCACACTTACTCAAAAATATAGAAATGTTATCTCGGCTTGGTTAATCTATCATTCGAAATTAAACGATCAGCTTATATCAGCATATATTTTTGAGGAAAATACTTTGAAAATGCTTTTCAAAAATAAGATGTCAATAATATTTTGATAAGGGTATAAATGCAAACTTAAAGAAATAGCCCAAGACACTCACATCAGTTGTCACAATAAATAACAAGTTATCTTGCTCACCTACGACCATCATATGTCCATGTTCGGTTACGGTTTGAAATGAAGGTGCTTCGCCGGAAACTTCGCATCTGTAGATGCCGGTAGTGGTTAGTTGAACGGAAGACAAAACTACTTGATTCTCAGTTGAGTTGTGCATCTGAAATAACAAAATGAGTTAAAGTTAAGAATGTCAACTGGGACAAAAGTTTGTTCTACAAGTCGCTTTCTTAGAACACCAATTTAAGAGATAACTACGATAAAGTGCTTGGAATATGTAATGTAGTAGTAGAAAACTGATAAAAAGTCGATTTTCAATCTATTTCCAATTTCTGTCAATAGTCTGCCCCGGTGCAACCCCTAGGTGATACATCACTGAATTCTTGTAAGGCAGTCGCCTACGAAAATTGATCGCTACATGTCGGAATTCTACTATCTAAACTTATAAACATTCCATCAAGATCTAACCTATTAAGCTTTTAACAAATAAATTGGACTTGTCTAATCGTAAAGAGTACAAAAATAATATTATATTAAAGAGTCGATAATAAATGGCCTATTTTGATTTATTACTGTGTGTTTTATTCGTGCGTATGATTTTTTGCTTTTATTTGACTGAATTGATTACAGAAGTACAGTTTAAATAAAAACCATAAATTAAGAATTATTTATTGACATTTTGATTTTTAAAGCATAAGTTAATGCCAATTCCAGAAAGTATTGTTCTAACGTGACCTTAACTCAATAATAAATTATTAAAAATTTTTCTAAAGGTCACAAGGTAATCAATTATATGTCAAAACCATATATTTTCGTTGAAGATCAAAAAATAATCTTTTTGATGGCCAAGTATCAGATTTATAATAATATAATATAGCTTTACATAACCTACTAGCAAACAATGGTAAACAATGTTAAGTTATTGAAGCTCAGGTTGCATTAGGATATATAAATTTGTAGTTGGTAAATATTATTAAATGATAATTTGTAAAATAATAACCGAGCCAAGTAAACAATTTTATTTATTGCTTACTTAATTTTATTAAATATAATTTGATAAAAGAAATAAATTGCTAAAAGTATAAAATAGAACGTAGAACACTAAATGTTAATAAATAATGCTAATAAATTAACAATCAACTAAATGTTACCAATACATCAATGAATGCACGAGTGGCCTGAAAGATTTATGAGAAAGCAAAATTGAACTTTTCAAATTTCTGCACTTGCATAAGCATGAAATTAAGTGCAAGCATTAGTACAGAATATCAACAAAATAGTAAAATAGGAAGACGGTTAATGCAATCTAACAAAACGGGACATGAAAATAACAAGTGACATGGAAAACTATTGATTTCGTGTTATAAATAAAATAAAACACTTTGTATTACATTTATACATTTCCTGCATCGTAATTTTACTAAATTGTAACTACAGTTTCACTTAAATGGAGATAAACAGTTGTGTTTAAAATAAAGAGCACAATAATGTGCTACGGCGATAGATAAATCTCTGTTAATCGGTTTTAGAAAGCTTATCGATAAACCGTATTAAATCGATTTTTAAAAAATACTTAAAAGTTAAAGCAGCTTTAACTATGTTTGTAAAGTTGTGGTTAACCTCTGAATGCTATTGTTTTAAAAGTTACTCTAAAAAAAGTATAGAATTTGCTTTTTCACTTTATCAAAGCCAGGTTGGTAACGCTTATTAACCTAATTTTCAGATTCAATAGTGGTTCGTACTCTAAAAATTAAAGCGTTAAATTAATTACAGAAGCAATTATTTCTACGGATTTTACAAATAAATAATAATATTGGCATTGATACTTTCTTTAAAGTTTTTAGCTGAAAAGTTAATTTAACTACGTGCAAAAATCCAATTGTTCGTCTGTAAAGCATGACACGTATTTCGCTTTTATTTAAACTCTTCAGACACTTGGCTTATATGCAAATGATTGGATCTTTGCCGAAATTAAAAATATTTTAATTCAATTAACTTGAACTTTTTATTAATTAATTATTAAACATTTTCAAGTACTTTTCAGCTCCATTATGTATGTACTAGATGTGCTCGAGAATGTTTCTTCCTCGTTGGTTAATTTATTTATGGTAATGAACTTAAGTGTCAAGTAAAGGTGGTAACTAGAATAATGCATAATTGTTAACGGTTCCTTAACTGACCATAGAACTTCCGTGGAAATTTTGAACATAGGAAAATTTCCACATCAGACATTAAGTAAACAGTAACTGCTGGAAAGGACCACTATTAAAAAGGGAATGGAAAAGATGTAGTAATTGAACATTAGCTAGAACAGCAGCAATATCGATAGAAATTACCCATTACACGGCTATGTGTAATGTGCTTACAGATGCGGGGTATTATGAATATGATGATCCATTGTTACACCAAACCAGCCAGCTCTAAGATATTAAGGCAGTATTTCTTCCTAACAACGCCCGTGTTATCATAATACTCTTTTGCAACGCGAGGGAGATCCCATTTAAAAGATTTGCGATTTAATTTTTTGTGTAAACACGTCGCAGAAAGCATTTCTTTACTCGGTGTCAGTTTTCAATTTCCCAGGCTCCAGGACATCTCATTATGCGGTTGCTTTGTTTTACTTCATTTATCATTCGACGTTGCTTGATATCCTAATTATATGGTAATACATTATACAAAAAACTTGATTATAAGATTTACCAAACAAATATTTTCCATTTATTTAAAAATAATAATTACTTTATATTGTTTTTTTTTGTGAATTCATTATTTACTCTCGAGTTTATTTAAATAAAGATAGACTTATCTTGCCATTCCTGTTATAAAAAGCAATTCCTCGGTTTAAAAGATTTAACAAGTCATTATGCAAATATAAATCAGTTATATTATAATGCAAATACAAATTTTGGTATAAATGAGGGGAATCGGAAGTTTTTGTTGCGTCAATTTTTGAGAAATCGTTTAAAGTAAAATTTTTGTTCTTTCGTGGGTATTGCAATGTGTGGAATATTTTAAAAATTTGAAATAAATTGCAGAGATTATTAAAAGCTACCACAAAGCGCTTCCTTCCAACATCATGTCGAAGCTTTATACGATGAATTTGGTGCAACTGAGAGATTTTCTTTGAGAAGAAGTACGTCAACTCGATTTACCCATGAGAATTGATGCCAAGCAGCAATCCTCAAGGTAATAAAAAGCTGGTAACCTTTTATTTGTAACGATTCCACCCGGAGGTTAGTTCAGTTAAATTGGACTTTATAACTTCTTCATTATATTTTCTATTAATATTTGCAAGTGTAAAATTTTAAGTAGACGGATTCCGGACCCACAAAGTGGGACAATGAAATCAATTTATTAATTAGAATTTTATTAATATTAATCTTCTCCTTCGTATTTCCTTCTCAAAAGAATCTTCGTCGTAGTTCCCTTTGGAAAAATTTAATAAAGCCACATGAATTTATTGAATATTATTAATAGTGCGATTTCCAGATTCCTTCCCGTTAGCCAATCGATCAACCGATCCGGCTATTGATCTTCATCAATCTTGGAGTTTACATAATAACATTGTAGGAAGTTATCAATTTGATTGGTTTTGTGTAATATTGTAGCAAGCTTAAGCTTTGCGAGCTTATCATGGCAAAAACAAGACAAGTGCAATGCAAGTGTATAATACTGAACAATTTGAGGTTTATAAAGGTCTTTCTATGTGTACCTTTGCACGAAACAAATAATTAGTTTCCTCCAGCTTCTTTCATTAACACTATATTTCTTTACGACTAGAAAAATACTACCGTATTGACTATCCTCAAACAAAATGGTAATAAAACCATTATAAATTTGTAAATAACTCCTATAATATTTGTTTTTCAAGCTTTTAATTGTAAATTGATGATGCTTATTATAGAATCTCTATATTTTTGACTTGCAAATATTCATGCAAAAATCATTGCAAATCATATTATTTAATATAGTAAAATAAAATTATTTATTATAAACTTGCATACTTCAGATTAGTTTCTGCATATAAATCGACAGCGAGACCTATCTGAAGTACAAGAAGTACAAGTACTGACATATTTTACAAAAGGTCATTCGTAGATGAATAAGCATTGTAGTATATACTTTTCAAGTAGGTAAGTCGTGCGGAAAAATACTTTTCTGATAATTCTTCTAACCGGAGAGTTTTTTTTATCAAAGGTAAAGATCTTATTGCGCTTTGTCGATAACCTCCAAACAAGTAAATACGCATTCCAAACCCGATTTATTATGAAAGTTAATTTATATTGTAAAAACGTCCACTATATCTAGGACAATCTAGGATATCGCAATAATAAAATATATATACATTGTATGACAATTTTGAAAAATGCTTTTCAAAACATTCAATATAGTATCTAGAATTTATGTCTCCACATTTTATCCAAACGTTTGCAGATGTGTACAGTGTTGGCTATAAAAAGTTGACAGTTTTATTTTGCTATCTAAAAAGTTCTAAATTTTAATAGTCAATGATTTTCCTTTTTCTACTCTATGTGCATTAAAACTTAAATATATCGTCATAACTTAGGTTTAATTATATCTTTACATCTTCTGATGCAACCGTAATATGTCAACAACGGTTTCGAATACTTTAAATGTATTTGACAAGTAAAGCAGTGTATTTCTTAGAAATTACGCTAAAACATTTCATATATAATCAATTTTATTATATTCATCAACGTAGGTGTGAGTTGGTAAGTATCGGACGTAGGAGATATGAGATTTATCACACTAAGCCCGCATTTCATTAGAGCTTCTAGAAGCGCGCTTCTAGAAGCTCAAAATTTGTAATGCATTGACTCTTATGGAACCAATTTCACTTGGGCTGGTACAAGCCGGTATCGAATTTCACCAGCCAAGTATCGAATTTCACCAGCCCGGCTTGTAAAGTTGTCCACGTGGAGTATTTAGAATAAGGACTTATTATTGGATAATATAAAATGCTCGACATGGAGTAGTGTAGTTGTAATTGGTTAATATTTAGAATGAGGACTTATTATTGGATAATATTTGTATTACGAAAATTCTCTTAGCAGGTCGACGTCAGGTCCACGTGGACCCTGTTCAAAGATGCATTTGTATACCAGGCGGGCTTGTCACGCGACAGTTGTAAATTTTTACAAGTCAAGCTGCAGAAGCCGGCGGTAATTAGATACTTCTAAATATTAGATAATAGTAATATGTGTTGTAAAGTTATTACTAATAATAATTTATTTATGTAATTGATAAGCAATATGAAAAAAATTGAATATTGATGTCGAAATTTTTTCGATGTACCGATTTTTAAATTTTTTGTATATTCCGGGATTTTACGCATTCTTAAATCGGAAAATAAAATTTATCATAATATTATTCACTAATAATTTTCTTACCTTTCCAATAATAACATCCAGTACCTTCCTTCGACGCGTACTATTTATTTTATACATTCTTGTTCTAGGTGTCAATCATCGTAAACACAATTTTGGTTATTCGATGTCATCGTTAATTTGTTACGATGATTGACACCTAGAACAAGAATGTATAAAATAAATAGTACGCGTCGAAGGAAGGTACTGGATGTTATTATTGGAAAGGTAAGAAAATTATTAGTGAATAATATTATGATAAATTTTATTTTCCGATTTAAGAATGCGTAAAATCCCGGAATATACAAAAAATTTAAAAATCGGTACATCGAAAAAATTTCGACATCAATATTCAATTTTTTTCATATTGCTTATCAATTACATAAATAAATTATTATTAGTAATAACTTTAAAACACATATTATTATCTAATATTTAGAAGTATCTAATTACCGCCGGCTTCTGCAGCTTGACTTGTAAAAATTTACAACTGTCGCGTGACAAGCCCGCCTGGTATACAAATGCATCTTTGAACAGGGTCCACGTGGACCTGACGTCGACCTGCTAAGAGAATTTTCGTAATACAAATATTATCCAATAATAAGTCCTCATTCTAAATATTAACCAATTACAACTACACTACTCCATGTCGAGCATTTTATATTATCCAATAATAAGTCCTTATTCTAAATACTCCACGTGGACAACTTTACAAGCCGGGCTGGTGAAATTCGATACTTGGCTGGTGAAATTCGATACCGGCTTGTACCAGCCCAAGTGAAATTGGTTCCATAAGAGTCAATGCATTACAAATTTTGAGCTTTTAGAAGCGCGCTTCTAGAAGCTCTAATGAAATGCGGGCTTTAGGCCCAGTTTTTCAATCTAGGGTTATCTTTAATCAAAGGGTTATTTCCATGGGTCACATTCCTGAAATAATTATTTCTATGAAAATAACCCTTTGCTTAACAATAACCCGAGATTGAAAAACTGGGCCCAAGAACAACGATTGTTTTTAAAGTTCAATATTTACCCAAGTAACCCAATTTTCTTATATTTTTATGGAGATATGTTTATATTCTTTTTATACAATTATTCCCGGGCCGCATACGCTTTCAAATTTGAAGAGGACGAAAATTAAGGACTACTACCCGAAGATTTGGTGACGTAATAGGTTGTGGCAGTGATTTATTATACACGGTCAAATTTGATATTACATGTAATTTGTGATTTTGATACTTGAGGTTCAGAACGACTTTTTAAATAAATGCTTCAAATAGTGGTCGTTAACTTCCGCAATTTTCAAATTACGAGAACAAAGGTAATTTTAAAATATTTGCAAGCATTTCATTTTTCAGTTGTATGCTGATCAATTAATTACATAATGGTGGTACCTACAGAATAAAATTCGTTTATACATGCATTACTTAGAAAGGGAACACAATATTAAAATTAAAAATTAACAAAAATTGTATAAATTGGATGACAGTAAAATTTTAATGAAGTTGGTTGAGATTTGCAAATAAATAGCTGTAAAAATGCTTGCTAAAATTTAATTTTTAATCGTACACAAGTCACATAAAATTATTTGTTCATTTTGTAACTAAACATGTAAATTAAACTTTAATTTTTATAGTACTCGAATTCGCTTAGCTTGTGCTGATGAAATTTTAATTAAAAACCTTAAAAGTTTTAATATTTATGAAAGGTACAAAAATGATATTTTCTCAAAATATATTTTAATTTAGACACTATATAATAAACATTTAGGGTGTAATTAAAAAATACGTAACCGCGAATTAGTATTTAAAAATGTAATTTTGTGTAAATCAAGCAGTGCCCGTGTACAGTATTTTATAGATAGTTTAGTAAATGTAGGTACACAATGCAGATGTGAATAAAGTGAACTGAATTATTTATTTCAATAGGTCAAAGGTAACTTCATCGATATTGGTTGAAATTGCTAAGTTATGTTAATACATAAACTATGGTATGTATGCCGACAATAGTAGGTAAATCTGATAGCCATAAAATTGCTTCAATGAATTGTTTAGGATTAGGAATTTGGTTAATGTAAATTTACAATGAATTTTATTAAGAAGTTATTGATTGTAATATAAGTTTAGTAAACTTAAATTTAAAAATGATATAATCGAATTTTATTGTATTTGCTTAGCTTGTCAATTACAAGCTAAAAATGTACTTGTATATAATATATACGAAAATTTTAAACAAAATATTATATAATATATTCAAGATAGGGTTTTCTCAAGGAATAAAAAACCTATTCCCTATTATTCATGCTGTTAAGTAGTGCACTCCTATTACTGATGAGTACGATTTTCTATTGGAAAACTATACACAGAATTGGTTGAAAATAGGGTGTAGGATAGGAACCTCAAAGAAATTTCGCTT
Organism: Podabrus alpinus; assembly: GCA_932274525.1. NCBI lineage: Eukaryota > Metazoa > Arthropoda > Insecta > Coleoptera > Cantharidae > Podabrus > Podabrus alpinus. The sequence goes on along the minus strand of OW026457.1, from coordinate 58,609,013 downwards.
TTCTTTACAATACCGGTAAATATTACCGATATTACCTGTAGTAGTGAAACACTGAAATAACGACAAACCCGGAAAATTCAGGTGAAAATATAATTCGCAATTTAAAATGTTAAACTGTTTTGCTAAAAATTGTAATCACGAAAAATCATTTCCACATTTTCTGCTTAGATAATTTTATCTAATATATTAATTTTTTAACACCTTCCAGTTGGGTGAAATTTTAATAAGAACTAAATAAAAATTTGTTTCTTAATTGTGTTTTTAATATTGAATATTTTATAGGCGCAGAAGAAAGTTTTCGTCAGATCGTAATTATATATAATGCGAGATAAATTTATAAGCTACCTTAACACAATATAAGCTGAACCCTTAATTATTTCCTATTAATGTTTGAAGTATACTACTAGCAATTAATTATTATTGTTCACTTCTGAATCATACCACAATGCGTGCATTAATTAATTATTACAATTAAAACAGATAATGTAAACTTGATTGTTAACGGTTTACTTTTGTTCTAATTTATAATTTGAAACTCAAACACATTATTAAAGGGGAAGTTCATCTATGAAGTGAAAAAGGTTTTCCTGTAGTAGGTTCTTCACAATGGAATCCCCTTACTTAATAAAGAACCCCGTTGTCGACTATTATTGTAGGTTTTCTCTATAAAATTACTCTGCGGATTCACGAAAACTGTTTTTTTCTAATTGAAACAAAGAAACTCAAATAATATTATTATAAAAGTTAAATAACTAAACAAAGCTTTCGAGTATCATATTTCCGTATCTGCACTGACTTATTTCATCAAATATTCATAAAGATTTTAAAATAAAAATTAATGGTAACCAGAAAACACATGCAATTCTTTATTTTAAATTATCAAGTTTTGAAATTATGTTTGAATTACTGAAGACGTGATTTTTGGGTGCTAAATAATTATTGTAATGCAATTTTCGTGTTGATGTCAAAAATTCTTACATGCTCTAATGGTTAGATGTTAATTAAAAGAGGGTGACTTAGTTTGATAATGCCGGTCAAAGCCTAGATTTATCGCCGGTTGATTTACTTCTCAGCTTCTCGAGCGCCACTTCCGATTATTGAAAGAGTTCATGCAGTTTTCTAATCAATTAGGGATCGTAGATTTGATATTTACATTTATTCAAAATTAATCCGTTATCGCAAACTCCTTTGGATATCATTTCTTCATTAATTTACATGACTTTTTATTAATTAAAATGAGAAATATGTAGAAAACTGGGTGAGTTTTAAAACGTAACTTCTGCAAAGTGGATCAAGTTTAACTTTACAATTATCGCTAATTGGAATTTATTTGAGTTTGTTTACTTTTAGAAATAAAATTTCGGAAGTTTTTTGACCGGAAGCAGAAATGGTAAAGAACTCCATTGTGTGTTTTTATAAATATGGCACTCCAATCAAGTAGTTTATAATATAACCTTAGGTTAATTGTTTAAATCGCTCAAGTCACCTTCGATTTTTGCTACAGGAAGGAATTTTCGGTTATTACGTGAATTAGCAAATTCGTCAAAATATCCTAAATTTCCTAGTGTTCCTAACGAAACTATGGAGCTGACTGAGGAGTCAGCTGTATAAACAAACTCAACTGCGCTGCTAGGGTTATTAGTTTTATGTTGTGTGGGTGTGGAATTTATAAGTTTGTTACTAATTTGTTACTATATTTACATGATTACACTTCCTACGTAATACAAACTTATTAGTTAAAGGAAAACTATTGCGTTAAAGGATATCATGAGAAGCGGTAATGCTAGCAGTGGGAGTTCCACTCTGAATCTGACGTGCGTGGTGAATTTTGATCACGAATGGTTGCATCTAAGAAGAATGAAACCACTCTGGATGGTTGTTTATATTTCAGGTTACTTTTTCATTGCTAACATTCAGTGACGTATCTACTGGTCATCGTTTCTATCTTCACAAGTTTGATAAGTCTACGCCTCGGACACTATTATTAAATTGCAAAACTGAGATAATCGTCATCACTTAGCGTTAAACTACAAAACAAGCCAGTCGAGAATTTTATATAAACATAGAATTTGTGTAACATAAAATAATTTAAATAAAAATAATTTACTTTTTGGAGGTATTAAAGGGTGGAATTGAAAGGAAATACTATTGATAATAATTTAAAACATTTGAACCTATATATAGGTAAGTAATTAATTTGAAGCCGAAGATAAAAAATGAATTTTTAAAAGTGGAATGCAAAATTATCATGCAGCTGTTAAAATTGTATTCTACATATCTGCATATTATGGTGAAAAATATTTGATTAACAATAAAAATAAAAAATTAACCTACAGCAAAATATGTGAGAACACAAAAGTAAATCAAATTAAATAAGAAAATTGAAACGATTAAAGTATGGTATTTTCTCGCAAGCGCATGCACCCCTGTTTGAAAATTGAAAATAACATTGCATTATAATTATTATGTTAATGGAAAAAAAGCCCGCATTTCATTACGGCTTCTACCAGCCAGCTTCTAGAAGCCCAAAATTTGTAATCCATTGCGTTATATGGAAGCAAACTCACTTCGGCTGGTAGAAGCAGGTCATAAAATGTATCGAATTTCACCAGCCCAGCTTCTAAAGTGCTCCACGTGGAGTACTGTACGTAATTGGTTAATATTTAGAATAAGGACTTATTATTGGATAATATAAAATGCTCGACATGGAGTAGTGTAGTTGTAATTGGTTAATATTTAGAATGAGGACTTATTATTGGATAATATTTGTATTACGAAAATTCTCTTAGAGAGTTCACGTGGACCCTGATGAAAGATGCATTGGTATATCAGGCCGGCTTGTGACGCGAGAGTTGTAAATTTTTACAACTGAAGCTGCAGAAGCCGCCGGTAATTAGATACTTCTAAATATTAGATAATAATATGTGTTGTAAAGTTATTACTAATAATAATTTATTTATGTAATTGATAAGCAATATGAAAAACATGGAATATTGATGTCGAAATTTTTTCGATGCTGTTCTGTACCGATTTTTAAATTTTTTGTATATTCCGGGATTTTACGCATTCTTCAATCGGAAAATAAAATTTATCATAATATTATCCCAAATTACTAATAATTTTCTTACCTTTCCAATAATAACATCCAGTACCTTCCTTCGACGCCTACTATTTATTTTATACATTCTTGTTCTAGGTGTCAATCATCGTAACACAATTTTGGTTATTCGATGTCATCGTTAATTTGTTACGTTATCAAATTTTAATATTCTTTTTCGAACAACAGAATTTTCTGTTTCCAAATGTTATATTCAATTATATCCCACAGTCATAATTTTAATTTTTATCAAGTTTTGAAATTATGTTTGAATTACTGAAGACGTGATTTTTGGGTGCTAAATAATTATTGTAATGCAATTTTCGTGTTGATGTCAAAAATTCTTACATGCTCTAATGGTTAGATGTTAATTAAAAGAGGGTGACTTAGTTTGATAATGCCGGTCAAAGCCTAGATTTATCGCCGGTTGATTTACTTCTCAGCTTCTCGAGCGCCACTTCCGATTATTGAAAGAGTTCATGCAGTTTTCTAATCAATTAGGGATCGTAGATTTGATATTTACATTTATTCAAAATTAATCCGTTATCGCAAACTCCTTTGGATATCATTTCTTCATTAATTTACATGACTTTTTATTAATTAAAATGAGAAATATGTAGAAAACTGGGTGAGTTTTAAAACGTAACTTCTGCAAAGTGGATCAAGTTTAACTTTACAATTATCGCTAATTGGAATTTATTTGAGTTTGTTTACTTTTAGAAATAAAATTTCGGAAGTTTTTTGACCGGAAGCAGAAATGGTAAAGAACTCCATTGTGTGTTTTTATAAATATGGCACTCCAATCAAGTAGTTTATAATATAACCTTAGGTTAATTGTTTAAATCGCTCAAGTCACCTTCGATTTTTGCTACAGGAAGGAATTTTCGGTTATTACGTGAATTAGCAAATTCGTCAAAATATCCTAAATTTCCTAGTGTTCCTAACGAAACTATGGAGCTGACTGAGGAGTCAGCTGTATAAACAAACTCAACTGCGCTGCTAGGGTTATTAGTTTTATGTTGTGTGGGTGTGGAATTTATAAGTTTGTTACTAATTTGTTACTATATTTACATGATTACACTTCCTACGTAATACAAACTTATTAGTTAAAGGAAAACTATTGCGTTAAAGGATATCATGAGAAGCGGTAATGCTAGCAGTGGGAGTTCCACTCTGAATCTGACGTGCGTGGTGAATTTTGATCACGAATGGTTGCATCTAAGAAGAATGAAACCACTCTGGATGGTTGTTTATATTTCAGGTTACTTTTTCATTGCTAACATTCAGTGACGTATCTACTGGTCATCGTTTCTATCTTCACAAGTTTGATAAGTCTACGCCTCGGACACTATTATTAAATTGCAAAACTGAGATAATCGTCATCACTTAGCGTTAAACTACAAAACAAGCCAGTCGAGAATTTTATATAAACATAGAATTTGTGTAACATAAAATAATTTAAATAAAAATAATTTACTTTTTGGAGGTATTAAAGGGTGGAATTGAAAGGAAATACTATTGATAATAATTTAAAACATTTGAACCTATATATAGGTAAGTAATTAATTTGAAGCCGAAGATAAAAAATGAATTTTTAAAAGTGGAATGCAAAATTATCATGCAGCTGTTAAAATTGTATTCTACATATCTGCATATTATGGTGAAAAATATTTGATTAACAATAAAAATAAAAAATTAACCTACAGCAAAATATGTGAGAACACAAAAGTAAATCAAATTAAATAAGAAAATTGAAACGATTAAAGTATGGTATTTTCTCGCAAGCGCATGCACCCCTGTTTGAAAATTGAAAATAACATTGCATTATAATTATTATGTTAATGGAAAAAAAGCCCGCATTTCATTACGGCTTCTACCAGCCAGCTTCTAGAAGCCCAAAATTTGTAATCCATTGCGTTATATGGAAGCAAACTCACTTCGGCTGGTAGAAGCAGGTCATAAAATGTATCGAATTTCACCAGCCCAGCTTCTAAAGTGCTCCACGTGGAGTACTGTACGTAATTGGTTAATATTTAGAATAAGGACTTATTATTGGATAATATAAAATGCTCGACATGGAGTAGTGTAGTTGTAATTGGTTAATATTTAGAATGAGGACTTATTATTGGATAATATTTGTATTACGAAAATTCTCTTAGAGAGTTCACGTGGACCCTGATGAAAGATGCATTGGTATATCAGGCCGGCTTGTGACGCGAGAGTTGTAAATTTTTACAACTGAAGCTGCAGAAGCCGCCGGTAATTAGATACTTCTAAATATTAGATAATAATATGTGTTGTAAAGTTATTACTAATAATAATTTATTTATGTAATTGATAAGCAATATGAAAAACATGGAATATTGATGTCGAAATTTTTTCGATGCTGTTCTGTACCGATTTTTAAATTTTTTGTATATTCCGGGATTTTACGCATTCTTCAATCGGAAAATAAAATTTATCATAATATTATCCCAAATTACTAATAATTTTCTTACCTTTCCAATAATAACATCCAGTACCTTCCTTCGACGCCTACTATTTATTTTATACATTCTTGTTCTAGGTGTCAATCATCGTAACACAATTTTGGTTATTCGATGTCATCGTTAATTTGTTACGTTATCAAATTTTAATATTCTTTTTCGAACAACAGAATTTTCTGTTTCCAAATGTTATATTCAATTATATCCCACAGTCATAATTTTAATTTTATAAGTTATTTTATAAGGGGTAGTTAACAGAAACTACCCCTATTATAATTTATTTTGCTCAGATTTTGACAACAAGTAAACAATTTTAAAATTAAAAAGTGTTCCGAGAACACATGTTAGATACAAAATAATATTAGTGAATAGAAGTAATACAAGAAATCAATTAATTGATTAAAACTAATTGATTTTTTGTATATCGTTAATTAGATATTTATACTAATTTTTTAATAATTCCCATAATAAAAAGCAATAAAAGAATGTGATTATTTTTGGATATTATTTTGTATCTAACATGTGTTCTCTGAACACTTTTTAATTTTAAAATTGTTTACTTGTTGTCAAAATGTGAGCAAAATAAATTATAATAGGGGTAGTGTCTGTGAATGTTCAAATAAAATTAAAATTATGACTGTGGGATATAATTGAATATAACATTTGGAAACAGAAAATTCTGTTGTTCGAAAAAGAATATTAAAATTTGATAACGTAACAAATTAACGATGACATCGAATAACCAAAATTGTGTTACGATGATTGACACCTAGAACAAGAATGTATAAAATAAATAGTAGGCGTCGAAGGAAGGTACTGGATGTTATTATTGGAAAGGTAAGAAAATTATTAGTAATTTGGGATAATATTATGATAAATTTTATTTTCCGATTGAAGAATGCGTAAAATCCCGGAATATACAAAAAATTTAAAAATCGGTACAGAACAGCATCGAAAAAATTTCGACATCAATATTCCATTTTTTTCATATTGCTTATCAATTACATAAATAAATTATTATTAGTAATAACTTTACAACACATATTATTATCTAATATTTAGAAGTATCTAATTACCGGCGGCTTCTGCAGCTTCAGTTGTAAAAATTTACAACTCTCGCGTCACAAGCCGGCCTGGTATACAAATGCATCTTTCATCAGGGTCCACGTGGACTCGCTAAGAGAATTTTCGTAATACAAATATTATCCAATAATAAGTCCTCATTCTAAATATTAACCAATTACAACTACACTACTCCATGTCGAGCATTTTATATTATCCAATAATAAGTCCTTATTCTAAATATTAACCAATTACGTACAGTACTCCACGTGGAGCACTTTAGAAGCTGGGCTGGTGAAATTCGATACATTTTATGACCTGCTTCTACCAGCCGAAGTGAGTTTGCTTCCATATAACGCAATGCATTACAAATTTTGGGCTTCTAGAAGCTGGCTGGTAGAAGCCGTAATGAAATGCGGGCTTAAAAGTACGTCCATTTTCTGGTTGATCAATAAATGTGCAAATAAATATATTAATAAATTCCTGTTGCACATTTAAGTAAAATAATAATATCTAGTTTTATATTTAATTGAATTTGTAGCCAAAACCATGTTGCGTCCAAATTACATTTTGGATGCGCTGCTATAATATTATTAAAAACATTTGGCACTTTAAATTTTAATTTAAAGTTGTACGTTTATTTTGCTCCACTCTATGTATTGTTGTGTCCACTTTAAGCTAGCTCCCTCATAAATGTATACGGGATACGCAATCAAGATGAGAGGGAGGATATCGTCAAAGAAGTACTAATACCTCGTAAGCCCAAAAACACGATTGTTCAGGAGAGACAAAAAACTAAAACACGATTGTTCAGGAGAGACAAAAAACTATTTTTAATCAGCAGTTTTGTCAAAATCTTTAATTTTTTCTCCAATATGTATTTACTACGATACGTTTTTCAAGAAATTCATATCAATTTAAATTACTTTATTTATTTTCACCTTTTTCTTGTGGTTTACGAGGTATTACTTTAATAAAATTTGTTGCTGATGTGGGATAAAAGGTATTTTTGCTACAAAAACCGTCAATATGAATAAAGAAATTGTGGCTTACGATGTTTAAAAGCGCACTAGTCAGCGGTTGTTCGTGGGATACGATGATTAGAACTTAGTCTATGATTGGTTACGAGGTATTGGTTTAATGAATTATTTCTATTTACACAATACAAGGTATTAGAAAACTCATATAATTAATACAGTAAATTTTTGCGGCTTACAAGATATTGGTAGATCGTTAAAAGCGGCTTACGCTATCCAATAGTAATAAAAAAGTGTTTTTGAATTTTTGTGGGTTACGAGGTATTAGTACTTCACTGACGATATGTCAACATTGTTTAATTAAAATTTGTTCAGAATGAATGTGATTATTAAAAATTAAAAAAATGTTGCTAGATTTAAGTTTTGTTTGTAACGAGATAATAAAAAAATACGTAGGATAGTGCGGCATTCTTAGAAGATAAAACATAAGCAGGAAAAGCGAGTGGTAACCATGCCAAGATAATAAAGGGCGGTAAGACAGTTGCGGAATAGAGAACACGCGTACCAGACGTGTTAGGCAGTTGCTGATTGAGTTGCAAAATAGATTTGCAGACCGGTCGTGTTTTGGAGTTGCGGAATAGAGAACACGCGTACCAGACGTGTTAGGCAGTTGCAGTTTGAGTTGCAAAATAGATCTGCAGACCGGTCGTGTTTTGGAGTTGCGGAATAGAGAACACGCGTACCAGACGTGTTAGGCAGTTGCTGATTGAGTTGCAAAATAGATTTGCAGACCGGTCGTGTTTTGGAGTTGCTGAATAGAGAACACGCGTACCAGACGTGTTAGGCAGTTGCTGATTGAGTTACAAAGTAGATGATTTGCAGACCAGTTGCATTTAAGAATTGATGAAGTGAGTCTCAGATCAATTGTGTTGAAGCAATTAGAGTGAAGGAGAATCAAGTATTTTTGCAGTCTATTAATAAATTCAAAAATAAAGAGAATATCAGACAGATAGTGTTTGAATAACATAGATAGAAGAAGAATTGATTGTAGAGCAGTTATAAAGTAAAAGGAGTATCAGACCAGTGGGTTTTGATGCAAATTGATAGCAGTAGAAGTCAGTACGTGGAAGAATATAGGTGAACGAAGAAATTGTCGAAAGTTCGTCAGTGCGGAAAAATACGTGTGGAAAAATTAAGTGCGTTAAATGGAAAGAAAAGAAAAGGTAAAGCTTTACTATATTATATCAGAAAATAAGTAGGGATTTTAAGTTGTTGATTATAGTTGATTTTAGTTAGTAATTTAATTGTATTGTTGGTTGTTGTTAGAGGTGAATGTTGTTAATAAATTGTGTTAAATATGTCCTGTCTCTTATTTTGATTGTGTGTCATGTCTGAAGAATCTTCACAGAAATAAGCGACCCTGAGCACTGTGAGGACACAAAAGTATATTATACATTTTTAAAAGGTTATTGATAGTGGCATGAAAAATATGGTACGACGTTAGCTGATAAACGTTGTCCATTTTTGTATAAAATTTCAATTTCCGTTTAATGTTTTAAACTAAAATTTAATTATGTCTCCTGTTTTTCTTTGTTATAAGGACCCAAGTTATAATTTGTAGTTTTTTTATATGATTAACATTGTATGTAAATTTATCATGAAGAACCATTTTGTTGATATACATATTATATGATTTTGTAAAGGGAAAACAATTGATATGCATTCCACTGGTTATGGTATATCTCCACCCTGGAGTGTTTGTATTTGAGAAGCTTATTTGTCCCAAATTATCTACATAATATTATATTGGTTGGAAAATTGTGATCAATTCGTGACGTTAGAAGTCAAATGACATGTTTAGAGTTTGGAGGAATAACGTTTGTTATACAAATACAAATTAGTTATCTTTTCTGACTTGTACTGTTCTCACTTTTATTACTTAAAAAAATTATAGGTTGTATTGACAAAAATTATCGATAAAATTTAAAATAAAGTCGAATGCACTACGCATTACCTATTCTAAATTATGTGTAACTTCGATAATCCGATCCCACGGTAATTCGAATTTCCAATAATCCGAACTGGATTATAAATTACGGAATTTTTAAATCAAGTTTTTATTAATACTTACTCGTATTAACAATGAGTATAAATAAAAACTTTAAAAAACAACAATCGTGTACAGTAACTATCGATTCAGCATTTTGTTCCATTGGATGCATAAACTGATCATCTGTATTAAAAACTATTTGAGTAACCGACCTTATCTGCCAAATCATTCGTATTATTACTCTATAGTCACAATATATCTATAGTAAAAGCTGATCAATCGTAATATTGTCTTTTATTGAATAATATTTGTGATATTTTAAATTTTCCGCTTTTCCCCCTGCTGAGAACTAGCTACTAGGCACCAAACGGGCAGGGAAAAATCCAAAAACGATCGTTTGCGATTTTTCGACGGATATCTTTACGTAATGATTCGTACTTTCATATAAATATTAAAAATCACCTTGTCTAAACCCTGAGTTTCTTGCCCAATTCTTCGTCAGGAGTTAAATTTTTTTTTTAATAATTTCTACATATATACATAAACTAAATTAATATATGACCATTAAATAGCTCACAAAAAACATTAATAACACTGAAAATATTTTAACAACAGCTTCTAAAGCATCAATTAAGAGTTTCCTAAAAAATGTTCTGGTGGTTCTGATTGATGGATATGTTTCAATGGCAGAAAAAACAGGTTTATACGCAATATCTTCTTACCACTTGATCTTAGGACAAAAATGGCTGCCACAAATCTTATAGAGGATAATATAATTTTATACAACTTTTGTTTCATATATTCTTCTGTATGTCGATTCGTTACTGAGCTGTAGCGCTGTAAAATAGAGTGGATTCTTGTAAATTCAAAGAACTCGCCATTTTGAGTTGACTCGTAATTAATAACCAATATTGTTAAAAAAAAGGCAGGTTAAAATTGAGACATCTTTGAATTTTCATAAATCCACTCCATTTTACACCGCTACAACTCAGGATCTATTCGATTTACAGCAAAATATTTAAAACTAAAGTTGTAGGAAATTATATCCTTTATACGATTTATACAACTGGTAAGAAGATAAATCTGGTTTTTTCGCCATTTTTATTAAAATGGCGGCACTTTTGGGCCGTCGTCGAAATCTAAGCCTCAGAGTTTTTCTTAGGAAACCTTTATAATTCAGAACTTCAGAACTACCGACGATAGCACGATAAACTCAGCCGCGATTATAAAAATTTCCTATAGATATTCGGAAAGCTGAACTATAAATATACGTATAGTAGAATTGAACAAAACAATTTACGGAAAATACATGTTTAACCCTCAAAAACTGTCCTTAAAGTAGTAGTGAAACAGGGGTCTCTCGTTGGGTGTTTTGGTACTCTTAGGCCACGCCCCGCCCCAACTTGCCTAGCTTTTACGGTAAACTTGGAAAAAATTTGCCTGAGCGCGGCAGATCCAAAAAAACCGACAATCAGTGAAAGAGCGGATCTAGATGTTTCGGGTAAAACTTTGAAGAAAGGGTGAAAATTATTTTATTTAATACATGTAAAATTAACGATGAACTTCTGAGGTAAAATATGGCTAAGTGTTTAGGCTAGGTGAAAATGCACGTACCGTCAACAACATGCGTGAAATCGAATGCGAGCTTCTGCTTGGTTAAGCTCTTGAAAATTAACGATTTTCAATTCGATTATTGCTAAAATTACAGGGGTTATCAAATTCATCCCTATATAATACCGTATTCGCTTAATTTTAATGTTGCCTAACTAATTCCATTAAGTTTTTAACGCAAAACATCGTATCTTCGGGTAATGTGTAATTTTCTCTTCCCGAACTACCTAACCATTCGTAGAAAATTCATCATTATATACTTAGAAGCTTTTTACCAAAATATTTTAAGTGTTATTAATTTTTCTAATTGGCTATGTATGTATGTACATAATACCTAAGAATATTATTATAGCAAATATAGAAATCCGTTGGAAGATCATTTGCCGAAAGACATAATTTTTAATTTTTCCTTCAAATTTGTAACTTCTGACTCAGAATTGGGCAAGAATCTCAGGATATAGACATAGTGACTTTTATTATGTTAAATAACGGCTCATTGCCTAACAAAATTCGTGAAAAAATCGTAGAAGACCGTTTGTGGATTTTTTTTTAAATTAAAATGTGCTCAATTTTCTTATATTGTGGGGCTGTGATTACATTGAAATCTGGATCCGCTCCGTTCCGTTCGGATTGAATGAAGCTACGGGTCATAAGAATATGCATGTTTGTTTTCTTCCCTCAATACGGATTCGATCGGATCCGTTACGTTGAATGTAGTCATGGCCATAAGAAGGTACATGTTTGTTTACTTCCATCAAGACGGACCTAGACGGAAAGGACGGATCCGAACCCATTGTAACCGTCACCTAGTTGGTAAGAGCCAGTGTATCAACACAAGTGGCGTCCTACACTAGGACGCTTCCTTGATGCCAAGGCACCAGCATCACCTCACCAGGTTTTTTACCATTGTTATGTGATATTCCAAAGGAACTTGGGTATTCTTAATTTTCCATTTACTTAGTAAAGTAATGTGATCGAATTTTTAATAAAAGTATTGTCGCTGTTTTTTATGAAATGAAAAATTTTACGTATCGAAGGACCCACATTGTTTTGAATTTGTACAAAATTATGTTTTATTTTTAATTTAAAAATAATTTTTATATTATTCTGTTTTTTTCTTTTTCTCTTTTGTAGTGAAATTCGCTATTCCTAATGCGGTCATACAATAACTACATAGATCGGATTATCGCAGTTGCACTAATTAATACATTAACATCTATTTAAAAGCAAATAATATCGAATTTCAATATTTAAATAATATGATGTAACTATGAGGTAACTCAGCAATTTAATAAATATCGTAGCAATGTGGTTTCAGTTTTTGAACTGTTATTTGATAAATTAGTAAATACTAAAATTGAAACCAGGATTTAAATATGAATTCGGGTTCGAATATCGGACTTAACGGAATTTACGGAATTTCTTACGTTTGCCATCCAGGGACAGGAAAACCCTGTGTCTATGTTTTGAATAAATATTGTATTATTGATTTCGACATGATTATATGAGAACAACGACCCTGTGGCCAAAAATTAGAAAAGAATCATAGTATATAGTGATTTTCCATAAAAATATCGGTAAACGAAAACAAGATTGGTAAACAAATGAATAATAATTGTTACCAGTTATCACCTGATAACTGAGGTTATCAAGGAATACCAGAGGAATAACTGAGGAATACCAGAGACGGTAATCAGCTTAAGCGGTTAAGTGCATTGCTGCTATAGCTGAATGCCCGGTTCGACTCCGGGCTCAGTAAAAACTTTATTCTGACCGTCTCCGCTCGGAAGGCAATGGCAAACCACCGAGGTGTAATATGCCAAGAATAGCCTCTCTGGAGTTGAAGTGTATACACTTCCCGCGGTTCGGAGCCCGCGTTAAACAAGTAGGTCCCCTATATGTGTGTGATAGTACTACAAAAATGCACAACACATACATAGGAGAGAGGTCGCCAACATCCGATAACGGTTAGGCACCTGAAGAAGAAGATCACCTTCATGAATTCCTCTTCGACATCGACATTTTCAATAAATTGCTGAGTTACATTTTCCTTGTATATTGAACTGTTCGTTTTCAATAGACGTTAATGTAAGTTTTAAGAACTTTTTAACTTTATTATTTTTCATCTATTTTCTATAAAAAATCCATTGGCATATTTTCTATAAAAAATCCATTGGCATAATATTTTATATAGAAAATATTTTAATTTAATAAAAAAAAGTGCAGTGTAAATCAACAAAATTCTCACTTCTGTTCGAATCTAAAATAAAGACGTGCATATAAAAAATTGGAGGGTATAAATATATTTCCAACTTTTAAAGCATCTTTTCTTATAGCTTTAAAAGTATATAAAAAATTTTTGATTTATTTTACCACTATAAAAAAAGTTTCGAAGTACTTTGTTAGTCCCTTTAAAGTAGAAAAACTTGGGGTAAAAGTATTGCAGCAATTGTGGGAACACGTGAATTCGTGATTGAACAGCTTACGTGTCAGTGTAGCTGTTAACTTGTACGACGTTCTCTTGTTTTCACCTTTGATGTGTTAAAATCAAAATTAGTGCGATGTATTGTTAGCTTAACATAAAATTTAGCAATTTCCTAAAATGGTAAATTTAAATTGTTTATTGGTAATGAAAATGTTTATTACTAATAAAATGATCATAAAGTTCAAGTTTTAAATAAATATAAACATATAACATCTATGAAAAAACTTTAACATGTTAATGCACTAATATATACGCTAATGAATGAAAATTTACATATTTTTTTGTATTTTAAGTTCACAAGACTGAATAAATAGATTCAGTATTTTCCTCATGTAAATATCAACGGCCCTATTCAATATAAATTGTAATATAAATTCAAACATTCTCTTTAAATAATCTTTTGGCATACACATGTTTTGAAAATTTGTTAATATATTCAAAGCTTCGATGTTTTCTTTTTTCATTTAAAAACATAAACAACTGTCAACTCCATGGAAAAGGTTTTGCGGTTAAAACACAAGAGTCTATCAAAGCATCGATTTAATAATTATTTGCTAATAGAAGACGCAGTGCGTCGTAGAATGTTTTATAAGTAATAAGTAATTTTCCATATTAAACAGTGAAAATCAATTAGAAATTCAATCTGCATTGACAGTTTCAATTAAAACCTTGGAATTATATATAAAATTAAAATTTTACGTAAAACTTACATCGACTGTGACTCCATTGAGTTGGAAGACCTGGACAGGTGGCATATTGCGTGGAACGTATCGATAAAATTCATTTCCGTCCTTGTACCACTTGACAGAATACAATGTTTCGCCATCCAGGTCGAAATGGCACTCAAGACGTGCACTTTGGTTCCTCACTGCATGACTTGGAATTCTTAACTCGACAAGTCGCAAAGACATTCCGCCTGAAACAAGAATTCATGAATTAGTCAATCAAGTTTACTAAATAGTAAAGTGGTATATTGTTCAAGAAGATTATCAACTTAAGCGTTGTCCACTTGTCCATGGAATGGTATAGAATTGCTAATTTCATTTGTGTATAAAATGAGACACGAGTGGTTCTTGAGAACTATTATCCACTACATCGTAAGAAGATATAGAAATATAATTTCTGTATAAACAAGAAATGGCCACCTTATGATTGTTTCCAGACAAACTATAAAAAATAAATTAGGAACATCAAAAAAGTTCTTCTGCAATATTAACTATGCTGTCAAGGCGAGTATAGTATAAACGAAACAACAAATACGTTTTATAAACCTTCCCATTGTTATATGGCACAATAAGCGCCATTTATTCTATAGATTTTCTATTTCAATAAACAAAGCTTATAATATCCTACTTCCACTAATCTTCTTATTCTTCTCTGTCTAAAATTTTTCATCCAACTTACAATAGATGTTAAGGAAATTTTGTTGCTGCTATGTTGGATATACACAATAAAAAAAATAAAAAGTTCAAAAATGTACCTAATAATATACTTTTATATGTAATTCCTATTGATCTTCTATGTAAAATTCCTATGAAACTTTAAGCTGACTATGCAAAGACAGACATCGTCTACAGCAGTTGCAGATATTCGAATCGTTGAAAAATCACATAATAAAACTATTGCCCTTATTTCTCTTAGAAAATGCGATCCCAAAGAACGTGACCTAGTTTCTATAAATGAACATTCACTAATTAAAATTTTTAAATGAACGTGTAAAACATTTTCATTATACTTCGTAACACTAAAGCATAAATTATTATATATAACTCATTTTATAGTTTTCCTGCAAACATAAACAATTTTATGTTTTTAATAGTATGCATATTTTACGATTATGTGCATATGCTGATATATTTATGTAATGTACCAAAAAAAAACGAATTAATATTTGTTTCTATTAAAACTTTTGTTTATGCATTTTAGTTATCTATGTATTATTATTCTACATAGTTTCCAATTAACTGGTTTTCATTTTGATTGAAACATTGTAACATCGCCTGTGTGCTTGACGCTAACATATTATCTTAGCCAGATTTCCACACTAAACCTTCTTTTTATGGGTACCAGATTAAAGTTAATAGGGTCTCTTACAATGTAATAATCAAAAAACCTTACTTTCAAAAATTTATAGGATGCGAGGTATTAGAAATAATGTATCGGTATGCTGTCGACGCCTTTCAAGAACAATTTTGCCTCTATTTGTAGATAAAGATTTTTGCATACGACCCGAACCGAGTTTCAAAAATTTATTGTACTTTAAATAAATTATTATGAAATTTGCGAACAAAATAAAAGAAGTATCAAAATTATTTTCTAGTTCTTACTGAAACAGAGAGTTAAATAACATAAAGCTATTCAAAGAATGGGGTAATGTAAGCTAGATGTAGTAAAATAGAAATGCCGATAGAAAACGACAGGTTTCCCAAAAGTAAAGACGAGTTTCCTGCAGAAAGATTAAAGAGAAACTAGTCCCTTCTTTTGCGTAACCCTATTTTCAGCATGAATATTTCCCTCTCAATGTTCCGATCTGTCTCCGTGGATTTACCATTAGATTCGCTGAAAAAGACTGTTGATTCAGTTAGTAATAAGAATCAAACCCCAGTTTCTTCTCGTTCCGTTCATTCAGATCATCTATCGAAGTAATCTCGTTATAAAATTTTATTTGCTTCCCTATATTCACATACTTCATTTATTTTATGTAGGTTAAATATTTGCTAGCTGGATATTTTTGAAATGAAGTAAATTCCGCGTATAAAATAACTTTAAATAATTAAAGTTAAAAATTACCAATTACAACGAAAATATTGATTAACACAACTTATACAAAGTAGGTTTATTTGAAATGTACCATAATAACGTTAGCTTAACAATTACACAAAATTTCAATGTTTACTCAAAACAGAAGACAAATAATTAATTAAGCAAAGTAAACAGCCAACCGAAAGTACGTATCCAAAACTAATTATTTTTTTTCGATATTGCTATTGTTTATCTTATCGTTACATAGTATTGGATTATTAGGCGTAACCTTTCTTTGTTTGTATTAGATGTAATCTTAGTTTTTTTTGTGAAGTTTAATCACGTAAAAAGCAAATTTATCATAATCTGTCGACTCTTGGTTAATGTCGTTGGTGGTAGAAATCCGTAACACAGAAAATTGAAATCAACAAATATAAAAAATTTTCTTTTTGCTTTTCCACAATAACGTTGAAATTTTTATGAAATAATGTAATATTAGAAATACTCTTGGATACGAGTGTAATTTAGAATAGAAAATCTACCAAACACTTCAAACTCATAAAAAGGCATTTTTATGAGAAATCCTTATTTTTCAAAACCACTTTTGAATTATAAATAATATCTTTCTGTAATATTTTTATGATTGTTATTGAACAACCATTTATAGTCGAGTACGATAATAATAAAGTACAATTATGCGGGATAATTAGATTACCTTCCGTTTTCCGTTAGAATTTACCATTTAACTTATCCTGTGCTTCATAAACCACACGAACTAGTAAATAATAATGATCAAAAATTAAGTATCACAGCAGGACGTCCTCTTTTATTTATTGCTTAATGATTATACAATTCCTGTCCTACATTTTATTAAAGGAAATAAATACCTTTACACAGGAAATTTTAAGCTACTTTGTATCTCTTCGCATGAATACGTCAAAATTGTATTTATTATATTAATTAGATTTTCTAAAATTGATAACAATTTAATGAATTTTAAAAAACTTAACATAATTGTGATTTATTTATCTTAAAATTACTTAAAATTTCTCTTCAAAACTTTTAAAGTTTTACGATTTCGCTCTGCACTTAAAATTGATGAGGCGCATTCTTAATAAAATTCTAATTAAATGTCTTTTATTACTTAAAAATCCAATCAAAATTGCGCGATTATTAGCTGAGTTATGAATTAAGATTGAAATGGTTAGTTTTGAGTGGAAAAATAAAAGATTTTGCTACTAAGCATATTTTTTATGAAAACAACGAAAAATATTAATTTTTATAATATTTGTACATCAGGAATTCATTTTATTTATCAAGAACAAACAAAACGAAACACAACGATTATTAACTATAGCTTGAATGACAAAAATAATTACAATTATTTTAATAAATTTACCAGTTAAATGAGTGCGCCTACGGCACTTCCATCAGCGATTTATAAATTTTAATAAAATCACTGTAATTATTAGTTTATGAAATAAATTATTTTTAATGCTGTTATTTTAAGTCAATAATTTAATATCCGTGCAATTGGACAATATTGCACAATGTCACACGTCACAAAACGAACATAATATATTTCAAAATTGAGTGGAGTTCCTCTCGTGTTCGGATTAGCGGATATTCAAGTTACAGCAACTATCATTGAACTTCGACGAAGAAGGCGGTTTGGATTACGAGGATATTCGGATTAGTGAAGGGTTGAATTATTGGAGCTCTACTGGTCTACTGCACCATGTATAATAGATGTACATCGTGGGATCCATAAATTTTGATTGTTTTAAATTTGTACAGGAACCAAATCCTCCGTGAATCCATTATCGGATAACTTTGCGGATGTTTTGGAGTGAATCTGATGGTCAAAAAACTGCAGAATAGTTGAACCGTTTAATTAAAGCTTGAAGACCTGTGAAATTTACGAATAGAAAGTAGTCCAAAAGTCAAATTGCAATTATTCGATCATACAATAATAATAATTACGCTTACATACACTCTTTTGCAGAAATTCTTTATTAGTTATAGTCGGTTAATTTCGTGCACTATTCCGTACATATAATCAAGGCAAGGCTAAAGTCAAAACAGTGGAGAGTATCCACTCAACATTATAAAAAACGTGAAAAAGCTAGAAACGCTTGGATAATAATCCCAAAAAGTCTCAACCAATCTTATTATTAGTAATGGTCAATTGGAAAAACTAGCAGTTGTAGTGAAGAGTGTTTGTTTTATTACAAGACTAATCATTTGACACCTGTAGTTTTTACATTTTATTATTTTTTATTAAACATTAGCTCTTTACCTCCATGTGAGCGTACATAGAATCATCCTGGGGATATGAACTGTATTGTATTAGGCTTTTCCGGCAGATATAGTATATCATTCCATCATATATGCGTAAGTTTATATACTATAGAGACTTGACCCTAAGGAAGCCGCACAGCGGAGATTAAGCATACCAGCAAGCGTTGGATGTAAGAGGGTAATTATCAGATAATACTTCGGTGTATTAACCAGGAATTAGCAAACCCGTAGAAAAATTTGTATGAAGTAGGGATGGAAAATAGACCGAATCAAAGCGAAAAGGCGTCTCTCCGAACAAGGTGACGATGACAATAAAGTAAGACCGCCCCTTAGTTTAGCGGAAATATGATGCCAATATGATCCTTCGCGTTGCAACAAAGTAGAAATAGTATTCCTCAATATAGACGGTGAACTACCCTTCGAGCGAGACCGCATTATCAATTTCAGATCATTAATATAATAATTATTATATTAGGTACAAGTTTTGCTTTGAAGATAGATTTCTATTTACCCAATAACGATATGCATATAATATAGTATTATTATGTTAGAATCAACTTCTGTAGAAAAAATATCAGCACCTGACGCAATAAAACAAAAAAAGTTGAGGTGGGTGCAGTTGTGAGGGTCTTTGCAGCTTTCTAATACCATATGTAAATATGGCAACTAGTTTTCAAGTGGATAACTTTTATTAAGACAACCGTATATTGTTGTGTGGACAAATTGAATGATTAACCTTGGGGCATTGATAAAAATCTATATCGTAAATATCGTATAGTAGTATATAAAACGGCAGTTCTCTGAATCCGCACAATCATGGGAATCACGCATTGTATAATAATATAATATATTTTTGATTGGGTGTTTCTATTGACAATC
Source organism: Podabrus alpinus (assembly GCA_932274525.1). Classification (NCBI taxonomy): domain Eukaryota; kingdom Metazoa; phylum Arthropoda; class Insecta; order Coleoptera; family Cantharidae; genus Podabrus; species Podabrus alpinus. The sequence continues at coordinate 58,589,323 of OW026457.1, read as the reverse complement.
AGTACAAATAACAAATTTTGAAAACATCAAAAGCAATAATTGCAAAAATTAACCAGTAAGTTGGAAGAATTCGTCTATTATCCCTATTGCTGTAGTCATCGATCCTAGCACCGATTCAAGATTCCCACATTGGATGTACAAATTGATTCCCTATCAGAAAACTCTTTGCGCGGCTATCTCCCGACATAACAATTGGTAACTGACCGACCTCATCTACCAAATCCTTGTAATCATTACTCCATGGTTTAGTGTCTCAACAGCAAAAGTTGAAAATCGTAATTGTCTTTTACCAATTTATATTCGTGATGTTTTATATTCCTAAAATTTAATTCTAAACTAGGAGACGGTAATCATATAGAATATATTATAGGATATTCCGTTTCTATAAATTCTGTCAATATTAAAAGGTTAGGTGACAAATTGGAAATATTCTGTATTCGCTAAAATATTTAGTGCTTTGGTTATAAATAATTTAATGCCACAATTTTTGACAAATATCACTAATATGTAATAAGGCTGGCTGCATACATATTAAACACCAAGAATCATTGTTGCATCTTGTTGTGCAGTCTTTTTGCCATTTGCAACGGACATTTTATGTAATAAATTAGTTTATTACGAGTAGAAGCATTAATTAATGATTTTAACATGCTAATTTTGTTTCATAACAGCAAAATACATGAAAATTACTTATACGAAAGAGAGACTAACACAATTTAGAAAATCGGAGCTACTTTTTAGTATTCATTTTGAAATTGAGAATCGTGTGGATCTGAATATTATCAACATAACCTAAAATATTAAAATAACCGTTTGACAACATTGTAATACTTTGACAGGATTTATAAGAATGGAATGTCCTAAGCACGTAAAGTCTGGAAACATTCCAATACAAAATTTTAGAAAAGTTTTCTCAGGAAATCTTCAGCCACACCAACCTTATTTTTTACAATGTCTCATTATTTCGAAATTAACATTTTTGGTGGTCTTTATTTTTTTGGGTTGTTACGTCAGCAGCAATTTTGTTAAATATCAACCATTATTTTTGCTAATAAGGGACAGTAACCAATTATTAAGGAGGTGTTGGAAAGAAATACGGTTTTGATGGATATTACAATTTTGCAATTTTCATGAAAAAACTGTTTTTTTCGATAATCATTGTATAAATTTAATTAATTTTTTTATTATAGATGATTTCTGCTGAAACCATAATTGTTTCTATTGTTATATAAACAAATTTTGTTGACTGTCAAAACAGTATTTATTTCCAGCGCCTCCTTAATAAACGATTGCTGTATTGTAATAACTTGAACATACATTTTTGAAATTATGGGACTGATTATCTTTCCGCTGGTAGATATTACAATTATTGTGTGTGGTATGACGAAACTGGATATGAGCAATGAAGAAATCAGGAGAAAATCCGAAGTGGGCATAGGCATAATAGACAATTAAAATGTTTATGAGCAAGTAAATAGAGTGGGGATAGAGAGATGGCCAAAAAAATGCTAAATTTTTTACACCCCAAAAACGGAAACGATGCAGGCCAATGCTCACTTGCGGGAAAGCCGTGACGTTGGCAATGAGATACAGGGACCTAATGGATAAAGATTCCCAAAATAAAGACAAATAATGGTGATTGGTATGCGGAAGACGTCGCGTCGTCAAATGTATCAAAGAAAACGCAATTATTCGTATATCCCAATCCGTAAAAAAATAAGGGTTGCTGTTCAAAAACATTGCCGTTGACGTCACCACTCAAAAAGAATAACAATCAAGAAATGCCGGAAAAAACAGGATCTTGACAAAACTAAGGTTGATGTATCCGAAGGTTTTCTGAGGAAACCCTTCTAAAATTTATAATAAATTTATTTCAGATTTTAGGAGCTAATTATTAATTTAAATACCAATGTTCATATGAATATTTTGAAACTTTTAAAAATATTTAATAGTGATTCAATATGTAATGTTGTGTCTACTACAAGCTCCCTCATAAATGTGTACGGGATACACAATCGAAATAACAGGGAGGATATGTCTAATTTATTGATAAAGTTTTGTTCAGTATGAATGTGAATTACAAATAAAATGTTACTAGATTTAAGTTTTGTTTGTGATTATAAAATTTGTACAGTATGAATGTGAATTAAAAATAAAATGTTACTAGATTTAAGTTTTGTTGATGCTGCTAATAAAAGGAACCACGTAGGACAAAGCGGTATCGTTAGAAGAACAAACGTAAAACAGAAGCATGAAGATGCAAGGGTAACCAGGCCAATAGATAATAAAGAGCAGAAAGGCAGTTCCAAATTAGATGAAGCGCAGATCGGTTGTGTTTAGAGAGCTCAGTAATTAAATAATACAAGACCAGTTGTGTTTAGGCAGTTCCAAATTAGATGAAGCGCAGATCGGTTGTGTTTAGAGAGCTCAGTAATTAAATAATACAAGACCAGTTGTGTTTAGGCAGTTCCAAATTAGATGAAGCGCAGATCGGTTGTGTTTAGAGAGCTCAGTAATTAAATAATACAAGACCAGTTGTGTTTAGGCAGTTCCAAATTAGATGAAGCGCAGATCGGTTGTGTTTAGAGAGCTCAGTAATTAAATAATACAAGACCAGTTGTGTTTAGGCAGTTCCAAATTAGATGAAGCGCAGATCAGTTGTGTTTAGAGAGCTCAGTAATTAGAGAATACTTGTACAGTTGTGTTTAGAGGCAATTAATAAATAAATAATACGTGGACAGGCGTGTTTAGAAGAGTCTCTAGTCAGATAGAAAACGACATGGAAAATCGTTGTGTACGGAAGTGAGTCGATAAAGAGTATTAAGACCATTTATGTTTGGATATTGTAATTGATGAACGATACGCAAACTGGATATATTCGAAGAAGTTGATTGGTGTAAGATAACAGAAGAGTGAAGTGTGTTGCAGTATAAGAGTATAGGAGTGTTGGATAATTGGACCAATTTGAGGAGAGAGAAGTGGATAACGGAACGTGTAGAGCTAGTACGTGGAGCGAATTGGGGTCAGAGTTGAGTACCGGAACGCGAAAAGCTAGTAAGTGAAGAAGAAAGAAGAAAGTGTAGTCAGTTCGTCAGTGCGGTAGATAACGTGCGACGAAATAACGGTCGGTCGACAAAAAGAACACAAACAGGTAAAGCTTTACACTATCATTAAAGAATAGGGATGTTAAGTAGTTTAGTTATATGTTGATTGAGGTAGAGATTTAATTGTTGTTGTGTGTTATAAAAGAAGAATGTTTTTTAATAAATTATGTTTGATGTATCCTGTTTCTTATTTGATTGTGTATCACGTCTGAAGGATCTACAAAAATAAGCGACCTGAGAGCGGAAGAGGACACAAAACGTGGCACCCAACTAGAGGGCGAGAAGTCACTCAGTCGAGGACACAAAAGTACATTAAAAATTACTTAGATTTCATCTGATTTCCGAAATTACTAATAACAAAACAATTATTCGCAGAATAGAAACACTGTTAAAAAGAGATTTTCCGCATCTAAATAAAACTTTTAGTGCGGGCCCTCAATGTGGCCTGTACGAAACACAGAGACGGTCAAAAAATTTTAGACTCAACCTGAAGTTGAACCGAGGAACCTTGCGTTAACAGTTGATCGTGCTATCAGGCCATGACCGCTCTCATTTTTCCCAGTTAACCCAATCTCTATAGTTTACAATTTACCTGGTTTATATTCTATTTTTTGTGTAAATTTTGTATACTTAACTATACTAGTCTATACAAAATTTACACTAAAAGTTTTTCCTTTTTATTCTAAAAAAAACTACATATTTTTTAAAACAAATCATCAAAGGTAATAAAATAAAAATTTCACAATTCAAGTTAAATATTTAATTAATTGAATTTGTACCTTGCTAAAAATATAATAAAGTTATAATAAATAATTTGTGTTTTTATGGTTTCGGCATTTGAATACATTATAAAGGTACGCCCTCGGAGTTTCTTTGGTAACTTTCAATAATCCGGGTTGACAGATTTATACATCCCATATACTCAAATGTCCACATTTACAAGACGCTTGTAAGTTAGGTTTTACAGACATGTACAAATTTGTGTAAATAATTTCAGTTTTTCCTCTCTCATTCAAGCAATTACCGAAAATACCTTATGTGAACTTCTTTTAACCTTTACAGTTAAATATTTCCAAAACGGTGTGATATATACAAAATTTTGCAAGTAACAAAAAACGTCTTATCTAGCCTTCATCTTGAGCCTTTAAAATTGAGAAATTGTTATTCTTTTTGGAATTTCTTTTTATTCGGTACTGTGATTAGCGGGGTCAATCACAACGAGCAATTTTTTTTATAGATTTAATACTTTTTGGTATAACGGAAAGTGATTGACAATAACTTGATTCAAAAGATAATCTTTTGTTAAAACAAACAACATAGGTGAAAAAGTAAGCTTTATTCTCTCTAGTCGCATCTTCATGACTGAGGAATGGTGATCCAAATAGCTAATTCGCAGTTTTCCACTATGCTCTTCCATTCATTTCGGTCTTCTGCATCTCTTATTTTTGTCTGTAAAGGTCGGTTCGTTGTATGTTTTATATGATAGATCCATCCACTGGGTGATCTATCACCTTCTACCTTTTCCTGAACTATCAAATTTTCCAGGTTTGACCCATCTCTACGCATCACGTGACCGAAATATTGCAGGATGCGTCGTCGGCATATAGTCGACAATTTGTCCTTTATTTTCCACTTCTGCAATATCAACAAGTTCGTTCTTTTCACTCACTGTCCTCGGAATTCTCAGCATACGTCTGCTACACATTTCACTCCAATTTTTCACTTACCGAAATAAGGCTGAAACGGCTTATTTACTTATTACCTACTACTGGTGCAATATATTTCAAGTTATAACCTTATAGTTTTAGGAATTAAATACCAATCAAAATATTTACCGTCTGCGCTACTTTGCAAGTTCAGCAAAATTATCTTTCTTTTCAATGATTATACCGTTGTAATGATTCACCTACTTGTTGTGATTCACCCCATTTTACGGTACGGAAAAATGGACTTTTCGCTTACTAGTTAGACAAATACGAAGTTAATGAAATTATTCTCTTTTTTTTGTTCGAATTATAAAGCTCTAATAAGCAAGCTATTAGAAAGTCGCGAATTACTGAATCCATCTATGTACTATATAAATTTGCAAACCTGGATTTCTTGTACATATTAAGATGTACATTTTACGTTTATTGAGTCATTGCCCTTGCCTCCGAATCTTAACAGTTAGTGGGAAAATTAATCTCGCATTAAACTTAAAACGAATTTTATGAATTTTTTAATCGATTAATTTCGGTTTAACATGGACAAACTTTTCTTTCAGAAGATCAAGAAGCCAGAAAAATGTGAACGTGTTACATCATCTTATATCGGCCGGCCCAAAAACCGATCGATATGTTAACCGGTTAACATACAAATAATAATAGTGACTTGCAGTTGCTGATAGCAATTTGCATTTAAAAATTATTACTGTTTTTATACAAATGCTTTCAGTGAAGTACTAAAATTGGAGCTCGCTCATGTTTGGTTAACTTTATAAATGGGACAACCTCGCCGTAAATATCCACTTTCATAATAATTTGTGAAATAGATAGTTTTCAATAATTTATCGTAAAATTTAGAAATAAAATTTTTAAGCGGTTTCCTATGTAAATCGTTCGTTTAGCGCCTGTAGCGGCACTCAATAAAACTTGAGTAAACTTAACTGTAAGTGACTATCAAAATAAGGAAATTAAATTATCACAAATGTATTAAAAACATCGCGCCCTATGGGATTGCATAATTATTTAAAAATATAAGAACTTTAATACAGCGCAAAAGGATTAATGGAAATAATGGTTTCTTTTCATTTCACCTTCACCATTTTCTCCTTCACTCGGTTGGTTGGCCTAACTATACCGATTTAATGGGTACGTGCCAAGAATATCTACAATATTTATAGACAATGACTAATGTGGCAAAAATGTGAAATATCGATTTTGAAATTTTGGCTTAGTTTTCGTAAATTTACCCCGCTGTACGATGAGAAGATATTGATCTCCAGTTATCCAATTTTCCTTTAGTTATATTATGTATTTTTCAGAAAAAATGTCAAATAAATACTGGTAAGCTTTAATAATTAGGTGCATGAAAATTTAATAACAATGAGTTAGTAAAAAATGTCTTTAATGTAATTATAATAAAAATTTAATTAAATGATAAATTTTCAAATTACCTACAGTAACAATGATGTAATTTTGGATGTTACATAACGAAATTCTTTAAATTCCCTCTTTATTTTGATACAGAAAACAATTTTTAGAGAGGAAATACTTGCTTTGAAATGTATGGTAAAGTAACATTTGAAGTTGTATTTTACATTAATATTAACAATAAAGTTAACGCTGAAATCTGATCTCAATAAAGTAGATAATGTTTTAGGGTATAGTACTTAATTACAACACTTTCACAACTTTTTTGTGTAACAAATTTTAGCGAAGTTCGAAAATAAGAAAGGAGTGACCTTTAATCTTCAATGCGGTTGCATAGGGATGTCAGAGGTGAGATCAGAAATGATCAATCTAGTCCTCTTTCAATTAACTGGGATTAGTTGTTATCCAATCAGTGGCGAGTAAAACAACAGCGCTATCCCTTAGCAGTGTTAAAGTGAAGTATGTAGGATGAAGGTTGCGGTCTTATTGGGAATACTAACTAGACTTTATAGTCCCTACCTATTTTAACATTCACCACAATCTTACTAAACTGTAACAATGATATATAGTCGAAGCTTACCTTTCATTTTCCACCCATAATAATTAAGATTCAACACAATTAACAAATCAAATTTTCTTGGTGAAAAGTAAATTAATTTTAACAAAATACGTACTTTTGTCGAGTTTTCATGTTATTTCACATTTATTTCGTCTTTATTTATTCTTTATCTATATTTCCGCTCTGACGCGTCTATTCATGGCTATACTCGTCAGATTTCTTATACTTCTTTTTCTTCGAGATTGATTAATGCCTTAACGCTAGCAAGGTTATTTATATTTAGATAATTCTTTAAGAAGGACTACTTTATTTTAATTTAAAAAAGTTTCCATTTTATATTTATTGTAAAACCGTTTCACTTAATAACTTATTTATAACACGTCTGAATAGTAATTTTTCAGTGGCAAGAAGGCAAATTTTACATTTTACAAATCCTTCATAATTTAAAATTTAAAGCTTTCAAAAATTTTCCTTAAAACACTGAAAGAGCAAAAAGTTAAACGAGGCAGAATATAAATGGAGTCTACGAAGCTGCACTAACTTATGACCGAGAATTCTGACTCAAGTGAACAAAGCGATACGGTTTTCCAAATCAGTTATACAGATGTATGCATTGAAGAACAGATTGGATCGGAGGCTTTACATTTATCTTGATCTTGAATACAAAATACGCATTTGCATTGCTATCTTTTCGTACTTTTAAGTTTAATGTTGTCAACTACCAACCAAACTTTGCTAAATTTCGCTAATCTTGTATTCTTATATCTAACGCTTATGTAGCCCTATTGGTGATTCTACACCTCATTCACTGGGTCTCTAAATTGTTATGTGCTATATACATATCAACCTATTAATCGTGGATGCTATTTAGTACTTGCAAATTGCAGTTTAATTTAGATGGACTAAATTAGTGACATTTAGTAATAATAATTCTGTGATAACAGAAGATATGTTAATATTTAATCCAGGACTGACCTATACCATATAGCATACCATATACGACCCAAGAATTTGCTTGAGACGAAAAAATTTTAGAAGCGTAAATACCAATCAAATATTTCAAGATATATTTTCATCCTTGGTTTATATTGAAGTGTGAATTTAGCAGCATAAAAATTTTGTAACTGTGGTTTAATATACCATTCTTGGTGTGATAATAAAAATATTCTGACAATGTTGTAGCATGCGAAACTTTGAATAACCATAAGCTATTAATTTTTCATTAAGTATTCAATGGAGACCCTTGTAAAGAAGATTAGTTTCCTGTAGATTATTTGATTTACACCGGATAATGCGCAATGTGTTCACTCTAACAGTTCGTAATTTGTCAACTGTTATTATCCTGTTTGTCCTATATGTCAAGTTTAACAGTTAAATTTAATTTATACACTCCTGCTAAAAGCTTTTATTAAATAAATATGACCAAATATTAAGATATGTACGTTTGCAGTGGTACCAGCTGTACTAGACGCGAACACCATACAAATACGTAATTTTACTGCAGACGTTTTAAATATGTATCGATATAGCAACTATAAATCTTTCGAAATTTTCAAATGGTCCAATGAGTTTTGCAAAGAATATAAAAATATGAGAACTCTTTGAATTACTTATACAAAGCTATGCAATATTAATTTTGCAATTGTAACAATTTGGAATGCACTTTTGCTAAGCAATTTTCAAAAGCAATGTTAAATAGCGAAGCATGTATGTATGTTAAAATCGAATTGTGTGTTACAATCTATCTTCAACGAAGCGGAACCTGCTCAAACCTCGCAAAGATATGCTAATGCGAGCTTCATGGGCCTAAAGCTTAAGAACGGTATTTACATGCTTATACACTTTCTAAATGTGGTATACAAAATTTAATCGCTTATCAAGTGTGCTTCGTAATTTGAGAACATGCAAAATTAATACCGAAAAAAGCTCAATTTAAATAGAGCTGACCACCAATAATAATTGTCATTCACATAACCGAAATTTATAAATAATTGCAGACATAATTAAAATCACCAATATTCATAAAGTCCACATCCATTTTAGAATCGTTTATCAAAACGTACTGCAAACATGATATTAATTTGGTGTCAATATCATCAGATTACGTAAATTATAGCCACCATCATGATTTACTGTCCCAAAGGAGAACATAAATCACTTAATTGAGAACCCAACATCTAAAAAATAACTTCAATAATTATTAATGCCGTAATTGTTGAATTATTTGATTAAAAAAAGCATTCTTTCGCGAGTAAATAAAAAATAGCATTAATTACTGCGAGCAAAATCGAATTTACAAAATTACGTATGTTGCATTATTTTACAAATATCGTATCTATCATACATCAAATCTAACCCGTACATCATAAATCAAATTTGATTGGGAAAGCACATGTTAATTTCAGAGCTTTATTCTGTAATAAATTGAATTACGCACTTATTGAAGACTGTAAATATTAAATTAAATTTCGTTAACCGCAATTAATTTAACAAAACATTAAAATTTAAATTTGTTCATAATCCAAATTGCTAACCTTTCAGTTTTAAATTAAATAATCCCTATGTTATTTCACTCCCGTACATTTTATTTTGTTAAGTTACAAAACGGGAAACAATAATTTATGAATTTTGCCGAGCCACGTTAAAAAATAAATCGGCTTTAGCAAACGAAGATGCTTTCAATTCAAAAGTTCCAAATGTGATCATAAAATATCTACTGAATCTCAAGTACAATCGTAATAATAATAAAAATAACAATTACCATCCAAAATACTGTAGTTCTTAGCGAGTCCCACCTTTTTCGAACTTTCTCTTCCATCCATTTCAGCAGAAAGCTTCATATTATGCTAGAACCCCACTTTAGTTCATTCATTTGCCGCAATTGCGAATTTTCTTACCTTTCTAATTAAGATTATGCTAACTATTTCGTAAGTTTAAAAATATTCCTTAAACTTTTAGATATTACCACTACTTCTTCTTCATCAAAAGAATGTAAAAACATTTTCATTGCATTTTTTACGAGAATAATTTGGAAGAGCTAAACTTGCAAAATGTGTTCGTGTTGGTTATGTACGAGATTCCAGAATCTGAAAAATTCGACCATATCTTTTAAGGCACCTATTAAATAAAACTTCTCTGTGGGGTTTAAATTAAGATTCCCTAAATTGTTAAATTTGAATCATTCCAGTTTCGAGTTTCATAATACTCGTAATATGGGTGCTTATAAAGTTGTAATGTGCATCAGCGGCAACTTGCATAAGTGAGTAAACTTACTCAGTTTTGCATTCTGAAAATCATAATATTGTAAGTAATCTTGTTATCTTACTTACTTAGTGTGTGAATGCAATTAGTTGCGAAACACATTAAGGAAACAAAGATTCAAAATATCTGGAATAATATTCCTTATCGTGCATTTGTTAATAAAAGCAAAACAATCGCTGAAAGCAAACATAGCCTAATTTTCATCTGAGGGGACAACAGTAACAACATTTTACTCAAACATCATTTGTATGCTTGTCACGTGTAACGTCATGCTAGGTCACAGTAGAAAGAGACTCGAGGATGCCTCAATTTGTAAGCAGGGCAATTCTTACCCTTTCTGTGCACCTTAAATATAATACTTCCCAGCGTCTCTTTGTAAATTGAATATTATATGTCTTGATATTCTGACGGCTTCCACTCTTTGCGGAATTTATAAAAGTGTATCAGAAATTGTAACGCATGGTAAATCAAAACTAAAATCACAGCAAAATAACACCATATTAAAATGAATTAAATCTGTTGAAATAGAATTAAATTTCAAAATATAATTAAGTAATGTACTTTACATTTAAATACGAAAATTAAATAAAAAACTTCTGAAATTCTCAAAAAATTAAAAAGTTACCGGCATATAAAAACAATAAAAAATTTTATATTCCCAGTTCCTTTTTCATGTTTTTAAAATGTTGATTAAGTAATACGGCATAAAATTTAAAACACCCACAATTTATAGTGACATAATTTTACAAGTGAGTGTATGTGTCTGTGTTAATTTAAATATTTAACTTTTGTTTTTAAAAATAAAACTTTTAATTCCAGGTTGTCATCGTTCGCTTAATTTTCTCCCATAGGAATTTGGTGTACGTTGCAACACTAACGTGATAAAATTTTATTTTTATTATCCTTACTTTAACTGAGACCCTGCATCACATAAAAATTAATTCCCGCATATTTCTCACTTGATTTAATTATTTTTGAATCAAATTTCACTTTAATACTTTTCACATATAATAATATTACACCTTTGATAGGTTGCTTCAAAGAGTAAACGTAAATAACGATCGTAACACGTTATATTTAGTTGGAAAAGCTTTGCCTTTGCTAGTCGAAAGATAATACGAAAAATATTTGAACATTCGAAATTTTTTCAGGATTCTAGCTAGTATTTAATCCTGCATTATTAAAGGTCGTACATATTGTATCGAAAACTTTCGCTATTAATAATTTAATTTGGTTACTGATGAAGTGTTCGAATTTTAACAAACTTTTCGAACGCATGATATAATATTCCAAATTATCCCTCATTATTTGTTAGAATTTCTTGCCTCTTATGTGTTATTTTAGTCGTTCAAATAAGTAAAGTTTCATACCATCTCAGCTAATAGGTACTTTATTTGAATGCACCATTGCAAAGAAGATAATTCACCAAGCAATTATTTTTACGACCAGATAATGCAGAATATTCAAATTTTATTTTTTCTTTTCCTTCGAATCTCATTTCAATGTCTGTACCTTGCGGTATTATTAAAATAACAGCTACTACTTATAATCAATTATAATAGACTTGAAAAATACTTAATTATATGAATTAATTATAAATGTTGTTATCGTAGATGCCCACTTAGGCATAATAAATATAAATCAATGGAATATTATTCATCTCAAAACGAGCATATTTCGCCAATTGTAATTTCCACACTGAGTCTATTTCAACGCCGAACACTTTTTTAATTAATCCTCCATCCGTCATTTCAGATTCTTAGGACAGTCCTGTGTATTTTGTTTCCGGTTTTCTGAGGTATTTGGTTATTTTCAATTTTACCGCGCGTGATTCTGATAAGGAATAAACCTTAGGTACTGCAGTGTCCTTCCCTTTATTAATCAACTTATTTAAATACAAAGCCCCATCGTTGGGTGTCAATAAATATGCAGTGTTCTTCCCTTATTCTTTTATCCCCTTCAAGATTTAGCCCCACGACTTTGTAGATCAATTATGCTTTTTAAACTCATGTAAGTTTTGCCCCACTCTGTGTATTCTGTATTATAGTTTCAATTATTAAGTGACTTGCGAAATTTAAAAAAAATTCTTAATTAATCCGAAATTTTTGTTCGTAGTTATTTGCCAGTAAAATCAACTTTGTTTGACATAATACGAACAGTTGTGCTTCTGAAATTGTAATTTAATGAATGTTATTTACAATAAACAAAATTATAACTTAAATTTAATCTAAAAATATATGCGAACAAATATTTTTTTATAAATAAAAGTTTTACTTTTAAATTACTAATCACTAACTTTATATGTTTTTTCTGACGTTTTCCTTTGATTTTTTTTTGAAACGTTTTTCTTTAATCCATCACCTTCATCTGTGGAGTTGAATCCAGTGTCGTGCACATGTATTTTTCTTGACGGTTTGCTACAATTTTATCCTCTGAATTTTCTTTTTACCAAATTCACCTTTTATAAACTTGGAAAATTTAATTTGATCTTTTATTTTATAAACTTTTAACTACAAATTCACTTTTATTAATTACTTTCTCATGAGTTTATTTCTAACTTTAAAATTTTTATGTACTTTTGTGAGCTCTTGGAATTCGACTGCCTCGCTTCATCTTGGCTTAGCCCTATTTATAGTTTTTAAAGAAATTTCCAAAATCGACTAATACTTGACTGAATGTTAATTAACTTACGAAGTTTTGCTGAAAATAGATCTCTATCATATTCCACTATCTTAAACTAGATTTTTTTTTAAATTGTGATGTGATTGCTAAATTTCTCCGTTCCCCAGTTTCCATGTAATGAATAATATCAAACTTCACCAATGACTTCATTTATGTTGGAATTTTATATCATTTTTAAACCTTGAAATTTAGATTTGGGTTTTAGATTCTTGTCTAATCTTGTTCCTCAATTTATTGTTCATTTAATCAAAAAACCTCTTCCTCATGAGCTTCCTAGTTTTGCAAATTGTAACTCCATTTCTTAATCGATGCACAATTTGACACCTGTCTAAATTTACTAAGTGGTTTCACATTGTTGTTTTATTTTGAGCATAAATGACTTTATGTCACCGTCCTTTACCGCATTCTGATGTTTTTCTTCAAGTATGACTCATTTTAAGATAAGAAATTACCACTATTAATTCAGTTTGTTGATGTCTAATTTAGGAGCCAATTTTGGAAAACCTTGCCCTGGAGTGTGGTGTTTTAATGTGAAAATGAAATTATAATTGTGTATGTATTATGGTTTAACTTTAAGAGTTCTGTGTGCTTGAATGATGTTTAATAGTTTATATTTTAGGTGTTTTCGAAATATAGTTAAGTGTTGTGTATAGTGGCTAATCGAGGATGCTCGTTTCATTGCAGCACTTACTACTATCGTTAATAATGGATGAAAATAAGGTAATTATTGGACATCTGCGATTAGAAGCAACAAAACTTCGTTATTATATTACCAACGAAGAAATATTTGAAGTATGTTTGTTTCACTTTAATCTGAATTAAAAAAAGTCATAGTATCAAATTATGTTGATATAAAAATGTACGAACTATAAACAAAACATGATATATAGAGATAAGGTTAATTATTTTAATCTGGCGCCAGCCTTTAGCAATGCATAATATGCTGTTTTTGGTTGACGCGATAATCTTATCTCTATATTTATTATGTCTCGTCACATAGTTCGTACATTTTTATATCAACATAATTTGATACTATGACTTTTTTTTAATTCAGATTAAAGTGAAACAAACTATACTTTCAGAAACCCATGTTGTATGCCTTTCCAAGAAAATAATATTTATTGCTATTATAATATAAATATAATAATTTAAACTACGTGATGGTGCTTCAATTTTATTTATAAATTATATTGATCCTTCCAAATTATTAACTTTTGAAGTCGTCTTATGCAGAAAGCTTGAAATTTGCGTCGTATGTTTCTTTTTCTTTATGCCAAAAACAAAATTTTGATTTCTACACCCATCTTAATCAAATTTAGATAATCTTTTACTTCCGAGATTTATTAGCAGTTAATGCACTTAACCGCCAATATCCGGCTGTCTCTGAGTTTATTTTTTCATGATAAAAAAAATGCTTGCAAATGTCAACAATCACGGGTTACTCAGTTAGAATAAATTAATGATAATTTGAAAAGATTTCGAAAATGTACTGAATCACTTGTGGGTATGTCAAAACTCATCAGTAAATATCGACATTCCCCTGATTTCAGTAATTCGCAGTAACATATTTACCATTCTGTGCTTTTTGTTAACAAGTAGTTACACAAATAATAGTTTTGTTGGATCCATGTTTAGATTAGTATCAGTCCGTCGTTTGACAGTTAATAGTTATTATTTGTTGGAGTTAGTTTGTCGTTATTATGGAATATAGGAAGGATATCAACAATTCGTAATAGTAATTATTTAGTTAGTTGGAATATACGGTCTGGTTCAGCTTTCACTTGTTTGATTTGCTTAATAGTTAGTATAACTACTTATAACTACAATTCGACCAATTTAGTGCTGATACTATCAAGTCGATTACTTTGTACATAGTATACTAATTGGTACTACACAACTTGACTTTAAGTAAATTTTATTAGATGTAATTTTAGTAATAAGAATTAAAGGGTCGATTCCGTATTTTTATCATTAAATAAATTAGTATTAGGTACTATTTACAATAAATTAATCAATGTTGTGGATCACTAATCATAAGTTTAAGTCTAAATAACGAACAACGTAACGCTGCCTAGGGGCAATTTTGAATGTCATGACAGTGTTGTTATTCTGTTTTTCCCTTATTTTTATAAAATAGAAGTATCAAGTAATTGGTGAGATGAAGCAAAAATGTAATCGAAAATTTTAACAAAAGATCGACGTCTGTATACGTGGTCTTACTGGACATATGTCCCATATTATTTTGCATTCATACTGTCGCATTCATCAAATCGCTGACTCGTAATGTCCACTCATTCATCGCGACATCTTAGAAACCCTGTACATACCTATAAAGCTGAAATTTACGTGGTTATTTCCGAGTTAAGTTAAGATTAGTAAAATCACATAAGAAGGAAAACCGCGGAATTGTACTTCTAACTGACCACAGCTAGTAATGTAATCTTACCTAACCTAACTTAAACGTAACCTAATCTAACCTAAACCACAAAATAATTGATGTCGCTAAGAATAAATCAATATTTTGAATTTAAAACAGAATACTTAAACAGTATGTATGCAAATGGGGGTGAATCACAACACTTTTCAACGTATACAGACAAATATCTCCAAAACGGTTTGATATACAAAATGTTGTAAGTAACACAAAAGTCTTATCTTTACCCTTGAGAATTGAGAAATTGTTATTTTATTTGGAAATATTATTATTTGTTTTAATTATTCGATGTTGTGATTCATCCTCCTACCGGGGTCAATCACAACACGCAATTTTTTTACATGTTTAATGCTTTTTGGCATAACGGAAGATGATTGACAACGACTTCATTTAAAAGATAATATAAAATAGAGTGAAAACTTCTGTTAAAACAAACAACATGGGTGAAAAAGTAAACTTTATTTTAAGCTTTATTAGAAACTGAAATATAAATTGGACTTTACTTTGAAACACAGTTGTTTTAATGTTTTTATACAAAATTATAAATTTTTTTATTTCTAATTTCAATATTAAGAACTTTACAGTTCAACTCAAATCTCATAACACCTCTTCTTTCACTCTTTGGGGTTTCCATTGCATCAACAACTGGTTTGAATGGAATGAAGCCTTTTTCACTTACCGAAAAAGGTTTGAAACGCCTTCCTTTCTTATTACTACTGCTGCAATATATTTCAAGTTATAAACTTATAGTTTTAAGGATTGATATCAATCAAAATATTTACTGTCTGTGCTACTTTGCAGGTGCAGCAAAATTATCGTTCTATTTACCCATTGTCGTTGTGATTCACCTGCAAATTGTGATTCACCGCGTTTTACGTTTGTTAAAATTTAACTATTTTATGATTCAGATTAGTTATTTTGATAATATTTTTATTTACAAAGATGCGTATTAAAAACCACGTCATATTCAAGAACGTTCTTTTTTGATTTTTCCATTGTAAGGATTTGTCTTCATTGTCTGGATTATTGGTGTCAGAATTTTTTCGTCAGTATAACTATATTCTAAACAAAATAGCGAAAGGTAGAAGGAATAATTTGCAATTTTTTTTGCAAATATCGAGCAAATTTTGGAATTGTAGTGTACAAAGTTTTCTTCAGATATTACGACCCCTCTCCCCCTCTAGGTATAATAATTTCAAAGGTAATTTCAAGAAATAAAGATGTTAAAAACTATAATGAAATCCATGCATTAATAAATAAATTTTAATTTAATTTAATAAAATGAACAAAGATGAAAAAAGAACAATAAAATTAAATTCAATAACACGTAAAATTTTAAATGTGTAAATAATGGTAATAAGAAGAAAATAAGTTGAAAAGTTTGAAGCTCCAAAAAAAATCGTAAAAAGTGTTGAAGTATTAGAAGGAAATTGGCGTGAGTGAAAACATTAGGTTTATAGAATTACAACAATTAAATTACATTTGAATTACTAACCAAATTAAGAAATTAAAAATAGATTTTGTAAATTGAAATTTAATATCCGTAAAACAATTTGAACGGAAATTGGCGTTTGGATGTATGGCTATAACATAAAGGCCTTGGGGATAAATTTTTATTACAACCCAATTCGGCCGTATGTTTGATTAACTTCTATTTACATTACTTTTTAGTTTAAAACTAAATAGTAAAGTAATAAAAATTTAAAATGTTGAAATGACCTAAATTGGACTCAATCTCGTGTCAAATCCTATCTATGACTATGATAGAGATCAAACACAACGTAATTAGTGTGGGACAATGGTGTTACTATTTAATTCTTTTCACTCTCTTTTTTTTCAAAGCGTTTTTCTCGGGCACCACTGCTGTCTCATATAGCAGACGTCAGGATAAAAAAAACAGTTCCAAAATATCAAGTTCAATATAAAGGTTATGCGAAGCTGGGTTTTAACAAGAACGAAATCTTCCATATATTATGTTACAAGGGTACTTTTGTTTATTTGCAGTGTACTTACGACAAAATGCATTTAATAATACAATAATTAACTTTTTGTATTATAAACCTACAAATATGTAATGATTTGTATAGTATAAGGTTATATACCATGACGCATGTTTCGCTTTTCAAGTTTGCCCATAATAGAAACCTTGAATTATTTATTAATACATAAATAATATGCATTTCTAAGACGACTGTGCACATATGTTTTTCCTATGTGTTTCTATTATATTTCTAAGAATTACTATTATTCCGAAGATATTTACAGTTTCACAAAAATAAATTATTCCAATTTAATAATAAGCAAATTGCTAACTAATATTGACTGACAGGTGACAGTGACCAATTATAAAATGGCATGCAATTCACTTGAATTGCTTTTTGAAATTATAAAAAGTACCACCGGGATAAAAGGAAAATAAGTTATATAAATTTTGTCATTGAATTTTATACAAAGTAAATAAATAAATCGAGCTAGAGTGGAATACTATTAAATATTAAAATCTTCCTATACATTTTATAGCGTTAAAAGTAACAAATAAACTGAAATTAAACTAAATGGAGCCTCTTAAAATAGGAATCTAAACTAAATGTGTTTCGGTAAATAAAACAAAATACCATTATGAAACATTATTGAGAAATGAAAACGAAGTAATAGAAACCGTAGAAGACGAGATTGCAGAGGTAGACGGGATAGATCTGGAAGAATTGAATAGAGCACTTAACGATATCAAAAACCGTAAAGCAACGGGAAATGATGGAATAAATGCCGAATTGCTTAAATACTGCTCCGAAGCAGTAAAACTGAGACTCCTGAGATTCATGAACAATTGCTGGAGACAACTAAAAACACCGCAAGAATGGAAGATCGCAAAGATAACCCCAATGTTCAAGAAGGGGAACAGAGCATTATGCGAGAACTATAGAGGAATCAGCTTGCTGAACACCACCTACAAAACCTACTCGAAAATAATCAATAACAGACTAAAACGACTAACGGAAGAAACGATAATGGAAGAACAGACAGGATTTAGAAGAGGCAGATCATGCATGGATAATGTATTCAGCTTAAAGCAAATTATCGAGAGACACCGAGAATTTAATCGCGAAACCCATATTGTATACATAGACCTCATCAAAGCATTTGATAAAGTAATTCGAAGTAAGATGTGGGACATACTGGAAAAAAGACATCATTTAACAAACGTAATAAAAGAAATGTATAGGAAGACGCAGATATGCATGGCAGGAAATGAAGGAAAAACGAAAATTATAAATATGGGTGTCAGACAGGGCTGCAGTATGTCGCCGACATTATTTAATATATATATATAGACGACGCCATGCGTATCTGGAAAGAAAAAATACCGTACTACACGACAAACATGAATGATCATGATTTTGCGTTTACTATACTTTTCGCCGATGACCAAGCTATAATAGCAAATTCCGAAGACTCCTTACAATACTGTTTATATAAACTGAGTCAAATTTTAGAAGAATACAACATGACTATATCAGCAACCAAACCAAAAGTCATGGCTTTTGAAGGACAGGAACAAGTGAGGTCCAAGATAGTACTCCAAGACCAAACCATAGAGCAAGTTAGAAGCTTCAATTACCTTGGCTGCACAATTTCTCTATACAATGAAAGGGATGTAGAAAAGAAGATTGAAAGATTCAACTATATCAATGGAACCATCAAGAGAACCTTTAAGAGCAAATACAGCCAGAATACGGCATTGAAGTTTTATAAAACAATTTCAGTACCAACGGTGACCTATGGAAGCGAAACGTGGACTCTTACAAAAGCAGATGAAAGACGCTTACAAAGTGCGGAAATGCGGTTCCTAAGAAGTATAGCGGGATACAAAAGAATTGACCGGAAACGTAACACCGATATTCGGAACGTACTAAACATCTTTAGCCTAAATGACCGCATCAACTATAGAAATTGCTGGAAACAACATCTTGGGAGAATGGCAAACCATCGCATACCAAAGCAGATATAATATAAGTATAAACCCCGAGGCAGGAGAACTATTGGTCGCCATAAGAAGAGATGGAGAGACCAATGAAAGAGTGACGTAGCGGACAACAAGTCTAACACGTGAAGATGAAGATGATGATGATGATGATACAAAATACATGAATTAACATAATTTGTGAATGGTTTTTCACTCTTGTGAAACAAAATGGAATTCAAATAAATCGGAACTGATATGATTTAAAATGGCGTATGGTTATCGATAATCTTACATTAGAAAATTTAAAAATCTCTGAAGTGAAAATCGGAAGTTTTTGCAAATCAGGAGTTGATTCGCGTAGGTGTGCAAAGATGAATGTTTCGCTGAGCTTAAAACATTTCAGATTGGCAAAGAAGATATCCTAGGAATATTTTACCAAGAAAAACATCTCGTTTAGCAGAATTCGTCCTGCATGGATGTTGAGAACATCTTGAATACCGAAAACTTCCTAAATTATTATTCGAATGGAGTCCCTTTTATTTCCAATTTGGTAGGCATGGTCGGGAGTAGCACGAATTCCGGTCCCCGGAATTGACAAATTCTCTATAGAGATTGTCAACCTTTCCTCTACTTTCCTTTATGTATCGGCTTGGTAAAAGGAAGGCTGTACATCTGCTGAGCAAAACTCAACAGTAATAATTTTTGCAGACGTACCCGTAGATGTTGATACTAGCTCTCAGCACGTCGGAGGCAAGGGTTGTGAGTGAAATAGTAGTCAAAATTCAGGGTAACAAGTATAATTACAGTTAATCCAACTATTAACAATAACAAAATTATTAGGTAAAAATTGTAACACGTAACAGGTCTTCCAACGATACAGATATACTCAAAGTATCAGGCATAAAATTACAAGTTGTCTCAAATACAAACAGCTATAGAGATGGGTCAGCAAAACCGCTTCACTTGTGATCACGCAAATATGATCCACTGAGAAGAGATTTGGCTTAACACACTCACCAACAATCAAAAAAGTAAACCAGTACACTACTAACCTGATACCGGTACCCTGTTCCGAGCGAACGCAGTCCACAGTCCTGACGTTGAGTAAGGTAGCCAATTAATACTGAAACAAAGAAGCGTTTCTGCCTTGCCACCCTATGCTGCTAACAACTGATATATCATAAACCGATGACGATGGTTGAACGATAATTGGCTGCTTAATGTAATTGTCCGGCTTTACAATCCAAAACACCTCGGATGGAATATTATCGGCAGATGGATGATGGTAAGCTCGAACGTTAAAATTTGGTGGCAAAATACAGCTCCAATACAGTTAATTACTGGTTGTAAAACAGTGGTAAATAAGTTCCTTGCCGAAAGGTTGGAAAAATGGCGGTCAAAGATTTCCACCTGATACGAAACAATATATGAGGTTACGAAGGCGTAAAGATTAATTTTACTTACGATTCTCAAAAACACGATAGATCCGATAAACGAAAGGTCTCTTGGTGATGCATAAATCAAATAACAATCTACTATTATTAGCAATTAATTAACTAAATTCTAATCAATAGAATGCAAAAATCAACCGTGACCTCGGTGTTGAAAACGAGAATATTGACTCGATATCAAAATTCAGATAGTGTCTATCTAGAATTAAATTTGAGAATCGTACAGGGTGTTGAAAAATTTAGTAACGAACTGTGAGAAGAAATAATTCGTTACAAGATATGGAGATCTGAACGTTTTTATAGTAGATTTAAAAAATAAAATTTGTGGAAAAATCATAAGCAGCACAGTGTTTCGCATTTGAGATGAATAAAAAGTCGGTCCTTTTTATAACCCCAATAATTTACGAATTAGATTTCTATTATTTTTATGTGCATCTCACTTTTTGCGTTCAACTTGTAAAAAAAATTCGAGAGTGCGTTAGATTTGCCATCCCTTAGATTCGACATAAATGGATCTAGCTTTTTGGGGTAGTTGTTATTTACCATCCCACTTTTTGCGTTCAACTTGTGAAGAAAATCCGATAACGCGACAGATTTGACATAAATGAATCTAGCTTTTGACGGTAAACTTGTAAAAATTAAAATTAATTTAAAATGTAATGTACTACATTCATGTAAAACGTACGATGAACTACTGAGGTGAAAATTTTCCAAGTTTTTTTTAATTCTAAAACTAAAAATTATTTTTTTATTCATCCATCAATTAACTTTCCATCACTTTACCATCCAATAAATTTTCTTATTTTTAAATTCTCATTCATAAATTTTAATCAAACGTACTTTGTTCAACTTTTTTTTGGGGTTTTTTTTTGGTTAGATGTATAAAAAGTTGATAGTATTCTGAAAGAAGCAAAAAAATGTAGTAAATAAATAAATACTAGAAAAAGCAAAATCAATGTGATTTTATCCTTTTTTCATTTTATGTAGCAGAAATTGGTTCTGTAAATTTTTTTCTGAATAATTCACATAGCTAATTCCAATTGTCCTCTTATACCGCCGAATCTCTGTATCCGAATTCCACCCACCTTATAGATTTTTTTATAAAATGTACCTACCATAAAAAAATTGTACAACTAATATAATTTTTTCTACATTTGACAATACAATAGAATATTGAAAACAATCGTATTATTTTGTGCTTTTTTAAATTGATATTTTATTTGCAATACGAGTTTACTTCAAATGCTTTAAGAATTATCAATAAAATCCTACTTAAGAAACGGTCTTGTACTATCCATATTTTATAAAACCACCCACTGCAATAAACCATCCCCTCACTCCAACTAACAGGGTAGAACAAGAATCGATGCTTTTAATCTATGCATACTCGTATCATGATATTGAGACAAAGAAGTTCTGGCGGAAGACCTAATATCCGCTTTCGCCCCTGTGTTCGAATTCACCCCAGATGACGGTAGTTCCTGCTTTCAACAATATAGTATATAACAAAAAATATAACAAATATTTCTAAAAGACGGTGCTTCAATTGATGCTATTGTTCCAACGCAATGTACGTTACTAGTAGCTGTATGAATATCTCTGCGATAGTGCATCAAAAAAAACTTTTTCTGTGTATTCATAAAAAATAGTGTGACAATGATGATAAGCTAGCTCAGGAAGTCGGCGATCGAGGAGAACGAGGATCATTAAAAGTAAAACTACCATGTTTTACAACTCAAAATTCAAGCCAATCTGGAAATTTTATATTTTAGCAACCTTGTAACAGAGTTAGTCAAAATAAATTTACCATATTTAAATAATGGAATTTTCATAAACATCATGGGTGGTACCTTTTGTTTAACCACTATACATGCACCCTTGAGACATGCAGTAAGCTTGACGTTAGTAGTACTAAGATAAGTCAATGAACAAAACTACCAAAAATCGAAAGCACACCAAACCAGAAGACTTAGCTAACAGATCTGCGCACTCACGACGCCAAAGGGATGCCGATGGGATCTTAATCACTTGATAGGAACCCAACTTGACTAATTCTTGGTAGCACATGAAATCTGTAATTACTAGGCTACCGTAATTCACTAGTAAGTAATAAATTTATGTGGTCAAAAATTGAGTAATTTCGCTTAATCTTGGATGAGGAAAAATTATTACTTAAACACGTCTTTCTTTCGCGGCACATACGAACGTAATCGTTGTGATGAAGTTCGTCCGCTGGCCACTTACTAGTATATGCCCGCAAGCGCCTCGGTCGAATACACAAGGTGAAGCACAGTTTAGTGACGAGGAAATTCGCAAATAGATTGCACAAATCGTACGCTAGATTTTAGATAATGCATAATTAAGAGTATTGTGTCCAAATTTCAAGTCAATCCCTCCGATAATTTTCGATATTGTGACCTGGTTTATGAAAAGGGGGCTTACGTGCGAAAACAAGTTATCGAGAAAACAGCTGTTAAAGGTAAAAAACTCGGCGATGATGATGAACTAAATTTGTCTCAGGCGGAAGATGATATGGAACAAAGTTTCGTTAGGATGGATGTATCTGCTGTCGATGAAGCGGAAGAGGAGCTGGTGACCAAATTTCTCTCAAAAGATTGTTGTAATAACAAATGCCAAGCAATTATACCACGAAAAATGATCGAGAATACGAGAACAATTCTTTCTTTTCAAAAACAACTAAACAAATTATGACTCTCTGGTTTTCACCATGTGAAAGAGCGTCTCAAACTCTATCCGAATCGGCAAAAAAGTGGAAAATGATTTTTTGATACCTAAGCCCCCTTTTCATAGACCAGGTCACATATACTAATAACTGTTTAATTCTACCTATCTTATCTTCTACCTTGGGTATCTTCTACCCAAAAATCTGGTAACTGTTAATTTTTTGAATTTTACTGCCAAATGGGGATTAAATTTTTCGCAAAACAATAAACTATACAACGGCAAAACTAAAAATAGTTTTCAATATTTCCAAGGTGGTCAGGCCTTTCAAAAAATGATATCTATACAAAAAACATCATGTTGGTACTTCCGTAAAATTTTAATTACATGCGAAGTGTTCCCGCCATCACTTCAAAGCTCTTAGATTGGAATAAAACACTCTTCTAAGAAACTTTATAACTAAAATTTTTATCTAAATACAAATTCGTGGGAGGTAGTCGTCTTTAAATCAATTTTTTACTTGCTACCTTCAAATTGAAATAACACCGAAACTATTGAAGTTTTAGTATTAACAGTTTAGGCCTTTGTTTGAGGGCGTGAAATTATTTTGAAGCTAGATTACAACTGTTTATTGTTTAAAATTAACAGTTTTAGAGTTATTGATTAAATTCAAGCAATTCAATCCATTTCAAAGTTACCAAATTAAAGATCAGAAGGACTTAACCAGGGTAGACTCGACCTGCCCTGGCTGTAGTCCTGATTTAAACTAGGTTATACTGGGGTCGGAATGTCCAAAAATCGAAATGCCGTTGTGGTGTAATGATGAAACAGCGGCGTTAAAACGGCGGCCTCAAAACTTCCTAAGGGAAACCAAGTATTTTCTAGGAGCACCAAACAAAATATGATGTTTAAAATTCCATTATAGGTACTACATCATTTTGATATTCACTCCGTTTTATTACAATCTTAAGTGGACGTTCCTGGAAGCGCAAAAATAAAAATCCGGTTCTGCTTCTATCACAAACCTTTTAAAATCATCAACTGTTTATATTAGTAAATAATGTATATCTATAAATAGGTAAAGTGAAAAAAATATAAAGCTAAATTTTAAATGCTCCTTAAAAGGTTTATTGTATATTTATAATCTATTGTGGTGGTATAAATTTTGAAATTTATTTTTAATAAAAGGCATAACGTGCATAAAAGTGTAAGCTTCATCCTTAGTATTTGAATAATTTGGCTTAAAATTTGCACAGCATACATAAAATGCTTATGAACTTGTTGGCATGCGTGAGTTATGACACAAAAATTTAAAAAGCGTAACACATTTTCCATGGTGCTCTTCAGCAATGTGGAGCAATGTAAAACGAAATAAAACAATTTGCTGTAATGTTTCTTATAAAAAAGGTCTAAATTACGTATACTTAGTGTATACAATTATGGAATAAAATAGCTTGGAAATGTAACCTACAGAGGAATCCAAACACTTGTCGAGTTGTCAAGATTATTGTCCAAGTACCAATCGTGTAACAAGCACTGTGCATAAGTAGAATTTAACCTTTGGGATTTCGCCGTCTGTAGTGTGTACAGTTCATCTCGGGTATAATTTTAACACGCAAAGTTACTTCCTTAAGACTCCACCAAGAGGTTTGTTTCCGTAAAGGCAAATTAATAGCGGATAGTTAAAAGATAGTATGTGTGCGTGCAAGGCGCAAGTAATCCTGGGTTACAAAGTCATTCAACTTTTTAGTGCCGGGCCAGTTGGCAGCGTAGGGGATGATTACAACAACCTCACCCTTACTATCTCTTGTCCCTTCTAACCGAGATTACGGGCCTTTATACAACAGCACCCGGCCGTTACACCATACGTTACTTTGGTTATTATATGATAGAGATATATTACATCCGCATGTTTAGGGTGTACCGTGTTTCTCCGTAATTTTCTAAAAAAGTATATGTATTTATGGGCTAGCATTAGAGAACTTAATTCACTACCAGAAGAAGTTACAGAAAAATGTTGATAAATAGAACAAGAACTCGCTTCACGTAACATATTTCACTTAAAATTCTCATGAATCATCAATTCTGTTTGCGTTTCATTTAGGCAAATTAATTTTCAAAATACACGTAAGGTCTGTTCGGAGATATTGAGAGTGCAGACATCAATCAACCTGTCCAATATATTTAAGTCTTACGCACACTTATTATACTTTCTTTTATTTGTATCGAGATTTTAATCGTTTGCTATAAAAACCAACTATTCATCTTCTTTATCACATTTATACAAACTTATTCTATAGAAGTAATTTCATTCCAGACTCTCAGAACCATTCATATAGTGAGATCGTGCTGTCTTTAATTACAACTGTTGAGAAGAAAAATTGGCTAAAGCAGAAAATGCGATGATCAAAATCTCATTCGCTTTAATTGTAACGAGCACATTATGCGAGAAATTTTTATTTCAAAATCAATTTCGCTTTTGAATAATAAACGATGAAATGAATTTTAAAATATTTTTTATATTATGAAAAATTTTGTATGCTGCCAAATTACATTTTTACTAAATTGTTGTTGTTATATTATAACTTGTTCAAAATGTATTATGATTTTTGTATTTGTTCATGTGTAAAAGGTTCAACATAAACATTAACTCAAGCAACTTTAATTTGCGGAAGTATAATCTAGTTGTTTTGTAACTAACTAAAGCTGTTTTGTATCATGCTCGTAGTTCTAGAAAACTCATTCTATTCCAACACTTACTGTACTGAAAATAACGTCCAGAAGGTAAGACAAAATTACCAAGTTAATTCTATTAATTTTACAAACGTCGCCGTCGCTTCAAATTTTAACAAACGGTTTAGTTTTTATTTTTATTGCACAGCGCCATGTAAACCCCCCAAGCCTAAATAAATATTAAAAAGTAACGAAACATATCTAAAATATCATTTGCTATAGAAAATAAGTAAAGATGATATCTGACAACAAATAACAACCCCCCAAGCTGTAATACAAACAAAATCGATTAATAAAAAGACGTTATATAATTCCCTAAGGTTCTAGAGTGTCATCTGTTGATTGCAAAGGGATTCGACTAAATTGAGATCAGATAGTGTTAGTGAGGGGTTGTTAACATGCGGTGAATTTCCAAATCTATAGCGATTGACTCTATTGACAGTTTAAAGTAAACTTGACTAAACTCCAACTTTACGAAAAGAAGAGCTTCGGAAAAAGTACATATAAATCTAAACTACTACAACATTATTATTGAATACACATTCTCTAACGCAATGATATTATCCATTCCTTTATCAACTCTATTGTATTTTGTGATTTAAAACCGCGTAAAAGTAAGATAAAGTAGTAAATAATTTGACTTATAACCATTAAGATCATATCGTTTAACATAAAATAACTAGTAAGTTACCATATTTTGTTAGATACCATACACTCACCCCATCCTGCTTTAAAATAACAAAATTTAGTTCCACCGCTATATTGTCTGAATCAGTGCTATTAACGATTTTTCTTTGCAGAGCCCTGTGGCACATTGATTTTTCTTTCCGTATCTCAAACTAAATCAAATGCAATATCACTAATAAAATAGGGATACAATATCGGGTGAGCTACTAGCTTTACATAAATGTTGGAAATTGCTTCATGTGCTTGTAGATAAGCATTTTCAAGTTTTATCTATTACCATCTTTAGAGAAAAATAAAAGCGTTAGCTTACCAGGCGTCCCGCTTTTCGCCGAACTTGTCCCTTTCGCAAGACACATGGTAACCCTAAAAAGGACTATTTACAAAGCAGTCATGACAATAAACTTAAGGAAGCCACATAACATACATCACGAAGATCTCTCACTTTAAGCGGTTAATGATTTTTTTTAAACAAACTCCACTTCTTATTAACGATTTTACAGCAATTTCTAAATACAAATTAGTTTTATTTTAAAACGACACAACGATAACTACAATCCGTGATCCGTGATCTGCTCATATCGACGCCGTTGAAAATGGGCCACTAAAAAAACGGCCCGAAGCGTCCGCCAATTTAAAAATATTGTTTATCTGATCTAAACCCAACACTAATTTTTATTATATTTTGATCGATTATCCGAAAACCCATTGCTGAAAAATTTTTTACTTTTCATCAATCGTCATGAAAAAACGCTATGTGCCTTATAAATAATTTCTGTACAGCCAATAATTACAAAGCTAGCAATGTCAGCACTTAGTTTCGATGAGTTTGAATATAAAAATATTGAAAAATCTAACAAATTCCTCTTTATTCTTATTCATTGCACAATTTATTATAAGTTTCCTATTTAAAGTGCCATTAGATCTTTTCGTATTAAATTTTTCTTGTGTGAGTCTGCATTTTCATTAATAAAATAAGTACAGCATGCATTTTCTTACTACCTAAAAGAAAATCTTTTCACGCTTTCATAACATTAACAAGAAAATTACAAAAAAGTTATTCACCATTCCCTCTACTATAATAAAAATGTAATCAAAAAATATATCAGTTACAACAGACAACATAAATCTGCAGGCAGGTCAAATTTTGTTAAAATTTTGAATATTTTTGGATGCAAATAATTGCTGGCGTTATCTAAAAACTTTTTCGATAAAGTTATGTAATAACGACACGTTGATTGGTTTTGAATATTGGCAATCCGAAAGTATTGAATTTTAAGTTCAAAGTAGTCGTTTTCGCTTAAACTTTGTCAATACTAATTTACTTTTCCAATATATCGAGAGCCATAATATGAAAGTATAATGTAATTGTAAAAAGTGTAGCCTCAAGTTCATGAGAAAATTCACAGCTTGGAAACACATCAAAAACGTCAGCTGTTCAAACGAGGTGGATAGATATAATAACGACATTGTGTTATAATCAAACGTAGAGCCACGACTATTCGCAGGTAATTAGTACGCGGTGAAATGTATAAATAAATACAGGTTTGCATACACGATCTTTATACTACAGTCCACTCTACATACCCACCATCACGGTTCGCTGTATAATTGCATTAAAGCATTTTCCAAAATAGCCTACCATCAGAACACCATTTGTACATGATTTCTCTAAATAGAAAGCATAATAATTAATAGTTTAATGCATTTAGTTATTCGTGTTTCAAAGAAATATTTATTGTATCATGTAATTATTGTTAAAAGCAAGGGAGGTTAAACCGATCATATTTAACCATTAAATTTGATGGAATCTCTCTTATATCAAGAAACAAATGTATTGTAGTAATTTTAGTACAATACATCCATAATAATTTATATAATATAGAACATCGCATAATTAGTACAAGTCAGATAGCCGATACCCAAAGGTCAGAAATTCATATTATTCATTGCATGTTCTTCTTCCAAAGTCCTTGCTGCCATTGCTTTCCTCGTTCTCTCAAGATCTCTTCCACTCTGAGATGGGGGAGGAGCTGCCATTTAAACAATTGTTTTGGCTATCTGGTTTCCTCTATTCTCAGCAGATTCCTAAGCCATTTTAGGCCACGTTTCTCTATTCTTTTGATTACATTAACAACTGCTTTCATTTGTTTTGTTGTTTCTACATTAGTAATGTATTGCAATTTGGAAATTCCAGAACTTCTTCGAAGATAATCCATTTCTACTGCCCATATCCCGTGATAATGAAGCGGTTCTACCATGACTTTTCCCACTCTTTTCTTGTTTCCGATAGAAATATTTATGTGCCATAACCTTTCTACTTTGTTAGATTCTTTTTATCTCTTCCGTGCCGAAACCCTCGTTATTAATAACAGCACTCTGATATTTAAATCTGTCTACTTGATTTACTTGCACTTCTTCAATGATTAATATTTCAAAACTTGCTTCAGTATTAACAGCCAAATATTCCGCTTTCTTTAACCTTTTTTCCCCCCCATTTTTCATAGTCTGTGTATAGCCTCCATATCATAAATTCCAGATCATATGAGTCCTATGCTTCCATCACTTGATCGTCTGTAAAATTAGTGTAAAAATATATTATTAATAAAATATATTAAATATTTTCACTTTTACAGAATATTTTCAAAATTTTTACATATGGGCTGGGATGATTTTTTCTTTGAATTTCAGCGGGATGGTTAAAATCTGTCCGTCCTTATTTTCTGAACAATGAATTTGTTGTTGATAAATTTCAATTTACCGCCATCATTTTTATGTTTGAATTGTAAAGGTATTAGTTTTAATATGTGCGGAAAACTGTTGTCATTAAAATTTACTGAGTAAAATAAAAAATTTATAAGTGCAATATTAATTAAGTAAAGAATATCTTACCTATCTGAAGATTTCAATACAAATTTGACTTCGGAAATTAAAACAAAATGTGTGAGGAAGAAATGATAAAAGAGTCGTCTTATCGTGGTCATAGTGACTGGAACGACGAGTTTTGCCTATGTCGAGTTTTGACGTGATTATTGTGGAATATTACGCTTAATTTTGGGAAATTTGGGTTAAATTGGAACGCAATTTGTTGCATTCAGCATCCAGATAGTATTAGATAATTTTTTTTATCAAATTTGAAATTGCGAAAGTCGAAATAAATTACACGACGGCAATTGAGTTCGCAGATGTAGAATTCTCAGGCGCTTATGATTAAGAGATTTTTATTTCAATTAAAACTGGAGTTTGGGTTGAGTTATTACGACAAAAATTTGGACGAAGTTGAGATTTTGGACGCCATGGTAATTTTTGAAAGATTATATTATTGTATGATAAGGATTTTGCATGTCAATGAAAAGCGGGAAGTAAGATTATTGTTAATCGGTAAAGAACACTAAATTTTAATAAAACGACAGTGAATGCGGTATGAACACTAAATAATACTTAAAGTCAAATCAACCTGGCGGTACACAAAAACGGAATAATTTTATTAAAAACGTTTTTTGTAAAAATTAATTATGAAGTTATTGTATTATCATAATTTGTTCCACGATTTTGAAATATTAACAAGGGTGGTTTTTTAAAAAGCACAACCAAGTTGTTTTTAGACCGAATTTGGTAATTTGATTTGCACACTTGGTGGTGCTTGAATTTTGCATTTCTGAGATACGTGCCTGTGTTTGATTATTTTTAGTGACAAATAAAATTATCAACAATTAACTTTAATTGTGCGAATTTTATTGATTCTATGCTTTATTTAGGAGTCATTTACAATACAATATTGAGCATAGCCGCGGCAATTCCTTTTCAATTAAGAAATAACCCACCTTCCAACATTTTCATTTATTTTATTGCAAAATTTTCAGATTCAATAATAATTGTCGAAATAAAACACGACAATATATTAAATATTAATGGGGATAGACTGAAACGTTTGGGGATAGGCTATCCGAAACCTTTATTTGTTGTTATTGTTGTAAAGCCATTTTTACGTACTGCTGTGACCTCCCTAACTAATATTTAAAAGTGCCAGCCCTTAATTTGCTAGCAAAAATGCTCAGGTAAATGGTTCGTATTGAATGTTATTAGTTAAGGGATGCTCAACACTATCGCCCCTTCTCACTAAGCTCCGGTGATGACACGCTCAAGGGTGGGTTCCTTGTAACTAAATTTGGAGGTGCTCTTTAAAGTTGTAGGTAAAATTTGCTCTCTCTGGATATTTAATTGCTTTCGTTGAGTGAAAAATAAAAAGATTTTAGTAGCTTTTGAAGAAATGTTTATATTGAACGAAATGAAATAATTGCAAATTTTCACAAATAAATGGTTACACAAATTTGTGGATCGTAAATCCACCATTAGATAAATTTTACAAATAAAGACAGTTGATGCAGAAAATTTTCAAGACAAAAAGGCTTCCTCTTTTTATCCTGACGTGCTTAGTTAATTATAAACTAACTAAGTCTCTCGCCTTACATTAGCGGATTTAAATGTTTTTAAATAATATAGGTGCTTATTCAAAGCTTAACATTGAAGAACTAAATAATAAAGTTTTTAAAAAATAACATTTCAATTAGGGTAATGAGAAATATACTTCCTTAAAAGCCTTTTTCCCAAATCCTGTATTTTATACGGTGATAGCAAAATTTGTAACAAATTATAAAATTATAAAGTTTCACTGTACCTTTCCATTTATGACAAGTCGGAATTTTTGAATTAAAAAAGGATATTGTGTATGGCCGGCTTTAGTTAGAACGACTTTGGATGACTCATCGGCATCTTGGTGGAATAGGGAAGATGCATAAATTTTTTTTATAGCGTAGTTGGATCAAAAATAACTAAATATACTAATTAATGCTATTTAATTTATTTATTTTCGTTTTGATAATAATTTAAAAAATATTTAAAAATCCGTCAATTTGAATTGAACGAAACGACCGCGCAATTTGCCACAGAACGTGTGACGTCACAGTTTAATTTTACATTCATTTATATTATTTTTCTGTGGTTTTGTGCTTTGAAAGTTGAAGTTTGTTAGTGTCAAAAGCTGTTATTTATCATAATTAAATCAATTAAAAACAAGAAAGTTAAAAAAGTACTTTACACGAGTATTGTAAACATGAAAGTGAGGTTATTGTTATTGTGCCGGTGACTTCGTTGCGTTTAAGGTCACATGTTTTATTTTAAATTATTATTGAATTTTAAAATGGATTATTTATAACAATATACAATAAATAGAAGTTATTTTTGCTGATTTGATATTTACTATATAGGATTAATCGGAAAATACTGTTTTAACTAAAATTTTTTTTTCATGCATGTTCCCCATTACGTCAGTATAGCTGTTTGATTGACCTCACGTAAACTCATGTCGATGTTGTTTTTCGAATCAATTTCGTGTTTGTGACCCTTGCAGTTCCAATTTTGTTGATGTTTTCGAATTCAATAAGGTGAGTTGCTTCTTATTGACAATATTTTCCAGTTCCAGTGAAACATTGAGTTAATCTCACAAATCATAACATTGCAGATCCATTATACGAGCAGTCATGGTTGTCCTTGCATCTATTTTTAGAATTGTGGTGCTTGAATTCAACTAAAAGAATCTTAACCTCCAAATGTTTGTAAACAATTGGTCTTGGAGAACATTATAAATGCGTCTACTCTGTTACAATTCCCGAAGTTAACTGAATTTGATCCAAAATCAATGGACATTGGCAGGCCTGTTCAATAAAAGTGAGTCAAATTTTAACATTTTGAGTTTTTCTTTTTGTTAATAAATTGTTGTGATTGCAGATTCACGATCTACATTGAAATTGATTTTCCATGAGGCGTTTTTCATGCACTTTCACTGGTATATTGCCTTTTCATGTTGTTTTTCGGCTCCTTTGTTGACCTGGATTCTCCATTTTATACAAATTTGTGATTTTACACAAAATTGACCCTTATTCACAACTTTCTTGATTCACTTCTTGAAAATACGCACTCTACATAAATGAAATCACTACATAATTTTTGATGTGAACAATTTCTTACATAACATGTTGGTTATCAAGTAATTCAGTTTACAAAATCATACATTTTTATAGGTTATGCACATGTACAAACAATAATGATTTATCATCAATTTCAGCTAATTAAATCTTTTTGTTTTATTTTTGATGTGACAATCATCAATCTAATTAATCTTAGCAATATTTATCATCTTTTATTTATCCTGAGAGATTCAAACTTTGTTCAAGAAATCGAAATTTGAGAAAATAAAAATTTCTCGTAATGTAAATTTTTAAAGTGTCTTCCGACTTAGAATTTTGTGCTTTTTATGAATCTAATATTCATTTTTGCATTTGGAGCCTTTATCAAGCATTTTGAATCATAGCAGTACGAAATATTTTCTTTATAGTTATAGTTCTTTTACAAGATTAATTATTAATGCGGGAACTACATTCATATTATGTAGTGCTTGCCATAGTTTGCATCTTGGTACCGAATCATATGCCTTTTCTAGGTCCATGAAAGCCAGATGTACTTTCTGCCCTGTGGCCATTTCCTTTTCTATTTGTTGTTGAAGGGTGGACATAAAGGGCGAATAAATCCATTTTGGTCTTCTCCCATTTTCCCTTTCATTTCTTCTATTAGTTTTCTTCGTACAGTTTTACTGAACAATCTATCAAGGGCACTGCTAATACTCAATCCTCTGTAATTATTCGGATCCCTTTTACCACCTTTTTTAAAAATTAAGATCATATAAGACATTCTTCACTCTTTAGGCACTTAACATTTCTCTCCACAAATATCCATAAATTGTGTAATTCTATTCCAGAGTGATTCTACTCCATTTCTCAGTAGTTCCACAGGAATTCCTCCTGGTTCCGACGATCTGCCATTTTTCATAAAGATTAAATTTTGTTTAACATCGTCTATAGGCTGCAAAATTTCCTCGAATTCAGAACGAGTTTGTATCAAAAGTTCCTTATAACATTTTGCCCACTCTTGGATACTTAGACCTTCATTGAGTATGTTTCTGTTGTTCGTTTCCATTCCATTAATTTTCTTTCCATACTTGAGGTTTTTGATCTAGACTTCACGATTAGACTATCATTTTGTTCCTTCTTCCAAGCTCATTGTTGTTTTCCTTATATTTTTCGCTATTCTATACTGTTCTTTTACTAAATCAATCATTGTAGCGTATTGCCTTCTCTTTAATTAATTTCTTTACGTCGTCTGTTCGCCATGGTGGCTTTTTACTTTTGCTTGCCTTTTCTACTACATCTAACGCATATAAAATCAATAACGATTTTTAATCGTTGCGGCACACATTTTCTTAATATTTTCTCACATTAAAACAAACCGTAATTCAGCCGTAAGTTAAAACGTTCTAAGTAAAGAATTTTTACTTTTTTTCATTCTTGTTTTGGCTTCGACTTAACTAATACTAAGAATTCTTTATTTTTGATCGCGCACAATTGTCCGTGAGATCTTTTGAGAAATATACTTCTGTAATTAAATGGCGCCTGGCTTCTGTTACTTTTATCTTACACTTACTACAAAATTATGAGTAGTACTACTTAGTAATTTGAAAAAACTATTTTCACATTTACTATATTGCTAAAAAATGGCAATATATTAATTAAACTTGTTTTTCTATCGAAACCATTGTAAGTGCATCAGAGAAACTGAGTTTGATATGTTACAGCGCACCACTGAAATTAACTGTAATGGTATAATGGGACTTGCATTGTGCACTTCGCATGTTACAAAGTGACTATCACTGTTTTCATCTTCTGTACACTCGCCAGGAAATTATGATAGAGTAAATAATTTTGATATAATACTCAGTTTCTATATAATTATTTAATTATATAATAATAATTTTATTTGATGGTTAATTTAACAAGTTATTTTAAGAGAAAAATTAAGACAATTATAATTATTGTAATAGGGACTATGCACTTTCATCAACAAGAAGAAATTATCCCGCATAATTGAGGAATTAAATGAGCGGTGAATGAGGAATGTTGCATCTAATCAGAAAAGAGAGGTTGTTCATTTGGAATTAAACTAGATGCTTTCAAGTATTTATAAAACCCCAAAACGAAATTCCAGTCTCCAGTTATAAATATAAATGACACCAACGCCCCAGAAGAATTTGTAGGGTGTCATTTGCAAAACAAATTAAAAAGTTAAAATGATGCAGTTTCAAGATTAACAACTTATTTATTTCCCACTATTTACTGTTCGAAAAGGATATTACTTAACGAATCTAGGAGATAATAATCATTAATTATGGACTAAAATGTAATAAAGTGTAAAAATGAGAAACAGTGTTTACATCCCGTGTAAATGTTAGTTTTAGTAGTTGGCCACTTCGGACAAGTGGAAAATACCCAGAACTGCGTTATTTATTTACCACATAAGAAAACATACAATTTGTTACTGCTATATAACTTGAATGTTCAATTGAGGATATCATGAACATGGGAGCAAAAAATTCGACATGTCGATTCTACATAGGACTTAAAAATTTAATTGAATTGTTTATTTTAATTGGATTGGATACTGTTTTCGTTTAACCTAATAAAGTACGTCTAACAATACAATTGCTACATCAAACAACAACTATTGAGATGGAAGTGATTCTGTAAAAAATATATCATCAAGTGGTAAATCAGGTGAATAGGGCTGCTACGGGCTGAAAAACAATTCCCATAGTAAATTTTCCAAACCATCCCTCTTTCAACGAACGCAATGAGGTACTGTTGTTATCCTGTTGCTGCTAAACTTCAAAGTTCCAGGTCATTTTATAATAAGAAATAACCGTGAAAGTAATTCCTTTATTTAAGATATTGATAAACAATAATTTTAAAAGTAACTAATTTAACAAAAATTTTAAAAATCAATAAACTGCGACTTTTGACGCAAAGCGCTATACAACCGTAAGAAATACAACAAAAATCTATATGAATGATTTTGACTTATCCAAATCTCCGAAGTAACTTTAGATTCTTGGCGTAGCATCTTTTTCTCCATAAAAGGAAATCGGATTATGTAACTTATTTAAATCGCAAAAATAACATATAGTGATGGTAGTATTGGCATGGAAGGAGAAACATGAGAAGAAATAACGCTGGTCGGTTTGCAATAACTGTTTTGAGTGGAAGCATCGGGCTAATTACGAAGTAATATGTTTTCAGTAAACAGGCTCATGTTATTCATAATTATTGTACCGACCCCTTGGCAGTATAGAACTGGAACAAATGATTTTAGAGTGAATGTAGAATTCGACGTACAACTCCTACTTGGATACAACCTAGTTATGAAGTTCGGACCAACTCCTAATCACTATATCAAATTACTTTACCTACCTGTGGAATAAGTCTGAATTAATAACGATGCATTATAGGTTATTTGTAACAATGGTGCTGTTAATATCTTTGGTTTTCAGATATAATGTCAATAAAATGAAGAGGAAAGTCAACTACAGGTTAAAAGCGTAATAGTGTTTTTACATTCAAAAGATTTTGAAATTGAATAACTTCCATTCTCGTTTTTTGCCTATACAGGACATTAATAATATTATGATAATACTTATAGTTACACCATAAAAATAAAATAATCTGTAATCTTGCATAATTTATTTTTCAAGTTATCGTGGTAGAAAATGTTTTAAAAACATGAAATTAGAAGTCTTATGACATGCATTCTTTATTTATAACCAGGCTGTTCTAATTATTTATTAATAAAATATGAATATTCCGAGTAACTATAAAAGTAATCAATTTCAAATTTATTGCAAAGGTTTTAATTAAATATGTATCACCAAATCCGTGTGACCCATTCAGTGCTATTGAACAGTAAACAGAAGACCAATTAGAATTTGTAATATTAAACACCGGACATTGATTAACTAACATCAATTTCAGAACAAATATTTAATATAAATTTCAACAGTTACAAAATTACAGCAAAACATACTTTAAAAATAAATATTATAGTAGATTATTTATATTTCATCAAAATTGGCAATAACATACAATGAAAATAATGGAATCGTGTTGGGATTATTATAAATACCATTCTAATTGAACATGCAGTGTGTCCGCTAATGGATGCACACAATATTAAGCTTTAATTTCATCTATATGAGTTTGGTTTTGCTTATCCGGTAATTTTATTTTTCCGAATCAAGTCCGTTAACATAAAATTTTTATACTCATTTTAACGCTTTTCGTTCACGTAATGACAACAGTAACATCAGAATCGAAGTGCAGCGCAGGAAATTCTTTATAGACAATATAAACACATGAAGACCTGAAAGGGAATTGTGTGGTTATTTTAGCTGAATTTTCATTTATTTTTACGCCACTTTCAAATAAAAAGTGAAATAATAATAATATAAAAACATACAACAAAATTTTACAATAAAAATATTCAATAGCTATACATAATTTATATTAAAAGTTAAACAAATATGTAAACTATAGTTTCAATTCAGCATTTCAAATGTGAAAATGGAACGCCCAGGAACTCCTTTTTGAGTTAATATTCTCACGGATATCTTCATATTTTGAGAAGTTAGTTGATCTCTTCACATGTTTACTATTTGCATGAAATTAACTCCTGTATTAGATTTACCTTTGTAGTACTTATATTAAGCCTACGGGACTTGAACGCCTAAACTTGAAATGAAAACTTTGCTTACGAAAATTTTAAGTTAAGTTACAAAAGTTAGGTTAGGTTTAGTTCGCTTCAGGATATACACTTGTGTTTGTTGAACTGTATTTAAGAAATGTACATTATATTTCTTAATATAAAATGAGCTACAATATTATTATGATCTATGTACGTATGGGAACCCCGCAGTAATGCATTTGGTTTCGTCCATTTATTGAATAATTAGTTACTGTGTCCGGTTCACCGGATCAGTTTCATCCCGAACACTGAAAAGAGGAACGGTTAGTTAGGTTTCTTTTGTTTTGTTTTGAGATTGTCACTTGTGTCCGGTTCGCTGGATCAATGTCATCCTGTACAGAAAAAACGATGAAAGGTTAGCTTTGTTTAAGGATAACCACCTGATTCAATTCGCCAGATCAATCTCATTTATGAACATGAAAGTTTAGAAAGGTATGAAAATTCATGGAAAATCTTTTTCCGTGATTTATCCCTAAAAATAAATGTAATTGCCACTTTTATTACTATATTAAAATTTCAAAGCTATGCTTAAAAGCTCAAACAATTTCGAAAACCTGTAACAAGATGTGCAATAATTTTAACATTATAAACAATGCTTAAAGAACATTTACATGCGTCAAAAGAACGTGTAAATACAACTTTGCAATATTTGTACATTGATTGGAATAATTTGTGGCACAAAATTGATTATTTATTACAAGATTGTGAATTTTTCTCAAATTTATAATCAACGACAAAAGAAAAAACGAGGGTAAGGACCATAATGGCACTCTACTAATTTTCTTATTAATATATCCAATTCTGCGCAATGACGAATTTAGTTCGTACGCGCAATGCATACTGAGTTCTGCATAGAATTCCATACAATTTATATGAAAAATATAATATTATAATCTCCCTCCGATATCCCCTGTTTGATTATAAAATAATATGCAAAATGCAAATACAATGTAGGGTGGCCCAGAAAGGAATGCATATTTTAGCAGAAAATATGTCAAATAGTATCTATTGTTGATATTTTTGCACATAACTTTTAATTGAATAAAAATATTACTCTGAGTTTTTGGACCATCTCTTTTGAATATTTGCAGGAAATAAATGTATTATTGCATTTAGCTAAAACCACTGGAAATCAGGAAATAATTACCGAAGTTAAAACAGCCTCGGAAAGGCCCATGGGGTCTTTAAAGAACCCAGGATATATTGAACCGGGAAATGTCGGGTACGAAATTCCGAGAAAGCACAAATGTTAAAGCAGGGGATACCAGATACAAAATCTTGAGGTAGGAACTCCAAGTATGAATCTGAACAGGGCGAAACTGGATGCAATCCATCTTTTCTTCTTAATAATAAAACTCTCAAGTGAGTATCTATTTAATCATTTGGGCGATAGCACAAATTTCGGAACTCCGATTTTCAAAATTCCCTATAGATATTCGGAAACTTGAAGGTTTATATTTTATAGTAAAAATAAACAAAAAAATTTGCGGAAAATTCATATTTAACCTCCAAAAACAGCCTTTAAAAGGGTACTACTGAGTACTACTGAGTGGTAGTAAGCACACTCACCGTATTGTTTTGAAAGTGAATTTCGTTTTCAGTTGATGTACATTGCATTCACTTGTAATAACTACTTGAAATTTTCGTACTGTTTAGCTTGTAATATTTTTGATCGGTAGTGTAGTTACAACTATATCTCAGCATTGAGTTTTAATAATTATAATACCGATATTAAATTTATTGCTGTTGCTTATCTGGTGTTTTATTTACGAGAAACGTTTCTTTAATAAATCGAGAGCTAGCTTATTCGAAAATCAAAGAGCAATAACCAAAAATAAAGTAAGCTCCTGTTTACAGAAGCTTGCGTGAGACGGTGGCGATTGAAGTATGCCGATTCTATTCAAAATTGTTATCACAGGGATTACGAATTCATCCGTACCTTTTCGCTTAATTGTAATGTTGTCTAACTAAATCCATTTAGTTTCTAAGGCAAAAAATCGTCTAGATATTCTCGCTCCTTGTTTGTTTGCTGTTGAACCTCCCTAGAACGCGTTCGCTACATATTTTTTAGCTAGTAACATAAAAAATTTCCTGTGCACCCCTTAGGCTAGCAATAGACGGGCATCGAAAACGCGGCGTGACGCCGCGTTTTCCGCTCTCGAATGTAACCAATGTATTTTAATGGAAAGCACTAGACGAGCATTTAAAACGTCGCGGCTCATCGGCGGCCGCGGGTGAGACGCTCGCTGTAGCATTGAAAACGCCGAACTCCGGCGGTTTCTCCGTCGCGGGTAACACGCTGGCTATGTAACACATTAGTTTATATGGTGGTCACTACATGAGCGTTGAGTATGTACACAGTCTGTACACCCACCATACAAAATGCTCGACATGAAGAAATTTATTTAAAAATAAATTTTAATCTTTATCAATTTTTTATGCGTGTTAAACAATTTTGTATCATGATACTACTATGGTTTTTAAAAACCAAAATATGAATACGTTTAATTAAATTATTACTGTTCATGATTATTATAGTATTTTAGTAAAAGTAACGATTTTAAATTTTGTTTGATTTTATTCTGATTTATTTATTGTTATATCGATATAATATCGATATATATAGTACGTTCTTTTTATTGATACAATACGGCCAGTTTATAATTTCTCGTTCTTTAGGTACCAAGTACATTTTAAACAAATCTACAATTTCGTTTCATGTTGATACAAAATTAATTTGAATGAGTTGCATTTTCATATTGACTGTACAACCGCTGGTTAAAAACGCCCGTGTAGTGGCTACATAGTTGGGCGTGTAAAACGCGGCGGGTAAAACGCCGCGTTTTCGATGCCCGTCTATTGCTAGCCTTAGGGTGCATGCCTAAATGTTTGGTTTTAGCAACCACACACAGGAAGTTTATGATAAAAAGCTTGTATACGGTGTAATTTATTTATGGTAGAACCTCTAATTTTAAAAAACGAATTTTTATAAATTGTAACCTTCGATTCCATATCCATATCCATAATCCATAGCCGCGTTAGTGGGATTTATTGCCGATCGAAGTTTGGTTTAACAGAGTTATTCTGAGACAGTCACGAGTCAATGTTTATGGTTCCCAATATTACGTCTTTTGGAAGTATTTTGATGTTGTCTTAATTAGTCAAGACGTTACGTCACGTCCTTTTGGTTTAACGATTTAACCTGAAAGTTTATTATACGATTTGGAAGTTGAAGAAAAACAGATTTACCTTTTTAGTTTGTACGTATGGTTAGGTTACCTCTTGGGTTGAGTTTGGATTTGGATTACCCTGTTCTTATCCGTGAGAAGGTGGTTAATGATTACTTTGGTAGAGGCCCAGATAAGGATATACGCTAGTCATATTGAAGAACGCATTTTGGGCTACGACAAATCGTTGGTCAAATCCCTTACCTTGTTTACCTGTCCAGTGGCGGAGCAGCAAATCAGGAGCGTAACGGAGAGGCACGGGCCTACAAGATAAGCATAATTCAATTTACTTTCGCAATTGTTTTTTTTGCGTGTCTATTTGCGCCACTTTTTATGCCGTATTAATTAATTATCAACCTAAATATTTATTTATGTTAGCCTATTAAATGCGTTTTTCAACAACGTACTTGTAATATAAATTGTAATCGCAAACAGATCTGTGCGCGTACGTAAAGTTGTTTTGGGGATATATAGGGTGTTTTATTGCAATATCTTTTATCTTTTATATACTTTTTGTGACTGATTGACTATTAATTTTTGTAAATATATGTATGTGAAGATCGGCAGTTCATTCATTATCTTTTTGCTTTCACGATTTAAGCGTTCAACAGCCAGAGAGTCGAGCGGGAAAAATCGTGTGGCGCCGGGTAAACTATATTTTTTTAGATTAATTTTAGAGCGACCCACACCTCTACTCAAGCTAGTCGAAGCACCGCTCTGTCTGATTAGTTGTTGGATTCACATTCTTTTTTTATTAAGCCACACGAACTTTTATTCGTAACTGTTGGGGACCGCGGGTTACGCTATAAAATAGATGATTGAATTACAACAAAATATGAACACCAGTTTGGAAAGACGTTTCTAGAACGTCACACTGTCACAAAAACAACAAGTGTCAGGATCGTATTCATAATCAATGTCAATCGAAAAAAAAAATCCTATACCTGCCTGTACTTTTTTCGCCAATGTTGCACAGCGCTTTAGTAAATTCAAGGACTTCATCAACTTTATTTAAAGGACCCTTTGGTTAACTAACCAATAGAAAGAAACATGATATTAGTTCTAATAACCAATATAAAATCAGAAGTTAGTGCTCACGACTCATTTTAAGTTTGATAATACCCGATGTTAGGCTTTTTTATTTTCATTAATTTCTAAACTTAAATATTTTCTCAATTTCAAATTATAATTTACTCGTGCATAGTATTAATTTTCCAAGTAAATAATTTACATATCTTATTTTGGTAGTATAGGTTGGGAAGTTCGGTGTTATGATAGTTGTTAAACACATGATTCATTTTAGTCGATACTATAACAACTTTTGAAATACCTTATATATGAATGTGTATTGTAAACAAGCAGAAAGTGAATCACTAACTATTTTAAATTTATCAATTAGTCACTCTTCAGAATTGATAAAAATATTGGTACAATTAGTAACTAAATTTTAAGGTTTGTATTTTTTGGGGTTTGAAATTCTTTGCGACTTAGTATCACTTCTCTGTAAATTTAAAGTTAAAAAACTTAAATGCTTTTTATGACACTGTCAATAAAATTTAAATAAGTTTTGTTTTGAAAAAATATACACTTTTTGTTATACATTTAACAGTAAAGTTTCTCTTACGCTGTCATATTCGTCGTGAGAAATTGCTCTAGGCAGAAGAATGCGATTAAGACAAAAAAGCATTGCGAGTATTTGGAAAATGCTATAAATTCTCTTGTTACTATGGAACACTTTAACTTAGTATTTATTATAAGCAATACTTTAAAAAATTCTTTACTTTAGTTTTAAACGTTATAAGGGAAAAATAATACTCCTATTTATATGTGTCGTATAAAATTGCTTCAGCCAAAAAATGATTTCAGAAAATTAGATACGTGCAGATATGAGAAGTTTTAAATTGTAATCCGTGTATAATAATTTCATAAACTACAAAAAAGCCAATTAAATTGAAAAGCTTATTACGCGTTGTATATTTTGGAAGTATTTCACGGATACCTAATGCAAATTAATGTTGTAAGGGGTGATGTTTCAATTTTTTGAAGTAATCGCTATAATTTCGTAAATTTTCAGGTTTTATACAATCTGACGAATTTAATATCGATCTAAAAACTTGATTGAACTGAAAAACAGACACAATTTCAATCTTCTAGTACAAGAAACTTGAACAAAACATTTCAGATTGAACAACCCCGTTCTGTTTTATGCACTGAGAATGTACCCAACATTTCATGATACTAATTGCCTATAAATAATAATTCTGGTTGATTAAAAGAAAAAAAATTGTTTAATTATTAGAAAAAAAAAGTAACACTCGATGCAATAAAAGTTTTATGGGATTAAACATTAAAATATCTCTAGATTATACTGTCACTGTAGAACAATAAACTCTATCCATATAGATATAATATTTAAATATCAAGGGGCACTTTAATCGTGCTGTCACATTTAACCTCGCTCTGTGCTAAACATATCTGATGCAAATCCCCCTTGCATGGGGGTACGTATATCCCTCTATGATACAACACTGACTCATAGAAAGTTGCTGATTCATGAGACAGACAGGATTAACAATTAATGCATAAGTCACAAACAATTATAATGCGGTGACTAACTTTCAACTGATTTACAAAATATTTGCGTGTAATCGATTAAGAATGCTCCTATTAAAACTTAATTATGTCTAATTATTTTGCAAAGCGGGATTATTTAACCAAAATAAATTTTTTTCTCCAAATAAATGAGAAACAATATTTTTGAAAGGGATGTTCGACATTTCCAATAGTCCTAATTGCCATAAATATAGAAAGTTTTATAAAGCTATAAAAGCTGTAAAAAACGGAAGCAATAAAACGTATGCATAATGAAAATGATCAATACTCGAACATCGTTTAAAATGTTAAATGTATTTGTCGTTCATGTGATACTTTGTGCGGCAACAGAAACTAATAATTATTA
Organism: Podabrus alpinus; assembly: GCA_932274525.1. Lineage (NCBI taxonomy): Eukaryota > Metazoa > Arthropoda > Insecta > Coleoptera > Cantharidae > Podabrus > Podabrus alpinus. The sequence continues at coordinate 58,545,769 of OW026457.1, read as the reverse complement.
TACAGTTATGAAAAGTTGTAAAACCTTGATTCTGAAAATTTTATAATACGAAGTATTTTAAACTTTTCGATAAAGATAAAGAATAGAAGTTACATTATGAAAGTGTATATAGTGGGAAGTCGATATCTGTAATAGACATGATGTATCGCTATTGAGTGAGAAAGGTTGCTATTTGGACTCCCTTAGAAAGTAGTAATGTGGATGTGATTGAGTTTAAGGATAGCAGTGAATGGCGACCGGACGCAGTGCTACGAGTTACCGGAAGTGTGATCGGATTTGTTAAACGGCAGAAGGGATTAGAGCAGATTCTACAACTGGACTACGCTCGACTGCTCCAAAACTCAGCTTAGAACTGATCGCCCGCGTTTGGATTTAGTTTTATTACTAGAATTTCGATCTTTGAATCCCAGATTCCCTAATACCTTTGGATTTCTCCAATTCAAAGACTTAAAAACAATTAAAACAAAAGTTTTAAATCTCTTCCAAGACGCAATTCACATCAAAATTCAAACTGAAGAACCTACTAACGATCGATCATTTCACATAGACGGATTAAGCAAGCTTATGTTTGCTTATTTGTAATTTTGTAGTATAAAAAGTAAGTCGTATATTTTCCAGAAAATTTATTATGATTTACGACATTCAAATATTAATCAAGCAAAAATTTAAAATATAATATCTTCTCTCTGAACATCTTTTTACATAAAAAGACATTACTTCTTTCGTATCCTGTTAAAAATTGAAATGCCTTTTACCTAGCGTTAATAAGTTTTATACCAGTAAATGCATTTTGTAATAGCAAAGAATCCTTTTGATGCTCAGAATTAATGAGCAAAAGGATAACGTCTTAAAATGTAACTAGGTATGTTTAGAAAAAGCTTGTACGTCTGCGAAAATATACAGAGCACCTAAATTAAATTTGAAAGAAAAAATGAAAATAATTTTTAATCTCGAGAACTTTCCACCTACTACGTGTAACAATTTCGCCACATTATGTTCCTCCGTTATTGTAAAATGTTTCGTTTTGACCGTTAATTAAGTTAGATGTACCTACTAATTTCTCCATCTTTTTAATTTTTCCCAGTAAGGGTTTAACTAACAACAATAAAATGAGCTTTGTTTTTATATATTCAGCGAACTACGAAAGCATTTGTTAATTTGCATTTTAGCATTTATTTTGTTTTCTGCACGACTAATTGTGTAAATCATGTAAATCCGCTGTTAAATTGCCCGTGCTTGTATTGTAGAACATTATACAAATAAAAGGATTTCACCGACCGAGCCGATCCTGTTGTTCGTACGCCTGGAGTGTCCGGAAGAAGTGTCGTTTTAACCGGAAGTTATGTATTAATTAATTATAGGGTTTTATTTTCTTCCGGAGTCATCTGTATGATTTACTGTCCTATTTTAAGTTAGTGAAAAAACGGCACTTATAGTTAAAAAATATAACAATTAATAGCGAGGATAACCTTTTTAAGGACATGACAAATTTAAAAAATGATAAAACAAAACACATGAAATCTGTCATCATTTTGCAATTTTACGAAAATACGTTAGCTCTGTCCAATAAACCTCTTTCATATTGGACTTTATTCTAACCCTAAGGATTCAGATCACTTAGGCTACATTTTCTCGTCAAATATTGGATTTATGTTGAAAACCGCACCAAGGGTATTTTTAACTTGGATTTTAGAAACAAGATTACCTTTTAAAATCTTTTATATAAAAAAAATTCTGTTTATATCCTCGTAATGACTATATAAATATTAATCAAAAATTAAATATTAATTACAATATAAATATAATACAGTATTTTGTCATTAAATTCATACAAAGCTAAATTTCCATAGTTGGGTATTCCTCAAAGAACGACAAACCCGAATGAGGAATTGTGAAGACGCTTTATGCGATTGATCTGTCAGCACGAAAGCTCATTAAGTATTTATATAGCCAACTTTGTAAACTTTTAAGAAAAAGAAATATTTTCACTTTTTATTACTTTGTACTTAATAAAACAGAAAGGATGTTTTTCTCTAAATAAATTTTAAAGCATGTTTCATATATAATTTATATTATTTAAATTGTTTCCTATGCTCTTGGATTTTAATAAAACATATTTGATCGAAATTGTATTCGTAATGTGACAAGACCTTCATATTTGAGGTTGTAAAAAATGTATTGTTGCTTAGCAACTTACGAGAGTAAACTGACGCATTCTTATGTTATGAAGATAATTTAGTAAACAATAATTTCAAGGTTCCGTAATTTTTTTGTTTAATAATAATAAATAATTTTATAATAAACCAGAAGAGCAATTATTATTGTAAGATAACTCTTTTCAGTATAAGTGTTACTGTTCATGTAATTATACAAAACTTATCAGTTATCACTTAAATCGAATTAGATTGGAACAATGAGAAAGTTTCGTATATTTTTCTTTAGAGTTCTAATATTTTTTTAATCTACTCACCCAATAACTTGATTAGCGGTATATCGATTAGAAGTATGTACATACCTGTAAATAATAAAGAGAACATTAGTAAAATTTTTTATATAAACAACAACAATATAATATATTTATCCATATTATTTTGACACTGAATAATCAGCATAAGAAAATTCAAAAATAAAATTATTTGTTGATGAAAATTCTAAACATTTTTTCTAAAATAAAGAAATATTAAAGCAGTGGTAAGAAAACTTTGTTACTAGCGATACTTGATAGAAAGAAAGGAATTGTTAGGGAACAAATAAAAAGGAGAAGGTTGTTTCTTTATAGAATATTGTCTAGAAAATCATCTTTGTGAGTGCCGAGAATTCGAATTCGCACAGATATGAGGATCCAAACGGCTCATTTTGAATTCTCTTGCGGCACACTGCACATATAAAAGTTTGCGTACCACTGAATTAAAGAGCTTAGTTGTATTTTTATATAACAAAAGTAAAATATTTTGTACATTTATACCGTGATAATTTAAACCATGTAGAATAATTCGGGACCGAACGATGAGAAAACTAAGGTTTGTGACAATTTTTGGAGATGTAAAAGATAGAAATGAAAGTTGATAAAGATGATATCATTTAATTACATATTTTTCTAATACCTATAAATTCGATAAAAGTAATAAAATTATAAAAAGTTACTTTTTTCTAATAAAATGAACAAAAATTAATATTTCATCCCTGTCAGCCCCGGGCATGGGGCAGAACGGAATACTTCTTTTTTTAAGGTTATGGCTGACAAAGTTTACAGATTAGTTGCGATTCGTCATCGTCACTATCTATTTGTTCACAGGAGTTATGAGCCCACTTTTTACATCGAATACACGACATCGAACACTCACTTGAAACTGAATACAATTTTTCTCAATATAAATACAATGTATCCTCATCTTCTCAGGAACATCTTAACACTTTTTCGTTTTATATTTACTTTCTTTCTTATTTTCATTGTATTATTATCCTTTCTTGATTTTCTAAGCTTTTGTTCGTCAGTTTAACGTGGTATACCCCCTTCTACCGCAAATTCGTTTGAACATCAATCAAAATTTCTTAACCACCTCCGGCCATATTGCATTTTACAAATTGTAACGTCGTAAAAAACAAAGAATTAACCTTAAGCACGTGCAATTTAAAACTTAAACATTTAGGATGTACCGAGTGTTAATAAATAATTCTAACGGTTTTGGTCGATTCTAACGCGAAATATACCACCTACCTCGTTCTACCCCGGTATCTCATTCCGTCCCGGTCTACCCTACATAAACTTTTACTTTTTTTTTGTTTTAAACTTTTATTGCATGAATTTTCCAGTAGAAAACTCGCATCTAAAAATTTCAAAATAGTGCGTTTCAGGTAAGCTAAACACAATAGAAATTCAATCGATTCACTTAAACTTTAAAATTTATAATGCACAGTCGTAATACTGTTTTATGATATAAAGAAATTTTGGTGGCAGTCAGCTAGCGCCCACCACTCCAAATAATTTGAAAATTTCCTATTGCAAAAAGGAAGGTTTATATTTATAGTATACTGTAAAAATGTTATGTGCTAATGTATATAGTCAAAATTTTGAAATAATCGAATTTTTTTTTGAAAATTTACATGTAAAATTTAACGAGATTCCGCGCGTCGCTCATTCTGTTGACAGTACGTGTAGTATCAATGACCCTAACACTTAGAGTATTTCGCACCGGCCCGTCTCCAAGAAGCCATGTTCGATAACAGTATTATTCAAAACGAACAATTCGGCTTCCGTGCTGGACACAGCACGACCCACCAAGCCCTCCGATTAGTTGAGCACGTCACACAGGCACTCAACAAAAAAGAATTCACCGGCCTAGTGCTACTCGACGTATCGAAAGCTTTCGATAAGGTCTGGCACGAAGGCCTCCTGTTCAAAATGCTTCAATCTAAAATTCAAATTCCACTAGTCCGACTTATTGCCTCCTACCTCCACGACAGAAAACTCCAAGTCAAACTCATGAACACTAGATCCACAAAGCGCCCCATCACCTCCGGGGTCCCCCAGGGTTCGATCCTTGCAGCTTCACTGTTTAACATCTTTATGAGCGACATTCCAACCCCCTCAGATCCCGCAACAAACATTTCATTATATGCAGATGACACTGCAATATACACGTCCTCAATCCACCCGGACATAGCCACAACCCGCCTCCAGGAGGCGATCAACGATCTCGGGAGGTGGTACGAAACTTGGCGCATCGAGGTTAACTCGAGCAAAAGTTCCGCGATCATGTTTCGAAATCGTTGCAAGCCTCACAAGTCCAGTGTCTGGATGTTTGAGGAGCAAATCCCCTGGAAAACCAAGGTCAAGTACCTTGGCGTTACCATGGACCGACGTCTCAAATGGGACGCTCACATATCCTCCGCAACCGGTAAAGCCAAATGCCTCTTCAATAGATTGTTCGTCCTCATGAACAGTAAAAGTACCATGTCCCCCGCTAACAAACTAAGATTATACAAAGCCATAATCCGCCCGACAATGATTTATGCCTCCCCTGTCTGGGGATACGCACGCCCTAGGGCCATAAATAAACTTCAAGTCATTCAAAACAAAAATCTCCGAGCTATTTTCAGCGCCCCCTATTACGTCACTAACAGGCGACTACATGCAGACGCCAAACTAGATCTTATTAACACTCTTAACCGCAAACATGCCACCAATCTTTACAACAAATCCAAATTTTCAGAAAACCCACTAGTAAATCAACTAGGTCAATACAACCCAACCGACTTCTTCATTCCCCGTCCCAAATCACTCCTGACCACGGACAACTCCTGACCATAACTCACCCCCACACAGACTAATGTATGTTCACAGGTTTAACTTACACAAATTCTCTTCGAAAGTGAATTTATTCACTAGATTTGTGTAATTTTTCGATCAATTTCCACAAGCTTCGATAAATCACCCCCCATAGTATCACTACAATCCCACTAGTCGCCATTTCTGACTAGTTCCAAGTAGAAGCCACTCACTTCGAGGTCATCAATAGAAATTATAATTTCTTTCTTCGAATTAGGGACTCTACTATATCGGCAAACGTAAAAATTTCTTTTTCTTCACATATCTCATATTCACAGTCACAGCCCAGGTTTCTAACCAGTCAGTCCGCCAAGCGCCAATTCCCAGAGACCCACCGGTCTCTACAACTTCCAATGTCATTAATGTATTCTTTCAGATGAAGGAGAAGGCCGGCCATGCCGGGATGCTCCATCAAATACATATCAGGTAAAGGTAAAGGTAAAGGTTCGCACCGGCAGTAGCATCACGTCTCTCGTACTTGTAACATCGATTATTTTTTGTTTTACGAGATTTTTTGGGGGTTTATGTTCCCGGTTTCCTTAATCCCGGTTTTCTTGATGGTGGGCGCTTCAAATTTGTTTAGCTATCTGGCACGGAGCACCGACGGCCATGAAAAACCGGCCGGCCTGGCGGAGCCAGGACGGCTTGGGTTTTTCGATGCATACAGTTATGGCCGGGCCGGAACCACCCTAAAAAGTAATTAGTACCATCAAAACCGGCCGCGGGGCGTAGCCCCGCAAGGTCTAGGTTTTCCCCATAGTTCTTTATGTTTATTTAGAGACCTAATACATGTAAAATTAAGGTACTTTCAGATTGATTTTTCTCAAAATTTTGACTATACATTCGCACATAAAATTTTTACAGTATACCCTATTAACCTTCCTCTTTGGTATAGCGAAATTTTCAATCGATTTCGAGTGGTGGGCGCTAGCTAACTGTCCCCGAAATTTTAAATAACAGTGACACTTGCAGAGTTCAACTTCACATTGAAGCACATCGGTTTGTATAGGAACAAATTAGATCTCAATAAGAACTTGATATAGTATTATATGAATGCATCAATAATAATCAATCATAATCCTGATTGAAAATAATAAAAACAAATTTGGAAAAATAATATTATAATCTAATATCCGCTAAATCGTAATTAAGGGATTATAACGGAATAATAATTATAGTACGTAATTCTTCAAGATAATCATAGTTAAACTTATTATTTGAGTACAAAAATTATTGAGTATTCCAATTATAAATTTAACCTACATTAACTCAAATGAAATTAATATTCGCCAATTATTCTAAAGCAAAATTTACATAGAGCGTATACATATGATTTAACGAACATCGAAACACAATTGAGGACACCCCAAATGTGAAAAATGTATTTATTTAATAGGAAAATATCCAGGACTTGTAAATGTATACTCGAATTTTTAATTAATAAACTCGAAATAATCGTTTAATTCGCTAAGTAAACTCAACTGATTAAGCCTACAAAATTCAAAAGATAAGGTGATGTCAATTTTGTTTGATCTTTTATTTGCTTTTTAAATAATGTAAGCGGCCAAGTTTTTGATATATATCGCTTTATCATCTCCGATACCAACAAAAGTAAATAACCTACATAGAACGTGGTGATATACCTTTGAGGATATGTCAAGTTTACATGTTCACACTCAACTGCTCTTCAATTCAATTTATTTTATACTGCCATTTCAATACGAAACTTTTTAAATAGAGTTTTTAAAACTAATTTTCTAATGTAACTTTTCAACATCACTGAAATATAAAAGTTTAATAGCATTTTATCTACTAACAAAACGTAAAAATAGTTAAAATAACTAAACTAGTAACTTTTTTTATTCTTAACTAGAAAAATATGGCGATAATATCATACAACTGTCTATAGTATGTAAATTTTAAAAATGGAAAGTCATTAGTTATCATTTCTAATTGCTACGGTCGTTTCAGTTACTAAATTCGATCAATTGACTTGAGTAGTTCAATATTATACTCATATTTTCCAATCAAAAATAATGTTTAAAAGGTTTTGTTGGAACCAATTAATAATTACTTTGATTTCCTTCAATGCTGGTGGCGAATAGAACGCTAAACATCGCGGCTAACAAACCCAAGAGGTAGAGAGCTGCAGCTGAATACCATTAATAAAAATAAGTTGGATTACTTATCTACGGATGAAACTCTCTGATGGAAATAAATTTCCTCGCTTGACCTATCGCCAGATCATTCTCCAATTATACTTGCTCTTACCTCCCAAATATCCTGCAGGCAAAAACCTCCAGATCCCTATAATACAGCCACAAACTGCAATTATTGTAAATCACTAGTAGATGAAAATATCAATACACAACTATCGTTAAAAGCGGACGAAGATATAATAGATGCAGTCAAACACTTAAATAACGAAATCCAGAACGCTGCATGGAAATCCAGTCCTACTGAAAGAATGACAGCAGAACCAATCCATGACTGCCCGGTCTACACAAAAAAGTAGTGGTAAAAAAGAGAAGACTCAGAAGAATATAGCAAAGTACGCGACATCCAGAAGACAAGACGAAAGTAAATACAAATACCAGAACGCTAAAATGATTTACTCCAAAATCAGCAAAGGTCAGATTACACACCAATATTTATCGAAACTTACAGCCACTGAAGTTTATGGAAAACAAGAGAGAACTTGAAGCGAATATGTAAACCCGTTCTTCCAATACTTAAAACAGATGGTAATTGAGTAAGAAATAACCAAGAAAAAGCAGACACGTTTGCATCCTACGAAATTTATAGTTTACTAGAAGCACCACTTCAAGGAGAACTTGCGATTAAGGGCCGGTTCCGCCAACTCTGATTAAATACTTTAATCGTGATTAGTTGGAGTTAATCACGGTTAAATGAAAAATAACTCAAACTCTTAAAGCGATTTTATCTTTACTTAATGCCAGAGGAAGTAATTCCAAAACATCAATTTTGCTTGAGAAAGCATCACGTCACCATTGAGCAGATGCATGGACTTACTTAACTAATGAACCAAGATGTGGAAGAGAAACTATATTGTTTAATTGCATATCTGGACGTGACGCAGGCATTTGATCACATGTGGCATGCTGGATTATTGTATAAAATTAAAACCAAACTACTGCATTCATTTTTGAAAATTTAAAAATCTTATCTAGCAGATACAATATTCAAATATCACAAAAATCAAATATCAAGCCGTATTTGACTGTATGTCTTCGGAAGCTACTATATTAATGCTAATACTAAAGTTGAGAACTGATAAATATTTGGTGTGCTACCATTTGACAGTCATTTGTACGATTTCCGTCAAGCTAAAGCCCTCTGTAAATCGATATTGAAAATACCTCTCATCAGGCAGCACTTGAATATTATCATTTACCTATAACTTTTGCAGCTTGCTGCTAATAGTTTTCGTATTGTTCCCGCTCGCGCAGAGCTGTAATTCTCCAAACAAACCACGGAAGTGATAAATATTTGGGCGTCTTGCCCTTTGTTACCGTCGAGCAACATTCGATGATCATTACTTCCCTAGTGCTGTTAGGCAAAATAACAACACCCTTCTGCAGATAAAATGTTTATTATTGGAAGCGGGTGGTAGAGAGAGTACGGTTAGAAGATTGTTATCAACGAGATGAAATAATTAAACAATATACCTACCTAATAAATTAAAAGATTCGTGAGTCAACAGTGAACTAATTCAGATATATTCTACCAGTGTTCCGACAAAAATATTTCAAGATGGCGAAAAAATCAAAAAAGAAGACTATGGTCACCCCCAACTTTGTAAGATCCTATTAAGATATCAGATACATACCCACGAGGTACAAGTACCACCAGGCCAGTAATGGCCGTTACAAAACTGACTGATATAGGTATATGCCAATCTAAAACGTCAATTAGCTGAAGCCAAAAAATATAGTTAAAACCAAGCTGAAAAATTCAGCACCTTAGAATTAGTTTTGACGGCTGAACAGGAAACCCTGGAGATTGAAAGAATAGCTGTGGTGGTCGAAAGTAAAGTCATCGCATTGATTCACACCTCTGAACCGCAAATCCATCTCCAGCGGTATGGTCTTACTAGAAGATGGCATATGGATTAACAAGCACGTCAATCTGGCCCAAACAGACAAAGACGATCCACTGATCCCAGGACTCAACGTCTCTTGCCCGGTTGGTCTGCTGCTTTCAAGAAATTCTGTTATTCCCTCAGATCCTCTTTCCCATCTCAAACGTTCTTATTAACCTATACGACAAGATGTAAACTAGAACGGGTCGTCTTTCTCGTCTTGAAAGATGTCACACAAGATGTCAAAGATGAAAGATGAAAAATCACAAGAGATGCCTGGAACCTGCGCCAACTTCGACGGGCCACATCCGGAAAGGTACTACGGTCGCCACAATTTTCAAATCCGATGTCCAAAACAACAAATCTTACAGCATCAATCAATCTAATTAATGCAAAGCAAAGCGAGCCAACACACACCTTGGCAACGATTCTTGTGATCTTAGCATTCTTTATAACCAATATCTTGGCAACTGTGGCATTGCACAACATACCAGCTTGTACCATTCTGATATCGTAGTCCATCTGAAATTCATGTTTGCATAAACTTAAAAATCAAGGACTAAAACCAAAATCAGATTCAACAAACCCTCCCCTCCCCAAAAAAGATATTCCTAGAATGGATAAAAACGATAAAATACACCTAGAACACTTTCAGAAAAAAATTTAAATATCAACCAAACTCGATACTGCTGCCCGTAAAATCAACGCCAGTCAAAATCTTGAAATGAAGGCGAAGCCAGAAAATAAATTAAATAATTAATAACAATTAAAAATAATGAAAATCCACATTATGCATGTTAATATTTAATCATAAAATAAGATGTAATTACACATGTAATTTATGAATTTTTAAACAATGAATTCCGTCCTGAAAAACCAGTATATTTCAATTTCCGTTCTAGATAGATATTTCAGCAGTTAGCAAGCTAATTTAACATATGTAATAAAATTCAAATCCAATTTGATTATAGCTTTCGACAATTGTAACTATTTTTTATTCAATACATTTATTGAAATAATTAAACATATTTTCGACAGCTGCTATCATTATAATGTAATCAAATTTCATTACAGCTTTATTTGTTAATTTATATGGATAAATTTTTAAATAGCCGCTTATAATTTTATTTATCTATATACATTAATATAAAACATATTATTATAGTTTGTTTGTATTCTGAAACATATTATAAAAATGTCTACTCAAAAAAAAGGTATTATTATTTTAATGGCTGATAAACTGGCATATTTAATTTTTTATTGGGGCTACTGAATTATAATTATTCAGAGTATACTTTGTTATAAAGTTTATCATTATTATTGTCAATAATAATAGGCCAAGTCAATCTACCCTATTGATGTATAATAATCTGTAATTGATTAGCCTTTATTGTCAACTTAAAATGACTGAGGTTGTAGGCCGAGCGTATATAACCTTTACGTACATACTACAAAATCATGGCTATTTTAAAACCGCATTTTAACCTTTTTAACTGTACTAAAAACCCTCGATATTTTAATTAATTAACAAACTAGGAATTTAGTGGATCTTAAGAATGTTTATGCAAAGTTTTAGAAGAATAAATTTTTTAAACATGAAATTAGAACCCGTATAATAGAAGTCTCACTACGCTCAACTTAATTATTATGGTTATTTTAAAACCGCATTTTAACCTTTTTAACTGTACTAAAAACCCTCGATATTTTAATTAATTAACAAACTAGGAATTTAGTGGATCTTAAGAATGTTTATGCAAAGTTTTAGAAGAATAAATTTTTTAAACATGAAATTAGAACCCGTATAATAGAAGTCTCGCTACGCTCAACTTAATTATTATTATTTATAATTTTGTATAACATATAATTTTATTTATGTTAGTTTATAAAAAGGTTACAGTTGGTCTGTAATACCAACAGGAATAATTGACACAATAGACAGTTTTTTCTCCAATAAAACTCAAGAACATGTCCATATTTAGTCCCTTCAATAAACATGTTGATAAATATCATAAATAGAATTTAATTTGAGTAAAAAATGGTAAAATACATATCGAATACAAAAACCAATATTCAAAATACTCGACTATGAAGGTTCAATGACAAAAAACACTTCATTATCGGATATCCTTAAACAATAACAAAACATCGTTAGGGACAAAAACAGTCAACCTATCCCGCTGTTTAGTGCAACATTAGAAATACCAAGTTTAATGCTTATAAAGACATCGTACCCAATTTTACACTTGGTTTCAATCTGAATTATTTATTGTAGCACTGAATTATTCGCTTACAGCAGAGCCATCTGTCTTGGAAATGTGAACAAAAGTAGAACACTAAATTTGCTTTATTTCTGTTTTTTAAATTTTATTTTCAAACACTTTTTAGTCAAGACAAACTGCATAATTTACGAACTTTCAAAAGACATTCCAAAATTCAAGGAAATCAAATGGAATGGATACAAAGTAAAATAATATTTAATAAAATAAGTAAGGTGAAAATAATATTAAAGCAATAATATTCGCATTATTTCCACATGATAAACTCTAACAAATCCATCAACATTTTTCAGATATGGTTCCATCATAAAATCGTGGTGTAATTTCCTCTGCAAATTAAAAATTAAAATCTACAACAACACAATAACATAAAATTCTCGTATAGCTTCAACTGCAGATAATCGTAATCAGAACGCGGAAATGAAGGACAGTTTAAAATTGCTCTTTGTTTTAAAGCAAAAAAATATAATTTGTGTTAACGCGCAGTGTTAACAGTGGAACATAAAGTTGGCAGAGTTGTCCTCAAGTTTAACTAACTTAGGTCAAAAAATTACTTTTTAAACGAGCTTAAATTGTTCCTTTGTTAATTTAATTTATCTGAAATTACTAAAAAGAAAAACGTAAACCCAGATCAAAATTTTTTATGATGTTGTGATTTACGCAAAAAGTTTTGGTGGTTACATCCATTTAATGACATTTCATTTTTTTTTAATAAGGAACTTTTACAATGCAATAATCCTCGAAATGTTTTCAAGTTATTTCTATAAAAAATAATTTTAAAATGTTTAGTGTTCAGAAATAAACCTCATAAAAAACTACAGGTTTACAACCTTATAAAGTTTTATAATATTAAATCAGAACTAAGTTTTCAGACAGTTGAATAAAGATACCTATGAATTAATCAAAAGTTGCTTTGCGTGTTTTGCTTTATTTATTGCCAAAAGTCAGGTTTTCCACTAGAAAATTGCTTGTTAATTTAATTTACTAAAAATTTTGAAAATACCTTACAACAAAAGATTAATACGAAAAATTATGAATAACTTATAGACTCTTGGTAAAACTTTATTCAGCTTTTACCAAATAATATATGTACGTTACAATTTGTTTCATCATTGATGTTTTCACATCTATAGAAAACTTGAATAGGTTTTGTAAGCGTAATTTTCATACCCAATATCAAAGTTTGCTTTATAACTTGGACCCAAGTGTGTCAAAAAATGTTGCTATTGGTGACTAGCGTCGGGCGCTTTTACACGTTAATAATTTGGATAATTCTGATATCCTCGGTTTCAGTATTTTATATTTTATATGTTTGCAATTTTTATTATTTCAGTAGTTCGTAGATCAAATTTATATACAATTGTAGAAGTACGCAGTTTAAATGTTTTCAGTCTGTATGAAAAAATTATTTACACAGTTAAATTACTAACAAATTGTCCTTACGGAGATCCTGATGGGCATTATTAAATATGGAATATTTGAAGCATGCTAATTTGCTTATTGAAATGTTATACTTGTAGCGAAATCTAAATGTTTGCTAATAAGGGTAAAGTTCGTTGACTAATAATTGGTTGAGTATAGTTAATTATTCAGCACAGAATTTTTTTAATTATAGTTCGATGTTCTGGACTATTAAAAGTCAATCGATCTGTGTAATAGTAATTAAAACATGTAATTTGCATACTTCAACTTGAGCGTTTACGTCAGTGCCAGTATCAGCGTCATAAACTATATATCCAGTGATAGTCGACTTTAAAATTTCTATGGGGTTGCAAGTATTTAGATCTAAGTCTTCTTTTCAGAACTGGGATAACTACAAAACTAATAATAATAATAATAAAATGATATAGCAACGTCACCCTCAAATTCTTCGAGCAGTAATTTTATCAAAAACCAAGGATCAGTCTAATCGCAGTGATAATTCCATTCAGGGTCAAATTTTGGCATTTCGACCAATCAGCGTGCGTTATTTTACATTTGAGGATTTTACCTCCAGGAATCAAACTATGTTTATATGAGGTTTCAATATACATTAAAAATCCTTTTTGATACTCAAGGAATTATCGTAATCTGTTATTGTTCTATAATAAGCGTATTCAATCATGATGGCCATTAGTATTGTGAATAAAAATAATATTAAATGAATAAAAAAATATATAAATGAGTAGTATAAATGAGATTTATACTACGGTGGATACGTTTAATGTATAAAAGCGTTATTTGAATTCTGATTTGATACATAAATGAAACTATTAATAGCGCCAACAAAATACACCAACATGTCCATAGAATTTGACTACTATGGTATGAAAAGATTACTTACATTTATTTTTGTTGCTAAACGAAAACAGCAGTATTTTAAGTAAAATTAAAAATTACATTATAATACTTTCTCAACTTTTAATAATTACTTTATTACTCAGTTTTGTTTCGAAAATGATGTGCCATACTTGACAGGTCATCCTGTACAAAAATAATTGTGAACTAACTTATAGAATTATGTTGAGGAATTTTTCAATTTCAATCAAGCATTTCCCATTCCAATCGGAATATTTTTTGGTGGATCATTCTCGTTCTTTCTCTTTTACTTTACAACTTAACTTATTGGCGGATTGTTGATGTTCACCGGGGGGCTGCACTAAGAAATTCTGTCAAGTATGCTATTTGAACCCAGAAGTTCCGCGCCGTACCTCAACCAGAAATCACACCAAGCTCCTGCTTTAGTTCTAAGGAATAAGTCATTATAATCTATAAGTAGATATTTAAAAGTTAAATCTAGCAAGAAACTCATATTGAAGTGTTTGATGTTTGTCATGATGTTTCGATCATGTTCTTGATTTTACAAACTTCATAATGGCAAAATGAAAATATGTGATGAGTTTTTTATTAATGTCACCGATAATTCAGAAATAACACAGAAACTAAGTAAAACACAAAAATATATTGCTGAACAAATACACAATTGGCAAAACACATTAAACTTGGAAAAATAACAGGAAATAATAATGCATTCATACCGAGCGAAATTTTTAAGATGATTAATTGTTTGCCTGGTTACTTGTTATTCGCCTTCTCGATGCATTTCATCGGTTGCATTTTAGACGGACGCGTACGTAATTGATAATGGCTCGGCTTAACTGATATACACGGTGTTACAATCTCCCCCTTAGAAGTGGGCTTACGGAGTGGTACACTTCTATTGGAAAAAGGTGTGGTCTTCTTCAGGCGACCTCTTCTTCGTAGAAATGAGATGGCTAAAGGAACAGCTGTGGCAGCCGTATGGGTTGTTCGGATTTTTGCAAACGGCGTGGACTGTTTGCTCGTAAACGTGAGTGGTGAGTCGTGGCATTCGTAGAGAATGGGTGCGATCTTTGACCTTGGGACGATGAAAGAGTCTTCGTCTCGGTCGGGATCGGGGGTCTCCCCCTGCATTAAAACAGCCTCCTTTGTGTGGGCGGTATAAGGCAGTGAAAGGTCAGCTTGTCGTAAGATGGGTGTCGTTACGACTGGTACAACATAGGGTGATTCGCACTCTTCTATGATGTCTTCTGCGAGCATCCGGTCAAGGTCTTTCTTGAGGAACGCTTTTTTGGCCGGCGTTAGCCTGTATGGTGGAACAGCAATGGGCGTCTCGTCGGTGAGAGTGATCGTGTGTTCTGCAAAAGGCGTAGGCGCCGAGTTAGGTGAGAATACGATAGCATACTCACGAAATAAGGTAGAGATTTGGGTTCTCTGGGTTTCGTCCAGTTCTCGTCCTTCGTTGTCCCGGAGTGTGTGGGCTACAGCGTCTAAGGTTGTAGTGGTGGCGACATCGGGCAACTCTTCGGCGAACTCGAAACGGTTGGTGGGATGATTTCCATAGAACCATTGTCCATTTTGGAAGTCGAATACCATGCCAGCGGAGTGGATGAAATCGATGCCCAGGAGCATTCGACTTTCGGTGTGTTCGGGGATGGCAATCAACGTAACGGTTGTGGTGTGGCCTTCGATGGTGATGTCCACCTCGAAAGATTTGGTCAGGACGTTTCGTTTGATGCCGTCGGCTAGTTTGATTTCCATTTGTGCTTCGGTGAAAGGGCGTCCTTCTTGAAGGAGAATTTTGTACAGTTGGTTACCAGCGATGCTGCGTCTGGAACCAGTGTCGAGACATGCTTGTCCATTGCGGTTGAGGATTCGTACTCGTACCATGGGACGTGGCGTTGAGACGGTTTTGAATTCTGTGGAAGAAAAGATGATGTCCACACTCTCGGTTTCTAAAGAAGCTTGAGTCGTGGTGCACGAAGGGCAGTTGCTCTTCACGTAACCTGGTGTTCCGCATCCCCAGCAGGATAGTTGGGATTTTTCAACCTTGACCGTCGTGGTCGTAGGTTGGGGAACGGTTGCAGCAGCTTTTTCCCTACATTCGGTCTCTGTGTTTCGGGTCTCTTGTCTTTTCACCGTCATTTGTGTGGAAATTTTTGCGGTTGGGGTCATCTCTCGGTTTGCATCTTCGATGTTTCTTGCTGCCTCGAGCAATTCTCTGAAGGTTGTGTTTTTACCGGGTGAGAGCCTTTTCCGAATTTTCGGTTTTAATAGTCCGAATACCATGTCGAGTTGAGCTTTTAGTGGTAGTTCGTATGGCAGTTGTGCGATCAATGATCGAATGTGGCAAGCGAATAGTTCACTTGTTTCGTTTTCTCGCTGCTCACGAGAAAAAATCTCTCGGAAAATGAGGTGAGGGGGTAATCTCCGTGAAAAAGCGTTTTTCAAGGAGGAGATGGCTTCATCCCATGTAGTTATACTACTTTTCACCCCTTTCCACCAGGTTCCGGCGGTGCCCTTTAGGAGCATTGGCAAACCTCGCAACGCGTTTTCGTTGGTGACGAGCGTGCAATCTTTGTACGTGATTGTGGCGTCGAGGAAAGCATCTACGTCGCTTTTTGCGGTACCGTCAAATCGCGCGGTGCACTTTGAGAAATTTCCGGTATACATAGGTGTGACGGCAGCTGGTTGCACAGCTGAGGCAGTTGTGTGTGTTGGTTGAATTTTAGCAAGCAACAACGCGAACTGTTCATTCGTAAACGCGAGTGATGGGGTCGCACCTTGTATATTCGTGGATTGGTTTTCTACCGTGTCGTCGAATTGCGATTTTTTTGGCATTTTGTGTGGATTCGTTTGAATCGGGTAAAGTTTTTTTCACTGAATGTCTTTCGTATTGTTTTTGCACGTATTGATCGGCCACTTTTGCGCGGATAATTACACCGGAATGGCACTTTATTTTTGCAATTTTAATAGTTTTTTGTTACTTACAGTTTTGTAATCGGCTTACGTTGGAGCGCCACTTTGTGATGACGTTATTTTTATCGGCCCCACGTTGGGCGCCACTTTGTGATGAGTTTTTTATTAATGCCACCGATAATTCAGAAATAACACAGAAACTAAGTAAAACACAAAAATATATTGCTGAACAAATACACAATTGGCAAAACACATTAAACTTGGAAAAATAACAGGAAATAATAATGCATTCATACCGAGCGAAATTTTTAAGATGATTAATTGTTTGCCTGGTTACTTGTTATTCGCCTTCTCGATGCATTTCATCGGTTGCATTTTAGACGGACGCGTACGTAATTGATAATGGCTCGGCTTAACTGATATACACGGTGTTACAAATATAGATCAAATTAATTTAAAATTTTCCGAAATTTCTATAAATTCTAAATTTTCGCACATTTAATAAATTCATTTATTTTAAATGAGGTTAGTTTTAATAAGTAATGTTCCAAAAGATATAAATAATAAATATTAGAACAATGGTTCATTATATAACTACAATTAATTCTATTATAAAATTACATCATGTATACATCTCGATTACCCGAGCTAATATGGGGACGAGAAGGAATATTTTATCGATTGGATTTAAAATATCTGAATGACCATTGTGAACGCGATAATTTTAATGGTTGCCAGACAGTTGCTATTACGGTGCCGTACCATTTCAAAGGTAACGAGGAAGAAAGCGGTTACCATGAATATGAAACATTTACTGGAAAATACCAAGAAAAATGGTATACGCTGTTACCTTACAAATCGCAAACAAGACACCTTCCGAACAAAACTAAAAGGTTGACTAGCTCTAGCCGCGAAGGGGTGGGTGGATTGAACGAGCAAAAGGGCTTGTGACGAAACGTCGCGATTTGATGGTCTCACATCAACGATTGGGCGGTCCACAATCGTGATTCTGGATGTTGTCGCTAACAGGGGGGGGGGTAAATTTACAAGCGGAGTATTTACATGGGCGCCACGTGAACAAAACCGGAGTTTATTCAAAGGGGGATGTAAAATCGCCCTTCCAAGCTGGTTCAAGACAGCTTGCTGATTCGTCGCGTTGACTCTCACACTGGTGACATCTCTTTGGATAACCTTACCTTCACAATCGATAGATTTTACCTTGGCAAAAATAGCTAAACAAAACATACATACGACGACAATAAAACACATAAATAAACAATAAAGTAGATATAATAAAAATGGAATAAACAAGGACAGTTGACAAGTTACAACAATTGTACAATCAAATTTACAACCACAATTGTCGAATGATAAAATATATACACATGACTTGATTAACATAAGAGTTATCGCTAAAAAAAATATGAATGTTGAAAGTCAAACAGCTGTTCACCAAAATGGAACAGGTGAAATTGTTGGTTTACTGAACCACAAATCTTAAATGCAAAAAAAATCCCCATACGTGGGGGTATGATCATGACATGAAACACAAATTTCTAATCGTTACATTACTTGCAATAAACAAACTTTAAATATCAACACTGTCAACATATGCGTGGTAACACCACATTCAAACGAAATATTAACACATAAACAAAAGAATACAAGAGAGCGAATTCGACTTTCCACGGTGGAGCAAAAGGCTCCTTTAAATTTGAGGTCAATCGACCACAAGATACAAAAAAATACTTAATAATAAAACAATGCGTACGTAATATTTTACAGGTAGGCTCCTATCGTAGGAACGGTCTTCCAAACAGATATTTTCCCCAGCGTGAGAATAATAACATTAAATGTCGGTAGGTAAAGTTCTTCCAACAATCGAGATGACACAGACTCGGTAGAACGGAATGCTTCGATAAGGTGGGTTCGTTATTAAAAACAAAGGTGGAATGCTCCACGATTTCCAAACTGACTAGATACGGCCCTGTCTTTTATTGACAATAATTCGCGCCAACCGTAACGTAATCTGGTTCCATTAATTGTACCACGAAACAAACCATGAAGTAATTTGATCGAAAATGTTCTATGAAGTTGTTTATGTTTAAACAATACAATTTAAACTCGTTCAAAAGCGGCACGAAACATTTCATTAAAGCCACGAGAATAATTTACAATGACGACGATAGCGGTCCGGAATATTTAGCTTACACAATGCATCTGGTTTAAATCGCGTTGATAAAGTACAACGAAACTAATGTTAAATAGCGTCAAACTTAAATGGTTTAATTTACACAGCGAAGATGGTTTTAAATTTGCGTCAACAATATTTAATTTAACCGACGAAAATGGTTTAAAATAACATCGATAAAAAGCGGAAATGGTTTTAAATGACGTCACCATTATTTAATTTAAACAACGGATAGTTGATAAGAGCGTAAATGGTTTTAAATGACGTCAACAATATTTAATTTACACAGCTAGGATGGTTTTAAATAACACCAACAATATTTACTTTAAAGCAACGACAAAAATAGTTTAAAATTGCGTCAATATTAAATGCAAACTTGCCTGAATTTTACACTAACTATATTTTCTCTCGATAATTTAATTTACTTTTCGGTGATAGTTTAAATTTCACCTTAAACGTTAGTCGGTAGCCCACTTCTAGCATAGCGACCCGCTGCACTGTGGGTGATTCGTGAATCTCTATTAATTGCATCGAAATGCATCGCTTATATTTGGTTCCTCCCGAAAAATCTACGCAGCGAAGTGCATTTAGGGGACTCTAAGATTCTCCTTACGTGGTATAACGACGTGCTGATTCGACATGAAACAAGGATAGGATTCGTAACCTCACACCTAATTGGTCCGAACTTATGGCAGGATTTCCCCGTCAAATTAAATAAAACGTAAAACGAGCCGTGAAATTTGCATCGACATGTGGCATGCATGCTTGTTTTTTGTGACCAAAGTTAAGTCGTTAATGACATTGCAAGCCGTGTTTTAGCATTTTTTGTTGTTTTGAAGCGAACAAATTTCAACATAAGATTGAGATAAAGCTGGATTTTAATGTTTTTTAAATATGCCAGGCGATAAAATTTGAACAACAACCTTTCATAAGTGCACGTGTTTGAAACAAATGTCTATCTACATCTATTCTACTTATAAACGTCCGTACGTCGATATCTCGTGTTTCTAACATTACATATAAATTTAACTGCGTGAATACAAAATCAGTTCGTTATTCCAATGTGCATAATCAGCACAATTTTTCCCCGAGAGTTTTATGCTTCGTCAACATACTTTGTCGATAAAACATTGGAGCGGGAAAATTTTAACTAAGATATTTGATTGTATAAAGTTTAATTTAAAAATACCGATTTCAAATTAGCCAACTAATTTTAAAATTTTAAAACATTACTACAATGAGAATAATTTACTCTATTTTAACCAAACAAAACTGCAAAAAATTTTAATTGCGCGCGAGCGTAAAATTCTCGTGACAACGCCGTAAGCTACAAAAATTGCGAAAATCTCAATTTCAAGTTTACAGTGGACGATTGCCTTTTTCTCCTCTACCTTCTTTTATGTAAATTGAAAATTTTACTATGTTCAAGATTTCTGGAAGGGCTATGCCAAAGTGGAAAATTTAGAACCCTACGATCAAAATGTATACATTTATGAATTTATAGAGCTCACAGTTATTCACTCATTACGGTTAGCCGCATTTCTCATCCAGGACAATCCAGTGGTCTTTTCAGATCATCCGACCAGCGGATTGGTTTGTTTTTTGTTTATTCATCTTTAAATCTATCTTCTGTGAATGTGTGTTCATTTCGTGTATCATCGCCTGTAGCTCGTTAAACTTCCTACTATCAGCACAATATCATATCTATATTTCAGGTGACTCAACCTGTTTCTATTTATATTGATTCCTTTTTAAACATGTCTTCTCGTGTTGTTATAAACAATTTCGGACTCCTGCACTTAATTGGGATGGAGTTTGTGTTGTCATTTAATTGGGCTATCATCTTGGAGTTGTCGAATATAGATTGAATTATCTGTGCATATCTATGATCTATTATGCTGTTCTGGAATGCTTTTAATACTGCCCATAATTCAATGGTATCGAAGGCTTTCTGGTAATTTATATAATATAGAGGCCTTTTTCATTAATGTTCTAATTGTGAGTAAGTGGTCTGATGTACTGAAACCTCTTTGAAATCCTTCCGGCTCCACAGGTTTTCGTCAATTTCCTATATACTGTCGTGTTTTTTTTTATAAAATTTGCTAAAATTTAAATATTATTTGTAATTCAAAATTATTGTTGGGAATTTTATATTTCTGTTTGCACTATGTTTGTTTTATGGTGAGAAGCGACGCGAAAATAGACAGCAGAGTCGGGAAAAGAGGTCAGAGTTGCTTGTTGAGCCTTGCTTGAGCAGGCACGTTAAAATTTGTATGGGTGTTTCTAAAATAAAGGATTAATTTAGAAAAGTGTTTAAATATTAAGTTGGAAAAGTGTTTTAGAATTGGATGATAATTGAAATAACAGGTGGATGGTAAAAATTTTTTGTTTGAATAGTATGGCAGATAAGTTGTTATAAAACCATATCAATTTGAAGTTACAACGTTTAAAACTTGACAAGTTGTAATTGTAAAATTTTTCTAGTATTGTTTTTATACCTTCTTTCAATAATTCGGCTAAAATACCAATAAATTCAGGTACCTTATTGGTTTTGGCATGATTTATTAGTACATTTGATATCTCATTTTCATCTATATCTGGTATATCTTTCGAACCCGTATTCTTAACTTCCACTCAATAAACTGAGGTTTATTTTCGGCACCTTTTGAATTTCCTTTACTTACACTAATTTTCAAAAACTAATAATATTGACTTTTTAGATATAAGAAAAACTTCAGATCAGATCAAAAACGTATTCAGAAAAAAATGTTATTATTACAATAAAAAAATGATGTATAAAATATTGTAAAGTTTTTACAAAAAAGTTGGTTTTAAGTGCCTCCTTTTAATGTTTTCTTTACTTAAATTTATACGATCTTTATAAATTATATAAAACTAGGATAATATTTTTCATATAAAAATTGGTAGAATTATATCTTATACGCCCGCTAACATTCACAAAGAGGCCTGTATTTTTCATTGACACAAACATGAAACAATTTTGTTTAAAAAAAATTCATCGAGTGAATCGGATTTTTTATGTCTCAATTGATGCTATGACAGTATGTTTATAGATCTCGTTATAAATAAAATTCAATTGGGTTTATAAAAAATCTTTCGTAATGTTGTTTCTAATGCAATCGAAACACACTGGATATTTTATTAGACTTAGTTGTTTTACATTAATCAAGATAACGCCAAAGCGCATTTCGCACACTACAATCCCCATTTATCTCCTACCATAATCATTTGTAAACCCGAATTTAGTTTACACCTACTAGAAACAAAAATAAAATTGTTTATGTTTTAATGTTAACTGACATTAAACACATATGTACATAATGGAGTAATTACACGATTTAAAAAAATGTATTTATGTTATAATAATATATTATTATGTTTTTAGTTTTTTGTTACATTGTTCTCATCAAGTTCAGCTATAAGTTTGTTATTACGTTGTTTAGTTTAAAAAACAATTTTATTCAATATTGAAATTTTTAAATTAAGCCGACAACGATATTAGCATATTGTGCGGTAAATGAAACCTATTTTTTATTTCAGGTAAACACTAATATGATAATATTTTATATTAGGTATTGTAAATATTATTCTTTTTTTACAAATAATTGCACATTATCATATCATTAATTATTCCGAGTTTGGTTTTTCCAATATACGATATAAAATCGGAAATAATTTTTTGCCCAGTCAGTATACTTAAAAAATTCTTTTTTATCCTAAATATTTTTACTAGTCAGTTTCATGCATAATTTTGTGATACAACAAATCGGCCATTTTTCGGCCTAAATTGTTAAAATCAAAAATGTGAAATAAGCAATATCGTACAACCACCCAACTCATTTTAAAATAGTATTCTTCTTCAAAATCTGTTCTGTAATAATTTTTTCTAATTAGTTCTGTGAACATAATTGATTTTTCCATCTTAGGTAGCTTGCTAAGATGGTTTTTGATGTGCCTGTTTTTCATTGTTATGAAGGCAAATTATTAACACAGGGGACCGACGGCTTTACGTACCCTCCGAGGCACAGAGGCGGTCAAGAAATTTTCACGCCCAAACCCGGAATCGAATCGGGAGATCACGCTAACTAGCAGGCCATGACCGCCGAAAAATAAGAATTAAAAATTTTAAATACATATTAAAAATATAACCACAACAACAAAATTATATGTCTAGTTACTATTATAGTACGCTGCTTCAGTGTATAACGTTCATCCTTAAATAGTTTTATTGCAGAAATAAAGTACATGCTATAATTAAGTTTGGTTTAATTTTACAAAAAGATACTTACATGCTTAATTTTCTTTTATTTATTGGACACCTACTGCACCACAATTAAATTTAAAATACCATTTGTTTCTAGGAAATGAGTTTTCACACACAAAGGAAACTTTTGTAGATATTAAACCATTTTAATGAAGTTCTATTAAATTTTCCTAGATACTTCATAATAGCACATTGTTTCCCTGTTCGTATGTATATAGTACATTATAATATACTAAAAGTTCTTACCGTGGGTTTAAATCTTTGAAGTGACTGAATAATGAAATTGTGGTACTTTCAGCAACTTATTAATAAACAATTCTTATAACCGTTGCCCACCAAACCCTACAATAAGAGAAAACCTATTTATAAAGTTCCATATCCGCCATTGGAATCACAATTAATAATATTAGACCGCCAATTCTATGAAGCAATGAAATCCAACAATTTACTGCACCTCTCCGTTGATGAACTTTTATATTATTTGAGTCAATAAAACAAAAGAAATGTTCAATAGATTTTGTATAACAAAGGTTTAAGGTGTAGTTATCAATTTTGCAAAATTATGTATCAAAAAAAAAATAACTTGAACATTTTCACGATACGAAAAATTAATATTTACAACTTAAGTTACGCATACAGGCAATGAACGAAGTGCAGATGGAATAAAGCACGATTTGAAGATGAAGAAGTTTCATGAAAATAGTGGTAAATTACCAGAGGTGCATAGCATCAACAAATATTTTTTCAACTAATTAAACAGCTCTTATCGTTAATCAATAACAAAAAGGGATTTTCATTTGGGTTTTCAGTATTCGAACTAGTATTTTTGTTAGAAATTCAGAAAGGAAATCAAACAACCAAAAGATAATCCAATGTCTTTGAAGTCCTTTCACAGTTTACGGTTCAAAAAGAGGCAAATGTTTACCAAATATTAAAAATTAAATGAACCTACCAATAAAATGTACCAAAATCAAATTAAAATCTTGAAAGAACTACCGATTCAAGAACTTCACTTCATGGTGGAAGAAAAGCTAATTCCTTTCATCCAATGGAAAAAAATTTGTACAGGAAAATTTGCAAAAGAATTACATAGATTGCAGACATTTGCCCATTTTGCACACCAAAATTGCAAAGTGGTCAACCCTTCATGACAGTGGCGTATTGAAAGCAATCTCCAGAAATTTAAAAAAACCACCGTGTGGGAAAGACGATCTATCCATCAAAACATTCTCCAAATTTCCAGATGAGCCAATTTAAACGCTGACTTCATTGATTAACGACTCCTTCGGAACCGGCATCTTTCCTCATTGTCCTAAAACTGCAATAATTATTCAATTATTTAAGAGGGATATGACGAAGACAATTCATGTAACTGGGATCACCAATTCGGTTTTATAGCAAATATCTCAGCACTATTTATGCCATGTTCTCGTTTTTGATTGAAATTTATAACAGCTTAAACAATACGTTGAGTACTACAGCAATTTTTGGGAATTTCGCCAAAGTGTTTGATTTTGTTGGTCACGGTATTTTAAATAGAAGAGTGATGAGCCTTGATCGAATTGTAAAACGATAGAATGTACTCATCAGAGTTTGGTACTTAGACCAATCTTTTTGCCGAAAATATGAACATTGCATGGCCTGGAGTGAATTTGACAGCCCTGCACGACGTAATATTCTAAGATCTGACTGTAATTCTATCCTGGTGTGACTCGAGTGGTTGAGTGTTAGGTTTCTCGACTTACTTAGTGATATATGTGATTCACTTATCTTCAGGGTGCTTCTCGTTAAGATCCGCTGCTGGTGTACTGAATATTATGTATACTGCTAGTATGGTTTACTCTGCTCTCTACGAGTCACACTTAAGATACTGCTTACCCTTTTGAGGTTCCCGTACTTTGAAATTGTGTGAAACGATTTTGAGGCTGCAAAAGAGAGCGCTTAGATTCATGTTTGGCTTAGGGAACAGAGATTATAGTGTGAGGTATTTCAAAGAGTTCAGGATTTTTACCCTTCCAGCTTTGTTTATATTGGAAACCGTCTGTCTGATAGGTAGACATACCTCGAAAAATCTCGCTGGTGCACAATATACTTACAATATGAGAACTCCTAATTCCTACATACATTTTCAAATTCCCTTTTCAGATTCCAATCAAAATTGCTGTGTTTCATTATTGACGCGGAGTAGTTCTTAAATTACCTCATATGCTGTGCTAATTTCATCCTTTTATACAACCAGCCAAAATGAAGCCAAATCCAAATTGATTCCATGACTTTGTCCGTAATCGATTTTCAACTTTTTCTATACCTATAGAATTTCAGACTGTGACTAATCAATGTCAAATTTACATTGAACAAATAATTCAAAATTGTACTATAGCTCGTTTATATTATTTCGAACTTCATACATACGTGATGCATTAATAATATTATAATAGAATGATGTAACTCTTGAATGTATTTTAATATTTATTTTCATCTGAAAGGAAGTACAATGTACATATTATTGATTACTCCCAATTTGAAATTGTGTACTCTTGGGAATCAAATTTCATACTTTTCATACCGCAGGTTTGCATAAAATTTAGTCAATTACTCTATTAGCTACCAAAAAACTTCATAATATATTTAGCCATGCAAGGAAGCCGAAAAAGTGTCTCGACCTTGCAAAATATTCGGGCAAGATGATATTTTACAGACATGCGTATTTGAATGTCGTATTAAACCCCTACAGCCTTACTTATAAACGTAGTATAACTTTATATCACGGTTATAACACGGGTATACCAAGCGTCACTACCTATAAACGGTGTATAAGCCAACCGTAGTATAGCCCTGTTATAACTATAACTGGTAAAACTACGCCACCTTATACCTACCTCAGGGATAGTATAGCAGTGGTATAACGCAAAGAAATAATCGCGAGCTGTCACAACCGCGCTCGAAGTAACACCACTATAAAATAATTAATTATGACGAAATTATGCATTTCCGTAAAACAATTTTTACGTTTTCGCAACAAGCATGTTTAGAAGCATCTATCCGCCAAGTTTAAGCCAGATCGCGACACATCTCATTTTCTGGATGTTAGCCGAAATTATATTAATAAAAATTCTAACCTATAACATATAAATTTGACTTTTATTGCAAGTTAGTGTAATTTAGAAATGGATTCGACAAATGAAGCCGACAAAATTTAAATGTTAAACGTCACAAACTGTGACGTTACTATACAATAGACAACGAAAGCCGTGACGTCACTGATATAACTATAACAACGTTATATCTCGTTTATAGGTAACGTAAATAATTTTAACTTATATCTTCGTTATGCTCGGTATAACTATATCGCGATTGAACCCCGATATAAGACATTTTTATAAGTAAGCCTGCTAGAATATTTTTAAAATCCCTCGTAAGTTCCAACTCTCTATAAACTACAATTTATCTGTCATTCTTCTACTTTGCGTGCGTATCCGCTTTCGGATGTTTAATTAATCATTAATAATTATTAATGATGATATTCATAAAACAAAATTATAAACTAATAATAAATAAAATTCAGTCTATATTGGGAATATGATTTTTGAAATAAGTTTTATTTTAAAAAATTGCTATTGGAATAAAGTTTTTGCATATGTTATTTTAATTATTATGAAAAGCTTATTTTGTAGAGTATTTTATGCTTTTTAATTTTAGTTTAATGACAATTTCGTTCATAATAATTCAACCAATAGGATGTTACAATCTCATCAATTTGAACCAATCATAATCTACTTCCTTTAACAATATAGACCACGGTGATGTATTGTCGCGGCAATACGACCACGGTGGTGTATTGTCGCGGCAATACGACCACCGTGGTCTGTATTGTCAGAAAAAATTGAAATTTTATTTACGAAATTGTCATATATAATACCACAAGAGACTATCAAATTGTCGGCAATAATTTTTGAAACTGGAACTGAGTGTTTGTCGCCCTTAAAATCATCATGAGTGCTTTAGCACGAATGGTGATTTTAAGGGCGACAAACACGAAGATTCCATGGTTTAAAAATTAACCGACAATTTTATAGTATCGTGTGGAATTCGTTTGACAATTTCGTAAATAAAATTTCAATTTTTTCTGACAACAAATAATTTATAGTATGCGTTTACGGTAGTTTCCATCGTTACTTGACAATACAGACCACGGTGGTCGTATTGCCGCGACAATACACCACCGTGGTCTGTATTGTCAAAGGAAGTAGATTATGATTGGTTCAAATTGATGAGATTCTAACATCCTATTGGTTGAATTATTATGAACGAAATTGTCAAACGAATTCCACACGATACTATAAAATTGTCGGTTAATTTTTAAACCATGGAATCTTCGTGTTTGTCGCCCTTAAAATCACCATTCGTGCTAAAGCACTCATGGTGATTTTAAGGGCGACAAACACTCAGTTCCAGTTTCAAAAATTATTGCCGACAATTTGATAGTCTCTTGTGGTATTATATATGATAATTTTCGCTAAAAATGATTTCAAAAAAGTTATAAGGGAAAACCCCCGTTAGAGAAACTAAAATTCTCAATTGGGGAGAAGCCGACAAGAGATTTTAGAGGATTCAGAGTCCCCAACATGTGCCATATTTCAGCGTATTCCGGTTTTTGCAAACTAAAAGTGTTCCTTGCTTGGACTAATTAATTATGCCGTTGCAAGATTCCAAAATGGACATCATAAACTCTACATGGCGGTATGTTAAAAAAAGTTTTAATTGAAACGTAACTTAAAATTTGTTTGTTTACGTGACTGTGAGAAAAAATCCTTTGATGTTTCTAAACTAATGGTCCTACTTATACCATCCACCAAAGATGACAAACTATTATTTAATTCTAACTTTAAACGTATTCCTTTAGATGGGAATTTGCTCACGTTTTTCTGAACTGTATAATCCAGAAAACAAATAATCACAAAATTTTCCTAAATAAACTATTTACTGTACAATCAAAAACCACCTTAAAGGGAGGTTTTAGATTCAAGGTAAACATAAATGTAAAGTAAACAATATGGTAACTAATACATCACGAAACGATCAATTTTAATATTATAATAATGATTTTATTTATAGGCGGATATACGGTGTGAACTTTTGTTGACAGAAAGGACGAGTGAAAAGAGAATCGAAACGCACACCAATAGGGTCACCAGCGAGCAGCACGCGAGTGGTGGTCACGCGCGGCTTGCACAAGACAGTTTGCAGCTGCAGTGCAAATTTAAAAGCCGCATTTTAAGTTAAACACCAAGAACTCAACAATGGCATTAATTTATGCCGACAAAGATCGCGATTAATTATAAAGATACGTTTGTACAAATAGAAATGCCCAGTGCCGCATTACTGACGCAATACGTTGTGTATGCATAAGGGGATTAAGGTAGCAGATTAATATTAATTCCGTGTACAGAGAAAGATCGTTTTCGCTTAATTAATTTCGTAAGGTCAACCACAACGCACTCGGTCAATTACATGAATTAAATTTGAACAATAATTGTATTTCCTATGGTAACAAGAGATTTATTACTCACTTGGAAGTTAAGTAGATGGAAATTATCCAACTTTGATTTTGCTCACGAATAAAAGATGGAAATGTACAAATCCTTCCATCAAAATTACACTTAATTGCGATGAAGCAAATTTCAAATTAATTAGTGTAACTAGAACGGTTTAGACGTTTAGATCATTCTTACAATTTTCTCTTCTCGGTTAAATTTAGCAGCAGGTAATTAAAACATATTTAACTAACCTTCTGCCTTAAATTTTAATTAAATACACTTAACCATTTATTTCAGTAATCGATATGCTAATCTTCATTATGACTAATCAAACAGATATTATTTTTAATTAACCATAAAACACTGAATATTTAAATGTATTGGGTACCTACTTTTAAAATATTAAATTAAAATTTAAAAATTTACAAACTATGCATAGTACACAGTCAAATTTCAAATTATAACTGAAAGTTTATGAAATACTTTGAATTTTTAAATTTTAATTTAATATTAATAGCTGTAGTAACTAAAACCTAGACTATGAAAATCTAGTTATATATTAATTTTACAACATGTTAAAAGAAACAACCTACAAAAGTAAGGAAAATTGCAAAATTTTTAATTAAACTAACGATTTTATAACAAACTGTGTTGCTTGAGTGTTTAAGAAATCTTGTAAGTATGAAGTTCTGCATTGAAACAGGGAAATAAAAAACTGTGATATGATTAGCAAAAGCAGCTGCAATTATTGTTTCGCTATCGCAAAATTTAAATTTAATTATTTTTGCAGCTGCACAAATTTAAAATTTAAAGCGATATACTTTACTGACTTTACCATGAGAGTGGGTAGTGACCAATGCCCAAAGCCTAAAATTAATATTGGTTCAAACTTAAAAATGTGGAAATCAAAACAAGAAAATTTTGAAACAGCCTTCAAAGAAAATTGCGCATTGGAAAGATTTCATTAGATACATTTTTGTCTTCGAGCTATGTATTTCACGGTGTTTTCCAATCACAGCTAATATTGCAAAAGTTAATAAGACAATAAAATTTAGAAAAGTTGAAATCTTGAAATAGTTATTTGACAAAAAAATATCTACGCCATTTGATTTCAGGACGCCACATCTACCCTAATAATTAGCACTTAATGTTAGAATTTATAGGAAGGATACCATATTACAGTCACGATCGTACTTCTTATCTAAATTGTATAAATTATGAGAGTACCGCTGCAAAGATCTATAACATGTTAGCGAAATGGTATATTAAATTAAAATTTCTTCCAACTCATTGATTTGAACTTACAATGTCTGGATTCCTATAACTGAAATAATTATTATATTAAGTTGTCATATCAGTGACACTGTAATCATAAAGGTACTACATAAATACTCCCCCTCTAGTAACTTTCCACATTATGTAGCAGCGTAAATAATAGGATTTATTCTTTTGGGTCACCAATTTTTAACAGCCGGTATTGCTTATGCAACAGCAAACTGAATTTATTATGTTAAATGGTCATATAATTACTCGTATAATACAAATTAATATGGTATCCAAGTAATATATAGCTTATAATAAATTTTAAAGTGACCGATAATTGAACTGAACTTGTTTTTAATATTTTTATTTAAAAACTGTTACAAAAAAGCATTAAAAATTTAATTACTAGTAAAAGTAGATAGTATGGATTTTCAGTAAATAGGATTAAAACATTTTCATGTAATAAGGTAGGTAACTTTAAATAAATAAACAAAAATTCAATTAATTTGAACTGTACAAAATTCAAGACTTATTTTTAAGTATTACAATATAACTTAATTATGTTGGTTATGGAAAATTTCTCGTTAAAAATTTTAAATAATGCATATTGAGGATAGCCTTAATAGGATTCACTTGAGATCCCACTATGTTTGTACACCTCAGAATTAATTTGCTTATAAAACCTTAAACAATATTTCCAAGCCACAGATGCTCTTTAAAATTAATAATTAAAAACTACCCCTAAAATAAGCAGTATAAAAATTCTGTGTTTATATTACGTTAAAAAGTATTTGAAAAATTTTGAATTGGTTTATGAAAATTTCTATATTAATGCTCGTATAACAAAAATTTACCAAAAAAGCACATTTAATTAATAAAATTATGTTTCTTTTTGCAAATATTTTGCAACTTATATTCGTAACAATAAAATAACTTTACAATCAAACCATAAAATTCCAAAGATTGCTTCATTTAATTTATTAAAAGTTTTACTGTTTTGCGTAAGGAATTTAACTTTTGATTTAATTAAACATCTGAAAAGTTTTAAAAGCGCCGAAGAAGAGATATCTAGTAAATACGAAATATTAAATATTTTATGGTATACAGCTTTGTTTATTACTTATTAGTAATATTTATATGATTGATAAAACATGTTTTTATGAAATTATAATAATTCGTTTACTTCGGACCAGCATTTTATTTTGTGTTTTATATTTTTCTAATCCATATTGTTTTTGTTAAATATGTAAAGCCTATTTAGAGGTTACGTTACAAAATATTATTTGCCTGTACTTGACAGATTATTCACACTACAGAAAACTACATTATAATATAATCATTTAACTAATGCTACCCCAAGGTGAATATGTAGCAGCTTTCTGCCATAAAACTCTTAGATTACAACTCCGGTTTATGATGAAGTTAAATAACCATAAATTCTGACTTTAAAACATACAGCAATTCTATAATTTGAATTAATTTATAAGTTGAGAATGCAGTATTGCAATGCATGGTCAACTTACAGTAGCGTCCTTTTCAACAGGATAGTAGGTACCGGTTGACCTTAAAGCCCATATCTCCAAAACTGAGCATTTCACAAAATCGTCAATTTTCTTTAAAATTCACTATTTAATCTAGTTATACAACGTGTTAAATTGCAATCGGCTTGTGCAATTAGCGCGGATCAATTTATCCGCACAGTCATACAAATATGTTTTTTAAAGCATCGCAGAAGAATTCGTCTAGACAAAATCAAATTTTTCTGCAACATGTCAACATGTATTTTTCCTCTAGTCCCCACATAAGTCCACAAACATCTCGTATATAGATTGCATCTTTCTACTTAAGAAGATGAGATGTAAAAGATGTATTTCAAGAAGAACTATAAATATACCATCTTAAACTGAAGTATTTTACACTTATTATGGTTTGGAGTCCATACTAAACAGTAAGGCCCCTAGATTTGTGATAAGACTTTGAACACACACAAGATATAAGAGAGAGGGTAACCAAAGTCAGAGAGACTGGATAAGGCACATGAAAGAATAATTTGTGAATTTTATCCTATTTTGATGTATGCGATGTTTAACATGCACCACTGCTCTCTACATAATCAGAATAACATTCTATCTAGATTAAGAGGTACGATTTACTTGTATACATGCTGTTGTGATTTTATATTGACTTTGTCATGGCGATCCTTATTTGTATTTTGTCTTGATTACAGTCCCGATGATGGCGGAACGTTCCGTCGAAACGCGTCGATGATTTAATCTGTCGTTTTCTTGCATTTGCTCCCAACGCCCAAGATCCCATTACACTACCATTATATGGAGCGAGAATTTTCCCTTCATGAAAGAATAAGTTTATATTGCTATGATATCGTTCACATTTCAAAATTTCCAACGATCCCAGTTACAAATAAACTTGGTTTCAAATAATTCCTCGGGTAGCTTTTGTTTAAGCATGAGACTCTTTTCTTGTGTGATTTTTAGATATTTTCTTTTTACGACTCTAATGAAAATTTTGAAACTTTTGTTCAGGTATAAAACGATAAAGAGATGTTGATTTGAATTTGAAAAATTTTGTATTGGATTGGAGGGGAGAACACTCACACCAGGGCGATGAAAATGGATGGACGTGAGTCAGTCAAAGTTTGTGCGAGTAATTTTGTAACTTGAAAGAATTGGTTTAGATTTAAATGAAAATAAATTGAATAATTAAATAAAATTATGTTTGATTTGTAAGTATATAATAGATGGATTAATTGTAAAGAAGCAATTATTTGATTCAAAATTAAGATAAAAATTAATTTTAATTATAGCTGAGTGCCACAGCAATGTTGATAGATCTGGGCGGATACAGCACCCGTAAAATCAAAATTCATCCGGTCTACAGAAACACAATAACAATAGAGTAATCAATGATGTCCTGCGGATGGAAGGAAAAACTCAATTTGCAATACAAGTAGATTCAACAACAAGTTTCCAGTATAATAGGATTATTGAATAAAGGAGTTCGAGTGCGGCTTTTAGGCCGCACAGCCATGGCAATCATGGACTCGAAAATTATATTAACCGTTAATTTGATTTGCATTACAGTTACGATTCCAACCTGAATATCTAAATTATTTATTCACCACTACTGATTTAACCAACTCTTCATCGATGGTTATCGATATCATTAAAGATATCTTGAATTGATATTTATGTTTTTTACCAATTCTATGTATGGCTTTGGGTGTCAGTATATCTTTTCATAATGTATGATGCACTTAAATTTGTATTATATCCAATCCTGATAGATCATTACGTCTATAGGTGCAACTAGGGAGGTTCAAAATTAAATGGTGTCCTCCCCCCAAATTAATTGACCTAAAGGTCAAATTTATTGAAGAAGGTGGATATAATATTCTGATAGCATTTTTACCAAGGCAGGTTAGTTTTCTACCTCCAAAACTAAGGGCTAAAACATATTTTTCGTTTGAATCTTATGCAGAATAGAATTTCATTTAGTTTAAATTTTAACTAATAGAAGTTTGTGATGAAATACATCAAAAACTCATGGGGGTAGATTATTGAAGAAAAATTTCTACATCGATATTGCAAAATAAGTAATCACGATTTAAGCAAAACAATTGAAAATAACCCTAAAATGTGTAGGAAA
The DNA here is from genome assembly GCA_932274525.1 of Podabrus alpinus. Taxonomy (NCBI): domain Eukaryota; kingdom Metazoa; phylum Arthropoda; class Insecta; order Coleoptera; family Cantharidae; genus Podabrus; species Podabrus alpinus. Next base: position 58,511,903 of record OW026457.1, on the reverse strand, counting down.
ATGAAAGAATTGCAGACAATAATTAATATTACAAGCAATTGCAGACCTTTACAACATCTTGTACACAAAATTCTTAAATCCTGAAAAACATATTTTAAAAAGAGTAAAAAACTTTGAACTTGAAAATCCCCCAACTAAGTTCCCATTAGGGCTAGAAAACTGTTCTCTGCGGAGACTTACAAAGAATTTAGTCTAGTTTTGCTTATATATTGGCCATTTATGCCTCAGAGGAATAAGAAATAATAAATTCTACAAGAAAAACAAAAATTACATTTGTGGGCATATGTAACTATATAAAAGGAATAATTTTAACCTCCCCAAAATATTGGACTTAGTTGTGACTGATCACGAATTATCCGCAATTTTCTAACTTTGATTTTATCAATTACAGTGGTTTGTCAATGTTGATTTTTTAATTACCAAAGTCAAAAAATTACTCTAAAGTCAACAGCAGTGGCTTGTGTGAACACTGATTGAGTTACTGGACGGTAATTCCGAGTTCGAATAACGTACCTAGTGGAAGTAACTCATCCCTCCGGTAGGCATCGACACGCTGTGGATCAAACTATATAAAAAACCCTCACCAAAAAACTAGCAAAAAACAGGTGGGAATAACCTAGATGTTGATGCACCTTAACAAATAAATATAAAAAAATTCTAATTTTAGAATGTTCATTACAATTCAATTCGCAACAAAATTAAAAACTTGAAGGTCCTCAACATCCAAACAGTTATAATATCACAGGCTAAAAATATATCAAAGCATTTTTAGAACCTCTTATTCTACGTAACAATACACGAAATTGCGAATATTTCCAAAACACTGAAATAATTTGATATTTTTAAAAATATAAAACTTAATAAGACGTGAAATTGGCGGCTACTAGAAACCTTTTCCATAATTCAATACACTTTCGCCTTTCGAGTTAATCTGTTAACCAATAAACATGCGCAATATTTATGCAGGCGTTATCTCAAAATCAAAGACTCTACAATCACAAAGCACTTTTAAAGTATGAAAACTGTTCAACAATAGACTGTAAAACGATGGAAATTTTTGTGTTCGATTGTAACTATTAACTTCATAAAAAATCAAACATATAGGTATAGAGAAATAAATTAATCGCGAAACCATTCCAAACAATGTTCCAAAACCATATTCTGTTGTTGAAGGATTATTGAAAATGATTGATAATTAAAATGGTATTAAATAATGTTCAAATGTTTATATTGACTACTAAATTTCACGTAAATATTAATTACTATTTTCGTATTATATTTTCCAATTCTTTTAATTTTATCCATGTAGAAATAAATAATTTGATTTTTTAAAAAACAGAAGAAAAGCCCGTTTGGTAGTGATGATATATATGTATAGTAATACGATTTCTTTTGCATTACATGACATTCTCAGTTTAAACCAACTTCTTAACTACTTTTATCGACAATTTGACTCGCTTTGACATTTTAAACTGATTCTAGATTTTCTAAAAGCTTTGTGATTCAATCACAAATTCCTGAAACTAAACGGTGTTTACTTAAGAAATTCTTCACCCAGTATTTCTTCCATTACTAGAAATTACAAGTGTCGGATATACTGTTATGATGTCCTTCTTCAGGTAATAGATCATAAATAACCATTTTGTTGAGCATGACTCTTACGGAGATTACAGGGGTGTCCAACTTTATTTAAAAAGGCAATCGTCATTAAAACACCACATAATTGTAACAAGTTTATTTTATTTTTATTATAATTGATCAGGTTGTCAAACATCAACTTTCAAATTACAACAAGAAGTCACAAAGATTTATCCATTATTAACATTTTCAAGTTCGAACAAAAACACATTTTATTGCACTTAACTACTGCTGCGATAACAGTAATCCTCAATCATGAGGTCCAGTATAATTTAATTGTATAAAAAAGTAACCCTTTTTTAATACAACTTTATTAGTAAAATTAACATTTTACACACAACATATAGTCACAATCTTATTGTTTTCGTCTTGAACATTTTGATGTACTCGTCTTGAGCTATCGTTAACAACAACCTTAAAAATTAAATTGTACAATCTTTTTATTGGTATCGTTTTTCTAATTTTAAACAATAACAAACAAAAAAATATTCAACTACCAATCATAAATTCTTAAACTTATTACAATTTTTATATTTATTCTAAAACTTATTCCTAAAACTTACATGCTATAAAGAAAATGAATAATCACCTCATTGACATTTAGTAAATTGGATGCAACCATTCTATATACAAAATACAAATTAATTTTCTTTGTGAGTAAAGAAATAACATCTACTTTTTAATATTTGGCTATTTTGGTAAACATTATTCTGTTGATAGAGGACACAAATACATAACACATAAATTAAAAATCAATTTAAAAGAACTTATTAGAATAATTTGTAATAGCAAATGTTTACAAGTTTGAATTATTATGATATTGACGGATTATTTTTTAGTCTTTATTTGTTGAAATGTATTTAATTTTTAATGAATAATATTTCTTATTGAAAATTATAGCTTTAGAAATTGGTCATAACAATACATAAATATACTAATTTGAATGTGAACTATATGCCAACTACCAAAAATATAATACATTTTTGACTTGGAAGTTTTGGTGATTTTGTGAAAAACTGCTTTTCCAAAGATCGTTAGTTTTGCTTTAATTAATATGATTTATTCCACCTATTCTGGAATAATTCACTACGGTTTTTTCCGCGTGATTTGATTATTTCTCTTTTGTAAAAGCAGTTCATTAGTTTTTACGTCTAATGTGAAAGAGCTTTTGCTCTTCGGTTTTTATTTTTACAACGGATGGAAGTATAAATATGGTAAATTTTAATTAGATGGGAATTAATTCGACCAAAATCAGGTTGCTTTGAAAAACTGTCCAAATGAAATTTCTTTATCATTTTTGCATAATGATTTTCTTTTCGTGTGATCCGTCTAATTTTAATAATGCTAATAATTATGAAACCATTAAAACCCATTATAGAAAATTATTCGGTAATAAAAATTGAAAAGAATGCATTAAATTATTTAAAATATATTTTACACAGTCATTAGGGTTATATTGTTATTAGCCTGTAAAGCGGAGATTTTGTTTAAAGAACCTTAAAAGCAATTATGTCTAAAATAGATGGTTAATAAAATCGCCTTGCATTAGGTGTAAACCTTATATTGCGGATGGCAGCGTAGCTCTTAAAATTTAAAGCTGAAATGTGCTGATTTATGCTTTCATTCTCATCCGTGAATATTTCATTGCATTACAAATGGTAGTCGTTATTATTATTTTAGTCTTGCACGCTTCGACCAGGTACCGGTTTAATTGGCTTAGCTACTGATACTAACAGGGATATATTCCACATTTAACGCCACTTGTCAGCGATTATTTTCCGTATCTACTCTCTCTAGATCAACATGATTAATTATTAGTTAAAATGTTAACACAAAAAAATATTTATAACTATGTTCTTCTTTCGACATTTAAAAAAGACATAAAGAACTTTACTCCTAGAAATTAAAAGTTCCAAGTTAATTTAAAATTAACTTGAACGTCGTAATTGGAACAACAATTTGTACATATCAAATAAGTCAAGCTGTTTTTTTCTATATTTTATTGAAGCGAATGTGATCGACCAGCCATGATATGTTGCAGTAGTAGCAAAAGCTCGAAAGCTTTTTAAAACCTTTTCATTTGCAAGTTACACGCAACGCTTCATATTTGTACTACTTAAAGAATTGAATTTTTATTCATTTTCAAAATGAGTTAATATTTTTTTTAGCATTACTCAACAATATTATTACTTCTTAGAAATATAATTAAATTAATTGTCGCTTTTTATTAAAAAAAAAAAAATGAAAATTGTATGCAGAATTTTGACTTCCTTTTATATTACCATAATTTTTAAACAGTGGAAACATTTACTAGTGATTTATTCATCGTTTACGAAATGGTGCATATTTGCAACGGAATGTAATGTAATGGTGCAAAATCACGCTAATAATAAAAGAAAGCGTTTTATAGTTCCATTTAAGAACCTCGCAAATTTGAAGTTTAGTGGATTAAAGTGACTCCAAAAGTATTAACATTTGTCAAATTTTTTTCATTATCTTCTTCATGTTTTAGGCTTCTCACTCCGCCTGGTCGTTCTACCAGTTTGTTAGTCGCCCAAGACTCCTTTTCCTTTGGGTATCCATTCTAGTATTTGAGTAGGTGCTGTATGCAATGTTTCTTTTCTTGCCCAGCCTTCTGCATTTTGCAAATGTTCTAAGAAATTACATTTCAGCACCGTGTAAACTTTCCAGTGCCTCTTTCCAGTTTCCTTAGTAGGTGAGATTGAGTGGTTCGCTACGTTTACTGGTTGATTTATGGTTAGCCATTTTAATCCGTCCCATAATGTCGCACGTGCTTTGAAACATTTGCATGAGTATCATCCAGATCATGGCAACTCTTATCATGGTGGGATTAACAATTCCTGAAGTGGTCGAAATTATCTTGATGTTAATCTCCCGCGTAGATACACACACCCATCTCCAAATTTATTATATGCTTATCTCAATTGGGTAGTATGTACATATATTAGAACAAGGTGTCAATTTTAATCCTTAAACATGTAATTTAACAAGTAGTGTTTTGTACGTGATTTGTCATGAAGATCGATCCTGAAATTACAACACAAAAAATGATAATATTGATATCAATAAATTTGGGTTCACAATGGTTATAAATCACTGATTTTATGAAGGTTTCAAAAATGCAATGATGAAATTCATGAATTTAACGAACTTTTTCGTTAATACCCAAAATACATTTTTTCACATTTCAAGTAATACAGGTTTCCATTAATAAACTTGGCACATTTAATGATGTTTCAACAAATGTTTCATACTACTTTGGCATTATCAGTACCGTGTTCACATGGAAACTCTTGAATTGTTTAATATGCACCAGATATAAATTAATGGCTCAATTTCTATGTTTTTTTAATGTCAATTTCCCAGATTTAAATTTTAAGCATTTTGTGTTTCAATAATTAAATCTTCTAATTTATAAAATCGTTTTTTATGCGGTTTATTATTTATTAACCATATTAATAATATTAAGTATATTGTTGAGAGGTAGGATCAATGAGAGACTATTAGATTTCCCAACGTTTCGGGTATTTATTTACCCATTTTTAAAATGGTTACAAAAAACAAATGAAACGTGAACGAATTACAGATAAAAAATTATAGAAACAGTGAGAAAATTACACGCAAAAGTACAGAAGAAATTGAGAAATTTTAAAAATTAAATGCAAAGGGGAGAAAAACATTAATAAATCATAATAAAATATATACCAACCCAACAGGAAGGAAATGCTTGAGATTCGGCAAGTTATTTCCAGATGATGACCACCATGCCACAAACTAATTTTCCCTCTTTGCGCCGCGGTTGTTTTTTAATACAGATTTTATTGTAAAATTTTAGTATACCTAGATGTTGCAAATGTCTGTAATTGGTCACAATAATTATCTGCAATTCTTTAAATTTCCTATATATCTTAGGGTTATTTACAATTTTTAAGAAATATTCTGCTAATTTTGCAATTTTCGAGTACACATTTTTATTCTGTATGCAACCCCCCTCCCCAACCCCTAGTGGTGATCATCTGAAAATTACTTTTCGTTGATTTGCATATATTTTATTATCGTTTATCAATATTATTTTCCTTTCATATTTAATTTTTTCTGCAGTTTCCTCACTTTTTCTATAATTATCATATACTATAAGTTTTTCACTTTTCGTTATAATTTTTCACATTTGATTTTCTTTTTGTCTTAGTTTAATATTGAAAATGGGTAAATTTTGGCTGAAACGTTGGACAATCTAAAAATTTCTCAATGGCTCCTCCTATCAACAATTTATTTAAAACTATCTTTTTTAATATCTTTATTGTGCTACACTGCACCAAATTTTCATTATAGCAAATATTACAATTTTGCACGATTTTGGCAATGGAAATCGTGTTTCCTCAAAGCAACATCATTTGCATGTATTGTATGCAATTCGTCTGACGATACCACAATAAATCATATAAGATAAGTAATTTATTTATCAGAATAGTAATAATTGGTATTCTTAAAATAAATTGGCATTAGATTACATTTTCGTTTTTATGAATACCAATCTGTAACTATTTTATAAATTCTATAATGTCATTTCCAACCAATTATATATGCCGAAACATAACTTGCCCTACTTTGTACTTTATCCAATCACGAAACAAAACCTGAGGTAACCTACTAAAATGTAGTATGTAGCTTTGTTATACGAAACTATTGATATGATTAGTTTTCTTTTGTATTGCTATTACTCAATGATGATTATTATTATTCCTCTGAACGGAAAAATTAAATTCTACTGCCCGGTTTTATAAAATTTTAACAAGGCGTTAAATTTAACTAACCAATAGAAAATTTCTATTAGTAACAGGCTAATAGAAATCAGCCGTTAATATTGACAAAATTTTGAAAGTTTTATGAAACCTGATGATTTCAAACTTCAATAGTATGATCCCGAGAATGACTCCACGTTTCAAGTGAGTTTCCAATAGTATCGATTTATTCGTTGGTTTAATTCCAATACCATCTCGATGTTATTGATAAATTTTAATCAAGAAGGGCAAAGTCGGTTATTATTCTAGTGTTTGAGACCAGTTGATCCCGGACCCTCACATAGGAAAGGTAAAAAAGTACAGTACATTAGTTCATCGACTCCTTTTGTAATGAAATTTCAAAATTTCATCATTGTTGCACATAAATTTTTAATTCACCATTCATAAGTTTTGTAATCGCCGAAGCTTATGGCGTTGAAGCTGCAAGTATGTTGGCAATATTTCGGTTGGGAAGATACGTAATAGTTTAGATTGGAAGAAATGATATTAATGTTAAACGGGTCAGTTTACAAACTAATTTGTATTTGGAATTAATCGTCGTTCATTATGCTTTGGAGGAATTTAATTATGTACTACGAAAGTCCAATATGGGCTACTTTCGAGCCATTGAGTACCGTTGGGTCCAATGCAAGTCACTTGCTAGTGTATGTATAGTATCTCGCAAGATACAATTCAAAATGAAATTAACTGATACGGATCAATGTAGAGCTTCAATCGCCATCATTACGTAAGAAGTTGGTCAACGGTAAGTGGCGTGAAACTAGAAAGTTGATCAACTTCTTATGTAGTGCAACATTCAATGCCGTACATTGTGAGTACAGTAACTTAATTACAAGAATTTTAACTTAAATTTGACATTTGACGCCGTTCCACGGCGTCCATTCTGCTTCAGCCTTTAGGACTGAAAATTGTCGATAAAATTGTAAAAAAAAATGTTTTTAAAGTTCTTTCCTTGCATATTTTTATGATGAGCAAAGCACCTTTATTTATAACAAATCGTTAATTTTTTTAGTAGAATTAAATGCAAAACATTGCGATGAACAATTTTGTACAATATGATTTTTGCATAATTGTAACAGCAGACCATTTAAATGATTATAATACAAAAATATATTCTTCCTTCAACAAATATTGCGCAAAAATAAAAATTCAAAAAAATTTAATTTTGCGCAGGCTTGCTTTTGAAATAATGGTTGAAGCTAAATTAATTATAATCTCATAAAATTACTAAAATACAGATAATTAATAAACTTTACTTATTTTTAGAAAGTCATGTCGATGACCACATCAGATTTTCATTTATTATTTAATGCAATGGATTTTCTTTTATATTATTTATTTAAACCATAAAATTTTTTATATAATAATACAGTTCAAAAATTATAGCGATTTTATTTAGGTAATAGTTATATAGGGTAAGATACCTTTTTGAGTGACACTCCCCCAATGATTGACACCTGTTCATATTAATCAGTTTCTATATTGTTATGAAACTTATCTTATTTTATGGTTATTACGTATCATGTCAAACAAATATCATTTTATTGTTCTTACTTGACCGCGATTATATGGTAAGTATTATGAAAGCTTAAAGTTGGAGCTCCTTTGAAGGCATTGCTGAGTCAAGATAGGAATTTGTGATTTTCTTAAAGAATGCGTCAACTTCAGTTTCTCATATCTTTGTTATTCATAAAATTAATTAAGTATATTGTGGTGGTTTTATATAATAGTTTAAGGTTCAATATTGAACAATAAACGTGATCAATACTACACGGGTGTTATAGAAATTAACCTACGATTTTACTTTCGTGGTTTATTGCAGGGTAACTATTGGTCTATCATACTAGCAAAATCGAATGATTGGCATGGGTGGCAATCATTGGATATATACTAATATTTATAAATAGTGCTAATTATTGGCACAAAAATTAATATTTATAAAAATAGACTAATGCTAGATTTCACAAAAATAAATTATCTGAAATTAAAATTATAGCCACAGTTACAATTAAAATGCATGATTGCTACATAATTGTTTAAAAATTTTATTCGTAGATGAAATTAATTTTAATTCATTTTTGTGAATATCAAGACATAAGGACTGTTGTGATAAACTCAAAAATTAAAAGAGTACTTTTAAATCTTAACAAAAAAAGGTTAAAATATAGAATTTTAACTGTGGTGTGAAGATACAGCAAGGATATTTGTCATTTAATCAATTTAAACAACTTTCAAAACGCAGAACCATTCAAGTTAAACAAAGTACATACATTTTAATAAACAATTTCAATTTCAATCAGTACACAGGAAACAAGGGGGTGATTTCTTCAAAATTATTTTCCACATTTGACACATTCGAGACACGAAATAAATCTTATAATTTTTATCAGCTTCAAATGGGTCATGCTTTGAGGTAACTTCATTAAACGGTTAAGGTAGTATGACATTTGATCATTTTTGCTCTTATAACGACAGCCTTGTGCTAGGAATCCTTACTTTGGACAGATTTCAACTAAATCTTGCTTACGTTGTAGTCGGTCCAAAAGATTAAAATTGTATCATAGTTAAGTTTCAAGGTGTGTGCTAGTTTTATAAGGAGTATAAGTTTCGTTGAGTAACAAACAGTGAAAATAGGCTGAAAAGATGAGACGATGAGGTAATAAAAGACAGATAAGGAAACATCAAAATGAGGGGAAAAATACACGCAACATTTAGGGCATGTTTGAAAAGGACCAAAGACAAATTAAATATCACTTAATTTGCAAAATTTTACATGGCAATTTTGATTTTTAAAAATTTCAAAAATATATAAACGGGCGTGAAAAACATGGCGGAAGTCAGTCGTATTTCAAAGGCCAAGAGAGAACAATTTGACAAATTTAAAATAAAGTTCATACAAATTGAAATAAAACTACGAAAATCACAGTGATACGACTAAATGAAATTCAAAATATATGTAGAGTGAAATAAGTGCCTAATAGGGAAGAAAATTATTATTAAAATTTTGTAAGAAAATTTATAAAACAAGCCAATTTGAAAACCCCATGCAGACTATGTACACTGTAGTCAAGTATTGGCATATAACCTGAATTTTGAATGGCTCATGTTATATACTACATCAATCAGAAACATGGACTGGAAGTAAATAGAAAGAAGTTAATTAAAAGTTAGTAATTTGCCAATTTAAATTTAAAAATTGTTTATATATAAAAGTGAATCTCGCATATTTATAGGTTAGATAATAAAAATAACACTCATAACAATTTTGGTTAGATAACCAATTTAATAGGAACAAGCCTGTCAATAAAAGTTTAATAATATACACACTACATATTTAATTGTCACCCAACGTGTGGGGCTTAGAAACAAATTTATCATTGAGGAATTATTGAGGAAATAAGTAACTAATGAGGAATGGCATTGCAAATTTTATTAAAAAGTACTTAAAACTATTTTATTTTCAACTTTGTAGCAGGAGATTCGCAATATTTGTGAAAATAATAAAATTAAAACGGGGGGTTTTTAATGGGTGTACATAATATAAGTAGTACGCATCTTCTTACTTACAATTTAAATTCAATATTATAGCTTTTAAAGTTTTTGTTAAAATAAAGCATAACTTGTGAAATGAATTCAGTTAACAGGAGATAATAACTGGAGATTATAGTATGCCAATTATTGGTTCTTGAGTGCTAATAACTGAAAAAGTTACAGTGACAATCATTAGCTCAAGTGCCAATCACTAGTCTAAATGACATTTTTAGACCTTTAGAGGTTTTTAATAAATAAAATAAATATTTATTTCGGTCATATTTTATAATGTACTTATTGCTAACATATTCATGATACTAATAGGGTCTACACACGATCCAATCTGGTCGGACCGACCGGCTGTCCTACACATGAGTTGAATAAGGATGCGGCTATTGTGTCCTTGTTCAACTCACGTGTAGGACAGCTTGTCGGCCCGACCAGATTGGATCGTGTGTAGACGCTCTTAGTATAAAAAATTGTTTTTCGAAAAGTTAATGCTGAATTTCTGCAAAGAGCACAAGTTGTTGTACCACTTAATGTTATAACGGATTTTTGACTTTACATCCGTTATGTTCAACCTTGTGCATCAATTTGGTTGGCCACTGCCATTTCATTTAAATTGAATGAGATGGCGTTGTGGACTCTGCGATATTTTTATTATCGGTTTTCCGGAACGCAAGTCGAGATGCGCGCTGGGGAGGTCTTTTTGGGAAAATGTCGGACGAGAAGGTCACATTTTTTGGTGCTGTGAAGTGTTTGATTAGGGGTGCTTTCGATTAAGTGAATATGGTTACGTATATTGGGAATTCCGTTCCGACAGTCCGGATATTATATGGAACATGTTGTTTTCCATCCCAGTAGGGGGTTTGGTTCGAGATTGGAGGACGATGGGCTCTTTTTGCCGTGCCATGTGTCATCATCGGACCACCCTGGCCCACAATTTCTGGGAAGGATTTTTATCCGGTAGTATGGTGAGTTACATAATTAATTTTGCCATTACTTCACAGCCACCGGTTAGTCGATTGGCCAATATTTGAACACCAGAAGCTCTATGACGTATTTTTCCCTTGGCTTTTTAATGTGTTTTATTTTTTTAATTATGTGTAATATTCTGGTTTTTCTGTTCGTCGTGCATTTTTTTATTAAAGAGTGTTGTACGAGATTACGATTGCGGTGCATTTTTGTATACCTGCATCGTAGTGATTGGCGTATCTAATCTCTTTACGTTCGCGTGCGTGGAGATAGCTTGAGGTTTGATACTGTGTTTGGTATAATTGTTTTAATTAATAATTATTTGATTTTATAATGTGTTATAATATGTATTTGAACTGAGTTTTATTTCCACGTAATTACATCAAGCAGCTTTAGTATGGTGCATCGGCGATCGGAGTCCAGAATGAGCGTTCTAAGTTCAAGCCTCGACTTGAAATTTTATGTTTGTTATTTTTTTCTTGTTTTTAACTATGATTTAATAATATTTTTATGAAGGCTTCGATGTGTGGCATACTTATATACAGAGTGCGGCATTGCGCCGGGGTTGCTGCTACTTGGTTTGGTCGTCGGAGGCTCGATGTGGTTACCATTATGGGATTGTTTATGACCATTCGAGTGTTCCGTCGATTGATTGTGTGGGTGGTGATTCTGAGTGTCAATGTGGTCGCTACTGTGCCGTTCTGGTCGGCTACTGTAGTGGACTACTGTTTTACGTTCCACTGGTGCCATACTAGCATCAACAGCATCGTTAATTCTTTACGCCTTTAAGCAATGACCACCGTATTGTTTATTTTTATGTTTATTTTATTTTATTGTTAAGTTTATTTTGTGTGTGTTTGCAAAGCTGCTTCCTTGAGTTTATCCGAGGCGTTTTTACACGACCCATGGCCCTCGCATACCGACGTTTCCATCAAAGAGCTAGTTGACCTAACACCAGGGCACCACGCATTCAAAAGTAGAAGGTTCTTACTTTCTGCGTGGACTTTATCTTCTCCAAACTGCTTCTCATTAGAGCAGTAAGGAAGGATTTAGTTACACTGGCGCCGAAGCGTGGGAGCTACTGTATTGCCTCTGTTTTGCTTTTGTATCACTTACGATTTTCTACAGTATTGGACAGATGATGTTGCTCTACCATCTGTATTTTGGTGAATGCTCGGAGACAATTTCAGGGACGGCTTTTGCATTGTTTAATTGACAATTTTGTTTGTTTGTCAATTTTGTTATTTTGTGTTTTGGTTTTCCACAAGTTATTAAGGGGTGAAATCCTTTTAGCTTGCCATGGATCTACAATACCAAACGGGGGGTTGGTTGGAGTAATTGTTTGTAAACTGATTGGTTTAACAACACCTTAAATCATACATTACATAACATCATACATTACATTAGTAATGTTTGTCACTGTGGGTTCTAATACACCTTGAACTCTGCATGGTCCATTAACATCTACGATCATGATTTTTTTTCGTTGTTTTTATTTTATTTATTTCATGTTTTATGTAACATAACTAGTCATCATACCATCTAGAAGCTAGTTATACCATCTTTTCTGAGATTGATCTCTCGTTTTTATCATGGTAGCGTTTCTGTTGGTTTTTTTTAAACCAAGTTTTTATTTTTTATTTTTCCGGTCTGTATGTCAGGGACGAAGATTGCCCTGCATCAGAACCCTTGAGGAGTCTGGGGGGAGCGTGCGCGTTCCTTCGACTCATTAGGAGGGGTCCTATGTGGTCCCTTCTCATGTGCTCACAGTGCAAGTGTTGCGAACCTTGCTGTGTAGCCTTTTCCCTTGTGAGTGGGGGGGTCCTATGTGAGCCCTTCTGGTGTTGACAGTCAAGTGGTGTAAGTTTGACCCTTGCTGTTCAGCGTTTGGTTGAGTTGGTACGGGTCCGATGCGAGTCGTACACTCATATACTCACTCTTTCCCTGGTTGGTCGTTTATAGCGAGTTCGCTTGACCTTAGCTCACGCTTTATGCGGATAAAAGGTGACGTGTCGTTGCTCTGGAGCTAATTCTTATCATTTTTTTCTTTGTGGAATATTTTTTTATTCCGTTGTCCCTGCCATGATGAGATCAGAGATCACCTACTATCACTACAGATATTATTATCACTCTTAGTTAGCATTCAGCAGGCGCGGTTTGCGCTCACGGAAACACTTGAGATCGGTTGATTTTTTTTGAGCCATAGGCGATTTTTTCTTTTTGAGCCTTTAGCCCTATCTATACCGGCAAAGACGTTTAGGGGGGGGGTGTATAACGGATTTTTGACTTTACATCCGTTATGTTCAACCTTGTGCATCAATTTGGTTGGCCACTGCCATTTCATTTAAATTGAATGAGATGGCGTTGTGGACTCTGCGATATTTTTATTATCGGTTTTCCGGAACGCAAGTCGAGATGCGCGCTGGGGAGGTCTTTTTGGGAAAATGTCGGACGAGAAGGTCACATTTTTTGGTGCTGTGAAGTGTTTGATTAGGGGTGCTTTCGATTAAGTGAATATGGTTACGTATATTGGGAATTCCGTTCCGACAGTCCGGATATTATATGGAACATGTTGTTTTCCATCCCAGTAGGGGGTTTGGTTCGAGATTGGAGGACGATGGGCTCTTTTTGCCGTGCCATGTGTCATCATCGGACCACCCTGGCCCACAATTTCTGGGAAGGATTTTTATCCGGTAGTATGGTGAGTTACATAATTAATTTTGCCATTACTTCACAGCCACCGGTTAGTCGATTGGCCAATATTTGAACACCAGAAGCTCTATGACGTATTTTTCCCTTGGCTTTTTAATGTGTTTTATTTTTTTAATTATGTGTAATATTCTGGTTTTTCTGTTCGTCGTGCATTTTTTTATTAAAGAGTGTTGTACGAGATTACGATTGCGGTGCATTTTTGTATACCTGCATCGTAGTGATTGGCGTATCTAATCTCTTTACGTTCGCGTGCGTGGAGATAGCTTGAGGTTTGATACTGTGTTTGGTATAATTGTTTTAATTAATAATTATTTGATTTTATAATGTGTTATAATATGTATTTGAACTGAGTTTTATTTCCACGTAATTACATCAAGCAGCTTTAGTATGGTGCATCGGCGATCGGAGTCCAGAATGAGCGTTCTAAGTTCAAGCCTCGACTTGAAATTTTATGTTTGTTATTTTTTTCTTGTTTTTAACTATGATTTAATAATATTTTTATGAAGGCTTCGATGTGTGGCATACTTATATACAGAGTGCGGCATTGCGCCGGGGTTGCTGCTACTTGGTTTGGTCGTCGGAGGCTCGATGTGGTTACCATTATGGGATTGTTTATGACCATTCGAGTGTTCCGTCGATTGATTGTGTGGGTGGTGATTCTGAGTGTCAATGTGGTCGCTACTGTGCCGTTCTGGTCGGCTACTGTAGTGGACTACTGTTTTACGTTCCACTGGTGCCATACTAGCATCAACAGCATCGTTAATTCTTTACGCCTTTAAGCAATGACCACCGTATTGTTTATTTTTATGTTTATTTTATTTTATTGTTAAGTTTATTTTGTGTGTGTTTGCAAAGCTGCTTCCTTGAGTTTATCCGAGGCGTTTTTACACGACCCATGGCCCTCGCATACCGACGTTTCCATCAAAGAGCTAGTTGACCTAACACCAGGGCACCACGCATTCAAAAGTAGAAGGTTCTTACTTTCTGCGTGGACTTTATCTTCTCCAAACTGCTTCTCATTAGAGCAGTAAGGAAGGATTTAGTTACAATGTGTCAATCATTGCGTGGTTTACCCTCAGAAAACTTTATTTTACTAATTAATATAACGAAAATTACATAATAAGTATATAAATAATTTAAACTATAATTACCAATAATTACTATTTAAAGAGTAACTTTTAATTTAATAAAAAATAAATTTTTATACAAGAATAGCTGTATTTATCATATTGAAAATTAACTAAAACTTATAAATATGAATAATACAGTATTAACATGGTAACTTTTAACTATTGAGAACTGGTCATAAAAATTCAAGTATTACATATAAAAAGTGTTGAAAACTTCAGACATTTTTAAAAATAATTACTTAAGAAAAGTTTGCAACTTGATAAGATTGGATATAGAATCATTATAAAAAAAATATGAAAAATGTTGTCTGGGCATGCTATCCGATTAATTATTCCTGGCTTACGCCTGTTTCATTTGATTTTCGGTTTATTTATTTTCACCTTTTTGTTATAAATTTTCAATTTAAATTAACAGAAAAAGAGACGGAACAGCAAACAAGGTAAGTTTATTTATTTAATTATGTTTCATTCGTTGCTACTCGTCTATGATTTTCTCGATGGATTTTCCAACCAACAAAGAGTTTTTTTTACAACAATCGTGTATATTGTTTTTGCGAGGTTTCTTCGCCTCTCATATCACCTCTGAATTGTTATATTGAAGTCTATAACATTGTTTTCTTTAAATCCTTAAATTTCACTACATTACTGAGCTATTGTTTGATTTAGAAAGTATTTTATTGAATAATAATATATTTTGAATCCGCACCCTCGCTAACCGGCACGGCGTTTGAGTTTGGCTAGTAGCGGGTAACCTTTCCCATAATCTAAATAATTTTTTCATAAAATTTCGTTTAGTAATTTTTTTCTGTTACCAATATTTAGCCACAAAACGATTCTATCCGTGTTCAAGAATAGATAAGATGGATAACATCGTCTATGGTCTCATATTATATTAAAAAGTGTCAACGACGTCTGTCTAACGTTTGGGTTCATTTATTCTTTTTAATGCTTTTTCTTGCTGTATATATCTGAACTTTCTTATTAATTAAATGAAGTAATATTGTATCTCTTTTTCGTAATATGGTCCCTATTTAACTCCATATTACTTTATCAAACGCTTTTATGTAGTCAATATATGCCACACGAGTTTCGTGGTTAAATTCTTGGTCTTTGTCTATAATTTGATTTATGCTAAAGATATTATCTATACACAATCTTGTTGCTCCAAATCCTGTTTGCTCATCCAATATTGTTTCTCCGGTAATATTCTTAAACCTTTTATTTATCATTTCTAAGTATAATTAAATGCAAGAGATTGAGAATATATGCCTATATTATATTAGAGTTAATACCTACTATACCTAATGAGAGAAATTTAATAAAATAATTCATCTATAGTTTTTGTAATAGGATCCAGTGCCTTTCTTGACGATCGCACTGTAGATTAACTTTCAATTCTTTTGTGTTTCATTTTATAATCTCGGTTTTCTTGTGTATTATTATTTGTTATATTTAAGGCAAATATGTGTCCTTTTTGTATTTTACTGATTCTTTGAGTGTGTCGTTCCATATATTTATTCTTTTCTTTGTACCTTTTTTCGACTCTTAAGGGCTTCAAACAGGGCTTTTTCAATATTCGACCGTTCTGCTTCAAGATCATCACTTTAAGTTAAATTTTTATTTTGTTCATGTAGTCTCTTCTAATATAAATACTTTCCGATTCTTCTTGAAGTTTGAGTTGAACTTGAATGGCTCTTTGTATTATTGATTTAAAAAGTTTTCAAATGGTATAATTATTCAAATTCTATAAACTAAAGTAATATAAACTAACAACTTTTCAAATCCGTCTTAATGTAGTAATGGCGTCTAATAATAGTAAAAAGTTTTGTAGTCACTGGGATAATAACGAAGTTTGGTTGCAAGTCTTCCACATTGTAGTGAAGAAAAATACATCATTAAATTTTTAAATTATTGGAAACATTAGAAGAGTTTGGCGTGAAAAAAGATCAATACTTGCCTTTTTGAATTTCACGGTAAAGTAGTTTTCACACATACGCTTCTATAATATGACCCTTTATTTTTTATTATGTGAATTTTTTAAAAGGTCGACATTTGATATCTTATCCTGCATTATATCTACAAATATTTAATGAATCGACCTCTTCGATTCGATATATTACCTAGCTAGTTCTTGTTTTCCACCTGGAGCAATAAATTTAAATTACGTTTACTATGTTCAAATGTATAAATCTACACAACCAAAACACGATAACATATTTTATTTATAAATTATAAACAGAAATTGATAGCGAAAGCAATTATTACCAACTTGAAATTAAGAAAAACGACCTTTCGCCCTATTTATTTTTTAAAATCGTTTCATGAAACCTAGGTTAGATTAAATAATAGAAGAAGTACAAATCACCACGCAAAAGACATTTTGTGCAAACTTGGAAATTGACACTGTCACATAATATTAATGAAATATTCAACAAAATTGGTAAAGGAAATGTTGGGTAATAAAGTTTACTTTGTTAGCATAGATTCATGGTTTTGGTTAGAGGAAAGAGAAAACTAGTGTTCCAGTATTTATAAAGTGTCAACAGTTTCCTCTATCTAATGAATATTTTAGTAACTTATGTGTATTTTATAGTATCAACCGTTCTACTACTAAAAATTAAATGAGAGAATTCAATTTAAAATAATAATAACCTTACTTTTTTCATTTTTAAAGCCTTTCACGTTAGATTTTCTGTTTTTAACACTAATGGTGTCGGTAATAAATTATTGTTCTGTAATAAACATACAAGATTTTAATGTAGGAAATTTAAAGAGCATTGCGATTACTTTGTTGCCACAGACATTTTGATAGTTAGCACCCCATCAATCCTCATCTACTAATAGCAAAGTACTGTGGTGTGAAAACTGTTTGTAACCGACATGCTACATGAAGTTTCGTGAGAAGTTATTTTTCAGAAAAGTGAAGTTAGACTTTGCTTTACCGAAATAATAGTTTCAGAACAAAAGGCGGTTATATTATGTTCTGTTGCCGGGCTCGGCAACGAAGCCATGCGTGCGAAGAAACAGCTTCGATCAAAGCTTAAACTGAAGTCTATAATGCCAGAAACCACGGTCTAATCTAAAGCACTAAACGTGCATGTTAAAAGTAAAATATAAACTAGCAGCAATGAAAAATAATTTTCTTCACGAAAGAATTACAGTATTAAATAAATTCTATTTTCTCCACTTTGTACACGTACTGAATGTTATATTAATGCAGAACAAATAATCACCACTCAACCGAATTAAGGAAAAAAGGTATGTTAAAAACCTGCGCTGAAATATTCAAGGAATTTTTGTCAAACAAAAAATAAAATATTTAAATTGTTATGTATGTATATTATGTAGAATGTGGAAGTGGAACTGAAAAATGTAATGGTATGAAACCAATACGAAGGCACATAACAAATTGCTTGGAATGAATAAAATCATTAATTAATATATTCCATTAAATTTGAGGTCACAATATCAATTCAGGGGTAATATTGGTAATTTTGCTGTAACCTATTGTTTGCTCTTTATTTGAAGGAAGTAAAATGTCAATTCAAGTGATTGCCTTGTGCTACAAAATTTCATAACCAACAGATCCGTTTATATTACCTACTGTGAGGTACTATATCGCATATCGCAGAGGTATATTTAAATATCAAAAATAACAAAAGACTTTGCTTTGTAACTTATTGACTCAAAAATCTAATACCTACCTTGTATTTTTTGTAATAGGTTTAGTAAATATTGAACTATTATTATGATTGATGAGCAACGATTCTTCATGAACGTAAACACCCATTATCGATTAAACAAGCAACAAAATTTCATTAAATCTAAATTTCAGCATTTTATACCGTAGAGCTTTGAAATTAAAACGTTAAAAGATCTCTTTTGAAAAGCAACTTTCCCTACAGAACATTTTACTGTAATGCATCACAATTAAATCACAACACTCATTATGATACAAAAGCAAAAGTGTGTGACCCTTATGCTAACCCATTTACAGAGTTGTTTCTCAAATACAATTTGCGTTGTTCTATTTTAGTTTAGTAGTGGTTACCATTGTCATTGCTGTTTCTATTAACATTCATATGTTAGAATCAAGCAACAACTTTCATTACAAAATAATAACTCTGAGGACAACGAGGTTGGTTTAAATTTTGCCGTAAAATATCGTATTTTTTGCCCTTCTTTGGTCTCATTTTCTCTATTATGTTGGCAATTTACTCATCTCGACAAGCGTTCACGCCAAGCCACTATTATCTTGTTTTGTATTATTTTCGGGCAATCTTCTAACAGTGGCCTCATTGTGCGAATATAATATGCATGTAATATACCAAATAAAACACTACGTTTGATTTGCCTCACTAACCCTTTTGAATATTTCAGCAATCAATTTATAAATTGTGTGGGTTGACAATTACATTTTCTGTCGAATTTTCAATGTTATCGGGCCAATTTAGGTAAATTAGTTTTAAAAAATTCATAAAGTAAATCACCCTCTCTGATATTGTAGAATCAATATTGAATTTTGAATTGAAGCTCTTGATGGTATCTCGATAATTTTACGGAGTAACTTGAATCACATTATTGTAATCTTAATCTTTGATGATTATCCGGTCGAGGGAGCATTAAAATCAAATTTTTATTAATGTTTCTGTAATTACGACAAATATTGTTCATTTGACATTTATAAAACCGTTTATCAAAGTGAACGTGGCGCATCTGCCAGACGTGAAGCAAAGACATCTGCTCCCACCACCTGGTCGAAGGTGGTATAGGCCACCGAACACCCTCGCAACTAGGGTAATCTCCATTTACTCCGACACGTACGGAATCCTTACAATAGCCAAAGCGCCTTATCTGACTTCATTGTCTCAGACTGACACATTCTATTTAAATTAACACGAAAATTGCATCACATAGATTGTTGCGACTGAACTAAAATGAACAATGGCTTACAACAGAGAATACATCGGTAGGTATGTGGTTAACTATTAATATTCCAGATTTAATCCTAACCCGTGCATACATGTTTATTTTGCTAAGCTGAACACGTTTAAATTAAAATTTAACGTGTATTCATTTTGGTATAATTAATTATTGTACATTTAATTAACAATAAATTAACAAAAATCGAAAAATTTAGATTAATTTTTTTTTATATCTTTATAACTTAAAAGTGATGCTCGAATACAAAATATAATTGTTAGTACTGATAGTAAAAGAAATTAAAGCATGCTTAATTTATGACTATTTTAATAAATGGTCAAAAGTATTTCTGTTATAATGTTGACCTGCATTACAGTTCACTGTATAAGAGCATTAAGAATTAACACGCTATATCACCATTACCACAACTTATTCAATTATTTAGTTTTCCTGGTTCAGTAAATAATTCTTTTTTATTTTAACGTTAACTTAGCTTTTTTAATTATAATAAATTTTTTAGACATTTTAATTCAAATTATACCAGTTAATAAGGTTCTGATTTAAAGTTGTTCGCAGGTCTAATTAAAAAAAATTTTTTTTTTAATAAAGTTGCATGTGAAAGTGTTATAAATGCTAAAGCAACACGTTCAATACCACCTGAAACAGTACGCAATAACATATCGATCGCAACAATTTACTGAAAGATTTTAGATAACATTCGTTAATTGTAAAGCAAACATTAAAAGTTAATTATTGAAATATTATTAAATTTATATGAATGCTAATAATCATTAAATACGTATTTCTAAATTTAGTTTAAATTTTATTACCATACAGTACTATGTATATTAACTTCAATTTTTACAAGCTATATATTATGTACTATATAATAATTTCTAAAAATGTTAAGTCTCTGCAATTTCGACATTCCTCCATATTCCTTTTTTGTGTATTGGGACTATTCCTTCACTTACCACTCGTCATCTTTTTGTTTCTTCAGATACCCACTATCAATTCATATTTTCTTGGTGCTTTTCCATCTTTTATCTTCTTTACCGACACCTTCACCTTTGTTTATTACATATTATGTTGGTTTTGCGAAAAATTTTTCCTCGCCTTCTATAACAGTTTCTTCTGTGGTCTTTTTTATACATTGTGATTTAGCAATGTGTGAAAATGATTTCTCGAGATTTCTTTTATTTCCTGTTTGCTATTCGCCATTTCCATTTCTTTCTGTCGTGGACCTGGTCCTAACATTGCATTTTCTTTTTCACTCATCACGTCGTACAGCCATTTGTTTGTCCTTTTCTTCCTTCTCTTCGCAATCATCATCAAACCATCTCTTATTTACTACATATTTCTTGTGCCCTATTGTTTTAGCATTTTTATTTATTACTAATTTGATATTTTCCCATTCCTTATTTACATTCTGTACTCTTTGTTTGTTGTCAATTTTTTGTCTGCTACTTCTGCGTACTTAATTTGAGAATGTTCTAGTAACTAGTGGAACTTTTCCAATGCCAATTTTTTCCTAATTTCTTTTCTGTTTTCTAGTGTTTTTTTTAGTTTCATGAAAATAATCCATATGTGCATTTGCCTATCGATATGTTCTAACATCACAGATTGTTGTTCCACTTTTTTTGTTACATATAGTACGTGGTGTATCTGATTTCCATTCCTGCTACTTATACCTGACCTCATCCACATTATTTTGTATTGATTTGTACTTGAATTTTGTGCTACTTATAACCCGATTTAATAGAGCTACTAAGTTACTTAGTCTTTGTCTATTGTCATCAGTTTCCTCGTGTAGCATAAAGTTACCCGCTATTGCGCTATGATATTTTTCCTTTCCCACCGTTAAAATCTCCTAAAATGATCAGAAAATCTTGTCCACTTATATTGGTAGGTTTTGCTTTTATTCGTAAATATGCTAGTCTTCCATATTGCGATGTTGTGGAAAATTGGGCCTCGGTTGAGGAATGCTCAAGTCATTAAAGTTTCGCAGAGACCTTGGTTGGAATAGTTTGGAATGTGAGAATGATCAATCAATTGTTTAAAGTTAAAATAAAAATTTATAATGATGTGAAACAACAAGAAGTTTTGGCTTACCGAAGGTTTTTTATAGGTTAAAGAGCCATAATAAAAATGTTTGAATGTGGACAGAAATGATATTGGTCAATTTTATTAAAGTGTAAAACATGTAAAGAATAAAATGAAAAAATTGTTTAGATTCAAGTAGGAGTTAAAAAATAGAATTAAATATTTAAATGTGCAAAATAAAAATAAATAACGGGTCCTGATCCTACAGTTTTGTTAAAGGAAAAATTAAATAAAAGTGATACGACGAAAATAGGGATTTTTGAGTGAAAAGTCGGCGCATGGTAGTGATAAGGGGAACGGTGTAAAATGTCGACGAGAATGGACGTAAAATTATGGTGCACTGGATTAATTAGAATTGATTTTATGGATCCTAATAATAAAAATAAAGAAGTTGATATTGATAATTGTGATGGTACTTGTAAAATACACTATTTAGAATATTGGATGGTTTATACAAGTGGGAAATACATGGTAAATTTGTTGTATTGGATGGATTTTGGATCAGTCCATGAATACGAGGAATGGCGGTGTCCGATATCGATTTTTGTTGGAATTGATAATCGATTATATGGATGTTCATGGAGAAATTTAATTATTCCAAGGACCTAAAAGGCGTTTCAAGGATCCAAATGGATGATCACTGGTTTTGGGATTGTTTTATGGATCATGGTAAATTCTCCACAGGGCAGGACTCAGAAACATTTTTAATGAATATAAAATTTGAACGGGTGAGTCAAATTGTGAACTTTTAAATACTTTTCGCGTGTGTCGAACAATAATAGAAATTAATAATAAAAAGATAAACATTTTCAAATGGGTTCAAATCCTGTGAGGTGCTATCTATAGAAGAAATTTTCGCTCACCAAATGTCTATCTGCTGGCCCCAGATAACATTATTTATGGCTAAAAAACTTCCCTGATGGAGTAGGCGGTATAAAAATCGCCTATTCCCGTGGTTCGGAATCCACGTTAAGCTGTAGGTCCTCTGTGCTCGTCACACAATTTCAACACGCAACGAGCAGAGACAGGGAGGGATCGGGAAAATGTCGCAAGACGTTCACAACCGAATATACATACATAAACATTTTAAAATTTAAATTGAATTAATATTGGGGTTTTTTATATTATATTGCTGTAGGGTGTTTTTATATGTTTTATTTTTGTTTGTTTTGTCCACATTCAATATTTAATAACTGTGTTATTGGAAAATTTCTTGTTGTTGATTGATTTGAATGAAAAGAAAGAGTTAGATTGATTGAGTATTCTCATTTCTACGAAAAGAATTAGAGTTGATGTATTTGAATTTTGTCGATCGTGCTTTGGGCGGTTTGATATTTAGTGGCGCAGTTCTCCAAACCTCCGACGACAACCTGAGAGATAATAAGATTTCGAGTCTCATAGCTCTTGAGCATAGCGCGGAAGATGAGTTTTATGGTCGATGGGAGTACATAGCAATATATACTGGTTTGAACTGCGTAATATTCTTTTTTCAATTATTTCTGACAAAGTACCCCACTCCATTTATTTCTTGCTTGTAATCACCAGAATACAACAAAACGAATTTATTTGTTTCAGATTCAAGATTGTGTGGACACTCATACGTAAAAGACTAAAGAACGAATGATTTGTGATTACTAGCAAAGTTTTCGAAAGGGAAGATCGACGGTAGATGCGCTCCACATAATGAATCAAATAACCGAGAAAGCAAACGAGTACAATAATTATTGTAGAGATGTATCTGTTGGTTGTTTATTTTTAGCAGAATTTTGATACCATTCAGAGAGAGATACTATACGACACTATGCAGAAAATGAATGTATCAGCATATAGCTAATAATATTGAGTCACATGACGATGAGAAAATCGAGTGATAGAGTCAAGATAAAAACAAAGTAATGAAACGACGACGCGACGATTAACCTGGTGATTGAACGCATTTTGAGAAAATTAGACTACAGAGGAAAGATGCGAATGAAAGAATGTCAAATAGTACCATATGCAGATTAGTTAGTAATTATTTCCAGATCAGTAATACAAAATTACTAAAATATTCAAAGAATTTAGTTAAAGATAAATGAAGGAAAAACAAAATAAATGAGGTTTGCAAAGAAAGAGGAAGGAAATTAGCAACCAAGTGTTCGAGGAGGTCCAAAAGTTCAAATATTTTGGAGCCCAGACAAACAGCGGTAACGACCGAACAAAGGAAATCAAAGTGAAAATACAGATGAGTTGGAAGGAGGTGTATGCGAATAAGAGAATGTTTAAAAGTTAGAGAATATGGACAAAGGTGAGAAATAAGTAATAACATACGCAGAGGTGTTAAATATGACAAAGCGAGAAGAAGAAAAGCTAAATATTTTCGAAAGAAAGTGGCAAGAGTAATCGGGGTACCCAAGATAATGAATAAAAATGAATACAGAATAAAAACGAACAACGAAATGCAACAGATTATTGGAAATAAAGATTTGGCTAGACGTATTAAATCGCGGAAAATTGACCGGCTGGATCTGATGAGGAGAAAATCGGAGAGTGGCTAAGACTGATTGCAGATTGGAAGCCAAGTGAGACAAGAAGCACAGGAACAGTAAGAGCTAGATGATTGGATGAAGTGCTGGAAGATGTCGGAATCATAAAGATGGAAGAGTGGAGATAGAAGTGCAAAAATAGGAAGCTATAGAGAACAGTGGTAAAGGAAGACAAAACATGCACCAGGCTGTAAACAGCCATTTTAAAACTCTACAATATTGTCCTGCAAATATGTACATCCTATAGATAACCTGAGGGTTTTGAATTCCAAGTGTTTTAAAATAGGTAACCTCAGAAAGCTTGTTACATTCATAAAAATTATATCCTATGCATTTCACAGGTAGTCGTAACGGGCTACTAAAGCCAAAGGAACTATAAAACTTTAATAATTCTGATGCTTACTGGTTTTAAAAACAGCAATCCCAAAATCCCTTAGGACATATAGGTATGTATAATTTATACCCGGAAACTCCGGATTCCTTAAACATATAAAGAGGTTTGGCGGTAAAGATCACACAGTAATGGTGGTATATAACACTCGTTCCTTTACCGCATAGATATAAATATAATATATATATAATATTTTCGGTACTGTAATGTACTCAAACTCGTGAATATTCGTACGAGCAGCTAAAATGATACAATAATAAATAAGCACAATACTGTGCTCCCACCTTTCTTTATATTCTTATGTTTTATTAACTTCACCTAGTACCTAAAAACACCAGTATTTATTTCTTCATAGTTACAACTATTACGAGACAACCATCCGATAAAAAAGTCAGCCAATTCCTGATCTCTCCATGCTAGATATGAAGGCTAACGGCTCTTTAATATTAAAGGACTTACTAGACATTGTGGAGTGACCAGTCAACAAACAAAGAAACATGCGGATCCGGTCCGATCCGTTCCATTGTAGTGCATGGTGATCAAAATTATATGGGGTGTTTATTTTTTTTCGGTTGTTCCATTCCTATCCAATCTGACCAGTGCATGGAAACTTTAAAGTTCAAGCTTATTGTTCTAACAAAAAGCTATTGACCTATTTGCATTAAATTTTTCGAGGTTCACATGTTAATTGTTAGAGATAATATACTCAACTTTCATCGCTATAGTTCAACTATAAATAGCATAAATAAGGGAAGTCCCTATGTATGAACTGTTCACTCTATAGAAGCTCAATTTGTTCACTCTATAGAAACTAAATTTGTTCACTATAATATAGAGTTCAATATATTTATTTTATATTTCGACTGTAGTTTGTAGTTTACTATACCGAGACCATATTAGCAAAATAATAAACTTAACCTAAAAAAACCTTTTTTTGTGCGTAATAATGCAGAAATTAATCTCGAAAACTTTCCTGAAAATTGGCGAGAGAGTTTTATAATACAAAAATAAAATTGTTTCGCAGACAGACCATATGAGAAAAGCATTTCATATAAAATTTCTTACTAAAATAAGCACAGTAATCACCTCGTTCGGTTTCGGCACGTACCTAGATATCACACTGTAGATAATAATATATTCTAAAATAAATTAAATTTTATGGAGTTGTTCGTAGCTCGTTAATTAAAAAACATATTATCTTCCAGCTAATAATTAATATGTTTTAGTCTGATATCAAATTTCAGTAGCTCAAATAAATTTCCAATACCGATTACCTTCAACCCACCCAATACTCCATTATAACCACATTAAAAGCAATATTTGTATAGAATTTTTCTAGTTGAAAATTCATAATTAATGTTTTTCATTTTATTTGAAAAAATGTTGTGATGTTATTAAAAGACTTCAGGTTTAGAAGTTTTAGATTTGCAAATAAGTATTGTAATTTTAGTCAAAAATGTTTCAAAAGTGTAAATTACTTCTTTAAATTCTTCCGCCATGCCTACACAAATTTTTTTGTATCTATACGTGAGTGAAAAGTTAAAAATTCAAGTCAAGGTTTAAAAGTTTTCTTTGAAGTTAATGAAAATATTACTTTCTTCGAAAACGTATAATTTTGAATACATAAAATTTGTGTAACTTTTGTTAACAAATACCTAATTTTACATTTTTCTTTATATTATTATTTGTGCTATACAATCATAACGAGGAGCTATACATACATATTATTATGTAAAAATAAAATGGCACCATTTTTATATTAGATTAATATAAAGAATTATAAGCATTGTTGAAGACAATGAAAATTATATAATAATACATTATGTTTTAGGGAAATATTAGAATGTTTTATAATAATAGTAATAATAATATAATAGTGATTATTTTTAAAGATCGGTTTACAAATAATAAATAACTAAAAGAGATTCATATTATGTGGGTATACGGGGATTGGTAATTAAATATTTCACGGTCTGGGGACGGCAAAATCATTTAATTCCCCACTGAAGATAATGAAAGAATAATAATTAGAATAAAACTTTATAAGCTGAAACTCTTTCGTGATTACAAATTAAATTTATATTACGCTAAAATTCTAAAATTACAGCTTCATTTTTAACCCTTAATAGAAATTTAAATTGGTAGTAATGTTACGCACGAACTATCTGGGAGATTCTGATGTCCTAATTGAAAATTATGTCCTTGCAGTGAACTTTTGATCAAGCAGATTTAATAGTATAAAATTAACTTAACTAAGCGTTTTTAGAACTTTTATTTCGTATTTTATAGGGTGTGACAATAATTACAGAACGTACGAAATTTAATAACGTGTTCTTTTAAGTTAATTTAAAATAAAACACAGCTTGTCGATGTTGTTTTTATAAAAGAAATATAATTCAATTTAAAAACCAACTTTTTGTACTCAAATATAACTTTCTATCTGATAAAAGTTAAGAAAAACAAATAAAACACGAAAAGCTACGTGCTTAAACCGGCCTACAAATCCATTATTTCCTATTGTGTGGTCCATGTAGGCCAAAGTAAAAAAAATCGACGGAACTAATGGTACCAGCTATTGCTTTTGCTAAAACAATGTAAATCTTGCTACTTTGTTACGTAAACGTTGTCGCGTTTCAAGCTTATTCAGCGGTTCTTTCAGAAGGTAGAGCGAAGATAATGTAGTTTATGCTTTCAGAGAAAAGCAGTAAAGTTACTATTAGAAAACCTTTACACGTGATATTATTAACGATTGCTTTTCGCATAGTTGTACTTACTTTTTTCTAATTCTACCACCAACTTGGCCAAAACAAAAACAAACAAAAATCGTTTCCGAAAATTAAAATTCCAAATCTATAAATTCATTCTTACCACATTTATTTGGTCCATAATATAATATGTCAATCCGAGTCTATCATCTTACCTGTAACAAAATAAATAATAATTAGCGATGTTATTTTATAAATGGATCAACAAAATTGCAAAATTATTTAGTTAATTCCATTAAATAAATTTTCTACTGCTATCGGCAGTCTTTTAATTACTAAATTAAGAAATTTAACGCTAAGTTTCAGAAAACGTGTCTGATACAATATTAAGTTCATTGACAACAGAAACGTGTACAGGAAAACATTTTCCAATAAGTCGTAGTATCGGTTATCGAAGTCCTTCGTCTACGAAAAACACATAAAAACCACTTACGACTAAAAAATAAAACTCGATTCGATGGATGTTCGCGACGATGCATAACAGTTTAAGATTATTTTGTGAATTTTATTGTTTTCATCATTTACCCCAAAAATTGAATAAAAATGATTCTTTAACAGAATGATTTAAGAATATAAATATAAAATTTTTATGGATTTTGCTGATAACAGCTACGACGCGACGTCGCGCGTGGTGTCTGTTAACATGATTAAAAACATTAGAACGGCGAGTGTACTATATTTAATATCTATCAATACCGATAAAATAATATACATATCTATTCTATACTTACCGTATAATGTGACATAAATAATGATAAATTAATGTCAATAATATTATTTATTATTGGACGTTATGCGATCGAACGTACAACGTAGGTCAAGACTGATATTATGAATTGTAAATAAAAGCTATAAAAGTATGCTATGTCTTTCAAATTTCATATTATGAATTTTAAATTGTAAAAAAAGACAAGTACGGTACTGACCAATATAATTCAATAAATGGCCAATAATCATCATGTAGATTTCATACCATAGAAAAACCAAGAGAGAAACAAATGTACGAGTGCACAAATTGGAAATTTGAGAAGATGAAATGAAATGGGAACTGGAAGTTGGGAACAAAATAAGTGAAGCTTTGTGCAAAAAAGCCCTACATAGCACGTTTTCCTTTGAACTTTCCTTGATAGGTATCAGGCTATGCATGTAACAAGTAATAAGCTGTTTTTAAAATTCCTAATAAAATCCTTTACTTTATGCAGCGTTAGCAATTCCTTTTATCAAAGCGCAATGTGGGGTTACGTAGTCTGGAAAATAAATTTTCGCAGTCTGAATAAACATAGATTTCAATGAAAATGCTAATAATAAATAAACTGAGGAAAATTACTTTACATAAACGCTATAACTATTGTCGGTAAGTAGTTCTTTTAAAGTACAAAATAAACCATTAAAGCAATATTTTTATGAATATTAATATAAGAAAACTAGTTTTCTTTTCTTTTTTTAAATTTTCACTTAGCTGTTCATTTCTACAAATGTATTATGAATTCTGTTAGTTATGTATAATAGAACTTGAACGGTTGTTTAGGAATCTAAATTCAAAAAGTATAATGCTTCAAATTCAGTGTTTTGCTATATAATGCCGTATTTCTCGATATTCCCTTATTTTACCATCGAGATGGAATAATCGAACAAGGTCGTGTAATCTGGATCACTTATATCCTTACAATTGCCAAAATTAGGTTTCGGTAACATTTAATTTAATTTACTGATGTGAATGTTATTCTGACGATACTGAGAAGGTTGAAGTGTTGAGGTAAATAGCTCAAATTATTTCACACCTTTTCGCCCATAGACTATAATAAATAATAATATTTATAAATGAAAATAGGGTAAAAATAGAGTGAAAATGTCCGTTCAAATGTTCTCCGAGAATCTTTAATCAAACCACTTCAACCCCAAAATGATGGAATTTGATCCATTTTACGCAAAAATTGTATCGATATATTTGCGTGAAGAAATTCCAAATTATGGTTTTGTTATTGGATCGAACTTTTGAAACTTTGCAGCTCAGGTAATTTCGAAAAGAAATTATTTCATTTCAAGTCCACGTAATATTTTACGATAGAACTTCAACTTAATACTGCTAGGGTATCAAGACTTATGTATTTATATTTTAATGTTTTAAAATTTTTAAATATATTTCTGTTTTACGATTCACAATAATCATTAAACCGATCTATTGCTTTCCTTTGCTTCCTACTTTATCTTCATTTTTATAGATTTTGCTATACAAACATACATAATTTATTATAACCCAATTAAATGAAATTTTTTAAGCTAATTTCCCTAATTCTAGTACTTAATTTGAAGTGGGTATTTAAAATTCAAATCAATCTTTTACATTAAATTTCAAAATGTAAAAATATTTCTTTTGTAATACAGTTCCTAATTACCAAATTTACAGTATGCCAGTAGCATGTGTTCTGTGAGTTAGAAGATTAAATTTAAAGTAACTACAATTTTCATGCAAATGTAAAATAAATTACTTAGGTAATTTCCCAGGTTTTCACAAATAAAATTCTTAGAAAGCGGTATTATTTTATAAATTAGTGACAATTTTAAATTTCTTGGAAATAATAATATTCAAATCTGTAGAGTAAAATAAATTATACTCGATTGTACGCGTATTAGAGCTTACAGTCCATAGAAGATTATTTGTTTGCAGTTTTCCATTAACTTAATGGTTATATTCGCGTAATTTAAATATGTTATAAATGTACATAGAATAATTAACCTTTGAAAGACACGTTGGGGTCTGAAGGACCCAAATAAGTTTCATTTTTATATTTTGTTACGCATTACATAATTCCATAAACTGTAAATTATGTCAGTTGTTCACTTCAGAGTTTTTATAGCGTTTGAAAATGCATCTGGGATCCGTTGTACTCCAGTGTGGTTTCTTTTTTATTATGGGCATAATATTTTAACGCAGCTCTGAAATTTAGTAGGTATTTTGAAACAACTTTTTCATGTTTCAATTGGCGATCCTTAAATACTGCTAATAAATGCATAGTAATTTCGTGTCGTCATTCAATAAGTCCCGAGACTAACTACTAAAACAATTTTTTTTGGGCAAAAGTATTTTCATAATCTCCTTCAACTACGATACAATCATTCCAACGCATTTCTAAATTTTCTATACCATGTATGTGTGAAGAACAATTTTTCTTTGGCTTCAAAATAACTCTCAGTTGCAGCGATGACTTCATCACTACAGTCAAATCTCTTTCCCTGGAAAATTTTTTTGAGGGCTGTAAATAGCCAGTAATCACTGGGGTCCAGATCTGGAGAATACAGTGGCTGGGGAAGCAATTCGAAGCCCAATTCGTGTAGTTTGACCATCGTTTTCAACAACTTGTGACACGGCGCATTATCTTGGTGAAAGATCACATTTTTCTTCTTCATTTGTGGCCGCTTTTCAGCGATTTCGTCCTTTAAACGCACCAATAATGCCATGTAGTATTCGCTATTTATGGTTTTTCCTTTTCAATTTAGTCAATGAATATTATTTATTGCAGACTGTTGGTCCTTTCGGACGCTTTGGACGGCTTTCACCGGGTGATCTCCACTCAGCTGACTACCGTTTTGATTCCGGAGCGAAATAATGACTCCATGTTTCATTCATTTTCACATACCGACGTAAAGAATCCTTTTTATTTTGAGTAAACAGTGCCACAGAGCGCTCTGAATCATCAATGTGTTGTTCTTTTTGTTCCACTGTGAGCAAGCGCGGCACCCATTTGGAAAAAAGCTTTTTCATGGCCAAATTTTGGTGCAAATTGGCGAAAACACTACCAATTGATATCTTCACGATCTTAGCTATTTCACGCACTTTCAGTTTTCGATTTTCCATTACGATTTTCAGAACTTGCTTGATGTTTTCGTGAGTCACTGCTTCATTTGGACGACCAGAGCGTTCAGCATCATTTGTGTCCGTATGATCACGTTTAAAATCAGCATACCACCGACAAATGGTTGCTTTTGACGAAACAGAGTCCGGATAATACTTTTCAAGCCAATGCTGAGCTTGGCCGGTATTTTTTACCATTAAAGAGCAATGTTTTATCAACACACGAAAATCGTCTTTTTCCATTGTTTCGAAAATTTCAAAAGTAGCATCACTTACACTTTGTAAAAAACATAAAGATTTTTCTTTAAATGCGCCATCTCTCGGTTAGCCTCGGGACTTATTGAACGACGTAGATACATTCATACATGCGGTATAAAATACGGGTTAACGTCATGGCCAAAGCGATAGATGACTTTTTGGGTACCTCCAAAAGGTAAAAGACAAAGTTTTGAGCGAGCACTTTTGCCTAGACGTTACCTGAGTAATACAGGGGGCGCTAAAAGAGACGCTCTGAAGAGAAAATCAAAACCAAATAGAGGATAGTGTGAATACCACGTAGTTTAAATTACTAACCTGGGTTTACCGTAAAAAAATTAACCACTAGAGAAACTACGAAAATGTGGTTCAGAAACACAATTCTTCTTCTTCTTCAGTTGTGATGTCTCTTTGACAGAATCGTCGTAACCCATCTCTTCTACACATGTGATATGCGTTATATGTGATGTGATATCCGAACCAAGGGTAGTGAAATACACTTCATTTAGAGATAGGCGCAGATTACGTGGATGGATTGCCATTGCCTTCCGAGGAGGGACGGTCAGAATAAAGTTCTTAATCTGCCGGGATTCGAACCGTTCATTTCGCATTAGCAGTAGAAGCACTTATCCG
The DNA here is from genome assembly GCA_932274525.1 of Podabrus alpinus. Taxonomy (NCBI): domain Eukaryota; kingdom Metazoa; phylum Arthropoda; class Insecta; order Coleoptera; family Cantharidae; genus Podabrus; species Podabrus alpinus. The sequence continues at coordinate 58,479,646 of OW026457.1, read as the reverse complement.
CTAGGCTCTATGGCCGTAGCTTAAGACTGAAAGGCAATAACTAAAAGTAATGGATCAAATGCCATGAGCGATAGAAATTTATTGACTCGCCTCTGATCAGGTTTAATAAATTAGTAAGGATCACACAGGTAACTTGCGGAATATCAGGCTTACTCTTTACAAAATGTTACGATAATAATACATCAAACGTACAATTGTGCGCAACGAAGTCATTAAAATATTTATTTTTACATTTACATTTGTATGGCTTATAGGAGATAGTGCCTTTATAAATAAATTCTGTGCAAGATTCATAGAACCCACAAACAAATAAAAGCTTGGATAACATTTTCCAATCCAAAGTAAATTCAAGAGGTTTAACCTAGAATATCCCACAAAATTATTATCAACCAAAATAAAAGTATAACCGGCACAAAGAGATCTTTTATCTTTCAGATGTCTTCTGGTATAAGGTTGTATAAGATTGTAACGGGGGTAAAAAAAAAGATCGAAAATCCACAGAACTTGAATAAAATTTGATCCTAACTGACACCGGTGAGCGATATAGTATACAAAAAAACCTACAGATGTTGTAGAATATAAGTTGTTGATAAATATAGAACTTGTGAAGTACTCACGCATAATTTTTCACTGAAAATTGGTGAAAATCAATTCCAAATTAACACAATTCAAAAATCCAACTGAATTATCTAATTTTTTAAAATTGAATTCCACCACCGCTCGTGAAACATTGCCTAAGTTTTCTGTTGAACCTACTAATAAAAGCAGATACCCTCCCAATAATTGGGAATAATTGGGATGAATTGTAACATCTAGTTTGTAAATAAAAATGCGGAAATATAAATAGTTAATCCCAAAATAAAAACATTTATCACATGATTAGCTCGGACCATTTTACCAATTCAGAAGAAATAGCTAAGGTACGTTTTTTGTTCGAAGGTAAACAATACAAGGACATAGTGTTTATGTAGGATAAGTTCCAATCTACCTATATGCGTCGAACATATAGCAACCATTTTGTGTAAATGAAATTTGAGTAAATTGAAGCCCTTAATACACAATTTCTGACATTCATTATTTAAATTTTGTCTCGAGTTAAGTTTATTTTTTAATTTAAATTAATTTAAAAAGTAATTTCAATTTTTCTGAAATGTTCTATTCTAATTCTAAATGTCACCTTTTTGTTGCAAATTATTTTAAGATTTTAAAACTCTAAATATAGCCTAACATCAAATTATTTTATTCAGTTTCGTTAATATTTATATTTAAAACATCTTCTGCTCTGAACAATAAATTAAGAAATTACCATTTATAATTATTGGAGATTCAAGGTGTAAACATCATTTTTTAAGGTTTCGCCATAACAGGTCACCACTTTTTGATATTGTTAAGTAACGTCTTGCAAGATGGGTTGCTATTTTAACATAATTTATCTGAAAAAGTAAAGACCATGTATCCTTAACTATATTTAGCAAGCTGGTTATTGTTTAGAAAAAAAATTTTTAAAAATAAACATTGCTGAAAGTTCGTGCACTAATTTATACTTTTTCAAAAATCCATATTTATTTCTTATTATATTCTTCTCTTCTTCTTCCTTATTAGACCTAGATATTAAGTACATTTTACCAAAAGTAAAATATGGAGTACCAAGAGGGTCATCAACTACGTAGCAAAACCACGAGAATAATTTTATTTTTGGTTATCAGGATTGCCCCAAAAATATGGGAATTATTAAGAGATTAAGATTATAAAATCGAAAAAGATTGCTTGTATGGAAAAATAGAGCAATTAACAGGAAATAAAGCAAACCTCAAAGGATTATCTGATGCTCGATATTTCCGGAAAATATTAATAATTTCACTGACCCAGGAAATATTGCAGCTGAATCTTCAAGTACCAAATCAATTCGAGCTTACCTGATAACTGTACGTGAATTTGTATTTAATATATACAAGGTCCGGCACAAAGTCAACAAACAAATTTGTTACATCAACAGGAAAGAGAAAAGTCACCCTTCTGGCCGATTAAGCTTTCCTTTGTTACCTAACGGAATTTTCTATAACTATTATTTTTCGATAGTATTCTAGTTTGCAACTAAATCTTCCAGAAATAAATATTTAAATTACATTTCTGTCAGTTTAATTATATTTTTTACACAATTGTAATTTAACATTAATAGAATTAGCAAACTCTCAAATGTCGAATGTAAACATGAAAGAAAATCTATTAAGGAAATAGAGATTATTTTCAACTGGAAATTTGATTACTTGTGTACCTACATATGTAAATAGTATTCCGCTGTTGAAATATCGACGCAATTTCCTTTAACTTGGGCGTAGATATAAGTAAACAACAGTACGATGAAGATCAGAAACCATGTTAAGAGTATCTATTACCAGTTCTAATTTACATTTCTTTTATAAATAATGTTTTATTTTTGAAAAAACATCAAACTAGCATGAGCGAACGAGGGAAGATAATTTCAAATGGAAATTGGGTTTTTTGCTGCATTAGATTTTTTTTTCAAAAGTTAAAAAGTGGTAATAGTACAAGGGCTTGTTGTTTTTATTATCGATTGAATTGCTGTTTGTAAGCTTCAAATTTATCAACTAAGTAGGCAATGTTTATGGAAATTTGAAATAGCGTAATCCAACCTTAATACCGTATTCGAAGTAAATCGGTTGCATTAAAACCATTTCCTATTCATGCACCGCGTTTGGGATTATACTAATGTACGCAGAGGCAAAATGCTGAACTGCAACTCGAGACGAAGTGTTCATATTCGACAAAATTGCTCTCTAGTTTATATGGTTTAATCGAGCATATAATGGCCGTCCAGGGTTGACCGTTTCGGTTCATTTCATACTTCGTGAGTGGACAAGGATCTCTAGAGGATAAGTTATCAGAGTTTTATGACCTATTAATACCTAATTGACTTCGAAGAGTGGAATCTAATTTATATCAATATGGGTCTGAATATCATATGCTTCAGATAGTCGACACTATATTACAAGATCTTATCACTTACAGAGTGCAATAATAATATCACAGAACTACTTAATTGCTATATTCAATATGAACTACTGTGAAGGAGCTGGATGTAAAATACCCTTAGTACTTAACGTTGTAATTAATTGTTAACCGAAACTATTATAATGGATGCCTTTTTAATTGTTATGCATATTTCACTTTTATTGCACGTAAAACATCTTACGAAATTTTACAAATTTACATATTGGTAGTTGGCACGTAAAATAACAATTTAATAATGTAGTTACTTGTATATACATATATAATATTATAGAACAAAACCGTTTACTAACTATTTGCAATTAAGTTAACTTCCGACAGTTTTTATAAGTAAGTATATAATTATGTATTCCAGCATGTAACAACAAATTCGACAAATATAACTCTATTTTAATGCCAGAAAAAGAAGAAAACAAGAACTGAATACACAGTATAATATAATGCAGAATTACCATTAAACTTCTTATTCAATTGAATATAAATGTAAAACAAACTAATAGTTTTTGCCATTTGGAACGGTTTTTTGTTGACTTTAATAAACGTTTATGCGTTCGGGGAAAATAATAAAATTTTCTTTCAACTTATAATATTGAACAATACAAGTAACTCGATCACTTACAAAACAAACATTACGTTTAATGTTATTTTCAACTGCGGGTGCATGATAATTTCGGTTGCAATTTTTACACAAACAGAAACAATAGAAAGAAATGTCAGCTACAGTTAACAAACAACAATAACATTTATTTTTAAAAAGAAAAGCAGACACATTTTAAACGTATAATAACGGCTATATTTTGTGCAAAAATCCGTTGTAATTACGACGTAACATACCTTCATAATAGTTTTGAAGTCCGATACATTTTTCATGCAGTGCTAGAAAAGTATTTTTCTATGAAAATCCTTTTATAAAAGAAAATACATATTTGTTAACATTATTTAATTCAAAACAGAAATAATACAAAGTTTTGTGTTGTAAGAAATTGAACAAAGATGTTTGCCACTTCAATACGGGCACAGAATCGATTTGTACTGTGAAAACAGAAGCCATATGCATTTTTCAGAAAATCCTTGGTATTTGTCATGTTATTTCCGCTAATGGCAAAAGAGAACGATGGTCGAATAAACGATTCTCGAGGGTGCAGTTATATAGTGAAGTAAATATCTAGTTCGTCAACGATAATACGGTTTGCTTTTCCTAGTAATCTATTAACGTACTCTTGTCTGATAAATTGTCAGAGACATAAAATTTCCCTTTTGTAAATTCTACTGACAACGCAAATATGTATTTCGTTAAATTTAACTCCGACTTGAGGTTTACTCAACTAATATTATAGCTATTGCGATGTCAACCAAAGATAGTTGTAGAATTGGAACGAGAATTTAATAGTTGTCAGATATATATAGTAACAATGACAATTTGATTTTGATATTAAGTTCACAATCGTATTTAATGTGATAACATTCGACTGAATTACGATCTTATTTCTTAACCACGCGAATTAAAACTTCTGAGGTTAAAAATATTTTGAGTAATTAAGGATTATTTTTTAAACTCCAATTAAAAATCCACAATTACGTTGAAAAGATCCACTCCGGCTTTATAGTGTGATTTATGCAGTGCAGTCCTGTATGTTTTTTTTAATTAGCAATTTAAAAATAGAATCCTTACGAACTAAGACGGTAATCCGATTATGAAGACCCAACATTTCATTAAATTGTTTGCTATGTTACTAGGATAGTTATACTACTTTGTATTAAATATTTTTATAAATTCAGAAAAAAAAACCTTTTTGCCATCACGATATGTTCTTTTTGGTGAAGAGGCGTTAAAACTAAAAACTTTACTCCATTCGTGCAATCCTACACAGATTCCAAACCAGACTTTTCGTTCAGTATTTACATCAGCTAATACAGCAAAAGCATTACTGCGGTAATGAAGGAACTTATTTTTAAATAAAATAAATTATCCTTGCTTATTTACCAGATTCATGTTAACTCAAGTTTTGAATGGGGAAAATTTCGCAAACTCTAAACAAGCGATCTTGTTTGACATCAATGAGGAAATTATAAGTCTTCATTCAACAGCTATTAAACGGAAAATAAAGGAAACCTCATAATATTAAACTTGATAAAGTAATTAATACACACAAATGGTAATTTAGTATTTATTACTTAATAAAATGTATTCATTATTTTCGAGTGATGGTGAGGTTTTTAGATATGAATATATCTGCATCTGCAACACTGCGGTTGCAAGTATGATCGTGGGTGGTAACCTGGTCTACTTACTGTAAAATTGTTTCATATTTTTGTTGGGCTAAAGATTCAATAATTTCGGCATTGTATACTCTCGCCACTCTATCCGGTATAAATCCCTTATAATGTTAGCGTAGCCCTGATTATATATTATACTTTACAAACACATTCTAATTCTAGAAGGCCCAAAAATTTAAATAGCTACGCCGGATTAGTGTGTAATTGGGAAAATAACACTATGTACATAATATAAAATATTATTAACAATAAATAACCAATATGGTCAAATATATTACGTTCATTCCTACTCCTATCCTTTATTAAATTTATGTCGTCTTCTTAAGGAGCCCTAGCAATTAAGTTAATAATGTCTTCCTTTTTTTAATCTTCTCATCTACAATGTTTCTAGCAACATCGGAGGCAGATTAGTGGTTCAAAACCAAGCTTCCACTTTGAAGTACCTAATAGCGATACAGTTCCCCTTTATTGTGTTCAATATTTAATTCGTTCACATATTACACCTATTAAAAATTTCAATTCTTTTCGTATAGCTGTAAATGTTGTCTTTCCCTTTTGTTGTTGTCGATGTCTTGCTAACAGATATACTATTTATTTAGTATATCGATTACGTTTTATAGAACTGCGATGTTGGAATTCACGATTAGAATGTATAGGTTGTGGAAATATTTTGTAGAAATCACCTTAATTTTTTAAAATTACAGGAGCCTAATCATTGCCATCAGATCATAATGGGTGATTGTAATCTACAAGTAGCTTTAACAGATCACAATGTTGAACTTAGCGTGGTATAAATTTAACTGCACTTGGTAGCTATACAATTAGATGTAATTATGTAATATGTAATTATATATAATACTGTATAATTAGAGTTGGTAGCCAATAAACATTGTTTATGTGATTCAATAAAAATAAATTATACAATACCTACTTATTGTTTTAAATTGCATTGCACATGCATAAATGTAATAGTAATATACATTTTAACAAAATAACGCAAGTTTTAAAGAATAGAGCATTTTTAATGAATGCGTTTTCAAGACTGCTGTGCAAGATAAAATTTCAATTCAAAATCAGTATAATAATTATACTTACCAACCTTTGTGTATGCAACTAAAAAAATATTCATTCGAATAAAAAGTGTTAGTACTCTTGTGAATAGAAATATTTTAGAGCATCATTAATTCAATTTTTGTTTTAAATTACACCGGTAACTCGCAGACGTAGTTTTTACCTCAGTGGTTTTCCATGTCTATAAACTGCAGGTATTTATTCTGCTTATTTTTCCCTTGCTATCAGAAGCTTTATTACAGGTTTCATCATATGTGGGGGGGGGGGAGACTTTATGTTCTTTTGCTGATGAACCAAATTTACTGGGTGAGGTCAAAATAATCATTTTTGTATTAGAGAAAAAATATCACCCTTAAAATCCATGAGATTTTATAGCAAATAAAATAATTAATATTTTTGGTTTTAAAGAATACAAATTATTATACCTAGATTGATACAGTATTGCGAAAAGCAGACTAAATCTTTATACTATTTCAATATCAAAATTAATTAAATATCGTAATATAAACTGTTCTTTTGTGGTATTCTTCTGGGCTATGTGCTGAAGTATTTCAGTTTATTTTTTATAAATTCTGGGTACACATTTCATTTGTTACTTTATGATCTTGTACCCTCACATCTCCCCCCTTCCGGTGCTACTGCATCCAGAGATGATGCATTCCTGTATTCCTGACAAAATGGTTAATCAATTTGGTTGCAAGATTAAATACATAAATAATTAGAAATTCTTCAATTCTTATACTATTAAGGACGATAGTTTTCCAAATTCTGACCCCTTTCTGGCTGGTGTGAGAGTAAATTGTACTATAAAGCGATTTAGAAGGTCCACTTTTTCATTACAAACACTCGGCGATGGAACTTGATTACGTAATTCTTTCCTCCACTTCCCCAACAGAACCTAACCATGGGAAAAGAATCCTTGAACCAAATCCCGAATGATTTGTTCCTTCCTCGTGTGCGAAGGAGAGGGTTAATAATCTAAGGGTTAATATCTTCAAGAATAACTATATCACACATAACAAACTTGTGCAATAAAATTATTAAAGTAATTAATCGTACAGGAATGCCACATATAATAATAGCACATTATCAGCTTCAATCCAACAGCTGATACAAAATTGCTAGGTACAAAATTGCTCAACAGTAATCTCACAAATAACCAATATTTTCAAAGAGTACATCTGAGTCACATTGACTCCTTGTAATGATGTGCACATGTATATTAATGATAAATATATAACTTAAGTAACTCGCCCCTAATCTCCTTCAGATCTGCCAAAATTAGGTTCGCAACATTCTACCTTATACAGATATAATTGCATGAGATTACCAAATGTCGCTATCGCCAATTATCGGTTTGGTGGAGCAAATACCAAACCAAGTGCTGACTTTCCATAAATCCGAATAAATCGCAGCAAAGATCAATATCCTTATTTTGGTAGCCCAACCACCAAATCGAACCAGCATAAGGTGTTCACCAAGCATGGAACCTTTCGGTGTACAAAGAACAAAACATGGCGATCATCTTGAGCTCGCTGCGCAAATTCGCAGTCTTGAGATGAAATGTAGAAATCCTGAAAGCAACGCCTGTATTCATAGAGTCGGGCAGCATCAATACTCGGACGAATCCACCTATGAAACGTTTCCACCCGTGCGGATCGACGACTATATCAGAACTAAATTAACCTCGCGCGATATCCCCAAGCATTTCCTGTACCATACCACTAGTATAAAACGATGTAGAAGGAGACTCGTAAGTGACGAAAGTTTTTTGACAAAATTCTGTTCCAACATTTAGAACTTTGTAACAACTTTGTCAATTTTGTAAAAAACGGTATTTTACAATTTCAAATGTCTGTTTCAACATTTAAATTTAAAAATTGTCTAATAATATTATAACATAATCGGTGCGATTCTGATTTTCCATAGCAACATGGTTGTATAACAATGTGGTTGAATTACAAAATTATGTTCAAATTTATATTAAAATTTGACGTTAATTTGGCACATGTATATCACAGTATTTAACCTCAAAATGGTTGTAGGCGGATTCGGTCCGAGCAATCCGGCGCAACAAATTTAACACAAAATTGTTACGATCATTGCTATCTGAATAATTTATTGTTATGTGCTTGTCAAATAAATAAATTCGGGAAATTCTGTATCTTGATTTTAAATACATGACAGTTTTAAACGGCAAATTAAACAAAATTTGCTATGATTAATTATTACTATCGTAACAACTACATTTTAGTGATTGTTATGCCCCTTTTCTGTAAACATTGTTCTTAATTTTATATTTATTTTAAATTTTTGAAACAATTTCAAGTAAATAAAAATGATATTTTGTATTTTTATCGTTATGGTTTAATTTTTGATAATTTTGAGAACTTGCGGGAAGAATTATGCGAGAAACCTGCTTGAATGGTATTATTTTGTAAATTTTGAATTTTTGCTTAAACTATTCAAACAAAATAAACCAAATCGCATAATCTTGTTACATAACAATTTCGTAATAATATTTTTGTACAACCATGTTGTTATGGAAAATCAGAATCTCGCCGAATTTCAGCTGATATTTTCATCATAAACTTAAACACCAAGTTGCCTTTCTGAACGAATTCTGAGCCTTTCTGAGCGAATTCAAGAGCGAATTAATTGCAAAATATACTGAAGCTGGCGATAGATCCAAAACTCATATTACCAATATAATTGAATGAAAACAAAACTTCCCTACTCAAATGCAAATTTACAAAAAAAATTCTAAAATTACTATTTTATCGAAAATGCTTCGACACGGAACGAAATATTCCAATATATCCGTATTATACCCGTATTATACAGCGATACACCCACAGCTTCCATGTTCTTAAGGAACACCGTGTCCAAAGTGTCATGGTCCACAATTATTCTGAAGTCTTATTTATTCATTTATTATGTGCTTCATATTTTGTACTCTAGGGCAATAAATTAATCTAAAGTAATATATCTTAATTATTTACAATTTCGTTGTATATTATATGGCGAATGTCCAAGTTTCAAAGTCCAATCTTAGAATTGATTCCGCCTTCGTTATTGCTATGTTTTTATAGTCCTTAGCAACATTTACTTAAAATGACTTCTATCTATTCTAAACTTATTTAGTTAGGACCTAAAACTCCTGCCAAACTAACATAAGTTTCCGATATTCAAACACAAAATATAGAATTTCCGAGTTGTTTCAACGTAGATCCCTTTTTTGCTAGGTCATAACCGAACTACCAGTAGACCTTCTTAAAATAAAGTGTATTATACTTCCCATGGTTCGGAGCCCACGTTAAACAGTAGGTTGCAGGAATAAACAAAATGATTGCTAACGTTAAAGATATACCCGATATGGCATTGAGAAGAAATAAATTTGATGTGTGTATGAGAGAAGTAAGTATTCATCTAATATGATGTTTCTCAAAATCACAACCACCTGCACTTTTAAGAATTTCTTCAGTTGAAAGGAAGGCAAAGCTGTAGTATTTACTATATTGGATTTGTAGTTATATTTTTATTTTTTTATAGCAGGTGCAGTCGGATATTAAATTTTAGTAGAGAGTTTTAATTATTGATAATGATTAATTTAATATAGCAATTCCAGTCGAATCGGTTATCTGAAAAATGTTTATAAGGTAAAGCTTAAAAAGCACATGGTGTCCGATACTATCACACACCGTGGCTTAACAGCTGGATAACAATTTAGTGGCTATTTCGATATTTTACGGATAATTGATTTTGTAACTTATGGTAGAGTAGCCATATAAAGTTAATTTTAGTGGTCGTTTACGTCGAGTTATACATAGAAAAGATAAGCAACATGTTGTTTTGATATTGCAAATAATACCATTAAATGAAAATACAAAAATTATCAGTAATTTTGGAAATTATCAATTTTGGAATATTTAATCCCGAGTACCATTAAAAATTTGTAATTTTGTTGGACTCTTGAATTTATTATAATAAATAATAATATATCCTTAATGGAAACGCACACAACATAAAATCGAAACGTTATTGTAATTAGCAGTACCGATCCGTGAAATGAGAACAGGACATGTAATGTTCATCGCTCGTAACATTGACAAACTGAACCTAGAAAGCAGCATGAATAGATGCTATCAAAATTTGGATTTTCACTGCGTAAAATAAATAAAAATCACATTTTAAATCAAGTGACAAGCTGTCGTAGTTATATTCCAAAAACACTTTCTTTACTTACATTCATAGATTCAAATACTCGCGCAAAATCAAGGAAATAGAATGAACGGCAAAACGTTGATGTCGGCTTGAAGGAAATTAAATTTTACTATCGTTTTTCAGTACTTTCTCTCTAACAGACGTCAAAAAGTGTGAGAATTATTGACTACATTCAAAAATGAATTAGATTGGCGCTTATATTAAAGCTTAGCAGTATAGACGAGTCGGCATAGGCATGTCTATTTATCGTTCAAGCCGTGTCAATTTATTTGTGCAAGCGTCTTGATGAAATATCTTTCCTAATCACACAAGGGAGTCAAGAATGAAATAAATGAAAAATGTTCTCTTTTCAATTTTTATATCAAATTGTAGGTAAGAAGGTTATATGAAAATTTTACATATAGCACAATTTCATGCATATGAATTTTATTACAAACTAAGAAAACAATAATTGTGAATTGCGCATTTTCATTTCCATGAAAATACATTTTCCCATGTGCAGTACTTTTGCACAAAAGAGCGTGCATTAATACGGAATAGAAATTATAACAACCCATTGTTACGTTTCACGTCGTGGTCCCTCAAAAACAAGCAATATGGGCCAGTTGCAATATCCCCTTTGTGATCACAGCGATATACTTTTTTCTATCCAATTATATTACGCGGTATATATTATTATTAATAAAATGTGAATTTCATTTTGGCTATATTTTTAATTTCACATCATAAAATGCGATATTAAATTTTGCACTGTTGTTTAGATTTTACGCGGACATTTTTCATTTTTATTACAAAGCAATTATGTTAACTGCCTTATTAATAACAAATACAGACTACCCTTTATTTGCGTAAACAAAACTAATCTGACACTAATAAATAATGTTGTTTGTCATAGCTTATGGTCATATTACGTGCTTTTATTACCTATTAATGAAATTTAGGTACATAAATTAACTTTCAACATACGTAATATACATAAGTAAATTGACATGTTATGAAGTATATACTACTACAATGTTGGTTATATTCACGGGTATTCTATCGAATATTTATTTATTAATAAGAGATTATTATAATATATTTATTAAAAGAAATATCCGAGATCAAAAAGGATAAACCAATTTATTGTTTTGCCTTTAAACATTTTTTATAACAACTGATCACTTCTCTCGAAAGTGACATCTCCATAAAAAATACCTAGACACGTGTTGCTCCATAAATGTAATAATTTTCTGTCCGCATTTTGAAAGAAAAAAGGCCTCCCTCTTTGAAGATCCCTTCGTGATCTAACGATTAAACTTCTTAATTTTATGATTTATGTGATATTTTCTAAATTGCAATTTTAACAGGTCATTATTATTTTCGAAAAGTTGAATTACCCTAATCTTAATGACCAAAGTTGCATAAAACAAAGTATTAAAGCACTTAGTTTCAATTATATTCAAGCTGTCAGAACTTGTAGTAATCGCCTTGGGCTGTTCTTGTAATCTTGTAGTCAACAGTGTACTTTATTATTATATAATATATTTTTCTTTGTTTGCATTAAATTAAAGTTAAAGAGCTTATTTTGTATTACGAAAAGTAAATTCCATATTCGTTAACAGAAACAAAGCCCTTAACTGCATATAAACTATGTCATTTGAAAACGCAATGCTATGTTGTTTATACACTCTTGTTATACACTCTTGAAGAAAATAATTCGAAGAATATAAATTTTTTTTAATCCAAACAATAGCCAAATACATAGCATACACTCTTTAAGAAAATAATTCGAAAAATATAAATTTTTTGTATCCAAACAATAGCCAAATACATAGCAATATGCAGTAATAGGATAAAATGAAAAAATACGTTTCACAACCTCTATTTTAATGAATGATATTTAATTTTAAATTAGAATAAGCAGAATTTAATCAAGAAAGTATTCTTTTTTTGCCAAAGTAAACAAAGCTTAAATAAACAGAAAACCAACAGTTTGGTTCACCCTTTAAATGTTTTGGTAATCGACCTCTTCTACTTGTATAAATCACATAATTAGCCAAATATTGAGATGCGGGTTTCTCAAGTTCTCAACTTACCAGAATACCAACAAGTGGTTCTAACAAAAGAAAATTTACCCGACAAGCAAAATATCTAAACAATGTTTGATTTATATCTTTTCATATTTATAAGTAAAATTGAGTAAAAAAAATTTAAAATTCAAATTTTTTTATTGCCGAATGAAATTTAAATGAAACGTTTTCATATCCCTACTTCCAATTGCTAATGGCTATGAAAATTCTTAATTGGTATTTTAGATAAAACGTTCATAAAACTAAACGCGATATCTGAAATTTTATCTTCAATACTAATAATAATCCTATAACAATTTCAGTAAATGACAACCATCAATACGTTACCAATTTTACGATAACATGTAGGTAGCACTGAAAATGCATCGTAAAACATGTTCTACGTGACACGATTGAGGAAGCATGTAAATAATACATTCGTGATCAAACTGATCCTAAAACAATAGCAGGATTACTAAAATTAATTTTACTTATTTGCCGATTTCCAATATGTGTAATAATAATTATTAATACATAAAAAGTATCACCACTTAAAATTACATTTGAATTAATTGTATGCGAATGAAAGCATACGAATATAAATATTATATTAGTAGTTATCAAGTTTTCAAAGTCGTCGATTTTTATAATACATCCAGTTTGTAAATTTCCACAACAAACTTGATGTTGCAGAAAGAGAAGATATATACGCACACACAATCATAATTTCTTTTACATAGTAAAAATACAGAGAGGGAGTGTGTAATGGAACACCGCAAATGTTTAACTTTTTTGTGTAACAAAATATTAATTTTATTTTTGTAATGAAAATTATAATTAGGGGGACGCGCATGAATGGATTATCGAGATTCCTTAAAGGAAGGCCTACTCTTAATTAGCTTGAGTTTTCTGTTTTATGATCTTTATTACATATTATGTTTTAAGCTTTGCCAGTTTGATGCTACTTTAATTTCTTACTAAACAGGCCTGGCCGAAAGGGGCTCCAAACCAGGGCGCGTTATTTGAGGGGGCGCAAAAACCATACGCTTCCAATTTAAACAAAGTTACTTCAAGAATAACTAAAGTAAAGAACTTCAAGGGTCACAAAATAGTAAAAGTGAATACTCAAACATTTCCTGCAATATTCGTAGTGTTAAAATTCCCTTTTGTTGCATTTTTAAATTAATACATAATTGGCTGGTTATGGAACGATGTAAGTATGTCTGAGGCAGTGATAAACACAGCTGATTTGATATATTCTGCTGTCCTTAGTTAAAACGTCCTAACTCAAAATTTAATTTTTGGTAGAACAATGACTTTATGCAGATGTTAGAAAGCTGTATTCATTACGGGAGTCTGCGGGTAACAGTGAAGCATTTGAAATATTTTCTAATCTAATCCGCATACTCAAATGACACTTTAGTATAATACTTAACCTTTAAAAGTACTATCTAATTTTTAGGAATATGAGATGGCACTTCTGACAATTATTATGTGCTATTGGTTTTAGAGAGGCAAAGTAATTTCCAACAGTGATGTCCGAAGTGATTGAGCATAAATCAAGCAATATTATTCGAATTTAGATGGGTTTGGTGAATAATTAGTGTATGTGACTTAAGATAAGTGCATTAATATTTTTAAATTAACGGAAAATTAACGTATTTTTTTTACTTTGGAAAATTTTGGCGCTATGGGTAACAGTGAGATATTTAAAATAGATAACAGAAAGATGTTTTATTTTTTTTAAAGATCTGTTTGGTGTAGGAAAAGTTTTAATTTATCAGAATAGCTAGCAACCAAATGATATTAATTTTTGAACATTTTCTGACGAAAAAATTAATAAGTAGTTAGCAGAAATTCTCAAAGAACGAAGTATAAGATCTGTGGCAAGCAAGAGTCATTTGATTAATTTTTATTCAATACATATTCCCTGAAATTTTGATTTAGCAACTAAGCACAATATTAAATCTTGATTTTTTGGTGAATAAATAGTAAAAACTATTTTTTCCACTACTAGTCATATAGGCTACCATTATAACTTATCCAAGTCACATGTGAAGTGACGCATTTTAGACATGCGGTAAATAATATTTTCATTATACAAATGAACCAATGAAATGTTTTGACAGATTCATTATACACTTAAATTAAAAAAATGAACCAATGAAATGATTTGACATACGTGATTTAAAATTTGTCAACAACTGTCAAATCAACAAAACAAAACTGTCATTTGAAATAAATATTTTAAATTTGAAAATTTTTTTATTAAAAAGAATTTAAAAAATGGTAATAAATCTAGTAGTGGAAAAAATAGTATATAAACCACGGTTGTGAAGACCATTATTGCCTCCGCGCGTTATATTCCTCGGTGCAAAGCACCTCGGAATATAATCTTGGCGCTAGGGCAATAATGACGGCCTTCACAACCTTGATATATAACGTACTATTATTAATCTCAAAAATTAATGTTTGACTGTCAACCACCAACATATAAGTATATAATAATACATTAATTAATTAATTTAAATAAAAGGGTTGAAATAAAATATAGTTAACGCAAAGTTGAAAGCCTTCCAAGTTTTCTGTCACAGACAATATATAGCAGTATAGCCACAGAAGTTGTAATTGAGAACTTATTGGCGGGTCCTTGACAGATTCCTGCAACAGGAAACTTACAGCAACGTGTAAATGAGAACCTACCAGGCGCATGTAATAATAAACTGACAGCAATTACCAAGTAAACTGTAAACGCCGTCTACCAGCTATCTGCCAGCAAATTACAGATTTTACAGGTAATACTCGGTAAAACATGTTTATTGCGAATGATCAAGTGTTTGAAGAGTGAAGACTCTAACCTTTATAAGTTTGTATAGATATAATAATAATTAAGTTATTAACAATTTAAGAAACAGATAGTAATTCGGAGCGTAAATTCGGCTCTGAAACGTATCGACGGACACGGAGCCAGATCATAAGGCTTCTGGCTATACTGCGTACAGAGGCATAAATCTAATGCTCGGAAAGCTAATTAAATAAATTAGTTTGAAAGCAGGTCATAGTCCTATAATAAACCGAGGAAAGAAAAAAAAGTCAATTTTAATTTTAAAAAATTACGGAAAGCAGCATAATATATCAAGCACGGCAATGCTAAAACTGGTAGAATGGTAGCGAATAAAATCGTGTTCTTAGTGGGGTCAAATTGTAAATGTATAATTAGATGCTCGGGCCGAACCTTTAGCGTGATTGGCTAAAAAAGTAAACGTAAAAATTTGCATATTGTTCTATTCAACAACGAAATTTACTGGCTTGTATGAATTAAATTGAATTGTTATTGGCAACTCCAAATAAGAAAGCGCCACCATGTGACCGTTTTTAGAACATAATATATGTGGTTAAAGTGAGGTTAAATTAAAAGCGCTATTTACTTGCGCATGTTTTTATCGTAGTTTTGAGTGATAAACGTGGTATTTAAAGTGATTGTGGGTATTATTTAAACTCTGTCACAGCTACTTTTTCTTATTGTGAACTTATTTTCTTTACGTAAACCGATTTAAACCGCCATATTTGTTACCTTTGCAACGCCCTCAACGTTAATTTTAGATCCCAAGTGACTGATGAGTTATAAATTTCAACAAATTTTTACTAAAACGTTGAAAATACCATAACATATTCGAAAAACTGTCATAGAATAGGTTCGTAACGACTTATTTGTGATTATGTAATGTTTAGAAGACATTAAAAGTCGCAAGTAAGAAATAATACGGCCAAAGTTGTGACTAGGAATACCCCAGCGTCAAAATTTCGAAATAAGAAAATCACCATTAATAGTAATTTCTTGTAAAAGCAAAAAGATTGGCCTGTAATAACTGAAGAAAATAATATATGATCTAGCATATTTTTCACAGGAAATATATTGCAATGGTACTGCCATAAATAACTAAAAAGAAAATAATTCTTACTTTTTGGCATGCTCTCAGAAAAATTTGCCCTGAATAACTTCGTCAATCATGGTGGGCGCAATTCTTACCATTAGCACATAATCATAAATATTCTTGAGCTAGGCCTGGCAAGAAAGGTTCTTTAAGGGAACTCGACAATAAGCTAGTTTTTACAAAAATAAAAATTAACTTATTAGTAATCTGACCGTCTCTCCTCGGAAGGCAATGGCAAACCACCGAGGTGTAATCTGCCTGGTACAGCCTCTCTAAGGGTGTCCCAACAAGAGCGCCGGATTTAAATTTGCCGCCATTTTGTCAATACGAGTTGTACGGTGATTTTGTTTTGACAGTTGTCACGTACAGACTATGCGATTTAAGAATATGGAGAAGCATTCAAACGAACAACGTTTAATTATTTTAAAAACACATTACAAAAATGGTGAAAGTTTTGCGAAAACAGTTCGCCAATTACGTCAAGTTTTCGGTCGCAATTATGCGCCAAATGAATCGACGGTGAGGCGTTTAATTACAAAATTTGAGACCAAATTTACTCTGATGGATTAGAAGACCATTGTTCGTCGTCGTCCTTGTCGGTCACTCGAAAATATAGCCACAGTAAGGGAATCTGTGGCCGAGAATCCAGGAACTTCCATTCGGTATCGTGGTCAAGAATTAAACATTTCCAGAAGCACTATGCAACGAATTTTGGTAAAAGATCTGCATTTGCACGCGTACAAGGTTCAATTGGTGCAAGAAATCAAGCCAAGGGACCATGAGCGGCGCCGTGGATTTGCTGATTGGGTGTTGGAACATCATCCAATTAATGCGGATTTTTCGAAGAAAATCATTTTTTCAGATGAGGCACATTTTCAACTCGACGGATATGTAAATAAGCAAAACTGTCGGATTTGGGGTGCTGAAAATCCTCGCGTGACACTCGTACAACCAATGCATCCACCACGAGTAATTGTTTGGTGCGCATTTTGGGAGTGCGGAGTGATTGGGCCGTATTTCTTTGAAAATGCGGTTGGAAATGCGCTAACTGTTAATGGTGTGCGGTATCGCGAAATGTTAACGGAGTTTTTGTGGCCCGAATTGGATGTAATTGATGTGGAGGACATGCTTTTCCAACAAGACGGTGCGACCTGCCACACAGCTCGTGAAACAATGGTTATACTGCCGTCCAACGCTAAAACGCAGTATCTCCATTTTTCACGAATTTTAGTTATATCGCTTTTTAGGATTATTACAACAATATCTGTGATCCTGCAACACTAAGAAGCAGTAAGACTACTGGTTATATGCAATAATAGCCTTAGATATTGCAGTATCTCCACGTAATATCAACAAGTCCTACGCTAAAAAGCAGTAAACGCCATCTATTATTATGTATTAACGGATTAAAAGGATTAAAAAGATTTTTTGTTGGCCCTACCATAAATACCTAAATGAGCGTTTTCTTGAAACAACGATTTTGGAGATACTGCGTTTTAGCGTAGGACGGCAGTATACTGCAGACCAAGTTTCCAGGCCGTGTCATTTCTCGATTTGGCGATCAACATTGGCCACCAAGATCGTGCTATCTAACGCCGATGGACTTTTTACTTTGGGGCTATGTGAAGGAAAAGGTGTATGCGAATAAGCCTGAAACAGTTGAACATCTTAATGAGGAAATAGGGCGCGTTATTGGTGAAATACAGCCACATTTATGCGAAAACGTTATTCGAAATTTCAACAAAAGAATAACCCTGTGCCAGAGGTTTCGTGGTGGCCATTTTCCTGATGTTGTATTTCACGTTTAATCGGAACTATTTTTCTTTATATTGAAATAAAAATGTTTGCTTAATTCAAAAAATAAATGTGTTTTTCTTTAAAATTAAATCCGGCGCTCTTGTTGGGACACCCTTAGTAGACGCCGATTAATTTGATCACGTCGGGACTCGAGATTTTTGAGAACAATAACCGATGATCTTAATGAACGAAATAACTAATCAAAAATCAAAAAACGCGAATTTTTATTTGCGATAGAAACATTATTTAAACATAAAAATCTAAAAAGTTTTAAAAAATAAAGCAACATCCTTTAATGATAATTGTAAAAAATTCGAATAGAACAGAAGTATTGTGATAAAATTACATTACAAAGCATAAACGCCTAGCTGACAATAATTACATCTCAATAGATCTTAGCGGTACAATCGCAAAATGCTTGCAAAGAAAATTATTTTCTAATCCTAGAAGAAATGCACCTTAAGTAATTTGTTTGCTCACTCAATGACGCGTAATGATTTCACATAATATTATTCATGGACACGTGTTTATTTAGCGCCAGGTAGATTTATCCCTATAATTAATAAAATGCTTGTAAATAATTCTTTATTGAGTGTAAAAGAATGCATTTTAATAGAAATTAAAGTAGTCATATACGGCCGGCACGTTCTTCACAAAAATGATTTCAATACCCGATTGATCTCATTATCCATGATTATAATAAGCGGCGTGTACTGTATATAATATAAAGTAATAGTGCTGTAGACAAGAAACGCCAGTTTTATAATTGTTATACTCGTGAAATTCACTATAATTAACTGTTCCTTAATAGATAACATTGCAAAGAAGCCTTCCCAAACCCCTCAAATATATTTTTTGAACTGAAATATAATTGTTAATTTGATTTTTTCAACGGATATTCGTCTAGACGCTTCGGATATCTTATGTAGAATATACTTGCCTTCTAAACGAGGCAATTACTCGAATATAGTACTTGACCGCAAAAGAAATAACTAACTTAAATTTAAAAATCAATTCTCAATTTTTTCCTTATATTTATGAACAAAATTACATCCAATATAAATAAGTTAATAAACATCCAATAAACAATAAAGTTAAAATTTCATCCTATTTAACCTCGTGATAGGAACAAAAGCTCGCGAAACTTGATCAACGCTGATAGAATTGATATAGTTTTATGTTGAATAGATACTTCAATTCAATTTACTGATAAATCATTTTACTATCGGAATAAACCCGCAACACCCATTACAAGTACAAGTCAATAGTTAGTTGTGACTTACTGAGAAAACGAAAACATCGAATCAGAACCACGACACAAATATAGAAAGTGGGAATTGAACTTATAACCCTACGATTTGAAGCCCAACTACCGTATGCCCCGCAGTGGTACAAATGGTATGCAAATTAATTTAAAAAAATTCCAACAATTTAATATAGAACAATGAATATTCAATGTACGACAATGAGTGACATTTAAGGGTGACCCAAATCTCAGGTAAGTATAATCTAATATTAATAAAAATAAGAAAATTAAATACTTCGACTATTAACTCTGCTTATCTTACTATTACATGGTGAAAATCTTTTAAATTTAAATATCCAATTCAGTTCTGTATATTTTATACTTAAACTGTGACGGTCTCTTCGAGTTACGCTAAAAGTGGCCGTGAAGCCGCCTACACTAGTGAGTTAATTAATAAATGCATGAACTCAAAGAGCGTTCTAATGTTAAACTTTTAAATTTGAATCTCCCGCCTCTATGTCATAAATCACAACACCTAAAAGTTTTAATATATCGCTAAACTCTTCGTAAACTCATGATTATCAATAAAACACTCACGTTGTAAATTCGACCAACGTAGTGCACTTCAGGTTCTTTTTCAAACGAAAAGTACAGGATTAGTGAAGTTTGCATTCACCTACTGTAGAAATTCTAAGCTCTCAATTCGATGTCTCATTGGCTTATTGGTCTGCTCTAAAATTGTAATTAGTAAACCTTTGTTATACAAAGTGATTCTACAAAAGATGTACTGCCATTCGAAGCAGAATATGAACAAAAAATATATATATATATAGTTGACGTAATAAACATAATATTCAAACAGCACTTTGGTGAAACTTTATATTTATTAAGGGTGTTTACGAGGGCTTCGTAGTTTCGTAGTTTCCATGGTAGTTTCGTACTTGCGTATGACAGCCATGTGACATTCGTACTTTAAACAACCAATCACAATCAAGGAAGTTTCGTACTTGATTTTTATTTTAAGGTTATGATTATGAGGTGTAAACTTCCTTGATTGTGATTGGTTGTTTAAAGTACGAATGTCACATGGCTGTCATACGCAAGTACGAAACTACCATGGAAACTACGAAGCCCTCGTGAACACCCTTATTAGGACAAAAAGTTAAGAAAAACAGGGCACGGAACAACAAGCCAATATAATTCTGATGGTCACACCTTTTTGATATTAAACCAACAAATGATCACAACTGATTACTGATTTGATTATAACATTAATGTCGGGAATTAAAGAAGAACTATTGTCTAAATTAGGCGATTTATAAGATAAATCTTATCAAGGAGTGAAGTGAATCAAATAAAAGTCAAATTGCACTCCGGGATTTATCTTATAAATCGCCTAATGAGACAGTTAGGTGAAGCAAGAGTCCTTCTTTAATTCCCTAATTCCCAATATATAGTCCTTCGAACTGGATTGATTTGCGACCTCCAGCTTGACTAATTTTCTATTGTGGTTCCTTTGAATTATAGGCGTGTCCTCTTGTTCCTGCCGAACTAGAACTTGTGATTGTTTTAACCTAATCCAACAATGATAACTTGTCAAACAGAATCCCATGAGTATGATTATAACAAATTGTTCCTGTAAGAAAATTGGAAATTATCGAATGTTGTATCTTTCTCCAGTTGTATTCTTTCATGTCCTGGGAGATGTCAACTTCCGTATTGATGCTGATGTGTGATACCATTATTGGTACTGCAATGATCCTTTGCTATTTTAATACATTCCATTTTGTCTTGACGATTTTAACCCTGATTTATTCTCTTTTCACATTCCATATTACTACAACTGTTACTAGCATCCATGCTTTAGTAGTGTATAATAATTTGTTTCCATATTGCGATGTTAACAGATTTTTGGTAAATGTATGACGAAATCCTAAGAATTATGGAGGTACGATCGACTAGAGTAGAAGAAATTGAACGTAAGCAATTGATATAGTTCGGACATGTGAATAGAATGCCTGAAGAGAGATGGCCAAAGAAGAAGCTTATATGGATACCTCCAGAAAAAAGAAAAAGAGGTCGACCACGGCTAAGCTGGATAAAAGGAATCGACGAGGCAATGTCAGCAAGAGTTCTGGAGGAGGAACTTTGTCTGGACAGAGGAGAATAGAAACTGGGGACGGAGAGACGGCACCAGCTGTAAAAATGAGCCGTTATTATTATATACATATTGCCATGATGTCAATAGGCATTTAAAAATGATTGATAATTTAGAAAAAACAACCAAAGCTAGCATGAAATTACTAGACGAGCGAGCAGGTTCAATTTGGATTTATCTGAAAAGTAACATAACGGTAATTAACATCTATTTATTTATAAAAAGGAATAGAAAGGTCCAAAAATTTAAGTCATAATAATAATTTTTGCAATAATGTTCACTAATTTAATTAAACAATGTTAGTATTTAAGAGTTTTTATATTAAGGTTAGTTTACTATTTTTATATTAAGGTTACTAACTAATAAGGTTAGTTTTTAAGAAGTGATTTAAAAAGGGGTTTACGGAAGTCATTAATTTATCAACGTAGTGCTCCGAGTTATCTAGACAAAGTGCGACGATCGGTCACCGAGGCAACAAAAAGTAGTTCCGAAATTAGCTAAAAAACAATAAAAATGATTAAAAAAGTATCAAAGTTGTAAAACGATACTCACCAATCGAAACCAAGGCAATGATAAATAAAAACAGTTAGTTGTTGATTCGCACAGCGAAAGGAGGCACGTTTTCGAAGTGCTCTCTAGTTTAAAAGTATTAACTCACTGCGAAAAGGCCGAGACACGTTTTAAAAGTGCTCCCCAGTTAAAAAGTGGATCTTGAAAATCGAATCGATTGATTACACAATCGATAATAATATTGTGTAACGCTAAAAGCAGATAACATAAACCACGGGTTTATATAAAGGAGTTGGTCCAAATAAAAGTTACGTGCACTTACCTGTTAAAAAGTGGAAGAGGTGATTGGAAAAATAGAGCAGTTATTCCAATCAAGGTAATTGGATACTGGTTGCAAACAAAGAAGTCGAGGAATAAAGAAGGTTATGTTGCAATGATGAACGCACAAAAATCAAATAGATCGATGGAGAAATTGACGCCAGATGGTGTGATAAAATTTTGAGTAAGAACACACTTTTCATAATTTCTAAGGTGTCGCGTGTTCGCGGGAGTTACGTACTTAAAAAGGGATAACAATTTGGGGTATGTTAAGTTAATATTAAGAGTTTGGACAATTTATGTCAATATTTAAAAAAGATCAAAAAAATATTCATGTTAAATAAAATAATTTGTGTTGTTAAAAATATTTGTGTCATTTTTGAATTTTTGTATTCTAAAAACTGAATCGAGTTAAGGGTAAATAAAGTAAAAAGACAACGGTAAGTCATCCCGAAGGAACCGACAAACTCGGATGAGAGTAACTGCATGCGAAGGTAAAGAGCTAGCCGAGAGAAAAATTAATAAGCAAAACTTACAAGGTAATAAACGAGACGGTAATCAGCTTAAGCGGTGAAGTGCATTGCAGCTAAAGCTAAATGCCCGGTTCGACTCCGCGCTCAGTAAAAACTTTATTCTGACCGTCTCCCCTCGGAAGGCAATGGCAAACCACCGAGGTGTAATATGCCAAGAATAGCCTCTCTGGAGATGAAGTGTATACACTTCCCGCGGTTCAGAGCCCGCGTTAAACAAGTAGGTCCCCTAAGTGTGTGATAGTACTACAAATGCACAACACATACATGGGAGAGAGGTCGCCAACATCCGGTAACGGATAGGCACTCGAAGAAGAAGATAAGGTAATAAAAAGATTAAATTTCATTCATCAAATAAAAAAATATACGATTGACGTGTCGTTACCCGCACCTCATCGCAATATATAATAAATTTTTAAATTTTCTTTACATGTACTGGCGATAGTTCATGTAAGCTGCCACCCCCAAATGTTCTTTTGAATTCAGCTAAATCTCTTCTCTTTTTTCTTCTTCTTTTTTCCCACCTTCTTCTCCATCATCGTAGCATCTCCCTGAATTTCTGTTCAAGTCTAGGTCCAGTATACATTTTTTTATTTTGGTCCAAATATTCTTACATAATTGCGTTGCCTTGAACGCTGAGTTCATTATTTATTCGTTTGTATAATTTCTTTTCTAACTGTTGAAAACTTGCGAGATCTTTTTGTTTCCATTCTCCTATTTTTGGTGGTACTTGTTTTATTTGTATTTTCACTGGTCTACCATCTACGTTTCTTTTTGTGTTTTGTCTATACTTTTATTTTTGAATATTATGCTGAAATCCAAGTTTCATGTGCCCGAGATTAAAATTTTCATGTTCGTAATTTTGTTCACCTGTCTTGTTTTCCATTGATATTAGTTTCTGACTCGCAGCTTCTTCTACTTTCATCTCCATTGATATTGGTATTAAATCTTCTTGATCTGATATTTGACTCACAACTTTATCTGCTTTTATCTCCATCTTACTTGGTTTTTCTTCTATATTTGCTCTTTCTATGGTTTTTTGATTTGATTGCTGAATACTCTCTGATAATTTCCATTACCTACAGTATTTCTAAATCTTCTTCGTCTGTTGGTATCCATCCCAGTATTTTTTCTAGGGATTGTAGGCGTATTGGTCTTACGCTGAAGTAGGGTTAATTTGATTGATCCATTTTCTCTTCCAGTTGTATTAATTTCTCTTCATAGGTTTCTTCCACTCCCTTGAATATATATTCGTTGTCGCGCTTTTGTTCATGTGTTTCTATTTCTTCGTTAAGTTCCCTTATTTCGTACCAATATTTCGCACCAATAATTCGTGTTTTTGCTTCCATAGTACTTTCCAGGTATCATAATTTAACTTTTTGTCTCCTCAAACGCATCGGGTATTGGGCATCCATTGCTTGATTGATTGTTTATTCGTTTTGGTGCTTGATAACATGATTGCTTGAATTGATTAATTGCTCGTTCCTTGATTGCTTCTTGTTCTTATCCACTTAGGGTTTTTCTTATTGAATTGATTGTTAGCTTCTTCTTATGCACATACGATTTGTGTTTTTGAATTGATTGATTGTCTTCTTCCTGCTTCCGTGCTTTTTAGCTACTTTGGTTGCTTCTGTGCTTCTTTGATTACTTCTTTGCTTCTTTGATTGATCTTTTGAATTGATTGCTGTCTCTCTGGACTGAATTGATTGATTGCTCGTTCCTTGATTGCTTCTTGTTCTTATCCACTTCGGGTTTTTCTTATTGAATTGATTGTTAGCTTCTTCTTATGCACATACGATTTGTCTTTTTGAATTGATTGATTGTCTTCTTCCCGATTCCGTGCTTTTTTGCTTCTTTGGTTGCTTCTGTGCATTTTTGACTGCTCTTTTGAATTGATTGTTGTTTCTTCTTCTTATCCGCTTAGGATTCGTCTTCTTTGCCTGAGTAGCTTCTCTGTGGACGCTTGTATGTGGTGTCTCCCCGGACCCTTGATTTGGCGTCTCTTTGGACCCTTATTGTAGTTTATAACAATCTGCTCGTATTTATTGGTCATTCGTCCATTATTTGTGATATTTTGGTAGCTATTTTGAATTAGTTCTAACCTGGGTTCTTAAATTCTTATAAGGAATATTCTATAGTCAAAATTGTTAACACCACGAAGAAATTCAAAATATCATTATTGGTGTTTGATAATTACTAGTCATTATTAGTTATAATTGTATTTAATTTAGATTCTTGATCTTCGATGTAGTATATTATAATAATTTATCCCAAACGTGCAGCCTAAAGAAAACTTAATAAATTACAGTCTTACAAATTCTTCTTCTTACAGAGCGTTATTAGGACGTACGGCTCTGGATTTCGAGTTTTTGCTGCCTTAATAGCTCACCAGTTAACTAATTAACATTCATACCATAAACCCGAAATATTACCTTACCGTCAAAGAAATAACCCTGTCCAGGATCATGGTCCAGGATCATAACATACTCCTTAAAATCACACATTATTTAATATAAATCCGAAGTACTATACTAATAATACCCTAACACTTATAAAGAAGAGAAACAAACCAAAAAACATGAATTGGTACAGAAATCACCAGAATAACATAAAAATTGCTTATTAATATCTACAAACAAAACACGAATAAAAAAATCATTAAATTATTAATTAATAAACAAACACCCTTTGAAGCATTCTGTATATGTCACCTGAATAAAGTTATTAAAATTAGTAACCATACTACATTTTTAGTTAAGCCCAAACGCAGGTGTTATTATATATTTTTAATCTACGTCTTAAAATATAAAATAATTGTATATTCAATTATTTTCAACATAATTAATTTCAAATATCTATAGTTACCCACAAATTTTTGTGCATCACCTTTTTAAGTACAACAGCATAAGACCACGTTAATGCTTTCATTCCTTCTTATCCTAATGTGTCATGCATCTTCTACCAAGTCTGTGCAAAATCTTACTTCTAATTTATTGAAAGTCACGCGGGTAATTTGAATTTAGAAATCAATATTACAGCTATTAGCATTAATCAAATTTAAATAATTGCAAAATTATAAAAAAGAAACACAGTTTTAATGAGAATAAAGCCTTGAGCAATCATAAATTTAGTGTAAAACTCAATAAGGAAATTTTAAACTGAAAATTCAACCACAATAATGGTAATACCAAACTGCTTATCTATCAATACAAAATATCACAACATTTTTCAGAAAAAGTATTTGATATCTGTTCGTTTATGGTTGACATTTTCAGAAATATTTCATAGAGACATTGAGTGAAAAGGATATCATAATATATAAAATTTACTTTTACCGTTATATTTTGGGTAATAAATGCAAATTAGCTGAAATTTTTATTGTTTTCATTGTTGTGAGTTAAGTATAGTAATTTAACAAAAAAGAATATAACATCCATTAGAATTTCGTAACTGCTTATTATAGTAGTTATTTTCAAAATAATTCTAGCTAAGTAATAATTTTCACGGATAAATTTAGCTAAATGTTAGTCAGCTTTTTCTCAGTTAAACAACAAACTATGAAACGAAAGCTCTCGTATATTTAACACATTTAAGCGAGGTTGACACCGGATTTAAAACTAAACTACTATGTGTGAACTAAGATAAGCTTGTTTTAGGTTCCATCGACACCAACTAAATAGTATAGAGAGAAATGCATTATTATTATTTTATAAATATTGGATATGACATAATCATTTCATTGTATGCTAAACCTAAATTAATAATTTTAATTACTAATTAGAATGATAAACAAATACCGTGGTATGTTATTCTTTAGAGGCTTGAAATTAATTAAATTTTCTGTTTTGTAAAATAACACTGTTTTATTTGCAAAAAATTGAAGAAACCCCCAAAAA
This sequence comes from Podabrus alpinus, assembly GCA_932274525.1. Lineage (NCBI taxonomy): Eukaryota > Metazoa > Arthropoda > Insecta > Coleoptera > Cantharidae > Podabrus > Podabrus alpinus. The sequence goes on along the minus strand of OW026457.1, from coordinate 58,452,603 downwards.
ATACAGAACCGAATATTTACATTTCATTAATAGTGAACCGTATTATTACATATAGTCCAAACAATACTAAGTGCCCTTTTTTTAAATCATACGATGGTAATACAAAATAATAATAATATTTAGGTCAGAAATTACCAAATGTACCTACCTATATGAAATTATTTAGTAACGTTAATATATTTTATTAAAAAACTATATTATAAATTGAATTCATGTTTGACGAGAACAATTATTTTCCAATATTGAATTAGTGAATTATTATTACACAAACGTAATAATAAAAACTATTTCATAAATGACAATACTGGTAGAATATTTATGAAATACAATAAATTTAACCACTAAAAATCAGAAAATATTTTTTGTACTACTAAGTTGTCATCCTTTATAATAAATGAGAACACTCTTTTATCATAAAAAATTTTTATTGGGCGCCATAAAAAACTATGATATCTGACAAGTCAAGTACTGTTCATTATTTTAAACTGAAATACTCTGCATTCTTCAATGAAAGGAAAACTGTCTAGTATATTAAAAAAGTATGGAAATATGTTCTTTGGAAATATTCGATTTTTCTAAATTAAATTTCGTTTCCCTCCGTCTATATAGTAGATTACTTTGCAAAATTCATTAGAGACACATACGGTTATTCAGTTTTTTGTATGCTTTGAAACATATACTACAATAAATTAAAGCCATGTGTACGGTTGAATAGTACTATCTGAAATTAATTTGCATGTTGAATACCTCAGATATTGGAAAACCCTAAATAACGAACCTGAGATATTATCGTTAACCTAATTCAAAGACCTCAATTTTGATATAGCAATGAATTTATTTATAAATATATTATATATTCCAAGTTAATCTTTAGGAAATCCTAAATATATCAACGACCTAGTATTTTAAAATATAAATTACCCCAATATGTACCAAGAGTGAAAATTTCTTGACGCAGCGTAGGAAAGAATGATATTGTATTACAGAAACGTGTGACATTATGGTTTATTTGTAACACGAACCACGATTTTTCTATAAGATTGTTGATATTAAATTACCTGATTTCGTGAAATAAACTTGTAACTTCTTAACAATTACAAGGTTCTTTAAAAAGTACTCGCATAATTCATATTTGTAAAATAGGAAGTGTAGTATCCCTAAAGTTCTAGCTTGTACCTTGTATCCATAATAACGTGTTTGCAAAATTAGTGAAGTTGAAATGGGTTCATAGCACGATACAAGAGTATAAATAGGATTGACCACTTAATCATTGAATTCGTTCTTCGCTCCTCGTTGGCATTCATTGCCGAACAAGAGGAATTACAAGCTTCAATTGATTACTTCGCAGTCTGTTGAAATCGATAGTCGCAACGTGAAATATCAATTATCGTTGGACAGAAAATACTATTTCAATTAAAATAGCCAACTTTTATAACTTCATCTGCCTTATTGTGCCAGGTGTTACATGTCAGCTGTACAACTTGCATTTTGTAGTTAATCTTCGAAACATTCCAAACACGAATATGACACGCCTGACCATTTTGAGGGTAGCTTGCGTGTTTTCTGTTATTTCACCATAGAAAAGTGACTCATCTCTTAAAATTTGTTTCTCTGTCTGACCAGCATTATCCCGAAGCAAAAAGTGAGACAATGGTGTCTAGTTAAAAGTCAAGTACTGCGCAAAATAGATTTGTACATGTTTTTTAGTCACGACCTAATAAGTGCAGATATTTTATTTAATTGAGCAACATTTAAAAAAAATACACTAAATATTATGAGAGTCAATTTGTAGGCTACTTCATTTTAAAATTTAATAAAATCTAGAAATAGGTCTGAAATACTTCAAGCGAAACGTGGAAATTAATTTCCTGCCATTGTTCCTTAAGGAAATTTGTTCAAAATTGTAGAATGTAGAAAGTATCTACCTAAATCAAATAAATAACAAGATGTCATTTCTAACAATATCAAATATAACGAGATACATAGAATCAAGACCAAATTAACAAAAAAAATGTTAAAAATCGATTTCAGTTCATTAGCGGTCATATTGTTTCTATCTGATAAAAAAACTTCTAAATATAGGATTTGTTTTAGGTAAAAAATTTATTGACTTTGACTTAAATCGAGTATTCCACAGTAAAATAGTTTATTTTATTGTCAATAGGAATTCATCAAATACATAATATTTAAAAATTGTTTGACATAAAACAAAAATTAATGTTGTAGGATCGATCTAAAGTTTAGAGTATATTTGCATAGACTGTTTTACTGTGGAAACTACCACGGTAAACTGAAACAAGCACTTGAAATTAATGAAAACATTTAATTACCTATTGGATTATGAAAGGAAAAAATACAATTTAGTGATAATCACACAATCAATCAAATTAAGTAGATATTGGGGAATATCTATACGAAACTGTATTATAAACTCGAAGGAATATATTTACTTATTTTACCTTATAATCTATCCAAATTTTTTAGAAGCTGGTATAATTTTTACCAGAAAATATTTGGAGCCTTGGATAAAATAAACTTTCCTTGCAATTTCTTATTTATTGCTGTAAAAAAGTACTTGAAATGCTTAACTCGAATTTATTACATTAAGAGTAAAACATTTTTTCAGTGGGCTCCACATAAATTTATTTCACTTTACTGATGCTGGTCCAATACAAAAACTTGAACTAAGTTTGAATTTAAATTTAAAAGTTATGGATTTTCTTATACTTTATGATTTTCTTTAACGTTACAGCTAAAGATTCTTATAAACAGTGGAGTTTACCGTTGATACAACTTGTGGTATTATCTTCTTCTTCGTCAACCTCTGGCAGAAACTTCGATTCGGATTTTAAGGGCATTCTAGGCAAATAACACCTAGAACAGTGATTCTCAACCTTTTTTTTGTTGCGGCACACTTTTAACGATTTCAAAATTTGGCGGCACACAAAGAAAAAGATAAGTTTAAAAATTATATATCTTATATACCGGGTGACCGGCCGAAAACTGAACATAGGGGAAATAACATGGGAAATTGATTTTTTCTAAATTCCTGCTTCCCATTATAACTGATATGAATAAAAAAATACCAAATTAAAGAGATTTTTTTTCCGCGCCTAAAGATACCAAACACTTAATATTTTGTTTTTTAATTATTGTTAAAAAGTCGATAGTAAAATTAAGAAATAGCGCTTCTTAAAAAAATATTAGCAGGCTGGGTCTTTGCATTACGTCTAATGTGCCGCATTGCTATTGTATGAAAGCCAAATAAATGGAGGGTTATTCGAATACTTGTTATAATATTATTATTATTTGGTTACTTTCGTTCAGTATTTAATAATCCAATTGATATTTTTCTTATTCTTGGGTTTTGTTGACTAAATAAAACTACTTTTAACTTTTAATATTAGTCAACTTGTTATAATAAAATAATATTCAAATTGCGTTCTTATTATTTTTAAAATAAAAACAAATTTAAAAAGTTTAAAAACAATAGCAATGCGGCACATTAGACGTAATGCAACGACCCAGCCCGCTAATATTTTTTTAAGAAGCGCTATTTCTTAATTTTACTATCGAGTTTTTAACAATAATTAAAAAACCAAATATTAAGTGTTGGGTATCTTTAGGCGCGGAAAATAAATCTCTTTAATTTGGTATTTTTTTATTCATATCAGTTATAATGGGAAGCAGGAATTTAGAAAAAATCAATTTCCCATGTTATTTCCCTACGTTCAGTTTTCGGCCGGTCACCCGGTATATACATAATTATATATCTAAAATTTGGCGGCACACTTTTAGAAATTCGCGGCACACAAATGTGCCGCGGCACAGTGGTTGAGAATCACTGACCTAGAAGTTTTCTTTTGCCTTCTAACTTCGTTTGGAGTCGAAACGAATAGCATTTATTCCGTTATTTTGCATACCGCCTTCAATAATTTTGTTTAATTTAAATTAATTCCATTTTATCAATTTTGTTCCATACTTTTGTTCTCAATGAATGCATATGTTACACTCAATACCCGATTTCGGGCAATGCCCGAAAAAAATGCGCAAAACTAGTTTTGAGCAACGAAGATTTCCCAAACCCGAAATTTTACTTTTAAACGGCTATTGAGCAATACAAAATAAGCAGAACTAGTTTTGCGCATTTTGAATTGTACAAAACTAGTTTTGTAGGTTTCTGAATGACCAGCACTAGTTCTGCTTTTTTCATTTAATCAGCATCCGAATAAAATAAATAACATAAACATAAAGGGGGTGAAACGTAATAGTTTACTGCCCCATACCGCAACTATACTTTTTAATGCTATTTCAAGGGTCTCTAAGCTCCCGGTTTTTTAGATCCCGGTTTTCTTGATCGTAGGCGCTTCTCGTATGTTTAGCCTAGTAACCAGAGTCAAAACCGCCCTGGAGGGGTGCAACGCGGAGGGGAGCGGCGCCCCGTAAGGGAAGGTTTTGACGATGGATTACCCTCCTTATCGAATGCACACCCCAAAAATCGACCCGTGTATTGCCGAAAAGGTGAAAAAATTAAATTTTTTTTTCTTCGATTTTTGGGGTGTGCATTCGATAAGGAGGGTAATCCATCGTCAAAACCTACCCTTACGGGGCGCCGCTCCGCTCCGCGTTGCACCCCTCCAGGGCGGTTTTGACTCTGGTTACTAGGCTAAACATACGAGAAGCGCCTACGATCAAGAAAACCGGGATCTAAAATACCGGGAGCTTAGAGACCCTTGAAATAGCATTAAAAAGTATTGTTGCGGTATGGGGCAGTAAACTATTACGTTTCACCCCCTTTATGTTTATGTTATTTATTTTATTCGGATGCTGATTAAATGAAAAAAGCAGAACTAGTGCTGGTCATTCAGAAACCTACAAAACTAGTTTTGTACAATTCAAAATGCGCAAAACTAGTTCTGCTTATTTTGTAACACTCAATAGCCGTTTAAAAGTAAAATTTCGGGTTTGGGAAATCTTCGTTGCTCAAAACTAGTTTTGCGCATTTTTTTCGGGCATTGTCCGAAATCGGGTATTGAGTGTAACACATATACTATATATAAAATATACAGCGCAATTATAAATATTTGATTTGTATTATACAGGTTAGGAATGTGAAATTAAATTTATGTAAATTTTACCTGCTAATCAAACTTGATTATACAAATTAACAACGTACAAATTATGCAATTTATTTTCAGGTATATATCCCCATATTCAAAGTACTCTATTATAAAATTAAATGTTAATCGTAAAATACATAACTATTATGATGACATTTCAAATTACATTCAAGCTGCACTTCTGGAAGTTTCACTACTTACAAAACTCTTAATTAAATTCATGAACAAGTTAAAATGTAGAGACAAAAAGTTGAAATGTTACTCTCAAATCAGATTACTTTCAAGAACATGCATTTTCGCTCTGGTCATTTTTAATCCCCCGACCAAACAAAAACGGAGGGATAGATTATGCGTTTGACCTGTCACATAAAAAAACGTGTGTGGATTTGTTACTTATCAGCAAAAATTAGTTTGTTAACACCTTAGATTTAATACAGTAATTAATTTCGTTAATATCACCTGATGAATGTTATTATCATGAAATCGACGTAAGTCCATTTTCCTTAAAATATATAGTACCTAATTACATTTATTTTTATTAATAATTAATACAGTGGTAGTAATTATTAAAAAAACTTTTATTATTTAGTATCCGTTGAAAGCATTAATAAATTATGATTTGTTAAAAAATGATTTATGAAGGAAGAAGCAATGCTATTTATATGTACCTACTTAATACAATGTACTACCTAACATTAATTATTAATTTCGAGCTTATTGTTAATTACATTGATTGTATTTTTCCATAATATCAAGTACAATAATTATAAATTGGAATATTCTTCAGGATATGGTAAAGCCTAGTAAATCATAGTACGATTACGAATAATTCCTTTTCAAATGTAGAACATTCATTAATGCAACAAGGAAATGCTACGCAATTTGCAATAGAAAATGATTAATCGGTGTAAAATTAAGAAGTTTCCGCCAAACAATATCTCGTTCCGTAGGCTGCGATGTATGCTTTATATCTGTCAAAACTATTTAATCTTGCTTAGTTTTGCAGCTCCCCGACTACGACAGTCTCAAATGTTTTTGAATTCACCCTCAACGTTAATAATTTATTTCCTTATTAATGTACCATTTAAGGTAAGATTTATACTATTAGATACTTGAACATTGTGCCTCTAGGTTTTGCTCGTCAAAATGTAATAAAACTGGAAATTCCTAACCTCAAATGTAATTATTTCAAAAGGTATTGTTAAATGCATTTAATTTAAGAACAAAACATGCTCCAGCGGGAAGTTTTATTGTAAAGAAAACAACGGCCGTGAAATCGATATTAATCGGTCGATCGAATCGTTATTATTAGACAACAATGGAAAATCGATGTAGCATTGTTATCAAATTACAATAAAACTTTTTTATACTAAGTTTCCAATTTACTATATTTACCTCAAAATGGTTAATAATTCAATTAATTTTAAGAATAAGAGAAATGCTCTTGGAAAGTTTTCATCAGCGCAACATGTAACTGTTATCGTCGATATAAAGATTTCCTCATTATAAAAATAACGAAATTGGTGAAATATAAAGAATAAAAAAATAATGAGTTAAACCGATTCTGAACATTTTCGCAGCGGACTAAACAGGAGGAAACAAAGTTGTAATTCAGATATTGTTTAATTGATTTAATTATAATACAAGAAAAAGTGAGTAGCAATTAATCTCTAATCTACAAGTTAAATTGTAAATCCATTTAAGTGGTTTTTTTTTCGAAAGAAAGCAGTTAGTAGTATTTGCATAAAAAGAAAACTACAAAAAATAAAATGAGAGTTTAAGCGCTTTTAATGTTTCAAGCATAAAAATTTGAGGATTTTTAAAGTGGTTTCCATTTACTAGGAAGAAATTGTATTTTCTGCTTATTTAAATAGAATCAAGTTTCTGGCTGTTTATAATTTTCAATTGACAAACTTAAAATAATCTTTTCTGATCAATATGTTTAATAAAGTTGACACTTGTAAAAAATTATTCAAAAACTTTATTTTTAAGGGTAAAAGCTATTATTTATACTATTTTTGTGAAACGGGATGTTTTAGGTTTTTAATATATCCTACTGAAATTGGGTATTTTAACGTAAGCAATCAGAGAGAGCTACTTGTCAAATTACATCTTTCTGGATCGAAATTTTAACGTACCTACCTCTATGGTAGGTCATATTAAATAATGGCATCCATAAAATAGTCGTTAATTAGAAAGTCCCTATTATAATAATTAATTTAATTCAGCGTCCATTCCTACTGGAATATTGCTACTCCACTAAATTGGAGTTTTTACAATCTATTTGTCAAGGTGGATTAATCCTTATCATCTTCAGTCAATGTTACAATTTTGTGTGTGTTTTAGCTTCATTAACTATTTTCTCAATGCCTTTCTGTTCTTACATCTTGTTTTCTAACCCACTACACCCATCTTCTTAAGATCCTCCGTCACTGCACCAATTAATCTAATTCTAGTCCTTCCCTTGCTCTCTTCATCTGGTCATGGCATTTGCTTGCTATCGTTTCATGCTATCTTTTCCAACATAAAAATTAAATATATTTGCTGACAGCGCCCTATCTCACACCTACATTGACATCAACGGTTTCCGTTTCTGGCTCTAAAATTTTCATTCTAGCTTTTGTATTCGACTTCGTCATATGTATTAACATTATCAATTTTATTGGAATGTTCAGTTCTGTCTTGATTTGGTACATCTTCCCTATTTTAGAAGTGTCGAACGTTTGCTGGAAATCGTTAAAAATCATGTCAGGCCAATTCCATGTTCACGACATTTCTCATTCACCTGCTTGATAACGTGTATGGCGTTTACATATTGTCAACCTTTCCGATCTGAATCCATATTGGTACTCTCCAATTATAGTTTGTGTAAAAGCTTGTCAACGTTCCTGTATTATTGATGATAGTACCTTATATACCACGGCTAGAATCATTATTCCCCTCTAGTTTTGGGATTCCTCCAAATCGCATTTTTGTGCATTGCGACTATCCTTCTTATTTGCCATTCCTCAGGCATTTCTTCCTTTCTCCATACTTTCTTCTCTGTCCCCATACTTGATCATCTTTCCAAATATGTCGTTGTTCACAGCTGCTTTTCCATTTTTAGCTTGTTTTTGCACGTTTATCATTAGTACTTGTGCATATGGTTGTGTTTCTTCATTGTTTAATAGTCGCTGGAAGTGCCTTCTCCAGATCTCTCTTGCCATGTGTTTATTGTCTATTTTAACTTATTCGCTTGTTTTTTTCCAAATCATCCATCAGTTCTTCGATCCATTTGTTTTTCTTATCTTTATAGAGGTAGATGTTGTTTTTTTGCTCTTAGCATGTATTCTTCCATGTCTCCCTGCTTTCCCGATCTTAACCAAATCTCTCTTATTCTTCTTTTCATTTCTACCTCTGTTTGCATTTTTGGTCAAACCACTTTTGTAAATGTCCTTTTTCATTGTTTCCACTTGCTTTCTTAAAAACATTATCAATTGAGGACCTTATCTTTTTCTATTCTTCATTTATATCGTCGTCTTAGTGGTCATATTTTATCGTTTTATTTGTTCCTCGACGTATTTATCTTTCGTTTCATTATCCATAAGCTTTTCCATCGTCCATTTATCATTCTTTATTTTGTATGTTTTGTAGTTATAGAATTTTTGATTCACTGTAGCCACTACCAGCGCAGCGATGCCAACCCTACTATAATTATAGTAGGCATTCTATAATTTGTACCTTTTGTTGTACAGCACAAAAGGTAAAATTACAGTATGCGTACTATAATTATTATAGTACAGGTTGGCATCGCTGGCCACTACCACCAACTCCAAATCTGCGTTAGCACCTTTATAGGATCTGACATCGCTTATCGACGTAAATATTTTTTTAGATATCATAACATCGCCAATTTGGCTTCTATCACAGCTATTTATTCCCGGTCTGACCTAAGTCATCTTGTACAAGCGTTTGTTTTCAAATTTTGTACTGCATATTATCATTTTTAACGTCGCCGCAAGATTACAAAATCTTTTTCCATTCTCATTTGTTTTTGTATGTACTGTGTGCGACCTCTTGTTGGTATTTTATTTATTTTCACCTTAGTACAAGAATTTATAATCATTACATTCAATTTCAACTTCGTTTTTAAATCTTGTTGTTTCTTGTATCGCAATTATGTTCATGTAGGGGAAGGTGGGGCAGAACGGGGGTCGATGTGGTTGGGACAGTATTTGAAGGTGTAAATAAAGAGGTAAAAATCTATTATAGTGTGAATAAATTTATTTAACATTTGGTTTAACATCTCCGATGTTCAAAATTAAGATAATGAAAATACTTGTATTTATTTTAAACGTTTGAAAAAAAAAGGTTATATCCCGTTCTGCCCCATGTATGGGGCAAGAACGGGGTATTCATTAAAAGGTGAAACAAAATCATGTTTTATGGCTGGCAAAGTTCACAGATGAGTTGTGATTCATCATCGTCAGTATCAATGCCGGCACAGGAATTATGGGCCCATTTTTTACACTGTATGCATGATATCCAGCCTTCACTCGATTTTGAATATAAGTCGTTGCAATGTAAACAGGTCTCATGGTCTTCTTCATCTGATTCCACGCTTTGTTTCCGTGGTTTTTTGTTAACAATTTTCTGTGTTTTTTTCTTTCCTATTTTGTTAACAATTTTCTGTGTTTTTTCTTTTCTATTTTGTTAACAGTTTTCTGGGTATTCTCCTTCCTTTTTTCGTTACCGGTGAACAGTTTTTTCTTAAGTCTATTTTCTTTGGCTTCCTTGATCTTTTTAGCATTATTAACCGCTTCTTCGAGTTCAGTCTTATAAAGGGAAGCTGTCAGGATTGCCCTTTTGCCTCGTTTCCTCGTCACTCGCTTTTGTCCCGGCTTTACTCTGGGTATGGGAAGTATATGTTCAGGCGAAAACCTCGGAAAGCTGGTAAAAATAGGGCTAGCTATTGTTATATTATAGTGAATAGTTATAGTGAATATATAACAAACACAAAAGAAAAGAAATTAGATCGGTGAAAAATAAAAGTATGGTCGGGACGGAACGGGGTAGGACCCCGTTCTGCCCTACCCCGTTGTGCCCCAAGTGTTGGTAAACCAAACATCGCAAGGTTAGCGACAGCCATGTTACTTCTCCAAGACATGTTAACACGTGAAAAGACACTTTAAACAACGCTTAATTCGGTGGACTAAATTGGAATAACGAAAAGTAATGTGAAATATATATTACCTTGTTTTCAAATATTCATAAAGTTGTAGTTTTATACAGATTTCAGGGAGGTGTTTAATGAACAAAGGAGAAACACTTGGTAATTCACAACGACCGTTCTTATCACTGCACAGATGCATAATGAAGGTGTATAGAGAGTTGCAGCGAACTGCAGTGCTACTATAAGCAAATAAACCTGATCCCCCGTTCCGCCCCGACCCCCATTCCGCCCCACCTTCCCCTAGTACCTTTTTAGTTTTTCAGTTACTTCCATCATTTTTCTCTTTTACGGCATAGTTCTACATAATGTTCCATGTGCCTAGTCTATATACTTTTTTTCTAACCTTTTTCCTGCATTTTTTTCATTTCTTTGTCTTTAATGTTTGTTTTTGTTTTTTTGCCATCGATATCCAATTCATTTTCCATGTTCGCTGTTGTCGTTATCTGTTTTCCATCCGGCTGTGTATCTTATATTAGTTTTTTGAGTTCGGCAGCTCACTTTTCTTTATTTTTATTGTACTATTTTGTTTGTCCTAGTCATATTCGTCACCGTTTACAATCATCTTTTGAAACTTAACCTTCACTGTCTTTCCGTTATCTCTTTCCTTTTTTGTTCTTCTTCTCAGTTCACGTTGGATAGTTCTTTCTTCGATTGTTAAGTCGTTATCAATATATGTCTTTTGGTGTCCTAATCTTGCTGTGTTGTTCATTATTTCTTTCTTCACATTCCATGTTTTTACCTCCGCCAGTACTGTTCCAAACGTATCATTTCCGATGTTGATTGCTTTCTCCAGTTTGGTTTTCACCTGCAGCTCCGTCTCTCCAAATCTTTCCATCTCCTCCACCCTTTTCTCATTGGATACTATAACACCTTTTCTGTTATAGTGTTTCTTCTCTTAGCTCGTTTGCCATCCTCTATTTTATTCCCTAGTTGCCCAATTCTTGCATTAATTTCAATTTTTGCTTGAATGCCTCTTTTATTTCTTTCATCTCTTGTTTTAACTCTGTAGAGCTTTTGTTTATTTCCTGTTCCATATACATGAAAAGCGCGCTAACTTCATTTCGATTTCGGTCTTTCCGAATATGTCTTATTCCTTCTCTTCTTCGGTAGATTCTAATTCTTTTCTATCGCGTTTCTTTGGTTTAGTGTTCATTTATGTTTTTCGCCAATAACGCTCTTCGGATCGACCCCTCGTGACAAGGAAATCTGGTTGTTCTGTTTATTCGTAAATCTCATCACTTTAACTGCACGGTAGGACTATGAAATTCGAGCACGTCCAATTTACCATGTTCGGGTTTTAATGGTACAATAGGTGTTGAATGCCTTTTCTGGTACCTATGCTAATTGCTTTTTGTAGTGCCTTTGTTGGTTGCCTTTTCTATAATATCTTTTTTAATTACTTTTCTAATACTTTAATGGGGTCCTGTATTTTTCTTTATCTTCTTAAGTACAGAGCCCATTATACTTGTACTTTGGTGCCTAGGCAATAAGCCTGGTGTTGTTATACGCAATTTATTATTTAATTAGTTTGGGGTTTCCTAGAACGTTATCATCCAAATGGTAACACTTGTGCCTTTGTTCGGCAATTCTAGGAAGCCCTCTCTTTCGTTTTATATTTTATATTTTCTTAAAATGAGGCAACCTGCGGAGCACCCAGGGAACATCAAATCAGTTAATTTTGTGAGTCGAAACTGCAAGGTGCATATTGTAAGTAGCAAACAGTCTTTGAACTCCATATTATACTCACCAGATCAAGTACCATTACGCAACTTTCTGGTAAACAACATATTTTGGAATTGGTAAATCAGTTGTTAAACTTTGTTAATAATTTAGTGTTGTGTTTGTAAATAAATTTTGTTAAGCGATCCAGAATATGTTTTAATTAAGTAAGGCCAAGAAGCTAGCAACATATTTTGGTGACCCCGACGTGATAGACACTGCAACAGGACGTTTGTATTTCGTGTAGTGATTAACAGTATTTTAATCACACACGTGTTTCGTAATTTGATTTCGCACATTACTCGCCGTATCAAATTTACTTCTGTGCATCTATCTGGTGACCCCATCAAAGCTCAACACGTTTCGCAATATAGAAGAAATTCGCCGTTTACGCTGATCACTGCTCCAATTCAACAACAGGACCAAAGGCAAATCAACACAACTTCGTGACCTTCAGATCAAGTTCCATTACGCAACTTTCTGGTAGAGAACATAAGGTTAGTGCATTCCTATTTATCCTTTTACTATCCTTTGTTTTCATTAAAATTATCTACTTGTGTTACACATTCTTGTGCTTCATTGTATAATTTATAATTTAATATTATTCACACCTTTGGTTAATTTGAATTTAGTCGTTGACCGTTTTATCAATTATTTTTGTTATTAATTATTACATAATTCAATATGGCTGATATTGTTCAATTAAATATTAAACGGGGTAGCATCAAAGCAATAGGATTATAAAATTGTATCTGACCCTTACGCTTTAAGAGATCTTCCGATACGCGTAAAACGTAAGTACCCGGCTCTACGCCTCAAAGGCGCTCTAGCTATTTATTATGGTTTCTCTATTTAGTGAGAAGTAAATTCCACTACGCTCCTTCAGTTGGTACTAACTAACCGTTTTTAAAACTTTCATTAATATACTCTAACCTCAAATCCACGTTGTGATCTCTTTAACAAATGCAATGGCAATATCAACAAAATCCAGCTTCTCTCGTTTCCGATTATCTTCTCTGTTTCTATTAAAATCACGAATATTGTTTCAAATTAGTAAAAAACACACACAGAACCATCTCATAAACCTAATTCAGTTTATTATAATCAATTATAATCATCCAAACTAAATATTAAATTTATAAACTAAGTTTATTTTAAAAATTTTATTATTAACGTGTCTCCACTAATGGAAGTGTCGCAAATTTTCATGCTGTAGGATTTGGGGAACTTGGTTAAAAAACAAAAAAACAACGGCCATGCCATATAAATAAAATCTTCAAAAAGAAAAAATATGTAATCGTTTACAAAGTACCTATCCCTAAGCTTTGATAAAAATGACATTTTGAAAGTCGTAGGTACTATTTTTCTCAATATAGATTATTTTATTCTATTTATTTTTTTTTTGTAGCCTTACTAATAGTTTGATTAATACCCGAAATCTTAATTATTTATATGTGGAAGATCAACTAATTATATTAACTATATTAATATTAAGTAAATACTAACAGAATTTTACCCAGGCATATTTAACAGAAAAGAAATTGTAGATAGATGTAATTATATAAAAATATTTATTAGGAAATTCTGTAAAAAAAAATGGTAAAGGTCTGCACGAGAATTAGTTTGGACATAACAAATTGTCGTGATCGATAACCATAATAAGGTCCATAAAACAACTGATTGCCGTTTTCCGTTCTCAAACAAGAAAATTTTCAATCTAATAATATTTTTATGATGTTGGGCTAAAACGACAACAACCGATTAAATTACTTGTTAATTTGTAATTTGAAAATAATTCACGCATAATCATAATCAATCATAAAAACATACGACGACATGGTTTCTATATCGTGATCGCCAGATTGTCCTGTTACATGCCGAATGAATATTTGTCCCACTGCAGTGATTTGTCAACGCCAACCAGGAATTCATTACATGTTACTGTTGAGACCCAGGGGGTACGAAATGTGATACAATATTATATATGGTTTATAGAGGGTGCTTTGAATAATTGTTATATGAAAAAGCTATTGTTTAGTTATATGAAAGAGCATAACATAACAAGGGAAAAACTTTTATGGTGATGACACTTATACACCACTTAAATCTGTCTGCCCTTTCATTTAAGTGGCACTCTTCACTAACGTAGTTATTGTCTTTATTTTATTGCAAGTCGATGTTATTGTTCGCACTATTTACCAGGACACTGGATATATCTAAAAAAATTTTAACGTAAGTCTATTTATTGCAATATAACTCGTTTCCAGTTTATTTGAGAAGTTCTACAAAATAAGTTTCAATAATAACTTGAAAAACGCCAACTTGTTACAGAAAGTTTCAAAGAACAAGTTGTAGAAAACAAAAATATTAGCACAACTTTATTTATAAAAAAAGTGGTACAAGTTTGTAAATATTTATCAAAACATTTTTAGCGACTTACAGTATTGAAGTCTATATTAACTTTTAATTTACGTAAAAAGTCAAGTTTAAACAAATCATTAAAAGTTGCGTATAAAATTTATTTATCTTACAAATAATAACAGCGCTCGGGATTGAGAGTTTTTTTAGCGATTGTTTGTATAACAAATACAATTTCGAGCAAGTTAAATCCTCATCATCAGGGTTTTAGCCCTGATCGCTCGAAACTAAAGTAGGTTCACAAATGTTACTTAATTTCGGAGAAAATCCGATTAGATGTCATCTTAATGTATTTTCCAAAATTCCAAAACAGAAATACTGCCTCTGAGTAAATAATTAACGAAATAAGAAAATTAGAAGAAGGAGAAATAATTATTCCATAGCCTTATAAAAGTCCGCGAGTTATATTTTTTAAACAATATTGTATAATATGTAATAGCATACAATGGCATACGAGTGATCTATGTTCTGTGCTATCGTAGAAGTGGGAGGGATCTGTGCTATTGTATACTATTATAAGTACACTATAATACTGCTCAAAAATATATTATAACTCGCGCATTTTTATTTGAATCTTCTGATATTCATAAGGTGAAGAAATCAGAAATCTACCGACAAAAACAGGAGGGGATCACGAAAACTGAAAACTCATAGTAATACCGTTCAAAACTGAACGGGAAATTTCGTAGCATTATAAGTATGTTAATATAACCATTAATATATACTAGATAAACAAAACAGTAACTTCAAAAATATAAAGCTCTAAAAACATTAGTTTAAGCAATGTATCGAATAAAATGTGCTTTATAAAATTCAGATTTTGACTGAATTGTTTTGCTTTTATTTGTTGGAGTAGTGAATTTTCAAAGCTACTATAAAGAAGTTTATAACTAATGATGAAGCTTCTTAACAGGAAAAAAAATGCGAAGGAACACATAAATGCACCACCAACATAACGAATACAAAGTACATTTTAGGCAAGTAATAGGTTGTAACGAATGACAAATTCTTGATAGTAGGAGGTATTCTGTAGTAGTTAGTGGTGACAGATCACCTTATGCTCTTAACAGGCTCCGACACAACCGCGGAACCGCACATAGATCTGTCAACCAGCTCTGTGGTGTGTTTCGAACCCCGCATAGACATTTCGCCGCTAGGGAAGTATTTATTTCATCCCCTATGTTTATTTTAAGCACACGCTAAAGTCATCAAAGTGAAAACGATGAACGAATATCTTAACAAGTTATGATTAAGCAGTCAAACTTTTAGTGCGCTAGCAGCATAGCAGCATAGGTACTACCTACCCTTTCTTAATAAGAAAGTTGTACAGAACATCAAGTTGACGTTAAAAATAAACTTACTTAGTCAAGTCTGCTACCAAAGAGTAAACACCTAAAATAACATTTAATCTGCAAAGCACAAAACAGGAATATGAACTAAATCGTGAATAACTATATATAGGAAACCTAAGATGTATCTCGCAGTTTGAGTAACGAAAACCCGGAGGTAAGACTCCTTTGAAATTTGCCATTTGCTAACTTCGGTAACTTAAAAATAACCCAATAAATAAACTCAAGTATAACGTTTCTCAATTCATCATTAGGTACATAAGGAAGATATCCAAAAGCCTTTAAACTCTACATCACGTTGTTAATTTTGTAAAGTACGCCATCTCCGAAAAGTTTTTCCACATATTATTTAGCTAAAAGCTTTATGTTTTGCACTAATTGAATATATAATTTTAATAGAATAATAGAACAATTTTGATTATTAGGTCCTGGTAGCACCTGAATATTTGCTGTAATTTAATTGTATATTGCTGGTTATCCCGGATGCCTTTTCAATTACAATAAAGTCGTTAAATGAGGACATAAAAAAATTGGAACTTGTGAATATTCCAATTTCACGGTAAATGGGGGTAGAAATAAACCAGAACTAAAAAACAAGTTGTAAGGTTTGTTTATGATATCCATATAAAAACAAAGTCGGGCACCGGTAATTTACATCTTCCTATTTACATTCAAATTATGTGAAGTTTCCATATTTAAAGTAAACCGTTCGGTAAACATCCACGGCTAATTTCATCTGATTATATCTAAACACTGGGAAGCAGAGGAATATATTAATTATTATTATATTCCGACAAGAATATAAGGGTGGCAAATACTTGTACCTAACAGATATATTTTACCACTCACTTAATCATGTCGTGTACATATTATGTTATCTTGACTAACAATTCTAAATAGAAACCATTTGTAAGAGCACCTGAGCCTGTTTGAATTTTGATCTTCAAATAAAATCAGTTACATAAGCATTCCGAATGCCGCTTCTATATATCGGTCAGCCCTTAAAATTTGGATCAGAATGAACAATTCTCCAGAGAATGTCATTAAGAAAGGTTCAGTAATAAAATTATATTGTAATAGCAAGGTCTACTGGATTCCCGAAATAATGTTTATTAATTGGAAACTGCTATAGAAATTGAATGTAGAATTTTACTACTTTTACGTTAAAACTGCTTATTTTAAAATAAATACTAATTAACAACCATTCATAAAATAACCCAAACAGCTTGAAGTTTTTCAATTACTAAAAAAATCTAGCTATAGAAAGCCACAATAAAAATAGCATAAAACCGTTTGTACCTACTAAAGCAATTTCACGATTGCAAAATTTTTCTTAAAGCAAATCTGTCCTAACAAAACAAGGAAAAGGTTTAAAAGAACCGGGATTAAAAGATTTTAAAAAATCTGATTTATTCAAGAAAATAAACCAATATTGAATCCTTCTCTTGATGTAATATAGGTGATTATTTCCAATATTATTTTGTTTTATGATAACTTTAAATCAACCCAAATTATTGCCTTAATAACGCAGGGCTCGTTTGTGACGTTACAGAAGATCTTGGATAGAATTCATTAGAGAATATAATATTGTTATCCCAATTAAGAAAGGCAGAAAGATAAACATAACTTAATTTAAATGTACATTCAAAAATCTAAGAAAATTAGTTTTTAAATAAAATTAAGTTTTATTAATTTTTCTCGTCCAAGGATTTTCAATATCTACGTCTGCTTTTTTAACATATTTATAATAAATTACAATTTATTTATTAATAATTCATTTATAGCATTAAATGTATTAACCATGGAGCTACATGTTAATTAAAACACGTTTTTTTTATAACAAAACAGCAAAATAACCCAACACCGAACCATAGAAATCAGGAATAACAAAGCGGCACATAAATAAGGACTAGGCAGGAAATCCTAAGATCCGAAAAATTATACAGAAAACGTTGCAAGTCGAAATCGCGAGATAATGTCCGAGGATTACAGAAACCTTATTGCTCGAGTTTTGATTGAACCTCTACCTCTAATTTACTATTTTATTGTGGAGTAGAATTCAACGTTAAATTTGTAACTCCGTAAGAAGAAAATTTCGTCGAATTATTTATAAAACTACAATTTTTTCATGTTGTAAAATTGAATCTATCACGTCAAAAATATATTATGTAATAAGTTATAAGCATTTTTTTCAGTCAGTCTTCAGAATCAACATCAATATAAAACTAGCAAATAAATCATAAAGTTCAAAAACAGGAAATTATTTAGGTAAACAAATAAAGGATTCCATCCGGCCGACGCCGACGTAATACTTTCAATGTCATAATGTGGCAAGACGTTCAAAAAGTTTGGGGACTCCTGATTTAAACAGCTTTTTAAGGAACTTAACTCCAATATGTAGTTAAATTTTTTCCTTTTGAAGTAAACTCAAATTAGATTGCTCCTTAACTCGCGATCATCATGATTTTATGTTAATCTATAAACAACATCAAACATGAAGATTCAATATCAAAACTCAAGATTAATATTATTCAAGATCGTTTCAAATTGCAATACGGTATAAATCTGTATACTTGTTCCTATGTACTTATTTTCAAATTAAAATCATCTGAAGAAGGTAATAATAACCTAGTGCTAAAAATTTATAAAACAATTCGAATTTTATGCTCGTTTAGCTTTTTAATATTGAATTTTAATTAATATCTATTAATTTTCACAAGCTAATAATTTATATACAGTGTACTTCCGATTGTCCGACCTTTTTTAACAGCATTCCGTTTCATAAAAAAACAATTCAAAATAACTAATATATTTTTAATAAATAATTAGAGAATAAAATATGTAAAATGATATATTATACAATATTATCCGATATTTAGGTTATTTCGTCGGTTCGGTTTAGTGCGGATAATTAAAGACTGGACTATATTTAGCAAATTTGGATTTGTTGTTAAAATGGGCATATTTTAAGCTAACATAACACCAAACCTTAGTGTTTAATTGAATACTGCGATTTATTCACAACTTTTAATACTTTTTAAGCTCTTTAAAAACACCAATCTGCTTGATTTAAAGTTGTTTAAAGTTAATTATGAACTATTTCAACTTTAAATGTAGTTAGTCGTTATGCAGAAGTATCTAAACCAACCATAAAATGCATTTGCATTCTCATATACAAGGTGCTTAAGCAAGTTTTCACGAAACTTAGTTTGTCTTAAATACCTATGAGAATTTACTTTAATTATTTAAATCGAAACAACTTTATATTTTAAATAGCTTGATGTTACATTAATTCCAATAAATTAATAAAGACCCCGGGTTGTCGTGTTGGAATTAGCAATTTAAGGTTATAAACAAAAATATAATTTTGTTTAGCAACACACGAGGGCTTTAGCTCGAGTGCTCCTGCTTAAATGCAATTATACATGTTTTAGTTTGAAAGCTCAAATCTCAAAAGCTCTACAAAGGGAAAAACGTGAGGTTATGTTATATTTTCTAAGATAACTTCGCAAAATAATAATTTCAATATAGTCTCATTCACGTTTGGTATTAACATGACATTGACATACGTCACTGCCATGAACGCGTTACTATGTAATAAACCAGGAAAAGCAATTCTAGTCACAAAGAAGAGTACTACTTTCAGTGTAATTGTAATTTGTAACCTACGAATAACATGTAATTATATGAAATTATCTCGTACGTACTTACATATTTTATAATAATAAAATAAGTTTTTAACAACAATAGCAATAAATTTGAATTACTTGACTGAGAAAACCCTGTTTTCCCAGTGTTTATTCCCGCATATGTTAAAATATTCTGAACAAAATAACGAGTAAAATTTATGATAATTTTTTTAATGCGTCTTTCAAATGAGTTTTGTAGGTTAACTAATTAAGGTTTAACACTATTATTGTTAATGATTTATTATTTTATTATAGTATAACTTCTAGTACGTGAGGGCCATAGTTGTTCAGCCTTCGTCCTAACTCAGTGGGATCGCGTCCATACGTGAAAATCATAATTGTTCTATTTTCGAACTCCCATAAAGTTTAAGTTTGTTATTTGGTTTCTCGTTGCATGCAATTTACATAAGATAAAACATAAGCAGCACGGAACTCAATTTTTTTCTAGTCTAACATCGTCTTTCCTTTTAGGTTGGCAAAACAAAAAACCAATTGCAAATAAATTACAAATATTGTTTTTGTAATAAAATAAAGTTTTTCTAGAAAAATTGAATTAGAGAATGTTAAATTTAACTTGATTAAATTTATACCTGTAAGATTTACCATAAAATCAAGTCTAATCAATTACATAATAAATATAATTGGACAGGAACATTATTATACAACATTGAATAATATATTCTGTTCAAATTCCTCGGAGTATTGAAGAGAATTAGTTAGTGGATGCAAATTACAATTAATAATAAGAGTTCCTAATACTGTGTTAAAATCCAGAGCATGTAGACAATTTCAATTACAGTCGCCATGCAACAATAATAGCAATTGATTTATCTCTAAATATTATTAGCCATTAAGTAATAAGAAGCCAGATGTATTTACTGTATGTTACAGTAAATTTTAGACTCCGATTTAAAATTGTTCGTTTTCTAAGAGTTTTATAATTTATTCTTGTTCAACACTATAGGCTTAAATAATAAAGGTAAATGGATACGGTAAACCCTAGAAAAAATCTATAATTTATTGTATTTTGATTAAAAGTTGTATGTGTGTATTTCAACTTACAGTTACAATTAATTTGTTTCACAGTTCAATTTAGTTGTTTTGTAAACTTTATGTTCTACTGTAAAAACTACTTAAAAAGCAATTTTCAAGCAATTATGTGGTAATTTAGTATTTATTGAAAAATTGGAAAAAATTTAAAAACCTATCTGAGTGGTAAAATATTTAAATTTTAACTATAAGTTTGATTGTACATACCGACAAAGAAATTTTATTCAAATTTACATATTATGAGACATTCTATTACCAGTTTTTAGTTGCATTGCCACTTCAAGGAAATATTTTTAGACCGCCCCTACCACAAAGGATAAATAAATGTATTACAAAGATTCTTTTGAATAAAACTACTTTGCATCTATATCAAACTTGCAGTTAAATTTGAAATGTTTTGGCGTTTTGTTAAGTTTTTACTACAGTTCCTCCTGAGTTAATTGTACATCGTGGTTCGGATTCCACGTAAAGCTACCGGTCTTATTATCTTGCCTGCCAAGGCAAAATAGTTTATGTAAAACATTTCGAATTTAGGGTTTTATATCACATCTACTATTTTCATTTTGCTCTTTCTAGTGCTGTAGTCGGTTTTAAGCTATGTTGACTCTTTCCTATTTTAAATCCATGGCAAACGCTGATATGCTATTGATGGTTGTCGGTTGTTTTAAAATGGCAAACCATTATAAGCGACGAACTTTCCAGAGGTAGAATGAAATATATAAGCAGATACAGTTTATATCTTTTCTTAGAAACCAGATCTCTATTTAAATTCTTTTGGTGTATTTACTTTTTAATTATGCCAAACAATAACAGTACGGCAGCCATAAAATGTTAAACCATCATTTTCTCTAAACTACATTTTTGCACTTATACTGTTTTGCTTTAGCAGGCAAGTTATGTTCATCGTGCATGTATACCCTGTAGGTAAAACTGTGAACTAATAATAATTAGTTAGTGTGAGTTTTTCCTTAAATAAAATGGTTTATTCGTAAATACCGACAAATACTAGCTGCCTTTCAAAGAGCTTCAGAGCAGAAGTGATTTTGTCTCGAAATCTAAAGAAACTGTTGAATGAGCTAACGCTTTTTGGCAATGATGCAAGTTGATATTGTGTAGTGAAAGACCTAACTTGTAAATAAAGTGCACTCAAAATGAAATTTTAACGTAATACGTTTAAATTGAGTTTGAAATTAAAACTTTAAGGTGCTTTCACAACTGCTGAATACGAGTATATACCTACTACAGTATACGTATTATGTATTATGTATGTAAATATTTAAATAAAGTAGTAATATAATTAAAACATTCCTAAGTGTTTTTGGGGATGATGGTTTCTCGTGTTATTCAAAAATTATTACTTCTCTTATTTGGAAAGCAATTAAATCCTGTTGAGAAAACTAATAAATTTAAAGAGATCTACAACCGTTTCGCGATATTAAATTTTAGAGAATATTCCTCTAAATAAATGTGATCCGTAATAATTATGAGGATCATGCAAAAATGATGAAGTTTGAAAAGTCCATTTAACCTGAAATAGTTCTGCTATGTAAAAATAATCGTACCATCCACTCTGTGCTGAATAATGTAAGTTCCACTAGGAAAACTAGATTCATTAGCAATTAATATTAAAGATAAGATTGTAATAATGTAAAATCAGTTTTAAGATGATATTAGTTATAAACCTAAACTTAGTGATGTTAATCTGAAAATTATCTCTATAAAGGTAAGGAGAGAACCAAGACGCTAAAGGAGAACATTTCCAACAATTGTTATAATCGGGCCCTTGCGAGGTAATTTCCCCACATAATAACAAGCCAGGGTCGCTAATTGACTGAGTGTATTAAATTATCAGTCTTGCCAAGTTCAAACTTCCTTTGCAAATACCCAGGGCGGTCGTGTTCTGCACGGATGGTGTGTTTCAATAGATGAAGTTATTGCTTAGAACACCAAAAAGAAATCCGATTTCCGATTCTCAAATATTGGCTAAAAGTATCTATCTAATGTTCATTTTTTTACTGTAGATATAATATCAAATAAATTGTTCCGAGCACATAATTTGTTAATATTTGGGTACACAAAATAATATAAATTTTTAAATGACATTATAATGTATATAAGAGTTAAGCAAAGTTATGCAAACAAAATTAATTTTGTTCTCATTTAATCTTTTCCAAAGGTTTTTGGTGATTAAACTTCTTCTGGGAAATTAAATAAAACCAAAGTAAATATACGACCAACATATTGCTTTTTCGCAAGGGAAGAATAAGTCTGACTTAAGAGTATACCCAAGCATTTAATTTACTTGTTACAAAGACTATCTCAAACGCGTAAACAACGCAGGCAATTTGGTAGTAGAATGAAAAAAATAGTATAACATCCCGATAAAGCACACACAAGATTGCTGGAAAAAATTAAATTAAAATCAATTTTTAAATTTTTCAATATTCTTAATGCACCATCCATGTTATATTCTGATATATAACCCCGACACCCTAAACGACATAATCTTGTAAATGCTTCATAAATTATGTATGAATATTTTGTATACCTATTGATATTTTAATTCAATTACCAAGTCTTTCATTTAATATGTAGTAATTAATCTTATGTTAATTGAGCAAGTTTGGAGAAAAACGATTGATATGCACGTAATAATGGGTATTTAAAAAATGAGAAGGTCGTAGTAACAATTATAGCATAATTACATTGATGATATTAAAAACGCATTAAATTATTGCCTCGTTATACAAACAATATGGATATTTTATGTTTCGTGGTTAATCATAAAATGGATGTAAATTACAAAGTAAGTAAATATATTCAGGGAGGAGATATTCATTTTCTTTGATAGACGCCTTCTTAGTAATTATTTGTCGTTTAGTTACATTAGTATTAGAGCGAATTTGTTGTCGGTAAATTAAATTTAAATTGCCGACAAGAAATTTCTTGAAAACTGTGTTACTATAAAGTAAGTAATTGCGTTTTCAATAGTCACAATAAATGATGGCATGGTAAAATAGAAATGTATTGTCAACGAATCTATTAGTAATAAATGAAAGTATGCTAAGTGCATATAATATATTAGGTTGGGGTAGAAAGTTAACAGGGTGTACAAATTAATCAGCTTTTCCAAAAATAAATCCATTCTGAATGTATGTAAGCGTAGAATCTAAGAAGCTTTGCGTTAATAGTAGTTGACTGACAGAATTCTGTACATGTTCCAATGTAATTCCGTTGCTTCTTCCCTTAATTTATAGACCATGTTCTCATTATACATTCGTACTTCTCTGTCTAGCACAGAACTCACTAATTATTTCACTCTCTTTATTCAATTTTGCTCAAAGCAGCTAATAAATCTTTGAGATGCATTGCCTTGCTCTGTTTAATTGTGATTCTAAACTTAAACTCTGCGTACTGGTGTTACATTTGTTCTTGAACAGGCACACAATTCTTGAAAAGATAAGTAAAGGTGGAACGCAATTACACTTAATTTAATGGTTAAATGTTATCTGCAAAGATACAATTTACTAAAAATATTTAACAACTGACGCAAAAATTATTACAACGTGAATAAGGTGCCAGGAACACCTACCCTTTCATATAAAATATTTGCATTAAACCGCATAATTCTACAAAATCCTTTTTAATTCACCAACCACCCCAAGATAAAAAGTTTTTGTTTCATTCGTATTCCATTTTTACCTTTTTTCGATATCAAGATGGTAATTCTTTTAGTTATTTAAAAAATTTAAATACAAATTAAATTCTCGTTGAAACAATACTGCACGTAGGTATTTACGTATCGCAAAAAACCTAATTAATCGACACCCCTCGTTACGAAAACTTCAACCCAGGCGAAATAATCCTATAACTCGACTTCGTTTAATTTTAGTATCGACGCCAACCCAGGCTAACTCTTAATTAATTGCATTACGACCTAAATTTTTATATAATATCTTCAATTATTTATTGAAGTGATATTAACCTTATAGTTGTTAATACCAAAAAAAAACAGTTTCGATTTCAAATTGTGTAGGTACACTTATATTGGCGATAAAAAAGACCATAACTAAAATATGGAAGTATACCTACTAAACGTCAAGTAACTATGTATAAAATTATGTTAGTGAAATAACTTCTCTGAAAACATAATTTGATGTTTCATGTATATTTAATACAAACCGTTTTAACCTAACTTGCAATGCAGAATGGCGACAATTTACAAAATTAAATTTATTTAATTCTTATAACAATATGTATATTTTCACTCGATAATACTATTTGATAATGCCTAATGCGTCATTTATTCTTTATGTAATATGTTCATTAAAAACCCTTAATTATTTTCTGGAACAACCACCTAGAAGTTAATGAAGCTTGTGTTTTAGGTTTTTATTTTGCTCTAATGAAGCTTGGGTTTTAGATTTTCATTTTGGTGTATCTCCATCGATATTATTACCGATAATGATTTCATTCATAAATTTATAGATATGCTCACAATTTATTAAAAACATTTTGTTATCAAAACAAAACCATCAACAACCTTTTTTCATACAATTCTACATTTTTATTCATAATATGTATTTTGCGATCAATTTTCCCTATTTTACTTTAATTTGATTAGGTATGGCAAAGAGGTATGGCTGACGATTGGCAAAAACTACGAAATAACGTCATACTTGCTATCTTAGATCGTGTTTCAATTCATTTATTTATATTTTATCGGTAATACAAATAATTTAACGTTTTTCATAACCCCCTTTTCATTCAATTTTATTATTTTCTCAAATATTTTGAGTCTTGCCTTGTCATAAAGTGTTAAATGAGTAATGTTTTTAAGCGTTTAGATATAAAACTTTTCTCCTGGACTAAATAAAAAAATACTTTCAGGGTCATTTATTGCAGAGAAAATAAGCGCTTTGGGTACATTCTATGTAACTCGATAAAATATGAACAGAAAATTTTACTTTCTGTTCATGTTATATCAGATCACTTGTTTTCTGTCGATATTATATCAGGTTATGATTCTGCATGTAGGTAGTAACTTATACGAGCACTTTATAATTAAAAATTACTTTGAATTGTACATAATACACTTCAGGTTTAAATAAATGCTTACGTTCAAGTCACTATCTTGCTAGAAACTGATATGATTTGCATGTAAGCGTTCACATTGCTAATTGCAGTTCTATTTTAATTATACCTATTTTCAATAAACAATTTATTTTGTTAATTCAATTTCAAAAATAATATAACAATGTTTAAAATTAAAATAATATGTTTTATTTAAAACTTACAAAAAAATTCGCACTAAATCAATTCTTTACGGAATTTGCGAGCTACCTGAACTTACCCTGCGGGCTCGTTCCGGATATTCGCTAGCTCATTCCGTAAAATACCTGTTTCTGTTGCTCACCCGTAAATAGCTATTAGATCAATGTCATTCATTTGTACCGTATTGTTACATACTATACCTACTGTTCGGGCCTTTCAAATTTTTCACTTCAATAAAGGTGACGGCTGCCGAAAACTTCTTCACTTTGTTTGACGAAGGACCAGTTGTGATTATTTTTGTAATCAATAAAGATTAAATACCTTGATTAAATAA
Source organism: Podabrus alpinus (assembly GCA_932274525.1). Classification (NCBI taxonomy): domain Eukaryota; kingdom Metazoa; phylum Arthropoda; class Insecta; order Coleoptera; family Cantharidae; genus Podabrus; species Podabrus alpinus. The sequence goes on along the minus strand of OW026457.1, from coordinate 58,426,438 downwards.
GCTCTTTAATAAAACCACTATACATTAATTTGTAATTTGCACAACTCAAATTATGAGTCTAAACTTTTAGATCCTTTTATCAAGTCACAAGAAAATCGTAGCGTTTTCTTAGATGTGCCTTGACGGATGCTTAAATGATACTAAAGATACCGCGTTTCTGGGCCCTTTTATATACCTTAAAACTAATCAAATTTACAGCAAAATTTTACAAATATTTCCAAGTTTTGGAATTTTTCCAAAACCGTGGGAGGTCCTTTGTCTGAGTTCACCATTGTCGATTTTGGAAATCAAATGTCTCGTTTAAGTACAATAAGGTAAGCTGATGAAGAGAACATTTGGCATCTTGCAATTGAAAGGCATTTCGGCTAAGTACCTGTCAATCGACAATGGCATTCAAGTTTATTAATTAAACCTTCTTAAATATAAAACCTAAAATTAAGTAGTTGCCGACGCAACACCTACAGAGGGAGACCGAAATATACATTGTGATAGGGAAGCTGTTGAATACTGGACGAAGGTCTGTACTGGAACTATTTAAATTTCCCTTACTGAGAACTACTCTGTCAGGCCGTAAACAGCGTGTATACGAAATGAAAGTATCAGAGTTTTTTATCACTTCCGTCTTCAAATGTTTAATCAGCCATATTTGGTAGCCGTCATACAGAAATAGAGACATTTACGAAAATGTCACGTTGCACTTTTGAAGAAAGTTTATTAATTGTAAAAATTGTAAAAAATCTCTCGCAGCACTCTTCAACGAATTTTGACGAAGAATTTTCACCTCCACCCATCCATCCAAAATCCAGTTGACTTAAGAACCGAAGCCAATCGATCATATACAGCGCATAAACTTCGCCGACTAGTTCAAGGAACAATAGAAAATTGATTACGTGTTCCAAAAAAATCATCTCTGGTGATGAGATGCATTTACACCTCAATGGCTCAGTCAACAAGCAGAATTTACGTATCTGGGGAGCAGAAAATCCATGAATCATGTAAGAACTTCCGATGCATTCTAAAAAAGTGATAGTGTGGTGTGCCATGCGGGCAGGAAGGATCATCGCACCGTACTTTTTTGAAACTAATTAAGGTACCTCCGTGATTGTCAATGGCGATCGCTACCGTTGCATGTTGACAAATTTGTTGGCCGAAATCGGATGGAATGGACCTAAATGACATGTGGTTTCAACAGGACGGAGTGACCTACTACACCGCAACCGAAACAATCAGTCCAACTATGTATCCAAAATGTTAAATATAACGTGCCCGTTAAGTCACGGTTATCCAACTTGTTATGTTATTTATTAAACGATTGTAATGTTTTACCTGTTATCGATAACGTTAGACGTTTAGTTATCAGATACGTAGTAAGAATTTAATAAATAACATAACAAGTTGGATAACCTTGACTTAACGGGCACGTTATATTTAACATTTTGGATACGTAGTTGGACTGAATGACGTTATTGCAAACCAAGTTCCCTAGTTATGTTATCTCTAATTTTGGAGACCAAAATTGGCCGCCGAGAAGTTGCGATTTAACCTGTTGAATTCTTCCTCTGTGGTTTTTTGAAAAGTAAGGTGTATGCCAACCACCCTGAAACGATTCAACAACTCAAGAAGAAATCGAACGCCATTCGTGTAAACCAGCCGTCTTTACTGCAAAAGGTTCTCCAAAATTTCGTTGGGAGGGTACACGCCTGCCAACGGAGCTGCGGTGGGCATTTGGCTGACATTTTATTTCACGTATAATGCCAACAATTAATCTTTATAAATTAGTAAAAGTTTTGAAGAATTTTATTTAAATATACTATGTTTGTTTTTAAGTTGAAAATTCTAGTTCTTGCTGGGAAACCCTTACTTATTTATATTTGGTAAATAAAAAGCTTACAGAATAGTTTCATTTGTTTGTTGATTTTCTTACTTTTTATACTTCAATGACAAACTCTATTTCTTATTGAGTTCATTTACTTATTTTTTAAATTTTTTTGTTAGAGGAAGTTTCCCTGAGCATCGTTACTGCGATTTATAATATTTGTCGCCTTTGTAATTATGTATGTACAGGTAATGCTAAGTATTTGAAACTTAGTTTGTTAGAGATGATGAAAGTGCAGGTACTGAACTTATTTTGTATGTAATAATAGATATTTTGTTATATCTTGCCTCTGAAAACATCAATCTTTTGGAGCGATAACCGATACGACGGACATATTGAAGTATCGTACATGGATTCTGAATAGTGGAGAAAATCCAGCAGTGTTGATTGTTGATGGCATAAGTGAACCGATTCTTCAAAGCACTACGAACTAAGTTGTTTGACTGTTAATTTGAATCATGGGATCGTACTTTCAATACAATTTCAACTATTTATCATATTTACCAATATTCCTGTACCTAATTCCAACAGTTTTAGACTTTGATTATTAGTTATTGTTCTCGTAATTCTAAGAATATATATATGCAACTTTAATCGCCAAAATAAATAAAGTTTCTTCAGTTTTCTATTGTTTTATTTTTGATCACCTGAAGCCTAATTAACATCACCAGCATTTTTTTGGGGTCAGTTGTGCATTAATCATCTGCAGTTGTTTTAAGATTCCACGAACACAACGTAGTTGTCGAGTTGTGACCCCGCTCTAAGAACTGTATACTAACACCCCTAGTCGCTAACTCAAATCGTTATCTTTCCAGTCGTTAAAAACCGTAAAGTTCAGTTTACACCAAAATATTTAATGGAAACAACTGGATTACAAGTGGTAATTTTACGTACAAACAGAACTTTGCCGTTTTTCACGATCTTAAAGATAAAGATTTGAGTTAGTGAATAGGGGTGTAAATCTACCAAATTAGCTGCTACGTTAAGACATATCTACCAGCATAAACCAGCAAGTACATTAAAAAACACAACCATTTTTAATCTATAGTTGAGCATTGTTTTGAGTAAAAGTTTTTGGGCAAGTTTTACTGCAAATTTTCATTAAGATATAACAGAGAAAGAAGAAATGGAGGAAAAAATGTATCACATAGAAATGTGGGAAAAAATCTAGAATATTTCGTGTAATTTTGAAGTAGTTTGGTGGAAAAGTAAAATTTAATTAAATAAGGGTGTGCCTGTTTGTGCCTTTACGGATTCTTGATAGAAACTAAAGGATAACGCTTATTCTGTGCCCTTTTAAACAACTTAAGACTAATAAAATATACAGTAACATTTTCCAAGTTTTGGTACTTTTCCCAGACAGTGGGAGGCCCTTTGTCTAAGATTACCATCGTCGATTTTTAAAACCAAATGTATCCTTTAGGTGCAATAAAAAGAAGCCGGCGAAGAATACATGTGGCATCTTGCAAATCAAAGACGTTTCTAATTTCAGCCGGCAAAAAGTACATGACAATCGACAATGGAATTTGGTGAGGATTACCTAATGTTGGTCATTCCGAATGAGTTGAAACTTTGCAATCGCAAAGAGGAAGGTTAATATAGTATAATGACATAATTTTCACAAGCGAAGATATAATCAAAATTTTGAGAAAAATCAATTTGAAAAGTACGGAAAAGTAGCAAGTGCATGGTGCACAATCGGTCGAATGCCACTCCATCGTTCGGCCGGCGCGCATTTTGTTGACGGTACGTGCAGATAGATATACTCTTACACTTAGAAAATTTCGCAGCAGCAGATGCACCTCGAGCGTCGTACATGCAACATCGATTATTTTTAGTTTTTACGCGATTTTTTGGGGGTGAAACGAAATAGTTTACTGCCCCATACCGCGACTATACTTTTTAATGCTATTTCGAGGGTCTCTCACATCCCGGTTGCATAGATCCCGGTGTTCTTGATCGGTGGCGCCTTCTCGTATGTTTAGCCTAGTAACCAGAGTCAAATCCGCTCCGTAGGGGTGCAGAGCGGAGCGGAGCGGAGCGGCGCCCCGGAGGAGTAGGATTTGACGATGGATTACCCTCCTTTTCGAATGCACACCCCTAAAATTCGAAGGCAAAAAAAATTTAATTTTTTCACTTTTTCGGCAATAACCGCCTTATTTTCCATTTTTTCGAGAATATTTATACTAATATCTACTAAGCGCACCCCCCCTACCCGAATTTGAAAGAAAAATTAAAATCGGAGCAAAAAAATTTCACTCGATTTGAAGGGACCGGTAACCCGATAGTGGTCGTGGCCGGGGTCACGATCTTACTTTCCCCTACTTTTCAAATCGATTTTTCTCGAAATTTTGATTATATCTTCGCTTGTGAAAATGATGTCATTATACTATATTAACCTTCCTCTTTGCAGCGCCGTTGTTTTTTTTTAATTTGGAGTGACCAACAATAGGTAATTCTGCCCTGGAATTTAATTCAAGTTTAATGCTTTATCTGCTAAATCCTAAAATTATGTAGTTGCCGACGCAACAGCAATTATGATTTTTGGAAAATTTGGAAATAGTATAACAGGTCCTGGACCAATATGGCCGCGGTCAGTCAAATTTCTACAGTTAACAAGACCACCTCAAAATATTATCTTTTAATTTGTAAAATGTTAAAGTAAAGTGTATTAAAAGTGAGGAATAAATAGGAAAAAAGCCTTTATGGAAAGTGAATGCGTAATCTATGTTAATAATTGTCCTAAACCAAAAAGAAAACTATTTTACAAAAATTGAAAGAAAGTTTATTAAGAGACGTCCAGTTCCAAAGGACCTAGGCAGACGTCACTAGAATTTAAATAATACAACGAGGCAAACTACCAAGTGAAACTAATGTAAAAGAATCAAGTGGAAAGAAGATTAGAAAGAAAAAGAAAATTAGTAATTGTTATTTTATATAAAAGTTTTTGTTGTAGGTTAAGATATTTTTTAGGTTAAGTTTGTTTAGAAATAAAGATACGTATTTTGTTACCATATTTCGTTGAAGTAAATTCATAATTTGTTTAATTAAATTAAACCTTTTTATTGAAGCAGAAGTAAATACACTGGTGCACAAATTACGAGCACAATTAATTTTTGATTGCAATAAACATAAAAAGCTGACGCGAGAAGTAGGAACTTAGAATTTGAAGAACGAATACAGAGGTGTAACGGTAAGTGACGATTTGGGGGTAGCAAGCAAATTTTAATTCAAACAGGTCCATTAAATTTTAATCACTTCAGTAGTGTTAATCATTATGAATTTCGATAAAACCTCACATATTTATTTAACAATAACGATTTGCATATTCTTTATTTAAATTAAATAATTTCGAAGGGAAGCATTGCATATTTAATTGTCGACCAAAGTGGGGCTCGATTTAATTAGTAATAATTCGTCGGGGAGAATCAAAAAAAAAATTTTATTTGTATTTTAAGGTACATCAACATCAAGGTTATTACCACCTATTTTTTGGTAAGGTTAAATCAACCAGTATTCGCACAAGCCACCACCGTGGACTGATCAACATTTTGAAATTTGTATTTTGTAATTTATATTCCAAGTATAAGTTTCAAATGTATTTAGTATTTGAAATCTAAAGTATAAAATATATAACTCCAATGAAAATACATTTAAATTACATTTGTATTTGAAATAAAGAATACAAATGTATTTCAAATACATGATGTAATTGTGATACTGCCCAGTCTTCTTTAAAAAAACATTTGAATGTAAATTGTTAATCTGGTTCAGTACTTTTTTCAAAACATACAAATAATTCTTCTGCTATACTGCTTTGAATTGCAATGTCGTCGCAAAACAAACCACCCCCTCAAGGTCTTATAGGGTTTGATCCGTAAATCGTTGACAAGCACTTGATTCTGATTTTAAGCTCTTCCTCAGGCATTACAATGGTCCGGCGGAGATGTGTTTCCAAATTTATTATCTCTGGATATTGAACATACTGTAAATTCGATAAACTTGTAAACTGCACTATAATAAAAATGTATGTATGTATAACACAATAATGAACTTCCAGTTAAAGTGAATTAATATTGCATGATGATGCTATCTGAGCACGGCAGTTAGGAAATGGTATTATCTAATTAAATTTAGTGGCTTTTCATCTTTTATAATTATGCAAAATAGCAGAAAAGTTTCAAACATACGTAGCAAACATGTAATATTTACAACAAAGCACTTGCTCCCAATTTAAGCAAATTAAAGCTGCAATATAGGATAATGACAAATATAGTTGCTGAAATAGCGATACACTAAGCTCACACTTTACATGTAATCTTGAACAAAATATTGAATAATTAATTGTCAGCAATAATAATTATAATTGTTAATATAATACTTTTGGAATTTATCCAAGACATTGTTTCCATTTTTAAAACTTTACTAAAATTAACTTCCAAGTTAACACAAGAATCAAGTTCGAATCAAAATAATTATTTACTTTCAAAGTCAGTGTAATTGTTTGTGTAAACAATATTACCTAAAATGCTATTACCTCCACTTCAGAAATTTGGAACTACAATACTAAACTCAAAATTAAGTTGTGTTGGTAGTTGGTTTAACTTCCTCCCTTTGCAAAACCAAAGTTAGGTCAGCATCCATTGAACGCCAAGTAGCACAGCGTAGTTTTTGTTATCCTCAGGATTGAATCGCTGACCACAATAGAAACCTACACAAACGCATTGGAGTTTATTTTTATTAATTTTTTTTACAAAACTTTAATGAGCTGCACTGCTCAACTTTGTGGAAAACTTAAAAACCACTAATAGTGCGATAAAGCAAGTCACAAAGGGATGCCCAAAATACTCGGTTCTGCTATAACAAACAATTCAATTTTTTGTGAATATCTAAATTTTATTTTATTTTTAACAACTTCTCATAAGAGAAGTTAAACGACTATAAAGTCGTTTAAATAAAACTTGTCGCATTAAGCTAGATTTTATTACTGCTTTTGATCATCGTGATGTGATAGCCTTCCGAATAACGCATTCCTGGCGAATTTTTTGGACAGCTATTTACATTGACTGCACAACAAAGCGAAAACATTTTTGTATGAAAATAATTGATAACAAACAGGTATCCTATAGAATTCAATTTTTACTTTTTGTAATAAGTAATTTGATAATTTAACCTATACTGCTTTTAACATTGATTCTGATTAATGTTATACAGCGGTTTTTGATATGCCCTACCAGGCTTGCTAAATGTGGGTTGGTAGGTGAGAAGCGACAAACGGCTATCTTTAAATCGATCACCATACGGTCACCCATTCAAGTGCAAGCCCCTAGCAAACTTAATTTTTTGAATTAATCGAAACGTCCTAAGTGTAAGCGGCATCGCCTATTAAAGTAATATTTTTTATAAATAAGTACAAGACCAGGCAGATTCCGTTCCTGCAACTTCCAATACTACAATGGTTCTATTCTATATTAGGATAGAATATAAAATTCTCATTTTTCAGTAGCGCAAAAAAGATTATATGAAAAAATATGTATAAATTCTTGAAATGAAACTCCAATACCTAAATTTAATGTAGCATAACATAATGACAAGGCAATCTTAAAAAATGTAGGTATTTTTTTATAAAGAACTTTAGAAACACGATAAAGCAATCAAAAAGAAGTTCGTTACTTTGATTTATTGCACTTGTCATTCTTTTCAATTAAATGTGTATAAAGTAGCACGCAAAGCGAAATTATAATAAAATAATTTCAATTTATACCTTTAAACGATTTTCTTAGACAATTTAAAAATAATAAATATCTATTCAACGTAAAATTGAATTATTAAATCAGCACTTATTTAAAAAAAATTTTAACATTAAAAAAAAATTTATTTTTTAACATAACACCAAGGAGAATATTTGGTATCTTTTAATTAGTAATAAAATTTGTTTTTCATATTAAAAATAAGTTAATTGCAGGAAAACAAGCTTTTCAATAAATTTTGTTTTTATAAAAACATATAAATGAAGTTTTCAATTTATTAAAATATCTTTTAGAAAATTTGAAAAAGTAACTTTCTATAATGAACTTGAATACATATTTATTCCATGAACAGCAGTATTTTATATTCAATTCCAGCAGAACCTTTCGCCTTATTTTGTATTTTCAGATTTTGCAATTTTTATTTTAGTTAATAAAAGTTCCTTATTTCCATTAGAACAGCCTTTCCATTTTCATCATTAATTTCCTTTTCACTTAATATTGCATTATAATGAAACATCGCTCTTACTTTTTCGAGTTGTTTATACATCTCATCTTTAGTTGATTATCTTTTATGTATTGCTAACTGATTTTAATTTTTGATTCAGTTTTGAGTGTTTCCGAAAAATTTCCGATTTGGAATAAAAATGTTATTTTTAAGTGTTGGGTAGGCACAGTCGGGAAAGCAACATAACAAAAAATATTCAGATTAACTCTTTTATAATGTTAATAAAAGCTTTTCAGATTAAATACACTTAAATTTTAATGTTTTATGCTATCTGATACATTCATCAACATCTTTCGTGAAGAGTAAAGGCTTTGAAGTTATTTCAACGATGATATTTCTAAAGGTGGAAATAAAGAGTAGCATTTAATTTAATTCGGTTTTTTTGGTATCTATAATATTTTATACGTCGTATTTTATTATTTCAAATCAAACCGATTTATCAGAAATGTTGTAATTTTACAATCAAATAGAACCCTTTATTTGTTGCATAAACAAATTGGAATTCCTTTAGGCTTTGAATATAACTCATGAACGTTTACTTTCTATATTGTTGGCAATTCCATAATAAATTCAATATTAAACAAATTGTGAACTTTTAGTTTTAGGGCAAATGAATAAAACAAAGCAATATGTTTTAAGACAAATATTATAATATAAAGTTCAGTTTTGTTCAGACAGTATGATTATATCTCGCAAGTATACAGAGAGTGGATAAAAGTAACTTTAATTGCTATACTCGTATTTGTATCACAAATAAATTAGATACGAAACTTCGAATAAGTTCGTTTTTCTCGAGATTCGTGGTTGATTGATTTAACAATTACCAATACAAAGTAACCAAGCAATACTTGCCAGCCACAAAACACAGCAATATTGCTGTACATAAAGCAATGTATTGGTACATCCAATTTTTTTAATTTAAAAGAACTATTAATTGTTGCACTAATTAATAGGAGTGGTTTACTGTGACTGCTGGGTGATATATAGAGCGCAAATACAAGGTACAAATCTATGCTTAGCTCAACGTGCTGGATGAGCAAGCACTTGCGGTTAAATAAAAATGATGAAGGTTTGTACAGGGAGCTCTGCAGAAGTGCGCAAATTTGATAATAGTATAAAATTGCTTTCATCTACCATAATTAAGATTTAAATTTTGATATTTCGAAATTGTGTTGTATAATAAATCTATCATGCCTCCTATGTAACCTACACTATCATCAAAATTTCAATTAGGTCAGTTTTAAAAAAAATTTTATCCCACTTGAAAACATAATATGATACTTCTGTAACACTTATTATAAAAGACAATATTATTTCGTAAAAAAAAATTATTAATAATTATTAAATTTGCAAAGAAAATTAAATAAATATGTGCCCTTTAAATAAAAATTTAAATATTTATAACGACGCGAAGTTAGCAAGATACCTTGTAAGCTGCGACGCTTCCCTGCATTATATCTTTATCAACTTTCATAGAACTTGAAAAAGTTTACAGCGATATTTGAGTGACACCGTCATGGTGTTAACAATTAAGCTCTCATACCAGAGTTCTGAAGCGGTCCATTAATTAATGAAACCAGCATCGCAAGGGACAAAGCGGCTCGCTTAACTAACTTCACGTCGGCGTAAATTAAACAATTTGTAGATTACCAACAACTTTTGTTAAATATCCATGAAAAAGTTATAATACAAAGCCCTACCCTTGTAAAATTTTAAAATAAATAAAGTACCCTTGAGGTAAAAAAAGCAGACGACGTTTTCTTTGTATCGTAATTACCATTTTACGTATTCGATCTTTGTAAACAATGTTTTCAAATACAGGGTGCTTGCTAAAGTGTGTCTCAAAATTTGAGCCGTAATTCTACCCTCAAAGACAGGAAGGAGGTGAGCAATTACGGGGGAGTTTCCAAATTTTTTGTATCTAATATAATATAAGTCCTTAGTTAATTTGGGGTTAAACAAATTCTAATTGAACTTAAAATCAATATGCGTTAGTTTGCATTCATAATATATACTAAGGGCATTTTTTATTGTTTTTGATAGTGGAATCAAACCACAAATTTTGACGCACAATTTAGCAGACACCTTGTATAATTATTTCTTATTATCATTAAAAAATGTTAATTTGAATTTAGATTAAAAATTTACGAATTAGTAAACTAAACCAAGTCGTGCAATAACAAAATGTTGTCTCTTATTAATGAAAGTGAAAGTCATATTTCGTTCACCACAACTAAAAAACAGCAGATATAATTTAAGAATAAAACAATTTTACTTAATATTCTGTTTACAAGACGTCGTCTTTGAGGTTAAATTAATGTCCTTTAGGCTAAGTTGTTATTAGTCAATTCAACATCTGTGCAGCAATAGTTGTTAATTATAATTTCTTATTTGTACGCGATGAAGAAAAGTTGTTATTTCTTTACAGTATTTTTAAGGATCACATTTTGGTTTGTTTTTTTTTCTCACATGAGTTTCCTTTCAGAACAAAATTGATCTGTAGCTATATACATAATTATTATATGTAAATCTGGCAATACAGTCCACTATCCTAAACGAATTTTTAAACTCGCTGTACGCCCTTTCAGTATTGACTCAGTTTCTATCGAAATAAATTGAAAATGTTCAATTTTGTATTTACATAATAATATAAGAGTCCACTACTTAAACTACTTGTTTTCATACTTTATTTTATATGTTTAACATAGTAAAGCGTAATTTGGATAAACAGTAGTTTTCAATTATCCGGATTATCGGCGTTTCACTGTACTGGGTAAATTTTGGTAAGCTAAAATTTCAAAGTTACAATAAAACCGTGTAAAAGTGGAATAAATTTTTATCGCGAGGAAACCCGTATATGGAAACATTAAAAGGTTTTCTTATTTTGGAACGGGTTTGAATTACCTGGGTACTTAACTTATAATAATAAAATAGAAAATAATAAAATATAACGAAACAAATTTAAACCATTGCAATTTCAAAGAAAACTTAAAACAAAGCAATTACCGTTAAAGCATTTATTGTTATAACCAAGTTTGCTTCAAAGTTTTGCTAAAAAGTTATTTAGCCGCCAGCAAAGCTAAAATTGGTGTGCACAAAATTACAACTAAAATAAATTTTATTTAAACTCTTTATAAGTTTCCGAAAAAGTTGATACAGGTTTTCATATTTATTACTGCCAATAGAATATTTGTATTCAAATTATAGTACAATTTAATTTAACGCAAGGGGTTAAAAAAAAGTTTGTTGAAAATGACATTTCATCCGGTTTGACTGTTTTGTTCGACATTAAAAGTAGAACTGTTATAATAAAACCGAAAACAATTAAAATTTTAATATTAAACACTAAGGAAAATTAAGTTTTAAGACAATAACTTTTTACGTTTTTTACTGATGAAGCAATGCACTTTTCTAAATGAAATTCTTCAAATAACATTTTTAGAAAAATTGAAGGGAAATAAAGACATAGCGCAGAATCCCAAGGGTTTGTTTATTATTACACATTTTATACCGTATATTTTCAATTCGTGGAAATCTAAATACGTCTAAATAATATTAATGCAACGCAAGATGATCATAGGAAAATGCTTTATTGTAATTTATCATGTACATAACAAAACTGGCTCCATTTTAAATTATTTTATTTGCATAAGAAAACCTGATTATTACACATATATGATTTATATTCAATTATAATTTGTTTAAAAAATAATTACAAGCACCCCAATTGTTTTTAGTTGTTTGTTAATTTATATCCTAAACTATTACAGAGTTTGAAATCATACAAATAGTTTGTGAATAGAGTTAACAACCAAGTTCACCATTACAAAGTGAGCAGTAGTAAAGCACTTCAAAGTAGACTCTTCAATAGAAATAGTGGTAGTGAATTACAAACTGGCAATTGAGATTTTCATGTAAAGACAAAATCACATCTAGAATAATTTTAATTATCTAATAAATTATACAAACGGTTATTAGTTTTCCCAAAGTTTTTCTACTGAATGTAATTACTTAACTAACCGAGAAACCGACGACTAAATGCACAACACTTTCAGCACTTCTACAAACCAGACAAGCAGCCATTGAACGCAATTTTCTTTCTAAGACGATTAATACTTAAAACAATCACGTTTGTAATTAAAGATATTTATACCATTTCCAAGCGCTCTTAATTAAATATTTAAACAAACAGCAAAACTTCAAACTCGGTGGTGAAAAATGAGCAAATATTACAAATTTACAGTTGTCATTACCGTAATTAACAAGTGCATAAAATTTCGATGAACTTAATTAACGTCATCTATTTAATTGTTCTGCACTCTGCTAATAGTTCATTCGTGAGGAACTGCAAAATTTAGATAAAAATTTTAAATAAATCATTTTTGACAGACTGGAAGCAATAAGTAATTAATTCAAAATGTATTTAAAAAATAACTTCTAAAAAGATAGGTTTTTATAATGCACTTTTTGTAAATATAAAGGTTTTTTTAATTATCTTCGATGAATATACCTTAATTTTAATTCCTAGTCGTTTATTGGCTGATTGCCTGACGATGATCTTCTTCTTCCTCATGTACCATATCCGGTCCCCCGGAATTTGGCCACCTCTCTCCTATGTATGTGTTGTCACACATATAGGGGACCTACTGCTTAACGCGGGTTCCGAACCGCGGGAAGTATATACACTTCATCTTCAGAGACGCTATTCTTGGCAGATTACATCTCGGTGGTTTGTCATTGCCCTCCGAGGAGAGACGGTCAAAATAAAGTTTTTACTGAGCCCGGAGTCGAATCGGGCATTCAGCATTAGCAGCAACGCCCTTATCCGCTTAAGCTCATCACCGTCTCAACCCGTTTTATAAAGCACTTTTTGTAAATATGAAAGTTTTCTAAATTAACTTTGCTGAATATGTCTTAATTTTAATTCCTCATAGTTTATTGGCTATGATTGCCTGACGATGATCTAACAAGATCAAAACAGATTATGTAAGTATTGTCATATCAGCTATAGTTTTTTAAATTTTTTCAATAATTTCGTTTTGCATTTTTTAATTTTCAATTTGGTTAAATAATTTAGTTGTCTTAAAAGTTGCTGTTGAATGCAATTATTTCATCATTTTTATTTTTCAAGATTTTATATTTAATGTTGCTAATACTGTAATGAAACGCTCATGTTTGTCAAATTATACTATTGATTTTTAAGTAAAACATCAGTAAAACAATTTAATTTCTTTATTTCTTTCAAAAATTGAATAAATTTGAAGATGTAATAGCGAATAATAGCCGTAAGGCAGATTAAATAAAATATTTTAATTGAAGACTAAAAACTAGTTGTCATGCTTAAAAATCACAATTTTAAATTTTCTACCCATAACTTGAAGTAAAGGGGAAAATTTTCTGCGTGAAAGGGAAGCTATCCGGGAATGCACGTCTTTGGTTCGCAAGGCGTATTTTCCCCCTTCTACCTTTCCTGAAATATTTCCAGATTTACACGGTGTCTCAAATTTCCTACTCGCCTTTGGTTCGAAAGGTATGATTTCTACCTAGAGTATTTTTGGTTCGAAAGGCTCTTTCGAAATTAACAAATTAACTGAGTTAATTTGTGGCGTAGCATATAAACTTTCCCAAGATCTACTTGATTCTTCATTACAATTTACGATATTTACAAATTTCTTCTGCAATTCTCATCTTTACAAAGAAACCAATTCCTTAAAAACCACAAAATTGCAAAATTTAGAAAATTTTTATACGGTTAATTTTGGAGTGAATTCTAGATTGTATGCGGAAAGCAAACAAAAGTTTGTTCTATTAATTTGTGGTTCTAATAAATAAACATACAAAAATAATTAAATTTAAACTGGCTTCGTTGATGCAATCTATGTATAATAATATTCCATATTTCTGGTGTCTGTCTAATCTATATCTCCTCCTTAACCAAAGGACGTACAGGGCAATCTAAATTATCAGTAGTCAGAAAGCACTGTTAGGCTGATCTTACGAGCGGAAATCCGGGGAAATCAATAAGTTTGGTAAAAACGGTGTAAGGAATCAATAGTTTTTAATTAAATAAATTTCAGTTTTTGACATAAGCTCCTAGGAGCTCAAGGTATTTTGAATTAATTTTTCTAAACCGCTAAAAATAATTTTTAGATTGCTTTTGATTGGCAAGATTAAATTTCATTCCTTGTAATTCTTCTCAAATTCTAAAATTTGCGAATGGAAAGTAATCGTTGGAGACCAGGTCTGGATTGTAAGGTAAGTTATTTCTTTATTCGAAGTGCCATTTTTTAATAGCAGCCTATGAAACTTTCGACTTGTGAATTGGTGCATTGTTTTGGAGCAGCAAAAATTTATGCTTCATTTTGCCTTTTCATTTTTCTTGGATAACCTCCATTATTGTTGATATAATTCTGCATAATAGAAACAGCTAATCGATTAACAGAATTCCCTAGGCATCCCAAAAAAAATGTGGCCATAATCTTGCCCGCGAACGGTTTGAACTTAGAACTTCTTAGGTAGAGGTTTTGCATATGGTACTCATGTTTGGGTTCGGGGTCATAGTAATGAATTCATGTCTAATCATCTGTTATAATGTTATTTAAAAATGTTTGTCAGAGTAGCCTTGTTCATTTTCAAAATTTGCCTAGAAGTTTCGGCTCGAAATTGATTCTGTTCAGAAGCCAGCAAACGCGGAACCCATCTTGCACTTGCTTTTAATATACATGAAGATATTTTTAAGATAGATTCGTGTTTTAGTACATTTTCGCGACTAACTGCATCCGCAGGTCGACCAGTGATCACCGCGATCATTTTCTATGAATTCCTGTCTTTCTTTTAAAACCCACTTGTAAATTACTTTTACTGAAGGTGAAAATACTTTATACACTTCAAGCATATCAATTAGTATTATTTTTGAACTTTTTCAAATTTTGGTTATAGATTTTACTTCTCGTGTGGGCAAATGGCTGAGCGGTTAGCGTGTTAACTTATCTCATGCCGAGATTCATAGGTTCAATTCCTGTGAGGTGCTATCTATAAAAGGATTTTTCACTCACCAAATGTCTATCTGCTGGCCTCAGGTAACATTAAATATGGCTCAAAAACTTCCCTGGTCGGAGTAGACGATGTAAAAATCGTCTATTCCCGTGGTTCGGAATCCACGTTAAGCTGTAGGTCCTCTGTGCTCGTCACACAGTTTCAACACGCAGCGAGCACAAACAGGGAAATCGGAAGACGGCGCAGCGTCAAAAAACCGATGTATTTATGAAGAATTTTACTTTCCTATATTTACAAATATCAAAACTCACTAGCATTAAAAATTAAAGATAAATCCAACGATTGATTGGATCGATTTAAGTTTTGAAAACCGATCTTCTATTTGATTTTGTTGTGAACTACTTTCACCCCTAAACTCTTGGTTAGGTATGTGAAAGAAGTATCCATCTAATATGATGGTTCATTCGACAAAGAAGCCATTTTATGTAGTACTTTATTTTATTAACTTTCAGTTTCATTTATGAAAACTTGAAATACCTACTCCTGAGTTTAAATTTAATACACTAACCCGTCATAAATCTCAATGAAAAAGCTTTAAGCATGAACTTAGAGAGCTTCCAAGCTCTTAGTTTTAGCTTATAGGTGATCGTTATGTTAGTTAATTTTGCATTTCAGTGGAAATTAGCTAATCAAAATTAAAGAGTGTTGAAGTGCCATGTTATTCCAATGCGAAAATTTATTAAAATTAGTTTAATCGGCGATTACTATATCACGATAATGTTTATTGCTAATAAGACGGATTACCGTGGTACGAAGTGCCGAGGTCAGATATAGTCCACGGCCGGAATGAAGCCTTCCACCCGAGTTCTACCAAAGTATGTACATATACAATTTTATTCGCAATCATTCAATTTTAAAGAGCAACTAGCAAATAAATCATTTACCTATTTTACCTCACGAAATACCTTAATATTTAATTAGTAATTACTAATTAAAGTAACAATCAAATTATTTATCAGTTCGCGAAGTGGTCACTTTACGAATCTTCTAAAGGTTGTGAAAAGTAATCACAGACCCCTTTATCGATTTAACGAATTTAATGGACGATTTACTAAAATAAAACTTAATACCCTAGCAGGAATATCGAGAACTATTTAAATTACAATTAACTATTTACTTATGATCGTATTATACAGTAAATTTTCATTTCTATACTATTTCAAAATTAAATTAGAATTAACAGTCAAAATATAGCCCGTTGAAACAGACATTTTGAACTAATTGTTTAAATTTTTGCATTTATATAATTTGATGGTTGACTACATACATACATAATTAACTGATTTTGAATATTGAACGAAAATAAAGACAATTAAAATTCAGTAAATTACATTCGTTTCGTTTTAAGGTAATTATGCAGCGGCATATGAAAACAGAAATACAATATTAAAAATTGTCAAACTCGATGAAATAGGTAGCTATCCAACTTCTGTGAGAATTCAGGCGCGTAGCGTAAGAGACAAATACACACAGAAAAGTAAACACAAATGTTTGTTATCAAACATAAAAATCGCATAAAACCCTTTACTGTGTATATTGGTTGTATACCTATAAATAATCCTAATACTAATATTTATTTGTATGAAAACCCAAAACAAAAGCATTCATCATAATCTGTAGAATATACGAATGCAACAATAACTTATTGAATTTATAATAATTCCTCATTAAATTCCTTCAACTATTTTACATATTGATTTTTACCCTGCTACTTTTGTTATAAATTTCAATACAGTTTATAGGAAATCTCTTTTATTGTTTTCATTAAATATACATATTGAAAATTGGTTTATTGCGTTGCGAATCAGTTTGTTCAGAACCATAGAGATAATCGCATTTTCCTTTGTCGTGGTTTGAATTCCACGTTGAACTTAATTGATATTAACCTGTAACCTTGACATTTTATTGAGATCTACTATTATCAAAACAATGCGAAGGAATGCGTAGGCCGAGATAAAATTGGAAAATTAAATGAATTTGTCAATTTCACGTTACATTGAAATTGCTTGTGGTTTATCCTTAGTGTGAATTCCTACATTAGAGATGGGAACTTAAACATCTGCGAGTGAAAACATGTCGTTGTAATACAGAAGTATTAAACTCGACTAGTAAGTTAATGTGTGGTGTGTAAAAGTTGTGTTGACATACTGCAGCTTACGCTACAGATTAAGTATTTAACTTAAACTTAAGCATCACACCTTCAGGTTATATTCTGGCATAAAATAATATAAAAAGTCTGCGAATTTCTTGCTCACGTCATCCTATTTGTTACTTATTTCGGTACAGCAGACAATCACTTTAAATAAAGAATTAGATGATGTATTGATTGAAAATGTAAAAAGTAATATAAGTAGGTCGCCTGTACATTACTAATCATTATCTCGGTACTTTCAAACTTGACGTGTTCGAAATGTGTGGTAGGCGATTTACAATTTAACGTGGATTCCGAACCACGGAATAGACGATTTTTATTCTGACCTACAAGATTTACCCCGTGTAAAAAGTCACTTATGGCAAGAGGTAGACATTTGGTGTGCGAAAAATCCCACTATACGCTACGGAAATCTAACCTGTAAATCTTGGCACGAGAATCGAATGCGATAACTGCTAGGCCATTCACTCACCAAATTTATTATTTAAACTTAGGAGAGCAAATGTAGAGCATAGGTTGCAGAATACACAATTCATAAATCGGTTTGTGTGTGGTACTTCTAAAATTCCCTTTTTCGTTTTCAATCAATAGATTTGTTTGGGATCGCTCAAATAAGGACATTGAACAAAAATAAACAAAAACGTAATTAAAAAGTAATTTAACCAATTTTATACGCTTACTTACACATTTGTAGATATTCGATTGGTACCAGTTTAATCAAAACACTAATAAAGTTCCTGGTTGAATGTTTATATTTCGTGTTTCAACCTTTCTTTCCACATAGTTATGAGTTTTATTTTTGAAATAAAGTTATGATTTGGTACTAGTCAATACGAAGAACATACATCAGAATAAATTTATCTTTAGAAACGAAGTTTATTGAGTCTAGTTACGTATTCAGAGCAGCAGATTGAAAGACGATCTTGAAAGAACGTTGTGGGTTGTTGGTAAGAACGGAATTTAACTCTGTAGCTACCGACTATTGACAACCCAATGCATAGAAAGCAAACACGAACTGAAAATCTACATCAATTACGTTTTAATAATATTAAAAAATAGTAAAATAAAAATGTGCACAAATTTGTTTCTGGCTTTGAAATCATCTGTTAAATTAACCTATTAAAATGATTGCTTAATTACCACATACTATATGTATTATCAGTACGTGCTTCCGTATACAAGTACAATGCGTGAGTTAGAGATAACAGCCATTATTTTTTAGTTCATTAAATATATGAGCAAATTTTAAGGGTGCTAAAAAATTACATTATATTTTTTATATAATAACTTTAATTAAGGTACACCAAGCGTTGAGTGTAAGGTAAATTAAGCAATTAGTTGAAAAAGTTTACTACTTTTTTTTTTAATTTTATCTACAACACTTACACTAAATTATAATGTCGGACGTAAAGATTTATATTTTTAATCTAACATAAATATGCATAACACGAATAACATTGAAACCTAATGTAAATTGCGTTGAAAATATGAGATAACCGGCAATATTTGAGGTTCCAAAGCGAAAACAGAATATATTTATGTAAAACCTTTTTCCACCCGCAACCTTGCGACATCTGCAACTTTTTGTGTGCAAAATTTCCACCTCCACATGCTTTGCATATTTTATCAATAATTTTAAACCAAGTCTAATATAAAATTACATATTTAAATGTTGAACCACAAAACAAAACAAAGTATCGATTTTACCACTGAAACATAAAATTGCGCAATAAAATCGTTTCCGACCCTATAATAAGCAAGAAATTTTAACAAACGACACTTCAGATATAATGTCGAGCCATTTTATTCACACGCATTCACAAATAGTTGAAAATAATTATGCAGCATTGCTAAACAATTCTTTTTTATGAAATTTCATTGATATATACGAAACATTCGAGAATATGACAGTAACGTTTTTCAAAAAAATGATGTATGAACTTTAAACACGTGGATATGATTTATTAAAACGTTCACATACTAGTAAATGTTTTTCCGACCAAAAAAATCTTTATTTTGATAAGATGCGGTGTGGTAAGGGTTTTCTTATGGCAATCGATGTTAATCTACCTAGTTCTATCCTGTTTAAACTCAACACTTCAATTAACAGCAACTGTTAATTTAGCGCCTAGTTCTGTAATGTTTGCCGTGTATCTACATAAATTTCTTGAGGGTATATTTACAAACACACTTGATGAGAACATCAACTTGTACCTAATTAAATGAAAACAATTTTTTGCACTCAAAAAACTTGAATAGAGACTAAGTAAGAGCAATTTAACCTTTTCAGTTTTTACTGCCAAAACCGGAAAACGTACCTACTCGTAAGTAGATAGGATTAACCTCAAATAATGGAAAGATCAATTAAGATACCTTACGTTATTTATAACCATACGATTAGTTTTTGAAAATCGTAATATTTAATAGATATTACTCGCATTTTTAACATTCAGTTCTCAACTTCCAGAATGTGCATAAAAACTACTGTAATTTACCTTGAAGTTATTTATACTGAATTTATGATTGATTGATAAATATTTAATCAGAATATCTGAAAACGAAACACTGAATAATTTAGTGGGGTCATGTAGATAGAAAATGAAATATATTTTCCCCGATTTATGTTCACGGAATAACAACGTCGATTCACAACTAAGTCCTGTCTTAATTCCATTGGTCGAAACCGGTCGAAACCTATTAATTCAAAAATTGTGGTGTTGTAAACAACCTGGCCAATATGGCCTTATCTTTGATTTTATACAGTGATTGTAAATGTCCCTACGGAACACTTATAAACCTTTCCGCATACATCATCGTGGCGGCACATAGTAGCAATTGAGGTTATGTTAAAAGTTTCCGATTATCTAGGGATTTTAACTGATTTGTGTTTTGATTTACCAGTGCGGATCTGTGAAGATAAATATATAATTAATTATCAGTTGTCTTTCATTATCAATTGGCAAATTATCATTACGCTAAATTTTATCATAGGTATTTTTATAATTGCTCAATGATGGAAATAAAATCACATTTACGTCGAGCATGCCAAATGCTCGACGACTTGGTTACAATCATTTACGTTAACCAACTTAATACCACTTGGATGAACTTATCATTCATTTTATAAGTCGTGCGGAAAAATTAATCACAGGTCTGTCAATTTTTTTATTTTTTCAAAATAAATGTATATACGGTAAATTAAGCTGTGACAATTATCCGAAAAGAATGATTGACTTATCACCCTGTGCCAAAATTTTATCACTATCTGTAATATTATAATCTTAGCAATTAAAATTTTATTTGAGCATTTTTGCCCATAATCCTACTGCGTACAAATTATATTTTATTCAGAGACCATTAACGCCTTCACCCTAATTCAAAACGAAACACCCTCTATTCAAGTATAAAATTATTCTAATTGGTGTAGGACATAAACTAGTCATTGAGCTTTATGCGAAGTCAAACAAATCCCTATAGAGCAGCTCCAGCGTCCGACTAGTTGCCGAAATTACTATGATAAAGTGCTCTGCTTAAAAATAAATTATTGCTAAAAATTTTCTTGTTAGCGTTACAAGTACAACAGGGTTGATTTACGCGGGTTAGGGATGACAGAATAATTATATACTTTTGTCATGGTTTCATGAAAGAAGTAGTCCTGAGGGTACAAGTCACAAAGTACGAAATGGAGCTATTTGTAACACAAACAAATCACTTGTCACATACATAGCTTCTTTATACTAAAGAAGTGGTACATTAAGACGGAAGACGCTAGCATCAGAAATTGGACCGCTGTACAATATGGTAGCTTCTAACTTCTTGGGTGAGCTTCCAGATTGTAACTTCGGCCATCTTGCAAATGGGACGCTATCCTAATTCTAGAATCGTCCAAATTGATTAGAATTGAGTTTCCGATAGCTGCTAAGCGAGGCGGACACCGGTTATTAGACCAAAATTTAATTTTAACATGAAGTGTTTAAATGGAAGCAAGAAATTTATTACGCTAAAATAAAATCTCGTAAGGTAATACTTTCCAAATTAAATTTAAAAAAATTGCAAATGCTTCCTTGTATAATCAAATTATTGACAGAAAAGCTGAAAGTGTCACAGCTGAAAGTGGAAAATAGACAACATTTTTATAGTTATTGGACAAACTTAAGGGTGCGATTTTACCGATGAAGATTTACCTAATATTATAATTTAATACAGTGTGGCCCAAATAGTGAATCTCAGCAAATTTATTAAAATTATTTTAAATTAATTCTGGAGTCATGCAGAGAGTTATTATTTCGGTCCTTCTCTATGTATTACACTTATTACAGGATAGTATTAAGTTCATCTTCGTCGGTGAATTTGTACCGTTAATGACAATAACGTAGTTCACTTGGAAAAATATGTTCTTCTTTTGTCGTCAATATAGTGGGAGGGCCAGAAGAGTTCTCTATGACCTTTTTATCTTAAATTCAATTGTGGATACCATCCTGTGTGGACGGTAACAGCCCGAGGATCCGGACTGTAATTCCTCAAACAGACTTCGAGAAGTGATAAATATTCGGCGTATTGCTCTTTGACAGTCATTTTGTGCGATTTCCCGTGGTCTAAAGCCTTCTGTACATCGATATTCAAAATGCATGTCGTCGGGCAACATTTGAATATTATCATTTCTTTTGTGCTGTTACAAACAATTACAGCCCCGGGGTAACAGTTTTCAGCTAGTATCGTCGCTGCAGGGCTGTAATTATTATATATTATAGGGCTGTATCATCAATTCGTACGGGATCGTAATTCTTTCTGTCTAGTGGCATGTTCAAGACTAAAACAATTATTAAACAACCCCGCCCATTAACTGTAAGAACTAACTAAACCTTAAAATTAAAAGGTACGGTTCTGTGAAGTGGGCAGATACACTGGAAGCAATACCTTATAACAAATTTTTGCAGAATTAGAAATTCTCACAATTTTTTCCAAACTTTCCAAATTCAATTTTAATTTGCGTCGCTTGAAAATCGGAAAAGTTTTATAAACAAAATTAAGAATCCCCAGAATACATTGATGTTAGCGTTACAGCTTTATTAATTAACATAATTTGGATTTGTGGAAATTATATGGATTGCAGATATTCCAATACTAAATTATAAATTATAAGATATTCTTCGTCAGGTATAGGTCTGTATTTAGTTTCAATTATTAAACCAACGTTTCAGGCCGTTTATTTTGGTCCATTTTCAAGGTTAAAATTAATTACATTACATTAGATAAATTATTAAATAAAATATAAATTGCAGCGCTTTTTTTGAAATTATCTGACAATGTCAAATTAATAACAATTTATTATTGTAGCTTGTCATATAGTAATTTCCCAAAAAGGGCTGTAAGATCGTAGATTGCCCATGAATCATGCTATCATCATGTTATCCATAATGTATTTATAACCACCATGAAAGTATTGGACATCCTTTTTATCATTCATAGGGTTAAGACTTAAATGGATGTTATAATAGCTTCTTTTATTTTCCTTTTCTTGTCTATTTTCTCTTTCTCTAGAATTTTAATACCTCCGTGGTTAATACAATGTGAATTGGAGGTCATGTGTTTACATAATGCCGTATAACCATCGCCATCATCTCTCATGAAGACGCGAGCGTAGAAAATAGACAAGAAAATGAAAATAAAAGAAGCTATTAACATCCATATAAGTCTTAACCCTATGAATGATAAAAAGGATGTCCAATACTTTCATGGTGGTTATAAATACATTCTGGATAATGATGATAGCATGATTCATGGGCAATCTACGATCTTACAGTCCTTTTTGGGAAATTATATGACAAGCTACAATTGCTATTAATTTGACATTGTCACATAATTTCAAAAAAAGGCTGCAATTTATATTTTTAATAATTTATCTAATGTAATGTAATTAATTTTAACCTTGAAAATGGACCAAAATAAACGGCCCGAAACGTTGGTTTAATAATTGAAACTAAATACAGACCTATACCTGACGAAGAATATCTTATAATTTAATAAAAAAAGGTCAACAATAATATATATAAAAATTTAATATTCTAATACTAGTTTAAGGAAATTAATTATTTTACTATCTTTTTAGTCTCTCAGTCGCCACGCAGTTTTGTAACCAAACATATTAATAATATTTTAGAACATGCCGTTAAAATTTAATGCGCATAATATATCTTGGAGCACCAGAACAGAATATTTTAAAGATTCGTTACACAGCCAAAACAGGATTTTAATACAAAATTTATTTGTGACAGTAAAGGGAATTGTAGGTAACTAATTGCGTGTGCCCTTAATGTACTCTATTTTAGGATTAGAATTTTTATTGCTGAAGCTCCAGGATTAGGCCCGATTTTTCGTAGCTTTAGTAGCCAACAGCCGTCCTGGTCAAGTTGTACGTCTAACTACGTTATTTGCCTTCCTAAAATTGATTTTTTTAATAAACATGTTATTTTGCTAAATTTGTTGTATACATATTACCCATAAAAATTATATGAAAATATTCGCGCTTAGTATAAATTGTTTTGTCGTTGTATAATAAATTTGTTTAGTTCATGTAATGTCACTTTCGTGCCAGTGACGTTACAACGAAATATTATATCACAATTATTGGATGGTTCTGTCTAGTGTTTTATTAATTTTTTTGCAATAGCTATGGTTGCGGTTTTTATAAAGTGTCGGTGACTTCAGCTAGCAGGCATAAGGAAGCATTGTCTTCTAAATATGTGACAATCGTTAGTGCTCAAAACAATTTAGTACTAAATATTTTAATACAAAACCATCTAATAAAATTCTTCATGTATATGAAAACATGTCAAACGCATATCACATGCACGAAAAAAGATGGATCAGAATCCGTTAATCCATTTATGCGCAATAATAGTTGCATCAATACACGATATCTCCAGAACTATTGGTGTTGCTAGAAAAACAGATGCAGCACTAGAAAGCACTAAGGATTGCGACATATTTTAAAGATAGTGTTTCCAGCGTGTCTGCTCACTTTACACAGCCAAAAGATACACATATTATAGGAAATGAAATAATTTTTAAAAAATGACACCACATGAGAAATGCATAAAACGCAGTGATTGGATACAAATGTCCAATGAATACAAATTTCTTATTATTTCTTATTCGGGTATTGGGCAGGGTATATTTTTCTTTTCGAAGGTTAGAATCTTGCAAATAAATAACAAAATTGATTCATCACACTTACCCTTTGAAAACAAATACGTGAACAAATTTTGATACATAGCAAGATTATAGAATTTCTATCTCCTGCACTTTAGAAACTTTCTTAACAGATCCGATGAGAATATTTGACAAGAACTGTATTTTGGATTTCTCTAAAAGAGTTGAGGATTCAACCAAAACTTTCTTAAAAACATACTACAGTGTTTTATTCAGCTCGAAAATTTAGAATTGAGTATTGTATTAAACTTTATAATAAATTAACTAATATTAATATACCAATAGCTATCAGTGTTCAATTACTGTATGGTTTACGCTAATTTCATATTATATGTAATATTTTGTTTTAACAAAATATATATGTTAAAAACAAATCATGTTTAACAAGTGTCTGCTTCGCTTTACTGTCTTTTTCAAATATTTTTATGAAAAATGTTTATTAAAATATTTTTAAAAAACTGTAAAAATGTCGGAAGCTTATTAAATTTAATTTGAATTTTATTATCTCTCGAATACAGGTAAAGGTAAGTTGACAAAAACAAATTTTAATGTGTTTATAATAATTTAGTCATTTAAAATCACTGTAGCAATATCAATTTTATATATTTTTATTATATTTATAAATATAAATTTTACCACCGAAAAGAATTTATAGGGGTGCGTACTTAACGTATTAAAATGCCAAATTACATTTTTTAAATTTCTTAAAATCGCATCCACTAAAAGATGCTTGAAATGACTCGTATTAAAGCACGGTAGACACTGGTTGAGAAGCAAAACTAAGATTTATTTTGTAACTGTAAAATTAAAGCTAGAACTTTATTGCGGTAAACAAAATGTTGAAAGGAAATATTTGTTTAGCTTAACTGACGAACCTGTGTCTGCTTGGCTTTAATGATATTTCAATTCGCTAGTCTTGGTTAAATAGGAAACGCAAAATATGTAAGCTTTTTCATTTTGGCGATTTA
Source organism: Podabrus alpinus (assembly GCA_932274525.1). NCBI lineage: Eukaryota > Metazoa > Arthropoda > Insecta > Coleoptera > Cantharidae > Podabrus > Podabrus alpinus. The sequence continues at coordinate 58,400,919 of OW026457.1, read as the reverse complement.
TATAAAAAATTGGATGCAACACGTAGATATACCAAAAAATAATAATATATTATACAAAACCCTTTTGAAAACGGAAAATATGCATATAATAGTACAAAGATATAAATTCGCGAAATATGAAATATTTCTATACGAAATACTAAGATTGTACAGAATCTTAGGTAATAAATTGTAAATTATAAACTGAGTTATAAAATAAATAAATTATCTAATTATCTCTTCCTCCAAGTCCTACGTTTATAAATTGTATTGAAATAATGTCTTTTGGAACAGAAGTAAAGAGTGTAAAAATATCAAGCTTATTTACAATATTATTTTGACAAATAATATATAAAAATTATAATTTTGTTTGGTAAACAACAAAAACAAATATATAGAAGAGATTTTTTTAAATATTATACCTACTATATTGAGAATCGTTTCTAAAAAGCAGAAGTTATTAAAAAGATCTTGAGAAGCTGTTCGTGAAGTGATGAAGAAGCCAATTATTCTAGAAGATGTGTTTAAAAATACAATGCAATACAAATACAAATCATAGGGTCACGGTGACCCTTTGTTTGTAACAATTAAAATTCGTTAAAACTTATGAACAATTTTTGTGTATAACAACCTAAGAATCCATTGAAATCGTAATTGTTTTGTTAATTATAATTTTAGTGCTAATAACTTTATTTTACAAATGTTTTAGTATTGTTTGTTTCATATTATATCATAAATATGTTGGTGACCCTATTGTTTAATATTATCTAATTTTTTTGTATGCTGTTATAATTAAATTTAATTAAAAATTTTTAATTTATTGCTGTTTTTGTTTATAAAATCTTAATAACATATTGAAATTGTTAATTTTGTAATTTTACTGTTAACAACTTCATGTTGTTGCAAGAAAAATGTTTTTGTATTCTTTGTTTCTTTGAGAAATAAAAATACAAATTTCATTAAAAATTAAATTAATTTTTTGTTTATTAATTCAAAATATACATCAAAGAATAAAAACTCCTAAAAAGTTATAATTTTATAATGCATGGTCTTGTTTAAAAAAACAGCTTCTCAAAAATAATAAAAAATTGAGATAATGGATATTAGCGAAACAGATTTCGGCAAAAACATTACTTGATATTTTTAAAGCCCAATTTTCAACTAGAAATTAATTAATTATTTTTTTGCAACTTGAAGTTGAGGTAATTTATTACAGTAAGTTAAACAGATATTTTTCCAAAAATAATTGTTTAAGCAAGGAAACTCAAATGTTATTAAATTCTTTATTGAATCTTTGATATATTCACTTTTTTGCGAGCAGTGAAAAGATATAATACCAACCAAAATAAAAATAAAATGCTTTTGAGAACATCACAGAGTATATTACTTTTGGAATATTGTCCTTTTAATTTTTTTATTTGATGTATTTTTCGTATTGTCAACACATTTCTTCATAATCTTTTCTTTTAAGTTTTTAACATTATCTCTTCATCCGATATTATCGTGCATTTCAAAACATGTATTTACAACATTTTATAATTAAATTTAAAATAAGTAAATATTTTATTTTTATTTATAAACGCGACGTCCTAAAATAACTTTTAAGGTATAAATTTATATTTTTCACAGGCTCAGGTACGAAAAGTGTCGAGTAGAACAATATTAAGCAAATGCATACTGAAAGTTCATATACACATTTAAAAGCATCCATAAACCATTCGATTCGCCTCGAGCTATAATTCTTTTTAATATTTCAACCTGGTTATACGTTCACACCGAAAAAATTCACATTTTCAACTAATCGCAAAAGCGTTGGAACGTAAATTTTAATTGGTTTCCAATATTTTCTTGCAATTATATTATCAATTTTCTTGTAATAATTTTCCACTATTATCACTAGGTATGTAAATTATATACTAATAATTTTTAACGGGTAAGTTAAGAAAGCACAAGTTCCTAGAAAGTTCCTCGTTTAGATATCGATTTTCAAAAAAATTCATTTTAAATTAGATTCTTTAGAGACAATAAAAAATAACCCACGCCACGGCGAGTAAAAAAAACGAACAGAACAAAACACTTTTTAGAGCATTATTTATTGATGAAATCAAACTCGTAGCTTTTATTAGAAAAGCTCGATAACAATATTGAGAATTGCTGCTAATCTAACTTGCACAATGAAAAGCACCACTAGAATGATTACATTCCAATGATTTGGTAATTTCGATAAGTTAAACAACCCTTATTTAACTTAACTATAATTGTAGCGCCAAGTTTAATTTACTAGAATTGTCGGATAAATTCCAAAAGTTAAATTACTTTTAATAACCGAATGCAATTTTAAAAAGCTTTTATTTTTACTTAATGCACTGATAAACTAAGAGTTGCTATACGAAAAGCTTAACAACAAATAGTAAAAAATCTAGGAAGTTGCACAAGATTTCATTATCTAAAGAATTCTTTACTATCAATACCTTCCTTCCTATACCTATAGGCTCTCCTTTAGAGGCAACCTAATTACCGTTACAAAACTAATCAAAGTTTTGTTAAAGGTAAATAGTTCTATAATAGAATAAAAACAAAAAGCTAAAATTTAATCAATCTGTTCTAAGATATTTCCGGCATGATTTTAATTACTTTATAAGTATTTATTGTTGCCATAAACTTATTGGATTATGTTGATTTTCACGTGAAAACAAAAAATTGATAAGTTGTATTAATAATGTAGGTATACCAAAAAAGAATCATGCTCTACATAATTTTAGCCCATCCTATTTACAAATATTGAATCCACAACAACAATCGGGACCCAGAATTAACGTGCAAATCCATTCAAAAGCACCAATTAGTGTGTATTCCAGAATCTTCATCGTCTTACTGATGAAGGGATGTTGAAGTGTTTAATGTCTCGCTATTATTAATGCAAAGAGGATTATATTTTAATGTATAGGAATATATCTTCACAGTATCCATCAGTAATGGAGCGGTATATATTGTATTCCACCTAGAATCATAAACAAGGTTTTCGATAAAACTTTTTAAGAAATTAAATTGAATTTATCTTAATATTTCTTTATTTGAAGACGTTAATCTTGAATTCCGCTCGCTTATAAAAGAAATTATATTCATTAAAATGTGCTGCCATAATTATGCAATTCCATAATTCAACCATTAACGGAGAGCGTATCATTTGGTAAGATAAATGTATTTTGCGTTAAAGGTGTAATCGTAAGCGGTACGGCATTACCGGGTATAAGGTGGCAAAAGTCTTGAACAAAGCATTAACCTTTGTTACCAGTAAAGACTAATGAGACTCTGCAGTATGAAGAATAATTTTCAACGAGCACTAAGATGACAGTTGCTAAATAACAGCCATCGTCGCAAAAGCTTTCCCGAGATGGTTCAGCCACGTTTTATATGGAAATGCTGTCATGACATGCTTCGTTAAAATCGTAAAATAGCATCGCGGAGCCGGAACAGGGTCGGACTGTATTAAAAGGGTAAAAGAATAATGTGGCTCGCATGCTAAAAAAAGATTAATTAACCTTTTTTCGCTAGCAAAATAACTTTTACTTGTGCTTTTATATCCTATACACTTCTTGATGAACCTATTTAGAATTTATAACCTAAATATGTAGATCATGCGACACGTTACACCGATAAAATTTAAATTGATTAAATTTTGAAACTCTTCCATTCTTAATTTTTAATAAATTAATTTAACATGAATCATCATAAAATATACCGTAGAGAATGTATATTGACGGTGCGTCAAAAACGGCCATATTTTTTTTGCAATTCTACAAATGTCTGTAACTTAATTTAAATTTTAAATTATTTTCATAAGCAATAGCATTCCCCTTAACCCAACAAGTCGTAATTTTAAATTGTATGTACAACAACCAAATACTTTTTTCTTGCGTTCTCTCGGTTTTCGTTCTTGATTTACTTCTATGAAATGGTTATTTCTGCAAGTTGAATTGTACGTGCTTAGCGGCACCGCAATTTTATAAAATCCAACACAATATTTTATATAATCAAATTGGGGAAAAATATGTGTAATTACCCCCATTACCAAATGTGATTTAATTTTTAAAGCAGACGAAATTTTTTTCGAAAATGTTTCATCTAAATTTATTTATTTTAATGTTCTTTCACAGTTAAAAGTTACAAATGGAAAACCTTCGTCATGTGATCTGTGGTTTTCCGGTATAGCTTATAAATTCGCTTTCCATTATAGCTCTGATTTCCTCAACAGTGTGCGGATTATTACTGTAGCCGTTGTTGTTAAAAATTCTCATAAATATAAGCACTAGGGAGGTTTCTATGGAATCTTAAAATATTTAATCAAAAAATTGAGAACTATCATCCATTCTCCATCTTTCGCGCTTATATGTAATTATTTCTAGCAGACAACTCACATATAGTACAATGTAGTTTTATGATCAACATTGAATTTAAAATTTCTATCAGTGCATAAATCACATTTACACAAGCGAGCTATACGTTATTCCATCTGCTTCGAGTGATATTTTAACACAAAATCATAGGTTACTACCCGAATGTGGTATTATTCTTTAGTTTTTGAATCGTAACAATATTTATATAAACGAAGAATCGCTACCATTTTTTGCAGTATATTTTTAACCTGCCATGTAGAAGCGGCACACAAACATTAATTTAATGTTGTAATAACAATAAATAATGATCAAGTAAACAACAAAATATCCCAATTTGGTTTTACCGTTAACCCATTTGATTTTAAATCCTTGGGATGCGTTACTCTCCCAGGACTAAATTTAAATAAACAAATTTGAAAAGGTTTAATTTGGGTATAAACTTTTTGCTATAATATTTTCCAGGTATTGTACAAAATTTAATTAAGTTAAAATTGCCTTATAGCGCTTTAATCTGTCGTAGTGTTAATTAAAATTAGTGACGAAGTTCTATAGAATTAATTTTACACATAACCTGTTGTTTCAAGATTTGATTAGGCAATCAATATTAGTTAAACAAAATTATAACATCCGAGGAAAAATCTATAGTTGCATACTTAATAATAATTTGTTATTAATTTTCAACATTTAGAAGTATTACAAATCTAATAAAAAACTATCCATGTGGACATTACTGTTACAATAGTTGACAAACAATTTATTGTTAAATGTGTTTATGAAATTTAAATGGTAAAAAAGTTGTCGGGCTGAAATAAAAATTTAATTACACAGATTTGTAAGCATCACCGCTTATGATTATTACATTATACAATTGAAAGAGCTAACCAACCATCAAGTCGAGAGAAAGCCATTACATAAACGTAAAATTCTATTGAAACTCACAAAAAAGGTACTACATCGGATTATTGTTAAGGAGCAAAAACAAGTAAATCTAATGTTGCGGAAAACGCGAAACCAAAGTATATTTACCAGTAACAGCATGAAAGTTTAGATCGTATAAATACCAGATCGAGCTGTTGTTTTATCATAGTTGGTTTCTTAGTTCAGTTGGAGATATGCGAGCATTTGTAATAGGATTAGGGTTGTGTTTAATTATCGCAGCCTGTTCGGCTCGAGTAATTAAAGAAGATGAAGAATCGAGCGAAATTCGTGATCTCGAAGTAGCAGCTTCGGGGCATAAAAAGCACCATGAAGAAGGCGGCGGCAGTTCACATCATGCCGAACACCATGGAAGTCATGGCGAAAAGGGTGATAAAGGATACAAAACAAAACATCATCACGATAAAGGTGGACATGGAAAGCATGGTAAAGAGCATCACGCCGGGCATTACGGAGAAAAAGGAGGACACAAGAAAGGACATCACGACGCAGGACACCACTATGGAGAACACCACGAAGCCGGTAAAAGTCACAAGGGTGGAAAGTTCGGTGAAAAGAAAGGACACAAAAAGGGTCATAAAACTTCTGGATATCATCATAAATCCCACAAAGACGATTACCATAAGGATCATAAATTCTACGACGACTTCCACAAAGGCGGACATCACGATAAACATGGGCATCATAACAGTCACCACGGCAGCAAGGAAGGTAAACACAAGAAAGGAGGAAGTCACAAAAGTGGATACCATGATGATCATTACGGCAAGAAAGGACATCACGATAAAGGACATTACGAAGATGATCACAAAGGACACAAAGGACACCATGGGCACGAAGGACATTACGCTCATCATGACGATTACGGAAAGAAGGGTGGTCATTCCGGAGGAAAGGAATACGGATTCAGTAGTGGAAAGCACTAAAGATCACAAGTTGTTATTTCAAAAACAAATTTATGAAAATTTGTCATTTGTTATACCTTTATTACAATTGTTATGTTACATGTCTCTGTTGATTACTGTTCATCGTTCTTAAATATTATAATAATAAAACAATATAAAAATTAATTACTTGTTTTTCTTGTCTTTCTAAATTAATTGCTGGAAATATACGAAATTTTAAAATCGGTGAGGTTGAAATAAATTTCAAAGCTGTAATATTCTGTGATGACAGTGAAGCAGGTAACTGTATTGCAATTAATGAAAGAGTAAATTCACCTAACAAGCGACTTGATTTACTCAATCTAAAAATAATAAATAAAAGAGATCTAATTTTCCGAATAAGTATATCTCTCATTAAAACAAACGAAGGATGAAATACTTTTAGTTTATCTTCAGCTAAAAAAAAATTAAATTTATGATGCACCCTTTGGAAAGTAAAGTGCGGGGGTTTTTATTTTCATAAAATATTATAGTAATGAGTTATAAGCAGATGTCGGAATATATCACATTTTCGCTCTTAAACGGTGACTGTAAAAGCTCAAATAACCCTTATATTTTACGGTTTCCTTTAGTAGTAAATATATCTTCGAGTTGTAGACTTATTATACTGATACGTCCATATTTTAAATAAATAATAAGTGCCCCGAATATTTATGTATTTGGTATTTTTTATCTACGCACGGCATATTTTATTAGCACTTCTAGTATACCTATTGCAAAATTTGTATTTTTATTTTTATTGGTATACGAATTCACCATCATAATTCGTATTAACATGATGTCATAATAATGTCCTGAGGGACTTTGCAGCAATGCATTGTAAAATAAAGTCTTTGGTATCAATAGGTAGGTACAAACAAAAATAACGCCGCATTTTTAAATCCATTATAGTTGTCTCTATTTATTGCGTTTATGAAATTGCGGTTGATCTCTTTTCTAAATTTGTGTGGACGACGTTTTTATTGTGAAAGCTTCCTACCTCTCTCTGTATAAAACATTAGCGGCTCCTGTTATTATGTAAATGAGAGTGAAGTTCCATTTTTATATTAGACCTGTCGTTTCATCCCCAAAATTCAATCTTCCCCAGTTAATATAACAAAAAAATATATTTATGATTAATTTGAATTTTAAAAACCTGCCAAAGGGATTTGGGGGTACTTCCTCGTAGGGCGATGTAAGTACAATAAAGCCATAGGAAACGAGATTCAGAAGCGTTGACTAAAATGTAGTCATTTAGTACATTAGTATGACGTTAATACCTACGGCACTATTTATATATTACTGTTTAATTAATTAATTGAATTCTAAATAATCTAAATGGTCTAAATAATTCGATAAAAGCAGTACAATTTAGGATTTTAATTGTATTTAAAACCTCCAACCAATTCATTATTTATAATAATCAATTTATCAAAATTCGAATAAAATAAGTGAGGAAAAGGAGCAATCGCCATCATAATTCGCTTCAGAACCATGAAATCGAGTGGGCCAGTAATTCAATTTATAAAGAATTTCATTGAATAAATGTTGAGTTCAAAGTTGAAGAAGAATTAATTAATAAATAAGTAAAGTGTTAATGTATGATAAAGACAAGAAGTTGAAATAAAGTGATTGATTATTATTGAAGATTTGGAAAAGTTTAAACGAAGATTATAATTAGAGAGGATGATAAGTTAGGTGAGCAGAATATTAATTACATTTGTGTTAAGCGGAAGAGAGGAAACTTAGAAAATCTAAATTAAGTAAATAAATTATAAATTGCATGAACGCATAAATAAATGAAAAAATTAAAACGAACAAACGGCTTCAAAATGCGGCAGATGTTGACCAGTGAGTTGTGAAAATCTGGAAAATGCTGTCCTTTTTAAATAAATTTTATAGGGTCTTGAAAGTCAACATAATTTAAACGAAAATCATAAAAAAGAATAAAGTAAAATCTGAAATAAATAATAAAGTGAGGAACTTTTAAAATACAATAATCCCCCCCCCCTACTTATTAACGTAATATTTTGCAGTACAATGTAATAATATATTGTATGTATTTATAACCACATAAAGGAATCGGTTTCCATGAAACCTGGTTTCATTGGCTATAGTAACCCAAAGATTATAATCTCCAATTTGATGAATAAAATTTGATTAGAGTAGAGTTTGCAATTTACGTGACAAAATAAAAACATTATATACCTACAATACGATACTTTTATTAGTTTAGTTGAAACTGTTTATAATTAAAGTTCCAGATTTGTTAAAGTGCTAATAATGGATTTATTGGCGTCTAGGGAAGAAGGAATCCTATTCGGTGTTCTTTTATCATGTTTACTTATTACTTTTCTTACCAGAACACTTGTTATTTATTGTTATAAAATGTAACAGATTCTAAAAGGAATAAGCGGATGTCTAAAAAATACATAAGTAGGTATAGTTGTCATATTTGAATCTGTTGATCCCAAGAGACTCGATCACACTTGGCGTCCCATTCAAAAAATCAACCTTCCAGCCCGAATAAACACATTTTGAACTTTCGAACACAATTAGCTTATTCTTTTACTATCTGTATCGTAATAGTTAGATTAGTGATTATTCAATGAGAGCACTTCATTTCACGAGTGTCTATCTGGGGCGGGGCTTTACGAAGATTTGTCACCGATCGATAACAGTCTTTGGACTTTGTTACCGTATGTGACATCACAATTACACATCGAAATTTCTTCAAAAGTGCAACGCATGTTGCTCGGACCAAAATAAATTGTAAAATAATACCGCTTTAATTGTACACTTTTTGTAATTGCGCAAATGAGGTGACAGGCTTAAGGGCTGTTTCGATCGGTGACAGGTCTTCGGGTGTCTCCATGCGTTTCGTAGCACTCGTCACCCCCAATAGACAGAGTGGTAATGGAACGTTCTCATTGGCTGATACACTGTGGAAACTGCGAACTTTTATTGTGGCCATTTTTTGATACAACCTCAATTATGGAACTGTCTTCCTCTAAAACCTAAGTATTAATTAATAAAAGTAATTTGATTTGATTGATGAACACACGTCGTAATATGAACTATTATTGCGAGCACCTGATCAGTGCAGCTTCGAAATACCGCTTGTTCATTGGGATGTGCAGATTTCGCTATACTACGGTTGTGAATCAATGGTCCGATCAACTTATAATAACAGCAATGTAATATCAAAATATTATTGTATAATATCTAGTCGTGGTTAAAGGTATGCCTCGGTATATAATTTCACCAAAAGACTAAATAACGTAAATATTATTCAATCAGGATGATTAATACAAAATAGACGAGGTTTTTGAATTTTTCATTTTATATATTATAGCTGAAAACCATTAGCGTATTAAGAAGAATTGTCTGAATTTTATAAAAATTACAAATTACAAATATGTATTTGAATAAATAATGTACTACCTACAGATGATCATGTATCATGTTTATAACATGTAATTGACATACTTTTCAAAATACAACACACTTCAATGTTTTAAATAAATGTAGTAAATTGAATTTATAATTTTTAAATGAAAATATCGTACAAGTATAATTCAATTTTGTATATTTAGAAGAAAAAATTATTTCATAATTTATCCTCGACGTGGTTGGTTATTAAAAAAAAAACGCTCGAGTATATAATTTAAAAACTCTTTTTAATATTCCTCAGAATTTTAAATAAGGATCATTATCAAGTACAGCAGATGTTTAAATATTTCAAATTTTATGCTGAAAAAATTATTGAGATTACTTTTGCGATAAAACATTAGGGACGCCGTATTTTTTTTAATTATTCAATAATTTATCATTTAATGTAATTAAATGAAAACCTTCTCATTAAAATGTTAAAGGTTAAATGCAATAAATTTTTTATAACAACACGAAGCCAAAGAGACAATAAGAAATCTGGATTTAGCGAAGGAAAATCAAAATCAAAGCGGTGTCTTTCGTTGTTCTACCATAAAGATGCAAGATTTCGCTTTGGCAAAAACCATGTGTATTGGATTGCAAACTGGAAAGGAGTTGGTTTATTTGGACGGTCCAAACAATTTGATCTCGTATTTGTAAACGGTAGAAAGGTTTCATTGAAGTATCAAGAAGTATTCCAAACAATTTAGTTCAAAAATAAATTAATTGAAAATAACATGAAATAGAGTTTCCAAAATTTTTCCTTCGTATTACCCAAAGATTTCCCAAATATGCTCCAAAGCAGGTCAGTTATAGAGAAGAGTTTAAATTGCAAAAAGAAATTATGATCGGGACTATTATAGGCATAAGTGCAAAGTCTGGTTGTTAGTTTCCTCATAAAGACTTGCGTATTTAAAATTTCTGTAGGAAATTCTTTGCATATTTTCAATTTTAGTTCTTATGGCAGTATAGTTCAGTTATCTGTATAGAAATCAGTTTCAGTTGACGCGTTCTTTTTTTCGTTTTCAATTATTCAAGAACGTTCCATGCAAATCATGATTTAACCATTTTTATTTTACTGCAATAAAAAGTGGTTAATGCTGGCTATAAAATAGGATACGTTTAAAAATATATGCGACTAGAAAATAATTAAAAAGTACTTAAGCAAAATTCAACGACTACAAGTTTAATTACTTAATTTGCATACTCGTAGGTATTATCTTCTAACACTTTGACTTTAATGAAAATAAGTAAAGTAATTTTTCTTAAAAGATTATATAAGATTTTAGTATAATCTTAACTAAATATTTCTCATAAACCAGGGATTTTGCCTCGTCTCTTTAGTTCATTTGTTTCTTCTTTAATTTTCAGCTCAGTTTTATTGAAAACTATTAAGGCTCTAATCATATTTTTTCCATTACAATCTAGTTTGTTTTATGCTAAACATAAAAATAGTGCAAAAATTTGCACAAAAGAGAATTTTTAAATATAAAATTTCAGGACGAATTAGTGTTATCTTCATAAATTCTTTTAAATGCATTTTCCCACAATATGTTTTAATTGTTAATTACCTTTTATTTATTGATTGTACTTGCTTAATGAGATTATTTCCAATTTTCATTAATTTCGACACACCTCTTTTTCATTCATATTTTCTGTCGTTTCAAGTTCAATTTTCATTTTCTGATATGCTATAATGTCAACATTTCAGTTAAATTATTTTTGAAAATTTTTAGTTATTCCGAAACCGTATTGGTTTGAATAGATTTCAATGCTTTCAAATCAATTACTAAAAGCCACGCTACGACCATTCTACAGCCAAAGGGTTTAAAACTGGAGTAGTTAATAAAAATTTGTAAGTCAAAACCAAAATTTAGTCATTCGCGTGCATGTTAAGCTTCAATATCATAATTTTTATAGGTAACATAAATTTTTAATTTTCTAATTTTTTTTCGTTATTTTAAGTATTTTTCCAATTTTTATTGTTTTGTAATATGAACCTTTTACTCATGCATTTCTAATTATATTTCAAGTTTCAACATCATAAATTTCATAGGTATAAAAACTTTTAAATTTTGTAACCTTTGATTGTCGCCGTTATTTATATCTACACGTATTTTGTATGATTTCTATTGTGTTTTGTACTGTAAACTTTTTACTGGGTTTTTAATTCCGTTTTAGATATTATTTCATTTCCTAATTTGTTTTAATTTCCTACCGTTATTTTTATTTTACATGTTCTAAATTTTCATTGTCCTTTGTTTATTGATTGTGTTTGCCTGATAAGTTTCTAATCAGATGAAAACATGACACAAGCTCCTGTTTTCCAATTTTTCTTTTCAATGTTTCAAGCAAAAATAGTACATTATGCACCAAGTGCATATACTGTTTTTTGCAATTCCGGGAGGTAAAGTAGGAACTTCGCCAATTTAGAAACTTAAAGCAAAAATTTAACGCATTTTTTTAATAATTCACGTGCTCGATGGTACCACAAAATAGCACTAGTAATATTACGAACTACTACCAAAAAGTACTAGGAAATAGCAGTTGGCACCCCTGATTCTACCAATGGTTCATTTCAGTTCATTTACATTTGTTCCTTGGAAACAGCAAGACGTACCATGAGCGAGAACCTAGAAATTGCCGAAAAAATCACACGTCCTAACATCTGACCACGTGGCGACATTTTTAAAAACGGCACCTCGTGAGAATTATTTGGTAGCTAAAGTAAGTACTTTTTATTTATTTATTGACTCATCAATTTATTTCATTGTTTGAAGTAAATTTGAGCGTGGCAGATGTGAAAGAATTTGATTCTTCCACGCTAATAAGCACGATTCAAAAATCTAAAACCGGCGTGGGGCGCACTTTCGTCATTAAGAACACGGCGAAGAAAACCCCATCGATACGTGGCAATCTAGTCACTTTTTTATGTCATCACGTGGCAATCTAGTGACTTTTTTATCAGTCATCTGATGACTTTTTTATTGCCCTAGAGCAAAAAAGTTTTTTTCTTCCGCTCCCCCCCTATTTTTTAACTTTACTGCCCCAGGGTAAAAAAGTGCGCCTTTACACCCGCAAATCGGGGTAAAAGTGAGTACTTTACCCCCGAAATGTCAAAAAAACATTTTTGTTTTTAAACTTTAATTTTCAGTTTCTGGGAATTGGGTCCTAGATTAATGTCGTGAATTAATGTGTTTGCATTTAAAGTTACAGTTTCTATTTCGGCATATCGTCTTCGTCCTCTTAATTTAGGACTATGTTCTAAGGCTCTTGTACAAAGACATGCAGTGCAATAAAACGGCCACCTATTCAAGTAAGTTTAGCCGCCCCCGATATTGCTTGACTTAATTGACATTGCTTAACAATTCAGTAATTTTAAGATAAAAATTGGATGTAATTGGGTTTTAGGAGATTTATGTTTATTTTTTTGTTAAAATGGCTTCCGTGAATTTACGATACCGTTCAATTTTAAATATCATTGAAATGACATTATTAAGCGCCTACGCTTACAATATACTATAAGGAGCAAAATTTTTTTTCGCTTAGTAAGAAAATCAAATTCAATTTTCTCCTAAAAATTAAATTTGTTTTGGTTGATATTCTAATTGAAAATTACTTAAAAGTGTAATTAATAATTATTTGTTAAACGTTTATCAAGAGGAGGTTAAAATTCTTGCATAGAATAAAAGCAAAATTATATTTTTATATGAAGTGCAGTTGTTGAAATCATTTTTAATATTTAAAATTTCAATTTTCCTTTTTGATAAACTCACGGTGCAGAAAAAGTTTGATACAAATTTTCATGAAGAACTATTCTCAAGAGATCGTGATTTTTCAAAGAGTGACTTGCAGGTTGAATTTTTTTTTCGAGCTCAAACTGAATGAAAATACGTTTTCATAATTCATTAAAAATTTACGTGTCAGAAGAACTAGTGACAAGTTACCAACCGAGTATAATAAAATAAGAGCTTGTTAACAATAATATAATTCTAGTAATATTTATTAAAGCAATTTTTAATGCAAGATAAATCATACTTATCGTAATGCTTCCTAACATTATTATGTTAATCAATTTTACCTGCTGTTTACATGACATAATATAAAAATTAATTCACGCATTTTGAACACCATTTATTAAAAGTGACAAGATAAACGAACCCCTATTTAAATAATGTTATTGTAACGTACATAACAAATTTATATAAAAAATATATACTAACCGATTAGTATTATTCTATTAAAACTGATAAGAGTGATTAACAAACTTGAAATCTTTGGATGAAGTTTCTACCTCATTTAACCAAGTAGGCAAGTAGAGTTCAGCAAAATCCTGATTGCATGTTGCTATTAAAATAATGTTCAAGTAAGGGTAAATGAATTTCAAATTTTAGGAAGGTAGTTAAATGAAATCTCATCGAACTTTTAATTAAAACGAAATTAGAAGAGGAGTTTTTTAAAGAAAACTTTATTGATATTAATCGTTCCTTCATTATCAAACCGTTGCAATTTTATGATGATGAAAATATGGATTTGTAATCAAAAGGACTTTTTTCTCTCTTGTGAGATTTGTGGAGCATGTAAATATCAATAGCTCTAGATTAACTAACACTTGTAGCTTACATCTACAAACTGAAGTTTCAAATGCTAACTACAATTTGGTGAACAACTTTAGTGTAAATTCAACAATTAATTAGCAACTCAGAACATTACGAACTCCCTGTAAACCAATAGGAGACGACGAAATAGTCTCTGTTGAGTCGAACTAGGTCAGTGTTTGTTAATAAATAAAGGGTATTGCTGCTAGTTCGCCTTAATGGTATTAAAAGTCACAAATTTAGAAGTTAGTATCACCCAGCAGAAGTACAGTAACATAAAATACTAAGACATTATAACTTTAACAAACAGAATTCAACAACAGAAATTGTAAACACACTAAGTCTTGAAAGCATAAAATTTAGATGGGGTTAAAGTTTAGTCTTAATAAATAACGCCAACATAAAATTCGCGTTTAAAATTCAATTTAAATTAAGGTCTCTTTAATAATTACTAATGTTTGCTATTACAAGCTAATTGGTTGTTAGTAAAACGTAAACATTTTACTAATTATTAATTTTACAACATCATAATATTTTCAATAAAGTGCATTACACCATTGCACATTACTTTAAATTGTATCAAATAATAGGGGAATTCGCCAACGCATACAAATTTTAATTATGAATTATGATTGGTACTACTAAAATGTGTCAGAAAATTAATAGGAATGGAACAAAAAGTCAAATTTTTAATGGTTGTTATACTGCTCCCTTCTAAGCGCTTAGCTGTCATGAAGAGCGCGCAACGCAGCACACGACATAACACAAATTTTTAAAAAGAGCTTATGCATTCAAAAAACTGTTTGTGTTTATGATTAAATAAATCCGAAGTCTAAAATTTATATTTAAGACATATCATCGTGAGACTGGAAACCAGACATTAATTTTTGATACCATAACTTTAAAATAAATTATATTTTTGAATAGCTGTAATATATTTTGCTACAATCATCTATCGTATCATAAACTAAAAAAAGCTTCAAGAAATGTCGTTGTAGATAAAAGCAAAATGGCACAAATATAAACGATGTGATATGACGTGACTAGCAAACCAACTTCATCTATCAGTAGATCTCTGAAAATTGGAGCTTTTGTTTTAGAATACGCGTGAAAAATTTAAGGTTACAAGTCAACTTTGAAAAGAGTTAGTTGGTAGAAAATCAGAAACTAAATTTCTTCCTAACTTACGTTTGGAAAAAATATTTTTTTCTTATAGGACTTTAATTCAATCTACTTTGTTAGTTTTCAATAAAAAGTTATATAAAAAATTTGTAGTATCCAACTTTGTTGTTTAAATTAAGTTAAAAATTTGTTATGATAATGTAAAACTACTTAAAAAGCAATTTTCAAGTAATTAGGTGGTAATTTTAGTAAGTTTTGAAAAATTTGTAATTTTAACAAAAACTTAACTGAAAGTTGAAATGGATAAATTTTAACTGTAATGAGATAAAAGCCTAGAAATTTTATTGTAAAACCCCTTAATAAGACATTTTTATTTACCACCTTGTGATAGGGAAGGATGAATAATATTTTCTAAAACTATAATAAAAATAATACAAGAAATTTATTTCAAGTGGTAAAAAAAATGTCTAAAATGTTTTTTAGTTTTCAGCTAACTTTTTGTTACAATATACATTTTTTAATTTTAACAATTTCGATTTTAAATTGCTTGTCTGACTTAATTTCTATTATTGATTGTAAAAACGTAGACAGAATAAATCTAATTATTTCTTAAAAGTCAAGATCAGTACACATGACTTCACATAACGGCGGTGTCGTTTTCAAATAAATTTAATTTACATTATACCTCAATTCGTTTCAAATCCACGTCACGTCAGTGCTGGGAGTTTTATCATTTCATATATTTTTACAGTTATATTTTTCATATTTCTCTGGAATTTTTTATTTGCCGTTCAAAACAGGTTTTTATTAACAATCAGTATAAAATCAAATTTTAACAACATCAAACAACAATAGAAAAAATGAACCGGAAGTTGGAATAATTCGTCCATATCGGTACTGTGGGCATCGATCCTAGTACCGATGCAGCATTCCCGCGTTGGATACACAAATTGATTCTTTATGTCAAAATTATGTAAATTATATTTTTCTTGTTCTTAAAAAATTTTCGCAATTTTAAGGACTCCTATTTTCATTTTCATTATCTTTTTCAAACATGTTTCTAGTCAATTTACCCATAATCATACATTGTACCATAATGAATCAGTACTGGTGTCGTTACGGTCTCCCTTCTAACAAGCCCTTAAATTAAGCAACAGTTTCTCAATACAAATACTCTCTACAACACTCTAATTTTCATAAAATCGTAAAATAATTGTCAGCAATTCTTTCAATTTTCTACACATTTTAGGGTTGTTTACAATTTTTTTGCAAATATCGTGCAAGTTTTCCGGTGGGCTTTAAAAGAATTTACGTAATTCAATAGCCAATTTATGAGATTTAGCCTATCTGATATCGAATATTAGCAAATATGCCTAATTATAATAGGATTGTTAAAATGGGTAAATAAATTTCAGAAACGTTGGACAATCTTACCATTTCCTATTGACCCCTCCACTTCTTCTAATACCTAACAAATACATTCTAATACATAAGTCATAGTTGGTCGACTTTCAGTTTCACTAAGGAGGTCATTTACATATGGTAATATTATATTAATGACATATATAGCTGTTCGGTCTTTGGCCTCACTCAGGAGTAGTGCATATTAGCTGTATTCTTTTTACCTATTTTAAGTGAGATGTACTGAGATACTCAGTTGACTCAGTTAAAAGTGTGTTCTTTTTACTGTTGTACATTCGTCAAACGAATGTGCCGTGCCGTGCCGAATTGAGTTTAAACTGAGAAAATTACCTCCCACCCTATACCAACTGATCTTGCTATTTCGAAGTGTTACAACTGAGATAAAGTTGGAAATAGCTCGGATTGGTCGATTTAAAAAGGTTAACGTCATCTCTTTCGTCATATTTCGACAACACCCCAATTATACCATGTGTAATAAATATTTCACGTTTCTAGTTTACTAGTAGGTAGTTATTACAATTTTTAATTACAAAAATTTAATTAAACTTGTCACTTACTGCAATCGTTTTAGCATCTACTGAAGGTACTTCTTCGTACATCTTGGTTTTAATTATTGTACTTATTTTACTTCTTTAATTTTAATTGCCGGTTGCAATAACTAAAGTAAAAACTTTATTCTGACCGTCTCCCCTCGGAAGGCAATGGCAAACCACCGAGGTGTAATCTGCCTGGAACAGCCTCTCTGGAGATGAAGTGTATACACTTCCCGCGGTTCGGAGCCCGCGTTAAGCAGTAGGTCCCCTATGTGTGTGATAATACTTCAAACGCACAACACATGCATAGGAGAGAGGTCGCCAACGTCCGGGAGACCGGATATGGCACTTGAAGAAGAAGAAGGTTGCAATAAATTTCTATTTTGTATTTTTAGAGGTTATGTAATTTGTTTTATGTATTTTGTAATATGTAAGTTGTTCTTTTTACCTTATGTTTTTCTCACTTTGACTCAGTTAATCTCTGTTCGGCTCAGCTCACTTCGTCTCAGTTGCGTAACTGAGATGGAAATAAAACTTGTAAAAAGAATACGACTATTGTTATTATAATATGAATAACAAATTTTATAAAATCAGATAAGATCAGAAATAAATTATATGTATGAGGGAAATCGTAAACAATCAAATAATCAAAACTATTGAATCGATGACATATATTGGTTTTACATATCTATGGTATATCTAATTCTTTACTTTATTGCAAAATTTTCGATTTATTTATAAATTATTTGAACTATTTAATGTTAGGTTTTAATAAAATTTACTGCATTATATTCGCATTTATTTGTGGTTATGCGATTCGGTCACATAGTATAGTTTGTTTCAGAATAATTGAAATTAAAAAAAGTTATAGCATCAAATTACGTTGATATAAAGACGACACATAATACAGAGATAAGATTGTCGGGTCAACCAAGAGAACATAATATGCATTGCTAAAGGCTGGCGCGAGATTAAAATAATTAACCTTATCTCTATTATTATGTTTTGTTTATAGTTTGTACGTTTTTATATCAACGTAATTTGATGCTATGACTTTTTTCAATTTCATTTAAAGTGAAATATACTATACATACAACCTGCATCGGACCCCGTGTCAAAGGCTAAAATATATACAAACGCAGAAAGCATCAACCACTCAAAGAAATTGCACACCATACACAAATAAACAAAACAAAACCATTTTTATAGGTAAAACCTGTTTTAATTTTACGTAGTAAAATACCTCAATAAAGAATATTACTTACTTGAACTTGATCTTATTTAAAGATTCAAGATTACTTTATAATTTGGTCTGGAATTGTACGGAAAGTTTATCTCATTTTAAACGTCGACCGTCATTAATTACATATTACACAACAAGTAAGTTAAAAAAAATGTTTATTATGGTAATATAGAAATATATGAATGGAAACAACAAGTGTAACTAACTAAATCTTGTAAGACATATTAAGTCGTCAATACAATCCCTTTTTTATTCGTAAAAATGAATACTCCTTCAAGTTAAGATATCTACTATAGATAGTCTGGCAACAAAGCCGAAGAACTGGTTTCAGCTTACAAAAATTATGGTAAGCTTAAATTTGATAGATAAGGGTATTTGAGTGTCCGATAGACCCTCAAAATTGGGGGGGGGAAGTAATATAATTGGTAATTTTAGCTCCTCCAACGTGCTTTTTCGTCTAGGTATAACTCGCTTAATTTCATTTTAAGGAAAATTATCATTAAATTTAATTTTAAAAGCATAAAATTTTTTGCAAAAGATCCTATTTAAAATTTTCATACTACACCTTTTCTACCAGTAATTCAGATTTGTCACCTGATATTCGCATAGCATCAAACAGGCCTTATCATAATAAGGGTTGTAAAAATCGGATAATCGAAAAGTAAACATTTTAATATCAAATTTTTTAATGAGTTGCTACATGATAAAAGTTGTGTTTTATCGAAAATTGAAAATGTGGTTATTTACAATCAAGTATTTTGCCACTTTCTGATTTACAGTTGACTGTTTCTGAATTTCATTTGACGCTTTCTGAATTTTAGTTGACAAAACGGAATTACAGTTGACGATTTCTGAATTACTGCTGGAAAAGGTACGATTTCTGAATATCAACGCTCTGTGGATGGGTTATGTTGTAAAGTAAGGGGAAAAGGTAGAATAAAAAAGCCTTGGCCTGCACGGCCTGTTGAGCTGAATTAGATACGTTTCTAAAATTACATAGAAAAGCAAATTCTGTGTTTTCTCTTTTAACCATAACTTTTGGCAAGACTTAAGTAACTTATTATCCATAGCGTATTGATATTCACCGGAGGATCTAACTAAGAAATTCCGTCAAGTCCGCGATTCGAACTCGGAATTTCCGCTCGGTAACCTTCACCAGCGATCACATCAATTGCTTCATAAAAATAAGAAAATCTATATTTCTAGAATCGAATATGTCGTGTAATGTATTGTTTGTTGAAATTAGGTTTATATAACATAGCTTTCTTGTTGAATGCCATAAATTATTAATATCTACAAAAACTAAGACGTCATGTCATTGTCATAAATAAAAATCACTGGTTGTCGCCTGACAACATAAAATTTCGATATACTTGTATTTAAAATGATATGCAAAAAGAATAAGAAATATAAAATTGAAAATAATAAAATGTACAAAATTAAAAATAATGCAAAATTCTTATATTATATTCTATAATAAATTAAACTTTAAAATAGAAAATATTTTAAATATTTAATTTTTGAAGTTGAATTTATTATAATTCTTAATAGTTAAAAATCATATATTTATGTACATATTTTATAACTCACGTTAAATAAAATCTTCAACAGCTATTATGAAGAGGTTACCGTGGTGTGATTTAAGTGGATAACCTCTCAAAAATTCGAGGAACACTCAAAGTGTATATAAGGACAAAAGTCGATAATCTCAAAAATAGTCTCGTACGGATGCGACCAGTGGCCCGAAATTTTACTTTCCGTCGCACCCGGCTCCTTATTTACGGGTCGAATTTTGAATAAAAAACATAGCTCCTAGTCGACCGTTTATCTGTGCTTACGATTCAAAGATTTTTTAAGTTTATTATGGGTACTTGAATTATTTTCGTACAAACGTCAATGAAACGATAAACGAGATGAGCAAAAAAGCTATCTTTACTTTTTTCCGTAACATTGAGGGATGATCAATTAATCTTAATATAAAAGAATTTTCATATGAAAATGTAAAATTTAATTTATGGATTACAAAGACCGGTTGGTCACCTATAATTTTTAAAATATAAACTTTGGTTTTGTATTTGATGCGAAAATATAATATTTCCTTAAGATTTTCAATAATGATCTATTTTAAAAATTTTTTAAGGAAAAAGGGATAATTCTAACGCAAAACTTGGTTAGAGTTTGATTTACGGTGGTTTTATAAGCAAACATGTGCTTTCCTAAAAATCTCATTTTACAAAATTTAATTTTTCAATTTGAGGTTTTCAAAATTTATTTATTTAAATTTTTTAATAATATTATTTCACGAGGGTGTATCATTGGATTCACCCTAACAAGTTATTTTATACAGATCACAATTATACTGAATGTTTTATTGAAACAAATTGTAAATTATAAATAAAGTCTTTTAATAAAGAATGAAATATCATTTTATAACTAGTACAAATTTGGTGGAAAATTGTTTAAAATAGAGATGAAAGCAAATACCGACGTAAAATTGTAAGACATTAGTTGCAAAGGTTTAAAGTGATAGTTGTGGGGAAGATTAAAAAAGCATGAATAAGTTTAACGGTTTAGCCGGTGTGGGCCAAAACTCTTTAAAAGCGAAAATTTCCTTACTTATAAGTGATTCTCGCCCCTATCGTAATTTTTTTGACATTGTCTTCAGAATTAAACCGTAAAACGTCATATTTTTGAAATTATAGGCGAGTATCCCCTGGGTTGCCCCTAGTGTGATATTATATGTAATAAAATGATGATGAATTCTAATGTACATGTTGGGCAACTTGGAATGCTTTTATAGGGGAACTAGATAACTATAAGAGATATAGATAAATAAAAGATACATTCTCAATGCTTTGTATTAAGAGAAACTCGATGGTGAAAATCAAAATTGGAGAAAAATTGTTTACAGTTTCACAAGATTTTTTTGAAGGGAATAATTATTCTTTTTAGTTATTCTCTCTTTCCAATTATATATAACATAGTAATAGGGTAATTCCTTCATTTTCATTCCATTTTATCAAAAATTCCAAATTTAAAAACTTGAGTAGTTTTAAGCCTATCATATTATAATAAATATATAATATACTTGCATAAAACGGGGATGAAGAATTGTTTGAGCCACTCTTGACAAAAATAGACATCGCATTTCCATGGTCAATATGCTAACAAAATAACGAACAACACAAACTTTCTCTTTAGTAAAGAGCTTCCTTTGGCAGACAAGATTTCCAAATGGTTTTTTTTTGCGAGGGGGGTAGGCTCAAGTCCATTAGCCATCCCCCTGTCTGTGCGTCTGTTATAAACATACAAAATTATCATATTCACTTATCAAGTGGTATCCAGTTTTTCATATTATTAGTATCCACTCATTTTACGATTATGTAATAAATTTTATTGTAGGGTAAAATTACACAATTTTACACAAAGTAAAGTGTTACTATATAATAGCTGCACAATTTTACTTTCGTATTTGTGAAATATTAGGCGGAGCGAGTGTCAATCTCCTTGCTAAAACCTGTACTCGCTGAATCTCCTACTAATAATTGTATACGTGATAAATTATTGCTGTAAATATTACTAATGATTTACATAACATAAAATTTTTACAGTGTACCAACGCAATGAAAATTTTGAGCTAATTCGAAATTAGGGATTTCTTTAATAAAGTTAAAGTTTGTTATTTACATAATATAATATTTAAAAAGTTGTAAACCATTCATGTAAGCAAATTATATTAACAATATTAAACAAATTTAGTTAATTTATTCCATTACCATCTCGTGTGTTGTCCCTTTTGGGATGAGCAAACACGCTCCAGGCTTCTGCTTCTACTTTCTAATAATACTTCTCCACAAGTTTGTTACAACGTTTTTCATCTCATACATCTATTCATTTATTGTTTCCTATTTACTTTCATCATTTTAGCTTATTGAATACGCTAGCTCTATTTGAACGTTAAAAAAATTATTAATTATCTACGTCATAATTAGCTATGCAAATAGAGATTAATAATAAATTCTGAATCGTATTATTTGATGAATCGTACACAAAATTTTTCGAGACATGCAATATTGTAATCATTTTTGTTATCTTTTTAAAAATGGTAGCCATCAAATATCAGTGACGATGACAATTATGGCTTTCACAAATTAGTTCAAATAAAAACTAGAATATTATGTGAATAATTTATTAATTTTACTTTCCCATTTTGGAAAACAACGTTTGAATGCCACAAATAGCTCAACAGCTTAGTACCTATTTAACAAAAATATATTTCAACTTTTATTGTTCGCCTACAAAACATATCAATCGTAATTGCAGCAATCATTAAGTTAATTACAACATTAAAATCATCCTCAAATTTAATAAAAAATAATATAAAATGTTAAGCTAAATTTATGTGAAACTAATGATCGGTTTGCTTAAGGATAACGACTGAATTTATTTTAGATCAAGTTTAAGCTCGAAATGCAAAAGTAATTAAAATTCATTGCAGTAAGATTTAAAATTATCCACTTTAACGCAAATGTGGGGTTGTTCGTCTTTCCGCTTGTTGGAATTTAACAAACCGAAAAAGGTTTTCATGTTTTATATCTTTTTTGCAAAAAGCACATATTTTATATCGATACAAAATATTACAATTCATGTAAAAGGACGATAAATGCGTCACGTGTGTTACATAAAGGAACGGTCAAAATAACATTAACTTGTAAAAATCACTTTAACAAATATTGAATGATTACTACTATTTATATAAATATGATTGATGGTTTTGCTTTAAATGCTATTATTTTCAAATTTGTGTATTAATTTTAGAAATTATATGTTCGTGTCTAGTCAAACAATTTACTTCATATTAACCCTTTTGTAAAAGAGCAAATAGATTTTTCAGTTCTAAATTTAAAAGTAAGATTTTAGATAAATTGATAATGCAGGATATGTAAACTACGACTAAGTTAAAAATTGACAAGCATTATCTCCATTGTCTGGTTCTCTAATGAACTAATTGTTCAGGAGAGTCAGTGCTAAAATTAATCCAATGAAAACGTGATCAGAATTATTAACTGTCTGCAATTATTTTTTAAAAACGATTAAAAAAAATTAGAAATATTTTTTAAATTAACTGCTGTTTCGAACACCGGTTTAAAAGCTTTCGCTTGAAATTATTTAGAAAAAGAAATCAATTAACAATTTTCTAAAAAAAAAATTAAAAAGGAATTTTCGTCTTATTAACTTAAAAGCATTCTTTAGAAAAAGTAATAAGCAGTAAAGAGGTAATTAGCATAAGCATAAAAAACATAATAAGAAAATTTTAAGTTTATTAGAACCCAAATAACTTAATTTTTTCAAAGTACGTCCGCACGTTTTTATAAATTAGTGGCAGTTTGTTGAATTGTAGTAAGAAAATATTTAATTAATTTGCTCAAAAAGTATGTACTGTTTATGATTTTATATTTCACGCATTTATCTTCGAGTGTTTGTTCTTAACGTTGGTAATGGTCCATTATTTTGATGATCTGCAGCACGTCAAGTTTTGCAGTAGATCATTATTTTAATAAATTTGCTAAATTGAGAATAAAACTTTTTTGAAGTAATAGCAAAACAAATTGGGAGTTTGTTGTGTGGGTTGTAAATGGATAGAATTATTGGGTGATACATTTGAAACTTGTAATCATAAAGTCAAATGCAGCGTGACTAATTGGTAATATAGTGGCGTTGTTTAAAAATATCCACTAGGGGAGCCAAAAGAACCCTCACCAGTTAAAAAATAATAACATAGAAAATATAAAACATATGTTGTTTAATACCGATAAAACTTTCACGTATTCATAAAATCTATAGTTGGAACATGCAAATAAAGACGAATAAATAAATATTTCAGATATTTTACAATTGCGCTGGCTGCTAATATTCCAGATCGAGATAACAAAAAGTCATAGAATATAAAATTTGAAAAAACTTGAAATTGTAAAAAAAGCAATATTTACTTGGGTAATCTAATGTTGCAACAATTTGAACCATACTTAACTTATTACCTAGTATTTATTTACTAACTACAATTTCAAGTTTTGACAACAACAAATTTTACACTACTCGAATTCATTAGCCATTCATTTAAACTTATTTGTTGGTTCACATTAAAATTACTTAACGCTTGTTGAACAAACAGTCACAATAATAACATCATGACAATGATTTAAATGTATTTCATGAAAGTTTTATGTACAAAATTGTAGCTATACTATACAAGTTACATTTGTCAAATGTCAGCAATTTAAATTAAAACTGATTTAAAATTAATTAGTTTCATGTAGGTATTGGTTTACTGGTTGTTCAACGTTTTAAAAATGAAAATAGAAAATTTACAGAAACTCTTGTTAATTAATATTGTGTTTACTTTATCGCACGTAAAATTTTTAATTTGTTCAAAATCTTCAGTTTTCGCAGTAGTTGTGTTGTATTGCATTTTAAATATTTGGAATTATAATATCCATGACAAATTTACAAAGTTGTGTACAATACATAGATACTTTAAAAAATGAACAGATCCATGTATTATAAGCAAACTGGCAGTGCCAATACTAATTTACGGAAGTGTGATATGGCCCTCAACATCCAAAGATAAAAGCAAATACAAGCACATAAAATGGGATTTCTGAGCACAACCAAGGGATGAACAAGAGTGGACAGGATTAAGAACGATGACATTAGAAAAGAACTTGATATATGTACAGTACAAACTTCACGAAGTCTGAAACGGCCCGAGAAGAGATGGGTAGGTACCGGAAAAGGGATTAAAATGCGTATGAGTATTTCTATCATTTAATTTAATCTTAGATCTTAAAATAAAATCTACCCCTCGTCTGATAACAATGTCAAACAACGATCAGCAGTAACCATTAACTTCTGGCTTTAAAATGCAGCAATAGATTGTAATCTTTATTAGTACATCAGTCAATTGATGAACGATTTTCAAGATTACCTTTTTATTTATGATGCCCAAAATTATTTTGTAAACACGCTGTTTCGATTTTACGAGAATATACAGATGGTTTTGGTACGAAAAGGCAAGGAAAGTAGGTTCTCCTACCAATTTCAATTTTACGAGTCTGTATGCTGAGGTATTTTATTTACGTTTCAACAAAATAGCGACATTCAAATGTGATCAATGAAATCAAAAATTACTTTTTTTGATAAAATCAAACACGTGAGCGGGTTTCTTATTTTCAAGAGAATCTGATACTTGAACAAGAAAAACCATCCCAATTTATTATCCAACCGTGCTAATCAGTCTTGCCTTGGAAGGTGTAAAAATGGTAATGTAAACCCTCAAGTTTAATTAATTTTTTCGAATTTATATATTATGCATGTTGCTGAAACAGTTGCTCGAGTGTGGATTCGGAAGGATAAATAATATATTTAGTTTATTTAAACACGTTCAGTAAACTGTAACGGAAGGTCACTGATACTTTGGCATTGAATAATTTTGAAAATCTGCCAAGTTTCGCATAGAATTGTCATATCCAACCGAATGTTTATTTTTAAACCAAATTTGATGAACGGAAGAGATTATAAAATTAGATATAAAAATACAACTAAGCGTTCCACACTTGTAATTCAAAACCGACTAATTTAATCTTTAACGGCACGTGTTACCTTAAGCTACCCCTTAAATTATAATTTTGTTATAAATATTAATTAGAGTGACATAAAATAGATAGCTATCTTATAGATAAATGTTTGGTAATTTCCATATTATCATGATAACTTATAGTGCTCGTCAAAGAAAACTTAATAGCTACTGTAAAGGGAAATTTGTGTTAAAAATAAGCCAGGTGATCAAAGTGTAACTACCTGATTTAACTAATGATCCCTTAGCAGACATTTAGCGTCTAATGACGAGATTCCGGTGTTACGATATGATCGGCAATGCATTAAATAATCAATTGCTCTTTTAAATCGTGACTATTAAATTTTTTAAGGACCATAAAAGGGTTAAACCGCAGTTTAAATATTAAAAAAAAATTCAATTGAATTTTGAAGATTTTCATTAGTTTTTCCTGGCGCTATTATCTAAACATATATAAAAGGAAGAAAACCACGAAGGAAATTTTGTGGCAACATTAAAAACAAAAATATTAAGGGTAACAAAAGGTTCTCTTACCTTGAAGAAGGATATTAAATACACACAAAACCAATTTCCAATCCATGGTAGTAGGAAATTGAAAATACTGCCGCATACCTTAAAATCCTAATATTGTTTTATTTTTAAACACGCTGCTTCACACTTTTGGCACTACGACAAATATTTAGGCGACTCCACACAAGTAAGCTCACATAAATTTAAATAACCCTCAATATAAGAAAAATCAATCGTCAACTTCTTAATTATTTAATCGTATTCAAAAAGTCAAATATTTAAAGAAATGTGACGATGAAAAACGAGTAAGTTGATTTAATTATCACCGCTTTACCGAAGTGTGCAGCATTAAATAAACTAATTATGAGGTTCATTATAAAATTTAATATTGTTCACCGAGTCTCACAGGTACTCAATGTGCAAATGCAGCAATAAGTCCAGCGTTAATGAAAATCCTCGCACAAGTTCCTTTTTATTAGTTAAAAATTACACACTAACTACATAAAATATGTGTACATGGAGCAGTTAAGTAATGAGTTGGTAATTTATGAATATTTTAAACTGTAATTTTTGGTTAAGTACAAGTAAACCGAATAGCCCGCCAATTCGCGATCGCACGATGTTTTAATGAAAATACAGTTATTATACGTAAACCAGCGTCTCGACGTTTTCAGACCAACTAGGCGCCGCGCATAGCTACTCCCACTTTGATCAAAAATTCGCTTCAAATCGGTTAAACTCGTCGTCCTGCACCCTACCGCATGCCCTGCAATTAATATATTATGATTAAGTATTTAATTACACCCTTAATATGTTTTAATAGCATCACTGACTCATCATATTGGATCTTTTAGTTAAAAAAATACCCAGCAGCTGTCGTTAAACATTTGAACGTCTGCTGACTAGACTTGCATAATGCATTTCTTGTTAGAAATTAACCAGACGGCAAATTAATAGCGTTTGTCAATTGCTTCGCCGCACTACACAAGAACTTAAACAAGAGTAATTTTATACAATAACCAGAAAAATGTATAATTTCATCCTACAAGAACTTAACTTGACTATAGAAAATTGTATGATACACATAAATTTGTAGTATTCGTTTCTTGTGGTATTCCGCAACGTCTTCTAAACAAAAACCAATTAAAGTAATGTGAATCCGTACATTTAGCAAATTACTTCTGTGCTCTCCCCCAGGGTTGATGAATAAAATATAATGAATATAAGGATTTTTCGTATTAACTTCCATTATGATCTGCAACCTTTTGATACATTCGGATCGATTTCAAACTAATATGTTAAAAGTTAACCTTTTATTCAACTTCTTCTCATTTCGCCTAATGACAAAAAAACACACGATATTTTCAAACAAATGAATTATCGAAGAGCGCACTAGGATGATAATAATTGTGCACCACCTTGTTTGCTATGTGGTTATATAGAGCTAGTAATAAAAGTTTTATAATAAAAAGACCCGTATTAGCACTAAATTGAATTTATAGATAAAATTTTAAATTTACTTAAGGCTATAAAAATGATATTATGTAATAAACTTGAACTATAATTACAATGTGGCAAATAAATGCAAAATTTCATATTCATAATGAAAAACGGTAGATGCCCTTTATTATAATGACGCCTTGAATAATTGATTCTTTGGAAATTAATTATAGAAGACGCCCGATCCTAACAACACCATTACAATAAACAGCATCTGTACCTTAATAATGTTTTATGTCTAAATCAGAAAAAAGATCGGATAAAGCTATCAGTTCCGTAATATCGTGTTGATAATATAATAAAGAGATTGAAGGAAAGCATCTTACACCTTGGTTGTTACTCCTGCAGTTAAGAACCAATTACCACATCATACTTTTAGTCCTTTCAAGGGTAGATTATCTTAATTCTCAATCTTTATTTTATTATCTCAATTCACTTTCAGTTTTCGGTTGATTTCTTTCATATTGAAAAGGTACATTCCTCAGCTTTTTTTAGTCATACGTATCTTCAATATTGATGTATCACAATTTTTAAATCTTAAAGTTTTTAAAAAGTAATTCTATGTTAAAAAGCAAATGTAACGTACAAAATTTCCATGTTGGATTTGAAAAAACAAATTCAACAAAATTAATTCAAAATATTATATTATAATATTTCAAAAATTGTTTTTAATATTTTGAAAATTAGGAAACAAATAATTGACCTTAACTGATAAATGTAAAATTGTAGTTGAATATTAGATAATTTTAATTGACTAAACAGCTTTCAAGTTTAAACAAAACAATAACATAACGAACATGGCCGTAATCGGAATTAGTGACCTAAGAAAAAATGGAAAAGAAAAATCATATAAATCGACTAAAACTTGTCATGGTTGTGACATGTTCCGGCATTCAGTCCAACTACTATGTATACAAAATGTTAAATATAACGTGCCCGTTAAGTCAAGGTTATCCAATTTGTTATGTTATTTATTAAATGATTGTAATGTTTTACCTTTTATCGATAACGTGTAACGATTCAAAATTAATGCAATATTAGTACAAAGAATTAAGACAAAGTATTCTTAATATTTAACATGAATGATCTCATTTACCGGGGAATAACCGTGTCCGGGTGATTTCATAACAGTCGCACGTGTAAGCTATTTTATTATAGAACACAAAGAAAGTAATAGTACAATGTTAGTGCAAAGTATTTTTAATAGCTAATGCCTAGTTTACACGAGCTTAGTAGCTAAGCACTTAGTACTTGTCACTTGTCACTAAACATGCGTGTAAACTAGCTGAATAGTGCTTAGTAATAGTAAAAATGCCAGTGCGAGTGATTAGGAGCCGATCCTATTTACTAAGCGACAAGTGGATTCCCCCACCTAATTTAACTAAGCACTTGTCGCTTGCGGAGTAGTGTGAACTGTCATGACAAGCGCATAGTGACAAGTTGGAACGACAAGTGAAAAGTCGTAGATTGGTTTTTGAATAATTAAAATATTTCCTAAGTTTCTTTTGGCGTTATGGCAGCGGAAAGGTGGAATTCCGAAATCACCATAAAATTCATACAAGAATTTAAAGCATATGAATGTTTATGGAACCAAAAATCGTTTGTCTTTTAATAACTCTCTTTCAAGTTTTTATATTATCGTTGTTAAAATAATGTTGGAATAGTGTTTGAACACATGTTTTTTCAAAATAAAACGGCTGCGTTGATCCATCTCGAACAGATATCTTGCCACTAATACCAGTTTTATAAAATAACGTGTAAACATTACTTGTCACTTGTCACTAAGCAGTGACAAGTACTAAGTGCTTAGTTACTAAGCTCGTGTAAACTTTACATAACACGCGTGATTTCATTTACTTTACCGGGGAATCACCGTGCCTGATGACTTCATACTTGCTACACGCGTGAGATATTTTTCTTTGTATAAAGATTTTAACATGGGATAAGTCCGGGGAATTACCGGGTTTCAATGACTTCATCGCCACGCGTAAGTTTTTCTGTTGATGGGGTGGGTGAGGAAGAATGAATATATAAAGACGTAACATCAAGCATTGGGGATATTCTGATCTTAGTTAGATCACGATTATCTTTGAGTACCGTACGTAAATTACCTTAAATTACCTTCTATTGTGATATTGTGATTATAGTTAGATCACGATTATTTTTGAGTATCTTTCTTAAAATTATCTTAACTTACCTTCGATAATTTTGTGAATATCGTTAATTGTAATTATATTATATTACATCCAACATTTAAATATTTGGCAAATTTTGTTTTGAAAAAGTGTATTACGACTATATACAAATTTTGACATTAATACGCGTCTAGCTAAGAAGTACCTACGATATTATATGGATTTTGCAATAAATTCGTTATGAACAATTATTTAAATTAATGTTTAATAATAGTACCTGAACAAATAAATGATATTAGTGAATGAAATTGTGAAAAGACTACAGCAATAATTACGTTGAATAATAAAGACTAATAATTAAATAAAGTTAGTAAAATTGTGAATAAACAAATTGAGTGACAAGACATATTTATGTGAATCTATCATCAAACCAATAAAGTTGCACCTTTATCTAACTATAATGGACTACTACTAGATTAATATACTAAATAAAGACCTCCATCAAGTTAGCCCCCCTTTAATCGAATTTTTAACTATTTCTTATGCCAAACGTTTGGTAATCGTTAGGTAAGATTTGGTAGTTCGATTAAAAGTTTTGGTAGTTCTTTGTTCTTTCGTAATTAACCAATCAAATTTTTTTGTCAAGTTAGCCCCCCTTCAATCGATTTTTTAACTTTTGTTAGCTCATTTGATCGATTAAAATACGCAGAGGTTTGGTACCCCAATAAAAAGTTTTGGTAGTTTCTAATTTGGTGGTAAATAATTAATTAAGTTGGAAGTTTACTTATACGCACGCGCTAAACTTAACGTGTATACAACAATAATTGTTTAATGCCAATTTGGCCTAATTTAAACCATTTTTTAACCTTTTTTAATGCCAAGCGATAGGTCATCATCATGAAAGGTTTATTAGTGCGATTAAAAGTTTTGGTAGTTCTTTGTTTTTTCGTAATTAGTTAACTAATCAAATTTATTTGTCAAGTTAGCCCCCTTCAATCGATTTTTCAACTTTTGTTTAGCTCATTTGATAGATTATAATATTATGTAGAAGTATGGTAGCCCTATAAAAAGTTTTCGTAGTCACTAATTTGGTCAAATAATTAATTAATTTTGAAGTTTTACTTATGCGATATATATTAAATAATAAAAAAGTTACAGCAAAAAATATGTAACAAAAATCTTTAAAATGCTCTCCTGTAAAATAAGCAAAATCGAGTTACAATGTTATTCATATCAAGTGTCGATTTATAAGTTCCTTCAAAGGTATGCGTGATCTCATTGCAGACGCGTTGGCGGTCATGTCAGCAAAGTTTACATAGCAACCTCTGTTATCATTTGTAATGCAACAATGGGGACCACTTTATGATAGTATTGCCAGTATTACTTTGCTATGTTTAAATGCAACGTGAAATATTAAAGGCTCATTATCTCGAAACTATCGTTTTTGAGTTATGTGGGATTCCCCTAAATGTGGATTTTAAATATACATTTGATTTTAAAACTTAAATTAAATTAATTAATTACGACCAAATTTGGCACTACCAAAACTCTTTATATGACTATACCAAACTTCTACACATTATAATCGATCAAATGAGCTAAAAAAAGTTGAAAATCGTTTGAAGAGGGGCTAACTTGACAAAAAATTTTATTAGCCCAATAAACATTTTAGCCTGCGAATAGCCTGTAAATAGCCTGTCAGGTACTTTACAGGCTATTTACAGGCTATTCGCAGGCTAAAATGTTTATTGGGAGTTAATTAGGCAAAAACGAAAAAATACCAAAACTTTTAATCGGACTACCAAACCTTACGTATCGATTACCAATCGTTTGGCATTAAAAAAAGTTACAAATGGTTTAAATTAGGCCAAATGGCAATAAATTATTATTGTTCTATTCGCGTGAAATTTAGCGCATGCGCATAAGTAAACTTCCCACTTAATTAATTATTTACGACAAAATTCGGGACTACCAAAACTTTTTATAGGACTACCAAACCTCTACACATTATAATCGATCAAATGAGCTAAAAAAAAGTTGAAAAATCGATTGAAGGGGGGCTAACTTGACAAAAAAATTTGATTAGTTATTTACGAAAAAACAAAAAACTACCAAAACTTTTAATCGGACTACCAAACCTTACCTAACGATTACCAAACGTTTGGCATAAGAAAAAGTTAAAAATTCGATTAAAGGGGGGCTAACTTGATGGAGGTTAAATAAAGGTATTTAATGTTTTTTTAAGAATAATTATATAGATATAAGTTTACATAGGCATAAATTATAGCAAATGTCCAACATGCAGCCAGGATCTAGTAGAGGAGTGATGATGTTTTGCTGATTAAATTTGCTATAGTAGTTAAGTTATTTTATTACATTTTATTTCAGGAATAAATGTATTATATAGTATAAGTTATTTTTTTCTGAATATAATAAATCAAAACCGAAGAGGGTCATGTTTGTAAATTCAGATAATAAAATCGAATTCGAAAGTATTTCTTATTTTTTTGAACAAATTTCAACCTACCTGAGAAGGAGTTTTTTTTCTATTTAAGTACATTCTCTACTTTGAGCTAGCTTAAGGGGTTACAAACGTTAGACGTTTAGTTATCAGATACGTAGTAAGAATTTAATAAATAACATAACAAGTTGGATAAAATTGACGTAACGGGCACGTTACATTTAACATTTTGGATACATAGTTGGACTGATTATTAACGATTCTACCCGTAAAACTTATCTCCTCGGAAGCCGTTTACGGGCAGAATTCTAAATGCCTAAATATAATAAATTTTAGTTGATTAATATTGAATTTGTAGAGAGAGTAACGAATTAATGGAGTGATAATTTATTGATAGATCGGCGGTTAGAGGTACGAATAAGGTATTGGCAGCAGGAAAAACGCAATATTACGATATTGGAAGAGCACTTTGTGTATTTTTGAGGTTAATTTTGTTTGATTGATTGTAAAATGTATATATGCAGTATTAGATCATACAGTTTAGGAAACTTGCTCTATCACCAAAGCTAGAAACCAATAATCGTGGAAGAATAAAATAACGTTAGTACTTACCTCCGACGTCTCGAACCGGGTGCTTGAATTACTTGTGATCTAGTAGACGAGAAATAAATTAATTTCACCTAACGAAAGTGCATTTGAAGCAATTTGAAAATAGTTGTGACGTGCGACTAATAAGACTACGTCAATCTGCACTCAGGCGAGAAATCTTACAAGTGCATATAACAAATTTTAATGTACGAGGTTAAACTGGACAGAAAGAGATTCAACAACTACCTATCTATGAAAGATTACATTAAAAAAGAATTGTAGAACAATTCAACAGAAGCACAACGTACGATACATTAAACAAAAGATGCAAGACATCAACAGGACCTCAATCACTTTAAAGCAGGATATCTAGGACCAAAAGAGATCTCTACTAAGAAAGTAATGGAATGGGAAAGACGAAGGGAAAACATATCATTATAAATGAAGTGGATACCACTGAAAATAACACAATAGAATATTTAGAAAGGTTTATGGATAAAGAATTGCAAATCAAGATGAAATGCATGGAAGCTCACAAACTGAGAAGTAGCAGGATAGATACAGTGTGGGCACAGGTAATAGAAATGGAAAGGAAAATAATAAACAATAAATATAAGTTTGGAAATAAAAAAATCTATGTAGATAGACGAACGCAGGATACAAACCTAATTCCGATATACAGATATATCTAGAAAGTAAAATAATGGAAAAATGGGTAAGGTAGAATATCAAAAAGTAATAATATATGAAGACTATTTTGAGTGGAATAAAGGAGAGAAATCAACAAAGAGAAAGCACACATCATTCAATAAAAAAAAGAAAGGAAATAAATGAAAAATTAGAAACATGAAGGTGGGAACCTGGAATACACAATTAAAGCATGGAAAGATCATTGAGGTCGCTATAGCATTGAATACATAACATGGACATTGTAGTAATAAAGGAAACGAGATTTAGAGAAGGAGAGATAAAATAACACAATGTAAAATAATTTAAATCAATAAATGATGGAATAGCCCTTTTAAGAATGAATAGGGTTATTGCATGAATTTCTAAGTATTTTTTTTTATAAAGTTTAAGTATTGTTCAACAGCACTGTATAGATCAAAAGTCTAAGAAGACTTTGGTTTTCCGCAAAAAAATTATTAAAAAAGTATTAATTTTAAACAGGAATTTCGCGCGAGTGACGTCACACTCTGCTTTTGAAAACATCTGGCAACATTGGGAATTTACATTATCCATGCGCCACTGCAGTTTTTAGGTGTATTTGGTGATTAATTATTGTGTGTTAGAATTTCAATTTTACCACTATTAAAACGCAATCGACTAGCTATATTAGTAAAACAAGAACATACTATTAATTTATCGTACACATTAGAGCAATATGTAAGTATTAATTTACTTTTTTGGTGGTTTAATGCTAACCTAAAAAATGCTTATATTTGCAGAACATTAATAATTTATTTTCTTTTTAGTAAAATTTTTAAAAACGTTCTCTGCTATCGATCTGCTTATGATCGATAACGAAGGCGAATCGATCATGAATGCTGTTCATCTGATAACATGTGGTATTGAAAATATCACAACTTCCGTTGCAATCTTTGCTCTGTGCTTAAAGACTAGTGCAGTTCTAGAAAAACCTCATGAAATTAGAGGTGTTTTTAAACTTGAAAAACATGAAGTTACAATAATAGACTTTTAGTGCAGTTGCAAGAGGCTGGTCTATCGAAACGCTGTAAACATGTTGCTGCAGTTTTAATTTTTTGCTCGAGGTAATTTTTTAACTTTTATTTTAGGATTCAGATCAACTAATGAAATTAATACTTTAGAAATAACATACTGGACTTTCCTGCTATATCATCGACTGATGTAAGATGCTATTGGAATGAAACCGAAAGTGCTGGAAAATATAAGGCAGCACGATGGAAAACCTGTAAAGCCGATTGATTCAGAATCAATTTTATTATTAGCAATTTTATTATTATTAATATGTTGAAAACGATACAATGTAATTATTTTACAAATATGATACATATTATATGCATATTATATACATATTATTATAACAAAAATAAAATTTTAGAAATAATAAACGAATTATTAAAATTTATCATCACTTAATATTGGCCATGAAGATTTTTTCTTTTACTGTCAACTTACATTGCCTTTCGGTTGGAAAATATTCACTAACAAGTTTCACCAATAGTTCTAACAAAGTAAATTAATGTACCTAATCCTGTTACAGAGCACAACTTTTTATCGCTATCGATTGAAGCGATAAAAGGTATTGTAATGTCTCTACTTTTCACTTGTGTTGCTGTTTCTTCAGTGGTCATAGGTTGCAGTAAACCATTTACTGCTAGCTGTTCTGCGTTTGACAAACAAGGAGGGTTTACCTCATCAGATTGAACAATTTCAGAAGGCAATACCTCTTCAGAAGTAATCTTTGTCACCCTATTTAATCAACGTTGGGTTCTACATTTGGGCTTTGGTCGTATACAACTTTTTACTGGCAAGTTTTCCGAGGGTACTGCAGTCTTCTTCAACTGTGGCTTCTTGCTCTTATATTCTAAAAGAAATTAATAATAATTGTAAATGTAATTAAAAAATCAATTAAAGTATCTACCTGGTAATAAGTAATCATCATTTTTAAAGTGCAATGAGCATACTTTCATGGAAACGGTTGTTTGATCAATCGTTGTACTTTGAGCAAGCAAACATGCATCTTCAGAGATTTCTTTCGTTGAAAATTTTAAAAATTGATCAACTGAATCACCTCGTGCATCTTTAAATAAGCTCATCAAATAATGTAGAGATAATATTTTTAAATTTTCTTTTTTTGAAGTTGACTGAGAAGCAGATGAAGAAACATAATATCTTGTAACATGACTTTTTATGTTTTGATGAATAGCTGCATCCATTATTCTTTTAAAAACTGCAGTGTTATCACATAACTCAGGTAATTTCTTATTTTTTGGTAAAAATTCATTCACTTCAACATACTTTTTAGCAGAAGGTATTGTTGATAAACGTGCTTTCTTCCAGTAGCATGTTACTTCGGTAGGTGAAGGTTCTTCACTTCTTCTGTTTTGCTCGGTTGAATCGTGTTCTTGCAGAATAAATGAAATTCGGTACAAAAACCTTATGAGCTTCTATCTTCGCTGGATGAACAACTATTAATTGGTGGACAAGTTCTAAAGTAAGTGGACTGTATAGTATGGTTTTTATTCATGGAATAATTCGCACAGCTTAATTGTAAAAACATGTATTTTTTGACAATAGTAAATTAAATCAAACTCAAAACATAAACGTAAGCATGGCAATGAAACAAACATAAAAATTGCAACATTAAAAGGGCTGCCATGGACAGTCGCAGTACAAACTACACATGATCTTAAACATCTTCGATGCAACCACATAAGGAAAGCTAATGCATGTTTACATCCTTCGGAAGCAGCAGCACAATCATAACATTGAATATTCAGAATTTCCTCTTTTGCTTCATCAATTATTACTTCAACGGTGTATCTTTTATTTCTGATTTTGTGTTCCGGGCAAACTTTACAACGAACTGTGCAAATTTCTACTTCACGTTTAATTTCCACATATCCGATTGCATTGTCTCCGTAATGTTCACGCTGGGCACTGTTAATGAATAAATATAAGTTATTTTTAATCATAAGTATAACAATTTTAGTAATCAATTTTAACTTACTTGCATGCTTTCATTAATAAAATAATAATTACTTAGAACAATAACCAATAACCTTAAATTAAAAAGCTGTCAAACGCTTTAAAATTTTTTCACTGTCAATGAAGTTAATATTAAATAGTTCAACGTTGCCAAATATATGACAAAATTATTCGGCAAAACGCGTGTGACGTCAGAGGGGCCGTCGGCAAACCGAACGAATTTTGAATTTTAAATTCGATTTTCACGTTCAAAGACGCTTTTTAAAAAATTTTTGTTTCTTGTTATAAGTTTATCTTTCTATGTTTTACAAGGAATAATAAGCGTTATCGCTAAATTCGATATCATGCAACAACCCTATTGAAACCAGTTGACTTTGCAATAATAAATTGAATGTATACGCGCCAACGGAAGTAACATGGATAAAGCAGGGAAGCAAGAGCGATGATGGAAATCGGGTAGACCACATACCAACCGATAAAAGAAACGAGTCCTTAATAAAAGATGTAAAAACGTATATAGGTGGGAACACTGACTCGGACCATTACATAGTGATCGCGATACTGAAGCAAAAGATAATACCAGAACAGAAATATAATGGGACTTGGAAAAACGAAATAATGAAGACATGAGAAAAAAATACAAAATATACGCAGGAGGTAACAACTAATTGTGTAACGAAATTTTTGCATTGCGTAACGGAGAATTTTTGCTGCGCTCGGTATATAAGTTTTACCATTTTGCTATCTGCTAGGTCACGTGAATAGCGGACATCTTGGATCGTTGATTTGACTTTGATCAGACGTCGATTTTGCTTAGAGTCGTTTAATTCCTTAAAATATCCCAAATATTTATTGGAAGTAGGGTATATTTTGTTTATCCGTTGTTCGCGCCTAGCGGATATTATTTTGTGGACGTAACTGTGAGTAGCATTAATTTTCTTCGTGACGTAATGTAATTTTCGATAATTTCTTATCAGGCTACAAAATTATCACAACGACTCAGGGCTGTCAACTTTGGTTTTATGAGCACGAAATTACCAACCCAATATTCAATATTTACATTTGCAACTGTCAGAATTTGGTTTTACAATAGTTTACAACCACACGATTGTGCATTGAAATTCTTGTGTGGATAACTAATCTAAGGTGTCTAAGGTGCCAGTTGAAGCTAAACGTTGCCGTCTTCAATTCATTGGCAGTGCCTGCTATATAGCAATTAAAAGGAACACGCTTTGTTTGAGTATACTGGGAATTGTACGAAATCCGAAGAGCTCTGAAGGTTTGTGCCATTATTTGTTTTTTTTCCTTTTTATTGCGTGCAGATTGCGAACCATACCAGTTAATTTTCGAGAAACTGCCTTTGTTGTAAGAGACTGGTTAATACCATACTACATTCATTTTCACAATAAATTGTGTTATACAACCATACCTTTACTATATTGAATCTCAACGATTATACAATGTTTTATATTACATCTTTTATTTTAATACGCGATTTCTTCAAGGTTTCCGAATCACGACCTGCCTCCGACGTACTGGGAACTGGCTTATACCAGAACAACCGGGTCAATTTTTCTCACAGCAAATTTACTGCCAATATTTTATTGGCAGATGTGGCGATTGGAACCGTAGGGTCAATCAGCCACACGGGTAAAATTGTTCACAATTGAATACCATAGAAGAAAGTGGCAATATTGAAGAAGAGTGGAAAGGAATAAAAAACATAATACAGACAGCAGTAGAAAAGGTAATAGGACATAAAAAAGAGTGGAAATAAGAAACGCTTTGATAAAATTTGCGAAGAAACAGTAGAAAGTAAACAAAAAGTGAGACACAAAAGGTTAAAAAAGGAAAACGGAGGATAAGAGAATATGTAAAGAAAACATGATGAGAGAATCTCATAAACATGTAAAGTACGTAAGAAAGACCCTCTGGTTCTTTAATGAATGAACTGTAGCAAGAAAGGAAAAGGAAAAACACAAAAGGCTTCTACAAAAAAAGCTAAATGATTAACGAAGAACCAGAAAAATAAAACCCTGGAGCGATGAAAAGTTAACATGGTAACCTGTAACCGCCGACCGTCCTTCGGAACTACTTTTCCTAGGAACGGCTGGAGTTATTTAAAAAAAATAATCAAATCTGCTAATCGAAGAAAATTCCACTTAGACGCTTATCGATCTACTAAGAACATTTATTGATTAAGCTGCCACCACCGTTCAACCGATTACGCCCACCGCAGAATTCTGTTCTCAAAAAAACACACTATCAATTTGGTACGCGACTTTCTGGTAATAAGCCCCAGACACTCCCCGTTTTGGCGTTACGTCCCCCGGCTAAATGTTGAAGTTGAAACTTCGATGCGGGCAAAACGACACTAAGCTCGACACTGAAAACAAAACGTTCTTTTCCTCAACAGGAAAAACGAAAACACTAAATTTTCAAAAACAATATTTATTAATAATGGATAAGTTTAAAAAACACATGTACACATTTAAATATCTCTAACAATTTAGGGTGGCCCTTTTAAACACATATTTATACAATCCAAAATAATCAAACATGCTACTTACATACATCTTTTGGAGACCCAGACCACGGAACAGGGCAAAGACCTTTCCTTGTCTATCCCCCAAAATCAAGATAAACTCAATAAACAAAACTATTTGACAACCAGTTAAAACACAAACTCAACAAAGACACTCCCTTAACTATTTCCCAATACAAAATCACAATTACCAAACTCATAAAAATGTCCCGCACAAGAAAATTTACAATACTTAATTCAACTATATTAACATTAATCCCGAAAGCCCATGGCCCCCGGCCGCGGCTCTACGGGCCCACCCCGACTTCTGACTCTACGGGCGCACCGCCGACTTCTCACTCTCGACTAATTAATTCAACCATATTTATACCTGTCAGAAATCACAAGGCTTGACCTTCCATAGCGTGAGAATTTGCACCATTGACAAATGTCACCTATACACAGATACATCCCTATCGCTTTTTTAACGAGAAGCAAATGTCTACTGATTGCTTCAATGCAATCAAATCTTGATTGCTTCATCAATGAAATCGCGTAGACTGCATTGAAATAAAATTGGCGATACTCCACTGTTGTCTGAAATTAAACAGTTCACCTGAACAAAGAACAGTGTAAAAGTCATCTTTAGACGCAGGAAGTTCGCATGCAGACGAATATTGATAAAATACATTATCAATTCTCGTTCGCGTTATAAAACTTATCTCTTCCGCTGTTGATAAATATGGTTGATTAACAATCATCAATTATTATCGCAATAATAATTTATAAGTATATCTCAATTTAAAATATTAAAATTAATTTTTTATGAATTAAAATCCCATTTTGTTACAAACCTAAACAATAACGAAGCAAAAATAAAGGAAATATGAAGAAATCACTTCAAAAAACACAAACATTATAGAACAATGTAAGAATATAATAGACATATCGAACGATTGTGAATGTTAGATAGAAGAACCAACTTTTGAACAAATGGTAGACTTTGATCAAGAAGATGAAGAATGGAAAAGCGCCAAGCAGGGACGGAGTACATTTAGAAATAATGGAAAACGGAGATAACCGCCTCAAACTGAAAATCTACGAACCAATGAAAACAATCTGGAGAGAGAAGAAGGATGGCCAAAACAACCAAAACTAATCGAGATACGCAAAAGGGGTGACGTGCGAGACAGTAATAACTACAAAGGAAGGACTCTATTGCCTGTGGTATATATAGTATTATCTGCCCTACTCTGTCCTAACTAAAATAACATGCTGAAAAAGTTCTAAGAGAATACCAACGGAGAGAATTAGAGAAGGAAGGTCACGAACGCCGCTGTACATGTACTCATGTTCATAGATTTTCAGTAGGTATTCGATTCCGTGGAAAGAGGACACTTAATAAGGATGATGAAAGAATCCTAAAAAAAGTCTGAGAAAACTCAAGAAGTGCAGTCCGAATTAAAGAAAGAGGGGCCGAAGAATTTGACCTAAACGCAGGGACAAGACAGGGTAGTATCTTGTCGGCAACGTTATTCAATATTATGATTAAAAACATGATCAGTAAAACGAATTGTATGGATACAATAATCATCACGGAGGATTAAAATCATCAATACCCAAACTGCGCAAAAAAGATTACCCGTTAAACCCGTCGTCCCATGTCGTTCCACAACATAGTTACATTTTTTAGACCTCTCCATAAGCAAGCACGAAGTGAAAGTTGAATACAAAATCTTTGAAAACCTACACATCTAGCCGGCCCAAACTGTCCTTAAGACATTTAGTCGGTTACAGAAGTATTACGCTGGTTATCACCTGAAAGTTAACATTTTATTAGGATTGTGTAAGACTAGTTTTCTAGCTTACCTTTACTTTCGTCCTACCCTGTAGATCAAAATTCTTTTTGAAGTTCCAAATTTGAATAAAATTTGCAAGGCCAATTTGATACCAGCAGATAGCAAGTAACAGATAGAGATTGAAAGCAAGTGAACGTGTTGTTAGCTGAATTAAGTAAAAATTCAGGTAAAAAGCAGATTGGTTACAGCGTTTTTTTTTGTGTAATTAGTAATTACCAAAGTCAGGTGTTCCTGGATCATAACGGGTAACAATCTCACGATCCTGTTAATTGGCTTTTGTATAAGCAATTCTTGGATTGATCGCGTCAGCGGATAAAGCTTTTTTACAGCCTGAAAATTTTTGCAAATTTTGGTTAATGGTTAGTTTGCTACTTATATACGTTGATTACGACTTACCGTTATATATCTTGGTAATCAATCGGTGGCGAACATCTGCCACTCCGTTCAATTAACAACTGGACACTATCTGGGTATTTATCTGCGACAATTAGATCAGCTCCCGAACTCGATAAATTTGTGGTATCTGACATTTGACATTACATCATTCGTCAAGGCAATCCAGTGGCGCACCGCAAGAGGCGAATCAAGGGTTCACGGCCGAGATATAATTTGGGTGAGCACTTTGTTTTAATTTTTGAAAAGTGAGGTACACTTTGCATTTGTTTTGTGCTGTGCGTATTGCGCCGATTAAACGCGATTTGTCAAGAGAGAAGATCATCATAACTGATTTTGTTTTGTTATAAATATTGAAAAGGGAATTTATCCCCTTGTTAACTTTTTTTGACTATTAAATTTGCGCCTTATCAGATCTGAATAGGTAATAATATTACAGTATACTTTTTTGATATCGATAAATTATTTTGAATAATTGTATCGATTAGTTTTTACACATTTATGGTTTTATTTGTGTGCAGAGCTGTGTGTAGCATAATAGCCGATTACTTTGTCTTGGTCCACTGTTGGGACATAAACCTAAACTCACCACTTATCATAATTAAACTTTTATCGGCACTGGAATTGTTTTATTTCATAAGCTTTTGCCCTTTCAATAAAACACCTTACTTTAGCGACATAAGGGCGTGGCGCCTTTTGTTTGAGTTTAGTTCGAGGGTGCCGGTATTCATTCCGGGCACGCCTGACCCCCCTATCTGCTTTCCGCAGAGCTAGGCCGTAAAGCGTCGCTAGTCAATTCCCGAGGTGCAGGTAAGATTGAAGTTTTTGTTTGGTTAAGTTTTGTGACTGGTGCTCAGGTAGAGCAGGCAGGCCGCACACATTGTGACCCCTTATTCCTTTCTATTCCAATCATAGTATATCAAAGAAATTATCGGCGTTTCATTACATGATAAATAGAGCTTTCAAGTTTGGCACGGAAGAAGATTATACTAATCATCAAGCAACTGGCACATCCCAATGGTTATTATCATTTAAAGTTATAAATGGAATGGTATACAAGAAACGAGGAACTTTCATGGTAGATTATCTCGTTGGTTTGCCATTGCCTTCCGAGGAGAGACGGTTAGAATAAAGTTCTTACTCTGCCTGGATTCGAATTCGAAACCGTGAACAACTTAATAAAGTAATTAAATAATACAATGGACAAGTTGGACATTTTGAAAAAAAAGTGGTGTATATCAACTGTTCTGCGAAACGTGTACCCACATAATATATTGGTGTGATAAAAGAGATAAATATACACTAATGATAGGAAAACACCTGGCACTACTTCAACGCACCTTAGATGAAAATAAAACTAAATTATTGCATTATGACAGTAAAAACGGTTTCTTCTCTTACAAACTCGGTCTACTGTTGTAGGCTTTTGTCTCTTAAAATGAATATTCTCAATTTTTTGACTTTTAATACTTAATTTTATTGTGTACACACCCTTTTACATCTTCTTGTATTTGTATGCCTTGATACTGTGCACCGGATGGTGCAGGAAAATAGTCGACTAGAATTAATCAAAAATTTTCTGCAGAAGAAAGTTTTCTGCTAAGATTTTATTTTTCCAAGCAGTGATGGTCAGAATAAAATTCTTACTGCACCCGCATTTCAACCAGGTACTCAGAATTAACAGTCAGCGTACTCAACCGTTACCATCTGACCTAGATATTATACTAAATAATATAATATTCGTTTGTTTTCGATTTCCTGATTGTGAATTATGTACTATGTTTCTGTTGTATTCTTTATTGGGCTGTACTTTTGTTTTGATTTTGTTCATACTTAAACCCATTTTCTATGATTGTATATTTAACATGCGTATCATCATCTTATACCTAACTTGTCAAAATTTGATGATATCGGTACACCTACAATCGTTTGCGTTCTCAGCCTTTTTGCCTATTTACGTTAATTCCTTTCTGGTTCCACTTTGGTTTACTTTACTAATTTAATTAGACCATAATTTTTCATCGTTGTCCAATGTATAGATTAAATTATTTTGTTATATCTTTGATTCGTGGTTCAGGAGTATTTTGAATACTGTCCACAGTTCCATAGTAACTTCCATAATATATAATATTGCTATGATTTCATAGTCTGGTTGCCGACGTATTTTCAAAACTGTTCGTTATAAAATTTAATAATTTATTTGGAAATGGAGACCGTTGTATTTTTGTAAAAGTTTATTCGCTGTTGTGCCTTGAATAAGACAAGAATATTTAATTTGAAAATAAAGTTAGTAGATTAAAGGGTGTTTTATTGAACCAAGAAAAGTTCGTGTGGAAGCAAGAAGAAAGATTCATAGTATAGAGTAAGTAGTATGTAAATTAAAGTGGATAGATGAGCTATATTCGGGTGAAAGTTTATAATTGTAGAGAAAAGTGAAGGGAAATTAAAAATTTATAAATACTGC
Organism: Podabrus alpinus; assembly: GCA_932274525.1. Classification (NCBI taxonomy): domain Eukaryota; kingdom Metazoa; phylum Arthropoda; class Insecta; order Coleoptera; family Cantharidae; genus Podabrus; species Podabrus alpinus. The sequence goes on along the minus strand of OW026457.1, from coordinate 58,356,574 downwards.
TATCGCAACCGAAGTGCAAAGCGAATCAATATAAAATAAGAAGCTATGGGAAGAATACACTAATATTAAAATTAAATAATAATGAAACTTTTGAAAAGAATCTACTACTAAATAAGAAAAATCAGAACTAACCAGGTTTAATAACTACCTATGCAGCACGACTTATGAGATTATAATATAACATTTTTAATAAAGCGGTTTTGAATAAAAATTTATACGAATAGAATAATCTTGCATGGAAAGTTGAAGAATTCACATATTAATTAAAATAAATTGATATATTTCGATAATTTCCTTCTGTACTACACCGATGAGGTGTAATATAGAATCGAAACATTGAAAATTCCTTCAAGTTTATAATTTTTATTTTCCATTTTTTCTTAGGTCACTAATTCCGATTACGGCCATGGTAGTTGATGTTCGTTATGTTATTGTTTTGTTTAAACTTGAAAGCTGTTTAGTCAATTAAAATTATCTAATATTCAACTACAATTTTAAATTTATCAGTTAAGGTCAATTATTCGTTTCCTAATTTTCAAAATATTAAAAACAATTTTTGAAATATTATAATACAATATTTTGAATTAATTTTGTTGAATTTGTTTTTTCAAATCCAACATGGAAATTTTGTACGTTATTATATATTATACTTACCAATATTTATTATTGTTACATTTGCTTATTAACATAGAATTACTTTTTAAAAACTTTAAGATTTAAAAATTGTGATACATCAATATTGAAGATACGTATGACTAAAAAAAGCTGAGGAATGTACCTTTTCAATATGAGTAAATAGGTGTAATAGAATCGAAACATTGAAAATTCCTTCAAGTGATTTTTAATCTATAAATGATTCGTACATACATGTACATGTGTAGCTATCTGTAGAATTTATGCGTCACAAAATATAATCAAAATTTGTGTATCATTCCAAGTATTTCATATCAATAGTGATACATACATTGTGAAGATCGAATTATTAATTATAGCTCTTGATTACGAAAATGTCTAAACAAAATAAAGTATATAAAAATTAAATGTAGAAAAAATTATTAACAGAAAATTATAAAACTTTGCAGCATTATTATAAAATAATATTATAATTTATCTCTTATTATAAAAGGCCAAGTCTTTCTTTCTTTCTGTCCGTCCCACGGAAATACCCGAAGCAAACCGAACCGAACCGAACGCACAACGTATCATCGGATCAACGTATCATCGGATCATCGTATCAACGTATCATCGTATCAACGTATCATCGTATCATTTTGTCTATATAGGACAGCTATTTCCAAAAAAGCATTATGTGAACTTCCATAATGGATAATGAAAATTTTGAAAATCCTGCTGCAAAGCGACAGCGATTGAATCGTGAGAGAAAAGCACGTACAAGAGCTAATAACACAGAAAAACAGCTTCGATCACAGCGACAAGCTGACGCTCGGTCTCATGCGATACGTCGACAACGTGAAACTTTGGAACAAACTCAAGCGCGGCAAGCTGCTGACGCTCGGTCCCATGCGATACGTCAACAACGTGAAACTTTAGAAGAAACTCAAGCGCGGCAAGCTGCTGACGCTCGGTCCCATGCGATACGTTGATCCGATGATACGTTGATCCGATGATAAGTTGATACGATGATACGTTCATCCGATTGGTTATGAAATTATCCGTTATGCGTTCGGTTCGGTTTGCTTCGGGTATTTCCGTGGGACAGACCGAAGGAAGGAAGGAAGGACTTGGCCTTTTATAATAAGAGATTTTTCACCTATATAGGAAATTTAAATACGTTGATACGTTGATCCGATGATATGTTGATCCGATGATACGATGATACGTTGATACGATGATACGTTCATCCGATTGGTTATGAAATTATCCGTTATGCGTTCGGTTCGGTTTGCTTCGGGTATTTCCGTGGGACAGACAGAAGGAAGGAAGGACTTGGCCTTTTATAATAAGAAATGAGAACAACATTAAATAAATAAACAAAAAACTTACATATATTTTTTTAAATTAAATTAAACTTAATCAATATTTAAAATTTTTTTACTTATTTTAAACTAGATGATACCCCGTCCGAGGACGGGCAGCTAGAAGGACGGGCAGCTACCCAAGGTAACTTAAGTTGAATGAAGATTAAGGAAAGCTCTCAGTGCAATCCAAAAGCCATATGACCTTGGGTAGCTGCCCGTCCTTCTAGCTACCCGTCCTCGGACGGGGTATCATCTAGTATTAAAATAAATAATATAAAATATACATTGGTAAAAATATTTTCAAGAATCTAATTGAAAAGGAAAAGGTACATAGGGCAGAAAACAAATTATTAAAACATTCTTACAATTCGTAGTTGACTTTTCCTTTATTTTTAACTGAGTTTTCTAAATTCTAAATATCTAAACAATTAAGAAATACTTTTTACCAAAAGCAAAATAGTAAAAAGAACTTCGTTTCACTAAATCACTATCAGTTTTGTTTTAAAATTATGTTGAGTTTATTCATTCCATTCGGTGTTGCTCTGATGAAATTGGATAATATCTAGCAACAAATTTTTTTAATAAAATATGTAGGTATATAAGTTTATCTTAAATAATACTACTGGCAAAAAATTGGCTGATAATAATTGCTGTCAGAAGAGCCAACGGTTTATTTAGAACTCTGTTCTTCTAACCAATTCAAAAAGATATTATGATTTTTAACGATGAAGTTTTATTTTTACAGTATTTTCTTCTACTGCAAATTACTTATTTTAAAAATCTATAATATTGTAATAAACTGTAATAAAACGTCAGGAAATCTCAAAATTTATTCTTTGTCAACTATGTTGAAGCAAATATAATGTTTAATTTTGAGTAAATGTACTTTTTGTGGCCTATTTGTATTTTCTGACTCCCTCCGCTCCTCCATCAATCCCCTGTTTAGGACATACAGTCGACTCTCGATAAATTGAAACTGAAGGGACCAGAGAAGGACCAGAGAAAAATTTCAAATTACCATTAATTATTACCAAATTATCGAGAGATTCAAATTAACGAGTGTTCAAATTATCGAGAGTCGACTGTAATACCCTCGGTCAAATACCGCGACATAAATACCGCCGAGACGAAATACCACTAAAGCAAAATATCTCAAGCTAAAATACCACAAAGACAATACAACCAAAGTTAAAACACCGCGAATATATCTTTAAATTTTTGATATTTGCTTGTGTAACATTATTTATTATTTTTACATACTACTTGCTGTAAAAGATTATTTTATTATTAAAAAGTTATTGGTATAAAAGAACCCTTTTATAAATAAGATTTTAAATAATATTCCTTTCATTATTAAATATTAGCGTTATGGCCACTTTACACGAGGGGATTTTTTCATGCGATTGATCGCCGCGCCATGTCTCAGCAACTAAGCGCATCGTGTAATACAAAATCGCTCATGCGATTAGTCCCTGAAACTTGGCGCACGTGCGATTTTATGAATAATTAGAACTTGTTCTAATTTCATGCGATTTTGTAGTGCCAACTTAAAAATACATTAAATTTAAATGTCAAAGTAACAATTAGGTTATATTTACTAATCTGAATATATAGTATAATTTGTTATCTAAATATATAAAAGGGAAGATCTGCGTGCTTGCTTGCTTGCGTGCTTGCTTGCTTGCGTGCGTGTTTGCGTGTTCGCTATACGTTCCTAGACCCTTGGACCGATCTCAACCAAATTTTGCACAGTTATTTTGTAGCTCCAGGCGCAACTATTCTCGCATATATGGAGAAGAAATTCGCTCGGGGAAAAAAGTTATTCGCTTTTTTTCGAAAATCAAATCACAAGTTTGACAAAAAATTGAAGTTGTCAAATAATTAATCTGACGTACAATCAGTGATTCAAAATACTGTCAACAGATGGCGGGGATGGCGGCTTTAATTCGAAAAATGCAAACCACTAACAAAAAAAACACTAACAAATTAATCTGAAAATACTGTCAACAGATGGCGGGGATGGCGGCTTTAATTCGAAAAATGCAAACCACTAACAAAAAACCACTAACAAATTAATCTGAATGCCGCGAATAAGACCGGAGCACTTTATATAGGTCGAAGAACGTGTAAGATCCACCTCTTTGCGGAAGATTTAACTTTACATGAAGATGTAACTTTACGTGAAGATTATGTATGTATGTATGTATGACAGATGACGGATGACAGATGACAGATGACAGATGACGGATGACAGATGACAGGATGACAGATAAAGGCCGAACAACTATGGCCTTCACGGATCTATCATTGTCCGCCCTGTGACGCCGAAGGCCGAACAACTTTGGCCTTCACGGATCTATTATGGTTCGGTCTGTGAGGCCGAAGGCCGAACAACTATGGCTTTCACGGATCTATTATGGTTCGGTCTGTGAGGCCGAAGGCCGAACAACTATGGCCTTCACGGATCTATTATGGTCCGGTCTGTGAGGCCGAAGGCCGAACAACTATGGCCTTCACGGATCTATTATGATCCGGTCTGTGAGGCCGAAGGCCGAACAACTTTGGCCTTCACGGATCTATTATGGTCCGGTCTGTGAGGCCGAAGGCCGAACAACTATGGCCTTCACGGATCTATTATGGTCCGGTCTGTGAGGCCGAAGGCCGAACAACTATGGCCTTCACGGATCTATTATGGTCCGGTCTGTGAGGCCGAAGGCCGAACAACTATGGCCTTCACGGATCTATTATGGTCCGGTCTGTGAGGCCGAAGGCCGAACAACTATGGCTTTCACGGATCTATTATGGTCCGGTCTGTGAGGCCGAAGGCCGAACAACTATGGCCTTCACGGATCTATTATGGTCCGGTCTGTGAGGCCGAAGGCCAAACAACTATGGCCTTCACGGATCTATTATGGTCCGGTCTGTAAGGCCGAAGGCCGAACAACTATGGCCTTCACGGATCTATTATGGTCCGGTCTGTGAGGCCGAAGGCCGAACAACTATGGCCTTCACGGATCTATTATGGTCCGGTTTGTGAGGCCGAAGGCCGAACAACTTTGGCCTTCACGGATCTATTATGGTCCGGTCTGTGAGGCCGAAGGCCGAACAACTATGGCCTTCACGGATCTATTATGGTCCTCCCCCTGTGAGGCCGAAGGCCGAACAACTATGGCCTACTCGGATCTATTTTGGGTCTAGATGGCTAAGGGCGGCGGATGCCGCCCGTGCCAGCTAGTAATTTATAAAGTAAGGTAAGTTTTGTTTTATTTTTGAATATTATTTTTTTATATACATTAAATTTCAATTCAACTAGCTATCATGGCGCCAAACAAAAATGAAGAAAAAAAAATAAGGTAGTATATTTTCAAGTTGACACTAGACGTTGGTATTGTAGCAAATACGTCATTTATTACAAAGTTGCCTGAAAATAAATGCCTCGTGTAAAGTGACAATGCGATAGGTCGCAGCAACCTGGCGCATGCGAAAAATCCCGGCAACAAGTCGCGGCGTTCGATCGCATGAAAAAATCCCCTCGTGTAAAGTGGCCATAACAGAACAAATAAATACAAAATTTCGTAAAATTCGTGAAAAAGTAAAGTAAAAGTTGTGACGGTTTTTAGAACCGGCCACTTACGTTTCACCCTGTGCATTTAATGCTAAATTTTTAAAGCGCCGCTTCGAATTACATCCGCGCTTGCGTCAAGTCAGACTGCACTGCGCGCAGGAAGTTCGTTTTCGAGAGACGAACGTTGTAGGTCGACATATTTTGGTAACGACCATTTTTGGATTGTGATAAGAATTATTATTTTCCGTTTGGACTACTTTTCAATTAGTTATTGGAAGAGTGTGTCATCGTGTTTCTCTCGAAGCTGCTCGTAATTAAATACGGATCTATAAGCAGTTCTGAACTTTATTTTATGGTTATCTTCTTTCACCCACGTGGCGAGTTTATGACATCACGTAGTAATATTGTTATATGGGGTACGCTACATTTTGATAACCATCAAAGTATCATTCGTTGCAACAGGAAAACTGTCCAACTTACGAGTTTTCAATTAAAGAAGATTTTGTCCGTGCGTTCAAGTCTATCGGAACGTATTGCAACTTATCATTACAACCCACATCGGTGCGAATTGTACGCTAGCCTTTCCATTAATTTCGACGGGTTATTCTCTCAAAGCCAAGGGTCCATCAACATCTGGTTCAATTTCAACATCTATCGAGCTGCTGGAAATCTCACCAAGTGCCTTGTGTTAGTTCAAGTTCGAAGCCACGTCGTTGAAAGAAGTAGTCGTTGTCACCTTTTATTTTGTAAGACGTATCAATATTGGTAAGTCAGCTTTTTATTTCTTTTCAACAGAGCAAAACCATAGGTGGTAATGTTTTTTTAACTGTAAATTTGATTGAGTCGCTTGGTGTGACAAATTATTTAAACCAGCTAGTCATAATTTGTTTATTGCAAACGTTCATCTGTTTGAGAATTTAATACTGTGTGTGTTCACTTTTGTAATTAATTGATTCATACAATTGTTTTATTAAAATTGTTGATATCACATTTGCATTTTTATTTTTTGAAATAAGCATTACTAGTAAAGCATTGCAGGCTATCCACGACCCAGCCTCCGCGAATAAAAACATAGCTAGCCGTATAACGACCATCAAAGGCTTAACCGAAAAGAAAAAGATAAACTATTTCTCAAATAGTTTATCGTGGACCTTATTTTGGTTTGGTTCAAATCAAATTCGGTTTAAAGTAAAAAAGTGATTTTAAATTACTGCCTAATAAATACTTGAAAGGATTTCTAACGTTTCATAACAATTCCAACAATTTCCAATTGATTTACAATAAATTTCAAATTAATGTACAAAAGGTTTTCGAGATTTTGTCCCTAGGTTGTGAATTAATAAAAAATGTGCTGTAAGTTATAATAGGGACAATTACAATAAATAAATGCAATATTCTCGTACATTAAATATTTATTTAGCTACCACGCGTTTTAGCAATAAACTGACATTAACTATACAAACTACTATATAGGAAAATAAATCAAAAATTATGAATATTTAAAAAGAAATAATGTAAACTATAATAAATAATTCATAATAATTATTTTGTGGGTTTTTTTAGGACCACCAAGCTATTTAAGAGCTTCTGTGTTAGTCGGCTTAATTTTCAATTTCCAAATTAATTTCCTGCTGTTTTTTTTTATAGATTATCCATTTATTAGCTTCCATTAATTTAATGTTCCATCATTTTAGCTATTTTAAAATTAAACACAATTTTACCCATTCATTCAATTAAATTTTATTGTCATCAAAAAGAAATATCTATTAAAAATCATTTTCAAAACTACTTCTACGAAAATTATTATTTTAAGCGCGACTCGACTCACGTCTATCTCGTTGCATCGCCTTGGCGCGAGTCCCTTTTCAAAAATCGTTCTTGCGCATTTTTTCATTCCAAAATCCTTGAATTTCATATCAACATATTATATTGAAAACCGCAGGTGAAAATTTAAACTATGTAAATAAAATACCCTACTACTACTACTACCTAAAAGTGACATAAGTCATAAAAACCTCTGATCAGGTAAAATATAAAAAATGTTAATTAAATTTTATAAAAATGACAACTTATTTATTTTGTTTAATTTATTTATAACAGAATAACAATACTTTCTTGTACACATTAAAATATTAAACTTTTGCAGAGACACTGAGGTATAACGCATACAACTACCTCGACTTCATCGGCGTAGGATTGACATCAATTTACACGAGTACAACATACATTTAACTAATTGGTCCTGATCAGAGTAAACAGCTTTCACCGACAGCTCTGAATCAAATCAATCAATCCAGAAACACCTTGCTTTAACTTTATCGTGCTCATTCACAAGTGTCTACAAGATGGCGCTTCGTGTTAAACGAATATAGAAGTACGACACTTTTTCTAGATCTCCCATTGCATAAGATAAAACTCTAAACGCGTAAGGATTAGTACCATCAGTAGTATTAAAAGCATTTTAAGCTCATAATGGAAAGAGCCCAAAGTATTCATAACGTTATTAACTACTATACACAAAATCAAAGTCATTACATTTTGATTGATATCTGCTGTTTCTTAATATTAATTGATTTTGCAAATTATATTTATACATGAGCCGATAACTATAAAAAATTTGATTATAGTTATGTAACGACCTAACAAGACGTAAACTGTTCTAGTAATTAGAAATTTGCATGTTACAAATAAATTTTTTAGCTAAAAAACTCTTGCATAAATTTAGTAACTATAAATAATTTAATACTTACATAAAACTTCTATGCATGCTTTTAAATATGCGGTCATTTTTTACATTATTGTATTGCCAAGCCAACATATTTTTGATTAATTTGTGGAGGTTCACTTTAACAAATAATTGTTCACTTTAATGAAGCTGGTTAAAGAGGATGTCTAGTGAATACTACGTACAATATCTCATATAATGGGAAAATATTCTTTACATGGATTCAATTCGATGTATCATTTATACTCATTTTAAACTTCATATATAGACATACTTATGTGTTCAAGATTTAAGCCCATAGATTTCATTCTGTAAAGCCGAGCGGACACTGGTCGATATGCTAAGCTAAGATTTATTTTGTATTTATATACTCGTAGTAGTAAGCAATTTTATTTCACCGCAACAATAGCTTTCTTCAATTAAAACACAATATGTTGAAAAATAAACATTAGCTTAACTTAACCTGTGGTCGCTTGACTTAAAAACTGATCCAGCGGTTTTGTGAAGTTAAGATAGAATATAGATATAATTACTACTACCGGTTTCGTTACTTTTCATTATAGTATATAAGACCTAAAACTTCTTTCCGAAATACCTACATTTCCCTAGTAATTAGCTATATGGAAATTGCTTTTATAGATAACATTTGAAATTATTAAATAAGAGAAATTCTACCTACTGCCCTACTAGTAGTTATACCATTTTTAGTGCGTCTTTTGAATAATTTATTGAATTTAGATTAATGACTACCTCAATAAATATTTACTTCTACGTCTATTTTATGTACGTTGTATTTAATGTAACATTTTCTAATTTAATTTGCAATCATAAAGCATGCATATAATTTAATAACCTCCGTACTTACGCATACGGTACAATTTGAAAAATTACTGTTTGTTATCTTAACAGTATTATAAAAGCAAACATACAGAGTATAACTGAAAAATAATTAGAACTTGGCTTCTAGTAGAATAGTTTACATATTTTCAGAGGGCGCATAATAAAATTATAAATAATAAAATAGGGCTTTTTATAGCAGCAATAGAGAATAAAAAGAAACATAAAAACTACATGCGAAGTATAATTTTGCAAAAATGTTGTTATGATTTTAATCATTTTTGGTGGTTGTGATAAGGAGTGACTCAAAATCAAAATTTCTATCTGCGTAATTGAATATTATAATTATAATCTTCTAACCTATGACTCAAGTCATAATTTATTATCTAAATATGTTGACGAATAGAAACAATCAGTATTACAAAGGACTATTCGTTATATGAACAATCGGTGGTTCCCACCAGGCTAAGAAGCTATGATACAGGCCCACCTCAGGGGCAGTGGCGTAGCGAGGGGAGGGCAAGAGGGGGCATCATGCCCCGGGCGCTACTCACAAAGAGGCGCCAAATGGTCCGCAAAACAAAAAATTGCTGGATAATTTTTATTTTTATTAAAATTGATTTCTGGAAAATATATTTTAAATTTAGTGCCAGTGTAATATAATAAATATTATTATAAATAATAGATATTATTGATAAATTTGCTTCAGCAAAAGCAAGGAAAATTTATACATAGTAATTAGTTTTCTTAATGTATTATAATCATATTATTATTAATTATTATGCATCTCCTTAGAGATAATAAATATTTACTTTTTTATTGTTTCAAAACTGCGTGTTTTTAAAATATTTCTTTATAAATATGTAAAATAAATAATAGGTATCTTTTGAACTAATTCTAAATGATCATATACATTTCAAAATCTAGTCTTGTTTTCTCAACTACATTTTTTGTCTCAAATTTAAAGCCTAGCTTGAGCCTATGACTTTATTTATTTTACTTTATTTATTTATTAATTTGCGAGTATATTTTACATATAATATTACATGGTTTTCGAATGGGGGGGGGGCGCTAAAAAGGTATTGTGCCCCGGGCGCGAGTTAAGCTCGCTACGCCACTGCTCAGGGGAGAAGATTATTTACAAAGATATGTGATGTAATATATTTTATGATCATAGTAATAAATTATCGTGCCGATTCAATCAACAAATTGATGAATTCTGAGACTATAAAACTTGGGTATGCGTAGTTTTTGACATTTCGAACAGTTCATATAATTCGATTTATTGTACTATATGTAGGTGCGTTTATGGTGTGGACTCACTTGACCTGTTTACGTACCAATACGATTGTTAGTTTTATTTATTATGCACTACTTTGTGTGCCCTGGTGGGAAAACAAAATTTACTACACTGTAGTGTAGTTGTTTGTAGAATTACAAAAAAAATCATTGGAAACTTTGTGACCTTTATGTAATTATACATGATAATGTATTTTTACATATCCATGTAAATTGGTACATGCACAATATGCAAGAATATAAAAAATAAAAAATTCAGGTTGCGTAAAAATACATAAAAAAATACTGTAAATTTTTATATTGAGTGCCAATAATAATCTAATAGGTAAAACGAACTTACGTTCCTTTCATGTGTGTCAGTAATATATTAATTTAAAAACGAACGTGAAAATGAAAAACTATCGATTGCATTCATTTTACGTATCAGATTACCTATGGACATACTTCAATGTCTCCCCGCAATATTTACCAATTTTGTTCCCCATAGTACAATTGGTCATATATTTAAATTATTCGAGCCCCTAACGTGGGGTGCCAATTAAATATGCAATGCTCTCCCGATTATTTATAATTACTAGTCACTAATCTGCCCATACCTTGATTGTCCAATTATGCAATGTCCCTCGTATTAATATTTTATTATGTTAATTTAATATGCGATAATTTGTTCTAAAATTTGAAATATAATATTGCAATTTATGTTTTTCCCGGCTTTCTTATCTTGTTTACTTTTATTGAACGTTGCACTTCTGCTATTGTGGTCGTATAACCGGAAGTGTCCTGAGTTTTTATGGTATAAATTGTGAAATCTTCTTTTACATGAATCATAAAAGTTTTAGTGATAATTAATTTTAATTGAACCATTAATCTGATAAAGAAATACGTACCTAATCTTAAAACTGAACAATACCATTCTAACCTATAATTACAAGTAACTTTAAAATTATATGTTGTAATAATTACTAATATTTTTATATATTATGACTTCTTCCTTCAATAATTTTTATTTTCATTCTTGCATGTTGTAAATTTCATCTTACTGATTAACAGACTGTCCCAGAATTCCAGTGCAGCGCACTTGGGTTGGTTAATTTATTTAGTTTCCTTAAATTTTATAACTTAATTTTCTTGTAAATTGGCACTTTGTGTGCCTCTCATATTAATATTTTATTATGTTAATTTAATATATGACCATTTATTCTAAAATTTGAAATACTATATAATTGAAATTTATGTTTTGCCCAGCTTTCTTATCTTGTTTACTTTTATTGAACGTTGCACTTCTGCTATTGTGGCCGTATAACTAGAAATGATTGATTAAGCTTAGATCAGATTATCGATACACTTTAATTAATACCTTAATTTGTTGTCGCTTAATATTCAACCTTTTTCCAAAAAAAAGTTCAATTTTAAAAAATTTCGACGTGCTTTTCTTGGCTCTTGAAAATCGACTAACCAGCGCCATTTTGATGTCGCCCTATTTATACCTTTTCTCAAAAATCAACGTACCTTGGAATTTTACAAAAATTTACCAATTTTTATATTGAATTAATTATGCTAGAATGTCTACGTAAACGGAGAATTTCACTTATGACTAAGAATAACCTAGATTTGGGCTTTAGAAAAAAAAGCGTCTCAAGGTTGCCCATCAAGTTTAACAACACTTCCTTTATGTTGCTGAAGAAGTTTAATTTTTGATAATGTTCTTTTTCAATTATAAAGCTTGTTACCTTACAAATCGCAAACAAGACACCTTTCGAACAAAACTAAAATGTTGACTAGCTCTAGCCGCGAAGGGGTGGGTGGATTTAACGAGCAAAAGGGCTTGTGACGAAACGTCGCGATTTGGTGGTCTCACATCAACGATTGGGCGATCCACAATCGTGATTTCGGATGTTGTAGCAAAAAGGGGAGGTAAATTTACACGCGGATTATATAAATGGGCGCCACGTAAACAAAACCGAAGTTTATTCAAAGGGGGATGCAAAATCACCCTTCCAAGCTGGTTTACGTCAGCTTGCTGATTCGTCGCGCTGATTCTCACACTGGTAAAATCTCGTTGGATAACCTTACCTTCACAGTAGATAGATTTTACCTCGGCAAAAATAGCTAAAAAAAAAAACATACATACGGCGACAATAAAACACATAAATAAACAATAAAATAGGTATAATGAAAACGGAATGAACAAGGACTTCTTGACAAATTACAACAATTGTACATCAAATTTGCAACAACTGTTGTTGGTTAGCAAAAATATTTACATATGAATTGATTAACATACAAGTTAATGATCAAAATAGGAATACTGAAATACCAACAGCTGTTCACAAAAGTGGAACATTTATCTACAAAGAGAGATTCGAATTCGACGTGGTTGGTTATTGAACCACAAATATTTAATGCGATAAATCCACGTACGTGGGCGTAATAACTTGAAGTGAAACACAAATTCTAATTTTACGTCATTAGCAATAAACAAACTTTGACTATAAAAATTGACATCAGCTGTACGGCAAAACAGCATTAAGTATAGCGTCCTTGGGTAGCGAGAAAGCACGGAGAGGTGAACTTTCATATAACACAAGCTCTCACCGCCCACGGATGCTTCCAGGCATATCTCCACAGGTTCAGGCTGACCGAGTCACCTGCCTGTCGTTACTGCGGGGACTAAGATACGGCGGAACACACTCTTTTCGGATGCCTAAGATGGGAGAGGGAGAGAGTGATGATTTCGCTCCGGATGGGCGACACACTAAGCCCGGACAACATGATTGCTTTCATGCTGTCCGGCGAAGACGAATGGCTGGCTGTAGCGGTCTTCATCAGTCAAGTGATGAAGACCAAGGAGGGGGACGGACGAGCTGAGCACTTTCGTGCTAAACCGGGAGGTCATCGGGAGCCTGCATCATCGATGCAGCATGGAAGATCGCAGACGACAGCAGAAGTAATGCCGAGAAGGTAAAGCCCGCTGTCGTCGGGGAGGGGGTTTTAGTCAGTTAGAATCTGACACTACCATCCCTGATGGGGTGGTGCCTATGAAGGTTTCCCCCTTCCCTGCAGAAAAAAAAAGTATATAACAAAACACTAACACACTAAACAAAAGAATACAAGAGAGCGAATTCGACTTTTCACGGTGGAGCTAAAGGCTCCTTTAAATTTGAGGTCAATCGGACCACAGAATACAACAATACTTAATATTAAAATAATGCTTACATAATAGTTAACTTGTAGACTTCTAATCCCAGATTCGGTTTCCAAACAGAAATTCCCAGCGTGAGAATATTTGAGAAATGTCGGCAGGTAGGGTCCCTCCAAAAATTGAGGTGATAAAACTTCGGTAAAACTGGATGCTTCGATGAGGTGGGTTCGTGATCTTAAAAATGTGGAACGCTCCACGATTTCCAATCTGACTTGGTACGGCCCTGTCTTTTATTGACAATAATTTGCGCCAACGCGGTGCGTAACGTAATGAACGCACAACAAAAAAACTAGTACGGAAATTGACCGAAACTGTTTATGTTTAAACAAAACAATTTAAAATAGTTCGAATAGCGGCACGAAATATTTAAGTTAAACAATGAAAATAATTTAAATAGCGTCAATAAGGTATTTTATTTACACAGCGAAACTAGTTTAAATAAACTTGCTTAAAAATATTTATTTAAATACCGAAACTGATTTAAAATATTTAATTGTATAATTTTATTTAAATACGCAAATGGTTTAAAATAATTTTGGACTTACGGAAAATTTCACGAACTTTAAAATTAATTGCACTAGCTCGATAATTCTAAGTTAATTTTCGGTGATTGTTTAAATTTCACCTTGAAAGCATATCGATAGTTCAACAACCATAGCGAGCCATAGCGAGCATCGAAATTCATGGCTTTTATTTGGTTTCTCCCGAAATATTTAGGCAACGGCGGATAATTTGGGAGATTCTATCGTTCCCCTTACACGGTATAACGAAATGCTAATTGGGTATTGTCTTAGAAGATTCGACATGAAATAAAGACAAGATGTGTGTCCTCGCACGTGATTGGACCGGCCTGATGTCACGATTTACCCCGTAAAACTAAATAAAATGCAGAAACAGCCGTGGGACATGTGGTCCACAGATCCATTTTTTGTCGCTCAAGTTAATTCACTATCGCAGAAAGCAGCTGCAAATTGATGGTTTTTGTAGTTTTGAAACGAAAGACTTCGACATATTAGCACGATAAGACTCGATTTTAGCACTTTTTATCTATGCCCTGCGATAAGATTTGAAATAGCAACGCTTGCCAAGCGCACGTGTACAGACAACTGTGTGTCTATAGCTATCCTATTTATGAAGCGTCCTTACGTCGGCACCTTATGTCTCTAGAATAACATGTAAATTCAACTATGTGAATACAACGATTCTAGGAATTTTGTTCGCCAGTATTTGTTTGACAAACACTTAATCGACAGCATTTGTTCGACACGGAATTTTATTCGACATGCTTTTGTTCGACTACACATTTATGCGAATAAGCATTTGTTCGACATGGAATTTTATTCGACATACATTTGTTCGACTCAACATTTATGCGAATAAGCATTTGTTCAACTCAACATTTATGCGAATAAGCATTTGTTCGACATAATTATAGGGCGGATTTATAAGCACAACACAAAGAAATATCACAAACTAACACTAACCTAACGGCAGATCCACCTTTTCGCGGCAGATCCACCTCTTATAAATCACATCACATAAATAAATCACGATTTTAATTTCTAAAATTGTATACAGTGTACCCATGGCATTGTAATTAACTTTACGCGGAAATTTACTTGTTTTTAATTAGTTTTCTAAAGAAATATCAAAAACTAACACTAACCTAGCGGCAGATCCACCTCTTCGTGGCAGATCCACCTCTTTGCGGCAGATTTAACTTTACGCGGAGATTTGTTGTTTTTAATGTCGAACAAAAAATGCATGTCGAATAAAATTCCATGTCGAGCAAATGCTAATTCGCATAAATGTTGAGTCGAACAAATGCATGTCGAATAAAATTCCATGTCGAACAAATGCTTATTCGCATAAATGTGTAGTCGAACAAATGCATGTCGAATAAAATTCCATGTCGAACAAATGCTGTCGATTAAGTGTTTGTCGAACAAATACTGGCGAACAAAATTCCGGATACGGAATACAACATCACGACATTTCTAAAATGTGCATTATCAGCGAAATATTTTTACTATGGAATGGTGCTCCGTCAACACTCTGTTATCCTTAAATGACCCGTAATTTCAATGATGTGTAAATAAACATTATTAAATCTAGATTATGTACTTTGTCGATAGAATATTTGAGCGGGAAAATTTCGACTATGATATTTAATCGCATAGATTTTAATTTAAAAATACTGACTTCATATTAACCACCTATTATTAAAATTTTAAAACGTTACTACAATGAAAATAATTTACGTTATTTAAACAATCCCAAACTGCAAAAATTTTAATTGCGCGCGAGCGTAAAAATCACGTGACAAGCTGCACTAGTATTTTTGTATATCCAAATTTGGAATTCCAAATTAATTAATTTGAATTTTGGTATTTTCTCAATTATTTATCATCTATAAGGAGCAGAATTTTTTCAGCTTGTAGGTAGATCATTCCTATGAATCATTGTGTTATTTTTGAAATAGTTTTTTGACCGTATACCGTCTAATTTTATTTACTTGCATTTCAGTAGAAAATGAAGAGCGAGGTAAAACAATTTCGGTTGCGTAATTATTTGGAATATATTATACTATCCATATATACTGAATCTGCTCCTTAAGGGTAACCTTATAGTTCTTATTTTTATTGGTATAGTGCTATAGAGCAACCTCAATCTCAATCTGTTAATTACTTAATACTCCAGCTTAATTTTCAATTTCACTTGTTATATTTATGTTTTACATAATAACTAACCGCACTGACATATTATGATTATTTTATATATATACGCTTATATACGCCACCCCCAGTTTTTATCCTAATTATGATGATATAATAGGTTCTTTCCAACGGACGGTTCTAGAGCGGTAATCGGACTGTTGAGCATGCGCGTTAATATATATCCTTTCCAATCACAAAACTTACAAGTTCGGAATTCTGAAATTACCACTAAACCGTTTTCCAACCACATTCGGAACTGTAACAGACCTGTTATAGAACTGTTCTAGCGGTCCTTGATACCAAGCGAATCCGATTACAGGTTGTGAACAGTAACAGAACTGTGGGTTGGAAAGAACCTAATAAAGTTACTTTCTTCATCATCTTTTGCGTTATAAACTCTAGGTTATTTTTAGTTAAGTTATTAACCGACAGTGCCATCTTTTTAACTGGTTGATTGCAGGACATAAATGCAAGTAAATCTGTGAATTCCCGCGTTCTAACAGTGGATTTAAATATCATATGACCTTGATATATAGCGATGAAGATAAAACTTAAGCTTCTAAATAAAGCTTTAAAATTGACAATGGTTTTATATTTTCTGCTTACAAGTTAATATGTAATCAATAACAATTCACTTTATCAAAAATTGCCTGTCATTGCGATTGTTACTGTCATCAATAAATTTTTATTGAGATGTACACATGCAACGTATGTACTACATAAATCGAATAATACTCACAAATAGAACATAACACATAACATGTGTTTCAATAATAAGCCATAAATATTTTCATATTCTTAAATTCATATTATTATGTAGTATGTATGTAGACTGATTAATATAGTTTTGGATCAAAACTATATGGACTTCCCTATATTATTTTATCCTTAATGCCGAGTTTCGTTCATTTGCGATTTCTTGAATCCTTTGGATCAAGAATCTAAGATAAAATATTTCTATATTGTCACTTTATAGCGTTTTACGCATTGCGATTCCCAATTTCGACAGTCTTCGGTCCTTCCACTCCCTCTCGCTAAGTTGTCTCTCACTCATTGACATTCTGATTCCTTGTTCCCAGTCCTTCCTTGGCCTTCCTCTGAACTATTAAAATATTTGTATTCCCTCAAACAAAAAGAAGACAAAAAGTACCAAAAGTGACACTTCAATGCTCGTCAGGAACTGTTCATAATAGTCCACTTTTAATGTCAATCGGAGAACAAATTATTATTTTTAAAATCACGAATAAAACCCCTCTCTCGATTTTATTCTGCCTTCGCTGCTTTGGTATTTATAAGGAACTTATAATTCTAAAAATCTTGTAATTGTTATTGCCTAGGTTGTGCGGCCTAAATGTCGCATTAGGGGAATACCACTGTAGACCGAAATTTGTCAGCTTTTCCTTGGCTTACCCCCATTTGAAATATTGCGGCACTTAGAAATTTAATAAGGTTAGAAGTAAAATTAAATTAAAAGTAAAGGAAGCGGTCATACCTTGGGCAATTAAGTGCTTCTACAGGTAATGCGAAACGCTCGGTTCGAATGCGGGCAGCGTAATAATTTTATTCTAACCGTCTCTCCTCGGCAGGCAATGACAAACCACCGAGGTAATCTGCCAAGAAAATCCACCTCGAAATTAAGTGTATTACTACCTGTGGTTCGGAGCCCATGTTAAACAAGTAGGTCCTCTATGTATGTGAAAACAATTTGAACGCATATCACCTGCATAGGAAGAGATGGGTCACCAAACCCTCATTAGGGTAAAAGGACTGAGAAAGTAGAAGTAAAATTCGCGATATATCGCAATAAATTACTGAGTCAGTGAACGTTACGGATCTAGATATTATTTTTGAATATAAAATAATAATTCAAAGCAAAGGAGAACTAACTCGCATTTTTGTAAAAATATTCTCGTTTATGGCACAGAATTCCCAACCATTTTATCAATATAATATGCCAAAATGTTACTCTTTCCAATGGTAACAAGTGACTATGGCTGGTTTATGTACTGGTATAGCTGGTTTGTGTAGAATAATTTCATTCCCACCGAAACGTATTGCAATAAAACATCAGAAGGTTAGTCCGTGTTTTCTTTCATTACCTTAATTATTTTTGAATAGTGGGTTATTTTCGGTGTGAACTCTTTAATGCAAACCGCTACTGATTAGTACACATTGCCTAAGAAATTATTTTGCCTCAGATCTTCGACATTGAGTACTATATTACGTAGATATAATATATTATATGATACGTTTATACGAACATGTTTACGAATGGTCACGTTAAACGAAAGGTCAGACAGACATAGTACATTGTTTACTAGATATAGTATTACCCTAATAGTACCCAGTTTGATGTTTATTCGCTGTACGGAATTTTAAAGTTATGGACATGACTTATATAGGAACATTCAAAATTTTGCATTAGATTAAACTTTAAAAATTAACTAGTTAAGTAAGCTTTCGGCAGGTATATTTTATTTATTGTTTATTTAACTGGTTAATTTTTTATATTTAATTTAATATTAATTTTCAATAATTAACAACATAACAAGTTAGGGAAAGCCTAGTCAAAATGGAAGTTTGGCTACAAAATTTTTAATCGGTTTGCTCTTCATTTTAAATCAAAAATATGTAAATTTGGCTGAACGAATTAGGTGGAAATTGGACTTACAGTTTGAAAGATGATTGTTCCAGATGACAAATATAAACTTTTGTTTAATAATATACTACATAAACACTGTGTAGCGTACAAAAATTTAATGAAAAATTTATTATAAATTTAACTAAAACTTAATTAAAAGCGAAACAATGTTATATAGCTTTTTATCACAATAAATCGATAAGTATTCTAATAAATTTAAATTGATGTACATTTTTAGATTTGCACATACCTTCTGGAGATGAAAATTGGCCCGAATGGGCGATTTAACTATACATCATATTACATATAGTACGTACATATGTGACAAATTAAATTATTTTGGTAAAATCGTATTTACTCAAATTATGATTGTCATATTCTTACTTTATACTGGACAATGTAGGATATTATTGAAATAGTTTATTTACTTATTTATCACATTTAAATGCAGTGTAATTACAATTAAAAAAAAGACGTATAATCACCCTATAACTTTATGTAAGATTACAAGTCGGAATTAATTTGTCAACAGAGGATAAAATACGATTAACATAAAAAGTAATTCGATCCACAGTATATTTTACTTCGTCGCCCCTCTTGCTGATGATTAGTGGGTGATTGGCGAGGTAGGGATTATAGAATATTGCATGAGAGAGCAGGGGTTGAAGATATGAGGGTATCCTCTTGCAATGTCAGCGCTTATGAAGAAACTGAATAATGCTTGGGTGGAAAAAACCAATCTCTTAAAAAGTCAATCACTCATATGCACTCCACCACCGCACCAACAGCAATAATTTTTATGGATACATATTTATGAGATAATTGAACATTATTTTAATTTACGTTATACTTTCGCGACTTTTCTAATCTCGTAAATTTCGACTCATTTAATCTTTAATGGTCATTGAAATTTATCATAAAGTTGGTACCTAACAAGATTAAATGTGAATGAATGAATATTAAAAGAAATACTATAACAAGGTTTTTGAGATGATTTTGTCATTATGCCTTCAAGAGAAAACAAAGTAATTAGAAACGTACCATTATCCGTGTTAGTGTAGTTAAAATTTTGAAATATTACTTTAATATAAGATTTATATTAAATTTATATCAAGTAGAAGATACTCAAATCTTATTATCCATATTAAAATCAAATCTAATTTGACTTTATATTAAAGTTTTAATGTAAAAGTGTTGTTGAGGCTGATAAAAATTATTTTAATTTTGAATAAGCAATTTGAGATGTTGTAACTTTTGCAGGATCAAAAAGCTATCCGACCCTCTACAAAACAAGGAATTGGAGTTTATAAACGTGAAATTTGTTTTTAACTTTATTTTTAATCAATCGATTTTGTAGTTTTTCCTTTGACCAAAATAAATTTTAAGGCATAAATTTATTTTTCAATTTTATTATTAGAATTTGTAATTAACCTGAACGTACAAAGAAAATTTTACAAAACATATTTTCTTTTGCAAGTTACATCGGTTATTCTGAACTTGGAAAAAATTATAAGTTGATTAAGAATGACAGACCGACGACGTGACTATCCAATGTTTTTTCAATCTCCCAAACTTCCTCACGCTACCTTTATTGGGGTAGGAACCATCTTATCACTTACGTTTAGCTCTTTCGTATTATTGTTTTAAAATAATATTCATCAAAATCTTAATTATTAATTTTATATAAATGAAGTAAGCTTTATTATAATTAAATAACAGAAGTTTGGATAAATGGAAAGTTTAATTAATAATTTAATTTTGACAGTGCAAATCTGATACGGTAAAATCGTGAATAAGATCCAAAAACATATCATTTTCTTTAAGGTTTTTAATTTTAATTTATTGTTTTTTGCTAGTTTTTTATATAACTCTGTTCTGAAGACGGTCCTGGTTGATGATTTTGAAATGTTATGTTGGAAAAATAATTTTAATTTAATTAATTTTTAAACCTTTGTACATTTTTGAATTAGCAATATTGAAACCAAAAATACGAGGAAAACGTTTATTTAAAGCTGATATTTAGTGTGTTCTATAAAGTAGGATAACGAAATACAATTTACTGTATCATTAGGTAAACAGCAAACAGCGTGAGTCCGCCGAGGCTACCGCGATTCCAATAACGTTGATAATGTCCAACCCGGACTAGAGTATCGAATCCGCTATTTGCAATTAATTATATAAAATGCCTAAAAACCAACAATACAGACACAAATCACACGTACATGTAGATACTACACGTATTGGAAAGATCCATGAGGAAAATTTACGAGCGATCATATATTTATTCAGTAATTCAATTCCTTTACCCGGTAGGTGGGTATCAGAAAATGTATCAGCGCAAAGAATGGATAATCTTGATTTTGAATAAAACTGTTTTGCAGCTGTGTAAATAAATCAAATTTGTCTATAATTGTGTTTTATTATATTATTAATATTTTATACTTACCAAATTTATTACCATGATCCGAACTCGGAAAACCAATTTCAGGACCACCCACAACAAGTACTTACTCGTGATGACTTGTGATATACAATTTAAAGAAATTAATCGCCACCAGAGACTTCTTTATACCGATTCCCTCACCCGCAGTCATTTCTATTCATTTTTTTAAATATGCATAATTTACCTTTATATTACGGGAACCCCCCACATTTAAATGTGCTACCGTTAAAAGAAAAATCTTTTTATAATCGGCATTAAACAAAACCGCCATATACGAAAGTTGGCAGAGATTCACGTTTGGGTCTGCCAAAATGAAAGCTCATAAAAACTATCTTTACATTTAAAGTTATTTCAACAAAAACCTTACGTGCCTGAAAAAATAAACACTTAAATTTGTTTAAATTTCAAAAATCAAAAGTAAATTTAAAAGTTGTGGGAAATTATTATTACAGCCCTAGAAAGTTGCGAGACTGCAGCCTGAGCTAAATACATCAGACGAAGGCCGAGCATTGCAGTATACACGTAAATTACAGCTATGCTATCCTCGGTACGCGACAACTCGGCGACGGTCAACTCGGCGACGCCACTGGTAAATTCTAAACCGGTTTAAAATAATATACAACCTTACTCCTTTTTAGTTCGACTTACTGTTTTTTAGAAGGGTTGTTTTTTAAAAACTTGTTTCTATTAATTTTTTGCAATTGTCATTTTTGGCTTAAAGTACGGCTCTGACCGCTGATTTCCGTTATTATTTTGTTAAATTTTTGAAATTTATTCATCCATTCATAATATAAAATTAAAAGTCCCACATCACGGGACTTCTAAAACTTACACACTTCTACATTTCATTTTGCAATTTTGCAAATTTTTTCTGTGTGAAGATGAATAACTCCGATATTTCAACGCAAAGAGATAATCAAAAATACAATTGGGACGGTTATATTTATAATAAAGATAAAGTTAATAAACAAGGCTCTATTCAGTTTTGGCGTTGTGAGCGCTGTGACGTTACATCGTCGATGGTTCTTTTCATTCTCTTCGAATTGAACATACATTCAGTACACCGGGAAATATATCAAATGTCACAGTGAAAACCGATACAACAAGTGCAAAACGCCTTGCCAGCACAACGATGGAAAATCCAGCACAAATAAGAGCACGAGTTGTTGAAAATATTTCTACTGCAGCGCAAGGTAAGCTTCCAAGTAATGACCTTATGTGCACAAACATACAAAGAGTAAGAGTAAAAACTTTAAATGCACCCGCGAATCTTTAATTATACCGGAAGAGTATTCTCATTATGAGTACAGCTCTGAAAATTTTGGGTGTTTTCTTCTGGCAGATTCTGGAAGAGAGCACAACGAGAGAAGAGAGAGGAACCTTCATAGGCATCACCCCAAACTGGGATGGTAGTGTGAGATTCTTACTCACTAAAACCCCCTCCTCGGTGACAGCCGGATTCACCTCTCGGTATTTCTTTAGCTGTCAACTTGCGATGTTGTTGTGTAATATCCTTATTATTCCGCCCTTTCGGCGGTCTGCGTTCTATGTTCGGCTGAAATGGGAAAAACCACTCCTATCGATGTTCTTTTTGCTTCTTTCGGATGGAGTGAGAATACCGCTTCCGCCTTGTTATCGATAAGGGTATTTGTTAGTCTTCGTGACCTGAACACAGAGCTGCTTGGATGGCCTTGTCGTCGTCCAGCTTGGTACGGATGATCTCAGTTAAGGCATCAGCAACTCTGTCCCAATCATCCTTTGACGATAGCATTTCTGTTACTAGGGTGGTCTTCGATGCCGTATTTGTTTCTTACTTCAAACCAGTTCGAGCAGTCTAAGATGGTGTGGTATGCGTCGTCATCCTCCTCATCGCAGTAGAAGCACTCCGGCGATTCTTGTCGTTTGAAGCGGTGGAGGCAGGAGTTGAACCACCCGTGTCTGGTCCGAGCTTGGGTGACTTCGTTCTCTCGACCCATGGTTTGATGTCTGGAATAAGGAGTCTCGTCCAGGCTCCTTTCTCTCCATGGGACCATCATTGTTGCCACGCTTCAAGGAGGACTTCTGCTTTCTCTCCTGCTCGCTACCGACCTACATAATTAATAATTTCATAAACAAAATAAAATATTACACAGGTTCCACTTTACGGGGTGCTATAGGAGTTGGCCGTCGCCGAGTTGTCCGGCTCCGTAAATTACGACTATGCTATCCTTTAGCCAAGAAGTTTAAGGTTTGGTCATGGTATGTGTATGCAACAATAACATCATAGTATAATAATTATAATTCTTGATGATTTAACAATTTTTTACCAACTTAGTGGTTTGTATTTGCTACAATTCGTACCATACAAAAAATTTAGTAAAATGCAATGTATTTTATGAATATTTATACAATAAACAAGAAGGGTTTATTATAGGTATACTATAGCAATTAGCGTATGATCATTTGCGAACGAAGTGATTGTACGCCTTCTACGCCAATATCAATCATATAAAGTCAACATTTACATTTCTGCAATATTATAATGTATATGAATAGTATTACGTGGTATTACCAATAATACCCCAAAATAGCTTTATCAATTAATTTATGATTTAAAATTTTCCAGTTCATTTTTCAATAAATTTAATGATATTGTTCTTTTCAACGTATTACCTGACAAGATTCAAATTGTACAGTTTCTATAATTATTGCTTTTGCATATCTACTAATTGAAATGTTGTCATATCAGCATGTTACTGTAACCACACTGACCATTCAATTACATAATTCCTAAGATATCATACAATAACCGGAACCATAATATACAATAACTGTCCGTATACCATAATTGATTTGTTATGCTTGTTCGGTGTAGGTAAATATTACTTTTATCGTTATTTACTAACAACCTTAGTTATTATTATCTATAGACGTAACGTTTATACGGTAGAGCAAATGTCTTATTCGTCATCCTTTGTAACTTTTCAACATTGTCATTTTTTAGGTTTTATTTCAACGGAAAGCATAAAGCTGTGAAATTTATATGGAGAAATACGCGTTTGGTTAACATACAGATTGTGAAAATTTACTACTAAAATAACCGTTTAATCATCCAGCCTGAGAAAAAATACCGGCGAATAAACAACATCTGAACAGCTTCTACTGTTTGAACGTGAATTGAGGTGAACGTGTTTACGTTAACAAACCATAAACATTAGCCGAGTTGAAAGTCAATACCCAAAGCGAAATAGCTGCATTATCGATATACGTAATATAATGAAAATGCTTTAAAAAGAGTCCGGTTGTTTGAATCAGTCCAACCGTAGGATCATCCAATATAATTTTTAAACAAATAGGGTGCCTTATTGTACCTTGCACAAGTTGGTTTGTTGAAACAAATATGCTCACCTCCGTTTAGTAGTTAATTTGTTCCGCTCTGTAATTATTATTTTACTGTGTATAATTATTTATTTATAGCAACAGTCATATATTAGCAATTAAGTTAGTTCTTTGACTGCTAATTCCGAGGTATAAGAGTTTGATTAAAAACGTGAAGTTTTAAGTTTGAGGTGGTTCGGATCCCACGTTAGACAGCACAGATACCCTATACATGTTCGAACTCACATTATATTAAAATGTTATTACTTATGTACGTTAAATTTACGTACCCATAATGACCTAAATGAAGTAGAACGTAATGTTGGTCTGTGTTTCACTCGCGACAACCGGTATGATTAATAAAATCGACCATCGTCCTTCTTCCAATAGAATTTATAGCTTAATAGATTTTAGTTTCCTGCCATTATTTCATGTTGATTTATAAAAGTGGATTTTATTAATTTATATGTGCGTAAAATAATTGAGTCCATCTAAATTTTACAAAAACTGAAAATTAAAATTAATAAATGCATTTTTGATTTATCAGTCTGCATTCAGCCTTAGTAGACGACTATAATGTAGCCGGAGCTCAGAGACGAAATGGCTCTAAAATCTTTTTGTGGAAAAAATTGTTGCTGGTACAGCCCATAAATAAAAAAAGTCTTGTTTTATACTTATATTTACAAAAATATGTCAAAAAATGACCTAATTTGTATACGGTCTATGTGGAATTTTCCACATTGCCAGTCCGCTCCTACAGGCACCTGACGTAAGATTGTGACAAAATCAATGAGGAATAAAGGAACCAACATAAGTGTACTTGTGTGACGCTGTGTTACCTGTGTTTTCCATACCCCCGGTATGCAGAATTGTGGTGTAGAGGTAGATTTATAAGAATTTTTTAATTCTGTACACTATAAATGGGATATAATAGGCAGACGACAGTATTTAAAAGGCACGATGGGTCGATGTGTAGAATATTTAACCTACTTTGAAATTTTAATGAGTGATTTGACAGGTGGAATAAAAATTTTGCGACAATGCAGAGCGAGTTTTAGTCGCACTTGATGTTTGGTATAAAGGACTTAAGTCAATAAACACAAGTTTACAGTAGAAGAAAATTAAATTGTTTTTACCGTTTAAAAAAGATAAATTTCGCACCAAGTTTATAATATTTTCTCTCACACTCTTACTTTTGTGATTAGATAATATCAAATCACAAAACGGTCCTTTTTATACGGTAAAAACAACTTAATTTGCTTCTACTGTAAACTTGTGTTTTTTGACTTAAGTCCTTTATACCAAACATCAAAGTATTTTAGTTTAGCATAAGATTCAGTTAATTTTTGGAAACGGTGCGGTGGTCGAATTTGGGGATCGTCCATTGAGTCCGGCGACGTGTAATAGTTTTGGATATCTATGCAAAGCTTAAGTTTTGTGGAGGTTGTAAAATACTTCTACTTAGTCTGGGAATCATTTCGTTAGAAGAAAACTTGTTTTGGATTGTGATAATACCACAGAATGTAATGATTTGGGGTTCGGATTTTTAACACTGACCGCGAAATTGAAATTTCCCTATAGAAATGGCTTAATATTTCGATCAAAAAAGTCTTTAGCTTTAATATAAATAGCGGATCATTAAGTTTAAATGGAAAAAACAACAAAAATTTAAGTAAAAACATATACCCGGCGCTCGGAATGGCTGCCGGCCTATTCTGCAATCAAATTGTCTCCGCCCCTAACATGAAATTTAGCAAACATTGGGGTAATTATCAGACTTTTTGGGTATATTTCGGTCCGAATGTGCCCCTGACGTCGGGTCGTCGCGGACGTAAAAATAAAAAAAATCCGAAAAAAGTGCGAAAATCGGAAACTTTCATATCAGGGGCTACAAGTCGCGTAGCGTCAAGCTCGCATACTGGCATCGTAGTCCCCTGTCGGAACGAGTGAAAATTTTTCGCTCGGATTTGATTTTTTCTTTCAGATTCGGATAGGTGGGGGTGTGATTAGTAGATTTAGTAAAAAATATTAGCAAAAAAAATCGAAAATTACCCGTGTATTAACGAAAAAATGAAAAAATAAAAAAAATTTTCTTTCGATTTTTGAGGTGTGCATTCGATTTGGAGGTAATTCCATTGTCAAAACCTACACCTCCGGAACGCCGGCGCCGCTCCGCTCTGCACTCCTCCGGGCGGTTTTGACAATGGTTTACTGGGCTAAACATACGAGAAGCGCCTTCGATCAAGAAAACCGGAAAAAAAGAAACCGGGATGTTAGAGAACCTTGAAATAGCATTAAAAAGTATATTTGCGGTATGCCGCAGTTCCCTTTTACGCTTAACCCCCAAAAAAACGCG
This sequence comes from Podabrus alpinus, assembly GCA_932274525.1. Lineage (NCBI taxonomy): Eukaryota > Metazoa > Arthropoda > Insecta > Coleoptera > Cantharidae > Podabrus > Podabrus alpinus. Next base: position 58,329,453 of record OW026457.1, on the reverse strand, counting down.
TAAAAACAAAAAATAATAACCTTTCATCGATGTTACAGGTACGAGAGACGTGTTGCATCTGCCGCTCCGTAAATCGCTAAGTTTAAGAGTAATACTTTCTGCACGTACCGTCAACAAAATGGGTGAGATTCCGCCCCGCGCGTCGGTGAACGGCTAAAATTTACGATTTTTAAAGTAATTTTTTTCATATTAAAATGCCCTCATCCGCAAATTTTATAATTTAATACCACTCTATAAACCTTAAACTTCACCATAGTTAATAGGAAAAAATCAGTTTCAGGGTCAGGGTTAGCGTACTCTACCCATGATTTGATGGCCTTAGTTTATTAAAATTTCGAAGTAATCAGAATTCCAAGACACGAGGAATTCGGGAGGTTATTTTGACTCTAAGAAAATTATACGTATCATAAAAGTAAGGAATTCTTTTGTATACGATAAATGGTACTACCAGTGAATTATACGAGGTCGTTGGAAGTATCACATATTTAACTGCGAGGACACTTACGAAAATTTGTAATGCGGGTAGGAACTTGACCAAACAATAGTGACAATGCTTTCGCAAGGATCAATTAAATTTTTAAACAAATGGCAGAACTTATAAACGGCAACAATTAAAAAAATCAGAAATATTTTTGATTTTTTTATTTATTACGAAGACTCTTTACGTCGTAAAGAGTCATTTTACGTCTCAGGTAGCTTGCTAGGCTAGTCTTTCGATGTGCCTGCATCCTGTTTTTATTGTTATGATGGCAAATCATTAACACAGGGGCACCGACGGCTTTACGTGTCTCACGGAAGACTGTCAAGAAATTTTTTAGACTGTATCCGGAGTCGAACCGGGGAGCCTTGAATTAGCAGTTGATATCGCTAACATTCAGGACATGACCGTCATCGGTTTAAAAGTTAACTTATTTAATCTGTACTTCAGCTGTACGGCTGTACTTCACTTTTTGAAACCACATATTGGTGTTTAAATTGATTTGGTACAATAAAATTATTAATAGTACAATTATTAGTATGTTGTATTGGGTCAAATGACATTGATTTCAATTTTCAATTATTTTCAATTTGTATAATTTTTACAAGATGGTCGAACAGATATTGATAAGATATTGTCGTGTTTTCTTTAGAAAATTTACTAAAATTTAAATATTATTTGTTATTCAAAATTACTGTTGGCGATTTTATATTTCTATTGACACTATGTTTGTTTTACGGTGAGAAGCAACGCGGGGGGGGGGGATCTACAGCAGAGTCGGAGAGAAGTTGTTGGTTCTTGAGCCTCGCCTGAGCAGGTATGTTAAAATTTGAATAAAATTTTTGAAATAAAGTAGTAATTTAGAAAAGTGCTTAAATATTAAGTTGTAAAATTATTTTAGCATTGGATGAAAAGTGAAATAATAAGTGGATGATAATAAATTTGTGTTTGAAAAGAGATGGTGCACATTTGGAAGACGCGCGAAAGGATAGCAGATGGTTTCGTTAAAACCATATGGTTTGACGCAACAATATTTTACAACTTTAAAATTAAAATTAAAAATTTATAAAATTGAGAAGACCATATCAATATACTACGTAATATTTACAAAATTTTGATACATTAACGAAAACACGACAATATAGACATAGTAGAAGAAATCAAAACGTTTTTTAAGAAATACTTGTAGTAGGCTAGAAAACGGTTTAATGAACCAAGGCTGTCGTGTTTACTGAACACATGGATTTTCTGAATCCATATAGCACCAAAATTATTATCCGCGTCATATTTGTTTATATTATACATAAGCGAAGGTTTATTAAGATGATGCACTGTCTATATACACTCCTAAACCCTTTGATAGAATTAAACTTAATTTTGATAAGCATATAACGGATTTTTATACCTCATATCCGTTATCAATCAACCTACAGCAATAATTTGTTGAACACTGCTATTTCATTCAAATCTATTGAGCACTCCCATATTTTTCGTGTCTTTCGTAGAGAGCGCATGACGACGGCCATGCTGGTGGATTATCTTCACTTTTGTTCCGGGCAGCTGAGCGAGTAGTTCTAAAAGTGTGCGTAGTTGTAATCAAGTGAATTTAATTGCGGGTGCAAGTATAAATTAGTATACCGAGTTAATTCTACTTCAACGTCGAGTGCACGAGGGTGAGATTGGCACATATTTTTTGGAATACGGAGGTTGCCGTATTATTTTTTCGTTTAAACATCTGGCCGTCCACCATTATTTGTACATCGATTATCTTTTCGATCCGGTTACAATCTGCGCATGCTAGAGCGCCCTCTTTGGGGATTGAGTTGAACAAGTATTGTCAACAAAAGCTACATCGAGCTACATCTATTCAACATCTAACCGCTTTTGTTAATTCCGTGAAAGAGTCTTGATTGTCGTGTCCGTTGCCTGTGCTATCGTCGAACTGTCATATTTGTTGTGGAACGACCCGCCAATTAACCGGGCGAGCCAACGTACTGCGTGACATTGGAATTGGATTTTGCTGGAACCAAATAATACCAGAGTATATTGGAACAACTCTCTGGGGTGGAAAGTCCAGCCATAGTTCTGTTGCCAAGTCGTGGGGTCGCTGCGAGGACGTCATCACAAATAGCGTGCGGTCCTTTCTTAGTGATTCGAGGCTTAGCGGACCAGTCAACAACAACACTCGTGTGCAATCCATCCAGGCGGATTTGGGGTACCTGTCACCAATATTTTGTGAGCTTTCTGAGTACTCAGGTGAGACATTTTTACTACTATTTCTGTTTGGTTGTGATTGCAACATATCTTTAACGAGTAAATTTTTTAACGTCATTAAGAGGTTCTATTATTTTGACACCTCAAGTTTTGTAGTTCACTGGGTCTCCCTCACGGGGAGGATTGCTTCACGCTTTGTGTTTTTGGCCGACTTCCATCAGAAGTCAGTATTTACTTATATTTGCCACCGAAGGTTGTTGCCACCGTTGTGTATTTTTGTGTACATTTTTGATTGATTTTTGTGATCATTAAATTGTTCTATTTAAACCGTATTTTATTTCCCTGGAAGAGGGGATACCTTTAAGCCTTTTCAGTGAGATTAGAGATCTGGACCCACGTCCCTCGCAGACCGACGTTACCATCAGAGGAGCTAGTCAATTCCATCCAGGGCTCCCCACGTTAAAAAGTGAGGTGGTTTTCCACTTCGCGTGGGAGGAGATTTCTCAAGCCTGCATCAGCGGGAGAGGGGCTTTTCCTTCTCACTGGCGCCCAACGTTTTTAGGGGACTCCTGTATTGCTTTGTCTCACTTGGGGTTGTCTCAGTGGCACCCTTAGTTGATTGTTGGCGAGGGTTCGTGATCTCGAACATCGAGCTGAAAAGGTTTTTCACTCATACGGTGACACAGGTGGCGACTTCTGTAGGTGTGTGTAATAACTTTGCTTTCAGCGACCCGTTCGACGGTGCAAACTTGGCTGGACTGATTAGTAAGTTTTGTTTTTTTGAAACTAGTCACGTCGGGCGAAGGCTACGCTACGTACGGTTATTGTGCGTATGTTGTCATTTTTGTGCGACAAATTTTGCAGGTTTATGCGAAGCAGGGCAGTACTATACGGCACGACATATTTTATTTTATTTATTATTACACCTTTTTATTGCACTTGGCAAATCGGGGTTCGTGTATTGTTATATCACGAGTCGTCTTATCGGTGAAGAACCATTTGTAAGCTGCGTGTTGGCTAGCTTTGTTTGTGGGTTCTGTCACTGGCCATAGCGACTACCCGGGCTGTTGCCAAGGTGTGCATTTGGTGGGATTTTAATTATTTTTCTTAATTAAGTATTCCTGTTGTTGTTGGGTGTAATAATTTTAATATTTGTTGAGATCATACTGGTGAGAAACCATTTTTCTTATATTTATCGATCAGTCTTTATTGTGCATGAGATACCGTGTTGTGACATTTCCTTATTCACTGTGGGTTCGAATATATATTTTAACAATTTACCAGGGTTTAAAGAAGCGATTTATTGCGCTTTATTAAGAATTCGCGTCGGCGAGAAACCTTTTACCGTGTGAATTTCCAATTTCATTCATCATGCCTAAGAGAGAGTACGCTATGAATTTGCGAGCAGAGGAGCTCGATATAGAATTCTTTATGCGGGGTTTGTCCATTGATGCAAAAACGGTACCGGAAAAGCGCCGAGAGCTAGCGATTATCAATCGGTCCGAACTGTGTACATCAAGACCTACCATTTTAAAAAACAAACCCTTAGATTTAGCGGCAGAAATAAATTTATGTAAGGGAAACATTGACGAATTGATGGGTGTGGTAACACGTCTAGAGACCTTGCCTAACCTCGATCTGTTGCAAAAGACATTCGATAGAATGGCGCATTATTCCACTCGTTTAGAAGCCCTAGAGGAATCGGCTAATGAAGCACGACAACCGCTTTTACATAATTTAAAATTAATGCGCGAGAAACTTGAGTCTATTTTGCAAAAACAGTCGGTGGGGGGCGAAGTTGAACATCCGGAAGTCGAGGAACCCTTACATAATCAGCTGTTAGGCACCCCTAGAGGACAATCCTCCGTTATATCACCTAGAGCTGATGTGGAAATTGATAATGACCGGCATAGCGCCGAATTAACAGCTATTTTAAATCGGTTGGTTGACCGCGATGTGGGTACCGCAAAGCAAGTACCGGTATACAAGTGGAACCTTAAGTTTCATGGTACTGGGGGGTTTGCGGAAGTATTCGAATTTCTGGACCGCGCTAGCGAGTTGTCGAGGTCGCGGAACGTTTCGGAACAACAACTTTTCAGCCATGCGGTTGAGTTTTTCTCCGGTGAAGCACTACGTTGGTTTCGAACAATAAATTCAAGGGTTAATAATTGGGCAGAATTGCTCAATGAGCTTAAACTTCGTTTCTTATCGCGAGATTTTATGTCTGATTACGAGGATCAGATAAGGAATAGGAAACAACAATCCAACGAGTCAGTGTTTTCTTACTTGGAGGTCATGTCCGAAATGTTTTCGCGATTGTCGCCCGTTCCTGCGTTAGCTAAGCGTCTTTTAACAATCCGAAAGAATATGCTTCCGAATATTTCTCTTGCAATGGGTACCAACCCCATTTTAACGATGGAGCAATTGTCCGAGGCTGCCGTTTCAGCCGAGGAATTAATAAAATGGACCTCTACTTTCGAGGCCACGACTTCAACGCTGGAATCTCCTGCGGCGGCGACGGTTACGCCCGGACCCTCTAAAAAGAAATACCCCGGTGCTTGCTGGAATTGCTCGGGTCCCCATCGATTCACATATTGCGATAAACCCTTGGGAACATTTTGTTTGAGATGCGGACGTAAGGGGGTCACAACGGGTAGTTGCCCGAGGCGGCATTTAAAAAACGCTTAGGGGCGAGGCGATGTCACGGCGCATCCCTCAGGCGTGCCCGAAAAGCCGAAGCTTTAACATGGGGGAAATGGTTGGGGCGTGTTCGCGATTTTTGCAGATCGGATCCGCGCGCTTCCGCCATATTTTCTCATCCTACATCAGATGCGCGACCTTTTGTCAATTTGACAGTGCGTGGGATCAGCTTGACTGCTCTTCTTGATTCAGGAGCTTCACTATCCGTTCTGGGTACGGAGGCTCATTATATAATCGACCAACTCGACTTAAGTTTTAGGCGTGGTGCGGCGCTTTCACTGCGTTCGGCGGACGGTACTCCCCAGGATGTGTTGGGCCAAGTTGATATACCCATCACGATATGTGGGGTTACAAAAAGCCTGAGCGTGGTGGTATGCCGTAGCATTAAAGTTGGCCTGACTCTTGGAGTCGATTTTTGTAAACTTTTTGGCGTACGCGTTGATTTTAGACGCGACGAATTTTTAGTTGGAGAGGTTAATTCATTGGAGGCAATTAAGTCTCATCATGACCTCGACGTTGAGCAGCAAGTTGTTCTCACTGCACTCAAAGAAAAATTTAAGGGGATAGCTCATGACAGGTTGACACGTACCAACAAGGTCGTGCACATAATCGACACGGGGGATGCGCGTCCCATAAAGCAACGTTTTTATTCCCTTTCACCTGCTATGCAGGAAATTGCGCACAAAGAGCTCGATAACATGCTCGCGATGAACGTCGTGCGACCCAGTTCATCTGGTTGGAACTCACCTATGCTTTTGGTTCGGAAATCCGATAACACTCATCGTTTATGTTTTGACGGGCGAAAATTGAATTCGGTGACCCGTAAAGACGCTTATCCCTTGCCGAGATTACAGGACATTTTAATGCGACTTCAGGATGCGCGATTTTTAACATCCATTGACTTAAAAAAGGCATTTTGGCAGGTTCCTCTCTCTCCGGACTCTTGCGAAAAGACAGCGTTTACCGTTCCGGGTCGGGGTTTGTTCGAATACACGGTCATGCCATTTGGTATTTCGAATGCTCCGTCCACGCAGCAGCGGCTCATGGACAACATTTTTGGACCTCTCATTGGAGAGAAAATTTTTATCTACTTGGACGATATTATCGTCGTGTCAAACTCGTTTGACGAGCACATGAGTCTGCTGGAAGAAGTCCGTGAACGACTCCGGGACGCCAACCTAACTGTCAACTTGGACAAATGCGAATTTTGTCGGTCCAGTTTAACTTTCCTAGGTCATGTTATTGACAAGTCTGGACTCCACACTGATCCGGCCAAAGTGGAGGCTATCACCAGACTGACGAAACCATCTAACGTCACTGGCGTCAAACGATTCCTTGGGATGGTGGGGTGGTACCGTCGTTTCATCCCTAATTTTTCAACTTTATCTGCTCCCATTACTGAGCTTACCAAGGGTCGCATTAAGCGCCAGACCGTCAAATGGACTCCGGAAGCCGAAAAATGTTTTGATGACCTTAAGTCATTGTTGGTTTCGGCTCCCATTTTGGCTAGTCCTGACTTTCAGGAAAAGTTTTACATACAGTGTGACGCATCAGACCTGGGGTTGGGTTGCGTTTTGACGCAGGGTGAAGGGGAGAGAGAGCGTGTCATAGCCTATGCATCACGTACCCTGAATAAAGCCGAGAAAAATTATTCGGTTACCGAACGGGAGTGCCTCGCGGTTATCTTTGGGATAGAGAAGTTTAGACCATGGGTGGAGGGTACAGTTTTTACGGTTATCACCGATCATTACTCTTTACTCTGGCTCATGAACATGAAGGATCCCAAGAACAAGCTTGCGCGTTGGTCAATCCGTTTGGCACAGCATTCCTTCGATCTCCGGCATCGTAAAGGGAAATTAAACGTGGTCCCCGACGCCTTATCTCGCGAACCATTGAGCGTTTCATCTTTGGTATTTTCCGAGGGCGACTTGGACAGGTGGTACCGGCGCATGTTAGCGAAAGTAAATGAAACGCCAGATAATTACCCTGATTGGCGTATCGAATCAGGTAGGCTCTTCAAGCTGGTTGCCAATAAACACGATATTGCTTCAAACCTAGTTGAATGGAAGCAACTCATACCCAAGTCGCGTCGGAAGGACATTTTAAAACAATGTCACGATGACCCGACTTCAGCTCATTTGGGTATTTATAAAACTTTTTGTAAGGTTGGCGAACAATACTATTGGCCTAAGATGCGCGCTGATATTGCTCGCTATGTGCGTCGGTGCGCTGTGTGTTTGTCGTCCAAAGCTTGCCAGGGAGCTCGTTTTGGGTTAATGGGACGCGAAAAGAAAGTTAGGTTTCCGTTCCAATGCATATCCGTGGATCTTATGGGTCCCTTTCCTCGTTCGGCGAAGGGCAACACCATGCTTCTTGTAGTCTGCGACTGGTTTACGAAATTCGTGCTAGTTAAACCATTGAGACGGGCGACATCCAAGTCGGTATGTGAATTCTTGGAGAACGACGTGTTTCTTTTATTTGGCGTTCCCCAGATTTGCATGATGGATAATGGTGCTCAATTTATAAGCGCGGAGTTTCGGGAACTCATGACTAAATACAAGGTTTCTCATGTCTGGAGAAACGCTAACTACCATCCGCAAGTCAACTTCGTCGAGCGTTACAACAGAGTTATCGGGACGGCCATGAGGTCTTATGTAAAAAGCGATCATCGTACCTGGGATGTCGAAATATACAAAATAGCTCACGCTATTAGAGCCGCGACGCACGAAGTTACTGGGTTCACTCCTTCGTTTCTGAATCTGGGGCGGACCGTTCCAATTAGTGGAGATTATTACGGACGCATAAGGGATTTAGGGGAGGGTGACTTGGCTTTCGATGGTCGCGAGGGCGTTGCATTGGATATGCGCAAACTGAACGAGGTTTACGAGAACGTGACCAAGCATTTAAACGATGCGTACAAAAAGAACGCCGAACACTACAACTTTCGAAAACGGCCTGTTAGTTTTAAGGTCGGCGACGTAGTCTGGCGTCGTAATTTTGTTTTATCCAACGCTGGCGAAAAACGGTGCAGTAAGTTGGCACCTAAATATATTAAATGCAAGGTACGCGAGGTCACGGGTCCTCTAACCTATCGTTTGGTGAATGAGCGCGGTAAAGACGTGGGTATATTTCATGCGAAAGATCTCAAGCAGCATCCTGAGGGCGATGACGTTGGGAGCGTACAAGAGTTGAATAGGGGGTAGATTCACATTGCTTAGGGGGGAGGTTGGTGTAATGTATGTCACTAATTGGTCTATAAACATCTCAGATCATAACTACAGCGTGTTTCCTGTCGTCGATTCAATTTTTTTTCCAACTTGCGTTTTGAATCGTCTTCGTGCGGCCTCGGGGCGACATTCTAACTTATGATCGCTTTACCACTTGATCATGGCTTTGTTTGTGTTCCGTGTATTCCGTAAGTCAGTTTACTGACTCACCATTTCCGTGGGGTCAACAAGTCCCGACCCAAATTAGTTTTCGGTCTTGGCGTTTATGGGGGCCGTCGGACTCCTTGCCTTGTGCAGGAACAAAGGGAGCTTGTTCGGTTGCTTCATCGGTGGGATTTGGCTATACCTGCACGCCCTGCTTAGGTTAGGCGTGCCGTTGCACTGTTGGCAGTGGGGTTTGTCAATCCTTGCTGGTTGGTAGTCGGCAAGTCTTCCTCCTGTTACGGGTAGGGGGGGTCGTCGGTCGTATTTTCGTCGAGACCATAGTGCCTTCAGCCATTCCCCAACTGTGATCCCGGTTTTGAGAGAGAACCGGGTGAGTTTTTCACGTCTCTCAATGACATATTGTCATTCCCCGGGGTTAACCTTTCCTCCCATCCTCAAAGATGGCCTGGTGCCCGCTGTCTTCTCGCTTCGGTGGTGTGCGTTTGTTAGCTGGCGGTCCACGACGCGTTGTTTTCAACCATACGCGAGGACGAGCTATCGCTCATATCATCGGGGTGGGGACGCATCGGCCATTAGGGTTGTTTATCCTTCCCACAATTCCTTATTTCCAACTCCACTTACCTCAATCCTACCAAACATTCCTTCCTCTTTCACATTGGGAACCTTTTAAATTTTCCAGGGTTGGGTTCAGGGTATATTTTGTTTTTTTCTCCTTGGTTTTTACAACATAGCTAGTAATCATGACACCTAGATGCTAGCTATACCATCTTTTCTGAGGATCATCTTTGTTTTCTCATGGCAGTGTTTTTGTTGGTTTTCATTAACCGAGTATTAGATTTATTGGCTTCTTTCTGTATGTTAAGGTCGTTGAGTGCCTTGCATCAGAATACATAGTAAGTCTGTGGGGAGCGAGAGCGTTCCTTCGACTTCATAGGAGGGGTCCTATGTGTTCCCTTCTCTTAGTTGACAGTCAAGTGTTGTTTGAATCTTGCTGTTCAGCCCTTTTTTGTTTTGGTGCGGGTCCGATGCGAGCCGTGCGCTTATCATTCAATGATAATTCCGAATGGATGCGTTTATGCCATCGGAAAATTACATACAATTTTTTTGTGGTTTTCAATAGCGATTTACGCTTAACCCTTAGTTCACGCTTATGCGGCTTTCAAGGTGATGCGTCATCACTTTTGAGCTAATATTTATGATATTTTTTTGGAATTTTTTTATTCCACTGTCCCTGCCATGATGAAATCAAAGACTACCTATTACTACAGATTTTAATTTTATTACGATTGGAATTTTTACATTGAGCGAAGCGACATTCTTCTTTACCATTCAGCGGGCGCGTTTTGCGCTCACGGAAGACACTTAGAGATCGGTTGATTTTTTTGAGCCACAGGCGATTTTTTTGAGCCTTTAGCCCTATCATACCGGCAAAGACGCTTAGGGGGGGGGTGTATAACGGATTTTTATACCTCATATCCGTTATCAATCAACCTACAGCAATAATTTGTTGAACACTGCTATTTCATTCAAATCTATTGAGCACTCCCATATTTTTCGTGTCTTTCGTAGAGAGCGCATGACGACGGCCATGCTGGTGGATTATCTTCACTTTTGTTCCGGGCAGCTGAGCGAGTAGTTCTAAAAGTGTGCGTAGTTGTAATCAAGTGAATTTAATTGCGGGTGCAAGTATAAATTAGTATACCGAGTTAATTCTACTTCAACGTCGAGTGCACGAGGGTGAGATTGGCACATATTTTTTGGAATACGGAGGTTGCCGTATTATTTTTTCGTTTAAACATCTGGCCGTCCACCATTATTTGTACATCGATTATCTTTTCGATCCGGTTACAATCTGCGCATGCTAGAGCGCCCTCTTTGGGGATTGAGTTGAACAAGTATTGTCAACAAAAGCTACATCGAGCTACATCTATTCAACATCTAACCGCTTTTGTTAATTCCGTGAAAGAGTCTTGATTGTCGTGTCCGTTGCCTGTGCTATCGTCGAACTGTCATATTTGTTGTGGAACGACCCGCCAATTAACCGGGCGAGCCAACGTACTGCGTGACATTGGAATTGGATTTTGCTGGAACCAAATAATACCAGAGTATATTGGAACAACTCTCTGGGGTGGAAAGTCCAGCCATAGTTCTGTTGCCAAGTCGTGGGGTCGCTGCGAGGACGTCATCACAAATAGCGTGCGGTCCTTTCTTAGTGATTCGAGGCTTAGCGGACCAGTCAACAACAACACTCGTGTGCAATCCATCCAGGCGGATTTGGGGTACCTGTCACCAATATTTTGTGAGCTTTCTGAGTACTCAGGTGAGACATTTTTACTACTATTTCTGTTTGGTTGTGATTGCAACATATCTTTAACGAGTAAATTTTTTAACGTCATTAAGAGGTTCTATTATTTTGACACCTCAAGTTTTGTAGTTCACTGGGTCTCCCTCACGGGGAGGATTGCTTCACGCTTTGTGTTTTTGGCCGACTTCCATCAGAAGTCAGTATTTACTTATATTTGCCACCGAAGGTTGTTGCCACCGTTGTGTATTTTTGTGTACATTTTTGATTGATTTTTGTGATCATTAAATTGTTCTATTTAAACCGTATTTTATTTCCCTGGAAGAGGGGATACCTTTAAGCCTTTTCAGTGAGATTAGAGATCTGGACCCACGTCCCTCGCAGACCGACGTTACCATCAGAGGAGCTAGTCAATTCCATCCAGGGCTCCCCACGTTAAAAAGTGAGGTGGTTTTCCACTTCGCGTGGGAGGAGATTTCTCAAGCCTGCATCAGCGGGAGAGGGGCTTTTCCTTCTCAAGCACTATTATGACCATACAAAACACTACAGACTACATCTTCTGAACCTGGTAAACTTCATAAAAGCAACAATACCTGAATGATATCGAACTCAGTTATAACGAACAAAAATAAAAGCTTTGATTGTAATTCTGTACTTTGGTATTTGGATATAATAACGAATTCTTGGATATCATGAAGTCAATTAATTGCAAAAATAAATATTTTATTTAGATCTAACGAAATAGCAGGTCACTCATGTTTGGCACGTATCCGACACAAATGAAATAAGATAGCAGTCTTCAGACGGCGATTACTGGAATAGTATTAATACACATAATATATTGCGATATCGAGATACCACGTCAATGGAAGTACGTTATTTAAGATTCGGGAAAATTTTGTTATTAATAAAGCATGTGACTTATCAAAGTAATCAGAAAAACTTCGTCCGATACCAAGAAATTTAGTTCAAAGTCAAATGATTTGTAAAAAAAGGACATAAAGCAGGTTTGAATAAAATAAATTTAAAATGAAACTTTTAATAATTGTCTTTGTTGAAAAATGTTTAGTTATAGTAAATGAAAGATTGTTTAGTAATAAGAAAGGTATTTCAAAAGTTAGAATTCTGTTAATTAATTGATTAATGTAAAAATTTGTGTTAGCGTTAAATGTTAAATAAGTTCTTAAATCATTACGTGAGTTCGACGTGTCACAAGTTAATGAACTGTGAATGGAAATTTCATGTCCAGCATCTTTAATTATTCAACCACGAAGCACTTAGGAAGAAGTCAATCCAATCTGAAAATATAAAAATTTTACTTATAAAATTCCAACGAGTCACATTTGTGCTTAGTACAGACCTGTAACCTGAAAATTTCAATAATATTGATTTTCCAATCAACCAATACGAATGCGTTTACTCAAACATCGAGATTGCCATGAATTTCGAGAAAGAAAAATTAAAAACAATCGAAGAGGTCCTTGTGTTAGATTTCACACGTAATGGTGGCGAAGTTTAATCGTCCTAATAAAAATTAATTTTATAGTGAAAATAATTGGTGAAAGTATAAAATACGAGTGTAAAAATCAGCAAATTAATTACTTACCTACGTAAAACTAAAAATAAGTTGAAAAACGTAAAGGATTGAGAATATTTCTGAAGAATTAAAAATCGACATAAAACGAGGTCAACAAACTGCAAGTGTAAACTTTTCATGGTAATAAACCCATCGAGTGTATTTTGGTGCGCAATTGTACCATCTCCAGTTCAAGTAACGAAAAGATTCCTGTATTTTACTAAGGTAACGTGCACATTCAAGTACAATTTTAAAATAACTAAGTGAAATTTTCGGACTCCATACGACACGTGTTTTTCTTTATTTAACGTTCAGAATTTTGATAATTAGATTTAATAATAGAACTTTTTAATATAACAAAACCTTTAATTACATTTTTGTGCTCAATAAAACATTATTATTTTTGTAACGAAGGATATTTATTTTGACCTGTTCCGCGCTCAAAAATTTATTTACAGTATTGGTCACGGAACGAACTCACCCTGTACAAGGTAAGACACATGCAATTCGAACCAGCTAAGCCGAGGCAGATCATTTCCATTTATTTGTATTTACTAAATTTCACATACAATTCCATTGACGGGGTACATTTCTGTACACTCGTACAAGACATTAATATTAAAAACGTTTAGCTCCGGTGAGGCAGAGGCATTCACAGCAATATATACTGTTGTGTCCACCGTGTTACCCCTATTATGGGCGAACAGTGCAAAAGGGAACGGTCGGAGAGTTTGTAAATGTTAGATTAAGTTTTGTTGATTTAAGTTTTTGTTAGAGTAAGTTTTGTCAAATAAAGTTTTTGTGATAAATTTTAAACGCCTGATGAGAACGGTGATAGGCAACCCAAAAGACGAAATAAAATGTGTGATAAAATCAAACATGATAAAAAAAAGGAGAGAGGTTGTCATGGGGAGATAAACAAGAGGAGTTTTGGAAAAAAATAAGCGACAAGTGAGTCGAAAATTAGAGTTCGATAAAATTATGAGATCAATATAGTCGCAAATCGCGAGTACAAATAAAAAAAAAAAGGAATCAATAGAGAATAAATTCGTGAGTACGAATTTATAAGGCGACAAAGAAAAGTCGCAAATCGAGTCCTTGTAAATAAGCGACTAAGATAGTAGAAAATCGTAAGTACGGAGAAATAAGACGAGCAAGAAAGTCGCAGATCGACAGAATAGTTAATAAGGTGACAAAAAAATTGGAAGAACGAGTTTCTCCCACGGAGAAAATTGCGGTGAGCACGACAAGTGCATTGGAATTGTTAGTTTGGAATAGAAATTCCAAAGCGAAGGCAGGAGAAATTGAACCATTTGGACAATTTGAAACGGCAGGGTCGAGAAAGTGTATGTGCGCTATATTGTCCGTTGAGCCGAGTTACAATCAACAACACATTAAGGTTAGCGTCGTTAATTGTTATAATTTTAAGTAGTTGTATTTTGTGTTTATTTATATTTTGATTTTGTTGTTTTCACGTTATATTAATGTTATTAAATATGTTTTTGGCTATCCGATTGTTTTTCTTTTGACTGTTGGCCTGTAAGACGTTTTTAAAGTGAGTTTAAACCCTGAGATAGAGAGTAGTGTTCGAAGTGAATTCTTCCTTGGTTATTCCTCTAATAGCCAAGAAGGGGATCACAACAATACCTATATACTATGTACAATAACACCATCAATACAAACATCGACGGCCAGGTCCGTCTTCAGAACCAGTATTAAAAAAAGGAAAAATAGGAAGCAAATCTATCAATTCCGAGAGCTTTTACCGTAACATGATTCGGCATTATCTTAGACCGGCGAAACTTTCTTCTTCAGATACGTATTGATAACACATGAAAATTTGACGATTTAGAATATGTTGGGATTGGTGTTATTTTGAAAAATTGTAAGTCTAATTTCACTAACATTAAACCTTAAGCTTTAATCTTAAATTAATGTTATCGTTAATTTTAACTGTACGAGCAATTGAGCGGCACCTTTGCATAATTTAATTTTTATTACATTACAATTTTCTTATGAATCTGTTCAGGTTGAATCCAAGTAAGTATTTTAGTCCGCTCTGGGACACTAAATACTCTCGTTCCATTCATTTATTGAAATTTCAGATTTCATATTAAAACTTGCAACTTTATTGCATCTCCGATACATACACATAACATTAGATTCTTTTATCAACTGAAAAATTGTCAAAATTGACTTGACCCATACCCAACTTGACGAAGCTTAGTATATACCATCACAGTAAGAAATAAAAAATACAAATTTAAGGCTTTGTCGCAAAGAGTCTTTGTTTTAATGTTTTGAAAAGTCAAAAACTTGATCTGTAGACTTGTGGGAAAACAACTGTAACTCCCCCACAATGGTACAGGGATGAGAAACTTATGATCATACAAACACTGAAAGATGAACTAAAATTATCTCTTTATTAACAAAATAAACCTAGTAAACAAAATAAACCTATAAACCTAACCTGACAAGTCAAAATGTAAAATCTTTGTAGGGCCGCACGAGAAAGTGTAGCGGGCCACGCGTTGCTCATCCCTGGCCTCGTATAAAAAGAAAATTTAATTAATTAAAGAAATTTTAATTGTGGGCCCAGGTTGGGTTTGGTTGCTAAAATTAAATTAAGAACACGGTGAAGTAGACATAAAGCAGTTTTTCACCGGTTTATCGACTTTCTTTCAATTTTAGGCAAGAATAGTTTAAATATAAAAGTAAAGCTAATTAAATTCTCTGAAAAAATGTTCTATACATACATATTTTTCGTTACATTTCTAATTTACATAGTAATAACCGTCCAAAGATGAGCTAAGTTGAGCGACCAATGATATAGTATTTAATTAATATAAGTATAGTTTCAGGACAGAATTAGGTATAGAGTAGAACAGTGTGTCAACCTTTCCTCTACTTTCCTTTAGTATCGGCTTGGTAAAAGGAAGGCTGTACATCTGCTAAGCAAAAAAACTCAACAGTAAATAATTTTTGCAGACGTAACCGTAGATGTTGATACTAGCTCTCAGCACGTCGGAGGCAAGGGTTGTGAGTGAAATAATAGTCCAAAAGTCAAGATAACAATATAATTACAGTTAATCCAATTATTAACAATAACAAAAAGGATTAGGTACAAATTGTAACACGTAACAGGTCTTCCAACGATACAGATATACTCAAAGTATCAGGCATAAAATTACAAGTTGTCTCAAATACAAACAGCTATAGGGATGGGTCAGCAAAACCGCTTCACTTGTGATCACGCAAATATGATCCATTGAGAAGAGATTTGGCTTAACACACCCACCAACAATCAAAAAAGTAAACCAGCACACTACTAACCTGATACCGGTACCCTGTTCCGAGCGAACGCAGTCCACAGTCCTGACGTTGAGTGAGGTAGCCAATAAATACTGAAACAAAGAAGCGTTTCTGCCTTGCCACCCTATGCTGCTAACAACTGATATCATTAACCGATGACGATGGTTGAACAAGAATTGGCTGCTTAATGTAATCGTCCGGCTTTACAATCCAAAACACCTCGGATGGAATATTATCGGCAGATGGATGATGGTAAGCTCGAACGTTAACACTTAGTGGCAAAATACAGCTTCAATACAGTTAATTACTGGTTGCAAAACAGTGGTAAATAAGTTCCTTGCCGAAAGGTTGGAAAATGGCGGTCAAAGATTTCCACCTGATACGAAACAATATAAGAAGTTACGAAGGCGTAAAGATTAATTTTACTTACGATTCTCAAAAACACGATAGATCCGATAAACGAAAGGTTGCTTGGTGATGCATAAATCAAATAATAATCTACTATTATTAGCAAATAATTAACTAAATTCTAGTCAATAGAACGCAAAAATCAACCGTGACCTCGGTGTTGAAAACGAGAAATGACCCGATATCAAAATTCAGACAGTGTCTATCTAGAATTAAATTTGAGAATCGTACAGGGTGTTGAAAAATTTAGTAACGAACTGTGAGAAGAAATAATTCGTTACAAGTGACGTAGCGCAATGCAAATGTCTGTGGTCGTTAGCTTACGGAACGTCAAGCAAAGTTGCTAGCGGTACGCACTTAGATGAGTGACCGTATGGTGACCAATTTAAAATTAACGCTGATGGTCGCTGCTCCCCTACCAACTCGCACTTGGCCAGCGTAGTAGGGTATGACCATACCCTCCCCCTTGATGGGCGAAAGACCTACATCTAGCGATGGATAAATGATGATTGGATAGAAGAAGAGTTTCAGCATAAATATTTATTATCTGACATTAGTTAACAAATTAGTCGTTTCTTGAGAATTACAAGATTTTTAAGGAGGAATTATTTGTGCGTGTTTACATTGTTAATGTCGGTTGGTTAGGTATTTCCAGTTCCATCATCATCATTTTCTGTAAAAAAAAAGTATTAGAGTTCTACTTACATATATTGTCGTAATAATCAACCCTTAATTTGCCCCACGTTGCCTGGCGCCATAAAATGTCATACAAATTTAGGAAAAATTTAAAAATTTTAACAACCCCTAAACTTTCCCAGACGTTGATATGCCCTCAAAATGAAAAATCAGCTAGCTCAGTTCGGAGAGTCCACTCAGTAGTAAATTTGAAGAATCACAGAGAGAATTAACTTCATCGAGTCGAATGATGACAGCAGTAGAGCTGTGGAGGATAGTTTGCTTTTATTTATATACAAATTAAAGAATAATATTTATACTGAAAAATATCTCTATTAAGTTCAACAAAAGGTAAATAAATCTGGTACCAGTGTTAGAATAATATAAAAGCATACAAAAGAATCGATGGAAAATTCCCTTACAAATGTAAAAGTTATAAAAGATGTCGGACTTTGTAACGAATTATTTATTCTCACAGTTCGTTACTAAATTTTTCAACACCCTGTACGATTCTCAAATTTAATTCTAGATAGACACTATCTGAATTTTGATATCGGGTGATTTCTCGTTTTCAACACCGAGGTCACGGTTGATTTTTGCGTTCTATTGACTAGAATTTAGTTAATTATTTGCTAATAATAGTAGATTATTATTTGATTTATGCATCACCAAGCAACCTTTCGTTTATCGGATCTATCGTGTTTTTGAGAATCGTAAGTAAAATTAATCTTTACGCCTTCGTAACTTCTTATATTGTTTCGTATCAGGTGGAAATCTTTGACCGCCATTTTCCAACCTTTCGGCAAGGAACTTATTTACCACTGTTTTGCAACCAGTAATTAACTGTATTGGAGCTGTATTTTGCCACTAAGTGTTAACGTTCGAGCTTACCATCATCCATCTGCCGATAATATTCCATCCGAGGTGTTTTGGATTGTAAAGCCGGACGAGTACATTAAGCAGCCAATTCTTGTTCAACCATCGTCATCGGTTAATGATATCAGTTGTTAGCAGCATAGGGTGGCAAGGCAGAAACGCTTCTTTGTTTCAGTATTTATTGGCTACCTCACTCAACGTCAGGACTGTGGACTGCGTTCGCTCGGAACAGGGTACCGGTATCAGGTTAGTAGTGTGCTGGTTTACTTTTTTGATTGTTGGTGGGTGTGTTAAGCCAAATCTCTTCTCAGTGGATCATATTTGCGTGATCACAAGTGAAGCGGTTTTGCTGACCCATCCCTATAGCTGTTTGTATTTGAGACAACTTGTAATTTTATGCCTGATACTTTGAGTATATCTGTATCGTTGGAAGACCTGTTACGTGTTACAATTTGTACCTAATCCTTTTTGTTATTGTTAATAATTGGATTAACTGTAATTATATTGTTACCTTGACTTTTGGACTATTATTTCACTCACAACCCTTACCTCCGACATGCTGAGAGCTAGTATCAACATCTACGGGTACGTCTGCAAAATTATTAACTGTTGAGTTTTTTTGCTTAGCAGATGTACAGCCTTCCTTTTACCAGGCCGATACTAAAGGAAAGTAGAGGAAAGGTTGACAACTTCTTGTCTTCTCTCTTCTGCTGTGATGATAAACCATCACCCACAGATATAAAATATTTGTTTTAAAATTGGCGTATGTTTTGATTTTAAATGTTTGTTACACAAATAATAATAATAAAATTTCTTACTTAAGTAAGTAAGATTTCTTACAGTAAGACAAATTACAATAATAAATGTAAATACATAATAAATTTAAGAATACCATGCAAAAATAATCCTTTTAAGGTAAGCGTTCATTTGTCGGCATCGGACGCCTCGGACGTATCGGACGCATCGGAATAAAATATTCTTTACATTGTTTTTAATGAACCATCGTTCATTATATCGCATCGTACGCATCGCATCTCGGTAAATCCGATAAGTATTCTTTGCAAGGCAACTTTTCCGATGATGCGATGCGTTCGGATGATGTCATCGACAAATCCGAGAAATGAACGATAGGAATCGCAACGGCTCGACTGCAGTGTTCGCATTTCTCACAGTATTTGTTGCAAACATGGATTTAATTTCGTTAGTGCAAATTTTGGGAAATTTTGGGAACATATGTAAAACACATTTAGGCACAAAATGGCATATTTTATATTTTATAATTTTTAAAAACAACATATTTTTTGGCGAAATATCTAGTTTTCAATTTATTTTTTTCAAATCAAAATAATGCATTGTTGATAGTGATTACAGTGATAAATGAAAAAAATTTAAAAATTTAAATTTTTAACAAATATCAAACACGGTTGTTAGTTCTAGTACGTGCAGAATACGCCGTTTCATACGATCCGAACAAGTGAACGAACTCGACGAAAAAGATACGATTCGTCCGATGCGTCCGATGCGTACGATGCCGATAAATGAACGCTTACCTTTATAGTACTTCTATGGGAATGAGTCACGATAATACAACTGCGCACTTCAAAATTACCGGTCACCTATTTAAGACACAATCTCGAATAACAAATTTACACTCGAAGGTTTAAAGTTGACGGATGACCCAGACTCATATCAGGTGTTTATTCTCCAACAGAAAAGGTCGTGGTGAAATATTACGTTTCCAAAATAGCGTTTTAATAAGTGCTACGCTTTACTTAGCATGCAATAAGCAAGTGTTGTGCATTTTCCAAATGATGTTAATATCTACAGCTACCGTGAATGAAAAATTGGACGATTTTGAAATTTAATAAGTCACAGTTATTTTTATTTTCTTTCAATAATTTTATTTAATATGTTGTCCTTGATTCCTGTACACTTGAAGACAACGTTTTGGCCACGATTTTAGCGATCGTTGTATCATTTCCAGCGGAATGTTTTCTATCTCACGTTTTATTAGTTTTTTTAGCTGTTTAAGGGTTGTAACTTTTGACTTATTTAACTGAGATTTTAAATAGCCCCACAAAAAATAATCACAGGGTGAAAGGTCCGGTGATGATGGCGTCCATATATCCGGATGAATAAAAGATACGCCGTTCTGTTCAAGAAAATTTAAAGTCTTCTTAGAAGCGTGAGCTGGTGCCGAGTCTTGGTGAAATATCCAATCACCAGCAGGATATAATCTTTTTGCGTCAGTCAAAAGTGGCTTCAAACAATTCTTAATGTAATATTCCGAGTTAATTTTAGCAACAGGCTCAACAAATATTGGCGTTGTGGTTCCATAATTCGATATTCCCATGAACACCATAACTCCCTTCGGATGGGACTGTTTTGTGAATACGTCCAATTCTTTTGCCGATTGCTCACGTCTCAAGTACTGAACTTTTCGTTGGCCATCAGCATTTGTTAGATGGAACCATGCTTCATCGACAGTGATGTATTTTTGCCATTTATCACAATTTAGTAAGTGATACAATCCTAGTGAGCGCTGGTGCCGTTTAATAATTGTTTCTTCAGAAATATGATGTATCCTTGGTTTCTTCATTAATTTCAGGTTTAATTTTTTATTTAGATTATACCGAATGATATATTCAGATGTTTTGAAATGATTAGCCATATGTTGTAGTGTCGGAGGATTCGTTTTTAATGCCATTTTCTTTAAATTCGATAATTGTCGATTTGTCAGAGTTAGCTTCTTTCCGCTGCCTTTCTTCCGAATTTTGGATTTAAGTTCTGGGATTCCATTTTTTTTGTAGTTAGAGAGTGTACCTTTCGAAACACAAAAATTTTGGTCTTTACACCTTTTTTGTATCATAGCAAAACTACATTGTTGTTTTAAAAGCTTAAAAATTATGATTTGTTGCTCTTTAGTTAACACCATGTTTGTAACTGACATTAGGGAAAAACAAAATTGACATCGATAAGTTCATATCGCGTGCTCTATGGAATACTTTGAATTTTGTTTAAAAAAATAACTCTTATTGGTGAAAATTGAATTTAAATTCGTCCAGTTGTTCAATCACGGTACGGGTATGCGTTCCATAAAAGATATTGTTAAGGATTACAACTGTAGTACCAAGGTATTCTAAGGCGAATATTTCTTCAGTTCTTCATTGCCACGCCACGATGACCAAAAGTAACGTCAAGGAATTTTACATAACCTCAAATTTTATCGATGATTTATCGATAATGCAAATGGACGAAGTCTCGTAACGTACCAGTCGGACCTCCAAGAAATACTAAAATTTGGATGCGCAAACGGTTCCTTTTATGGGTCCCAAAATACTTCCAAGTCAGTTGAATATAAAATTTGTTTAAATGTAATTAATTAAGTTAATTAATTAAGTTAGAGAAGAAGAAGACGGTCATGGTCTGAACGTTAGCGCGATCAACTGCTAACGCAAGGCGCCCCGGTTCGACTCCGGGTATTGACTAAAAATTTCTTGGCCGTCTTCCGTGTTTCGGAGGGCACGTTAAGCAGGCGGTCCCCCTGTGTTAATGATTTGCCATCATAACAGTAAAAAACAGGGTGCAGGCACATCGAAAGGCAAGCCTAGCAAGCTACCTGAGATGTAAAAATCAAACTGCTCACAGAACCAACAGTGCCTATGGCAGAGGCATATAGTTAGGAAGTACAGGACATAGTCCTAGCGTAAGAAGAAGAAGAAGAAGAATTAAGTTAATGCACTGTTCAATTATAGTTGCTTATTTAATTTTATGATTTTTCACTCACTTTTAACTACCTTTTATTTTAGATTGTGACATTTATGACGAATTTTGACTAGTTGCATATTCATTTCCGCCCGATAATAACATAACTTTGGAAATTGAACCCAATGATCAAATTACACAATTGGAAATTGATAACACAATGATGTTAAAGTAGGGAAGGTGGTCGACAGTGGATCACCAATTTTTCAAACCCATATATCTTGGAAAATAATATATGAAGTTTGTTGAAATTTTGGGTAGAATAACATGGACTATAATCTTATCGAAATATGGTAATTTAAACTAAGTTGTATCAAAAGCAAACTATGAAACAATTATTTAATTTTAAGTGCATAATGATTCAGTGTTGACCAGGGGTGGTCCACATTGGATCGGCCTACGGTTAACAGTGGATCAGCCACCACGATTATTGCACATATTTTAAAATGGAAAAACTAACAGATTTTAAAACTAAAAATATAGAAAAACAATATATTTTCAAAAAAAATATATTATAGAGAAACAGAAAAAATACATTTTCGAGATAAAAATATAGGAAAATAAAAAAATTAGCACATTTTCAATAGAGAAAGATCAACTGAGAACTTATAATAAGACCGTCGCCTAGCTGTACCGCTAATTATTGGATTCGGAAGGATGAATCTTACATCCTGTTCTTTGACCATGTTTTGGTTAACCATGTAGCACTGATCCACTGTAGACCAACCCACCATTTAATTTTCAAACCGTGGTTTTGACAAAACAAATTGAGTAAAACCTGTTATTCAAGTGTCATCACGTGCGTTAATTATTTCTTAAAACAATAAAAACATCCAGAACTCTATCATAGAAGATCTGATCAAATTACACAAAAAGTTCAACTTACATGATAATAACAAATGGAGGCTTTAAACCACAAATGTAACTGGTGAACATCCGACCATCAACGGAACCGCTCAGTTGTGAAATGAGTCAATGAGGGATCACATTGGCTACCACATACATCTCGCGGAAGCGCATGCATACAATGGTTTAACTAATAAATGAGTGATTCACTGTGTACCACCGATCCACTGTTGACCACCCTACCCTATACAAAAAATGAGAAATAACATAATACTTGAAATCACATAAAAATTGTTATTTTGCGAATAAATCGCATTACAAAATTATAACAATTTTTAGGTTACAAGATAAGAAAACATTTTCAGACAAATATGAATTTCAGTATAAATGCATCCTTTATGGTGAATCTGAGATGACAGATTCATTAATGAAATATCTAAGCATATCTAAATGTAGTCTTCCAGAGTTTTAAAGCTTTTATAATTTTCATACCACTAAACGTAGGAATCTGATGCTAGGAAAAGGATAAATTTTGAGAAATCTCCTGTTTTTGCTACTGAATGACCCGTATGATATCCTAGTGATGCTAAACTGGTTGTCGATAAACTGTGAAGTCGATGCTCCCCTTTTCAAATTTAATTTCAAATCTTGACGTTTTCTCCCTAAGTACTGGGTTCCTTACCAATGTGTCGAGTTGATAGACCTTTGTGAAATTAATGAAATATAATAAAATTGTGTAATTAATGAAATGTAACAAAATTTCCCAAAGAAATAGAAATAATGAGATCCCCAATTTTTTTTATGTTTAAATAAAAAGTTTTGATAACTAGGTTTGTGAGGCTTTTCACTCACGTGAATACAAATGTAAAAAAATTAATTTCTATATTAAGAAAAATACGACAATATGTATGTTAGAAGTTCATACGGAGCGTAACTTGGCTCAACTTTAGTCGGTTAGTACTTGGAGAACTACGAATCTAAAGAAAAATTTGTATAGAATTTAATTAGCTTTAATTTCGTATACCTATACGTAACTACTTTTGCCATAAAATAAAATGATTGCCGAGAAATCACCGATATACTGATTTTTGTCTCTTCCCCACCCCCAGGGGAAACTCCGACTTGGTTGAAAAGGGAAACTTCAAGATTGGTTAATGATGCCCTATAGAATCGTTATATAAAAATCCGGTTAACATTTTTTCTAACTGTTTTACAATGGTAAACCAGATGCAATTTTGTAATGGTAAGTTATATTGTATTTCTTTTCTCAATTCTCAATAATATAGGCCCATGGTGAAATTTGGTACACATGTTAATTATATTTGTGCTAGTATATTGAAATGTAATTTTCCTCTTTTGAGCAATTTTCAATATTTGAAATCCAAGCTCCGGTAATCCTATCTTGAATTTACAGCCGCACGCTATCGGATCCTTCTTACACATTAAATTTGCGTGTTTATAATGATCTAAATAAGGCACAGCGCAATTTTGTTGCATATTTGACTTGCATTAACTGATACTATAGAAAAAGAACGAATTTGCTAAATTTTAATTTACCGCAAAAATTCCATGTAAATTGTAAGGCAATGGATTTATTGATTTTGTGTTTGATGATTTTTGTAAGAATTTGGTTCAGGAATTGGGGATCATTTTATTGATTCCCAGTAGTTTTGGATATTTTTGTGAAGTTGAAGTTTGCGAAGGTCGCAAAATACTTTAAAACTAGTCGATTGTCATTCCAGATATGTTGGATTCTCATTCACAAATGTTGAGAATCATTCAGTTGAAATAAAAAATTGTTTTGCATTGTATCAAGATCATCGGATAGAATGATTTTATGGCATTAGTTTGTTAAGGTCTCGAAGAAATTAGAATTGGAAACCACGAAGTAATTTTGTAGGTTATGTTTTTACCTATAAAAATTTTACAAATCGTAAAAGTAAGAAATAATATAAGATAGATGGTCGTACCTGTGAACTATCAAAGATTTCTGGAAGTGTCACGTAATTGCTAGGATATTAATGAAGATTTATAATCTGGTAAAAAAACTTATTTTTACTCAGATAAAACTGCAGTGAATCCGTTACCAAGTTGAGAATGATTTTAAAACTTCTAATTTTCATGCAATAAGCGACATAATACAATGACAATACACAAAAGGTTCAATTATTAATATAATAGAACAATTTTTGTTAATTTTTCGTTTATTGCTACAAACTATTAACGTTGTAATCAATTTGTTCGGGGTTTATAGTAATAAATCGGGCGGTTGTAAGGAGATCCAAGTTATTTTTATTTCACTTGCATACTTGGATGTCCTTCCTTTTTGTAAATTGTTTGTTAAATTTATTTGGCGCATTAAAAATTATCAACAGTAGAATTCGAGTTTTAAAACTTTGCATGTGGAACGCGCATGTTTCATTAGCTCAATGCGGTTCGATTGAGCTAGAGTAGTGGCTATTTGTTTCGTAAAGGAATTTATCGCTCATCTAGGATTTTCTATTATCTTCAATTTTATTTTACGAAATCTTTAATTATAAAAAAACACGGCAGCATATTAATTTTTAGGAAAGTAAAACTAGAACCATTCAGGAAGGCGAGACGGTGTAAACTAGGGAATTCAAAATAAAAAAATATATTTGTTGCATAATTAAAACTTTATTTATTAAATTTTAGTATCAATCTAAACTAATGGCTTATTGCAAAAAGACTCAGCCCTAGATGCTTATGCTCTGATGTTCAAGGGTGTAAACTACTGAA
This sequence comes from Podabrus alpinus, assembly GCA_932274525.1. Classification (NCBI taxonomy): domain Eukaryota; kingdom Metazoa; phylum Arthropoda; class Insecta; order Coleoptera; family Cantharidae; genus Podabrus; species Podabrus alpinus. Next base: position 58,304,149 of record OW026457.1, on the reverse strand, counting down.
AATTGTCACTTTTAGCTGGCCGTAACGTGGAAACGAATAAAGTTAGAAAGAAAAATCACGGACACATAGTTTTTGTTTCAGTTCCTTATGATATGTTTAATTTTTATCAAAATTGGAGATGGTGCGGTAAATTCTTCAGTTGAAGTGAGCTGAATTGACCCTACTGACCTGTCACAATAGCGTTATTTGTTTGTTAGGGAGTGTTCACAACCATGTTAATGGCAATAGTAATGATAAGATTATCTAGAAAATTTCTGAAATGTTAACAACGTTACTAACATCTAACAATCAACCTACCTCTTACATTTCAGCACAAAATTAAAAATATTTATTCCTCAAAATATTGACATTACCAATAACATTAACAATATTGCGATAGGGCATTTATATGTATAACTCTTTGTAATATTATACTATATGGTAATTTAAAATTTTTATACTCGAGCTTTTTTTCACGACCAACTTTGTTACTAAATTGAAATACATTCAAAAGCCCCACTAATAAGTTACTAGGCCCTATGGTCGTAGGACCGTCCCGATATGAACCAATCTAGGGTAAATAATTTAATTAAAAATTTTATAGTCAATTAACTATGAAAGAATTAAAAAATAAAATTAAAAAACTAAAAAGAAACTGGCGTTTTAAAAGTGGCTATTAGATTTAACAACTTTTCAAGTTAAAATTTTTTGCAGACTTTATTTATTCAAAATGAACTATAGCGAAATTTAATTACTTGAATATTTTGACTTCGCAATAACTAATACGTGAGCAAACAATTATCAGTATTTCATGAATAAATTAGTAATACTCGACAGGCATCGATAGTCTAATGATTAAATGATCAAAATATGATAGCCCCCAATTTCATTATAGGAAGTATATTGTAGTTACCTAATGAAATTTTCATAATTATTAGGGCTAAATTGATGGATTTCTATTACTGATAAAAGCTTAATTATTGCTCAAGGCAAGTTATACATTTAATGTTAAATTAAAGTTAACAATTTATACACAGCATGTTCATTACTGCCAAAATTATAAAGCCCAATATTTTGAAACTTTAAAGTGTTCAAAACTTACTACCATCTCTAGAGAAATCCTCCCTTTAATATTATTAACCTCTATGCTTTGAAATTATTATCAGCTTTAGGTGATACTTTAAAACCAGCAATAGTTTTCCACTCCATTAGAAATTCAATAATAATGACACTTCTATCATTTTAAATTTCAAAAACATGAAAACGCGAAGAGAAAAAGTGCGTACGCCATCACCAGTTTAACTTTGATTCATTTGCACTTTTCATGAAAAGTTGATCGATTTTGTATCTTGTTTACGTTAAATTTAATTAGAACAAAGTTTAAATTATTATTTTCAATTGTAATGCCGTTAGGTTGATTCAATAATTCAATAGGTAAGCTGTGCGCTCAGTATAACGCCATTTACGCAAAAGTTTTGTAATGGTTGTAACAAATGTAGGCAATCTAATAACACTTGAATGGATAATACTGCAGAAATGGACAATAAAAAGTGTGACAGAACAAAGTTGCAGGCTTGCGCGTCTAAAGTTGCCGTCATCTGTCATGCCACGCCTCATTTCGCAGACGCTTCTTCACTCTGCAGAAACCGGAAGGAAAGTAAAGAAAACTCACACAAATATTCATCTTTATTACTTCATGCGACTTTTAATTGCCTTCTTTAATCCCCCGGTACAGATCATTACACTTGCCCGACCACAATTTCAGGACCGGCTTGAATTATAAAATATCAATACAGAAAAATACAAAATACGCGCAAACGCAATTACAATTTGTAAAATAAAAATAAAGTTGTTAAAGAAGTCTGAAATTGTAATGTTAGTGGTAAAAGTTTTAAATAGAAAACAAAGTTTAAACAAAGCCATTGCATGAAACCTGACCTGACTTTTGGGCTGATGAATGCGCCTATTAGCAAAGTTCAACAGTAATGTAGTCAGAGTGGAATAAAGACTTTTGACATTAAAGGACGTTCTTTAATTGTAACGACTCTAAGTTTGTACAGAATTGGAATTTATCAATTTCACGAAGATGAAAATCTTCCACCTAATCCACTCGTTTATAAAAATTAAGCGCGACATTATATTGTTTTGTATACTTTTACTAAAAAAAGTTTGTACCATTCTGTGATCCCTTTCGAAGTAATAAATAATGGTAGTAACAGACTAAATCGTATTGAAAGTAGTAGTTAACTTTCAATTATTATTGCACAAAATTGCAATTAAATATTAAAATTTGATTCATTCCTATGTAATAAAATCAGTTGCATGCAACTATTTAAAATTTTTGAATCCACTTGTATGTCCCATAAAATTGAGTACCTAGTCTTTATTGCAAAATATTATACCAAATATCGACTATTTTGTGAAAAAACATGAAAAAATTTTTTGTATTATTATTTCTGCTGTAATTATGCTTATATCAATATACCATAGCCTAAGCAATTAATTTATTATAATCTGTAGTTATACATAACGACTAAAAATATATAAACTTATAAAATTTAATTTTGTAAATAATAATATGTAATCAAAAAACCACAGTATAATGTAATTACCGAAATAACATTTAATTTTTATGCTACCAAAAACTAGCATGCTATCATTATATCATTCAATGCATGTTGATAATAGGAAATTAACCGCACCTAGAAATAAAATTTAATTGAAGTACATAGTGCAAAAACCGCAAAAATCGTAATTTACTAGAAACTGCAGACTGCGGTTTACTTTAATAATTCGGTTGGTATAATAAAAATTGTATTTCATTTCTAAAAGTTTAATATTTTGTGTGATATAAAGGCACAATGCGTTAATATCCATCATACTAAATTAAAAACAAAATTTGCTTGTTTTATTTCAAAAATGAGTACATATTAGTTTGTATAAAAATAAAATGCTTTTAGAATTTAATTTATAATTTAATTGTGCTCTAGTTTACTTTTATTAAAAATAATTTTTTTTTTAATGAACAACATTGGTAAAACAATAATTAACTTTTTATTAAAGGGATTCAGAAAAATATGTTGTTGCTTTCCTTAGATATTTTGGTTTAGAAATAAATACATCGTGCATGATATTTATATTTAAAATATATTATCATTTATTATTTATTTTTTATTTATAATCGAATCCTCTTTTACCCTAAAGTGTAGAAGCTGTACTACATTTTATGTTTACAATATAAATCTCCGCCATTCTTCTCTGTTTTGTGTGATACTTCTTGCTTGTTCCCAAGTAACTCCTTTACTTCTCAGAATTTGTTGAATTCCATCATTCCAACTTTTCGTAGGTCTGCCTTTTCTCCTCCTTCCCATTGGTCTAGCCATCCACGTCATCTACACTGGCACATCATCACTCATTCTATTGATATGTCCAAACCATCTGAGCTGTTGTCTTTCTATTTTTGTCTGGGCCGATTCTATTCTCAGTCTCTCTCTAATGTCATGGTTTCTGATTCTATCCCTTCTACTCAGTCCCTCGACTCTTCTTAAGTACTTCATCTCGCTAGCTTACAGCTTACTTTTTGTTCTGGTATTTACAAGCCATGTTTCGCAACCATAGGTCAAAATCGGTAGATAAATGGCTTTATATACAGTCAGTTTCGTTTGTTTCGATATCTCCTTTTTATTTATTATCATTTTTTTCAGTGCTTGGAACACTCTTGCCGTGGTACCAATTCTATTATTAATATCCGCTTCATATCCCCCTCTACTCTCCAATATCGCACCCAGTTAATTAAACCTGTTCCACCTGTTTCTCTCCAATTGTAATGTTCGTTGTTATGTCTTCTTTACTTACTACCATAACTTTCGTTTTAGAAGTTTTTATTTTCATATTTCTCGAACTTAGTTTTTCACACCACCTGTCAATATTGTGTTGGAGATCCTTTTCATTACTTGCAAACATCACCAGATCATCCGCGAATGAATTATTATTTGATCTATAATACATTTTAAATGATCCTGAAAAATAAATCTTGAGTCTTGATGCATGATTTTTGCGTTTTAGTAAAAAAATGTGCCTTTAAACAGTTATTTAAATAAAATGATCAAAAGGTTGTTAGTTCTCCTGTGCACTGCAATTTGTTTTCTTACTTTATCTACATCATTTTACATTTTTTGAAGAAGTCAGTGTCGGTTTTAATGACCAGGTAGGTTAGGCCCGGTCTACACACAATTTATTTTTTGTTAGTTTTTGAGTATTTTATAGTTCACATATAAAATTACAAAATCTTCCGCATAATATTTTTAGCGTAATATAAACTGAGAGCAACTATGGTTGTTTGATAATTTCGGGATATTTTCTTATGTTACAACCATTATAGGGTAGAAACAAGTAAAAAAAGATTTAAAACGGATTTAGGCGAACCTTTTAGTTGAAATTCTATCCACCTGCAAACTTTGTAATGGTCAATGGAAGACCATTATATTACTTTCGAAAAATTCCCTCCCTGCTACAGCTTACGCCTATACTTAACAAGCTGCTGGTCTACAAAATATTTTCTCCACTAACCGTGGAGAACTCCTGTTGCTCCCAACACTTAGTCAATAAGTTAGTCAGTAGTCAGCTCTTCTTGTAATTAAGTCTTTGTGGGTTTATGCCAAGTCGCTTGTCACATACTGTGACAGATTCCAAATGTGTATTGAGGAGCTACTCGGATTTCATGCTGATTACAATTTAAGTTGCATAGGTTACTCTAAATGGTATGTAATCGCTACGTGATGTAGAAACGTTTGTAAAAAATATTTATATTAGGCGTCGTTATGAAGGGAAGCTGATGGAAAATAAAACTTCTTAGGCAGTACCTCTACAGGTTCTTGAAAAACGGTGTGACGGTCTGGGCCAAAACCAAACGGACAGGTTCCCAAGATTTCGTGGACACTTTCTTTGACCAAATGAGATCTCAATCTCAATTACATGTTGTAAGACTATAAAACACAAAATTACTTAAAATGAAATCTACGTACTAGATATTATATTATATAATCTTGTCATCTTACTTTTCTAAAAACAAAATTAAATTAGAAAAATTTCTAAGGAAGGCCTTTGTTCATCGAGTTCCATACATGAGTCCAGGTGTAGGCGATCACTTTCCTATGTGCGTCTTATAGTGCTATGCGTTTGAAGTATTACCATGCATATAGGGAACCGGGGACGGACCCCTAAGGGTGTCCACTACAAATAAATTTAAAATTTCCTATAGCAAAGAGGAAGGTTTATAAAGTATACTGTAAAAATTTCACTTGCGAATGTATTATCAAAATTTCGAGAAAAATCAATTTGAAAAGTACGGGAAAGTAGCATCGAGTATGCGGTAGACCGCGGTCGATGTGCATCGTTCGCCCGAGGTCGAAGCCACGCCCATGCCGAGGTTATAAATATATGTTGCGGTCGCTCGATGCATAGTGCATTTACCAGTCTACTGCCGTGCTTATCACCTCGTAGTAATAATGCAACTTAACGATAGTGTAAATAATTACAAACGGTTCTTTTCAGAACCACAAATATTTTAAGAATAAGGTCTCTAAATATACATAAAAAACCCCGGCCAGAATTGGGCGCATCAAAAAACCTACCCTTCGGGCCTCCGGGCGGTTTTTCAATCGCGTACGCCGCTACGCGGCAGAGCTAAACATACGAGAAGGCGCCACGCATCAAGCAAACCGGGATTAAGGCAACCGGGATTTTAAACCCCCAAAAAATCGCGTAAAAACAAAAAATAATCGATGTTACATGTACGAGAGACGAGCTGCATCTGCTGGTTCGAAATACTCTAAGTGTTAGGGTCATTCATAGCGCACGGACCGACCACAGAATGGCGACGCGCAATAATTTCGTTAAGGAATCTCGTTAAATTTGCTAACTTCAAATTCGATTTACTCAAAATTTTGACAATACCTTCGCAGGTTTAAATTATATCTTCTTCTTCTTTAAGTGCCATGCCTGATTTCAGACGTAGGCGCCCTCTCTCCTATGTATGTGTTGTGCGTTTGAAGTATTATCACACACATAGGGGACCTACTGCTTAACGCGGGCTCCGAACCGCGGGAAGTGTATACACTTCGTCTCCAGAGAGGCTGTACCAGGCAGATTACACCTCGGTGGTTTGCCATTGCCTTCCGAGGGGAGACGGTCAGAATAAAGTTTTGACTGAGCCCGGAGTTGAACCAGGTATTTAGCATTAGCAGCAACGCACTTAACCGCTAAGCTGGCGACCGTCTTTTGAAGTATATTATATCAGTAAACTATATAAACCTTCCTCTTTGCAATAGGAAATTTTCAATTTATTTGGAGTGGACACCCTTAGGGGTCCGTAGCCAGGGAACCTACTGATTAACGCATACTTCGTCATCGCATCGCTTCGTCAAATTTGTCATTTTCTCAGAACATGTTATGGGTATTACATACTTAATGACCAAATAGACCTAACATTTATAGGAACTATTTTCGTCTTAAGATCAATTGACAAGAAGATATTGCGGAGAAACCTGTTTTTCTGCCATTTTTATCAATATGTTGACACTTTCGAACAGTCACCAGAGGTCAAAATGTCACATTTTTAACAGGATCAGTTAAAAATTACGTGTTATTAATGTTTCTAATGAGTTATATTATATCAACAATATAAATCTCTTGCTGAAAAATATCGTTTTAAATTTTTCCTTCAAACTTTCAACTTCTGATGAAGAATTTGATGAGAAGCTCAGGGTTTATAAACGGCGACTTTTAATAATACGTTAAAGTACGGACCATTACCTAACAAATTCAGTTGAAAAATCGCAGAAGATCGTTTTTTTTATTAAACTGTACCCAATTTTCTTACGCTATTGTTGGAAATCATTGATACAAAATACAAAATAAATTGCTTTCACAATAAGGCAATATTAAATTTGGTTAAAGCAACACTTTCAGTTTACTCAATTTTTACCTTCTGTAGAACGGAGAATTGCAGAAAAATTAATAGTATGAACGGTTTTCTCTATAAGAAACTTATATTATATTGTACTGTATTTCAAAAGTGTCAATAATTTTTACATATTTTGGATAAGAATTTTAAAAACATCAAAAGTCAAATTTAAAATTAAAATTTAAACATACACAATTTTGTTGAATTTTGAAATAAATTTTAATGCTCATTGCAGTCATACAAAACTTTTCAAACATTCAAATTCACGAAATCAGAATATTTGATGATTAGCCAATATTGTAAATACTATCGATATTGTATTTTTCTTTATTTATGTGAAATTTGAAAATTGTACGCGACAATATTGGATATCCAGAACGGGACTGGAACAAATTTTTGAAGAGAGGAGTACACATTTGACCATCGTAGAGTGTGGGTCAAAATTTTAAAATGAATGTTTGACCATCGTAGAGTGTGGGTCAAATTTTAGAGTGGACGTTCGACCACGAAAGTGAGTGGGTCAAATTTTGAATCAGAAAAGGGTGAATAATGAAGTAAGCGGTCAAAGTGACTTAATATTTGAGTGTAATTATTGAGCAAGGGTGATTATTGATTAAAGTGAATTAGTGCGAACAACTATTTAGTTCGATTACAGAAATAATTTAAATTGAATTATTCTGGAACATAGAAGATTTCAGAAATTAATTAAAATTCAAGGGTGTTGTTTTGGAGGGTTAAACATGAATTTACCGAAATTTTTTTTTAAATCTGCTATATAAACCTTCAGCCTTCCGAATATCTATAGGCAATTTTTAAAATTACTAATTCCTTTTTGTTTTATTTTTTGGTAAATTTTTTTACGACACATTAAAATGTAGGAAAATGGTGAAAAAAAAATCAGTTTCTCTGCAAGATTCTGATTTAATACGAACTCCACCTTATCATAAAAAAATTACAAACTTGATTTAAAGCATATCACTTTTATCGCTCAATTGAACGAGTCCAAACTATTAATTCAAAATCAGAGAATTCAAACGAAAAACAAGGCAAAACAAGATAATTAAAACATTTATTTCCAAAACCAGTGCCCGTGGTTAAAAAGTAAGATCTTATTTATTTCATTTTCCCCAATGCTTATTATTTTTCTAGTTTTGTTTGAAATATTACGTTTATATTTGGTTTTTAATAGTTTTACCGAAATTTATGCTCTTCTGTTGATTATATTCATTATAGTTTATCATAGTTCTTATTTTGTACGTAAATATAAAACGACCTGGTAAGTTTTTCCCGCTTGTTTAATGATTTTCTACGAAAAAATGCACATTACTTGTATGGAAGTTACAGAGGCTTGTTTCACATTTTGCCACGCCCATTTAACTTTTTTTGCTGCTTTAACAGAGCAGCTACCAATAACAAAGGAAGAAATAACGAAAACAATAACTTTACTCAGGAATAGAAAATCACCAGGGCCGGATGGAATTCGGAACGAGTTTCTGAAGCTTCTGGATGAAGAGAGTATTGAATGGCTGGCTTCTATTTTTAACGAAATATACTCGTCGGGGATAATTCCAGAGAGCTGGCTCAAGTCGATATTCATTACAATCAAAAAGAAGCCAAGCGCTAAAGAGTGTGGGGATTATCGCACCATAAGTCTGATGAGTCATGTACTCAAACTTTTCCTGAAAATAATATATAAAAGAATATATCGAGTCTGTGAGGAACAGATCAGCGAGGCACAGTTTGGATTTCGCAATGCTACGATACGCGGACGATACAATTGTTTTCGCAAAAGATCTAGACGGCCTTCAATATATAATGAACAAAATAGTGGAAGTGAGTGAGAGGTATGGGATGAAAATGAACATAAAGAAAACAAAATTTATGATAATATCTAAAAACAAACAACTAAATGGAGTTCTGACTGTTAATAACCAACCAATACAGAGAGTTAAGTCCTGCACATACCTGGGCACCACCGTTACTGAGGACTGGGATCACTCTGTAGAGATTAGGTGCCACATTGCAAGAGCACGATCCGCGTTTCTGAAGATGGTGAAAGTATTCAAGCCTAGAGACCTAGCGATGACTACGAAAGTACGAATGTTGAGATGCTACATTTTCCCTGTTCTGCTGTACAGGGTGGAATCGTGGACTCTGACAAAGGCTTCGTGTAAAAAATTGGAGGCGTTTGAAATGTGGCTTACCGCCGGATACTTATAATTTCTTGGGTAGATCACATTACCAACGAGGAGGTCTTGAGAAGAATGGAGAAAGAAAAGAAAATACTGTTCACAATTAAGAAACGTAAACTGGAATATCTGGGACACGTGATGAGAAATCCAAACAGATACAGGTTGATCCAGTTACTTATCAAGAATCTGCGTACTTGGTTTAATACAACTACAATCGGCTTATTTAGATCAGCAGTCGATAAGGTTAAAATAGCAATCATGATCGCCAACATCCGGAACGGATAGGCACTCCAAGAAGAAGAGAATTTAACTTTTTCTCAAAATAAGGTTTAAAAGTGAAGCATATAAATAATTCTTGAATAGTTGACAAGATCACGTAAAACTACATCTAATAGAAATATTATAAATTATATTTCGATGTCTCGTTCGAAGTAATTTTGATTTATATTGTAGTACCCGCTTCTGGTACTAGAGTGCACTTTGTTTATAGCATGGTTTAAAAGGGTTCTACTATACCACCATGCGTTCCACTTTTCATTACCGTTTCTAGTGCTAGACCGATCACACGTGTTTTAAAAATCAGTGCGAATTTTAGGTTATCCATACAATGGGTAAAGTAAAGAAGAATGAGGTCACTACAAGTGATCTCCTACGGAAGATTATGAAATTGGAAGGTCGATTTAAGGAAAAAACAAGAAACAGGCGAGTTCGACTACTAAGTAGCTCGTCCGAAGAATCGGTTTCGAAAATTAGTAATGACATTGGAACGCCGCGCCGGTTACAGGTATGTAATATTTACACAAAAATAATAAAAAGCAAAATAACTTCACACGAGTGATGAAGCGACCAAGATATACTAGCAAAGGTAGAACTGTCATGCTAATTATGACAAATTTTAAAAAATTAAAAGATGACTAGATATAAAAATTTTTTTTTTTTTCATTAAAAAATTTGTTACAAAATTTTTTTTGTTTGGTTTTTTACTTTCCTTTGCGACTGGCTTAAGCTTACACGAGAGGTAAGATGGCCATGTTATCCATTCACAGAAGAAGTGAATTGATTAATACAGTCGGTAAAAGCTCACACGAGAGGTGAGACTACCAAATTATTAAAAAATTATTGGGTTAAGCTTACACGAGAGGTAAGATGGCCATGTTACTCATTCACACAAGGAGTGAATTGACTTAGATAACGAATTAACAACGGCTCGTAAAAAAGCTAAAGCTCACACGAGAGGTGAGATAGCAAAAGAATTGCACGACAATTTGTTAATTACGTTACAGTCGGTAAAAAGCTTACACGAGAGGTGAGATTACCGGATTATAAAAAAAAAGAAACTATATTATAACCCAAAAAGTAATATAAAGTCTTTTCTTCATTAATTCTAGTATCACAAGACCCAAGCCAAACCGAGACTCCTTCATCAACGGATCATTCCGACGATCCTCTAGATAACAATGCACTAGATGCTGAAGTTGTTGAGATCCTTGGTGAAGATCCTACAAAGACGATTAATAAGGACATATCTCTTCACCCCGATTTGGCACGACGATGGAAGATCTGGATGTCTAAAGGACTAGACGAAGACGTAAAGAAGAACCTCCGCGAAAAATATGGTTTAACAGGAAACTGTATGCTCTCAGCCCCAACACTGAATCCAGAGTTAACAACAACCCTGAACGAAAGTGTCATCAAACGTGACAATTTCTTTTGTGAAAGCCAAAAAATATTGGGTACGGCCATGTCCGCATTAGGCACGGCAATTACAAACATTCTGTCAAATAACGAGGGGGGAATAGATAGGTTAGACCATTTGGAAAAACTGGTCGACACAGGAAAACTCTTAGCGGAACTCCACCACGAAAATTCCAAGGCCAGAAGAGCATACATTTCACCCGGTATAAACAAGAATATAAAAGCGACATTAGAGGAGTCAGGAATAGACTCGTTGCTCTTCGGAGAGAACCTAAGCGAACGCATTAAGGACGCCAAATTATTAGAGAAGACGAGTCAAGATTTAAAAATACCAGTTACATCCAGGAGTTTCCCAACAACATCATCAAATAGGGGTCATTTAAACTGGAGGGCCCCACCCTCTCGACAACCTTCTTCGAGACAGGTGGGGATAAACAACAAGAGAAAAATGAAGACGAACAACTGGACGAGGAAGCAAACCACAGGAGTCAACACCCAGAGAGACTCCCAACGGCAATTACGAAGAAGACCATAGAGGTACGTTACGCAGGAAGATTATTTAAATTTCTGCATGTCTGGAAGTCTATTACAAATGACCCCACCATTTTAAAATACATCTCAGGTTATGAGCTAAAATTCATTAAGAAAGTCACTCAGTTTCAGATCCCTAGAGAACCAAATTGGTCAGATAGGGAATTATTACATATGAATGAAGCTATAAATAGGTTGGTTCATATAGGTGCTGTAAGACAATGCTCTGCCCTAGGGGACCAGTTTATTTCATCTTATTTTTTAGTATCAAAACCAGATGGATCAAAAAGATTTATTATTAATTTAAAGAACCTAAATAAATTCATTAAAACAGAACATTTCAAGATGGAGGACATCAGAACAGTTACTAAGTTAATTACTAAAAATTGTTGTATGACCTCCCTAGATCTTAAAGATGCTTATTTCCTAGTGCCTGTTGCAAAAAACAGTAGGAAATATTTAAGATTTCAATTTAAAAAGAAATTGTATGAATTTATATGCTTACCATTTGGGTTATGTTCAAGCCCATATATATTTACAAAAGTTATGAAACCAGTAATAAACGTCCTGAGAAGTAGGGGTTTTACGTCAGTTATTTATCTAGACGATTTACTGTGCGTGGGACCTAATACAGAGCAGTGCAATCTAAACGTGCAGTCCACGTTAGGTTTACTTGAATCACTGGGGTTCATAATAAACTTTAGAAAAAGTAGGTTAGTACCTAATACCCGAAGGAAATACTTGGGGTTTGTCATTGACTCGGAAAGATTCTGTTTAGAATTACCGGGAAAAAAGAAATTAATACTAAACGAATTAATTACAAAATTCTCAATGCTGCAGAAATGTAAAATTAGAGATTTTGCCCACTTTATAGGAAAGCTAATTGCAGCATGTCCAGCGGTATATTGTGGATGGCTTTATTGTAAAGATTTTGAAAGAAGTGTACAGCCCTAATCTTAAACGATGGGGATTATAACAAAGTAATGATTATGCCAGATAATTTACAAAACAACTTTACCTGGTGGCGAACCAATATATTAACTACCTGCAATCCAATAAGAAAATTAGATTTAAAAAAAGAAATTTTCTCGGATGCCTCACTAACTGGCTGGGGAGCGATCTCTAATAATATTAGGACCCATGGGTTTTGGAACTCAGAAGAAAAACGGTTCCATATAAATTATCTCGAATTAATGGCGGCCTTCATGGCCCTAAAATGCTTTACTACAGATTTATCAAACTGCGAAATCCTTTTACGCATAGACAATACAACCGCAATTGCGTACATAAATAAGATGGGTGGAACTCGATTCCCCATTCTTAATAGAATTGCTAGGGAAATTTGGCAGTGGGCAGAGCAGAAAAAACTATGGTTGTTTGCTTCTTATATAGCTTCAAAGGACAATAGCGAGGCGGACAAGGAATCCCGTAAAAAGAAGGTACACACAGAATGGGAACTACCACAAACAATTTTCTTAAAAATTACCAGTAGGTTTGGGACACCAGAACTAGACCTATTTGCATCACGACAAAATAAAAAATGTAAAAATTATCTATCGTGGCACTCAGATCCCGAGGCTTTCGCAATAGATGCCTTTACCATTCCCTGGAAAGGCTGGTTTTTTTACGGATTCCCACCGTTCTCCTTAATTCTAAGAATGCTAAGAAAGATAGCAGACGACCAAGCAACGGGAATCGTTATAGTGCCCTTATGGCCATCTCAACCTTGGTTTCCCTTGTTCAAATCACTATTGATAGAGGACCCTTTAATCTTTACGCCAGACTTGAACTTATTAATTTCTTCTTGCAGAACACAAATTCACCCCCTGGCATCTCAACTTTCGTTGGTGGCAGGGAAAGTCTCAGGCAGGCAATGATAAACACAGGAGCCTCATCAGCTGTTGCAGAAATATTATTATCATCCTTGGCAACGTCTACCATAACACAATATAATACAGCCCTCAGGAGTTAGTGGATATTTTGTAACGATAAAGAGTACGATTTTTACGATCCCACACCAATAAAGGTATTGGAGCTCTTAAACCAAAGATTTGAAGAAGGAGCCTCGTATGGAACTCTAAATAATATGAGGGCTGCTATATCCTTCATATCTATGAATAAATTAACAAGAGATCCTCTGTTACACAGATTCTTTAAAGGAATTTTTAAATTAAAACCTCCAAGACCTAAGTACCACGAGACTTGGAATCCTGAAGTGGTACTGAAATGGACAATAAGATTACATCCGTTGGAAACGCTGAACCCGAAACAAATAACGAAAAAACTAATAATTTTATTGGCACTATCCACCGCTCATAGGGTCCAGACTCTAGCGTCAATAAACATAAATAATATAAATTTCTCTACGGAGGGTGCTACTATAAAGATCCCCGACATAATAAAAACATCGAGTCTCCGAAACCAACAACCGATACTGGTTATTCCGTTTTTTCCAGAGAAGCCAGAGCTCTGCGTGGCTGGTAATCTGAGACAATATTTAATAATCACAAGGCCAATAAGGGGAGATAACATTAGACTGTTTATGTCTCTTAATAAGCCAACAAAATCAGTTGGTTCACAAACTTTAAGTCGGTGGATTCGAGATATCCTCGCTCAGTGCGGAATAGATACGAAGATGTTTACTGCTCATAGCACAAGACTCGCAGCCACCTCACGGGCATTCCAAAGAGGTGTAGACATAGATACCATCAGGAATACAGCTGGCTGGACCAAAACCTCTCAGGTTTTCCAAAAATTTTATAACAGACCTGTTCTACAGGATCAATCTGCCTTTGCAAGAGCAGTTATGTTAGGTTGTTAAGTTACTGTTGTCTTATTAATAGGCTGTTAATGTAGTTAAAAAATTACTATTACAAATTATACGAAAAAATAAAATTGCGTTAGCGTTAAACATCTACAATATAAATCAAAATTACTTCGAACGAGACATCGAAATATAATTAAACGATCAAACGAACTTACCTATGAAGTTCGATCGTAATTATATGAGATGTCTCGTTCGAAGTAATTAGATCCCACTCATATCCCGAAACCCAGGAATCACAATTTTATCCGACAGCTTTAAACTAAATGAAAAGTGGAACGCATGGTGGTATAGTAGAACCCTTTTAAACCATGCTATAAACAAAGTGCACTCTAGTACCAGAAGCGGGTACTACAATATAAATCAAAATTACTTCGAACGAGACATCTCATATAATTACGATCGAACTTCATAGGTAAGTTCGTTTGATCGTTTAATTTTAATTTGTCTTTTCTAGTGCCTTGAAAATCGAGAATTTTATATTTCGTTTCATATTTACCCCCATGTTACCCTATAGATTTTCCCTAAAATAATTATGGGAGTACAGAATTAAACATTAAGATGTAATTAGAAGATACCAGCCAAGACATGAATTCTAGTTATCCGTAATGAATGACGCGTTTCGACATTGTCCACATATTATTGAATAAATTTATATCTTTAAATACATATTTGCACGACATAAACGTAAATCAACTTACCATCCCCAAGTAGAAGTCCGACCACCACATGTTTTCCAAGCATTTCAAAAATTTATTATATATATATTTCGGGTTAGTAAGATTACAATAATACAATGTTACATTGTATTTCACTATACAGCTAAAACCCGTTTTCCCGTTACCCTTCGCCATTCCTCTCTGTTGCGCGTTTGTTCTTCGTCCAGGTTTCGATTTGACATTGATTGTCGAATTCCATCATTCCACGATCTTCTCGGTCTTCCTCTTTTCCTCTTTCCGGGCGGTGTCCACTGATAAACCCGTTTAGGCCATCGATTTTCCTCCATTCTCATTAAGTGTCCGAACCATTTTAGTCCTCGTCTTTCAATTCTGTCATTTATGGTGTCTTTTGCTTCCATACGCTCTCTGATGACCTCGTTCCTAATATGCTGCAGTTTCGATATTCCTGCTCCTCTTCTTAAATAGTCCATTTCTACCGCATTCAGTTTTCTTTTCATTTCTGCATCGACTGTCCATACCTCACTTCCGTAACATAGGACGGACTCTACCATGACTTGTCCCAATCGTTTCTTTGTATTTATTGATATGTTTTTGTTCCACCACAATGAGTTCAAGGATCCCAAGATTCTTCGGCCTTCTCGTATTCTATGCTTTATTTCTTCCTTGCCTATTCCATTCTTATCTACAATTGAGCCCAGGTATTTGAACGCGTCCACTTGCTTGACCGTTACATCATCATCGATAAGCACCTCAAACCTTGCGTCTGAATTTACCACCAAATATTCGGTTTTGGTCATGCTGATTTGTAAGCCCCACTCCTTGTATTCTTCGTTTAGCCTCTTTATCATAAACTCTAGGTCATATGCATCCTGTGCTATTACCACCTGATCATCCGCAAAGCTTAGCGTATAAAGTGTGCTGTTGCCAATAGGAATTCCCATCCCCTCGCAGTGTCTTTTCCATTTCTTTAATGCGATCTCTAAATATATATTAAACAGCAGTGGCGACAAGCTGCACCCTTGTCGGAGTCCCTTAGATGTTGTAAGTGGTTCTGATATTGTGTTGCCATTCTTAACGTATGTTACATTTTCATTATAGAGTTCTTTTATTATTTGGATCAACTGGCTATTAGTGCCCACTTTCTCCAATACTTCCCAAAGCTTGCATCTGGGTATCGAATCATACGCTTTATCAAGGTCAATAAATTTATTAAATTTGTATTAAAGTTATTCTTTCTAGAACTCCCTAGTCCCCCCCTACTCCCCAGAGTATGCATGGGCTTTATCACCACCACTGCTATTAACAATTTTTTATTGCAATTACAAAAGTGCGTAGTTTGAGAAGGTAATGGGAAAAATCCCGATTACCAGCGATAAAATTTCCCAACAATTTAAGAAACGTAATAGCAACTGATATCAAATAATATTAATGAGCACACATTTCAAACTCTATTTGTTTATGACAGCAACAAAAAGTGTACACGAATAATTAATTGATAATGTTGGTTTAATTACTCATTAACAAATTACCATATTTTTAAGTTTACAGTGCTTTATTTACATATCGTATTTTAGGTCAGTGCCATCCAAAAATAATGTTGCCACGTAGAAATTTATTAATTTAAAACTTAAAAACCCAATAGCATTCCAACCGAAATACTTTTCAGTCAGGTCTACCTACATCTATTTAACTTGGTTAGCCAACTTAAAGACCCGATTACAGTTTTGAACATCGTTACACTAACCTACCTAACGTTGTTAAATTTAGTAAACGTTTCTTGAATACCTGTAGTGACTTGTATTTTCAACACAAATTTTATCCACTAGTTTTCAATTTTCATTTGACGACGTACATACTAATGAAAAATCATAATTGTGCGTTTAATTATATTTTCAGTTATTAATTAAAACCAGATTATTAAAACAGGGTTTTAATTTTTCATTAAGCAAATAGTGCGAGTTCATTATACAAATGAAAGCTAATGTTTATGTAGTAACAGTAAGTTCCAATACTCTTAATTAATATGGACAAGCAAAAAGCTTTTCTACTATACATATTTAACAGTTGTGAAATAATAACGACTTTAGTGTACTAATCGATTATGTTAAAAGCAAGATAAAACATAATTTCTGGTACCAGACATCGGTGCAAGAGATTGGATGTACTATGTAAAGAATTATTTAGTAGTGCCTACTAAAATAATTATGTTTATTTCAACTTGGTCATACTACATAATATAGTACCATATATGTAGCAGGAGTCTGTTTGAGTATGAAGGAGATTTTTGTAGTCCAAAAGGTTATTATAGCCAAGTCTTTGGTTTTGGGTAGCCCTTTTTAAATATCTAAATTAATTTTTTTTAAATGTAACTAACTACATGTTATAATAAAAATTTACAAAAATAACTAACTGCATAGCGACAGTTGCTCATAACTGCACATTTGCCTCATAAGCGCTTTATACAAAGGACGATAACTCATACGTAACTGTACGAACTCATATTGCGCGAGATCGACGCGCATCACAAAGCTTTTTAAACAAGTAAAGGTGAAGAAATGCACGCGTTTTTAGGCGGTAGCGTTTGTCTTGGATTATAAGGGTGTCCATCGTTACAAACACTGAATGATGAACTCAAATTATCTCTTTATTAACAAAATAAATCTAACCCTAAAAGTCATAATATGAAATCTTTGAAGGGCCGCACGAGAGAGTGGGGCGGGCCGCTTGCGGCCCGCGGGTTGCTCATTCCTCGTCTAGTGTATCAATCAAACCATCTTCAGAGTAGCAACATCAGTTACTGATATTTACTACACAAAAAACAAAACATGGCAATAGCTACCGTTTGGTTTATCAACATTTTGAGCATATTATCAATTGGGTCAGTATCTTGTGCTTCTGACGTAATTCAAATTTTAATGCTGTATTAATTATTTGGCATCAAGCGACCAATTCTTTTTTATCATTTTTACAGTTATTATTAAATATCGTACTGTGGACTGTATGTGTTTTATTCGGAAGCTGATCCCCGTTCGAATTCTGCATTCACTGGAAGCTAGCTTCCTAAGATCAGAGCTCACACGTCTAATTCACTGCTTGGGCTTTGTACTCTAAGCAGGTGACGTACTAAAGTTTCCTTTAGTGATTCTCACCAAGATCACGAAGAGGAGATTTTAAATACATTTCGTAATTCACACTGTCCATAATTCAACGCATAACACTGGTATCGTCAGATTTATATTGGGTGTTTTGAATTGAGCAACTTTATGGTCATTCGCCCATGAAAATGAATTTAAGTTGTGCGCAGTGCCGGCTCAAATGGATTTCATTATATAGCAGTTCTATGTGCTAGCTTTAACAAACTAAACTGTCTAACTGTCCCTAAACTGTCCCATTGATTAATTTTCTTCTAGAAAAACGCAATTAGGTGTATTAAACGAGGAGCAGGGAAGCAAAACAACTGGCATGGGCTAAGGCACATAAAAACTGGTCAATAGGCAAATGGAATGCGGTCTTATGGACTGATGAGTCATAATGTGAAATTTTTGGAAATAGACGTCGTCCTTTCTTCGACGACAGGTTAGTGAGCGACTCATAGATGTTTGCGTGGTACCTACCGTGAAACACGGCGGAGGTAACGTGATTATTTGCGGATATTTTGAAGGGCATTCAGTGGGTTCATTATGCAGAATAAAGACAAAATTTAAAAATAAAAGATTATTATGAAATTCTTGAAGACTGTACTGTGCCAACAGGTCTTGAGTTAATTGGTGAAAATTTTGTTTTGCAACAAGACAAGAAGAGACGGTCGTCAGCTAAAGCGGTTAAGGGCGTTGCTGCTAATGCTGAATGCCTAGTTCGACTCCGGGTTTATTGGACGGAGGAATTCCGGAGGGGAATTTTATCAGAACATTTATGAAGATTCCTTTACAAACCTGTTAAACTGCCATCAGAAGTCGTCAAGATGCGCTAGAGTAGCTTTATTTAAAAGGGTGTTTTGCAAAACCAAAGCATTCCTCCCAAGTAGCAAACGCTTTTCGGGAAGACTCCTTTTCGATAACGGCGGGATGACTAAATTCCGTACAATCCGAAGATTTTATATGTAGAAAATAGAGCTACCTTGCAAAACCGAAAGAATTTCGAGAAGGAACGGAGATGCTTTGCGAAATTACAAATATATCGGAAAGATAGGCGGTAGGAGAGTGCCTTGCTAACCGAAAACACTCCCGGAAGAGAATATGCCTTTTAAACCGAAAAAATTTTTCTGGAAGGGTAGACGATATGAGAGCGCTTTGCTAACCTAAAACACTCTCGGGAGGAAATCTAGGGTCGGCGGACGTAAGCACATAAGTCAAAAATTCACTTTTTTTGTTATGTTCGCAAACTGCGCTTATTTCTATAACTCACAATCAGGCTTAAGCACATAAGTCAATTTCGTATGTAGACTAGCAAAACAAGCAGGCGCTCTCTTTCATCCCAAAGTATTGTTTCCACTATATTCGTACTAAAGCACATAATTTGACTTATGTAAAGTTAATATTTTTGACTTATATGCTTACGTCCGCCGACCCTAGAAATATGCCTTGCAAAACAGAAAATGTATCTTTCCGGATAGGAAGGGGGTACCCCAGCATCCCTCTACACAGAAATTTTTCTCTTTATATTTATTTATGGTTATAACTTCTTCTTATTTGTAGATCTATGACTTGTTTTTTAACAAATTTATTTAATTAGTTCTTTGAGCAGAGGTTTTCACATCTTAGGTAGCTGCTAGGCTTGCCTTCGATGTGCCTGCACCCTGTTTTTTATTGTTATGATGACAAATCATTAACACAGGGGGACCGACGGCTTTAGGTGCCCTCCCAAGCACGAAAGACGGTCAAGAAATTTTAGAGTGTACCCGGAGTCAGACCAGAGCGCCTGCCATTAGTAGTTGATCTCGCTAATATTCAGGTCATGGGTAAGGTACTCTATTGAGCCACGCGCGCGCGACTTTATCCTATTAAGTTTTGTGAAGTTTAAGGTTAATAGAGTGATATTCAAAAATAAAATTCTTGGATGGGCCCCTTTTAATATGAAAATTATTACTTTGAAAATCGTTAATTTTACATGTTTCACCGACGCGCGGGTGGAATCTCACTCCAATTTGTTGACGGTACGTGCAGAAAGAACTAGTCTTATACGAAGCGGTGTGCAACCCGGACACATGACACACGTCTCCCTTACGAGTACCTCCGATGAAATTTGAGTATTTTTCCATTATTTTTTTTAACGCGATTTCCAGGGTCCCTAAGCTCCCGGTTTCCTTAATCCCGGTTTTCTTGATTGAAGGCGCTTCAAATTTGCTTGGCTTTCTGCCGCGGCGCGGCGACGGCGATGAAAAACCGGCCGGCCGGGCTGAGCCCGGACCGCTTGGGTTTTTCGATGCACACAGTTATGGCCGGGCCATATCCACCCTAAAAATAATTAGCGCCACCAAAACCGGCCGCGGGGCAAAGCCCCGCAAAGCCAAGGTTTTCCCCATAGTTCTTTATGTTTATATATTCGGTTGTCACTTTTTCGTCAATACACCTGTACCTATCCGAATTTCAAAGACTGTAACATTGAAATCGCGCTCGCAGCACATTCAGATTTTTGGTAAAATATCGCCACAATCAAACAACAATATTTCTCATCTTATTAAATTTTCAAAATCAAACTTTTAAAAGTTACATATTTCTTGGTCAATTAAAATAAGAATCAAGTAAAGAATAAACCTTCGTCTTTGTAAATTTTCAAATGAAAATATTTTAAAAGTATATATTTTGTTAACACGGTTAATACAACCTAATATTTTAAAGTTAAATCTAGACGTAACGATATTTTTAAATCGTGTAATATTTTTCCGATGTCTGAAGTTACAAATTTATTGCGATGGTTTTTAATTACGTCCATCCCAAATCTACACTATTGGAATGATATTTCAAGATTGACGTAGCATACATTGCCAAATTAGCAATTTTATCGGTCAGCGGAAAACTCTTTATCCCAATGTAATTTTAGATTCACGTCCATAAGTCTAGATACATATTCGACGAATTAGTTTGTACATGTAGGAACTTTAAATTGAGATAGGAACCTTCGATACAGTTTTGAACAAACCACACACGTGTACCTGTCAAATCGCTTTTGATTTATGTATTTTATTTCGTTATCTAGTCCACATGTCGGCTTGCTTGAACAAGTCTAGAATCTAATACATTGGGCTTATGGGAAGTTGCAACAATGTAGTTTCAATATAAAACCTTTTTGAAGTGTAAAAAAGTAGTAAAAACTTTATAACGTAAACATTCAAGGCAGCAAAAAATGAGCTATCGCCCAGCTGCATTTACCAAGTTTGAACATAAATTTGCATGGATAAAGATCGAAGTGTTGTGTTTCACTTATTATGTTAGCCTATCAGGATACGAGGTCAAATTTCAGGACCAATTAGGATAGATATTAGGGACTAATGTGGTGGGATTTTGTCCCCACGACGGTCAAAAACCATATATAAGGCATTGCAGAGCGCATTAAATTGAAGATTCCGATTGGGATCTTCACACCCTGAACCGCTGTCGGTTTGGGTGAGAGATCATGTGAGTCCAAAAACTTGGCCGGAGGCTATCTCTGACCGTCGAGTCAACGCTTTTTGTATAAGCGGACTTATAGTATAATTGAATGTAAAGTCAATTAAATAGATCTTACTAACGTAAGATCTCAAATCATTTAACAGTCATTTTGTGTAACATATGTGAATAGTGAATCGCAGGTAACAGTTCTTTTTATCGATCGTATAGACTGTCATCAATATGGTGCGGCATTATTTGAATTAATAATCATTCGTTCAAACAGTTATTTTTAAATCTTTTGGGACATTTTTATTTAAATATTTTAGACATTCTAACGACATTTAAACCAGTTCCGGTATTAAATATATTGGACATCTAATCAAGCATTTTGTTTCGATTGTAAATCAGTTTGCCGATATTTCAACCAACACGGACTTTATTTAAAACCATTTTGATATTTATAACCGGTTTATCGACGTTTGTATCACCGATCGGTATGGTTAAAATTAAGTATCGATCGTTTATTTTGTTGTAAATTATTGTTACGTATTTTTCGGCACGTCTAACCAGCACCGCTCTCGTTGAATTGTTTTATACCATCTGTAAAGTATTTTTAATATGGATGAATTTTATGTCGAACATTTTTGAGTGTCACCGGTATCCCGCATGTGTACAAATCTGCAACATGTGGTGGATGCATTGCCGAATTAACTTTTTATCGGAGTTATGCCAGTTCAGTACCGGACTTAAATTAATTGTTTCGAGTTAATTAAAAGAACTAAATCTAAATTTGTTTATAACATTTAACAAATTCGGTTGTGCCGTTTTTAACGCAAACTTACGTCTCGGTATTTATCGTGGTGTAACCATCTGTAACTCATCCGGTTGCGCGGAACCGACATACAGTCAGTGCCGGATTGAGTTGAATTTATCGAACATGGAAAACCCTATTTTTCGTGGTCACCATCAACCACCCACTACCGAATCATTCTCGACTTTGCAACTCATTTATGGTCATCTCGATTATTGAAGAACAATATTATCGTATCTCACACAGGCAAAATCTTATGGAAATTCCGTTTGGAACACATCTGTACCTTTATATGTAAGCATTATTTTAGTATTTTTAAGCATTATTGTATTTATTGGTCAGCTTTGACCATTGCATTTTACAAACCTTAAGTTTAAACCATGAAGACGATATCGCACCCTCTTTGTATGTCCTTTTGTGTGTTAGTATTTACTTGGACGTGGTGAAACCACGTCAATGAAATCTTTATTCTAAATTGTTTATTGAAATAACGTCACATTTTTGAATTATGTTTTAAGTCATATTTAAAGTTTAATGAATTAAACCATTCATATTTTGGATTGAATTTTGTGTCATATTTAATATTAAATTAATTAAATTAACTTCAAGTCAATATTTTTAGTGATAACGTTTTATTATTATTCAAGTCAGTTTTTCACATTTGAGTTTTGTAGCATTATGTAGATGTAAATATGATTAAACATGTGTTATAAAATACCAAATGCCCCTGTACATTTCGTTATTATATCTCTTTATTATTTATATTTGTGTTTTTATTATTGTTTATGTGTCTGTTTATTTAGCGTTTATATAAAGGTAAGGTTTAATAACAGCAAGATTTACTATGTAATCCAAAGAGAGGCCACCAGTGTGAGATGCTCGCGATCAATTTAGTCAACAGCTGTCGTGTATTCAGCTGGAAATGGTGATTTTGCCTCCCTTTCAAATGGACCTTGGTTCAAAATTCACGTGGCGCCCTTATATACTCCTTGTGTAAATTGAGATAACATCCTAACTCGCGATCGAGGATTGCCCGGTCGCTGAGGAGAGACCGACAAGACACGACTTTTAGTCACAAGCCCTTCTGCTCCACCCTACGAACACCACCCTTCGCGGCTCGAGCTAGTCATTCCGTTAATCTTTGTTCGGAAGGTGTCTTGGATGTGGATTGTCGTGTAACAAGACAAAATCAAATCCGAGCGAAAAAATTTCACTAGATCCGAAAGAAAACGTCGTTGCATGTATGCGAGGCTGCCGCTACGCGACTTGTAGCCCCTTAAATGAAAGTTTCCGATTTTCGCACTTTTTTCAGATTTTTTGTTATGATCACGTCCGCGACGACACAAGTGACACATTCGGACCGAAACATACCCAAAAAGGCCGTTAATTACCCAAAATTTTGCTAAATTTCATGTTAGGGGCGTGTCCGTAGTTCTCTAAACCACGCAAAAAAGAGGCCGCCAGCCTATATATACCGACCACCGCATGGTGTTTTTACTAAAATTTCGGTATTATTTTCTATTGAAACTTAATGATCCTTTTATTACATGATAGCTAATGACTTTTTGTTCGAAATATCAAGCGATTTCTATAGTGAAATTTCAATTTCGCAGTCACCATTAGGGTTCCCGACCCTTAAAATATTTTATTTCATCTGTGTCTCTGGCGATTAGATATCTTTTAGTCGCTGATACTCGTATTTCCACAAATTTTCAGAATTTCGGGAACAAACAAATAAATTAAATTACTCGCACATTTACTGATTTAAATTATCATAATCATTTTATTATTCGTTAATCCATTCATGCGCATAATTTTCGAGACTTTTCATGTTATTGGTAGTATCTTTATTTAAATTCCTACATTTTAAATAAAATTTCATAGTTTTTAATGATGTAAATTATTTGTAGAGACGGTCATTAGCTGAAGCGGTTATGTGCGTTGCTGCAAATGCGGAATGCCTGGTTCGACTCCGGGCTCAGTAAAAACTTTGTTCTGACCGTCTTCCCTCGGAAGGCAATGGCAAACCACCGAGGTGTAATCTGCCTGGTACAGCCTCTCTGGAGATGAAGTGTATACACTTCCCGCGGTTTGGAGCCCGCGTTAAGCACTAGATCCCCTATGTGTGTGCTAATACTTCAAACGCATAACACATGAATAAAAGAGAGGTCGCCAACGTCCGGGGGAACGGATATGGCACACGAAGAAGAAGTAGATTATTTATTAATGTAACGGTTTATGTTTATTTTGTCCTTTTTTATATTTACTTTTTATTACGTATTACCGTTTTAGGTCGTTCGGAAGCAATATTTAAGTGAAAGAAATGAAATAGTATACCACGTTTCAGGAGCTTCTGTTCAGAAATATTAGGACCAATATTATAACATCCACTACCTTACATTCTCTTTCTACAAGGGAAATTTTTTTAGGGTCCTCAACCTGGTTTTTTACCCTGTTCTCTCACTTTTGGGTTACCGTCTTCTCGTTTTAGAAGTTCCTGCCTCCAGTTATTGAAACACCCAGTAACTTTATTATTTATATTTGTCGATTGTATGGCCCGCCATTGTCCGGCAAGAGACTTGATAAATATAACCCAATTTGAAAATCAAAGACCTCATATAATAATTGCCTTTTTTTTCAAAATCAGATAATACTCACAAACTTTTCAATATCATACGACCAATCTATTACCTACATAACAAAAAAACAGTTACTTTTACTAAAATTACTTTATCCTCCATTACAAAACCATTAGCTATTCAATAATGATCTTTTTTACAAATTCTTGCATTTTTAAATACCTTTTATTGATATACATATAATAAGTTAGTATTCACTCTTAACTTCATTGTCAAACCGAATATATTGCTATGTACCACGGCCACGTCAATAGAAATGATCACGTTTTGATTCAAGGTTTTATTTATTAATAAAGATAGCACATGACTTATTTGTTCGAAAGTAAAGGTTTCATCTGACACCAAGAATCTGCTTTAACGTCATAATTTATGTAAACATAAGGTCGCGGAACGAGAGGACAAAATAAATTCAAATGCAACGTTTTGATTCTGTTATAAAAATGTTTGTTAAAATTGTAAATTAATTTAAGTAATTATAAGAAATGTAATTTGAAATCAAAATAATTGTTCAAAACATTAGTTATAAAAATGTGTTAAAACGTAAAACTTTTAAAATAACAAAATTTTACATGTGTTAAAAGTGCTTCGTAACTCAATGTACCACGAACGAGAAAAACATTTTCTTTTTAAAACTTTACTGGATGATCACAGAAGAGGCTGGTACTTCAAATAAATCTGAAACATAAAAATTTTATTAAAAATTTTACAAATTATTTTGGGCCAAGTACGAACCTGGAAATTTTACGTCAAATATATTGATTTTTATATCGACCAAAGGGAACGAAATCAGGAATGCTTTGAAAATACAAGTAACTATGGAAAACAATTGATGAAAATAATAATAAGTTGATTCTTGAATTTAATGGTGGTAAAATTTATTTGCGTCTCCTAAAAATTAAATAAATAGTGAGAAAATTGTTTTAAAACCGTATGAAAAGTTAAGAGATCATTAAAGCAAAATTACTTACGTGTTAAAAAAGTCAATTTCGTTGAATTTATAAAGTGATTGTGTTTATTTTTGAAAATTTGGTGCTGCATAAAAACGTGGTTCAACACTACACAAGAAAACTTATCTGGATTATTATTAGTAACTGAAGGTCATCGGCCAGGCAAAACCATCCTATTGTATGCTGTTAACAACTAGGAATAAGAAATTCCCTACATTTATTAAGGTAAATGCACATTAAAAGTTATTACATAAAAATTAGTGAAAATTTTTGGTAACTGAAACACGCGTGCGTTAACCCGTTTAAAGTTTTAATTTTAAGATTTTGTCAATAAATTTAAACATTTCTATTTCATTTTTCTATTTTCATTTGCACTATTTAAAATAAAATTATTATTCTTTTAACAACGGAGCATAATTTGTTTGTACAACCTTATTTTCCAACGACCAGTAATTTATATTTCAGTAACACAACTTGGTCAAGGAAAGGGCCCAACTTGAGATTAGGTAAGTCAGTGCTCTCCGAAATAGTCAAAGCCGAGGTGAAAGTTTATTTTATTGCAAGTTATCAAGTAATTTTACAATCATTTTTATTGACGAGGTACATTTACGTACACTCGTACAAGACATTAACTACACAGAGTGCAAGCCTAATAAAGCTCCGAGGCTACACAAACACATAGCAATATGTATAAAACAAATAATTCTGTGAAGGCCTCATCATCAAAATTGGAAGATTGTATTACATTCTTCTTGCATTCTAATGATGAACCGCCATCCTCATGCTTAATCCTTCTGGACGATTAACTTAATCTTAAATTTGAATTATCAAATATTATAGAGAATGCAATCAAACTAGGAATAATATAAGTATTGCTATGACCTCCCATATATAAAAGATTAGACACGTTGATTAATTTGGGCGCCACATTCAAATGAATGAAAAAATATAAAAATGTAATAATTGAAATTTTACGTGCTAAAATTTTATTAGAAAGCTCACCACTTTGTCCCTCTTGTATAGCTCAGTCTAAGGCTCTCTCAGAGTATTGCAGGTATTAGATTAAATTAGGGGTTGTAGCTAATTGAGTTGAAAAATTTTAATTTTTAATGATAGAAAAAGTTGGCTGAGTTTGAATAAAATGCTTAATTGTTTTGACCAGATAAAACGATCCACTTCTGTGTTTGAATAATCTTAAAAATTTAGAATACTGACCTGTAAATGTTTGATAATAATAAAAAGATTGTAATAATTCAGAAATGATTTTATATTCAGAATAATATCGCAAAGCGCAAATAATCAATTTTAACAAAATTTGTACAGATACCTTATCTGTTACCAGAATGTTAACATTCTTAACAACAGAACAACAGTTAACAACAGAATCAAAAATCAAAAATAATGTAGAATGACGATCCTCTTCTTCCTTTTCTTCCTTTAAATGCTTAAATAAATTTAAGTCTTGCCGTTGTCCAAAACGGGTTAAATGTTTTTATATTTAAATTTGTTGCTCTTGGCGAAGCGTAGAAAATAAAATAATAAAAAATGTTTTGTTGATGAAATATAAAGTAGGGTAGCCAAAAATGCACCTGCTAAGGTCTTTTCTCAGCATCCTGTATGTAAAATACTGAAGGCGTAAAGTTAATAAAATAATAATGGTTTTCAAATACCTTTGAATTTTTATAATCCTGACTTTTTAATAAGTCTGCGTAGATAATACACAATCTTGATATAAACACAAGCGCACTGTAAGGCACTTTCACAATCAGATGTTTTCATTGATGCCAGTTGATATGACGCTTCAGATCTTCTGCTGTTTGGATTGAGTTGTTGTAGCAGTAATCATACAAATTTGACTTTGTAATAGTGTTATTTTATTAGATTGTATGCCAGTAAGTAATTTGAAGTTAAATAATTCTCGGATCTTTGTATTGAGAGTTGAGTTGAAAAATAACATTCTTAATTTTCAGTTCATGCAACTAACTTTTGCCATCTTGGATTTTTATCGACCAAGGTTTGATTGAATTATCGAATCACGTTGCACGTCCGTCCACTTTAAATATCAAAATCCAACTAACTTTTGCTTGCGCAAAATACAAATTTGAGCTGTTTTCAACGACTTATAAGTCAAATTTATTCCTTTTACGAATTTTATTTTAATGAAATTTTCTGTAATTTTCAGAGTTGGTTCCATTATTTAAGAGATCACTTATATGCTGCTTTCCAGTTGATTTCCATCACAGTAGTCGATTTTGGAGCCATTTGAAGTAGTAGATTTGACTATTTTTGTTATCACATTTCACTTATCAAACTTTAATGGATTTTGACCCTTATTTATCTTTTTACAAATTTTTAAGATCAATTTATGGTTATCACATACAGTTAGATATAAAAGAATTTTGGTTATAAACAGATTTTCATACAACAAGTTATTTGCAGAGATTTTTAAATTCAAAGTTCACAAACGTGAAGGTTATGTTTTTCAGATAACAAATTATAACAAATTTCATCATTTCTAAGTTAAAGTATCTTATTAGAAGATTTTGACTTGTTCATCTTCAAATTGAATCTATTTAGCAGGTTTTGATATAGCATTCATATCTTTCAAGATCTCATTAGGTCTACAATATCATAAATTGAGTTGGATGTGTTTATCTGTTCAATCTAAAGTTAGAAAATTAGCTTAATTTTTCTTAATATATCAATTAATTCAGTTTTACAACCATTTGCGTTGTGTGGGGTCATTTTAAATCACAGCAGTATATTATAGAAGTACAATGATTTTTGGTCATGGAAACCGTCTTCTCTCATGTACATAACCAAAGATTAGCCACGGAACAAAAATAAACGTCGTCAACGCAGACAGAAGCCGAAAAAGCATCGATCGGTTTCGGTGTTACCACAAGGAATTCGCTATCCTAAGATGAACATTGATCATGCGCTGCCAATGGCTTCGTGGTTAAATCATGGATGTATGTAAGAGAAATGCAAAAATTATACGGTTAGACATTCATACATCACAATAGTCACAAGGAGGGGTTAATCCTAGGGGAATCACTCAAGTAAAGAGTTACTAGAAAGATACCCTACAGTGTAATTTTACACCAAAGCGACCAATCGAGTGTTACATTACTCTGATGTTTTATCATGTTCAATTTTGTAAGCAAAATATTGAAAAATAACGTATGAACTATTAACATGCGAAAGGTAGAGCACTTTCGACACGCAATGAAACCTCAAGAAATTCATTTTGCAAGTCAGTCTGCTAGGAAAATCAACGAAGTTCATGGGGAAAAAAGAAACATCGTGATTGGAAAATCTTAGACAATGTTTCGAATTAAATTCAGTACATCGCCCGCCCTTCAGAACGTCAATTAAAAAAGTTAGTTAGGAATCACTTTGATGCCCAAGTCCGCTGAGGAGATATGATAATTTAAGAACAAGAAGAAGAATTGATGATTACATCCTTCCGAAATGAAAAACAACTACTGTAAGATTTATGAAGGTTTTACAAATATTTTTTCTGCAATTGATTCTGATCTACACGATGATTACGCTTTGTAGAAAATTATCTCGCTAACGAAGTCGGGTTTTATGGTCCATCCTAAAATAAATCTTCTGAATGTGTCTCTAATTGTTGGATGATAAATTGTGAAGAATGGATATAAATTAATTTTGTTCGCAACTGCGATGTTTATCATAGTTGACTTTTGTAAAATGAGTACGCAAACAATAAGGAGAACGTGTAAAATTTGCAATATAAATTTAAAACAAAAAGTTTAAAAATTTCATTCCATTTTGAAAAAGCGTGGTAATAATTTGTATGTCGAGGTGATAGCGTATAATATTAATATTCATGGCAGTGACATCCCAATATTCGAGAGTTAATCGCAGGTGGCAATGATTTATTTGAGCTGTCGGTCCCAATCCTATGACTTCGTATTAATATATCAGACGCAAAGACGTCTTCAGATATATCTGCGATGAAATTTAAATTTTCCTTTTCATCACCAAATCTGGTTACGGATTGCAGTTTAATATGTCATATGGTGCATTATCCTAAATACACTCTCAAATACCAAATTTTAATCCTTTAGATTTATGTATGTGTGTGCATTGAATATACCCAGTCACCATAAATTCATTAATAATGCAAAATTATTTAGCAAAATAGAATAAAACATATATTTCATAAATGTTGATATAGGTATTAAAAAATTAAATACGCTCACTATAAAAATTCAAATGTAAGGTCGTCGGAGCGTCGTGCTTTTATAGTGCATATTGTAGTATATATTCATGTTCATGTGCGAATGATTAATGTGAATTTTTTTACATTAAGTACTATAAAAAAAATATGTGCTTTTTCGCCCTAGTATGAAAATTAAGGTACATTGTTAATATTAATTCTGCCCAGTTAAAACAAAACGTCCGCATTTGTAAAAAAAATAATTACCAATATCCATTCCATTAATCCAATTACTCACTAAATAAAAAATAATTTACCAATAATTTGAAATTAATTTCTCTGTAAAGTGCAGATAATTTGACGTAAAATTTGTTGCTCCAATAAATAAATATTTATTTAACCATGCTGCTCAGCAATCTAGTTTTATGACCAACATCTTCGAAAATGATCAATAAACCAAAACTTTATTAGGTACAGTAGTATAAAATTACATATTATCTCTGAAAAGTACTTAAAATTAATCATTATTTTAAAAGCTCTTTAGTTTATTGGAAAGTTTACTTAAAACTCAATTAATGATACCAAATGATAAATGGTGTTGCATGAGGAAGCACTATTATTTTAAGAATTGTAATTTACGTAGTAGTACGTAGTATACAAAATTCTCCGACTGAGAATCTCGATCATATTAGGAACTGTATTTTATAAAGCATCAATAACTTCTTCCGTTACATTTTGATTGATGTGGCTTATAATGTTTGATTTTTGCAATATTTTACTGTTATTATTAAAAGGTTATTTTTTCTTGAAAATGACCGACATCTAGAAATTTTCAGTTAAATGATTACCAAAAAGAGTTCAGCGAATACAAAGTAAATTCAATGATGAAGAGTTCATCTCCGTTTCATATTTTTATTCAATACAATCGTGTCCTAAATGGTCATTCTAGCAAGTTTTCGAACATTTCGATAGTTAAAAATAACTAAGTTTGAGAGATGCTTAAGTTGACATTTTTCTATCGATATACATACCTAAATAATATAGGTTATCAAATCTTTAAATAAAACATGTCAAACGTAAAATTTTTTTAATTTTATGAATAAACTAACTGATGTTAACGTACTTTGTATGAAAGTTCTCGGGGGATTCCCGAGTTAGAAATGTTAGTATTTTAGATTTTTCCAGTCGTATTCTGGATACCCAATAAATATTTAGAAGTTAGTTTTCTTTTCCGGACAAAGTTATTATACTAAACATTTTACATAAAACTTTAAAGAATTATTAAAGTAAAATACAGTGCAACTGTTTATAGGCCAGTCAACAACATATTCGAAAAGAGCCATTGCGTAAATAAATGCGATCCTGGTAAGACCAAATTTCAGAATCACATTTTTACGAATATTCATGAATATCTCGGTTTCAATACATTTTAGAGTAAAATATTAAGCTACTTTCCCCTAAGATCACCCTCTGGCTCTACACAGCCGTTGTTCGACCTATGTTTTCCTACGGTGCACTTGTCTGGTGGCCTAGAACCAAGCAAGTAACAGCGGCGTCCTCCTTGCACCGGATTCAGAGAATAATCTGTCTGGCTGTAACTGGAATGATGCGAACCGCCCCCACTGCGGCGCTTGAGGCCCTTCTCTGCCTCCCACCACTTGATCTTCATGTGCAGGAGATGGCGGTCAAGGCTGCCCTTAGGCTTCGTAGCTGGCGGCTATGGAATGATAGGAATGGAGCTGTGGGACATATGCGGATATTGAGGGACTACTCGGCGAGTGTACCCCTTCTGCATATAAAGTCTGACAGAATTCCCCCTAAATACGTATTCAACAGGAAATTCAAAATCCTGCTAAATCCACCAGCAACTGATGAGAATGACATTTGTTTATTCTCTGACGGTTCCAAAAATAATGTTGGATCAGGGGCAGGAATCTTCTCTGCCGAACTTAATCTGAACATGAGCATATGACTGGGCAAGTACACGTCAGTTTTCCAAGCGAAACTCATCGGTATATTGCACTGTGCAAAAACAGTCTGGGACAAAGGTATCCATGACAAAAACATTCAGATATTTACAGACAGCAGGGCAGTCCTTCTAGCACTTATGAGCCACAAGATCACCTCTGGCCTGGTGCTTGAATGCATCCGGGTCCTGAATGAGATATCAAATCAGAATGTCCTTTCTCTTCACTGGGTTAAGGGACACCAAGGCAATGAAGGTAACGAGAAGGCAGGTGGTCTGGCTAAAGCCGGCTCAAATTGTCATCCCTGCGGCCCTGAACCGATGATTGTGCCAACCGTCAAAACCCTAGATACCCTTCTAAAACATCATACCCTAGAACTGCATTCCAGCAGGTAGGCCAATGAAACTGAATGTAGACAAGCAAGGGCAGCGATAAAAGCACCCTCCAGTAAACATTCAAAATACTACTTGAAGTTGTCCAGAGTCAATCTACGGATAATTGCAGGGATATTAACTGGACACTGCAAACTGAACAAACACCTTAACACGCTGGGGATCGTAGATGAGCCAACGTGCCGGGGCTGTAATGAATCAGACGAAACAGCGGAGCATGTGCTCTGTCACTGCCCAGCTCTATCGTCAAAAAGAGGTACCATGTTGGGGGACTTCTGGCCTGATATGGCCAGAATTAGGGGCATCTCGCCTGCCAGAATCCTGGAGTTCATCCTTCAGCTGCGATAGCTCGGGGAATGATGGGGCGGGGGCCACTAAAATGGAGGTAGTACAATGGGCCCGGTCTAGTGGCCTAAGTGCGCGTGGGGTCTTCGACCCTACCCTCCTACCTAAAATCCTACCAGAATCCAGAAGTTATTGAAAATAAAGTTGAATAAGCTATCTAGAGAAACACTTACGAATTTACAGCCATCAGAGTGCGCGGCATATATTTAATAGTATATTATGATATGTGGGGGGAAAATTAGATTTACCGTCCCGGTGAAATTGTAACTCAAGACGCTTGCGTTGTTGCTTTCACCCGATTAATTTTTACTTTACCTACTGTAAAATCCCCTGGCTAGCTCTTCTACGGTAACAATGGAACATCTTAACTCAGGTGCAGGCAGTAGATTTGTACTAACTTCCAAGACACGAGAAGGTGAATAAAAATATTTAATTTAATATAATAACAACTTACCAGGACCTAAAAGTCCTGGATCGATACACCAAAAACCCAAATTTCCTTTACAAATTAACCTAATACTACCATATACAAAATTATACCATAAAACAAAACAAATTATACAAAATGAACAAAATTATACCTTAAAAACTATCAGCTTACCCTAATTTAACGTAACAAACAACTGTGACGTGGAGGGTGCACTACTGATGAAACGGTGCTTCCAGTCACAACTGCCTCTTTTATGCTCGTCGATGTGATTAACGAAGCGGCTTAGCTTTGTACGTTTAGTACTAAGTACTCGAGAGCTGGGTAGCGATGAAGTCGCTTTCGTGGATTCTTTATTGGGTTCTTCTTTGCGTAGTAATATTCTCCGGTAGGGCGCCAGCATCGAATTAAGAACGTTCAGATGATCTTAGTTATCCTTATCGATACAAAAACAAATCAAAGTAGAAAATAAAAAGACTGACTCGTTTTGAACACACACTTTTAATATAAATTAATTTGAAATTAATCGTAACTAACATATGAGTATTCTTGTTTACACAGATAATATGAGTAGTGAATGTTTGTATTAAAAAATAAAAATTGATAATGATTTACAAATAAAGTTGAACACAAATACATATACTTAAATACGCAGAGCGGATCAAAAGATGTCGCTTGGTTGTAGTTGAAATGTCGAACGGAGAGAACCTTCGCACTTGGTTTGTCGTGTCTACGAACTTAATTGCCTTATCAAATGCTTGCGACAAAAAAATCGCACTAAAACTACCAAAAAAGCAGGAAGTACTAACTACGTCTACTGAGGGTAGAATAATGCAAGCAGGTGATAAAATGTTAGCTACAAGCTTGGTATTTTTTTGTTAAACAATAATCATATAATAAATAGTGTTTATAACTACTTACGATTTCTCCTGAAATTATAATAGGATAATGTACGATCAGATCTGATGGTTCCTTTATCACTCCTGGTCAAAATCGTCAGGATTTTGTATGGCAAAGCTTGATCTAAAATACAGTTAAAACACAATATACGATATTGTAATAACATAAAAAGCGTAGCAATTGAATTGAATATTTGAATTATTTAAATAAGCAATTAAATTCGATTTTGTCACCAATTTTGCGTTTTGCTCCTCCTGAGGTATTCGAAATGTCGTTTGTCTTTACACACATGAAACTTAAGAAAGGTTGGCAGATGTTTAGCAAAGCGGCGATGCTCGCTTACCCAAAATGGTGGAGATTTGTTCGTGGTTGAAATGGAACGAACAGATGTGTTGGTGGGATTTCGAGTTTTCTTCTTATTGGAAGTTTTACACTTCTCCAGATTTGTCCAATGATATTAGGATCAATATTATAAAAGAATAGTTCACCTCGATAGATCGGCTGCGATGTTTTGCGATATTTTCCGGATTTAGAAGAATGGAGTCGCTCAATTTTGCACATGTGTTTGGACAAATTTCTCGATTGTCGGAATAAAAATCGGTTTTCGGGATCGTATATTGATCTTAGCGAATCTAAAAAGTAACACTTCACTCGGCGTGACTTTACTAGTCATAAACTGGATAATTATGTCGATAAAACTTAATCGAATAATATTAAAATTAATAATTTTATGGAGCTGAATTTTTGCGTGTTGGCGTTACTAAAATCGGTTTGCAAGAGCGTGATTTTTAATCGAATTTGCGCCGACTCAATATCGATGCAACCTTGAATGTTAGCGGTTAGCGACCTACTCTACCGACATTTTATTAAAAGATCATTGATTATGTAGGTAAGAAAGATATGTAATAATCAATGGTTTATAACGAGTTATTAGAAGGTGTTACTAAATTAGAATAATAATAGTAGCAAATAATAGTAAACCATAATAATAAAAATAAAATTAGCTTTGCTATGCAAAGCTGGTCGAAAAATCATACATAATTAGAAATTTGTAACATAATTATTTATTAAAAATTCATAAACCCTAAAATTAAAAATACAGTTCTCACATTGAGACCAGGATAACAGAATTCTGTTACACAACACCTAATTGCCCTTATCACGGCCAAATCGAAACAGATGTTGCAGATGGACCTGTCTTGGAAATGACTTCCTTGTCGTTGCACTTTAAGGCTTGGTGAATCCCCAAATATAGATGTATTTTATTTACAATGTACGAGCTTAACCATTCGATCGTTTATTACTTGGATCATTTTAATTTAAATATAGGTCGTTTTATTCCGTTGAACTCTCGAAGGTTTTTGAACTGGTATTTAATTTAAATACGAAATTTCCCAAAATAATCGATATTTTTCTTTAATTGATTATTGATCACACCAAATTTGCTTTGTAATTTTCTTAACTCAATTTAAAACTTAACCAAAATTTCCTAATTCGCCAGACCTAACGAGCACAGTCACATGAATATTTGCATGTTCGCGTAGTCTTGGTTTGACCTGCACTCCTGATCTTTGGTTTCGTACCCTTACATATAGCTTTTTAATTTAGGGGACAAACATATTCGCCTCTCTATACGACAAAGAAATCACTTCCTATTAGACAACCACATGTTTAAGTTCTACAAAACTGACCGAAGTTTCTTTGATTTTCTCCGACTACCATAAATTTTGGGTTTTTTGGCGCTGTAGACCGTATTTTTATTTTAGAAATATGGAGCATTACATCGTAATACGCCCTTCCAGAAGGCCGCTTCTTTGTTTCACCGCACATGTGTGACGTGCAGCTGGTCAAGTGGCTACGTTTTAACCTAAGCTAATCTCAAAATGCCATTTCAACTTGAAACTTAATATTTTTACATTGTCCAGCATTTAGTTAATTTTATGAATAAAGATATTTTTAACTTGAAAACAGATGCGTGACAAATCTGCACAAAATTAAATATTTTTTGGTCCCAACTGCCCAAAATTTAATTTTTATTCACAAAATGTACTTTTTAAAAACAAATACGATGCCAAACCTGATTTTACATTTTTAATTTTTAAACTTAAAAAACCGTGAAGACCACAGTGGTAACAGCGTCGATATAATTCGATCGATTATTGTTTAACATCCCTCGCCAGCCTGTTAGTAACCATAATTGCTACCCGTTCCTGCCTGTATTTTCTGCTCCAGAAATATAAATTGTGTGTTCCGATGTTCTGAAATGTCCTGAGCCCTTCCAGTGAGTCTCCGATAGTCCACATATATCAACTCCAGATCTTATCGTTTCTCTTTCAGTTATGTGCAGTTTACCAGTTTGCATCAGTTGGGATCAATCTCGTCTTCCAGTCGAAGATTTCGCACGTGTCGCGTGGTCGCCTACAACCGCGCGCCCAGTAGCCAATTTAACACTTGCCAGCCTGGGACCGGTCCAGCGCCGGCACATTATCTACTCTATAATTATGTACCTGTCATTATGCGTTCTTCTGGGAAAGTAATCAGGTGGTTTACCCTTGCCTGCCTGATTCCATGCTGATGACCAGTATTGCAACCAGATCATTCGCCTTAGGCAAGCGAGTGCCTTATCATCATATCTGGCTAATATAATTTAGTTTAGCCTGCAGGCCAATGCAGTTACTAGGGTGTGGCGCTAAGAGTCATAAATGAGAGCTGGGTACCCTGAGAGGACCAATTATCGTGAGCCATCTCCTGTCAGTGACACTTGATGTGACTGCTTGTAACCTTACAAATCGCAAACAAGACACCTTCCGTACAAAATTAAGGGTTGACTAGCTCTAGTCGCGAAGGGGTGGGTCGATTGAAGGAGCAAAAGGGCTTGTGACGAAACGCCGCGATTTGATGGTCTCTCATCAACTATTGGGCGGTCCACAATCGTAATTCTGGATGTTGTCGCTAACAGGGGGGGGTAAATTTACACACGGGGTATTTACATGGGCGCCACGTGGACTTAAACCGAAGTTTATTCGAAGGGGATGAAAAATCACCCTTCCAAGCTGGTTCACGACAGCTTTCTGATTAATCGCGTTGCCTCTCACACTGGTGACATCTCTTTGGATTACATTACCTTTACAGCTGATAGGTTTTATCTTGATAAAAATAGCTAAACAAAACATACACATGACGACAATAAAGCACATAAATAAATAATAAAGCAGATACGAATATGCAAGGACATTTGACACTTTACAACATTTGTATAATCAAATTTACAACCACAAATGTTGAAAGACAAAATATTTACACTGACTTGAATAACATAAAAGTTAACGATAAAAATATTGATGCTGAAATTTAAACAGCTGTTCACCAAAATGGAACAGGCTAACTGGTTTGATTTATTAAACCTCAAATATGACATAAAACACAAATTCAAAATGTTACGTTACTTCAATAAC
Source organism: Podabrus alpinus (assembly GCA_932274525.1). NCBI lineage: Eukaryota > Metazoa > Arthropoda > Insecta > Coleoptera > Cantharidae > Podabrus > Podabrus alpinus. The sequence continues at coordinate 58,266,625 of OW026457.1, read as the reverse complement.
CAACTTTATAACATTGACAACATATGCGTGATAACATTACGTCCAAACAAATACTAATACACAAAAAAAAAGGAATACGAAAGAGTGCGAATTCGACTTACACGGTAGGACTGAAGGTTCTTTGAAAATATGGTGGTCAAACTGACCACAAGGTACAATAATACTTAATAATAATAATAAAATGTTACGTAATATTTTACAGGTATGCTTCTATCGTAGAAACGGTCGTCCAATTAGATATGGTCCAGCGTGAGAATGCTATGTCGGTAGGCAAAAATCCTTTCCAAAACTCGAGATGACAAAAAGATTTGGTAGATCGGGAATGCTTCGATAATGGGTGTTCGTTAATAAACACGAAAGTGGAATGCTTCATAATTCTTAAACTGACTCGAGACGGTCCTGTCTTTCGACCTTGTTCGCGCAAACCGTACGTAATCTAGTTTCAATGGATTGTACCACGAAACAAACCAAAACGTAATTTACTCGAAAGTGTTCGATGAAATTTGTTTGTGTTTAAACAATTCAAATTCAACTCGTTTATAATCGGCACGAAACATTTGGCTTAAAACCCGAAACTGATTTAAAATAAAGTCAATATTCATGTGTTTAATTTACACTGCGAGCTGATTCTTAAGTTACGCCAGTAATATTTAAACAACAAGAGAGATTTAATATCGCGTCATTAAAGTTTAACTTAAACAATGGACAATTCACATTAGAGTCCAACAAATATTCAGTTGAAATGACGATACTGATTTAAGGTAATGTTCATAACATCTTAAACAAAAACGGCAGTACTTTAAGGTAATATTTAATTCGAAAATGATTTAAAATAATGTTTGTAAACTATTTAAATTCGAAACAATCGGCAATTCATAGCAGTGTTCATTAAGATTTAATTTAAAGCGACAAAAGTAATTTTAAAACAACGTCAAAATTAAACGACAAACTTGCCTGGTTCACAATCACTAGTTTTTAAACGTACATAAGACTCGATAAATTAATTTACTGTGGTATAAATCATTAGTATAAATAAAATAAATAAAATATAAATAAAAAAAATAAATATAAATAAAATAGTACAAAATAGTATAAATCACTCGAGACTAAAGCGCCACTTAATAAAATAAAAAAAATAATAAAACAAGGAATCCCCTTGGAACGTGAGATTAAATGGCTAGCTTTAGTCTCTTGTAATTTAACATACTATTTTCCATTCCATTCGAAATATTGTTACTCTGCTTTTCTACAAAGTTTTGTTTATTGAGGTGGGTAGAAATTCACGGCTGTTTTGTCGCAACGTTCGGTTCGCTGGTGTGGCCGAAGTCTTAATCTTATTAAATTTTATACACAATTTTATTGTATAGCACTTTCGCAAATTTGCTATAAAAAAATTTACGTTTCTATCAAATTTAAATTTCTTTTTTTTTTTATTTCTACTGTAACGTGGAAAAGTTTTACGATTTTTAATTAGAAATGTTGTTTGCTATTTTCCACCAGAAAAAAATTGAAAAATATAAACATCAGTTGATGATTATAACCGTTTCCATTTTGGAAACGAAATTATGTGGGAGATAAAGTAGAACATTTCGTAAGAAATTATGACAAGTGTCAAACAGTCTTCAGGGAAAACACTGCCACATAATAATACACCCAATTTAATGCCAACCGGTTTCATGTATTTTATATTTTCAACAATAATAAACAAATAAATTTAATGCTGTCTGTTTATAATAATTGCCAAAGTTATGAAGTTTTCTAAAAGGTAATAGACCTTTTGAACATTTAGAAGTATATCGAGTCAATATCAACATGCAAATTTTCCGAAACTATCCTACTTTTAAAATATATAAACTTTTACCTTTGAAATTAATATTTATGAATTCAACTTTAAAAATGCCGTAGCTAATTAAACGTGAAAATACATAATCTTTCACCAGTGTATACTGCTATCATCAGTTGTTTATTGAACAAGTAGTACATGGAAATGGGTGTATAGATTTAACGTATTGTCATTTGATACGATCTAGAACTAAAAAGCGTGAGACTAGATCGCGAGTGAAGGAACAACCTAATTTATTTAATAAACATTATTTGATGATAGCAGTATACACTGCTGAAAGCTTACCTACATTATGTTAAAGTAAAAAATATTCTCACGTTTAATTAACTGTTTTGTTTTTCAAGTTTAATTTATTATTAATTCTCAATACTTAAAAATTCTAATATGGAAATTAATATTAAGTTAAAAATTAAGAAGTTATGCAATTGTTATTACCATAAAGGTAAATAATATCTATTCTTACATGAATTACTCTTTATTATCTTATCACGTAATTGTTTCATCCACTTCCCCAACAGAAGCCTATCATGGAAATAGAATCCGTGAACCAAATCCCGCAGGGTGTGTTAAAGAAACGTATAGAAACCAATGCCCTTACCTTCTGCTAGACTTGAGACGATGTGCGAGATGTTACATGTCAAATTATCAAATAGAACCGAATGAAAGCTACCACCAGTCAAATGCTAATTTTTTGCCAGAATCCAAATTAGTCGGAACCTAAAAGTAGTTGAAAGATTTAATTATATATAATGGAAAATTAGTTGGGAACAAACTCCCAAGTTGAACTCTCTAGTACTGGTGTTCACCACGCTCGGGCCCTATCGGTGCTGAACAAAACGTTGCGACATTTTGGCGTTTGCATCGCAAATTCGTAGTCTTGAAATACAAACTGTAAACCCCGAAATGCAACTCCAGGCGTAACGCCTACGTCTCTAAATGCATCAATAGAATCGAGAAGCAACCATAATCTGACGAATTTACATATCGAACACTCCTAGCTCGCACCAATTCTAAAAGTACCCGTGGAAGTCGATGACTGTATTGGAACTGAAATACCTCGCATGGTATAGTTTGTTTCAATATAAATGGAATTAAAAAAAGTCATAGCATCAAATTACTTTGATATAAGAACGTTCAAACTATGCGACAAAACGTAATATAGTGTTGCGTCTACTCTTTTCTATGCTCTTAAAGTCGTAGAACAACAAATCTTTCTCTCACCTTACTGTTCCAGCAAGCTCTTATATCTCAAGGCCGTCTTACATCAGGACATTTCTGGCGTCATTTCTTGCGCCATTTCTGCGCAGAGACGAGTTCATAGTATTTGCGCGTGCGTATACCGTTGTGCGCAGAAATGGCTCAATAAATGACGCCAGAAATGTCCTGATGTAAGACGGGCTTCAGGTTATTTATCGGGCTTATCTCGGCTTAGCATTAACATAAAAGAAAACTACAAACTGGTTCAGCTAACATCAAAATTTAATAATCAAACAAGAATTATAAAATAACAAATAACAAATAACCAATCAACAATAACGAATCAAAAACAGAACTTAAAATTATCAAAAAAACTCTCTAACCTTGGGTATTAACCGTCGCACTACACTTTCTGCACCGTTGCACCTGGTCCAAATTGATTAATCCAATCCAAATGCTGACCTCAGCTTTTCTTTCTGCCTTGAGGCTTCTCGGGTTATTTACTGGTCACGTCTTAACTCAGTCGTACGGTTTTGTGACTCGGTGAACCTTCACCGTACCTATCGGTGTTCTAATTTTCTTCGTTTCTAATTTTCTAATAATTAATTTTCATCGGAACGCAGTCCGGCACGTATATCTCACTCGTCAAATCTAAAGCGAATCAATCTCTGACTAAATTTTCTCGGAGCTCAGTCCGGCAGTTCTATCTTAGACGTCAGATCTAAACTGAATGCAATCTCTGACTAATTTTCCTCGGAGCTCAGTCCGGCACGTCTATCTTAGACGTCAGATATAAAACGACTCAATCTCTGACTAAATTTTCTCGGAGCTCAGTCCGGCAGTTCTATCTTAGACGTCAGATCTAAACTGAATGCATTCTTCCCCGTTGTTTTGCTTGGAAACCGTATTCATTTTCTTTTGATTTTGTTTCCTGTCTGTTCCTGCGGGTATATCCGCCTACGTTATTTGCTTGGTGCTGGTAACTAACTACATGAACAAACTTAAATCTAACAACAATGAACAAACTTAAATCTAACAACAATAAAAAAACAACTTGCACCTCTCCAGATTGCGTTTTCTTTTATCCTAGTGCATATCGATTTCCTAATTGGAATGACGCGAAACACAACAATAGAGATAAGATAACGTATATAACAAGATAACGAATGCATTGCTAAAGGCACGTATTCAGGAAATTGTCAAACTTTTAAATTGAAAGAATAAAATACAAGAACTCAACATAAAATAGTATTGCACAAAGTGTACCTAACTCCTACACTGTATAGCAATTACTGTGCACCTGTGTTGTCGCAATAATTTGCATAGTTATACGTTCTTATATGAAAGTGATATGACCATGCCTTTTTTTAATTCCATTTATGTTGAGACAGACTATACATACCAAGCATTTCCTGTACCGTAGTGCTAGTGTAAGACGATGTACAGGGGTAGTTGTAAGGGACGAAAATTGTCCTACAAAATTCCGTTATACCTCCATTCGCTGTATTGAGGGAGAAAATTCAGTGAGAGAAAATTCTCTGTCAAAATACAATATTTGCATATAATTTATGGAATTGCTTAAATGCAATAACTGGCAGTTTGATGAAAGTTGGCAACTTTGTAGAAGGTTAGGGTTGGCGTAATTACAGCTACCGAACTTTTCTCTTCTGCAACTGTGAACGGATCAGATGTATGAAATTTAATAAGCTTCTTTGAAACTCTGCCTTCAATTTATTGAAATAGTTATATTTAATGATACAAACGCTAGAATAGATAAAATACCCAAGCGTTGATGGAACTACATCGATTTAACTTGCAATTTTATTTAAATTTTACCAATTTTTCCAAGTCCAATTTTTAAGTATTTTCCCTTAAAACAACTTTCTGCGGCACCGTCCTTTACTTCCATGTCTATCTGTAAAACAACCAGCAGTTACAAAACAAACCTATGCTGTGGTATCACAGCGGTAAATTAAATGGATATTCTAAACACAGCAATTGAAAATACGGTTACGTTTCTCATGTCCTTTGCATTCACACAATACACTTATGGTTAGTTAAACCACACACATGATGCATAGTTCAAACTACCTTCTAATGTACAAAGTGTAGGTATATTTGATATATTCCCTCCGGACAAGTTGGAAACGTTTTTGACTAACTTAAATCAACAACATTCATCGTTAACTTAAACCCAACCCTTTATCACCTTTTCGATAAATTTTAAGTAACCAAACGCAGGAAGTAACATTCTTGAAATATTTATAGTATGCTTTGCTGAGGGTAAGTATTCACATCTTCCATCTATTTCTTTTCCTTTTTTTTTCTTCTCTTTTTGGTTTTCGGATTCTTTTGCAAACCTCGTCAAACCACTCTTTGTACTTGTTTGTTTCTTTGTATCCTAAGCTGCTCTGCGCTTCTTTTTATACCGGCTACGATTTTATTGGACTCTGGGCATATCGTGGTCTCTTTCACTATTGTTTATATTTATTGCTAGTCCAGTCATTATTTCGCGAAAAAGGGATAATAATTCTAAAATGAAATTATTCGCTCAAACTCATCAGTTTTGCATCAGAAAAGAGTTTTGACATCAGGACAAAATTGCCGTACAAGGTTCCAAAAATCACAACATTTTCACATTTGTGAAAGATTAATTTGATTAATTATGGACTAATGTGCGGGTTTTAAAGTGGATTACTTCCAGTGCAGAAAAGCAAAAGAGGGCGCCAAAAAAGGAAATAATATGATTGACCACCAAAGAGTGTGGATCGAATTTAGGGTCGATCAATGACCACCAAAAGTGGAAATGTTAAATTTTGAGAGGTTGAAATTACCTAAAGTATTAGATTTTGTAATTACCAAAGGTACTTTTTTGGATTGTAAAGTGAATTTGTACGAGCGTGGTTCGATTGGAGAAATTGGTTGTATTTCTGGATCTGCGTAGTTTTATCTGGAAAAATTAAGTAGTGAAATTCAAGCACATGTAAACATTTTGAAGAAAAAGGAAAAATAATATGCAAACCAAAGAAAGGATACAAGGCTGTGTTGAATTAATAAATTGGAATTGGAAAATGGTTATAAGATTATTCGAATGATATGAGAAAAGAAAAATTCGAGGTTATAATTGACCCATGAAGAAAATTGCAAAATTAAAAGAGGAAATCACTACTTACCAGAAGACATGAATAATTTGTTAAAATTGGGATATCTTCACTTCGCAAATCTTGTGAACTAATTTTTAATAAACTTTTTCTTAATAAAGTTACTACAGGGTCTACCAATAAGAAGTTTGTTTTTAAATTTTAAAAGAAACACATTTTGTAAGAAAATTCTATAATTATTTATTGAAATATGATGTAGAGACTTGAAAATTTATGAGTGAAAAATAATATCAGGCAAATGTCCACCACGACTATTTGCAGACGTCAATCCTTTCAACAAAGTTTTCAAGCACATTTCTGCATAATTGTGGATCTATTTCACGCATGACGTCTTCGATAGTGGTTTTGAGCTATTGAATTGTTTGTGGATTATTCTTATAAACATTATCTTTCACATAGCCCCACAAAAAGAAGTCTAACAGCGTTAAATCGCAAGATCTGGTTGGCCAATTGACATCACCAAAAACCAGCACCAGCAAATCGACGACGTTGAGATTGATCTGTTGGCTTTAATTCTTGCAGCAGTTGAACCTTATAAGGCTTTAGGGCCAAATCCTTCCGTAAAATTCGCCATGTGGTCATTGTGGATAGGCCCAATTGTTGAGAACGTCGTGAAACCGATAAATTTGGGTCTTCTGCAACACTCTCACTTACTGCAGCAATATTTTTGGTTAAACGGCCTGCACGAGAACGTATTTTTGTGGTTACGTTTGCTACTGAACCAATGGACTCAAATTTTTTCATTAACTTCGCAATGGCAGTCTCCGATGGCCGATCTTGATGACCAAAAATATTGCAAATTTTCGGAAATGTATAGTTTTCACAGAAGTACCATTTTCATAATGGATTTTAATTATTTTAATACGATTTTCTAGCGAAATTAAAGACATTATAACAAATTCTAAACCTTCTACTGTGCATATGTAAAAAAACTGAGTGACAGAACTATCAACATAACCTAATTCTACCAAATTTAAAAACAAACTTCTTATTGGTAGACCCTGTATAAACATTTAATTACACATTGCGCTACTCACCTTAGACTAGTGACAAATGGATAAAGATTTGGGCGGTTGCATTTATGGACATAATTGTAGTATTGTACAGGGTGTACAAAAGATATAAGTGTGATAAACTTTTTGATAGTTATTGTGGCATATTATTTTTGATTGCAATATGAATAAATGTGCTTTGATTATTATCTTCAACAATTGATTTTTATGCCGAAAACTGAACATAGGGAAATAACATGGGAAATTGATTTTTTCTAAATTCCTGCTTTCCATTATAACTGATCTGAATAAAAAAAATACCAAATTAAAGAGATTTTTTTTCCGCGCCTAAAGATACCAAACACTTAATATTTTGTTTTTTAATTATTGTTAAAAAGTCGATAGTAAAATTAAGAAATAGCGCTTCTTAAAAAAATATTAGCAGGCTGGGTCTTTGCATTACGTCTAATGTGCCGCATTGCTATTGTATGAAAGCCAAATATTACAAACAAAAGTTACTTTGACAGATTAAAATTAATTTTGTTAACAATGAAGTGGTCTGTTGAAGAAAAAGTTTTCATGGTAAAATATTATTACAGCGGTAATAGTTTACGCCAAATACGTGACTTATTTTCTGTTAAATTTAATAATAGCCAAATTCCATCAATATCGGCCGTACAGAATATAATTAAGAAATTTGAAGACACTGGTAATACTTCGACAAATTTAAATAAAGGTATTAACCAAAATTATTAATTGAAGTTGTTTTATCATTATTTTTTAAATAGGATATCAGAGAAACAACCATGAATTGGAAGAAACTATATTAGGTTTAATTTCTGCGAATCCAAATGCAAGCATTAGATCCATTGCAGCTGAGTGTAATGTTGGTAGAGAAAATGTTCGAACAATTTTAAAAAAGCACAAGTACCATCCTTTTAAATATCAATGTCATCAAGAAATATTTTTGTTTGACGAAGAATCCAGGCTTGTATTTTGTGAGAAAATGCAAGAACGTGCTAACAGAAACCGAAACTTTCTGAAACAAATATGTTTTACAGACGAATGTACATTTACATTAAACAATGAGCCAAATGTACGAAACCATCGCTATTGGGCTATACAAAATCCGAGACTAAATTTAATGACCGGCTCACAATATCCTCAAAAAATTAATATTTGGGCTGGCATTTATAATAACCGTGTTCTTGGTCCATTTGAAATACTTGGAAATTTAAATTCAGATATGTATTTAGATCTTCTTATAAATAATATTGGTCCTGCGTTAGACGAAATAGCTTCTGAACACCATGAGGTCTGGTTTCAGCAAGACGGTTGTCCAGCACATTTTGGGGTAAACGTTAGAGATTATTTAAACCAAGCATATCCAAATCGATGGATTGGTCGTGGTGGTGCTATAAACTGGCCAGCCCGATCTCCTGATCTGGCACCGTGTGACTTCTTTTTGTGGGGTCATATTAAAAGCAAAATTTATAAAACTCGTCACCCAAATGTTGATTCTTTGAGCAACGCGATCTTTGCAGAATGCAATCAAATTACTGCTAGACAGCTAGCAAATGTAAGAGAATCATTTTATAATAGATTGGGTTACTGTTTAGTGCAGAATGGAGGGTTATTCGAATACTTGTTATAATATTATTATTATTTGGTTACTTTCGTTCAGTATTTAATAATCCAATTGATATTTTTCTTATTCTTGGGTTTTGTTGACTAAATAAAACTACTTTTAACTTTTAATATTGGTCAACTTGTTATAATAAAATAATATTCAAATTGGGTTCTTATTATTTTTAAAATAAAAACAAATTTAAAAAGTTTCAAAACAATAGCAATGCGGCACATTAGACGTAATGCAACGACCCAGCCCGCTAATATTTTTTTAAGAAGCGCTATTTCTTAATTTTACTATCGACTTTTTAACAATAATTAAAAAACAAAATATTAAGTGTTTGGTATCTTTAGGCGCGGAAAAAAAATCTCTTTAATTTGGTATTTTTTTTATTCATATCAGTTATAATGGGAAGCAGGAATTTAGAAAAAATCAATTTCCCATGTTATTTCCCTATGTTCAGTTTTCGGGTATAACAAAGTAAGAGCATTTCAAAATACAAGGCAAGTAAAGGGCACATTGAGATATAATAAATTAAAAATTGATTGGAGACCAACACTCCAGACAAAATTTTCAAAATATTCACTAAAATATTTCTAGACTTCTTAGGTTTTTGTAATAATGTTTTTTTATGCTTTAGGATAAGAGTGAATGCAGTGGTTGTGAGGTCGATTCTCCTGGTTTGTGAATCTTTCGTGAGGGTTTTATGCGGATGTTAAAATGGTTTATTTGTATAAATCGTAAAAAATGTACATTAGAGACAAATTGACACTCTACGGGTAAGTAACTTAAAAAAACGCGATGAAAGTTCTGGTTAAGAAAATCCAACATTGGCATAACTACCTCTCGTCTCAATTAAGTATACAGTATCCAATCCATTCCTTTAATAGTAATGTAGTATTTTACTTATTGTTTCAGTTAATATGTTTTAGCATTGTATTTACTATAATATGATAGGTGCGTAAACAATAAATTAATAGAGCTTTTGTTAATATACGCAGTAGACTTACTCCTGTTACAAAAGCTGTAGCTGGAACAGGTAGAATTAATAGCATATCGACGAAGTGGTGCAATGTAATCTGACAACCGGATATCCGGAAGCACTGCATGGCTAATTAATTGTATACAGTGACATTGGGAATCGCAACACTACAAGCAACATTCATGATTGATTACCTAGCTTTACGTTTAAACTAATGTATACAAAACAAATGATATTCACTTGAGAGGTGAATTTATAATGATAAAACCAACTGCTATGGAGAAAATAATGGAATGTAGTGTATTAATTTTGCTGGTATACATACATAGCTACATATGTGTTGGAAAATATTACAAAATGGTTGAAAATGAATAATGCTGAAATTATGTAGTTTTCAGTTCACTACGCGCTTTGCGATTAACATTTAGTAGCATCAAGTTTTCTTAACAGTACGCCTAATCAAAATTAAACACTTCTAGTGTTCGGTCAAGTTATTCTAAACCCATAAATTTTATAGGCGTCGTAATTATTATTTCTGATTATTAGCGCATTGTTTGAATTTATATTACATTATTTATGCTAATTAAATTATATATTTATTATATTATCTCGAAAATGAACAAGAGAACTGCAGTAAAATCAAGTAAATGCTTTACGAGATAAAGTCTCTATGGAACATCCATCATAAAGTGGCTATGAGGTTTTGGATGCTTTAAGGATCACGAGTCTCTATGTGATATAGACTTCAATAAAACTTTATTATTGGACTATAGATTCTAAAAAAACTTCTCCAATAATAGCAAAAAGAAATCAATAAATTTTAAATAAATTAGTACAATCGCCATCAAAAATAAACAAGTGTGAAATTTTTTTTTGAATATTCTCGAGGGTTTGAATAGAAATAAAATATAGAGAACATGGAATTTCATGAAATTCAAATATTCATTTTTCAAATAATTCATATTGCACGGCGGTTGCATATACGATACAAGAGAAATACTAATATAATTTAATATTTAATCATTTAAAAATTTTCTCCATTATAAGATTCCAATTTGACTTTTCCGCATCGCCCCCGCCCTATTCCATTGCCTCTTAGAAAATTAAGGATTCTTAAGATGTAACGGAAAACAAACTACTAAAGTACAAAATGTGTTATTTTATGGTTTAATTTTACCTCTAATATAAACAAAGTTTTATCATAAATCGTCGACACACGTGAAGCGGTGCAAACTTACACGCTGGCTCTGCAATATTACGTTGAATTCTTAACATATTCCTAAACTTTTTTGAAAGAAGCAACGTAGGCATTTATAACAAATAAATAAATTAATCGAATTTTTTATTTTCTAACAAGCATACATAATCACCGTCATATTTGCTATGAACAATCTGTTAAATTTTGAAAATAAAAATTATAATTAAATTTTTAAATTATAAAACTACCGTCCAATCATCCGCTTTAATATTCGCAATGCATGGCAATAAAACTGCTTTTATTTTAACAATGATATATTGCATTCAATAAGTAATGACTGCAACAAAATTTATGTACATGTAAATAATGCATAGAAAACCTAAGTTGTATAGATACAATTGCTGCTGTGCTAATCCTGCTTTTGTAATAAATTTTTGTTTAAAATGAAATTTAACTTAGATAAGCTGGGGTTATGCAGGAACATCGATGCCAACATTACACTTCCAATCAAGCCAATTACAGCTTCAATTATTAAAAAGCAATTTGAGTTATAACAAATCAATAATATTATACGCAAATATCAAGTTCAAAAATTCATTACTAATTAAAAATTATTTTTATATGATTTTCATATTCATATATTTTCATTTCATCTGGTAATGATTAAAAAATTAATTGATTAATAATTAACATGATGTAATTCTGTATTTGATGTAGAGATTATTACAACAATTATGTGACGTTAAATTTACTCCAAACTTTTATGATTTTACTACAAATTACATTTCAACAAAGTTAATTTAACATTGACTAAAGTTTGATTCAAAATGAACATTGTATATAAGTACCTACTAACTCAAGTTGATACCCGAATATACTTAAAATTTCTTCAAGTGTATATTATATAATTAAATTCATTTATAATATTTTTTAAATATCTCCCTTATAGCTATTAAGGCAACTAGTGTTTTATAGACTGTTTAAAAATCGATGTCGTAGTTTAAATCCGAGCGACCGTAGAGAGCGAGGATTTAATAGATAGAGATTTTTAATCTATAAAACACGTGTTGTCTTCAATGTTTTTTCTAACACTAAAATATCGTATTAAATTTTTTAATAAATTCAGAAATTTTAATAAATTATTTGAACCTGTCATAATCCTCATGTTAAACTACACAAAATGCGAAGATTGCCATGGTTGCTATAGTAATCTAATAATATCAACAAATTAAAAAAAAACAATAATCATCGTTAACATGTGCGAAAACGTTCCACAAGAAATAATCGACAAAGGAAACGAATTGCGGGGCAATTTGTTACCTACAAAGTCTAAAAGTGCGTACGAAAAAGTCTATGTTTCGTTTCATGACTGGAAGAATAACAAAAACATCACGGAAGTAACCGAAGATGTCATATTGTCTTTTCTTCATATGAGGGTAAGGTGTAGTAGTTAGATGGGTACGTAGAACTTTTTTAAAAGCTAATTCACATTACATTTCCAGTCGGAAAAGTTGTCACCATCTTCCTTATGGCCAGAATATTCGATGCTAAAAGCCACTCTGAAGGCCAAGGAAAACATAGATATTGAAAAATTTGGTGCTCTTATTCCTTATTTAAAAAAATTAAATGTTGGTTATCGTAGTAAAAAATCCAAGGTTCTGACAAGAGAAGAAATCGAAATATTTTTAAAACGAGCAAATGATGGAGAATATCTATTTGTGAAGGTATAGTTTGTTATAATATAAGTTATACTATTCTTAAATGTACACTGTGTGGGATTTTATAGGTTGCTTTAATCTTCGGAATTGCTGGGGCCTGCAGAAAAGCCGAATTGTGCTCTTTGAAATTTAATGACATATCCGATTGTGGCGATGTATTGCATGTTGTTATTCCTGATAGTAAAACACACAAAGAAAGAAGATTCAGTTTAATTAATGAAGGTTTTGGTGTTAACCCCATCGACCTGTATAGACGTTATGTTGCTTTACGCCCCAAAGACTCGCCTTTAAGGTTTTTTTTACATTATCATAAAGGCAAGTGTAGCCGCCCAAATGTAGGAATTAATACCTTTGGAGCAATTCCTAAAAATATTGCAACTTTTCTTAAGCTGGAAAACCCAACATGTTACACTGGGCATTCTTTTCGCCGCAGTTCGGCGACTCTCTTGGTTAACGCAGGTACTGTATATAGTACTGAAATATTATCCGAAGTAATTTAATTTGCATTAGGTGGAGATATTACTACTTTGAAGAGGCATGGAGGGTGGGAATCGTCAAATGTGGCAAAATCTTATATACAAGAATCGTCTGAAGAAAGAGTAAAAATTGCCAGAAAAGTTTTCGGAAGTGAAACAGCAGCAGAAGTTGAAAAAGTAGAAGTTACAAACAAGAGCACTAAGGTGAATTGTGCAAGTACTAGCGCAAGTAGTGATCATATTTTTCAGTTCAATAATTGTACTTTTAACTTTTGAAATAATTATTGTAAAAATTATAAATTAAATGTTGAATAATTATGCAGCAGCGTATTTTATAATATCCTATAAAATACGTTGTCATTGACAACGTATTTTATAGAGAAAGGCGTATTTTAAAGGAAACATAACAAGTGAGCTTAAATGCACCATAGAAACAGTATAAGATATTAGTGTTAGAAAAACGACTGTAAACAAATTAATATAAAATGTTATGGATATAATATTAAAATCGATAAAAAAGCATTTCAAAACTTCTGAAAGAACACGAACTCAAATGTGCGTTTTTAATGCTCGGCAATATATTGAAATAATAATCTGGAAGTAAATTGAAATTATATCTCAAAATAAACTACTAGCATTACGGAATTCTTAAGTTCATTGTAAGTTCATGCTTTAGTGACATGTAATGCAGTTGGACAATCTAAAGTGCAGGACTTTCTGAACACTAGAAGCAACACTTTGTCGAGGAGCAGGGAATTACTCACTTCTAGAAGAAAATAATTTAAAATTAGCTTCAAATTTGATAAGTGGTAGGTTGTAACGATTCAGTTGTACCCCTCAATTCAAAATTCTATTTGTAATATTTGTCTACTTGACCCATTTTCATTATTATTTTCATTTTTCTAAATTTATATAGTAATGTTCAAAGGCTTTGAAATTAAACCGATTGTTGTTTTTGGTTAAGGATAACCAGCATAAAACAGCAACGGCAAAAATATTCATGGATTGAACGAAAGGTATCCAGAGTTTCTAAAATAATGGCTATAAAACTGTACCTACATAGAAAAACCCAAAAATATTCAGAAAACCTCCCGAATTACAGCAGTTATTGCAATAATAGGAAAATAATATGCTTACGAATTCTTGAGTTGAAGAAGATCTGATCGACAAGCATTTAATGTTTAACTTTAAATTTGTAATTGCCGCCTAATTTTACAAGTCTCAACCCTCGAAAATTCAAATAGCATCGTGAAACTTTCCGATAGGTCATGATCGTCAATTAAACACCCAGGTTGTAAATTAAACCGCCCTAGTATGTCTGAGATTCTGAACTTTAAGAAGGTTTGGCGTACTGGCGTTTTTAGCGTACTAATTTTTTCAAAAATATTAATTAGTAGATAAGTCTACATTATACACAGTAATACAACAAAATATGTGCCGCCGTTTGAAGCACAATGAGAACAAAACTCTACTAATTAACTTTGAACGCATTAAAACACAATTAGGCGAAGAGCAAGAAGTAAAAAGTAACTTCGATTTTAAAAATTCCCTATATATTGTCCTCCAACACAACCCTTAAATTGCCCTACGCTACTGGTGTGCCATTTAATGTCGTGATCTCGAGCCTCTAAATTTGACTAAGCACTTTTATAGAATAATACCAACAACCTATTTGCTCCGGTCCTAGCTCAGCTCCGTAAAACAACATAAGTGCAAAACTCAGAAATGTTCATACAAATAACTCACCCAATTGCTGAAATGGTTCCTTTTCAATAGCTGCGGATCTCTGTTAAATTCCTCACTTTTAAGTGACAAATAAAATATTGTTGCATTGAAAGATTCTATATTCAATTTAGTAAATTTCAAAATTACCCTGGTACCAGTCAAAATTACAAAATAAATGTTGTACAAAATTTTCTCCTGGGAAAATTCCCTTACAAAATAATAAAATTGTTGAATTAGTTGCAGCTTCCTCTTCTTTAATTCTTTAGGCTGTGTTAATGTAATACCAACACAGATATGAAATGTTCTTGTTAAATTCGCGTTAATTTTCTTGATTAAGTGTTTTTTTATTAAATAAAAGTAATGAAATTTTGTTTAAATTTTTAATGGTAGTTGCTATCAGTACCTGTAAGTTATATGCAACGCCGTAAAGTTCAAAAATGGTTTTAAAAAAGTTCAAATAATAATGTTTAAAATACCTTATCGCTTTTAAAACTCGTTCACCTGATGTTTTACTATGATAACTCATGCTCAGCATCTGCGCAAGATCAAGGATTGATGATCCATCCAAAATTTTCTTCTTCGGTGTATCCAGTCTTGTACACTTCAATTGCTCACATCGACCAAAATTCTCAACATTCCTCTGGGTTATCACCTCCTATTAAACGAAGTGCTACTATTTAAAATAGCCAACTGATAAATTTACTAGCGACTTGTCTTTAAAGAAGCCAATTTCATCTACTTCACCAAAACAATGCATTCAAAAAAAAGGATATCAATTAAAGTAGCAAGGTATCTCAAACGTTAGTGTTGCCTTTGCATTCCATCCACGAAGTCTTATAACAAAATATGCGGTCAAATATTTCATAACCTCCAATTATAAGGATCCAAAATCAACATTGGTTAAAATTTTACAGTTACTGAACTTCATTGGTTGAGCGCCCAAGGCAAACTAAATTTCCAAGTCACGGAGGCTCAATTGGCGAAATTTTGTGTCTAATGTACCACTTCTAAATCTTAATCATATCCAAATTTTCCAAATTTCACGCTATCAAATTTATCAAACGTCCGAAGGTAAGTTTTTATTTAATTTTAGAGTTTTAAATTACTTTAAAATGTTTTATGTTTCAGAATTCACTGGTTTTGTTGAAATATTGTGTCGAGACTTGAGTCACTTCCATTTAGATAACACACACACCGAATTATGGTCTTTATCACTAGATTACACAAACCAAGACCCTTAATACATTAAAATGACTCTGTGCAAATTTCCAGAAATAATGCAATATCTCACAACATACAAAATTTGTTATTTTTACAATAATCCACCTTTTTAGAACCCATGCAATTTTAGGTTAAAGATAATAAAACCTTACAAAATTTTAATTTTCATTGCAATTTGAATCTGATATGACAGATTCCTTCATGAGATCAAGTAGTGAGCCTGAAATACATTTTTCAGAGTTCCACAGATTTATCCGGTTTCCTTGCACTAATTGTGGGAAAGTGAAATTTACCAAAGTTAAGTTATTCCTACTAAAAATCCCTGCATCCTGCTACCAAATCATGTTAACATGGTGATATTGAATTACTGAGCTCAGCCACCCAAAAACAAAACGCTTGCTTGCACAAAATACAAATTCTATCGCATGAGAGAGAAACCCTTTTACGATTTAAAAGAAAGAAGAGTGAAGCTTTTCACTTATGTGAAATTTTTAAGAGGCCAGCAAAATACGACAATATATTCGGATAGCTGAAGATTTATATTGCTATGATATTTTTAAAATTCAAACACTGATATCAAATTAATCCAGTTGAAACAGAAATTCTATTTGAAAATTAAATTTTATTATGTTTGATGAAAAAGCTTTGCAAACATCTTTATACAAAAATTTTAAAATGTTTGCGATTGTAAAATTTCCGCTAACATAAAATGTGACAAAAAGTTTTATAATAAAATTATTCGTACCTGTAGGTTTTTATGCAGTTCAAATAGTTTAAATAAAACGCCGTTGCTATTCTTCTATCTTCCCTAATTTCCAAAATTTCTTAGTCAGCAACTGTCCAACTATGGCCATCCTTTTCATCCAATTTCCAAAAATTTTCATTGGTTTACAAACTGTTCCACAAATTTTTATGGTATCCAATTTATAAATTGCTTCACTTTTTATTTTAATTAATTTCTTCAATTTATTTCATTACACTATTATCGAACAATTTTTTTAATACTGACATGTAATCTTCATTGAGTGACCGCACTGTTCATTTATTTTTTTATACTTTAAGTGTAAGTTAATGTACAGGGGAACTCGTAAGTAACAAAGATTTGCAAGCAATTTGCTGCTACAACTTCACTGAAGGGATCTCGATTATCTCAAGAGATACAAATTAATCTTTTAAATTGAAAAGCGATAAAATTACGCATTTTTTACCACCATATTTTTCAGACACTTTTTACAAGAACTTCAAATATGTAATAACAATTGCGATGACGTCTAAAAAGGCGAAGCCATTATAATTAACTAATGTTTTTCTTATGGGCACTATTTAAGATTTTCATACGAGTATTGTAGGTAATTTTTTACAGAGAATCTAAATATTCTCTTATCTGTGGTCATAATGTTGTCAGGTTTGCCATGACATATAAGATATCATCATGATATATCATCGGAGCAGGAAAAATAGTTGTATTGAAAAATGCGGAAATCCAATATGGCGCCCATTAGATAAAATAAATATTAACTATTGTTCCAAAGCTCAACGACAACCGTTTACCCTTTTTCCTGCCTTACATTATTTACCTGCACGCCATTTTCCCCAATGCCCTGCTTTGCCTTATTTCTAATTATTAAATATCACGCAGGTAAATAGAATTTGAATCTCAGTAATGCAAACAATCTGAAAAAAGCAGTGAGTTCGAAGATGTCTACGAGATGATGAAAGGTGTACCGAAATGTAGTTATTTGGTAGTTTTATTTAACAAACAACAAAATAGCAACGTCTAACAAATTTTTTTGCCCTTTAAATTCGTTCCCAATAATTATTTATTGGCACTTCTCGCTCCATCTAACGCTCGAACTGGGAAGAGGGACCGGAAAGGGAGATAAGAGGTTCCATCGGCGCAAAAGACAGTCTGGGATGAACCATTAAACGAGGAACACGCTCTTGTGTCAATTTTTGAAGCAAGAAGGCGGGTGTGAATTTTTCACACACCAATGTCGATTGTGTGGCTACTGTGGAATAATCATGGGCTTTTGGGTTACGTAATTAGCGGATATGGAACGAAGATATTCTTATATCTTCGTTGTTGTGTTGGAAAATGGTGAATTTTCCCCATATCGGACGTTTCTTGGTCGGATCTACTGCCCATGCTATCTTTGAAGGTTTTGGTTTCCGTTCGGATTGGTGAGTAACCTTTTTTGTTACTTAATTGTTCCACAGTGGTATGCATTGATTGAGTAGGACAAATTTTGCTCCGTCCACCTGGAGTTCGCTTTTGTTTAATTCACCCTTGGCTGATATGTATTTTTTTATGTCTTGTTATATAGGTTTTCTTTCGCCTTGCATTTCTTTATTGGAACGTTTTTGGCCGAAATAATTATCGTTAAGTCGCAGGTTTTACTTTTCTGTTCGACGTGATTAAAGGTTATCTAATCTGACGTTCGCAGACGTGGATTATAATGCTAATGTTTGAATTTCATATTTGGAAAACTAATTAATTATTATATTATATTATTATGTTTTATTTGATTGAGTTTAAACTGTGCATTTTATTCACTAGGTAACATCGAACGGCGTTGGTCAATTGCATTGGCATAAGAATTCCTACGCGTTCGACATGGGTTCAAATCTTGAATTTGAAATTCTATGTTGAACATTTTTTTTTGTGTTTATTTTTGGTTTTATGTTTTTTTTAAAGTAGGTAGCGATGCACAACCAAAGTACAGGGTGTTGAATTTCATCGAGGTCGCTTCCACTTGATTTTATTGTTGGACGTTCGATTGTGGTTCTACCGTTTGTGGGATTTTTTATGACCACTGGAACGTTCCGTTGATTGATTTTGGGGAGTGGTTCTTGGTGGTAATGTCTTTGCCACTGTACTGGTTCTGGTCGGCTAATGCAATTTCCATCCGACATCGCTTATGTCATCGCCTTCCAGCAACGAACATCTAATTGCTGATTTAATTTTTGTTGTGTTAGCAAAGCTGTTTCCTTGATTTTATTCGGGGCGTTCATTTGACACGACCCACGGCCTTGCTGCCGCTATAACGATCTGGCTTATACCTACCATCAGAGCCCCACGCAAATAAAAGTAGAATTTATTTTCTGCGTGGACATTATCTGTTCCGAGCTACCTTCTCATTAGAGATAGTGAGGACAGATTATTGTTTCAAACGACGAAGTTAAGGAAAGGCTAAGCAACGGCCAAAACGATATAGGAGCAATAAATTCAATAGTAAAGGAGAAAAATATAAAAATAAAACGAAGAAAAGAATTTATAAAACAATAATATCCATAATGAAACCATAACAATATTATATAAACCATAATGTGTAATTATATGCATAGTGTTAAGACGAAGCTGCAGATAATCCAAATTAGAAAGTATTAAGGCCCTTTCTCAAGAATATGAAAGACTAAGAAAAGTATGAAAATAGAAAAAATGGTTTGGCAATAAAGGGAGATGCTCACGCAAAGTATTAGAATGGATCGCTCTACAATGGAAAGAATTGGAACACCTGGGGGAAACTGGAGAGACGAATTAGATGAATTCACGAAATATAGAACAAGATTTATGCTAGGATTAGAAAAAAAAGAAAACTGGGGGCCGAAAAGTGTTGTCAGCTGTAGAAAATTCCTATATTACATTGTGAAGTTCAAACTAATAAAACAAAGAATGGATGTTTATTTAGATCTAAGCATACCTTTTTTTCGCGTTTTCTGATGATATCTTAAAGGGTTTTTCTGGCCAAAGTATTTCAGGGATGTTTAAATTTTTCTTAAATGATTATGATAAGAAGTTATAAAATTAAAATATAAAAGAGTCCCGAAACGACAACAGATCTCATAAATTGCTTTTGAAATAATACATCAGACAAAAGCGGTGGTATAACAAAATATTAGAGATCGGGGAATAATAAAATCCGCACTCTAACAAGTGTTACAATAAACTGTAACCACTACACATAAGTGGAATATTATTAAATGTAGGTACAACCTACAAAGTGATTTTCAGAGACATAAAACTCAAATGTAAGATGTGGAACAATAGTAAATTTCAACCATGATTTTAATTACCGAACGTTAATATAATATACGTTGACCCGATATTAGATTTTGATAATATCTCCAAATAGTATTTTACAAACATATCGAGTGTAATTTATTATTATTACTGTGTATGCACTTACATTAATTTTTATAGATTTTTGAAGCCATTGAAAAAACAGAGTACCTATTTAATATTTAATTTAATTGAAACAGACATTTCTAAAACTAGAAACATAATATTATAAACATATAAATATATTCAATAAATTATATATAAGTATTATATTATGTTCGATGTTTTTGTCTAATTTTAAAAACCTGATGCAAAATATCTGTCAGATTCTATTGTTATTTAAAAAAAAGGAAATCTGGGTTACTTTAAAACCCGAATTTCAATATCATTAATGGATTAATTTTATTGGAGTAAATATAAATATTAAAAGAAAGCATGCAACATCTCATGTAGCAGTTATTTTATTCGTTCCTTTAAATTTCTGTTTCGCATTAAACATTAAACAAAACATTAGCATTTGTTTTCGATGTCAGATTTTTAGTCTCTGAATAATTTATAAACTTCTAATATACGAGTATAAAAGTGATGGAATACAAGTATTATTTTTATTAATATGATCAATTTCTTTTGTTCTTTTATTTCAATTTCATATATTTAATTTTAGCTTTTGTTTTTTCTATTATGAAATAATAAAATATCGAAAACAATTTTGTTGCATTTACAGTAATGCAAGCATTAACAAAATTAATAATAATGAACGAGTCTGCCATTCATCCTTGATTGTGCAAAGTTCATTATGAATTAACTTTTTTTGTAATTATATGTGACGTAAAAGCTTTCATAATGTGGAATCGATGATGTGAAATTGCTATAATCCCGTGGTTTGAACTCCACGTTATTATGTACGTTCCTAGTATCCGTGTAACAATCATTTGTTACTGTAGTTTTGCGTTGGCAAATTATTTTGTCAACAAGGTTTATTTCTTTTTTTAAATTATATTTAGGTTTTTGACGTAGCAAAATTTTCCCAACACCTTTTTAATTTCAATTGATTTTCAATCAACATTTCAAATTTTTAACGCCTGTGGTTATGCAGCCTTGATACCACAATTTTTAGCAGGGCGATTTTTCGATTACGTCCAGGTCGGGCGTTTGAGCAAGGTGACTTTTCGATTACGTCCAGGTCGGACGTTTGAGGAAAAGGGGTCAGCAAGCCAGCCATAGCAGCATGACGTGAAATATTTTGTGCTCCGTCAAAATTTTAGTTTTCTTTGGGTTTTTCGGAGTAATTTAATTTAAGAATGGTTTTAAGTGGCGATGGTGTATATCGTGTAAGGTGTAATGGCATTTTTTTAACATCAAAAGATCTGTGTGATCAAAAAATCAATTTTTGGATTTTACAATCTCTAACGACGCCACGCCATTTTGGAAAGATACGATCGTTGCAATTTCGGAAATCCGGTTCGAAGCTGTCCAACGCTACCACTGCATTGAAGTTATCCTTTTTTTTCAACGCTAGTTATAACTCCAATAACTGTGGACAACCCGGAGGGTTATTAGCAACCCCAATAAAGAAAAGGCTCGATCACTCGAATATCAATCGGCGCAGACACGAAAATTTTAGCCATCTGGTAGTTTCAAGAGCGTCCGATGAGGTGAACATCTGTTCGAAAGACTTTTCAAAAATTGCGTG
Source organism: Podabrus alpinus (assembly GCA_932274525.1). Lineage (NCBI taxonomy): Eukaryota > Metazoa > Arthropoda > Insecta > Coleoptera > Cantharidae > Podabrus > Podabrus alpinus. The sequence continues at coordinate 58,244,729 of OW026457.1, read as the reverse complement.
CGTTACCTTAAATATCATCCCAAACGCAGCTGGGGAATCTAGAATAAATCTGGTGATATCGCATATCGAATTTAATTACTTTTTTATCAATTCAGAAAAAAATAGCTACATTTTTATGGTTTTTATCAATTTTATGCACGTGTGTTTTTTCTTGACTACTTTTAGATTGAACTTTTACACAACAGAAGTCCTGTTGACATTTATGAGGAACGGAGGCATGCCATCGAGTCCGAACAAACTAAATAACGTAAATATCCCACCAGCACAAACTGTAAGTAGATTCAAGGATTACTTACTGTATGAATTGTATAATGACCAAGCTATAAAGCACGTAGTAGCTAACCATCTTGTTACCTGCTCAATTAATTTTTGCCTACCTTTTGTAGGGTTAGTAGTATGTTTTTTCCTGCTTTTGTGCAGTATCAGAGCGTCTTTTTAGTAACGCTAAAGTTTTTAAAGTAATGAAATTCATAGCCACACCAGATACGTGTGAAGATTCATCTAGAACACCGCTCAGCGACATCATTGCGACATCAATTGATTCGCCGGATTATTTTGTATATAAATTTTTGTCCAACCATTATAAATCATATCTGTCTATTTATTTACGATTAATTATATCTTAGTTTTCATTAAACGTGTGTATTCTAAGCAGTCAATTTTATTTTATTTTAAGTTCCGTTTTGTCCCGATAAAAGCAACTAGTTTAGCGAAAGCTTCTATTCGAGGCTGGCGCCCAAGAAAAATAATTATTGTGTAGAGCAAGGCCCCTTTTAAGAACCCACGACTACCGAAAGGTAACCCAGTATCTCCGACGCGGGGTAATTCCCAAGAGCTAGCTGCACCGTACAGTACATCCATGTGCAAGACAAGCGGCAGATGTGACCGAAACTATTTTGTAGCAACCGAGTTTAGGCCACTTCATCCGTCTAATATTTTCAACCAGGAAAGGACCGGAAGTTTTATAAATGGTATAAATACGAATATTATTATTTATACAGACCTGGACAACTATGTATAGTGGAACTAAAATGTACAAATTATTACAAATAAAATATATTCCAAATACATATATTCGCCAACGTTTTCATCATAGCATGACATTTTCAGTTACGTATTGAACTGTTAGTTTCCTCCTGAAGATATTTTCAATATTTAACACTCAATTTGGGGTCATCCTATTTTGAAATTGTAGCCGCACGCTATCGGGATCCTTTTGCACATTGAATTGATTGACCATTCTTTTTTCGACCGATGAATTTCTTATTGATGATTTGAATTTGCCACCATGCCTTCATGTATGTACTATGTATTTTGTATGAAATTGAATTTTGTTAAATTTTGTGTAAGAAAATAATTATTTAGTCCATTTTATATTATAAAAAGTGTTAACTAAATTTTATTAGTGTGTAAATACGAATCGACGAGCAAAATTTTGGACCTTCCTCTTCTTCCACGGTTCGACAACCCTTTATGGGTCTTGACCGTTCTTAGGAACCTTCGAAATCCTTTTCGCGGGGTGGATTAATCCCCTGTTTTTCATTTGGTATTCTTTCCCTACAGTAACTTGGGAGTTTTCCCCCCATTTCTTTCTTTTGTTCGCTGTCTTCTTCCATTCTTTTACTCCAATAGTTCGCAGAGCTCTGCACACAACATCGGCCCATGTTGTTCTAGGTCTTCCCCTTCCTCTTCTACCCATTAGTCTCCACTCCATTGTCACTTTAATTGCTCTTGTTCGTGAGCTTCTCCATACATGCCCCATCCATGCTATTCTATGCACTTTAACTTGTTTCACCATGTGTAACAGTTTTCTGTTACACGGTTGTTAATTACTGTATTTTGGTTTACGTTTTTCTTTTCAGGTTTTTAATTATATTTCGTATGGTTTTGTATAACAAAACAATCTATTTCTATTTTTCGTATCTTGATGTTTAATCCTAATATTTGAATCAATTGTCCAAATTTCATTACGACATGTGTATTTTTAGCGCCTGTTAGGTAGGCTACTTTAATGTCATTTAGAAAAGGTCGATAATCAATATTACAGTTCCCTTTTTAAGAATCTTTTAGAATAAAGGAACATCGATTTCTTTAAAAAAATCAAGGTTGGCGAACCAAGTACCGTAAACAAGACACGTAAATTTTGTGCTCTGTTAATAGTTATTTACATAAAAGTCAGGAAAATGACATATTACTGACGAGGGGCAATGTTGAAATACGAGGCACTTCGTGCCGAGTATTTTAGAGCTCCGAGTCAAGTGAGACATTTTACTGGCATGTTTTGTATTAAATTTTTCCGAAAATCGTAAAAAATCGAAATTTAAAATCGAAATTTTAAAACACTAATTGAACGACATTTTTAAAATGAGCAAAAATCAAGTTAGTCAATTTGTTGACTCCATAGTTACAAACAAAACAATAATAAATAATCAGTAAATTATTATTAATTTTGTGCGTGTCGTGTAACAGTTTGTTGATAAATTATAAATTAGTGATGAAAGAGGACGAAAATTATTGTGACGGTGTTCACGACATTCCATTCGATGTAGTCTAAATCTAAGTGAAGCTGCGGCCGCTGCTACTAAAGATCTTTTACCGTCCAAATCGAGAGAGCGATATGAAAAGGCATTCACAATCTTCGAAGATTAGTGTAGACTTAAAAAAGTGGCTTCACTTACAGAAGATGTATTTCTTGCTTATTTTGCGGGAAAAGCAAGTACCTATAAAGCTTCAAGTCTTTGGAGCACTTACTCTATGTTGAAAGCAGTGCTTTTGTTGAGGAAAAATTTGGATATAAGCAAGTTTTGTAAACTACTTGCTTACCTAAAACGAAAATCGGCTGGTTACCAAGCAAAAATATCAAAATGCTTGTCTCGCGACCAGATTGATAAATTTATTCTTGAAGCTCCCGACAAGGAATTCTTATTGATGAAAGTAAGTTATTGCAATGGTTAAAATGCTTCAAATTAATCTATTTCTCTTTTGTTATTACAGGTCGCGCTTATTTTTGGCGTGTTTGGAGCCTGTCGATGCGACGAATTATCAAAGATGTTACTCGATGACATTGAAGATCAAGATAACATTCTAATAGTACACATTCCTGATTCTAATACGAATAAACCTCGACGCTTTGTAGTTGTTGATGAAGGAAATACTGAGAAAAATATTGCCATGTACAAGCGTTATGTGGCACTACGCCCACCTCATACTCCACTCAGGCGCTTATTTCTCAATTACAAGCAAGGGAAATGTACTATCCAACCAGTGGGTTTACATTCTTTTGGAAAATTTCCTTCTAAAATTGCTACGTACCTTGGCTTACCCACACCTTTTGAATACACAGGCCACTGTATGCGGCGTACTTCAGCGACTTTGTTGGTAGACGCCGGAGGAGATATGACAAATTTAAAGAGGCATGGAGGATGGCAAAGTACTTCGGTAGCAGAAGGATACATAGAAGACTCCTTGCAGAATAAACTGGATATTGCAAAAACAATACAATCCGGCCCAGCAAAAAACAAAATAACTAGTATTGGCAGTGATCCCTCTAAAAGAAGTGATTTATTTAAAACCTGTTGTACTACTGAGACTATTATTAATGAAAATCTTCAACTTGGTCATAGATCACTGCCTGGAATTAATATTTCAAATGTGAGCAATTCTACAATTAATATTAATATTTCTAAATAGTTTTTGAATAATTTTTTCTTTTGTTTTTTTGTCTATTTTATTTTGTTATTATTAACCTTACTAATTATTACCGGACTAGTCAGTAAATTCAATTTCCCTGAGCGTGCATAAGCAGGGAAATGTTGTTTCAATGACGATTTCCGGAAAAATTATTTATTTCAACCGATATTTTTCAAAGTTTCAACAATAAAAGTTTTGAGTGAGATATCACATAAAGTGATACGAATCGTGAAGGTGTTTTCGACACCCAATTATTGTATTCGAGGATTTATAATCAATTATCCAGAATCGGGTTCGTGGTGTGTGCAAAGCAGTTCCGCCATTTTGAAAATCCGAACCAGGCCCCTATAATTTTGCCATTTGTATCATCAAGGATCTATGGTATTTAAAAGAATAGGCCGCAATAATCCAAATCAATCGTCCGCTATAAGCAGGAGCGAGAATAGTACGCCCACTGTAACCCCAAGATTATTTATCGATCACATGTGTGCAATTTATCAGTGCAGAAGTATTTCACGAAGTACAACAAAGCGAGCTGGTGATATCTGAGATTTTTTATTAATTATTATGCATGTCAATCTTTTGAGATATAATATTTTGGTTTTCAACCTCGTATAAGTGTGTTTCTTTCAATTATTTTTTTAGTATATCATTTTCGAGGAATGCAGATTTATTTCCGACCTATTTTGGCTTGTGCTCGTCCGATCGATCGAACAGTTAGAAGTCTACGTCACAGCTACACAAATTGTAAGTAATTGAAGATTCCTTACTATATGAGATTTAAAATAACCATTTTGTGTCAAATAACTAACCACTTAGTAATAAAATTTAATAAGGATCTTAGATACCAGTATAAAGTCAACGTGGAGTCTATACTACCACCATCAGTTTATTTTCAACCTGTTCAAACATTTTATCTATTATTATATTTAAGGTTTTTCATATTGTTCATAATAAACGAGAATTTTGTCACGTCATTGTGTTTTTCGATCTCAGTGTGTACTCAAGAATTTATTTTGTTTATGATTTTAATTTTAATACGAAAATAAAAGATTAAGTTAACTCTGAAAGTTTTATTTCATATCTGGCGCCCAAGGATACGGTTATCAACAGTAAGGCAGTCTCAACTTGTATAAGCGAACCTACGATAGTTGAAAAACAACCCAGCCCTTCGACAGTGGTTAATACCTAAGAGCTAGGCCGCCGTGTACTTCCCATCTACAGGCAAGGAAAGAGGCACTTGAGCGGAAATGGAACGGTTTTCGCCACACATGTCTCCGTTATTCATCGTATTTAAGAGTTCAAAATTCATCATTCTCTTATATTCGTTCGCTTCCGTCTTCACTGAACCCCAGATTCTTCTCAGAATTCTTCGTTCAAATATGCGTAGCTGTTCTAAGTCACTTACACTTAGACTAAAGATTTCTAGTTCATATGATGTCACAGGTCTTATCAAAGTTTGCTACTTTCGTATTTTTGCTTATTTGTAGGCTTCTCAACATGTGCTGTATGCGTAGTAAGTCCTGTACCCTGCCTGTATTCTGGTTTTTATCTATTCCTCACTGTTCGCTGCTACTCCTATTGTTTTTCCTAGATAGCAGAACTTATCTATTTCTTCATAATTTTGTTCATCTACTTGCGAGCCTTAATTGGTGTTCTTGTTTCCTCTTGCATAATTCATGTATTTTGTCTTCTTCTCGTTAATTATTAGTCCTACATCTGCCGCTGCTTCTCGCAGTTCTCTTGTTGCCTTTATGAGATCTTTCCTTGTTCTGGTTATAATCGCAATGTCTTCTGCGAAGGTTATAATTTGAATCGGTTTCGTGTTCAAGTCTCCTTGGTCGTTTATATTTCTGGTCACTGTTTCTAGAACTAGATTGAATAACACCGCCGACAAGGCGTCACTCTGTCGTACTGCCCCACCTATATCGAAGATTTTCGTTTGGCTCTCCGAAGTCTGAACCGTCGCGCATGTGTTTTTGAGTGTCATCGTTATCAATATGATCAACTTTCCTGGTATTCTTAACTTTGGATCTACATACCTAAAATTTTCAAACAGTGATTTGCCTTGAAAAATGAAAAAAATGCTAGTGATGAAGAATCATAGTGCAGACAGCTGCACGATTGGACGCTAAAATTGCATTGGAGTAACGATCAGCGAATTTTTGCGAAGAGTACGCCAAGTTTTGGAAAATTTTGATCCAATTTGGGAATCGTTGGTTGAGTCCGGTGACGAGTTATAGTTTTGGATATTGCTGCGAAGAGTGGATTCGGCAGAAGCAGAAAAGTGTTTCCACTAATTTGATTGGTCCTAAAATGTTCTCCATTATTAACCAACTAATTTTACAACCTATTTTGGAACTCTTTGAGGACTTTCTGACATGTTTCTGGTGTAATTCGCCTACATTCTTGCTTTAAACTATTTTTCAATTCTTGGGGAGTTAATTGCGGAGTCAAATTTTCGTACTAACTTTATCACATACTGATAATGTCGTAGCGATTTTATTTGTTGTAAACTTTTTTATTGTCATATATTTACTATATGAGTAATTAAATTAATAAAATGTATTAATACCTTTGATATAATTCCTTCAAACATAATTCCTGCCTATATTATTTTCTGGTACCATGGCGCTAGTGTAGAATGATGTATTGTAGAACTCATAAGTAACGCAACTTTTCTTAAAAAGTTCCGATACAAAGTACAGTAAGGGACATTGTGGGGACGTCCAATAATGGAAGTTTTAAGAAAGTATAAGATTGTGTCAAACTCACGTCCTATGGACATATTATGTAGAATGTCCACTGGGCTTTCAATGGATGTCCACTAGGACACAATGTCCTGGAACGGACATTGTGGGGACGTTCAGTAATGAAAGTTTTAAAGAAGTACAAGGTTGTACCAAACTCACGTCCCATGGACATGTAGAACTTTCACTGGAATTTTAACGTGTGTCCACTAGACGTTCAAAAGTCCATTGGGAGCACATAATATGGACGTCTTGTTTAATATGTTTAATATATTTAATATGTTTAATATGTTTAATATGTTTAATATGTTTAATATGTTTAATATGTTTAATATGTTTAATATGTTTAATATGTTTAATATGTTTAATATGTTTAATATGTTTAATATGTTTAATATGTTTAATATGTTTAATATGTTTAATATGTTTAATATGTTTAATATGTTTAATATGTTTAATATGTTTAATATGTTTAATATGTTTAATATGTTTAATATGTTTAATATGTTTAATATGTTTAATATGTTTAATATGTTTAATATGTTTAATATGTTTAATATGTTTAATATGTTTAATATGTTTAATATGTTTAATATGTTTAATATGTTTAATATGTTTAATATGTTTAATATGTTTAATATGTTTAATATGTTTAATATGTTTAATATGTTTAATATGTACATTACAACTACGGGACAACTCCCAAATGTTGATAGCAGAAAAAATCGTAACAAAACTCACAGTACACAAAAAACTCAATATAAATATAAAGAAAAGAAAGAGAGCACCTGTAAGAGTTATATAATATACATAATCATTTCATACTTCATAACATGTTCGGATATCGTTCCCCTGAATTACCTGTTACCGCAGTGAAAATCAAATTCATGGTAACATTCATTAAACAATGTCATCATTGCACTGAGAGCTTCGTTCATGCCATACGTTGTACGATGCAACGGCACATAAAAGAAACGCACGCCTCTAGTTACTCTTACCCGCGCATTCACCGAAAGTAATTCCAAAATATTTGGGCAAATTGTGTTCCCTTCCAATACATTCGCGATAAACCGTACCCGATGTCTATCTCGTCTTATACTGAGCGGCTCAAGTCCGAACCTCACACATCTACTCATATAATTATTATTATTGCTGACAGTATTACTTTGGGAGATATAATCTAATTTCCTCGCTATATGCCTTGTAAATCGTTTCTGCACCCCCTCCACTCGCGATGAGTGTACCTCATAATAAGGGCACCAAACTTGAGAAGCATATTCCAACACCGATCGAACATATGCTTTATAAAGCCGAACAAGAACAATGGGATCCCGGAACTCTCTGCAAATACGTATAATGAAACCCATGAGCCTGTTCGCCCGGGTAACTACAAGATTTATATGCTGCGAGAATTCCAGAGAAAAGACAAACGTGACTCCCAAGTCCACCTTTTCAAATACTCTTATTAATTTCCAGTCGCCAATGAAGTAGTCCTCAACAAAGGGCGAACGCTTGCGATGAAACGACATAATGTTACACTTCCGCTCATTCAGAAATAGTTTGTTCTCATTACACCATCGATAAACTATATCCAGATCATTCTGGATCAACGAAATATCAGATAAAAACCTAACCCTCGCATATAGTTTAAGATCATCTGCAAACAATAAGAATGAGCAAAATTTTATTAAGGGAGTTATATCATTCACAAATATTAGGAAAAGTATAGGTCCAAGATGACTACCCTGGGGCACACCCGACAATACATCACTGATTCCAGAGCGTATTCCTCCAATTTCAACGTACTGGGTCCTGCCACTAAGGTAGGATTCCAACCACCTCACCAAAGAGCCCGATAGACCCGCACCCCTCAATTTAGACAACAAGATATCATGCTGTACCGAATCAAAGGCCTTGCGAAAGTCTGTGTATATTACGTCTACCTGTTCGCCTGATTCAATGACATGTGAGACAACATTCGTGAAACATATCAGATTTGTTACGGTTGACTTACGAGTCATAAAGCCATGTTGATTATCATTTATTATAGCCAAGGCACTAAATTTTAGTTGACTTGCTACCATGCTCTCAAAAATCTTTGTAATTACAGACAGGATTGAAATCCCACGATAATTTTCTACTAATTCCCTCTTCTCATGTTTTGGGATAGGTGTAATCCTAGAAATCTTACATTGTGAAGGGAACACTCCCGATTGCAATGACTGATTAAATATCAAAAGAAGAGGCGATACCAACTGCGATCCGAATCTCTGAATAAAATCTGTAGGAATTCCATCAGGACCACACCCACGCTTCGCCTTCCCAATAGCCTCCATAACGCTCTGCTCATTTATGCAAACCGAATCAATATTGTATCCATCGTTTATGTAATTACACTCCGGCACCCCCGTTGATCTATGTTTAACATACACAGATGCAAAGAAAGAACAAAAGAAATCTACTATCTCACCCACATCAGATGATGACCTCCCATTGTAACTCATCACTGACGGCATTCCTACCATCTTCCGCTTCTCATTTACAAATGACCACAACATTTTTGGATTGGATTTTAAATTATTCTGTACGTCGAGCAAGTTAATATCGTATGCAATCGAGTGAAGGGCCTTAAAATTACCTCTCAGATATGAGTAATACTCATAATCAACTACAGACTTAGATTGAACATAAGCCTTATAAGCTTTTTGTTTTTGTTTATGTAGATGTATAAGGTGCGAATCGAACCACCCAGGATACTTTGATGTACTTTTTTTACATTTGATCTTTTTAGCATAACGCTCTAAGCCACCGTAAATGCGTTCGTAAAACCTAGAGACATTCGTATCTATATCCGTACTATTTAGTACGCACGACCAATCGATGGAAGACAAATAATTTGTAAATTCGTTAAAGTCAATAGATTTAAAATTAAATTTAACTTTGTTTTCATCGCAATTTGTAAGGTTGGAAAAACTTACGTTATCTTCAGGAAGGAACGATATACCTACAGCACAATGATTCCTATCTCTGTTATGCAGTATGCTCTCTGGGCTAAAAACAGAAAATAATTGTGAATTATCTACATATACAAGATCTAGCAATTTATCAAATGTATTACAAATAAAGTTAACTTGTGACAAGCCACATGCATTTATACCATCAATAAACGTTGTTTCTATATATGAGGTAGCATTGATTGGGATACGCACGCGAGAGCCGTCCATCAAATCTTCTTCAATACCAGCATCACACCACTGAAGATGTGGTAGGTTAAAGTCACCCATCACTGTCCAATGTATATTATTCTTTTCATATTTTACCATGAGATTCTCTATGACGAGTATAACTCTTTCGTACACTTCGACATTACTAGCTGGAGGAATGTAAATTACTATCACCATTAAATACCAGATATGATTTCCAACTCGCACACAAAGAAATTCTAGGGTGTTTGCTTCATCGATTATTACTTGTTGGCTTGATATTTCTGAAGAGACTCCAATAATAACACCTCCTCCTCTGTCTTTACATGAATTATTTTGGTTCCTATCTACTCTGTAAACATTATAAAACGAGGGAAAAAGTTCTTGATTATTTACTGTTTCGTCTAACTTGCTCTCTGTAAGACATATTATTTCGTAGTTGTTACCAAGTATAAATTCCATGAATTCCTGAGTTCTTGAGCGCAATCCATTTACGTTTTGATAATAAATATTTATTTCATATTTATAACGATTCTCACTTGGGTACAAAATAGTTCCTTGTCGAGTGGCATTTATTTTCTTACATCTAGTTGGGCCCGAGGCACTAAAAAAGAAGAAGAAGCGCCGTCCACCGAACTGGAGTTACGTGTAAAAAACGAATTTATGAATGTTCCCTTTGGCCAGTTTTCAGCATTTGTTATTTTATCTTTGAAATTCTCCGGTACATTTATTTTGAAAGAAGCGTAGGTATTATACTTCGTCGTTATTGAAGAACAGTCTGCATCATCAATGCCCAGATCATTCAAGTGCAACCTGACATCATCGACGGAAAATTTCGGGCACAACCGTGATACAAAATAACTCGATCTCCTCTTAACCGCACTCAGCCTGCATCCATCAACCGCCCCTCCAGTACCAATCACTATCGAGGTCCTTGTTCTACGTTTCTTATGCGTAACTAATTTGAAACCATCATCCACCACGGTATTGTTTACCTTTATGCCGCTTCCTATTTCTGGATTCACAACTTGTGATTTCATCCCTCGCGAGTTACTGACCCCAGTTACCAAGCTTGCACCCATTTCCGATTCGGATTTAGTTTTAGTTTTCTTGTTAGTTCTAGGAATTGCTCCTGTTTCTGCTTTATTCGCGTACGTATTACATACCACGTCGCCTGTAATTGTGAAAGGCCGAATATTACGACGGTTTTCGCCTACAACAATTTTATCACCACCAACAGCATCGACTGTCGTTAATACCGATGCAACATTTGGCTGACTGATATTGTTATTTCCACTAGCGTTATCACTATTTACATTTTGAAGGTTTAGATTAAGTCGCAACACATTGGCTTTTAAGTTTCCAATCTCATTTTGCAGATCCTTTATGCAACTTCCTTGACTCTTTAACAGCATTAAACACTCTCCAATCAATCCCCCGAGCTTGGCTCCATGTTCATCTTTTGTGCACTTATCGCAGAACCATTTCAATCTTTTATTTGCCAGTAGGCAGTTTAATTCGCTTTTTTTTTACTCCAGCGCAACTCATATGGAAGCACCCCCCACAACTCCCGGCACATTCCACATGTAGGCCTTCAGTTAAATCCACCAATTCTTCACAATTCCCGCACGCACAACTACTAACGTCCGCCATGTTGAATTGTATAACATTCGGGAACTAACATTTCGGGGACGTCCGGCAATGGAAGTTTTAAGGAAGTACGTGCAAGGTTGTACATATTAAACTTACATTCCATAGACATTTATGCAGAACGACTGCCGAGCTTTTCATAGATTTCCACTGGATCTTCATATGTCCGGCAAAGACATAATATAGACGTCCATATGACCACTTTGTGCTATATGTGAAGGAATATAACCATAAACAACGGCACAAGAATTCTTCCTTGAAGAATTTTCTAAGACATTGAATTTTCCATGTAAATAATAATGATCGGTTCCTCAATAAAGTTTTTAATATTTTGATTAAAATTCGGTCAACTATTATAAAAATTTCGTTCAGTGTAAAATTTTATTTCCGTTATTATAAAATGTTTTGGTGTTGGGTCTATTAGTATTATTACAATAATAAAGTAAAAAATACTCGAATAAACCTCTATTTACATGAAATAATGAGTTTCTTTACTTCTTCATTATTTGTGCACTGCAAAACAATTTTTATTCAATATGAATGTTAACATAAATTTAAGGCAATATAAAAATGTAAATTTAAATTGCGTCATTAAAATCTTTAACTTTTTGTTTACCTTGTCAATCTAATTTTGTGGATATAAAAATACCAGCCTAAAAACTTATATATTTTACAAGATAATCATTTATATTATTTATAGGGTAGTTGATAAAAAACTAAATTAAAAACTTCCTACTCATACAAATTTAGTGTCATTTTATGTAAAACAGAGTCAAGTTATTTAGCGGGGTTCTATTTCGTGAGCGGCTGTACAATTTTCGTCCTCTATTTGATATTGAATTGCACAGACCATAGCAGCTGATTCAATGGGTATAACAGTTTAAACGTAAACATTTAACCTCCATCAGATCATTTATGCTCTTACTCTTGTTTATGTATTTTCACTGTAATTATTGCAGGTTAAATCATGCACCCATTAAATGATGGAAAACTCGTTATTCTGCGAATTAAACCAGATAGTAGAATCGCCAACACAAAATTAATAAATAAACTAACATGATGTAATATTTACATGTACATATATGTATGTAGGTTCGCCTTTGTTGAAAAGCCATTCCAAACTAATGAAACTAGTTTTAGTTCCGTATTTTGTACAGGGCGATACACGAGCATATGTTCTAAGAAAGAAAAATACTTTTCTTTTGCGTGGAAACATCTGATCCCAGTAAACCCAAATGTATTTGTCTATTCGCGATTTACATTAAGCAAACGCCACCATGCGGGAAAATTTTAAATTAGTAATTGAAGTATTAAATCAAAATAAAAATATGTTCTTCCAGCTCAATACAAAATAAAGTGAACTATTTAACAAAACATATTGTTATAAATTTGACAACGCACTGAAACTTTTGGAAATTTTCATCATAAAATGACTTTGAATTTCGAAATATACTTCTGAACACTGCTGAATGCTGAAGATGAATGACCACTACGACGACAGACGAGTATTCTGATACTACTTTTACTGAACGAGTTGCCTCAAATATTTTTATTAAATTTATAATTCTGTGAGTTTGGCGATATCAGTACCGATATTATGGCTGTATCTTAAGGAAAATAAAACGAGTGTCTTTAGGTAAAAAGAAGAGAAATAAAGGCGAAACAGTTGTTTGATAAGAAACGGTGGTGTGTCTGAACAGGTGAAACGACCTGAGGTAATAGCAAGGACCAAGATTGGTAAAAATTAGAGCAAATTATTGAAAAGTTAGAATTTTGATAACTAAAGATAACACGCGAGGTGCAAGGTGGGCTGTCTAAAACAAGGCGTAAATTAAAAATAATATTGCAAAAAAATTTAAGGACTACAACTTTAAAGGGGTTGACCCGGGTGGTAGTCTTCAACGGGATGAACAACAAACCACAATACGATAGTGAAGAATCGAACACCGAGGAAGGACACAGCAAACGAAGAGCTGAATTCTAAATCTTCAATAGATTTTTCAATCTATTTTTTTAGGTTTTCAATTCGAAAACCAATAACTTATAAAGGGAGTGCAATCTAAAAATTAACTATTCGTTCATCGATCTTGTAACGTTCCATAATTAAATCGCATTATTTGCAGACAATTTTTAGATGTCGTCTGAATGTCAAACATAAGCGTTGTCAAATATATAGAGCGGAAATGCGGCGCAATTGAAAATGACACCTCTTATTGAATCACCCTTTATTATAACGAAATATTTCTTAAAAGATATTTTAATAAAAGCAGAAAGCCTCAAATGTATTCTCGAATAATAGCAGCAACACTTGAAATTTAAAAATGCGTAGTACGAAGCATCTACCACAAAGAAAAATATAAACCCTAAGGTGCATTTGTGACACTTGCGTAATAGAACATCAAAAGTATAACATTAAAAATTTAGAAATATGTTTTTGACAATATTTACATGAAATAATATTCAAACAAACACCAAATGGTAAGTAAATAAAATATAAAGGTCTCACACTATCAAGTTCTTCAGAATCACGGCGAGTTAGTTATTGAAGGTAGCTGTATTCGAATTTTAATCTATTGGAATATTGATGAGCTTGGTCTATTCATACACTTTACATAGTAAAATTAACTACTTACTTGCAATCGACAAACTGGATTTTATTAAATATTCAATTGGCCACAAACTCGGTACCATCATATGAGTTTTAAAGTACCCAGATCTGCCAATTTATTAAAAATTTTAGTTTTATTGATTTTCATTTCTAAAATTTACTTTGAAGGAGATGTATTTTATTTTATGAGATTTTTTTATACCACTAGATTAACTTTTTTACCACTTTCAATGTTCTTCTACTTCATTATAACTCATATTTTATTATTTTTCCAATAATCAGACATGAACAAAGCAAAGTAAAAAATATTAAACTACGACATTGTTTTATGACTCAAATTGCACATATTTTTTCAAATTAATAAAAAATTGCACGCAGTGTTCCAGAAATCAAATTTAGATGGTTGAGAAAATTTTTTGTTTTTAAAAATAAAAATATATTTAGTGTTAGTTGTTGATAAGAGTGATATCACAGAATCAGTCAGAATCATTTAAATATTTCTGTGTGGGTAGATTATCACGTAATTCTTTCCATTTTTGTAACCACTAAAGGATTTGTTTAAAAAATTTAGAGAAATCATCGCCCGTTATCTTCTGCTATATATTCGAGACGGTGTTCAAGAGTTGTGGGTAAGCTAAACGCACATTACAAGCTGTAATGCACATTTCAAAATAAAACACTGTATCAACAATAACAAACTAGTTTAATGAAAATTAACTACAAGTATGTGACATCGGTCCAGTCCTCATCATCCTTCAACTGCAACTGATTCGTCTTCAAATGGATCCGATGATTTAAACAAACAGATCTCAGCAATATCAATGTTCACATAGGTTGTCGGCCAAAGTGTTGGCTACTCATAATATAAACAAATGGTCAAATGCGAATCTTGATTACAATTAAAATAATAGACTTACCTCATTCTCACAGATCTGGAATGACTTGGATTCATATAGTAATCCGTTTTATGCAATAAATCTTAATAGTAAAAATATTACTATCTACAAATTATAAGATTTAATAAAAATACAGAAGCATAATTAACCACTAGATCTTCCCAAAACTTGACCATTATAATACTCGTGTACAAAAAAAAACACTTACTAATCCATGCACTATTAAAACTGAAGGTGACAGTTCGTACGCAACAATCAAAAACTGATAACTCCTAACTAAACTATAGACGTGTTAAAAATTGCGGGGTTTTATTATCACTTTTTATTATTCATACAATTCTACATAATGACCTTCGTGTATCAAAAGTAAGTGCAAGATGGGTGCAACGTTTGCTTGAAACGTTATTTGACCACCCTATCTCTAATGAGAAGATAGCTGATCAACAACGCTCACGCAGAAAAATGAATTTCCACTTATTTTCGCGTAAAGCCCTGATGGTCGTTTAAACCAGCTCGTTGTAGCAGGGAGCGAGAGTCATGGATTCTCTCAAATGAATGCCCCAAAGAAGATCAAAGAACAACTTTGCTAGCGACATAACAATAGAGTAGCAAGCAGATGGTCGTTGCTAGAAGGTGATAATATTAGCAATGTCCGATGGTAATTGCACTAGCCGACAGGTTGTACAGAAGCAAAACACCACCACCAAGGACCTCTTCCCGAATTAATTAAGAGAACGTCCGAGTGGTCATAAAAATCCCAATAAATGATGGAACCACTACGAACTTCCAGATGACCAACCAATCGTAAGCTCCCGATGAAACCTTCCACCACTGTACTTTGTCGTGCATCGCTACCTCCTATCTAAATATATAAAAAAAAGACAAAAATAAAAAGAAACATAAAAAACATCAAGCATAAAATTTCAAATACAAGATTCGAAACTATGCCGACCACTTTGGAATTTCCTTGCCTATGCAATAAGCCAGCACTGCACGATGTTACCTAGATAATTATACGTTATTAAATTTATAAAAGAAAAATTATTTCTCACAAACAATAATTGAGCAAATATAGCATTTCAATATTGATATCTACGCGTGCGAGCGCAAAAGAGATTAGATTACCTTAATCAATTTTATGCAGAGACACAAAACCTGCATACAAATCACAATCTTGGCAAAACTTTCCAATCAAAAATATGTATAAGGCAAAAGAAACGCCCAAAATGTTAAAACACAAAATATATTAATTAGCCAAGGGCAAATTCAAACGATGAAATTAGAATTAATTTATTGAAACTTGAACAAAACCCGTTTCAATATATATAACGATAACGAACTCCAGGTGGTCGAAGCAAAAATTGGCCAAGTTGATTAATGTATGCATCTGCGAAGTAATTACCAACAAATTCTGGTAACTTACCAGTTTGAACGAATTCAAATCCTTCAAAGAAAGTATGGACAATGAGATCCGACAAAAAAAACGTACGATACGGGAAGAATCCACCATCCCTCATCAACGAATATATAATCCCCTACTGGATTTGGAAAACAAACCATATTCCAAATAATATATCCGTTCCATATCCTGTTAAATTCGGAACCCAAACTTAAAATCACTTCACAGCACATACAAAAGTCACTCAAGACTTCTCGCTTGTTCAAGAGCTCACACAAGACTTGTTGCTTGTTCAACAGCTCACACAAGACTTCCTTCGCGCAGTTTGAACAATCCCTCACGCCGGCGCAGTTATTATCGCTTTCAAACAATTAGTATGATATACAGGGTTGAAGGTAAGTGATGGATTCAAAAATCCGTCACACGCTGTCTCCTGAACAGAAGTAATTTTGAGACGAAACTTCTAGGCAATTTTTGGAAATGTGCGAGGATGATCCGAGAATATTTTTAAATACCATAGTAACAGGTGATGAGATACGGATTCATTATTATGACCCCGAATCCAAATAAGAGTCTATGCAGAGGCTAGAAAGGGGAAAACCGCCACCTAAGAAGTTTAAAACTCAACCGTCCGCTGGAAAAAATTATGGCTACAATTTTTTGGGACGCTGAGCGAATTCTCTTAATTGATTGCCTGTCGTAAAGAGAGTACAAAATGGCCTCTATTCTACAGGATTATTACAGAAGGAAATTATCCAAGAAAAAAGAAAGGGCAAAGTCAGACAAGAAATTTTGCTTCTACAGAATAATGCGGCAGTTCACAAGTCGAAAATTTTATAGGTTGCTATTAAAAAGTGTGACTTTGAAGAAATATACGATGCGCCTTGCAGTAAAGACTCCCCTAGCGATTACTTTCTATTTCCAAATTTAAAGAAAAAATTACGAGAGATGAAATTTAATACCGATGAAGAACTTCTTGATTTGCCCTCGTATATTATATTTATCAAGTCACGGTATCCGTTAACAGGCATGTATTGATATGACAGCAATGTAATGATAAATTCAATATCTAAAGCTTTCAATAATGTACCAAAAAGTAAAAATCAAAGGGGTTACTTCAATAAGTATCTGAGTTTGATTTCTTATTATATTGAAAAAAATTAATTTAATATGAAATTATAAAGTATTTACGTTTTACAAATTGTAAAACGTAACGTCGAGCGGGGGAGTAAATTTCAGGATAATAATAACCTTGCTTAACAATTAATTTTAAGAGTAATCAATGTTGCAGCTTACATTGCAATTGTTATACGTAATATAATTTAGTTTACGCCCTGCATAAATAAATCACAACAACTATTCTGCAAATTTTATGAAATGGACTCTAGGATATGTTATGTACGTCGTTGCGACAATAGCTAAACAATATATTTTAGTTAAATTTGGTTAACTTTGTAATTGTAATTTACACACTTGGACAGATCAGTAAAATTTAACGAAGGCAAACGAGTAAATAATAACTCGGTAACCTAATAAACTTTCATTTAATGTTTACTATTTTTATTCACATACTCGTATCCGAAATTTTTGTTTTCATAAATATTACAGGTTTCTAGGATATAGCGATAGATTTAATCAGCAGCAGCTTGTAGCAACCAATAAGCAGATGGAGGTCAGCATTCGAATCTCGAACTTCACAGCATCTCTCACATCATTAAAATAATTATATTAGCAATGGCAAAAAGTGAAATTACAGTTCTGTTAAAATATTAAATTTTGAAGTACTTTGGTAATTACATCTGCATATTCCATAAACGCAATGGCGGTTTTAGCGAACAGTCAGGTTAGGTTAGGCCAGGCCCACTCAAAAAATGTAAGCATAAATAATGTTTTTTAGGTATACGATATGATTTATTTTTGTAACATTTTGAATGTTTTCATTTTTTCTACTCAAAATTTCAAGAATTTTCGCATTTGCCTATGTAAATCGTTCTTTCAGCAACGGCGCTGAAATTTTTTCTTAAGAAAGTGCCTTATTTTGCAACCTACGAACTTTATAATGTTCAGTGTCAGACCCTGCTTATTACTTTACAGCTTTTGTCTATGCTTAAGAAGCTACTGGCCTACCCAATATTTTACCCCACGAGTAGCCGCTGCATAAACGTTTACTTTATTGCAAATTTTTACAATATTTCAATAATACTTATAGTAAATTCAGTATGAACAACTCAATGTATGAAATAACAATTTAAAGAAAATATTAGAAATTTTTCAGGTATGTCGCGTTTTCAATGTAGTTCATGAATATTGCACCGGAAACTTTTACAGAACACGAAATTGGCAAATTTTGTGTGATGCAAAATGAAATAACGCGGTTACGAGATAATATCATCTAACATTATTCGAATAGTAAATGTATTCAATGTATTCAAATCATAAATTTATAATCGAGGTAGAGAAATTTTATCAAAATTGATGTTAGGTTAACGTGTCAATTATTTAACTTTACCAAGTTGTTACTTAAAATTACATACATAGTTAAAATATTAATTTCGCACAAATCTAACTGTTTTTTCTGCAATAATAATTTTGATAATATTATGTTTGCCAGCATATCATTAAATATTCAATTCGTTCAAAGGTTCCCTCTTCCTTCTGGCTCGTTGTTATAAGGTCATTCCATCTCAAATCAACTGAAGAATTTACTCGACCCCCACCAAATTTGACGAACCTTGGTACACACCATCTTAGTAAGATATAAAAAATACAAATTTAAGGATTTGTCCAAAAAGGCATTTGTTTCTTTGTTTTGGTCCTTCAAAATGTCAATAAGTTGGTGTGTAGACTTGTAGGAAAACGACTGTAACTTCATCCACAGTGGTCTAAATTTAAAAATAACAAATGTTCTGGAAAGGTAAATGAAGATTTTATTCAAATATTCAACCACATTTCATTTTTTCAACCTCTAACTGGATTAATTTTCTAATATTAACCCTATTTCAACCCCCATTTCCAAAAAAATATTTTTATTTTAGGTATTCATTTTTTTACTGTAGATTTGTGCAATTATTGTGCTGCGCATTTGTACCAAATTTGATCATGGGATGAGCGTGGGTTCGTTACTAAAAGCAATTCCAGCAATCTAAACTAATAAGTTTGTTGAAAATAAATCAACCCACTACGTTCATTAGTTCTAAAGTTATACACCCTGATGTTTGAGGGTGTAAACTGAAAAGTGTCACATTTAGCTGGCCATATCATGGAAACGAATTAAGTTTACAAAAGAAACAAAAAATGTGCTTTTGGTTTAACTGCTTGGTAGTATTATGCTAAACTTTTACCAAAATTATAGATGGTATGGTAAACTTATATTCAGATAATAAATATTTATGATGAAAATCTATGCAATTAATTGAAAATCGATCCCGACCTTTTTAAATAAATATAAAGGTGGTCGCGCAACTTAGGTCTACTTTGAACGGTTATTACTATGCGAATACGAACATGAGGAAAAATATTGCGGTGACCCTCTGGTTCCTTTCGGTGGCCGCAAATTTTTATTAATAGTTAATTGAATATTGATTTCTTTATATGAAATTATTAATTTCCCAATGCTAGCTCTTTTAAATATTTTACCTGGCATGAATAATCTTACTTCAGTAGTCAGTTCTTTGCTCTTTCTGAAAAATAAACGTTTTGCAGGAATATAAAAATTCCCGAATGATACGCCTATGTTTGTTAACAAATACCAATTTAATTTAATAAACATCAAAATAATTCAAAAACAAATCTTATGCTAATAAACAAATAAACAATCAATAAAAAAATAACAAATCCTTAAATCTACGCGTCCCCAAAGTTAATTACGTGGTGTCGCAAAACCCGTATCAATGTTATTTTTAAATTTCGCACTCGCGTTGTTATAAATATCAAAGTGTCTCTTACCACCCGCAGATGTCGTTCTTTTTGATTTAAATTCTCGCTTAGAATCACGTTGTCCAAGTCTCCACTAGTTTTCATAAATTTTCTTTAATTATCGCCTTTGGATCTGTGCATCTGTGCTCCAGTGACCATTATAAGATTGATTTATCCAAATCACATACCATAGTTCACCAATATTTTCCAAGTAAGTACCATTCACTTTTTTAATTAACCTCACTAAAATTTCTTTGTCACTTTTACTAATAATCATTTACTTTTTTAGTTCTGCGCACTTTTCTTATTGATTTGTAATCAATAAGGAAACTTTTTCTGGAGCCGCAATTTTCAGGTGCTCCTCGCTTTGGCGTTCGTGTGAGAAGCCTTGTTTATTGCATCGTTGCTAGGCTTTTGAAAAATATTCCTTTTTTTCATCCCTACTTTGATATCTTTCCTTTCTGGTGAGTTTGGATCGCACTTTTGATAATTAATTGATTTGCTAATTGTCATAATTATTTACACTATTGTTTTTGGTTTTAGCGTACAACTTTATCACCCGTGTTGCCGTGCCGATCCTTCGAACCTTTTGGAGATGCACCGTTGCATTATTGTTCAACCGAATTTTAATACTCACGTAATTTCTGATTTCTAACGCACAACTTAATCTAATCTAATTATACATATTTTTATTTAAATAAAAATTTCTTACAAACTAACAATTTTTTATATGAACTAATTTGTGGAGATTTAATTATATTTTGCAATAATATCATTCTTGAATCTTTCTATTCCTTACCTGTATTTATCAATACCCGAATTCATTTACGTTTTTGTAACTTCGGAAAACCTCCTAAGTCGTGAAAGAATGTTCATGCCATTTGTAATAATTTAAATGCCTGCCTAATAATTGTTAATTTCTTTATGAACGATTGCATCACCGCAATATGTATAGCAGTTTTTTTGTAAAGAATTTAATTAGCTTTAATTTTATATTCAACTATTTTTTCATGAAGTTCGAAGAAACTTGAGAAATCGGCGAAAAACTGATTTTTGTCCGTTTCTCGCTATACTTAATTTATTTTTAGTAACCGAACCCATGCTCATCCTATGATCAATTTTGGTACACATGCTCAGCATAATTATACAGAACTACAGTAAAAAAATGAACAAAATTACAATACCCTTTTAGAAATAGGGGTTGAAATAGGGTAAATATTAGATAATTAATCCAGTTTGGGGGTTGAAAAATAAAACGTGGTTGAATATTTGAATAGAATGTCGATTTACTTTTCCAGAACATTTTTTATTTTTAAATTTATACCACTGTGGATGAAGTTACAGTAGTTCTACTACTAGTCTATACACTAACTTTTTGAAGGACCGAAACACAGAAACAAATGCCTTTTTGGACAAATCCTTCAATTTGAATTTTTTATTTCTTACTAAGATGGTTTGTATCAAGTTTCGTCAAATTTGGTGGGGGTCGAGTCAATTTTGCCTATTTTTCGGTTGATTTGAGATGGAATGACCCTATAAAGAGAAATAGTGGTTTTGACGGTTGGTCAAAACGTCAAAAACCTGAACAACTACTACCTTTGACCTAGATTTTCCAGTTTTAAGACCTGGAAACACCCTCTTCTAGGAGTAGTTTTGGCAATACGTTACAGTAACTATAAAATTAAATATTATTATTAATATGAAAACTAATGCAGTATAATAGTATATTATATATCAAGGTTGTGAAGGCCGTCATTATTGCCCTAGCGCCAAGATTATATTCCGAGGTGCTTTGCACCGAGGAATATAAGGCGCGGAGGCAATAATGGTCTTCACAACCGTGGTTTATATACGATTTTTTCCACTACTAGATTTATTACCATTTTTTAAAATTCTTTTTAACAAAAAAATTTTCAAATTTAAAATATTTATTTCAAATGACAGTTTTGTTTTGTTGATTTGACAGTTGTTGACAAATTTAGGTTATTAAATAAAATAAATCGCGGTTCGTCAAATTAACAATGGATGGCGCTGTCACTTGCTGTCACATTTAATTCGATTATAATGAATTTTTAAAATTAAATTAATGTATTAAAAAAACGTTTTAAATAGTTTAAATACAATTAATTAGCATTTCTCGGTTATTCTAAATCATTTAATAACAACATTTTTCTTTAAAATAGTCGTCAAGTTATCAAAAAATGTCATTTTGTTCATTATTAACCTAGGTTAATAATTGAAAATTTATTCACCACTAGTTGAAAACGTGTCACTTCTTGATCGACTAACCTAAGTAAAAATGATAGCCTATATGACTAGTAGTGGAAAAAACAATTTAAATAAACGAATAACTTCGAAACATTTATTTTTAAAGAATTTAGATGCCCGTGTCCTGTTTGATTATTGCTTACCAAGATAGACGATAAATGTGAATATAAATCTTAATAAACTGATATACTGCTATCCAATTCTGTTATTTGGATGTGATATTCGAAATGCGTCCTTATTTTAGGGGTACATGTAATAAATAATTCTAATCAGTCGGACGTCGTTTCGACGATAAAAGGAATTCCGAAAATTATAGAGCTAATAATCGTACTGCTGTAATTTTAGAATACTGTCAGATAATTGACATTCACATTATAACGCCCAATAAATTAATTAGTTCAAGTTACAATGGTGCATAAGCAATGAGAAGCATTACCGGTATTGTACAGGTAAACCTAAAATAATATAATAAAGAGGATTATTTCATGAAGCTTTTGTACATTGAAAAATAATATATTATTAAATTTATATTTATTTAAATTTGAATTGTCGCGTGATTAAAATTATATAAAACCTTAGCTTCAATAAACTTTTAACATGCCTTTAGTACCAACATAATTTTTCTATCGGGTGCTTAGTTTAACGCCTTGTTCGAAGTCAATCAAAAATGTAACATTATAAGTGTTTTTGTTATTTTATTTGTTTTAAAAGTTAAGATTATAAATGGTTCAGAAAAGATGTCAAGTACGACAACAATATTAATCTATCCGACGTTTCAGGTTCTTTATTGATCCACTTACAAAACAGTAATTTTAATTAAAAGACCATTTTGAACGGATTAACAAACAAACCATAGAGAAACTTCTATTTATAGTGAAAACATTTTGGTACTTACAGATTATCAAATTTAATAGTCGTTAAATGTTACGTATTTATTGCCGTTTTTATCAAATATTTAAAATTTATATGGTAATACACCTAGCAAGCCGAATTTCGATACCTCTAGCTGTTTTCAAGTTACATCTTACTTATTAAGTAACTAAAAATACAAAACTATTCTCAATTTTGCAGATATTGCAGGAATCAATAGAAATCACCCACTGTAGTCGTAACATTACATTAGGATTTTATGATAAATTCAAACATAAAAATACATAGTGGCCCATTTAAAATTGGACGTTCTACTTTTTAAGAAAACCACCCATCTAAAGAATTTTTATATGCTTTTATTAACTATTACTTGGTTATTTGTCGTGTTTAAAATCTACTAACCAATTTTTCAATAACTTCCGACGGTACAGAAAATTGGCATAGTTGCGTATTTCCGAAGTGCATTTTCAGTAATATGATAATAATATCATTTTTTTTTAGTTTGTATGGAAAACTATATCCTAGGTAGGTCACCCTGTATATTTATATGTAAATTGGAATACAGGTTAACCCTTATTAATGAATCGATTCATGTTCAGGTAATGGAATTCAATTTTTGATAGAATCAATTATTATACCCTACTGAAAAAGTAAGGGTTGTATGAGATTATAGTGTCACGTAGTATGTTTGTTTTTCCATTAAATTGTGACCTCATTATTTTCAGGCAATGAAAAACATATTCTCAAATATTTTTTATAATTAAAAAATACATGTAAGCACTAAAAATGTGTTCAAAAACCAGTGATACATTTTTGGATATTTTCAAGTAGTTGAAGATTAACGTGTAGTTTGGAGTTTTAATTAAATAACAATATTTAGCAATAATGAATTTTTCGCTCTTTTTAGCTGTTACTTTCTTGCATTATAATAATAATCGCAATTTTGCAATGTAGCGACATCTCCCATATGGTAGATTAAGCGAAACAGCAGGTCAGTGCAAAACAATGTTTGGATGTCTAGAAATTTTTATTTGCATAAAATTTTCTTTAATAATTTACAGAAATTACTTCCTGATTTGAAAAATAATTTTAATTGTTAATAATTTTTAGTTGTAGTGTGGTGTTTTTATTATTTATTTGAATGTAATTTTTTTTAGATTTTATAATATGGTTATTTATAATAATAAATTGGATATAGCTTTTTCTGTAAGCCATAGTGTGCCAAAATTCACCAGAAACCTGGGCTAAGAAATATAGTGAAGTCGAAATGCTTTTAAAGAATTAAAATTCGAAAGACGAAAAAATTCTAAAACTAGATCAACACCAAGCATGTAGCATAGTTTGTATAACCGACAATGGTTAACGTTTTCTTATTATTTTTATATTATTATTTATTCGCTTCATCAAACACCATAATCAATTACAAGATAGGATTATGAGTATGAGAAATATCAAATTAAATATTACGAAAACTATTCAGCGGCAAAACATTGGCAAGCTGAAAAATTTCACATTAAAGAAAAAGCTTACCCATACCAACCGACAACAACTAAATGAAAAACTTCGTCAAAAAACAGACAATGGTCTCATTTGCATTGTTAGCCATTCAGTAGACTGCCAAGAACATCAAGTGTAGCCTTGAAAATGGCTCGATAAAAACATTTTAATTCGTCAATGTTCTTGACCACGCTCTTGGTCTGAATGTTAGCAAGATTAACTACTAATGCAAGGTTCCCGGTTCGACTCGGGTGCAATCTAAAATTTCTTGGCCGTCTCGGTGCTTCGAAGGGCACGTAAACCTGTCGGTTCGCCTACTATTATTGATTTGCCATCATAATAATAAAAACGGGGTACGTTTTTTTACCCCGATTTTACAGGTACGGTAAACGGGGTAGATCAAAGGCAGAAACACTAAGCGAAGTTAAAAACCGTAAAACAACGGGAACTAACGGAATAAATAGTGAAATGCTTAAATATAGTTCCGAAAATTTTAAAATAAGACTATTAACATTTATAAATCTATGTTGGAGGAAAATAAAAACACCCCAAGAGTGGAAAACAGCAAAAATCGTACCGAGCTTCATGTAAGGAAATAGAGCGATATGCGAAAATTACAGAGGAATCAGCCTGCTCAATGCATCATACAAGATTTACTCAAAAATTATAAATAGAAGACTAAAAAACATCGTCGAAGAAACGATTTCAGAAGAGCAAACCGGATTTAGAAAAGGCAGATCATGTATAGACAATGTATTCAGCATAGAGCAGATAATGGAAAAACATCGAGAATACAATCGAGAAAATCACGTAGCATACGTGGACTTTATAAAAGCAGTTGATCGAGTAATGCGATGTAAGATATGGAATATATTAGACAGAAGAGGTATACCATATCATATCATAGTATCAATAAAGCAAATGTACCAAGATACCCAAATATGCATAGCAGATTATGAAAAGAAGAAGGAAATGATAAATACAGGGCTGACACATACCTTGCTAAACAACAAATCTGAGCAACCGAGATTTTGTAATAACCATGCTCTTTGCGGATGACCAGGCCATAATAGCAAACAGCGGGAACTCCCTACAGTACGCACTTTTTAAACTAAGGCAAACATGGAAGAAAACAATATGGCAATATCTAGATATATACAAAACAAAAGTGTTGGCATTTAGAGGACAAGAACAAATACGCTCAAAAATAGTACTAAATGACCAGACCATAGAGCAAGTAAAGTCTTTTAATTTCTTAGGCTGCACAATATCCATATTTGAAGAGGCTGATATACCCAATAAAATAGAGAAATTCGATTACATAAATGGCACAATAAGAAAAACGTTTAAGAAGAAAGCCAATCAAGATACTGTGTTGAAGTTGTTTAATTTAAAATTAAACAGGTTTTTTGTTGGTTGGTTGGTTTGTCGTTTCCAACCACCCTGTATATAAATTAAATAAAGCAAAAATGCCGTTATCGCACTTTTTAGTAGGTCAAAGTAAAATGCAATTCATTTAAACTATAAATAAGCAAAATGCACTTTCGTACTGTAAGCTTATCATAGTTAAAAAACATTTACTCACCGGGTCAATTAACTTTAATTAAGCATAAATGCATTTTAAATATTATAAGGAGGTAACAAAATCATTACTCATCAGGTCAATAACTTTAATTTAAAATATAGCATAAAAATATGATAATCTAGCAATAGGGAAGATGCATAAATTTTTTTTATAGCGTAGTTGGATCAAAAATAACTAAATATACTAATTAATGCTATTTAATTTATTTATTTTCGTTTTGATAATAATTTAAAAAATATTTAAAAATCCGTCAATTTGAATTGAACGAAACGACCGCGCAATTTTCCAAGTGACTGATGACGTCACAAGTTAAATTTTACATTCATTTATGTTATTTTTCTGTGGTTTTGTGCTTTGAAAGTTGAAGTTTGTTAGTGTTAAAGCTGTTATTTATCATAATTAAATCAATTAAAAACAAGAAAGTTAAAAAAGTACTCTACATGAGTAGAATAAACATGAAAGTGAGGTTATTGCAAGCAAGCAAGCAAACGCGTTGCGTTTAAAGTCACATGATTTATTTTAAATTATCATTGAATTTTAAAATGGATTATTTATAACAAAATACAATAAATAGAAGTTATTTTTGCTGATTTGATATTTAATATATAGGATTAATCGGAAAATACTGTTTTAACTAAATTTTTTTATTCATGCATGTTCCCCATTAAGTTTTGTATAAATAGTGTATTTAAAGCTTAATAAAATTTAGTATCATTTAAAGATTTAAACCTACAATTTGAGTGTTACTCAAACCACATAAGTTAGGAAGGGTACTTCTTGCCACCTTCTCCTAATTTATTCATGGTCCTTCGAACCTTAAGAAGATAAACCAGCAACAGCAACACAACAAATACAACGGTTCAAACAAGAGATCAAACAGCAACACAAACAAATACAACGGTCCAAACAAGAGATCAAACAGCAACACAAGCAAATACAACAATCAAAATACAAGGGTCCACAGCGACGCCGCAGAAAATACAACAATCAACACAACAAGGGTCCACAGCGACGCCACAGCAAATACAACAATCAACACAACAAGGGTCCACAGCGACGCCACAGCAAATACAACAATCAACACAACAAGGATCCACAGCGACGCCACAGCAAATTCAACGATCAACACAACCAGGGTCCACAGCGACGCCACAAGAAAAAACAACAATCAACACAACAAAGGTTCACAGCGACGCCACAAGCAAATACAACAATCAACACAACAAGGGTCCACAGCGACGCCACAAGCAAATACAACAATCAACACAACAAGGGTCCACAGCGACGCCACAAGCAAATACAAGCAACGAGCAGTCAAAAAAGCAAGAAGAGAACGAGATACAGAGATGGATGCCCAAGCGATACGTTTAATAAAACAACAAGTTAGATTGTTCTACCTGGGAAAAGAAATGGTACCATAACAAATAAGTTATCACAAGATGATCAATACACGAAGGTCCTGTGCGAAATATTAAAAAGCGAAATAAAAGATCAATGGGAGAGCATAAAAGAGCTTCACGTAGAAATAATGTTATACGGAGAAGAAAATACAGATGACTACTTTATCAATAAACTATATGAAAAAATCAAACAAGAATACTTCATAACAATGATGAAATTGGAGATGAAAATTGAAGAGGAAATGGAAGAAGAGATGGACGAGGAGATGGAAGAAAAAGAAGTTGCAAGTTCGAAACAAATGCCAGATGAAGAAGATTGGGAAATCTACGACGAATTCGATGAAAAAACAAAAATATTGAGGGCAGCATTATCAAAAGCATGGGAAAATCAAGTAATAGCCGATCCAACTCGCGGTTCAATGGAGATGGAAGAAGAGATGAAAGAGGAGATGAAAGAAAAAGAAGTGGCAAGTTCGAAACAAATGCAGAACGCAAAATGCAGAAACAACAGATGAAGAAGATTTAACACCAATATCAATGGAGATGGAAGAGGGGATAGAACCAGAAGTTGCAAATTCGAAACAATTGCCAGAGGAAGAAGATGTACAACCACTATCAATGGAGATGAAAATAGAAGAAGCTGCTATCCATAAACCAATGTCAAAAGAAAACAAGAAAATTCAACAAGACGAAAATTTTGACAACGAAAATTTGGACATCGGGCACATGAAACTGGAACCTCAAAATTTTACAAAAAAAAAACCGACTTCAAAAAAAAGCATTACAAAAAAATTGCACTAAAAAGTAAAAAATAATTAGAAGTTATTAGAAGAAGATTTAACAGAAATTAGAAGTATATTTTTACAGTGCTGAGCATAAAAATTAATGTATTACGTCAATAATATACAATTATTGTTATTTTTGGAGTCGGTGCCAGCCAAGGTTAACAAACGTGTATTAACGAAGTAGCGGAGTACTAATTTCTTAACAGCTTGGCTGGCACCGACTCCAAAAATAACAATAATTGTATATTATTGACGTAATACATTAATTTTTATGTTCAGCACTGTAAAAATATACTTCTAATTTCTGTTAAATCTTCTTCTAATAACTTCTAATTATTTTTTACTTTTTAGTGCAATTTTTTTGTAGTGCTTTTTTTGAAGTCGGTTTTTTTTGTAAATTTTTTTTTATTTCTTGCTTTTTAGTGAATCTTGCGTTCCTTAACTGATTTATCGAAAGCGAATATGGGTAGACCTACTAAACGCGCTGCCCATATGCAACAGCGCCGTTCAAATGAGACAAGCGAAGAAAGGGCGAAACGCCTATCTCAAAGTAGAAAATCTAGATCCAAGACTATTTCAGAAGAGAGTAGTGAACAGCGTGAAAAGAGGCTTTCGCAAATGCGGGCTTACAATCAATAAAAACCAAAGTCCTCAACCGATTTTAATGAAATTTATATGGGACCAATCTGAAACTATATCCTTTCGAATTGTGAAAAAATTTTGAAAATCGGTTAATAAATGACGGAGTTATGAGGTAACAAACATTAAAAATACAGCCGAATTGAGAACCTCCTCCTTTTTTGAAGTCGGTTGAAAATGTCGAAGAAATTTATGACCCAAGCACAAAAAGAGACGATGATGGTAGACCAGTGGAAATACAAATAAAAAAAGTACCACCAAAAATAGGAGCATGGAAACAGAAATGGATCGCACATCAGTTAGAAAAAAGATTATACAAACCATTAACCAAGAAGATCAACATTAAAGGCAACGCCGTAATTAAAGAAATTTTTTACAGAAACGAAAAAATGTACACAGGCACTCGTTTTCAACAGGACTTCAGAGAGATGGTACGACGATGGAGAAGAAGATGGGATAAGAGAAGATGGAAAAAGAGAAGAATAAAACAAGAAGACATCAATCAAACGTGCATATTTCAAATAGCCCAAAAACCACATAATCAACACCAAATGGAACTTCTTAACACCTCAAAGGATAATTGCAGTTCCAATAGTAGCATCATACACCAAATAAACCCGCAGGCCACACAACACATTCCAGATTCCATTCTTTTGGAGGCGGCAATATGTTTAATTTAAAATTAAACAGGTTTTTTGTTGGTTGGTTGGTTTGTCGTTTCCAACCACCCTGTATATAAAGTAAATAAAGCAAAAATGCCTTCACCGCACTTTTTAGTAGGTCAAAGTAAAATGCAATTCATTTAAACTATAAATAAGCAAAATTCACTTCCGTACTGTAGGCTTATCATAGTTAAAAAACATTTACTCACCGGGTCAATTAATTTTAATTAAGCATAAATGCATTTTAAATATTATAAGCAGGTAACAAAATCATTACTCATCAGGTCAATAACGTTAATTTAAAATATAGCATAAAAATATGATAATCTAGCTATTAAGTTTTGTATAAATAGTGTATTTAAAGCTTAATAAAATTTAGTATCATTTAAACCTACAATTTGAGTGTTACTCAAACCACATAAGTTAGGAAGGGTACTTCTTACCACCTTCTCCTAATTTATTCAGAAGTTCTATAAGACAATATCAATACCAAGCATAACATACGTGTCACTAAGGAAAATGAAAGTCGAATTCAGAGTACCGAAATGAGGTTCCTACGTTCAGTAGCAGGATACCAAAGGATAGATCGAAAAGAAAATACTGACATAAGAGATTAATTAAACATCTTCAGCATCAACAAAAACATAAAAGACTATAGAACAGCATGGAAGAAGCACCTCGACAGAATGGACCAGACCCGATTGCTATGGAAAATGTTGCAATACAAGCCGAGGGGTAGAAGATGTGTGGGCCGTCCCAAAAAGAGATGGAGCGACCAATTTGAGTAACGTAACATGTAACGTTCAAAAGTGAACGTTATTTGCGACATACCCTATATAGCTGTTCCGCGCGATAACTTGAATAGTTATCAAAAACTAAAAAATTTAAGCCGTGATACGATACATAGAAATGGTCGATTTTTGTAAGAGACTCGAAAAATAATTTGATTTTTAAAACGACAATTAATAGTAGTAACGGGTAATTGTAGTAATTAGTTAGTTTTTTATTACTACCTGGATAATAAGGTGATAATCGTTTTACGACCAAAATTAAGAGCTCCAATTTTGGATATCAATAATAAGGATAGTTGAAATCTAATATTTCCTTTGTGTGGCCAACGAAATCTGGTTCCTACAAGGCAAGTCATAGTCACGGGTAGAATTTTTTTGAGACACTATTTTGAGAGCCCCTACAAACCTGGCAGCCAGCTGAAGTACCCAAGGTCGATTTCCAGCACGTGGAGGTACTGGGAAGATAAAAACCATCGCCTGTAATTTTTTTACTAGACGTGTTGACGTGGCTGGATTGTGGGCGCGACAATTGTGATAGAATAGATTACCTGTTCATATTCAGAGAAGCAGGAGAGTGGGTTGGTGTTGATAATAGATGCAGCTTTGTATGTTTTAGCTTTTTTTTATCTCAAGCTGGGATATAGCGGGAAAGACAGCCAGGCCGAATCGTCAGGAGCGCTCTTGTGATTTAGCATGGTACGCTGACCTGCGTATGCAAAATATCCTTTTTTTTTGTTCAAACCACCATTTTCTGGAGCAGCTGGTAAGTACAGAGCTGTATCTTTTTGTCTGCCGGACCACTGTCCATTTGCGTCCAGTTTTTTATCACGCTATTGGCGTATTCACCACTTTGTCGTGCCTTCCGGTGTAGCTGCGAGCAGCAGTCTCTGAAACGGATTGTAGTTTTTTCTCCCTTCAGGTACTAGGCCCCTCCGGCAGATCTCTGTTTGGGACCACTGGTCCGGATTTGTAATCCTGTTGTAAGCATATATTGTGAATTTGAGTCAGGAGTTTTTCTGAACTGTATTTTTCGGAGGTTAGTAAAACGCCCTTCACCTCTCTTGTTTGTTTTATTGCCTCCACGGCGCCCAAACCACAACATCTCGATTCATTCTTTCAGCTAGGTGGCTTGTATTCTAGCACTGTCGTGCGAATTCTAAACGAGCTTACGCCCAGTTCGCTCTCCGACTGTGTGGCTAGCTGTCCAGCGGACTTAAGAGGCGAAGGTGTCAGCAATCGACGCTACAAACAGGCCTCCGGCCTAATACCTGCAGATCATGATGATGATGATGATCAAAGGCCATCTACCTAAGAAGTACAAACAATGCTCATATAACTAATTAAATTAATTAGTTAACGAACAGGTTATAGACCCATAATAAGAGGTAGAAGAATTGAAAGTTCTTGGAGGAGAATGAAACTGTACTTTTGACAAAAGTTACGCCCAGTAAATAGATCCCGTGACAAGACCGGCCATAAACTTCTATCTCTCCACAAGAATGGTAAGACTAAGCTTTTGCATTAAACAGTAATACTCAACTTCGCGATGTGAAATACCGAATTCGTAGACAGCTTATCTTTTTGTTTGTTTTAGCTTGTGCAGGGATGAGGAAATCTCGTGCGAGACATCTTCTCTATCTAAATAGATAGTGTCAGACTTCACTGACTAAAACCTCACCCCTAACCCCTACTCTGCCGGGACTTTGTTGTCAAGCATTACATCCAGTAGAGAGGGTTCAGCCATTCTGGCAAGCGCTCTGTAACGAATTCTTGCATTGCGTTACAGGATGATTTTTGCTACACTCGGTACATAAATTTTACCATTGTGCTATCGGCTAGGTCACGTGAATAGCTGACATCTTTGACTAATTTGTTCAGATTGGTCAGACGTCAAATTTTTGTTGGAGTCGTTTTATTTGAATATAACCCGAAAATTTTATAATAGTAGGGTATATTTTACTCCAGACCGTGTTCACGCTTATCGGATGGCATTTTGTGACATACTGTAAGTAGCAATGATTTCTTTGTGACGCAATGTAATTCTTACTACGTATCATTTTCATCAGGTTGTCAAATTTTCGAACACGGAAATTATTTGTACTCAGAGCTGTCAACATTGAGTTTTATAATACAGAAATATATTTACTTCATATTTACCTTTTTGGACGAACTGTCAACTTTAGCCACGACAATGCAATTGTACATTGCAACTCTTGCTTGGATATTCAATCCGAGGTGTCTCATAGGTGCAATCAAACCCTTTTGTCATCCGTTGCTAGTGGAGGTGACCTTTGCAACCTTCCAGTCAGAGGTGGTGCATACAGTGTCAATTAAAAGAACGCGCTTTGTTTGCGTGTGATTGAGCATTGTACTAAATCCGCAGAGCTCGAAAGGTTTGTATCACTATTTTTATTCTTTTAATTGATGCACATTGTTTTGAAGCACCAGTTAGTTTCCAAGCAACTACCCTCAGTAGTTGCAAGGTATGATTGTGGGCTTGATACTGGTATGCATTTTTTTCATTTCACAATTATCTGTATAAACAATACCATTTTTACTGTATCGAGTCTCAGCGATTATACGATTCTAAATATAACATCTTTTTATTTTCTTATAAGCGATACCCTCAAGGTTTACGAACCACAGCCTGCCTTCGTCGCACTGGGAGTTAGCTTATCCATAACACCATGGTCAATGTTTTCACGGCAAATTACTGCCAATATATTGCCGTGTTCAGCTACTGTATTTTAATTTTTTCTATAGCGAGGGTTTAGCTTACGACTCTTTTAAATTGCCTCGGCCAGCAATGAGAACTCTTCAGGGTCGAAAACTGGGTCCATTCACAAAGATAAAACACTAAGTATGAAATGCAATTATGCACTTAGAATTGAATAAACTCAAAACTTCAAGCTATACCAAAATTTGTTTCACTTCTATGCTGAAAAATGTAAAAACAAATGCACTCAAAATAAACTAATTTAAACGAAATACCTTTGTTTATTAAAATTTTATCCAGACAAATCATAAAATATTATCAAGAAAGAAACAAATTAAGCATACAAATTATTCCTTAAAAACTAAAAAATATACCCCCTTTTAAATAATTATACCGCACTTTAATTATGATGCGAACGCGTTAGTAATGTTTACAACCGCACAAAAAAAGAAAAAAGAGCTCTTTAACAGTCTTACCGACATCAGTTGAAAAACGTGGTTCAATGACTCGGGCCTCGATGAATAACACCTCGTGGAAACGGTCTGTCTATCTTCTTTAATTACAGTGAGGATCAAAGGTGATGATAAACCATGGGTTCCCGTTATAGCAGTAGTAACCAAATTGTGTTTCGTAAGTATTTCCAAATCGTAATTAATTTCGTTTTTATTATTACCATAACCAATAAATTCCATCAATCCAGTGGTCTTCAAAATCTTAATATCACTTTCAATTTAATTCCAGAACTTCCCGAAATATCAACTCTACTATTGCTTCTTACTTTTGATTTCTTAATCTACTTCTCCATAAGACTTAAATAACTTTTAAACGTTCTGCTATGTCTCAAAATGATTAATAAAGGCTCCCGATACAAAAATGAATAATAAATTCAAGATAAGCACAAAATTCTAAGTCGGAAGACACTTTAAAAATTTGCTCTACGAGAAATTTTTCTAAATTTCAATTTTCCAACTTTATTTGAGTCTCTCAGGATGAACAAAAGATGATAAACATTGCTAAGTTTAAATAGATTGATGATTAACACATCAAAAATGAAACAGAAAACTTAATTAGCTGAAAATTTGTAAAAATGTATTAATTATGATAACCTATAAAAATGCAAGAATTTGTAAACTGATTTATTCGATAAATAACATTCTTTGTAAAAATGTGACCATATCAAAAATTATGTAATTGTTTCATGCATCTAATGTGTATAATTTCGAAGGGTAAATTGACAAATTAGTAAATAAGGGTCAAATTTGTGTAACGGCTAAGAAAACAACAAAGATGGAGGAGATGAGTCAAATGGACAGTCCAAATACAGCATAAAAATGTAATGTACCGGCAAAACTGCATGGAAAAACACCTCAAAGGAAACCGAGATTGATACAAAGGCTGAATCTGCAATAAAAATAATTTATTAGAAAGAAATAAATTCGAAAATAAATGGATTTGACTTACAATATTCACACAGGCATGCCAATCATATAGATTTTCGATGAAAAATCAGTCTACTTCGTGGATTCTAGCGGAGTGCACGTATTTTTATGCACTCTACAAAATATTTGTGATGGGATCCGAAGTTATTTGTTTACTAACAATTGGAGGTTAGAATTTTTCAGTTGGACTGGAGCAAAATCTAAAAATAGAATTCAAGGACAATAATGAATGCTGATAAAAATATAAAATGTTACAATTTACGAACTCGACTCACATAAACTTTCTGGATAATAAGGATAATATTGTCAACTAAAAGTAACTTACCTCAACGTTTTTGGAAATCTTCAATTGGAAAGATGCAAACAAGAAACACAAAATTCAGTCACTATTCAATGCGTATAACAACTTCATGTGAGATCAAATAAGATGGTTATGACAATCGCCGCACCGATGCTGAGTCATTAGATGTGAAAACTAAAGTAGGCCACACACAACAAGCGAAATTATATCCTTTTTAAATTTAAAACTTCAATCATGTCAAGGAGACAGGTACTGTGAACTTATGATTTCTATAATTTTATTAAACAATTGGCCATCAGCGCGTTAATATAGGATTTGGAAAAAAGACTTCTTACAGAGTGCATTTTTCATTACCCTCAGTGAAATATTTCAATAAAAGTTTTATTATTTAGTTAACAATACTTTAAGCTTTGAATAAGCAACAAATATTATTTAAAACATTTAAACCCGCTAATGTAAACCGAGAGAGCCAATAAACATTCAAAAGATCGCCTCTAATATTGACCGTTCATTAGGAACCCACCCCTGAACGACTCATCACCGAGAGCTTAGTAAGAAGGGGCAATTGTGTTATACCTTCCCTGTACCTAAAATTTGGGCAGAAAGAACATAGCAGTTCGTTTTCCAAAAAATTCTGTCCTCTCCAAAAACAACAAAAATCATTACGTCTGTTCTCGTTGATCGACGTCAGAAGAGTCCCCTTTCCAAAAACTTCTCTCCCTCCAAAATTTACAAGCAGGCGCGTTTTAATTTCATCTTTTTCTTCCTTTTAAAATATAAGCCCGTCCTTTTCACATCACTGATTACGCTAATTATTGGCACTTAACTTTGCTTTTCCTAACATTAACAAATATCAAATTACCTAATTTGTTTCCTTAATCTATTGAATTATTAACATTTTATTTTATGTTTTTGTCTCTTACATTTTTATTTTCCTTTTACAGAGACGGCGTTCCTTTAACGGATTTACCCTGAGTGCAAAACAAATTTGAGGCAACAGCATTTAAATTATTTCAAAGCTTTCGAAATCCTGGTATAGCAAATGACAAAATCATAGTAAATAGATGAAAAATTACAATTGTGTTAAATCTTCAAATTGAACACGCTTTGGACCAATGCAACCCTTGGCTTAATCACCCAATTATATCAGACCACCCCCTTACGATGAGCGTAACACGACAATATTATTGGCAGATGTGGCAATTGGAACCGTGGGGTTAATCACGCCATAATGAGAAAATTGTTTACAGCTCTACACCAGTTTTGTTAGGCGCAATTATCCTCGTGTGGTTAAGTCTTCGTTTGTTGTCCTCTTGTGTGTATGTCTTCGGCCCTTTCGGGACTTTTGTTCTTCTTGTTGTTAGGGCTTCCATTCTTCGTCTTCGTCGGTTTGCTCACTTTGGTGTTGTTGGGCGGCGACAGCTTGTTGTTCTGCTCTTTCCGTTACTTCCTTTCCCTTCATGATTGCGGTTATGGAGTTCTTTAACCTCTTACATTCTGTCTCGCTAGTTAACATGGCATCAACGATGCTATCGGGGACCACCATGCACCCCAGCGCCAGCGTGGCCAACACTCGCTCATGCTCCCATCACCAACAATGGAAGAGGGTACGTTCAGCGGTGTCGTCTTCTGCGCAATATCTACATTTGGGGTATTCCAGTTTTCCGAATCGGTGCATCTGGGTGAGGTGAAAGGTTATCACGCGTTAACTTATCTAAGAAATCTTAGATAAAATAAAAATAAGAGTACCAAATACAGAAGACACAGTCCAGACGAGACTTAACAAAGCAAACATACAAGCTACTTAGTGAAAAAAGATTGTGAAAGCCATTTGTGTCCCTCTTAATGAAGTCAAGAATGTTCAGGCTTCATTATAGGCAACGACTATATCTTATACTATTCGACAAACGTCAACTTTTCGTCAAAAATGACACCCAGATTCCTAATCTAGAAACAGAATGTAAAGAAAAATTATATCCTATCCTTAATAGAAATTTCAGGAATTTATTGTGTGACTCATTAAGTGGGAGCGAAGTGGAGCCTTTCTTTTTAACTGGTAGCAACTGGAGAGTTTGCAACTTTTCCTCTATCAATCTTAAATTTGACATACATCAATTTAGGTACATGCAAACACTTTTTGAGTTATAAATTATTAAATTGTGTCACAACGATTTGAAATACAAATTCCCCTGGGTTCGCTCGACACTTGACGTCAATTAACAACAGATATCCTAGACCTAGGTCAACAGTCGTTGACTGTTCTTTGAAGAAGTTGTTTTGTTTTACAGCTTTAATTTTATTATTTATTTATTTATTTCGATGAGTTTTTAAAAATAAAATCATTTGTTATGTTGTACTAACTTAGTGTATTAATAATTTATTCTGTTTTGGCTTTACATTTCCATTTCAACAAATACTTTATAACAATAAATTGCTTCATTGTATTTATTACATTAGCAAAGTTTTGCACGTAATAAAAATATTACAGATTTCGTTTTTATATCTACTTTTTTTACTTTACGGACACTAGACCATTTTTTTCTGTAATTATAATAATTAAAGCATGCAAAAAAGTTGTGCATACATTGTACAGGATGGGATTAATTATCAAAGATCAATGTGCAGTTTATAGTACTAATTACTTATAAAACTACAAATTTAGATGCATTTGATTTATGCAACTAAAACATTTCAAATAAGTTCATTGGTATCATAATCTCTAGCTTGATATCACCGTAAGTACCGTAATTCGTAAGTACACTCAGCAGAAGTAAACTTTTATTCTCTATTATTTATGCTATTGTATTGGTTAACAAATTACCTTCATTGAATACTCATTAGTTACTCCTAATTAGTTCTTCCTGAAGTGTTATATCCGTAAGTTAGTACTTTGTCATTGCAATTATAGTGATATCATTTAACACTCATTTAGATTCTTTGGACAAAGCTCAAATTCAAAAAGTACAGAGTTATATCTTCGATTATGGCGTTAGAAACGGAAGAAAGACCGGATGGTGTATTTGTACGTAATAGCCTAAAAGAAATGGTGGTATTCGAATGTTACCCGACGACAGGAATTCTGAACATCGAGATGAAGTCCTCCGAAATTCGCCCAAAATTACTGTGTAAGGGCAACGTACCGAATATTTATCAGCTAAGTACTCGGTAGTCTGTTTGGGGAATTACAACTTGGAGGTAACAATCCTTGGGCTGTTGCTGTCGCGCTAAAGTCCTCTGGAGATCAACATTCAAAATATCTATCGTTGGGCAACATTTAAATATTATCATTTCCATTGGGTTGTTACATACAATTACAGCCCGGAAACTGTTACCCCTCATTTGGGGATAAAGATATGTAGTATACCATGTAGAGAGCGTCAGATCTGAAAATCAGGACCAAAATTTCATCAAAATGTATTGCGTCAAATTGCGTCACAAAATTCGTAATCAGATTCTGCGCCACAAAATTTTTAACATGATGTGAAAGATTGCAAGAATTGCTTTGATAAGAATAGTTTCTATTTTTATATGTATACCATTTTGCGATTGGTACAATGTCTCCGTTAGTTTTACTGAAACACCAGAAAAAACAAAGAAGAAACAAACACCAAAATAGTAGAAGATATAATTATTGTGGTGTATTTTTATGGCGACCACGCTATTTAAAATTAAAACCCCGTGTTATCCAAGATTTTATATCCAATTCCATATAATAATAATAATAATAATAGAACCATACATTCCTAACCGGAATTAGGCTATCTCTTGCGAGATTTACATATCCATTTTCTGAGGTGGATTCGTCCTCATTTCTTTTACATTCTAAGATAAACACCAAGATTAAATTAATAAACAATAAATAAATAAACATTCCAAGATTAAATTCCAAAACAAAATACCATCTTCAACAAACCCAAACCACTTTCAAAATCAAACTCAACAAATTCATAACTAAATTCTATTGTCTGTCTTCGTCTTCATCACAATCTTTCGCCATTCCTTCCGGTTCACTACTTTTGTTCTCCAATCTCTGATTCCCATATTCCCAATGTCCTCGAACACCTGATCATGCCATCTTAGATTGGGTCTTCCCCGCTTCCGAGTCTCCATTGGTCTCCATCTGGTAATCTGCTTTACCATGGAACCCTCACCGCTCCTCATTATATGTCCAAACCATCTTAGTCTTATTGATTTTATAACCTTTATTATTATATCCTCATTTCCCATCAGATTTAAGATTTCGTGGTTCATCATTTGTCTACTCTCCCGATTGTCCGTCTTTACTGTTCCAAATATTTTTCTTAAAATTCCTCTCTCAAATATTCTCATCTTTTCCTCTTCAACATTACTTAGATACATGGTCTCCGCTGCGTACGTAATCACCGGCCTTATCATTGTCTTGTAAATCTTAATTTTTGTTGATCTTGTTAACTTCTTATCGCATAGCAGATGTTTATTAGCATAATACGCTCTACTTCCCTGTTGCAACTTTGCTTCCACCTCACGTTGTCTCTTGTTATTATTATTTATTTGCGTTCCCAAGTAATTAAAGTCCCGCACCCCCTCATATATTTCATTTCCTATTCTCAGATCATTGCATCCGCCCAACGTCTCACCCCTGTGACATTTCATATACTTTGTCTTTTCCGTGTTAATTGTTAATCCCATTGGTGCTGCTGCGTCTCTTATCTTTTCAACCACTTCCATTAATGTTCTTGCCGATCTCGCAATTACCACCACATGATCCGCATATGCTATCACTTCCGCCTCTTTGTTTACTATCGTGCCTTGAACCTCTGTTTTTCTGATTATTTTTTCCAATACCACATTGAACAAGTTTGCCGACATCGCATCACCCTGTCTCACTCCACTGTTTATTTTGAAATCTTTTGTATCCCCATTTACGGTTCTGATGCAAGCTGTTGTTTCTTCCAGTTTCATGCGAGTCAATCCTATTATCTTACTTGGTATCTTCATTTCTTGCATTGATCTTATCAGTTCCTTTCTGTTTACTTTATCAAACGCCTGCTTAAAGTCTATGAATATCATATGTATATCGATATTGTGTTCGTTGCTCTTTTCCATTACTTGCTTTAGTACGTGTATTGCATTTACGGTCGATTTACCTTTTATAAACCCACACTGGTATTCGCCTACTATTTCATTTACACACCTCTTCAGCCTATTGTTTATCAATGTGGACATTACCTTATAGACGACATTCAGTAACGTGATTCCTCTGTAGTTTTCACATCTCTCTGAGCTACCTTTCTTCTTTATTGTAATTATTATTCCCTCTTTCCAACTTTTTGGCATTTTTTCTTCTCTTCATACTTGTTTTATAATGTCATATATCTTTTCATATAATGATTCTCCTCCATATTTTAATAATTCCGCATTTATACCATCTTTGCCAGGTGATTTTCCATTCTTCATCCTTCCCATTATCTCAGCTACTTCCTCGTAGGTTGGTTCTTCTGTTTCTTGCTCATCAGTTACTATGGGGATACGTATGTCTGCTTGGGTTACGTTTAGTAGCTCTTCGAAGTAGTCTACCCATATTTGTTTTATTTTGTCTGCATCGTCTTCTATTCTCCCCCTGCTTATTTCTCATTCCTCTCGTCTTAATTTTATTCCCAGTCTTTTGTCTTTTTAATCTCTCATAGATTCAAAATAGATTCAACAATTCAAAATATCTTCAATAACCCATTAATTAATTTTTAATCAAATAAATTTCATCTTTTTGCAAATCAAATATAATCTCTACAAATCAAAAGCACTTTTTTTTAACTTATTTATTCAATTACTTTTCTATTCAAAATCCAAAAACTATTTCTCAAACTATAAAATTATTTCAAAATAATCGCTCTGCGCGATTTCACGTCCGTCTCGTAATATCGCCTTGGGGCGAGTCCTGTTCAAAAACCATTCTTGCGCATTTCCCCATCTCAAATCTTCGAATTAGATGTCAACAACCCCCTTAGATTTTGAAATGGAATACTGCAAAGGCTTTTGCAAGATTACACGAGAAATTTACCCTCAAAAATCTGAAATTTTAAATTGTTTTTCACCGACGCGAATTTTGTGAAATTTTGAAAGTTTGATCAAATTTACATTTTCAATAATACATCAAATCAACATCTTAACAAAAGAACAATTCAACAGCCATCATTAATATATTTACAGATATAAAAATTCAAACTCAGATATAGCTTCACACCTTTGTGAATGAAAAATAATAATATCCTAAATAAACCTTTTTTTTTAAAGGTTTAAAACTTCTAAATCTTATGCACACCCACTCACGTCAATATCGTCCAGTCGCCTTGGGGCGAGTCCTGTTCAAAAACCATTAAAAAATGTGTTGTATTTGCAGCATTATTCACTGCTACAAAATATTTGAACTTCTTCATAAAATTTAAATAACTAATTGTGGCATTATAATACATTTGTCTTCTTCTTCCTTGGACTAAGATTCCTCCTGTCTGTCTTGCATAATTCCATTGACGAGAAAAACCAGCTTTGAACCCATCTCTTAGTCGATCGTCCCGGTAGTTTTTGCCCTTCGGCAGTTGATATTGACAAACTATTGCTAGTCTTCCATCCCTCCACATGTTCTACTACCTGACTGTTCCATTCTTGCTTTTTGATTTTACTCCAGTTAACTACGTCTTGTATTTTGCTGTCCTCTCGTATCGAAACATTGGTTCGTCTGTCTTTGAGTGTTAGATTCAAGATGGATTTTAGTACTTTCATCTCGGCCGTTCTCATTTCTTGTTTAGTCTTTTTCGTTTCCGTTCTTGCCTCTGGTGTATATGTTAATATAGGTCGGATCATTGTTTGGTAAAGCTTTACTTTTCACAATATTACTTGAATATGTCTCAAATTACGTCCTTGAATATTCTTATAAAGCTTTTAACATGACTATTGGTATTCTTTCCTCTGGTAAAAAATGTGTTGAATTTGTAGTATTACTCATATTCTTGTGTTGTCTTTCCAAATAGTACATTTCTAACCATTTTAGATCAACTGGCTAATTGATTATGAACTATACCGCATAGGGCGCTAATTTTGGTGTAATGTAAAAGAGGCTTGCAAATAATGCGTTAGCGTGAATGAAACCACTGGTGGAGTGGTTGGACGTATTTGTGAGTCATTAACTTTAATTATTATTGTATATCTACTTATATCGTATGCTTTTAGCGAACATCAGCGGCTGGGATGCTGTCTAGGTCGAATTAGCTAAACGTGATGCTTAGGAAATGCTAACTTACAACTTTTGAGGTCAACATAGTTGACCGATAACATTAAGCAGCTATTGTTTCACAGCTGCGCATGTCGGCCTTGGTGTTATGCGTATAAATTATTTCAAAATTTTCTAAAAATAAAATAAGAATAAAAAGCGTTTTTTTTCAAATTCATATTCTGCTAATAACAAATATTTCCTAATAGCACTTTGTACTTAAAAATCATCATTATCGGTCACATATTTTTTTTATATAATCAAGGAGAATTTTAGTAAAAAAAACTGTAATTACTGTTGTATTGGATAACAATAAATTAATAGTTATTTACATAAAAGTCCGGAAAATGACATATTACTGACGAGGGGAAATGTTGAAATACGAGGCACTTCGTGCCGAGTATTTTAGAGCTCCGAGTCAAGTGAGACATTTTACTGACATGTTTTGTATTAAATTTTTCCGAAAATCGTAAAAAATCGAAATTTTAAATCGAAATTTTAAAGCACTAATTGAACGACATTTTTTGACATTGACATTTGTCTATTTTATTTTGTTATTATTAACCTTACTAATTATTACCGGACTAGTCAGTAAAGTTCAATTTCCCTGCGCGTGCATAAGCAGGGAAATGTTGTTTCAATGACGATTTCCGGAAAATATAATTTTATCAAAAATATTTAATTAAGCAAAATTTAATAATGTTTTTTTAGGTATATTAACATCTGTTTCTTTTTAATTTTTCAGTTGGTAAAGGTTTCTTGATAGAGTTTTTTTATTAGATTTATCACAACTCTTTAATTTTCACCGTATGGCCGGGATAAGAAATTTTGTGCAGTCCGTGATTCGAACCCCAACTTTCCGTCACTGATGTGAGTGTGTTTATTATTATTGGCAACTCCAAATAAGAAAACGCCACCTGGTGACCGTTTATAGAACTGTGATATAAGTGGATAAAGTGGAGTTAAATTTAAAGCGCTATTTATGGTAGTCTTGAGTGATAAAACTGATATTTAAAGTGATTATGATATTATTTTCTTTACGTAAACCGATTTAAACCACCATATTTGTTACATTTGCAGCGCCCCCAACGTTAATTTCAGTTCCCAATTAGTATTGGTTTTCAGTTTGGTACCGTTAACACAGTTACCGGTTGCACGGTCTATTCCAAACCAGAGAAATACTTGGGAAATACAGGTACGGTATTCTAAGAAGAAAATCTCTAAGAAGAGACGACCCAGGGTCGTCAAGGAGATATTTAGTGATTGCCTATACTACCCTATGTGAATTGAACCCGTACGTCTTGGCACGAAAGGCTAACACTTTAATTATGTAAAGAACATAATAGGATAAATTAATATGTGCTGCGATCTATATTCCACTGTTCTCAAAGGAATTTCCATTTTTCCAATGCCCTTCGTTATGTATGCGGATTAATCTATGCATATACAGAAAAAGTTTTCTGAATTTCAATTGTGAACTATAACAACTTTATCCTAGTTTTTCCAAGATGCTGATACCGAAAATGCAATCGGCAGATATGCACAGAGCCATCATGGATTCACAAAATCTGCATATTTTTGCCGGTATGTTTATAAAGGGCCCCACTAGTTCCATTTTTTGGAAACGTTCTATGCATTCAAAGTTTATTCTATGATGTTAAAAAACTTAGAACTAGAAAAGTTTCAGAAATTAACCATGAGAAAACATTTCTTCTAATATATTATATTACAGTATCTACTGAAAGCCAAAAATAATTAATAAACTGAAACTGAAAATAATTAGAAAATTAGTGTCACGCACTTGTACCTACATATATGTATACAATATTACGGTGATATCTGATGGAGACGCCACTCGTAATACGAACATTCAATTTGGTTGAATAGAAAAATTACTGCATGGAACTTGTTAATTTAAATAGGAGGTTTATTATTATCATTACAAAGTCAAAACAAATAGAATCATTTAAATCATAACAATAAAGAATACAAGGGTTAACAAAATAAATTAAAATGTTCAATTTAAAATCCGTAATGACAAAAATTGTTAAAAATAATATAATAAAATTGTTTAGTTATAAGAAATTTATAAACTACATGTAAAATTTATTAGTTAAGGTGTTAGAAATAATTTGTTAAAACATTATGTATAAAAATTTAAACATTACGTGTGCGT
The DNA here is from genome assembly GCA_932274525.1 of Podabrus alpinus. NCBI lineage: Eukaryota > Metazoa > Arthropoda > Insecta > Coleoptera > Cantharidae > Podabrus > Podabrus alpinus. The sequence continues at coordinate 58,200,246 of OW026457.1, read as the reverse complement.
CGATAAAATTAAAAACAGAGTGATAGGTCATCCGAAAAACCATCGTTGGACAATTCAAGTGATAAACAGAAATTATGTACTTCAAGTCAACGGTTAACCTAAAAACATAAGAAAAATAAATTAAAAGACAATTTTAAATTTCGCGCCACAAAAACATGGTGGTTTCGACTTACTTACCGATTTATGGTTAAATAATCAAGTATTTCAAAACAAAACCTTACGAACGATTGTCAATGCTCCGTGGTACGTGCCTAATCATGTCATCCAACAAGATTTACAAGTCCCATCAGTTACTGAACAGATCCAGAAATTTTACAAAAGATACGAACACAGACTAGAAATACACCCCAACAAACTAGCTAATAAACTGGTTGACACCACCGGCGCGGCGAGGTACGAAGACTGAAGAGATTCAGACCCTCTGACCTACCCGCTCGATTCAATCCAACCAACTGAAATTGAAGTTTATATAGGAAAACATTTACTGGAATGGTTTTCACATGACATGTAATAAATCACCACATTTACTTATTGTTTTGTTTTTAAACAGATTGTAAATAAAATGTAAAAAAATTAAAAAAAATAATCAAGTAGCAATGAATTTGTATCACCTTGACGATACGAAAAACAAAAGGGTCTTCTTCCTGGTTTTGCATAGAGATCGCACGTGTAATTTGTAGCGGCTCGAAAATTAATTAGTTAATTACATAAAATTATGATACAAAGGTGAAACCTATAAAAATAAAGCGATCAATGATAAATGTGAATGTAAATACGGTAAAAGAATTATAAAATACTTACCGATCGTGAATATTTTGGAGAAGATAAAAATCTTGCCACGAGGGTTACAAATTTTATCGAAGATAAATCTGGAAATATTGAGGTGCAAACGAAGTCATCCACGGGAAGAAGCATTGAATACTACACATGCGCTATACCAAAAAGGAGGAGAGAACCATATTTATACAGGGTAAGCGAAAACTTTTACCAAAAACTTATTTTTTGTGGGACGAGTGCGGAATACGACGCCACGCTTTTAGATTTAATTGTGGGGAATTTAAGTAATAAGGAACTGTTTAATATTTGTATACGTTTATTTTCATCAAATTTATTGATAATTAATCTAATAAAAATTATCATTACAAAACGGATTATTTTTGGGGATTCTTGTATTCCCGGCTATTTATTTTTCAGCTTTAAAAGATTTGATTTACAATTTCCTAAAGAAACCACTACCGTAAAGTGGGGTTACTTTGCACCAATTTTTTGACTTGTACTGTTTGATGTTCTGTAATAATGTACTAAAAGCAATTTTAGTATTTAGGTATCATTGATAGCCATCGCAGGGGTAGTGAAATAATCGTGACAACAATTAAAAGTTGATTCATTGAGCCCTTTTTTACAAAAACTTGTTACAATTGTGGTGCAAAGTATACCTTAAGACGGGGATACTTTGCACAGCTTAATTTAGGTAGTATATTTGGCTAATAAATTGGGTGTTGATGCAAAGTAACCCTACACCATTATAAACATTGCATCCATGCCCGCATTTTAAAATATTTTTTAATATTTCAATGAGATTATATCACAAGTAATATAGACTCGCCCAGGAGCTTCTTGGCAATATGATTTTACCACACTTCGTAATGTCAGAATTTCTAGGTTAAACTTTTCGGCGGCAATTGATCAACAACTAATGTTAAGAGTGGGAATTTAACATGCTGTATTCACACTTATAGTGTCCTCTATCGGTACAAAAAGTTTTTAGCGCAACAAAATAAAATTATATTACAGGGTGACCAGATATATACTTTTACACCATTGGTGCAAAGTTACCCGACGGAATGCAAAGTAACCCCACTTTACGGTACTGAGATAAGCAAGTTTACATGCAACAAGAACCCAGTTAGCCGTGATAATCAGTAACATTGAAAATTTTATTAAATTGCGATTGACGGGGTCCATCCGTACCTTCATCATCGTAATATGTTGTCGTGTTCCAAAATGTGAAACCCGTCAACTATACTTTTTTTCAATTTAGAGCGTTGGTCTCCAATCAATCCCAATTTTTTATATCCCCCAAATTAATTTTTTTATGTTTGTTATTTTCTGGAAATGCTCTTCATTTTTTATGCTTTAATTAAATTCCAAATTTTTGAATCTGATAACCAAAATTTTATTCAAATCAAAATAATTCATTGACAACAATTAATTATCAAAAAGTGTATAATACAATTTTTAATGTACACCCTATAAAATGTTACAATTATAATATCTCGAAATGCAATCGTGTAATTAAAATTCATCACCTGGTTAGCACGTTTATATCAGTACATTAAAAGTTTATGATAGCAACAATTTATGAAAAGTTTATTGAAACATTGGCTCACCGTATCTTATTAAATCCCATGCGAAGTCCATTTTGTAATCTAATTTTATTTAATTTTTATCGTAAAACATCCAAATCAACTTATACCATTATCCAATTTCCATCTGCTCCATGAACACAACATCGCATCCTTAACTTGATTTTCATATTATTCTTCTTATTTTCCTAAAACTTAGTGAAATTCCAAATTTTCCATGTGTATGAATTATTTAATTTTTGATAAATCTTCTATGATCCAGAATACGCCAAATTTAACCAATTTCTCCAATTGAATCAAGCTTGCACTACTTCAATTTAATCAATAACAATTACCCTTACTTGGTAATTATGAAATTTTATATCGATTGTTCACCGACAACCCAAATTTAGTCGTCACTCAATGGTGATCTATCGATAATCCCAAATTTCGGTGATCGATCAACAACTCTCCAGGCGATTCTCACACTTTTGTGATCGCTGCACGACTCATCCCTTTACCTTTCTTCCACCTGGACGCAATCCAAACGCTGCTTTTTGGTTCAAAATCAAATTTTCAAATCAAAAATCAAAATTTTCTACACTAGGTAATACCAACTTCTATTATTAATTCGCGCACTAAATTTAAATGTCGCTTCCTTTATCTACATTAACATAACTTTACAATTATTTATCCATTAAAGGAACAATTCTACTCTTATATAATTTTGGTTTAATTATTCTGGTTATCATTTCAAGAATCTAAGATGTTTTAAAATTTTATATGATGCAAAGAGCATTTACTTTTATTTTCAAAATGTAACGAATCTGTTGGTATTTTAATTAATAAATTTATATAAATTTCTTAAAATTTTGTCATCTTTTTAATTGCATGTCAATGTACTATATGCCTTTGTGTACAAAGAAAATCAATTATTAATACAATACACGAATTGAATTTTTCCACTGAAAATGGCAGAAATAATAAATTTAAAAAACCTTGGTAAAACATATCATTAACACATTAACAATAATTAGTCTTGGTTGTTAATAGTCTGATATACAATGTTGCATTTATAAATAATAATTAATAATTCATGCGGATGTTCGGCGTTACAATTTTGCATAATAAACAATATTCATACGACCTTAGCTATCGATAGTCTGTTAATTTTACATGTTCTGTTAATTTCTTCAAAAAGGAAAGGTAAGTATTCCGTCACGGATAACAGTAACTCGAATATCCAAAGAGGTCCTTTAGGATCCAAAATATAACTCAACTCGAATAACCCAGTAGTTCTAATCGCAGGTTCCAATAATTGAACTGCATTCTCCAAAATTGTAGCAAAATTCAAACTGAATTTGATAACTCGAATTAGAAATGAAGTTCTGATAGCTTACATGGCACACAGTTGTTAGTTCAAGGCTAGACTAAACCCAAAATTGGACTCGAAATCGAGGTTAAAAATGAAGATCAAAATATAGCGTAAAACGGTGATATGGAAGTAGAGAGAAAGTGTTCCAAGATAAAAAGATGCGTCTGATATACGAAATTGAAGTAATATGGAAATTGAAGTTCACTCAGAATAATTACAAATTTGCAGATATTCGCATTTTTACAAATAGTATCTCTCTAATCCACTTGATTGCTGGTATCAAATTCAATTAAGCTACGAGGTGTAATTCGAAATAATTGAAATGCTATATAAAACAAACGTTGCAGTGCCATTATTAACTTTATCCAGTATCACTGTAAATTAAAAAATGTTTATCCAATTTAATGGAACTTAAGTAATTTCTTTTATATTTTGTTCCGAGTCTAATCAAGATATTTGTGAAGAATTCAATATGCAGTTTCATCAAAATAATTCAGACGTCATAGGTCAAAAGAAGTGATGGAAAAATAATAATCAAAGTTGGACATTCAGGCATGAATAATTTTACACAATTATTGATTATGTACTAAAATAAATAAATTATATTTTTTTAATAAGTTTTCATTGTTTGCAATACAATATTAGTATATAATACATACATATATATTAAGGATAAATCACAATGCAAAGTTCACCAAAGTGATGATCTAATGTATCAAATCTACATATATGATTAATACTTTAAGTTTAATATTAATACGATAGTAAATATTACTCATGCTTTTCAATACCATTATGTAGTACATGTGGACCTTAATCTATTAAATTTATAAATGTTTTGTAATAATCAAAATTTATTTAATAAAATAGTATAAAATCTTATTCTTCCTAGTTTTTATTTAATTCAAAAAGTATAATTGTTTAATTAGGAGTAAAAGTGTCACTTTAGTGATGAGTCAGTACAGCTTTTGGCAGACAAGCGGAGGAAGTCCGATAAAACTAACGAGCCACAAAAGTACTTCTACTTCAAATGAAATCTGCAATTTTTTCTTTAACGTCGAAAATCGATAAAAATTTATATAAATTATAAGTATTTATATTTTAGATTTTGTCATTCTGTTGTTTGACATGTCAAGTAGAAGGTCTAAAATTTAATATTACATGATGCGGTGGTCCAAAAAGGGGTCACTTGGATTGGCTGTGGAAAAATACTCATTATGCTTAAAATTACATTAAGAGACCACTTAATTGGTTTGTTCAATCTGCACCTGAATCTTATAAGTACCAATAATTATGATGAGCTGTTTGTTTTAATATCGAAGGGAAAACTCAAATGAAGTTCTATTATCAAAAGCAGGTTCATATAAAGTGTAAGAAATAAATTATGAATAGTTGATCATGATAATTGAGAATTTTGGATAAACAAATTAAGTTTGTTAATTATTTGTAAGTTTTGTATATGAGTGATAACGGACTGCATTGAAAAGAGAACTGAAAGGTGCATGAGTACGCAGGTTCATGGAATTTAGTGGGAAAAGGAGATTAGGGGAGTTTTTGAAAAGATTCGCATGGCGTCCGTGTAGGAGTGCGGACGTAGTTGTTTTTGATTAGCAGGTCGTCCATGAAAAAGTGCGGACGTATTGAGATAGTTGATTTTGTATTTTCTGAATTTTTCGTTTGGCGTTCATGGAACTATACAGACGTAATGGCATGGTTTGGTTATCTTTGAGCATTGAATTTTTTATTGGTATGCCGTCCATGAAGAAGACGATGGAAAATTTTTGTTAAGTTAGAAGTTTAATCGTTATTTCGGATTTGGAAATATTATTGATTATTGGACGTAAAATTTTTGAAAATGAGATGTATTTGGACCCCATTAAGAAGGACGATTTTAATTTATTGGTTGGTTGATTTTTAATTTGGAAACAAGGAATTGAGCACATATGGTTGGCGATTACTGTGTAAATGAAATGGTAATTCGAGGATCCAAATTGGACCACATCACGCGGGCGACATACAAATAAGAACCAATTTTCATTAACGAAGATAAAATCGGTAAGACGATAATTGTGCGCGTTTAGTTAACGATCGTTTGGCAATTTTTTGATAAGTTTAATTAGTGCGCTAAATTGGGGGGAACGTTAATTTTTGATTACATATAAAATTTAATTTGTTTAATTTTAAGATTCATAATTTGTTTCATAAATAAATTTTTGTTGTGTAATAAATGAACATATAGTTTGCATGGTATGATTTCGTTTGAGTATATTTTTTTCAAATAGATACAGCTAAGGTGCGAATAGGAATTAGGCACAGGTTAAAGTTTATTCTGTATTTAATCAAGTTACAAATAAGTAGTAACTTAAATGAGTATTTTATCAACAATATCGAACCCTTGTTACGCCCATCAAAAAGAGTCTCAATATTAAGCTAGTCCGGAGCATTAAAAAAGTGCCGTACATTTTTCCCGCCATACAAATCAAATACAGTAGCTTATCACGGCAATATATATATACATCGCTTTTAACGACGTTCTACGTCTTCCGATTTTCTCCCTGTCTATGCTCGTTGCTTGTTAAAACTGTGTGACGAGCACAGCTTAACGTGGATTCCGAACCACGGGAATAAACTATTTTTACACCATCTACTCCGATCAGGGAAATTTTTATGCCATATATAATATTACCTTATGCCAGCAGGTAGCCATTTGGTGGGCGAAAATTCCTTCTATAAATATAGCACCTCATAGGATTGAACCCGTGGAACTTGGCGTGAGAAACTAACACGCTAACCTCTTCGCCTATCTACAATTTATTTATTATATAATTTATTATGTCTTTAATTTAAATCTAAAATCGCATGAAAATAATTAAATCCACTACGAAAATGGTGGATCTGTGAAAACTACATATAACAAAGATTCGAATATTTTTGGTCGTTCTAGTCGAGACCGCTATTAAAAATTTGGTTAAAAAATTTGAGTCTATTGGTTTGGTACATAGCAAACCAACAATAATACGTGTATGTCCGGGTCGTTCAACTGAAATGATTGCTGCTGTAAGTGAAAGTGTTATGGAAATATGGAAGATCAAAATTTCTGGATTGCGTACCGTTCTCAGCAACTGGACCTATTCACGAGCACCATATGGCAAATTGAGCGTAAAGATTTAGGTCTAAAACCTTACAAAGTTCAGTTAATGCAAGAATTAAAGCCAGCCTTCCATTATTCTGTTTGCCCATATTTCATCATTGAACAAGGAGATGGTTTTTCTGAAAAAAATCATCTTTTCAAAAAAGTAAAATAAGTAAAGTGTTTGTTGCGAATGTGAGAAAAAGTCGAAAAGACATTGAACTATTTTTATAACTGAAAAACATAAATATTTTAGTTATCCCTAGATATTGACAATTTTTTTCCTAAACTTTTGGCATTCATGTAATATTACACTATATAAATTTATGATAGATTCCTGAACCAGTCGATCGCACTTGATTTTATATTCGATAAATCAGCCTTTCTGCCAGAATAGACAGATTTGAGAAAATCGTATAGAGGAGGCCAATGCAGCCTCATAAAGTTTTATTTTCATTTTTTCTATTAATTGGTTTAATTTGACCTAGATAAAGCTAGCACCCTCACTTTCTCAGTCAGTTATTATGTATGCTAATTTTGTGCTACTTCAGAAACTTTGTACACTTATAGTTTTAGTATTATAATCGTTTTAATAGTGGTGGTGTTAGCTTTATCTTCCATCTTCCTCAGCACCCCTTCCCTTGTATGTTGGTAATGTGTAATGGTACGCAAAAAATAAATACGTCAGAATTGTGTGTAAATTATATGCTCTTTAAAAATTTATATCCCGAATGTTCAGCTGTTACCACTTTGATAGTAAGGTGACTTGCAAAATAGAGGTGATGCAAGTTTCAAAAACTACGAGCAAGAGTTACCTTTTGGGAACATTCAATGTAAACGTCTCAACATGAAAAGCATAAACTGTTTCAATAATCAATACTTACCCCTGAGAGCATTTTTCAGATTTATTTAAGAACATGTTTTGATGAAGTTCCCGTTCGAGATTTTTGCTAATCGAGCAAGGAAAACTGAAGACTTTAACGAATGCCTAACAAATGTCTACGAAATGGGTATCAATCGAAAATCGTTCAGATTAAGAAAGCTGATTTTAATGAAACATTTTCCAGAAGTTCAAAATGATGGTGGTTCAAGTTTAATTGATTGCGAACACAACTGCTAACCACTTCTTCAAACTGATTGTTAAAAATTTTCCCAGTTTTCAAGAGACTTCGTTTTGTAGTTCTAAATGTGCGGTTCGAATTATTAACTTTCCAGTTATCCAAATTAGTGAAACAGCCATTCTTGATGAAGAACTTCATATAAAAATTGAAGATGAAAAATATGGCAAGGTTGTATAGATTTTGAAAATACAACAACTTCTAAAGCTGGGAATTTTATAGCTTTTGAAATTTATAACTCATCAAATCCCAATGTGCTTCCGAAAACATCACTTACCAATATTCCGTAAGAATTAAATATGATTAGAAAACCTCCGGAATCCAGTTCCGCACCACAACTGCAATTATGTATTACTATAGGATATGCCTTAGGGACTCCTAAATTACTTACACAATTACTTCTTCTTCTTCGTGTGCCATATCCGGTCTCCCGGACGTTGGCGACCTCTCTTATCGACAATTACTTATAATATATTATTACAACATCAATTTAATAGTGGGATACATAAAATTGTATCCCACTTTTATTTGAGAATCAGTGGTTGTACATTTTTGGACCGGTGATTGGGGAGGTAGCTTTTGGTGGGTTCAAGAAAGTTTTAATATTAAAATATAAATAAAATAATAAATCAAAAAAATATTAAGTTACAATTACGTTACAGTTACGATTTGTTTAAAAATTTAAAGCCATTTCCTGATTCAAGAAGAAAATAATTTACGAAGGTGGTGTTGCTGAGATTATACGGAGCTAGCACCCCGACCATTAAAACGCGTATAACTTTAAAACTGTAAGTGCACAACATTTTCTGAATGTGCACAAAATTAGAACATAATTTATACATAATAACCAACTATTTTTCTAATTTGAGGAAGTCGGGGTGCTAGCTTTATACAAGTTTTAATTTGTATGATAATTAATAAATCTAAGTATTAATACCAGAAGTGTGGAAGAAAGTATTCATCAAGAAGCTATGGAGCCTATCCCCTGATCACGCTAATCTAAACTTCAATAGCGATTAAGAGACTGTGGGAGAAAAATTAATAATCATCACAGAATACGATAATCTTTCAGAACAAGAAAAACTAATATGGATTGCCATTTAAAATAAATAAATTAGTAACACAATTTTTTAAATAAGTATAAATTGTTGTAAAAAATAATTCAATAAATTATTGAAATCAAAGATCAAATTTGTATAATTTTTTATGGATAATTTAAATTAAATACTTTTCAAGAAGTTAGGTGGGTGGGTGCATTCAAGATATTTAACGTACTTACCTAACATAATTTAATTTATTTTAATTTAAGAAACTGGTGAAGTTGATCAATATTTCCTAATATAAATTAAATTAGAGAAAATGTAGCATGAACACCTCACCTATAGGAGGTTACGCACATTGAACTTTTCCAAATTAAATTAACGTTAAATATTTTGCATGAATCCACCATGCAATATATCAACATTTCAGGAAGTTTTTTTAGTACATATTTTATAGTTTTTAAATATCTACAAATTATGTAACATAATAATTATCCAATAAAATAAAATAAATATGCACATCAATAAAAAAAACATTTCATATTATTCATTATTATAATTAGAAAAGAAAAATAATTATGATTACAAATAGTAATAATGATGAAGCATACATGCGTAATTATTAAACACCTTATTGTTATTAAATATTTCTTATTAGTCTATTTAAATAATAAACTTTGTACAATCAAGGATGAACGCTAGTCACGTTTTTCAGACTCATTAATCGTTATCAAGACCGTACATCTCGTTCTTAGTGTCCTTCGTCCTATGTGATGGCATAGTGGCATTTATACCACATACACAAACTTGTCTAACACCCGGTATGATCAAACTTTAAATGAGCCTTTAGCTTCAGCTGCCAATGTTATATTGGTTGTTGAAACTAATAACGGTTTTCTATTGGTTAGTTAACAAAGGTCCCTTTAAATAAAGTTGATAATACTCTGCATAAAAAAATTTTTATTTTACTTTATCTAGTATCTACACTATTTTGTAAGATAAAATGTTTCCTGAAATGTATCCATCCGAAAAGTGTAATTATAAGCAAGGAACAATAAATTTATAACTTCAAGCAGTTTTCTTCTATTCGTCACTGATGAGATCTAATAAGATCGCAACATATAGTTCGTTATTGAAATTTTTGTTAAGTCGTTTGATGTTGTAATGATGTTGCATGATGTAAAGTTTGATGATAAAGGAGCGTAAGTTTAAATCTTCCAGTTAATAATAATTGTAGTTAATCGATAAAATTATGTATGCACATGTACAGAAAACCTCGAGAGAAAGAAAGGCAAAATAAAATAATATTATTTAGGCATAAACTAATTGTCAAGGTATTGTTCAAAACGTGTTTTTAACCATTAATTCTCATGTACATACAATCCGAAATAATAAATAATAAAATACGGAAGACAACGTTGTTACGGGAAACTCTGCAGCGCTGACTTTTCTCTAGCATTTTTATTATCCTTTTATCTATGCAGAAAAAGTAAATTATATTAATTTAGTTTAGTTACTAAAATTTTAATTCGCTTTCAGGTCTGTATCTTATTCAATGGTTTTTATTTATAAGGATGAAAACTAAGTGAATCAATTTAGTCCATGTAAATAAGATGAAAATAAGGCGACTAGGAAAAATAATTAATAAAGTTTTTAAATTTGGTATAGGTACTCTCAATAGAGTCAGGAGTAAGGATCGCAAAAGTTCCACCTCTGCGGTAAATGAAATTGAGACTTGACGAGTTTTTTTGCTCATTTCTCTTCCAATCCGTTAGTTGGGCGATAAATATAATAACAATTCAATTCAATTCTACGTTGTATTCTTCTTCTTCTTCAACTTTTATTAAGAAGTCTCCCTCTTAATATTTGTGTAATTAGTTCTATGAGCATTTTTGGATTTTACATCTCAGGTAGCTTGCTAGGCTTGCCTTTCGATGTGCCTGCACCCTATTTTTAATGTTATGATGGCAAATCATTAACACAGGGTGACCGACGGCTTTACGTGCCCTCCGAAAGCACGGAAGACGGTCAAGAAATTTTAGACTGTACCCGGAGTCGAACCGGGGAGCCCAACGTTAGCAGTTGATCGCGCTAACTATCAGGCCATGATCGCCGTCTCTACGTTGTATTAAGGTGGGATAATCAAGAGATTATCTAGTTGATTGCGACTTTCCCTTATTCTAGATCTTATCCGAATTTTCTTACCTCATGGAAATTTCATCATATTAAAATCAAGAAAATACCCCAACTCGCTGCAGTAAGTGGCAGTGTTCGTGAAAATCTTTCAACTGCAATTCGCTATCGATCCCAGCAATTACACCTTGCCTGTAGCTCCACGCAGCGCATTTTGGACGACGTTGATGTTGAAGGCAGGGTTTCAACGAAACGATGCCACGTTAGTCCACGTTAGAACCTTGCACTTTGTGATACAAGCATACTAAATTTTGGCACTAGTATTTATGTGAACGTCCTTTACAAAACTAGATGTGACACCACGCCGTCAGCCGCCCTCTTCCACCTTCAGACGCAAAACCACCCCCAATTTTTTAGTATCCTATTTATTTCGTAAGCGGTTCATCAGACGATAAAAATACATCAGAATAAATAAATTTATAATTACATTTTAAACAAAAATGGTCCCTAGAAGTTTTTTGAAGCGAATTACAGTTTCCATAGAATCATCATGCAAATTAAAGTCAAATATGGCGGGCACTGCAGAACTCGCTGGTTTTCGAGAAATAACTCATGTCCTGTCGCTCTGACATAAAACATTTCGATTTAAAGTCAAATATATAAATTAAAATATAAAAGTTTAATGTGTGTAGTCCAAGTGAAACTAAATATTGGGTACAGCTCAGTGTAGCAAATTATTATGTTAAAAATTTCAGTTTATCAAGGTCTTTTTCATATTATATATAGATTTATGATCTGTTTTTCAACTCATTTAAAAATCAGCTTGTCAGGTTGGCCTTCCATGTGTCGTACTCTGTTTTATTGTTATGATCGACTGCTTTAGTGCCCTCCGAAGCACGAAGTCAAACCGGTGAACCTTGCACTAACAGTTGATCTCGCTAACATTCGAACCATAATCTTCGACTTTATCGCCTTTTTACCTTAATTATTTTAGGTTATCAAGGTAAAAAATGTATTTACATGATTCCAATACAGAAAATAGCAGATATAATGCGGTTTTTCTTGTGATGACGACGGATGAAATAGGTGGTTTTTGCATGGGAAAGTTTTAGTTGTTAAATTTTGTGTTAACACTATTGTGATTTGTGTTTAGATGATAATATGAATTTAATGAAATTTAGAAATAGCGATCTTTGTAATTAATTTAATTGTATCTAACATTCTTGCAATTTGTTACGACCCTCTCCATTAATTTTATTTGATTATTAATTTAAAAAATGGAAAAAGAAATTAACGGAAAATATGGTATTAAAATAAAAAAGGGTGTAAACCAGGACTAATTAATCAGAGAGCATGAATCAGTGGTCCTGTACACTAATTATTTTGATTTATACTTGTTAATGGGAAATAAGGTTCTTGTAAAAAATACTTGTTAAATAAAAATTAACATATTGCGGTGTCCTAACGGAGGATAAAAATGAGTATTAATAATTATTTATTAAAAACAAAATAAAGCATGAAGTCTCTTAGCGAATTGGTAGGTTCATCGAAGGGACGTGAAGCCCAAAAGCAACAGTCATTGAATAATGCAATTAAGTAAGATAAATAAAGGTCCAAGAATGATAAAATGCTATTGGTGAAGAATTGTTCACTAGGTATTTGAAAAATGTTAGAGATATAAAAATTTGTTAATAATTATAAAGTGTTAAGTTAAGAAGTGCGCTAAACAATTTTTACGTGGGTTCGCTAGTTGGCTCGAGGAACGTAGAAGTAGCAGCTCCGAGCGACCGCTACAAGACAAACAGTGCGGCCTACGAACTTGACGATGATTTGTGCGACAAGTGCTAAAAACAATAAAAAGTACGAATTAATTCTATGACATTAAGGCCCAGTTGTTCAGTTTCGGGTGATCTTTTAACCCGGATTATTTTCCATAGAAACGATTGTTTCAAGAATTGTATCCATGGAAAATAATTCAGGTTAAAAGATAACCTAATACTGAACAACTGGGCCTTAAACTGATTAATTAAAAATCAAAAGCGCGAAAGCCACTCACCTAATTAAAAAGGGATCAAGGATGAATATAGAAATTTTGGGAGACCTTAAAAAAAAACAAAAATATAAACAACGAATTCCCATGTGGTTTCCAAACAGAGAAGATGCAAATTAAGTTCGTCTTCCAAATAAGTAATTTGAATTGTTTCAATCAACGCAAAGGCGTGTAGGAAACTACAAAGAGAATCTACCTTATATTATAAAATAATAAGGAATTTAAGAAAAAGCGTCACAAAAACGTGCGCAGACGCCTTATTTACGGACCGATTTTTACGCGCGACATCTTAAAATGATGGGCCCGAGGTGGTGGCGTAAAAATAATTGGAGGGGGGTGTCGGAGGCGGCGTGGAAGACCGCGAAAGAGGCCGTTTTACGCCGAAATTCCTGGGACAGAACCACAGAACAACCCACCGTGTCGAATTTCGAATAAGCGGTGGCGATCGACGCCGGAAGGTCCGAAATTGTGCAAAGTTGGATTAGAGTCTCTGGAAAATGAACCGGCACTCCACGGTGAATTTTCAAAGATGAACAACTTTTAACGTGAAAATTCCTACTTTTTTTTTTGAAGTCCCCAAGGTCAAGTGATTTTATTGCGAATTCGAATACAGCTTTTTTAGTTGACCTCAGGAGGGTAATAAAGTTTTTTTGTGCGTCCGCGCGGTCACGCTTAAGTATTCTACCGACAGTTATTCTCATTCTGGCGGAACTTGAAATGCAGTATTTCTTAGAGGTCTTATGTAGCTGTTAACTATCTGTCCATTGTAACCTTGAAAAACTGTTGAAGGTCATAGTTATGGCGGTAATAGCAAAATTTAAAAAGTTTACAAAATTGCCACAATTAATCAGAATCGCACAGACTAATTACGTTTTGACGTTTGTTATAATTTCGGTAAACCAGTTGGCTCTTGCTAATAATAAGCGTATTAAATTAGCATTTTCAATTTCATTTTGCTGTAATGTTTAATAACTCATTAACTATTTAATTAATTACGTTGAATTAAGTTTACTAATTAAGATCACATTCTTAAAAGGAAGTTGGAGACTGAACATTCTAACAACCAAGTTGAACGTCGAAGGCTGACCCGTATTCTTAAAAACAATAAGGAGGCCGAAGGCCGACCTGCATTCTTAAAAACAATAAGGAGGCCGAAGGCCGACCTGCATTCTTAAAATCAATTTGGAGGCCGAAGGCCGGCCCGTATTCTAAAAACCAAGTTGGAGTCCGATGGCCGACCCGCATTCTTAAAAGCAAGTTGGAGGCCGAAGCCCGATCCGTATTCTAAAATCCAAGTTGGAGGTCAAAGGCCGACCCGTATTCTCAAAAGCAATTGGGAGGCCGAAGGCCGACCCGCATTCTTAAAAGCAAATTGGAGGCCGCAGGCCGACCTGTATTCTAAAAATCAAGTTGGAAGTCGAAGGCCGACCCCCATTCTTAATAGCAAGTTGGAGGTCGAGGGCCGACCCGTATTTTTAAAATGACGTTGGAGTTCGAAGGCCGATTCGTATTCATAAAAGCAAAAGGGCGGCCACAGGCCGCCCGTCCTCATAGAAGGGACAGGGCGGCCCGTATTCATAAAACAACAGGGCGGCCACATGCCGCCTGTATTCATGAAAGCAATTGGAGGCCGAAGGCCGACTTGTTAGGAATCCTCGTAGCGGATTGCCGCCGGCAGGCCTAGCGCCAGAAACCCGGAGGGTTTCGCAGCGCTAGTTAAATAAATAAAGTATTAGAACGTGGCTAATGCAAGAAAAATAATTAGCATAAAAAGTTTAATACGTACCAATTAACGTAGAATAATCAAAGGTGGTTGATGCTGGATAATAATTAAGCAGATTGGAGTGTGGATGCACTATAAATATTAAAAATCACGAAGATTTCTGGAACAGAAACGAGAGCCAAACCACTACGATTAGTGAGGTTACAAAAACCGGAAGCGTGAAGCTAAAACGGAAGCGGTACAGCCAACTAAGGTTAAGTAGTTCGCGAGGTGGCATTTCGTGCAATTCAAATAATATGAATACACGGGGAATTGAATTTTTGGGATGTTGATAATTAAACATTGAATTTCTGTTTATGTTAAAAATTTTATTAATTATTGATTTAGTTTAAATAAACACTATTTATTACATTTCATGTGTTTAATAAAAACTTATGTCTATTTTAAAAGTAATAGCATTCATGGACTTTTAAAGTCCGAACAAGAAAATTCATTTACAGGATAAAATTGAGAGAGAGAGAAAATAAGCCATCGATGAATCGACTCCTGAGGTAACAGATTTCATGCAAGGTAGAAATTTAAAAAGATAGCCAGGATTAAAACGAACCATAAAAATACATTAACAATTCAATTTAAAAATAGTATAAAAAAAATATATTGCAGTTGTCCAATAATACCCGTTGGACAACGCAATATATTAATAAAAAATAGAAATACGAATTATGAAGCTACAATCACATAAATAAATTCTTAAATCCTAATAAAAAATAATTAACTTCAACTTATTAGCGTAATGTGGGGTCTTGGATATGAGGAGGACGGAAGACCCCACATTACGTTAATGACAGGTGCGAGAATCACCTCTCACTTCAACTTATTAGTTTTACTAATGAACATAACCTGATATAATTTGTTTTCGTTGTCAAATTTTATAAAATCAGATAATATAATTTAATACTTATGCACAAGTAGCAGAATTTAGATTTGAAATAATAAAAAATTGTGTTTTGAATTAATTGGAACCAAAATTAAAATTAATAATTAGTCAAAACATAGTATACATAAAATCTCCATAAATTAAACGAGTTGTTTACCAATTCGAAAGTTACTACGACGTCAAATGGAAGGAAGAATGGTGATTGGACCGGGATTTGACTCATATCGGTCAAATTATTCTTATTTTATATATAGTAAGATTCGTTAATAATTGGTGTATTACCTAACCCCTACCAATATTCAATTACTTGAAAATAGCCTACATATGGACCTGACTTGCTGACTTGATGACTGACTGAATAGCTGACTTGCCCTTCTTAATAAAAATAATGAAGTTAAAAAAGTAGGGTGGTATTTAAATTTAGCCGATCACAAAATTCAAACTAATTAGTATCCGCAACTGATTCATCCATACGAAATGAACCTAGTATATAAATAGTAATATCAAATTTTTAGACTATATAAAAGGAACAAAAAGTATAGGAATACATTAATTGAATTGTTACACTTTTGAATAATAAAGTTTTTGAAACAGGTTGTAATAAATTAAAAATTTGTAAAGGTTTGAAAGTCTGAAACCGTCTGATAGAAATACATTCTGAAATAATAAAAATTTACTGAGGGTGCAAAGAAACGTTGTTTTAAAAAATTGAAATTAAAAATTATTGCAATTTTAAGAAAGAGTTCTTAACAAATTTTATAGATATTAGAGCTATCAAGTTGTACTAGTACAGAGAATTTAGTCTAGTTCCACTCAAAAATATATGAACTACTTGTGCGTCAGACAAAGAATAAAAATTAGAGATAAACATTTTAGTCCCCCCCCCCGCCCACCAAATATTGCATTTAGTTGTACTTATGAATATATCTATATCTATGAAGACGGTCATAGCTTAGTAAGATGGTCATAGCTTAGTGGTTAAGTGCGCCTGCTGCTAATGCGAAATGCTCGATTCTAATCCGGGCAGAGTAAAAACTTTATTCTGACCGTTACTCCTCGGAAGCCAATGGCAAACCACCGAGGTAATTTTCCATGAGCGTCCATCTCGCAATGAAGTGCATTGCACTTCCCGTGGTTCGGAGCCCACGTTAAACAAGTAGGTCTTCTATATATGTGAAAATAAATCAAACGCACATCACATGCATAGAAAGAGATGGGTCACGACCCTTCTGTTAAAGAAGCCTCACGACTGAAGAAGAAGAATGAATATATAAGTTAAAGATCACAGATTTGCTTATTACTTCTGATAGTACCTAAATTTCAAACACCTTCAAAGATATAATTGTGTAATTGAAAAAAGGACCAATACAGTAAAGAAGTAACAACTAAAATATTAATATTTTTGAATTTTCTATTTGTTAGTAAATATTACTACAAAATAAACTCTTATAATTATTGTATAATTTGTACGTAATTTAAAACAATCAAAGATAAGGTAAGTAACTGATAAACTGAAAGATATAGTTTACTTTCAATTATGCACTTTCGACTTCAAATTGTTTTGAAGAACATCTATGAATACTTTACTGATTGTATTTATGACCAAATAAGGTACTAAGGGGATCTCAAGTAAGCAATTTATTTTACATAATCAGGATCTATAAATACATATTTATCCCTGCCCTTGTTGACCTTGTTGACCTTTCCTTATATATCTATGAAATAGTGCTTCAGGTTGGTGAAACAAAAAATATGCTAATGGTTTAAGTAGCTTCTTATAGCTCCCATTTGTGTTAAGAAATAACGTACCAGAGCCCTAGAAGAACAATTAAGAGGCAATGAAGGATTTGTTTTTAAGCTAATATAATATAACTAATATTATTTAAAATATGATTTTTTAACTATTGAAAATTCATATTGGGGTGTAAGGGGTGTCAAATAACATCGAGAAACATCGAAGACGCCCAAATGTCAACCTCACCTGCACGTGGTGCACCCTGCTAGACAACTGACGAGGCTCTGGCGACCGAGTTTTTGGCGGTATAACCATTAAACGCATGAAACAGGACTAAATCCCTGTTTCTCGGATACTTTGTGCTGCTGCCTTGCAGGAAAAGCAAATTTTAGTAGAGGCTAAGGGAAGGAAACCCCGAAAATAAATTACCCTGTTCCTCCAGGTTGGGGGTTGTGCAATGGGCTAGCACCTCATTCGTGGAATAAAAAATAAAGCGCTAAAAATCCTAAGAGCAAGCCTCGGAAAAAGCTGGACGGAAAAATGGATATTCGAAACAGGCAAAGAAAAGGGACATTGAATATAGGAACATGGAACATTCAAGGCATAAACACAAAGCAAAACGAAGTATTTGAAGAACTTAAAAAGTACCAAACGGATATCGCAACACTCACGGAAGTCAAAAAGATGGGTACAGGCACTCTAGAAAGTGGAGATTATATATGGTTCTACAGTGGGGTACCAAAGGATAGTAGAGCAAAAGCAGGAGT
Organism: Podabrus alpinus; assembly: GCA_932274525.1. Lineage (NCBI taxonomy): Eukaryota > Metazoa > Arthropoda > Insecta > Coleoptera > Cantharidae > Podabrus > Podabrus alpinus. Next base: position 58,181,893 of record OW026457.1, on the reverse strand, counting down.
CGGAATTGCAATAAGAAAAGAGTTTTAAAAAAATATCAAACACTGGGAAGAAATAAATGAAAGATTGATGAAATTAGAGATCGAGTTATAGGGTTACAGTATGGTAGTGATTGCAGTGTATGGACCAACAGAAGACTACAGTACTACAAAAAAGACGAGTTTGAAGGCGATCTGGCGGCACTCCTCGATACCATAGGAAATAGAAAAGAGGTTCTTTTAATGGGAGACCTGAATCCAAGAACTGGAAAAAGTCAAAACAACGAAGTAGTGGAAAGATTTGGAGAAGATATTGTGAATGACAACGAAGAAAGATTGATCGAGATGTGCCATAGATTTGAATTGAAGATCATGAATGGCTATTTCCAACATAAAGACAATCACAAGTACACTTGGGTCCAGCCAACTCGAAGGCTCAAGTCGACAATTGATTACATAATACAACGACAAAAATCAAATATAAGGATTAACGATGTCAAGGCAATGAGAGGGGCAGAATGCGGATCAGACCACATGTTACTTAGAGCCAAAGCGTACCTAAAATACAAAAAGTATGTACAAAGTATGGAATGCGATACAAATCAACTGGACCAGAAAGAATACAAACTGGAATTACTACAGGAGGAATTGATACAGTTCTTGTATAAAAGTAGAATGGCTGCGAAGCTACAAAATGGTATTATGGGGAGTGTGGAGGAGAGCTACGAACAAATAAAAATAATAATTCATGAGACCGCAAAGGAAGCGCTTGGTGGAAGAGAGAAAAAAAAAGAGAATAGAGAAGTTCTGGTGGAATGATGGTATAGAGGCTTTAATAAAAAGAAAAAAAGAATTATATCAGAAATGGTTAATGACGCAGGATCCGGAAGACAGAAGACGATATGCTGCGATGACTAGAGAAGTTAAAAAAGAAGTTACAAAGGCCAAAAACGACTCGTGGAATAGAAAATGCAATGAAATCGATAGTTATATAGGAGGTACACAAAGCCAAGAAGCGTTTAGAAACAACACAGTTAGAAACCTAAAACAGAATAACCAAAACTTAACAAACATACAAGTCATAAAGATGGAGAATTGGGGGAAGCACTTTGAAACAATACTAAACGAAGATAGAGATAAGTTTCAGAGAGTAAAAGTGACAACTAAATTGAAAAACACCGAAAAAGAAATTATATTAAGTATCACGAAAAAAGAAATCTACCAGGCCCTGAAATATATGAAAAGTGGAAGATCCCCCGGCCCGGGAGGAATTTCGATTGAGCTAATAAAGAATGCCCCTTCAGGTCTCATAGAGGTCGTACAACGAATATTTAATGAATGCCTTATAGGTGGTAAAAGTGTACCACAAGAATGGAAGGTAGCGTACATTACACCTATATACAAAAAAGGAAAAAAGACAGATTGCAATAATTATAGGGAGATTAGTGTATTATCCTCAATCGGAAGACTGTATGGGAAAATATTAAAAGCACGATTAGAGGGAGAGATCGATATAGGGGAAGAACAAAGTGGCTTTACTGCAGGAAGATCATGCGTAGACAATATATTTTCAATTCGCCAACTTTTATAAAAATAGAAAGCAAGAGGTAGAGATATACATCTAATTTTCGTCGATCTTGAAAAAGCGTATGATACTGTCCCTCTTTGGGAGTTATTTAAAGTATTTGCCGAGTTAAACATCAACAAAAAATATATTGAAGCTATAACAGATCTGTATCATGCAAATCAGGGTATGATCAAAATTGGAAAAAACGTATCACAGTGCTTCAACACAAATTAAACGATCAAACGAACTTACCTATGAAGTTCGATCGTAATTATATGAGATGTCTCGTTCGAAGTAATTTTGATTTATATTGTAGTACCCGCTTCTGGTACTAGAGTGCACTTTGTTTATAGCATGGTTTAAAAGGGTTCTACTATACCACCATGCGTTCCACTTTTCATTTAGTTTAAAGCTGTCCGATAAAATTGTGATTCCTGGGTTTCGGGATATGGGTGGGATCTAATTACTTCGAACGAGACATCTCATATAATTACGATCGAACTTCATAGGTAAGTTCGTTTGATCGTTTAATTATATTTCGATGTCTCGTTCGAAGTAATTTTGATTTATATTGTAGATGTTTAACGCTAACGCAATTTTATTTTTTCGTATAATTTGTAATAGTAATTTTTTAACTACATTAACAGCCTATTAATAAGACAACAGTAACTTAACAACCTAACATAACTGCTCTTGCAAAGGCAGATTGATCCTGTAGAACAGGTCTGTTATAAAATTTTTGGAAAACCTGAGAGGTTTTGGTCCAGCAGCTGTATTCCTGATGGTATCTATGTCTACACCTCTTTGGAATGCCCGTGAGGTGGCTGCGTGTCTTGTGCTATGAGCAGTAAACATCTTCGTATCTATTCCGCACTGAGCGAGGATATCTCGAATCCACCGACTTAAAGTTTGTGAACCAACTGATTTTGTTGGCTTATTAAGAGACATAAACAGTCTAATGTTATCTCCCCTTATTGGCCTTGTGATTATTAAATATTGTCTCAGATTACCAGCCACGCAGAGCTCTGGCTTCTCTGGAAAAAACGGAATAACCAGTATCGGTTGTTGGTTTCGGAGACTCGATGTTTTTATTATGTCGGGGATCTTTATAGTAGCACCCTCCGTAGAGAAATTTATATTATTTATGTTTATTGACGCTAGAGTCTGGACCCTATGAGCGGTGGATAGTGCCAATAAAATTATTAGTTTTTTCGTTATTTGTTTCAGGTTCAGCGTTTCCAACGGATGTAATCTTATTGTCCATTTCAGTACCACTTCAGGATTCCAAGTCTCGTGGTACTTAGGTCTTGGAGGTTTTAATTTAAAAATTCCTTTAAAGAATCTGTGTAACAGAGGATCTCTTGTTAATTTATTCATAGATATGAAGGATATAGCAGCCCTCATATTATTTAGAGTTCCATACGAGGCTCCTTCTTCAAATCTTTGGTTTAAGAGCTCCAATACCTTTATTGGTGTGGGATCGTAAAAATCGTACTCTTTATCGTTACAAAATATCCACCAACTCCTGAGGGCTGTATTATATTGTTTTATGGTAGACGTTGCCAAGGATGATAGTAATATTTCTGCAACAGCTGATGAGGCTCCTGTGTTTATCATTGCCTGCCTGAGACTTTCCCTGCCACCAACGAAAGTTGAGATGCCAGGGGGTGAATTTGTGTTCTGCAAGAAGAAATTAATAAGTTCAAGTCTGGCGTAAAGATTAAAGGGTCCTCTATCAATAGTGATTTGAACAAGGGAAACCAAGGTTGAGATGGCCATAAGGGCACTATCACGATTCCCGTTGCTTGGTCGTCTGCTATCTTTCTTAGCATTCTTAGAATTAAGGAGAACGGTGGGAATCCGTAAAAAAACCAGCCTTTCCAGGGAATGGTAAAGGCATCTATTGCGAAAGCCTCGGGATCTGAGTGCCACGATAGATAATTTTTACATTTTTTATTTTGTCGTGATGCAAATAGGTCTAGTTCTGGTGTCCCAAACCTACTGGTAATTTTTAAGAAAATTGTTTGTGATAGTTCCCATTCTGTGTGTACCTTCTTTTTACGGGATTCCTTGTCCGCCTCGCTATTGTCCTTTGAAGCTATATAAGAAGCAAACAACCATAGTTTTTTCTGCTCTGCCCACTGCCAAATTTCCCTAGCAATTCTATTAAGAATGGGGAATTGAGTTCCACCCATCTTATTTATGTACGCAATTGCGGTTGTATTGTCTATGCGTAAAAGGATTTCGCAGTTTGATAAATCTGTAGTAAAGCATTTTAGGGCCATGAAGGCCGCCATTAATTCTAGATAATTTATATGGAACCGTTTTTCTTCTGAGTTCCAAAACCCATGGGTCCTAATATTATTAGAGATCGCTCCCCAGCCAGTTAGTGAGGCATCCGAGATTTCTTTTTTAAAATCTAATTTTCTTATTGGATTGCAGGTAGTTAATATATTGGTTCGCCACCAGGTAAAGTTGTTTTGTAAATTATCTGGCATAATCATTACTTTGTTATAATCCCCATCGTTTAAGATTAGGGCTGTACACTTCTCTCTTTCAAAATCTTTACAATAAAGCCATCCACAATATACCGCTGGACATGCTGCAATTAGCTTTCCTATAAAGTGGGCAAAATCTCTAATTTTACATTTCTGCAGCATTGAGAATTTTTTAATTAATTCGTTTAGTATTAATTTCTTTTTTCCCGGTAATTCTAAACAGAATCTTTCCGAGTCAATGACAAACCCCAAGTATTTCCTTCGGGTATTAGGTACTAACCTACTTTTTCTAAAGTTTATTATGAACCCCAGTGATTCAAGTAAACCTAACGTGGACTGCACGTTTAGATTGCACTGCTCTGTATTAGGTCCCACGCACAGTAAATCGTCTAGATAAATAACTGACGTAAAACCCCTACTTCTCAGAACGTTTATTACTGGTTTCATAACTTTTGTAAATATATATGGGCTTGAACATAACCCAAATGGTAAGCATCTAAATTCATACAATTTCTTTTTAAATTGAAATCTTAAATATTTCCTACTGTTTTTTGCAACAGGCACTAGGAAATAAGCATCTTTAAGATCTAGGGAGGTCATACAACAATTTTTAGTAATTAACTTAGTAACTGTTCTGATGTCCTCCATCTTGAAATGTTCTGTTTTAATGAATTTATTTAGGTTAAAAATAAATTTCTTCCTAAGCTAAGTGATGACTATGACTGATTTTTGGGTGTGGGTATTTATAACACTCAACTTGTGTTGAGTGTTGGGATTGAGATTGTATGAACTGAAGCAACAACTCATGAAAAATAGATATCCGGGTCGCCTTTTGGACAATGTTTTGTTCAGAAAGAGGGCACCACCCATCATGAGTGGAGTTTTGCAGGAGGAACCAGAGGAATATACTAAATATAGTAAAATCACTTACCATCCAAAGCTAGCGAACAAACTGAAACACATCTTTAAGGAGTGCATAACGAAAGACAACTTACGTTTGGCATTTCACACGCCTCTGACGTTAAACAGTATACTATTCTCTAAAACCAAAGATAGAACCCCGGTATTGGATAAGGCTAATGTAGTCTATAAGATCAAATGCTCTGAGTGTGAACAGCAATACATCGGACAAACATCTCAGAGACTATCCAAACGGATCTATCAACACCATTACGACATCCGGCTTGGCAAAACAAAAACTGGCCTCGCGCACCACTCCATTGAGAATCATCTTAATTTCAAGGATGAGGATGTGGAGATTTTGGCGTCGGAGGTGTGTTACAATAGGAGGTTGTTCATAGAAGCGGCTCTGATATCAACAACTAATAATAACATCAACATTCAGAGTGATTACACCAGCATTAACAACGGTTACCTCAACTTACTGCAGAACTTCAAAATGAAAACAGAGAGACCTAATAGGTAGTTAAGAGTGGTTACTGGGCAAGTGAAATTAGTGATTGTTTTTGTGTTGTATTTTCCTGACGTTTGGTGCTACGGAGGACGGTTACTTTATTTATTTTACTTTTAGATGACGATAACAATGTTTTGTTTCGTCTTTTGTTGCTATTGGTTGCGGTCAATGGTGCGGGAATTTAAAGTTTGTGTTTTGACGCGATCTTATTGGACATTGTTATCTTGTCATTATCGTTTTCACTTTTGTAGTTGATCTATTGTATAGCATTTTACAACGATTTTAATTTTTAATGTTATTGACCACTATTGTTTTTTTTAGATATTTTAAACTGTTTTACACACTGTTATACATGGTATATTGTTTTGTGTTTTTGTTACAATATTGTTTGCCATTGTGCCGTTTGACGAAGATCGTGTTCAGATGTTGAGCGCTTCGCCCTGTTCTATCACCTATATCCGCATATTTCAATTATTTCAATGATCAAACTTTGTCCATCTTTTATTGTTTGGTATGTAGTAACCGTGCCTTTATGTATTATGTAATTATTGAGCACCTTTGTATTGTTTTCCAGCCCTGATGATGATCAAATAAACTGATCGAAACGTTGGCTTAACGATAATATTTGTTTGATTGCATTCCCTCACACCCAAAAATCAGTCATAGTCAGAATTTATTTAGGTTCTTTAAATTAATAATAAATCTTTTTGATCCATCTGGTTTTGATACTAAAAAATAAGATGAAATAAACTGGTCCCCTAGGGCAGAGCATTGTCTTACAGCACCTATATGAACCAACCTATTTATAGCTTCATTCATATGTAATAATTCCCTATCTGACCAATTTGGTTCTCTAGGGATCTGAAACTGAGTGACTTTCTTAATGAATTTTAGCTCATAACCTGAGATATACTTTAAAATGGTGGGGTCATTTGTAATAGACTTCCAGACATGCAGAAATTTAAATAATCTTCCTGCGTAACGTACCTCTATGGTCTTCTTCGTAATTGCCGTTGGGAGTCTCTCTGGGTGTTGACTCCTGTGGTTTGCTTCCTCGTCCAGTTGTTCGTCTTCATTTTTCTCTTGTTGTTTATGCCCACCTGTCTCGAAGAAGGTTGTCGAGAGGGTGGGGCCCTCCAGTTTAAATGACCCCTATTTGATGATGTTGTTGGGAAACTCCTGGATGTAACTGGTATTTTTAAATCTTGACTCGTCTTCTCGAATAATTTGGCGTCCTTAATGCGTTCGCTTAGGTTCTCTCCGAAGAGCAACGAGTCTATTCCTGACTCCTCTAATGTCGCTTTTATATTCTTGTTTATACCGGGTGAAATGTATGCTCTTCTGGCCTTGGAATTTTCGTGGTGGAGTTCCGCTAAGAGTTTTCCTGTGTCGACCAGTTTTTCCAAATGGTCTAACCTATCTATTCCCCCCTCGTTATTTGACAGAATGTTTGTAATTGCCGTGCCTAATGCGGACATGGCCGTACCCAATATTTTTTGGCTTTCACAAAAGAAATTGTCACGTTTGATGACACTTTCGTTCAGGGTTGTTGTTAACTCTGGATTCAGTGTTGGGGCTGAGAGCATACAGTTTCCTGTTAAACCATATTTTTCGCGGAGGTTCTTCTTTACGTCTTCGTCTAGTCCTTTAGACATCCAGGTCTTCCATCGTCGTGCCAAATCGGGGTGAAGAGATATGTCCTTATTAATCGTCTTTGTAGGATCTTCACCAAGGATCTCAACAACTTCGGCATCTAGTGCATTGTTATCTAGAGGATCGTCGGAATGATCCGTTGATGAAGGAGTCTCGGTTTGGCTTGGGTCTTGTGATACAAGAATTAATGAAGAAAAGACTTTATATTACTTTTTGGGTTATAATATAGTTTCTTTTTTTTATAATCCGGTAAGGGGCCGTTCATGTATTACGTAAGACGTTTAGGGGGAGGGAGGAGGTAGCTGACATCTTATTTTTTCTTACTCGGGGATAGGGGGGTCAAGACAATTTCTTACGTAAGATTTTATTTTTTTAATTACATTTCAAAATTTGAAAATTATTTAATCTAATTTAGGTGCTGTTGGTATTAATGTTAATGTGAAACACAATACTATTAATTATTTATTTTTTAGACCGATTTTGGATTTTTTTCACAATTTTCTTACACTATAAAGTAAATTGTTTGAATAACATTTTTTTAATATAAAATAAACATAATATCTTCATTAATTTCACTTTTAATGTTTAATATCTGGCTTCTCATGGGGTAATAATTTATCTTACGTAAGATTAGTGTGGGGGGGGGGGGTATACATTTTCTTATTTTTTCTTACTAGGGGGAGGGGGGGAGTCTAAAAGTAGGAAAAAACGTCTTACGTAATACATGAACGGCCCCTAATCTCACCTCTCGTGTAAGCTTTTTACCGACTGTAACGTAATTAACAAATTGTCGTGCAATTCTTTTGCTATCTCACCTCTCGTGTGAGCTTTAGCTTTTTTACGAGCCGTTGTTAATTCGTTATCTAAGTCAATTCACTCCTTGTGTGAATGAGTAACATGGCCATCTTACCTCTCGTGTAAGCTTAACCCAATAATTTTTTAATAATTTGGTAGTCTCACCTCTCGTGTGAGCTTTTACCGACTGTATTAATCAATTCTCTTCTTCTGTGAATGGATAACATGGCCATCTTACCTCTCGTGTAAGCTTAAGCCAGTCGCAAAGGAAAGTAAAAAACCAAACATAAAAAATTTTGTAACAAATTTTTTAATGAAACAAAAAAAATTTTTTATATCTAGTCATCTTTTAATTTTTTAAAATTTGTCATAATTAGCATGACAGTTCTACCTTTGCTAGTATATCTTGGTCGCTTCATCACTCGTGTGAAGTTATTTTGCTTTTTATTATTTTTGTGTAAATATTACATACCTGTAACCGGCGTTCCAATGTCATTACTAATTTTCGAAACCGATTCTTCGGACGAGCTACTTAGTAGTCGAACTCGCCTGTTTCTTGTTTTTTTCCTTAAATCGACCTTCCAATTTCATAATCTTCCGTAGGAGATCACTTGTAGTGACCTCATTCTTCTTTACTTTACCCATTGTATGGATAACCTAAAATTCGCACTGATTTTTAAAACACGTGTGATCGGTCTAGCACTAGAAACGGTAATGAAAAGTGGAACGCATGGTGGTATAGTAGAATAGTAGAACCCTTTTAAACCATGCTATAAACAAAGTGCACTCTAGTACCAGAAGCGGGTACTACAATATAAATCAAAATTACTTCGAACGAGACATCGAAATATAATAAAGGACTGAGACAGGGCTGCTGTTTATCGCCAACTCTGTTTAAAATGTACATCAATGTAGTCCTAAAAGAATGGCAAAGAAAGTGTAGTCCAATGGGGATAGACATAGATGGAGATATTCTTCATACTCTTCTGTTTGCAGATGACCAAATAATAATAGCCCAAGATGAAGACGACATCTTATATATGATGAGAAAATTGACTGAAACCTATGAAAAATGGGGTTTAAAAGTAAATTTCAACAAAACTAAGTATCTAGTGGCAGGAGGGAAAAGGAAAAGACCTAGACATAGAAGGAAAAACAATAAAAGCAAACGGATGTAACAAAATTTTTCTCATTTCGCTACTAATTTAAATTTATTTAAATTTATTCATACATCAAGCGCCACCTTTCTACAGCCTTTTACAACGAACTTGATATGACAAGAAGTTATCAGATGCGCATTAGAGAATTTTTAATTCTGGTTTGACGAGCAAACTGAAAGGTCGACATTTTGTGTTCGAGTGTATAAAATCGATAATTTTGATTCGATTTTCGATCATCAGTTATCTTCAATATCGTGCGTGTTATATTTTCACCGTAATAACGGATATAAGTGAAATTAAGCGTATTCGATATCCGTCTTACCTAATTCAACCGTGTTGGATTATATATTTTTTTATCTCGTTCGACCAGACATTTTTCCATTGTACGATAACCGCTCAGTATTACCAACTTTATGTGGTGAAAAGGACTGGTGTATATTTTGACAATCAACTTGCTGTCAATTTGGATGATTGATTATTTTTGGACAATCATCATTATTATCTCATTGGATTTTAAAAGTGTACCATTCCATCACATAATTCTGAGAGGCGTCGGTCCATCATCGGTCCATCCCGCCACAAGCTGCTGTAGGAGTTACCACGTCGGTGCCTTCCGTACTCGGAGCATCTCAGAGGGGAATCTATAGTGTCAATACCTGCAACCATCATTTCAATCAAGAAGCCGTCTGTCACCTTTATTTTTGTAAACTTACCGGAGCTCTTGGTAAGGTATCATATATTTTCTTGTTTGTTTTTGGTGGTAAATTATTTGTGTTCATTGAAGCCAACCTTTGCATTGGCGGGTACCCTTCTGGTAGCCTCAGTTTTTGGAACACCTTTGACGTGACGTTTGTCAATAAAATTAACGTGCCTTCAATTTTAAGCACGTCACAACCACGTATGCTTTGTCTTTGTCGCTTTAGCTACATTAAAATTTGTCAATTAACTATTGTTTTATTTCGACGAAAGCGTACCCTCAATTTGTTTTCAGCATTGCACGGATTGGAACTCACTGTCCTCGTTCACCGCTACAACGAGTTAGCTTATACCTACCATCAGGGCCCCACGCAAATAAAAGTAGAAGGTTTTACTTTCTGCGTGAGTCGTTTTCTTCTCTGGGCCGTTCCCTCATTAGGAACGGGGAGAAAGGATTACGTTTCACGGAGAGTACAAATATTTAGGTGTGGTTATATCTGAAGAAGGAAACTGTCAAAGAGAAATATCGAGCAGAATTATAAAATCTAAACAAGTAACACAAAAGTTAAACGCACTTCTCTGGTCAAAGGATCTAAGAAAAAGGGCAAAAAAAAGAATATACAATTGTATGGTAAAAAGCATTCTTACCTATGCATCAGAATCGTGGGAAATAACAAAAAGGAACAAAAATAGACTCCTGGCCGCGGAAATGGATTTCTTGCGACGAAGTTGTGGGATAAGTAGGCTGCAACACAAGGAAACAATAACGGAAGAAGTGGAAAGAAAGCAATTTATATGGTATGGACATATGCGACGAATGCCACCCCAGAGGTGGCCACAAAAAATATGGTCCTGGACCCCCCCCCCAGAACGAAGAAAACGAGGCCGCCCTCCAAGTAGATGGGATGATGAGATCTGCGAAGCTATGGAAAAGAGGCAGTTAGAAGAGGATCTATGGCAAAACAGAGACCTCTGGCACCTAGGATGCGGAACACGGCCGTAATATATGATAATGTATTGTAATATGTGAAAGAAGGCTGTAATTATATTCGCAAATATATCTATATACAGGGTGTTGAATGAGTTAGCCGTTCATAGGATATTTACATGTAAAAACTTATTTATGCAAATTCCTGCTTCCCTAATTATTTTAGAAAAAAAATAAAAGACACAAAAATCATGCAGAAAAATAAACTACAAATGATAAAAGAATTATTTTCTTCTAGCTTTTACTTAAAGTGGCAAAAAATGCTTTTGAAATTGTTCAAATTTTCATTTATCAGACTAGCCATGAAAGTTTCCAAGGTAATTATTTTTGATAAGTATTAAAAAAAAATTGCACATTGTTTACAGTTTTGCACTTTATTAAATTTTAATTTCATAAAATGGAAGCAAAGTACACAATTAGTGAAAAAAATCAATTTTTAAAACTAAACTTGCGAATGTACGATGTAACTTTTATGATAGACTTGGTTTTTGTTTAGCTGAATATGGAAACCTGTTTGAACATTTGCTGTAAATTTAATTATTTCTTAATGTTTGTAATTTATTATTATTAATAATTTATGTAATAAATAAATTAAATTGAATTTATTTCATGGCTAGTCTGATAAATGAAAATTTGAACAATTTCAAAAGCATTTTTTGCCACTTTAAGTAAAAGCTAGATGAAAATAATTCTTTTGTCATTTGTAATTTATTTTTCTGCATGATTTTTGTGTCTTTCATTTTTTTTCTAAAATAATTAGGGAAGCAGGAATTTGCATAAATAAGTTTTTACATGTAAATATCCTATGAACGGCTAACTCATTCAACACCCGGTATATAAAATTCATATTAAATTAAACTTTAAAAATTATCAAGTTAACAATAAATCAAAATTATTTTTCAGAAGTGTATACTACTGAAAACTTATGTGCAAAAAGAAACTGATTTATTGTTACCTAAATAATTTTTAAAGTTTAATTTAATAGGATATAATTAATAAAACACAATTTGGTAAATAATATTCTTTAAATAATAAAAACAATATAATATGATTGTGGAGTGCGACTAGTTTAGAGGCAAGAAGACATTAGAGGCTAGAATGTTAAAGACAATACAAATTGTATAATTTGCGATAATTTCATAAAGTAGAGAAACACATTATCCATTTCATGAACTGAACCAAAAAAGTATAAAGATAGTGAAAGAAACTAAAATTACACGATCTGGTTCCAGTTCATGAACTGGACAATTTTACTAAATAGGTGCGACATCCTAGGTATAGGCGTCGATCCTAGAACCGATGCAGCATTTTCTCGTTGAATGCACAAACTGATTCTCTGAATCAGAAAAGTTTCGTTCCAGATAGAATCTCATCAAAATCATTTAAACAATTTAACAAAAGTTCACACGCATGAAGCAAGTTTTACTTTTTTAGAGAGACTTAAAAAAATAATATACAAAGAGTCTCTTCTTCGTCTTGGTATTGGCGAATAAGATAACATCCACAATCAAGCAAAGTATGGAATGCCAAATAGATATCTACTTCAAGTAAATATACAACTAATAATAATATTAGTGTTTACCATCAGTCATCACCGTACAAATTATGGTTTAAACAGCCCCATCACGAGAATGTGTCGCACAAAAAATAAATTGAACAAATTCCCAAGTTTCGACATCGTCCACAGCTCGTTCAACAGGTTTAAAGAGTGCATTATGTGGAAATTAAACGCACTTGAACCTAGTTAAATTGTTCTTGCTACTTTGTATAATTAAATTGGTTTATCCGTGTAAATAAATATATAAATAAATAAATTATTCTATGGAAATAATTTATTTCCATAAACAAATATAATGAATTAATAAGAATTAATTAATAATGCTGCAAAACAACTTAACTGCAGTGTTTCTTTCCGTGATTCTTGTACTTTCCGAACAAAAGTAAATTTTATTAATTATACTTTTGACTTTGTTAAATAATTTCTACAGTAAACCTATGAAAACTATTGTATTTTATATTTTAATGTTTAGTCAAATATTTTTAAGCATAAGTTTTTTTAGTGGGTGTTTTGGTAATGTACATTAAAATGACATACTACTAAAATTATACAAAAATTACCTAAGGGTGTTATAACCGTCGTAAAAGCATAGAAATAAAACAACTTTTAAATGTCCATAACTTACAAACGAATCATTTCCAGGCACGCCTTACCAGAAAATTTTCATCTTCTTTTTATTATTACAATATGTCAGAAAAATTTGGCGCAAAATTTTGATAAACCCCATATTGTCACATTTACAAAAGTTGAAATTAGAAAAATTATTAAATCATTGAACTCGTAAATGCTGATATTGGCAACCTAGCAAATGAATACCTTATTATATTAATTAATAATAATAATAGTATATTATATATCAAGGTTGTGAAGGCCGTCATTATTGCCCTAGCGCCAAGATTATATTCCGAGGTGCTTTGCACCGAGGAATATAAGGCGCGAAGGCAATAATGGTCTTCACAACCGTGGTTTATATACGATTTTTTCCACTACTAGATTTATTACCATTTTTTAAAATTCTTTTTAACAAAAAAATTTTCGAATTTAAAATATTTATTTCAAATGACAGTTTTGTTTTGTTGATGTGACAGTTGTTGACAAATTTAGGTTATTATAAAATAAATCGCGGTTCGTCAAATTAACAATGGATGGCGCTGTCACTTGCTGTCACATTTAATTCGATTATAATGAATTTTTAAAATTAAATTAATGTATTAAAAAAGCATTTTAAATAGTTTAAATACAATTAATTAGCATTTCTTGGTTATTCTAAATCATTTAATAACAACATTTTTCTTTAAAATAGTCGCCAAGTTATCAAAAAATGTCATTTTGTTCATTATTAACCTTGGTTAATAATGGAAAAATTATTCACTAGTCGAAAACGTGTCACTTCTTGAGCAACTAACCTAAGTAAAAATGATAGCCTGTATGACTAGTAGTGGAAAAAGTTTATTAACGCGAAAATCGGATGTTATAAAAAATCACTGAATTGCGTCTAGGAACAATGGACGTAAAAAGTGTGAGAATTGTTGAATAACCAATATTAGAAGATTGATGAACTGTAAGGACTTTGAAAGGGTCAAAGCAAAGAGAAAGGGAAGGAAATGGAAAATTAATAAAAAAGGTGGCAGCCGGAATAATAGTCAGTCAACAGTGTTCCATCAAAAGATAATGAAATAGTAAAATGTTACTACGCGTATCGGTCCATGATGGTCAGTCTGATTGCTTTGACACCTGCCCAAGTCCTTCAATGCATCATGCTAATATTAGAGTAAGTGAATTTTATTTAATTGTAAATTTGTTCCTTGTATAAATTGTTCCCCTTGTAAATATTTATGTATAGTCAATATAGAAATGGTTAGTAAGTCGATTGTTATTAAATTTAAGCTACGAACCCCCAAACCCGGTAGTGTGCGACACAAGCACAAGCGCGACATGGTAAACGCGACATGGTGGTGGACGCGACATGACAAACGCGACAATATTTTTTTGTTGCTCACCGTAAATGTTAACGGTAAATTTGTAGGAAATTTTATAGCAATAATTTCGGTCCTTAATATTGTTAAGTATTTCATTTCGTTTCAAAGTTATTATGCATTATGCGTTTATAGCTTTAAGTAAAATCCCTCTTCCCTTTAGCCGATTTCGTTTATTTTCATCTGGCTATCTACCGCGGCAGACGAAAGCTTAAATTCCAAATTTGGAATAATTTCTTTGCTTCAATTAGACGCTATCGTGTTCACAGACGATAGATTTATACAATACAGACATCCTTCCAAAAATTATCAAAATAGATTCATGGAACCTCAAAACATGATAATCTATCAAAATCTGCGGTATCCGCTCAGCGAATATTGGCTTTCAACTTAACCGAAGCCAAGATGACTGGCTAGGGAACGAAATTTAATGGGATGGTATCCCGCTGCCTTCCAAATACCCCACAGATTTTAGATTGGGCTTTAAGAAGAAAAATTGGGAGGTCAAATATTGCCTGATAACAATACTTTCCTTACCTAAGGGGTTCGGAAAGTAAAAAGATAATAAGGATATGTCATTTGAAAGATTATTATTGATAATACCACTTGGTTGCGACATACGTTTTTTTCAGAAAAAGATAATAATTCAAATTATTTAAAAAGATATTTATCATAAATTACAATTACAATGGCATAAATTGTAAAATGTTTTGTAGATTTGTTGATTACAAAGTTGAAGTGATTACGAAATATTCATAATTAAAATTCTCATGATACTCATGTTCAAAGTACCTATCTATACTATATGCACTATTAGGTATCTATCATTTATAAAAACAATTCTGCTATTTCTATTTAGAATATTTTAGCACACATACAGAAGATGCAAACGCATTGAGCATTTCTCCCATTGCAATTCACCGGTCAAATTTCGGTGAAAATTTTTATATATGTATTGTCACCGGGGTTTTAAGTAAGTTTGCCAAATTTCAGATCTATAGGAACAGCGGCAACAGAAATGGCCGAGAAAATATTTAAATAGATATACGCCAAGTAAAATTAATAGAAGGGTTTTAAAAATAGAAAACCGAAAAGTGATCGCTACACCCGACCGCTTTACTAAGACTAGATATGACACGAATTGTTTAGTTTTACATAAGTAAGTAAACCCCACAACAACTCAGAAAATCCTTCCCAAACAATTATTCCAGATCAACCTTCTCTCTAAGACTCCACAGCGTCTTTTTTTATTAAACAATACTTTTTAATCAGCAGAGCTGGTAAATAGTGAAGAATTCCTACCCTTCGTTCAACGATGTACTTAATATGCCTCATCTACATTTTCCTATAGTCCACCTCCAAACCTAAAATCCTCACACATTAATTTTTTCCTAAGGAACAACTTCGGAATCCTTATTCGGAAATGGCCATTTTAAAACTTATAAATCCTTATCATTATCATCAACCACCCAATTCCGTTCACTACTGGATATACAGTAGCGCTCATAAGTAAAGTGCCACTCAATTTTTTAGCAAAAATTAATAAAAGTAAAACTTATTTCGCGAATTGTTGTATCATTCCTAAAAGTAAGTAGGCAAATACAGATTTTGACGTTTAATATTTAATATTGGTAATATCGCGAACAGTATATAAATATAATTATATTTACCGGAAATCGTCATCGAAACAACACTTCCCTGCGTATTTACGCGCAGGGAAATTGAATCTTACTGACTAGTCCGGTAATATTTAGTAACGCAGGTAACAATGACAATTTTCGGAATAACTATTGTTTGTAACTATGTAGTCAACAAATTGACAAACTTGATTTTAGCTCATTTTAAAAATGTTGTTCAATTAGTGTTTTAAAATTTCGATTTTTTACGATTTTCGGTAAAATTTAATACAAAATACGTCAGGAAAATGTCTCACTTTACTCGGAGCTCTAAAATACTCGGCACGAAGTGCCTCGTATTTCAACATTGCTCCTCGTCAGTAATACATCATTTTCCTGACTTTCATGTAAATAACTATTTATTCAGCGTCCAAAAGTAAAGTGCCATATTCTTTAAAACGTCAAAAACTTAAAATAAAATTAATTTTTTGGAAATAAACTTGTTAGAGTAGTTGCTTAAACAGTAAGAATCAGGGTAAAGATGAAAGAATATTCCGAAGATCTGAAAATGCGATTTTGAAATCATGGAAAAATGGAGACTCATTAAGGATAGCAGAACGCCGATTTGATGTACCACATCAAACTATAGGTCGTTGGATTCGTAAAATAAACCAACATGGATCAGTGGCCAATCAACCAAGAACAGAGCGACCACCAAAAACAACCAAACGGGAAGATAAAATTATCGTTCGTGATGCGGTAAAGAATCCTCGTTTAACGGCTACCGAAATTGTTCGTGATTTTAACGAGAATCGCGAAGATAATATTAGTGTTTCGACAGTGAAACGTCGACTGAAGTCAGCTGGACTATTTTGTAGGCGTCCTTCTAAGAAACCACTAATTTCAAAGAAGAATCGGATAGCCCGATTAAAATTTGCCAAAGATCACTTAAACTGGGGAGCTCAAGAATGGTCTAAAATTCTTTGGAGCGACGAGAGCAAATATAATTTGTTTTCCTCTGATGGTATTAAGTATATTTGACGTCCAAAAAATAAAAGACATGATATTAAGTATCAGGTTCCCACTGTAAAACACGGCGGTGGAAATGTCATGGTGTGGGGCTGCTTTTCCCGTGATGGTGTTGGACCTATGCACTTAATCGATGGTATTATGGATCGGTTTATGTATGCTGACATATTAAAAGATCACATGCTACGACATGGGAAGAGAAAAATGCCACGCAACTGGATATTTCAGCAAGATAATGACCCGAAACATGCTTCAATGCATGTGAAAGGTTACATGGCGAAGGCTAATATCCGCCTACTTGAGTGGTCTAGTCAGTCTCCTCACTTAAATCCTATAGAGCATTTGTGGGAAGAGCTCGAGCGACAAATTAGAAGTAGGACATACCAAAATAGGAGTCAGTTATTGGAAGCTTTAAGGAGAGAATGGCAAAAGATACCATTGGAGCGTTTAGTCAAGCTTGTTGACTCTATGCCTTCCCGATGCAAAGCAGTTATAGCCGCAAAAGGTTATGCAACAAAGTATTAATTGTTTTTAATCTTTATATTTTCAATAATGTACTTTAGATTTTGTTTTAAGTGCTTTAAATAATACTTTATTATAAGCAAATATTTCCTATTTTTTGTTTTTTAAATTTTTACTTGTTTATAAAATTTTCCAAATAATTTTAATTATGTGTTATAATTCCAAGGTATTTAAAGAATAAATTTTGAAAAATTAAACAAAAAATTTTGAAATTTAAAAAAGTTATTGCAAAAAAACGAAGTGGCACCTTACTTATGAGCGCTACTGTAGATTTCAGCTCTCCAATTCTCTCTATGTTGTTTCACTTGCATCCAATTTCCGGAATTTTTCCTGTAATTTTCTATCCATCTAATAATAGTACGTGGCCTTCCCTGGCTTCTTTACGTATCTGTAGGTCTCCACTGAAATAGCTGTTTTAATCCATTGCTCATCCTTTGTTCTTGCAACGTATCAAACCTAGTTCCATTTCAGCCACGCCACTCTCTCGATGACATCTTGCACTTTTGTGGTTTATCTGATCTTCTCGTTGGTGATTTTATCTCAGAAATATTCCACGTTTTGTGCGCTCCATGGCTCGTTGAACTACTCTGATAAGTATTCACCGGTAGAACACATTGGTTGTATACTTTTCATATCAGCAACATTGGTATTTGGTTCTCCTATTTTTAAAAAACTAAAAAACTATTTTTTCGGCTTCCTTGCCCGAACCACTAGGAAATTTTGTGAATTTATTTTGTAGAGAATTTTATGATCTTTAATTTTTAGTGGAATGGTAATTTTCAATAAAAATTGAATTAATCAAAACATTTCATTTCATATGCAAAACACCGCATTGTAGGTGCTAAAATTCCCAATTGTAGAAGGGACAGGGAAAATTTTAGAGAATTTATTATTTTCGGCTTTCTTGGCTGGACGAATGAAACCATGGTTTTCAAATTAGTGCAATTGAAACACACGCCTTGTACGCCATGATTTCGTTTTAAAAAATTATTGAAAATTGAATTTTTTGTTTTAAAAAAATATTGTTCTATGTAAAAAAATTTTAAAATTTATTTATTGCTACACTAGCATGTAGTATGTATATGTCTAGTGTAAAATTTGCAAAAATAGCAAAATTTGTTATCGTATTTTATAAGTTCAATGTTTTATAATGGAGACCATTTAAAAACATAGTGTAAGAAAAGTGTTTGTTTAATTATAAAATTAAGTTTAGGTTTTAAGTCATAGTCAAAAAATTTCTAATAGTAATCAACCTTGACAATGATCATTCCTGAAAATGAAAAATTGAAATTGAAGATATGCATAAAAGTGAAGCTCTTTGTTTTATAACGTATGGGTTTGTCCGAGAATTATTATTATGATGCTGATTTATTATTACTATTAAGTTTAAAATTATTGTTGTTGTTATTTCGTTAAATATGCGCAAAAATTAACAGATTCATTATCTACAGAATTATTTGTATTGTAATAACAGAAATTCATAATTGGGTGTTAATATTATGAATCCATTGTCTCATTGTTATGGTTTTATGGATGCCCAAGTCAATATTTTGTGCCCACCATCTATACAAAGATATTGGGATGTTTCTTCTTATCGACAACTTATACAATTAAATATTTAATTTAATCAAATTTTCAATATTTATAGGAAACGCTTTATATCTTTATAAGGATTTGGTAGCGCACAACGTGCACGGACTTTAACCGGTTCCAATCGAGTACATATAATTGTATATAAGTTTCGAATGTACATTTAAAAGGATATACTGCATTGCGTGGTCGTGTTATATACGGTTATTAATTTTAATGTTACTTTGCACATGTTTATGTTATTAAAATGGAAGTGATGTTTCATGAAGCCTCGACTAATACACCTTGTGAAACGTGCGGAAGAAGTGAATCGGAAAGTAGAGTTGTTAAGGAAAACTGTGATGATGAAGAAAATTGTGTTAGAAGTTTCACACGGTTTCCTCAAAAGGATCCAATACATTTATTGTTTGAAAAAATTAACTATACAGCTAAATTAGGATTTAGAAAAGGTAGGTTTTTAAACTAGAAAATTTGTTGTTATTGTTATAAATTAATTAATTAAATAATATTTGAACTTTAAACACTGCGGTGCATTGAATTGATTAATTTCTGAATATGTTATTGAAATTTTTTCAAATTAAAGTCCACTGATTTAAATAAGTATAATGAATATGAAGTAAGTGTAAGGCTGTCATAATTTTGAAAAAAAAAAGATTTAAAATTAATATATTATAAAATACATGAATATGCATTGTAACGAAAGTTGTAGCGGAATAATTAAAATTATAGAATATTTGATTGAATAATCCAATTTCGCAAAACATGAGGATTTTATACGATTGATCCTTATAATTAATCAGTAATTAAATTTTTAATTTGCAATTATTATCATTTACTTATTTAATTTTTAAAATCAAAGTTCAAAAGTTTATTAATTACCTAAAAATTACTCATGTGCATTAAAAATTGCTGATTTTAATCTAATAATTAAATCTGAACAAATTTGTCGATCCATAAAACAATAAATTAACAAATTATTTTTAAGAAATATAAAAAGTTACGCAATATTATTGCACAATATTTTCAGGGGAAAAAGAAATTTTGCACAATGTCTATGGAAGATTTTCGTCTGGCCAGCTGATAGCCATTATGGGGCCTTCTGGTGCTGGAAAGAGTTCACTTTTAGATGTTATAAGTGGCTACAGGATATCAGGAATTCAAGGAACGGTGTACACAAATGGACGTCCCCGTGATTTAAATGCTTTTAGAAAATTGTCCTGTTATATAACTCAAGATGATCGACTCCAACTCCTTTTAACAGTTTGGGAAAACATGTCACTAGCAGCAGATTTAAAACTAGGATTCAAAATACCTCAGATGGAAAAGGACGATATTGTAAGTTAAAAATATAATTACGCTATGCAGGCCATTAACGTGCTATTTGAAAATGTTATAATTATTATTAAACCGAGGTGCAGTATTACGATAACGATCTAATTAATTCAGTTGCATTTTGATGGTCTAATTGGTATAATTGAAATAAAGACTTTCGTGGAATAGAATTATCCTATTAGAGTAGAAATGCATCAAAGCGAAAGTATGTTATGTACTTCATCAATAATTTTTTCGCTAAATAATTACTTAACTTTCAAAACCATTATAAGAGAAAGTAATTTTACTATAATTGCTTTAATTTTCATCAACTTTTCAAGGTTGGTTTAAACCTGTAGTATTATTAACGTTTAATTATTCAAATTGTCGTCAATTTGAGTACTTACTTATTAGTCGATTTTATGTTCTCATCTGAAATGAAGAAAATGGTAAAAAGAGATAAAAATCACCTAAAACTTTCATCTACAATTTTGTGTCCCCTTTAAAATATCCAATTAGATTACTATGTACATATCTTCAGATTAAGGAAACAAAATTTTAATTTATTTGCTAACATAATTATATTATTAAATTAAACTTTCAGACGTCAATTTGATAAAACTTAGTGGATATTCTTCTTTTTCTGCACTTTCAGAAATATTAGGCTTGGTTGCCTGTCTCTCCAGATTTTCTTTGCAAGTTGAATCATTCCATTCTATATATTCCAAATATACCTTAGATATATCTGGGAACCATTTTAAAACATGAATCGATTTACACGATGAATTTTGATGATTCTCTTTTTTGATTTTGCAAATTGTAAATATTATAAACCGCACATGGAAACTTATCTATTTGCTTGTTATCTGACCCATGACCATTGACTTTTCTACATCAGCTGTACAAGTAGGACAATTTAGATTAAAAAAACGAAACAAATAAACTTGGATTTTGTTTGTTTCGTTTGGTAGTTTGGAAATTACTTTATCAATTTTATTTTGTTTACGTTCAACTTACACAATATTTGAAATTCCCTTCCATATCTTCATATTTGCTAATCGAAACTCAATTTATGAAATGAAAATGAATAGGTCAAAATTTTTTTCAGCTTAGAGAAATTCTGGATACACTTGGATTAGAAACAGCTATCCATACAAGAGCTGGACGTTTATCTGGTGGTCAAAAAAAGCGTCTCTCCATTGCTTTGGAATTAATTGACAATCCGTTAGTTTTATTTTTGGACGAACCCACGACGTAAGTACGAAAGCTCTGACGCACAAAATATGTTATCAAATACAAGATATTTTGTGTATCTTACTGGGGTCAGTAATTACTACTATTAGTAAATACAATAAGTATGACCATAACTGATTATTTGAAAATCAACTGATAAAATTTTTCGTTTGTCAATACATTGCTGTGTAAAGTTTGAGAATCTAGTTTGAACCTTACCTTTAAATAACGCTTAAAGTATTTTGCAATTTTTTTCAATTATCAACAAAGTCCTTTAATTAAATTGGGTGCTTGAGAATACAATACCTTATAGCGCGCATGTAGTAATCTAGATTTTTATAGATTATGTTGATAAATTCGAAAATCTAAAGGTTCAGTTTAATATTATAATTATAAAACAAATATTTGCGTCATTAATCTTAGATTATCAGAAAATTTGAGATAGTATCCTTGCTAAATTATTAATATAAAACAATTTTATTGATTTCAAAGTTTAAGATACCGCTTGTCCTTGTCCACTTGTAAAATTTATCAAAATTATATTTCTTTTTGTTGGATTTAATAGTTAATAATTACTAAGAAGTAATAACAATAATAATAAAAATTGATTTTACAAGACTTACAATGAACGAAATCAAAATCATAACGGTGGTATATACCAGGTGTTAAATTTTAAATTAACAAATTATACAAATCAAATTATTTTTATAAGTTATTGGTAAAATTACCGATATTATTATTACTCATGAGAATAATTTGATTTGTATTATTTAAAATATTAATTTCAAAGATCAATAATTTCTATATTTTAAAGGTGTAATTTAATGTACATCATTTAGGATTATCTGTTATGCGGTTATACTTTCACTTTAGCATTCGATTTCCTTGTTAATATATTTATTGTTATCTTCAATAATAAATTTACAACATTCATTTAAATTAACGGAGCTGCTACGAGTATGAAACTTTCACCATAAAAATAATAATCTCTAATTTATTTTTAGAGCTTGTTTTGTCAAGTTATCCGCTTTCTTCACAATTGCGTGTAAAATGCATGATAATATATTGATTTTTATTTAAATTGTTAAACTGTCCACAATATGGTTTGGTGTGTCCCTAGCAGGGTTACTGAGCGAAAATTTCGGTTCCTCATCGCGAACCCTAAGCTTTTTAAACACTTTAGTTGTTTTTAGCGTGGTATCCAAACCATGCTAAAAAAATAATTAAAGCAATCAACACCATATAATTATATTATTTTATAATATCCTTTACATCACAAAATGTCTTACCTACTGTTTAGTAATAATATTATTAATTCTTTTAGAGGCCTAGATAGTTCCTCATGCAGTCAGTGCATAAAATTGTTACATGATTTGGCTAAACAAGGCAGAACCATTATTTGTACAATTCATCAACCTTCAGCATCCTTATTTCAAATGTTCGACCAAGTTTACGTATTAGCGGAAGGAAATTGCATGTACCAAGGAACATCCGAAAAAATTATACCATTCTTAGAATCCGTCAACTTACCTTGTCCGATGTACCACAATCCAGCCGATTACAGTAAGTTACCACATCAACGTCCCTTGATTTTTTAACAACATTTTGGAAAATTACAGTTATCGAATTGGCATGTGGGGAATACGGTAAAGATAAAATAGATTTAATGGTCGAAGCGATGAAGAACGGCAAAAATCTAGAATGGTTTGAAAAACCAGATCAATTACCAAGTCTCAAAAAATTAAGAGGTTTGTTGATGCCTAAACTGGAATGTTCAACTAATTGAAACTGACATTTTAGAAACACACAGAGCAGATCCTAAACAGGAAAAAACAGATCAATTGGAAGGTACATCGCAATGGAACCAACTTAAAATAATGCTCCGTCGGGGTTTCTTGAAAGCCAAAAGAGATTCGGTGAGTTGTCATTTTAAGAATTTTTCTTCTTTACCTGCAATTTCTTGTTCTTCAGACACTCACGTATATGAGAATTGCGGTTAACATACTGGTGGGTCTTTTATTTGGAGTAATTTATTGGCAAGCAGGTGAAGATGGAGGAAAAGTGTTAGATAACTACAATTTGCTATTTTCGATTTTAATGCATCATATGATGTCCACAATGATGTTAACCATTTTAACCTGTAAGTAATTAATTGATGCCTATTAGTTCTGTAAATTTACCTAATTTATTTGTAGTTCCAACTGAAATGACAATCCTCACAAAGGAACACTTCAATCGATGGTATTCTCTTAAAGTATACTACGCTTCCATCACGTTAGTCGATATTCCATTATCGGTAAAACTCTAAATTTTTATTAAGCCAAATTTAAAATACATTGCAATATTATTTTCAGATTGTTTGTTGTCTGTTATTTTCTTTCATAACTTACTGGATGACTGGTCAACCAATGGAATGGTCTCGACTATCAATGTTTACAGTAATTAGTTTGTTAACAGTGTTCGTAGCTCAAAGTTTTGGTTTGATGATTGGGGCTGTTTTCAATGTTGTGGTTAGTATCAACGCAAACTTTTGTAATCTTCAATCTAAGCTTTTATTTCTTAGAATGGAACTTTCGTGGGACCCGTGTTATCTGTGCCCATGATGATGTTTGCTGGATTTGGAGTTACTTTGCGAGACCTACCTCCTCACTTATACTGGGGGAGTTACATTTCATTTTTAAGATATAGTTTGGAAGGAATCGTATGTGCTGTTTATGGTTTAGATAGACCAACACTTTGGTGTCCAGATGATGACTACTGTCATTACAAGTATCCCAAAAAGTTTTTAAACGAAATTGCAATGAAGGGGGATCAATTTTGGAACGACATGATAGCTTTACTTTTAATGCTGTTTTTCTTTAGAGCTCTTTCTTATGTATTGCTGCGATGGAAATTAATGTCGGTGAGATAATCTAGGAAATTGTTTGTTGTCAATGTCAGAGTTTTTTCTTCCTACATTCATGGCTGTGTTTATTACAATTGCTAAGTCACTTTAAATCCAAAATTATTACTATTGGCTTTATAAATACTAATAATTGGTCGAATGTTAAATTATATTTATTAAACTAACAGCCACTAAACGGAAGGGTATATTCGGCAACGATTTTTAATATGCAAATACATTTAAATACCTACAATAACTTTAACTTTAATAACTTAACAATACTTTAAAAATTTAGTTGTGTTATTTTTATGAAAATAGATCCTCAAGATATTCTTTGCCATGTGACATTTTCAGATTTTTTAGCAACTCATTTCCATGTAATTAAATCAGAAAATTTTTATTTAATTCTTTCACTACATGTAAATGAGTTACTCTAAAAACATCTAACCATGCCATATCGCCTAGACCATAAACCATACGGAACGAATTTTCGTAAAGAAACTTTAGCAAAATTTTTTATGTCGGTACCCCATTATGGTTAACATTATTAATCAACCCTTCTATGCAAAAAAAAGTTAGAATTAAAAATTACAATAATTAAGTAAGGACCTAAATATTAAATACAAGTTTTCAATAATATCGGCCGTAGTAATTATTTCAAAATCTATTTATTAAGACACTATAGATATTATTAGCACATTTAAAATTGTGTATTGTGATAATCTATCAATTTTTCTAGTAAATGTTAGAAACATTTTTACAGTGTAAGTTATACTATGTACCTTAAACAGAGTAATTACAATTAAAACTGTTATTATTTATATTACTATCTACTTGAATATTTTTAAGGAACTTATAAAACATAATAATGCAAATTATGAGTAGACTGTAATAAATAATGTAATTGCAATGCAATCGTTTTCAAATAAGGAATAAAGTTAGCAATAATTTATTTAATATTGGTATCTATTTTATCCAAAGAAGCTTTCATCCAATTTTTTTGGAAACCAGAAAACTGAACGCTGGCTAACATAGACGCAGACGCATCTGGGTACAGATCCAACTGGACTGAATTTAATCTCACTGCCTGCTGAAATACCGAATGATCACAAATGTAGAGGCTGAGATCTCCGTTCGTTACATGTTATTTTCTGGTGTCCACACATTTTAATTTTGTTTGTTTATTTATTTAATTATCTCGTCAGGATTAGGTAGATACTCTTCCTGTCCTAAACCGTTCTATCATTGTAGAATTAGACAGTAGCGGCTCGTGACTTGCTTCAATGGAAGGACACGAAATTTAAATAAACAATAAAATATTACTTCTTTAGTTGTTTTAAAAATATCAATACTCTTCATTTCCAAATAAAATACTAATGTCAAAAATAAAAGGGGGAGGTAAAACTCAAAACCAGCATTTTTTCTTCTATACGCGTCTGATAAGATCGATATATACATATTATATGTAATTGTAAATCCTAGCTGTGACTTCCTTAAATTAATGGTTTTAATTCATGCAAACATATAACTTTGCCTTGACGCAATCCTGTATGGGGTTATGAGTGAAGAATTAACCCAAGACGCACACCGAGACTTTCCAAACCAAGTCCTTTATACGCCCAATTGAAATTAGGGCTTCCATTGTACAGCAATGTACTTTTAGTTCTTTTAATTCTTTTGTTTGTATTGGTGTTCAAACCATTTATTCCGCTTTCCTATTTACGTTGTCTGTTGGTAACTTTTTGGGCTTGACCAGGTGCTTCGAAAACGAAACTATCTGTCGGGTGCTGTTAAAAGAGAGAAGACATGCTTCATTAAATATACTCCCATTCCAAGGCGAACTTGTTTAGATGTTTTTCTTACCTGGCACCCAAATAGTAACCCTAACTTCGAGTAACTGAAGATGCTAATATTTTCTGATATATTATCAACAGGATTAACTACTGTTTCTACAGATAGATGGTTTGCAACCGACTGTGTCGTACTAATAAAATAAAAATTTTGGAATTTAAATGCCTCAAAAGATGGAGTTCCTAGGAAATGGACTCTTTTTTGTTTTTGTTATAGTTTATTAGCCTCGATACTGCAGCAGAACAACTAACTTTTTGAAGTAAGTTTTTCGCAACAGTTTTTGATATTGATTAAGCTTTCATTTGATATAAACTTTTGATTATATCGGCAAGGAAATACAACTTATGGCTTTGGGTTATTAGTTGTTCAGTAAACCACTTCATTCTACTGTTATACTTATTAGCCCTACTGTTAGGCAATGTCTGCACTCTTTCGGTAAAGCGATCGGATCGGCAATATTGACTTTTTAATGAATTTAAAACCATATATTACAGGGGGTTGTTTCGTACATTTAACTTTCCACAGGTTTTCCGTTTATTTTCTTTCTAATTTTCCTTAATTTTCTTCCCTGGGGTTGGGTAGGTTTTGGTTCTTATCTGTGTTGTTCTGTTTAATTCCAGTTACTTCCTGGTATGTCAGCTTCGGATTATTCGCCCTCGCTTTCAGCCTGTAATGTCCTGTTTTAACTTCTTAACTAAAAAGTGGATGCCATGATATGGCATCTTTTTCTTATGGCATCTCTTCCTGTTCTTCCTTGTATAAATAACACTCCAGTATTCTATGTATAGGCTCGTCGGGTATCCCGCATTCCGGACATAGTCCGTCTTCCGACTTCCCTAATCGCTTAAGGTGCTAGCCAAACTCGCCATGCCTGGTGAAGTTACTCGGACCAACCAGATGTGTTGGAATTATAGCGATAATGTCGAACTTGCTCCTATCAACAAAATCGAAAAACATGTGGAAGTCTGAAAGTAAAGATCGAATTTTAACATGAGCAACAGAAAAACCATTGAGCTCGATCGGATCAATAACGTCATCGTGAAAACACACCGACAGAACATCAGACGCACAACACGGATAAAAATTTTGGCTTAATTCGCTGTTAGCCCCCGCAACGGTGCTCCCCTAAACAATTAACATCGCCTCTTAGGAGAATCGGGCTACTATCACCTGATTTAAGGTGATAAAAATCTCGAATTGAGGTCTCCCTCGGCCAAACCCTGACATTCAAGAACTTCGGCATGTCTGACTCCGATATCGAGATCTTAAATGAGTAATAGTATATGTTCGAAGTTAAACCTTCGCACATCACATCCTCAACCCCTACGACATCCCTGACAAGGCCTACCACTGCACTGACAGTGGTGCCAGAAGCAAGGTTATTAATATGAAACCAATTTCGGCAAATAGTACCCGAAATCGTAAAATCACCACCGGAGCCCCAAACGCGAGGACGCTCACGGACGCTACGCCGCGAGCGAACAACGCTCGAACCCCCAACCGGAGACTGAGTGTTCAATGTAGGAACAGTATTCAGAGGTACCTTCGCGACCCCATCAGACCGGGACCGACTCCTCACTCCAGCAACATAAGAACGAACAGTAGGCTTCCCTGTCCGATCCACCACGATATTCACAACAAAAATCACAGCATTCATCAGAAGGTCAAAGAAATATGGCGGAAGGGTTGTAATCAGCAAGGAAGAAGTAAAAGAAACAGGGAAAAGTTGTGTTCAATACCTCTTTTATGACAATAGGCCAGAACTCCCCTAGTTAAACTGCAAAACTGGGCCAAGCATCCTAACTGATGAAGTATAATCTGTCATAAAATCAATAAAAAAAATTAAAGCATCGGTCCTGAAGAAGTGTATGCTGATTTTCTAGAGCTTCTTAATGGAGATAGCGTGAAGTGACTGGCTTCAGTGTTTAACCGGATGTAGAACTCTGGAAATAGCCCTCATGAATGGCTTCTGTCGGAGTTTGTTATATTGCCCAAAGAACCTGGATCTAAGACGTGCGACAATAAGCCCTGTGAGCCATCTCCTTAAGGTTTTTCTCAATGTAATCCACAAAAGAATATACAATATACTATAAATAATACAGTAGGTACACGTGAAGCTCTTTTCAGCGTCCAGGTTCCATTTCAGCGATGTAAAGACATTAATTTTAACATCTATAACAGTTTAAATTTAAAAAATTTTAAAAGATATTGGATTAGGTAATAATGATCTAGGAGTCACCGTTAGCTTTCACCGGAATCAAACCTCCAAAACAGCACAGAATATATAAACATTTTACGAGGAATACGGCTTTGGGAAGTTTAATCTAATATGCAGATGTCCTATTCGCACATAGTCAGTGTTCACTGTTCTCCTATACGGTGTAGAGTCATGGACCTTGACGGAAGGGATAATTACAAGATTGAATGCGTTTGAAAAGTGGCTTTATCGTAAGATGCTGCAAGTATTATGGATCGACCAGGTCATAAATGTGGTTATTCTGTAAAGAATTATGAAAGAGAAAGAAAGATTGGTCACCATAAAAACAAGAAAGCTAGAATACATTGGACAAATTATGCAAAATGAGAGCAGATTCCATATACTGCAGTCCACGGTACAAAGAAAAGTGCTGGAAATGAGAAGTGTCGGAAGATCATAGCTCAAGAACCTTAGAACTTGGTTCTCTATGACTACCACTCAGTTATTCAGGACAGTGGTTAATAAGATGATCATAGTCATAAGAAGAAGAATAGATAACACTTACATTCAAGCTAATTATTACATGAATTGTTCTCGTAAAGGATTTCTTGAGACGTCAACAGATCATTCCAATTTGTTTTCCAAAACCAATATGAATGTTTTTGTTTTGTTTTTTGTACTTATAATTAATTTTTTTATTTCTCATTTTTCTAATTATTTTCAACGTCCGGTCCTCTACATAACTTGCCTACAAGGTAGTCCACCTTTCTTTCGTGCTTCCCACAATATTTTAAAGATACCAATCACACCCGACTCTCGTCTCCTATCGGGTCGTGGTATGCCGTGATACTGTCACAACCTGTCATTCGCCTTTTTGTGCTTCCACTGTGTGTACACGACTTACGTAAGTAATTTCATATTATAATTTCTCCTTAGATAATATGGGTAAATCTAAACATAAGCATCGCTCCCGTAGTAGGGACAACGATGCTAATGCAGATATGCTTAAACGCATTAGAAAACTGGAAAAAATGTTGGAACAACGAAATACTAGGAGTGAATATGTGCACAGATCCCGTTCGCCATTATCGCACAAGAATGTGCGACGTAGACGTTCTCCTTCCTTAAAGGAAAACATCGAGCGCGGATCACGTCATACTAGCCTCGCTACAGGCGATAGGTTAGAATCAAGTGTAGATCGCATTCCGAGTGAAGCGGCAAACACTGCATGGGGAGATCGCAGCCCGGGTGGCTCGGATCCTCTTTCAGAGCAATCAGAATCGAATAGTCCTAAATGGGATAATAGAAATCAGGACACCCTGATTTTACAGGACAAAGAAACAGAGGACGATTTATCACATATACTGGGCGCAGACCCAGACCTATCCAGTGATTCCTCAGATGCCATTCACGAGGGGCTGGCAAAACGCTGGGCCATCACAATAACCAAGGGTACTGATAAGGAGTCACAGAATTTGCTCTCTAACACCTACAAATCTCCTAGTAATTGCAAAAGCTTAACAGCGCCTTTACTAAATCCTGAAATTTCAGCGATTTTGTCCCAGGCCCAATGTAACAGGGACGAGGCGCATAGAGACAAACAAAACCAATTAGGCAGGGGTTTGTCCGCTCTAGCTAAAAGCATTAATATACTTATGAATGAATCGGAAAAAATTCCGAAGGAATCAAAAGACAAAATCTTGACCACTCTGTGCGATTCCGGCCAGATTTTCACGAATTTGTTCTATGATCTTTCAATGACCCGACGAATGTTAATCGCTCCTTTATTAAATAAAAATATCAAATCAATTGTGGAACAATCTCCTCCAAACGTTTTGCTTTACGGGTCAAACCTACACGAAAAGATCAAGGAAGCAAAATCTCTCGAAACGGCCGGCAAGGACCTTAAATCTTACAGTGGTCCTCAATCGTCAAAAATGGTGGATCGAATCCAAAGAGGGGGGGGAGCCCATAATAGGGGGCAGGTAAGACCCACCTACAAACAGTTAAACAAGTATCGCCCGGTCCGTCGCCAGAGGGAGGCGAGACCCTTGAAAGGGCAAACCCCGAGGGAAGACAAGAGGGACAGATTCAACAGGCGGTTTTAAATCAGGTAAGTTGTTTTGCGGGAAGGCTGTCACACTTCTATGAAAAGTGGACCTCTATAACCTCCAATGCTGTAATTTTGGAGTGGATTAGGGGATACAAATTACCTTTCATTGCGACACCGAAGCAACCCGTTGCGCCTACTGTTCCTAGGAGGGCCCCTACCGAAACGGCGGAAATGCATAACGCCATAATCGAACTAATAAAAAAGGGCGCCATTAACAAATGTAAAGCTCACCCGAACCAATTTATTTCTAGAACCTTTTTGGCAAATAAACCAAACGGAAAAAAGCGTTTCATATTAAATTTAAAACAGCTAAATAAAATTATCGAGACCCCCATTTTAAAATGGAAGACACTAGAACTGTCTTAAGACTAATTCAAAAAGATTGGTTCTTAGGGTCAATCGATTTAAAAGATGCATATTTCCTCGTAGCCATCCACCCCGATGACAGGAAATACCTTAGATTCCAATTCGGACACGGCTTATATGAATTTTCATGCCTGCCGTTTGGCTTATCGTCGGCTCCGTATGTTTTCACGAAGTTAATGAAACCCATTGTCCAAAATTTACGATCTAGGGGTATCACTTGCGTGAATTACTTGGACGACTTCTTAATAATGGGGAAAACCTTCGAAGACTGTCTTAAAAATTTAAAAACGACCCTCGAGATCCTCGGAAATTTAGGCCTCACCATAAACAAAGAAAAAAGCCAACTAAACCCTAAACAACAATGTAAATTCTTGGGGTTCATTTTAGATACAAAGTTCTTAGTAATCAAACTTCCTAAAGAAAAAAGACAAAAAATAAAAGCATGGATTCGTTTTTTCCAATCCAAGGAACGCTTCAAAATTCAGAAATTCGCACAATTCATTGGCATTTTGGTATCAGCATGTCCAGCCATTAAGTACGGTTGGCTTTACACAAAGATTTTCGAGCGCGAAAAACTTAAGGCACTAAGACTAAATAACGGAAATTACAACGCATTCATGTACCAACCGAAAGATATCATGCCTGACCTAATTTGGTGAGCAAAAAATATCGATACGGTTTATAATGATATAAAATACGATACTTTTGAGAAAGAAATCTTTACTGACGCGTCACTCTCGGGCTGGGGAGCTTGCTCAGGTAACGAACGAACCCACGGTTGGTGGACCGCGGAAGATAAACACAGGCATATAAATTTCTTAGAACTAAATGCCATATTCTTAGGTCTACAATGCTTCGCTCGAGACCTAAGAAATTGCAATATCCCTATAAGAACTGATAACACCACGGCAATGGCGTGCGTGAATCGCATGGGAAGCGTACAACATGCCCTCTTAGGTAATATGTCTAAGAGATTGTGGCAATGGTGTGAGAACCAAAACATTAGGTTGGTAGCTTCTTATATTAGCTCCAAAAACAATTGGCAAGCAGACCAAGAGTCTCGAACTCTGCCTTCGGAAACGGAGTGGTCTCTAGCTCAATCGGCATTCCAAAAAATAGTCACAAAATTTGGGCATCCCCAAATAGATTTATTTGCCTCTAAGGACAACTACAAATGTCCTACCTATGTATCCTGGCTTAGAGATCCAGGAGCGGTAGCCGTAGACGCGTTCACTATGTCGTGGGAAAAACAGTTCTTCTACGCATTTCCGCCTTTCTCGTTGATTTTACGAGTTATCCAAAAAATCATCCAAGATAAAGCGTCAGGTATAGTAGTAGTACCGCAATGGGAGTCGCAACCTTGGTATCCACTTTTCAGGGAATTAATGTCAGCCACCCCCATAATATTCCCACCAGACACTAACTTACTCCTTTCGCCCTACAGACAGGATCAACATCCTCTAGCAGAGAACCTTACCCTGGTAGCCGCCAGATTATCAGGAAGGCCCTCAAACTAAAAGGGACTCCAGAATGCGCGCTGGAGACAACCCTACAGTCTCTATCAAGTTCCACCATGCAGCAGTACAATAGCTCGTACAAATCATGGTGGAACTTCTGTCAGGAAAAGGACATATCACCATTCCAGGGTCAAGTAGAGGACGTAATAAGCTTTCTACAACATCTACTGGACACCGGAAAAAACAGATATGGATCGTTCAATTCTCACAGATCAGCGCTAGCATTAATTCTCCAGATCAACTTGGGAAATAATCCAATCTTAACTCGGTTTCTGAAGGGCATCTCTAGACTGAGACCTCAGAAACCAAGGTATGATTGTACTTGGAGCCCCCAGGAGGTATTAAATCTATTCATTAATACCACAGAAGACAACCTCATGTTCGCTTCAAAGAAACTAGTGACGCTATTGGCACTAGTAACGGGTCAGAGATTACAAACTATCAGTGTAACAAGAATCTCAGGCCTACTAGAATCTGAATCAGGCTTTCAAATCCTTATTCCGGACAGAATAAAGACCTCCGGAATTAATAAGACGCAGCCATGCCTCACGATACCTTACTTCAGCGAAATGCCAAAATTATGCGCGGCTTCCGCCCTAAAAGAATACTTAAAGAAAACTGAAAAAATACGACCCAAAGACTGCGATTTTCTGTTTATTACGGTCAAAAAGCCACACAGGAAAGCAACGAAACAAACCTTAAGTCGATGGGTCAAAGACATACTAAAACTAGCCGGCATAAACACGGACAGGTTTAAACCGCATTCGACGCGCCATCATGCTTCAACTTCAGCAGCTCTGAAACAGGGCGTGTCGGTAGACATCATTCTGAAAACAGCCGGGTGGACAAAAGACTCTTCTACTTTTGCACGGTTCTACAATCAACCCTTAGTGGAAAACGATTCTTTTGCTACCAACATCCTCAACCTAAACAAGGATCAGCGTGTTTAGCTATATAATAGTTTAAGGTTTGAAAATACATGATGTAACCCATTGAGAGTTCTATTTTCTTATGTATAATCAAAATAAAATAATGGTTCTACAAGTAATTATACAATCATGTTTTCTTGCAACCAAACATCTTTAAACATCTACCTTGTAGGCAAGTTATGTAGAGGACCGGACGTTGAAATATAATTAATCAATCAAACGAACTTACCTGTGAAGTTCGATTGTAATTATATGAAACGTCCGGTCCGAATACATAACTACCCTCCCAACCCAACCCGCTAGGTTGCAAGAATCTGCTACACATCCTTTAAACTCAACGAATGACAGGTTGTGACAGTATCACGGCATACCACGACCCGATAGGAGACGAGAGTCGGGTGTGATTGGTATCTTTAAAATATTGTGGGAAGCACGAAAGAAAGGTGGACTACCTTGTAGGCAAGTTATGTATTCGGACCGGACGTTTCATATAATTACAATCGAACTTCACAGGTAAGTTCGTTTGATTGATTAATTATTTAGCATTATTTATGTACTATACCTATTGATTGTGTTGTAATGTTTCGATGTTTTGTAAATTCTACATGTTATTTAAGTATTACAATCTTAATGTTATCCAAGTGATAACCCGAATTCATAGTTTAACTTCACGCTAGGTTCACACCGATTGTAATCATGATCGTCAATTTAATTCTAAAATTGAAATATTTATATTTGAATTTAAATAAGGTTCGACAGGCGTCCAAGCAGAGGGCGCTTCGTATTTGTGCTTGTGTACAAAAATAGATTTAATGCTGTGGTAAGTTATCTTGTACTGAAATGGAATGTAAATAAAGAGCTGTTGGTATTTCGCATTAGTTTGGTGTATGCTTTACGAACTAATCCAAATTGTTTTTGTCAATATTATATTATAGCAAGACCTCATGTTTGATTTGGTAATTTAAAATTGTAAACAAACGCATTGCTTCAGCTGGAATACTTTCGCTTTAAATCAACAAAATATATTTTTGCTTAAATTTCTAAGATAATTTCGTGAAATAATAATTTCAATATAATCAAATTCGACACGATCATGACTTTGACCTACTTGAACGTGTTGCTATGATGTATAAACAAAATGAGAAACTTTTAATGCAGGTAGGAAACGTTTTCAGTCTAAATGTTCAGGGTTCTTCAAATTGTACAAAATTATTCAATAAATTTACCATTCAAATTTCTGTATTTTATTTAAACCTCATGGTTCATTAAGTGGTAGTCGAAACACGAAATGTTAGAAGGACGATACCACATAATTTAACATAATAATTCTCGTGTGATGACTTCAATCAATCAATATCGGGAACGGCTCTTTCTTAGATGGGTGACCGTTTGGATATAATACATGACGTTATCAAAAAATCTAGCCTGGTCAAAGTAATCGGACGAAGTGCTTACGCCCGAAAATAAATTATTTTATTGACTCATTTTAGATTGGACGCGCTGTATTTTGCCTATGTTGGAGTTACTTGCGGCTCCCCCCTAGGTAAAATAACACCCGTAAGTAATAATCCCCAGTGCGGCCTATGAGTCGCACAACCTTAGCAATCTCATACTAGACAGCTAAGTGGTAGTCAGATTTTATTATTTGAGAGGATAATTTAAAATTCACAGTAACTTTACGAAAAATAGTGAAGAGGCCTCTTGTGGTTGTCTCACGGTTTCCTTGAAGACCGTGATCTTACTTACATAAAATAATTTAAATTCCTCCTGTAAGTAGCCGAGTTTCCATGAGTGAATCTCGGGGGAATCCATGGGATCAATTGTTGCGAGTTTTTTTTTTCTATTTCAACTTAAGGGGATTTGTAGTTATGGTGCACGTCGCAACGGAATCGAAGAGAGGAACTTTCTTTGACATCTTGTGGTAAATCAAACCTGTTTGTTTACAGTGAGATAAGTTGCATTAATAATTTTGGTTGAATAATGGATTTTGAAATATTATTAGTCACTGTTTGCTTGTTTTTATTAATATATAAGCTGATCGTTTATACAGCTCCACCAAGCTAAGAAGAGCCCTGGAGGGGCGTGTCAGGCGCTGCTAAAATTTAAAATGTACACTCAGATGAAGAAATAAGTGTATTCTAACCTAAAAAGTACTTACTAAATAATATGTTCAATTTACTAAGTAAAATGATTTATTAAATATAACTACAAAGATTTGTTCTGAAAAGAACACAAAATAGAAATAACACGAAATCGAATTACACAAAAAATCACAACAAATGTAAACACACGCAATTATTTGTAACTTTTACAACAGAATGTACTTGAGAAATAATTCAACGTTCATTGGTTCATTCAAATTTTTATCAAATTAGTTGGCATATTTGCCGCGTCCTTTCTAAGCTTGGTGGAGCTGTATATTGCTTTTTCTGCTTGTAAAAATGTTAATACTATTTTCTTCTAAAATGTACCTATACCTTTAATAGGTGTTGGTAAACCTTTTCTTCTAGTATGTCTGTTAAACGTTTGAAGTTTTATTAAACACAGGGAAACTTGTGCTTAACGTACACTTTGAAGTAAACCAAATGGAGTATACTAAACTAAACTTTAAAAATTAACTAGTTAATTTATTATACTTCAGGCAAGCAACATTTTTAATTTTCATAACATCCGGTTTCCGAAAACAAGCGCATGTTATACAAAACCGTGCTAAAAATCATCTGTGAAAGATGTAAAAACGTTCAGAGGTACAAACGCCGACACGAACCATTATCTTGGTGGTGGCGACAATGATGCAAAAGATTAATAGACGATAGAAAAAAGAGAAAGAAGGAACAAGATGGGACTTAGAAAGCTAGATAACAAAGAAACAAGGAAGAAGTACATAGAGAGAGTAAGCGAGCAACTAACAGGTTCGGAAAAACAGTAGTGAAAGAAACTATAGATCAAAATACCCGAAAAATAAACAAAACATGGTTCTATGGGGTATGCAAAGAAAAATAGAGATAGAATCAAACCAGGGCCAAATGGTTAAAAACCGGAAATCTAGAAGATATGAGAAAGCATGCGGAAATGGAAAAAGAGGCTTATAAGATCTGCAAACAAAGAAAATACCTGGCTGAGCGATATGATGGTCGACCTAGAACAAGAAAGCAAAAGAAATAATACAAGA
Organism: Podabrus alpinus; assembly: GCA_932274525.1. Classification (NCBI taxonomy): domain Eukaryota; kingdom Metazoa; phylum Arthropoda; class Insecta; order Coleoptera; family Cantharidae; genus Podabrus; species Podabrus alpinus. The sequence continues at coordinate 58,145,282 of OW026457.1, read as the reverse complement.
AACTTTTACAGGAAATTAAACGAACAAAAAAGAACTTACAGAATAAAACCAGTAAACCAGTGAATGGCGAAGAAAGAATAAAAGAAATATGGAGAAATTACCTCCAAAAACTACTAAATAAGTCGTCGCCGTATGTATTGAGCACCCTTAATTAATGCGAATATTTCAATTTTTTGGACAGGAATTGGATGGTTAATGAATGCAAATGCTTTTTATGTTGTAAATATTTATTAAATTCAATATTTGGTTGCACCCCCTTTCGCTTTTATGACAGTTTGAACGAGTCCAGGCATACTACTCACTAGGTTAAAACAATCTTCTGCGGTAAATTTTGTCCACTCTTCAAAACATTTTTGTATTAGAATTTTTTTTTGATGGGGTATTATGTTTACTAACCCTTCGTTTTAATTTATACCATAAATTTTCAATGGGCGATAAATCTGGTGACTGTGGAGGCCAGTCCAACAATGGAATCCCATTTTCAGTAAACCAACGCATGCTACCTTTTGATTTGTGACAAGGTGCGTTGTCTTGTTGAAAGAGGTAATCCGGATCTTCTTCTGAAAATAATTTCAGAATGGAAGATTCCAGAACCTCTTCCAACGTCTCAATATTTGTACGGATTCATCCGGCCATCGCACACTTTCAGTTCTCCAACCCCTGTAGCATTCATGGACCCCCCCACATCATGATGCTACCCCCCCTGCTTGACGGTGGGGATAATACATTCCGGTTTAAATGTTTCCCCCAGCCTCCTACGCATATATTGATTTCCAGAATGGCGAAATAACTGTAATTATTATAAACAAAATAATTAACTCTAATTGTTGTAAGCGTATAATTTTAGAAAAAGGACACTATCTAATTTTTGTATAAAAAATAAATAAAAATGAAATAAATAAAGCGTACCTCAAAATTAGATTCTCGTCAGATCAAATTACTTTGGCCCAATCAACCACTGTGTAGTTTTTATACTTTTTTGCCCAAGTAAGCCTTGTTTTCATATGCGTCACACTTAATCAAGGTTTACGCCTTGCTCTTCTACCGTGCAAATTTTCTTCATCCAAGCGTCTACTTACGGTCCGTGCCGAAATATTAATATTACCCTGCTGCATTAAGTCGGCAGCTAGGTCTTTTCCAGTTGATTTGCGGTTTTTCAAACATAACCTTTCTAACAATCGATCTTGTCTAGAAGATGTGATTCGTTTTCGTCCACTTTTGGGTCAATTTTTGTAAGAACTAGTGTCCTGGTAGCGCTTAATTGTATATTGCACAGCCCTTCTTGAACACCCGATTTTTTTGGATATTTTGACCTGACTCATACCTTGTGAATTCAATAACACAATTTGATCACGTTCAGCTTTGGTTAATTGACGACTTTTCGGCATAACGGCACTTTCACTTATACAGGGTGTTGAATGAGTTAGCCGTTCATAGGATATTTACATGTAAAAACTTATTTATGCAAATTCCTGCTTCCCTAATTATTTTAGAAAATAAATGAAAGACAAAAATCATGCAGAAAAATAAACTACAAATGATAAAAGAATTATTTTCATCTAGCTTTTACTTAAAGTGGCAAAAAATGCTTTTGAAATTGTTCAAATTTTCATTTATCAGACTAGCCATGAAAGTTTCCAAGGTAATTATTTTTGATAAGTATTAAAAAACAATTGCACTTTGTTTACAGTTTTGCACTTTATTAAATTTTAATTTCATAAAATGGAAGCAAAGTACACAATTAGTGAAAAAAATCAATTTTTAAAACTATATTACTCTGGAAACAGTATACGTATGGTACGAGATCTCTTTACTGGTTTATACCCAGAAAGACCAATCCCTACTTATTCGACAATTAAAAATGTAATTGATAATCAAAATCAATATGGATCTGTATTTAAGCCGTCATGCAAGACCTGCAGAAATAAAAGAATAAATTTAGAAGAAATCAATATTGGTGAAGCTCCAGGTACCGATATCGAAACAAATGTAATTGCTGCCGTAGTGAATAATCCTTGTATCAGTACAAGAACAATTGGTGCGGAGTTAAATATTCATCACACTACGGCGTTCAAAATTATAAAAAAACATAAATTTATATCTTATAAGTTCCAAAACCATCAAGAAATTTTTGAAGAGGATATGTACAAAAGAATGATTTTCTGTGAAAGCATTATCGAAAAGGCCAATTTGGATAGAAATTTTATTAAAAATATTTGTTTTACCGATGAGACAACGTTTAGTATTAACGGGGAACCAAATGTTCAAAATTATCGGTTTTGGTCCACCGAAAATCCTCATTTAATGATCAACAATCGTTCACAGTATCGCCAAACTGTAAATGTTTGGGCAGGGATATTAGGAGCAAACATCATCGGACCATTTTTTATTGATGGAAATTTGAATGGACTAAAATATCTAGAAATGTTACAAAACGAAATTGGACCGGCAATTGATATTGTGGCAGGAGAAAATAACGTAATCTACTATCAACAAGACGGATGTCCGGCACATTATACTAGAGATGTAACCAATTATTTAAATGAATGTTATCCCAATTCTTGGATAGGACGCAATGGACCAATAAACTGGCCAGCTCGGTCACCAGACTTGGCTCCAAATGACTTTTTTTTGTGGGGTCATTTAAAATCTAAAATTTATGGTGAACGATACCAAAGTATTGATTCATTAAAAAATAAAATTGTGGAATAGTGTGGCAATATTACCGAAAGACAACTTGCGAATGTACGATGTAACTTTTATGATAGACTTGGTTTTTGTTTAGCTGAATATGGAAACCTGTTTGAACATTTGCTGTAAATTTAATTATTTCTTAATGTTTGTAATTGTTTATTATTAATAATTTATGTAATAAATAAATTAAATTGAATTTATTTCATGGCTAGTCTGATAAATGAAAATTTGAACAATTTCAAAAGCATTTTTTGCCACTTTAAGTAAAAGCTAGATGAAAATAATTCTTTTATCATTTGTAATTTATTTTTCTGCATGATTTTTGTGTCTTTCATTTTTTTTCTAAAATAATTAGGGAAGCAGGAATTTGCATAAATAAGTTTTTACATGTAAATATCCTATGAACGGCTAACTCATTCAACACCCGGTATATATAATATAGTTAAAAAACAAATCACAACAAAGTTTGCCTTTTTGAACAAAATTTTCTAACACGTGTTACAACTGTTCGTAATTGAAAAATACTCGAAAATGAAATAAACATTGGTATTGCAATACCTACCAGCCAAACAATTACATTTTTGAATATAAAAGCTTTTGTTATCTCTACCTGTACCCGCCCTAACGGTAAAAGTTCAAGAATTTTAAGTACCTGTTTCAATTTTGGAATATACGCAGGGTGATCAAAACATATGGCGACGACTACTACACACAACGAACAAGAATATGAGAGAATAAACATCGAGAATAACACCGAGCAACAGATAGAAGAACAAACATTCGAAGAAATGGAAAAAGAAATAGATAAAATGAGGAATAGAAAGCACCTGGAAGAGACGGAATACATCCAGCTATAATAAGAATGGAGGGACTCAACTCCAACAGAAAATACACAAAATAATAAAAACGAAAAAACGCATTTTTGCGTTGCATAGATTGGTTTTGCTTGAAAATCTGTTATAGCTTAGTTTTGCAGTTTTCTGCCATCGCTTTTTGCGGATTTAGATAAGTAACCATAGCTAATTTGTTTTGCTAGTGAAATCAATTGTCGCATTTTTTACGGCATTTGTGTGATAGCCATTTTGGAAGAACCATTGAAAACGCGCACAAATGGTTATTACTATTACCAACTGAGGGATGTTCTGATTTTTTATTTTTCTGTTGAGGTTCTTCTACAATCACCAAATTATAGCAACGTTCAACAAGTGTGCTAGCTCCTTTGCGACTCTTCCGGGTTGTGTTAATACTATTGTGCGACGAATATAGTGCCGGTGTTAACTGGTCATCTCTTCCAATTACTATTTCACACTCCAGAAGTTGGGGATCCATTGTCACCTTTATATTTGTGAGCTTACCCGAATTCGAGGTAAAACAATTTATATTTCTGATTTTTGGTTGTGTGAAATTGGGTATTTATTCAATCGACCAATCATTTTGGTCTGGAGCTGCTCTTGGGAGTATATACGTCGGGATTGCACCTGTGATGCAGCGGTTCAATTTAATTCAAAGAGTAGTGCAATATTGTTGAAGCATTCTGGATGCCTGGTTTGTTTTTTACTATGTGCTAAATATAATTTGCTTTCAATTTCAAGAATGAAAGAATGAAGAGCAAGATGGAAACCCAATAATTTCACTTTACTAATGAAAAGACGCTCGAAAGTTTTGGCAGTTAAGTACGCCTACTGATAATGCAAAACGCTCGGTCAGATTCCGGACAGGGTAAGAACTTTAATATGGCCATCTCTCCTTGGAAGGCAATGGCAATGTCATGAGCCCTCATCTCCAAATAAAGTGTACTTCCAGTGGTTTGGAGCCCACGTTAAACAAGTAGATCCTCTAAGTATACGAAGACACTTGGAACGTGTATTACATAAAATATATAGAAAGAGGTTGAGTTATGACATTCAGAAACAAACAATACGATTTAGAAGAAGAAGCATCGGTGATGTTTACGTGGTAAGTTGTGTTTTTCCTCATTTAGTCGCAATCAATTTACCCTGAACCACCATGCCATTTCGCAAAGAGAGATTCCTGACTTAAGCTTAAAATATAATTTAATTTATAACATGTTAGTTTTAGTATTGTTAATTTGAGGTTAGTTTTTAATGTGATTAAAAAGGGTTTACGTTAAATCATAAAAGTGCTTCGATGCATTGGCATGGTGCTCCGAGGCTAGACAAAGTGAGGTTCCGAGACAGAAGTTTTCCGAGAAGTCGAAAGTGGGGTTAAAAACTTTACTAAAACAAATTGAAACGTTTTAATAATAATTTAGTGATCTAAAAACGGTTATAAGAAATCAAATGTGCGTACTTACCAGCCAATAAGACAGTGTGGTTACCAATACACAAAAATCAGAATGGCAGATTTGGAAACTATTAGGTTTTGTTTCGGTCGAATATCTTGGCAACAGCAAACAAACAAACAAGAAGAGTCCTTTTTTGTGTAGTCGAGTGGACGCATGTATAAAAACGGCGCTCCACATAATTAATTGATTTTTAATCAATGATTGATATTGCGTCGATTTAAAAGCCAAGCGATAACCTAAAAGTAATTAGGTAGTTAAATGAAGAGAATAAAAAGTGCGAAATAATAAAGAATTAATACTTACCGTGTGGAAGTAAATGTTAAGGTGCTTCCAGCGAATAAAATTAGTGATTGTGGTTAATGGAGACCAGATGATTGCAGATTCAGGCACGAGCAGCAAATTTATGAAACTTGCGTGCAAGTGAGTTGGAAGCGTTGGAACGAAGTTGGCAACGTACTGCTATGACTCAAAATGTTAAATAAAGGCTCCAGATATAAAAATGAATATTAGATTAATGAAAAGCATAAAATTCTATATCGGTGGACACTTTAAAATTTTACTTTACGAGAAATTTTTATTTTTCTAAAATTTCGATTTCCCAACTAAATTTGAATCTCTCAGGATAATATAAAGATGATAAAAATTGCTAAGATTAATTATATTGATGATTGTCACATCAAAAATAAACCAAAAGATTTGATTAGCTAAAAATTGATAAAAGATCATTTTATTTGTATATCGTCAAAACCTATAAAAATGTAAGATTTTGTAAGCTGAAATACTCTGTAACCAACATGTTATATAAGAATCTATTCACATCGAAAATTATGTAGTGACTTCATGTATATAAAGTGAGTGTTTCTAAAACGTAAAACGACAAAGTGGTACATAAGGGTCAAATTTGTGTGACATAAAAGATAAAAAGGCAATATACCAGAAAAGTTGCATGAAAAACACATCATGGAAAATCAATTTCAATGTAAATTGTGAATCTGCAATCAAAACAATTTATTAAGAAAGTGAAAAATCCAAAATACTCAAACTTGACTTACTTTGATGGAACAGGAATACCAATTTATTGATTTTGGATCAAACTTTAGTTGACTTCGTGAATTCTAGCAGAGTGCACGCATTTTTATAATGTTCTCCAAAGCCAATTGTTTACAAATAATTGGAGGTTAGGATTTTTCAGTTGGACTAGAATAAAATTTATAAATAGATCCAAGGACAACCATGGATACTTATAGGATGAATCTGCAACATTAAAATTTACGAAATTAACTCAACCAATTTACTGGATCCTAAAATATTGTCAATAAGATGTAACTTACCTCATTCAACTCTAAAACATCAACAATTGGTAGTTTAACAGCCACAAATATAAAATTGATTCACAAACAACATCAAAACAAGTTTACGTGAGGTTAGTCAAGCAGTCACTGACGTAATGCAACAAGATGCCGATGACTCATTTAATGCGGTGCTAACTAAAGCAAGGCGCACACAATATCCTTTTTAAAAATTTAAAACTTCAACTTGTCAATGTGAAAAGGTACAGTGAACTTTATTATTTCTTTTATTTTATTATAAACTTCGCCTTAAGCGTGTAAAATACAGGATTTGGGGAAAAGGCTTCTACGGGAGTGCATTTCTCATTACCCTAAGTGAAAGGTTCTTTATTCAAATTTTATTATTTAGTTATTCAAGGTTAAGCTTTAAATAAGCACATATTATTATTTAAAAACATTTAATACCGCTAATGTAAAGCGAGAGACTTGGTTAGTCAATGACTAAACAAGCAAGTCAGGACAAGGAGAGGAAGCCTCTTTGTTTTGAAAACATTTATTTGTATCAACTGTTTAATTTGTAAAAATTTATTTAATGAAAAATTTGTGTAAGAATTTATTTGTAAAGATTTACGATTATTGCATTTTCGTTCAATATAAAACATTTCCTGTAAAGCTACTGAAATCTTTTTATTTCTCACTCAAAAAGACAGCAATTAAGTATCCCGAGAGAGCCAATTTACATTCTCCAAGATCGCCTCTAATATTGACGAACCACAATGAACCCACCCTTGCGCGTGTCATCACCGGAGCTTAGTAAAAAGGGGCAGTAGTGTTAATCATCCCTTAGCTAAAAATAAACAATAAGGTCCATTTTAACGAACCATTTACCTGAGCATATTTTGGCTAGCAAAGTAAGGGCTGGCTTTAAAAAGAAATTAGTAAGGGAGGACATAGCAGTACGATTCAACCTTCAGGGTAAGCGGGAACCATCTTGAAATCAGGGACAGAAGGTTTTGGGTTGCGAGACGTGTAACACTGGTGCTTTGTGATAAAGGAATTTATTCTAATTTTCATTTTTGTAACATCCTAATAAAAAAGGCGATTATAGTGAAATATTCGACTATACCGGGGATCTACAAGTAAGTTACAATTTAAATCTGAATTTGTTTTGATATATTTATGTTTTGTGAAACAAAGTACCACGAGATTTCACCTGTTGGATTTTTCCGATGAATTTGCTAAAATATTATAAATATTGCTTTATTCAATGAGCTCTGTAAAATACCAAGATAGATTTTTAATCAATAAACCATTATAATACAGGATGACCGTTATTTAACGCGATATCTGAAAATCCAGTGGATGGCTGTCACGTGGTAAATTGATCTTGATTTTATATACAGTATTTTCAAAGAAATTCGATTTGTTTATTCTATTAATAAATCAATAATCATATCTTGCATATTACATAAAAATATCGTCAATTATCGTTCAATTATATTCAATTACATAATATACAGGGTGTTTCTGAAAGGTTTGGCATTGATTCACATATTATAACGTAGTTTTAAGTTGTTCATTTTATTGGTGGTAAATTCAAAATGGATGATGATAAATATTGAGATAAAGCTGTGGTATGTAAATAATTGTAAAACAGATTCACAATTTCAAATATGTCTTTCTCTACGCAAAACAGATTCGCGAATTTTCAATGTTATTCACTTTTTCACTACGCAAAACACATTCGCGGTTTTTAATTGTCTTTCACTGCGCAAAACACATTCGCGATTACCAAAATTAATTACTCACGTTACCTGGGCCCATAACCTATTGAGATAAAGCTGTGGTATGTAAATAATTCGGAGTTCAATGAAAAACAACGTTGTGATAAGTTAACATTTAATGTAGAAAAACAATATAAGTGAGTAGGTACATGGTTTTTTGACATCTTAAAAAAGGCGTGTCGCAAAACTGACGGTCACCAGTGGTGGTTCGTTAAATCATTGGCGTGCGATCGATTGCATAATTTAACTCAATACTTCCACTAATTATGGCTTTCGATTGCACCCTGTACATATCAAAAAGTTAAGCTATAAAAAGTTTTACATTTCAACAAATTATAAAACAAATATTTTTGAACGAAAGAACAAATAATATTTTAACATAAATAATTTTCTTCCATCCCAAGCTCATGTCTCATCCCACAAAACTTTTGCTTACTCAATGGTTTAGTCATTATATCCGCGTATTGTTCATTTGTGTTTACGTAGTCAACACTTATCTCTTTATTTTCGAACTTTTCACGAATATGATGGTACTTCACCTCAATATGCTTCGATCGTTTATGTAACTCGTTATTTTTAATCAATCGAATTGCACTTTGGTTTTCAATTTTTATTGATGTCGGTTCTTCCTGCCTCTCTCCGATTTCCGATAATAATTGGCGCAACCAACTTACTTCTCTTGTTGCATTCGATGCGCTGACATATTCAGCCTCTGTCGTTGACAATGTTACGATCTTTTGCCTTTGGCTTGACCATGTAATTGCCCCTTGATTCATTTTGAAAACATATCCCAATGCCGATTTTCGCGTGTTCGGATCATTAGCGAAATCTGAATCAGAATATCCAATCAGCTTATTTGGATCATTCGCTTTTCCATTGTACATAATTCCAAATTTCGATGTACAATTCAAATAACGAATTATTTGTTTTACTGCTTTGCAATGTTGCTCATTCGGATTTTCTAGAAATCTACTTACTAATCCAACTGAGTAAACAATGTCTGGCCTTGTAACTATAGCACAGAACATTAAGCTTCCCACGGCTTCTCGATATGGAAATTTTATTGTTTTCTTGTCGCCTTTGCTGGTTAACAAAGTGGTATGCGTATCAACTGGTATGCCCACTGACCTTGCATTCTGTTGAGCAAACTTTTGTACTAGTTTGTTTATGTAATCACCTTGGTGTATAAAAATAGTTTTATCTTGGCGATTTCTTTTAATTTCCAAACCGATAAAATAGTTCAATTCGTTGACCGTTATTTCGAATTCACTTTTTAGTTTGTCCAAAACTAAATTTATTACCGATTTGACCTTACATAAAACTAGTCCGTCATCAACAAATAAAATTATTAACACTTTAAATTTGTCAATCTCACCCGTGTAAATACATCTGTCCGCGTTGCATTGTTCAAAATTTAATTCCTTCGCGAAATCATGAAATTTGATAAACCAATTGCGACTACTTTGACGTAGGCCGTAAAGACTTTCCTTTAATTTGCAGACGTATTTTTGGTCGATTCCTGTGCCTTCCGGAGGTTCCATGTAAACTTCTTCGTCGAGGTTTCCATTTAAGAATGCTGTCTTGACGTCGAACTGCATTATCTCCAAGTCGTTTTTGGCTGCTATTGCTAGAAGAATTCTTATTGAATCGTACCTGGTTGTAGGTGAGAACGTCTCCTTGAAGTCGATGCCCTCTTTTGTGCGTAACCTTTCGCAACTAGGCGTGCACGGTATCGCTTCATGCTTCCATCTGGGTGATCCTTTACTTTGAATACCCATCTGCTTCCAATGACATTTTTGTCGTCGGGTTTCTCCACCAATTCCCATGTTTCGTTCTTCTCCAATGCTGCTAGTTCGTCTTCCACTGATTCTTGCCATTTCTTTGAATCTGCGGATGTCACAGCTTCCTTGTATGTTTGTGGCACATCTGTAACAAAATTAATTTCGTAATCATCGTACCTCCTTGGAGTAGTGATGATTTGTCTTGGTCGTAGTTGGTATTTTGGTTCTTCCACTGGTTGTGGTGTGTGCACTTCAGCTTCTTCTTCAGCTTCTTCTTGTTCTTCAGCTGCTGGAATCTCTTCTGGAATTTCTTCGTTGTCTTCTTTATTTTCAACTGTAACCTTCACGGTGTTGGTTCTGTTGAGAATTTATTTTGTTTCTTCGTTAAAAATCACATCTCTTGAGATTGTAATCTTGTTTGTTTCTATGTCGAATAAGCTATAATTTGTAGAAATTCCGTCGTATCCTACAATTATTAACTTATTGCTCTTCGTTTCTAACTTTGTTCTTGTTTGTTTGGGCTTGTGTGCGTACGCTACGCTTCCAAGTGTTCTTAAGTGTGACAAGGTTGGCTTCTTACCTGTCCACATTTCGTACGGTGATTTTTCTAGTGAGTTGCTATTTGGTGTTCTGTTTAACACATAAACAGCTGTGTTTACGGATTCACCCCATAAACTTATTGGTAGATCCTTTTCATACAACATGGATCTTGCGCTTTCCACGATTGTACGCATTTCCCGTTCAATTCGGCCGTTCTGTTCCGGTGTGTAGGGTGCGCTCCTCTCGAGTTCTATTCCACGATCACATAAAAAGTTTTTGAAGTTTTTATTAATAAATTCTGTCCCATTATCAACGTGTAATGTTTTCACTTTGTAACCGAATTTATTCTCGCACATTTTTACGTATGTTTTGAAATAGTCTAGAACGTCACTTTTGTGTTTCAAAAAATAAACTGTTCTGTAACCCGTTGCTTCATCTTTCAATAAAATGAAATAGCTCGCGCCGCCAATGCTTTCCGTATTCATTGGTCCACACACGTCTGCGTGAATAACTTCCGCTATTTTCACTTGTCTTTTAACAGTTCCGAATTTTAATTTATGCGCTTTTCCGTAGCAACAACTTTCACAATTGATTTTATCAATTTTCTTTAAATCGATATGTTCAATTTCACCTTTGCTAATTAAACTTTTAATTGTTTTTATGTTCACATGTCCTAAACGTTTATGCCATAACATTAATTTGTCCGTGTCATTTATTGCGTAGTTGACCTCGTAATTTATCAACGTTTGAAATTGCATTACGTACAAATTATTCCCGGTTTTTATTGCATATGCCGTCAGCTTGTTATTGTTTTCGTACACGTTGGCATATTTATTCTCCTTCACTATTTTATAGCCTTTTTGAGTTGAAACACCTTCCGAAAGCAAATTTCTTTTTAGTTGTGGAACATAAAGAACATAATAATCTTGTGCAAAAGCCTGGTGAGCCACGCTTCTCTTGTATTTTTATATGTTTTTTAGCGCTAAGTAATGTATTTTCAATATTTTCATTGTAGTTTCTGCCTGAAGATGCAAATAAATTTGCGAAACCGGTAGCAGAAGTATATCATTGTTTTATTCGCGGAGAAAGTACTAAAAAATCCTCTATCCAACATAAAGAACATCTTTTACGATTGCGTCGAACCATTTTCCATCGATTTTCTTTTTAATTTTTATTTCTCCTTTTCCTGGTACTTCGAGAATTTCGTCGTTTCCTAACTTTACGGAACTTGGCTCTTGAAATTCTTTGTACGTTGAGAAAAATTCTTTTCGATACGTTAAGTGCCTAGAAGCTCCTGAGTCTAAGACCCATTCTTCGCTTTCTGATGTTGTCAGTGCTTCTGCGGTGTGCTTCTCTTCCGTATTTGTGGTGAACGCCGACAAGTTTCCTTCTTGTCGTTGCTTCGATTCATTTTCTTTTGGATTGTTGCCTGTTCGATTCTTTCTTTGCGATCGGCAGTCCCTTGCAAAGTATCCTTTCTTTTGACAGTTGTAGCAAGTAACTTGTGGTTTCGAGCTTTTTGCTGTCATCTTTTTCTTCGTTTGTGTTGCAAATGCTGTGTCAGCCGCTTCGACGGTTGTTAGATTCACCTCTTCATCTAATAATCTTGCCGTTAAATTATTGATGGTTTGTTTACTTTCGTCTAGGGACAACCATGCTTGTCGCAAATTTCTGTACTTTTCAGGTAATTCCAACCATATTTTTGCCATTATTGCCGAATCACTGATTTTATCGCCGGTGTTTCTTACTTCCCTTGCTAGATTTTCAACTTTAGCAATGTGTATAGCCATTGTGTCGTTTTTATCCATTTTATAACTGTGGTAACGTTCTTGATGCATCATCTTGTTCGTTTCCGTGCGTTGGTCATAGATTGTGTCGAGTTTATTCATGACCTCTTTTGCGGTTGAACAATTTTCTATTAATGTTATTAATGATAGTTCCATTGCCGCTGTAATTGTGAACATCGCGGACGCATCTTTTTTATTCCAATCTTCCAATTTTTTTGTATCGGTTGCACTGGGGTTTTCAGTTACCCCTGTGGCTACTTCGTAAACACCTTTTGCTCGGAGAGCACATGTTATTTGGATTTCCATTGCTTGAAATTCTTTCCGTCAAATTTCTTTATTGTACTTACATCAATCTTCTCGGACATTTTGAATCGCTTTGTAAAACAGATTCACAATTTCAAATGTCTTTCTCTACGCAAAACAGATTCGCGAATTTTCAATGTTATTCACTTTTTCACTACGCAAAACACATTCGCGGTTTTTAATTGTCTTTCACTGCGCAAAATACATTCGCGATTACCAAAATTAATTACTCACGTTACCTGGGCCCATAACCTATTGAGATAAAGCTGTGGTATGTAAATAATTCGGAGTTCAATGAAAAACAACGGTGTGATAAGTTAACATTTAATGTAGAAAAACAATATAAGTGAGTAGGTACATGGTTTTTTGACATCTTAAAAAAGGCGCGTCGCAAAACTGACGGTCACCAGTGGTGGTTCGCTAAATCATTGGCGTGCGATCGATTGCATAATTTAACTCAATAATAAATGACTGTGGTTATATGTGGTTATGATTTAACAAGGTAGATGTTGAGGTGGTTATTTGGTAACATGTGTTCTACACATATTTTATTATTGGTATTTTTTATGTCTATATTAAAGGTTTGGTAATTTATACGAGACGAGCGTCATCTCAGCTAGGTAAACAAGGTATTGAAGGTATGTCGGTATAACAGGGTCCTTTCTTTGAGGTATGGTGATATTTACAAGCTCATTGTATGAGTGTAAAGTAATTTAATACATATAGCAAATCTCACCCGCGAAATATTCCTCGACAAGCCAGAGGCCGGATTGTGATTTGTGTAAATTCTGGTCAGGAGGCCGGAACATGGAAGTAGATAGAAAGTACGTCTGTTATAAAGTGGTCATATTTCACCCCCCCCCCCCCCCCCGAACATTGTGTGGAGCTTGGAGGTGTTGCTCTATCCGATAAGGGAGACCTTTGTTATACTGAGGTGTAATTTTACAGGTATTATAAACAAATATTATGGTTTATTTATAGGTATAAAAGTTGTAGACGTAATTAGTCCAACTTACTTGCATTGAAGTTGAAGGCGTAAATTAGCCCGACTTGCAAGCCAGCTAAATCCAGTCGTATTTTGACTGATGACAATAACAAACATTCTCAAAAAGAGAATCTAAATACAAATGATTATAAATAATATTAAATAATATTTTACTGATCTCAAAAGTGGATCGAAGGTATGATTTTAGTTCACAGTCACAATCTTGGCTGTAGAATACTCTCTAAGAAAAATTTATGTGTTTTATTCTTAAGATGAATTGCCACTGCCCTTATTATCAGAAATGATGAATGAATTACCAATAAATATGAACAAATTATTACAAATATCAAAATCCACTCAATAATGAGTTGTGTTCACTTGGTTTAATATCAATAAGAGATAACTTTAATTACTATTTTGGCTTGTTGATCCATTCCCGTGATTTTTTTTTCTTTTTTTTTAATAAATAAATAAAATCTGAGTACAAAATTGGGTGTTTTAATGTTTTATTAATTTAGTCAATTGGTTTTTAGAATGTGAACTTCGTTCACATTCTGCGTCGAACAACGGGACATCTTTCTTTGAATCACTGTGTATGATGTAGGTAGGCTAATTATGTTTTAGAGGTAATGCAATCTCCACGAACCGGGCTTTCCCATTCAATAAAGGAACTGAGGTATACTACGGTAGGGTATTTACAACGTGTGGGGTTTCTAGACAGATCACAGGCTTAGAACGAAGGTATTTGAATTTCCGGATGTTGAGATTTTAGGATGACGGCGGGAGATTCAAATTCAAAGTTCAACATTACAAGTTTTTCTTTGCATTTTCACAATATTAAAAATTTACAGGGTAAAATAAAAACATTAAGATTGATTCACTTAGGACTAATTATCTCGAGACGAAGCCAAATTTGTCAAAGGAACTCGCTCTTAAAGTAGGAGGTTTCATGCAAGTGCGAATATTAATTGAGCTAGCCGGAGTAAGAACAAACCAAAAATTTCATTTAAATTTCAATTACAATCAATTAAAAATTACGGTAGACGTGCCCTTACCCCGCCTCACCGCAATATGAATAATAAATTTATAGTTTTTATTGAACGAGTAATGAAAATATAAAGCAATGCGCATGCTTCTGCGCATTTTACAATCTTCAAATTTCGCACCAACTTTAGCTATATTATTTATGATAATATGATTTATTAGTATAAATTTTTGTATACTTGTCTTTATTAGCAAAATTAAAATCCGCTAGTTAAAAAAATAATGTGTGAACTTTAAACTTTATGTTAGTTATTATCTGCATTTGATATCAAATATTCTATAAAGCACTTATATTGTACTGGACGACTTAAGTTTACAGTGCATTCGGTAAATTATTATAAACAGTATGGAACATCTAACGCAAACTTCTTCCAACACACATAATATAATTCAAAATTTTTTCACTCCTACCTGCTATGAAAACGAATGTATTAATATTTCATTTGAAAATCTTAGTTTTTCAGTATCTGGAAGTTCTAGAAAAGGTAAGATAATATTTATTTTTATTATTAACATTTCAATTTAACAGTTTCATATTTTCCAGAAAAAAAAGAAATCTTACATAAAATAAACGGAAAATTTGACAGTAGGCAGTTAATAGCAATAATTGGCCCTTCGGGAGCAGGAAAAACGACACTTTTGGAATCACTTTGTGGATATAAAGTTAAAGATACTAATGGAGAAATATTAGTCAATGAGAAACATCGAGATTTAAAAACATTTAAAAAAAATTCTTGTTATATTCCAGAGAGAAATCATTTGCAACCATTGTTGACAGTTTGGGAAAATATGAAATTCGCAGCTGATTTGCGGCTGAATCAAACAATTTCGCCGGAGAAAAAGGAAATAATTGTAAGTTACTAATTTCACGTTTAAGATTGTTTGCTAAATTTTACAATAATTGTATCTTTTAGATTGGAGATATTCTTATTTCGCTGTTCTTGGAATCCTTTATACATTTTAAAGTCGAATGTTTATCTGGAGGTCAACAGAAAAGACTGTCGATTGCACTTGAATTAATTAAAAATCCTATGGTTATGTTCTTAGATGAACCTACTACGTAAGTAACTCGATAATATAAAAAATATAAAACATTAATTTTAATTTGCCTTTGTTTAATATATTTATCTAATAAAACAAACTTTTGCATTCAAAGCTATTAAATTACTTTAAAAGTTAGCTTGTTAGTTTTTAAATTTTAATTTAATATTTATTATTGCAAGTTAACAATTTACTTAAATATTATTTCTAATACTTAATACTTAGTTATAATTATTGTTGTTCAACTTGTATCAATATAAAATGTTTGTTTATAAATTTTGGCATTTTTACGATTATATAAGTTAATTAAACACTTTTAATTAATGGACATAAGCGATAATGATATCAAAAATCCTTGAATTATCTTATACGTTCTTCTTTTATTGCTCATAAATTTAATTTTAAGATGTTTATCAAATTAATAGTTATTAATATATTTTTATTAAATTAATTTGATCGATTTTTGAGGTTATAAACGCTGGAACAAAGTTTCAGCTACGTTGTATACTAACTATTTTCATAATTTTCTTTAATATTTGAATCCTGTATGCATTCTATTCATATTAAAAATGTAAAATGTTTTAGGGGACTGGACAGTCATTCTTGTTTTCATAGTGTGAGGCTATTGAAAAAGTTAGCAAAGCAAGGAAAAACCATTATTTGCACAATTCATCAACCATCAACATCGTTATTTCAGTTATTTGATCACGTTTATGTTGTAGCATCAGGAAAGTGCGTCTATCAAGGTGCACCGAATAATTTAGTCAAATTTTTAGAATGCGCTAATTTTCATTGTCCAACGTATTACAATCCGGTTGATTATAGTAAATATAAATTTTTTGGTTTAATTGACCTATATTTAGTTTATTATGATTTCAAGTTGTGGAACTCGTTAGTTCAGAATATGAGAATCTCAATATTTCCAATCTGGTTGAGCTAAGTGAAAATGGAAACAGTCATCAATGGCTGGAAAATTCTCTTTTATTAGCCAAAGTATGTAACGGTGAGTCAAAATTTGACTGTTGTTAAATTAAAATAAAACTAGATATTTAATTTTAGATGTACAAATTTACAACAATAATTCTATTGAAACTTTCAGACAATTTCAAATTTTAATTGCAAGATGCTTTTTAAATTCGAGAAGAGATCAAGTATGTATATTTTCAAATCTCTTATTATAGTTTGATATATTATGATTTTACAGACATTAACATACACGAGACTAGCAGTAAACTTATTTGTTGCAATTCTTTGCGGTTGTCTCTATTGGCAGGCAGGAATAGATGGATATAGAGTTCCTCATAATTCAAACTTGGTGTATAGTGTGCTTATCCATCACATGATGACTACAATGATGCTAACATTAATTTCAAGTAGTTAATAATACTGCTTGCATTTACATTTGAAACATATTTTTCTTTTTAGTTTCTAGAAACGTATCCATTATAACAAATGAATATTTCAATGGATGGTATTCTCTAAAAGTATATTTTACGGCATCTACCCTGTGTGATATTCCAATTTCAGTAAGAAAATAAAAGAAATTTTACTTTTGCACTTTTAATTAATGTAACAAAGTTTTAAGCAGGTTTTGTGTTGTTTGTTATTTACCTTCATTGTATATCCAATGACTGGACAACCAATGGAATTGGCTAGATTTTCTATGTTTACAACAATAAGTATTATGGTAATTTTGGTATCTCAAAGTTTCGGTCTGCTGATCGGAAGTAATTTCAATATAGTAGTGAGTTTCTTCAATGATGTAATCCATTATACAAATTAAATTTAAAAATTACTTTCAGAATGCAACGTTTGTTGGTTTTTCATTAGCGGTGCTGATTATAGCATTAGGCAACTTTGCAGGACTAAGTAAACTACCAATAGTAGATTGGCTTGTTTATGCTTCTTATATGAAATATGGATTTAACGGAATGTTCGGTTCCATATATGGATTTAATAGAAGTACATTATATTGTCCTGATGATAAATACTGCCATTATAAATATCCCAAACAATTTCTGAGGGACAAGGTACTAGAACCAGATCAATTTTGGATTGACTTTTTAGCATTAAGTATCTTTTTTGTATTCATTAAATTTATTACATACAAATTGTATAAATTTAAGTTAAATCGCTGCTAATATTATTTAATACTGCCAAATTTAAATTAGTGCGATATTAGTGACATCGGTCTATAGCTTTGTACTTAAGTTTGACCAGAAGAAGTAGACGAAGGGTGAGAAATGTAACATCGAATGTTATTAAGAACAAATTTAATAAGGTACAGTCCCTGGCCATATTATTAGACTCAAACTCAAAATTTGAATTTTTGTAATTTCGAGTAAAATGATTCAATTTATAATAATGACAATTATTCTAGTAAATTAAAGTTTATGTATTATAATATATTTATTGTAAAATATATTACAGAAATGTTTAACCTTCACACAAAAAAATATTTTTAAATTTAAAATTTTGAATTTTAAAAATTTGAGTCTAATAATATGGCCACGGACTGTACATCCATTTTTCTATTTCTCAACAATAGAATATAAATTACTATTAAATATAATTATAATGCATATTTAAAATTGTATTTGTAGTAATCGCCTTCCTATTATAGTAAATCACGAACCGCCACTGCTTTCAAATAAATTTATTACCCAGAAAATTTCCCTTTTGATACCAATTATAATATGGACAGAAAGTTTTATTGTCTGTCCATATTATCAGCTTACATGACTTCGGTCGATATTGTACCAGTTTACATTATTTGTATATTTGGGAGTGGGTAGTAACTCATACTGTCACTTTGTATTTAACCATATCGACTTGACTAATTTTGACATTGTGTTAAATTTATTTAACATTGAAGTAAATTGTATTCCTTATTTGAAAGTTTCAAAGAAGCCGAAATTAAAAATTATTTTGTAATATTAATTTCATTATAGCAGTACAATTTTACTTGTTTCATTTCGTATATTGACCTGTTCTAGAGAAAAACCTGCATAAGTGTGGTGTAATGATATATTTGATTTAAATATCGCGCGCCAGCGAAGTACAAGTAACGGCAACAAGGCCGTTACTTGTTGGTATGTTGGTATGATATGAGCAGTAGACAACATAGCGAACAAGGGCCAGTGGAAGACGAGGTTTTGGTGGGTGGTGGTGAAGCGGAAACGGTTTAGTACACGTGGGTCAGTGGACTCGGTCTAGTACAATTGGGCGCGATCGATTGGGCGCGATCGATTGGGCGCGATCGATTGGGCGCGATCGATTGGGCGCAACGACAACTGGGCGCAGCGACAACTGGGCGCAAATACAATTGGGCGCAAATACAATTGGGCGCGAGGGAGATTTATCTATTACGTATTATTTATTATAACTGATTGTAAGAATTTTTTTATAAAAAACTAATAGGTATTTACGTATAAAAATGTTTTAAATCTATAAATGTTTATTTAGCCAATAAAAAAAATTATAATTAAAAATTTAAAGTCAATGTTTTTAAAATGTTTATTCCTTCTAACTTTTACAAATAATAACAATGCCTATTAATATAGTAGCCAACTGATCAGGAATTCATTTCATAATTATGGGAAATGCCTCGCAAAAAGTCTATAACACTTCTCTACTAGATTCTTGATGCGCGAATCAGCCTCCAAGTATTTCCTTCTCTTAGTAGGTGGATTGTTGCCGGAAACTAAGTGTTCATAAAATACATCTCGCCCACGTTGAATAATTTTCAAACTAGAAATTAATTTCCAGATGTTTGGTTGATCCATGCTCAGCTCTGTTTTTAATCTTCTATGTGCCGCTTCAGCATGATAGACGATTAGAGACAGAGCTAAGTATGGATCTAAGCTAAGTATGGAGCTAAGTATGGAAACATTTGGAAATTAATTTCTAGTTTAAAAGTTATTCAACGTGGGCGAGATCTGTTTTATGAAAAATTAGTTGCCGGCAACAATCCACCTATTAAGAAAAGAAATAGTCGGAGGCTGATGCGCGCATCAGAAATCTAGTAGAGGATTACGCCACATAGGGGTCGTCCATAAATTACGTCACACAATTTTAAGCAATTTTTAACCCCCTCCCCCCATCGCCACACTTCGTCACACAAACCTAGACCCCCCTACAAATATTACGTCACATATTCTTGACCCCCCCCCCCCAATGTAGTTTATTGACTTCTTAGTAAATTTTGCAATCGGTTTCATTTTGATTTTTATAACAATTTATTATAATAGATTTATGACGGCTCTGTATATTTATACATAAATATACACGTACAGATTACCAACTAAAATTAAGTTTTTTAATCTTTTATTTTAAAAATCATTTTGAAAGTTAAAAAATAGTATTTTTGAAATACTTGTTAGAAGAAGGAGAACATGAGTGGCCAAATTATACGAGGGCCGGTCCTGACCAATGTCAGGACGTTAGAAACCAATTATTGCATGTGTAAAACATACTTTTATCTTAACTTGTCAAGTTGGCAACCTGTTACTAACTCGACATTTCAAGAAGCTTTTACGTTTTTAGAGAGAGAGAGAAATAAAAGCAATAATAATTTTTGTGACGTCACAATTTTTGAAACCCCTCCGCCCCCCATCGTCACAAGGGTCGGAACCCCCTCCCCGCCCTAGGAGCGTAACGTAATTTATGGACGACCCCATAGAAATATCATAGACTTTTTGCGGGGAATTTCCCATAATTACGAAATGAATCCATGATTAGTTAGGTACTTTATTAATAGGCATTTTTATTATTTGTAATTGTTAGGACTAAACATTTTAAAAACATTTAGTTTAAATTTTTAATTATAATTTTTTTTATTGTCTAAATAAACATTTCTAGATTTAAAACATTTTTATACGTAAATACCTATTAGTTTTTTATAAAAAAATTCTTACAACAGTTATAATAATTAATACGTAATAGATAAATCTCCCTCGCGCCCAATTGTATTTGCGCCCAATTATATTTGCGCCCAATTGTCGCTGCGCCCAGTTGTCGTTGCGCCCAATCGATCGCGCCCAATCGATCGCGCCCAATTGTCGGTCACCGTCAGTGGACTGTATAACAGAGGTTCAACCTCGAATATGGGTTAACCCAAGGATTTTTATTATTATAATTCATCTTTGTCGAGTTGGATTGTTATTAAGTGTGTCTTTGCACTTACTCGAAGGAAAATAAAAGATACTTAAAAGCGACGCGTTTCGATTTATTGAGATCGTCTTCGGGCTTTCGTGTCAGGCATACAATAGATCAGACATTTTCCTTACACTCGTATTGAAACATAGCAATTCTATCACAGCGCAAAATATCGTATTAAAATTAAAATTAAAAATTGGATTTTTGTTGTATTAGCCAATCATATGACGGATATCCCTGATCACATCGGAACTCGGGGTTCTTTGATCGTAATTACCGATGATCCGAATTAACGATAAATCATCAAAAATCACAAAATTTTATTTAATGGAAATATTATTTAAACAAAAATTTTCAAAATTGAAAAATAACAGTAATGTTTATTTAATGGGATTAAAAAAGTCATCTAGTGTTGTTTATCTATAATTTTCGAGTTTTAAAAGCCTTAAGCCTTATTCACAACCTCTAAATTAACCGTAAAATTAGTAGTTACAATTAAACGTAGAAGTTTGACGCCATTAAACCTAATGCGGTTGTTCACAACCTCGAAATTAGTACTTAACGCAAAATCAAAATTCGTACGTAACGCAGAACCTTGCAATGTCCAAGCTTTTTACGTAAATTACGCCCGGATTCATAGTCGATACTTAAGTATAAGTACTTACTTGAGAGTCCCTTTTGCATTTCATAGTCGTAAATTCGATACTTGAGGGACGGGGTTACTTGGCAAAGTAGTGACAGTTGCTGTGGAAACTTATTAAAAACCGTTACTACTCAATACTAGTCAATACTTATGTGTCGAATTTTGATTTCACAGTCGTGCAACCGATACTCATATGGCGGGATTACTTGGAAAAACTCAAGTACAAATGGCTTGTTAATAATTATTATTATTATCAAATATGCTAAAAACCAAACAAACGTCGCATTATTTGTTACAAAATATATATTTTATAGTATTTAAAAATTATAATTTTGATTTTATTGTTTCAATAATGAACGAATTCTTCCCACTTACTGGTAATATTTGCGATTGTAGTTTGATGTATCGAAAATTTGTTATTTATACTGATTGGCAATAAAAATGTTACAAGTTAATTTTTAAAATTTATTTTAATATATAAGTACTATGATGGTGTCAATACAATACCTCGTATCGCCACAATTTTTAAAAATCAGGATTTCTGGTGCCTTTGGTTAAAACACAAATAATGACCTGATAGATGGCGTTACAATGGAAATAATCCGATTAATAAGTCCGTGATTTGCCAAAAGAAAATGCAATACCGCGTATCTCCAAAAAATAATGGATGATGTTGGTGACTTATAAAATTCGGTAAGTTTTGAATGTGTTTTTTCCTATTATTATTTGAATTACATAAGTAAAATCATGTCTGTTATATTAATTTATGTTTGTTTATTTAAATTACATAATTATTTAAGTCTATTTGTATTGTTTTAAGAATAAAATTGAAAAAAATTGAAACCTTTGGAGATACGTGTTATTGAATATTACACTTTTTCTCGCGTTATGGTAGATACGTGTTTTTGTTTTTTGTTTTAAATCTAACGGTCTCTCTATTGTCTGCAAACAAAAATTAAGAAACGGATATTATTTTAAATTGGGTATAAAAATTGGCTTGTGGCTTTTGCAATAATAAAGCTAATATCGCAATTCGCAAGTGCATGTACTTAGCTTTAGATGTCAACTAGGCGTTTATCGTTTTTCAGAAAGTCTGATGAGAGTTTACTTCTTTCA
This sequence comes from Podabrus alpinus, assembly GCA_932274525.1. Lineage (NCBI taxonomy): Eukaryota > Metazoa > Arthropoda > Insecta > Coleoptera > Cantharidae > Podabrus > Podabrus alpinus. The sequence continues at coordinate 58,122,813 of OW026457.1, read as the reverse complement.
GATAAAGTGAATTTTTGTTACAAGTCCAAAATGTCCAGCAGAACTAAAATAATTTTATCTATGTGCAATACCAAGCTAGAAAGCCAAAGTTGTTCTAAACCAAAAAATAAAAACTGTGATATTAAAAAAGTTATAGTCGAGTCTTTGCCACCTATGACAGAAAAAGATTTTAAACAAGTTTTAGAAAATGCCGAATTTGTTTTTCTGGATTTTGAAGAAAAAGAAAATGTCTTTCCCGAAAGTGTTAATATCGGCGTTAATGTAAATGCAGATGTAATTGAAGAGAAAGATAACCAAGGAAGAGCAGATGAGTGTGGATCTGGGTTAAAAGATGAAGAACAGGACAGAATAGAGTCAGAGAACAGTTACCAATCAGAAAGTTATGATGAAGAAAATAGTAGTGTTAATAGTGAAAAACCAAACTTAGATGATGATACTAGCGAAGAACAGGAAAATCAATCTGATATTAGTCGAGGAACGAAACGAAAGTTGCATCAGAAGCGGAGACTTTTGGGAAAAACCTATTTAGGCTACCGAAGATCAAAAAACGAAAAATGAACATTTCAGGATACTGAAAGGAATGCGAGAATAATGGGACCAACTTGTTTGTCTCAAGCATGCAAAAAATCCAAAAAAAGGTGGTGTCAGGACATAAATGAAATTGAGAGACAGCAGATTTTTAAAAATTTTTGGGAAAAATTAACTAGCTGGGAGCAAAAAAAAGTTTATGTCTTAAATTTAGTTAACAGGAAGCAAACAGAGAGGAAAAGGACGCCTAATGAAACTTCAAGGAGATCCAGTTCACTTTTTTATAAACTAAATATAGAAAGCAAACATATTCTCGTTTGCAAAAAAATGTTTTTAAATACCCTCGGCCTTAAAGAGTGGACAGTCCAAAACTGGGTTAAACGTTCCGTGTATGGCACACCTTCGTCAAGTAGGACAAATCAACCTCGATGTAAAAACGAAGATGCAACTAAATTGCTTACAACATTTTTAGACAACCTCCCGAAATTACCCAGTCACTACTGTCGAAAGGGCACCAATAAGCTGTACTTAGAGCAAACTTTTACAAGCTTCGCAGATCTGTTTAAATTATATCAAGAACATTGTAAAATTTCTCAAATACAGGCATTATCAAGAAACACACTTATGAAATACGTTAAAATAAAAAATATAGGAATATTCAGTCCTAGAAAAGATCAGTGCGACGTATGTGTGGAATACCAAGCCGGGCATTTGGACCAAAGTGTATGGGAGAAACATAGAAATGAAAAAACAAAGAGCCCAAGACGAAAAAACTCATGATAAAGATCAAGCAAAACTTGAAAAATGTCACGTTATATGCATGGATTTGCAAGCCGTAAAAACTTGTCCATCGTTACAAGCCAGCTCGCTGTATTTTAAAACCAAACTTTGCTGTCATAATTACACCGTTTTCGATCTAAACTCCAAGGGTGCTGTGTGTTACTGGTTTGATGAAACTGATACCGACCTTCAGGCTTCGACATTTGCGTCTTTATTAGTAGATTTTATAAAAAGCAAATAAATACTTGCAAAATAATATGAATCAACAAAAACCGATCATAATTTTCTCCGATGGTTGCACCTACCAAAATCGGAATGCGACTTTAGCAAACGCTTTACTTGCACTTTCCTATCAGTATGATGTCAAGATTATTCAAAAATTTTTGATAAAAGGCCATACCAATATGGAATGCGATAGCGTACACGCGACGATCGAGAAAAAGTTGAAGAATAAGACCATTTCAATTCCTAATGACTATCACCGAATCACAGCAGAAGCTCGAAGCAATCCTAGACCATTTGAAGTTGTGTGCCCGACTTTTGAGTTTTTTCATAATTTCAATGTAGACCTTGTCTATGAATCCATTCGTCCCGGAAGGAAACCGCACGAACCTACTGTAACTGATATTCGAGTTCTAAAATACGAGAAAGGAGAAATCCAATACAAACTTAGTTTTGAGGACAATTTTTTTAAACCTTTACCGCAGCGTCCCAAAGAAGCAATCAAGAAAATTGAAGAATTTCCAAAACTACACACTGGAAAACTTCCAATTACCCAAAAAAAGAACAACCACCTACAGGAAATAAAAACCAAGCTTCATAAAAATTATTGGCCATTTTACGATAATTTGTTATATTTATAAATAGTTGAGAAATTATATTTTAATTTGTTATTGTTAGCTGAATTTAAAGTTTTGTTTTTTTTTTAATTATTGTGAATTTATATTATTTTGATATTATCTATTAAGCAATAAAGTAAAGTTTTTATTCGTAAATTTTAATATTTTTATTATTATTGTTTTAATACAATACCATGTATCTCCCCTCTTTGAAAATTATTATTGTGCAATACCACTTATGTCCATGAAAAAATGATAGATTCATCATTATTAAGAAAAATTATGAAGATATTTAGTAAAAATGCTCATTAATGAGAAAAGTAACTTACTTAATTATTCAAATACAGGATGGTTGAACTTGTTTAAATTAGGTTGTGAGTTTAGTTTGTATTTGAACAGCTGTACCTCTCACTTTTTCTAGAAGAACGTTGAATCTTAAATAAAAGTACTAAGTACATGAATAAAATATTATTACAATCCAAAGGATTGAATCCAAATAAGTAATTAAAAGTTATCGAAGTAACATAAAGTCGATTGAAAACAAATCAACATTCAGGGTAATTAAATATACAGATTTATTAGATCACGATTTAGTTAAATCATTGCTTCAGGTTTTATCCTCAAACAAGAATTTAAAGTAAATAAAAGAATTGACATTGCCCAAATTTGGTAGTTTTATTTGTGTTGAAAGTTAATGGTCGTCTCTCCTTGGAGAGATCATTTGTTTTGTTACAGTTGTTTTTGACATTATGTTTTCGTACACCGGAAGAAAGAATTTGGTTACTAGATGACGAACGTAGGTATTTCACAACATGGTGGTCCAAGTTATTTTCCGTGTCGTCGAGGATAAGTGTGATTTTAGGTTTGAAGTTTGCTAGTTCTCAATAGATGGCGGTTTTTCTGGAGAGAACGTTGGCGCGAAGTTCAAATTATAAAGTCCCATCTTACAGTACAGATAACTGCCTGATTTAACTTAAGTGTCAATTGTAAAATCACTATTTCGTTTTTAACCTAGGGATAACCTTATACTGCCGTATAAAATGTATTTAACCGACTATTGTAAAAGCGGGCCTAAGAAATATGAAATATTATATCTATCAATTTTTTTAAATACTACTAACTTTGGTTTATTATTATTAAAGGTTTATTATAAATTTTATTAAAGAAAATGTTCATCAACTGTATTCGAATTTCTTGAGTCCATTCATGCGCGTCATTGTCTGATAGAAAAGATCCGATTTCCTTAATAAAAGTATATTCAAGAATCTATCTATGAATTTTTTAAATACTACTAACAACCCCGAAAAGAGATATCCAACTTAAAAATCAATTAAAATCTGTCTTTCCCCACTGTGCATTGGATTTCATTACATAATTGGCATAGGTACGCAATCATCGCCGCCACCTTGCTCATTTCATCGACTTCATCGTACGCTTGTTTCAAGATTGCGTACATTTCTGCCGAAGTTTTACACGTTACAACCAATTCCTTGTTATGGCAATCTATTGATTGCAACAGCATCAACTTCACCCGTTGATGAGTCTTCTCGAAGTTCTTCTTACCCTCATCGAGAAGCTCTTTCTTTTTGATAGTGCCTTTAGTGATGTCCCAGACATGTCGGACTTTGCAGATTGTTTGACCTTGCAAGTTCAAGCAAACCAGGTGTATTCCTACGCCTACATTTAAAAAATTTAAAAATACAATTTCAAAGATTATTAACATTTTTTTGTATCATCATTTGGCATCTATAACTATCCCCTTAAACACGTAGACATAAAATTAACTAAATATTTGGTATCGAGGATGGCAGTCCATTCTTCTTGTAAAGTAGTTTTTAAATCAATTTTGCTTGATTTTTTTTCTTTTTCCCAGGTAAGGATCGAGATAATGCTGTAGTAATCCGACTCCCCCTCTTTTTCAAAATTATTTTTATTTTATTTTATATATTTTATTATAAATTATCCAACATTTTTCCCTTACTGTCATCTTAATTTCTCTTTTTTTAAGTAAGCATATCTCTTTCTTTAATACGGTCCTATATAATTTTAAACTTAATCACCAAAGTAATATAAGTTAATAAATATCATATAATTATCTTATTTGCTCCTTGTTTCCTATCGAGTCTTTAAACAGGGATATTTTCCTCTAATTCAAATTTTAAGTTAAAGTTTTTACCTAGATTGTAAGTAAGAACTCGCGATATAATTATATGATTTGTTAAAGAATTATACAGGGTCAGATTAGCTAAAGAATGTAATTAATTAGTAATTTCAATTATAAATATGTTATCTGAAATTGCTAATGTCAAATAATATTATCGAATTGATTAAGGGTAAACAATTGAATCTCGCTAAACAAGAGATCCTCAAACATTTTAAATATTGAATAAGCTCTTACTTATATTTTTATTATGGATCTCATGAAGTTTTAGAACTTCTTTTATTTGGTAAGTCCATGGTACAAACTAGGGGAAGTAATTTCAACCCTTGGATTTTGAATTACGAGATAATGGTATTGAACCCAAAGTACCATTAAGTTCAGATAAGGTTAGTGCATAAAAGGGGTCTTTCAACATCTCAGTCAAGTCAGTCCATTATGTAGTCAAGTAAGTCGTTAACGCAATCGTTATGTAGTCGTTAACGGAGTCGTTAGTCAATCGTCGGTCAGTCGTGTTTTCGAGTCAGTGCCGTTTTTGTGATCTCTTGTGTGTGTCAATTATTAAGTGACTTAAATCCGTTTGTGAATAATTCTTATAAAATAGCGTGAAATAGGCTGAGATATTGAAGTCCTAAGCACCGATCATTCGACTCAACTACGTTTATAACAACACCTCCAAAACCAACAAGTGACATCAACATACCAGGATCCAGAAGGATATACTAATATAAATTGTAATTAACTGTAAGTAGATAAGAACTATCTCATTTTTTTGCTGTAAATTTTGTTGTTGTGTATTTGTACATTTTTTTTCAAGTAAAGAAATTATTCTTCACTTCCTTTTTTTCATTACTTGCTATCTGAGAGGTTTATACCTACGCCTTTAAAGAAGAGACGCTACGAGGATCGAGGATACAAGTTTCCTGTAATTAACTTGTTGGTGGCAGCTTTACGCTATCTCGGAATTATTTGTTAATAATTAATTAATTAATTGCTAAGTGGTCTAAGACTTTTACACAGTACTGTAGTTCAAGTAAAAGATAGAATTCATCACAAGCATGCAAATAATATGCGAAAGTCATATTTAGAAGAGACAGAGGAAATTGTTAAGCCGAAATCACCCAATAGGACTATTGCCGTACCAAGAACTGCGGTAAATGAAACTGTTAGCGTGGATCCGGAAGAGGTTGTCATCGAAGGGGAAAATGTTGAAGTATTGAGCGAAGAACCAGAAGGGATAGCCGAAATACCAATGAGAAGTCCCGTAGTACTAAGACGTAGTTCCCGAATATCAAAACCACCAGCGAGACTAAAATATTAAACGAAGAGAGAAAATATTGTATTTTGGGTCAACCCTGTATTAGGAAAACTCAACCAATCAGCTGTAAAGATAACAGTATATTTGCGGTTGGTAATTGCCATGAACCTAGGGTTAGGAGAAGTAGTTAAAAAGTGGAATGAGATCGTATTGTAACCAATGTATTATATTATTAAATAAAGTTAGGCTTCGGCCAGTAAACCATAAATTAATTAAGTAGTTAAGGTAAATTAAGGCATGATGAATACACAACAATTTATATAAAACTTTTATAAGAGTTATTGCGAATCGCCTCAGCAGTAAACTAGATTCGTACCAACCAGTCGAGCAGGCCGGATTTCGAAAGGGCTATGGAACAAATGACCACTCACAAAGCATTAGATTGCTTATTGAAAAATGCCATGAATACAACATACCGCTGGTGCATTTGTGGATTACGAAATAGCTTTTGATACTATCGAAATAAGACTAATACTGAAGGCGCTTGATGATTGCAGAATAGACACCCGATACTCAAGCCTGATCAAAAAAATCTATGATAAGGCAACCCTTACAATAAAAATAAATAGTCTCTCAAATAAAATTCTAATGAATCGAGGGGTACGCCAGGGAGATACCTTGTCCCCAAAACTTTTACAATAGGACTGGAAAACATTTTTAAGGAACTGGACTGGACAGGTATGGGTATTAACATCGATGGCAAAGAATTGAATCATCTACGCTATGCCGACGATATCGTTTTGATCGCAAAAAATGAATAAGAAATTACCACAATGCTGAAACAGCTGAATGAACAATCAGAAAAAATAGGTCTCCGTATGAACGCACAAAAAACAAAAATTATGTCAACTGGTCCTGAAATCGATGTTGACATAAACGGAAACAGAATAGAAAATGTGAACAACTACATTTACTTGGGCCATACCATCAGACTTGGGAAAGACAACCAGGACGCTGAAATACACAGAAGAATAAGTTTGGGGTGGGTGGCATTTCGAAGACTTTTGTTTGTGTTGATGTCAGAAAAGTTCCCAAAAAAGCTCAAGGCAAAAATATATGACTCCTGCATACTACCAGTGCTAACCTATGGCGTGGAGACTATGACAATTACAAATAAGACTGCAAGTCGATTAGCAGTGACACAAAGAGCAATGGAGAGAATAATGCTCGGCATAACACTACGTGATAGAAAACGCAACGAATGGATCCGTAAAAAAACGGGAATCGCGGACATAACACAACGGGTTGCAAAACAAAAGTAGAGTTGGACGGGCCATGTTGTGAGAGCAGAAGACGGCAGATGGTCGACCAGAATAATAAACTGGAGACCCAGATGCAATAAGAGACAGCCCAAGAGATGGGCAGATGACATAAGAGAGGTAGCCGGAAGACGATGGATGCGAACCGCGCGTAACCGCGAAGAATGGAAAGATAAAGTGGAGGACTACGTCCAATATTGGAATGAGAGTCTGAAGAAGAAGAAGATATCATATACCAAGGGACTTACACAAGTGCAATATTAATCCTGAGTTTCGACATAACACAGAACTCCATGAGATCAGGCAACTTTTCTCCGTCTATGGGCCAGTACCTACGTTGGTTGACCGGTGGAGCAATAGTCCAGATTTTTGGTTCTCATGACTTGCAACAACTTGTGAGCTCTCGAGTTAGTCAATCTTGATCCACAATCTTGAAGTTTCCACCTGCTATGAAACGATTACATATAGCATATTAAAGTAGTCTACATATTGGTCTTGGCTTATATTAGAACTGATAGTGTCCACACTGTAAAAAAAAGCATGTAAAATTTCATTCAAATACGTGTAATTTTTACATTGAAAATTATAATAAAAATACATATTGTGTATTATTCCATTGATAATAATGTAATTTCACACTATTATCAATGGAATAATACACAATATGTATTTTTACTAGAATTTTGAATGTAAAAATTACACGTATTTGATGTATTTTTACGTGCTTTCTTTACAGTGTAATATTTTCTTTTTTTTGCCTACATATCTTTAATAATGATTGCCGAACCTCCTCTGCTGTACCACTCGGATGTTGGGTATAGCATACTATGTATTTTGGCATTTTAAAGTAGTTTTTATTTGTAATGAATTTTAGATATCAACATTACATCAATGTCGCGACTGCCTAAGAATAAATTAAGAAATACTTTGAACTATCCAAAATGTACAAATACTCTTCACACTCATCGTCTCATAGAGACGATGACACATGCTTTGCGAGACTGCATGCGAGATAATAGTTCAAACTCTACTCTTGTAATTCCCCGAAATTGTAACCAGAAATAAAATTTATTTTTAACCTGGAATTGTAACCATGGTAACATTCCTTCCAGTTCCTGAGATGTGGTTCGTCATTCTTAGAATGACAGCTGTTACAGAATTGTCTATCTGAAAGGGACCTTCAGGTTGGCTTCCAGCATAGATCTCCAAATGCGACGTGTAAAATGTTTTTGCATCCACTGTAGAAAACACTTTGATCCCATATTTGTGGGTTTATTTGGTATGTAGATACGAAAGCCACATCTTCCACTAAATCCTAACATTTCATCTAGGGTCACATATTTACCCACACTATAATGTTTTTTACACTGTTCATTGAATTTTTTGTCTTTAACGGCAGCAAGTTTATCCAACTCTTTCGCTCATCCCTTGTATCGGTAAGATCTCATCAGAGATTTGGAGGTTGTACTAGAAGTATCTGATTGGTTGCCATCTTCATCTGGTTCTTCTTGCTCCGTATCTATATCGTGTTCGCTAATTATGTCTTGTGCACGTTCGTCTTCTGACTCAGATTCTTCAGAAACGTCCGGGGTTGGTACTTCATCGTAAAGTGCCTGTAGTCTAATACTTTCCCGTCCATAAGCATCCATCCTGCCAAACAAAAGGAATATAGTCACAAGTGGAAAACGTCACAAACTGAAAACAAGGTTAACTTTCAGTTGTACTTCCAATAGAGACTAAACCAAAAAATCCTTTGTCTTGCTTTATATAGTACGAACCAAGTTCATAAAGAACGGGGATTCCTCTACAGAAGATAAACTATTTAAAGTAAGAAAGGTAAATCCTCTAAACTCGAGATAAAAGTTTGCTAACATGCAAAACACGCAGAAACGATAAAAAATTGAAAAATAGGGACTTACCCGTATGCAAAAGATTCTGCGTGAATACTTAGAAACTAGGGGAAGGCCCTAAGGATATCGTTTTTAAATAGTTTATTATTAAATAAAAAAAGGCATTATGCAAAAAAGTGTCTTTATTTTCACTTTCATCACATTCATCGTCAGTCTCAATTACTGAATCGCTGTCGTGGATATCAATACTTTCATTATCCGAATCAATTTCACTTTCGGAAGAATCTAAATCTAAATCGCCCACGTCAACTTCTTCGTCGCCCTCAAGTTCATCTGTAGTTAAAGGTCGTTTTCCTGACCACGCCATGCTAATTTTTTGATGTGAACATTTTCACAGCATATAAACACTGATATGTAAACAGCAAAACGTAAGACTGTCCTAGAAAAATCGAATTTGAAGTTCGAAAATTTACCCATAAGAATACATGTAACTGACTAGGGGAATCCCCCATACCGTCAATCGCACAAAAAGTGCAAAAATTTTATACTAAAATTTTTTGTGCGACTATGCTCTATTTGGTTGCTTACCGCGTCTGTTTCCACGACATTAAGGCAACTTGGTATAAAGAGAATAACATATTTTTATTTATTAAATACACATTTAAATGATTTTTAATAAATTTAGTCGCGCAAAAAACGTCATAAGCATCTTGAACATTAAGGACTACCTATCTCAAACAATAATTGGAGTCGTCGCTTCGCTCCTCCTCCAAACAATTGTCTTCGATCGGTAAAATGTCCTTACTGTTCTTGATACTTAATATACTATAAGTTTTTATTGTTTTTGTGTAAAACAATATTGTAAATAGAATAAAAAAATTGCAAAACAAAAATTTGATCAGTTCTTATAAGAAATATAAAATGCGCTAAAAATATGTAACGCAATTGCTCGCGTGGCGCCTCTGAGGCTCCAAGTCGCGCACCATCGCAGTAATTAATTTATTTACAGCAAACAAAAAGAAGGATCACATCGATCTAAGGTTTATTATATATTATATAGTGTAGCGTCTGGTGCACTTGAAAAATGCACGAGAACACACACAATTGGTTTTCGGTCACCTACCTTTATTTTGACTCTTACTTCTCAGGATAAATATGCGTCGGGATCTGATTCAACCAACAACACTTTAGTATACGAGCTTATGTTCGGACGAATTCTTGATTCCAACAAAGATAAAACACGATTGGTTTCCGTTAAGAAGTTTTTAATAAATTGAACAAAATTTTAACATGCAACAATGTAACTCAAACAATCTTTATCTGACTAATCTTCTACGCACTGAATAAATAAATTTTAGCTAACCTGCTAATCGTACCGTGCGCACAATTTTCGTTCTTCGCTCTTGTATCTTCCAATCTCTCCTTCCAATCTTCTCACGATCCACTCTCGTGCGGATTTGATCGTCCCAATATTTCTACGACCTCTTCTAATAGACCGGATAATTTTGTATCCGGATCTCACATACGTATCCGTATGATACGATTTCGACCACAAATCTTTGTTGCCGACACCTTCCGTATTCCACTATCTCAAGGAATATTAATTTCTTGGAGGAATTATTCTCCCCTTGTAGCACCACCGTTTAATTCGCGAATATAATTTATTTCAGTTATATTTGAGTTGAATCTCAATTAATTTCACGACTGTGTCTCACAGTACTTTTGTGCGACCGTTCCTTTTAGGAGTCTTGATGATACTGTCTTATTTACTTTATGCAACTTTCGTTACCATATATTTTTGTTTTTAAAACCGGAGCTTCATATATTCGCGGTTTGTTTATATATGGACGACGGTTCTCTGCACGTTTGATTTTTGCCATGTTGTATATAACGTTTACATACAACATGTAACACGAACAACTTAAAATTAATTCAAACGACACAAAAACAAACACATGCTAACAATGTGTTTGAACCTACGGTATCCAACCGTTGTTCTTTCCTTGTTGGTAATAACCTATCCTCAACCTGGATAGCGCGTATCACAACAATAGATATATATAGTAGCACTACGGGCCTTGTAGACCCATGGCTTGTTTCACTACATTGGACCATAACTTCCTATCTCTGGCCTTGTCTCTCCATTCCGTGATGTGCAAGGAATTCAAGTCCTCCTGTACCTCCTTGTTCCATCTTGTCTTCGGCCTTCCCCTCCTTCTTCTCACTTCACCCATATCCATCCTCAACATCATATTCGGTATTCTCTCCTCTCTCATTCTAACCAAATGACCCAACCACCTGATTCTCTGTGACTTGACTATTCCGATAATTGTAGCTTCTTCGTACGTATCATACAACTCCTGGTTAGTACGTCTCATCCATATTCCATCAATATATCTACCGCCCAATATTTTTCTTAAGATCTTCCTCACCCACACACCCAACATGATCTGTTCTCGTTTCTTCATGGACCAGACCTCACTTGCATACGTCACTACCGGTCGTATTATTGTTTTGTACACTCTGAGTTTCGTCGCTCTTGAAAACATTCTACCCGTCAGTATCGCATTTAGTGCAAATGCACTTTTATTCCCAGCCACAATTCTCGCCTTAATTTCATCTTCACTTCCAGGCTCTCTCGTCACCAGTGTTCCCAGATATGTAAATGTTTCCACCTCATCAAACTTGACCATTGCATTTTGGTTCAACTTTACTTGTAAAAAACCGTTCTTTTGGAATGGTTTATCATCCCACACCACGTACCTTGTTTTCATTTCGTTGACATTGAGTCCCATCTCCTGCGCAGCATTTAAAATGTTTTCTGTAGCCTGCTGTAGTTCATACCTTGATCGTGCTATGACTGTCATGTCATCTGCAAAAGCCAGACACTGATGTCGATTTCGAAATATTGTACTTCTACCGCTAACCCTGCTGTCTCGCAAAACTCCTTCCAGGGTGAAATTAAATAGTATCGCCGAAAGTGGATCGCCTTGTCTTAGCCCACTTTCTATTTTAAAACTTCTTGACATTCTTCCATTTATTTTTACCTTATTTGTGGTTTCGTTTAGCGTCATTTGTACCAGTCTTATTAATTTGCTCGGTATTCCAAATTCTTTCAGTACCAGGTAAAGTTGTTTTCTGTTGATGCTATCGTACCCTTGTTTGAAGTCAATAAATAATAGGTGTGTCTGCAATCTATGTTCGTGGCTTATTGGTTGAATTTCTTTAAGGACGTAGATTTGATCTGTTACTGACCTACCTCCCCTGAATCCACTCTGGTACTCTCCTAATATATTTTCAGCGTATTATTGACTCAATCTGTTTTTAATGCATGTGGCCAAGATTTTATATGTGGTATTCAATAGCGCTATGCCCCTATAGTTTTTGCAGTCAGCTTTATCACCTTTTTTGTGTAATGGGCATATCACAGCTTCCCTTCATGACCTTGGCATCTCTTCCTTGTTCCATACTTCATCGATTGATTCGTGAACCATTTTTTCTACTGTTTTTCCACCATATTTTATCATTTCAGCCTGTATCTCGTCGTCTCCAGGGCTTCTGTTGTTTTTCAAACTGTGAATTATTTTTTGTATGTCATCTAGTGTTGGTTTTTCTACACTTGGTTCATTCATGCTATTGTCGTAAATATCTTGGTCTTCACTATCGTTTGTTGGTTTGTTCAGTAAGTCTTCGAAATATTCAGCCCATCGCTCGATCACTTCAGCTTGTCCTCCCACCAGATTTCCATATTTATCTTTACATATTGTTGTTCTCGTTTGGTAACCTCTTCGTACCCTCTTGATGCCTTGGTAGAAATTTCTTATTTCCTTCGATCTATAGTCATCTTCTATCTTCTCTAGGTTTTGTATTACGTGTTTTCTTTTCTTTGTTCTGATTAGTGCTTTACATGATTTTCTTTGTGTTTCGTATTCACGTTTGTTTGCTACTGTCTTCGATTGCAGCATTATCTTTCTAGCCTTTTCTCGTTTATTAATTTCCTCCCGACACTCCTGATCAAACCATTCTTTGTTTTTGTGTGTTCTTGTCTTGTTCTGATTGGATGCTGCATTCTTCATCGTCCTTATCAAGACTTCTGCCTTATCTTCTATGCTCACCGGTTTTACTTCACTCATCATTGCATCTTCAATTGACCTCAAATATTCGTCTTGAATTTTCTTTTTCTGGAACGCAATTCGCAGGGCTTTATTTGCTTGTTTACCCGTTGTTGTTTTACTTATGGGTATTATTTGTTTGAACTTTATTCCTACTATGAAGTGGTCGGAGTCTATATCGGGCCCTCTGTATGTTCGTACATCGTTTACACTTGTCTCGCTTCTTTTTTCTATCAACACATGGTCGATCTGGTTCACATTTCCTCCATCTGGTGTTGTCCACGTTCCCTTATGGATGTCTCTGTGCTGGTAATGTGTACTTACGATTTTCATTTCATGTTCCATAGCAAAATCTATCAAAAATTATGATACTAAATATGTATTTGAGGAATAGATAATATCCCGATTGAATGAAAACAAAAAATAACAGAGTTACAGCCATTCAAAGTACCCGTGGCGCCTCATAGACGCCACGCGAGCACATAAAGGTTAAGTAAGGTACTTTGCGTGCAATCTGACCGTGTTTCTGTGCTTCATAAAGACGTCTTATAGTTTGGGTTGATGGAACATTTTCCCATGTATTTTCGAGGTTTGCTTTAATTTTTGGAACTGAAATTTTTGGATTAACAGAAGATAATGTCACTATTTTCGTATCTTCTCTTTTGGTGGTGATTCTTGGTCGTCCTGTTCTTCTAATAGGCATTACTCTACCTTCATATTTGAATGCTTTTATCACTTTGAAAATTGAAGTGGTCGATTTACCAAAAAGTTCTGCAATTTTTTTAAGTGTTGCCGGATCCTTACATTTTTAATACTATTTTACGCTCTTCTGCGGTTAAATAATGAAATTTTGCCAATTTGGGTCTTTCTTGAAGAAAAATTCTGAATTAAACGTGTTAAAATGCAGTAAACCGGATATAAAATTAAAAACACTCTTCCACCAAACTTTTTTTCAATTTTCAAAATAAAAATTATATCTAAAGATTACACTGATTCACTTTATAATTAAATTTTCAAATTCACTTGTGCACGGAGGAAAATACTAACCAGTAATAACAAAATTAACTTACTTTTGCAACATGTAAAATGATAGTTCCAAGATTGCATTCATATTATTTGTGATAAGTAATTTTGTTGATTGTAGTTGAAACGTCTTTAATATAGTCAGGGGAACTACGAAAGCAAAAAAAATATTTATTTTTCCGTTATTTTCAAATTTATAGCATGATTCTGAGATTTTCTTAAATTTTAACCTACTTATGGAAGCCACTGTAGCTTAGGTAGACTGATGTATGCACAAATAAAAACCAACGCAATGGAGATATAGGGCAATACTCTGGTACTACATAAATCCTTTATAGCAAAATCTACAAGTAACACCTAAAGATTTTCATAGTTCCACCACGGTGCTAGCATAAAAACTCAACTGATTAAAAACACGTATTTTACTTGAATTAGAGCTTATGAGCACATACAGATACATAATTTTACTTTTGTAACAAATGTTTACTCTTATTACCTATACATTTTGCAATTAATTTTAAACTTAAACACACTCAAGAATAAATTAGCGAAAACCATAGTTCCATTACAACTAATTATATGTTCGATCCTTTAAAATAATTCTAATAAAAGTTATTAGGTCGAGTAGAAAAGGTTTTCGAGTTTTTACTGTAATTGAAATCAAATACTGTAGCTTCCTCAGATCTTTAAGTTACAGTAGAAATATAATTAGTCAAAAAATTAAAAATACAGTCAATGATTATATAAATTTTAACATAGTAGTAGCAATTTAAACAGTATAAGTACTTTTCGTGTTCGAACCGGTCTTTTCACTAGTGTCGCTGTGAAGTTGGTAGCTTATCTTTGCATTTGGCGAAAAGTGTAATACATCCTTTAATTTTTTTCCAATTTCTAATATGGCATCCTTGTTATTCGCATTAGTAGTCCATAATCCTAAGAAAAGAGTTGCCTAATAAAAGTAAGTCGCAAAACTGAAACGGGCTTACCGATTTTATCTCCTCTTGCACGAATATTTACGGTCACACCACATACTTCATCATCGTGGATTAAAGTTGCCCCTATTAGAAGCAGTAACTGAAATAATTAAACCATTATAATTTAATGTATTACGTAGTAAAACGTCCAACTTACAATTTCTAACCAATAATTATCCAAGTCGTTTCCACGCTGCTTTCTGTCAAGATTTATTAACCATCTGCCTCCTTTTACGTTCGCTTCGTCTTCCCACATTGGTTTAATGCCTTTCTTAAATAAGGAGTAATCACAGCCTTGTTTTAAATCACTGGGAGGTTGGATGTGGTTGTACATTCTGAAAACATGATAAGTCTAAAACTTACGTATTGTTGACTTAAGATTTGCGACAAGTTGAAAGTAGCTGCATCGTTTAGGTGAAAACGGGGGTGGAACCAACATGGTCATTATTTTATGTCCTACCTCCAAAAACCTTCAACAGTGAGGAATGTGTACACTTCCTTCAAATTTTCTTTCCAATCTCTACTACGACTATTGTCATAATGCCACAAGCTCCAACAATTTGACAAAGGATATTGGGCGATGTCCACTTGTTCAATTGAAGTAACCTATAAAATATTATTTTAATTAATTCAGGTAATTTAATCTCGAACACTATAATACCAAAGGTATTATCATAGTTGTAATTTGTCACACCAATAAGGAACTTAAAACAAAACAATAATTTTGTAAACAAAGTTTTTTTTTTATATTATGTTCGAATTATTTAATATTGAATTGAACTTTTGTAATAAAATTACGCAAGGACATGGGGTATTTAGTTGTTATGCCGAAACAATTTTAATGGGGCAGCGAAAATTTATAGTAGGCCACTGCTCTGTAAAATAAATAATAATTTATTAAATCCCTGTGAAATGTCACAAAATTCTTTAATAGTAGGGATCGAAGAGAGAGTGAAATAAAAAAAATTTTGAAGAATGTTGTCAATGCACAGGCTGGCCTTATTATTGCAATAATTAATTATTTGATTTTTTCTAATTAAATTTTATGTACCTCTTGCTAATTTTTAAATTCAAAACAACGAACCTAAGCAAACCTTAAATAAAGGGTGAAGATATTGCATATTATAATGAAATTTGTGCACCCTTATTGGAAGATCTCGAATAAGTAGGGTTAGTAAAGGTTAACCTTAAAGTAACGTCAAAAACACAAATGTACAGAAATTGTGTTAGATAACTTACTTCTTGATTGTTTGATGTCTGATCAGACATAACTGAAATGTTCTAAAGTGACACGTAAACGGAAATTTTAAAATAAAACGTTAAAATCGCTAAAATGGTAGAACATACAACCACATACACCTCGTAGAACACGTTTGCATTTCACGATTTCGCCAAATTTCACGACGGTTCGCGTTCCGAACTGTTACTCCATTCATGACTAAACCATAGATATGCGAAACCACAGATAGCCCCCGTAAAAAACGAATTAGGGAAGTTTTTCAAAACGTCAAATGGATTTAAAATGGCCGTTTGAGGCAAATTTCAGTTTGTTTTATTTACTTTCGTAACACAAATATTATTTGACTTATTATTTTGGCAAATGTTGTATTTATGTAAATATTAGTGATTTAAGTGCTTTTTAATTTCTAAATGTAAAATAAACATTATTAAAATATATATAATAAGGTAAGATATGCAAACTATGTGATTTGTTTCACTAAAAAGTTAAATTTTTTTAGGTTAGTTTCAACGGTTTCAAGTAGATTTTGATAATTTTATCGCTTATATGCATTGAGGTAAATGTAATAACAAGGCCAAAAGGATATATCTTTTTATTAAGTTCCAAATACTTTAAATAATAAGCATAAACCAACATTTAAATAAATTATCAAATTATCAACGAAGTGATCAACGAGTTACAGCTTTGAATTTAGAAAACTTGACAGGATCAAAAGTAAGTTTCAGGTTTGTGTTGAATATATTTGCTTCTCAATTTTAAATTGGAAAACGTAAAAAATTAATTTCACCCCTTTAATATCGAAGAAACACTGCGGATAGTATTTTTACGAATACTCATGCGAAAAGACTTTAAATATACAATTTTGAAAGAATTTATGGGTTATCGCATTTATTTTTGTACAATGCAACGATGTCTAGGGTAGACCGGGGTCGAAAGTAACGGGCAGCGAAAGTAACAATCCGATTATCTATCAACTCGATAAAGGGCACTGCGCATACGTTGGTTATGTTAGATAAGACCATCAACTATCATGTCTCAGTGTAATGTCGTCATTGGCACTTGCTGCACTAGTGTAATAGTTGAAGTTTGTTTTTAGTGGTGTAAACTAACTTTTTTCTAGTGTGTTTAAACGTGAATAAACATTTTTCTACTGCAGGTAAGCATTGTTTCTTATTTTTATCGTTTAATTTAAGTATTTCTGCGTATTATAATGGTTGTCACTTGATAATTTTTGCATCTTATCATTACAAAAAAGTTAAGAAATGTTCAAAAACGTGGTCGGGGACGTTTGTAACATCATTGCTGGAGGTCGATTGTAACGTTACAACGGACCGCAGACTATGCAAGTTAATGTTATTCTGGCTTTAAAATATTTATTTATTGGGATTTGGTCAGTAACAAAGATTAGTATTAAAATTTGCTTACGTTTCGGTTTATTTCATTTTCAAACCATTTAAATACCTACCTGCTAGATTTGAAAATAAAATAAACCGAAACGTAAACAAATTTAAATAATTCTTGTTACTGACCGAATCCCAATAAATAAATATTTCAAAACACTTTTACGGTCATAAAAAAGAAATACTTTTATTGTATTCTGTGTCTTAACTAAGTTTTTTTCAATTCCAGAATGCCTCGTACGAAGATTAGAAGAACTGATAGAGGTACAAAAGATATATCAATCTAATAAAGAATGAGGTGGGGATTACCTAACCCTAGTCACTCCAAATAAATTGAAAATTTCCTATTGCAAAGAGGAAGGTTTATATAGAGTAAAATTATTTAAGAAAAGCCGGGTCTGTGATCGACCCCCTTCGATTTGGCTGATTTTTTGTGGGCACATTACCCATCCGGGGAGTAGTCAAAAGCCAGAATATTACGTCCCAAAAAAATTTATTGGCTGAGCTATAGCTATTCTAAGTTTTTTTTCACAATTTTTACTTGAATTTGGGTATTTTCGATCACGCAGCGGGTTTTCGCACTACGTGGCTGAAAATGGGTTTCCTTATGTAAAATTGACCTAGAAACAAGACTATGGCCACAGATTTGACCTACGACCAATACCTACAGAAATATTGACCAAAAACACTCGAAATTTACCAAAAAAGTCCCAAATCTTGGGCAAACTGTGAAAAAAAAATAATTTCACTATATTAGACCGCCATCTTGTAGAAAATGAACCAACGAATCCAATGAGCACACTCCCAGATTTTTAGGACGAACCGTTCAGGAGATACGCGACGTCAAAGTTAGACGTTTTCGTTTTTTCTATAGAAAATTGACATTTTCTACCTTGTGGGACAATGTTCGACCTACATGACTATTTTGCGATGTTCCCTGCCATCCATTGGCACCTCATAAGTCTCTTTCGATAAAAATAACCTATCAATGCACCATTTGGAGAGTCGGGAGTCGCAAAATAGTCCTGTAGGTCAAACATTGTACCACAAGGTAGAAAATGTCAATTTTTGATAGAAATAAAGTGCTACTTCCGGTTTAGGGATTTGCTGCAAAATCAAATGGTGCTTTCGTATACCGATTAAAGTGTTAAATATGAAATTTGGTTACTATATAACAATTCGTTCCTGAGATATTGAAGAAAAACTATTTCGTCCTTCAAGTAAAGTGCCATTTCCGGTTTAGGGATTTCCTCCAAAATCAAATGGTTCTTTCGTATATTGATTAAAGTATTAAATATGAAATTTGGTTACTATATAACAATTTGTTCCTGAGATATTGAAGAAAAACCATTTCGTCCTTCAAGTAAAGTGCTACTTCCGGTTTAGGGATTTCCTCCAAAATCACATGGTGCTTTAGTATATTGAAATGTGTTTTCAAAATACACAAAATTTAAATATTAATTATGAAATAAAATCAAATTGAAAACAATGAAAAATAAATATAAAAATAATGTAATTAGATCATAAGTGTGTGAAAATCGTTTTCAAAAATAACCAAGGAAACGAAAAAAATAAAGGCTCTTGAAAGCTTATGTTTTGAGGACGGATGCCAAAAGATTCGGTTCCATAAAAAGTGTGTAATTGATTGTAAATCAAACGTAGAAAAGTGCGTAGAAATAAAACTAGAGAAGTATAAGCCAGTGGGCAATTGAATTTAACTGAGATTAATTTGGATTGATGTTAAAATTATTGGATAAAGTAATCCGGTAATAAGAAGGAGATATTATAATTTGGATTAATGTCAATTATTGGATAAAGTAATTCGGTAATAAGAAGGAGATATTATAATTTGGATAAATGTCAATTATTGGATAAAGTAATCCGGTAATAAGAAGGAGATATTATAATTTGGATTGATGTTAAAATCATTGGGTAAAGTAATCCGGTAATAAGAATTGGAGAATTGATGCACAAAATAGGAGTTGGAAGAGAAAGCAGAGAGATTTTAGATCGCATTTGTACAGCAGGTCGATCATTGAGTATAAAAATTCATAACGCAAAGGAGAGAGGAAGTGTGTGGTAAGAAAAAATTTAAACTATTAAAAAGGTAGACGAGGCAAGTGCAAAATTGTCGAATAACATTAAAACGGTTTTGAAAAACGTAATTGGTTTGGGAACGCATAGTTATAAAAATTTGTTAATTTAATTGTTCAAAAGAACGTAGTTATAAAGATTTGTTAATTTAATTAAGATTTGTTTATTAATTTTATAAAAAGTTCTTATTTAATTAATTAAAAGTTTCATTGTTGAAAGGAGATTTTATTTCTTGTTCAAGTAAAGGGAGAGGGAGATTTGCTAGTTGTCCTGGGACATTCTCGAATAGAACACGACAGCATAGTAAAGAAATTGGCGACCAACGAGTGGGCTATCAAATACCACGACTCTGAGATTAAAGAATCTTTGCTCTAAATTAATAAATTCAGTTCCTAGAAATTAAAACCAATTTCAATAAAAGTTAAAAATTCACTTAAATATTAAAATTAAGTTAGGCAAAGTTACAGTAAAATTCAACATAAAAACAATAACTAATTATTCCTATTTTGAAAACAATTATTATTCAGAACGACAAAATGAACACCAAACGTGTAACTGGAAGTACAACAATGCAACAGATGTTAGCAATAATGATGGAGATCAAAGTAAATGCACAAAGGTCAGAAGATAGAATAATAAAGGCCATAAAACAAGAAATAAGGTCTACGGGAGAAAGTTTAAAAAAGGAAATAAACGAGTTGAAAAATTTCACGACAGACATCGGAGGAAGGTCTTCAGAAAAAGTGGTGGTTGAAGAAGTTGAGAAACCACAAAACGAAAAGAATACAATAGCCACAATGATGGAATCCGTAAGATTCCGGCCGGTTGAAAAGATCGAAGATAAATTGGAAGATGTAATAACAAAAGATAGTCCAACACCATCAACATTGAAGGAAGATAGACACTACATGACATCGAGTAGAAAGCAGGTTAAAAGAAGACACCTGAAAATTAAAATTTTACAGCGTAAATTAAAATCAAAATCGTGGGGAATGCAAACCAATGGTACAATAAAATTGCAACGCAACAAAATAAATTTCATAAAACGGAAAAACTTTTATTACAAAAACAATTTATTGGATAACGGTAATACAGTGCACAATAAGTTAAAATTAGACAATTTATTACCTACGGAATTAAAATCGGACAATTTTCAATTTAAAGTTATGAACAATTTATTTATTAACAGTGACGGCGACAAACGTCAAATTAATTATGAAATAAGTGACAATGACATTTCGAAAAATTGTATGTATTGGGACGACATTGAAGGTGACGAAGTACCACGGGTCAATGAAAATCACATCAATTATATGAAAATGCAGTTATTTAAACATGTCAGGTGGAAGAGACCACAGGAATAAATCGGAAAATTGGTAATTGGAAATTTAAATGACGAATAATTGTAAATATGATTAGATGCTAACGATAACTGGACATGCGAGTTGGAAAATTGATGTAAATAAATGTAAATATTAATGAAGACGAAAGAAGAATTGTATTGCGAGTTGAAATTGGAAACAACAGAGCGAAACTTAATTAAAGGCAGCAAACAACAATTTTAATAGACCGCGGTATAAAATAGTATAAAGAAGAGGCAGTATTTAGAATGCAAGTTAAAGATCATTTATTTAAGTAAACGGGATAGGTAAATTTAAAGATTTGGGTGACAGAAGGGAAAGTTAAAAGAAATAATTAATTAAATAATTTAAAGAATTAATAGTTCAAAAATGGTATTCAAAATAGGAACAATTATTAGATAAAGGGGGTAATTAGAAATGATTATTGAAATGAAGTAGTAGTTGAGTTTTTAAGGTGGTAGCTCAAAGAAGTGCCACAAGTAAATGATGATTATGAAGTATATGGGGGCCCAATATTACAAGGAATGTTGAGGGTGCAATAGAGATGTTACATAGGTAAAAGATGAATTAATGGGACAAAAGAAGTCCAAAGATAAATGTTAAATGGGGATTGAAAAACATAGGGAATTATCGAAAAATAAGAATTGTAAAAGAATACCAAGGAAGAATAAGTTAATAGAATCAAATGTTGAAAAGAGCAAACAAACAAAAGAATTGAATTTATGAAATACGTGAAAGTCACCCAAAAGCAGCATTAATATGATTGTAAAAGAAAAAAGTTTAAATTTGAATAAAATTAGTTAGTACAGTTTAAAAATGTAGATTTGTATTAAAAGTAACATGCCACACTTAAGAATAAATTTAAAAATTTCATTCATAAGAACAATAGAAACAAAATTAAATTCTTTAATCAAGAGCAATACTTCCATTTGAAAACCCATTCTTTGATGTAAATTTCAAAAAAATTCAACTATGTTGAACAATTTAAAAATTTAGGGGGCAGTTGAAATGTGTTTTCAAAATACACAAAATTTAAATATTAATTATGAAATAAAATCAAATTGAAAACAATGAAAAATAAATATAAAAATAATGTAATTAGATCATAAGTGTGTGAAAATCGTTTTCAAAAATAACCAAGGAAACGAAAAAAATAAAGGCTCTTGAAAGCTTATGTTTTGAGGACGGATGCCAAAAGATTCGGTTCCATAAAAAGTGTGTAATTGATTGTAAATCAAACGTAGAAAAGTGCGTAGAAATAAAACTAGAGAAGTATAAGCCAGTGGGCAATTGAATTTAACTGAGATTAATTTGGATTGATGTTAAAATTATTGGATAAAGTAATCCGGTAATAAGAAGGAGATATTATAATTTGGATTAATGTCAATTATTGGATAAAGTAATTCGGTAATAAGAAGGAGATATTATAATTTGGATAAATGTCAATTATTGGATAAAGTAATCCGGTAATAAGAAGGAGATATTATAATTTGGATTGATGTTAAAATCATTGGGTAAAGTAATCCGGTAATAAGAATTGGAGAATTGATGCACAAAATAGGAGTTGGAAGAGAAAGCAGAGAGATTTTAGATCGCATTTGTACAGCAGGTCGATCATTGAGTATAAAAATTCATAACGCAAAGGAGAGAGGAAGTGTGTGGTAAGAAAAAATTTAAACTATTAAAAAGGTAGACGAGGCAAGTGCAAAATTGTCGAATAACATTAAAACGGTTTTGAAAAACGTAATTGGTTTGGGAACGCATAGTTATAAAAATTTGTTAATTTAATTGTTCAAAAGAACGTAGTTATAAAGATTTGTTAATTTAATTAAGATTTGTTTATTAATTTTATAAAAAGTTCTTATTTAATTAATTAAAAGTTTCATTGTTGAAAGGAGATTTTATTTCTTGTTCAAGTAAAGGGAGAGGGAGATTTGCTAGTTGTCCTGGGACATTCTCGAATAGAACACGACAATATGTACTGATTAAAGTGTTAAATATGAAATTTGGTTACTAGATAACAATTCGTTCCTGAGATATTTAAGAAAAACCATTTCGTCCTTCAAGTGAAGTGCTACTTCCGGTTTAAGGATTTCCTCCAAAATCAAATGGTGCCTTTGTATACCGATTAAAGTGTTAAATATGAAATTTTGTTACTATATAACAATTCCTTCCAGAGATACAGAACTTACAGACATTTTGCGTTACATACATCCATACATACAGACATACATACATACAGACATCATTGCGAAAGTAGTCAAAACGGATTCAGAAATGCTCAAAACGGATATTTCCGTTAAAATATCGACATCGAATTTTTTCATGATTACAATACTTCCTTATAGGGAAGTAAAAACGAAAACGTCTAACTTTGACGCCGCGTATCTCCTGAACGGTTCGTCCTAAAAATCTGCGAGTGTGCTCATTGGATTCGTTGGTTCATTTTCTACAAGATGGCGGTCTAATATAGTGAAATTTTTTTTTTTCACAGTTTGCCCAAGATTTGGGACTTTTTTGGTAAATTTCGAGTGTTTTTGGTCAATATTTCTGTAAGTATTGGTCGTAGGTCAAATCTGTGGCCATAGTCTTGTTCCTCGGTCAATTTTACATAAGGAAACCCATTTTCAGCCACGTAGTGCGAAAACCCGCTGCGTAATCGAAAATACCCAAATTCAAGTAAAAATTGTGAAAAGAAACTTAGAATAGCTATAGCTCAGCCAATAAATTTTTTTGGGACGTAATGTTCTGGCTTTTGACTACTCCCCGGATGGGTAATTTGCCCACAAAAAATCAGCCAAATCGAAGGGGGTCGATCACAGACCCGGCTTTTCTTAAATAATTTTACTCATAGTATAATGACATAATTTTCACAAGCGAAGATATAATCAAAATTTTGAGTAAATCGATTTTGAAGTTTGCAAATTTACATGTAAAATTAACGAGATTCCCGCGCGTCGCTCATTAACACTTAAGAGTATTTTTGCCTTCATCCCGGTTTGCTTGATGGGTGGCGCCTTCTCGTATGTTTAGCTGTGCCGCGGAGCGGCGTACGCGAATGAAAAACCGCCCGGAGGGCCGTAGGGTAGGTTTTTTGTTGCGCCCAATTCTGGCCGTGCCAGATTATATTTATTACTAATATCCACTAATCACACCCCCAATCTATCCGAATTTCAAAGAAAAATTCAAATCGGAAACCGGGATGAAGGCAAAAATACTCTTTAAGTGTTAATGAGCGACGCGCGGGAATCTCGTTAATTTTACATGTAAATTTGCAAACTTCAAAATCGATTTAAGGCCGTGTGACACTTGTGTAAATTTGCGTGTAGATTTACGTGTAGATTTCTACACCGTGTAAAACACG
This sequence comes from Podabrus alpinus, assembly GCA_932274525.1. Taxonomy (NCBI): domain Eukaryota; kingdom Metazoa; phylum Arthropoda; class Insecta; order Coleoptera; family Cantharidae; genus Podabrus; species Podabrus alpinus. The sequence continues at coordinate 58,098,513 of OW026457.1, read as the reverse complement.
TAAATTTGCGTGTAGATTTACGTGTAAATATTTTATAGAAATATTTCTATACTTTTTCGCAAGTTGTGCGTGTAAAATTGCGCAGAAGAATATTCGAAGGTGTGGTCTATTTTTTCTTGTGTTGTGTTTTTGCCAGTTGGTAAAAGTTTGAATTGGCATTAACCCAGTAATCCCCAACGTTGCGTATACGCAACATTTTTAAAATAATTAATTTTTCATTATGTTATTGAACAAAATTACTTTACAGCTGCTACAATTTATTCTCAACAGAACATTAATTATGTTTTTTATGAAATATGTCGATATACATAGGTAATCACAAAATTTAATTTTTGCATATTTATGATTATGAATTTATGAAATTTCATACAGGTTACATGAGATTCCTGCGCGTCACTTACATAATTTTTAAAACTTCAACGTCGATTTATTCAAAAACTTCCGAATTTACGGCAAATTTTTATTTTATTATATTATATAAACCGTCAGCTTTCAGAATCTCTAGGTAATTTTGAAATTCGGGTTGACAAATCCGTGCTCTGTCAATAATAAATATTTTTATGCAACATTATTTTGTAAAAATACTACAAATGTATAATTTTTTTTAACTTTATAAATTTCTTATTGAGTACATGATATGTAATAAAATGCAGTAAAAACATAAAATTAGGTTTATTTTCAACCCTTGGGTATTAATGGGTTTTAATTGCCAATTTGAATCCATTATCACGTTTCTTTTAGTATTAAACAACACAAGGCGACCAGACATACAAACTTCTTATAGCAACTTACCGTTCGAATTTTCAATTGACCAGAATGCGCGTGTGCAAATTGTAAATTTACGTGTAAATTTTTACACAAGTGGCAAACACACTATTTGCTAGCAGATTTGCAACAAAATCTACACGCAAATTTACGTGTTTTACACGGTGTAGAAATCTACACGTAAATCTACACGCAAATTTACACAAGTGTCACACGGCCTTTACTCAAAATTTTGATTATATCTTCGCTTGTGAAAATTATGTCATTATACTATATAAACCTTCCTCTTTGCAATAGGAAATTTTCAATTTATTTGGAGTGACCAGGGTTAGGTAATCCACCCCATCAATCTATGAAGAAGCACACGAAGAAGTAAATAATGGAGCATTGTCTATTCGTGCAGCTGCAAAGAAATACGGCTTGTGTCATGTTTCTTTGGCAAGATTTAAGATTAAAAAAGAAAAAGTTTTAAGGGAGGGGGGAAATTCTTTGGTTACAATGGGCTATAGAGCCTGGAACAAAGTTTTTAACGAAGATCAGGAAAAGAAAATGGAAAGTTATATCGTAGCGGCAGCAGAAATATACTACGGTTTTTCTCCTAAAGAAATCAGAAGATTTTCATATGAGTTGGCTACAAAGTATAAATTACCAATGCCATCTCAGTGAGAAGAAAACCAGATGGCTACTGAAGATTGGTTTAGCCGATTTATGAAAAGGCATCCAAAACTATCCCTAAGATGTGCACAACCAACTAGTTTATCTCGTGCAACTAGTTTTAACGAAACCAATGTAAATATATTCTTTAACAACTTGCAAAAAGTTATGGACAAATACAAAATCAAAGCCAAGGATATATATAATATTGATGAAACAGGGATTACAACAGTCCAAAAACTTAACAGAATTGTTACTAAACAAGGAACCAAACAAGTTGGAGCGCTAACATCAGGAGAAAGAGGAACCTTAGTTACTGTAACTTGCGCAGTGAATGCTGTTGGTAATTTTGTTCCTCCAATGTTCGTATTTCCAAGGCTTCGCTACCAAGAACATTTCATTCGAGATGAAACTCCAGGAAAAGGAGTTTCTCATATTTTTGGAGCACTTTCAAAAGTATACATCTGTAACAACCTCCCACAAAATTCTTCTATTATTAGATAATCATTCCTCGCATATTTCCATTCAAGCTCTTGACTACTGCTCTGAAAACGGTATAGTAATGTTATCCTTTCCACCCCACTGCTCTCACAAGCTACAACCGCTAGACCGTTCTGTTTATGGACCACTCAAAAAGGCGGTTAATACCAGTTGTGACGCGTGGATGCGCAGTAACCCGGGGCAAAACAATGACAATTTATAATATCCCTTCCATAGTAGCAACAGCACTTCCAATGGCGTTAACAATAATTAATATTCAAGCAGGGTTCCGGTGCACCGGTGTATATCCCTACAATAGAAATATATTCACAGCTCTAGACCAACGGTGGGCAACCTCCGGCCCGCGGGCCAACTCCGGTCCGCGTAAAGTTCTAATCCGGCCCGCGAGATCTTTAGAAGAAATAATAAATAAATATTTTCAAAAACAAAAATTTTAAAGAAAAGGATTAGGTTAGTACCTAACATAAGGAAAAAGGAGAGATCTACAGTTTAATTTTCGATATAATTCGTCTTATTTAAATTAAATTAAAAAGTATTGTAAAAAGTAAATTGAAAAGTACACTAGACCCTCCATGTACGCGAGTTCGATGTACGCGAATTCAGAATAACGCGAATTAGATTTTGATACCTGAATTTTTATACGCGAAGCAAAATTCCCTTTAACGCGAATTAAGTTTTCGCGTATTATTAAAATAACTAGGTGGCACAGTCGGCCTACCGGCCGCCTTTAGCCATCTAGACCGTGTCGGATGTGGTTGTTCGGCCTTCGGCCTCACTACAAGGTTCTAAAGTAGCCTATGTTTTTCGTAGCGTTGTAAATATCGTAACTTCTACACCAAATTTGGTTAAGATTGGTCAAATAGAAACGTAAAGCACGTACACGCGTATTTGCATTGTCGATCGGTTGACAGCTTGACAGCATTCATTATTATTTTTTAAGTTGATTTTGAGTAGCCTGCCTTCCTTTAAGGAATCTCGATAATCCATTCATGCGCGTCCCAAAGGGACGCGCATGAATGGATTATCGAGATTCCTTAAAGGAAGGCAGGCTACTCAAAATCAACTTTCCTTTCCTTTGCGAATTTTTTTCTTTGTAATTTGTTATAAATGATAAGAGAAATAAATATAGTACATAATTAACTTTGTTATAAATATTATTGTTTTTATATTTTCAGAAAAAAATACAAGTAGGTAACAAAAATGTGTCCATTAACTAAGGCCCGCGGACGAAACGTAAATATTATTCTGGCCCCTGTTATACAAAAGGTTGCCCACCCCTGCTCTAGACTATGCCCCATCTTATGTTACAAATCGACCTGCGCCCTTAACTGAAATTAACAATGACAATGAAATTATCGCAACTGAATCGACAGAGCTAGAAAATGAACCTACACCATTAACACTTCGTCCACTCTCAGTTGAACTAAATGATGAAAACATAAATGAACCGACATCCTCAATATCTTGTTCAATTTCAATTGAAACAAACAGCCAAGTGAAAGATAAGCGTGTACCTTCAACATCTCGTTTTGTCCCAGAAGAGTTTGCGCCAGAATCAGTCAGACCGTTCCCTAAAGCTCCGCCTAGAAAAGAAGGGAATAGAGGAAAAAGAAAAGGAAATCTGCGGTATACACAGATTCCCCTGAAAAGGAACAAATTAGGGCAGAATATGAAGAAAGGAGGAAAAAACATGTGAAGAAAAATTTGACAGGCTTTAAAACAAAAACAAAAAATCCTCCTAAACGAGATAAGCCAAAGGAAGAAGACAAGAAAGCAGACAGCGAAGATGATGATCACGAATATTATTGTCTTGTCTGTGTTGAGCCTTACCATGGAAGTAAACCAGGAGAAAGATGGGTACAATGCATTGAATGTAAAAACTGGTCACATGAAGAATGTACCAAACAAGATGCGTTATATGTTTGTCAGAATTGTTATTCAGAGTCAGTGTATTACCTACCTACACTAGGTTGTGCAGTATGTTACAATCGACCCCGTATAGTGTTACAACCGCTACGGGGTTGGGGACGGTTGTAACATTCTGTACCAGTTTAATTTTTTTAGAATATCTTTTTTTTGTATTATACCATGATTCAAATTTTACGTATTAATAATGTCAAAAGTATAAATAAAGTTTGTATACAAAACCTGTTTAATTAACTGTAATAGCCTTTTGCCAATTAAATCTCAAACTGAAATTGTTACTTTCGACCCCGGTCTACCTATACTCGAACGAGAAGGTATAATTTGGATCCCCAAATGTAGCCCTTCATTCCTGTCGGTATAGGGATTTATATCACCAATAAGTGTCATGTTTTCTCATATCTAACTGCTACATTAATATTCTCTACCTGTAGGTTGATAAAATTCTACCTATGTTGTGTTGCCAATTTTAATCACGGTACAGAATTTAAAGGGAGTCGGTACTAAAAATATAAATAAATAAGCAAAGTTAGATTAGTACAAATGAATTAATATCAAAAACGCCAATATTAAAACATACTAATTAATTATCATGTTATCGTCCATTATTTAAATTAAAACAAAAGAAAATTTCCGGATTTGGACTGTTTTGGGGTTAATAAAACTCTTATTGTATCGTTGACGTTTCGAATTTATATTTTAATCTTCTTTAAGACTTCAGAATTGACATAAAACTAAATAATCTGATACTTTGTTTTCTTTTGTTTAATATAAATCAGATTTTGAAATTTTGGCCGGATTTTGTGAAAAAATAGCACCTGAATATTTTAGAAATTTTTCGAAAGAATGTGTGCCTACGAAGTAAATAGACACTAATTTTATTTTAAAAGTCTTTGCTATCTATCGCCGTTTTAAAGTTGTTACAGAAAAACTGGGTTGAGGCAAATGTTAAAAATTGAAAAAATTATTTTGCACACTTTTTAGTTCGATAGATGACTTTTCCACGCCACCTGGTGGACAGGGTTATCTCTAAGTTGTAAACTGCCCTCGGACTGTATAATCCCTACTTTTACGTAAGTAGGAGATTATAACAATTAGAATAAATTTAAGAACGGCTTATTAAATAGACAGGGCCAGTTGAGACGGGAGATTGTAGGGGGTAGTGACCGAGTGAAAATTGCTAATTTCACCTCAGAATTTCATCATTCACTTTACGTGTGATACAATTTAAATTAAAGTACCTGTTGCGCGAAAAGGTAAATCGTCCGCTCAGAAGTACATCAGCCGGGTCGAGCTTAAGTAGCGATGTGACGAGTCGAATACTTTTTGTACTCGAGTAACTCGTATTCGGAATATTTTCAACTCGAGTTTTTACTCGAGTCAGGTGACTCGGCGAAATTACAGAATAACAGAAGGAACAGTATTCGCCGGTAATAATATTATATAATATGCTTACGTTACGAGTTGCGTTAAGCTTTAACATGACTCGAATAAAATTTTCGTTTAATCTAAAATAAAAATAAGAAGCATAAAGGTCGATAAAGAAATCTAATACCCTTCGCATTCGCATTTCATTCATGTTATTTAATATTTATTTACTCTTGCATTTTTGCATGCGCGCAAAAATGGATGCGACTGTTCGCATCCTAAAACTCGAGTTGCACAAAAAATAACTCGAGTTGACTCGAGTTATGCTTTACTCGAGTTAACGAGTTAAAATACTCGAGTCGTCACATCACTAAGCTTAAGTTAGTGTAATGGCCACTTTACACGAGGGGATTTTTTCATGCGATCGATCGCCGCGCCATGTCGCAGCAACTAAGCGCCTCGTGTAATACAAAATCGCTCATGCGTTAGTCCCTGCAACTTGGAGCACGTGCGATTTTATGAATTAAAATAAATAAATGCCTCGTGTAAAGTGACAATGCGATAGGTCGCAGCAACTTGGCGCATGCGAAAAATCCCGGCAACAAGTCGCGGCGATCGATCGCATGAAAAAATCCCCTCGCGTAAAGTGGCCATTACGGGCACTTTACACGAGGGGATTTTTTCATGCGATCGATCGCTGCGCCATGTCGCATCAACTAAGCGCCTCGTGTAATACAAAATCGCTCATGCGATTAGTCCTTGCAACTTGGCGCACGTGCGATTTTATGAATTATTAGAACTTGTTCTAATTTCATACGATTTTGTAGTGCCAACTTAAAAATATATTAAATTTAAATGTCAAAGTAACAATGAAAAAAAAGTACATTTCGGCGAAACACGGTAAATACCTAAAAAAAGGTCAACGGCGCACAGTGTGGTGGAGCGGACAAATGGTGATTTTTAAAGTAATTCATTTGGTCTGTTTAATAATAGTTTCTTGCTAGGAACATCCCAAGGATTCAGGAACACAAAAAAAATCATAAAAAATGCGTTTGGAAAGTGTCGAAAAAATAGGGCAAAGTCAACCTTTTTTATATACTGTCATGTTCTGATTATCATAAGGGTAGGTCTGGCGTAATTGGGTTGTTTTCGGGTGAAATGCTCATGTCGAAATATTCAATTCAGAGACCATCTTGAAAAATAGAGACTTACACCTGCATCTTCTTAATACTTCGAAATAGACTGCTTACATCATTTTATCTAATAAAATATCAAACGTGATTATCTGGTAGACATAAGTATCTCAAAAGAGTGTGAAAGGCAAAAGAGGTTTACTTGTTTTGTTACATAAAATTTTGGGAGTAAATTAAAATAAAATTTTATTTGTAAAAGTATCGGATTTAAAATTTAATAATTGTGCGTTAAAGAATTAGTGCGCGGACAGATAAACAATTTTTGGTGGGATGAACAAGGAGAATGAAGCAAGAGTCTCGTTCCGTCCATGGAGACGTGAGGACGTAATTTTGAGTCTCGTATCGTCAGTGAAGGCGTCAAGTCGGAATTTTGGTTGAATTTTAAAAAGTAGAAAACTTGGGACGTCCGTGTAGAGAAGAGACGATAAGTAAGAAGTCAAGTTTAAAAATTGTCATAAGTTATTTGATATTAAATTGGAATTAATTAATTATTATTGGATGAGTTATGAATCGTGAATGGATAGAAGATTAAAACAAGTTTCGAATATTTGGAAAATTTTGGTGACCACTGTAAAATTTGTATGGCTAATAATTTTATGGTTATGTCATGAGTGATTGGAAATTATAGAAGATTATTAAGAATTGGACTTACCTGAACGTTTGTCCTGATTAAAGAAAAAATTCGATTGATCATTAATTCACCCTGGAAATTTCATGGTATGGGAATTGGACCAAAACTACAAGGCATCTTCACGTCATTCTTCCCTGCGTGTTCTCCACATCGATCGTGCACGACGGTACCTCGGTAAGCAAATTGTGTCGACACTCTTACGTAACATTATTAAAATAATCAGTTCGCGCGTGATTTTAAAATTGGGGGATTTATAAAATTTTTATTATTAATTGTTTTGTAATATTTGATTTACTCCTACTTATTAAAAATCCATCTTTTGTCTTATTGAATAATTTTATTTGTCAATAAATTACATTACTTGATTTACAAATAACTACGTTTGATTTCACTCATATTTACAGCAGTGAGGAAAAGAATAAACAGGTATAAGGTACAATAAGTTTGTTGTCCGGTGTAATTCTTCGAAGTTATTAAGTAAGACAATTTACGAGTACATGAGCATTTAACAGATTAATGAACCCACTTTTGACCCTAAATAAAAGAGTTCTCATGCATAGCTGGTCGGATCATTTTTTTTAATTAAGTGCCATTTCATTCTCCCGCTATAGAAATTAAATTTTGAATTTTACAGTAGCGATACATGGCAATACATATCTTTATGTACCGTATACATAGGTACTTTAACTTTGCTTAAAAACGGAAATACATTGATTTTTTTCAGTTTTCAGGTTGAAATATTATTTCTGCTTCTCGTTACTAGCACACAAGTGCCAAAACAAAACAAAGAATTACATTTTTAACGGTTTGTAGACCTAATTTCGACCTAAAAACTCGATTTTTTTAAATGTTAACTTCTCTTAAACTTTTAGTTGTGTGAGAACGCATGAGACACACCGAAATTTTTTTTGGTTTTTTTTTGTGGTATCATTTTGGTATCTCTAGTACTTGCCCTCCAAATTTCAGCTGCAGATACTTGCAGATGCGAACACAAAAGCGTTTTTACTGAGACTTGTCCAATTTTTACCGAAGGTATTATTGGATTAACAAATCAATAAATTTTTCCCAAATGCCCATGTAAACAATACATAAGCAGAACGGACGATACAGAAAGATATTAAAAACAATTGAAAACTATTTTAAAATGACGAACTTTAGCATTTCGAATCGTGGCTTATGCAATATTCTGTGAGAAAACACAAAAATTATTGTTTTCTTCTATTCTATTAAGGACTAGCTGGCACAGTCGGCCTTCCGGCCGCCTTTAGCCATCTAGACCGTGTCGGATGTGGTTGTTCGGCCTTCGGCCTCACTCCAAGGTACTAAAGTAGCCTATGTTTTTCGTAGCGTTGTAAATAACTTCTACACCAAATTTGGTTAAGATTGGTCAAATAGAAACGTAAAGCACGTGCACGCGTTTTTGCATTGTCGATCGGTTGACAGTTTGACAGCATTCATTATTGTTTTTAAGTTGATTTTGAGTAGCATTGCCTTCCTTTAAGGAACCTTGATAATCCATTCATGCGCGTCCCGTAATAACTCAAAATCAACTTTCCTTTCCTTTGCGAATTTTTGCACTATTTCAATACAAAAACATGCGCAGGGACCTACATAATAACAAACTGTGCCAAATCTGGTTCCGATCGGTCAAACGGTTTAGGAGTCTATAGGGAATATACATACATACATCCATTTTTATATATATTAAGGATATAGTAAGACAACTTCCAGATTTTTTGCCCTAAAATTGAAGGCTCAGCAACCGTTTGTCCACAAAAACCCCTTTTCACCACACTGTGCGGCGTACCTAAATATACGATTACGATTGATGACCTTTTTTTTTCTGGGGTTGCACTGAAGGAAACAACCATGAGGTTTGGGGCAACGTCGGGTGGCACCCCTCCGGCGGGCGTGACCCTCCACTGGACCGACTTTCAACCGACCGACTCAGCTTGAACCGACCGACTTTCAACCGACCGACTTTCAACGGACCGACTTTCAACCGACCGACTTTCAACCGACCGACTTTTAACGGACCGACTTTTAACGGACCGACTATTTTTTCGACCGACTTTCAACGGACCGACTTTCAACCGACCGACTTTCAACCGACCGACTTTTAACGGACCGACTTTTAACGGACCGACTATTTTTTCGACCGACTATCGATACTACCCGAAGCATTCACTACAAGAATGATTTCCAATTCGAGTATTTGTCACATCATATAGTTTCATTTTACAGCCATGACAACTGTGAGGTGTCTAGGAATCCTTCGAGAAACCTGGCTTCAATCGTTTATCTTTCTTATTAAGCAATATCGTGAGTTTTTGGTTAAAGCGTCGTTTGGGGGGGGAGTTCTAACCTTGGCAGATCCATAAGTCTGTTGGTTTGGTTTTCGTGGAGATGCCATAGCGACAGGTATCTAGGAATCCTTCGGGAAACCTGGCCTCAATCGTTTATCTTTCTCATTAAGCAATATCGTGAGTTTTTGGTTAAAGCGTCGTTGGGGGGGGAGTTCTAACCTTGGCAGATCCATAACTCTGTTGGTTTGGTTTTCGTGGAGATGCCATAGCGACAGGTATCTAGGAATCCTTCGGACCCTTATAATTATTATAATCATCCCTATCGGCTTAATTTTTGTTCCATGGTGCAGATAAACGATTAAGATCAGGTCTCCGTATGGATTCCTTGTCACCTCTCGTCAGGACTGCCCACGGTTGAGGTCACCTAGACTTCCCAGACACCTGTCGCTATGGCATCTCCACGAAACCCAAACCAACAGAGTTATGGATCTGCCAAGGTTAGAACTCCCCCCCCCCCCAACGACGCTTTAACCAAAAACTCACGATATTGCTTAATGAGAAAGATAAACGATTGAGGCCAGGTTTCCCGAAAGATTCCTAGATACCTGTCGCTATGGCATCTCCACGAAAACCAAACCAACAGAGTTATGGATCTGCCAAGGTTAGAACCCCCCCCCCCCCCCCCAACGACGCTTTAACCAAAAAATCACGATATTGCTTAATGAGAAAGATAAACAATTGAGGCCATGTTTCCCGAAGGATTCCTAGACACCTCACAGTTGTCATGGCTGTAAAATGAAACTATATGATGTGACAAATAGTCGAATTGGAAATCATTCTTGTAGTCAAGCTTCGGGTAGTATCGATAGTCGGTCGAAAAAATAGTCGGTCCGTTAAAAGTCGGTCGGTTGAAAATCGGTCGGTTGAAAGTCGGTCCGTTGAAAGTCGGTCGAAAAAATAGTCGGTCTGTTAAAAGTCGGTCCGTTAAAAGTCGGTCGGTTGAAAGTCGGTCGGTTGAAAATCGGTCCGTTGAAAGTCGGTCGGTTGAAAGTCGGTCGGTTCAAGCTGAGTCGGTCGGTTGAAAGTCGGTCCAGTGGAGGGGAACCCCGGCGGGTGTACAAAAAATAAGTACATTTGTAAGTACTTGGAGAAGTTTTTAAGTACATAGGACATCGTTCTAAAAAAGAAATATGGTCACCATAAGTATAGTATATTTTCAAGTTGACACTAGAGGTTGGTATTGTAGCAAATACGTCATTTATTACAGAGTCGCCTAAAAATAAATGCCTCGTGTAAAATGACCGTGCGATAAGTCGCAGCAACCTGGCGCATGCGAAAAATCCCTGCAACAAATCGCAGCGATCGATCTCATGAAAAAATCCCCTCATGTAAAGTCAGGGTTGGGCAGTATTTGAAATACATGTATTTTTCAATGTATTTGTATTTTGTATTTCAAATACCCAAAACAAATGTATTTTGTATTTCAAATACTAATTACAAAATACTTCACAAAATACTTTAAAATCTGGAAGGATCCTGTCAGTTATTGAATAGGGGCGTTACAACTCAAACCGTTATGTTTCGGACCGTTAAAAACCGTAAAGTTTGATTTACACCCCATATTTTAAAATTGAATTCTTTCTACAAGCTGTAATTTTACGTGTAAACCGAACTTTACGGATTTTAACGTGTGGAAAATAACGATTTGAGTTAGAGAATAGGGGTGTTAAATCTGTTAATCTGTATTACCACTACCAACCTTATCAAAATTTGTCTACCTATATATAATAGATATAATACTTTTGTACATAAACACAAGCACCTCGTACCACCTTGTAATAAATTTATTTTTAAACAATTCTTAGAAATTGTAATTGAAATGTATTTTGCATTTTGTATTTTAATTGTATTTGAAATACTGTATTTTGTATTTGAAATACTCGACATAAATGTATTTTGTATTTCAAATACATATTTTCATGTATTTTGCCCAACCCTGTGTAAAGTGCCCTTTAGGAAACGATTTTTTTTCGCAAGTTGAACGTTAAAAGTTAGAAGCATATTTTGTAAAAATGGTGTTAAACGTTAAAGCATCATTTGAGCCTCAATGATCTACTATTATTTTCGTTTGATCTTCAAAGGTCGCGGAAGTATTCGCAAAAAACTTTTGGGGGGCCGTATACATGATGGCCACCCCAGTATCGAATTCTCGGGTGTATTTGTGGTCAAACGTTAGATCATCGTTTAGGGCCTGAATGAGTTTTCATTATTTTCGTTTGAGTCTCAAGGTCGCGGAGTTATTCGCAAGAATTTACTCTTGGAGGGTATTTAGGAGGGAGTAAACATGATGCCCCCTAGTATCAAATTTTTGGGTGAATTTGGTGTCAAACATTAGAGCATCGTTTGAGCCTGAATGAGCTTCCATTATTTTCGTTTGAGGCTCAAAGGTTGCAAAGTTATTCGCGAAAAACCACGGGGGGGGTAAATCGGCCGCTCTCAGAGGTGGATAAGCCGAGTCGAGCTAAAGTGCAGTTTACGTTATGCGATTTTGCTTACAAGTTGTCATAAGCAAATATTTCGAAGTTCTCGTTATACGATTTAGCATACGATACGGCCCGAAGGCGAACTCGTAAGCAAAGTCATAAGCAAATATTACGATTATGATTGTATCTATTCTCATAATATTTTCCTTACGATGAAATCTACTTTAGCGACATAGCCAGCCCTGCTGATTATTATTGACAGTTCGTTCCAAAATTACTGAAATTTAAAATTTGAATTTTGATTTATTGAGATTTAACTCATCATAGATATTAATAAATATATTTTAAAGTGTATTATAATAAGTTTGTTAACGTGCACGTGCACATTTATTTTAAGGTTAAGTTGACGAAGGAATAAATATTCGTTAAAATATTTTCGAGAGCGATCGTAGTTACTCGTAATTGCTCGTAATCTCAAACGAACTCGTAACGAAATCGCATAACGTGAACAGAAAACCACCAAAAGCAGTCATAACAAAATTATTAAGAGAAATCGTACAGAAAAGCTCACGAAAACTCGCAAGCAAAATCGCATACCTAACGTAAACTGCACTTTAGGTTAGTGTTAGGAAACGATTTTTTTTCGCAAGTTGAACGTTAGAAGCACCAGAAAAATCGCCATCCATTTTTCATCAATGCAGCGCGAAACAGTAAATCGGCCCCTCTAAAAGTACCTTTACATTATTAGACTTTGCATAGGACTTTTGTATACGATATTTGTATAGGATTTTATATCCTATGCTCGAATCTAAACGCGTTTACACTATTGGGTATTTGTATAGGATTTTTAATGACATTTGACAGTGCTGAGAATAAAAATTATGTTAAAATCTTTGGTTAGATTTTAGTTTCTGTGGCAAAATAAGTAGTCAATGAGGCATTTCCATGTGACGTCACGAACACTTTTATGTATGTAAAATTCTTAGGTTAGGTTTACGATTAATTCGGCAAATAAAATAAACGGAAGGTACTTACAGTAATAATTTTACACTACACTCTCTACGGTTTATAAAATGTAAAAAAATTCAATTTTCACCAATAAAAACACGATTTATCACAAACTTTTATAAGTACGCCGACAGCTTGTCAGCTTGTCGGTAAACACTGTGACGTATTTGGAAACGCCTAATTAAGTACATATGCACAAAACTTGACAAAAACTGAACAAATTAATTTCTAAAAATTTGAGGTTAACAAAATCATGACAGATTACGAGTCATACAATCACACTGCGCATGCTCACCAAAAAATCTAATGCAAAATCCTATTGAAATAGACACCGTTCTATTCTTAAAATCCTATGTAAAAGTCTAATGCAAAATGCAACGGACGAAGTCCAATGTAAAATCGTGCAATGGTAACACGAAAATTTTTACATTAGACTTAGGCCCAGTTGTTCAGTTTCGGGTTATATTTTAACCTGGGTTATTTTGCATAGAAGTGATTGTTTCAAGAATTGTTTCCATGGAAAATCAGTCAGGTTAAAAGATAACCCGATACTGAACAACTGGGCCTAAGTCTAATACAAAATCCTATGCAAAGTCTAATAATGTAAAGGTACTTTAAGGTGTCACGGCCGGGTTGAGCTTAGGTTAGTGTTAGAAAATGATTTCCTTTTTGCAAGTTGAACGATAAAAGTTTGAAGCATCAGAAATGTCATGAATCTGGATGGCTCAACAAAAAAAAACGTGTTGGTTTGATCCTGCATGTCAGTGCCCCCCCCCCCCCAGTTTTGAATTTTTTATAAATATGGTGTCAAACGTTAGAGCATCGTTTAAGCCTGACTGTGCTTCCATTATTTTCGTTTAGTCTTTAATGGTCGCGGAGTTATTCGCAAAAATTTTTTTGAGGGGCCGTAGACATAATGCCCCTCCACCCCGTATCGAATTTTCGGATGAATTTGGGGTCAACGTTAGATCATCGTTTAGGACCTAAATAAGCTTTCATTATTTTCATTTGAGTCTCAAAGGTCGCGGAGTTATTCGCGATAAAACTACTGGTGGGGGAAAGCTAAATCGGCCGCTCAGAGGTGTATCAGCCGGGTTGAGCTTAGGTTAGTGTTAGGAAACGATTTTTTTTCGCAAGTTGAACGTTAAAAGTAAGAAGCACTAGAAATGTCATGAATCTGGATGCATCAACAAAAAAAGCGTCTGCAAAGAAATCCTACGTACGGTCCTGAGTTGTCAACGGTTATTACAATTTCTAGGTTTGATCCTGCATGTAAACTCCCCTCATCAATTTTAACCTTTTAGGGGAGTTTACCTTTTGGCTCGGAGGGCAGTTTACACGATTTTTGGAAATCTACCTGGCGGATGAGGGCAGTTTACATATATCCAAAATATCAGCTATCGTTAAATTTTAGTATAAAATAACTTGGACGATAGTAAATTGGGCCAGCGGTCAATGTATTTTAAAATAATTTTGGTGGGTAGCTTAAGAAAACCTGTAAATTGGGGCAGCGGTCGGCGTGGGTAGCTTAAAGGTAAAGCCATTAAATAATAGTATTCAATTGTATTATATTAAGTATCGCAAAACGCAACTAAGAAAAAAAATTTCGTGTGATACACACTAGAACATGGTTAATAATATAGTCTATAGAAAAAATATTTTTCGAGAAATCCTTAAAAACAACCCCAAAATCGAGTTTTGAAAGTACGTAAATTTATGTGGTTTTTTTCGCTCCGCTCTGCACTCCTCCGGGCGGTTTTGACAATGGTTTACTGGGCTAAACATACTAGAAGCGCATTCCATCAAGAAAACCGGGACAAAAGAAACCGGGAACTTAGAGAACCTTGAAATAGCATTGAAAAGTGGCAGTAAACTTTTACGTTTCACCCCCAAAAAATCGAATAAAACAAAAAATAATGACAAAACAGTAACCTTTCGTGCATGTTACGCTTACGAGTGGTGTCTGGCCCAATTTACATGGGACCCTTATAATCTTTTGGCCCAATTTACAAGCGCCGAATAACTTAGAGATAACCCTGTCCAAAAAGCCATCTATCAAACTGAAAATAAACAAACTATTTTTGATAGGTAGTTCCATAAGAGCTGTCCCTCTATAATAATATGTATATACATCCTCTTTGGTTGAGATTAAGAGTCATGCTCGAGCCCTTGTGATTATTTATACTATATCTTTGTAATAGAATTTATTATAAATGGCCTTAATACTTCCTTCGTCGTATTTCGTAAAAGTCATCTATCTTGTGGTTCAAAATCCACATTATGTTGTGGGTCCTCTATGGGTCCATACTCAGTTTAAAACAAAAAACAGCAGTAAACAAAAATAAAATACACTTATTGGTTACATGGGTATTTACACCTTGAGAAGGTACATAGTACATACATAATTTGATTATAAATATAGTATCATATTGGCAAACTTTATAGCATCTTTGGAAACGTCTAATGTAGTAAAGATTATCAACAGATGGCACTCCTAAATAGGAAGTAATAAATGGCTTCATTTGTATTGGTACGCAATCCATTTATTACACATTACTATAGTTACTAGATATTTACAGTATCGCAAAGTTATGGGCCAATAGAGTAGAATGTAAATTTGATCATAATAGTTATTTATGTACCAAGGGCGATATAGGTATGTTTATGCCCGCGGATGCAAGTTTCAGCCGAGGGCCCTCGGCCCGAGGTTGAAAGCAGTCAAGGGCATAACATATATCGCCCGTGGTGCATATAACGTTTTATTTTTCACTTTGAATATTATATTATTTGTATATATCGAATATTTTCTATTGATATTTAGTAAATTGATAAGCTTAAATATCAATTTGTTCAAATAGACATGGGTAGCGTTGGTAATGTTTTTTTTGTTTCAATTTGTTTATGAACTATTGACATTTTGTAAAACGCAATTTTACATTTATTTAAAATGGAAGAAATTCCACAGATAATAGCTGAGAGAGCAGATTAAATGTTCCACATAATATTCAACTTCTGAATAAATTATAATATAAAAAATAAATACCATATTTTATATTTGACATAAGAACAACTGTTTTCATTTCGCCCGCGCGGGCGAAATGGATCCATTATGCCCGCGCGGGCGAAATGGATATGTTTTCATGTTTCGTATCCAAGGCAAAATCAACAAATATATTCAAAGTGAACAATAAATGTTATTTATAACAACACTGCACAAATAATAATAGCTTCTATGTCATTTAGAATTTTCAAATTTTTTGACTTCCCGCATAAATTCAAAATGGATCTAGCAAGCCCTATCTATTGGTTACCTTTCGAACTACACCATGTGTTTTCAAAACTCCCCCAAGCCCTGTTGAGATAATCCGTCCATAAATCTTTATATTTACTTATTGCCAACGTACAAATAAGTAAAAAATTACTATATAAGCTTTAAAGGTAACTTCTAAGAAACCATAAAAAACCAAATTAAATTAACATGAATAACAGAACAAATTCTCCCATTTACAGACGACAAGCGATGGATTATAATCGTAGAAGCAGCAGTAGAAGTGTATCGCCACGTAGAGATTCCAGAAACAGGTATGGTAGACGTAGCAGCCCTCATGAAAGAGTTCATCGTGATCGCCGTAATCCAGAAAGAAGAGACGACCGTGGGTTTAGAAGACAACGATACGAACGTCATCCTGAGCGGGAAAATCCACAGGAATCTAATTGTTTGGGTGTTTTTGGCATGAGCCCATACACAACAGAGGAAGATCTCCGTGTTATTTTTTCCGCATATGGACCTATAGAAAAAATATTTATGGTTTATGATACTAATACAAATCATTCGCGCGGGTACTCTTTTATTTATTACGAAACTGTTGAAGACGCCAAGGAAGCCAGGATACACTGCAATAATCTTGAAATGAATGGTAAAAAGATTAGAGTTGATTTTTCAGTTACTCAACGTGCCCACTCCCCTACACCTGGGATGTATATGGGAAGACGTGGAGTTCCCCGTTCTAGTGGAAGAGATCGCCGAGGAGGAGATGATAATGAATCCCGATACGATGGAGGACACCGTAGAGATGACCGTAGAGATTCTTACCGTCGGGATGAAAGGACGGAAAGAACATATTCTAGATATCAACGAAGGTCAAGATCACCTCGTCGTTAAATTGTTCAACATCAAGTTTCTAAAATATTTGTACTTATAGTAGGTACCTACCTATGTATTTAATTCTTAATTTTTTTTATAAAAAACTTATTTTTAATAAAATGTTCTTAAAATTTTAAAATTATATAACGTGTGAATAACAAAACCGAAAAAATGTTGATAATTTTTTAGCGTCAAGTGTTGCAGTTTTCTCAGTCAGTGCAGGGAATATCGAACCTACGCTAATGCAAAATTTCAGTTTTCCAATTTTTTAAACTAAAATAATTTGTTACGAAATTTAAATCGTGGTGGATTAAATTCGTGCAGCCGCTTATCTCAGGGGCGGGCGGCTGGGCAAAAAAAAAGAAAGGCTTGCCCCTAATGCTAGCTCACAACAGCAGGGTAGGAGACGCTTATGAAAAAAATAACATACAGAGCCGATACTTCCTATAGATGTAGAGGGGGGGTTATACAGGGTGCGCTAAAAGATTAGCTCCAAAGAGCAAGCGAGAAAGATGTAGTTTGGAAGCCACGCAGTTTAAAACCACCCTGTAAACAAATGCAGCAAACACTAGCAAAACTGCGGAATAAGTGTTTCTGCAAAAAAAAAGTAAAGGGCTTTTCGGATATGATGCTTCAGGATCAAAAATAGCGCTGATCAGTTCTAACTTCAGATTTAATCGTTGATAAACTAAAATATATACAGTTAAGCGTAATATTGGGACAATCTTTTAAACTCGAAATAATGAATAATTCAAACAATTATGAAATAATATAAGTTATTAGCGTTCGTAATGTAGCTACCGCGTATACGTATACTCAGTTTACAGATAACTACGCGCTTCTGTAACTGGGTCACAGAGATAAAAAAAAAGTAAAGAATTTAATAAATTTTGTTTCCCGATACAAAAACGTAAATGCGTTCATAAAGAACGGCCCAACAAATGTAATCCGCGCAATAATGTTAGATAGCCAAAAATATAACAAATCAAATCTGACAAAATAAAACAAAGATCTTATCTGTGAAGTTGATGGAGTCTTCGATGTTGAAGGGACGAGCAGTTAGTATCACGATAACGATGTTGGTCCCAAGCAGAATGGTAGTCGGAATGGAATGGAATGGTGGATCACAGAATGCTTACCAGATGGCTTCGGAAGCAGGGTTTAAAACATTGGATTCCAAAACCCAAACAAATACTGATCAAAGGCGGTAAGGTCTTGATCTCAAAGATGTTGTTGGAGGGTTTAATCAATTTCAGAAGGTAATCAATTTCAGAAGGTAATCAATTTCAGAATGTAATCAATTTCCTTCAAGATATTAAAAATTCGGACGAAATGAATCCTTCAAATGAAGTACGGAAAATTCTCCCAAATGCTTACAAAATTAAGCCGGTACAGTAAATTGTCCAAAACCAAATGACCAAAATATATCCCAAATAATTGGATTGAAAAAAACTCGAAGTTCAATAAATAATTTAGTCACTGGAACGTCCAAAAAATAGATTTTTGTTCAAAAATTCGAACACAACACACTTTTCGAAATCGGAAAATTAACCATCTCCATATTTATCACAATCGCCCGTGATAGTAAAATTTGTTCAAATTAAATAGAAAACTTGCATTTTAATGCCGCATATGAGATTCTCATTAAACTAATTGAAGAAATCTTCAATTTTTCGAAAAAATATTTCTGTGTGAAAACAGGAC
The DNA here is from genome assembly GCA_932274525.1 of Podabrus alpinus. NCBI lineage: Eukaryota > Metazoa > Arthropoda > Insecta > Coleoptera > Cantharidae > Podabrus > Podabrus alpinus. The sequence continues at coordinate 58,079,833 of OW026457.1, read as the reverse complement.
CGTAACAAATTATATTAATCATTTTACAAACTAACAATAATATCACAAAACTTCATTAGATTCAATATTTTCGTGTTTGGTGTATCAGAAATGCAAGAAAACAAAAATGAAATTGGCAGCGGTGGGATTCGAACCCACGCCTCCGAGGAGACTGGTGCCTTAAACCAGCGCCTTAGACCGCTCGGCCACGCTACCGAATTAATGTTCCATTCATTGTGCTCGAGTGTGATTGTAACTGAACGGAAAGTTAAAATTAGAAAGCCGAATTCTTATTAGTATGCTAGAATCTACCACCACTTTAAAACAAATTTAAACTCGCACATTGCAAGATACTACAAATTCTCTCAATTTTTTTAATCGCCATTTAATAGAGAGAGGTAATTTTAAACAGTTGAAAACTGTGCCATTCATTGTGCATTTAATTATTTGATACAGTACTAAGTTCCAGATCAACTTTTTGCAAAACATTTTAGGCCAGAAACTGGAAGTGTAGAATTTTTTTGGACATTTTATACTATCTTATCGAATTTTTGTTTATCTTAAGATAACATTTTAATATTTCTAGATTACTTATTGTTGCCACAACAAAGTTTTTATGCAAACCACTTGACAAAATTTTGTTTTGTTCTGTTTATGATTTATTTTCATGTCAAATAATATAATATGACTTACATAAATCTGTAATATCTCATTGTAAGAATGGCAGAATAACTATGAAGATCCAAAACCTGTACCGTGGTGTCTTCCCAATTCCACGCGAATCTTTCATTCTTTAGAAATACCTCGCTTGCTTCAATACAGAGGCGGATCCAGACAATTATTGCTCGGGGGTGGGGGTGAAAATTAACAAGGTGGAACTCGGTTTAGCGACAGTTTCTAGACATACGATGTGTTTACAATCACAATTAAGAGGGTTCTGATTAGATTTGAGTTATGCGGACAGCAGGGTGGCCACTTGCCATAAATTCATAAAAAATCATAAATTTTGAAAATTGCCATAAAAATCATAAATTTTACGACTTTGCCATAAAATATCATAAATTTTAGTTAAACTTAAAAATTTAAAATACTTAAATTATTTTTAGTAACCGAACCCATGCTCATCCCATGATCAAATTTGATAAAAATTATATCTTATACGGGTGTCCCCGTGACCGTGGAGAACCTTTGAGTTGGTGATAAAGGACACTTTTCTAAGACAAATTTTCAAATAAAATTTTTGCCCAAGTCCAAACCCTTGGACATCTCCCTTTAAAGCAATTTTTTGAATTTCTGATTTCAAACGGCCATAGCTCCCATATTATTAATTTTTTAAGGTTAATGGATTAGAACTTTTTTAAAGATCATTCGCTTGTCTATAAATTAGGTTATAACCCGTTATCGTCTAGAATCAACGGATTTCGAGTTATAAATTAAATTAAGGGAAAAAATGTTTAAAAATTCAGGTTTTTATTTTTTTAATTTTCTTGCGAACCCCGTATCTCTTAAACGAAACGTCTAAGAGAAATACTAACGGCCCAAACCGGATATGGAATTTAACGGGCTACAAATTTCGTCAAATAAATTTTTTTGGGCAACCAACCGTTTTCACAGAAACTGAAAATAATGAACAAGGTGTAGGTAAAAAATATAAATTCACATAATTACTAAACAAGTTGGAACTTGCTTTAGCAGCGGTTCCTAGGCTTCTATACAACTACTTTTCTGGTGTGAAAAGTTGTTATTTTTGGTCGCCATAATTTTATAATGTGATATCAGATAATCCGATAATTCGGAACCGAGAGTTTATAGCCACAATTGCTTGTTGCGACTCTAAGTACCGCTTTTCTTGACCGTAGGTCTCCTGTACGGGTCGGCTAACTCATAGATTTTTACTCTTGTGTTGGAGAGCAGGGTGGTTCGTGATGTATTTTCGAACCTTCGTGGGATCGTTAAACTTTGTCGATCCTTCTCTTACCTTGATAGCAAAGCCAGGGCGCCAGATGAGAAGGACAAGATATCGAGAGGAGCTCCGATACTTGGCTTTCTCAACAAAATTAAAATAAACAAAATTGACACAAGTATACGCAAGTAGGCACAATAATACAAAGATTAGCAAAAATTCTTGTTTAATGGACAGTTTAATAATTTATTATAAGTGAACAATTTGATGAATTATTATTAACAGGATAACTTGATAAATTACTATAAACAGGAACTATAGAAATGGTAACAATTGTCTTATAAATAAACAATGGTGACTTTTATAATTACTGACATTATCTTTAACTTTGTAGTGGAGATTATAATAACCAAGTCGAACAAGACAACAGGTAATACAAATAAATAAATAAACCAACACAAATGTCAATTTAGGGTTGTTAACCAACCAACAACTTTTTACTTCAATGATAAGTCTGTCGAGGTTATTCGTTGTCAGCAGGGCTCTCCTTGGCCGGTACAGTTTAAATGGAATGATTGAAATGCTATTTATCCGGATGCCAAATGCAAAACTGAATGGTTGCACCGGATTTTTATGTATATCATAAATTTGTAATTTCAAGTGAATAAATATTGTACAAACTTTTTGATTTGACCTCATACAGTAAGTAATTGTACGTTTCCAATTACTTACTTGTTGATAAATGCGGCCCCCTTCCGATCGTTCGAACGAGCGTATGTAGGTTTGGTCCGTGAATTGATAGACCCTCCGGTTGACTTGGAACTGGAAATAATTGGAAAGAACACACTTATATGAGGCACAAACAATGCGAATAATTTCGCAGATTTTTTAAAGGCAAATGAATTATTGAAGATAATTCCGATTACAAATTCTTAATAACATAATTTAAATAGCTTTTTGATACCAAATCGTTTTGTTGAATCCTGTACTCAAATTGTCTTAGTAATTCTCTGGTTAACACACACATTTCTCTTTTCTAATGTTAATGGTTTATTTCGGTGAAGTAATTCGTTAATAGCACGTGCGATTTCTGACCTGGTACTTGAATAAATAATATCCAAAAAGGATTTTGCTTCTTAATATAACAACTCAGAACTTGGCCGGCTACTCTTATCATTAAACCAATAATTTCGGCAGAAGTTGAAGCAATCCGTACCGTTGGCAAATTATTTGCTTCATTTATACAACCTAAAAATGGCCGAAACACAAATTCACCACTGATGGTCACAACCTGGCTTATCACTCGATAAACTATTTTCAAATGTGTTGTCTTTTACTCGGGACTATTGCCCGACCTTTAGTAGGGTTTTTTTTAACACCGACTGATTATTAATTTGTTCAAATAACTTTATTTTTTGATTCGATTTATAAATCTTACGTATTTGTCTTACCAACATTTGTTCTAACAACCTCGGTTGTCCTAGGGATTTTTAGGTACTTTGATTTTTTTTATTGAAATTTATCGTTCGGTTCGTATCGATCGATGGGTCACCTAACCCATAGGCGCGGATAATTCATAATACGCATTTAATTTGAGTTCTCGTTAACAGGAATATAAAATTTGTTTCGTTAAATAAAATTGGTTGGATAAATTACACATAAATAAATTGTTAATCGTAATTGACCTCTGAAAATTAACAAACCCTCGAGGCGTATGAAGAGGATTTTCCTTTTCAAAGGAAATTAACGGAAGACCGTTACAAGTTACCAACTTAAAAAATATTCTATATAATTAAAATTTAGTGACAAGAGATTTCGATTTTCAGATTAGTATCTTTATTATCGGATAAAAAATTATTTTTTCACATAATAGCAAATATAAATCTCAGAATATTTCATTTCTTAAATCTGTGGTAATTCTAATAATATGAATCTTTAGTAACAACCTAACAAATAGTTAATTAAAAAGATTTAAAAATTAGTGATCATGAAACTACTTTGTCACGCCATTACTTGATAACGGCTGGACCGAATTTGTTACTCTTTTTTTTTAAATGTTCGCAATAGTCCGAAGATGGTTCTTACGTAAGGCCGTATACAGAAAGAAAGCTGGAAACTTATAAGCGCTTACCGCGCTGGTCTGTTCTAAACAAAGGAAGCAGGTTGAAGCAGACCAAGCAAAATGTCGGACTCATCGGACGATGATTTGGTTTTGTTAGAAAATGTGTATTTAAAAATGCGAAAAGAAGCTATACATCCCATTAATAGAGATACGCCGGTAAGCGCTTATAAGTTTCCAGCTTTCTTTCTGTATACGGCCTAACAAACTAGTTATTTTTGGTATATTTATAATGTAACATCAGATAATTCGATAATCTGCACCAATTAAATTTTTCGAGATAACTTCTTATTAGGGTATCAACATCTTAAGGTATCAACGTCTTAACGGATCAACGTATCAACGTATTTAAATTTCCTATATAGGTGAAAAATTATGTAAATAAAATATAACTTATATTAATTTGGTCTGCATTGAAAAAAAAGTTGTTATTTTTGGTCGCCATGATTTTATAATGTAATATCAGATAATCTGCACTAATTAAATTTTTGCAGTTACAATCACAATTTCGAGGGTTCTGATTAGATTTGAATTGTGCGGACAGACAAAGGGACAGACAGACGGACAGACGCGGAGCCAGATCATAAGGGTTCTTGCTATACTTTGTATAGAAGCCTAACAAGTAGTTTATATAGGGAGACCTCTTTGAAAATATCTTTAACTTAGTAAATTTCTTTCGAACATTTGCGTATTTATAAATTGCATTAGCGAATCGAAACAACGGATTAACAGATTTACGCAATACTATATAGACGAAGTATTTACAATATAATAACGTATCAGTTGATCAACGTTATGATTGGCTCTGAAACATGCGGACGGACACGAAGCCAGACCATAAGGCTTCTTTCTATACCTTGTATAGAAGCCTAAATAAGGCTTCTTGTTATACTTTATATGGAAGCCTAAAAGTAGCGTACTGGCTACCCAGTTCTTAGACCTCTATACACACAGAGTATTTCCAACACAATTTGAAACGCTCTGTATGATTTTGAATTATGCGGACAGACGGACGGACAGACACGGATCCAGATCATAAGGCTTCTTGTTATACTTTGTATAGAAGCCTAATTCTTGTTATACTTTGTATAGAAGCCTAAAAAGTGGAACTCGCTTTAGCGGCAGTTCCTAGGCTTCTATACAGCTACCTTTCTGGTGTGAAAAGTTGTTGTTGCTAGTTAGTTTTGGTCGACATAATATAATGTAATATCAGATAATCCGATAATCTGCACTAATTAAGTTTTTGCGGGATTTTTATAGATTTTAAATCTATGCGCGTTTCTAAAAATACAAAGAATTCCGTAACAAATCGCCAAACTCGTGTGCTGATCACGTGGCCAAAGCGCGTCTATACAGATAAGAAAATATCCGCAAAGAAATTCCGAACTCCCGCATTGATGGATTTGCCCAATTGCGTCTAATGAATCAAAAACGATTCCAGAAAGAATCCTCCGAAACGCGCGCTACTAATTTACCCAATGTGCGTTTGTACAAAAAACATGACATGACTGCTACTTTCGTCTACTCATACAGTAATTGGAAAGCACTACTCACGGTATGGTCGTAGCAAAACATAGGACTAATATCGGTTATACGCGTATCATCGTATCATTGTATCATCGGATCATCGTATCATCGGATTAACAGATTAATTATCTGTATATAGGTCAAACTAAATCTTACATGAATTACATTAATTTCAAGTAGAACTCGAATTATTACAAGGTATTCAAGTACCGATAGATTGGCAAAAAATGAGTTTGAGTTATAATAAAACACGCCAGAATGAATCTGCCGAAACGCGCGCTGCTCGTTTAGTCAAAGCGCGTCTATACAGACTAGAAATAGACCTCTATACACACAGAGTATTTCCAACACGATTTGAAACGCTCTGTATGATTTTGAATTATGCGGACGGACGGACAGACACGGAGCTAGATCATAAGGCTTCTTGTTATACTTTGTATAGAAGCCTAATATACTTTGTATAGAAGCCTAAAATCTCAATTTGATTTATAGCATTTGTTTTAATGTTAAAACGTACGTCAAACGCTACAATACGTTTTAACAATGTTTTAACATTAAAACAAATGCTATAAATCAAATTGAGATTTTTAGTAATTATGTGAATTTATATTTTTTACCTACACCTTGTTCATTATTTTCAGAGTTTCTGTGAAAACGGTTGGATGCCCAAAAAAATTTATTTGCCGAAAGTTGTAGCCCGTTAAATTCCCTCTCCGGTTTGGGCCGTTAGTTTTTCTCTTAGACGTTTCGTTTAAGAGATACGGGGTTCGCAAGAAAATTAAAAAAATAAAAACCAGAATTTTTTAAACATTTTTTCCCTTAATTTAATTTATAACTCGAAATCCGTTGATTCTAGACGATAACGGGTTATAACCTAATTTATAGACAAGCGAATGATCTTTAAAAAAGTTCTAATCCATTAACCTTAAAAAATCAATAATATTGGAGCTATGGCCGTTTGAAATCAGAAATTAAAAAAATTGCTTTAAAGGGAGGTACCCCCCAAGGGTTTGGACTTGGGCAAAAATTTTATTTGAAAATTTGTCTTAGAAAAGTATCCTTTATCACCACGTCAAAGGTTCTCCACGGTCACGGGGACACCCTGTATATAAAGATTTATGTGATTCTTATTGACAAATTTTTTGCATTCCTTTCTTCATTTTCTACCCACAAATTTGTGGGTAAACCGGTGAAAGGGTTAAGTATTCATAATTATTTTATTTAGGGCCGCGATTATAAAGGACAAATATTTGTCCTAAAAGTTGTAAGATTCCTCAAAAATTGCTTTACTATAACACGGTTTTGCTATAAATATAAATTTTTAATATTGAATATTTTTTAAAATAAAATGTTTTTATTTTTTTAAGTTTAAGAATTTTTAATAGGGAAAATTATATTTTTATTATTTATAAAATGATCTATTTTTGATGTCCCAATTTATACCCAGGCAATTTTTAATTGATTCGGTTGGCAAATTGAGGATTGCTCCCCCCTGAAAAAAGTTGGTTGAGCACGTCCCTGACTATTACTACAATAGTCAAGGTAATTCACGAAACTGGTTTCTTTTTAGCTTGAAATATGCACACATTTTTTTGTAAATTGTCTGGATGGGGCGAGGTATAAAGGGAGTTCCCCCTCGGGGTGCGGCCATAAATTTTCCATAAATTTTTGTATCGAGTGCCATAAATTTGCCATAAATTTTTGCTTTGAGTGCCATAAATTCATAAATAAATGTTACTTATTGCTAGTGGCCGGCCTGGGACAGACACGGAGCCAGATCATAAGGTTTCTTGTTATACTTTGTATAGAAGCTTAAAACAAATGGTTATAATATAATATCACATATTGACAAAAATACAATACTGGAAAAAAACATGCACTTTCAATGTGATACCTTAATGTTTAGATTTATGACCATGATCATTCATTTTGAAGACACTCCTAAACCAAAAGCGTGTCCACTTTAAAATTTGGTGTGCAAGTAGCCAAAAGTATAATAAAAATAATACATTTTTTTGAGAACTTTAAATTCCATTTGGGTGGGGGGCATTCAAAGTCAAAATTTGATCAGGGCCCCCATTTTGTGACTTTAATTATTTACACACAAAAATTCACTGATAGGCCTATTCAATATCTTCATTGCACAAAAATCGTGTTTCTAAGTGGTACTGTTGGTACAGTTGATTTGATATGGAATGACCCCATAGAAATTTTTGTATCAACTCTCCCCCCCCGTGTGAAATTTTAACCTCAAATTGAATTTAAATAAATTTTCTAACAGAGCTTTGATGTACACATCAAAATGTATGTTAGAAACAATGAAAATCATACAAGAGCCGACAAAGATAGAAATTATACAAAAGCCGGGCCTGACCAATATCTGGCCTCTGGAAACAGAAACCAATTGGTGAATGTGTGAAACATACTTTATCCAGTTTTGAGAAGTAAGTAGCACAGGTAAGTAGTACATTCCATCTGAAATTGGAATGAAGGGAAGTAAGTTTTTTGAAGAGAAATAAAGGGACGTAATAACAGAAATCCAGTTGTTTTAATTAAAACTTGAAGAACCATCGGGTATGTAGCTAAAACTATAGTAGTTTCTGATGGTAATCGTGATCAAGTTAATAAATTTTTTAATAATCGAAAGTGCTGTTTACGTTATGCGATTTTGCATACAAGTTGTCATAAAGCTGGATTTATAGTTTGACGTACTGTAAACGTAGACGCACTGCAAAAAGATCGCGACTATAGAATTTAGGTACTCTTGTTTATAAATAATCGTAGACGTATGACGTAACGTAAGAGAAACGGACTGTTAAGCTGGATTTATAGTTTGACGTACTGTAAACGTAAACGCACTGCAAAAAGATCGACTATAGAATTTAGGTACTCTTGTTTATAAATAAACGTAGACGTATGACGTAACGTAAGAGAAACGGACTGTAACGTAAAGCTGGATTTATAGTTTGACGTACTGTAAACGTAGACGCACTGCAAAAAGATCGACTATAGAATTTAGGTACTCTTGTGTATAAATAAACGTAGACGCATGACGTAACGTAAGAGAAACGGACTGTAACGCAAGAGTTGGCAACTTTCATCTTTTACAGTGCGTTTCTTACGTCCGACCAATCAAAAGAAAGAATTCTGTGTGTTTAATCTATGTGTATATTTGAATTTAAATTATTTTTTAATTTGAATTTAAATTATTTTACGGTTGCCTATGTTAGTAGAAACTACCAACTGTACATGTAATTTCACGATTTGTATAATTTGTAGGTTATATTGAATCGTTGAATGTCACTCACTTTATATTGTTATCACCTCTACGCATGCGCGAAAATTCCGTTCCGTCGAATTATAAATTTGAAAATATCTTACAGTCCGTTTCTTACGTATCCAGTGCGTCTACGTTTACAGTACGTCAAACTGTAAATCCAGCTTAAGACACAATGCTAATCGTAATATTTGCTTATGACTTTGCTTACGAGTTCGCCTTTGGGCCGTATCGTATGCTAAATCGTATATCGTGAACTCCGAAATATTTTTTTATGACAACTTGTATGCAAAATCGCAAGCAAACTCGCATAACGTAAACAACACTTTAATAATAATCAATCAATATATTTTGTAAATAGATGAAAAATAACATACAATGAGTGAATGCCTGACAGTAAGCTAGTGTTAGTAATAGCAATACTAACGCTAGTCCCCTCTCCCAGTTGATATTTTTAATCAAAAACCGTAGCTCTGGCAGTAGCTAGCTCCCAAATATTAAAGATAACATTATTGCAGTTTTTCTATAAATCAATATTTATTCAAGTTTTATATTAATTTTGTTACTTACTATATGAATGTAACCGACATAATTATATTTTTTAATTTTTTCTATTTCTTAAAAGAAATTGTTTTTTTTAATAAATAACGAGAATTTTTAAAGGTGTAATTGTGTTTATCTGATACAAACGTTACGACTACAAATAAAATAAACCCACTTAAACTTAATGGATTTCATGTTTCAATTAAAATGTTTTTTTTTAGGCAATGTCTAGGTAGTCGGTATCGGTTACTATATTGAGAGCCGGTACTTTACGTTCATTGGTCAATTTAAAGAAGGCGGTACTATCTGTACCTTATTTAAATTTCTTAACCTTAAATTTGTATCTTAACCTTCCAGAATAAAAAATTTGAAGGCACTGGAGTTTTAATGTACCTACACGAAAATGTGAATCGTTGGAAATCGAGTCTAAAATTTTTTCTTTTTCATAAAATAAATGTTTGCGTCAGTCAATACCCAACAATCGTTTTGAATGTCGGTATTTCTTAAGTTCAACACCTATATGCAACTTATTGGTATTATGTGCTATGTCGGTAGTTCCGCCTTCTTTAAATTGAACTTAAACTACCGGCTGTCAATATAATGACCGGTACCGGTTACCTAGAGATTGCCTATTTGTAGCTTTTCTTAAAAAAAAATTGTTTTTTGAATAAATAAAGAGAATTTTAAAAAGTGTAATTGTATTTATCTGATCTTGATACAAACGCTACAAACTACAATAAAATAAACGCACTTAAATAACTTATTAATGGATTTTAGGCTTCAATTAAAATGTTATTCATATCACCCAAAATATGGTAAGAAACGAATTGTTTGTATTGAAAGTATTTATTGTACAAATGTAGGTATATAAAGCATACTAATATTAGTAGATTATTTATTTCTATTGTTGTTGCCATTTCAACATTGAACTTAAGACTACAATATAAAAAATTAATAAGAGAATATAAAATATATTTGATATGTTAATAAAATCAATGAAAAATAATAACGAAGTCCATGGAAGTGGTTGTAATGGTAAAACAGACAAAAGTATTCATATATGTTTGAAATGGGTCCTTCTTGTCGGTCAATATTTAGGGCTAATGCCAGTAATCGGTGTTTCCAATTCCAATCCAAATTCATTACGATTTAGTGTGATATCTTGGAGATTTTTGTGCTGCATACTGTACTGCTTCTTTGGAGCTTTTACGGCCGTGTTTTACTTACATATACTGATAAGAGATGGCGTGGATTTATCCCAAACAAGTAAGTACGTTTTTAGCATTTCCACAACAACAGTTTCTATTGTAAGATTTGGGCTTGAAATAAACAAGACAAATTATCAAAATATATAAATATTTTTAGCTGATTTCGTTTTCCATTTCAATACCTTCACAATAACATTAATTTTCCTTAAACTGGCAACTGAATGGCCAAAAATTATGAAAAGATGGATTAGCGTAGAATATTCTATGAGAAATTTCGGATATCCTCAACATTTACAAAGAAGAATTAATGTCATGACGATAATTGTATTATCTCTGGCTCTAAGTAAAATTTTTTAGCATATTATCAGCAGGATTATAATAATCATATTTTTAATTATTGCAGTAGAACATCTAAATTTAAAAATCAACGATATCGTTTCGACAATCAAATGTAAAGGATCAATAGGATTCTTTGAGTTTTACTTCACAAGAACTGTAAACCCAAAAATATTTAAATTATTGGGTTACAACATTTGGTTGGCAATTCCATTACAAGTAAGGTTTCACTGTACCGCCACTGTTCGAATAAAAATCTTAAATACTTGTAGATATCCAATTTACAATTGACTTTTGCATGGAGTTTTAATGATTTATTTATTATGTTAATTGGTTCAGCTTTGGCTGTGAGATTTCGTCAGATAACAGGGCGTTTAATAATACTGAAAAGGAATTTAACAATGGTAAAACTTAAAACTTGCAGTTCTATACTTCATTAATAGTGTAAATTTCATAATATAGAATTCCAATATTCACCTTTGGCGTGAAATTAGAGAAGATTATATCAGACTTTGCAACTTAACTAGCGAAATAAATGATTCTTTATCATACGTAATTATTATATCATTTGTCAATAATTTATATTTTGTTCTGGTACAGCTATTTAATAGTATGAGGTAAAATTAGAATTAGGGTAGGGTGGGACACATTTAGACAATTCAAGTTTTCAGTGATTAGCACCTCCTGATTATCTTAACAATTTACAATGCTACAACTAAAATCATAAAGGTACTTTTAGACTACATGATTTTTGCTGATAATTTTCATAGCAAAAATCACAGCAAAATTAATATGGTTCTGAAATCACTGTGTTTATATTCCTATGCTTTTTGATATTTGATATCAAATATCTAAAACCTAATCTCAAAAATTGTTTACAAGAGCTTCAGTGCTTAATCTGTGGGTTTAAAAATGGATATTGAACTATTATTAATATTATGTCAATTGACAATTTCTCTAACATGAATAGCGCAAAAAGGCAATAGCGCAATCAATTCTAGTAAAAAAATGTGATGTGACAACACATTACTTTCCCATTCACTAGATTCCACTTCATTTTATATTAAATATTTAAAAAAATATTTTAACTCAATATATTATACACAAATTACTTTGAAATATCAAAGTTACCACATTTTATTTTGTTGGATGTTGTAACATAGTAACTATTAAAATAAAATATTTTTTCTCCAGGATACAACGAAAACGTCATTTTTTTCATATTTTTATCTTCGAAAGTCATCATTTCTCGTACGATGTAAGTTATCAGTATATCAGTGTAACTTTATATCTTTTGGTGTGCGTTATACCTACATTGCGGGTAAATATGTTATTACTGACGCCGACGTCATCTTGAGCTCTTTGTCATTAAATATAGTTTGCTTTGTCATACACTTGTGGTTAACTTAATAATGTTAACGTACATTCTTGCCAATAAATTCCAAGAAGGTGCAGTTTTGCTCGCTGGTATTCCCTTTGCTGTTTTAAATTGCACTTAATAAATGGGCGGAGGTAAATGTGCCACCAAATGTACCTGACCAGAAAAGGGTACCGGTAAATGTGCCACCGACCAAAAGGGTTCTTTAAATAAACACAGGTATTTGTGCCACTAACAGTGAAAAAATTAAATTTTTTTTGCCTTCGAATTTTGGGGTGTGCATTCGATAAGGAGGGTGATCCATCGTCAAAACCTACCCTTACGGGGCGCCGCTGCGCTCCGCTCCGCGTTGCACCCCTCCAGGGCGGTTTTGACTCTGGTTACTAGGCTAAACATACGAGAAGGCGCCACACATCAAGAAAACCGGGATAAATGAAACCGGGATGTGAGAGACCCTCGAAATAGCATTAAAAAGTATAGTTGCGGTATGGGGCAGTAAACTATTACGTTTCACCCCCAAAAACTCGTGTAAAATCAAAAAATAATCGATGTTACATGTAGGAGATGCATCAGGTAGATGCCGTTTTCTCCGGTGGCACAAATACCTGTGTACTTTTAATATCCTAAATTCGTAGCAGGTAGAATAACATTACTGGTGGCACATTTACCACCGCCCTAATAAATAATAATCTTATCACTTGGGGTTCATGTTCCTTTCATTAATAAAAATGCAATCATATTCAATTTTTGTTTATTTAAGACTTTTATTTAAAATTGTAATTACATACCTACTATGTATTCCTTTTTAATATCGAAAAATTGTACATAACAATTCTGTGTTGATTGCGAAAAAGTGCTTAAGTCATGTTTTTGCAAAATTGCGGTTTTGACTTATTCAGATAGAGGAAAACTTGCTCTTTCTTTTGGTATAATTGCCTAAGTCATAGCGTACATATTAAGGCAGTTATTTAATAGAATACCTTTCGCCTAAGTCGAAAGTAATCAATTTAATTGGTGTAATTTTCAGTTTTTCTCAATAATTATTTAGTTATATGCCTGTAATAACATTACATTTAATAATAAACTTGCAAAAGAAAATTATATCCCTAAAAAAGGTTTCTCAGTAAACCAAATTCAATTTTGCCCATAATTTGTTTTCGCCATTATCTCAGTTTGACAAATATTGACTTAAGCACTTTTTCGCAATCAACACAGAATTAATTTTACTAATAAGGGGAACACCCGCATGCTGGTTGGTCGATTTTCTAGAAACTTTTATCGAAAACTTTCGATATGAAATTATTAATAAAATATCGAAAGTATAAATAAAAAATTCGCCAATTCAAGGATTGAACCCGACGATACGTCCTGAAAGCCGACCACCTAGACGTTTACACTATCTAGGGACTTCCCTGTTGTCATTGAATTGTGTAAAGCTGTTAAACTCCACTTATGTTTTTATTTTTTAAATTAAAGATTACATAAACTACATATATATAAAAATAAGTTAATTGCCTGTAATTTTTAACGAAAACGATCACACTATCAAATATTTAAACAAATTAGCGAACAATTTAAAAAATATTGTAATCTAAAGGTAATGGTGATGGACCAATCATTGCACTGGGAGGCGTGGCGCGGCGAAATTTTAAGTGTCAATTACGACCAAAGGACACCTCATGTACACAAAAAAAATTATAGCCGTAATGAAATTCGATCTATTTTACCAATTTTAAATTTATCAAAATCGGCCAACCAGCATGCGGGTGTTCCCCTTGTAAGTAATTTTGATTAAACTTTGAAATTATTATTTATTACGGTAATTTACAGAACTGAACTTGGCGGGGAAACCCCGTCTGAAATAACTTCTACTTGTTATCTTTAGCAAGCAGTGCATTTCTTTCCCGCCTACACGACACGTGTGGGATATTTATTTATACATTCGTTTGAATAATCATTTTGTTTTGGATTTTTAATTTGTAATAATAAATTAATATGTCATTTTTTACATTTAACTTAATATAATGTTTTTATTTGAATCTTGGCATTTCATTTCATTACAAAATTATTTTGTGGTATTCCTTTGATTATTTTGATACAGTTTTCATTTTTTATTCCTGTAGGGCCTTATCCTTGAGAAAAAATAGCAAACGTGATGCGTACAACATTTTCTGTTACTTATACGTAAATAACTATTAAAAGCACTTATTTTATTACTCATTTTAACAATAAAATACATGTTTGCATTGAAAAGTAAGTTCCCCCTATGCAAGCAATTTGGCTCTAAACCTCAAATGGAGCGAAAAATTTGAATTGTCTAAATGTGCCACACCCTAACCTACTAGAAATTTATTGTGCACAAGTATTTTTACATTTTAGAGTAATAAAAAACCTAGTACATAAAATGTACTTTTTCTTTTCTCTTGGATTTTTGATCTTGCGCTTTGTATCGGTGTGTATTTATGGTGCTTGGATATATGATGAAAGTAGAAAACCAATATCCATACTATGTACGGTACCCTCTGAAGCTTATAACATGGAGGTATTGTTTCTAGAAGAAAAATTATTATAATACTATCATTTCATTTTAGATTGTTAGGTTAATTGAACAAATCAAGTACAACACTGTGGTTCTAACAGGAAAAAATTTCTTTTATATAACTCGAGGTTTAATAATAAGGGTAAGATATTATTTTTCAGTGGAGGTGCTTTTTACCCTGTGTTCGTTTAAAAACGATTCACTCCAAATACTTCCTGAAGCAAGATATCAAAAAATAGATTAACGGATTAATGGATATTAATATATCCTTGGTTCGGAAGATATTCAAAGTGAATGTTTTACAAATAAATACATGGTATATCAGGGGCATATATTTGTTCCTATTAGTTTATACATTTTTTTAATAATATCAAGATTAAATTTATATTAATAATGAAGGTGTTGATTTTGTTTTTCTTAGATTACAGGGGCAATTGTAACTTACGAATTGATACTAATTCAATTTAATGGAAGAGACTTACTAGAAAGTGCAAAAGAGAGAAATCACAGTTCTACTTGTTAATTTTGACAAAAAACTTAACAAAAACATTAAGCGAGAAAATATATATTTTAGAAATGTTCAGTTAAAAATACTGTCACGTGAATTTTACGCTCGCGCGCAATTAAAATTTTTGCAGCTTGGTCTTGTTAAATAACGTAGATTATTTTTCGTTGTAATAACGTTTTAAAAATTTTAATATTAGTTGGTTAATATGAAGTCAGTATTTTTAAATTAAAATTTATGCAATCAAATATCATAGTTGAAATTTTCCCGCTCAAATATTCTATCGACAAAGTACATAATCTAGATTTAATAATGTTTATTTACACATCATTGAAATTACGAATCATTTAAGGATAATAGAGTGTTGACGGAGCATCATTCTATAGTAAAAATATTTCGCTGATCAATGCACATTTTAGAAATGTCGTGATGTTGTCTTCACATAGTTGAATTTACATGGTATTCTAGAGACATAATGTGTCGACGTACGGACGCTTCATAGATAGGATAGCTATAGACACACACGTGTCTGTACACGTGCGCTTGGGAAGCGTTGTTATTTCAAATCTTATCGCAGGGCATAGATAAAAAGTGTTAAAATCGAGTCTTATCGTGTTAATATGTCGAAATTTATTCGTTTCAAAACGATAAAAACCAGCAATTTGCAGCTGCCTTTTGAGATAGCGAATTAACTTGAGCCACAAAAAATGGGTCTGTGGACCACATGTCTACTGATATTCCACGGCTATTTCTGCAAATTTGTGACCATTGGTAGGGACTAGCTGACGTCAATCTCCTCCAATGCAAGTTGAGTGCATATTTTCTGTCTTTTGTTTCACTGTCTTTTCAAAAGCGGGGACCAATTAAGATCTCGGATCACACCGAGAGGGGAACCCTTCGGAGTCCCAAATTATCCGTCGTTGCCTAAATTTTTCGGGAGAAAGCAAATAAAAGCCATGCATTTCGAAGGAATTGGCAGAGATTCACGAATCACCCAAGTGCCGCGTCTCGCTATGCCAGTTGGCTTATCGACACGCTTTTAAGGTGAAATTTAAACAATCACCGAAACTTAACTTACAATGATCGAGCTAGTGCAATTAATCTTAAGGTTCGTGAAATTTTTCGTAAGTCTAAAATTATTTTAAATCATTTGCGCACTTAAATAAAATTGTTAAATATATTTTTAAATCAGTTTCGATATTTAAAGAAATTATACTGCAAGTTTATTTAAACTATTTCCGCTGTTTAAGTTAAATATCGTTGATGTGTTTGAACTTTCGTTCGTTGTATAAATTTAAGATATCATTGATTTTTTTTTTGAACTACCGTTCGTGGTTTAAATTAATTGTTTAAATTAAATATTTCGTGCCGCTATTTGAACGAGTTTAACTTGTTTTGTTTAACCATAAACAGTTTCGTAGAACCGTTTCGGTCAACTTACTTCATGGGTTGTTTCGTGGTGCAATTAATGGAACGAGATTACGATACGTTACGTGTTGGCGCGAATTATTGTCAATTACTGCACTACCGTACCTAGTCAGATTGGAAATCGTGAAGCATTCCACATTTTTAAGATAACGAACCCACCTCATCAACGCATCCAGTTTTACCGAGTCTTTATCACCTCAATTTTTGGAGAGACCCTACCTACCGACATTTATAAATATTCTCACGCTGGGAACCTCAGTTTGGAAGCCGATCCTAAGACAAGAAGCCTTCATGTAAATATTACGTAAGCATTGTTTTATTATTAAGTATTGTTGTATTTTTGTGGTCCGATTGACCTCAAATTTAAAGGAGCCTTTAGTTCCACCGTGAAAAGTCGAATTCGCTCTCTTGTATTCTCTTGTTTAATGTGTTAGAATTTAGTTTGAATGTGGTGTTACCACGTATATGCTGTCAGTGTTGATATTCAAAGTTTGTTTATTACGAGTAACGTAAAGATTGGAATTTGTGTTTCATATCACGTTCATACCCCCACGTATGGGGATTTATACATTTAATATTTGTGGTTCAATAAACCAACAATTTCACCTGTTCCATTTTGTGAACAGCTGTTAGTATTTCAGCATTCATATTTTGATCATTAACTTGTATGTTAATTACTTCCTATGTAAATATTTTGTCAACCAACAACGGTTGTTGTAAATTTGATTGTACAATTGTTGTAACTTGTCAAAAGTCCTTGTTTATTCCGTTTTCATTATATCTATTTTGTTGTTTATTTATGTGTTTTATTGTCGCCGTATGTATGTTATGTTTAGCTATTTTTGCCAAGGTAAAATCTATCGACTGTAAAGGTAAGGTTATCCAACGAGATTTCACCAGTGTGAGAGTCAGCGCGACGAATCAGCAAGCTGTCTTAAACCAGCTTGGAAGGGAGATTTTGCATCCCCCTTTGAATAAACTTCGGTTTTGTTTACGTGGCGCCCATTTAAACACTCCGCGTGTAAATTTACCCCCCCCCCCCGTTAGCGACAACATCCAAAATCACGATTGTGGACCGCCCAATCGTTGATGTGAGACCACCAAATCGCGACGTTTCGTCACAAGCCCTTTTGCTCGTTAAATCCACCCACCCCTTCGCGGCTAGAGCTAGTCAACATTTTAGTTTTGTTCGGAAGGTGTCTTGTTTGCGATTTGTGAGGTAACAACACTTAAACGATTTTTATTTAGAGTAGAGGGAGGTAAGAGTCCGCACTTAGTACGTTGTATTTTGTTACGCTTATATATTTTACTCCATCAGTTGAATATTTGCATGAGAAGTTTGTACAGTACTTCTACTTTGTTATAAATAATAGTAGTGCCATGATTTGAAAACGGTGTGTATTGAAAAAATTAACATACATGTTGCGGCAAAATGGGACTTTTGCCCCATAGGTGGGGCAAGAGTCCGCCACTGGTGGGATACCCAGAAATGTTTCCAATGACTTTCCAGGCGATCAAACATAACTTATATTCTAACCTATAAGTTTGTAGCGAGAAACATGAGTTTTCAATAAAAAATATACTAGCTATGGGTACTACTAATGTTCTACATTTGAACGTTATTTCTACAAGAGCTAATTTTACATCAGACATAACCAAAATCGTAGTTACCTCATAGTTCTCCAGTAAGCCAACTTTGCGTGATAAAATCTCGTCCACACACTATAATTGATAACTACTAACTACACCTTGCACAAAATTATGCAAATATTTTAACTGCGGCGCGATATTTGAATTTAGGACTCTTGCCCCATGCGGACTCTTACCTCCCTCTACTCTACCACTTTGTAGAAGGTAGGACCAAAGATATAAAAGCTGCAAAGATAGAAAATGCTGTTCTTATTGAAGTTTTAAGACTGGGTGTGCTCCTATATACGAGGGGAGATTTGTAAGTTTCCTGAACGGAGCAGAAAGAAACTTGTAGACTTTTTCTGTAATTTTATTTTTCAATATAATCTTTTAGAACTTCGATACATTTATTACTTCTATGAATGAATTTTTATAAACCTTCAAAAAAATAATTTTTACATTTTTACGTCACTACCTGGAACAATGCATCGCTGTTGAAATGCCTTCTACGGAGTTCTTTTTCCAGTTAGGAAATAGGTATTCATCTTCTTCTTCTTTCATGTGCCGTGTCAGGTCCTCCCGACGTTGGCGATCACTTCGGCGTAGGCAGATCTGTTCTCCGCCACTCTAAACAATTCCTCTGCACTCCGAATGCCAGTCCATTCGCGGATGTTCTTCAGCCAGGACATCCGCTTCCTTCCAATTCCACGACGGCTCTCCACTTTTCCTTTCATGATTAGCTGGAGCAGTCGGTACTTTTCTCCCCTCAAGACATGTCCCAGGTAAGCCACCTTCCTACATTTCACTGCACCCAACAACATACGATCCGTCCCAGCCCTCTCCAAGACTCGCCCATTGGTGACCCTCTCTACCCAGGATATTCGAAGCATTCTTCTCAGCAACCACATCTCAAAGGCCTCCAGTCGGTTCATTGTGCCTACCTTGAGTGTCCATGCCTCCGCGCCATATAGCAGAACAGACCAAACGTAACATTTGACCATTCTTAGTCGTGTTTTAAAATTTAGGTTATTGTCACAATATAGTGATTTCATTTTGTTAAAAACAGCGCGTGCAGTCTCAATTCGGCACTTGACTTCTTTATCCGGGTCCAAACTTTCTGTGATGAGACTACCTAAGTATTTGAATACTTTCACCCGTTCGACCTGCTCGCCGTCGAGATATATCGTCGCGTCGTTATGTTCCTGGCGGCTGATCACCATGAATTTTGTCTTAGAGATGTTGATATTTAGGTCTAACCCGTCTCCTTCTTGTTTTATTCGGTCTAGTAGCAGTTGTAGATCTCCAACAGACTCCGCCATGACCACAGTATCGTCCGCGTATTTTATTGTGCTAATACGGACTCCCCCAATTTTGATCCCCACATCGAGTCCATCCAGAGCCCTCTTGAAAATCCTGTCCGCATATAAATTGAACAGCAGTGGAGAAAGGACACAACCCTGTCGTACTCCTCTCTGGATCTCTAGTTCTGATGTTTTGCTGTGTTCGACTCTGACCTCACCTCGCTGATACCAATAAAGATTTTCTATTAATCTGGCGTCTTTTCCATCCACGCCGGTCGTTCGAAGCATTTCAATCATTTTGGCATGCTGCACCCTATCGAATGCCTTCTCATAATCAATGAAGCATGCAAACACGTCTCTACGCTGATCTCGGCATTTTTGCATCAGTACATTAAAACTGAACAACGCCTCGCGTGTTCCAAATGCTTGCCTGAACCCAAACTGTGAATCATCTAGGTCTTGCTCGCAACTGGAGCGAATACGAGCATGTATTATTCGTAAAAAGGTCTTTAACATATGATTCATGAGGCTGATCAGTCGGTAGTCACTACATCTTTTCGGGTGTTGCTTCTTTGGAATAGGCACGAATGTTGATGTTAGCCACTCTTCGGGGATCTTCCCGGAATCATATATGCTGTTGAACAAGTTCACCACGAGATCTATATTATCTTCATTTATGATCTTTATCAATTCCATAGGTATTCCATCTGGTCCAGTGGATTTCCTGTTCTTTGCTATTTCTATGGCATGGAGTACTTCAGATTTCAAGATGTGGGGCCCCTCGGGCCGATCCTCGTTAGTATCTTGATTTGGTCTGGTGTTCCCGAACATTGTTGTCATGTATGATTCCCATGCCTTTATTTTTTCCTCCTCCTGGAGTATGATTTTATTAGAGCTATCCAGTAGTGTCATAGGTATCCGTTTTTTGTAAAGTCCGGCTATCTCCTTTGCTTTTCTATGCGTGCCGAATAGGTCATTTTTCTTTATTAAGTCTTCCATCTCTTCGCATTTCTCCGTCATCCATCGTGTTTTTGCTGTTCGAATTGCTCTCCTTATTGTGCCCTGTAGTTTTCTATACTCCGTTATGTCGCGTTTTAGTAATCGTCTTTTTTCCATGAGGTCCAATATCTCCTCCGTCATCCACTTCCTCTTTTTGATGCGCACTGAGGTTTTCAGATGATGCATGCCTGTTTTTAACAAGATTTGATTTAACTTATTGCATTGATCATTTGCATCATCAGTATCATTTCTAGGTATCTGGCTTAGACTGTCGTTGATATCCAGTATTATGGCTTCTCTTATTTCCTCATCTCGTAGTCTCAGGACATCAATATTCCTTGTGAACGATTTTTTTCTGATAGACTTCAAGTTCAGCTCCATGTCAGCAACAAGGGGATTATGGTCCGAGCCTATATCTGCCCCAGGATATGTAGTTACTCTTTTTACCCAGTTTCTAAATCTCTTGCTTATTAGCAGGTAGTCAATTTGGTTTTTAGTTGATTTTGAACCAGTTTGGTTGTCAGACGGCGACTTCCACGTGTATAGTCGACGCTTAGGCAGCTTGAACCATGTATTAGCTACTACCATTTCTACTTCTTGACAAAATTGGTGCAGTCTGTCTCCTCTCTCGTTGCTCTCGCCCAATCCATAATCCCCCACAATGTCATCTCGTCGCCCTTGACCGATTTTCGCATTGAAATCCCCCATAACTAGAGTTATTTCGTCGTTTTTTAGGCTACTGAGGACTTTCTCGATCATGTCATAGAACTTTTCTACTTCATCGTCATATTTTCTTTCTGAGGTGGGCGCATACACTTGTAGGATGTTGACATTGAATGTTTGGCCCTGTAGTTGTAACAGCACGATTCTGTCGGAGATGGGCACGAAATTTTTCACATACCTCGCGATCTGTGAATCGACCAGGATGCCCACGCCGTTTCGGTGGTATCGGTCATTTTTGTCACTTCCGGAGTAGTACATCATTCCATGTTCATATGGACACGTTCCCGCACCTGGCCATCTGAGTTTGCTGATGCCCATGATATTGATTCGCATCCTTTGCATTTCTTTGAATGCATTATCTAGTTTTCCAGCCGCAAACAGACTTCTAACATTCCACGTGCTTACTCGAATTTTGGTCTTCACTATTTTGAGCCGGGCGATTCTTCGCACCCCCTGCCCATTTAAGGGCTGCCCGGGACTAGGGGCCATTGTTTTGTTTCTCGCCATAGTGATTTCCTGGGAATGGTATTGATCACTTGGCGCTAAATCTGGACTGCAGGATAGATGAACAAGTTCTTCGAAACCGCATGACATCATAGCACTCATCGCAATTTTTGCCCTGTGAACAGGTGCATTATTTTGTAGTAAAAGTACACCTATCGTAAATTTTAATGTTTTTAATTTTTGAAAAACTAAGCAATAGTTAAAACTTAATTTATGCACCAAAGGGTTAATATGACCAAAATAATATTCAGATAAATTTGATCAATTTACGTTTCAAAGCCTCCTAGAAACTTTTGTATCAATTTTCCCCCATGTGACACTATTACTTCAAATTTAATTTAAAAATAAATTATTCGTAACATATTGCTTTGATATACAGTACAGCTCAAAAAGATAAGTACACTTATATTATTTAATAGTTTTCAAAATTTTAAACATTAAACACTTTTTAAATCGATTATTTGAAAAGAAATCAAGTAATATAATGTATTTGCATCAAGTTTAACAAAAAAAAACTGAAAAAATGTTATTGTGTTGGCTAAATTCTGGTTTCTTACAAAAATCCACCTTTTGCTTTTATAACAGCTCGGCACAAACGAAGCATTCTTTGGGTGAGTTTATGCAAAGTTTCAGATTGAATTGCATTCCAAGCATCTTGCACGACTTGCCATAAATGGGTTTGCGAATTTGGGCCATTTAGTCGAACCTTCCGATCCAGTTCCTCCCACAATAGCTCTATAGGATTCAAATCCGGGAACGGGTGGCCAATCCATATAATTTAGCACTCTCCGTTTTTCAGTTTCTATCAAATAGTCTCTGGATAACTTCGATGAGTGCTTGGGATCATTTTCTTCTTGAAAAATAAAACCTCTCCCAATTAAACGTCGACCTGATGGCAGCACATTGTTTTTCAATATTTGTTTATAACCTCCTTTTTTCAAAATTCCTTATATTTTAATAATATCTCCGACACAATTCTTGCCAAAACATCCCCAAATCATAACGGACCCTTCGCCGTGTTTTACCGTTGGGACAATACATTCATCCATAGCCCATTCTCCCTTGCGCTTTCTCACAAAACTCGTCGATGAAGATCGAAGATTTAAAACTTCGACCCATCCGACCAAACAACTTTTTTCCATTGACTAATTGACTATATTTAATGTTTTTTAGCACAAGCTAGTCTCTTCACTATGTTTTGAGGTCTTAACAAAAGTTTCCGCATAGCAATTCTTCAATTGGGACGCTGTTTGCAACCTTCTTTTTACCGTCGACAAACTGACATTATTTGTACGAGTTTCGTTGATTTCAGCAGTAAGTTGAGGAGCCGTCATTCTCCAATTTCGAATGCTATACCTTGCAGTTAATTTATCTTTACGTTTTTTAAGTTTTTGGCAACAATTGCCTCGGAGATATTATTAAAATAGAAGGAATTTTGAAAAAGAAGGTTATAAACCAACATTGGAGAACAATGTGCTGCCATAAGGTCGGCGTTTAATTGGGAGAGGTTTTATTTTTCAAGAAGAAAATGATCTCAAGCACTCATCGAAGTTGTCCAGAGACTATTTGAGAGAAAATGAAAAACGAAGAGTGCTAAATTACATGGATTGGCCATCCGTTCCCGGATTTGAATCCTATAGAGCTATTGTGGGAGGAACTGGACCGAAACGTTCAACTAAAGTGCCCAAAATCACAAACCCATTTATGGCAAGTCTTGCAAAATGCTTGGAATGCAATTCAATTTGAAACTTTGCATAAACTCACCCAAAGAATGCCTCGTTTGTGCCGAGCTGTTATAAACGCAAAAGGTGGATTTTTGTAAGAAACCAGAATTTAGCCAACATAATAACATTTTTTTCAGTTTTTTTTTGTTAAATTTGTTGTAAATAAATTATATTACTTGATTTCATTTCAAATATTTGATTTATAAAGGGTTTAATGTTTAAAATTTTGAAAACTCTTAAAAATTATAAGTGTACTTATCTTTTTGAGCTGTAGTGTACATACTGCTCTGAACGGTCGTTGCTAATAGGGTTTCCCGTTATGACAAATTTTTGCAATGTGCGGGTGCACGTAAATGTACCCCGTCGATAGAAATATTAAACTTTTACACAATTGACAAATAATGTAATAATAATACCTCGGCTTAACTGTCTCGGTGTGCATGGACTTACCTCACTCAGTCTGGGTTCGTTCCGGGACCAATAACTGTAATGCTAAATCAAATTTTTTGGTGCTCGGAACAGGTCAAAAAAAAATATCCTCCGTTGCAAAAACAATTATAATTTTATTAAACACAATAATGTAAATAGGTGATTTGTCAATAAAAATGTTCTTAAAATTAATCTTATTTCTAAAACTATCAATCGTTTACGAATAAAGCACGCGTTTATTTGTTTAAAATTTTCACTGAGTTTTATTTCGAAAATAAAGTTAATGGAGATTTACCTTTATTAAATATAGGGAGTTTTTCGTTTCTAGTACCTCGTACGGTGCAATTGTACAGATGAACTCACAGGATGACTTCATTTGCATGTAAATTCTTGTGGATTAAGTTTCTGGTGCACGTGTCGTTGATATCCAATTTTCTCAAAATAATCACAATCTCTTGATATTTTCAACCAATTTCACAATTACGTTGGGTAAGTACGTTGATTTAATTATTTTTTTCACTTTTTGATAAAGATGACTTAATATTTTTACACAATTATTGAATTTTAGTATGGACAATTAAAATTAACACGCCATTACATGTGAATTCAACGCGGACCCCTTTCCAATTCTTTTATTTTTCATCGCCTCGAAATTCATCGCGATCTTGATTTTTTTCGTTATTGTTTGTTATTGGTCGATGCAAAAATCAATACCAATTTGACCTTCCACGATTGCAGGTCTGTACTCAGCTCAACGTGACTTGTTAAAATTTTAATAAAAATAATTTTATTATTTTTTTAGATTGAATTGATCTTCACCATTTCTTCGTGATTGGTTTCATGAAATTTATGGACATGCATCATCAATTTTCGGTGCATTAAATCGAAACACTCCGAACTTTGCGTAATATTTTTATATCACTTATTTAAATTTTAATGCTAACACAAATTTTATATTAATTAATCAATTAACAATATTTTGACTTTTGAATTACCTTTCTTATGACTAAACAATTTTGATTTTGTATTATAAATAAACATTTTACATAAACGGAATTAATTAAATGTTACATTAAATTATTTTTGTTAACTTGTTTCAAGCCTCGCTTTTTCAAATTAAATGATACTGAACTCAATTTCTTGGTATCGGACGAAAATTTATCTGTTTGTTCAGACAAGTCCATGCTTTCTGTTATTAACAAATTCTCTGAATCTTAAATAAACGTATTTCTATTGACGTGGTTTACCGACATTGCAATACATATCAAAATGTAAAACTACATGGTTTCTGAATACATTTAGATAATATTCCAAAACTTCGTTCCTGGAATGTTTATGTAAACATAAATCTGTACAAAATATGGCTGGAACAATCAAAAATAATTTGAATACTCGGAGATTATAGGATTTATTACTTTGCTCCCCCCCCCCCCCCAGTTAATACTGTTACTCAGAGATCTAGCTCCCGTTTTTAATTTCCAGTTTAGAAGCCTTCTAAAAAAATGACATCAGGTGCGGACTTTGCAAGTGAGCTTTCAAAGCTGCAAAGGATGTTTTAATCGAAATAATATTGAATACCGGTGTACCTGCCGGTGTAGTGGTGAGTGGGGAACTCAGAAGTTTTGTAATTGTTAACGGAGCTGACGAAATATTATATCATGTGACAAACGAAATGACAGTACTGCAGACCCGATAAACTGTTTGAATTGATTGCGATAGTGCAAATGAAGTTGTTAAATCAAGTAAAAAGATAACTAATGAGTGCGTCATTTAGAATTTAAGCGGATTATTCATTATTAAATCAGCTGTACAGTGCAGACAGGAGGCGGTCATTGGCTTTGTAGTTAAAGCGGTCAACTACTGATGTTAAAGGCACCGGTTCGAGTACGGGAAGAACCAAATGCTTTTTCTGACTTTTCTTTCCTTCTATGGACCGTCTCCCCTACCAATCCACATTGGCCAGCGTGATAGGGTACGGCTGAAAACCCTTCCCTAAAAGAGGAGGAGGTCTGATCAGTAGTGGGCAAAAATGACGGGAAGATGATGATAATGTAGACAGTTTCAAGTTTTTTCGTGACTCCAGAACGCAGAGGTTTCAATAAGTAGAGTGGGGTCTACGCATGGGACAGTTGCTCTTCGAAGTCCGATGATTTAAATCTTCAAGGCGTTTGTGCTGACTCGACATGCCAAGGTAACACTTTGTCTTTATTAAATCAAAACATTCAGTCGATAAATCTGAAAATAAACCTTTCGGACCTAATATATTTCAATCAAAATAAAATAGCTATCTTGTGTATCAAAACGACGTAAACATAAGGAATTATAACATTAATTTGTAGTGCTTTTTGTAGGCAAGATTTCATACATTGAGGAGTGCTCATATTCAGTGGCAGTGGCGCCGCCCTCCCAAAACAAAATATAAACTGGGAATATTTTATATTTTGAATATTGATTAATTCGACGCTAATTAATGGTCTGTGTATGCTGATATCTCTAAGGCGTTTGATCGGGTATCACATTCTTCTCTCCTATCAAAAATTGCCTCGTTAGGATTTGGACCGATGATAGTTGAATGGCTAGGTAGCTATCTAATGGGCCGAATACAGAAGGTGCGCATCAATAATTTTTACTCAAAGGATATTTCAGTTTCATCGGGTGTTCCCCAGAGATCTCACTGCGGTCCCATATTGTTTCTGCTATTTATTAATGACATTGGTCAGTGCATAGTAAACTGCAGGTACCTATTATTTGCTGGCGACCTCAAACTATACAAAGCAATTAAATCCAATCGTGATTGTGTTTTAATGCAGTCAGATCTGGACAATCTTAATCTGTGGTGCCGGATCAACAATCTGTACTTAAATTTTAACAAGTGTTCTGTGATAACGTACTCCAAACGCAGTTTCAAAGCCTACGATTACTCTATCAATGGAAATGTCCTTAAACGTGTCTCTGAGATTGACGATTTGGGTGTTTGCTTGGACGACGGCTTAACCTTTAATAGTCACATTTCTAAAATTTATAGTAAAGCGCTTCGTACTCTTGGTTTTTTTAGTCGTAGACAAAGTAAATATTTTTCACCCAATACAATAAAAATACTTTACTTTACTTGAGACCGCAATTGGAGTATGCATCCTGTGTCTCCTTTTTACCACACTTATATTGGAAGATTGGAATATGTGGAGCGTAAATTTCTCAAGTACTTCAACTTTAAAGTTGGCAATACTTCGGAAAATTTCTCCAGTTCCAACTGTCTTACCGCCTGTAACACCAAATCGCTAGAATACAGACGCGTAGTCACCGACTTATGTCTCACCTATCGTCTGGTCAACGGTGGTATCAACAAACTGTCAACGCTTGTCGAATTGCTTCCAACCATTCGTGCCTACGCACGATACTAGGCATAAGAATCTTTTTACAACGTGTCATCATAGGACTAATTATGGCCTTAATAGTCCGATTACAAGAATGAAACGTCTTGTCAACAGATTGCATGGTGTCGAGGATTTTGATCTATTCCATCCATCATTTCGTGGATTCAAGAATTACATTATGTGGAATATAGATGTCCTTCTTAGCAGTTAACTTGTCTTTACTATTTTGTATTCGTTATGGTAATCTTTAAATCTGTATTATATATAATATTGTAATTGTAAATAATTTATGTAAATTGGTTTATCCGTATATTAATAATAATAATAATAATTCGTATGGACTTGAACCGCTCTTAACGAGGCCTCTAGAGTAACAAAAGCAAGTGCCACACGTATTGAAAATTTATTCACAAATTCTAATATGAATGACTACAATATGGTCACTACCAATTTACATGTTGTGTCCGATCACTTTGCTCAAATAATTTACGTCAGAACTTTTTATACCCAAAAACAAGAACACTACAAAATAATAAAAATAGCTAAGGTGACTGAAGAGAACTCCTCTTTATTTTTAATGAAATATTTGCTTTGGTGTTAAGGACAGAAATACTGCGGAAAATGTCAGCGTCGGAATATTTTACTATTTTCCGTAAAGAGTTAATAGAAGAATATGATACACCTGTGTGTATTATATGACGTTCCCCAGGGATCTGTTCTTGGTCCTGTATTGTTTGTCATGTATATAAATGACCTTATAGCCAATGTGCCTAATTATGGTTCATGTGTATATGCGGATGATACGTAATTCCTTGTGAAGGGAAAGAATCTGCAGAAAATTAAAGATAAACTAGATTGATCTTAGAGACTACAAAGCAGTGAATAAATCCAAATAGACTGTGCTTGAATAAGTCGAAGACTCAAACTATGGTCTTCTTCAACCCGAAGGAAACAGAGGTGCTGAAGTTTTTGGGGGTTTATGTGGATGATAAGTTGAGTAGAATCATCATAATATTGAGGTCAGGTGTGGATAATTGTCTAGTGCTATTTTCTGTATGCGAAGTTTAAAACGTTACGCTGATTTTGAGTCGGCTAAGACATGTTTCTATGCCTACTTCTACACCCGCGTCTCATATGAAGTTATCTTCTGGGAATCGTCGTATGTGGCTGATAAGGCGTTAGTTATGCAAAAACAAGCAATTCGTGTTTTGTGCGATTTAAAGAGTAGAAATTCATGTAGGGACTCTTTTTAAAGGGAAAATATACTGATCTTGTCATGGATATTTGTTTTAAACTGTTTTAAATCTGTGCATGATAATATCAATAACTGGAAAAAAATTGGAATTAAAAAAGATTTTCTGTTGACTCGATATCATAGACTAAAAACCACCCAGCAAGGCCTTGATTATTGAGGTGTTAAATTGTATAATGTAGTACCTAAGAGCATCCAGGATTTGCCTTCGAAGGTATTTAATTGAATGTTAGGAATATTTTGATTAAAAATGCTTTCTACTCCATACAGGAGTACTTAATAGAACATGAGTTCTGATGTTTGGCTGTATGATTTATAACCAGATTTGTACTATTATTATATAACAACTTTGACTTGCAATTCAGTCGTTGGTGACTATTACCTGTGATGTTTTAGTGAGCTTAGTACATTTTAATGGGTATATTGAAAGTTTATATTATGTATATTTTGTATGTTTGTGACGTTTCATGTAATATTAATTTTTTTTTTTTTAGCTTTGCGCCGGGATGAGGAAATCTCGAGCGAGACACCGGCTTGATCTAAGCCGGTAGTGTCAGACTCGCACTGACTAAAACCTCACCCCTATCCTCGACTCCCGGTTTCGCCGTCTGGGCATTACTTCGGGAGTCGCGGCTATTGCGCGTTTCATCGTCCTTGTTGCAATTCCCTCCCGAGCTGTTCTTTCGTCCTCATGATGGAGGTCACGAAGGCCGTGATAACTTTCCAGCCTTCTTCGTTCTCCAACATCTTGAGGACCAAGTTCTCCGGGGTGAGGGATTCCCCGAAGTACAGCGATGCCGACACTTGCTCACGCTCCCATCTAATGCATCTGAAGATGGTGTGGCACGCAGTGTCTTCTTCGTCGCAGTGGCAGCAGGTTGGGTCGTCCAGTATCTTGAAGCGATGGAGGTACTCGTTGAAGCACCCGTGCCCCGTCAGGACTTGGGTGAGGTGGAACGAGAGTTCTCCATGCTTCCTGGCGACCCACGGCTCGACGCTGGGGACGAGTCGTCTTGTCCAGCTTCCGGTTGCTGCTGCCGTCCATCGTGCTTGCCACTCGTCGAGAGTTGCCCTCCTTCTATCTGGCTCTGCTAGCTTGCCGCCTCTTTCCTTTGCCAGGAGATCTATCGGCGGCATGCTGGCCAGCAGTCGCACCGTCTCGCCTGACACAGTCCTGTAGGCGCACGTTACGCGCAACGCCATCTTCCGTTGGACCGACAGGAGTCTCTTCGCGTTCCTCGCGACGAGTGTCGCCTCGTGCCACACCGGGGCCGCATATAACATCACCGCATGAGCGATGGTGCCGAGCATCCTTCTTTTGGTCGTCTTCGGTCCTCCGACGTTGGGCATCAGGCGGGCGATGGAACTCGTCACCGCCGCCGCCTTTCTGCTAGCTTCCTGTATGTGGGCCGCAAAGTTGAGATGTTTATCGATCCTAACCCCAGGATGGTAACGTAATCTTTGACTTCTATTTTTTCGCCGTTCAGTTGAATATTGATGGGCGGGATCTTTCTCCTTTCGCACACCAACACGGCTTCGGACTTTTCCGGGACCAGGGTTAGGCCGACTCCGGCGGCCCACTCTCTAATCGTCTCGACGGCCTTGTTCGCGTTGCGCTGGATCGTCTTCGCATCTTTCGCCACGACTATAGTGGTGACGTCGTCCGCGTACCCGACCGTCGAGACCCCCTCCGGGAGCTTCAGTCGGAGGACCTTGTCGTAATTTATGTTCCACAGAGGGGCCGCCAGCACCGACCCCTGGGGAACGCCGCTTGTGATTTCTATAGTTTCTTCAGTTGCCACCTGCAGGAATCTGTCCTCCAGATAGCTGGCGATCAGGTTGAACGTTTCTGGCTGGACGTCTCTTTCCCTCAGCTCATCCAGTATGTGTCGCCACCCCGCGTTGTTAAAGGCGTTTCGAACGTCCAGGGTGACGAGGAGGCACAGGTTTCTAGTTCTCCTGGTGCCCTCCTTGGCTTCCTTCGCGACTCACACTATGGTCTTCAGTGCGTCTCTCTCGATGTCTTGCTTGAGGCGGTTGTGGATCATGCGTTCCAGGAGCTTGCCGGCGTGGTCCAACAGGCAGATGGGCCTGTACGAACTGGGTTCGTTCGCCGGCTTGCTCCCTTTGCGGATCAGCACTAGCCTGGCCGTTTTCCACCTCGAGGGGAATTGACCTGACTCGAGACAGTTGTTGTATGCCGACAGGAAGGCCGATCCGCACTCTGACACCGCTAGTTTGATGACTCGGCCCGGTACTCCGTCGGGACCTGGCGCCTTGTCTGCTCCGAGGTTCTTGACCGCCTCAAGCAGTTCCTCTTTCGTGAAGGGGTTCCTCTGAGCCGGGGGTTGCATCCGCGGCTCTTTGAATTTGGAGTGACTTGGGAATAACGCCGCCGCTATTTCTCGTACCTTAGTTGGTATAGGTCCGACCATGTTCGCTCCCCCCCTCAGCTTACCCCTTACGATCTTGTAGGCCAGACCCCACGGATCTTCTTCTAGGGTGGCCAGGAGCTCTCTCCAACAGCGCCTTTTGCTATTGGAGCAAATATATTAATTATATTGAATAAACATTATCTGTATAGATTAGCACCAGCTAGCCCCCAAAAATTTTAAAGTTAACCACCCGTATAGTTTGTACAAAAATCAATATTTCCATCTGGAGATGGGCAAAGTAACGCTAACCCCCATTGATATTGTTTTTCAAAAACCTAATAGCTCCCGTTTCTTTAAAGCTAGCACCAGCTAACCTTAAAGGGCAACGCTAGACTGCCCCCCACCCCCGTTGATATTTTTACTAAAAATCATAGCTCTGGCACCAGCTAATAAGGCGTTTCCAAATACGTCACAGTGTTTACTGACTAGCTGTCAAGCTGTCGGCGGACTAATACAAGTTTGTGATAAAAAGTGTTTTTTTAATGGTGAAAATTGATTTTTTTTACATTTTATAAACCGTAGAGTGTAGTGTAAAATTATTACTGTAAGTACCTTCCGCTTATTTTATTTGCCGAATAATCGTAAACCTAACCTAAGAATTTTTCATACATAAAAGTGTTCGTGACGTCACATGGAAACGCTCCATTCCTAAATATCAAAGCTAGCACTATTACAGTTTTTCCACAAATCAATAGTTATTCAAGTTTTATATTAATTGTTAGATTTTCTTATTAATATTATATCCTTTATGTACTAACCTAACTGACATAAATTATCAATTGTTTTAATAATTTTAAATTTGTTTCTTTTTATAAATACCGAGAACTTTAAAAGGTGTATTTGAGTTTATCTGATCTACATAATTATATACAAACGTTACAACTACAAATAAAATGATCCCACTTAAACTAATGGATTTCATGTTTGAATTAAAATGTTATTCATAATCACGCAAAATATGTTAAACAACGAATTGTTTGTATTGAAAGTATTTATTGTACAAATGTATACACATATTATATAAAGTATACTACCATTAGTAGATAATTGATTCTTGTTATTGTTGCCATTTCAAGATTGAACTTAAGACTACAATATAGAAGATTACTAAGAGAATGTAAAATATTTTTATCAATTAAAATCAATGAATAATAAAAACAAAGTACATGTAAGAGGTTGTAATAGTAACATATCCAAAGGTAAAACAGGAAACAGTATTCACGTATGTTTGAAATGGGTTCTTCTTGTCGGTCAATTTTTAGGGCTAATGCCAGTAATCGGTGTTTCCAATTCCAATCCAAATTCATTACGATTTAGTGTCATATCTTGGAGATTTTTGTGCTGTATCTTATACTGCTTTCTTGCAGCTTTAACGGCCGGTATTTACTTATACGTAATGATAAGGGATGGTGTGGATTTAAACCATACAAGTAAGTATGTATTTGGCATTTCAATAAAGAATGTTTCTATTGTAAAATTTGGACATGCATTAAGGAAGAAAAATGACCGAAATATGAATATTTTTAGCTAGTTTTGTATTCTATTTCAATACCTTCATAATAACGTTAATTTTTCTTAAACTGGCAACTGAATGGCCAAAAATCATGAAAAATTGGATTAGCGTAGAATATTTCATGAGAAATTACGGATATCCTCAACGCCTGCAAAGAAGAATTAATGTTATGACTTTAATTGTATTATCTCTGGCGCTAAGTAAAATTTTAGCATATAATCAGCAGAATTATAATAATCATAAATTGTTAATTATTGCAGTAGAACATCTAAATTTGAAAATCTACGGTATAATTGGGGTAATGAATTGTAAAGGATCAACAGGATTCTTTGAGTTTTACTTCACAACAACTTTAAACCCAATAATATATCAATTATTGGGTTATAGTATTTGGTTAGGAATTCCATTACAAGTAAGGTGTCACTGTACCCGCACTGTTCCAATAAAAATCTTAAATACTTGTAGATATCCAATTTACAATTGACTTTTGCATGGACGTTCAATGATTTATTTATTATGCTAATCGCTTCAGCTTTGGCTGTAAGATTTCGTCAGGTAACGGGTCGTTTAATAATGCTAAAAAGGAATTTAAAAATGGTAGAACTTGAAACTTCCTGTTCTATACTTCATTAACAGTGTAATTTCATATAGAATTCCAATATTCACCTTTGGCGTGAAGTTAGAGAAGATTATAACAGACTATGCATCTTAACTAGAGAAATAAATGAATCTTTATCCTATGTGATTATGATATCGTTTGCCAATAATTTAT
The DNA here is from genome assembly GCA_932274525.1 of Podabrus alpinus. Taxonomy (NCBI): domain Eukaryota; kingdom Metazoa; phylum Arthropoda; class Insecta; order Coleoptera; family Cantharidae; genus Podabrus; species Podabrus alpinus. The sequence goes on along the minus strand of OW026457.1, from coordinate 58,046,436 downwards.
ATTTTGTGCTAGTACAGCTTTTTAATAGTATGAGGTGAAATTAGAACTAGGGTAGGGTGGTACACGTTTGGACAATTCAAATTTTCTCTGATTAACACCTGATTTTCTTAAAAATTTGTAACGCCAGAACCAAGGACGTAAAATTTCACCCATATACAAGCAACTTAGCTGCAAAACTCAAATGAACGAAAAAATTTAATTAACTAAATGTGCCCCATCCTACCCTACTCTTAAAAATGTATTGTATATAACTGTTTTTACATTTTAGAGTAATAGAGGACCTATTATATAAATACTACTTTTATTTTTCTTTTGGATTTCTGATTATACGCTTCGTATGTGTATGTATTTATGGTGCTTGGATATATGATGAAAGTAGAAAACCAATAGCCATACTATACACCGTACCCTCGGAAGCATATAACATGGAGGTATTGTTTCTAGAAGGAATATTGGAATAATACTATGATTTTTTTTTTAGATTCTTAGGTTAATTGAACATATCAAGTATAACACAGTAGCTCTAACAGGAAAGAATTTTTTTAATGTAACTCGAGGTTTAATAATAAGGGTAAGATTTTATTTTTAGTATTAGAGGCGTGTTTGAGTGGATGCACATATGTATGTATACCCTGTGTTCAATTAAAAACAATTCACTCCAAATATTTCCTGAAACAAGATATTAACAAGGTAATAACATAAAATGAAGGTACATTTTTTAAATTTATAGAAATTTTCCATTTTTTACAGCAAACAAATTTTTACCAAAATTTACAGCATTCGCCAGCATTTCGTTAGAATTGGCGACTGACATTAAAAAAAAATAAAAAATTCGAAAGCGGAGGGCTGCGTCAAGTTGACCCCTCCTTGACCAAAAATCTTTATTTCTCAATAAAAATTCAACGGGCCTAGCATTTTCAAAATAATTTACAGCACTCGCCAGCATTTCGCTAGCATTGGGGACTGACATTAAAAAAATAAAAAATTCTAAAGTTAAGGGGCTACGGCACGTTGGCGCCTCCTTGACCAAAAATCTTTATTTCTCAATAAAAATTCAACGGGCCCAGCATTTTCAAGTTCATTTACAGCATTCGCCAGCATTTCGCTAGCATTGGCAACTGACATTAAAAAATATAGAAAATTCTAAAATGGAGGAGCCAACTTTACGGACGCGCTTTTTATCACTGTATCATGTTAGTTTTTTTACGAAGTTTCCGAATTTGCACTATTTGCCTGTGCAAAATAAATTTGACCCTTATCTGCGTACTATGCATTTGTGCGTTATTCATGCGTGAGCACTGTACTTTTAAGACATGATACTACAACTATTATTATACTTTTAAGACATATTTTGGCTCAGAAGATATTCAAAGTGAATGTTTTACAAATAAACACACGGTATTATATCATGGGCATATATTTGTTCCTATTATTTTATACTTTTGCTTTACGATAACATGATTAAATTTATATTAATAATGAAAATGTTGAAATTGTTTTACTTAGATTGCAGGAGCAATTGTTACTTATGAATTGGTACTAATTCAATTTAATGGAAGAGACTTACTAGAAAGTGCAAAAGAGAGAAATCACAGTTCTACTTGTTAATTTTGACAAAAAACTTAACAAAAACGTTAAGCGAGAAAATATATATTTTAGAAATGTTCAGTTAAAAACACTGTCACGTGAATTTTACGCTCGCGGGCAATTAAAATTTTTGCAGCTTGGTCTTGTTAAATAACGTAGATTTTTTTTTCAATTCGAAAAAACTGTAGGTCCATCTCTCCTACCACACGTGGTCCATCTCTCCTATGCTGTGTAGGAGAGATGGGCCAATTTAACGATTCAGTTTTTTAATTTTTATAATTTTACGGCATTATTTTTGGTTTATTAAAGTTTACCAAAAGGACAAACTATGTTTAATGTACGTACTGTATTAAAAACATGCATTTATTTTAATCAATAAAGAAGTTATTAACTGTTTTTCAAAAGGTGGTCCAACTATACTCCCTTTATCCTATATGAAGCTTTGGCGGCAGACAATGCCTCACGTCGAAAGAATATTATCTCATTGCAATGTGATAACGCATTCCTTTGAAGGAAGCGATAAATAATTCTAACGTAAGATAAAATATAGCATGTAAACTTTTGTTGAGTCAATAATTATTATGAGGCATACTATGATCCCTTGGGATCAAATGATCCCATGGGAGCAAATCTACTAATAAACAACACGTGGGACTGAAGAAGGTCATTACGAACCGCAAAAGTAGTCATAAATCCATGATAAACACGCAAGGATTGCATAAAATATATTATAAAAATGGTAGGCTCTGGCCAAATGAAAAGCAAGGCCTCGATTCGCTATATAAACCCCTGAAAGAAATATACTTATTTTAGACAAAAAAATAATTAATAAAATATTTACCTTAAAGAAGTGCTTCTTTGTACACAACGTTTTTCGTTAGGAATAAATTATTATTCTTTTAGGTGAATATTATTATGTCGTTTTAGGCTTCTATACATAGTATAGAAAGAAGCCTTATGATCTGGCTCCGTGTCTGTCCGTCCGCATGTTTCAGAGCCAATTAACGCCAGAAAGGTAGCTGCATAGAAGCCTAGAAACTGCCGCTAAAGCGAGTTCCACCTTGTTTTAAATTATCCCATAATAATAATATTATTCGAATACTCCAAATAAAACTTCCGGTACAATGGATATTATTGCGCATTTTTCCATCACTATTATACTTCAAAATCTGTAAAATACTCTAATCCATCTGGTAGATTTTTTAAAGAAGTATTAGCAAAAACTGATAATGGTCTTCTATTGGGAACTCTTCAGACTTGGCAACCTTTCGGACTGCAGAAGCCATTGAATGACTGAAAATTTGTGCGTTACGTTTGAAACGCATCTTTTGAAATGTATTGGATGAATATAAATTGGGGTAATTTTTGTTAAAGTTCTAGATGTTTCACTATTTCTATCTATTTTGTAGGTTTGCTATGGTTGAAAAGTAGACATTTCATACTAAATAACAGTATTAGAATCATCTCAGTAACTACAGCAGTTTTCAATGGCGAGTGCGATAAAACATACCTTAAACTTATTTGAAAAAAAATATTTTTTTTAAATTTTTGGTCTATAACTTTTTTCAGCCCAAACAGCCGATTTCGTAACTTTGGATTTATATTCAATAGTTAAATGCGGACATTTTGCCGTACTACTCAATTAATTCTATGACAAGATTGTGTTACTCCTAAATTACGCGTCTTTAGGATAGTTCCCTCTACACTCTTATTTAAAATAGTGCATACTACGAACTGCATCCAACCTCACACCGGCACCGTGGCGATCGGCAATTAAATGCAAATTTTCGGCCCACAACTTCGAGAGGCGACACCTACATGTCGATACATTTTTTCAGCACCTTTTTGTCCATTAGCTTGCCTATCTTCCCAATTCCTTCAATCAACGGTTAAAGACTAACGCTAGACTTCCCCCCCCCCCGCGCAGTTGATATTTTTACTCAAAAACGTAGCTGTGGCACCAGCTAATTCCTAAATGTTGTTACCTTACAAATCGCAAACAAGACACCTTTCAAACAAAATCAAAATGTTGACTAGCTCTAGCTGCGAAGGGGGTGGGTGGATTTAACGAGCAAAAGGGCTTGTGACGAAACGTCGCGATTTGGTGGTCTCGCATCAACGATTGGGCGGTCCACAATCGTGATTTTGGATGTTGTCACTAACGGGGGGGGGTAAATTTACACGCGGATTATTTAAATGGGCGCCACGTAAACAAAACCGAAGTTTATTCAAAAGGGGGATGCAAAATCGCCCTTCCAAGCTGGTTTACGTCAACTTGCTGATTCGTCGCGCTGATTCTCACACTGGTAAAATCTCGTTGGATAACCTTACCTTCACAGTAGATAGATTTTACCTCGGCAAAAATAGCTAAACATAACATACATACGGCGACACATAAATAAACAATAAAATAGATATAATGAAAACGGAATAAACAAGGACTTCTTGACAAATTACAACAATTGTACATTAAATTTACAACAACCGTTGTTGGTTTGCAAAACTATTTACATATGACTTCAATAAAACACCAGTTAATGATTTTTACATCCAAATATGAATACTGAAATTCTAACAGCTGTTCACAAAAGTGGAACATTTATCTACAAAGAAAAATTCGTAGTCGACGTGGTTGGTTATTGAACCACAAATATTTAAAGCATAAATCCACTTACGTGGGCGTAATAACTTGAAGTGAAACACAAATTCTAATTTTACGTCATTAGCAATAAACAACATCTGACTATTCAACTTGGCATCAGCTGTTCGGCAAAACAGCATTAAATATATAAAAAAAAAAAACTAACACACTAAACAAAAGAATACAAGAGAGCGAATTCGGCTTTTCACGGTGAAGCGGAAGGCTCCTCTAAATTTGAGGTCAATCGGACCACAAAATACAACAATACTTAATATTAAAATAATGCTTACGTAATAGTTAACTGTAGGCTTCTATCCCAGATTCGGCTTCCAAACAGAGTTTCCCAGCGTGAGAATGTAGATAAATGTCGGCAGGTAGGGTCCTTCCAAAATTGAGGTGATAAAGATTCGGTAAAAATGGATACTTCGATGAGGTGGGTTCGTTATTTTAAAAATGTGGAACGCTTCACTATTTCCAATATGACTAGGTACGGCACTGCATTTATTGACAATAATTTGCGCCAACGCGGTACGTAACGTAATCTCGTCCCATTAATCACACCACGAAACAAACTATTAAGTAAATTGACCGAAACTGTTCTACGAAACTGTTTATGTTTAAACGAAACTATTTAAAATAGTTCAACAAACTTGGCGAGAGCGTCAACGATATTTTTAAGTTAACAACAAGCGGTAGTTCAAATACATCAACGATATTTAATTTAAACAATTAATTTAAACAACAAACGGTAGTTCAAATACATCAACGATATTTAATTTAACCAGCGGAAATAGTTTAAATAAACTTGCAATATAATTTATTTAAATACCGAAACTGATTTAAAATAGAATTAGCGGTATAATTTAATTTAAATACGCAAATGATTTAAAATAATTTTGGACTTACGGAAAATTTTACGAACTTTAAAATTAATTGCACTTAGCTCGATAATTATTGTAAGTTAATATTCGGTGATTGTTTAAATTTCGCCTTAAAAGCGTACCGATTGTTCAACCACCATAGGGATCCGCGGCACTTGGATGATTCGTGAATCTCTGCTAATTTTAGCAAAATGCATCCTATTTATATTGAAAACCCCGTAAAAATGTAGGCAGCGGAGGATAATTCAGGGGACTCGAAGTTCCCCTCACACGGTAGAGCGAAATACTAATTGGCTGTCGTCTTAGAAGATTTTACATGAAACAAGGATAGGATGTGTATCCTCGCACGAGATTGGACCGGTCTTATGTCACTATTTCTCCCGTAAAACTAAATAAAATGCAAAATGAGCCGTGAAATATCGGTAGACATGTGGTCCACAAGTCCATTTTTTTGTCGCTAATTTTTAGTTCGCTATCGCAAAATGCAGCTGCAAATTGGAGGTTTTTGTTGTTTTGAAACGAAGGATTTCAACATATTAGCAAGATAAGGCTCGATTTGAACACTTTTTATCTCTGCCCTGAGATAAAATTTCAAAATAACATCGCTCGCAAAGCGCACGTGTTCGGACAGCTGTCTGTCTATAACTATCCCACTTATAAAGCGTCCTTACATCGGCACATTATGTCTCTCGAATAACCCGTAAATTCAACTATGTGGATAAAACAATACCGCATTTATTTAATTTGCTTTATCAGCGAAATATTTTTACTATAAAGTTATGCTTCGTCAGCACTCTGTTTTCCTTAAATCACCCGTAATTTCAATGATGTGTAAATAAACATTATTAAATCTAGATTATGTGCTTTGTAGACGAAATATTTGAGCGGGAAAATTCAGCTATGATATTTGATCGCATAAATTTTTAATTTAAAAATACTGACGTCATATTAATCACCTAATATTAAAATTTTAAAACGTTATTTCAACGAAAATAATTTAAGTTATTTAAACAATACCAAAGCTGCAAAAAAATTTCTTGCGCGCGAGCGTAAAATCACGTGACAATGTCAAAACTAGCACTATTACCATATAGTTCTTCCACAAATCAATTTTTATTCAAGTTTTATATTAATTGTTAGACTTTCCTTATTAATATTATTACTTTTATATAACTGACATAAATTTTCAAATTTTTTCATTTTAAATTTGTTTGTTTTTTATATATACTGAGAATTTTAAAAGGTGTATTTATGTTATCGTTATAACTATATTTAAAATAAACTACTTGAACTTAATGGATTTCATATCTAAATTAAAATATTATTCATAATCACGCAAAATATGGTAAACAACGAATTGTTTGTATTGAAAGTATTTATTGTACAAGTGTGTGTATATAAAGCATACTAATATTAGTAGATAATTTATTCCTATTATTGTTGCCATTTCAACATTGAACTTAAGACTATAAGCAATATAAAAAATTATTAAGGGAATGTAAAATATTTTTGAGATATTAATAAAATCAATGAAAAATAAAAACAAAGTACATGTAAGTGGTCGTCATGGTAACATATCCAAAAGTAAAACAGGAAAAAGTATTCACGTATGCTTGAAATGGGTTCTTCTTGTCGGTCAATGTTTAGGGATAATGCCAGTAATCGGTGTTTCCAATTCCAATCCAAATTCATTACGATTTAGTGTGATATCTTGGAGATTTTTGTCCTGCATCTTATACTGCTTCTTTGGAGCTTTTACAACCATGTTTTACTTATACCTATTGATAAGGGATGGTGTTGATATAAACCAAACAAGTAAGTACGTATTTGGCATTTCAATAAAGAAAGTTTTTATTGTAAGATTTGGACGTGCAAGAAGGAAGAAAAACGACCAAAATATAATTATTTTTAGCCGGTTTTCTTTTCCATTTCAATACCTCAATAATAACATTAATTTTTCTTAAACTGGCAACTGAATGGCCAAAAATCATGAAAAAATGGATTAGCGTAGAATATTCTATGAGAAATTACGGATATCCTCAACACTTGCAAAGAAGAATTAATATCATGACTATAATTGTATTATCTCTGGCGCTAAGTAAAATGTTTGCATATAATCAGCAGGATTGTAATAATCATAATTTTTAATTATCGCAGTAGAACATCTAAATTTGAAAATCAATAATATCATTGAGGCAATCAAAAATAAAGGATCAATAGGATTCTTTGAGTATTTCTTCAGAAAAACTTTAAACCCAATTATATTTCAATTATTGGGTTATAGTATTTGGTTGGCAATTCCATTACAAGTAAGGTTTCATTGTACCGCCACCGTTCCAATAAAAATCTTAAATACTTGTAGATATCCAATTTCCAACTGACTTTCGCATGGACTTTTAATGATTTATTTATTATGCTAATCGCTTCAGCTTTGGCTGTAAGATTTCGTCAGGTAACGGGTCGTTTAATAATGCTAAAAAGGAATTTAAAAATGGTAGAACTTGAAACTTGCTGTTTTATACTTCATTAATAGTGTAATTTTATATAGAATTCCAGTATTCACCTTTGGCGTGAAGTTAGAGAAGATTATAACAGACTATGCATCTTAACTAGCGAAATAAATGAATCTTTATCATACGTGATTATGATATCGTTTGCCAATAATTTATATTTTATGCTAGTGCAGCTTTTTAATAGTATGAGGTGAAATTAGAATTAGGGTAGGGTGGGACACATTTGGACAATTCAAATTTTCACTGATTAACACCTGATTTCCTTAAAAAATTTTAACGCCAGAACCAAGAATGTAAAAGTTCACCCCTATACAAGCAACTTACCTCCAAAACTCAAATGGATCGAAAAAATTTAATTATCTAAATGTGCCCCATCCTACCCTACTTTTAAAATGTTTTGTATATAACTGTTTCTACGTTTTAGAGTAATAGAAGATCTATTAAATAAATACTACTTTTATTTTTCCTTTGGATTTCTAATTATGCGCTTCCTATGTGTATGTATTTATGGGGCTTGGATATATGATGAAAGTAGAAAACCAATAGCCATACTATGCACGGTACCCGCTGAAGCATATAACATGGAGGTATTGTTTCTAGAAGGAATATTGGAATAATACTATGATTTTTTTTAGATTCTTAGGTTAATTGAACAAATCAAGTACAACACAGTAGCTCTAACAGGAAAGAATTTTTTTTATTTAACTCGAGGTTTAATAATAAGGGTAAGATATTATTTTTTAGTAGAGGTGCGTTTGAGTGGATGCACATGTATGTATACCCTGGGTTCATTTAAAAATAATTCACTGCAAACATTTGTTGAAACAAGATATTCTAAAAATAGATTAACATAACGGCAGCGACCGTATCACTTAAGAAAGGTTTCAACCCAAGTTCATGAGCGGTAATAACATAAAATAACGCAATACTATATAGACGAAGTATTTACAATATAACAACGTATCAGTTGATCAACGTTATGATTGGCTCTGAAACATGCGGACGGACACGAAGCCAGATCATAATAAGGCTTCTTTCTATACCTTGTATAGAAGCCTAAATAAGGCTTCTTGTTATACTTTGTATAGAAGCCTAAAAGTAGCGCACTGGCTACCCAGTTCTTAGACCTCTATACACACAGAGTATTTCCAACACGATTTGAAACGCTCTGTATGATTTTGAATTATGCGGACAGACGGACGGACAGACGGACCGATAGACGGACGGACACGGAGCCAGATCATAAGGCTTCTTGTTATACTTTGTATAGAAGCCTAAGAAGATACAAATTTGTAGCAATTTTAATTCATTTGACTGGTTGTTTTTTCGATATTGATTTCTTGAAAAATTAATCGGGGTAACTGCCCCCTTTGCCTCTCCCTGTATCCTTCTTCACACCTCATTTAACACCCCAGTTATCATAAGATCACCTGTTAACACTCAGGAAATGTCTCGGCGTGGCTAGTACTTAATTCTCCAGTTAAATTTACCTCAGGTGTCAGGATAATCTACCAGGTGACGTGTTTTAGTCCAATAAGAAGATGCCAAACCTTACTTACCTATCAGATAAGTCTAACTAGAACTTTAACTGGAGATTAATAAATTGGCCCTTAATGATTTATTTTATAAATATACGATTTCAACAGTAGCGTACCTTCATAAGAGGCTATCTATTTTCAAAATATGAAATTTTAATTTGTAGTTGAAACGCCACAGAGAATCCATTGACAAAATTGCTATAGATATTTGAGGTATCGAAGTTTGTCGCCAAATTTTGGTATGGCGCCCTTATCGCTGCACGACTTTTTGACGACTAGTAGATTGCACTCTACTTTTAAGCCATCTTTTGGCTCAGAAAATATTTAAAGTGAATGTTTTTCAAATAAACCCTTGGTATATCAGTGGCATATATTTGTTCCAATTATTTTATACTTTTGTTTTACGATAACATGATGAAATTTATATTAATAATGAAAATTTGATATTATTTTACTTAGATGGCAGGAGCAATTGTTACTTACGAATTGGTACTAATTCAATTTAATGGAAGAGACTTACTAGGAAGTACAAAAGAGAGAAATCACAATTCTACTTCTTAATTTTAGCAAAAACTTAATAAAAACATTAAAATATTAAACTTTCAACTATTATAAGCGAAAAGATACATATTATAGAAATGTTCAGTTAAAAACATTTCAACCGTTTTTATTCACCACGTTGCGGAAGGTTGGACCAAAGATATAAAAGCTGCAAAGACAGAAAATGCTGTTTTTATTAACATTTATAATAAATAAATTGAATGAAAATATTAATTTTTGAAATAAACTACTTGATACATTTCTTACTTCGTTATAAATAACTTATATTACAAAAGTTCCAGAGCGAGCTTTAGACTACCTGGGCGACCTGACACGGGAAGGATGCATGGGCGTCGTACCCCTACGCGGATGCGCTCGTATATTCGTCTTTGCGTATGCGTTGGGTTACCGAGTCCCAAGGCTTCCTACTTTCACGATCCCTCTTCTATACCTTTGTTCATGATTTTCCAACCCCAATCGACGACCAGCCGCAACAAGCCCTCTACGCAGATGACACCGCGATATTTAGCAGTTCCTTTCGCCCGTCTTCATTGTCGAACGTCTGCAAAAGATATTAGATGACCTCGAAATATGGTTCCATATCTGGTACATAGGGGATTACCCCGAGCAAAAGTACAGAGAATTTCTTCACAAGATGTCCAAACACCCCTTTTATCAATTCACACAAACGAAAATCTGTCTTTAGACACACAACACTTTCAACCACAATCCTGAAGATATTCTGCACCGATATCTCATGAAGCTACTCCTGTAAATACCTAGTGGTCGTCCTAGGCCGGGAACTACCAGAGCCAGTAGATTTAGAGAGTAAAGTTGAACGAAAGTATGACACGCGCTACTTTGTTTGAAGCAAAGTTTGACAGAAGTTTGACGAAAATGTGATAATGTAATATGGCATAATTTTCTTCATCAAACATTTCACAACCAAGTTGAACGAAAATTTAACCGAAGTGTGATGGCGTCATACAGGCTTAAGAAATGCCGACAGCAGGTCATATTTTATCCACCTTCATCGGCATTACCAATGTTTATATTATATATAATAAGAATGATATAATAGTTCATTATTTTTTATAAAATAGTACCCTGAACTCCGTAGTGTGGCTAATTATTATAGAAAAGTTGAAATAAAAACAATTGTTTCTTATAGTTGACAGGATAAAACATGGCGGCCGTATCTGAAGTTGGCGATACTGTCTAAATCTACTGGCTCTGGGAACTACGATGAAGCCTCTCACGTCAAAGACACTAATAACATATCTAGAGGTACAATAATAGCTGTCCTGTACCCATTATTAAACCAATTCAGTACACTCTCCGCACAAAACTAATATTTTTATCGAGGGGTTTACCACTCTCAAAATACATAGGTATCCCAAGTATTACACACTATTGCATTATATTGCGCAAGTATTGCGTGGTATTAGTACATTAGTATTACATTTGACCTGTTCCAACTACTCATTGCATAAGTGATAAACCCTTCTATTTTTTTCTATATTATATACAAAGATAAACAAATGCAAAACAAATTTGTCAATGTTTACAATATTGGTCTGGACAATTAGGTCAAGCGGCCATAGTTGGTTATCCGAACAAATAGAGAGCTTACACGTTAAAATCGGTTCAGAAATAATATAGATTGGTATTTTCAATTAAAGCTTTCCAGTAAGTTGGAATAATATACGGAGGAGGACGTTTGAACGCTGTCGTTTTGAACGCGGGACATTTGAACGCGACCAATTCAACCCAGGGAGGTTTGAACGCAAGCAGTTAAGATTGTCGTTTTTTTTTTAGTTTGTATTCGCCGGATTTTTGTCATGAGCTTTAGTATACGTAGTGGTTAAATGCTATATTCCTTTTTTAGAATAATTTTAAATGCTATATCCTGTTTTTTTTATGATCCCGGTGGGGTGTATGGATCATCTTCAGGGATGTTTTAGCTAGTACACAGTTGTCAAAACCCCCGGAGCTGAGCTGAGTGGAGAGTAGCGTAGGGTAGGTTTTTACAACGCAACCACTTCAGAGTCGAATCCCGACCTAAAAATGCCTTTGGTCTCTGATTACTCAGATTACGGTAGACCTTTTTGCTCGGAGCTTAAAAAGAGATTAACCACTTCACACGGAGTGGAGGGTAGCGTAGGGTAGATTTTTACAACGCAACCATTTCAGTTTCGAATTTTTTTATAAAAATGGTATCAAACCTTAGAGCATCGTTGGAGCCTGAATAAACTTCCATTATTTTCGTTTGAGCTTCAAAGGTCGCGGAATTATTCGCAAAAAATTACTATAAAGGGCGTAAACATGATGCCACCTCCCTCCCCCAGTATCAAATTTTTGGGTAAATTTGGTGTCAAACCTTAGAGCATCGTTTGAGCCTGAATGAGTTTCCATTATTTTCGTTTGAGTCTTAAAGATCGCGGAGTAATTCGCGAAAAACTACCGGGGAGAGGTAAATCGGCCGCTCAGAGGTGTATCAGCCGGGTCGAGCCTAGGTTAGTGCTATTAACCCTCCAGCACACGGGTGGGGCCTGTGAGGCCACGCAATACACAAACATCGCTGTAACTTTGAAAAAAAGAAGTTTTAGTCATGTTCAACGTTAATTGATCCTTCTATTAAAGAAGAAATTCATACGGATTCAGATTCGGAAGAAATTAGTTCTGACGTAATTATTGACCCTTATATTAAAAAAGAAAGTAGTCCGGAAGCAAAAATGGCTTTATCATCGATACAGTTTTTTGATTTCGCGAGCAAAATTTTACCTAATGAATTTGATGGTTCACAGAGTAGGTTACAGTCATTTTTAGATTCGTTACAATTATTATAAACTAACTCTGAAGGACATAAAGATAATGCTATTGCTTTTGTAAAAACTAAACTTACGAGTAAAGCGCGAGATTTAATTACGGATACAGATTCTTTAGATGAAATCATTCAGAAATTAAAAAAGGGAGTAAGTAAATAAAATTCAAGGTTGATAACGGCAAAATTACTTAAATTGAAACAAAATAACAAAGAAACGACTAAATATGCAGCGGAAATTGATGCTCTGGCGTCTGAGTTAAAAAGAGCTTATATTAATGAAGCAGTTCCAACAACTACAGCCGAAACATATTGTAATGAACGGAGTCCTTTAAAAGTGCCACACGTTGGGCTGTCAAAAAGTGCTCTGAGCTTGCCTTTGTAATAGAGCGGTAACCTTTGATAGTGCGGGTTTACACAAATTAACCCCGTCAATAGAGACGTTTGCAATTTTATTGTCGCAAATAAATATTTACCTCGGCTAGATATAATTTTTATTGTAAGCATGAAACCTACCTTTATCTCGGGCTGGATTCTTTCCGTGACCAAATCTGTGAATTGCTGAAATCAAATATTTTTGGATCTCGGAACAAGATTGGAAAATAATTCTCCGTTTCAAAGGCAAATATAAATTTTATTGTTTGTATTGTAATTATAGCAAATAAAAATTCTTAATATTAATAAAATAATTCCTTAAAATTACCCAAACTGTTAATTTTAACGTAGGCGCCACGCGGTGATAATTTTTACGCACGCACTGAATTTTATAAAAAAATTATAAAGTTTTATGTAGATTTACCTTTATCTAGGGTTTTTCTGGTTCGTAAGATATTTGACCATGAATCTTATCTGCTTGCGTAGAACGATGAGCTGTTGTACCATTGATATCAGCGGATGGGTGTCGATGCAAAGTTTTACCTCGTGTAATTTTGTGGATAGTTTTTGTTGAAAATCTCACTAATCACTGGACTTTTCTTTTATAAAACACTTTAATCTGACGTAAGTAATTATTATTTAAATTATTTTATACTTTTGTTGTTAATTTCTATTAAAATTTTTATTAATTCAATTAAATTTTATTGCAGCACAAAATCACCATTTGCATAACCAAACTTCGTTTATTATCCTTTTTTTTTTCTCGCTTGTTTTTGTTGCCTTGATACCCAACTTTCCAGGCAAGGTTGATTATTATTTTTGTTGAAAATAATAATATCGATATTGCATATTCAGGTACGTATTCGCCCATTTTGTTTTGACAAAATTTTTTTTAATGAAATTTTATCTTTTCCAGATTGAATTGGTTTTCTACATTCCATTTGATTGTTATACGATAAAATTGGTGAAGATGTATTATCCATTCACTGTTCATTGATTAACGAAGCACTTTAATGTCATGTAATGTTTTAACTTGCTATTTAATTTTATGCTAACAAATTTTTCATATTAATAAGTTATTCAACAATATTTTGATATTAATTAGGATTACTTATAACTAAACAAATTGATTTTAAGACTAAAATAACTAATTTTATGATAACGGAATTTAAAATTCACATTGTTAAATTATTTTATTAACCTTTGTTCCATGAATGTATTTTGAATTAATTTTTTGAATTTGAATTAAAGTATTTGCTATCAGATGGAATCTTTCCGTATGATTTTAAATTAAGTCTCATGCTCTATAATCATTGATCAACTTTTGAATATTAACGTACGCATCTCTATTAACGTGGTCAGTGCATATCATCGCAATATATTACTAGTACGGTCGTGGAATCAATGGTGAAGAATGCTGATTCTCAAAAAACCAAATGGATAATGGAAGCTGGTAATTTTTCAAATTGCCAAGAGGTTATAACTAAATTCGTAAATATTACTGGTGAGGGCAATCCTAATGTTTTCTATACAAGTAACCGCGGAAACCACAGACAAAATTCGAGACAATTTAGAAATAATTATCGACGAAATAATGAGCGTCAAGGTAGATTTCAGGGGTATAATAATAATAGTTTTAACCGAAATTTTAATCGTTTTAAAGGTCAAAATTCATTTAGGGGTTATGGATCAGGTAATGGACAAAGATTCAGAAATAGCAATGCTAATACATTTATAAGAACATATTCAGCACAGGGCCAGGGAAACGTAGTAGAGTCCCAACGGGATCCATTGGGACAAATGTAAAAATTTTTAATATGGATCTGACACTTCCAAATTTTGTATTTGTAGAAACAGAAATGAGTGGGAATCGAAAAATAACGCTTTTAATTGACACGGGAGCTGATATTTGTTTGTTTAAAAGAACAAAAATTAATCCGGAACAGTTTGTAGATAGATCAAAAATTTGTAAAATCAATGGCATAACACATAACAGACGGGTACACTGAATCTATTGCAGTTACGGAAACGTTAGTTTACATCAATAATCATGCGTTTGATTGTACGTTTCATATTGTTAACGAAAATTTTCCAATACCGGTAGATGGTATTTTAAGTAGAGATTTTATTTCAAAATATCAGTGTCAATTAGATTATAGAAACTGGGCGTTAACGCTTCATAATGAATTTGTAATTACAACTACATCAATTCGCAATAGTTTAGAAGATGACGTATTAATGATTCCTCCTCGTTGTGAAGTAATAAGAGATGTCAATAAATTGAAAAGTAAAGATGATTCGGTAGTATTGAACGGAATTTTAGCGCCTGGTGTTTTCATTTCTAATTCAATTATGTCCGGAAGTAATCCATGCGTAAAAATAATAAATACAACATCTGAAAGTGTGTCAATAAATAGTAACAATATACAAGTTAGGAAATTAGATGATTTTAATGTAGTTCCAATGACTAAAAGTAAGGTAAATAAAGATCGGCAGGAAATTATTTTGGAGAAATTAAAAGAAAATATTTTGAAATTTGTCAAAGACGACATGGATAAATTGTGTAAAGAATTTTCTGATATTTTTGGACTCAAATCAGAAAAATTAACTACTAATAATTTGTATCAGCAAAAACTCAAATTACACGATAATTCACCGGTTTTTGTAAAAAATTATCGAACACCGAGAACGCAAAAACTTGAAATTAATAATCAGCTCAATAAAATGTTGATGGATAATATAATTGAGCGATCATCGGCGGAATATCATAGCCCAGTATTATTAGTACCTAAGAAATCTGCTGATGGAGGTAAGCAATGGCGTTTAATAATTGATTTTAGGCAACTCAATAAAAAATTAGTAGGAGATAAATTTCCTTTACCTAGAATTGATGATATTTTAGATCAGTTAGGTAGAGCCAAATGGTTTTCGGTTGTGGATCTTATGTCAGGTTTCCATCAAATACCTCTTGAGGTAGATTCTCGTGATATTACATCTTTTAGTGTGGATTCTGGATCTTTCAGGTTTACAAGGTTACCTTTTGGTCTCAAGGTCAGCCCAAATAGTTTTCAGAGAATGATGTCAATGGAATTTGCAGGGGTAGCACCTGAGAAAGCATTTTTGTATATGGATGATTTAATAGTAATAGGTTGTTCAAAGGATCATCATTTAAAAAATTTGAGAGTTGTATTTGAAACTTGTAGAAAATTTAATTTAAAATTAAATCAGGAGAAATGTAAATTTTTTAGAAATGAAGTAACATTTTTGGGACATAAAATTACAGATAAAGGAATTTTGCCGGACGATTCTAAATATAATGTTATAAATAAATTTCCAATACCAACAGATGCTGATTCAGCAAAGCGTTTTATTGCATTTTGTAATTATTATAGAAGGTTTATTCCAAATTTCGCTGAAATTGCAAAACCAATTAATAAATTAGCTATAAAAATACTATTTTTTTATGGAACAATGAATGTCAGGTGTCCTTTGACAAACTAAGAAATTCACTATTAAGTCCAGAAATATTACAGTACCCAGATTTCACTAAACAATTTATTTTGACTACGGACGCGAGTAAAGAGGCCTGCGGAGCCATATTATCTCAAAATTTTGACGGGAAAGAGTCACATATAGCGTATGCATCGAGATCGTTTACTAAAGGAGAAATTAATAAATCTACCATTGAAAAAGAACTTGCCGCTATACATTGGGCTATAAAGTATTTTAGGCCATATTTATTTGGTACGAAATTTGTAGTGAAATCCGATCACAGACCTTTGGTATATCTTTTCGCCTTAAAAGATCCATCATCCAAACTAACTAGAATGCTGTTAGATTTAGAAGAATATGATTTCCATATAGAGTATATAAAAGGGAAAGATAATGCGGGCGGATGCATTGTCTA
The DNA here is from genome assembly GCA_932274525.1 of Podabrus alpinus. Lineage (NCBI taxonomy): Eukaryota > Metazoa > Arthropoda > Insecta > Coleoptera > Cantharidae > Podabrus > Podabrus alpinus. Next base: position 58,029,630 of record OW026457.1, on the reverse strand, counting down.
GAATTAATATTAATGAATTAAAGGACATGATAAATAAAAATAATGAGGTATTTGTTGTTACTAGGGCAATGTCACGTAGACATTCCAAAGCAATAGAAATTAGCAAATCGGAAAGCAAAGAGATAATCTCAATGATACAAGAAACTTCTAGACCCATAATAGATCCGTAAAGGCCATAGTTGTTCGGCTTTCGGCCTCACAGGGGGAGGACCATAATCGATCCGCGAAGGCCATAGTTGTTCGGCCTTCGGCCTCACAGGGTGGACCATAATAGATCCGTGAAGGCCATAATTGTTTGGCCTTTGGCCTTACAGAGAGGACCATAATAGATTATATTTATATGCCTTCGGCTGCCTTGACTGCTAGTCCGTGATTGCCAGTGGTTATTATAGTATTATTCCAACCAACCACTTTCCGTATCCCACATACAGGGTGGGATAACTGATCGCTTTTAAAAAATATATTTAGATTTTTGGCCACCAATCAGTACACTTATATGATAGATTAAGAGCCCCATATAGCGAATACAGAGTGTGCAAGCATCAATCAAGCAAGTGTCAATAACGAACGCAAGTCGAATATTTTTTGTTGCTGACCTCTACCACGACCTCTACGACGTATAGGTCGGCGACGCGGTCTGCGTCGATGTACGGGCGGGGAATCGGTGCGCACGGTAGTGGTGGCGGGAGGTTGTTCTTGCGCGGAATCGGTGGGCACGATAGTGGCGGCAGAAGATTGTTCTTGCGCGGAATCGGTGGGTTCTTCCATATTTTCCATATTTTCTTTGATTTTTTTTGTTTCTTTAGTTTACTTATATAAAAAAAGCTTGTCACCAATTAAAAAGTAATCTGTTTGATCCGGTCACAGGGAAGACAGGGAGGCCAAGATTCAGTTCATATAGGGTTACAGCAACATAAGACTATTTTTGTAGTACATATTTGCAGGGTGGGATAACTGATTTAAAAAAATATATTTAGATTTTTGGCCACCAATCAGTACACTTATATGATAGATTAAGTGCACCATCTAGCGAAAGCGGAGTGAGCAAGGATGGCCAGGTAAAGTAAGGGTTTGTTACCTGGCGAACGAAGGGTTTGCAGGTAAAGTAAGGGTATCCCTATAGGGTGTGTCAAAAAAAAATAGAAAACCGCGAATAACTTTGTTCCCGCGCGAATTTTTTCTCCATTTATGCACGAATAGTTGCGCCTGGATCTACAGAATAACTGTGCAAAATTTGGTTGAGATCGGTCAAAGGGTCTAGGAACGTATAGCGAACACGCAAGCAGACAAGCTCTTTTATATATTGTCATGATCTGATTATCATAAGGGCAAGTCTGTCGTAATTGGGTTGTTTTCGGGTGGAATTCTCATGTCGAGATATTCACTTCAGAGACCATCATGAAAAATAAGGACTTGCACCTACATCTTCTGAATACTCCAGAATAAACTGCTTGTATCACTTAATCTATAAAAAATACAAAGCGTAATTATTTTGTACACTCAAGTATGTAAAAGTGTGTTAAAGGCAAAAGAGGGTTCAATTGTTTTAATTTAAGAAGTTTTGAGATTAAATTGAAATAAAGAATTTTAGTTGTAAAAGTGTAGGCATTTGAATTAAATAATTGTGATTTTTGAAAATAAGTGCGCGGTCAGATAGACGATTTTTGGCGGGATTAGCGAGGACATTGCAGCGGGAGTCTCGAATCGTCAATGAAGACGGAAAGACGTTATTTTTGAATGAAATTGGAAAATTTGGGGACTTTTGTACGTCCATGTAGAGAATTGATTATAATTAAGAGTTGAGTTGAAGTTGTCTTGGAATATTTGAGTATAAGTCGAAGTTAAATAGTTACGGTTCGATGAATTATTTGGGAATGAATAAGAAGATTTACAATTTTGAGTAATATTTGGAAAATTTTGGTGACCACTGAAAATTTCATATGGTTAAATATTTTTTATGGTTATGTTATTGATTGGAAAATTATTTTATGGACTTACCTGAGCGTTTATCCTGACAGTAGCAGAAACTCAATTGATCATTGATTCACCCTGGGAGTTTTCATGGTATGGGAATTGGACCAAACTACGAGGCATCTTTTCCTGGTTATCCGCTGTGTGTTCTTCACATCGATCGTGCACGAATAACACTTCGGTAAGCAATTGTGTCGACACTTTTTCGTAACATTCAGTTCGCGCGTGTTTTTAAATCTTTGGGGATTTATAAATTTTTATTCTTAATTGATATTTTTGTAAATTTGATTTAATCTTAATAATTGAAAAATCTATCTTTTGTTTTTTTTTAAATAATTATGTTTATTAATAAATTACATTACTTGTTATACAATAATTACGTTGGATTTAATTAAATTAACAGCAGTGAGGAAAGGAAAAGAACAAATAGGTGCAAGGTATAGTAAGTTTGTTGTCCGGCATTTCTTAAAAGTTATCAAGTTAAGACAATTTTATATGAGCATTCAACAGATTCATGAAAACACCTTTTACCCTAAATTAAAGAGTTCTCATGCATAGCTGGTCGGATCATTTTTTTTTAATTAAGTGCCATTCCCCGCTATATAAGTCAAAATTTTGAGTAAACAGTAGCGATACATGGTAACTTAAATTGGCTAGCCAACGTGGGGCACTAGATTACATAAGCGGGGAAGTCATTAGAAAAACAAAATTTTCCTTAGTAGGTTTCATAAGTTTTAAAATTAAAAATTTACAAAATTAAAGTCAATAAAATAGGAAAGAAAGATAAAAATAAATTTGATAAGTCATAAAATTTGTTCTAAAACTTAAAAATTTGGTTCAGGAGATAAATAATAAAAATTAAAATTTATTCTAAAAATTAAAATTTGTTCTGGATAGATAAGGATAAAAATAAAGATTTGCTCTAAAATTAAAAATTTGTTGCTTGATAATAAAATTTGGTTTCGGTGATATTGATATCAATTAACATTTGTAGCAGATTTAAGTTAAATTTATTTATTAGAACATAAAAATTTTGTCTCTTTTAATAAAATGGATGGACCGAAAAATAATCAGACCTTTTCAGATGAAACTTTAGAAAGATTACAGAATTTAGAAACGGGTGCAGATAGAATAATTGAAACGACTGCTGATAGAGAACATCGTGAAGTATTAGATCCTATCTTTCAAGATACACCACCACATACAAGCACGAGAAGAAATACAGCAGAGGCCCCTTTGCTACAACAATTTATTGATAGGCTCACAATATTAGAAAATAAAATGGAAATTAAAATTGATTCGGGAATGAAAGAAATAAGGAAGGATATTCTGGAAAGTGCTTCTGTTCAACAATTTGAAAAAGTCATTGAGGCAAGAGACGAGTCAATCCAAATTGGGAAAGAACATTTAAGAAGGACAAAAGAGGAACTCAATGACAAGATTGTAGATCTTAATCAAAAAGTTGCCTATAATAGTTGGAATCAGGAAAAGACAGTGGGGGAAATAAAAGAAAAAATACAAGGTATTCAAAAAGAATGGTCTGGCATTAAGAATACAAATAGAACTTTTCATGTCGATACCACGGAACAAACTATTAATCGTACTCTTATTCAAGATATTTCTTGGCAACTAGGACAAGAAAACACCTAAAATTTTATAAACAAGGGTCTATGAATCCGAAACATTTCATAAAATATGCCCGAAGGATAACAGATCAAATTTATGATCAGGACAAGATAAAAAATATTTTAGGATCCATGATAAAAGGAAATGCGAGTGAGTGGTATGGTATTGTCCAAGATCAATTTGAAACGTTTGATGATTTCGAAAAGTTATTCTTGTCGCGGTATTGGGATGAACAGACCCAAGATAAAGTTCGGGATGAATTATTGATGTTAGGAAAATATCATGGTCACGGTAGACGAAATGAATACGCCGAGAAAGTTATTAATTTCGTAATGCAATTAGATCCTCCGATGTTACAGAAGGATATTATCCGATACTTATCGAGACATTTTGAAAGGGAAATCGTGAATCGAGTCATAATTGAAAAAATCGAGTCCATTGGAGAATTTACAGCTCTATTGAGACGTTTCGATAGCAACTACATGGAAGCCAAGCCTACGGTCCGAAATTCCAATGGTTACTCTAATTTCCGCAACTATCCTAAATACCCGAATCAAGAATTTTATGAAAGAGAGCAGAATGATCAATACAATTATCGAGATGCACACAATTGGCAAAACAATCGACGTAATTAATTATAATCAAGGTAATTGGAATCCACAAAATCGATCAGGTATGAGAGATAACTTTGATAATCGTAACGCAAGAAATTTTAGTAATCCCAATTATGCATACAACAATAATTACAATCAGTCATATAATAATAATAGAAGGCATGACGAGCCGAGATACAATGATCACTCTTATCAAAATAATCAACGAGCTAATGACAATGATTATTCGCGTCGGAACTACGGTCGATATGATTTTAGACCAGAATTTAATAGAATGAATGCACGAGACATAAACAATCATATTAATTCTGATATGCGTGCAAATGAAAACCTTCAAAGTCAAAATGTAAACCGTGTAAGAAACACGAATAATATTACAGTTTCTAATGCACCTGAAGTGGTAGCTTCTACATCTACTACTCCGGATTTTCAGTAGCCGACAAACCGAATAATAACATCGTAAATTCCTACCAGCACATGAGGGAATTTATCGATGATGAGAATATCACATATTCGGAGTGTGATATGAGTAAGGAATTACCGTACATTAATATTTTGATAAACAACGTTAAAGTTAAATGTTTAGTAGATACAGGCGCAGAGGTGTCTCTCATAGATAAAAGCTTAGTTGATAGTAACCCGAAACAATTAAAAAATAAAATAGTTAAAAATAAGCAATTAAATTTAGTCACAGCAAACAATAAAAAAATTTCTAGTTCAAATAGCATGTTAATCGCAAATATTAAAATTGGAGATATGCAGGGGGATGGAACTTTATTAATTATTAATGAATTAAAATTAGGATGTATTTTTGGCATGGACCTCATTAAAAATTTTGACATGATAATAGATGCAAAAGATAAATTGATCAGAGTTGGTGGACAGTCAGTTGGATGGGAGTCAGAGTTGGTTAATAATTTGGGAAAAATAGGGGATGATATGGAATATTTAGGAAATGTTAATAAGGATGATTTGGGGATTAGTTTAATTAGAGATGATATTAATAATATTAGTAATGAAAATGATTTAAAAGATAAGGATAAGATGGGATATTTGGATAATGTTAATAAGGAAAAATTGGGTATTAGTTTAAATAGAAACGATGTTAATAATATTAGTAGGGAAAATGATTTAAAAGATAAGAATGATAGGGGATTAATAAGTAAAAATAATAGGGGATCAGATTTGGGAAAGGAATTAGGTACAAGAATAATTAGTAATGTTAGTAATGAAATGGGAAGGGGGTTTAATATTAGTTGTCCAACTGAAAGTCGAGAAATTACTGAGAAAATTATCAAGAAGTATCCATCATTAGTTAATAATGAGGCAAGCATCGCGAAAGATTATGTTCATAAATTAATAGTAATAAAAGAAAAACCATTTAAGTGTAGAAATTATCCAATTCCATACAATTATAGAGAACAAGTTTGGGAGGAAATTGATAAAATGCTTAAAGATGGTATAATAAAAAAAGCTCCAACTGCGTACATAAATCCATTAGTTATAGTAAAGAAAAAAGATAATAGTTTGCGTTTGTGTTTAGATGCTAGAAATTTAAATGATATTACTTATCCTCAACACGAATCACCGCAGGGAATAGAAAGTTTGCTGACTAGATTAGGGGGAAAGACTATTTTTACTAAGTTAGATCTGAAGAACTCATTTTGGCTAATTAAATTAGATGAAGAGTCACAGAAATACACAGGGTTTTCTATTGACGGGTCAACGTTTGTTTTTATGGTGGTTCCGTTCGGTTTGTCGTCGTCTTCGGCTGCACTGATAGGTGCATTACAAAACATTTTGAACAGATATTATTCATTTTGTGGTCATTATGTAGATGACATAATCATATTTAGCGATAATAATATTGAACACATAAATCATGTAAATCTCGTTATGAAATCTTTAAATAACGGTGGTTTAAAACTAAATTTAGAAAAGTGTCAATTTTTTTAAGATTCGGGACATTATTTGGGTTACATCGTGTCGAAAAACGGTTTACAGATTGATAACGATAGGTTAAAAGATATACGCGAGTATCCGAGACCATACAATTTAAGATCATTAAGAGGATTCCTTGGTCTAATGAATTACTATAAAAAGTTTGTTCCGAATTACTCTCATTTGACTATTCCATTATTGGGTCTACTAAAAAAAAATGTTAAATGGTTATGGGACAAAGACAAGGAGGAAGCGTTCCTTGAAATAAAATCTACGTTGTATAAAAATATTAGACTTATTCATCCTGATTAAAAAAAAAATTTTTTTTTGAAAACAGATGCGTCAGAGACTTCTATTGCAGCTTGTTTGATGCAGATACTTGATGGTGTGGAAGTGCCAATTAACTTCGTGTCAAGAACGTTGAAAGGATCTGAATTCAACTATACAACAACAGAGAAAGAAATGTTGGCAATTGTGTATGCTTTGGTAAAATTAAAATTTTATTTAATGGGAGCAACGTTTGAGATTCATACGGATCATTCTGCTCTTACCTTTCTAATGAAAACTCGTTTTTCCAATAATCGTGTCTACAGATGGAGTCTATTAATTCAAGAGTATAGCTTTGAAATTAAACACATATCAGGAAAGAATAACATTATTGCGGATGCACTGAGTAGGAAAGATCAACCAAATAACAGCACTAAAGATAATTTGATTGCCATGAATAAGTTTCACCCTCACAATAATGATCCCTTCACCGAGGAATTTGTTCTAAATGCACAGACCAATTCATGTTTTGAAAATATAAGATTGCTTTTTGCTGAAAGTAATGAGAAAATAATTAAAGGATTTAGTATGAAAGATGGATTCATCATAAAAAATATAAGGGGTTTGGAATTGTATGTTTTGGACGAGCAGGCAATAATTGAAATAGCTCAACGGTTACATTTAGACTATGGACACATGGGCATACGTAAACTATGGTTATGTTTTAGGGAAAATTATTTTGGCAAGAAAGATCTTAAAATCATTAAACGCACTATTAATAAATGCACGCTATGTAATTTGGGAAAGTTCAAGAACTTTCACAATCAAGATTTGGTAAAAAGTTTGAATGTTGAATATCCTGGTGAAATGGTAGCCATTGATTATATTGGGAATCTTATACCCAGTGCATACAGTTATAAACATGTCCTTGTCGTTGTTGATTGTTTCAGCAAATTTGTGAAGTTGTATCCTACGAAGTCGTGTACTACGGACATTACCATCAATTGCCTACAAAATTATTGTGATATTATAATTAAACCTAAAACAATCCTAGCAGACAACGCTACTTACTTCCAAAATATTAAATTCAGAAATTATTGGAATCAACAAGAAGTTAAGGTGGTTTATTGTTCGATCAGACACCCTCAGGCAAACCTTAGTGAACGTTATGTTCAAGAGACCATCAAGTGGTTACGGTTAATAGTATATCGAGATCACGCATCATGGTACCACCATTTGCAAACTGTGGAAGACTACATCAATAATACTCCGTCAACAGCTACAGAACAGACTCCATTTTATCTAATGATGAGACGATTTCCATCCAGACCATGGAAGCTAGAAGAAAGTGAAATAAATTATTTAGAAATCCTAGAAAAAGTGAAAAATAAATTAAAAAAGAATAGTGAAAAATACCTAAAGAAGATGAACAATAGAACAAAGAAACGTACTTCATTTAAAATTGGTGAACATGTAATTGTTAAAAGTTTAAGAGTTGGGAACCGACAGCAGGGCTTATGCCAAAAGTTGCAATTACCGTTTGAAGGTCCGTATGTGGTGGACAAAATTATTAATGATTGCACGTATCAATTAAGGCATCCCGTTTCTGACAAAATTCGTGGGAGATTTCATTTGAATTTAATCTATGCTTATGATATGAATAACGAGCTGGATAGTATTAATGATTAATTTACAGAGACAAGTTTATCAAATTATCTAATTTAATTAAGATTAATCACAAAGGTCACTTTAATGATTAGAATCTGTTTGAGTTCGAATGCAATTTAATTAATAAATGATTAGGATAAATGACTTTAATAAAATTGAAAAACAATTTGTAAATAGGTAGATTTTAAGAATTATTATTTTAGAAAAAGAAAGATTAAATTTATTAGTCTGCAGGTATAAGATTTAATTTTGAGAGGGTTTTTGTTTGCAGTCAATTATAAAAATTTATTTAATTAAGTTTAAATGGGGATGTAAATAAAAATAATTTTTGTTTAGTTTATTTAAATTGTTAATTGACTATTATTGATTAGAGTAAAAACAACTTACCAAATTAACTTTAAATCCGTTATAAACTGGGTGATGATTATGGAAATGATTCCACGAAAATCTAACTCATTTTGCTTTCGTATCTTTTTGGAGAATCATTTAGGGGATTTGTTGTCATGATCTGATTATCATAAGGGTAGGTCTGTCGTAATTGGGTTGTTTTCGGGTGGAATGCTCATGTCGAGATATTCACTTCAGAGACCATCATGAAAAATAAGGACTTGCACCTACATCTTCTGAATACTCCAGAATAAACTGCTTGTATCACTTAATCTATAAAAAAATACAAAGCGTAATTATTTTGTACACGCAAGTATGTAAAAGTGTGCTAAAGGCAAAAGAGGGTTCAATTGTTTTAATTTAAGAAGTTTTGAGATTAAATTGAAATAAAGAATTTTAGTTGTAAAAGTGTAGGCATTTGAATTAAATAATTGTGATTTTTGAAAATAAGTGCGCGGTCAGATAGACGATTTTTGGCGGGATTAGCGAGGACAATGCAGCGGGAGTCTCGAATCGTCAATGAAGACGGAAAGACGTTATTTTTGAATGAAATTGGAAAATTTGGGGACTTTTGTACGTCCATGTAGAGAATTGATTATAATTAAGAGTTGAGTTGAAATTGTCTTGGAATATTTGAGTATAAGTCGAAGTTAAATAGTTACGGTTCGATGAATTATTTGGGAATGAATAAGAAGATTTACAATTTTGAGTAATATTTGGAAAATTTTGGTGACCACTGAAAATTTCATATGGTTAAATATTTTTTATGGTTATGTTATTGATTGGAAAATTATTGGAAATTATTTTATGGACTTATCTGAGCGTTTATCCTGACAGTAGCAGAAACTCAATTGATCATTGATTCGCCCTGGGAGTTTTCATGGTATGGGAATTGGACCAAACTACGAGGCATCTTTTCCTGGTTATCCGCTGTGTGTTCTTCACATCGATCGTGCACGAATAACACTTCGGTAAGCAATTGTGTCGACACTTTTTCGTAACATTCAGTTCGCGCGTGTTTTTAAATCTTTGGGGATTTATAAATTTTTATTCTTAATTGATATTTTTGTAAATTTGATTTAATCTTAATAATTGAAAAATCTATCTTTTGTTTTTTTTTAAATAATTATGTTTATTAATAAATTACATTACTTGTTATACAATAATTACGTTGGATTTAATTAAATTAACAGCAGTGAGGAAAGGAAAAGAACAAATAGGTGCAAGGTATAGTAAGTTTGTTGTCCGGCATATAAGTCAAAATTTTGAGTAAACAGTAGCGATACATGGTAATATATTGCCGTGTATAGCTACTGAATTTGGAATTTTTATAGCGGGGAAACAACGGCTCTTTTTTTTTATGCTCCGGACTAGCTTGCATGAGAACTCATTAAATTTTTGGGTCGTAGCTTGGGTTCATAGAATGTCGAATGCTTATGTAAACTATTTTAATTTAATAGCCTTAAAGAATTAAACAAGATTATACTTATTGAATCTTACACCTAATAATTCTTTTCTTCACTGCTGTAAATTAAACGAAATCAAACGTATTTACTTGTAACCAAATACTGTAATTTATTAACAAAATAAAATTATTTTTAAAACAAAAGATGGATTTTTCAATAATTCGAATTAAATAAAATTTACAAAAACAATCAATAATAAAAATTTTATAAACCCCCCGAATTTTATAACTCACGCGCGAACTTGATTTTTACGATAAATGTTACTAAAAAAAGGTGTCGACACAAATTGCTTACCGAAGTAATCGTGCACGATTCGATGTGGAGAACAAGTGACGAAGAATGAAGTGGAGATGACTGCAGTCTTGGTCCAATTCCCATACCATGAGGATTCCCAGGTGGATTGACGATCAATTGGATTTTCTTTTGTCCGGATAACACGCAGGTACGTTCAAATTTTGATAGTCTTCTATAGCTTCCGGTAATTCTTAACATAACCATAAAAAAATTTAACCATATCAAACTTTCCAGTGGTCGCCAAATTTTCTCAAATATTACTCGTAAATTGTTGATCTTCTTAACCATTCACAATTTATAATTCATCAAACAATAATTAATTATCCTCAACTTATAATCAAATAATTTCATAACGACTTTAAACTCAACTTCTTAATTATGTTATCTATTCTTTACATGGACGTACAAAAGTCCCCAATTTACCAAAATTCATCCAAAATCACGTCTTGATGTCTTCACTGGCGATCCAAGACTCTTCTCAAAATACGTCCTTCCACTTTCATGGACGGAACCGGACTGTTTTCTCACTCCACTAAAATTATTTATCTGACTGCGCACTTATTTTAAAACGCACTTATTATTTAGTTCCATTTCCTATATTTTAACAAATAATATTTTTATTTTTATTTAATCCCAAAAGTATTCATTAAACAAAACAATTAAACCCCCTTTTGCCTTTTACACATTTTGAAATATTTGCGTGTACAAAATAATTACGTTTGGTATTGTTAGATTAGGTGATGCAACCAGTTCCTTCTGAAGTTAAGAAGATGTAGGTGTAAGTCTTTATTTTATCTTAATGGTCCTAAAATTGAGTGTTCCGTCATAAGCATTCCACTAGAATTGACCCATTTACATCAGACCTACCCCCTCTGGTAAACAGAACATCGCAATATAGATGGTTGTCGCAAATTTTGTTCACCCTGTATCTTCGAAACAAAGGGGTTTCTTAGAAATCATCATAGGACAAAATATTCTTTGAATAGGCCGAAGAATAACTCCTTGAATTTTTGCCGCATGTTTACCTAAAACCCTGTATATAGTAAATGATGAATACCAACCGCAAAAATTTTATTTGTGCTGATTATGTAATATTACATTATATGACGACAAAAAATAACTATCTAACAACAACTTTTAACACAAGAAAGGTAGCTGAATAGAAGCCTAGGAACTGCCGCGAAAGCGAGTTCCACCTTGTTTATTATTAATTACTTAAATTAAAAATTGAAAAACTCAACCATTGTTCAATTTAACTTTAATGGATACTCCTCGAAAGGGTCGTGGTAATAAATTTTTTTCCTACAAAACTTTAATTTTGAAAGCCCTTTCCAACGCTACTAATTTTGACCCCCTTTTTGGAACAAACTTTTCAGAATGTCAACTTTTCGGGGGACTGTCAGTATCACCATTCGATTCCTTATGTAGACTTTTGTGACCAAATTTGTTTCTTTCCCAGCCCTTAACTAACGTTTTAGAAAAAATGCTTCAATACGGACGGTCTTACTCACCCTGTATAATAGCCTTAATTTGTGTGTCTGTAATTATAAATTTGATTGGATTAATTTGTTTATTACCAACCCAAAATTTGGAATTTATTACCAATCCAAAATCTAAATATACCAAATCAAAGTTTATTGTTTACTGATTTTTTCCCGAATGTTCACAAAATTTTAAGAAGCATAAATGGATTGCAAAGCAAGCATGATTCGCGAAGCGGAGCATGTCGCGAGCGAAGCCCGCAATCCTTCATCTCATTACGGGTGTGAAACGGGCGTTTGATCAATTTTAAGAGGGTTTTGAGAACCCAGAAACCTTTGATTAAACCATTGAAACCTTAAATCGTCAATTGGGGATGTGCAAACGAAATTTCTGGCGCCTAAATATGAAGACTAATAATATTAATAGCGAGATACAAAAGCAGCTTCCTGGCTCCGCCACTATTATACATACGAGTAGATAGTAAACATTTTGTCCCATTGAGCTGAATCCCTATTAATAGTTTTGCATAATCTAGATCGCCTAAATTATACAATAAGGTAATTCTAAGTATGATTGAAGCTACAATATTAACTGATAGTGCATTCCTATGATTTTCATTGGCATGCCTTTCAATTTTAAGCGCTTACAGTATCCAATGCGACTTGCATCCGCTATGGCAATAAATAAGGTCAGTTGAGGACAGTCGCTAATGGTAGCCCGTACTTTTCCCATAATAAAATGTAAATTGCTTGCTCCAGAGTGGGCTTGCCAAAAAATGTATACAGTTTTTCCCAGGTGGGAAAACAAAAAATATTTATGTATCGTAAAGAATAGGAGAGTGGAGGGGACCCTGCAGGGGGGGTCCCGGCAAGCAACTAAATCCTCATAGTTAAAACTTTGTTTGATAGATTAAATAAATTTAAAACTGTTCAATTTTAAATATTCCTAGTTCTACAATAATATTCCCATATCAACAAACCTACGTCATCAAAGGCACTGCTAATCATTATTAACGATTAGGCCATCCGCACACGGAGCTACTCAAGAGTAACGCAACTCGATTTTTACCGAGTTCGACCAATCACACACGGAAGTATAATATACGACCGTGTGTGAATGGTCGAACTCAGTAAAAATCGAGTTCCGTTCCTTTTGAGTAGCTCCGTGTGCGGATGGCCTTACAGTTAAGCAGGTACTGAAAAATAAAATTTCGGAATATTCAAAAACGACCCTTATAATCAACGGCGGATCTGGTCAAAGATTATGGACGGGGTAAATACATGTTTTATAATAAAATTTAGGGAAAATTAAGGTATATTTTTAAAATTTGTATTGGAATAGTTAAATTGAAGATTCATGGGGGGTAGTTACCCCCATTACTCCCCCCCCCCGTAGATCCGCCGTTGCTTATAATATATTTTATAAATGACGGAGACGTCCGACTCTATGATAGAGACATAAGAAGACGGCCCTAATTTTCTTATGCCAACATAAAAATTTTAAACAATGTTATATATAAATAGATGATCTCACCTTAAAAATTTACCAAAAGTGAATCCAACCAAGAAAAGTGAATCCAACCAAGTAAAGTAAATCCAACCAAGACCACAAATTGAAAATGTTTCAAGATAGCAAAGCTCCAGTCCGCAACGTAAAACGAGTACAATTTGGTATTTTAAGTCCAAACGAAATTGTAAGTAAAAAATTATGGACTCGTGAATACTCTTACTCAATTTTTCAAAAAATAGATGCAATTTAGGAAAACACACCATATATGGCTTTAGTGCTAAAAATTATCCTAAAATCATTCAAATATAATGGATTACAAAATCAGTGTTGAAGAGCGTAAACAATCCTCATGAGAGTTTTAGAAACACCTACTATTATCAACAGCTGACGTTAATAAATTTTGAAAGCATTTACATTGCTTTAGCATCATCAGTTATTGATAATCTTTTTGCACTACATAGAGTGATTCCGAAACTCCCATGAGATACAATAACACTGTCAAAAATTTCATTTATAAATCAATAAGCTGATTTCACATATTTTATAATACTTTTTTATTTAGCGCAACTATTCCGTAATCGATCAAGATGGCATCGTATTTCCAGAAACGATGGAAGCGGGCGTTCCAAAAATTGGTGGTCTTATGGATCCCAGAATGGGAGCTGTAGACAAAACTTCTCGTTGTTTAACCTGTGCAGGAAATATGGTTACATGTCCTGGTCATTTTGGACACATCAATTTAGCAAAACCTGTATATCATATCGGTTTTCTTCCAAAAATATGCAAAATTTTGAAATGTGTTTGCATTCATTGTAGCAAATTGTTGCTCAGTCCGGTAAGTTACAACTTGTTATTTAATATTATCTTTGCAGAAGTAATAATAATTATTGTACTTAATTTTTTAGACTAACCCAAAAATTATGGAAATATTTGCCAAAACTAAAAGACAGCCACATCTCAGGTTCAATCAAGTTTTAGATTTATGTAAAGGAAAGACGCAATGTTATGGTGGTGATAAAATTGATTATAAAACTGAAGAATCAGGTAGGTTTACTTTAATTAAATTTTTATTTTGTAAAATTTAATGATTTTATTTATTTTAGATGAAATAATGGAACACACTGGGTGTGGCCGTAGTCAACCTACGATTAAACGAAGTGGCTTAGAAATAATAGCTGAGTATAAAAAAAATACCGAAGAAGCGGTACAGGGGAAAATTTCTCTATCGGCCGAGCAAGTTTTACACATTTTCCAACAAATTAGTGATGAGGAATGCTGCATTTTGGGATTGGATCCGAAATATTCTCGGCCCGAGTGGATGATTTTGACATGTTTACCGGTATGTCCTCCACCTGTACGACCATCTGTTGTAATGTTTGGATCGACTAAAAACCAAGACGACCTCACTCACAAATTGGCCGACATAATAAAAGCAAATAATGAAGTAAGAAATAGTGAAGCTTCGGGTGCTGCAGCTCATATTATTTCTGAAAATATCAAATTACTTCAATTCCACGTTGTCACACTAGTAAAAAATGACATTTCCGGAGTACCTAAAGCGATGCAGAAATCTGGCAAACCGTTAAAAGCTATAGTAGAGAGATTAAAAGGAAAAGAAGGTAGAGTGAGAGGAAATCTCATGGGAAAAAGGGTCGACTTTTCGGCACGTACTGTGATTACTCCTGATCCAAACTTACGGATCGATGAAATTGGAGTACCCGTGACTATTGCTCAAAATTTGACATATCCAGAAGTCGTTTCTCCGTACAACATCGATAAGTAAGACTAAAACTAGATTTATTAATTTCATATTGTAATATTTTCTTTTTTAGATTGAGAGAGTTGGTGAAAAGAGGTACTTTGCAATATCCCGGTGCAAAATACATAATTAGAGACACCGGACACAGAATTGATTTACGATTTCATCCAAAAGACAGTGATTTGCATCTTAAAGTGGGATTCACGTAAGTTAACATCAAGTACTTATTTATGTTGGAAAAATAAATTACAACAATTTTCTGTTAATTAGGGTGGAGAGACATCTTCTCGATGGAGATTTAGTAGTATTTAACCGACAACCCACACTGCACAAAATGAGTATGATGGGTCATCGTGTAAAAGTAATGCCTGGTTCAACTTTTCGAATGAATTTGAGTTGTACTACTCCATACAATGCAGATTTCGATGGAGACGAAATGAATTTACATGTTCCGCAGAGCGAAGAATCGAGAGCCGAAGTTGAAAATTTGCATATTACTTCTAGGCAAATAATAACACCTCAATCAAACAAACCTGTTATGGGCATTGTGCAAGACACGTTAATGGGAGCATATAAAATGACCAAACGAGATGTTTTTCTAAATGAAGCTGAAATTACGAATTTGCTAATGTTTTTGCCTATTTGGAATGGAATATTACCAACACCAGCTATTTGTAAACCTACACCGTTGTGGACCGGCAAACAATTATTTTCTTTAATTATTCCTGGAAGTTTAAATTTAATAAGAACCCATTCTACTCATTCTGACGATGAGGATAGCGGTATCCATAAATGGTTATCTCCAGGTGACACCAAGGTAAAGTTTTGTTGTAATTTTTAAAATTATTTTATTTTAATTCCTAAATAATTTTAGGTTTTAATAGAAAATGGAGAATTAATTATGGGAATGCTGTGTAAAAAGACTTTGGGTACTTCCCCTGGATCTTTGCTTCACATTTGCATGCTGGAACTTGGGCACGAAGTTTGTGGAAGATTTTATGGGAACATTCAAACGGTGATCAATAATTATTTACTTCTGGAAGGTCACACCGTCGGGGTGCGGGATACAATTGCCGATTTTCGAACTTACAAAATCATTCGAGATACAATTTGTGAAGCAAAAACTAATGTTATAGATATTATACAAAAAGCATATAATATGGAATTGGAGCGTTTACCGGGCAATACTCTTAAAGAATCCTTCGAAAGTCACGTTAATAAATGTTTGAACGACGCTCGTGACAAAACTGGCAGTTCTGCCAAGAAATCCCTTACCGAATTTAACAATTTGAAAGCCATGGTTGTAGCAGGTTCGAAGGGGTCCGATATTAATATTTCGCAAGTTATCGCTTGCGTAGGTCAACAGAACGTCGCAGGAAAAAGAATCCCGTTCGGTTTCAATAGCCGAACAATTCCGCATTTTATTAAAGACGATTTTGGTCCAGAATCAAAAGGATTTGTTGAAAATTCTTATCTTGCCGGTTTAACTCCATCCGAATTTTATTTTCATGCTATGGGTGGTCGGGAAGGTATCATTGATACTGCAATTAAAACTGGCGAAACGGGATACATTCAGCGTCGTCTTATAAAAGCCATGGAATCTGTCATGGTTTGCTACGATGGAACAGTTCGTAATTCGTTAGGCCAAGTAATCCAATTTACGTACGGAGAAGACGGCATTGCTGGAGAAATGGTCGAGTTTCAAACTTTACCGACCATAACGCCAAGTAATCTCACGTTTGAGAAAAAATTTAAATTTAATATGTATAACACGCGTAAATTAAAACGTATCTTTATTGACGATGTAAGTACGGAACTTTTGTCTTCAAAAGAAACTATAACCGAGCTGGAAAGTGAGTGGGAACAATTAAAAAAAGATAGGTCTCAGTTGAGGGAGATTTTTTCCACTGGTGAATCGAGGGTAGCCTTGCCGTGTAACTTGCAAAGAATGATTTGGAACGTACAAAATATATTCCGCATTAGCAAGAAAATGCGTACTGATTTGTCTCCGTTAAAAGTGATAAGAGATGTAAGGAAACTATTACAAAATTGCGTTGTAGTTGAAGGAATCGATAAAATATCTCGAGAAGCAAACGAAAACGCCACTTTACTTTTTCAATGTTTGGTTCGCTCGGTTTTGTGCTCAAGAAATGTTACGGAAGAATATAGATTGACCGCTGAAGCTTTCGAGTGGCTTCTAGGAGAAATTGAAACTAAATTTCATGCTGCAAAGGTGAATCCGTGCGAAATGGTGGGTGTTGTTGCAGCGCAATCTATTGGAGAACCCGCTACTCAGATGACTTTAAACACGTTTCATTTTGCTGGAGTGTCGTCTAAAAATGTAACCCTTGGTGTACCCAGACTTAAAGAAATTATCGATGTTTCCAAAAACCCTAAATCTCCATCGCTAACTATATTTTTAACGGGAGAAGCCACCCAGAATCCTACAAAAGCTAAAAATGTAATGTGTCGTCTTGAACACACCACTATGAAAGACGTAATCGCCAATTCCGCTATTTATTATGATCCCGATCCTGCAAACACCGTTATTCCAGAAGATCAAGAATTTGTTAGTTCATTTTATGAAATGCCAGATTTTGATGTTAATAATATCTCATCTTGGCTGCTACGTATAGAGTTAGATCGCAGAAAAATGACTGGTAACTTTTAATTCCTTGAAATTTTAAGGTTATGATATAATTTTTGTATATTTTTAGATAAAAAACTAACGATGGAAGCAATATCCGAAAAAATAATAGAACAATTTGGAAACGATTTGCTTTGTATTTTCAATGATGACAATTCTGACAAATTAGTTTTAAGAATTAGAATTTTAAGCAATGATGACGAAGAAGGGCCGAGTGAAGGCAAGGATGACATGGAGAAAATGCCATTGGACATATTTTTACAATGTATCGAACAAAACATTTTAAGTGAATTATCTCTAAAGGTATAAGTTCTGTTAAAAGATATTTAGGGACTCATAACCTCAAAATGTACTGCTTTATTTATGAATGGAATTTTTATTAAAATACAGTAGGCACCTTATGTTGTTCTAAAAAATTCTCTTTTGTTTAGCTTCTGTAATTAATTAGGAAGAAGTAGTAACCTTGAGAAAAAATACCTAAAATCATAATAAATATAGTACATATAACGGCGCTACGTGATGTCACATACTTTATCTTATCTCTGTTGAAGTTAAACTTATTTCGATAAAATTCCATCGCGTCATTTTTCCGGATGCATATTTCTAAATGTTTTCACCCTGTCCCTGTAAATAAACCAAAGTCAAATTTCTGAGATCAACTCAAACAACTTTCATTCAAAAATTGATATACATAATATTTTACCTAATATTAAGCAACTAAGGGATCGTACAGACACGGATAGCAATTTAATCTAGTAGCAAGTGTTGTTAAGTTACTAACAAATTATTTCGATTATTTTGACATATTTCGGTTAGTATCTTAGCAATACTTGCTACTGGACTAAATTACTAGCTAAATAAAAAAATCAATAACCGAGATAATATGTCAAAATAATCGATATAATTTGTTAGTATCTTAGCAACACTTGCTACTAGACTAAATTACTATCCGTGTCTGTACGACCTCTTATACACAAATTTAATATATTAATTTAAATTAATTATTTTACTTAGGGAATAGCAACAATCTTCAAAGTTTACATGCATCTTCCTCAAGAAGATTCAAAGAAAAAAATTATTATTAGTAAAGAAACTGGAGAATACAAATCGATTCCAGAATGGATACTGGAAACCGACGGTACCAGTTTATTGAGAGTAATGGCAGAACATGACGTCGATTTTAGACGTACCTACTCTAATGATATTTGCGAAATTTTATCGGTAAGTTATCTAAACATATTAAGGGCCGTCGTAGTTTCGTAGTTTCCATGGTAGTTTTACGGTTAAATTTTAAGGTTATGATTATGAGGTGTAAACTTCAAGCAACTACCAACTGTGACTACCATTATCGGTTGTCGGTACGGTCGGTAAAAACGGTGTTCACGAGATGCACTTTTCGTAGTTATTTTCAAGTACGAAACTTCTTTGATTGTGATTGGTTGTTTAAAGTACGAATGTCACATGGCTGTCATACGCAAGTACGAAACTACCATGGAAACTACGACGGCCTCGTGAACTCCCTTATTATTAAAAACAAAAGATTCATTATTGTTCAATATTGTAGGTATTAGGTATTGAAGCGGTACGTAAATCCATCGAAAAAGAAATGAACATTGTACTGAATTGCTATGGTTTATATGTTAATTATCGGCATCTTGCTCTGCTGTGCGATGTAATGACTGCAAAAGGTTATCTTTTGGCTATAACTCGGCATGGAATTAACAGACAAGATACCGGTCCTCTGACTAAATGTTCGTTTGAAGAAACTGTAGAAGCTTTATTACAAGCAGCTTGTCACGCAGAAGTTGATCCGTTAAAAGATGTGTCAGCAAATATTATAATGGGGCAGATACCTCGAGTCGGCACAGCTTGTTTTGATTTGGTTTTAAATGAAGAAATATGCTCTACGACCATGCCACTTGGTCAAGAAGAAGACAGTCACCTTGAAATGTTTTACGGATCAGTAGATTCTGGGACGAGTCCAACAAATGTTATGACGCCTTGGAATTTATGTAAAACACCAAACGTTTGGTCTTCCAACGGTAAGTTTTATACTGTAAATTTATTATCGAATTATTTGCTAAACTATTATTATTTTTAGATTTTATGACACCTGGAGGTCCCGCCTTTTCGCCATGTGCAGCATCGAATGAATCAGGAATGTCGCCATTATATGGAGGATGTTCATCTCCATCGTTTGGTTTTAATTCGCCTCAAATGTCACCTTCAACTCCTGGTTACTGTATATCATCTCCCAATTACTCTCCCTTCTCTCCAAAATACTCTGCAACTTCACCCGGATTTGATTTAACTTCTCCATCATACAATGCAACATCTCCTACGTACAGCCCATCTTCTCCATCGTATAATCTAACTTCTCCCTCGTACAGTCCAACTTCTCCAGCTTATACTCCAACTTCACCATCGTACAATCCAACTTCTCCAGCTTACTCTCCAACTTCTCCATCGTATAGTCCAACTTCTCCATCGTATAGTCCAACTTCTCCATCGTATAGTCCAACTTCTCCATCGTATAGTCCAACTTCTCCAGCTTATAGTCCAACTTCTCCAGCTTATACTCCAACATCTCCTTCGTATAGTCCTACTTCTCCAAAATATAGTCCGACTACTCCATCGTATAGTCCAACAACTCCCTCATATAGTCCAACTTCTCCAAAATATAGTCAGACTACCCCATCGTATGGTCTAACATCTCCACCATATAGTCCAACATCTCCAGCATATAGTCCAACATCTCCAGCATATAGTCCAACAACTCCCTCATATAGTCCAACTTCTCCAAAATATAGTCCGACTAGCCCATCGTATAGTCCAACATCTCCATCTTACCTACCAAGTTCTACTGCTTACAATCCAACCTCTCGAGGTATGAATTTATCAATATGCAGTCCAAATTCTGCTGCATATAACCCAAGTTCTCCTGCGTACAACCCAAGTTCTCCTGCATACAGTCCAACGCCTCCCTCTTACACTTCATCATCTTCAAAATAAGTAACAATCCAATAATTGTGAAGAAATTACAAAATTAAATTTATGTTAATTATTGTAGAATTTTAAGTTGATTTTTGTTTTATAAATAAATTAGTAATTTTTACAATAATTTTTATTATCTGTTAAGTACAATAAAACAAAATGATTTCGAGCAATTTTCAATTGTTCTTATCACAGTAGGTACCTATTGGAATCAACAACCAATAGTTTGTATTTTCCTCTCTCTCTAGGGAAATTATAAGGTAAGTAAAATGGAACTAATAGAATTTAGTCGTTCAAAACCAACATTAAAAAGTAGGTCCCCTTTCGAGTACCGAAGAAAGTATGCCGCATGACAAAGAGAGGAAGCGTTTGCCTAGATGTAGAGAATGAGAACTCACTGCTGCTATATTATGAATGATGACAATTGACCAGTTCTTGCTGAATTTTTCCATTCCAATTCTAATCCTTAGTTTATAAAATTTTATAAAATAAACATTTATTCAAGAAACAATAAGGAAGCAAAAATTCATACATAAAGTATATTTGAAGAGACAACTGTATATTGGCCGATTGTATAACCATTGCAAAATGGATTTATCTAATAAGAGATGCAGAAAAGCGGCAAGAATGGAAGAATATGTGGGCAGCTGCGAATAAGCGATTGGGATCACGATTCCGCAGTCTCATGATGATACGACTAGAGAGAGCTACATACTGTAGCGTTAAGCGCACTTGCCACACGTTGGGCTGACAAGTTGTAGCGTTAAGCGCTTTATATGAGCGGACTTACCTATTGGTTGACTTAATCTCAGGGTCCGTCTTTTGCTTAAGAGTCACGATGAACAAAGAACAACACAGACAAAGATGTAATTTCAACATTCATTTTTATTTAACAAACTTAAAACGAACAAAATGAAACACATAAAACTAAAATTGGAAATTTAACACTCAACTCAATGACAATCAACTCTAATAAAAACTTAAAATTATTAATCAAACTAATGCTAACCTTGATGACCTCTTGTGGTAACGCGTGGCTTGCGTTGCACAACACTATTTCACTTTCTTCCTTCTTCTTGTGATCGCCTGGTCCAATTTGTTGCCTATACTCGTTGGTTCCAGACCTGTCACGATTGCAGTCCAAATGCTGGCCGTTATTATTCTTTCTCCTTAGAGGACACACACGTAATGATCCCTTTATGGGGAATGCTGTAGCACATCGGCTACACGTCCGTATCGAATTAAATGTAAATTGATTTATTTACTTGGGTGATCGATTCACCTCGCTTCTGAATAAACGATACCCCGTCTTCTCTCAATTAATTGTCGATTATCGATGAAATAATTTTAATTACTTGATTTGGTTCAATTCGCGACGCGACACGTCTTCTCTGGCTGCTATATTAATGGTTACTTTGGTTCAATTCGCGACGCGACACGTCTTCTCTGAACGCTATACTATAATTGTAACTCCAAAAATACGTCCTATCTGGACGTTACACACTTCGGAATCTTTATTTAATTGTAACTCCAAAAATACGTCCTATCTGGACGTTACACACTTCGGAATTCTTTTTAATTTAGACGAATTTTATTCACGTCTTTTCTGTTTTTAAACTCACTTCGGAATCTTTATTTAATTGTAACTCCAAAAATACGTCCTATCTGGACGTTACACACTTCGGAATCCTTTTTTAATTTAGACGAATTTTATTCACGTCTTTCCTGTTTTTAAACTCACTTCGGAATCCTTGTTTATTTTTTTGTCTCCTGGGTTATCTCCTCCTTTTTTTTTGTTTTTATTTTAAAATCAACATTACCAAACGCGCATGTCATAGTCTCTTAAAAACATAACTACCAAACAATAAACAACAACTTAAAATTTAACAATACAATTCTATGCAACGATCTAAACAATACTACTATAACTCAACTAAAATATGGCATGTTGAAAACACATCCCGTCCGTGTCGATCGTTGTTGATCGCGGATCTTAAGATATGTTGTGGACACAACAATACATACCTTGACACTCCATGTTGTCATGAAGACAAGACAAGGCAAGACTGAACTTCATCTATCTTCCTCAGTTCTTGATCAAAACAAAGTATTTACTGATAAGTATTCTGCCCTACTTAAAAAGAATACCATATGTACAAAATAACGATTTTGAAATATTTCAGTCCAATTGAGGGAGGAGAAAAAATTAGCTAAGAAAATGCATCTAACTCAAAATAGTCAAAAATATGCACATACCAGGCCCGTAGCCAGGAGGGGGCACCTGGGGGCACGTGCCCCCCCCCCCGAAATATTCAAAAGAAACAAAAATTTTGAAAGCAATCCATTTGACCATTTTTCCAAATTTATTTGGCGTAATTCATTGTTATTTACCTTGTCGGCTTATGGGCCGACCCTGCTTATCCCTTTTTGCCTGGAATTAATTTAATACAAAAACCATGTAACGGTAAACATAATAGCTGTTATGAATAAAGTATAAACTTTATTTATGGAATTTCCCACATAATCAACGAAGTTTTTAAGTGGAGAGACGGTATACCAAGCGATTCATGAAGTAGAATTCGATTTCTGGAAACAAAAATGGTTAGATGTGAAAGATTTGCCAAAGAATCCATTAGATACATTGGAAAAATGTTCTGAAGAATTTTTTCCAAACATCAGAACCCTATTAAAAATATTTGCAATATTACCAGTGACTACAGCAACTGCCGAGAGAAGTTTTTCTAGTTTAAAACGCATAAAAACTTATTTAAGAAATTACACTGGCGAAGAAAGGCTAAACGGTCTAACGCTGAAGAATATTCATAGGGATATAAGTAGAAATAAGATTTTTAGATCGTATAAATGTTATACCAGAGAGCGTTAAAGGGTTAATTGATACACGGCCCCGTTCGAAAGTTATGCTGTATGAAAAAGAAAGAAGAAACGGGGCCGTGTATCAATTAACCCTTTAACGCTCTCTGGTATAACATTTATACGACCTAAAAATCTCATCTCTAGATATAAGTACCTATTGATTCCAATATTATAATAAATAATTTTGCGAATTAGAAAGAAAGACGCTTAGAGTTCTAATTATAAAGTAAAGTAGCGAGCAAATAACTGTTTTTATGTAACGTTTGTTATACTAAATAAAAATAAATTAAATAATAAAATATTGAAAAAATTTGTTTGTAATAAAAATTCCCGGAAGGGGAACCCCCGAAAATTTTACTTTTAAAATATTTGTAATAAAGTAGTTTAATGTATAAATTAATAAAACTTAAAAAAATTTGTAATAAAAAGGGGAACCCCCTTTACAAGTGCCCCCCCCCCAAATGAAATCCTGGCTACGGGCCTGGCACATACGGTGTTTTTCCTTAGTAGGGCAGTATTGTCTATTTGATAACTTGGACAAAAGTTCTAAAAGAGCAGTGCGGCCATTGAAAGTAAGTGAAGAAAAATTTCTCTCAATAAATATAGGCATTTTAATTGTAAAGAAATAGCACAACAGACAAAATAGCCCTAGTTTGATTGAAGCTAATTATTTCGCTAAAAATTTGTTTAAATTGTGTAATATAAGTCACGTTTTTTATTTTTATATTTACTATTTACTTTTGCCTTTCGAAAATCATTAGCATCTCTTAAATGTCAAAATTGCCACCAGATACATTAAAATTGGATAGAATTGTACCATCCAAGGTTAAATTATGTTATTCAAAAGTGCCATTTGTGTGAATTAATTAGAATAGAAAATATTTTATAATATGTTTCACAGTTACCCGCGTCTCACTGTTACCCATGCTCCCCTAAATAACATACCAAAAATCTGCTTTTTTACTGTTTATTTTTAACAATGTAATTTATTTTCTACAACTTGAATTTTTTTTATAATTATTTTCAATGTCGTAAATTTCATATTTATACAAGAATGCAAGAACCAAGT
Organism: Podabrus alpinus; assembly: GCA_932274525.1. Taxonomy (NCBI): domain Eukaryota; kingdom Metazoa; phylum Arthropoda; class Insecta; order Coleoptera; family Cantharidae; genus Podabrus; species Podabrus alpinus. Next base: position 58,005,062 of record OW026457.1, on the reverse strand, counting down.
TTCTATAAATAAGTACGATATTTAATAATAACGTCACGCGGCGAAAATTAACACTAAATTTTTAAAATGGAAACTTTTGCACCTACGTAAAAAGCAAACATCATTGCAAACTCCGAAAATTACTTTTTTAAATTTAACTAATTTAATTTTTATAATAATGAGATCACATTATAACTTTTGATAAATATTAGTTTATATATTATAATAATTAAAGTATTATTATAATAATTTTCTTGATTGGAAATCTTCTAGTGATATTATTTAGTGTCAGTGTTTATTGTGCATATAACAATCCTACCAACTCCAAAATGGATGTTTTTCTAGAAATTTGTTTTCTACATTTTTGTTAATTGCAACGCACTAGTTTTTGCAAGAAATTGTTAATTGTTAAAGAAAAGTATTTTTAATACGGCAATTTTCTTCCTAGTGTATTTTCTTTAGCCATTTTTATAACGTAAATTTGATCAAATTCTTCATGTGAAATTTCCAACAATCAAAAATTCGATATTAAGGTTAGTTAAAAGATTACAATTAATTAAAAAACAACTTTTTTGTAAATTAAAATATTTGTATTTCTAATATATGCAATATATTTTTTGATTTGATAATTTTCTTATAGAAAATATCAAATTTAGTATGGGGATATGACTAGCGTAGTCGAAATTGTCAAAACATAACGGAAACGTAATCGACGTCAGTTGTGTTATGGCCGCCGCAGCACTCCTACAAAATTATCCGTGTAGAGATAAAAAAGCATGAGTTTGATATAAATTCAATTTGACTGTGAAATTTAAAGTATTTTATTTTTCTACGAACAACCAAAGGTAATTTATGTTTTTATATAATAATTTTGTAATGAATATAATTTTTATCTGTGGTATGTAATTCACTAAAAATGTCTTCGTCGTAGTGTGCTGTGCGCATGTACAAACAAAAATTCATTTATTATTCGAATTTCATGTAAAAATTTATGTTTATTATTAGATAACAAATAAATTTACAATTCGATATTAACAATACTCTTGTTTTACAAAATTTAGTTTATAAAATTATTGAGTCAATTTAACTGTTAAGTAAATTTTAATAATTTTGACATGTCGAAATTTTACTTCAAAAAGTAATTTTTTTTTCTAAGTTTTCATGTTAATATTTTGATGCAAACTTGATCGATTTCGTCTTTGTTGTTATCAGAATTACAATATTGTTTATTTTCACAATAATATTGCAACGTAACAATCCAGGGGCGTACGAACATTTTTAGGATAACCTAACTTTGTATAAAAATTATAATTTTGTTGCTAAAATTTAAATTGGTATTTACAAATACGGTTAGATAACCATATTATTATTAAATACTTTAATTAATTTCATTATTATTTATTAATTGCTTGCAATACAATTCAAAATTATTTTGTAAATTAGTGCAATTTTTTTAAATAATTACCTACACAAAAAAACCAAATAGGTACTAGTTACTAATTATTTTTATTTTTGAATTTGGTTATATTATAATTATTTTTTATTATTGAAAAGTAAAATGAAGGTTCTTTTCTGTATAACCTTGGTATGTACATACATACAATAATGGTGCACGTCTGCGCCATATTGAAAATCTTCATACGTTAGAAACGGTATGGAATTAAATAAATTGTTGCAGTGAGTCATGTTGATGTAGTTTGTTAGGCTTCTATACAAAGTATAACAAGAAGCCTTATGATCTATTTTTAAAAGAAATGCAAAATGTAGGTTTATTATAACGATCACGTGATAACAATGATAAACAATTTATATTCCTATCCCTGCTGTGGCATGAAATTCTGACACACAACCCAAACAGAGTTGGCTTTGTTTTTATAAAGCTGTAATCAGTTATTTTTGAATGCAAATAATGAACGAGAACAAGAAAATGTTTCCACAACTGGTTTGTTGTTTTACGGGCAAAATTCTTGGCATATCGCATTTCTTATCTCGACCAAATTCAATCAACTCTTCATTTTAGATCTTCGTGTCCATTGCAATTCCATTCTTAAGGCTTTTAAATGTTAATATTAATTACGATATGGTGCAAAAATAAAATAAATGTCACAAAATAAGCGATTTCAAAAATGTGTTTCCTACGAGCAACATCTGTTGGCCACTTAGTTCATTATTTACTATGCATACTTTTTAATGTTAGCAGAAGTGTAAAACTTTTTCCGTATCCGTTGCATGTTCAAAATAGATGACGACCATAGGGGACCCACAGTTTAATATTTGATATTGCAGTTGGATTTACATTCGTAAGAGAAAACATAATAGAATGGAGTTTTTGGAAAAATCCAAGATAACATTTTTTTGCGTCGAGTCATACCAATAATGATAAAACGGAGCGTGTAGGATATTGAGTGCATTCCTAAACATTCATCGTATAAACAAAAGATTATTTTACTTTTTCTTTATCGAGTTTTTTTTTAAATTTTTAACGTTTAGTTCCCCGTAATTTATTTATCCACTCCAATATTTCTTTAGAATATAAAATATACATACGTACGTATTTGTATTATTATAATAACGTATTATCTTTTGTCCTTCATTTTTTTTTGTATTGTGTCGTTTTTACGGTCGGTTTAATACACGGTCTATCATCTCTTGGCTCGACCGAATCTGTGGTTTGGTCATGAAAGATGTCCGACCACATGATATTTCATAATATAAACTGAATTCTAGTGATCTTGGTCTGCGGATAGGTTTGGGGAAGATTGAGGGAAAGTCCAATTTTTTTGGGATTGGATATTAATGTTGAGTTACCAGATAGGTAACTTGATCAGCATTCAATGGCATGCGTTTTTTTGAAAATACTTTTCTTTTTGGCGTGCGTCTATCAAAACAAGAGTACATTTCGGCATGTTTCACATGTTTTGTTTTTGACCAACCTTGATTTCTTCAACATATTGAAAAGTTTTCCGGGAGTGATCCTTTTTTAAGGCTCTTCATACAGAACTGACGTATTTTAAATTAAATTAATTGCTATAAACTTTTTTGAAGGCCAATAAATTATGTTTATACTTTTAGCTTTAAAAATATTCCATGCAAGATGAAATTTGGCAGACGTGCATTTGAATATCCGAATAAATCCCCTGTTGGGTTCTCCCCAATTGGAGCTTTTATACTAGTAAAAATTCCATGGTAAATTTAATACCAAACGGGGTCTATTTGAGGCCACCAAATTTGGTAGAAATTCATAACTTATATATGAGGCGCCCAGTAATAGAGTGGCCTAACCCTCTCCCAAGACCATACTGGAGATAAACGCGAACGAAAAATTTCAAAATATAATAACAGTCAATTTTTCGTTCGCGTTTATCTCCAGTATGGTCTTGGGAGGCTTAGGCCACTCTAGCACTGGGCGCCTCATATGTAGTTATGGTGTAGTAATTTTACCAAACGAAAGTGTTGAACTTTTTTACTTTATTTTTACTAGTGTGTTCCTCAAGCGTGTTTTTTTTTGGCGTATAACTCGTTTACTTTCATTTTCAAGGAAAATTATCGTCAGTCCAAAACTGAAGAACACAAAATTTTCTGCAACATAATTTTTCGAAATACAAATTACTCAAGAACATCAATTTTTTAAATTAAAATCCATTTAGTATAATATTAATTTATATTATAATTTAGGCAAATTTTGAGAAACTTTATTTTGTAGCGAATTTTATGCTCGCTAATTTTGATCTGAAAAAAATTTCCGTAAAGTTAAATTAAACGAATTAAAAACAATTTGGCGGGTTCCTTAGGACCCTCAAATACATGTTTACAAAATTTTATTCCTTCGACTTCCTTGCCTAGGCTATTAATAAGAAAAAACAATTTTTTTATAGTTTTGTAGAGAATTGTGGCACTTTAATTTTAAACATGATAATTTTCCCTAAAAATGAAATTAAGCGAGATATAGACCAAAAACCATATTAGAGGAACTAAATCCCCAATTGGGGATTTTACACTATCAAAAATTCCGTATTAAAATTTAGCCGATAGAGAAATTTAGGGGGGGGGTCGTATGAGATTAAGCAAAGTGAATCGTGTTTAATAATTGGATGTGATTTTCTTTTCTAGTATGTACCACCTTAAGTATTACCATCGTCTTTTACACTTGAATAAAAAACAGCCCGAATATTTTTGTAGAATACTGCCAAAACTTAATTTTCTTGAATTTAATGATGATGAAAACTTAAATAGACTTAGAAAATGCCTTCTCCCCCATAATCATAAAACCAACAGCAAAAATTTTGCGTATAAGGTACAGGGTGGTCCAATTTTGATGATGAAAAAATTAAGTACATTGGAACTTCTATGTATATAGCGAAGGATTTTGCGCTATTTTAAGTTATTATCCAAATGTGAAAAAATCTGATTTGCTCATAGGAACATCGCTTGAAAAGAAATAGGGTTTTGCGCTATTTTAAATTAGTATTATCAAAATGTGAAAAATCTCATTTGCTCATAGGAACATTGCTTAACCCTTTCACCGATTTTACCAAAATTTGGGGGTCCAAAATATTTATGCTTAAAGGCATTCAAAATGTTGGGTCAAGGGGTTATTTTATTCTTAAATTTTGGTAAGTTTATGAATTTATTTAGAATCAAGAAAAATAAATTTATGATTTCGAAATTTTAATAATAAAAAAATTAATCATATTTAAAAATTTTTAAAGGGGAAAATAAATTGATAAATCTTTAATTACGATGACCATTGTGATATTCTTCGAAGAAAATTATATCTTATATATCGTCTGCTTACTGTGAGAACCAGGTATAACTGACATGACCATAGTTTTGAGATAATAGCGTTTGAAAGTTTGACGTTTAATAACTTAAGCAGTGTTGTATGTGTGGTGTTGTAATTTATTTCTAAGAAAGATTATAGTTTTAGCAATGTTATAATACTTAAAATTAATGTATAACATAATAAGTAAATAGTAAAATCTAGATAACTCAAGAAAAGGGAGCTATTTACCATGTTTTACCTGTAAAAATTAAAATGTTTATATTATGTAAATCCAATATGTAAAAACCAACATTTAATTGTGTTTCATACAGCATAATTTTCGAACGGAGCCGTGTATCAATTAACTTGTTTTACCTATAGAAAGAGCGCAAAAAACTAAACATGGTATATTTAACTCATTTTTGAAAATTTTGCAGTTACTTGGTTCTCGCAGTAAGCAGACGATGTATTAAAATTTATGTGATTGTTATTAACAAATTTTTTGATATTCTTCATTTTTTACCCACATATTTGTGGGTAAACCGGTGAAAGGATTAAAAAGTAATTTAATGTTCTGTGAATCCCCTGAATGGAATATTATCCATATTCCTGTTCATGTTACGTTTCTATGAGTAAACCAGAATTATTTTTCATGAGTAGTCTAATTTCAAAACCAGGTATAGTTTGTTTCACTATAAAGAGAATTAAAAAGTCATAGCATCAAATTACGTTGATATAAAAACGTACAAACTATGCGACGAAACATAATATAGAGATAAGGTTAATTATTTGAATCTCGCGCCAGCCTTTAGCAATGCATATGCTGTCTTGGTTGACGCGATAATCTTATCTCTATATTATGTTTCGTCGCATAGTTTGTACGTTTTTATATCAACGTAATTTGATGCTATGACTTTTTTTAATTCAATTTATAGTGAAACAAACTGTACATAAAAAGGTTTGAGATTTTGATTATTAATGGAGTGGTAGGTAAAAAAATTCAATATAAAAAAACAGATTTTAAAACTAGACGACTCGGTTCGTAGTTGCTATTGGAGGACCAGTGCCAATGTAAAGCTATGCGCATGACACTGCGCAGTTTAGGACTTTGAGATATATCACAAACTATACAGGGGTCGTCCATAAATTACGCCACGCAATTTTTAACCCCCCCCCCTCCATCGTCACACAAACCTAGACCCCCTCCAAATATTACGTCACATATTCTTGACCCCCCCCAATTTTTCAAATTTCTATAATGTAAAGAAACTTATAAAAAAATTAACAAGAAAACATTATTGACTTTTTGGTATTTTACAATCTGTTTAATTTTGATTAGTAACAATTTATTAATAGATTTAAGACAGCTTCTGTATATTTATACATAAATATAACGTACAGAATACCAACTACAATTAATTTTTTTTTTTAATTTTATAAGCTCAAAAAATAGTTTTTTTTTTTGAAATATTTATAATAAAATATTCAATCTATATTTGTGACGTCACAATTTTTGAAGCCCCCCCATCGTCTCAAAGGTCGGAACCAGCGCCGTAGCAAGGGTGAGGCGACTGAGGCATTTGCTTCAGGTGCCATTGCAATGGGGGCGCTAGACCTTGACAAAACCCAATAAATATTAGTTTAAAATTTTTAAAAATATAAGAATCTTTTGGGGGGGCATATATTCAAATTTGACTGAATTCGAAAATTAGACCGCGATTTTATTTGTGACATCGCCTAAAATTCCCTGCCGGCCTTTTCCCCAAGTGGGGATTTTAATCCTCTAGAGCAGTTTTTCGCCTATAACTCGCTTACCTTCAATTTTAGAGAAAATTATCATCAAATCAAAATTGAAGAGTACAAAATTTTCTATAAAACAGATTAACAAAATTTGCCTACATCATATCGTACTAAGTATTTATGAAATAAAATCCAGAGAAATCAATTGAAAAAGGTTTTACTTCACATCTGAAGTAAATCCTGAAACCTCGTTTTGTAGAGAGTTTTCTCTTCTTCAGATTTGGTCCAATGATAAGACTGGGGATTTTAGGAAAGTTGATTCCAACTTTTTTTTCATTTCCCTTTAACTGACTGGGTAACCGGTGAAACTATGACGTCATCATCGCGACAGTTATTCAAATATATTTAAATTGAAAAGAAAAATTCCTACTGATAAACATAATCTCCATATTCTGGAGGAGAGGGGGGGGATAATCCGTTACGTTACCATGGAAACGGTGATTCTGACATACTATGCGTAGTTTATATAAGATCTTCAAAAGTTCCCAATGATAAAAATCGATATTACACGATTGTATGGAATACCCCCCAGGTACACTTGCCATTATTCAGAACCATCAAAATTTATTATTTTTCATTGAATCTTTTGCAATTTTTTAATCCGGCAGGGGTGTATTTTTGATGATATTTTTCATAACTCCCAGTACCGTTCTTCTTAATACCGAGGGACGTAAAAGTGAAAGGTTTTCTTTCGCAATAAATTAAGTGTACCAGGGGGGTATTCCATACCCCCTGGTCCCGGCAGCCTAAATGAGTTCCTGATAAGCATCCATTTGTTTTCATTGCTCTAAGCGAGCGCCGTAGCAAGGGTGAGGCGTCTGAGGCAAAACTATAATGGGGGCGCTAAACCTCGACAAACCCAATAAATAATAGTTTAAAATTTTCAAAATGATAGAAATCTTTTGGGAGGGGGACGCATATATTCAAATTTGCCTCAGGCGCAAGAAGAGCTCGCTACGGCCCTGGTCGGAACCCCCTCACCCCTAGGAGCGTGACGTAATTTATGGACGACCCCACACCACTTACTAAATTCTGGTCAATATCAACTGATTGGTATTGGACCAATAATTTATTATATTTACTTATTCTCTAATAATTTCAGATACTTCACCATGGATCCGATAAAATCAGAAGATTTGAAGGTGGCGGAATCCAAAAATCCCATCGAAGCGTTGCTGCAGCAAACAGGATGGTCGCTGGAAGAAGCTGTTTTGAGATTGTCTGATTATAAATCAAATACATTGGAAAGTAATGGTAAAATTTCTGATACGAAGTCAGACTTGAAGGCGGAAGTCAAAGAAGAAATTTCAGACTATCGCAGACAGTTTATGTCTGTGAACAAGCGGGAAGAGGAGAGCGACTCGGATGTCGAGATAATTGAAGAAGCTTCCGACAAAATGTTCAATACAAATGTTCAAGATAGTGCGACTTCGATAAAAATAATAGATAATGCACCGGACTTAAGTAATAAATCAACTGTGATAGATACTAATAGTTTTAGTGATAAAAGTGAAAATACCTGCGTATTATTAACAGACGAAACTGTAAATTTCAATAAAACGAATACCAAAGTTCGAGAGAAATTAAAAATTAAAAACCTACCGATGAAGTATAAAAAAATATATATCCTTAAGAAGTACAGATTTTTAAAGAAAATGAGATGCAAGAGGGAAATCGAAAAAGCTGAGAAGCAATCTGCAGTGGTAAGAGAACGGCTGAAACTTCAATTAGGATTATTAAGAGAAAAGAAAAAACCAGAACTTAAGTTTTTGTGTTCACAACCGGATTATTCACAAACTGACGCTCAAAATGTTTCTGAAAATCCAGCTCTTGTACATAATGAAAGTGTGGTTGGCGGAAAAAAATGGCAGGAAGAGTCCAATGATTGGTGTAGTAATGTAATGATTGTGGATGTCGTTGGTGGTTATGAATCCCCCGTTCGAGAGGAAACAAATGATGACATTGTCGATTTATCCAATCTTAAGGATGAAAATGGTATGGAAATGGAATATCATTTAAATTCAATGGAAAGTGTAGTATCATTGTTGTATGATCAGTATGGCAATAGTTTTCAAAGTAAGGTACCTTACCAATCTTACCATACTGTACCACAAATATGTGATATGATGACAGACTGCCTTGACATCGAATTGAAAGAAGTTTTGAGTCCGAATGAAAATTTGTTATCAGAAGATGATGTTTGTAATAGTAACAATCTAATTGAACAATCGCGGGAATTGACCACTGAGGAAGTTTTAAATCCAAATGAAAATTCTTTGGCTTCTAATGAAATATCGGAAGATGATCAATCTAATTTGAAAATATGTGAAAATATTGAATCGCCGGAATGTATCACTGAAGAAGTTTTGAATCCAAATGAAAATCGTTCTGCTTCAAAGGAAATATCGGAAGATGATCAATCTAACAGTAGTAATCATAGTAAAACAACTGCAAAAATATGTGAAAATATTGAACAATCGCCGGAATTTACCACTGACGCAGTTTTGAAACCAAATGATTCTAACACAAATATTTTATCGGAAGATGAATCTAACAGTAGTAGTCATAGTAAAACAACTGCTAAATTAAAAATATGGGAAAATATTAAACAAAAGCTGGAATTTACAAACAACGCCAATACCGAAGCAAATTTGGAGCTGTTGCAATGTGATAAAACAAAGTCAACTGGTACCTTTTTGAGAAGCTTAAGTGCAAATATATTTACAAAACCGGTACCAAATACCATAACACCGACTAAAACAAAGGATATCACCAAGATCAAGGGATGGAAGAATAAACGCTTTGTGGAGTACGAAGAAGGAAAATCTACCATGACCAAAGAATCCTCAATCATTCAAACACAGAAGGAAAACATATTAAGCGATGCTTCTCCATTTGTTAGTACCAAACAACTCGATCAGGCGCCCACAGTCTTCACCGCATCCAATATCAATGAACCTTCTACATCGGCTGCCGGTTTAGCTTCTCCTTCAATCTCAACTATTTCCACCGAAGTGATAGCGCCCACAGTCTTCACCGCATCCAATATCAATGAGCCTTCTACATCTGCTGCCGGTTTAGCTACTCCTTCAATCTCAACTATTTCCACCGAAGTGATAGCGCCCACAGTCTTCACCCCATCCAATATCAATGAGCCTTCTACATCTGCTGCCGGTTTAGCTTCTCCTTCAATCTCAACTATTTCCACCGAAGTGATAGCCTCCTCTGAACACAATATCGCTCCTTCTCCAGGAGAAGATTTAGATTTACACACTGCTGTAATTTCAACCACTTCCATTATGTCTACATCTAATACTCCAACAATTGCCCATTCGGAAACTTCCAGTGTTTCTACCATTTCAACTGTTGCTCCAGTTCTTTCCGTTTCTACTACAGTTTTAACAAATTCAAATGTTCCATCAACATCCTCAACCTCTGATGCATATATAAAACCGTATAAGCCTAAAACCCTAGCAGAAAAACGCCGATTATTAGAAGAATCTAAATTGCCATTAACTGCCGAGTTAATATTTTCCATGAATAGAGAACAGCGTAAAAGCAACCGTAGTCGAATTTTGAAGTATCGTAACCAACTTGTCAGGAACAAAGTGCCATTTGACAGAGAATCGTATAAGATTTCTTCGGATATAACAAAAACATATAGCTATGTTGTATGCAACAGTAAAAGACTTAAAGTGACCAGCCATAAGAACGATCAAGTTTTAACATATATAAAAAATCGGAAAAAAGCATCCAAAACTCAGTATATTCCAGCTCGTAGTAAAACTCCTCGAGTGAGCAATATAAAAAAACCATCTTTACTGGAAAGTTTAAAAGAACCAATTAAAGAAGAAAAATATGATGCTACTCAATGGGAAACCGTTGAGGTGAAACTTCCAAAAGTGTCCATATCGGTAGTTCCACAATACGGTCAAGTTCTTCATCCAGGACTTGAACACCTAATTGGAAATGAAACCTGGTTTTTAAGTGAAAACCGTGTTAGATTTGCTTTGTCGTTGTTGAGAACTACTGCCAAGCCAAAACTTAAGAGTTTTAAATTTCCAGTATGTTATGCAAACCAAGAGACCACTATGAAAATGAAAAAGAAAATGCCTGTTGTAGTTAAGCCAGATGAGTTTGTGAGAACCGAAAGCGATGATGCAATCCAAGTGGGGGTTAATTCGGTTATTGAAAAATTGTTGAATTATGTTGATAATTTGGATGAAATTAATAAGCTCAATATTCAAGTTGAAAATGTCGAAAATACCACTGAAAAACCAAGTTTACCAGTGCCGGAGGTTGTTCAAACTATAAAACGTTACACGGGTCCAAGATCGAAAATTAATAAAACTGCTTTAGAAATGAAAAGACTAAATTGTAAAATTGTGTCGGTAGCGAACGATGAAGATGGTACTGATAACGAAAACTGCACTAAAGAAGTTTGCAAATTAGGCTGTATATGTAAAACTTTAGCGTGTGATTCTAAAAACTTGTTGCCAGTTCACTGCGGATCATGGGAGTGCATTTTTAACTGTAATTGTAAAAACAATAACAATATGGATAGTACTTCGCTTCCGTCTGGTAATAATTTATTAAACGCTGGAGTTATTAATCGGTTGCAAGATCAGGCCAAGAAGAATTTAGCCAAGGTGAGATTTTTTTGTATTTCTAGTTTATAATGTAACAAAAAATATATTTATAATTTAAATCTTTTCCACAGCCGGGGGTTGTATGTAAGGGTGCGTTTTTCAAAGTTTTATACATTACATTAATTTTACACTTTTTCAAATCCTAAACCCCCCCAGTGACAGTAAGTAGGCGCGTAAAACCGCCCATGGTTCTATAAGAACTCTGATATGACAACACATTACTTTCCCATTTAGTAGATTCCACTTCATTTTATATTAAATATTAATAAAAAAGATCTTACCTCAAAAAAATGTTTAACTCAATAAAATACACAAATTACTTTGAGATATCAAAGTTACGAAATTTAATTTGTAATTTAACATGGTAACTCATATTTTTTAAAAGCACTTATTTTATATTTTCATTTTAACAATAAAATAACATGTTTGCATTGAAAAATTTTTAAAATTGTCATTTTCCAAAAAAAAATTAGAAATTTGCGTGGGCGTATGACTTCAGAATTAATTTTTTATAAGTAATTAAAAAATTCGTTTGATATTAATTACATAATTAGTTTATATAAGTAAATTAGTTAAAATATTAAATTATAGTAATGAACAATACAAATCACTTTGACAGATCAAAATTATCCAAGGCAAACCATATTCTTTTAATAGCGCTTATTTTATTTTTGCATTTTAACAATAATTTAAGCGAAAAATATCAAGTGTGGGGTATCATAAGATGCGGAAAAATAATCTCGTTCGATTCGAAAAAATTTTGAGCTTGGTATATTTTTATTATTCTTTTTTCAAGTTCAACTTATATCATGCAAAAATAATAAAATTTGTATACTCTGTATATACTTAGTCCAGTCATTGGGTATTTTTTTGTGGAAATAACTCGGAAATAAAATTTTTTAACTTAAATCCTTTCTTCCTTCCCTAAAGACTCGGACCAGAACGGAGGTAAAATTACAGAAGAAAGTCTCAAAAATCACAAAGGCACGAAGTGGCTGTTTCCTATACATCCAATGTTCAAATTAGATATTATCAAAAGTAAAATTATACGCAAAAGCTAAAAAAAACCTTTCTAGCGCCTGTAGTTTCTGTGATACAATCTTTTCTCATCTAACTCTCGTAAATATCATTCAAAACTGAGGTAGCTTTTACCGTAGCCTTCAAAGGTAATTTTGACTGAAGTAAATGATCTAGGTGGTATTGAAATTTGGAAGAACATACTCTTGAGTAGATAGTGTAGAATAAAATATCCATCGAGTTTCCGATCTGAAAAGCTGTTTGGTGGTTATTAACGCATCCATATACGCAATTCTAGCCTCCATACGGATTAAACTGTAGTTTTAATGTCACACCCAGTTCCATCATTTTTGTTCAAAAAGTTTTTCCCTGATTTAAAATTTTTGAAAAAATTAAAATTCGACTTCGAAAACATTAAAAGTTGTCATATTTATTGTAACTCCAATAATTATTTATAGATTCCACTTTCCACTCGTATATAATAATGTTCATTATATCAATAATTGTTTCGAAGTGCTAAACTTGATGAATGTTTTTTAATCAATATTTTTTTATATAAAAATATGGAGATATATTTGTATTAATTTCGTTAATCTATTCATGCGGGTCTAATAGGAAAGGTTTTTATATTTAGTACATTGGGGTCGTCCATAAATTACGTCACGCTCCTCGGGGGGGGGGGGGTTCAGACCCTCGTAACGATGGTGTGCGGGGGGGTTTCAAAAATTGTGACGTAACAAATATAGATTGAATATTTTTTTATAAATTATAAGTATTTCAAAAAACTATTTTTTGAGCTTTTTTAACATTTTTTTTACATTTTTAAAAAAGATTAAAAAATTAATTATAGTTGGTATTCTGTAGGTGTGTATTTATGTATAAATGTACAGAAGCCGTCATAAATCTATTAATAAATTGTTATAAATCGAAATTAAACAGATTGTAAAATACTAAGAAGTCAATAATGTTCTTTTGTTAATTTTTTCATGAGTTTCTTTTTATTATAGAAATTTTAAAAATATAGGGGGGGTGTCAAGAATATGTGACGTAATATTTAGAAGGGGTCTAGGTTTGTGTGACGATGGGGGGGGGTTAAAAATTGGTAAAACTTGTGTGACGTAATTTATGGACGACCCTTTGTTGTAAAGATTTCTCAAAGAGTGATGCCACTCAAAAGGAATTGCTTGGTAACAAAATTATTACCATACTGGGCCTGGGTGACATGAGAGAAGAAAACCAGCAATTTTAGGAATTTATTGGAAATGTTATCGATTTTCTTAGAAATTCATTGGCTACCGATAATTTTTTATTCCTAATTTATTAATTATATTATTTATTAGCATTTTTCGGCAACGTTTTCGTAATTTTGCAGAATATTTGCGCTGTTTTTAAATTTGGTAGAAATTTTCTGTATCTTATAAAAAAGGAAATATTCCAGACAACATTTTCCATAATATTTTTATTATAATAATTATATCAACAATTTTGGATGTTTACCCAAACTTTACCCTTTATTAAAGGATCCTTTCATAAAAGACGAATAAAAAACGGGTATAAATTATAATGTTGCCATGGGCGTTCATAGAATTATTTTCTAATGGGGGACAAACTGGAATTTTTTAATTGAAAAATATCTTTCAAAATTATTTTTTATTATAAATATAATTTATTATCAATTTCTGTAATTCTTGAGTAATTTACTAGCAATTTTTATGGAACTTTTAATAATTGGCAGTTTTGATGTAGTAGGTACACTAAAAAAGAAGATACCAATAAATGGTTCATTGATAAACTTTTCATTGGTTTCTACATAGTTTTTTTTAGTGTTCAGTAGAAGCCCTTAAACTGATGATCGGGACCAGCCATCACCTAGTTGATTGAAAAGCCAGTTAAAGCGAATTGTCGAAATAAATCCTTGATTGTCCGTTATATCTAGAGTCCGGATTTATATGTTTTATTTGCTCAGTCTAAGGCTGCCTACAGACTGATCAAGCAAAAACGTTGTGCGACAAAACGTTTTGTTGCACTAAAAAAAATTTTGTTTCACCTCGCAACATGACATAGAGCAAAACGTTGTAAGCAAAATGTTGTGTTCTGCTTCACAACGTTTTGTTTGATCTCAAAAAAACATTGAAAAATAAAGTTGGCTCAACGAACGTTGTTATACAATGAAAAAATAGATGACTAGTGTCATGTTGGCGTCCGACGATGAAGTTTGTGTACTTATTTGGCAATGGATACAACTTGCATGCATATAATATTATGTATGGAAGAAAACGAAAGGTCATTGTGGGTGCACCCATTAACAAAAAGGGAATGGAAAAGAACACCCTGAAAAGATAGGTATATTACTGAATTACGAGAAGACGAAAATAAGTTTCAATTTTACTAGATTAAAGTTCTATTACTTTTGATTACATTTTAAATATTAAAATATTTAACGTTTATTTGACATTTTAATGTCAAAAAATATTTATGGTTAAATCACAAAGCTATAGCAAAACTAAACCTTAGCAACCTGCAGTAACTACAGTCAAAACATTCCATATAAAAATAATGTCATTTTGACCACTTGATTTGATACCAACGGTTTATTATTTTAATTATTATAAGTACCTACATCCAAAATTTGTCTCATTAATTCAAGAAAATAATTTATTATGAAATATACTCGTAATATGTAGTACAAATATGTAGATAATACAATGGGCTACATTCATAATAGAAAAAAAAATGTAGCGCAATAGTTGCATATGAATTGCTCTTCTCCTTCATGTTCGAATTAATTTGGACCATTGTGTTCCCCAAGTTTTTGGGATCTGATTCGTTATCGGTATTTGGATTTTTGGAATCTTTTTTGGTTTGATCATTTTTCTTTATCGAAGCATATCCATGCCCGAACTTCTTTTGAAAGATTTTCAGGTCCAATTAGCGAGAACAAATCTTCTATATTGATTACCTACTTCTCAACTTGCATTTATCAACCATACCTCAACAACATCTGGAGATTTTCTTTTCTTTTCATATCACCATTATATTTATCGCTTACCGTCGTCGATTTTATAAAAAGTTTTGTACAGGTTTGGTGCATATGCAACTTTTGATTGTTTTAAACCTGTGGAAATCTTATCAACACCTACCAGAACATATTTGAAAGATAAGGTATATATTTTACCGCTAATTCTTTTACCTTGGTTGATTATATTATATTTTGTGCAAATATTTTGAGCCTCTTGTCTTTTGTTTTGATTGAAAAGGTTAACCAAGAATTTATGCAGAAGCAATTATCAAAATATTTCGGAAAGCGTAATTTTAATATTGTGCAAGATTGTTGCAACTATTGGTAAATTTATTAAGGCTGACCAGAGACGAGTCGATACTATTTTGTCATTCGTGGTAATTGTTCCATTATTTTTAGTTATTGTAATTGGGGACTGCATTTTCGTAGTTTCATTGGTGGTTTATGGTTTTACGGTGAACAGGGTGGTAATTTAAACTACCGGCGCTCATTCTGCTATCTACTTCGCTTTGCTCTTCGCAACATCTTTTTAGAGCCCCCTATTTTACCACGACAACCTATAGCCAGAAGTAGCGGCTCATTTAATTTGTCTTTTGCCCTCTAGAACTGCCAAATGGACATCTATCGGTTTGGGGTAAGGTAAACTGCACCCCAAAACCACCTTTTTTTTTTTTTAATGCAGGGAAGGGGGAAATCTTCAAAAGACACCACCCCGATGATCTGGGGTGGTAGTGTCGGATTCTTACCGACTAAAACCCCCTCCCCGACGACAGCGGGATTGACCTTCTCGGCATTACTTCCGCTGTCGTCTGCGATGGTCTGCGGCTTGGTCGTTTTTCTACGGCCTCCCGTCATCACCGGATTAGCTGGCTCCCGCTGGGCACCAACGGAGTACGTGGCCCGGGCTGATCGCATTGACCCCCCGGCATCACCCGAATCGCTTTGGTCTGATGCGTGTTGGGAGCCACTAGGTAGTGGCCCGCGAGGCTCGTCACTCTGCAACCTGGTGTGCAGAGTCTTGACCCGGTCTGTCCGGTCTGCACCGCTGTCGGGTCGACTTCCCTCAGCTTGGCATTGGGGGAGACTGGTGTTCGTCCCCTTGTTGTTACCTCTCACGTCAGCCTTGCGGATTTCCCCCATCCACCGGGGTTCGCGCCCGATCTCTGAGGGTCCTCCGCAAGTTACCAGGGACCACCCCGAGGAGGTGTGAGTAGGATTTCGGTCCCCACCCCAAACCCACCTGTTAATGGTAAACTGCACCCCGGGTAAACTGCACCAAATTTTGAAAACTGGTAAACTGCACCCCTAACATTTTCCAGGTAAAAATAAAAATGGTAAACTGCACCCCAAACAAAAATTATTAAATTTTTTTATTAAAAAACAAATCTCCGCGTAAAGTTAAATCTGCCACAAAGAGAGGTGGATCTGCCACAAAGAGGTGGATCTGCCGCGAAGAGGTGGATCTGCCGTTAGGTTAGTGTTAGTTTTAGATATTTCTTTAGAAAACAAATTAAAAACAAATAAATCTTCACGTAAAGTTAAATCTTCCGCAAAGAGGTGGATCTGCCGTTAGGTTAGTGTTAGTTTTTGATATTTCTTAAAGCCCGTCTTACATCAGGACATTTCTGGCGTCATTTCTTGGGCCATTTCTGCGCACAACGGTATACGCACGCGCAAATACTATGAACTCGTCTCTGCGCAGAAATGACGCCAGAAATGTCCTGATGTAAGACGGGCTTTAGAAAACCAATTAAAAACAAATAAATCTTCACGTAAAGTTAAATCTTCACGTAAAGTTAAATCTTCCGCGAAGAGGTGGATCTGCCGTTAGGTTAGTGTTAGTTTTTGATATTTCTTTAGAAAACCAATTAAAAACAAATATATCTTCACGTAAAGTTAAATCTTCACGTAAAGTTACATCTTCCGCAAAGAGGTGGATCTGCCGTTAGGTTAGTGTTAGTTTGTGATATTTCTTTAGAAAACCAATTAAAAACAATTTAATCTTCACGTAAAGTTAAATCTTCCGCAAAGAGGTGGATCTTCCGCGAAGAGGAGGATCTGCCGTTAGGTTAGTGTTAGTTTTTGATATTTCTTTAGAAAACTAATTAAAAAAACAATACTCCGCGTAAAGTTAAATCTGCCACAAAGAGATGTGGATCTGCCGCAAAGAGGTGGATTAACCGCTCCCTCGAACTCGTTACTATTTCGGGTCCCCACTATTTCATGATTATAAAAATAAATATTTTTATTTTATTTTTACCTGGAAAATGTTTGGGGTGCAGTTTACCAGTTTGCAAAATTTGGTGCAGTTTACCCGGGGTGCAATTTACTACTTTTTTTTTCGGCTACCTGCAGTCGGGGGGTCACCCATCGGTTTATACGGTTGCTCTGAGTTTGGACCATATTATACCTCAAACTGAATTACATTAGATGAATTAAATTGAATTATGGCTGATTAGCATAAATTGGTATGATTTTGAAGTAGATTAAATCGAATTGTTTTGAATTATCCACTGAAGATCAATTGTCGCGGTTTTCTTTAGAAAAACAATTGTTTGGTAACGTATGTTATGCATATAGGCTTTATTACAAAATTATTAACAAAAATAAGATTATCCCGAGACAACCAGGGGCAGGCGTCACGAGTCGCCCTATTTGATGGTACACAAGAGATTAATAATTTTTCATAGGATACGAATGAATAAAATACAATATTAATTTATAAAATATTGCTTTTAAAAAAAACGTATAATTAAATAAGAATGGGAAAGTTGCAAGGAAATTCCGTGGAACTCTTGAGGAACTCTAGGGAACTCTGGAGGAATTCAGTGGAACTCAATTCCAAGAGGAAACTCTTTGTACAAATTTCGTCAGCGGTTACTACCTTGGTGATACTTCACAAGGAATCAGAAACAAATGTACTGAAAATTACTTCAACGGCACGATTAAATTAATTTTCAAAATTGGACATTTTACATTTTGAAAAAGCTGAAAAAAACTTATGTTTGTACGTCAAACAAGGGCTAGTGTTTGCACGTCCAACACAAACGAACATTTCGGAATGCTTTGATTAGAAAGAGACAGAATTGTTTTATACATGACGTTTAGTTCTGTATAACAACATAATGTTGGTCGTCAAAACACACAATGCACACTGATCAAACAAAACAAAACATTTTGTTCGTTCGTGTTTGAAAGTGTTGCATTTTGAATAGTTATTGCTTAAAATATTGTATGCTCTCGTTATATATATTATTATATGCTATTTCTTGATCAGTATGTGTTGGATCATATTTAATATATGTCAAAAACAGTTTTTAACACAATCAAACAAAAATGTTTTGTCGTACAACGTTTTTGTTTGATCAGTCTGCGTTAATGTTTTGTTTTGTTGCACAACAAAATGTTCGTCGTCAATGCACACTGATCAAACAAAACAAACAAATTTGTTCGTTCGTGTTTGACAGCGTTGCATTATGTTAGCATGTTCTGTTTGATCAGTGTGTGTTGGATCATATCTAATACATGTAAAAAACAGGTTTCAACACAATCAAACAAAAACGTTTTGTCGCACAACGTTTTTGCTTGATCAGTTTGTAGGCAGCCTAAGAAAGCTAATTTTTAGTATCTATACCTTTCTCCACAAAATGAAGCAAACTACGAAGTTTTATTGCGCATATAATTTAATATTTTCGATTTTTACCGCATATAAAATTGAAGGGCCTAGTGGAAAAAGTAGTTAAGTCACTTTTTTTTCAATTTGTAGTTGAGCACATTTTCACATTGCGGCATTTATTCTTTACAAATTAGTATAAAAATCAACAAATTGAAAAAATTGTGACTTGACTACTTTTTCCACTAGGCCCTTCAATTATTATCCATATAATCGCATATACTATAGCCAATATTTGACATAATAATGATATGTAGGTGCAAGTTTTTTTAAATAAAATCCGAATGTTAAAAATGATGTACAAAATCCAACCTTGTCAAACACATTTATTTATGGGTACACGTTTTCTGGATCAATTCTTTCCCTTGCAACATGTTATATTTAAAGAAATAACGTATTAGCACGTCTAAAACCTTTTAAATCAATAAATTAAAAATTTTATTATCACTTCTTATTTATTGGGGTCTGAAAAATATTACCATCTTTTTGTAACTTCTAAACTAATCTTGGCCTGCCCGCTCCAGAAAATTTGACGACGTTAATTTCAATAAATTATATTTCCACGAATTCCTAAATTAATAATTAAATATTGTAAACATAGGTATATTATTTATGTTGTATTACAATACTAAAAATTTCGATTTTGCATCATATTCCTTTGTATTCATTTAACAGCATATTATCCAAATTTCAGCAATATTACCGCATATATCGACTAATTTTAACAGCATATAAAATACTTATATTGATGTTTTTTACCGCATATAAATCCGGATTCTGGTTCTTTCTGACTTTGGGGTCGTACATAAATTACATCACGCTCCTAGGGGGAGATTTCTTTATTTGGTTGTTTTATTATTTTAATCTTAAATTTATAGTAGGTTACAATTTGTTTTTCCATATTTAATTTTTATACTTTTTCATGAATTAGGTTGAGAAAGAATTCACCCAAACAATCATCAAAACAAGCAACCAATTAATAATGGTAGGGGATTCTAAAGAAAGGCGACGAAGAGTTACCAAAACGCCAAAAAAATACAGTGACTATTTAAACGAAGATTTAACAGACGGAGTTGACATTCATCAGTTGAGTATTGATGATGAAGTTTTGTCAGCATTGCCCAACGATATCAAACCATGTTCTGTGCCATTAACAAAATATAATTTAAATGACATCATTCCCTTTTGCATGATACATTCTATGTATAGATGTGTGTGTATAGACTCCTCAGATCCGGCGGCATTACTTTCGATTCCACCCGTTACTAGTCGTTATACTAAAGTGCTGTCTCCCCAAAAGGCAGAATCACTTAAAGTCGATGCAGGAAAAATACAAAGACCCTATAAATATAAAGCCGCACCCCGACCTGATGGCTTTGTAAAACCTGCTGTAATACGACCAAAATACGCTAAAAGACAGAGAGACGACAAAACATTTAATAAAGAAGAGTTTTGTTCAAGAACTAGAGGAATTTCTACTTCGTATTATATTACGAGAAATACTATGGAATCTCAATTAGAAAAAATGCTTAGATCTTCTAAAAAGTTTAGCCGAGATCTTCAGCGTTATGTACGTAGTCTTCGAGTTAAATTCAGCGAATTAAGACGTACATCTGGATATGGTGTTCCCAGAGATATTAGAAAGGAAGAAATAGAACGTGAATTAGTACGCCAGACCATTGAAAGGCTATCACCTTTTCTACGGTCAGAACTTCATTTAGATAGTATTATGCTCCGCCTAGATCAAAGGATGAACGGCATAGTTACGCCTGAAACTATGAGAAGAAAACGTCCAATTGAAATTCAATCTAATAATACTGAAATTTCGCAAGATCCTCCAGAAGAAATGTTGCCAAGCAATAATTTGAACGATATTGTAGAATGTGATAAAACTAATAATACAAAAGACAACGATAGCGATCAACAACCAGCGATGCTTGGTCCTATTAATTTTCAGGAAAAACATATGTATTCTTCAAAGCAAAAAGAGTTTCGCTTATTACCTTGGTTGTCTCTACAAAATAACTACAACAAAAAAGCTCTTGAAATTTGGTACCTAAATACAACCAAAATATCGCCCATAATAATAACACAAAGAAATGAACGTCCTTCGGTTAATCATTGCAACATAAGAGTTTTCGAACAACTTCCAGAAGATGATTCCATTCCACTCGATTTTATTCGATGCATTATACGTAAAAAGGTTCCTATGAACAAAAATCCAGAAAACATTTTTGTAATACTGGCATTTAATGAGAACGATTGCTCTGAACTGTATAGTGTATGTGAAAAGACGTTGGGGAAAGATAATGTGACTAAAAATATTCGAGTTGCACTACTTCAACAGATTAAAGAAACTCCGCCAACAAAAGACGTCGATGTTGAAAGTGTAATTACTAAGGAAATGAATGAAAATATTACAATCGACGATCAAACAGAAGTTCCAAAAGAAGACGAAATATTAGAAGGCGAGTTTCAACATTGTGATCTGCAAAATTTAAGCAAGAAAATGAATTACTCTGTCCGAAAATTTAAGCCGCATACCTTATTCTATGAAAACGTTGGTCCTTCCCTTTTTGAGATCAAAAGAGACGTGCGCCTTCCTTTGCCTCGAGAAGCTATCAAATGCAAATGGAGGCTTATTTATACCGATCAAATTTTTTCTTATCTTCGTTCCTCTCTCAACGATTTCAGCATTAAATATAGTGATATTATGAAATTTGTGCATTTAGCTCGAAAGAAACGGAAGACTGTTATTATAACATCAGATAAATTGCGAAAACATTATTCTCATAAAAATTTTGGCATATATTGCGTTCCCAACCATTTGGATAAGGTTTTTCTTGGTCCTTATTTGAATGATGAGGATCACAACGTGGTTATTCTTATCTCTCAATTGTTTCAATTTAGAGCGATTAAAGAATCGATGACGATAGACTGTTCAAATGGACTTTGGGTAAATCAAATAGATAATTATCAAGATTGTGAGGATTCAACTTGTAATATTATTTCTCCTCCTGATAATTGCATTGATCTGACGGCTGATGAAGATGAGCTAAAATCTATTTTGAAAAACTTGAAATGTAACAATTTCCTTCGGATATTAGGTTGTTCTTCAGAGTGTATACAAAATGATGATGATGAAGATACTACCAATTATGATGAAGATACATATTGGAATGATTTAAATTTGTTAATGAAGGGCATTGATTTTGAAAAGTCGCAGGAGAAAATTGGCAATGAAATAATGGAAAAAATATATTATTCCATGAAAAACAAAACTACAGTTCGATATTTTGTTACTAACATTCCTGGCTTGGGATACATTAAGGCGTTCTTACATGATATTACCAATGTTGTCGATATTTTGTGTCCACTTACTAACAAAATTAGACGTTTTTCCAATTATGATTTGGCTGTGCGTGGAATTACTAGGTAAGTTTGCTAAATATAATCTCATCTTCTGAACTAATTAATGTAAAAATTACTCTTCCAGAATATTCGTTCAATACCTTATAATGCTACCTCTCAAAAGTGGTTTTAAAGTAAAAATGATGGCAAAACTCAACCCTACCATGAAAACGCCATTAAGTTCAACAGTTCTTGATGGATATCACGTAAGTACATTTTTTCTTCAAGTCGGATAGAAATAATCTGCATATTCTCAGCTTTGAAATTTGAAAATTATTGCCGTTACTTTTTTAATTTTGATTTAACCCTTTCACCGGTTTACCCACAAATTTGTGGGTAAAAAATGAAGAAAATATTTTAAGAAACCCACAAATTTGTGGGTAAAAAATGAAAATATTTTCAGAACCCCACAAATTTGTGGGTGAAAAATGAAAATAGAAATGCAAAAAATTTGTCAATAACAATCACATAAATTTTTATATATAAGATATAATTTTCTTCGAAGAATATCACAATGGTCCTCGTAATTAAAGATTTATCAATTTATTTTCCCTTTTAAAAATTTTTAAATATGATTAATTTTTTTATTATTAAAATTTCTAAATCAAATTTATTTTTCTTGATTCTAAATAAATCCATAAACTTACCAAAATTTAAAAATAAAATAACCCCTTGATCCAACATTTTGAATATATTAATAGCACTAAAGGCCTAATAGGCCCATGGCTTGTTTGATTACGTGGTTCCACTGCTTCCTATTTCTCGCCTTCTGTTCCCAATCTCTCAAGTCCATCATGTTGAGGTCTTCTTGCACTTCAGTCCACCATCTACTTCTTGGTCTCCCCCTTCTCTTCGTACCTCCTAAATCCACTTCCCAAACTCTCTTGGGCACTCTTGTCTCATTCATTCTTGTTAAGTGGCCCAACCATCTCAATCTTTGTGTCTTGACATAACCCACTATACTCTGTTCACCATATAGTTCCTCCAGTTCTTTATTTGTTCTTCTGATCCACCATCCATTCACTTCTTTTCCTCCAAATATCCTCCTTAGAATCTTTCTTTCCCAAACCTCCAACATAGTTCTATCCTGCTTTCTTAAATTCCATACCTCGCATCCATATGTTACTGTTGGTCTAATAATTGTTTTGTATAGCCTTAGTTTCAATGTTCTCGAGAAGATTTTGCTATTCAGCATCGGTTTCATTGAGTAGGAGCTCCGTGTCCCAGCCGCAATTCTTGCTTTTAGTTCTTGTTCATTGCTCGGTTTTCTTGTTATTACCGTTCCCAAATAATTAAAAAATTCAACCTCTTCAAATTTCAACGTTTGCAATTCATTCAATTTAACATTCAACGTTTGTTTTGGTCTGAAAGGCGTGTCTTCCCATATCATATACTTCGTCTTTCTCTCATTCACCTCAAGTCCCATCTTCTTTGCTTCAATCAACAACTTTCTTACTGTCTCACCCAACTCGATTCTTGTTCTTGTCAAAATTGTTAAATCATCGGCAAAGGCCAAACACTGGTGTTTTCGTCTGAATATAGTGTTATCTCTATTCAGGTTCGCTCTTCTTATCACTCTTTCAAGGCCCAAATTGAACAAGACCGGTGACAATGGATCCCCTTGTCTCAATCCCACATCTGCAATAAATTCTCTAGATAATTCTCCGTTTACTCTTACTCTATTTTGCGTTTCCTCTAGTGTCATTTTTGTCAGACGGATTAGTTTAGCTGGTATTTCCAATTCGTACATAGCCTCATACATTTCTTCTCTTATGATGGTATCGTAAGCCTGTTTAAAATCCAGAAACAGTGCGTATGTGTTCAGTCTATATTCATGGCTTGTAGCTTGTATTTCTTTTAATACAAATATTTGGTCCGTCACCGATCTGTCTTTTCTAAAACCACTCTGATATTCACCTATTCTATCTTCCGCATATGTTCTTAGTTTGTTCTTTATACAGGTAGACAGGATCTTATACATAACGTTCAGAAGGGCTATGCCTCGATAGTTCCCACATTCTGTTTTGTCACCCTTCTTGTGTATTGGGCATATCAACGCCACCCTCCATGACTTCGGCATATCTTCATTTTGCCAAATCTCTTGGATCAATTTCACAATCATTTCATGTAATTTTCGTCCTCCGTATTTGATCATCTCAGCCTGGTTTCCGTCTTCACCTGCACTTCTGTTATTCTTCAGGCCTCGTATTACTTCCAAAATCTCTTCTTCTTTTGGTACCTCGTTACTAAAATTTTCCTCGTCTCTGTATATTTGTTCTACGTATCTATTTTCACTGTTTATTTGTTGTGTACTTAGGAGTTCCTGGAAGTATTCTGCCCATCTTTCAGTTATTTTTTCTTTTGTTCCCACCAAGTTACCTTCTTTATCTCTGCAAAAGGTTGTTCTTGGTTGGTAACCTTTCTTTACTTTTTTTACCCCCTGGTAAAAATTTCTAATTTCTCTATTTCTGTACTTTTCTTCTATTTCTACTAGTTTTTGAATATTGTATTCTCTTTTCTTTTCTCTTATTATCTTCTTACATCGCTTGCGCTGTTCCTCGTATGTTTTTCTGTGTTCTTCGGATTTTGTTCTTAGCATCCTCTCTCTTGCGGCTCCACGTTTTTTTATTTCATCCTCGCATTGTTTATCGTACCATTCCTTTCTGGTTTTCACGCATTCCTTAGACTGGTTCTTTACTACTTTGTTTATGCTCTCTTGAATTACCGTTAATATTGCGTCTTTCCCAATATGTTTACCCGTCGCAACAAGTGTATTTTCCATCTCTTCTGCATATTTTATCTGTTCCTGTATGCTTCTTAGCTGTATTCTCTTACTTTTCTTTTTCATACTTTCCTTCTTTTTTTCTGCTATCCTTAGGTTTATCTGTTTCATTTTCATTCTTACCATGAAATGGTCGGAGTCTGCATCGGCCCCGCGGTATGATCGTATGTCTTGTATGTAATATTCGTCTCTTCTTTCTACCAACATTTTGAATGCCTAAGCATAAATATTTTAGACCTCCAAATTTTGGTAAAATCGGTGAAAGGGTTACACGTCAGTTATTTGTTTACATTTTTGGTAAAAATATTGGTCTTATTTTGTTATACAAAAAAAACCGGAAAAAACATATCAATCCATATTCGCGATTTACAATATCGTTGGTGGCGGCACCCGCAACAACAACATGTCTATGTTTAGAAGTATTTCGAAATTCAAAGTCATTTTATGGTGAAAGTTCACAAAAAGTTTCAGTGCATTGTTAAATTTATAGCAATATGTTTTGTTAATTAGTATACTTTATTTTGTATTGAGCCTGAAGAACGTATTTTTATTTAGATTTAATACTTCACTTACTAATTTAATATTTTCCCGCGTGTTGGCGTTTGCTTAATGTAAATCGCGAATAAACACATACAATGTTGTGTTGTGCACATACAACGTGAGAAATGGCACGTGATGTGGAATGCCTAATAGGGATTTTCGCTGCAAAGATTGTAGTTTTTTGGCATTATCAATTTGTAAGAATTGGGGTATTGAATAAAAAACTCCTAATCGAAAACTCTGGATTAGCATTTTAGGAAAATTCAAATGATTTCAAATTAAAAAAAAAAGTAGTAAGTAGTGTTTTCACTGTTGATATTTTCGGGCCTAGCCAATTAGTAGATCCTATTTGTGGGAAGTTGGCTAAAAATTATAATAAATAGGGTACAATTCCTGTAATTGAAAGCAGCTGTTTTGGCTGAGTTTACCTGTTGCAAATCAAAATAAATTGTTTCTTATTAACTGTGAAATTGAAATTTTTAGGTTGCCGGAAGCTTTGGAGTACGAAATATCCGTGGAAGTAGTAAGGAACAATTAAGAATCATTTTATCCAGCGACAGTGAAGTTGAATTTGTTGTTCTGCAACGTAATAAGCGTCGAATTTTTGATTTAACTAATCTATTAGCACAAAGTTTTTCACTGCAAGGTACTTCTGTCCAACGTTCACATGGAGATGTTCTCACAGAGGTAAGTTCATTTTATTTACTAAGGAATTTTTGGCAACGAAGCCGAAAAAAGCTGAAATTTTGCGAACGTGTGTATTTGAGTGTCCTAATGAACCTCCCAAAATTTCTTTTCGAGAGGCTGTCCCTGTTATCGAGCTGAATTGCGATAGTTTTAGTTTTTAAGAACCGGTACATCAAGTTCAGTGGTCATCCAAACGTGCAGGAAGATTTCCACTTCTGTCCGTTTGCCCCTGTTTAACTTGCACCAGAAGTTCATCGAATTCTCCACAATCTGGACTTAGTCCGCTCTTGGATTTCCTCAATCTATTGAGGTGCCATTTCAAAGGGTTATTTTTTTTCTCCATGTGGATGCCGTTTTGCGGGATGAATTCATGAGTGATTCCACCTTTGCTGCCAGATTTCCACGATGCGGTTTTCCGTTCTTCTTTTAATCTCCACCCTATATTTGAAATCATTTTTGCTCAGAAAGGTCGTCGTTTTCCCTTTCTTTACTTCCTTCCAAACTAAGTTATTCGATATCCACTGATTTCTCTGTGTGAATGCCGTTTTGCGGAATGAATTGGTGAGTGATTCCACCTTTGCTGCCAGATTTCCACGATGCGTTTTTCCGTTCTTCTTTTAATCTCCACCCTGTATTTGAAATCATTTTTGCTCAGAAAGGTCGTCGTTTTGCCTTTCTTTACTTCCTTCCAAACTAAGTTATGCGATATCCAATGATTGAATGGCCGATATCGTCTTATAAAAATTTGCCACTAGGCTGCAGTAAAACCCACAGCACAACAAATACTTTGCCTTCGTGCATTTGTCCTTTATTCTAGATCATCTTAATGTGTCCAGATCTCGCTTCCGTAAGCCACAAAGGAGACTACCGATTTTCTTGAAAAATTCTTAACCCTACCGTCAATAACCGGGTACCCTCCTGAGGTTAGTAACCTAAATATTTCTTTTCCTATGTTTTCAATTTTTTTTTTCAGTTGAGATCCTCTCTCTGCAACGTTTTTTAAGTACGTTAATGCTTTTTATATTAATTTTAGTAATATTTACTCTTTTAAAATTGAAGTCAAAACTGACTATACTCTGGTTCAATAATCGTGGTACCCAGGTACCCACGCATTAATAATTGTATAATGCTGAAATTAGTAATTAATTTTGATGGTAATTATTTTATGAATAAATAGAAAATGTATAGCTTAAAAAAATTATTTATTTATCGTAATTTAGCTTAACATTCAATACATTCGGTACTTGACTTAGCATGTTCATTACAAACAAGTAGATTACATTCTGCACACAATTTTCGAGTTTTTCTTCGTTTCCTAAATTCCGTTTTCTAAGAATCGTAGGACGTATCCATTCAAATAATATAATAGTACCCGCTAACATAAAGTACAGGCAAAAAAGTACAAAGAACGGGGATTTTACCTGCTTGGGTACCCCGGTCATAGAAGCACGTGGAAAATTCTTGTTATTGACAGTTAAAGTGCCACTGTAGTGGATTTGCCTTCCATAAAGCCATATTGTCTCGGGGAGTAATACGAAGTTAGGTGTTCTATGATTTTATTTTTAATGATTTTTTCAAAGATTTTCTCTAAAATCAAAGGGGTATCCGAAGCACTCCCATTTGCCACAGTTTAGGGAAGTAAGCAACTTTTAGGTCTTCTTCTTCTCAGCCGTTTCCCGTCCACTGCTGGACATAGGCCTCCCCTAACCTTCTCCAAGCTACCCTGTCTTTAGCAGTTTGATGCCATGATTTTCCCGCAGTTTGCTTTATGTCGTCCAGCCATCGTTTTTGTGGTCTACCAACGCTTCTCTTGTAAGTCTAGGGCGTCACTGGGAAATGCGATTTGGCCACTCCTCGTATGGTTTTCTTGCGACATGTCCCACCCAGCCCCACTTCAAGCTCGCTGTCCTTTTGATTATGTCCGTCACCTTCGTCATCCTCCTTATTTCCGCGTTTTTTAGGTATGCTTTATAATTGTTCCATATAGCAAAGAAGCCAACAGGCGATTTTAGAGAACACGTCTGCCAAATTTCGTCCAGATATTTTGCAAGTTAAACATCTTATGGTCGATTTATGCACAAATTTAGCGTAACGTAATGTAATTCTACATTACATTACGTTACGCTAAATTTGTGCATAAATCGACCATTACTTGTCTGAACTGTTACTTATACTTTTGGAAAAAATTTTATTCCATCTTTGTACAGGATGAATTAATAATATAAACTTCCTTAGATGTTTTACTCAAACTTAACGCAAAATTTTTAATTGCAGGTGATAAAAAAAATAATTTCCACTGGTAAGCTTGGCCCGGCTGGAAGTTCCATTCAAAATATAGAAAAAGCATTGAGGATAATAAATATATATCCCAGATCAATAAAGTCAAAAATTTATAAACAACTGGAATTTATTTCATGTGATCTCATCAAGAAAGAGTTAAGTCTGGCAGAACCTCAAAAAATTACAATGAGTGCACAAAAACGAAAATCGGTTAGCCAAAATTCTCCCAGTAAGTCCACCAGCAGTGTTGTTGATGAAGCAACACCAGGATTTCATAAGATTAGATTATTCCCACCAACAGAAAATTCAATAAATTTGGAAACTACCGCTTCCAAAGAATTGACTATGTCACAATTTCAAAGAATTAGATTATCGAACAGAATAAATCTAATTAATAATAAACCCGAAATTGAGTTAAAACCAATCACAGGTGAGGGCATAAAAGTTAAAGAAATCCGACGCAGTTTGCCTAATGAAAAATTTATTGTTTCTAAATACCAAAAGAAGCCTAATTTAAGTGGTAATGATGTTATTATAACGAAACTTAATCGTTTACACAGTTTTGGCACAACTGTTGTAGCTAATAACGATAAGAAAAAGCATACATTGGATGATGATGATGATGTTATTATAATTGAACCAGAACCCTCGACCATCCAAAAAACTAAACCTACGTCGCTTCTTCGAAATCAAAAGCAGCCAGAACTGAAAAAACGCTCCTTACAATTGGAAGACAAAGTTATTATTCAACCAGAACCTAAAAGACTGAAAAGCAATATTCAAAAAAATGACGTAGTTCAACCAGAACTCAAAAACTATATCACACAATTACAAAATGGTGCAGTTCTATCCCAATCTAAAAAATCTGAAGTTCAAAACAATATTGTGGTTGCTCGGCCAAAAACTCCTACTCAGAAACCATTGCAAGTTCTACTGGCAAATGGAAATACTACTAGTTTGCTAAAAGGCAAATATATAAATTTGTTGCCCCTAAAAGGTAAAGGAAAAAACAAATACGTCATTCTTGGCAAGAAAGATAATGGTGTTCAATTACGACAAAATATAGACATGACAAAAATTAAAAGAATATCCACCATGCAAAATTGTAAAAAAGTACTTGCGACACCTCAAAATGGCAAATCACTTTTGGTTCCGCAGTCGACCAATGGTACCACTATTACACTTACTACACTTACTACAGAACAGTCTCTCATAAAAGTTCCTGTTCAGAATATTAACAAAGTGTCAGTTCCAAAATTAATTCCTCTTTCTAATAACATGCCGGCTAATCAAAAATCAACTTCAAGTTTAGATAAAAGTTCTTCTAGTTTTATAACAATCCAAAAAGGTGATACTACCCAATGCTTCAAAGTGCTAAAAACAAAAGTGGACTCTGTCAAAGAAATAAACAAGAACAGTGGTCCGACCAGGTATTAACAAAATAATAACTTAAATCCAGGAAATGAAATAATTTGGTTATTTAATATTTATGTAATATTTCGTATTATTGTTGAAATTTAAATAAGAAAAGAGAGTTATTAATTGTTTAATAAATTAGGTTATAAAATTGTATAGTATTTATCACTTATGATGGTATGACACTATGCAATTTATAGTTTCAGTGCAGAGACGAGTTTGGAAAGTTACAATCAATTGCACAGTGTCATACTAACTTTATGTGTGTTTATTTGGTTACCTTTCATAGTGTTTCAATTATTTATCATCTTTTTATTACGTACCTATGTTTTTGTACTATTTTTTTATATTTCATAAATAATGTGTTCCTTGCCTATATTTTCTTATTTTATTTATTACAATTTGTTAGTGAAGATGGAAACCAATGCTTTTGCTATCGGACAACTTCTTTGGGCGGCCACACTCTTGAAAAAAATTTTACAACAGTGTAAAATGTGAAAAATTAAGTATTTTATAAGGTGATAATTGTAATTTTCAAACTGTACTATGATAACACCTTATTGATTATGCAAATATGCTATTATTGTACTTATTATTATGTATATTACTTGGCAAACGCAGCTGCTCTTACTCATCTAATAGGTAATCTATATTTTGTTATTGTGCGGCCTTAGGCCGCACAATATATGCAACTACGAATTTATTTAGCGCTACAGGCACATGTAGATAAATTAAAGCTATTGTATATTTAAAGTTCACTAATCGATCACCTTTTTTTGTTGAAGGACTATGATTTGTTACTTTACTTTGACATTAATTACTCTTTTGCCGGCTAAGCAGAGTTGGTTCGCAAATATTTAAAAAAAATGTCGGGCGTAGGCTGTGTTAGCTAAACGTGGAAAGAAAAACCAAAGAAACACAAAAATAATTGGAAAACATATAATTAAAATTCAAAAAATAGTTACACTGAATAAATTAACAATAATTACAAAAAACAAAACAAGAAATATTTAATCTTTAACTAATTTACAAAAACTTAATAATTACTATACTAAAAGCTTACCCAAGAATTTATCAATTAATAAAAACAAATTGTTTACGGGGGGTGGTCGATTCAAGTTAAATTATACAGTAATGCCCAGTTTCAGCAACTTGAATTTAGGAATTTAATCATAGATTAAGTCCGATTTGGGTTTTAGCAATATAATTTTTAACACAGGTTAAATTTAATCAATGATTAGCGTAATCATAGATTAAATCAGTAGTTTGGGTTGTAGCAACGTTAATTTATGCTTAACACAGGTTAAATACCCAAAGTATTTAATTACTAGTTGACCAGTGATTAAAGTGTTCGATGATGTGAATGACATAGAAGACGCAGAGATTAATAATAATCCATTCGGTCAAAACGTACAAAGCAATTCAAATACAAGTGCACGTACTGCGTTGATCTGCAGTAATTTTTAAAGCTTGATTAAATTTACAATAAAATAAAATAAAAGTTTAATATTTTTTTATGAGCACCCGAGTACTTTTTGAGAAAAAAATTCAGTTATTAACAATTTATTTATCGATATTACGTAATTTTACATTTAGTACCCGCAATTGTTTTTGTCGACACATTATTGCTAATTGGCTTTCTTTCAATTTATTTATTAAAATCTTTCGCTTTATTTGTTTGTTCTTTTCTGTGCCATTTCAGTAAAATAAATAATATGAACTGTATTCACAGAATATATAGGTTATAAACCTCACTTGTTGATAGGGGTGCGCGATTATGAAATTTCATTATCGATTATAAAAAATAATCGATTTTTTTCGATTAATCGATTATCTCTTATTATAAAAGGCCAAGTCTTTCTTTCTGTCCGTCCCACGGAAACACCCGAAGCGAACCGAACGCACAACGTATCATCGGATCATCGTATCAACGTATCGTATCATTTTGTCTATATAGGACAGCTATTTCCAAAAAAGCATTATGTGAACTTCCATAATGGATAATGAAAATTTTGAAAATCCTGCTGCAAAGCGACGGCGATTGAATCGTGAGAGAAAAGCACGTACAAGAGCTAATAACACAGAAGAACAGCTTCGATCACAGCGACAAGCTGACGCTCGGTCTCATGCGATACGTCGACAACGTGAAACTTTGGAACAAACTCAAGCGCGGCAAGCTGCTGACGCTCGGTCCCATGCGATACGTCAACAACGTGAAACTTTAGAAGAAACTCAAGCGCGGCAAGCTGCTGACGCTCGGTCCCATGCGATACGTTGATCCGATGATACGTTGATACAATGATACGTTCATCCGATTGGTTATGAAATTATCCGTTATGCGTTCGGTTCGGTTTGCTTCGGGTATTTCCGTGGGACAGACCGAAGGAAGGAAGGAAGGAAGGACTTGGCCTTTTATAATAAGAGATAAGAGATTTTTCACCTATATAGGGAATTTAAATACGTTGATCCGATGATAGGTTCATCCGATTGGTTATGAAATTATCCGTTATGCGGTCGGTTCGGTTTGCTTCGGGTATTTCCGTGGGACAGACAGAAGGAAGGAAGGAAGGACTTGGCCTTTTATAATAAGAAATGAGAACAACATTAAATAAATAAACAAAAAACTTACATATATTTTTTTAAATTAAATTAAACTTAATCAATATTTAAAACTAGATGATACCCCGTCCGAGGACGGGCAGCTAGAAGGACGGGCAGGCAGCCAAGGTCATATGGCTTTTGGATTGCACTGAGAGCTTTCCTTAATCTTCATTCAACTTAAGTTACCTTGGGTAGCTGCCCGTCCTTCTAGCTGCCCGTCCTCGGACGGGGTATCATCTAGTTAAAAATAATCGATTATGAACTCTTTGTCATTTTTTGCACTACATTAACTATTATCGAAA
The DNA here is from genome assembly GCA_932274525.1 of Podabrus alpinus. Classification (NCBI taxonomy): domain Eukaryota; kingdom Metazoa; phylum Arthropoda; class Insecta; order Coleoptera; family Cantharidae; genus Podabrus; species Podabrus alpinus. The sequence goes on along the minus strand of OW026457.1, from coordinate 57,972,144 downwards.
CCATGCATTTCTCCAAAAAAAATTCATTAAGAATAATTTATTGATTTAATACTTTAATTTTTTAATACATGAATTTTTTATATTTTTCTAATTTTTAATAAGGTCAAAAATAAATTAAAAACCAGGATATAAAAATCTTGGAGCGATTGCTTTCAGTCGAAGGATCTATTTGCAAACATCGCGTTCAAGAGATAAATATCACTTGTTGGATATAATCATTGTCAGCAAACAATTTTCTTAATGTAGACATTTCTGCCAAGAAGCAAGAAAAAAATTTCTTAGCAAGCATGTTACAATGTTGTATATTATTGTAAAATTTGTAATTGCAGGTTTATTTTCATAAAATCGATTATTTTCACAATCGATTATTCTCACAATCGATTATTTCTATAATCGATTATTATAAATTATCATAATCGATTATGAAATAATCGATTATTCGAATTACGGTGACGATTAATCGATTATACGCGCACCCCTACTTGTTGATAATTTTCGAATGTTTTCGAACTACCATGGAACTACTTGCATAGTATGAAGTAGGCGTTGTTGTCGTTTCAGGAGTACCACCATAACTATTCTACACATAATCCGAGATTAACTAATTATATATTTAGAAAACGTTGCTACAACCCATTCAAAATTTAACAACGGATTATTTTTAATTTGTGTTAACTAACACAGGTTAAGGTTGCTGAAACCGGCCCTAAGTCACACATAATATGTCTAAAAGAAAAAAGTAATTTAATTCGCACAAAAGTTGGAGACGTATTTATTTAGAATAACAAATAGCACAACACAAAGATAAGATAATCGAAAAGATACGAAAAAATAATATGGCGATACGTGATTCTTGCACTAAAAGTTGTGTGAGAATGAGGATCTTCGCCGTAAAATTTGACTTTATCCTTTGCTTACCATGGTCCTAAAATTTTAACATCTGTTTCTAACGGGGATTCTAAGAATTACTTCACAAAATTTTTATTGTTTTACAAGGGTCGAATATTAAATAACATTTTGTGACATTCCGGGGGTAAAGTACTCACTTTTTACCCCGATTTGTGGGTGTAAAGGGGCACTTTTTTACCCTGGGGGAGTAAAGTTAAAAAATAGGGGGGAGCGCTAAGAAAAAAACTTTTTTTGCTCTAGGGCAATAAAAAAGTCACTAGATTGCCACGTGATCGGTGGGGTTTTCTTCGCCGTTCTTAATGACGAAAGTGCGCCCCACGCCGGATTTAGATTTTTGAATCGTGCATATTAGCGCGCAAGAATCAAATTCTTTCATGTTAGGACGCGCGATTTTTTCGGAAATTTCTAGGTTCTCGCTCATGGTACGTCTTGCTGTTTCCAAGGCACAAATGTAAATGAACCATTGGTAGAATCAGGGGTGCCAACTGCTATTTCCTAGTACTTTTTGGTAGTAGTTGGTAATATTACTAGTGCTATTTTGTGATACTATATCGACCTCGTGCATTGTTAAAAAAATGCGTTAAATTTTTGCTTTAAGTTTCTAAATTGGCGAAGTTCCTACTTTACCTCCCGGAATTGCAAAAAACAGTATATGCACGACGGGAGTACAGTGACTTTTGGCCCATAGGTAATTGTTTCACTCGGCTAGCGCCTCGTGTAAACAATCCTTTGTACACAAATTTTGTGTAAACAAACAGGTACACAAATTATTTTTAGGATAATAAATATATGACTTTAATGGTGACGAATTGGGCACCAATCGTAACAGATTCGGTCTGAATAGGTAATAAAACTTGTTACTAATCCTTTATAGAGGTGTGGCACGTGGAGCCAGCCATAAGTGAGAGTTTAGTAGTCTACCAGGACCAGTTACCAAAGACCACCATAATAACACTTGGATATGACTGTCCCGGTTAAAAGGTACTACCTCTGCAGCATAACTACACTCATTGAGCGTTACTTTGAACTACCACCTATTGAGTGTTACAAATGCATAAATATTATACATTTTAAGTGTATATCTACTCATATTCGCGATTTACATTACCGTTGGTGGCGCCACCAGCAGCAATAACATGGCTGTGTTTGGTCGTATAACTCGAAATTCTAAGTCATTTTATCGTGAAAATTTGCAAAAACTTCAGTGTGTTGTTAAAAATATTATAATATGTTTTGTTAATTAGTTCACTCTATAGGGGAAAAATATTAACGATGGTGCGCTGTAAGCAACAACAAACGTGACGTCACGCTAATGCATGCTAATGATATAACCTCGCTCAGAAATACTTTGATTTGGTTTTGAACGATAATAATACATTACAACTAAGTAATAAATAAATAATTTAATAAAAAATAATAAATTTAACGTATTTTAATTAATTTAACCTCGAATTCATTTTTATTTTAGCATCATCGTGACGTCAAATATTTAGTTGATATTACAGCCACCAGGGTGCGTACAATTAATATTTTTACCCTATGACATCTTGAACCTAAAGAACGAATTTGTATTTTCATTTAATACATCACTAAATAATAAGGTGGAATGTTACCAATACTGGCCATATTAGGCCTGACATCCCTGACATGAATCTTTTAATCAACGTTAGGGTAAGGGCATTCGTAAAGCATATACTCCGCCGTTTCGTCTCCTTTTTCACAACCATGACGGACGGGACTGTCTACAAGCCTCATCATTTTCGCAAGACAACTGCATATAGTATTTAGAATTCCTCCAAGAAGACATGTGTGCAGCCGCTCTTGCTTGTCGGCATGCACCTACGTTTTCCCATAGTCTACCATGTAGTTTGTGGGTTTGGTCTCTTAGGAGAGTGTTGATTGTGCTAACGGTCCGTGTAACAAATGGCTCAGGACCATAGGGTGGGTTACCAGAGCCTATTCTTACCAGCGCAGTCCGAGGGCAGCCCTGACCGCCTGCTCATCCACACGGAGATCCAGTAGGTGAAAACAGAACTGCGGTGGGAGCCGTTCGCATCACTCCTGTCATCGTTAAACATACCAGTCTTCGTAGCCGGTGGAGAGAGAACGCTGTTGTTACCAATTGGGTTCTGGGCCACCAAACAGTGCACTATAACATAACATGGGCCTTATTATGGAGATATGATCTTGGAGGAAACACCTCATGTTCTTCCCATTTCCTTGCGACACTGCCAGGAGCTCATGCTCGCTTTCCTAGTTTTATAACTGACATGTTTTTCCCCAGTCGAGCTTTTTGCCAAGTATTATTCCCAGATACTAGGGATAGGCTAGGTATTCGCATGCTGTTTAGCTTCTTTTTCTTGGTGAATAGAACAAGCTCAGTTTCGGTTGCGTTCACCAAAAGGTGTGACGGATTTTTGGAATCCGCCACTTACGGTCAACCCTGTATCAATTATTCTTTTAGAGGCGCATTCTATCCACGCCGAGGTGGGGATTGTTCAAACTGCCCAAAAAGACAGTCGGGTGTGAACTATCGAACGAGCAAGACGGAGTATTGTGTCAGTATTTGAAGTAAGAAGGCTGGTGTGAATTTTCAAGCGAAAATGTCGACTTGTGTCCGCTGTGGAATAATCATGGGCTTTTGGGTTACGAAATCAACGGGATGTGGAACGGCGGTATTCCTTCAGAACATTATTTGTTGCTGCAGACTCAATGGAGGTCTGAAATATCTTCGTTGATGGAAAATGGCGGATTTTCCCCATATCGGACGTTTCTTGGTTGATTCCTACTGCCCATGCTGTCTTTGAAGGTTTGGTTTCCGTTCAAATTGGTAAGTAACAGAATTTATTACTTAATTGTTTCAGAGTGGGATACATTGGTCGACTAGGACAAATTTTGCTCCGTCCACCTGGAGTTCGCTTTCGTTTGAATTCACCCTTGGCTAATTAATGTTGTTTTTTATGTTTTAACATTTTGGTTTTTTCTTTTGTCTTGTATTTTTGATTTGAAGGTTTTGCCGAGATTATTATTTGTTTGCAGCTTTTGTGTTTCTGCATGGAGGTGATTAAAGGCAATCTTATCTTTTATGCTCGCACGCGTGGTTATGGATACGAATGTTTGAATTTGGTGTTTGATAAATTATTAATTATTTTCTTTGATAAATTTAAACTACGTATATATTTAACTAGGTACCATCGTGCAGTGCTGGCTTAATGCATTGGCATAGCAGGGGTCGGCAACCTGCGGCTCGCGAGCCGCATGCGGCTCTTTTGATGTTAAGATGCGGCTCTCCAGTTCCATGTGCAAATATTAATAATTATATTATCCACTAGAAGAACTGCTAGGATTGCTGCCGCTCTCAGGGCAAACTCGTGGAGAAGATATAGCGAATGCTGTGCAAAAATGCCTGGAAGACTATGCAATCGATATAAATAAAATCGTTTCCATAGCAACTGATGGAGCCAGAAGTATGGCAGGAATACATAAAGGGGTAACAACAATTCTTCGGCAAAAAATAAACCACGAAATTTTAATGTTTCACTGCACAATTCATCAAGAGGCGCTTTGTACCCAAACATTTCCGGCCGAAATAGTTGAGGTCATGAACTTGCTAATTAATATCATTAACAGCATTTTGGCAAAAGCACTCTACCATCGCCAGTTTAAGGAATTTCTTCAAGAAATAGAAAGCCAGTATTCTGACCTACTTCTGCACAATAAAGTGCAATGGCTTTCCAGGGGTAACGTATTGAAACGTTTTGCTTCTTGCTTGAGTGAAACAAAAACATTTTTCAATGAAAAAGGCATTGTCCATCCCGAATTGAAAGAAGACAAATGGCTGCAAAAATTCAACTTCATGATGGATATCACAAAGAAACTAAATGAGCTTAATGTAAAACTGCAAGGAAAGGGAAACACAGCCTCTGCCTTGCTTGAAGAAGTGGTTTGTTTCGAAAATAAATTACTTTTTTTTGTCGAAGACATGGAGAGCGGTAAATTACTTCATTTCGAAAATCTGAAGCAATATCGTGAAGAAACCAATGCAACTATAGACACGAATTACTTCAGCATGGCTATAAACAAAATGAAGGATGGATTCGTTGAGAGATTTAAGCAATTCAAAACAAACGCAAGTACTCTGGCGTTCATAGTAAATCCTCTCAACACAAATACAAATGAGATCAACATTGAGCCATTTGGAATTGATGCTGGTTCGCTTCAAATGCAATTGCTGGATTTTAAAACCAAACACTTGTGGAGTGGCAAGTTCACAGAATTCAAGAGCAAGTTAGAAGAGTTGGAAATGAACAAAAGATCAATGCTGGTCGCAGTTCTGAAAGGCTCTTGCGGCCAATCACCCCTAATAAGTACAATACAATAGAAGAGTTGGAGGTCCAGAAAAGTATGGACGTCACGCTGCACAAGTGGACAGCTCTAAAAGAAATGCCGCGAATTGAGGCACTCATATTTGATTACTAATTTTATTATTCTAGCAGAGCTAGCTAAAATACTTTAATATGTTTTGTGCGAAACATTTGTATACCTAATATTTTTATATGAATAAATATTATTTCATATTTAAAGCTATTTATTTTAAATCAAAAATCAAATCTACAAAAATGTTAGTGGCTCTTTAAAAACTGGGAAATTTTGTAAATTGTAACTTTTGGCTCTTCCATCTCAAAAGGTTGCCGACCCCTGGCATAGAGAATTCCAAAGTGGTCGCCATGAGTTCAAATCTTGTATTTGAAATTTTATGATCGATATTTTTTTTGCGTTTATTTTTATTTATGTGTTTTTTTTTAAAGTACCATGTAGTTGCTACTTTATTTTTGTTGTGTTAGCAAAGCTGTTCTTTGATCTTCTTCTGGGCATTCATTTGAGATGACCCACGGCATCTCATCTCACGGTAGCAGCACCTATTATATCTGCATCTCCCATATTGATCTATACAGCCCTGCCCTCCACCATAAGAGATGATCCATCTTCCAGTGGTGCCGGGAACATCGCGACTCTTAAGGGGGGCGCTTATATGCTTTTGAAAGTACCTGTGTGAAGTTAGCGGCCACTTTCTAGCGGCCAATTTACCGGAAACACCCGAACGAATTAGAAACAAATTTTTATATGATTAAGGTCACCTATCGGGATCTAACTGTTAATATACATCAATAACCCTAATATCTGCTTACTCTGAAAAAATTATCCCAATCTAATGACATTAAATGGTAATTTTCACGGTTTTCCCGCTTTCTGATCACCGGGAGTGTATCAACACCCTATTTTCATAGGAAGAGTTGGCGTAGCCGGGCTACAATTTTCAACATAGCTCAAGAACGATAATGTGCACAGACCCTGAAAAATTGGTATAGTTCCTTAGAGGCTGGAGCGCGATTTTCACGGTTTTTCCGCCAGCGGCCAACCGCGAGGGAACTAAACGTCTCATTTTCATAGGAAGAGTTGGCGTAGCCGGGCTACAATTTTCAACATAGCTCAAGAACGATAATTTGCACAGACCCTGAAAAATTGGTATAGTTCCTTAGAGGCTGGAGCGCGATTTTCACGGTTTTTCCGCCAGCGGCCAACCGGGAGGGAACTAAACGTCTCATTTTCATAGGAAGAGTTAGCGTAGCCGGGCTACAATTTTCAACATAGCTCAAGAACGATAATGTGCACAGACCCTGAAAAATTGGTATAGTTCCTTAGAGGCTGGAGCGCGATTTTCCCGGTTTTTCCGCCAGCGGCCAACCGGGAGGAAACTAAACGTCTCATTTTCATAGGAAGAGTTGGCGTAGCCGGGCTACAATTTTCAACATAGCTCAAGAACGATAATGTGCACAGACCCTGAAAAATTGGTATAGTTCCTTAGAGGCTGGAGCGCGATTTTCCCGGTTTTTCCGCCAGCGGCCAACCGGGAGGGAACTAAACGTCTCATTTTCATAGGAAGAGTTGGCGTAGCCGGGCTACAATTTTCAACATAGCTCAAGAACGATAATGTGCACAGACCCTGAAAAATTGGTATAGTTCCTTAGAGGCTGGAGCGCGATTTTCCCGGTTTTTCCGCCAGCGGCCAACCGGGAGGGAACTAAACGTCTCATTTTCATAGGAAGAGTTGGCGTAGCCGGGCTACAATTTTCAACATAGCTCAAGAACGATAATGTGCACAGACCCTGAAAAATTGGTATAGTTCCTTAGAGGCTGGAGCGCGATTTTTACGGTTTTTCCGCCAGCGGCCAACCGCGAGGGAACTAAACGTCTCATTTTCATAGGAAGAGTTGGCGTAGCCGGGCTACAATTTTCAACATAGCTCAAGAACGATAATGTGCACAGACCCTGAAAAATTGGTATAGTTCCTTAGAGGCTGGAGCGCGATTTTCACGGTTTTTCCGCCAGCGGCCAACCGGGAGGGAACTAAACGTCTCATTTTCATAGGAAGAGTTGGCGTAGCCGGGCTACAATTTTCAACATAGCTCAAGAACGATAATGTGCACAGATCCTGAAAAATTGGTATAGTTCCTTAGAGGCTGGAGCGCGATTTTCACGGTTTTTCCGCCAGCGGCCAACCGCGAGGGAACTAAACGACTCATTTTCATAGGAAGAGTTGGCGTAGCCGGGCTACAATTTTCAACATAGCTCAAGAACGATAATGTGCACAGACCCTGAAAAATTGGTATAGTTCCTTAGAGGCTGGAGCGCGATTTTCCCGGTTTTTCCGCCAGCGGCCAACCGCGAGGGAACTAAACGTCTCATTTTCATAGGAAGAGTTGGCGTAGCCGGGCTACAATTTTCAACATAGCTCAAGAACGATAATGTGCACAGACCCTGAAAAATTGGTATAGTTCCTTAGAGGCTGGAGCGCGATTTTCACGGTTTTTCCGCCAGCGGCCAACCGCGAGGGAACTAAACGTCTCATTTTCATAGGAAGAGTTGGCGTAGCCGGGCTATAATTTTCAACATAGCTCAATAACGATAATGTGCACAGACCCTGCAAAATTGGTATAGTGCCTTAGAGGATGGAGCGCGATTTTCACGGTTTTTCCGCCAGCGGCCAACCGCGAGGGAACTAAACGTCTCATTTTCATAGGAAGAGTTGGCGTAGCCGGGCTACAATTTTCAACATAGCTCAAGAACGATAATGTGCACAGACCCTGAAAAATTGGTATAGTTCCTTAGAGGCTGGAGCGCGATTTTTACGGTTTTTCCGCCAGCGGCCAACCGCGAGGGAACTAAACGTCTCATTTTCATAGGAAGAGTTGGCGTAGCCGGGCTACAATTTTCAACATAGCTCAAGAACGATAATGTGCACAGATACTGAAAAATTGGTATAGTTCCTTAGAGGCTGGAGCGCGATTTTCACGGTTTTTCCGCCAGCGGCCAACCGCGAGGGAACTAAACGACTCATTTTCATAGCAAGAGTTGGCGTAGCCGGGCTACAATTTTCAACATAGGTCAAGAACGATAATGTGCACAGACCCTCAAAAATTGGTATAGTTCCTTAGAGGCTGGAGCGCGATTTTCACGGTTTTTCCGCCAGCGGCCAACCGCGAGGGAACTAAACGTCTCATTTTCATAGGAAGAGTTGGCGTAGCCGGGCTAAAATTTTCAACATAGCTCAAGAACGATAATGTGCACAGACCCTGAAAAATTGGTATAGTTCCTTAGAGGCTGGAGCGCGATTTTCCCGGATTTTCCGCCAGCGGCCAACCGGGAGGGAACTAAACGTCTCATTTTCATAGGAAGAGTTGGCGTAGCCGGGCTACAATTTTCAACATAGCTCAAGAACGATAATGTGCACAGACCCTGAAAAATTGGTATAGTTCCTTAGAGGCTGGAGCGCGATTTTCACGGTTTTTCCGCCAGCGGCCAACCGCGAGGGAACTAAACGTCTCATTTTCATAGGAAGAGTTGGCGTAGCCGGGCTACAATTTTCAACATAGCTCAAGAACGATAATGTGCACAGACCCTGAAAAATTGGTATAGTTCCTTAGAGGCTGGAGCGCGATTTTCACGGTTTTTCCGCCAGCGGCCAACCGGGAGGGAACTAAACGTCTCATTTTCATAGGAAGAGTTGGCGTAGCCGGGCTACAATTTTCAACATAGCTCAAGAACGATAATGTGCACAGACCCTGAAAAATTGGTATAGTGCCTTAGAGGATGGAGCGCGATTTTCACGGTTTTTCCGCCAGCGGCCAACCGCGAGGGAACTAAACGTCTCATTTTCATAGGAAGAGTTGGCGTAGCCGGGCTACAATTTTCAACATAGCTCAAGAACGATAATGTGCACAGACCCTGAAAAATTGGTATAGTTCCTTAGAGGCTGGAGCGCGATTTTTACGGTTTTTCCGCCAGCGGCCAACCGCGAGGGAACTAAACGTCTCATTTTCATAGGAAGAGTTGGCGTAGCCGGGCTACAATTTTCAACATAGCTCAAGAACGATAATGTGCACAGATCCTGAAAAATTGGTATAGTTCCTTAGAGGCTGGAGCGCGATTTTCCCGGTTTTTCCGCCAGCGGCCAACCGGGAGGGAACTAAACGTCTCATTTTCATAGGAAGAGTTGGCGTAGCCGGGCTACAATTTTCAACATAGCTCAAGAACGATAATGTGCACAGACCCTGAAAAATTGGTATAGTTCCTTAGAGGCTGGAGCGCGATTTTCACGGTTTTTCCGCCAGCGGCCAACCGCGAGGGAACTAAACGTCTCATTTTCATAGGAAGAGTTGGCGTAGCCGGGCTACAATTTTCAACATAGCTTAAGAACGATAATGTGCACAGACCCTGAAAAATTGGTATAGTTCCTTAGAGGCTGGAGCGCGATTTTCACGGTTTTTCCGCCAGCGGCCAACCGGGAGGGAACTAAACGTCTCATTTTCATAGGAAGAGTTGGCGTAGCCGGGCTACAATTTTCAACATAGCTCAAGAACGATAATGTGCACAGACCCTGAAAAATTGGTATAGTGCCTTAGAGGATGGAGCGCGATTTTCACGGTTTTTCCGCCAGCGGCCAACCGCGAGGGAACTAAACGTCTCATTTTCATAGGAAGAGTTGGCGTAGCCGGGCTACAATTTTCAACATAGCTCAAGAACGATAATGTGCACAGACCCTGAAAAATTGGTATAGTTCCTTAGAGGCTGGAGCGCGATTTTCACGGTTTTTCCGCCAATGGCCAACCGGGAGGGAACTAAACGTCTCATTTTCATAGGAAGGGTTGGCGTAGCCGGGCTACAATTTTCAACATAGCTCAAGAACGATAATGTGCACAGACCCTGAAAAATTGGTATAGTTCCTTAGAGGCTGGAGCGCGATTTTCACGGTTTTTCCGCCAGCGGCCAACCGCGAGGGAACTAAACGTCTCATTTTCATAGGAAGAGTTGGCGTAGCCGGGCTACAATTTTCAACATAGCTCAAGAACGATAATGTGCACAGACCCTGAAAAATTGGTATAGTTCCTTAGAGGCTGGAGCGCGATTTTCACGGTTTTTCCGCCAGCGGCCAACCGCGAGGGAACTAAACGTCTCATTTTCATAGGAAGAGTTGGCTTGTTCAGGCTACAATTTTCAACATAGCTTATATACTTATAGATGTTGCACGCAATGTTAAATTTGGTTATAAGTTGGAGAACTTTGTACGCCAGATGGTGCTTTAAATCACCACATCGCCACGCAGCGTACAAAGTTATTACTAACTAGCCATGTACATCTGTTATAATGGTTTCAAACTTAGATATGTACTTACTGAGAGCAGGTAATAAATCCTTTATTGGGGGTTTATGTAGATTATAACAAGGGTTTCTTTTAACAAAAACATTCCTTTTTGATTTTAACATTACTGTTTGCTAAGATCCCACTTAAAATTTATTTTTACTTTCTGAACTCCTAGTGCCTGAAGTTATTTTGGCATTATGCTGTATGCATATGGTGACCATATTATTATTATGAAAAAAGAGTACATTTCGGCGAAACAAGGTAAATACCTAAAAAACTTAAAAAAAGGTCAATGGCGTACCTAAAGCTACGATTGATGACCTTTTTTTTTTTTTTTTAGGTGTCGCACTCAAGGAAACAGCCATGAATGCACGTCTGTTTCCCCCACAATGAAATCTGGCACCCCCCAGGCTTCGTTGTGGTTGCATTTTAAATTTAAATATTTCAAATGAAAAAAAGAGTACATTTGTATGTACTTGGAGAAGTTTTAAAGTACATAGGACATCGTTCTAAAAAAGAGTACTGTCCTACTAAAAGGAGTACATATGGTCACCATATGTATGCATCATAACTTCGAAACTAAATTAAATATGTAAAAATATTAAGAACCAAAAATTACCGTTATAGAATTTACTACAGCTTTCTCCAAGGAAAGAGCACACAACTTCAAATTGCGAGAACGATGAAGATAATTATCATCATCATCCTCCGATGAGGACTGTAGCATAAAGGAAAACTATGAAGCATGCTCAGTGACCTACTTTGCAGGTTATTTAGCTCAATCCTGTATTAAAAAGTTTGGGTGTAAATATTGTGTAGATAATTGGGACATAACAAATAGATCATTTCATAAATAATAATTATAATATAATTTTCCCTATTAAAAATTATTAAAATTAAAAAAAATAAAAATATTTTATTTTAAAAAATATTCAATATTTTCAGGCCGACCCGGCCCTGCAAACACGTGTAATGTTGTTTAAAAATTTATATTTATAGCAAAACCGTGTGGGGTCATCCATTAATTATTACGTAAGGGTTTTTTGGGGGGGGGGTGTAATTGGATATCTTACGGACCCTTACGTAGGGGGGGTCCGACGTATTCCTTACGTAAGTTTCTTAAAATATTTTGCGTCAAAAAATGCAGCCGCAGCACACATGAAAGCTTTGCAACACTCTCCGAAATACGCTAAAGCAAGGGCTAGACTTGTTCTTACTCGACGTGAGGACGAACTCTTGTGCGTGACGCATGACGAAAAAACGGGAGCAGAAGACGTTGAATGGAGAAATGAAGCTGAAGTAAAAAAATAAGTGCCTGATATAAGGAAAATCTTGTCACTGACGCTGGTGATGTTGTCTGCTTTATTGCGCATATACAATCTATATCAGAATGGCTAGCTCCTACATGGACTGACCTTTAATTTAATTTCAAATTTTTTGTATTAATTTTTTTATGTAATTAATTATCTATATTAACTTATATCTATGTAAATGAAAATTTAATTTAAAGTTTTGTTTAATTATCTATATAATATATTATTATTCATATTTTATAAATATAAGGGGCGGAGAGGGGGGGGTCAAAATTAATTTTCTTTTAAATAATCCTTACCGAAGATGTGGGGGGGTGCCACAATCTTACGTACCCTTACGTGGGGGAGAGGGAGGGGATCCAAAATTACAAAAATCATCCTTACGTAATTAATGGACGGCCTTCTTGTGGTAAAGCAAATTTTGAGGAATCTTACAAATTTTAGGACAAATATTTGTCTTTTATAATCGCGGCCCTAAATAAAATAATTATGAAGTACTTAAATTAAAATTTATTATTACATTTTACATTGAATGTTGGTTTCAACAACTAAGCAAAACTTTTACGCATTATTTAATTATTTCAAAATTAGTAACATTGTGTAACTAAAATAACGTGTTTAGTTACAAAATATAACTAAAATAGTTACAAAATATAACTAAACACGTTATTTTGTACAGTTGGAAAAATAGGCATATTATTTTTTTATTACTTAAAATTTTTTTGAGTTGATAATCCCTTTCAAAATTTGTATGCAAGAAATTATGTACTTCGTGGCTAAACCGTTTCGACACCGCAAAAATATAAAATGTTATTTTTTAATACAAATGAGCACAATTACATACAAAAAATTCAATATAAAGTTTTCAATTTATTTTGACGTCTTTAATAAACGGAAGCGAAAGAAATTTACATTTTCGAAAATTCTTTGCACAAAATTCAATATATAAAAAGTTATTCGCCCGGCACCGATTTTTCTACATAGCGGTTTTCATTTCTCCAAATTTAAAAAGAGCATCAAGGATAAACATTTTTCTATTTTAAAAAATTTTAGCAATTACTCAAAATCAAATCCATAAAAAAATTTTCAGTTGCCATGTCTGAGGTTTCGACAGCAAACATCTGGTGGTGGTAATTTGGTTCTTAGCGTGGTTCTTAGTGTCGTGCTCAACACTCTTCTGGTATGACGACCAATGTCTCCACACATAGAATCGAATTTACCATAAGTATTTGGCCACCTCTAAATTTAATTTTTTTTAATTTACTGACATTTGTTTTTAAAAATGTAGTTATTAAAATTGTGGCCACCTTATTACGTCATAATTCCAAAGAAATTTAATTATTTATCCCAGAAATAAGCCGAGAGGGATTTATTTATGAATACCTGAGGTAATTCAGGAACAATGCCGCTACTACATTGGGGTTTTGGGAAATTATTTTAAAATTACCCATCTATTAAATAGTTACATATTTATTTACCCAATAAACGAATAAGACAAATCTGTATATACTGTAATTTATAGACCAGTGTTATAAATGAATAATAAATAGCACAATTCAAATAATTATTGGTTTTTAATGTATTTTATTGATATGCGAAACGCTAACCTTTTATTTTAGTATTATGCAAAAAAAACCTTATTTAGCGCTTCTTGTATATACATTTTAAAAGTGGACATTTGGACATTTCATATTTTATATAATACTTATTTACACTTCTTTTATTTATTACTTCTTAACAATAAAGAGAGATTATCATTGGGTTAACCTAGCTTGCTTAAAAAGGAACCATGCATTTCATATTATTATCAGGTAAAAATAATCCTATCTAGGTACTGCACTTTTGTCATTAGGAAAATACATTCTAAAATATTTCAAATGCAAGAATCTAAACGAAACTTAGCGAGCTAACACGAGTTTAAAATAATTTATTTGCGATTTCTGGGTAAAAATTGAAGAAAGAAATGCAAACAATTTGTCAATAACAATCACATAAATTTTTATATATAAAATATAATTTTTACCAAGTTTGCTCATGGGAGTCGAAAAAATTTATGATTTTTATGGCAATTTTCAAAATTTATGATTTTTTATGAATTTATGGCAAGTGGCCACCCTGCGTTTAGCCGAACACAGGAAATTAACATGCAAAATCTTATTTATGTAAATTCCTGCTTTCCTAATTATTTAAGAATTTAATAAGAGTTTGGTTTTAACATGCTAGTAACAGAATCTTTCGCAACCCAGAGCGGTCTCGATCATATATAGGGGGGTCTGTCTAAAAATTTAAAAAGGGATGATTTTTGTTGGTTGCTTTTTTAACTAGTGCAATTAATTTTGAGCTTTTTATAAGTGAGGACACTTACTTTTATATGTATAGAATGAGTTTAATCAATCAATCTTGATTTTTCGATGACACGTTTAGTTCCCTCGCGGTTGGCCGCTGGCGGAAAAACCGTGAAAATCGCGCTCCAGCCTCTAAGGAACTATACCAATTTTTCAGGGTCTGTGCACATTATCGTTCTTGAGCTATGTTGAAAATTGTAGCCCGGCTACGCCAACTCTTCCTATGAAAATGAGACGTTTAGTTCCCTCGCGGTTGGCCGCTGGCGGAAAAACCGTGAAAATCGCGCTCCAGCCTCTAAGGAACTATACCAATTTTTCAGGGTCTGTGCACATTATCGTTCTTGAGCTATGTTGAAAATTGTAGCCCGGCTACGCCAACTCTTCCTATGAAAATCAGACGTTTAGTTCCCTCGCGGTTGGCCGCTGGCGGAAAAACCGTGAAAATCGCGCTCCAGCCTCTAAAGAACTATACCAATTTTTCAGGGTCTGTGCACATTATCGTTCTTGAGCTATGTTGAAAATTGTAGCCCGGCTACGCCAACTCTTCCTATGAAAATGAGACGTTTAGTTCCCTCGCGGTTGGCCGCTGGCGGAAAAACCGTGAAAATCGCGCTCCAGCCTCTAAGGAACTATACCAATTTTTCAGGGTCTGTGCACATTATCGTTCTTGAGCTATGTTGAAAATTGTAGCCCGGCTACGCCAACTCTTCCTATGAAAATCAGACGTTTAGTTCCCTCGCGGTTGGCCGCTGGCGGAAAAACCGTGAAAATCGCGCTCCAGCCTCTAAAGAACTATACCAATTTTTCAGGGTCTGTGCACATTATCGTTCTTGAGCTATGTTGAAAATTGTAGCCCGGCTACGCCAACTCTTCCTATGAAAATGAGACGTTTAGTTCCCTCGCGGTTGGCCGCTGGCGGAAAAACCGTGAAAATCGCGCTCCAGCCTCTAAGGAACTATACCAATTTTTCAGGGTCTGTGCACATTATCGTTCTTGAGCTATGTTGAAAATTGTAGCCCGGCTACGCCAACTCTTCCTATGAAAATCAGACGTTTAGTTCCCTCGCGGTTGGCCGCTGGCGGAAAAACCGTGAAAATCGCGCTCCAGCCTCTAAAGAACTATACCAATTTTTCAGGGTCTGTGCACATTATCGTTCTTGAGCTATGTTGAAAATTGTAGCCCGGCTACGCCAACTCTTCCTATGAAAATGAGACGTTTAGTTCCCTCGCGGTTGGCCGCTGGCGGAAAAACCGTGAAAATCGCGCTCCAGCCTCTAAGGAACTATACCAATTTTTCAGGGTCTGTGCACATTATCGTTCTTGAGCTATATTGAAAATTGTAGCCCGGCTACGCCAACTCTTCCTATGAAAATGAGACGTTTAGTTCCCTCGCGGTTGGCCGCTGGCGGAAAAACCGTGAAAATCGCGCTCCAGCCTCTAAGGAACTATACCAATTTTTCAGGGTCTGTGCACATTATCGTTCTTGAGCTATGTTGAAAATTGTAGCCCGGCTACGCCAACTCTTCCTATGAAAATGAGACGTTTAGTTCCCTCGCGGTTGGCCGCTGGCGGAAAAACCATGAAAATCGCGCTCCAGCCTCTAAGGAACTATACCAATTTTTCAGGGTCTGTGCACATTATCTTTCTTGAGCTATGTTGAAAATTGTAGCCCGGCTACGCCAACTCTTCATATGAAAATGAGACGTTTAGTTCCCTCGCGGTTGGCCGCTGGCGGAAAAACCGTGAAAATCGCGCTCCAGCCTCTAAGGAACTATACCAATTTTTCAGGGTCTGTGCACATTATCGTTCTTGAGCTATGTTGAAAATTGTAGCCCGGCTACGCCAACTCTTCCTATGAAAATCAGACGTTTAGTTCCCTCGCGGTTGGCCGCTGGCGGAAAAACCGTGAAAATCGCGCTCCAGCCTCTAAAGAACTATACCAATTTTTCAGGGTCTGTGCACATTATCGTTCTTGAGCTATGTTGAAAATTGTAGCCCGGCTACGCCAACTCTTCCTATGAAAATGAGACGTTTAGTTCCCTCGCGGTTGGCCGCTGGCGGAAAAACCGTGAAAATCGCGCTCCAGCCTCTAAGGAACTATACCAATTTTTCAGGGTCTGTGCACATTATCGTTCTTGAGCTATGTTGAAAATTGTAGCCCGGCTACGCCAACTCTTCCTATGAAAATGAGACGTTTAGTTCCCTCGCGGTTGGCCGCTGGCGGAAAAACCGTGAAAATCGCGCTCCAGCCTCTAAGGAACTATACCAATTTTTCAGGGTCTGTGCACATTATCGTTCTTGAGCTATGTTGAAAATTATAGCCCGGCTACGCCAACTCTTCCTATGAAAATGAGACGTTTAGTTCCCTCGCGGTTGGCCGCTGGCGGAAAAACCGTGAAAATCGCGCTCCAGCCTCTAAGGAACTATACCAATTTTTCAGGGTCTGTGCACATTATCGTTCTTGAGCTATGTTGAAAATTGTAGCCCGGCTACGCCAACTCTTCCTATGAAAATGAGACGTTTAGTTCCCTCGCGGTTGGCCGCTGGCGGAAAAACCGTGAAAATCGCGCTCCAGCCTCTAAGGAACTATACCAATTTTTCAGGGTCTGTGCACATTATCGTTCTTGAGCTATGTTGAAAATTGTAGCCCGGCTACGCCAACTCTTCCTATGAAAATGAGACGTTTAGTTCCCTCGCGGTTGGCCGCTGGCGGAAAAACCATGAAAATCGCGCTCCAGCCTCTAAGGAACTATACCAATTTTTCAGGGTCTGTGCACATTATCTTTCTTGAGCTATGTTGAAAATTGTAGCCCGGCTACGCCAACTCTTCATATGAAAATGAGACGTTTAGTTCCCTCGCGGTTGGCCGCTGGCGGAAAAACCGTGAAAATCGCGCTCCAGCCTCTAAGGAACTATACCAATTTTTCAGGGTCTGTGCACATTATCGTTCTTGAGCTATGTTGAAAATTGTAGCCCGGCTACGCCAACTCTTCCTATGAAAATGAGACGTTTAGTTCCCTCGCGGTTGGCCGCTTGCGGAAAAACCGTGAAAATCGCGCTCCAGCCTCTAAGGAACTATACCAATTTTTCAGGGTCTGTGCATATTATCGTTCTTGAGCTATGTTGAAAATTGTAGCCCGGCTACGCCAACTCTTCCTATGAAAATGAGACGTTTAGTTCCCTCGCGGTTGGCCGCTGGCGGAAAAACCGTGAAAATCGCGCTCCAGCCTCTAAGGAACTATACCAATTTTTCAGGGTCTGTGCACATTATCGTTCTTGAGCTATGTTGAAAATTGTAGCCCGGCTACGCCAACTCTTCATATGAAAATGAGACGTTTAGTTCCCTCGCGGTTGGCCGCTGGCGGAAAAACCGTGAAAATCGCGCTCCAGCCTCTAAGGAACTATACCAATTTTTCAGGGTCTGTGCACATTATCGTTCTTGAGCTATGTTGAAAATTGTAGCCCGGCTACGCCAACTATTCCTATGAAAATGAGACGTTTAGTTCCCTCGCGGTTGGCCGCTGGCGGAAAAACCGTGAAAATCGCGCTCCAGCCTCTAAGGAACTATACCAATTTTTCAGGGTCTGTGCACATTATCGTTCTTAAGCTATGTTGAAAATTGTAGCCCGGCTACGCCAACTCTTCCTATGAAAATGAGACGTTTAGTTCCCTCGCGGTTGGCCGCTGGCGGAAAAACCGTGAAAATCGCGCTCCAGCCTCTAAGGAACTATACCAATTTTTCAGGGTCTGTGCACATTATCGTTCTTGAGCTATGTTGAAAATTGTAGCCCGGCTACGCCAACTCTTCCTATGAAAATGAGACGTTTAGTTCCCTCGCGGTTGGCCGCTGGCGGAAAAACCGTGAAAATCGCGCTCCAGCCTCTAAGGAACTATACCAATTTTTCAGGGTCTGTGCACATTATCGTTCTTGAGCTATGTTGAAAATTGTAGCCCGGCTACGCCAACTCTTCCTATGAAAATGAGACGTTTAGTTCCCTCGCGGTTGGCCGCTGGCGGAAAAACCGTGAAAATCGCGCTCCAGCCTCTAAGGAACTATACCAATTTTTCAGGGTCTGTGCACATTATCGTTCTTGAGCTATGTTGAAAATTGTAGCCCGGCTACGCCAACTCTTCCTATGAAAATGAGACGTTTAGTTCCCTCCCGGTTGGCCGCTGGCGGAAAAACCGGGAAAATCGCGCTCCAGCCTCTAAGGAACTATACCAATTTTTCAGGGTCTGTGCACATTATCGTTCTTGAGCTATGTTGAAAATTGTAGCCCGGCTACGCCAACTCTTCCTATGAAAATGAGACGTTTAGTTCCCTCGCGGTTGGCCGCTGGCGGAAAAACCGTAAAAATCGCGCTCCAGCCTCTAAGGAACTATACCAATTTTTCAGGGTCTGTGCACATTATCGTTCTTGAGCTATGTTGAAAATTGTAGCCCGGCTACGCCAACTCTTCCTATGAAAATGAGACGTTTAGTTCCCTCGCGGTTGGCCGCTGGCGGAAAACCGTGAAAATCGCGCTCCAGCCTCTAAGGAACTATACCAATTTTTCAGGATCTGTGCACATTATCGTTCTTGAGCTATGTTGAAAATTGTAGCCCGGCTACGCCAACTCTTCCTATGAAAATGAGACGTTTAGTTCCCTCGCGGTTGGCCGCTGGCGGAAAAACCGTGAAAATCGCGCTCCAGCCTCTAAGGAACTATACCAATTTTTCAGCGTCTGTGCACATTATCGTTCTTGAGCTATGTTGAAAATTGTAGCCCGGCCACGCCAACTCTTCCTATGAAAATGAGATGTTTAGTTCCCCCGCGGTTGGCCGCTGGCGGAAAAACCGTGAAAATCGCGCTCCAGCCTCTAAGGAACTATACCAATTTTTCAGGGTCTGTGCACATTATCGTTCTTGAGCTATCTTGAAAATTGTAGCCCGGCTACGCCAACTCTTCCTATGAAAATGAGACGTTTAGTTCCCTCGCGGTTGGCCGCTGGCGGAAAAACCGTGAAAATCGCGCTCCAGCCTCTAAGGAACTATACGAATTTTTCAGGGTCTGTGCACATTATCGTTCTTGAGCTATGTTGAAAATTGTAGTCCGGCTACGCCAACTCTTCCTATGAAAATGAGACGTTTAGTTCCCCCGCGGTTGGCCGCTGGCGGAAAAACCGTGAAAATCGCGCTCCAGCCTCTAAGGAACTATACCAATTTTTCAGGGCCTGTGCACATTATCGTTCTTGAGCTATGTTGAAAATTGTAGCCCGGCTACGCCAACTCTTCCTATGAAAATGGGGTGTTGATACACTCGCGGTGATCAGAAAGCGGGAAAACCGTGAAAATTACCATTTAATGTCATTAGATTGGGATAATTTTTTCAGAGTAAGCAGATATTAGGGTTATTGATGTATATTAACAGTCCGATCCCGATAGGTGACCTTAATCATATAAAAATTTGTTGCTAATTCGTTCGGGTGTTTCCGGTAAATTGGCCGCTAGAAAGTGGCCGCTAACTTCACACAGGTTTTGAAAGTGGCTCTATCAAATGCCCCCTTTGATGTTAATTAATAAACGCTCCTAGTGTTCATTCTTTAAAATGCAACGATCTTTCTATCCTTTCCAAAACTATGTAAAGTGCGGACTTGTTGGATCTCCCCGAAGTATATGCATGTTGATTCGGATGTAACAACCTGAGTGTCGAACTCACGAATATGCCTGTCGCACAATCTTTCTAACGTCTGTAAAAAGAAAGACGTCAAATGGGCCTGAAGGATTTGGCCAAAGAATAATCTCCTCTAGCTGGCTTGAGTATAAAGATGATTTTGACTCTACGCTACTCCCTGGGTGTGTAGCTATGCACAATGCATGCCCTGTACACCTTCATCAGGTGATGTTACTGCCCTGACCCAATTAAAATAGGGTCGAAAGCACCCCATCGTGCCACGGCGATTTGTAAGGGCTGAATGATCGGGTGGCCTAAGCCGTTTTGATCGGGTCTACAATTTCCCAGTTCGTCTTAGTCGGTGTCCGAGCAGTGTGCTCAGTCCACACGTGATCTGATATAGTTTTACTACTTAGTATTAATGGTATTATTGATGCGGTTTCCTCGAAGCTCTCCGTATAGGAGCCATCTTCTCGTAGAACGTTAGGTATACCTAGTTGCTGATTTGGATCTTTGAAGATGAGCTTCTTCAGCCTCGCAGCATGCCTAGTGGACTCAATAAATGCCACCGTAGAAATCCCTCCAAGAGTGTCGTCATCCAACCATTGTCGCACATTTAATGCGTAATGTGGAGTGTCTTGTTGAAATATACAATATGTTCTCATCTTCATTAACTTGATTTTCTGAAGACTGATCAATAATTTACTAATAATTGTGATACGTTTGTCCGGTCAGATTTCCTTCAATAAAAGTTTGCCCAATAATGTAATTTCCAAGAATACAAGCCCATACATTGACCTTTTAAATGAACTGTGCATGATCTTCTCGAACACGCGCGGATTTTTATTGCTCCAATACCTACAATTATTATGTTTGTTGACAAATTCGTTCGAAAAATAACATTATTCATCGCTGAAACAAATATTTTTTACAAAATTTGTGCCATCTTGAATTCTGGAACATCAATTCACAAAACTCGATTCTTCTATGAAATATGTCTTTTCGAAACTGTTGGTAAATTTGAGTTTTATAAGGAAGAAACTTGTTGATTTATAGCACTTTATGTATGGAACTTGGAACTAATTGAAATATTTGTTGACTTTTTTTGAATGTTTTCACCTTTAAGTCGATGTATCCCAAGGTAGAGGGCGCTATTTAAAACTTCAAAGTGCAGGGTAGCTGATGAGGAGGGGGGGTTAAACTTAAAATTTAAATTGCTAGTTTTGAACTTCACCTTTGCTATCTAAACTGACACATTTTTGTTTTTAAATTTATTAAAAAAAATTATTTCGCCTGTTACTTTTGAAATGAACAGCCGGTATATATTTTTATGACAATTTCGTTCATAATAATTCAACCAATAGGATGTTACAATCTCATCAATTTAAACCAATCATAATCTACTTCCTTTGACAATACAGACCACGGTGCTGTATTGTCGCGGCAATACGACCACCGTGGTCTGTATTGTCAAATTTCCATAGTAACGATGGAAACTACGTGAACGCATACTATAAATTATTTGTTGTCAGAAAAAATTTAAATTTTATTTACGAAATTGTCAAACGAATTCCACACGATACTATAAAATTGTCGGTTAATTTTTAAACCATGGAATCTTCGTGTTTGTCGCCATTTAAAATCACCATTCGTGCTAAAGCACTCATGGTGATTTTAAGGGCGACAAACACTCAGTTCCAGTTTCAAAAATTATTGCCGACAATTTGATAGTCTCTTGTGGTATTATATATGACAATCTGATACAGTGACTGTGTAACCCTAAATTGATCCGTATCCTCGATGCAAACTTTAGGCCGCACAGCCAAGGCAATCATGTACTATATAAATGTACCTATTATACTACATATGTACATATATCCTAAATTTATTTGTGTATCTGGTTTATTTCTTCTTCTTATGCTAGTCAGTTATATCTGCAACGTTTAATTGATGTATTATCGTAAGTCGAAGATCCATTCTTCTTAATGCGGCCTTAAGGTCGCACGAGAAAGTTATAGCGTATAGTTCTTTCCATATCTTTTTTTTTTATTGCTTGTCGGAAGGGGGAAAATCTTATACAAGACACCACCAGCCCGTGCTGGGTGGTAGTGTGGGGTCAGCCCACTAAAAACCCCCTCCCGGATGTCAGCGGGTTTCACCTCACGGTATTTCCTCCGCTGCCATCAGCCTAACTTCCCTTCTGCCCTTTTGGGACTTTGCTCTTCTTTGACTGCTCCGGTTAAGTCGCAGTGTTTTGGCGTAGCAGCTCTTTCTCGAACTTTTCTTTCATAATGCGGGTTATCCCGCTCATGATCGTTGCCCATTCCGCTTCCCCCTGAAGCATCTCGCCTATCAGAGAGTGCGGGCTTAAGGTGTTGATGCCCTGGGCCTCTCTGATCTCCTTCCACCTAGGGCATTTGAAGAGGGTATGCCGGGCGTCATCCTCTTCTTCGCAATAGCTACAGGTCTGAACCAGTCTAAAGACTAGTCTAAAGTCTAAAAAGGAAACTAAAAAGGAACTAGTCTAAAGACTGGTTCAGACATGGCTAGTATTTTAGTCCAGTAGCGAGTGATTTAGTATTTAATATACTGGTTTAGTGCTTAGTAGATCTATTTTTCTGGCGAGTAGCCCCCACCACTTGGTGAACACATGCAGGCACGGTAGTTTTATTGTACCTAATAATTAAATTGTAAGCAGTAGGTGTGTATTTATTTTATAAGTTTTGTCGTCAGTTTATTTTTGATAATTGTTATTATTTATTGAGTATGTGCGTTGCTGCTAATGCGGAATGCCTGGTTCGACTCCGGGCTCAGTAAAAACTTTATTCTGACCGTCTCCCGTGGGAAGGCAATGGCAAACCACCGAGGTGTAATCTGCCTAGTACAGCCTCTCTGGAGATGAAGTGTATACACTTCCCGAGGTTCGGAGCCCGCGTTAAGCAGTAGGTTCCCTATGTGTGTGCTAATACTTCAAACGCATAACACATGCATAGGAGAGAGGTCGCCAACGTCCGGGAGACCGGATATGGCACACGAAGAAGAATTGAGTAATAGTCGAAGAAATTATTTAGCAACCTTCGAGATGGACAGTCGTAAACGTCGTGCTTTATTATTAAATAATGTGATAGCCAATATTGGACAGATTATAGTAGAAGCAGTAGAAGATACCCTTGAACCAATAAATTTCAAAGTTTACAAAAAAAATATTTAAGGAAAACTCGACGTTTAACAAGCTCAACTACTAGAAAATGCAATTAATTCAAATTAGTTTTGTATCAACAGGAAATGAAATTGGAGATTTGTATAAAATATTATGTATTTGGTAACTAAATGGAGACTTTCGACTGCCTGATATCAGTTCGCATCCGGTATCACCGTTGGACAGACAGGCGCCAAGATACAACCATAACTTCAGTACAATTATGTATTTTTTTTATACGTAGATCCTTAGATATTAATTTTTTTTGCAATTTGGAAACGACCAACAATCTTCTTTGGCATATTATGTATTTTTATATAATTTAAAATGAACATCTTACAAAGCAGGACACATTCTTCGAAAGCTTCCAACATAAAAATTTGTAAAATTTTTGGGAATTTTATTGCAATGACAAAAAACTCGCAAAAACAAATAAACGACCAATGAAATATACTAAAACAATTGTTTCCGCACGCCAGAAGTGGTGGTGGAACTCTACTAAAGCATAAAAATTAAACATATTGGATCCACTATACTACATCGTTTTACTAAATTACTATATAATTACTATACTCCACTAAATTGTACAGTTCACACACGGTTTAGTAACTAAATTTTACTAAATCACTCACTACTAGACTAATTACTGGCATTGTGTGAACGTGATTTTCTTGATTTTATGGCTACTTGCCTATCTACTAATTCACTCGCTACTGGACTAAATTACTACTCGTGTGCATACGCATTTCTGTACATACATTTATTTACGTAGAATCTTACCATGCCTACTAGCACTTCCGCAACACAAACCGCTAATACGATATAAAAGGCAAGTGTGTGGCCCATTTTTTCAAGAGCTACCTGTATTTGCAACTTATACACAGATAATAATTCTACTCATCTTCGCTTACCCTTTGAATATTTTTACAATAACTATATTCGTCGAATATGAGGTCTCAATCAATCATAACGCCCTACGTACTTTTTTATTTATTTAATTTTAACCATGAACATTTTAACTATACTGAACACAGTTATTAAACGCATACAAATTCTTAATCCAAAAGAAAAATTAGAAAATTATGAACGCAGAGGGGTGATGAAATGAATGAAAAACGAAAGCTTGCGACATGTTTCGCTGTTATTAGAATCTCGTCAGACAAACATAACAAATGAATGAAAGGCAATTGAGAACGTAAAATACAGTTTGAAATTTTAAAAGAAAAATTTAATGGAAAACGGAAAATTGGAAAAAACACACATAATAGTAACTCGGGTATTATAAAGGTTGTCAAAAATTATCAATCGGGGTTCGAAACCTTATATAGAATGTTTAAAAATATGTATTTAAAATTAAACGGTTGTTTTAAAAACCGCCAAATTTTTGTGACTTTTTCTAATATTAAGTACCCAAGGGTTTTGGGGACCGAAATCCTACTCACACCTCCTCGGGGTGGTCCCTGGTAACTTGCGGAGGACCCTCAGAGATCGGGCGCGAACCCCGGTGGATGGGGGAAATCCGCAAGGCTGACGTGAGAGGTAACAACAAGGGGACGAACACCAGTCTCCCCCAACGCCAAGCTGAGGGAAGTCGACCCGACAGCGGTGCAGACCGGACAGACCGGGTCAAGACTCTGCACACCAGGTTGCAGAGTGACGAGCCTCGCGGGCCACTACCTAGTGGCTCCCAACACGCATTAGACCAAAGCGATTTGGGTGATGCCGGGGGGTCAATGCGATCAGCCCGGGCCACGTACTCCGTTGGTGCCCAGCGGGAGCCAGCTAATCCGGTGATGACGGGAGGCCGTAGAAAAACGACCAAGCCGCAGACCATCGCAGACGACAGCGGAAGTAATGCCAAGAAGGTCAATCCCGCTGTCGTCGGGGAGGGGGTTTTAGTCGGTAAGAATCCGACACTACCACCCCAGATCATCGGGGTGGTGTCTTTTGAAGATTTCCCCCTTCCCTGCATTAAAAAAAAAAAAAAAGTACCCAAGGGTTAAAACGTGCTTCTATGCGTGACCGGTTGTATAGTACATGAAAAAGACCACCGCATTCTTTGTTTCATACACGTTCCGTATGTACAATCAAAGGCACCATGTAGTTATTTAGTATTGGCGATTTACCCTACCGTTGGTGGCGCCACTAGAATGTAAACAATGGCCGACAAGCTACGTATTCGTGAAATAAATTTGAAAGTAAACACAACAATTTACATTATTTACTCGTCTATTATTCATAATATCACACAGTAACAATTTCTTTAAATTATAAACACACGTTTTAAACGTTAACAACTGACAACTGATCGCATGTTATACGTAGCATTCTAACTTAAAATTCTACCGCATGGTGGCGTGTTGCTAAATGTAAATCGCCAATAGTATATCGTCGCCGTTAAGTCAAAACCTCGTATCTCCCATAATTAGGACGTTAGCTGGTAATGGGTTAATATCTTGTATTTCACTTTTTTATAAAAGCTGAGATTGAAATTGAAAATTTTACTCGATCTGCGTGTTTTTCAGTCTGCTGTGATACTGAAATATTGTTTAACGCTGAGGTTATGTAAGTTCTTGGAACTTAGAACGCTAAACGGGGTCCATTTCAACCTTACATTAAAATTTCACTGAAAATATTCATATGTTTAAATTTTTTGTCCTTAATAATTCCATCGGTAAATATAAGATTTGCTACTCCATCGCTACCCATAACAACCCCAAAATAGTGACTGCAGTATTCACTTGTTTACTTGGCTAACTGGCTTTGGTCAGAGAAAATAACTTTTGGCCATTATTTATAAATTTTTTACTTAACTAATTATCCTGGTTTCCTTCATACCATGCATGCATCAAACCCATGTCATTTCAAGCATCTACGATATGTTTTGGCCGAAACTGTTTTTTGAAATTGTTCATAAACGATGTTGTTATATTTCTAGCACCAATAAATGCCGGGAGAGTATTCGCACTCTGTATTCAGAAAACAATAAAATCATTTTCAAAGATTTAAAAATTTGGCAAAAACGGAAAAGAGATATGTACATAGACATGAAACAATTAAAAGAACCAGAGATCTACGACATACTCGTAGTAAAAAAAAACTAAACGAAGGATTTCGAAAGCTAAAGGAAGGAGTAAGATGTGAAGATATAGATAAAATCTGGGCAGATATACATAAGAAAAATAGAAATAGAACGAGTACATTAATATATTAAGTATTACTATTTGGGTTGTTGGCTGAATGATCAGTGCAACCATTCTCGAGAAATAAAATGTAGAATAGAACAAGCAAGAAGCTGTTTTCTTAAGATGCGCAACGTTAAAAGAATGTTAAAATCTCATAGGTAGACAGAGTAATAAATGAAGAGCTTTATGTGCATATGGGAAAGGAGAAAGAGGTGCTGAATACAGTCAAATGGAGGAAATTGGAATATCTAGGACATTTCCTGATGGGGGAAAAATATAGGGGTTAAAGACTGATATTACAAGGAAAACTTCAAGGAAGAAGCATTTCCTGGTTGAAAAACTTAAGCGAGTGATTTAATACCTGCACAAGGTCCCTATTTATAGCCACTGCAGATAAAGTCAAGATGGACATGATGATAGCCAACTTCCAATGTGAAGAGGAACTATGAAGAAGAAGAAGAAGTTTACCGAAGAATAGCTATTTACGTATAAGTAACAGAAAGAGATCCATTTTGAACGAGATTGCTAAGATGAGTTTCAAATGGATTGTTTCTGTACGCATTACGTATGCTATTTTTTCTCCAGGATTAAGTCCTAAACGAATAAATAAAAGAAAATGTACCACAAAAAATCAAAGGAATACCATAAAGTTACATTTAATCATTTAAAAATTAAAATATTAATTATTACAAATTAAAAACCCAAAACAAAATGAAAATTCAAACGAATGTATAAATAAATACAAATACGTGAAAGATAACAGCTAGACCGATAATGCAGACAGCACCGGGGATTCACACAAAGAAATGCACGACAAGAGACATGACAAAGCAAACTATATATAATGACAAAGAGCCCAATATGCCTGAGGCGGTAGCAATGACCTTTAAAGTAAAAGTGAACTTTTACTGTAGCTATGTACTCTGTGACCCGTATGTATTGATACAACTTTTGCAACTGTTAAAACTTTATTTTGCAGAACAAAAATGAAAAATTTTTTTAATCGCAGTAGCCCGTTAGGATGTTTTGACATTATATAAAACAAAATATTCTCATATAGTTTGTTATAGTTGCTTCAATGAAACATGACAAGTCTACGCGACATTATTGTTAATAAATTTAAATCAGGTGTAACTAGAGGTGATATTTTTCGGCAAGTAATGCATTTAAAAGTGACTCGAATTTATGTTTATCGTACTACAAAAAGACTTATGGACACAAGCCCTATTGAAAACCGAAAAAAACCGGAGGAAAAAATCAGGCAGGACACCATAAGCAATTAAGATTGTACGTGAACGTATCAGACGGAATTGTGACCGCGCGGCAAGGAAAATGGCTCAAAATCTTCAAATAAACCGCGAATGTCTTTGAAAAATACTTCGTGGAGACCTTACACTAAAGCCTTACAAGAAAAAAAAAGTTCATGGGCTTACAGATGCTACTGCAGTGAAAAGGTTCGAAAGAAGTAAGATGTTGTTATCATGATGGCACGGTGGTGACGAAATAATATTCTCAGATGAGATATTATTTATTTTACAAGCGACCTACAATTCTCAGAACGATAGGATCTGTATTGATTCGCTTAAATATGTTCCTAAAAACAAAAAAATATGTTTCACGTTTTCAAAATGCATAATCGGAAATGGTTTGGGGTGCTATATGCAAAAGAAGACTCTGCCACTGCTATTTATAGAAAAACGGGTTAAAGTGAATACAAAGTATTATTTAGAAGACGTTTTACAAAAACATATGTTACCAGCAGTTCAAAAATGTATGGTGATGAATATTATTGCTTCCAGCAAGACGGAGCCCCATTGCAATCCGCTGGTATAGTGTAAGCTTGGTGTCAAGATAATTTGACTGATTTTATAGCTAAGAATGAATGGCCACCAAGCTTACCATACTTAAATCCTCTGGATTTTTCCATTTGGGGATATATTATGCTACAACAACTTAATCATAACAAATATCGAAATCTGGAAGAATTTAAGCAAGTTATATCAAAATATTAGCATTAATACCACTTGATATGTAGCGTGCAGCTTGTAATAGCTTTGAAGAGAGACTCTGATTAGTTGTGAAGGTAAAAGGCAAAGTAATTGAATAATTTTTTGTTATACCTAATCCTACTTATAATTCCAATGTATCATCAAAAAAAAAGTTAAATTAGTTAAAAACTCTTGAAAATATAGCCAAAATCATTTGTATCAATACATACAGGTCACACTGTATATCGAGTTTCACTTTTTTTTATCCCATTATAAGCATAATATAAAAATTTACAATACAAAACTTGCATCGTACGAAAAACGCCCACTTTCGAATCTAAAAATAACCAAAAAAAAAGACGCTTTCGCGGTATCCTGGAGAAATAGTATATTATTCTCCGAGTCTCGTAAAAATAAAATAAGATATTTTATCGCAATCTCGATCCGTAAGAACCAAAATACAATAAATAAACAAATTTGGAGGAAGTATAATTAAAAACAGACATAATTAAAATATTGCAACTATTTATAAAAATATGATGCAAAAATAACTGGCTGAAGACCAGCAAAAAAGGCGTAACAATGTAAGCAAACACTATACAATGTAAAGAAAATACATTATACGGGGAAAACGCTACTAAGAAAAGTAGCGTAATCAGTTATCTAATGCATACCAAACGATAAGCGCGGTACATCTTTGTTAAGCCGCAAGGTCGTTGCAAAAATAACTTTGTGAAGTGATAAGCATATAAAAACGAAGGATCTATTTACGAATAATGCAAGATGATTACAATACAAAATACTTTCGCTTTTAAATAACCAATGTAGTTATTGAAATTAACTTTAATTAAAGATATATTGATCACGTTAATTCAAAAGCAAATATAAATAAAAATTGCAAAGTGAACATTAAAATCTCCCAAGACGAGTTAATGAGCTCTAGACAAAAATTATTTATAGCAACAGATAGCCGGGAAGGAACACCTGCTTACGCATAGTCTGTACAGCGCGCTATCTGCTCACTTACGGATCGAGTTGCGATAAAAGATTTTATTGCTTTTAAATGCAGAGTGCGAATACTTTTTTCCCGTACTATGTGGATTTTTTTAAATTTCACGCACTATTAATTTCCATCCCGTTTTGTTAATAGTTTATGTCATCCTGTGTTGTCCGCATTACTTTCAAAATTTCGTTTCTTTATTTTTTTTAACCAAAATTTGTACAATATCTTGACCTCTACTGATTATTTCCCTAATTGCACGAAAAGTTGAAATTATGTATTGTATGGATTACGTAATAATTATCCACACAACTCTAATAGTAGGGAAATCCCCGATATTAATCCATTTCCAGAAATTAAAGATGCAATAAACATAATCGTGCTACGTTTCCTAACGTAGGACTTTTATTGCACTTGTTCTTATTTTAAAAATAAACTCCTTCATAATGTATATGGGTACGTACATACGTGGGTACGTACTATCATTGGTACTATTATCATTGAGTCTATTATGGTACTATGTTGTATGTATAATAAAAATAAAAAGCTTGCGATCAAGAGCCACACTACTGACCAGCGCCGTAGCAAGGGTGATGCGACTGAGGCTTTTGCCACAAGCACCATCGCAATGAGGTCGCTAAACCTTGACAAATTTTCAAAATGATAAGAATCTTTTGGGAGGGGGTCGCATATATTGAAATTTGCCTCAGGCGCCAGAAGAGCTTGCTACGGCTCTGCAACTGACCGCAAACGACTGTGAGTTGAAACAATATTTTTATTTTGTCGTAATTCGTTTGTAAGGACCTCTGTGCACCATAATAGCTAATTATAAATCAAAATTTTATTTTGTGTTACCGATAAAAAATAGTTCAATAATTAAAATTGCTCATTATACTACATTACAAAATAAAGCGTATAGACTTTGAAATAATAATGTATTGAATGACGTAGGGTAGGTATAATTACATTAATTTATCATTGCACATTTTATTTAGATCAGTCACTTTGTAAGTGACTTGTGAAAAGTGCAAATTATTTCGGGGATTTCCCTACGTTTTTATCAAAACGAATGAAAATTATATAATACGACAAATGAAATAAAATCTTAAGACTAGTGTCCCAAAATTAACATCAAAAGTGTCACAGATAATAATCAATAAACCAATATCTATTCAAGCACTTCGCCGCTTTTTAAAATTACAAGATTATAATGGTCGTATTGAAAGAAAGAAACCATTTATTTCAAAAGTAAACAAATTAAATAGGCTAGAATTCGCGAAAAGGTACCTAAATTCCAGATAAGGTTTTTGGAATAGTGTCATGTTCACTGATGAATGTCAATTTAATTTATTCGCTAGTGATTGAAAACAAATTGTATGGAGAAAGCCAAACACAATTAAATAAAGAAAACTTATGTATGTGGCACCGTGAAACATGGGGGGTAGATCTGTGACTGTGTGGGGACTATGTCCTCAAATGGCATGGGTAGTTTGGAATTCATTGATACTATAATGGATAAGTATACAAATATATCCAGATTTTGAGTAATAATTTACGACTTTCTGCTGAGAAATTGAAACTGCCAGTCGTATTGTATTTTCAACAGGACGAAAAAAAATTTTTAGTACACCTTGTACCCAGCGCCGTAGCGAGCTCTTCTGGCGCCTGAGGAAAATTTGAATATATGCGTCCCCCCCCCAAAAAGATTCCCATCAGTTTGAAAATTTTAAACTATTATTTATTTCTTCAAACGCATAACACATGCATAGGAGAGAGGTCGCCAACGTCCGGGAGACCGGATATGGCACACGAAGAAGAATTATTTATTGGGTTTTGTCGAGGTTTAGCGCCCCCATTGCGATGGCGCCTGAGGCAAAGCCTCGGTCGCCTCACCCTTGCTACGGCGCTCCCTTAGAGTAATGAAACCAAATGGATGCTTATCAGGAACTCATTTAGGCTGCCGGGACCGGGGGGTCTGGAATACCCCCCAGGTACACTTAATTTATTGCGAAAGAAAAACTTTCACTTTTATGTCCCTCGGTATTAAGAAGAACGGTACTGGGATAGTTATGAAAAATATCACCAAAAATACCCCCCCTGCCCGATTACAAACAAAAATTGCAAAAGATTCAATGAAAAATAATAAATTCTTATGGTTCCGAATAATGGCAAGTGTACCTGGGGGGTATTCTCACCCCCAGACCCCCCGGTCGTGTAATATCGATTTTTATCGTTGGGAACTTCTGAAGATCTTATATAAAATACGCATAGTATATCAGAATCACCGTTTCCATGGTAACGTAACGGATTACCCCCCTCCCCGAATATGGAGATTATTTTTATCGGTAGGAATTTTTCTTTTCAATTTAAATATATTTGAATAACTGTCGCGATGATGACGTGATAGTTTTACCGGTTACCCAGACAGTTAAAGGGAAATGAAAAAGAACGCGGGGTTGGAATCAACTTTCCTAAAATCCCCAGTCTTATCATTGGACCAAATCTGAAGAGGAGAAAACTCTCTACAAAACGAGGTTTCAGGATTTACTTCAGATATGAAGTAAATCCTGAAACCGTGATTTGTTTTGTTCACCATCGATGGTACAGTTTAAATATACGAAAAAATTATTCAGAATATGTATTATTCAAAACCTTTTTGAATTGTTTTCTCTGGATTTTCTTTTTATTTCATAAATAAAGTCATTGCCACGAAAGTTGACATCTCGTCATAAAAGCATAATCGTCTGAACTAAGCCAATACTCCCTAGTCAAATGAAGTGTATTTTAAAATAAGAATATATTGGTTATCTTTTTTTTTAATTTTCTTTCTCACTTTCCTTTTAGTTTAACAAATTTGAACTTGTCACCTGTCAAACCAAATATAGGTTATGCTGAAAGGAAACTTTTATGTTTTTATTGTCGCTTACCAAATTTATTTATTTATTAAGCAATAGTTATGAACAAATTCAAAATAAGACACAGCATAAGTAAAGGTATACAGCACCTGTGCAATGCAAAAGCAAAACAATGAATGGCAAAAATTGCGATTTTGAGATTTTTGTACCGTTGCGTTGATAATTTCTTTGTCAATCTGTTCAGAGCTTTACTCAAAACTAACTTTTGGCAATTACATTGTTTTGCCTTTTCACACAGACCTGAAGAAAAACAAAATTGTGTAACACCCCACGGCGTTAAAGAGTTGAATTAATTGAAATTTTTCGGATTAACTGCCACCACATCGAAAATTTTTGGTTACTTTACCTGAAACCTGAGCTTTACGATGAACACTCAATTTGGGAATACGTAGCGCTGACCATGATCGAATTTCGGAAGTCGTAGGATGATTAAGATTAAACAACGTCTTAATTATTTCAACAATAAAAAAAAAGAATCGCTCTAATTTAATTATTTATTAATTATCAAACAAAAATAATTAATGTTTTGGACATAAAAATTGTACATATTAATTAGCATTAATTAGCAATAAATAATAATTTTACAACAAAATTTCTCGTATAAAAAAGGTGGAGAATTTAATTCTCTACAAATTTGGTTCTCACCATTTTTAGCGAGAAATGCAAAATACTCCTGCAAATTACAAAACAAAAATAAAAACAAAAATCCAAAATTCCGGAAACAATCAGTCGTAATCACTTTCTTCAGAATCACTGGAGCCATTAGCATGGATGATAAGTTCATCGACCGTTATATCTAAAGCCTTTTCTCGCTCATACCAATCTTGTATTACCTTTTCGGTGTGACAAACACAGTTTTTCCATACTTCAGGAGAACAATTTTCTAATGCTTCATTCCACATATCAATTACGTTTTCATTACCATAACCATCTCTTCCAATGTGCTTGTTGTAGTAAGTTTTACAATGAGCCCATACTAATTCAATTGCATTGAATTCACAATGGTATGGTGGTAACCGTAAAACTTCATGTCCGTGGCTTCTTAATAATTCGTCCACTTCGTAGCGTTTTTCTTTTTTATGTAGTTTAGCTAGAGCTAGCAATTCTGGTTTAAAGCAGGACGGTTTAAATTCAATATTGTTTGCAGTTAACCATGCTGCAATATTTGGTTTTGTCCATGCCGAAGTAGGCATTTTTTCTACTACAGTAGAATGATACGATGCGTTGTCCATAATTATGAGAGATGGTTCTTCTAAATTGCATATTAATTTTTCAGCAACCCATTTTTTAAACAGTTCACCATTCATTTCACCGTGGTAATCCTCTTTTTGCGATTTTGAAGCAAACACTAATGAGGTATTATTAATAAATCCAGATTTTGACCCAGCGTGAAGTACAATGAAACGTTTTCCATCATAACCTTCAGGTTTCCTAACGCTTTTTGTAGAGCCATCTTGCCACGACATTCCAGGATTACCTTTAGAAAAAATCCATGTTTCATCTAAAAACACGACATCACGTTGAAACTGAGAATTTAAATTATTTCTATAATTCTGAAAAAAATGAATTCGATCTATTGCAATACTGCTTTTTTCGACCAATGCTCTTCGATTATTTTCTTTAGCAAATTTAAAACCAATTTCGTGCAAAACACGATTTAAGCTCCTGTTGCTTAGTAAAATATGCAGCTGTTCAATCTCCTTGTTTAACAAAGCAACGGTTAAATGTCTTTCTGCAAAAAATACACAAATTACATTTTGTGTTAATTATAAATGACAACGAAACTTACTTTGACTGTACATGTTATAAATTGTGTTTCTAATGTTCATTTTCGATGATTCTGGTAAATCGCTAGTTTTAACTTTCCTACGTTTTCGGTTTTTACCGGGACTTGATAATTCTGGATTTAGTGAACTACGGTTTCTAATCCGGGCAACAGAAGATACACTGATTCCTAAAGCATTGGCAACACGCTGCAATTTATAAAATATTTTATAAATATAAAATTAATGTAAAGTAATCTTTTTATATTCACCTCTTGAACACACTGTAATGGAATTAAACTGCCCCCGTGCTGTTTTTCAAGTTCAAAATAATTTAATAAATTTAAAATCAACTGTTGCGATTGAGATTTTAATGTTCTTCCACGTACAGAACTAGACATTTCGAGAGTTCTGAAAAGAACTAATTTTGTATTTTGACTAATTTTGACAAGCTTAAATCCACAAACCGAAAACTTAAACCACGAAAACTCCAAACTTCAAAAATACTAAAAGTGACAGAAATTTTATATAAATTACTACGCGAATCAAATTCTTTTTCCGGTACTAGTTACGACATGCTATGAGTATATCTGTCTTTTACTATCGTCTAACAAACGCAACAGCGTATGTCGTTACTGGAAACACGTGCAATATATTTTCGTGCTTTGTCATATCAATACAAAATGACTGGTAATGCTCATAAGCAATACGTCGTTGCTATATTCAGTCAATCTATGACGAGACGTCTTCTTTCATGGCAATGACTATACTTAGTATGATGTACGCAAATTTTGTTAATCTGTTTTATAGAGAATTTTGTACTCTTCAATTTTGATTTGGTGATAATTTTCTCTAAAAATGAAGATAAGCGAGTTATAGGCGAAAAACTACTGTAGAGGATTAAAATCCCCACTTGGGGAAAAGGCCGGCAAGGAATTTTAGGCGATGTTACAAATAAAATCGCGGTAAAATTTTCGAATTTAGTCAAATTTGAATATGTGCACCTCCCCCCCCCCCGAAAGATTCTTATCTTTTTGAAAATTTTAAACTATTATTTATTGGGTTTTGTCAAGATTTAGCGCCCCCATTGCGATGGCGCCAGAGGCAAAGCTTCAGTCGCCTCACCCTTGCTACGGCGCTGCTTGTACCAAAACAACTGCAGATACCCCCACAATCACCTGACCTAATCCCCATCGAACATTTATGGAATGAACTAAAAGCAAAATTGCTTGAACAATGGGGTAAAATTTCATCATAAGTGACCAAAAAGTTGGTGCAATCAATGTCCAAGCATCTACAAGCCGTCATAAATGCAGAAGGTTACCCAACGAAGTACATATTAATTTCAGAATTATGATTTATAATTAACTACTGGTTCATATGCTCTGTTCATTATATGGAGTTTAATATCTTCATTTATATGTTCACTGCAGTGGAGAGTTCACTATACATGGTGTTCACACTACCGAGACTACTGGTACTGCAATTAATTAGAATAAGTGGGCACTAAACCTGACGTATTCTTATAAACATCTCCACTACAGACCTTAACTCATAAGAATAGTTCTACTGGTTGTATTTCTTGTTTTAATAAACATTTTCTTCAGCAATATACACCCTGAAAATTATGCCTGAAAACAGTGGCGTATTTACTTATAGTCCGGGAGGCAGCGACATAAATTTTGCACCAATTCCTACAAAGCTGATTTTATCTCATTTTGTAGTTTTGATATGGCAAGTAAACGGAACGGCAGTCTACCACGCCAATATGGGGGCAAACATTAATAATAATTTTTCAAACGTGTAAATAAATAATATGTAAATGCCTTAATCCTATAAGTATGAAACTTTATAGAGTGCTCAATGATACATAAAAATGCAGTATAATGATAGTCTACCGCGTCGGAGGGGAGGCCATCATAGGTCTACCACCCACGCAAGGTGTTTTTTGATCGTGCATTCCATTGCGTCTATCAGGGCTTTGCACCTTTATATAATCGGTAGACTTATTTTCTTAGTTCTCTTATAAACTAAAGTATTTGAGAAAAAAATTTCAGCCTTGTAGAAATAAGTCAAAAAAGTTAATTTCTGAACACCTTGCGTGGGTGGTAGACCTATGATGGCCTCCCCTCCGACGCGGTAGACTATCATTATACTGCATTTTTATGTATCATTGAGCACTCTATAAAGTTTCATACTTATAGGATTAAGGCATTTCAGCCTTGTAGAAATAAGTCAAAAAAGTTAATTTCTGAACACCTTGCGTGGGTGGTAGACCTATGATGGCCTCCCCTCCGACGCGGTAGACTATCATTATACTGCATTTTTATGTATCATTGAGCACTCTATAAAGTTTCATACTTATAGGATTAAGGCATTTACATATTATTTATTTACACGTTTGAAAAATTATTATTAATGTTTGCCCCCATATTGGCGTGGTAGACTGCCGTTCCGTTTACTTGCCATATCAAAACTACAAAATGAGATAAAATCAGCTTTGTAGGAATTGGTGCAAAATTTATGTCGCTGCCTCCCGGACTATTAGCAATGCACGTACGTTAAATTAAAACCCACTGGAATGCATTCCTGCACAAGCACATGTTCCAACGTTATTTTTGAATTACTAGTTTTTAAATATTGGAAACGGGAAGAATCGCTGTAGAGAGCCAGAGCTCAGAGGGGTGATCTTCAATTTCGACGTTTAAAAAGTAAAAACTGGAATACAATTTTGTTTGACTTTTATTATATAAAAATACAAAGGAAAAATAAATAAATAAAATTAACAGTGAGAGCTTACACATTTAAACTAAAAACTACTTATTTATTACAAACATTTCTTGTTGGATTACCGATTTAATCCTACCTATTGGAATATTACGCGTCAATTTCGATTCCATCCATAGGTATTTGATATACTGCAAAAAATACTTTTCCGCTTTCGACAAGAAACGTTTTCTTAAAATAACTTTGGTGTGTTTAAACGTATGTACAAAAAAACTGCAAAGATCTTCGTCAATGTAATACTTTTTTTTGTACATTTTGTACACTGCTGTAAGTGGTGTATATGTGGGTGCTAACTTAAGTTGAACCAACAAATAAATAAACTAAGACTAGATAACAAAATGAAAAATAACATCAAAAGAAAAATTTTGTCTCGTATCATCCGAGAAACTTTTGAAATATTAAATTTTGCTATTATTTTTTAACCTGCTTGTTATTGTTTATAATCACAGATTTCGTTAATTATTATCTATTTAAAAAATGGGGTTAATTAGTATAAATTTTCTAAACGGCACGTTTTTATATTCCACTAAATACAACGCCCAACATAAGAACATCTTGGTGAGATCCTCAATAATTCTTCTAAGGCATATTTTTTACAATACTACTGGTAAATAATGAGATCAAAAAGTAACATTTCTGGTTATGAAATGGACACTCAGTTAATATCACGTGGGTGTTTTCGATTTTCTCTTATAAGAAATAAACCCACATCGTTGGCAATAGATCAATCAGGTACATCCCTTTGCTTATATTTGCAAAGGGTCCTTGTAACCATTTTTAATGATCCAATCGGTTCCTGGATTAGATATGTTCAAATAAGTTTCGTTTATGACATAAAACATATATACATTAATTTAACAACTACGCAAACTCGCCTAAACTTTTTTTATAAAATTGAAACTAAGAAAAATATATAACATATTAACCGTCAACTGATTTGAGTTTATAGTTTTTTGAAAACTGGGAAAAATTCGACATCGTCTGGTCAGGTATCCTACTTTAATAATTTTCTTCAAACACAACAAAAATAAGACTATAAAGAAAATAATAAAATAACAACTGAAAAAATTTTCGTTCGTTTTCAAAAATCTACACTCTCAACTTCGGTTGGTGTTTCAGGTTGTCCATATTTCGGACTCTGAAAACCATTATCAATACATGAATTTGTGTTTGGTGCGTCAAATTTTCCTTTAGGCAAACCTTTTTCAACTGCGTGGTCTATAAACAGGCGGAGATTTTCTACAATTTCGGGATTTATGCGTAAGAGTGTGCACATATCAAAAATTGCGTTGTTTGTTGATGGCATACGTAGACCCTTCATAGCTGACGACATACATGCCGATGCTAATAAAGAAGGTGCTATTTGGATTAGGTCCGGTTCTGTAACAAAGGAAAAATATTGTCATTACAAGAAAAATTATAAACACGGAATATTAAAAAAAAATTCCTTTTAGTGAGCCTGGGAAATTTCTTTGATTACATTTACATTATCATTAACCGTAACGATTCCATAAATATTTTTATTTTATATATACATCCATTTTTAGATAGCATACGCATTCTTAAGTAAATTTTTTTAAATAATTTTCATGAGAATAATAAATTCTTGTGTTCAATACAGTAGCACGAACCTCAAGGGACTTGAAAATTAATTCATTGAATGCTGTTGAATTTTTGTTCGTAATATCCGAGTTCTATTGTACATAGGTAGGTACTAATTTTGTTAGATCAATTTAAAATTATAATCCGTTAAACGGTTTTTTCGCCCCAAATTTTGGAATCCCAACGGAAAGATAGAAATCGCCAAATGTTGTTCCTTTTATTTTATCCGTTTGTGAATCCCCGAACTTGAAAATATATTAAAAAGTTCATGAGGACATCAACGTTTTTAAAAAGCATTTTTTTGTAACCACTTTTCTACCTCTGGAAGTTGGGGTTCATCGTCACTTGACACCTGACTTCCTATTATGAAATAGTGATAGCTATTTTTGCAAGTTCATTACCATGCAGGTAGGAAGAATTAATTCTAAGCAGGTAAAATATTTCCAATTATCAATTAAAGAACAAGTGAACCAAATTTTAATGGAAAGTTCATGTCATAGGCTAATTATTATTTGTGTAGTAATTATGAATACGGCAGGTGGCAGACAGTCAGGTATGGTGTACCCAGTGCCCATGTCTGTTCATGGTCTGCACCTTGCTTCGATTGCGACATCGTTCGATTACGGTGTTTAAATCACCACGCTAAACATCTGCTGCTGTATGGACCAAAGCGCGATATACAAAAACAAACCACGTGAGCACAACAAAACATGGGTTTCAAAATATACAATTTAAACAAGCTTCGGGAATAAAGACCTCGACGAAATGTGACAAAGAAAATGTCATGAACCTGCGAATATGATTCAAATTTTACAAACTTAATTTTTTTGAAATTTTCAACACGCCAATCTTGACCTTGATTTGAAATATACAAAAAGTTCAACAGAAGTTAATATTATGCCACATGTTCCTATAAAACCACTTTGAACTTCACCTGCTACGCTATAAGAACCAAGTCAGATGCCAGTAGGATAATACAAAAAAAAATAATTATATTTAGAGCAACGAACCTCCAACTTGATATTGAAAGTGACATAATAAAAGTTAAAGAGAAACTTTAAAATTTTGGTGGTTGCACTATGTACTTCAATTAATTACAACAAAATGCTACCCT
Organism: Podabrus alpinus; assembly: GCA_932274525.1. NCBI lineage: Eukaryota > Metazoa > Arthropoda > Insecta > Coleoptera > Cantharidae > Podabrus > Podabrus alpinus. The sequence continues at coordinate 57,932,670 of OW026457.1, read as the reverse complement.
CTGACAAGTTAATGCGGTCCAATTATCTGATTATCTCCGTATCTTCTGTTTCCGGAAGTACAAAAGTGTGTCGTCTTGGAGGAAGTTAAGATAGCTCAACAGGCACACGCCACCACCACCACACGCGAGTTGCTGTTCCGGACCGTTGACTTCTGCGACAGATCGGCTTACTGTTAGAAGACGTTCGTTCCTTCTTTTTACTTTCGATGAAAGTGCAACAGTTGGTTTAACCGGTAACCTAATATCAATTGTTAATGACCACCTGAAGAACCGACTCCTTAAAATAATCGTACCGAAACGCTCCGATACTTAAGTTAAGTAAAAGATATTGGGGAAATTCGATTCAACCTTAGGCGAGTTACCCTAATGAGAATACGTACTAACATAACAAAAGCGACATATGTGCGGTATCAAGAGGTTATTGGACAAATTAAGAATAATGAAACTATTAGAATTCACTTATAAATACATACGCGACAGGGACAACAGGTTTGAAGGGTTCACTATAAAAAAAATTACGGACCACCTGCCCTAACTGGACGATGCACTCCTTGGCATATGTTTCCAGTTTCTTCACCTCCTTTCTTGTTTGTACGAGGAGGAAATGTGAAGGAACTATAATAATACTACTAGAAAATTAATAAAACATGTATAGGGGCAAAAAGAGCGTTCAAACACCCTGCACCTGGCGCGTCTGATATTTACCTAACAAGAAATACTTCCAAGTCGTATTATTTAAATAAACCCCGAAAAAAAAGGAGAAAATTTTCAAATGCGTAGTTGAAGATTTATGGCACCCAAGAAAAATGATGCAAAAAATCAAGATACACGCAAAAAGTTTTGACAATAACGAATATGCAGCTGGAGTTTTATCAATTCCAATCGTCAAAAAAATCTATAATCTTTAAATCAATAAGAGGTGATACACAATTTATTATGGTCCGCTATAATATCGTAAAATATAGCTTAAAAGGGCACAGCCCCTTTGCTCGGGATATTTTGCAAGGTAGCTCGTAACAATAGCTAACTAAAAGTAAGTCACTGTAAAGACGTATTGTTACCGTTTTTGGGGTCCAAGATTTATTGTATACGACCATCCAGACTTTCGTTTTCTTTAAAAAAAAATAATGAAAAGAACGTTTGCTTTGCTATGTCTAACGAATTCCATAATCTGAAAATGTCGTAGTTCGTTTGATAGGGGGTCAATAATTTTTGACTTGGCAAGCGTGTAACGGAATTAGGAACAAAACACCACCGGATGCTTTAGGAAGTGTTGCATTTTCCCCAAGTGTTTTTCGATATAATTCGAAGATTTATAGTTTCGTCAATATGCTTCGGGATAGACGATTTCAAAATTAAATTTGTAACATAAAATTTAATGAAGGTTTGTTCACATTGCACAACTAAATCGCGTGTCCTCATGAAAATATTCTTTGTGGTTTTGAAACAATAGTTTACGGTTGTTAGTGTACAAGTTATTTGATAAAAACATTATTAAAATTTTACATCATATAACTTGAATGGTGGTAGTCCGAACCACATTTTTCAAAATTACCAATTAAATTTTAAAATTAATTAAAAGAAAGCATAAAATTTTATACTTATGAATAAAATTGTATTTTAATCGGCCAGGCATCTTGTATAATAATTATTCACAATTTGATTACTTAAATTAATTTTAATTTATACAAAAGGTTAATAAAAAAAACAGGAAATTTAGGAAACAGTGAAAACAGCGATGCCAGTAATACATATAATTATTGTTTATTTTCAGTTGGTGGCGAGTACGATATTTTACAAACAATCCAGCTGTGAATTTTCTTGAATTTTGACCCCTTGTACAATGTCCAACTGTTAACACTTGGTAGGGTCTTGGAGTATAAGAAACCGAAAATATGTGGTATCGTTATCGAGGAAGGTAACAATGCATATTAATGTTTATAATATAGGCAGATGCAAAACGGTATTAACCCCCAATTGTAAACAGAATCAAGCAGATTTTCTTAAGTATAAATGGAGAGATGAAAAGAAAACTAAGAGGGTGTCGGGGGTGTCTAACATAGTTGGACACGCGACATGTGTGCACGCGTTCCATAAAACTGAGGTACGTATATAAATCAGGAGTACGGTACCTCATGGAGACGTTAGTATTGTCGCAGAAGAATCCCAGCTTCTTAGACGGCACGGGCCAGCCAGGTGTTAAGATTTGTGCACCGGTGACGCAAGCACCCTAAAATCTATTGTTATTGGAATATATTGAAAAGGTCGTAAGGAGTCCCAGACTAAGGAAAAAATCGAGTAAAATGCATTGCGATCTTTTGTTGCAAGAGGGTAAGACGGCCAATTGAAGGGTGAGTAAGAAAAAAAAACACGGGTGGCCGCTGCTGCATTATTCAGAATCCTGCCTGGGGACCCAGACTTGCTTTATGAGAGTTCACGATTATGATTATGCTTTTGTACCAGGACAGGATAGTTTTCTTTTGCTAAGGGGATGGACGCAGACGCTCAAGCTGGTTTTTCACCCTTAAGACGACGCATAGGGTTACTAACCTCCTGCCGTTAGAAACACTTACTACAACTGCCGTTAATGTTAGGGAACGGTATCGTTCTCATTAAATACACGTTTAGCTATTCCCAACAAACTGCTAATTCATGATGGGAATCTATTACTCTATTTTCAAAGCCACCTCTTCCATAGACAAATTTAAAACGCAATTGTAACGAGAACAAACCCTTATTTCTCTGACCCCAAATTCAAGATGAATAAGTTGCAATTTTCATTTTATTGAAAGTCATTTTTTTATCATAATTGTAACTTGCAGATCTGATATCATTTCCAGCTGCGAGTATTGGTCATACCGGAGCATACAGCTGGATCCGGAGTAATAAGGGTCGAACCCCGGAGTCGAGCTTACATTACCTCGTCACCTGACTAAAAATGCTTAGATAACTTTACACCAAATGCGGCAATAAAACACCGTCAACTTCCGAAGTCACTCATGCGCGTCACACCAGTCAACTTTTTGGTAATTGCAATTCCACTATAAATATTTGCCTTTCATCATTAAATTAAATTATAATAGGAATTAAAAATTCCGTGTATTCATTTAGCAAAAATTTTGATAACTAATATTACTGTTTATTTAACTAAAGAAATAGCGATTACTTCATACAAATGCTGTATTGTTCGAAACAACCTACTAAATTTTATTTTTCTTTAAGAAGCAATAATTATCTTATCTGCCGATAATTTTTTGTATTTCGTGGATTATATACGCGAACCCTACCTTTGGACTAGTTTCATCCAGTCTGATAAACATTGTCCGATCCCTTATACTTATCACACCATGTTATAACATCTGTTGGCTAATATAAAAGTTAAAAACTTAAAAATGTTTTATAGCTCAACGAGCACGTGTCACCTATTGTTTATTGAACCATCAAGCCATTTAAAAATGGAGTCGCATTTAAATGTCCAGGTTGCTGCTGCTGCACCTATCGCGAACCACCTGGAGAAGTTTAAATCAGCGCCGCCAAAATAAAAATTAGTAATTCGGGCATCTGTTAGCTAAACAATGTCGAGCATCATAAATGCACACGACCTGAACTGGTCCAACATGTTGCCAATCGCTAACAAGAAGAATTCCATTCGAACTGTACATGAACTCATATAAACATAAAAGAATGAAAGGGTTTTATGCAGACGCTTCTTTGTTTATGGAAATAAAAAAATTAAACACCTTGTCTGGTAACGAGTAGGTGCGTATATTACGCATTAGGTGTGCATTATAAAGAGTTTGGTTGTACAATTAGGTTCACCTAACACCCTATCGGAATTAAAAAGCTTTACACTCCTACAGTATTTGATCGTACTTTCCTATCGTTATCCATCTACAGCTGTTGGGGGAACCTGATAAACCAGGGATTCGTGGACATGTGCATTACTTTACTTTTGCAGCTGTACTATCACTTTATTTACCTATTTTTTATTATCGATTAAGAGACTTATTATGGGGAAATTGTATTGGTCACTCAATTCACCTAATTTTAAATCAATGCTTACCTGTGTAACATATTGAGACCAAAGTGTGGGCATGGCGACGTAAGTAGGTACTCTCACTTCCCCATGAGAACCTTTCGGCGATTTGGTCGATATAATCAAATCCGGTAATCGATGCAGCATTCCATTGTAATTTCGAGAGTACGAGTATTTCCCAAGCCTGAAACAAATTAAAATTCGCTATTAAAAATGCGGCAAGAATAATTGCACCAAATTATTGATAACTCGTCCTATTGTAAGCAACGACCGCAAACGACATTTGAATAAATAGTGCGGTTTGGGGATGACAAATAGATGTCGTGAAATTTGGTTACACAAATCGCAACCCTATATAATAACAATACACCTAGCACATTGTGAGAATTTTTTCTAAAATGTCTAGTCAGACAGAATATTGGGGAAACCGTCGAGGGGCATTTCGTAGAAGTTAGAAGAACAATACATTGGGATGTTGTAACGACTGTGGGAAAACGAAGAAGTTTCGTTAACAAGTGGTGGACATTATTGGTGAATATAAAAATGGCGCTCCCGCGCTTTTAACTGATAAATGCACTACATCCGAAAAAATTTAAATATTATGGCTTGACAAACCGAAAGGGAAAACGAAGGAGACGTTTGAACCAAGTTGGTGGAACGCGCGGGAATTTTTACGAGTGAATGTGCCACCGTCTGTCGTCGAATTTACGCTACATGAATGAGAAAGAAAGGCCCTTCAGGAAGTTCAACTGATAATTGACCTACGTGAAGACGTTATAACCAAATTGAATATATGTTATTACGTGTTTACCTAGCATGACCACACAGGATCACTTACGTAATTTGATTTTTTACAAAACTAACAGGTATGATATTTCCTGAAATCATTACCTAGAGGTCCAAATGCATGGAAGTAGTTGAAATGCCTTTCAAATTTGATTCTATTGTAAGTGAGCTAATTAAACAATGCAAAAATAACACAATAACACTAGGTGGGTTTCGAAAATAAGCCCCGAGTTAAATTCCCATACGTACTACCTACAAATAAAAATATATCAACAAGTTAAATCTTTCAACCCTCATTTCGCATTACACAAACATTTCAAAACGAGATCACAAACAGCCTCAAAAGCTGAAAGTGTGAGAAAATAGAGCGATGTAATAATAAGGGGACAAATTCCGATACGGGACTCGGACAGAGGACGGAATACCTAGGTCTTACAACGACGAGGGTTTAAAATAGGACCGGAACCGAATAAAGAGAATCAAGATGTTTAAAGATTCTACGACTTGTTCCCCTTATTGAGAGGAAATAATTAACATACGCATAAATAAACCTATGGTTAATCGGTAACACGAATAAATAATTGCACGTTCTTATTTAAACCTTATAAAAAACTGTCTGGCTCAAATACAATGAACGAAAAAGAAGGTCCATTTTGATATCTAATATTTGTAGGTACCTACATCCGGTATCGAAAGGATGCTCATCATCTACGTATAAATGCACTCCAAAATGTACAATGAAAACTTTTTAAAAGTGTTAAAGATGCAGTTAAAAGAACTTATCACGGAAGGTGAAGATTTATTACACCAATAATACCGGCATGGATCGTCATATCAATAATTTATCAATATTGATAATCTAAAGTCTAGACCCTCCGATAAATTTAAATAATCCTAATCTTAATGTAAGCTAATTCAATCGTGTCTGTGCGTTTTGTAATAAAAAGTACCAAAAAAGTAAATTATGGATATATTGTAAAATAATCGTAAGGGCATAATTGAATTATAAACACTCCACGATTAAATTAGTGTCAAGTATTTCATTCTAGTGATTATTAAATTACAAAATCATAAAATCAGGTAAAACTTTAATTCGGACCCATTAAATAAAAAAATTCTTGGAAAAGTCTAGCCCAAAGCATAAAAGTAATAGGTTGAGGGTATTGTACTGATGAGGATTAACAATTCGAACCCTTTGTAAAATGAACCAAGATTTGTTCACCGAACTAATACTGAACAATGCAACTGTTTTTTTGCTGACACCCTCCAAGATCTGCAGATTTTTTGGTGTTTTCATTTGAGCAGGATTTCTAAAAGTCCGTATCCTTGATTTATTTTAAAGTTCAAGGATTTCTTCTCCAAAACCGTATTATAATGCAAAAATATTAAAAATATATTCTCAAAAAGATTAATGAGAATGCATACATTCTTGAACTAATACCAAAAATTTTAATAAAATCCAGATTGAACGAAATATTAAGAATGTGCGGGTCGGGGGGGGGGGGGGGGGGGGGGGGGGGTGGTAAAAATTGAATTGACAAAATTACATAAGACGATAGCATAAACACTGATGTTGCAGTAGCATTTATATTATCAACATCGGGCATACTTAAACAAAGAATTAGAAAAAAAAAAGAATTGAAAACGGTTCTTTTTATAATTCAAATTTGCCATATAATGCAAACATTTTGAAAAGCCCAAGGCCCTTATTTGGTCATCTATTTTAGAAAACCACTAACGTCGTAGTTCGGGGGGGGGGGGGAATTAATAAAAATTAGAAAACAATAGCTTACTCTTCTTCTTCAAGTGCCGTAGGCAACTTCTCTCCTGTGTGGGTGTGTTGTGCGTTTAAAGTATTATCACACACATAGGGTACCTACTGTTTAACATGGGCCCCGAACCGCGGGAAGTGTATATACTTCATCTCCAGAGAGCCTGTACTAGGCAGATACACCTCGGTGGTTTGCCAATGCAAAAATTTAATGAAAATTGTAATATATAATTACAATATTTAATTTATTTGCTTGCCTGTAGGCCCTCCACATCAAAAGATCACACATCACTTGGCATCAAATCCTTTTGAATTTTTAGAAGACCGTCTTTGATTTCCCGAATAATGTTCAACTTTTTGGTATATTGTGATCTTCTAGAATTTCGCATCATACGTAAAATGATGTTCAAAATTGAAATAAAAATGTAGTAACTTTTTTCAAAAATGAGAGAATATGCCCAAATTATCGTAACCGTCTATGAAATTTTTATGAGCATAGCAGAGTTGTAAGGGATCAAAAGGATGCCTAATAATCGAAAATCGACCAGAGCAGATAAAGAAATGATCGTCAAAATTGCAGTAGGAAATTGATCAAGCTTTTCCATTCCATTCGGAATATTGTTTCTCTGCAAAGTCTTCACGATCCATTTTTTGAAGTGGATTTACTATCAACTTTGAATGTTGATGTTCACCGGAGGGCCGTGCTAAGAAATTCAGGCAAGTCCGCGATTTGAACTGATTGAATTTGAACATTGAACTTGAATTTCTGCGCTGTAACTCAACCAGCGATTACATGAAACCACCGCTGTGCTGTCAGCAGTAAAAAATAGTGGTAATATTATGTGAAATCTAACTTGAACCAAAAATCAAATTTTTAAATCTCCCCCCCCCCCCCTAAGTAGCAGTTTATATCATTTCTAACATGTCAAGCGGAAGCTATAGAAAAATACTATTTTTTGGAAGCCAAAGAAACTTAAATCGATCGATTCATAGATGACACAGAAAAAGTATTCTAATACTCGTATAAACATCGGCAATTTTTTATTCTAAATCTTTTTTGAATAACGGGATATATTAAAATATTCTTACCGGGTTCCGGTACCAACTGACCCCCCCATGATCTAATAAGATCAAAACAACTGTATTTAACTTTGGTTGTTCAATTTTATCCCTCCCCCCCCCCCAGTTTCATCATGTTCGTGTTTTTCTATTCTTGGAATATCTCTAATTAACGTCTTTAGCACCCATGTTGAACTGTAAGTCCCCTATGGGTGAGGAAATACTTCGCATGCATGCCACAGATTAACAACTTAGTCATCAGATCCCAATATTAATTTTTGATGGTAATACAAAAATGGCACACAATTTAGAATTTATTTTATAATCAGTTAGTAGAAAACCTGGGAAAATCAATGCAATAATAACAAAAGCAACGCGGAAACGGGATGTTTTCGTTATTAAATTTTATGACTGCAAAGAATGGCAAATAAAGCACGTAATCTACAGTGGAGCTTGCATAGCAAATCATATTTATGGCGTCGCCGATCTTGGAAATTAAATACATACGAAACCATATCATTGTAAAAATTACGACTCGTTACAAATAACATTAAATAAAATTGCATCGGCAGAACCAAGATTTATTTTTAAAAACTTAAGATAAGGCAGCTGAAAATGTATTGTAAATAAAAAATTAGGATGATTCGAGATCAACATTGGGCGCTTTCTACATATTTTATACATTACAGATTGTGCACCTGCCCTCTACAGACTGAACTACCATCAGGAATTTCTAGATTACAATCGAACCAAACTTGAACTACTTAATCAGACTATCTTAATATTTCCTCCAATGAAACAATGAAAGTGCTTCAAGTCCAAAGACACGAAAAGGATGTTCATAATTTGGAAACAAAAAGTTGAGCTTTCGGTGATGACAATGCGTCGTGCTTCCGGCAATAATATTTATCTTCAAATCTAACCCGTGGCAGGTTTCATAATCTTAGATTAATACAAATGATTGGCGCTTTCTTAAACGAAGGCATCTTACCGCAAATTATCGTGTAGATGTCTTTAAAAGACCTTACCAAAAAGGGTGGTCAACCACCTTGAATCCTTTTCCCGGATACCAAAATACCCATCATCTTACCACAGCGATTAATTTTTTCAACACACGCAATGTTAGGAAAAAGTTTCCAATTATTCAAACGAAAAGTAGTACCAATGCAAAACTAGAACCGCCAATAATTATTTGGGCTAGTGGCGCTTAATCATCGATATGTCTAGCTAACGTTGCAAAACATAACCGAAAACAGGAAGTTCCTGCTTACATATTATCGTTTTAAGTCGCCACCATGGCGACAGAAGACGATACTCGAAGAAGAACAATGTTAAACTTACCGAAATTTGACTGAAAGTTATACTGTAGTCTGTATATGCACACAACAAATCAATTGCCAGGACTGTGCTGCTGCGAATTTTAGAAGCCAAAAGTAAACAAGTAGCCCCCAAAAGTTGAACCTGTTGGCGTTTGATGGGGCACACACATAGAAAACGATCCATGTAATTGATAGCCAAGGGAAAGACTTGTTCTTCACACATTTGCTCTTCACAAACCTGCAATAATGAAATTTGACATAATTAGCAAAAAATATTGGTAAACAATAAAATATTCAGGATCAAATCTTCAAGTTCCAAACTTACCTCCATCATCCAAGTTGCAACCACATTCCTCATGTAGGGACGAATTTCACTTTGAACTTCCAAGAAATAATTACAAGTCGGCATATATCTTACTTCGTCTTTCAGTAAATTTTCTATAACCCGGTAGTCGCCAAAAATGTTGGGATCCCTTTTAGCAAAGTTGCAACCGGCGGAATTTTCGTTACACGAAATATCCATTTTCGACATCGTAATTTGTCACGTTCACTTAATTAAATAAAATCACGAGATGCCACTTGTTAAAACACCAAAATTTCTTATACACACCACGAACAACAGACACCAAACTACAACACAACGTTACCACTCCAATGCAGGAGTAGCAATGTCGGCGATGTCAACAATCGCTTCAACTTCCAGTTATCTAATTCGTAGTGGTAGGGATTAGTAAGGGTATTTTTGTTGTGTACCTACAAAAATTTACCTGTACGAATTAACATTGCCATCTGCCACTTTTCTTCTTGGTTTTTTATTCTTTCACATACGATTTCGTTTTTAACAAAATAAATTTAATTGTACAAAAAAAATACTAGGAAGTAAAATAATGTAATCATTTTACAAATTTATCTTTAATTTAAATGAATCATAAAATTTCGAGACAGACTAATTAATTTATTTTTAATATTAATTTTTTACATTTTCAGAATTAATAAGACAGTGGCGTAGTCAAACTGTCAAACATTAACACGAATGTCAAACGGAATAAGGTAGTTGTAAACCTTCATTTTCCAACTAAAAATAGGGGCGGGTCTGCTTAGAAGCTACTGAGCTGAATTTTCGACTTCCGCTCTAAGAAAAAAAAGGTCAATTAGAGGTCATAATTGTTCGGCCTCACTGAGGGGGATCGCGACCATACTTAAAGGTCGTGATCTACTACTTCATACATAATTATGATATTTTCGGGCGCGTACACAAGGAGTAAGTGGTCCGGATCGCTCCTAAAATTTTATAAATGTACAAAAAGAAAAGATTATTCTGATTCACTTTTTATAAGTAAAAATAAATTTAATAAAAATAACTCGCTACGCTGTGCGCATTTTTAACCATATACACCGAGCTTACAAATTAATTCACAGCTTGCCCATATCTTAATATCCATATCCAAAGCCCAAAATCCTTCTTCCTTATCCATATTCATTAATATGGAATCTATATCCAAAACCCTTATTATCTCATAATAACTCTTCTTCATCATCAGATGGGCCATCATCATGGCCATCTCATTTTGTTAGCTGTTGCCCGAAACTATCCTGCGGACGTCATTCCGGTCCACTGCCTCAAATTTTGCAGCCAAGATATTCTTCGTCGTCTGGGTCCCCTTCTATCTTCAATCTTTCCCTGTAAGATCAGCTGGAGTATGGGATACTTGTCATTGCGCATTACGTGACCTAAATATCGGAGTTTTCTATCTTTTACTGTCCTTATTATTTCTTTGTCTTTTCCCAATGGTTTGCAACTCTATGTATCCACGTTATTCTTAGCATACGTCTGTAGCACTACATCTCGAACATCTCCAGGCGTATGATCGAGTCTTCCGTCAGGGTCCACAATTCAACGCCATACAGAAGGACCGAAAATACGTAGCATTTCAACACTCTTGCTCTAATGTGGATGTTCAGGGTCATGTTGCAGAGTACTTATCTCATTGTCATAAATGTGGATCTCGCTTTCACTATTCTGCTTCTGATTTCATTGGCATGATCCCATCTGCATTCAGTGATGTGCATTCAGTATGTAAAAGATGTGACATTTTGTATAGTCACTCCTTATGTTGTATGACATTGGTCGTTGAGATTTGACGTCTTACTGATCACCATGACTTTCGTTTTTGCTATCTGGAGTCGCAGCATATCTAAGGTTGTTGATTATTTCTTCGTTCACTATTATGCCTTCCGTGGATTCTTCTAAAGCTTTTCCGCATATATTTTCTGCATATTTATACAGGGTGTCCCCGTGACCGTGGAGAACCTTTGAAGTGGTGATAAAGGACACTTTTCTAAGACAAATTCTCAAATAAATTTTTTGCCCAAGTCTAATCCCTTGGAGGGTACCTCCCTTTAAAGCAATTTTTTGAATTTCTGGTTTCAAACGGCCATAGCTCCGATATTATTGATTTTTTAACGTTAACGGATTAGAACTTTTTTAAAGATCATTTGCTTGTGTACAAATTAGGTTATAACCCCTTATCGTCTAGAATCAACGGATTTCGAGTTATAAATTAAATTAAGGGAAAAAATGGTTAAAAAATGCAGGTTTTTCTTTTTTTAATTTTCTTGCGAACCCCGTATCTCTTAAACGAAACGTCTAAGAGAAAAACTAATGACCCACACTAGATAGGGAATTTAACGGGCTACAACTTTCGTCAAATAAATTTTTTTGGGAAATCAACCGTTTTCACAGAAACTCTGAAAATAATGAACAAGGTGTAGGTAAAAAATATAAATTCACATAATTACTAAAAATCTCAATTTGATTTATAGCATTTGTTTTAATGTTAAAACATTGTTAAAACGTATTAAATAATACCGTGCAACACCTTTTGAAAAGAGCACGCCTGTGTGCTGAAAATGAGGCAGGCCATTTTGAGCATTTATTAAATTAATTTTGTGAATTTATATTTTTTACCTACACCTTGTTCATTATTTTCAGAGTTTCTGTGAAAACGGTTGGTTGTACAAAAAAATTTATTTGACGAAAGTTGTATCCCGTTAAATTCTCTATCCGGTTTGGGCCATTAGTTTTTCTCTTAGATGTTTCCTTTAAGAGATACGGGGTTCGCAAGAAAATTAAAAAAAGAAAAACCTGCATTTTTTAAACATTTTTTCCCTTAATTTAATTTATAACTCGAAATACGTTGATTCTAGACGATAAGGGGTCATAACCTAATTTGTAGACAAGCGAATGATCTTTAAAAAAGTTCTAATCCATTAACCTTAAAAAATCAATAATATCGGAGCGATGGCCGTTTGAAATCAGAAATTCAAAAAATTGTTTTAAAGGGGGGGGGTACGCAAAAATTTTATTTGAAAATTTGTCTTAGAAAAGTGTCCTTTATCACCACCTCAAAGGTTCTCCACGGTCACGGGTACACCCTGTATATTAAACAACAATGGTGACAGTACACAGCCCTGTCTAACTCCTCTTTGGACTTGGAAGTCTTCCAATATATTGCTCTCCACCCGAACAGATCCCATTTGTCTCCAATAGAGATTGCCAATGATACCTTTATTTTTCTTCTATCGTTGTTTTGTTTAAGCTCTCAATTAGCTTTCTATGTTGGACTTTACCGAAAGCATCGAAGTCGATGAAACAAGTGTATACGTTACAGTTAACATCTCTTACTCTCTGAACTATTCGTACTTGAATGCAGAACAAGGCCTCTTTTGTACCCATACCGTTTCTAAACCCAAACTGAGTCTCGCCCATGTGTTCTTCAATCTTTCGAAAGATTCTCTCATGTATTACGTTTAAGAAGATCTTCAGCAAATTACTCATTAGGCTGATAGTTCTATAGTCTTCACATCTTTAGGCGTTGGATTTTTTCGGTATCGATATGAACGTTGATGTCAGCAAGTCTCGAGGAATTTATCCCGTGTCACGGTAGTTTTTTCGTATTATCTTCAGTGTCTCAGTCCTGGTGATTGACGTACCCACCGCAGCATCATCTGTGGGGGAATTCCCAAATTAATCATTAAAATAATAATCATATCGTATCAATGATTATATAATTTGGGGTTTGGATAGAGAAAAAGTTATAAACGGGTGGTTGAAAATTGCCTCCATTTTTATGATAGACGCGCATGTCTGAAGCTGGAGGCTCATCATTTACTACTATCAAATAAAATGTTAACTAATGGAATTCGCTGACAAATTTAAAATCGGTATTTCTGCACCTAAATTGTTGTCTTCTTATATAGATCGAGCTTGTTTTTTACGAAACATGGTATACGTACTAATAATCCTGTTATTGAAACTGAAGAAGCGGTTATATTATTATTGTTAATGGGTTGTGGTGCTTGTCGCTCACTGCACTGAAGCTTAAGCTTCTGCCTAGTTCTGCCCCTAGTGCCCCTAGTTCTGTGTTCACTCCAGCAGTCGCGTCTCCTCAACAAAGTCGATTAAGGGGCCGAATGGTGCCTGTGCTATCTCCTCATTTTCCGGAAATCCGACGTGACGTAGCCTCCGCCCCCCCAGCCAATGCCGGGCATTCACATAATATGTAGTGTGGGATTTCATGCTTCTCACATGCTGCATGTATAGGATCTTCAGCTACCGTAATGATATTGAGGTGCATGCTGAAACAGCAGTGTCCTTGTAAAAAGTCCCACTAACTGTCTCAGCTTATTCCTACTCGACTGGAGAATTTTTGATTCTCTTGACGGGCCTCGGATGAACATCCGCGATTGTCTCAGTACAGGAAGGCCCGCCCAGTAAACGAGGTGTTGTTTTCGTAGTATTTCCTTGATCCTTTCCTTAGCGCCCGTGTATGAAATTCCGCAAGAAGGCTCAGGGCGCATACTTTGGTGTATGACCAAAGTACCATTTTTGGTCATAGTCCCCAAGTTTTGCCAATCATACTTCTACATACCCCTATGCAGCCTGTGTCGCTTTGTTTGTCGCGTTTCGTATATGAGGTGTCAAGGTCGGCCAGTTGTCTAATGTTAGACCCAGATACTTAATTTCTAAAGCCTTCACGTCTTGTATTAGGTTCCTGCCCCGCGTGAAGGCAACTACTGAGATTTTTCCCGGGTTAACCGACAATCCCTCTCGTATGCACCATCTCTCGACAGTTCTCGGAGTTTTTCGCATCAATGAAGATACAACTCCCCCAAATTTTCCGCTTCGAAATATCCGAAGAAATGGCTAATGTCATTAAGATTTGAAAGTTACACTGACCTGCAATTAAAATCATGTGCGGCTTTAACTGCGTGTTTATAGATCGTCTATATTGCGAATTAGCATGGCAGTGCCACAGGGTTCTATTTTGGGCCCGGTATTCTTCCTGCTTTCGTCGACGATCTTTGGTCTTTCATTGCTTTGGTTACTATTATAATGTATGCTGATGACACTTCTTGTGTGTCATCTAGTCTTACCAGTTTGTTAGGGACTCTGCCGATGAACTCTTGACTCGGATGAGTCTGCTGTGGTTTGGTCATAATAATCTGCATTTGAATCTTATGAAGACTAGCTGCATGATGTTTCACAATGTACAAAATCGTGATAACCTTAACGTCTTCGAATGGGTTTGCGGGAGATTGAAAGAAGGGCCAGCGTTAAATTTTTGGAATTATATACTGATAATGATGTGCTATGCTGATGAAGCTACTGTATTTATTTTGTTGCTCGGTTTAATTCCTTGTGTTACCGGATACCTACTTAGCATAACAGGTGTTATTGATATCCAAGCGCTTCAACTGTTTTATCATGGGCATGTTTTTTAAAGAATCTCTATGGCTGAAGATGTGTTCATTGCACGGAAGAGAGTTATTAGATATACTATGAGTGCCGGTCGTCAGGAATCGTGTAGATTGATTTTGTAAGGTTAAAAATTCCTTTGCTACTTGGTATTGATGTGATGAAACCTTTAATGTACGTCGATCAAAACAAAAATAGATTCTGGACGCATATAACCACAAAATCGTCATAAGTTATGTTTTTGTCTAGCTTTGAATTCTATGAACATAAAGAGAAGATCTCCTGAGGCGATGGGCACCAGATTGTTCAATGCGTTTTCTGCGAATCTAACTAATTGTGGAGTCGAACCGGGTATTCAGCATTAGTAGTCAACACACTTAACCGCTTAAGTTACGACCGTCTCTGCTAATTATTGCAATAAATTACTTCAAAAAATTGACTTTCGCCACCATATTGGAAAATCTCTGGTGATTTTAGTTTTTTAACCATTTAAAAAAGAAGCTTACTACGGCCGTGTTCGGTCTGGCACGTTTTTCGCTTTGAAGCTCCAACGCATTCTAATAGTTCGCTTTGGGTTTTTCCTACACTTTCAAACGCTTTATCTCCTCTCATTTCAGAACTGCGTGTGTTTTAAGCTTCCGAAATAGATGGAACTATAGCGTTTGCAAGAGCGGAACAGTTCCAAATCGAGTTAAATGTACATACGTATTATTATGTTCGACGGAACTTCAACGCAAAAAAGCGCCAGACCGAACACGCCGGCCTATATGATAGGTAAATTGAAATGAAAAAAATTAATTTTTGTCTGCCATACTACTCGGTAGCCATTGCAGATACAAGAAAAATTATTGTACCAAAAATATGTATTGCCTACAGCTAAAATAGTAAAACTCGGCTAAAAAAGTAAAAACCCCAACAACTCGGATAATTTCATTTTTAGAGAAAATTATTGTCAGACCAGAATTGAAGAGAACGAACTTCTCTACTAAATAAATTTTTCAATATTTGCCTACGTTGTAGGTACTATTTTTGAAATAGAAATTAATCCCAGAAAGGCGAAATGTATTTTTATTAAAATTTATTGAAATTTGAACAAATGTTTTGAATAATAACCAAAATTCGTCTAAACTGCTCGTTATTCTTATGAGCAAAATCGAATGTTGACGTACTACATATCGCAGAATGCATTTCCTGATCATTTTCCAGCCTCTCATTGTCAAAAAAATCAATTATTATAAAATTTGATACTCAAATTCTTTGTAATATTTCAATACTTTGAGTAAAATTATTGTCAACTCTGTTAATGCTAAATTAAAACTCTGATTAAAACTTCGCGAATTACGCAAAAAGTTATCACCAAAAATGAAAGCACTGAAAAGTTAAAATTAAACCATAATATAATATGATTGTGTGCATGCAGATTCTAGATACCTACTGATGAACTTCCATACCTTGCACTAATATTGTAAAAATAATTATATTAAAATCTGCCGCCCCTTGTTTGCCCAATATTTCACACAAACAATTGTCACATGTGTATTTTATCGTCAAGTAATCTCTTTTTAATTTTATAAAAGTATGGGTTAAGTCATACCCTATAATTAGTTACAAATTACATAAAGTAAGGGAAGGTTTTTATGAAAACAATAATTTTTTATCAAAACATCGATACATAAATTGCATGGTGCGGGTATGTACACCTATGTGAATTTTTGTAGCATTCCCATAAACAAAAAATTTGATTCTAATATCAGATTGGCAGAGCACGAATGCAGAAAAATACTCTTTTTGCTGTCAATTCTTACGTCTGAATCTCCACATCTTCTTTCGAACTCGTCTTCGGCGTTCTTTTTCTTCTCCTACCATATGTTGGCACCCATCGATTATCTTCCTGAGCTATCTATTTTCTTCCATACCATAAGCGTGCCGTGGCGATACCACTGGAGTTATTCGCATTTATTGATTCTATAAAATATAACATATAAAACATGCATATTTATCTATGATGATTCTGATATTTAAAATGTTTTCGTTTCATATTCATTTCGTTTATCTACAGTGCATCGGGTAAAATACATCTTCATTCCTTTAAGATTCTTCATCCCATTTCATAAATAGGTATCAAATTGATATATTTGGTGCTATAACTTTTTCATAATTTTGCATATCTCTCTCTCTCTCTAGTCGTATCCTCATAACTGAGGAATCGTGATCCATAAGCTCACTCGCAGTTGTTCACTATGGTCTTCCATACTTGCCGGTCTTGCGCATCTCTTATTGTTGTTTGTAGGGGGCGCTTCGTTATTTGTTTCACCTGGTCTATCCATCTGAGAGACGGTCATAGCTTAGTGGTTAAGTGCGCCTACTGCTAATGCGAAATGCTCGGTTCAAATCCGGACAGAGTAAAAACTTTATTCTGACCGTTTCTCCTCGGAAGGCAATGGCAAACCACCGAGGTAATTTGCCACGAGCGCCCATCTCGCAATGAAGTGTATTACACTTCCCGTGGTTCGGAGCCCACGTTAAACAAGTAGGTCCTCTATGAATGTGAAAATAAATTGAACGCACATCACATGCATAGAAAGAGATGGGTCACGACGCTTCTGTCAAAGAAGCATCACGATTGAGGATGAGGAATCCATCTGTTGGGTGATCTACCCCTAGGTCTCTTTTGCCTTCCACCTTTCCCTGAACAACCAGCTTCTCCAGGCTTGCCCCATCTCTGCGCATCACATGTCCAAAATACTGCAGGATGCGTCGTCTACATATGGTTGATAGTCTATCTTTTATTTTCAGCTCCCTCAGTATTGACACGTTCGTTCTCTTTGCTGTCCATGGTATTCTTAACATACGTCTCCAGCACCACATCTCGAAAGCGTCCATGCGACGTCCATCCGCCATCTTGATGGTCCACGACTCCATGCCATACAGGAAGATTGAGAAGATTAAAGTCTTTACTAGATGAATCTTGGTATTTGTGGTGATTTGTTTGTCGGTCCATATCTTCTTTAGTTTAGTCATGGCCCCACGTACCATTGCAGCGCGTCTCTTAATTTCTTTTTCGGTTCCACCTTCGCCGGCCACCAATGAACCCAGGTACAGAAATTCATTAACTTTTTCTATGTGTGTTAGTTGATTACCCGCTGCCAAGGTGCCACCTCTATCTATAACCATAATTTTGTTTTTTCCAGGTTCATTGTTAAGCCCAAGACTTCACTTTCTTTCATGACCAGTTGTAGCATCTCTGCGAGTTCGTCTTCATTTTTGGCCAGCAACGTAGTGTCATCCGCGTACCTCAGATTTGTTATTTTTCTTCCGCCGATCGACACGCCGCCATCGTATTCATCCAGAGCTCTTCTCATAATGTATTCGCCATACGCGTTGTACAGCCTGGGGGAGAGAATGCATCCTTGTCGAACTCCTTTCTGTGCCTTAAAAGGTTTTGATATCTTATCATTCAGCTTTATAACCGCCTCATTGTTCTTATATAGACTTTTTATCATTGCTATTAGGTGATCCGGAACTCCCATTTCTCCCATTGCACGCCATAGCTTGTTTCAGCGTACACAGTCAAAGGCTTTCTTATAATCTATAAAACATAGGAGTATGGGAATATTGAACTCACGTGATTTTTCTATGATTTGTCGAATATTGAATATTTGGTCTCTTGTTCCTCTCCCCTTTATGAAACCCGCCCGTTCAGGTGGTATTTGATATTCTAGATATTTTTCCAGCCTTTGGTCCATTATTCGCAAGAGGATTTTGCTTGCATGAGATATTAGTGCAATTGTTCTATAGTTTTGGCATTTTCTTGTAGATCCTTTTTTATGAAGCGGTATATAAACTGAATTCGTCCAGTCAGTCGGCCATTGTCCAGTTCTCCAGACTTTATTGCAGATATCTAGAAGTATTTGAACCCCATCATCTCCCAGTGTCTTTAGCATCTCTGCAGATACCTCGTCATTCCCATAGGCTTTGTTATCTTTTAGACGTCGTATGGCGCCCTCAATCTCATCCTTTATAATGGCTGGTTCTTTCTCATCATGGTCAAAACAGAAATCCGTCTGTTCATCTCCATCGACCTCATCAACATATAGGCACTCGCAGTATCGTCCCCATCGCTCCAATACCTCTTCGTCCTCCCTCAGTAGCGTTCCGTTCTCATCTTCCATATTATCCAATATGGATAATAATCCAAGGGCAATATCTTAAGGCCAATAAAAAATAAAAACTTCGGCCCAGGACTCAAATTTAATGTTAAGGTGTGTAAATTTGCTTTATTGATTTCTCCGTGATGGTTGTGATTATTTACTGGGAGAGAAATTAAAAATGTATTTACCTTTTATATGCTGATTTTTATTGTAACAAAAATAACAAATCCATAAAAAATTAACAATAATATGGATTGTCCTTGAAAAATGTTGCATTATTTTTGAAGAAAATACAAAAGCAAAATCAAAATTAAGATTTTATACCTTAAACCGCCTTAAACATAAAAATCTTATTTGTGGCGACCACAGGGGGAGTAAATTGGTGTCGATTCTGAAAAACCAAAACGTTCGATAAAAATTTAATTTACAAGAATAAAAATGTGTTACATCAAACATAAAATATTATATACTGAATTAAAAAACCAGAAATTTTCGGGAACCTTTTTTTGGGTCAATTTTTATATTTACATACAGATTCATGCCATCCATTTCTTTATAATACAGCACAAGTACCAATTATGTACATACTACATATCGATACTTGATATGAAAAACATTGTAACTCTATTATGCTTATTTTACAGGAGAGCATTTTAAAGATTTTTATCGCTACTATTTCAGTAAGTTGACAGAGTCTGTTGCCCGTTTTGTAAAACTCTATGAATATATTATTGAAGCCCTTGAGGCTCTGCAAGAGACAAGTACTGGAGATACCGCTCTTCAGGCGTTGCAACTAGCGGCTACAATTACAAAGTCCGATTTTGTTATTTCCCTTTTAACGTTAAACAAAATGTTTAGCTATTCGGTAAATTTAACCAAAACTCTACAGAAAGTGAATGTAGATCTAGTGACGTGCCTGGGCCATGTAGAGCTTATTAGAAAGTTAATCCAATTTTGGCGTGAGAACTGCGATGATATCTTCAGTGCCATCTACAAAAATGCAGAAGAACTGGTGACAAAAATGGGTGGCGAGATGACAATACTTAGAATTGTAAAGCGTCAAATTCATCGTAGTAATGTTATGGCAGAAAATGCCGAACAATATTATTTAAGGAACATTTTCATACCTTCTGTCGACCACTTTCTGGTAGAACTGCAAGATCGCTTCTCTGAACATCATAAAGCTATTTTGAGTTTGCAGTTTCTTTTTCCAGAAAAATGTCTTGAAATCAAGAAGGAAGCTTTCAAGGATTCTTGTATATTATACGAAAAAAATTTTAATTCCTTTTCCGCAGAGCTAGATTTGTGGAAAACCAAATGGCAGGATTGCAAAGATTTGCCAAAAACTGCGATTGATACTTTTATAGCAACTGATGAAAGCTTTTTTCCAATTATTAAAAGTTTATTGCAGATTTTAGCGACTCTGCCCTGTTCTACAGCTACTCCGGGGAGAACTTTTTCGACCCTTACTAAAATCATGGGTAAGAAATTCAATGTCGAACGAGCGTTTAAACGGACTTGCTCTAATGTCTGTGCATAGGGATATTCAAGTTCACCCCGAAGAAGTCATCGAAAAGTTTTGCCTCAAAAATAGAAAAATGGCTTTATAATTTTAAATTGTTTTTTTTTAAATGTATCATTATTAATATTTTATTTGTAACTTATGCTTAGTATTTTCTGACTAGATGATAGCCCGTCCGAGGACGGGTAGCTAGAAGGACGGGCAGCTACCCAAGGTAACTTAAGTTGAATGAAGATTAAGGAAAGCTTTCAGTGCAATCCAAAAGCCATATGACCTTGGCTGCCTGCCCGTCCTTCTAGCTACCCGTCCTCGGACGGGCTATCATCTAGTTACATACAGTTGTGCAAACTTTCTTGTTTGTCCTTCAGGTGGATACAGGTTTGTGGTTCTGTGGTACGTCTGTCCATGAATTTTGAAAACGTATGGTCCGTTACCCGGCATTGAAACAGTCTCTGCTCCCATTGAAGCGAAAGAAACCGAGGAATTGTAAGAGCGGATGTGCTGACGAAAGTTCTTGTAGTAAGGATTTTCTGAATCTGAAAGCATAGAGCGAAGAAATTCGGGATATAACAATAGATTCCCATGTTGATCGAGCGGTTGCGGAATCTTCACTTTTCCTTTATGACAGCAGTTGTTAAATTGTTTATCAACTGGACGCTCCTTGGCGAAATTCTTGGAGCCGCAGAACTGACAGATGGAATTCATTTCTCCACAATCGTGTCGAGTAACGTGAGATTCATCAAATCTCAATGCTCTTATTTGGAGTTGAATTGCTTGACTTTGGTATCGATTTTCTTTCTGTCGATGTATCGCATGGGATCGAGCGTTAGCAGCTTGCCGCGCTTGAGTTTCTTCTAATGTTTCACGTTGTTGACGTGTCGCATGGGATAGAGCGTTAGCAGCTTGCCGCGCTTGAGTTTCTTCTAATGTTTCACGTTGTTGACGTGTCGCATGGGATAGAGCGTTAGCAGCTTGCCGCGCTTGAGTTTCTTCTAATGTTTCATGTTGTTGACGTATCGCATGGGACCGAGCGTCAGCAGCTTGCCGCGCTTGAGTTTGTTCCAAAGTTTCACGTTGTCGACGTATCGCATGAGACCGAGCGTCAGCTTGTCGCTGTGATCGAAGCTGTTCTTCTGTGTTATTAGCTCTTGTACGTGCTTTTCTCTCACGATTCAATCGCCGTAGCTTTGCAGCAGGATTTTCAAAATTTTCATTATCCATTATGGAAGTTCACATAATGCTTTTTTGGAAATAGCTGTCCTATATAGACAAAATGATACGATGATACGTTGATCCGATGATACGTTGATACGTTCATCCGATGATACGTTGATCCGATGATACGTATTATCCGTTATGCGTTCGGTTCGGTTTGCTTCGGGTATTTCCGTGGGACAGACAGAAGGAAGGAAGGAAGGACTTGGCCTTTTATAATAAGAGATTACAACAATAAATTTAAAATACGGACATATTATGCCAACCTTTTTTTTTAATTCCATAACCCCCCCCCCATGGCAAATGTCTAACTACGGCCCTGGAAATCACACTACTGCAGACGATCGAGCCAGATAAATTATTTGGAAAGTACACTAAGCATAACAAAAATGTTTGAGTTGGTCATTGAAATGTGTAAAATAGAAAATAAGGAATTTTGTTCTGCTATAACATACTGTAGAATATGCGGGAATTACTATAAAATGTCATTTTTTCGCCGAAGAAAGATCAGTGTTCACTTTGTGCCAAATTTAACAATGCCTGATTTCAGGCGTAGGCGACCTCTCTCCTCTGTACATAATATGTGTTGCGCGTTTGAAGTATTATCACACACGTAGGGAACCTATTGCAACGCGGGCTCAGAACTGTGGGAAGTGTATATAGTTATATACTTCTTCTCCAGAGAGGCTGTGCAAGGCAGATTACACATCGGTGGTTTGTCATTGCCATAATAAAAGGTAACTTACTTCTTGTTTACTTTGTACATATAAATTTTTTGTTATTTTGTTTATAGAAATCTACTTGACCCACCATTTTATTCAAAAGTTATGATGGAATAAAATGGTGGGTCAAGTAGATTTCTATAAAGAAAATAACAAAAAATTTAATGTACAAAGTAAACAAGAAGTAAGTTACCTTTTATTATAAATTAATAATACATATTTTGTAAACTAACTTGGTTTCTTAAATATTTCGGATCACTGCAAGCATAAATCGTAGATTTGTAGTTTTCTTTGCTTTCTTTTTGAGTGAAATTTCAAGTTTTAATAAATTACGATCTATACTTTCTGATCAATTCCCTTAAGTAATTGAAAATAGTTTAGATTCAAAATAGGAGGTTCAGCAATCACCTTAACCTCGATTTCTTGCTTTAGTGACATTATCATCAATATTACCTAAATCAAAGATACAAAACTTGGCATGAGGAAAATATCTGGGAACTAGTGGCGTGTCGTGACTAGTAACTATTTTTTTTAAATATCTACATATTTCGGTAAATTTTAAATTTTTATTCAAATAAAGAAAGGAATTTAAATTGATAAAAAAAATTTTAAATTATATAAATAAGTAATTTTTGTGAAGCGCAGCTTCCCTAGCTTCCATAGAGAACACGCCACTACTGGGAACAGACTGACATTGTTTGGCGAAATAAAAATTTAATTATCTCATGGAACCTTTCGTGGCACCTGAATTTTAATTTTCCAGTATTTAAATTTACAATTTTTTATTTGATTTATAGTTTCGTTACCCCTTTTTAGGACAGTCGACAATGCATTCTAAACGGGATATCCATAGTTCTGGAGATTTTGATTTTTGTAAATTTTCCACTCCCTATTATAAATGGCCAAAAAACTGTGTGTTCGTGACGCTAAATTGATCCGTCCCCTCTGGTGCGACCTGAAAGTTGCAAAATCAAGGTAAATAAACGTACCAAATAGTTAGCGAGATGCCATATATTTATGATGATAACACGGCTTTGATTATATAGTATCAGATTGGCAAACCTTATGCAAGTTTTGGAAACGCTTTGTGTAATTCAAAAAATTATAAGGGATGGCGCTGCAAGTAACAAATTTAAAAAGTCTAGTTGTAAATCTTGCCGTTAAATCTTGGTTTGTGTTTGTAACTTCCGACACCAGGTGCCAATTATACATAAAATAAAATACCATAAAAAAACAGTTTGTTGTCTGGGAAATAAAATACCAACATTTTTTTATAATTATTACAGCTTTAATTGGGCGGTGTTATGCAGAAAGCTACCAAGCCACGTCTGCATAAATCCGATATAATTAACAATTAGTACAGTATTAAATTAAAAAAATAAGGAGGTAACTTCCTGAAGAAATTAATAAGTTATCCTGTGGCTTGGATGTTTTCAGCAGAATGTATAATGAACCTTACTGGCTCCGTACCTTCAATAATTGAAAAAAAAAAATGTGGGTTGGTAGCTTTCTGCATAACACCGCCCAATTATGTATCAGTTTAAACAATAACAACTGAAAAATAAAAAAAAAATAATTATGTAAAAAATATTTTTTAAACTAAAAAAAAAAATTTATTCATAAAGGCAGCTTCCAAGTTCTGAACTCGCTCTTTTCCATTCAATTCCGTCCAGCAAAAGCAAAATACATTTTTTGGAACCGTTGCTTCGTAAATCGTTACGTTATTCATTGAAATCTATCAGCTGTAATACATGAGACTACATCCGATGATGGAATCCGCAACTCTGATTGTAAATCAAACTTAAGAAATTTGGGTGGATTCCTGCTCTTTCCTTATCAATTCTTTTGGCTTCATTACATTCCTCTTTGCTTAATTGATGTTGATCGCATTCTGCTTGCATAGATAGCATTCACATTCTTCTCGCCTAATCTTTTATTGACGCTGAGATGGTCGTCAGCTTAAGCGGTTAAGTGCATTTCTACTAATGCTGAATACCTTTTCTTTTCGAGGGAAGGGGAATTTTCATAGACACCACCCACACGTATGGGTGGTAGTGTCGGATTCGCACCGACTAAATCTAACCTCCCTTTAATACATCGGGAATCACTTTCGCATTACTTCCGAGTGTATTCGGTTGTTCAACTTAAACACTGTTCTATTGAATGGTATTCCGATCTTCCATCCTTTCCGGATTTTTCTCTTTTAGTGGCTCCTTTCACTTTTACATAAAAGGAAATGGTGTTTCATCCTTGCGCTTGCCGTAGAAATTCTTCGTTAGCTTTAGTGGACATGATGTCCACAATCGGCTTCTCGATTTCCTTCCTTGTCTCTTCATTGAACAACATCAGGTGCACGATGTTGTCCGCGGTTGGCGTCGACTGGACAGCGCGGCTTGTGTGGTCACGGGCCTGGCTCCATTTCGGGCACACCAGAATAGTATGTCCAGCTTCCCCGCAATAGTGACACTCAGCGAATTCCGCCCTCTTGAACTTGTGGAGATATTTGTTGTATCATCCGTGACCAGTAAGGAACTGTGTGGTTTCGTATAGTAAGCCGCCGTGCTTCCGTGACACCCAGAAGTGGATGTTAGTGATCAGTCTCACCGTCCATCTTCCCACAGGCCCTACCACGTTCTCCGCATTTCCTCCTCGAGGGGCTCTTGCTTGGAGGCGTGGTACTTGGCAGCGTTCAACCGGACTTTAGATGAATGGACATTTATGATCATAGTACCAATGCCGCCTCGGTGGATACGGTCCTGTATGCTCTGCAGATTCTCAACGAACTTTTTCTCCGGACAGCCTGCAGTTTCTGGCAATGTCTCTGTATGTCCATTGCTCCCAACCAAATTGGGGCGGCGCAGCGTAAAGCATGATGGAATCTGCGACTCCTCTAAGCAGTCTCCTCTTTAGTTTGTTTGGACCGTTGGTGTTTGGCATCAATTTGTATATCGTAGCGGCAAGTGTTGCGGCTTTCCTAGACACTCTGAACAGGAAGGGTCCATAGTATAGACGCTTGTCCACGTCGATTCCAAGTATCCTGGCCAATACCTGGTTCGACTTCGGGCTCAGTAAAACTTCATTCTGACCGTCTCCCCTTGGGAGGCAATGGCAAACCACCGATGTGTAATCTGCCTTCCACAGCCTTTCTGGAGATAAAGTATATACACTTCCCACAGTTCTGAGCCCGCGTTAAACAATAGGTCCCCTACGTGTGTGATAATACTTCAAACGCACAACACATACATAGGAGAGAGGTCGCCTACCCCTGAAATCAGGCACGGCACTTTAAGTAGAAAGAAATGCTTTGTTAAATTTAGCACAATGTGCACACTGATCTTTGGCTATAAAACTATGGCTCAAATTTTAGTAAGATATTTCGTTCACTACTAATGAAATAAGTGACATATATCTATATTTACAGCACATGCAAAACAGTTTTACTGTCCGATTATTATAGCTCTAGCTTGTTATTTGTTTAGGGGAATAATGGCAGATTATGGACTTGTGTAACGTTAGATATGCAAGAGAAATACACCCGATAGTTTACAAAGCAGATTATTCTCGGAATTTAGCGGGTTATCCCTGTTACAACGGCATCATAGGTTAATAGCCCTTCAGGGCAAAGCATTTTTGGGAGTACAAATATGTACCGTATCCTAATGAAACATACATTTTTGCTTACTTTTGGCGCTATAATGAACTACGGGGGGCTTGCGTGTCCCTATTCTTCCTATTATCACAAAAATGAAGAACACGTCTGCATATGATATCTACAATTTAAACGCCAAAATTGTGAAAATAATAAAAGGAGAAATAGCACCCGTACTTGCACACGTAATTAACGCATGCATAAGCAAAGGAACTTTTCCGGAAACACTGAAAAAATCTAAAATAATTCCTATCCACAAAAAAGGAAGTAAAAAAGAAAGAAATAACTATAGGCATATATCTATACTCCCAGTGTTTTCAAACATTTATGAAAAAGCTTTATATGATCAGTTTGCAAATTTCTTACACAAACAGAAAACATTCACGCGACAACAATTTGGGTACCAACAGGGAAAAAGCACAACAGACGCGATATTCACTCTCACTTCACACATATACAATATGCTGGAGATGAAACAAAAATGTCGAACCATATTTTGTGATTTATCCAAAGCGTTCGACATGATGGATCATAACATATTCCTGGAAAAAATCCAACACTATGGATTAAGAGGTAAAGCGCATGACATAATAAAAGCATACTTATTGCTATGTTCTCCTGATACTAAGGAGTTTAACACAATTGCCCCTTCTTACTAAACTCTCGGTGATGAGTCGCTCAAGGGTGGGTTCCTAATGAACGGTCAATATTAGAGGCGATCTTATGAATATTTATTGGCTCTCTCGGGATGTCTAGTTGCTTTCCTTTTTTTAAGAAAAAAAAAGAAATAAAAAACTTTCATTAGCTTATGAGTAATATTTATTTTAAACAAAAGAAAATTGATTGAAATATTTTTCATGAAATAAATGTTTACACAAATGTTTTGGATCTCAAATCCAATATAAAATGAACCTTTAGAATTAAGAACAATTGATACAAAATAATCTTTCAAAATAAAGAGGTGTCCACTCTTTATTCCGACGTGCTTGATTGTTAGACCAATCAAGTCTCTCGCTTTACACTAGCGGGCTTAAATGTTTAAAATAATATTTGTTGCTTATTCAAAGCTTAAAGTATTGTTAAACTAAATAATAAAACTTTTTAATGAAAACTTTTCACTGAGGGTAATGAAAAATGCACTCTGTAAGAAGTCTTTTTTCCAAATCCTGTATTAACACGCTGATGGCCAATTGTATAATAAAATTATAGAAATCATAAATTCACAGTACCTGTCTCCTTGACAATGAAGTTTTTAAATTTTAAAAAGGATATTACTTCGTTTGTTGTGTGTGGCCTACTTTAGTGTACACATTTGATGAGTCAACATCGGTGCGTTGATCGTCATTTTCATCTTATTTGACCTCACATAAAGTTGTTTCCGCATCGACTAGTGATTGAATTTTACATTTGTCGTTTGTATTTTTCCAATTGAAGATTTCCAAAAACGTTGAGAGGTAAGTTACTTTTATTTGACAATGTTATTATTATCTAGAAAGTTTTATGTGAGTCGAGTTCGTAAATTATAACCATTTTAATAACATTATGAGCATCCATTACTGTCCTTGAGTTTATTTTTAGATCTGGTTTCAATCCAACTGAAAAATTCTAACCTCCAATTGTTAGTAAACAAATAATTTCGGATCCCATCGCAAATATTTTATCGAGCGCTTAAAATGCGTGCACTCTGTTAGAATTCACGAAGTCAACTGATTTTTCATCGAAAATCGATATGATTGGCATGCCTGTGCGAATGAAGTAAGTCAAATCCGTTTATTTTCAAATTTATTTCTTTCTAATAAATAATTTTGATTGCAGATTCACCCCTTGTACCAATCTCGGTTTCCTTTGAGGTGTTTTTCCATGCAGTTTTGCTGGTATATTGCGTTTTTATGCTGTATTTGGATTGTCCATTGACTCATGTTCTCCATTGTTGTTGTTTTCTTTGATGTTACACAAATTTGACCCTTATTTACTAATTTGTCAATTTACCCTTCGAAATTACTCACATCAGATGCATGAAACAATTACATAATTTTTGATATGATCACATTTTTACAAAGAATGTTATTCATAGAATAAATCAGCTTACAAACTCTTACATTTTTATAGGTTATCATCATTAACACATTTTTACAAATTTTCAGTTAATTAAGTTTTTTGTTTCATTTCTGATGTGACAATCATCAGTCTATTTAAACTTAGCAATGTTTATCATCTTTTGTCCATCCTGAGAGACTCAAGTAAAGTTAGAAAATTGAAATTTTAGAAAAATAAAAATTTCTCGTAGAGCAAATTTTTAAAGTGCCTACCGATTTAGAATTTTATGCTTATTTTGAATTTATTATTCATTTTTGTATTGGGAGTCTTTATTTATCATTTTGAGACATAGCATTATGTAACAGAAAGCAAATAGTTTTCTGGAACAAACGTTTTGGAGATGAAAAGAAAGTCACATGTGGCACACCGCAAGGAAGTATTCTGGGTCCTTTCATTTTCATACTTTTTATTAATGATCTTCCCTGTCACATGAAATGTGAATGTGTTCTATACGCAGACGACACAGCCCTTGTGATGGAGGAAAATGACTTGCAAAATCGACAAAACGAAGCAATGGACTGGTTCGCTACGAATAAGTTGTTACTAAACCCTGAAAAAACAGAAAAGCTGGAGTTTACAGTGAATAGGAAAACGGAATTGCAAAACAGAAACACCATAAAGTACTTAGTCATAACGCTGGATACTCTATTAACTTGGAATAACCACATCGAGAGTCTATATTGCTTACACTGGGTAGAGCAATATATGCAATACGCAGAATAAGGGAAACAGCAGGAGAACAAGCAGCAAGGACCGTATACTTTTCAATGTTCCACGCTAGAATGGTATACAGCCTTTTGATATGGGGTAAGGCAGCACAATCAAAGAAAGTATTTATAATGCAGAAAAGGGCATCAATTCGTGCAATAAAAGGGGTTCCAAATAGGACCCATTGTGAATCAATTTTTCGCTCACTCAAGATCATGACGCTCCCGTCGGCTTATGTATGCACCAGTGTAGTGAAAGTGATGACGAAATAAAAAAAAAAGCCGCCAAACACAGTTACCAAACCAGAAAGAGAAACGAGATCCAAACGGAAGCAAAGAGGCTAAAATGTTCCGAGGGCGCAAACTTGCATATCAAGCTATACAATACACTCCCTCAAGATATTAAGAACCTAACTTTATTGAAGTTCAAGGCGAAGATAAAAGAAATATTAATAGAAAAGGCTCTATATGAGATAGAGGACTTCTAGCAGATTTGCTCCCCGAGTTGGGATGAAAACCAGTACAACTGATCTCCACCGTTTACATGCTACAATTTCGTTTCCTTTCCTCTCCAATAAAAACATTACACTTAAAGTAATATTATGTTAAGGTATTGACTTTATTATTTGCTTATTATCAGTTGGTAATAATTATAGATTCGGTCCTGAAACAATTATTGGTTCCTCAGTTACTTGTAGAATTTTTGTCTATTTATGGAGATTAATAGATCGCATTCTCGGATGTGAGATTTTAAGTTTTAAGAGAAAGAAAAAAATTTCAACTACTTAAAAAATAGCCGCAATCATTTTTTGATAAGACAAAAAATGTAAACTTAGTTCAGGACTATGTTTTTGTTCTTTTCGGGTCTTTTGAGAACCAGAACTCGGTTGTGTAAAATACACCTCGGCATTGCATTGCGGAATGTACTCGTACCTAATATTTAATGGGCCATCGAAGTAACCAAAAATATTTTTTAATGTTGATATATAATTTTAAAATGTTAAATTATTGCGCAGAAATAAGTCCTGGACTTCAGATCTAAAGTAAATCCTGAAACCTTGTTTTGCAGAGAATTTTCTCCTCTTCAATTTTGGTCCAATGATAAGACAGGGGATTTTAGGAAAGCTGATTCCAACCCCGCGGTCTTCTTCATTTCCCTTTAGCTGATTGGGTAACCGGTAGAAATATCACGTTATCATCGCGACAGTTATTCAAATATATAATTGAAAAGAAATATTCCTACCAATAAAAATAATCTCCATATTCGAGGGGGGGGGGTATTCCGTTACGTTACACGTCATACGATATTACAGGACCGGGGGGGTCTGGAATACCCCCCAGGTACACTTGTCATTATTCAGAACCATCAAAATTTATTATTTTTCGTTGAATCTTTTGCAATTTTAGTTTGTAATCCGGGAGGGGGGTGAAGGAAGCAGCAGGTGATATTTTTCATAACTATCCCAGCACCGTTCTTCTTAACACTGAGAGACGTAAAAGTGAAAGTTTTTCTTTCGCAATGAATTAAGTGTACCTGGTCCTGGCAGCCTAAATGAGTTCCTGATTAGCTAAACCTCAACAAAACTCTATAAATAACAGTTTAAAATTTTCAAAATGATAAGAATCCTTTGGGAGAGGGGGGGCGCATATATTCAAATTGGCCTCAGGCGCCAGAAGAGCTTGATACGGCGCTGCCTCCACCTAAAATTTTGAAAAAAACACATAAATAAATCGCCGTAATAAAACTAAAAACGACAAATCATAATTTATTATTTTCAAAGATAAGAGTTGAAAGATTTTCGAATTTAAAGTTTGCGCTGTTTTATAGTTTTAACATCATACCATATTAAAAGCAAATATAAGGTGTAGTATTTATAGAATTATCGTTATTATTGAATGTATTTTTATTATAGGTATAGGGGAAAAATATTAATTGTACGCACCCTGGTGGCAGTAATATCAACTAAATATTTGACGTCACGATGATGCTAAAATAAAAATGAATTCGAGGTTAAATTAATTAAAATACGTTAAATTTATTATTTTTCATTAAATTATTTATTTATTACTTAGTTGTAATGTATTATTATTGTTCAAAACCAAATCAAAGTATTTCTGAGCGAGGTTATATCATTAGCGTGACGTCACGTTTGTTGTTGCTTACAGCGCACCATCGGTAATATTTTATCCCTGTAATGTACAACTTACCTAACCCACGGAATCCTCCTCGCCAAAATTAGTACTTACCTACTTGACTCAATTTTTTTCAATATTATGATAGCATATATTGATTTTTTTTTATAATACAAATTTATTGTGTTGATTAATTACGTAGCGAATAAAAAGTTCTGCATAGAAATGCAATTTGTATACATAAACTCTTTAGTTTGGCATTGGAAAATGGTCTGAGCCCACATTTCAGTTGTCTTCTGTTTTGTACTTGTAACGAAACTCGAATTCTGTTCTAACAGTCCTGATATTTCATTTTCGAGTATTCTTTACTATCTTTAGAGCCAGTTTATCAATTTCCAGTTAAACTTATTGGTCAGATAAATCTAGCATGTGACCATTTTATAAATAATATAAATATTTTCAGGCCGGCCCGGCCCTGCAAACACGTGTTTTGTTTAAAAATTTAAATTTATAGCAAAACTGTGTTGTAGTAAAACAATTTTGAGGAATCTTACAACTTTTAGGACAAATATTTGTCCTTTATAATCGCGGCCCTAAATAAAATAATTATGAATACTTAAATTAAACTTTATTAGTAGGTACATTTTACATTGAATGTTGGTTTCAACAACTAAGCAAAACTTTTATGCATTATTTAATTATTTCAAAATTAGTAACATTGTGTAACTAAAATAATTACAATATATAACTGAACACGTTATTTTGTACAGTTGGAGAAAATAGGCATATTATTTTTTTGTTACTTGAAATTTTTTTGAGTTGATAAAATTTTTACATTGCCTTTTGCCAACTTTCTAAAATATTGGGGGGGGGGACGCTGCCCCCCATGGGCACGTCCCTGGTCTTCTAGTCCAATGAGAACACGTCAAATCTCATTTATCCGTCAGCAACTTTAAATAGAGATTGATAAATTGGCCCTTAAGAGTAATTATAAAAAGTATACGAAGTGTTTCAAAATATTTCAGTATACTAATGGCAAACTTTTCAACGATTGTTCTGTATATTTTAGCAATAAGGTACTACCTTTGTACTACTATTAAGCTTGACTACAACTTTCTGAAGTGTTTCTTGGTCTTTTAAAAAATTCAGTTGTTTCACCATAATTTATGTAACTAACTAGAAGTATTTATAATTTCTGTGAGCTCAAAATTAAACAACTACTATCGTACATGTAATATGCAAAAACAAAAAATGTACGTACTTGAAATGAAATCTGACCAGGTTGAATTACAATTTTCCCAATTAATTTACAAGTATAAAATACACAACTGAGCTCGGACCATGCACTAATCACTCCCTTTATTATTTACTGGATTGTACAGATGGGCGAATGGCTGACTTATGGAAAAAACTTAATGGGAGTTTTATTTATTCGTATAGTATAGAGATAGTAAATTTTACAACAAATGATATCACCATATTTTTAAATAAGCCTTGGCCATATTAGTGGGGCACCTTTGAAAATAGCGGTAAATTCCTTTTCTGTGTAATATTTGACCGGTCTATTTTTAGCAGGTAGTCTAGAATGGTATTGTGATATAATACAAAGAAAATTTTGTCCCTTATTATTTTTATGAGGGCCAAAAAAATTAAAATATCTTAAAATGTAAAAAATTGTTTAATTTAAAGAAAGGTTCAGTTAAAGCTGGTTCACACTATGCAACTTCTCACGTGACAAGTCATATGACTTCTCATATGACTACGATTTTTACGTTCAGACTATATGATTTTATGTATTATTGAAGTCATAGCTAAAGTCATAAGCAAATAATAGCAAAATAATAAATGATTTTCAGAATAGAACCGTGTCTATTTTGCTATGACTTCTTGTATGATATTTTTGAATAAACCGCTTTTTTTTAAGATTTTAACATTATATGGTTGGTATTTTTAATATTATGGTTAGTAATTCAGATTTGTTTATTCCGTTTATTCTATTTATTAAAATTAATTTGATAATTTAAAATTTATTTTTTAAATTTTGAAAATTTCAAATTCTTTGAAAATTTATTAATCAAAAAATTATTAAAATTAATTTGATAATTAAAATTTATTTTTTAAATTTTAAATTTTGAAAATGGGGTCCCGTGTTGTCAAAAATATAATTTTTACCTATAAAAATCGATGGCCCATAGCAAAATACTATATATAATTACAAATATATAATTTTAAAACGCTATACTAATTAAATAAAGTGCCTTTTTTAAATGTATACGTTTGAAAATTCGCCATTCTGTAACGTACAAAAAGGTAGTCCAATCACAATTCGGAATCAAAATTGCATTTACCACGATGCCACGTTTATATGTATGCGAAAATGACATCCTTGAGTCTACCCATGTGATGTGTTTAAAAATTGTTAAAAATCCGTAAATTCAAATACTTATTATAACTTGGCAACCATGCATACATAATACGCCATCTACGTTCACTATGAAAATTACATTATTATTTAAACTTTTAAGGTTATAGTATACCAAAAGTGACATTTAACCCTTTCGATACTGCTGGTACATATATGTACCAGTTTTCACCTTTGATTCCAAATACCGTCTTGAAAGGGTTAAAAATAATTAACCTTCAATAGTGGGAGTGTATTGGGTTCTTATTGGCTTACCTTTTCATACGTCATTATTTACCGCGTTTTAATTATTTAAAAATATTTCAATTTTTGAACTTCAATACGATCGTTAAGATTGCTAAAAAAAATTTTTTTTTACGCAGGAGGGGTTTAAAATCACTTAAATTTTCGATTTTAATGAAAAAAAAAATTTGAGGGATTAGCCCATTTCAAATTCTTTGAAAATTTATTATTATGGTAAAACGGGTCTTAGTATTATTTAATTGTTATTTTATTTAATTTCTGTTAATCAAAAAATTAGTTTTATAAAAATATTACAATTGATTTTTTAGTATGAATGGACTAAAGAAAGTTTACAACAGCTGATAAGTTGTTATGAGCAGTATCCCTGTTTGTATGACCCAAAAAACAAATTTTATAGCAATAAGCATGCTAGAAACGATGATCAACCACACACTAGAGACTACAAACTGCTATAAACTTAGGTTAATTAAAACATTTTTGACAGTACAGTATTGTGACAGTTTAAATCATACGAAAAGTCATAAGCAATATTGTATAGTGTGAACTTAAAAGTTGTTGGTCATGTGATATTAGCGTTTCTTATGATTTTAGATATGATTTTTCTTATGATCAAGTCACATGAGAAGTTGCATAGTGTGAACCAGCTTTTAGTTCCAATTTTTTTGGTGTACATTTGTGTTTAAAATATTTAAAATTATTTCTAAGGTATGTAAATAATTTAATATGCCAAAAAATAGCGATTTAAGCGAAAGTAAAAGGGCACAAATAATTCTCTTATATTCGCAAGGGTTAAATGAAACTCATTAGTAAAAAAAATGTAATGTTCACGGCATTAAAATACAATTAAAAGGCACGAAGAACTAAATTCGTTCAAATCAAGAACGAGAAGTGGTAGAAAACGTATAACAACCCCTTCTGAAGGCCGGGTGTTGCGGCGCGTGCGTATTCGAAATCGCAAAATGACGTCGAAAGCGCTAGCTAACCAAATGCGTGAAGACGGTGGGCCTTCGATTTTGGAACGAACAGTTAGAAGACGCATTACAGAACAGGCCTGAGGGGTTGTAAAGCCCGGCGTAAGCCGTGGCTTTCGGAAAAAAACAAAAAAAAGAGACTAGAATGGGCTCGTGAACATCTAAATTGGACCGTTGGGGATTTGGAGAAAGTAGTTTGGTCAGATGAATCAAACCTTGAGGTACGTAAGTTAAAACAACCCCTATTTTATAAATTCGATGTTAAAAATTTAATTTTAAACTGATTTTACAAAAATTGTGATTGTCATTTGTATTATTATTTTTTTTTGTTTGCATAGGTTTTTGGCACCCCTGGGGCTATGTACGTACGTCGTAGAATAAGGGAATAATATCGTCCAGATTGCATCGTACCTACGGTGTAACACCGTGGAGGGGGGGGGGGTCATGATTTGAGCTTGCCTGACAGCAGCAGGGGTAGGGAACATGTTCGTGTGCGAGGGTTGTATGAACAGTTCTACCTACACTGCAATGTTAGAGACCAATCTGATGGAATCTTATGCTAAAATATTTCGTAACAAAGACCCCAGGGTATAATATTTCAGCAGGGCAATGCTCCTTGCCATACCTCGCGAGCGAGCAGGGTGGTTTGTGTCAAAGGGGGTGAATGGGCCTGCACAGTCAGCTGACTTAAATCCAATTGATTACACCGGCCGACAAATGAAAACTTTTTGAACGTTGTTTTAATTTGAGTGAAAAATATCACTAATTTATAGTATTTTGAACACAAAATTATACCTACATAATTACTCTATCACATCAGGTTTTTTTACAAAAAGGAAAAAACGTTTAATTTAAATTTTTAGGAAAAACTTAATTATTATGTTATAAATACATATATTTCAAAACTAACAAAGAAAATATCAAGTACAATAATTGCTACAGGGCTAGTTTGTGTGACATCTCTTACGTTTAGCGATAAAATTACGTCTGGGTGTAATTTTTTTGTGAGAATCATCAATAATATCACGTTTTATTGACCAGCAGTAATCAGCCATCATATTCACATTCCATCGACCTTGGTACCTTGTTTCCATAGTTTTTATGTCTTGGTGAAACCTTTCTCCCTGTTCTTCACTATAATCACCAAGATTATCAGGGAAAAAATCTACATGCGAATGTAAAAAATGGAGTTTTATACTCATATTACACCCCAATTTTTTATACTTATTTAATAAGTTTTCCACAATATTTTTATAGTCAGGGTGTTTGTGATTTCCCAAAAAATTGTTGACAACATCTTTGAACGCCAGCCAAGCTTCTAATTCAATAGTATTTAGTATTGCATCAAATTTTTTATCGGTCATCAAAGATCTAATTTGTGGTCCATCGAACACTCCTTCTTTTATTTTGGCATCTGATAATCTTGGAAATTTTCTACTCAAGTATTTAAAACTATCATTTTCTTTATCCAATGCCTTAACGAACTGTTTCATCATACCGAGTTTAATATGAAGCGGAGGTAATAAAATTTTTTCAGGATCAATTAAATTTTCTCGTATAACATTTTTGATTCCAGGTTTGAGATTTGTACGAGGATTCCATTGTTTCTGAACATAATGCTTTTCTCGTGCTTTACTGTCCCACTCGCACAAAAAACAAGGATATTTCGTGTATCCTGACTGCTGACCTAACACCATAGTTATAATTTTCAGATCTCCACAAAGCTGCCAACCGTGTTCTTCATATTTAATTTTATCTAGTACTGTTTCCAAATTTTCATAAGTCTCTTTTAAATGAACAGAGTGAGCGACAGGAACAGAAGCATACTGATTAGTATTGTGTAAAAGAACACCTTTTAAACTCCGTTTCGAAGAATCTATAAAAAGTCTCCATTCTCCAGGATCATATTGCGCTCCTAACTTTTCAATGAGATCAGGAATATTGTGGCAATAAACTAATGATTCTTCTTGACTGAAAAAAGGTACAAATTCTTCTTCACGCTTCCTATACCAAGCAAAATGTGTATCAGGAGCTAACAGGTGTTTTGCATGAAGTCTAGACCCAAGAAGTTGAGCAGATTCTTTAGAAAGATTTAAATCTCTAATTAAATCATTTAATTCACCTTGTGTGAATTTCTGTGGTTGATTTAAAATTGGTTCGAAAACTTCATTTGACTCTTGACTCTGTGAATTTTGTTCTGACGATGTTGAGCTGAGATCAGATATTGAACTTGGAAGGGGCACTGGAATTTCTAGACCGTGTGGAATGGGACGTGTAACTGAGGTTACATTTGCGTAGGCTATCTTATTTTTATTTTTAGCATTAAAACCTTTCACATTGGTACAGCAAAAATAACAATCATCAATATGATTAACTTGCTCTCTCCAAATCATAGGTCTACCAAAAGGTAGAGATTGTTTTTTGCGGTATGTCCACTGCCTTAATTGTTCAACACAAATAGTACAAACTAACTGCGGCGTCCACGATTTTAGTTGTATTTTGAAGCCAAAATAAGCATTATACGTATTTTCCACAAACTCAGTTATTTTCAGTTTTTGCTTTGAAGCCATAAAGTTTCCACAAATGTAACAAAATGTATCTGGACTACTATGACACTTTCTTGAAGACATTATGTTTTTTAGACGTTTTTCAACCACAAATCGTTAATTAAATACTATATTAAATACCAAAAGTAAAACGTAAACAATTTTTTCAAATAAACACACTGATTTCAGTAAAAAGTTTGTAAACAAAGTAACTATAACGGTTTATTTCCATGTAACGCGTTTCGAAAGGGCGTATCGTTGTTCTAACTAATATATTTTCTCACGAGAGGTCGCTTAATTCAAGAAAAGAGCGCCAAAACTCGATAATTTAAATTATTTTTACTGAAAAATCGAAAATAGCGAATATATTAATTTTACTAAAAATCTGATGTGATACGATAAAATTAGGTCTGATTTCCTAATCAGCACTACAAAATTAGTGGAAAAAATTAATTATATCTTGGACAACAAAAATCATGTCGGCCGGTGTTATTTATGGTTTATTTTAATGTAGGACAACACAACTGT
The DNA here is from genome assembly GCA_932274525.1 of Podabrus alpinus. NCBI lineage: Eukaryota > Metazoa > Arthropoda > Insecta > Coleoptera > Cantharidae > Podabrus > Podabrus alpinus. Next base: position 57,895,035 of record OW026457.1, on the reverse strand, counting down.
AAGTTAAAATCGGAATTGAGGGAAAAATTGCAGATGGAATGGTGTAAATTGTTGCCTTGTATCTGCAAATCATTAGTCCACGGTATGCCAAAAAGGGTTGCAGCTGTGATTTAAGCAATTGGAGGACCCACAAAACAGTAAAATATAATTTATAATAAATATTTTAATAAACTTTAATCGTTTGTTTCGCTATATTTTCTTGCTTTATTAAAATATTACACTTTTATTAAGGTGCCCCACTAATATGGTCAAGGCTGTACATTCAAGCACGCTACTGTATTGAATGTCAAAGAGTGCAGCTCTCCAAGCCACCGGCAAAGCATCTAGCAGAACAATCATTAATTACGTGTGTTTGTATTGAATCATCAGATATTGTTTTAAGCACCATGGCAGTTACAATTTACACCAATAAGTTTGATGTAAGATGTTGCCCAAGAGAAGTCTTCAGCTTGTGTAAAAAGTTCTTTAAAATACCTAATTTTACTTACTTCGCTTCATAATTAACAAAATTTGAGAAGGGTTTTTTGTAGCACAACTTGGTAATGGTTTATAATTGTTTACTCTAATAACTGAGAATTTTTTCTTAAACTCCAAAGTGGCCATTTTAAAATCAAGATTTCTAAGTTAACCCTTTCACTGATTTTACCAAAATATTTATGCTTAAAGGCATTCAAAATGTTGGGTCAAGGGGTTATTTTGTTCTTAAATTTTGGTAAGTTTATGGATTTATTTAGAATCAAGAAAAATAAATTTATGATTTCGAAATTTTAATAATAAAAAAATAATCATTATTTAAAACTTTTTAAAAGGTAAATAAATTGATAAATCTTTAATTACGAGGACCATTGTGATATTCTTCAAAGAAAATTATATCTTATGTATAAAAATTTATGTGATTGTTATTGACAAATTTTTTGCATTTCTTCTTCATTTTTTACCCACAAATCTGTGCGTTTCTGAAAATATTTTCTTCATTTTTTACCCACAAATTTGTGGGTAAACCGGTGAAAGGGTTAATTCTTTTAGTGACTCCATTTACAAAACGCCCATAGCATTTAGAAATTCTTATGACATACCCCTACAGTGCCTAATTATTCAAGTTTATCAACATTTTATATACTAAAATATAGACATACTAAAGCGCGTTTTACATTAACTATAGGTGAACAGTCCTCTTAAACCGTTTGTCAATTTAATACCATCAAGAACAAAAAACTTTCTTGAAAATTCATTTAATATTTATCGTGGGGTTATTGCTAAAACAATAACAATAAGGCCACGTATGTAAGTAAAGTGATATTGTTTAAAATAACCAATTTGGTCTGGAAGATATTTAAATATTACAAACCTATCCTAAGAATCAAACAGGCGCGCAGCTTACATCTTATTTTCACTTACGGTAACTACAGAACTCGAAACTGTAACGAAACTTGAATCAATAGTAGCCAACATGAATTAATAATTTCACCGTTATGCCAGATTATGTTCAACGATTAAGTGAAAAAGTACAAAGAACATCAAAAAACTGTATTGTTTTACATAATAAAATATAAACAACTATTTAATGGTTTAATTGGACGAGTTATGGTGATGCTTTTCATAAGTAATTATTATTATTTTATGAGGACACTTATTACGCATTCGACAACACTTAAAATTGAGATTCAACAGCTTTAAAATTGTAAGTTTTCTCTCTTTTAGGTTATCTTGAATTTTGATTCAAAAGATGTTACCCAACACTGCTTTTGACATTCCAAATTACCACTAATAAAACTTACAATCGTGTTCAGGAAATAAAATTTCAAAAAAACCATAGTATTATCAAACAGTTATTTATTGTGTACCTTATGTATAATTAAATCATTCTTGATTGGCGTCAACGTTTTCCGTTTGTAACCGTTTGAAGGTGGCAACTGGAACGTACGTAACCAGGGTAAATAATTTATGTGCCGAATCTTCGTCATCATTTCTCCTGCGTGAAAGACGAACGCGAACACGGAAAGGTACATTTCTACAAAATCATATGGTTAATATTGAGTTAACGTAGCAGTAAGAATCATCCATACCTGATACCCTTTGACCATAATTGTTTGTTAAGACGTGTATCGATCCTAACATCTGGGGTGCCCATTTGCTTGACAGCAAACTTGCGGACCTCCTTGATGGCACGAGGTGCCCGTTTTTTGAAACTTATACCATGTAACCTCTTGTGGAGGTTTATGGTGTACTCTCTGGTGACGACTTCGTTAATCGCAGAACCTTTCTTTTCGCCCTTTTGTTTTGCCATTTTCGATTACCCTACAATGAATGGTGATATTAGAAAATGTGTTAAAAAGAAATGTAGCAACATAACCAACAAAAATTCTCGTGATGTTTCACGGGTTAGAAATTTTACAAGTGTCAAAATAACTTACGAAAACAAAAAATCACGTAAACTATATTACAAGAATAACTTTAAATTTGTAAAATATTGAATAAATTGATAGATGATTCAAGATGTATAAATTTACTTACTTTTGATGATGCACACACCACAAGAATATCACTAAAAGAAGTCCCACTACAAGAAACACGCTTTACAGGGATACCAACAACGTTTCTGTTACCTAGCGCTCCCTAACGCAAACTTTCTAAAACATTTGTTTTGGTTTCGTGCTGCTGCTAGTAGATGACGGAATTAATTTAAAGTTTAAAATTAATTTGAATTATTTTTACTAGAAATAAAAGTTCAAATTCAATTTAAAAATAGTTTTTAAAATTATGAAAATTCAAATATTTAAAAACAAATTGTTGATCCACAGGTACGTAACAGGTAGATTATTAAGAGCTTAAATAAATTTAATTTGAAATTATATATTTATTTAAGAGATCCGTGGGTTGACCTTAATGGTCGGTTTATGCTAAAAAAGTAACGTAACGTTGTATTCCGTTACGTTACTTTTTTAGCATAAACCGACCATAAGAAGTAGATCTAAAAATGTTTAAAATTATAAATCGAAAATTTCCGCCAATCGCCAATTAGATAGTTGCGTTCAAAGTTAACGATTGGTTCGATTGAAATCACTCGTATCAGCTTCGTTCAACGAGTTGAAGCGATACCTGCGAAAAACGGAGCGAAAAATTTCTTGCTCCGTTTGTTACACGGTGCAAAATTTTCAAATATTTGAATTTAAAATTACTTAATTTTGCACGTGGTCAAAGAGTGTACATAATATTTAGAGGGACAGCTACATGTTAAAAAATGAAATAAATATTTTACACACTTTTCAACTAACAGACTGCTAACAGATGGCCTTCCACGCCACCTGGTGGACAGGGTTATCTCGAAGTTATTCGCGATTTACATTAAGAGGGTGGCGAAAACAACTAATTTTTGTAGATCAAAATCTTTTTACCGAGATAGAACTCTTATAAATCATAGCAGCTGTATAAATATGCAATAATTTAATTGTGGAATGAGGTTTTCATGAAACTAACTCAGTCCATGCATTACTAAACTCAAAAGACAATTATCGAATTTCAGGATTGTAGTAAGAATATTTCGATAAATTTTCATCCGGAACTTAATGACGTTATAGTGCGGATATTATACAATAGATGGCGCAACGCACCGATGTTTATCAGAGCCAGTATATTTACAGAGTACCGCATTCAACCGCCCGCCATGTTTTATCATGTCAACCATACGAAACAATTGATTTTTTTCAACTTTTCTGTGTTAATTACCCATACTAGAGAGTTATGGTACTATTTTGGAAATAAAATAATATTTTTATTATAAATAATACTGGTAATAGGATGAATTTAGTAAACAATGCCACCATGTCGACATTTCTCGGATTAAAAGAATGCGGTACTCTCTAAATCTATTGAATCGGTTTTTTTGGTGCGAGGGTAAAGGATAGTTTACACGAGGCACCAGCCGAGTGAAACATTTACCCATGGGCCAAAAGTCACTTTACTCCCGTCGTGCATATACTGTTTTTTGCAATTCCGGGAGGTAAAGTAGGAACTTCGCCAATTTAGAAACTTAAAACAAAAATTTAACGCATTTTGATGGTACCACAAAATAGCACTAGTAATATTACGAACTAATACCAAAAAGTACTAGGAAATAGCAGTTGGCACCCCTGATTCTACCAATGGTTCATTTCAGTTCATTTACATTTGTGCCTTGGAAACAGCAAGACGTACCATGAGCGAGAACCTAGATATTGCCGAAAAAATCGCGCGTCCTAACATCTGACCACGTGGCGACATTTTTAAAAACGGCACCTCGTGACAATTATTTGGTAGCTAAAGTAAGTACTTTTTATTTATTTATTGACTCATCAATTTATTTCATTGTTTGAAATAAATTTGAGCGTGGCAGATGTGAAAGAATTTGATTCTTCCACGCTAATATGCACGATTCAAAAATCTAAAACCGGCGTGGGGCGCACTTTCGTCATTAAGAATGGCGAAGAAAACCCCATCGATCACGTGGCAATCTAGTGACATTTTTATCAGTCATCTGGTGACTTTTTTTATAGCCCTAGAGCAAAAAAAGTTTTTTTCTCCCGCTCCCCCCCCCCTATTTTTTAACTTTTATTATAATTACATAATTACATAAAAGTGTATAAACATAAAATAATAGTATAATATTTAGATAATACTCGTATAAATTATTTTGATTCGAAATATGATCAAAATCATCACATTAATGCTACACCGCGCCGTTTATGGTTTACTAACTTTATTACTATTTGAAGTATATTTAAATTTAAATTTTTATCTATCTCAACTCGATCGGTTGCCCTCTGAAGAAAACGCCACCATGCTGGAGAATTTCAAATCAGTAAGTGACGTATTAAATGAAAATAAAAATACGTTCTTCAGGCTCAAGACATAACAAAGTGAACTAATTATAGCAAAAGATATTGCAATAAATTTAATTACACACTAAAATTTTTGAAAACTTTCACCATAAAATTACTTCGAATTTCGAGCTATACGTGCAAACACAGCCATGCTGTTGATGCTGGTGGCGCCACCAATGGTAATGTAAATCGCGAATTGCTCTGGTAAAAAAAATTACAATATTACAATATGATTATCAAATTTATTACAAAAGATTATCAAAAAACGTTTGAGCTTCGTTAGAGCTTCAATGAGTTTCCATTCAAATCGTTCTTTGCGGGGGGGGGGGGCTGTATAATTGACAGACCCCCCCATCTGTTTTATTATTTATATTTTATTTATAATTTTTTATTTTATTTATAAAATTTGTGTCAATCGATCGAAAATCGTTTGAGCTCCAATGATCTTCTATTATTTCTATCGTTTGAACCCCAAAGGTAAAAAAGTTACAGCGTTTAAAAATTAAAATTCTTTGCTTTTGGAGGTCAAATGATAGGAATAGAAGCTCAAACAATTCTCGATCGATTGAAACCAATTTTATTCAAAAATTTAATTTAATCAACAAATTTGCCACAAATAATTTTTTTATATTAAAAAGTAAAAACTATTTTAATAGTTGTTATCCGTAACATTGAAATTCTGCACGCTACTTGCTCGGAGCAATGTTTGTAAAATTTACAATCTCACAATCTTTTAAACCCTGTAACTTTTTTACCTTAGAGGTTCAAACGATAGAAGCAGAACCTCATTGGAGCTCAAACGATTCTCAATCGATTAGTAATAATTTTATTAAAAACATCACTTCTTAAAAAAAAGCATTTCGAAAGACCCCTAAGATTGTTCCAAAGAATTTGATCCAAAAACTGAATAATCTCATTATTTTAATAATCAAACAATTCATAAGGTGGCACAAGAAGTTTTTCGATTTGCAATGTGAAATTTTCTGCTGCAAGACTGCTCATGATATCCAGTATGGATACGCCAATAATCAAAATATCCAAATTTGGGGAGCTGAAAACCCATAAATCATCTTGGAACAACCCATGCATGTGCATAGTATAACTGTTTGGTGCGGTTTCTGGACTGGAGGGGTAAATGGACCATCCTTATTAACAATTATGCCGGCGAAGCGCTTACGATTAAAGGTTCTCTTTATCGTGACATTAACAAATTTTTAAATGACTATTAATTGTCTTTTTTTAAATGCAGAGGTTTCAGAAGTATTGAAGTACTGAAGTATTTTTGAATGTCTCGAAGTTTTTCGGATCTGTTATGGTATTTGCAGACTTTGTGAGTGAGAAGTCGCGGAAATTTATATATTATACTTAAATTAATAATAGTTCGATGTTGAGTAGAACAAGTTGTAAATATTTAGGTTTTTCATATCAAAGCTGGGACCGCAGCGGGGGGGGGGGGGGGGTTAATATACATTCCCAATACAAATGGGAATCGATTGCACTGGCGATGACTCTTTCAAATATTACTTTAATTATTTAAACTAGAAAACAATAGCGGCCGAAGCCTTCAGACCATCTAATGTGAAATTAATGTGGTTGTGCGGCCTAAACGCTGCACTAGAACTTACTGTTTTGTGCCCCTTAAAATTTTTATTTCAAGTTACCCTTGAATTATCATAATTATGATAAAGGAAAATGGTTGGGATCTCCTTGAAAGAAAAGCATCTGGATCTCATTCTGCCCAATTCCTTAAGGTGGGCCTGAGGAAAAAGTCTATAGGAAAAAGATATTGTGTTCTACATATAATTGCAATGTTTTCTCTCTAGTACCTATGTTAAAATAAAAATTTGCCAATTTTTAGTACATTTTTTTAATAAATCAAAATGACACCTCATATTATTTAATCACTGTTTATTTAAAAATTTGATTTCATTGAACATATTGTTTAAACAATGAAAATACATGACGTAAAAATACAAAAACTCTTTAAGTGGTTTGCATTATCAGATAATTTAATTTCTGGCTTTTCTAAAATTAAGTAAGTAATCTTCTACCAACAAATTTGAAACACGCAATGTTCACAATTATAAATTAATTCTAAGAAGGTAATTTCAATTGCTATTTTTTATTTAATTTTTTTTGTTAAGCACACTACGACAAAGTTACTACAGTTTAGTTTACCCCCCTCCCCATTCCTTATTGAACTTATCGAACTGATACTGTTATAACAATACTGTCTATAATTAACAGTTTCTTGTCCATGTGTGTCAAAGTTTTGATTATACAAATAGGATACTACATAACTATACACTTTAGGTCAAACTATAAATTGAACTTTGATGATTTAATCAGAAATTGAAGTGAAAGTCAGTGGCGGATCAGCGCACAGGTACAAGAAGTGCGCGCCTTGGCAATCGGAATCTCGCAGGGGATTCCCTAATTGCTTACATTTTACCAAATATGAATACAAAAATTACTGTCGTTTTCATATAAAATATAATATAGGGTAAAGGTACCGGTTATGGTTACCTCCCCGGTTTTGGCCACTTCCTTTATATTTTTAATAATATTAAGGAATTTTATAAAAATATTTTAATAGCAAATGTTGCCATATTTAGCTTGTATGACTACCTTTATTTAATAGCATAAAGGGCTCGCCACATAGCCTGTGCTGTGCTATGCTATGCTCTGTGTTATGTCAACACAAACGTTGAACAATGTCATGGTCATGCGCAAAATGGACCATGCCATTGTTCAACGTTTGTGTTGACCGGAGTAGGTCAACTCGGCAAAAGGTACAAGGGATAGGTTAATCCTACCGGTCAACTGGGCAAATGAAAACCAGAGGCCGTTTTAATTTTCGGTCAGCTCGGCAAACGCGCTGAATAATGCTATTTCGAGGGTCTCTCACATCCCGGTTGCATTTATCCCGGTTTCCTTGATCTGTCGCGCCTCTCGTATGTTTAGCGCCCGCCGCGTAGCGGCTCGGAGCACGAAAAACCGCCCGGAGATGCGGAGCATCGGAGGGTAGGTTTTTTGATGCTCGCAGTTCTGGCCAAGCCAAAATTTATTACTTTGCCGAGTTGGTCTATGTATTTCCAGGTAGAAAATTTGGACCCGGATTAAATATCTGACCATTTGCCGAGCTGTCCTACAGCCGTGTTGCTATAACACAGAGCATAGCATAGCACAGCACAGGCTATGTGGCGAGCCCTTAACTTTCAATAAGTAAGTTTGAAAAAGTGTTATTTGTGACTTCATTAATTTGTTTTCTTCAGAAAAATGATAAGAACTACGAATAAATGGATATCAGATCATCAATTTTTGGACGCTGCAGCTGTAAGTTATCCTTGTAAGTTATCAATATTAAAAAAATTCCTATACAGGGATTCACATTGAATTTTCCAATACAAATTCTCAGACTAACAATAAAAATTTTCCGACCTTCCAAAATTTAGTGTATTCTAAAAATAAAGTAGATGGACAAAAAAATACACATTTATCGATATTTCTAATATAACAAAAAAGTAATAGGTACATACTACAAATTATTAATAAATTATTGAATTTGAATAAATCAACAATGTGATATAATTTTTATCATCGTCAAACAAATTTTAATTTCGTCTATTTGCGAAGAATTTTTCCGTCCCAGACTTTCGTTTGAAAACCAAAAAATATTCCCTGGCTTTTCGTGACCAAATTTGAATATTTCTAAATTCCTTGACAGTGAACTGGGATTTAATTATCGCGATTGTTTATTTTTTTAATAAGTCTTCACTTATCACATCATCTTTGTAGATATTTTAAACTGTATGTGTACATTTTCATTACATGTGGGCCTTAATATTTCAATATTAGCACATATGTTGTTCATATAATCGAGATTGTCCTTGTTCATTCATTAGAACCTAGTGTTTTAAATTTTGAATCTTCTACATAGTGGATGGTTAACATAATGAAGTATTCAGATAACCGAGCGCCCACTGTACATCGTTAGAAATTAATTCCGAAATTCGTTAACTGTATTGTATTTATCTTTATATTTGTCAATGGCCGGTCAATGGTGTTCATAAAGAAGGACGTGGCTCTACATCAGGTTGTGAATATATTATTGATAAAAAAAAAGTTACGTTTTATTAATAACATCAATTGTTACCACATGTAATATGTAATAAAATAATAAATGATTGTGATATCTACACAATGTTATATTTTCCTATTGTTTGAATGTACTAAAATATTTTTATTAATAATGTTATATTTTTCAATCAATGCATTTTCATTAATGAGCCAGGACGGTGATCATATCTGTGACCGGAAGAAATTAAAAGATAAAGGCAGATCTGATACCTGAACATGCTAATCTGAAATTATTCCTACTTCCTAAAAATTACCGGATAAGGAAGAAATTATTTCTTATTTATCATTAAATCGTCCAGGCAACGAAGCCGAAAAATTGGCTTCAGCTTGCAAAAAATCTGGGCAAGCTGAATTTTGGTAGAGATGTGCATTGGAGTGTTCTAATGAACCTCCTAAAAGTCCCATAAAATCCCACGCCGGCGTCCCCCGCAATCGGGGGTTTTAGCTCCTCCAACGCGATTTCTTGCCGATAACTCGCTTATTTACGCTTGTATGAAAAATTATTATTTATCAGACCATAATTGAAGAGCATAAAATTCTTTATAAAATAGATTTTTTTCAAATTTTTCCATAGCTCACTAATATTGGAATAATTGGCCCAAAACACGACTCAACCTTAAAATGGCATAATATTGATTCCTTGCAAGGAGAGAAATGTTTTCAGGTACGGGAAGTGATTTTAAAGTAAATTAATTAAAATTTGAGCAAAGGTTGGAAAATGCAGAGAAAATGGATTTTTTCAAAATTTGCCCAAGTTATAGTATCTTCCAAGTACCGAAGCCGAAATTTTGGTTTGAGCTTACCGAAGGTCCGGGCAAGCTGAAAATTGGCAAAGATGTATATTGAAGTGTTCTAATATACCCCCAAAATGACTCATAAAAATCCCAAGCCGGCGTTCCCTCAAATGAGGATTTTAGCCCCCTAGTGCGGTGTTTCGCCTATATAGCTCACGTATTTTTACTTTTACGAAAAATTACCATTACCTAAAGTTGAAGAACATAAAATTTCTATAACTTATGGCGCTGCAGTAGGTAGTACTACAATACATACTTTAATATGCAAATTAAACTTTGTTTAATGGTAATCTTTCGTAAAAGTAAAAATACGTGAGCTATAGGCGAAACACCGCACTTAGGAGGCTAAAATCCTTATTTGAGGGAACGCCGGCTTGTGATTTTTATGAGTCGTTTTGGGAGTTTATTATAACACTTCAATATACATCGTTGCCAATTTTCAGCTTGCCCGTACCTTCGGTAAGCTCAAACCAAAATTTCGGCTTCGGTACTTGGAAGATACTATAACTTCGGCAAATTTTGAAAAAATTTATTTTTCTCTTCATTTTCCAACCTTGGCCACAATTTCAATTAATTTATTATTAAAAGCATTTCCCGTGCCCGAAAACATTTCTCTCCCTGCAACGAATCAATATTGTGCCATTTTAAGAGTGGATCGTGTTTTCGGTCAATAATTTAAGTATTAGTGTGCCATGGAAAAATATGAAAAACCACTATTTTATAGAGAATTTTATGCTCTTCAATTATGGTCTGATCATAATTTTTCATACAAGCATAAATAAACGAGTTATCGGTAAAAAATCGCATTGGAGGAGCTAAAACCCCCGATTGTGAGGGACGCCGGCGTGGGATTTTATGGGACTATGGGGTGGGGGGATTCATTAGAACACTTCAATGTACAACTCTGCCAAAATTGAGCTTGCCCGGATTTTGTGCAAGCTAAAAACCTTCCTTGCCTGGACAAAAATTGCGAAAACATTTTTTTTTAAAGTCCAGGGTTTAGACATGATGGTAACTTTTAGTATACGTTAAATACGGTTAAATGAAGTGGCGACCATCTCGCATATCAAAATTTGCCAAAAAAACGAAGAAGACCGTTTTTGGATTTATTTTCATCAAAATATACTCAATTTTCTTACACTATTAAGCTTAGAATTGGCTCTGGTTCGAATGAAAATTCCACATCTACTAGTGTACAAAAATGTAAATTTTTTATTTTTCCAGAAAGAGATAATGTTCCTTCAGTCTTTTATTAAATGCTCTTTCCATCTGTCTAACATACACCATTTTACAATCTTCACATTTCTAGTTATATATTTTGTAAAACATAAAATGGGATGTTGAGTGGAACTTCTATGTTGACTTGTTATTTGCCTTCCCCGGGTATATTTTATATAAAATTAGCGAAAACTAGATAAAATTAGATAAAATTTTGCGTTCAAGTGTTGAGGGAGATTACAAAATGTGGCGGTCAGTCAGCCGGGTTCGCGCGTAGCGGCCAGAAGGTTGAATTTTTTTTTTTGAAAAGTTTAAAAATAAATTGGAAATTATTAAAACGTAATGGTGTTTGATTTTCATTTTGTGAAATTTTGGAGAGAGGGAACTCCACATATTTAAATTGTTCGCCCGGCGGGCGTTATATTTTTTAAAACACCACAATATATTATGACTAATTCTAGGACCGCCACATCCAGTGGCGTACCTAGACCACTTGGGGCCCGGGGCGGATTTATTTTGGAGGCCCCCCTCACCCTCAAAAAAAAACTTTTTAATGTGGTTAGCCTTTTTTTGCCTTAATCTAACCGGCTTCCATAAGCTATTGCCCTGTGCAGAGAAATAATAGCTAGAATAAGGGAACAAACTCGTGCAGTCCGAGGTCATCAATTATCATTACTGTTAAAAATGTTAAAAAGTTTTATCGTAAGAGCCCGAATTCGAACAATTGAATCTACGACGTTCAGCACGCCGTAACGCAGCTCCGAAACCGACGCTCTCTGAACGACTGAGCCACGAACGAGCTCGCTCACTTGAGAAACATGGAATTATTTATTTTTGGGTGGGGCCCCCTTAGTAAAGGGGCCCGGGGCGGACCGCCCCCCCCGCCCCCCCCCTAGGTACGCCACTGGCCACATCACCCTCCCTTTAGCAACCATATCGGTTATGAGTAGTAGCTGGGGCTGCTTTAGCGAACGGGCAGGTTAGGTTTGGCCTACTCAAAAAATATGGGCGTGACCCCTTTTTATGCATGAGAGCATGATATAGTTTGTTTCAAATCATCACTCCAAAGTGCGCAGAGCCTATCATTGTATTGGTCGTCCTATAAAAACTACGAATTAGCCTTGTGTACTACTTTACCCCTTTTGCGCAGGATCATAAGAATTGGAAACAAGTCTAACAGTGAGACATTCGAAATTACATTATGTAATTTTTTGCTCCATTTTTGAGCAATTTCTTACGTAGCAAATTGCTTTAAAAAATGGCTTCAAAAAATAATTTTGTTGGTTACTGGGCAATACAATGCGTGTGATTCTGCAAAAAAAACCAAACTTAGCGGAATTAAAGACGAGTAACTCCATCGTTCGCCTAACATACTTTATGTATGAATTTTTGTGCAATTTTGACAGTTATGAGTTATTAACTACTAGTTTTCGCGAAGTAAAAGTAATTTTCAATAGTGATTTCTTGAGGTGATTGTGCATAAATCAAGCAATATTGTTTAAGTTTTGATGGGTTTGCCATTGCCATCGCCTTTATGGTTAGCATTGCCATTAACCTTGCCATTACCATTACCTTTGCCATTGCCAATGTCTTTACCGTTGCCATTACCATGGTCATTGCAATTTACATAAATTGGCAATTTACAGGCAATGGTTTCAGAAGAAAAAACTGTTCACTATTATCCAGGCTCCCTTGTACTTATGTACATATATGATTAATATTAAATACAATTTATTTTATTAGTATATTTGTAGATATAGTTGATTTTTTTGGCAGCTATTAACAAGATGCTGGCCTACACAATATTTTACCCCAAGAGCCACCGCTGATTGACAGTGTTATATCGTCGCTACTCGATATAAGTTTATGGTTTGGTAAGATGGTAAACTACTAGGTAATAAATGAAACAGCTTATTTACAAGATATATACACGATGACTACTTTATTTATCAAATGCATGCACGTAGGTTAACCCCACATTTCTTGGTACCAACCTTCTGTTACCGACTTACGCGCCAATGTCAAATATTGAAATATATATATATTGTCGTATTTTGCTGGGTCCTTTGAAATTCATATGGGTGAAAAGCCTGACAAGCTAATAAAGTTTTTCTCTCATGCAATGACATTTATGTTTTGTACAAACAGGAGCTTTGTTCAGGGTTGGCTGAGCTCAGTGATTAAGCAGCACTATGTTAAAGTGATTTAGCAGCGAAACAAGAGGGGTCTCAAAGGGAACAACTCAAAAATCAAAATCCTGACTTCACACGATTTCTAATAAAGAAAGAAATAAGACTGTGGATATCTTTTAAATGTGTTGTAAGCTCTCTGGTCAATCTCGGGAAGAAATTTGTCACTTTACAAGGGCAAGGTAATTGCAAAGAAAATCAAAAATTCTTGTAAAATTTTGTTATCTTTTAACCTAGAATCACATGGATTCTAAAATGTAAAATTTTGTAACAAATAACAAATCTTGTAACTTGTGAGGTATAACATTCTTTGAGAAATTCTTCAAAGTGTTGTTTAAAAGTGTTCAGAAGCTGGTTATGTGCGGTTTAGTAACGGAGTTATAAAAAAAAGGTCTTCTGTACAAAAAAATGGAAGTGGCTCCAGTCTCGTCGCTGCACCTCGGTGGAAATGGTGAATTCTGCAATATAAAACATTTTAAAATAGTCTAAGAGCGAGAAAATCACATAAAAACTTACCTACAGACGTTTATTTAACTTCATAGCGTGACATTTGGAAAATTGGGATGGAATTAAGAAGTGAAAGCGGTACCATAGACACAAAATTTTACGAAATTTTGAGAAAATCACTAGAATTTCAGGATGCATTGTGCACTCAATCGATGTGGTTGCGTGCAATCGAACTCAACCAATATTAACTTTTGGATCATTAATTTGGAGGTTAGAAACTTTGTACCTCGCTGATGGTAACGAAACTTCATAGATGGGAAGCAGATGCAGCTCTTAATAGATGCAATTCGACATCTTTGAAGACAAGCCGCTAGTGATTTTGTTATTTAGCTATTTTAAAAGTTAGCACTTCATTAATTTGGAGGTTACAACACCAGAAGAATGTGGACAAGTTTAATGGATGCCCTGAACCTACGAGAACAACACTCAACTAACTGAGGGAGAAAATTTATCAAACCCCGATCCTGCGCAGATGTCCAGCGTGAGTCATCGCTTAACAACAGGTGCACTTGTAGATAAAAGGTATTTCGAAAAAATTTATTATTTGATTTTACAAACAAAATTTTTGAACTTTACGGCGTCACGATTAACCCAAGGGTAAAATTAGTGACTACCAATCAACATTTAACTAAATTTATTCATTTAATCAGCAACAAAGACTGTTAAAATTAATTTCACGCGAATTTTAAAAAAAGAACATTTTACGTTTTGCGCTGACAGTACGTCAACTCAAAAAAGAAGATAATCCAGCAAAATTTCAACGAACTCATTTCTTTGTAAGGGAATTTCCCAATGAAAATTTGTATAATATTAAGTTTGTAATCCAAACTGGTACCAGGTAAATTTCTATAAATCTATAATACTAATAAATTTGAATATAAAAATTTCTTTGCAATTACATTTTATTCGTTGCATGAAAGTGGGAGTTTTTGGGAGAGATCCACAGTCAAAATTTTATCATACAAAAAGTTTTGATGAATTGTTTTGAGAGCATTTCACAGTTTTGCATTCAAATTGTTTATCGTTGGGCTGAGCTAGACCGGAGCAAGGTGAATGTAAGTATAAAGAATCATTTAAGGGTTGCTTTGTATGACAATATATAGGGTCGGAACAGCTGGTTGTTGCCGTTACAACATCTCCCCTTTTTAAGATGAGATTAAATCTCGGTATCTGGCCGGTGGTCGTGATGATCTTATTGGTCTAGGAAGCCTTGTTCCCAATTTAGTACCTGTAGGCTGTGGAGTAGTTCCTTCTTCAGTATTTCTTGTCACTTGTTCTTCAACAATCTGGTTCGGTACTGCAACTGGTTCACGATTGGTTTCCACTTCCTCCATTATCATCGATGATTTGTCTGGACTCGTCGGATACACTTCTGTCCTCGAATTTGGGGTCGATGAATTTGATTGGATTTCTAAACTGTCTAATATTTCATTAAGTGGTGAAATTATTTCAGATCCATTGTCTTCGAAGCGCGGTCGAAGTTGATTTATGTGTGACCGTATAAGGCCATCTTCTAGTAAGACGTTGTACAGCACTTTTCCAACTTTTTCAATAACGGTGCCTTTTTCCCAATGAGAAGAATTTGTCTTATACCTCTTTGCATATACCTGATCCTTGGCACTGAAGGATCTTGAGGTTGCACCATGTTTCCGGTTGAACTGATTTTCCATTTTTGTATTCCTTGGTGCGTCCTCACTTTTCGCTCTTGGTAGCATTAAATCAAAAGGTGTTCGAATTTTTCTTCCAATTAATGATTCCGAAGGCGAGGTCCCATTAGATGTGTTTTTATTTGGAGTGGTACGGTAAACGAGCAGGAACGTTTGGAGTATTTCCGTTAAATCTCCCTCCCCTTCCAATTTCTTTAAAGATCTTTTCAAAGTGTCGACAAATCTTTCCGCTTGTCCGTTTGACTGTGGATAATATGGCGCACTAGTTACATGTTGAATTCCATTCCTCAAACAAAATTGTTGAAATTGATAACTTGTAATTTGAGTCCCATTGTCAGACACTATCGTTTTTGGCGTTCCAAATCGAGAAAATGTTTCATCTAGCCTTGATATAGTGGCTGCGGTCGTGATTTGGGCCATTTTAAATATTTCAGGCCACTTCGAGTGTGAATCCACTATGACAAAAAAGTAAACTCCTTGGAATGGTCCTGCAAAGTCGATATGTAATCGTTCCCAAGGTTCTTTTGTCGTTAGCCATGGGCTTAATGTATGTTTGGTAGGGTTTTTTGCTGCCGAGGAACATTTATTACATCCCCGAATGAAATCTTCAACGTCTTTGTCTACATTTGGCCAATAGACATAATTTCTAATAATTGCCTTCATACGTTCCATACCTGGGTGTCCTTCATGAAGTTGAATTAAAATTCTTTGCCTGAAGGTGAACGGAATCACTACTCTGCTGCCATACAAAATGCTGTCATCTATGACGGATAATGAGTCTTTCCGCAAGTGGAATTGTTTTAATTCAACATCTTCTATTTTGTGCGCTTGCGGCCAATTTAATTTTATTTGCTTATTTACCGATTGCAACAATGTGTCCTTCTTTGATTCGTTGTTGATCATTGGAAATGTTAATGGTAGGCCTTGAAGCGAGTCCACTGCTACTTGTCGAACGTCCTTTTCAAATTTCTGCACTGCAGCGATAACGTACTCATTGTCTGGACGAGAATGGGTGCTTATTAATCTCGATAATACATCCGCATGACCAAAATCGCCGGTTGCAATGTATTTGATGGTGAAGTTGTATGTTAACAATACTAAAGTCCACCTTTGAATACGGTTGGCGGTATAAACCGGTATTCCGGTTTTCGAGCCAAATATTGCCAGCAATGGCTTGTGATCAGTTTCAAGGATGAACTTCCTTCCAAAAATCATTCGATGAAATTTAGTAACAGCAAACACCAAGGCTAAAGCTTCTTTTTCAATTTGGCTGTAACCCCTTTCGGCTGGTGTTAATGAACGCGAAGCGTGACATATTGCTTTCCTCGAACCATCTGGATATAAGTGCATAATGCATGCTCCTAGACCATAATTTGATGCGTCGGCTGTCACGACTATTTCTAATTCCGGGTTATAGTGCGTAAGAAGTAAATCGGATGATAGGACTTCCTTAAGGTCTGTAAAGGACTTCTGACAGTTTTGTGACCATTTCCAATCGATATACTATTAGATAGTTAATTGGGGTAGGTGTAAACTCCCCTAATGCGCCAGGTAAATTTCAAAAAAGCATGTAAACTCCCCTCCGAGCAAAAGGCCAACACTTAAACTGACATGTAAACTCCCCTCCTAAGCAATTAAGAATGAGGGGAGTTTACATGCAGAATCAAACCAATAAATTGAAATTCCCGTTAACAACTCAGGACCGTACGCAGGATTTCTTTCCGGACGGCGTTTTTGTTGAACGATTGAAATTCACGATCTTGCATATCATTTTCCTACCTAATATGTAATTAGCGAAAAACTTGAAACCTACATTTTTGAGTTTTTAAGTTAATATTTGTGCCCGGAAAGGGGGGGGGGCGAACAGTATACAATAAAATTGTATTTGAAAAATTACAAAATATAACCTACTTATTTAATAAGGGAAAGTAAATTCATGTAGCCGGTCGAACACGGGGTCTGCACGGGTATCGGGTTACAGTCCCTTCAAATGGAGTGAAATTTTTTCGGTCCGATTTGAATTTTTCTTTGAAATTCGGATAGAGGGGGGTGTGATTAGTGGATATTAGTAATAAATATAATAAAAAAAATGGAAAATAACTCGTGTATAGCCAAAAAAGTGAAAAAATTAAATTTTTTTTGCCTTCGAATTTTAGAGGTGTGCATTCGAAAAGGAGGGTAATCCATCGTCAAATCCTACCCTTACGGGGCGCCGCTGCGCTCCGCTCCGCTCTGCACCTCTCCAGGGCGGATTTGACTCTGGTTACTAGGCTAAACATACGAGAAGGCGCCATCCATCAAGAACACCGGGATCTATGCAACCGGAATGCGAGAGACCCCCCCCCAAAAAATCGCGTAAAAACTAAAAAAATATTCGGCCATACTCGTGTATAGCCAAAAAAGTGAAAAAATTAAATTTTTTTTGCCTTCGAATTTTAGGGGTGTGCATTCGAAAAGGAGGGTAATCCATCGTCAAATCCTACCCTTACGGGGCGCCGCTGCGCTCCGCTCCGCTCTGCACCCCTCCAGGGCGGATTTGACTCTGGTTACTAGGCTAAACATACGAGAAGGCGCCATCCATCAAGAACACCGGGATCTATGCAACCGGAATGCGAGAGACCCCCCCCCAAAAAATCGCGTAAAAACTAAAAAAATATTTGGCTATACTCGTGTATAGCCAAAAAAGTGAAAAAATTAAATTTTTTTTGCCTTCGAATTTTAGGGGTGTGCATTCGAAAAGGAGGGTAATCCATCGTCAAATCCTACCCTTACGGGGCGCCGCTGCGCTCCGCTCCGCTCTGCACCCCTCCAGGGCGGATTTGACTCTGGTTACTAGGCTAAACATACGAGAAGGCGCCATCCATCAAGAACACCGGGATCTATGCAACCGGAATGCGAGAGACCCTCGAAATAGCATTAAAAAGTATAGTTGCGGTATGGGGCAGTAAAATATTTCGTTTCACCCCCAAAAAATCGCGTAAAAACTAAAAATAATCGATGTTGCATGTACGACGCTCGAGGTGCATCTGCTGCTGCGAAATTTTCTAAGTGTAAGAGTATATCGATTTGCACGTACCGTCAACAAAATGCGCGCCCGCCGAGCGATGGAGTGGCATTCGACCGGTTGTGCACCATGCACATGGTACTTTTCCGTACTTTTCAAATTCGATTATTTAAATAATTTTGAATTAACGAAATTGTCTAAACCGGCCCTGTCCATGCACATGGTACTTTTCCGTACTTTTCAAATTCGATTATTTAAATAATTTTGAATTAACGAAATTGTCTAAACCGGCCCTGTCCATTTAACAAGCCGTACTTAAATTCTAATTGTTATAATCTCCTACTTACGTATAACTAGGGATTATACGGTTCGAGGGGAATTTACATGCCGACTTAAAAACCAAAATTGAAGAAAATAAAAACAGGTCAATTTGGAGGGGAGTTTACATTACCCCGTTAATTGTCAATATGAATGCGAATAGTAAATATGAAATTATTAACGAACTAACAATCTTGAAAAAGTCATATGAAAATGGCGAATTCTTGAAATTTTCAATAATCCTCTTCACTTTACAACGCTGTAAGTAGCTTGGTACATATTCGATATACGTAAATATATTTTTTTAGCTACTACTTAAGTAAGTAACACATCACATATCCGCCTGGAGCTGTCGTAGGATCACGTTACCAGATCAATTTTAGAAGTGAAAACTTGATTCAAAATCACATTAGAATTGTTATTTAAAAGTAACGACAACACCCATATTATAGAGGATACAGCGCATTAATTTGTGTTTTATGATTGGGGGGGGGGGTTAAATCAATTCAATACCGCGAATTTTATACATGTCCGTTTGCGGTCCAAGCAACGTCGGATTATTGTCAATAAATGTGGCAAATATTCTACCATAGTACGAGCAGTGCATTTAGATTAAACAATGTTATTCCGAAGTTGCTATTCGACTTAGAACCGGTGGCGCTCCGGCGTCCTTCAAGTATCAGCCGCTACTGATTAAAACAGGAAAAAATGCTTCTGATCATGAAGAAGCATTTGGATTTTTGGATTTCGGTGGAGGGGCAAGTATTCACTTGCACGCACTTAGGCCACTATACCGGGCCCATTGTACTGCCTCCACTTTGTTGCTCACCCCCAGCCTGACCCACAATGTCGACACTGCCAAGTATAACCGCAGCCGTTAGGCGGTCTCTCGGCCTCACCACCGACCAGAACTCCCCAACAATGGCCGGCACTACGAACCAGGGACGTCCGCTCGATGACCGAGCTCTGAGAAGTCCCGCGATTCGTACCCCACCAATGCTAGGTGCAGTCGATGGGTGGCCCCTGGACCAGGCCACCCAGCCCGAAGCCTCAACAAAGTCAATCATTGCGTAGTCGATGGGGAGTAGGGGTGATTTTTATTACCCTGTTTGACATATTAGATCAGGTCAAATCAGGGGGACCGCCGGCTTAACGTGCCCTCCGAAGCACGGAGACGGTCATTGAAGGAAAGCAAGTCCGAAAGAAAATTGACTCCTACTGGACTCGAACCAATGCCTTTAGCATCAGTAGTCGATTGCTCTAACTACTCGGCCAATGACCGTCTCTATCATGAAGAAGATTATTATGTGAAATTTTAAGCTGTTGAAGTTTTTCATTTTAGGCTTCTATACAAAGTATAGCAAGAAGCCTTATGATCTGGCTCCGTGTCTGTCCGTCCGTCTGTCCGTCCGTCCGTCTGTCCGTCCGTCCGTCCGCATAATTCAAAATCATACAGAGCGTTTCAAATCGTGTTGAATATACTCAGTGTGTATAGAGGTCTAAGAACTGGGTACCCAGTGCGCTATTATTTTGGAAATAGCTGTCTTATATAGACTTATATCTGTTTCAGGCTTCTATACAAAGTATAGCAAGAAGCCTTATGATCTGGCTCCGTGTCTGTCCGTCCGTCCGTCTGTCCGTCTGTCTGTCCGTCCGCATAATTCAAAATCATACAGAGCGTTTCAAATCGTGTTGGAAATACTCTGTGTGTATAGAGGTCTAAGAACTGGGTAGCCAGTGCGCTCCAAATTGTGTTGGGAAACACTCTGAAAATGAGTAGATATGTGAAGAAGGTTGCTGAAATATACATAACTGAGTGGTTTACCTATATATTGTTGATCTCTTTATTTGATTCGTTGATCTATTGATCCATTGAGTTTTTTAACATGGAACATGTTTTCACGGTCGTTACCTTGCAAAAATCGACACCAAAAAACCGACACCAAAAACCGACAGCAAAAACCGACACCAAAAATCGATACCAAAAATTGGCACCACATGTATAATTCAAATTTATAGTTTATAATTTGAATAGAGTAGATTATCGAATAACATCTTCCCATTCACAATAATGAATTTTCAATAACAAAATTTTCATTACCAAAAATTTAAATCCGAAACCGATCGCAAAAAGCAAATTTGCTTATATAGTAAATTTTTTATTACCAACACAAAAATTAAGGGATTATCCCCCGTGTAACACAACTACGTGTAATACACGGTTACACAACTACGCAGCACTTCGGAAAACGGTAAAAAGAAGAAGAAACGAGATAGGCGCCACTCCCGCGGCACCCCTAAATCTCGAGGAAAACTATGATAAATGGTTTGGTACCGAAAAACAGGTTCCATGTTAAATCTTCATATTTAGCGAACGATAAAGCCCTGTTTAGCGCCCCTTCCACAACCTTATTTAATTCTCGCAAAGCCATTTTTTGTAAAGACATTTTTAGTTCACGTTCAACACATTTAAGTCATAATAAATCATTTGGATTATATAGTATTTTTATTAAATATTAACGGATTAACGTATTAACGTTAATCCGTTAATCCGGATTTAAGTTAATCATTAATAACCGTTATTTTCTATCTCCTCGATTTTTGTTTCTTCTTTTCGTTCCGTTCAGATCCTTCCCCTTCCATAACTTCGATTAGTGCTTATGTTGGTATCAAATTTGGACCAATGAGATTAGGTTTTGACACGCCGCAGGAGAGAGCTGGCATTTTATATATTAAGATATTGTAATATGAACTATTATTCGTCTTCTAATAAGGAATTTTCGAAAGCACGCAGCGATATTGCCAATTCCTGTTCTTCTTTCTGTTTCTTCTTCATATAGGCAGCAGCCAATTTTTCCTCCCTTTTAGGCTTCTATACAAAGTATAGCAAGAAGCCTTATGATCTGGCTCCGTGTCCGTCTGTCTGTCTGTCTGTCTGTCTGTCCGTCCGCATAATTCAAAATCATACAGAGCGTTTCAAATCGTATTGGAAATACTCTGTGTGTATAGAGGTCTATGAACTGGGTAGCCAGTGCGCTACTTTTAGGCTTCTATACAAGGTATAGAAAGAAGCCTTATGGTCTGGCTTCGTGTCCGTCCGCATGTTTTTTCAATGCAGACCAAATATAAGTTATACGTATTTTATTTACATAATTTTTCACCTATATAGGAAATTTAAATACGTTGATCCGTTGATATGTTGATCTGTTTTTTTCAATGCATACCAAATCTCTTATTATAAAAGGCCAAGTCCTTCTGTCTGTCCCACGGAAATACCCGAAGCAAACCGAACATCAACGTATCATCGGATCAACGTATCATCGGATCAACGTATCATCGGATGAACGTATCATCGTATCAACGTATCATCGTATCAACGCATCATCGGATCAACGTATCATCGGATAAGTTAATCCGATTATTCTACTCAAAATTACTATATAAGCAGAATTACATTATAACGAAATAATAAGTGTTGAACGTCAACGAAAAATGTTTTCAGGTGAATTAATAAAGGATGTGGAACAGGCGCTAAAGAGGGACTTATCGTTCGGAAAATACGAAGATTTTGAAGTCAGAGAAGAATTCAAACGAGCTACTATTAATTCGTTAAAGGAGGCACTTCGTGAGTTTAGCAGCAATGGAATGCGTAAAATTGATTTAAATATTGCGAAAAAAAAAGTGGCGGCAAAACGTATAAGAAACAGAAAAAGAGTGGAGAAACTGATTGCTGCCGAACAGAAAAAGAAACAAGTTGGAACTTGCTTTAGCAGCGGTTCCTAGGCTTCTATACAACAGATTTAAGAAATGAAATATTCTGAGATTTATATTTGAACTTAAAATGCTATTCTTTTGCTTTTATGTGAAAAAATAATTTTTTATCCGATAATAAAGATACTAATCTGATAATCGAAATCTCTTATTGTCACTAAATTTTACTTATACTATACTAGAATATTTTTTAACTTGGTAGGTATTAAAAATTCAGATTATCAGAATTACCACAGATATAAACAAGGTGGAACTCGCTTTAGCGGCAGTTCTTAGGCTTCTATACAGCTACCTTTCTGGTGTGGAAAGTTGTTATTATCTGGTTAGTTTTGATCGCCATATAATGTAACATCACATAATCAGATAATCTGCACCAATTAAATTTTTTGCGGTTGGTAATTATCATTTACTATATAAGTAATAACAATCAAACTTTTCCATTCTATTCGAAACTTTACTTCTCTGTAATGTTTGGTCCTTTTTTGAGGTGGACCAATCCTCTCCTTTCTCTTTTATTTACAACTTAACTTCACTAACCACATCATTAAAAAATTATTTTTTCACATCAAAGTAAAATAAAATACAACTACTTTTCTGGTAGTTGTGGTAGTGTACTTTTCTGGTAGTGTAAAACTACCGTTATGAACGTCGACATTTGGTTCTACAACGTTACCTACTTCAAGAACAGCTGCGTTTTTACTTCGTGGATTTTGTCGGCGAATTGCATGACTACGTGAACGATGTAATATTTGCGAAGGGGTCATGTTGGCAATTTGCTTTCGCTTTCGAAATTCGCGTAATTTCCGGTCCATTTTTTGAGGTGGATCCATCCTCTTCCTTCTCTTTTATTTACAACTTAACTTCACTATCCACATCAAGCCACTGCTGTTGTTAAAATAAAATAATAAATAATTAGTGCAGATTATCTGATTATGTGATGTTACATTATATGGCGACCAAAAATAACCAGATAATAACAACTTTCCACACCAGAAAGGTAGCTGTATAGAAGCCTAAGAACTGCCGCTAAAGCGAGTTCCACCTTGTTTTTTTAAATGAACGTACAGATATTATCGGATAGACTCCTATGTACATTCTTAATAATTCTGGAAACGAAAACAATATTATATAAAAATGTTATCGGAATGCCCAAAATAAAACTTTAAACAAGAGAACTTTCTTAGCCTCTCCAACCCAACGCTTCTTTCACCATCAAGTTGAATCCTGATAAAGCTGAGCAACCCACTCAAAGGTTGAGGTGAAAATCCCGGGAGTACGGGTCAGCCAACAAACGAGAGATAAAAGGACTTACTTAGGGGTCGTCCACAAATTACGTCTGCAATTTTTCCGACTTTTCAATTGCCACAATTGTCCTTGTCACAATTGGTCACAATCTTCGGACCCCCCTATGAACGTTCTATGATTACAAATCAAGGCTTCCTCATTTGTCTAAAATCGAACTTGACATTTTATACTAAAGAACCTATTCATTAATTTTTAATTTTTAAAAAATTTTTATGATTAATAAAAATTGGAATTGAACAAGCTAAAATTTAGATAAACTTTATTTGACTATTTCATGCAAAAATTAAAAAAAACAAGTTTTTAACATTTTTCTGTCCATGGGCTGGTCAACCACACATTCAAAGAATCGATTACTGGCATCATGTCTTCGGTTGGTACGTCCAAAACTAATGGGTCAACTAATGCAGTATCCTCTTCATGGATTTCAACATCTTCTACATTAATCCACTTAACATCCTCTGCTTCCATTCTAGGATCCTTCACGAACAAAAGAGCTCGTCCTTCCTGTTTGCAACAACTTTAAATGGTTTTACTTTGCTACATCTTGTCTCTTTTTTATTTTTGTCATTGTAATAAGTTTTGCAGACTGAATAGAAGCAAAATATGAACCACACTCTTTGCAAGTTCTTTCGGCGAGGTGAGATTACACAGATGGGCAATACATGTCATATGGGATTTGTTTGAAATTCTTGGATTCCGGCTGCAAATCGATGCCCAAGCGAAGTAAGAGCAGTGCAAATGTTAGTTTTTCTTCCGGAGATGGGATTTTAAGTCCTAACGGTATTTGTTAGAGAGAACCACAAATTATTGCTAGATTTAGCTTCAGTTGATTTATTTTGGAAGAATTGTATCTTCTTCTGCACGATCGATTCAAAAGCATCATCGCCAGTAGCATTCGTTTTCATTTCTTTCCATTCATTATTCAAATCTACTTAAAGATTATTTTTAGGCCCAATTGGGTAAGCTAGCTTAAAAGCTCCCAATAGTTACGATATAGTTGACCACGTGGAACCATTATTTTTAATTTCAAATATTTGTTTCTGTTAACTTTTTCTAACTTTTTACTTTATATGCATTGGAGAGTGCTTTTAAGACTCTATTTTGGGAAGAAATCAAAGGAGTGGATGTGGGTGGAGTGTATCTGAATCATTTGCGGTTTGCTGCCGACATCGTTATTTTTAGCAGCGATGTTAAAGAGTTCCAGTCGATGTTGTAAGAGATCAACAGTCATGAGAGGGATAGGCCTGAAATGAATCTAGATAAAACAAAGAGCATGAGTCTCAGCAATGCACTAATTCAAATAGATAGTCACACACTGCAGAACGTTGACCAGTATGTACAATACCTTGGACACGAATGCACACACGCCAAAAGCAATCAAACAGGCGAAATATCTAGAAGAATAGGATTGCTTTGGGCTGCATTTACAAGGACGAATCATATTTTCAAAAACCCAAGAATTTCGATAAAACTGAAAAGGAAGGTGTATGAAGTATGAGTGCTGCCTGTTGCAACTTATGGAATGGAGACAATAACCACGACTAAAGCAAAAGTAGACAAATTGAGAGCAACTCAGCGATGTTTGCGATCCTCAGCAAAGGAGCAGAGGATGTTAGGAATCAGCTTGGGGACTATTAGAAAAAGAACCAATGTCACTGATATAATGGAACGAATGTCCAAACTCAAGTGGCAAGTCCCCTTAAATGGACATACAAATTGACTCATTAGAGACCCAGAGCTAGAGCTCCTGCGAAAGGTCAAAACTTATACATTCACCGGCGCAATAACGAAAACGCGTCCAAATACTAAAAAGCCCAACTAGAAAACATTCGTTGAATGTTTGCTTTCGTTTTGACAGTTTTACACAAATTTCGCGTTTTATTATTAAATGGTATTAGTATTATTTCATAATAAAATAACAATCAGCCTTCTTTAAGGCTATTTGACAGGTTCTATTGTTTGATGGTAAGTAATAAAATTTGTTTAAATTAGTTTTGTAAATAAAAAACGAAATTATTTTTTTAGGTTAGTAATCAAGCAATATCTTTTTTTTATAAAAAGCAATCTTCTCTAAAGCTATTTCACAGTGTTTATTTTGGGGTAAGTTATGAAAATATTTTAGTAGCTATTTTTAAACAAAAACCTTTTTTGCAGTGCAAATTAGACACTATGAACCGAAAAATTACTCACAGCCAAGGTCGAGAAATAATTTATAACGTTGGTCAATATTTCATTAAGCAGGATGAATGTAAAGGCAGACCGCTGTATGTAAAGGTATCCATGGCTACTGGTTCTATTCGAAGTGTGGAAACCATTACGAAAGAAGGAGTTGAAAAACCTCCGGGAACTACATTTTCTACGCCAAAGAAAAATATTAAAATGCCATCTCCTAAGACTACAATGACGGAATTTGAAGGGAGCTCATTAGACGTATAATTTATAGGTTTGCTAATATACACAAGAAACGACCGACAATGCCAGCTGTTTATGAAAGTATGAAGAAAGATCATGGATTTGCTGGTAAACTTACATCATTCCGACGTGTGGTGCATAAAATTGGTTTTAGATGGAAAAAAGCTCCATGTAATCGAAAATTACTTGTGGAAAAAAATGATATTCGAGGTAAACAAGTTACATTCTTGAGAAACCTTATAAAATATAAACAAGAAGGACGAAATATTGTTTACACAGATGAAACTTATATCCATAATTCCCACACCGTAAAGTGCAGTTTACGTTATGCGATTTTGTTTACAAGTAGGTAAAAATCAAATAATTCGAAGTTCACTTTATAAGATTCAGCATACGATACGGCCCGAGGGTGAACTCGTAAGCGAAGTCATAAACAAATATTACGATTAGAATTGCGTATTATGACAACTTGTAACCAAAATCGCATAACGTAAACTGCACTTAATACAATAATTATTATACAACTTCAATGTTACTGGTTACAATGTAAATTATTGCGACTTCAGCAAAGTGTAAGATTTGCAAATATCAATTTTAATAAATTATATAGATTTCAAAAATTATCTTATTTTCCTGAAATATCCAAACAATCGTCGATTTAAAGCATGGGGCTGACAGGCCCTACGTATGCACTGGTGTGATTTTTATTTAAAATCTACAAAGTAGATATTAAAAGTGTTTAAAAATCAGGAAGAACATCATAACCTAAAAAAAAACTTCGAAGAATGATATTATGTTCCGAACATAATATTGATTTTACAAATTATTTTTAATAAGCAAAGTTCAAAATAAAATAAATAACAATAACTTTTTTATTAAATTACATGCCTAGTGATATTTTTTTCATATTAATTTTCAAGAACGAGTAATTACGTCTTTTTTTATTCACATTTTTTAAATTTTCGCGCCAAGCTAATGTTTTTACGTAACATTTATATGTATGTATTTCGCCTTTTTGGCTCCTCCTTCGCGCATTGTATAAGTTTTGAGCTTTGGCACGTTGTCTACCAAGAGAAGTGTAGGGAAACCCCTGAAGAGGTGGTTGTACGACAATAAGAAATGTGCGGGAAGACATTGATGGTATCAAACGATTCAAGACAGACTGAAATGGAAGAGAATTGGAGAGGCCTACATTCAGGAGTAGATCGTAACAGGCTGATGAAGAAAAAGAAAGAAAAGTGTTATAATGAGTTGTTACTAACTTTCTGCATACGGAAGTTTCCAAGATTCAATTAACCCCAAAGAATTTTGATTGAATTGGCTTTGGCATTAAACTATTTAAATGGACTGATAATTACCTACCACAAAATATAAAAAAGTTGGGGTTCATTTTACGGAAGCGAAGTTCTTACATTAGATTTTTTATAAAATAACCTGTTATGTTGATTGATCTTCCTAATCCATCTTCCTTTTCTTTTTCAATTTTAAAAGCTAAAATATTTGAAAAAATTTAGTTGCATACTTAAAACGCAGTTCAAGTAAAAACGTTTTATCTTTATTTACTTAACTGTATCGTACCAAGCTTATATGCATACGAATTGTTGATAGCGACTTAACTTCTTCCCCCAAGCTTAGATAGTCCTTCATATGCCCTCTACAAATAAGGTCGTTGAATTCAGACTTTTGCCCTTTCAATAAAAGTGACGACAGATACTTTTAGCTCATTCATGAGATTAAACAGAAAAACACTTTATTTACATATTCTTTTAGGCAACGCAGCGTGTGAAATATTATAATTTGTAACTAATTGTTTTTTATGTTTATTATCAGATTATTTTTTTCGAAAACGCGACGATTATATTTAGCGCAAGCACGTAACTTATCACAATTGTGTTTATTTGACCCATCCTAAATTTAGAATTGAATCACATTAAATATACAATACTAAATTTTTTAACATGCGGGTAGACACTTTTTTTCGTTTATTCCTTAATAATTCAGCCTAAAATTTTTACTCCATAGTTCAACCAGCATTTCTAAGGAATGATGATAATTTTGTTTGGAAGTATGAAGTATAAAATTATTATAATGATACATTATATTCAAGAATATAGCAATGAATGTATTTTTTGTACTACTTGATGTGAATCATGATAAAAAAACAAAAAATGCCCTTAACCCATTTTTGAAATCCGTAAAAATAAAACAAAGAAGTAGAGCGTTTCTATTTTAAATCATCTCACGGTCATGGTTCGACAATACAACATCAAATTAAAGTTATTCATAACCCTTCCCAACAGCCAGATTCTTCAGGTAGCTCAAAATTAAAATGCACCTAATTGTACGAAAAGCGATGCAGACCATTTTTTATGGATGAATAAACACTACCGATTTATAAAATTTTATACAAAATTTGTAGTGCTCGTAATCTATCCAATTACTGTGGGCCAAATTTTTTACATGCTTGGAAAACTTAAGTTTCTTTATTGCAGGAAACAAAAAGAGCAAAAAGATCGTTTGTTTTACCTAATACGACATTGGTTACTTTTTAAATAGCCAAAAATTGAGAACCTCTGGAGCAGATAATTACTTGCACAGGGTTTCAATTACAAATTGCTGCAGGCACATTGGCCTCAAATAATAATAAATTTGGCCTTGAGTTTTAAAAAATATAGTAGCATTAAATTTCATAACTGTAACTGCAATTTCATTTTTAAAATTTTTCTTTCAGAAAATGATCAAAAAGCTGCGAAGGTCAGACGAAAATAGTATATAATAATTATTATGTATAAACCTTTTGCTTATGTGTCTGGAACAGCACAAAGAGTTACTTTAAATTTGTATAGGAACTCTCGAGTAAATTGTCAGACAAAACCGCCACTCCCTATAAACCAACCCTAGATCGTTGAATAACTTTTGTCGTAGCTATTCTCTCTTCTTCGCGTCCAATAAAAAAAACGGCAGGTATGTCAAGTAAAAGTCTTTAGTCAACGCACCTGCAACCAAATTTTTTAAATTATCACATCGAGTCGGCCAAAACATGACATTTTAATTTTTTATACAAATTGCAGTTCTAACGCTGTTAAATAATGTCGACAAGTTCTTCGGCATTAACTTAATTACTTTGCTGTTGCTCAATTTCCCTTTCCTGCCAAACAAGGTAATATTTGAATAATTAACCTTCCAAGTTATCTTTTGCAGTTATTTAACGTTTAGACGAACAGATGATATTCTAAATTGCGTAATGTAGAAAATGTTATGTAAATTGCCGAAATAACATAGTAAATAAGAGAGCCATTGCTTAAGAAAACCCGAACAGTTAATTTATAGCAAATATACTAACAGTAATTTCAATATCGACATTTTTCGAGTCAAGGTTAACAAATGCGAATATATTAAGGACGATTAGTAAAAGCTCAGTTAGTTTTGTATTTAGCTTATATTGTATTTTAAAAATTCATGAGAGTTTAATAGATGAATTAATATTCCGGACACCAACCATGCAAGCATTGAGAGTTGTTTTGAATGAAATGGGAATACAAAAAGTGTAAGTAGGTACTATACAATGATCCAACAATGGGCAAATGCAGGAAAGTTTAAAAAACATGCATTTGTATTTTTGATCGAGATTACGAGTATACAAAAATATGGAGCTGTGTTACGCTAAAAATAATTAAAAAAAAATAAATAACCGATAAAAATGACGAAATACCTTGAAGGAAAAAGAGACGTCGTCACACAAATTCAACAAGAAAAATTGATATAACATTATAATGCCCTATGGAGTGATCAGAGCGAAGATCCTGTCCAAATAGATAGAGCCATAGGCGCAACTACGCCTAAATTTTGGGAAGCCAAAAAATCTAGTTATTTTAATTTCGATGTAAAATTTTCTTGGTTTTTTGTTAGGTACAAATGAGAAATGAGTAAAACTACAGTAAATTATCTGTCCAATTCCATATAGACCTATTTTCTAGCTCTAATGGGACCTTGCCTGTGGAATTTCAAAATTGATCATTTTGTAAATTATTTGAAGGATGTTTTTAGGCTCGATACGATTGTTTTGCTAAAAACTTTTTAGTTTGACATTGGAAAAGAACCCCCAAGTTTTCGACATCAGGTTAGAAAAATTATTAAGATTTTCCCGAAACAGGGATAATTTGTCGAAAATGGCCTCAAAAGTCAGAGTTATAAATCGGCCATTTCATATTAACTTTTTTTTTTAATGCAGGGAAGGGGGAAATCTTCAAAAGACACCACCCCGATGATCTGGGGTGGTAGTGTCGGATTCTTACCGACTAAAACCCCCTCCCCGACGAGCAGCGGGATTTACCTTCTCGGTATCACTTCCGCTGTCGTCTGCGATGGTCTGTGGCATGTCGTTTTTCTTCGGCCTCCTGTCGTCACCGGTTATCTGGCTCCCGCTGGGCACCAACGGAGTACGTGGCCCGGGCTGATCGCAATGACCCCCCGGCATCACCCAAATCGCTGTGTACTGGTGCATGTTGGGAGCCACTAGGTAGTGGCCCGCGAGGCTCGTCTCTCTGCACCCTGATGTTCAGAGTCTTGACCCGGTCTGCCTGGTCTGCACCGCTGTCGGGTCGACTTCCCTCAGCTTGGCGTTGGGGGAGACTGGTGTTCGTCTCCTTGATATTACCTCTCACGTCAGCCTTGCGGATTTCCCCCATCCACCGGGATTCGCGCCCGGTCTCTGAGGGTCCTCCGCAATTTACCAGGGACCACCCCGAGGAGGTGTGAGTAGGATTTTGGTCCCATTTTCCAATAATTAGAGTTTCCTAATGTTTCCTTTGACTATATTCGCAATCACCTCAATTATTTTTCTAGAATAATTAAGGCCAAAATATCCAATATAATTTTCAAATTTTTCCTTTGACTACATTCGCAATCACTTCAATAATTTTTCTGTAATAATTAAGTCCGAAATATCCAATATAATTTTCAAAATTTTCTAATGTCAAACGCCAGATAAATTTTTTGCACAAATTTGACCCCAATTTCGAATTTTTTATCTTGATATGCACTTTGCACCTTCCCTAACGTTGTCCACTATTTAAATAATTTTTAATTCGATTTTAAGCCTAATAATTGGAATTTAGTGGGAGCGATTGACGTGTTGGAAACAAAACCGGGACTTGTATTTCATATTAACTTACATCATATTTTATGTCTAAAATAGGTATAATCAAAATTAAACTAAATAAAATTCTAAGAAAAGTTAAACTAAATATTCTTTTAGCCCCTATAGTTTCTGGGATATGGCCTTGCAAACAACCTCGTTTTTGATCGATTTTTGTTTAAAATGAGATCTTTTTGAGATTCTGTCGATCTGATACAAAAGTGTTCTACAGATGAGTAAAACTAACTCCAATTACCCAAAAAGTCCTGTATTGAACATCCTTGTCGAATTAATAAATCCCCAGCTGTGAGTTTTCCAAATTTTGGATATAACAATTGGATATAACTTAAAATATAGAGAACAAAATTCTAAGTAAAATTAAGATAAAATAGAATATTGCAAGTTTTGGAGATACGGTTTTCTAAAAAACCCCACTTTTCATTAAAGTTTTGCTGAAAACGGTTCAATTTCAATTTTTGGAAATAATGTTTTTCTGGGATTCCTACGAATAAAAATGATAAACAATAGTTATGACAGAGTAAGAAACACGGATATCCGAAACGCCTTGAACATTTTCAACCTGAATGAAAAAATAGAGGAATACCGTGAAACTTGGAGACAACACCTAATGAGGATGAACGATACCCGCCTTCCAAAGCTATACCTGTACAAACCTACAGGACGGCGTAGTGTCGGAAGACCGAGAAAAAGATGGAGAGACCAATGATTGATGGTGTCGTAACGGGTATACTTACCTAGCACGTGCAGAAGAAGAAGAAGAAGAAGAACAATAGTTATAGAGAACTTAATTCTATGCAGTTTACATAATTTTCCTAAATTTATTTTTGTGCTTCCGGGTATATCTTCAAAACTATTAAGGCTAGAAAAACACTTTTCTTAAAATTGTATGGCTATTTTTAGTTACTTTAATTTTACCTTAAACTTTTTTGTCATGTGATAACCTGAAAAAATCCTTAATCCTTAAAAATGCAGTAAAATGTGATCAATTTTGAATTTTCACAGCTAAGGCTCTCTATTATGGTTCTTCTTTAGTATAGTGTATTTCAAATTAATTGGAATTAAAAAAAGTCTAGCATCAAATTACGTTGTTATAAAAACATACAAACTTACTGTACACCTGGTACACGCGTCCACGTGGAGTCGCAAAGAGAATTTTCGTAATAGAAATATTATCCAATAATAAGTCCTTATTATAAATATTAACCAATTAGAACTACACTACTCCACGTGGAGTATGAAATGCGGGCTTTCGTTGGCGCGATAATCTTATCTCTTATATTGTTTTTCCTTGCATAGTTTGTATGTTTTTATAACAACGTAATTTGATGCTAGACTTTTTTTAATTCCAATTAATTTGAAATACACTATACTAATGCTAACTTTTACCCATCGTGGCTTCGTGACTCATCTCTTTTTCTATGCATGTGATGTGCGTTCGATTTATTTTTACAATACATAGAGGACCTACTTGTTTAACGTGGGCTCCGAACCACGGGAAGTGTAATACACTTCATTACGAGATGGGCGCTCATGGCAAATTACCTCGGTGGTTTGCCATTACCTTCCGGGGAAAAACGGGCAGAATAAAGTTTTTACTCTGCCCGAATTCGAACGCAACATTTCGCATTAGCAGTAGGCGCATTTAACCGCTAAGCCATGACCGTCTCTAGTAAGGTTAGAAAGTTGCTTTATACCGAAATTTACAGAAAATATAATATAGTCTACTTCCAGTTATCTGTGGGCCACTTTTGGTTCAAATAGGAAGATAAAAAGTCAACATGACAATCTGAAAACTACCTTATTCTGAGCAAAAATCTAAAAAAAACGAGGATGTTTGCAAGGTTGAAGCTTGAAAACTATAAGGGCTGGAAGAATTTTTTTGCTCACAATTTTCTTTAGTTTAATTATGCTTATTAGCTATTTTGGTAATAAGAATACCCCTGTAAAGCGTACAAATACAAACCGCAATAACGCAGGGATGTTGGACGATCGAGGAAGAGATGGGCCGGAACACGTCAAAGGCCTAACCCATAAAGTAAATGATGATGACTTATTTTGAAACATAGGATGTAAACTGATAACGAAATTTTAGAGGTTGTTTTCTGGTGCAGAGCTAGGGGGTTACAAAATTCTATTAATTAAGATTTAAATGAAATTCTGAAATGAAAGTCTCAAAAGAAAAAATTGTTCTAATCCTGGTAGTTTTACAGACAGAAAAAATTGTTTTTATTGTTATGTATAATTTTTTATCATTAGTGCTGTTTGAAAATTGAAGGTTGGTCTATAAAATATGGAGATTTACAGATAAAAGGTCTATTTATACTTGAAAATCAGAAGAAAACTAAGCTGTTCTGGACGAAATTATATAGATTCTAAAAAAGGCTTGCCTCTGCATCTTGGTTTTGGTTTTCTTAATTTTGATAACTATTTGGACATAGGATACATAAGAAATACATAATTTACTATTTGTGATGTTTGAAACTTTCTTCGATAGATTTGTCGAAAACTTAGGGACTGTTTTCCAAGTCTAAACTTAAACGTTTAAGCAAAGAATCGCATATATCAAAATTATGTACATACTCGTACATGCGGGTTAATTAATAATTATTATTGACAATTCTTGTTATTAGTGATTTACATTAAGCAAACGCCACCATGCGGAAAAATTTAAAATTAGTAAGTAACGTATTAAATGAAAACAAAACTACGTTCTTCAGGCTTAAGACAAAATATAATAAACTAATTTATTAATAAAACATATTACAATAAATTTAATAACGCACTGAAACTTTTGCAAACTTTCACGATAAAATTATTTTTAATTTCGGGTTATACGTTCAAACACAACCATGTTGTTGTTGTTAGTGGCGTCACATTGTTTTCCTTTTCATAATGTTGTCATTCAAATTTTTACTATAAGCAACTAAACATCATCTTCAGGTTTTAGACCGGTGGATCGTTACGTCACCCAATTTGGTCGCTCCATCTCCTTCTGGGGCGACCTACATATACATCTTCCTCCTCTCGGCTTGTATTGGAACATCTGGTTTGATAATCAGGACTGATCCATTCTATCAAGGTGCCATTTCCATGATGTGCTACAACCTTTTATGTTTTCATTGATGTTGTAGATGTTGAATTCATTTCTTATGTCGGTATTCTACCACTGCATCTAGGAATTTCACATCGGCGCCCTGAATTCGTCTTTCATGTTCTTTAGTAATCGTCCAAGTTTCACTGCCATAATATGTTTGCCATGCACCATTTATGTAATTGAATTTTTCAATTTTATTGAGTATATCGGCCTGTTCAAATATGGATATTATGGACTTTACTTGCTCTAAGGTCTGGTCATTTAGTACTACTTTTGAGCGTCTTTTTTTATAGTCAACTAATTTTAGGGGTAATTTTAATTTTGGGGGCCAAGTCCTCCCTCCTCTCACAGTTGCGCCTAATGATAAAGCTTAAAAAAGAGGTAACCGTCAAGTGAATTCCATCACGATTAAAAAATTAAAAAATAGAAGCATCTGCTTCAGAAGGTTTGAACGACTAAAGGTTAGTTTCAACAGCAGCGGATTGTGGACAACGGAGCAGCAATTTTGTTGTGGTTTAATTCACACAGTTGCTGGATTTGATTGCTTGACAGGAGCGAACTTAACCTCAAATAAAAGTATTCAAACTGCGTGAAAATTATGGTTCTAAGTAATAATTATTGCAATTAGTGTGTAGATTATAATACTTGGACGACATTTTGTGTAAAATTTTGAAAGTGTTCCTATGTTTTTCGGATTCTTCAAGCAAAGTTGCCTGCATAACTAAAATCTGCAGCCGTCGGGACTAACCGTTATTTTTCAAAAAAAGATTCTTGAAACTACGACTCCTACACGTGATAAACTAATGTTGGTATAAGTCAAAAATGCCATCTGAATCGAGGACTGTTAAAGTAATATCAATATTCAGGAAGGGAATATTCAGGAAAAACGTACATAACGTATATAATATAAGCATACTGGTTGAGAGAACGTCATATTAGACGTATACTACTCTTGCATACATAATATTTTTAAGTCTTACCAGTTACACAACTGGTGATGTCCAAAAATAGCTTTCTGAAAGTCATATTTGATCATTTCCTTTCAGATTATTTGTCATGATTAAAATGCACAACTTTGCCCTAATTTAATTAACTTCGTATTTTTTTTAATTATAAGAGAAGAGAATAGAAAGCCAAAATTGGCTCAGAAATATGATCATGTAATGATAGTTAGTAGGTAGGTTGGTACAGACTCAATTCTTAAATTCACAGCATGTTGATGTTCACCGGAGGGCCGCACTTCCCCTGCCCGATTTTCATCATTATATTGTAAAAATTATTAAACTAAAAGTAAAAATTAACAGACTACGTAAATGTAATAAATTATGGCTTATAGGATGCATTACGGTCTTCTTCTGATGTTATTTGTCGAAAGCTTATGAAATAATAAAAGTAATTTTGTTATTTTTTGTTGGTTATTAATTTGAACTTTAATTCAATAATAATTATCTATTATTGCAGGTAATAATATTATATACAATGAAAATTTGTGAAAAAATGTAGATATTATCTAAATTCAATATTTATTCAAGAACGAATTACTCAATAGAAGAAAAACTGGAACTATTATTGTAACCTAAAAATAAACCGTCAAACTTCCCTTATTTTCATACTTCCAATACGAGGGTCAAGCTGAATTTATTGAGAATAAAAAATACGGTTAATATTTTCTAGGATTTTATTTTAAATATGCTCAAAGTAATTCCCTCTAACAATGATACACTTGACCATTCTTTCTTTCCATTGCTTAAAAGCTCCCAACCAATCTTCTTTCGGAACACCTTCAAAATAAGTATGAACTGCGGTATCAATCTCTTCTTCAGACGAAAACCTTCTGCCCCGCAAATTTTTTTTAAGCGCAGAAAATAGCCAAAAGTCGCACATTGCTAAATCAGGTGAGTACGGCGGATGTTCTATGACTTTTATATTTTTTTCAGCCAAAAACTGGCGAGTTATAGCTGCCGAATGGGATAATGCATTATAATGGTGGAGCATAATTCCCTTGGCTGGAACTCTACTGAACACATCAGGTAAACATTTTTCAGTGTACCATTTAGCTGTAACTGTCTTTTGCCCATCTAGCTTAATGGCATTTACTAGGCCCGTACTTCTGAAGAATACCGCATACATAACTTTTTTCATAGCTCGCTGTTTCTTGATCATTGTTGGAGTTTCCTCATCTTCGTGAATCCATACACGACTCTCTTGACGAGTAGGTATGTCGAAAAAGGAAATATAAGTTTCGTCACCTGTCACGATTTTGGAATAAATTTGGTGTCCGCCATTATTTAACAAATTTAGAGTTTCATGGCAAATTCTTACACGCTCTGCTTTTTGGAAATCAGAAAGGTGATGCGGCACAAAACGACGGACCACTTTTTTTAAATGCAGGTGATCGTGTATGATTGTTTTAACAGCTGAGGATCCAATCTTGAGTTGATGCTCTATTACCCCATAAGTGGATTTATTGTCCTCTTTAATTATTTTTTAACAGCAGCAATCTTTTTGTCGGTAACAGCGGTAGAAGGATGTCCTGCTCCTTTTTGATGCTGAACGGAATTCCTTTCGCGTTCAAATTCCTTATACCATCGGTAAATTGTAGCCAAGGAAGGTGCTTGTTCACTAAAAGTTGAATCTAAACTCTCTTTGCACTCGTAAGCGCTTAAATCTTTTTTAAAATCATAATAAATCATGATTCGAAAAAGCTCTCTTGTTAATTCCATGTTTTCACTTGCAATGTCACTTTAAAAAATTAGTAACTTGAGTTATAAGTGTTATAACGAACGTATTTTCAACTTCTAAACTTCAAATGACAGATAAAGAGTTTCTCTAAATAATACCGTATGTTTTATTTTTAACAACTTACTAGATCTATTTTATTCTCAATAAATTCAGCTTGACCCTCGTATAATATTGCCATGATCATTAGTATTGTAATTAAAATGCTTTCTGCTGCGGGACATTCACCCAAGGTTTTGTTTAAATATTAATGTTTACATTATATATTAAATAAACAAAGTACACATACAAACTTATGTAAATACCATGCATTTACATTGCAGTCTTGCCAAGTTGGGCGACATCCATATCTAACTAAAATAATTTCTTATCTTTTTGTTATGTTTTTTGTTTATATTATTATATGTAACATGAGTACCTAATCAAGAGTCAGATTACGCATTTATGGATTATTGATTGTTTATTTATTTTTATTTGGCGAGTGAATGGCCGAGCGGTTAGTGTCTCTAAATGTCTATTTGCTGGGTCCGGTATCATTATTATCATTATGAATGGCCTAAATACTTCCTTGGTCCGGAATTGATGGAAAACCTTTCATTGCCGTGCTTTTTATTTCAAGTGGAAGAAACTGCGAAAGAGGCAAATACAGTCGCTTTGTCTTAATGAAAAATTCATTATGACTTTTAATTTGCACCACCCTATAGTACATTTGAATTACAGAATTAAATCGAAGTTCATATCGTTTTATTTCGAATAATTTGTAAAATAATAGAAAGAGTTATTTTGAGTTGAGAACTCCAGATTTATATGCCAATCCAATTTCTGATTCGTTTAAGAAATTATTAGTTCTCAACTTTTTGCAAATTAATCAGGCAATTGTAGCCACACCTCCGCTCTTCTTAGAATTGTATCCAGTTTTGGATTGTTCATTGCCCATTTGAATGTCCACCTGTTATAAAAACGTCGTCAATACAATCCAGCCTGTTTTATCATTTGCTTGATTCGAACAGCATTAGCAACTTTTTCAAAGTGTAGTTATCTCTTTTTTAAATATCAGGATTTACGAGTTGCACAGTAAATGTATGAAACTCTGGTTATGTTATATTGGATTTCTCCATCGGGGAAACCCAATATTTTGCTTTTTGAACAGCTTTCAGAGAAAAGTGTAGGATCTGGATCTGGATTATTTGAGGAAGGCAAATTGCTTCGCACGCACTCAAGCCACAAGTCGGATCCATTATTCTACGTCCAAATTACAGCAGTAGCCCATCTCACATTAAGGATGTACTCAAAGATCTCCGCGGGCAGCGTGCCACTAATGCTGGCCATGCTAGGCCAGAACTACCTCAACATGGATCCTCTTTTCGACGCTAGGGCAGGGCATCTGCAAAGCAGATTGAAATGTCTACAAACAATAATGTCTTAACACTCAGATGGGTTAAAGGACACCAAGGAAATTAGGGCAATGAAAGAGCTGATGGTTTGGCGAAGATGGGCTCGGATAAACCACCTTGTGAACCTGAAGCATTTGTTGCGCCGACCATTGAGGTTTTCAACACCTTCCTTATAGAAGAAACCCATAAACTGCATACTAGCACATGGAAAAATACCAAGGGAACAGTGTACGATTGAGCTACCAACTATTGATACAGCCAATAGCTTAATATTAATTGGTAAATGCTCATTGAGATACAGAGAATATCAGTAAGTTTGGACTGGACGATAGAATGGACCGAGGAGATGTGTGATGCTGAATTTCCTTAGGAGTGAACACTTATACTGCTTGAATACGTTTTACACAGGAAACCCGAACAACGAAGATGAACTTGAAGAAGTCTGGATTATAGGGTGAAAATGAAATAGATATTTATAATCACAGATAAAAAACGAATTTGTAAATGAACTTAATCAAGCGTTTAAAGAAATATGCTTGAAGAGTAATAAAGATAAAACCAAGATTATGAGCCCAGATGACGCAATTATCATTATTGAGAACCACACAATTGAGAATGTCCCGAATATATCCATCTGAGTCACCTAATTAAAAATAGCTGACAACCAAACTGCAGAAATAACCCGAAGAATTGGATTAACTTGGACAACATTTGGAAAGTTAGGGCACATTTTAAAAAATCTTAAAGCACAGAATATTTTGGTAACCTATCTTAATATATAAATTAGATTTGAATTATGCGGACAGACACGGAGTCAGATCATAAAAGCTTCTTGTTATACTTTGTATAGAAGCCTAACACAAAAACACCATTAAGTTGAAATGCAAGGTTTTATGGCATGAGTATTTACAGGCAATGTCTATAACTAAAAAGATTGCGAATTGCCTCAGAAGGCGATGGATAGAGCAACGTTTAGTTCTCTCTGAAAGACAAAATCAGGAACGACGTATTTAGAGAAAGAACCGGGGTGACCAACGTGGTTTGATGAGTGGCGTGGCGTTGTGCTGGATATGTGATACGACAAGAGAAGGATCGATGGACACTGAAGATCATGCAGTGGTCACAAAGTGAAAGAAATGTGGGAAGACTCCAGAGAAGATGAAGAGAGATTGATGAACAGTTGATACATGATATAAAGAAGTGGAAGGAAAAGCAGAAGTGGACAGAAAACGGCTGGAGAAGAAAATATGCTCATCACAAATATCAAGTGCAAATACTTGCGCGTCAGTATCAAATGAGATTTTACCCTGATGATTTTTTAGACAATAAAATAAATGGCAGTTCTTGAAGAAATTCTAAGTTTCTTAGTTTTTCTTCTCATTTTAAGAAACTAAAAAATCAGATTTCCCCGATGCCGGCTCTTTATGTAACTTTTTATTTTTTATTTTTTTGTCAGTTAGATTAGTAAATTACAAGATTATGTAAATAATGTAAACGTTTATTTATTTATTTACGGAAAAACCATTTTAAATCACATTACACATTAATATAATCTAATTACAAACATAATGAATATTTTACAACATTTTTAAATGACACAATGACAAATTAAAACAATAAATAATAATTAACTGCAATTAAAAATTTTAATTCCTCATCAGTTCGGTCTGGTAAACGTTTCCGAAAACTGCATATCTTCTTTTATTACATAACTAGGATCCGTCGTCGAAGTCGACACAAAGGGCCGTTTAATTTTTTTATCATAAAATAATGTTGTTTATTATTATAATAATCAGAAGAAAACGAGAAAAAGAAAGTTGTTAGCAATAAATAATGAAACAATAAATAATGAAACAATAATTTTGTACCCAAATTTTAATGTTTTAAAATATCCCTTAGATTAATTTTATAAGTAGTTTACGCTTTTCCTCATTTGCTATTTTAATGCTGAAGGTTTTATTTAAATAATTCAACAAGATCAAAAAATCCATCAACTACAATTAAATAATATTATAATTATATATTCAAAAAAATAACAAAAAGAATTAAAAAAAGTTGTTAGAAATAAAAATTTAATGGTAAATTGATATCAACGTCATATTGGTTAGCAATTCCGACATGAAGCATTTACGTGTTTGTCTCCAGTAATGACCACTTTCCTAAAAAGCAGAACAATTTGTTATTAATAATAAATGAAACGCAAAGCCGAAAATTGAACAATCGATTTCCTTCAGCAAATTTTGTCTAAAATTAAATACGTCCATGAAGTATTAGTAAAATGTATTGGGCATTATTAATTCTTTTCTTTTTTATATTCTCTTCATTTTTTCTTTTTATAATGTCTTTATTCTTTATGTTTTTATTAAAATTTTTTTTATGCTATTTTAAAATTTTTTGCTCCAATATCGAATCCAATTTTTCCTTTTTTTTTAAGGTGGCCGATTATTTTTCAATGCTAAAATTAATGCTTGGGAAAAATACAAAAAATCGGCGCATGTAGGTACTATCTAAGCACATGTAAGTTTTTTTAATGTAAATTTAAAATACATCCACGTCATAACATCAACAAAGTTTATCTAACTTTTATATTAAAAAATTAGGACATCATAACAAGCGTATAAAATATTTTCGGTAGGAAAAAAGACTTCCTCTTATATAGTTTAAGCATGCAGAGGAATTCACGTATATTTTAGGTATATCCTGCTGCCTACTGCATAGCATAAACCTTTTATTTATTTTACACCGCATAAGCGATCTAACCAAACCGGAATTTTTACGATAGTAAATTGATGTATTCAATGTCTGCTTTTTTTGTTTACATGTTGCACA
Source organism: Podabrus alpinus (assembly GCA_932274525.1). Classification (NCBI taxonomy): domain Eukaryota; kingdom Metazoa; phylum Arthropoda; class Insecta; order Coleoptera; family Cantharidae; genus Podabrus; species Podabrus alpinus. The sequence continues at coordinate 57,853,637 of OW026457.1, read as the reverse complement.
CCCTTCAAAATGAATATGAAAGCTCGCAAAGCTTAATATTTATCTTTTAGAAAACTTTTGGAAACCCTTATCTATTAATTTAAATACACGCCTTTCATAAAAAAATATTCCACCTTTCAATGTGTATAAATTTAAGTAAAATATTGATAAGAACTTATCAAAATAGATAAACTATAACTTATGACTTGGTAAAAATTGGACAAAGCTTAAATACTAAATATTTTTAATAAGCATTTCGGGGTTTCATTTCCGGATGCTGTGGTATAATTTGATAAGACGTAACTTGGGGTTAAGGAATTCAACAGAAGGTGGACCTATTAAATTTCATTCGTTAGAACATAAAAGTGTCCCTATTATACCAAGTTTCAAGCAATCAAATGGAACAATCAATGCAACTGTTTTTTATTTCATTAGAAAAGTAGGTCAAAAGGGTTAGAATAACAAGTGGCACCTGCAAAACCAACAAACAAAAATTAAGATTGCCAGATGTTATTCAGAAAATCGACCATAACAGAATGGTTTCCGATTGCTACCTTGCCCTTAAAATGGAAACTGTAGACTTTGAAATGTGTGTGAGTTAATTGGGCAGAAAAGTTGACGTTCTTATATTTTTGGGAAAAAATAGGTGATTAGAGAATAATTTACTAATTTGAGCTTGAGATGATCCTAAAAATTAACTAAGTAGTTCGCATAATGAAGAAATGTACAATGTGTCTTCGAACAAAAGGTCTGCAGATGTAGGTTAAACTTTACACGCTACTGAACTTTCGGCGGATGTGCCGCAAAATTAATATTCTAATAAAATTATTTTAGTATCGTCGAAGCAAAACCCACGCATCCGTTTTTCGTTCGATGAAAAATTCACTTATAATTTGGATAAATTCATAAGAGAGCTTTAAATAATAGTAAATTGTTTTTTTTAAAGTTTTTTTAAGCTGTACTTTTAGTTTTTAAGTAGTTGGATCCTGAAAGATTCTCAATAACTGTGCCATTTTGACAAATCGGACCTTAATAATCTGAATCTTTGATTGCTACGGAAAAATCAATAAAACTCATGCTTAGCAAACAGTTAACAGTTTTCCAGGCAAAACTAAGGTATTTCATTCGTATGCGAAAGAAAATAATTGCGCCGCTTTCCAATCTGCAAAAAAATGTTGCTCTTAGGCCAAAAGTGTGCTGATGGCCGCATCATCCAAATTTAAGAACTCTTGAAACAAAGTTCGGTGATTCCCTTTTCAGTATCTAGTGGCGTAATAATGCAGCAACGGGCCTGTATTCCAGAGACAAACTGAGTCCCTAAGGGCCAGTTGTATGAAGAAAATAATCCTCGGATGAGCGATTTCTGTCGTTTGATTGGTTGATATACCAAAAATCCCTGAGTTAACTTTGATTCTAGGATGATCTTCTGTAGTATAACTGGCCCTAAGTGAATCAAACAAACATAGCCGTAAATTTTTTAGCAGGGCACGTTTAAAAAAATTTACCTTTGTGAATTTCAAAAAGATGGCTTTTCAGAACACCGTGCCTGCAAAACTACTTGAGATACATCATTTTATTATTTTTGGTTTTAGTATATTTACTTCGATCTTCTGGCAGGTCCGGATTTATACAGTAGGCAAATGAGGCAAACGCCTCAGGATGCCAAATGAAGTAGAATTTTTAATTTTTTAAGTAGCTATTGAAAATATCAATTTTATGGAATTGTTTGCATATCTCTGGAGGAATATATAACTGAAAACTACAAAACATTGACGGAAATTCACGCAGGGCAGACTTTCAATGTATCCCTCGGGAAAACTATTCAAAATAGAGCAAAATTGCAAATTCACAATTCTGTAAACATAAAATTTCGTCAGAAAATATGATATTTTTCGTTGTAGTTGCCAATTATCACACTTCATTAATAACTGAATATAATATTATCATGTACATGTGATGAGAATGTAAATTCACTTGTGTGTCATTCCATATTAAATCAACCAACATATTTTCATGACCCTTTCCGATTTTGCTCAAATTTGGGGTAATTTTATCAAATAAGCATACACGCTTTTTTCAAATTCTTTCAAACTAATGCCTTTGATGTGACTGTAGAACGCTGGCACAATGTATACAATATTTTAAACACTTGGATATTTATGAAATTGTTCAGATTTGCACTACCACGATAATTCATTTTTATGTCACTCCTAAACCAGAAGCTTCCCGACTCTCAAATTTGAATGCAAGTAGCCAAAAGTGTAATAAAGAAAATATCCTTTCGAGAATTTTAAATTACACCTTTTTCAATAGGATCCACTGAAAATCAAAATTTGATCAAGGCCCCCAATTTTTGATCTCAATTATTTACTCAACAATACTCACCAAAAAAGGCGGATTCAATACCCACATTTGATGTAACTTAGAATTACACTAAGTTTGAGCAAAATCGAAGAGGACCATGAAAATATTTGCAAAATATTGATTTATATAATATGGAATGACCCTTGTATCATGGACAATTACCCAAATAATGAATGCAAATCATTAGGCACTATAGTTGGGAAGTACAGGACGTAGTCCTATAGTAAGAAGAAGAAGAAATCATTAACGTGAAAGTAATGAACTTAACAAATGAAAAATTTCGTAGCTGATACTGACATCCTAAAGTATTTTTGCACATCTGTGTAAAGAAAAACTTTTTGTCTCATGAATTTTTAACATAACTTATAAACTATTAATTTTGTCGAGTGATGTTCAACCTGCGTGAGTTTTATTATCATTCTATCCTCTAAAAATTCAATCTCTTAACTTTTCGTGGTAGTCAACAGTTGTGCCGAAAAATACTAAAAAACGAACCTATAATATGAATGATATGAAAAGTTCTGAAGGCTTAATTCAATCGCTTACAGAAAGTCACGAGCTCAGCAAAGAGGAATTTTTGGAGGACAATAAATGACAAAAGAACAGCGGGTGACGTTAAACTGGGCCAAATTTAAAAATGGTAAACTAGGCCAAAGGCATTTTTAACTAAAATTATGAAAGTGGTAAACTGGGCCAAAGGCAAATTTCAGGTAAAGGAAGGGGTGCAGGGTGTACCCGTGTGAATTCTTTTGGTATCATTTCTAAAAAAATATCAAAAACTAACTCTAACCTACCGACCGATCTACCCCTAAGCGCCCGATCTACCTTTTCGATCTACCATACAACGTTGCATAGAAAACTTATTTTTTTCGTAAATCATGAACCGTTTTTCTCGCTAACCCGTTGTAAATGTAATCTGACTAATTTTCCAGCGTGCTCAGTATTTTCTTTGTAAATAAACAATTTTTTTATACCAATAATACAAATAAAATAATACAAAATGCTACGTTTTCACATAGCAAATTTCTAAGTCAAAATTAAAAAAATTAAATGAAAAACAATATTTTTTAATTACGAACAGAAAAAAAATTAATTAATTCCTTAAAATTTAGCTTGCCTGAAAATTTCATTGGCCCAGTTTACCATTTTCGAAATTTTAGTAAAATTTTCCTTTGGTCCAGTTTACCACTTTCAGATAGTTTTTGCCCCAGTTTACCTCACTCCAGAACAGCAACCATCGTGCAAAGAAAGATTAAAGATTTTTTTTGCAATTTTTTCAAAATTTGGGAATGGTAGGCTTAAACGTCCCCCGAGATAGGAGATAATAAATGATTTATTTTAGATTGCGACTGAATGTTGTTTTCAATTTTGGGAGAATGAAAATAAGAAAAAAAATCGTTAAATGCAATTTTTCATTCGGGTTAACTGGAAATATTCAAAAATTATCTGCACCGCTTCTTCATTTTTTAGTTTAGTTCTATGAATTTTTTAACAAATAAAATTGAACAAAATCAATTTCAATCACCAATGTGTAAAGCCGGGCCTGTCTCCAGGTGCACTGAAATTAATAGCTGGAACTCCCTATGATATAAGGGTATGAATAGATAATTGAGGGTAATTATTTCTCTTATATGGACAAATTTTGCGTGAGATGAACAGGAATAAAAGTTTGCAATAAAATTTTAAAACTAAGTTATTTTGGGCAAAAATTTAATATTAAGACCTTGTTTGAAGGGCTGTATCTCGTTGATTCTAGGAGCTAAAAGATTAGTTTTGGTGTTTTTTGGGATCTTCTTCTACAAATTTGCTGATGTTCCGGAGCTAGAAAAATATTGATAACCTATGGACTTCTTTCCTATACAAAACTGCAATACAAATCTTTTTGGCAACATAGAAATTGCTTGATCAATGTTGCTACTTTTATTGGGTAGATAACTACAAGCCTTGAACATGAACTCAAGATGCTAGCTGCCAATATGCAGTGTCAATAATCTCTCAATTTCTGAAACTGACTTCCGGTTTGTAAATTTGTATGCATAAATGTAGAGTAAGTGGAGTATGTGGTATAATTTTTTCAAATCTAACGGTCTTAAACTACGCAGTGTCATGAACATAGCCCTATATTTGCACAGGCCGTCCAATAGCAACTCTGAATTATCTACTTATACTAGTTTCTGTCTTTCCCGCTGGATCTTCTTCTTCTACTTTTATTAAGAAGTCTCCCTCTTCATGTAGGTCCAGGACCTGTTCTTTACTAATTTCTGTAATTAGTTTTATGAGCATTTTTTGTTTTTACATCTCAAGTAGCTTGCCAGGGTTGCCTTTTGATGTGCATGCACTCTGTTTTTTATTGTTATGATGTCAAATCATGAACACCGTGAAAGCACGGAAGACGCTGGATCTTCAGAAATGGAAACAACTTATTCTGATAAAAAAGAAAACTGAATTTATTGAAGACATTTTATTAATTGACCAAGTCTTCCTATTTTAATGAATTAAACCAATAATATTAGCTGTAGCCTAGTTAGACTTAGGAGAGAATATATAATTGTGAAAATGGATAGAATAAATTAGAAAAGAATGAAAAGGTAGTGCATCATCACTCTCACTTTGTCTATATTGGCGAAATTAACCATTAGTTAAATACGAAAATGAATGGATTGTTTCAACATTAGATGTAATAAACCGGAAACTTCTGTAAGTCGCTGGACACGACACTGATTGTTTCATATACGAAAATAATAAATTATTAATTCAGATAAAAATTAAAAGGATTAATATTTTAATAGCGAAAAAAAGTGACATCGACGGTTTGAGCATCTTCTACAGTCAATTACTTATTTATCATTTGTGAGTGTATACAAATAATTAAAATAAATTAATAATAATTTATCTCGAACCCTTTGTACCCTTTATTAAATTTTGTTGCTCCAAATAATTTGCTATTTCATATTTTGTTAATAAATAAAATTTGTACATAAGGAAACTAAAAACTGTAACCTTCAAGGTGTTCCAAGTATAAACAAAATTTCTCTTATTATATTACAGGTTAACGAAACTTATACAAAAATTTAGCAGAACCTGTTCTAAGTTTAGATACTATTACAAAAACGTCATGCCTATTGCACATTTCCATAATAGGCTGGGTACGTGCTAATAATTTCAATTTTACATGCCTATACAATCGAGGTCAAAAGTCTAAAAAAATTTAGATAACGGAAAGTTTACTAATAGTATATTTTTAGATATTTTAAAGATCCACAGCAGTGATTTGTGATTCAGCCCTCAAGTGAACTGGGGTACAAAAATCACAAATGATCATTAATTAACACAAAATTGAAAAATATGTCATTATAAAAAAAATGGTTTCGGCTATTGTTCTTATTTAAAAAGCCCCCAAATTACGTTGGGTAGTTATGAAGTAAAGAAGCCATTTTAATAGAAACAGATGCGAGAGAAAGCAGATGGCTATACAGCAAATTAGCTAATTAACTCTAGTCCCAAAAATTAACAATTATAATTTGTTCGCAAGTGAAGAATGCTCGCTGTTATCATGAAAACCTAATCTAACCTTAACATAAATAATAATTTTGAGAGATAATTATCAGCAATCATAAAATTTTATGTGGAATTGTTAAATGTACGAATAATAAAATAACAATTTCGACACACATTATTTGAAAAAAAATTGTAGGTTACATTTTATGGGCAAACAGATAAAAAATAAAATAAGATAATTCCGAAATATTAATAACGCAAGTGCGATTTTGCCTTGGATATTTCGATGATTTGGAAAGGTGAAGTTTGTGTTTGTATTTAGTGTTTGCATTAATATTTAATTGTTAATGCGCCATGGCTGGCGCCAAATTCATACTTTTCCAATCGATAACCTAAATAAATATTGCTTATTCTTTGAATAATTTTGTTATTTTTTTTTCTGTATTTTTTTTCTACTCAAGTATCGTGAGAAATTCGGTGAAGCTCTTCAATAGTCGTATACTATGTGGGATTAGATATCTTGAGAACGAGTTTTTTGGATGCAAACTTGAAAAAGGGTTGCACCTGCAGTGAATAATTAAAACCTGACGTAAAATTTTTTTTAAATATTTTTGTAGCCGCCATAAAATTAATTGTAATCACGTAATTAACGCGTTTTAGTAATTAATTTTCACCATTGCTCTGCACGTAAAATTTCTTTTGGTTCATTGTTTTTTATACTTCCTACGTGATAATAAAAATCATAATAATTAGGTAACATAATTGCATAAATTAAACACCATGGATGGTTTTCATTACTTTTTTCGGTGTACACATTTTATATTCTGATTTAAATTTTAAACAATGGTTGCCTCGTGTAAAAATTTATTTCACAAAAATTACACAATTATTTTTTTTTATTAAATATTAGATAAGATGGATTTAAAAAATTTCAATGATCTAATTGCCTAAATAATTTTATCATACATTTTGTATTATTTTCTAAAACTACATGTATTATGAAGTACAAAATTTTTTTTTATTCAAGTTGAGTCATTAATTATATCTTTGTACAAACATAATGTTACGATTTTTTGCCTGTCTCGAGAGAAAATTCAATTTAAACTTACTGTTCGAGTCGTCTACAGTGCTTCTCAAACTGTGGGCTATGAAGCTCATATTTAGGGGGCGGTTATATGCAACCGAGACAGGATCAGAATACAGGATGTGGTGTGGAAAAAGGAATGGACAAAAGGACTACCTGAACTACTGTCGAAAAGATAGGTCCAAAACTTGTTTTCCTCGTCGGCGGAATGAGGCAAGACAAACAGGAGAAATCCTAGTCCTAAGAAGAAGGGGGTCGCGATATGAGAAAGTTGAACCGCGCAAGTTGACTTGGCAAATGTGGTCTCAGTCGGGGGGTTAAAATTAACAGCTTGTGGGCTACCATTTAATTTATGATATAATCGGATTTTTTAATTTAATGCCAAATTTAAATTTGATTAAACAATTTACGTTCTATTAATAATTTAATTTTTGTAAAAACAATCTTTGAAATTCCGGTTTCAATGACTCTTCACCTTGATGAAAAATGTGAAAGTAGAAAATATTGCCAGAAGCATATTGTCCGTTACACCCGGCAATTTTTAAATTGGAATATAATTATTAAAATTAATTTTTGTCGAATTTTGACTCCCAAAAATAAATAATTCTAAATTTTTTTATTTAACAAACTAAACTGAGTCTCAATGTTCGTAAGGTTAACAATATCTAATATACATATAAAATTAAAGCAATTGTTAAGTGTTCAGTACTTTTTTGCCTTGCGTGTTTTGAACCCACCCAACTGTATGATTGGTTCAGAAATAGTTCACTAGAGTTTCATCTGCTAGTTTTCCATTATTAATGTGATTTTATTTGTTCTAAATAATGATTGGCATACTAAATATTTATAGGTTCTTCACAGATGATGGACACAATCTGTATTGATTAAAGGTTTCGACTTTTTTCTTTTGCAACGATGGGCAAATCCCAATAAAAATTACGGTTTAATTTGTTTCTCAATATTTAGCATGCGTATAAATAATCACAACGTAAATTTAAATAATAGGTTTGTAAAACTTGTAACAGGGAAATAACGGTTTATAATTTAAATTTTACGACAGTTCATTGTTCAACCGAAGAACTTTGGCGGAAAAGTTTCATAACATAATATAGAAATTATTATCAAAATAATTTTTTTGATTTTTGTGGGAAGAAGAATTCGTGCAAATTTTGAGCGGAACTTGCTCGGAGAACTTCGTTGACACTGTAATAATTATCGCTTTCTAATTCTAATTTTACACTTCCGAATTGTACCTATTAATGTTTTGTTATGGTTTACCAATAATTTAAGGTGGACATACGTAATTGCCGAAACATTAAAAAATAATTTTCGTCCATAAGGAAAGGGAGCTTTAACCCCAAAGTCCTTCCAAAATACATCTATGACGTAATAGCAAATATTTTTTTTGTACATTATTAAGAAGTTTGGAAAAGTTGGAAAACTCGATGCATACAAAATTATGCATAATGGAATAATGCATTATTAATTCAAAGAAAACTTGATAATATGGTAAGCTAGCAAATATTGATTGACATACTAATCAACAGGTTAACATTTTATTGGAAATAAAATGCAAGCCAATAAAAAACCAATAACAGGGAAAAAAATTAATGAATTCACATACTCCAATGTGAAGTAAATTTTTGAAGTTTGTATGTTTATATTTGTCAATTTTTTTTTTGGGTGGTAGGTAATTTGTAAAACATTTAAAATTTATAAATAGAACTTTCCGAATAATATAACGTGACTGATATTGAAGCTATGTAGCTAATTTGAAACATCGTTGCTATGCTAACGAATTTTGAACACAACAATTTAACTTGCCATCCACAATAATTATTCTTCTGCATTATTTAATAAGAGTCCTGCATATTACAGTAATGGACATTCTAAATAGAAGAGCGATTAGTTTCAAATTGCGTGTTTTGCGGACAATTACTTCGACTGCTTTATACATCTTTTAAAAAGCCTATTTCGACTTTGATAAAATTTTTTCCTAAATAATTTATAAGTCGATCGAATAAATAAAGTTGGTGCTTCATTTTGATATTAATAAATAATCCAAACAATTAAATACAAAACGTCCATCACACAAATTTGGGCACAGCACTATTTTGAAAACACTCGAAAATTGAACACCACAACAGCTTCCTCATCAATACAAACTCTCGCGAATAATGTGGCAAAACCCGAAGCCGAAAGCTTTGCAAACGTTCGCGTTTATTCGTTTTTGCAAAGTTGTTCGGCAAGTTTCCTATCCCACCAAAAATATGTTATGATGGTCAGGTTTGCAATTTTTTATGAATTGAGCTCACTTGTTGGATTAGCGGATTAGTAGTACTCGTAGTACGACTTTTCATTCATGCAAATTATGCAACATGACTTTCATATTAACCACGTAGAAAAAAGCAAAATTGGTAGGTATCCTAAAAATATTATCGTTTAATTTTCCAACATTTTTAATTTGATAATTTCTAAATTTTTATCTGTTGTTGAAGTACAACTATTGACTTTTGAACTTTGTAGTTGCGATAAAATCCACTATCTGGTTTATTATAATTTGATTTATTCATTTTGTGAATAATTATTATTGGTATATGCATTTAAACTGGGAAAAACATTTTAACCATAACAGAAGCTTCCGCCTATTTGAATTTTATATAAACTTACGAAACATCCGCATCATAAATAAATTGTCTAATATAAAAAAAATGATATAGTATTTTTTGCGTTCGTATTTATAAAAATACTCGTTTGTTATATTTTACGAGAAGCGAATAACACTGAAATGATTATTTCAGGGCCATATTATATTACATACAATTGAGTAATATGTAATACTACCTAATACTTGCTATGTACCTACCTACATTATATAAAATGAATTTCGTATTTAAAAATTTTCAATCTGCAACGTGAAGGGCACTTTGTATTTTGTTTCCTCAAAGCGATAATCAACACGTCCCATCAGTACCATTTCCAAAGTGATCGGGTTTCCCTACCATTTAAACTTCTTTATTCCTTCATTCTTTACGTAATAGTACAAATTAATGTTTTAATGACAACATCCATCTTGGTCATAACTTCCTTGAACTTTGAAAATGTCAACAACTAAGCTTGAAAGTTTGAATGTTCTGCTAAAAATTCTGCTGTAGTACCAACGTGAAATACCAATTTTGTATATTATACAGGGTGTCCCCGTGACCGTGGAGAACCTTTGAGGTGGTGATAAAGGACACTTTTCTAAGACAAATTTTCAAATAAAATTTTTGCCCAAGTCCGAACCCTTGGGGGGTACCTCCCTTTAAAGCAATTTTTTCAATTTCTGATTTCAAACGGCCATAGCTCCGATATCATTGATTTTTTAAGGTTAATGGATTAGAACTTTTTTAAACATCATTCGCTTGTCTACAAATTAGGTTATAACCCCTTATCGTCTAGAATCAACGGATTTCGAGTTATAAATTAAAGTAAGGAAAAAAATGTTTAAAAAATTCAGGTTTTTATTTTTTTAATTTTCTTGCGAACCCCGTATCTCTTAAACGAAACGTCTAAGAGAAAAACTAATGCCCCAAATTGGATAGGTAATTTAACGGGCTACAACTTTCGTCAAATAAATTTTTTTGGGCAACCAACCGTTTTCACAGAAACTCTGAAAATAATGAACAAGGTGTAGGTAAAAAATATAAATTCACATAATTACTAAAAATCTCAATTTGATTTATAGCATTTATTTTAATGTTAAAACATTGTTAAAACGTATTGTAGCGTTTGACGCATGTAAAAAAATCGAATCTTGGAATATAAGGAGGAAATCAAAATAATGCTTATTTGTAATTTTTAGTCGTGTTATGAACAAGTTTTGGATTTTATTTATAATTCCAGATCGAGGGGTTTCCCCAGACAAAAAACAAAACAAAGAAACGGCAATCCCCCCCCCCTACAGCTAAATAATTAAATAATAGATATTAATCTGCAACATTGCATAAAGACCTACTTTTCAAACGCATTTTAAGTTAGGAACGAACCTACTTTTTCGTACATGTGCGAAAAGTAAAATTTACGCTTATTCCTGATTTATAGCATCAATTGAGCATGCCATAGTAGAGTTTAAAATCAAAAAAGTTAAAAAATTATCCGCTTTTGGTTTCAGGGGAGATGAAATATTTTAATGAACGTGAATTTGCTTTCTACGTACGTATGTGCAAAACTACTCAGTACAGCACGAAAAAAGGCTAGAAAATCTAAAGAAGTGAAATTCTTTTTTCGAAGAAATTACAAGAAAATTAAAAATTTAAATTCCGACCAGAAACAACAGAGTTCTGCGCGAATGAAAGTAAAGATTCGTTTTTTTACATCTTTGTATTTATTTCTTCTACCAAACACCAAAATTATGGTCGGCAAAATTTAAGCCTCGCAGTGGTGTACGAAAGTGAAAATATCTACAACGTATAAAAATTAATTTATTGTTCATGAGGCAAAAATGGCAAAATTTCTGTAACGACTTGGGTAATTTTTATGTTACAAGCAGATCTAAATTTGAAATGAACAAAATGAAATCATAACATCAAAAATCCTCCGATAAATAATGATTTCTGTAGGAGCTCGATGATAAAATATTTGGTATCCCTTTAAACTTTTCGCTGATTATTTTGCGACTGTTTATGGTGACTGCGAATCCAAAGCGTACCACTATGTGGCTGGCAACTTGACAAGTTGCCAATCTATCGATATCTCGAAGGCTGGTATATTTGAGGCCATTTGTAAGTTGTCTGATAGCGTTTGCTCGGGTCCCGATGGGATTCCTTCTTATTTGATAAAAAATTGCATGTACTCGTTATACGATCCTATCTACCACTTATTCAAGGTTTCCCTCGATAGCTGTAGTGTCCCTCAAATTTGGAAGCAAAGCTTTATTACACCGATCTTCAAAAATGGTGACAGAAGAAGACAGAAGAAGTAAACCCCAATTATAGGGGTATCTCTATCCAGTCAACTATTCCTAAAATGCTGGATAAATTGGTTTCAGAACAATTATTGTCTGCAAGTAAAAATCTCATTGTTGATTACCAACATGGATTTTTTCCTATTCGTTCTACTTCATCTAACCTATTATACTTTACCTCCTATTGCTTTGAGGCCTTCGAGAAGCGTATGCAGGTTGATGCTGTTTATACGGACTTCTCTAAAGTGCACATTACACGGGGCGTTCGGCTGCATGCAATTTCTGCGTAGAGACGAGTTCATGTATTTGCGCTTTGCGTATACCGTTCTGCACAGAAGTTGCTGCAGCCGAAGGCCCCGTGTAATGTGCACTTAAGGCATTCGATCGAGTTGTCTTCCCTTGGTTTCGGTCTTGGCGTTATTGATTGGCTCAGCAATTATTTAATGGGTAGAACCCAAAGGGTGAGGATTGACAACTTTCTATCATATGATGTTGTGGTGTCGTCTGGCGTTCCTCAGGGTTCACACTGTGGCCCTATTCTGTTTTTGTTGTTTATTAATGATATAAGTAGGTTTATTCTTGATTCATCTTATTTGTTGTTTGCTGATGATCTCAAACTTTTTAAAGCTATTGGATCAGTCGAAGATTGTCTACTTTTACAAAAAGATCTTCATAACCTTTCTGACTGGTGTAAATTGAATAACTTGCATCTGAATTTTCAGAAATGTTTTTCGATTTCCTCCTCAAAGAAAAACTCAACCTCTACATACGATTATTCCCTAAACGATAGAACAATTCAGCGTGTTACTGAAATTAATGATCTCGGTGTTCGATTGGATGCTGTATTGTCGTTTAGAAGTCACATCTTACATATTTGCAATTCGGCTTTTCGCACTTTGGGGTTCATCCGTCGCATGTCGGCTCACTTCTCAGCTACAACCGTGAAAGTTTTATACTATTCGTTGGTTCGTTCTAAACTTGAATATGCTTGCAGTATTTGGTCACCCAGCTACCAGGTTCATATTGACCAACTCGAGCGTGTGCAACACAAATTTTTTAAGTCGCTCCACTATAAACTGGGACGTGCCAGGGAGGATTTTTCGGACGAGATTTACTTGAGCTTCTGCAACACTAAATCACTGGCCGTCAGACGCAGGGTCATCGATCTTGGTTTCGTACATGGGTTGTTCAGCGGCAAAATCAACTGTGATGCGCTGCGTGAGTTGTTTGTTTTTAGAGATTCCTCAAGATGTACCAGATCCAAATGGCATTTTGAAGTTAAATTTCATCCGACTAATTATGGGATGCACTGTCCCATGGCTAGGATGGCTCGTTTGGCCAATTATTTAAGTGATGTTCCTGGCATTGATCTGTTTAACTCTTCCCTTGCATCATTTAGGAGGACTGTGTTCAGTGTTGACTTGTCTGCAGTTGCGGGGGTCTAATTTATTTTTTTTATATATTGTTAATTTTTTGTTGATATTGATTTTTGTATAGTGTGTTGTAGGTTTTTTTATCACATTCAGTTAGTATTGTGTTTAGTTTTGTTTTTGTTAACTTGTACGTGTTCATTGTAGTTATTGTTATTATTGTAAAAGGTTTATTGTAAAAAAGGTTTAGCCGTAGATGAAATAAATGAAATAAACCACAATTGGATAGTTTGTTTAATTTTTTCCTCTGTGTATATATTACGGAACCTACGTCCGTATAAAATTTCAGCGCCGCAATAATATGCGAAAGTGAAAAATTTTCTTACGGGGATTTAAAATTTTGGTAAAAAATAAAATTAAAAAATCAAAAATTTTCCGATAAATACCGGAGTTGTGGGGTCCAGATGATAAAAAATATTTGAGTTCCCCTAAAACGAAAATGGATTTTCCTCCGACTATACAATACTACACGGAGCCTATGTCCGTGCAAAATTTCAACTCTCTGGCTATGATGCTATAAATCAGCAATAATTATTAAAGTGCCCTAGTGCGAAAAGAGATTTACTTTTTAGCAGTTGAGCGGAACTACTTACTTGCAAAGTAGGTGCTTCCCTAACGCAAATAATTATGTTTGAAAGTAAGTCCTTTCGCACGGTAGTAAATAAAATACTAAATATTGGTATTTAATCCAAGCAAGTTACATTTTTATCTTGCAAAAAATCCGGACAGCTGAAATTTGGCAGATTTGTGTATTTAAAAGTTCGAATGAACTATTACCCAACAATTCCATTCTCAACAAAATTGATTTTTTAAATGTCACCTCAGATAATGAAGATGAAATTTAAGAAAATTTTATTTTAATAAGAATTATTCAAAAACCTGGTTACAATTTAAATTTTTTTAAATAAAACGCATTTTGCCTTTCTTGGATTAATTTTTATTTCAATAGTATGATTTCGGCAAAATTTAATAAATAAAATTGTTTTAAACAAAATGCCTCGACGTGCCTAAAACTTCTGGAATTCCCATGGAAGTTAAGTAACACAAAAACCATTTTTGTTAAGCTGGTTCCAACCTTTAAATTAACGAATATTCTATTTTTTTAAGCTGGTAATCATTGCCAATTAAAAATTCTGTATGTAAGCAAATTAGAATAAAATACTTTTCAAATATCTTCTACATTCATACGATCAATTTCCTAAGCTTGGTCTAACCCCGCCTTCTTTGTTGTATTTTTTTTATTCAATCGAACGATATCGTTAACTTTTTGCTCTAAAAGATTCTTTTAGGTGTGATTTTCATTTTATTTTAAATGTTCGGAGAAGTAAAACTTTTGTTTAAAATTTTTTTCAAGGAAAACTGGTACATGCCGAAAAGTAGCGTGTTTTAGGGGGTAAGTTTTTCAATATTTTTTATCGGATTTTCTATGATAGTTATGAGAAAAATGTTCAAACTAAAGTTATAGCGCCTACAATTCCCCAAATACGCGAAATGACCCTTAAAGGGAATATTTTATAAACGGGGCTGGCTTTGGCACCCTCTGGTGCGAGTAATTTTTGCGGCCCAAAAATTTTTTTTATATAAAAGTTGTAAGGAATCGCATGCCTTACAACTTTAGTTTTAACATTTTTCTCATAACTATCATAGAAAAGCAGATAGAAAATATTGAAAAACTCACCCCTTAAAACGCCTCTTTTTGGCTTGCAGCACTTTTCCTTGAATGATTATGAAAAAAAAAGTTAAATAAAAGTAAGTTGTTTCGTATATTTTTCCGAATATTTAAAAAAAAAATGAGAATCACACCAATAGCAGTTGAGATATAAAAAACACCCTTTAACGGATTAAAATCGGTTAAAGTCGGTGTCGGTTTTTTACGTAACGCTATAAAAAACCCCACACCGAGTGTAAAGAACGTCGGAAACCTTCAAAACTCTTCTAGAGGGCTAAAATGTTCAATTAGTGGAGAAGCCGACAAGGGATATTAGCGGAATTCATTCGAACACTCAAATAATACCCATGTTTGCTAATCTTCAGCTTGTCCGGATGTTTTCAAGCTCTAAGCAATGTTTCGGCTCTCTTGCCCATAAATACTGATTGAACTCTACGCTCTGAGATGTGACTTATACAAGTTCAACTTAAAAATTTTTAGGTTTTTTTTTCCTGCAGGGAAGGGGGAAACCTTCATAGGCACCACCCCATCAGGGATGGTAGTGTCAGATTCTAACTGACTAAAATTAATTTCTCAGAAGTTAATTCATCATCTAATAAAATTTTAATTTTCTTATCCAATCCAATCATTATGTTGCAAAAAGGGAGCATCATCATCATCAATTCCATCATGGATTAGGTCGTTGACCTGTTCCGGCCCATCTTTTTCTCGGTCGTCCAACATTTCTGCGTCCTCGAGGTTTGCATCTATAGGTTTGTAGGGGTATTCTCTGATCTTCCATTTTTAGTAGGTGTTTTTCCCATTTTCTACGGATTCCTACTATTCCATCGTTGAGATTATAGATTATAGCAAAAAGGGAGCTTCGTGGAAATAATAATGATGTTGGATTTTTTCTTATAAAAATGTTTCTTACTTTTTAAAATGTGTCTTTTGAATACTTTTTGTATTAAAACCTTTGGTTTGCTATGAGAAAACAACCTCCAAGGGCCAGTTTTACAATAACAGCTTAAACTGAGTTCAACCCTCAACCTGCCTCGGTGCGTTAAACTTAAAACTTTTCAGTAAATGTGTTTCATAATGTCTGCTCAGTATGTTAACCAAACGAAATCGTATTTATTTCATAGAAGTGGTTCATCTGAACACCGACCGAATTTTAATTCTAAAATACACTCTTGGTTTCCCCTATCAAGAGCAAATTTGTTGAATAAGGTCCCAAAAATTGCGTAGTCGAGGATTCGCCATTTCATACACTAGCTATAAATGCATCCTAAATATATCTAAAATAGGTCCAGAACGGAACAACGATGTTTTGAAAGATGGTAATAATCCAAAGTGAATGTACTACGTTGATAAAATAATATTATACTATATCAATTTTGGCTTGTTTGTCAAAAAGTAAATTAAATTAAATTACGCACGAAACTAAAAAAAATTTTAAAAGCTACTTTATTAAAGTAAATGACTTGGTTTAATGAACATTAGAATATTAGATGGTTGATCTATTGATCGTTGATAGAAAGAGAAAAGCAATCATTTACGATACTGTGATGATTCACTTGACCAAAAGCCATTATATACCTTAGAGTTTATTTTTTAAATTTTAATCTACTGGTCAAATTTTTATCGTTAAATTTGTTAATATAGGTTTAACATTGATTTAAAAAAAAATTGTCTCCATAAAAAAAGCCATATTGACGTAGTCTCAGAAACACAGTCCTCCATTGAACTTTGATTTTTATTTCAATTTTTACCACAAAAAATACTTAGTTTTGATTTTACTTGTCTATTGATCTGACGTAAACGTGGTCCTCAGGTAGGTGAATCTGGTCTAAATTCTCTGTAAGTCTCCGCATAGTACAATTTTCTAGCCCCAAATTTCTTCAAATTTCCGGGTTTTTAAGGTGTCAGTTATTCGCGACATGACTTTTTTTGGATTGTTGCGTATCAAACAACAAAAATTTACAAGTTAACATTTAAGGTAAAAAAGATTGTTTTAATCCTATTATTTTTCGAGATACGGCCGATTGAAAAAAGAATCCTTTTTGGTGAAAATGGTAGAAAGTGTGCAGAATTAAATCCTCGGCAAGTTTTGTGTACATTTTTATCGATAGAATTCCTAGGAAAAAGACTGTTTTTATTTCAGCAAAAATGTAATGAAATTAGAGTTTTTTCTTGGAAAGCTAAAACTCAAAAATTATTCTACTATATTCTACTATTCCATAGAAACCCCTCCCCCCTTAGACGATCTTGGGTGTATTCCTGCCATGTGCTAGCGTTGACTCCCGCATCATAAGGTCTGCACAGATGCCGTCTCGCCACCTTAGTTTTTCTCCTTGTAGAGCTTTATGTCACACTATTCTGGTTAGCATCTTTTTTTATCTTCTGTAATCACTTGTCCTGCCCAACATTGTATATTTGATTTTATTTCCTGCACTGAATCATGGCAATTATACAGTTGTTTTAGTTCGGCATTAGGTCTTATTCTCCACTGGTCTGTTCGGGGTCTGTGTGTTGATTTTCCTTAGCACCTTTCTCTCGAATGCCTCAGCATCAAAGTGTCTTGCACTGTGACCTTCCATGTCTCTCATGCGGAGGTTACCACTGGTCTAATGATGGTTTTGTACATTTTAATTTTTAACGATCTTTTTGTAAGTTTTGACTTCAGTATATTATGCTGTATCACAAAAAAAACACTTGTTTAGCATTAAGATATTTACAAGATTACACATGTTCAATGTGGTACTCGTTCATTGTTACGTTTGATTTATTCGGTGTCGTGTGGTATTTTTAGTAACATCTTCAAAAACTAAAAGGTGTGTTATGCAATAATGAGTTAACCCACAAATTTCTTGTTTTGAGTTGTATTATTAAAAACCTACAGAAAATCAATGCCGACTCAATAAAATGTGGTTTCGGTTATATGCTCATAAGTATCAAAATTGAGCAGGATGTGGGTTAGATCATTTTTATTTAACATATTTTAATAACTTTTGATACATTTTATAAACCAAATACGCATTTTTAGTAGCGGGTTAATTCATTATTGTAAGACACCATCCAACTATTCAGATTACAAAAGTTTGCAAGTTTTACGTATAATTTCATTTAGTTAGTCATATCAGGTGCACTGAAATTGAGTTATTTGTAAAAATGTCAAAAGTGGCCGAAAAGATTAAAAAATGATCAACTTTGAAAGCTCACAGCTGGGGGCCCTATTAGGGCTACAAGGTTGTTCCATAAAGGAATTTTACGATAATTGAGGTTACTTTCACTCATTTTTGGATTACTTTTATGTCAGACGAATAAGAAAAAAATTATATCGAAATCAAAATACAACGTTTTTTGGGAAAAAATTTAAAATAAGTAATATTATTTGAAAAACCATAATATCTTGTTCTAGTATTTACTTAGAATTTTAACTAGTTCAAATTTGCTAATAACTGTTTGGGCCTAGGAAAAAGCAAATCCATAACTTTGTAATTTTTGCGAAATTTTGTAGTTGCTAAAAGGAGTTTTCACAGATTTCAGCAAACAGTCGCATTTCCGAATTATCGGTGTTTCTTCATTAAGGGAATGATGAATCTTCACTTTCTTTAGTTAGCAACAAATAAGTTTAAAAGCTTGTAGGTGGGCGGCCGGTATTTCCACATCTTCGAGAACCAAATTAAGTTCCCATTTCGCCCTTGTAGGGTAAGCCTGATACATAATGTAATATTATGTTAATTTCTTCAACGTAGCGTTTTTGGGAGCTAGAAAGCTGTAACATACTGACAAACAGATGGACAGACGGTTAACATATCAAAAATAATGTAAACATACAAATTTTGTTGTTAAAATCACACAATACCTTCGTTTACTTATAGAAGCCTAGGAGGCTGATATTTAGCTCAGCTTTCGGCCTCGCAACTTGCGATGAATTACCCCCCTGAAATTTTCCATTCGCAATTTTCATATTTCGAAATGTACCTACTAAATCGAAGCAAAAAACTGTAAAACTTCTACGATAAATTATTTCCGAACATGTTTTGAATGTTAATATGCTTATTAATTATTATTTTATAAATATAATAATATACCCCCCTAA
This sequence comes from Podabrus alpinus, assembly GCA_932274525.1. Classification (NCBI taxonomy): domain Eukaryota; kingdom Metazoa; phylum Arthropoda; class Insecta; order Coleoptera; family Cantharidae; genus Podabrus; species Podabrus alpinus. The sequence continues at coordinate 57,834,584 of OW026457.1, read as the reverse complement.
CAGTGAGATCTTGATCCACCTCTGACCTATGCAAAGATAATAAAATTATATAAATATGTAAAACAGTAAAAAAAAATACATAGAAATAGAAAATTTGAATTTTTTTAGAAAAAATTCGGTGTCAGAAAATATTTAAAAAAATAATTTACCATATTAAGCTTGTTTACTGATGGCATAATATTAAATTGTCTGAAAATGAAAAAAGTTTGAAGACCTCTTCAATCGCATTCAAGGACGAATTAGCGGCAATTAAGTTTTAATCTACAATAAAATGAACATTCTATGTTAGTATATCTATAAGGGTTACATAACAACCCAGACAAGTAAAATTTTAATTGGCTTAATTCTTTAGTGAATGTGGTTGATTTGAGGACAGTTTACTGTATTTGTATAATTTTTTTTCAATTTATGTGATGTACACGCAAAGTATGACTCAGGCTTGTTTTACATGATATCAATCGATATGAAGAGGGACACGTTTTGTTTTGCCATTAAGTAGCTACATATCCAATAAATTTAACGTAATTTAAAAATTCCGAATTTTGAAAGTACATTAAGAGTTGAATTCAATGGAAGAATAAAACTAATTTTTTTTAGGAGGAATAAATATCAGACAATATTTTGTTTATAGACCCATGTTTATATTGTCTGTTACACCTACACCCATGGGCCTACACCATGATCATCATAATATGCATGTGCGTGCGAGTATGCGTGTGCTTAATCCCCACTATTCTTAAAAGCTTGTGCACCCCCGCTTATTGCGTGTGTTTGCTTATCACCCCCCACTTATGTAGGGTTTCGATCAAATATTTTTCTGAATTCGTGCGAGCAATTTCGTAAAAAAGTTCCGCGTTAAAAGTGCATTTCGTTACAAATATGTAAATTGTTAATAAATGATCAAAATTCAAAAACTATACCATAGCGGTTCGATAGTTTTTTGTGTTGTGGAAGGTACACATCATTTAAAGGTATTTTGTTGTAATTTAAGAATAACATTAACGAAATGACTTTTTACCTTTAAAATGTTTTACTACTTATAAATTTTTTCATATTGAAATTAATTAATTTACCGATTTTAAATTAATAAATTTAAAACAACACAAAGTTTTTCAAACTGAACGAAACATCGGCGTGTAATAATTATTTGTTGTTTGTAAAAATACGGAAATAGCTTGAAAAATTTGCATTGTGCTTTTACATTTTCGTTATTTTACGATTTAGTTTTTTTTTTGAATTCATCAAAATCAAATTCAAAATTTGAATATTACCGCCCATAATTTTCACTATGAAGGTATTTTAATTTTTATTTATAACAGCTTTTTTGTATACGTATTCAATATTTAAATATTTTAATTTTAATTTCAAAGTATTTAAAGAATGTCAACTTTTAAATTATTTTAGAAAAAAATATGGATGATTATGTAGTAGTAATTTTGTCTCAAGATTAAGATACTTTGTCGTTTTTATTATCACCTGCTAGCAAACAAATTTATCTAAATAGTAATGGTAAAGCAACCATAAAGAACATTTTTATCTAGGGTACAAAATTTAAGCATTTTTTAATACATTATTTTAAATTATAGCAATCATGGAAATACAAAGTCACTCCCAACTTTATCGGTTATCATGGGATCATCACCAAGATAATTTTATTAAAATTTGTAAAGATTTGCTGTACAACGAAGCATTTTCAGACGTAACTTTGATTGTGGAAGGTGCAACTTTCATTAAGTGCCATAAAGTTATTTTAGCGGCTTCTTCGACGTACTTTGAACAAGTTTTTGCCAGTTTGCCTGATGATCACATTATGGTAGCGCTAAATAATGATATCAAACGTACATCCATGTTGGCAATATTAGAATACATTTATAAAGGGGAAGTTAACATCCCTAAAAGTCAACTTCAGTCATTAATTGCAGCTGCTACAAATTTAAAAATTAAAGGCTTAACAGATAAAAACGAATTCGTGGATGACCAAATAAATGAAGATGCACGGCAAGGAAATTCATATAGCCGCGCCTCGCCTCCTGGCAGTGCAACATCAACTAGTAAATCAACTTATAATAAACACAAAAAAGAGTCACCAACGCACTTATCCAATGGAATGGGGACAGCCAAAAGAAATTATTGCAATATGTACGAAAACCCTTTAATCTCAAACAACATTCCTGATTGGGTGAGATCTAGCGTTCCAATAGTTAACAATCCATTTTTACTGACCGGACGACAGCAAGCTGCAATGGAAGCTTTGCCCCACATCCTTCAAAATACTATGGACGGACCTCTTATTAACAATAATCTTTATTCGCACAGATCACTAAACATGACTACAGGAATACTTCGAAATGCGTTAGGTCACGGTCAAAATGGTGTGTCTCAACCAGCAGCTGCCTTAGCAAATAATTACGACAACTTACATTCCAGTATGACGGAACGAAATCATTTCGAAAAGGTATGCATATTTTAAAATTATATCAATTTCACTGAAAATTAATAGGTTGCTAAATTTTTAGAAAATACAAAATAAAAGTACCAATTCGTCAACCTACACCAATCAGCTTCAAACGGACGAAAGAAAAAAATTACGGTTAGAACAACCGTCTACGTCGTCTCATGCATATCCACGCAACCAAGATACCAAATGGAAACGTTATAAGCAATACTCACCAGAAGCTTTAAGAACGGCAATAATCGAGGTCATATTTGCAAAGGAAAGTGCTTTGCAATCTGCGCGAAGACTCAAGGTTCCATCGCGTACTCTTTACGATAAAGTTAAAAAGGTTCAAGCTGTTTTAAATGCGAACGGGTGGAACACTACAGATAACAAGGCTGAAATTTTGCACGTCATACACGGAAATAGTTTTTCGCGGGCATTGGAAACTAATAATGGAAACAGTTCTTCTCAAAGTACAGAGCAAACCCAAAACTCGCCGGAAGATCATGAAGATGATGAGGAGAATTTTATACCTGGCACCATTCCGTCTGCAAACTTTACAAGTAACGCCAATCAACAAAATTTGCAATGCCGAAGTCCAAGCCCTGGCTCTTCCACGCTGTATAAGCCTTATAATAATAACTTTGGAGTACGTGGAAATAATAATTGTCAAGTAAATGAACAAACGACTGACGATGATGATGATTATAACCAAGTTGAAGATTTGTCGATGAAGAAGAAACAAGAAACTGAAGTGATAGTGTCGCCTAATTCTCAATCGCCAACGATAACGGAAGAAATCGTCGACGATGTTGATGATACAGGTCAAAATAAAATGGAAGACAATCGAAGTGAGAAGAACGGAAAAGAATAAATACCTAAGAAGGGGGTTAGAAATTTGGTTTTTGGCGGAGTAGTTAAAAAGTTTAGATATTTCTGTACTACAACTATGCTTTTGTGCAATATGTAGGTATATAATGAACAGCTAGGTAATTCACTATACCATATCTAGTAAAATCTTTTATACTTAGAAAAAAAAGAAATTCCAAAAATTAAATTTGTTTAAAAACGGGAAAAAAGTTCCTCACACTCATTGTCAGACTGAAATAAATAAATAATGAATTTTTTAAAATTAGATTTAGATTAACCTTCATTTTATCAGCATACTTAAAATATGTGTACAGAGTAAAGCGTAAGGACATGACTATTAAAAATGGTAAACCTACAAGACAATCGGCCCCCACCTAAAATAAATATTACCACTTTATAAAAAAAATGTACGATCTATTTGCTTGATTTTCTTAGGCACCACACCGATTGTTTTTGTAATATTTGTCACAAGCTCATTCTATTATTTTATTTTATTACAAATTTTTGGAATGGACGGAATTTTCAATTTATTTTATACGCTATAGGTTAACTTATTATTTCTTGAGAATATACTTACACTTAAGACTGAAAATATGTTACAGGGTATTAAAAATAAAATTATGGTTATTGGAATCCACGGGTATAACGTTAAGTAGGGAAAAAGAAAAAAAATCATTTATTTTGTACTTAGGTTCAAATCCAACGTTAAGCATTTTATTTTGAATACCCTGTATGCACAATATTTATTAATTTAAAAGTACAGTCTACTCTCGATAAATTGAAACTCAAGGGACCAGAGAAAAATTTCAAATTACCATTAATTATTACCAAATTATCGAGAGATTCAAATTAACGAGTGTTCAAATTATCGAGAGTCGACTGTATGTGCATAGCTCATTTTTACTGGGGTGCAATAAGCCCATGTTTAGTGCCAACTGTAATAAATGTTTTAAAAGTTGGGCAAAACTTTGATGATATAAAATGCAGGCATGGAAGTACCGAGTTTTCAGAATGTAAAAAGTTTTGAGTAAAATTACATTTTGTAATTGCACCGTGCTTGAAGGGCTATTTTAACTGTTTTTTGTTCCACATCTGTGATTTTTAGACTGACGCATATGCATACATATATTTATTTGTTTCGTATTATCACTAGAGTCCGGACTTATATGCGGTAAAAATATAAGTATTTTATATGCGGTTAAACTTGGTCAATATATGCGGTAATATTGCTGAAATTTGGATAATATGTGGTTAAATGTAAACAAAGGAATATAATGCAAAATCGAAATTTTTAGTATTGCATACTACATAAATAATATTTACATATATAATTATTAATTTAGGAATTCGCAGAAATATAATTTATTGAAATCAACGACGCCAAATTTTCTGGATCGGACGGGTCAAAATTAGTTTAGAAGTTACAAAAAGATGGTAATATTTTTCAGACCCTAATAAATAAGAAGTGATAATAAAATTTTTAATTTATTGATTTAAAATGTTTTAGACGTGCTAATGCGTTATTTTTTTAAATGAACATGTTGCAAGGGAAAGAAATGGTCCAGAAAACGTGTATCCATAAATAAATGTGTTTGACAAGGTTGGATTTTGTACTACATTTTTAACATTAGGATTTTATTTAAAAAAGACTTGCACCTACATATATTATAATTAATCATAATTATGCCAAATATTGGCTATATATGCGGTTATGTGCGATTATATGGATAATAATTTTATATGCGGTAAAAATCCAAAATATTAAATTATATTCGCAATAAAACTTCGTATTTTGCTTCATTTCGTAGAGAAAGATATAGATACTAAAAATTAGCTTTCTGTCATAGAGCAAATAAAACATGTAAAAACATATAAATCCGGACTCTAATTATCACTGTTATTAGTATGGTTTCAAAATCTTATAAGCAACGAAATGCGATTTGAAAATATGGTGTACTGCTGACGAGATTTTGTATCCTCTATAAATACCTTAAATAAGTCAACAATAGTAAATAATAATTATTAGTTTTTATTTCCCCAAAGACTGACGACTTTCATTTATAGTTAAGTTTTCTGTATGTTGTACAGATGGTTTAGTATTGGATTCTATACGTAACAAACATAGATACAGGGTGGAAAAAAAAAGATAGATAGATAATTAGAATAAGAAAATAACACTGTTCACATAAACAATACATTTCACCTTGTAAGTATAGGCAATTTGTAAAAATGTAGGTTCGAGGACCAATTTTTGAAAGTACTATTTTCAATAAGAAATCAATATTTTGCACGTTGTGCCTTTATTGTACATAGATAATTTTGATGACCAATTAAATTTTTAGGCTTTCGTAAAAGTACATAAGTTTAAAATCGAAAATTTGTTGATTGTACAAACTTATAAATAAGATAAAATGTTAAACTTGTTTTAAAATTCATTACTTTGTCCAATCAGTAACAAATAGTCGGACATGTTGAATTTTGAAATAAACGATTTATGTTAAATCTATGTGTTATGCAAACCTTTTGTATTAAAAATTATAAAAACTATCTACCTCAACAAAGCAATTTTGTTATTTATTTTCATTTCTGTATTAGTTAAGTTTACAACTTTTTGTATAAGGGATTTATAAAGATTCTTTTTATTTTTACGACTGAAAAATTATTGCCCAAAGGTTATTTTTGGGATTTTAAATATATCACATATTATTTTAGTTTCAAAACATTAATTAAAAATTAAAAATGTTGTTTTTATTGGTAAATTCAACTATAAGTTTTGTTACTATTAATATTGTGAATGTTATTTTTTATATTAATTTTAATTGTAGGTGTAAGTGCATGTGTATAATATAATAATAATAAAATTAAAAATATTGACTGTTCATTGCACATCACGAACGTTTTGCGATAGTACAATATTAAATTATATGTATGTGCTAGTATTTTTATTTGTTTGTAATATGATTTTTATTATAATTATGATCGTGTGTTGAAACTTCCCGCTTCTAGGAATATAAGCATAGCATCTGATTTAAAATTTTTTTTTAACTATAATTACAAACTTTTTATGGTATGAAGTTCAAACATAATATAAATACCGGTAACGGACAATTGGGCGCGACCGATTGGGCGCGGCCGATTGGACGCGGAGACAACCGGGTGCAAAGACAATTGGGCGCAAAGACTATTGGGCGCAAATACAATTGGGCGCGAGGAAAATTTTATAAAACTATTATTTACATATTAGCTTCGTTCCAACAAGCAGTTCTGTTATTGTTCACGAGCAATAAATATTCAACAGAGTTGTTGCTATCGTCCCAACTACAATCATAAGAAAAAAAAATTGCATAGGAAATGGCAGCGTTTTAAAAAAAAATTGAAATTTTCTACATTTCCTAATTTTTTAACTTTTTTACAAAATTCTTTCACTAACATGTTCCAGAAAGATTCCAGATTAATAATAAGTACTATATAAAAAAATGTATTTTTTGAAGTGAAAATAATGGAATTATTCTTAAATCTAAAATTTAAAATGAAACAGTTGGTGTTGCAACAAATGAACACGATCTGTAAACAAAGTTTAAACTCGTTTGCGAATTCGCGCACGCGTATCCACTTTAAGAACGCTTGGTTCTTGCTCTAGAGCAGTGGTTCCCAAAATGGTCCAGGTGGACCCCCAGGGGTCCATAGGAGACCACACGGGGGTCCACGTAGACGTGAAAAGAAAACAGGGGTTCACAAGTTGTAAGTGGGGGTCCACGAAATATTCAGAATAAAAAAATACAGTAGAAATGTAGCAGCAGGGGGTCTACCGAAAATAGTAAAACTTTGAAAGTGGTCCACGAGAAAAAAAAGTTTGGGAACCATTGCTCTAGAGCAAGAATCGTTTGAACTCGTTTGGCCGATAATATTACTGATTCTAAACTTGTCGGAACTGCAGATTTACAGTAAAATCTAGAATTCCGTCCTAGTAGTTCTAGTCTGTGGGAACGACATTTCATGAATGCGCTTGCGTTGTAGTAATATTACTGGAAATAATCGTTGTTGGAACGAAGCTATTATAACAATTTTGTAAATTATTAACTAAATCTAGAAATGTTTATTTAGGCAATAAAAAAAATTATAATTAAAAATTTAAAGTAAAAGTTTTTAAAATGTTTATTCCTTCTAACAATTACAAATAAAATAAAAATGTCTATTAATAAAGTACCTAACTAATCACGGATTCATTTCATAATTATGGGAAATGCCCCGCAAGAAGTCTATAATATTTCTATTGGCGTAATCCTCTACTAGATTTCTGATGCGCGCATCAGCCTCCAAGTACTTCCTTTTCTTAATAGGTGGATTGTTGCCGGCAAGTAATTGCTCATAAAAAACATCTCTCCCATGTTGAATGATTTTTAAGCTAGAAATTAATTTCAAAATGTTTGGGTGATCAGTTATAATAATTAATACGTAATGGATAAATTTTTCCTCGCGCCCAATTGTATTTGCGCCCAATTGTATTTGAGCCCAATAGTCTTTGCGCCCAATAGTCTTTGCGCCCGGTTGTCTTTGCGCCCGGTTGTCTCCGCGCCCGGTCGGCCGCGCCCAATCGGTCGCGCCCAATTGTCCTAGACCGTATAAATACACACTTATATCTTTTTTCTTATCTTACTGAGGTTCATACCAAAAGTAGTCAGTCAAAATAATTTTTTTTGAGTAAATTTGAGAAAAACAAAAACACGTCGGATTTGATAGCGAGGGGGACGTTCAAATCCAAAACCGTTTGAATTTTAAGTTTAACCTCCAACCCATATTTTTAAATTTTAAATAGCACCCCCTTGCGATACATATAGCAATTTTAAAGATGAAAAAAATTCTTCTACATCTACGTTAAAAATTAGGTACAGTGGTTTTGAAGACGAAACAAAAAATAATTAAATTCGGAAATTATTAAAATTTTTGAAAGTTCATGAAATTACATTTTGAAAATGTTCTGGGTTATCAGCCAAACAATAGTACAACTTATTTTGAAATTTTTCGCGGGCTTCCTGAAGTATTTTTGGACTAATCCGCCTACATTCTTCATCTACATTCTACACCTTTCCTTGAAGTATCAGTTGTAGTAACCCATAACGCTTCTAGTTCCTCATAATATGACCCAAATACTCAAGCTTTCTTCTCTTGACGCTGGTTATGATTTCCCTTTCCTTGTCGATCCGCCCTATTATCTATCCGTTCGTCATATGCGCAGTACATGGAAATACGGCCGCATTTCAAATGCTTCTAGTTTCGTACTTGAGGCTTCTGTTACTGTCCAGGATTCCACGCCTCAGAGGGGCACCGAAAAGACGCAACAATGGAGAAGTCCAATTTTGATTTTTATGTTTAATTCTCGGTTCTTTAGTAATGAACATCCTTACAAACGCATTTTTTGCCTTTTCACTGCGGCATCTGATTTCTAATAATGCGTGATCCTATTGGACATTAATTGTGCTGTCGAACGTACTTAAATTTCTCAGCTTTGCCAATAGCTTTGTAGTTGATAAATAATTGTCCCTGCGGTGTGGAATTACCAGTAAAAACTTTCTATTACGCAAAGGTCTTTGTCGTCTATTCATATTTTTCCTAGTGTGCTTATTAGATTGTGATGTTTAACTCTATCAAAAGCTTTTTGGGAGTCCATGAAGCATATGAGAACATCACGGCTCACGTCACTGCATTGCTGAATTAATATAGCGCTTTGCGCGTTCCAGTCGCTTTTCTAAATCCAAACCGGGTATTCCCCATATTATGCTCCTTGTCTTATGTTTATGAATTTTACGAATGTTTTTAGGTGGCCCATAATGCTTGTTGTTTGATATTCGTTGCATTTTTGCGAAGTTACTTTCTATGAATGTAGATTTCAGCCATTCTTTGGGAACGTTGTACGTGTTGTATATCCTGGCGAATATCTTAGTAAGTCGCTGAACGTTTTTGTCGTTTAGCAGTTTCAAAAGTTCTCCATTTTTATCATCTGGGCCTGGCGTTTTTCCTTCTTTTATGAGAGATATTGCTTTCTCTATCTTTCCTTCAGCAATTGTTGGACCCGTGACGATTTCTGGTGTTTCAATGTCTGAGCGATCGTCTTTGAATAAAACTTCTTGTTCGTCTGTTTTAGATAATTTTAATTCTCGTCCAACAGATTTCCGGGTGGTCTTGCTTTACAGTGCACTGTAAACTTTATGTCATTGCATTTCTCGTTTAACCATCTGTCTTTCGCGTGCCTAATCCCTCTTCGTATTTCTTCTCGAATCTTGTTGTATTCGGTACCATTTTCTTGTTTTACTCTTTTTCTCCTCTCCATTAATATCAGTATTTGTTCAGTAATCCATTTCTTTCTTGTTTTAGTTCTTGTATTTTTTAAGTGCTGTTCAAAACACAATCACATAGATCACGTAATGATTACCAAGAAGAGAGCAAGTTCAATTAGAGATGTCAGAACGTACAGAGGGGCAAATGCGGATTCTGACCACTTCTTAGTAGGTAGTAATAGCAAAAATTAACCAAGTAAAAGAAAATGGGCAATGAAAAAATTAAACAACAAAGACAAGACATGAGAGACAAGTACGAAAAAGAAATGAATAGAGAGTTGAGATACATGAAAGAACACGAGAATATAAATGAAACGTTGGAAAATATAACAAAGTGATAAAGACATGCACGAAAAGAAACATAGGATATGCAGAGAGGAAAACGAGTACGAAATGGTTTGATAAGGAATGTAAGAAGAAACAAGAGCAGAAACAAAAAGCTAAAGAACAATGGTTGACATCAAGACAACAAGTAGACATGGAAGAGTACATGAGAGCAAGAAAAGAAGCGGATAAACTATATGGACAAAAGAGGAATAAATGGTTGGAGGAGAGGATGGACGAAATAGAAAATGAGAGCAGGGAAAATAATTTCAAAAAGCTATACGCGAAGATAAAAAACACGAGAGGCCGTGTAAAAACAAGAGCAGTAAAGGACGAGCATAAAGATGTGGAAGGCAACGAAGAAAATATTAAAGAAAGATGGAAAAATCATTTAGAGAAGCTGTAGGACAGGGATCGAGGAAGACAAAATTACCACGAGAAACTGGAAAGAAAAGAGAATGAATTGCTAGTAAGGGACCCATCATAAATCAGAAAATACAGGAAATGATAAAAAGATTAAAGAATGGAAAAGCAGCTGGCAAGGACGAAGTGTATGAAGAGATGATAAGGGGCGGAGGAGAAGAACTGCACAAGGCAATATAATATGTACAAATTAATTAAGAGAATTTGGAACGAAGAGGAAATGCCTGAATAGTGGCAGATTGAAAAGATAGTACCGATACATAAAAAGGGTGATGTAACGGACGGTCTAGGACGTTTCGCCGTCGCCGTTTCGCCGTCGCCGTTTCGCCGTCGCCGTTTCGCCGTCGCCGTTTCGCCGTCGCCGTTTCGCCGTCGCCGTTTCGCCGTCGCCGTTTCGCCGTCGCCGTTTCGCCGTCGCCGTTTCGCCGTCGCCGTTTCGCCGTCGCCCGTTTCGCCGTCGCCGTTTCGCCGTCGCCCATTTCGCCGTCGTTAATTAAAAAATATAAATCAAAAGTTACAATTAAAATTTTATTATAAAATTTTATAATAAAATTAATAGTTTTAGAAGAAGAACAAAATGTAACCTAACCTATGGGAATTTTTTTTGGGATTTCAAACCCACTCACAATATGAGGCTGTTTCATTTATATAGTAAAAATTTATTACCAACTTAAAATGTTGCGATAATCCAAAAAATTTCAAATGGAGTGAAATTTTTTCTCTCCGATTTGAATTTTTCTTTGAAATTCGGATAGAAGGGGGTGTGATTAGTAGATATTAGTAATAAATATAATCAAAAAATGGAAAATAACTCGTGTATTGCCAAAAAAGTGAAAAAATTAAATTTTTTTTGCCTTCCAATTTTAGGGGTGTGCATTAGAAAAGGAGGGTAATCCATCGTCAAATCCTACCCTTACGGGGCGCCGCTGCGCTCCGCTCCGCTCTGCACCCCTCCAGGGCGGATTTGACTCTGGTTACTAGGCTAAACATACTTGAAGCGCGACAGATCAAGAAAACCGGGATAAATGCAACCGGGATGTGAGAGAACCTCGAAATAGCATTAAAAAGTATAGTTGCGGTATGGGGCAGTAAACTATTACGTTTCCAATTTTAGGGGTGTGCATTCGAAAAGGAGGGTAATCCATCGTCAAATCCTACCCTTACGGGGCGCCGCTGCGCTCCGCTCCGATCTGCACCCCTCCAGGGCGGATTTGACTCTGGTTACTAGGCTAAACATACTTGAAGCGCGACAGATCAAGAAAACCGGGATAAATGCAACCGGGATGTGAGAGAACCTCGAAATAGCATTAAAAAGTGTAGTTGCGGTATGGGGCAGTAAACTATTACGTTTCCAATTTTAGGGGTGTGCATTCGAAAAGGAGGGTAATCCATCGTCAAATCCTACCCTTACGGGGCGCCGCTGCGCTCCGCTCCGCTCTGCACCCCTCCAGGGCGGATTTGACTCTGGTTACTAGGCTAAACATACTTGAAGCGCGATAGATCAAGAAAACCGGGATAAATGCAACCGGGATGTGAGAGAACCTCGAAATAGCATTAAAAAGTGTAGTTGCGGTATGGGGCAGTAAACTATTACGTTTCCAATTTTAGGGGTGTGCATTCGGAAAGGAGGGTAATCCATCGTCAAATCCTACCCTTACGGGGCGCCGCTGCGCTCCGCTCCGCTCTGCACCCCTCCAGGGCGGATTTGACTCTGGTTACTAGGCTAAACATACTTGAAGCGCGACAGATCAAGAAAACCGGGATAAATGAAACCGGGATGTGAGAGAACCTCGAAATAGCATTAAAAAGTATAGTTGCGGTATGGGGCAGTAAACTATTACGTTTCACCCCCCAAAAATCGCGTAAAAACAAAAAATAATCTTTTATAAATAATCAAAATAATTTAATAAAACTTCAATTGTAACTTTTGATTTATATTTTTTAATTAACGACGGCGAAATGGGCGACGGCGAAACGGCGACGGCGAAACGGGCGACGGCGAAACGGCGACGGCGAAACGGCGACGGCGAAACGGCGACGGCGAAACGGCGACGGCGAAACGGCGACGGCGAAACGGCGACGGCGAAACGGCGACGGCGAAACGGCGACGGCGAAACGGCGACGGCGAAACGGCGACGGCGAAGCGTCCCATTCCGGTAACGGACAGCTAAAATTACAGAGGTAATACGTTGCTAACAATCGTATACAAATTACTGTCCACATTAATAAATAGAAGAATGAAGATATTCGCCGAAATACCGAAAAGGTAACTGGAGATTACCAATATGGTTTTCGTAAGAGGCGATCGATTATATATGCAATACATGTGATGAGACAGAAAACCGAAAATTGCAGTGATCCAAAGAAGACCTGCATCTGCATTTTGTCGACTTTCAACAAGTATTCGATACTGTCAATAGAGAGAAATTGTTTAAAATTATGCTTGAGATGAATATATCCACAAAACTGAGAAGAATGGTTAAGTTAACGATGATAAATACAAAAGCGTCAGTAAAAACCTTAGAAAGAGAAACAAAAACCTTTGGAATCAACCCAGGCGTGAGACAAGGCGATGCACTTTCTAATGGAAGACGTAGTTAGAAAAGAAATTGGTGGAGGAACAATAATCAACAAGGAGGGTCAGATAATACCATACGCGGATGACTTACTGATAGTATCTAGAACAAGAGAGAGGATGGAAGAGAATTCTTAAAAATGGAAAAAAGAAAAACGGAATTTACGATGGATTACGGATTACGAAAAATGGAAATGAACGAAAATAAGACGAAGTACATTAAATGCAGGAAGAGAAAGAATGGTGCAAGTCACAGTTTAGCAATAAGAAGATACATACAATTATGAGGTAGTCCAAAAATTTAAATATTTGAGAATAAATATAACCAGCAGTGTGGCGTAAAGCTTACACCGGCAAACTAACGAGCAGAAAACCGTGGTTCTACACCTAGTCGCGCCGGATCTCAAGCTTAATATAAATCTGTGGGCTATGGAGAAGGCAACGGGTAACCACTTCATTAAATTTCTTTCCCTAGACAGTCATCTTGGCTTTGGTTAAGTTGGTAGCCAACGTTCGCTGAGCGGATATGGTAATTTCAGAAGAAGAAGGGAATAAACATAGCTAGCAGTAACAGAAGAGGGGGGAGAGAAGTCTTCTTCTTATTCCACTTTTATTAAGAAGTCTCCCTCTTAATATAGGTCCAGGACCTGTTCTTTACTAATTTTTGCAATTAGTTCTGTGAGGATTTTTGGATTTTACATCTCAGGTAGCTTGCTACTCGTAGGCTTGCCTTTCGATGTGCCTGTGTATTGTATTGTATTGTACTTAGGGGTCGATTGGCCGCAAAAGCCTTTCAGAACTGGGACCAGTATTGATCTTTTGTTCATTACCCTGCTAATTAGGTATTCAGGAATTCAATTTTGCTTGCAAAACATAGAATACTCCTGAGAGGTTTTCGTTGCACCTCTTTGGGTGTTAATTGCGTTTGTCCCAGATATTTTAGCCTGGATCGGGCTAAGGCATCACAGCTACAGAGAATGTGTTGGGCCGATTCAGTTTCCGATTCACAGAGTCTGCATATGTCATCGACCTCCATTCCCATTTTCTTGAGGTGATATCTCACCTGACAATGTCCGGTGAGCAACCCCGTGATGAGCCTGATTTCATTCTTTGATAGTAGAAGAAGCTTTTTAGCCTCTGCAGTCGAATACTCTATAAATTTCTTCGTCTGTTTTTGACCTGGTGTACTATGCCACATGTGCCTGTGTAACAAAACGGGATTTTAATTCATAAAAATTAATTTTCATATTTTAAATTCAGATATAATTATAAATTATTATTGAGATAATAACTGATGATTGTTAATCAACCATATTTATCAACAGCGGCAGAGATAAGGTTGTTACGTTATTAAATTTTAATATTCTTTTTCGAACTACGACAATTTTCTGTCTCCAAATGGTGTTATATTCAATTGTATCCCACGGTCATAATTTTTATTTTATTTCATCATTCACAGAAAATACCCCTATTATACTAATTTATTTTGTTCAGATTTTGACAAGAAGTAAACAATTTTAAAATTAAAAAGTGTTCTGAGAACACATGCTAGATACAAAATAATTTTAGTGAATAGGAGTATTACAAGAAATCAATTAGTTTTCACAGAATTTTTAGTTGCCTGAAGTCAGTTAACGTCATATCGCACCATTTGGAGAACAATAAATTAGTCTATTTATTGCAGGTTTGAACGGTTTATCGTCACCTTATAGCTTGTTCAATTCAATTGTCGGTTACGTATAGAACCAAGTTCTGTGATTGGCTTTATAAGAAATATATTAAGATCATTGGTTCCCCTATTTTAAAAAAAGATTTCTTAAATTTAAAAAAAAGAATCAAGCATTAAGTTGAAAATTCCTGAAGAGGTAAGATGTAAAATTTGTACATCTTACATAAAAATCAACTTAGTCAATTTTATACAGTTTTAACTATTTGTTTCAAAGTTAATCAACAACTAAAATAAACCAATAATAAGTTAATCAACAAATGTGCGAAACGCCAATATAATAAATTATCTTGGCTAAAAATGCGTTTCTAATGGTAAAAAAGGAGATAACTTGAATTTTTCCTAATTGAAGTGGAGCGAGAAAATTATAAATTAATAGTTAATAAATGTGCCCGACGCTAATACAATAATTTAGTTGGTACAAGTGCGAAATAAATAAATAAACAATCTGAATTAAAAATATGTTTCCAATTGTGAGAACAAAGAATATTTTAAACTTTTACGTATTGGAATAGTGCAAACAATAAGAACTGGCAACTAATGAAGATTATTCTAAGTTATCACATTCCAAAAAATTACCAAGGTAAATTTTTAATTTAATTTTAAGGTAAATAGTGATGATAGGACATTCTTTTTTATAATTTTTAATATTAAACTTTTAGTTAAATTATAAACGCCACTTAGGCATATTTTCATAATTATAATTGTTTTTGTACAAATTAATTTTTATTTGTTTATTATATTTAAATTTTTGTAGTTGTTATGCTTTTTATTCTTCATATAACCTTTCCTTATTTAGTGAAACTTATAAACATAAGAGCCTGAGACAAGTAAGAACCGGTGAGTATTTTAGCCAAGGATAATTCACATATTATGCAAGATTATAAGAATCTCTGATTGCCAATTAAAGTCAGGGGTTCGCAACAAGGTTTACAGCGCGAACGAGAATTGATAATGGATTTTATCAATTTTCAGCTGTATGCGAACTTCCTGCGTCTGAAGTTGACTTTTACACTGTTCTTTGTTCAGGTGAACTGATTAATTTCAGACAACAGTGGAGTATCGCCAATTTGACCGGATATTTCAATGCAGTCTATTTGATTGCATTGATGAAGCAATCAAGATTTGATTGCATTGAAGCAATCAGTAGACATTGCTTCTCGTTAAAAAGCGATAGGGATGTATCTGTCTATAGGTGAAATTTGTCAGTGGTGCAAATTCTCACGCCATGGAAGGCCAATCTTCGTGATTTCTGAAAGGTATAAATATGGTTGAATAACAAAACCGAAGAAAGCAGTGAGTCCGTCGGCGACTATTGTAGATTCTCGCGTGCGGGACGTTTTGACGGATTGTCAGTTTTTTGATTTTGGTTTTGGGCAAATAAGACAAGGGAGTGTCGTGCCGAGTTGTCTTGCTTGTGTATTTTAAGTGCTTTAAAAGGTCAAATAGTTTGTTTATTGAATCCGTAAATAGATTGTGTATTCTCTGGCGTGAGACATTTGTAATTAATTTATCGTTGTTTTGAGCAATAGACAAGGCATTGTCTTTGTCGCATTGGATTGTCTGGAGATCAAAGGTAGAAGAAAAAATATATCACCTATGTAAGTACAATTTTGAATTATTTACTAACAGAAGGATGGTATTTTTTTTCTGATAGTTATTTTAGATTGTACACCTATGTGTTTAAAAGGGCCACCCTAAATTGTAAGAGAGATTTAAGTGTACATGTGTTTGTTTTAAATTTATCAATTATTAATAAATATTGTTTTTGAAAATTCAGTGTTTTCGTTTTTCCTGTTGGGGAAAAGAACGTTTTTTTTCAGTGTCTAGCTTAGTGTCGTTTTGCCCGCACCGAAGTTTCAACTTCAACATTTAGCCGGGGAACGTAACGCCAAAACGGGGAGTGTCTGGGGCTCAATACCAGAAAGTCGCGTACCAAATTGATAAGGTGTTTTTTGAGAACAAAATTCTACGGTGGGCGTAATCGGTTGAACGGTGGTGGCAGCTTAATCAATAAATGTTCTTAGTAGATCGATAAGCGTCTAAGTGGAATTTAGTTCGAACAGCAGATTTGTTTATTTTTTAAATAACTCCAGCCGTTCCTAGGAAAAGTATTTCCGAAGGACGGTCGGCGGTTACACCTGCACCCTGTTTTTTATTGTTATGATGGCAAATCATTAACACAGGGCGACCGACGGCTTTACGTGCCCCCCCCCACGGAAGGGGGGAGAAGTAAAAGAGAAAATTTAGGCTGATCATAGAGCTTTCTACACGAATAGGAAGCTCCTGAAAAATAGAAAAACTAGGAAAAGGGCAAAGATGAGGATATACAAGAGATTGATACGACCGGTAGTGACATCTGCAGCGGAGATTGCGAACTTGACGAACACAGAAAAAGAAACACTCCGAGTCTTTGAGAGGGAAATCATAAGAGCGATACTGGGCCCAAAGAAAATGAACGATGAAAATGAAAGAACTTGAAAGCGAGGATATAGTAAAGTACTAAAAAAAATAGAGAGAGAAAATAAAAAGGATTGATCCACCTTGTAAATGGATCAAAAAGATTCCTCAAAAGGAAGTGTTCATATTCCGAATGGAACGAGCGGTTTAGAAGAAGAAGAAGAAGGACTGTTCCTTAATAATTGTTTTCATAGCTTTCACAAATGCACGTCCTACGTCACTCTCGATCTCCATTCCTTCTATTTATCGTAATTCTTGGTTTAAGCATCGCGTAGCTTCCATTTTAGTGTTTTCTTCCTTTAGTTTGTCTTCTAAGTTCCATCGTGGGTAATTCCGTTTGGTTATTCTTTTTAATTACAATCTAAATTTCCTAATTGGTGGATTGTAATCGCAGTTTATATGTATCTGCCCCAGAATAAGCTGTCATTGCTAGGCAATTATTTTTGAAGCGGTTTTTTATTAATATGTTGTCTATCTTATTTTGTAAAACTCTCTCCAGTCCATCCGCAGGTGCTTCCATGTATATAGACTTCTTGGATGTAATTTAAAGAGGTATTCAGTATGCCCAACTGGTGTTCTTCTACAAATACTCTGAATCTGTCACCTCATTCATTTCTTGTTCCTACTATGTTAAGTTTAATGGGGGTGGTGTTCATTTGTACTATCAGTATTCTTTCTGATATTGGTACTTAATTGTTTACGAATCTAGAAAAGTATTCAATTAATACCATTTCAGCTCCATGTTGATGCTAGATTTCTTCTTTTTTCAGAGTGATATACTTCGCAATTGTCTACCCAGTATTCTCCAGTGCCCAGCTGTCGCTTTTCACTTATTCCTATAATTCCTATTTTCAGTCTTTGAAAATGCGTCTTTGCTGTCTCTGTCCTGGGGTTTTGCTTGATGACGACCGAGAAGCCCCGTAGTCACTCCTCCTGCCGGAGCTTGGTATCCGATCCCCATTATTAGCAATTTTTTTCATTCAGTCTTGGATAGCCATTTTGGTTACTCATGGTTTAATGAGGTGATTTCCCGTTGCCTTCCTCATCGCAGTATCACAGACGGTGAAGTCATTTATGTGATTTTTTTCCGGTGAGTGTCTATTTTTTTCGTTTACCTAGCAACAGTAACGAAATAGCTGCTACCTTATGGCATGTGCAACTGCGCACTTTGGATCCGTGTCCAGCTGTGTGTACCTGATCCTACCACTCATATTTGAGATACATTCTACTATCCTCTAGGCAGCGGCGGTTTGTCAATGGAGGCAAGGGAAGCTTAGCCTCCTCTCAAATTGTTGGACGGACTTGCTGTTTATATTTCGTTTTAAATTAGTATTTTTTCCAATTTTAAATTTTTTTTGAATTTGTTTAAAACAAAATTTAATTTAATAATGAAATTAGCTTAAGAACTTGACTTACGCCTGAAATAAATTCGAAATAGTACATATCCAGCGGCTAGCCTTTCTTTATATTATTAGTTTATTAGCACAGAGTTAGGCAACCCAGAATACGGTAGTACGTCCGAGATACGTCATAGAGGCTACTCGTTAGTAAATTTCATTATCAACATAAGCGAATAACAGATGAATTGTAAGTAATAAGCTTGTAACATAAGCGCATACTAGTCTGTGTTATCTTACTAAATGTACGAACATAGTAATTTTACATGCGTGGGAGGCTGGGCTCACATGCGTGGGCCTCTTATGGAGACGCTTGCAATTCTTTGCATTATCATGCATAATATGTTCTAAATATGATCATGTAATTCGAATAAGGATTCCCGAATTTTTTTTTCAAATTTGAACGGATTTTCCACATTTTTTTCAAAATCAACTAAACGGACCAATGTTTGAAATGAAATTTGTGGCAGTAAATTTCGACAAACGTTGCTACACGTTGCAATTTTACCTCGCGAGCAGTATTTACAGTGCAATTAAGAAAACAACAATTAATTGACGTATTTAATTTTATAATCGACAGCGATGATTTTAAAAACGACTCTCAAACTATTAGAGAAGCGCTGGTTTAAGACAATATTTAAATGAATCAAAATTTTGCTTTTTATTAGAAACTTTTAAATTAATTTTTGAACAGACAGACGTAGTATTTTCAATTTTACAAAGTAAACTTACCGATATTAATTTCGCCAAATGTCGTTTAACAAAATTAATCGAAACTCGGCACAGATACCGTATTGATGATTTGTATTTTGACAACATATTTAACAGTTTAGAATTAAATTGCTAGCTGGCTCAGAAAAAAACGAAAAACGACATTTGATTTATCAGATATGCGTCAAAATTATAAACAAATTTTTGCGGAAATTTTGGATACGGTTATCGTGCAAATTGAAGTTAGATTTGCAGACTTCCATAAATTAAAATTTTTTGATCTATTAACATTTGCTAAATTTTTAGATTATAGGAAAAACTTTCCTCAAAATTTATTAGATAGTCTATTAGAGCAGTATCCATATTTTGATCAAATCCAACTCAAAAATGAATTATCGGTAGCATATAATGACCCCGAAATGTTTGGACAATGTAGGACTCCATCAGAGATATTCGATTTTACTTTCAAAAATGATTTACACAGTTGTATGCCTGAATTTTACAAACTTTTATGTGTGGTCGTCACCATACCGGTAACATCGGCTTCGGTTGAAAGAAGGTTTTCCACACTAAAACGTATTAAAACTTACACTCGTAATACGATGAATCAAAATCGGTTAAGTAATGTCGCGGTAATGTCTATTGAAAAGGAATTCGTTACCTTATTGTCTCGAAATAATGAATTCTACGAGAATATCATCGATCACTTCGCGAATACTAAAAATCGCCGTATACCTCTTACGTTTAAAGTTTCATAAATTTCGAATGACTTAAAATAATATTAATCTGTATATTGTACAGCATTTTTTCCAAAAAACACTCTGTACTCATCGAACAATTTTTTCCATTGTACACAGTACTGAAGATAGCCAACGAGTTCGAAACATGTGTCTACCGCAGATTAAATAATATTTTATTAAATTTATTTTTTTAAGTTTTATTTTATAAGGTAGTTAAGCTGTAAAATTAGCCTCCTCAAATGGAAAAGTCACGAGCCGCCGCTGCCTCTAGGGGTTGCTGGTTCCTCTGAGAGATTGATCTCGTCTTACAAACTCTATTGTTTTCGATATCGAGATTATCATATTGTATATTTTAATGCTCAACTCAATAGATGAACGACAAAGGTGCTAGAATCAGCGCCAGATGCTAGATCAGATAAAGTGTCACTGAATACAAGATGAAGGATGGCATCCGGAAAAAGGTTGGAGTATACTGGACGAAATAAATAGGACACCTATGAGGATGGAACAAAATGGGGATGGCCTATATCCAGGCTTTGATATCGTGATCGTGATATTCTTATCATCTGCTAGAGTTTATGGAATGTATACTGAAGGACACCTTCATTACATCAATGTTAAATGAATTTAATAAATTAATATTGTCGTGTTCTATTCGAGAATGTCCCAGGACAACCAGTAAATCTCCCTCTCCCTCTGACTTGAACATGAAATAAAATCCTCTTTCAACAATGAAACTTTTAATTAAATAAGTAAGAACTTTTTTTATAAAAAATTAAATAAACAAATCTTACAACTACGTTTTTATGAACAATTAAATTAACAAATCTTTATAACTACGCGTTCCCTTTTAAGTTTATTACTTAACGCAACAACCCGTTTCAATGTTAGTCGAAGTACTTTCACTCGCACCGTTTTTTAATAGTTTAAGTTTCGCTTACCACGTCTCTTTCTCTCACTTTTTTGTTCTAAGCTTCACTTTTTACTTGGTCGACCTACCGGTCAGCCGCTATCCAAAACTTGGTCTGCCTTTTTATAAATACTTGTGAATCGATTCTCCAATTCTTTATTATTATTAAATCGTTATTTCCAATTAGCATTTCGTTATTTTTCTTAATTAAGGTAAGTAATATCCAGTTACTTTTATTACCTCCAAACTCACTTCTTCTTTGTCACAATTATTATTATGAATCTACTTTTTAGATTCACGCTCTTTTTAAATTGATTTCTCATCAAATATCACACTTTTTGTGGAGCCGAATATTTTTCATTCCTACTCAAACGCAAGCTTCAGAGAGCTCCCCTATTTTTTTCGTTTCCTTGGTTATTTTTGAAAACGATTTTCACACACTTATGATCTACATTATTTTATATTTATTTTCATAGCTTAAAATTTGATTTTATTTCATAATTAATATTTAATTTTGTGTATTTTGAAAACACATTTCAATATATAACTAACAAAAATGAACCCAGTTGTTTGATAAAGTAAAAAACTTATCAACGTACATAAGTACGTATCAGAGGCATACTGGTTGGGAAGGTATCATTTGGATATCTACCACTCCTGCATATTCAAACAAAGCTTAAACGTACAACAAGCTCGTCAAAAATGGAACGCATTCTCCTTAATGTAATCATGGTTTCGATCTTACTTTCGAAGAGGACTGATCTCTTCAGATACATATACTGATGAAGCAATACCATCATCACGGCTTGTTAGTGTTTGAGTCCAGACAGTTAAAACTTCAAGAAAATCCACCGTCTTTGATGCATATGAAGAAGTGGAATGCGATCCAATTCTGACGAGCTTATTCTGAGTTTACGCACTATTATATTGATGGAATTTTCCTCATGATTACTTGGCGCTTAAGCTTTGTTTGCATATTCAGAGTAGCAGATATCTAAAGGATATCTTCCTAACCAGTATGCCTCTGATACGTATTTATGTAAGTTAATAATTGTTTTATATCTTCATTGTTTGTCAGCAATATTTGATCTTCTGCGAATATCATAAGTAAGTATACCCATTTTTGCAGATTACAATTAGAGAAGTAGAAGTTCATTATGTTTTCCACTCTTTGATAGTATAGTTAATGTACATATTCAAGAGTATTATTGGAGATAGGCTGTAGCACTGTTTCAGTCCGCTCTGTTAGTATGTTCAAAACTTCCTTCGTTTCGCGAGATGCATATCTGATGTGTGCCTTTATACGAGACAAAGTCTTAGGTGCCTATGATGATTTTGTTTTGTTTATAAAATAAGTAGTTTTGTTTTGACATCAATCAAACGTTATAGGTATCTATTGTAGCGTCTGGTGCCTTGAAGATACACGAGTACGCACACAATCGGTTTATGGACACCTACCTTAATTCGACTCTCACTTCTCAGGAAAATGCGTCGGGATCTGATTCAACCAACACTTTTTTATACGAGCTTATGTCGAACGAATTCTTGTCTCCAACAAAGATAAAACTACAGTTGGATTCCGTTAACAAGTTTTTAATCAAATAAACAAATTCCAACATAGAACATATAACCCCAAACAATCAAACAATCTTTATATAAAATACTACTCTACGCACTAATTAATAAATGGTAGCTAACCTGCGATTTGTAACGTGCGCACTATTTTCTTTCTTCTATTTTCTCATTCCCAATCTCGTCACGATCCAATTCTCGTGCGGATATAATCGTTCCACTCTTTCTCGAACTGCTTCTCCTAGATCGGATAATTTGGTATCCGGATCTCCCTTTCGTATCTGTATGACACGATCTCAACCACAACCTTCGTTGCCAACACCTTTCGTATCCCGCTATCTTACGGAATCTTAAATTCTCCAAGGAATTAATCTTCTCGGGTAGCACCACCGTATTTCGTTCACGAATATAATTTATCTCAGTATATTTTATGTGAATCTCACTTGAATTCGCGAGTTTATCGCACAGTACTAAATACACGACCGTCACCTTTCGTGATCTGGATGATACTTTCTTATTTACTTTTATGTAACGTTCGTTACTATATATTTTGTTTAAAAACCGGAGCTTCTTATATTCTCGGCTTGTTGTACATGGCCGACCGTTCTCTGCACGTTTGATTAATTTCCACATGTTGTATATCCCGTTTACATACAACATGTAACACGAACAAACTTAAAATTAAATTCAAACGACAAAAAAACAAACACATGCAAACAAATGTGTTTGAACCTCCGGTCTCCAACTGTACTTCTCTCCTTGTTGGTACGACTCTATCCTCAACATGGATGGCGCGTATCACAACACTATATAGTCAAAGCCAAAAGTAAAAGTGGAAAATTAGTTTGTGTGGAATAATTAATTAAAATTAAGTGATACAGAACTTCTGAATAGACTCATCAGCTTCTTTCTTATGGGGATTTGTGAAAAACAGAATATAAGTAAATAGTTAGTCTCTGAATTCCTTGTATTCGTCATTGACATTTGATTTAACCTGAACCGAGTTATCATTTCGGAACATAAGGAAAACGTCGCAACACAACTTTTCAAAATATTGTCATGTAATTTAGCCTCTGCCAAGTTGGATAGCTGTTGTTTTTCCATACTGCTCTTGTACTTCCTTTGGGGTTGCTATCCTGTGACGATGACGTCCAACTTTGGTACCATCTCTTATGTGGTCTACCGTGTAGTCCCCTAGTCTCTGGCCTTTGGGTTTGTACCACTCTGGCAAATGTTCCTTCTCCCATTCTCTCAACATGGTCTCTGTTCCATCTGACCGTTGTTTCGCGGATTCTTGCACTTCTGACCCTGTCCCGAAGACTGAGATTGGTGATGGCTCGTAAAGTTTTCATTTCAGTTGTTGAAATGTTGATTTTTTTTATATTCCCCGGAACTTCTACAGTATTTGTTCCATTCCATGATCGCTACACTACCCTCCCCTTAGTAACCATGTCGGTTAACAAGAAGGTTGTTGAATATCAGGTAACTGAAACCATCTAAAAGGCGGTAGGTGTCTGACGCGATGTGGCTGTTGCGCCCACGTACGTACCTTTTGATTTCCTATAAATTATATTTTAGAACAAAAAACTCGCTACGGCTGGTTCCGTAACTTGCTCACTCGAACAGGAAAATGTTACTTTTTGAATTTGATGTACTTGACAGGTCACTAGAATAAAACAGATCAAAAATGTAAAAAAACATCAACAAGTGGGGGTTCCTAATATAATGTTTCCATGGTGATGAGTTCATTTGTTTTTGTTTTGTGCTTTGAAATAGTCAGCCGGACGACTGTAGAAAAATATTGTACGTAACACGTACATAATTATTAAGCTATTATTAAATAAATAAAAAACATAAAGAAATTTATGTATTAGTACGGAGTACAAAAATAACGATATTTTAGAAAAAATGAAAAATAAGCATGTCGGTGCCACCTTTCGGTATTCGGTTAGAATGACATTTTGGGTGGTTTAACTTTTAACCGCCAGATTACGCAGCTAACCAATATTGTTGCGTGACGTAATATCGTACGATTTGATTCTGACGTTTCGATTCGCTGATGAAAATGTGGTGAGTTACGCATTTAAGGATTTTTTTTAAATTTCCAAATTTGTGAAAACTAAACAAGAAAAATGAGTGATTTTAAAGGCGGTACGAGTTTTGGTGTGGTGGACGATTTTAACCTTAACGAATTGTCTGGCATTGACGGTAAGTGGTTTATTAATACTTTCAAAATTGTTAATATTTAACTGAATGCAATATTTTGTAGATATAATATCAAATTGTGAGAGCGAGTTAATGAAGACTGGCTTCTTCGAGGAAGATTTTTTGCAAGATCCAATAACATCGTTGGACGATTTAGATATTTTAGGTTTACAGAACAATATTTTTGGGTCTCAAAATAGTGACCCAACCTTGTGCAGTGCCCAAGTTAACCCCGTTATTCAACCAGCTCAACAGATTCAGCAAATTCCTCAACCGCAGCAACCTACACAGGTTATTAATCTTCACAATGTGCAACCTTTGCAACAAGAGATGCAAGTTAAAGCTGAAATTGCACCCGAAAATGTGGTTAACTTTTCTGTACATCAACAACTACCTAATACCGTAATAATTTCGTCTGCAAATGTTAACCAAAACACTTCCCCGATTACTTATTCTACCGTGCGACCTATGCAAGGTAATCAAAGAGTGCTGCTACAGCAGACGAGAGTGGTTTCGGCTCAAAATAAGACCAAGCCTCAACAAGTGTTGATACAAAGTGTGGGACAAATTCCAGCTGACAAAATGCAACAAGTTTTGCTGCAAACAAAACTCATAAATTCAGATTCATTAAATAAATCGACAGTCATGTACACTACTGCTCCTTTAACTAATGTCAACACAATAACAAATAATTTGTCCAATCAGACTTCGTTGCATACTTTAGTTAATGGTGGTGGTCAAATACTTGCCACCGGTATACCTTTGATGCTGGAACAACCTGACAAAAAAATCGCAATTAATCGTATTTCGACTCAAACTAAAGAGCCTAAGGTTAAGGAGGTGAAGAGGAGTGCACACAATGCAATCGAAAGGAAATATAGGACAAGTATCAATGACAAAATTATCGAATTGAAAAATATGATTGTTGGACTCGATGCTAAGGTGAGTTATTGTTTTAAAAATTGTTTACTATTCCGGAAGTTCTGAAGCTGATATTTATGTTGAAAAATGTTTTTAAATTTAACAAAATTTAGTTGTTGAAAGTTTTAAATGATTATTTACCGGTGTAGAGGACTTCGAAGTCAATAATTATGTTATTATGTAAGATCAAAATTTTAATGACTTAATTATAGCCAATTTTTTTGTCATTATAGTTGAACAAATCAGCAATATTACGCAAAGCAATCGAGTATATACGTTTTTTGCAAAATTCCAACATTAAATTGAAACAAGAAAATATGGCCTTGAAAATGGCAGCACAGAAGAATACTTTGAAAGATTTGTTGGTTACGGGTTCGATGAAGCTTGAGGATAACACTCCAAAATATAATCCTGCCGATACACCTCCCCATTCTGATATTTCCAACTTTTCACCTGAAAATTCTTTACCGTCAAGTCCTGAGTATCAAACAGAAATGAAAGTTGAAAGTGATGATGAAATGTTAGGCATAACTAGAGGAATGCTGGATCATTCTAAAATGGGATTGTGTATGTTTATGTTTGCCATTGTGTGCTTTAATCCGTTTGGTAATGTTTACAATAAGGTTATGGATTATGAACAAGATCGTTACGGTAAAGGAAGGACGTTATTAAGTGGTAAGCAATTTGTATTTTAAAAATAATGAGGTTTTTAATAGTCTTAATGATTTTGGCAATTAGAACTCTGAAGTAGAATTAATTTTAGAATAAGAATTTGATTAACATCTAATAATAATAATGGGAAGTTTATACCGAAAATTTTCCCTCAAAATATTGCTAAAACCATAAGAATTAAAAAAAAATTCCCTGCAATTTTTTCCAATAAAGGAGAGGCTGGTAATAATATGGAATCCCTATTTGTTCATATGTTACAGCCTCAAAATTAAACTTGCAAATTTTTCAAATCAGGTTTTCAGCTGTTCTTAATGATGTAATCATCTAATGATATTTGAAATGGAAGTGAAAAATAATATACACTTTTATGAAATTTATAAATGAAATAAAAATTAGGCATTTTATAAATGTTTCAAACTAGCCTGGTAATATGGATTTAATATTAAACGTATGACCAATTACCAAAATAAAAATATTTAAAAACAGTTAAACCAATGCCAAACAATAGCCTGGGGGTGGGGGGTTTATCACTCTGTAATTTAATCACACTGTAAAATTTTTCAATTTGTTACATTTGTTGTAACATCTGTTGTTACATTTTTGAAAATTTCAAAAACGCTCGATTTTGACCTGACATTTTTTTATAAGAGTATATATTAATGGACTTGATCATATTATAATAGACTTTTTTAGAGAGAGTAATAGTCCAGTCAAATTAGGTTTTCAGCTCGGAAAAATTCCCACCTAGCTGAATTTTGGTACACATCTTTATGACATCGTTGTAAACAATATGTAAAAAGTCGACCTCGATATCATGTCCGCGTTAAAGGTTATTCGAGGTCAAAGGTCACGAAATCGGCCTTTTTTTTAATATCTCGTTTTTTATTAGTCGTACAATAAAAAGTTTTAGATACAATTTGTAGAGGAGGTAATTATCTACAAAAATGGTCTTATGACATTTTCACGTTAAGTTGATAGTTTTTGCGTTATAAGGCCAACAAAATGGACCCACCCTTAAAATGGCACAATATTGATTCGTTGCAGGGAGAGAAATGTTTTCGGGCACGGGAAATGCTTTTAATAATAAATTAATTGAAATTGTGGCCAAGGTTGGAAAATGAAGAGAAAAATAAATTTTTTCAAAATTTGCCAAAGTTATACTAGTATCTTCCAAGTACCGAAGCCGAAATTTTGGTTTGAGCTTACCGAAGGTCCGGGCAAGCTGAAAATTGGCAAAGATGTATATTGAAGTGTTCTAATAAACTCCCAAAATGACTCATAAAAATCCCAAGCCGGCGTTCGCTCAAATGAGGATTTTAGCCCCCTAAGTGCGGTGTTTCGCCTATAGCTCACGTATTTTTACTTTTACGAAAAATTACCATTAACTAAAGTTGAAGAACATAAAATTTCTATAACTCATGGCGCTGCAGTAGGTAGTACTACAATACATACTTTAATGTGCAAATTAAACTTTGTTTAATGGTAATTTTTCGTAAAAGTAAAAATACGTGAGTTATAGGCGAAACACCGCACTTAGGGGGCTAAAATCCTCATTTGAGCGAACGCCGGCTTGGGATTTTTATGAGTCATTTTGGGAGTTTATTAGAACACTTCAATATACATCTTTGCCAATTTTCAGCTTGCCCGGACCTTCGGTAAGCTCAAACCAAAATTTCGGCTTCGGTACTTGGAAGATACTATAACTTTGGCAAATTTTGAAAAAATTTATTTTTCTCTTCATTTTCCAACCTTGGCCACAATTTCAATTAATTTATTATTAAAAGCATTTCCCGTGCCCGAAAACATTTCTCTCCCTGCAACGAATCAATATTGTGCCATTTTAAGGGTGGGTCCATTTTGTTGGCCTTATAACGCAAAAACTATCAACTTAACGTGAAAATGTCATAAGACCATTTTTGTAGATAATTACCTCCTCTACAAATTGTATCTAAAACTTTTTATTGTACGACTAATAAAAAACGAGATATTAAAAAAAAGGCCGATTTCGTGACCTTTGACCTCGAATAACCTTTAACGCGGACATGATATCGAGGTCGACTTTTTACATATTGTTTACAACGATGTCATAAAGATGTGTACCAAAATTCAGCTAGGTGGGAATTTTTCCGAGCTGAACCCCTTTTTTCGTCTAATTTGACTGGACTATAACCAAAAATTATAAAAAAAGTCAGAGCAAAATCGAGCGTTTTTGAAATTCTCTAAAATGTGCTCTATTTAATAGTGCTGGCGCTCAGCAACTATTAGACTTAGAAAAGAATACCTTAGATAAAAGTTGTAGTAAATTTTGTTCTCCACAAAATTTATAGCAGTCATTTTCGTCCTAAAGTCAACCGGTAAGGAAATATTGTGAAGAAACAATTTGTTTTCTCAATTTTTTTACAATGGCGGCACTTCTGGGCGGTTGCCGACTCATGTCAGAGTTTTTATTAGGACCCCAAACCTTCGAACATATCCAAAAATCAGAACCCCCTGACCATTTTTAGGAAACTCTTCTTTTCATGATTTCGAGGATGTTATTAAAATATTTTAAGTGTTTTTAATTTTTTAATGAGTTACATGATAACAATATAGTTGAAATAGAAATTTGTTTAAAAATATTTTGCCAACAATAAAAATATTTTAATTTATTTCATCATTTCCTGGTTGTAAAACTTTTCATTCTTTGTTGATATTTGTTTATCAAATTCAACATAGATTTGATTAATATTGTATATAATTCTTCCTATTTCCTACACATTTTAAGGTCGTTTCCAATGTTTTTTTTGCAAATATCGTGCAAATTTACCAATTTTGGTGTAAAAATTTTTCTATAGTGGTCAACTTCCTTAATAAAATCCAGAATAAATGAAAATTTAGCAATTTAAAAAAGGAAGGCCAAAGGAATTGAATAATTAGAACAAAAACTGATAAATCATGAGATCAATATTTTGGTATTATTATAATATCATTACGTGAGCTTAATCAAAGAATAAATGATAACATGGTACAGAAAATCGTTTGGTAGCTTTTTTCAGACGCAACTTCTTCTCTCTAACCGTCTTTAGCAATTTATTACGTGATTACCAAAGTTGTTCGGCCTATAGGCCGCACTGGGAAATCACTGTAAGCTGTAATTTTTCAGCATCGATGGCCTTTCTTTGACTTTTCCCATGTAAAATATATATTTTTTCACATCAATTTCCCAATTTTTCCTATAATAATTAATGATTACCTATATCCAATGAAGAGTCTAAATAAAGATGAAATAGTGCTATATTGCTTTGACTATATATATGGACAGTTTTTATGAATTTAATAGGGAAGATGCATAAATTTTTTTTATAGCGTAGTTGGATCAACAATAACTAAATATACTAATTAATGCTATTTAATTTATTTATTTTCGTTTTGATAATAATTTAAAAAATATTTAAAAATCCGTCAATTTGAATTGAAGGAAACGACCGCGCAAGTCGCCATTTACTTGTGACGTCACAAGGCAGAATTTTACATTCATTTATATTATTGTTCTGTGGTTTTGTGCTTTTAAAGTTGAAGTTTGTTAGTGTTAAAAGCTGTTATTTATCATAATTAAATCAATTAAAAACAAAAAGTTAAAAAAGTACTCGACACGAGTAGAGTAAACAAGAAAGCGAGGTTATTGTTATTGTGCCGTGTGACTTAAACCAAACGCGTTGCGTTTAAGGTCACATGATTTATTTTAAATTATCATTGAATTTTAAAATGGATTATTTATAACAAAATACAATAAATAGAAGTTATTTTTGCTGATTTGATATTTAATATATAGGATTAATCGGAAAATACTGTTTTAACTAAATTTTTTTATTCATGCATGTTCCCCATTACAACTATCGCCTTTCAAAATTCTACGTTTTTCATAAACCATACATGGTCACTTTTTCAAGGCCATAGTTTGGTCTGGCATTGCCACATAGGGTAAATCGGGGGGTGAATCACTGAGTTTTAAAATGTATTTAATAAAGTACTGCCAATACTGCCTCATACTGCCACTTACTGCCTCATACTGGCAATACTGCCACTTACTGCAACTTACTGCCCAACACTGCCGCTTACTGCCATGTACTGCCGCTTACTGCTACTTACTGCCAATACTGCCATTTACTGCCAATACTGCCGCTTACTGCCAATACTCCCGCTTACTGCCATTTACTGCCAATACTGCCTAATATTGCCACTTACTGTCTAATATTGCCATTTACTGCCTGTTACAAATTTAAAAACATCAAACCACAATAATTGAAACCCGTAAGAAGGAAGAATTCTTTACAAGAAATAGATTATTTAAATTTAAATAAAATTTTAAATTTTGTATTTATACGCTTATATTAGTAGAATCTTTATCTCTGTAATTTAGCTTATGTTCAATTTGCACTTCTATTGAAATTGAGCTATTTGCAAAAATGTGAAAGTGGCAGAAAATTTTCAAAAGTTATCGTTTTTAAAACCTTGCCTAATGATGGACTTGTTAGGGCTAGAATGACAATTAGTTGCAATAAGTTGATTTTAATTAAGTAAGTTATAAGTAAAGAATAGCAATTCCCAACTGTGGCTGGACTATTGATATAAAATAATTAAATCAGTATTATTTTAATAGTCAATGAAAAAAATTAAAATTTCATAAATGTAAAAGTGGTAAATGTCATCTCCGTCGTAAGTGAAATAAGATTGGGTTCATTAATCGGTGATTCCCCGAACAGTGACATTTCTGTATATTTAAACTTGAGTCTGCATTTTACTAGTGCCGTCTGCCGTCTTAAAGAACCAAGATAAGCACAATACGTCCGGGGCAACCAAGACCCAAGGTCGTCAATGATTACAAAAATACATTAGAGATGCTATCCGATATTTACATTTTAGAATTTTTAATTTCTGATAACCTGGTTTCACATAGCACTGAACCCCGCAAAATGCTTTTTTAAAAATAGAGTTGTCGAACATCGGTTGTTACTTGGTTAATTTTTACAACAAATTACAAAGTATTTTTTACATAGTAAAGCCGGTTGTTCTTCATTGTAGGGCTGATTTTGTAATTTTATTATGGTTTTTTGTAGCTTGGTGGCCAAAAAGTTTAGCTTTAACACTTGGTAATTTTTTAAATAAAAAAACTTGCATATTAATTTTTAAAACAATGTTTGAAAAAATAAAGTTACAAAAGTAATTTTGGCAATTGCTATTATTTGCGCTGTCATTTGCTGGTTGGGTTTACGTGATTTTCAGATTTTTATCTTTACGCACTATTGACTATTGAATTTTAAAAGAGGACAGTTTATTTATAAAACATTTTCATAAGTTTTCATACCTTAGTTTTCATGTTATTCGATCTTAAAGGCTTAGGTCAGAACTTGATGAGCAAAAGGTAATTTTTGCTAGATTTACCCGTACCTTACATACGATACCTAATAATTCTTCAAGTTCTGACCAAAGACTTTTTTTTTCCAAAACCAAAAAAAAAGCCAAAGATTTTTTCATAACATGAAAAAAATGTAAGGTATAATTTGGTTAATGCTAAATGTCATACTAAAATTTTATTATTCTAACTTATGCCTTTTCAAAATTATTTACAAAAATAACCAGAAAAATGCTACTTTTAATAGTCGTACAAATATTCGCAACTTTCAAGTGCCTAAAAGATTTTTGTTTTTCTATAAAATTGCATAACATTTATGTAGTGCATAAAACAAGGTATACTCTTTCAGATACTACAAACTATTTATTATTTTTTTGGCAAATTTTTGCTGAAAATCGATTTATATAAATTTCCATTTTTTTCATATTTTATTTTCAAAATTTGGAAACAGGCATATTATATAATTTGATTGAAAGTTATTTCCGCAAAAATTATTTATTTAATTAATTTATTAACAATAAAAAAATGAGATTTTAAATATTTTCTTTATAAAAATGTTATTGAACGCGGTGAGGAGCGGGGTACATAAAAGGAAGCGATAAGTGCAACCGCGTAGGTACTGGGGTGATTTCAAGAGTTTTCATCTCGGTTCAATTAAATGATTTTTGACCTTATTAAAAGTCTAAAAAATATTAAAATTACATTGTGATAAACTGGAAGAATCAATCTATAAATTATTTTCAATACATTTTTTTGAGAAATACGCGGTTTCGGCAGTAGCTTACTGTAAACGGCACAAGAAAATAATTAAAATATTGTGGTAGTTCATCTCGAGTAAATCGAGTTCGAAAATTATTTTCTGCATAACCGTATGTACATATATTTTGAAAATTTTAATTAATTTTTTCAAGTAGAAGGGCCACAGAGAATCCATTGAAAAAATTCACACAGATATTAATTTGAGGTACCGAAGTTTGTCGCCATGGGGCTAAATCAAAACTTTGAAATTGTGCCTTTTTCCATTGGACGACTTGTAGATTTCGAATGTGTGAAGCAATGAGGAACATTTTTGGATAGGTTGTTAATTTTTACCTCAAAATGCCCACAAAAGTGAAAATAAAAGCGAGTTTTCACTCTACGGATTGATATGTACGTGGATATGTACGGTTTATGTGTTGGTTAACTTTCTGGAATATGCGCATTGTGTCGAATTTATTATGACAGCTTGTGATGCTACGTGTAGTATTTACAAATTATTGTTCAAAGGTTTGTATTAGTTTCAGAAATCCATTTTACTTTAACCTAAAGGTAACCTAAAGTTATGTAGAGTATAACCAGAGATTTTCAGAAACCGGACATTAGTAATTTTTTAAATGAAAAAACTTGCATATAATTTTTAAAACAATGTTTGAAAAAATAAAGTTGAAAAAAGTAATTTTGGCAATTGCTATTATTTGCGCTGTCATTTGCTGGTCGGGTTTACGTGATTTTCAGATTTTTAACTACGCACTATTGACTATTGGATTTTAAAAGAGGACAGTTTAATATCGTGTTTAAAAACTGCCGATACTGCCTCTTACTGCTTATACTGCCTCTCAAATGTACACTATACTGCCACAGTGATTCACCCCCAGGGGTAAATATACGTATTAAAAGCATCTTTTAAATAAAATTTCTATGTATTGCACTCCCAGTAAAATACTGTCGTAAGGCGAAAATTGTATATTCTGAGTTATGTCACTAAAAAGCCTATAAAATAATGCTGCATCTAGAAAAATACTGCCATGGGTTTGCCATTTTACTGGCAGTGCGATATGTACATACATACGTTTGTGTATGAAACTTACAGTTTGTTAAAATATTTTAGCTTTCGTCTTTCATTAAGTTTTTTTGATCAAATTTTGTAATGCACACTACTAACAATTATCCGTAATTACTTGAGAATTGCTTTTTAAGTACATAGTTTTAGTTAGTATTTTGTAGTTTGAATGACGCTGCTGAAAAGTTTATAATTAGTACGACCTTATCGATAGTTTTTTCAGTATGGAGGTATAAATGTGTTTATTTTTAGACCCTTGAATGGACAACTGAACAGTCCATTTTTGATAGTTTTATATGGGACATTTAATCTATACCTTTACAACTTCAAATTGAGAGTAATCAATAATAAATTGCATCGTTTCTTGATGTAACTTGAACAAATTTTAAACATCAAAATTTAAAATGGATTTAAGGAGCGGTAACATCGCTACTATTGGAGGGATGTTAGACTGTCATTAGAGCCTTTGTTATTTACTCTTATATAAATCATCTAAAGTGCAGGACCATCCTGTACATTTACAAAAATTATTAAATACTAGCTTATTTTGCATCTTTTAATACTGAATCTAAAGTTTATTGCCCGAAATGAATTTCCAAACGTGTGACTTTTGACTACTAAATAATTGAGGAAAACCATAATGCTCCTTCACACTTTTTTTACAGAAAGTTTTCCTATAAAATTTTTCATGTATAATTTTATAGAATTCCTTATGGCTTTAGCAATGTTTTGAATCAAATGTCGTGCCGTACTATTAATTGCTCTTTTCCATATTATTCAAACCCGCATTTCACGAAATCTTTTTTAACCCTTTCACCAATTTTACCAAAATTTGGGGGTCCAAAATATTTATGCTTAAAAAAGGCATTCAAAATGTTGGGTCAAGGGGCTATTTTATTCTTAAATTTTGGTAAGTTTATGGATTTATTTAGAATCAAGAAATAGTACTTTATGCACCAAGGGAGCAAAGTGACTTTTTTTAGCCCAAGGGTAAAGGATTGTTTACACGCGGCGCCACCCAAGTGAAACAATTACCCATGGGCCAAAAGTCACTTTACTCCCGTCGTGAATATACTGTTTTTTGCAATTCCGGGAGGTAAAGTAGGAACTTCGCCAATTTAGAAACTTAAAGCAAAAATTTAACGCATTTTTTTAATAATGCATGTGGTCGACATTTCACAAAATAGCACTAGTAATATTACCAACTACTACCAAAGAGTACTAGGAAATAGCAGATGGCACCCCTGATTCTACCAATGATTCATTTCATTTACATTTGTGCCTTAGAAAGGGCAAGACGTAGTACCATGAGCGAGAATGTAGAAATTGCCGAAGCAGCGAAGATGGCGTTGGTGGAACTGTTGCCGACAAAATCTAGAAAACTTTACTAAAAGCACTACGACGCTTTTGTGCAGTGGTGCAAGAACAAAGAATTGGCAGATTATTTTACTGAAGACGTGTTTTTGGCATATTTTTACGAAAAGGCTAAAACGTTGAAGTCGTCGACCATGTGGTCGCAGTATTCCATGATCAAGGCCGTGACTAAACTAGAAAAAAACATTGACATCGGCAATTTCTACAAGTTATCCGCTTTTATAAAGCGGAAAAACGACGGATATGTGGCGAAAAAATTGCGCGTCCTAACATCTCACCACGTGGCGACATTTAGTAAATCTAGTGACTTTTTTATCAGTCATCTGGTGACTTTTTTATTGCCCTAGGGCAAAAAAACTTATCTGGTGACTTTTTTATTGCCCTAGGCAAAAAAGTTTTTTTTTCTCCCGCTCCCCCCCCCCTAATTTTTAACTTTACTCCCCCAGGGTAAAAAAGTGCCCCTTTTCACCCGCAAATCGGGGTAAAAAGTGAGTACTTTATCCCCGGAATGGCAAAAAAATAAATTTATGATTTCGAAATTTAAATAATAAAAAAATTAATCATTATTTAAAAATTTTTAAAAGGGAAAATAAATTGATAAATCTTTAATTACGAGGACCATTATGATATTCTTCGAAGAAAATTATATCTTATATATAAAAATTTATGTGATTGTTATTGGCAAATTTTTTGCATTTCTTTCTTCATTTCTTACCCTCAAATTTGTGGGTTTCTGAAAATATTTTCTTCATTTTTTACCCACAAATTTGTGGGTAAACCGGTGAAAGGGTTAATAACAATTGAATTTTTATTTTCTAACACAATATTTGTTTAGATGATGAATTCTCTGCATGGAACCTCTCCTTATCTACTTGGTTACTGTGGATGATCAACATTTTAATTTTTGGAGGATGTTTTGTAAAATTGCTGATTTATGGCGACCCCATTGTTTCTAAACAGTCTAAAGAATCACAAATATTTTTGTCACATCGCAAACAGGCTGATCATTATTTATCTAAGGTAATTTGAAACTTGTTTATAATTTATTTCAAATTACATTGATAACATTTTATTACCTCGTAATTTTTTAAATATTTGAAACATCAAAAAAAAGGGCATATTATAAAAACGAAGTAAACACTTTTATGTTGTTGAACTAATGTTTTTTTTTCCGTTTTAGGGTGATAAATTGAGAGCACATCAAGAATTATGTCGTTGTCTTCGTGCGTATGGTTTGTCTTTACCTACCAGTCGTTTCGAAATATTTGTAACCTTCTCGTGGCAATCAATTCGGCAAGTTTTACATCGCATATGGATTGGAAAGTGGTTATCGAAACACGCAGGTGGTTTCTTTGCAAACAGGTAAAATGTCAACCTTTCATTTTAACAACTACATTCTAAAATTTAATTTTAGTGTTGCAAGACAAGAAGCCCTAACATCTTACAGCAACTTGGCATTAGTTTACCATAATCTGAACCAACTACATCTGGTTAGCAATTCAATGGAAAATTATCATATAACAGGACTCATTTTATCCTTAACTGCAACTAATTTAGCCGAAGCGGCAGATACCAAAATGTCTTTGGAATGTTTGGCCGATATTTATGTAACCATGGCACTACGTATTAAAACCAGCTACTTCAGCTTTTTACAAGGCATACATAGATATTACTTAGGTTTGGCCAAACTGGCTGCAACAAATTCTTGCGATCCTTTACCTCAAAGATTGCAGTGGCTTTTTAATTCTTATGGTTATCGATTTTTTATCTGTAATAAATTTTCTTATGATTGCGATTCGAGTGACGGAATTTATAGTAACCTCAATACTAAACTGGATCCTTTATCATACGTAATGAAGGTATATCGGGAACATTTGATCGAAAAGGCTTTGCAGGCCTTGGTAGCACCTGGTAGTCGTAATAATGATAATGACAAAAAGACCAAAACGTCTGATGTTTTAAATTATGTACAATTGTTGTTTGAGAATCTTACAACTGATGTTCCAACAGTTTTTGATATCAATATTGATGAAGGTGAGTTTGTATATTTCTTTTAAATGGGGTAAAATTAAAAAAAAAATGTGTATAGGTTTTGAAGATCAAGTAGCCCACTGGTGGACTAATATTTTGGCTGTTGCAAGCTATTGGCTTATGGGGGAAGACGATAAGGCAGCTTGTTTGTACAAACACATTGAAAATATTCCACATTGTTTATTACAAAGTTCTGATCCGTTGCCTAAAGCTGTTTTGACTTCGTTTATTGCTAGAATCATGTATTCTAAGAAGGATGGTAAAAATTGTAGTAAAAATATTTTAAGACAATGCGAAATTGCTGGACTACAATTGGAAGACAGTTTGAATTACAGCAGCTGCAAGCAACAAAATGGTTTAGTTTTGGTGAGTTCGCTTTTCTTTTTAATTTTTTTTTTATACAGGAATTTTATACAATTTTCTAGCCCGAGGTGCATTGTAGTTGCATTGCATGTTATTTGAGAGTGCAGTGTTGCTCCAGTGCAACTTGGTTTACAAAAATACATCAAGAAGAAAAGTGGTCTTTATTATTGCAAATTAATTACCATTGGGGGATACCCAGGCCATATTATAGACAAAGTAAAACAATTTATGACAGAACATTTGGGGCAAGAATCGCTTGTAAACGTTAGATGATTCTCATTTTTAAAGATTTTTGACCCATATAACTTACGGGGGTTATCTACTGTGACCGATAAATTTTTTCGATTTTTTTTATTACATATTTTTATAGTTTGGGGTCTTGCAAATGTGTCCAAAAAATATTCAAGTAAAATTCATCAAATTACCCGAATTATAACGGATTTTCTGTAATGGAGTTCATTATTAAAACTTTTTAAATCATGATTAAATAGGGTTATTGCATGAATTTCTAAGTATTTTTTTTTATAAACTTTAAGTATTGTTCAACAGTACTGTATAGATCAAAAGTCTAAGAAGATTTTGGTTTTCCGTAAAAAAATTATTAAAAAAGTATTAATTTGAAACAGGAATTTCGCGCGAGTGACGTCACACTCTACTTTTGAAAACATCTGGCAACATAGTAGCAGTTAGCTGTCAAGTTGTTTTGTGATAGCCTTATAAAAAATTTAAACTTTAATAAAAATGAGTTCAAACAAACAGATTAAAAAGTGCTTATAAAAATCTGCACAATAGGAAGATTATCCGAACTAGCTTTTACAAAATTTGAATCCAAAGAAGCCATTTTTAATAAAATAATTAATTAGAACAATAACCAATAACCTTAAACTAAAAAGCTGTCAAACGCTTTAAAATTTTTTCAACTGTCAATGAAGTAAATATTAAATAATTCAACGTTGCCAAATAGATCAGAAAATTATTCGGCAAAACGCGTGTGACGTCAGAGGGGCCGTCGGCAAACCGAACGTATTTTGAATTTTAAATTCGATTTTCACCTTCAAAGACACTTTTTAAAAATTTTTGTTTCTTGTTATAAGTTTATCTTTCTATGTTTTACAAGGAATAATAAGCGTCATCGCTAAATTCGATATCATGCAACAACCCTATTTTAAAACGGAATTAATTTTTTGTATTTTGTACTTGATACAAAATATACAAAAATAAATTTAACAAATATAAGTTGTAGCTGTTTGTAATTGTCTTTAGGAGTCCAAAAAACCAAAAAAATTGTTAAAAAAGAAAATTATTAAAAATCGACGTTTTAGTCCACCCTTAAAATCGAATTGATTGTGAAAAAGGAGCTTAAAAGATTTTTCTTACAAATTGAAACCCCCCAGGAACATCTGGGGTTGTTAACTAATTTACTGCTATGTTTTTTATGGGTACAGTTAGTATACAAGGTTTTTCAACTGACACATTTCTTACACAAACAAATAATGTTAGGTACAAAATCCCTAAAATTGTTTGTTTTTTTTAATCTATTTTGACTAATTTATTATGCTAATTTTTATTTTAAAAGCTTTCAAAATAAACTACTTTCAGTAAAACCTGACAAAATAATATGAGTTACAAAAATATGTTGGTTCTTTAATAAAAAAAAAAGTTTTGATAGGAAAATTTCAGAGACTTTTGAGCTTCTAAAAAATACACGTCTTTTTGTAAATAAAGACGGGATAAAAACCGAGGTATTTGTACATATATTATGTAAAAATCGGCGAGAAGGCCAAAATTTACGCATATAAGAGAGACGGCGAGCGCATCATACTGTCTAATCACCGAGCGTCTTACTATTCTAAAGAGGCGAGAACTGCCACAAAAGAAGAAATAAGTGCCGAATTTCACTTCTTCAAAACCGAAGAATGTATTCTGTATGGCCCTAGTATACGCGATTAAGGGTAGGTTACGAATATCAACCACTATCCACCTCATTACAGCATGAAAAAGTTTAAAATGATTTATCTCAAAACTACATTTCTCAAGTCGGGCGCACATTTTCCAAACAAACTACTTGGCGGATTAACTTGATTTTTTTAAGCATTTGGAATATATTTCAGGCTCCAGTCAGAACCTAAAATATCCAAAATATATTTAAAATTACCATTTTGCAGGCCGTGAAAAGTAAATATTTTGTTGTAAAAATCGAAGTTTATTTTAAATCCTCGCCATTTTGTCAATTTTTGTTTAAATTAAATTTTCGAGGTTCCAACTGGAGCCACATTCATATAGAACAAGAATTTAAAAAATTCATTTATTTCAGATAACTGAATCGGTCGGAAACGATGCGCCCGATTGGCGCGTCATTTCGAAACATGAGTTACGCGTCAATCTGTACCTTGTACAATTTTCAATAAAAAGCTTTACAAAAATTGTAGGTGTTAGTTTAAATGTGAATAAATAAGTATCCTAAATTTTAGCTCAATAGCTGTAACAGTTTTCTCAAATTTAATTCCTAAAAATCAGCTTGAAAACGACTGTTCAGAGTAGGTAACCCCCTTAAACCGTTAAATTTACTTGTGTTTTTTAATTTATCCTATAACTACCTCAA
Organism: Podabrus alpinus; assembly: GCA_932274525.1. Taxonomy (NCBI): domain Eukaryota; kingdom Metazoa; phylum Arthropoda; class Insecta; order Coleoptera; family Cantharidae; genus Podabrus; species Podabrus alpinus. The sequence continues at coordinate 57,794,725 of OW026457.1, read as the reverse complement.
TCATCCACCCAGCTATCCAACAACCCCCGAAAATAACTTCTGCCATTTATAACACAGATTTTGACCCACCCTGTCAAATTTATTCATGTTTTTTGAATATTCATGAACAGCCTAGGCTGGCCCCAAATTTTGGAGTCCTCAACCACTTGTTTATAACCCCCTAAACTAAGTCATAAAAGAATTATATAATGATGCCGATTTGTCCCTGCCAATAAGGGAGTCACCAATGCAGATTGATTTTTAAACAATTATATTTGCAAAAATTTCAATATAAAATAAAACATTTCTGATAAGGATCTCTTTTTTAGATGACCCAATTATTGGTATGCGATTGGCTTTTAGAGACGCGCGTTTTCTTATGGGAAGATAACGCAGATTCTGATCCATGTAACAAGTGTGTGCCCAACTACGTTTTGTCTTCATTCCAAAAGGATTTAGCATCTTTACGTGCTTTAACACAGCATATTCCAGTATGTGATTCCCCCCATAAATAAGTAATACCGTGACAACTAATTTTGATATTTTGCAGTCTGCTTTACCAAGGGTTTTCTTATATGAGGCGACAGCTCGTATGATGGCAGGTGCTGCTCCTGGTCGAACTCAACAACTACTTGACCGAAGTCTCAGACAAAGATATTCAAAATCATCTATAATGCTTTGTGCAAAAGGTACCCATTTGCAACATAAATTTGAAATATTTTACTAAAACTTTTTTGCTTATAGATAAAAATCTACAAGAAGTAGGTGCAGACAGACAACATGCAACTGCATTATATATGGCTTGTCGATACTTGCCAGGGCAGTTACTCTCATCACCAGGTGAACGTGCCGGTATGCTAGCTGAGGCTGCAAAAACCTTGGAGAAAATTGGAGATAAAAAACGCTTACAGGATTGTTATAAGTTGATGAAAACTATAGGACCTAACTCGGTCACAAATTGAGTTTTACGTTTAGTATTTATATTTTTATGTGAAAATAGTTCTTAGGTTATGTGATATTTATTTTGATAATAAAGAAAATATTTATAATTATATCCATTGTTTATAACAAAAAATTAAAACTTAAAACGTATCCTAGTAAATTTTATGCTAAAAATTGCTACTAAATTAAGCAGTTAAATATTTTTTACCCAAATACAGCGATTTTCTTTCGAAAGAGTTTGATTTGATGGGCGTATCTTCCTGATAAAATGGGTTCATACAATGCCTTATGTAAATTTCGTACATATCATTAAAAAAGCTTTTAATTCCATCTTCATTTTTGTTGTCATGCACCATCACAAATCGGATAAGACCAGCAGTGACAAAAGCAGAAACATACCACTGATTAAATTTATCGACTGACTTTAAATACATGTTCTGAGTTTTCCATTTGTGTTCGTCAATTAAATCTAAAGCTGCGTGTGCTATAAATTGGTTTAAATGTCGATGGTCTTCTTTCTGAAAAAGAAAAACCATGAGAACATAACCTAAAAGTTGTGAGATTCAAACCTTGGGTTCTTTGCTGTTTGTGAATTCCATTTCGAAGATGGGATTATCACAATGACCCACAATAACAAAATAATAACTTCCCAACATTTGTTCAGTCTTTTTTGGCATATTTTTCAAGAAAGTCTACTTTTATCTTGACCTCCTTTAAAGCTCCGATAAATTAAATATTTTGCCTGTTCAACTTGTTTAATCAATTATTTATAATTTTTAGCAACAATTATTAAAATCACGAATATTTTTTCGAAACAATGAGCAACAATAGTTTGCGCATGTTTAAGATGTTTAAATTTTAATTGAAAATAAACCTCACGAAATAATGCCCACTCATAGGCGTGCATAAAAAAGGCGAATAGTCTCTAAAATCTAAAAGGTAGTTGTTTTATTCTTTACTTTCTAACAATATCATCAGACGTAGAAAAACATGTTTTTCCCATCTCCCCGGTAGATGAAACATGCACTTTTTCACGAAAACCGATCCGTAATGGGGGGTTGGCTGTGATTTTCCTTATTTTTCTCAGAAAAATAATAAAACAGGAAGAAATATCTGCATTAAAAGAATTCTATTGACCATTTGGGAAATCTCCACTCAACTCGCCAAATAATGATAAAAACAGCCCCTAAACGGTTATCTGAAGTTTTTTTTTGTAGTAATGGCTTCTTCAATAGGAGGGCACAAAATGTAAATATTCGCGATTTCGATTAAGGAAAATCACGTGACCAAATATTCAAAATGGCCGCTTAAAACGGGTAGTTCTATGTTTTGCCATCATAAGCAAGGTTATTATATACACATTAACGGGTTCAGAAACGTGTTGTGGTTTGTTTATTATATTCATTTGTATTTAAATAATATCTAAATATGAATAAACAATTACCAATAAACAATATTTTGAAATTCTATGGGAGTTCTGAGGCTAGAAACTTTTGTGAGGGTGAAGCTTTGGCAAACGCTAAGCACGTTGTGTTGTGTGGGAAAACGCCTAGTAACGACGGATTCCATCATATTTTAGCTTAGTTTTACAAACTACAGCTTTGTCTGCACCGCCTCATGAGATAAAGGCTTGTTGATATCTAAGTTTTTTTGTTCATGCAAAGCTGGGGCATCGGAATGCTGTAAGCACGTAGTTGCAGTTTTAATATATTGTAGCAGGTAAGATTAAGTTTTGAAGATAGTTTACTTATTTATTTATAATTTTTCGATTTCATAAATAATTTAGACAACTTAGAAAAGCTCTCTGCAACCGAATAATTTTCTGGTTTGAAATGTTTGCTGCATACAACCATGTATTTTGTAGGCTCCTTTCCCATTTTGAAGCTTTTCATCCACGCTTTTCTGCTATCAATTACTTCCACCTCACCCAACGGATTTGTCCATTTCACTTTGAATTTTCGTTTCATGGGAAACTTGTGGAAACTAAGGTCAGAATTCTTTCTAGCGATAGAATTACATCCGTGAACACAACAAAACGCTGTTGATTTTGATTTACCTGTATTGATTTTATCGTTTGCCTAATAACAAATTTATTTCGGAGGAATTTTCAAACACAAGCACTTAGAAGCAATATTTAACGTTAATACCGGCTATAAACATGCACTAGATGCACATGTAAACTTATGACAATGCCCGTTTTAGCGAGTTAACATTTCTGCCGCCAGACGTCGCTTCACGTAGCTGTAATCGCGAATAAAGGAAACATCTTCTCAGCCGTCTTTCGTCCACTGCTGGACATAGGCCTCCTCCAACTTCTTCCAAGCTTCCCTATCTTTAGCAATTTGATGCCATGATCTTCCGGTTTGCTGTTTAATATCATCTAACCATCTTTTTTGGGGTCTACCTACACTTCTTTTTGTTAGTCTTGGGCGCCACTGGGATACGCGAATCGGCCACTCTTCGTACGATTTTCTTGCGACATGCCCCACCCACCTCCACTTCAGGCTTGCTATTCTCCTGGTTATATCTGTCACTTTTGTTCTTTTTCTTATTTCCGTGTTTTTGATCCTATCTCGTAGGCTAACTCCTAACATAGCCCTTTCCATCGCTCGTTGTGCAATACGTAGGTTGTTCACGCTCTTCTCTGTTAACGCCATAGTCTCAACACCATATGTCATCACTGGCAGAACACAAGAGTCAAAGGTTTTTGTTTTCAAACAAGTTGGTATTTCTTGGTTCTTCAGGATCCATCCCAGCTTCCCAAATGCTGCCCATCCCATTCTAATTCTTCTTGTTATTTCGGCAGTTTGGTTCTGCTTTCCTAATTTTATCAGATGCCCTAGATATATTGCTGTGATATAAAGGGTGCTTCGGCTGTATCGCCCAAAAGTTGCTTTAAAAATCACAACCCCTCTTACCTCGACCAGCTCCAGAGCATTTAGTTTAAATTGAGACTCTTTTATTATTAAAATTGTGAAATGTTGAACTGCGATGGATCGTCTTTGTAAATCTGACGCAGACCTTAAATTAGTTGCTTTAATAAAACTGCAACTCGACATACGAAGAATAATAATTCGTTGGTTTACCCCGCTTTGTTTATAATAAATTCCTAGTACTATCCTGTAAATGTAACCCTTTCTATTGAAATTAAATAAAAGAAACAATATCTCATAGGTAATTGTATTGGTTATAATTACAAAACCAGGTGAATATTTGCTGTGGCTATTAGATAGATGTAAATTTGAAAATATTAAATTACAAGATACATAAAAAGTTTTGTTACAAAAATATTGTCCATGATTATTCAAATAATAATTAACTGTTGAAATCTTTAAAAATGTTTTAATTAAATTTAAGCAAGAGTTACCTTTGTTTAGTGCGCCACTGGGTACGATAATATTAGCTTCTGTAGAAACGTGTGGAATAGGTGTGTTGTTATCAGCAACTTTAACAGATGTGTTGGTGTCCTTGAATCCAGACAACGGTATCACGTCCGTATGATGTTCAATCGCATAATATCCAAAATAATCAGGTACGTAGCAATCAATTGTAATATTTGATTGAGTAATGTTGAAATTTATTAACTTTAACCAAAATTTACTTTCAGGTAACCTCCAAAATTTATCCAACGAAACGAAATTCTCAAGCATAACCAGGCCGTGCTTGATATAATGAACAGCAGTAAACTTTTTCCAATTGCTGTACAAATGGCTCTCAAAACCAGCATAAAACCAATATCGATCGAATAAACCAAAAATTTCTCAATCAATCTCCAAGATCGCACACAAAATTCTGCCAACCATAAAAATTCTATCTTCTGCCAACTGCTAATTTCAAAAGTCACTAAAATATTCTCAACTTGACGATGTTTACTCGAGCACATATCAAAACCAACTGAGAGTGATTAAATTGTTCCAAGTCCTTTTATAGACTTCGTGCGTGGACCGGAAATGGTTGTATCCAAATTGGAAAAAATTCAAAATTGTTGACGGAAATCCTAGTGATCTGGACTTGGTAGACATTCGGTAAATATTCTTTTGATTTCTAACGTACACTGCACTCATAATTTAAATCAAAACACTAATTTTTAAAACAATTTTCAGATTCAAAACCGTAATCATAAAACATCATAGCAAATATCACCCTTATTAAAATTTTAACAAAATTAGCGCAAAACCACAGCAAAAGCAACATTACATAATATAACAACAATGTAAAAAGGTACGTTCAAGTTCACATCATTAAAAACTTAAAATTTATTGAAAAATAACCAAAGCAAACATTTCAGGTCAATGACCTCGAATTACAGATGAGGTCCTGAATTAACCATGAGATTTGTTTTCCACAGATACCATTGATCTGAATTGATAGAGGAAAACTAAGCTACCTAATGTTTACAGGGATGTACCAGGAAAATACTAATTTCTTGCTCTATTGCGAACAAACATGAACTCAAACGAAATGCTACCGAGAATGAGTCAGATCTACAAAAACTTAAATTTCCAGTTCAATATATATTGCTGTATACCCTTGCAGCTTTATTAGGGCTACACCTTTGAATATTAATGTCTTGTACGAGGGTACGTAAATGTACCCCGTCAACAGAAATGTATGCAAAATTTTTATTTATAAATGCTTCTTCTTCTTCTTCTTCTTACGCTAGGACTACGTCCTGTACTTCCCAACTATATGCCTCTGTCAGAGGCACTGTTGGTTCTGTGAGCAGTTTTGGTTTTTACATCTCAGGTAGCATGCTAGGCTTGCCTTTCGATGTGCCTGCACCCTGTTTTTTACTGTTATGATGGCAAATCATTAACACAGGGGGACCGCCTGCTTAACGTGTCCTCCGAAACACGGAAGACGGCCATGAAATTTTTTAGTCAATAAAAATTTATAAATGCAAATTTATAAATGCAAATAAAATAAATTTATACCTCGGCTTGACTCTTTCGGTGAGCACTGACCTACCTTCTCTCACGCTGGGTTCCTTCCTTGACCAAGTCGTAATGCTGAAATGGGATAATATGGTCCTTGGAATGATCATACAAAAATTATGCTCCGTTTTATATGGCAAATCGTAATTTATTATAATTTTAAGTGTAAATGATTTAAATGTAATAAAGTTCTTATGCTAAATGACAAATATCTTATTTTAATAAACTCAGGACGTTTTAATGCACGTGTTAAATTAATCGTAAACTTTTCACTAATTTTTAAGTTTTAAATAATTTTTAATGGGACGGTACCTTTAATCTAGGGTATTTCTATTTACTCGGTTCATGTACCATTAAATTGTTCACTTGCATTCGATGGATGACCTTCAGGGTGTGAAATATTTCTGGATCCAACTTTTTCGTGGTGGCGTCTCCTCGTGTTGTGACCAAAGTTTTCTTTAAAAATAATCGTGATTCTTCGCAATCTTGCTCAAAATTTTACTTTCCAAATACGTAAGTACAATATTTTATCGATTACTAATCTTTTTATTAAATTTTTTTGTAAAATTTTCTTGTATTATCCAATTTTTAGCGGAGCACACAAATTCACGCACCATTAAACTTTTTTATTCAGAATCAACCACCTAATTCATTCAACCAATTGTTTTTTATCGCTACCTGTATTTTCCCGGCAATCGTGATTTTGTTCCATTGGTCGATGTAAAATCAATATTTGAAGTTATAATTTACAGGTTCGGTTTAAGCCCAATGTGACTTATAAAATTTTTAATGAAATTTTGTGTTTCAGATTAATTTGAAGTATTTGCATCTCCTGTGATCTTCCAGTAACTTTTGAAGAAAATGTTTTTTCCATTCGTGATACATTGAATTACGCAGCACTCCGACACGTGTAAAAATTTTGCTATTTTAAAAGTTTTACGTTTTAACACATTTTTATAACTAATGTTTTGAACAATTATTTTGATTTCAAATTACATTTCTTATTATTACTTAAATTAATTTATAATTTTAACAAACTTTTATATTAACAGAATTAAAACGTTACATTTGAATTTATTTTGTCATCTCGTTCCGTGACCTTTTCTTTCTATAAATTTATGACGTTACACCAAATTTTTGGTATCAGATGAAACCTTTACGTTCGAACAAATAAGTCATGTGCTACCTTTATTTAATTAACCAAAACTTTGAATTGTGACGTGATCATTTCTACTGACGCGGTGGTCATTGTTGTACATCGCAATATATTCTTCTACCTTTTCTATTCTTTGGTGGTTAATAGAGTATTGTTTGTTGCTTTCGGTCATTACTTTTGTCTTATTTATATTCATTTCCAGACCGACGTTTTGGGCGGCCTTTTCGATTTCGATTAGCATCTCTTCCAGTTCATCTTCATCTGAACTTATAATCACAATATCATCTGCGAAACGGAGCTGGTTTAGAAACTTTCCTTCGATATTAATTCCTTTGTTTTCCCAGTTCAATTTCTTAAAAATGTTCTCCAGTGATAGTGTAAAAAGTTTTGGGGATATGGGGTCCCCTTGTCTTACGCCTCTTCGTATAGGGATTTTTGATGAGCTCGTTACGTCGTCAATTTTTATTTTTATCGTGGCGTCTTCATAAATATCTCTTAACAGTGCTGTGTATCTTGAGTCGATTCTGGCGTCATCCAGCCCTTCGCAAACCGCCCATAGCTCAATCGTATCAAAGGCTTTTTGGAAATCAATAAATACTAGGTGTATTGGTATGTTATATTCTTCGCATTATCTTTTTAAATTTAAAATTATCTTTTTTTTTAAATTATCATTTAAATTATCTAGAAAGCGAAAATCTCTACTGTATGAACACATTCTTCAAAAAATCTATGAAGAGAAAGTGGACATGGAGAAGCCCCGACGGCAAAACAAAAAAGGAGATGGACTTCATAATAACAAACAACAGACGAATAGTAACAGACATATCAGTTCTAAACAGATTCAACACTGGAAGCGATCATAGATTAATAAGAGCCGCAATAAAATTTAAAAATAAAATAGAAAGAACAAAAATGATAAAAAGTAGAAATAATCCAACTAAAGAAATAATAGAAGAAAATCAAGAAAAATATCAAAACGAATTGAATAAAAAGCTATCACCTACAACACAACTATACAAACCATACCACTGGACGCACTATCCAAAAAAATCACTCACGATATACAAATTGCAATAAAAAAGATCAATAGCGCAATCGTACAGAAAAAAGACATGAGAATAACTATGGAAACCAAGAAATTAATTCGGGAAAGAAACAAATTGAAGAGGGGATCGATTGAACAAGTTGAAATGAACAAAATAGTAAAAAGAGAAATTCGAAAAGACATAAGAAGTTATAATACAAAAATAATCAAAGAAACCATAGAAGATAACAAAAGTATGCGAATACTAAAAAAGAAATTAACGCAAGGTAGACAAAATATATATCGTATCAGAAACAAAGAGGGTCATATAACAAGCGACAGATCACAAATAATAAAAGAAATTGAAAGTTTCTACAAAGAATTATATGACTCCAAAATCGACAACCCCTCCAAGAGCAAACCGAGAAAAATTATAAAGAACGTTGGCTCGGAAGATATTCCCGAGATCACATCCGAAGAAATTAGAGAGCATTGAAGCAGATGAAAAATGGTCGAAGCCCTGGAGACGATCGCATAACGGCAGAAATGTTGAAAATGGGAGGAGATACCCTAACGGATGCCATCAAAATACTACTAAACCTCTGCCTAGAACAAGGAAAAATACCAGCAGACTGGAGAAATGCTGACGTTGTACTGATACATAAAAAGGGTGATAGTACAGACATTGGAAACTACCGACCAATAAGTCTCCTTTCACACTTGTATAAATTGTTAACAAGGATTATTACCCAAAGATTGACAAACAAGTTAGACTTTTATCAACCGGTAGAACAAGCTGGCTTCAGAAAGGGTTTTAGTACCATCGATCATCTGCAAACCATACGAACACTGATAGAAAAATGCGAAGAAAAAAAAAAGGAAACATAAATTTGTTTATTTCTAACAAAATAATTTACTTTCAAAAAAGCTTTATTTTATATTATTATTTTAAATATGTGGACCGGGGGGGGGGGGGGTAATATTTTTATAACTTTTACGTCAAATATTGGTGTATAATCTTTATTTAAAATTATATTCCCATCAATTTTATCGGAATACAGTAGAGTCGCGAAATAGAGAATTAAATATGGCAAAGACTTTTCACTTTTTCGGGGTTGTTCACTATTTCGGCATTTACAAAATTTACAATAAAATCACATTTTAGAAATGAAAGCTTTATTTAAAAAAAAATTGATGGTTACCTACAAACATAATTACAATACGGGTATAAAAAGTGATGTTATTTTTGATCGTACTTGTTTTTTATTTAATTTAATACTTAATATTTTTTGCCTTAAATTATGTAAATTAAGCAAAATTGATATTTCAACTTCTTCTGCATTTTCTTCACTCCACTGAATAACATCATTTAAAGATGTCAATGCATGATTTATTGAAGTAAGTTTACCATTAAAAGTATAAGAAACCATCTCATCCTCGTCTTCCTTTTCTGATTCAGAATTTATCTGAATTTCTTTTCCTGTATAATATTCGTAAATTCTCAATATTTGGGGGAAGCCCCTATAAATGATGTCATTCAAACTGCACGATTTAGTACGCAGTTCGCTGTATCGGGGTTACCGCTGTTCGTTATATAGGAGTCCCATATACACTCAATGTTAAAATTTTTGTGTTCACTATTTCCGGTAGTTCACTATATACGGTATTCACTATTTCGCGACTCGACTGTATTCACTTATTCACCGTTTTGGGGTATACATTTGTTAATGTTATATGATGAAGCTTTCCACGAGAAAGGGAAACTCAACGGATATTCGATTCTTCAGTACTCAAGAGTATGTACTACGTATATCAAATTTTAAAACTATACGATTCATTTCCGCTGAAATGGCTTTTAGAGGTCTAATGACTTTGCCTCAACTCTAACGTTGTTATGTTGGGTGAGAATTAGCCGAATATAACACTTTTAACAAATAATTTTCATTCCCATTGTTTTTATTTTACAGCTAACGATTTGGAAGAAAAACCAGTATCTAAAAAAGATTATATCGGGATGGATTTTCGCAAAAAAGGGATGTTTCATCCTCCGCAAGTGGAAACTTTTCAGTTCGTTATTCCTGATCCCATTGAGAATACATAAACCAAAAAATATAAACTGTTTATAAATTATTTCGCCTAAAAATTTACGTCGACTACAATAATTGAATATATTATTATAAATCTTAAAAATTCTGATTTACCATTAAAATATCGAAAAATTAACTCTTTTGAAAATAAAGTCGTTTCTTTTATTTGACTCACTGGCTGCATTTTGTGTTGGCATTATCTGAAGCGAGAATTTTGCAATGACTGGGTTTACAATATTGCACAATCATAATTGTTATTAATTTAAATTACCCAAAAATTATGGTGCATCTTCATCGCCACTAAAAGAACGATTTATATAGGCAAATGCGAAAAGAGTTAAATTTTCATATTATGTCAAAATTATTTTCTAGTAATAATTTAAAAAAATTAATCAATCAGACATGCGTTACATAATGGCAGATTTTGGAATTTTTATTGTGTATAGTTGTTATGCTGTATAACAGAAAATAAATAAATTGCAAACTGTTAGCTTCACAAATTATTAGGACAATATAAATTTATGAAAAGTTTGTCACATCTTTTTATAAAATTTACCAATTACAAACGAAGTCAAACTTTAGTACGGAATATTTGTGGGTAATTTAAATTGAAGAACCAAGTTGGGATGGAGAGCTTTTGGAGGATTGAAATACATCTTAAAGTCCAAAATACCAATGTCGCTTAGACGACGCGTATACGATCAGTAGGTCAACAGTGGATGCCTTACATATATCATCAAGCAAATTATTAAAAAAAGCTATGAATATGACATGGACATGTACATGCTGTTTATTGATTTTAAGCAGGTATTTGATAAGGTGAATAGAGGTGAACTGCTGAAAGCCATGAAGGATATGAGAATACCGACTAAGTTAATAAGGTTGATTAGAATGATATTTGAATAAACCTCAGCTACAATAAAGACAATAGAAGGAGAAACGGAGGATTTTGAGGTAAATTGTGGAGTAAGACGGGGTGATGCCCTGAAAGCAACATTATTTATATTGTACTGGAAATAATAATTAGGAGTACACAGTGCAAGGGGGCAATCATAAATAAGCAGACACAAATGGTTGCATACGCGGATGATGTCGTGATTGTCTCGAGAACTTAAAAAGTTATAGCAAGCGTGCTTATGAGTATAAAGAATGCAGCAACGAAGATGGGTTTGCTCGTGAATGAGGATGAAGACGAAGTATATGAGGTGTGAGAGAACAAAGAGCGCCGATAGAAACGAAGTGTGAATTTGTGACTATATATTCGAGAAAGTGGTAAATTTTAACTATCTTGGCGTACAAACAAACTGTCTGGAAACCGATCGTGAGCCGATATAGAGGAAGACCGAAGATGCGGATGCGATGGTGGGATTGTGTGACGGAAGACCTGAAAAACATCGGGAAGAGTGAATAGAAACAGTGGGTTAATGATAGAGGTAAATGGAGAGACATAATCAATAAGGCGAGAATACGTCGCAATCTATAGATATAACAAGCAATGATATTTAAATTTAGCAGAGGGCTGATCCCCCTTCATAAACAAGGATCTTGTAATTCCAATAGGACAGCTCAATTCCTTTAATACAATATAAAGCTATTTAAATAAAATAAATAATAGATTTATTTGTGAAAATTTGTGGCTATTTTAGTGCCTGAAAAGTGTTATTGCGCATTTTTAGGTTAAACTAAAAATACAGATATGATTAATCCATCAAATATAATATCCATAAACCTGATAGTTGTGAAAATATACCCTTTTTCACTTAAACCTGCTTGTAAAAGTTACCACATTTTCTTCATAGTTTTAGTTTTCTTTGTTCCACCAGCATTTTGTACTTTTTGTACAGGTCTATTAATAACTTTGTCGAAGCCTCGGTCCACTCCGCAAATTTTACATTTATACATTCGGTTTCTGAATAACTCATGATAATAATAATTGAATACAATAATAATTTTACTGAACATACACGTTGCTGTAAAGATTGCATACTGAATGTCAAAAAATCGTTGGTTTTTTATCCGTAGGTGTTACTACACCAGGTCACACCACCTGCGCGCGACCATTCGCACTACGCGACACTAACTTTTTCGGTGTGGTTTCGTGCATGACAAATGAACAGACCTTAAGTCTTTTATTTTTGGTCGCACAGATTGGAAGGTAAGTTTCAAAGGCTCCAACCCCTAAAAAGCGGTTTCCCCCATCTTTCAATCTTAGCACACCGTCGTGAAAAACAAACGTTTCAACCCCTAACCGTAGATTTGATCTAATTGATGAACACCTTGACCTAATTTAAGAATGCAGCTCTGAGCAAGTTTAACTACGAACACAATCGCATTCCAAACGTGGTGATTCCAATATCTAATCGCAATGTTATCAGTACGATAACATTTTATTCGAATTTACAATCACCTCGACTCGGAATGTAACAATGCTCATTGTTAAACTAGGAATGTGACGTCGCAATGAATGGGGATCTGTTTGGCAACGCCAGACAAACTGGCACCTGCCGGTTGACCTGTCCTGAAATTAAAACGATTAAATCTGAAAAAGATGTTGAATTAATCTTGACTGGGTGCGATGGATCTCTTCCGTGCTTGCCACCCATAGTTTCGTCCGGATTTCTGGGTTCGCGGTCCAGAGACCTTCCAAGACTACATGCCGGCATTTACTCCTTTTCGGTTGGGAGAATTCCAAAATGATGCTGCTGGCTGGAGTGTGCAGTGGGCCACCAATCCACTGAACTCCTGCAGACCATATGTTCATCGTCCTTCTTACACGCTTTCAATGTCAATGGTGGGTTTCTCTTCCGAGTTTCGCAATGCCTTCTTCTTGTAAATCGCACCCCCGTGCTGTTGAAAACAGTGGTGTAACGGAATACATCGTTGCTATCTCTCTGTTCACTCGGTTGAGTAACAGAAAACGCGTCTAAATGATTGTCACAGATTACATTTTTGCTTGGAGCAGCAAAAACATGTCTGTACTCGTCGACTGTTCACTCGCGACCCTAGTTTGTTATCTTACATTAGATATTTAAGAAGAAAAAACAACGTTATGTTTTCCAGTCTATAAAAACTTTAGTTTTTGACAAAATAAATAAAACAGGTTGCCTTTTTTAACCGACTTCAAAAAAGGAGGAGGTTATCAATTCGTCTGTATTTTTTTTTTTTTTTTAATGTTTGTTACCTCATAACTCCGTCATTTATTAACCGATTTTCAAAATGTTTTCACAATTCGAAAGGATATAGTTTCAGATTGGTCCCATTTAAATTTCATCAAAATCGGTTGAGTACTTTGGTTTTTATAAATTAAATAAGACGGTCATCTGCAATTAAACACTTCAGGTCAACGTCGTTGTCATAGTTACGTTGCGATTTTGACACTAGAAATTTAATTAAATGACTTTGACAGACATATAGTCAGTGGCGTAGCACAATACAAAAATCAAGTTATAAATTAAAATAATGTATGACAAGTTTAATTAAATAATGATACGTTGCGATTTTGACACTCGAAATTTAATTAAATGACTTTGACAGACATATAGCGGCTCGAGAATAGGGGGCACAACTTTGACATAATAATGTTAACCTTAAAAATTAAATGACATTGACGGATAGTCAGTAGCGTTACACAATATTTTTAAAATTATAATGTTAACCTTAAAAATTAAATGACATTGACGGATAGTCAGTAGCGTTGCACAATATTTTTAAAATTACCAAAAAGTACAGAAAACCAATACAACTTTATAATTTATATTTGGATCAATTTGTACGTGTTAATTGACAATTCAGGCCGGTAGATGCGCTGTAAATCTTGTCGCCAATAATTTTTCCCGTATTCCGTTTCCCGTATTGTCAATTATAAAATATTTGTTGTAAGCCCGCATTTTCAACTTTTAGATAGGCGTTTCGCCCTTTCTTCGCTTGTCTCATTTGAACGGCGCTGTCGCATATGGGCAGCGCGTTTAGTAGGTCTACCCATATTCGCTTTCGATAAATCAATTAAGGAACGCAAGATTCACTAAAAAGCAAGAAATAAAAAAATTTTTAAAAAAAAACAAAAACCGACTTCAAAAAAAAGCAATACAAAAAAATTGCACTAAAAAGTAAAAAATAATTAGAAGTTATTAGAAGAAGATTTAACAGAAATTAGAAGTATATTTTTACAGTGCTGAGCATAAAAATTAATGTATTACGTCAATAATATACAATTATTGTTATTTTTGGAGTCGGTGCCAGCCAAGCTGTTAAGAAATTTACAAAATGTATTTGAAATCACATTAATACGACAATGTAGCAATACCGATGTCGTGTTGTTTAACGCCAAGCGCCTGCGATCTTGTCGACTGTGAAACTCTTTGCAGTCAAAGTGATATAAAATGTATACCTACTGGTACTCCGCTACTTCGTTAATACACGTTTGTTAACCTTGGCTGGCACCGACTCCAAAAATAACAATAATTGTATATTATTGACGTAATACATTAATTTTTATGCTCAGCACTGTAAAAATATACTTCTAATTTCTGTTAAATCTTCTTCTAATAACTTCTAATTATTTTTTACTTTTTAGTGCAATTTTTTTGTATTGCTTTTTTTTGAAGTCGGTTTTTGTTTTTTTTTAAAAATTTTTTTACAAAAAGTTTTTACCGAGTTTTCATACAAGAAAATGTCAATATCTTATTTTTGAGATTAGTTGTTATCAATGCAAAAACAAAAGAGCAAACATATTTAACCTCATTATTTATAATGCCATTTTCTAAACATAAGTACAATATAATATATCGCAAAGAAATTTGCCTTATTTGACATTATTATAATATAAGTACATTACATTCAGTATATAAAAGTATAAGTCCTGGGCTTCTTTTCATTTCTTTGCAATTAAATCACAAAAAAATCCTTAATTTTCAGAAATAATCCATTAAAAAGTGTATTATCATATTTATTTTTGATTATTGAAGTACAAGTGCCTTTCAAGAGGTTTGCTCTAAACGCCAAAATATAACTAAAATACAACTATCACAGGTTGCAACACAAACTTTGCGATGTATTTAATATCACATAAAATAAATCACCGCTAATTCGCAGTTAAATCCAAAACTAAAAGCTATCCTCTGCAGTAAGAACGTTTTACATCCATACGAAAATCTAGTGCTATCAGAATAATCCAGCTAATCATCAAAATTATTTCACTTTTACAGCAAACCTACATAAATTAAATTTGGACCAACAAAATTTCATTCGTATTATATACGTTCTACGTGCTCTCATCGTATGCTGTTTTTATCTTTTACATCTCTTGTCAACACTAAGGACTATATATTACGGTGATTTAAATATCAATAACAAAAATAAATTTAAATAAGCACTCGTTTTATCGTTAATTGCATGAGGACTTCTTAACAACAGAAGGAGGTTCCGGCAGGTAGATCAAAAGACTAATGAAGTCAGATAATCCCAAAATAAGTGAGAAATGAAATTGTTCACCAATGATATGAACAAAATTGTGGATACCACAAATTAATAATATTCACAGAAAATTTGTTTAATGTACATAGTAATAATTTAGAATTGTTAAAAAAATAGGTTAGTTTTAAGTAAGTGAGGTAGATAAACAATGAGATTACGTAGTTGTTGTTAGATCGGTGGTGACGAAATGCAACGTTAGTTCATCCGAGACTGGAACGTGTTACGTGTAAACAGTCCACAGCGGGTTGGTATGACAACTCTGGAATCAAAATTAAAAATAATTAAATGACATTTAAAAATGATAAACAATATCAGAGGTGCGAGAAACTTACATTTTAAAAAGAAATTATCCAAGTGATATGAGATAATAAATAAAATTGGTCAAAAACCCTGGATACGGGTAATAATAAAAATAATAAGGTTCGATACGCTAGTGCGTTGAGAGACGGACGTGTTTTGGTCCTCTCGTTAAAAAGAGTGTTCAATTGGATTAAAAATCCAACTCAATGTGTGAAAAACTGAAACAGAAGAAGATTTACATAAAATTGTAAGAATTGCATCAAGTTTCGCGAGATTAGTTTTGATAACGAGAAAAAAGGTACTTACCTTAAAATAAATTGTGAAGTGATTACAAGTGTTTGGAACCACGTTTAGCAATAAAAGAATTTTGGAACACCAACACGAGTTACACCAAGGGATGATTAAGAAGATTGGAGATTCGACATCAAGCGTTGCCGACTTGATTTAACATAACGCGGGTGATCTGGCAAAAGCTCCTATCTGACAATTTATTCGAAATTGAGATTTTAGCTACATCACCTTTTATAGGTTCATACGCATGTCCTGACAAAATGTCATATCTAAAGAAAAATATAGGAATTGACTAATATAAATAAAACAAAATCTCCTATCTACAAGCAGCTGTTATTAAGATACAAGAACTCCTATCTGTATCTGTTGAAACGCAGTGAAATATTTTATTATTTTTGTGTTTCGTGCATCTTTACTTATTTTTTATTAACAGCACTTTTTATAACAGTTTTTTTATAATATAAATTTTATAACAGAATTAACAGCAGATGTAAATGAAGTGGAGGTAAATGTCAACGAAGGAAGGAAAAGACGTCTCAAGGCAAATGAAATGAAATGGGTAAGAATTAAGAATAAAAAACTTCGCATGAAAGGACAACAGTATCTCGGGATTAAAAAGAATGAAAGTGGAAAACTAAAACAGAATGTAGTCAAAACCCAGAGAGTATTGAAACCTCACTGTTATTCAAAGGCTTGTGAAAAAGCAACGAATCGACACTGCTCGGATATTACGGAGCAGACAAGAAATCAAATCTTTAACAAGTTTTGGGAGACTATGAACTGGGATCAGAGGCGTGTCTTTGTATCCTCGAATGTGAAAAAAAATGTCACAAAGCGTAAAACAGTAGAGGGACCTTCAAGGAGACAGGGTAGTTATACATACACATTAAATAATTTGCAAGTATGTCGCAAAATGTTTCTTAATACCCTGTGTATTGGTTATAAAACAATTCAATCATGGGTTGATCAAGGTTTTTGTGGTATGCATGCTGAAAAAGCAAGTAGAGTAAAAAGAAGCGAGTCAAAGAACAGCATAAAGCTCAGTATGAAATCCTAGAACAATTTTTTGAACAACTACCGAAACTACCGGCTCACTACTGTAGAAAAGACTCTTTAAAATTTTATCTAGAACCGCATTTCCAGTCTTTAAGTGACGTTTATAAACTATATTTGACATACACCAAAGATAAAAATGTGCCAAATTTGGCTAGAAAAGCCTTCAGTAAAGTTTTTCACTCCAAAAACCTATCAGTGTACAGTCCTAAAAAGGACCAATGTAACACGTGTGTGTCATTTAAATGTGGAAATATTTCAGAGGAACATCACGCGCAACATCAAAAAAGGAAGGAAGAAGCACGAAAAGAAAAATCCAAAGATAAAGTTTTGGCAGAAGAAAAAAATTGCGTAACTATCACGATGGACGTGCAAGCGGTTAAGTTATCCCCATACCTCAATGCTGGTAAAATATACTTTCAAACTAAGTTGTGTTGTCACAACTTTACTGTTTTTAATTTGGCAACCAAAGATGTTGTTTGTTATTGGTGGTCCGAAGATCAAAACAACCAATTAGTTGCGTCGACTTTTACTTCATGTATTCTGGATTACCTTCAGAGTTGTTTAACTAATGAAAAAATACCAATAATAATTTGGTCAGACGGTTGCCCCAGCCAAAACAGAAACAATGTTCTTTCAAACGCCCTCTTGAATTTTGCTATGTTAAACCAAATAGAGGTATTTCAGAAATATCTAGAACCGGGTCATACCCAAATGGAGTGTGATTCGGTTCATAGCACTATCGAAAGGAAACTAAGAAATCGTGAAATTCACTTGCCTAGTGATTATGTCAGTGTGTCAAAAGAGGCTAGAGTAACACCCTTTCCATACAGAGTGAAACTTTTGGAGTTTGATTTTTTCAAAAATTATTCATTGTCAAATAGTTTGAGGTATCAGTCAATCAGACCTGGAAAAATGGCAAAGGACCCTGTAATTAACGATATTCGAGTTATAAGGTACTTACCGAATGGCCAAATCAAATTAAAGCTTAGTTTTGAAGACGAATACATAGACTTACCTAGTCGTCCAAAGAAATTGGATCCAATTTTAGAATATCCGCAACTTCTCACCGGACCATGCAAAATTAAAAATGAGAAGTGGCTACATCTACAGGAATTAAAATCTGTAATTGCCAAAGATACACACTACTTTTATGATAACCTTTTGCACTAAGATACTTGAAATGATCGATATTCTGGCTGTTTTGTAATTTTGATAAAGTTTGTAATACTTTAAGGTAATAAACCTATAAAAGCAAATTATCCTATCTTCTTTATATTAGAAGCAAAATTTCCTATCCCGTATTTCGTAGAAAACAAAAAATCCTATCTGATATTTCGAAAAAAGCAAAAAATCCTATCTGATATTTCGAAAAAAGCAAAAAATCCTATCTGATTTTACAAATATCAGGTAGTTCTGTTTTACCCAAATAATTGGTATTAGGTCACAAACACGCATTACAACGTTACATTAAAATCTTAACCTTCTATGAAACGCCATTTTTTATATTTATCTTTTTTATCTCCTCCTGTAAAGTTAGTACAACAATAGATAGGAGCTTTTGCCAGATCACCCGCGAAAGGAATTTAAAGGAAATAACGGCGACATCTGTGGTCGGTAAGAAAAACTTATTTAACTTTTGCGGGATAACAGTGAACGGTTTTAAAAATTAACTAACGACACGTAAAAACGGAAATAAAACTTTAATCTGCGTATTGTTTAAAAATATTTATTTGTTACATGTTCGATTTCAATTTTAGTATAAGTTTGGATTTATCTTTGTTTGTGTTCATGATTAATAAATTTACATTTGTTTTGCAAAATTCCATGAGCGTATCATTGGGGAATGATTTGTCCCCACACAAATTAATTTTCAGAGAAAGCAAGGAGTCCCTCTCGAAGAAACCACTACTGAGGTAAGGTTGTGTTCGTGCTAATTAACAGAATTAATATGATAAAACAGAGAGCTAGCAAAGGGAATATAAAAATTCCAAATTTTAGTTTAAATTTCATTTCAATCATCATAAATTGCATGTGTCCCGTTCATGAGCGAACCGGATCATCGCAATATATTTCAATATGGATGTTACACTAATAAATGGGAAAGTCACGTGTTGTCACATCAGATTCTTTCTAGAAATATAAATATTTTGTAATTAATTCATCAGCTATCAGGGACATTTGTATATCCACAAATTCTTTGTTTTGAGTAGGTCAGGGAAGTTTTGGCCAAAACAGAATAATATTGAAATAATAATAATAATCTTTTTCGGGATTTGAAGCCAAATATATTATGCGGCCTATTATATTTATATTATATGGACACGCTTAGAAAATGAGCGACATCTTTAAGAAAATGGTTACCAACAACTGGGTTCATGTTGATCTTTAAGAGGCCTTTTTATGTCGGTGGCCTCAAGGTTTTTTTACATTCAGTGCTATGAAACAGCCTGTAAAGTATATATAGTAAGTCGATTGCTATCGATTGATCTCATTTTTTTGGATATAATTTTATTTGAGTGTTATTACTTGTTACTATGTAACATATTACTTTGAAGTACTTGGAGGGTATAAAATAGCAAAGAAAAGTCAGCAAGAAATTATGAATATTGAGTTGAATTCGATTCAATCAAAGTTAAGCAAACTTCTTGATTTGTAGTGACCGCTGGATTGTGTACTTTTGGTATAATGGAATTCCCGGATAGTCACGGCGCTATAAATCCCCAGAGAACTGACCTAACTCCGATGGGCCATCTCTTCTGTACCACCATTACAAATAACGTTCAGCCACACAACCGACTTCTATCAAATATTTAACTTGCAAACTGTCTAAAGTTGTTCATTGAATTGCCAACAAATTTCAATTACGACATACATTCAAATTATTACATCAAGAAAATTTAAGTGATTCTTGTTATCCAAACTTTGAACAACATTTAAGTGTTTAATTTAGATTACATCATAAACTTCAAAGTAAATCACCTGAAAGACGATTTCATTAAACTAAGTCCTCGTTAATAGACAGAAAATTTTTGTTAGATATCGTGGAAACTGTGTAGGAATAGAGATAGAAAATGGTGACGATAGTATTATTTATGTTTTACGTTTCTTGCCATTTTCGTGTAAAACGAAAATGTTTCAATGAAATAAAATTTTCATCTATCAACATAAAACTATACTCATCCAGCGAAAAAGAATATTTGGTGCCCTAATGTAAAAGTTTATGTCGCTGAAATTGCTTCACTAAATGAAATAACATTTTTAGTTGTAAGACGAATATTGCTACCTATATAATTTATTTTAACGTACCGATCGGGAAATACTCCCACTTCTGATGTTTGAAATCAAAGTTTTTTTTTCAAATAAAATGTAATAATATTTTAAGAAAAATTTTATCAAATAACATAACATAAACGGTTATTCATGTAATGCAATTTCCACAATACAAAGCTATAAACGCAAAATAAAGTTAAAGTGGTGTGAAAATTCAAGAGTTAGTGCCAAGTTCAAAACAGTAGAAACGCGAATTTGTCACTAGGATTTTTTAACTGATGTGCTTAACTATTGGAAAGAAATTCATTGAACTTGTGAAAGGCGGTTCTGTGTAATCAATCGAAAAAATTTGTCAATTAATGGAAAATTCGAAGAGGTGATTAAACTTTGTGTGATGACTTTTTCATTATCGATTTTTCAGCATTATCATGACGTAGAATTTGATTAAAAAAATGTTATCGTTATTCTTCCGTCATAAGTCACACGAGGAATATTCAGTTGATGCTTCCTTTCTTGAAAACTCCGTTGGTACGTAATATATCGTGCGATCACGAATTCAAAATATATCTTTTAGGGTTGGCCGGGGAAATTATTTACTCCGTAGACTCACGTCACTCTATGAATCGATACTTTTTAATTAGTGTTTTTCAACCATTGAGTCGAGACCATTCGGTGCACGACTTATTCGGCTTTTTTGATTGGTCTGAGATTTACAACACTGTAGGTAAGTCTGAACTTAATATGGGCTTCGTTCGATCTGGCGCTTCAAGTGCTTTGTAATAATCCGCACTTACGCTTGTTACGAACCGAACGGTATCTAAGCTCTCTGGCGGTTAAATTTATTGCTATTTTTGTAGTATATCAGTTGGCAGTTTTAAGTATAAGATTACACAATTAATATTGAATTTGCATAATATTTTTGTATAAATTTATCGTATTAAAATTTGATGTTTGTTGCATTTTGTAAAAAACTTTCAAGATTCAATTTCAAATCAATTTGCAATATTTTTCACCACAAAGTTACGCTTTGGCGGAGTTTAAGCTATCGAAAGTGTTGAAAAGCTTCAAACCGAACGCTCTACGTACAATCGTCAGCACTTCAAAGTGATTTAAGCGCCAGACCGAACGCGGCCCTGAAAAATAATTATTTTAGGTGGCTGTCGAAACTTGGAACTTCAGCACCGTAACTCGCACTATGCCACATTATCTTTAGAAAATATCTATTACTGGGGATTTTCAAATTGTGCTATCATCATTTAAGTGCCATCGTTATTTATCTTATTTATCTCTTTCATTTATTTTATTTACCTCCTTCGAGCTGCAATTCAATCTTCCAAATGTTACGCTTGATTATCTCAGTTTTATCATTGTATGTTAAAATGGGAACCGTCGCGAAATGTCACAACAGGTGATATCATGATAGAGAAACAATAAATTTCTAGATACAAATCTTTATACTAATATGGAATTCATATAAATCATAGAAGTAATAACGAATTAATTTATAGAATGAGATTTTTGGATCTATTGATGTTGAATATTTTAGAAAATACAAGCATTCGGCGCTATTCATGACAAAAAATGAACAGATTTTAATATAGTAACGAATTTTTATTCGTTACCAATTTTGTTTAATTGGTACCTCTCGCGCCACCTAGCGGTCGAACCGCATAAGTACTTCCAGCGCGTTTGGTCAGCGCATCGAGTCGAGTATGGTCTGGGGTGTACAACCGAGAGGTTGTGTTTCGACAGTGCATCGAGTGTAGTGATTACGGTGGAACCAAATTTTTATGGTGAATCGATCAGCCACCGAATTTGGGGTTGATTTATTTTCTTGTCCCACTGTATCAATTCTCGGATCACTGAGGTCCCGTCTTTTTTTGAGGATAATTTGGGCACCTACGCAAAATTGTGGATGTACGCCATTCTACCAGGCTGCATAAGGTATTTCGTATCATTTTTGCATTTCTTTGATTAGTGTGTAATATTTTATTGCTTAGGAATTAATTATTTTATAATTAATTTCGATTTCGTATAATTCATTTTTGTGTTATGGAGTACATTTGGTAGACGATATAATTTTCGTTTGTTTTCGTTATCTACAAATTGCAGGCGGCCACGTTTGGCCATTTTTACATTTTGAATTTATGTGTTATTATTATTTTGCTATCTACTCAGGATTATTTTCTGGTAGTTTCTCTATTTTTTGTTTTGCTAGCGAAATTGACCGTTGGGGTTTTCATTGGGCGTTTATCTAAAACGATTCACGACTCTAGCGCACCGCTACAAAGAGCTAGTTGACCGAACACCAGGGCTTCACGTAAAAAATAAGTAGGAAGTGTTTTCTACGTGAGCGTAATGATCTAGGTTATCTTCCCATTAGAGAGATAGGGAAATCATCTTACGTTTCAATATAACTAACTTATATAATGCGTTACTAAACACAAAACTCAATTCCAAAATTTCAGGATTTTGGCAACAATATTTTGGTACATTTTCAACCGAAAAATGGGCAAAATTTACTTGATCCACACGAAATTTGAAACTTGGTACACCATCATTGTAATAAATAAAAAATACTAATTTAAGGATTTCCCCGAAGGGTCTTGGTTGTTTTGTTTTGATCCTTTAAAAAGTCAAAAAATTTGAGTAGGAAAAATAGTGTAACTCCATCCACATTGGTCTAAAATTAGAAATAAAAAATTTCCTGTGAAGGTAAGTGAATATTCTATTTAAATATTCAACAACATTTTATTTAGTTTTTACTGACTTTTGTGTGTTGAAAATGTGTACCAAATTTAATCGTTGGTAGATGTTGGGTTCGGTTTCTAAAAATCCTCACTGTAACATTAAAATTAAAATATAGGACCAAAGGAGTTGACTAATATGTGAAATTTTGGTATAAAAGTATACCAGTAATTTTGCAATTTCTTGGCATATTTTTAGAATTTTTATTTTGGTGTACACAATTTTACTAATTGTAAATTGTTGATCCCCCCGTGTAGGACGTATCAAAACTAAAAACATATAAGCTCAAATAAACGCCAAATCGGAATAATTTACGAAATGTGGAAAATATTTTAATTAATCTATTCTTAATCAATTCTAAAATTTCCACCTCCAACGAGATCGGCGGTTTGAGCCAAAACGAAAAAGTTTAGTAAAATCCCGAAAGAATAAAATATTAAGAATTTAAAAAAGGAGGTAGGGGTAAAAATTGAATTGAAAAAGCAACATCGATTGGTTTTGGTTAAAAAATGTATGAATTAGTGCTAATAGTTAAAATTTAATAATAATAATATTAATTTTATTGAAAATATTTAATTAAAAACTATGCATACTGAAAACTACCACGTTGTATTCATAAAAGTTTATTTTTGAATTCAAATTTTTCTCTTTTCGGTTAGTTGAAATATTTACTGAAAATCTGAAATGCGTTTTGAAATAATTATATTATCTTTTTTTTCGCTATTAAAAAAGTTTGTGAATTTTAAATAGGTACATTTTATATTAATATGTTAAAAAACATTGCCTCTGTATTAAAAATTTTATATGTTTATCAACATAATTTTACGTAAAATGTATAATCACTAATTGGGAGTCGCTTACTTGCTTCTTCAAAATTATTTATTTTAAAATTTCAGTGGTTTTATATTTTTAAAAATGTTAGCGATTTTCTTGTTATAATTGGCGGTAACTATGGAAAACTTGGTATCAGCGATTTCCACTTATAAACTAAAAAATGATTGCGTTTAAGGGTTGTAAAAATAACATCGAGTTTTCTATTTGAACCTCCTTTTGCATATAAATATTAAAAGTCGGTAACAATAATAGAGACATTTTAAAATTTAAAGTTTTAGTGATAGTGTTTGCAGAAAATGATCCAGAGGTCCCAGAGGAAAATGGATGAAAGTTTTGAGTTACCGTTCAAGGTAAGAATTTTAGGAGTTTTTATTTTTATTTTCCAATTTCCCATTCCACTCTGTTGCTTGAGATATACCCTGAGTTAAATTATTTTCTTTTTTGAATTTGACTACTCGTTAATCGACCAGATTAATGTATTAATTGTAGAATCAATTAGTTTGACCACAGAGTATCAAAAAAGTTAAGTGACCAGAATTGGGAGAAAACGTTCGAGTTAAAAGGAAAGGAATATGCACTTGATTATGTACGGTTCGATATTATCACAATATTATGACGGAAGGCAATGGAAAACTACTGAGGTATAATTTGTCAATTATCATGACGGTGCTGACGATGCAATTTAATGCGTCGATTCTGGTTATTCTTTATCTCTTAAAGGGTTTCAATATTAAACAAAGCGGGATTAAAATAAATTCATAGATTTTCATTGGCCATTTTAGTAAATAATTTTTAAAGTTTAAAAGCATTTAAGATTTAAAGAAACAGACCAGAATCGACATATAAAAAAATATTCACCTTCTATTCATAATGCTATTTCTTTTAAACAGAACTCTCTGTATATTTAACATATTATTATGTGAACTTTCTATTCATGTTACTTATTGATGGTGTAAGTGAAAAAATAGTGAACTTTTTTAATAATTCATTAAACTGTAAAGCGAATCATAATAAACCTGTAATTTATTTCAACAGTTTGTTCTACTTTTTAATTTGAAATTCGATTAATTGTGGCCATTAATTGAATACCTAAGCATAACAAATTGCAAATCACCCTGCTTAGTATTAAACGATGATGTATTATGATTAAACAGTTTTCTTTACATTTAGCGAAGTAACTAAATTATAATACAAAATAAGAATACTTAATTTATTATTAAATCTATATTATATTTACAATATCTGAATTTTCGATGGCTCGCCTGTTATTTATAATGTGATTCTAAATTATTAATCAAGGTAATAAAATTATTCTACGAAATGAACTATGCAATTTGTCAATTTTTGTTTCATATAGAAACACAACAAATGCTTTTGAAATTGATATTAAATTAAAATTAATATATTAACAAGTTAATTAAAAATTAAATTTTTTTTAAATTTTAATAATTTAATAAATTAAAATATAATCTTGGGGCTCATCAATTTCTCGAATAATGGACACATTGGTTCTTATTGCAGTCCATGGTATGCCCAGCATTCTTCTCCAGCATCACATCTCAAGTGCTTCTCCGACCTTGCCTTTTTAGAGTCCATGATTCTTCGTCGTACAGCACGATGGGGAAGACCAACGCTTTCATCAATAGTTGTTAAAGCCTAATTTTATATTAATTTTGGACAGCTAAAAATTACATACATATTTTAAAAGTACTATAGTTGATCTATTTTTTCGTATAGCATAAGAGATAATCAAGTTTACAATAACTGAAATCGCCACATTAAATTATCAGAGAGATACATCTATCTATGAGATCATCATGAAGCCATTTGCAAAAGCATCTAGCAGGACAATCAATGATTATGTGACTGGGCGTTTGTATTGAATCACTGCAATCGCAGGTCTCGAATACTGGTGTGTTCCAATTATGCAGCATGGAATTTGTGCATGATGGATGGATTCCTTCTTATACTGTACATTTTCGCCCAACATCTGCAAGGATGGTCAAATATTCTTCTTCTTTAGTTCTC
Source organism: Podabrus alpinus (assembly GCA_932274525.1). Taxonomy (NCBI): domain Eukaryota; kingdom Metazoa; phylum Arthropoda; class Insecta; order Coleoptera; family Cantharidae; genus Podabrus; species Podabrus alpinus. The sequence goes on along the minus strand of OW026457.1, from coordinate 57,768,604 downwards.
ATGTTTGCTTCTTTATTTAGTTTCTCTATAGGTTATCATGCATTCTAGCGTCTTTAATGGCTCTTCTCCACACGATTGAGGATTCACTCTCTCCAATCATCAATTCTCATGGCTCCCAATTCATTTATTATCTCATATTTTCATTTTGTTTTCTGTCTTCCTTTTGGTCTCTCTAAATCCTTGTCTTTGATGCTAAAGATAAACAAACCTTAAACTAAAGATCATGGAATTGTATTTGCAATACTGACCTGTGCTTCATTTCGACAGATGAGCTGGATAATTTACTGCCATCTTTAAGTTTACTATCAATTTCAAAATATTCAGTATCGCCCAGTTATTCTACATGTGGATATTCAAATCCGAGTTGTAAATTCCAAACAAGTACCAAGATGGAACTTCAATAAGACAAAGTTGGCTGGCTTTTCTAAAGCTTTAGACAGCAATATCCGTGGTTCTCCCCTGAAGAACAGAATTTCAATCGAGGTTTAGGTGTAGTGCTTGGTGCTGAAGAAAATGTATACCAAGACGTTACTGATCGGTAGCATATGAATCTAGTGAATATCTAGTTTCTGGGCCTGGGATTTATTCCAAAAATTAGAAGCTGCTAAATCTGTTAATCCTAAATTGATTTCAACGCGTTTTTTGGTATGTATCTTATGATGTTACACTTGAAGAAGCTAATAACGCTCTTGGTCATCTAATAAATGGTAAAGCATGCGGATTGGATGGCCTGGTTCCGAAATTCTTGAAAAATCTATCGATCAACGCGAAAATTGATCATATAGGTGAAATGTTTACAGAACGGAGTAAAGCGGAAATTACGCCAGTTTTGAACCCTGTTAAACCAAAATATCGCACTGACAAGTACAGACCCATCTTCCTTCTATGCTTGGGTGACAAAATTTTAGACCGAATAAATTACAGCAGAATCTATCCAGTCTAACCACTTTGATCACTGTGGGACAGGTTGGTTTCCAACAATGATTATTATGGCAATTGGCGGTTGCGTGCTAACCTATTGTAAACAGTAATCTGGATCTTCCATCTTTCAAACAAGGAATGTGGTGATACCGTAAATGTTGCATTCGGTGGATCTATTAATTGTCCTGTATAACTTTACCTCAAAAATTTTGCGAGTAACACTTGACAGATCTTTGACCTACAATCGACACCTTATGAATTTACGTATGAAATTGAAAACAAGAAATTATGTCATTCAGAAAGTAACTGGTAATTCGTGGAGGCGTTAGCTTTAATATTAAGAGTATCGGATCTGACATTATTACATTCTCCAGCCTACTGCTCCAGTATGGGCACTAACGTCTCACATTCGTTATATTGATTCTATTATAAATTGTATAATGCAATTAATTTCAGGAATAATAAAATATACACCCTTATCTTGGCTTCCAGTTTTGTCTTATGTTGCTCCTTCTAAATTCAGAAGAGACTCCGCTCCTTCGAGAGAATATAAGAAAATTGAATAGACCCCATTCTACCGATCCATTTAGATATTTATAATAGAGGACAATATCGGATTATTTCTAGAAATGAGCTTTGGAATGCAATTAATAGTCTTAGAACTTGTGTTGGTGATTTTACCTCGTCCGGTATTTTACCTGCTTGCAAGTGTTAGTTAAAAAGGACTGTCAACACGTTATGAATTGTCTTGCTTCCGATTTTCAGCATTTCATAAGTTATTCTGTCCTCACCCGGTGATTTCTTGCTCTTCATTTATGTCAAAGCTTTCCAAATCTCAGTTGTTTTTATGTCAGGTATCTCTTCTGCATCCACGTTCACGATGATTCGCATTCCATTTTTGCCAGGTTTTTAACCATTGATGCGTATAATTGCATGTAACAATCTTCAATTACCTTGGTAATCTCATTTCTGTTTGTCATAAATATTGTCTTGGTTATTTTTAATCTTCATTACTTTTTGCCTGCCGTTCTCCAATTTGTTTCTTAGTACTTTCATGTTGGAAATTTCACTTATAGTGTCTTGGATGCATTTGGTGTTATATGATCTTACATACATCCTTCTTGATCTGTTCTTTGCCAGCTCTGTTCATTTTCTATTGGGGTGATTCCTGTTCATGCTTCGTCTTAGTTTCAAAAGTTCTATTGCTTCTAGGTTTAGTTTGCGATTATTGTTATTATTTTGACTACTAGAATTTTCATATTTAGGACATCGGATTTCAAGATGACAACAACATCCTGGAGATTATTCTCGACAAAAGTAGCAATACCATATTTTTCATGCCCTATACTGTCTACTAATTTGAAGTTGGATATATTAGCATCTCTCAAGAGCTGGTTTGAATCCTTTTTGTGTATATAGCAGAATGTCTATATTTAATTTCAGCAAAATATTGTCCAGAAACATAATTTTTGCTTGCGAAAGATTGGTCGATAAGTTTACTACAGTAAGCAAATAATAAAATATTAATAATATTAAAATTATTATTATTAGGTTGCAAAATAGTGAAATTAAGTCGTAAAATGAATCACGTACTATTTCCATAATTATATATTTGCTTTGGTTTCAATTATACTAAATTATACCAAAAACAAGAAACCCAATTGCAAGGCCGGTATCATAAAACCAATATCAAGATGTAAACTAAATTATATTAGGATTTAGCGCCAACAACTGTAATCAAATGAAAGAAATATTATACACGACCGAGCTCCCCTGTATGAATGAGAAGGGTTAGGAAAAAGTGACTATAAGAATATAATAGTTTTATAGAAAAGCAAAGCCTAAAAAGAAATTGAGATCGATGAATAAATTAAGCAATTTTCCAAAAAATTAAATCTTGTTTGAACGAATGTCGTTGTCACATGCCAATAACATTGGTGAAAATTGAATATCCTATATCTCCTTTACATCAATACGGTTTATAATTGCAAAATAATTTAAATATCCTTCTACATTTATATTTGCATTACAATTGCCAAGTATTTTAGTTGTATGCCTGAAACAACGCGAACTAAACTTGAAAAACATAACTTTTATTTAATTAAATTTTTTTATTCTGCACACTTTTATTAACGTTTGTAATAAAAATCAATTTTGCAAGCAAGAAAGGAATTTTCTATTCAAATACAATCGTATTGTATTCAAAATAACGCATGTCTTTTTGTTATAGCTACTGTCTTGTGTATCAAAAATTCAATAAGTTCTTTAACCTTTTGTTATTTATCTCGAATTTTGACGATATTTTTTTAAGTGAAAAATCAAATTTTTTATTGGTTTGATTTCTTTTGTAACGCGAATAAAAATTCTTTTGCAAAGTGTTCTATATAATTTTGGCCAAGTCAATAAAATGTAATTAAAAAGTATTACAAGTGCTTTCATTACGTGTATTAAAATCAAAGTTTGGAGCTGCAATCAGTAAGAAATTTCTGTTAAAAGTTGTTTACTTGTATCGATTTATTTATACCCACAACAGCGGTCGTACCGAGTGCAATTAGAAGTTTTTGGAGTAATTTTTTACAGTGTAGGTAATGGCAATGCAACAGATCCGAGTGTTTGGAGCAACTCAATCACCTACTTACTATAATTACCCTGTCGACAGAAGAGTCCTTAATTAAAATAACCCCTTTCATTAATCACACACCTAACATTTAAAATTCACCAACAAACAGCAATTGTGAGTTCAGTGCCGCCCAAAATGTTAATTATTAAAGTGCTTTGTTTGAAATCGCCGAAACATGTTAATCCGCTTATTTAACAATATTTTTTAAATGAACGGCAAGATTTTTGTTATATCTAAGTATATAATATTACAATTTTCCTTTTTCTCAAAAAAATACATTTAAAAAAGAAAAATTTAAAATACATCTAATTGAATTTGATTTGTATTTCTATTTTTATGCAGTTGACATAAAAGACATAAAAGAAAAGTCAAAATTCGCCTGAGTAAGCAAACACATAAGAGTCAAATAAATGAAAGACTGTGTAACCTAAAAGCACGATTGGCTAGTGTAAATAAAGTTTTGAAAAAAGTATAAGATTGAAAAATGCGAGGGCGCTTTGGAAAGGTTAATTGAGGATATAACGTTGTTTAAAAATTGCGTAACTAATTTCAAATGGAACTTGAATGGAATACAACATACCGACGCAACGTGTTTATTATCAAATTTATTTGTAAACGAATCGGATTACACCTCAATAAGCAGGCACTATAATTGATTATATTAAGCTTAAATGTAACGATTAAATTTGATCACAATCAAGTTAAGTTAGTAGAAAACAAATCGACATTGTAAATAATTAGATAAGCGAGTCAAATAAGTCGGATTAGATTAGGTGTAAAACAAACGATCCGATAGATCAATTTGCATAATTATTTTGCTAATCCAAGATTTGGAATAAATTAGTTAATGAAGCTGACGCTTTCTTAAGATTTTGTAATAAATAATAGCTGATAAAAATGGTGGAAGTTAATGTATAAAAAGATGATGGTAAAAAAGATAATGGCAAAACGTTCATCCCTGTGTTTCCAACGTGGTTAATGCACCGTTTCACATCTGGCGCAAATAATTCACAATATGATCGCAGATAATATTTCTTGGGCCAGCTCTCATATCTCTGAAGTGACAAACCGCCGAGTCAGCTAGTCCGAAGACTGGATTAGCCCTCTCGTGGTGTAATATGGCGTGTGATGAGAATAATAACAATAAGTCAGTGGTCCGATTTTTCTTGAAAATCTGTTGAAACAGTTTATCGGATAACTCGTAAATCCTTTATTCTTTATAATTTCCGATAACGTCTTTAATAAGTCAAATTTTTTATATTAACTAAAAATATCGAGCGAGTTAAAATTTAATAACGCTGGTGTAATGTAGTATGATAGAATTATTGGACATTTAAATTTAGTACTTTATGTTTAGCCTAAATAATAACGTTAATAGGAAAGAAAAATTATTAAGTTTCTTTTTAAAGGTCTTCTCGCGTCGATGTCATCGTATTTCATTGTGATAATTAACTTATAAAAATACATTACGTTGAGCTTAAACGTAAAGTGGCGCTAAAATGAATTTTCACCAAGTCCCAAGATTGTCAGCTTAAAGTCTGGATTAAGAAGAAGAAACGAATAATTTGGTTTAAGTTTTACAATGCCTAAATCTAATTTAAATAATATCATTTTCACTTCTTAGCTTTAACCGCTACTTAAAGAAATGTGTTTTAGTTAACCACAAAACAATATTCATTTCAAAATTTTTAAATTATGTATAACTTCTGATGGAAGTGGATTCTTTAAAAGCTTTTGAATAAGAAAGCTCTCTTTCATGTATAATTAATTGCTATTCTTTTGTTGAAAACAATACGACAAGTGGATGACTTGCATAAACTCCAAGACTTTTTAATCAATAGTGGATTGATTACTATTTACAGTTGAGTACAACTTCATTTAAAATAAACTCTTGTTATAGTTCAACTATACAATATAAACAACAAGCTGTAACTAATTTGGCGACAAATTACAATAATCTATTAAATAAATAACTGTTAATGTGCTAATAATTGTCAAGATAGGTAATATACAATAGTAGCAATTCACGTCCAAATTGACTGTATTTTAATATTATACATAACATTTTTATTTACTTGTGACACCAGTGCAGGCCCCTTCATTTTATTGTAAACAATTCCACCTATGTTTTTTAAGGTATGTCTTATGCTGATGCTTGTGTTTATGTATCTCACGTTTTATGTTATATTATAGTTCTGAAGATGGCTTTCATTTTGAGGCCGAAACGTAAACTTTAAAAACAATTGTTTAATTTATTTTGTCCACAAACCCGATATCCCATTTATTAATATACAATAGGATCAACAAAAATACAACAATAGTTTGCACTAGAGTGACCACACTTTCAAATAAACAAAGGGCACTTTAATTATTCTTATCTAACCATCAGACGTAATATTATATAACGTTCCTCCATAACTGAAACACTAAGAAATTCCAAGATCATTGTTAATCTTGCGATAACCGCAATACACTAAAGAATCTTTTGATAGAACGGATAACGCAAAGATGTGAGATCCAAACTGTCAATATTACAATTATGTAACCCAACTTAAGGTGAAAACATAGTGAAGTAGCTATGATAGCAGCAAGTGTAGCAGCCAGCATAGCTGCAAACAAAGAGACTATGATAATTAATACTAGTAGCACGTTTCAATGACGTTATTCAAACTTGAATGTTATCTACCACTTTTTACCGAGGGGTTTATCACCTATATAATAGTTGGGACAGGTTAGAATGTGAGACTTCCGATGTTTTGACTATTAACTTGTTGAAAATATTGAATGAAATAAATTAGCAGTTTAAAAATTCAAGTTGGCAAACTCACAATTTTTTACACGTAGATTCGCGATTATAGAATTTTATTATTTTGATAACTATTTGAAGATTATAATCATTTGAAGAACTTAAATAAAATTAGGAGGGGAGAGATGCAGCGGATGAAAGGCATCTACGGGGTAATGTAAACTGCCCTCCAAATTAACCTTTTTTTATTTTGTTCAATTTTGGTTTTCAAGTCGGCATGTAAACTGCCCTCGGACTGTATAATTCCTACTTATACGTAAGTAGGAGATTATAACAATTACAGTTTAAGAACGGCTTATTAAATAGACAGGACCGGTTTAGACGGGGTATTGTAGGGTGTAGTGACCGAGTGAAAATCGCTAATTTCACCTCAGAACTTCATCGTTTACTTTACGTGTGATGCATTATAGGGACATTAATTTTTAAATTAAACTATCCTAAACTATCTGCTGCGCGAAAAGGTAGATCGGCCGCTCAGAGATGCATCAGCCGGGTCGAGCTTAGGTTAGTGTCAGGTAACGAATTTTTCTTTTCAAGTTGAACGTTAGAGGAACCAGAAAAATCTCCATCCGTTTTTCATCAATGGCGCACGAAAAGGTAAATCGACCGCTCAGAGGTGTATCGGTCGGGTCGAGCTTAGGTTAGTGTTAGAAAATGATTTTTTTCCGCAAGTTGAACGTTAAAAATTAGAAGCACCAGAAATGTCATGAATCTGGATGGCTCAACAAAAACACCGTCCGAAAAGAAATTCTGCGTCGAGTCCTGAGTTGTAAACGGTAATCACAATTTATTGGTTTGATCCTACATGTAAATAGGTGCATGTCAGTGGCCTCTCAGTTTCGAATCTTTTTATAAAAATGGTGTCAAACGTTAGAGCACCATTTGAGCCTGAGCGAGCTGCCATTATTTTCGATTGAGCTTCAAAGGACTCGGAGTTATGCGCAAAAAACTTTTGGGGGGCCATAGACATGATGCTTTCATGAGCTTTCATCATTTTTGTTTCAGTCTTAAGGTCGCGGAGTTATTCGCAAAAAGTTACTGGGGGGGGGGGGTAAACATGATGCCTTTCCACAGTACAGTCGACTCTCGATAATTTGAACACTCGTTAATTTGAATCTCTCGATAATTTGGTAATAAGTAATGGTTCTTTGAAATTTTTCTCTGGTCCTTCTCTGGTCCCTTGAGTTTCAATTTATCGAGAGTCGACTGTATCAAATTTTTGGGTGAATTTCGTGTCAAACGTATGTTCTAATGCTTGTATGGCTATGTATGGGCTAAGGCAGCGTTTCCCAAACTTTTTTGACCGCGACCCGGTACGAGGTTTTAAAATGTTTCGCGACCCACCTTATGAAAAAAAACATTTATTTACAAAACAAATTTTATTTTTTAATAAAAATCAAGTTATTTGTTTGTTTATTTCATACACAAAAATTGCAAAATAATTATATAACAAAAACATAAGTAATAAAAAAAACATTATTTTCATTTAAAACTTTAGTAAATGAAGTAAACTTTGTTTTTGTTAAATTTTTAATTTTTTTTGTGTTTTTACAATTTTTGCCGCGACCCAGCAGAATTTTTCTGCGACCCGGTGGCGGGTCGCGACCCACACTTTGGGAAACGCTGGGCTAAGGCATCTGCGGATTTGATTTCAACAACTGCTTGTTGTGAATCATTTCATGCCGCATTTAAACTCAATTTTAATTCTTCTCGCCCCAATATATACAAATTTGTACTCGTAGATGCTCTTAAACAAGAACAACACAAAGTTTACGTTGCTTTAAACTTGAAACGGTATTGTCAAGCCACCTCCACAGAACAGCAATTCCAAAAAGAAACAAAAAATTATTGCGGAACTGTTGCAAAAATACAACATAAAGGAAATATCGCGATTGGAATTTGTTGTAATTTTTCAAATAAAATTTTATTGTTTCATGAATCGCGATTTTCCAATTTTGGAAATCCTTCCCCGTCCCTCCAAGCCGCAAATCTTCACACAGATTCAACGCCCCCCTCCATTTCCGAGCAAAAATATTAACTTAAAAACATTTAGCTTTTAAGTTTTTCACTAATTACCTACACATTAGGTGGGAAAATGATATGCAAGATCATGAATCTGGATGGCTCAACAAAAACGTGTCCACAAAAACACCGTTCGCAAAGAAATCCTGCGTACGGTCCTGAGTTGTCAACGGTAATTACAATTTCTTGGTTTGATCCTGCATGTAAACTCCCCTCATCCATTTTAACATTGTAGGGCAGTTTACATACTTTTTGGAACTCTACCTGGCAGATGAGGGCAGTTTACATATTATACCCAAGTGTACAGGTTACAAGTAATGCTGCAGTATTGTTCGTTTCCGAACGTGGTGACCCATCTCTTTCTATGCATGTGATGTGGGTTCCAAGTGTTTTCACATACATAGAGAACCTACTTGTTTAACGTGGGCTCCGAGCCACGGGAAGTGTAATACACTTCATGCTGAGATGGGCGCTCTTGGCAAATTACCTCGGTGGTTTGCCATTGCCTTCCGAGGAGAGACGGTCAGAATAAAGTTCTTACCCTGCCCGGATTCGATCCCAGCATTTCGCATTAGCAGTAGACGCACTTAACTGCCAAAGCTATGGCCATCTCTCATCAGTAGCTACTAGAGACAATATCGTTTTCGTGAAACAAATTTTAATTTTCTGATTGTTTTATTTGCAAAATGAGGGGAAAAATTAAATTTTTATAATAAATTTCGTGATTTACCTTACATTATCTTCTTTTCTGGCTTTCCAATTCCTGTAAAATTGGTCTGTCTAGAGGTCCTCGTATCTTCTATGACTCTTTTCTACATCTTCCTATTTAGAACTCTAATTCGTTAGTCACGTATTCCCATTTCCATTGGAGATGGAGAGATAGCTGGCAATCTATCTCTCAAGAAGACAGATGAACTTCGACACAAATAAACAGATCAATTGATCTACAAAAAGTTAAAGAAGAAGAAGAAGAAAATATAAACAGACTGGAAAGATCAAGACCGTCGACTCCAGCGCATTTCATATCAAAACTTGAAAAAATGGAATTATTCTTACAAATGGATTTAGTATTGGAGCGCATACCTTCAGATGGCGCGAATGGGCTCTGAGAATAAAAATTTGCGAATACATGGGGATTTTCACGTATTGGAAGGGTTGAAATCGGCAATAATTTTGTGATGGTTCCATTGGTGTTTGTTTTTTACCAGATTTAACATTTGTATTTGCGAGTTATCTGTATGCATTTTTGTTGCTATGAACTGCCGCCTTCAATGGTTATCAGAGCAACAATTAATTAGTAATTATAATCTCAGATTGCTATCTTTTTATAATTATTCTGTATAAGGTACATAAGTAGTATGTAACAAGATATTATGTTATATTATGTACTATAAGTATTTAAACAAAATATGAAAAAATAGTTGGAAAACCATTAATTGCATCACAAGACCTATAAAAATTTAAGTAAAAAAAAAGGTTTTTACTTAACTTTTTTGTTTTAAATTTGTTTTGAAAAATAATTATTGTTATTTATAAAAACATTTTTTTGCTTAAAAATATTATGTTTTTAATCGTATTTTATTATTTTCTCGTTATTGAACTTATTGGTGCAAGCTCTGCTTGGGGACGGTAACAGCCTGGGGACTGTCACTGCGGGTCTGTTATTCGCCAAACAGACCGCAAAAAGTGACAAATATTCGGCTTTTGCGAATATTATCACTTCCCATGGGCTGTTACGAACAATTACAATTTTGAAGTAACATTCCCTGCGCTGTTACCGTCTCCCAGGCTTAATCGAATATTATCATTTCCCATAGGGCATAGGCTATTACGTACAATTACAATCTGGAGGTAGTCGCTGCGCTGTTACCGTCGCCCAGGGCTGTAATTCGCCAAACAAACTGCGGGAAGTGATAAAGGGCTTATTGCTCTATGACAGTCAATTTGTCCGATTCTAATCGATATTAAAAATGGTTTTTCTAAATCGCGCATAATCAGAATTTGAAACAAATCCCATATATTCAGTTGTTTGACTTTTTTAAAATATCAACAAAAAGTGTCATTATTCAGTTCGCATTATAATGACCGTATTGACTGTATTATAATGACTGTATTACAGAATGTTACAAAATCATCACTGAACACAAATAGCAATCGATTAAATACAAATAAAGCATGATGAAGTTTGATATTAATTATTACTAATAAGCAAACACTATTTAAAGCTTCATATATGAACCATGATTAAACAATAGTACTTACTTAAATATGTACATCTCTTGCCTGCCAAGGCAAAATAGTATATGTGAAAAATTTCAAATTTAGGGTTTTATATCACATCTACTATTTTCATTCTGCTCTTTCTAGTGCTGTAGTCGGTTTTAAGCTATGTTGACTCTTTCCTATTTTAAATCCATGGCAAACGTTGATATGCTATTGGTTGTCGGTTGTTTTAAAATGGCAAACCATTATAAGCGACAAACTTTCCAGAGGTAGAATGAAATATATAAGCAGATACAGTTTATATCTTTTCTTAGAAACTAGATCTCTATTTAAATTCTTTTGGTGTATTTACTTTTTAATTCTGCCAAACAATAACAGTACGGCAGCCATAAAATGTTTAACCATCATTTTCTCTAAACTACATTTTTGCACTTAATACTGTTTTGCCATCTCATCTCACTCAAAGCTGCATTATTTGGTTTTATTTACATTTACGATTGATAGTTTAAATAATTACAATAAATTGAACTTTAGGATTCACTGTAAATAATTTTAATAAAATATTTAATAAAATAAAGAGAGTAGAATGAATAAGTTATGCTTATTGCCGAGGAATATTAGATATAATTTCACTAAAACTCAGAAAATAATTTTTGTCTGAAAATTGACTTACTATTCTTAAATTATTGCCGAATAACATAAAGTTGGGACCAAATAAATTGGCTCCTGCGTCACGAATTTCTGATTAAGAAAAGACATACTGCATCGTTTTTCTTTATTAAAAAGAAAACAAAAATATTTGCATGTCGTTTTGGTCAAGACCCATAAAAGCCGAACGTTACCAAGATATACATTAATAATAGATAACAATGTTAAATTAGTATGTCACAACTTTTACTGTACATTGAAACATGAAATATATTTGACTCACGTATTGAAATTCAATTCAAAAAGTATAATGTTGAGGTTAACAGTTGAATAAATGATCAGTTCATTTATTTAAAATATTTCTTCACTATTAACATCTATCAGTTTTATTTAATAACATCAGTAAATTGTAATTTCATGAAAAGGTATTTATAATAAGAGGTCCTTATAAACATTATTATTAAATAACCCAACATTATGATATTGACAGATAATTAAAAATTGTAATAAAGAGAGAAAGTTATATTAAAATAAAAAGAAAGGATGCATTTTAAAATGCCCTCATTTGAGATTTTAAGCTTAATTCACACTATTGTATGAATATGTATTGCCTACTACACAACATACCAAAATTCCCAAGACCTCAAATTCCGGCTTCATTGATTTCTCTGAAAACTTTTCGATTAAAACTTTGAGGTTTTACCCAGAAATAGATAAATATATTGTAAATCTAAAAGTTAGAAAAGTTAAAAAAACGCATGAACTAAAATAGAACTTGTCTGTTAGAACAATCACATGTAAAAAACATAATTTTCCATTCATCATGTGACGTTAAAACTCTTCTCGCCCTCTTTTAATAATTGTCTGTACCAAAAATAATGTTAGTGGTAACTATCGCGGGTAATTTAAATTCGAAATTCAATAGTACAAAAAATAACAATTTAATTTTTGGTGTTAGTTTAATGTTGAAAAATCAATAGGTATATCAGATTTTTGTACAAAAACAAACCGAAGGTAAAAAATGGGACAAATTGCGTCCCGAGTCAACGGGATATAATAGCCAAGAAAGCATTTTTCGATCTAGATTAAAACCCTGGGGTAATGATTGTGAATACGCGCGATAACCCAACTGAGCTACTAAGGCGATTGGTTCTATGTTGCGTGAAATTTCTATATTTGTACCACCAAAGTTGTTTGTGTTTTGTTTTAAATAAGTAAAAGCTATTATTAGTATTATTGCTATTGATTGTCGAAAACCCATTAGCAGACAGTAAAACCAATGTTAATCATAAAAAGATTAAGTTAAAAGTTTATAAGTTAATTTAATATAATTATTAGCGATCTTATATAATACTCGTACTTCCATCTTAAAAAAATAGGAAAGTATAGTTTTCTATTTATAGCCTTTAATAACAATTAATTTTGTAATGTGTTAACAGTTCTAAATGAAGATAAATCTAACGCTGTCAATCTTGAAATTCTGAGTAGTACCAATTATTAATGTTACCATTGCATGACATTAAACAATTTCACAAAGTAGCTTTTACTACCTACTTTTATCGTTATCAACCTAAGGTTAATAATATTAAATTATAAGGTAGCTTGTTGGAAAAGTTAAATAAAATTGTTAAGTCTATTGACGCTAAACTTGACTGCTATGAGAAAGTTTGACAATAGTCACAAGGATTTTAAAAACTAAGAAAAGATTTTATGAATAAATTTTTGTAATCTTATTAAAAAAAATCTGATGTGGCCATCGCATAACTTTCCGAACAGACGTAAATTTTTATATTATTTTTTTTAATAAAATGGTTACATAATTTCAACAGTAAATCGAGGAAAAATCTCATATTTTGCCAAAATAGGAAGAAAAAACTTTTGAATGCCTATATCTTGCAAACGAAGCATTTTTGGACCCATGTTATTAGAAACTTTTCATCTTATTTTCATTAGTAGAATGCGTTTTACTATTTTATTTACAAATACAAAATGTTTTGAAACACCCTGTATATTTTAGAGAAAACTTGTAGGACAAAAAATGTAGGAAATTCCATAGCGCTAATTTTTTGTTATTAATATTTAATTTAGTTTCGAAGTTATGACGCATAATGTCATAATCGCTCCCGGTAAACCCCCCTTTTCCGTTACACGATTTAATTTATTTTCATCTGGCTTCGTCCTACGACAAGAAAAAGCTTATATGCAAAATTTGGAATGATTTGCTTGTTTTGTTTAGACACTATCGTGTTCATTATACACACACACATACAGACATCCTTCCAAAAATTATAAAAATGGATTCAGGGAACCTCAAAACGTGAACATCTGTCAAAAAATTGGGGGGTCAAATTTTGCCTGATAACAATACTTTCCTTACCTACGGGTTCGGAAAGTAAATATAAATAATATTTATATGAATAAACAAGACGAAAACGAAAAAAAACATTCAGAAATTTTGACAAATGTTGCTTTTATTTTATTAGCAACAGGCCAAGTTTTCATTTTGGAAATATTTTAAAATTTCGTTAAATTAAAATATCTTGAATCGACAAAAATTTATTGGTCAAAGTATGATAATAATCTGGTATTATATTTTGCCGGAAGGTTTTCAATTTGGAATATTAAAAATTGATGTTTTTCTTATCTTTAGTTTTTAAACTTTTATTAAAATTTCTTATGAAAATTCCTCTTAGCATACATCACGCTGCCGCGTATAGATTGGTCAAAGTTTTATTACACACATATTTATTCTGAGGCTTCTTTGTACCTTCGAAGTCTCCAAATCAATTAGTATTGTAACCAAACAGTTTTTATTTAATATTTAGAAAAAGAATTACAAAAATACTTACATATTTTGTTCTAATATATTTTGTACGAAAGCACGTCAAAATTATGTGCATATGCGAAATTGATTATCTGAGTAACAAGGGATTTTTCTAGAACATGTCCAATAAATTTTCAAATTTATAAAGTCAATGTAAAGTTTTGTAATAAAATAAATGTTTTTATGTAGAAACTTTCAATGTATGCAACATTCAATAGATGTCATAACTAACAGATGTAGTAACTAAAAATGCAAGTGGATATAAGAGATTAGTCGACTTTTTTCTGTATAAAACTTTCACGGTATTTTTTTGCATCTCAAAAAGAGGTATTTTATTAGTATTTATTTACATTTTCTCGGTATTATTGGCTACAGTGAAATTGCAATTTAAATGCGAGCAGTGGACTGATATTTTATAGTATTTAATTAAATTTCAATTTTTGCAGATATTTTAAGAGTTTAATTTAAGAAGTATTTACACATTTATTTAAACATAATAATTTTGAATATTTTATTATATGGTTGATTTCTGTATTGTGCCGCTTTTTAATATAGTATTATATTTAAAATTGATAATTCACCAAAATCGATTGGCAATTTGAGTAGTTCCATAACAGCTATTGGATGATGCATGTGATATTGTGTTAATATTATTTGGGTGACTCTTGAAAGATCTTCTAGATCTGTACCATTTCAATTTATTATATAAAATATAACTCCTTTCTATTTTTTTTGTCTCTCCAATCTGGAACCTATAGCGTTGTATGTCTTCGTTCACATCTCCTTTTCATTCGAACAGTAGTTTTCCTCTTCGTTCTTTACCGTAAATTTGACTCTTCCACACTTTGGATGTCACTCTCTCTGTCACGAAATCCGTTTTTACTCTTTTCACCCCTCGAGAAAAGTTTCTGATCTCTTTGTTTCTAAACTTGTTCTTTATTTCATCAAGAATTTAAATTTTATATTTTCACTTTTTCTCTCTGCTTATTTTTTTACATTTTCTTCCTTATTCTTCGTACGTTATTTTATGTCCTACTCTTTGTTTTTGTATCAAGGGCGCCACTGTTATTTGTCGTTAAGGTACAAATGGTTCAGACGATAGCAGACGACCGAGAACCTATCATTCTTCTTCTTCTGGTGCATTTCCGTTCCGGATGTTGGCTATCATATTGGCTATAATTATTCTATTCACTGCCGAGCGAAAAAAAACTGTGTAGTTGTCATCGAGAACCACGTTCTAAGGTTCTTCAGCCATGAAATCCTCCTTCTGCCTACGCTTCTTTCTCCGGCTGTTTTACCTTGTAAGATGCACTGAAGGAGCCGATATCTGTTCTCATTGCGCATCACGTGTCCCAGGTACTGCAATTTTCTGGCTTTGACCGTGTCCACCACCTCCGGTTCCTTGTTCATTCTTCTGAGTATCTCGTTATTAGTTACATGTTCTATCCATGAAACTCTCATAATTCTTCGATAAATCCACATCTCAAAACCTACCTTTAGTAAAAACAAAAATAACACAGAAAGCAATTCAATCACAAATAAAGATAATCAATTGAATATAATACGTAAAAATAGTACTGACGAATGACACAATAATTACAATTATTTGGCATAAACTCAATAAAATGGTTAACTTAATTAAATGATTCAAGATACTGTGATGTTTTCTTCTTTTCCATATTGGCAATTCGACGGAATGAACAAGCTACAGGTATAACGTTAATTGAAATTACGAGAAATCATGGAAATGTGACGTAAAGATAGCATCGTTACATTATGATAAAAAAAATTTATGTTAAAAAATATGTGTTAGTTATTAATTTATTAGTTATTAAAATTTGTTAAAACTAGG
Source organism: Podabrus alpinus (assembly GCA_932274525.1). Taxonomy (NCBI): domain Eukaryota; kingdom Metazoa; phylum Arthropoda; class Insecta; order Coleoptera; family Cantharidae; genus Podabrus; species Podabrus alpinus. The sequence goes on along the minus strand of OW026457.1, from coordinate 57,752,688 downwards.
TTATATAGGATTAGTTTTGGTTATGAAATAAAAAGGTTTTTCTTGAATACACTTGGTGACGGCTTGATGTATTAATTTGAAAACAATTATCGTTTCAACGTAAACTTTTAAGGTGCATCGAAAATTTCCAAAATAAACTTAAAGTGCATCGAAATATTTCAAATTGAAATTTCTTAAAGTGATTATGTGTCCAATGAACAATTTCCTAAAACAAACATTTAATTAAATCAAACTTTAAAAGTGGCAAAGTTTTGAACAAACTTACCAACCAATTGTAGACAAGCAACATCACCAAAAACAAACATGCCTTGAAAGGTAACAAAAATCAAGTTCCTTAGTAACGAATGTTATTTACCTTAGAAACGTAAATTGATATAAAATGTACGCACGTGGAATTTTGTGCGGCGATAAAAAATGAAATAATTTGTGAAAATAACCAAAATGTAAGGTTAATAAATGTTGTTGTATGCTGAAAAGGCAAATTAAGATAAAGTGTGCTAAAAATTAAGACGACACTTACCAAACTAAAATTTTTATGATGGTGGTGAAAATAATTTAGATGGTTTGTGGAATTTGGTTGATGGTTGTTGAAAATAAAATTGAATGCAGTAAAGCGAGGTAAAATTGGAATAGCTTATGTGTGGGAAGCCGATTGCGCAAGTCGTAGGAAACAGTATGACAAACTTTAAAATCGGTAAGCGAAGTACAATTTATTTAATAGTGCGGGATTTTTGAAAACATTGAAATTATGGAAAATCATTTTATTCATTCGAACTTTATTTAGATTTAGTTTAGTAATAGTAAAATTGTAAAATTAAAATTTGCATAATACATGTTTATTATTTTTATTGTCTCCATGACAACGATTTACAAAAAACTATTATTTCATAATAAAGTCACTTTTGCCATGATAAATTTATTATTGAATTTAAAATCAAGTTTACATAAGTGTAAAATTACGAATCTTGTTCATTCTGGAGATAAGCAGATGCAGTAAAGGAAAGTTTAACAACGATAAATAATTTCTTTCATCAAAATTTGGGCTAACCGCGGTTATAATTTACAAAGTTCTCCATGAAAAGTTATCATTGTGGAATAAGCATCCAGGTAAGGACAATTTGCATCGTAAGCGTTAATCACATAATTAAGGTACGGGTACATTGCATATTTATTTGTCGGCCCAACGTGAGGCACGATAACATGGCAATACTTATTAAAACGAAATGCTTGGGATGCATCCGAAATTTAAACAGCAAGCAAACAATAGTAAAAATTAGTTGAAAACGTAACTTCGTAAGCTAACTGAAATACAACAGAATGACCCAAAATTACGGTAATGCGATGCACTGTAACAATAAATACACAAATAATTATTGTTCACTTACAAAAATGGAAGTAGTTTCCTTAACCAAGCGGTGTTTTCCTCGTTCAGCCGAATCGGTCGATTAATACATAAATTTTGGTGTGGTAAATTGGTTCACTGTTGGATGTAGCCGTAAATTCCTTTCATCGGAAGAATTTGAAAATACTGTTCCAGGTAAAATTACACGTTGAGTTTAATGAACCTTCGTTTTAAAAATTGTATACTGGGATACGTAAGTAAATTCACCGAGATGAAGGCCCGTCACGTGGTTTTAATACTACATTTACCAAGCGTAACCGTGTTTACTTCCTAATTTGATAAAACCAAAAACTTAACGTGAACGTCGAAATCGGGAGCGTCACAATTCGGTAGCGTCTTTACATGCTTTCACACATGGTTCCAAAAATGGCCATCTACACGGAGCACAACTGAACTTCACGAAGGTCCCAGTGTAACTAATTTAACTAATGCATTGTCCCCGATTTCACGAGGTCAACATAATATATAATCACGGTCATCCAAACTGCAACGGGGTGTATGACGCAATATACCAAGAAAACCTTCAAGCTGAAACTTGCAAATACAAAGGCCTTGCATTTGTTTAAAAAGAAATGCATACCGGAAATTAAATTAAAATAATTATTAAAAATTTTATATTTAGTACGTTACCTGCTTAAAGCAGAAATCTTTAGCAGTAATTTCGTCGTGTCCCAAGTAACATCAACGTCGGTTTTATACCGGTATACCATTGAAGTATAACGAATATGTACATATATTTTCATACCTGAAAATTAAGTACCAAAATGGTACCTAAGCGGCACATAAATTTTAGTTCATATTTACACTGTACTGTTTAGGTATAGTTTCAATGTACATATTTTCGCACCGTTATTCTGAAGGCAATTGTTGTATCGGATCGGCATTGAAATTTTATTAGCTAAAATATATTTGAACATACGGTACCGTTTAGGTAATGTTTTGATCGTTTTGTTTTGTTACTATAAAAGCGATATCTAACATGTACATGTATTTTATAAGATGGAATGTACGATATTTCCATCACCGGTTTGATACCTTAAAGTACAGTTTAAATAGTAATGTTTTAGTTGCTACAATTCCGGTATATAATATGTAAAGATGCTTTATTGGTTAAATTTTATGATTTTTACCTCACCGTTTTGATATTGTTCAACATAATAATATTTGTCCATGACAGGTTTAATAAGTACATAATAACATATTATGAAATATATTATATAATATAATAATTTTTATTAATATTAAAATGTGAAACATACGTAACATTAAAATATTTATTATAAAAATAAGTAATTTAAAGATCAATGAATTTTAATTACGTTTTAAAACAGTTGTAACCAATCAGAACGAAGAAAAATTTCACCGTTAGCAAAACTCTTGTTTCTCATTGGTTACAAATTATTATACGCATTTTATATTACAATTATTACCTGAAAATTAAGTACCACATATTTTCGCACCGTTATTCTGAAGGCAATTGCTTTATCGGATCGGCACTGAAAGTTTATTAACTAAAATATAGTTGAACATACGGTACCGATTAGGTAATGTTTTAATCGTTTCGTTTTGTTACAATAAAAGCAATGTCTAACATATACAGGTATTTTATAAGATGGACGGTACGATATTGTCATCACCGGTTTGATACCTGAAAGTGTGGATTAAATAGTAAAGTTTTAGTCGCTTACAATTCCGGTATATAATATGTAAAGATGATTTATTAGTTAAACTTTGTGATATTTATTTCACGGTTTTGATATTGTCCATGACTACTTTAATAAGTACATAATAAAATATTATGAAATATATATACTCGTATAATATAATAATTTTATAAATAAAAATCCGTCTTATTCTCCAAAGTCCCTTTTTATTAAATTAAATTTCGAGACGCGCTTTTTATAATTTTTATTAATATTGAAATGTAAAAAATATGTAACATTATAGTTATTTATGTATCAAGATTATGTATAAAAAAAAATTTCGCCGTTAGAAAAACTCTTGTTTCTGATTGGTTACAAATTATGATAAGCATTTTATATTACAATAATTATTATATGAGATATTATTGGAGTAAGAAGGGCGGTCAAATTTCTAAATTGGGGGCGGAAATTTTAAACCTCTTACGTCCGGTATTATCAACCCATATAAAAAGCCCTTTAGTTAACTAGCTAATATAAAACGTGTATTTTAAATATTTTATGTTTTCTAATAGCTAATTAACTAAAGGCCCTTTTAAAGTTTTAAGACCGATAAATAACTGTGTTTATAATATTTATTAATAAAAATATTAAAAAATTAATTAATTAGGAAATTTATTTTTAAAATAACTTTGCCGGCTTGGGAGTTGAACCACTGTACAACGGATTGCCAAAGGTACCATCGTGCCTATTTACCATTACGCCATCGAGATTTCTTACATTCTCCAATATTTTTTTTTCCTATAATGAGAAAGGAATAATATTATAGTTGGGGAATCGGTCTTTTATGTCTTTCTAGTAATCATAAATCTTTATTTCAACTATGTATCAAATTTTTGATTTTCTAAATATTGAAAAAGTTTCTAACTTCGTTACTTCAATGCGGATTTTTAAGAAAAACTACGGCGCAAATATTAACAATCAAAAATCTTCGAAAATCTCCAAATTTGAAATAAAAATTCTGGAAATTAAAAGTCAGGAAATTAAAATTTAATAAATTTAATCCCACCACCGCTGTCGATTCGAATTAAAGTGACGTCGGCGTCGTAGCATTTTTCTTCAAAACACGTGCAAAATAACAACTTTTATTTAAAATAATTCATAATGTAATAAATTTTATAGTACCAAAGCAAAATATTTGATTTATTTTAATTCAATATTAGGTAATATTTTTAATCTATGAATTGAAAATAAAATTGACCATCAAATAAGAAATATCATAGTTTATACCGTATATCCAGGTAGTCGAGTTGGCTAAGCAGTTGGTTTTCAGACGTATATAGGTACAGTACAGCTTGGGTTCAAAACCTGGCCTCGGAAAAAAAAGTAAGTAAAAATTATCACATTTATAATGTCAATTTTCAGATTCTGGCGCAGACAACAGGGAAACAATTTAGCAGTATGTAAAAAATAGAAATATTTAAAAATCAAAACTTTTATCTTTTATAAAAATTATTTTTTCTATTAAATAAATATCTCGTTCATAAAAAATCAACACATAATCGGTATAAAAACGATGTACTAATACAGTAACTGCAAAAGGGGCAAATCAATGCTGAACCGTTGCAAAAATACCTGTAATGTATATGTACATAAATGATACATCAATACAGTAACTGCAAAAGGGGCAAATCAATGCCGTACCGTTGCGAAAATACCTGTACCTTATATGTGCATAAATGATACATCAATACAGTAACTGCAAAAGGGGCAAATCAATGCTTTACCGTTACGGAAATTTCTGTAAGGTATATGTACATTTATGACGGTAAAATGTTACTTGGGGTTAGCTCTGATTTTAATAAGCTACCTCCGAGTGAATACGTGCAATGATCATAGTTCAGCTGCAAATAAAAAATACAGAGTCGACATTAAGATACATATTTAATGAGAATTGTAAAAATGAGGTGAAAATTTAGCTAGAGTCAAAAAAGATATGGATTACTGGAAGCCAAACAATGCAGCTTTAAATTTTGAATATTGCTAGAAGCACAAGACAGCAACACAACTGATGATCTGCTCACAGGCTTGACTAAATGTTGACTAAATCTATAAGTAGTGACATACCAAATAAAAAAGGCTATATGGACAGTGTTATGCACTAATGTATCAACCCACATAGAGCTCACTTCGAGATATTGACAGTTTTGATGCGTGAAATGAAAAAAAAAATTATTCACAAATGGCATATTCCAGAAAGAAACGTGATATTAGTTATAACATGCAATTTTTTATTGTTTTTCATTTCACGCATCAAAACTGTCAATATCTCGAAATGAGCTCTGTGTGGGTTGATACATTAGTGCATAACACTGTCCATATAGACTTCTTCGTCGAGCGCTTTTCTAGTTACAATTATGTTAAGGACAAAATATGCATTTCTACTGGTGCTTATACCTTTAACATGGTTGAAATGATGCGTTATACAATTGTCGGCACTGTTCTTTTTCTCCGATGATTCAACACTGCGAATCTGGAGCACTGGTCATTAGCTGATGTGTCTCGACTTTCTTCCTTGTGACATCCGTTTGAATTTGTCTTATTTTCGCAGTGCTAAAGTAATATTTTGGTAAAAACTTATTTACAATGGAGCAATTCCATGTGACGTCACGAACACTTTTATGTGTGTAAAATTCTTAGGTTAGGTTTACGATTAATTCGGCAAATAAAATAAACGGAAGTACTTACAGTAATAATTTTACACGACACTCTCTACGGTTTATAAAATGTAAAAAAATTCAATTTTCACCACCAAAAAACACGATTTATCACAAATTTGAATCAGTTCGTTGGCAGCTTGACAGCTTGCCACGAAACACTGTGACGTATTTGGAAACGCTCAATTATTCAATTTTTCTTCTTTGTAAAGGCCGTGTGACACTTGTGTAAATTTGCGTGTAGATTTACGTGTAGATTTACGTGTAGATTTCTACACCGTGTAAAACACGTAAATTTGCTTGTAGATTTTGTTGCAAATCTGCTAGCAAATAGTGTGTTTGCCACTTGTGTAAAAATTTACACGTAAATTTACAATTTGCACACGCGCATTCTGGTCAATTGAAAATTTGAACGGTAAGTTGCTATAAGAAGTTTGTATGTCTGGTCGCCTTGTGTTGTTTACCTAATACTAAAAGAAACGTGATAATGGATTCAAATTGGCAATTAACCCATTAATACCCAAGGGTCGAAAATAAAACTAATTTTATGTTTTTACTGCATTTTATTACTTATCATGTACTCAATAAGAAATTTATAAAGTTAAAAAAAATTATACATTTGTAGTATTTTTACAAAATAATGTTGCATAAAAATATTTATTATTGGCAGAGCACGGATTTGTCAACCCGAATTTCAAAATTACCTAGAGATTCTGAAAGCTGACGGTTTATATAATACAATAAAAAAAAATTTGCCGTAAATTCGGAAGTTTTTGAATAAATCGACGTTGAAGTTTGAAAAATTATGTAAGTGACGCGCAGGAATCTCATGTACCTAACCTGTATGAAATTTCATAAATTCATAATCATAAATATGCAAAAATTAAATTTTGTGATTACCTATATCGACATATTTCATAAAAAACATAATTAATGTTCTGTTGAGAATAAATTTTAGCAGCTGTAAAGTAATTTTGTTCAATAACATAATAAAAAATTAATTATTTTAAAAATGTTGCGTATACGCAACGTTGGGGATTACTGGGTTAATGCCAATTCAAACTTTTACCAACTGACAAAAACACAACACAAGAAAAAATAGACCACACCTTCGAATATTCTTCTGCGCAATTTTACACGCACAACTTACGAAAAAATATAGAAATATTTCTATAAAATATTTACACGTAAATCTACACGCAAATTTACGTGTTTTACACGGTGTAGAAATCTACACGTAAATCTACACGTAAATCTACACGCAAATTTACACAAGTGTCACACGGCCTTAACACAATGATACAATTTCCTATTACTAATATCTTAAAAAAATACACAAAAACACTTAATACTTAAAAATAATAGACCTATAAAATTTTAATGTATTCTAAAACCATAAAAAAATAAGCTACATAGTATCAACACTGGACTTAAGTTAATTACTATGGAGCGGTTCTACCAATCTTTGAAGTTAACTTAGATCTCACGGTAAAATTTCCAGTATGCTTCATTCACATTTCTTTTCTTACTTAGTAACTTTTTTTTTTATTATTTAGTAACAACATTCAATATGATATTTTTGTTTTTCTCACAACGCGGAAATTCCTCATATACCACCTACACATAATGCGTTTAACGTGTCTCGAATATGGCATAAAAACCGCGAATCCAGTGGGAGGAAGTCAGTTGTTAGTTAATTGTTGACTTCAATTGTTCAAAGGAGCAACAAGACAAATCCGTTTATTTAGTGAAAAGTTTGGGTATTTAACCTCCTTTATCGCTTAGGCGGATCATAAAGGAATCGGTTTAAATAGTTCGATATTTCCGTGGTTAAATTAGTAAATTTCGTTTAATGATATCCATAACTGATAAATTAATCAGGCTGTACATTGTTAATAGTGACGGTTTTGAACTTTAAAAACACAACTTTCGAGTAAACGTGATAAGTAATTTAAGTGCAGTTTAGCACTTTCACACAAGTGGCAGTTTCGTTTACATCTCGCTAAAGATTTTATGGAACCAATCATATCGATTTACCGGATTTTTGCCAATAATCAAAAATCAATATAATCTCTGCGGAGGAGGATTTAACGATTTGGAACCATACAAAAATTAAGGGGTAATCGACGCTTGGGAGTGTCCTTAGAGTGTCAATTCGTTCAAGGAACGGTTTACGCATTGCCTGTCGTTCAGAAGCTGCTAATGAGAAGACACCGGTCATTTCTACTACAATACCCTGGTTACATCACTCACTGAGGTCATCAGCGGTTTATTGGGTGGAAACGCCGTAAGTGTTTTTTTTATCGTTATGTATTTGTTCAACATCATTTTGACGGTCAAAAACAATTATTGTGTTTAAACCGAAGAGTTGATTCACGTTTCCTTTTTTGTTTACTTTCTTGTTCTTCTTCTTCTTCTTGACGTGCCTATCCGTTACCGGATGTTGGCGACCTCTCTCCTATGTATGTGTTGTGCGTTTGTAGTACTATCACACACATAGGGGACCTACTTGTTTAACGCGGGCTCCGAACCGCGGGAAGTGTATACACTTCATCTCCAGAGAGGCTGTTCTAAGCAGATTACACCTCGGTGGTTTGCCATTGCCTTCCGAGGGGAGACGGTGAGAATAAAGTTTTTACTGAACCCGGAGTCGAACCGGGCATTCAGCATTAGCAGCAACGCACTTAACCGCTTAAGCTGATCACCGTTTCTTTACGAATGATTTCCGTTACTTTACTTATCATCAATCCACAACCAATTTTATTATTAGGCCAACTTGGGCCACTTTTAGTTTGTTAATTGTTAATGTCCTATTCCCAATATTAAAGAAAGACAATTGTAATTATGGACGATATTATTTATGAGATTATATTTACAAAAAAATAATTGATAATTCACCAAAATCGATTGGCAATGTGATTAGTTCCATAGCAGCCAGATTTTGTTAATAATATTTGTGTAACTCTTGAAAGCTCTTCTAGATCTATACCGTTCCAATTTATTATTCCAAATAAGTATATTAAAATCTAGAATTGCATATAATATATTAATGCCAAGTACTTTATTTCCAGAATGTAATATGATTTGAAATAATTTCAACACGTTGCTTAACTTTCGATACATGTAAGTTTTTTTTGCAGTTGGAAGACACCAGAAGGAGAAATTGAATTGCAATATCCATATAATATTAAATTCATCTTCAGCGCAATTAATTGTGGAATTTAAACTTTTTCAGAGGTTATGTAGGGATCCCGGTATTGAAATCCATAATTTTCAAGAGATGCTTATTGACCAACCTGGGAATGTTTAATAATACAAAAACGGCATATAATTTACGAAACATCCTGTAGTCAAATGGATACATTTAATAGTAATCAATTATTACTATACTTACATTACTGTTAATATTACCATTCTTGTTGTTAGGTATTATACATAAATATACTATGTACATATAGTAGGTATACTTGAACATTGGTTTCAATGTTTAATGTTATCGTAAATTTAAAAATATATTTTTGTAAACTAATCAAGCAGAAATTCTGAATGCGTATCTAGTAAAACTTGTCCTTTCATCGTAGCGTTCCCAAGGGAGCAATGCGACAGAAATAAAGTGCCAAATTTTCTAGAAAGGTAAGTTACTTATATCTTATATATCATATTTAACAATCCGGACAAAGGTTCTCTCCGGGGAAGTCTGACTGATTTGCAAGATGGCAGATTTATTCAGAAATATATTGATTGAACTAATCAAATATTCTTTTGCAGACACTTGCACGAATGTCGCTTTGGGTGTTTTGCATTTCTTTTTAAAAATCCTCTAAAGTTCTCAAGTATTTCTGCTCGCTTGGATTCATTTACTCTTGCCAATCTTTTCCAGCTTCTCGCTCTTTTATACTGGATTATATTTCTACGCAATTATATTAAGAACCTAACAAAAGATTCTAAAAGTGTTCTTCTTTTGATAAATTTATATTACTTGGTACAATTTTGTATGCATATTCAAAGTTTTACTTGCAATTAAAAGAATAAAAATATACTTGCTAAATTTACAGCTAATAAAGCAATTTACAAAGCTCAACTTGAATTATATTACGCTTTTCGAAATTTTCATCGAAAACATTTTCAAGATGTAAGTTTTTATGTACCTAAAAGGTAATTTCATTATGTTAATTGCAAAATTTCCTAAAAGAATTGTTTTACTTTGCAGTTATACGAAAATTATTTTGGTTTTAAATTATTGTGTTGCTTACAGTGTAACTAAAGTTTTCTTTTTCAAAATTAAGTAAACAATGAGTGAGAACTCATTTCGGCCTGACTTTCCCACGAGCATAACAAAGACATCACCGAAACTGCGGAGAAATTTAATCAAGGTGTGTTTATTTGCAAAAGTTGGTTGGATTGTTTGAAAAATCCAAACTTTTGTAGGCTTATGTGCACAAAATAACAATATAAAGTTCCTGTTAAGTATTATCATTACTTTAATTCAATCTAAATTCTAAATTACGGCTTACTTTTCAGAAAATATTTTATTAAAATTATTTTCAAAAAAAAACGGTGAACTTTTTTACAAATTTGAAAACTTTTAATTTTGTTCTTTTTTGTGTACTAATTTAGATGTTGAAAAATGCGCGGGCTTGTAACTTTATTGTTAAACTTTCGTAAAAGTTGATTAAAAATGAAATCGTCAAGTAAAGTCATTGTTTAACATAAAGTTGAAGGACAATAATGAAAAATGAGTTTAATTTTATAAAGTCAAGTAATAACTCAAACCAATAATCTACAAACGACATAATAAAACGTCAAGTACTACTTCAACTTGAAACAAACTAACTTTGATTAAATTAACTACCTACTTTTCTTTTAGTCGAGATATAAGAAAAAGTAATGTTTATTAATGTAGGCATTTTTTTATACCCCGACTAAAAAGGAAGGGGGTATTATGAGTATAATGAAAAATTATCGTTTATTTAGTTCTAACCTCATAATTATGACAAAAATTATTAAAGCTACAAGCTTAATTTTTTCACAGAAACGTGCATCAATTTTTATCATTAGTTTGCTATAAGCCTGTAATTTTTAAATGCTTAAAATTTACATGATGAAGTCATTTCATTGATAAGATGTTTTGCAATTTTCTACATTATGCGCTCGTACTATTATGGGATGATTCTGACTAGTGTTCAGTCCACAACAAATGCCCGGCATTCCTTGCTTTATCCTTTTTCCTCAAACAATAAGAATCTTTTTAAGCAAATGGTAGATTAATGTTAAGATCTAAAAGTCGAACGTGAACTGGCGAGATTTGTCTGTAATACAAAGCATCTACTATAACTTTAGTCCTTATTTTTCTCCTTTTCGATTGAGTTTGACATCATTGAGATAATAGTGTCAATGGCATTGCGCCATATTAACATGTTAACAATCAGGCTGCGTTCTACCAGCCAATTATGCTTGTGTTATCCCAGTTATCACAAAGTATTTTCTCAGTATCAAAAAGTAATGAGTTCCTTATAGTTAGCCGAAATTACATTTACTACCTGGATGAATAAATTGTGTTAATTTGAAATCAATTCAGCAGGGCTGGGCTGTCCATTGAGGCAAGATGCATTTATGGCCGTTTGTGAAAAGGTGAAAACTTCTATAAAATAAAATAAATTAGTTAAATCATGAAGTAAGTGAAAATAATTAAAGAAAATAAACAAAAGAAATGATAAAATAGCCATATGGAAGCACTCCTTTTAGGAAATGTTGTTGTTTAAAAAAAGAAAATTAATGATTTAGTGAAATTTGGAATGTAGAATTCACTTTGGATTTTATATCTTAAGAAATTATCATTGTGGCGAATGCCCGCGTGTTTTACATTTCTTGGGGTTGTAATTCCCATTGGTATCTGCTTTGCCCCCTTCAACATTTAAAAGGTTAAAAGTGAACCTTTAAAAAGGTTAACTTTGCCGGTCAATAGGAGGAGCGTTATCTACTGTAAGTTTCGGATGGGAGGTGATCCACGCTCGGAGGACTCCACATAATGGGGGTCAATTGCTTCATTTTTGCAGCTAGATTTTCCTGGGAGAAGGGCCCCCCATACCGAGGTAACGGGAGTCTGCTTTCCGATCGTCGTGTCGGAGACAGGGTCTTGGCCTCGGGTAACTGGAGATTTGAGCTCAAATGTTACGTTGAGGAGAAGAAGTCTTTACCCTGGGGATACCAGGAACCCAGTGCTTCACTGTTAATCAGGGCGTTGAATCTTTCTCTCTGAAAAAATTCCCCAGGGTAACTGTAACTTCATGCTCGACCATTGTGCCGGGGAATGGGCCCTTCCCTGGAATAATGTGTGCTTTAACTCTCGACCGTTGTACATGGGCTTGGACCCTTTCCCTGTTTAACGGGAGCTTGACTCTCGACGGTTATCAAGGGGGGGCTTTCTCCTGTGATTGGAGGGTTGTTCTCCGGGATAATGGGTGTTTGATGTTCGATCGTTATACAGGAGAGTTGCCCCTTCTTCGGGATTACAGGATCTTGGGTTTCGACCATTATCTTAGGAAAATGATCTCTTTCTGGAATTTGTTTTCGAATTACTTTGGATCCATTATATTAAATCTCATTACTGTCTTAGAAGTTACATATGATGTAATAGGATATGCAGATAAACGGGCCTACGGGGTGTCTCGTCTCAGTTTTTGTCTTTATTTCCTCGTGTTGTAGTCCTGGCTGACTTTGTATGAGCGCACGCTGCTTCTGGCTTGGTTTGTTAACGGCTGGTTTTTAAAATTTGGCATAAACACAAAATCCGCTTGAATTTATGTGCTAACAAGTGATAACACTCAAGTAATCAACGGAAATGAGAGGGCACGGACTCACAAATGGAATGGAATACCCTTGCAGAAATCGAAAGGGAAAATTGCGATAGAATTAATGAATGAGTCGTAAATTGGACGATAATTTGTCCTAATTATTGGTAAAAAATTTCGAGAGCGTTTGTTATTACTCTGCATCGATTTGGAATTTATGCGTTCTATGGTACGACAACTGTATATTGTACCAAGTTTCCTGGAATGGAAGGAACAATATTCGACGGGTTATTCTTGCGCGTTGTCAACGTCTCAATTCAACATCTAGGTTCTTCATCGCTACCGGAGGAATTCTTCACCGCTAGTGTCAGTGTTTTTTTTCAAAGCTTACTACCATTATGGAATGGTAGGAAGGAAGGTGGAACGAATTTTATGTCACCTTAAAAGCTTATAAGGCTTAGTAGTACTGGTGAGTCCAATTTTTTTTCCTCTTGGCGTGACTGTTTTATGGTAATTTTTGTCATTGCAATTGCTACCATTGGTAGTCCCACTGTACCTTGGTGATGTTAACATTCGTCTACAGTTGATATCATTTTAATTCACATTTGTTGATACCTTTTGAGATTCCCTCCCACCTTGTTTGCTTGGCAATAATTAAAAATTTTTAATACCTTGAGTAAATTGATTATTACTAAGCTGTTTTCTCTTTCCGAGAAGCCATTTCTTTCCTTACCCGATGCTTACCGGCGACCCAAGCCTCCGTGAAAATCATGAGCTAACCTAAAATGACCATCAAAGGACAACAACAATAAAAGTAAGCTAGTGTTTACAGGAGTGTGAGACGGTGTTGATTGGGTTTCACCGACTTGATCAAAATTGTTTTCAAACTTTGCGGAGTTTTAAACAATTTTTGAATGATCGCTGCTATGGCAACATGACAATTTTACCGGCTACCAGACCGTAACCAAACCGTAACGTAACATTTGAAGGGTAAAAATACTTAAGGGATTTTTCGAACACGAGCTGCAGTTTATATGATTATTTCACGACGGTACAACTGCTTACATAATTTCACAATTATGTGAAATTTCGTTAACTAACCCAATTTTTACTTTCCGAACCCCTAGGTAAGGAAAGTATTGTTATCAGTCAAAATTTGACCCCCCAATTTTTTGACAGATGTTCACGTTTTGAGGTCCCCTGAATCCATTTTTATCATTTTTGGAAGGATGTCTGTGTGTATGTGTGTGTAGGTGTGTGTGTGAGGGTGTGTGTGTGTGTGTATGTACGTCTGTGAACACGATAGCGTCTAAACGAAGCAAGCAAATCATTCCAAATTTTGCATATAAGCTTTTTCCTGTCGTAGGACGAAGCCAGATGAAAATAATTTAAATCGTGTAACGGGAAAGGGGGGTTTACCTGGAGCTATTATGACATTATGCGTCATAACTTCGAAACGAAATTAAATATGTAAAAATATTAATAACAAAAAATTAGCGCTATGGAATTTCCTACATTTTTTGTCCTACAAGTTTTTCTCTAAAATATACAGGGCGTTTCAAAAAATTTTGTATTTGTAAAATTTTTTTGTATTTGTAAATAAAATAGTAAACCGCATTCTACTAACGAAAATAAGATGAAAAGTTTCTAATAACATGGGTCCAAAAATGCTTCGTTTGCAAGATATAGGCATTCAAAAGTTTTTTTCTTCCTATTTTGGCAAAATATGAAATTTTTCATCGATTTACTGTTGAAATTATGTAACCATTTTATTTAAAAATATAATGTAAAAATTTGCGTCTGTTCGGAAAGTGATGCGATGGCCACATCAGATTTTTTACACTATTTTCATGATATGTGGATATGGTGAACATAAAAATTTTCTACTGTTTATGTACTGTAAATAGTAAAATATTAATATGAACTGTAATAATAAATTAACGTAATAGTTATGATGTAAATAAGTCAAAGTTGCGGTAAATCACAGTTACCATTAAGTATTAATTATTCAACGTTCCTACTAATATCGAACTAATGTACGAGATATTGCACAAGTGCATCTGTACTATTGGATATTGTACAATTAAGTGCAACTGTACCATTGGATACAGGTCGGTCGTGCACGTTGTTTATCCGTTTATATATAATGTAAAATAGCGTTCGGGCATTGGGCGAAAACCGGTTACAACGTATCTGATGAGTGCAATAATCGTATAATAAGTTGTCTCTGGAGGTTAAGCTTCTGAATCGGAAAGCCTTTTTCAGCCTAAAGTTACAATTGTGTTGACATCATTGTGTTGTTACAATGTGGATAAATTTCGGCTATATGACTCAATTTTAATGTCTTACTATGTGGTTTTCTTTTTTAATGTACCTATTGTTATTTATTTATGTTCATGACATAATGTCATTCCCATTTATGCCATAATAATTATTTAATTTTGAACTTCCTTGATTAACTCCAACCACATTAGTCTTTACATTATGTTGTTTCAATGTATCTATATTATAAATTTGAATAAATAACAAAAGTGTACGTAATAAAAATAATAGAAAAACAATAAAAAAAGCTATGAAAACTAAATTTAAGTTGATATTTTGTATTGCCGGTACTAGATTATTAAAATTTTTATAAGTAGTTACGAGTTATTGTAACATGAATAGATTTGCTGAAATTGTTAAATTCTCTTGAAAAAAGCAGGAAATCGTAGGTTAGATATTTACATTTTGTTAAAGCTCCATTAGTTTGACTACGTACGTCAAGAGCAGTCACTAAAATATTTTTTAATCCGTTCTGAGAGCTTGAACTTCTCCCATTTAAATATAGAATATCTAGCAGTTACTCTAAATATATGAGATTTGTGTTAGCAGAATTATATTCCGGTAAATGCAATCTTTTTATTAAAATTTATAGCCTGCTATATAATATGCATGTAGTAGGTAGGTAAGCTGATAATTGAAATTTTATGTTCAAATTTCTTTCTTTTTCTCAACAATTTATTTTGAGTGTTTGTGATAGTTTCAATTGAATATAAGAAACTCGAAAAATTTATATTAGCAACTCGTTTCTGTTAATATAATAATAAAGCTTTTTTTGGGATTAATCGTCTTTGTTAATATTGATATTATCTTCTGTAACCTGAGCCTATACGGAAGTCTATACCCAAATCCAAATGGAAGCCAAATTACCCAAGCTTAATGCTGCGTCACCATGTCAAGCAAATGCGGAAAAGTTTTGAATTTTGTTTTTGATCATAACAGTCAGTTATAGTTGATAAATTAGCAATTATAAACACAATTGAACAACAAAAATTAACCACTCAGAATTTCTTTGGGTAATTTAAATTGAAAGCAACCCCAAGTAACATCAACGTCGGTTTTATACCGGTATACCATTGAAGTATAACGAATATGTACATATATTTTCATACCTGAAAATTAAGTACCAAAATGGTACCTAAGCGGCACATAAATTTTAGTTCATATTTACACTGTACTGTTTAGGTATAGTTTCAATGTACATATTTTCGGACCGTTATTCTGAAGGCAATTGTTGTATCGGATCGGCATTGAAATTTTATTAGCTAAAATATATTTGAACATTCGGTACCGTTTAGGTAATGTTTTGATCGTTTTGTTTTGTTACTATAAAAGCGATATCTAACATGTACATGTATTTTATAAGATGGAATGTACGATATTTCCATCACCGGTTTGATACCTTAAAGTACAGTTTAAATAGTAATGTTTTAGTTGCTACAATTCCGGTATATAATATGTAAAGATGCTTTATTGGTTAAATTTTATGATTTTTACCTCGCCGTTTTGATATTGTTCAACATAATAATATTTGTCCATGACAGGTTTAATAAGTACATAATAACATATTATGAAATATATTATATAATATAATAATTTTTATTAATATTAAAATGTGAAACATACGTAACATTAAAATATTTATTATAAAAATAAGTAATTTAAAGATCAATGAATTTTAATTACGTTTTAAAACAGTTGTAACCAATCAGAACGAAGAAAAATTTCACCGTTAGCAAAACTCTTGTTTCTCATTGGTTACAAATTATTATACGCATTTTATATTACAATTATTACCTGAAAATTAAGTACCAAAATGGTACCTAAGCGGCACACAAATTTTAGTTCATATTTACACTGTACTGTTTAGGTATAGTTTCAATGTACATATTTTCGCACCGTTATTCTGAAGGCAATTGCTTTATCGGATCGGCACTGAAAGTTTATTAACTAAAATATAGTTGAACATACGGTACCGATTAGGTAATGTTTTAATCGTTTCGTTTTGTTACAATAAAAGCAATGTCTAACATATACAGGTATTTTATAAGATGGACGGTACGATATTTTCATCACCGGTTTGATACCTGAAAGTGTAGATTAAATAGTAAAGTTTTAGTCGCTTACAATTCCGGTATATAATATGTAAAGATGATTTATTAGTTAAACTTTGTGATATTTATTTCACGGTTTTGATATTGTCCATGACTACTTTAATAAGTACATAATAAAATATTATGAAATATATACTCGTATAATATAATAATTTTATAAATAAAAATCCGTCTTATTCTCCAAAATCCCTTTTTATTAAATTAAATTTCGAGACGCGCTTTTTATAATTTTTATTAATATTGAAATGTAAAAAATATGTAACATTATAGTTATTTATGTATCAAGATTATGTATAAAACAAAATTTCGCCGTTAGAAAAACTCTTGTTTCTGATTGGTTACAAATTATGATAAGCATTTTATATTACAATAATTATTATATGAGATATTATTGGGGTAAGAAGGGCGGTCAAATTTCTAAATTGGGGGCGGAAATTTTAAACCTCTTACGTCCGGTATTATCAACCCATATAAAAAGCCCTTTAGTTAACTAGCTAATGTAAAACGTGTATTTTAAATATTTTATGTTTTCTAATAGCTAATTAACTAAAGGCCCTTTTAAAGTTTTAAGACCGATAAATAACTGTGTTTATAATATTTATTAATAAAAATATTAAAAAATTAATTAATTAGGAAATTTATTTTTAAAATAACTTTGCCGGCTTGGGAGTTGAACCACTGTACAACGGATTGCCAAAGGTACCATCGTGCCTATTTACCATTACGCCATCGAGATTTCTTACATTCTCCAATATTTTTTTTTCCTATAATGAGAAAGGAATAATATTATAGTTGGGGAATCGGTCTTTTATGTCTTTCTAGTAATCATAAATCTTTATTTCAACTATGTATCAAATTTTTGATTTTATAAATATTGAAAAAGTTTCTAACTTCGTTACTTCAATACGGATTTTTAAGAAAAACTACGGCGCAAATAATAACAATCAAAAATCTTCGAAAATCTCCAAATTTGAAATAAAAATTCTGGAAATTAAAAGTCAGGAAATTAAAATTTAATAAATTTAAATTAAATAAATTTAATCCCACCACCGCTGTCGATTCGAATTAAAGTGACGCCGGCGTCGTAGCATTTTTCTTCAAAACACGTGCAAAATAACAACTTTTATTTAAAATAATTCATAATGTAATAAATTTTAAAGTACCAAAGCAAAATATTTGATTTATTTTAATTCAATATTAGGTAATATTTTTAATCTATGAATTGAAAATAAAATTGACCATCAAATAAGAAATATCATAGTTTATACCGTATACCCAGGTAGTCGAGTTGGCTTAGCAGTTGGTTTTCAGACGTATAGGTACAGTACAGCTTGGGTTCAAAACCTGGCCTCGGAAAAAAAAAGTAAGTAAAAATTATCACATTTATAATGTCAATTTTCAGATTCTGGCGCAGACAACAGGGAAACAATTTAGCAGTATGTAAAAAATAGAAATATTTAAAAATCAAAAATTTTATCTTTTATAAAAATTATTTTTTCTATTAAATAAATATCTCGTTCATAAAAAATCAACACATAATCGGTATAAAAACGATGTACTAATACAGTAACTGCAAAAGGGGCAAATCAATGCTGAACCGTTGCAAAAATACCTGTAATGTATATGTACATAAATGATACATCAATACAGTAACTGCAAAAGGGGCAAATCAATGCCGTACCGTTGCGAAAATACCTGTACCTTATATGTGCATAAATGATACATCAATACAGTAACTGCAAAAGGGGCAAATCAATGCTTTACCGTTACGGAAATTTCTGTAAGGTATATGTACATTTATGACGGTAAAATGTTACTTGGGACTACTATTACAGCTTAGTATGTAGTGTTGCTTGTTGTATCTGATACAATGGGAACTGATTAACCGATTTACCAGGTTTTCCGGATGATTGGGTGTAATGTAAGGTGTATCACCCGGTATGTGATTTCCCAAAAATGATCTTTTGAACGTTACCCCATAACAGCTACCATTTAATTTAATTTAAATGAATGTAGATGTAAATTTATAATCGCAGTGGTTTTCTCTTCTATTTAATATTCCATTACCTAATATACGAGTATATTATATTATAACCTAATATATTAGTTTGAAATATATTATTTATAGTTTGAAATATTTGACACATAATGGAAAATTCAACTAATTTAGCAAAATATAGCGTAACAGATGACATTTTAAAAAACACTTGCCTATCAACGCTTGATTGTTTTTGACAGATAATTAAGCTTATCTTTTGAAACGAACTTCAACAGAAGTTATGAAAATAATCAATTATGTAACTCATTGTAAACCTAGAACAAGTAACATACCTTGA
This sequence comes from Podabrus alpinus, assembly GCA_932274525.1. Taxonomy (NCBI): domain Eukaryota; kingdom Metazoa; phylum Arthropoda; class Insecta; order Coleoptera; family Cantharidae; genus Podabrus; species Podabrus alpinus. The sequence continues at coordinate 57,733,369 of OW026457.1, read as the reverse complement.
TAGTATCTAAATGCTAATTTATTTAATTATTTGTGTGAAACTAAACAACTATGAAAATAACGATATTGTATTGTATTGTCATAATAAGAAATTATGTTATACTACAGGACTTTTCAACAGAGACTTCGGTTTTCAATAGGAGAAATTTTGGATGTGGTGACAATTTTGTGATTATGTTCTTTGACATAATGTCAGGTTTTTATTATGTCTTCAATTTCAATCAAAAATCCACTACGAAAATGGCGAATTTGTGAAAATTACATATAACAACATTTCGGATATTTGGTCATTATATTCGTCCTTCTGAGACCGCTGCTAAAAATTTGGTGATTTAATTTGAGTCTACTGGTTCGGTACTTAACATACCAACAACAACACGTGTTCATTCCGGTCGTTCAGCTGAAAATATTATTGCTGTACGTGAAAGTGTTGAGGAAGATCAAAATTTATCAATTCCATGGCGTTATCAGCAATTGAGAATTGGCCTATGCACGAACACCACATGGCGAATTTTGCGTAAATATTTGGGGTCTAAAACCTTATAAGGTTCAGTTCATGTAAGAATTAAAGGTGATGGTTGTTCTGAAAATTCAAGAGTACTTGTTGAGAAGTCCTTACATTCCACTCGTGTTTCTGTTTGGTATGCTTTATGATCCGGAAGAATGATTAGACCGTTTTTCTTGGTCTTGATGGTCTTTACGTGATCTTGCTGGATATATGTCCGATATTATTTTCCACTCATAAATTGTGAACTTTCCACATTGTATTGTCGTGTTCCAAAATGAAACCCGGCAACAAGATATATTTCCCCCAATTTAGAGAGTTGGTCTCTAATGAATTCCCAAATTTTTAATCTCCAATATTTTTTTGTTTTCGTTGTATTTTGAAATTGCTCTAAAATTTAAAATAAACTTCCAAATTTTTGAAATTGATAACTAAACATTTTTTTATTTAATGAAAAACAATAAGGTATTTTTTTACAAATATTTTAAAGTCTAAAAAAGTTTATCACATTTCCGAAATTCCACTATAATTAATTTTTAAATGTTCTACCTTATAATTTCTTGCGGCGTCCAATCCTTGTTTCTGTGTTATTTCTCTTGTTTTTCAATTTACCAATTTTCATCCACTTCTTCACAATTTAATTTCCCGTTTGCACAAAATCACTTTATATCAAATTACCCTTGCTAGGTAATTACTAAATTCAATGTCGATTACTATATCGATGACTCAATTTTCAATCCTCCTATTCTGAAGATCGGGCGGCTTGATCGTGGACTCTCTAATTTGACCCGTACACTACGATGGTCAAACGTGGACTCCCCGCTCAATAATTTTTGTTCCAGTCTCGTTCTCGACACAAAAACTCAGAAAACCAACTCAGTTCATTATGTATAATTCATCAAAATTGTCACATTTGGTGACACCAATTTACAAAACCTTCGCGCACAATTCTCAAATTTCACATATACCAAGAAAAATACAATATTGATGCCATTCACAATATTGTCATGAATTTGCATGTTTAAAAAGTTTTTTTATTATTGCAATGAGCATTATAATTTATTCTAAATACAATGAAATTGTGTATGTTTACTTTTTAATTTCAAAATTGACTTTTCATTTTATAAAATTTTTCTCCAAAAATATGGAAAAAATTATGAATCCTTTGAAATACAGTTCAGTATATTAATAAAGAAATACAGAACTTTTATTCAAAATGTGTGCGTTTTATCTAAAATTTTAAAATAAAGTTCCTGCTGTAAGCCGCTTTATAAACTTAAAATATTTTTATAATACCTACATAGATTTTTAATTTTAGTTTACCGATACCTTGGTAATACTTTCTTATATTGTTTTTATAACTTTTATTTTGGTTTTGCAATTTGGTTCCAAAGTATACATAATTATTTTTAGAAGTCGCATATACTGCGCTACATTTGGTTAAATTAGTCTATTTGAATAAATTACATCAAGTGGAAGTATCGAAAATACGATACTTTGAAATGATCACTTGGACGGGAAATATGTTACTAAATAAAGGAAATATATTATGTTTTTTTTGTATAAAATAACGAACATTTCGATAGTTGAAGTAATATGCCACATTTTTTAATTGAGTAATGATGATTTCTGAATGCGTTATCGATCAGTATATAACAGCATAAATGCATTAGAAATTAGTGGTTATAATTTTGCTCATAAGTAAATCAATGTAGTAAAATTTAATAACAACCATAATTATGTATATTTTAGATTAGTCAAAAATGCTATATACACTTTTCAGAACTATTTGAAATATAGAAAGTTTTACAAATTAAAATGACATTAACATTAGGGTACCGTAAAGTAACGTTTCCAGGACTGTATTTTCATAAAATAAATATTACCAGCAATGGTACACAATAACAACGCTGGAAAGTGATACTTCACAGGACTAGTCGACGACGCAGTCTCAAGTATTTTTTGTATGTATTGCGTACGTATAATATTTTTTAAAGCAATGATCACCAATGGATTAAAAAATATTAACCCACGTGATACGATTAAGTCAGCGAATTGAAAGCACAAAACAAAAACAAATGAACTAATTACTACGCAAAAATTGCAGCAATTGAAGCTTGATTGATGATTTTTGACCGGCCTCACATCACTTTTTAGTTCACTCTAGTTTTGTAAAGATGTATTTTATAGTATAAAAAATGATCACAAGCAGCTAAATTTCTGGATGAACATTAATAAATAAGCTATTTGAGCTATTAGTAAGAAAAAAGAATTTTTCCCACCTCTTTCACATAAAATGCTCTTCTGATAATTGTTTGAATAAGAGACTAAACAATTAAATTATTTCAAGGCGAATCACGTCACAAAGGGATCTGGAATTACCGTTAACGATGGCGTCAGTGCCTTTATGGTCCTAATTGTATACTAAACATAAAATCTGCTATATTTTCCATTTGCCGTTCGTTTACCCAAAAAAATCTGGTTACATTAATTTGGAATTCTTTGAAATCTTTTAAATTTCTTGGAAATTCCTTAGGAATTTTATGCAAGTTCACAGAAATGTTTTGAATTATATTTGGAGTTTGTTTAAATTCACTGGGCATTCCTAGGAAACATTTCAAAATCGTTGAAATCCTGTTACTTTACTTTAACATTAATTACTCTTTTGCCGGCTAAGCAGAGTCGGTTCGCAAATATTTTTTAAAAAATATCGGGCGTAGGCTGTGTTAGCTAAACGTGGAAAGAAAAACCAAAGAAACACAAAAATAATGGGAAAACATATAATTAAAATTCAATAAATATTTACACTGAATAACTTAACAATAATTACAAAAAGGTACAAAAACAAAAGAGAGAAATAAGAAACTTAAACTAATTTACAAAAACTTAACAATAATAACTTAATAACAATGATAAAAGCTTACCCGAGAATTTATCAATTAATAAACACAAATTGTTTACAGGGGGGTGATCGATTTAAGTTAAATTAAGACAAATTAAGACACACACAAGTAGGACACATATTGCTATGTCCCTTCTGTTATAATTTGTGCAGTCTCAGTTTGTTGGGCGCCACATCCAATTTGGATGAAATAAATTCAAAAATTAAGTTAATAAGTTGTGTGCACAAATTACAAAAAAGGTTAACACTTTTGCCCCTTCTTACTAGTCAGTCTAAAACTCTCTCAAGGTATAGCAGGTTATTTGAGAAATGAGAAATAAGGGAGAAATAAGATAACTTGCTGTTTTGATCAAATAAAAGATGTTATTAATGTAGAATAAGTTTCTATTGATTCAAATAAACAATAATCGCTTTGGCGCCAAATAAATACAAGTAAATGTTAACAAATAATTCAGATCGAAATCTGTACCAAATAGGTTTACAAATGAAATAATCAAATAAGTCGAAGATTCTTCTTTCTTCCTTCTTCTGTATGCTTAATGATGCATTACCATGAAGTCTTTTCGTTGTACTAATTAACTAGTTAAATTTTATACTGAAATGTTTATAATCGTTGCCTTGAAATTAAAATAAAAAAATGTTTTGTTATTGATATATGATATAAACGATCATTCTACGCCCTGTATATAAAATGTTGAGGACCACTTTGTAATTATAAATGATAATGTACGATACCTTGCTTATCCATGATACAATGAACTTATAAGATATGATACTAAGGAGTCTCAATTGCGTTCGGTTCTGCGCATGACGTCACGCGGTAAGGAGACGCGACTTTATTTAAAAATACAGGTATGGAAATTATATGGCAAATAAGACCAAATAATGAAAATTAGTGATTATTTTTTACTTTAAATCACAAATATTCTGCGTCATAAGGCAGAAGTACTTTATTTTCGAAATTAAGTATTTATATTTACAGCTTTTTACGCAGATTTCAAAAATATAAATAACTCAATTTCCAAAAAACAGAACTTACTGCCTTCTTCCTTATGACGGCAGTATTGAAATAAAACACATTTAGTAATAAGATTATAAAATAATATATATTTAATAATATCCTAAAAAAGAAACGGTTTACCACAATAAAACATGTCATAACTTTCAATGAAAAGAAAAAAATCTAAAAGCATACATTTTAAAATTTCAGAAATTAAATGAAGACCTACATTTTATTTTATAACTATTTAATTTTACAAACTACATTAAGCCCTAAATTTTATTTTATACATTGTCGTGTTTTTATTTATTTTCTTCACTACAAACCAAATAAATTCCCTTACGGTTGATGTTTTGGTCACCAATCAAAAGATAATTTATATGAAATTTTTATAGTTAGCTATAGATCAATTTAATCTACAAACGTCAATGAAATATTTACAAGTAAGCGTTTGAACAAATAATTGTCTCAGGACCGTATCCAGAGTTGTTATAAATCGAAAAATAAGCAAATCATCAATGAAGTCGAAGACTTAAATATATTATAGGTAGCTGTTTCAACTTTAAACACAATTTTTTTATTTTAATAATCTCGTTTCGCACTCTTTCCAATAGTGCATTTCTGTAGCCAACAATTTTCGTCTATTAACTGCACTAAAATCCCACACTTCTGCGCACTTCCATAATTTTATTTTATAACTTTAAAAATTTTATGAGCAATTGTTAAATCAGATGCGCTAGTAATGTCTAAAAGCTTCTCAATGACATTTTTGTTAATTTCCTTGCCTTCGATTATAAAACCACTATCAACAAAATGATTCCTAATTAATTTAACGAGGTGAGGGACATCGGCAAATACATAAATTCTATGTTTGTTCGCAGGATTTTAAACCAGGTTTTTTCTGGGGTTATTTCCAATTGATTATGTAATGATCTATTCCCTCCCCCAAGATCACTGACCATACCCACAATTTGGAAACCTGTAAAAATACAACGATTAAGAGCAGTTAGGTACATGGTTTGTTATTATTACTCACCGGAATTTTCAACATAATTTATGATTTCAAATAAAAGATCCTTAGTCGTTTTACAATCGAGGTCATAAAATATTGGTTGTTTCCAATTTGAAAATAATCCTCTCAGCATGACAACTTGTGCATAGCTTGATGGCTTTAATGTTTCATCGTTAGCCTTGTCATACAAGTGATTTTGCGAACTTTTATTTCATCGAATGACAACACACATACTTTTTCCATATTGTTCGTCTCTTGCAGTTTGATCACATTAAATACTGGTCTTTACGGCTGCAAGCTATTTTCCAAGCCTTACAAAGTCCTGGGTCAGTCGGAAAGCGGAAAAACATCACATCACCTTTTTTATAATTTTTGGCTCCATCATCCATATTACAACCAAATATTGCACACCGCATTATTAATGTAACGTAAATTACTGATTCACCACAAAAAACGAGCAAAAACAATAACACAAAACTGAAAAAATTCAGCTACAACAACTAAAACCGTTATGCGTTCGGAGTTACGTACCACAACAACACTTACTTACTTACCATATGACGTGACGTTTAAACAAGATGGCGCAGGACCTGCGTAATATCATACCTGGTAAATTTATTATATCATGTTGCTTATCAGCTATTCCTAATATTCACTTTGCGGTGTAACGCAGGCCTTATGTTGTCATCCCTCAGTAAGCTGTTGAAGTGTTGGTAGTTGATGTGATGCGCACTGCACGTGATTTTTAAAAAAAGGACTTGATTTCACTGTATTTAAAATAATTTTCACCAAATATTATTTTATTTAACGACGTTTTGCAGGTAAGTGAACAAATAAACCACTTGATAATTATTAGATATCGTATAAATTGAGTTGTCGTTTTACTATCTTCATTTTATTGAATTTCAACTAACGTTGCCATGTTGGATTTATGTTGAGCTGATAACATTTATTAAAAATCTGGATCTCGTTGAAAAATCGACTGCATTGCTTGAAAGCAAAACTTCAACTAAAGTCGATGCGCAAATGTCCATTTTTCGTGAATTTTCGAATTGCTAGTCAAATTTCGAACATTTTTGGAAAAATTTTGTTCACCCTAAAATATTTTTATATGCTGCTGAGCTTCTTTATAAAATCAGACGTTGTTTGCACTAATTATTTCTTTGTTCTGTTCACATTAGCTGAATTAACATTATATTTCAGAATATATATTGGCCGTTGACGTTTTATCTCTGGAGAAATCTCGAATTTCTTGCAATATTGAACCTTACGTTATTACACAATTTCCGTACACAATTTTATGATAACCTTATAGATGAATACATGGTCGAATTTTTGGTATAATTCATTTTTCACAGAATATGTTTTTCACAAAGATATTTAAGTTTCTATTTAACAAATAATAGGTTAGGTTTCACATGTAAACAAATTTACAAAATTAACTCATACTAAATTAATTGATTTATTTTGGAGATTTTTGACTTGACAAATCTTAAGATGAATGTTTATAGCAAGCTTTAACAGTATCTTTCAGTCTTGGACGATTTTATTGAACTCATGGTTTATGAAAATGAGGTGGATATTGAATGTCGGAAATTAAATGTTTCACGAAACCTTGTATTTCCTTTATCGAGGAGTCTCATGTTCTATCATAGTGCCATAACAGACTGTAGTAAGATGGTTTAACTTTTAAAACATAGCAATATGTATAAAACAAACTAATTTAATTCGCATAAAAAGGTAGATAAATAATTGATCGGTACAAATAGCACAACAAATCGCACAACACAAAAAGATAAGATAATCAATAATATTCAATATGATAATCGTAGCTATGCGATCCTCGCACCGAATTTTGTGAGAGAATGACCATCTTCACCGTAAAAACTTGCCTTTATCCTTTGGTTACCATAGTCCTAAAATGTTTACATCTGTTTCTAACGGGGCATTCTCAGAATTAGTTCACATATTTTTTACGGTTTTACAAGGGTCGAATATTAAAAACATTTTTTAGAAGGTGCACTTTTTAGGAAATCCCAATATATGACTGTAATGGTGACGAATTGGGCACCAATCGTAACAATCCATTGGAAATCTTATAAAATCTTTATTTTGAAAATTCGTTTGAAATCACTGGGAGTTTTAGGAATTTCGAATCCCATGTAATGTACATACATTTTTCGATATATTCCTCTCCTCGGTTATTATGTTTTATTTAATTAATACAAGTAACAGGTATTGCAAATCAATATATTTTTATAAAAATATAACCATTAAATTTACCAATTTTCCGACACCAACATTTTCTTCTTCTTCATATTATAGGACAATGTCCTGTTTTTTCCATACTGCTCTCGCACTCCTTTAGGGCTTGCTATCCTGTGATGATGATGTCCAACTTTCGTACCACCTCTTATGTGGTCTACCGGGTAATCTTCTAGTCTTATGGTATTGCACCCCTCTGGAAAGTCTTCCTTCTCTTATTCTCTCAACATGGTCCCTCCACCATTGTCGCCTATCTCTGACCCATCTGACCACATCCTGTATATTACATGTTTCGCGCATTCTTTCACTTCTGACCCTGTCGCGAAGACTGATATTGGTGATGGATCGTAAAGTTTTCATTTCAATTATTCTAGCATTTGTTTGGTTTTCGACGTATAGACTCTTCTTTCTTCTGCATATGTTAACATTGGTCTTACGCGGGTCTTTATGCAAACTTTACTTTCGATATTCATATGTTTTTTTTCCATATGTAATCCCGAAGGCAGCGTGAGACCATAGCCGCTTTTATTGTTTGCATTTTTACTTCTTGGGCGGTGTTATTGCTGCTTGATATGTTGACACCAAGATAACGTGTCAGCATGACTTGTTCAATTAATTTTCAATATATTTTAAAATTCGCGGGGTTAGGAAAGAGGGGATAAGTCTGTTTTGGCTGTTTTCAGTAGAATGACTTAAAGTTTACGTAAATCAGACAAACAGTTAAGAGTTTTGAGATATTATTTGTTAAATACGAAATTTTATCATTTTTCTGATGTTATAGTTATTATTAGTTTTTAAATTTAGTATATTAATTAAAATAAATTAAATTTATAACTTGATCAAAATATAATAATAAAATTATTCTCTTAAAAATATAACCAAGTTAATGAAAACTTACTTGAAAACCATAATTGCAAAAAATCAATTTTTTGTGATAGAAACATTCACAAATTAATTTGTTTCACCTTTATTTAAATTTAAATGTTAATAATTTCTCGCAAATAACGTTCGAAGATGAGGTAAAACTATCATAGCCTCGGAAAGCCATTGTGATGGAAATAAGTTACATAGTTGAAAATTTGGTATGTATTGTGATGTTCTGTTTATCATATGGGGGGGGGGGTCTGTTGTAATTGGGTTAATTTCTGGTAGAATGCTCATGACTAGATATTCAGACAATGGATCATTATGACATTTAGAAATTTACACCTGAATCTTCCTGGTACTTCCGAATGATGAACTGCTTGCATCAACAATCTGAAATACAACAAGCGTAATTTTTGTATACACAAATATTTCGAAAGAATGTAAAAGAAAAAGCAAAAGAGGGTTTATTTGTTTTATTTTAAGGAAGTCTTGGGAAGAAATTAAATAAAATTAATTTATTTGTAAAAGCATAGGTAATTAATAATGATAAGTGTGTGCGTTAAAACAAATTAGTGCACGGGCTTATAAACAATTTTGGTGGGATATGAAATGGATAAGGAAGCGTGTGAGGATTCAGAATACGTCCGTGGAGACGTAAATACGTAATTTTGAAGACAGTTGAATTTTGGAAATTGTTTTTAATAATTTACTTATAAAGTTGGGAATTATTAATAGTTGATTGATGATTCATGAAGTGTATGAAGTGATAAGAAGATTGAGAAAAGTTTGGATCGATATTTTGAAAGATATTTGGAAATTTTGGTGACCGCTGACAAATTTCATATGGTTACGTTTTTTGATGGTTATGTTACTGATTATTAGAAAATTATTGAAGATTATCATTTTATAGACTTACCTGAGCGTTTATCCTAAGAGACGAAGAAATTCAATTCATCATCAATCCTGTTTGGAATTTTCATGGTATGGAAATTGGATCCAATCGCATAGTCATCTCCACGCTGATTGTTCTGCTACATATCCTACACATCGATGGTGCACGACGATATAGACTTCGGTAAGCAAAATTTGTGTCGACGAATTTTAATAACATTTAACAATAAAATAACCAAGTTCGCGCGTGAATTTAAATACGGGGGGATTTATAAACGTTTCTTTAATTATTTCTGTAAATTTAATTTGTTCCTATTTAATGAAAATCAATCTTTTGTTTTTTAATAATTATATTTGTTTAATAAACTACAATATTTTGTTTACAAATAATTACTTTTGATTTAATTAATTCTACAGCAGTGAAGACAAGATTAAGCAGGTGTAAGATACAATAAGTTTATTATTTTTCTTTTCTGCAAGGTTACTAAATTAAGGTGACTTACATGAGCATTTTGACCAAATTGATGGACCCAATTTTCGACCCGAAATAACGAGTTTTCATGCAGGCTAGTCGAGGCATAATTAAATTAAGTGCCATTAATATTCTCCCGCTATATAAATCAAACTTTGAGCTTTTACAGTAGCAATACATGGCAGTATACTCCAGAAAAGTTAATTATCGGTAGAAATTTACGCACCCAAATACCACAATTTATCCACCCATGCCTCACTTTTAGCCTGTGTACTACTGGTACCATAACTTCTCCATCAAACTCAGAGGTACCATTTTTGTTAAAATATTTATTTTGCTCAGATTTATCGAAAATAAAGTTTTTCATAAAATGCGTCTTTTAGGAGATAATTGCGAAAAACCACACATATTCGCCCTTTAGGGGTTCGTATTTTATGACGTTTTTTTGGCATTAAATTGTACCGCACCTTGTATACTCGAGCAGGGTGCGTATATAAACTGGTAATTTTGAAGGTAGGGAGTTGGAAAGATTTTACCACACAGCAGAATTTGTGCAGATTATTTAAAATATTTAGAGCCTTCATTAGCCATGCAATAAAATAATAACTGCAAAGACCGTAAAATCCGATGTAGTACTTTAAATGGAAAACTTTATCTTTTCTGGTCGATGGTTACATATTAAAATGAAAATTTGATATAATTACAGGGTTAACTTTTATTTATTTGGAGCCACTTTGGGGAACATCAGGATATAGCCTTGCTACAATCTATATAACCTTAGTTATAAATCAGAATATACAAATTAAAAAATGAAGGATTTGAATAAATTATTATTAATTTGTAAATTCGTTTATTTTAAGTTTTGTACAGCCGATATTTTCACTTCAAGTTCAAGTTCCAAATAATTAACTGTTAGTTACAGTTACCATAATTCTTGAAGTTTTGGAACAAGATCTTCAAGTAATTCTACTTGTTCTTCTGTTTTATTTATTATACCTATTGTCATGTTCTGTTTATAAGAGATGGGGGGTCTGATGTAATTGGGTTTAATTTGTGATAAAATACTCATTACTTAATATTCAAATAAAGGACCATCATGGTATTTAGATAGTTACACCTAAATCTTCTTGGCACTTCCGACTGATGAACTGCTTGCATCTATCCAATCTAGAAATACAACAAAAGTAATTTTGTATACACACATATTTGAAAAAAAATTTAAAAAGCAAAAGAAGGATTAGTGGTTTTATTCAAATAGAATTTGGGAAGAAATAAATTGAATAATATTAATTTATTTGTAAAAGAGTAGGATAGCTAAAAAAAAGTGTTTTGCGTTTAAAAAGAATCTAGTGCGCGGGCTTATAGACGATTTTTGGTGGGATGGAAGATGGATAAGAAAGCGTGTGGAGAGAAGCGAACGATCCGCCAGAGAGTAAAGACGGATTGTTGAAATAGTAAATTTTGAATATGGTTTAATAAAATTTTTGTAAGTTTGAATTTGTCAAATGTTGATGATCCATCAAGAGTATAAATAAGCGTTTCGATTGGTTATTCAATGGTATTTTGGAAAATTTTGGTGACCGCTGACAATTTTTTTATGGTTATGTTGTGAGATTGGGAAATTATTGAAGATTATGAATTTATGGACTTACCTGAACATTTATCCAGTAATCCGAGGAAAATAAATCAATCGTTAATCTTGTCTGGAGTTTTTCCTTGTATAATTGGATCCAATTATACAATCGCTTTCACGCTGCCTGTTTCACTCCACATCGATGGGACCCGACAGTATAGACTTCGGTAAGCCAATTTTGTGTCGACAAAGTTTATTAAAATCTATCGATAGACAAAATAAGTTCGCGCGTGATTTTAAAAATGGGGGGTTTATAAACTTTTCTTATGTAATAGTTGTAAATTTAATTTGTTCCTATTTATGAAAAATCAGTCTTTTGTTTTTAATGATTATATTTTGTTTAATAAATTACAATATTGTGTCTACAAGTAATTACATTTATTTTTGATCTAACTTTATACAGCAGTGAAGTACAGATTAAGCAGGTGTAAGGTACAATAAGTTTAATTTTTCGTTTCATTGAGGTTACTAATTTAAGGTAGCTTATATGAGTATTTTGACCACATAGATGAACCCAATTTACGACCCTTAATTTTGAGTTTTCGTGCAAAGCTAGTCGGAGCATTACTGAATTAAGTGCCATTATTACTCCCCGCTATATAAGTTAAAATTTGATTTTACAGTAGCAAAACATGGCACTATATAATATCGTCAATACTTTATATGCGAGCACGAAATTAAAATCACGTAGAACTTCGTATATTATGAATCTTTGAAATGTTTTTGCAGCATTTCTTAATCTAAAATATATGGGAAATTACATTTTTCTTTATATAAAAATAAGCAAATATTTTAAATTAACATCCGAAAAACTATCCTATTATTATTATCCGATATTGTTAATAGTACATAAACCTTGCAATTTATAATAAAAAATGCGTTTTATTTTCGTAAATTAAAAAAATATATTTATTTTTGCTTCAATAGGAATCACATTATACCTATTCCTTCTTTATGGAAAAAAATGTAAAGGACAAACAAACAAAATGAGTTCAACTTTCAGCAAATAGTATACATCCAATTTATTTATTGACGTAGATTGGTGCCCTTGTAAGAAACGTTTGAAATAAATAATTTTCAGTTTAATTAAAAATTAATTTTTAAATTTGTATGTCTTGGATATTTATTAAGTACGTACATAGAAAAAACCTTAAAGATTTGATCGAATTAGCGTTTGATCATTAGTATTTTTATGTAATAATAATTAATGACGTTAATTCAATGTTACTAAATTTTAAAAAAATAATTATTTAATTAAACTAATAGAATAATGTCTAAAAGTACGTTTAGAGGTGGATAATAAATTGAAGGATAAATATTCTTTTTCGTGTAGGTCCAATCTATTACACGAAGCTAGGAAACCCTCCTGAGCTCTAGTGGATATAAATTATCAATTCCATCAGCTAGTAGGAGCGGTACCGAGACGTCAAACCTGACAGACATTTATAAATATCGTTTACAAGAAATGACTGAAATAGAGCTTCCTTTCCATTTATTAAAGTTCTTAGCAACCAGTATGAACAGATGCATTTCCTATTGCTCGAGAGAAGTAATTCATTCTATTTTATTTTCTTGCTAAAATTCAACTAACGACACATTTACATTTATCAAGTAATATAATCAAAATCGTTAAAATAAAATTTCGGAACTTTTTCCAAAAATTAGGCTTATTAAAAATAACAAGACCCGAAGATAAAATATAAATGATCAAGATTTATTTCGCTCGGTAAATTTTTTAAGTTTACGTGCATATATTGTAAATAAGAAAAAGAAGTAGCTACGTTATTATTTGAATAATGCGATACTTTCCGAGACAATCGATAAAATGAGGAAAATTTAACAGTAGTCAATTAGCTTCGTAAACTGAAGGGTCATGTTATTGTCTGCACACTAATGATGAATCATGTTTTATCTAAATTGAGGTAATGAGGTCTTACTTCACCAACAATCAACATCAAAATCAACTTGAAACTCGACTGAAATTAATTAGACACTTTTAATTTTTTAAAACTTACTCACAGTATTGTTTAATGCTTCCAATTACTGTCCTTAACGATGTGACCAAATTACAAACTTTTACAAGTAGTTTCCAAAATGGAAATTCATCAAATCATAGGGATTATTAATTAAAATGAAAAATTATTTTGTCCCTTTACTATATAAATTAACTTGAATTGTTAACTAAATAGGAAATGTTACACCTTCCAAGTCTTAGATCTTGATAAAATTGTGAAAGGTAATTTTTCAAGTTAAAAAAATTTCCATATTTTTTTTGCCACATTTTAAATTGTTTTCGCGTTTTTGTCTGATGATGAAAATTATCGGTCAACTACCTTTCTTTTCTTAATTTTTAAATGGAAACAGTACATGTTGGGAATCATTGAAAAGTTAATTTTCTTCATTACAGGAATCATAAAAATGTAGTGGGTTACCTAATAAAATTCTGGAGAAAATAGAAAAGTTTCTAATAGACCATTTCATTTTAGCAAAACTCATTGGCGCATGCGTCAAATCAGCTGACGATTTTCGAACCAAGTGTGCATATGTCCATATAACGTAGTGGTAATTATTTAATCATTTATTGTTAAAATGGAGCATAAATTGAATAAAAAACGTGTTGGTGCCATTAAACATTGTGTTTAGTGTTAAAAAAAAACATTATTTGCTGCAATATTTGGATTTTTTAATGTTGCTCCAGTCACTTAATTTGACTTGTCTATGGGGTATATCACTAGGGGCACTCATCTTGGGCAAAATGGTGGTAAAAAATATTGTTTAAAACCTAATAACACAAAACTATAACAAAATATCTAAGACGATATTAGCATGCGTTTTAACGTAAAAGTTTTGACATGGTTCGAAAAACAAACATCAGCTGTTGGCTTCGCGCAAGCGCTCTCGTTGCGTGAAATGGTCTATTGCCGTCCATTTAATGCTCGACACTAAGCAAATTTAGCGACAGCTTCTTGTATTGCACACATTGATAAAACTTATACTGTAATTCTTCCCATTTCGTTTCGACTTTTTTTCATAACTCCATAGAACATACTCCACACATAAAGTGCTAAAAATCAACAAGTTCTTTCCTTATAAAATTAAAATTTACCAACAACTTAGCGACAACGATTTTGATAGAAGAATCGAGTTTTGTGAACTGATGTCCCAGAGAATTTAAGATGACCTAAATTTGATAAAAAATATTTGTTTCAGCTACGAATTAAGTTTTCATTGAATGAATTTGTCAAGAATAATGGTCGGTTTATACTAAAAAAGTAACGTAACGGAATACAACGTAATAATATAATGTAAGAGATGCACTTATGCACTGCGGACTTTTGTCTTTGTCGTTGTCTGACAACGACAAAGACACAAATATGGAAGTGCATAAATCCATCTCTTTTATTTCTTAAATGTTAAATTACGTTACGCTAAATTTTTAGTATAAATTGACCATAAGATGGAGCACTACCACATAATACATTAAATGTACGACTATGGTTGGATGAAAAATTTCCTAGCAAGCCCGATTGTATGGGTGGTATGGGCGCTTGATTTTTTCCTTTGAATTCATTTGAAAACGGTAGTTTACAAAACTCTTACCGAAAATCTTCTAGAACTGAAAATAGGGTTAACCTAAGAATGTAGGCGGATTAGTCCAGAAACATTGCAGGAAGTCATGAAGAGTTCCAAAATAGGTTTTGGAACCTATTTTGTTTGGCTAATAATGAAGAGTTTGAAAATGTAATTTCATGAATTTTCTAAAATTTTAATCAGTTCAGAATAAAATCATATTTTGTTTCAATTTTAAATTTTTACCTCTAACTTACTAAAACAGATTCGCTAAATCCTATATTTTTAACATGGACTTCTTGCTCCTTTAAAATCATATCTTGCAAGGTAGAGGGTGCTATTTAAAATTTAAAAGTAGTGATAGCTGGAGGGAGGGGGTTCAAGTTAAAATTAAACAGTATGATATCTTTTTTTTTTCTCGAAGTTACGCAAAAATGTTTATTTCGACTGGCTATACCCGGTAATGTAAAAGTATGTATATTTTAAAATCAAAAAGATCAAGAAATATTAAAGTCAGTCTATTATTACTTTTATATTGTCTTTTTCCAAATATTCGCAAACTTGTTGTGTAACGCCAATTTAAAGTTAAAATTTAATATTAAACACTTGGCATAAAACATTCAAGAAGGTCAATCGCGTTTATGAATGAAATTTGTATAAAATTTAGTACTTAGTACTAATAACATAAAATTTTATTTGAAAGTGGAAACAGTTTTAATTATGGAAATATAAATAACAGAGGGGGAATTGCTTTGATTATGGAAAAGGGTGTAGATTAAAAAAATTAACAGGTTACTTGTGATAATGTAGACAACTTGTAACTGACTATGGCGAAAAACAACGTTGGTGTTGTTGTCGGGCACCAGGTGAAGTTAATAAAATAAAATAAAGTGATTTTATTACATCACCCAAAATGGATAAAGGATAAACAAAAGTTGATTTCGACATGTTTAAATTTTGAAGTCTAGGATACAATACAAAAATATAAAACATACAAGAAACAAAGGTGGGAATTACAGTCGTTTTCACGACTGCATGAGCTGAAGAGGAGTCGTCACAATTTCCAACTTTTGATTTTCAAAATTTCTTAATAATATGTTAATTTTGTTTATATTTGGTTTTTCTGATGTGTCAGCCTGAATTGTTCTATTTTTTGCCTCTCATTTTCTATATCTTCAGTCGACCTAATACAGGTAATTTGCATCTGGAGAAGAGCAACCAGTCATATGGAGCCAAGTCACGTGACCATGGATCTCAAGGAATATGGTAATGATTGAGTTTCAGGCCCAAAAATACAAACAACCAAGGATTTTTGTCAGTGTCTCTGACAGTCCCTTGATGAATATCTACCACCATTTTTTTAACTTTACCTGAAGTTCGGCTGTAGTTGTTGATGAACGAGGCTGTTCATCTTGTACCTACCACTTCCTGGCATTATTTGAACATTTTATACCATTCGAATGCTCTTGTTCTCGATTAACACTGATCACTGAATGCTTTTTGTAACATTTGAAATGTCAAAGAAATTTCGCTGGAAATGCAAATAATTTAACGGAAATTTGTTAATCCGAAAATTTAAATATTGCAAAAATAGAGGAATAATGATGCTTTTATTACGAACAGCTGTAATTCGTAAACAAATTTTTATTTATTATTTATTTCGGGATATTTAGTACATCTTTGTTGCCAATAATTGTTTTTTTCTTTTTTAATTTCTCTTCTAAGTTCACTGTTCTTTATTCTATTTGCTTCTTGTTTTGTATTGTTTTGCAGCCTAACCATTTATTGTATAAATTTGCTTTTTCTTGAATTAATGTTTCTACGTCTTCCGTGAGCCAAGGTGGTTTCTTCCTCTTTCTGGTCCCATCGTATACTCCCAGAGCTTGTGTTGCCGCTTCTTGTAATGCACTTTTTATGTTTGAGTACTCTATTTCGATGTTATTACTTTTACTTCTCTTTTTCAGTTCTTCTCGCAATCTATTTTGATATAGATTTTTAACACTATCTTGATGTAGTACGTGTAATTTGTCTTCAAATAGATAGCCTAATAGGGGGTTCGAGATCGACGGAGGTATGGAGGTGTATAAAGAGATTGAAAGTAAATAATATGAATACTGTTAGCGTAGGTATTGATATGGAAAAATGGGAAAAGCATTATAAAGAAATTTTGATAGAGAGTAGATCGCAATTTTCGGAGAGTTCACAACCTTCAAGAGGAGAGAATGACCACCCCACAGAAAAACATACCGACAAAATAACCGCAGATGAGGTTAAATTAAATATAATGGCAATGAAAAATGGCAGATCTGCAGGGCCGGGTGGAGTACATATTGAGCTAATTAAGAATGGAGGAATAGGGTTATGGGAGAGAATTGCACAATTCATGGAGAACTGCTGGAAAAGCTATAAAGTACCGAAGGAATGGAAAACATCTTACATCGTTTCAATTTTTAAAAAAGGCGACAAGAGAGACCCGAGAAACTATCGGGGGTTGAGTATCACTAGCACCTTGAGTAGAATATTTAGCAAAATCTTACAGTGTAGGTTAAGAGAAGAAGTAAAAGGAAAAATTGGAGAAGATCAAAGTGGCTTTACCCTAATTTGAGAAAGGAAATCAAGTCTGGATAAAAGAAAATTTTTGGATAACCTTAGTTACCAAAAAGTAAACAACGTTTTTTTTTAATACCGGTGTCCCAGAAGGAGGATGTGTTTGAATTCGTCTCCCGAAAAAGGAATAGTTAAAAGATCCAAGAGTGGGAAGAGGTTTCCCCACTAATTTAATTGAGGCATTTGTTGTGTGGAGTTGATTTAAGGAACAATTGGAATTGGAATAATTAAGTACCAATTAAAGAGGAATTATTAAATTGGATATAATTGGATATAATTTGAATTGGATATAATTATTGGATATAATCAGATATAATTTGAATTGGATTTGGATTGGATAAAATAATAATAATGTTGGTCAAAGAACAGGATGTAAGATTCATATCCTTCCGAATCTAATAATTAGCGGTACCGCTAGGCGACGGTCTTATTATAAGTTCTCAGTTGATCTTTCTCTATTGAAAATGTGCTAATTTTTTTATTTTCCTATATTTTTTTCTCAAAAACGTATTTTTTCTGTTTCTCTATAATATTTTTTTCGAAAATATATTGTTTTTCTATATTTTTAGTTTGAAAATCTGTTAGTTTTTCCATTTTAAAATATCGTCTGCTTACTGGTAAAACCAGGTAACTGACATAACCATAGTTTTGAGATAATAGCGTTTGAAAGTTTGACGTTTAATAACTAAGCAGTATTAATATGTATTGTGTTGTAATTTATTTCTAAGAAGGATTATAGTTTTAGCAATGTCATAATACTTTAAATTAATGTGTAAGTCCCCTTGCCCCTTACGGGGGTCAAGGGGGCGGATACCCCTTTGCGAGGCGCGGAGCGCCGAGTTTTTCATACGGCATAACTTTCGAACGGGGGGAGGTATCAATTAACTTGTTTTACCAGTAGAAAGAGCGCAAAAAACTTAACATGCCGATATATTTAACTCAGTTTCGAAAATTTTGCAGTTACTTGGTTTTACCAGTAAGCAGACGATATGTGCAATAATCGTGGTGGCTGATCCACTGTTAACCGTAGGCCGATCCAATGTGGACCACCCCTGGTCAACACTGAATCATTATGCACTTAAAATTAAATATTTTTTTCATAGTTTGCTTGTAATACAACTTAGTTTAAATTAGAATATTTCGATAAGATTATAGCCCATGTTACTCTACCCAAAATTTCAATAAACTTCATGTATTATTTTTCAAGATATATGGGTTTGAAAAATTGGTGATCCACTGTCGACCACCCTACCCTACATTAAACTTGTATAATACCTTAGTAATAATTTATCATACAATTAGAAATTGTTTACCCGATCCTCAATCTCCACCTCTCTCTATTGGCGGCATCTTCTTCCTTTAAGTTCCTCATTGCCATAACTCTTCTAAGA
The DNA here is from genome assembly GCA_932274525.1 of Podabrus alpinus. Taxonomy (NCBI): domain Eukaryota; kingdom Metazoa; phylum Arthropoda; class Insecta; order Coleoptera; family Cantharidae; genus Podabrus; species Podabrus alpinus. The sequence continues at coordinate 57,714,255 of OW026457.1, read as the reverse complement.
ACTTCGACGCTTTCCATTCTTCTATCTTCTTGGGAGTACCCACTTAAGCAACCTCTTTGGCCATCTGTTGTCCTCCATTCTTAACATATGTCCAAACCAACGCAAACCCCGCTTCTCAATTCTTTGGATTACTTCTTCCTTTGCTTTCATTTCAGATCTGATCTGTACATTTCTTACGTGTTGTAATCTGGACACTTCATCACAGGTAGTCCATGTCGACTGCCATTAGCCTTCTTTGCATGTTCACATTTAGGCTCCAAACTTCACATCCATATCAAAGAACCAATTCGAACCATTCCGACTCTTTCTTATTTTGATCTGAAATATGGTTATCTCGCTACAAGGAATTCTATGCTACCAGGATCTTTCTACTTTGTTGAATTCGATTTATAACTTCTACTGTCCCCAGTACTTCCTTATTGATAGTGGCTCCCAGATATTTAAACTCCTCCGCCTGTTTAATTTGAACCTTGTCATTGATTAAGATCTAAAATTTTTCTTCAGTGTTAACTGCAAGATATTCTGTCTTTTTAAGATTTATTTGTAGTCCCCATTGTTTATACTCAGTGTCTAGTCTCATTATCATGAAATGCAGGTTATAGGTATAAGTCCTGCGCTACCATCAGGGTAGGAATACCCATGCCTTCACAGTTTTCTTCCAGTTCTGTAAAGTGTTCTCAAAGTATAAGTTGAACAATAATTTCCGCTTTTCTCTGTTCTGTAAAACTTCGATCAGTATGAAAGCATTTGGTGTAAAACTTACTAACCCAATTTCACACATTGATCAATAGATTTTTCAAGAATTCCGGAAATAGGCTATCCACTCCGCAAGCTTTACCATTTTTTGATGCCCAAGAGCGACATTAATTCCTTCAAGTGTAACATCACAAGCATAGCCAAAAGATTTACAGGACTTTCTTTTGTATTTTTGAAAATACATATTCAGAAACAGGAACCTTAGACATATGTACATATATCTAGCAAACGTCTTGAAAACAATTTAGGATTAAGAGGGAATACAGGTTCTTGTAGAGCTGTAGCAACTCTTAATTTTCGGAGTAAATCGCAGGTCCTCTTGGAAGAGTGTGAGAAATTCATTTTTAGACCAGTTCCGTCCAACGCGTATTATGTGCAGCATTAAGTGCCATTAATAGATGTGACCCAAGAACAGGCGAACCGAAAACTTGACCTTCATGCCAAATAGTTTCACATTTTACCGACCAGTTAGTTAGGTACATTTTTTTGCAGCACCAAGCACTACACCTGAAAATCGATTAAAATTCTATACTTCAGGGAAGAACCAACGGGTGTAACTGTTTACAGCTTTAGAAAAGCCAGACCGATTTTCCCGATTAAAATTCCATAGAGTAACTGGACGACGCTGACTATTTAGAAACTGATAGTAAATTGATTTTGAACGTGGTAGTGAATTATCCAGCGCATCAGTCGAAATGAAGCATATAAGTCAGGATTATAAACCCCATTCCACGGATCTTGCGTTAAAGGTTTGTTTTTATTTAGCATCAGAGACAAGGTGGAGAGTGTTTTTTAGTGACTAATTAATTAGAAAATCATTATTTTGGTTATTATTCGCTTAACTCCAAAGGATATGTAACTGATCCGTCCTGGTTTTCATCCTTTTTGTGTGTCTCGTGTAACAGCAGAATGTCTACATTTAATTTCAGCAAAATTTTACCCAGAAACATAACTTTTGCTTGTGATAAATTCCTCACATTAATTTTAAGAATCTTCAGGTCACTGGATCTGTATTCTAAATAGCTCGGATTATCCACGTTCATTTTGGTGGCACTTGTTAAAAACTCTCTACTCTGTACAATCGCTGGGAGATCTTCCAGAAAGATATAGGTCCAACGGCTTGACTGTTGACATTTTCCATGAATCAATCATTGGTTTCCCCATGTCATCAGCATCCGGGAAGACCTGCTAAGGGCTGGAGAAACAACTGCTGATCAGCATTCCAGGAGAAATTTTATATTTATCACACTTGATTTGTATAATTTTTATTTGGCATTTTTTCAGTGATCATTGACTCTGAATACGGCGCTAACGGTTGATGTGCATTGTGCTGGTTTTTTATTGGATCTATTCCTCAACTATAACTTTACAATTAAAATGAAAAAATAGAATGAAAATAAATTTATAACTTCTTTCAGATTATATAAACAAAGCACGAAATAGTTTTAAAACTGACTTAAAAGATATAGTAAAAAATAAAAGTGCTAGTTGATGTAAACACTTACAACACCTAAGAATTATAAAACCAAAAAAAGTTAGAAAAACTTGGAACGCCTTAAAATACGCTCTATATTTTGTGAAATATATTAATGATATCTCACATGAATATACAGTAAAAACTTTCTAAGTAAAAGGATTTTATTCTAAAATAGTATTATGAATAATGGAGAAGATGTAAGTAAAAAATGGGAAGTAGGTACAGTATGTTTAATTTAATTTATTTATGTAATAAAGACTTGTGAAAAGTATACATTAAATTTAACATTTATAGGAAAAATCGGAAATATTATACACTACAAAAGTTTTTCAATACGAAAGCTTTTAAGGTTGATCAAGTCACTCGATGTTTTCGACTGTGATATTTAATTTTGCAGGGACGTTCTCGTTGGGAAAATTCGATAAAAATAATTTTTTTAAATATACGTATAAAAAAATAATTGATAACCAAAAACGAAGTACTAAGTACCTATAAGTTTATGAAATTTATTAATCCTGTTTCTGTTTGGAACAGATAAAGGCGACGTCGTCGTTCGCCTTGAAAATATTGCATATTATTCCATTATTTGCGATTGAGGATTAAAAATCGCGAATAAACAAGTCATGATTGATGGTTTTCAGATTTACAGACTGCCTTCAACATCAATAAAGTGAACAAAGAAAGACCGGTTCGCGATCAAAATATGATCGGGTTTATAAGGGCGCGGACACGAAATAAACTGGCAGGTTCTTTGTCACAGACCTGCACCGAATCCCATAAATATCGGGCACTAGCCCCGAGCCCATCAAGATGCCACTAAAAGTGAAAAACGCTCTTTTCTTAAATCTGTTTTAGCTCTTAAAACAGAACGTAATATTTGAAATTTTCAAATATAAAACATGCTCGCTTACAAACGTAATATTTACTTTTATTACGTATATTCAATATTATGCAATTTTTACACCGGTAAAAGCATAACTATACTATATCGTTTTTTATGTGGGATTATTTTTGAATTTAGACTTTTAAATAATAAAAAGTAATTCAATGGAATTACTCTTTGAGCAATATAATAATATGTATAATTAAAAACTCGTGTAAAGTAATTCGAGATGGTTGAAAATTTTGTGTGCAATATAAAAGCCATGAATATGAATTTAGTACAATAGAAAACATTATTGGTTACTAAAAAGGTCGTGATAGTAGGAAATAGCGTTTCGATCATAACTCTATCAAGTCTGTGATCGATTCAAACCACTCTATCTGAACCAAAATTAAATTTCTAAAATACAAGTACTACACGTACGCATACATATTCAAAATGGTTCATCTCGTGCAATCGTGTACTTTTCCTAAAAGTAGTTTGAAATGGTAAGATTTGTGCTCGTATAGTAATAGCATTTGAGAAGATGCGAGACACCCACAATAGAAGTAGTGCATCTATTATTGTGGCTCTACGGATATACAGTGGCATTTCTTCAACGGATATGTGGATAAAAGAATGCTCCATCTCCGGAGTCTCTAAGGGCAACAAATGCGTGCAAAGCAAAAAAACCGCACATCACCATTTTATTTAAAATTCAAATAGTTTCAACATACATTAAGGAATTCATTACAACGATTGCAATTTAAAGAAATATATTATAGTAAATTTCGATTATTTAAGCCTAGCAAGGTAAATCCTCTAATTCGCTTTAGTGGCAATCGTTAATTGGTTTCCGGATTTTCTAACTGGTTTCGACGTTGTCGAATTTAATGAAATCCAATTAATTGGAATAGATCGAGATTACAATAGATCAGCACCTACTGTAGTTCTTAGATTGCTTCGACTGTTACACTTGTCGTAAAAAGGAATTTATGTAAACTGGATATCGAACTTTGTCTATTTTCAACCACGATATATCCACACTATACCGAGTCAGCAAATCGTATTTCTAGTTTGGTTTAAACATTCATTACAGGTGTACGCCATTATCATGATATCGTGTAAATGACAGCCAGATTGCTTTAGATTACGATAGGACTAAACCAATAGAGAACTCAAGAGGTTTTCAATCTTACAGGTAAGCGGCTGCATCTTGTTTATTCTACAAGATATTGGCAAGTTCACTTTATCAGTTTGAAATGACTACTCGAGCATAAAACAATTTGCAGTTAACTTTGTTCTAGACGTTTAAAAGAGATTTTTAATTTATAGTTAAAACGAAAATCTATTATATTGTTAAATCCCTAAGCGCGCAGGAAGCGAGTTTATTTATTTTCTAATTTGTTACAATTATTTTATCTAATACCTAGTACTTCCTTGCTAAATAATTTCAAATTGTTAAAAGAATTATAATAATAATTTCAGTTCAAGTTGATAAGCTGGATTATCAACCCATTAGTAGCCAAGTAAGCGTGCTATACACATAGAAATACACCCGGAGAGCTACACAAAGGCGCGTAATCGATGTATTTATTTGTAGAGCAAAACAGCAAAAAAGTTAGAAGAATATAACATTTTTAAAATCCAAAATCACATTTACCAAGACAAAGTTTCCTCTTTAAATAGTAGTTATAATAGATTAAACGTATGGTTTGTAAAAAGGGCCGTAAAATAATACCTAACTCTTTGTTAAATATTTAAAACTCTCCGTTACCTTCATTGCCTTGTATCTACTCGATCCATTAATAATTTAATAATTACATAATAAACATAAAATCGATATGTAAGTACAATCTTTGCGTAAAATAAGAGACGTTGACTGAAATATTGTCAAAATGTCCGACCCTAAGCGTTCTTTTGGACATCTAGGAAAACTGTGACATTTTAGTCAATATTATATTTACTTTTTCTAGATGGGCAGTGGTGGACCTAATTTGATTATAAAGTAAAAATTAAGTATACAGAATGTTCCGCGATGCAATGTGAATATAATAAATTTAATCCGATGTAATATCGAAGTAAAGGTGGGTAAAAATTCAAAGATCGACATTTTCATGTAAGTATTGAACAGTTAATTATTTTACAATGGGCTAAGGCCAGTCCACAAGTGTTTTATTGCGTAAAAAATGGGGACAAGCTGGAATACATTTTATTCTCTTAGGACCTCGAGAAAGATTTACTAATTTTACATCCTCTAGCGACCTCGGATAGTGCCACCACAGAGGAACAACCACGCGAAGAATGATATTTTTTGAATATTCGGGAATATCTCAGTTTGAGTGCACTTTAGAGCAAAATGTGAAGTTATGGAACGTAAAGCACACTAAATTGTCTAAAGAAAAGGACTCATAATTTTTTCTTGTTAATCGAACGGTTACAGAGTTTTTTGTATTGTAAGGCGAAAATGATATCTCTTTTATCAGTGCATGTCTGATGAGTTGAATCCCGATAATTCAAGGTAACAGCGAAACTGCAGTCACATGATAAGATGATGGCGATTAATTAATTCACAACTTGAATGGATGGAGTTATTCGTTTATAAATTTTCTAAATACTTTTACTGTAATAAAGACTGTAATAAAAGTCGTTTCTATCGACCAGAACGCATTAGAAATACTTTATGTATTATTTAATTTGTTTAGAAGTTTTTAGTTAATTCATCTTTATGATAAACAAGAGTTTCCATGGGATATTAACCTTCCGGAACTCGTGCCGTTGTAATTTATACAACAGACTCACTATTTTGTAGGAATTTTTAAAAAGCAGAGAGAAATTATAGCAAAGCCTTGTATTCCTCAATTCATTCCTGCTGAATCATATTATCATATTGCTATGTGCGAAGCCTCCACTACTAATAATACCATACGTTGGGCTAGCCAAATTGCTGTGTGGGTCTTTGCCTCACTGGAGCTAAACGTTTTAAGTATAAATGTTTTGTATGGGTGTACGTAAATGTACCCCGTCAATAGAAATGTATGTGAAATTTTAGATGAATTCAAATAAATAAAATTGTACCTCGGCTTAGCTATGGCGATGAGCACAGACCTACCTTCTCTCACGCTGGGTTCCTTCCTTGACCAAATTGTAATGCTGAAATGGAATATCGTGGTCTTCGGAATGTGATCACAAAAATTATGCTCCGTTTTAATGTACAAATTGTAATTTATTATAATTCAGTTTTTGAGCGCTTTAAATGCAATAAAATTCTTATGCTAATTAACAAATGTCTTATTCTAATTAACTTGAAACGTATTAATGCACGTGTAAATTAGATCGCAAAATTTTCACTAAATTTTATGTTCAATATAATTTTTAATGGGACGGTACCTTTAATGAGATCTGGGGTATTTCTGTTTACTGGGTTCATATACCATGAAACTATTTACTTCCACTTGATGGATGACCTTCGATGTGTAGAATAATTCAAGATGCAAATTTCCTTGTGAGTGCATTTACCTCGTGGTGTGACCAAGTTTTTCCAAAATTTATCGTAATCCTTCGTAATCTTCTACCAATTTTACTTTCCAAATACGTAAGTACGGTACTTTTAACTATTAATATGCTTTTTTGTTGAATTTCTTTAAAATTTTCACTGTTTTATATAATTTTAGCTGGACACGCACAAAAATTACCACCATTAATAATAATTAAATCAACAACCTCCTGTTTCAATTGTTTTACCATCGCTACCCTTGTATTTTCAAGGCAAATGTGATTCTTCTCCATTGGTCGAAATAAAATCAATACTATTGACGTTACAATTTGCAGGTTCGGCTCAAGCCCAATGTGACTTTGTAAAATTTTAATAAAATTTTTATGTTTCAGATTGAATTAAATTTCTTGCATCTCCTGTGATTGTTCAGTAAACTTTTTGAAGAAAATGTCTTTTCCATTTGTGATACATTGAATTGCGACGCACTACGATAGGTGTAAAGATTTTGCTTATTTTAAGATTTTACGTTTAACACATTTTTATAAACTAACATTGAACAATTATTTTGATTTTAAATTACATTTCTTATGATTAATTAATTTGCTTTATAATATTAACAAACATTTTTATAAACGGAATTAAATCGTTGCATTTTGAATTTATTTTGTTATCTCGTTCCGTGACTCTTTCTTCATATAATTTTATGACGTTAAACTAAATTGTTGGTATCGGATAAAACTTTTACGTTCGAACAAATAAGTCATGTGCTCTCTTTATTAATAAACAAAATTCTGAATCGTGACGTTATCATTTCTATTGACGTGGTGGTCAGTATCGGACATTGCAATATGTTACCTTACAAATCGCAAACAAGACACCTTCCGAACAAAACTAAAGGGTTGACTAGCTCTAGCCGCGAAGGGGTGGGTGGATTGAACGAGCAAAAGGGCTTGTGACGAAACGTCGCAATTTGATGGTGTCTCATCAACGATTGGGCGGTCCACAATCGTGATTCTGGATGTTGTCGCTAACAGTGGGGGGGGGGGTAAATTTACACGCGGGGTATTTACATGGGCGCCACGTGAACAAAACCGGAGTTTATTCGAAGGGGATGAAAAATCGCCCTTCCAAGCTGGTTCACGACAGCTTTCTGATTCGTCGCGTCGACCTCACACTGGTGACATCTCTTTGGATTACCTTACCTTCACAGTTGATAGGTTTTACCTTGGCAAAAATAGCTAAACAAAACATACATATGACGATAATAAAACACATAAATAAACAATAAAGTAGATATAATAAAAACGGAATAAGCAAGGACATTTGGCAAATTACAACAATTGTGTAATCAAATTTACAACCACAATTGCCGATTGACAAAATATTTACACTTGACTTGAATAACATACAAGTTAACGATAAAAACATGAATGCTGAAATTTAAACAGCTGTTCACCAAAATGGAACAGGCTAACTGGTTGGTTTATTAAACCACAAATATGACATAAAGCACAAATTCAAAATGTTACGTTACTTCAAGAAACAAACTTTAAAACACTGACAACATATGCGTGGTAACACCACATTCAACTAAATACTAATACATAAACAAAAGGAATACAAAAGGGCAAATTCGTCTTGCACGGAAGATCTGACGGTTCCTTAAAAATATTGTGGTCATTGGGACCACTTGGTACAATAATACTTAATACTAATAAAAATCCTTACGTAATATTTTACAGGTATGCTTCTATCGTAGGGACGGTCCTCCAAGCAGATATTTTCCAGCGTGACAATACTAATAAAAATGTCGGTAGGTAAAAATCCTTTCCAAAAATCGAGATGACAAAGGTTCGGTAGAACGGGAATACTTCGATAATGTGTGTTCGTTAATAAACACGAAGGTGGAATGCTTCACGATTTCCAAACTAACTCGATACGGCCCTGTCTTTATCGACATTAATTCGCGCAAACCGTAACGTAATCTGGTTCTAGTACCACGAAACAAACCAAGACGTAATTTAATCGAAAATGTTCGATGAAGTTGTTTATGTTTAAACACTTCAATTTCAACTCGTTCAAAACCGGCACAAAACATTTCATTAAAGTCACGAGAATAATTTACAATGATGATGGTCCGAAATATTTAGCTTACACAAAACATCTGGTTTAAAACACGAAACTAATTTAAAATAGCGTCAAATTGAGTGGTTTAATTTGCACTGCGAAATGGTTTTAAATTGCGGCAACAAATATTTAATTAGAAACAATCGGCAATTCATAATAGTGTTCATTAAATGTTTAATTTAGAAACAACGGCAATGATTTAAAATAATGTTAATAAAATATTTAGTTTAAAGCGACAAAAATAATGTACAATTGCGTCAATAATAAGTGCTAACTTGCCTGCATTACACTCACTAGGTTTTAAACGTATAAGTCCCGATAATTTAATTTACTGAAGTAAATTTGTTAATTCCGCTTTAACAGCGATCACCCAACTGCCGGGCATAGCGAGGCGCTGCACGGTCGGTGATCTGTGGATCTCTAATAACTGCATTGAAGTGCATCGCTTATATGTGATTCCTCCCGAAAAATTTAGCAGCGAAGTGCATTCAGGGGATACTAAAAATTCTCCTTACGTGGTATCCGAGATTTTAATTGGCCCCCGTTTTTGAAAAGGACCGAAAAACAAAAGATAGCCTATATGCAATCAACCTGCATTGGCTCTGATTGATGTAAATTTTTGCTCCTACTATAAGGCGTGACATCGTCGAAGAGCTGCAAAATTTGTATCGACATGTGTTTGACAAACGTCGTTTTTATCGAAATTTTAAAATGTTATCGACGAATGCAGCTGGACATATGCTTGTTTTTACTGCTTTTAATCAAGCAAATTTCAACATAAAGACGCGATAAAGCTGAATTTTAACACATTTCTACATCTGTAGACCGATAAGCTTCGAAAAATAACAGTCGTTCTCACATACATGTGGGCAACCGAAGGCATGCTACTCTATCCCACGGGTAAACGTCCGTACGTGGATATATTATGCTCTTATTATTGCATATAAATTTAGCTGCGTGAATACAAAACCAATTCATTATTCTAATGTGCATCGGTCAGCATAAAATTTCGCCGATAGATTTATGCTACGTTAAATTGACTTTGTTCTTCCGTGATGTATAAATTCAATGATACGTAAATTAACATTCTTATAACTAGATTGTCTACTTTGATCGGTAATATTTTCGAGCGGGAAAATTTTAACTAAGACATTGGATTGTATAAATTTTAATTTAAAATAACTGACTTCAGATTAACTTACTAATATTCTAATTTTAAAAACGTTACAATGATCAAAATAATTTCTATTATTTAACCGAAACCAAACTACAAAAATTTTGTGTGCGCGAGCGTAAAATCCTAGTTACACATAATACTATAATCATATTTGGAAAAAATAGATATTAATACAAATAAAAAGCTTGTGATCAAGTCACACAACTGACCACAAACGACTGTGAGTTGACTCTCAAATCGACACGAAATTTTGTTGATCACGAGACTGTCGAGTTTTCACAACTATCTCGAGAGCCTAAGTGATCTCAAATGGACAACACCCAGAGACCAATCTCGAGACTTTCTCTCGAGATTTTGTCTCAAGTAGACACTAGCTTTAAGATACACAATATGGAGCAATTATTTTACTTTAATTTGTTTATAAGGAGCTATCATTGGGTGAAAACATGGAGGCAAAATGGAATAAATTGTTATCTCTATATTAGGATCTCTAAAAAGCTATACAAATTTTGTACACTCATAGCGACCTCGGATTTCGCCACCACAGAAGAAAAACCACGCAAAGGACGCCATCTTTACAAATATTCGTGAATATCTCGGTTTCAGTTGCACTTTAGAGAAAATATTAAGTTATAGAAAATAAAGTATATTAAATTATCTAGAGAAAAGATCTTCTACTTCTTTTTAATTAATCAAACAGTTACGGAGTTACAGCCACACACAACAATCATCCAGACTTGCAGAAAAAAATATAAGATTTTTTCTCTACATAATTCAGTGTATTCTATTTTCAATAACCTCACATTTTACTCTAAAGTGCACTCAAACCAAGATATTCGCGAATATTCGTAAAAAAGTCATTCTTTGCATGGTTTTCCTCTGTAACGGTGAAACACGGGTTCGCTAGAGGGTACAAAATTAATAGGTCTCGTTAGAGGTCCTAATAAAGAGAATAAAATTTATTTCAGCTTGCTCCCATTTTTTACGCAATAGCCATTTCTAAATGCGTTTTCGACTAGCCTTCTACTAGTTACTAATAATTTGTTTATAGTCAAGTAGTTGCCATGCGCAGTTGGCTTCCAGCCACATTTAAAGTCGGTTTCATAAAACATTCAACAAGCTGCTAAATTTAACCAAACCAATAGAAAACGTCTATTACTTAGTACTAACAGGCCAATAGAAATCATCCGTTCATTTTAAGGGCTTGTTAAAGTTTTATGGAAAAATATGATAATATTTTGCTGTGATATTTAACACTATTTATAATTTATTTATTTGATTATTAAACTACCACCGTTGAGTTTCCGTAGGGTACCCCCCTGAAATTATTTTTTGGGGCCCCCACTTAATTCGTTAATAGCTATATCGTCACTTAAATTGAGCCATCCGTAGATATACTGCCATATTTTGCTACTGTAAATTCAAAATTTGATTTATATAGCGGGAGACTATTGATGGCACTTAATTCAGTAATGCTCCGACTAGCTTGCATGAAAACTCGATAATTTTGGGTCGAAAATTGGATTCATCCAGATTAATCAAAATACTCAAATACGTCACCTTAAGCCAGTGATCTTTCTTATAAAGATAACTCAATCGAATTGTAACTTGTGTCTGCTTATTCTTCAATCTACTACTGCTATTAATAAATTAAATCAAACGCAAACGTTATCAGAACCAGAAATAATGCAATTTATTTTACACAATAAAATTTTACCACAAAATATAGGTTTTCTTAAATCTAAACAAATTAAATTTACAAAATCAAGCAATTGCAATAAATTCCCCAAAATATTATGCGCGCCCGAATTTAAAACGGTACGTTTATTGTTTAAATGTTTTATGCAACACATAAATTCTTACCGAACTACAAATGTCCTCCGGAGTTTACCGATGGGCCGATATGAATTGATGCTGTCCAAATTTGTAGATTACCATTAAAGTCAATTTCGAATCTTGAACCAAAGGACAGGTAGGAACGACCAGTGTATAATTTCCTCCTCCGAATCAGATAATCAACCAGGTAAGTAATTTGAACAAATCTTTTCCAATATTTTACATTCACCAAACCATAAAACATAACCAACAAAATATACGTCAGTGGTCCCAAAACTTTTCATAAATCTCTAGATCAAAAGGTAATATTCACGTTAATTGAAATTAAATTTACTTTTCCATACGATTTCAAAAAATATATCCAAATATAAGAAAATCAATTCCAAATATCTTCTCCATTATCAATAAATTTACGTCTTTACTTGAGGACGATTGACTCTTCAAAAATAACTTAGAATCAAAAAAAAACTAACTCTTCAAAACTCGAACGACCCGTCCTCCTCTGTGACGGCTCACTTGGGAATCCAAATCCAAAAACTAATTTCCAAAAATTAATACCAACAGCACGTCTTAATACTTCGACGGCTGACTTGAGAGTCCACTTCGCTCCCTTATCATTTTCGAAACCCCACCAAATTTCAACTCGCGCATTCACGAATTTTACAAACCGTCACTTTATTTATCTAAACGAAAATCCTAATTTCACAAATAAATCAAATAAATTTAATTTGTTTCTTATACTTTCATTAATCAATTAACCACCAATATTTTGTCCTTTACAATTTCTTAATTTTTCTAGATCTAACAACGTTTCCATCTTCTAAATAAGTGAGGCAGAAGCAGTCAAACAATTTTTTCAACCGAAGAAGATCCAGACACAATCTAGTAATTGCCTGTTATGGTCTTATTGAATTCGTTAACTTATGAGTGTTTTGATTAAATGACCCAATTACGTCACACCCCCTATCTCTTACAAACGGAACATGACAATACATAAATAGAATATGTAAAAAACGCCGCAGTGAATTTTCTTTTTTATATTTTCAAGGTCAGGCGGCCTAAAATGGAAAGTTATATTTGTCCATTTTCTATTTTACTAATAGTGATGATTGATAAACAACATCGGGTAGGAATCTAAAGCTCGTCTTACATCAGGACATTTCTGGCGTCATTTCTTGAGCAATATAAATTGCCTAGTTTAAAACAGCAAATGTCGTGAAAAATGTCCTGGCTCGGATTGTAGGCAATATATTTAGCGCGTGCTCTATTCTTGAACAATTTGCCTGTGAGCGTGCGCAGTACAGATTGAATGCGCTGGTATTAATTGTCAAATGTAATTTTAGTAATTTTTTTGATACTATTATGTTTGCTGCAATCACATTTTCTGCAATGAAATCGCTTTCTTTATCCATTTCAATTTTTATGTGTAGCACAGTTTTCACAATTTACAACACTAATAAATTATCGTTCGTTTAATCTTACTGTGCACGCTCGCAGGCAAATTGCGTTGAAAATTGTCTCAAAATAGAACAGGTTCTATATATTTGGCCTACAAAATGTTTCACGTAATTTGATAAAATTACCTACTGCGCAAAATCCGCGCAAGAAATGGCGCAAGAAATGGCCTGATATAATACAGGCTTTATTTTCGGAGCAAGAATCTCAGGAAATGGCGCAAGAAATGACGCCAGAAATGTCCTGATGCAAGACGAGCTTTAATGGAAAAATTTATTGCCTTAATATAATACCGAAAAAGTTGGTGAGACTTAATGCTAATCTTAAGTGTAATCAGTAAAATAATCCAAAAAGTAAAATCTATGGCAAAAACTACAGGTAAAATAATCCACGAAAATCTTATACGCTTTGAATGTGAAATTTTATATTTTTAAGTTTATGGAAAAATCAAAATTTAGGCTTTTTTGTATAGGCGATATATTGTTAATTAGAGTGCAGAAATTATTACTATGAATTATTTTACCGTGATTTATTTATCACACTATCCTATAAGCTTATACATTTTTGATTACAGCCAAAGAATTAAATTATTTCTTGAGGTTTTTAATCTTCAAGAAAACACTGATTTCAACTATTAAAAAGGAAATGGTAGCACTTAAATATTAATTTTTATTTACAAAAAAAAAGTTGGTTTTACTTGGTTTTCCAAAATCTTTATGCACAGATCCTTAATCTATCTTTGCAGTATGGATTAATTATGATTATGAGATAATGTTTTTTTTCTAAGTAGGTATAATTGCCAGTGATGTACAGGTCAATTTTCAGCCATCTTTGATGTGTAGTTAGTGTTCAACGATTTATTGTTTACTACAAAATTTTGACGATCCACGATTTTTAGACTATTTTACTGTTTTGAAAATGACGGATCAAAGAATTTGCATTAAATTCTGTGTTAAAATTGGATTTAAGTGTAGTGAAGTGTTTAAAATATTGGCTAAGGCCATTGGCGTAGAGACTTATGAGTGGATTTCAAGAGGGCATTGAAAACGTGGAAGATAATGCCAAATGTGGGCGTCCAAGCACATCAATTACCAATGAAAACGTTGGACAAGTAAAAGAAATGGTTCTTGCAAATCGCCGAATCACTAATAGAGAGGTCGTAGAAGAAGTTGCAATCTCGATTGGGTCATGTGATGCAATTTTTAAGGATAATTTCGATTTGAGATGAATGGCAGCCAATTCATTCCAAAATTATTGAATTTTCAACAAAAACTGAACCTCAAAAACATCACTCAGGAATCGTTAGCTGAAGTTCCTGAGGACCAAAACTTCCTCAAACGCATCATAAGAGGTGACAAAACGTGGGTAAATGGCTACAACGTCAAAACAAAGCTGCAATCTTCTTTATGGAAAACTACTGATGAGCCAAGGCCGACAAAAACACTTCAAGTTCGATCAAATGTGAAGGTTCTCCTCATTGTTTTTTTTTATTACAAAGGTACCTATCATTAATACAAATGTATTACAAAGGTGCATCATGAATTCTTACAAACAGGCCCTACGGTATATACGTAAGAAGTATTACTTTGAAGTTCTACGCTATTTGATTGAGAAAATTCGTAAAAAAGACCAGAATTTTGGGCCGACAATTCATGGATTTTTCACCACGATAACGCACCAGCTCATGCTTCGCTATTAATTCGGTCATTTTTGACCAAAAACGGAACCATTGTGTTGCAGAAGTCTTGGTATTCGCCTGATTTGGTTCCATGCGACTTTTTTCTTTTCCCAAAAATGAAAATAACATTGAAATGACAACGTTTCGACACCATAGAGATGATAAAACAAAATTCGCGCCAAGTGCTCAACGCCATACCAAAAGAGGCGTTCGAGAAGTGTTTTGAGGATGGGAAAAAAAGGTGGAAAAAGCGCATTATATCTGAGGGGGATTACTTTGAAGGGGACAACATCAACATTATACTAACTTATTTCTTCAGTAAATTTTTTGGCTTCAAAACTTCTCGGGTCCTCCCACATCGCGGAGCTTGCGGGGGCTAACTGCAGCATTACTCACCTTTATAGCACTAGTAATAGGAGCCTCTTATAATTGTGATTTATAAAATCGGATACCAGGTCCCAAAATTATTTCAATTAATAATTTACAGTGTAATCTACCTATAATAGACTCGCTTGTAATGGAAACTCGCCTACAATGCACAAATTAGACGAATATGCGAGTTTTCTTTATAAACGAGTCCACTCTAGGGGATTGCATTGTATTACAATAAGAAACTAAAATTTTTTCATTGTTGATACCGTGTACAAGGCGGGGGGGGGGGTTAAAAATATTACTGAAGTTTAGTAATTTACCCTTTAACGCACAAAATTATCTCTAACCAAATTTATGAAAAAATTCGTTGTAATCGATTTTTTTGCCATCTATGCCACCTGAAAGATTTTACTTCAATTGCTACAAAAGTAAAAAGCAATCATGTGTAAGCCGATTTGATCGTTATTGACACGATCTGGCGTAAATTTAAGCATTAAAATATATTAATATTTTCTTCGCCATCTACTACAGCATACCATTTATGCCATGGAGCGTTAAAGGGTTGAACAGTTTTAATTTTAATTAATTTAATATATTAACGTAATATGTAATTAAATTAATCGGAGCTCCTCGGAGTATACATTAATATTAAGATAATTAAACTATGTTATCATGTTTTCTTTTGTGTAATATATAGATATAATAAATGGTTTTCCAATAATAATAGTGGATACTGGGCAGTGACGGTCAAAACCAAGAATTCCGTCTGTAATAAGTGTTCAAAATAAGTCGAACTTTTTGGGGCATGTGGATCACATACAAGAACAATTAAAAAAAATGTATTTGACCGATTTTTGTTAATTTATTTTTATAAGTTTTCCTTAAAATTTCAATGGTTTTTATTTTTATTGTTTCAATTTTATAGGGATCGTATTACACATTAATTCGGTCTTTCTCACAGTGCAGCTTGAACATTTAAATATGCAAATTTTCTATTTTTGTCTTTTAAATTTTCTTTTCTTGTTCTTCCCCTAGGTTCATATTTTTAAACACTGCTTAAATTTTTTCTTTTGATATCATGAATTCTCCTTAATTTAATTTGAATTATTGATTCGTCGCTGTTTCTCGCTATTTCGGCCCTTCACTTTAATTTAATTGTAATAAATGTTTGGATTGTTTTCCGTTTCTTAATTAATAATTTTTGCCTCTAAAATATGTGATTTTTTAACTATCGGAATTATTAAAAATGAATTAGTTAATTAATAAATCAAAATTTACAAAGTTCAATGTTGTAATAACTGTAACTTTGTATATATCAGGTACATTTCACTCTCACCCCTCTTTAATAAAATTAATACCAATCGTTTGAGCTTCAATGGGCTACCATCGAATCGTTTGTACCTCGTTCAAAGGATCACATTTTCTGACGCTGAAGTCGAATATGGCTACGGTTTTGCAAAATTGATTCTAGTTATTGAGAAAATCGAAGAGAAGCCTCCATGAGCTATTAAGAGAGTTTCTCATGTTTTACACAATTTAATAGAAAATATAAAAATAATCAAGTCAATTTTTTTAAATATTTGAATGCGCCTTTAACTTCAAGGTCATTGCGCGAGGTATTTTTGACGATTATATCACGTGGTAGTTTTTCTGTTTTTAAATTTCTCAATGCAAACCACTGGCAAGGATAAACCTCAAAAGCCGTTGGACTGCCTTCGCGATATCAGCTAGGACGTCGACCATCAAACGTTGAATCCCAGCTTGTTTGCGGGCCGCCTTGTTATTTTTGTTTGTTGAAAAATTCTGGCAGGGAATTGCATAAGTATGGATTAATCACTAATGAATACCTTTCTTTCGTTTTTCAAAAAATATAATCAAGTTTGCAAAACCGAAGCCATATTCGATTTCAAAACCACAGATTTTCCCAGAAATGTTCAAAAATTTTTGGTTGCAGAGAACACATTTGACAACCATTGTAATCAGCTGATGGTTCAAAACAGTGGCTTGCGTGATTGCTGGTTGAGTCACAGTGCGGAAATTTTGGATCTAAATTACGGAATATCGTAGCTGGAACAGCTAAAATTCTACGCTACTTGCTCAGAGAGATATTGAACATGGTTTTGAAACTCTCGAACTTTTTGACCTATAAGGTTCAAACAATGGCAATAGAAGCTCTTTTGAAGCTCAAATGATTCTCAAACCATTAGTATTAATTTCAAAACGTACATCGATGCTTTGAACAATAATCACAGCCATCCTTAAACGTATTATTGGAGTTACATTTTTTCTACTTCGAAATTGTTTAATTAACCAATTAATTTTTTAAACTTCAATTTAATAATTTTCATCTCTGCTATGACTTATTCTACTGTATTATCTTAAATGCTTCTATTTTATAATTATTTCATCATCCAATCTTCGCTACGTAGGTATCTCGTATTTTTACCAATAAAAACATCCTTCACGATGATACTTTATTAACTTCTCATATTATAATACCAAACACGTGTCCGGCCTACTCAACTTTTCAAAAGCGAATCTTTAATTTTAACAAAATTTCCAGGTCGAGTGCAATTTCAACCTGGAAACTTAAAATTAAATTAGAAAATTTTATCGCTAACAAATTCAATCAGTAATAATAAATAAATACCAAACAAAAACATTTTAAAAATGGCACGACCCCTTCTTCCAGAGCAGAAAACATGACAATATACGATATCATAAATAGTTTAGGTTTCGTACCTGTAGTTTCCGGTTTTCCATACCTTTGCCCGTTGTGTATTGAAATGGTGTGACGAATTTAAGTTGCCTACAGTTTAACGTGAATTCTGATCCACGAGTTAGACGAACTTTATAACGGGAATGTCGGGTAGCGAAGCATATCAACCATATACATATAATTTTACCTGAAGTCAACAGGTAGACATTTGGTTAGCGAAAAATCGTACTACGTTACTACGGGGGTCGAACCTCTGAAATTTGGCACGCTAACCGCTTGGCCATTCACTAATCTTTTACTCTTCAACATTATATTTAATTATGTAATAGTTAGAAAATTTTGTAAACGAAACGAAAATAAAGTGTCTGAAAAAAAGCTGAAATTTATTCTGCGTTACCTGTGGCGCTAATAAAATGGAAATTAATATTTTTATCATTGAATGTAAAAGTTGTGACAAAATAAATGTGACTAAATAGAAAAAGATATGATTAATTTTACATTCTTTATTTATTTAACATAAATTTCCATGTTATTAATTACTTCTTAATGTGAATTGAAGTTAAAATTAAAATATTGAAACAAAATGTAAATGTAATATGCATTAAATTAGCATTTATAAAATAATCTGAATATCTATAATTTAAAAAAAATGCGATCAATAAGCATTAGGTATTGTATAACAAAAAGTAATTTAATTGTGACATTAAATTATGCTAATTGAAAAGCGACTGTGAATTTTGAATAAGACTAGGGCAATATACAAGTATCTTGTCGATTTAATTAGATGTGCATAATAAAGATCGGACTTAGAAAACAATTCACATATTCTACGGTTCTTTGAACGTCTAAAATGTGACCAGCTTGCAAATGTCGACGATACAAGAACTTTATAAAGGATCAAGGGACATCAGGAAGACACGACGTAACCCTAATTTGCATATATTTGATCAAAGGAAGTCTCTCGTTAAATATATAGGTATTTTTTGAAGTTTTCCTCTTGTTTTTGCTGATTTGCATGTCTCCCTTCGTTCTAAGCCAATTTTTATTCATCACGAATCAAGAACTTTGTAGAAAATCTCGATTTTTCTCCTTAAAAATCTTCTAATGAAAATTTGAATTGCAGAATTTAAAATTTTTAGCTTTGTTTCTATTCTAGCGCGGTCGTAGTTTATACATAATAATGTACCATTAGCAACATTAACCGTGTCATCAAACAGAGAGATTACTTAAATATGTAATAAATTTAAATAAAACAACTTCATCGATCAAATTGCATGCATTATTGAACTTTGTGATAGTATTTGGAATTTACTTATTAAATATGCAAATTTAATGGCGACGATAACATTTTAAATTTTCTTATTTTTCAGTATTAACTTATACTAGTAACTAAAATAATGTCGGCGATAAAGATGTCGTTAAAATTTTTTCGACGAAAACACTGTCTTATAAAGCGATTTTTTAAAATTAAGCCATAAATGAAATATCTACTGCAACAATATATTAAAGTTACCACAATCTCAATCACAATTTACTGAAAATATTGTTATATGACCGCTTTTTCATATTAATTTCTAATAATTTCCATTAAAATATCACATTTTAATTGAATTTATTTATTGCTGCAATCGGTGACCATTTCTGCGTTGCGACAAAAGTTAAATAAATTTAATTTCAAATGTAAGTTATTTGAAAGGCCATAATAATTTTCTCCCTGATTTAGAACTTTCAAAGTCATCGACAAATTTTGAGATATCTATTTTTCATCTTTGTCAGCTATTACGTCATCCCCATGCCCATTTTGCCACGGCTGTGGTGAATATTATAAATTATTAATCAAAACTCTTTTACACAACTGTTTATAAATAAAAACCGTATATATCTACTTGCATAGTTTACCGAGGGTTTGATACATCCAAAACTAAGTGTACACAAGAATTCCTAAACTAAAGAATTCTAGGGAATTCCCGATTAACTAACGCTAGGGATATTTTGAAGTTAAAGATCCTATGCAATTGCTTTTGACAATTACGTATGTACGTCCCTTTGTGTTTATCGTGAAATTCAGTAAAATCTTGTTTCAATTTTTCGTTTGAAACTGTAGATAACGGGGTGCGCTTCTCAATATATTTGCTGATTTGAGGAAACATCATGTTCAAATTTAAGTGTTTTGTTTTTTTATCAAAATTTTAGGGAGAGGTCAAGAGGATTGAAGTAACAAAAATTTTATATTTTCAATCAGTCATGCTTACATCTTCTATAATAACGTTTAATTTAGATTAATATAAAAACCAGTAATATATTGAAATGTCATTTACCCCATTTGAGATATTTATAATACTCGACATCCAAATTTGATATTAAAGCCATACGTTACCGAGAACCTTTTACAATTTGAATTTATGGGTCTATGATGACCTAAATGGAGCAGAACGCAATGTTCACTCGCGACACTCGATACAATGGATAAAAATCGACCAACCTTCTTCAAAAAAGTGAAAATTAAATTTTGTATGTGTGAAGTAAGTATAATTTTAAATACAAGTACATTCGAGTTTACGAGGCGTCGTGTCTGCTGAAGGTGGTTGGTTCCGATAAACAAGCAACACATTGGTGGTAAAAGGAGCTAGCCTGGCTGCGGAAAGAGGACACGAAACTCTGAACAAAGCGAAAGGTTTGAAAAGCAACTGCAACTGGACGGCATTTAAGGTATGACAGTCGGAGTACAAAAACCTGATTCGCCAAAACTAACGTTAATCCTGGAGTGACTTTTATGGAGGCATTGAGTCCACCACGTGTTCTGCCAGGCTGAAGAAGATCATCTTCAGAAAACCAAATCAGCAACCAGGTAGCGTTTTATGAGAGACGGCTCCTGTACGGAGAGCCTCGAGGAAACCTACAAACATATTTTCCCGGCAGTAGAACTGTCTGAGGTTACGTGTGAACTGAACACTGCTCGGACACCGACTGAGACGAATTGGAAAATAGCAAATCAGATTGCATACCCGATTAAAATGGTTTGCGCCATCCGATCATTCAGTCTCTACAAATAGCCGGAACACGATGGGATGTTTCCGGGCCCTACTTCAATTGGACAGGCTGGTCTGGACAGCATCATCTATCACCTGGTAACCTGGTAAGGGTAACCTGGTAAGGTACAGGCCATGCATTGCACATGGCTATACACTCCCAAACCAAGTAGAGGAGATTAATCTCTGGCCTAATTCTTCAGATCAACAAATCTGACGTCTTTTTCTTAAACGCGTTGGAAAGATTGTGCGACAGCTATATTTGTGATGTGGCCATGGCACTCAGGCCGCTACATCCAAATCAACATGTATACACTCCGAGGAGATCCACCGAGTTAGTAATTCACACAGTTCTGGAACGGATAAAACGATCGCTGTATTTCAAAGCACACCAAGAGTGTTTAATGACATCGAAGGGACTTTTGATAAGGTCGCTTTCCAAAGCATAAGTTCCTCCATTGAGGGTCACGATGTTTCCGGCACCATTGTAAGACGGATCAACTCTATGTTGGAGGGCAGGACTCTTCAGATCAATATGGGAAGTGCAGATATAATAGGCGTTGCTACTAGGGGCTGCCCTTAAGCCTACGACAAGAGTTATAGAGCCAGATATATCTCTGTACACTGATTGTTTCAAATGTTGTTGGTTCAGGTGCGGGGATCTTTCCCCGGAACTGAAGCTAAACATAACATGCCTCAGTGCTCAGACGAAACTTGTAGGCATACTACACGGCGCAAAAAAGTAAAGGAAAATGGCATCGAGGGCAAAATAATTCAGATATTTACAGACAGTAGAGCGATTTTTGTGGTACTCAACCGTCACAAGATTACCTCCGGTCTGCTGTTTCAATGCTACCTGACAGTGAATGAAATATTAACATACAATACGCTAACACGCATGTGAAGGCTGATGCTCTGGCGAGAATAGGCTCTGATGACTCACCCTGTGGTCCTGAGCTGTTTTTTTACGCCGGCCGTTAGCACAATTAATACCTACAAACAAAAAAAAAATTAAAACCTACAAACTACATGGTAGATTATGGGGCAAACGTAGGTGCATGCTTTCCTGGAGGAATGCCAAATACTGTAAGAAGTTGTCTCACTATAATCTACGCACAATCGTGCTGATTCTTACAGGGAATTGCAGGTTTAAACAAATACTTACACACGATAGGGCTTGTAAACAGCCCTTCTGGCGCAGTTGTGAAGAAGCAGACGAATCGGCGGAGCACAATATGCTTTGCAAATGCTCTGCTCTAAAGTCGTTTAGAGGATCCATGTTATGGGATGTCTGATCTAACATGACCAGTATTGGTAACATGCCGCCCTCTAATATTGTCGAGTTCACGCTAAAGTTGTAGTGACTTGGGGAGTAGGGGGACGTATGTCACCAAATGAAGGAAGCATAATGGACCCGATCTAGAGGCCTGAGGGCGTACGAACTCGGAAGGGTTTGTCTTTCACAAACAATCCAGAATTTTGAATCCAGAAAATATAATTTAAGGAGGAAGATTATTAGTTTATTTGAAAAATTAATAGGTGATTTGATTTCTAACGTCCAAAGTTCAACATCCGGACGGAAAACGTCCAATGAAGTTGGTCAGTCGTGAGATCTGTGTCGAGTTTGATGATTAGAATTGCGGACGATAATTTTAGTTTAGCGTAACTTTACGCTAATTTTTGGAAAAGTTGGTGCAATTTGGGGATCATTTGTTCAACGTGTAATAGCCACGTGTAATAGTTTTAGATATTCGTGCGAAGCGTAAGTTTTGCGGAAGTCGTACAAATACTTTCACAATGTCGATTGTGGTTCCAGATGTTGGATTCTCACACACACATATTGATGATCACTTGGTTACAATAAAAATGGTTAGGATTGTGACAGGGAATGATTTAATAACCTTAGATTGTTAAAATTTGCGAAAATTAAAATTAAAAACTACGAGGAAAATTTGGAGAGGTTATGTTCAACATATAAAAAAATTTTACGCATCAAGAAATGCCATACCTGTGCAGTATTGGGGATTTATGGAAATTTCAGGTGACAACGAAAAGATTTATGAAGACTTCCACTGGTAAGAACTTCTACTAGTTTAATCAATAAGTGACACACTTACAAATGAGATAAGCTACTTAAATTTAAAACAGTAGTAGAAGATTAAAAAGACTTCATCGTTTTATAATAACGAAATATTCTTTTTGAAATTTATTAATTGTTCCAACTTGTTACACTGAATGAAATTGTTTGGGATTTATGACATAATTGAATGGGTGGTTTAAGGATATCCATGTTATTTTTTCGCCAAAATTATGGACGCTTGGTTCTCCTCTATAAGACATATTGCTGTGAAGTTTCTGTCAAAAAGTTGCACACCTCGGGTTCGTGTTGAAAGTGAAGAAAACTTTTTAAATAGAAAATTGAAATTTTCGAGGGTGCAATTTTATCAAGAAACTCACCACACTTGTCCCTCTAGTTTAGCTCAGCGGTTGAGATTCCCTCAAGGTATTGTAGATTCAGTTGAATTCTGGGATGCTTATTGAAGTGCAGATAAATCTTTTCGTTGAAATTTGTTGACAAAATAATTGTTTGGAGATAAACTAATTCACCTTTATTTTTGATGATCTCAAAATTTGAAATACTTAGCTGTCGTGGTTGAATCAATAAAAGTTGCATTTAAATCAAAAATAGTTTTATATTGACCAAAATATTTCGCAAGCGCAATAAATTTTAAATTAACAAATTACAGATAAATTTTTATCTGTGGAAATTACAATCATTAAACATCAAATAAAGTCGAAATGCGTAGATCCAGAAACTTCTTTCTTCCTCTTGTTGGTTTGAATTAAATTCAAAACCTCCGCTGTCCATTAACGGGTTTAAATGTTTTTAAATAAAATTTTGTTTGTCGAAAAATAAATAATAGAAAAATGTTTATTGAAATTTTTGATGAGGATGGTGCTATTAGTTAGTCACGTCCTATTTTTATATGCTGAGGGCCAAATTTAATAAAATAATAAGTTTTTCTTATACCTGATTCAAATATCCTGCCTGTTTAAAAAGGCGTGCGCACTGAACACTATTACGATGCGCGTTCACTTCGTCGCGTTGCACTCAACTACGTCGTATCTGTAAATGTTGATGTGAAGTCGCTTCTGTTTTAAGTGATTGTGCGACGTTGATTAATCGATTGACACTTGTTGATCAGTTGTTCCAAATTTTCGAAGTACTAGTGAGTTGTTTGTAGATATTCGCTTCCAGGATATACGAAAGGTGAGCCGTAATTTAACACATTACTGGTGTTAGCCATTTTAGATAATACACATAATCTAAGTTTCAACAAATATTCGGCATCGTTGACCATCTGGATGATTTTTATTTGGATTGTTCCCTTTGGAACCACACGCGTCCTGCACTTTCAAGCGTTAAAAGAAGACTGACTTTTGTGTTGCGCACTTTTCCAAAATTCGTCGATTTTGATAAAAGGTAAGTCAATTTACCATCTTCGGAAAGTTTTATTAAATCTAAATAACTTCAAAATTTCAGGATCGTTTCCATTTCTGATGTGATGAATTTTCCAATGGTTTTCAGACGTTCTTAAATACAGTAGCACTTTTAGTATGCACAATTAGATGGATATTTGAATCTTTTCTTATCACAAAATTTGTTATCACCTTTTCAAACGAATTTGAGCATTATTGACCTTTTTATGGATTCACAGAACCAAATTATCATCATTACAAAGAGCAGATTATTTAATACATTTTGATATAATCAGTTTTATACACAATAAGTTATTCACAGAATAAATTCAATTTTTATGTTACCAAATTATTGGTTATGTTTCTGTTGATAACAATTTTCAACGAAACTACTATTTTTGACCTAAATATCCTTTTTTACTAAATTTTGATGTGACAATATCTTTAATGAATTTATCTTACAGCTTTATATCAAGTGTTCCAATCTTTAGAGATCTTTATATCCTCATAATATTGAAAAATAGTGCAAATAGTTTATCTTTTGAATCTGTGTATTTTTAAGTAGGTCAAACTTTATTTATTATATTAATTGAGTTAGAAATTTCATGTTTTGTGTCGGCTCGGTAGCTTACATCACAGCAATATGTTTATGTCTAATTTTATATGATATAATAAAATTATTAATAGTCAATTTGAGTTTTGCGATTTTACCAGGGGAACACGTATGCTTCATTAGATCAAATGTGGCCCGATTGAGCTAAAAGCCATGGCAAATAAATATCAAAAAGGATGGATCCCTTGTGAAAAATTTTCATTTGCTTTAAGTCATATAATTTATATAGAACTATTAAATATCAAATAAAATACCACAATAGTTTTGGAAATATACTAATGTCCCCTTTGTACATATTGACTGTGTTATATAGTACAATGATAAAAGTACGGGATTTTATCTTAACAAAGTTTCCCTTCATTATTGTTAAAGTAATTAAAAAATTGGGTTGTAGTTCTTAACAAACTCCGCATTTATAAAAGACGTTGAAAACTTTTCATTTTAATATTATGTTTATTATAAAAATGTTCTTCTAATTATTTCTGTTAGCTATAGGTAAAGAAATTCGGTTTTCCATTGATTAAAATAATATGTAAAATGTGCTATAGGAAAATGATAAAACATTTTATTATTATAAGACGGGAAAAACAGCCTTGTTATTAATACCAATTAACTAATTAGTTGACTTTCCATATGTAGGAATATAGTGATAATGTAATTAGTTGAGGAAAGTGAAGAACATTTTCTCAACTAATTATATATGTTAAACTAGTTAAACTACAACTAGTTTTGTCTGGGCGAAATCTGATGCCCTATTAACACTATTAAAGTCTTACTTGTTCAATATACGACAATTTGTTGAATATTTGGGATTCGATTTTAATATATTTATGCCACCTTCGGGTATACCTCAAGGTTCTAATCTAGGGCCTATGTCTTTTTATTATTTTTGTGTCGGTACCCATTATGTTTCTGCATGGATTAATTTACAAAAAAAATTTAGGGTTGTACGCCATACCGTAACAATAGCTAATAGCACCTAATAGTATTGTAAAGACTCAGAAGACTTAAAGAACTGCTCAAATTTAGTTAATAACCTTAAACTTCTTGTAATTCGCAGTTGTAATTAGTTTACATTTTCTTGTAATTGGGCATAGCTGTTGCAAATAAAGTTTTTATTAAGTAGTATATTACAATGGAAACAATGCAACTGGAAAATTTTACAAACTTTATCAAGTTGTTATTGTATAGTAGAAGAACATGCCTAGAATAGTTAAATAGATAAATTTTTAACAAATGTGTGTACGGTGATTTATAATACACTAACCCATTAGTTTGTTCTAAATATAAGAATTATTTTAAAATCTTTGTATTCTTAATTTATTGCCAAATATATCCGACTTACTCGACAATGTTATTGCCCTATATGTGAAAAGATAATTTATAATACTTTTTAAAATCAATATTACTTTAAGTTTATTAAAAGTTATAAATTATTATTAGTAATGTGGAAAGCTTCTCTAGTAAAAGCTAAGAAGGTCCCCCCTCCCATACCTTAAACTGAAACGCAGCAACGATTGTTGAGCAATTCTTTCGGCTTGCAACTCGATTGTTTGCTACTCAATTGATAAATTATTAAGGCTATTATTATGTCGATGTCGAATATTATTTATATTCTATGTAATAAAAATAAAAACAGAAAAAAATTATGCCATGAGCTTACAATCGAAAGACACAGGATGCATTCAAAAGCAGTTTTGACTTTTTAATAACTAGACTTAGTTATTGTAATCAGTGACTTTGAATATCTTTCACATTTGAATTACGGATATTAAAGATAAATAAATATTATTTATATATAATGCTGTTACGAACTTTTCTGTTGAAAACTTAATTCTCTACAAAATTGTGCTCAGTAAAAATTTAAAAATATTGTCATATCTCTTACAGTATTTTTAATTCCAAGTAAACTTTTATTTCTGCCATTTGCACATTTTCTTCAGTGGTACCGCAAAACCTTCAAATGCTTTGCCTTGACATTCAGGTAGATCTTGCCTGAGGCGTTCATCAATTTTTCCCAAAAGGCTCAAACCAATTACACTATACTCATCCACGATGACAACTTTGATTGGGTTAATTTGTGCTTGAGATTCAAGTTCGGCTTGATTAGTGAGCGCTGGTAAATTTCTTCAAACTGATAACCGAAGTGCTGAATGAATAGTTTTCCCGTTAATGTTGTTTGCTACAACACCCAAGTAACATTTTCAACCTAGCAGACCCTGGCAAATCCCTAGCAGTCAAATCTCACAGGTACCTGTCCCTGTCTAGAACCCTGTTTGGGATACTAACAGGGGTCTGGGACAGGGGTAAATGGACCAC
Organism: Podabrus alpinus; assembly: GCA_932274525.1. Taxonomy (NCBI): domain Eukaryota; kingdom Metazoa; phylum Arthropoda; class Insecta; order Coleoptera; family Cantharidae; genus Podabrus; species Podabrus alpinus. The sequence continues at coordinate 57,686,859 of OW026457.1, read as the reverse complement.
ATTTTGTGCCCCTGCCAGGTACCTCTAACAGAGATCTACTAGGTACCCTTACCAGGTACCCTGGTAGGTCCCTTCCACAGGGATCTACCAGGGAGTTGTTACAGGCTATAGACCGAGTGTAAAAAAATATTAATTATAATTAAATTTATTGTAAATAATTAATTTTTGTTACGTTCATGAAAAAATTTGTAATCCCATTTGGTGGTCTTTTATTATTATTATTTTTTAATTCTGGGCGTTTAAATTATTTTATTTGTAATATATTGTTATTGGATACCTACATAAATATCTGAAAATGACAGTTACATTTTATTTAAATATCTGAAAATAACGGTATATTATAAATTTCATTTTTTTACCTACCTACATCAGGGAGCGAACTCATGTTGACATCAGCCTGTTTGTTTCATGAGCTGACACGGTTAATCAGTAGGAGCCATGATAAGGCCACATTCTTTGCCTAATATTTCTACAATTTTATGAATTACACAAGACTTTCCTGTTACAGCTTTGTCCAATACCATTGCAAGCTTATGTTCAGTTGATTGGCGAACAGACGCCTGAACTAAATCCCGGACATTTTGTTGATCTGAATTCAGTGTTATAGTTGTGATTGGAACTGCGCTGCTAGTTGTAGATAATGACGGCTTACGATTTTGAATACATTTTAGATGAGTTGCAATGCTTGGATATTTGAAGAATGCTGCATTTCAATTGTGTTTGTTGCCAATTTGAATGATGGGGGAATGATAAGATTGTAAAATTGCACTCGGACCTATAAGAAAGTTAGTTGCGCTTTTAATCCTGAATTAAGCTCATACTCCGTCACGCAAAATTAACCGTTTACAGTTACCCACCTAGGGAAAACTTAGTTAAACTGTTTTGCGTGCAAATATTACAAAATTCGAGTTCAAATTTCGGCTATTCATCGAATTGCTTAAAATACGGTTACGTTTGGTAAATGTTTATCTATTAAAATAACCGTGGTAGATCCTTATTTTGTTGTTGTGGTTAGTGACGTACCGCACAAATTTCTGCAATCTATCAAAATTCAATTTGGGGATGCCAATAAATATGAAAGGGCCCATTGAAGTCAACGTATATTTTTACTTGGAGCAGTGACTTCGAACTTTCTTGTGGAAGGAATTAACGAAAACACCAAATTACCGACTACATGATCCACCTCAAGTTTAGATCCAAATATTCGGCTGAAGGAACCCACAGCTCGACTGGGGAACTTGACAAATTTTGTAAATGAACATTATTTTATTTATTTGTAACAGTGCATCGTTCCCAAGTAACACCAACGTTGATGTTAATAGGGCTGTATGTCGTGGTGTAATTTTAATCAAACTTTTATTTATAAATAATTTGCTCTCATCAAGTTACATTACGTTATTGAACTAATTTTTATATTTAGCTAGTTTTGCTTCAAGTCATCAAATTATTTGATCATCATTTTTGTTTGTCAATATTTTATCTTGTATTTGTAAAAGTCAATCGCCATAAGTTTTATTTATTTATATTCCAGTTAATACCTTTAATTGTGCTGTATTTCTTTTGTGTATTATTTGTGAGTTTGTCAGGAAGTTTCAGGTGTAAAGTCGAGTTGTCCGCTCCTTTCGGCAGGAATATGACGTCGAACTACCGAATATGACGTCACACACATCATATTTTGTTTTAGTGCAAATGATGATTTTGAACTAATTTGAATTTCATTATTTAACTACATCGAAATAAGTCGGATTTAAAAAATCTAATCAGATTACATGGCAAAAGAAATTTTAAGGATCGTAGTTACGTAAAAACAAACAACAATATTTCTTTGTCAGTACCCCATTACATCATAAAACCCAAACAATTCCATTTAACTAAGGTAACGTGATTTTGGGCTGGAAGCAAATCAAACAGGTTATCAACTGCAAGCCGACGTTTCGGATAATTTATTCATCCATCCTCAGGGCTAAGAAAAAGAGGGAGCGTTACAACAAATTTACAAAGATCTTCCGACACTCAACATACCAAACAGTGCTGATGACTTGTGTTTGATGGTAACATTAACGCCAAGATTCAACATAAAATGGGGGAAAGGTTGCAGTTGATAACCTGTTTGATTTGCTTCCCACATACCCAAAATCACGTTACCTTAGTGACAATAGCGAGGAAGAAATTGGTTGTTATTCCAAATTCCATTTAATGTGATTAACTTGTCACAGTAAATAAAAATTTAACAGAATGTTTTATTTCAAATAATTGAGCCTTTATTTTGTTATGTCCCGCTACTGTTTTAAAATTTAAGTTGCTTTACTCGATAGAATGGTTAATATTGTATTTATTAAACTACAGTAATTTCTTATCCGTGGAAGTCTGCATAAATCTTTTCATTGTTACATGAAATTTCCAAAAATTTTCAATAATACACAGGTATGACTATCACCATACATAAACAAATTTCTTATTTTCTGATACGCAAAAATTTTCATATTTCGGATCTGAAGACTTTATCCAAATTTTAAAAATTTGAGGCCATTAAAATAATCTATCCTATAGTTCAAACCATTTTATTCAAGTAAAATGATTCCAAATATATTGCTGTGTGTTAAAATGAATAAGAAAGGCTCCCGATGCTAAAATGAATCATATATTCGAAACAAGCACAAAATTCTAAGTCGAAAGACACTTTAAAAATTTGCTCTACGAGAAATTTTTATTTTTCAAAATTTCAATTTTCTAAATTTATTTGAGTCTCTCAGGATGAATGAAACATGACAAAGATTGCTAAATCTAAATAAACTGATGATTGTCACATCAGAAATGAAACAAAAAACTTAATTAGCTCAAAATTTGTAAAAATGTATTAATCATGATAACCTAGAAAAATTTAAGAATTTGTAAACCAATTTACTCTACAAATAACATTCTCTGTAAAAATGTAAGCATATCAAAAATTATGTAATTGTTTCATGCATTTAATGTGTATATTTTCAACGGATAAATCAACAAATTAGTTAATAAGGGTCATATTTGTGTAACGCCCCTGTAAACAACCAAGAAAGACGAAAATGAATCAATCAACAATCCATAAAATTGATAAAAATGGAATGTACCAATCAAACTGCTCGGGAAGATGTTCCAAACGAAATCGAGGTTGATACAGAAGAAAAATCTAGAATAAAAATAATTTATTAGAGTAAAATAAATTCGAAAATACATGGATTTGACTCACAAAATTCAAACAAGAATACCAATTGTATCGATTTTCGATCAAAAATCAGTTTACCTCAGGTAACTCCGCTGTGTGCACGCATTTTTCGATGCTCTCCGAAAAATATTATTTACCAGAATTTGGAGGTTAACCAAATTCATTTGACTTCGGAGAGGTTAGAAAGTTTCGTTTGTCCAACGTCGATTCTAAAAATAGATGTCAAGGACATAAACAAATGCAATGAAGATGTTGTAATTTATATATAAAAATTTTCTGGATAACAAGAAAATCATTGCAAATTAATGGAACAACTTACCTCAATATTTTTGGAGATTCTCAATAGGAAGGATGTAAATACGAGCACAAATTTAAGCACTAGTCAAAGTAAAGTACCACTTCAAATGACATCCAGCAAAGTGATGACCGGTGGAGTAAAGTTGAATCTTTACAAATAAAGATTAAAGCAGGGCGCACACACAAACAGCGAATAAATGATATCCTTTTTTGAAAATAAAAACTGCGATATATTCAGGAGCCAGGTACAGTGAATTTATGATTTCTATAATTTGTTAAAATTTTGCCTTCAGCGTGTTAATAATAGGATTTGAGGAAAAGACTTCTAACAGAGTGTATTCTTTGATACCCTGAGTGATAAGTTAAATATAATCAAAAGTTTTACAATTTTCGTCAAAAATATTTTAAGCTTTAAAATAAGCAACAAATTTAAATTTATAAACATTTAAGCCCGCTAATGTAAAGCGAGAGTCTTGATTGGCTTAATAATCAAGCAACTTGGGACGAAGAGAGGAAACCTCTTTGTTTCGAACAATTATTTGTATTAATTTTAAAAATTTAAAAGGTTTATTCACCTTGGATTTGTAATCCAAGATTTATTTAATATTAATGTTCTTTCATGAAAGACAGTTTGATAATTTTTCTTTTCTTTACTATAATAAAATTTGTATGGGAGTTGATGAAAGTTTTTTATTTCTTTTTATATAAAAAGGAAAGCAAAAGTTAAAAATATCCTGAGAGAGCCAATGAGCATAATAAGATCGCCTCTAATAATTAATTTCGAACCACAAGGGACCCACTCCCTGAACGACTCAACCCGCGAGCTTAGTAAGAAGGGGCAATAATGTGTGTACCTTCCTGTACCTAACATTTTATTAGGAGGAGGACATAGCAATATGTATGGGAATTCATCATCTGGTACAGTTATCGAATTATCGGAAGCAGTTTACAAACTTCCACAACACTTAAGCTTCGTACTCGAGTACCCAAAACTATCCAAAGTATCCATATATCTATCTAAAACTATCCAGAATATCCAAAGGACGTCGCCTGCAAGGAAGGTCGCATACGGGCCGGATTGGTCGAACCAAGAAATTCACGGGCCAAGGACGGCATGAGTTCATTACAACGGCGCAAAACCGCAACAACTAGCTCCGAATAGTCGCAAACATATTAAATTATTGATGCCACCACACCTTGCAGAATAGTTATGGACGGAAGAGATTGCACGTAGGGTATAAAATCAACAAGTGGGACATCCAAACGTGTTCTTGGAATTGAAATTTAGAGTTTTGACATTTTTTCTCTTTTAATATACACGAATTGTTTGTGTATATTTTCTTCCTCTACTATACGAAGAATGGTCGATTTTATCCATCGTACCGGATATCGCGAACGAGTATAAATAAACCAACATTGCGTTCTGCTTCTTTTAGGTCATTATTAGCACGCAAATACAACCTATAAAATACTTTAGTTTGGGTAATCCTAGCTTGGATGTCGAATATGAGAAATATCTCATATTCATTTCATTTCATTTAGGTTGAAGTTACATTGAACTCAGATCCGTTCCGTTGCGTCTAAACCCGTCTCGACGGAAGGAAACCAACAGATATATTTTTATATTGGTGGCTACACTTGCTTCGAACTGAAAGGCGCAGAGCGGAACGGAAGAAAACAAATATAGATAATTGTTACAGTACGGAACGAGACGGTGTAACGAAACGGGACTAAATTTTATAGAAACTTAATTTAATTGTAAAGTCAAATACTATAATTATAAATTATTATTGTGATAATCCTGGGAATTGTTAATCAACCATATTTATGCACAGAGCAGAAGAGATAAGGTTTATAGCGCGAACGTAAATCGATAAGGCAGTTTATCTCTTTTTATTGTATGCAAATGTCCTGCGTCTGAAGATGATATTTACACTGTTGTTTGTTAAGGTGAACTATTTATCGGCAGGTAACAGTATCGATAATTTGGCCGGTCAAGAGCGATAGGGTTGTATCCGGCGGAGTGAAATTCGTCGGTGGTACAAATTAATATGCTCCTGAAGGTCACCCCCGCGACCATTGGGTGATAATTTAGCAAAAGGTGTAAATGTGGTTGAATTAATTAGGAATCGGGGAGAAGCCGGTGAGGCCCAGTTGTTCAGTATTAGGTTATCTTTTAACCTGAATTATTTTCCATGGAAACAATTCTTGAAAAAATAATTTCTGTTGAAAATAACCCAGGTTAAAAGATAACCCGAAACTGAACAACTGCACCTTAGTCAGTTAGAAGTCGGTTAGTGCTCGTAGAAGGGCCATGGATGGGGCCGTAAGTCCGTTCGCGGGATGATCCTATCTCCGGGGGTCTCCCCAGGACGTTTGAATAGATTAGCGTTTTGTTTGGGTAGTTTAAGTGTGATTTCGAAGGTCAAGATTTTTATTGAGTCGGTAGGTTAGTTATAGTGTGAATTCTCTCGTGTGAGACGTTTTTGACGAGTTTATCGTTGTTTGGACAATAGACAAGGAAATGTCTTGGCCTTGTTTGTTTTGTTTGTGTTTCCAAGTGTGGATTGACTATTAGTCCTATTAATCCTGGAGAACAGCCGACAATCAATATTTTAAGTGCGGTTGATCCAACCATTCAGATTGTCTGATTCAAATAACTTCCACATCTTGTCCGGGGTAAGTGCAAATGCATGTTTCTTTGTTAATTAGGTTTTAAATCATTTTTGTGTACCAATGGTGTCATTCGGCACATTTCGTCACGTTAAAATTAGCAAAACGGATTAATAAGAGATATTTCACCTGTTGATAAATATTGTATTTTATGTTACTGATAACCATCCGTCGCTATCCGATTTCATGGTGCTCAGTGAAGTACAAGACATTATTCACATTACCGTCGTCAACTAATAAGCTAACACTCCTTTTTCGAGGACCAACAACTACTACAATAATTGATGTGAACTGGTTGGGGTGTAATATTCAAAAGCGTCATGAAATACGGGTTTACATTTCTCCGACTGAAGCTTCACTGCGTTTAAAGTCAGTTTACGATGCACGTCCAGCTTTAGTTTGACGCTTCACGTTCGGGTTTTCCATAATTTCAATTTTATTTTTATAATTTTTTTAAGAAACATAGAGGTGTTAATTATTGTTATTTCTGTTTTAATCGAGCTGATTCAATAAACTATATCTATTTCATTTTATCGATTACATTTTTTTAAATTTCACTTTTCATTCGCTTCTTTAATTATTTATTTTTCGTTCATTTTATTTCTTTCAGGATATTTTTAACATTTTTAATTAAGAAAGTATAAATATTTTTGATGAATCCTATTTTTAAACAATTTCATTAAACAATTTAAATTGATGCATTAATGGCTTAATGCGTAAGTGTTTCTCTATTTTTAGCATCCTCCGTAATTTCGTAAAAAAAAAAAAATCTGAAAAGCTTCACAAAGCTTTAAATTCTTGAAATGTCCGCTAGATTTAAAATTTTATTTAGCGTAATTGTTCGAGGACAATTTAGCCATATAAAGAAGTCTCTAAACGGTTAAATATTCGTTGAATTTTTCGGTGTAATTACTTAGAAAGTGTTGTAGAAAAGCATAAATAATAACGATTGGATGTTAAATGGCAAATAATAAAGGATAAACCGGCTAAAAGTGTATAGCTAAAGTATAGAAGCGGTCATGAAAAGTGTATGCAATAACTAAAGACGGGAATTGCGCTGTTCATGCAAACTGCGTGAACCGAAGTGATTGCTAGCGATATGGGTCTCCATAGGGAAAGCTAGCTCGCTAAACGACTCTCCCAAGATTGTAGATTAGATATTTGAAAAAGAGTTCGGTACTCTAAATCGACTTTTTCATCCTTTCCTCGCAGGCATGTTTAGGTTATTCGCTGAGATAATGCGATAGCTTGCTTCGCGTATATATCACTTGCGAATTGGTTCTTTTTTTATGTTTTATCTGTTATGTTTTGTTCACACCCCATTTTTATATCAAATTTAAATTTAGTTTATGGCGTGTAAAACGTAATCTAAGTGTATTGTTTTGATTCTTATGATGTCTACATCGTGGTCCTTTCGTTCCACCATGTTTATTAAATTAATTTGTCTAGATTTAGGAAATCATCTAGAATAGCTACATATTATCATTGTATTATTGTGAATTGTTATTCAGAATTTTTTGTTTCAAAGTAAAATGAAAAACCACTTTAGTTTTTTCGAATGTTTCAGCACTTTATAACATGATTGATTTCCCCTTTTTATAAACTTTTTACTCAACAGGAGATTTTATTATAATTTTTTACAAGTTTCATAGGAAAACTTTCGCAAGTTGCAGAGATAAACTAGCAAAATATTTGTACTTGTAGTTAACTAGCAAGTAATAATACCTCGGATAACGCAATTATAATTATTATTCAATAGAAAAGTTGTGAAAACTTTGATAACTGAAAATGTTTACAAAAGTTTATTTTGTTAAGTAAGTATTCAAAAAATTCAATATAGTGGGTATACTTTACTTCATCACTCATTTCTTTAACTCGACTTGATGCACAATCCATCATTTAAGGATCATATTTCAGCAGTCCCAATGCAATACAATTCAATGCTTTCGACCTTTTCCTGGCTTTGGTTTCCTTACCGATTTCAAACGCTTTAGGTTTGTATACTATTTCACATTCTTTTGCTTCTTATCCATCTCAAGCAGATTCATTTCAAGAATAGCATTAACTCTGATTTAGATACGACATCGCTCTTGCTAATGGAATACTTTTTTCCTGAATGATATGACAAATTGTATAATACTGCACCTCAACTTAAGTAATAATGTATTAAATTCTTTTAATATTATATTGTGCACAATTTTGATAAATGTAAGATGTATCGCTTCTTTTCGAGTTCATAAATTAAATGAATCAAATAAAAAACAAATTATACAAAGCGATTGAAAAACTTTATGAAAACTTTAGGAACCAGAAAATGATAAATACTTTTCAGTTTATTGTTCATATCTGAAGTTTAGAATCACCAAGAAGATGAACAAAACACTTTTCAGAACTAAAATGCACAATATATATAAATTACCCTGTTAAAATTCTTAATATTAAAAATTTGAAGTGTTTAAAGTTTATGTTTACAAATAAAAACAACAGACGAGGACAGAAATTGCAGTCGAAACCTTATGAACTAAATTAAATTATGTATGATTACTTATGTACTTACTTACCTTGCTAATTTAAAATGCACAAAGTTACATAAATAAAATACACAGCAAGTTTATTCGTTAAAATTTTTAATATCAACACCATTGTCGTGTTTAAAAACGCGTCTAGACGAATCTCCGTCGGCAATTTGCCTTACAAGTATACTAATTGGATAATAATAATTATTAATATCTACGAGAGAAGAGTTATCCCATGTTGTTAGGATCTCTCTTTCGATCATTCGTCAATAATAGTGAGCATTTCGTATAAATTATTAAAGAAAGAGAAATAATCATCTCTGTCCGGCTAAAGAACTAAATGGAATAAGTTCAGAGAAGAACTCGATACACTGGTCGTACTGGACGTCCCTCTCAAGACTGAAACTGATTTGAAAGAAACCGTAAACATTATAACAAATAACATACACCAAGCCGCCAGGAAGGCAACCTTAGATGTCTACAGTAAATACATAGAAGACGAAATACCAAACAACAAGGTAGATAATAATTGAAAAATGTGCGTTATGTAAGATATGGCAACTGGAAAAACTAAAAAGGTCACAACAATCTATCTCACCAATCAAGGATGCAAATAGTAGATGGTCTAAAAACAACAAAAACAAAGCAAGTGTCTTTGCTAAACACTTAGCGAACACCTATTGTCATCCCATGGAGATCAGATAATATCATCCAGAATTCTGCAAACAAACCTCAACATGATACAAAACTGGGTTGAGAAATGGCGCATCAAAGCTAACGGAACAAAGTCAGTGGATGTGACCTTCACTACGAGAAGAAATACTTGACCGTGTATTAAAAGTAAACGGTTGCCTATTGCCACACGTCTCGAGTACTAAGTACCTGGGAATTCACCTCGATAGAAGATTGATAAAAATTGACAAAGGCATAAGTAAGACTTAGTTCAGATTCAGAAATGGAATGGGAACTAGAGAAGCACTGTTTGCCATAGGAGAACATTCCATATTTGCTTTATCCACTATGAGAAAGCGTTTGATAACGTAAAACATGACGTAGTTATAACACTTCTAAACCAAAAAGGAATCTATAGCGAAGACCTTCAAATCATCGAGAATTTATACTGGATAAAACGGCGCACTCGAGGGTGGGTCATCGAATAACTGAAGAAATTGAAATACAAAAAGGCGTGAGACAAGTTGCGTTTTGTCACAATTGCTATGTAACCTTTACTCCGAAAGTATTTTTAAAAAAGAGCTGGAGGACGTGGATAAAGGAATTCAAATAAATGGCAAATGGCTAAATAATATACGTTATGCGGATGACACTATCATTATGGCTGACAACCCGTGTGATCCCCAGTATATCCTGGATACAGTTAATACGACGAGCAACAAATGTGGACTCAACACCAATAAAAATAAAACAAAGATAATGGTCATCAGTAAAACTGAAACTTGGGATACTCCAATCAATATCAATGGCAGTTCAATAAAAAGAGTGACAAGTTTCAAATACCTGGGGTGTTTACTAACGGAAAACTGGGACCCTGATAAAGAAATTCGGACAAGGATTAGAATGGCACGAGGCGCTTTCCTAAAAATGAACCAGCTTCTATGCAGTCGCGACTTATCATTGGAAATGCGTTGCCGTACAGTGAAGTGCTATATAATACCGGATTTGTTGTATAGTGTGGAGGCTGAAACTGTCCTCAGTTAACAAGCTCCAGGCGTTTGAAATGTAGCTGTACCACAGAATGCTTCGAATCGCATGGATGGAAAGGGTTTTCAACGAAGAGGTGCTTCGCCGCATGAACAAAGATCGTCAACTGTTCACCATAATTAAAAAAAGCAAAGCGGCATATTTTGCCCATATATTCAGAGGCGAGAAATATGCCCTCCTGCAATTAATTCTCGTGGTTGCGGAACTTACGGCAGTGGTTTGGTGTTCGTGGTGGCGCGGAACTGATACTCATGGTGCAGACGGAGAGGAGTTTCAGATGATTTCAGTCGCAACTTTCCATGCAAAACAAGCTTCTACTATACAAAGTCATAACCAATACAATCTGAACCGATGCCATTCAACTTTGGGGATCGGCAGCTGCATCCAATATAGACATCCTCCAACTATTTCATAATAAGGCGTTACGGACATCGTTAATCTATCTTGATTTTGAACTAAATGTTAAATAGATAAATAAAAGAAAATATTATTTTTCGTATCTTCAGTTTAGAATCACTAAGAAGATGGACACAACACTTTTCAGAACTAAAATGCACAAAATACTATATAAATTTACCTTGTTGAAATTACTAATATTAGAAATTTAAAGTATTTCAAGCTTATGTTTACAAATAAAAACAACAGAGGAGGACAGAAGCTGCTGTAGAAACCTTATGAACTAAATTAAAATATGTATTATTACTTACCTTGCTAATTTCAACTTAAAATGCACAAAGTAACACAAATAAAATACACTGCAAGTTTATTTGTTAACATTTTCGTTTCAATATTGCCGTGTTTAAAAACGCGTCTAGACGAATATCCGTGGGCAATTTGCCTTATACTAATTGGATAAAAGTTATTAATACCTACGAGGGATGTTCGTGTAGATGTATAGAAAAAGTTATCCCATGCTATTTTACTTGATTAGGACATTAGAGAATGTTCCTCATTCGTGTACAATTTGCACGAGGCAAGCGAGTTTTCTCAAGTCGAATGACAACATTGGCGCGTTTCACGAATACTGTCAATATGTTTAACACACATCAAAGGTATAAAAGTGAACGTTGGGTTTTCCAATAATAAGTATATTGAAATGATATTTTCCACTGATGCAAATGGCGTGCATTTATTTGCATAGAAATGATCAAATCCTTACATTTTATTCAAGTTTAATTTTATTTATTAAATCGATTAATATCAGCATTTGATTGTTGTCCACGTTGTTATTTTTATTGTTATAGGAGAGCATGGGTAACAGTCAAAGACATCTAGATTGTCGGAAATTTTGAGATTGCTTTGGAAAACCGAAAACACTCTCAGAAGGATCTACGCGTTGCGAATCAAAGACGTATAGGGAGTCGAGATGCCTTGTTTAGACCGAAAACATCTCGGGAAAGGTAAATGGGGTGAAAGCGCCTTGTGAACCAAAAATACTTTCAGGAGAACGTATGCCTTGCGAAACCGAAAACATACGCTGGAATTGCAGAAAAAATCGGGAACCTTCATTTACTGGTGACTAAAACTTATAAACTATTGTTTACCTCATGTGTCATCTAACCTGTAAATAAAACTTATTAAATTAGTTGGTATTAAGGTAATATAACTTTTATAGTTATCTCCAATAACCTATAAGTCTTAATCAGTTAACCTGTAAATATTTATATCGGCTGAAATTTGTCCACCAAATTAGCAAAGCCGATTCTACCAAAATATTTATTTCATTACAACAATAAATTTACTGCAAGTTATCTATTCTATTCTAAGGTTAAAGAACAAATTCTCTATACAAAATCTGTTGGCTGTAGCAAACTATAAGAAAATGTAATTAATCTCAAATTTAAATCATTTCAAAATTTATCAAATACTTAAATTTTAAAAATCAAAGAAAAAAATTTCAATTTCTAACCATATTCCGACCGTTGAGGGCGTTCATGGTATTTCCTGCTTTCGGCATCCCTCTCCTTCTTCCATTTCCATCTTATTCGCTTCCATGAGAAAAAGGCAACCATTCTTACCAGACCGTCAACTCCACTCTATATACAAGAGTTGTCCATTCCCCCTATCCTCATCATCCTACATAAACGGATCTAATCTAAACTTAAAATGGCTCAGGTAAACAAAATTTTTCACTTTACACTGTTTTCTTCTTTGGCATTGATTCTTTAATTTTTTCAGCGTACTAAAACGTATTTTCATTTTTTTATTTGCGTCTATCTCATTTCCATATCTCGAATATTATTAACTTATGAACACCAATTTTTAGTATTTTAAACTAGAGCCTATTCTTTTCATTTTTAAATGCCTTTCTTTTATCGTTGTTCAATTCTGAATTTGCTAATATAAATAAATTGTTTGACATCGAATTTAGTTATTACTATGAGTTTGTTTTAATTTTTGTTTGGTTTTATTAAGATTTTCCTATGCTTTTAATTTATTTACAAGATTTTTTGATTCCAACCCTACTCTACGGCAGCGAAACTTGGACAACAACAATCCGACAGAGACCTAAACTGCGAGCAGCAGAAATAAAGTTTGTGCAAGCAGTAAATGGCTGCTGGAGGATAAATGAAGACATCAGTGAAGAGCTGCGGATCTCTTCTGTGGAGGAAAACATGATGGATTATAAAAATCAATGAAAGGAACATGTGGAAAGGATGAAAGACCAGTGGCTGCCAAAGTGTGCCATGGAGAATCGCCCGAGAGGTAAAAGAGACATAGGATGTCCGAGAAAACGATGGGTTCATTAAGAATCGGAACAGGCCTGATGCCCTATACCGTGAAGTAGAAGGCTAGAAGAAGACCAAATTTTCCCTATTTATTTTTAAATTTTGTTCTGGTTTATTTAAATATTTTGTCAAGTTAGTTATTTATGCGTTAGATCATCACTCATTTTTTTAAAACCTCTTATTGTTTTTCCATTACAGATTTGTGGCTTTTAATAACCTCTGTTTGGCTACGTACTAGGTACCTCGTCCAGATAATTTCCAAATGTTTTTATTATTTTCATGCATATCTCCACAATGCTGCCAACTTTCGACTTATAACATTTTTCTCCATTTCCAGATGTGATTTTTCCTTCTTATTACGTCTCCATGTTATTTTTATAATGAACGAATTATGAGGAATTTTATAAAATTATCTTCTTCTTCTTTAGACTCTTTCATTCCAAAATTAGACATATTCTTTCCCTTTATTTATCGCATCCACCGTCTTCCACCTAGCTCCCTTATATCATCTGCTCATCTCTTGAATTGTCGTCTGATACTCCTCTTAATGCATCTGGATCTCCTGTTGCCGATTCTAGTCGCATATCTGCCGTCTTCCGCTCTCACAACATGTCAACTCCAGCCCTATTTCTGTTTTACTATGTCCATGATTCCCGTTTTCTCACGGATCTATTCGTTACGTTTTTTATCGTGTAGAGTTATGCCAAGCATTTTTCTCCAATGCTCTTTGTGGCACTGCTAATCTACTTGCATTGTCATTTTCCCCATGTCATAGGTTAGCACTGCCAATATATAGGAGTTATTTCTGTTTTAATTGTTTTGGGAACTGATTTTACTTCAACATAAACGAAAATCTTCCAAATAACATCCACCTCAAACTTACTCTTCTGTTTATTTCAGCGTCCCAGTTGTCTTTCCCAAGCCTGAGGGTATGGTCCAAGAAATGCAGTTGTTCACATTTACTATTGTATTTACGTCAGAACCAGTAGACATAATTTTTTTGTGCGTTCATACGGAAACCTCTCTTCCCCGATTGTTCATTCAGCTGTTCCAGCATTGTTGTCATTTCTGTAATTTCACAATGAGGCATTTCCATGTGACGTCACAAACACTCGCACGAACAGCTGATCTCTGACGGCTATTACAATTTTCATTTCAAAAATTAAAATTAACTTTTATATTATGCAGTTTGCAATTTTTTCAGAGTGAAACTGAAATGTGCAAATTAATTTACGGACATTACATTACAAATTACAAACATTAAGCAGTATGTAAAATTCCGTTGTCGGAGAACAAAATAATTCATACTCGAGGTTAGGTTTGCGATTCATTCGGGAAATAAAATAAACTTAACGTACTGCTATGACTCAAAATGTTAAATAAAGGCTCCAGATATAAAAATGAATATTAGATTAATGAAAAGCATAAAATTCTATATCGGTAGACACTTTAAAAATTTGCTTTACGAGAAATTTTTATTTTTCTAAAATTTCGATTTCCTAACTAAATTTGAATCTCTCAGGATAAAATAAAGATGATAAAAATTGCTAAGATTAATTAGATTGATGATTGTCACATCAAAAATGATACAAAAGGTTTAATTAGCTGAAAATTGATAAAAAAACATTTTTATTTTTATATGTTCATAACCTAGAAAAATGTGAGATTTTGTAAACTGAATTGCTTGATAACCAACATTTTATGTAAGATTCTGTTCACATCAAAAATTATGTAATGATTTCATGTATCTGAAGTGAGTAATTTTAAAAGGTAAATTGACAAAGTTGTAAATAAAGGTCAAATTTGTGTAACATCAAAAATCGATACAAGTTGGAAAAGATGAGTCAACGAACTGTCCAGAAAGGAGTACAAAAAGGCAATATACCAGTAAAAGTGCATGGAAAACACCTCAAAGAAAATCTATTTCAGTGTGGATTCCGTATCTGCAACAAAAACGAATTATTAATAAAATGAAAAATCAAAAATGTTGAAATTAGACTTACTTTGACTGAACAGGCATGCCAATTCAATCGATTTTCGATCAAAATTCAGTTGACTTCGGGAATTGTAACAAAGTGCACGCATTTATAATGTTCTCCAGGATCAATTGTTTACAAACAATTGGAGGTTAAGATTTTTCAGTTGAATTGGAACAACACGATATAAATAGATCCAAGGACAACCATGGCTACTTACATGATGGTACTGCAAATGTTATAATTTACGAAATTAACTCAATTCATTCACTGGATCCTGAAAATATTGTCAATGAGATGCAACTTACCTGTCTCGATTTAAAAACATCAACAAATGGGAAATACAACAGCCACCAATGCGATATTGAATCACTAAACAAGACCGAAGCAAGTTTACTTGAGGTTAATCAAACGGCTACTGACGTCATTTCAACGAAGATGCTGATGATTCACTCAATGTGGTATTAACTAAAGCGGGGCACACACAATATCCTTTTAAAATTTAAAACTCCAACTTGTCAATGTGTAAAAGGTACAGTGAATTTTATTATTTCTTTATTTTATTATAAACTTTCGCCATCAGCGTGTAAAATATAGGATTTGGGAAAAGCTTTTACGAAAGTGTATTCTTCATTACCCTAATTGGAAGGTTCTTCATTCAAAATTTATTATTTAATTATTCAAGATTAAGCTTTAAATAAGCACAAATATTATTTTATAAACATTTAACACCGTTAATGTACAGCGAGAGACTTGGTTAGTTTACAACTAATCAAGCACGTCAGGACAGAGAGAGGAAGCCTCTTTGTTTTGAAAACATTTTGCATCAACTGTTTTATTTGTAAAAATTATTAATGGTAGATCTATGATCTAAAAATTTATGTAAACATTTATTTGCTCAAAGAAAGCAATTAAGTATCCCGAGAGAGCCAATTTACATACTCAAATATCGCCTCTAATATTGACAATTTACAAGGAACCCACCCTTGTGCGTGTCATCACCGGAGCTTAGTGAGAAGGGGCAGTAATGTTGAGCATCCCTTAACTAAAAATATATTCAATACGACCCATTTAATTTGAGCATTTTGCCAGCAAGTTAAGGGCTCGCGCTTTTACAATTAGTTAGGGGAGGTCACAGCAGTACTTACAGTAATAATTTTACACTACACTCTCTACGGTTTATTAATTTATAAAATGTTTACCAATAAAACAGGTAAAAACACAAGATTTATCACAAACTTGTAGAAGGACGCTAACAAACTTAACCCCAATCAGCTGTTCGAATGACGTCACTGTGACGTAGCTCGAAACGCCTAATTACAAAATTATGAATTATTCTGAATTTAATTAAGGTAATATCTTAGTTTTTTTTCTAAAGAATATTATTTATGCATTTGTACTAATAGTTAAAATTAAAATTTGCTATTTTAGATGGTAAAGTAAATATACTGTAGTTCTCATAATGCTGAAAGAAGTCATAAGGGCACCAACCTCCGCACATGAGCCGTTTACGACTTACAAGCGATTACCCCAAACCCCGCTTTCCGATAAACCAAGCTATAACGAAATTCAATAGTTTTTCAGTCCTCTAAATTCAACAACACTCCATGGGCTAATTGGATAAACATCAGCTCCTTTTAATATCTTCACCTCATACTAGATATAATATTTGAAGGAATTGACAGTTGAAGTTTATCAAATTCAACTAGCAGTATCACTACATACAAGATAATATACTCGTATCTAATGCTTAAGCTGCAAAAATATTAATCTAAAATGCTACAAGTTACCAAATACTAAAATACCACGTTGTTTTCAAAAAAGTTCAATTTTCAATTATAATTTTCAAATGAAAAGAAATAGTCAAAAGAACTTAAAATTTACAAAATCTTTGGTGACACATTCGCTGCGGATTATTATATAAATAATCGAAGCTATTCTTGGTAAACTTATCGGCTATTAAAGAAGTAAATTTAATACTAGTTTATCAAGTTTATCAAGAGTAGCTTTGATTAATAGTCAAAACCATGAAGTTTGACATCAGCAACCGAGCTGATGGTTCTGCCCCACCGAAAAGTAATAAAAGGGCAAGTTAAAGTAGAAATTACATAGCTTGAAATTATATTCAGAAAGTAATTTAACATAACAAATAATAATTAGGCAACCCTGATGAGTAAGTTTAACAAAAGATGCAGCATGCTTGTATAACTTATCACTACGCAAATCAGTGTAAAAATATTTGAATATAAAAATAACAGTCACATAACGCTTCAATAGTCGAAAATGTAAATAAAATTACAAATGTATCTTAACAATATTGTTATATATTATAACAATATTGCCATGCGAAACCAAACTATCGAGGACTAGTAGATTATTTACTATGTATTATAATTAAAAATTAAAAAAATATAAAGAATATTAGCAATTTAATAAAAAATAATAATTTGGAGCTCTTTAATTTTGTAGCGATATGATTGGCTAGTTGTTTGGAACGTTCTGATTGGCTCTCAATCAAGGAAACCTATAGACGGACACAGATCCAGATCATAATTCTTCCTGTCGTACTGAGTATAGTTAGAAACAGAGAAAGTCGAAATCGTCTAATATGGCCTCATCAGCAAAAATCGAAGAAAATGAAAAGAAACGTAGAAACAATCCTGAGACAGACGAAGAAGAAAGTCCCCACGAGTGGCCCGAAGAATGGCCCACATTTGAAGATGAAGAAAGTAATAGCTCGGACAACGAAAAACAAGAAGAAATTCGAAAGGAAGCAAAAAAGAAACCAAACAAAAACCAAAGGAAACGTGCCAGATTGGCGAAACAAGAAAAAGAAAAACATGAAAGACAAGTAACGAAAACGCTAAGTGAAAACAGTAACGAAACAAAGGAAAAAAATTATGAAACTGAAAAAACACAAAGCGAACAAAAAATGGAAAAACTGCTCGAAGCATTGTCCGAAATCAGACAGGCAATACAAGAAAAAGAAGAACTTGGAATAGAAGAAACACCAAGTAAAAGCCATACGGAAGCAACAAAATGGGCGAAAGAAATACTTTCCAATGTATCGAACGCATCACATAAAGTAATGAAATTCATCAACCAAAGCAAAGAAAAACTCGAAGATAAGGAAAACGCACAAAAAAATGTTGAAGACATGAAAGAAAGCACCTTGAAACTTGTAGAATTTATACTGAAGGGCAATAACAACATACGAGGGACGGGTGAGCCTTCAGCCACCCCTCCCCCGTCCAAAGTAAACACAGCAGAGGCGGTCCCTGCCCCTGCCACCCCCGCGAACCTCCTCAAGGTCCGGCTACCCAAAGAAACAATTTCTTCCCCTCAGGAAGAGCCCAAAAAGCAGGACCCACCTAAGAAAGAATTGGCAGAGTCCAACCCCCCGAACCTCTTCAAGGTCCGGGAACCCAAGGAAACAGATTCTTCCCCTAAGGAAGAACCCACGAAGTACAGCCCACCCAGGAGGTACCAAACAGCAATGAAGAGGGCTGCCATCAGCAGCCCCCGGAGCACGCGCAAGAAATATAAAGTGATTGTCTACCCTGGAGAGGGTAGCTCATTCCTGTCAGCGGAAAGCACAAGGGCCGCCCTGACTAGCATCAGAGCGGAAGATCTTGGAATAAAAGCAGATAGGCTCTATCTGACAAAAAACAAAAGTGTCGTGGTGGAATCCTCCCACCCTTCGGTCAAGAAACTAGTAGGCAGCACTCTACTAGCGGAGAACTAATTGATGGCACGGGAGCCTTCAGCTACCTGGCCATCAATTGCTATACAGATGGTAGACAAATCCGTCTCGAAGAATCAAATCATAGCGGAAATAGAAAGAAATTTTCCCGAGGCGGTCAATATGGCCGGGAGTTCGTGGCTCAAAAGAGCCAATCCCGTACATACCAGAATAAGAACACACAACAAATGGATCCTAGAGCTTCACCCTCTGATCCATGAAGCAACAATCAAGGAAGGTAAATTCATAGTGGCTTGGAAAAGCTACCGAGTGCGGAACCACATCGGAATTGCCCGATGTTATAAATGCCAACATTTTGGCCACACAGCCAAATTTTGCAAAGGAAATGAAACATGCGCCTTTTGCACCTCAACAGAACACGCCTCACGTGACTGTGTAGTGCAAAAGGAACTTGCTATGCATGTATGCGCCAACTGTGTCAGAGCGAAGCTCAGTGACAATAAGCACTCCACAGGATCAACCCTGTGTAAAGTATATAAGGACCGTCTTATGGCCCTTGCACAATCCATAGCAACCACTATTGACAACGAAAGAAATAACCGTGACCAATAAGATCTAATCCTAAAAACTAATAACCGTGATAAGAAATAAGGTTTGAGTGTACCCAAAAAAGTCAAATAACTATCGAAAATGAAAAATAGATTACAAATCAAGACATGAAAACCGATACTTACCAAACATTGATGAAATAAAAACGCCCACGCAATCCATTGTGGAAACCTGAAACAAACAAAACAGAAACCAACATATCAAAAATAGGCAGATTATATGTATGTAACAATATACCAAATGACACGCGGTTTGAAACCCGATTAAAAAATTCATAAAAAACGACCAGAACTTGATAAAAACTCTAAGAATGATTTTATAATTGTGATGAAAACATGAACTCCCCGCCAATTTGCAGGGTCCATTTTATGATGAGGTTGGCAACAACCTCAAAATGTTTTTTATTTTATAAATAAATTAACTTCAATTGAGTATAGTTAGAAGCTTAAAGTGTAAAACTGATTGCAACCCTAATCAGAGCTGAATCTGTAACTTTCTTTATCCTTAACATCAAAAATGTAAGAAGTGACAGCAGGAGATATTTTAATACACTGTTACATGTTCTTATCATACTTACCTATGAAGTATAATTTGTAGAAATTTAATCAAGAAATCCAAAATTTCTTCAATCAACAACTTTTCCACTAAAGACAAAAGACAAGATGATTGTTTCAACTCCAAACGTAACAGATGATTGAGCAAAAATATGCATGGCATATGGCGTCACAACATGCACCCCAATCGAGTACGAATAGATTAGTGGTTTTAGAGGCACTGGAATTGTACATAAATTTCCCCTGATAAAACTCCTCAAATACAAATTTTTAAGTGAATCGAATACGAACAAATAATTAGTGGTTTCAGAGCCACGGGAATTATACATAAATTTCCCCTGATAAAACTGCATTAAAACGAAATCTTATTGCATTGATATTTTATGTTGTTAAAAATTAATCGTATGAAAAACTCGACAAAATTATAATGTAAGAAATTATATGGCTGGTTGCCTGGCAAAACCGTTTATCTCGATTTTTGACAAAAATTGGATTATTTCATATTATGATGTATTTTTACAAGTTCTACAGTCTGGCAAAATCGTATATTTTTAATGCTATTATTAGATGAAATAAACGGACATCGCCAAATGGATTATACATATTTGCAATTCGCTGGTTGCCTGGCAAAACCGTTTATCTAATTTTTTAATCTTAAATTTAATCTAATTGTAATTTTATTTAATCCATTTTGGCGATGTCCGTTTATTTCATCTATTAATAGCATTAAAAATATACGATTTTGCCAGACTGCAGAACATCATAATATGAAATAATCCAATTTTAGTCAAAAACCGAGATAAACGGTTTTGCCAGGCAAAAGTAATGATTAAAAGTTAAAAACAGCTCTCCTGTAAAATTTCATAAAAATTAGATAAACGGTTTTGCCAGGCAACCAGCGATATAATGTTACCAAAACATAATTTTCCTGCCAATTACAAAATAGCCCTGTTGAACAAAGAAAAACCACGGAACATTTTTGTTAACTTACAATTATTAAATCGTAAAACCAAAAATAACATAAAAGTTAACAAAAAGTTAAGATCGAATTGATAATATCTCCAACTTTGGTTTTGGAACTGAATATACAGGAAGGAAAAAAAATAAAGCGCAACTTGAAATAAATATTCCAAATGTTCAAAAAGATATTAATAATTTTATAGCGTAGCTATGATGACATTTGGCACGCTACACGCTTAATTTCAATTTTTGCAGTTCATTCATTGCAACAACAACGTATTATTTTAATATTTTTTCACAATTTGGATACGTTTTCTGTCCAATACCAGTGCACGAAATGGACAATGCATTTCTTTATGAAAGTATCTAAAATGCGCAATCTGTGTACGATATTAGGAACAATTCACTTCATTATCTGCAACAATGTCTTTGTACATTTTGCGTAATATTGTAACCGATTCACCAAGGGGACATTTAACAGTCTCAAATGATGCGTATAGACCATGTGCAAAATATTTTTGACTCGATCTCAATATTAAATATTTTGTTATACTTTCTTTACCATATAAATGAGATAGAAACGTTGTAATTTATAAAAATGGATTTAAATACCTACATAATTTATATGAGAATATCGTTTTTTGTGCCGCTTTTTAGTGTTGTAGAATTTTAAAATTAAAATAAAAGAAAAGAGTTAAAAAAAATATAGATATCTTCAAATACAAGTCAATTAAAATCCTTTGAATTCCTAAAGTTAGCTTGCTTTTCATATAAATTTAAAAATTCTAGAATAATTTCGTTTGTCTACTATGTTTAAATAAAATGTTTCATAAACTTTACATTTTACTGACGATGACGTTGCCGGTTAATAAAAAAATGCTAAATAAGTATAAATTAATAATATCATGCAAGACAATTTGCGCAACATATTCGTATCTTGTAATAAGTGAAACTTATCAACGAGCGAGAAACTTCCAGGACCCTATCCTGAAAGTAACTTGGTAACTTTTCACTTTGAATTTTAAAAACAAAATTTTAAATAGGCATTTAAAAATAGTATTGTTTATAGTACCTAATTATGCAGATTTAATATTGAATTTTAACATATTGAGAATATTTAAATTTTATATTTATATTCTTTTAATAGCCAAGTTAATGAAATGTAACTTATATGCAAAATAGTTTAAATTTAAAAGTTTAAAAAAGACGACGAAGTGACCCGATTTGGTTTTTTAAATAATGCGGTAATAATATAAATTGACTATGTGAATATTGCATAATTTTCTCCATTCAATTTTAGGGTCAGAAATTAATTTTTAGTGAAACCAATGAGGAGGTTTTCCTAAGTTCCATGTTTACACTTACGATATACCCGATTTTGTACCATTATGACGATTATAATTATATTTGACGATTTTTAATAAAGTTCAAGCACTACTAAATTTGAAATCCTTTAAAATTGCATCAGAAAACCTAATTCATTCTTTTAATTTTCTTTTGGTTTTTTTGTAGGAACGTATTTAACCAAAAAAATTTTGGGCTGTGCCGTGGCACTTTTATTTTAATTATATGCGTATTGTTTGGTTCATAATAATTCTGAATGCGGTCCTGCAATAACTATTGGTTTATTTTAACCTAAAAAGGTATTAACAGTGGCGTCCCTATTTAATTGGATTACAAGGTAATCCGATGCCGCAAATTCGTGGAGTTTTTTGAGCAAAATTCAAATATGAATTTTGGAGGCAAGCGAAGGGCTTTTCGACAAAAATGTTATTCTACATTTCACTTTTAACTCGCCTATCCAATTGTCTAAAAGAATAAAAAATTTGAAATTTTAAAATTAGTTAAAAATATTTTTTTATAATTTTAATTTCGGATTAATTTCGGATTTTTATGAAAAATTGATATAACTATGGCTTGATCGTGATAATCGACACCTGCCATTTTGGATTTCTGTTTGGTTGGTTATTAGTAATTATTTTATGTGAGTGTATTCACCTTCGTAGGTTCAAAAACTGCTATTAATAAATTAACAAGTGGTTTTTGTTATATGCGAGTAATTTGTACTGGTGATAATCTCTGTGAGATACCAGGTTGCAAAAGTATTTTGATTAGACTATCAACGTTTGTGATTATTATTAGGACAATACTATGTATAATATGGTATATTCATGTAAACCTGCTCACCTAAAAGGTGAGTTATTTTTGCTCGTATTTTTTATCATTGATTTGTAATTGTGTCATTAAAAGAAGCCGTCCAGAGAGAAGCAGAGATTGTTAGCTCTTACCCTTTGTAATATTGATTATTAATTAGGCTATTATTTGACCATTTGATTCATTTATATCTTAGATCAGCTGTTAGTAGAAGCTGAAAGGTGCTATATTTGATGTCACATACTGTACATTATTGTCATTCCTTATTACATTAAACTAGTTTGTTATTGCTGATGAAGTGTTTTATTTTGAAGTGAGTATTTGAGAATTCCTTAGTTTAGCTTACATACGACTCTCGCA
The DNA here is from genome assembly GCA_932274525.1 of Podabrus alpinus. Classification (NCBI taxonomy): domain Eukaryota; kingdom Metazoa; phylum Arthropoda; class Insecta; order Coleoptera; family Cantharidae; genus Podabrus; species Podabrus alpinus. Next base: position 57,663,407 of record OW026457.1, on the reverse strand, counting down.
CATCGTCTCGAGCCTAGCAGAAGATAACCGGCTGTAATTTCTATGACTAGCTTTTATTGGGGAAGTGGAGGAAACAATTTCCGATATGAAAAAATTGTCAATAAGACTTAAACCTTTTTAGCAGTTACAGCTAGTTATGATGGAAAACTCGAATCATTTGAACCTACAAAATATTTTCTTTAGAATAAAAATATTCGGATTAAGCTTACGTGAATTTGAAACTTCGTTTTTGATTCTCTTGCAATCGAATATTTGAAAATTTGACTTCAAGAAATGCTAAAATTTACATGAATATTAAAATTTAATTTGCAATAAAAATTGTTACATGATGCAAACCATGAATAGAGTAAATAAAATATGTGATATTTAACTTATAAATAAGAAACGCAAATAAATCAAATCGATAAATAAAAGATATATGTACTTATACGTAGTATATGTATTTGCAATATTACAGTTATTCATTTTTGCAATATTATACCATATGATAAAAAGATGTCTGATCACTGATTTTCAAGCAGATGAAAAACTTTTCGATAAATCGCATTATATCTGCAAAATTTAAATTTACAATCCTGTTTGCATAAAAACATTTTGAAATTTAACCCCGGAATAGAATTTATTATAAACCACATAATAAGAACATATTTAAATTTTTATTATAATCCAGGTTACGATTTTAATCATCTTAATGCCGCTGTCCACAAAACCATTGCTTATTTTCTTTTTAATTTTTATAAACTAAATTTAATAAAGTTGGAGTCGTTACAATCAATAAGAAATTAAATTTTTGTTATTTCGCCCTTTACGAGGCACTATATTTTCGAGACATGCTGTAATAAAGTTAGGATTTTATAGTTTGTGTGAAATACACTATTGTTTACTTCTTAGGATCTCATTTAACCGTATCTTTGATACTAAATAATCTGCTAGTAAATTTATAAGTTCAACTAATAACACTAAAAACTAAAATGAAAATAATTATAACCGGATTACATACCAATTTTAACATGTTTTGGAAATTTATTATTCAAATATTAATTTTGAAATAAAAATTAGATCCGACAATAAAATATATAAAAATTATAATTTCTAGATTAAATTCTTAATAAATTTAATGGATAAATTTTTGCGCCTTTCTGCAATTTCCGACAGTTTTCTGTTGGTTAACCACACGATAAAATATTGATTACGTTTATGAAAAGGGTTAAGTATGATCATATTGAATTAGCCAAGAGCATTAATTTTTAAGGTCGATTGATTTACTTTGAAAGATGTATGTTAGTTATATGCATATCTTACTGCTTCTTTTGAACATCAAAATGATTTTTTTCAGTCGAGTATAATTTGTACGTACAACCAACATAAAAATAGTTGAATTTTCATTGAGAATTTTGTAAAAATAGAATTCGAAGTAATCCTTATTTAATATTAATAATTTATTTAAATTGAATTTTTAAAATGATTAATTAATTTTTTGACCAGCAGTGTGGCGTTAAGCTTACACCGGCAGACTAGCGAGCGGGAAACCGTGGTTCTATACCTAGTCGCGCCGGATATACTGCTGTGATCTTCAAGCCCAATATAAATCTGTGGGCTATGGGGAAGGCAACGGGAAACCACCCCATTAAATTTCTTTCCCTAGTTAAGTCATCTTGACTTCGGTCAAGTTGATAACCAACGTTCGCTGAGCGGATACGGTACTTTAAGAAGAAGAATTAATTTTTGCCTTTTAAAAATTTCAGCATTTAAATACATAGGCCATCATCTAAAATACTATACCCTCTAATGAGATCGAAACATGAATATTCTGAATTGATTTTCAAATTTCTAAATTCTTTAACAAATGGCTAAGTTTGCGTACAACCCTGTATGAGGTTTCTGAGAGAGATTCATACTTTTTTATATTTAACTATATATTGTTCCTTACTACCCTACTTTTTGTCCTTAAGTAAGGTGCATTTCGCCGGCCTCCCCAATTTCTAATCCAAAATAGTTCCAATCATTTGTACTTAGTAGTTTTATACCTTTGAACCTCTTTTATTTTCGTTTTCGGGATATTTGAAAAGTTTGGGGCGGGGCGAAATGGTAGCCCCCCATTTCGAATTTTTAATCCAAAATAATCTCAACCGTTTGTACCTCGGTTGCACTTGTTTGTAGATCTTTTACTTTCGGTTGTATTTCTTTAGTTTCAAAATATTCAAGAGAAACGCTTCTCCATAGCAAATTTCATACTATATTATACGGTTATATAACGGTTTGAATTTCCTGCTACAATTTTTGGTTGTTTGGGATTTGAAGTGGGAGGTCGTCGACGGCTCGGAACTAAGCTGTGAGGGTCGAGGCAGTCGTTTTTAGAAGATGAACGCAAAAACATCGAATTGTGAGTGTGTTCGAGAAATTTTTCAGCGACAGTCAGCGACAGTCACCCAAGTAACATTTTACCGTCATAAATGTACATATACCTTACAGAAATTTCCGTAACGGTAAAGCATTGATTTGCCCCTTTTGCAGTTACTGTATTGATGTATCATTTATGCACATATAAGGTACAGGTATTTTCGCAACGGTACGGCATTGATTTGCCCCTTTTGCAGTTACTGTATTGATGTATCATTTATGTACATATACATTACAGGTATTTTTGCAACGGTTCAGCATTGATTTGCCCCTTTTGCAGTTACTGTATTAGTACATCGTTTTTATACCGATTATGTGTTGATTTTTTATGAACGAGATATTTATTTAATAGAAAAAATAATTTTTATAAAAGATAAAAGTTTTGATTTTTAAATATTTCTATTTTTTACATACTGCTAAATTGTTTCCCTGTTGTCTGCGCCAGAATCTGAAAATTGACATTATAAATGTGATAATTTTTACTTACTTTTTTTTCCGAGGCCAGGTTTTGAACCCAAGCTGTACTGTACCTATATACGTCTGAAAACCAACTGCTTAGCCAACTCGACTACCTGGATATACGGTATAAACTATGATATTTCTTATTTGATGGTCAATTTTATTTTCAATTCATAGATTAAAAATATTACCTAATATTGAATTAAAATAAATCAAATATTTTGCTTTGGTACTATAAAATTTATTACATTATGAATTATTTTAAATAAAAGTTGTTATTTTGCACGTGTTTTGAAGAAAAATGCTACGACGCCGACGTCACTTTAATTCGAATCGACAGCGGTGGTGGGATTAAATTTATTAAATTTTAATTTCCTGACTTTTAATTTCCAGAATTTTTATTTCAAATTTGGAGATTTTCGAAGATTTTTGATTGTTAATATTTGCGCCGTAGTTTTTCTTAAAAATCCGCATTGAAGTAACGAAGTTAGAAACTTTTTCAATATTTAGAAAATCAAAAATTTGATACATAGTTGAAATAAAGATTTATGATTACTAGAAAGACATAAAAGACCGATTCCCCAACTATAATATTATTCCTTTCTCATTATAGGAAAAAAAAATATTGGAGAATGTAAGAAATCTCGATGGCGTAATGGTAAATAGGCACGATGGTACCTTTGGCAATCCGTTGTACAGTGGTTCAACTCCCAAGCCGGCAAAGTTATTTTAAAAATAAATTTCCTAATTAATTAATTTTTTAATATTTTTATTAATAAATATTATAAACACAGTTATTTATCGGTCTTAAAACTTTAAAAGGGCCTTTAGTTAATTAGCTATTAGAAAACATAAAATATTTAAAATACACGTTTTATATTAGCTAGTTAACTAAAGGGCTTTTTATATGGGTTGATAATACCGGACGTAAGAGGTTTAAAATTTCCGCCCCCAATTTAGAAATTTGACCGCCCTTCTTACTCCAATAATATCTCATATAATAATTATTGTAATATAAAATGCTTATCATAATTTGTAACCAATCAGAAACAAGAGTTTTTCTAACGGCGAAATTTTTTTTTATACATAATCTTGATACATAAATAACTATAATGTTACATATTTTTTACATTTCAATATTAATAAAAATTATAAAAAGCGCGTCTCGAAATTTAATTTAATAAAAAGGGACTTTGGAGAATAAGACGGATTTTTATTTATAAAATTATTATATTATACGAGTATATATATTTCATAATATTTTATTATGTACTTATTAAAGTAGTCATGGACAATATCAAAACCGTGAAATAAATATCACAAAGTTTAACTAATAAATCATCTTTACATATTATATACCGGAATTGTAAGCGACTAAAACTTTACTATTTAATCCACACTTTCAGGTATCAAACCGGTGATGACAATATCGTACCGTCCATCTTATAAAATACCTGTATATGTTAGACATTGCTTTTATTGTAACAAAACGAAACGATTAAAACATTACCTAATCGGTACCGTATGTTCAACTATATTTTAGTTAATAAACTTTCAGTGCCGATCCGATAAAGCAATTGCCTTCAGAATAACGGTGCGAAAATATGTGGTACTTAATTTTCAGGTAATAATTGTAATATAAAATGCGTATAATAATTTGTAACCAATGAGAAACAAGAGTTTTGCTAACGGTGAAATTTTTCTTCGTTCTGATTGGTTACAACTGTTTTAAAACGTAATTAAAATTCATTGATCTTTAAATTACTTATTTTTATAATAAATATTTTAATGTTACGTATGTTTCACATTTTAATATTAATAAAAATTATTATATTATATAATATATTTCATAATATGTTATTATGTACTTATTAAACCTGTCATGGACAAATATTATTATGTTGAACAATATCAAAACGGTGAGGTAAAAATCATAAAATTTAACCAATAAAGCATCTTTACATATTATATACCGGAATTGTAGCAACTAAAACATTACTATTTAAACTGTACTTTAAGGTATCAAACCGGTGATGGAAATATCGTACATTCCATCTTATAAAATACATGTACATGTTAGATATCGCTTTTATAGTAACAAAACAAAACGATCAAAACATTACCTAAACGGTACCGTATGTTCAAATATATTTTAGCTAATAAAATTTCAATGCCGATCCGATACAACAATTGCCTTCAGAATAACGGTGCGAAAATATGTACATTGAAACTATACCTAAACAGTACAGTGTAAATATGAACTAAAATTTATGTGCCGCTTAGGTACCATTTTGGTACTTAATTTTCAGGTATGAAAATATATGTACATATTCGTTATACTTCAATGGTATACCGGTATAAAACCGACGTTGATGTTACTTGGGCAGCGACATTATTGGTAATTTACCAACCACCGAGGCGGCAGATATTCATTTTGCGGTTTCTTTCCCTGGACTTCCCAATTTATTTACCGGTTGGCTTTTGGCGACAATTTTGTGGGAAGTTCCGGTTGCTTCGTTTATGGAGGACAGAGAATACACCATATTTTTCGTCTACACATGCATAGTAATTTCGCATACATGTACGAATCAAGGTATTTTCGTATCGTTTGAATTTTAAAATTACATTAATTTATTTAGAAGTTATATTTGATTTGGTAAATTTTACGTTGCACATGCGATTGGAACAGTCGATTAGCGTTCGACCATCTTGTCTTGTAAAATATTTTACCGCCTGGCATTCGTCACATTTTTATTTTATACACCGAGGAAATTATTTTGGTTTTTAAAGTGTATTTCATTTTAATGTTTAATTATGTTTTGATTTAAAATTTTGATGTCGTTGCCTGCCGAGTGCAATCACTTCCAAAGTGCATGGGAATCTACAAGCAATAGCAACTGATGGCGGAGAAGCTTCGGTTGAAATCACAGAACCAGGTCGAAAATGTGGAGGCGCAAAACATGGTGGATGTTCTATATTTTCTAGAAATTCAGGTCAATTTATTTTCTTCAGGAAAGGTCTCATGGTTATAAATTGAAATCGGATAACAAATGTTGCGAACTACTCAAATATGGAAACATCGTGGCAGCGGGAGGTCGTCGACAAAAGTTGTTCCAGATGATGTCCAAGGTGAATTAATCACAGACAAAAGTGGCCATGGAAAATATGGTAACACAAAAATTTAGCGTTCGTTCATGGAATGAACGACTTGGACACCAGCACATAGCACATGTAAAAAAGTTTTTGCAGAACCACAAAATAGATTTCATAAATGAAAACTTTAGGTGTAAAGCGTGTGTGTATGGCGAACATCATCGAAACAGTTTTAAAAGTCTGTTTTGGGTTGTACAAAATCAAAAAATAATAAATCAATGTTAAAAAAATGTATAGCAGTTCTATTCAAACCACTGCCCTGTACGAGTATTAGCAAAAAATGCAAGTTATTGGTAATTTAAATTTTCGAAAACTGCAAGCAAGGTACGTGGAAAACTAAACATTAATATTCTGCAAACGATAACAAATAATAAATATAATAAAAAATATACAACTTCGATGAAAGTGATTATGATAGAAGCTAATTGAAACTGAAACGAAGTTCTGTTTTTGGGGCTGGCTTAAGTTCGGTACCGTGACTTATATTAAACGAGAGCAATCGGATGCGGGTAGCTGTATCAAGGACTGAATACCAAACTCAATTTCAAAATACCGACGAAATAATGCCACAGGATTTTAACCAAAGTTTTTACATTATGTTACACCGGAAATACGAAAGCAAAGGCAAATAAAACGATTTAGCGTGGCAAATACGCATAATGCAAAATAATAAAATTTCAGTAAAAGCTTGTCATAAAAATCATTAAAAAAATATTATATACACATAGTAAATTCAGGTCACACGCAGCTTAATAAAATCCCAAACCAGATCTGCATTCATTCAACTAAAGCGTTAAACAAATAATCATACCTAATACAATTGATGAATACCGATAGGTGTGGTTTTAAATATTTTGTAGTCATAGCAGACGTAACTTTAAACAGTATCTTTAAAAGTACATATTATTATATAAATACATAATTAATTTTTATCCTTCAATGAAAAATAAATAAATAAATCCAAAGAAAATAATTTTATACAAAACTATAATAAAAATCGACATAAACATTATATGCCTGTGTGGCTTGTTTTGGAGTTTCAAACACGAGGATCATGTCGTTTCAGGTGTACCAAAATAAATGCTTAAAACTTATAACTGAATTACGAAGTATGCAAGAATTAGTAAACTACATGGGGAATTATACGTTGAGTGTTTAAAAGATTATGTTGACACGCTTGCAAAGAAATTTTATTCAACACAAATTTAAAATAGAAAACTAACAAGAAATATTATGGTAAAAATAAACGAGAACACAAAAACACAAAAATATAGGGCACAGTTTCAATACCTACAACTAAAAATAGAAAACAATAGAGAAAAAACGCTAGTCAAGAATTTAATTATTTGCAGAAGGCTTCTATTATAATTTTCCATCACAATAATGAAAAATGCTAGAAAACAGCTATGTAGTATAATGTTGTATAGCTTAATAAATTAAAAATTATTTAACATTTTTACATGATAAATCTTGTGATTAAATTGCAACAAGAGATTTATTGCCTTAAATTAAAAGCGCTTACTTCCACATAAATAGATATATCTATACATGTTAAAAATGGATCTCAGCTCAACGGGTGCAAGTGTTAAAGTGCTGGGTGTAATGATATTGGTACAATATTGGTACTGCCCTAGCTAGGCTGATACCGAAAGTCTGCGGCCCCAGGTCTACAAAGCGGAATATATTGGTCTCAGTGACCCACTCCATACTGTTGTGCGCTGCTCCAGTTTGGATAAGTGCTATGAAATTGGGCAGTTACAGACGTGAGTACGAGAAAGTACAACGTAGCTTGAACATCAGAACCACGTCGGCGTATCGTACCGTGTCCATTGAGGCAATATCGGTTATTGCGAGTACTCCGCCAATTGATCTCATGGCAAGGGAAAGAGTGCGAAACCACTGTAAGTCGGATAAAAGACCAGCGAGCAGGAGAGAAAGCAGAAGAGTCCTCCTCGAAGCGTGGCAACAACGATGGTCCCATGAGGAGAAAGGAGCCTGGACAAGACTCCTTATACCAGACGTCAAACCATGGGTCGAGAGAAGCCACGGTAAAGTGAGCTACGAAGTCACCCAAGCCCTGACGGAACACGGGTGCTTCAACTCCTAATACCTCTACCGCTTCAAACGACGAGAATCGCCGGTGTGCTTATACTGCGAAGAGGAGGAAGACGACACACAGCACACCATCTTCGACTGCTCGAACTGGTCTGAAGTAAGAAATAAATACAGCATCGAAGACCTGAGCCCGACACCATAGTAACAGAAATGCTATCTTCAAAGGATGATTGGGACAGAGTTGCTGATGCCTTAACTGAGATCATCCGTACCAAGTTGGTCGATGAGATGGACATCGAAGCAGCCCTGTGTTCAGGTTACGAGGACTAAGAAATATCCTTATTGACGACAAAGCGAAATAATAAGGATATGATACAACAACATCGCAGGTTGACAGCTGAAGAAATACCGAGAGGTGAATCGCGCTTTCACCAGGGAGGGGAGTTTAGTGAGTAAGAATCTCACACTATCATCTCAGATTGGATGCTGCCTATGAAGGTCCCCTTTCCCTGCACTGAAAAAAAAACTTTCAGTTGAAAATTTTTCATTATTAAAATATTTCTTTATGTAGAACTGGGTAAAAACTAAATTTACGGTATTTGAAGTATTTTATGTCAGTTTTCAGTACAGTAGAACTCGGATATAACAAACTTGGAAATAATAACCACACTGATATAATGAACAAAAATGAAAATAACGATTTTTGAAGTCCTATTATATTACAAGGTAGAAATAGGACATTTCCTAAATCGCTATTTTAATTTTTGTTCGTTATAACCGAGTGGTTGTTATTTTCGAGTTCGTTATATCCAGGTGTATTTTTATCTTATGTATATCATTTTTGAAAACTAATTACAAAATATTCTCCAAATACCGTGAATGTAATTTATTTCGAAATATACATAAAGATATATTTTCATAATAGTGTAAAATCACTTTCAATTATGAATTTATCAATGATATACCTTAGATACAAATATTCGTACTACTGAAGCCCCGAAAATTACCTAGTTAAAAATCTGTAAATCTTTCGTCGAATATGTAAGAAATGTGCGATGTTATACATTTTTTTAACCAACACTGCGATAAGAAAAAAACAAGAATCTGAAATTTTTACCACATTTTTTAAAATTTATTTGTAGATTTTTTAACGGCGAAGAGAATTAAAATTCGAGTATGACCAAAAACAGGAAGAACCTGACCTGAATGCCACTTATAAAAGAGTAATCGATATATTCGTAGTTAATGTAGTGAAAATTGATATTAATCATTTCTGTGTGTTTAGCATAACCCAAAAAAATGCACAAAAACTTTTCGGAACTAAAAAGCACAAATTTTCACAAGTAACAAGTACATTATCTTGTGAAAACTAGCGCTTTTTAGTTCTGAAAAGTGTTTTGTATAATTTTTAGCTTATTCTGAAAATGCATATAAGATATAAGAGGGTATTAATTTAACAATAAATAATGCATTGTATATCTCTCGAAATAAACTATCAAACGATATTGCAGTTGATTTACATTATATATTCGGTTTTTGAACATCTTGCGACATTGTTTAATTCCCGGTCTGTGCTAGTTGCATATTGAAAATGTGTGACAAGCACAGAGGACGTACAGCTTAGAGTGGATTCCAAACCACGGGAATAGACAATTTTCTATCGTCAACTCCGATTATTTTTTATTATTGTAAGGCCGTATATGAAAATGTGTCCACAAAATATTAATGTGAAATTCATCAAATATCCTGAGTCATAAAGAATCCCTGTAATAGTGCAATACACCTGGTAACTGCATAAGAAACTTTAAATGTGTTTTCACGAAACTACATTTTTGAAATCTGGCGAAAACTCTTCACAATAACTACCGGATCAATTGACTAAAATTTTTGTTGACATGTAGAGTACATTTCAAGCTCCCGTTCAAACCGCCATTTTTGAAGTGATATTTACAACTATTATTGTTTCGGGTAGCGTGAAATAAATATTTAGTAGTAAAAATCGAAAGGACTCTTTTCCAAGCGACGCCATTTTGTCAATTTTTATTCAAAATTAGTTTTTTTAAATTTCAACGATAGCATTCATAGAAAATAAAAATTGAAAAAAATCGTTTATTTCAGATAACTAGGATAGTCGGAAATGGTATGTCCGATTTGACAGATGTTTTCTAAACATGATCTGCGCGTCGATCTGTACCTTACGCAATTTTCAATTTAATGCTTTATAAACATTTCCGGTGCTATATTAAACTTGATTAAATAGAATGATGTAAGTATCAGATCAGTAGGTTTAACAGATTTTTCTAATTTAATTTTGAAAAACCACCTTGAAAAGGATTGACTCGCCTAAAATACCTCGTAATCGACTTAACACATTTGAATAAAACTAAGTGGTCATAGATGACATTCCAATAATAGATTGCAAGATTGCAAATTCAACTTTCATTATAATATACAAACGGATATCAATTTTGATAAAATTTGTATTAACAATGAAAGAGTGTGCGCAAATAATGTAATAGGGCATCTTACAAAATTAGAAGAACGTAAACATATAATTTTTCATTTCTAAAATTGAAAAAGTCGAAGAAAAATCAATAAAATACTGAGCAAATGTTCATCTACAGTGTAAAATATTATTGACCGTTATAGTACATGTGAAGTTGGAATTCAATATAAAGGAAGAAAAGCTCCAAATAAAATTTTTACACAAGGTGATAAACGATGGATTACCAAAACCTCATGAAATAATGTACATCCGCTATTGAGTGCAACAAATCTAACGTGAGGTTGAAAATCACTTAAAGCAAAACTGCAACCCACAAACTGTTCGAAGGATATTAATAAATAATAATTTACATGGTAGAACGGCAAGAAATAAGCTCCTCACGGGCAAGAACATTGTACGTGATGGAATCGCCTTTGCTCATGACCATCAAAATAGTCCCAAAACTTTTCGCTACCAAAATAACTCCAGAATTGACAAAAATATTGATGGATTCAATACCTAATCCACTACAGGCAGTACTCCAAGAAAATGGTGCTGCAATCAAATACTTAAATTTAATATAATTGTTTTATGTATCAAATTTGTTTTATGCGTCATTTAAGTTGTGATGCGATTTTTGCTAAGAATTTTTAATTTGTTTTTTACAGTAATTTTAACAGCGGCGGCTCCTGGGGTAAAATATTGGATAGACTAGCAGCTTGTAAAAAGCTGCAAGAGGGGGAATTTTTTTATAAAGTATATGCGAGATTTTCCACTGACCGATGCAAAGTTCTAAGGTAATAATAGAAATCGCTATCGCTATCGCTTTCGCTGTCGATGTCGTTATCGCTATCGCTAATCACCTCAAGAAATCAATGTTGACAATTATTTTTACTTCGCAAAAACCACTTAGCACCTCATAACTGTCAAGATTGGAACGGTTCATATATAAGGTATGTCAGCCGAAATGTTAAAAAATGGAACAGATACACTATATCGGCATTTAAAAGAACTATTTCAAAATTGTCTAAATGGAGGAGATATGAGTGGAAAAGAGCGTACATTTCCATAATATACCAGAAAGGGGATAGAAACGACTGTGATAACTATCGAGGAATATCTGCAATAAGTACATTTAGCAGACTATATGGGCGCAAATTAAAAGAAATATTGGAAAATGAATACAAGGACATGGAAGCGGAAGAACAAGCTGGGTTTACAGCGGGTAGATCGACGATAGATAATCTATTTTGTGTAACACAATTAATTGAAAAGAAAACCGCATTTAATCAAGAAGTACACAAAACATGCTTTTTTTGGACCTGATACGTTCCGATCCCTTAATTATCAACAGTAATATCCCAAGTGCATAACAATAGCCAATTAAATTTTGACGTTTTTAAACAAAGTTTTGCTAAGCAATATGTCGAGTAAATTTGCCACGTAACAAAATCATGAGTGCGTAGCACGAGGGATTTTGGGTGGAAAATTTACGAGAAATATTTCTTCAGGCGCGAATGGCTGAAATGCTAGCGTGTTCGCTTTCAAGCCAATATTCACGGGTTCAAATCCTGTGAGGTACTATCTATAGAAGAAATTTTCGCTCACCAAATGTCTATCTGCTGGCCCCAGATAACATTATTTATGGCTAAAAAACTTCCCTGATGGAGTAGGCGGTGTAAAAATCGTCTATTCCCGTGGTTCGGAATCCACGTTAAGCTGTAGGTCCTCTGTGCTCGTCACACATTTTCAACACGCAACGAGCAGAGACAGGGAGGTATCGGGAAAATGTCGCAAGACGTTCATAACCGAATATAGATAGGATATTCGGCATGATTATTTCTTGAATAAATGTATCTTGGAACGATTGAATTATTTATTACAAAAAACTCTTTAAATTGATACCATACCGATGCCTTGATCGTTTTGGTATTTGTGGGAACACTTTTATTTATTGCTGATTCAATATGTTGCAGAGAATTATCTGCAAAACGTGACATTGTGCATTTAATTCTGTAATTTTTTTGTTTGTTTGTCTAAGCACGTTCGATAATGTTCGAAAAAATTTTAGGAAGTGATTATTTTTTGACATAAATTTACCCGCTGAATATTTTCCATAGCAACGTAAATATTTACTATAATAAAATGGTTGCCTAGATGTTTCGCGTTCTGATTGGCGTATATTATAATGAAGGAAATAATCTCTGGAAAAAATAAACATGAATATAAATACTATCAAAGTATGCCATAAAAGCTGGAAAGGAAACAACAATGGATTTCCCAATAACGAAGGAACTACGGCAAGGATGCTGATAGGGTGTCACCTACCCTATTTAAAATTTATCTGGAACAGACATTGAAAAAATTGAAACAAAAATGTGAAAAAATGGGCATCCTGATATCAGAAGATACAACATTTTATTCGCTACATTTTGCAGATGATCAGGTCATTATGGCACAGGACTACGAGGACATGGCATACATGACAAGAAAATTGATGCAACAGTGCGCAGAGTGGGGGCTAGAGGTAAATGTACAGAAAACTCAATATACTATATGAGCATTGGTAGAATTCAACAGAATGTTACAATTTGTTTAAAATTCCGTAATTACCGATTGCAGGTTGTGAGATCATCTTTAAAATATCACATTCGTGCAGCAATCACAGTTACGTCTTCGTGGAAAATTCTGTCGCCTAGAAGGCCAGTAACGAGAAAACCTATGTTCAGTTAACCGGCACCTAGTTGGCGTCGCTCAGTTGTTGTCGTCCAGTTCACTGTCGCACAAGTGACGGTTTCCGCTTACTTCTCGATGTGTCTGCACGCTGTTTTTTTTATTGTTGTGATGGCAAATCATTAACATGGGGGGACCGATGGTTTACGTGTCCTCCAAAGCATGGATAAAAATTTAATAAAAATAATAATTCGGAGCATTCTGATTGGTTCTGAATGCCAAATTCATGTAGAACGGGCAAGGATTCTCGCTATACTGCGTATAGAAGCCGAAGATCTGAAGGAATTTTTTTATCATTCAGGAAAACGGTGGATGTGGAAAGTTTGCACCTTAAGTTATCCAGTTGGTTTGCGAATGCAGTAGTGAGTATAGGGTTCGTGGCCTAGCACTTACCTGGTGATTGCTCAGGAATATTAGACTACTTCCTTGATGTGATCACTGATTTACGTCCTTAATAAACTTATTTGACGCGTTGCTCGGGCGTAGCAACTGTGAGATGTAGGTCTGGGCAGGGTTCCAAGATGTTTTCTGGGCTACGGCTTTTCACGTAGTCCCACGGATGCCTAACTTACTGTACTAATTTATTTGGTTGATCATTGCTTAGGTAAAATTAAATTTTATAAGACTTAGTTTAATTTTATTTTGTGACAAATTATAGATGCTGTGCGGTTTGGTAGCCTTAGGTTGACAAAATAAAATATGTATAGTAGTATTGCTTATTTTAATTGATGGCTACCATTACTCTAGAGTCGTCATTCCCTGCATTTTCCCAGCTATTTAATTTTCACAAAAGGATTTTAATAAAGGTAAATAAAATTGGATAACACTTAAAAATTTATAAGTGCGGAGGATTAAGAGTTGTTACATTAAACGTGAGATTTTAATAAAACACGAGCGTTGCATGTTAAGCTTTAAAAGGAAACTTATAATCCACATTTAGCATATAGGTACTTTAGGATACGTGTAAACTTTTATAATGCGATAAGTTTTGTAGACCTTTGCGATGCGTGAAAACACAATAATTTATTTGAGTAGATAATAAATGGAATAAAAAATTAAGTTAAAGTGAGAAGAAGACAAGTTGATGTATTTCTTGTTCAATATGACCACAACGGAAAAACGAACCCCTATTAAATTTTCTCTCAGTTTTACAATCCGATATCTGCAGTAATAAAATTAAAATTACTTTATCATTCTTCCGCGCCATTAGTCGCTGATTACTTTTGTAATATTAAGAGAAAAATGCGAAGCGACTGTTTTATCTATTGAAGACTGGGTTAATTATGAACTCGAGATCTCATTAGTGTCGAGATAATTACTTGCCAAGTTACACTTTAATTACAACATTTCCAAAATTAATTTTTCTTTCAGTTTAGTTTTAAAATTTATTTTAATAAAGGAAAAATACTTCCTTAGAAAAAATTACCATTACATAAAACGTCGTGCATAATAAAATCGAGTATTAACGAAATTACCACGACGACGTTTGTCAAACCGATGAAATTGAGATTGAATGCGAAAAATAAGTTCCTTTTAAATTTCCCGATAAAGAAACTGCGCGTCTATTCATTACTTTATTGGTGGGTTTAATTTATTCAAAATAAAGTTCATCCATATTTATTTAGTTATCGTGTAGCGGAGTACCTACAGCGCGACCAACGAAGGTTCGTGCATGTCAGCACTTGTCTATCTATATGCAAATGTGGCCGCAAATTTTAGGTGTTATAGCTGCAGATCAAAATACGATACTGAAACATGCACGATCTTATATTTACAGGTGATTTACCCAATTACACGAACGATAAATTTGAAAAGTACAAGCTATAAGCGACGGCGGTCCGAACAATCTCATATAATCCGCACACGGACTCTTGTTTTATTTTGTATCCGTCGGGAATACAGCTCTGATTATTAATAGATAAGATGTAATGGATGTCTCTAACGAGTTTCGAAAGAGTTTTCTTTTATAGGGAGAGGCCAGTTGCACACGTCACCAGAATCCTGAGTATTTGAGCTTTTGTTTGGTTTTACTCTCTTCGGTCCGGTCTTTGTAAATTACATTTGCTAGATACGATTGTTATAACTGGCAGGTGCGTAAATTGTAAACGTGAGGTAAAGTTTGCACGTTGTTATTTCAATATTTACATGTAATATGCCACGCTTTCTGCGTTTATTATATTACAAACGCAACTGAAAATTAAATTCTTTTTGTATGTGTGGAAAAACGTACAAAAGCAATTTTCTTATTTTGCGTGTAGAAATTACCTTTGAGCAAGCAAATGTAATTATTTTTCACTTCCTACCTTTTTCTACATACATTTTTTAGAAACTAAATATTTACCCTAAAGTGCCATAATAATTTACTTTTACATTTCAATTTATTTCTCAAATTCAGATTTACAAAATTATTTTGCTAATTCAATACTCGGAATATCAAATCAAACATCAAATAATACAATGTTTGTGCATCAAGGGCGTCAAATAAGGGTGCAAGATAACGCAATTGCTGCCCATGGCAACGATATTTATTAAATTTAGATGATGTCACGTGTGCGAAGTTAGCCACATACTTTTTTAAAATATTATTTTTTACAGTTGCTCTATGTTGTTCTGTGTTTGTTCTCTATTATTCCAAAATATTTTTTCCTAACTGAAAAAAACCGAAAAAAATATTAAAAATTTTGTTTTTGTTCCAGGTTGTTCTGTTTTTTTTCTATATTGTTCGAAAAAATCAAACTTATACAAGCTTATACGTACATAAATGAAGTGGTGGGAGCGTTAAACAATTTTTAGGGCAGTTCCACACATTTAAAATATTTAAATGTTTTTGGTTGTTTTAGGTTTATTGTATATTTTGTGTAACGAATTTTTGCATTGCGTTACGGAGAATTTTTATTACTCTCGGTATATAAATTTTACATCGTCCTAATCGGCTGGATCACGTGAATAGCGGACCTCTTTGGTCAAGTGGGTACATTGATCAAATGTCCAATTTTTGTCGGAGTCTCTATTATTTTGAAATATCCCGAATATTTTGTGAATTAGGGTATATTTGGGGTACGGTAACCTAAGTGTGGCCACTCAAAATAAATTGAAAATTTCCTATTGCAAAGAGGAAGGTTTATATAGTTTACTGATATAATTTAAACCTGCGAATGTATTATCAAAATTTTGAGTAAATCGAATTTGAAGTTTGCAAATTTACATGTAAAATTAACGAGATTCCCGCGCGTCGCTCATTCTGTTGACAGTCCGTGTAGTTATAATGACCCTAACACTCAGAGTATTGTTACCATCGAGTTCCGATCGAGCATCGTAACTAACCGCACGTCAATTTCTGCGTACTTCAATTTTTCACGAATTAAGTCAAAAAAGTAATTTTTATTACTGCTCTATCAACGATTATTTAATTAGAAGTGAAAAGTGTTAAATCAAGATCCCTCTCTATTTAAATTTTCGACGCTAAAGCGTATTAAACACGCTTACAAGTGACGCCGAGTATTTCCCGCAAAAAGTTTCGCGCCTTTTTATTGAGTGACGTAGTTAGCTACGCTCACTTAACAAACGGTCGCGCGCTTTTTGCCCCTTCCCCCTTCGAAGTCAGCTTTCGACGTATGGCAACATACGTAATCAGGTCAGTAAACCTTTATTAGCCTAGGTTATTTTCAGATTAAATTATCTCAACGTAAACAAAAACTTATAACGTAAACACATTCTTTGCTTCAAGTTCAAGTTCAATTTAATCAGCAAATTCTTGCATTCTTAAAGTCACCCAAGTAGACAAATTAAAGGTTGATCCACAACATTTAATTAAATTTCAAATTCAGATTTAATATCAAACTTGCACTCAATAAAATCAGCTGCTTCACAGATATAATTTAATTCAAATTTAATTTTAACAATTTAGATTTCGCAACATAATTTAATTTTAAAAATTTTATTTTTATCACTTGAATTATTTGCAAAATGACGACTGTTACAGACATGATCCCCGACAAATATGACGAACTCCTCAAGCTTTTCATGGCCCAAACTGTCACGATAGCAGGGTTCCAAACCCAAATCAGCGAACAACATACCATGATCAAACAATTCCAAACCCAAATCAGCGAATTAACCGCTGAACTCAAAGCCCAACGATCACAATCCCCCACGGTCGCGCAACCACCTCCGGTCACCAAACCACCCCCGGTTGCAAAACCACCCGCAGACACCCCCTCAGGGAAAAAGAAGGGGAAAACCCCCTACCCCCCCTACCGACCCCCCCCCTCCACCAAAAAGGTAGCCACTACCATGCCTAAGACATCCAAACCCGCCACGACCACAAAGAAAACAATTCCACCACGACCCCTTATGGAATCTGCAATTCCAAAACCCCAAAGCCAGCTCCCCGCAGCCAAGACTGCGACAACCCTATCCACCGCCCAACCTCCATCAGAGGCTATGGATATCCAGGCCTCCACCTCCACTGGCGGTGACACTTTCGTCACCCTCAGCGACCGGAACCTAAAACGCGCCCGCTCCAATGTCAGCAATGACAGCGAAACCTCAGGGCCAGCTACAAAGAACAGGTTCGCCTGTCTCCAGGTAGATGACTCCCCCCCCGACACCCAAGCCGATGACGACGACATGGACATTACTAACCCCCCAATCGACACAAACGCCCCCCTTTCGAACTCCCAGGGTGCATCACACCCAACCTACACCTCCGCCAGTCGAATCCCCCCTATTGTCCTACGGACAAAGGAAGACTGGCCAGCCATTAACCGATTGATCCACAAGGATCATAAAATCGCGACCACCAAAATCCGCACCCTAGTGGATGGCATCTCCATCCAGCCGGCCACTGAGTCCGACTATCGGAAACTCAGCACTCTTTTCGAGGAGAAACACCTCCCCTCCCACACATACTCGCTCCCACAGGATAAACCACTCAAAGTGGTCATCCGTGGTCTTCCGATCACAATCACCCCCGCCGAGGTCAAGGAAGACCTCGAACACCAAGGTTTCGAGATTCAGACCGTATTTCAAATGCGCCACGGTCGCGATCGCCAACCAATGCCCCTATATCTCGTCCACCTCACCCACAATTCCGATGGGAAAAGGATTTTTGACCTAACCTCTGTCCTCTCCATCAACACCAGGACAGAAACCCCCCACAAAAAAGCCGAAGTCGGCCAATGCCACCGCTGCCAACGGTTCGGGCACGCCCAAACCCGCTGCAGCGCCCCCCCCAAATGCGTCAAATGCGCAGGGGACCACCTTACCAATCAATGCCTCAAAACCAGAGAGGAACCAGCCACGTGCGCAAATTGCACCGGCAACCATCCAGCCAACTACAAAGGCTGCGCTTCTTTCCCCAAGCCCAAGAGGCGGGAATTATCAGCCCGAGAAGCAGCTTCCCGCTTCGCCGGCCACACCACCTACAATTACCCTTCCTCCCAAGGCACTGGTCGACCATCCTACGTAGGGGTCGCCAGAATCCATGCCCCCCACAGGGAAGCTTCTCAAGCCACCCCCTCTCCCAGCACCTACATCGATGAGACCCCCCGTCAAATAAGAAGAATCTTAGATCTTCTTCGCGAATCCAATATCGACGAAGCAACCATGAGAGACATTGAGGTTATCGGAAATGTAAAAACCTTCAACTCCGCCGTTAATGCCCAATCCTAGACACCAACCCACCGCGCTGCAGATGGCATTTTGGAATGCCAACGGTCTATCTGCCAAACGCTACGAACTTCTCGCGTTCGCGTTTCTCCACGACCTTGACGTCATCATGGTCAACGAGACTCACCTTAGAGCCGCACATCTGGTCAAACTCCCCGCTTACACCCTCTACCGAAACGATCGGGACGGACGCGGCGGCGGAACCGCAATCTACGTCAAAACCTCCATAGAGCACATCCCCATACCCACTCCCGACCTCGAAGGCCTCGAGGCCACCTCGATAAGCATCCACACCGCTCTTCACGGTTGGTTGCAAATCTCCTCGATCTACAACCGCCCAGGTAGTCATTTCATCAAAACCGACTTCGAACTCCTCTTGGAAGGCCCCGACGCAAAAATCATTGCCGGTGATTTTAACGCCAAACACTCCACCTGGTTATGTCGCCACACAAATACCCAGGGTCGAGAGCTTCTTCAACTCGAAAACGAGCTCAATTTCACAATCATCGCTCCAACCACCCCTACACATTTTTCTCACGCAGGTACGCCGTCCATCCTGGACATTGCCATTTTCAAAGACGTACCACTCCAATACGACATCTCCACCTGCGAGGAGCTTAACTCCGATCACTACCCAGTCCTAATCACATTAGGGCAAATTCCACACAAACCCCCCCCCACAAGGACTAAAACCGACTGGATTTCTTTCACAGACAAGCTCAAAGAAAATCTGGGACCAATCCCCTTCATCGATTCCACCACTGACTTAGACAACTTCATTAACTCCTTTCAAGAAAAAGTCATTCACTCAATCTCAGAAACTTCTTACGAAGTCCCCATCCTCGACACCAGAGACAAACTCTCACCCTCCCTCAAGGACCTAATCCGCTCCAAAAATCGCGCAAGGAAACTTGCACGTAGGACACGAAATCCCACTGACCACACTTCATACCTTCAACTCAAAGAACAAGTCGACATTAAAATTAAAGAATTTCACGATAATGAATGGTCCGACAAAATCAAATCCCTTGCTTTCCAAGACTTGTCCGCTTGGCGCATGGCAAGCGCGCTTCAAAAGAAAAAGCAATCCCTTAACTCAGTACTTCTCCGCCCCGATGGCACTCTCGCCAAAAGCGACCTCGAAAAGGCTGAAACTTTTGCCGACAGCCTTCAATCCCAATGCTCCCCCAATACCACGAGACTTGACCAAGACCACATCAATTCGGTCGAAAATTCCGTAAGCACCGCCCTTTCCACCACAGACAACACCACTATCAATCCCGCCTCCTTCACAGAGGTTGCAATAGCCATCAAACGCCTTAAAAACAGGAAAGCCCCAGGTCCCGACGGCATTACCAACCATGCCCTTAAGGTACTACCCAAGAAAGCAGTAACTGCTATCACCGGTATAATTAATGCAATCCTCCGCCTTAATTATTACCCACAAATTTGGAAAACCGCTGATGTAGTGGTAATCCCTAAACCCGGTCAAAATCTGAAATACCCTCAGAGCTACAGACCGATCAGTTTGCTTCCCTCCCTCGGCAAACTCGCCGAAAAAATCATTATCACTCGACTTCACGAGGCCATTTCCGATAACAACATCATCCAAAATGAGCAATTTGGATTCCGTGCTGGTCACAGCACTACCCACCAAGCCCTCCGCTTAGTCGAACATGTCACACAGGCCCTCAATAAAAAAGAATTCACCGGCCTAGTGCTACTCGACGTATCGAAAGCTTTCGATAAGGTCTGGCACGAAGCCCTCCTGTTTAAAATGCTTCAGTCAAACATCCAACTCCCACTAGTCCGACTAATAGCCTCTTATCTACATAATAGGAAATTCCGAATTAAGCTTACTAACTCCAGATCCACCACACGCCCCATTACCTCTGGGGTACCCCAAGGCTCAATCCTCTCAGCCTCCCTCTTTAACATCTACATGAGCGACATCCCAATTCCCACTGACCCAACCACTAAAATTTCACTTTACGCCGACGACGTCGCTATCTATTCGTCCTCAATCCACCCCGATTTTGCCACAAACCGCCTCCAGGAGGCTATCAACGATCTCGAAAGGTGGTACGAAACTTGGCGCATCGAGGTAAACTCGAGCAAAAGTTCCGCGATCATGTTTCGAAATCGGAAAAAACCTCACAATTCCAGCGTCTGGATGTTTGAGGAACAAATCCCTTGGAAATCCACGGTCAAGTACCTTGGCATTACCATGGATGAACGCCTCAAATGGAGACCTCACGTAAACGCCATTACCGGCAAAGCCAAAGCCCTTTTTTCAAAATTATACGCCCTCATGAATCGAGACAGCCCCATGGCTCCCAAAAATAAATTAAGGCTTTACAAATCCATCATCCGCCCCACCATGACCTACGCCTCCCCCGTTTGGGGCTACGCCCGCCACACATACATGAATAAAGTCCAAATTATTCAAAACAAAAACCTCCGCTCCATCTTCAACGCTCCCTTCTATGTCACCAACAGGCGACTGCACGCAGACGCCAAACTAGATTCCATCTCCACCCTTATTCGCAATCACGCCACCAGTCTATACAAGAAATCCAGATTTTCCGACAACCCGCTCATAGCTCAACTAGGTCAATACAATCCTGAAGACTTTTGTATCCCCCGACCTAAATCAATCCTGACTGTAGACAACCCATGACCACAACCCCCATCTGCACAGACTAACTCAGGTACACCGGTATAATTACACAAATTCTCTTCGAAAGTGGATTTAATTCACTAGATTTGTGTAACTCGACTTAATTTCCCCCCCCCCCCAGATTCTAATTTAGTTAGCTCGCCAACGCCAATTATACGACGGTAGATGCAATTCGCATCAACCGTCAATTTTTTCAGGTAGGAGCCACTTTCTACGAGGATATCTTCAATCTTCGAATTAGGGATTCTACTATATCAATAACGTAACTTAAATTCTCTCTTTTCATATTCACTTACCACAGCCACAACCCAGGTATTTCCCAGTCAGTCTAGCTCAGCGCTATTCCGCGAGGCCCACCGGCCTCCATAATTTCCAATGTCACTAATGTATACTTTCAGATGAAGGAGAAGGCCGGCTACGCCGGGATGCTCCATTTTGGTCAGTCCAGAAAATCGAAAAAAAAAAAAATTGTTACCATGTTTAATACCATGACCCCTGAAAACTTCAAAACCCTCCTCACGTTATTTGCTAGTCAAACTGCCATCATCGAAGGTTTACGCGCTGAAATCAGCAAACTTACCGCCCAATTAGCCGCGAAAGACGCCAAACCTCCCAAGGTCGTGCAACCACCTCCGGTCGCACAACCACGCGCAGACGCCCCCTCAGGGAAAAGGAAAGAGAAGACCCCCTTCCCCCCTCTACCGACCTCCTCCTCCACCAAAAAGGTAGCCCCTATCAAGGCCAAAACGATCAAACCAGCCACGACCAAGAAAGCTGACCCTCCGCGCCCCCTTATGGAATCCGCTATTCCTAAGCCGCGACGCTCGCTCCGTGCAGTTATACCTGCACATACCCTCTCCATTGTCCAACCTCCATCAGAGGCAATGGATATCCAAGCCTCCACCTCCACTGGCGGTGACACCTTCGTCACCCCAAGCGACCGCAATCTTAAACGCGCCCGCTCCAACGTCAGCAATGACAGTGAAACTTCCGGGCCCGCTACCAAGAACAGGTTCGCCTGTCTCGAGGTAGAAGACACCCCAACCGATACCCAAGCCGAACGCGACGATGATAACGGCATGGACACCAATAGCCCCCAAATCGACATCAACGATTCCCTATCGAACTCCCAGGGTGCTTCACACCCAGACCCTACCACATACTCCTCCTCCAGCCGAATCCCCCCAATTGTCCTCCGTACAAAGGACAACTGGCCGGCCATCAACAAAATGATTCGCGATCGGAAAATTGCCACCACCAAAATCCGCACGCTCGTGGACGGCATCTCAATCCAGCCGGCCACCGAGACAGACTACCGGGCCCTCAGCCGTTTACTTGAGGAAAAATCCCTCCCCTCGCACTCCTATTCTCTCCCTCAGGACAAACCACTTAAAGTGGTTATCCGAGGTCTTCCAATCACAATAACAGCCGCAGAAGTCAAAGAAGACCTTGAATATCAAGGCTTCAATATTCAATCAGTTTTTCAGATGCGCCAAGGTCGCGATAAAAAACCTATGCCATTATACCTTGTCCATCTAACCCATAACACAGATGGCAAGAAAATTTTCGACATGACATCAGTCCTGTCTATCAATACTCGTACCGAAACCCCCCACAAACGTACAGAGGTCGGTCAATGCCACCGTTGTCAACGGTTCGGGCATGCCCAAACCCTCTGCCGCGCCCCACCCAAATGCGTCAAATGCGCAGGGGATCATTTAACACTTTCCTGTCAAAAAATCCGAGCGGACCCGGCCACTTGCGCTAACTGCGGGGGAAACCACCCCGCAAACTACAAAGGTTGCGCCTCGTTCCCCAAGCCCAAGAGGCGAGAACTTTCAGCCCGCGAAGCATCTTCCCGCTTCGCTGGCCGCCCCACTTACAATTACCCCTCCTCTCAAGGCCCCAATCGACCATCCTATCTAGGAGTCGCTAGCCAACATGCCCCTCACAGGGAAGCAACACATGCCACCCCCACGCCCTCCACCTCCTACGAGGAGGCCCCCTCCCGACAAATGAGAGCAGTTCTTGATCTCCTTCAGAGAGAAAGAGTCAGCGACAAAGTCATTGACCATTTCAAATCAATCACGAACTTCAATGCCATTAGTAACGCATCCGTTAATGTCTAAACCCAGATTCCAACCCACCACTTTGCAGACGGCTTTTTGGAACGCCAACGGCCTTTCAGCCAAACGAAATGAACTTCTCGCGTTCGCGCACGATCACGACCTTGACGTAATCTTGGTCAACGAAACCCACTTCAGAGCTGGCCAACTGGCAAAACTCCCTTGCTATTCACTCTATAGGAATGACCGTGACGGACGCGGCGGCGGAACCGCAATTTACGTAAAATCATCCATCGAACACGTTGCAATACCGACCCCCGACCTAGAGTACCTTGAAGTCACCACGGTGAGCATCCACACCGCACATCACGGTTGGTTGCAAATCTCCTCCGTCTATAATCGCCCTCAGCAACGCATCCTCAAAGAGGACCTAGAAACCCTCCTCGAAGGCCCCGACGCGAAGATCATCGCCGGCGATTTCAATGCTAAACACTCCAACTGGTTGTGTAAACACACAAACCATGTAGGACGTGACCTTCTTTCACTAGCAAACGAGCTGGACTTCGCGATCATCGCTCCCACCTCCCCCACCCACTTTTCTAACGCAGGTACGCCGTCCATTCTGGACATAGCCATTTTCAAAGACGTACAACTCCAATACGACATCTCCACCAGCGAAGAACTAAACTCAGATCACTACCCGGTCCTCCTGACACTTGGACCGCTGTTACCCCCAAAGGGCCCTCCCACGAGAACGACAACAGACTGGACCTCTTTCAAAGACACTCTGTCAAAAAACCTTGGACCAATCCCATTCTTTGAGTCCCCCACTGACCTAGACCAATTCATTGTCAATTTCCAAGACAACATCAAAAAATCCGTTGACGAAACTTCTTTTCAAGTCAACACCACGGACGTCAGAGACAAACTCACTCCCTCCCTCAAAGATCTTATCAGAGCCAAAAACCGAGCGAGGAAACTCGCCCGGCGAACTCGTAACCCTGATGACCAAAGGTCATACAACCGGCTCAAAGAGCAAGTAGACGTTAAAGTCAAAGAATTTCATGACAATGAATGGTTAGACACCATTAACTCCCTATCATTTAAAGACATGTCCGCATGGCGCATGGCCGCCGCCCTCCAGGGGAAAAAGAAGGTCACCATCCCAATTCTCTCCCGCCCTGACGGCACTATTGCCCGGAGCGATCTTGAAAAGGCTGAAATCTTCGCCGACAGCCTCCAAGCTCAATGCTCCCCCAACACCACAAGATTAGACCAAGACCATATCAATTCGGTCGAAAATTATGTCACCACCACCCTAAACACCTCCGATGACACACATATCACCCCCGCCTCTCTTCCGGAGGTCACCATTGCCATTAAACGCCTCAAAAAGAGGAAAGCCCCAGGTCCCGATGGCATCACCAATACTGCCCTCAAAGAACTTCCCCAAAAAGCCAAAGTTGCCATCACCGGCGTAATTAACGCATGTTTTCGACTCAACTACTACCCACAAATTTGGAAAACCGCTGACGTAGTGGTAATCCCCAAACCCGGTCAAAATCTCAAACTTCCGAAAAGCTATAGACCAATCAGCCTGCTCCCTTCTATTGGAAAAGTAGTTGAAAAAGTCATTCTCACCCGTCTCCAAGAAGCCATGTTCGATAACAGTATTATTCAAAACGAACAATTCGGCTTCCGTGCTGGACACAGCACGACCCACCAAGCCCTCCAATTAGTTGAGCACGTCACGCAGGCACTCAACAAAAAAGAATTCACCGGCCTAGTGCTACTCGACGTATCGAAAGCTTTCGATAAGGTCTGGCACGAAGGCCTCCTGTTCAAAATGCTTCAATCTAAAATTCAAATTCCACTAGTCCGACTTATTGCCTCCTACCTTCACGACAGAAAACTCCAAGTCAAACTCATGAACACTAGATCCACAAAGCGCCCCATCACCTCCGGGGTCCCCCAGGGTTCGATCCTTGCAGCTTCACTGTTTAACATCTTTATGAGCGACATTCCAACCCCCTCAGATCCCGCAACAAAAATTTCATTATATGCAGATGACACTGCAATATACACGTCCTCAATCCACCCGGACATAGCCACAACCCGCCTCCAGGAGGCGATCAACGATCTCGGGAGGTGGTACGAAACTTGGCGCATCGAGGTTAACTCGAGCAAAAGTTCCGCGATCATGTTTCGAAATCGTTGCAAGCCTCACAACTCCAGTGTCTGGATGTATGAGGAGCAAATCCCCTGGAAAACCAAGGTCAAGTACCTTGGCGTTACCATGGACCGAAGTCTCAAATGGGACGCTCACATTTCCTCCGCAACCGGTAAAGCCAAATGCCTCTTCAATAGATTGTTCGTCCTCATGAACAGTAAAAGTACCATGTCCCCCGCTAACAAACTAAGATTATACAAAGCCATAATCCGCCCGACAATGATTTATGCCTCCCCTGTCTGGGGATACGCACGCCCTAGGGCCATAAATAAACTTCAAGTCATTCAAAACAAAAATCTCCGAGCTATTTTCAGCGCCCCCTATTACGTCACTAACAGGCGACTACATGCAGACGCCAAACTAGATCTTATTAACACTCTTAACCGCAAACATGCCACCAATCTTTACAACAAATCCAAATTTTCAGAAAACCCACTAGTAAATCAACTAGGTCAATACAACCCAGCCGACTTCTTCATTCCCCGTCCCAAATCACTCCTGACCACGGACAACTCCTGACCATAACTCACCCCCACACAGACTAATGTATGTTCACAGGTTTAACTTACACAAATTCTCTTCGAAAGTGAATTTATTCACTAGATTTGTGTAATTTTTCGATCAATTTCCACAAGCTTCGATAAATCACCCCCCATAGTATCACTACAATCCCACTAGTCGCCAATTCTGACTAGTTCCAAGTAGAAGCCACTCACTTCGAGGTCATCAATAGAAATTATAATTTCTTTCTTCGAATTAGGGACTCTACTATATCGGCAAACGTAAAAAATTTCTTTTTCTTCACATATCTCATATTCACAGTCACAGCCCAGGTTTCTAACCAGTCAGTCCGCCAAGCGCCAATTCCCAGAGACCCACCGGTCTCTACAACTTCCAATGTCATTAATGTATTCTTTCAGATGAAGGAGAAGGCCGGCCATGCCGGGATGCTCCATCAAATACATATCAGGTAAAGGTAAAGGTGTATGACACAGTTCCGATCTAGCATCCGAACTAACCGCACGTCAATTTTTGCGCTCTTTAATTTTCACGAATTAAGTTCAAAAAGTAATTTTTATAACTGTTCTCTAAACGATAATTTAATATAGAAGTGAAAGTGTTAAATCAAGCTCCTTTTTCTATTTAAATTTCGTCGACAAGTGTTTTAAAACACTTAAGTGGCCCTCCCAGTATTTTCCCGGCAAAAAGATCCCGCCATTGTTAAGTGACGTAGCCAGCTACGTCACAATTAACATACGGTCGCGCGCTCTTTTGCCCCCGCCCCTTCAAGACATCAGGCGACGTTTACTGTAGTATACGCAACAAAGGTTAGTGAACTGAACTTGACCTAGATTACTTACAGATTATATTTTTATCGCAACCTAACAAAAATTTTGTCAGTCAACAAATTCCTTTCCTTTTAAATTTTCAAGTTCACTCAGATTAAAATAATGGTTGATTCACAACACTTAATTAAATTTCAGATTTAAAAATTAAACTTGTATTCATTAGAATCAGCTGCTTCACAGATATAAATTTATTCAAATTTAACTTTATCAATTTAGATTTCGCAACATAATTTAATTTAAAAAATTTTATTTTTATTATTTGAATTACCTGATCACTATGACGACAAACGACGACATGACTAACATCTCTTTTAACGAACTCCTTGCCCTTTTCAAAGAGCAAAAAGCCTCCGCCAGTCGGGCAAATGACATCGCTGACGGATTACGGTCCGAAATCAGTGACATGAACAAAACAATTGCAGAGATGTCCAAAACCATTGCTCTCTTCACCGCGAACTCCATTAATCCCCCCACGATCACTAAAACCACCCCAGTCGCCCCTTCAGGGAAAAGACTAGCCAAGACCCCCCACCCCCACCCCACGACTACCCCCGCCTCTAAAAAAGCGGAAACCAAGCCCAAAAAGCCAAAGAAGCCCGCTCTACCCAAACCCTTGATGGCAACGGCCATCCCAAAACCCCGGCTATCGACTCCAGCAGTCAAGCCCGCGATCATCCCCCGAACATCCCCCCGCATTTCTAAAATACCATCACCGACTCCCGAAGCCCAAGCTTCCACCTCCACCGGTGGAGATACTTTCGTCTTTCCGAAAGACAAAAACACCCTCAAACGGGCCCGCTCCAACTTAAGTAGCGACAGCCAAACCTCTGAACCCGCTACCAAGAACAGGTTTGCCTGTTTGGACGTAGAGGAACCCCCGACCAACACCCAAACCGAGCGCGACGATGACGGTATGGAAGTCACCGACTCCCAACCCGACACCCAGGGTGCTTCACACCCAGACCGCACCACATACTCCTCCTCCAGCCGAATCCCTCCAATTGTCCTCC
The DNA here is from genome assembly GCA_932274525.1 of Podabrus alpinus. Lineage (NCBI taxonomy): Eukaryota > Metazoa > Arthropoda > Insecta > Coleoptera > Cantharidae > Podabrus > Podabrus alpinus. The sequence continues at coordinate 57,635,117 of OW026457.1, read as the reverse complement.
GTACAAAGGACAACTGGCCGGCCATCAATAAAATGATTCGTGACCGAAAAATTGCCACCACTAAAATCCGCACGCTCGTGGACGGCATCTCAATTCAGCCGGCCACCGAGACAGATTACCGGGCCCTCAGCCGCTTACTTGAGGAAAAATCCCTCCCCTCACACTCTTTCTCTCTCCCTCAGGACAAACCACTAAAAGTGGTCATTCGAGGGCTCCCAATCACTATCACTGCTGCAGAAGTTAAAGAAGACCTTGTAGAACAGGGCTTTGAAATTCAGTCAGTTTTTCAGATGCGCCAAGGTCGCGACAAAAAACCTATGCCATTATACCTTGTCCATCTAACCCACAACTCAGATGGCAAGAGAATTTTTGACATGACATCGGTCCTGTCCATAAATACCCGCACCGAAACCCCCCACAAACGTACAGAGGTCGGTCAATGCCACCGTTGCCAACGGTTCGGGCACGCCCAAACCCTCTGCCGCAGCCCACCCAAATGCGTTAAATGCGCAGGGGATCACCTCACTCCGGCTTGTCAAAAAATCCGTGAAGACCCAGCCACCTGCGCTAACTGCACAGGAAACCACCCCGCAAACTACAAAGGTTGCGTTTCGTTCCCTAAGCCCAAGAGGCGAGAACTTTCAGCCCGCGAAGCAGCTTCCCGCTTCGCTGACCGCCCCACTTACAATTACCCCTCCTCCCAAGGCCCCAATCGACCTTCCTATCTGGGAGTCGCTAGTCGGCATGCCCCTCACAGGGAAGCAACTCACGCCACCCCCACGCCCACCACCTCCTACGATGAGACTCCCTCCCCACAAACAAAAGCAATTTTTGAACAACTCCGTAATTTCAATGCCAATGCCGAACTCGTCCGCAATATTGAAATAATCATGAACGCCAAAGCCACTAATATCACACCCGTTAATGTCTAAACCCAGATTCCAACCCACCACTTTGCAGATGGCTTTTTGGAACGCCAACGGCCTTTCAGCCAAACGAAATGAACTTCTCGCGTTCGCGCACGATCACGACCTTGACGTAATCTTGGTCAACGAAACCCACTTCAGAGCTGGCCAACTGGCAAAACTCCCTTGCTATTCACTTTATAGGAATGACCGTGACGGACGCGGCGGCGGAACCGCAATTTACGTAAAATCATCCATCGAACACGTTGCAATACCGACCCCCGACCTAGAGTACCTTGAAGTCACCACGGTGAGCATCCACACCGCACATCACGGTTGGTTGCAAATCTCCTCCGTCTATAATCGCCCTCAGCAACGCATCCTCAAAGAGGACCTAGAAACCCTCCTCGAAGGCCCCGACGCGAAGATCATCGCCGGCGATTTCAATGCTAAACACTCCAACTGGTTGTGTAAACACACAAACCATGTAGGACGTGACCTTCTTTCACTAGCAAACGAGCTGGACTTCGCGATCATCGCTCCCACCTCCCCCACCCACTTTTCTAACGCAGGTACGCCGTCCATTCTGGACATAGCCATTTTCAAAGACGTACAACTCCAATACGACATCTCCACCAGCGAAGAACTAAACTCAGATCACTACCCGGTCCTCCTGACACTTGGACCGCTGTTACCCCCAAAAGGCCCTCCCACGAGAACGACAACAGACTGGACCTCTTTCAAAGACACTCTGTCAAAAAACCTTGGACCAATCCCATTCTTTGAGTCCCCCACTGACCTAGACCAATTCATTGCCAATTTCCAAGACAACATCAAAAAATCCGTTGACGAAACTTCATTTGAAGTCAACACCACGGACGTCAGAGACAAACTCACTCCCTCCCTCAAAGATCTTATCAGAGCCAAAAACTGAGCGAGGAAACTCGCCCGGCGAACTCGCAACCCTGATGACCAAAGGTCATACAACCGGCTCAAAGAGCAAGTAGACGTTAAAGTCAAAGAATTTCATGACAATGAATGGTTAGACACCATTAACTCCCTATCATTTAAAGACATGTCCGCATGGCGCATGGCCGCCGCCCTCCAGGGGAAAAAGAAAGTCACCATCCCAATTCTCTCCCGCCCTGACGGCACTATTGCCCGGAGCGATCTTGAAAAGGCTGAAATCTTCGCCGACAGCCTCCAAGCTCAATGCTCCCCCAACACCACAAGATTAGACCAAGACCACATTAATTCGGTCGAAAATTATGTCACCACCACCCTAAACATCTCCGATGACACACATATCACCCCCGCCTCCCTTCTGGAGGTTACCATTGCCATTAAACGCCTCAAAAAGAGGAAAGCCCCAGGTCCCGATGGCATCACCAATACCGCCCTCAAAGAACTCCCCCAAAAAGCCAAAGTTGCCATCACCGGCATAATTAACGCATGTTTTCGACTCAACTACTACCCACAAATATGGAAAACCGCTGACGTAGTGGTAATCCCCAAACCCGGTCAAAATCTCAAACTTCCGAAAAGCTATAGACCAATCAGCCTGCTCCCCTCCATCGGAAAAGTAGTTGAAAAAGTCATTCTCACCCGTCTCCAAGAAGCCATGTTCGATAACAGTATTATTCAAAACGAACAATTCGGCTTCCGTGCTGGACACAGCACGACCCACCAAGCCCTCCGATTAGTTGAGCACGTCACGCAGGCACTCAACAAAAAAGAATTCACCGGCCTAGTGCTACTCGACGTATCGAAAGCTTTCGATAAGGTCTGGCACGAAGGCCTCCTGTTCAAAATGCTTCAATCCAAAATTCAAATTCCACTAGTCCGACTTATTGCCTCCTACCTTCACGACAGAAATCTCCAAGTCAAACTCATGAACACCAGATCCACAAAGCGCCCCATCACCTCCGGGGTCCCCCAGGGATCGATCCTTGCAGCTTCACTGTTTAACATCTTCATGAGCGACATTCCAACCCCCTTAGATCCCGCAACAAAAATTTCACTATATGCAGATGACACTGCAATATACACATCCTCAATCCACCCGGACATAGCCACAACCCGCCTCCAGGAGGCGATCACCGATCTCGGAAGGTGGTACGAAACTTGGCGCATCGAGGTTAACTCGAGCAAAAGTTCCGCGATCATGTTTCGAAATCGTTGCAAGCCTCACAACTCCAGTGTCTGGATGTTTGAGGAGCAAATCCCCTGGAAAACCAAGGTCAAGTACCTTGGCATTACCATGGACCGGCGCCTCAAATGGGACGCTCACATTTCCTCCGCAACCGGTAAAGCCAAATGCCTCTTCAATAGATTGTTCGTCCTCATGAACGCAAAAAGTACCATGTCCCCCGCTAACAAACTAAGATTATACAAAGCCATAATCCGCCCGACAATGATTTATGCCTCCACTGTCTGGGTATATGCACGCCCCAGGGCCATAAATAAACTTCAAGTCATCCAAAACAAAAATCTCCGAGCTATTTTCAGCGCCCCCTATTACGTCACTAACAGGCGACTACATGCAGACGCCAAACTAGACCTCATTAACACTCTTAATCGTAAACATGCCACCAATCTCTACAACAAATCCAAATTCTCAGAAAACCCACTAGTAAATCAACTAGGTCAATACAACCCAGCCGACTTTTTCATTCCCCGTCCCAAATCACTCCTGACCACGGACAACTCCTGACCATAACTCACCCCCACACAGACTAATGTATGTTCATAGGTTTAACTTACACAAATTCTCTTCGAAAGTGAATTTATTCACTAGATTTGTGTAATTTTTCGATCAATTTTCACAAGATTCGATAAATCACCCCCCATAGTATCACTATAATCCCACTAGTCGCCAATTCTGACTAGTTCCAAGTAGAAGCCAATCACTTCGAGGTCATCAATAGAAATTAATTCATAATTTCTTTCTTCGAATTAGGGACTCTACTATATCGGCAAACGTAAAAATTTTCTTTTTCTTCTCATATTACATTTTCACAGTCACAGCTCAGGTTTTTACCAGTCAGTCCGCCAAGCGCCAATTCCCAGAGACCCACCGGTCTCTATAAATTCCAATGTCATTAATGCATTCTTTCAGATGAAGGAGAAGGCCGGCTGCGCCGGGATGCTCCATCAAATACATATCAGGTAAAGGTAAAGGTTCAGAGCCAAAATCCGATCCTGCCAGCTACCGTCCTATTAGTTTACTTCCTACATTATCAAAAATCCTCGAAAAAATCATCCTTTTCCGCCTTCAGCAACATGGCGAAATTCATGATACAATAATTCCGGAGCAGTTTGGTTTTCGAGCAAACCACAGCACGGTCACTCAGCTAGCTTTGCTCGTTGATCAAATTACCCTTAATTATAACATGAAAACCACTACCACGACGGCCACCCTCGACATCGAGAAAGCGTTTGACACCATTTGGCACGACGCCCTGCTTCACAAACTTTATATCCGAAATTACCCCATGCATCTAATTAAAATCATCTCCAGCTTTCTCGAAAACCGCTCCTTCCAAGTCCGAGTAATAGACGCCCTCTCCATATCCTTACCTATTCCAGCTGGAGTACCGCAAGGCTCCATCCTAGCCCTAACCCTTTTTAATTACTACATCAATGATATTCCAAAATCCACGCGGACAAAATTATCCCTGTACGCTGACGACACCGCCATCACCTCCGAATCCCGTAAAAAGGATAAATCCATTGACTACCTCCAACGACACGTTCCCGATCTCGAAAATTTTTATGCCACTTGGCGATTAAAAATTAACGAACCCAAATCCACCCTCACCGCTTTTTCCAGACAAAGAGACCAAATTACAAACAAACTTACGATTAATGGTACGGACATCACGCACACCCCTACGGTTAAATACCTAGGGGTGACCCTTGACCAACGACTTACATTCAGAACGCATTTAAAACTCACTGCACGGAAAGCGCAAGCAGCAATGCATGCACTTTTCCCATTACTTTCATATAAAAACGGACTTGACCCTAAAATCAGACTGACCTTGTACAAACAATTAATTAGACCAATTTTATTATACGCCTCTCCAGTATGGAGCAGGACAGCCCCGACTAACATAAAAATCATTCAAACAATACAAAACAAGTGTCTCCGAGTCATTTCCGGAGCTCCACGCTACACACCCATACATGATTTACACACTTCACATCAAATTCAAACACTAACAGAAGTCATACACAACACAGCCATAAAATTTTTCACATACACGGTAAGGCAAAACCCACACACATCACACCTTGGTACACACACACAAGACACCTTGCCCTTCAGGATCAAACACAAACTTTTACACCATGTCATTTTAAACAATCAGTAATAGGAAAGTAATTGTCAGTAGTCTAATTAAAATTCATTTTTATTTTCATTTTATTTTGTACAAAGACGTACAACTCCAATACGACATCTCCACCAGCGAAGAACTAAACTCAGATCACTACCCGGTCCTCCTGACACTTGGACCGCTGTTACCCCCAAAGGGCCCTCCCACGAGAACGACAACAGACTGGACCTCTTTCAAAGACACTCTGTCAAAAAACCTTGGACCAATCCCATTCTTTGAGTCCCCCACTGACCTAGACCAATTCATTGTCAATTTCCAAGACAACATCAAAAAATCCGTTGACGAAACTTCTTTTCAAGTCAACACCACGGACGTCAGAGACAAACTCACTCCCTCCCTCAAAGATCTTATCAGAGCCAAAAACCGAGCGAGGAAACTCGCCCGGCGAACTCGTAACCCTGATGACCAAAGGTCATACAACCGGCTCAAAGAGCAAGTAGACGTTAAAGTCAAAGAATTTCATGACAATGAATGGTTAGACACCATTAACTCCCTATCATTTAAAGACATGTCCGCATGGCGCATGGCCGCCGCCCTCCAGGGGAAAAAGAAGGTCACCATCCCAATTCTCTCCCGCCCTGACGGCACTATTGCCCGGAGCGATCTTGAAAAGGCTGAAATCTTCGCCGACAGCCTCCAAGCTCAATGCTCCCCCAACACCACAAGATTAGACCAAGACCATATCAATTCGGTCGAAAATTATGTCACCACCACCCTAAACACCTCCGATGACACACATATCACCCCCGCCTCTCTTCCGGAGGTCACCATTGCCATTAAACGCCTCAAAAAGAGGAAAGCCCCAGGTCCCGATGGCATCACCAATACTGCCCTCAAAGAACTTCCCCAAAAAGCCAAAGTTGCCATCACCGGCGTAATTAACGCATGTTTTCGACTCAACTACTACCCACAAATTTGGAAAACCGCTGACGTAGTGGTAATCCCCAAACCCGGTCAAAATCTCAAACTTCCGAAAAGCTATAGACCAATCAGCCTGCTCCCTTCTATTGGAAAAGTAGTTGAAAAAGTCATTCTCACCCGTCTCCAAGAAGCCATGTTCGATAACAGTATTATTCAAAACGAACAATTCGGCTTCCGTGCTGGACACAGCACGACCCACCAAGCCCTCCAATTAGTTGAGCACGTCACGCAGGCACTCAACAAAAAAGAATTCACCGGCCTAGTGCTACTCGACGTATCGAAAGCTTTCGATAAGGTCTGGCACGAAGGCCTCCTGTTCAAAATGCTTCAATCTAAAATTCAAATTCCACTAGTCCGACTTATTGCCTCCTACCTTCACGACAGAAAACTCCAAGTCAAACTCATGAACACTAGATCCACAAAGCGCCCCATCACCTCCGGGGTCCCCCAGGGTTCGATCCTTGCAGCTTCACTGTTTAACATCTTTATGAGCGACATTCCAACCCCCTCAGATCCCGCAACAAAAATTTCATTATATGCAGATGACACTGCAATATACACGTCCTCAATCCACCCGGACATAGCCACAACCCGCCTCCAGGAGGCGATCAACGATCTCGGGAGGTGGTACGAAACTTGGCGCATCGAGGTTAACTCGAGCAAAAGTTCCGCGATCATGTTTCGAAATCGTTGCAAGCCTCACAACTCCAGTGTCTGGATGTATGAGGAGCAAATCCCCTGGAAAACCAAGGTCAAGTACCTTGGCGTTACCATGGACCGAAGTCTCAAATGGGACGCTCACATTTCCTCCGCAACCGGTAAAGCCAAATGCCTCTTCAATAGATTGTTCGTCCTCATGAACAGTAAAAGTACCATGTCCCCCGCTAACAAACTAAGATTATACAAAGCCATAATCCGCCCGACAATGATTTATGCCTCCCCTGTCTGGGGATACGCACGCCCTAGGGCCATAAATAAACTTCAAGTCATTCAAAACAAAAATCTCCGAGCTATTTTCAGCGCCCCCTATTACGTCACTAACAGGCGACTACATGCAGACGCCAAACTAGATCTTATTAACACTCTTAACCGCAAACATGCCACCAATCTTTACAACAAATCCAAATTTTCAGAAAACCCACTAGTAAATCAACTAGGTCAATACAACCCAGCCGACTTCTTCATTCCCCGTCCCAAATCACTCCTGACCACGGACAACTCCTGACCATAACTCACCCCCACACAGACTAATGTATGTTCACAGGTTTAACTTACACAAATTCTCTTCGAAAGTGAATTTATTCACTAGATTTGTGTAATTTTTCGATCAATTTCCACAAGCTTCGATAAATCACCCCCCATAGTATCACTACAATCCCACTAGTCGCCAATTCTGACTAGTTCCAAGTAGAAGCCACTCACTTCGAGGTCATCAATAGAAATTATAATTTCTTTCTTCGAATTAGGGACTCTACTATATCGGCAAACGTAAAAAATTTCTTTTTCTTCACATATCTCATATTCACAGTCACAGCCCAGGTTTCTAACCAGTCAGTCCGCCAAGCGCCAATTCCCAGAGACCCACCGGTCTCTACAACTTCCAATGTCATTAATGTATTCTTTCAGATGAAGGAGAAGGCCGGCCATGCCGGGATGCTCCATCAAATACATATCAGGTAAAGGTAAAGGTGTATGACACAGTTCCGATCTAGCATCCGAACTAACCGCACGTCAATTTTTGCGCTCTTTAATTTTCACGAATTAAGTTCAAAAAGTAATTTTTATAACTGTTCTCTAAACGATAATTTAATATAGAAGTGAAAGTGTTAAATCAAGCTCCTTTTTCTATTTAAATTTCGTCGACAAGTGTTTTAAAACACTTAAGTGGCCCTCCCAGTATTTTCCCGGCAAAAAGATCCCGCCATTGTTAAGTGACGTAGCCAGCTACGTCACAATTAACATACGGTCGCGCGCTCTTTTGCCCCCGCCCCTTCAAGACATCAGGCGACGTTTACTGTAGTATACGCAACAAAGGTTAGTGAACTGAACTTGACCTAGATTACTTACAGATTATATTTTTATCGCAACCTAACAAAAATTTTGTCAGTCAACAAATTCCTTTCCTTTTAAATTTTCAAGTTCACTCAGATTAAAATAATGGTTGATTCACAACACTTAATTAAATTTCAGATTTAAAAATTAAACTTGTATTCATTAGAATCAGCTGCTTCACAGATATAAATTTATTCAAATTTAACTTTATCAATTTAGATTTCGCAACATAATTTAATTTAAAAAATTTTATTTTTATTATTTGAATTACCTGATCACTATGACGACAAACGACGACATGACTAACATCTCTTTTAACGAACTCCTTGCCCTTTTCAAAGAGCAAAAAGCCTCCGCCAGTCGGGCAAATGACATCGCTGACGGATTACGGTCCGAAATCAGTGACATGAACAAAACAATTGCAGAGATGTCCAAAACCATTGCTCTCTTCACCGCGAACTCCATTAATCCCCCCACGATCACTAAAACCACCCCAGTCGCCCCTTCAGGGAAAAGACTAGCCAAGACCCCCCACCCCAACCCCACGACTACCCCCGCCTCTAAAAAAGCGGAAACCAAGCCCAAAAAGCCAAAGAAGCCCGCTCTACCCAAACCCTTGATGGCAACGGCCATCCCAAAACCCCGGCTATCGACTCCAGCAGTCAAGCCCGCGATCATCCCCCGAACATCCCCCCGCATTTCTAAAATACCATCACCGACTCCCGAAGCCCAAGCTTCCACCTCCACCGGTGGAGATACTTTCGTCTTTCCGAAAGACAAAAACACCCTCAAACGGGCCCGCTCCAACTTAAGTAGCGACAGCCAAACCTCTGAACCCGCTACCAAGAACAGGTTTGCCTGTTTGGACGTAGAGGAACCCCCGACCAACACCCAAACCGAGCGCGACGATGACGGTATGGAAGTCACCGACTCCCAACCCGACACCCAGGGTGCTTCACACCCAGACCGCACCACATACTCCTCCTCCAGCCGAATCCCTCCAATTGTCCTCCGTACAAAGGACAACTGGCCGGCCATCAATAAAATGATTCGTGACCGAAAAATTGCCACCACTAAAATCCGCACGCTCGTGGACGGCATCTCAATTCAGCCGGCCACCGAGACAGATTACCGGGCCCTCAGCCGCTTACTTGAGGAAAAATCCCTCCCCTCACACTCTTTCTCTCTCCCTCAGGACAAACCACTAAAAGTGGTCATTCGAGGGCTCCCAATCACTATCACTGCTGCAGAAGTTAAAGAAGACCTTGTAGAACAGGGCTTTGAAATTCAGTCAGTTTTTCAGATGCGCCAAGGTCGCGACAAAAAACCTATGCCATTATACCTTGTCCATCTAACCCACAACTCAGATGGCAAGAGAATTTTTGACATGACATCGGTCCTGTCCATAAATACCCGCACCGAAACCCCCCACAAACGTACAGAGGTCGGTCAATGCCACCGTTGCCAACGGTTCGGGCACGCCCAAACCCTCTGCCGCAGCCCACCCAAATGCGTTAAATGCGCAGGGGATCACCTCACTCCGGCTTGTCAAAAAATCCGTGAAGACCCAGCCACCTGCGCTAACTGCACAGGAAACCACCCCGCAAACTACAAAGGTTGCGTTTCGTTCCCTAAGCCCAAGAGGCGAGAACTTTCAGCCCGCGAAGCAGCTTCCCGCTTCGCTGACCGCCCCACTTACAATTACCCCTCCTCCCAAGGCCCCAATCGACCTTCCTATCTGGGAGTCGCTAGTCGGCATGCCCCTCACAGGGAAGCAACTCACGCCACCCCCACGCCCACCACCTCCTACGATGAGACTCCCTCCCCACAAACAAAAGCAATTTTTGAACAACTCCGTAATTTCAATGCCAATGCCGAACTCGTCCGCAATATTGAAATAATCATGAACGCCAAAGCCACTAATATCACACCCGTTAATGTCTAAACCCAGATTCCAACCCACCACTTTGCAGATGGCTTTTTGGAACGCCAACGGCCTTTCAGCCAAACGAAATGAACTTCTCGCGTTCGCGCACGATCACGACCTTGACGTAATCTTGGTCAACGAAACCCACTTCAGAGCTGGCCAACTGGCAAAACTCCCTTGCTATTCACTTTATAGGAATGACCGTGACGGACGCGGCGGCGGAACCGCAATTTACGTAAAATCATCCATCGAACACGTTGCAATACCGACCCCCGACCTAGAGTACCTTGAAGTCACCACGGTGAGCATCCACACCGCACATCACGGTTGGTTGCAAATCTCCTCCGTCTATAATCGCCCTCAGCAACGCATCCTCAAAGAGGACCTAGAAACCCTCCTCGAAGGCCCCGACGCGAAGATCATCGCCGGCGATTTCAATGCTAAACACTCCAACTGGTTGTGTAAACACACAAACCATGTAGGACGTGACCTTCTTTCACTAGCAAACGAGCTGGACTTCGCGATCATCGCTCCCACCTCCCCCACCCACTTTTCTAACGCAGGTACGCCGTCCATTCTGGACATAGCCATTTTCAAAGACGTACAACTCCAATACGACATCTCCACCAGCGAAGAACTAAACTCAGATCACTACCCGGTCCTCCTGACACTTGGACCGCTGTTACCCCCAAAAGGCCCTCCCACGAGAACGACAACAGACTGGACCTCTTTCAAAGACACTCTGTCAAAAAACCTTGGACCAATCCCATTCTTTGAGTCCCCCACTGACCTAGACCAATTCATTGCCAATTTCCAAGACAACATCAAAAAATCCGTTGACGAAACTTCATTTGAAGTCAACACCACGGACGTCAGAGACAAACTCACTCCCTCCCTCAAAGATCTTATCAGAGCCAAAAACTGAGCGAGGAAACTCGCCCGGCGAACTCGCAACCCTGATGACCAAAGGTCATACAACCGGCTCAAAGAGCAAGTAGACGTTAAAGTCAAAGAATTTCATGACAATGAATGGTTAGACACCATTAACTCCCTATCATTTAAAGACATGTCCGCATGGCGCATGGCCGCCGCCCTCCAGGGGAAAAAGAAAGTCACCATCCCAATTCTCTCCCGCCCTGACGGCACTATTGCCCGGAGCGATCTTGAAAAGGCTGAAATCTTCGCCGACAGCCTCCAAGCTCAATGCTCCCCCAACACCACAAGATTAGACCAAGACCACATTAATTCGGTCGAAAATTATGTCACCACCACCCTAAACATCTCCGATGACACACATATCACCCCCGCCTCCCTTCTGGAGGTTACCATTGCCATTAAACGCCTCAAAAAGAGGAAAGCCCCAGGTCCCGATGGCATCACCAATACCGCCCTCAAAGAACTCCCCCAAAAAGCCAAAGTTGCCATCACCGGCATAATTAACGCATGTTTTCGACTCAACTACTACCCACAAATATGGAAAACCGCTGACGTAGTGGTAATCCCCAAACCCGGTCAAAATCTCAAACTTCCGAAAAGCTATAGACCAATCAGCCTGCTCCCCTCCATCGGAAAAGTAGTTGAAAAAGTCATTCTCACCCGTCTCCAAGAAGCCATGTTCGATAACAGTATTATTCAAAACGAACAATTCGGCTTCCGTGCTGGACACAGCACGACCCACCAAGCCCTCCGATTAGTTGAGCACGTCACGCAGGCACTCAACAAAAAAGAATTCACCGGCCTAGTGCTACTCGACGTATCGAAAGCTTTCGATAAGGTCTGGCACGAAGGCCTCCTGTTCAAAATGCTTCAATCCAAAATTCAAATTCCACTAGTCCGACTTATTGCCTCCTACCTTCACGACAGAAATCTCCAAGTCAAACTCATGAACACCAGATCCACAAAGCGCCCCATCACCTCCGGGGTCCCCCAGGGATCGATCCTTGCAGCTTCACTGTTTAACATCTTCATGAGCGACATTCCAACCCCCTTAGATCCCGCAACAAAAATTTCACTATATGCAGATGACACTGCAATATACACATCCTCAATCCACCCGGACATAGCCACAACCCGCCTCCAGGAGGCGATCACCGATCTCGGAAGGTGGTACGAAACTTGGCGCATCGAGGTTAACTCGAGCAAAAGTTCCGCGATCATGTTTCGAAATCGTTGCAAGCCTCACAACTCCAGTGTCTGGATGTTTGAGGAGCAAATCCCCTGGAAAACCAAGGTCAAGTACCTTGGCATTACCATGGACCGGCGCCTCAAATGGGACGCTCACATTTCCTCCGCAACCGGTAAAGCCAAATGCCTCTTCAATAGATTGTTCGTCCTCATGAACGCAAAAAGTACCATGTCCCCCGCTAACAAACTAAGATTATACAAAGCCATAATCCGCCCGACAATGATTTATGCCTCCACTGTCTGGGTATATGCACGCCCCAGGGCCATAAATAAACTTCAAGTCATCCAAAACAAAAATCTCCGAGCTATTTTCAGCGCCCCCTATTACGTCACTAACAGGCGACTACATGCAGACGCCAAACTAGACCTCATTAACACTCTTAATCGTAAACATGCCACCAATCTCTACAACAAATCCAAATTCTCAGAAAACCCACTAGTAAATCAACTAGGTCAATACAACCCAGCCGACTTTTTCATTCCCCGTCCCAAATCACTCCTGACCACGGACAACTCCTGACCATAACTCACCCCCACACAGACTAATGTATGTTCATAGGTTTAACTTACACAAATTCTCTTCGAAAGTGAATTTATTCACTAGATTTGTGTAATTTTTCGATCAATTTTCACAAGATTCGATAAATCACCCCCCATAGTATCACTATAATCCCACTAGTCGCCAATTCTGACTAGTTCCAAGTAGAAGCCAATCACTTCGAGGTCATCAATAGAAATTAATTCATAATTTCTTTCTTCGAATTAGGGACTCTACTATATCGGCAAACGTAAAAATTTTCTTTTTCTTCTCATATTACATTTTCACAGTCACAGCTCAGGTTTTTACCAGTCAGTCCGCCAAGCGCCAATTCCCAGAGACCCACCGGTCTCTATAAATTCCAATGTCATTAATGCATTCTTTCAGATGAAGGAGAAGGCCGGCTGCGCCGGGATGCTCCATCAAATACATATCAGGTAAAGGTAAAGGTTCAGAGCCAAAATCCGATCCTGCCAGCTACCGTCCTATTAGTTTACTTCCTACATTATCAAAAATCCTCGAAAAAATCATCCTTTTCCGCCTTCAGCAACATGGCGAAATTCATGATACAATAATTCCGGAGCAGTTTGGTTTTCGAGCAAACCACAGCACGGTCACTCAGCTAGCTTTGCTCGTTGATCAAATTACCCTTAATTATAACATGAAAACCACTACCACGACGGCCACCCTCGACATCGAGAAAGCGTTTGACACCATTTGGCACGACGCCCTGCTTCACAAACTTTATATCCGAAATTACCCCATGCATCTAATTAAAATCATCTCCAGCTTTCTCGAAAACCGCTCCTTCCAAGTCCGAGTAATAGACGCCCTCTCCATATCCTTACCTATTCCAGCTGGAGTACCGCAAGGCTCCATCCTAGCCCTAACCCTTTTTAATTACTACATCAATGATATTCCAAAATCCACGCGGACAAAATTATCCCTGTACGCTGACGACACCGCCATCACCTCCGAATCCCGTAAAAAGGATAAATCCATTGACTACCTCCAACGACACGTTCCCGATCTCGAAAATTTTTATGCCACTTGGCGATTAAAAATTAACGAACCCAAATCCACCCTCACCGCTTTTTCCAGACAAAGAGACCAAATTACAAACAAACTTACGATTAATGGTACGGACATCACGCACACCCCTACGGTTAAATACCTAGGGGTGACCCTTGACCAACGACTTACATTCAGAACGCATTTAAAACTCACTGCACGGAAAGCGCAAGCAGCAATGCATGCACTTTTCCCATTACTTTCATATAAAAACGGACTTGACCCTAAAATCAGACTGACCTTGTACAAACAATTAATTAGACCAATTTTATTATACGCCTCTCCAGTATGGAGCAGGACAGCCCCGACTAACATAAAAATCATTCAAACAATACAAAACAAGTGTCTCCGAGTCATTTCCGGAGCTCCACGCTACACACCCATACATGATTTACACACTTCACATCAAATTCAAACACTAACAGAAGTCATACACAACACAGCCATAAAATTTTTCACATACACGGTAAGGCAAAACCCACACACATCACACCTTGGTACACACACACAAGACACCTTGCCCTTCAGGATCAAACACAAACTTTTACACCATGTCATTTTAAACAATCAGTAATAGGAAAGTAATTGTCAGTAGTCTAATTAAAATTCATTTTTATTTTCATTTTATTTTGTTAAAATTTCAGTAACTTAATTCTTTTTTGGCTTTTTTTTTATCACGGCGCGGGGTTTTTGCACTCTTTTTTACCTCGAGATATCAAATCAATTAACCTTCAGATTTAATAATTTTCAACTTAATTCGATTAATCCTCTAGGGGATAGGTACGATTTAACAATTCAAGTTTTAATAAATATGTATTTGTGTAATGGTTTGTTATTGTAATTTGTTATCTGTTATTATAGTAATTAAAATTATTATTGTAAATATGTATGTAAAGTTTTTAATGTCAATAGAGTTCTTTTTGGTTTGGTTTTTTTTTGGTTTTTCGCACCAACAGATGCAGCTCGTCTCTCGTACATGTAACATGGCTTATTTTTTGTTTTTACGCGATTTTTTGGGGGTGAAACGTAATAGTTTACTGCCCCATACCGCAACTATACTTTTTAATGCTATTTCAAGGGTCTCTAAGCTCCCGGTTTCATTTATCCCGGTTTTTTTATGGGAGGCGCCTTCTCGTATGTTTAGCATAGTAACCAGACTCAAAACCGCCCTGGAGGGGCGCAGAGCGGAGCGGAGCGCAGCGGCGCCCCCAAAGGGTAGGTTTTGACGATGGATAAACCTCCCTATCGAATGCACACCCCAAAAATCGAAGAAAAATTCGCTAAATTTACGTACTTTCAAATTGATTTTTCTCGAAATTTTATGTATACTTTCGCAAGTGCAATTTTTACAGTATACTCTATAAACCTTCCTCTTTGCTATAGGAAATTTTCAATTTTTTTGGGGTGACCACACTTAGGTTACCGTCCCCTATATTTGTACTCCAGTCCGTTGTTCGCGCCTAGCGGATGGTATTTTGTGACGTAACTGTGAGTAGCATTAATTTTTTCGTGACGTAATGTAATTCTCTACCATTTTTTTCAGGTAACGAAATTTTACTTTTACGCTCAGAGCTGTCAACCTTCAGTTTTATGAACACAAAATATTACCAACTCATATTTGTATAACAACAACAACAATTTTGCGGTACAATTCTTGTATTATCAATCCTAGGGGTCTCGCGGGTACCATGGTACCATTAAGCCTGTTTATCGTCCGTTGCTAGTGGAGCTGACCTTCACAACCTTCCAGTCATCATCGGTGCAGGCAGTATCAATTAGAGGAACGCGCTTTGTTTGCGTGTGCATGGGGCATTGTAATAAACCCATAGAGCTTGAAAGGTTTGTGCCATATATAATTTTCCTTTCAATTTATGCATTTTTATTTTAAAACTACACCTGCTATTTTACAAACAACTACCCTCCGTAATTGATACTGGTAAATACCTCAGTTCATTTTCACAATTATCTGTGTTATTCTGTACCATTTCGTTACTGTAACGAGTCTCGGCGATTATACAATTTTTAATTTAATATCTTTTATTTTTATAAGCGATACCCTCAAGGTTTACGAACCATGGCTCGCCTCCGACGTACTGAGAGCTAGGTTACCAGAACACCACAGTCAATTTTTCTCACGGCAAATTTACTGCCAATATTTTATTGGCAGATATGGCAATTGGAACCGTAGCGTCAATTGCGTCACACACGGGGAAAATTGTTCACAATTGATCCAGAAAATCAAGTTCCTAAGAAATGGCATTAACATATTTCTCAAATAAAATAAAATATCAAATATTATATTTCTGCAAGTTGTTAATCAGATTACAAAACTAATTATCAAATTCGTATGTTAAAACCAAATCTTATTGACATAATAGATCACAATAAATTAATGTTCTAAATACGGTGTTCCAAAACAAAACCATAACACATTCAAATCATTCAAGACAGACTACAAGAATCTGACGTCCCTACAAAAATTAACGTCGTCCTTATTATAACCACTTATTATAACATTGATGAGGTTTAATGAAAGAAGAAGTTATAAGTGTGTAACAGTGTAGTTTTGTTTATTTGGAAGCAGTAGAAAAAGTTTAAAAGTTAAAAGCAATTAATAATTTAAAAGAAACGTGTTTTTTTTAAATTTTAAATAGGTTAAGAATTATATGGCTTGTTATAATAAAAATTTATAAAATCCTATTTCTGTATAAAAATTTTGCGTATAAAACATTGCTTCTACCTTAACGGTTACGAAGATATCTGCAAAAATTATTAGGGGGAAGCTGGCTGACGACACGTTGGCTTCCCGTCTGCAACCTCGGTGATTTTCGAATAAAACTAGTGGAAAACTTTTGTGTTTTAATGGGCTTCTATTCTTGTCTTTCATTTAAGTTTCTAGGAAGTTATGCTTAATTAAAATATTTGATAGAAAATTATGTATGGTAAAGTCAATTCTAATTCTGCAGAATATGCCGAAAATTATATTTTGTAGCTATTAAAAAAATTGGGTCTATTTGATTTTATGTAACATCTTTGGATTTTTAATATCTTGTGACATTTTATGATTCTCTCGATTATGATTTGTGAAGGGCATAGCTTAACATGGAATCCGACCCATGGAAATATACGATTTTTACACCGGCTATTCCGATTGGGAATGTTTTTGGCCATACAATTATAATACTACTTGAAACTAGCAGGTAAATATTTGGTGAGCAAAAATCCGTCTCGAGATATAATGGCGTAAAATATTGCTATGACCTCCCTTATTTAAAACTTTAGACACGTCTTAACTTTGTTGGGCGCCACATCCAGATTGGATGAAAAATATTTAAATAGAAATGTTGGTTAATTAGCGTGCTAAAATTAAACTGAGAGTTCACACCTTTTTCCCTTTCTTGCTGCTCAGTCTAAGACTCTCTCTGGGTAATGCAGGTGTTGGTAATTAAATCAGGGAAGTTGCTTATTGAGTCGAAAATTTTGTTTAATTTAAAAATGTTTCTTCTTCTTCTTTAAGTGCCGTCCCCGCTACGGAGTTTGGCAATCGTCATTGCTATTTCTATCTTTGAAACGGCTGTTCTGAACAATTGGGTAGATGTACACTTATACCATTCTCTCAGATTGTGCAGCCAAGATGTCCGCCTCCGGCCAGTACTTCTCTTTCCCTGGATTTTTCCCTGCATGATCACCTGCAGTAGTTGATATTTCTGTCCTCTCATCACGTGGCCCAGGTATTCAAGCTTCCGTCTCTTGATGGTAGTTAGAATTTCCCGCTCTTTCTTCATTCTTCGAAGGATCTCCACATTCGTCACCCTATCCGTCCATGACACCCCAAGCATTCTTCGATATACCCACATCTCAAAGGCTTCCATTTTATTCATGCTGTTCTTATTTAAAGTCCACGTCTCCACACCATAGAGAAGTATGGAGAAGACATAGCTTCTAACTAGTCGAATTTTAAGTTGTAGGTTTATGTCGTGGCTACAGAAAACGCTCCTCATGATTATGAATGCTGCCCGGGCCTTTTCAATTCTTATTCTTATCTCTTGAGTCAAGTCGTTGTTGTTGTTGACATATGTTCCCAAATATTTATATTTATGCACACGATCAATGGGGCACCCATTAATGTATATATTCCCGTTTACTCTATGTGTCTTCGAGATAATCATGAATTGCGTCTTATTGTTGTTTAGTGTCAGCCCGTTCTCTTCGCTAGCTGTTACTACCTTATTTAGAATGTGTTGTAGGTCTTCTATCGTTTCCGCTATTAGGACGGTGTCGTCGGCGTATCTAATATTGTTGATAGGTTTTCCATTGATTTTTATCCCTATCTCTTCGCCCTCCAGCGCTTTTCTCATGATCTCCTCCGAGTAGATATTAAAAAGTAGGGGCGACAGCACGCATCCCTGTCTAACTCCTCTCTTAACTTGGATCTCGTCGGTCGTGTCGTTTCCCACTCGAATAGTTGCTTTCTGCCCGTAATACAGATTCGATATTATTCTTATGTCTTGTGTGTCTAGTTGTTTTGCTCTCAGTATCTCGACAAGTTGGTCGTGTCTGACCTTATCAAAGGCTTTATTGTAGTCAATAAAGCAGGCAACTACATCCTGGTTTACATCCAGGCATCTTTGGGCTAGGATATTGAAAGCAAACAATGCTTCTCGGGTTCCATATCCATTCCGAAATCCAAATTGTGTCTCTCCTATTTCTTCTTCCAATTTTTTATATATTCTGTTAAGAATAATTTTAAGGAGGATTTTCAGTGTGTGGCTCATGAGGCTGATCATACGGTAATCACCGCATTGTTTAGCGTGTGTCTTTTTGGGATAGTCACGAATGCCGATACCAACCATTCTTGTGGTAGTCTTCCGGATTTATATACCTTATTCAACAACTTCACTAGTACATGGATTTGGTCTTCTTGTATCAACCTAAGCAGCTCTGCTGTTATTTCATCTGGTCCTGGAGATTTTCTGTTCTTTGCCGATTTGATAGCGTGTTTCACTTCTTCTTCTGTTATTGTTGGCCCAGTCTCATTTTTCAAGTTTTCAAGAGAGGGTTGTTGTCTGGTATCTTCAAAAAGATTCTCCGCATATTCTTTCCACATCTCAAGTTTTTCACTTATGTCGACGACTATGTTTCCATGTCGATCTGTGAGCATGGGCACTTGTTTTCGTCTGTTGTCGTTGAATTCCTTTACTCTCTTGTGCATATTAAATGAATCATACCTCGCTCCAAACCCTTCTATTTCCTTGCACTTCTCCTCGAGCCATTCTCTTTTTGCGTTGCGTATCTTGTTTCTAATCGTTCTATTAATTTTTGTATTGATCTTTGTTTCTATTTTTTATTGTTCTTCTTGTATTCATAAGTGACATAATTTCGTCAGTTATCCAGTCTTTTTGCTTTTTCGGTTTTTCTCTTTCCAAGTGTTTCCTTGCAGGTTCCAGCAAGGCTCCTTTAAGTTTCGTCCAATGGTTTTCCACGCCCAGTTCAGTCATGATTTCTTCGTTTTCTGTTTCTCTCTCAATCTCTTTTAAGGTTATCCGGATATCATTTTCCATTTGTTGCCTTATGTTTTGATCTTTGAGGCGAAGAGTATCTATTTGTTTTTTCTGATTTCGTCTTTCAATTCTTTTAAGTTTTATTCGGAATTTGGCGACTAGTGGGTTGCGATCCGATCCAATGTCCGCTCCTGGGTACGTTTTTACCGATGTAATGGAATTTTTGTATCTGGTGTTAATACTTATGTAATCTATTTGATTTCTTATCACATTATTTTTTGAGTCTCCAGGTGCTTTCCAGGTGTATATCCGTCTTTTTGGTAGTTTATAGAACGTATTTTTGATAACTAGTTTATTCTCTTGGCAAAACTGCAGTAATCGGTCACCTCTCTCGTTCCTCAGACCCAGACCGTATTCACCTATCCATTCGCCGCATTTGCCCTTCCCGATCTTAGCATTCCAGTCTCCTATGACCATCGTGATATCTCTTGATTTGGTGATTTTGAGGGCTTGTCTAATTGTTTTATAAAACTCTTCTATTTCCTCATCGCTCTTTTCAGCAGTGGGTGCATATACCTGGACAACATTCATTGTTCCCTGGATCGTTAGAAGTTGTAGAACCATGACCCTGTCTGACACGGGGAAGAAGTTTGTCACAGATTTATTTGTCTCTCTATCTACCATAATTGCCACTCCGTTTCTGTGAAGTTTGTCTGTCCTTCCTGAGTAGTACATCGTACCATTTGGAGTTGGGCATTGGCCTGTATTTAGCCATCTAACTTCGCTGAGTCCTAAGATATTAATTCGCAGTCTACTCATTTCTTGACTTGCGTTGTGCAGCTTTCCATCTTCCCACAGAGTTCTCACGTTCCATGTTGCCACCTGTATTGGTTCCTTTCCAGTCTTAAATTTACTTTCAGTTTCGGTTTCACAGGGATTTCGCTGGTTGACGACCGAAGAGGCCCCGTCTCCTCCTATGCCGGATCTTGGCTTCCGATTACCATGATCAGTAATAAATGGTTGCTGAGTTTTCTTTGCCATGATTATTTATACTAGGGATTATAATGAGTTGGTTTCCCCTTGCCTTACTCATCGCAGTGTCTTACCCGGTTGAATCAATATGTGATTGCCGCCTATGATTATCTTACTCAGACATTTAGAGAAGTCATTCTTCAATATATCTAAGTCAGTAATGACATAGCTGCTTCCCTATGTCATGTTAGTTTTGGTCCGCCCCGGGTATTTCATTTCCCCGGTACCACCTATATCTAGGAGGCATTCCCCTATCCGCCACCTGGGGAGGCGCCATTGTTTAATAATTTTGAATGAAAATATTTCTTAATTGTGTTTATCAGATAAACGATCCACTTCCTTATGTTTGATAGATCTTTAAAAATTGAAGCACCTTGTTGTAATTTATGGTTAATAATAAAAGATTTCGTTATGTAACGCAATTACAAACAAAAAATCGAAAAAAGAGATCCTCACCAACTTCGACGTGCTATAGGTGCAATGAGATTAGGTTTGTCGCTTACAGCAGCATCACGTGAATTTCAAATTCCACGTTCAACTTTATTACTTCACCGACGCAACAACAAAAATGAAGAATTAGCTGAAACACAATCACATACAACAGCATCATCGTCAACAAAAACTTTACAAGCTGCAGAAATTGACATAAATAAATTAAAAATCGCACAAAAGGATCGTTCAACAGTGAGATAACAAACTATTTTGTTTTTTTCCTTTTTACTGAATCTATTTTATTTTTGCAATTTTATTTTTATAACTAAGATAATTTTCAATTTTTAATATAATATTTGTTTAAATAAAGTTTAAATTTTACATTGAAAAGTGATTAGTTTTGATAAAATCTGATAAAAATAGAGGGGTCGGATTTAGAACACGTGGGGGGTCGGATTTACCTCCAGAGGTCGGATTTGGAACCAATATTTTAGTTTCTTTATTTTGGTTGTATCTCAGAAGAGGTAGGAGATACATCAAAGGTTTGTTTGACAAAAAGTTGAGGAATTGAATGCACTTTACAACGGTACTAAAAGTAAAGTAATAGGTCTCGATTTAAAAGTTTTATGTAAAAAAAACAAAAAGGGGGTCGCTTTTAGACCACTCTCCCCTACGTAATTAACCAGAATATTTATTTTGCATTTAGTTCTACACCAAAACATTGTTTTCAAGGAGACTTATTTTATATTACTAATATTAGTAGTGCTACTATCTTAGATAAAAACAGATCAATGTAAAGATCAATTTACGTCACGTGAATTTTTGGATTGGTCAGTTTGGTCATAATGTTTTCCACCATTAGTCCATCTCTGGGACCAAAGTTCATATATTTGCAGTTTCTTTATTTCTTAAGCAGTTGATAAAAGTCTCATTTTACACCTCATGAATGAGGGTTTTATAAGAAGTCCGGCGTAAATTGAACCACCTTATATGTGTTTTTCGAACACCTAAAACTCAATTATCTGGTTAATTCTAAATTAATCCCCTTTTATTGGTATCGACAAGCATCGCGTAGATCAAGAAGTCGAAATTAATTAATTACCACCTAGTAGTAGACAATCGATTCGGCTACCTGTTCATCAGACTGGAATTTTTTAATGTGAGTCATTACATTTTACCTGTTAAATTCTTTGCGTAATTTGTGATATTGAATATTTAAAATATTTAAAATATTTATAAAATATTTTAAAATAATAATTGTCATAGTAGTTCGATATTTAATTCTATGATGTCATTCTAGTTGAACTCATTCAAGTTCATTGTTTTAATACCTAATTAAATTCAAATTTTTGTGTTAAAATTTAAAGAAATAAATTTTGCTTCATTAAAAAGTAATACCTGTTTATTCAAATTTTCTTTAAGTTTAACAGAACGGTTCTGTTTGCATTCATTCATTTTCTAATTTTAAGTGTAGATTAATTTTAATAAATTTAATATTTTTCATATACGTGGATTAAAATTTATTAACTTTTGCCATTAACTGTATTTCTAAATTGTTGTGTGTAATTTTGATTCAATACAACATAAATTTAGTGTATTATTTGTGTTGTTATTATTGTTACCTTTAGCGTAGAGGTGGTTAAATTGAAGTCCTACCAGGATTGGCTCCTGTATAATTTATTTATAGTATTTTGTTTCCCCAAAATAAGTATTGTACCTCTACAGACTTGTTTGCCAGTGGAGACTCGTCTGTTAGGGTGGTATTAGCCAGATTTTTCATTGGTGGTGTCCATATTAATTTTGGAAAACACCCCAATCTGACTTTAGATGATCTAACTTATTATTGTTGTTAGAAGCAACTAACTGTATGAGGATTTTATTACGATATACCAAGTATATAATTGTTTCTTCAAATTGTGGAAGGAAAACCCCGTCTCCGTAGTAGCAAGACGCGTTATTAGTTCACCGTGTCTTGTCGAAAATGAATGGTTCAGGTTTTACCGCATTTGGAATTGTTAGTATCGTAATTTTTGACCATTTTAATAAGTGGATTTTTGAACTCTTTGAATACCCAACAGCTACATATCATCGTGAGAATAAATGCTTAAAAATGCTGTGGAGTCAGTCCAGTGCCACCTTATTATTATCATCTCCGTCAATTGTATTCCACCTGCCAATTGCAATTACTATCTGAGATTGTGTTATTATTGAAAGGAATTTCTGTAGCTGTACAGACACAAACGTCTAGCATGGAAGAAAAAACAATTGGCGCCTAACAATACATTAAAAAAATAACCCAATTGTTGTTAAATCAAGGTTAAAAATTTGGTAACATATAATGAATGAGATATCACAGCGGTTCGTCTTCGTGTAACTACTGATTGAGTTTTGGGTTTCAGGTTTCGGAGTGTGCGACATTTATTAGTTTAAGGTTAAAAAATTAGTTTTAGTTAAATGTGCCTCCGTGGTCCAAAACATAATTATGTAGTACTATTTTTAAGTTCAACGAATTTACGCAAAAAGAAGAACGAGAAGCAAAAATCGTTGTACAATTGCAAAAAAAGTTGGAAAGTTAACTTCAAGCAATGAATTTATCGATTTAGACAAGTAACTTGTGCCGCTGGAAAGTTTTTGTTAAAAAACAGCTTTAATACGAAATTATTGAAGTAATGATTTAGATAATGTTGTTTAATAGTTTTGTCGCTGAACATCGTCGGTGGTGATATTGGACGATAAATCTGGTTAATAGGAACATCGAGCGTTGTAACCGCAACTTATGTTATTAAAGTAAACCGGCAATATTAAATGACAACGACTAAACTTTAATTCGATTCGTTAAGAAAAGATAAGACTTAAGGAAAATATGCATTAAAAATACACAAGGTTCTAAATTTTGCAAACGTCTAGAATAATCACGATGAGAACAGATCCAGATGCGATACCTCTATAAGAATTCTCAATTAAGAGGTGAAATAAAGCTGGCTTCGGGTTGTTAGAAGTCTGCACATTGAATTTCGAAACTTATAAATTGCAATTTACTTCCCGGCTTAAAACAATTAGTTGATTTTGGGGTCTGGTGTACGTCGGGCAAAGGCTTAAAAATGAATATTAATATTTAGATTATAAATTCGGATATTAGGAAATTAGAGAGTGCGGCGTAATGGAAAGAGCAAAACTGTTTTTGTAAAGAAATTGACATTCAAGACGCGCGTCCGGCCGGGAGGGGCTTCATCAATATTCGCCAGGAATTGCAGCCGACGTTGCTTAATGGAATGTGGTCGGAAAAGCCGCGAGGTGTCTCTCTCGAATGACCTAATGACACATCCCCTCAGCGTCTTGCGAGCGTAAAAATTGTTTTACTGTCGTCGAATTATACAATATCTCCCGGGTGAGCTTCTTTCTAAACGGAGAATCCAATATAGAGAATTGGATATAAAGAAATAAAAATGTTATAAAATGACGACCCTAGCTAGTACTGAAAAAAAAGTGTATTCGTAAGACTGAAAATATAAGTAATTGAAGGCTCAAATGTGCACAGCTTCTGTTAAGAGGCCTTAGGCGATTATAAAATTTAAAAAAACAATCAAAATCCTAACTTCTTTTTATACCTACATATATGTAGCACGAAATTTCATCGTAATAGTTTTCGAAAATTAATCTCGTAACTTTTACACATTTGCGGTTTCATTTGAAATAATTAAAACGGAAAAATAATTCGATCCCGTTTTAATCAAGCTTTAATACAAAAAACGATTACCGAAAAACTAATTAACTTATTTCGACGTCAATTGATGTATTTTCTCGACTAGCTTATTTCTTCCTGTTATTTTAATTCAACGATTAAATCACAGATATACATGGTTGAACGAGCGTTGTTATTTCGTGCAATTTCATTTAATTTCGTTAGATATTTCAATCCGTCTTTGTTATCGCGTTTTCAGGTTCCCGACAACTTGACCTAAGCAATTTAATTTGTGGCAGAGCTTTTTGCTGTTTCTTATCCTACGCTTTTACATTTCCGGAACGTTTACTAGAATATACCGTTACGGCCACAACAAGAACACCCTCACTTTTGATCTTGTCTTTGTAATAACATGCAATCGCTAAATCTTTTTGCATATTATCACTTAAGAAATAATTTAACCAAGTTATTTTGAGTAATCGAATTGTACGTTTGAAGTAAATTCATGTTACATAATGTTTACCTAAAATTGATTTAACGAAAACGGTTTTGAAATGCTAAAATATTCTCTTTTCCTTCTTAGTTACTCTTAGTCATTTTTAGACTTTGAATTATTTGTTACTATCATGATTAAATGTACAGTGAAATGCACTTATAGCGAATTCAGGTGCCATGGAGATTCACATAATATATGATGAACGCTTTATTTCTGGTTATAATCAACTGAAATCATTAATTCTGGATTTATTTGTATTTGCATATTTTTTGCGGTTAGTACATTTGACTGTTAAGAGGTACCTTACGCGATCAATAATGCTGTCATTACGCGACATCATTCCTTTCATAATACATGGTACAGAAACTCTTATTTAAACAAAACGGTAAAATAACGACAGTGCAAAAATGGTTACGAATATATTATGGATCGTGTAAGATGTCTTTAGCGCCAGGAACCCGGTTTGATTACCCGGTGTAGTAAGAACTTTATTCTGACAATTTCCTCTCAGAATTCAATGAAAAACCACAGATATGTAATTTTCCTAGTATTAAATTTCTGTGCTTCAGAGCCCATGTGAAATTATACATCTCCTATAAATATGACAATATTTTGCATGCACATTGCAGACATAGCAGTGAGAGTTGCTAACGTCAGAAAACTGGACAAGGCACTTTAAAGAAAACAGTGTGTCAGTAATAAAATCCGATAAACGCCGTTAAGTTCTTCATAGTGGGATCGTAAATTGTCGTATCGTGGTTAGGATTTTCTAAACATTTACATACAATAAACTATGGATGGTCCATGTGCGTATCCGCAGAAGCTCGTAAGACTAGTACTGAGTATTCTTTACCTGTAACTCAATGTAACAATTTATAAATTTAATTTTTCAACTTTTATAGCAACGATATCACGTACGTAATAAATGTCACAAATTTTATAGGTAAATAATTCCCGTACTGGATGTATTATAGTCATTACATAATAAGTATCATAATGTATCAGTTGTAGCGTTACAAATGCAGGTTCGACATGCTAGTAATGTATTGCTCCATATTTTTTGTAATTAATTTCGATTTGTTTTAATTTTGTACAGTTTCAATATTTTGTACAAAAACTTGGTTGTTTCAGACACAAGCCTCTTATGGAGCGGCATAATCTTGTAGTTTTCCTGTAAAGTCTCGAGAGCTAGGTTGCAACTGACTGCATTCGCGGGTTCTTCCAATGCTTTCAGATGGTTTGCTCATAATTAACTGTGAAAATGATGTTATTTGAGAGCACCAGGTAAACATAATAAAATACGGGAATACTGAAGGAATCTGATTTATTCGTTCACCAAAATAATCAAGTCAAACAGATGGGTTGAAGTATATTAATACTCAAATCTAAGAAAACACAAAATAAGATATAAAAATCAAAATTGAAATTAAGTATTAAATTGAAGATTCGAAATTTAAGGAATATAAAAAAACACAAGTGAAAACAGATAACGCACAAATTATAACGGAAAAACATTGTTGTAAACAAAAATGTGAACAAAGAAAATTAGCACACAATACATCTATCGAATTGCATATAAAAATTATTGTGAGTCCGCTTACCCTTCCACTCTCAATCAGCAGGGTAATATCTGCATCTGATTCCTCCGTATACGTTACTTCATTCATCAGTCACTAAATTCTGTCGGTTGGCATCAGTGAAAGCTAAAACTCACAAAAATATTCATACACAAATCTCAATCTGTGTCTGTACTCTTCCCATCTTCAAACTGTCAGATGATAAATAATCAAAATTACATCACTTAAAGACGCCTCACATTGTTAGATCAAACCATGAAAAGTTATCGATGCCAAAAATATGGAAAATAATCGGTATAAACTTCGATAATAACTTCAGAAAGGAACATCTTCCATTTAGCACTAAAGACAGGTAGACATTGAATTTTCAAAACGTGGGCATCAACGGGATACCGTGACAAAAACCAGTCACAAAAAATCATCCAAATATAAACCATTTAAAAGAGCTAAATCCATATCGCTCAAAATTCCGGAAGTAGATGTGTCCTCGAAATCAAAAAATATTATGGCATCTTATGGATAACATTTACATATTAGACAATGATGTTCAAATAAATAATAGTTACGAAATATAACTCCATGGTAGTTGTATTTTTTAACCTTTGCATATCATGGTTGCTGAAATTAAGTTATTTGAACTAAATAGTTTTAAATAATTTCATAACTGATACGTCTTGGCTAAGGGTAGGAGACCCTAACAGAATTCTCTCTGGCCCTCCAAGTTGGGAGGGCCAGATGGGCCCGCACCTCATCTCACGAAAAAAAATCTTGCTACCAAGCTTTAGAATGTGCATGGTAAAAACGGAAAACGACAACGCAAACAAAAAAGGATCATGAAGTTTGCTACGTGCAATATAGGAAGTATAAGTAACAAATTTTAAGCATATACAGCGGGGTGGGTGAAGAAGAAAGAGCGGGATGCGGGGTCTCTATTGTAATCAAGAAAACTCTTAAACGATATATGAAAAGCTGGAGTCAGATCTCAGAGAAGATAATAAGAATGGAAATGAAAATAAAAGGCCATGACATCGTAGTTCTTGGAATTTATGCACCTAACGAGGACGAGTGGAAAGCGTGAAGAAGGATTTTTTTAAACAACTCTCGGAAATCATACTATTAAGTAGGAGATTTCAATAGGAGAACTGGGGCGAAACTGAATGACCCAATTGTTGGCCGATATGGTGAAGATATCTTAAACAATAACAGAGAAAGACTTATACATATGTGCCAGTAGCACGGTCTGCGGATCACAAATGAACGGTGAATATGTCCGTAACAGATGCAATAACCAACTTATGGTAGGAGAGCTGTGATGAAATAAACAACTGTAGAGGTAATAAAAGAGCGAACCACGCATGGAAGATACTCAAAAGTCTAAGAACACAAAATAAAGCCAAAGGTAAAATTTCAGCTATAAGTATAGAATCTTGGAGTAAGTACTATAAAACGTTACTTACAGAAGACAGGGAATAATTTAAAAACCAAGAACAAGAAAATGGATTACCAGAAACAAACGAAATGCCAGAAGATATAAGAACAGAAGAAATTAAAAAGCACTAAAGGGGATGAAGTATAAGAAGGCAGCGGGACCGGGTAGTACACCTATAGTTAATAAAAGCTGCCCCAGATATACTTTTGGAACTAATACTGACCCACATCTTTAATAAATGTCTACATGGAGAGCCGCCCTCTAAGGAATAGAAAACTTCTTACATATTATCTATATTTAAGAAAGGGAACAGATGGAAGCAGAGGAATGTATATCAGAACCGGAGGAGCAATTTAATTAGGTGTTAAAACAATGAATTAAAGTGAGTTCAACCAGAATGACATCATAATAACATAAAATTTAAATATCAAATAGCTCTTGAAATTATTATTTAAAATACAAATTAATATTCAATATCACGATATATTATTCGGCGGTATAACTGCCGAATTGTCCGAAGAAGACATTAAAATTTGTATAACGAAGAATTTATCATTATCAGGTAAAATATAAAGAACAAGCACTAACAAATTGCAGGATGAACAAGTAGCCGAATTAATTGTCTTCTACCAGGTAAGGAATTGGTTATTAATTTGGAAACCTTGATCGTACAAAATACTTACTTGTCGATACCTTTCGATACGTTTAACCAATTTCGAATTACCCAGATCATCAATACTAATTGAGATTTATGCGTTCACAACACATATACAGGGTGATTGAATTTACGCCGGACTGCTTATGAAACCGTCGTTACTGAGGTTTAAGATGAAACTTAATTTCATGACTCATACACAAAAACTGCGGTAGGTATGTGGAACTTACGCTAAATTCTCAAATTTTCCTCAGAAAAACTCACAATAACAAAATCTGTCGTGCTTTTACGTACTGCAATATGTGCAGGACTTAAATCAGGATCTGTCGAAATTAGAAGATAAGAGATGTTATTCTTTACAGTCTCACAAAGATTTATGGATTAGACTTAAGTCCATAACACTCTATCTTGCTAATTCGTTGATGTGAGTAACGACTCAAACGTAGTTTAAATTGATACTAATTTATTAAAGTTATTTACAAGATTCATATACAATTTTTACAATCTGCAAAATAGTCAGTAATGCATTAATTTGGAACAATGACCTAATCGATTTGCTTATTAATTAATTGTTAATTTTAAAGTTCATATAAATAAATTGTTGATTGTAATATTTTTAAGTTACTTATGTAAGATGCAACTTTTGAATTTGAACTTCGCGCCAACGTCCTCTCCAGCAAACCGCCATCTCTTGAGAACTAACAAAGTTCAAACCTAAAATCACACTTCTTCGACGACACGGAAAATAACTTGGACCACCACGTTGTGAAATACCTACGATCGTCATCTTGTAACCAAACACTTTCTTCCGGTGTACAAAACATAGTGTCAAAAACAACTGTAACAAAACAAATGATCGCTCCGAAAGAGAGACGACCATTAACTTACAACACAAATAAAACTACTAAATTTGGGCAATGTCAATTCTTTTATTAACGTAATATTCTCGTTAGAGGAATTTAACCTGAAGCAATGATTTAACTAAATCGTGATCTAATAAATCTGTATATTTAATTACCCTGAAAGATTTGTTTTAAATCGCTTTATATTACTTCGTTAACTTTTAAATTACTTGTTTGTATTCAATCCTTTGGATTGTAATAATCTTTTCTTCATATACTTAGTACGTTTATTGAAGATTTTCTAAAGCTATGTGTTTTGTTGAAACACTAGCTGTTAATGGAAAACTACCTTTTTAATCTACCTTTACACCACCACCCTTTAATTAAAATTTACTACCTAATTTACCACTATAAAAAAAACCAGATCTACGTTACTATAACTTAAATAAATACAAGTCTTTGGGAACGGTTTTATGTAAACTTGCTTTATGTTTGGCTTACGTGGCATTGTAGTCTTGTGTAATTTATCTTCCATGCTACCAAGGTGTTTGGGCCATTCATACAGAGTCTTCGGAAAGCTAAATTGTACTTAAAAAACCGAAACCAAAACATTGTATCAAATAAGTCAATCATTTACCAAGATAAAGCTTTGTTGACTTATTGTAAACCATATCTTAAACCGTTGTGGCCGATTTAATCAATGACTGAATTCATCTAACTAGTCTTCATAATTGTAAACAATAAGTAACCACATCGACGAAACACCCTGTATATGATAATAAATTAATTTACTATAGTTGTGTATCTATTTTAAAAAATAAAACCTTTCATTTATAAATTCAAGCTGATTTGAATTTAAGATCATCCTGTATATAAATAATTATTACATTTACTTTGTATTTTTCATACGTTGCTTTTTATGAATGTTTATTCTTAGCGTTTCAAATAATGCTATCTTTGCATATGATGCAATCTTGTATTACTACCCACATCACTAGCTTGTAACAAAGAACGCATCAGAAGTTCATGACCCTAACACATTGTAATAATTTTACCGCGTAATAAATATTTCTATAAATGAAATCATTTATATTTACCTAATAATTAATAAACGTTAACTGTATTTAGTAAACCGATTTTTGATGCTATAATCATCATGTTTCTGATCATGTTTATGTTTATGATCATATATAGCATCATGTTTATGATGCTATAATATTTGGAAACAATAAACTATCGTAAAAACCCAAACCAACTCAACTTTGCCCAAGATCAGTAATTAACAAATTAAATAAATTATAATTGTTTATACCTGGTTAATCAACACAAAAACACCGAAAGAATTTGTAATAATTCAAAATAAACGTGACCTCTACGTTGAACGTAAACTGAACAAGTGAACCTCCACGAGTCCCCCACTTAACCAACTTTTGCCGCGGCACTTTTTATAAAAATAGGTGTCGCTAAAAATTATACTATTTAACATTCACATATACAGGGCAACTAAAAATATTCTAACTCAAAAGCAGCGGTAAATTTGAAATTACATTAATTTCAAAATGCAATCTTACACTTATAATATTGGAAAATTGCATTTATGCTTAATTTAAAGTTAATTGACCTGTGATGACTATGGGTTTTAAATGTTACCTACTTAATATACGGAAGTGCAATTATGCTGAATTAAAAGTTCTATAAATTATTTATATGTGACCTACTTAAAGTGCTTGAGTTGCAGTTTGCTTTATTGGCACTTTTTAAGTAGGTTTCTTACAATTATGCGTTTTTGCTTAATTTATTTTATATACAGGATGTCCAAATAACCCATGTTTAATTACGATTAAACAGGATCAAAAGAAACTTGTAGATATAATTATTATTCTACGTGGTTTAATTGTTCTGCAAATTAATGTAATTTGAGTGATTTAGATGTTGGTTCGGCATGGTGGACGGTCGCCAGCTTAGCGGTTAAGTGCGTTGCTGCTAATGCTAAATACCTGGTTCAACTCCGGGCTCAGTAAAACTTTATTCTGACCGTCTCCCCTCGGAAGGCAATGGCAAACCACAGAGGTGTAATCTGCCTGGAACAGCCTCTCTGGAGATGAAGTGTATACACCTCCCGCGGTTCGGAGCCCACCTTAAGCAGTAGGTCCCCTATGTGTGTGATAATACTTCACACGCACAGCACACTCATAGGAGAGAGGTCGCCAACGTCTGAAATCAGGCACGGCACTTTAAGAAGAAGAAGATGTTGGTTATCAACTTTTCAAACCCATTAAATAGCTAAAGAGCGATAGGGATGGCATTTAGCAACTGCTTAAGAAATAAGAAAAACGCATATTTAGAAACTTTGCTTCCGGACATGGACTAAGGGTATAAAATTTTGATCCGTATTTTTGACCAAAATAAACCAAACTTTTAGGAACTTTTTGGCACAGAAAAACAATAAATTTGTTTAACCATTTGCAGGGTTGAAAATTGGATCATACTGACCTAATCCAAATTGAGCAAACAACTTGCTGTTTACAACGAAACCATAATTTTCCATTAAATCTATTTTAGACGTTACTGTTTTACCAGGCGGCTTCATAAAATAATGATAATATAACATAATGTCTAACATTGAAGGTTTCTCGGAATCTTATGTTTTGTAGTTTTTAGGTTCTTTGTGTGGCCGCATGAATGCAAGCGCTGTATTCCCATATCTGTGCCGCATAGGTCATGATTGACTAGTTGATAATAATACAATAGTTCAGTGCTACAAATCTAGAGCTGCTGTAAATACTCGTATTGTAAAAGTAATATGGCACTTTACCGAATATAATCACCTCTGGGTACTACCCCAAGATAATCCGTCCGATATACTCTCGATGGCGAATTTCGGATTAGTGATGATTGGGGATTATCTTACAATTTAATGCCAACTTAAAAATTTTACTATATAAGGCGAAAACTTACCTGTAAAATCAAAAAAGAAATCAAGAGCAATTTAATCGTCAAGGATGGAAAATCAAGAACATAATGCAAATTGTTCACAAATGGAACAACAAAAAGCGTATCAACAAACAAACGAAGTGGTTTTAGAAAATTCTGAAAACGGTATTGGTAATGTTAATCCCACTGAAACTGGCAGCGCCAAAATACCTGGACGCGATAACGATCGAAAGATTTTCATTGGTGGCTTAAGTAAAGAAACAACTGAAGGGGATCTTAGAACTTATTTTAGCAAGTATGGCACAATCGACAGCGTGAATCTTAAAATTGATTCACATACACAAAGATCCAAAGGTTTCGCATTTATTGTGTTCAGTTCGGTGGAAACTACCACGAAAGTGATCGCAGCAGGCGTCCATGTTATTAACAACAAAAAAGTTGATACCCAACTTACAAATTCGAAACAAGGAAAAATTTTCGTTGGCGGTATAACTGCTGAATTGTCCGAAGAAGACATTAAAAGTCATTTTGGCCAATTTGGAAACGTCGTTGAAATACAAATCCCGTTTGATAAAGTCAAAAATCAGAAGAAAAACTTCTGTTTTGTGATTTTTAGTTCAGTAGAGGTGGTCGAAGAAGTGCTCAAAACACCAAAAGTTTCTATAAAAAATGTCAGTGTTGATGTCAAAAAAGCGATGTCAAAATCTAATTCTGGTCCAGCTGATAGAAACCTTGCACAAGGAAGAATGGGATTTGTTCAAGATTTCAGGCAAAATTCTACTCTTCAATCATATGTGGGACAAAATCTCGCCCAACAGAATTTTGGTAGTGAAAATTGGAATGGTAATCAAATGTATGGTGTATACGGATATGGCCAACAATCCTACGGAAATGCTTATCCTGTTGACGCTGTGTACAATAATGGCTACGAAGGAGTTAACGTTTCTGCTGGCTATGGAAGTTATGGGAACAATACTTCTGCACCAAACAGGAACAACTACGCTGGGTTTACTCGAGGTGCTGGTAGAGGAGCAAGCAGAGGAGGTGGTAGGAGAGGCATGACAGGTGCAAACAATGCAGGTAGAGGTAATGACAGTACTTCCGATAGAAATTTCAGGTATCAACCGTACTGAAACTTGGGACATAATTTGTAAAAAGATATCGTTTTAATGGATTTACGGTTTTTTATTGTCAAATTTTTTTGATCAAGAGGTTAAAAATTTTTATGGTAATATTTTAAATAAATCTTTTTGTATCTTATATTCTTCCTGAATTTCTCAGTGGATAATCAATAATTTCTCTATTAGACCCGAATGTTGCAAATATAGTGTCCAGTACTATGGATTGCTCTGTACGTCCAAGTTCTTGTGTAGGTATGTAAGTAGTGTACATAATATTGAAATACTTTTACCCTAAAATCTTGATCAGATTTGGACACGAATTTATGATTTATGTTGGCAATACATTTAATTACGACTTAGGAAATTGTAACTTACCGATTAGTTTAAATTTAAAAACGTAAATCCTCTCAGACCTTTACAACTTAGGTCTATATGTGTAATGTCACGAAGTTAAATTTAAAAAATTTTATGAATGCAATAAAATAAAATGACCGGACATAGTCGTCAAATTCTAATCATTTCGGAAATGTTGAAATGTAATAACTGTCATATGTAATGGCTGCTATCGTCATAATCACATACAGTACTAAAATTTTTTGAATACTATTTCATTCATAGGTAGCCATAGGATATATTGCAATGCGCAAATTTTATCGAAATCTTTGGGAATATATTTATTCAAAATGTATCCGCGGTTTTAAAAGTAGATGTACTTTGATAAAGAAAATATTGGAATTAACAGAAGTATGGACTATTACTGCCATGAGATCAAGCGTCGGCAGCACCGCATGTGTGAGTTTGTTGTGATCTTTCCCGCCGGATACCATTAAAATTTTCCTATGACACCGAATTATGTACTATGCATATAGATGCTTCCTAGGAGGTGTTCAGATTGTATTTGTTATGAGCACATAGCGGTTGAGGTTATGTTTGAAAGTTTCCGATTATCTGTCGATTGTAAATTGAACAATATTGAACAATACTAAGTGGTATTGTTTGTTTCCGAACGTCGTGACCCAATTTCTTTCTATGTATGTAATATGCGTTCCAAGTGTTTTTACATACTACATAGAGGACCTACTTGTTTAACATGGGCTCCGAACAACAGGAAGTGTAATACACTTCATGTCGAAATGGGTGCTCATGGCAGATTACCTCTGTGGTTTGCCATTGCCTTCCGAGGAGAGACGGCCAGAATAAAGTTCTTACTCTGCCCGGATTCCCTCCGAGCGTTTCGCATTAGCAGTAGACACACTTAACTCCCAACACTTTGACCGCCTCTAAAAGCTTTGGCTGTCTCTATTAGTATAAATGAGTAATAGAAATCTCGGCTCTAGCCAGTTTGTATTTTAAATACAACAAAAATTTCACACAATCCAACTTGAAAAGTATACACGTGTTTCAGACTTATTAGTCTTCATCAGTACAATATACAAATGGATTGTCCGAGTGCGGCTTACGGCTATCCTGCCATCAACCTACGTTCTGAAAGAACTAACAAAATTTATTGGGATTATTCCCAATTCTTATTGGGACCTTCTCCCGAGAGTCGTGCGATGGCGTTGCTGAAACTTGCAATTTTGTTAGTTCTTACAGAATGTAGGTTGATGGCAGGATAGCCGTAAGCCGCACTCGTACAATCCATTTGTATGTTGTACTGTGAGCCTGGGTGTGGCTAGGACCTTTATGTTGTGTCTAACGACCTCATTCTGTGTCTGCCGCATCAAGTGATGTATAAGCCTCCTCGTGGCGCTCCCGGATGCATGTAATAGCGAACCTAACCTAACGGCATTTCGATGCCAACTGTTTTAATTATGTTGCTCCGAGCAACAGACGTTAAGGCAATAAAAGTAGGCCCTTATCCGCATGCATTACATGAAACTAATTATACAAGCGATAGGTGAGATTAAGTGAAGAACGCTTACGGCGTAATGTAGCCTGAACAAGACTTGATGTCGGTCAGACTTACGGAGACTAATATTTCGATCCTGTGTAGACTGGCGTTACACAGCCGGGAATTACTCTGAGTTCATAGGCAGTTACAGTCTGGAAGCCTTTCTTCGAATTATCGATTCCTAACCCGCGAAGCAATGCACTTGTGCAACCTGAAAGGATGATTGCAGATCAAAACAGGCCGACAAACCTGCTAGACTGCTTCTCCTGACTGGAGCTAAATCGCAAAGCTTGGAATAGCTTAAAAATTCCAAACAGGTATCGAGGACAGTGTATGATAAATCACAACACTATACTGTGTGTGTAGTCACGTGAATAAACATGCATCCAGAACGCGAAACTGGTGTTAAGATGCCCGCCCGGGCGAGCGAATCGCCTGCTGTACTAATAGCAAGCGGAAGAAATGCGCCCACGAACATTGTTCAATGTCGCCTGCTGGGTTGCACTAATCCGTCCAGATTGTGTTAAAGGCTTTGAAGGCCTAAACCTCCTGGAGCTGGGTGCTCACCTTACAGGTGTTGTATATCCCTTCTGGGTATCAAAATCGGAGACTCGGGTTAGTAGTCACCAGGGGAGAAAACCCTCCCAAAAATCCGTCAATCCTACGGAGCACACGCTTAAGGGATGGGTGGCCGGGTGCGTGTAACTCGGTTCTTAGCGTGAACCTCTAGCGACCCAGGGGCCAGCGCTAGTTGTAAGACTAAGTCCTCTTACCTGGCTTCTGTGATGAGTCGGGTGGACTGTTTATGAATCACACCGACTCGTGGGAACAAAATGGGAAAACCTTTATCAAACAAACGAAGGGCGCAGGGGCGGGCGCGAGGAAGGGGCAGGAGAGGCGCGAACGGGAACGTGAACGCGAACGCGGACAGAATTAGGGAGACCCCTCAGGTCACACTTAATCCAGACCTCCAAATCGAAGCAGAACTCGATTCAAATAGACTTGCAAGGGATTCAAATAGGGTCTTTGTGCCGGTAGCGGGATCCAGTAGGGATCAAGGCGCCGGAGGTTTCTGGACGGACATAGGCGCGACGACGGTACAGCCGGCTGTACAAGAGAACGATGACGACTCACAGGTAACAGAACACACAGATTACACACAAACCACACTTCATACACTCAAGATCCTTCCGATCAATTGTCAAAGG
The DNA here is from genome assembly GCA_932274525.1 of Podabrus alpinus. Classification (NCBI taxonomy): domain Eukaryota; kingdom Metazoa; phylum Arthropoda; class Insecta; order Coleoptera; family Cantharidae; genus Podabrus; species Podabrus alpinus. The sequence continues at coordinate 57,598,316 of OW026457.1, read as the reverse complement.
TCATACGAAGTTACCGCGGAAGTTAGCACTTTTGCATTAGATCGTAAGGTCGATATAATCCTCATGCAGGAGCCTTACAAGAACACCAAGACTGGGTTAATTCAAGGGATTCCCGGTAACTTCAGAATATTCTCGGCGCCTCATGCTTGGGCTGCCATTGTCGTTTTAAATAACGACTTTACTTGTCTACACATCACACACTGCGGAGATTCCGCACACACTTTACTTTTTGTTAATAATAGTTACTTTGAACTATATTTGAGCAGTATGTATTTCAAGGGAGGCCAGGACATTAATTTAGATATTCAATTCATTACAAAATACATATCAATAGTAGGTAACCACCCGTTGTTGATCGGGATGGACGCTAATGCTCAATCACCGTCCTGGTTTAGCAAGCCAACGAGAGACGGTGATCCCTCGGTTGTTCGGGGATATGTACTAGAGGAGTACATATCAGCCTCTGGCCTCATAATTCATAACGGGCCCAGCGCAGGCTCCACATTTGAGGGGTGAATAGGCGTTGGCGGAAGGGGTTCATCAGATATTGACGTTACCCTCAGTAACGCTTTGTTTGATAGAACCTACACCACTCACTGGGAATTACTGGACGGCCATGGTATAAGCGATCACAACCCTATTCTAATCAAGATTGGGTTGGAGAGACAGGGGACTGTGAGCCCAAATGAGATACCCATCAGGTACAAAATCGCCTCAGCTGAGTGGAATCAATATAGGGACGCATTAGCACTCCGAGCGACGGATGTCAATCATTTTAAAAGTCATAATATAAATGATATGATTGACACAATAGAGAACTGGGTGGCCGACACGAACTCGGAGGTGTTACAACCTACACGGGTCTCGAGTCGTCCACGGGTGTCTTGGTGGACCCAAGAACTTAGGCAGGAAATAAAAGCAGTTACGACTGCTAGAAAGAGGGCCCAACGTGTCAGAAGGGCCGGGCGTGCTAATGCGGAGGCCTTGCGCCTAGAGTTTGCAAGGCAATCGCGCCACTACAAAAACGCAATAGAAGAGGCCAAGCTCAAAGACTGGCAGGAGTTTGTAGCTAGAGGTAGTTCCGAACCGTGGGGCGCCGTGTATAGGATATGTAGGGGGAAGCGCGCAAAAACCGAAATCGCGGACGTTCGGTTTAAAAGGAATGACGGCACGGAAGCGCATTCCAGCACTTGGCAGGAAAGTGCAGGTCTCTTCCTCAACAACTTCTTCCCGGACGGAGAAGCGGGGGTACTAGATTTGAACGTCGGCTTGACACCTATCCCAGAATTCAGTAGGGAGGAAGTAGACAAGGCCTTCAGCCGAGTTAAACTCAGAAGAGCCCCCGGACCGGATGGGGTTCTTCCTGAGATGGCCAGGCAAGTCTGGAAAGCTATTCCGGAACACTTGCAGTTGTTGTACAACAGGTGCTTGGAGGAAGGGTACTTTCCAGACAGGTGGAAAGAAGCCAATCTGGTCGTGATATTGAAGGCCCCGGATAAGATTTGATCTGAGGTGACTTCATATCGACCTATCAGTCTATTGCCAGTGATGGCAAAGGTGCTAGAGCGTATGATGGTCACTAGACTGAATGATCTTGTGGGCGAGGGACTTCATACTGATCAGTATGGGTTTACCACGGGTAAGAGTACCGAGGATGCCTGGTTCAGGGCGGTAACCGCGATAGGCAACGCGACGGGTAAATATGTCCTAGGCATATTTATAGATTTTACTGGCGCATTCGATGGCCTCTTATGGTCTAGAATCTTAGAAAAGCTCACGGAGCTAAGGTGTCCAGAATTGCGACTGTGGGCAAGTTACTTTCAGAATAGAACGGTCGCAATTCGGGGTAGGTCAGACAGAATTAATCACCCCGTCAGACGGGGCTGCCCACAAGGTTCCATAGCAGGGCCGTTCGTATGGAACCTTATGATGGACGAGTTACTTGTTTCCCTTAGTGAGGATCAAGGAACCGTCATCGCGTACGCGGACGATCTGCTTATCCTAATAGAGGGTAACAGTCGTCAAGTAATAGAAAGAAAGAGCCGGGAAGCTCTAGAGAAAGTCATAGAATGGGGAAACCGGATGGGCGTCAGGCTCTCGGAGAAGAAAACTGTGAGTATGATACTCAAAGGATTCTTTTCTAAGAACAGGAACCCTACGGCTAAAGCGCACGGATTAAAAATTAAGCTGGTAACGAAGGTCAGATACCTGGGACTAGAGGTAGGTGAACGATTGAGTTTCAATCCTCACTTGCACTACCTTGGGTCGAAGATTAGTTCGCTAGTTGGATGTTTAAGACGAGTTCTAAAGAGAGAATGGGGTCTAGACAGGGCGGCCTTTAAGGCAATTTATAACGGACTTCTAATCGCGAGCATGGCATACGGTGCCAGTGTTTGGGGACATACTATGGCCAATTCGACTTATAGAGACAGGATAAACCGCGGACAAAGAATTGCACTATACGCGTCGAATAGGCTATGTAGGACTGTCTCTACCGAAGCGATGCAAGTCATAGCGGGCGCCCTCCCCTGGGATCTCGTCGTTAAGATGCGTCGGGAGCTGTTTCTAAGGAAACGGGGGTTAGAATCGCGCCCAGGGGACGTAACTACAAATGCCGAAAGAGGTTTCTCGAGGCTCCGGTTTAAAGAGCTATTACTAGAAAGACTCACTAACGAGTGGAGTCAAAGATGGGACGTTTCAAGTAAAGGGGCGGTTACTAGACGTTTCGTTCCAAATGTTGGCTATGCTTCCGAGAACGAATGGTTTGAGCCGAATACACAACTCGGCTTCTTACTTACCGGTCACGGAAGTTTTAATCACCATTTGCAGAGGTTAAACTTAACTCAGGCAGGTGAGTGCGATTGCGGGTTGGCGGAGACGTGGGATCACGTACTCACAGAGTGTCCTTATTACGACGACATAAGGGTCCCTCTAGGCCCGGGCCTTAGCATTGATACTGTTAGAGATCTCATAGCGACGCGCGAAAGCTATGAGAGGCTTCAGACGTTTGCAACTGAAGTATTCAAACGTAGGCGCGAACGAAACGCTCTAGGAAACCTCGACGGGGATTAAACACGAGTACCAAATTAATTCCATTTAGACTTGATTGATTCGAATAATATGCTGGTAAAGTAGACTCAGATCGCCTAGGACGATCAAAACTTAAACATTAGCTGGTTAATTTATTAATGCAGTTAGGCTATGTGTTGCCAACCAAAAACTTATATAATAAGTTATTGAATACTACTATCTAGAAAACAGGCGGGCATTACCTGCCTGAAAACCGGACTAAGCACGGTTTCAAGCTCTAAAGTTTATTCGTCTGTGATTTAAGATAGCTATATGGTTAAGACATGCAAGATCTTGATCCACGTATGTTGACCATATACAAACTTCAAAAAAACCTGCTTAACAGCTGTGTTCTGAAGTAATGCCTTGAGCGGATATTGCCTACGAGCCAGGTACAAGTGCATAACCTCGGTTTACGTACTTGTCGAATAGGCAACGTTGCAATCTCTGACCTCAGGCGCAAACAGAGAAAGTAAGTGCAAGATCCGGGTGAAGGATTCTACGTACTAACAAAATTTTGTTTGCTTAAAGTGATTGACAAAGTGTATCAACCACTTAGTCTAATTGATGCACTTAAAAACGGCTTGGCAGGCCGCACTTTGTTAATGCCCTGGCGGACAGAAGTCCGATATGAGGGGGCGATGTTGGAATCTGCGGAAACCTTCTCGCCTAGGACTTGACATATCCTCTAGCCTTTGTCCAAGATCGGCGTCGCAGCCCTAGAGCCTTTAGGTCGGGCGCCGAGGGGTGCAGCGGTGTAGCTCCTTAGTAACTCCATTACTTAGTAGCTCCATGACTCCTGAGTAATCCGGATAATGCATAATACCGTTACTACGGGAGACGGGGGGCCCAAGGGCATTAAAAACGCTCTTCCGCGTCATTTGAGGTTGGACTCGTAGTGGCTGTGGTTAGGGCGAGATTCTGCCAACGGTGGGAACCTCTTGTACTTGTACAAGTGGAACCTGCGACAGTTTACATGGTGATCAAAGTAAACGGCGCCTGCCTGTTAGCAGGAAGCTCGGGACCGAACTAGAAGGTGTCTTGAGGCCCTCACCTAGGGCGATGTTCAACTGGCTCGTTGACGTCCGATAGGTACCCTTTAAATAGGGCACGCGCCGCCGGTGCAACCTCGTTATGAAACTTCCAAAGTGTAGTAATGAGTGAGGCGCTCCACGGGTCCATGGGGATCCGTGCTGGTTATGTCTGACGACGACACTAGCACGATAATCTAAACTACTTCATTTGTATGTTGTACTGATGAAGACTAATAAGTCTGAAACACGTGTATACTTTTCAAATAATTGGATTGTGCGAAATTTTTGTTAGTATAAATCGTGCTTAATAAATTAAAAGTTATGTATGCACCTTATTAGTTTGAAAATTACGTAAAAAAATCAGGTACGCTGACCTGTATATGTGAAATATCCTTTTTTTTATATTCAAACAATTTTTTTTTCAAAAAAAATACAAAAAACATCGTACAACCCAATTTGAAATGTATACTGGAGTTTCGAACTTATTAGTTCTCATCAGTACAATATACAATTGAAGTCGTTTAATTTAACGTGTTAGGTTCGTCGTCAGACACTCCCAGCACGGGTTCCCTGAATCTGTGGGTCTCCTCACTCATTATTTCACTCCTTGGGAGCTTCCTAACAAGGTTTCGCCGGGACAAGCGCTCTACTTAAAGGGGTTCCTATTGGATGCAGAACGAGCCAGTTAAGCACCACCCAAGGACGGGCCTCAAGACACCTTCTAGATCGGCCTCGAGCTTCCTGCTTACAAGCAGGCGCCGTTTACTTTGATCACCATGTAAACTGTCGCAGGTTCTACTTGTACTTAGTCCAAGTAGTTCCCACCGTTGGCTGAATCTCGCCCTAACCACAGCCACTACGAGTCCAACCTCAAATGACGGGGAAGAGCGTTTTGAATGCTCTTCGGGTCCCCGTCTCCCGTAGTAACGGTAGTATGCAATAGTCCGGATTTCTCCGGAGCTATGCATTAAGGAGCTTCACCGCTGCGCCCCTCGGCGCCCGACCTAATGACTCTAGGGCTACGACGCCGATGCTTGGACAAAGGCTGGGGAATATGTCACGTCCCAGATAGGGAAGGTTTCCACTTAGGGGTCCCAACTCTGCCCCCTCATGTCGGACTTCTGTCCGCTAGGGTACCACTAAGTGTGGCTTTCCAAGCCGTGGGGCACACTGACAAGATAAATCTAGTCAGCGTGTCTTGTGGTCACTTTAAACCAGTGGTTCCCAAAGTGGTCCACGTGGACCCCCAGGGGTCCACAGGAGACCACACGGGGGTCCACGTAGACGTGAAAAGAAAACAGGGGTTCACAAGTTGTAAGTGTAGGGTCTAGAAAATAGTCTTCGGGGTCTACCGAAAATAGTAAAACTTTGAAAGTGGTCCACGAGAAAAAAAGTTTGAGAACCATTGCTTTAAACATTCTGGTTTGCTGTTACGTGGATTCCTAGAGATCTTGCATCAGCTGTTCCAGTATGCGCGCTTATCCTAGAGTGGTCTAGGTTGGCGGCATTGCTTCTAGAGCACAGTGTGAACAGGTTCTTTGAAGACTTAATGGGTTGAGTACATTCTCCATGTTTGCGATTTGGCTCCAGAATACTCTTTGGCTTTATCGGATATTCGGTCCGGTTCAGCCAGAGCCGTATTGCCAGGTGCACGAGTGCATTGCCTCGCGTTTAGGATTGGTTTAGCTGGATAGGACTCCCAGATAGTAACTGCCCTAGAATTCAGATGTCCCCCTTTAGCTGGACAAACAAGTTTGTGCAGTCATAAAGAAGATACTTCTTCTAGACGTGACCGAATTCATCGTCTTGGATTCGGGCTACGCTACATTGTTAGTATTCTCCAATTAACCGCTCCTGTGGCGCGTGTACTTAGTAGCAGGCAGGAGCTTGCCGGATATGGATATGGTTTGTTCCCCAATCCCGTAAGGACGGTTCGGTTGTTGCTCGGAGCAACACTTGAACAAAGTGAGGAAAACAAGCTCTCGCCTACCTCCAGGGACGCCACGTGGAGGCGTACACTACACTTGGCCATAATTACTAAGCTCCGTTTTGCAAATTAGGAAAGTCCTAACTACAAGCCGGTCGTTCGCTACAACCCTTGCCCCCAGTACAATATACAAATGGATTGTAAGAGTGCATTAGCGGCTACCTGCCATCAACAAGCAATGAAAGCGAATTCTTACAAAATTGCAAGTCTCAGCAACGCCATCGCACGGTTCTCGGGAAAGGCCCCAATGATAGTATATGAAAATATGAGTAAAAAAGTTCTCGGCTCTAGCCAGTTAGTATTTAAAAGAACATTTGTTGGAAGCAGCTGGTAAGCACAGAGCTGTATTCTTTTGTCTGCCGGACCACTGTCCACTTGCGTCCAGTTTTTTTACGACGCTATTGCCGTATATCCCACATTGTCGTGCATCCGGATGTAGCTGCGAGCAGCCGTCCATAGAACCATTTGTAAAGCAACGCCTGTTGCCGAATTGTAGCATTTTATACCCTTAAGGTACTAGGCCCCTCAGGCTGACTTCTGTTTGGCACCACTGTTCCGGAATTTGTAAACCATTTTTTTATGTCTTGTGAATTTGAGTCAGGAGTTTCCTGTTTTCTTTCGGAGGTTAATAAAACAATCTTCACTCCCTTGTACGTTTTATTGCCTCCACCGTGCCCAAGCATCTCACCTTAATTTTCTCTTTCGGCTAGGTGGATTGCATTCTAGCACTGTCGTGCAAAAACGAAACGAGTTCACGCCCAGTTCGCTCTCCGAATGTTTGCCTAGTTGTCCAGCGAACTTAAGTGGCAAAGGTGTCAGCAAATGACACTACAGGTTTTCCTGTTAAAAATACAAAAGGAAACTAAACTACAACTTTACAAAAAATTGTTACAACTTCTCTTTATGACTGATTAACAATATTTTGTAAACTAGATGATACCCCGTCCGAGGACGGGCAGCTAGAAGGACGGGCAGCTACCCAAGGTCATATGGCTTTTGGATTGCACTGAGAGCTTTCCTTAATCTTCATTCAACTTAAGTTACCTTGGGTAGCTGCCCGTCCTTCTAGCTGCCCGTCCTCGGACGGGGTATCATCTAGTTTAAAATAAGTAAAAAAATTTTAAATATTGATTAAGTTTAATTTAATTTAAAAAAATATATGTAAGTTTTTTGTTTATTTATTTAATGTTGTTCTCATCTCTTATTATAAAAGGCCAAGTCCTTCCTTCCTTCTGTCTGTCCCACGGAAATACCCGAAGCAAACCGAACCGAACGCATAACGGATAATTTCATAACCAATCGGATAAACGTATCATCGTAACATCGGATCAACGTATCAACGTATTTAAATTTCCTATATAGGTGAAAAATCTCTTATTATAAAAGGCCAAGTCCTTCCTTCCTTCTGTCTGTCCCACAGAAATACCCGAAGCAAACCGAACCGAACGCATAACGGATAATTTCATAACCAATCGGATGAACGTATCATCGTATCAACGTATCATCGGATCAACGTATCATCGGATCAACGTATCGCATGGGACCGAGCGTCAGCAGCTTGCCGCGCTTGAGTTTCTTCTAAAGTTTCACGTTGTTGACGTATCGCATGGGACCGAGCGTCAGCAGCTTGCCGCGCTTGATTTTGTTCCAAAGTTTCACGTTGTCGACGTATCGCATGAGACCGAGCGTTAGCTTGTCGCTGTGATCGAAGCTGTTCTTCTGTGTTATTAGCTCTTGTACGTGCTTTTCTCTCACGATTCAATCGTCGTCGCTTTGCAGCAGGATTTTCAAAATTTTCATTATCCATTATGGAAGTTCACATAATGCTTTTTTGGAAATAGACTTACCTATATAGACAAAATGATACGATGATACGTTGATACGATGATACGTTGATCCGATGATACGATGATACGTTGATACGATGATACGTTGATACGATGATATGTTGATACGATGATACGTTGATCCGATGATACGTTGATCCGATGATACGTTGTGCGTTCGGTTCGGTTCGGTTTGCTTCGGGTATTTCCGTGGGACGGACAGAAAGAAAGAAAGACTTGGCCTTTTATAATAAGAGATTTTTCTCTATAAATACACACCTACGAAGGAACTAAAGGATAATTTGAAGAACGAATTACGCCGGTTTCTGTTACAGTTTTATATTGTTTCCAATCTAGTTCAGTGTAAATTTTTTAGAAAATCGTCAAATATATTTATAATTAAATAAAATCGTATGTAAACATGAAACCTCAACAAATTCCTCATTGATTTTACCAAAAAAAATTGTATTGCGAGATTTGAATGCGGAAAGTTAAGCAATGTCTACATAGTCAATTTTTTAAATCGAATTTTTATGCATGCTTAAAAGTAGAGGCAAAAAATAACAACAGATCACCAAAAGTTAAGAATTTTGTCATTTAAATAATTACAATTTTGTATTGAATTTTTAAGAACAATTCATTTCCGGAGATCAGATTTAAAAGTGTAAAAATCACTCACGAAAATATTTCTTTATTTATGCCTACATTTTTTCTCAATGGGAAAATGATGAACAAGTTCTTAAAGCAGCCATAAGTGGTGTCTCTGCCCTGTTATAATACTATACACCCAAGTTATATTTTAAAGCTAGGAAACGGCTGGTAGGTGTATGGGAAATAAAATCTCACAGGTTGCTATTGCTGTAACAAGTTTGTCACATACTTGTGATAGCTGCTATATGAGTAAAATGGCTGTTGTAAAATTGCTGTGGCAAGCTTGTGACAGGATTGCCAGTATGCTGTCAGGTTGCTGGCAGCAAGATGTCACAGGTTTCTGGCAGCAAACTGTCCCAGGTCGCTGTCAGCAAACTGTCGCAGGTGTCTACCAACAAGTTTTTATGCAGGCCTTTTTTTCAAATATACGATGATAATTCACTTAAATGGGCAGTTTTAGAATCAACAATTAACATTTAATGATTATAAGATTTAATTTATGTGTGTTCCTGAATCTGGCCATAATAAATTAATAATGCAGGATAAATAAAATTTTCGCTTATTTTCTTTTTGATTTATTTTATATAAATACTTTTCTACAAGGGGTTTCTATTCGAGCATCTCAACATAGGGAAATAACATTTGGTAAATCAGTTATTTTTAAGATTCCTGCTTCTGATTAGAACGGATAAGAATGAAAATGGTATCAATCGAACGATATTCTTTTCCTCGTGTAATGGTATCCAACACATGATATTTACCTTTTTAATGTTCGACTAGCCACCCGGTATGAGTGATATAATACATTCATTAATTTATTTAATAAATAAAAACAGTTGATGTAAATTATAGTATAGTAAAAATGAAAACCTGTCAACTTGCTGTCCCGGTCAATTTATAGCAATATAGCCAAAGAAAGTTGTAATTGAAAACTTGTCAGGTTGCTGCCCGAGAAAACTTATAGCAACAGTGAAGTAACCTGTAAAAGAGTACCTCCCAGATTGCTGCCCCAGAAAACTTACAGCAACCTCTAAATGAGTAGCTGCCAAGCTCCTGTCGCAGAAAACTTACTCAATAGGCAAGTAAATTGTAAACGTCGCCTGCTACCAATTTGCCAGCTGCTTGCCAACAAAATACATATTTTCCTTCAGTGAGGCCGTGTGCTGAACAAGTATGGACTAGAGAAACAAGGGCAAATAAGTGCTGATAAACTGCACGAGTTGAACAATCGACATAATAGGTGAACAAAAAGAATAATAATCAGTGCAGTGCATTATTTATTTATTCGTCTCACACGAATATACCTCCAGTTTATTTTTCATAAAAGTTTAAACGAAGCAATATGATCGCTTTTGTTTATTTTTTTTTATAAAATACTTAGTATAATGTTACAAACAACAATCGTTTTCGTTTAAACTAACCACTTTTCCCTTTTTTTAGTTTTCAGGATATTTTTGTATTCAAACTTGGAGGAGCTGGTATTTGCGAGGGAAACCTTTAGTCTGCTGTCAATATTTTTCTAATATATTTTGTTATAATATTGTTATAGTGTGTCTTTTTGACGTTAAAATTAAATAAGGTTACATAGTTATTGAATATTTTGACTGCGGGTTAATGCTGGAATTTTCTTTTATGAGTTAAAATCGAGCGCTATGCAAGACAAAATTAGATTAAGCGACAACGGCTTTTTCACTACATTTCTTAAGAAACCACTTTGTCCTAGTTGTTGTACCGGTAACTTTTGTAACCTTGACACAAACCATCACATTTAATCAATAAAACACAATGCAAATTTCGAAGATTTTTGTGTGTTTACTAAATTATTATATTTTATATTAATCATCATCAAAATATTGTAGCATAAAATTTAATTGTATTTTGAAAAGCTTTAAAAATATAATAAATATGAGGTTGAGAATTAGATAGCGATTTTTAGTAGATGGTTTTGTATTTTATCACTTTATCATTAATAACTGTAGCCACTTCACCGTCGCTGATAGCATTTATACTCAATTTTTGATATGATTTGAGAGAAAAGTGCTACTAAAACAGGAAGTCTGCAAACTTCCGGTCTTTCATGTAGGGGCAGAATTTCATTTTCGAGAAAAACACAACTTAAATTTAGTGTTCTTGTTTAAGTATTTTAAGCGTTTCCTATTTTCCACCAAGATTAAAGAAAAACTCATCACCATGCGATATTATAATACCTGTTTTATACATTTGCGGATTATGTACAGTGCTATTAAAATGATATAGCGAGACCCTAATGCTCAACATAATTGTATTTGGTATTTTATGCGCGACACTTCACAGAAGCCTTTTATTTTTTTATGTATTAACACAAATTTGTTAATACATAATTAGTAGATATTCACAAAGTGTATATGGTACGTTTTAGTAATCAATCCTTACTACTGCAGCCTCATACATTTTAATGATATTCAAAGAGATGTGTAAGATATCTCACCCTAAACATCTCCAACATAGCGTCAGAACATGCTCAGTCGCTTTTGCCAAGTGCCGTTATGAAAATATGGTTTAAACTTCAAAGCTTTGCTGTGTCGGAATGATCTTCAGATCACGAACGATCAAGTTAAAGAACATAGAGCAATTTGTGCATGCAGATTTTGTTGGTGGTAAAGCGTACATCTCTCGCAGGAATTGAAATCGTCGTTCTGGGTTTCAACATTTTTGCTGTTCTACTCGACGGATAAAGATATCCTTTGAGCGTCATTTGAGATTTTAAATACATCAAATACACGTATTTTATTACTACATAAAATACCCTCTAAAATTCAGATCAACGCTTTCTTAACTTGTCAAACGAGAATTTTATTTGTCTCAAAATATTCACTTTTACAAGTTTTTCGTGCATCATATTTTTATAACCTCATTTTATAAATAAGCACATCATCGACACCTACAAGCATCAAAACTTTTACCGAATAACTTTTCAGTGTTTTTACGGTTTTGATTGAAATTGAATATTGGATTCTTACAATATAAGGAAAATAAAATAAGAAACTTTCAACTATTCCATCTTGACTTGTCTAACGAACCGAACGTTTGTTTCACAAATACGGACAGGAGGGAGACACGTGTGATCAAAACCTCACGCACGTAAGGATGCGAACTTTTCTCAATATTTATCAATGTTTTGCTCAACATATATGTATTTTTAAACATACCATTACGCCTATGTAATTCGTTCACATTATTTGAACGACGCTTGATTATTATAACATTTTTAGCGTACACCGAAGTCCATTATTTTTTACTGTGTATAAAAATGTACACGGCACGTCGCTAACATTATTCTGCTTCGGAGAACGTTTCGAAATCGATTTAACCATGGACTTTAAGACTTTATATGTTCCATAATTTCCATTTCAATTGTTCGAGTTCTACAATTTTTTAAATAACTCTAATATCGTGCATAATATAAAATTCAAAATGAGTTACCTACAGGTATGCTAGTTAATTTTGTAAGATAAGAAATTTATTTTGTCCTTTTTTTTTGTATAAAACATTCTTCTAATTTCTCTTAAAAGTTATTAACCGATTTCCTAATTGCTGCTCATGTACTTCCTTTCATGCTAAATTAAAAAGAAAACTTGTTGAAAAGAAAGTTGCAAGTGTATTTTACTTTTTAAACTTACGTGTTTATTTTCTGTTCATTTTTAATGCAAGTTTTTAATAAAATTTCAACCAAATTGGTACGTTGTATAAAAATTCTTGAAACAGTTTATTATGGAAACACGAAGAAAATTTTACAATGCTTTTCCAGAAAAGTTAAACTTTTTTAAAAAGTTTTCCACCTATTTAAACATAATTAATAGATTATCTGTCGCCCCATATTAAAAGATTGATTTCAATTAGGAAATTTGCTTTTCAGCACCTAAATTAATTAAAGAGGTGTCCATTGAGAACGCAAAATAGGGTTATAGTCTGGTAAACGTTAATTTAGTAAGAGAGTACAAAATTGATCGATGAGCACTCCAAAATTTTATAAGTGTCATTGATACATCATTTATTTTTGTTTGTAATTTGACATAAATAACTTTTGATTTGATTGATATCAAGTTAATGTTATTGATGTTTTCCTTTAAGTTTTTTTCGTAGATACAATTTTAGGGTAGTACCTACTAATAATTTGTATTGATCAATTCTAATATAATCTTTGATTTTGAAATATTTTAATAGGGTATGATGTGATGCTGTTACCTCATAACCTAATTTAAAAATATTTAAATATAAAATTTTAAAAATTTTAAAACTTACCAGAATGTAAAAAGAGCAATGCTTGCTTTATGAAATACTTAAAGTTGTATAATAAAGTTGCGTGACAGATTTAAGCAATAACGACCACTGTAAGGCCTTATGAGAAAATAAATTTTGTCTCTTATTGTCAAACTTTTTATAACTTTGTGAAAGGACGTGATAAAAGCTGATGATTTTAATTATTGTTTAATTGCTTTAAGTTTAAATTAATTTAGTTAATATTTTATGTGCAGTGTCGTTCGACACAAAAAATTGTTTTATTAATATAAACTATGTATAGTTCAATTTTACGTTCAATGAATAAGAAGTTAAATTTTAAATTTAAAGTCTTCAAGTTGGAGAAGGATTTTATTTTGCTCCAAAAATATTATCGATTTTCTTAGTAGGTGCAGCATACCTACTAGAATATTGCACATCATCCAACTTGTCGTAGCTTCTACTTAATAATATATTACTATATACCCAGAAAGAAAATTCAGAAAATATAAAAATATAAAGTGGTACTCATTCGGATTTATTCTTTTTTATGCAATTATTTACTACTGTAATATTTATTGTAGAGCAACTCAAAATGTAATTTTCAATAGGTATAGTAATTCATTAAAATCGCTCGTAAAATCTTAACAAACAAAGAAACATCTCAAACACTATACGTAATCACGGTTAATAAGAAAAAATTAAACAAGACATACTTTATAAATTTAATATAAAATTCAATTAATACCACCTATCTAAATATTTGAAATATTGTTGAGACAGCGATCGGTAATATCTCCAATGTAGACACAGGGTTTTGTTGTACAAAACATCATCACAAAAACATACAATTGATCAGAACTGTATCCGGAATTATAACCAATTTATTAAAAAAATCACAGATGTTGTTTCAACTTGATTCACTGTTTTAATTGTGACATTAAAAAATTAATTTGAGTTTAAAATTACAATATTACAAGATTACAATTATTATTAATCAACCACATTTATGAAGAGCGGAAGAGATAAGGTTTATAGCGCGGACGTAAATTGATAAAGCCCTTATCTCTTTTCGCTGTATGCGAATTTCTTGCGTCTGAAGATGAACTTGATTGCGAAAGTAATCAGGTACATTACTTCCCATCAAGCGCGATAGGGTTGTGGCATAGGTATAATTTGCCAGTGACGCAAAGTCACATACTCCAGAAGGTCACTAGCGGGACCACTAGCGGGACAACTCAAATACCCTCAATAGTCTCTCGTTTGCTCTGGATAGGCACAGTGTTTCCGCTGCATACATTACCACTGCTCTTATTACTGTTTTGTGTAGCTTTAGCTTTGTTTCTTTTTTCAGATACATAGTAAATTGTCCTTCAGCATGGCTTTATTTGCATAAACTCCATTGTTATTTCTGTCTACATGTATTCCCAGGTAGTTGGAGTGTTCTATTTCCTCTATGGTTTCATTGTGTATTATCAGTTCACTTCTAATGTGTGACTTCTTCCTATCGCACTTCATATACTTGGTCATGTTGTAGTTCACCCATAGTCCCATCTTTTTACTCTTTTTTCCATATCTTTGAATAGTTCCACCAATTTTCTACGTGTTTTGACCATTATGAGGGCGTCGTCTGCGTACGCTATTACCTGCCCTGTGAACAATTTTCCCCGTGTGGCGTAATTGACCCTACGGTTCGAAATGCCACATCTGTCAATAAAATATTAGCAGTAAATTTGCCGCGAGAAAAATTGACGCTGGTGTAAAGGATAAGCCAGCTCCCAGTACGTCGGAGGCAGGTCATGGTTCGTAAACCCTGAGGAAATCGCTTATAAAAATAAAAGATGTTAAATTTATAAATTGTATAATAGCTGAGACTCGGTACAGTAAAAGAGATGGTAGGTATTACACAAATAATTGTGAAAATGAAATATTAAGTACCAGTATCAGCGTTCACTCTCACACCCTGCAACCACTGACGGCAGTTGTACGAAAAATAACTGGGGTGTTTAACAAACTGCCTCAATTAAAAGAAAAAAGAATATATGGGCACATAAATGAATATATTGAGCTTGCCGGGTTTAGCACAATGCCCCAAATGCACGCTCAAAACAATTCTTTGGTGCCGGCACGTAACGTCCAACCGCTAAATTGAAATTTTCCTATTGATATGATGAAAGATTTAGGTTTAAAAACTATACCAAAAAATTAGAATTGGCGGCAGAAGGCCCTACAAGCACATTTTTTTCGAAATTAACGATCCTGTAAAACCCATTGGCTAACCTTGTAAAAGTAAGGCCACGCCCATAACCGAGGTTATAAATATAACACATCGGCGGGAGGTGCGTCAGTACACCACTCGCTGTCGACGCGGTAACCCGTGCTAATCGTGCTCTTCAACATGTTGGAGGATATGACCGAGCTTTGTGCGGTGTAACCGTACATTTTGTCGTCGCATTGATAAAAAAATCTTTTCTTCCCTGGGGAAGAGCACGTAATGTCCAACCGCGATTTGCAATTTTACCTATACAGATTCGGATAGTTTAAGGTTTATATAAGGCAATGAAAATACAAAAAGTGGCGGATAGATGAGAAACTATTAGAGAAAATCGACTTTGAAGTTGGCAAAAATTCAACTTTCACCGAGTCGGAGATTTGCGGAATCTCACCCATTCTGTTGACGGTACGTGCGATTCTATATACTCTTAAACATAGCGATTTCCGCACCGACAGTTCCGATCTAGATCTGAACTACACCGCACGTCAATTTTTGCGTTCTTTAATTTTCACGAATTAAGTTCAAAAAGTAATTTTCATTACTGTTCTCTAAACGATAATCTAATATAGAAGTGAAAGTGCTACATCAAGACCCCTTTCTATTTAAATTTTCGTCGTCAAAGCGTTTCAACACGCTTATAAGTGACTTCCCAGTTTCCCGGCAAAAAAGAACCCGCCATTTGTTAATGTGACGTTGCTAGCTACGTCACAATTAGCAAACGGTTGCGCGCTCTGTTGCCCCCTTCCCCTTTCGAGGTCATCACCGACGTTCAGAAGCGAACGTAAACAAGGTTAGTGTACTGAACTTGACCTAGATTCTTTTCAGACTATAATTTTATCGCAACCTAACAAAAATTTTGTCAGTCAACAAATTCCTTTTCCTTTTAAATTTTCAAGTTCATTCAGATTTAAATAAAGGTTGATTCACAACACTTAATTAAATTTCAGATTTAAAAATTAAACTTGCATTCAATTAAAACCAGCTGCTTCACAGATATAAATTTTATTCAAATTTAATCTAATCATTTTAGATTTCGCAACATAATTTAATTTAAAAAAAAAAAATTTTTTTTTTAATATTTAAATTAACTGTACGACATGACGATTACTAACGACATGACCATGACCCCTGAAAACTTCAAAACCCTCCTCACGTTATTTGCTAGTCAAACTGCCATCATCGAAGGTTTACGCGCTGAAATCAGCAAACTTACCGCCCAATTAGCCGCGAAAGACGCCGAACCTCCCAAGGTCGTGCAACCACCTCCGGTCGCACAACCACGCGCAGACGCCCCCTCAGGGAAAAGGAAGGAGAAGACCCCCTTCCCCCCTCTACCGACCTCCTCCTCCACCAAAAAGGTAGCCCCTATCAAGGCCAAAACGATCAAACCAGCCACGACCAAGAAAGCTGACCCTCCGCGCCCCCTTATGGAATCCGCTATTCCTAAGCCGCGACGCTCGCTCCGTGCAGTTATACCTGCACATACCCTCTCCATTGTCCAACCTCCATCAGAGGCAATGGATATCCAAGCCTCCACCTCCACTGGCGGTGACACCTTCGTCACCCCAAGCGACCGCAATCTTAAACGCGCCCGCTCCAACGTCAGCAATGACAGTGAAACTTCCGGGCCCGCTACCAAGAACAGGTTTGCCTGTCTCGAGGTAGAAGACACCCCAACCGATACCAAAGCCGAACGCGACGATGATAACGGCATGGACACCAATAGCCCCCAAATCGACATCAACGATTCCCAATCGAACTCCCAGGGTGCTTCACACCCAGACCCTACCACATACTCCTCCTCCAGCCGAATCCCCCCAATTGTCCTCCGTACAAAGGACAACTGGCCGGCCATCAACAAAATGATTCGCGATCGGAAAATTGCCACCACCAAAATCCGCACGCTCGTGGACGGCATCTCAATCCAGCCGGCCACCGAGACAGACTACCGGGCCCTCAGCCGTTTACTTGAGGAAAAATCCCTCCCCTCGCACTCCTATTCTCTCCCTCAGGACAAACCACTTAAAGTGGTTATCCGAGGTCTTCCAATCACAATAACAGCCGCAGAAGTCAAAGAAGACCTTGAATATCAAGGCTTCAATATTCAATCCGTTTTTCAGATGCGCCAAGGTCGCGATAAAAAACCTATGCCATTATACCTTGTCCATCTAACCCATAACACAGATGGCAAGAAAATTTTCGACATGACATCAGTCCTGTCTATCAATACTCGTACCGAAACCCCCCACAAACGTACAGAGGTCGGTCAATGCCACCGTTGTCAACGGTTCGGGCATGCCCAAACCCTCTGCCGCGCCCCACCCAAATGCGTCAAATGCGCAGGGGATCATTTAACACCTTCCTGTCAAAAAATCCGAGAGGACCCGGCCACTTGCGCTAACTGCGGGGGAAACCACCCCGCAAACTACAAAGGTTGCGCCTCGTTCCCCAAGCCCAAGAGGCGAGAACTTTCAGCCCGCGAAGCATCTTCCCGCTTCGCTGGCCGCCCCACTTACAATTACCCCTCCTCTCAAGGCCCCAATCGACCATCCTATCTAGGAGTCGCTAGCCAACATGCCCCTCACAGGGAAGCAACACATGCCACCCCCACGCCCTCCACCTCCTACGAGGAGGCCCCCTCCCGACAAATGAGAGCAGTTCTTGATCTCCTTCAGAGAGAAAGAGTCAGCGACAAAGTCATTGACCATTTCAATTCAATCACGAACTTCAATGCCATTAGCAACGCATCCGTTAATGTCTAAACCCAGATTCCAACCCACCACTTTGCAGACGGCTTTTTGGAACGCCAACGGCCTTTCAGCCAAACGAAATGAACTTCTCGCGTTCGCGCACGATCACGACCTTGACGTAATCTTGGTCAACGAAACCCACTTCAGAGCTGGCCAACTGGCAAAACTCCCTTGCTATTCACTCTATAGGAACGACCGTGACGGACGCGGCGGCGGAACCGCAATTTACGTAAAATCATCCATCGAACACGTCGCAATACCGACCCCCGACCTAGAGTACCTTGAAGTCACTACGGTGAGCATCCACACCGCACATCACGGTTGGTTGCAAATCTCTTCCGTCTATAATCGCCCTCAGCAACGCATCCTCAAAGAGGACCTAGAAACCCTCCTCGAAGGCCCCGACGCGAAGATCATCGCCGGCGATTTCAATGCTAAACACTCCAACTGGTTGTGCAAACACACAAACCATGTAGGACGTGACCTACTTTCACTAGCAAACGAGCTGGACTTCGCGATCATCGCTCCCACCTCCCCTACCCACTTTTCTAACGCAGGTACGCCGTCCATTCTGGACATAGCCATTTTCAAAGACGTACAACTCCAATACGACATCTCCACCAGCGAAGAGCTAAACTCAGATCACTACCCGGTCCTTCTGACACTCGGACCGCTGTCACCCCCAAAGGGCCCTCCCACGAGAACGACAACAGACTGGACCTCTTTCAAAGACACTCTGTCAAAAAACCTTGGACCAATCCCATTCTTTGAGTCCCCCACTGACCTAGACCAATTCATTGTCAATTTCCAAGACAACATCAAAAAATCCGTTGACGAAACTTCTTTTCAAGTCAACACCACGGACGTCAGAGACAAACTCACTCCCTCCCTCAAAGATCTTATCAGAGCCAAAAACCGAGCGAGGAAACTCGCCCGGCGAACTCGTAACCCTGATGACCAAAGGTCATACAACCGGCTCAAAGAGCAAGTAGACGTTAAAGTCAAAGAATTTCATGACAATGAATGGTTAGACACCATTAACTCCCTATCATTTAAAGACATGTCCGCATGGCGCATGGCCGCCGCCCTCCAGGGGAAAAAGAAAGTCACCATCCCAATTCTCTCCCGCCCTGACGGCACTATTGCCCGGAGCGATCTTGAAAAGGCTGAAATCTTCGCCGACAGCCTCCAAGCTCAATGCTCCCCCAACACCACAAGATTAGACCAAGACCATATCAATTCGGTCGAAAATTATGTCACCACCACCCTAAACACCTCCGATGACACACATATCACCCCCGCCTCTCTTACGGAGGTCACCATTGCCATTAAACGCCTCAAAAAGAGGAAAGCCCCAGGTCCCGATGGCATCACCAATACTGCCCTCAAAGAACTTCCCCAAAAAGCCAAAGTTGCCATCACCGGCGTAATTAACGCATGCTTTCGACTCAACTACTACCCACAAATTTGGAAAACCGCTGACGTAGTGGTAATCCCCAAACCCGGTCAAAATCTCAAACTTCCGAAAAGCTATAGACCAATCAGCCTGCTCCCTTCTATCGGAAAAGTAGTTGAAAAAGTCATTCTCACCCGTCTCCAAGAAGCCATGTTCGATAACAGTATTATTCAAAACGAACAATTCGGCTTCCGTGCTGGACACAGCACGACCCACCAAGCCCTCCGATTAGTTGAGCACGTCACGCAGGCACTCAACAAAAAAGAATTCACCGGCCTAGTGCTACTCGACGTATCGAAAGCTTTCGATAAGGTCTGGCACGAAGGCCTCCTGTTCAAAATGCTTCAATCTAAAATTCAAATTCCACTAGTCCGACTTATTGCCTCCTACCTTCACGACAGAAAACTCCAAGTCAAACTCATGAACACTAGATCCACAAAGCGCCCCATCACCTCCGGGGTCCCCCAGGGTTCGATCCTTGCAGCTTCACTGTTTAACATCTTTATGAGCGACATTCCAACCCCCTCAGATCCCGCAACAAAAATTTCATTATATGCAGATGACACTGCAATATACACGTCCTCAATCCACCCGGACATAGCCACAACCCGCCTCCAGGAGGCGATCAACGATCTCGGGAGGTGGTACGAAACTTGGCGCATCGAGGTTAACTCGAGCAAAAGTTCCGCGATCATGTTTCGAAATCGTTGCAAGCCTCACAACTCCAGTGTCTGGATGTTTGAGGAGCAAATCCCCTGGAAAACCAAGGTCAAGTACCTTGGCGTTACCATGGACCGAAGTCTCAAATGGGACGCTCACATTTCCTCCGCAACCGGTAAAGCCAAATGCCTCTTCAATAGATTGTTCGTCCTCATGAACAGTAAAAGTACCATGTCCCCCGCTAACAAACTAAGATTATACAAAGCCATAATCCGCCCGACAATGATTTATGCCTCCCCTGTCTGGGGATACGCACGCCCTAGGGCCATAAATAAACTTCAAGTCATTCAAAACAAAAATCTCCGAGCTATTTTCAGCGCCCCCTATTACGTCACTAACAGGCGACTACATGCAGACGCCAAACTAGATCTTATTAACACTCTTAACCGCAAACATGCCACCAATCCTTACAACAAATCCAAATTTTCAGAAAACCCACTATTAAATCAACTAGGTCAATACAACCCAGCCGACTTCTTCATTCCCCGTCCCAAATCACTCCTGACCACGGACAACTCCTGACCATAACTCACCCCCACACAGACTAATGTATGTTCACAGGTTTAACTTACACAAATTCTCTTCGAAAGTGAATTTATTCACTAGATTTGTGTAATTTTTCGATCAATTTCCACAAGCTTCGATAAATCACCCCCCATAGTATCACTACAATCCCACTAGTCGCCAATTCTGACTAGTTCCAAGTAGAAGCCACTCACTTCGAGGTCATCAATAGAAATTATAATTTCTTTCTTCGAATTAGGGACTCTACTATATCGGCAAACGTAAAAAATTTCTTTTTCTTCACATATCTCATATTCACAGTCACAGCCCAGGTTTCTAACCAGTCAGTCCGCCAAGCGCCAATTCCCAGAGACCCACCGGTCTCTACAACTTCCAATGTCATTAATGTATTCTTTCAGATGAAGGAGAAGGCCGGCCATGCCGGGATGCTCCATCAAATACATATCAGGTAAAGGTAAAGGTAAAGGTTCCGCACCGACACATGCAACACGTCTCTCGTACGAGTAACATCGATGAAATTTTACTATTTAATCATAATTTTTTGTTTTTTTCGATTTTTTGGGGGTGAAACGTAAAAGTTTATTGCCCCATACCGCAACTATACGTTTAAAAGCTATAGCCAGGATTTCTAGGTTCCCGTTTTTCAAATATCCCGGTTGGGGTGTATTAATATTCTTCTAGTATGTTTAGCCCAGTAAACAGTGTAGGTTTTGACAATGGAACTACCTTCGAATCGAATCCGGAAGAAAAAATAAATAATTAATTAAAAAAAAAAATGTTCTTATATATTTTTTTGGTTCTGAAATAAACCGATTTGTATATTAATGCGACGACTAAATGTACGGTAACATTTTTAAGCCATCTTTTATTTTTAGGCCGCCAGCCAATCCAACCGCCGCATTTAGTTTTCACTTAAATTATGGTTGTTTTTTCAATTATAACTTAATGATCCGTCTTTACATTAAAGCTATTGACATTTTTTATCTAAATATTAAGCCATTTCAATAGGAAAATTTCAATTCTCGGTTGGACGTTACGTGCCGGCACCCACATGCCGTTGTGAGTTCATCTTTGTCAATCTTACTATCTTTGGTGTAGATTGACATAGGCGGCTTTGGACTAGGGGAAGGGTTGCATTAGAAAACCTAACACACAACATAAGAAACAAAAATAGAGAATCAACTTAAAAAACTTCTAAATAAAAAGTATTAAATACTGGGAATACATCGAATTGAGAATAAATAGCACCGAAAAAAGCGCTCTGCCTCCTTTCGAAAGGTCGACCCGAGGAATCAAAGCGTAACGGGAAACAGACAGGAAATATAAATGAGCAGAAGATCTAACAGATATTCTCTAATTCATGAGAAGGAAAAGAGAAGAGTCACCGAAAGAGGAAGAGACAAGAATCTTTCAAAGAAGTAAGAAAACAAGCAAGTCATCAATCAAGGAGTGTGCGAAGGAGAAAAGCAATATGAAGGAATTCAAGTTAATGATACAGGCGCTGACGCACACAGTTAATGAGGTCTTTAAAAGTAACAATTAATTAATATAAAAAATCAATATTAAATATTAATATCAGAGAGAGAGAGAGAGAGAGTGATAAGAGAAGCTAGTAAACTGTTTAGAAAGAAAAAGCATGAATGGATAATGGAAAAAATGATCAAATAGAGGAAAGCAACAGAGCTAGTAATAAAAAAAATGTTTTATCAGATGATAAGAAATGAGAAGAGAAAACACAAAGTGAAGGTGAGAAACATGAAGGACGAAGAAGGAAACATTGAAAGCGACCCAGAAAAAATTAAGCATATATGGGCTAAGAACTTCCAGAAACTACTGAACAACCAACAGGAAATGGGAGAATATGAAATAAATGAAACGGATAGTGAACAACAGGTGACAATACCAACCAGTGAAGAAATAATGGACATTATGAGAGGAATGAAAAATGGAAAATAACCGGGAGAGATGAAATAGAAATCGAGCTGATCAAGAATGGAGGAGAGGAGCTGTGCGGGAGAATATGCAAAATGGTACAAAGAGTATGGTCTGAAGAGATTATGCCAGAAAAATGGAGAAAAAGCGTCATAGTTTCACTGAAAAAAAGGAGACCCAGAACAGTGCGCAAATTACAGAGGAATCACTTTGCTTAATACAACAGACAAGGTGTATCAACAGCGATCCACATAAGATTGAAGGAGTCTACAAGAAACAAAATAGAAAAATATCAGTTTGGGCTCACGGAAGATCCATCTTACTTCTTACTGAAGTAAGATCTCAAATTATTCATCTTAATTTGTGTTAATATATTAGTGCAGTGATCACAGGTAACAAATTACTATCTGAACTATAAACATTTATCATTGTCGCTTATGTAAATTGTTTTGGACAACGTTTAAATCAATTACCGGTTATTTAAATTATTGAAGCATTCCGAACATTTATTTAATTTATTCAACGGTTATTTAAAGTAGTGATGGATATTTAAATCTATCCGAACATTTATTTAAATTATTGAAGTATTCCGAACATTTATTTAAATCATTGAAGCATTCCGAACATTTATTTAATTTATTCATCGGGTATTTAAAATAGTGATCGATAGTTAAAGAATTCCGAACATTTATTTGCATTGTTTAAGCATTCCGAACATTTATTTAAGTTGCTTAAGCATCTCGAACATTTCTGGAAATTGTTTAACGGTTATTAACCCAGTTATTAACATTTTCAAGCATTCCGGACATCGAGTTAAATTGTTTAACGGTTATTAACCCAGTTATTAACATTTTCAAGCATTCCGGACATCGAGTTAAATTGTTTAGCGATTATTTAAACTAGTTATTAATATTTCAAACATTTATTCTAATAATTGCTTATCGCGGTTCCGATTAATATAATAGGACCATTCATACAGTAATCGAGCGGCCGGTGTGTAAAATAATCCATCGTGCACCCGTACGAACGGAACTGCATTTTACAACGCATCTGCCAGTGAGAAGAATTCCACCGCTCTTATCGTGACGTTTTTAATTAATTTAATAAATCTTATTTTTAAATACATTAAATTCGTGTGTGCGTACATCGTCGTTAGGCGCAGTGTCGCGTTTAGGATAGATTTCGAACCGAGAATTATGTCAGTGTCCGTTCTTTCGAGAGTTAATTTTCCAATTGTCGCATAAAGTGGGAAAAATATAACCCCCAAGTATCGGCGAATCATTCGTTCGCATGCACCACCTCTTCCAGGAGGGAACTGCAGTCGGAAAAATCACCTCTACCTCGAAAGAATAATTTATGGTATCGCATTCATTTCACCTCAGTATTGGAGGGATTCAATTATCGACATTTATCGAAATTCTCACCCTGGGAATCTGCATCCAAGAACCTTTCCTGAAGGCCAGAGCTGCATATGAAGTAGTACGTAAGCAATCTTTTATTATTTATAAGTTTTATTGTGTCAAGTGACCCCATTGGCCACTGTTCGTTTTTAAGGAGCATTCCGCTCACACCCGTGAAGACGAATTCGCAACCCTCTGTAATCCGTTATCTTATTTTATAGTATTTAGTTAAAAGTGACATTACTTTTTAATGTGCCGTCAGTGTGTTAGAGCCCATTTGTCATTTTAACGTATTATTTTGTGTTTTGCGTTAATGTTAGACTTACCTTTCAATTTTGCAATGGAATATTTTGGAATTTGTATGTTACATTTGCGTAATGAGTAAAGTGGAAATTAGTGTTAGATTCATATCCCCACTTATGGGATTTTGTATTCAATCTTTGCAAATTAATAGTTCAAGTTTTCCGTTGTCTTATTATTCAAACAACTACTGGAACACTAGTATTTATATTTTGTCGATAACTTTCATGGAAAGTCGAGTCACCTGTAAATATTTGTCAATCTACATTGGTACTTGTAAATTTGAGTGTACTTTTGATGTATTTTGTCACCACCCCGTGTTGATATTGTTTTTATTATACCTATGTTTTTACCTCTTTCTGTGTTTTATTATTTTCGTATATGTGTTTTGTTTAGCTGTTTTCACCGAAGGAGAATCTGCCTATTGTAAAGGTAAGGTCATTGGACAGTATTTTCCCAGAGTGAGAATCAGCGAGGAAGATCAAGAAGTTGTCGCGTACCAACTTGAAGGGGTGATAATCTGTCCCCTTCGAATAAATTCATATTTAAGAACGCGTGGCGCCCATTTAACTATCCCTCGTGTAAATTTATCCCCACCGATTTTGACAACTACCCCTCGTGTAAATTTATCCCCACCGATTTTGACAATATTCCGAATCACGATTGTGGATTGCCCAATCGTCGATAAGAGACCTGCAAATCGCGGCGTCACGTCACAAGACCCTTTGGCTCATTTAAATTACCCACTCCCTTCGCGGCTTGAGCTAGCCACCCTTGTTTATCTCTGTTCAAAAGGTGTCTTGTTTGCGTTTTGTAAGGTAACAATTTTTCTATCAATGTTCGTACGGTTTGTAGATGATCGATGGTGCTAAAACCCCTTCTGAAGCCGGCCTGTTCTACCGGTTGATAGAAGTCTAATTTGTTTGTCAATCTTTGGGTGATGATTTTTGTTAGTAGCTTGTATATGTCTGACAGAGGGCTTATTGGTCGATAGTTGCCGATATCTGTCTTATCCCCTTTCTTTTGTATTAATATTACGTCAGCATGTTGCCATTCTGTTGGTATTCTTCCTTCTTGTAGACAGCGATTTAGTAATATTTTAATAGCACTTGTTAGCGTATCTACGAAGAATGCAAAGAACTAAGTAATTTGAAAAGCAAGGCAAGAGAAAGATGGATAATGACAAACGCAACCGAAGACTTAGAACAGTATAGGGAAAACAGAAAGAAAACAAACAAAATGTATAAAAAGAAGAAAAACGCATGGATAAAAGAATTAATGGAAGAGATTGAAACAAGCAATAATCGAAACAACAATCGACAGTTTTATGCGAAGTTGAAAAAACGGAAAATGGGACATAAAATAAAAACAAGAGGAATGAGAAACAAACAGGGAAGGCTAGAAGATGATACAGAAAAGATAAAGCACATCTGGGAAGAATATTTCAAAGAATTATTAAATGAACAGAAAATGAAGAAGACCACCTTAGTAATGGACGAAGAACAAGAAAGTGAAGAACCGACGTATGACGAAATGGTGGAAATAGTTAAAAAAAACTCAAAAATAAGAAAACACCTGGAAAAGATGGCATTAACGCAGAATTATTAAAATATGGAGGTGAAACACTGTATAACAGAATGTACGAACTTATAAAACAAATATGGAGAGAAGAAAAATTACCAAAAGAATGGAAACAAGGTATCATAATAACAATAAAGAAGGGGGGCGACGCAGAGAAATGTGAAAACTATAGGGGAATCACACTGCTGAGTGTCGCATATAAGGTATTGTCCACCGTAATAAACAATAGATTGAAAAAACACACGAATAAAATAATCGGAGAATATCAATACGGTTTCACGGAAGGCAAATCGACCGTAGATGCCATACACATGGTGAAACAAATAATTGAGAAAAGCCAGGAATACAACATAAATATGCATATGATGTTTATTGATTTCAAGCAAGCATTTGATAAGATAAGACGAAGCGAATTAATAAGAGCAATGCAAGAACTAAACATTCCAAACAAACTTATAAGGTTAACAAACATGACTCTAGAAGAAACAACGGCTTGTGTTAAAACATTAAATGGAGAAACAAAGGACTTTACAATAAATAGCGGAGTTAGACAGGGAGATTCGATGTCTTCGACATTGTTTAATATTTGCTTAGAGTTAATAATAAGAAAATTGGAAGTCACGGGCACAATAGTGAACAAAGAGGTCCAAATAGTTGTATACGCTGATGATGTAATAATAATAGCAAGAAGATTAGGAAGATTAATCGAAATATTTAAGAAAATTGAAATAACAGCAGGCGTAATGGGATTAATAGTGAATCAAAGTAAAACTAAATATATGAAAGTGCAGAAAAATCCAACAAGAGGCATGAATGGATTACAAATCAACAACTTCATATATGAAGAAGTGAATGTTTTCAATTATCTGGGAGTGCAGGTTAACAACACTAACGAAAGACAACAGGATATAAAAAGAAGAGTACAATTAGGCAATAAAGCGTACTATGCCAACAAACACCTGCTGACCGACAAAAATTTATCCAAAGCAACGAAAATTAAAATTTATATGACACTAATAAGACCAATTCTTACATATGCCGCAGAAACCATGTGTCTCACCAAAAATGAAGAGGAGGAAATGAGAGTTTTTGAAAGAAAGGTGATGAGACAAATACTAGGGAAGAAACGCATAAATGAACAGGAACAAAGACCAATGATGAACTATGAAATAATGCAAGAAATGGGTAACGAAGACATCATTAGAGTGATAAAGTCTCTCAGGATAAGATGGATGGGCCATGTAATGAGAAAAGATGAGAATTCAGCCATAAAACAAATCACGAAATGGAAGCCTATGGAGAGCCGTATGAGAGGAAGACCCAGAGCCAGATGGTGGGATCAGGTGGCGGAGGACTTAAGGAGGTCAGGAGTAGAAAACTGGAAAGTGAAAGTGAACAATAGACATGAATGGAGAAGAATAACAACAGAGGCGAAAACTGACAGAAGATTGTGAATTCGGGAATTGTCGAATGAAAATATTGAATTAAATGTAAAGAATAAAGGGACTTATCCACCCTAACAAAAAAAGGATATGTTAAATCTCATTATGAGATAGCAATATTCCTAAAGGAATAAAAAGCTTGTATTGTATTGTATTGTTAGCGTATCTCCCCCCCATTTTCATCATTTCTGCTGTTATACGGTCTTCGCCAGGGCTTCGTCCATTTCTCATCCCCTTCAGTGCTTTCTCAACTTCCTCGGTTGTTATCTCGGGGATATCCTCCGAGCCCACGTTCATTATTGTTCTCTTCGGTTCATTCTCAAACGGGTTCTCAATTTTGGAATTATATAGATCTTTATAGAAGCTTTCAATTATCTTTACTAGTTGTGATCTTTTGCTAATTATGTGACCTTCTGTATTTCTGATGTTGTATATATTTTATCTACCTTGCGTTAGCTTCCTTCTTAGTACTCGCATATTTTTGTTATTCTCGATGGTTTCCTTGTTCATCCTAGTGTTATAACTTCTTATGTCTTTTCGAATTTCTCTTTTTACAGCTTTGTTGATTTCACTATATTCCGTTGATCCCCTCTTACACTTTCTTCTCTTCTCTATCAATTTTTTAGTTTCTATGGTTATCCTTTTGTCTTTTCTTTGTACGACTGCGCTATTTATCTTCTTTGTTGCTACTTGTATATCGCGAGTGACTTTTCTTGTTTAGTGTGTCTAGTTTCAGGGTTTGTAGGTGTGCTATAGGCGTCAGTTTGTTTCTTAATTCGTTTTGGTATCTTTCTAGGTTCTGTTCTATTATTTCTCCAGTTCGATGTGATCTGTTTTGGAGCATTTTTCTTCTTTCTATTTTGTTTTTAAATCTTATTGCCGCTCTTATTAATCTATGATCGCTTCCAGTATCGAATCCATTCAGCACCGACACGTCTAATACTATTCTTCTGTTATTTGTGATTATGTAATCTATTTCATTTTTTGTTCTGCCATCTGGACTTACTCATACTTACTTATACTCATGCAGTATAAATTCTCGCTTTGGAGGTAATTTAGGAGTATTTCTCCGCGGCTATTTCTTTCACCAACACCGAATTTGCCTATATTTTCCGAGCATTCTGTCTTTGTTCCTATTTTTGCATTTAGGTCTCCCATTATTAGACAATATTGAGTTTTTTCGGATCTACTTGCGGATGTAATGTCGTCATAAAATTGTTCGATAGCTTCGTCTTCTGCGGTACTGGTAGGGACATATCCTTGTATGATTTGGACTTTGTATCTTTCCGATATCTTCATGACTATGTATATGACTCTGTCGGATATTGCCTGTACTTTTGTGATAAGATGTTTTCGTTTCTTGTTTATGAGTATAGCTACTCCTCCGTTTCGGAAATTTTCCTCGTCGTTATTCTGGAATAGTACATGTCCTGAGTTTAGCGTGTATAGTTTTTCTCCAGGTAATCTCGTCTCGCATATTCCCAGAATGTCCCATTTTATGTGGCTCATCTCTTCTTCTAATTCTTCTAGATGTTCTGGTCTGCTCATTGTGCGTATGTTATAGGTAGCTATGTATAGTGTTTCACTAGGGTAGCTCTTCTTAGTCAATTTGTTGTCCCCCCAGAATCCGTGGGACAGACCGACGTTTTGTCAGTGTGGGATTCCGAACTCAATGTTCTACCTCCCTGGGGTATTGCAGTTTTGCTAATTGAAATTTTTCCATTAGAGGGTGTGTTGGTATGTTTAAATCACTACGCTTACCAGGCGGCTTGGTGATTGACGATATCCAATCTGACTATGGACGTGGCCGCTGCCGTTGATCTTTTGATTCATCCGCCACCGATCCTAAAGTATTTCCTCGTCTGGAATTACTTATCTTATGCAACCCTTAATTAGCATATTACTAAGTGGCTTGACATATGACTTTCCTACAACTCAAAAATTATTAATAACTATTCTGGGAAAATTAGCCAAATCCCAAAATTAAAAAGCCACTTACATAAATTAAACACCGACCTATCTCTCAAATTTGTGTTTTCGAGTGTCCTTTCCAAAACCTCGCTCCCTCTATTTGGTCTTAAAATTTGCGTTAGCGCACTTCGTAATGTAAATATACATATAAGGTGTGGCAATATATTGGCAAGATATTTTTCAAAATGTTAGATTTAAAATTTTAAAAGGTGGATTTCAATAAAAACTTTATAAAAAAAATTATATGTTTATTGCTGAAAGTTTAATAACAGGTGGGAATATGGGCCTCTTTGAAAACCCGTTAAATTTAATTTTTTTATTGTAATAGATGTCGCTACAAATTGTATTTTTCATTTAATTTTGAAAGTTTTAAACAGTAGTGTATTAAAAATATAAAAAATTATAAACAATAATATTTCTTATTAGAGTAATCAAATTAATTTAATTTTCTCGCTTCATTCGGTTAATTGATTTCCTTTGCTTTTTTGTTGATCCAATGAAATATCTTACCATTATTTAAA
Organism: Podabrus alpinus; assembly: GCA_932274525.1. Classification (NCBI taxonomy): domain Eukaryota; kingdom Metazoa; phylum Arthropoda; class Insecta; order Coleoptera; family Cantharidae; genus Podabrus; species Podabrus alpinus. The sequence goes on along the minus strand of OW026457.1, from coordinate 57,568,619 downwards.
TGGTGCATATAATCATTAAGCAATCTTTACATAATAATAATGAATCTTTAACATATATATAAATAACGTTAATGAATAGTTTAATACATAACTCATAAATAATAATAAATAGTTCAATAGAATATAACACAATCAAGATTTATTCACTTTATGTTATTTGTTCCTTTTCCAGCTCTTCAGCCTATCTTGACCGTCTCAGACTCCATTTTCCAACTGGTTTTATTTTAAATTCCTAAAATTTATTCCAAGATTTTTCCCAAAATTTATTCCAATTGATTTTTCAATTTTTAATTTCCATTTATTTTCCAAAAAGTCTTGTTTCAATTGTACATTTACATCAAAGAACTTATTTCTATTATGCTTTCAATATTCTACCGTCTTTTCTGTTATAATATCTGCTATCACTCGTGAGGAGTTTTTTTCAATTTCCTCTCACCACCAGATCTCAATTATTTATTATCCTCTCCGTCTCTAGGTTACTAAAACATCTTCTTCGAAACAAATTCCATCTATTCACCGTTCATATTTTAATTTTAATTTTTCAAAAAAAAACTCACCAACTTTCCTAATATTTTGTTCATTTCTCGAACCACTTAATCTAGATACTCTTATAATTTATAATGCATGTTTACACTTATCTTAATTATGGAGATATTTCATTGGACCATGTGTATGAGCAATGGTTGAGTATATTATCGCAATATTGTTTGAGATAAAGGATTTGGTTCACGGATTCTTTTTTCATGACTGGCTTCTACTGGAGAAGTGGAGGATAAAATTATGTGATAATCATTAAGAAATCAATATAAATACTTTAATATAGTAATAATCGTTATTTACATTTTATATTAAACTAGGGGCGGCGGCCCAACCCCCTTGGGCCGCTTCGCGTCCCAATATTCCCGGCCGATTTACGGTTGAGCCACCCCCATTTCGCCACCTCGTAATTCCATATAAATGAGAAATCTTGCGAGTTATAAAACTTCTTTCCATACGACATTTGTTATGTCGCTTGTACTTTGAATTTGTATTCCATCCTTTGCTCGACATCTTGATAATGCTACATATTGTCGCTATCAAAACGTAAAGGCGTATCTCGATTTTTCTCACTTTACAGGAGAGCGAAATAAAGAAAAGTATTACCGTTCTTATTTTCTTCATAACTCAAATACTATTGAATATATCGTATTTCTTTTTACACAGTTATTGATAACAATATTCATAATCATTTCTAATATTTCAAACTGTGATTGGCTTTATTATTAATGTTACTTTTTAGCGTTTATTTGAGATCGGCCTGGAACTTATTTTGGCTATAAAATGCAAACGGTGCATAATCGAGATGTGCCTTTTCGTCACATCACCGAGATCATTATCCAGCAAGTAATGGCATATATTGCCATGAAATGCTACCTTTTTCTATGACACTTATTTTTTTTGTCCCGACCAGCAAATGAGAACTTCTCAGGGTCAAAGGTGGATTCTCTATTAGATAAATGCTCAATCGAATTGAACTTGATAAACCTGTTCAAATAAAAATATCGGACAAAAATACTTGCTATTCTTTGCACCTTATTTTCTTATGCTTCCTGCTGTATTTTAAATCAAACGAAATGTAACTATTGTACACCAGGAATGTAATTTATTAATAAAACAAATATTAAAAAGGAACAAAAGTGAAATTTTCATTAAATTAAATCAAATTTACAAGAGAAATAACTAATCCTAAAAAGTTTACGAAAATAACCAAATTTCAAATTCACGCGCGAACTCAATGTTTAACAAAATTAAACGAACGCTTACTGAACTGTTTTTGTAGTCTCGAAGCAAGACGTGTGACAAGTGACCAGTGATACGTTGAGATAAAATCAGCTACCACGATACGATTCTTCCCAGGAGTGTCATCGATCGATCGAATAGTGCCCACTGAATCGGTGAACGTTCAGGTAAGTTGGATTGAAATAAATCTTTTTATTTTTGATCTTTCCAGAAATCATAACCATCCATTATTCCAAAAATCTAATTTTCATTGGTTCCAAAATCTTAACTATTGTAACAATTTTCTTCTTTGATTTTCTCTACCAAAATTTATTAACTTGAATAATTTCCAAATTCTTCATTTAATTGTATGTCGTCCCCAAATTCCAACTTTTATCAAATTACGTTTTTCCAATTTTCAAATACGTATCCACGTCCCAACTTGGACGAAAACCTCACTCTTTTATGGACGAAACCAAAAACTCTCCAAATACGTCCTTCTATTCTCGTGGACGGCATTCAACTCTATTTATTACGTCCTTACTCTTTGATGGACGAAACCCCACTTTTTAACACGTCCTAACGTCACCGTGGACGTGGCTCAACTCCTCTTCACTCGTCACCCAAAAACTCTTTATCATTCGCGCACTCGCTTTAAATTCACCAATGCTTTAAACAATCCCCTACACTTTTAACAAATAAACTTCAATTTGATTTAATTTTAAGACTTAAATCATAAACTTGTTATTTTAAAACAATTAATTCCCCTTTTGTCCCTTACACAATCTTACAATTCTTGTGGGTACAAATAGTTACACTTTTTATTTTTCAGTTCAAATGAAGCAAAGCAGTCCAATATTGAAGCATCAAGAAATTTCAGGTGCAAGTTCTTATTCATCATTATGGTCTTAAAAGTAATCACGACATGAGCATTTCACTAGAATTGACCCATTTACACCAGACCTACCCCCGATGCTAAAGATACCATGACAACAAACCCCCCAAAAGATCCACAAAAGGATGTGCTTGCAAAAGAATCAGATTTTTGTGGCATCTTTTAAAGAAATACCACAAATTTTCAAAAGTAATTGAGATAAATTGTTCAAAATCAAAATAAAATGGACTACTAAAATTGCATAAAAAAATTTCCACCCCCCTTATGTCTAATAAAATTTTTAAATTAATTATTTTATATCCCCATTCAATTAACTATTTACAAATTATTTCTATTTACAAAAATTCAATTCTTTATTGTCTAAATGGTGAGATCTTAATCATATTTACAGTAATCTACCAATATTTGTGGAATCTCATTTCATAAAAATCTCATTAACTAATAAAATTTTAAACGATATCGTTTTCTTTCAATGTTTCAAAATAATTTTATGTTCAATAAACTCTAATCTGTAAGTTCGATGACTTATCAAAATTGTGTTTGTTTACAAAATATTTGCATTCTACTGAATTATTATTTTTAATTTCACATTACAATCTGCTTCTACTTTGATGACTTGATAAATTTTTAAATATTATTTAAGAAAACTTCTTAATCTTGTAGTATTTTAAATGACTGTAATTTATTCAACCAATAGTACTTTTCAAATTCAATTTTTCAAATTATTCTTCAATGTAACTCAATTAGCAAATCTTTATTCTGTTTATGATACTTTTTAATTAGTGACAATTATTCATAAAAATCTCTTCAGCAAATTCTCGACTTTTCATTAGATACATAAGACAATAATGACCCCCCACCCCCTTATTCTAATAATCATTTCAACACTTAAATTTTTTCCCTTAATTTTATTCAATTCATTAACATTACTAATTCAATTTTCATCTTTCAATTATCAACTATTAATACAATTTTCCATTTAACTTTCATTTCCCAATTAACATTTTTTTCAATCTCGTCTCTTATCTAATCAAATTCATTAAACTTTACTAAAAAAAAACTTTATCACATGATTCATTTCAAAATTATTTTAATTTACTATTATTAAAATTAATATTGTATCATCACTCAACTTTTATCTACCAATTAAATTATCAATGATTGTTGTTTCTTCATTACCCTCCAACCTCCCAATGTTTAAATCATTTGCCAGTAATATCATAATTAAATTTGAAATCTCATAATTATTTTTTAAGTCATACAGTCTCATACTAATTTCCCAAATCAGAGTCGAAGTTTAAATAATTTTGTGAAATTTTTTAACTTATCAATTTACCATTCTCATTGCAAATTTTTGTTACCAGATTATCGTCTTAAATCTTATTATTTTAATGAATCCGAATTTTAGTTGTTATTTAATTTTAAGCGTATCCGTTTGAAGAAGCTCCATTTTATATGTAAAGTAATTATTAGTTTTCATTGCAATTAACGTTTTTTCCACAAATTTATTTATTTGAAACTTCAAACTTCCATTTCGGATTTTTATATTTGGCAATATTTTACATTTCGTGTTTTTAAAAATAATTCTTCCTAAAAAAATTTTGTTTATTAATCTTTCGCGTATTTTTAAATTTTTCTGTGTGATCGAGATTGACTTTTTATGTTTTAATGTCTTGTCAAATCCAGTTGTTTTCGTTTTATCTTTATTTATAATGTTTTCGGCTTCTAAATCATTATCTTTTGTTTTGTTACATTTCTCAGCTTCCTGTGCTTTAGAATGTTTTATTCTGTAAATTAATTTTGCCTTAAGTATCCAATTTGGATAATATTCCAAAAAATAGCATCACAATTTGAACATTTCTCGGCATCATGAGGAGTTACTGATTCCAAAACAGTGACCAGATCTGTCGATGATCGCTGTAGCGCTCTTCTTTTTCTGCTACTTTCGGTTGAAGTTTTTGCTGGTGGTTTTGATGTTGAAGGTTCTTGTTCCTCTTGTAGTTGTACCGATTCTAAAACAGTGGTCTATTCTACTATAGTCTACTCTATGTTTTCCAATTTTGGTTTTTAATTTATATTGCAGTCCCTTTGACTTATATAATAGAATTTTTTGTTGGTTGTCAGATTATCCGATTATCGAAAACGTTGCATAAAATCGTTGCATAAAAACGTTGCATAAAAGCGTTGCATAAAAGCGTTGCATAAAAACCCTTATCTTTTTATAATATATATAGAGTAGATTATTTCATGATTATTAAAGATTTCAGTTTTTTTAAACTACACTAAAAATAAATAAACTATGTTATATTTTAGCATAAGTCCTAATGCAAAACCAACACAACACAAAAAATGACGATTTCGAGTTATGAACATTAAAATATTGGTTAAATTCAATATTTTATAGTGTAAAACTTTCATAACTGTAGCTTCAATATTAAACAATGGGGACCACTTTATGATAATATTACTTTGCTATGTTTAAATGCAACGTGAAATATTCAAGGCTCATTATCTCGAAACTATCGTTTTTTAGTTATGTTAGTTTTGCATTGGGTGTGCGATATACGTAGTATTTCACCAAGTCGCGATAACACGAAATTCTATATTTCAAATTGAATTGATAAAATTTCAAATTGTTCTTAACATAACAGTTGGTTTATGCTGTCTTTAAAAACAATAAATCCGGAAAGCGGCTTATTAGCAATATTAAATACAAGAAACGATAATTTAATGCATTTATACGTACAACCCAGTCCGTACATTGTAACTGATGCCGACAGTTTTAAATAATTGTAGGGTCTATTCTAAACAATAGTTTCTTGTCTAATTTTGACAATTAAAGCACCACGGTATAGATTTTACATATCTATTACATTTGTAAAAAAAATTAAGCTGTTTTCAAATGCCTCAAACTATAGCTTAACGTGGAGTTCAAACCATGTCTTCCATAATAATTCCTGTATCTTCCATTTAAAAGCTTTATCAGACAACTATTCCAGCAATTGGTAGATAGTTTTTTAAATTAAATACGACAAACAAAAATTAGTTTTAATTTTTGCAGTAAAACCGAAGAGAATTATTATTTTCGGTCCTTTCGGAAGTGGCTCAAATACCTATTTCTGGCATAAAAACTTTTCTTTATACTCACGGGTCGTTACACACCAAATAAGTTTAATAGAATTCTGAAAGGTAACATCGCATACCCATTATATCTCTCTCCTCAATCCCCCTGCCCCGAACTAGATCCCTTACCTCGTCTTATGTCAGTTACATTTTTGTAATTACATTTGTATTTTGAATTTCACATACAAATTTTGAAAATGCAGCTGCAGTCAGTTGAAATTTGGTAATTGTTTAGTTCAGATCCTGGAAATTTATTCTGGAGAATAGTACTTGACAACGTCACTGCATAATTGGACCCCGTTATGCAATAGGGAACCAACCGACAAATTTTTGTAAATCGAGATATTAGCATTACATGGACCCAAATATCCCTTGTTATCATTCTGCAATAAGGAATCAAACATTTTTAATATTAGCGGAATCTGTGGAGCAATAGTTCTATCTTGCAAACTAAAATTATATGCAGTACAGTTTTTTTATAAAGAACCAAATGCATTTGGTTTCTTATTGCAGAACGTTTTTGTCATTGGATGGAGCCAAGGCTACTTGGTTCCGTTTTGCGAATTTAATATAATGTTTGCTTGCACGATCAACGTTAATATACAGGGTGTGACCGTGGAGAACCTTTGAGGTGGTGATAAAGGACACATTTCTAAGACAAATTTTCAAATAAAATTTTTGCCCAAGTCCAAACCCTTGGGGGTACCTCCCTTTAAAGCAATTTTTTGAATTTCTGATTTCAAACGGCCATAGCTCCGATATTATTAATTTTTTAAGGTTAATGGATTAGAACTTTTTTAAAGATCATTCGTTTGTCTACAAATTAGGTTATAACCCATTATCGTCTAGAATCAACGGATTTCGAGTTATAAATTAAATTAAGGGAAAAAATGTTTAAAAAATTCAGGTTTTTCTTTTTTTAATTTTCTTGTGAACCCCGTATCTCTTAAACGAAACGTCTAAGAGAAAAACTAATGGCCCAAACCGGATAGGGAATTTAACGGGCTACAACTTTCGTCAAATAAATTTTTTTGGGCAACCAACCGTTTTCACGGAAACTCTGAAAATAATGAACAAGGTGTAGGTAAAAAATTATAAATTCACATAATTACTAAAAATCTCAATTTGATTTATATCATTTGTTTTAATGTTAAAACATTGTTAAAACGCTACAGTACTGATAATGTGTTTTATCAAAACACGATTATTAACTTGGTTCCTTTTAAAATCAAAGAGACCAAAATTACAGTTAAGCAATAGAGAACCACGTGTTTTTTATATACTAGGAATTGTTTTTTTTTAATTAAATTTTTTTAGAACAGCTGGTTTCCTTATAAATGTTTAATTTGCTTATTATTCTTTGTTAATAAATATATTTTTTTAAATAAATATTTCAGTTGAAAATTTTGATAGTTTTTCTTAATTTTCTCCATATAATGTAAATGTTGGTTGGTTCCTTGTTGCATAACGGGGTCCAATTATAGTTATTAAAACCTTTTATCAGAATACATAGATCATAAATTGTGAGCACTCGCACAAAGTTTTTAGATGATTTTTTTTGGCGAATAATAAAATATGTATAATGTTCCTTCAAAATCAATAATAAAGCTTGTAATCAAGAATTTTATGGTTCAATGGGGTAGTGAAGGGCAAAATACAGAATAGTATACAGATAACTACGCAAAGCCTCTTCTACTCAATTCCGATTTTCACCTCCACGTGGTGGAGCCCCGGAAACCTGAGCAACTCTGCTGGAGATTGGGAATGTCAGAGGGATTGGTGTCAAAGAGGAAAAACTAATCATTCAAAAATTAATATAGCTTTTATAAGTGAAACAAGGAGGAAACTTACTAGGAATGAAGGACATAGAAGAGTACACAATGATCCATATATGCTGGTGTAAACGCACAACAAAGAACTAGTAAAGGAGTTGCTTTAATGATAAATGAGAAGTAGAAAGAAAGAATAAAATACTATGAATTAGTCAGCGAACAAAAAATAATAACCGCATGCTTCAAATATGATAAAAATTCTTGCAGTAGTAGGTGCGTATGCTCTGGATGAGGTGAATAGTGACTAATAAGAAGAGTTTTATAACCAGCTACATAATACTATTTATAAATAATACGAGGCAAAAGAAGTAATTCTGATGGGCGATTTTAATGTTAAAATCAGTAACTTCCCTATACCCAATGGAGTTGGATCATAATGGAGAACACCTCAGATCATTTTCCAACTTCAATAACCTAAAAGTGACAAACCCATTTAGAAAGAAAGATATAAATAAGTTTATAAGTTTATATGGGCGGTTAGGGGCTCTAAATCAATATTAGACTACTTAATAATTAATAGATGACTTAACACGCAAGTTATAGACACACATGTATGTATAGAAGATACAATATATTATAATATAAGTACATATACGCATTGCTATGACCTCCCTTATATAAAAGTTAGACACGTCGTTTAGTTGGGCGCCACATTCAAAATGAATGACAAATATAAAGGAATGTAATGTTGATTAAATTTACGTGCTAAAATTTAAATAGAGAGCTCACCAACTTGTCCTTTTCTAATAGCTCAATCTGAAACTCTCTCAAGGTATTGCAGGTGTTAATGATTAATTTAGGGGAAGTTGCTTATTAAGTTGATAATTTTGTTTTAATAATAGAAAAATGCTCAATGACTTCGAATAAAATATTAAATTGTGTTTATCAGATAAACGATCCACTTCTTTATCATGAATGATCTTTAAAATTTGGAATACTTTCCTGTAAATGTTTTATAAACAATAAAAGATTTCGTTAAGTTAGAAATGATTTTATATTCAATAACATCGCAATGCGCCAAATAATCAAGTTTACAAAATACACATTTTCAAGATCTGTCACCAGAAATGGTTTACAAATTAAATATACCAAAAATGTAGAATTGATATCCTCTTCCTTCTTCTTTCGACCAAATGCTTAAATGTAATTTAAGTCTTTCCGTTGTCCTTGAACGGGTTAAATGTTTTTATAATTAAATGGTTGCTTTTGGTAAAGCGTAGAAAAATAAAATAATGTTTTGTTTTGAAATATTATTAATAAATAGGGTAGCCGAAAAACACTCTTTAAAGTCCTTTTCTAGCATCTTGTAGGTTAAATGCTGAAGGTCAAAGTTAATTTTAAAATAATAAAGTTTCACAAATACCTTATGAATTTATAAGATCCGGGCTTTTTTGTAATTAAGCCTGCATAGAAGACACTTTATCTTGCAAAAACACTGCACACTTTAGACACTTCCACAATCAGCTGTTGTTGGTTGACGAAATACACGCTGGATACGGTCGTCAATGGATTATGTTGTTCTTCTGATAATATACAAGTTTCATTTCCAAATTGATGTTATTTAAATACACTGTGTGCTGGTAAGTAGATTTGAGTTGTTTAATCATCCGATATTTGTGGATTGAATCGATTATTAATGTTGATAATTTTTAGATTATACTACTAAATTTCGCCATCTTGATTTTTGTATCAATACCAAGGGTAAATAAATTGGATCGCGTAGCACACGTCTTTCCACTTCAAACATTACGAATCAACTAAACTTGTTTCCTTGCGCAAAATACCAATTTGCGACAATTTTTGTAACTTGTAAGTCAAATTTGTACCTTTTTGTAAATTTTGGTTTAATTAAATTTCTTGTAATTTCCAGGATTGGACTGATATTTGAAGAGATTACTTGTATGCTGTCCTCCAGTTGAATTTTATCACGGTAGACAATTTTGTTACACTTCGAAGAACTTCCTTTGACTATTTTGCGTTATCACAATTTACTTATCAATTTTTATTGAATTTTCAGCTTTATGTACTTTTTACCAATTTTGGACACTAATTTATGGTTATCACATACAATTAGATAATATAATAGAATTTTTGTTACAAACAGATTTTCATAAAACAAGTTATTCAAAGAGATATTTCAACTTAAAGTTAACAGATTCAGAGATTATGTTTATAGATAACAACAATGTATAATTTTTACTCATTTCTAATTTAAAGTGTCTTTTAAGAAGATTTTGACTTGTTCACCTTCAAATTGAATGTACTTAACAGGTTTTGATATAGCATTCTCATCTTTAAAGATCTTATTAAGTTTGTAATATGTGAAAATAGAGTTGGTTGTGTTATCTGATAAATCTAATGTTTCGAATAAGCTCAATTTTCTTAATTTCATGATTAATTCAAATTTTGCAACTACCTGTGTGATGTGGGGTCATTTTAAAACACAGCAGCATGTTACGACTAAAATGTTTACTTGGCTAGTTTATAAACTAGTAAGCTAGTATATAAACTAGACAATCACTTGTTAACATAATTTCTAGTATAATAACTGCAAATTTATTAACACAAGAGAATATTAACACAAGTACACACCGAAATAATTTGTTCTTCCATCTTGGTTTGACTAACTTGCATTATATTGTCGTGGTTCAAAGGTTGACCAGTTTTGAATTCGCTGGAGTTTACGATTTGGCTAGACAGAAAACGTATCCGACTTATAATAAAATTTCTTCAAGTGCAAATGGGCACACCTCAGAATTTCAGAACCACATGAAACAAGAAGATATTTATTTTTGGAAATTCTAAAGCAAAGTCAATGCAACATGGAGTGTTACGAGACAACAAGTAGCACTATGGAACTCGCAGGCTGAGGAGTTCTCATCCGACTTGAGCATAGCCGAAGCAAATTTCATTATTTAACTACATCGAAATGAGTTGCTTTTAGGGAAAGCTAACCACATTATATGCCAAAGGACATCCTAATAATCGTATTTATGTAATAAAACACTACTAATTTTTTTTGTCGGTACCCCATTGAAGCAAAAGATATTATGTTGATATTACTGTTTTATTATTTTACTGTGCTAATAAAAAATTAAGTTGGAGGTGAAAATAATTTTTTGAATTTGTAGAATAATAAGCCATGAATTTTGAAGAAAAAAATTCATTTTGTATTGTTGTTTCCATCAACCAATCTTAAATAAAATTGATGCGCTATCGAAAATTACGAATTCATTTCGGACTTTCATATCAAAGTATCAAAGGACAACTTCGAAAAGCTTTCACGCTTAAACTGTTTATGTTAGATTTATACTCTTGGGAAGTAAATAATTTTACGCTCTAGAAAAACTATCTTTTGATATTTAATTTTTGAATCAAGTTGTCGGGTAGTTGGAGACCCAGAAAATTTTATTTCTACTTTTCTAGTACATTCGCGATCTCTTTCGAGATTTTGATCAAAAATCGCCTCCAAGCACTGGCCGAATACTTTAGTTAATCATTGGTTAGTTTTTACAGCGCGTTGAAAAAGCAGCAGCCTTGAGGATTCAAAAACGAGTAGTTTTCAATTCTTCATTACAGAAAATACGCAATACAAGGCTTTAGATTGTTTTGTAAAATAGCCACTTAGTAATATATTGAACAATAATAATTATAATATCAAATAAATTAATAAATCGTGCATACTAATTAAGAATAAATAATTAATTCTTTAGTCAAACCAATAAAACAAAAAGTGATTATAAGAACTAAGATAAATAATAAAACAAACAGTTTGGAAAATCAATAAAACTACTTAAGAAATGATAAAAGAGGGCCTAAATCCAATAACCAAAAATAAATATAATCAAGGAACGATATATTAACGACAATTAACAGATTCCGGTTTTTTAATCGTTTTAATAAATTATTACCTACTACTTTTGATTATAGCTAAACTCCAAGTTACCACCTACTAATAATGCAAAGAAAACTATGATTAAAAATTATAAAAAAATAATATACCTTACAATACCACGCATTCGTTTTAAATTACTTACTCAAACTTATAATTATAAAAATTTAGAAGTTATAATTTTATTTTCAAGTTTGAATGAAATAATTTAGCAATTTAAGTTAATGCAAATAAGTATTCTTACCAAATAGTGTAAGATGGGAAAATCCTTACTTGTTATAATGAAATGCAGTAGTTTTCTCATTTCAGGAATAATTTCCATTAAAATATTAGATTTCAGGTTAAAATTTGTGTAGGTGCATATAATTGTATTTAGCTCGGAAACGTAATTTAACAATTTTGGTAAAAAGGAATTAATTGAGAATTAGCAATACGGTGGGTCTCATTTTATGAAGTTTACACACTGAAAAAATAATAAAATGCAAATTTTAATAAAATATTATATTTAAAACTTGATAGATGTTTGTAAAAATCAGGCAAGGCTTACGTTGAGCTTGTTTCACAAGAAAATAATTTTTACATTTCTTAACTTAATCTAAAAATCCTGTAATAACAGCAAGTTTGTTTCCGATTCAATAACAGGACGTGCTAATGTCTCCCATGAGTATTACATGATACGAAAAACCAAACCTAGTCTGATCAAAGACTCAGTAATCTACTTTGAAAACACTGACTAAAAGTAAGTATATTTAATACTTTGAGTTACAAAAATTCCAAGTAATCCTATTTATTCTATAATAAACGTTATCCTTCACTCAACTTATAAATCACTATAATACGAGTTGGTACTTTTAAGTTTGTTTACTTTTATTAAATGATTATTTGATTAATTTCTTTACTTCAATTGTAGTTAAGGTTTAAAAATAATGGAAAATTAATAGCCGTAATTATTTATTTGTCCTTAATCTCGTCATTAGTATAAAACTACTTGTTTTAATACAATTTCGTAATAAATTGCCACTTTATTCCAATTACATTAATTTTATTATAAAATATTTGGGAGTTGAACAGTTAGTTAATTGTAAAACTTTTATTTATTAATTGTGTCATTATTTATCCATAACTTATTATATAACATCCTTTATTAATAGATGTAATATAACAATTATTGTTATTACACTGTAAACAGGGGCAGAAGTAATAAAATAACATACGTATAATTCGGGGTTAATTACTATATTATAAAATCATATAAATAGGTTTGTAAAATTTGGAGCTTTAGCTCTTTCACATAATTGTTATGTACTTCCAGGCATTAAAGTGCTTTAATTTATTAATAACCTAAAATGAAGCTTGCAGGAATTTCTAATACGTACCGGGCAATAAAAAGTTATAAAATTTTAAAATGCAATCGAAAAGTTTACTCTCAAGTATTATTGAAGCTATTGCAAACATAGCTTACGATTGCTTTAGTTTGAGAAGTTCGAAGTATATCTATGCAGATCACTTGTTATCTCAATACAAGTGTAATATAATGGGCTACTAGCATTCCGCGAGATTCGAGAGATTTCTTTATACAACTTAATTTTATACAAAAATTATGTCGACAAAAATTTTTAATAAAATTTGAAAATGATTGCGAAAGCATTAATCATTATTGTTGAAAAAGTGTTCTTTACTAAATAAATTATAAAAACAATGTAAATTAAAAAAATCTAAAATCAATTAAGGATAACGCGTGTCCAAGAGCTTTTACTGATTAAAAACCTTGGATTAAGCACTTTCACAAATGGATCGCATGAGATATGACCAGTCGGAACTACACACACCCATATACCTGGCACAAAACAAGCTCCCACTATAGCCACTTAATCAAAATGTGAATTGGGAAGGCGGGTTAATTTCCGCCTATGTATAGATAGCTACCAGTTCAACTGTATACAAATTTGGATTATTTAAATCTAATATTACATTTGCATTAAAAAATAATTGAAAAACTAGGATTCGTAGCAAAAATTTTCCGAAGCTGATAGCACTCATATTAATTATAATTATAATGCACTCAATAAATGCCCACGAAGTATTAATTTCAAAAATGCAATTTAAAATATTCCTAGTAAAACAAGTTTCAAGTCGATCTCCATAATTTACATAAAAAATACTTCTAATTTATTTGGTTTACGTGAGCTTAAGGTGTGGAAAATTTCATGCAGAGTATCATGAAATCTACGATATGCTGTCTCTTCTTTAGAAACTTGAATTATATTTTTCTGTATAAATCACACATACATTAAACTAAACCCAATTCTGACGCATTTATTTGTATGCAGTCATGAAATGGTCCACATTAAACCGAATAAAGTAATCATGAACAGAAACGATATACCAATAAAACTTATATTCTGTAGAGGAAAATTGATAGTGATAGAATAAAAAGTAGGAAGTAATATTTAATTTTTTATAAAGAACCACGTAGAATTTAATGGATGCATTGATTTTTCAGCAACTTAACTCAATCTTGTAAACTTACTAGGTTTTAGAAGCAGTTGCTCGAGCTTGCAAAAATTTGGGCAAGCTAAAATTTGGTACACGTGTACCTATTTGAGTGTTCCAATGAACCCCCTAATAGTTCTATCGGTTTCTCATTCAATTGGTAGTTTTGGTTCTTCCTCTTTCCTCCACTTCCCAACAGAAGTCAGGCATGGAAGAAGAATCCGCGAACCAAACTCCAAAGGCTTAGTTTAAAAAAAGTAGGGAAGTCACTGCTACACTCGAGGCGGTTTGCGAAAGTTGTAGGTAAGTTAAACTCAAATGATCACTACAAAATAAAACACTATCTTAACAATGAGAAACTAATTTAATAAAATTATAAGAATTGCAAATGATTTTACAGACATGCGACATCAAATAGGTATAGCACTTATCAGCTTCAAACTAACAGCTGATTCAAAATTGATGTGAATAAAATGGTTCAATAACAATCCCTTCAATAACCAAAGTTTACAAAAGGTAACACTGGCATCCAAAATAACAGGTGTCTATAACCACCAAGACGAAATGCAGTACCAAACCAAATGTTAGCTTTATGTCTTTAAATTGACTTGACTATATATTAACCAAATGCTAACTAGCATACATTTCGTGGCTTCGAAGCCCCGAAATACAACCCTGACGTAACTTCTAGGTTCCTAAATGTATTTATGCTAATCTGGCAGTATCGATATTGTAACAAAATTTACAATTGGAAAACTTCTTGAGCACATTATTTAATACATCCGTGCGTGTCGACGATTATAGCGGAACTCCCTCACGTCGCGCGGCACACACCAGCATTTCCTCGTACCATGGCGCTAGTATCAAACAATATACAGGGAAATTTGATCAAAAAGATCAAAATTTAATGATGATATTTACACTTAGAGGTAATTATATTCTCTACAATTTTGTTCCCTTGTCATTTGTTGGCATATTTAACTCTTCGTCAGTTATAGTAAAAATGAGTTTGTAATGTTGAACTTTGAATTTGAATCTCCCGCCGTCATCTTAAAAATCTCAACATCCGGAAATTCAAATACCATCGTTCTAAGCCTGTGATCTGTCTAGCAACCCACACGTTGTAAATACCCTACCGTAGTATACCTCAGTTCTTTTATTGAACGGGAAAGCCCGGTTCGTGAAGATTGCATTACCTCTAAAACATAATTAGCCTACCTACATCATACACAGTGATTCAAAGAAAGACGTCCCGTTGTTCGATGCAGAATGTGAACGAAGTTCACATTCTAAAACCCAATTGACTAAATAAAACATTAAAACACCCAATTTTTTACTCAGATTTCATTTATTATTTATTTAAAAAAAAAGAAAAAAATCACGGGAATGGATCAACAAGCCAAAATAGTAATGAAAGTTATCCCTTATTGATATTAAATCAAGTGAACACAACTAATTATTGAGTGGATTTTGATATTTGTAATAATTTGTTCATATTTATTGGTAATTCATTCATCATTTCTAATAATAAGGTCAATGGTAAATCATATTAATAATAAAACACATAAATTTCTCTTAGCGAATATTCTACAGTCTAAATTGTGACTGTGAACTAAAATCATACCTTCGATCCACTTTTGAGATCAGTAAAATATTATTTAATATTATTTATAATCATTTGTATTTAGATTCTCTTTTTGAGAATGTTTGTTATTGTCATCAGTCAAAATACGACTGGATTTAGCTGGCTTGCAAGTCGGGCTAATTTACGCCTTCAACTTCAATGCAAGTAAGTTGGACTAATTACGTCTACAACTTTTATACCTATAAATAAACCATAATATTTGTTTATAATACCTGTAAAATTACACCTCAGTATAACAAAGGTCTCCCTTATCGAATAAAGCAACACCTCCAAGCTCCACACAATGTTCGGGGGGGGGGGGGGGTGTGAAGTGTGACCACTTTATAACAAACATACAATTTCTACCTACTTCCATGTTCCGGCCTCCTGACAGGAATTTACACAAATCACAATCCGGCCTCTTGCTTGTCGAGGACTATTTCGCGGGTGTGATTTGCTACATGGATTAAATTACTTTACACTCATACAATGAGCTTGTAAACATCACCATACCTCAAAGAAAGGACCCTGTTATACCGACATATTTTCCATACCTTGTTTACCTAAGCTGAGACGATATTCGTCCGCATATAAATTACCAAACCTTTAATATAGGCAATAAAAATACCAATAATAAAATATGTGTAGAACACATTGCTGTGTAGTTTCTTTCATAAATTGCACCACTCGGGTTCGTGTTTGAAAATGTAAAAAAAATTGTTAAATAGAAAATTGAAATTTTCGAGGGTGCAAATTTATTCAGAAACCCACCACACTTGTCCCTCTAGTTTAGCTCAACGGTTGAGATTCCCTCAAGGTATTGTAGGTTCAGTTGAATTTTTGGATGCTTATTGGAGTTTAGATAAAATTTCTTCATAAATTGAAAATTGTTGACAAAATGATCGTTTGGAGATAAACTAATTTCACCTTTATTTTGATGACCTTACCCAAGTAACATCAACGTCGGTTTTATACCGGTATACCATTGAAGTATAACGAATATGTACATATATTTTCATACCCGAAAATTAAGTACCAAAATGGTACCTAAGCGGCACATAAATTTTAGTTCATATTTACACTGTACTGTTTAGGTATAGTTTCAATGTACATATTTTCGCACCGTTATTCTGAAGGCAATTGTTGTATCGGATCGGCATTGAAATTTTATTAGCTAAAATATATTTGAACATACGGTACCGTTTAGGTAATGTTTTGATCGTTTTGTTTTGTTACAATAAAAGCGATATCTAACATGTACATGTATTTTATAAGATGGAATGTACGATATTTCCATCACCGGTTTGATACCTTAAAGTACAGTTTAAATAGTAATGTTTTAGTTGCTACAATTCCGGTATATAATATGTAAAGATGCTTTATTGGTTAAATTTTATGATTTTTACCTCACCGTTTTGATATTGTTCAACATAATAATATTTGTCCATGACAGGTTTAATAAGTACATAATAACATCTTAAGACATAGACATCATAGTGTCTTAATCTGACACTACCATCCCTGATGGGGTGGTGCCTATGAAGGTTTCCCCCTTCCCTGCAGAAAAAAAAAAAAAAAAAAAAAAAAAGTACATAATAACATATTATGAAATATATTATATAATATAATAATTTTTATTAATATTAAAATGTGAAACATACGTAACATTAAAATATTTATTATAAAAATAAGTAATTTAAAGATCAATGAATTTTAATTACGTTTTAAAACAGTTGTAACCAATCAGAACGAAGAAAAATTTCACCGTTAGCAAAACTCTTGTTTCTCATTGGTTACAAATTATTATACGCATTTTATATTACAATTATTACCTGAAAATTAAGTACCAAAATGGTACCTAAGCGGCACATAAATTTTAGTTCATATTTACACTGTACTGTTTAGGTATAGTTTCAATGTACATATTTTCGCACCGTTATCCTGAAGGCAATTGCTTTATCGGATAGGCACTGAAAGTTTATTAACTAAAATATAGTTGAACATACGGTACCGATTAGGTAATGTTTTAATCGTTTCGTTTTGTTACAATAAAAGCAATGTCTAACATATACAGGTATTTTATAAGATGGACGGTACGATATTTTCATCACCGGTTTGATACCTGAAAGTGTAGATTAAATAGTAAAGTTTTAGTCGCTTACAATTCCGGTATATAATATGTAAAGATGATTTATTAGTTAAACTTTGTGATATTTATTTCACGGTTTTGATATTGTCCATGACTACTTTAATAAGTACATAATAAAATATTATGAAATATATACTCGTATAATATAATAATTTTATAAATAAAAATCCGTCTTATTCTCCAAAGTCCCTTTTTATTAAATTAAATTTCGAGACGCGCTTTTTATAATTTTTATTAATATTGAAATGTAAAAAATATGTAACATTATAGTTATTTATGTATCAAGATTATGTATAAAAAAAATTTCGCCGTTAGAAAAACTCTTGTTTCTGATTGGTTACAAATTATGATAAGCATTTTATATTACAATAATTATTATATGAGATATTATTGGAGTAAGAAGGGCGGTCAAATTTCTAAATTGGGGGCGGAAATTTTAAACCTCTTACGTCCGGTATTATCAACCCATATAAAAAGCCCTTTAGTTAACTAGCTAATGTAAAACGTGTATTTTAAATATTTTATGTTTTCTAATAGCTAATTAACTAAAGGCCCTTTTAAAGTTTTAAGACCGATAAATAACTGTGTTTATAATATTTATTAATAGAAATATTAAAAAATTAATTAATTAGGAAATTTATTTTTAAAATAACTTTGCCGGCTTGGGAGTTGAACCACTGTACAACGGATTGCCAAAGGTACCATCGTGCCTATTTACCATTACGCCATCGAGATTTCTTACATTCTCCAATTTTTTTTTTCCTATAATGATAAAGGAATAATATTATAGTTGGGGAATCGGTCTTTTATGTCTT
This sequence comes from Podabrus alpinus, assembly GCA_932274525.1. Classification (NCBI taxonomy): domain Eukaryota; kingdom Metazoa; phylum Arthropoda; class Insecta; order Coleoptera; family Cantharidae; genus Podabrus; species Podabrus alpinus. Next base: position 57,550,038 of record OW026457.1, on the reverse strand, counting down.
TCTAGTAATCATAAATCTTTATTTCAACTATGTATCAAATTTTTGATTTTATAAATATTGAAAAAGTTTCTAACTTCGTTACTTCAATACGGATTTTTAAGAAAAACTACGGCGCAAATAATAACAATCAAAAATCTTCGAAAATCTCCAAATTGGAAATAAAAATTCTGGAAATTAAAAGTCAGGAAATTAAAATTTAATAAATTTAAATTAAATAAATTTAATCCCACCACCGCTGTCGATTCGAATTAAAGTGACGCCGGCGTCGTAGCATTTTTCTTCAAAACACGTGCAAAATAACAACTTTTATTTAAAATAATTCATAATGTAATAAATTTTAAAGTACCAAAGCAAAATATTTGATTTATTTTAATTCAATATTAGGTAATATTTTTAATCTATGAACTGAAAATAAAATTGACCATCAAATAAGAAATATCATAGTTTATACCGTATACCCAGGTAGTCGAGTTGGCTAAGCAGTTGGTTTTCAGACGTATAGGTACAGTACAGCTTGGGTTCAAAACCTGGCCTCGGAAAAAAAAAGTAAGTAAAAATTATCACATTTATAATGTCAATTTTCAGATTCTGGCGCGTACAACAGGGAAACAATTTAGCAGTATGTAAAAAATAGAAATATTTAAAAATCAAAAATTTTATCTTTTATAAAAATTATTTTTTCTATTAAATAAATATCTCGTTCATAAAAAAATCAACACATAATCGGTATAAAAACGATGTACTAATACAGTAACTGCAAAAGGGGCAAATCAATGCTGAACCGTTGTAAAAATACCTGTAATGTATATGTACATAAATGATACATCAATACAGTAACTGCAAAAGGGGCAAATCAATGCCGTACCGTTGCGAAAATACCTGTACCTTATATGTGCATAAATGATACATCAATACAGTAACTGCAAAAGGGGCAAATCAATGCTTTACCGTTACGGAAATTTCTGTAAGGTATATGTACATTTATGACGGTAAAATGTTACTTGGGTAACCTTTGGAATGCCTTGCTGTTGTTCGTATTGAAAGAATGAAAGATTGTATTTAAATCAAAATAGTTTTATATTAATCAAATAAAGAATTCGCAAGTGCAGTAAATTAAATTTTACAAATAGTTGCAGATAAACCCTTATCTGTTGATAAAATACAATTATAAAATGTTAACAATTATATCGAGATGCGTCGATCCAAACTTCTTCGTCTTCTTTGTGTGGCTTGAATAAAATTCAAAGCCTTCCGTTGTCCATTAACGGGTTAAATGTTTTAATATAAAATTGCGTCTTCGTAGGAAAGTAAATAATAGAGAAATGTTTATAATGACAATTTTGTGAGGATAGTGCGATAAGTTCGTCACGTCCTATTTTAATGTGCTGAAGGCCAAATTTATAATATAAATGATAAGTTTTTCAAATACCTGTCAACATATCCGGTTTGTATAAAAACCTTGCGCACAAACACTATTTCGATGGGCGCGCACTTCGTAGCGAACTTCAACAGACGTTGCGTTGGTAGATGTTGATAACAAAATTCACTCCTGTTTAATCGATTTAACGGTGTTGATTATCGAGCTGTTAACTTGTTGATCAGTTGTGCCAATTTACTGAAGTACGGTGAGTCATTTGGAAATATTTGCTTCCAGGATCTTTGAAAGGTGAGTCGTATTTTAACACGTTTTTAGTGGTGAGATGCTTCAACTAGTGGTTCGCCATTTTAGATCATACCCATCATCTAATTTTTTAACAAATATTTGGCTTCGTTGAACATCTGGATGATTTTAATTTTGGTTGTTCACCATGGAACCACACACGTCCTACGTTTTCGAGCGTTAAAAGAAGACTGATAATTTTACGGAGTCACATGTCCGTCCATTTTGATCATTCGAGGAAAACTTTAATTTTTGTGGACACACACGTCTTGTTATTTCAAGCGTTCGAGTAAGACTGACTTTCTGACTGCGCTGTTTTCCAAAATTGGTCGATTTTCATTATCAGTAAGTCAAATTTGATACTTTGTAAAATTTTTTATTAACCTTCATAAACCCGAGCGGGGTACAGCTGTACCCCAGACATGAATTTTTGAGTATATTTTCTAAAATAATTTTTTTTTCTTAATTTCCCTCGAGCTATGTTTCTTAAATATATATCTAAATTGGTATACAAATTTTTGAATAAATTGCTTTTTATTGTAACTAATTATAGAGAGTTTTGTCACTAAAATGCTTGTTCTTTTTTCATAATTATTTTTGTTTTTATTATTTTTAATCATTTCATATTATTTTTTCAAAATGCGTTTACTCATTTATCAATGCTGATAACTTTTTTATGTAAAAATATATTTTTTTATAAGCAGAATGTGTTTTATTTTTAATATTCCCTAATTATTTATTTATTTATTTTTTTTTATTTGTGTATTATTACAATCTGTTAATTAATTAACAATAAGTAATTCGGTATGATAAAGATAGATATTGACATGTCAATATCTATTCCCTAATTATAACATTAAAAAAAAAATAATAAGCCAAAAAAATGTTGGGGTACATTTGGACCCCACTCGGTATTTAATGTAAGTTTTTGACCTCGGGTTTATGAAGGTTAACCAAATGTTTTCAAATTTTCAGGATAGCTTCCAAATCTGATGTGTTGAATTTTATCCAATGGTTTCTGCACGTTTTTGAAATACAGGAGCACTTTCGTAGGCACAATTTAGACGAATTCTTGACCATTTCTTATCACTAAAATTTTGTTATCACTTCAAGCGAATTTAAGCATTATTGACCTCTTTATGGATTTACATAAGCAAATAATTATCATTACAAAAAGCGGATTACATAACACATTTGCATATAAACAGTTTTATACAGTATAAGTTATTCATGGAATAAATCCCATTTTTGTAACACAAATTTGTTGGTTATGTTACTGTTGATTACAATATTCAACAAAAACTACCATTTTTGACTTAAATATCCTTTTTTACAAAATTTTGATGTGGCAATAACCTTTATGAATTAATCTAACAGCTTTACATCAAGCGTTATTCCAATCTTTAAAGATCTTTATATCCTCATAATTTGAAAAATAGTGCAAATAGTTTATCTTTTGTATCTGTGTAATTTTTAAGTAGGTCAAACTTTTAATGTTGTTTTAAATTAAGTTAAAAATTTTATGTTTTGTATCGACCTGGTAGCTTGAGTCACAGCAACATGTTACCAAATAACCACCTCAACATTTACCTTGTTAAATCATAACCACATTTAACCACCGTCCTTTATCATCCTCCATTTTGAATTTACCACCAATAAAATGAACAACTTAAAACTACGTTATAATATATGAAGCAATGTCAAACCTTTCGGAAACACCCTGTATATTATGTAATTGAACATAATTGAACGATAATTGACGATATTTTTATGTAATATGCAAGATATGATTATTATTAATTATTAATAGGACAAACAAATCCAATCCCTTGAAGTACTGCGTATGAATTCAAAATAAACTCACCACGTGCCCCGTCACCCACTGGATTTTTGTATAAATCGCCTAATATTACGATCATCAAGGATTCAAATGATTTATTGATTAAAAATCTATCTTGGTATTTTACAGAGCTCATTGAATAAAGCAATATTGTGGAATGTAATGTAATAATACAATGTAGTAATATAATGTAACAATATTGTATTGATATTTAAGTTTAATGTATTGAATGGAATGTATGAATGCAAATATAAACTGTGTGTGTGGGAATGAGATAGCAGGGGTTCGAACGGGGCGAGGGTAGCAGGTACCCATCGGACTCCGACCAGCAAAGGGTCTCCAGTCTGATACTAGCGTTTGACTCGGAAAGATGTGCAATCTTTCAATACGATTTTACTAATGTAACTATTTTAATTAAATAAACTATTATTATTATCTTCTAATTAATTACATCTAATTAATATCCCACAATTTGGGGGCTCAGTCCGGGATAGATGATTAATTAATAATTAAAATTTTGATCAAAAGGTGCATCAGTTAAAATGGACAAAACGACGGCGAGTGATTTCAAGTTAAACGATTTGAAGGAAATTCTACGACGAAGTGGATTACGAACGACGGGATCCAAAGCAGTTTTATTCGATCGTTTAATGACGAATGACCCGACGGGGTCATGGAAATTACCAAGCAACGATGGGTGTAATTACGACGGCGGTTGCAACACGATTAACGATGGACGTGCTGCAACAAATGATGTAATAAACGATGAAGACGACGATTGCAACACTGTCAACGGCGGAAGTGCTGCAATAAATAATATAACGAACGGTGAAAACGAACAGTTTAGTGACGACGAATCGAACGACGGAATACACGGTGTGCGCGAGCTGGAACTGACTCGACGTGAAAAGGAGTTAGCGGAACGCGAATTACGAATGATGCGACGTGAATTGGACGACCTGCGAGCTATGGTGAGTGCGAATCGGGAACGACGGAGTGAATCGACGACGCCTAAGGCAAACATCGGTGCGATTGCAGACGTTTTGAATTATTTCGAAGGTAACGGCGAAGACTTCGGAATATGGGAAAAGCAGGTTAAGCTTTTGAAAAAAACGTACGACCTGAACGAAGGGTTAACGAGGATACTAATTGGTATGCGACTAAGTGGAAAGGCTCGTAATTGGTTTAATTCGAAATCGGAGTGTCTCGAAATGCCAATTGCGGATTTGTTGAGGGAAATGCGGTTAATGTTTGACCACAGACCGAGCAAATTGGTGCTGCAGAGGAAATTCGAAGCTAGAAAGTGGAAAGTAGAAGAAAACTTCAGCGATTACATGCACGAGAAAATAATCCTGGGCAATCAGGTAAAGATCGACGAAGATGAGCTAATTAGCTTCATAATCGACGGCATACCCGACGAGATTTTGAGAAATCAGGCAAGGATTCAACGGTATAACACCACGAGATCCTTAGCGGAAGCGTTCGCGGAAATTTCACTAAAACAAAAGACAATTCGGAGTGTAGTGGAATTAAATCCGGTGGTAGAAAAACAATGTAATGGAAATGTGCGTGAAAAAAGTTGGCGGTCTCCGAAGAGATGTTACAATTGTGGATCGGATCAACATTTAAGTGCGCGGTGTCCTACAAAAACACAAGGCATAAAATGTTACGAATGCAATGAGTACGGACATATTGCATCCAGATGTGATAAAAGACTTCAGACGGCGGCAGAATTTACAGTGAATACGTGTGACACACTACGGGGTGTCGACGGGAAATTTGTCAAAGACATTATAATGAACGATAATCGGGTTGTTGCAGTTGTGGATACAGGCAGTGATTTAACTATGGTCACGGCCAAGACATATGTTGAAATCGGAGCTCCGGTGCTCACAAAAAATAAAATGTTGTTTCGAGGGATTGGACCAGCGGCGGCGGAAGTACAAACGATGGGATACTTTGAAACTAAAGCAACGATAGACGGAGAGGCGTACCAAATAAAGGTACATGTCGTTTCGAGTAGATTTATGAGTTTCCAAATGTTGTTAGGGGCTGACTTTCTTAATTCGGTAGAATTGCGGGTCAGGCAAGGCAAAGTAAACATTAATAAATTGGTAAACGGCGAGCGGCGTTCACAAGAAGAAAAATCGAACATCTGTGAAATCGAGCGCGAACAGGATGTGAACGAAGTTTGTGTAGCAGATATGGTCACACATAATTATACGGGGAAGATTAAAGAATCAGCGTCAAATTACGAGTGCGAAACGAAAGTTGAACATTTAATAGAAAATGGGAGTGTACAACCAGCTGCACACAAAACAGCGGAGGTCGTGAAATTTATAGAACAACCAAACGTTGAAGTGAGTGAAAGGAAAGTTGACAAACAAATCGAGAGTGAAGAGTGGTTAACTGAACATTTAATGAAGAAAGACTATAATAAATCGGAATCGATCGAGCATGGCTCGATAACAGTGTGGGTTCCGCGGGGAAACGGGCAGGTAGAGCGGGTGAACCGAACAATCATACCGCTGTTAACAAAATTATCGGCACCAAAACCCGACGAATGGTTTAAATACCTCGACACGGCGCAAAGGTATTTAAATGCAACGCCTAGAAAGGGGTATAATAAAAAGCGAAAGCTGGCAAGAGCTTACGAAGAGGGTAACCTAATTGCACTAAAACGAACACAATTGGGTCCAGGTTTAAAATTCGAAGTGCCGAGGGCGGCACTGGTGGGTCAGGAACGGCCGAATGTGGAATGTAATGTAATAATACAATGTAGTAATATAATGTAACAATATTGTATTGATATTTAAGTTTAATGTATTGAATGGAATGTATGAATGCAAATATAAACTGTGTGTGTGGGAATGAGATAGCAGGGGTTCGAACGGGGCGGGGGTAGCAGGTACCCATCGGACTCCGACCAGCAAAGGGTCTCCAGTCTGATACTAGCGTTTGACTCGGAAAGATGTGCAATCTTTCAATACGATTTTACTAATGTAACTATTTTAATTAAATAAACTATTATTATTATCTTCTAATTAATTACATCTAATTAATATCCCACAATATTTATAACAATTTAGCAAATTCATCGGAAAAATCCAACAGGTGAAATCTCGTGGTACTTTGTTTCACAAAACATAAATATATCAAAACAAATTTAGATTTAAATTGTAACTTACTTGTAGATTCCCGGTATAGTCGAATATTTCACTATAATCGCCTTTTTTATTAGGATGTTACAAAAATGAAAATTAGAATAAATTCCTTTATCACAAAGCACCAGTGTTACACGCCTCGCAACCCAAAACCTTCTGTCCCTGATTTCAAGATGGTTCCCGCGTCCTTTTTTTTTACCTCCTCCCCTTCTCAAAACCCTTAACTGTTCAATCTTTTTAAATTTTTGCTAAATCACCCCATCTCGATTTTAAAAGATCAACTTTAGGTCTCTCTCTTTTTCCTGTTTTACTACTTTGTTTATATTTTATGTTTAAATTTTTAAAAGACCGCGCTAAAATTGAATTGCAATATTACAAGTTCATCCACGTGACCTCATTTGAATTATTGCTCAATTTTTAATATCGACGACAAATCAGTGACGCCTTCCGTATTAGATGGAAGACATCTTCAAAATTGTTTTAAATAGCAGTCGCTTCGTTTTCGGGCAGCTTTTTGAAGAGTTCATAATCCTGATTACGACCACTCATAATCTTTATAAAATTGCAGTTACTTCAAGAGAAGAAAGACATCTAAGAAGAAGACCTTCAAGAAGAGGTGTATAAGTGAAAATGGGGGGAGTCATGATAAACGAGAAATTTGTTGAAATATTATATTAAAAAATTATTATACGTAATTATTATTTGTTAGTATTGATTAATATAATAACTAATACTCGTTATTTGAAATAAATAATTATTATAATATATTTGATATCCAATTCTTAATTAAGGTATTATATTTTAACAAATTTCAGCTCCTCCATTCTTCGCATGCTTCCATCTTCTTCTTGGATCGTTTATTGCTCTTGAAGTAACTGCATTTTAATTAAGATCTTAACCATTGTAACAATAACTGACGAACTTGAATTTGAATTTACGAACTTACGTTGAATTTACGAACAAACGATGAGGATATAATAAATAAATAAATAAACGAAGAGGGAAATTGTAGAGAATATTATTACCTCTAATTGTAAAAATCAGCATTATTTTTGAACCAGTATTTCCAGAGGTATTAACAATTGAAGAAAAAAAAGTGGCATTGATAGTGTTAAGTTTTACCGCACCAATAAAACATTAAATTGGAGGTGAAAATAATTTTTTTAATATTTAACACCTAACTACCAAGTTTCGGTCATTCGCGATCTCTTTCGAGGTTTTGATAAAAAATCACATGAAAACGCTGGCCTATAAAGTTTTTGAATAATTGGTAGTTTGAATAAAATTTTATTGCATGTCATCTGAAGTTAATTCTCAAATATCTATTGGGTAGAAAATTTTGTTCTCTTCGATAATTATTTTTCCTACAAAATGAAATTAATCGAGTATGGACGAAAAACCACGTTAGAGTATCTAAAATTACCAATTCGGGAGGAATCCGACTGGAGATTTAACCGGATTTTTGAGAGGTTCATCATTGAACTTGGCCAAATTTCAGTTTACTCTTATTTTTCTTAATTGATTAGGACATATAGAGTATTGAAAGATAACTGTAAAAGTTATATTACTTTAATACCAACTAATTTAATCTGTGTGCTATGAAGAAACACACCCAATAAAACGGTCCGATGTATCTAAATAACTTATCAACGAAGCAAATGGCGTTGAAACATTTGATAAAAGAACAGTTACAGATAATTTTCGTATGGTCAGAAATACAAACAAAATTATAAATGCAACTTACCCACAATGAACAAACAGGTTCCGATTTACACATCTCATCCGAGTCCTCAATATGATTTGTGGTCAGTTGGTCGTATCCGTCGTCATGCGAAACCAAGCTACAAAATACAAAATTGATTACACACTAACCAAGTCCATCAACTGTAACCCCCAACTTTAACCTTGAAGATGTACAAAAGTGATAGCAAAAGTTATCTAAATCGCCGTCACATGTTCTTAAAAATATTGAAGTACAATCCGCTTTAATGTAAGATTCCATCTTCTTCTTCTTCAAGTGCCATATCCGGTCTCCCGGACGTTGGCGACCTCTCTCCTATGTATGTGTTGTGCGTTTGAAGATTCCATCAGGAAAACCAAAACCAATTCCGAACTTCATCTTCGAAAATAAATCCAAAACCTGGCCTCTGACGTCACCAACTGATCGCAATTCAACATCCTCCAACCACATAATTTGAGGCAAAAAAAGGCCCATCAAATCCAAATCTCCAGAGTGGTTCGAATAATAAAACAGCAGCGGACACCATAACCAGTGGATAGCTTATCAGTATTTCCTTAGCAAAATCCTCCACCAACGAGATTTTCCTTCATATATAATTCACATTAGAATTCCATTATAAATCAGGCAAAAAACGGCAATTTACGAATTAGGTCCCCATCACAATTAAAAACCAGGAACCATAATTAAACTCCGGTGTTTTAAAACATTCAAAACGAAACATCCAAATTAAAATTAAAATTGACACAAATATCGACAACCGCTCTCTGATAATGTCGCACATTTTACATACCGTATCACCAACCTTCGATTTATCAACAAGAAATCGTATGCATAGGGCGGAGCAAAAATTCTTCGCAACGTAACGCAAAAATTCGTTGCATTATTAATAAATAAACGGGTGACGGTAAATTGCACCCCCGACTGCAGGTAGCCGAAAAAAAAAGTAGTAAATTGCACCCCGGGTAAACTGCACCAAATTTTGCAAACTGGTAAACTGCACCCCGAACATTTTCCAGGTAAAAATAAAATAAAAATATTTATTTTTATAATCATGAAATAGTAATGAGTTTGAGTGAGCGGTTAATCCACCTCTTGCGGCAGATCCACCTCTTTGTGGCAGATTTAACTTTACGCGGAGATTTGTTTTTTTAATTGGTTTTCTAAAGAAATATAAAAAACTAACACTAACCTAAAGGCAGATCCACCTCTTCGCAGCAGATCCACCTCTTTGCGGCAGATTTAACTTTACGCGGAGATTTGTTTGTTTTTAATTGGTTTTCTAAAGAAATATCAAAAACTAACACTAACCTAACGGCAGATCCACCTCTTCGCGGAAGATCCACCTCTTTGCGGAAGATTTAACTTTACGTGAAGATTTATTTGTTTTTAATTGGTTTTCTAAAGAAATATAAAAAACTAACACTAACCTAACGGCAGATCCACCTCTTCGTGGAAGATCCACCTCTTTGCGGAAGATTTAACTTTACATGAAGATTTAACTTTACGTGAAGATTTATTTGTTTTTAATTGGTTTTCTAAAGAAATATCAAAAACTAACACTAACCTAACGGCAGATCCACCTCTTCGCGGAAGATCCAGCTCTTTGCGGAAGATTTAACTTTACATGAAGATTTAACTTTCCGTGAAGATTTATTTGTTTTTAATTGGTTTTCTAAAGAAATATAACAAACTAACACTAACCTAACGGCAGATCCACCTCTTCGCGGAAGATCCACCTCTTTGCGGAAGATTTAACTTTACGTGAAGATTTATTTGTTTTTAATTGGTTTTCTAAAGAAATATAAAAAACTAACACTAACCTAACGGCAGATCCACCTCTTCGCGGCAGATCCACCTCTCTTTGTGGCAGATTTAACTTTACGCAGAGATTTGTTTTTTAATAAAAAAATTTAATAATTTTTGTTTGGGGTGCAGTTTACCATTTTTATTTTTACCTGGAAAATGTTCGGGGTGCAGTTTACCAGTTTTCAAAATTTAGTGCAGTTTACCCGGGGTGCAGTTTACCATTAACAGGTGGTTTTGGGGTGCAGTTTACCTTACCCCAAATAAACTGCTGTGCTCGTAGTAGCAGTTTCTTAAATGTATAGATTGATGTTTTTAGCCGGGCGAAATGAACGTTAAATCCAGATTTGTATTGATTTTGTGAGACCCCATTAATTAATTGTATACATTAAAATTAATCGATCAATCATTTCGCGCCGAATTGATCTTGTAGCGATCAAAAGTAAGTTGGCAAATAGTTTTTTTGCGATAACTTTTTCAAATTTCAATATTTCTCTTTAATTTTTTTAATATTTATTCCTTAGAAACTCATAAATTAAAAAATATAATTATAACTTTCTAGATAATTGTATTAATCTGAAAAATTTCAAAAAAAAATAAATTCGAAATATTTGCATTTAGCAAGCGTGACAAAAAACTCCTAAAACCGAAAAATAAGAAATACATACAAAAACTGATTAAAAACATTTGGAACTTCGTTGCAAAGCCTTTTGTAGCGATAACAGCTTTACATCGTGATTGCATAGAGTCAACCAGCTTCTCTAAATGTTCTAATGGTATTTTTAACCATTCTCTCTGTAATGCTTCCCATAAATTAGGTTTATTACTATAATTTTCACTTCTTATTCGTCGTTCTAGCTCTTCCCACAAATGCTCGATGGGATTCAAATCTGGAGACTGACTAGGCCACGTTAAAAGGCGGATATTTGCCTTTTCCGTCCTTAACATGCTTTGAAGGGTCATTATCCTGCTGAAATATTCACCCGCGTGGCAGTTTTCTCCTACCATGTTGTAATATATTATGATCCCTCAATATGTCGGCATACATAAACCGATCCATAATACCATCAATTCTGTGTAGGGATCGAAGCCACAACGGGAAAAGCACCCCCATACCATGATTTTACCTCCAACATGCTTTATAGTGGGAACTTGATATTTAATATCCTGTTTTTTATTTTATGGGCGTCGAATATATTTACTTAATACCATCCGAAGAAAACAAATTATATTTACTTCCGTCGCCCCAAAGTATTTTAGACCAATCTTTTTTTTCCCAGTGTAAATGACTTCTAGCAAACTTGAGACGGGCTATCCGATTCTTCTTAGATATAAGTGGCTTCTTAGCAGGACGTCTGCCAAATAGTCGAGCTGAATGTAGTCGACGTTTCGCTGTCGAAACATGTATCTTATTTTGGCGAATTTTGTTAAAATCTTGAACAATTTGTGTAGCCGTTAGACGAGGATTTTTTACTGCTTCACGAACGATCATTTTATCATCTTTTTTGGTTGTTTTTCGTGGTCGTCCTGTTCTTGGTCGTGTCTCTGCTGATCCATAATTATTATTTTTATGACACCAGAGACTTATAGTTTGATTTGGAATGCTAAATTCACGTTCTGCTGCTCTTAATGATTTTCCACCTTTTAACCATTCTAGAACCGTGTTTTTTAAATCTTCGGAATACTCTTTACGTCTGGGCATGTCGATTTGACCTTAATTCACTTAAGTCCATGAAACATTTTAGCTGTAAATATGCTATTAACGAGGTAATAGTATGCTTTTGCTGTTAAATAGCCATTTTACAGCTAATTTACAGCTAAAATGTTTGTTGGGAAGGTACACTTCTATGAACGCTTATTAATGTTTAATTTTCACTTTTCACTAATAAAACTATTTATGCCAATTTACTTTTGAACCGCGAATAAAATGTAATTCGCTTATTTACTTTTCGCGTTAATAAAATAAAAAGTTTTATATGTCAAAATCCGTATTAATCTACATACTTTTAAAAAAGAAATAATAGTCCACTAAATGACTTCTATTTTTATAAATTTTTTCTAAAAAACTGTTTGCCAACTTACTTTTGATCGCTACTGTACGTCTAATTGGTCTTGTACCAAATCGGGTGCGCCCAAAAAGGGTAGCAAATATCTTAAACCCATCATGAAGTGTAGTCGGCGTTTCAGGACTCCAACAGAATATGGGGAGAAAACATTGTAATTTTAGTTAGTTGTTTCTTCTTCTTCGTGTGCCATATCCGGTCTCCCGGACGTTGGCGACCTCTCCCCTATGCATGTGTTATGCGTTTGAAGTATTAGCACACACATAGGGGACCTACTGCTTAACGTGGGCTCCGAACCGTGGGAAGTGTATACACTTCATCTCCAAAGAGGCTGTACCAGGCAGATTACACCTCGGTGGTTTGCCATTGCCTTCCGAGGGGAGACGGTCAGAATAAAGTTTTACTGAGCCCGGAGTCGAACCAGGTATTCCGCATTAGCAGCAACGCACATAACCGCTTTAGTTAACGACCGTCTCTAACGACAGTTAGTTGTTTACTATTACTGAAATTACTAATTTTGTAGGTTAAGGATGATTCCACATGACTAATGGAATTCAAATTCACATAATATGATAAAATTTGAAATACATAATATCAATTTGAGGACTTCTGTATTCAAGTCGAATGTGATGTTATTACTAATGTCTCTGTAACATAGTGGCGCCTTATTTCGCTTTATGTTATAACCACCCCTATTGAAATAGCGACAAGTTTTTCAAAGTAATTATTTTGAAAAGATATTATGCTCATTAGATTAATACAATCGCAATCTTGAAGTTAGTTTTTAATTAATTCTTTGGTTAGATTTGTTAGAATTTCTTCGTTTATAGTGTAATGTAATTAAAGTAATTGACATAACTTTTAAATTGAAAACCGAGAAGCACAAAATGAAGCGAAAAACATTCTGAAAAATTGAATTCATTTGTACATAAATTGTGAACTCAATGATAGATGGTGACAAGAAAATCTATCTTTGCAAGTGTATATTATTTATCTAAGACTACGATAAGGGTGAATATGAGACATAATGAGCAACACTAGAATATTATCGGCTCATCCGGCCACCAGCGGCCGATAAGCCGCAGCAGCGCTAGATTTCACAGAATAGCCGTCGACAATTCCCATTAATTTAACGCGCTCAACGATGAAACTCCCACAGACGAGCGATTATTACTAAGAAAAAGCAATTAAACGAATACTTTTCTTAATTAGTTTTCAGTTTTACACGCCATTTTAAATATTAATATTGACTTTTGTAAAGTGTAACATTTGGGAGAATATTATTTTGACACATTAAATAACCAAATTTTAGTTAACTTCTATTTAACCTAATTTGGGGTAGCTTGATATCTGTCTATCCACCTATCTATCCGCATCGGTCTTTACGTGCACCTCATTGCAAGTTTCAAACAAGCATTGTCCATTATGTCGACTCCCAATGGTCTAATACCTTCTGACAAACAGCTATAAACACACCGTTTAATTACTGCAACATTGTCGCAAATATTATTTGCCCTTAGTATTTAAAGTCGTAATTATTGGTTTCATAAAAGCGAATCACTCCCTCTAATATACAATGATATGGAAAATAAGATGCTTATGGGAGCTTATGGAAGTTTCAAAATTTGGAGCACTTTTGTATTTTATTACATACAGATTAGAGAATATACAAGAATTTTCAATTTACATTAATACCACAAACCTAATTACAATTAGCAAATATTTTTTTCTAACCTATAAACCTGACAAATTAGGCTAATATTTATGCTCGTTCATGGGTTAAATGAAAATTTAACATTTAAAGTTTGTAAATAATTCCTAAAGGTTACATTCGAGGGTTTTTGGTTTAATAATTTTAAATTTAGCGTTAAAATTTTGTTAATCACTGAATGGAAGTTGTTTTTGAAATAAGCTGCTATTGAAAAGACCATATCGTCTGATAATAAAGCAGGTGTAGTTAATCCGACTTACGAGACGTAAGGGAGTGAAGTTCATAAAAGATCAAACAAACCAAAGTTGATGTAGCTACTTTGGAAACTTAATCACGAATTGATAAATTGTTTTCCAAATTTATTAGTTCTTCAACGTAAACAATAAGATGTGCCGCACAATTAAAGTGCACAAAGTGAAATCTTATTTAGTAAGGGTTTCTTTGGTAAAGGTTTCTATTCGGTATTCACACAAAAGTCTGATTCAAAAAAGATTCTAACGCACGCAATACTTGGTTTGCACTCACTTACCCTAACACTCTGTTGAGCTGAAGTTTTATTTAACATTTAATATTTTTTTATAAGTACATAAAAAATGAAAAAAAACTCAAAAAGTTGAAAAACCAGATAGAAAATTGGAACGAAGGAATTAGAAACATTTTATAGAAAAATAGAAAAAGTTAAAGGAAATAAAATTAAGAGAACTGCCAGTACACAATAGTCGTATATTATTATAGCTAATAATAAAATAAGAATACCAATTTATTTGAAAATATTATAAAAAAAAGAAGATAAAGCATTTAAAAACGAGAAAAACCTCCAAATCGAACTATCAGAATGCGCTTGACGGAGCTTCAACGTGAAAAAAGTGCCAGACCGAACGAGGGCTAAATTAGTATGCATGTAAGGATGACCTTCGTAGTTCTTCAAGTTTTAATTAAAATAACTGGATTTCTATTATTACGTCCCTTTATTTCTTTTCCAAAAACTTACCTACCTTCCTTCCAATTTTAGATGCTAAAATGTACTATATTTCTTACCTGCTACCAACTTCTCAAAACTGGATAAAGTATGTTTCACACATTCAATAATTGGTTTCTATGTTTCCAGCGCAGCGGCCTGATATTGGTCAGGCCCGGCTTTCGTATAATTTCTATCTTTGTTGATCAGTGTCTCCAGATACTGATCAAAGTCGGCTCTTGTATGATTTTCATTGTTTCTAACATGCATTAATATAAACAAATAATAGTATAGTATATAACATGGGACTTATGTGCACTTTAAATCCCAAGGGTGAAGTTAATTTGCCTAAGACGAAGTCGAGAGTAAATTATCACCTGAGGAATTAAAACAATTTAGACCTATGTTATATACATTGTTTTATGCATTTCCGGGACTTAAACTGCAATTTATAATTTCGTGCAGTAATTTCTACACAGTAATCCTCTCAAAATAAATGTCAGCTTGACAGTTTGCAACATATTTACGACTATAAAGCTACAATCCCTGACTTACTCATCAAAGTGTTCGGTCACTTCTGTACCACATGGAAAGCTGAAATTTTGCAAGCATGTTCCCCAGGCAACACTGAAATTTAGTGGATATCCAGTGGACATCCAAAAGCTAGTGGATATCCACTAGATATCCATTAGTTATTGAGTGTTGTCTGGGTTTTAGAGCTTTTTCGAAATTAAAAATTTAAGCTTTTAAATATAAAAAATGCATGAACTAATCAATAATATATTCTCCTGCATTGTTTATGATTGACTCCCAACGTTCTGCAGTTGTTCGATTCCACGTCTGAAGAAATCCGGTGCTTTGAAGGTGAAGAAGTCGTCGAGCCAGTTTGAAGAGCAACGTCGTTATTAAATGAGATTCCGCGCAGATTGTTGGATAGAGAGCGGAAAGGAGAATACGGCGGATGTGGAATAACCTCCCAACCGAGGTCTTGAATAGCTGCTTTTGTAATATGTTAGTACTATGTGGACGGGCATAACCATACTGCAAAATCACTTGATGCGGTCTTGCTGGTCGTTTTTCTTAAATTGCAGCTTCCAGGCGACGTAGTTGTTGACAGTAAACCTGATAAGGGATGGTTACATTCCTCGAAAGCAATTCATTGTAGATGATGCCTTCTTAATCTCACCAGATGCACAGCATTACCTTGCGTGGATTACCAGCCATTCCTTTCTGTTCTTGATGTTGACGTAAAGGTACCACTTTTCGTCACCAGTAACAATTAGGGACAAAAACGGCAGATGTTTTTGACGAGCTAAACGATCACGAGCAAGCAAAGAAGCACAAATGGTAACAGGCTGATTTTTGTTGTTTTCACTCAAAATGTATGGTACCCATACATCCAACTTTTGAACTTTGCCCATGGAATGCAAATATCGTACGATAGTTGATTGGTCCCAATTCATCATATTGCCTAATACCCGAGTCGATTGACGTGTATCATCACGAATTGAAGCATTTAATCGGTCTTCATGAAAACCGCATGGTCTCCCTGAACGTGGGAAATCATTCATATCAAAATGCCCCGTTTTGAAACGAGAAAACCATTTTCGTGCAGTACTTTCCACGATGGCGTTCTCTCCGTAAACGTCACAAATGGTTCTAGTGGCCTCCGATGCCTTAACCCTCGATTAAACTAAAAACAAAAGGATATGTCGGAAATGTTCATTTTTTTGTACTCGACACTCCATTTTCTTTAGCCAACAATTACCCCTAACTTTCTAGAAATTGAAAAATTCAACAAGTATTCAGAAGTAATTGATATTTCTCAAACAAATATGTTTCCTAAGCACTCTTACCTTGGAAACCAAAAACGCTACGAAGCTATGCATCAACCATACATGCGCTGGAAAAAATAGCAATACTTTAAATTTCACCCCGCGGAACAAGATATCGGTGTTTGTAGTATTTATTAGATAAACCGATCCGATAAAGTATTTATCGGAAAATCTCGGAGTATAGACAAATCTAGAGATCACACATTGATAGAATGGAGAACGATAGAATCCCAAAGAAAATTCTCTCGTATAACCCAAAGGGAAGAAAAGATGTCGGCCGCCCAAGAAAGCGTTAGCGCGATCTATGAAGTCAGAACAGGCAAACACTGCTTATACCTTGAAAGGAAGAAGAAGATAACATATTTAGTTTAATGTAGACATGCCAGAAAATGTATTCGCTTTAGAAATTAAAACATACTAAAACAATCGCATTGCTGATTTCTGGGGATTCTGGTTCTGTTCTATGAGAACAATTTCTGTGTTCCCACTTACTGTGCGAAGATCATTTTGAAAAGTCAACAAACAATAAAAAAAACAAACATTTGTTTTGGGATCTGTGTGAAGTAGATCGGCTGGCCAAATCGTCCTCTCTACCGCAGTAACCAACAAAATTACATTCGTGCTAAACTACTTAAGCCTTGCCTTGAAACCCTTATTAGTCCATTTAACAAAATTATTTGCTCATAAGTTCGGGTACTATAAACAATTTGCATTTACGCTAGCGCTTACTTCGTATTGCTCCGTAGATCATAAGGTGGTGCAAAAGCTTCATGTTGAAAAAAAGTAAAATAGGTGGAACTCATTCAATCGTATCTTGCACTTCCTTATGTTGATTGCGTTTAAATCATCAATAAGCAAACTGTATAGAGTTTTGGATTTTCTAAAACTTAGCGTAGAAGCCTAGAAAAATTGAAGGCTAAAAAAGTGACGTGTACAAAGTTTAGAAAATCTACCAACCTTCCCCTTCATCGGGAAAGCTTCTCAAACAAAAATTACAAGAATATCTTAATCTGGGAATTAACTTCCCAGGAACTTTTAAAATTATCGTTTAACCTGTCTTTTCGTGTCGTATCTCTCACCATGCGCGTAAGTCTATCTCTCCACACCTTCTACAAAGTACAGCAAAATGATTGTTACAACACATATGGGATAGTGTGGTAAAATGATCCCCCTAAGGAAGAGAAATAATCCAAATTAGCGTTTTTAAAGGTTTCTTTTAACCGGTGATTTGTCGTGATGTTTTTAAACGACCAATTAAAAAAAGTCTGAGTAAGCAAAAGATGCTAAGGAATCATTAAAAAGGAGATCATTAAAAAGTTAAATTAAATTTACTTTCTAATAAGGTTAACTTACTAGAAAACTACGTAATAAATAGCAAAAGAGAATATATTTAAATTTATTATTAATAACAAACGCAAGAATACATTTATAAAGGGTGTTTCATTGTTTCTTTTGTTAAAGATAAACAATTGATATTTGACATGTGTGATTATTAAGCATTGATATTTGTAATAGCGGTATATGAACAACGCATTTGAATTGTTAAAATCCATATCCGAAATGAAGAAAATATCTTGCAGAAAGCTGGCACTAGAGATATCGTATTACCAAAAGCAACGGGATCATTTGATCCGGATGGATAATTTTAACACAGTCTCCCCTACAGGTGTGAGGTGAAGCGAGTAAATCGCCAAACGGTTAACATCCAGTGTTAAGATTCTTATTCCGGTGCGGACTTTAGGCTGCACCACCATGGCAACTATATTCTACATGTTTTTCACCAGTAATTCAGAAATCGTCAACTACAATTCAGATTTTACAAGTGATAATTGGAAATCTTCAACTGTAACTCAAATATTATATTAAATAATAGTCAGAAATGGTCAACTGTAATTCAGGTTTGTCAAATGATACTCGTTTGAATAAATTACTTCAGTTGAAAGCATCAAATGAAATTCATAAACCGTCAAGTGAAATTTAGAAAGGATCAATTAGGCCTTATCTTTTCCTTATCGGAAAAACGAAAAAGCAACCATATTTTATTATTAAATTTTATTACGAGCCACCTCATGCTAAAAGTGGTGTTTTATGGAAAATTAAAAATGTGCTTATTTACATTCAAATATTTTGTAAATAAATTTGTAAGCCACGAAATTGATGCTTTCTGAATTATATTTGCCACTTTATGATTTACATTTGACGGTTTCAGAATTTTATTTGACGCTTTCTGAATATCAGTGGACCATTTCTGAATATCGGTCAATATATCGTCGCCTCAGAACCAGAGTATTCTATCTTCATTTTTTTGATAAATTGAGTTATTTATGCCATTTTATTCTATGTTCATTTCTCTACAGCATAATGCAATAAAAATTGCCAAAATGTGTATTATAACTTTTTCAATTGAAATTATGTCAAAATATCCTAATGAAGAGTAATGCAATAGAGAAACTTTAAACAGCTGTACTGTAAAATTTATAAAAATGGAGATAGAATACTCTGATTCTGACGCGACGATATCTTAGTTAAAGTTGATGATTTCTGATTATCAGTTGTATAATCTAAATTGCAGATGACGATTTTGGAATTACTGGCGAAAAAGGTGTAGAACATAGTTGCTATGTTCAGATTTTTAGGAAGCTTATGGTATTGTACGTACTTTTCGCGTACCGTCGCGTAGTGGCGTTTTCTTATTTTGAGTTACCAATAATCCATTAAAATATTCAGTGTGGAACGGATTAAAGAAAAAGCTATGCACAAAGGCGATAAATACGAAGACGTGCATCGACAAAAATACAAGAGGTAGAATTATTTTACAATATAAGCCTAGACTAAAGGCGGGTTTCAAGAAGGTGATTTGACATATAATCAAAGATTAATTTTAATTTACAATAAGACAACAATGCACTATAATTTGTTGTGAGAAAAGTGAAAACGTAATAAAGCAACGTTGTTAGGAGCGATGGTAGCAATCATGTTTATCGTGCAGTGATCAGTCAAAGAGAGCGGCTCCATTGCCTTTCTATCTATTGGGGGTGAAAAGTGTTACGAAATACATGGTGATACCCGAAGACCTGTCACTGTTCGAAATAGCCTTGAGGGTCTGTCACCGCAAGTGTGCAATTATAAAAATTGTAAAATTAAGTTGCTTTTAAGCAACAATTTTGTTTTCTCGGTGAATAATCGTCTAACAGACTTCGGGCTGATAAAAATTCTATGATCGTTCTCGGGCAATGATCGAATTTTATCTCAACCCTAGGTCTGTTAGATACGGTTGTGACGGATTTTTGAAATCCATCACTTACGTTCAACCCTATATATAATTTGTTCTTTAAAGGCGCATTCTATCCGCGCCGAGGTGGGGATTTGTTCAAGGCTACGCAAGGATAGTCTTGGGTGAACCATTGAACGAGTAACACGCTCTTGTGTCAAGTTTTGAAGCAAGAATGCGGGGTGTGAATTTTTCACACCCCAATGTCGATTTGTGTGGCTACTGTTGAATAATCATGGGCTTTTGGGTTACGTAATTAACGAAAATGGTGGATTTTCCCCATATCGGACGCTTCTTGATCGGATCTACTGCCCATGCTATCTTTGAAGGTTTTGGTTTCCGTTCGGATTGATGAGTAGCATTTTTTTTGTTACTTAATTGTTCCACAGTGGTATGCTTTGATCGATTAGGACAAGTTTTGCTCCGTCCACCTGGAGTTCGTTTTGTTTAATTCACCCTTGGCTGATTCTCGTATTTTTTTATGTTTTGTCATATAGGTTTCTCTTTCGCCTTGCAGTTTTGATTGGAACGTTTTTGGCCGTAATAATCGTTAAGTCGCAGGTTTTACTTTTCTGTTCGACGTGATTAAAGGTTATCTAATCTGACGTTCGAAGACGTGGATTATAATGCCAATGTTTAAGTTTTATATTTGATAAATTAATTAATTATTTATTGTATTATTATGTTTTGTTAATTAAGTTTGAACTGTGCATTATTTTCACTAGGTGACATCGAGCCGCATTGGTCAAATGCAATGGCTTAGGAATTCCTACGCGTTTGACATGGATTCAAATCTTGTATTTGAAATTCTATGTTGAACTTTTTTTTTGTGTTTATTTTTGGTTTTATGTTTTTTTTTGAAGGCAGCGATGTGTGACCAACGTACAGGGTGTTGCATGTCATCGGTTTTGATTTTATTGAGGGAAGTTCGATTGTGGTTCCACCGTTTGCGGGATTTTTATATGACCACTCGAACTTTCTGTTGGTTGATTTTGGGGAGTGGTTCTTGGTGGCAATGTTGTTGCCACTGTACTAGTCTGGTCGGCTAATGCAATTTCCATCCGACATCGCTAATGTCATCGCCTTGCGACAACGAACATCTTATTGTTGATATTATTTTTGTTGTGTTAGCAAAGCTGTTTCCTTGATTTTCTTCGGGGCGTTTATTTGACACGACCCACGGCCTTGCCGCCGCTATATCGAGCTGGCTTATACTTACCATCAGGGCCCCACGCAAATAAAAGTAGAATTTATTTTCTGCGTGGACATTATCTGTTCCGAACTACCTTCTCATTAGAGATAGTGAGGACAGATATTGTTTCACGGTAACAGCTGTGATTCATAGATCATAACAGCGAGCAAAGGGTGTAGTAAGGAGTGCAATCTCTTTCTTCCTCTTCGTCAAATCATCTTAGCCCATCATATCATACCTCACTATGCTGCATAATTGCGGTTTGGTAGGGGAGCAGCGGCAAGCGATGTTCTTAATTCAATCAATTACCGCGCGGTCACCCATCCAAATGCAAACCGCCATCAATTTTGCTTGATTCTTGTGATCTGACGATTAGAGGTATTTGTATTGTGCCATTGCGTTGTTATAATGAATATAATTACAAGAAAATAGTATAATTTCAGTTGAAATAGCACAAATATATATTTTCACTTAGTTATTTGAGTCAAACACAATAGTTATAAGCGAGAAATAACATTAAAGTTTAAATAACGTCATTCGGACGTGCTGCTAATATAATTATTATCATAGTCTCTTTGTTCGTAGCTATCCTCCACTATATAGATTCCGATTTAAAAACATTGCTTTAATTTTACAGCTATTAACGTTACCATCATTGCAGAAAAACGTTTTAAAATGATATCTCAGTAGGTTCTGGAGTTATGAAGATTCAGATGGGATTATTTTTTTATAAAACCTTTTGTTTAATAACTATTTTAGTGATTAATCTTTCACGAAAAAAATATTTGAATTTTAGATTTCGAATTGAAATTTTCAGATTAGAAAGAATTGTATTAAATAAGTAAAATAATTTTATAAACGCTAATATTTTATTTGCTCAAATTACAATTCTAATTACATGATAATAATTATTATTATAAGACCACTAGTATTAAAATTTATAAAATATAATTTAGTGTTCCATCATGAAAGAAGACTAACCTGCAAATGTATCTGGGAAAACCGCTGTGGAAAATAGTCAACTAAACAATAAATGATCTAATATCTCATTTTGCGTAAATTTAACTCCATTTGCAGCAAAAGTTTTGGCGATTAATGTAACTTGTATACCATTACTAGATTATTAAAAATACTTAATGGATGTGCTGTTGGATAAGAATATTGAATACACACAAACAACCTTCATATGCTGCTTCACATAAATCTGTGTGTTTAGGATGTTTGCATGATGCTTCAACCATATCAAGAAATTTTTGACTTGTAGCTTTTATTAGTCTTTTCATGGCATCCATATCAATAATTCCTTGGTTATCTACCAATTGAGCTTTTGAAAAGTGGCACTGTAGGTAACATTTTAATTTTGGATCATTGGTCATTTCAGCTTTCTTTTCCAATTTATCAACCAATTCTATATCGACACCGCTCTCTTGGATACATACATCATGGAATTGCCTACCCGCGGTTTCCAAATAATTTTCAATTGCTAAAAAGACCGTCTAAAAATTAGGTAGTAATATTTTCTATACAGTATTGAATATTTACCTCCTCCCCTTGACAGTATACTGATGAAACAACACCCAGCAATACTAACGTAATAATAGTCTTCATGATAACAAATTTGTTATAACTTCTTCTTTCAACTTTTATGGTTAAAAAAGATTAATTTATTCTTCTTTATATAGATATTAATATGAAAATATAATTGCAAATCATTCTTTTTAATTTTCTTTTCTGCGGTAAAATTAAATTTCAGCAGGTTATGATATATAATTACGAAGACACAAGTTTGTCCTTTTAATTGTTGTATTAAATACATTCTAATATGAAATTATCTAAACTCAATAGTAATTATCAATAATTAGCACGGTGGAAGACTTATTAATTGATGCTTTAGCATGTATTTATATAATATGCACTTACAATGCAAATAAATTAATAGTAATTAAAGAAAATTCCTAGTAATTGTAAAATATTATGTTTTTTTGAATCAGTTCAATATTTTTCTTCGCCCAATGAACAATTTAGTGTTTTATGGGAGACGATCAATATTTCACTACAAAAGTACTTAAAAATTTTCAGTATATACTTAAGTTATTTTTCATTTATTACATTAAAAAAGAGTACCAACCACCTTACAATGTAATTAGTTAACTTTTAGTAAAACGTTAAAACATTAATTGCGATAAGCAACTTGGAAATTGATAGCGACGAAGATTTCAGCATTGAAGATTTTGATGCATACTATATTGATAATATATTGGCTACGAGCGGATAAGCGCCTGGAAACATCCGCTCGTGTTTAAATATAGTACTTACTGTAATTTTAGTATATCTTCTTCTTCTTAACGTGCCTATCCGTTACCGGATGTTGGCGACCTCTCTCCTATGTATGTGTTGTGCGTTTGTAGTACTATCACACACATAGGGGACCTACTTGTTTAACGCGGGCTCCGAACCGCGGGAAGTGTATACACTTCATCTCCAGAGAGGCTGTTCTAAGCAGATTACACCTCGGTGGTTTGCCATTGCCTTCCGAGGGGAGACGGTGAGAATAAAGTTTTTACTGAGCCCGGAGTCGAACCGGGCATTCAGCATTAGCAGCAACGCACTTAACCGCTTAAGCTGATCACCGTTCTGGTGATATCTACTGACCAAAAATATGGAATTTAGTCGCCAAAAGAAAAACTAAATAATACTGACTAAAATTCAAAATAATACTGACCAAATACTATTTCATACTGATATTTAATGATTTATACTAACCAAAAATATTATTATAGTATAAATTGTGCACTCACTTCTTATTTAAAAAAAAAACTTACCATTAGTTGATAAAAATACTGACCAAATAAATAGAAGTTTTATAATATTGTAATAGTCTTTTTTCCATTTGTATAAATTACAATACTATTACTAACGCAATTATTTTAGGTTTTGTCGCAGGGTTTTATGATATAAATATGTAAATACTATAAAACAGCCACAAGCCTCATACTTACACTTTTCACAGTGAAAGAAAATTAATACCCTGTTATCAATTTGCATTCAAGCATCAATACGAAACAATCGAATAAATCCATTTGGTATCCAGAAAGATTAAAGACGACCTGGAAATCGGAAGATATTATTCTGCCGTATTCCTTGATATATTCGTGTCTTAATCTACAAAATCAAGACTAACCTCCTACATCCATTCATCAGGGTTCTGGAGTCTTACATAATAGAAAGACACTTTCAGGTGAAATGCAGTGAAGAGTGTAGATCTTCGGGGCTTATTCTATCTGAAGTTCCACAGGTCAGTGTACTAGGACCCTTGCTGTATTTACTGTACTCAGCATCTTACTGAGTTACTTACCATCAAGCAGCAACACAGAGACGACTACCTATGAGAATGATATTCTATGATGGCTTCACATCAAAGTCCCCATACTGCGTCCCGTTTATTGAAAGTACACCTTTAAGAAGATTGAAAATTGGTTAAAGGGTTGGCGCATTAAAGCTAACAGTACTAAATCAATACATATTACTTTCACTCTTCGAAGAGCGATATGCCCAACTGCGTCACTCTGTAACATCCCACTCCCTCAAAAATAGGAAGTAAAATATCTTGGACTGCATCTATACCTTTTACAGTATTATTTGGAGCAAATGAAAACAGATTTTGAGCAGATGAAAACAGCAGATAGAGGTTTGCATATCCAAGAAGATGTTCCTGTAACATCTCTTGAAATGCAATATCGGAGATGTCTTCCAAAATACGCATTCTAAATTTTGAAATGGTTGGTTCTTGGTTGTTATTACGCACGTAATTCAATACTTCAGGAATTTTGTCTTGCAATTGACGTTTTACTGAAGATTTAAAGGAACTCAGTAGTAATTAGATGGGATTCAATAGGTACCAGTAAGGAGCCAGACACACTATTTCGATGTCTTCTCCTAGTGTAAGTACACTCTGAAGATTCGAATGCACAGGGGCGTTATCAATGATGAATGTGGGATGTTGAATTCCTTCAGTAGCGCATGTTTCGATTAAATGCCGCAACCACACTTTGCAATCCTCCGCTCTGTAAGAACCACGTCGGTGCTCAAATGCTACAATTCGGGTGGTATTCATTGCTCCAATGCAGTGCAAATTGCTTCCTTTACTTGATGGCATGATTATTCTCGCTCTTTCGCCAAATTTTGATCTACGTTTTCATTTAATCCAAATTGGTTTTCATGTTTTCAAATCTGTTCTCATTTTGCTCCAAATGTACGATATGTCCAAATGTTCCAAATTTGTTTTCACTTGTTTCAAATCTATTTTCATATGCTCCAAATCTATTTTCACTTGCACCAGATCTGTTTTCATTTGCTCAAAATCTGTTTTCAATTGCTCCAAATAATATTGTAAAAGGTATAGACAGACAATTACACTGGATGAAGCACATATGGAATAAACGACTCCAACTAGGCTTTAACTATCGTGAAACTGGCTCATGGGCGCAACTCCCACTGGACGTTGGATAACAAACTTTCGATATACAATTCCAAACCATGTCATATAATGGAGATCTTCAAGTTGCTACTGTCAAAGAAGATATTGTCAACAGGATACAAGCAAACAGAAACAATGAAGAGGCTTATGCAATAGGACCTATCGTAAAGGAGCTTAACTGGGTTAGACTCCATCTGTGGCATTTACCTCCTATTTATAATTAACAATATTAGTACTTATTGTCCTAACAGAGAAATTATGATAATACTTGGAAGTATGTAAACTTTTAAAAAAGTATTATATCAGCAAAACTTTTATATTTAATTTTATTTTTTAACGTAAACGTTAAAATGACGTTCTAAAATACCATTTATTATAAATAGACATAAGTACACCAATTTTAATATTGTAATAATCTTTTTTCTATTTGTATAAATTACAATACTCTTACTAATGCAATTATTTTAGGGTTTGTCGCAGAGTGTTTATGATCTAAATATGTAAATACTGTAAAACAGCTATGTGGCTTTGCTTGAAATTACAATATTAATTGTAATTTGTCACGGTATGTTACATTGTCGTGTGTATTTATAAATTTGCTCTTTTATAAATACTTACTTTGGTTTCTTTATTTTTGTTGAAATGGTTATGTGGCAGGATCGGTATTAATATACTGTAACTATTAATTTTTTTGTGCATTTATTTAGACATTGAAATACATTGAGAATTCTCCGTTTGCTTAATCCAGCGATATCTGTAATATTGTTTCTGTATCGGTGCTTTTATACGTGTAGTACGTGCCGTTTTCCTTTTTCATCGGTAGTTTCCAGAATCAGTAATTTATTGCGTTCGCTTTCATTTGCGTTCGTTTTCGTTATATTAAAAAGTCAAATTATTAGAATCATATATGTTGATTTAAAGGTATCGATAAGTAATTTTGTAAACAAACCAAGAAAAACTATTATAAAGTTATTGAAAGTTTCTATACAAATCAACACTAGCTAAGTATACGAATACATATTATATTGAAAATTTAATGCACTGGACTATTAGAAGTCACTTATTACTTCAATAACAACAAATTCTTTCAAAGTATAGGGTGTCATTGAATGACTGAACTTTAAGGAAGTTTTCCACTACAATAATCAATTAATTCGTGGTTTAGTATGTAGTAAAAAAAACAACCCAAAAATGCCCTAAACACTTTTGAGAACTAAATAAAATGAGCAGTTAAGTATGAATTTTATACTAACAATTTCTTCCTGTTAGGACTAGGAATATTACATGAATATTCCAAAATACTGATATGATCAACATTCTACTACTAATTAAATTGATAATAATAGTTCTGATAAATCTTGTTCTGAAATGATTCTTTAAAAATCTATGGTCACTAGAAATTCAGATGAAAATTCAAATAATAACATCAACTAATATCCAAACGACCACCTCAAAAACCAGCAGAATATTGTTAATAAATTGAAAACCATTAGGAAATGATACCAATTTGTATATACGGAATTGGTTTGCAAACAGTGGATTTTAGGAGGCTCTGTATAATAATAGTTATATGGATTGGAATCGGGAGAACGTGGAAGCCATTGCATAATAGGCCTTACTTTAGTAATCTGTCGATATATATATTTTGCGAGTGGGGCTACACCTCACGGCGTTTCTCGCATCCTATCTTCCACCTTCGGCAGTCTTTCCAGTCCTCCTCTTGGAGTCCTCTTTGCCTCATCGTCTGTTCCATGTCATTCCTCCACGTGCGCTTAGGTCTTCCCCTTTTTCTTCTCTTCGCTGGTAGCCAATGCCGCACCCTATACGGCCATCTCTCTTTCTCCATTCTTCTCATGTGTCCATACCAATTCAGTCTTCTTCCCTCGATCGAGTCCATTATATCTATTGATATTCCCATTTTTTTCTCTAATGATATCATTTCTCACTCTATCCATTAATGTTAACCCACAGCTTCGCCTCCAGAAGTCCATCTCCATCGCCTTTATTTTCCTCTTATTTCTCTCCGATATTTCACAAACCTGTCGATTAATAAGGGATATCGTAACGATTACTGTTAAAAAATTAAAACACGCTCCTGAAGGTTGGCCAGTGATTCAGTTACATACTGTACATTGAACTCAAGGATCCATATTTCCAAACTTAAAACTAATTTTCATTTGATTTTTCAAATTTCTGTTTTCTTAATCATTTCTAAATTTATTTTTAATAATAATAAAATAAAAAAATTATTAAACAATATTCATATTCTTGGGACAATATCTTATCTTGACGTTAAACAATATTTATATATTGCTATGTACCACGGCCACGTCAATAGAAATGATCACGTTTTGATTCAAAGTTTTTTTTTATCTATAAAGATAGCACATGACTTATTTGGTCGAAAGTAAAGGTTTCATCCGACACCAAGAATTTGATTTAACGTCATAAATTTATGTAAAGAAAAAGGTCACGAAACGAGAAAACAAGGTAAATTCAAATGCAACGTTTAATTTTGTTAACATAAAAAGTTTGTTAAAATTGTAAATTAATTTAAGTAGTAATATAAAAATGTAATTAGAAATCAAAAATAATTGTTCAAAACATTAGTTCTAAAAAGGTGTTAAAACGTAGAACTTTTAAAATCAAAGATAAAATCTTTACGTGTAGAACTGCATCGATATTCAATGAACCATAAATGCGAAAAACATTTTCTTCAAAAACTTTACTGGATGATCACAGAAGAGGCTGGTACTTCAAAATAAATCTGAAACATAAAAACTTTATTAAAAATTTTACAAATTATTTTGGCTAAGTACGGACCTGAAAAATTATAACGTCAAATGAATTTGATTTTATTTTCGATAAATGGAAAATCACAATTGCCTTGAAAAGAGAGGTAACTATGGAAAAAACAATGGATTGTGGATTAATAATAAGTTGATTTTGCTTGAAATTGAATGGTGGTGCAATTTATTAGTGTCTCCTAAAAGTAAATAAATATTGATAAAAATCATTTTAAAATCGTATGAAACGTAAAGAT
Source organism: Podabrus alpinus (assembly GCA_932274525.1). NCBI lineage: Eukaryota > Metazoa > Arthropoda > Insecta > Coleoptera > Cantharidae > Podabrus > Podabrus alpinus. The sequence goes on along the minus strand of OW026457.1, from coordinate 57,521,280 downwards.
ATCGTTAAAAGAAAAATTACTTACGTGTTAAAAAGTCAATTTCGTTCAATTTACAAAGTGATGGTGATTATTTTTGAAAAATTAACTACACAGAAAAACGTGGTTGCACTACACAAGAAACCGATCTGAATTCTTATCATTAGGCGAAGGTCATCCTCCAAGTAAAGCGAGCCCGTTGTATGCTGTTAACAACTGGTAACAAGAAATACCCTGTATTCATAAAGGTAAATGCACATTAAAAATTATTCCATAAAAAATTTTAGTGAAAGTTTTTCGTAACTAAAATACGCGTGCGTTAGCCCGTTTAAAGTGTTAGGATTAAGATTTTGTCAATAAATTTAAACATTTCCATTTCAAATTCTCTTTATCTTATTTTCAATTGAACTATTTATAATAAAATTATTATTCCTTTAACAACGAAGCGTAATTTGTTTGTACAACCTGATTTTCCGACGACCAGCAATTTATATTTCAGCGACAACTTGGTCAAGGAAGGGACCCAAATTGAGATTAGGTAAGTCTGTGCTCTCCGAAAATAGTCAAAGCCGAGGTAAAATTCATTTATTGCAATTTGTCAGATTATTTTACAATCATTTTTATTGACGAGGTATTTGTACGTACACTCGTACAAGATATCAACGATACAGAGTGCAAGCCTAGCAAAGCTACGTCGGCACATAGCACTTTTTGGCTAGCCCAACGTGAGGCTAAGTCAGCACACAGCACTTTTTGGCGTCACAACGTGGGACTCGAGTCACCTCGAATAACCTCGTACCGCGAGTAAAATTAGGTCATTATAATTAAATTAATAGATAGGTTAATTACAACGAGAAATTTCATTAAAATTATTCATAACGTTGACATTAAAACTAACAATTTTCTTAAAACTAAAATTAAAAATATTCTTAAAACTAAAATTAAACTACATCAAAACTCACTTAATAACTATTTCCTTAAAATTAATTTGAACAAATATTTAAAACATAAATCAAGATGGCAGAAAAATCTGAAAGGACAATAAGGTATGAAAAGAAAAATCCGGAAGTAGAGGAAGAAGAAACGTCAGAAGAAGGTGTGTCAATAACCGAAGAAGCCACAGGAGGTGAAATGTTAATCCAATTAGATGTTGACGAGACACCTAAGAAAGAGGAAAAGAAAACAGAAATGCAACAAATGATGGAGTTCATGAAAGAAGCTCTTTCAGAAAACACAAAATTAATTATTAAAAACACAGAAGATAAAGCAGAAGAATCCAAGAAGGAATTGAAAGAAATAATACAAGAATTCAAGAAGGAGTTGATAGAAACATTCGACAGAAACTTCGATAAAATTGAAAACGCATTAAAAATTAGGGGGCCATCGATAGCCGAAAAAGTTGTACAGGAAGAAAAGATTAATTTGGTAAAAGAAACGGTAAAGTTGGAAGTCGAAGTTAGTTCAACAACACCAACAAAAAAGTGTCGGTCATACACGATAATAACGCGAAAAACATGCAAACGGCTACAGTTAAAATTCAGAAAATTAAAGTTAAAACTAAAAGGCCAAATAAGAGGTGTACGGACACACAGAAAAATTTTACAAAAAGTTTTACAAAATCAACAGTCAATAATTAAGATTACAAAATATAATAATTTAACAAATAACGGAAAGACATTTACAAATTTAAAATTTAAAAACTTAACAGTTAAATGGGGTAACAAAATAAAATTTACAAAATCAGGGGGTAACAAAAAGTTTACACATAAAAATTTAAATAAAACAAGTAATTATGATAAAATCGGTAAGAAATTAAATTTACAAAAGAAGAATACGAAAAGAAAATACGAAGTGAGTTGGACAAGGAAGTGCGACACAAAGACAGATATTAAAATAAAAGGAAATGGTTACGTTAATGAAGGGATGTTATACAAGCGGAGAAAAATTAAAATTAAAAGAGTTCGTTGGAAGAAAAAGTCATTCTTGCTAGATTATCAATAAGTGGTAGATAAAACATAACAGCGAAACTAAAAATAATTAAAATCAACATCTTACAAAAATTGACCGCTGAGGAAAATAGCAAAGATAAATTCGCTAACGGCGAAACTTAATTAATAAAAACTACAGAATATAATAAGAACTTAAAAATTGACCGCCAATGAAAATAGCATGAAGAAAAACGCCAACGGCGAAAAATAAAATAAAGGAAATAATTAATAACAACTTAAAAATTGAAACCGATCAGAAAAAGAGTAAGTTAACAAGAAAAGAAGACGACAAACACGGATATGACAACTGTAAAAAAAAAAAAATTTAATTTTAAGAACTCGAATAATGACAAAAGAGATCTAAATAGCTTTGTAAATATGATTGGAAGTTATTAGAAAATTACGAGAAAACAGGAATTTACCAAGATGGAAGAATTAATATGAAAAAGATGATACGTTTTAAACAATCAAGAAATTATAAAAAGGATAGTTATTGAGAATTTAATTGACAGATATTTTATTGTAGAATAATTTTGAAAATGAGATTGTAATTGGTCATAGGGAAAATTTTTGAATTTAGATTTTGGGTGAGAAAAACGGGAGTTAAAATAAGTGAGTAGAAAGTTAATTTGAGAAATCAGAAGGAAGTCGATGTTATAAAAAATTTGGTATTCAATATTGAAAATTAAGAAATAAATGGGGGTAAATAAATGAAATGACAAAGATAGATAAATGTATAAATGGATATCCGAATGTACCGAAATGAGAGGGCACGGATGTAAATTTAAATAAATGATTATGAAGTTATAAGAGATAAAGAAAGAGACCAAAAGTAGGTCAAAGAAATAAATGGGGAATTATATAAAAATATTGATTAAAAAGAGATAAAGAATACTAGTAAATAATAAGACAGAATTATGAAAAAAAAATTAATGATTGAAAATTTTATAAGACTGAAAGTAGGAATCACCCAAAGAAATAGGCCAAAAGATGAAAAGATTAGATTAAAATAAAGAGTCAAGTTTTATAAACAGTAAAAGTAGGTAAAATTTTAATAAAGATGTAGAATTTCAATAATTTAAAAATGTTATCGGAAATCTTGGTAGATTATGAGTTATTATAAACAAGTAGGTTAGTTTGAATTTTATAATTAATTAAAGTTGTGTTAAAAGGATTAGTTAGGCATTTTTCGAATAGTTTTACATTATAGTTAGTAGATTTTGAATTTGGTTATTAAACGCCACATTATAAATTTAGTTTGTTCTGTTTTGAAAGAAAAAAAATGTTACATTAGAAATTTAAGTTTGTTTAGGAGTAAAAGCACGTGTGTTAACTATAAAATTCACTACGAAAATAGGTATTTTCGAATAAATTTAAAGTTAAACACAGGGGACAAATGCTATGTACCACGGCCACGTCAATAGAAATGATCACGTTTTGATTCAAAGTTTTTTTTTATCTATAAAGATAGCACATGACTTATTTGGTCGAAAGTAAAGGTTTCATCCGACACCAAGAATTTGATTTAACGTCATAAATTTATGTAAAGAAAAAGGTCACGAAACGAGAAAACAAGGTAAATTCAAATGCAACGTTTAATTTTGTTAACATAAAAAGTTTGTTAAAATTGTAAATTAATTTAAGTAGTAATATAAAAATGTAATTAGAAATCAAAAATAATTGTTCAAAACATTAGTTCTAAAAAGGTGTTAAAACGTAGAACTTTTAAAATCAAAGATAAAATCTTTACGTGTAGAACTGCATCGATATTCAATGAACCATAAATGCGAAAAACATTTTCTTCAAAAACTTTACTGGATGATCACAGAAGAGGCTGGTACTTCAAAATAAATCTGAAACATAAAAACTTTATTAAAAATTTTACAAATTATTTTGGCTAAGTACAGACCTGAAAAATTATAACGTCAAATGAATTTGATTTTATTTTCGATAAATGGAAAATCACAATTGCCTTGAAAAGAGAGGTAACTATGGAAAAAACAATGGATTGTGGATTAATAATAAGTTGATTTTGCTTGAAATTGAATGGTGGTGCAATTTATTAGTGTCTCCTAAAAGTAAATAAATATTGATAAAAATCATTTTAAAATCGTATGAAACGTAAAGATATCGTTAAAAGAAAAATTACTTACGTGTTAAAAAGTCAATTTCGTTCAATTTACAAAGTGATGGTGATTATTTTTGAAAAATTAACTACACAGAAAAACGTGGTTGCACTACACAAGAAACCGATCTGAATTCTTATCATTAGGCGAAGGTCATCCTCCAAGTAAAGCGAGCCGTTGTATGCTGTTAACAACTGGTAACAAGAAATACCCTGTATTCATAAAGGTAAATGCACATTAAAAATTATTCCATAAAAAATTTTAGTGAAAGTTTTTCGTAACTAAAATACGCGTGCGTTAGCCCGTTTAAAGTGTTAGGATTAAGATTTTGTCAATAAATTTAAACATTTCCATTTCAAATTCTCTTTATCTTATTTTCAATTGAACTATTTATAATAAAATTATTATTCCTTTAACAACGAAGCGTAATTTGTTTGTACAACCTGATTTTCCGACGACCAGCAATTTATATTTCAGCGACAACTTGGTCAAGGAAGGGACCCAAATTGAGATTAGGTAAGTCTGTGCTCTCCGAAAATAGTCAAAGCCGAGGTAAAATTCATTTATTGCAATTTGTCAGATTATTTTACAATCATTTTTATTGACGAGGTATTTGTACGTACACTCGTACAAGATATCAACGATACAGAGTGCAAGCCTAGCAAAGCTACGTCGGCACATAGCACTTTTTGGCTAGCCCAACGTGAGGCTAAGTCAGCACACAGCAATATATAATTTAAAAGAAAAGAAGGAAAAGAGATCAGCAGAAAAGATTCTTGAAGGACAACTGAAGGAAAATAATATTTAGCTAAATTAAAAATTTTGGAAAACGGTAATTCCTAGCACTGGCTGCAAATAACTGAGAATACCAGATTCAAATGCACCAAATAAAAATTAAGAAAAATTGTAGTTCACAACGAGCTTACAATTTTAATATGTTCAAAGCATTATAGGATTATGTAAAACGGTCTATATTAAATGCCTAACGTACTTTGTAAAATTGGTTCTTTCTTCCTTAGATAGTCTGTGATGAAATAATAAAGCGTAGAGCAGTAATCAATATTACAGAGTAGCAAACTTTGGGCCGGGTTCCACTTGGCTTGGGTAGGAAGAAAGAGCTTGCACCTATACAGGAACTTAATTTTCATGTAGCCAACACTACAGATTTTGTTGAAATAGGCGTCAAAGTCTAAGCCCGAGTCCCATCTAACTCCAAGATCTTTAACCTTGTAACTGAGGTTGATCACGTTGTTATTCAACAGGGCACCATTCCATCGTGTTCCTTCAGCAACAATACGGCAGCGAGAGTTGCCCATGCAGCGACATACTGTTTTGCAGGGATTAAGTAGCAACCCGTTAGTAGTGGGCCAGCATAGTACCAATTATGAATTGTGATTAAAGTTATCATCGACTTCATTAATGAATAATGGATTACAAGAATTATTTCAAAGAGAAGAGGACCAAGTAGACTATCTTCCACATGACGACAGTTTCCTAATAAGAAGCTCATGGTTGATTACGCCAAATGTGTTGTTATATAGTCGAGGAGAGCCATAACTATAACTTTGATATTTACATACATACTACATACATAAATATATCACTTAATCAAAGCAGTAGCGGTATTGAAAGCAGTACGAAAACTAGATTGTATGACGGGAAGGACGCCAATGAGCTCAATATACTCAAACAATTGACGTTAGACGAAAAATTTGATAACTTTTGAAAGAGATGGTAAGATTCTGATGGGTCTTCAATAATAGAAACTATAAACTTTATCGATCTTAGAAGAATTAATAATAAAGGGCCTCTTCCATACATCAGGCGGTAGTGTGCGTTGATCTCTCCAAACAGTGGTTGATTAAATGAGTGAGTATGTCCAGGCAAAACGATAGGGACAGTTTAAGGATTCTAAAAGTGATTCCATTAATACCAATTACATTAAATTTTTGCCTTAGAATAGCTGTAGCAACATCCTCAGGACTCACCGTATGTAAAGTCAGTTGACTATAGTGACTAGGAGTCGACCGCATTAGATATGCTGCACGAGGACGAGCTATTCGATATTCGCGTGCAAGCAACACTTCTTCGGGCAACCACTTGGATGGGTGACCGACTTACAAAATGAACTGCGGTCGGCCGTGTTTCGGAGGACACGTTAAGCCGGCGGTCCCCCTGACTTGTTAGGGTCAATAACAACAAGTTAGGGTCACAGAAAAATTCGCCTCCACCCTCATCGACTGTGCAACGCTTAATCGGACCCTCGTCGTACGCTAAGCTGGTGACCTACGATGACAGTGGCCCGCGGGACTCTGGAAGAACCGGGTGCTTATACCGGGACTCATTGAGAAACCGGGGTCGCGGCCAGAGGTGGGGGGGTGTCTTGGTGGCGTAAAAGGGCTGTTCAAAAAAGCGGCTCAGCACAAGGCGCCTGGGCGCTGCTGAGTTGCTGGCGATGCACAGCTGGATGCGAACGGGGCACAATAGGCTTAAGCTTCAGTGCAGTGGTGGAAAGCACACCCGCTAACAAATAATAAAAAAAATAGTGACTAGGAGATCGCAACCATGAGTAAATTAATCTCTCCTTAGAATCACCTTTTCTTTGCCATTTTTTTCTGAATTTCGCGTTTCAATTCAATTCGTGATCGTATCTCATACTCTTGTTTTTATTCATTTCATTTGAAAATCTTCCATAACTTTCAAATTTATTCCGTTTTTAAATTTTATATTCTTCCAGTTTTTCTTATTCACTTCCCTAATATTAGTTTCTGAATTTTTGCTAACACTAAATTTTATTAATTTACGTTTTGTTTCTAAATGTTAATCTAATGATAATACTTTTCTTTTTTTTTGCAAAATTCAAATTTTCATTTAATTCTTCTATTTACAATTAATCAGTAGGCTTCCAGTTAAAATTTACACTATTCTTCCGTTTAATATTTCAGTTATTTATCTATTGTTTTGCTCTATTATGTATGTGTTTATTAAACTTTTTTTTATCTTAGAAGATATTATCCATCATTTAAATGGATATTATCTAACCATCATAAAATTCCCCCATTTCATAATTATAAAAAATTATAAAAAGATTTTATCTATTTTAAAACTATTATCGAGGAAAAGACTCGAAAAAAGTTAAAATATGTTTTACAAGTTTTAAAAATTTAGTTAAGTAGACGAGAGTTTCCCAACCAACAGTGAATACAATAATTATTATTGTTTCAAGACCGCATGCAGAATTATTATGAATTAAAATATAACCAAATAATTAATGGAATATAATTATAGCTCTTTCAATCTTATACACGACTTTTCAATCGCGATATTGGTATAATCAGATAATAAAATATTATATTGTCATGTTTTTTAAAAATTTGAAATTGAAGATTTTGAAAATTTTATTTATTTTGAATAAAAATTTTTGTAACTTATTTTATATTGTGTTGATAATATAATGATGGGGAAGAGTCACTCACTCCGGGACGATCCAACTTGATGGACGTGAGTCGAGTCACGCTGAGGTAATGAATTTTGAGGAAACAATTTGATTTTGACCTGATTGAAAGGAAGAAATTACGTTAAATTTATTGATGAAAAATAGTGTGCTGGAAGATAAATTAATTTGGAAATTAAGCCGAATAGCACAGAAATATATTAGTCTTACTAATTTTTCGATTTACAATAACACCTTCGGCGATCCAAATATAAAATAAAAACATGTTCTATGTTAAAACTGGTTTTTAATGCCTTGTCCAAATCTACGATCAAAACTACGAACATTCCTGCGAGTGTTCCTGCGAACCGTTCGCTTAAGAGCCCCCGCAGACTGCAGACTAAACTATCGGCCGATAGTTAGTCGGCGTCATAATCAGTATGAAGCTGTATGCAAGTGCGCAAATTATAACGATTCGGTATCGGCAGACACTTGCATACCGCTTCATACTGATTAAGAAACCGACTAACTATCGGCCGATAGAAAGTCTGCAGTCTGCGGGGGCTCTAAAAGTTGCGAGCTTTTCGATAACCGTCGAAAATGATGGGAAAATGACTCTTAAAAACCCAGGGATCTGCGAACAAATAAGGTAGGTGCGACAAATAAGGCCCGGCATGTAATAAGGCCCATACATAAATTTGGAGACACCCGTAATTGTAAGAATCTTAAATGCCGTCATAACATTTCGTATTAGTACGGACTATCAACCCATAAGTGGCGCTGGCAGGAAATATTTCATTTGTAACCATGAAATATTATTGAAATCACAACGACGAGTTTGATGAGTGTTTTGTAAAATTACGTCGGAAAAGTGTGTTAATTTTCAACAGTTACAAACATATTTCGGAACTGTGTTTTATACAAATTGTAAGTACAGTTTTTATGTATTATTGGGTAAAAAAATTGTCATCTAATTAGAGATGGTTAATGATTTTTTTTTAATATAACCTAAATTGCCGCATGCAAGACATAAGACCCTTACTTGTTGATACGCGGGCCTTATTTCTTACCGCTCAGTCCTTACTTCTGATGATGGATAACAAGTTTTTTTTGTGTATGTAGGTTTACATTATGGGTAAAATTTGCCGCAATATTCGTGCCAAGTGGGATGAAAACGCATTGAATAATGCTGTGAAAGCTATCGAGCGTGGGTTATCACAACAAAAAGCTGCGACTAAATATGGAATACCCAGACGTACTATCAGAAATCACCTCAAAAGTGGCAAAACTACAAGAAAATTGGGAAGGGGATCAATTCTGACTCATAGACAAGAAGAAGATCTTGTAGCCAGAATTACAAGGCTAGCCGAAGTTGGATATCCCATTACTCCGCAAATAATGCGACATCAAGTCTTTCAATTTGTGCAGTTGAATTATATAAAACACAACTTTAATTGTGATCGGGAACTTGCTGGACGTGGATGGTACAAATTATTTATGAAAAGGAATCCAGAATTAGCGAAACGTAAAGCCCAAAATATGAATCCAGCTCGGGCACAAAAATTGAATAATTTTATAGTTGGAGACTATTTCAAAAAATGAGAAGAAGTTTTGGATTCCTTGGACTTCAAAAACAAACCAGAACGAATATATAATATGGATGAAAAGGGGTGCAGGCTTACAATACATCACCAGCAATCAGTTTTAGCCCGTAAAGGTGTAAAGCGCTTACATCTCATTGCACCTGAACACGCCGAAAATGTTACCGTTGTGGGATGCGTTTCAGCGAGTGGAAGTCTGATACCACCTATGATACTATTTAAGGGTAAACGATTAAAGCCGGAATTTGAAGACAATTTACCGGCTGGTACATTAGTCAAAATGGCTCCAAAGGGAAGCATGACGACTACGCTATTTGTACAATTTATTCAACATTTATCAAAATTTAAAATTGCCGGACCAATTCTTCTGGTCTTTGACGGTGCTGCCTCGCATCTTGACTACGCAATTGTGGAAGAAGCGGATAGACATGACATAACACTGTTATGTCTTCCAAGTAACACAACCCACGAGTTGCAGCCCTTGGATAAATCGGTTTATAGGTCTTTCGAGGCGCATTGGGACCAAGAAGTTTTGAGATTTTGGGGAAGCCACCCTGATAGAAAAATAACTAAACCAAGGTTTAATTTAATCTTTTCTAAAGTATGGTCTCGATGTATGAGGAACGAAAACATTGTGAACGGGTTTCGCGCAACTGGTTTATACCCATATGATGAATCTGCAATTCCTATCGAAGCATTTGCACCTAGTATGCTGACTGAACGTCCTAAACCGAAGCCTGAAACACCAAGTGAATATTCCAGCGACGATGAAATTCCATTAATTAATTTAGAGAAGAGGTCAAAAGAAGACGATTCTGAAAAGAAATTGGACACCTCTTTTCAAGAAATAATGGAAACGCCAGATTTGACACGAGCGAAGGAGAAAATCACACGCAGAAAGGCCATTAACTACAAAGCTGAGGTAGTAAAAAGAAGTGTATTTGATGAATATGCTAAAAAAGCTATTGAAAAACCTAAAGATACTACTACAGTCAAAAATAAGACTTCAATGCCATTGTCTTCCAAGACATCGGCTTCGAAGCCATCGACTTTGACTTCCATTCCATTGAATTTGCAGACATCGACTTCGAAGCCTTCTGAAGGAGCTGATTGGTATTGCCCGCTACGCCAGGAAATATCTGAAAAAGACATGAGAAGTTGCATTAAGTGCTCAATCTGGGCACATGATGAATGTTTGGGCTTCACACCATTAGATAACGATCCATATATTTGCAACGTCTGCGGAAAGTAGCCGGGCCTTATAATATCCAGGGGTAGAAATAAGGCCCATCTACCATGATAAAGTAAAAATTTTTTTTCAGCGTGTTTTTTAACTTTTTTTTATCTGAACTTTTTTGTAGTATTAGTAAAGATATTAATATACGTTACTGTATTAAATTTTTGTTTATTTGGTATGCTTGAACAAAAATATAAATTATTTTCTCTTAGCCAGGCCTTATTTGTCGCACCTACCTTAGTGGGAGTAAACTACTATCTTTACAATGGACACCGTCAAGAAGTGTTAAATTGTTCAGTTTTTTCAAATTTTTATTGTGGTGTAATCGCCCCAATCAGATTTTAAAAATTAGACACTTTTAAATTTTAAACAAATGTTAAAGGGCTCCAATTTATTGTTCCAAAATTGAAAAATATACATTCTTGTTTGAATTGTAACGAAATAGTAGATTGATTATCTTAATTTCTTAAATTATACCGGGTGGCCATTCATCATCGTGCATATAAGGGAATTTACATGGTAAATCTGTTGGTGTAAGATTCTTACTTTATGATAATAATGAATATTTGTTTGAAAATTAATATTTTTATATTTCTTAATAATTAAAAGTAATGAAAATTTTAAGGTTAATGCTAACTTATATACTGCCATGTGTTGCTACTGTTTAAGCTCAAAATTTAACTTATATAGCGGGGAACCAACTGGCACTTAATTATTAATGCTCCGACCAGCTATGCATGAGACTCAATAAATTTTTGGGTCGAAACTTGGGTTCATTTAAATCAATCGAAACACTCATATACGTCACCTTAATTGTGATCTTTCTTATAAAGATTATTTAAATAAATGGAAAATTGCATCTGTTTTCTCCTCGATCTATTACTGCTATAAATGAAATTAAACTCATACGCTATTAAAATGAAAAACAATGGAATTTATTTAACATAATAAAAATTTTAAAGACAAATATTGGTTTTTCTTAAAATTAAACAAATTAAATTTTACAAGTAGATATTTGTAATTAAATTCCCCAAAGTTTATGCGCGACCGAATTTTAAACGGAAAACGATTCGTCTATTTTTCGAATAGAAAGTGCGACACACAAAAAAACCTCTTACCGGAGTATATCGTTCTTCAGTAATTCTCTGATGCGGCCGTTGTCGTATGTGGAGCGTGAGTGTTGTCGTAGACAAAAACAGCTTCTGATCTCGAACCAAACAAACCAGGCAGGAATGACCAGTGAATAAATCTCTTTCTTCGGATCGTACAATTAATAATCGGTAAGTAAACCGAATGCTTTTATCCAATATTTCAATTAAAATCACCATCGAAACATAACCATAAAATTATTTTCAGTGGTTCCAAAAATTTTCACAATAACTTAATTTCACTTTTCCAAAATAATATCAAAGTGCTAACCATCAAATACTAACACCTTCCAATTATTACTATCTTCGAAATTATAAGTACGTCTTCCGTTATTGAAGACTGACTCCAAAAATTTTAAATAAATTCTCAAACTATTTTAATTATAACTTTACGTCTGTTCTCTCCAACATCTAACTAGAGAGTCCTTAAATCCATAAACTAATTTTCCAATTAAACAGCGCGTCTGTACTCCACGACCGCTGGCTTGAGAGTCCCTTACGCTCCGTTATCATTATCCAAAAATCCCACCAATTCTCACTCGCGCATGCATTAATGTCACGAATCGTCACTTTATTTTAATTTACACAAAATCCTAAATTAACAAATAAATAAAATAAATTCAATTTCTTTCCTATTATTTTTTAATGAGCCAAACAACTACCAATACTTATCTCTCACAACTTCATTTTATCTTTCAGATCTTAACAGCGTTTTGCATCTTCATAGACAAGTGAGGCAGAGCAGTCAATCAATCCTTCAATCAAGGAAAACTAAGACACAATTTAGTAATCACCTGTTATGGTCTAATATTTAGTTAATAAAAATTATGAGTGTTTCAATAATTGACCCAATTGCATCAGACCACCCCCTATGATAAACAGAACACGACAATACATAAATTATTTCTTCTACAATAAGAATTATATCAAGTGAAAAGGATTTGTGAAATTTTCCAGATTTTGTTTGTTGATATTTTCACGAATTCCTTTAAATGTAAACCGATAATATATAGCTACCACTTGTATAATATTTATTTAATAAGTATTGAAATAATGTAATACTATACAAAGGGAATATTATATAAGGTGACGCGTTAGTTTGTAATGTTGATGATGTGTTTACCAATATTTACACATCTTAAATGTATTTAAATAATAAATAGGATCTTATGTGAACTTCTTTAGCATTAAAATATTACAATTTTATTGAAATATTTACATAACGTACTTAAATAATTTAATTTATTTGTTGAATTGATTTTATAACTTGCAGAAATTAATATAATAAATATTTTTTTTAAATACCTAAGTTAATGAAATGTTATATGGTTTTATTTTTAAATATTGTATCTGTCCGATGAGCTAATATTAGCTATAGCAAAAAAAAATTTCAGGATTGTTGTATCACGAACAATTAGCATTTCGTAATTATTGATTATAATATATATTTATGTAAGTTTTCATTAACTTGGTTATTTAAAAAATACTAGATTTAAATTATTTGTACAACATAACTGAAATATACTATGTAAGTATAATACATATTGAATATTGCCTAACTACTGCTTAACTCGGACTCAGAACCTCCAAAAGTGTATACACTTCATCTCCAGAGAGGCTGTACCAGGCAGATTACACCTGGATGGTTTACTATTGCCTTCCGAGGGAAGACGGTCAGAATAAAATTTTACTGATCTCGGAGTCGAAACAGGTAATCAGCATTAGCAGTAACGCACTTAACCGCTTAAACTGATTGAACCGTCTCTTTCGCCTAGTATAGACTTTTATTCCAGACTTTGTTTATACGAGTTTTTTCCCATATATATTTTTTATTCATCTGCGAGAGTTGTATGATAAGTAACTAGCCTTGGCAAGAAAAAAACATTTTTATGTGTAAAATTTATTTTATTTTTCAACGTAATCACCTTTCAGTTCGATACACTTAGTGCAACGTTTTTCTATCTTTTGTATCCCCTCTAAAAAATACGTGTTCGTTTCAGTAATAACCTCATCGGTAGAGCCATATTTTTTCCGCCGAGCCATTTTTTCCAATTTGGAAATAGGAAATAATCGCTGGGTGCTAAATCTGACGCATATGCTGAATCCGGAAGCAATTCGTATCCTAACTCATGGAAATTTGCCATAGTGTTGACGTAAGTGCGCACGCATGAATTGTCTTGATGGAAGAGAATTTATTTCTTCACCAAATGTGGATGTTTTTCTTTTACAGCTTGGTGGCAACGGTCCAAGTAGTTGACATAATACTATCCATTAATTGTTTTGTCCTTTTCAAGGTAATCGACGTGAATTATGTGGCGTACATCCCAAAACACTGTAGCCATGACTTTGTTCGCCGGTAAAGTCGCCTTAGCCTTATTTGGCGCAGATTCGCCACGGAAAACTCACTGTTTGGACTGTTCTTGGTCCTAACGTGCTGTGATGAATCCACGTTTTGTCAACAGTTATGCACCGACGCCAAAAATCATTCCTATTGCGTTTTAACATCCGCCAAACATTCCTTTGGGGTTGACACACGTGCGAGGGGTTGTTCACTTCAATAATCTTGTGTACAAAATATCAATAAAAGTAAATTAATGGCAAGGGCATTAATGGAGAAATAGATAGTTAAACAAATCCATTCCATGTCGTCTCGAGCTAAAGGCTCTGAATTTTGCTTATAGTAATAAAAAATTTAAAAAGAGGATTGGACACTCCATCGCCGTGGAATGTTTTCCCGTCATACCAGACGTGAAAAACAAACGTAGCATTCCTTAATCCTAAACTAGAACTGATTGAATACTTAAAATCTTGTTTGTGGCTTCTTCTCATTTGTATAACATACAAATTAATTTCAAATACGTATTTTAAATACATATATTGGAGATACGACTGCCCAGCGCTTTCTGACCACCTCCGTTCTCTAGCTCAAATCGTTACTTTTGCGAATGTTAAAGGCATAATGTTAGGATTACAAGTAAAAGTACAGCTTGTGGATATAATTCAATTTTAAAATTTGAGGTGTAAACCGAACTTTACGGCTCTTAACGATCCGAAAGATAACGTTTTGGATTAGAGAATAGGGGTGATATTATCTTTGTCGTGAAGTGAATTTTCCTTGCTTAAGATACACTTTGTCTTATTTATCTTTATTTTCAATTCGTATTGATCACAAACGGCAGATACTCTAATTATTAACATTTGAATATATTTACTGTCAGATGCCAAAATAAAAGTCACATCCGCATATCATTTTTGCGAATCATTCTTCTGTTGACGTTTATTCCCACTAATCCATCTTATAATATTTCTCTAAAAAATTGGTTCAGAATATAAGTTGAAGAGCAAAGGAGAGATGATGCATCCTTGACATAGGCTTCTTTTTATCTCTACTCCTACGGTTAATAGGTTTCCGCCATTTGTCATCAATTCCAATTATTTCACTTTGATACATTGGTCTATTTTGGGATTGAAACAAATGTGGACTTCAATCAGTCTGGTAAAATTTTTAATATTTCGGCATTGCTAATTCTTCTACCCACGTTAGGATTTTCTCTATCTTATTTGCTTTACTGATATCGCATTAATTGCAGATTTATTCTGAATGCCCAAGTCTTACTAATTTCCTACGAAATCATTCCGCATTCTTCTCTTTCTATTTGTTAATCTATTCGCTGCTTAGTTTCCTTTACTATTTTTTGCATTAATTTTTTCTTTCACTATGTATCCCTCACAGGTTCTGTCAGATTTTCATTCCACTGTGCATCTTTTTTTAAATAACCCATCATCATTACTCCGCATACTGCTTTTTCAATAAACTGTCTTCTTATATACATACAATAAATTTCATATATTTCAACTTTCTGTTAAGTCTTTTGTTACAATTTTTATTCATCTGTTCATATTTGTTTAAAATATATAATAACGAGAGTTTTTCAAGCTGAAAATTTGGACTTTAGACTGATTGTCTGAATGTAGAGTGAGCATTAACTTTTTAAAAGCTGAAAAGGTATGTAAAATATAATTTCAGTTTTATTAATTTTTAGTACTTAATCTTTGAAACTTGAATTTCTGCAGTTTCAATTTTTTATATTTTGAATTCTAGAAGAAAAATGATTTGCTTTCCTCATTCTATTTGTCAACATTCCATATAATGATTGCCTGCTACAGAAACCAAGAAATGAAAACTGAAAGTCCTGAAAACTAGATAAAATTTTTTTTTTGATTTGTTAAAGTTAGGTTTTCAAGACAAGCGTGTTGATTTTATTAATTTGTTTATTATTTTTGATGTAAATAGTTTTCTTAGTAAGTTATGGTATCAAAATAGTTTTGAAAAGTTTAGTTGTCGGTTAGTTAATAAGTGTTGCGTATCGTATTAATTATAAAAATTAGGTACATATTTTAAGAGAATCTTGAAACCCCTTAACTGTTATTTAATAAACATCGTTTAAGCTGACAAAAAGGATAAAAAATAGATAATCTGCGCGTTGTCAACAGTTCCCATTGGACAAAGTGTGCTTTCTCCGCCAATCCTGGCGCGGGCCGGTCTCGAGAGAACGTCGCGGCGCACATCGGTGTAAAGCTGAGTCGACACATTTCGGCATCGAACGTCCACCGGTTACGGAGACGTCGACAGTTTGCGTGCGGACGAAATCCTGTAACAACGTTTGAAAGTTGACGCAAGAATTTAATTCGCGAACATTATAATGACTATTATTTAGTTGACACGCAAATCTGTTGTCGTCCATGAACCATAACAAGACAAAATTATTATTAAATATAGTTTAGCAGTTTTTGCTAGGAAAAAATAATTGTTTAATGAGTAGATTTTGGCACGTGGATTTGCGCTCCTGCGACATGTGCTGACTAACTATGAAGATGCGTGCCACAACATGCTGCGTTCTACTCGTCACGCTCTTCTACAATGGTACGTGATGTTTTATAATAAAAAAAAACACTTGCTTAAATTGTCTTTGAAACATCTTCTGCTCTATTTTCCACTTATCACATTACGGATCGGATCGTTTTAAATCCAGTTTTAATCTCGGAAACTGCAAATTTATCGCGTTGAGTAGATTAAGCTTCTCGTAATGCTGGAGAATGCTTTGGGTTCTTAATAAAAATTTAGAGCTTCCACTGGTATTGTAGAATTTTTTACTTATATATCTCTTTCAATTATTTAAATTTCACCGTTCGTATTTTTAGCGCCCATTTTAAATTAACATTTTATAAAAAGGTACAATGACGAATGAGATGATAAAACTAATACCCTAAATAGCGATGCCAATTTTTGAATGCTCACTACTCGAAAAATACACATCATTTTCGGCAAATAGGTGTGTATACCGTTTAACATTTAATTATGCTGCATAGATTAGTGGGTATTACATACTCTAAGCTGGTTCTGTTTGGTCAGGATTACTCGTATTACCAAATTGTTACCCAGGAATTTATATAGGGAAAGCGTTTGTATACAACAATAAAGCGATTATTGTCAAACAAAAAAAGGAGCAATATTCATATGCATGCGATTACCGGAAATTTGTTTTATTTAGAAAAACACGAAAAAATTAAACTAGCGGAAAGCGCACGAGATAATTTAAAATTTGCAAATTGCTACTCTATTGAATGCGATTACTTGGCGCATTTTGAATCCGTAAAAAGTTGTACTCGCTGGTGTAATCACTCCTAAGTTAGTTTACTCGTCTGTTAAGGACCCAGATAAGCGTCGAAATATAACTCATTATGTCCAGTTTATGACAGGGATGCGCCTAAATCTACGTGTTTTAGAAACAAGGTTGGAACACTAGCGTGTTTTAGCTCTATTAAACCCTTATCAGCAAGCCGAATTATAATGTAAGGGTAAAACTGTGATGAATAGATTTTATGTACTGCATCGTACTTAACTTTTCAATGCATCTTAAATTATATCACGAAATATTACTTGAAAATAAAATATATAAGCAATTAATTGTGAAATTCCTCAAAGTTCCAGGTGGCAGAATATTTTTTGGCACTAATTAAATATAAA
The DNA here is from genome assembly GCA_932274525.1 of Podabrus alpinus. Lineage (NCBI taxonomy): Eukaryota > Metazoa > Arthropoda > Insecta > Coleoptera > Cantharidae > Podabrus > Podabrus alpinus. Next base: position 57,503,743 of record OW026457.1, on the reverse strand, counting down.
TTAAAAGTTTATTATTATGCATAATATTAATAACAGTAACTATTTGCTACTATGAAATTTAATTACTGTTACAATATTGTATTACCCTCTCGCGTTTTTCATATTAATATAAAGTTACTAGTTATTAGTAATTTACTTCATAATTAATAAATGCTTCAAATTGCTTCCTATATTATAAACTCAATGTACACCGTTTTAATCAATTTACATCGATTTGTAATTATTTTTTCATTAAAGTTTTTCCTACAATATATTGCTAATAGAAATTGGAATTTTAATATCCTAGTCAAATTAATTAATCACTATCACATTAATTCAGGATACGCCCATCTGATGCATTAGCTTTTATTTTCAAGATCAATTTAAATCAAATTATTTTAGTGTTAAATTTTTAATTTATTAAGAGGTTTCTAATCTTAGCATCAGGGTATTAAAGAAATTAATCATTGCAAAATTAATTACTCAAATTGACAAACGATACTATAAATTTAGTATTTTATAGATTTTTCATTTTGATTTTTTTAATATACATATAAATTGGAATCATTAGTAAACAAGATCTATTACTGTGTTATTATTTTCATTCCAAGAGATTTTTATTTTTGTTTTTATTGTTAAAATTTACATTTAATTAAATTAATGATCTGTGAGTTAACATTGAACAATTCAATATTAAACTTATTTGGAAATAATTATTAATAACGTAACATTCATAGCATAATATTAAAATAATTTATAATTTCCCTTTACGTATCAATACTAGAAACTTGTGTGTTGGAACCAAGAAGACTTGAAACCGTCTAAAAGTACCAATAAGATATAATCTAGTATATACATTTTTGATAATGATTTAAAAGCAAGCAATTTTATACGTACAAGATTTATACCTATTTGCAAGTTTCAATGAATGTGGACAGCCAAATCTATTCAGTAACCGCAAAATTACTTTGCAACGTATCAAGGAAAAGTAGACAAAGTCAAAAGAGTTTATTTTCTACGACTGTGTGGAAAGTGGACTTTCCAGTTGCTATTTGAGTGCAGAAAGTGGGCATTTCCGCTTACGGAAAGTAACATCGAGTATTCCGATTGGTTAAAAATACAGGAAAACTTTATGTAAATTTTATAACTTTGCAATCTTTGTCGGAGTGCAATCAATCTCACTGTCGTCATCGCTACTTTCGATCATTATATTTATGTCCTTTCTATCCTATTTTTATGATAATTTCATGATAAATTTATAAGGTGAAATTTAAAATTAACAAAAAGTCGAGTAAGAATGAGGAAATTGAGTACTTTTGTTATTTTCTATCTAGTTCTCAGCTCTGTTTTTGTAGAATATTGAATTCTTGACAAAATTGTATCTAATACATTTGTTCATATTTTATATTGTTATTGCAGAGTTTTGAGTGAAAGATCAAAGAATACTTGTACAATAAATTAAGTTGACAGAATGCTTGGGCCACTGAGATCGGTACATTAGCTTATGAGGCACTTTTATGGACAAACAACGCAAAGGAAATTTGTTTATACCATAATAATTAAATAATAAAGTTATTTTTTTAAAAATATAACCTAGTTAATGGAAACTTACTTGAAAACCTTAATAATTATAGATATAGATTTTAAATGTCATTATTTAAATGTCATTCAGGCTTCAAAATATCAAAAGAATTCTTTATTCTAAAAAATGTATTTTATGATAAGATTTTGTTTTTTTGACTTATGTTTTTAAATGTTATACGGTCTGACGAGTTTTAAAGAGAGTGAAATAAATACTGAAAAAATTAGTATTTTACAATTAGGGTGTTCAAGTAAGTTTTCATTAACTTCATTATGTTATTATATTTTCAACAAGGTATAAAATCAATTCATTAAATATAATAATTAAAAACTCAAAAACACATTTTTCGCGGTAGCATTAAGTTAACTTCTAAAGAAGTCACTATCCAATAATACTCCATTCCATTATGAAAATATCTTTAATGTCTATAGTATTATAATAGTATATTATATATCAAGGTTGTGAAGGCCGTCATTATTGCCCTAGCGCCAAGATTATATTCCGAGGTGCTTTGCACCGAGGAATATAAGGCGCGGAGGCAATAATGGTCTTCACAACCGTGGTTTATATACGATTTTTTCCACTACTAGATTTATTACCATTTTTTAAAATTCTTTTTAACAAAAAAATTTTCAAATTTAAAATATTTATTTCAAATGACAGTTTTGTTTTGTTGATGTGACAAATTTAGGTTAATAAAATAAATCGCGGTTCGTCAAATTAACAATGGATGGCGCTGTCACTTGCTGTCACACTTAATTCGATTATAATGAATTTTTAAAATTAAATTAATGTATTAAAAAAGCGTTTTAAATAGTTTAAATACAATTAATTAGCATTTCTTGGTTATTCTAAATCATTTAATAACAACATTTTTCTTTAAAATAGTCGCCAAGTTATCAAAAAATGTCATTTTGTTCATTATTAACCTTGGTTAATAATGGAAAAATTATTCACCACTAGTCGAAAACGTGTCACTTCTTGAGCAACTAACCTAAGTAAAAATGATAGCCTATATGACTAGTAGTGGAAAAAATATAATATTGAAATTTGTATAGTTATAATTTATATTACTAATTAATATATTATTATGCTATATCCTTATTTTTGCATTGTGACGAAAAATGACTTGTGATTGTTTTAAACATTTTTATAAAGTAATACTTGTAATACTAAAAGGTTAATAGGGGGCCTATCGGCCGCAATGGCCGCCTGGTGCTGCAATGTTTTGGAAATCCTTTTCTACGCGCGATGATTTATAAAAAAAAACTTTTGGTTTGAATACAATTTAAAAAAATTACTCTTTATGCACATCTATGCGAAGAGCCAGAAATATACGGACCTTAAACCTTAACATCGGATGAGAAATATAGGTAGAATAGCATGCACAAACTTTTAACATATAGACTTAAACATAATTATAGATAAATACGTAGACATAGATACATAGATAATGTCTTTGATTTATTATGTTTATTATGATTATTAAAACTAATTAACTGAATAAATCCATAATTTTTTTAAAATTTCTAATTCTAAAAGGTCCATATTATATAATAATATATCAAATCAAATACTTATAATGATGGGATTTAAAAACTAAAGATAAAACGACAATTTATCAAAAAAATCATCTAAATGCTAAAATATTAGAATTTGAACTGGAAGTTTGATACGATATACATACATACCAAGAAATGCTTTTCAAAGGCAACTTTTTGAAAGACTTTTATTTACCCTATCTCCGCCTTTTTATAATAAAAAAAAAATTTTTACTTTGAAGAGGTAAAACAAAATTAGGGAAACGGTATGAAGTACGTGATATTGATGTAATAGCAAGCACAAGCGGCGCTCCGGCAGCCCTTAGTCATTTAGTAGGCGTTTGCCTTAGTTGTGCGGCCTAAAGGCCGCACTGATGTGAGAGGAGATCAATTTAGCGTTACAAACAGATAAATAAAGGCTACACTGTTTTAATAGTGATATTGAAGTATAGCTATATAATAAATAATAAAATGGCAATACAGCTCTATAAAATTCTTCTTCTTCTTCATACGATATATAGACATTGTGTAGAAAGCTTATGTATATACTATAAATAGTGTATATACTAAACATATAAATTTATTGATCTAAGTTTCCAGGGTTTTCATAAATAATTTCCAAAATTTTATATTTAGCAGATTTTATAATATTTTATGCAAAAGTCCTCAGAATTCCCATAAAACTAACGGAAAGGATAAATACCTGAACATCAATCTCTCGTAATTAGTTAAAAAAGGTTCGGCAACAATTAGATTGACAAATGGAATTAAGCCTCAAGCAAGGTCGTACAATGTCTTGCTCATAATTAAGTTGTTCAATTTAGTGTTTTAAGAATTCTAGAATTTTGTATGATCAATGTCTTAATAACTTTTTTCCGTTAAGTTGGGTCCTCATCTGAGCAATTTTTATGCGCACGAAAGCCGTGCGGAGCCAGAAAAAAGTGTGCGGCACGAAATCTGTGCACTTAAATTCGTACAATAAAAATTACGCACACCTTTTTCTGACTCCGCACGGCCTTTGTGCGCGCAAAAAAACTCAGATGGGGACGCAGCTTTACATTCTGATTTCTATTGCACTACCATACAAACAAACAAGCTAGTAACTCGAGTTACTAGAAGTTTATTTGGTTGCATACCATACTTTACTTAACGCGCTGTGTAGGTTTTCAGTTTTTAAATATAATGCTTTCACATGCATTTCAATGCATTTCACATAACATGTTTTTATTGTAATTCAAAATGTTTTCTTCTTTTTGTACTTTTCATCAAAAGTATGTTTTAAAAATATTTAATATTTCGTGGCCACCCCTCTTTGCTTTGCTTTTCTCTTTGCAATTTTCGATAGTTTGCCTAGAAATATCCTCATACCATGCTTGTTTTAAAGCATTTCTCAGTTCCTGGTTAGTCTGTGGTTTCTCTATTTGTTCTTATCCTCAAGAATAGCCCATAAATTTTCTATAGGGTTCAGATCCGGCGAATTTCCTGGCCACGGTGACGAAATAATCCCTTTTTCTGTTTTAAAATTAGTTATCTGAAAGAAACGTTGTATTTATTTGACACTGTATAATAAATATTTCGTAGATAACAGTTTAAGCAAACACCTTGAACGATTACTCACCCTTTTAGCCCTATAGCATGGAGCTGAGTTATCCTGAAAAATGCACTATGACACCCTGGCGAAGTACTCATTAATGGATAGAAGCAAACAGTTCATTAAAATTATTTTGTAGTCAACTGCCTTGATTGTTCCCTCCACAAAATGAAGTTTTCCTATTCCGTGAAAAGCGAAACACCCCCAGATCATTTGGCCCCGTGGTTTCTTCACGGTTCTCTGGAGGCATTCATCGCTATATCGTTCACCAGCTTTCCGTCGCACGTAGTGAATACCATCGGATCGCCACAAATTAAATTTGCTCTTATTCAAAAATATCACTTTCTTCCAGTCAGTTATAGTCCAATTTTGATAAGTTTTCGCCCAATGTAAACGACTATATCGCATTTTTTTAGTAAGATGTGGCTTTCTTGCAGGAATTCTTGCGTAACATCGACTGTGACGAAGCCGTCTTCGCGTTGTTTCGACAATAATTTTGAGTCCAGATGAATCTTCTAACTCCTTTCTGATATCAACAGCCGTTTTAAAGCGATCCCTTAAACACATTAGCGTCAAACCCTGTCTTGCGATTTTGACGTTTTTCGTGGTCATCCACTACCTTTTGTGGGATTTATGGTTTTTGTTTCGCGATATTTTTTTAAAAACCTTGCTAGAGTCAACTGATTACAACCAACTTTGAATGCAATTTGAATTGTCGACATTCCCTCAGACGAAAATGCAAGAATTTCTGTTTTTTTTATTTTTACGTAAGTAATTGTTTATACTTGGCCATACTTTTACAAAACTCTTCAAAATCGACTGTTCTTGTACAAAATATAGCAACTTACTACTGATTAGAATGTTACCTGCTACTATCCTTATTCTGCATACAAACCCTAATTGAACAGTTATTCTTAGAATTGTAACTATGCCGTTTGCAGTTTTTTGACCGCTACTGTATACGAACTTGAGCCTTCTGCATCGTTTTTTAGGGTTCTTGAGCTTTGAAACTATCTCTACTACATTTCCAATAAAGGCTTGTGCCAATTGATAGCTGATATTATAATATATTATTATTTATATAATAACAAGTTCTCTCTCACCCACACTCGGTACAAGATTTTCCACTCAAGTAACTATAGTAAAAACGAAAATTTGAATTCAAACTGAAACTTGTATGAATAAAACGTGGTATATTCTAGCACGAATGTTTGTAAATAATAAAGCCCATCGATAACTTTCGTAAAGTTGAAGGATTAAACATTCACCGACAGTAATGGTCTGTCTATGTATTGAAAGCATTCTAAAATTTTAATTGGCCAAAAGACGTAGGCAAGATGAGTGTTTTTAAATTTTTTTATGTATTTTCTAATCCATGAATTTTTGGTTATGTCATTGGTTTTAGTTTGATTTGTTGTTATACGAGTATGCGTCTCACCTTTTTATCTTCATTTACTTCTTCAATTTTCTGTGATATTTTACTATTTGTATTTTTTTTTGGTCATTTCTAGTTTAATTTGTTTGTAATTATTTTACTATATTACCTTTATTTAAGATTTTCACTTCACAAGTTTTTTTCGATTATCATTTATTATTTGATTAAGCAGAATACCTGATGACGATGATACGTTTTTTTAAAATAATTTTTCAATTCAATTTGTACCCTCTCCCCTTCTCCTAAATTCGGAATATTTCATTCATTCTGGATTTTAGCTGAATAACGTATACATTATTTGTACCAATAGTTAGAACAAATGTTATTTTGAACATTTTTTATTTATTTTTCTATATACAAAAATCGAGGTGAGTTAACTATTGTTGACCACCCCAAAAAATTTAAAATTTTCCTATAGCAAAGAGGAAGGTTTATAGAGTATACTGTAAAAATTTCATGTGCGAAAGTATACATAAAATTTCGAGAAAAATCAATTTGAAAGAAAAAAAAAATTTAGCGAATTTTTCTTCGATTTGGGGTGTGCATTCGATAGGGAGGTTTATCCATCGTCATTCGGTCGGAGGTAAATGTGCCACCAGTAATGTTATTCTACCTGCTACGAATTTAGGATATTAAAAGTACACAGGTATTTGTGCCAACGGAGAAAACGGCATCTACCTGATGCATCTCCTACATGTAACATCGATTATTTTTTGATTTTACACGATTTTTTGGGGGTGAAACGTAATAGTTTACTGCCCCATACCGCAACTATACTTTTTAATGCTATTTCGAGGGTCTCTCACATCCCGGTTTCATTTATCCCGGTTTTCTTGATGTGTGGCGCTTTCTCGTATGTTTAGCCTAGTAACCAGAGTCAAAACCGCCCTGGAGGGGTGCAACGCGGAGCGGAGCGCAGCGGCGCCCCGTAAGGCTAGGTTTTGACGATGGATTACCCTCCTTAAGGCAAAAAAAATTTAATTTTTTCACTGTTAGTGGCACAAATACCTGTGTTTATTTAAAGAACCCTTTTGGTCGGTGGCACATTTTTGGATTTTGGATTTCGGGGGAGGGGCAAGTATTAACTTGCACGCACTTAGGCCACTCTACCGGGCCCATTGTACTGCCTCCACTTTGTTGCTCACCCCCAGCCTGACCCACAATGTCGACACTGCTAAGTATGACCGCAGCCGTTAGGCGGTCTCTCGGCCTCACCACCGACCAAAACTCCCCAACAATGGCCGGCACTACGAACCAGGGACGTCCGCTCGATGACCGAGCTCTGAGAAGTCCCGCGATTCGCACCCCACCAATGCTAGGTGCAGTCGATGAGTGGCCCCTGGACCAGGCCACCCAGCCCGAAGCCTCAACAAAGTCAATCATTGCGTAGTCGATGGGGAGTAGGGGTGATTTTTATTACCCTGTTTGACATATTAGATCAGGTCAAATCAGGGGGACCGCCGGCTTAACGTGCCCTCCGAAGCACGGAGACGGTCATTGAAGGAAAGAAAGTCCGAAAGAAACTTGACTCCTACTGGACTCGAACCAATGCCTTTAGCATCAGTAGTCGATTGCTCTAACTACTCGGCCAATGACCGTCTCGGTCGGTGGCACATTTACCGGTACCCTTTTCTGGTCAGGTACATTTGGTGGCACATTTACCTACGTCAAAACCTACCCTTTCGGGGCGCCGCTCCGCTCTGCACCCCTCCAGGGCGGTTTTGACTCTGGTTACTATGCTAAACATACGAGAAGGCGCCTCCCATAAAAAAAACCGGGACAAATGAAACCGGGAGCTTAGAGACCCTTGAAATAGCATTAAAAAGTATAGTTGCGGTATGGGGCAGTAAACTATTACGTTTAACCCCCAAAAAATCGCGTAAAAACAAAAAATAATCGATGTTACATGTACGAGAGACGAGCTGCATCTGCCGGTGCGAACCTTTACCTTTACCTTTACCTGATATGAATTTGATGGAGCATCCCGGCGTAGCCGGCCTTCTCCTTCATCTGAAAAGACAAGAATGACTTTGGAAGTTGTAGAGACCGGTCGGTCTCTGGGAATTGGCGCTTGGCGGACTGACTGGTAAAAACCTGGGCTGTGACTGTGGATATGAAATATATGAAGGAAAAGAAATTTTTACGTTTACCGATACAGTAGAGTCCCTAATTCGAAGAAAGAAATTATGAATTAATTTCTATTGATGACCTCGAAACCTTAAAAAAGGCAAAGCAGGCCAGTTGGCAAAAATTCGTCGAGGACGACCTTGTACCTAATCCCTGGGGGGTTACTTACAAATTAGCTGCAAGAAAATACAAGGGAAAAAACATCCTCACCACCTTCAGTGGCGGGGACGGGAAGGTAACGGAAACGCCGGAAAAGACCCTAACCTGCCTCATGAACGGACTACTCCCCGACGACGATCAAAACTCCGATGCAACGGTGGATCACCAAACCATGCGGTCGGATTTCGAAAATCTGAGGGGCGTGCCGGACATGGCGCAGGTTAGGGAGGTCGAAAGCGACGAGCTGGATGACCTAATCAGGACGACGCAAGCCAGAAAGGCACCGGGTTTTGACAACATTCAGGGATCATTTCTTAAAAAACTCTATGTGGTCATCAAAAACGTGTTAATGGGTATTTACAATGCGTGCATCAAAGTTGCTTATTTCCCCAAACTGTGGCAGAAGGGGGTCCTCAAGATCCTACTCAAGAACCCAGATGGGGAAACAAGCAACATCAAGAACTATAGGCCGATCACCCTCTTGCCGGTGTTCGGCAAAATATTGGAAAAAATTATGAAACGAAGAATACTAGAAAGTAATACCCCTTACCACGATCGGTGCCAATATGGCTTCGTGGAAGGTATGAGCACCACAACCGGCCTTAAGGCATTTTACGAAAAAATAGATACCACGGAGATGAAGCGGAAGAAAGCCAAGGGTTTTCTCGCGGTAATCTTCTACGACATCTCCGGAGCTTTTGATAACATGTGGTGGCCAGCTCTATTCCGCTCGCTGAGCGAAAAAGGGCTCCCTCACAGGTTAAAGGTCATGATCAAAAGCTACCTTTCAGCCCGGGAGGTGACTCTCACTTCCGGGGTCTCAAAGGTAGGGAAAAGATCCACGAAGGGATGTCCCCAGGGTTCGGTCCTCGGTCCGATCCTGTGGAACTCACTTCTGGATCATTATCTAATGCAAGACAAACAGGATGGTACTCATACCTTCGTGTACGCGGATGATATCGCGACCGTCGTCACGGCGTCTTCCCGAATCCAATTGCAAGAAAAGTTACAAACGTGCGTCAATCAATTAAGCGGGTGGTGCAAGGACATGAAACTCGCTCTCTCGGAAACGAAGACGAAGATCATGTGCTTGTACCCGAAGCGAGTCCACAACTACGATCTAGATGTAAGACTGAACGGGAAGAAAATAAAGGTGGCAAGGGAATATAAGTACCTTGGGGTCCTTATTGACGAAAACCTATCGATGCAACCGCATGTAAACTACGTTTGCGGCAAGGCCAGTAAACTAGTCCATGCGCTGCATCGAATGGCAAAAAGCGGTTGGAACCTGGACACCTCGAACTCTATGCGAAGGATCTATCAGGGGGCGGTAGTCCCCATCTTGGCTTACGGAAGCGAGATCTGGATACATAGAATAGGGGATAAGCACACGTTGGCCCGGCTGATATCGTGCTATGGATTTTGCTGTCGCGTGATAGCAAAATGTTATAGGACTGTGTCGGCCATAGCCGCGGGTATTTTGGCAGGTATCCACCCGATCGACTTAGAACTCTTGCGATTACTGTCATGGCGTGAAGTCAGAAACAAGAAAGCAACCACCTTTATGGGGGTAAGAATCGACCCAAATGAGTATAGATACAGGACGGAGATCAAAAAGAAGATGGATGACATAATAAAGGAGGAGTGGCAACGAAGATGGGACGATGGATTGGTGGGTAGAATTACCTACCAATTCATCCCCAAGGTAAGTAAATCATTAACTAATCACTAATTTCAGATGACACAGATGCTTACCGGACATGGCGAGTTCGGCCGACACCTCAAGAGATTGGGGAAGTCGGAGGACGGACTATGTCCGGCTTGCGATATTCTCGATGAGCCTACACATCGGATACGGGAGTGCGATTTGTACATGCAAGAACAGTTGGAGTTGGCGGCCTATCATGGCATCCATCTCCCTGCTCAACTGGACGAGCTGTATGAAGAAACACCACCCGACCTGATGTGTAAGTTCCTCGAGAACAAGACCGTAAATACAACAAACCAATAACAAGGAACTAATCATACAAACCGGCACCCCTGAGATGAAATAAAGTTTGGGCATACCCGAATAAAAACCACATACCTATTAATGAAATCCAACCACTTGACATGGAACGCATCATGGCACCAAGATACGAAATAAATACCCTCTCAACACATCATGGAAAACCTGAAAAAAGAAAAACATTAGAACATTAATTAACCAAATAATGAAGATTAAATGTTAGTTACAATACTAAAAACGATATACGGTTTGAAACCCGGAAAAAATTCATACAGAAACCTACCTGAACCAGCTAAATTAATTTTGAAAATTTTATTTTATTTTTATGACAACATGAATGTCCTGCCAATATGCAGGATTAAGTTTTAGATTGGCAATGCTAATCCCGTTTTTATTTTTCTTTATATAAATAAACAACTTCAATTGTTAGGGTCATTAAAACTGCACGGACTGTCAACAGAATGAGCGACGCGCGGAATCTCGTTAAATTTTACATGTAAATTTGCAAAGTTCAAATTCGATTTACTCAAAATTTTGATAATACCATCGCTTGTGAAAATTATATCAGTATACTATATAAACTTTCCTCTTTGCAATAGGAAATTTTCAATTTATTTGAAGTGGTCAACAATAGTTGACTCGACCCCAAAAACTTGCATTCAAAATTAAAAAAATCCCATGTATGTAAGTATAGGAATTATAATTGGTCCTATATTTTTACACAATAATTACTAATTAGTAAACTTTTTTTGATTTTGAAGATATTTTAAAAAGTACATGAAATACAGAAATAGAAGTGGATATTCAATATCATTATAAACCATAAAAAAATCAATATTAAAAATGCCTTTTTATTTATACAGCAATCGTAAGTTTATCAAGTAAAATTTATTTGATTTGAAGGGTTACCGAATATTTTTGTACTTAACTTTAGTGCGTGTGTATGATAAAAGAATTTGGGTTTTATTTATTAACCTTTGATGTATTTTTAAACATAAATAAAAATTAGAGGTATTGCAATACGCTTATTTACTTTTCCTTATACATATTATTTCATACTTTGGGGAATCATAAAACAGCAGCTAACAATACGTGTTAACAAAGTTCATATTTTTAAATATTTATTTTGCATAATTTCTTACACTAAAAAGAACTTTTCTTCCTGCAACAAATTTGCTCTTTCTGTACGTAACCGGTCGAAATAACGAGATGATCATACTGAGGTATGTAAAGTGGAAGAATTCCGAGTAAAAATGCATTTCTATGCTGTTTTTGAGATCCGGCAAACATATTTAAATTGTTTTGCAGAATCTTGATTATTACATTCAACGCTACGGAAATGCGCTAAAGAAAATCTTAAAAAAAAGAACAAGAAACATATTATTTGAGAGGTGTACTAAAGAGTCGCGAATTAAGTTCCCCTAACGTGGAAACGGAACTTCTTCCTTCTTAATGTAAAATTTGAACAAAACTAAATACAAATTATGAATTTAGGAAATTACATTATTAGTAAATATTATGTTCCCGTTATGGTAAATTTAATTTTTAAACAAAAATAATTTATTGGAATAGTTACTCGAGAGGTTTTTGGTATATCTCAATTGGTGTCAAACAAACACAACTTCATTATGGTGGCTCTTTGTCTGGTCATAATTATCAATTTGGGAACGATCGATTAATGACTCCTGCAATGGGAAAAACTTTAAAAAATATTTAAATAATAGCTGAAAAATTATATAGACCAGAATATCTTTTTTAAATTTCTAATTATGCTGGTGAAAAAGGTAAACGAGATCGCGTTAAACGATTTTAGCAAATTATCTCGTTACTTCTTTAGAGAAGTAAAAAAACGTGAAAAACCATTGGATGCGCACACATTATCCGTAAACGTGAACATACTGACTAATTTGGAAATATCGTTATTTTGCGTAATTAAAATTTAAACAAACTAATTATACATATGTATATTCAATTCCCATATACTATCTAATTTCGGAATATTGGTTTATAATTCGGAATAGCAAACAATCCAATTTAATTGAATAGCATTGTCGCCGGGAATAAATTATAGTAAGGCTATCGAGACGGAGTACACATATATCACCAACCACGTCTTCCGTTCTGCCGCTATCTCAACGTTCTTTGTGCTAAACTTATGTTGGCAAAAATACTGCTGCAATAAATGTTTATTCCAGAGAGTTAGAATCTCAAGAAGCTACACAATCTAAAAGTAGGGGATGAAGACGACAGAATGATTGGTTCGTTGGCTACGATTTACCTTATGAAGAATTTATCACATCACCGTATATACATTTTTTTAAAAAAACCGTGACATTACAAGTGGCGGCGGTAGAAAGGGCTGTCGGATTCACACATAGACACGCACGTTTAGTACCGGATATTTTAAGGGGCTACATTCGAGAGTAACTTCTTTCTCAAACTTAAAACCATTAAACTCGTGATTTTTGCTATCTAACATGCTCTTAAGATTAAAATCTTTAAAATAACAAAATTTACACTCAAGTAGAGTGTCTTATCGGTTAAAGTACTACTTCAACGAACGTGACATGCTGATATTTTATTCAATTGCTGCTTCTACGTGAGGCAAACTTTTCGCTACGATAATTTTGTAATGCCCCAAAAAATAGCTAATTAAATTTTTCATTACTATAATTAAAACGTAACGACAAAAAAATTATAAATACGACACGAAGGTACGCGTATGCACTCGTAGGTACTACCTGTTTTAATTGAATATGCTAAACAAATTAACTCTCTAAGAGACTTTATAATGTACTAACTAAATTCGAAATTTAGTACAAATTAATACATAACGAATTGTGTTTTAGCGCTTGTATTAGTAGTAAATAAGTACAAATACGCGACTATTCCAAAATACCAGTAATTGTTCTTGTACTTAACGGGGGCTCGACAAGTAAACCGAGTATCTATCTGTAATCTGCACCCTTGTTTCCCTTGCTATTTGTGGCCGACCGCGTCGTTCTCAGTCCTTGCTTATCTGCTCTGGTTTTCCATTTCCATTTTCTATCTCCGTCGTTCTTTAACAACCAACATCTCATGTAGAAATTTTATACGCACAACAAATACTCAAAGGGGCTTTTAACCTTGGTACTATTTTAACTATTTGTCAATTCATAAAGCACAAACTTCGCGTCTTCAAGAAATTTGATATCATTCAAAATGTAATTTTATTAAATTGAAAAGACAATTGAATAACGTCGAATAATTTTAATAACACAACGAAATGCGAAATGAGGCAAAACCGTTTAGTTGGAAATACTATTGTTTCATCTCGCATTAATATTAGTTTTACTTACAATTAGAAACCTAAACTAAACTTAAATTAATGTTAAAATCTATAAATTACAGTTTAGTCGAAATCAATTAATTTATAAATTAAATGTTTAATTAAAATTAATGATATCAGTTATTTCTTCTTTTTCAATTTCAATGTGGTACTTTTATCCATTATTATTTAATATACTCTTATTCTTATTTCTTAATCACTGGAAAATTGTTAATTATTTTTCATATTACTGTTAATTGGGTAATAAAAAAACTTTAGGTATATTTAAAAAAGTTTTTTTATTACCACTAAGGGTTGCGAGAGATTAAAAATAAAACTGGCTATACTACGATTGGGACTTAATTTGATTATAGCTTTTCCTCTGAGACTCTGTCTGAATATTGTCTGAAATTTGTTTGAATTTAGTCAGAGACCATGTTAGAATTAAGTTATGGTCTATGAAATATTACAAACGTTTCGTCACTAAACCTATAATTAAAATTTCTGAATCAGTACTATAATAATATAGTACTCGATGAAGCGTAGTATTGAATAAGTTAAGTGTGATTCTAAAAATAGAAAGTTTGGATACAAGTAAGTTTGTAAGTATTAGGTTTACTCTAACTTTCTGTTTACCCACCAAGAGTACTTATAAAAAATTCTACTCCAAAGTTTAATGTAGTTAGGAAAAAAAATATGGTCTCAATAAATATTTTCGAAATTTTCTTTGAGTTGATTGAATAAACTAAAACACAAATAAATGGAAAGATGCCCGACTTAGCTGGACGATTTAAACAATTTAGTATTCAAAATTTGATTATTTTAAAATATGGAAAATTTCTTACAACTGGCAGTGGGAAGCTGGAAGGAAAATTAGATAGGCCTGTCAAAAAATCAGCATTTATAATTTTATTTGGTTTCAAATTAAAACGAAAAATGCAAAAATATATTTTATTGAGTTACCTGCTAGCTCTTCAAATAAACCTTTACGACACGTGAGTTACAGACGGCTTTGAGGAACACTACTTACAGGATCAATGCTTTTGACAACGATTTAACTACCATCCACGATAGGATTGATTTAATGACTATGAGAGTAGTAATCTTTAGATCAAACACAATCCTTATTTCTTTAATAGAGAACCCAATTTAGATTTTGTTTAGAGAGTATTGCATATATACAGAAATGTGATATTTCATGTTCTGAATTAAATACGCCTAGGCAATTTGTAGATAATTTATATTAATTGAGTTAGTCATTAATCTGGCTAAGATTAGACCTAATTAATTAATTTGCAATAATTTGTAGTAGTATCTAAAGAGCCAATGCCTCAAAGAGATTTCCTTAATTATGCTAACACTTTCACAGCAGTTAAGAAGTCGTTAAAATATAATAAGATAAAAGTACTTTTATTATTTTAGTTAGAGTCGTATGTACATAGAATAAACGCCGTAGGGATGCTTCTACTATTAATTGTATACTATTAATTTATTAAATAAGTAATTTACCATACATGGCTTCAAGGATATCTTTATCATTTCATACCCTTTAAAGTATATACAACAATTATGGAGTTGTACTCAGCCCACAGATTTATCAATAGTTTTTTCACTTTTGTGCTTTGAGCAAGGCAAGACGTACTTTAATTTGAATTAAAGTCGGGAAAGGCAAAGAATAGACAGTGATTAAAATTTTATTGTTAAAGAAAAGTGAAAATTTATAATTATTTTTAATTTAACTGCAGAAGCAAATAATGAAAAGATTTTAAAAATCTAGGGGAAGAAAAATAAAACATAAATAAAAAAAGTGGAAAGCAAGACATTAAGTTCCATCTGCTCACAACAAAGTTGGTCATTGAAAAGAAAATGACCCGATCGCCATATCAAATTGAAGATATAAAATTGAAAGTAAACTTCCCTATATTGTGGTGTTTCTTTAGGACGACCAAGCTATTTAAAATTAAAACCCCTTGGTTTTCCATAACTCTTCAATAGTTTTTATAATTTATTCTTAAATCATCCAGTTTTCAATCAAAACAAATTTTCCAATAATTCATCATCCAATTACTATTCAATCAAACACACCTTTTTCTTTAACTTATTTATTCAAATATCTTTTATTTAAAATCAAAAATTATTTTAAAATCACAAAATTATTTCACAAATTATGACTCTGCACGACTCACGTCTATCTCGTTGCAGCGTCTTCGGGCGAGTCCCTTTCAAAAATTGTTCTTGCGCATTTTTCCATTTCAAAATCATTGAATTTCATGTCAACATATTTGAAGGTATCATAGCAATATATTTAGTTAATGTATGTATATGTACATACATACATTCTTAACCTTTCTATACATGCGTGTCGGTCCCACAGACCGACGAGTTCTTAGTTTGATTATTCTGAGAAAAATAGACACTCTTGAGTGCTCATGATCCCGGTAGCTTCTCAAAACTTTGTACATTTTATGGCAGTAACAAAAAAACCGTTATAAAAACAACGAGTGCACATTTTTTTTACATATTCGGTCTGACAGTCCACGCAAAATGATATGTGAGGAATGCTTCGAGAGCGAATAATTTATAAATGTACAGTATTATATTATCTTTTGAAACATATTTTAATTAGAATTATAGTTTAGTTTCAACTTTAGAATGTTATTTTATTTTTATGCCATATAATACAATATATGTTCTGTTTTCACATAGTTTTGTTTTAAACTGAATCTGTATTAAATTCATATTATTACAAGTTGGTCTCTCAAGCCGGTCTCTCGGACCGACGCGTGTATTTGTGTCATAATATGATGCGCGTGTATAGGAAGGTTAAGTAAAATCAAGAAGCAACTAAATATACATAAGTACCAGTATAACCAGTAAAAAGTTTTTTAGTTTACAATTGTAGCTGCATTAGCTGACACAGGTCTTTAGTAATGTAATTCCTGATTGTCCAGGATTTACGGCCTAAAGGCCGCACTGGAGGGAGTATTACCATAAGCGTACGCCCTAATTTTATGTTAATTGAATAGATAAATGAATGGGCATTACAGATTATTAATCCGGCATTTGAATTATTAATTTTGTATTCAAACGTGTTAACACGTTAATTCATTGATTCAGAGAACATTTTTATTGCATTTCTAACAGTGGTTTGTTAAATATACTGTATATCCCTGGTCCATTGCTGCAGACTTGATTCATGGATATTGAAAGCAATTGAATTAACAAAGAAATTCTAAGAAGAATTAGGAAAAATAAAGAAACAATAAAGAAGATCAGTTAATTGGTTATTAGATCAGGCAAGGTGGTTAGCGGTATGTGGAGGTAGTTTCAAAGCTCTAATACATACATACATAATATACGAATTTACGCCTCCTGCGTCTATTTTTATTCAGAGTTCAAGAACCCTAATCTGCGTAAGGAGGAGCCAAGAGGGCGAAATACAGAAATATACTAATTTGAGCCTTCTGCGTCGATTTTTTGGGTTCTTGAGCTTTGAAACTATCTCTACTTGGATTGGTGACCAATTTAAAGAACGCTGCTGTTCGCTGCTCCCTTCCACATCTGCAGTGTACCAGCGTGTTAGGGTACGGCCTTAACCCTCTTCTCAACGTGGAAGAGCTCTAAAGTCCAAGAAAAATGGATGAGAGTTGTTTGTATAAGCAGCATTTGAGCTATAAAAGAAGAAGAAACAAACAATTGTTTGCAATATTTTCATAATAATTATTGTAATGTGTAAATATTTGGTTTCAACCAAATTCCATTTCAAACCAAATTCAACAACGTTTCTTAGGCAAAACTTTAGTGTCAATTCACATCTGTTTATAGAAAATCCTTTATACCTTTATACTTCTCGTTTTTATTTTGTTAGCTTCCAATCCTCCAAGTATTTCTAATACTTATTATTTGTCATTTCTAAACTATAAAAATTAACTAGTTAAATATAATTTTATTTATTGTATCTTCTTCTTCTTCCTCTTACGTTAGGTCTGGGATCTGCGTTTTACGGATTTTTCAAATTAGTTCTGTGAGCATTATCCGAAGCACGGAGACGGTCAAGAAATTTTTACGCTCACACCCGGAATCGAACCGGGAAACCCTACGTTAAATTTAATCGCACCAACCATCAGAGCATGACCGCCGTCAAATTTTTGTATAATTATTTTAATATTAATTTCCAAAGCTAAAAATTCATAAATTTTAAATATTTTTCATACCATGGTTGTAGAAGCACATTTCCAAATGTACATATATAACAAATTTAACAGGTGTCAATTTACTACTGGAGTGCAGGACATTTTTCAGGAAGAGATGCGGTAAAAGTAAAAATAATGAATTTAAAGAAAAAGGTGAAAATAAATTATTTTTAGGGGTTTTATTTGACATGTCTGATAGCGTGTCCATTAATACTCTTGTTCGCATTTTAAAATTATTTTTATATTACCCTGAATAATTATATTAAAACATTAAATTAATTAATATTAAACTAAAAAAATGTTCGCCATTGAAATACTCGTAATTAGCTATTGTTCATATTATTATTTTAAAATGTAAATTAATACACCAATTTATTGCATAGTTCCTTTTTAAGTATTAGTTTATCAGGTGATCAAGTTGGGACTAATTACAAAATTTATAACATGTACATAAAATAAAAGATGGAGAGCAGCTGCAGATGCTGGTTTTCATCTCAACACTAATACAGTAACAATGCTGGAATGTAGCACTATAGCACAGGTAGGTATATGTAATTTGACGTAGATATGTACAGCATAGGGAGTTGGGCTGCGGGTTCTATTGTCATAAGTTCGATTCCGGATTGCTTCCAAATTATTTATGCCACGGTTGATTACATGTTAAACTATCGATCCTATTATAACGTTTAGTTGAGTGTAAGTGACTTGTGATTCGGTCTTAGCGGGTTTAACCTGAATATTGTCACATACTTGTGGATTAATCATTAGGCGGATAATGCTCCCAATTCGGAAGAAACCCAGACATCATAAAGGAAGTATTTTTACAGACTTGTGTAATATAAATGTCCAATCGGTATTCGGGTTTAGTATAGGCACTCAAATTATTTTTTATTTATAAGCTCTAATAATTGGTCAAACTGTAAAGTTTTCCCGTTACCGAAAATTCTTCAGAAGTATTGTAAATGTCAAAGAATTATTAGATACCATGTATTTTGTACTTATCATGCTACCATACATATAATTAGCCCATTTGATTAAAATCTCAATTAAGACTTACCTTCGTCCTTCAGTTGGAGTTTCAGTTTATTTAAATATAAATAAAAAACATGGTATATGCAAATTAGTTAATTTTTCGCAAGCAATCGTCACCTCTGACCAAATTCTTTAATAAACACGTACGTTTTCAGTCGAACCGAACGTTCCACGGGCTTATCTAATATTTGGCATCCCAAAGGGAAGCTCATTGGATGATTGACACTCTGTAATTTTTTTTTGGTAATTTAACCTTATTATACCAAACCGAAGAGATCAAGAAAGAACGAAACACGTGTATTAGGTTATCTTCTCCGCTGTTAATAGCATTACTTTAGCAGCATCAACATTAATCATAAATACATTTTTCAATACATTTACCTCCCGAATCGATATTATAGTATCTTAAGAGAAGTTAGTACGAGTATTTCAAAAATTTTATAATATAGAAAAGCAATCTCATGAAAATTGTAAGAAAACTTATTTTTCTTTTGGATACATTGATTGAATTATATAGAACACCTACACATGATTTGGTTAAAATGATATACATAAATAACTAATTACTTTTTCCGTCAGATAGGTTTAATAATGTAATTTTGAAGGTAAAGACTTATTGATTGGATTTTGCAATATAAATTTAATTGAAGCTTTCGGTTCATTGGTATCCTCACCTTAATATTTCAAAGTTTTAACCCATGTATAGGATTCCCAACTACAATCAAAAAAATAATTGAGAAATTAGAAATCAATAAAAATTTATCATCAGAATTTAGTGCTAATTCAGGTTTGTGATCGTTTTCTATCTTTTTGGCGCTATATCCAGTTATACGCCGTTGATTTGGTCAGCAAAATGCTATAAAAATACTAAAATAAAAATATCGTAATTTACAGTACCGAAACGATACGAGCAGTAAATTATTTCAAAAATTTTACGAAACGTGAATTCTTATTTGCTAATTTTAATTTAGCGAAGCACGTTAACGAGCTTTTGCGTGATTTCCAGCACTTTTTTTTTATTTTAAGGAAAACGAAGGCAACTAACAAATTATTGTAGATTCCATCAAAGAACGAAAAAATCAATTTTCCATAAAATTACTTAATCAATTAATTAGAAGGTAATGGTGAAGCGATTAAATTATAGTGGTAATAATTTAACAATAAAAATAATTGTTGTTAGCTTTCGAGTTGTATAGCACGGCTAGCATTCACGCATGCAACTATTAGTCTTGATACAAAGGCCATTATCACGATAGTCTTCATAAGTAAATGTACCGGAAGGCGGATATCTTGGAGCACGCTTAATTGCTGTTTCGAGGTTGGTATTGTCGGCTAATGTTGATGGCCAGATAACAAAGAGTGACTAATGTTCAATGCGTTGCCAACTTGCTCAATATACCCGTATTTTATAACTTGAAGGAGTGTAATAAAATTTACTTAATTGCTAATCTGAGATTTTACATGTTATTTTGATTAAAGTTTTATTAAGCAAAAAACTAATTAAATTCTACCTATCTATATGTGATTTTTGAGACGATAACTATAATTAATTAACATTTGTATCAATAACTGACACAGATATGCGGTACTTAATATATTCCCAAATATTCGTTTTTCACTATTTTCAGTAGGTATTACAGACTTCAAACTTTTCCTTACTTCCTATTCAATAGATTACAAAACTATACCCTGAAGATCTTCACATCAGCTGAATAAATTTCTGTAACACCGTTCAAATAGTTCAGTGCTGTAACTATAAACAAATTCAACAGTGCACAGTCACAGGGCAAGGGGGGCCTGAACCATATAAACGCAAGTTCAAAAAACAAAATTGTCAACTACGGTTTTAAAGTTGAAAACTCTGGATCCACCGAATTCACTAAAAGTTTTCTGCTCTTAACGCAAACACTTAAAGGATGTAGTTGACTTTAGAGCATTGCATGGAATGGCATCTCAGCCCACCTTTTTCATCCGACAATAAACCATCTTGGTGCTAAGAAAATTGTTTGAAGTTTAAAGCCTCAAAAGTTATACCGAACATTAAAATTACAATCCGCTTAATATTATACAAGCTCTTCATGACTTTGTACTTATTGAGTCACATCCGAATATCAATGTTGTTAAGAATATTTCTCTCTCTATCCGTCTCAGCTACTGAGTTCATATGAGAAGCTTAAGCAAATTAAATTTAATTAATAATTAATTTTATCTTATTTAATTATTTTTTATGTCATTATTTCTTATACAAATACTATTAATTTATAAAATCGTCTATATTTTAAATTTTGACAAGCGCAACAATTTTTCGCAAAAATAAAGCAATACATAAACATTAATAATGAAACAAAATAAGCTGAGAGCTACAACAAACATAAGAAAAATAAGAGAATCATAAAAATATGTTAAATAAAACTTAACATTTTCCTTCTCTATTACGTGTTGTCGAACGCAACTAAATTGAATAATTCGAGTCTAGCGAAGCTATGCATCCTGATATCCTTCCTGTAAAATAAAAATTCCATAAATTCGTAGTGACAAGTATAAGAACGAATTCAATATAATATCCGTGTGAACGATTCGCTTGTACTTCTCATTGGTTCAATTTTTACTTGACAACCTAACAAAGTTTCAGTGCGGCCTTTATGCCGCACAACTATGCCCTTTTGGTAGCATTGGATTTTACAAGAAATAGTTCTATTTCTGCGCAGAGACAAGGTTAGCGTATTTGTATACTACACGTTCGGCGCCAAAATTGTACAATTTTTGTACAATAAATTGCATAGTTTAAATACAAGCATGAAATGATTGTTAATAATTATTATGGAATCCCGAGAGTAAATTTTTCTGGAAAGAGAAATAATCATAAAAGCTTATAGCAACAATATTATATGATGTTCACCATATTGTATAGTTAACTTTTTACATGCCCTGTATATTGTTTAAATTTTCGTTTTGCAGTGTGCAGGGGCGTTATTTTACGCATGTCCTCCCATCCCATATTTGTTTAGAAATTTTGAATAGGAATGCGCTATAGGCTTCAGTTCTTACAAAAGTTTCAAAGTGTTCACATGTCTCTTTATTACTGAAAACTTGAAGTCGTGAACTCTATTTCAGTTTTCACAAGAAACGGCCAATATGTAATTGATAATAATAAATTATTCTTTTGTTGACTAGATGTTATTCTTTCGTCTTTATCTTACAACTAGTTCTTAATACAATTTCAGTAGGAACTCAATCGATCCGATCGTCAAGTTCTTAGTAGGATCTCATTAAGATCGTGGAAATTTCCCGATAACACCCATTTTGGTCCAACTCAGGAATAACTGGTTTTCATGGATATCAAAATTTCGAAGATTTATCCATCTGCTAGATGCGTATAATCAAAGATAGCGTTCTTTTATTCAATAAAATTCTTTGCTAGTTAAGTATTTTATAAGTCGTCCGCGACTATTGAGATCCGAATAAAAAGCCTTCAGCTAAAACGTTTGTCCAACCCGCTGGCGCCCTTAATTAAATTTAGAACAACGTTTTCAAGTCAAACCCACGACTTCGGCTCTCCCCAGCAGTAGCAAGCCATGAACTTCTAGGCAGTGTGTAGCAAGCCATTTTTATGGTAGAATATCCAGGATAGATTTTTATATGCCCCCCCCCTCAAATAAAGTTACAAATAAATTTAGATTGCCTCCTTATCCTTCGCATTTCTATTCCCGTCAAGGAACCCGATGTTCTCATAGTGTACAAAATTATTCTTCTCCGCCATGAGTCTATATTACATATAGAGTGAACTCCGGATCTTATCGGATCCCTATAGTGTTCTGCCTAATGGAAATATTTAAGTTTTTTGTGATGGGCGAATATCCCTGTAAATATGTTTAGACTTGACTCAGAATTTCAATGAATTCCAAATATTTCTAGTGATTTTCGAAGCATCCCCTCATTTTAGAAGGAATTACGATTTTCAACTAATTTTTAGAGATTTCCATACAAAAGTGATATATTAGGTCTACAGCAGGGATGAGCAACCTAATTTTTCAACGGGCCAGCTACAAATTTAAAAATGTTGTGCGGGCCGCATGTAAGAAACTTATGATCATACAAACACTGAATGATGAACTCAAATGATCTCTTTATTAACAAAATAAACCTTGTAAACAAAATACACCTATAAACCTAACCTTAAAAGTCAGAATGTAAAATCTTTGAAGGGCCGTACGAGAAAGTGTGACGGGCCGCGAATTGCTCATCCCTGGTCTATAGCATCTCAATTTTTGTAGATTACACCACTGTATTTCTAGGAATTCAATTTTTAGATTTTTAAATTCCGGAAAAGCGAAATTTTATAGAACTCTTAAAAATCGGCTTAAACTATAGTACCTAGCGCTATTTACTTGTGCATGTTTTTGTCGTAGTTTCGAGTGATAAATGTAATATTTAAAGTGATTGTGGTATTGCTTTGATTCTTTTACACTTTACAGAAACATATTCTTTTTTGCTCATTTTCTTTACGTACACCGATTTAAAGCGACTATATCTGTTAGATTCGCAGCGCCACCAACGTTGATTTCAGTTCCCAATTTATCATATTATATAATTCATATAAAATTAAACAACTTCCAGATACGGCAGATTTGGCTAAGGAGAACAGAATTCAGGTCAAATGTAACTCTTGGATAGCAATCACCCCTGTGGAATTGCTCCACACAAGACCTCGCACGTTCATGAAAGTCAAATTGTTGAGAAAGAAAATAAAGAATTTTATTATACTTGAAAAATTTATAGGTTAATTAATATTCATTTTCGACAGTTAGAAAAGCGATGCTTATGGCCTGAATGTTAACGAGATCAACTAATAATGCGAAGCTCCCCGGTTCGACTTGGAGAATAATCTAAAAATTTCTTGACCGTCTCCGTGCTTTGTAGGACACGCAACGCGACCAATGCACAGATTTTTATTTAATTTCAGAGTAAATTGAATTCCAAATAAACAGTAATTCTTTTGATGGGTTTTCAATTTAATTTATATGCATCTGTGATCTTTTGGAGGAGTGTATTAGACTTAATGTTAGGTTATTAATTTATGTTATATTATTATGATGCATTTTTAAAACTAAATTTTAACTAAAAATAGCTATTTGATCAAGAATTTCAATTATTTATTTTTTAGACCAGTTATTTTAAAATGTTGAAAAATTTAAATTTTGTTATTATCTTGTGGAGAATCTCTGTACAAATTACTGTGCAATGGTTGTAAGGATTTTCAGAAGAAAAATTATGCGAAAAATATCCCGTTTGTTTAAAATTGCAGAAGAATAATACAGAACAAAAACTAATAATGAAATAAAAAAATGAATTAGATGTAGAAGACATAGTGAAACACATTAAGGCAAATAGGATAGGCGGGCTGGGAAATGTATAGAGAGCCTATGAAAGCGAAGTGATTTAAAGTTGTATAAAGAAATGGAGTTCGTGCATTGAGACACCAAGGGGAAGACCCAGATCAAAGTGGAAGAACGAAGTGATAAACCACCTTGAAACCATGGGGTTACATGACTGGAAAGAGAGACCACAGAAAAGATATTTATGGTTATAGGTTCTGACACCTTCCTCCACAGATATAATCAAAAACGCATAATAATTTATAAGAGAGAAGTTAACATGCGGACCAATCCACCCCAGGAAACGGATTTGTAAGCATCAAACGACGCTCTGTATTCCGCAAGAAATGAAAAGCCTAAAGATGATTCTTATAGGGGGTCCTTTGGAAAATGCTTACATACCTCTTGAGCATACATTTGCATACATCCTGTAGAGGAATTTTGGGAGTAGTGCAATATTGAGGAATTGTACAGGAATTAGTAAGGAATTGCGGTAAATTATCGAGGAATTACAAAAGAATTGCGGGAATCGTTATCGTGTGCACATATGCTTTCTAAGAATGCATCCATTTTTCACTCCTCCCCATCATCATCCCAAAACAAAAAAAGTATTCGTACAAAATACTTTTTAACCGCCATCAAGATGGTTATTTACAATTTAAAAGCTTGTCAACCCAATATCTGCAGACACTCTCGATGATAATTTATTGATAATTTTTGCAAGTGAAGTTTGATAATAAAATAATTCGAGGAATTGCAGGAATAAGTTGGAAATTAGCAGAGGTATTGCGGTATAGCTCTCGGTATTTCTTTGCGGTGCCACCGTATGTCTTGGGAAATCCCGATAGTCCATCCGTTTTAAGAATACAGAAGCGCAGTGTCAAACGGCAACGGCGATTCGTTAATATTTAATTGTATTAAATCTTATTGGCTATTCGATACCCCACTTCTGCATTCCTAAAACGGGTGAACTTCCCAACGCGGTTACCAATCTGAGTGTAAATTCCTAACTATTTGCTATTACATTGCTTGATGTCCGTGATTTTTCTTCTTTATACTTGATTGTCTTCAAAAATACCGTTTTCCGTATAAGTTTAAACCAATCTTACCATTTTCCTAAAATTAAATAAATAAACAATACAGTTTAAAACAGTTTTACCCTTTTACGCTATGTTATATCTGCTCAAAAATAATAGTAATCTTTTTATTATTTTATAATCATAAACTTTTTTAAATTTAATTCATCTTCTTCTACTTTTATTAAGAAGTCTTCCTCTTAATATAGGTCCAAGACCTGTTCTTTGCTAATTTTTGCAATTAGTTCTGTGAGCATTTTTGTTTTTACATCTCAGGTAACTTGCTAGGCTTGCCTTTCGATGTGCCTGCACCCTGTTTTTTTATTGTTATGATGGCAAATCATTAACACAGGGGGACCGACGGCTTTACGTGCCCTCCGAAAGCACGGAAGACGGTCAAGAAATTTTGGACTGTACCCGGAGTCGAACCGCGGAGCCCTACGTTAGCAGTTGCTCGCGCTAACTATCAGGCCGTGACCGTCGTCACGTCAATTTAATTCATGATTAGCCAAAATTTGTGAACATCAATTTAAAATGAATGAATTTCTACCTTAAATCTAAATGTCGTCGGCCTAATTTTAAAACCACTTTTGTCAGTTGACACGTTTGTCAGTTGACAGTTGACAACAAAACCATCGAATTTTGCTTAAATTAATTAATTGAACTTTTATTTTTATGATTATTATAAGAATTAAATTTGCAATTAATTAGTTTTAGCAAAATTAGATAGCTTTGTTGCTCTCCTGAAAAAACAGGGTCAACTGCCATACGTGGTTTTGAAATTAGGCCGACGATGAATATATTTATGTAATAAATGTAAGAAAAAAACGTACAAACATTTCGTTAAGTATGTTCTCGACAAGTAGAGAGTTGGTCGAGATCTCAAAAGGTAGGTTTTGTCCTGTGGGTGTGCCAAAAATACTACACATCAAAGTGTAGTAAGAGCAGCAAAACAAATGAAATATAGATTAAGAGATCAACGGATCAAGAAATCTCTGGCCTAAAAAGTTTTTGTATGGCGTTCACTCACAAAAAAGAGACAATTAGAAGGTGTTTCGATATTTTTATTTTACGTCTAGAACGTATTGAATATGGTTGTTCGATCTTCAGCCTCACACAGCGGGGATGCTTGCATGATAAGGATTCATAATTTATGCGGCCTGTAAGCCGCCTGAACCAGCTATTAATATTTCTAATTTATTTCCAAGGACTTGCTAGTAGGATTTCCAAGAAATTCCAATGATTTATAAAAAATTCCACCGGTTTCCAGGATACTCCAGGAAATTATATAGAATTCTAAATAAACAGGAATAAATATTATACTGCATTTAAATATGCATTTAAACTTATATTGTAAAATTTATTAGGAATTGCAAGAATTTCCAAGAAATACCGATGATTTTCAAGGAATTCCAACGCTTGGAATTGACGAATTGTGGCACGCGACAAATTGACGCGAATTCCGATTTCCAGGGTATTCCAGGGAATTTTAAAGAATTCCAAGTAAATAAATATGAATAAATATTATATTGTATTTAAACATGTATTTAAACTTATGGTAAAATTTTATTAGGAATTTTAAGAATTTCCAAAGAATTGAAATGAATTCCGAAGATTTTTAAAGAATTACCAATTGAAAATTGGTGAACAGATACCGCCTAAAAAATATCATGAAGGAATTCAAAATACCACCTAAACTAATAAGGATGATCTCGATGACCATGGACAAATCAAGAGCCACAGTAAGGACGAGTGCTGGAGAGACAAACAGCTTCGAGGTGAACGGAGAAGTGAGACAGGGGAACGCCTTGTCAGCGACGCTGTTTAACATTGCACTAGAGAAGATAATCAGAAGCACTGGGTGTACGGGTACAATAATTAATAGGGAAAGTCAAGTGATTGCCTACGCCGATGATGTTCTTATTGTGTCTAGAACAAAGGAAGGATTAATAAATATATTGAGAAACATAAAAAGAGAGACATAGAGTATGGGACTGGGCATTAACCAAACGAAAACAAAATATATGGTACGCACAAGAGATAAACACGATGCCACACCTAATTTAATAATTGACGACAACGTATGTAACGAATTTTTGTCTCCAAATTCGTTCCCAATATTCATTTAATTGGCACTTCTCGCTCCATCTAACGGTCAAACTGGGAAAAGAGATTGGGATAAGAAAAAGCATTTGAATCGGCGCAAAAGACGGACTCTGGTCAGGGCTGTCGAGCCGAATGGTTGTGTTTTTCGAGTGCATCGATGAAGTGGACCCCCTTCTGCAATAGGGAACCAACCAGTTTCCAGTATCTTCAGTATTTTCAGTATAAAGGTTTCAGTATCTAGCAAAACACATAACAAAACGTTGGTTCCCATGCTCAATAAATGCCTTTAAAATGGATTTATAATCTGGTTCTCTTTTGTATAATGGAAGCATCAAAATGATTGTTGGAAACAAATGATTGGAAAATGGTTGGTTCCTCATTGCAGAAGGGGGTCCAAGTGATAGTGGAACCAAGTTTGATTTGGAAGATCAATCACCCACGGTAGTTTGGGGATCCAGTTGGTTTTCGCTGCAATCGATTCTCGAGCACCGAGGCTCCTTCCGTTCCGGAATTTTTGGGGTTTTAACGCAGATTTCGGGGGTGCAGACCTGATCAGAAGTCGCAGGTATTTCGTATCATTTCTCTTTTGTGTTATGGTATTAATTATTATTTTTTTAATTGTTTTAATATTTTTGGTTTTTTCTTTGCCTTGCATTTTTGATTGGAACGTTTTTGGCCGAAATTATCGTTAAGTCGCAGGTTTTGCTTTTCTGTTCGACGTGATTAGAGGTTATCTAATCTGACGTCGCAGACGTGGATTTTAATGCCAATGTTTGAATTTTATATTTTGAAAACTAATTAATTATTTATTATATTATTATGTTTTATTTAATTGAGATTCAACTGTGCATTATTTTCTCTAGGTAACAACGAGCAGCGTTTGGTCAAATGCATTGGCATAAGAATTCCTACGCGTTCGATATAGGTTCAAATCTTGTATTTGAAATTCTATGTTGGACATTTTTTTTATGTTTATTTTTTGTTATATGTTTTTTAAGAAGGCAGCGATGTGCGACCAACGTACAGGGTGTTGCATTTCATCGGTGTCGCTTCCGCTTGATTTTATTGTTGGAAGTTCGATTGTGGTTCCACCGTTTGTGGGATTTTTTTTTAATGACCACTCGAACGTTCCGTTGATTAATTTTGGGGAGTGGTTCTTGGTGATAATGTCTTTGCCACTGTACTGGTTCTGGTCGGCTAACGCAATTTCCATCCGACATAGCTTATGTCATAGCCTTCCAGCAACGAACATCTAATTGCTGATTATTTTTGTTGTGTTAGCAAAGCTGTTTCCTTGATTTTCTTCGGGGCGTTCATTTGACACGACCCACGGCCTTGCCGCCGCTATATCGAGCTGGCTTATACCTACCATCAGGGCCCCCACGCAAATAAAAGTTGAATTTATTTTCTGCGTGGACAGTATCTGTTCCGAGCTACCTTCTCATTAGAGATAGTGAGGACAGATTTTGTTTTACGTATTTCAACAAGTACAAGACTTTAAATATCTTGGAGTGCCAATTGATAGCGGAAATAACAGAAACGCGGAAGTAAAAGCAAAAATACAAGCAGGCAATAGAGCGTATTACGCAAACAAACACTTATTAAGGGATAGACAAATATCAAAAAGATCCAAAGTAAAGATATACAAATCATTAATAAGACCTGTGACTACCTACGCGGCTGAAGTCATGTGTATGGCAAGAAACGAAGAAAGTGAATTTAGGGTGTTTGAGAGAAAAGTATTGAGAACGATACTGGGCTTCAAACGAGTTAACGGAGAATACCGAATTCGAGCAAACGCAGAAATCCTCGAAGAAATGAATGGTGAAGACATCGTAAGGTTCATCAACTCGCTGAGACTGAGATGGTGGGGACACGCGATGAGAACTAATAGAGGAGAAATATCGAGAGCTATAATGGAATGGAAACCCGACAAGGAACGTTACAGAGGAAGACCGAAAATGAGATGGAGCGATGGAGTGAAGGAAGACCTGGAGAGGATGAGCGAAAGAGAATGGAAACAAAAAGTCATGCAACGAGCAGAATGGAGAAAAATTGTACAGAGTGCTAGAACACATCAGGACCTATAAATGTTTAATTGTAATTATGAGGACTAATCCACCTCAATAAACGGAGTTTGTAAGTCCGTAAAGGACAGCCAAATTCTATTATAGAATGTAATGCTATTAAATAAATAAAATAAATTGAAAATTAAAACTACTCATACATCACAAACGCTTCGTGTAGTGGTCGTTAATTCTTCTCAATTGTCAATTTACTTTTAGAGCCTTTGAAACCCGCAAAAAATTTGTAAAACAATAATTCAAGCAAATATTATCATATCATAAATATTATCATATATTTACAAACAAATTTAAAAATAAACTTGATACTAACACCCAAATTTTTTTGTTATGGAATGCAAATTAAGTTAAATATTTTAATTTACTTTATAGCACAATATTACAATGTTAAGTACGAAGAATTTGTAAAGTTTTTTTTAATAGAATTTAAAAAAATCTTTTGTATAATAAATACCTGTAGAAAATATTTTTCCAAATTTACTATTAAAGATACTTTCAATGTAAAAATACTCCGATTAAAGCAACTTATGTACTTAAAATACTCAATGCTTCAACATTATAAAATCGATGAAAAATGCAAGAGAAATATCAAGCTTTAAGCGAAATTTCTAATTTTGACCAATTATGAAAATTAATTAAAAGTTAGTACGAAGATTGTAGAGGTGTCGTCTTGGTATGAAGAAAATCTTGGTGTTATTAAACGCAGAAAATTTTAGCAGCTTGCTAACAGGCGTTAAAAATGTTAGCAGTGCCAGTGTTAAAAACTTTAGCAAATAAATTTCATTAATTTGACGGTTCAAGATGTCTAACCATAAGAATATTTTATGAAAATTTATTTTATTGTAATGATCAGCATAAAAGGATAAACCGTCGACTTATATAAATTTTTGGGTTTCAAACTGAACCATATTACATCCATTTCTATAGATTTATTTTTTTCAATTGTATGGCTAAAAAAATCTGCGACAATAAAATGCAAAACGGCGCTTTTCATATATTGAAAGTGTAATATAAATAATATTTTCAAAGCTTCTGATAAATTTCAAGTTAATTGAAAGCCAAGAATAAGAAAATTGGGATGCTTTCTTACTGTTCCCTATAAAACTCACCCCGAGGAAATAAATTTGAATGTTGAATATTTGCCTATTTGTATCGCAAGTTTGTCGTTGAGAAATGTGTAAGCTCGAAGTTGTTCCGGTAAGCGTTGACCGTGAGATGAATTAAAATATGCTTAAGTTTACGTGCGGGTATTTTGAAAATGTTTAATAAATCTTGAACGCTAATGAATATTCGTAAAACTTGCACGATTTTGCGTATTTTCCAAAACAATATATTTTCCAAAAATATTTGCGTTAAATTTGTTTTATTTTATAACCGGCGTTGAATAACAAATTCGACCAATCCAGAAATTTGTCACATCTTCGTTGTTTATGTCAGTACCTGTCAAAAAGTTGTAGGCCATGAAAAATGTTATTTATTTATCAAAGGAACACTTAATAAAACTTTTTATTGATGTCTATCGATGTCAACAAAAACACACATCGGCGTGTCCATTTGGTTATATAGCCTAACATATTTAAAAAGAACTTGCTGTTAAAACCAAATGTTACATATACTTATGATAAATTGATAACCGAGTTCTCCACTTTTTAACCCTAATAAAACGCAGGCCGGGTTCTAATAGAAATACACTAAAGGCAGTATTTTAGCAACAAACTGAATAACACCTAAATCTGCGCGTTGTAAGTGGCAGTTAGATGTAAGCAGCACGATTTAGCAATAGAATAAGAACGTGATCTCTTGCAAAGAAGAACGTCGGATAATTAAGACAAATGTTTCTCACACGTAAATGACTTGTTTTTGCTAATGTTCTAGGAAATAAATGCCGACGTGGGCGACATTTTCTTTAGGCAAAGGTAGTTTATCGTGTGTAATTGTTAATTACTAAACGCTCGATTATCGCACCGCGCTGCTAATCACGCGAATTATTAACGTTTCATAAACGCAGATAATCTAAATTACAAATAAATTTTGCTGCTACTACTACGGTGATTGGTGGGGAAAAAAGGTAAACCCCTAATTTTTTTTTTTTTCGATGATATATACTATATGTTGGGGATACAAAAGTTTTACCTACCTTTTGTTAATAGTTGTTTTTTTTGTTAGGTTTTATGAGACTGCATGTACAAGATTAACCCTCTAAATGAGGTTTTTAGAACACCATCTAAGTTAAAGAGAACTGTGTTCTAGTGAGATAGAAATAGACAAGAATTGATACAACTTTAAATGGCGTGTCTGTTAGCTAATAAAATATATCTAGTACGAAATTGGATTAAATAATATTTTTTGTTTTACATTTTGCGACTGTTTGCCGCTTGGTTAGATATACAAATATGCTAAGAGAAAACTTATTAAAATGGTGGCATGGTGAAATTTATGTTTTGTTAGAACGTTACGAGGTAGATGCGGCATCGTAGAAGTATGGGTTAGTACAAAACTTGCAAATTAAACGGGGCAAATGCATTTCACACGAATGATAGAATACAATAGTCACCACAATTCGCTTTGCGAGAGAACTACCGTTAAAAGTTTTCTTATCTAACCAGCTAACGGAGGTGAAGTGGTAATAAGACAGGCCGCGAAGATTACTTACAGATCGATCGAGGAACCAGGCTCTAGCATGCTAATATCACAGTATGCAATTCAAATTAGGGCGGGAGTTAACGAGAACTTGATTAGCACATCTACTACACATTGCGGTGTGCCGATATCAAGAGAAGGTAATAAGATGTAAGGTCGGGGGGTTGCAAAATGATGAAGACTTTCGCATCATTATCATAAGATACATGATGATGGATGCTAACAAACTTTAAGAAGCATCGGTTAGCTATTTCGTTAGTGGGTACATATACTCGGTCTAAGTTACAGGAATAAGGCATGAACCCTACACGCCGTGCATGGAATTAACATGTTAAGCACCGGCATTAATAAGCTTCTGTATAATTACTAATATAGTTGGGTTGAATGGCGGCTAGCGTGACGAAGGCTGTAGGCGCTATATTTGCATTTAATCAAATAGCCCATTTTGAAAATAGGAATTTCCTCCTTGGTATGTATTTTATGTATCTACTAATACGAGGGATTTTCATTTCAAACACGTTTGTATTTCTAATTTTGTCTTTTACATGTTTTACATTTTTTACAACTGCTTATAGTTATTATATAAGCAGCACTACTTTACAACTACATACTTTCAATATGATATAGCACTGTTACATAATCTCGTTATATTAATTATTCTAATCCCCACTTAGCTGAACAAATTTTACCATGCCAATTTTAAATAAAGTTCAAGGGATGGATGACTATGTACTATAGCGACATTTGCTGAAAACTATGCAATGACTCTTTTGCAAAGGGCGACTAACTTTTACCAGCGTCGAGAGCAGGGATGTTCATAGGATCTTTTGTACATGTGCTTGTCGTACAACTAACTAGGAAAAAACAATGTGAAACAATATCTGTCCTCACTATTTCTAATGAGAAGGTAGCTCGGAACAGATAATGTCCACGCAGAAAATAAATTCTACTTTTATTTGCGTGGGGCCCTGATGGTAGGTATAAGCCAGCTCGATATAGCGGCGGCAAGGCCGTGGGTCGTGTCAAATGAACGCCCCGAAGAAAATCAAGGAAACAGCTTTGCTAACACAACAAAAATAATCAGCAATTCTATGTTCGTTGCTGGAAGGCTATGACATAAGCGAAGTCGGATGGAAATTGCGTTAGCCGACCAGAACCAGTACAGTGGCAAAGACATTACCACCAAGAACCACTCCCCAAAATTAATCAACGGAACGTTCGAGTGGTCATTAAAAAAATCCCACAAACGGTGGAACCACAATCGACTTCCAACAATAAAATCAAGCGGAAGCGACACCGATGAAATGCAACACCCTGTACGTTGGTCGCACATCGCTGCCTTCTTAAAAAAAACATATAACCAAAAATAAACATAAAAAAATGTCCAACATAGAATTTCAAATACAAGATTTGAACCTATATCGAACGCGTAGGAATTCTTATGCCAATGCATTTGACCAAACGCTGCTCGTTGTTACCTAGAGAAAATCATGCACAGTTCAAACTCAATTAAATAAAACATAATAATATAATAAATATTTAATTAGTTTTCAAAATACAAAATTCAAACATTGGCATTAAAATCCACGTCTGCGACGTCAGATTAAATAACCTTAAATAACTTATGCTCACGTCGAACAGAAAAGCAAAACCTGCGACTTAACGATAATTTCGGCCAAAAACGTTCCAATCAAAAATGCAAGGCAAAAAAAACCAAAAATATTAAAACAATTAAAAAAATAATAATTAATACCATACACAAAAGAGAAATGATACGAAATACCTGCGACTCCTGATCAGGTCTGCACCCCCGAAATCTGCGTTAAAACCCCAAAAATTCCGGAACGGAAGGAGCCTCGGTGCTCGAGAATCGATTGCAGCGAAAACCAACTGGATCCCCAAACTACCGTGGGTGATTGATCTTCCAATTCAAACTTGGTTCCACTATCACTTCATCGATGCACTCGAAAAACACAACCTTTCGGCTCGACAGCCCTGACCCGAGTCCGTCTTTTGCGCCGATTCAAATGCTTTTTCTTATCCCAATCTCTCTTCCCACTTCGACCGCTAGATGGAGCGAGAAGTGCCAATTAAATAATTATTGCGAACGAATTTAAAGGGCAAAAAAATTCGTTACAAATGCTGGTATGCTATGGGCGCCAGGTGAGCATAATAAAACAATTCCGAACTTCGTCTTCAAAAATAAATCCCAAACTTGGCCTCTGACGTCACCTACTCCAACCAGATAATTAGAGGCAAAAACGCCTATCAAATCCAAATCTCCAGAGTGAATCGAATAATAAACAGCAGCGGACACCATAACCAGTGGACAGCTTATCAGTATTTCCTTAACAAAATCCTCCATCAACGAGATTTTCCTCCATAAATAATTCACATTAGAATTCCATTATATTTCAGGTAAAAACGGCAATTTACGAATTAGGTCCCCATCACAATTAAAAACCAAGAACCATAATTAAACTCCGGTGTTTTAAAACATTCAAAACGAAAACCAAATTAAAATTAAAAATTAAAGTTGCCACGAATGTCGACAACCGCTCTCCGATAATGTCAGACATTTTTCCTACTATATCACCAACCTTCGATTTATCAACCAGAAATCGTATGTATAGGGCGGAGCAAAAATTCTACGCAACGTAACGCAAAAATTCGTTACAGTACATAATACTTTCGGGATCACGTATACATTGCTTATATAATAATGTTCTTTTCGCTTCCTCTTTCTAACCTATATAAGAAACAACAAAATCTGTCGATCTAAATTTTGTCAACATTTAAAGATTACGCCAGCTATGCTTCTCACGATAGTGTTAATCACTATTCTATCGTAAATTAAAATTCTGGTATTGCTGGACTCTGATGCTGAACTCTGCAATGATTGGAAGAAGCAATTTCAATCCGAACCAGGCATTGAAATAGTCTTCTTAAGCCCGCATTTCATTGAGGCTTGTGCAGCCCGGCTGGTGAAGCCCACCTTCACCGATTTTGTAATGCATTGCCATATATGACATTGCACTCACTTGGGCTGGTACAGGAAGCTGATATCCGCCACAGTTGTCGGCATAAGCCGACTTTGTAAAAATTTACAACTTCGAGCTTCACCAGCCGGATTGGTAAAATCTTACGCCAATAGAATTTCATCTTTTATGCGGGTCCACGTGGACCGTCTATGCGGTACAGTCTCAAATCAGAAGCAATTAGTGCAGTCGATTGTTCGTACAGTTTGTTCTCGTTTATTTCAGCTTATTAGTTATTTGGATTTATGTAACTTATTATTAAACGCTATTATTGGAAAGGAAATAAAATTATTAGTCATTTGGAATAATTTTATGGAAAATTAAATTTTAAATTTTTCATTGAAGAATAAAGCTGTGTAAAATTCCAGGATATACAAAAAATTGGTACAAAACAACATCAAAAGAATTTCGACACTGATATTCCATTTTTATCGTATTATTGCATCAATGCATTTGAAACAGAATTTTTATAAGCAGGAAACACATGAAAAATGATTATTACTATTTTACAGTTTATAAACATTTATATTAACCAAATCCACCGAATAATAACATTTTTGCAATGACAATAGTGTAAAATTAATTTTAACAACATTTTAACATCTTTATGTAACAAATTTTGTGAAATTATAAAAGTCGATTTCCTATCGCTAAATAATCATGTAAACTGCAACTCGTGCTCGAAAAATACTCAACAAATCTTCAAGTAGTTTTCTTGCTCTTGTACCGTTACATACATGATATTTCTACAAAGATATTGATATTTGTGCGAATGTGAATGATTTTATTAATTTGAGTTTGAAAATTATGGTTGGGAGAATTCATTTTTAAAAATTGGCAATATGTTTTCACGGCATAAAGATGCTTCAGTTGAGCTGAAATTTAAACGAGTGTGCTAATAGCCCTGGACGGGTACACACGCCAGAATTTTGTATAGAGGTTGAAATATTTGAGTTTGTTTAAGCATAAATTTATAAGAAGTGTGAAAAATATAAGGTCAAAATTATTGAGTACTGTTTATTTGAAAAAAAAATAAAAAGTTTGTGTTGAAAACTTATTAACCACCAAAACACAAACAACTTAAGCAGAACTTGAAATTTGCACACTAATTGCAAATAATTAATAACAAAAGTGACAAGTTACGTTATATAAGTAGTACAAATTTCTAATTTTTTAGGGTTCCTGTACTGATAAATTTAAAAATGTAATCTGTAATCTTCAAACTACAGGGCGGTACTAAAATTTGGTGGGAATACTTATTCCCAATGGCTAATTTATAACAATTTCGATAGTAGGAATACGTCTCCCTGCACCCACCAATGGGTTAAAAAAAGAGCAAGAACATTTTATGATGGGTGGATGGTAGTTATTAAAAATTAGGAGGGTTTTGAAAATGATCTCTGGTTGCTGTTCCGGATGATACCACTTACTTACATAGTTTACTATATGAAATTGTTAGAAGCTGCCAATATGAAAAGTCATTAATTCAACATTATGAGAGAATACGTACTAAAGAAAACTACGCAGCCTCCTATCCGACGAATCAAGTTTGGTATGGGAAAAATCCTGTCGTCTGTAAAATGGGAGAATATACGGAATCAAAATGCCTAAGATAGGAAAAGTAAACATAAACTGTAACTCAAACGATATATTATGTACAATCACGCCGTCTGTTGTTGTATTGTACCGTTAAAAGATGCAGAACATCTTGTTCATTCAGGAGACGAATGGTCAGTTATCCATTACATTATAAATATCTAGAGAGTGGTGCGTAAAAAGCACTACTGTGCCTTAGAACGAAGCAATATCAGTAGTTGGAAAAGAAGTCATGCCCGTTATTGGACAAATAATCCATCAAGAAGTAGCACTGGAACCATATTCTTAAACGTTCCCGAGAATTTAATTCCTGGAGTTGTTGTCTTGATCAAACAAGAAACTATTATTTTTCTTCAGTCGTGATGCTTCTTTGACAGAAGCGTCGAGACCTATCTATTCTATGCATGTGATGTGCGTTAGAATTATTTTCACATACAAGAAAACCTACTTCTTTTACGTGGGCTCCGAACCACGGGAAGTGATATATGTACACTTCATTTTGAGCCGGGCACTCATGCCAAGAGAGACAGTCAGAATAAAGTTCTTACTCTGCCCGGAAACTATTTGTCTCCCCGAATTAGGGGTTTTAAAAAGGAAATAGGATTTCGATTTACGACGCCCCTTGACCACGCCACCGCTGATCGTATGATCGAACTATACGCAGTTATAAAATAAAATGTCAAGATTGGACAATAAAATTCGGAATTAGGTGCTCACATTGTTGTCAGACACCCAGAACTACACCTCCATACCTGAGCGTGTAATATGGTAGAAAAATTAATTTTTGTTATCAGATTGTCATCATTTGGTCCAACATAAATATGATTAATTTGAGAAAAACCGAAAATTAACGGTCAAGTGATGATTTAATGAAGATCGTCTGTTTGAACCTGGAACACGTCACAAAAGACTATCCTCCTTGAGTTTTTTATGGAGTTACTCAGTCAATACGAATTTGAAACGGAAAATGATATAAGTAAATTTAAGAAAAATGCGTTATTATATGTGTTGGTTATAGAGAAATAAATAAGGAAACCATTAGATATCGTTATCTGTTTCTCAATTTACGAGATCAAATTGATGCACTCATAGGATAGGGGATATCAAGTCAGGCCCAAAAATTTATAATTAAGACAACAATTTTAAAGACAATTGTTTCAGAGGGATACATCCATTTATTTTTCAAGCAGCTACTGAACAAAACTACATAACCATCGAAAACCATCAAATTGTTGATTTCTATATTGTGAGTAATTAGTGTCGATAAGTTTATCAAGAAATGCTTCAACAACTAAAACATTTGCAATTGCTGTAATCGCGTGTAACTGCACGAGGGAAGGAAAAATACTCGGAGATTTTTGGAGGACAAGTTTTGGGGAGAGAATAAGCGAGCTTAGCGAACAAGTGCAATGCCTGCGCTCAACACCTAACCGACTTAAATTTTCGAGTATATTTTCCTTCCAAAACGGCTGTTACGTTTATTATTCATCAAAATTTGACTCACTGGGGTACATAAAGTCTAAATTCCTTGAAAAAAACTTCTTGTTTTTGTAATTCTAACCAGCGTTGCTACGAGCATCGAAATACCTCCAAACCCAAAGATCCTTCCACTTTCCCTACGTTTCAGGACTTGGTATATTTCTTTTCTTGTTATATTGGATAATATTTCTTTTTAGATGGTTTGTCTTCTTCTGATTCCTTTTTTTTTCGTAAATTATTTCTGTATTATGCAGGTGGTGAAATATCATCTCAACATGTTGAAATGACATATTATTCTTCATCAACCTACTAATAATTATCTAGAAAGCTCCTTCCCCACCCCGTGTCAATTATAAAAACAAGTTCTGTATATCTGTGCGAACGATTACTTTGTACTTCTCATTGGTCAGTTTTAATTAATTACCAATTTGGCTCGGAAACAAATTTTTGTTTTGTTTTGAACACCTATCTGATTGGTCAATTGTTTTTGCCAACCTACAAAAGTTTAAGTGCTGCCTTTACGCCGCACAACCATGACCTAGTCTTTAATAAAAGTCTTTATCTA
This sequence comes from Podabrus alpinus, assembly GCA_932274525.1. NCBI lineage: Eukaryota > Metazoa > Arthropoda > Insecta > Coleoptera > Cantharidae > Podabrus > Podabrus alpinus. The sequence goes on along the minus strand of OW026457.1, from coordinate 57,464,830 downwards.
CGGCCAATAAGCATCGAACATCAGCAAAAATAGGAGAATTTTTGATTTAAAAGAAACTTTTTCCCCGTAAAAACGTATTAATAAAATTAGCTTGCTGTAAAATTAAACCCCGATAAAAAATAAACCAAACAATAAAAGCTACAAATTGTATTAACAAAATTACACAATGGCGTAAAAAAATAATTTACCTGCAAATTACAACATGATGCACCCTTTACATACTAATTAATAACTCAGGAAGCTCCATTAACGAGCTATGAAACAAAATGACTTGCTTCCAGGAAAATCAAAAAGATGTCCAGACACAAACTTAACAATTTTAAAAGTTCAAGCACATAGCGTAGTGTAAAATAAAAGTACAACTTGAAAGAAATATTTCAAGTGTGAAAAAGATGTTATAAATTTAACATAGTCCTGTTAACATTTGGCACGTTACAATCAATCGGGACATACGAAATATTGACGTCAAATATTATATTCTTACAAATCTGTCGTAAGGAATTTACGTAAACTGGCACAAAATTTTTGTTAAATATTAAAATCAAGATTATTATTTTATGTTCAGAAAAATAAAATATACGTGTGTTATCACACTTGGACGGAATTTATTGGGGTGAATTTAACAACCTTGTTGAAATATCATAGAAATGCTCTTTATGGGTCTTTTAAGAGGCTCGTTCAATTTGGTCAACTCAAAAATTATTTAGCGAATTAAAAAATGTCCCATCTATAAAAATTATGATATTGAAGCTTTATAATGCACGTATGTAGATAAATAAATGTTGTTTATAAGTTTTTATATATTTTTACGTAATTTTTACGTTTATTTTCTTAACCCGTGTTTCTCAATATTTGTTTTTATTTATTATCGTAAATTGTTATTTATTTATTTATTGATTACTACGATTGTGATTTTTTTATAAGTTCTAAACATGCCCTAAGCTATCGCTTTATAATTTTTATTAATTTCATCCCCCCTCCATGTTTAATTAATAATTTCCGTTGTTTCGACTTCACTTTCTTTTTCTGATGTATTTCTAATTATAGTTTTGGCTAAAAATTTGTATGCATTTAAAATAGTTAAACTTATTTTAACATGTAAATTAAGTTGTTTGAAACTTTTGCAATTACAAAAAAATATAAAACCACCATTTTCAAAAATTAATTTATATATTGTTAGGTATTCTTGTTTTTAATTTGTATTTAATTATGATTAAGTACATAATACGTTATAATTTAGGTAATGTAAAGTAATCTTGCAAGGTAAGTTATTACATAAATAAAAGACAAATGTCCTAGTTCTTGCAGTTTATAAAATGCAAAAACAATGCATCTGAACATTCGTCTTTTATTTATCTAGATACTAAATCTTCATAATTCAAATAACGTTTCTTTATTCAATGAAATTGATTTATATTTAGATTTATATTCAGACATTATATTTCGAGGTTATGTTTACAATTAAAAATATAATTAGTGAACTCACTTTTAGGACGTGCTGTTAGTTTTATTTTTATTTATTCGCAAAAGAATCACATTATAATGTGTGGAATAATTACTGCCATATAATAAACATATAAAGTATATAATTTTAAATGATAATAGTATATTACTAAGGTGGAAAACTCTACATTACAATAGTGTGCTGAGATAGATTACCGAGATGCGAAACACCGAAATATGGTATTATAACCTTCTGCCGAAGTGTGTATACAATTTTACATATAATATGATCATTTAATTTTAAAATACAATTAGCAAATAAATAATGTGATTCTGAAGTGCATATAGGGTTGAACTGCACTTAACCTCACACAGGGTTGCGCCAAGACAAATTTATCCATTCGCGTAGATTAAAACTTCTTTAAAAATATAAATAACGATTTATTGCATACAATTGACAGTTTCGTGACTATTAATTTAAATAACATGTGCATGGCCTAAAATCAAATTGACAGTTTGGGAAGTGGTGACTATAAAAATCTTCTGGAGGTGGGGAAATAATCATAGTTTGAAAAGTGACCCCTTCTCGATTAACCAGTCTTTAGTTTAGTCGTCTAGTTTCAAAAACCATACTCGTATACCTTACATCCAAAAAACAACAATTTTCAGGAGAGCCAAGAATTTTATATCTCGACAGGATAGAGTGAAGGAAAATTGCGGTTTTGTTATATTAATAATGAGATATAGTAGATAACTAAAATACTAAAATTTCCGCCCTTAAATATTTATGCGTACCTATTGAAAGTTTTAAAAATTTGTTTTGGATAGATTTGGTTTTGAAACTCGCTTTGTATGTATCTGCTTTTGAAATAAACTGAAAGTGTAGGTTGTGAAAATAACTTTTTTAACTTGATTAATTTATTGACTATAATACAAATTATATTTAGTTTTGTTTTATGAAATTGTATTATAACATAAAACAATAGGAACCTTTATCAAAATATTTTAATAAACAAATTCTAGGTTAATAAGACATCAACTTCTTTCTTAAATCAACTTCATTAAAGTTTTTATAACACGTTTACTCTCCAGTTTTCTCCAAAACGTTTGTGTAGTAAATTTAAACCATGTTTAATTAAGATTAAATAAGACGGTCATCAGCTTAAGTGGGTAAGTGCGTTGATACTAATGCTGAATAAGTAATTTGACTCCGGGCTCAGTCAAACTTTATTCTGACTGTCTCTCCCCGGAAGGCAATGAAACAAAAACTACCGAGGTGAAATCTGCTCAGTACAGCCTCTCTGAAGATAAAGTGAAGAATGAAAAAGCTCTTGAAAAAGAGAAAAAAGATCTTTTTTTCCATTTCACCACGGAAAGACTGGAACCTTATTTACCACCTAGTAAAATGTAATTAATGGAATTGTTTCAAGCAGTAAATCGTCTACTGCCATTGGTTGAGTTTTAGTTGATGGTTGATGTCATAATTTGTACGACAGAATTTGTGCAACGGAAAGTTGTAATATGACTGCTTTTTTTCGACTCAGCATTTCTACGCCTGAATATTTAATCGAGAGGGCATTTTATACGCCATAAATTTATACGGCGGAAATTTCTACGATCGACAGCTTTATACGCCTGAATGTGTGTACATGTGAACGGGATTTCATATTATGCTATACAGCAATTATATAAAATTACGTCGAGGGTGATAATTTAGACGTTGTTTCAAAATTGAATTACCTAATGTAAAATTAAGTTTCCTAGTGAAATTGTTGTTTTGTTCCACATTAAAAAAATATATTATTACGTAAGTGTTTTTCAAAATTATATATTTTAAAATTTTAACTCTTTTATATATGATTTAAGAAAGTTTCTTCTGCTGACTGGCTCAAGTTTGATGGACTCCTGATTTAGTTCATTTAAAATTATAATTTGAAATCTAAAGACTTTTTAAAAATCATCAAAGTAGCCACTCCGATGGTGTCATCCTGGCTGCGCCACTTCGAAAGGTTACTGCTTAATATTTTTTAAACAAAGAGTACAAAATTATTATGTTTCTACTGCCCTGTTTCATATAAATAAATTTAGTTCATGGGTAAAAATCACGAAGCTTTTCGATTTATTGAAGTTCCACTGTGTCTTGAATTTTATTATGTTCTCTTTCATCTTCCCTATAAATCGCAATCAATTTTATGAAATGAGCACCTATTGCACAAACTGAGATATTAAATTTATGGATCTCGTGGCTTTTCAAATTTGTTAGCCAAGACACCGAAAGAAAGCAAAGAAATCGGCACGAAACTAGTATAGTTAATTTCTTTCTATATAAACTCATTTCTCTGTTATGCTTTTACAAGCTATTATAAGCATACCTTCTTTTTCTTTTTCAGTCGTGATGCCTCTTTGACAGATGCATCGTGACCCATCCCTTATATGCAGGTGATGTGTGTTTCAAACCACTCATGGCAGATTACCTCCGTGGATTGCCATTTCCTTCCAACGAGAAAAAAGTTCTTTTCTTACTCTGTCCTGATTCGAACCTTGTAAATTTTAAATTTTGGAAATTTCATTTTGTAAATAAACAGGTTCAGGTAGCAATAGAAGAAAGTTTAAAAGGGTATAAGATTATTTTTATTCGATTTTAGATTCATCATATTTTTCAACATATCAATTTTTTCGGTTGTAGAAATTTACGTCGTACAAATGTATGGCATATAAAACGCCCTATCAAGCAAAAGTTCAGTCGTTGAAATGCTGAGTCGAACAAAAGCAGTGGTACAACTTTCCGTCGTACAAATTACCTAGAGTACCAAAATGGACACCTTTCAGCCAATAAGTCTATTAGAAAGCAGTACTTTCTTTAGTAATTGAAAATAACAGTTTGTTTTATAAGGATTGAAAGTGGAGCTTTTTGGTAAGCAAGTTTAGTATTCGCAAGGGGGAGCGCAGCCAAGCCGATACCCGCCAATACGAAATTGATATCGATACCTTATTATCGATAACCAATTGATGCTTTAATTTTCCATACGATTTCCTACTTTTCCGTCCATGGATAGGAAAGTTTTTAGTTTTTCTGTCCATCACATGGACTTTTTTATATTAGGAGAAACAGCGGCTTACACGCCTGCAATCGGTATCAAAAAGCGTCACTTTCACACAGTTTGGAGAAAAAAATTTTGTCCATGCTCGTTTAAACTCCAGCTATATTAATCGATGATTAATTAATCAATATAGTAAATGAAAATTACCACTTAATACTTTAGTCATGTGTTTTAACCGACCTTTCAATGCCAGTTTTTGATACGTTGATATAGTTGACTTTGTAAAACATCCATAAATAAAAACAAATAGCCAATATTTAATCAAGTAATCCCGATAACTGTGTAACCATAACAGGTTAACACTATGATCTCAAGGTAAATGTTTGCATTGGACTTGACTCTTTGTTATAGATCATCTTACGATACTACCGAAAATTGCCAAAAGAAATTATTATGCCTCACCTTTTCCGGGATAACGTAATTAAATTTTAAATTTATTATTTTTTTCTTGCAAAATAAATTTGAAAAGCGCAATGTAGCTTAATTTCGAAAGCAGTTTAAGGATGTGATGGACTAGTTGTGTATTATGTAGGTAGTTAATTTAATAACCCAAAAATGTCCAACCTTCAATTAAATTTAGTGGCTCGAATAATGTAACACATAGAAATGTAACGATAGAAATTAATTCAAATTCATAATTTTGTTGACACATTTATTTAACGAGGTAATTTGGACAGTAGTAAAAGAAATTTTAGCAGATTGGCGTCGTTCAATTTTAAGTGCATTTCCATAATGTCGGCTATAATAATTAGAACGGTGCGGTATAGGATGGCGTCGACCCTTGTATAACAAATTGTAGATTTTATCATTTCGTTCCTGTCGTGATGTCGGCTGATTAAGTCAACGAATTTTAATTGATTTTTGCTCTCTTTACACTTAACAAAGTAATTAAGTAAACTTTCCAATAAAATTTTAAATCAATTGCAAAAATTCGTTTCGTCCATTTAATCGTGCCTACCAAACCGTTAACTATTGGGTTTAGAAAAATTTCTCAATTTGTTAAATGATTGACGCCTTTTAAATAAACAAATGAAATTCCGATAGAATCGGAAACAGCGTCAAGCTTTATCCGGAAACTGAGGCTACGTTATTCATAGGAATGTCCATCGCTATTGTCCTACCTGTCCTGACCAAACCATGCTCAATTAATCACGCATCATTGATCTGGATATTTATTTTGGTGCTCTTAACCATCCTAAAGCTACGTCCGGCGCTGTTGTATTCGCAAATACAAAACAAAGATTTATGCCCAATATTTTGACTACCATTCAATAAAGGTTTAATTTTATTTTTGAAAAATGTAACTAATTTATTAAAAACGACTTGTCGAGATTGCAATTTAAATTAGATATTTCAAAATGAGATAAATAAAAACAAAAAAGCGTTGGATGTGTAAAATCAATTATATTTAACTTACAGGACGATTTATAGTCTCGTCCTAAAATAATTGAATTCGCACAGAAATTGGTTTGTTCGTGAGCCGTTCTTCTAGTTGTGGTCGGCAAAACTAAATTAGATTCTAATCCAATTAAAAGTTTGCCAAAGGTTTATCGGTACTCTGAACTGACCAGTCCGAAAGAACGACAACTTCATTCGGGTACAAAATTGATGACCAGGTAGGTGGTGCCCAGATCCTAGTTCCTTGTTACATGTCTAAAAGAAAAATAAACTTTTACTCAGGATCTTTTATAATATTAGACAACTTCTAAAATTGCTTTATTAGAGCGTTAAGTTAATTTTTTGATTGATATTTAAGTTTTAATTCGCGACTACTCAGGTTATTTCTCATTTGAACAATCGTTCTGTGGTTAACTGTGTATTTCCTTGCGTGTAATCCCACTATCAATTCCGGATGAAAAGGCACCATTGCCGTAGAATACGCTTTCAGCTATTGCCTAGAAATATTCACTTTCATGTAGATAACTAATTTCGTTTTTAACCTTTAAAAATCCAACGTAAAATACAGTGTCGGACCACGAGATGATAAAGCTTTTTCTGAAAATTTATTCTTACCATAAATATTGATAATGAAAACTAAAAATTTAACGCCAACTTGAATTCCATTAAGGAAAGGCCATAAATTTTTAAGGTTTTAAAGCTGAATTGAAGATGTAGAGTGTATTAGTTAAAAGTATAACTTTTCAATTTCCCATCTCAAATCGTATTGTATGCACAGTGTCTGTCACTAATGCAACATTTGAATTTCAAATCGAGATCAAATATTCAGGAAACGTATGTGTCTGGTTGACGTTCGTGTTAAAACATTTCACATGATTCAGACATGGGGTTTGATTGTAGGAGAAAAGCGTCGACCCAAATACAGTCATGAAAATCAGCAAATCGCTCTTCGCATGTTTCTACTGCAGCATCCACTTTGTAACGATCCGACGAACCAGGCAGCGCCAGTCAGTCTGGCGTCCGATGTGAATCAACTAAACCTATTTGCAGATAGTTTTTGTTAGTCTACGGCTCTACGGTCATGGCGCCAAATCTGTCGGGAAAATGAATAAAACGAAAAACGAGCAAGGAATAAATATAGAGATACGACTACTAGATTTGGGTGCTAGGGCGGACGATGTTTTTCTGTTATAGCATCCTACGAATTGAGGCTCGTCCATATAACAACGAATTACAATTCAACCCCTATGTTCTTAAAATAATTCTATAAAATGTTTTTTCTTCTTTTTCATTTATTTATACAAATTTAATTCTTGAACAACTTTTTATTCGCAAATTCAAGTGAATCGAACCCGGAATTTTTCGCTCTACATCCAACTAGCGGTCACGGCAACAAAAAAATGTCGTAAAGAAAATCTTTTAGCCACTCGAGTTCCGTTTTTAAAAGTTTCCGTTTCAAGTGGGATTCGAAATTAAATTAACTGCTCGGAAAGCCCTTACCCCTCCAATTATTAGGTTACACACGGTTGCTATTTAATATTGAGTTAATTTTAATATTAACCACCGGGTTAGTCACGGAATTAAGTTATAGACTTCCTGGGCGATTAATTAAATATATGGAATCTTCATTGAGTCAGAAACTTTAAAATTCAAACTCGACCCGACCTTCTAAATTCTTTAATACCTTACCTTTTGACAGTCACTTTTATATCTGATTGATGTGTTTAAAACAATTTTTTTGCGCTTATAGATAAAACATAATCTTGGATTAATAGAATATTAATGAAAATTTTTCAACGGTTCAGTCAAAGGTTCGATCAATATTAAATCATGATTGAATTTTGTGGAAGACTATACAAATTCATTTTTAATTCTTCAATCACCAAAATGCTAAAATAATAAACTCGAATTTGATGATTTTTTTCTCAGTTAAAATTAAATAAATTAGTTCAATTTTAATAATATAATACATTTAATACGGATGTATTATCAAAGCTGAGAAGTTATGGTAATAAACATTATTCTATTACATTTGTGCAATGCTCCTGGCATACCTACTACGTATGATATTGAATACTCAATGGCATAGATAAATTGAATGATCGAATCATCCGTTACAATGTCAACGAAATGGTCAATAAAATGATTGAATTAAAATGATTAGCTGTTGGTACTGTACAGAAAAAAATGAATTTCACAAAAAAAAGAAAAATTTCAGAAGCAAATAATCAATTAAATATTTTTCTTTTATTGGTTCGGAATATTTCAGGTTCAAAGTGTAAAATTTATAGTCCTACGTTTTTTATATCCCGACTGAAAAGAAACCGGGTAATTTGAGTTTAAGATGTTATGAAATGTGATTGTTTGTCCATTTGAGACTTCATAAGTCAAAAAGTGTCAGAGATATCAATTTAATTTTTTTCTAAGAAAGTCGTGTAAACATTCTTGGAGAGTCTTTAGCTATAACAAAAGTAGCTACCCCTATTTAGTCGCAAATGGCGAAAATCGAGCGGAAAGTGAAATAAACAATATAACAATTCTTCAACCGTATTGCAAGTACAACATTTCTCATTAGATCCATAAGGGGTGTTAATTTTATTTTCATACAAAATGAGGTCGACAATAAAAATGTGACAATAAACACTTTTTGCTAATCAAACTTTTAATTGAATTTATGCGTGTTGATCGCAATAATTTTGTTACTAACTTAATTGACCTTAATGACAAATCTAATAAATCCGAAAGTTTTATTGAAATTTGATGAATTATAACGAAATTATCTGTTGTTACAGCTGGTTGTGACAACTGGCAGGAATGGTGGACGTACGATGGAATATCGGGTAAGTTTTTATTAAAATGTTACTATTTAACTTCTTATTAATTTTGGTAAAACTTAAGCATTTTAAATATGAACAACTTATGGACACATATGGTGAAAATAAATTTATGTGAAAAATATAGCGAACGTTTTCAAAACAACAAAAAGAAGAAGTAAGATACGTGACAACCATATAAAAAATTACTTAGAAAAGTTTTAGCTTTTTATTTTCAACTTCAATAATTTTTATATCTAAACTTTCAATTTCCCATATTTACTAAATATTTTAAAGTTGATTTCGAAATTTTTTTAATAGTTTATTAAAAATTTCTTTGCTTTATTACTTTTTTGATATAAAAGTTTGAGAATAAGGTTTGCCTCACAAATTACAGCACATTTAATTGTGGAAAAAAGCAGATAAATTACTGATGTAATTATAAATTACTGAAAATTTTTTTTTTCTTTTTACTCCCCCGACTGAAAAATACCAAACAAAATTTAAGGAAATTAATACCGCATACTGAGCAATCTACTTAATCGATTTAATAAGGAGTAAGGTTTTCCGAAGGAAATTCCAGTTTATATTATTTTTAATTGTCTTTACGTTTTCTGTTATTTTGTGTTATTTAGTTGATGTGATCCAAATATTTATTTCTAATGTAACACCAAGAATCCAGTAACAAATATATTAAATATTTTTCTATTTCTTTCATATTTCTCATTTTTTGTTTAATTTTTAGAATTTTTTAGATGTTTTAGCCAAAACGTCAAAATTACCTCAAATTAATCATAATTGAGCAACGACACTTCGTTTTTGTGCATTTTATTTTACGAAAATTCGATTCCTAGGATGTCCTTATCGAAGTGATATAATTAGATTGCCTTTAGCGCAACTAATTTCCAAATAATTAAATTTAAAAATAAAGTTCCAATTCAATGAATAGCAAGTGACGTCACTATTGTTGAAATCGTACGGCGTGAATTATGTTTAAATATCACGGTCGAACCTTTAACGTTAAAAATGTAGAAAATTGAACAATTGTTTTACTTAACAATCAAATTTCGTGCCTTTCTGTTAGAATTAAATCGTTAACTAAGACTAAGCCTTGAAGACATGTTCGAATATCCAGAGTGGTAGTGGAATTGTTTATATAATAATAATAAAAGCGTCCATTCCATTTGGAATATTCCTACATCGTTATGAAGTCTTTGCGATCCTGATTGTCAAGGTAGATTACTTCTTATCTCTTCTTCATTCTGTTACACTGTTATGTGTATTTTGCTTCATTTGCTACTCTTCTCCAAGCTATTCTATTCTTCCATTTGTAACGAACTGTTACATCACATTGTAACATTCATTATTTTCGTCGCACATTGTACCTGACGATCTTTCAACATCCTGTGTGTTGTTTCATCTTCATACTGGTGAGAATTTCTAGAACTAACGGTTATCGTTTGATCCATGGTCAAAGTAACAGCTAATTTTTGTGTTGCTGATTATCAGCAACACAGAATTGTTTTGCTTATATTCTAAGCAGATTTATTAAAATTGAGATCATTTAATACATTTAGTTAATTCATCCTTATCAGGACTGGCGATAATCGACCATATTGACACCGCCATTTTTATCCCTGGGAAAGAGCTGTTTTATTGTACCAACTTTACAGAATATTTTGTTCACAATCAAGTTCATGCAACTTGGGAAATTAAGTAGCCAAGTTTACCTCTAAGTGGATAGTCAAATATTATTCAACAACGCAACTTTGAAGTTCGTCGTATGCAAATACGTTTCTTTCATTTTTGGGGTCAAGAGTTACCAGTATTGAGTTCGACAAGCAACAACCTTTTTTTGTCATTGAGTGTTGGTTCTGGCTGCAAAACAATTAAGGAAGCCCGCATTGTTGACTGGGTTATAAAAGTCGTGTGAACACTGGAAGCTGACGGGTTTGAGGCCAAATTGTTTTTCTTAATTGGAAATTTGTAGCATTGTTTTATCAAAGCATTTATTTATTCAACCAACTACTTCTAGTAGTTATTACGGGGTTATTGAATATTAGACCTAATTTATTACTGGTTGTAATATTACGCTGTATTGTTGCTATTTTGCTATTGCTATCATTTTTTGACCTTTTTGCAACCGTATGCACTGTGAGCTAGTTTTATACCGTCCATCATCTGCCACGGCAAATTTACCTACTGCCGGGTATTTGTTACTTGGTAGATGTTAAGAATATTCAATTGGATCGTCTCATTAACGGGAAGATTGAAAAATCTTACACATTTCGTTTTCCAGTTAGTTACGTTCCTTTTCAGAACATCTTTCACCACTGCATATATCCAACTCTTTCTTGGCCTTCCTCTGCAATGTTGCTTTCTTGGTCTCCATTCAGTGACTTTCCTTACTGCTTCGTTGTCTTGTTCAACTAGCACTTTCTATTCCAATGATTGAAAACTATGTGCTGTAGTTTTCCCGGAAAGCGACTCCCATTAAAACGCTCCCATTGAAACCCATAGCATATTCCCGCATATTATTTTAAATTTAACAAACTAAGTTCCGAAATAACAGCCTAGGGTGTGCGCTAACAGCCCGAGGCTTTTATTGTATGTAACAGTTCTGGACAAATACTAAAGCGTTGGAAATCGATATTAAAAATGTCTGTCGTCGCGAAACAATCGAATATCATCCCTTCCCTGAGGGCTGTTATACATAAGTACAAAACCCTGACCATATGAAGAAAAATGAAAGACGAAATTAGTTCTTTTTCTCTCCATTTTATACAATATTGGTCTATAGGTTGTTGTTACTCATTTATTTCAATTAGTGTTCAATGATGGTTGATCATTAAATTTTATATATTAGATATCTCGCTAGGCTAATTTTAAATATGCATGTAGTCCTGTTCTGTTATTGTTATGAAGGCAATCATTAACACAGACGAAATTTTTTAATAGAATTCATTGAAAAGTTCAAAAATGATATTCTACAGTAGAAGTATAACTATTTGACATGAATCGTAAACTGCGCAGGGCGGAGCTAAATACACAATATAAATGTGTGATCGGTGATCTCAAGCTCAATATCGATCTTTGGGTTATGGGGAAGGCAATGGGAAACCACCCTATAAAATTTCTTTCCTTAGTTAGTCATTTTGGTTTCAGGCAAGTTTGTAAGCTACCGTATAAAGAAGAAATGGCACTCTAATTCCGGCGTCAAAACATGTCAAAACATGTAAACAAATTTCTTTTGATATAGTTGTTTAATACTCCAACTTTGAAATCTTTATTCTCTTTCCTAATGTTATTATTATATTTATGGTTCGCTCCTATAATTTTATCTTAGTTCAACTAAGAATAATTATATATTTTCACTTGCCTTTCACTTAGGCCGCACAACCTTGGTGACCAAGTAGTATATTGCTATAGGTGGCCCAGACTATAATAAAACAATTAATAAAACAAATGATAGAAAAATTATAAAACAAGCAATAGATGAAATGATAAAGCAAATGATGAACCAATGATAATCAAATCATAAAGGGGAGGTCATGTAAATCTGGAAATTATGTATTTAATACAAACCTGCTAAATATATTTCTTTAAAACAATGTTTATTCGTAGTGTAAGTTTCTCATTTTTTGTTTATACGTAATACAGCTGATGATTAGAAAGAAGACCATAAAATCATGTCATCCTGCATTATTAAACCTTATTTTAATTTATCTAATTATATTTTGACGTTTTTTAAAAATAATCCCATGATTTTCAGCACCCCCCTTTTTAAATTTTATTATTTGCTCATAAATATGATTTTCACATAATGTGTCACATAGTGAAAAAAGAACTTTGCTAGGTGTTTTGAATACTAATTTCAGTTATAATTTTTACAGTGCATGTTAAAATTACCACACCTTTATTTGAAATTCCTTTTTAAGTTAATTTCTACATAATTTACAGTTGAGTTTAGTTGACTTATTTAGTAGTAATTTTTTTAAATAAAAGAGAATTGAAATAAATTAAAAATAGAATTTAAGTGAATATAAAAAATGTTGTGAACAATAACTAAAAAGGATCTCTAGGAAAATGGAAGAAATCCCTAAGATTTTTAAGAAGAATCCCTAAGAAGAAGAATACGGTAACGAATGCAAGACAATTTAAATTTGTACCTTTTTACTGAAAATTGTGAATTACCATAATAAAAATTTTGTTTAGAACAAAAGTCATTTACATTGATTTACACATGTTCAAATATTTGACACTGTTGGAGTCGGGGAGCTGTAAAAGCTTCAGATTCATCAACTTCCCGATTCAAAAAGTACCAAATATTTTTGGCTTCCGTTACAATTAATTATTTTTCACGTTTGCGAAAATGTTAAAAAATATTAATTTCTGTTAATATTTAATTTCCGAATTAATTAATTAAAAAAGCAGATTTCCATTTGGGAATAAAGTTATATTAATTTTGAAAGGAGTTGAGTAGACGTTTTGTTTTCATTTTCTCAAACATTTCCTTATGCAAGCTACAGGAAAATGTACATCACTTTAGAATAACTCCGCTTTCTCGACAAAAACCGAAAAAAATATCTCATTAAAAATATCAATGACGTCATTGTGACGAAGTAAATGAGCAAAAAGTATCAAAATGACTTAATAAAACACTCGAAAAAATTAAAATTTACGTGTCGAGGATTTTTTAATAAATAATGTATTCCATTTAAATTTTCTACACCATAATAATATGCTTCCACTTTTAACACTTCTTCGTTAATGTATAAAATATATTTAATATCTATATAATATAAAACTTTCTATGTAAATATAATACGATTGCAAAAATTATTTAAAAAGTAAATCAAAATTATCTTCTAAAATATTGGATAGAAATGCAAATAATTTTACATAAGCCATATTATGTGTCAAGAGATATTGAATATAAAACAAAATATGAATATGAACATGAAAATGATATATTTTGTGGCTGGAATCCAAATTTCACATTTTCACTTTACTTATAAAAAATTAGTTAAGATGCTTCTAATATATTTTTAAAACTTAATTTTCTTACAGACTCGGAATGTTTTGTATAAACTTTGTTATTCACTACTTTTAATTTTAGTTTTTAACAAAAAATTAATTACATTCTTTGATGAAAATACCGAATGAGATTTCTTTAAAACAAAATGTACTTATTTTATTTAATAGTTTATTTAAATAAATGAAGAAAATGAAAAAGAATAATAAAATTTAAAAAAATTTAAGAGGATAATTTAAGTTTTTTATTGTAAAATATTAATTTGTCTATCGGATCTGGTTTTGTAATTGAAGTTTATAATTTAACCATCATCATTAAAAGTTTCCTTTCACAGTAAATGGTATTTTGATAGAATACTGTAATAGCTCACTTATTCAGGCTGAAGTACTCCTATACGTGAAAATTTTAAACCATTTTATTTACAAATGTCTAGCACTGTCATTATGCGGCTTTTTAACTAAAGAAAAATGCTTATGTTAGCATCATAAAGTTTTAAGCGTAGAGATTCTACCGAGACAAGTTGAGCCTCTTAATATTACACCCATATTAAGCATATGTAGAGCGAGCTGAAAAATGTTGGCGTATTTTGGTTTCTAAAATAATTTTCCGAAAATTATTTGTTTAAAACATGTTTATGTCAATTTCAATAACCGTAATTGAAAATTTAAAAGTTCTAAAAATTTTAATCTACGAAATAGGTTCAGTTTAAGGATATTAATTTGAAAAAAGCGTTGAATGATTTAAAATAATGAAGTTATCGAATAATAAAAATGTTAAAAGTTTCGATAATTAAATTCTAAAAATTTTCAATAAAAGACTTAATTGCATTATGCTATTAAATTATCCTGTTATACATCGCGGTTATTTATCGAACAAATTAAATATACAGCGTTGAAGTGATATAAAATTTTTTATTTGTGCAACAATAAAATTTGTTAATTTGTGATAGTGGTTGAAAATGCGAGTAATTTTATATGGTAGGTTCGTGATCTTAACTAAGGTTTTCCTGTTGGTCATAAAAGCTTTCTCTTAAATTAGCAATGCTTGGGAAACGCACATATAAACTGATGCTTTCTAAATCGGTAAACGATGGCTACATAAACTGAATGTATGTGAATCTCGTGTAACATTTAATAACATTTTCAGATTTACTTAATTAAATTTCTTTTAAGAAATCCTAACAAAATAATTATCACTTTACTTAATTAAAAATCTCGGCAGAAGAAAAACGTTGTAGGAATTATAAGCTTGACACGGCTGCCGCTATTATATTCAATGCGATTACAAAAAAAATTATTTGATTAAAATTTATTTTGTTTGGTAGGGAAAGTTAAACACAACTTTAAAGTAATTCGGTTTACTAACCTTACTTCATTAGAGTTTTCAGAGCTTTATCCTGAAAACTTGATTTACTTTATTATTCCCTTAAATAATAATTAATTTATAATTTTATTCGATTTTCTTTCTTTATATTTAGGACGACGTCGTCCACAACGAAAATCTCTAAAAATTAGTATTCCTAATATAATTTTCAGCAACTCCAACCAATACTGAAAAAGAAGGATAATATGTTGTTTTTTCGTCAGAATGTATAAAATTACAATCATAAAAACACTGTGGTATAAAATTAAATAAAATATTAAGAGTTAATCTTATGTAATTTAACTCTTCATAGTGCGGGTTTTACATTTTTGCCTTTGATCATTTCTTTTTATCTTGTCATTTTAAGTTTACATACAGTGACAAAAACACATGTGGCACTTGCAGAACTTTGTAAAGCTGGAAATTGGTAAAGTGTAGTAGTATACACTTCAACTTCAAAAAAAAAAAACTTGCGAATATTTTAAAAAGTTAATTAAAATAGCCAGATTTAGGGTTATTTTAGAGAACACCGTGTACTTTTCTTTTTCTTTTCTTTTTTCCACTATGTTTGTATAACTTTCGAATATGAAATATAGATTTTATATTTTCGAATCTTGTCAGAAAAATTAATAATGGTTCTACATTTTGTCATAATAAATAACACAGCTTATTTTACTTGTATGGGCTAATTATTCAAACTTTTATTTTGTTTATTTACTTTGATAAAAGAGTTTTATTACGACCAATTTTTAAACATTTTACGATTATTTAAAAATTATACTATTTGAATACTAAATGTTGAAAATATTTCACATAATAATAATATTAAATTAAACTTTAAAAATTATCTAGTTAAATAAACAATAACTCAAAATGATTTTTACATATAATATTGCAGAACTGTTCACCACTATTTTATTTATTTGTTATATAATATCCAGTTAATTCAGAAAGTGGAATGTAGTATTAATTTTCAATATTAGTTAACAAAATTGTAATCCAAAGTCCAAACAAAAATCCATCAGTAACTGTGAATTATAAGTATAAATAATTACAAATAGTAATTATTTCGTGTACATCCGTACACGTACATCTGTACGATGTACATCTAATTAGGCAATAAAATTATTCAAATTAGCTTCTGTTGCATATTTCTAATTCATTTCGAGGTTTTCCACTATTTCAAATAGCCTTATAGGATATTCCTTTCAGTACTCGTTGCGTAATTAAAATAAGTAACGGGCTCAGGCGACCTACAGATTAACGTGGATTCCATTCCACCGATATAAACGAGTTTACACATCCATTCTCATCCAGGGAATATTTTTGACCAGGGGATAACTGTATCAACTAGTTATGTATCTACATAGTACCACTTTGCACTTTTAGAAAAAATTGACATTTGAAAAATCGGATTATTCGCCAATCTGCAGATTATTGGTAACTTTTATCTTATTTTTTATAAAAATTGAGTGTGATACAAATTTCGTGAATTTCGGACTTTTTTAATTAAAAACGAAAGTTTTTCATTGTGCAAAAAAGTTAAATTTCTCAGAAGTTAACAGGATTCAGATATTCACTGAAATGATTTTCAAGACTTAAGGGTTGAATGTGCCGATTTATTAAGTAAGTTCACTCAGCTTTCAATATTTTTAATTACTGTAATCATAATAATAATAATTTTTTCTAAAAATTCATATTAAACAATTAAATTGTTTTCCGTTTCATTCCATCATTTAAGCTAACCTCCACTTTCAGCAAAAATTTAGAGCAGTTTCATTGTTTATTATTAATATATTAATCTAAATATATAAAAGAGAAGATCTGCGTGCGTGTTTGCGTGTTCGCTATACGTTCCTAGACCCGTGGACCGATCTCAACCAAATTTTGCACAGTTATTTTGTAGCTCCAGGCGCAACTATTCGTGCATAAATGGAGAAGAAATTCGCGCGGGAAAAAAGTTAGTCGCTTTTTTCGAAAATCAAATCACAAGTTTGACAAAAAATTTAATTTGTCAAAAATCGAAATAATTAATCTGACGTACTGTCTGTGATTCAAAATACTGTCAACAGATGGCGAGGATGGCGGCTTTAATTCGAAAAATGAAAACCACTAACAAATTAATCTAAATGCCGCGAATAAGACCGGAGCACTTTATATAGGTCGCAGAACTCGCCGGAATTGTGCAAGAAGACGCAGATCCACCTCTTCGTGGAAGATCCACCTCTTCGTGGAAGATCCACCTCTTTGCGGAAGATTTAACTTTACCTGAAGATTAATTTGCTTTTAATTGGTTTTCTAAAGAAATATCAAAAACTAACACTAACCTAACGGCAGATCCACCTCTTCGCGGAAGATCCACCTCTTTATGGAAGATTTAACTTTTAGATTTAAGATTTAGCGTATCGCGACGCTCTATAATAGTTCGTCCATAACATTCCTTCGTATTTTCAACGCCGAAGGTGTTAAACCGAATTTAAATTTCAAAATTATTTTTTCAATGGGATAGCCTTGCAAATTTTTCGAAAAAAAATTTCGCTCCGATAATTATATATTAACGCCGGAAATGGACGGGCAAACCGTTTTTGGGAATTATAACACAAAAACGTACTCTAAACTTCTTCTTCGGTTGTCTAAAACATTGGCAAAATTGTGAATAACTTTTGGAAAAGTGTAAAAATTTGTAAAAATTTGTACCGGGGGACCTGCGACACTTTTTAAATTGGAGGCGAGGATGTCCGCCCTGTGAGGCCAAAGGCCGAACAACTATGGCCTTCGCGGATCTATTATGGTCCTCCCCCTGTGAGGCCGAAGGCCGAACAACTATAGCCCTCTCGGATCTATTCTGGGTCTAGATGGCTAAGGGCGGCTGATGCCGCCCGTGCCAGCTAGTTTTTAATATTTTTACTCTACGAACCCCTCAAGGTGGGGAATTGATAAACACCGGGGAAATGGCCGCCAACGTCGCTACTGTCGCAATTATTATTAAATTTATTTCAGTTTCATATCTTTTGAAATAATTTTAAAAATCCATTTGTGGTATTCATTTCAAACAGATGTCGCACCAAAATGTACATTAGTGACAAAGATAGCACCATTATAAATAACAAAACCTCAGCGATTTAATTATTCTCCTTCATTTATCTGATATGTATTGAATTTTGAAAAAAATTCCTGATTTTATTACCTTCTTAACAAATTCGAAGTGCAACCGCATCTAATGCGGTTTGTGAAGTAATTATGTACATAATTGAACATAATAGAGGTAGTTAAAATATGCAGGTAAATTCCGATCCGACCAGTTCGACTGAGTACAACGCCATCACCATGACACACCGTGAATTATTTTTCGCAAAAACTGCCTAAAATGGTAATAATGATAAACGAAACTGTAGATTGATTATAACTGATATAAATAAACTTCTATCAATTTAATTTGATAATCTGTAAACTTCACGAGTATATTCGTGTTTCTAGAGAAAGACATTTTGGTTTGGAATTTTTTTTTTTAGGTTACAGTTTTTATTTTTGTGACTATATTTTAGGCACAATTTTAATAATTCATCTCTAGAAACACAGATCATAGTTTTTTCTACAGGATCTTGATTTGCTAGATATAGTTTTTCTTAGAATAGCGAAATTCGAAGGGTCTGTATAGCGTATATTCATTCGCACCCTTAAGTAAGAAAAGTATTAATTGTTATAGGGCAAAATTTGCCCCTTCAATTTTTTGACAGATTTTCATGTTCCTTTCAGGTTCCTTTAATCCATTTTGATAATTTTTGGAAGTTATATGTCTGTATGGATGTGTGCACGTCTGTGAATACAATAGCGTCTAATCGAAGCAACCAAATCATTGCAAATTTTGAACCTAAACTTTTTTCTACAGTGGCAGGAACCCAGATGAAAATAAATACAATCGCCTAAAGGAAAGGAGGGGGGGATTACTGTATGGCAGCTATTAGCTATTATGGCATATTGATCATATTCCATCTGAAATTTACGGTGGAGATAAACTCGCAATAAAAATATATACTCGTAAGGCGTTACAAAAATTTTCAACAAATTTTTCTGACGTATTTTACCAATAAAAATAAGATAAAAAGTTGCGAATAGCATGGGTTTGGAAATGTTTCGTTTGGTTTTCTACGTATTTTGGCAAAACATTTATAAAAATATAAAATTTTTCATTGATTTACTGTTGAAATTATGTAACAATCTTATTTCAAAAACTAATTAATAAAATTTAGTTTTGTTCGGAAAGTCATGTCGATGGCCACATCAAATTTTTTTAAAGTCAGCCATGAAATCATAAAACCGCGATTTTGTCTTGTTGAGTTTTTTTGCGACAAAGATTTTGTTCTTATTGGGATATCTGCCGTCGGGATTACGACGTTCAGGATTATCGCTTGTGAGTTTTTGGGAATCAACCAAACTCCCATTCTAGTTTACCGCGAAGTAGTACTAAAACTTCTACAAGGAAGAATAGACATTTTCTGGATTTTATAATACTGACAGTTGGTTTTTGTCAGGCTTTTAAGAAGTTTTAGATTTTTACATCATTCCCAGGTACCCAGAAAACTGCATGCCGAATTTTAACCTTCTAGATCACCGGAAAGTACGAAAGAACCTCTGAAAAAACAGACATTGAGAAGAGTTCAGAATTAAAATCTAATGTTAATTTGAACGAATAGCATGTCAATGCTTAGAATATTTTGTCAATATTGTTAACCAACAAGACTCTTGTGAGTATCACTGATTATCTCTTTATAAAAAAAAGTTGAATAAACTTTATTTTCAATAAAAAAGTTTAATTGTTACAACTTACACATTTTTTTAACAAATTCTATAATATGAAATTCGAGAGGATCAAAATGAAACGTAAAAATCTAAAATAAATCAGGTAATAAAGGAAGGTCTAGCGATAACTGTTACTTTATAATACACTATGCCGCGAAAGTCATTGCTACTACGGGCGGTTAACATTTACGTACAGTTTCGGTGTTGAGATCTCGTGAATTATTTAGCTCACGTGATTGCCTTGCAGTTAATAATTATTATGAAATAGAAGTAGTGATTTCGCGGGAGCGCCAGGTAAAATTAATAAAACAATATTGTCGGAAGAAAACTTGCTATATACAACAAACATACAAATAACGATGGGAGTGATGCATTAAAAATTCAATTATCTGCTATATTTATAATTATACATAATATAACATTTAACACTTTAAAATTGGTGTAAACTGACGGTTCGTCCCCATAGGTAAATACCAAAAGTTAAATTTGCAGGAATAACTCAATAAAAAAACGAGTAACAATTGACCAGTCCTGACGGGGAAAATCTAATAGGTTTCGCGCACCTAAATGGCTTGAGGAAATAATCATTGTTGACGTGAACAACAAGAGCATACCCAGATATAATCTCAAAGTTAACAATATTATCAATAATTCATTGACATCACTGACGAACAACACAGGTTTGATTCACCACTGAAATCATAATGAGTTTCCTTGATCCACATTGCAACGTAAAGCTTAGCTGTGAAATAGGAACTAATTAAACTACAGCTGTGATATACTGTGATCGCTGGGTGAGTTATAGGCGGACTTTTATACGATATTGCTATTATATTTTTGTACGATATTACAAAATTTAAAATAATTCTTATTCATTTATATGCGTAAAAATAAATCTTTTTTTTTCAAATATGAAATGGAGCTGATAACCAAACCTATAATCTAAATTTAAAACTCGTATGTATGCTGATAGCTCAGTGCACTCTATCGGAAGTATCAAGATATAAAGCGGAGAGATTTCATGTTTGAATTAAAATTCACAATCAACTAATTAAAATTTTGAAAAATGCTAACAGCGGAGAATTTTTGTTTAATATTTACACCATGCGAGATTTGGGGAAAGATTGTTTCTATGCGATTAAAATTGTTTGAACGAATTTTGAAATCCACCCTATTGATTCACCCTGTATAGGACGGTCCAATAAAAATCCTTAATTTTTTTATTCGAAAGTCCTACTAGCGCTGCGGTGGAACAATTAATGGACGAGTCTTCCGATCGCCGCGCCGGTCTTAATTATAAAAAAGTTAGGTACGTTATAATAAATCATTCTTATCGTTGGATGTAATATTTAAGAAATGCGATGAAACATTCTGTATCATTTGAGTACTCTGTCCAATTTTAATTAAAATTTATAAAGGAAGAAAGAAAACCTAGAAATAAATTGCTTTTAGACAGAGCAACTCCTAGCATCAACCCTGATTTTATCCACGCTACTTCATTTTCTAAAAAGTAAGTTAATAGCGCAAACAAGTAAAACTGTATTGCGGGGTCTTAAGTTTGGGGTGTCACCCTAGTTGACGACCCCAAGTGATGTGACATCCGTAGACATCTAAAATTAATTCCTTTTATTGGTAGTAATACATAAAAAAGAATTAATAAATATTTATGATTAGAGCTAACAGCAAAATGAATCTCTTTTTCGGCCATATAATTGCAGTTATGGTTGAAACTGAAAGGCAAGATTTCAGCCTAATAATAGTTTATTTAAATGGCATCCAAATAATAATTCTGATCGAGTAAATAGTTTCATGAAAAAGAAATATTCACTTTTGTCAGCAATATTACTTTAACAGGAAAGAGTTTTTGAAGTCTTGTGAAATTTCTCGAGTCGTCGTTCTATTCACTAAAATATATTCAACCGACTCCAAGTGACGTCTTTTTAAATGCTTTTTCCAATTTGCCGGATAAAAATCGATGAAGCGTAAGTTATTGAAATATAAACATGAATCTCTAAGATTTATGTAACAAGTTCTATATAAATTAGCCATTAAAAAATCCTGCCTTAGTGTAACTTAACTGAAAGTTGTATCTTAGGGAGAAGCGCTACTCGTATTTTAAAAATAAGTTAGTATCCGTTACAAAATCGCAAAGTGGCTTTTCGATGCATGCGGTTACATTTCGCCACACTGCAGACTCTCCGGAAATTGATTTTCCCAACCAAGTGCGGTTATACTAAAGCGAGCCACATGTGCGCTATTGTCCATGATGTAGTATCTAACTAATTAAATAATTCTAAAATAATTAGTTATGTAAATCACAAAAAAAGGTAATGTAGTTTACTTGTTTGGAAACTTTAAGTTCTTTTTGTTTCAATTGTCTTGATTTGCGTATGTAATATAAGCAAAGGTAGGAGTGGATATTTCTTCTGTTACAAACGCGGATATAGAAAAAGCAATGAAACGCTTAAGATTGAATTGGAAAGTAGAGCTGGCATTTTGCGACTGCGAATAGCCCATAAGATATTTACAAGAGCAATCTTTTCCAGCCGGTAAGGTACTTGTACATTTTGATCTGAGATTATTTGATTCCGAGGCTTACGGCTATACGGATTATGTCAGGTTCGCTGCCTGTATATCCGAAATGTGAAAACGGAATTAGTTCGATGTATAATTTGAATTGTGCTAATTTCCATCATAGAAGCTTTGCAGATGGTGAGGCATCTCTTGTCTCGCTAGAATAATGCATGAAGTTTGCGACCGCTGGACTGTCCATTCGCTATTTATGCATATTGGACGGGTAACACGCGTTGACGAGGTCACGTGCCTGTGACATCCTGGAATCCCTTCGTGTATTCCTTTATTTAATTTTCTTTGTCACGGTTTTTTTTTGATATTTTAAGTTTCCAACTTTAAATAATATTTACAACTACATAACTTTCAGCACAACTTGTTTAACTTATTGCAAACCCTTCATGAATGTTAAACGAAATTCCAACAATAATTGATACAGGTGTGTTTTGTTTCGGACAGTTTGTTATTAGCTCAAGGGGATGTAAATATCCTTATTGGATCGTCGTGATTATGATTAGTTTCTTACTGTTTATAGTTCAAATAAAAATTAGTAGTTTCATGTAATTAATTCCTAATAGTCGTAAAAATTCCGTGATTTAATTATTGAGATTTCTTTGCGATAAACAAATCATTAATCATAATTTTTAGATAAGATCGTCATTACCTAGAAAACTTTCATGTAGGTGGATAAGGTATATTTCATAAATAAAAATTAGAACCTAAATAAAATTTAGTCAACAAACTAATAGTGAGGTACAAAACGGGGATGCTTTAGGAATTTCGTAAGAACGCGAAGCACGAACATAACTCGGTCAAAACCCACTTTTCGTTTTCTAAGTTCCATCTATAGCAAAACAGGAGCGAGTAATGTCAAAGTAGATTCTTTAAGCACAGAAACGACTTTCATTTTTTGTTCTTTATTTCATCTAATTTTGTATGTTATAGCAGTCAGTTACTAAAAACCAGTCGCAAAGTCGTAATTCTATTGGACGAAGGAAAAGAAAATCAAATAAAGATACGTCCCGATTCAATAATTTCTGATCAGATAATAGCAGATCGATATTTTAAAAACTAACTCACGTTCTTAGTTAACTTAAAATAAAGAAAATTTAAATCGAATATCTTTTTCTAACTCTCTCTATAATTTATATTAATAAATTAGTTTATGAAAACGATCATGTTAAATTTGTATTATATGTAAGTAGACAATATCGTTTTGAAAAGAGCAACTTACTATAAAAGAGCAAGTTGGTCTATAAACTATGAAGAATATTGGTTAACGAAGCATCATTTCTGATTTTCAAACTTCAAAACTCTTTGGAACAATTTTATAAAAATTGTAAAATTATGAAATAAGCAAGATAAAGTGAAGATATAAAAGTTAATTTACGAAACAGAAACTAAAGTAAATATTTACTCTTGTTCGACGGTTGAATAACTTGCAATTTAAAAAAAAGTGCTTTCATTTTACATTAATAATTTTTAATTCCGAGTTGCAATAATGACAAGCCTTTTGTTATTCATCTTTTTTTGCTTTATTATCGGTGAACGTTGGCAATAATATAATTAATAGGGTTTCTTTCCTAGATTAGTACTTCGTTATGCAGATTAAAATTGGACGCTAACATAAAATAACGGAGTAAAATTGTTCGAATAAATAAAAATTTGCACTTGAATAAAAAGTAACACGAAGTTTATTATATTTATTTCGTTTTTGTAGTTACGCCACTGATTTTTACAAAGTAACTAAATTGGGTGTGCTAAATAAAAGAAACGAGGGCTACACTAACCTAGTTCATCCTGAGTTTACGATTGAGCTACAAAAAATAACTGTAAAGGAAGTTTTTATTTTATTCTTTAACTACTCAATTTTGATTTTCAAGGTAAAATTAAAACTTTAATTACAATCTTCATAAAACGTGCGGATTAAAAATATTGCTAATAAAAATTCTTTAAATATTCTTTTAAAATAAAATTTTATTGTGTTTCACATAGCCGAGAAGAATTATTAAATTTTTAATTATTTATAACGTTAATAATCTTAAAAATCTTTATACTGCGCCACTTTTATTTGCGTGTATACTAATTTTTTTAATATTTGTGGGGCGATATTCTCATGAAGTGCACGTTCTTAAATATTTAAAATTATGTCTTTGTAGTAGTAAAATTTGTACTTATGAATAAAATAATTTTTTGGGCTATAAAAGATTACTAGGGGAAATCGGGGATAGTTGGCACACTTTTCCATTTTTTATAGATTCATTTAACATCTGATTTTGCGAATAAAAATAAGAGACGTAACTTAAGGTACGTCCGAACAAGTAGGAGTGGGATCGTGAATTTTCGAATCGTGGTTCGATTTTCCATAAATTTACATCAATAAACATATAAGTGGTCTGCGTGCGTCTCCACAGTTGCTTTTATCGTGAGTTGGTTGTAAGGTGGATAAGTACGTCTGCAAAAGTCTTTCACAGAAACTCAGAATATTTATAACAAGCTCATAATTGCTAACATAACTACCAACTTGTGAATCAAACCACCGTAACAATAAAATATCATATACATCTAAGATTTTTTAATAGGACGGACAACGTAAGGTATCGAGATTTATAAATAATAATATAAACTGTCGATATTACAGATATTACATTTATGCAAAAAAACCTACAATACGTATACGTGTCTAGATATTATGGTAATGACGTCCTTATTTGATTTAAATTGTTGTTAGTTAACGTACATTATATATGCAAGGTTATTCGACCGACGATGTACCACAGTTTGACTCACAAAGGGAGCAAATTCTTTACCCACTTTATTTGATAGAAACATAATAAAACACAACTTGGGCTAAAATTTTATTTATTAAATTACTTACCTTGCTACATCGTTATTTTCATCTATAATTAAAAAAACTCGACAATATATTAACATTTACTGATATCGGAATATTGGACAAATATTATAACTAAATAATCTATGATATTCGGTTGTCGACATTTCGCTAATTGTTATTGTAGGCTGTCCTGAAAAAGCCTACAATAAAGATAGACGAAATGTCGCCAGTTATATATAGCATTTTATTTACTTATGTACCCATATCATATCCCAATATCCATGTAATCTGGAGTTTATTTATTAAAATAAAAATTAAAGAAAAAAGAAAAACAGGGAGCGGAACAACAAGCCAAAATAATAACAATTCTCTAATTTCTGTTTTTCTTTAGATTATATAGCCTCATATTGGTATGATTCGATAATGATAATCAGTTTTTTGTCCATCTCTTTAGGGGGTTCTCCCAATTGGTCTTCTTCTTGTTGGTCTTCCATCTCTTATAATCTTTGGTAGACTTGCTTCTCCCATTGTCTCAATGTGTAATTCAATTTTTTCGTCATATTGTGACAAACTTCATAATTTCCTATATGCGCATTTGGATATATAGTTCTTAATTTTTCTTTTCTCTTTGATGTTGCAATGAGGATCTCGGCTGCTTGTTGATATTGGTCTCACTGTATTCTTATATATTCTAACTTTATTGTTTGTGGATATGTCTATGTTTCGACAAAATACAAAAAGATATTGATAATTCATTTAGTTCACTTCAAAACAATATTGAAGTGAGACTACACATTTCCTTACTGAATATTACTGCAAATATTCTAGAGCCATATAGTACGCAGGTCAAACAGTAGACTAAATATAGAAAATAGAAGTCAAAAGCCAATCATAGTGCTATGTCCTCCTCCTAATAAAATGTTAGGCACAGGAAGGTACACACATTATTGCCCCTTCTTACTAAGCTCGCGGGTTGAGTCGTTCAGGGAGTGGGTCCCTTGTGGTTCGAAATTAATTAGAGGCGACGTTGCTATGCTCATTGGCTCTCTCAGGATATTTAATTGCTTTCCTTTTTTGAGTAAAAAAGAAATAAAAAAAACTTTCATCAACTCCCATACAAATTTTATTATAGTAAAGAAAAGAAAAATTATCAAACTGTCTTTCATGAAAGAACATTAATATTAAATAAATCTTGGATTACAAATCCAAGGTGAATAAACCTTTTAAATTTTTAAAATTAATACAAATAATTGTTCGAAACAAAGAGGTTTCCTCTCTTCGTCCCAAGTTGCTTGATTATTAAGCCAATCAAGACTCTCGCTTTACATTAGCGGGCTTAAATGTTTATAAATTTAAATTTGTTGCTTATTTTAAAGCTAAAAATATTTTTGAAAAACTTTTGATTATATTTAACTTATCACTCAGGGTATCAAAGAATACACTCTGTTAGAAGTCTTTTCCTCAAATCCTATTATTAACACGCTGAAGGCAAAATTTTAACAAATTATAGAAATCATAAATTCACTGTACCTGGCTCCTGAATATATCGCAGTTTTTATTTTCAAAAAAGGATATCATTTATTCGCTGTTTGTGTGTGCGCCCTGCTTTAATCTTTATTTGTAAAGATTCAACTTTACTCCACCGGTCATCACTTTGCTGGATGTCATTTGAAGTGGTACTTTACTTTGACTAGTGCTTAAATTTGTGCTCGTATTTACATCCTTCCTATTGAGAATCTCCAAAAATATTGAGGTAAGTTGTTCCATTAATTTGCAATGATTTTCTTGTTATCCAGAAAATTTTTATATGTAAATTACAACATCTTCATTGCATTTGTTTATGTCCTTGACATCTATTTTTAGAATCGACGTTGGACAAACGAAACTTTCTAACCTCTCCGAAGTCAAATGAATTTGGTTAACCTCCAAATTCTGGTAAATAATATTTTTCGGAGAGCATCGAAAAATGCGTGCACACAGCGGAGTTACTAGAGGTAAACTGATTTTTGATCGAAAATCGATACAATTGGTATTCTTGTTTGAATTTTGTGAGTCAAATCCATGTATTTTCGAATTTATTTTACTCTAATAAATTATTTTTATTCTAGATTTTTCTTCTGTATCAACCTCGATTTCGTTTGGAACATCTTCCCTAGCAGTTTGATTGGTACATTCCATTTTTATCAATTTTATGGATTGTTGATTGATTCATTTTCGTCTTTCTTGGTTGTTTACAGGGGCGTTACACAAATATGACCCTTATTAACTAATTTGTTGATTTATCCGTTGAAAATATACACATTAAATGCATGAAACAATTACATAATTTTTGATATGCTTACATTTTTACAGAGAATGTTATTTGTAGAGTAAATTGGTTTACAAATTCTTAAATTTTTCTAGGTTATCATGATTAATACATTTTTACAAATTTTGAGCTAATTAAGTTTTTTGTTTCATTTCTGATGTGACAATCATCAGTTTATTTAGATTTAGCAATCTTTGTCATGTTTCATTCATCCTGAGAGACTCAAATAAATTTAGAAGATTGAAATTTTGAAAAATAAAAATTTCTCGTAGAGCAAATTTTTAAAGTGTCTTTCGACTTAGAATTTTGTGCTTGTTTCGAATATATGATTCATTTTAGCATCGGGAGCCTTTCTTATTCATTTTAACACACAGCATAATCCATTTCAAATTGCATCAAAAGATAAATTTAATTTTAGATTGAAGATTCAATTTCAGAAAAATTTTTGTGTTCAAATGTTATAAAACTTTCTTTTTTCCTCTTAAGTATCTCTCTGATTTTTGATATTTATGACTGATTGATTTTGATTCCATTTGCCTAAATGTATTTTTCAAGATTGTATGCGTCAATCTCCTCCATTTCAAGTTATACTTGTCTTTTTGTTTGTGCGAATGGCTTTTCACTCTTGTGATATCCTTCAATGACTTATTTAAAATGTTGCAAACTTTATGTCTTTTGAAATTGAAATTTTTAAATTATGAATTAACTTGATTGTAAAATAAACTTAAAATTTTTGTCATTAAATTCCCTTTTAAATTAAATTGTTTGTAAAATCAAAATTGTAACTAATTAAATTATCTAAATTTTTAAATTGACATAACATTTTTTTAATTGTTTGACTCTTTCTGAAATTTTTAAGTTTTGACCATTTTCTAAGCGTTTTGTTAATTTCTGCTATTTAATTAATTATAAGTTTGGATCAATTGTTTCCTACTGTGATGAATATTTAATTGGCTTCTTTCTTTCAATGCGATGGATTTTAATTCACATCCTCTGTATTTGAATATTATTTTGTTAATTCCTGATTGTTTATTTTCTTTCTAATTGATCATTTTAATATTAATTTTTAAATTTTAAATCTTTTCCCCCCTTTTTAATATTTCTAGTCAATGTGCCCTCTTTTTCAAACTATTTCACGCAACTTTTAACTATTTTGCTCAAATTGTCTCTTGCAATTTCAGCATTAATTCATTATCCCATTTATTTATCATCAATAAACTTCTATTATTGTAATCAATCGTCAATTATTTTTATTATCAAAAATTATTTTATTTTTACTTCATCTACAGCAAATCTTCCTTTTGGTCCATCCTATGATGTTCTTGTTACCAATCTTTCTTCATCAAAATGTTTTCTTCAATTAATTTTTCCGCATTGTCACTAATTTATCCATGTTTATAATTTTTAAATTTTTGTTGTCATCTCGAATCTTCGAAATTTTTGTACGCTTATTTTATTGTAGTCAATTAGTTTTCTCATAATTTTCAGATTTTTAAAATGTTGTAGTCTTGACAATTTTTATTTAATTAATAATGTTGAGTTCAAATCTCTCAATGTTAATAAATTTTTATAATTATTACTTTAATAATCGTGTCCATTTCATTCGCTAATCAAATTTACAAAGTTTCGGTATCCTAATTTCTTATCAAAGTTTCCGATTTTTATGTGTTGATTTTCAAGCGGACCCGTTTGAATAATTCCATCTTCATGATGTAATCTTCAGCATTTATTCCAATTGTTGTTTTTGTGTCGAAGTCCATTATCCATTTCACTTCTTTATTCGTTGTGATTTGACTCCGCGTTTTTGTCTTTTTGGTCTTGTGATTGCACTGTTTATTAAATGTTCTAATTTTCAACTGTCTATCACTGTACCTTGATTTAAATTTTATCCGTTTGTACCGAATTTTTATTGACTTTATTATTTTCAACCGAGCATGTTTATTTTGTATTTTTGTATGTGAAAAATTTTTGAATTGAACAATGTTCCCGAATTTCACTGTTTTATTTAATAAAAGTTTACGCAATCTAAAATGTTTATGTTTTATGAAAGTCTGCTTCTTTCTATTTATTGTGAGCACTTTTTTACTTTTAAATGTTCTTTTGACCTTAATAATTGTCTTTATTTTAAATTTTCTTGCACTTTTTTGGTTCTTCACATTTTTGTGTTTTCTTTTATTTTGATGTTTGTTGCTAAATTTCTTTTGTTTGGAGCTTCTTGGAAATCTTTTATTTTTCTTTGCTCTTGTACCTCTTGTTTTATACTTCGGCTTTGCATATAATTTCTTGATCTTCAAGTAGAGCCTTTTGAAATTTCTTCTCGCATGCACAACGTTGAATTTGTATTGAACTTCCTCCATTTCTTCGATTTGTGTTGGAATTGGGGTTTCAACTTTTGTATTCATTTCTGTATCCATGGAGGAGATTTCTTGTCTGATTACCATTATTCTTTCTTTATTTCGAGCTTCTATTTTGTTACCCAGAGTTGCAATTTGTTCACTTATGTGTGTTTTCAATTCTTGATTTCCAGTTTCTATTTTGTTGTTTAATTGTGTTTTCAACTCTTGATTTCCAGTTTCTATTTTGTTGTTTAATTTTTGAAATTGATCCATCAGTGCTTGCATGTCAAAATGGCTTATTTGTTGCACTTTTTGTTGTGCGTTCGACATGATGAATTTAGTTTGTTAAAAGAATTGTGCAAATAGTTATCAAAGAAATTTTGTAAATAGAAAATGTTTAAGTACAAAACCTGTCAATAAAGAATTAATTATTATAATAATCAAAATGTTGTTTTATTTTCACAAACAAAAATAATTTTTAAGATTTTTACCCTTAAATTTTTATCAAAACTACCCCTATCGTGATTTCGATGCTAGGATGCCAAAAGATGCTATACTATAAGATGCATTAAATTTCAAAATATTAATTTTTCACAAAGATTTTTGTACCCTTAATTTTTATTTTTGCACCCCCTTCAATCGAGTCGTTTCGAGCCCCACGTTTCGCGACAAAAGATGCTATGTCCTCCTCCTAATAAAATGTTAGGCACAGGAAGGTACACACATTATTGCCCCTTCTTACTAAGCTCGCGGGTTGAGTCGTTCAGGGAGTGGGTCCCTTGTGGTTCGAAATTAATTAGAGGCGACGTTGCTATGCTCATTGGCTCTCTCAGGATATTTAATTGCTTTCCTTTTTTGAGTAAAAAAGAAATAAAAAAAACTTTCATCAACTCCCATACAAATTTTATTATAGTAAAGAAAAGAAAAATTATCAAACTGTCTTTCATGAAAGAACATTAATATTAAATAAATCTTGGATTACAAATCCAAGGTGAATAAACCTTTTAAATTTTTAAAATTAATACAAATAATTGTTCGAAACAAAGAGGTTTCCTCTCTTCGTCCCAAGTTGCTTGATTATTAAGCCAATCAAGACTCTCGCTTTACATTAGCGGGCTTAAATGTTTATAAATTTAAATTTGTTGCTTATTTTAAAGCTAAAAATATTTTTGAAAAACTTTTGATTATATTTAACTTATCACTCAGGGTATCAAAGAATACACTCTGTTAGAAGTCTTTTCCTCAAATCCTATTATTAACACGCTGAAGGCAAAATTTTAACAAATTATAGAAATCATAAATTCACTGTACCTGGCTCCTGAATATATCGCAGTTTTTATTTTCAAAAAAGGATATCATTTATTCGCTGTTTGTGTGTGCGCCCTGCTTTAATCTTTATTTGTAAAGATTCAACTTTACTCCACCGGTCATCACTTTGCTGGATGTCATTTGAAGTGGTACTTTACTTTGACTAGTGCTTAAATTTGTGCTCGTATTTACATCCTTCCTATTGAGAATCTCCAAAAATATTGAGGTAAGTTGTTCCATTAATTTGCAATGATTTTCTTGTTATCCAGAAAATTTTTATATGTAAATTACAACATCTTCATTGCATTTGTTTATGTCCTTGACATCTATTTTTAGAATCGACGTTGGACAAACGAAACTTTCTAACCTCTCCGAAGTCAAATGAATTTGGTTAACCTCCAAATTCTGGTAAATAATATTTTTCGGAGAGCATCGAAAAATGCGTGCACACAGCGGAGTTACTAGAGGTAAACTGATTTTTGATCGAAAATCGATACAATTGGTATTCTTGTTTGAATTTTGTGAGTCAAATCCATGTATTTTCGAATTTATTTTACTCTAATAAATTATTTTTATTCTAGATTTTTCTTCTGTATCAACCTCGATTTCGTTTGGAACATCTTCCCTAGCAGTTTGATTGGTACATTCCATTTTTATCAATTTTATGGATTGTTGATTGATTCATTTTCGTCTTTCTTGGTTGTTTACAGGGGCGTTACACAAATATGACCCTTATTAACTAATTTGTTGATTTATCCGTTGAAAATATACACATTAAATGCATGAAACAATTACATAATTTTTGATATGCTTACATTTTTACAGAGAATGTTATTTGTAGAGTAAATTGGTTTACAAATTCTTAAATTTTTCTAGGTTATCATGATTAATACATTTTTACAAATTTTGAGCTAATTAAGTTTTTTGTTTCATTTCTGATGTGACAATCATCAGTTTATTTAGATTTAGCAATCTTTGTCATGTTTCATTCATCCTGAGAGACTCAAATAAATTTAGAAGATTGAAATTTTGAAAAATAAAAATTTCTCGTAGAGCAAATTTTTAAAGTGTCTTTCGACTTAGAATTTTGTGCTTGTTTCGAATATATGATTCATTTTAGCATCGGGAGCCTTTCTTATTCATTTTAACACACAGCAATAGGTATAATTTTATAATAGCACGATTGTGATTTCCTTAATCTACGCCTGATCAAGCGTTAAATAACATCAAGTCAGCTAATATCGCATGCATACAAATAACTAAAAGTTACACTATTACTTACCAAGACGGAATCACTTTTATTTACACCCACGTATTTTATTGTATATTAGACAAAATTTATTATTCTATTTGAATCCCTTGTCCCTGGTTTGTTCCCTATCTTCTCTTTAATTAAAGGCCGTAGAGGCCCACTAAAGGTATCAATGGAAAGTTTTTCGAGCGAGTTGTAGATGACTTGCGAAACCGAATACTGAGCTAATTAATGTATAATATTGGGTTGTAACTTATTGAGAATATTAAATCTTCCATTTATTTTTTTTATAACCAAGTTAATAAAATCTAACTTACATGCAATTCATTGCTTAAATAAATAAATATAACCTGATGAGCCTTAATGAGGGCGAATCGACGTCATATTTAAACAATTTATTGCATGTAAGTTTCACCAAGCACCAAGCAAAACAAGAAGCACATAACTAACAATAAACCCTTATCAATACCTCCACCTCCAACTTTACCATAAATAACTAAAAAGGATCAGCGAAGAAAATAAGCACTCCAAAATTAATAACATCATTAAGCAAATCATTGCTTTAAATATCTGGGCTTAGTAATCTATGGATATCAGGGAAACCTAGTAGACGAACCATGATTCACATTTATACAACATAAATAGAATCTAATATGTAGGTGTATAAAAGACATTTTTTGGAAAAACAAGATCCTTAAGACTGAATGGGAACTCGGAATATAAAAATGATTATTAATAGGTTTACTATAATATCCATATTTATATACCCCATAGAGAGCAATGGAAATCTGAAAAGAAAATTATAAAAGCCAAAAAAGGTTACTTAGGGATAGAATAAGAAAAATACGTAATAAGAAAGAAGAATATAAAAATAGTACAATACATCCCAAAGGAGTAGAGTATAATGAACAGCGTAACACAAACGCACATAGTGCAGATAAAACCCAATCTCAATTCAGGAAAAGCGCTAGATGCTGACTTGATAACTGGCAAAATTCTGAAGGACTTACGATAATAAGGTACAAAAATGATTACAACAGTTTTTGATGCTATTTTCAGATTTAATTACTTCCCCTTACAATGGAAAACTGAACAAGGAGTCCTTATTCCGAAGACTGGCAAAAATTCAACGGAAGCTGCGTCCGTATTGTCTGATCAAACTTCTGCCTATTATTTCCAAGGTTTTTGAAATAGCTTCTTGATCCAAACTAAAGCCACTTTTGCAAGACAGACAACTAATTCTCAGCTACCAGTTTGGATTTCAGATGCACGTAGTTGTCAAAACTACCAAAAATTAGTTTAAAAATAAACTATATTGCTCGGTGGTTTTCATAGACATATCCCAGGGCATTCGATAAAGTGGGGCACGAGAGGCTGATTTATAAAATTTAGACTAATCTACCTCATCCTTACTGTCAAATTTTGAAATCCTACCTATCTGAGAGGCATTTCTCCGTTAAATATGAACAACCTTTTTCAGTGCTTTTCCTTATCTAATTTGATGTACCTCAGGGCAGTGTGCTCAGTTCATATTTGTAGCTATATGGAAATAGAAACTTTTGCTGATAATACAGCGATAATGGCCTCTCATCAAAATCATAACTTTGTCTGTAAATTTTTTCAAGACCATCTTAATGAAGTCCAGAATGTTTGAAAATGTGGCCATTAGGGCTAGTAGTCCAGTCAATAGGGGGTTTTGCCTTGCAAAAGGTGGCGTACTTCTGGATTTTGGATATGTTGTTAAGTTCGGGGCCCCGATGAAAAATCCAAGTTTTCGACCTTGGGGGGGCGCCGCGTAGTCCGCCATCTTGGATTAAAGGTACTAAAAATAGGTTTTTTCAAAATAACTCCTCAACGGTTATTTCTACGACAAAAAAGTTCAATACTTATTTGAAGAGGGCTAAATTCTCTACATTTCTTGTAGATACACTTTTTTTGTAAGTCTAATGCGTAACGAGTTACAGCGGCCGAAACATGAAAATTTTTCAAAAAAATCGTCCATTTCCTCGTTTTTCTAATTTTGAGGAATCATTTGATGCCGTTCATTACATATTTATGATAATTTTGTAAATTCAAAGTCAACTCATTTCCACACCACCACGCGGTAGAGTAAATTGCGCGTTTTTTTTTTAAATTGTGGTATCCCCAGTAGGCCTAATCCACAGATGTTCTTTTTTCGGAATTGAGTATGGCAAGTATTGCATACTTGATTTATGTGTCCAAGTGTGATTCAATTATTAGTATTAGTATTAATATTATTATCATTATTATAATTATTATAAGTACCAACGCCTACTTAGTGGGGAAAATGGTACTAATTTGCATCTTTACCTCGACCAAAACTCGACCAAAATTCACCGTCGAGTAGACCTAAACGACATGAACGACGAACTAGTGCTATAAAATTAGGCCGACCTGCACATTTGCACATCAAGAGGGAGCAACATTGCACTCAATTTATATTTATTTCTGCCATTACGGTAGCCGGAGTTTGTGTATAACAACTAGGTGGCCACTGGTTGTTGATCACGTTTCATGTGTGATTGACGTAATCTTAGATTACATTTTTTGTAATTATCGAAGATCTACTAATTCATCGGTAACCTCGCTAGCACTATGTTTTGCCGTTCGCCGACCCACTGAAGTTCTAGGAAATTTTGGAAAGGTGCCATTATATAAATCGTAAAGTAAAGATCGGAATAAATAACTGCAAAACATTAAGAAGTTCCTAGTTGATCCTAAAAGTTTAACTCGACGTAGAAGCATCATTAGGTCGACATCATTAGGTCGACATCATTAAGTCGACATCATTAAGTCGACCTTTTTTCACCTAACGCGACCTCACCGAATCGTTTTAAAGTATTACCTCGACCGCGTGTTTCAAAGCGACACATTATAAAATCATAACTTGGGGACGTTGTATTAAGTCGACCTTTTTCCACCTAACGCGACCTCACCGTATCGTTTTAAAGTATTAGCTCGACATCGTGTTTTCTAAGCGACACATTATAAAATCATAACTTGGGGACGTTGAAAAACTATTGTCGTCGACAGTATAGTGCCTGTTTACACTTCAATCACAAAAGCAATTAATCGTTAATCTCGCTATCATTATGATTTGATGTTCGATGACCCGCTGCAGTTCTAGGAAATTTTGGAAAGGTGCCATTATATTAAATGATTTGGAATATGTGCCAGATATTGTTTAGAAATAAATCATAAAGTAAAGATCGGAATAAATAATTTTAAATCATTAAGAAGTTCCTAGTTGACCCTAAAAGTTTACCTCGACCTAGAAGCATCATTAGGTCGATATCATTAAGTCGACCTTTTTTCACCTAACGCGACCTCACCGAATCGTTTTAAAGTATTACCTCGATCGCGTGTTTCAAAGCGACACATAAAATCATAACTTGGGGACGTTGTATTAAGTCGACCTTTTTCCACCTAACGCGACCTCACCGTATCGTTTTAAAGTATTAGCTCGACATCGTGTTTTCTAAGCGACACATTATAAAATCATAACTTGGGGACGTTGTAAGAAAAGCTATTGTCGTCGACAGTATAGTGCCTGTTTACACTTTAATCACAAAAGGAATTAATCGTTAATCTCCCTATCATTATGATTTGATGTTCGATGACCCGCTGCAGTTCTAGGAAGTTTTGGAATGGTGCCATTATATTAAATGATTTGGAATATGTGCCAGATATTGTTTAGTAATAAATCGTAAAGTAAAGATCGGAATAAATAATTTTAAAACATTAAGAAGTTCCTAGTTGACCCTAAAAGTTTACCTCGACCTAGATGCATCATTAGGTCGACATCAATAAGTCGACCTTTTTTCACCTAACGCGACCTCACCGAATCGTTTTAAAGTATTACCTCGACCGCGTGTTTCAAAGCGACACATTATAAAATCATAACTTGGGGACGTTGTATTAAGTCGACCTTTTTCCACCTAACGCGACCTCACCGTATCGTTTTAAAGTATTACCTCGACATCGTGTTTTCTAAGCGACACATTATAAAATCATAACTTGGGGACGTTGTAAGAAAAGCTATTGTCGTCGACAGTATAGTGCCTGTTTACACTTTAATCACAAAAGCAATTAATCGTTAATCTCGCTATCATTATGATTTGATGTTCGATGACCCGCTGCAGTTCTAGGAAATTTTGGAAAGGTGCCATTATATTAAATGCTTTGGAATATGTGCCAGATATTGTTTAGTAATAAATCGTAAAGTAAAGATCGGAATAAATAATTTTAAATCATTAAGAAGTTCCTAGTTGACCCTAAAAGTTTACCTCGACCTAGAAGCATCATTAGGTCGACCTTTTTTCACCTAACGCGACCTCACCGAATCGTTTTAAAGTATTACCTCGACCGCGTGTTTCAAAGCGACACATTATAAAATCATAACTTGGGGACGTTGTAAGAAAAGCTATTGTCGTCGACGGTATAGTGCCTGTTTACACTTTAATCACAAAAGCAATTAATCGTTAATCTCGCTATCATTATGATTTGATGTTCTATGACCCGCTGCAGTTCTAGGAAATTTTGGAAAGGTGCCATTATATTAAATGATTTGGAATATGTGCCAGATATTGTTTAGTAATAAATCGTAAAGTAAAGATCGGAATAAATAATTTTAAATCATTAAGAAGTTCCTAGTTGACCCTAAAAGTTTACCTCGACCTAGAAGCATCATTAGGTCGACATCATTAGGTCGACCTTTTTTCACCTAACGCGACCTCACCGAATCGTTTTAAAGTATTA
This sequence comes from Podabrus alpinus, assembly GCA_932274525.1. NCBI lineage: Eukaryota > Metazoa > Arthropoda > Insecta > Coleoptera > Cantharidae > Podabrus > Podabrus alpinus. The sequence goes on along the minus strand of OW026457.1, from coordinate 57,427,488 downwards.
CCTCGACCGCGTGTTTCAAAGCGACACATTATAAAATCATAACTTGGGGACGTTGTATTAAGTCGACCTTTTTCCACCTAACGCGACCTCACCGTATCGTTTTAAATTATTACCTCGACATCGTGTTTTCTAAGCGACACATTATAAAATCATAACTTGGGGACGTTGTAAGAAAAAACTATTGTCGTCGACAGTATAGTGCCTGTTTACACTTTTATCACAAGCAATTAATCGTTAATCTCGCTATCATTATTGTAGATTCTTTATAATAAACAATAATTCAATTTAATATTCTATTTATTTCACGTGCTTATTATAACCTTATAACCTTTATACATAATATAACCTCTCTGCTGTGGTTCTTGCCACGCTGTTTATAGTGTCTCACATCACTACATTTCTTCCTTCTTTTAAAACAAACCTTACATGCATAATAAACTGAACTTCTGGTTCTTGATATTTCTTCACATAACTAGAATTTCTTTTAAACACTTTGCCTTTTTGTGATTCCAAAGTTACTTCATTTCCTTTCTTTCGTAACACTTCACATTTCTCATCTCCAAACGTTGTTGTTAATTTATTTTGTGTTGCTTGTTTTACCAATACCCTATCTCCTGTTTTTAGTTCACTTATTTTCGAATGTCCTTTCAGATCTACATAAATTCTACTTTTTTCTTTTTGTTCAAAGTCCTTCTCTCTTACTTCTTCATCTTCTAAGTTCCTTGTTGCGATTTGTGGTAATTTATTCCGTAACATCCCATCCTCGTCGCCAATTGTAGATTCTTTATAATAAACAATAATTCAATTTAATATTCTATTTATTTCACGTGCTTATTTTAACCTTATAACCTTTATACATATAACCTCTCTGCTGTGGTTCTTGCCACGCTGTTTATAGTGTCTCACATCACTACAATTATGATTTGATGTTCGATGACCCGCTGCAGTTCTAGGAAATTTTGGAAAGGTGCCATTATATTAAATGATTTGGAATATGTGCCAGATATTTGTTTAGTAATAAATCGTAATGTAACGATCGGAATAAATAATTTTAAATCATTAAGAAGTACCTAGTTGACCCTAAAAGTTTACCTCGGCCTAGAAGCATCAATAAGTCAACATCATTAGGTCGACATCATTAAGTCGACCTTTTTTCACCTAACGCGACCTCACCGAATCGTTTTAAAGTATTACCTCGACATCGTGTTTTCTAAGCGACACATTATAAAATCATAACTTGGAGACGTATAAAGAAAAAATATTTTATCGAAGGTATAGCAAATACTTGGTATAGTGCATGTTGACACTTTAAACACAAAAGCAATTAATCGTTAATCTCGCTATCATTATGATTTGATGTTCGCCGACACGCTGAAGTTCTAGGAAATTTTGGAAAGGTAGCCTTTTCCAGCCCCACCACAAAAGTATGGCATTTCGCTGACGCAGCTTATTAGTTATCGACTACCAAAAAATGCAAAAATTTTTGTATAAAAAATCGTTTGAAACCCCTAATTTATCCAGCAATTGCCCTGCGATACGCTCCGTCGACCATTATTTTTCTTTCATTAAGTACCTAATTTAACACCTGAAGGGCCACCATACTTGGATACATACAAGATACAAATGACTTGGAATTTTCTGTCACTATTTACATTTTTTACATTACTTTTACATTTCAGTACCTCTGTTAATTTTTAAAATAAAATATTAAAAATCAATCACACAAAAAAAACAACTTACAATGCAATTATTTGCAAGGAAATATTTGGAGTAATTACGGCTTATGTGCTTATAGTAGGAGCTTCATGCAGTAACCAACGTTAATCACGTGGTGGGGATTATCAAAGGTTTGTTTATGCACTGCACAATGAACGCACAAAAGAATGGACTATTTTCTACTCGTCAAAATAAATTTTTAAGTTATATTTTTCAATATTTTTGCAGTTTCGTATAAGTGATTGTAGTGAATCGTAAAATTTTAGATTTTTATTGGAAATAAAAATAAATTAATTTTATATGACAGAAATTCACTTAAAGATTGACCTTGGATAATTATTATCGTTAAAAGAATTCATTATTCTACTGCATTTACGTATGTATGTATGTGGGTGTTTATATAAGACGTATAGACACATTCACTGTGCGAATGTACTATCGTGGAATGTACAAGGTCGAGAGCATGCACATGTGGTACTTCTTTCTAGCTAATAAAAACCGAATTTTCTGCAACAATAAGAAAAAAGACTACAAAATTTAATCGGGCTAAATAAAATAAAATTTATATTTACTTACTCATAAAAAAAGGAACGCATAAAAACAGGTAAATGTACCACAAAAAATGAAAAAAATGAAAATCCAAGATGTCAATAATTTTTTAAAATTTAACGCAATATTAGGTTACTCATATTAGTATATATTTTGACTTCATTATAAACCTCAAAAAATTAGAGAAAATCTTTATGAAATCGAATTAAAATTGAAAATTCCCACGCGCAACATGCTCGGAGCTTACGAAACTTGCTCACTTCCGCAGAGTTCAAAGTTAAACTTTAGAGATTGATATGGATATGCATTTTGCACATAAATTACACAAATTCTGATGTACTTATTTTTTTTTTGTGGCATTAAGGCATAAAACTGCGTTTTATTATAAACTAGCATCCGTACCATTAAAATGGTTATAATAACTTATAACTTTAAAACCATACGCGCACAAAATTTGCTGAAAGAGTACTACATTTACACCCAATTTGCTTAAGTATAATTAATTACCTAGAAATTAGTTTGTAAATACTAGAATTTAATAATAATTTCGTTATAAGGTCAAATGAAAAATAATCCACGGTAATTTTAAAAACAAAAAGAAAGTTCTTTAACTACATATTGTAATCACATGAAATTAATATAACGTCATGGCCCAGTCGGAAAAGCGTCGGCTTACTAATTTGTAGGTGGTCGGTTCGATTCCCGCACAACGCGCTTTTTTTTTTAGTACAATTTACAAAGTCTAACCACATGGAATTAATTATCTGTAATTTAAAATTACAAACGACCCCTTAAAAATTAGGATCGGCTTGTAGTTAATACTATTTTTTATCAAAATCATTAATCCGTAATTTATGCAGTAAAACATTTTAAAAGCATAGTACATAAATTATTTTATTTTTTAGTTTAGGGGTCATCCATTAATTACGTAAGGGTTTTTTGGGGGGGAGGGGGTATTGGATATCTTACGGACTCTTACGTAGGGGGGAGGGGTCCGACGTATTCCTTACGTAAGTTTCTTAAAATATTTTTTTAAATTAAATTTAACAATCTAATATAACTTTTTCTTTTTATGTTGGTAATTATATCCAGGTATAATGGAAATATCATATTATATTGAAATATATAGTACTTAAAAATCATTAAACATAGTGGCATAATAGTGTGAATTATAGAAAATGGCATCAAACTTTGGTGATCTTGACGAACGATTTTTCATCTATGTAAATAAAAATTTAATTTAAATTTTTGTATTTATTATTATCTATCTAAAAATATAAAAATTGATGTAAGTGTGTATGTATGTTCCCTATAGACTCCTAAACCGTTTGACCGATCGGAACCAAATTTGGCACAGTTATTATGTAGGTCTCTGCGCATGTTTTTGTATTGAAATAGTGCAAAAATTCGCAAAGGAGAGGAAAGTTGATTTTGAGTAGCCTGCCTTCCTTTAAGGAATCTCGATAATCCATTCATGCGCGTCCCTGTGGGACGCGCATGAATGGATTATCGAGATTCCTTAAAGGAAGGCAGGCTACTCAAAATCAACTTAAAAAACAATAATGAATGCTGTCAAGTTGTCAACCGATCGACAATGCAAATACGCGTGCACGTGCTTTACGTTTCTATTTGACCAATCTTAACCAAATTTGGTGTAGAAGTTATTTACAATGCTACGAAAAACATAGGCTACTTTAGAACCTTGGGGTGAGGCCGAAAGCCGAAAAACCACGGTCTACACGTATGCTTGCGATACTCTTGAGTGAGGCCGAAGGCCGAACAACCACATCCCACGCGGTCTAGACGGCTAAAGGGGGCTGGTAGGCCGACTGTGCCAGCTAGTATAATATATTATTATTCATATTTTATAAATATAAGTGGTGGAGAGGGGGGTCAAAATTAATTTTCTTTTAAATAATCCTTACGTAAGATGTGGGGGGGGGGTTGCCACAATCTTACGTACCCTTACGTGGCGGGGGGAGGGGGTCCAAAATTACAAAAATCATCCTTACGTAATTAATGGACGGCCCCTTAGGAAACTACAAAGCTATTTTATAAAAAAACGTCGTAAAGATTGACCTTGGATAATGCTCGCAAAAAGAATTATTCATTATTCTACTCTGCATTTTTGTATGTGGGTGTTTATATAAGACGTAAAAATGAATTTGCGGTTACGTTCTATAAATTCTATACTTGCACGTGATGATGACGTGATCGCTACCCGCCCAACACCCCCACCAGTTGGTACCATGAGTTTGTGTGTTCGGTGCGGTTTCCGGTTTGGTGCTTTGCTCATTCCAATTCGTTTTATCATACCATATCATACGTAGTAGACGTGTGAATTATAATTTGGTTTTGTGAATTGATAGGGTAAGTTAATTACAAACTTTTTGTACTAAATTTATTTCGCTGTCAAGTCAAAATCTACTATTTTCAAATTTTTACTTTTTATACTTAAATGACAGATTTTAACAAGCTCTACATTCCTACAAAATCAGTTATGTGAATTTTATTCAATAACTGCGTTTCTAATTGCGTTGTAAAAATCAGTTATGTGCTTAATTAACATAACTTTGTATTATTTTTAATTTTTTAACGAAAAATATGATATTGTTATCATTTTTTATCCATGCAACCATGTTGTGTATTACGTAATATTGCGAAGTTCAAACACGTTGCATGTTTTTGCAAGGTTTGCAAAACCTTTCCATCTTGCAAAGAAAAATCATGACGTTTTGCATTGCTACTTCATTTAAGATATTTGTCATCATTTTAAAGTGCAGTACCGTACCGAGTTTAATGTTTAATCAAAATTAGCATTTTTCCACAACAAATTTTGACTTGACAGCGACGAAGTGCTTTGTGGAACATTTATCTCGAAGTTATCATTGCTTCACAAATTGAAATTCAATTATTTATCAGGACATCGTGTAATCTTGGACAGCTAAACCATTCGCTGGCTAGGAAAGAGGACAACACGTCAATGAAATTCCTAGTTCCTGTTCAGCACGGAGAGTCGATTGAATTTTGAGGCGTTGGCCGTTGTAGCTGTACAAATTAATTATTCGATGTCGAATATTGTAAAGGAAGTGTCGCTTGACGTACTTGTTTGCAATATGGTTTTGGAATGACCTGTCTCAGAATCTAACTTATTTCTAGTGTAAGTGTTGAATTACTAATATTTTCGATTAATTAATGTAAGATTTTGCAGATTTTTACTTGACACCGACGAGGTGTTTTGGGGAACATTTATCTCGAAGTTATCATTGCTTCACAAATTGAAATTCAATTATTTATCAGGACATCGTGTAATCTTGGACAGCTAAACCATTCGCTGGCTAGGAAAGAGGACAACACGTCAATGAAATTCCTAGTTCCAGTTCAACACGGAGAGTCGATTGAATTTTGAGGCGTTGGCCGTTGTAGCTGTCCAAATTAATTATTCGATGTCGAATATTGTAAAGGAAGTGTCGCTTGACGTACTTGTTTGCAATATGGTTTTGGAATGACCTGTCTCAGAATCTAACTTATTTCTAGTGTAAGTGTTGAATTACTAATATTTTCGATTAATTAATGTAAGATTTTGCAGATTTTTACTTGACACCGACGAGTGACTGTCACTTGTGAACGAAACGTCAAAATTAAATAAATGAGGCGTCGTTTTGTAGCTAATTTCATAATAATTCAAACACGATACCGAGTTGCCAGATGCAACTTTATTTGCGCACCCCACAACGGTTGAAACTCCTCTAGCGAAAAAGCGGCAAGTCATTACCAAACAACCCACGTTTCTGCCTATATTTAATTAATTTTTAGTAACCGAACCCATGCTCATCCCATGATAAAATTTGGTACGCATACTCAGAACATTTGTACAAAAGAACTGTAAAAAAATTAACCAAAAATAAGACCCCTTTAGAAATAGGGGTTGAAATAGGGTTAATATTAAAAATGTAATCCAGTTACGGGTTGAAAATATAAAAAGTGGTTAAATATTTGAACAGAATGTTCGTTTACCTTTACGGAACATTTTTTATTTTTAAATTTAGGCCACCGTGGATGAAGTTACAGTCGTTTTTCTACAAGTCTCCACACCAACTTTTTGACATTTTGAAAGACCAAAACAAGGAAACGAGTGCTTTTTTGGGCAAATCCTTTAATTTGTATTTTTTTTTAATTTCTTACTTAAGATGGTGTGTACCAAATTTTGTCAAATTAGGCATGGGCCAAGTAAATTCATGATTCGATTTGAGATGGAATGACCCTATTTTGTTTTTTTTTTAGAAATCTAGAAAAGGCAATTAAAACAACAGAATTGTTTGTATGTTGCAGGCTTCCACAATCGACATCGACAATGAATGGCCCCCCTTTTATGGAAAGCGCGATGATCTTCAATATTGTTTATTTTATAATTATCGTTGCAGCTGTCATAGTGGTGGTATTTGTTTGGTGTAAACTTTGGTGTATGTATAAAAGGCCGGTCAAAGGTAAGAGAGCTCGAAAATTGAAGGAACCAATCTTGTACAATTTTTTGTATTAGTAGATAACGCCTGGCATAAAAAGCAGTTCAAAGCATCAACTAGAAGCCTGAACATTCCCAATTTGCAGATTGAATTTGAACCTGATTTAGCTCCAAGCAATGGAGACGATGACGTTGATATATCGGAAATCGAATCTGTAAACGGATCCATGCCGGTTCCTTTTTTGTAAATGTACAAAAAATTATGTAATGTAAATAATGTAATTATTTTTATTTTGTACCTTTCGGTTAATTAAAATTTATTAGAATATAATAATAGTGTTTTTATTTACATTATTAATTTTTAGCATCCATTTGTGGGTATTAAATGCAAAAACCAACTTCAAATATTTAATCGTCACACTTAAACTTAAACGTCAACTTAAAAGTTGAGGGATTCAACGCTAAGTAAGAAAAAACAAAACAAAATAATTAATAAATTAGACATCACATACTAAAACATTATCATTTATTAAAACTTAGCATTTTTCAAAAATCTCCAATATTAAATACATTAAAATAAGTAGTTAAAAATAAGTAAACAATTTAATAAACATTAAAATAAAAAATCAAAAAATTAAATATTCTTGTACATATTGTACACATACGTTTTTATTTTAACCCAATCAAGGTTATGTAAAAGAACTGAATGTTTCTGTTGCAATTCTTGACATTCCTGTTTTTTGGGAGCAATTTTCTTTTGAACATGCTTCTTAAAATATTCTTCCACCACTCGCTTTTGCATTAATATTTGGGTGCTAGCTGGTGCTAGCTCTAAGGATCCCAGTGCTAGGTTTTTGGGTAAAAATATTAACCGGGGGGGGGGGCCAAAGTAACGGACCCCATATTATGACGATTACAACTCTTTCAACTTTTCGAATCGTTATATCTCAAAAACGGTGGCTCTTAGGAAAAAAAGTATTTAGACATTTTTTATAGATAATTATCTGATCTACAATTTTTGAATGGGATAATTTTATGGTAAAACTTACCGTTTTGCTGAAAATCGCGAAAAACCCGTTTTAGTGACCTTTGACCCCGAATAAATTTTTTTCCAGGCGTCGGATCGATGAGCACTTTTTAGATTTCATTTATGATGGTGTTTTGAATAATCCTACCAATTTTCAGCTGGGTGCGAATTATTGCAACCTCACTCCTATTTTTTGGTCTAATTTGACCGGACTAATGGAATTAATTATCTGTAATTTAAAATTACAAACGACCCCTTAAAAATTAGGGTAATTTATCAAAAGTATTTATCAAAATCATTAATCCGTAACGATTTTTTAATTTATGCAGTAAAACATTTTAAAAGCATAGTACCTACATCACATCTCGCACTGCGCATTCTAGAAAAACGTAATTCATAATTTGTCAAATTTGGGATTTTGATATCTAGAAGACAACTTCAATAATTTAAATCTAACATAGTGCTTAGAAATTTCTTCGCTTAACCATTGAGATGCGGAATCCAAATCCAAGATGTCAATAATTTTTTAAAATTTAACGCAATATTAGGTTACTCATATTAGTATATATTTTGACTTCATTATAAACCTCAAAAAATTAGAGAAAATCTTTATGAAATCGAATTAAATTGAAAATTCCCACGCGCAACATGCTCGGAGCTTACGAAACTTGCTCACTTCCGCAGAGTTCAAAAAGTTAAACTTTAGAGATTGATATGGATGTGCATTTTACACATAAATTACACAAATTCTGATGTACTTATTTTTTTTTGTGGCATTATGGCATAAAACTGCGTTTTATTATAAACTAGCATCCGTACCATTAAAATGGTTATACTAACTTATAACTTTAAAACCATACGCGCACAAAATTTGCTGAAAGAGTAGGTACTAAATTTACACCCAATTTGCTTAAGTATAATTAATTACCTAGAAATTAGTTTGTAAATACTAGAATTTAATAATAATTTCGTTATAAGGTCAAATGAAAAATAATCCACGGTAATTTTAAAAACAAAAAGAAAGTTCTTTAACTACATATTGTAATCACATGACATTAATATAACGTCATGGCTCAGTCGGAAAAGCGTCGGCTTACTAATTTGTAGGTGGTCGGTTCGATTCCCGCACAACGCGCTTTTTTTTTTAGTACAATTTACAAAGTCTAACCACATGGAATTAATTATCTGTAATTTAAAATTACAAACGACCCCTTAAAAATTAGGATCGGCTTGTAGTTAATACTATTTTTTATCAAAATCATTAATCCGTAATTTATGCAGTAAAACATTTTAAAAGCATAGTACATAAATTATTTTATTTTTTAGTTTAGGGGTCATCCATTAATTACGTAAGGGTTTTTTGGGGGGGAGGGGGTATTGGATATCTTACGGACTCTTACGTAGGGGGGAGGGGTCCGACGTATTCCTTACGTAAGTTTCTTAAAATATTTTTTTAAATTAAATTTAACAATCTAATATAACTTTTTCTTTTTATGTTGGTAATTATATCCAGGTATAATGGAAATATCATATTATATTGAAATATATAGTACTTAAAAATCATTAAACATAGTGGCATAATAGTGTGAATTATAGAAAATGGCATCAAACTTTGGTGATCTTGACGAACGATTTTTCATCTATGTAAATAAAAATTTAATTTAAATTTTTGTATTTATTATTATCTATCTAAAAATATAAAAATTGATGTAAGTGTGTATGTATGTTCCCTATAGACTCCTAAACCGTTTGACCGATCGGAACCAAATTTGGCACAGTTATTATGTAGGTCTCTGCGCATGTTTTTGTATTGAAATAGTGCAAAAATTCGCAAAGGAGAGGAAAGTTGATTTTGAGTAGCCTGCCTTCCTTTAAGGAATCTCGATAATCCATTCATGCGCGTCCCTGTGGGACGCGCATGAATGGATTATCGAGATTCCTTAAAGGAAGGCAGGCTACTCAAAATCAACTTAAAAAACAATAATGAATGCTGTCAAGCTGTCAACCGATCGACAATGCAAATACGCGTGCACGTGCTTTACGTTTCTATTTGACCAATCTTAACCAAATTTGGTGTAGAAGTTATTTACAATGCTACGAAAAACATAGGCTACTTTAGAACCTTGGGGTGAGGCCGAAGGCCGAAAAACCACGGTCTACACGTATGCTTGCGATACTCTTGAGTGAGGCCGAAGGCCGAACAACCACATCCCACGCGGTCTAGACGGCTAAAGGGGGCTGGTAGGCCGACTGTGCCAGCTAGTATAATATATTATTATTCATATTTTATAAATATAAGTGGTGGAGAGGGGGGTCAAAATTAATTTTCTTTTAAATAATCCTTACGTAAGATGTGGGGGGGGGGTTGCCACAATCTTACGTACCCTTACGTGGTGGGGGGAGGGGGTCCAAAATTACAAAAATCATCACGTAATTAATGGACGGCCCCTTAGGAAACTACAAAGCTATTTTATAAAAAAACGTCGTAAAGATTGACCTTGGATAATGCTCGCTAAAAAATTTCCGTATGTGGGTGTTAGAAGTGGTACTTCTTCCTAGCTAATAAAAATAAAATAAAATTTATATTTACTTACTCATAAAAAAAGGAACGCATAAAAAAGGAAAATGTACCACAAAAAATGACAAAAATGAAAATCCAAGATGTCAGTAATTTTTTAAAATTTAAGGCAATATCTAGGTTACTCATATTAGTATATATTTTGACTTCATTATAAACCTCAAAAATTAGAGAAAATCTTTATGAAATCGAATTAAAATTGAAAATTCCCACGCGCAACATGCTCGGAGCTTACGAAACTTGCTCACTTCCGCAGGGTTCAAAGTTAAACTTTAGAGATTGATATGGATGTGCATTGTGCACATAAATTACACAAATTCTGATGTACTTATTTTTTTTGGTGGCATTATGGATTACTAGCTTCTTGGTGCGGGGTACTGTGTTTTATTATAAACTAGCATCCGTACCATTAAAATGGTTATACTAACTTATAACTTTAAAACCATACGCGCACAAAATTTGCTGAGAGAGTATGTAGGTACTAAATTTACACCCAATTTGCTTAAGTATAATTAATTACCTAGAAATTAGTTTGTAAATACTAGAATTTAATAATAATTTCGTTATAAGGTCAAATGAAAAATAATCCACGGTAATTTTAAAAACAACAAGAAAGTTCTTTAACTACATATTGTAATCACATGACATTAATATAACGTCATGGCTCAGTCGGAAAAGCGTCGGCTTACTAATTTGTAGGTGGTCGGTTCGATTCCCTCACAACGCGCTTTTTTTTTTAGTACAATTTACAAAGTCTAACCACATGGAATTAATTATCTGTAATTTAAAATTACAAACGACCCCTTAAAAATTAGGATCGGCTTGTAGTTAATACTATTTTTTATCAAAATCATTAATCCGTAATTTATGCAGTAAAACATTTTAAAAGCATAGTACATAAATTATTTTATTTTTTAGTTTAGGGGTCATCCATTAATTACGTAAGGGTTTTTTGGGGGGGAGGGGGTATTGGATATCTTACGGACTCTTACGTAGGGGGGAGGGGTCCGACGTATTCCTTACGTAAGTTTCTTAAAATATTTTTTTAAATTAAATTTAACAATCTAATATAACTTTTTCTTTTTATGTTGGTAATTATATCCAGGTATAATGGAAATATCATATTATATTGAAATATATAGTACTTAAAAATCATTAAACATAGTGGCATAATAGTGTGAATTATAGAAAATGGCATCAAACTTTGGTGATCTTGACGAACGATTTTTCATCTATGTAAATAAAAATTTAATTTAAATTTTTGTATTTATTATTATCTATCTAAAAATATAAAAATTGATGTAAGTGTGTATGTATGTTCCCTATAGACTCCTAAACCGTTTGACCGATCGGAACCAAATTTGGCACAGTTATTATGTAGGTCTCTGCGCATGTTTTTGTATTGAAATAGTGCAAAAATTCGCAAAGGAGAGGAAAGTTGATTTTGAGTAGTCTGCCTTCCTTTAAGGAATCTCGATAATCCATTCATGCGCGTCCCTGTGGGACGCGCATGAATGGATTATCGAGATTCCTTAAAGGAAGGCAGGCTACTCAAAATCAACTTAAAAAACAATAATGAATGCTGTCAAGCTGTCAACCGATCGACAATGCAAATACGCGTGCAAGTGCTTTACGTTTCTATTTGACCAATCTTAACCAAATTTGGTGTAGAAGTTATTTACAATGCTACGAAAAACATAGGCTACTTTAGAACCTTGGGGTGAGGCCGAAGGCCGAAAAACCACGGTCTACACGTATGCTTGCGATACTCTTGAGTGAGGCCGAAGGCCGAACAACCACATCCCACGCGGTCTAGACGGCTAAAGGGGGCTGGTAGGCCGACTGTGCCAGCTAGTATAATATATTATTATTCATATTTTATAAATATAAGTGGTGGAGAGGGGGGTCAAAATTAATTTTCTTTTAAATAATCCTTACGTAAGATGTGGGGGGGGGGTTGCCACAATCTTACGTACCCTTACGTGGCGGGGGGAGGGGGTCCAAAATTACAAAAATCATCCTTACGTAATTAATGGACGGCCCCTTAGGAAACTACAAAGCTATTTTATAAAAAAACGTCGTAAAGATTGACCTTGGATAATGCTCGCAAAAAGAATTATTCATTATTCTACTCTGCATTTTTGTATGTGGGTGTTTATATAAGACGTAAAAATGAATTTGCGGTTACGTTCTATAAATTCTATACTTGCACGTGATGATGACGTGATCGCTACCCGCCCAACACCCCCACCAGTTTGTACCATGAGTTTGTGTGTTCGGTGCGGTTTCCGGTTTGGTGCTTTGCTCATTCCAATTCGTTTTATCATACCATATCATACGTAGTAGACGTGTGAATTATAATTTGGTTTTGTGAATTGATAGGGTAAGTTAATTACAAACTTTTTGTACTAAATTTATTTCGCTGTCAAGTCAAAATCTACTATTTTCAAATTTTTACTTTTTATACTTAAATGACAGATTTTAACAAGCTCTACATTCCTACAAAATCAGTTATGTGAATTTTATTCAATAACTGCGTTTGTAATTGCGTTGTAAAAATCAGTTATGTGCTTAATTAACATAACTTTGTATTATTTTTAATTTTTTAACGAAAAATATGATATTGTTATCATTTTTTATCCATGCAACCATGTTGTGTATTACGTAATATTGCGAAGTTCAAACACGTTGCATGTTTTTGCAAGGTTTGCAAAACCTTTCCATCTTGCAAAGAAAAATCATGACGTTTTGAGACTACGAAAGTTTACACGCCGGTTTGCTCATGCGTACGTGTATTTTTATGAACTTACGTCAAATTTAAAAGGTTTCAGTTGTCTCTTTAACATAACCTATTTTACGTCAAAATTTGAACATGGTGAAATATCCAGAGATAATTTGAATTATACCTTATTTTGAACGTATTACTTCTACTTACAACTTTACGTGGAAAATTAACCCCAATTCTATTGGAGTAACTTATTTTTATCACTGCATAATATCATGTTAAGCTGTTTACGAAGTTTCTAAATTTGCAACTGGTTTTGTCCAAAAATGCGTATGCAAAATAAATCTGACCCTAGCATAGGTTAATTTATTTAAACGATGGTTTGGAAATTGGGAGTTAACAGGTTTTCATGTTAATATATGTAAGTAAATGTTTTACATACTGACGGAACAATTTATTTTCAACTAACATAATTATGATAAAATTAAACAATAAAATAATTAATTAAATACATTTAATTATTATTTATTCATTATAAACTTTTAGTAATGTATATTACCATCTTCAAACGTTTTATAAACAAGTACATGGTAATGGATAAATAACTGATTCAACGTATTGTCATTTGATACGATCTAATGTTTTTTTTAACAAAGTGTGTGTGAGGCTACGTAGATCGCTAGTTAAGGAACAACCTAATTTGTGAATCGGTCAAAATAGGAAAAACTTAACTCCAATATGTTGAAAGGAATAATTAAACAAGAAGATAGCTGTATATAGTGCTTAGATCATCGATGTCAGTTTTTCGGTTCATTGCATTTTTTTCTTTCTTGATGCATATCATTTCATGAAGAAGGCGATCCTTATAATTTTTAATAGATTTGTTATTTCTGGGTTTTTGAAATCAGCATCATGGTTTCGGAACAATACAAAAATGTCTCAAGTAACCTAAAATTCAACAAACAACTTGAATAGGAATATTAACTATTAGTGTCTACACCTAATATAAGTTGTTTCTACTTAGCAATAAATATTGCTGTTTATTTTAATAATTATAATAGCACAAGCACAATAATTTCACTAAAAATAGCAAGATTTATTTCTGGTCTGTCGAGAGGTTATAAACATACAACAGTAAGTAGAGGGAAAACGTTTGACAGATTCATAAAATAGGTTATGTTAACTAAAAACTTTTAAATTTGACGCGCAAACCGGCGTGTAAACTTTCGTAGTCTGACGTTTTGCATTGCTACTTCATTTAAGATATTTGTCATCATTTTAAAGTGCAGTACCGTACCGAGTTTAATGTTTAATCAAAATTAGCATTTTTCCACAACAAATTTTGACTTGACAGCGACGAAGTGCTTTGTGGAACATTTATCTCGAAGTTATCATTGCTTCACAAATTGAAATTCAATTATTTATCAGGACATCGTGTAATCTTGGACAGCTAAACCATTCGCTGGCTAGGAAAGAGGACAACACGTCAATGAAATTCCTAGTTCCAGTTCAACACGGAGAGTCGATTGAATTTTGAGGCGTTGGCCGTTATAGCTATCCAAGTTAATTATTCGATGTCTAATATTGTAAAGGAAGTGTCGCTTGACGTACTTGTTTGCAATATGGTTTTGGAATGACCTGTCTCAGAATCTAACTTATTTCTAGTGTAAGTGTTGAATTACTAATATTTTCGATTAATTAATGTAAGATTTTGCAGATTTTTACTTGACACCGACGAGGTGTTTTGTGGAACATTTATCTCGAAGTTATCATTGCTTCACAAATTGAAATTCAATTATTTATCAGGACATCGTGTAATCTTGGACAGCTAAACCATTCGCTGGCTAGGAAAGAGGACAACACGTCAATGAAATTCCTAGTTCCAGTTCAACACGGAGAGTCGATTGAATTTTGAGGCGTTGGCCGTTATAGCTATCCAAGTTAATTATTCGATGTCTAATATTGTAAAGGAAGTGTCGCTTGACGTACTTGTTTGCAATATGGTTTTGGAATGACCTGTCTCAGAATCTAACTTATTTCTAGTGTAAGTGTTGAATTACTAATATTTTCGATTAATTAATGTAAGATTTTGCAGATTTTTACTTGACACCGACGAGGTGTTTTGTGGAACATTTATCTCGAAGTTATCATTGCTTCACAAATTGAAATTCAATTATTTATCAGGACATCGTGTAATCTTGGACAGCTAAACCATTCGCTGGCTAGGAAAGAGGACAACACGTCAATGAAATTCCTAGTTCCAGTTCAACACGGAGAGTCGATTGAATTTTGAGGCGTTGGCCGTTATAGCTATCCAAGTTAATTATTCGATGTCTAATATTGTAAAGGAAGTGTCGCTTGACGTACTTGTTTGCAATATGGTTTTGGAATGACCTGTCTCAGAATCTAACTTATTTCTAGTGTAAGTGTTGAATTACTAATATTTTCGATTAATTAATGTAAGATTTTGCAGATTTTTACTTGACACCGACGAGGTGTTTTGTGGAACATTTATCTCGAAGTTATCATTGCTTCACAAATTGAAATTCAATTATTTATCAGGACATCGTGTAATCTTGGACAGCTAAACCATTCGCTGGCTAGGAAAGAGGACAACACGTCAATGAAATTCCTAGTTCCAGTTCAACACGGAGAGTCGATTGAATTTTGAGGCGTTGGCCGTTATAGCTATCCAAGTTAATTATTCGATGTCTAATATTGTAAAGGAAGTGTCGCTTGACGTACTTGTTTGCAATATGGTTTTGGAATGACCTGTCTCAGAATCTAACTTTCTAGTGTAAGTGTTGAATTACTATGTTTAATCGAATGTTTGCGTCCAAAAGTCAATATTTTGTAATGAATTATTTGTCGTTGCTTTAATGTATCGTATCGTACAGCAAGTACATCTCTGCCAAAATTCAGCTTGCCCGGATTTTTTTGCAAGCTGGAGCCAATTTTTCGGCTTCGTTGCCTGGACTAAAATGCAAAAAATGCCGACGTCCGTCGTCGGCATTTCGGGGGGGGGGGGGGGTAATCGAACTCTTTAATCCCCCATTAGTTACGACCCTCATTTAAAGTAATTTATAAAAGTAATGCTTTATTTTTATGTTTTTAATCTTTTTTTTAGAATTGTTTGTGATGGAAAACGAAGATCTATTTGAAGATTCGGGTTCGGAATGGCAAGCAGGAAACGATGATATAAGTTCTTCCCCTTCTTCGTCCATTTCATTCCCACCGCAACGTTTAAGCAAAAATCAAAACGATGTCGAATGTGCAAGAAGAGATTTATTTGGTGCAACGGTAAGTGCAGATTCTAACGAAGAAAGCAATCTGGAAGTAATGGACACCATTGCGCTTGTTCATGGAGATCAGCATGTCTTTGAGGAGGACATTTTTACCGACGGCACAGGCGAAGAAGCCCCATCATTACATCATGATGCAGAGACTGTTTCTCATCAACTAGTTGATACAGAACAAACTGGACAAGAACATAAAGCAAATATTTTAATCGAGAACTCGACTGCAATATTAACAGTGACAAAAAGTTTGCATTATGGACAGTACACTGTGTTATTTGATGAACTAGATAAGCCGCAAAAGGACGTCTACGATGTTGATGGTAATTGCGCCAACATATTGAATAGGCAATTTGTATCGTTCATAATAGCAGATCAGAATACATCTGAACAGCACTTATGTAGTAAGTAAATTATTCCATTCGTTGCTTTGTTCTAAAATTTTCGTTTTCAGAATTTGATGACAAAAATACACCATGCTATATCAGCATACCCGATGGTAAAATTCTGAATGTGAATGTGCGCTGGTGTTTATCGCCAGGTCAGCTAAGCGGCGAATTAGTTTTGACTGGTAATCATGTCATTGGAGCGTTGTTATATACGAAAATATTGAGAAAACCTCGTAGGAATATTGGATCTTGCTCATTTGGTATTTATTTTGTTTTTTTATTTTTATATGTTTATTTATTTTTGTTTTATTGCAGGTGTTAAAACCAAGACGCCAATAAAACGTAAACATAGTATACACGAAATTATAGATGAATTACGGTCTCCCGTAAGAACGAGGAAAAATAAAAGAAAAAGAAAATATACGAGACGCGAAATTGAGCTTTTGACGATGACATTTAAGAAGAAAATTAAAAGTCATACCATGCCCTCTAAAAAAGAATTCCAAGAATTTATAGAGAAATACCACTCCGAATTTTTTGATCGTACTCCGCAGCATTTATATTCATTTATGCAATACAGATATAAATTAATCCGTGACACGTGTGCCAATGATAAGGTCGCCAATTAAGGTCCGTTATTGTAAAGCATGAATAAATTTACTTGTACAGTAAATTTACTAGACGAGTAAATTTACTTAGTTATTTTATTTATATTTTTTCATACCAGATGGTATACTTGACAACTAATTTGTAAAGTTTTGTAAAGCTTTAATCGCATTTAATGCGATTTCGGTATAATTCTGCGTTCTCAGGGGGCCCCCCCTGGAGATTGTATCCGAATGTGTGAAAATGCTTGAAACCGAAGGAATAGTACTCGACATAATTTATACCAATAAATTGTATCTGTCAATTTACTTCAAATTGTAAATATTTACTTGTGTAAATATACTAAGCTTTATTGTAGATATCATTTAGAAAAGCATAAATACTTAAAATACAAAATTTGAGCTTATTTCAGTGTTAAAATATGTAGCGTACCTAATTTGCCCTTCCTACGGTGATATTTAAAATAATGAGGTGTTTACAAATAGTTTTGAAAATAAATACCAAATAATTAACCATATGGGTTGCCTACTCATTTCCAATTTAACTACAATTAAATTTTGTTTGAAAATTTGAATTTAAATTTACTTCAGAAATGATAGTTTCTTTACAAATATATTATGCTAAGATGAAGTCTGATCAATAAGGGAAATACTTAAATAACAAAATTTGAGCTCATTTCAGTGTTAAAATATGTAGCGTACCTAATTTGCCGTTCCTACGGTGATATTTAAAATAATGAGGTGTTTACAAATAGTTTTGAAAATAAATACCAAATAATTAACCATATGGGTTGCCTATTCATTTCCAATTTAACTACAATTAAATTTTGTTTGAAAATTTGAATTTAAATTTACTTCGGAAATCATAGTTTCTTTACAAATATATTATGCTAAGGTGAAGTCTGATCAATAAGGGATACAATTTAGGTACTTCTTCGCAATAAAACATAAGATTTACTCTGCTACTAGTTTTATTTCATCAATCATCATCATTCAATCATATTTTATTGCGAAGAATTGTGATTTCTTAGAAGTGTCAAATTTAAATTAATTTAATTTAAGGGTATTTCACAAAGTAATTCTATTGTTCTATTATAAACTTGATGTGTTATGTAACATAATATGCGATAAAATATTGATTTTAATTAATAAATAGTAAATAAAATTTAAATTTAACAATTTTAAAAATCCCATACTAAATTCCCCATAAAGCCAAGTTACAAACTTTTCAAATTACTAACTGCTGAAATAAAATATAGTAGTGCTATCTGATATTGAATAGCCAAAACCCCTTTAGGTCGACTGTCCCGCTAAAAAAATGTCGAGGCAATGCTGTTGCATGCTTATTATTATTATCATTATTTATGGTCCAAATCGGTAGTAGTGTTACTTTCGATGTATGTGTCGGATTTCGATTATTATTATTTTTTTGATGGTCCAGGTCGGATCGTGGTTCCTCCGTCATCTTCGTAACTGTCCATGTTATTAGTCTCTCCGTTGTACGAATTGAGAATCGGACAAGCTGGCGGAATTTCGTCATCTTCGTCGTCGCTCTCGATGATGATCTCCGGTGCATTGTCGCAGGTCTCGCCATTGCAGAATCCGCAGACAACGGAGCACTTTAGCCCACCTTTCCTGCAGCCACACGCGGAACCACATCCCGTTTTGCAATTACATGCGATCACTTTTAACAGTTCATCGGGCGCTGGTTTCTCGGACATTTCCACTGGAGTGAGCCCATTGGCACCGAATCTCCAGCCCCACTCGGATGGATTTTTTGGGTTTCCACACCATTTTTGGACTTGATGGTACGTCCTAAGCGTGTGCCAACGTGCCGCGTCCGTCGTTGGTGGTAAAGAAGCAAGGTTTAATTTGTTCTTTATGGATGCCTTGGCAAACCGTTGGTAGCGGATATCTTCCAAGGTTTCCTCATCCATGTTCCCACCATACAATGCAACGAGAAACTGTGCTCCAGCGGCTTCGAGATCTGCAGCCTCAGCATTCGGATCTTTGAAGAGGCCAACGATGTTGTTAAGTTCTTCGTTTTTTTGAAGAAGCTGCAGGAACTTGGTTTTTCCTTGATTGAAGAGGATGATGTCGTATCACAGCCGCTGAAAGCATGTAAAAACAGGATGTGTTCGGTTGCTCCTTTTGTTTTTAAACTGTTCGACGAATACACCCTTTCAGCTGTATTTCCTCTCCCCGGTTTACGTAGAAAGATATTGTCCTTCGATGATCCTAATGCTGTAAGCCGTACTAAAAGATCGACGTCTTCGCCGACGATAAAAACAGCGTCGAATGATGAGCAGAATGAAATCGCTGTGTTGACGATCAACACATCAGCATCTTCTTCAGCCTGCTTAACAGTGAAATTAATACTACTTTGTATAGATTCATAACGCAGTTGCAGTAAATAAACTTATTCGTAACGACAAAAATCACTCCACTTATAGAAGTATATTTCACGATTGTATTATATAATGTGGTGGTGGTGTGAAAGAACGTCAAAAATCATACAATGTCATTCATTATTACAAAATTCACCCCAAAAAAATTGAGTTAGACGATTTTTTTGAAAAATTTTCATGTTTCGGCCGCTGTAACTCGTTACCCATTAGACTTACAAAAAAAGTGTATCTATAAGAAATGTAGAGAATTTAGTCCTCTTCAAATAAGTATTGAACTTTTTTGTCGTAGGAACAACCGTTGACGAGTTATTTTGAAAAAACCTATTTTTAGTACCTTTAATCCAAGATGGCGGACTACGCGGCGGCCCCCCAAGGTCGAAAACTTGGATTTTTCATCGGGGCCCCGAACTTAACAACATATCCAAAATCCAGAAGTACGCCACCTTTTGCAATGCAAAGGCCTTTTCTGGCCCCTGTTGACTGGACTATAGCAGTACAAAGTCTATTCACATTATCTTTATTTTTAAAAGAGAAATAGGCCCTACCGTTTCATTATACAATAGCATTTCCACAAAAACAATAAGTAAAATACCTCCGCCTTCTTCTGGACCAACATTTGAAATGGATGAAGACCATTTGGTCTTTTAAAGACCATTTATTATATTATTGGATTATGTCCAATAATATAATAAACTTTTGTGATACAAAGCTATCCTCAAACCAACGTGAACATTATGGTATCCAACTGATGTGGACTACAACAAGTAGTGAATCAACCCTTAAGAAATTACAGCGATTTCGGACAAAAATACTCCGAGAAATTTGTAATGCAGCTGTATGTTCCTAATTTTGTAATGACATCATAGTATTTAGATGATAATATTTTAAATTAATAAATAACTTTCAGTCTTTTTGATATTTAAGTACCGTTTACAAAAATTAATTACCTTTATGCCTTGACAACGGAGGATACCACAGAAAAACGGTCAATACAAAAGTTTTTCAGAATTACGTCAAGAGCATTTGTATTTTAAAGGAGTGTTTTTGTAAAATCTATAATTTGCAAGTTATTCTCGTAAAACTATATTTTGATAACTTGATGGCCTATAATAAAAACAATGTTACTATTTCAAATAAATAAAAAATTGCTTATGTGGGAATTACTTCTAGATTTGGCTCTACTTTTTCGTATTTCCAGTGAATTAGCAAGTCACCGATATAAAACAAGCTGAAAGAGAATAATAATGCAATTTTGGCTGATTTTTTATTTTATTTTTTAAATAAAACCCTAGTCTTAAGGCCTTAGCAAATTGTATGTAGGCACATAAATCTTCATTTCCAAATAAAGCTAATCAATTACCATTAACGATTTTTCTGAAAATAGTAATATTGAAATTCTTGTTGTTTTGCCCTAAACTAAAAGAAAATTACTTTTATTTTTATTAATGGTAACTTAGGTAATTATTGAGTAGATTAACAGGTAAACAGAGATGGAAAATGATATCAAAATTAACATCATAAGGTGACTCGTGGTTTTGGAACCGAAGGACAGAATCGTACCCATTTCATTTCCATTTTTATTTACTATGTTTCTTGTATGTATCTAACCGGATTTGCACTCAAATGCAAAGCGTAAATCGTTGTTGAAAAAAAAATTAATAGCAAAAGTAATCGTAAGAATTCCATTCAAAAGTTAACATGCAAGCAAAATTATAAAAGCCGCTTACTCCACTGGATGTCAACAGCTTTGAAATATTACTTTAATCCACGTGAGATCTCTCGGTTTGAGCACTTCCTCGAACCGCCGAGTTGTAAGATAAAACTACAATACAAATCAAAAACTTTTCCAGTCAACAATGATGGTAGGTTGATTAGCCTCAAGGATATAAAAGCTAACAACGGTTCAAGAGGTGAGTACCCGATAACGGAATGAAAAATCCAAGCTTGGCTGATTTAATTCTAAAAACACCGGTTGGACTGGAAAATTTTTGAGGAAAAACTATTTCCCAAAATATGGCCATACGCTATCGGGCAGAAACTCGGACACTTTTAACCCAATATTTGGGTTAAAAAAAATTACAACGATCTTATAAGTACAGCATGGTAAGAAGCCTGAAAAGGCAAATTCGGAAAACCAAGTGCTTTCTAAACTAAATTTCTGGTTAGCGTTCAGAAGAAAAGGAAATCGAAAACCATCCAACTTTTTTCCCGGCTTCTTAAATCACATTGCGAAACAAAACGTGACGTTTGAAATAACGTCAAGTTGGTTTCCAACTAAAACGTATGTACAAGGTGGTTCTAAACTAACTTACTACCAGTAAGTTTATTGTTATTGTTTGCAACTGTATACATCAAATTAATGAAGCACCGAATGTTAAAAGGTCGTTTTTAATTCATACAAATGGAGTAATGTTTCAGGACAATGTCAGATCCAGATGTTTAATGGGTAAAAGAGAAGAAATAAGTACTATCTAATAATTATTACTGTCCTGGTTTGTTTTCTTTTGTAAAATTTTCCTCGACATTAGTATTTAAATTACATTATTTAAATGACATGCAGTATTTCTTTGAATAAAAATGTTTGTAAGTCCCTAATTGGCATTTAGAAAATCGTATTCGTTTTAATTTGCTTTTTTACTTCTTATTTAAATTATACATACTCATAACTTGTTAGAATGCTTGTATATCCAATTTGTTACGATGAAATGAAGGTGCACGAGATACACATTATCATAAAAGTGATTACATTTACATATTTTTAAATGAATAAATCGGCTTAACCATAACTCAATTTTTTAATAACAACATGATTTTCAAATATTTACAACTTCAATGTTATATAAAAGTTTACATCAAGTTAGCCAACGGAGTAGTCCAAATTTTTATGAAGTGGAAAGCAAATGAAATTTTTAAATAACGGCGTCAACCGTTTATTGTAAGTTCAAATGCTAAATTATTTAATAATATCTTCCTACCATGATATTAAATAATTTACATATATGATGATGTAGATCGCCAAAATGGCGTAGGTTTTTAAATAAAAAATAAGAAATTTACCCTTCTATAGAAAAACAAATGAAAAATTGATCCGGTCTTAGAATTTCAGGTTTCCGAATTTTCGTTAATTTTTCATCTATTCGGTGTTAAAATATTTTGAAACGGTGAAAGTTTCTTGTTCAGGAAAAGATATTAAAATAGGTAATATATATTATGTTGATGTACAAAAAAGGAGGTAAAAATTCATTTGTGTTTTGTATAATATTTATAGCAAAACAAGTAAATGTAATTCAAATTTTGCAACAAGCAAGTTTTTCTAACGTAAAGAAATATACAAGTCAGAAGTAAATAAAGAAAAGTTTTCATGTACCTACCTACTTGAGTTTGCCAAGATGCAATATGCTAATAGCATTTTCTTAAGCAAACTTTCTGGCGTGTTGAAGAAAAGAAACTAAAGAAAATAGTACAATTCAGGTTGAGCATGTTGTCTCTGTAATACATTTCTTTGTAATTAAATGTTGTTCTTTTGTGTTGATTACGTATCTTACAAATTCTTAACCTTAATATATTTTTAACGTTCGATAGGTATAATAAAATGTAGATTAGGTGCGGAAACGTTAAAAACAGTGATAAAGAAAAACACAAGTTTACTTGAATGATCCATACCAATGGACGACGGATCCTTCAAGAACCTCAACCCTCTAGAGACATCAAAACCAACTATTTCTTTATACAATATAAACTTGCCAGTACTACATTTTTTATCGCTCTACTCTTGCCGGAAGTTTATATTTGATGCTTCAATCTAGAGAAGTTTTTTTATAAGATTACAACTAACTTGATTTAATGTAATTATATTGACTTTCTGGAACTCCACTTCAATGAAAAATTTCCGTAGCAATATTAAAATATTGCTTATAAAAATCCAATGGGTAAACCGTATATTGTAGTTAGTATATTTGATCGATTTGCAATCTCATCAAATACGTCACATTAAACACATTCAGTAAGTGTAAATTTGGGCTAACCCTTTTAATAAAGCAAAAATATCCGATATTATTTCAATTGCTAGGAAATTCGAATGCAAAAGTATTATCTCGAATGAAGATTATTTATATAGGTACGACGATCGCTGGCAACTGACCTAGTGATGAATGTTTAGTCTCAGGTGCATAAATAAATCACCCAGCATTTTGGGTAATTCTCGAGGTATAAATCTATACAGTGCATATTTTTAGCAAAGTGTAAGAGGATATTCAGAATCCTTTTATTTATTAAGTAACTTTTTATTTAAATTTTAATTAAAAACTATTTCAGAAAATTGCAGCTGTATTCTTTTATAATTCAGTTTTGAATTTTCTTTCCCTTTTTCCAGAAGTTCAAAGAAATAAATTACTCCATTGAAGTACTTCACTAAAATAAACTTAAACACAGTCTCTTATAAAAATCAGTTTGTGTTTGCATGTGCTAAGAACGAAAGTGTTTGAATCCACGTCAGGATACACGGTAGTTAAATAAAATGTGTCAACTTATGATGATTACTAATAGAATAGAGTATTCTGTATAATATACTTTATTTGATTAATTAAAATTTTTTTATTTATGGGTTTTAATCTGATACTCTCCGCTTCTACGGTTCCTTGCAGGTATTTTATTATTTTATTACGTTCGCTGTCAATTTGCAACGGATGAGTTCAGTGGTGAGCGTAAAATTTTAAAATCAGGGTCTTCATATATTTATTACCTAGCTTACCTGTTAATTTTAAATGTACCTATATAAAAATATCAGAGTCGGCAAGAAAGAGTAAATTAACCATACGACATAATTTAAATTATAAAGATCAAAAATTAATCTTTTTACTAGCTGTCTTCACTCTATCCTCTCGTTTTATATTTCTTTCGCTTCGACAACATCCTTACACCTGAAACAGATTTTATTCGTAAAGTTTGGTGGCGGAAATGCTGGCGAGGTTAGAGAGTTCCAATCGGGAGTTCCGCTAAAATGTTCCACATGCACGGATGATTTAGATTGTATGTGCTACCGGATTTTATGAATAACGTAACGAAGTTGTTACGTCGTTGTAACGAATTAAGCATTTGAGTATCCCTTATTTTAGCTTATCTACGACTCTTGCACTCATCATCTTGAGCTGACAGAAGATCACGGGCAGTGATTTCCCTACGATTTTATATATAAACAGACTCTTCCACCATGACTGGCTTCTGTTGGGGAAGTGGAGGAAAGAATTTCGTGATACGCCATGTCATATAATTATGTTCATATATGTCCTTAAAACTTTTGATTTTACATCACAATAGCGGTTCTAAAGCGGTGGTAGACGTACAACTGGTGGTACATAATGGACTTTCAGGTGTTACCCGAAAGGTTAAATACTTTTGTAAAATTATATATTTAATTATAAACGGCCGTGCGCCATTTCAGCGTCATAATGGTTATAGCGTTGTTCGTATAGGCACATTTTATTTTTAAATAATTTTTAGTAATAATTTTTTAGATGAACAAAATACACCAATTTAAATAGAGGGTTCGGGCAGATATTTTAAAGTAAATTTCTTTGACTATTCCAAGTATTTTCCCCAATTCTATTTAATAGAATGGTTTTCTCTCTAGGTCCGAAAACCAGAATCTAATAATTTTAACAACAAAATATTTAATCTATTAACTTATTCATTGAAAATAAAAATAAAAAGTAATGATATAATATGCAGTCCTTCCTTCTCAGTCCTTCTACCCTAATGAGGGTTTGGTGACCCATCTCGTTGTATCTCTTTCTATGCATATGATGTGCGTTCAAATTGTTTTCACATACATAGAGGACCTACTTGTTTAACGTGGGCTCCGAACCACGGGAAATGTACTACACTTCATTTCGAGATGGATTTTCTTGGCAGATTACCTCGGTGGTTTGCCATTGCCTGCCGAGGAGAGACGGTCAGAATAAAGTTCTTACCCTGCCCGGATTCGATCCGAGCGTTTCGCATTAGCAGTAGACGCACTTAACTGCCAAGCTATGACCGCCTCTATATAATATGCAGTACTGGACATCATTATAACAACTATTGTGAAATATTGCTACCTAATATTGTGAAATATAATTGCTCTTGAAAATATTACATTTATAAAATTGGAATTCTATATTTCGCTGAATTTTCCAACTGTTCAAGATATTATGCAAAATTTTTTAAATTTGAAACAAGTAAAAACCGAAAAATCGATATATTCGTAGTTGATATAGTGGAAATTGATATTTATCATAGAAGTATTTTTAGTTTAACCTAAAAAGTGCACAAAACACTTTTCAGACGCTAGAAAAGGCACAAATTTTCATTAGTAAATAATGCAAATAGAACGAATAGCTTGAAACATTTCGTAAACTAACAAAGCATAACTCATTTATTATACCAGCAATTAATATTACAAAAGCATTACCTATGCTAAAGTAAATAAATGATATATAGTTGCATTTAAGGTCCAGAGTAATAATTGCATCTATTTGACACATATTCCCTAACTTCCAGGTGTACTTTAGATAAATTCCAGGAATTATTAGTTGTCAAATCATATTCTGACTGATTCTTAATTTTCAAGTTTTCCAGGATCGTTCAGAACTTTGTGTGAACTAAACCCAATATTTTTTATTTTTCTACCTACTTATACGGAATTTTTTATAAAGGGTGATGCTACGGAGAAATTTAGACATTCTTTAATCGACATCTAGTCGATCCTAAAAGGTTCAACTACAACATGCAACCATGCCTTACATTATTCCAGACAACAAAGGCCAATTATTTCTTTGAGTTTGTAAAAATTTGGCAGATATGTGTATTTGATTATCCAAATGTGTATTCGTCCAATTGAGGATTTTAGCTTCCCCTGACATGGGATTTGCCTGTAACTCACTTAAGTTCATTTTGCAGAAAATTATTATTAGATAAAAATTGAAGAGAAAAAATTTCCTACAAAATATCCGTGCATGGCGTGAATAAATTGACAAGTTGAAATTGCCTAGTTTTCAGGGCAGCGATTTTAAAGTTTGACGCCTTCTCTTAAATCAGTTTATATTATCTCATTACATTTCTTAAATGAAACTTTGAACAAGTTAACAACTCTTTTTATCAATTTTTTGTTTTATAGAACTGTTTTGAATAAGTACATATGTCGGTTTATTTATTTTTACACCTCCATTTCTGATATGTTCAAATATTCACATACTAATATCTCGGGCAAAATATTGTTCTTTCGACTTGTTCAATTATTTACATAATGGCAATGGTGAATTAGCGTAGTTTAAGAAGATAATCCCAATTATCGTATTTTTCGACTTATCAACTTATTCACGCCGTGCACGGATATATCCTTTTCAAAATATTCTCATGACTGGCATGCAAAGAAATCAAAAAAATATTTAGAGCTTTCAAAAAATTCCGAGTGAGTTGAAATTGGTAACACCATTCAGATCAGACCATGAAAGACCATTTCGAAATGAAGTATATTACACTACTCGTAGTTCGGAGCCCACGTTAAATACGTAGGTCCTCTATGTAAGTGAAAGCATTTCGAATGCCATATCGCATGCCTAGAAAGAGACGGATCACGATGCTTCTGTAGAGAGGCATATCGACTGAGGAATAAATCAGTCAAAATATCTCTAAAATCCCCTGACGGTTTCTTCTTCAATTGTTCCCCTTAAAATATGGCGTGTTGTTTATAACTCGCTTAATTTCAAATTTTTTAAGAGTAAAAAACTTTTTAAATTTTGATTTTACAAAATTTCTTACGTTTCCTTTTTTTTCCTACTTTTATGTAGGAAATGTATGAATGTACGTATATTTTATATACAATAACCTTAGTGAAATAAAAATTCATCTATTGAAAACAATTTAAACTGTAACCAAGTTTTTGAGTAATTTTTATTAAGAATAAAATTTTCGTACATGATTTGAAGTGAATTCTAAATTTAGTTTTTCACTATTAATAGTTATTTTGTATGGAATTTTCTGCTCTTCAATTTTCCTTTAACAGTAATTTTTTGTAAAAATTAAATTTACCGAGTTATAGGCCAAAATACAGCGCTGGCGGAACTGAAATCTCCAAGTTGAGGGAAAAGCTGACAAGAGATTTTAGGAGACTTCTGAAGGTTCATTATGGGACACTCAAATACACATGCTCCAAAATTTTATCTTGCCCAGATTTTTTTCAAGCTAAAAACGTTCCTTGCCTGGACTTCATTGCAAACTGCAAATTCTTCCGTTATAAACCTGTTCCGTTCTGATCTATTGGAGATCTTTAATGTAAAATTACATTATAAACCTGTTCCGTTCTGATCTATTGGAGATCTTTAATGTAAAATTACATTATGTAAACTTACAGTAAATAAATTATTGTTTTGGCAGATCCAGTTTTTTATATATTTACCACGACACGTGTTTTACTTTTATTTAACCTCTGCAGATGATAATTATATTTAAATAATTACGATTAAAATTTAATCTTCTCGAGTTTAATTGTAAAAGTATAAAAATACACTACAAATGTTTTGAAAAAAGTAGGTTTTCTACATAATTGTGGAAACCCACGGACCTGTGGGATTTAAATTTAATAAACTAATTCATTTTAATAATGCTTTATGATCCACCCCACACCGTTCATAA
Source organism: Podabrus alpinus (assembly GCA_932274525.1). Classification (NCBI taxonomy): domain Eukaryota; kingdom Metazoa; phylum Arthropoda; class Insecta; order Coleoptera; family Cantharidae; genus Podabrus; species Podabrus alpinus. The sequence continues at coordinate 57,399,063 of OW026457.1, read as the reverse complement.
TACTTTTATAATAATTTATTGTGTACTTATTATGTTAAAATTATTATGAAAAAATTATTAAATGTATTGGTCTCGCAAATTATTAACAATATTTTTTTTTTTTTTTTTTTTTTATTGGCGTCTTAGAAATTTACAATCTGTCTGTTACAAACATTCAGTAAATAGTTGGACCATGTGACATAATAAGGTAAGTCCAGCGACTAACCTCTTCAAACTTCACTTACATAGTAATTTTATATTTTTAGTTTTACATATAGCATTTCGTTTACACAAATCTATTTGGGAGATCCCGAGGGTGATAACGTTTTAGTCTACGTGGTATATTATCGGTTTCAAGGAGGTTCACCGCTAATTTATTTGGGTGGGCACCTAGTTTATCTTGATATTTTACACTATAGGATCCTATCTCACTTTTCACAGTTTTTACTTGTAAGTCATTATGAATAACTTCATTCGGTACGTACCACGGTGCATTTACAATGGTGCGAAGCACTTTTGATTGATATCTCTGCAAGATATCAATATTTGAATTACTGGCCGAACCCCACAGTTGGATACCATAAGTCCATATGGGTTTTATGATACATTTGTATAGAAGTACTTTATTCTCCAATGATAATTGAGATCTGCGACCCAGGAGCCAATACATTTCTCGAAACTTAAGACCAAGCTGTTTTCTCTTTGTCCATATATGCTTCTTATATGTAAGGCGTTTGTCTAGGTGCATACCGAGGTATTTTACATTATCCGCCTGCGGCAGCCTTCGGCCATTTAGAGTCACTGGTGGACAAACTTCTCTCTTCGTGGTAAAAGTGACATGTACCGATTTGGAGTCATTTGCTCTAATTCTCCATTTCCTTAACCAGCTCTGGATTTGGTTTAAATTATCTTGCAAATCTCCCGATGCAAGTATTGGGTTTTTGTGGGATGCCATAATCACCGTGTCATCCGCGAAAGTACCGGTCATTGTAAAATTTGTTGTTGGTAGGTCGGCTGTATATATTAGGTAAAGCACTGGACCCAGAATACTGCCCTGAGGTACGCCAGAGTCTATTGGGCAAAGGTTTGAATATGCTTCTTTATATTTTACTTGGAACATTCTTTCAGTAAGATATGATTTTAGAAGTAGGTAATATTTAGGCAATTTTTGTCTGATCTTTATTAGAAGACCTTTGTGCCATACCTTATCAAACGCCTGAGAAATATCTATAAATGCAGCTGTACAAAACTTTTTTTCTTCAATGTTCTTGGTAATAACATCCACTACCCGATGAACCTGCTCGATGGTAGAATGCTGTTTTCTAAAACCGAATTGGTGTTCCGGTATTATGTTGTCTTGTGACAGCATTGGTTGAATTCTTTGTAACAGTATTCTCTCAAAAACTTTCGACAATACAGGCAGGAGGCTGATAGGTCGGTACGACGCAGGCTCCTGGGGTGGCTTTCCAGGTTTAGGAATCAAAACCATTTGTGCAACTTTCCATTGCGATGGGAATACATTCAGACGGATTACAGCATTGAAAATATAAGTAGCAAATCTAATTGCCTTGGCCGGAAGCTCCTTCAATACTCTCGCTGTTATAAGATCATACCTCGGAGCCTTTTTGGAATTTAGAGATTTTATAGCCCTTTCCACTTCGATTATTTTGAATAGTTTGATCATTTGATTTTCATTGAGAGGTTTGTTTAGTGACTCACTGTTTAGTTGAGTTTCGTCGACTTCTTGGTTTTCTGGTGGAAAAGGTTGAAAAACTTCAGTTAAATGTTCAGCAAAGGCGTCCACTTTCTCTTGATCGCTTCTTGCCCAGTCGCCACCCGTTCTTCTAATGGGAGGCACAAACGTAGTAGCTCGTTTTAATTTTCTGGTGGCTTTCCATAGTGAATAGTCGGTTGCCTCTGATGGTGATAGATTTTCCAGATAATGCTGAATAGATTTGTTTTTTAGTTCATTTAGAAGATTTTTGAGTTCTATTGTTGAACGATTGAGTTTAGTTTTATCACTTGGATGCCTAGTGTTCTGCCATATTCTTCTAAGTTTACGTTTTTTAGCAATTGCTTCTTTTACTTTGGGGGAACAAGTTTCTTCCATTGTGGGATTGTGTACCTCAGGAGTTGACAACCAGGCAGCATTTTGGATAGTAGTTGTTAGGTGCTCCACAGCCAAGACAAGATCCGCTTCAGATTTCAGTGGCAAGGTTAGGTCAACATTTTCGTCTATTAGTGCCCTGAATGTATCCCAATCAGAGTACTTACTGCTCAACGACGGAGGCTTCACTCTATCTGTAATTTTAGAATTTACTTCAATTAAAACCGGAGAGTGGTCCGAAGACAAATCTAAGCAGGGTTTAGCTACTAAATAGTTTCCAGCAATTCCTTTCGTGATGCAAATGTCTAGTACGTCTGGGATTTTGTTCCTATCCGTAGGCCAGTACGTTGGGTGTCCTGATGAAAGGTGGTTTAGATTTAATTTTGTTACGGTTTTTAATAATTGCCTGCCGCGTGGATTTGCGATTCTGGAGCCCCATTGTTGATGCTTAGCATTAAAATCACCAGCCGCAATAAATCGGCAACCAAGTGTCTCGAAGAAGGTGGTAAAACTATCATCTTTGATTACGTGTTTTGGATGGCAGTAGATAGCCGAAATAGCCATGGGACCACCCAATTCCTCAATCATTATGCTTGCAGCTTGTAGGTATTCGTATTGATATTTCGGCAGCTCGTAGTGTTTCAATGCGTTTTTGACGATGACCGCAGAACCCCCGTGAGCCGTGCCATCGGGATGGCGTGAATGATAAATTGAGTAATTTGGGATTTTTAAATAACTCCGGTTTGTGAAATGAGTTTCCGATATTAATACGATGTCAATTTTGTGATTTATAATGAATGTTGCTAACTCTTGTCCATGTTGGGACAAGCCATTGGCATTCCATAGTGCTAATTTTGTTGTGAAGCTTATGGCAGTTTTGACACGAGCTTCATAAGAATGGTTAACATTTGATCCATTCTATTCATAAGTGTACTCAGCATTGTTTCCAGGGTGTTTGTGTTATGTTCTGGTGTCCTGTGGGTTGTGTACTGGTCGTTTTTGGGTTGAAAGCTTTGACTTGGTTCACCTACCGCGCCAGCATAAGATGTTCTTGGGTAGAAAACTCTTGTTTGTTGCTGGGGGAAGTTTATTTTTGGGGCAGGTAGTGGTGGTGATGACGGTAAATGTTGTATTTTTTGCCTCAGGGCTGGGAACTTTCTCTCTCGAATATGAAATATTCATATATATATTCAAATATTCAATATATGGAATATTAACAATATGAAATAGTTTAATGTTTTTAATAAATTAAACTTTAAAAATAAATAGTTAATTGAATATGAAATTATCTTTTTATTGTAATATGAGCTTTCAGTAGTGTATACTAACTCTCGTCAAATGTTTGATAAACCAAGTTAATAAATAGTTAATTTATTATAAATCGTAATGGTTAAAAATCATATACTATATTTTTAACTTATTAAAATATATTTAATATACATAAGCAAACCTACAATAAATAAATATAAAAAATACAGCGATATTTTTGACAAAATAAAATTACTTTTTCTTAACTTTATACTAACTCAATTTCTCAGCAATTTGGACTATTGGTCCAAATTGAAAGAATAAGACAGCACAGAAAAGATATTTTAACTGGTTTTGGTTTTTTTTTAATTTTTGATTTTGAAAATTGATTTTAAATGGTTGAAGTGACGATGTTTCAATATGCCTAAAAGTCTTCCCACTCAAAAAGAAAATTAGCATAAGTACCCTAAACCAAGTTGGGTTTTGTTTCCAAGTGGTCACCGCCCTCTATAAATCCTTAATTCTTTAATATAAATAATAACATTTAAACGACTGTATAGAATAGGACTCGTATTACAAAATAGTTACGTGTTAAAAATCGAAATATTACTAATAGAGTGCTGAGGAAAGGGATCAAAAATAAACTATATGATAGTCTGACGTTTCTGGTTCATTTGCCCATTTTCAAGGAAACCATAACCGAAAGATTACAAAGAGAATATAAAAATTTCCAAAAATATAAAAATTACGAAAAGGAAAAGATATAATTATAAACTTTAACAAGATTATATACCAACCTTGTGGGAGAAATTATGCCGAGGTTCCTCAACTACTTTTCTTTTTGAAAAGGGGCAAATAAACCCGAAACGTTGGTCTAAAATATCGTATTTTTTAACCCCTTCCTCAATAAGGCATTAATAATAATTAAAATTAAAGTTCAGTTAATAAACAAATAAATCCATTTAAATACCATATTAATTCAAAAAAAATAAAACAAAAAATAAAATAATGTCATATTATTATATTATAGGTGGGCTAATGGCTGAGCGATTAGCGTGTTAGCTTCTCATGCCGAGATTCATAGGTTCAAATCTTGTGAGGTGCTATCTATAGAAGGATTTTTCGCTCACCAAATGTCTATCTGCTGGCCACAGGTAACATTATATATGGCTTAAAAACTTCCCTGGTTGGAGTAGACGATGTAAAAATCGTCTATCCCCGTGGTTCGGAATCCACGTTAAGCTGTAGGTCCTCTGTGCTCGTCACACAGTTTCAACACGCAACGAGCACAGACAGGGAAATCGGAAGACGTAAAACGTTAAAAAACCGATGCATACATACATTATTATATTATACTCCTTTATAACAACCATTAAAATCTTCTTAATTTTTTATCGGAAGCCACAAACATGCGGTTTCAAATTTGTTAGATGAACATCTATAATTATTAAATTCAATAATTTAAAAAAAATTGTTTGGTGCCTCATTAATTTGATTTAGGTACATTTGGTAATACTCGTAAGTGTAAATAACAAATGTGGAATAGATTTTTAAACTTTTATAGTATATTAATATTTTTACAAACAGATTTGAGAATATCGAATTTTAATTGCAATTATTTGAATATTACACTAATCTGAAGAGCTTAAATAAAATCAAAACAAATGTCACAACTTATAACATATTATTTTGTTTTTCTGTTTGATATACATAATAATTATTAAAAACCTACACAAGTTGTCTGTCAAATACAGAAATCATACGTTTCAAAACAATTACGCCCCCTCGCAATATATATTTTTAAAGTTAATATATTATACTGCTTAAAATGTTCTAAAAGTAAAATTGTGTTCCATTTAATCGAAAATTATTTTTAATTTATTCCTCATAATTCGCATTATCAAAATTTCGTTTCTTTGAGTATTAAAACCAATAAAACTAATAATTATTAGTATTTTAACAAAATGAGCTGTAATAACACATGACTTTCCCATTTACTACGTTCAACTATTTTCTAAAACTCCGGTATAAAAAAAATCACTCTGCACAGATTATTTCAATTTTTGTCCTTACCCGTGTTTTGTAAAATGCAACCAAATTATAAATATACTTACGTTATTTATAGAATTAATACTATTGTAATTAATATCTGTTCCACTCCTGGTGCACACCGTACAACCCACAAAATTTTAATTTACTTTTCCGAGTCACGCCAAATATATCTAAAATATACTATATAATAAGTACATGCAAAAACAAAATACAAATTACTTACACAGATTATACGTTAATAATAAAATTCAATTTGGAATTTATTATATCCTTCTATTTTTGTATTAAAATAAACTTTAAAAGTTGAGCAGTTAATTAAACGATAAATTTTTATATACTTTCAGTAAAATTCATTTGAGTTTTTTTTAGTTTAATTAACTGGTTAATTAGTAATAATAAGTTGTTGACAGAAGAGGTTCCGACGGTTCGGGTTTTGTTTACCCATTTTCAAGACTTCACGTAACTTTTAAAATTTATCTTAACATTAATTTCAAGAATTAAGAAATTTATTTATTGCAACTATTTTATTTTAACGAGAAATCTCTCGGGATTGATACCATTTTTATTCCTGCTCGTCGCAATAGGAAAGGATCTGATATATTATCAGAAAAAAATGCAAGTGATTATTCGTAATAACCATGAAATAGCGCTATATGGTACATATTATCAAGATTAAGTTTCAATAATTATTTAATTGTTTCGTAGTTTTTCAAAACACTTTCACGATTATCACGACTGCCCTATTTTAATTTTGATTATCTTATCAGGGTTTAGTTATTTCTCGAATACTAAATAGTAGGTTTCATAATAATAATTAATTACTAATTTTTCTACCTATACACTGTAATAAAAAAATTAAAATTGGTCATAATATGCCAACACAGTTACATTCGTGCTTGCTTTGGTTATTTAAAGGGGGTTTCTTGAAAATCTAGAGTGGGAATTTAACTGGGGGAAACTGCCGACACCGCGAATTTTTGTATGTTGAACTGTATTTCAAAGGATTTATAATTGTTTACATATTTTGCAAAAAAACGACATGTCAATTTTGAAATTAAAAAGAAAACTTTTCAAACATTCAAATTCATGAAATCAGAATAATTGATTAGCCAAAATTGTAACGGCGAAAATATTGTAAATGGCATCGATATTGTATTTTTCTTTGTTTATGTGAAATTTGAAAATTGTGCGCAAAGGTGTTATAAATTAGTATCACCAGGTGTGACAGTTTAGTAAATGATGATGAACTGAGATTTTTCTGCGTTTGGAGGTAGAAGAGAATCCACGTTTGACCATCGTAGTGTGTGGGTCAAATTTGAGAGTCTACGATCGACCGCCATAAAGTGTGGGTCGATATAAAGAAACCCGTTCGATCTCCAGAATAGGAGGATCGAAAATTGAGTCGACGATATAGTAATCGACATTGAATTACGTAATTATCTAGCAAGGGTAATTTGAGTATAAATTTAAGTGAATTTGTGCAAACGGAAAATTCAAGTGAAGAAGTGGGTGAAAATTGGTAAATTAGAAAACAATAAATATTACACGGAAATAGAACATTTAAAAATTAATTATAGTGGATTTTCGGAAATTTGATAAATTTTATTAGGTTTAAAAAACATTTGTAAAAAAATACCTCATTGTTATCATAAAATAAAAAAATGTTTTAGTTATCAATTTAAAAAATTTGGAAGTTTATTTTAAATTCTAGAGCAGTTTCATGATACAACGAAAACAAAAAAAATATCTTGGGGATTAAAAATTTGGGAATTGATTAGAACCCAACGTTCTAAATTGCGGGAAAGATATCTTGTTGCCGCGTTTCATTTTGGAACACGACAATATAAATAAGGGATCCTCACAAGCTAATGACAGATTTGTTCTGACAAACTGATCTTCCACCTCCAAATTTGGAGCAAAGTTTAGATAAAGCTGGCTTGTTGTTCTGAAGACCCCGAGTACTGTCTTAGCAAACTATCTTGAAGGATTCTACGGGTCCAAAATAACTTTGGGAGATGGTATGATGGCAAGTGTGGCCATCTAAAGTAATTACGATCATATATTAGACGCATTTGTCCTATAAGCAGAATAAGCGTTTGATGTTTTCGTATAACCTGTCCGATCAAACCGTTGAATCTCGAGTTAGTGAAGGTTTTTGCAAACTGCACTGATTTTGAAGGCCTGCATTTTCTGCGCCGTGGTTTTTGTAAACCAGGTGGATGAAATCTATTCCGATTTACGTTTGTGAATTTCCTGTCTAAAACGTCCGTATTGCATAAAATTTCCAGTAAATTTCCAAATACTAGTTTGTTGAAAGTAATCTAAATTAGTTTTCAATCTATCAAAGTTATGCCTTACCCGTTCATTATTCATTAAGTAGTTATTAGGCGAACAGAACTTCGGTGTAAATCGCATTTCTAAATAACGCTTGTCAACAATATGGTACAATATTGTGGTGTTGTTTGGAACGACCAAGCTATTTAAAAGTTGCTGTGGCACTCGGCTTAATTTTCAATTTCCAAATTAATTTCCTGCTACTTTTTTATAAATTATCCATTTATTAGCTTCCATTAATTTAATGTTCCATCACGTTCGCTATTTTAAAATCGAACACAATTTTACCCATTCATTCAATTAAATTTTATTTTCATCAAAAACAAATAAAATATCGAAAACCATTTTTAAAATTACTTCCACGAAAATTATTATTAAAGCGCTACTCCACTCACGTCTATCTCGTTCGCTCGCCTTAGGGCGAGTTCCGTTCAAAAATCGTTCTTGCGCATCCTTGCATTCCAAAATCCTTGAATTTCATATCAACATATTGGATTCTTGTAGAGGTTCACCATTTTTCCCTTCATAAACAATGCAGGACCGGCTTTTATACCGTATGTTTTCATTTTCATTTTCCTTTTCTTTTTTTTTATTCTTCCATTTATGGAAGTGGCGTTCGCCAAAATCCGACCGTACTCCCCCCAAGTGAATAACCAAAAGCGAAAATATGTGTCCAAATCGTGATGCCAAACTGAGCCACCCGAATAATATCTAACCATAAGGGCAAGTGAAAAATACCATAGGGACTAGGCATTTGTGTATCGCCTGCGAAGAGTCGAATTTTCCCCTTACAGTTTTACTTTAATAAACGACGTATTCTGTATAATTTTCTGTATCTAATTTATTTAACTTAATAAATAAACCAGTGTATATTAACTGCTGTAAACATTAAAAAAAATGGTGTAATTTTCATAACTTAATTTTCATCTTAATTTTCAACCACGCAGTGACACTTCATGGTTATGTAACTCCAGAATATATCTCAGAGTTATATCACTATTATAATAAAAACGATAAGTAAATTACAAGTAATTTCTAGTGCTAAAGCTCAAAAATGTAAGGAATTATTTTCATTGGGTCGTAATTTTAGGGTTGCGATATAATTAATTACACGTTTGAAGCAATAATTTAGGCAATAGCATTTAAATTAATACTTAAAATGCTGCTTGAAAATCAGCCTTTACAACATACAATTAAGGAAAACCTCAAAATCGAAAGGCCATTAATTTTTCTATAAACGGTTTCACTAAACATTATAATCAATTACCATTTCTCCCAAATTAAATTCGTATTTTCCAACAATATCTTGTTAAAAACTGACAATTTCTACGCCATAAACTTTTAACAATCACGAACTGCTATATTGATAAACAATAAATGATGGAATCGGTGAGCAAAAATTTAGTATATTTTAAAATTTAACATGACTTAAAAACTTTATCTTTATTATCGACTCTTGAAAGTTTCGAGCAAAACTAATAAATTTCAAGGAAATATTGGACCACAAAAAGTTAGTAGTTTATAATTTTAATTTAAGGGACGGAAATACTGCATTGTTTTTATTTACAACACAACTGCACGAAAATTTTAGTAAGTAGATGAATTTCCGATGCAATTCCGAATAAACAATTACTATGACCATCGACCAAGTTTATTACACGTCACGTGGTTTGGAATTCACGTTAAACTGTGTTGTGATTTTCGCTATATTTCAGTGATTATAAATATTGAACACATATTTTACCAAATTGAAGTACATTTTTAATCTTTTAAATGCATTAAAAATCAATGAAATCACTCAAATAGGCAACTAGATGACGTTTCTGGTATACATCGAAAATGCATCCGAAAGGTAATGTGGCGGAGTGCTCTTAAAGGATTACATTTAGTAGGAAGCTATGATTAGGCAAAGAAAATAAATAAATAATTAACCCAAGTAAAGGAAGAGTGGTTTCCTAACAATTTAACAAATTGAAAAGAAGTTTTTGAAGACGTAAATTGCTGATAAAAATAATGTACAAAGCAGTAGGTTAGATTCAGTTAATAGGGTATGCACTTGCCGGTTTTTAAGTTTGGAGCTTGAGAATCTGTCTGGTTTAATTTTGAGCCATTTAACTTAGATTCTGCTAGGAGAACAACAACTGCTGTCCTGGTTATTTTAAGTTCACCTGGAAAGTTATCTGGTAGTACTTTAATTGGAGCAATCTGTGCTTCGTCAGGATATTGTATATTGTGAAAATTATAAGATATTTTCGAATCTGTTTTTAATAACGGTAGTTTTTATCGAAAAACTTTCTCGTCTGACTTAACTTTAATATACTACGTCATGTTCAACTACCCTTCAGTTTAAATGATTGTATTTGAGAATAGTATATACTATATTTTATATAGCTAATGCTGTAATAAAAATATTATTGATATAAATATTTTTTGTTTAAAGTTTGGACGTAAAATATTAGATAGTTATAATATAAATTTTTTATAAATCCTAATGTTACATTGCAAAAGTTATGTAAGGCGGTCGACGAATTTTCATTTTGTATTCATACGGCGTCACCATTACCGACGTGTTTGTCTATCTCCTTCTTCAACTTCTTTAGTTAGATTATCGTTCAAAATTCTCTGCTCGAACGCAACTAATTCAACTTTGAGACCATTGTTTGATGTGTTCTTTCTTTATAGCCGAAGCTTAGAACAACTCGCTTTTAGAATCGTCAAGTTCTTATTTCTAGTCCATCTACACGTATATTGTGACTGTGCCATCGATGACAAATTGTGGCGCCGAGCTAATCGATAATATTTAAATTATTTTTGGAGATAATTCAGAAGGTGTTTATTTGAAAATTACATTTGTGAAATGCGTTTTTGTTGATTTAGGAAGCGTCGTTAAGATAGTGAAATGTAAAATGGACTCGTATTTGCCTTAAGCAACACGAGACGACGAGATATTCGCCAAAAATTCAATTGCTGATGTTATCAAAACATACGAGGAGAGAAACAAGCTACTCAGGCGACATATATAGTATGTTTGATAACCCGTGAAGACATTTAACGTAATGCGCTGATGCTCGGCGACTCGTAACTACCAGCGGTACCCGGTGGAGAAGATATCCGCACGCCCGATGCTTAACTCACAAATAATAGTAACAAGAAGCACTTCAGCCTGTAATTTGTTTCCACATAAACACCCTACGCGGAAAAACTCTCTTAGTAGTATAGATATTCTGGTAAGTAAATAAAGCTATTTGGAGGCGAGGATTGTGTGATTTGGAAAGATAAAACTCTGTATTAGGGTAAGAGAGATGAGTCGCGTTAAGATCAAGGAAGTGACTGAGATTGAACGCTCTAGAGTTTCGAGCTGAGAACAACGCTAACGCTGCTTCCATTCTTTTAAACCAAACTCGCATCGAATTTTATAGCAATGCAATAATTGAGTTATCAAAATCTTACGCTTAATAATTTTTTGTACAAAATTTAATCAAAGTAATTTAAAAAAAATAGTGCGTTTTTGTTTGTCTATGCAATTAGTTTTTGAGCAAGTGAATAGCGTTTTGACTCGTTAGCTTTAATAAGTAGAGACGCAGCACCGACTTTAATCGAATCTAAACAAGATGTAATTTCTAATTAAGACGCCGGTTGGTAAAGTAGGTTAGAGTTAAATCACGAGGTCGTGACTGGAAGACCTACAGCGCTAATCGGGGATGATTATTCCGCGTGCCTTATATCAAGAAGCTGGATGAAGTTGTTCTCATTGCTTCAACATCTCCCGCAGTTAGAGGAAGTTTCACAAACAAGTCAATTGACTAAATGGCAGTAGAACGACAAAGCTTTCAGGGTGGCAATGTTTCGGTCGTTATACAACGCTAATGAAGGTCGTTCCTCAAACGACAATCGAGTTCTTTTGTTCGAAAGGCAGTAAAAAGATGAATAGCATTGAGACAAACGCGTGCACTTCCTTTTTTACTGTCATTCTCTTTCGTTCGCCCAAGTTTTGTTTGAACTAAGTTTATTTTAGAAGTAACTGAAAGAAAAAAGACAAAGACAAAGAGATACGACTTGGTTCACCACAAAACTGGACTGAGCACTTTTTATGGTTTGCTGTCACGCCTGTCCCTTGTTTTCAAACTCATTACGGTGTTCACCAACTTACTGACAAATGACGTGGATCGTGAAAAATGAAGTGGGAACGACAACAAGTTGATAAAAGGCTGTTGACGCGGATAAAGATCAAAAAACTTCATATGACGGGGTGGCATCTGAGACAAATATCGTTGGTTGCATGTTTTCAGAAACTGTCACATCACTAAAAGCTCATAGTAAATTATATCGACTTGCAAAACTTTATTATGTCCTAACTCTTATTATGTCTTTTAATTTTACAGCTTTCTAATAATAATATTTTTATTGAAAAGTTATTTTTATAAACCAACTTTATATTAATTTATTATAACTTGAGAAAGTTTACTTCTTACTTTATACCATAACATTTTATTACTAACTACACTCAAACTGAAATGGTAGTTATATTTTATGAAGTTTTCCATCATTTTTAACATATTTTTTCATGATTAAGCACTTCCGATAATGTCTTAAAAAGTTATCAAGGATTCACTACTTAGTTAAGAGGTGTAATTTGTGCATACTATAAAATATTAATAAATTACAAGTTCCACTTTTTTGTTTTTTGATGCGACACTTGCCTTCATACTAACTTCTTGATTTTCAATAAAATATGAACAAGAATTATTTATTAGAATCAGTAACACATTGCCACTGCTGTAAAGGTTAAAATTAATTTAAAATTTAATTATTACTTTTGAATGGCTTTCATCTGAATAAACGTTCATTAAATTCTTCGTATATGTAATTAACTTTTAAATTAATGAGATGGATTTTAGAATTAATTCTATATTTTTCAAACTTTCATAACACAAGCACCAACTGTGGTAGACCACAACTTTGTAGTTACTTCACGGTAATGAAAGCTTTTATCATGTTTATCGTTCACTTGTCTCGCTGCTGGTAAGGGTCACATTTAAATTTTAAAGGACCTATTACACGTTAAATCTGAAGACGCCAGTGATGCTGTTGCCAAGTAATTGGGATTTTATGTTTCAATGAAACAAAAATTAAGGTTTCAAAATCTTTTAAAAAATAAAACCATTAATTAGGGGCAGCTGTTATAAAACTTTACTTTTAATTAAATAATTAATTGCATATTTTTCTTTTTTTATAGTTTTAACAACCGATCCAATCCGTTACTCCTACCATACCTGGTGAAAGTTGAAACTATTAGTTTTAAAATATTACAGAAAAATATTTTACATAAAAGAAAATTTATTTTTAAAGTTCACGTAATCCGTGTTATTTTACAAACACGCACAAGTTAAAATTTAAAAAGAACATCAAAAGTCCAGCATAATACGCAATAACTAGACAGAACTGCATACGACTACAGTAATACGTTCGAATCCTGCATTTCCTCGTTATAAAAACTAATTAAAAATTTTTAAAAGAAAATTTAATTATTTTTATTTTATAATTAAAAATTATAAAATTAAACACAGATAAAGATAATTTGAAATTCCCATTAAAACAGATGAACCATAATATATGGAGAACGGGCAGCAACGGATAAAACGTTACTCAAATACTTTACGGTTACTGCCGTTTTCACACTCATTAAACTTGATCTGTTATGAATTTTCAGAACTAAACATTGTATGCATTTGTGAACGTTATTATACCTGTTTTAACTGGATTTGAAAACCGAAACATTGTATGAACTATTTAAATCCAGCATGTAGGACCTCATGATCAGGATCAATACAACCATCCATCTCGTTTGAATATACAGAAGAATGTCATAAATGGAATAGAATTCAACAAAGTCAATGATGCTGTCGTTCAAAAGAGACAGCTGAGGAAACTACGTATCTAGCAACAAAAATTTCACATGAACTACACTTGCCTCATAGGCCCTTTGTGCTAATTGCGACTAGCTTTTACCACTGTCGAGAGCTTTCAATAATGTAATGATCTTACAACTAATAAGTAGAAATATAATGCTGGTGTTAAAACAGTAGAAAGAATAAAGTGACTTGTTTTATTGTTAGCCCAAAAGAAATATTGAAAAAGATGGGTTTGACGTGTAGTTTTAAATTCAATATCTGGCACATACATTCAACAATTAACAATGAGATAAACAATAATTTAATAAAGCAAATAAAAGTTCAAATTTTAACAACTAAAGATCAATCCCTCTTACAACTTTGTCGTTACGCGAAGAATTCAGAGATTCAAGTCCCACGTTGAATCCCCAATTAAAAATTTACAATTTTAAATAATTAGAAAATTTTTAATAGAAATAAATTAGCTACTGCAATCTGCTCTAATTGGTTCGCATGTCCTCAATATTGTAGACGCTGTTCACATGTGGAATCATACGAGACTTTAATGTACAACTGATAATTTAATTTAATATCAGAAAAATTCAACACAACAATGTGCTTAATAAATACAAAAATATAGGACAACCTAGCTTACAAATGAAACGCTAACTTTGGCATAGAAAAACAACTTGGCTGTACTTAAAACCACCCGTTCAATTATATCATAAACCCCATACAATTTAAGTAACAATGTAATAAGAATGCACAATTGCAAGTTTAAATTTAATGTTCAAATTTATCTGCTGCGTCGTTTCAACCAAAATGGTAATTATGGTAATATTTCTCACCAATGCATTAATCCTCTGTTGCTTTAGGATACGTGATTATGACCATGCCAGGTCAATTTTCAATTTTCTCGTGGTGAGTTTTCACTTTTACCACGAATTTTCAATTTTCTACAACTATTGCACGTCGCACAATTTAATCAATGGTCCCAATTCAGCCCAACCCTTACAATAGAACTTAGATTAATCTTACCTTCCCTTCCCTGGTAGCGACTCTCTGTGCGTCTCGAGCACGACTCTAAGTAGTTTTCACTTTTATAACTATTTCTAGACTGAATTATTTCACGCACATACAAAATTAACAACTTCCCTTTCATAAATTGGCATTGCATAACGGCGGTAAAATTAAAATCTTCAATTGTAAATTCGTCAATTGTGAAAAAATAAAGATGGTCGATCTTTTAGATCGTACCAGGTATTTTGAATGTAAATGGACTAACATGGCGTCTACCTTCTCGAAGTCATCTTTTAATGCAAAAGTTCTCGTTAGCACGTGGCTGCAATTTCAAATTGATAATACCCTAGCTTGGACTTTGACTATTTTTAAAATCTGTTGACTAAAAGTAACATTTCAATACGTATTGCTATGTAACGAGGGGTAAAAGGCTACCGTTAATATCAAATTAATTAAATACAATTTATAAATATGAAATTACGATTGAAGTAGTCGATTACGGTAAATAAAAGATTATATAAGTAACAATAAATTATATTGAAAAGAAAGTTAAAGCGAATCAATCCTCAAATTAAAGGTTACCAATTTAATTAATTTAAAATGACATGAAATGCGAACATCGTCACAGTAAAGAAATGCAGAAACTTTGAATTCGATAACTAATTTTTGAACAAAAATTTGTAAATAATAAATATAAACATGAGAGAATATGTTTTTGGGATTTAGGAGACCAAAATGAAACTAAAAGTTTGCTAAAGCCAACGTTTCGGCGTTATAATTACGCCATCTTCAAGGCTAAAAGATACAATATTGAAATCAACGCAATCACCCTTGAGAGGCAGACTCACCAGGCAAACCAAGATGAACAATGTTTCTGGTCGAGATGACTATGGTATGGAGGAACATATTCTCTCATATATTGACCTGGGAAGAAATTTAATATTAATTAAATATAAACATGTTAGTATTAAGGTTAGACATAATTAATTAATGTTAGCAAATAATAATATTAAAAGTTTACTTCAAAACGGGAGGTTTCCGTCAAAGACAATTTAAATCGTCGTGTCGGCTGAAAACAATCACGTGATTAAAATGATCGATTTTTATAAATAAACAATAATAAAAATAGTGTGCGGATTTTACCAAAATTTTCGTAAGTGCGAAATTTCACGAATCCAAGAAAACGAAATTTTAAAAACAAAACCTAATCGACTCTTGTTATTTTTGAAGATACCATAGCAACGTTTCATGAGGAGTGAGTAACTTTTAATGTGTAAGGCTTCCTACAGACTGATCAAGCAAAAACGTTGTGCGACAAAACGTTTTTTTGTGATTGGTTCAAATCAAACAAAATCAAGTTCAAATCAAACAAAATCAAATTTGATTGGATCAAACAAAAACGTTTTGTCGCACAACGTTTTTGCTTGATCAGTCTGCAGGCAGCCTAACTCGTTCGAGTAAGACGTGTTTGGTGTGTATTCCCAGAAATTATTAAATTTATTCCAGGAGGAAGCTCCTGGTATAACCTATAAATATATTAAATAGTTGAAAGATATTGTTAAGTGTTATATATTTAAGTGGAAAAGGTTAGCGAATTATAAAACTTACCGTTGGGTAAGATGAAAGTGGATTGTTAAAAAGAAGTTTTTTTGGATTAATCGTGCTAAAAAACAAGGTTATGATACCAAAATGAAATAAAAGAATATTTATAGTAAAAGGTACATGTTTAGTTTTTAAAAATTTTATTTATTAAGGAAATCACAAAAGCTTGCAAGTAAGAAAATATAGGTCAAAGATAAAATTTTTCAGGTTATAAAATTTGTTTCTCTTCTTAGTCGTATTGTTCGTTTCCGAACGTCGTGACCCATCTCTTTCTATGCATGTGATGTGCATTCCAAGTGTTTTCACATACATAGAGGACCTACTTGTTTAACGTGGGCTCCGAACCACGGGAAGTGTAATACACTTCATGTTGAGATGGGCGCTCTTGGCAAATTACCTCGGTGGTTTGCCATTGCCTTCCGAGGAGAGACGGCCAGAATAAAGTTCTTACCCAGCCCGGATTCTATCCGAGCGTTTCGCATTAGCAGTAGACGCACTTAACTGCCAAAGCTATGACCATCTCTTTATTTGTTTTCTTGACATCTAAAAATTTGTTTATATATCTACAATTCAAAATTCATTTATAACTATAATTTTTCAATTAGATATTTATGAAACAAACAAATGTATCATTATTGAACGTTACTGCATTTAAAAATTCAATACAAAAACAGATATAAATAAATTTAAGGACGATTCGCTGAGTCAGTTATCAACAATTAATATTCAAAATCATCGTGATTTAAAATAGAACCGACTACTGAGGTAAGTGATTTCATGCAACGATTAACAACCCAAGCTAGCCTGAGCATTACAAAATTAAATATTAATTATTATAGAAGTGTACGTGACGTAATTACAATTACCCTGCCTCACTACAGTATGTATATGAGAAATCTACAAGCGACCTCATGGAACCAATCATTGTTATTACTTTTTATTATTTCCATATAACTACAGTAATTCCCTCTATAACACGGTAGATAGGTTCCGCGTTATAGGAAAACGTGTTGTAGGTGTATTCTCGTATAACGCGCTTGTATGACCCCGTATAACGCGTTTTCACTTGTCATGGCTTAAAAAAAATATTTTGTTTAAAATAAAATTTATAAAAATAAAATTTCTATACCTTTTAGTACATAATGTTGTGTCCACCGTGTACCCCATATTATGGGCGAACACTGCAAAGGGGAACGATCGGAGATGTTTTAAATGTTTTAGTTAAGTTTTTGTTAGATTAAGTTTTTGTGATTATAAATATAAACGCCTGGTGATAACTGTGGTAGGCAACACACAAGACTGAACAAAATGAGAGATGAAAATCAAATGTGAAATAAAAAAAGGAAGAAAGGTTGTCAAGGGGATATAAACGAGAGTGCGATTTGATAAGGCGACGAAGATAGTCGCAAATCGAGAAAGGAATTTCAAGAAGCGAAAGAGATTCGCATATTAATAAACGAAGAGAGTAAATTAAAGATGCGACCAAGAGAGTCGAAAATGGAGAGTGAAATTTAAAGAAGCGACAAAATAGCCGCATAATAAATAAAGAGTAACGATTTAGAGAGCATATAAATAGGACGTGTGTGGGTGATCAACGATCGATTGGAATATCGAATTTCTCCTACGGAGAGAAGTAATACCAGAGAACGATAATTTGGACCAGGCGATTAAAGATAGAAATAAGTGTATGTGCGCATATTGTGTGATCCGTCTATGCCGAGTTATCACTCCAAAAAATAAAAGGTTAGCATAAAATTCGTTTAATTTTAAGTTGTTAGATTTTTATGTTTACGTTGTTTTTTGATTTTGTTATTCCATTTTAATATTGATGTTAATAAATATGTGTTTTTGCGATCCGATGGTTTTCTTTTGCACTGTTGGCTTGTAAGACGTTTTTTTAAAGCGAGTAATCCTGAAAAAGAGAGAAGTGGTCGAAGTGGGAATCCTTTTCTTGGCAATTTCTCAAATAGCCAAGTGGGGGACGCAACAATATACTATGTATAACCAATGTTTTTACAATTCAAAAACTAGGAACACAAATTTAGTAAAATAATTGAATTTAATTTTATAACAACACAATTGACACAATATGCAAAGGTACGCGAAATTAATTATGAACTGTACAAATCATTATAAATTTCACAGTACAGAAATATAACGTGGGAAATCCCCGCGTTATATGGAGGAATACCCGTGTTATACGAGGGACTGAAATCGCGTAATATGAAAATGCGTTATAAGAGTACCGTGTTATAAGGGGGATTACTGTACATAGTATATCTGACGTTACCAATATCAGCGTTGAATATATTAAAGATTTTTAATGCTATTATTTTTTTGCTTATTTTTCAGTTCATAATAATTCTGGATGTAGTCCTGAAACAATTATTGGTTTCACAATATTGCTTGTAGATTTCTCATCTACTTATGTATATTAAATCATCATGGTCTCAATTAAATTTTCAACATAAGAAACCAATTAACAATCGGGGAGCTGTGAGGAAGCACACTCAAGAAAATAGTCCAACGTATTTAAATAACTCACCAACATGCAAATCAGCGTTAAACATTTGAATATAAAACAAGCAATTACGTATAATATTCCAATATAAACAAAATTATACAGGCAACTTACTCATAATAAAAAAATATGTTTCGATTTATCTGCATGCGGTTCCTCGTCTCTGTTGTCGTATGAAATCAAGCTACTTTCATCCTTAACCTCAAAGTTACAAAAACTAGCAATATGAGTTGTTTAAATATGCTGTTATATTATGTTCTCAAAATAATGCAGGCCAACTTGTCAATGCAAAAATCTAGAAGGAAACTGCAGACCAAAATATTGTCAATTACCCTGCCGGTTTCCATTAATTCCTCACAATTTACAGTTTGTTCATTAATTTTGCACATAAACTTTGAGCAATGCTAAGTAACTGGTTAATTTTTAAAGTTTATTTTAACAGTATAAATAATTTCACTACTAAATATTCCAATATTCTTGAAGGTTTTTTGGCAACTGCTTATATTTAATAATAATTATATTTACTTCTTTACGTTTGAAATGTTTTTTAAAGATATAATTATTTTAATTTGAGTTTATATTATTGTTATCTAGTCCCAGTAGACGCAGGTATCACAGTGATATCACTGTGATACCTCATTTGTGTCACAGTTGTGATATCACAGTGTGATGCCCATGTGATACCCATGTGATACTCATGTGATATTTTGTGACTTATTGTGATTTACCACCAAAGTGATATATATCACCTTATATGTGATATCGCACCAATGCTTCATTTGTGATACAGGTGTGTTATTGAAAAATATTATGAATTTAAATAATCGCATCCCTAAAAAATAGTATAACGATGTGAACATATTATAAGTTTCTAGTCACTTTCTACAATATGTGATTATTTAGCCATTAAAAATTAATATTAAATATAAGATTACAAAAAATAACTACTGTTTTAATTTATTTTTCATTATTTTGTATATAATAATAATAATATTAAATATTTTTAATTTTTAATAATTTATTGCAAATGTTATAAAGAAACTTTATAATAAATAAATCTCCACAGCAAACGCTATGGCGTTATTGTAATATGCTGGACACTCCTGCGATAATTTTCTGTTTAAATGTGACAATTTGTGATACGAAGGTGATATTCTAGCCACTTATTTTTGTTACAGTGGAGTGATAGCAATACTTGATCCTTGTGATACTCATGCTACCTAATGTGACTGAAATGTGACATATTGTTACACCTAGGTGATATTCGTGCCACTTTTTGTGACGGTCGGGTGATTTATCACCAAGTGATATCGCATCGATGCTTCATTTGTGCCACAGAAGGGATATTAAAAAAATATTATGAATTTATATAATCATCTTAATATACACGTGCATTCTATCACTAAGAATTAGGGGCTGTTCATGTATTACGTAAGACGTTTAGGGGGAGGGGGGGTAGCTGGCATCTTATTTTTTCTTACTCGGGGGCAGGGGGGTCAAGACAATTTCTTACGTAAGATTTTATTTTTTTAATTAAATTTCAAATTTTGAAAATTATTTAATCTAATTTAGGTGCTGTTGGTATTAATGTTAATGTGAAACACAATACTATTAATTATTTATTTTTTAGACCGATTTTGGATTTTTTTCGCAATTTTCTTACACTATAAAGTAAATTATTGTTTGAATAACATTATTTTTAATATAAAATAAACATAATATCTTCATTAATTTCACTTTTAATGTTTAATATCTGGCTTGTCATTGGGTAATAATTTATCTTACGTAAGATTAGTGTGGGGGGGGTATACATTTTCTTATTTTTTCTTACTAGGGGGAGGGGGGGAGTCCAAAAGTAGGAAAAAACGTCTTACGTAATACTTTAGTGTAATATATTAGTAAATGTAGTTTTGCAATATTATCACAAAAGAAGTGTAAATATTGAATTCAATTTTTTATATTGAAGTTTTTCAATTTTTTTAATTAAACGAATTTAGATTAATTTATTAATTAGAAGTATGATTAGACGAACTTTTTACTTAATTGTTCTTTAGATGTAGGTACAATAGAATAATCATAAATTACACCAAGAATTAACAATTAAAAATATAATTGAATAAACTTTTTTTTTAAATAGTAGTCTTTATTAAAAAATATTATTGTTAATAGCAAAAATATATTTTAGAAAGATTTCAAATTAAAAAATATTAGAGAAATAAGTCAAGCTTACATGATATAGACACGTGTAGCATCGGAATATAAAACACGAAGTTTTTGGAAAAAAATGCCGAATACTTGAAAAAAATTAAAAATATTATTGTTCATAGCAAGAATACCTATTAGTAAGTTTATAAATTAAAAAATATTAGAGAAATAAGGTATGATTGCATAGAAATTGGAAATTTCTGAAAATGAACCACGTGGTTCCAAAACATTCTTGAAGATTTGATATTTGTTACTTTTTTAATAATACCTATCGTGGATTAATCATTAAATTTAAAAATTGAATTCGGTTTACATAAATCCAAATTTAATAAGAATATACCCACTCGTTTCACCGTTGCACTTGCCACATAATATTATTTGGTTTTTAGTTAGAAACTTATATGTATATTTTAAAATAATTGAATAAACTTTTTTTTAAATAGTTGTTTTTATTAAAAAATATTAATGTTAATATCAAAAATATATTTTAGAAAGATTTCAAATTAAAAAATATTAGAGGAATAAGTCATGCTTACATGATATAGACACGCGTGAAGCATCGGAATTATAAAACACGATGTTTTTGGAAAAAAATTCCGAATATTTGAAAAAAAATTAAAAATATTATTGTTCGCAGCAAGAATACCTATTAGTAAGTTTATAAATTAAAAAATATTAGAGAAATAAGGTATGATTGCATAGAAATTTGAAATTTCTGAAAATGAGCCACGTGGTTTTTGAAAGATCTACAACCTTTCTCCACAGCGAATTATTATAACAGAAAAAAACAAGAACATAAACCAGTTCATTAATGTTTTTTGAAGTAATTTTTGAATAAAATTTCTTCGTATATTTATTAAAATTACAGTTAAAATTCTAATATTTTCGCATTATTTATGTAGATAATGTTTTTGTTATATTTTCTAAGAATTAATGAATATGTTCAAAAAGTCACTAATACTATTAAAAAATTAAAAATTCCAATTTCTGTATTATAAAAAACTTATTTCCATATTAAATTAAAGTAAAAATTAAAGTACTTCAATTGTATAATTTATTGATATGAAATAAATATATACGATCTTATAAGTAGTTGAACTTGTAATTAATAGTAACAGCCTTTGTGGCCAAGTGGTTAGAGCTGAGAACTATCAACCAGGGACGAAAATTGATGTTGGGTTCGAATTCTGTTCAGGTAAGTTTTATTTAAAAAAAAATTAGTATTAAAATTATGAAATTTACAAATAATTTATTTCCAGAACATTTAAAATTGGTGTAGAATTTCGTGCGATGTTATACCATTAGATAATAATTATACCATAGACGTAATACAGAATTTACATAATTTGAAAATTGTATAAAAATTTTTTTTAAATTTTGTTAAAATTCATTTTTATTACGAATATAATAAATTATTTAGAAATCACATTATATCACCAGAGAATCACAAAAGGTCGCATGAGTATAGCCAGCGTATCACAATAGCGTCACAAAATATCGCAATATCACAGTGTGATATCACTGAGGCGGACATTAATACTTGGCTGTGACATCACAGTGATATCACTGCATCAAAAATATTTGTCACAGTTATATCACAGTGATATCACTGCGTCGACTGGGGTGTTTTCATTTTTGTTTTATTCTCTTGAGGAATATGGTTTTATTTTAAACCAGCTGACATAGTCAATATTTATTAACTTGGTTGTGCGGCCCGAAGGCCGCACTGATGAGATGGATTATTAGCTTAAGAGATCATTCTTTCTATTAGCAGGACATAATAGCTTTCTTTTTTAGAGCGTGCCAACAAGTTTATGGTGTAGCATAACATAAAAATCGAGCTTTGCATGAAATTCTTGAGACTTAAGACTTATAGAAGGCATTGGAAGGCAATGATGAACTAAAGCACAGTTAAGATTATAGCCGTGCTATTATAAGAACATATTGATTATGAATCATGACTAAGAACAGATGTAATTATAAAAACAACAATAGCAATATGAGAAAGCTCTGACATTTCTTCGCTTCTTACAGAGTTTTAACTGGTAAATTTAGTTCGCACTAAATGCACATTGCGCGGGCACTGAATATTAAGCTGATTTTCGCTGGTAATTTCTGAAACCACATCCATGCATTTATATTCATAATTTTGTTCTGCGCTTTATTGTGCCGAGTTTATAAAAAGAAGGTAGTGAAGTAAACAAACGAATGCCTTTCCCAAGTAACATCAACGTCGGTTTTATACCGGTATACCATTGAAGTATAACGAATATGTACATATATTTTCATACCTGAAAATTAAGTACCAAAATGGTACCTAAGCGGCACATAAATTTTAGTTCATATTTACACTGTACTGTTTAGGTATAGTTTCAATGTACATATTTTCGCACCGTTATTCTGAAGGCAATTGTTGTATCGGATCGGCATTGAAATTTTATTAGCTAAAATATATTTGAACATACGGTACCGTTTAGGTAATGTTTTGATCGTTTTGTTTTGTTACTATAAAAGCGATATCTAACATGTACATGTATTTTATAAGATGGAATGTACGATATTTCCATCACCGGTTTGATACCTTAAAGTACAGTTTAAATAGTAATGTTTTAGTTGCTACAATTCCGGTATATAATATGTAAAGATGCTTTATTGGTTAAATTTTATGATTTTTACCTCACCGTTTTGATATTGTTCAACATAATAATATTTGTCCATGACAGGTTTAATAAGTACATAATAACATATTATGAAATATATTATATAATATAATAATTTTTATTAATATTAAAATGTGAAACATACGTAACATTAAAATATTTATTATAAAAATAAGTAATTTAAAGATCAATGAATTTTAATTACGTTTTAAAACAGTTGTAACCAATCAGAACGAAGAAAAATTTCACCGTTAGCAAAACTCTTGTTTCTCATTGGTTACAAATTATTATACGCATTTTATATTACAATTATTACCTGAAAATTAAGTACCAAAATGGTACCTAAGCGGCACATAAATTTTAGTTCATATTTACACTGTACTGTTTAGGTATAGTTTCAATGTACATATTTTCGCACCGTTATTCTGAAGGCAATTGCTTTATCGGATCGGCACTGAAAGTTTATTAACTAAAATATAGTTGAACATACGGTACCGATTAGGTAATGTTTTAATCGTTTCGTTTTGTTACAATAAAAGCAATGTCTAACATATACAGGTATTTTATAAGATGGACGGTACGATATTTTCATCACCGGTTTGATACCTGAAAGTGTAGATTAAATAGTAAAGTTTTAGTCGCATACAATTCCGGTATATAATATGTAAAGATGATTTATTAGTTAAACTTTGTGATATTTATTTCACGGTTTTGATATTGTCCAAGACTACTTTAATATAAGTACATAATAAAATATTATGAAATATATACTCGTATAATATAATAATTTTATAAATAAAAATCCGTCTTATTCTCCAAAGTCCCTTTTTATTAAATTAAATTTCGAGACGCGCTTTTTATAATTTTTATTAATATTGAAATGTAAAAAATATGTAACATTATAGTTATTTATGTATCAAGATTATGTATAAAAAAAAATTTCGCCGTTAGAAAAACTCTTGTTTCTGATTGGTTACAAATTATGATAAGCATTTTATATTACAATAATTATTATATGAGATATTATTGGAGTAAGAAGGGCGGTCAAATTTCTAAATTGGGGGCGGAAATTTTAAACCTCTTACGTCCGGTATTATCAACCCATATAAAAAGCCCTTTAGTTAACTAGCTAATATAAAACGTGTATTTTAAATATTTTATGTTTTCTAATAGCTAATTAACTAAAGGCCCTTTTATTGTATTAGCTACGCAAAATGGATAAATAACTGTGTTTATAATATTTATTAATAAAAATATTAAAAAATTAATTAATTAGGAAATTTATTTTTAAAATAACTTTGCCGGCTTGGGAGTTGAACCACTGTACAACGGATTGCCAAAGGTACCATCGTGCCTATTTACCATTACGCCATCGAGATTTCTTACATTCTCCAATTTTTTTTTTTCCTATAATGAGAAAGGAATAATATTATAGTTGGGGAATCGGTCTTTTATGTCTTTCTAGTAATCATAAATCTTTATTTCAACTTTGTATCAAATTTTTGATTTTCTAAATATTGAAAAAGTTTCTAACTTCGTTACTTCAATACGGATTTTTAAGAAAAACTACGGCGCAAATAATAACAATCAAAAATCTTCGAAAATCTCCAAATTTGAAATAAAAATTCTGGAAATTAAAAGTCAGGAAATTAAAATTTAATAAATTTAAATTAAATAAATTTAATCCCACCACCGCTGTCGATTCGAATTAAAGTGACGTCGGCGTCGTAGCATTTTTCTTCAAAACACGTGCAAAATAACAACTTTTATTTAAAATAATTCATAATGTAATAAATTTTAAAGTACCAAAGCAAAATATTTGATTTATTTTAATTCAATATTAGGTAATATTTTTAATCTATGAATTGAAAATAAAATTGACCATCAAATAAGAAATATCATAGTTTATACCGTATACCCAGGTAGTCGAGTTGGCTAAGCAGTTGGTTTTCAGACGTATAGGTACAGTACAGCTTGGGTTCAAAACCTGGCCTCGGAAAAAAAAGTAAGTAAAAATTATCACATTTATAATGTCAATTTTCAGATTCTGGCGCAGACAACAGGGAAACAATTTAGCAGTATGTAAAAAATAGAAATATTTAAAAATCAAAACTTTTATCTTTTATAAAAGTTATTTTTTCTATTAAATAAATATCTCGTTCATAAAAAATCAACACATAATCGGTATAAAAACGATGTACTAATACAGTAACTGCAAAAGGGGCAAATCAATGCTGAACCGTTGCAAAAATACCTGTAATGTATATGTACATAAATGATACATCAATACAGTAACTCCAAAAGGGGCAAATCAATGCCGTACCGTTGCGAAAATACCTGTACCTTATATGTGCATAAATGATACATCAATACAGTAACTGCAAAAGGGGCAAATCAATGCTTTACCGTTACGGAAATTTCTGTAAGGTATATGTACATTTATGACGGTAAAATGTTACTTGGGTTCTGTTATTATATAAATATATTAGAATTATCTTGTTTTTGATAAATTATGCATTTTTGGTTGAATTAGGTACTTTCTGAAAATATGAGTTACACAATACGTGATAACATCGAAACGCGTCATTCGTTAACCCTTTCGGTCCTAGTGGTTTTAAGAAGTAACTACACTATCACAAATTTTTCCACAGGGGTTCGATGATTTTAAGTTGCAATCATAGTGTTTGATGATGAACAATAAAATTTTGGTTTCCGTAATTTAGGACTCAAATAATTCCCAGTTACCACTAGTTTAAACTTGGTCACATCGCGGAAATTACAACGCACTTGATTAAATTAAATTTTTATCCTGGCATTTTTTGCACTCAATTTCACTAGAATGAATTTTCGAGCAAAACTCGCTGAGAGCATCACCTGCTTCTTGTGCGGTACTCATACTGCAAATATTCCAACTACTACTATTAACAACTACAAGGCGGTTATAGCAACAAATGAAATACTTATGTAAGCCTCGAAGAAACTACTATACAGGAAGCACTGTAAAAATTTAACTATATCTGAAAAATGGCATACTGAAGTGAAAGAAAGTAATCCTAACTAAAAATTTACTGGCGTATCAGTAGTAAAATGATAAAGTGCCTATTGCAAAATGTATGTTAAATTTAAATAATATAGTATACAATTTAAAAATCCATGCGCTAAACCACTGCGCGAATCAGCGTGAATCGAAGTGAAACCTCACCGTCTCTTTTGTAAAATTTATTTCTGTGTAAATAGTGAAACCTTAATAGCATGCTAATTTTTTAAAAAATTTATTTGAATTCCTTGTTATATTATTAAAAGGGACTAAGTCGCTTTTCTGCGATTATAAGATTTACTATACTGTTTTTTTTAAAATGCCATACCCGAATCGTTGGGTGATATAAGAAACTAAGTCACACTAATTTAATTATAGTAAAAGAGTTTGTAGAACATTATTTTGACTTTGTTTTGCCGAAGTTAGGGTAAACAGAAAAGGCCTACGTGGGAGATAGAATTTCTGTGTTGGACACAAAGATTATCCACCTTAAACATTTGATTAGATGGGTCGTTGAAGTTCACATTCTATTCTACCAAAATTTAATCGACCAAAATTAAATTAGAATTTGGCTATCTAATTAATTAAGCTTGAAAAAAAATTTACTTAGTACATTAAAATACTGTAAAAATTTGTAACTGTAAATTTGATATACATACGAAGACATTAAATATTATTCCAATGATACTTCATAAGACATTTATTTATTTACATGCAAAATTTCTATGTTGGATTTGCGAAAACAAAGATTAACAACCAGTAGCGTTAAACAAAATTCATACATATGAAAACAAAATTCATACATATGAATTTTGGGGTACTCTACCACTAACTCAGCCACTCGAAACTAAATTTCTTCTGCTACACACTAAAGAATACACTTATTTTAGCAAATTGTAATAATAAAAAATGTGAATATGGTCCAAACTTTTGAAAAAATCGAATTTGAACTTGGCTAATTTTCATGTAATTTAGTGGTAAAATTAACGAGATTCCCGCGCGTCGCTCATTCTGTGGTCGGTCCGTGCGTAATGAATGACCCTAACGCTTAGAATATTTCGCACCGGCAAATGCAGCTCGACTCTCGTAC
The DNA here is from genome assembly GCA_932274525.1 of Podabrus alpinus. NCBI lineage: Eukaryota > Metazoa > Arthropoda > Insecta > Coleoptera > Cantharidae > Podabrus > Podabrus alpinus. The sequence goes on along the minus strand of OW026457.1, from coordinate 57,371,317 downwards.
ATGTAACATCGATTATTTTTTGTTTTTAGGCGATTTTTTGGGGGTTTAAAATCCCGGTTGCCTTCATCCCGGTTTGCTTGATGGATGGCGCCTTCTCGTATGTTTAGCTCTGCCGCGTAGCGGCGTACTCGATTGAAAAACCACCCGGAGCCCCGGAGGGGGGTAGGGTAGGTTTTTTGATGCGCCCAATTCTGGCCGTGCCAGATCCATCCAAAAAAGTAATTTGCGTTTTCCCCATAGTTGTTTATGTTTATTTAATATTTTTTTAATTTTTTCACTTTTTCGGCAATACACGGGTTATTATACATTTTTTGGATTATATTTATTACTAATATCCACTAATCACACCCCCATCTATCCGAATTTCAAAGAAAAATTCAAATCGGAGCGAAAAAATTTTACGCATTTTCAAGGGACCACGGGCGAAAGATGCACATCGGCCGGGGTCTACCGCATACTCGATGCGACTTTCCCGTACTTTTCAAAAGTCGATATTGGGGTTGTTTTGACCATGTTCACACTTTTTATTGTTTTAATAGACAGATATAAGCATGTTCTTTAGTGTGTAGCACTCGAAAATTTTTTTCGAGTGGCTGAGTTATTAGTGGTAGAGTCGCCTTTGAAATTTATTAATTTTTGTTGACCGATTTAAAAAAAAAATTAAAATTTTTTAAATAATTTTTAAAATATAATCCAAAATGCGATCTATTAATCTACATGAAAAACCGGATTTTTGGCTGTAAAAATGACTTTCTTTATCAGTATAATATCCTTCAACTTCACTACACTTATTCCAACGAACCTCCAATTTATGGATCCCATCTCTGTAGTGATTTTCCGGAAGGTTTGCAAAATACTGCTCTACGGCAGTTATTACTGCTTCATTTGATGGAAAATCGTTTTCCACGAAAGAATTTTTTGAGATGTGAGAAGAGCCAAAAGTCAGAGGGAGCTAAATCTGGCGAATAGGCTGGTTGTTGCAACAATTCTTACTTTAATTCACTAATTTTGGGGATGGGTTTTTGAGCTGTTTGAGCAAGTGCATTATCTTGACGGAAAATAATTTTGTTCTTCTGTAAATCGGGTCTTTTTTCACGAATTTTTACATCCAATTGGTCCAAAAGGTTACAATAATAATCTTAATCATTGTTTTACAAATTTGGAGGTAATCCACGAAGAAAATACCTTTTGCATCCCGAAAACTGACGCTAACACCTTCTTGGCCGATTTCTGAACACGAATTCGCTTCGGAGCCGAAGAGCCGGGTTCACACCACTCATTAGCATCTTATTTTGATTCAGAATCATGGTGGTAACCCAAGTCTCATCCATAGTAATGAAACGACGCGCAAAATCCTTTTTGTCCATTCTGAAACGCTCCAGATGTTGCTGACAAAGTCGCATTTGAATATGTTTTTGTTGCATTGTGCACACAGCTTTTTGAAACCCAAAACTTGATATAAAATATTGCTTACTGTTGCCTAATGAAATGCCTAGAGCTTCTACAAAATGTCTCTCAGCCATATCCTGTATTTTTGCGACTATTTCTGGTGTTGTGACATCCAAGTTTTTGGACGTCCTTCACGTAGATCGTCTTCAAGTGTTATACGACCACTTTTAAACAAACCAGCCCACTTGCAAAACCATTGTTTTTGAAGGATCAGATTCTCCTAAAACATTCACCATTTCGGCATGAATTTTCATTGTCTTTAAACCAATTTGACGTGATACGTCTATAAAATCGGTAGCGTGTTTAAAAATTTAATAAAAATATGTAACTAAAATTGTGTGAGGGTGTGTACGAAAAGTGTAGAAATGCTAAATTTCGAATTGTCATTATTCAGCAAAGGCTTGGAAGTTGTTTGCATGTTTTTAAATGGATGTTATCCGATCGGTAGACCTGAGCAAAAACGGGTATCCTGCGACGACGTATTCACGTTAAACCATACGACCATGTCCCCGAACATAGACTAATTTTTTATTAAATCGGCGCGAATGGGGGTACGAGCAAGATTTTTTTTACAAAGAATTTAATCACTTCACAATGTTCAATGTTTTCCATTGTTAAAAAATACACTGACACGTCAACTTCAAATGGCTTGTAAATATAGAATAAATTGACATATCGAAATGAAATTTTGGTTATGTTCTTATGAATGATGAAATATTAAACTGACGTCGAAGTTTTAGTTCTAATATTGACTAATAGATGCCGCTCCGCGTACTTATTGAGCTACGGGGATTAATAGATAGCATTCTTGACATTTTTTAATATGTTTGGAATAGAAATCATTTGGAATAACCATAAATATGGCTTTCCTTAAATCATGGTGAAGTACTTACTTTCTTTTGTTTGTATGTATTTTATTTAATATTTTTCTGCAAACGCATAAATTCAAATGTTATACTTTTTAAATGATACGATTGATAAATAATTTATCGAAAATATGTCTTCGAACAGTCAGTCAGCATTATCTCAAAAATATAATTCATTTATTAAGTCGAAATACGAGTGGTAGTGAATTACTAATATAGGGAGTTACCCTAATTAAGCAAGGAGTTAGGGAGTTCAAGTATAAAGTATTATACTGCTTATTAACTGAACTATTTTTGTAAATTTTCTTTTTCACTTTTCAATTTCCAACACTTTGCAAGTACCACACAACATTAAATAACTGTAAAAAACTTATTTACATTCATATTAAATCATAATTTTTATATTATATCTTTTAACGTTTACAAATTTTGATTAAGAAGTGAACAAAAGTTTGTTGAAATATCGAGTTTTAATGCCCTTTACAAATTATAAGTCCAAGATTTCTCTTAATAGACAATAAAATAAAAGTTTTATCTTTACTTGTGAGCTATTGAATAACGGACATTTGTTGCCTTGGTGAGTAATGTTTCAGTAAAGATCAAGAAAACACTTAATTGGATTGATTATGTTGGTCAATTTACCACGAACAGTGTTTTAGAAGACAAATTTTTCTTTTTATATCAGAAATGTTTTCAACTCGATTCTTCTTTAAGTATATTGCTATAAAAGTTTATTTCTTAAAACAAATTATTATCAATTTCATCGGAATATATCTTCAAAATTGCAATATTTTCAACAAAAAGTTATGAATAATAAAATGCTTCTTTATGCCAAAATTGTCATCCATCCAAAAGCAAATATTTATTTTTTCGTAAATTAAATTTTGTGGTTATCCAAATAATGGGATATGAAAAAACCACATTTAAGAAACTCAGCATTAATAAGGAAATGCAAGTTTGATAGGATTTTGTTGAAAGTTGAAATTAGAAAAGAAAAGAGTTTGAAAAAGAAAAAGGAAAATATAGTATGCGGGTTCTTGCAAATGATTTATTCATATAGGTTTTTATACATAATATAGTTTAACAATGTATGGATTTTACTTTAATTTGTATTATTTTTATTTTGGTTCTTCTAGCTCAGCGAATAAGAATATGAATAAATCATTTGCAGGAAAGTGCGTGGTACTTTTCTTTATGGTATGTAATATTGTAACAAATTTGTTTTAAAAGTTGTGACGTTCTTTTTCAATTGTTTTAATACAAATGGATTAAACTTCATAAACTTTAATCTGTAACTCAGCCGTTCTTCAGAAACAACATATAATATTAACAATTTAATTTTAAAGGTAAAAATTATGTTTTTCTTGTTCAATTAAATCATTACAAATGTTGGTAATACACTACGAAATTTATATATAAATAAACACCTTAATTTGAGTATGTATGTGTCCGTTACGCTCAGGATCGCATCTCATTGGTTTAGTATCATAATATACTATATGGTGAAACACATAACAAGGGAGCAACGAATATAACGCAATCTGTCATGTAAATTTTAATGATAAATGAGACGTGAAAAACCGATATATTAATATACAAGATATGTAGTTGCCGCAAATCACTCAGTGCGGCCTTTAGGCCGCACAACCAAGGCTGACTAGGAACTGCATATTTCAATTCAACATAACCTCATTTTTGAAATCAAACTAATAGAGTATTATTGATGTGACAACGACTCACAATAAAATATTGCTTACGGGAATTTAAATGGTGGTTTGTCCAATTGGGTTATTTCGTTTAATTACCTTAGCTCTTATGTAAATATATGCTGCGATTAGAATTACTTAAAATTGTAATTAAACGAAAGAACACAATTTAAACAAACCACCATATAAATTCCCATAAGCAAGATATTATTGTGTTTCGCATGTTGTCTAACTTTAAGATGCATGTACGTCATCACTAATATAGACAATTAATAAATATATTAAAAAATGTATTTGAACCTTGGATTTGAGATTCAAATATAGGTACGACTATTTGATTTGCAGTCACTTACATTTGTCACTCCGCTGAGCTCGTCTCTGTTGTTTAATAGACGGTTAATCAAATTCTGAAATTTAATACGAAAGTCATATCAGAGCATCAGAATACAATTAGTGAAAATATCGATTAACAAGCTTCACTTTTCATTGTATTTCTTTCAAACAAGTAACCACTAAGTGCATTACCACAACCGTCACACTAAAAGAATTGAATTACACAAAAAAGCTTTCTTGATTTTATAGATGACATGACAGATATTGCAAATTTTAATCCAATAGAAGTTACACTTTATAAAAATTACGTGTTTTTAGTCAACAAAACATTAAATTGAAGACTGAAAATTATTTCAAGCTGTTTGCCAGACTTTCTTAAACTTTTTTTTCTGCGAAAATTTCATTATTTAGCATAAGAAATTAACTATTTAACGAACTTTACATACCTAGGTACATGCGGACTACATAATTGATGCTTGCAATTAATAAAGTTACTTTTAGAACTTACGATAAAAAATAACGAGCTACTACAAAAATTAACCACCTGCATAAGGTGTATTATTATATTCAACTTTGTGTGTATAAAACTTTTATTTAAAAGTTAACCCGCATAAAAAGTTTTTCCCATAAATATCTAAAGTCTTAAAATTTTCAAGCTACATCAGCTACAAAAAATGTCTTTGTATCGACATTCCGAATATATTAAAGTAGGTATTTCGCCCTCCCTTCTGCTTCGAGGAAAGGATTTATAAACGAATTTATTAAAGAAAGGGCATTATAAAGCTAACTTATAAGACTTTTGAGTATAAAATTCGATATAACTGTCAAAATATTTGCATTATCAACATCAAACTAAGCCGTCCATCGATACAAATTTCTTTTTATCTACCTAAGATTAATTAAACTTTTAATTTTGACTTGCTAATGTTTGCTGTGTATTTTATTCAATTGGAATAAAAAATGGTATAAATAGTTTTACTAGATAAAATATTATATAGTCAGTAGTTACTAACGAACTAAACGTAAACAAGGACCTACAGCTTAACGTGGAATGCAAACCACGGGACAAATAATTTGGTGGATACTGTGAGTCGAACCTATGTGACGCTGCGGTCCAAAGCCCAGCTCTCTATGTACTGTGCCACTACTACTATTATTCTTGTTATAGTTGGAAGTATCCGAACATAGCAAATAGTTTCAATTTAATTTAGTAGAAGACACTAAATTCAATTTAAATCAATACCTCGCTTAGTCAAGTTAATTTGTTGTAGTGGTAAGGGAGTTGAACTAGGAATTCAGCGGCTGTGGTTCGATTTTCTGCTACTCACAAATTAATTATATCGTGATTCTGATTCCACGTTAAGCTGTAGGTTTTATTATCTGTAGATATAGCCAATAAGTGAAACCTGTTGGTGTGTAATTCAGTCATGCGGGTTTATCTAGAATGTTACTGCTTCATCCGTAAATTGAAGGCTTAATTCCTATTATGCTATGCTAACTATGCTATAGTAACCATATAATTACAACAGAGATGGGCTTCCAACAAAAATTTGTGGCGATAATCTTAATTAGCAGTGGCGGCTCGTGACTTCTTTCAATAGGAGGGAAAAAATTTAAATAACAATTTAAATAATGCAATAATATATTCTTATCCCACTTTGAAAATGTTAATACTTTTCATAGTCAAATTAAATTAACCGGGTGGGGGGATATGGAATACCCCAGCATATCAAGACGGTTATTCTGATCACCAAGTTCTGGGGCTCTTCCATAGTCCCGGTCTCCGCAGACGCCAATTTCTTATTATTTCATTTGCAATATCGATTCGTGACATACTTTAATTGGGTACCGATAAAAAAAATGTTTTAGTGTTTTTTTTACGTAAATACGATCCTTAGGATATCCTTCGCCATGTAATGTGGTTAGATTTTTCTAAATGCGGGTCATTTCAATGTAATTAAATAAAGAAAGTCAAATAAATTTAAATTTATTGTAATTTTACTTACTTATTTATTTAAAATTATTATTTTTTTATAGCTGTTGTTATCGATTTTGGATAGGGGAGGGGTATTTACACTTTAGGTTAAGCCGCCACTGCGTTGACTACTCACTATTTGTTTATTTAAGTGAATAGTTTGGGGGGGGGGAATAAAATTAACCGAGATGTTTTCTTCCAAAATTTTTGTACGGAATAGCAATAGCCATCTTGATATCATAACGGATCATTCAGCATTATAGGCACACAGATAGATAGATAAATTAAGAAAAGGAAACTTTGACTTCAATAAATTGAGGCTATTATATTACGTTATAATAATTAAATTGTGAAATGAATATCAAAATAAAATTTAAAAATTGACAATCTAGAAAAACCCTAAATAGGTGCTAGGGTCATTTGTTTCTTCCAATTGGGGTGGGGTGCGTAAATCAATTTAATTTCGTGAATCTGCTGGCTTTTCTGAATTCCCATTTTGTCTTGGGAAGGTGGCGCCTCGTCACCCTCCCCGTGCCAGTCGCCACTGTAAATTAGTATATTATATCTATTTGAAATTTTATGGTAAAATATAAAAATTATTAATTTGAAAACGAACGTAATATAATTTATAAAAAATAATGTATAGAATACCGATAATAAAGTTGGAATCAAATAAATGATGAGTTTCTGATTAAGAAATGACTTGCTGAATATAATTTATGACGTCGTTTAACTTTATTTAAAAAGTTAACAAAAATATTTGCAAGCCTTTTTAGTATAGACCAAGAAAAATCGTACGTTACCAACATTTACATTAATAATAGATAACAATGTAAAATTCGTATATCACAATTTGTACTGTATATTGAAACATAAAATGTAATTGTAAAAAGAATAATTTTGAGGTTACCAGTTAAATAAATAATCAGTTCATTTATATAAAATATTTCTTCATTGTTAACATCTTTTTCAGTTTTATTTAATAATCAGTAAATTGTAATTTCCTGAAAAGGTGTGTACGTATAATAAGAATCCCTTATAAACATTTTTATTACATAACTCCACATTATGATATTGACAGATAATTCAAATTGTAGTAAAAAGAGGAAGTTGTATTAAAATATAAGTAAAAAGAAAAGATGCATTTTAAAATGCACTTATTTGACTAGTGATTTTAAGCTTAATTCAAACTATTTTTACTAATGGTGCAGGTGCCAATTTATTTGATTCCAACTTATAAATATAATAAAATATACTGAAATATTACATACAGATTTTAATCAAACGACATAGTATTAAAGACATTTCAGAAATATGAAAATGAAAGTGAATATATGAATAAAATAAAGGGGGAATTTTTGAAACTAACAAAAATTGAAAAGAAGTTTTTACGTTATTTACATGGTAAATAATAAAAAATAAAACACATAAATATTTTTTGTTTCCAGAAAAATGCATACTAAGTTTAGTGTCATCTTGTTGAAAAACTATTTTTGATTAATTCTAAACAAACTATAAGTTACACAACCACAAAATACAAAAACTAAAAGTTTTATAATTAATCATAAATTATAATATATCATAAAAAGAATTATTCACAGAATACATCTAGCTCTTCATGATAATTTCAGATATTAGCGTATGATAATATTTGTAAATTTATGGTTCCATTTTGTCGATATTTTGCGTATCGATGAGTTGCAAAGTTTACTGAAAAGAATGAGAAATTGAAGACCTTTTCTATATTCCATTGCCTTTCACTCTTGCATTTCCTCAAACAGGTGATATACATAATTTATTATGTATAAAATCTCAAAAATAAATCTACAAAAATTAATCTGTATTGTTGTTTTGGAAATTTGGAGATCGTACTCGTATTTTATCTTGCATTGGTAAATCTGGAGATATCACTAAAAACTTGTATTTTTCATTTACTACCTAAAATAGTGTTCATTAAATAAAAAGTATGTAAACTAATTTATATAATTTTCTTAACAACTTTAATTTCGTGTTTTAAAATCTAAAAACAGATTCACGTAATTAAAAGTAATCGCCTTAGTAGCGCATGTATTCCCAGTCAATGCACTAGGATTTGAATTGAAATTTAGATACACATGTATCAGCAGATTATCTCGCTGCATTGGTGACCCCAATTCATCATCTCATAAAACTCCTTTTTGTTTACATCCATTCTTGCAGTATCTAGCAAATAAAACAGCTAAACAAACCATCACGCTAGATCGAATCCAGTTTCTCTGCTCAGTCACATCAATCCTTCTGCTCATATCTTTACAATCAATATGGCTGCTGAAAAGATGGCGATGTGGCGGTCTTAATATTAGCAACAAACAAATCAAGCCGACCCCTCAATATAAAAGCAAACGCTTCAATAGTGTCCCAATTCACATTCAGTACGTTAGGGTTGTTAATCCAGATTGAAACCAAATTTTTCGCTGAAAAGTGATTACTGATTTATTAAAAGCTTTTAATATTGATAGTATCGGCTCGTTGTCATATAGAGATCGGAAGAATTAACAACCGGTAAGTTACGTTAAACTCAATTTCATATTTAGCTAGGCTGGTACTGATGAACTGATGAGATCCATTTCATTTAAAAATGAACACCATGGAAATAGCAGTTCATCTACTAAAGCATTTCAATTATTATTTTTGATTCAAACACTTTGCAGTTCACTGCAATTCACTTTAATACGAATCAAACCTGAATTACATATTCCACAATTTAATTTTCACACCCCGACTGAAAAATGAAGAGCCGTATGTGCAGTTCCGGTCTAATAGACTACATTTGTTGGTCGGTTTTTGACCTCATAAGTCAAAAACTATTACTATTTTTTGTAATAAGACTGTTAAGCAATATTGAACAATAAATTTCTACCAATAGCAATATTAAAGTTATAACCATTAAAATAACAAGTTGTTTTAAACAGTAAAGCAAGCACTCTTCAAGTTTTATTAAAGAAGTTTTCTGTGAAAGTGTAAAGTTGTTAATTGTAATAAATCCTCAGATATGAAGTAATAACCATACATCTTTAACGCATAATCCCATGTTTTATTTTAAATTAGACTTAAAATAGAAATTTTTTTACAGTTGACTATAAATATTTCAGTTTCTCGAAATTCAAAATAGAAATCACTCTTGATTTTTTTTCATATAAGCAACTGTAAAGTTTATATCGGTATATTATAAAACAACCTGTATATTTTGCTCTAAATTTTACTTTTTTAGTATAAATATTGTTCATGAGATTTAACGTAGTTCGGTTGTAAATTAAATTGAAAATCGTTAACAAAAATAAAAACACAATAAACCTGATCAAAAATTATTATAAACATTGTTAGTAAATTGGGTTTTCATATAAACCATTTAAAACACTTCCGAAAGTTCAAATTTGCGGAAGAAAGTCTTTCTTTTAAATTAAATCACAATTCTAAATCTACTATAGAATTTTAAATTTTATTTTATTCTTCTGAATTCTAAAGTTTTTATTTTTATAAAACGAAATTCCACTATAAAGTGTTAAACGTAAGTAGTTTACGCTAGAGCGATTCAGCTAAATCAGTACAATTCAGGTTCACAGTAGATTGGCAAGGGTTCAATCCGGTAGAATTACGTACCACTCGTCCGTCCAGTCTTGTAGTACTATAAACCTAATGCATACATGCAAGTCTGGTTTATTATCATCATTTTCAGTATTTTTTTCAATTTAGTTAAAACGTTTCACGGAACTTTTTATACTTTGTAAATCAACTACTTGTTTTATTTTTTAAAAACCATGGCTTTCGAGCGATTGATTTTTTAATCATTTGGAACACGAAAAAATTGGAAGTTAATTATGTTACAATACGTCATATTTTCGTTAACAATTTATTGCAACATAAGTTATTCAAATGAGTACATATGGAAGCCTTTCATTATTTGCACCCGCAAATGATTACTTATCCTACTAGATTGATAATTTACACTCTCTATTTGAAATTTAGTAGAAATTGCAGTATAGATACTAGAAATTATAAAATATTAATAATTTCGCTTGCATAGTAAAATAATGTCCATGTGATATATCAAATGTTTCGGATTGCTAACGTATAAATATTGCACTTAAGAAGGAAGAAAAATGCAACTATCTAAATTTAGCAGATATATCTTTTACCTTCTTTATTTTGGAAGTCAAACTGCCTTTTTAAGTTTTAATGAGGCTGTTAAATTCTGAAATTTTTGTGTGCGATGGACAGATACTTTAGATATTAGAACTGTTTTATGCAACGCAAAGAGTGAAACTGATCTTTATTCTAGAATTTCTGAGACACTATAACGGATTTTGGACTTTACATCCGTTATGATTAACCTGGTACAATAATTTGTTGGTCACTGCCATCTACATCAAATTTATTGAGCACTTCGAAATTTTGTTATCTGTTTTCCGGAACGCAAGTCGAGCTGCGCGCTGCAGGGTCTTGGCAAAAATGGCGGACGAGAAGGTCACGTCTTTGGTGCTGTGAAGTGATTTTCGGGGTTGGTTTTCGATTTTGCGGGGTATGGTTACGTTTGTGGGGATTGCAGTCCGACAATCCGGATATTATATGGAATATGTTGTTTTTCCATCCCAGTAGGGGATTTGATCCGCGATTGGAGGATTGTGGTTTTTTTGGCCGTGCCATGTGTCCTTGTCCGACCACCCTGGCCCATAATTTCTGGGGAGGATTTTTATCCGGTAGCATCGGTGAGTAACACGATTTATTTGCTATTACTTCACAGTACCTGTCGATCGATTGGCCAATATTTTAACAACAGAAGCTCGATGGCGTATTTTTTCCCTTGGCCTTTCTAATGTGTTTTATTTTTTATTTATGTGTAACATTCTGGTTTTTCTGTTCGTCGTTCATTTTTTTATTAAAGAATGTTATACGAGATTATGATTGCGGTGCATTTTTGTATACCTGTATCGTAGTGATTGGAATATCTAATCTCTTTTACGTACGCTAAACGTGGAAATGAATTTAAGTTTGAATGTTGGTTTTGGTATAATTATTTATTTAATTAATAATTATTTGATTTAATAATGTTTTATAATGTGTACTTCGACTGGGTTTTATTTCCACGTTACAACATCAAGCGGCGTTAGCATAATGCATCGGCGAATCGACTCCAGAGTGGTCGTTCTAAGTTCAAGCCTCGACTTGAAATTTTATGTTCGACTTATTTTTGTTTAATTTTTGGTTTAATATTATTTTTATAAAGGCTCTGAGATGTGCGACCTACATATATACAGGGTGCGACATTGCACCGGGGTTCGCTGCCGCTTGGTTTGGTCGTCGGAAGCTCGATGTGGTTACCATTATGGGATTGTTATATGACCATTCGAGTGTTCCGTCGATTGTTTGTGTGGGTGGTGATTCTTGGTGTCAATGAGGCTGCTACTGTTTAGTTTCACTGGTCGGCTCCTGTAGTGGGCTACTGTTGTTATGTTCCACTGGCGCAATACTAACACCATAAACATCGACTTTATCATTAAGCCTTCAAGCAATGGACAACGTATTGTTTACTTTTATGTTTATATTTATTTTATTGTTAAGTTTATTTTGTGTGTGTTTGCAAAGCTGCTTCCTTGAGTTTATCCGAGGCGTTTTTACACGACCCATGGCCCTCGCATACCGACGTTTCCATCAAAGAGCTAGTTGACCTAACACCAGGGCTCCACGCATTTAAAAGCAGAAGGTTCTTACCTTCTGCGTGGACTTTATCTTCTCCAAACTGCTTCTCATTAGAGCAGTAAGGAAAGATTTTGTATCAACACCTGACCTTATTCATTCCTTCGTAAAGTTAAAATTTATTCCAATGGTTTAACGAGAGTCATCTTCGGAAATGCTCAAGCAATGACGGTGGAATTTTGTAATCTGTCAAGTTAAAAAATTATTTGATATTTATTATTATTTTAAGAATTTTTTATTCTCCATTCAAATTTTTTTTTTACTTTCCCATTTACGTAGTAAAGGAAATTTTCCCATGGTCAATGAGTTAAATCAAATTTCATGCACTAGTTTAAAACAACTGTCTGAAGGGTTAGTTAGATTTTAGCTGCAAACAGTTCAGTTTTGACTGATTTTCATACAAGATTGAAAATTGCTGCTTCCCGGTGGATCAATCGAAAGATATTATTTTTCCTCGTTTTATGATACCCAACATTTAATATATTTCTCTTTCGTTCAAGTAATTTGTATTGTTTTGTGTGTAACAAATTTTAATGTATAAACATAATATTATGTAATTAATATAAAACCAATTTTTTAATTACTTATCAAAAAATTAATTCGAGCCTTTTATTAAGAGTGCATGTGCAGGGTCGCTGGTCATCGGTAGTAAATTTTAGAATATTTTGTGGAACTTCTTTCTGATATACGCCCAATAAAGTGATTGGCTAACTAATTGATGGGAAATTTAAAAAAAGAATTTATTCCAACGAAAATATTAATTTTTCTGTATTTTTATATGAAAATAGACTTTCAACAATCACATAATTATTATGTAAGTAAGATAAATTATTGAAATAAACCAAGGTGCAATCACTAGTATACATGTTTTTCTAAGGTGGAAAGCTTCAAAATTTTTTGATAACGGTTACATAACTTAGAAATATAAATATATAATGGCTACAAAAAAACATCAAATTTTAATTACATTACATTAAGTTTACTATATTAATATCTATTTAAAATTGAAATTTAAACTCGTTAAACCTTAGTCTGAACATTTATTAATTGAAATATTTAAAAATTATATTAAAAAGTAATATAGTTTTGATTTTATCATGTTAATGTTACGGCACTAAAACAACCTATATTTCGGGGTATATACATCATGCACTCTTAAAATCTTATTTACTTATTTTGATTTGTGCCAAATGACATTTTAAAAATACTTTTCAATGTAAACATGCTATTTTATTGTTAGAATGCAAAAAAAGTACTTTTAAAAATATATAAGTTACCATGTGAAGGGCCACAGGGGAAGAAGGCGATAAGTCAGTAAAATGACAACATTACATTTTTGCGTTATCTTGTAGCTAGAGGTGAATACTATGATTTGGTATATTTGTTTTAAGCAAAAATGTCTTCAGTCAGGAATTATAAGGGTTTGAAAATAATCCGTACAAAGCAAAAAGGAGTTATGTCCACGCGGTACAATGCAAGAATGCGTAATGTTAACTTTAGCAGTTGCCAGCAACAAAAACAAAAAATCTAAGAAAACATCAAATTAATTTAAAAAAAATATGTTCATGTATTTTCATTTTGTATTTTTTATAAATAAAAATTAAGTTCGATTATAAAAGTTAGTAAAAAATTATTTACTATGGTGTATGTGTATGAATTTGGTTGACATTCCCCCTTTTTGCATGTTTAAGTTCGTGGTCAAGTTAAAAATCCGTAATTTTCTCAGCAATTAGAGGTTATTAACCATTTTATAAAAACTATAATGATATACAGTGTGAAATATCAAAGAGCTCAGAACTTAATGAAGCAAATGGCACAGGCTCAAATTCTTTAAAACGCTCTCCTGAATATTTTACAAAATGTGACTAATCGCCTTCTTCCCCTGTACCCTTCATGTATAAACAACAGGCAACAAATTAAATTTGGTAATTTTGATAAGTCAGAGTGATTTGTGTATTTTATTAAGTTAAAAAAATTTTTAGTTAACATTTTTTTATTTTGCAAACAAATCATGTGGAATATATTCAAAAAAATAAGCATTTACTTACTATAATTTCAATTTAATTGAGTTGGTACCATACTCAAATTAGGAACTGCACATTAATATATTAAATCAATTGTGGTAATAATTATTATTAAATTGATTGTAAGCGATGCTTTTAACTATTTTCATATTATAGTATAATCTACTAGAATACGATCTGAACAATTCTTTATTTTGCTGATAAATCGAATTGCATGGCAAATTTCCAAATTACCGAATATGTGATGAACACATCACATTTAGTTTTGGTGCATTACACTATTACAGTGTATTACATGGCAAAGGACATCCTAAGGATTGTTTAGGTAAAAAAACACAACCAAATTTTTTTGTCGGTACCCCATTCTCTTAGAAAATACAACTGGAGCTTTGATTTATATTCTAATAATTTTTAATTTCCAAGCACTCATACGTGCTTCTAAAATTTAGCTCAAGAAACTTGTTCAGTCTAAATCACGAGAGCAAGCGAGCTATGGTCGTTAGTCGGCAAGGTTTTCTCTCTCTAAATTGATAATAACGTATTCGTGGAAATTATAAATTATCTGAATCCTATTTTTCTCAACTCTTACTACAATGAGACGTAATGACCTGGTAAACACAGATTTTTATGAAACTGAGTAAAGTACCTCATTCTATTAGCAAATTGGTTTCCAGTTCTAACTTTTCGCCCTTTCCCAATACTTTTCAAAGCGCAAGACTTTCCAACACTTGGCTTTGATCTGCGAGGCAAGCGAGTGGAACTGAAAAAAATTTAAAAATGTACTATATAGTAATGTAAAATTGAATGTATAATAATAACGTAGAAAGTGACTTGTTGAATGATGAATCGGAACCCAAAAGTAGGTAATCATTGAAAAATTTTAGGCAAAATAAATAGAAAATACTTAATTTGAAGTAGAAACATATTGGTTATTATAAACTAGCGTACATATTGATGGATATCAGTCGTGGTAATAGTTGAGCAAAATGTATTGAATCAATTTAGCAATTTTGTTTCAAAATAAATAAATAAACATGTTGTATTATAAAATTCATATCAAAATAATAATTTATGTTCTATCTACATAAATGTGTATATTGTATATTATGTAACATTTGTTGGAAAACAGATACAGATTAACAAAACATTTTAATATATATATACTTATTATTCTGATTCTTTCAATTTTGAAAGTTTAAATTTAAAATCATGAAATTGAAAGTTTAAATCACATAAAAATGTTCTATAATTTAATGTATGATGTTAAAATATGTGCTCTTAGAAAATTAAACATAGGTACTACGTGTAGGACCAAACGTTTAAAATAAAATAATATGAAGTGCAAAAGTCAATGTAAAGTCACGTAACGAAATAAATGGTGCTTTCTAGAAATGCAACTCAGGTTTGAATTCATTGTTAAAACCAAACGATTGAACCAAAAATGTAAGTTTGGAGTTGAAAATTTTAAATGTGTTATCTGATTTGATTTATTGTAAACAGTAAATGCAAGAAAATCAAATTTTAAATTTGAAAATTGCGAAGATTCGATATGCGAAGACACTTGTAAGCAATGAAAAGGTATAATGCTGTCCACGTGATATCATGAATAGGAAACTAAGTTGGCTGGTGCATATAAAAATTGCATAAAATTTTATGTTGTTATAATCGCTATCAGCCCTTAACAAAAGGTATAAAACCGCCCACGTGATATCATATGAAATATCACGACCGTTTTAGAAATGCTTTAATAATTGGAATTTTTGGCGATATTTATGAAATATTCAATCAAATCTTATTATGGAGATGATGTAAACACTATTAAGCTTTCATATATCATCCTTCATCATTTATGAGGACCTAGTTGTTTAACGTTGGCTCATAACCTCAGGAAGTGTAATACACTAAATTTCGAGATGCGTTCTTGAATCTCGGTGGTTTCCTATTATCATCGGTCAGATGTTAGGAGAAACGGTCAGAATTAAGTTCTTTTTCTGCCCAGAGTCAAACCAAGTATTTCATATTACCAGTAGACGCATACTTATCCGCTAAGTTATGACTTTCTCTTCAGATTACGGCATCATATTTTTATGAATTAGTATTTATGTGCAGTTTGAGCAAATTTCTATATATCGTATGCAAATAATATCCTATTTATGGTAACGGAAATTGTCTGTAGTCATTCGAGCAAGCTATTCTATAAATAATATACAGGGTGTCCCCGTGACCGTGAAGAACCTTTGAGGTGGTGATAAAGGACACTTTTCTAAGACAAATTTTCAAATAAAATTTTTGCCCAAGTTCAAACCCTTGGGGGTACCTGCCTTTAAAGCAATTTTTTGAATTTCTAATTTCAAACGGCCATAGCTCCGATATTATTGATTTTTTAAAGTTAATGGATTAGAACTTCTTTAAAGATCATTCGCTTGTCTACAAATTAGGTTATAACCCCTTATCGTCTAGAATCAACGGATTTCGAGTTATAAATTAAATTAAGGGAAAAAATGTTTAACAAAATCAGGTTTTTTTTTTAAATTTTCTTGCGAACCCCGTATCTCTTAAACGAAACGTCTAAGAGAAAAACTAATGGCCCAAACAGGATAGGGAATTTAACGGGCTACAACTGTCGTCAAATAAATTTTTTTGGGCAACCAACCGTTTTCACAGAAACTCTGAAAATAATGAACAAGGTGTAGGTAACAAAAATAAATTCACAAAATTAATTATGAAAGCTTCTGCCAATAATTTTGTACTATTGTACCGCTGAATCCTCGCTTGATTTCTTAAAGTTTCATCAGGTATTCCGTCGATTATACTGACTAACTCATCTTCGTCTATTTTCACCTGGTTACCTAGGATTATTTTCTCGTGGATATAATCACTAAACGTTTCTTCGGTTTTCCAATTGCGCGCTTCAAACTTCCCTCGTAATACTAATTTGCTTGGCCTATTGTCGAACATTGAACGCATTTCATTTAGCAAATCCGCAATCGGCATTTCAAGACATTCCGACTTTGAATTGAACCAACTTCGCGCTTTTCCACCTAGACGCATTCCAATCAGAATTCTCGTCAATGCTTCGTTCAAATTGTACGTCGTTTGCAGGAGTTTTACCTGCTTTACCCATACACTGAAATCTTCGCCGTTACCTTCAAAATAATTAAGTACATCAGCAATTGCACCAATGCTTGCTTTAGATGTCGACTCAATCCGTCGTTCTCGATTTGCACTAACCATAGCTCGCAGGTCGTCCAATTCACGTCGCATCATCCGTAGCTCACGTTCCGCTAACTCTTTCTCGCGCCTCGTTAATTCCATCTCACGTACATCGTTATTCACCTCGTCATCACTCACATCGTTGTCATCGTCGTTTCCTAAATCATCGTTATTGATATCACCGTCGGTATTAACCCCATCGTTGTTTGGTAATTTCCATGACTCCGTTGGGTCATTCGTCATTAAACGATTGAATAAAACCGCTTTGGACCCCGTCGTTCGTAATCCATTTCGTCGTAGGATTTTCTTCAAATCGTTTAACTTAAAATCACTCGCCGTCGTCGTTTTGTCCATTTTAACTTATACACTTTCAATCACGATTAAAATAATTATTATTAATTATCCCGGACGAGAGCCCCCAATTGTGGGATATAATTAATTAGATGTTGATTTGGCTGTATAATAACAATTATTTATTAATGAATGAAAAATATGTACATAAGTAAAATATTATAAAATAGCAGGTTGACCGTCGTGTTACAACCTCTTCGAGTCACAAGCTGTTCAAGCCTGCCTTCTTTCCGGGTTGGCAGGTACCGGGTAGGTACTCTGTGTCTCGGCATCGCTTCTAGACCTGCTCTAGACTAGACCACCTGCGTCGTTCCCACACATAATATGTACAAACACAGGCAGCTCGTCAAGAAATGGTCCACACTTGCGTTATCGTATGACCTGTTTCGTTGTGCCCCCTAGAAGGACTCAACTCCTTGCATATGCACTGGCACTTATTATGAATAAAATATACTTAAGTTACAAGTAGATGTTACGTATTCCACTACATTGGTAATGTTGACTCGGCGTGAAGTAACATATTTATTCTGACTGTCTCCCCTAGGAAGGCAACGGCGAATTACCGTGATGTAATTTACCCAATCAACATTTTCAAAATGATGTACATTATACTTTCTGTAGTTCAGAGCTCATACTAAAGAGTAGATCCGCTATAATATGTATGATAGCAGATATACGAGAGAAGATTGTCAACGTCAGAAAGACGCGATAGAGCAATTGAAAGAAGAAATGTGGCTTCGGTAAATATTTTTTATATTATAAGTTTAGCAATAAAATCTAAACTAAGGTTATTATTATCGATTGGCACGTAGTTGGCTTTAAAAATTCACTCAAATATACTTTTTCTAAATAAAGTGTCATTTAAATTGTAAGAAAACATATTATGTATGTATCTTTGTGTTGTTTATTATACTTTCAAATTTACGCAGGGGCAAAGTGACATAGTTAACTTTTGAAGGCTTCTTGCATCTTATAGAAGACTACAAAAGATTCAAATTTATGCTTATTTCACTTGTCCGTTAAATGGTCGTTTGAACTCAAAAGTAATGGCACATGCAGCTAATCACACTTAAATGAAATACGCATTTCTCTGCACAGAGGCAATATTTCACTTTACCCGACTTATGCGGGCAAAATGAATTTTCCGGAAATCCATGTAAAATGATGCTGTATTCTATTTGAACTTATAGCGTAATTTGCGGTCACCGTTCCAGCCAAATAGTACTTTAAGGCTGGAGTCTCACTGTACCACTTCCTACTATAAAATAAAATTTTAACTAAATCAATTATTGGTTCAAACCGAGTTCAAAGACCCACCCACCCACAAATCAGCAACTTCCATTAGATATTATTTTATTTGGTGGGAGGAAGTGGTGCAGTAAGACTCCGGCCTAATAGTACCAACGGTCGACTAAATCCAAACCAAGGCATAAAACCAACTTTTTGCATAAAATAACAAGGTAAAGCCGTACTTATAACCTCCAAAATTGTGTAATGATAACTTCCAAATTAAATCATTTTATCTTTCAACGAACAGAACAAGAAGCTATGTAGTGGTTAAACAGAATCGTATCGAAACTTCCAAAACGATGTTGTCGAAATAATAAGTAGTGCCTCGGGATGTGTTCGAAATAAACATCCACCTCAAATCTGCGGAGAGCGTCAAACCCCAACTAACGTGGCTATGGATTATACTGAGCATAAACCATCAATATCTCGTACCTCCAAACTCGAACAAAATGAAGATAATCCCAAAAACTGGTAAAAAAATACAATAATTTCCAACTCGACGTATATATTCTGCCTTTCACAAATTTTTTCAGGAGAAAATTACTCTTCACGCCAACATATCTACTTGATATCTACTTATCAAATTAAAAATTGTGAATTTTTTGATTTCCACTAGAAAATTATCAAAATAATGAGAGATAATTTACCGCCAAGTTTAATAAATGTAAACAAGTACGGAATTAAATTGAAAAACATCTTCTTCTTCTTCAAGTGCCATATCCGGTCTCCCGGACGTTGGCGACCTCTCTCCTATGTATGTGTTGTGCGTTTGAAGTATTATCACACACATAGGGGACCTACTGCTTAACGCGGGCTCCGAGCCGCGGGAAGTGTATACACTTCATCTCCAGAGAGGCTGTTCCAGGCAGATTACACCTCGGTGGTTTGCCATTGCCTTCCGAGGGGAGACGGTCAGAATAAAGTTTTACTGAGCCCGGAGTCGAACCAGGCATTCAGCTTTAGCAGCAACGCACTTAACTGCTTTAGCTGACAACCGTCTCATCACAATCATCAAAAAACATCACAATGTCGAAATATAACTTGGTTCGATTTGTTACTACACTTCGAAGTTCCCTGGAATGCATATCTTCTCGAGGAAGTTCGCTGTCACAAACGTTGCTCTAAAAGATCAGTTAATCACATATTAAACCTAGGCTAAAAAAACGCATAACCATTGCTTCATGTAAGTTTACAGATTTAAAATTGACGTTAAACAGTCATCTAGGTAATTAGCGCATATTTTCGCTAGTTATTATGGTAAGGGGTTTTGCTATGGCTTGATCCACAGCGCGTTGATGTCTATCAGGAGGCCGTGCTAAAGAAATTCCGCGAGGTTCGTTACTCGAATCTGGGAGTTACTTTTCTGTCAGATAACCCATGTTCCCGACTCAAACAGTCATTCAAATTAATAATTTTCACGCAAAGAGATTTTTAACTTAATATAACTGCAAAGCAGTAAATATTCAGGCTCTCAAAATACTTGAATTCGCTTACATGCAATGTTTCATTTCACATTTAAATAAATCGAGATTTAAAGATTGGCGCTAAAAAGTGTTAGGTATTTTAATTTGTGTAATAATATTCTGAAAATAAACTGCATTACCACCTTTAAATATTCTATATCCGGTAACGTGTTTTCCAAGTGATGTAAGTACTTACACAAATATTAATTTTAGAAAATAAATATCGAACGGCACTTAAGAAATAATAATAAAACCAGGCGTTCAAAAATAATTAAAATTTATATTATTTATAATCCAAAAATCACACCTGAAAAACCTGAAAAAGCAAGTGATATTCTTTCCTGTTTTAATAAATCATGAGTTTGTTTTAAACTACCCGGACGAATCGTCACAGCAACGCCTAACGATTAAATGGTCCGGCGATGAAATGGATAAGACGTCCAATTCGCTATATTGAAAATGAAATATTTATATAATTATGGATAATACTCGGTAAACTACATATACTATATTTATTTATTTACTCGTAATATGATTGAAATAGTACATATTTTTTGTAATATTAGCCTGATTGTGATTATTTATGTAAAGAAGTTGGGTGTAGCTTTTTATTTAAAAAATAATCCCACCTATAATATCAAATCAAAGTTTAACAATAAACCTTTTTTGCGAAACTTTAGAATTTCTGGCAACGAAGAAGGTACATTAATGTTATTTGTTAAATAGAAGGTTTAGCCGACTTCAGAACGTATTTTGCTACATTACCTTTTCACAAAAGTTTGAAAGGCCATTCAAATACAAACCAACACCTCTGTTATATTATTATTCTACAGTTTCGTTTCGGTCTGTCACCCGTCATGTTTATGTAATTTTGAGGGAAACTTTCATCAAGTGCATAAAATTAATATCAATCTTAGCTATCGAAATTTTTGATACAAAAAAATAAATATTTTTTTTAAAGTGTATTTGCTCTGAAGTTCATAAAAGTGGAAATAGTGTAAGTTTTTCGAATTCTAAACAAATTTAAAGGTACTACTAAGATAAGTTACTTTGTATCAAACTTAACGTCATCGTAACGAGTTATACACTAGAGTCAAAGTTCAAAGAAAACCGAGTCTTTGACGGGAAATGGACTTTTCAATCAATAAGTGATAGCAAGGAACTTTTAACAAAACGTCTAGATAGATTCAATTTAAAATGCTTGATGTATACCATATAGTAAGATATGCATTTGACTTTGTAGTACTAATTCTTATTTAATTTACAGGCCCTGGATACTGGGGATTAATGAACCCACAGTGGAATATGTGCTCAAAGGGTCGTAGGCAGTCGCCAATCAACGTAGAACCGGATAAATTACTTTTTGACCCTTTTCTAAGGCACATACACTTGGATAAACATAAGGTAAAATAACATATTTTTTCATTTACATTTTAATTAATGTTATAACGAACACGATACATGGCAAGACCGACATTTAAATAGTAATAATTTTTTCAATGTAATTTCCGAGATTTCACCGTCGAGTAATATTTCAGACAGTGTGATATAGTAGATACGAAAATAAGTAAAGCTTTCTTGTTAAAAAACGTGCATGATTGTGATTAAAAATAGAGAAACTTTGCTTTATCATTATTCAAATTTACATAAAATTGACTTAACATTTTATTAGGTCGGCTGGACACAACTACTATAAAAGTTTTAAATGAAATTTTATTTTCTATTAAGTACTGCATTTATGTCCTTGATTATGTCTAATAAAACCATTTTTATTAACACTATTAATTAAAATGGAACAATTTAATTTGGTTAAATAAAATTACAATAAAAAAAAATGTAAAAACAAAACGGAAATCCCTATGGCGATAGGCCAATCAAATTAAAATTTTAAATGGAACTAAATCCAGACAAATCTGATACATTGATAGTAAATTCATTTAGTGTATGATATAATTTGTTTTACATGAAAAGGTACTAATTATTATTATAAATTATATCAATAAATATGATTTTATAAACTAATATTGATACATTGCAAATATTCAATTTGGCAGGTAATTTCATATTAAAAACATTTTCATTTTGTACTTCTCACAATGAAGATTAATACGTTCATATTCCGCACGTAAACAACGCGCATATCCGTGCCCGATTTTTTATCTTATGGTTTCGGGGTCTACGTCGGCGTTGGTGTTGCACACAATCGTTTGTAAATTAACCTTCAAACTTATATTTACTAGATAGGATATAAACATATATTATAAGTAGGTTGTTTTGAAGTACAGATACAGCAATGTCAATCAGCTGACAGTCCTAATCGACCAAATTACTATATGTACTATAACAAACAAAACACAACGATAGTTGTGACATATGCCATGTGAAAAGCTTTCGAAACTATTTGGCACGATGAACTCACTCATAAACTACAACTATAAAATTATACCAGCCACCTAATAAACCTCATTTACAGCACTTTTCAAGTAAAAATTAATTCTCCGATTCCCATCAAATCCCAACTGTAGTTCCGCAAGGTCCTACCCTCCAACCCTTTCACATATTTTATCAACGAAATTCCCAAACAAGACAATACCAATATTTCACTCTACGCTGACGATTCCGTCATCATTACGGAATCTAGACATAAAAATAAATCTATCAAATATTTACAAAGACACACTGACGTACTTGACAATTACTTTTTAAAATGGAAATTAAAAATCAACGAAACTAAGACTACACTTTCAAAATTAACAAAACGGGCATCACCCAGGCCTCATCAGTAAAATACTTTTAGACGTGATTTTAAACGAAAAATTACTTTTCACACTACTTTTCATACTTGCAAATTATGTACAGCTAAAAAAGCAAACGGCGCGCTTCACGCACTTTACTCTTTACTAACTCAGAAGAACAAACTCGACCTTAAACTCAGACTTTTCAAAATAATGAGCAGGCCCTATTTGGAGTAAGGCCTTCAAGACTAACATTAAGTTATTCAACACAAGTATCTCTGAGTCATTACCGAAGCTCCACGTTACACTGAAACGGAATATTTATGTTTAACCACCAAAACCAGCTATTAAAAGGGCAGCCAAACAGGGGCTCTCATTGGCTGTTAGTATTCATAAGCCACCTTAACTTTAATATAAATACAGGACTTATTATTGGTTAATCGGTAAAAAATTGGTTCTTTATAGAACCCAAATATTTTCCGATGAGGGTTTCTTATTACTTTTATGTGCATCTCACTTTTTGGTTAAACTTGGAAAAATATCCCTGAATGCGACAGATCTAAAAGACGATAGATCCGACAAAAACGGACCCAGATTTCTTTGTTCACAAAAATATTTTTAATAATGAAACTTTTTCTGATAAAAATTTTGCCGTATCGATAAATTTGATCAAATAAATTTATATAAATTTAATACGAATACGATTTTGCCGGATTGCTTCGCCAGATATTTTCTTATTGGTTTAGACGGTGATATGCTTTAATCAGTAAATATATTTTGGTATCTGGTCATAGCGCTTGATACGGTCTTATTATTTAAAAGCCATAATATGTATTATAAAATGTATATCTTAAGTATGTTGACTGTACAATAGGAGCACTTTCAATCAAGTCGCACTAAGGACTTTATTTCAATAGTCCTAAATGTGTAAGGATCTAAACGTACTCGTAAACCCTATACAGTGTTGAGCGCAAACAAACCCATTTCCTAAAGAATTTTCAAAAGCAATGAGCGAAGTTCAAGCCTAAACACAAAAATTACTAGATTGGACTCAACTGACACTAATAAATTTTCAGTTTCCTTTTTAAAATTTTTCTCCCCAATTCGTTTAAATCATTCTTCAATTTTAAACACTCTTCATATCTTCTTTTTTGTTTCCATAATATTAATTCCATTGATGTTTGTAAAAATTATTTGGCTACTTTTAGACCAACTAGAAAGCTGAACGTTTGCACGGACATAGGTGCAGTTCTCGGGAATTCACAAAACAATCTTAAAACCTTTAAAGTAGCAATTCGGAAACGATATTAAAGAAAATTTAAGAATTAACGTTAAGAAGACGTACGGGTAACTGAAAATGTCTAAACCTTCTAAGATACAACTGGTTTGTCAACCAGTACAGTTCTTGCTATACCAGGGGATAGCTAGTGGCTGTTTTAATCTCTTTCTCCCTTGTGTTATCTATGGGAATATTTAAATGTGCATATGTGTATGTTAGAGTGAAGTTTGTGTTTCACGTCACTGTCACAGTAAATTGAAAGCGCTTCCAAACACTTAATTATTCCTCATTTTCCGATAAAGACCGAAAAAAGGTTTGCAATCCAATATTGAGTCCGTCAACATATTATGACACTATTCTATGTGAGATAATTGCGACAGGACAAATTCTTCACTCATTCGGAGAGAAAAATAAATTAAGTAAAAACTTCGATTCATAGGAAACCTTAGAAATGGACACTTCAATATTTATTAAGGATGCGTATTAAAGAAACTCGTTGAAATACTCGCTGTTAGTCCAACGGTTCAATTCCATCAGCCAAATAGATGCAGACCGAAAAAAGTTCCTTTGGCCTTAATAGATAATCAAAAGAGGACACAAGTGAGCAAAAATATATATAGAAGAAATATACATTATTTTGGAAACTGGTAGAAAGAGAAAGATTGAAAGGCCATAGAGAAAAAACTGTCAAAGAGAAGGAACATGGGTTAAGGAATCAACGAAATAGTACGCAAGAAGAGAGTCAAATATAATAGATAGAAATAGAAAGTCATAAAGATGCTTTAATGATAAATCTTCAATAGAAAGAAGAAGGAAGGGTCAGCTTTCAAATACGTTCGTATGGTACTGGTTGTTCAATAAGTTCACGGAACGGAAATGTAAAAATGAATTTTTGGTTGTAAAAATTGCTTTATTTTCAGTATAATCTCCCTCAACTTCAATACACTTATTCCAATAATCCTCCAATTTATAGATCCCATCTCGGTAGTTTTATTCCGGATGGTCTGCAAAATATCTCTCTACGGTAGCTATTACATCTTCGTTTGATGAAAATTGTTTTCCACGAAAACTTTTTTTGAGATGTGAGAAGCCATTAGTCAGAGGGAGCTAAATCTGGCGAATAGACTGGTTGTTGCAATAATTCATACTTTAATTCACTTAATTTAGGGATGGTTTTATGAGCTGCATGAGCAGCTGCATTATCTTGATGGAAAATGAGTTTTTTCTTCTGTAAACCGGGTCTTTTTTTAAGAAATTTTACATCCAATTGGTTCAAAAAGTTACAATAAGAATCTGAGTTTATTGTTTTACCAGTTTGGAGGTAATCCATGAACAAAATTCCTTTTGCATCTCAAAAAACTGACGCGAATACCTTCTTGGCAGATTTCTGGACACGAACTCGCTTCAAGGGTCCAGAACGAATGAAAACTAAAATTTCAAATATATTAACACAGTCCCATATTGGTAACACCATGGACAAAATAATGAAAGTTTCTTTTCGAAATAATATAAACTAATAATTTGATATTACAAAATTGTACACAAACTGCCTCAATCGCCTTTTAGTCATAATAAAACATATGACAAGATATTGTAATAATCTATTGATTATGCGTTAATTCCATAATCCTTTCAGTATAATGTCTCTGTAAGCAAAAACAAATCCAGTCATTACCAGGGGTTTCCTTCTATACATTGCTAAATAAATCCAATAAAATCAAAACGTGTATGTCCCTGGTTATGACTTTCTCAGTTTGGTTACTTGAATTTTATTTGTAGCAGATTAATAAAAATGTTGAGTTTCGTCAGAAACAAACATCAATTTAAAAGCATTTATAAATGTAAGATTTTATACTATATAAGCCTCTGGTTAGATCTTTCTTAGATTATAGTTACCAGGAATAACCCAGGCGACTCTCACATCTAATATCAAAAATGAAAATTAAAATTATAACGAAATAAGTTAGACATTTGGACAGTTTTTATCCTAATAGCCATCTTACATTTTAATTCTGTTTACAAAGATTAAAAAAATGTATGCCTGCTCTTACATTAGAGACGAGAAGAGCTTACATTGGTGTTTGGCCCACCCCGTCCAAACGTTCAACTCCCTGATAGTTTTTAAATTTTCCCCACAACTACAGATCAGGTTGGATTTTTTAAAACCTCAACCATCTACCGAACAAGTCTTTAAATTGTAAGCCTTACAGAATACATCTTACGATATTTATGTAATGCTTGTATATGGTAGGTAAGGTTTCATTTATTGGAGTGAACAATATAAGTTTCTTCATCTGGATGTAGGCTTAATTTGGAAACTGACCTAGAAGTCTGTGAGGTTGTGCAAGGGTTCTTGTCCACTTCGTATGATCAAAGAGTGAAATGTGATTCGGTTTTGTTAAGTAATGATGATGATAATTGTTCAAAACTACAAGAAAAAAATTGCTTTCGTGTGTCGCGAAGTGGAAGTAAAATTTTGTAGACACTTATTATTATTATTATTACAATTCTCCTGTTTGCAGAATACAGCTTTAGTCTCCAGAGGGATTGGGTAACTTGCACTTGACCAGTGTGGATTTGTTTAGTTGTAACTTATATAAATAACTTTGTTGATTATGTTATACAAATAGGAATTTAATGTGGAAATATGGAATGGAACTGTTAAATGTATTGTTTTAATGTTTTAAGTTGTTTTCCTTTTGTATATTATTTATCTAGTTACATATATGATAATATCTCAGAGTAGAATACAGTAAATTATTGTATTTAATCGGTGATTGTCTGTACAGTAAAATAGTTAATCAAATCTTTTTATAAATTTTGGTTCAAAAAAAAAATCAACCTTTGAGAATGACAGTTTCAAATAGGAATGAGCCATGTACTAAATCGGAAATATATATTTTTTTTCTAATATCACTATCGAGAGATTTTGTAGTGCTTAACCAACATCCTCTACAATATAAAACTTACATTTTTAATTCCATAGAAGTTTTAATCGATATTCTTTTGGATAACCATTAATATATAAGAAATTTAGGCTTGTATGCGAGCATTCTGTGGAGGGGATATAGTTATGGGAAAAAATTAAAAAAGGATGAATAAATTTAACGGTTTCGACGGGGTGGGGCAAAAATCGGTAAAGGCGACAACCAGCGATTGTCGCTCCTAATATAAGATCTATCATGCATTTGTTGACTTTGTCTATAGAATGAAAAAGTAAAACGTTTTATTATTGACATTATATGCGAGTATCTCCTGAGTAACCCCTAGTAAATTTCTTCTTAGTTTTATGCGTTTATTTTAGTTTACCTTTAGTATTGCAAAAGTTAAAATGTCAATTTACCTATCTCATGGCTGACTTGAATGCTACAGTAGGCAAGCGGTTTTATGAAGCGGAGTCAACACTGTGGGTACGTTTGGCTTAGAAGACAGAAATGAAAAGGGTGAAGTGTTGCTGGAATTTTTGCTAGAACATAACCAATATTTAATTAATATTTAAGACAAGAGAAGAAATAAAGAAAGACAAGAAATAAAATTGACTTTATCTTCACAAATTACAAAGAAAGCGGGACACGACATCACTTAATGCTAATATTTATAGATTTTGACATAGTTTTCGACACAGTAGAACTGTCAGCAACACTACAAGCTTGTAGAATTGACTAATGATATTCAAAACCACATAAGATAACAGAGAAATTCAGGGTTGAAAGTGCAGTCTCACAGGGAGGCACAATTTCGCCAAAGTTGTTTACTGCAGTACTGAAGTACTATAATATCTTGAAATTGCTGATGTGGGAAGGGAAGGAAATGAAAGTGGACGGTGAGATGCTCTCAGCGATCGTAGATTCGCGGACGACATTGTACTTATCTCGGACAACTTTGGAAATGCTATAGAAATACTTCAACAAGTATCAAAAAGTGTTGTCCTTAAGATCAACATAAATAAAACAAAACTTAAGACAAATCTTGTTTTAAGGGGGAAAGTGGATTTAAAGGAAAAGAGTTAGAGCAAGTGTGCAAGTATTTGGGACATGAGGTCAACATTGGTAGTGACAATCAAACGCATGAGATTCAGCGTAGAGTGAGGATGGCATGAGGTCGCCTTAGAAGCGACCTTCTGATATGATTAAAAAGAAGAGTCTGCGAACAATGTTTTATGCCTGATTTAACATATAAGCCAGAAATACTTATCGTAACATAAAGTTCAGCTCAGAGGTTGGGGTTGGGCCAGGGAGCAATGGATAAAGTCATGTTGGGATCAACCAGAAGAGACAGAATACCCAACGCCGTTATACGACAGAGAACGTAAATGGTGGATATTATTGAAAGAACTGCGATGCTGCAATGGAGATGGGCAGGACACATGACACGAATGGAGGATGGACGTGGACGAAGAAAGTGCTGGAACGGAGACGCAAGAGGCGACAAGAGAAGTATAGGCAGACGACCGACTCGTTGGACGGACAACATTAAGAGAATAACCACAATTAGATATCCAAGGCTCAAGAAATATCAGACTGATAAATTTTAGCGGATTCGTACGTCCTGTAGTGGAAGAGTGGCTACGTGATGATGATAATAATTTCAGTATATCTGCTAAGTTTCCATATTAATAGCACCCAAACTGAAAAATTAATCATACAGTTTTATGTATTAACTATTTAGGTTTTTCACGATAAAAATATATTACATAATATAAATATATTACAAAAATATATTATATAAATATATATTGTCGTGTTCTGTTGACCATAGGGGGTGGTATGACGTAAATGGGTCAAATAATCAAAACAATCATAATTTAATTAATTTAAGATCAGACCATAACAGGTGAATTATTGGATTGTGTCTGGATTTTCTTTGGTCGAAGGATTGTTAAACTGCTTTTACATCAGATATCCGTAAAGATGCAAACGTTGTTGAATCTGTAAGGTATTATGGAAAGTTGTAAAAAATAAAGTATTAATTAATTAAGTATTAATTAATTAATTAATTTATTTGTTAAATTAGGAATTTCGTTTTGATTAATTTTTAAAGTTTAAATAAAAACAAGTGACGATTCGTGACGTTAGTACATGCGCGAGTTAAAGAGAATTGGTGGGATATTTTGGAGAATGATAATGGAGTGAGGAGAATAAAGACTTCCAAGTCAGCCGTCGGATAGTTCAGACGTGCTGATCGTGTTAATTTGAATAATTTTTGGTATGAGGATTCTGAATCGAGCGGTCGTACTGTAAAGACGTGCTGATTGAGTTACAATTTTAAAATAGTTTTTCTTTTATGGTATTGAAGATTCCCAAGCGAGCGTTTGACGAATAAAGACGCGTTAGTAATATTATAATTGAAAATTGAGTTATATTTGGATTTGGAAGAATTTTTCGAATTAATTGGAAGAAAGGAAAGTGGACGTTTTCCATTGTTGGTTGATGATTGGGAATAAGTTGGAAGTGATTGCATTTGGTGTGGTCATAGTTACAATATTGTCTAGAAAGAAGTTTTGGAACCGCTGACAATAAGTTTCTTGGTTATGTTTGATGGCGAGGTAAATGGGAATTCACGAAAGGAAAAATTATATTAAATTACGTACCTGTTCTGGATTATACGATTCCAAAAGAAGACAATTATTTACTGGTCAATTCAATCTCCTTTGTTTGATCCAAAATCAGCAGCTGTATTCAACGAGAATCTTCACGCTTCCCTGTTACACGCAACGTCGGCAGTATCGGAGAACTTCGGTAAGAGTTTACGAGATGTACTTATTAATTTAAAAAATAAACTAATCGTTTCAAAATTATGGCGCGGATAAAAACTGTGGGGGTTTTATTGCAAATATTTGACACTGTACAATTTAATTTGTTTAAATTTAAGGAAACCAATATTTTGTTTTAAAATTATTTTATTGTGATAAATAAATTCCATCATTTTGTTTTCTATAACGTTTGCGTTTAATTTCATCAATTATAGCAGTAGTAAATTGAAGAGAAAACAGATACAATTTTTCGTTTTTATTACATAGTCTTTATGAGAAAGAACACAAATTAAGGTGGAGTATAAGAGTGTTTTGATTAATTTACATGGACCCAAGTTTCGGCCCAAAAATTACAGAGTCTTTCATGCATTGCTGGCCGGAGCATTATTAATTAAGTGCCATTTAATTTCTCCCGCTATATAAAATAAAATTTGAGTTAAACAGTAGCAACACATGGCAATATATAAAAATATAATACATGATTTTACTATGCGAATTTTTAAATTATTTAATTATAATAAATATAATAAATATAAATAATAAATATAAATTTAATTACATTAAATATTCAGAAAATGTAATATTTAAAAATTAAATAAATTAGAATTGGCCAGTTATCTGCACTTTTTCCAACTGATTGATCACCAAATCCTGGGGGTGTTCCATACGTCCCACAAGCAACCAAGTTTTTATAATTTAATTTGCAGTTGCGGCTTGTGGTTCTTTTCCAATGGAAGGACACAAAATTTAAAGAAATAGGAAAAATATTATATTAAAATTATGATTTTTGGAGAATTGTTTTCGGTTTCAAATGGAAGGGCACGTGCCTTTGTGCTCTTTTGGAACGTTCTACAACTTTTTTTTTATATATAAGTACTACCTAATACAAATATAACTCTTGTAAGAGCAGTTTGCAGGGAATGTTTTTTGAAAATCGGACAAGAAAACCCAATATATAGTGAAAATCTCGAACCTTTTATTAATTATAAAATATTCAAATAAAAACAAAGACATTTACATGTCTCAGTCAACAAAAACAATGGGGCTGTTTTAATTAACATGAAACTTTTCAATTAAGGTTTTTGAATTATAAATTCTTAATAGTCATAGTACGTATATATCCATCATTGGATGTGTAATGTAAAATTTATTTCTGTATTTCCGTTTTGGTTTAACAATGGGCGGGTATCGATAAAATCCTGATTTGAATAAATAAGTAGTACTATTTGCAAATAGCAATAGTTTTTTAACATAACATATTGAAATAATCTCTGAATCCTCATGAAAAAATATGCACAATATTTATAATAGTAATAATATTTATACCTAATTATAATCCTACTTTTTAGTTTAATTTTTTGTAAAAAAAAAAGATGTACCTAGCTATTTTTTAAAGTATTATTTTTAGTTAAATTGAAATTTGTAAAATTTGATGCGTTTCAAAAAATTGCATTTGGTAATTTTGTGTTGACTGTTTAAAATGTGTACCTATAGCAATGTTAGGTTAACCTTTTAGCACAAAGTTGAATTAAATTTTTATGCTAATATTTCCCAATTGCTTACCAGACCTGCTATTTATAAAAAGTAAACACATTTTTGGGCTTAAAATAAGAAAATTAGAATATATCAGGTTTTTTGCGTCTACGGTATCTCAACATAATTGCATTTTAATGCATTGTATTTTATTTTATTGTCACGTAAATTATACAAGGAATTTATTATCACAAGTAATATGCATGTAGCTTATACCTTTTTACAATAATTCAATTTTGTAACGTGATATAAAGACAAAGATGACTGACAAAGGAAAATTACATTTGCATTTATAATGAATCTCATAAAATTCTGAGGACGTATAAAAATAGGTTAGTGTAATATGAGTGTATACTTTATCACTTTGCATATACATTTGTAAATTTTTAGCAAGTGAACGTTTTGAAAATAAGCAAATAAAAGGTTAAATCGTATATATGCACATACACGTTTTGTCATTTAAACAACAAAGTGCTAAATGTGATCTATATGACATGAAGGGCATGAGAATAGAGAACTAAAAGGGGAAGTCCCAAGTCTTGGGTCATCTATCATTCAATCACGGCGGTTGCGTTGCGGGGCACCACTAATGATCAAAACCATTATATTCAGTTCAAATTCGTGTATTTTTTACAACACGTCATGCTTTAACTACTCTCATTTCTATTCATCGCCAAAATATTTCTATAAAAAATAATTGTTTCACAATAATCCATCACACAATTTGCCAATCGTAGGGACAGTTGGTCATTATACAATTTTTCAAACTCTTTATTTCAATTAATAATTCTCTTTTACCATAATTAATTACCTAATCATTCGTCACGGACAAACAAAATACAAAAACAACTGGTACCGCACAGATGCTTTTTTAAGCCAACAATAAAAATACAATGCTAGTTTTAACGTTGTACGGAAAGCTCCGTGGAAACTAACTTTCCACGACTGCACTATTAAAACTTAGTTGATGCACAAAAATGAATGTACTATTTTATTTTTAATAACATAAAACAATTTTCAATACGAGAATATGCGGTTAATAATACACGATTGTTTTTTTCCAGGTCAGCGGGATGCTGCAAAATACGGGCCAATCACTCGTATTTCGAGTAGATAAAGACACCAAAAATCATGTAAATATTTCGGGCGGTCCTCTCGCCTATCGTTATCAATTTGAAGAAATTTATATACATTATGGAACCGAAAACCAGCAAGGTTCCGAACATCACATCCATGGGTATTCTTTTCCCGGAGAAGTAAGTAAAAAATGAGTATACAATTTAAATAGCTTAAACTCAAATTGAGTTGTAAATTTACCCTAAGCTTTTAGAAAATTTAAATTTAAAACTGATAGACAAATTTTTCTGAAAAATCGACATGTTTTTTTTCCGAAACGTATGGAATGTTAAGTAAGACTTCCCAGTTCTTCGACAGCTTGATGTAGTATCTTGGTTTAGTAGATGTGTTAGATGTGTTCCTGTAGGAATTTATATTTTAGGGCTTCAGTTTGACGTTCAGGTTATCGAGTAGACGCCAATCCATCTTCGGTTAAACTATATTTACTAAAAAAGTTTACAAATTGCAATAGACATAAACAAAAGAAAGTTTAAAAAAGCAGTTCGTCGAAACAAGCTTTTTTGTTTTAGTAAGTGATAACCAGTTTCCATAAGTTAATGATACGATATGAAAATGTATGCATAAATGTCAGGGTTTTCACCAAGATTGCGAATCGCAGCAATGCAATATTTAAATTTGTTTTTATCAGTTTCGAAATATAAAAATGTAATATGGTAAGAAGTCATATAAAAGTACCACTAGGCAAAATTATTTTGGAAATATTATTTGTTTGGATACTTACCTATAGCATACGCGTTGGTTGTACATTAACAATGAAATGAATTCAAAAGACCTCGTGGAACATTTTAAATCAATAAAAGTAATAAAGGAATATATGCACATGTTTCAGTCCATCACGTTGACTTTTCAAAGAATTCAATAAGCGTATTCGAAACTGAGTTATTTCAGGAAGATGAATGTTATCTGTATATGAAAGCCTACTATTGGATTTTACCAAGTTATCTTGAAAATAGCAAAATTTAATAATAATAAAATGCTTTAATACAACTTCCTTTTAATATCTACTCGAAAAAAATTGTGTAATTTTATTATATTATGTAAATGTTATGTATTATATTGTGCAAATTTATTTTCACTGCTAATTTAATTTCTTTCAGATTCAATTATATGGATTTAATAAAGACTTATATCATAATATGTCAGAAGCTCAACATAAAACTCAAGGAATTGTAGGAATATCGCTTATGGTGCAGGTGAGAATAACCATTTCATAAAATTTCCATTAACTTTTTTTTATTAAACTTTTAATTCAAAAATTTCGATCCAAATATTTTGGGTTTAACGAAATTAAGATTTTTTTTACGAAAGTTTGCGTGTGCCTAACATTTCCATCCCCAAATTGCAGAAATATTCTTAACGGTGGAGGAAATATAAAAAAAGCTGCCTATGCAGCTCATAGAAAGTCAAATTAAATCGGATGTTAGATCAACATAATCAAGCGGTAAAAGATCAGAATAAATTATCACAACCTGCGATAAGTTTCGGATTTTTCTAAATGACAACCAGATAGATTTGTAATGCTGATGGGGATTTGAAAATCAGATAGTCTAAGACATCAATTTCACATTTTGACTTAGCACAGTCAAGTTTCCTTCGAAGTGCAATTTTAAAATATAATATGAGGAAAAATTAAAATTTGTAGAAAGTTGATTACTTAGTATATCATCATTCATAAAGTTTTCCTATTGTGGTCCGGTTGTAATAACATTCGTAATCTGATAATAAAAATGTCGATTATGTAAGCAAGCTTGAAGATGGCTGACACTTTTATAAAGTTTTATTACCTTTTTTGAAAAGTTTTCAGTTAAAACTAGTACACTGCAGAAAATTGTACTTCTTAGTAAAAGGGTTTTAGAAGAGACTCTCATCTTTTCACCAACTTTTTTTGTATTCATTTCATTTGCATAATAATTAAATAAATATATAAACTGAAAGCTTTAATTGGAATATTATTACCAAGCTTCAATTACAAAAAAAACTGAAAGCCGTTATCAACATTTTCATTTTATTTTTTATTCTTACAGGTAGTTTTACTGAAGAGAGATAGCGTTTAAAGTAATCAAAAGTTCGGTAGTGCAGGTTTCAGAAAAGGCTTAGGAGATTTTATAACCTTAAAAAGGTTTTTTTCTACGTTTTCTTCTTAGAAATCAGGTGCCAAAGGTCAACAATCTTGCAAAATCGTCTTGAAAGTTTTCATAATTGGAAATCACTTCTTCAGAAAAGTTCAGAATTTGGATTGTTTTCAGAAAATCGAAATTCATTCATATGAAAGTTCATATGAAAATAAACTATTTCTTTATAAGGCAATATTTAAACCAGTTTGCACTTACAGACTTAAGTCTCTTAAATTAACTTAAGTCTGGGGTCCGATCGCCAATTTTAACCTTGTAATTTAGCAAAGGATCCAAAACAAAGTATTTCGAACCCTAATCTTCTCATATACAATTGACTCAAAAGGTTTTTTTTATTTAATTTGGCAGCCCAAATGTTTGACATTTGTCATTTGTTGTCATTGAGATTATTAATAATGAATCGCTATATAAAAGAACAACGCATTGTTATTGTTATTGTTAAATCATATTACAAATTTGGCCAAAGTTTTGCGGAGACTGTTCGAAAAGTTCATCAAACTGTTCGTGGCATGATATCAAACTTTTTGTGGGATCAATTGGACTACATCATGGACCTCAAAGAAATGTGGTTTCAACAGGATGGTGCCACATGCCATACCGCGAGATAAACCATTGATTTATTAAGACACTATTTTGAAATGTTAACATT
This sequence comes from Podabrus alpinus, assembly GCA_932274525.1. Classification (NCBI taxonomy): domain Eukaryota; kingdom Metazoa; phylum Arthropoda; class Insecta; order Coleoptera; family Cantharidae; genus Podabrus; species Podabrus alpinus. Next base: position 57,335,697 of record OW026457.1, on the reverse strand, counting down.
AATTGATCGCCCAGATCTTGCGACTTGACTCCATGCGATTTTTTCCTCCGGGGTTTTGTAAAGTCCAAGGTGTATGATAACAAACCACAAACAATTCCTCAACTGAAAACACAAATCCAACGCTTTATTTTTGAAACTGAGTCCAACAGTTTTGCAAAAGTCTTCGAAAATTTGTTCAAAAGGGTCAGGGTATGCCAGCATAGCCGTGGTGGCCATTTGGCCGACATGATATTCTATAATTAATTTCAACATGTGTACTTTATAAATCAATAAAAATTGCCCAATTAAATAATAATTTACTATTTCATTTAAAATTTTAATTTTGAGTAGATTGTAATTTATTTTATATTATGTATAAGAGGCGGCATCATTCTTAGGTACAGATAAATGAGGCGTAACCCTAGGGACCTGCGAATGCAGAGGCTCCTCGCTAATTATTAACCTGCGATACATTTTTTGTGTCCTAAAAGGAGTAGGGGAGCATGGGAAACGGTGCGACGCATCTTTTTCTAAGCTAGGGTATTACCACGTATTACTAACCATAATTAAAATTCCTTATTTACGCATACATTTGCGCATATATACAGTTAGTAGTTTTCAATTGTAAATTTTATAATGAATGGAATAATCGCAAATACAGACATTTTTAAATGTTCCTGTGGCGTACATCTCACTGTTATTTATGCGTGGGTAACAGTGAGACTTTGGCTATGTTTACACCGTAAACTGCTTGGTTCGGTCCGATCGGACTAAGCGGGAGGGGATAGTTCGATGCGACAAAATATAATTCGCAAGTGGTTCGCAAGTGTTTACACCGTACACTAGAACCGAGGACCAAAATGTGTCATATAACCTAAAAAAAATAGTTGTTTGACACTTTACATAATTTTTAAATAATTTAATTTAAACTATAAATTAAATATGTCAAATTTTATAACCTATAAAAATTAAAAATGTGTGTCATTCGGAATTAAAAATACTCGAGTGATGTCGAAAGTAGTCGAACACGTCGAACCATTGGTCGTTTTTAGTTCAGTACTCATATTTTAGAGGACTGAACTAAAGCAGGACCAACTTAGTTCGATGTGTTTACACCACGCGGACTAAAAATATACTTCGGAAATATAGTTCGGTACGGCTTTAGTTCGCGTACCAAGTGTACGGTGTAAACCAGGCCATTAATTTTACTATTTATTTACTAAAAACTGTAGATAAAATATTACGCTTAAATGCTACATTCAAGATTTCAGTGAATATTTATTAAATGGAAATGAATTAAATGCTTTCCTTCTGCCACAGATCTAATATTTCGATCTTTGAGAATTGCTTCTACTGCTACTCATTTTTCTGCAGAACATGTTCTAAAATTAGTTGTATTGGGTGGATTTATATGTATCGTGGTAAATTGAAACTGTTCCTATACTAAACAGAACTTTAAAAACTAGTAAAAGAAATAGAACGTTTACTGTTAGATATCTATTTTAAATGTCCTACTGCTACCCTTACCGCCAAAATTTTCAGAAATAAAAAATACGCTAACCTTACTGTTAATTTAAAAATGTGTACCAAATCTACTAATTATTCAACAAACACATCAATACTTAAACAATATTGCTCGATCACTTCAAGAAATCACTGTTAAAAACTACCTTTTTCTTGTTTTCAAAACTACTTTTGTCTCTCGGAAACCAATAACACCTCAAAACTGCCATCCAGATACATTAAAAATGGATAAACACCGTTCAAGGTTAAATATGTTATACTAAAGTGCCATTTGTGAAAGTAGATTAAAATAGAAAATATTTCAATGGTCTCATTGTTATCCGCGTCTCACTGTAACCCACCCTTCTGGTACGATGTAGAAGAATGCGATTTCTGATGTCCCCCTGATTTTGCACTTATCAGAACAAGGTAAATTGTATTTATTGCAGTCATATCCCTATTTCTATAGGAAGACGTTCTAGTTATATCGGAAGATGTAGAACATTGTAAAAACCGATGTATGTCTACATATCCTATTTCTTCCGTGATCTGTTTAATATATGATAAAATTAGGAACTTAACAATAATAATTAATTTAGTTAGGAAGTTGCCTGCAGGGAATTATGCTTTAATGAATTTCATTTGTAAATAAGATCTCATGTCTACAATAATTACAGTCAAAACATCTGTTCCTCCCGAAATTTGCGTCATTCGGCAAAAGAGGGCGTCGACCTCATTAACCGATCAGAGCCAGCAGATTTAGAGAGTACCATCATCCTTTTATCTCACTAAATGCCGACAGCCGGCCATGTTTTATCCACCTTCATCGGCATTACCAATGTTTATATTTTTTTGAAAATAAAGATGTAACAGTTCATTACTTCTTCACAAAATAGTACCATGAACTCCTTAGTATGGGTAATTGATACAGAAAAGTTGAAAAACAAGCAATTTATTGCTTCTTCTAGTTGACAGGAAAAACATAGCAGCCGTACCTTCAGTTGGCGGTACTCTCTAAATCTACTGGCTCTGTAACCGATAGGCTTTAAAATCAGAAAAAACCGAAAAATATTATAAATTAACTACACAAGTAAACTTCTAGTTAACATATTTATGCCTGGTACTTTCTAGCCTACATGTGGGGTAAAAAGTACCAATTTTCTTCGTTGACAGAATAATTTTCTACATGATTATAATTTAAATAATATGCTTATTTCCCTAATGTCTTATGATCATGGCTTCCTAAGCGCTAGTAAACTTTTTGCTAAATATTTTACATTTCTCCTCAGAAGTGAACACATAAAAAGTGGCACTTTCATCCCCGCCCGCCGCGAGTATATGGACGGTATAGCTTCCAAACTATTTAGCTCTGCAAGACTAGTCGCCATATTTAGCTCGACCTTTGGCTTCGCAACTTAGGCCTCTATTCTCGGGCTAAAAGACTTTTCGCCTTTTCAGTAGTTTCTTTCGTAAACTTTCAGCAACGTTTACTGGTATCTTCAGATGTTTGTACATGGAAACAAATAAACGACTACATGGATACACATTGAAGTGTTATTTTTTATATAATTTGATAATTTTATTAAACCAACTGTCTTTCAATTTTATTAAAACACCTTTTGCTTTTCATCAGAACAACTTTTCATCAAAAAATATGGGACTGACTCGTTCTCGTGTCGAGGACTCGCATCGAGTCCTGCTCTTGCGCTTAACAAACTAAATTAGAATACTTTGGGTCGTACACAGGCACACTAAAATTATACTCGAAATTCAAAATTTTAAAATTTCAACAAAAGCACGACAATATCTATGGAACAGTAGAACAATATGAAACACTGCTGAGAGCTTACGAAAAGAAATTTTATTGAACTAATTATTATCAGTTTAATTTAATATAAATTTTCAACAGATAAAAAGTCACTTTTTGAAATAAATAATTGCGCTAATCACTTAAATTGCAGACATTTGCATCATCTTGTACATAAAAATTGCAGAGTGATCAACCTTTCGGAAAAACGGAGTCGTGTGGGTAAAATCTTTGGGTTCCATTAAAACAGTTTAGTAACGGGGCATAAAAAGGGTTTATATTGTCTACTTTTTCAATTTTTCTCCGTATTTTCAATACCGAACTTACGGGTGTACAAAATTTTGGCTATTCAGATATGACCTGGATTTTAACTAATTCAATTAGTTCTTTAGGCATTGACTCTTGACTTCTAAGGCATACGCAGTAGAGGTAGAGGCCTTGTGATCTGGCCCCATGTCCATCTGTCCGTCATCCGAATGATTCAGACACAATTGCAAAGTTCTAAACTCCTATTTAATTCATTTTTATTATTCATGTTTTTAATTATAGTTTTATTATAATATCACAGTTGGTAGTATACCAAAAAGCCTTATGATCCAATTATGTGCCCGTCTGTCGTTAAAGAATGGAAAAGCTTGATTATTATTATAATTTATGTATATATAATACTAAATAATTGATACAAACTTCAAATTTGATTACTGGAGCTAATCTGATTATCTGATATTTAATTATGTCAACCAGACAACAATTGCTTAAACCAGCAGGGTAGCTGTACAGAAGCCTTGGAATTGCGGTCATCCAAATTCCCGTAGGTAGCTACCTTGCTCCCCGCGGAAAGCAATGACAAGCCATAGAGGTAATCTGCCTAGTACAGCCTCTCTGGAAATGAAGTGTATACACTTCCTGCGGGTCGCATAAATATTAAGCAGTACAGCCCTTACGTTTGTAAAATTACATCAAACTCACAACACATACTTAGGGGTTAGGTCACATACGCTTGGAATTAGGTGTGGCATTTTAAGGAATTTATTGGACTGGACTTCGATATATCTGTAACCCTCCCTTTTTCATGTTATAGAAGCAAATCATTACCACAGGGGGACATACGACTTTACGTGCCCTCTGAAGCACAGATGCAGTGAATTTTTTTTAAACTTGAGCTCTCTAGCTCCCAGGTCATGATATTAGTACCCCCTCGATTAGTTATGAAGGGGCTTTACATGAGCTTAGTGCGAGCTTCCTCGATCTTCCAAATCGTAAATAAGGCGCTGAAAATAGTGAGAATCATAAAACATTTTAGTTACTTTAAATAATGCAGTGTTTACTGGAACAATCTGTGTAGGTTAACTTCCTTTGTTATTTATATTAAAATAATAATGTTTATTATCTTGCAGATATATATGAATTTATATTGAGTTAAAGAGATAAAATTGTCTATTTATATTTTAAATTAAACATTGCACGTCAGATTTCTATAGAGTTTCTTGGCTAGTGACATGTTACCGATTCACAAACTGTGCTGATACAGTAGCGATATTCTTTACTGTTTTATTTAAGAATGTAATCCAAATTACGTTCACTAGGATTATTATAGTATAAAATTATTATCTACATGTAATAAGTAATAATGAAAATTTCAATTACTCGAATTGAAGAAGCTTTTAATCGACTACCACGTTTTTGTGAAACTCTGCATCTTACCTAATAACAATATACTCGTACATTAATTTGTTCATATAATTCACATCACATGAAATTAGTGCAATAAAACTACATAACATGTAAAACAGGGATGGATTCTTAAATCAAACGTTTGATGAAGGTGTCGGTTCGTGACATAATGAACAACAACATTGTAGGAAATACAAAATATACTTACTAAAACAATAGTGGTCATAAAACCATAATTATATTTGAAAATGTGTGACTGTAAAACTTTTCACATTTACCTCACTTTACATTTTAGTATCATTAAATAAAGAATTTTAAACTTAAGATGACCAATACTAAACTCAAAATAACGAGATATGTTCACAAACGACCCTCTAAATCGACCTCATGGTCAAATAAAACATATCTACTCAAATGAGGTGAAAAGTCACTGTAAATTTACTGTATTTAAATTTATTTTTTAAAGCTATCAAATCAAAACAACATAACTTAAAATATAATCTGTATAATGTTATTTTAATTATAAAATATTATAAAAGAAAATACTTAGTATTCTCAAATCACCGAAAGAAGAATATTATGTATAGCTTAGTCATTTGATCCTAACTACACGGTTATAAGTCTGAAACTGTCAGGTACTAAAAGTAAAAATTTTAAAGAAATAAAAAGTTAGTTACAGCAGTACTTTACAGTGACACCCATTGATGTTCACTGGATTGATTTATGAAAACAAGTATTTTCTCCACTTCATAATTAATTAAAACAATTAGTTGATGACAAATTTTATGGTTTTTCATCTATCTTAAATTTGTAAATAATTTATAATCTATGTACCAATATTTTTGTTACATACAGAGCCATGCTATATCTCTGTTTTATAACACGTGTTAGGTGTTATGGTTCTACTTATCTGTAAATTTAACGCCAGGATATTTAACCACACACGTATTCTGTTTGCACTTAACTAACCCTCTGACCAAGAAATACACAACAGTTGCAGTAATCACATTTTTTATGTTAATGAATACAGCTTAAAAGTTGTTATGTATATATTTGTTATATACAACAGCTTTACGAAGCCACACAGTTTGGACTTCGCTATCGCGCGGCAACTTATTGGATCATGGTTTTGTTGTAATAGATATTATGGAATATAGATTATAATTATTATTGTGATCGTGGAATTCTCTATGATGTATAGGAACAAATAACTCATCAATGGTTTATTCTAATCCACAAGCGAAGTTTTGATGAGTGAACATTAAAAATTTTATATATTTGGAAGATTATCATCATTGATATTACTTTAAACATCTGAAGGATTAATAATAACAGCACTGTTAGAGCTTGTAGGAGTATTGCATGCTACTTTATGTTATTTATTTTTAGGTTAATATATTGATGCATCCTCGTATACACTACTACCGTGCTTTGTTATTTGTAGTTTTAATAGGTTTAATTTTATATGGACACGTAGTTGTGGTTGTGAACGAGCGAATTCCATATACTGCTAAAACAGGAGCTGTGTGCATTCTGCATGCCAGAAAACAGTTAGTACACAATTTTCAAATAACGAGTGGCACGCGACCACTATTCAGCTGCCGCTAGTAGTAATGCTTTCAGCGTATGCATATTTGGCATGAACAGTGGTCACTATAAAAGCCATCTAAAAGCTGAGAGAACGGACATCGCACATTCACAATATGCTAATCTTCAGTGACATTACCGTCCGCTTAGTGTAACGTGTCCGTTCTCTAAAAGGGTCTCTACAGTCTTTGTACTTTAGTTCTAACAATTTATATAATACACTAACGCAGCAGTATTTTCCACATACATTTTATTAGGTTGGTCGTGTAAAGTACATTGATACGGTTAGTTTGTATGTGCATAATAAAATATTTTAATCCTATACTATAAAATAATAATTACACAAACTTGACTTTGCATACTTAACTACTTATAAATTATGCACACAAATATAGCGAGCTCTTCTATTAATATGTTAAATCTTATTCCTTTGTTTATTTATATTGTAAAGTCGCATTAATATTTAAAATTCAATCTCAACAATTGCAGATTAAAGACTCAATTTTCGTTAAAACTGGCGCGCTGCGTATAGTTACGAGTATGTAGTATAAGACATTTTTTTAAATTTTCATGAAAACAATAATTGGTTAACTCGCGTTGGTATGTTAGAAAAACTAACTTTCGGTTTGCTTTCTTTAGAGTGATATCAAAAGTTTGGCTTTAAATATTTTAATGTTATTGTTTAACCAAAACATGTAACAGTATCATCAACTTTGACTCAATGTTTTATTAAATTCTAGTATACCTACACGATTGAGCTCGTTTTATTTAAATATTTGAATTCCTTTCAAATATTTTATTGGGTCATTTTTATTTTAATTAAATTATATTATAGTAGGTATACTATGTATAATAGTTATTTACGTATAAGCAACAGAAACATATACTCGAATTCCGTAAAGAATTGTTTCTGTGCGAATCACGTATGCTATTTTTTCTCCTGGACAAGGCATTTTCCGAAATAAAAAAGAAAATCTGTACTATCAGTGAATTTGTAAGATTGATTGATATAAGTAATATTTTGTATTGTAATATTACAACTTAATAATGTGTTATCATGAAATTTAACCTTCGCCATCAGTAGGATGCAGTCGATAATTGTTCAATAGTTTATAAAGGAACATAACCGAAGCCATGATCCTTCACGTGTGCAATGTCTGCATTTCAAATTTCCTCAACAATATCCCGTGACTGAAACCGTTCATCGGGTATACACCATAAGCCTTAAGATATAAATATTTCCAAAAATGCCTTTGAACACATTCTAATGCCGAGTTATGACATTGGTAGATAGGGTACCAAATGATCGGGCCGTATTCCAACACACTATGGACATAATATGTGAAATATAATCTCATCACCACATTTATATTGTACATGTCCTTGCAATTGCGAATTGTAGAACCTGATGTCTTCACTGCTCTGCATCTCACCCCCTACACATGTTCCACAAAGCTCAGTCCGGCATCGAATACAATCCCCAGATCCATATTACATAATATTCGTTATTGGATTAGATTGGATCCTGATAAATTGAAAGATTATCCTGATAATCTTCCTTTAAAGGGAATAAATCTTATTAGATGGACCGAATGACTCGATGCCAGGATCGCATAGGTTAAAATAAGCCGCTTTTAGAAACTTTGGAGATATGAGACTTTTCAGTTTTCTTATAAAAAAAATGTGTTTTGACAACTTGCACGAGAGTTTGTTTATATGGGGCTCCCAAGTTAGTTTATAGTCCAACAGCACTCCAAGAAATTCTACGGATTCATCATTTAAAGCAATTTGTTTGATAGTAAATACCAGATTTTGGCTGTCATGTCCTTTCAGACACAGTTTGTTTGCCTTACATCCTGGTTTTGTGATGCAATTACTGCTAGGTCTTTGATGCTGTAACCAATATTAAAGGTTGCGGTGACGTTTGCAAATAGGCTCTAAGCCGTATTCGTGCAATCCGGGAATTAAAATTAAAAACAAAATTGGGCATAGCATAGAACCCTGAGGAGCTACGATTGTAATTTTATTCTAGGTGAAATGTTTATTGTCAAAAGAAACACATCGACTCCTGCTTTCCATATAAGATTTTAATACGAGTAGTGTCAATGCACTCTTAATAAAGCCATATAGTTTCGACTTTTCGTAAGTTTTAGAGATTTGTGAATGGAAATTACCTTCTCATTGATGGTCGATTTTATAATTCTCGCGTTAAGATTATAAACATCTTTGCTGTTACAGTTTTTGAGTTTTGTAATAACATCCCTATATTCATTATGAACTACTTCCTTTAAAAGAAAGCCAACCTGTTCCATTATCTCAACATTTTCCACAATATCATAGATAGGCTCTCTATGTTAGTAGGAGGCAACTTATTTGCAATTGATTGTATAATGTTTGAAAAGTGTTCGTCGAATCTTTTATGAGAAAGCATTTCCCATAAATTTCTTGTTGAATGTCGATTGGGGTTTATTAATTTCGAAGCTGCAGCCGAACTATTAACTAATCGTTCAATATACCTATCATTTATAACATTATAATAAAAATTTAAATCCCTTAAGGTTTCTTTAGAAACCGAGCATTTGCCATGGGAATCTGACAAGAAGTGCAACCGACTCTGAGTCATTAAACCAAGCAATGCTAATGTTTTTCATAGCAGCAGGATGTTTACGTTCTAAGCAAAACTTAGCATTGGTACTTACTCGCAATCGCATCGCTACCAATAAATGACCAGTCAACTGTATGCAGACATTCATTAAGAAGCGATAAACTGCGTTGGGTTATTGGTGTAAACTTGATGCAACTTTTTTAATTTGCTATTTTAACCTCCATTTTTATATTTACCAACGAACCAAAATAGTTCGATAACCCATAGTTTGCTAATTTGGCGCTAGGATTTTTAAGATTTATAAATTCTTTTGAATTAGACCAAAGGAAGTAGAGAGATTTACTACCTTAAAGGATTTAGGATTTAGCATCACGTGTTAAAATGGTCATTGTAATCGCCAACAACAACAATGCTATGTCCAACATACCGCAGTAAGACTCGTTCAATTTTATCTAAACAAAAGTGCAAAATTCGTCGAAAGGTAATTTATAGACAACTATAAAATATATTGTCGTGTTTTCTTTGATACTGAGTTATTTTATAAAATTTAAACAACTTAAATTTTTTTAAGGATATCTCCTTTTTTTACATAAATAGAACGCTGCTAACTCAATCGGACCGCGTCTACTCAATGAATCACACGCGTCCCATATGCAATATTATAAATGTGAATTTGCTCTTGATAAGTTTTATTTCTCTAAATCAATTTAACACACACACATGTGCCCAAAAAGTACAAAATGCAGGATATCAAGTGAACTTCAAATTCTGGCACAAAAATATGACTTGGATGTCCTTAAAAACCACCCGTTTACTTTTACGAGCCCCAAATAAATTTACTACAATCTTAATTAATAAAATTATAGAGAAAAATTATGTTTCTTAAATTTATTACTTGTATCTTTTGTGTTCCACCACTGATTTTAAACTTTTAATTTCGCGCTATTTAATCAGAATAAGTTCTTATCCTTAACAGAAATCGTCGTAAAATTTTGTAGGTCAAACATAACCTTCTTCTTCTTCATCCTTTCCTCGAATTTCGCCTTTATCGAAATTTTAATAATCCAAAGCTATAAAATTATTGGGTCTCCATACTCTGCTTGCTCTCCCGTCGGAATAGGACGTAATCGTTTCTGATATAATCAAATCACCAATTTATTTTTCATGTAGGCTAATAGTTTTCTTTTTCAAATGATGACTCGTGCACAAAAATGTCGAATTTCACTTATCATTACTTTTTACTGCGATCTAATTATTTTTTACAATATCAATAATTATTAATAAAATCCACATGGTATAATGGTGGCAATTCAAAATTTATCAATAGCAAATTCGTGTACTGAAAGAAAGCTGTTCGATTGTTATAAACCACACCGGTTGTCGCGATTGAAATATGGACCAGCATTGCGATATGCCTCATTATGCCATTATGAGCACAAATTCAAGGTGTAGATGACCCCAATAAAGTGTGGTTGCAAATCCAAAAATAAAATTATCCTAGCTTGAATCTCAAATACTGAAAATTTCTTAGGAAGGAAATAATAGTTGAATATATCATCCCAAGAATTCCCATTTCTTACAATGAAGATCTTTGCATAAGCCTTTCAACTTTATGAGCTGCACAGAATGGCCCCCGCAGAGAAAGCATAAACTCCCCCATAAAGCCTCTGGGTTCTTAAATAATATGTTACCAAACGCAAGCCGTGCAACTAAATTGTTTCTAGTGCAGTGTCAGATATCCAATGCTCAGCTAAAATCAAAAATTTTAAATTATTATCAATTATATGCATGCGATTTAAGTTCCAGCACTTTATTTTTAAGACATTGTATGTTTGAGAAAAGGACTGTTACTTTACCAATTTCTTCTTAAGTTTCCTCTGTTCCAGAAGTATTTTGAAAATCTTGCGTGCCACAAGCATTTGTATGTCCTCTCTCGTGTAGGTTTTTTACGTCCAAATCCCTAGCGGTCATTGCTCTACTTTTCAGGTAATTTTTGAGAACATCTCCTGTCAGGTTCTATGAAATTCTTGGAAGGAAAATCCAAATTATTTTTGTTTCATCGATGAAACCATCGCTATCCGTACTTCCATCGCATATGGCAATGGGCTTGTAAAGTGAAATCATTTTTATTCACACCTGTTTTATCAGATGTATACTATAGATGGAAACCGACTGAACGCTGAGTACCACCACAATGATTTCTTAGTGAAATCACAATAAGGTTCTGCTCTGATTCAGTTCATATGTGGTAGCAGACTGGTGTGAATAGTTTTAGGAACAAGAGATCAAACAGAAATTTTATGTGCTGTTGAGTTTACTCTTCCGACAATCTTCTTATTGTGCACATCGCGCGCAATTATTGTCTTATAATCGTACCTATTTTTGTGTCGTTTGTAACTGCAATAGTTTGGGTTTGCATATTTGAACCACCTCCTTATACAATTTTTAGCGTTAGGTTATGTTTATTTCTGTTGTCCGGTCTTTAAACCAGGTATCATTATTTTCTAATATAGTTAAGTGATATAAATTATAATTACAAACTGACATTTTGGTCATAATATGACACCATCGGACCCGTTAATCAATTTTAGTCAATTAATTTAGATCTGTAAGCTGTGTGGAAGCCAACGAGAAACCACTTCAATAATTAAGTGCATTTTCGAAATAATCTTGGCTTCGGCCAACTTGATAACCTACGCACCTCAGTGTTTTTAACAAAGTTTTGATGAAATTGGATCTCGTAAATGAAAATATCTTAATGTTTTCTACTTTGTTTCAAGTATAACACCTCCAAACTTCAATTAGTTTGACATATGAAAAGCTCAGTTGTTGAAAACATTTTTCCTCTTCATGGTATCTTCAAGGTACCAATTTGTGGTAGAAAATGAAAAGTTTTCTAGTAGTACTTTAAGCTTTTACACTATTACTCTAGTCAATTGGTTGTCACTCAAATTTAATAGTGTGCTCACGTACAAAGAAATGCTTCCATTTGCGATTTAAGTTAATATTAGATAAACTGCATACTCACGGCGTTGCATGCAGCAATTCTACCGGCAATCGAACGTGGCTCTTGATTCGTTCTTTTAACCATTATATACAATACGCTTCACCGTAAGAATTCTAATTTTTACGATTTATCAGAATTCGCTAAAAACATTTCTAACTCTAACATCTAACTGCTGAAAATTAACGAACACGTAAAAATAAAAAATAAAGTAAGGTTAAAACCGATTAAATGACACATGTTTCATAAGATCGCAAAGTTCGTTATTTCGCCATCTTTCATGACCTTCCACTGTTTCAAATGCAATAAAGCTAACTAAATTTATTTTATTTTCTAGCTCAAATAGTTTAAATTCACCCTCAGTTGTCAGTTCCTTGCATAATTTTCAATACGTTACTACTATTTAGAAAACCAATTTCAAAATTAATATTTGCAAATGTTGAGCCCGAATCTTTCTTTTATTTTTATAAAACAGTACTTCGAATAAAAAAAATTTACTGTTAGGCGGGTTGAAGCCGTAAAACTTTCTTTTGAGAAATCGTTTGAATAATAATAAATAAAGCCCGGAAGTTCGTGAAAAAATAAGCAAATGGAGACGGCTTAAAACTGCCAATACCATATACCTAGATAAAATGGAAGCACGTGAAAAATAACGTATTAAATCGTGCAAAAGGGAATACTATATTTTCTTTAAGTATCTATTATTTTTATTGCATGCTGGGTGCCTTGTTTAGTAATTGATTTTGAACGATTTATCTAACTTTAAAATGAAGCATAATTGAAACAGTTTTATAAGTTTGTAAAAAATATCGTGATAGAATCGCAGTTATTGCCAATGTAGGTATTTTGAGATTGACGAAAGAAATTGGGAAAATCGAAGTCCAGAGGAAAGTGGAAATGTTGTACATGTGATGACTTCAACCACATCGTGGTTTGTTGATGAGTTGTGTTGGACATAATGATAGCAAATGCGTCACCTCAGCATTTGTATCATTCTCTATCTTTTAGAAAGTAAATCGGAAGCAATTTTTTCGAACGGAATATATTAAAAAATTATTTAAATTATAATTTAGCAATGCCACAAATGCAAAATAAAAGGTATACTTGCATGAGCTGAGAATGCCTTTGTATATCAGATATTGAAATTATACAAAAATAAAACCTATAGAAATACTTTTCAGAACAAAAATTAAACGGAAACATTTGTGAATACTTTTAGTGTACTTCATATCTGAAATTTTGTATATTTTAGTTCTGAAAATCAAAGAAAGTTTCTCAATGTGATTCAAACACAAAATAAAACACTGTCAACGCTTTATCGTTGCAGGACTGAACAATACTATGACAATCTTACAGCTGTTTTATTAAAAAGTTTGACGTGCACGAGTACAATCAAGAACAAATGAATTTGTTTTATTTATTTTACTGCAGAAAAGGTCTTATAACTGCGAGATAAATAGTTTTCTGACCTATATTTTTTATAAAGACTTATATAGTTCTCATCTTCCAACCTGGGACTTTCGTCATAAGCCTCTTAACTTTATGCGGACGACTGGTCGTTTATATTTTTGCACTATACTTGCTTTCAATTTAAATTACTTAAAGAAATTCCTCATTCGTGTTGATTTATTTCATAAAATTGCTCGACAAAATTAAATTTTTCTGAATTTGCGTATTATAATTCGTTCTTTTAGTGGCCGCGTAATTCGTATGTAATTCTAATTTTAAGTAACTATAATTTAGGACGTTTATAACATGGTGTCAGGCTAGAAAAAACTATGCCGTTAATATAAAATTATACTCCATGAATTTTCGATCAAATTTTCGTTCGATCAGGTATTGTTCTATTTTATTTAAATATGACATTATATTAGGTTCTTATGTCACGATTTAATGGATTGTTTCATTAGCTAACGCATTCGTAACGTCTAAGGATTGTAAATTAGTACAATTTGTCTAAAATTTCCAAATGCTCTCGTCTTATTGACCTTTGTCTACCAGCTGACCAATTCCTTCTTCGAGCTATATTCGCGTTATAATTATTGCAATACACAATACAATTCAATGTTTGAATTTCTATGGGGTTAAGGAACTAATAATCATTCAATGCAATAATTACAAAGTATGTTAATGAAATTGAAGAGTAAAAACTTTTTACATTATTACCATTATAATTTTAAAATTTAAAGGTGAACATTTAAATTGTGTTCCAAGCATGCATAAATTTCAAAATTACCATATTTTAACCGAACTGGAGCTATTTATGCATTTTCACAGAAGTTTTCATGTTTTTGTTTATTATAGTAATTTAAGTTAATGTAACTTTAACGATTTCATTATTGAATTGTGTTAAAATTAGGAGTGTAGAAAAGTTTTTCTCGTACTTTTTTTATTAAAATAATTTTTCAAAAATAAAGTTGATCTAGGCGGAATTTAGTACAAATTAAGTTTTAGGGAACATTATGTAATAATTTTGCATCTGTCGGGTTGGAAAGGGTAACGGATTGCATATTATATCATTTATTATTCAGTGGTTTATTTTTTGAAGCATTTTTCATATTTTAACCAGAAATTGGAAGAAAAACAAAGTTTAAAATATTTATTTACTTCAATGTTTGTATTGTGATATGAAATGATAAACATAATAAGAAATTGAACAAATAATCCCATCTTTTCACACTCCAATCCAGAAAATTTATTTTCTTTTTCCGGTGAACTCTAAAAATATCTTCAATTGTTGCTAAATTTAATTTACTGGAAATATTATCTTGATTCGAAAATTAAAAGTTAAACATTTAAATATAGTAAATTGTGATATAAATATGTTAAACCCTATTTAATATTGATTTCTAATCCTTTGAACCATTTGGGTTTTATATGTGTTAAATTAGCTCTGACTTTGTAAACATATACATAATAAATATGTTTTATGCGTTGCACAATAGTGCAATAATTAATTAAATCCGGAACATCTAAGGATTTAGTTACATCGGATTTTAAGTTTATTGGAATATAATGAATACGAAATTATATAACACAAAACGTCAAACGGTTTATTGGCTTTTCCAAGAATACCCAATTTGAGGTAATCAGAAATAGCTGTAAGTTTCACTATACTTGTAAAATTCTAACTACCATTAATTATTATTTATTACAATTGATAAATTATTTAAACTAACGCTATATTATTTATACCAAACCTATTAAATTCATTGGGGCAAGCAAGATATGTACATTAACAATAATATTGCTACAAGTGGCGGCTTGCCCTAACTGGAACAACGGTACCTATCTATTTAGAAACAAATACAACCGTTATCTAAAAATAATTATAAAAAAATGATATTGACATCAAAATGTATTATTAAATTTACAGAAGAATTACTGAATAAATATCGAAAAATTAAGAATCCCAGAATACTAAAAGTAAACAATATTAAACTCAATCTGGGAGTTCCGAAAAACCTCGAGCGAGTTCGTTTCGTTAAGTTCAGAGTACAAACAAAGTAAGAAATATTTAATTTTATATAATCATAATTATAAAAAATCAACCCGAAACCCTCTAGAAGAAGGGAAAATGAACTTAACACCCAGCCAAAAGGGTAGCATCCAGAAGAATCATATTCGAATACGTTAAAACTACCATTTAAATTCTTACATCCAAAGAAAGAACAAGGAATAATATTTAACTCTGTCGAAAGATTTAAAATAAAGGACTATATTATGGCAGTCGGTGAAAAAGTGCTTCGCGAATAACCAACGATGGCATTTGTTTATACCTAAAAGGCAAATGTATTTTGGACGAATTTATAAAGGATTAATTATACTTTAAGAAATTAATTATATCCAATGTATCTCCAATATCAGTTGAGTGACGTCATAAAAAATTATCTAAAACCTAAACACATATAATTCATTGGAGTCGGAATTTGAAGACTGCAAGTTTGCACAGCTTTTGGGGTTACGTTTACATAGAATTAAACAAAAATCAAGAAAAACCTACTGCAGCCCAAATCAATTTTGAAAATGAGGAATACCGAATATTCTTAGGCCCAGTTGTTCAGTTTCGGGTTATCTTTTAACCTGGGTTATTTCCATAGAAATGATTGTTTCAAGAATTGTTTCCATGGAAAATAATTTAGGTTAAAAGATAACCCAAATGTGTCAAAATGTGACACATTTGGGCACACCGCAATGAACTGTGCAAAAGAATATTCAAAAATCTTATCCATGTCAGAAAGAAAACACCAATTCATCCCTATTATCAGGAGGTAAATTTCCGGAACAGTCAAAAACTATCTTGACATTATGAAACAACCAAGCACTAAGAAATAAAAACATCCCAATCACAAGATATAAACATGAATAATCCAACATCACAAAACATGGAAAATGCTAAAACAACCGAAAGGAACATGGAAGATATTGAAAAGCCACAATCAAAGGTACAGAAAAATATAAGGTATCCTCAACAGAATCCCCTGATTATCATTAGAACCAATAAAATCTGAATTTTTAATGAATTCAAACAACTCTATGAAGAGTTTTTTAATCACCAAACCCAATTATGCTTGCTAAATCATTAAAAAGGGACTTAGAATCATTACCAGCTATTACGAAAGATTTCTACTTAGCACTAACACATAGGAAAATAAAATACAGATTTACCAGTACGATTGGACTGATTGAGAAAGCAATTGATATACATTAATCAATAAGATTTAGCGCCATATCGATCAAATTGCAAAGACTCTGATTTACTATAATTAAAAATATAAATGTGACTTTATATGACGACGCGACGGTCAAGCGAAATCAACTGCTAATGCAAGGTTAGCACGTTCAACTCCAGGTACAGTTTAAAATTTCGTGACCGTCTTCCGTACTTCGGAGGACACGTAAATCCGTCGGTCCCCATATGCTAATGATTTGCCATCATAACAATAAAATAGGGTGCAGGCACATTGAAGGCAAGCCTTGCAAGCTAAAAGCTAATTCTCAAGGAACTAATTGAATGAATTAGTTAAAACACAGATCACAGTCTTTTAATAAGACGAAGTAAAAAAATATAAACATACCACAAGAACACATAATATATTCGTAATGTAAATATAGAAATGCCATACCTATATAAAAATATTTCGCGCAATGACTGCATATTCTGATATAAATAAAAATATGATATTTTTCCTTCGCTGATATTTTGTTAAAATGTCATGTCAAAAACGTACTTTCGGTTGGCAGTTTGACATTATTATATAGGTACATTAAGAAACTGAAGTGGGCTTCTAATACCCACTGTGAAGTTTTTGTTCAATTTATTAATTGTATGATTTAATAATCACACGAAATATTAAAGAACACTTTAGTCCTGTGATAAATACGATTTATTGCACTTCCATCCCGGTTATGAATTTTGAAATAAAAATTAATTTCGAATTTAAAATACATATACATATAATTAAAATTAATTAAAAATTAATTAATTATAATTAAAAACTAGAAAGCTTTTATAATATCGGTACATTATGTGAAATAATAATTGTTTATTTTTAATTTACTCCCTAAAAAAATAGAAGACTGAAGTAGTGCTCTACCATTTGAAAGAGCAAAAATGTAGTAGCTATGGATATGATAAATAGGTATTTATACAACTAGTTTGAAAAGGGCATGATTCTCGCACGCGCCGGACAATCTAACGCTAACGCCTCGTTGTGCAATCCATGCAAGTGCGAGAATATGCATTTTCACACGTGTTGCATACAAAATTTGATCTACAATGTATTTTTTCGAAAACAATGATTTTTAATTTACTTGTCATTTTCAAGTAGTTGAAAATGAAAGTTCAAAACCTACTTTTCAAAAAAGTAGGTTTTATCATACTGTAGTAGATAAAAAAATGTAATAGCATTTTAGATATAATATATTATTTGTAAATTTCATATAATTTTTACTTAAATTTTATTTTACCTGAAAAAAATTATAAATTGATCTTATTAAACCACAATAATAGTACGTAGGTACTGGAATATATTATGTAGTAATATTACAATATAACCTAATATTATAAATTGAAAATATTAAAAAAATTATTAAATTATAAAATTTTTCAAATTACCTATATTATAATAAGATTTATATTATTTGATATAGCGATTTGAAAAATTTTTTCTTATGACATTATATCTTTGCATATGATGGACAGTTTGAAATTACCTGTTATCTGATTTTTTTGAGAAACTTTTAGATTGTATTCTGAATAGAATAAGCATTGCCATTTCTTTTCTTATGTAAATATTGAAAACTAGAAAAAGTTAAATTATATTCAGTAATTGAATATTTATCCTTTTCAAGTCAAAAAGCCTTATCTGTAAAAATAGTTTTTTAAGCAAACCACCAACAATTCTCCTTAAAATAAATTATTACATTATAAAGGCACAAGTTTTGTGAGGTACATTTTGTATTAATAATGAAGTGCTGCTTTCTACACACAACTTTGTTCAGTATGACTTCAAATTAGGTAGTAAGGTAAAAATCTAACCTAATTTTATTTCACTTTGAAGTGCTTAATAGAATATACAAATTTAGCATTTAGTTCATTACAGTGGCTTGGTGTGAGCGCTGATTGAGCTACAGCGCGGACTTTCCTAATTCGAGGTCCGGAATGTACAGACACGATGTGATCTATTTTACCGAAAACCTCTGCCAATGAAAATTGACAAGAACAGGTGTTAAAATCTGAAATAACATTAAACGAATGTTATATAAAGAAAACTTAGCAGTTAGACAACTAGTTAACGAGTTAAGCTATAAATCCATTTAAAAAAAATAATACCTACTTAATAAATAATATTAAATTTGACGTTAATGGTAATATAACCTTAAATATGAACTTAGTAACTTAGGTTGATTCCGAGGTACCTTAACTGGGGTAAGGGATAAGCATACAAGCTAACTTTGCCCGAGTTTCTTACTTATAAATAGAACGTGGTATTATCCTTGTATTATTTAAGGTAGCCTTAACTTATTAGGTTAGATTCGTTAAGTTTTCCGCTCAATAGAAAGCGTCTAATACACCTAGTGTTAATTGTTAAGCTTTTTTCGAGACTAACCACATTTAAACAAATAAAAATATTCAAATAAATAATTATTTAAGAATAAAATAAACAAATATTATTGAGACAATTTCAACTCAAATTTAAAAAATATAAATTTCGCAAAGGCATCAATCAGTAATTTAACGTATCTGCACAGAAATGTAATATATTGGGCTCCAATCATCATAATAAGTCTTTTATTCTTAGTAGAATTTGACTGTCTCTACGAGACTTTAAATATCCATTTTTAGGTGGATTAATCCTTTTTTACATGACATTACAAACTATAGGTTCTTATCGGTTCTTGCGTCCAATACGACTTTTCTCCAACACTGTCTGTCTTCCGCTTTTCCTCTCCACTCATTGATCTTCATTTTTCTCAGGTTTTCAGTCACTTAGTCATACCATCTTAAGTTAGGGCTTCCTCTCGTTCGGTCCTCTGCGGGTTTCCATTCCGCGATTCTTGCACCCTCTTCTCCTCTCATTACGTGGCCAAGCCAACTTATTCTACTCGACTTGATTGTTCTTACTATGTCTTCGTTACCCATTGCTGCCAGTATTTCTTCGTTAGTTCTTGGTCTGTTTTGTTGATCATTATCCTTTACCGTGCCCAATATTTTTCTTAATATTCTTCTTTCAAATATTCTCATCTCTTCTTTTCTACTCATACATACTGTTTTCGCTGCATAGGTAATCACTGGGCGTATCAGGGTCTTGTAAACTTTTATCTTAGTTTTTCTGGATAAATGCTCATTTATCAGGAGTTTTCTGTTAGCGAATCATGCTCGGTTTCCCTGTTGTAGTCTTATTCTCAGTTCTTGTTGTCTCTCGTTTTTATTATTTATCTGGATTCCCAGGTAGTTAATCCCAGGTAGATCCGTGGAAATGCTATTGTATAATACAAAAAAAATAAATCATGCAATGAAAATTAGTTGCAAGCAGGCTTAAGCAATCTTACCACAAGTACTACAACATAAGTAAACTTTGTACTTGCCCGCTCCTAGATGGTAATATTGAATTTGAACCACCTTTGACCAGTTCCCATCTGTTGGCGAAGACACGAGCTCGGTTATTCTAATGATGGCATCCACGGCCCTGATGGTTGTGTTTAACCAAGGTTGAATCTAAAAGTACAAAGTTATTAGCAACGGCACCAATGGCACTGATCACCCCGGTTTCCTGTTCGACTATAAAAAAAATATATTAGCTTTCACGACCAGTTGGTTAACAGCAGTCCGACCGGTCTGTAATGAACAATATCGTGTTATTAATCAAAATTGCTACCGAAGTCTTCTTGAGATCCTTCGCTTTACACCAGCCTACGATCAGGATAACAATAAAATTGCCCTTCCATTTTCTTCAATCATCTAACAATCAATCTTCAAAATAATACTTCTGATATGAACGTACGATTATGTTAAATATTCGCTATTCTTTCTCTCTCTAATTAAACGTGAAACCTTTCGAGCCTTATCATTCACAACAAAGCGATGATGCTTAAATAAGCCTTTCAAAAAATACTATAGTTGATTTACCAGAAAACTTTGTCGAATTCTTCAATTCAAGTCAAAAATTATTTTTTGGAAAACTCGGACAGGTTGCTCATCTCGTCTCTCTCTGGTTCCCTACCTTACTGGTCCCTTATTAAATTTTACTGGTAAGGTGTACAGGGTAAAGTGTAAATATGGAGGCAAAACTTTCGAATGTTATTACAATTTGTTGATATTATACAAATACAGTCGACTCTCGATAATTTGAACACTCGTTAATTTGAATCTCTCGATAATTTGGTAATAATTAATGGTAATTTGAAATTCTTCTCTGGTCCTTCTCTGGTCCCTTGAGTTTCAATTTATCGAGAGTCGACGTACATTCTTTTCTGGATATATCAATAGAACTGATAAATCTTAACACATATGTACTTATATAAAAAAAACTCGTGGAACTGTCTACTAAGGAAATGCTCAAGATGGAATTTCATTCGCAGACGTTAGGTCCTTTCCGGATGCAGAATGAGAAAAAATACTCGAAGCTCGCAAGAGAAGCTATTTAAGTAATTTAAATATGATAGGCTTGGTAGACCACACTCTCAAATAGAAATAAAATATTTATCGAAGCGTTAGTTCCATTTGGTAACTTTCCCGTCAACGGTTAAGATCAAAACTAGAAATATAAATAGATTGGAATTTAACAGAAATTTTATTATTTGCGTTTCAAATAGAGTCACGATTTAATAAATTACTTAAAGAAAAACAGGAGAGGGGATTGAAGTTTTTTGGTTGTTTATTTAATAGGTCGTGACCCCCCTAAAATTTATTCGCGACTCCTTAACCTTTAACTACAGGCGCTATGATTTATAACACAAGTACTGATGTTTTTTAGAAATTTTTAAACAAATTTTTATTTCAGCTATATTGTTATATCATATAACTCATTAAAAAAATTAAAAACACTTAAGGCTGCCGTCCTGGCAGTGTTATATAATATGGGAAATTTGTCGAGATTGGGGACGCACTAGGTAAAAAAGTATGCACTTTTATGCAACCATTTTATGATCATTGTAAAGCTAAAACTTGGCCCTTGGATCTGATAAATGTTTAATTCCAATTAGAAATATTGAAATTTTTGCTGTGAAGATGCTCTATTTCACAGGGCAAAAATGTGACCGTGCAATAATTTTTATAATCATTACAGTTATAATTACAAACTTGAAAGTGTTTCACATCCAGAACAAATGCTTGACCTAATTTGAAAAAAAATTTGGTAGAATTATATGAATTTTTCTAGAAGATGCTGCGTCCGAAAATAATAATAATTTTTTCTTGTTTTGAACGATTTTTTTGAAAAGGGGAGCAGCAAGTGTTGGATCTCGGTTAAAATAGTTTGTCCATTCTATATCAGAATTATTTCTTACGGTTTATTGCTCATTTGTCTAATGGTATTTTCAATCGCCCACGCTTAGGACGGCAGCCTTAAAATATTTTAACAACATCCTCGAAATCATGAAAAGAAGAGCTTCCTAAAAATGGTCAGGGGGTTCTAATTTTTGGATATTTAAGGTTTGTGGTCCTAATAAAAACTCTGGGTTGGTAACTTCGGCGAGCGCCCGGAAGTGCCGCCATTTAAAAAAAATGGCGAAAACAAAATGTACAGAGAATAAAATTTACTACAACTTCTATCTAAGTAAGTTATTTTTCTCTAACTAATAAGTCTAATAGTTTGTTGCTGAGCGCCAGCATTGTTAAATAGAGCACATTTTTGAAAATTTCAATGACGTTCGATTTTGACCTGACTTAATAAAAATTTTTTTTACATATTTTTTATAATAATATATAGAGTATATATTAATAGACTTTATCATATAATGGACTCTTTTAGAGAGAGTAACCAAAAATTATTAAAAATTATTTCAATTCTACTATAAAAACGTTCAGCTTTCCGAATCTCTATAGGAAATTTGTCGATTTCAGGTGAATAAATTCGTGCTACTCCCGAAAATGTGATTTTATTCATTTCGAACGTAAATAATTAATAGTATTGTGTTTCACATTAACATTAATACCAACAGCACCTAAATTAAATTAAATAATTTTCAAATTTTGAAATTTAATTAAAAAGATAAAATCTTACGTAAGAAATTGTCTTGACCCCCCTACCCCCGAGTAAGAAAAAATAAGATGTCAGCTACCCCCCCCTCCCCCTAAACGTCTTACGTAATACATGAACGGCCCCTATACACAAGTACTGGCGTGGTGTATTCTATACACCACGCGCAACCACATAGAAATTAAAAGCAAATATCCAACTTATTTGTACAGCTATAACAACGAAATTGACTAGGGTTGTTCTGAACACCTCGATAATAGGTTAGGTGGATAGGTTAGATTAGATTAGGGCATTTAACACAAATGGCAGCTTCTCAAATGCAAGTGGTGTACTGAGTACACCAACGCCAGCAGTTAAAGGTTATAGAGTCGCTATCCACAGGTTAGAAACCGCTGAACTAAATGACGAAAATTTTATTCTCAGGAAACACTTGCTATAAAATAATCACAAATACGATTACTACAAAATTTTACCCTTCCAGCCTAAAAGTAAAAAACTACAATTTCTGGAAGCTATGGAAATTAATAAACTTAAATATTCATCTACTATATTAATAGTCAATTTGGCGTTAATAATTTGGCTAGGTTAGACATCTTCAATAAACAGTTATATTGTTTTCCCTTAAAGCATATAAATCAACTTTGCCCTCCCCAACCTTAGTTAAAATGTCCTAACTATCAAATTTATTTTGGGAAGAAAAACGGCTTTATGGAAATAATAAGTTACTATAACGTTCCCTTAATTATAAAAAAGTATCCAATACCTTTTGAATTTAAATCCAAAAAAATACAGGTAAATTATATATTATTTGTTTGAAATTAAATGGAAACGGTGTTGCAACATCTATAATAATCATTTTTATTGCAAAGACAAATTTGTAAGTTAGAACATTTTAACTAAGGACGGTAAAATAATAAATATTCGTTTAGTCTGAAAATACTCGCTAAGCAATATTTTAAAATAATATTTAAACATTTACTAGTCTAATTTTTCAGCGAAACATTATTACTTACTGTGAATTCCATTCGTGAAAATGTGTTGTTTTAGTTCTGAAAAGTGTTTTAGACACATTTTTGGTTGTTCTAAAATACACATACGAAAAAATTTCTTGGCTTGGCCCTCCGATGAACATCGACGCGCTGTGGATCAACCGTACCGAAAAACTCTTGACAAAAATTCTTATAACTGAAAAACTAACAAAAAACAAATGATAATAACTTAAACGTTGAAGCCCTTAAAGAAACTCTCATTAAAATTAAGAATTTCAAAATAATATTGAACTAAGGCTTTCAAATAGATAAGCACGGTAATGTTCTGAAACGTTAAGTTTATTTTTAAATTATATGTTTTGGTCGTCTAATATTCCAATAATGCATTGTTGCACTATTCAGATTTAAAGATGTAGTTTATTTTGAAATGCTTTCTGCTAACAATTTCAATTCAGACGGGTGCGTTAGCATAAATTGCAATAGATAGGATAAACTTTTGTATAAATATCACTTTGTAATCGACGTTTGTGACTCCTATGTGGTGAAAACGTTATACGAACTTCATATCCAGACGTATGATTTAAATCTGAAAAGTGATTGTACTCGTATCTTAAAATCCTTTACTATTGAAAATGCATTTTAATTTTTCAAATCACTTTAACCACACCAACCAATGTCCAAATGGATTGTTAGATTAATAAAGGTTGGGCAATAAATTATAGAACGTAACTTAAAAATTATTTTTATTACAGATTGGAGACACTCCTAATCCTGAACTGCGACTCATTACTAGTAGTTTTGATAAAGTAAAATACAAGGGTAAGTGATTTCTTGAGTACCTAGTAAATTTATGAAATGGCGCTTGCATGTTAAAATGAAGAATAAAAATGAAGGATATTTATAAGATTTTGTAATTAATTTTAATCACGCATGAAAAAAATCGTTAACTAAACTTCTATTAATAACATTATTTTTATACCGAGTGTTTACACGTATACAGTATTTCACATTAATTTTATTACTTAGGTACCATTTTGCTAACAAACGCTATTAATGTACAATATTTGATACCCAATCCGATATTGTAAAAAATAATGAAATTAGTGAAATTTGAATTTCAAATTTAATTATAATTACATTTTTAAAAGAATTTATGTTTTGTGGTATCTACATTCCGCATTAATATAAAATATTTTTTTGTTCGTGCCGCAAAAATTTCCAAGCAATAACTTTTCGTTCAGCCTGATGCAAAAATTAAATATTTCTAATAAATTACCTTATTAATTTTTAAACTGTGGTAAATTATACCCAATTTGGAAAAATGACAAGTAAATATATTATACATATCTACCTATGTAATATTATAAAATATCTGTATGTCTTCCAACTTAAGTGATGTAATAAAGAATAGATAAAGATTTTTAAAATAGGTTGAAAAATTTAAATTGTTATAATTTATTTTGAAGTTTATTGCTGTATTTTATCACTATTCTTTTAAAATTTTAAATTTAAAAATCGTTTAAACCTTCTCACCACTATTTTTAAAAATCAAATAACTAGTTGGCAGTTTTCTCCGTGTTATCATCAGGCGCATTATTCTTGCACTTTTATTGCATGTTTACAACTGCAATAAATGAATCGTTATAAAACATCGTGAAATGAAACAACAATTTTATTGCAAAAGTGAAAATTCCATTACTTTACTTTTTATTCTATTCAAAACTCAAAAACTGCAAAATGTCGTTAATGGTGGAGGATTATGATTGCCGGATGTACAAGTACTAGTTTTATGCATTACGTAGTGTTCATGGAGAGTTAGACAACGTGTTTTACGGAAATGAGTTTGATTCTACTATTATTGATCGAAATTATTAGTGCCGTTGTAATTCTGAAACAAATCCAAAAAATACTAATAGGAGGGGAGAGGGCTTGAAAAAGAAGGCGAAAACACTTTACAATTCGGCACTAAGGGTGGCTAAGGATATTGCAAAAATTCACCGGCTAAAGTGGGATTGCGCCACTGATTTTGGCAGTAAAACCAGAAGCATTAAAAGGTGCAAAAAATTTTACACCTTGAACCTCGAATTTATTGCAAAGGTAATAATTTTAGAATTTTATATTTATTGTTTTTAATAAACCAAGATAATGAAATGTAACTTTCATGCATATTTTTTTTAAATATTAATTGCGATAACGTTGTTTCATCCTCTTTGGAACTTATCAAGCAACCGCAATATTTAAAAAACTAAAGTTATAACACAATATTATAAATGTTTTAATTTATATTATAAATAAATTAATAAATTGATTTGAAAAAAAAGTTAGTAAAAACAATATTAATTAATTTGTTAAATGACCGCGTACTTACAGTTTAAAAAAAAAGATATTTAAAAAAGGCAGTAATTTCATGTCTTTCTCGCGTAAATGTGGTCACAAAAGAGAAGGTGAAAACATGAGGTTAACGTTAATAAGAAACTTGTTAACTCGATAACCACTAAAGGATAAATCCTGTAACATAGGTTGAATATAAAAAAAAGTCTAAATATTAATTTAAAAATAAAAACCTAGCAGTTAAACGTTTTTCCGGGATGGTATTGTATTAACCTGGATGGTATTAATCGTCTAATTTGAGCCCTACTCAAAATTACACACGGTAACAACCTCTTGAATTATTTCCAATTATTTCGGAAAACGAATCCAATATTACGACAATATTAAATGATCTTCCTGAAAAAGAATAATTCTTTTAGTTTCCAAAATTTTAGACCCTAGTATATAATTGTATCTATTTGACTACAAAAAAATATGCTGTTTTTAATTTTCTATCTTTTTCGAAGCCTCACATTAAAATTTTTTGGATGTAAAAATGAAATGTTTATAAAATTTTGTTGTGCCAACCCTTTCGTTTAAAAGTGCTACCGCTTTTCAAGCTATAAATTTTGTTATAGCTCGTGAGAAATTAATTCAAATTCCATTCACCACCAAATCTCAATGAATATTATCTGCCCTCCGTCTCTATAAGTTACTCAAAATATCTCCCAAAACAAAATTCCATCTGTCCGCCGTTCATATTTTAATCCTCTTAAAAAGAAACTAACCATGGGTACGATGCACCAACTTTCCCTAATTTTTGTTTATGTCTCAGAGCAAATTGATCTGGATATATCGTCGCAATATATTGTGAAAATGTTTATCATTTAAATAAAATGCAATTAGATTAAATGTTATAAATATGCAAGACACATTAAATATAACAAAACGTCTACGAAGTATTTTCCGAATTCCGAAGTATTGAATACATTATCTAAATACTAATATTTGTATTAATTCACGACAGTGTGTATCAGGTTTATTGGATGTATATTTAAAAATTGAGGCACTGTAAGCCGCCGGGGCCTTGTGAAATATATATCCCTTCTTAGATCAATACTAGAATATTTTGAAATTCTCAATTGAAAAGACTCGGTAATATATTTATGTTAGAAATCAAATGTTGAATATCATAGTTCAAATTATGATAATAAATATCTTAAAATAATTTAGTACATAGTATATTTAAATTTTTTATGAGATCTTATTTCGAGTTGAATTTTCTTTATCAAGTATTGACTAATTGTATTGACAGTCATACATCTTGAATCGTATCAAAATTTTAGTAGGTTTTCTTAATGTAAGAACTCCACCTTTGGGCATGATCAAGTACCACAGACCATAATTTGTTATTGTAAGAAAGGTATTTGATTAAATTTGATATAGCTTTGTTAATAAATAATAATTGTATGGAATAGTAAATTCAATAATATTGTTATTGTATGTGCTATAAGCAATTTGCACTGCCAGTAAAATATTGTCCTAAGTCGAGAATCTCAATTTTTCAAGTCACGAATTTAAAGTCTTATAACTTAAAATTAAAATAGAAAGTACTAATAATCATGATTAGTGAATTGCCGTGTTATGTTCTCTTTTCTCTGAAATTGACCCATGGCAGTATTTTTATAGATGCAGCATTATTAATTTTATAGACTTTTTAGTGACGTAACTCAGAATTTACAATTTTCGACTTCCAAGAGATACGAAGTTCGTTAAAGTAGAGAAAATTTGCATATTCCTACGTTGATCAATAGTCTAAATTTTATCTAACATTTTTAGTTTGCAGGATATGCTGGATATGCATATACTAATAGGCAAAATGGGCTATATATAGGTACTACTATTTAAAAATGTGAGAATTCAATATGATGCTCACATTTTAGACGTCATGAAAGATCCGATAGCATATTTGAATTCTTCATAAAGCAAATGCCTTAATAATATCAGGATTAAAAATACCTAACTTGGTCAGTTCTAAAGTTAAGAGAACGAAAATTACGATTCTTTATATATTTTAATATATTCAAAACTAAAAGGATATATTACATTTGTTTTCATATTATTGGTCAAAATAAAAATAAGCAAATTTTCTCTGAGGTAACAAACTATTGTTCCCTTAACATAACCAAGATCACCATGCTTAATGTCGAAAAACGGGTCACTACCATCGAATTAGCGGACCTGAATCTTTACACGAAAAAATGGAATCGAGTGCCGCGATCTGCGGCCTCGAAAATCAGCGTCTCACCTGGAATTTGCCTGGTTGCAAATTGAGTTGGAAATAAACAAATTAACCAATCAGGGATTTTTGAACGAACAAACTCTCTATTTTATAGTTTTAGATTTTGAAATTTTGAACGAAAAACAAACTTTCAATTTCATATTTCTAAATATAGATATTTTGGGACGTAATAAATTTGGGTTGCCAATAAATAAATCAACCAATCGGGGTTTTTGGGCCAACAAGCAAACTTTTATTTTTATATAATATAGAAGATAATTGGTGTAAAACGAATGGTTTTGTGCTGAATGTGTCAAAAACGTCACTCATATGCATTAAAACGAAAAATAATCCGATGCTTGAGGACATGTCAGCTTTGATTAGGTGGGATGGACTACCTTCGCGTCCACTGATTCTGTCAAGCTCCTGGGAATCAATGTTTAATTCAATTTGGCGTGAATACATGAATTGTATAGAAAGTTGTTTAGTGATTGCTATATCTCTTGGGACAGCTTAGACATCAGGCAACAGTAATAATTTTAAAAAACACATAGGTTTTACAATATTTCAGATAAATATTTCTAGTCAAAATTTTTTATGGGTTTTTGCTTTGGAGGATTTCCCCGCAATTTTGAGACGTATTTATTGTGTATTAAAACATGTGATTAGGCTAATGTGCGGTGTCAGATGTGATTATCACTGTAGACCATTATTTATTGATATATTTATATTGTTGTTGTCTATGCAAAATGTAATCATGGTGACATTCGAACGACACTTGTAATTAAAAATTAAGTGCCTCGACAACGGATTTAATTATAATACTCGTAGTGTGGAGCCCTAGATGTGCTATGTATTGCTCTGATATTTGATAAAAGTTTAAATTTAAATTATTGAAAATTAAATTTTATTTGAGCTGTATTGTATAAATTTTTGTACATAAAAATTCAGTCATGTTTAAATTTTGAAACTTATAAATTATTACTATTAAACGCCACAATTTTCTTAACTTAATTAAAATTAAAATCCTCAAACTGAATTCTTGAAAGTTGTTACAAAAATACTAAGATCAATATTCGCGAATTTTATACCTGCAGGTTTTTTTTTATTATTTTTAATTGTTCTTACGAAAACCTGCAATTTTTCTTTTAACGTGTTATTTTTGAAAAGCTTTATTTTACAATTAGTGCCCAGATGTCCATAAAATCCAAATTGTAGCGTCTTCAAACTTGGCTTCTTTCACTTATTGACCATAAATTTCATAAAATATCTTCTTATTATTATTTTTTCACTGCTTAACTTTTAATATGTTATTTTAGTTTTATTCCTACAAACACATTTCCTTTAACTTATTACTTCTTAATTTATAAAACCCCATAAATACTACCCCTCTTAATTATTAATTGCCGTCAATTTTTAAACATTAAACATTCTGCATTTTTATTATACGTCCTCTCATGTCGAGTCTCATACCATAAAAGGGAAGACTCTTACTCTTCATACGCCTTCTTTCTTCCTCCAACTTCTTTCTGTAGAAAAGTATTTTTATTACAAATATTATTACTAATACTGGGCTCAAGATACTATGGAATTTCAATATAGCAATCTTCGAATTAACGAAATTCTCGATTTTACAAATTGTTTTGTTATAAAAACTAAATAAATTTTTATCATTTTTATCTCATGCTAACGAAATAAATTTCAATACAATGGATTATTTTCAGATTTATTTTGGCAATTTTGGCACAGAAAATAGAATAACTATCGATTTTTGTATGTGCATTTTTGTATTGTATTTTTGTCTATAAATTTCTGAGCATCCGTGCAAAACTCATAGAATTTATACATGAGTTTTATTACGAAACAAGTATTTTTTTTCTTCTTGCTTACATTTATTATAAAAAATACATTAATTTAGGCGGCGTCGGCGAATGACAGACGGCTGTATGTCAGTTGCATGTTGTTGCTCGAGCGGAACTTCCTCTTCGTTTGTTCGCAAACCTCCAGATCACCATCAAGGTCGTCATCTTCCTTGTATCCAATGCTATACTACAACCATTTGCAATACAGTCTCCACAGATATTAGAAGTACTGTACCTTGTATGACGTAGCAAGACACTAATTTCAACAGCTGTTCTAGAGCTGGTGTCCAGAGACTGGTCACTGGAAAAAGCAGTCTATGTTCACTTTTTTAACCTCAGTAAGCAAGGGACAGAGTCATTCCTCGTCACGGAGGTAATGTTGCCACGCTGATGCTTGACGTAGTGAAGCAAGATCGAGGTCTCTGTAATAGGATGCCAACAATTGTTCTTTGATAGACTTCAGGGTGTTGTTTGTGAAGTACTTCTACCGTGATTGCTGGATAACAGACAAATTAAAATGCTTCTTCTGTTTCAACGATACTTGACGGTATAATCGAGACAGAATTGCTATCGAAAAGATCCTGGAATTGCTGCGCCTACACCATTACTCTTTTTCTGTCAGTTTCTACTGACAAAGTAGGTAGTAATAAAGTCAATTGGAACCGGACATAGTATAAAGTATAAAGAAAGATTCCCGTTTAGTGAAATCCATCTAAAAAGGAAGAACATGTTACACTTGCAAGTGCTACCAGAGGGATGATTGTGAAAGACTAATAAGTAAATCTGAAGTTAGTACAATTATGCTTAAACCGTCACTTTAGCCAAGCCGTGCAAATTGAAGTCAAAGATCTGCTCTAACATATTTTCAACCTGCATGCCATGACTGCACATTCCAGTGTTTCAGAACAGTTGCTGAACCAGTTGATAACAAATTAGTTCTTTTTAGAACCTAAATATTTTGGAATGACTGCTTGTTATTATTTTTATGTACATCTAATTTTTAAAGTTCAACTTGAAAAAATATCCCTAAGCGCGAGAGATCCGAAATACGACAGATCTTTAAAAAAACGTATCTTGATTTTTACGGTAAACTTGCAAAAATGTATGTAATTTAATTTAAAATATAATAATTTACACGTAAAGTGAACGATGAACTTCTGAGGTAAAATTTTTCTAAGTATTAGAGTATCGGAAAGCACACGGATTGTCAACAGAATGCGTGACGTAATCCGCGCAAATCGGCTTCAAGCTTCTGATTGGTTGAGCTCTTTAAAATTAACAATTTTCAATCAACTTCAAAGGTTATTTTTGAGGGGTAAACCTGAATATGCTGCAATTTTTTTTGATATTTCTACTATATAAACCTTCAGCTTTCCGAATATCTATAGGGAATTTTCAAAATCCGGGTACCATTTACGTGCTCTTCCCGCTAGAACATATTTATATTATTATTTAATTTTTAAGATTTCTCAAAATAAGTTAGAGTCTTTTTAAAGGTTTGGAATTTATACATTGCTTTATGTACAACGACGCTTCTATGAATTAAATCGACAACGAGTAATATATTGGCAATTATTTACACTACTCGATAGTATTCTCATTCTCGAACCAGCTATATACCATTAGAAAGTCACATTGACGGCTTTATTGGACATTATCGCAATAATTAATCTAAAGGTTTTGTTGTATAGCTAAATAAGATCATTGCATTATTGTACTATCAATTATAACAACGCCGTCAAAACTCCCATAAAGTGTTTACATTATTTAACGACTTACCTATGATTAGAAAAGAACGATACAAGATAAAAACCGAAAATTAAAGCTTTTATTATTTTTCTCGTGCATAATTCATTAAGAACTGTATTGAGGAAATTCAAATTGAATCAAGATCTACTATCTGCTATTTACTTATCGTAATAACTTTTTGATCTATTGCTTTTCCACACCACATTAAATATGCGTTCTTAATAATTTTCAAATTTTACGAGGTAGGTTATTAACATGAAATACTTTTAGCAACGCAAATTGCATGCATACCATAACCTCATTAATTTGTT
Organism: Podabrus alpinus; assembly: GCA_932274525.1. Taxonomy (NCBI): domain Eukaryota; kingdom Metazoa; phylum Arthropoda; class Insecta; order Coleoptera; family Cantharidae; genus Podabrus; species Podabrus alpinus. The sequence goes on along the minus strand of OW026457.1, from coordinate 57,303,333 downwards.
CTATGCTAAATATGAAAATGTTAAAAAAAACGATATTTTGTCGGGTAAGAAATTTTTAATTGCGATCGCATTTTTGGGTTGTGTTGTCTTTTTTTCATTTAATCTTAATCTTCTCCATACCCTACTGCGTCTTTAGCTGGCCTTCCGCGTTTTCTTCTAAGACAGTACTGCATTTCTTTCATGACCACACCACCTTATTGCTTAGCTTCTATTGTGCCAATAAGTGATAGGCATCTCTTTTATTTCTGACATGCGACACAACATTTCCGAAGCTGTAAGTATGTTTTTAATTCGTGTGTTTACGACATCATTATGATGCTATAACGTCATGTATTGGTATGACGTGATACCAATACATTGCGCCGGATCGTCTGGTAATATTTCATGTAGTATTAACAAGTTGACCATTTCGTTCAATACATATTAAATATAAATTTCTAGTATGAGAACTTAAGGAAAATGTAATATCTACACTTAAGTTTGAAAAACTGTAGTTACCATTTTGATGGTATTCAATATAAAAGCTTTCACGATAAGAACAACAAAAAAGTTTTAAAAAAAATTAATAAACAAATTTGAAAATGTACCACAGGTATGAAAAATAGTAATAAGGTTAGTAAACCTGATTTATAGTGGTTGGAGAAAATTATACATTTACTTGATCACAGCGGTCACGCTATTTATGTGGTAAAGCGAGTCGCGTTATTTATGACACGACATTTTCGAACATTTGCGTGTCGTTTTCTTTTTCCATAATGAAATATATCTAGTACGTCCCGTTTTGTGATTGAAGTGCGTGTTGGATTGCCATAATTTCCTATTAAAAACCCATTAGTTATATCATTTTTCTTAACAAGCTTAAGCGTGACTCTGGCACGTGCTTAACACAAAACAATTTTAACGTCTTCACCTTCAACCACTTGAGAACAACATACCATCATCGCATTGAAAGTTTTTGATTAACTTGAACTTGACGATAATAATAATTGTGCGTATTTTTTAGAGTGCACATTTTATTTACTGATTTCAGAAGTGGGATGGATTGTTGATCGTAAAAATTGTATATCTCTTGTTAAAGGGTTTTGTATTAGGATTTGATAAATGTGAAAGCATTACATTATATTTATTTTTTAATTCCCGGCATTTTGTTCATTTTCGAAATACACAAACTGAGCTGTATTCTATAAATACAGCTGCGTTTTCTCATACCAGTTTGCTAGAGATACAATACTAACAAGTGGACATAACACAAATCTCGATTTGCTTTTTATCAGAACGGAGGTAAACAGAAAATGTCTAACAAAAATTATACGCTGCATATTTTTTTTCTGTTTTGTATCACGTCTGAATTTCTTTAGTAAACATTGCTTGACTTTTTATGTTTGCGTGTCGTTTAGAAAGCCATGAAAAATGGTGTCGAATTCCGGAGTGAGGTTGTTTATTGGGCAACTAAGAGCACAACTATCTCCTCTTGCAATAGCATGATTTACGATTGCGATATACCACCGCCAGGATATCAGACACAATTTATTGCGGTCGCTGCTAAATAAACCACAATTTAATTACCTAAAAACATTGAAATTAATTAAAACGTTTCTATGCTAACTATCATTACTTCATTTTCACATTTTAAACTAATTCGCGTTTGTGACAACATCATAAAATTTACAATATCCGAATCTAAATAATTTTGGTTTATCCTTTAATTAAAACAAAATAAACTTTAATTATTTATTTGCGCGATGTGGTCAATACATGAATTTGCCTTTAAAGCTATAAAATTTAAATTTTTGTTTTCCCTACTAATAGGACGAAAAAATGGCATCGTTTGCACTTTCTATTGGATGATTTGTTTCCGATTTTTCCATTTTGTTAATAAAAAAATTACAATTATTACAAAAAAAATGAAATTACTTTAAGCGCTTAAAAGATTAAAAAGGTTGTTTTCGTTTCCCATTATAACGCATTTTGTTTTCTTCTAGTCATTTACACCCTTATTTATATTATATTTTTACCAGAAAAGAAAATTTCTAACTTTACTTTAAATATAGCACTTAAATATCCTCTTCATAAATCAGAGAAATATGGTACTGCGCTTTTCGTCTTTCTGCATTGTGATTTTACAGTAGAAGAGTCGACATTTGACTCTAAAATGTATTTCAAAATAGAAATAAATAAAAGGATAATCGTTAACATTATGGTTTAAGGACAAAATATTTTGTCTGTGCCATGATGCTCTGCGGTTGATATGAATATGTGACTATTTAATAGTAGTTTGTCAAGACTTTATTTGCATAATAATAATACTCATTCATACCAACAAAGTGTAGACTTGACTGAAAAACGTTATATTAATTTTGAATTTAAAAAATGAAATACACCTATTCAAGCAGCAGTAAAACAAAAGTGGTCATAAAACCGTAATTACATTTGCAAATGTTCGGTGCTAATACTACCAGTTACACGAGTTAGTTACTGTTGTGGCATCACTTAATAGATATCGTATAGTTTTAGTTACGAATAATTAATACTGAAATTAAACTTTTTCATGCGTGTAATGAACATGTTCGTGACACCCAGTAAAATACTGTCGTAAATCAAAAATTGTAAATTCTGAGTTACGTCACTAACATATCTATAAAATAATGCTGCATCTTAAAATTCCATGATTAGTAGTTTCTATTTTATTTTCAAGTTACAAGCCTATCAAGTCATGTCCTGAAAAATAACGATATTCGACTTACTACAACAGTGTTTACTGGATGTGCGATACGAAATGTTAATTTTCGTAATATTAAACATAATAATTACCAATGCGAATATTGAAATACAGTAGAACCCCTGTTATCCGAGTCTTGATCAACAATATTTCATGTTATTTGACGTACCAATATAAAAATTGCTTTATTTAAGTCTTAGCGATTCCGTGAACAACTGGGCTCTATAAATTCAAAATACGGATAAACTTTGATGACATGCTACTAAATTTGTCACGTTACCATAGCAACAGTATGTCCAGAAATATTGAAAAAATTTAATTCCGCAGGGGTACATCAGGGAAAGAAGGCGATCAACCACTGTAAAATTGAAATTCAGGTTTCATTGACTTCTTAAAACTATTATTTGTTGGTATTATTATCGATATTATTATCAACTTTCTAAATTTTTTAAACAAATTCTAAATTTTACTTTTGAAATCACTTTAGTGTTTATTTTTTAATTCTTAATAAATCGAGTGCTTTTCGTCTCCAGAGAAAAATCAAGATTACAGTTGGACTCAAATAAATTGGCACCTGCGCCATTAGTAAAAGTAGTATGAATTAAGCTTAAAATTACTAATCAAATAAGTGCACTTTAAAATGCATCTATTTTTTACATTTTAATATAACTTTTTCTCTTTACTACAATTTCAATTATCTGTCAATATCATAGTGTTGATTTATATAATAATAATTATTATAAGGGAAATAACAATGATGAAATAACAATTTACTGATTATTAAATAAAACTGAAAGAGCTAAATAAAGATTGGAGAATCTGTTGAAGATGCGATAAGCCCTGTATTGGAAAGATCCTTCAAACTTCGCTGTCTTGTATATAGGCACCGATAGGGTTCCACCATTGCGAAGATTCCGATTATGGCATTCGTATCTTAAATTTAGGAAGCTCTGCAGGTAACTTGGGAGACCAGATTTACAGATTCCATAGAGCAGCAGAGCGAACTGCATTTCACAGCGAGATTCGATCTATCACTTCGATAGCGATTGATGTTAAATGCGTTTTGGAGAACTTACAATTTGTTCTTTAAAGCGCCCGTTAGATAGTCATAGTACACGGTGGAGTAGTAATCGGTGTGACACAATACCAGACTTTGAACTACATTCGACTTGACGTGCGGTGGAAGAAGATGTTTAAACCTATGCAGGGACTTATAACAGTCACATATAACGCCAACGTTGTTAGTCTTCCCACTAAAGTTAATCACAGGGTGTCTTTTCTTAAACAGAAATTCGTAACGTAGGGGCTAATTTACTTGGTTCTAACTTTACTCATGTCCAATTTCACGAACGTTGATTAACTTTAACTTATGTTAAATACTATAATCATCGTAGAAACAATTAAAATCATTGTATTTCATTAGAGATTAGTTAATTATACTTGAGTCATAGATTAAATCCTTAAACTTCCTTCACAGTTCCTAAAACTGGCCATTAAGGCTTGGTCATATTCGTTTTCAACCAAAAGCCTGAACCAAAACAACGCCATTGCAAATATCGCCTTATAGACGAATTTATTTAATTTTAATATATAAATTTTCATTACCAACAATTAGAGTTTTATTGAGGAAAGTTTTGGAGCAGATTGGTACATCTTCGAGGAGAAGTAGTAAAGGAGAATCTACATTACCAGGATATCTAACCCCTCAACATCAAATCTCTCTCTTGTCGAAATAAACAAGGGGATCCAGTTACAATGGTGGCAGCGGTGGGATTAGCGATTTACCATTCTTCGTTGCATCTATTGCATTTTCTTTACATTTTTTTCACGAGATTTTCTCTTGATCATTTGATACTGACGTGTATAATAATTTATGTGCAGCTGCATGGTATTCCATACCCCCAGATCCCGCCGGTCTCTAAAACTATGGTGTACAGATAGGAGCTTCATACAATATTGTTAATTTATTTTACAGTTTTGCGTTAACCGACTCGAACCTCTAAAAGCAATCTTCCCGTTCAATATAAATTTCGCTTTATCTGACCCTCACTAATTACTCAATAATATTTTTTTTTAATCGACGCTTTCTCTGCGGTTTTGATCTGACCAATGAGATGAGGATGTCATTAGACAGTTTCATAATTTTTATTTTAAGAAATTTCTACCCAATCTGAGTTTTCGATTATCCTAGGTACATCCTCTCCTCATTAAATGGAATAATTGGTGTACTTTATATTGCTTACTGTATATATTCAAGCAAAAGTGAAACAAAATTGGTTATAAAAGCATCATTACATTAAAAAATGTATGTAAATATAGTAGTAATAGTGGTAATAAATAATAATAATAATCTTTATTAGGTTACTAAGTACAAAATTAATTTACATTAGTCCTAAATGGTGGAGATTAGCAGTTGCTGGTTTTCATCTCAACTCAATTTGGAAGAATTCGTCCACATCATATTCTTATAGTTGATTGTGCATTGTAATATAATTTATAAACATAGTTAACATAATGACGAGGTTTATAATGATGACCGTTTGGCCGTTTACTATATAAATCATTTATTTGTTCGGGTTGGGAGCTTAACGCGTTTTTGATACCAATACCAAGACTTTCTTACTTCCGTTTAGTAATTTGACGGTTACAGCGCAACATAAATGCAACCAAAACATATCACTACTGCTCACAAATTAAATTTAATTTTCATAACACAATTCGACTTGAAACTTCTCAAATTGTAAGCGTTAACTCTCATTGTCCAAATCAAATGGCAAAATTTAACCGTTATAAGCCTTACCGTCAAATGGTTGTTTGGTGGAATTACAGTTCATTTATTGCTTTACGACTTATACAACAAAATATGAGTAGTGATAATATGAAAGCAGCAGAATGAAATTAAAATTTTAATAATACCAAACTTAAAATTACTTATAAGTACGAAAATCAAAATATACTAAAACAGAAGTGGTCATAAAACAATAATAACATTTGAAATATAATATGCACTGAACTTATTAGTATTTTTACTGGTTACTATATTGTGTCATCAGTTAATAGAAAATTTGCAGTTTTATTGTGTTATTATAGTATAGTAACGAGATTTCGGAAAATGTCATGTAAACCACCTTTCTTTGTCATAATAAAACCATTAATTCAGCTAAATTTTTTTGCCTTGGTGCTTTTATTGTTTAAATACTCGCAAAATATGGGTAGAGATGTAGAGAATATGCGTCTTCTTCTTAGTCGTGTTGTTCGTTTCCGAACGTCGTGACCCATCTCTTTCTATGCATGTGATGTGCGTTCTAAGTGTTTTCACATACATAGAGGACCTACTTGTTTAACGTGGGCTCCGAACCACGGGAAGTGTAATACACTTCATGTTGAGATGGGCGCTCTTGGCAAATTACCTCGGTGGTTTGCCGCTGCCTTCCGAGGAAAGACGGCCAGAATAAAGTTCTTACCCTGCCCGGATTCGATCCGAGCGTTTCGCATTAGCAGTAGACGCACTTAACTACCAAAGCTATGACCATCTCTGAGAATATGCGTAGAGATTCTTTAATAATACATAACTAAACATTAACAAACTCAAAATATACTTACTCAAACTACTAAAACGAAAGTGATCATGAAACAACGATACATTCTGAAAATGTAGGGCGCTACTTACTCTAGTTACTATTGTGACATACCTACACCAAAAGAAATCTTGGAGTTTTATTGTTTAATATAGAATAATTTATTCTTAAATCACACTTGCTCTGTTATTATTACATATTATTCTGTTACTGCTTTATAACTCGCAAAATATGGATAGAAGTGCATTCTCAATTTATACGTTTATTGAGAGTACTATAAAATCATGACGCGTATATGTATAACGTTATTTTTCGTAATATACTACTAAACTTATAACAATACGAAAATCAAAATAAACTCCAACTACTGAAACAAAAGTGGTAATAAAACCATAATTATATTTGAAAATGTATGATACTAAAACCTTTGATATGTAGTTCAGCTGCTTGCATTTTAATAACAATAAAAAAGAATCTCAAGAGTGTACTAATAAGACGAAATAGTTTATAATTTGCTACATATGATACTAAATGTTGACTTTAATTTCTAAAGAACGAGAACGGATTCCAAACCGAAAGAGCATACAGAAATTACAATATATCGTGAATGATGCAAATAATAATTATTCTTAAGGGAATAAAATATTAGTGCTTTAATAGATTATTTTCGGACAAGGAAAATATTCAACTGCATTATGAAATAATTAATTATTTAGGCATCATCAGTTAACGGCAATGTTTTACTTACCCACAATTAAAATTATATGCTACATCTCTACTGTTGAGAAGATAAAATATATTAAAAGAAGAAAAATTTAAATACCCTACGGTACATTACAACGTACGATGTAGTTCAAATATCAAATTATATTTTGCCAAAATTTTATTTGTTTTAATAAGGTTACCTATTATGAAAACAAGTTTTTATAAATTTTCTTGCATTAATTACCTACTCTCATCAGAAGTTTGCATGCGATGTTGATGGAAATTAATTAAACCGATACATCTATTTACTACGGTCTGCTAGCATAAAACAAAGAAGTTATTAAAGATTCTCTGTTGTAATGGTTGTACTTCGATGCCTAGTTTTGGGTGTGCTTTTTGTTTAATGACAATATTTCCGGTTATGGAACCGGTTTGATTTTGATAAGCGGATATGATACATTTTAGTAACGAACCCGAAATCTGATCAACTTCATGTTTTACTTTATTAATTAAAAAGATTCCAATGTTTTATTCACAATTTTTCTGTGAACTTGGCTCTGGTCATAAATTTACGGAAATGTAACCACGTGCATTTAGACGTTTCGATTGGTATTTGTCAAATTCATATTAAAATTAACTTTAATTATTTTTGCATAAGCTTTCAGCATTGTTCATTTATTTAAATACATCTGATGATGGTAATAAACATCGCTGAAAGCTTGTACAAAAGTTATTTTGATTTACTGTTTAATTAGCTAGTTCATTTTTAAAATTTATTTTTAATGGCAGAGTATGATAATAGTAATTTTATTCAATATAATAAAAGTTACATGAAACGTCCAACAACAAGATCCAATTACATAAATTAAGCTAACATTCTCCAAAATTAAAACAAATTGGGTGGAAAGATACTATTAAATAACTTTGGACACCAGTAATCCAGTGATAGATGGCCAACAAGTGTAGCCAATTTCTAGTATTATATGAGTGAAAACCACCATTGTAGTAAACTTCACATCTTTTTTTACATGAACTGCGCAGGCATATATGACAACAAACACCACACAGTCAAGATACACTCACTAACATAACCAACCCTACAGCTTCCACAGAGAACTCTAATTGTCTGCTTTCAAATCACGCGTATCTTTTCTGCTTCAGAGAATGATCCCCAAAAGAGAACTCCACAGGATACAATGCAATTTTGCAACTTAGTGAAGTAGACAGTCGCTGCAAGATTTTTATAGCATAGACAACTGATGACAGCCTCACATACAACCCCATTCGAAGTGGGTAGAACAATTTAGCTTATTGTATTACAATAAGAAATTGAGTCATAACAGTTGAAGGACAAGTGCGCGGGTGTTCATGAACTAGTAACTAGGTTATCATTTGCGGATTTTCATGGGCAGTCGATCGAGAGAGTCGATTCACAATAGAGTCATCGCCTTAGTTTATTTGAATTTTATATGTAATACTTTTTGTAATTTAAGCTCTGTTTTGAAATAAAGTAAACTGTTGAAAAGCCAATAGGTTGTGGGCGAAGAACACTTCCACTGCTCTAAATACAAAAAGTAATAAGAAGTATATAAGAAGTATATAAAAGTAACAGAGACGGAAAAGAATGTTCAAGTGGTCAAAAAGGACTTTAAAAAGGTTACTCCTGTCATTCCTGTGTTAGTGCTAAAGAACTTGTTAATGAAACCCAACCCCTCTATAGCGGAACATATTGCAAACATAAAATTACTAGCTGAAAGAATCGGGTTGGCAGGAGGTACGTCACCGATTGGAATAGAACTAGTAACAAAGATATTGTATTTCCTTGTACCAAGAAAATTTTAAATGGTAAAGGCCATGTGGACGCTAGTCGATGATAATAAACGAACAAGTGTCGACGAATTGAAATAAGTGTTGCAGGCGGAAGACACGCGTCTGAACAGAGAAGATGCCGATGAAAGCGACAAAGACGGCATTTAAGAAACGAAGTGCCAAGTAAGAAAAGTCTTGTGTTATTCTTCTTGTGGATTATTCTTGTGGATGCAGAAACCACTTAGTAGCCAAATGTCTGAAAATGAAAAACTCGTCAGCGAGTGGAAGTAAGAAGAAAGATAAGTAGACGTCTTTCAAGTGCTTCAATTGTAGTGGGGGAGGTCATCTAGCACGAAAATGTGCGTCACCGAGTTAAAAATGCGGTTTCGGCTTCGGTTGCTGAACTGGTAGCATTGCAAGGAAATGCTGTCATGAACGAAAATGATGTTAGTGCTATAAATAAACGTGCGTGTTTTATAGCTGACACGGTCACCAATTTTCATATTACGGGTCGTGTGGATATGCTTTCATCCTTGAAAGAATATTCTAATATAACAGTGCATTCTTTCGGCGATGATCAAAGAAGTGTTGAGCGGGAGGCACATTCAAGCCAGGTTAAAATATTTAAAGAAGACATTAGTGATGACCCCAAATGTACGTTGGAAGATAAAATAGACGTAGAGGAAAATAAAGACATCAACAAGGAAGACGTAACTGCGACCTTTGAACTTGAAGAAGTGAACTTGGAAGAAGTATTGAACAGACATTGACGAAGTCGACACGCAAGATAAATCCACGGAATTCGCGATCGAGGTGAAATTAATCCTGTCGAATGTCTAAATTACGCAAATATGGCAGAAATGATTCAAATAGAAAGCAACATTGCTATCAATGGTGAACCAAGAAACGTTGAAGAGGCATTCATTGCAAGAGCCTAACTAGAAAGAATGGAAAGAAGGAATCGAAGAAGAATTGAAATCGCATCGTTTACACGGAATGTGGCGCGCAGAATATAAACCGAGATGTTGGAATAATAAATTTAAGACATTTCTCGAACGATTTAATTTCAAGGCAACAACTGCAGACGAATCGGTGTTCTATGGGAAATTTAAAAATAGGTTAGTAGGATCATTGGCGTACGCTAAGATGGTTACGCGTCCTGACCTAGCCTATTCTGTGCACCAAGTTAGCCGTTATGTAGAAGATTCAGGTATTGAATATTGGGAAGCGGTGCAGAGAATCTTCAGATACTTGAAGAAAACATAAAATCTCGGAATATTACGAAAACACGGGTGGCATACAGTGATAGTGATCAGTTCTCGGTTACTGTCATAATATTTTTGCTTTTCTTAGTTAGATCTTCAGTACTATTGCTCTCGATTACATAAGTGCTGTCATCTGCAAAAGGGCAAGGTCCATTACAAGGAACGTTCCGCAGCAAATCATCTATATAATTAAAGAATAAAATCGGCTCAAGAACTGAACCCTGAGGTACACCATCAGTACACTCGTCAACGTTGACATCTCGCCCCTCCATGCTAGTTTTTACCTATTAAGAACATACGCTTTATTTACAGTAAGATTTAACTTCATTGTAAAAACATGTAATATGTTGGTAATACCAATCACAGTTACCAACATAATAATTACCACACAGATCTCTGTTCTTAACAGAGCCATCTCTAAAACAACAATTTTAATAACGAATAGAATGAATAATTTAATTATTAATATTATTATTTTAATTTTAAAGCACCCATTCGTAAATGTACAGAAATGTTCATGCAAGATAGATTCGAAGAATAAGTAATTTATGAAAACTACCAAAATGTTGGTAAATTTAATACAATTTTAAACTCTAAAATGTAATTTGATTTTATTAAATTTATAAAGTGGATTTACATTTTAACATTGTAAATTTTATGTTAACACGTAACGTTTTACATATTCTAGATTTCACTTCTGTTGTGAGTACAATTTATGAATGCATTGTATCCAAAATATTTAAAATTCAACTAAATGGTATATTTTTATTAAAATACCGCAGATTCAGACATAAAAAGAAAATTTTATTATATTTATTATTACCTAGGATTACAAAAACTGTTGTAAACTAGTGTGTATAACAGGCAATTAGAAAATAAAGTTTTAAATTGGAATGTAACTTTAGGGTATGTGGAAATATAACAGCTGAACGAAACCCGCATAAAAATCACTTTTATTTACATTACTTTTTCAATAATTATATTTTACTTTAAGCACATTCAACCATAATGAAAAGTAAATAAAAGGCGTAGAATTACGGTATACCTAAAGCAAAAGTGTTTAGCCATAGGCCTGCATTACACTCTCTTAGCATTTCTATTTTTTATGCATGGACCTTAACCGATACCTTTCTTGCTCATGTTTTAATTACGTCTAAATGTAAAAGAAATTAAAAATTTAGTGGTAAATCTGGTTCACGACGTACCCATATTTTAACTTTTAATAATATATAAATTTCCTTAATAAGCGCATTGACCTGTAAAATATCAAATCTTAAATCCGAAGAAAAATCTCTAAGGCTTAAGTCTCCGTGTCAAAACACTCCTGTTGGTAACTAATTTTGTAACTTCGTTAATGACACCCAACATAAGAAAATATTAAAAAGTTTTCTATGAATAAAGTTTTGTTTAAAATTACTTTAATGATATTTGTAATTTAAAATTTGGTTTAAAAATCCTAAATAAATTATAAATGATTTAATCAGGGTCGGATTACGGCATCTTTTGAATTATCATTATTTAAATTAATCATTTTCTGTCCAATAATAGTAAAATACTTATTGTATTTTATACTTACTGTATATTCAGAGTAACTTCAATACTTTACATCTACGGAAATTCGAAAATTCTGAAATACGATATATACCTTATAAACATAATATATTAATGCCTTTCTAGTTATTTAACACAAAGAGGATCATAATAGTGAAATACTGTTGAGAATTCCGTCATAGTGAGCTACAAAGTAGATATAAGTTTCTACAACCTACACAGCACCAACAACAATAAAGCACCAGAGCCGTATTCAGAATCAGTGGCAATTGAAAATCTAACATGAAAAATTAGAATATTGTAAACTATTGTTTCTAAACTAAGTTTTTAAATAAATAAAATAGATTAAAAATTAAACCCCTTAATTAATAAATTTCTTAAAATTTATAAACCAAAAAAAAACATTAAATAGTAAATTACATGGATACAAATTCCAATCCTAAACTTCTAGAATTCTTAACAAACACTTTCAAACAAACACATCACATCCGCGAATTGGTTATTACTTCTAACCGCTCCTCCTGCAAGAGTAAAACAAAACATACCCGCTTGTCGAACGACGTGTATCGACCATGATCACTATCACTGTATGCCACTAAATCAAGAGAACCCGTGTTTTTGTAAAATATCCCAAGATTTTCTGTTTTCTTCAGGTATCTTATAATTATCCGCACCGCTTCCCAATGTTCAATACCAGGATCTTCTACATAACGGCTCACTAGATTCACTTAATAGGCTAGATCAGGACGCGTAACCATCGTAGCGTACACCAATGATCCTACTGCCTCCCTATACGGAATGTTCGTCATTTTTATCCTTTTATCCAGCTAGTGAATTATTTATTATGTTTATAACCGCCTTTTCCACTAACCTCTCGAAATTCAGTCGCAATCAAGTCGCTTAAGAGGGCTTCTAGTGTAAATAAAATAATTAGAAAATCAACTAGCAAGAAATAGTAGGCACTGCATTATTTTACATTTTAGGCAAGCAACAATTTTAGTGTTCGAATGAACCTCCCCCCCCCCCCCCTAAAAGGTCACCTAAAATCTCAATTTTTAATTTATAATACAAAATAAAATTTCATTTATTTAAAATCAAGCGCATTTCGACTGTAGAATTTATTTATCATTATTATTTCGGAAATGGCTAATTTTAAAAACTGTATTTTGTAGAGAATTTTATGCTATTCACTTTCGATCTGATAAGATTTTCCGTAAAGCGGTTATTAAGCTAGTTATAAGCGAAAAACTATTTTAGGGTGACTAAAATTCTCAAATAGGAAATGAACCGACAGGGGATTTTAAAGAATACACATATTCGGTGCAATTCTGATTTGACATAACAATCTTGTTATGATAACCATTTGGTTATTTTGTAACAATATGGTTATTTGAGCCGATTTGCTATTCTGATTTTGAAGACATAACCATGGGGGCGTGGTTTGTGAACAATTATTATTATATTTCATGGTTATGATAGCAATTGCATTTCAGTGCTTGTTACGCTCATTTTGACCATTGTTACGGTCGTGAAAGACAGTTGTTATATAAGTATTTGAATTATTTATAAGCATATAAGGTCACACATGCTGAGAGGATTTAGCGACAAACAAATAGATTTCGCTAAGAACATTACAACAGTTGTGAAATGTTTGATATAGATATAGGTATTCAATAGGTGTTGGTTTTCAATTAAATTTTGAAAATGTTTATGAAAATGTTGAAATTCATCATGTAAAATTTGTATATTCGGTTATGAACGTCTTACGACATTTTCCCGATACCTCCCTGTCTCTGCTCGTTGCGTGCTGAAAACGTGTGACGAGCACAGAGGACCTACAGCTTAACGTGGATTTCGAACCACGAGAATAGACGATTTTTACACCGCTACTCCGATCAGGGAAGTTGTTTTAGCCTTAAATAATGTTATCTGGGGCCAGCAGATAGACATTTAGTGAGCGAAAATTTCTTCTATCATGTAAAATTAAATAATTAAAAATTAATAACGTTTAATTACCTAACCTAATTATTCTGACTATCTAAGAAGACTTCACTTTATTAAGGCTTTTAATTTTTTTAGAGAGCAGCTACGTTTAGAATATTTATGTATTCGAGACACTAGTAAACCATTCCAAATGAAAGAGGCTATAAAAGTCAACCAGTAGTGAGGAGAATCATTAATGACTTAAGTACGATATTTTCCACAAATTTTTTGCCACTTGAGATTTCCAACTTCCGAGGAAGAAATTTTGAAATTTTGGTTGTTTACCTACCTCTTCTTTTACTCCCATCCATTTTAATATCAAAAATTAAAAACACAAACAAAAGTGTATAAACTGTCAATTAATTTAACTTAAAACAATTTTGAATAAGAATTTATTTTGATATAATTACAAAATTAATATTTTACAAAATTACAAAACAAAATTGAAGTTTTTAAATCGCAGCTAATGGACCGATATTCATATTTGTAGTATTTTTACGCTACATTTGAACTATTTTTAACAAGGTTTGGTTATGCTTAACTGATAACCATCATGATTATGCGTGTTTAAACAGAATACCAATTTTCGGTAACATTGTTACGGAGACGGTTATAACTTAGGGTAACAATCTTGTCATAACAATATGGTTATATAACCATGTTCAAATCAGAATCGCACCGATTACCTGCGAAATTTTAACTTGCCCCTGATTTTATTGCGACTCCCTTCCCTGGATTAGTAAGAAACCTTTGGAAAGTTTCTTTTTTTTGAAGGAATGGGAAATAAAAATCTAATTTGTAGAAAATTTTGTGCTCTTCAATTTTTTTCTGTAAATAATTTTCCCTAAAAGTGAAATTAAACGAGTTATACACATATTTTGGAGGAACTAAAGTTATCAATTTGGGAGAAGTCAACAGGGGAGGATAGGGAATTTTTGGGGACTTCATATGGATACTTAAATACACATTTCTACAAAATTTCTGCTTGCCCGGATTTTTTTGCAAACTTGAGCCATTTCTCGGCTTCATTGCCTAAACTATTAAATTGCAGTTCTCTAATCATTCAATTTTTCTCAATGCTTTTCCATTATTTTATTTGTTGAATAGTATAAAGCAAAAACCAAAATAAAATTTAAAAAAATTAAACATAATCGCTAATAAGTGCAAAATAACTTTATAAAATGGGAGGTCAGCGCCAAAAGAGAATACGTAAAATTGTTACCCAGAGTTCGAATGTGAACCCCGATGCAAACAACTCTTGAATTTTAACTCTTAATTTCTAGAAAGTTGTTTTACATTTTTTTTAGGAGTTTTTACTTCCAAATAAGTATATTTGTCAATGACATAAACATAAGAAAATTATCATCAATTCAATTGTCAAAAACAATTTTAAAACGTTTTATAATTTTGTAACCTATGACTTAAACAAAGTATTTGGCTGACTCCTAGCGAACAAAAATGGTCATAAAACTAAAATAACATTTGGAAATATTCAAAAAGGAAACTTAATGTTATTTTAAGCCAATCAGACACAGATTCTTAACCTAATCGGGAGCTTAATTTGTAGCCTTCGTTTTTATGTAAATAAGAAATTTACGTTTAGCGCAATAAATCTTTTGCTTCCATTTAAACGTAACATGTTAGAAAATAAATCTAATTATTAAGGTCACATCAAGCGACTATATATTATTCATTACTGTGCTAAGATAAAAAATTGTATTGAAGTAAAGTAAAAAAGGAAAAACAAAATCGACCGGGACTAGTGCTTGGATGAATGGGTGAGCAATTAGGGGACCTTACGTTACGTTTCTCAACTTTTCGTGTTTTAGAAAAATAAGACGCTTTCGGCTTTTGTGCATACTGTAATTAAAGTTTAATAAAACTTTGTTTCCACCATTAGTGGAAATCGTTGACAACATGATTGAAGAAATCCGAAAACGGGATTTATTGTTTATGTTTGGTGTTAAATGAATGGAGATGCACTACTATGTAAATTTATATGAAATATTGGAAATTGCCTCAGGAGGAATTATGCCATGATTTTTTTTTTAAGTTAAGGGGGCGGGAACGGAAAGTTTCATCAGACCGGCAAGTTGCCCGGTCTGACGTGCCCTGCGGTTATGGCGAAGTTCAGGATATCATAAGATTTACATTAAATTTCGAAAATATTCAAAGTTCAAGGTTTTTTAAAATTTGTTATGGTAAAATTTCTTGTTTTGATTTAACACGAGCTTTGTGAAAAGAGCTTACCAAATGTAATGAAATGGAATAAATTTGAAATATAAGTTGTATTGAAGTTTTGCTTCGATAATTTTGGACGTCAGATATTTGACGACGTTAAAAGAGAAGTTTTATGCGATGATGAATTTCATAATATAACGTGTAACTGATGTGTAATATTTGGATAAAATATGAGACACTGGTGTTAAACTGGCTAGGTTCATCGTAGCATAACTCGGGTAAACCCATACAAATTGTAACATCTCGTATGTGTAAGCGTGCGGTAAAACAATATAATTCAATCATCACGCTGACGCGAACTTTGTAATGAGATCGCTCTGTGAAAGCAATAGAGTTGAATGCAAATTTAACAATAATATCTACACTAGCCGGTATAATTACACAAGTTTCACAAATGTTGTTATAAATGGGTAAAGCGTTTAGTTATAGCACACAGGTATTGTTACAAAACCGCTCAAATTGATTTCTCTGGTTGGTAGCAGTTGAGACTTTACGCGGTCGAGGTGCAAAGTAAACCGGTAATCGGATTGCTAAGCTTACGAGCTTTTGCAATGCGAGTAGGGTCGTCGAGACGCTTTTCCTGTAATCGTCTACACCCGCTCACATTGCTTCTCACACTTTTCAAACGCAACCATAAAAACATCGATATACATTTAAGGTAAATTAACTTAGCTGTTTAGTTGTAGTAGTAACAACTTTATCCCATTTTCAAACAAAAACTTTGGCACGGTGTCAAAATTATAATTAATCTAAATAATTTTATTTCACTTTACTTTTAAAAAATTTGAAACTTCAACAAAAGTGCAACAAAAACTTTATATCATATACAAAGGAAGCTTTTAGTGCTAGGGTAGAAATGAGGCGTAACGTATATTGTCGATATAAAAGCAGAATCTTAATATAATTTGCATTTGAATCGAGGCAAAAAATTTTATTTAGATTAATCTCATCAAAATTATTAATGATAATGGTTAATGTAAAATTTTTTTTATGCGTAGTAAGTCAGTAGAACATTAACAAGTCCCTTTGAAACAAACGGCTTTAAAATATTAATACGCACAAGAGAATATTCTGTTGGCAACTCAAATACAAACTACAGCAGTTTTACCAGTGTAAATCCTACGACTAAGTAAATCATAAACCGTAGCGTTCCATTTAATCAGGTCGATGCGTACCGCGAGCAGGTGTTAATCCTTGAGGATTAAACTGAGTGTCAACCAACACATACAGATCCGTCATCAGATACAATGCTTTACAAATTCCTCATGGTTTGTTGTATCAAATGTCTAATGCCGCAATATTACCCACTGCTCTGTCAACTGAATAAATAGCAATGTGTCGTCGTTTACAAATGATGGCTGCATTCAGTTTCAACTCTCTTAAAAATGATAGCCATTATATAACAGACAGATTTCGAGCAATCTGACTAATGTAAAGTGGTGTACCGCTTTTGCAAATTCTCTGTTGCTTATTTCTAATGCGCCACCGTTTTGTTACACCTACATGATAACATATTACTTTAATTTCGCCAAAAAAAAACGTTATTAAAATTTATAAAATGTGGTTAAAATGTTTGGCCATAATTAACACCGAAAAAATTACGATACTCAGATGTGGCCCATTAAAAATTATATATGAACGCAATTTGTTATATTTTAAAACTTGAATGCAAATGTTTTAATTATTTTGATTACGTAACATCGGATGGGAGTTGCGATAATTTAATTAACCCATTATTGAGGGACACTTACTAAAATATTTCAACCAAATTAGATCAAAAACTTGCGAGTAGTGCAAGTAAAAGATCCCTTCAATATACTAAAAGTTCCATAGAATAGAAATTGTTCGGGCGAAACGGCCAAAAATTTATACAATCTTTATTTTTAGAAATTAATTAAAAAAAAGCTCAATTTTTTCGATTGTTCGACGATCGGTTCCTTACATTTTAAACGTTTGATCCTTTAATAAGTACGGCGGTTTCACAACGAGTAGTTTTCTTTCGATCAAACTTAGTTTTTTGGAACAGGTCGTGGATGTGTTTAGAATAACCAATGAAAGGGAAAGTTACTTCTTCCAGTAAAATATTTTTAAACAGGAATTTTTCAATTTCTTACAGCTTAAAATATTTGATCATTTTTCAATTTCATATGTTATTTCTTTAAATTTATTATAAGAATTTGTCTAACCTTTTCATTTTTAAATCAAGAATCTCCGCAAATAATTCAAAGATTGTCATTTGATATTTTTTGCGTTGGCTTATTTTGGATTCACAGTTTTCAACAATTAATTGCATAAAAACTGACGTTATGATAGTTGAAAAAGATTTTCTGCGAAGGCTAATTTTATAAATTTTTATTTACTAAAATAGGATTTTCAATTATCAAATGTCATCTAATCATCTAATCCATAGAAACACAATCGGTGCTATTAACCATAGTCTCGTTAGTTAACAATATTGATAAACATTGCCGTGTATTACAATTACATTACAATTTAAACGTAAAATGTCAATGGTTATCAATATTTTGTCAATATTGATAATAATTAACGAGACTGCTAATAATTAGCAGAAATTTGAGAAAAATACACCAGCTTCTGAGAAATTTGAACTTGAAATATTTTCTGCTGGTGAAACGGGTCCACATTGAAAAATCTGAGTCAAAAAATTCCTGCGCCGAAACGTCCTCGTGTCAAAACGCCCGTATCAAAGGACCATGTCAAAGCGACCGCGTCGAAATGGCGGCGTCTATCTTAGGGTTCTAACTAGAAACGCTTTTAACTCGGGTAAATTTTTTTATTTTAATGCTAAATACGGCTTAAATTGTTCACAAAACTGTAAAATTGGCAACGATGAAACTAAAATATAAACAATATTTGAAAACTTTCAGGGTGGTCAGACCCTTTAACCGACTTGATCTGAACCGGACTTCGCGCGGTTAATTGAAAAACAACTTAATGCAAATTTTCGCAGAAATAATGCAAAATGAATTGAAACATACATTTTTTACTAATTTTTGTAAATGTTTGTGTAGTACCAAATGTTTATCACCAAATGATAACTGCGACTGTGGTAGTCAAATTGTAAACAATTTATATTCTATTCAGTACCTGCATGCACAAATCTCAATCTTTTATGAAATTGGGAACGGAGCCGGTGTAGCGTGGAATATTTACCGTCTTATATTTAACCCCCCGGGGGGAGGGGGGTAAAATTTCCATAAATATATTTTACCCCCGGTAAAATTTCTCTAGAATAAGTTTACCCCCACGGTAAAAATTCCCTACAGAAATTTTACCCCCCGTGATAAAAAATAAGGCGGTTAAATTTCCCTAGTGAATTTTTACCGGAGGGTAAAATTATTCAGAATATCGTCAGTGAATTTTTACCCCTTTGAAATGAAATAGCTTTTATATAAAAAATTTTATTACTGGTTTTTGTATCAAAATTCGGTAATATTTCAATATGTGAGACGTCAATATATCCTCCGTGGATTTTTGAAGAAATTTAACAGTTAAATGGTTATACATGATGAGTTACTTTGAGTGAAATTATTTTGTAAGAGAAAATTTGTTCAAAAATTCAAGAATTTTTTGTCTTCAAGGTTTTTTAACTGAAACTACAGCTTTATAATGGTTTAAATTTTTGTGCTTCAAATATACTGCCGCGCTTTTATAATTAGGTTCATCGGAAAGCTGCAAATCTTCCAAGCTTGGAAATCTTAGCCATGCTGAAGGATTCCTAGAAATTTGAGTATATGAATATAATTATATCGACGTCTATGAGTGCTACAGTGAAAAATATCTCTACATCTGTTGCCAAAACTGCATTTGTCTGTATAGAGTATTATTACAGATTAGAAGTATTTGAGCAGCAATCAAACAAAAACAATATTGCGATAGACGACTCGGGTGACTAAATTGCAAAATAAATCTTTTTTGTAAAAGAACCTACTTGAAATTGCATAAACGTCTCACGTGGTGCAATTTTATCGATATTCAGACATAAAGAGCAATAAAACGCTTATTTAACAATTAAATACCTTCATTGAAGTTTTAATGAAGTCATTAATATCATTGTTAGGAAACGATTTCTTTTTCGCAAGTGGAATGTTAAAAGTTAGAAGCACCCGAAACATCTAAATCAGTTTTTTATCAATATTTTTTTTCTTTCTTAATATTCCGCAAATATTTTTTGTTATTTCTACTATATAAACCATCAGCTTTCCGAATATCTATAATTTTTAAATTTCAAGTGACTAAATTCGTGCTACTCCCTTTATTAAAATTAAAGTAAAGAACTGCAAAGTTCCCTGTCAGATATGACTTTTTTTGTATTTGTAACTTTTTGAGCGCTTTTACTTGAGGAGCAAAATATAAAACCTTCTATTACTCAAAACTGTCAGTTATGTAGTTACGACCTTCTTGCTTAACAGGACAGTGTACTTCTGCAACTATAGTTACTTTATTAACAAGTATTAATACGACTTCCTTATATGCAGTCAAACCTGTATAGGCCCTCTGCCTCCCAGATCTGCGAAAATTACAAAACAAGTCAACAATAATATAAACTCGTCGATTAGTGTTGTTTTATCAATAATTTGATAATACGAGGTATTATTACGTTAACATATTTATTAGCTTCATGACGTATTCAAAAACAAAGTAATATCGTACTTAAAACATGCCATCTATTTATTATGTCCTATAACATTATACATAATTATTCGTTTCCACATAAATATTCACTAATATTTTCTTTATAGTTGGTCGTAGATTACATATTGCATTCATCCGCATTATTCCTTTAATCTTCTGTTCGTTAGTTAGTCGTGGATCATATCGTTGATCATTAAAAGAATGTTTTTCTATACACCCAGCATTATCCATTTCATATTTATACTTAAAACAAATAATATTCCTATAGCAAACTTATTATTTTTGCCATAAGTTGGTCAATTAGACACTAACTTGTCAAATACTGGGACATCATTTCTTCATGGCGTTCGTAGGATCTTAATTATTGCTTGCCATGCCATGTGTCTGACTACAAATCTGTCAGCATATACAGATATCACTCCGAACGTTTTAAATTAATAAATTAAATGTTAATAATTCGCTGTATTTCGAAGAAGCCGAACAATCACGAGAATACTTAAGGTAGTAACTTTCTAGTGCGGCCTTTAGGCCGCACAACCTTGGCAAACGCATGTTTGCCAGTTCTTCACTCATATAAGCTTTATAATTATATTACGTATCGGAATATCTAAATCTACCATAAAATATTTTTATGTCACACTATATTGCTACGTTTAGTGCGTTAAAAAATGTTTGTATTAACTTATTAAACTCTCACTTATTAAATTATCGTCTTCTTCCTAGTCTAGGACCTATCCTTTTACTAATTTATGTATTAGTTCTGTGAGCATTTTTGGGTTTTACATCTTAGGTAGCTTGCTAGGCTTTCATTTCGATGTTCCTGCACCCTGTTTATTGTTATGATGGTAAATCACCAAAGGGGAGTGAAGTATTTACGCAATTATTATTAAATTATAAACGCCGTTTTCTATTTTTAATCTTTTATGTTAAAATCAACTTTTATACTACAAAATTAATATACCTGTTCAAGCAAGACTAAAGAAAACTCAGCTTTTACTAAAATACTTTATATTCGGCGAGCACACCTAGCACAAACATCTAGCCAACATCAAAAATCCGAATTCAAAATTCCCTACTAATTCAAGTTACAAAACAATAATTTTAAAACTACAAAAAAATTTTATATAACACAATGGCCCCGTAGAAGTTACAAAAATTACCGCAATATATGTATAGGATATTTAATAATCAATTTCTCTTAAAATTTCAGTTTTATTGTTTTAAATTGAACAAAAGACCTATATTATATTGTGTTATTTTTATAATTTTATATTTTCGATTACACCAAAATTTAAGATTTGTTAGCGATTTCAATTTTACGTAATAGTCACTGGAATCAGCACAGACCCAATAGATCAAAACACAACGCTCAGAATGACCTCACGCAGATACTGAAAATTGGTGTGAAGAAAAAAAGTTTTCTGAATAATTAGTATTAGTTAAAAAATTAAATTGATATTTTGTGAAAGTTTGTGAGAAAAAATAATTTAGAAAAAGTAAATATAATCGTGAAATGTGTATAAATGGAAGTTTCAGTTGTTGGGGAAATTAATATTAATTGGGTGAACCTACAATTTTACAAGTTATCTGTAAAAGAACAGTTTATGGCTAGGTTCATTGAAAGTTTCAAAATTATTTAGACGAAAATGAGTTATTTATTATTTATCTCATGAATTGATTTTATAACTTGTTGAAAATATAATAGCAATAAAATTCTTGGTTAATTAACTTGGTTAATCAACGCTTACTTGAAATTCCTCATACATTTATTTATTTTATTTACTCGTGAATAATTGAATATTGCTATCTTTTTCCGAGATTTAATATATTTGTGTTTATTACAATGTATTACTTTCTTCTTTGTGCTTATTTACATTTTTGCACGAATCGTTGCGATTTTTATTAGTTCCTTCCATCGTCCTATATTCTAAACCGTTGTTTTCCACTCCTTCGCGTCCATCATCTTCAAGTCCCTTTTCACTTGGTCCCACCACCTCGTCCTGGGTCACCCTCGCGTTCTGTCTCCTTTGGGCTTCCATAATGTTATCTTCTCCACTATATTGTTTTCACCGTTATTATTATGTGTCCAACCATCTGATTCGCTGCAACTCTGTATATTACGTAACCACGTCTTTACCTTCATCTCTTTCACTATTTCGTGGTTCATTAGTGGCTGTTGTTTACCTCTCTCATCTTTTTTCGGTCTTAAGATATTGTGTAAGATCTTTCTGTCGAAAACTCTTAGTCATTCGGCCTCTTTTTGGATTAAGCATTCTTTCTGCTGCATACGTTATTACGTATTAGTCAGTGCCATTTCTATCAGTTTCCTCAGTTTGGACGATGTCTTCATTTTTTCCAATATTTGATATAGATTCATTCTGTTTACTCTGTCAAAAGCCTGTTGGAAGTCTAAAGTCAACCGTTAATTTATTTTCCGTCAATCCACACTAATATTCCCCTACTACTTTTCGTTATACCGCGATAGTTTCCGAAGCCTTTTACGATGCCTTTTTTTCATTGGTATTATTATACTCCTTCTCTCCAACTTTCGGGCATATCTTCCTTCTTCCATACTTGCCACACTAGCCTGCATAACCTCTTTCTTACTTCGTCTCCTCCGTGTTTTATCAATTCCATGTTTATTTCATCTTTTCCGGGTGCTTTTCCGATTTTTATCCTTTGAATTATTACCATTATTTCTTCATTTATAGGCTCTGTTACCTCTTAGATATCTTTTTCCATTTCGATATATGATTGTTCATCATTTTCTTGTTTAACGTTCAGTGCTTTCTGGAAGTACTTCTTCCATATTTCCTTAATTTTCTCTGTGTTGTGTTCTTTCTTCCCTTCTTAGTTTTTCATACCTCTTGGTATTACCTTCGGTGTTAATTCTTGTCTTCGTAATAGTTGGTAGAAGATTTTTGCGTTGTTAAACTTGTTATTGTTTTCGATTTCTTCTATTCTTTCATTAGCCAAGTCTTCTAGATTTCCTGTTTTCAACCATTCCAGTCTTCTTCCCTTTTTTCTTTTGTTTTATTCATTGCACTCTTCGTTAAACCATTCTTTGAATCTCTTCCTAGATCCAATTGTATATTTTGCATTTATATATATTCCAAATACGATCATTTCCATTTCTTGGTACATGTTGTTTATATCTGTTTTCCTCATTTCATCTTTGACTCGTTCTTCGTATCTTTTTCTCGTTTCACTTTTGTTGAGATCTTCAGTCACTAGTCTTCTGTTTTTCGTTCTGTTGTATTTGATTGTTTTTAGCTTTATTTTTGTTACTACCAGGTAGTAGGCGGAGTCTGCGTTCTTACATCCGTTACTGTCTTTTTCTTTTTTCATATCAGGATATGGTCAATCTGGTTATCCTCCTGGCTGCTTCACCCTGTTATTTTATTCTGTCTGAATTTGGTGCTGTAGATTGCGGTGTTTGTGGCCTCCGCCAGATTGCATAGTCGGTCTTCGTTTTTGCTTGCTCTTTCATATATATGCTTTCTGGCGATCGAGTTTAAGCGTTCTTCTTTGCCTATTTTCGCATTGAAGTTTCCAAGTATCATTAACATGTCTTGTTGAGAAATTGTCTCATATGGCGTCTCGATTTTGTTGTAGAA
Source organism: Podabrus alpinus (assembly GCA_932274525.1). Classification (NCBI taxonomy): domain Eukaryota; kingdom Metazoa; phylum Arthropoda; class Insecta; order Coleoptera; family Cantharidae; genus Podabrus; species Podabrus alpinus. The sequence continues at coordinate 57,279,209 of OW026457.1, read as the reverse complement.
CTTTCCTTTTCGCATACGTCGCTATCTTCTGTTGGTACGTAGCCGTTAATTATTATAGACATGTTAGTGTTTGCTTGAATTTTCTGATACGATATTCTTCGTATTCATATATACAGACCTAAACTTAAAACTAATTAATTAACATGTAATCAATGTAATACAAACGCAAACTTATAACTAGGGAAAAATGGTAACACTTATTTGGTAGAACTATTAAAACTAAAAATTGATAAAACATGGTAATGAGAACAAATAATTACACAAACACATATTAAGGCAAGAGATTGACTGTCCCTGCCCTGTATATGTTTAGTGTTGGTGTTTTTGTAGAGATTTGTAGAGATTCGTCAAGGTGTGAGCCATGGCCAGAACGAGAGAATGAAATATAAGAAAAACAAAACCGGGTTTGAGCATACAATGGCCCTTCAATATTCGATGTTGGTATGAGCTCAAGCTCAGGGTGGAGTATTAAAATCTTTAAGTGTTGAAATTATATGCTTTATGAAGGTGGTGAAAGAAATAACTAAGGAAGGATGTTTAAGAATTTGAAGGAGGTCGAGTGGGGAAACTGAGTAGAAATTACAGAGAGTAAGATGGTTAAAACGGGAAGATACATAGCGTGGGCAATCGGACAACAAATGTTGTAGAGTTTGTCTACTCCTTGAATCGCAAGGACACACATCAGTAGGGCAGATCTTAAATCTAAATAGATACTCGCGCGAATACGAATGTCCCGTCAATATCTGCGTCAATTCAAAAGAGGTGTCGAAGGCACCTCGGAACAGTCGAACATCTTGCAGTGTAGGTAAGTATTGCCGGGTGGTTGAACCTTGAACGGCATTAATGTACTCAGAATTCCAAGTACTTGCCAGTTCAAGGCGAATCACCCTTCTTGCGTAACTCAGAGGGAACTGGGTGTATGCCAGGCGACTGTGCGACACGGCCGCATCTTTGGCACATAAATCTGCAACCTCGTTCCCTCCTATACCACAATGAGCCTTTACCCACACGAACTTGATGGTCAACTCGTTCCTCAGACGGAGAAGAGAACGATGGATGGAAGTGACCAGGGGTGAAGTACAGCTTCTGTCGCTGATGGAAACAAGCGAAGATAGGCTGTCGGAGAGGATACACGCTGAGTGCACTCTCCTGGGGGAGATCCAATTCAGGGCAGCGTCAATCGCATATAGCTCGGCCTGATAAACACTACAAGTATCGTGTAAGCGATACTTGTGTGTTTCAAGCCGAGACTCGTGGTATATAACGATTTCAGCGCCGACCTCCCCGCCTTCCAGCTTGCTGCCATCAGTAAAAATAGCCACATCCACCCCGTCACAAATTCGATCGACTTCCTTGGAGTCGCCTACCCTGTCGAAAACTATCGTTTGCCTATAGCGGGGATGCAACATCCCTACAGGCGGCGTACGAAGTTGTAGGACGACGTCTTCCGGAAGGCGATTAAAGGTACCATCCACCTTTACCCTCTCTATCTCCGCCACCTCTCTGATCCTTAGCTCTATCGGAGTAAATCCAGCTAAGGCTAACGCAGATATCGCCGAGACCGTACGGAATGCGCGAGTGGCCCTAATGGCGAATGTCCTTTGGAATGAGCGGAGCCAGCGCCGCGCGTAGTTATACTTTAGCACATCACACCAAATATACGCTCCGTAGGTTATGGTAGGTTCTACGACCGCGTGGTATATCGTTTCCACGTTTATTGGGTTGATACCCCACGTCGGTCGCACATACCTACAGAGGTTGTTAAAAATCTTGCTAGCTTTCGCAATTACGTGTTTTACGTGGATGTTAAATTTCAAATTATCGTCCAAAATAATGCCCAAAAGTTTTATAGATTTTTCAAAGTTTAACTGGGAGTTGCCGAAATGAATTATGCATAGCTTGGTTTTTGGTATGAAAGCTAAAGCTTGCGTCTTTGGAGCGCTGAATGTTAATTTAACACCAGCGCCCCAATCGCTTATAGAACGTAGCGCAGCGTTGGCCCGTTCCTCCATCTGCATCACACTGGTCGAACTTACGATTAGGAAGACATCATCTGCAAAACTTTGCAAATGACATCCTCCTGGTAAGCCTACATCTAAAAGTTCGTCCAGTATGATGTTCTCTATCTAATTACCATTGCCGTTTCCTCACTCTCATCTTCAAACTCCATTGTTTGTGTGAATTGGCTTGTTATTGTAAATATCTCACCTCTGGCATGTGGGGTCCCCGTGCGAGATGATACGTTGGCCCCATTTTTGACAACTAGTTTTTTTCTGCGCTAATTGTCGCCTCCAACGGTAGCAGATCGGCGTCTTCATCCCTCCAAATTAATACTTAGCTTTCGGTAACCTAGTCTTACTTTTTTCCGTTCATGATCTCATTTTTAGCTTTCTCTAAGATCTTATCTTGAATGGCCTTCTCGTTGGGTGTCAGGTCGTTTTCTATGTATATTTTCGTTTCTCTCAACTTATATTATTTATTCTTCATTACGATATTCATACGTAGGTATTATACAAGAATTGGTAATTTGCATTAGGGTTTTCAAGTAAATACTCATTAACTTGGTAAAATTTTTAAAAGAATAATTTTATTATTTCACAATACCAGATGTATTCTATTAAGGATCTTCAATTGCATAGATTTTCTGGTAATTTTTCACTGAATAATATTTCTGGATAAGGACTTGCTCAATTGCAGGAAAACCGTATTTTCAATTTAAAATATATATGTGTATATATTTTAAATTAAAATATCTGGCTATTTTGTTTTAAACATTAAAATTTTTTTTTCTCTTATATAGCGTTTGTAACAACAAGGTCATTACGCTTTTTGTTGGTATGGGTTTATTTGTAAGGGTTACTTTTGGTAGGGTTTGTTTTTAGTATGGTTTTTGATCCACAGTGTGTGCATGATGCATACCGGGGAACTGAGTAAGCAATTCCGCGGGGTCCGCTATTCGAACCCGGAATTACCGCTCCGAATTCAACCAGTATGCACTCTAGCCACCGCTGTGAACTATTTAAATATTTAATGTGTGCTAAATTGTGAAATATTTAAAAGTTTATATTAGTGGCTATTTATTTTTTAGCAAAATATATGTCTTCTATAGACTTCGTAAAATCTACGTAATATTTTAAATAATAAAACAGATATGCGGTTTTCTTTTTATTTTATTTAAAAGTAGTCTGGTTATTATCCTAACTTAATAAAATATGTATTACAGTTATTACATACAGGTTTAAAACCGAAATATTGAGAACATGTAATTTTTCCTTTTCAAATAGTTTTTCTAGTATTTTCGAAACATAATACTACAACAAGCAATTTAATAAATGTAAAAGTGCTTATAGTAGTAGCAGTAGTAGGTATATTATAAATATTATAATTATTGAGTTTTATTTATTTAGTTATAACGTAATTTATTATATCTAGAGAAAAAAACCACATTCAAATTTAAAGTTTTAAATACTAATATCAAAAATTTAAATACTTAACAGCGGTAAAAAAACCCACCGGGAAGGTTTTAGAATAAAAGGCAGCGAAAACTCTCCCGATGTATTGCATTTTCAGTAACCAGTTTTTGCTCTACTCCATTTTGTGTTTGCACTGAAAACCATACAGTTTTTTACTATTTTGCCTAAAAGACTTTCAGCAGTATATTATATCGGACTCTGGTTATTCGATGAAGTACTGGCATTTTGGGTCAGTATATTTGAGTTTTCCAATTTTCACTAAATTCTTCCATGATATTTACAAATACCTTCATATTTTGTAATTACGCAGGGACAAACTTTCCTGTAAAATATTTTATTTTAATTATAATTATTGTGAATAAATATCCCAAATATCTTAAATGATTGAAATCCATGAAATTATCAAAATTCAGTCGGAATAGCCAGAATGTATATTTCCATTGAATTATAGAGAAATTGATATACATAATAAATATGTAGATATAATTTTCAATTTCAATTTATACATCGGTATTAAATAAATTATTTTGCAATTAAAATATTGCATTTATAATGTGGTAAGTTCGCTCCGTAATTTGGTGACCCCCAACATGTTTGTGCGTAATTTTGTGTAAAAAAAGTGATGAATAAATTATCATTTTTTAATTAAGGCAACAATTAACGTAGTTGTATTTTTCTGATGACACTCATGTGATCACACTGACGAGGACACGGAAATGTAATTGCACACGTGAGGCTCAACGTTGAGATCTTTTCACTTATAGCTAAATCAACCCTTATAAACAGGAAATGAATTTCCATGTTAAAATTTTTTATTTCATTTACAAAAATTTGAATTGAGTAACAAAATTGGTTCTTATATTAGATGAAAAATTTTTCATATTTTTCATTTTTGCTTAAATACCTGTGTATGCATTAGAAGTAAATTTTACAGTTGTTTTTATTTCAACATTTTCATTAACAAAATATTGCAGAGTTGGTTACAAATAGGCGTTCGTGTTAATTTAAATAGACATTTATTTGCACTATTTTGAGTGTGGTGGTTTCGTAACGTTGATTTTGTAATGGACTGAATTCCCATGACACTGCAGTTAGTAGGCGAAGTGCGGCAGAAATTCTCTACACGTATTAACTATCTATGCCACTTTTTGGTACGTCTACAGTACTTTGTTTAAAGTTATGTAACATGTAGACAAATTACGAGAATACAGTGACTGTATTTTGTTAATTGCACGCGCTGATTGTCGGACTTGCTTGCATCTCTCATTGTGGATAAATTCTCTAAGGACCCCATCGTTAGCACGTCTCTTAGTCTACCTGTCAACAATATAAACGAAGCAGAAGATTTATATAGCTACTCGACTAGGACGACGCCAAAGGAGTTTTGTATAATTATTCTTTTTAGTTTGACTAAGTTCATTTTAGATTTAGTTACTTTCGTCAATGAGAGTTACTTTAATGAATTTGTTTTTATTTACGAAAATGTACGTCTACAGTTTAATCTTCTGCAAACCACAAGGCATCGGTGTTTCCTTTTCTATATAAATCGGGGAAGGAAATGTTATGCAAATCTCGACATAAAAGATGTTCATTAAATTCAAAGGCTCTATGCGAACTTTTTAAAAAGGTAAATATTAAACGAGCAGATGAGATTTTTATTTTCAAACTGATTAGAAAATTTTTCTGAAACTTTAAAGACGATGTGCTGGATAACTCAATCAAGGTATTTTCAAATTTTCTCACAGCTTAAAAAGTTACGCTGTTGAAATAATAAGAAAGTTATTAGGTTTCTTAATACAGAAAGTGAAAAAATTGGAAAACTTTTATTATAGATTTATTTCAAACTTTTCTGGGATATTTTTTAAACACGAATTATTGTAATTTTTACAAATTGTCAACATTTTCTTTATATAACTTTAATTAACACCAACATAAATGTTTTCTTTGCGAAAGTGTTTATTTGAAAAGTTAAACCCTGTGGTGTATCAAATACCAAAGCTGCTTTTATTGTATTAGACTTTCTTAGTTATCCTTAAAAGTATATATAAACTTCATCTTGTAATATAAAACTTCTTATTGTACTTTATGTTATCCAATACTGTATTTTTTCGATTTCAATCAAATACAAACAAAAATTTATGGTTTTGTTGTCCCTATTATTTAACTTTATGGAAATTTTTAGCCAAATTGCTATTTTGATTTCTTGGTTTGTTTTTATATTTTTAACGACGTAATAATTACCCCATGCAATAATACCCTACAAAATTATAAATTCGTGGTTTGGTAAAAACGAGAATAAAATAAATTACCATTGAAAATTTGATAGCTATTATTTTTTTTTTGTAAAAACGTGCAGTCTGAAATAATCATTTCATTATAGGACTGGCTTCGCTTCTCTTATCTTTTTAACTTGCTGTGAGACCGTAACTATACAAGCCGCTTAAAATTTTTCTGCACGAAAATTTGTTTGCCGATCCGCCCCTGATTGTTTTTAATCCCCCGACCAAAAACCGGAGGGATATATTATTATGCGTTTGACCTGCCACATAAAAAAGCGTGAGTGGATTTGTTATGTCACAGCAAAATATGTGAGTTTGTGAACACGTAAGATTTAATAACGCAGTTTCTTTTACATTTGATGAACGTTACAACCCTCTCTAACCAAAGTTGACCCAAGACCAAAATAGAAAAACTTGACATTTTTTATAAATGATAAAAAAGGAAAGGTCCTTTTTCAGTTCTTTAGTTGTGACTTAAGAGCGCGCTGCGGAAAGAGAGAGAGGGAATGATGTTGAAAGAAGCCTCTAATCTTTTGTACAAATTTAAAAAACTAAACGTCGTATCAATGTAATTCTTTTTTTATATTAATAAGAAAAGACTATTGAAGGCAATAACCAATTTTGAGCGCTTTAAATTAAAAGTAAATAGGTTAATTTAATTTATGAAAAAGGACAATTTTGAATTTTTATGACAACCGATCTTAATAAAACTTCGTTATTGCCTCCTGCAGATCATTATAAGGACAAAACCTGATTTTGAAGTGATTTCATCATCAATTATAGAAAACTTGTACAAAACTTGTAAATCAAAAAGTGCATTTAGTGGAGTTTTAAACTATATAAAATAACTTAATGCACAAAGGGTTCAAGGGTTCCCTTAGATATGGCGCAAATAATTTTTTTAAATTTTTTAAATCTCTACAAAAGATTAGAGGCTTCTTTCAACATCATATCTACTGCTTCCCTCTCTTTCTTTCCGCAGCGCGCTCTTAATATTATTATGTATCCTAATGATTATTACATAAGTCCACAAATATCCTGTTGTTATTTGAATATTAGGTGTGGGTTTTTTTCAGAATAAATATGACAAATGAACGTGGGTCGCTTTATATGAAAGTACTATCAAATTTAAGGATGTTTACAATAAGTTTGCAGGTAAAGAGTATACCTGCAATATTCAGAACCAACTGAGGTAAACAATGAAATTCCCCGACGGCTTTCTCTTGGGTTTCTAATTATTGTAAATAGAGCATGTTTGTGTTTATACCCATTTCCTTTCATGTACTGCAAATAAAAACTGATTTTAAAACATCCTGATTTTTAGTTTTACAAGTGCGAAAAACAATCTTTTTATAAATTCCATTCTTCTAAAATTGTCGTAACATTTTTTTTTCTGAAAGTAATGTTTGAAAGTGAAACTCGCCTTGTATTCGGGGTTACCTTACAGTGATATAATCACGGTCCGTCTAGACTTGAGTGAATTTGCATTTCAAGAATGATTTTCCGCCTAGAAGATGGGCCTAACAATGCTAATATTCTAGTTAAAAGATGTATATGTCAAGAACTACTCTTTGTCGAGGGGAAGTACCCGTTCAGAAAAACTTTCAGGCAGATTGTACTCTCACTTCTCGGTCCTTATTTTGGTCATATTTGTACGTGAATACTCCTACTGCTGATGACTACTGAAGCGGCGAAATGTAGGCCCAATCCTCGAATTTCATCAATCCAAATCCTAATTTCAAAATAGATGTCGTTAAGGCCACACCCAATTAGTTACCTACAATTCCTTTTATTGTCACAAATAAATTCCTGGTAACGAATCTATCAAATTTCTCATTCTGGATCTCTAAAGTAGCGACTGAGAAATTAAAACGTTAGTAACAATAATTAATTTTCTTAAAATAATATTATTTATTTATAATATTCAAATAATTTCCACAAATTCAAATTATGTTAATTGATAAAGCAGTTACTCTAACATTAATTTTGCGAATTATTAATTTTGTTTATATTACTTTTACGGTTCTCAGCCTACGCAAATTAAAATAGCATTGGATTTAAAATTTAGCAAATTGTGGGAATTTTAAATTTGGAAAACATTTTAAGAATTTTGAATTGTGCAACAATTCCTTACAATTTAAGGTAGTTACAGTCAAGACACGAAGTTTGTGAGCTTAGGACAAAATGCCTGAAATACTACTGTATCTATGGCACAAAAACTCTTTAAAATGTGCAAATGTCTTATTAATTTACTTGCTCTCACTTGATCTATACATAAATAGATTTTCTTAACTTTGCAAAAGATGGCGATAAAGCTGTGCTCCAAGGTTGAAATTTTTAAAATTATTGCAGATAACCTTACAAAATCCAGCATTAGGTATAGTGTATTTCAAATTAATTGGAATTAAAAAAAGTCTAGCATCAAATTACGTTGTTATAAAAACATACAAACTATGCAAGGAAAAACAATATAAGAGATAAGATTATCGCGCCAACGAAAGCCCGCATTTCATACTCCACGTGGAGTAGTGTAGTTCTAATTGGTTAATATTTATAATAAGGACTTATTATTGGATAATATTTCTATTACGAAATTTCTCTTTGCGACTCCACGTGGACGCGTGTACCAGGTGTACAGTAAGTTTGTATGTTTTTATAACAACGTAATTTGATGCTAGACTTTTTTTAATTCCAATTAATTTGAAATACACTATACAATCGTACGATATTGCCACGTAATTTTTGAATCCACGTATTATTGAATCTTTTCCAGTTTCTAAACGGTAAAAATTTTTGAAAAAATCATTTTCGCATGTATGCTTAAGAATTTTTAACAATGGATATAAAAAAAATTTGTGCTAAACTGTAGGCCCAAAAATAAAGCGTTTCAGATTTTTTGAAGCAACATTACGATAGCAATCTAAAAGGTTAGTATTTTTATCATTAAATGGTCAGTATTTTTATTGAAATGATCAGTATTTATTAATAAATGGTCAGTATTGCATTGATCAGTATAAAGTATTTATTTGGTCAGTATTTTTATCATTAAATGGTCAGTATTTTTATTGAAATGGTCAGTATTTATTAATAAATGGTCAGTATTGCATTGATCAGTATAAAAACTGTCGTGATTTAAATAATATGCATATATAGTTATACGGAATGATGATTAGTTACCAACCGTAAAATATTATAGACTTCGGGTCGGATTACCTAACATTGGTCACTACAAAAAAATTGAAAATTTCCTATTGCAAAGAGGAAGGTTTATATAGTATAATGACATAATTTTCACAAGCGAAGATATAATAAAAATTTCGAAAAAAATCAATTTGAAAAGTACGGGAAAGTAGCATCGAGTATGCGGTAGACCCCGGTCGATGTGCCATCAGTCGCCCGTGGTCCCTTGAAAATGCGTAACATTTTTTCGCTCCGATTTGAATTTTTCTTTGAAAAATTTTTTTTTTTTTTTGAATTTTTTTAACTGAATTTTGGGGTGTGCATTCGATAAGGAGGTTAATCCATCGTCAAAACCTACCCTTACGGGGCGCCGCTCCGCTCCGCTCCGCGTTGCACCCCTCCAGGGCGGTTTTGACTCTGGTTACTAGGCTAAACATACGAGAAGCGCCACCCATCAAGAAAACCGGGATAAATGAAACCGGGATGTGAGAGACCCTCGAAATAGCATTAAAAAGTATAGTTGCGGTATGGGGCAGTAAACTATTACGTTTCACCCCCAACAAATCGCCTAAAAACAAAAAATAATCGATGTTATAATTTTTATAATTTAAAAAAATAAATACTTATAATATTTATACTGACCATTTATTTAAAAAAAAATACTGACCAAATATTTAGTTATCTTACCCTCTCACCATATTAATACTGACCAAAATATTATTATATACTGACCATGTATTTAAAAAAATACTGACCATGTAATGATAAAAATACTGACCAAATATTTAGTTGCCAATCTAAAATAACCACGAAATCCCAAAATCTTATATTATTCAAATAGAAAAATTGGAAGGCTTTGGGGAGGTATTTAGAATTCAAATAGGAAATTAAAATTTCTACCATACTATCTCTTTTTAGATTTATTTGAAGACTTTTAGTGACTGGGAGCATTAAAATTTGAATATGGCCAAAATTAGGACCACCCTAACCTGTATAATATATTTAACTAGAAGGTCATGGCGGCCATAAGGGTAAGGTTTACTTAGATATATGGGAATTAAGGTCTAATATATTTATTATTGATTTTGATATTAAGTTGGAGGGTTGTTTTTCTTGGATAAATAATAATTCCTAAGCAATAATATATTAAATACATTATTGTGCTTTGGCTTATATTAAATTATTTATCTTGATTATAATAATTATAATTATATAATAAATTGACTTGTCAACCTAAACCTAAATAAACTTTTATTATTAAAACATTAGCAACGTTTTCATTATCTAAATGACAAACATGAATGGATTAACGAGATTTGCCTAAACCTGCTCTAGTTAGTTATAAGATAATAAATTAAATTCAATATAAGTAATAAAGATTATAGCCACGTCGAATTGAGTTAGTATCGTATAACTTCACCAGGCATAAACGAAACTCGTTAATCTATTATTATTCAATGAATGTCAGAATCTGGATCATGCAGATCAGTAGGACCAATAATCACCCTTATTCACTAACTCAAATCACTATAGACTTGTAAAGTTCTACTTATACGTAGAATTACCGCTTGTAATTCAATTTTGATATTAAAATCTTAGGTGTAAACCGAACTTTACGGTTCTTAACGATCCGAAAGGTAACGATTGATGTTAGTAAATGGGCCAATAATAAATGACCCGAAATTTCAGACAACTAACTTTTATTTATTCCCAATTAGTTCATATTACTAAATTTTGATAACTGGAGAAATAAATTATTACGTGGTCACTTTCCGAACCATGTTTAGGTTAGTAATTGCTCAGTGACTGATATTATGTGATTAAATAATTATATATCAACCTGCGTAAACTTACAATTTAAATTTAGATTATGTTATATAAAGTTATACCTAGTCTTATGCAATAAATCATTATTTATTTGAAAATTGTTCTTTAAAACTAAATAATTATGAATAAAATTGTATGCATACTTTAGTTAAAGACTTCATTGCCGCTCTAGGTTATAGCTAATCTCGGCGCTTCGCAGCTCGATAATCTATCTTCGCCCACGGTTCTAATGTAGTATTTTTATCTCAGTATGTAATATACTATTATCGGTCCTATCCTCCTCCTCGGTCTATTTATCCTAATGAGGGTTTATATGAGGGATGATGCGGGATGTAATCCCCTTGTTTATTTCGACAAGAGAAAGGTTTGTTGTTGAGGGGTGAGAAATCCTGGAAGTACGGATTCTCCCTTACTCCTTCTCTTTGATGACGTGTCAATCTACTCCTAAACTTTCCTCGATAAAACTCTAATAATTGTTGGTAATGAAAATTTTTATATTGAATTCAGATAGATTTGTCTACATATGTAGGTGTGGGATATAATAATTAATTAGATGTTGATTGGCTGTTTAATAATATTTATTAATAACGAAAAATATGTACATAAGTAAAAATACGTAAATATCAGGTTGACCGTCGTTAGAATTGTCAACCGCCTCGAGTCACAGCTGGTAAGAGACTAGCGACCCTTGTTGGTCCGATCGATACGATGGGTACCTGCTACCCTTGACGTCGCCGTTCACTCCTGCTATCTCATTCCCACACACACAGTTTATATTTGCATTCATACATTCCATTTAATACATTAAACTTAAATATCAATACAATATTGTTACATTATATTACTACATTGTTATTACATTACATTCCACATTCGGCCGTTCCTGACCCACCAGTGCCGTCCCCGGCACTTTCGTCTCCTTCAAAGGAACCTCCGTGATGCGCCACCCACGGCTTCATGAAGTCTGCCGTTGTCGACGTATTTTGTGGCCCCTCGCACCGACTTCCGACTTTGTGAACTAGGTCACTTTCTTCGTAGGATTTTGCCCGCTTTCGCTTTTTGTTATACCCCTTTAATGTTTTTACTACCGTTAACACTTCAAGTTCATTACTGCTACATTTTTCTTCCGCCGGCGTGTAACTTACACAATTTCGCACCACTTCTTGGATCTTTTTACGCGCATTGGGAAATAAATAGTCTTTCTTTATTAAATGTTCAGTTTCGCCCGCCGAATTATATCCTTTTTCATGCCGCGCTACCTGAGTCTGCATTGTTTGACTTAAACACTTTTCACTTCCGATTTGTTTGCCAACTTTCATTTCACTCATTTCAACGCTTGATTGTTCCATGAATTTCATGACCTCCGCTGTTTTGTGTAAAGCTGGTTTTACACTCCCATTTTCTGTTAAATGTTCAACTTTTGTTTCGTACTCATAATTTGACGCTGATTCTTTAATCTCTTCCGTATAATTAGGTGTGACCACATCTGCTACACAAATTTCGTTCACATCCTGTGCGTATTCGATCTCGTATATGTGAGGTCTTTCCCTTTGTGGACACCGCTCGTCGTTTAACAATTTATGAATGTTTACTTTGCCTCGCCTGACCCGCAATTCTACCGAATTAAGAAAGTCAGCCCCTAACAACATTTGGAAACTCATAAATCTACTCGAAACGACATGCACTTTTAGCTGATACGCCTCTTCGTCGATCGTTGCCACAGTTTCAAAATACCCCATCGTTTGTACCTCTGTCGCCGCTGGTCCAATCCCTCGAAACAACATTTTATTTTTTGTGAGCACCGGAGCTCCGATTTCAACATATGTCTCGGCTGTAACCATAGTTAAATCACTGCCTGTATCCACCACTGCAACAACCCGATTATCGTTCATTATAATGTCTTTGACAAATTTCCCGTCGATACCCCGTAGCGTGTCACACGTATTCACTGTAAATTCTGCCGCCGTCTGAAGTCTTTTATCACATCCGGATGCAATATGTCCGTACTCATTGCATTCGTAACATTTTATGCCTTGTGTTTTTGTAGGACACCGCGCACTTAAATGTTGATCCGATCCACAATTGTAACATCTCTTCGGAGACCGCCAACTTTTTTCACGCACATTCCCATTACATTGTTTTTTTGCCATCGGATTTAATTCCACTACACTCCGAACTGTCTTTTGTTTTAGTGAAATTTCCGCGAACGCTTCCGCTAAGGATCTCGTGGTGTTATACCGTTGAATCCTTGCCTGATTTCTCAAAATCTCGTCGGGTATGCCGTCGATTATGAAGCTAATTAGCTCATCTTCGTCGATCTTTACCTGATTGCCCAGGATTATTTTCTCGTGCATGTAATCGCTGAAGTTTTCTTCTACTTTCCACTTTCTAGCTTCGAATTTCCTCCGCAGCACCAATTTGCTCGGTCTGTGGTCAAACATTAACCGCATTTCCCTCAACAAATCCGCAATTGGCATTTCGAGACACTCCGATTTCGAATTAAACCAATTACGAGCCTTTCCACTTAGTCGCATACCAATTAGTATCCTCGTTAACCCTTCGTTCAGGTCGTACGTTTTTTTCAAAAGCTTAACCTGCTTTTCCCATATTCCGAAGTCTTCGCCGTTACCTTCGAAATAATTCAAAACGTCTGCAATCGCACCGATGTTTGCCTTAGGCGTCGTCGATTCACTCCGTCGTTCCCGATTCGCACTCACCATAGCTCGCAGGTCGTCCAATTCACGTCGCATCATTCGTAATTCGCGTTCCGCTAACTCCTTTTCACGTCGAGTCAGTTCCAGCTCGCGCACACCGTGTATTCCGTCGTTCCGTTCGTCGTCACTAAACTGTTCGTTTTCACCGTTCGTTATATTATTTATTGCAGCACTTCCGCCGTTGACAGTGTTGCAATCGTCGTCTTCATCGTTTATTCCATCATTTGTAGCAGCACGTCCATCGTTAATCGTGTTGCAACCGCCGTCGTCGCCGTAATTACCCCCATCGTTGCTTGGTAATTTCCATGACCCCGTCGGGTCATTCGTCATTAAACGATCGAATAAAACCGCCTTGGATCCCGTCGATCGTAATCCATTCCGTCGTAGGATTTCCTTCAAATCGCTTAACTTAAAATTACTTGCCGTCGTTTTGTCCATTTTTAACTTTATACACTTTTCGATTAAAAAAATTAATTATTATTAATTAATTAATTAATTATCAATTAATTATCCCGGACGAGCCCCCAATTGTGGGATATAATAATTAATTAGATGTTGATTGGCTGTTTAATAATATTTATTAATAACGAAAAATATGTACATAAGTAAAAATACGTAAATATCAGGTTGACCGTCGTTAGAATTGTCAACCGCCTCGAGTCACAGCTGGTAAGAGACTAGCGACCCTTGTTGGTCCGATCGATACGATGGGTACCTGCTACCCTTGACGTCGCCGTTCACTCCTGCTATCTCATTCCCACACACACAGTTTATATTTGCATTCATACATTCCATTTAATACATTAAACTTAAATATCAATACAATATTGTTACATTATATTACTACATTGTTATTACATTACATTCCACATAGGTGATACTTGCAATTGTGTTGTTCGTTTCAGACTTTGGTGGCACACAAAAATAACCATAAAAATAAATATATTGTAATTTACAAACCTTGAAAAGTCTTGATTGCTCAATGATTGGAGACGAACGGAATTCGATATATAATAAATTCAAAATAGATACGAATGAAATTTTAAATGCAAAATTTAGAAATTCGTGGAAACACGTTGATCACAATATCGATCTTTATTTTAGACCAACCGAAGGCTAACTGCTTAATCGATATTGACTTTACTCAAGCCAGAAAAACCTTTCTTTCTTTTTTGGGTTCGAGAATGACCCTTACAAAGAGTTCATTCTAAATTCAGCGAAAAGGGTAGTTATTGAGTTTTTTGGCCGGACGCGCGTGGTATTCAAATTTACTTCCAGTTGCAAATTTTACATTTCATACTCTTTTTATGCAAGCCTCTGTGACCTAAATTTAAATGCAATTGCAAGTAAATTTAATATTAATTATTTTACAAAATGGTTATATACAGGGCGTCTCGGTCAGACGCTAGGCGGATTGTTTCCTGTAGCCCACGATTTATTAGCTTTTTGTTTTGGTCAATCCACCTTTTTGACGATCTTCCTCTTGGCCGTTTCCATTTGATTTTGTCCTTCATGATTATAATTTCCATGGTTCCGTTTCTCCTGCATATATACTATGTATCCCCAAAATATCGAAGGCACGTCGATTGACATCTCTGAGCAAGTTGCGTCTGGTATCGAGCTTCTCTAGAACAGATATATATTTGTGCGATGTTCTGTTCAAAATATTCTTAGGACTCTTCTGGATACCCACATGTCAAAGATCTTGATTCTCTTTTTGTTTGCTTTTCTTCAGCGTTCTATAATTGATGCATTCTGTTGGTGAACCCTTTTTCAAAATCTGAGTAAATACAGATTGTTGCCAGTCATCTGACCATATGCTAGTATTTTAAACTTTATAGTGCACAGAAAATTCACTCCCATTGTTCCCATAGCTTTCAGAACCTCTTCCGTGATTTTGTCAGTCCCCGATGCCTTTCTGTCTTTGGGCAATTTTAGAGCCTATTTTACCTCTGATTTAAGAATATTCTGTTCCTTTTCTGTCATAGAGATACATTCATTCGTCCCTGCCTGAGTGTTCTTTTATAATTTTTGGCAGTAATTTCCCCACCCCTCAGCTATTCCTTCCTTGAATGTTGTTTATTAATTTTCCTATTTGATTTTTTATGGTTTATGATTTTCTTGTCAGGTATCTAACCTTATTGAAGAGTACTCGAGATTCGTTGGGATTGAAATGCAGTTCGAGTTCTTGGGTTATTATTTGGTTGCTTTTGTTGTTTTTTTCGGGCCTATACCTTAACAATAATTTCTATTTTTGCCTTTTATCGAAAGGCCAATTAAATAAAATAATAGTATATTATTCTCCGAGCCGCGTTAGAGCTTTTTACCGTCACGGATGAAATTGTCATAAGGCACTTGCGCCGAGTGACGTAATTTCATCCAAGACGGTAAAAAGCTCTAACGAGGCGAGGAAAATAAGATATTTTATCGCAATCTCTTTCAGTAAGAACCAAAATACAATAAATAAACAAATTTGGAGGAAGTACAATTAAAAACTGACATAATTAAAATATTGCAATAACTTATAAAAATATAAGTGCATAAAAGTAGTAACCTTGTAAGAAAAACCATAATATGTACAAATATTACATCATACGGGGAATACCCTACTAAGAATTTCGCGGTGTTAGATACATTATGCAAACCAAACGTTAAATTTTATTTATAAATTTGCAAAATATCACATGTTTTGAACTGTTTACGATTAATTCAAAAAAATACTATCGCTTTTAAAAAACCAACGTAGTAATTCAAATTTACTTTAATTAAAGATATATTGATCACGTCAATTCAAAAGCAAATATAAATAAAAATTGCAAAGTGAACATTAAAATCTCCCTAGACGAGTTAATAAGCTCTAGACAACAATTATTTATAGCAACAGATAGCCGGGAAGGAACACCTGATTACGCCTAGTCTGTGGAGGGGTTATCTGCTAACGTACTGAACGAGTTGCGATAAAATATTTATAAACAGGGAATACCTGTAATAATAAAATATATACCATTATACAGGGTAACCAAAAATAACTGTCAAATTTTCAGTGATTGTAAAGGGTATGTTTTTGAGTGCATATGAGTGGGGAATATAATGTCGGAAGCATTTCCTGACCATTAAATGAATGTTTATTGAATCATTTATTTAACTCGTTTATTTATTGACGGCTGTGAATGTCGATGAGCCTTTGTCGGAAATCTGTCATGGCATTACTTTTCAGCAGTTCTTGAGCTGCTCCTGACTTTTCCATATACCATTTGAATATCGGAGAGTTCGGAAAAGTTAACGGTGCCCAAATTTTCACTACGATAACAGAAGCTCGATAATGCACTATTAACAAATTTGACTAGGCGTTCTACTGCCAACACAACTGACAAGTAATAACGGTACACTGCGATCCACAAATCTGGCACACTTGAATTTACTTTAAATTCAGTAAGCATTCATTTCCGTGATAAAAGAAACTTTTCCGGACATATTTGTTCCGTAATCAGTTTTACTCAGAATTATACCCTTTTCAAATCTCTGAAAATTTGGCAGAATTATTTCCGGTCATTATAAACAAAATATTATTACAATACATTCCGAGTACGGTAAATTGTCGCACGCGTTGAATTGTCCGCGAGGAATTGACGTGATATTATTTTTTGGAATAACATTATTCCAAAAATGATCTCTAACAATCCGTATGGGTTCATAAAACATGGGTAAAATGCAAACTAAACATTTTTTGCTCAAATACAATACTAACAACAAAAATTGAACAATAATTGTATGTTATTAATTTTAGTCGTACTAACTATTTTTTTATGAAAACTAAAGCAAAATCATTATTTCGTATTAATAAAGAAAATAATTCTCTATAATTAAACAAATTTTTGAAATTTTTAAACAATAAAGTTGAACAAAACGCTAACTTTTGTAAAAAGCGTGCGTAAATTTTTATTAATTCTGTTACATGTGCACGATTGAGGTAGTATATGAATTATAAAAGTAAACAGTAAAATGAAATTTTATTGTTGTATTGTTAATTAAAATTCAAATTTAATGGCAAAAGAAAGAAAAGGAAAATTAATGTGATAAGTGAAACATATGCAAGTTTAGTTTACTTTTAATAACCTAACCCGGTAGTGTTTACTTTAAATTAATGAACATATACACGTTGTGAGTTTAGTGTATTTACAGTAGATATTGAATTTGAACGACATAAATCTACTATATGCGAAATAGCAGCGCAACACCAGGTACTAAGTAAAAATTTTCAACGAACGGAGTGGTCAACAATATTGCAGAAAAAGCACAAGTTTTTGGGATATGCTCTTAGTTGATGACATATAAAAAAATGGTAAACGGAATCAAACGTTTGTTCTCACTCGTGATAATGCATGCTCAGCAAATGTTCAATCCAACACAAGTGGAATTTAGAAAACGAAGAGCATAAAAACATAAACCCTTGTACATTTCTTAAGAGCGACAAATGATTTGAACTCCCTTTTTCATTTCGTTCTGTGTGCCAGTGAAATATGCTTGGTGTGTGAGAGCCAAGCTAACAAATTGTTCTCGATTTGAGAGGGCAAGAAAATGAATAATAAAATACATAGAATATGGCTCACTTCCATTTAGGTCGTGAGACGGTTAAAATTCCTCACGAACTTTAGCGTGAATGTGACGTTAATAATTGATGTTAAAATTAATTTCTAACCAAAGGTGTTAATTAAAACGACGAAAAAAAAAGATGGAATAGGCGCCACTCGATTTCGGTTAAAAAGGAAGACGTCGTTATGAAAGATTAGACAACTCGATTAAAGGGGAAATCGAGAAATCACGAGCTATCTTTGTAAATCTTGCCGGCTAGCTTGGAAGATAATTAAACAAAAAAAAAACCAGCAATGAGTCCAGGGCATACGGAAAATTTTGAACAACGAAGAATTTTTGTAAACGAAAATAGTAATTACTCAAATATAAAGCGCAAATATCTTACGCACACAAAATAAACTTAACAATAAAATAAAAATAAACATAAAAATAAACAATACGGTGGTCATTGCTTAAAGGCTTTATGATAAAGTCGATGCTTATGGTGTTAGTATTGCGCCAGTGGAACGCAACAACAGTAGCCCACTACAGGAGCCGACCAGAACGGCACAGTAGCGACCACATTGACACTCAGAATCACCACCCACACAATCAATCGACGGAACACTCGAATGGTCATATAGGTACAATCCCACTAAGGTAACCACCGAGCCTCCGACGACCAAACCAAATAGCAGCGACCCCGGCGCAATGCCGCACTCTGTATATAAGTAGGTCACACATCGAAGCCTTTATAAAATAAAAATATAAAATCATAATTAAACACAAAAAAAAGTATCGACACTAAATTTCAAATATGAAATTTGAACCTCCGTCGATCAAATTGGAATCTTCCTGCTAATACATTTTACCAGTTCGCTCGATGTAAACCATAGGAAACAATACACAAGTAAAGTTTAATTAACCAAACGTAATAAAATAAATAAAGTAGTCATTACTACGCTTATCAAACATAACACTTATACATGGGTATCGTTATCCACAATATGCGAAAATGCGATAATGATTGCAATTTTATCACGCAGTGCAGAAAGTTGTAATCTGCCACTTATCTATCAATTGCAACCATTCTGGAAGTAAAAATGCAGAACGAAAAAAAGAATACCAAGATGTTACACATAAATAAAAAAAATAAAACACATTAAAAAGGCCAAGGAAAAAAAAATACGCCATCGAGCTTAATATGGCTTAATATAAAAACCAATAATAATTATTACAACAAATTACCAACCAAAAAGGATACCTCAAATTTCGTTGATCTGCGGCATATGCAAAAATTTGTTCAGCTTCGAATCCCATAAAGGCGGATGAGAGCTCCCGGTAAAATAATCAAAAAAAAATGAGCTTCCCAATCCTACGGATTCGAGAAGATAATCCCAGTTCGCTACTGGATGGCATTAACTAACCAATTCTTCTCCAAAATCCGGCTTCACAAAATATTTGCACAACACACACAAAATCACCTCTTACTCGAGCAAACGTATCCCGTCCAGTCTCGCGTACCGACCCCTGCCCATTTCCCTCACTCGTACCAACGGTCACTGGTTCCAAAACCCAAAGAACCCGGCGGCAAATTTTAAACCGTTACACTCCCCCTTTACTTGGAAAGAGGTAAAGTTTCTATAAAACGAGAAAACCAACGATACGGGAAATAGACTAGGAACTTTACCGATGGTGAAGATGTAAAGCTGTCCAGATGTTCGGACCTTCGATACGATAGGTAAACAAAACAAAAGATAACAATACGATAATAACGACAAAAGAGAAAAATATGTACAAAGAAAGATATATACAAACGATAAAACAAAAAAACTATACATACTCGTCTCTGACCAACTTTGATCAACACGAACGAATGATGACCAATAAATAGTTGGTGAGCAACCAGATGGTCATTGCTCGAAGGTGATAACAATTGCGATGTCCGATGGTAATTGCTTTTAACAGAGTAGGTTGTACAGAAGCGAAATAATACCACCAAGAACCTCCTCCCGAATTAATTAAGGGAACGTTCGGGTGGTCGCTAAAATCCCAATGAATGGTTTAGAATATAAAAATTCAAATGCAACCACCGCGAGCCCCCGCATAACTAACCAATCGTAGGCCCCGGTAAAACTTCCCACCGCTGTACTTCTGTCGTGCATCGCGAGACCTTCTTCCTATATAATTCTTTTCAAATAAAACAAACAGACAAATAATAAAAATATATAACACAATAACTAAAAAAAATCAAGCCTTTAATTTCGAATACGGGATTCGAAACTATGCCGCCCGCTTTATGGACTCCTAGCCTATCCATTAGACTAACTCAGCTCTACGCTACCTATCTCGAAAGTAAGTTGTTTCATTTGGTTAAAGAAAACATTATTTCTCGTAAATAATGTTTCCACAAAGATAGCAATACAGTTGTTAGTAAATATATTCACGCGTGCGAGCGTACAATAAAAAAAGTGCCCCAATCAAATTCATGCAGAAAGCATAAATAACTCATATTCTTGGCGAAACTTGCCAATCAAAAAAAATACATAAGGCAAGACACAAACCTGAAATATTAAAACACAAAAAAAACAAAATAATATTCATTCAAAGGTAAAAATACATATTATAATCGACACAAACCTGAAAGGAAAAAAATATAAAAATCGAGCTTGAACAAAATTTGTTACGACCGATAACGAATACAATTCCAGGTGGTATCCGAGTATTGCGGGTTGGCTGATAATGCAATATGTGCAATTAACGATATGTTCTAAATGACGTAAAAGAATTGAACTGTTAATAATCCTGCTGGAAGTATGGACGATGGATCCAACATAAAAATAAACGGTACATAGCGGTAAAAATCCATCATCCTTGGTTATAACCGATAACGATAATAAACTTCAGGTGGTGTTAGAGTACAAATTGCGAGTCGACTGATAAATGCAATATGTGGAATTAACGAAAGGTTCTAATGACTTACCCATCTGAACGACTAGAATCCTTCAACAGAAGACTGGACGGTGGATCCAACATAAAAAGGAACGGTACAAAGCGGTAAAAATCCACCCTCCACCAGCAACGAATTCTTATCCCCGGATCGGGTTCGGAAAAACACTGTTCCATATTAATTCGAATGCTGGGTCGTTCGAGAAAGGAAGCAAACAAAATTCTTTCCAAAAATCGCAACCACATTTCACAAGCAGACCAACAAAATTTTGCGTCGACACCTTTCCACGTTCAAAAGCCAACTCTCTCATCTAATTCATAGGAGAGTTCATCTCCTAATAATCTATCCACTTTCATGATGGATGAGATTCGAAAAAACACAATAAGAAGATTTTAAAAAAAATTTCAACTTGAAATTTACCTTCCCCCTCCAAAAAAAAGGTATAGGGTAGAAAAACCACGAATTTACACGAATTTAAATAAACTAAGAAAATCAAAAATAAAAAACACTTTAAAATGTAATCGACGTTGTTCAAAAAATATTTTCGTTGGGCGCCACTTGTGACGCTTACCAACTAAATTACGATAAATGTTGCTGCAATTTCGCGAAGTCCGCAATTCGAACCCACAATTTCCGCAACGTAACTCAACCAGCGATCACACCAAACCACGTTGGTCGCCACTTGCAACGCTAACCAACTAAATTACGATAAATATAAGGCGCAAATATCTTACGCACACAAAATAAACTTAACAATAAAATAAAAATAAACATAAAAATAAACAATACGGTGGTCATTGCTTAAAGGCTTTATGATAAAGTCGATGCTTATGGTGTTAGTATTGCGCCAGTGGAACGCAACAACAGTAGCCCACTACAGGAGCCGACCAGAACGGCACAGTAGCGACCACATTGACACTCAGAATCACCACCCACACAATCAATCGACGGAACACTCGAATGGTCATATAGGTACAATCCCACTAAGGTAACCACCGAGCCTCCGACGACCAAACCAAATAGCAGCGACCCCGGCGCAATGCCGCACTCTGTATATAAGTAGGTCACACATCGAAGCCTTTATAAAATAAAAATATAAAATCATAATTAAACACAAAAAAAAAGTATCGACACTAAATTTCAAATATGAAATTTGAACCTCCGTCGATCAAATTGGAATCTTCCTGCTAATACATTTTACCAGTTCGCTCGATGTAAACCATAGGAAATAATACACAAGTAAAGTTTAATTAACCAAACGTAATAAAATAAATAAAGTAGTCATTACTACGCTTATCAAACATAACACTTATACATTGGTATCGTTATCCACAATATGCGAAAGTGCGATAATGATTGCAATTTTATCACGCAGTGCAGAAAGTTGTAATCTGCCACTTATCTATCAATTGCAACCATTCTGGAAGTAAAAATGCAGAACGAAAAAAAGAATACCAAGATGTTACACATAAATAAAAAAAATAAAACACATTAAAAAGGCCAAGGAAAAAAAAATACGCCATCGAGCTTAATATGGCTTAATATAAAAACCAATAATAATTATTACAACAAATTACCAACCAAAAAGGATACCTCAAATTTCGTTGATCTGCGGCATATGCAAAAATTTGTTCAGCTTCGAATCCCATAAAGGCGGATGAGAGCTCCCGGTAAAATAATCAAAAAAAAAATGAGCTTCCCAATCCTACGGATTCGAGAAGATAATCCCAGTTCGCTACTGGATGGCATTAACTAACCAATTCTTCTCCAAAATCCGGCTTCACAAAATTTTTGCACAACACACACAAAATCACCTCTTACTCGAGCAAACGTATCACCTCCAGTCTCGCGTACCGACCCCTGCCCATTTCCCTCACTCGTACCAACGGTCACTGGTTCCAAAACCCAAAGAACCCGGCGGCAAATTTTAAACCGTTACAGTCGTCAAGGCTGAATTGAATTATTCCAATTTATACCAAATTAGATCGCAAGCTGCTAATTGCTTTCGCCACCACAACTTCAAATAACTATTATAATTGCATAACTTTTTATTAAACATATTATATCACACTTACTTAGTGTGAGTAATCAATTAGAGATACTTTTGAAATTGAAATCATATTCTTTGGAAAGATTGCTTCCTACTTTGCAGATATACATGCTTGTTTTAAATATTAAAAAATAAAATCGTTTTATTTGCATCAGCTTTGCCAAGTATGCAGAGTAGGAAGGTAAATGGATATCCCCGATTTCCCCGCTTGTCAATATATCACCAGCTAAATCGCTCTATTGCGTCTAGTTGCGCTTTCGTATAAATGTTCTCTCTCGCTGGAATTGAACTGCAATTTTAGCTTGTATTGTAAAACGTATAAAAATAGACAGTAAACGTCAACTTTTTTGGTCGATTAATAAATAAACACCATGGTTATTTCAGGAGCATTCACGCCAATAAAACATTTATCCATACGAAGTCTTTTACCCGACACGGAACAATTCATGACATATGAAGGATCTACTACACATCCTGGATGTTGGGAAACCACCGTTTGGATAATACTTAATAAACCCATTTATATAACAAAACATGAGGTAAGAACATTTTTTTATTTATTTTATCAGAAAAATATTGCCAAAAGAAAATTAATTTTATATGAAAATTTACTAAATAAGGTCCGCAGGAATGAACAAAAAATGCACTTATACTTTAGGAATTTATGTAATATTATTCTAAAATTTCTCTATTGGACAATTTTTTGTACGATAGATTCTTTTAACATGATTTATATAGGCAAACGTTATTTTTATTCGTACTCCCTTTCAGATATTTCGAAATTTTTATTGGAAAATTGTATTAATTTATTTTCTACGCTATTGTGAGCAATACAAAATGAAAAATATGCAGTTTCCGTTATGCAAATATTTGCTACAGAGTTAGCACCAATAATTTAATTTTGTCTAATTTCGTCATTAAAATTATCCCCAATTTAGTTAAACTCCTCTTTGGCGTTTATTAATCCCTAAATATGTATAGTTGATCTCTGTCCCAAATGAATGGTGTTATGAAAGACTAAATTATTACTGGGTCTCTTGACTATTAACACCTTTTAATATTTTTGCGTAACGCAGTTAAAATTTAATTCCTTAGCTTAATTATAAAATTTAATTTAGGATAAAATGAGAAATCGAAAAAAGTTTTAAGCTTGTTTAACCTTATCGATCCGGGAATTAATATAATTTTGATGTAACACACCGCATTTAAAATCTTTAATAATGTCAATATTTTCTTAATTACAGTTATACGCTTTACGTAAATTAATGCAAGGATCACAGGAAGCGCCAAAAGCTCCCTTAGGAAACAACGCCAGACCACTTCAACCACTTCACCACCGAACTGTTCGCACGAATATTAACTTCTACCAACAGGTACAATTACTTAAACTTTTATTTAAAAAATTCACGACTGTTTAATTAATAATATAATATAAAAGTGTGATTTATGCGTGGGTATTCATTAAAAAGCGCTTTCAAAGTTTAGATTGTTTTCGTATATTTAAGTTGCTGGTTATGTACGTGTCTAGTTGGTGCTAATGTGCACTTTGCATGCTTCACACTAACAGGGTTTCTTTAGACTTGATAGACGACTTCTTGGTCTCTCCAGGAAAGTTAAGTAATGGAGTCTCTATAGAGTATAGAGTTTAGACAATCTAAAATTTATAATTGAAACTTTTTGCCCGCCGATATTTCTCTCCAATAAATATCGAAAAAGCTTAATAAATATTTCTATTCTTAAGCACTGTTTTTCTCATTATTACACTTTTAATATCATTTCAGTTTTATAGAATAGAATAGAAAAAATTTAATATCTTTTATTGAAAATCTTTTTCCTACTTTTTATGGATTGAAAATATCGACGTCTTATAAAATTATGAATTTATTAAATTGTAAATATTTAGACATTTTTTTATGTACATTATATACTCAATTTGTAGAGATAAATAGAGGTTTTAAATTTATGTTTGCCTTAACAAATTGCTTAAGCTTTTAATTTTTGATTACAATTTCGCAGGCGTCTCTGACAACTTCAAGAACGTTTGGGGAGATTGCAGTGCAGGTTTGTAAACAACTCAAATTTGTTACACTAGTTTTTTTTGTTGCTTAGCTAAATTAGCAATTATTTTATAAATTTTTAATATCTCCAAATAATTACAAAATTAATATTAAATTGTGAATTTTTCAAATAATCCTTATGTTATTATAATTCAAATAAGTTTCTACACCAGCTACACAAGGAGCTTTGTAGAGATTAAACCTCATTGCAAGTCTTTGATCTGGGATCCAAAGGATGATAGGTGGTAGTCTAGTTATTAGTAATATAAGCAGCTAAAATTTTACACAACCTCTATATTATAGCATCCAATTTAAAATCAATTTATGTAATTTGAAAAGTATTTTATTACCTCTTATTAATTTCTAAGGACGAAGTAGAGCGGTTAAAGAGTGTTTGACGTTGCTTGGCGCTAAAAACTAACAAGTTAGACGAATTAGACAGCCAATTCTTCAAGCTAAACCCGTATCTACTTTTGTGTTATTACTTGAGAAAGTCAAATTAATCTGGAAACAATTTTTATTTTTAAATTTCTCCTCAGAATCGATTCGATTGCATTAGCATTAGCGCGTCCATCTATACAAATCAAACTTCAAGTCATGTTAGAATTTTAACAAAAAAATTAACTAAGCGTGGAATTTTTTATTAATTTTAATAATTTCAGAATAAAATTATTTATTGTTTCATCTTTAATGAATTTGTTACATCATAATTTTTTCCGTCGAATCCACGATTCGAACAAGGAATTCCCGTTCTTTAACTCGACTAGTCGTCATACCAAGCCACCGCTGTGGTTATACCCTACATAGTGGCCCTGCTGTTAGACTACAGACTTTGTAGCGATAAACCTGGTTTTTGAATCTCATAATATGAGATACTTGTGGGTATACAATCAATAGCATTTGGTAACAGAAAAACAGTCTCTTTCCAGCGATAAAATTGCGGTGTCAATAAGGTCGAAAATCGCGACTCCTGATAAGGGTGAATTAACAAAATGTATTAAATCGTCTGAATTTTAATAAATCTTAGTACTTACAAATCGAAGCAAAACAAATCCGCAACTGCGCTGCTGCAACGAATTAACTAATCTATTATAATCTTTACTTTGATAACTATTCAGGTTAAATAATATAAAAATCCTCAGCGCAGAAATTTAGCTGTTGCTTGTCAAAAAGGTCACAACGGTCCCCTACTTTCAGAAACCCTCACTAGTATCGAAATGAACAATATACATGGTGTAGCAAAGATCGATATGTACAAGGTAGGACAAAAGTATTGGTTTTGAACGTCCCCCTTTCGAACACCCAGTGTAATTATTTAGACTGTAATATTCCAACCAACTTTTAGGCTTCTATACAAAGTATAGCAAGAAGCCTTATTTGAATTTGACACTGCCATTTCCTAATTAGCTAAATCTAAATTGCATTCAGGCCTGAATCTAATCGAATACAATAATCTAATCTAGTATAATTATCCTTGAGTTTAAGGATTCATTTTGTAATACAATATACAATTGATTCTGTATTCATTAATGCTCGATAACGCCGATACTCAAAATTATTAAAGTGCCACTGTCGACTTTCCGTTGGCACTTCTTACAGATGGTAATCCTCCATTTCCTGGATATTAACAAGTATTGAACTATGGCCGTAATTCTGAAATTGAGCCAGAAGGCCGAAGATCTTCGCCATTGTCGTATGGTTGTAACATCCTAAGTCGAGCGGAAAGTCCAACTACTATGAACTTAATATATATGCCCAAATTGTAATAACCCTAATGCGTCCAACTTAACATAAATGTTTAGCATATGTGGCCGTAATCCCTTACAGTAAAGCCAACCACTTTGACCTTACTGAATGGTCACCATCGACCAAGTGAAACAATAGGTTAACAAACCATATACTTTACGTATTAGCGAAATCCTTTAGAATGATGATGAGGGTTGAATAATTGCAGCCTATCCTTCTCACTTAGGCCGAATTTTGAACAACTGCGGGCTGACCATATAGTCAAAATCATAGTCGAAATCCCTTTACGTGCGGCCTTTAGGCAGCACAACCAAAGCAATCATGTTCTAGCTGCAGAATTCCACTGATAGCATATAAAGACAAACCTCAAGGATGCAGATATATGGGACGACTGAGGAAGAGATGAGCCAAAATAAGTCAGAAACATAACCCATTAAGGAAATGATGTTTATTTCATTTGATACAATTGCGAAAATTTGAAATCATAATTGTAATCAGTTCAACTTTCGATACGCAAACCCAATTATAAGAAATATTAAACGCTGAAATCAGCATTGTTTCATTTCAACCGTTTACCCAGAATATCTCACATGTATCAATTTTTCATATAGTATGCTTTGGATGAAAATAAACCCTTACGATCTACACCTACATTATTTGAAATCAGGATCTTTGTGGTGGCAACTTCTTTACAGTTTTTACTGTAAAACGAACAGCACGAATCCAAGAAGATGCACAAAATATAAACCATATTTGAACAGGCATGGTATGCTTAATGTAATCTACAAAAACTATAAGATTATTACACAAATTAGTACACAAATAGATTCCTGTTATTGTATGTTTAACTATGACCTGTCCTTTAACTAATTTATTCAATTAATTCCATGCGAATTTGGTTTTTAATCTTTTCTTATTAATCTCTTATTAATTTACTCCTTGCTAAAATTTAAAAGTTAAAGAAAATTGGCCTTGCAATCCAATCATCGGGAATTGTTAGGAAAGTTTCTGGTCCAGTACGTATATTGAAGACATGTGAAGTAATTGTTTGGAATCAGTCCACTATGGCACATAACAGATTTTTTGAAGTGCTTGACAGAACTCTGCAGGATATAAGATGAAACAGTCGCCTAAACAATGTCAAAAGCTGCTGTAATTATGGCAAGAGACTTTCGCCAAACATTCCCGGTAATTACGCGATCAACACCTGCGGATGAATTTAACACTTTCCTCCAAGCATCGCGCCTTTAGCAGCGCGTTCAAAATTTATACTAACGACCGACATGCGAGCTTATTTCTGGGTAATATGATATGACAGGACAGAACTTTTCTCAACAATTTTTTCGTCTAGGCGATGACGACTCTGTGACTGATCTTACAATTAATGAAATTCTCGAACAATTCTGGCGCCTAAAAATGAAAACAGCTTCCTGGCTCCGACACTGTTATAGATAACTAGCTGACCCAGCAGACGTTGTCCTGCCCAAATTTCAATATTTGCCTACATGTATATTTTAGATCCAATCCGCATAATGACCTTGCGACTTATTTGGTCATCGCAAATACCAAACGTATTAAAAAAGGATTAAATAAATAAATTAATAAAAAATACAAATCAAGGTTAAATAAAAAAAAGTTTAACAAAACTGTTAGGTATTCACAAAAACCACAATAATTTCTAATTTTACTTTATTTTATTTTTGCCAAAAAAATACAAATCAAGGTTTAATAAAAAAAAGTTTAACAAAACTGTTAAGTATTCACAAAAACCACAATAATTTCTAATTTTACTTCATTTTATTTTTGCCAATTACTCTTGTTCTTTGTGTTCTTCCTTTTCCTCCTCCCCTTCGTCTTCTAATAAGGAATTTTCGAAAGCACACAGCGATATTGCCAATTCCTGTTCTTCTTTCTGTTTCTTCTTCATATAGGCAGCAGCCGATTTTTCCTCTCTTTTTCTTTTTCGTATACGTTTTGCTGCGACTTTCCTTTTTGCAATATTTAATGCATCCCTATGCATGGGGTTTCCGCCAAAATCTTGCAATACTTCTTTTAAAGATTTTATAGTGGCTTGAGTGAATTCCTCTTTTACTTCCCAATCTTCATATTTATCGAACGATAAAGCCCTGTTTAGCGCCCCTTCCACAACCTTATTTAATTCTCGCAAAGCCATTTTTTGTCAAGACATTTTTAGTTCACGTTCAACACATTTAAGTCATAATAAGTCATTTGGTTTATATATAGTATTTTTATTATAAATGAAAAGGATTAAAAGATTAACTATATTTAAAAATAAAAGGCGCCACCTACCGGTGAACAACTTAGTTGATCACGCAAATCACGCAGAATACGAAAACTTACTCCCCCCTCTGACACAACCTAAAAAAGTAAAAAAGAACTTCGTCTCACCTCAATTTAACACCTTCAGATAAACTCCAGAGTGATAATAAAACATAGATAAGTAGTTCAAATTGCAATGTGATTTATTAAAATGGAATCGAAATCAGTAGAGAGCGTGATAAACAATGTTTTTCGATTTGTTTTCCGGCGCAAAAACAAACAACGAAGACGCCTCACAGGGAGAGGACAATTATAGATCCGTGAAGGCCATAGTTGTTCGGCCTTCGGCCTCACAGGGAGGCCAAGATTCAGTTCATATAGGGTTATATGATAGATTAAGAGCACCATCTAGCGAATGCAGAGTGTGCAAGCATTATAAATATACCACATAAATATTAAAAAAAGGTGTATTGTAAGTACTTTTTATTTTCTTATTTTAAAAAAACATAACAAACATCAACAAACATAAGGAAAACATAAAACATAAGACTATTTGTAGTAAATATTTACATATGCAGTGCAGAGTGAAAATTCGCGGAATTCTCTAACTCGACCGTACGATGGGCATCGACATGCCCACCAAAACCAAAGTTTGCACAGTTATTCTGTAGGTCGAGGCGCAACTATTCGTGCATAAATGGAGAAAAAATTCGCGCGGGGAACAAAGTTATTCGATTTTTTCGACAAACCCTATACGGATACCCTTACTTTATCTGGCCATTCTTGCTCACTCCGCTTTCGCTAGATGGTGCTCTAATCTATCATAAGTGTACTGATTGGTGTCCAAAATCTAAATATATTTTTTTAAAGTGATCAGTTATCCCACCCTGTAGTGTACGGAAAGTAGAATAAATAATATAAATAATTGAATTGAATACGAATTGAGGCCTTCAGCCTCACTCAAAGGTATCGCATCCATATGTGTAGATCGTGGTTGTTCGGCTTTACTCAAGGGTATCGCAACCACACGTGTACACCGTGGTTGTTCGGTCTTCGGCCTCACTCAAGGGTATCGCAGCTATACGTTTTGACCGTGGTTGTTCGGCCTTCGGCGTCACTCAAGGGTATCGCAGCTATACGTATTGACCGTGGTTGTTCGGTCTTCGGCATCACTCAAGGTTATCGGAACCATACGTGTAGACCGTGGTTGTTCGGCCTTCGGCCTCACTCAAGGGTATCGCAGCCATACGTGTAGACCGTGGTTCTTTCCAGGGTCGTACTTGGTGCCACTCATGTCCATCTCCTTGGTTAGGGCCGGCCTTAGTGTCACTAATGTTCTCCTTCTTCTCGCATATATATAATTACTCGACAGATGGCGTTCCTGAGCGTGACGGACAGATAAATTAAGGCTACTAAGTATATTGCTCAATTGTTTCGTTTGCTCGATTTAATGCCTGTCGAGCAGCGTTTCTCTGCGAAGCCGATAAAGCTTCTCCTGGCTTTGGCGTGCTCGCCATCCTTGTTGCCGTTCTCTGGCTAATCGACATTTTTTTTGCTGCCGGCTCTGTCGATT
Organism: Podabrus alpinus; assembly: GCA_932274525.1. Classification (NCBI taxonomy): domain Eukaryota; kingdom Metazoa; phylum Arthropoda; class Insecta; order Coleoptera; family Cantharidae; genus Podabrus; species Podabrus alpinus. Next base: position 57,248,508 of record OW026457.1, on the reverse strand, counting down.
CATCCATATTGTGAGCTAAAGAATTTGTGGCGACCTTGGTATACAGGCCGCTTCACAGATGGCGCGACCAAGACTTTACCAGCAGCACCAGGAGAGGGAGACTTCCGGTTGCAAATGAACACTGCCATTTTAATCAGTTATCATCAAAACCACCGGCTCGAGCACATCGCTCGCCACGTGGAACTAAAGTGTTTACAACATCTAAATATATAAAAGAGAAGATCTGCTTGTTTGTTTGTTCATTATACGTTCCTAGACCCGTGGACCGATCTCAACCAAATTTTGCACAGTTATTTTGTAGCTCCAGGCGCAGTTTTTTTTTATAAAATGGAGAAGAAATTCTCTCGGGGAAAAAAGTTATTCGCTTTTTTCGAAAATCAAATCACAAGTTTGACAAAAAATTTAATTTGTCAAATAATTAATCTGACGTACAGTCAGTGGCGGGGAAAAAAGTTATTCGCTTTTTTCGAAAATCAAATTCGAAAAATGCAAACCACTAACAAAAAACTACTAACAAAAAACCACTAACAAATTAATCTGAAAATACTGTCAACAGATGGCGGGGATGGCGGCTTTAATTCGAAAAATGCAAACCACTAACAAAAAACCACTAACAAATTAATCTGAATGCCGCGAATAAGACCGGAGCACTTTATATAGGTCGCAGAACGTGGAAGATCCACCTCTTTGCGGAAGATTTAACTTTACATGAAGATGTAACTTTACGTGAAGATTATGTATGTATGTATGTATGACAGATGACGGATGACAGATGACGGATGACGGATGACAGATGACGGATGACAGATGACAGATGACCGATGACGGATGACAGATGACAGATAAAGGCCGAACAACTATGGCCTTCACGGATCTATTATGGTCCGGTCTGTGAGGCCGAAGGCCGAACAACTATGGCCTTCACGGATCTATTATGGTCCGGTCTGTGAGGCCGAAGGCCGAACAACTTTGACCTTCACGGATCTATTATGGTCCGGTCTGTGAGGCCGAAGGCCGAACAACTATGGCCTTCACGGATCTATTATGGTCCGGTCTGTGAGGCCGAAGGCCGAACAACTATGGCCTTCACGGATCTATTATTGTCCGCCCTGTGAGGCCGAAGGCCGAACAACTTTGGCCTTCACGGATCTATTATGGTCCGGTCTGTGAGGCCGAAGGCCGAACAACTATGGCCTTCACGGATCTATTATGGTCCTCCCCCTGTGAGGCCGAAGGCCGAACAACTATGGCCTACTCGGATCTATTCTGGGTCTAGATGGCTAAGGGCGGCGGATGCCGCCCGTGCCAGCTAGTAATCTATATTATTGTTTCAATATTGTTAGCGATTAAAGCTAAAAATTAAAGTTTTAAGTTCTTGTATCAAGTTACCTTGATCCTAGATCAACGGATACGTTGATCTCTTGATCCGTTGATCCACATTAAAGACTGTTTTACACCGAGGAGCGTCACACACAGATCTGGGTAAATCTTATTATTATTGTTGAGTGTTGATTTTGAGTGGCCTGCCTTTAAGCTTGTGTTCGAAGTCCTTGACCCCGTTTTTCTCCAATTTCAACCATTCTCTGAACTCGAATTCGCTTAGCATACGAAGGACGCATCTTGGGTGGCTTAATTGTTTCTTTCAATTTCAAAATATGTTATCTATTTTTTAATTTATATAGAAAAAGTTGTCCTTAGTTCTTTAAGTAGCTTATCCGATTATCCGACATTAAAAAAAATTTATTAATGAGGAATATCGATGATCCATTCATGCGCGTCACTGTAGTCTCCCTTCGCGAATTTTTCTTTGCGAATTTTTGCACTATTTCGGTACATAAACATGCGCAGGGACCTACATAATAGCTGTGCCAAATTTGGTTCCGATCGGTCAAACGGTCTAGGAGTCTATAGGGAACATACATACTACATGCATACATACTACATACTACATCCATTTTTATATATATAGATGAAAAGGTTAGGTTTTATCCAATTCAGTTCTTAAAACTCTTTTGAGCTACCTCCAATGCCATCACATAATTTAATTTTGGAAATGAATCAATCAATCAGATTTTTTGGTGCGTGAGTAATTCAGAGTAGCAACGCAGCGCAATGTAAATGTCCGTGGTCAATAAATCATAAGAATTCAGCAAGGTTGCTCACAGATTTCACTTGGATGGGTGACCGCCAGGGTATGGTCTGAATATCCTCCTCATAGGGGAGAGGTTTATAGTCCAGAAGTGGACTGGTTGTTTGAAAAAACATCGAGCTGATGAAGAAGAAGAAGTGATTCAGTGATAATTTTAATTAGTAGATATTTTCTTCTTATTTTTCTTTAACTTATTTGAGATCCATTGATCTGTTGATTTTATAAATATACAGTAGGAGAAGAAGAATAGATAATTTGATTTCATATATATTTAGATTCTGGGTTGGTAAAAATAATTCAACAAATCAGGGATTTGATAGGGAACAAACATACTTTCATTTTATTTATTTAATAGAAATTATATTTAGAACACATAGAAGATTATCCGATGGAACAGAATGTGATGCATAATAAATTGCCTTTGGAATAGACTATCGACAAAATCCCTTTTAAGTGGGTTTGGCGGTTGTAGCACATAAAGTACTTCCCTTTAAAATTTAAAGTTCTATCTATCACAGTTTGGGCTGTGCCTTGATGAATCAGTGAATGATTGCACTTAGTTTTATATAGTATTAAGATAAACGGGTAACGGAAACTTAAACACCTTTGAATAAGAATACCGTTGATATCACAATTAATCGAAAAGATTAGCGGCTAAAGCTATATTTTATACGAGTAGGAATGAAATTAGCTTAATAATTTTAAAAATCGCAGTTTTTAAACTTCTATGATGATAATAAAATCCTCAGCTTTGTTGATGAAGCTTAAAAAAGGTATAAACCAGACCAAGAAAAATTTGTAAATTAATGAAAATTAAGGAAACAATTTCCTGAGTAAATTGATAAAACCATAAACTAAATAAATAACGTTATGGAACCGGAAAATCGGATTAAAATTTAAATGCTTTGTGACCAGTTTAATAGGTTGCAGCACGTATTAACCAACCAGAGAACATAAATTTTTGTTTTATAAACAAAACTCGACATTGGTCAATACTTGGTGCCATCTATCTTTAATCCAATTTTAACTTCATTTCGTAACTTTGAAGCCCTGGATAACTAAAACAGCGAATTAACCAAGAAACACGTGGAATTTCTGGATGAAGGATTCTATACAGCTATTCTTCTGGTTGGATAATTACTTTTGTTGCTGTAATCAAACCATAAATATAACGTTTCTGTAACACTACACTGATCGATTGATTCAATCATTCGTTGATCCACTGAATCGATGATTCATCACCCTCTTTACGGCCTTTAGGAAAAACAATCAAGACATCTTTTGTATCGATGAATGCAATCATTACACATTGTGGTGAAATTCATACTATCACGTCATGTTAATTGCTTCACTATTAGATGATGGAATTAAGTAAACACACTAGAATATACTTCACAATTCGTTGATCCTATAATCCTTTCATCCAATGATCTGTTGATCCGATGATCCGTTGATCCGATGATACGATACGATGATACGATGATACGATGATACGATGATACGATGATACGATGATACGATGATACGATGATACGATGATACGATGATACGATGATACGATGATACGATGATACGATGATACATAATCTGTATATAGGTTAACCTGATGTCAGAAATTTAAATAACAGCAGTCACAAATTCAAGAGGCAATTAAGCATTTGGAAAAATGGAAAATACAAGCAATACTGTTAACGCTAACAACAAGCAACAATTAAATACGGCTCAACATGTGACACAACGTTGTAATATAAACAAGAGAAAGTTAGCTTTCAATCAGGAAACTGAACATGAAGCTAAACGCATAAAAAGGATCAAACTTAACGTCAGTAATGGTGAAGATACGAGCGACAGTGACGATGATTCAGGCATAGATAACTTGAAACAAAACAACTTTATTACAAAAGATAAGAGAAACGTATTCGAATTTTTCCAAACCGCAACAGCTGACGAATTGCAGTTGATGGATTCGTGTTCGAATAAGAAGACGGAAGTTATCATACAAAATCGACCTTTCAGCAATTGGGCTGATTTGGTTACCAAACTGCAGAATGAAAAAACTTTACATACAGTACTGTTGCGTGCGGCGCTAGAATTGTTAAACAAACGTCGTAACATTCACAATTTAATGAAAAAATGTAAAAATATTGCCGTACGGATAGAACAAGCAGTGGCGGCGGGTTTTGGGATAACAGTACAACCGTCTTTGCTTGATGCTTCTAAACATTTGACGAGATACCAAATGGTTGGTCTCAATTGGTTGGCAGTTTTACATTCTCAAGGAGTTAATGGAATTCTAGCAGATGAAATGGGACTTGGGAAAACTATACAAGTCATAGCTTTCTTAGCATACTTGAAGGAAATCGGTGCTAATAAAAAGTTTCCCCATTTAGTGATCGTTCCAGCATCTACTTTGGACAACTGGAGAGCGGAATTTCAAACGTGGTGTCCCGCCCTGAAGGTCTTTGTGTATTACGGATCCACGGAAGAACGAAAAATGTTTCGAATGGAACATTTGAAGGACGATAAACATTGCAATTACGATGTTATCATAACCACATATTCTATGGTTATCAGCACACCAGCAGAAAGACAGATGTTTAAAACAACGCAGATGCATTACATCATTTTTGATGAGGCTCATATGCTTAAAAATATGAACACACAACGTTACGAACATTTAATTCAAATTAAGGCGCTAAATCGAATTCTTATGACTGGTACGCCATTGCAAAATAACTTACTAGAGTTGATGTCGCTTTTAATATTTGTAATGCCATCGATGTTTTCTGGTAAGAGAGACAATTTGAAGAGTTTATTTCAGAAAATGTCCAAAGCACAGAAAAACGAAGAAAATTTTTCAAATTTTGAAAAACAACAGATCAATGAGGCAAAAGACATAATGAAACCTTTTGTTTTGCGGCGGTTAAAATGTGATGTTTTACAAGAGTTGCCTAAGAAAACTTCCGAGTTGATTCAAGTCCAATTGCCACCAACGCAAGCCGAACAATATCGAAATCTTGTTGATTATTATAAAAATATTGGAAAAGACGGTGAGGAGCATGGAAGTTGTCACGCGTTGACAATAACATCGGATCTGCGAAAGTGTAGTAATCATCCACTACTTCTCAGATATCATTACCAAGAAAATGACTTAGAACAAATGGCAATTCTATTGACTTCTGAACCAACTTTTACAGAGAAAAACACACGGTATATCCAAGAAGACCTTTCCATTATGTCGGATTTTGAAATCCACAGCCTTTGTAAGCAGTATAAATGCTTAAAGGAATACCTGCTACCCGACAGCTTAATTTTAACTTCTGGTAAATTTTCATTTTTTGATGAGAAATTGCAGGAGTTGAAAAGGACCGGACATCGAGTTTTAATCTTTAGCCAATATGTTATAATGTTAAACGTCATGGAAGAATATTTACGGATTAAAGAACATCGTCATTTGCGTCTAGATGGTTCCACGCCCGTCACCACCAGGAAAGAATTGATAGACCAATTTAACAACGACCCTGATATTTTCATATTTTTGTTATCTACGCGCGCAGGTGGTTTGGGTATCAATTTAACGGCTGCTGATACGGTGATAATCCACGACATAGATTTTAATCCGTACAACGACAAACAAGCAGAAGATAGGTGTCATCGAATGGGGCAAACCAATCCAGTGCAAGTTTTTAGGTTAATATCTCAAGGTACAATTGAAGAAGGCATGTGGAAGATGAACCAAGAGAAATTAAAACTGGAGAAGGAAGTTACTACAGAGGAGAGTGAAACCCCGGATGTTAATAGCGTAGTTCGTTTGCTATCATCTGTATTGGGAATAGGAGCAGCAAACATAGGAAATATTTTTACGACGGAATCAACTTCGCCAAGCCAGAAAACTTGATGATAATATTTATTAATTTTTGCATAAATATTTTCACAATATTGATGTCTTGGTTAAAAATAAATTTTTAAAAATTTAACTTTTTCGTTTTATTAAACGAAATATTGTATTAACATTCGAATGCGATGAAATTTTACTTCAGCATTTCCACTAATTTCTATTTTATTTTCCATTATTTTCCTATTAATTTTATTATTTAAATAATTCACGTTATCTTCTTTACAAATTCCAGCCCTTTTCCACTTGCTGAGTAACAAACGTGTTACCCCATGGACTCAAAGCCATAATCAAGAGCTATTTTGAAGAAAGAATAATAATAATAATAATAGTCGTTTATTCCTGTAGGAATTTGACAGTCTCTTGCGAGACTTTACATATCCGTTTTTGAGGTGGATTAGTCCTCGTATACTTCACATTCTCATATCATATTCTGTTATCCGTTCTTGCATCCATCACAACTTTTCGCCAGTACTGTCTATTCTTACTTTTCTCTTTCCAGTTAAAAACTTCCATCCTCCTCAGGTCCTCCATAACCTGGTCGTACCATCTCAACTTCGGTCTTCCTCTTGCACGGTCCTCCATCGGCCTCCATTCTTCGATTCTCCTCAACATCGTGCCCTCATCTCTTCTCCACACATGCCCCAGCCACCCCATTCTACTAGATTTGATCACATTTACTATGTCTTTATTGTTCATTGCTTTCAGTATCTCGCTGTTCATCATTGGTCTGTTTTCCCGTTCACTAATTATTTTTGGGCCCAATATCTTCCTCATCACCTTCCTCTCAAACACCCTCAACTCATCTTCTTTTTTCCGACTGAGACTCATTGTTTCTGCCGCATAGGTCAGCACCGGTCTTATAAGTGTCTTGTAAATTTTTGTCTTGGTTGTTCTCGACAGAATTCCATTCTTCAGCAGGTTTCTGTTCGCATAATATGCTCTGTTTCCCTGTTGAAGTCTTCTTTTCACCTCTTCCCGTCTTCCGGTTTTGCTACTTATCTGGACTCCCAGATAGACAAAATCTTGTACCTCCTCATAAATCTCATTTCCCACCCTCAGTCCGGACATCTTCTCCATTCCTTGCCTTTGTTGGCGGATGTACTTTGTCTTTGTTTGATTTATTTTCAATCCCATTGGTACAGCTGCATCTTTTATCTTCTGGATTGTTTCTATTAATTTCTTTGATGTCCTTGACATTATTAGCACGTCGTCTGCATACGCTATCACTTCCTAAGTCTTCCTTATTTTGGGATACTCTACTGCGAAGAAAAAGTGTACAGAAGGTGCCCCATAAGGGTCGGTTCCAGGACCCCCGTGGAACTTCTTTCTGGATGAAAATAAAACTCCGGAGAAGTGGGTACTAAGATGATCACTTAGGCAGCCCACATCGCTGCCATCGTAAAAGGCAACTCGAAGAAGGAGCTCATCCAGAGACTCCAAGAAAATGTGGACAATCTGAACGACCGGTGCAAACGCATGAAATTAAACCTATCCCAGGAAGAAACAAAACAAAATGTACCACTTTCCAGTAAGGGTGCACATCAGCTACGACCTTTGAATACTATTGAATGGCAAGAAAATCCAAATAGTACGAGAAATGATAATTGACGAAAGACTAACACTACAAAAACATGTAAATTACGTCTCATTCTCAAGATACAAAGAAAGGCAAAATGAAGTTGAGATCTGGAAAACCGTTTATTTTAAATATAAATACATTTTTCTCAAAAATGCGACTGGCTCACTCTCATGTTCAACGCCGAGTCCCTACTTCTCTGTGTTTTACAAATTTTCTTTATCGCCTCAGTCATAGGCGTATCAAAATATTAAGAAAAATGATGTACAAAGAAAACACGACAATATGTAAATTATATTAGGTTACTGTGCAGTTGTTATGACAGCTCGAAACAAAATTTCATCTGCTACACACTAAAGAACACACTTATTTTAGCATATTGTAAAAGTAAAACATATGAATCGGGTCCAAATGACCGAAATATTCGAATTTGAAAAGTACGGAAAAGTAGCATAAATCATGCAGTAGACCCCGGTGATGCCACATTCATCGGCCGGCCGGCGCATTTTGTTGACGGTACGTGCACTGGGATATACTCTTACACTTAGAAAATTTCGCACCGGCAGATGCAGCTCGACGCTCCTACATGTAACATCGCTTATTTTTTGTTTTTACGCGATTTTTAGGGGGTGAAACGTAATAGTTTACTGCCCCATACCGCGACTATACTTTTTAATGCTATTTCGAGGGTCTCTCACATCCCGGTTGCATAGATCCCGGTGTTCTTGATCGGTGGCGCCTTCTCGTATGTTTAGCCTAGTAACCAGAGTCAAATCCGCTCCGTAGGGGTGCAGAGCGGAGCGGAGCGGAGCGGAGCGGCGCCCCGGAGGAGTAGGATTTGACGATGGATTACCCTCCTTTTCGAATGCACACCCCTAAAATTCGAAGGCAAAAAAAATTTAATTTTTTCACTTTTTCGGCAATAACCGCCTTATTTTCCATTTTTTCGCGAATATTTATACTAATATCTACTAAGCACACCCCCCCCCCACCCGAATTTCAAAGAAAAATTAAAATCGGACCGAAAAAATTTCACTCCATTTCAAGGGACTGTAACCCGATACATGTGCAGACCCCGGGTTCGACCGGCTACATGAATTTACTTTCCCTTCTTTTCAAAAGTCGATTTTGGGGTTGTTTTTACTCCGTTCAGCCTTTTTATTGTTTTATTAGACAAATATAAGCCTGTTCTTTAGTGTGTAGCTGAAGAAATTTTTTTTCAGCCTGTCAGAGTAACGGCACAGTCGCCTTATATTATATTGCAATTAATTTTAATATGAGATTGTAAATTTTAATTATATTATTTTAATTTTTTAATTACGTATTGCTTCAAACTGATATTGCTCTTATTAGAACCTTCTGCTGCACTTCCTCACGTGACACTAATGCTCATCACCACTTTTCAATCGCAAAACTTCTAATTTCCTTCTTAATTAAGCACTTCTTAAAAACTAAACCTATATTTTTACACTTTTTTTATAAATTTTCAGACATGCAATGCTTAAAACAAATTCAAAAAATAATTTCTTTACAAAATTTTGCATACATACATGCGCCACCAGGCTCAAAAATACACATTTTTCTAGCGTGATGGCCTCGCCTAGGGTCATTCTCACACTGGCTTACAATTCGACTATACTAACGCAATTTCCCTAACAACAACTTTCAAATTCAAATAAATATCATTTAAATTCGCACTAAATCAAATTTTTATAGAAAACTCACGACAATACGTATAGTATCTATAGTTGAATAAAATTTATAATATTTCGTATCGTTTCGGGCAAAAGAGTGTATTTCTAACTAGAACAAAATAAATCTAATAATCTTTGAGTTATCCATTGTAAGATAACTTATAGGTAACAAAAAAGGGTTCCACGTGGAATTGAAAAAAAATGGTAGATATAATTAATTTGGAAGTACGTAGTACTAGAAAAAGTTGGGGTTTGAGCAAACATTGCATTGGAACATATTATTATTAGTAGGTATATATTAAGTTTTCCATATCCTGGAGCGTTATCATTTATTCATAAAAGATTTCTTTAAAGAGTTAAATTGGGATGCGCGGCTCACGTGAAATATTATTTATTTTATTCTTTTAAAAAATAGTTTGATCAAAATTTTACGTGGTGCAACTTGTAACTAAAATCAACAAATAGAGTAATAATATTTTCAGTAAGGATAACCATTTGCTGAACACAAGAAATAATTGAACATTTGAGTAGTAAACTGTAAACCGTACTAACATTAAAATATAAATTAGTACGTACTCGCGAACCGTGAAGAAAATTAGTATCAAACTAGGTCGATCATAGCTGTTCTCGCTCGAACCTGACAAGAATTTCAAGTTGTCTTCTCGGTAACTTTTTTTAAACAATGACTGATGGGTATGAAATTTTGTTGTAGACATCAAATAAAAACAACCTTTACTAACAGTGGCATCTTTTTTATTCTTTAACTACCTCAGGGCGTATGATAACGGCTCTACGCCGACAACACTACTTATAGTTATCTGTAAGCACCTGCGAAACCGACTTTTTACACTCGTGAGTAATTTATAACTGCCATATTACTATTTTAACCATACTTTATAGTTTAGTAGTGGTATCGATAGTCAAATTTAATTTATTTATTCTCTCCGCTGATTTAAACACTATTCCATTAGTTTTTTCTGTTTAAGTTAAGTTTCAATATTTTTAGTTCTTATAAATTAAAAAAATTAAATTGAAGGAAATCACGACTTTAACATTTTGCGATTATTTACAAAACGCCCTGTATATTAAAATATATTATCAATATAATATTTCAGGATCGTGTTACACGTAGCAAAAGTTAGATTACACTTTCTAGGATATTCTGAAATGTCTTATAAATAATTGCGATGGAGTTATAAACTAACTCTAAATTGGAAAATACTTCAATTAAAAAAAACTATTAGCTAGTCGACATTAGTAATTTAATATAATTTTTATAGGAGTCATCAAAAAGGAATTAATCACCAAATAGCGATTTAATCGATGTTCGATTTAATGCGCTATTTTTGATAACATTTAATTTTAGTAATAACTGTTCGGTACGACTTAAACAAAAACAACCAATACACCTACACACCGTATTGGTATTGAATTTTAACTCAATTAATTTATTTATAGGAATCATAATTTAATAATAGTGGTATATCAGAACTAAACTCCAGAGTATTGTGATGCCGGATAATATAAAAAAAGTTTAAAAAAATCATGACCGATGTAAAATATGAATGATCGTAAATTATAAATGATCATAAATATCTATGAATATAAAATGTATTCAATAAGAATCTATTTAAAAAAAATTTGTTATAAAGTATTAATAACACAATGAACGTGAGTTTTAGTCGACCATATCATTTGATTGCAAAAATCATTGGAAAAATTACACACAAATCTCACATGGAAAAACATAAACTGAAATCTCTAAACCAACGTTGGAAAGTGTAAAATTTTGCATTAAAATTTGAAATTAATTACGGGGAGGAAAGGCTGAAATAAATTACAATGAAAGCCCGAATATCTCGGTCGGTGAAGTATTGGACTTTTAATCCCAGGTCCAGGGTTCAAGTACCTGTTATACAGATAGTTATATTTAGTTAGCAGGAGTTTTACATTTTGTGCACTTTATTTACATATAAAAGTATTGCTAAAATAACCACGTACAGATATTATAAAATATACTAAGGCAGGGGTTGACAGGTAACAGTCTTCTTAAAGATTGTGTTTAGGTTTCTTGTAGCGAGAAATTTTAATTTGAATTTTTATTTCAAATGGACAAAACAACAATTGGGTTCTAATTTTCTATAAATTGCGGTAATAAAATTCTTATTAATAATAAACCAAAATTAAGAGGTTATAAATTTATATAATTATTATAATAAAAAATCGTCTTTTTCTCCAAACTCCTTTTTGATTAGTAAAAGTGATAATAAAATCGAATTAAATAATATTGTCACTTTAATTCTATGAATATCATTTTTCAATAACGACAGGGGACATGCGATTTGATAGTTAATTTGAAAAAAAATGATTAATTGGAAAACTAACTTTCTATTTTGTAAAACTATGTTGGTTTTAGAAGTATCGCGGTACTGCTACGGTAAAATGTTTTTCTTTTTAAATGAATTAAGTTATTAACAGCATGGACTCATAAATGGTAGACAGCGGCTAAAAAATGCATTAAAACTATTATTACTGAACGACGCGTTTCGATGTTATCTACGTTTTGTCGAATTCATCTTTAAAAATTCAAATAATATTAATATTTATTGACATATTTATTTAGAATTTTTACAACATGCCAGATGAAAAATAGGAAGAGTTATTACAGGAACTTTGAAGGGATAGCTGATTTTAAATAGATATGCACAAGTTTAATATTTAGTTTGACCTACCGGAAATCTGTTAATTAGGTATAATCCCTGAGTAATCAAAATAAATTAATAAAATTATTTCAGATTTGGCTCCACAAATCTCCATATTTTCAAACCAAATTCGAAAACACCCATCATTCTTTCACTCTTAGTACTTTCAGTCTTAGTAGTAATAATTACATCTATGTAATTATTGATATTGCCTCTTAAATTGGCGATGTGTTATTATTTTAATATTAACCCCCAAACTAATATTATTTAGCAGGGAGCGCGAGTCCTCCCGATTGTTCAAAGGCTTACCGATTGGTTGTACACCTACTATTTGTTCTCCATAGTCGTATGTCGGATTGCGCTGCATGACATCTATTTCGCATGTCGGTCTTTGGTCTTTGAATGGTTTATGTGAACACTGGTCGGCCTTCGACCTCCAGATTTCTTTTAAGAACACCGACTTACGGATTGGTTTTAGACCTACATATTTCATCGTGTGTCGGACTACACGATAGGCCATCTATATACTTCAATTGTCGGTCTTTGGTTTTTTAATGGTTTATGTGATAGGCGAACGGCTGAGAGGTTAGCGCAGTGATTCTCAACCTTTTTTTTGTTGCGGCACACTTTAAACGATTTCAAAATTTGGCGGCACACAAAGAAAAAGATAAGTTTAAAAATTATATATCTTATATACCGGGTGACCGGCCGAAAACTGAACATAGGGAAATAACATGGGAAATAGATTTTTTCTAAATTCCTGCTTCCCATTATAACTGATATGAATAAAAAAAATACCAAATTAAAGAGATTTTTTTCCGCGCCTGTAGATACCAAACACTTAATATTTTGTTTTTTAATTATTGTTAAAAAGTCGATAGTAAAATTAAGAAATAGCGCTTCTTAAAAAAATATTAGCGGGCTGGGTCGTTGCATTACGTCTAATGTGCCGCATTGCTATTGTTTTTAAACTTTTTAAATTTGTTTTTATTTTAAAAATAATAAGAACGCAATTTGAATATTATTTTATTATAACAAGTTGACCAATATTAAAAGTTAAAAGTAGTTTTATTTAGTCAACAAAACCCAAGAATAAGAAAAATATCAATTGGATTATTAAATACTGAACGAAAGTAACCAAATAATAATAATATTATAACAAGTATTCGAATAACCCTCCATTCTGCACTAAACAGTAACCCAATCTATTATAAAATGATTCTCTTACATTTGCTAGCTGTCTAGCAGTAATTTGATTGCATTCTGCAAGATCGCGTTCCTCAAAGAATCAATATTTGGGTGACGAGTTTTATAAATTTTGCTTTTAATATGACCCCACAAAAAGAAGTCACACGGTGCCAGATCAGGAGATCGGGCTGGCCAGTTTATAGCACCACCACGACCAATCCATCGATTTGGATATGCTTGGTTTAAATAATCTCTAACGTTTGCCCCAAAATGTGCTGGACAACCGTCTTGCTGAAACCAGACCTCATGGTGTTCAGAAGCTATTTCGTCTAACGCAGGACCAATATTATTTATGAGAAGATCTAAATACATATCTGAATTTAAATTTCCAAGTATTTCAAATGGACCAAGAACACGGTTATTATAAATGCCAGCCCAAATATTAATTTTTTGAGGATATTGTGAGCCGGTCATTAAATTTAGTCTCGGATTTTGTATAGCCCAATAGCGATGGTTTTGTACATTTGGCTCATTGTTTAATGTAAATGTACATTCGTCTGTAAAACATATTTGTTTCAGAATGTTTCGGTTTCTGTTAGCACGTTCTTGCATTTTCTCACAAAATACAAGCCTGGATTCTTCGTCAAACAAAAATATTTCTTGATGACATTGATATTTAAAAGGATGGTACTTGTGCTTTTTTAAAATTGTTCGAACATTTTCTCTACCAACATAATTACACTCAGCTGCAATGGATCTAATGCTTGCATTTGGATTCGCAGAAATTAAACCTAATATAGTTTCTTCCAATTCATGGTTGTTTCTCTGATATCCTATTTAAAAAATTATGATAAGACAACTTCAATTAATAATTTTGGTTAATACCTTTATTTAAATTTGTCGAAGTATTACCAGTGTCTTCAAATTTCTTAATTATATTCTGTATGGCCGATATTGATGGAATTTGGCTATTATTAAATTTAACAGAAAATAAGTCACGTATTTGGCGTAAACTATTACCGCTGTAATAATATTTTACCATGAAAACTTTTTCTTCAACAGACCACTTCATTGTTAACAAAATTAATTTTAATCTGTCAAAGTAACTTTTGTTTGTAATATTTGGCTTTCATACAATAGCAATGCGGCACATTAGACGTAATGCAAAGACCCAGCCTGCTAATATTTTTTTAAGAAGCGCTATTTCTTAATTTTACTATCGACTTTTTAACAATAATTAAAAAACAAAATATTAAGTGTTTGGTATCTTTAGGCGCGGAAAAAAAAATTTTAATTTGGTATTTTTTTTATTCATATCAGTTATAATGGGAAGCAGGAATTTAGAAAAAATCAATTTCCCATGTTATTTCCCTATGTTCAGTTTTCGGCCGGTTACCCGGTATATACATAATTATATATCTAAAATTTGGCGGCACACTTTTAGAATTTTGCGGCACATAAAAGTGCCGCGGCACAGTGGTTGAGAATCACTGGGTTAGCGTGTTAATTTCTCATACCAAGATCCACGAGTTCAAATCCTGTGAGGTGCTCTATCTATAGAAGGAATTTTCGCTCACCAAATGTCCACCTGCTGCCACCAGGTAATATTATGGCCTAAAAACTTCCCTAGTCGGAGTAGAAATCCTTAAGCTACACCTTAAGCTTTAGGTCCTTTGTGCTCGTCACACAGTTTCAATACGCAACGAGCACAGACAGGGAGAAAATCGGAAGACGTAAACGTTGTTAAAACCGATTTATACATACATGGTTTATGTGAATACGGGTTGGCTTTCGGCATCCAGATTCCTTTTAAGAACACGGGTCGGCCTTCGGCCTCCCAATGGTTTATGGGAATACGAATGAACCTTTAATAAAAGTGATATGAAATTATATGTAAATACGAGGGTTGCTGTTTAACTTTCTGGCCTAATAATGAAAATGCGAATATTTATCATCAAAAATGATTTTATTGTTTTTCAAAGTATTCTCCAGCAAGATTTATACACTTTTGCATGCGCTCAAACCAATTGTCGAAGCACTTTTTCCACTCCGATTGAGACACCTCCAAAACATGGTTTTTGAACGCTTCAACAGCATCTTCTGGCGACGAAAATCGTTTACCACGCATTTTTCTCTTGATGTTCGGGAATAAAAAGAAGTCATTGGGTGCCAAGTCAGGGCTGTACGGCGGATGACCCATCAATTCGACGTTTTGGGCGGTCAAAAAGGCGCTGGTTTGAGCTGATGTGTGAGAGCTCGCATTGTCATGGGGCACAATGATCCGTCTTCTCTTGTTCGTTTTTCGAATTTCTCCGAAGACTTCAGGCAAACAAATTGTGGTGTACCACTCAGAATTGACCGTCCTACGTTGCTCAAGCGGAACAGTCGCCACATGACCAGTTTTACCAAAGAAACAGGCTACCATTTGCTTCGAAGTGCTTCTTGCACGAACAACTTTCGTTGGATTTGGCTCGTCTTCGAAGACCCACACGGTCGATTGCTGTTTTGTTTCGGGCTCATAAGCATAGATCCATGATTCGTCACCTGTGACGATCTTATAAACGTCTTTTGAAACACCGCGATTGTATTTTTTTAAATTTTCTTTGCACCAATCCACACGACACTTTTTTTGAGCCACTGTCAAATTATGCGGGATCCAACGAGAACAAACCTTTTTTACGGCCAGGTGTCCATGCAATATCGAATGTATGCTGGTGGAAGAAATGCCCAAGGATGCCTCTATCTCACGGTATGTCACATGACGATCTTGCTTTATCAGTTCACGGACGGCATCAATGTTCTCTGGCACAACGACTGTTTTTGGACGACCTTCACGAACTTCATCTTCGAGCGAGCGTCGGCCACGATTGAATTCATTAAACCAGTTTTTCACAGTGCTATAGGATGGTGCTTCATCGCCATACAAAGATTTAAGTTCATCGATGCACTCTTGTCGTGATAATCCACGTCGAAAGTTGTGAAAAATGATTGCACGAAAATGTTCACAAGTTAATTCCATTTTTTTGCCAAATTGATTTTTTCAAGTCACTATAAACAACAGAAATGATGGCCGTACGTCAAAACGTTCTGAGTACGTTTATGCTACAACATGTCAAACTTTACAATGCAAATGTCAAATTGCACCTAGCAACGCTTAGTGTTCCCTAGGCCAGAAAGTTAAACAGCAACCCTATATTTATAAACTTTATTAAAAAGATTATTTTTATAATTAGATTTTACGCAATATAATATTATAAACTTATCCTTTTAACAAAAGTTTTTCAGAATTTTCAATCTTCCGGCTAAAGAGACGGTCCAATTGAAGATTCTTAACATCTACTAAGTAAACAAATTACTCAGCATTAAATTTGCCGTGATAGATAAACCCTGATGATCGATATAAACTAGCTCACAGTACATCGCAGGCAAAAGGTAGTAGGTGACCTTTGGTGACGTAGGTAGTAAAAATTGAATAATGAATTTGGTTACTACAAAACACAATACAGCTTATTATTTATTACAACCAGTAATAAATTGGTCAACAACACAACAACCCGTAGGAACTACTTAACGTAGTCAGTTGACAAATTAAATAGTTAGGTGAAAAATAAATGCTACAAATCGCACAATTAAGAAAAAAATAAAAAATTGTCTCAAACCTGTTGTACATACAATCCCAGTTCACACGATTCTTAACCTAGCCAACAATGCGGGTTTCCTTAATTGTTTTGCAGCTTAAACCAACACGCAATGACCCAAAAACAGTTGTCTTTCGAACCAAATTGGTAACTGTTGACTCCAAAAGACGATGTGGTTGCATATAATGGTGGACTCCAAAAAAAGTTGCGTTGTCGAGTAATTTCTGACTCCACAATAAATTTCCAAGAAAAGGTTATCGTACTCGATTGTAAACAAATAATATTTCAGTTGGTAACAAAAAACAGCTTCCTCCCAGGGATAAACCAGATCATAAGGCTTCTTTATATACTTTGTATAGAAGCCTAAAATTACGGTTTCAATAAGGTCGAATATCGCGACCCCTGATAAGGATGAATTAACAAAATGTATTAAATCGTCTCAAATTCAATAAATCTGCTAACAAATTAGTTAAAACAAATCCCCCAAACGCTGCTGCAACAAATCAACTAATATACTAATTAATATCTCCCTAATTTAATCAATATTCAGATAAAATAGTATAAAAATTAGCAGCAACAAAACTTAGCTGTTATTTAGAAATCGTCAACCGTTATTCAGATTTGTCAATTGATATTCAGAAATCGTCAACCGTTATTCAGATTTGTCAATTGATATTCAGAAATCGTCATATCGTCAACGGTTATTCAGATTTGTCAATTGATATTCAGAAATCGTCAACCGTTATTCAGATTTGTCAATTGATAGTACAATTCGCAATTTCTGAATAACAGTTGACAAATCTGAATTGCAATTCACGATTTCTGAATATCAGTTGACAAATCTGAATTACAATTCACAATTTCTGAATATCAGTTGACAATTCTGAATTACAATTCACGATTTCTGAATATCAGTTGACAAATCTGAATTACAATTCACGATTTCTGAACAGCAGGTGAGGTTTTCTGAATTACTGCGGGAAAAGGTGTAGAATTTCACACCAGTATGGACATAAAGCAACATACAGGGTATAGCAAAGATCGATATGGGCAAGGTAGAGCAAAAGTTGCTTTAGTAATAAATTTGTTACATCGTAACGTTACAAGTTATCTAGTTAAAATTCAAATTTGCAATTTGTTTTGCGGTATTTTGGCTGCGGTATTATGGCCGCGGTCAAATGTCCGATCCCGGCTCGACACAGCCCAACTGAGCGCATAAAACTGTCGCGCAAAATTAACTAATATCGGAACATATCGGGACTCCTTTATTTTATAAGGGAGTCAAATGTGAATGAAAATTAAATTTTTTGGTCCCCTTTATACGAAAACGAGGCAAATGATCGAAAATGTGTTGCAGTGAAAAGTTAGGTTTGCCATCCGCTACTCTTCCTCCAAGTTTCACATCGATCGGACAAAAAACCTGGAAAAAGTAGGGAAAAAACGAAAGTCGCGGGGGTTAACTTCAGGAGGCGTACGGGAAAGATTGGTTTCCTCCCTTCGTTCACCCCTCCCCACTGCCTGCAAAATTTAAGTTCTCCAAAACGAATTTTCACATTTAAAACCCCCATTTCTCCCAACGAAAAACTGACGATTTCGTCTGATCCGCATGCTTTTCTGTTCTTGCATCCTCTCACAGTCTCTTGTAGTTCTACTATGGATATATCGTCCAGTACACACGAATTTGGTATTTGTTTTTCATCTTTCAAGATTGTCTCACCATATCATAAATCTTTTTAATGGTTTATCCACTCTTCTTCTGCTACAGAGTTAAGTTTTACATCATCTTTTTCTGTTTATTTAAGCTTTTTCGTAGTTTTATAAGTTAGTATTTGTCTACCATGGACATTTTTTATCTTTTCTAAAAGTCTATCCAATGTTTCCTCGTGAACTTTCCTACAAATCTTCTTTATGCAATTTCTAAGTTTTGCAAAGTTTTCTTTGTTGTCTTCTGTACGGTTACTCAGGTATGTTCTATACGTTTTTTTCTTATCTTACACTGCTTTTTCAATCTCAGTTGTCCATCTCTCAAGACCTTTTCTTTTTATATATTTTTTCTTTATTCTAAAGATATTTAGGGGGACGACTCAAAATTATATTTTTTATGTTTTGCCATTCTTCTTCCATACTGTTGGTTATATTTAGAAATTGCAGTCTCACATCTTCTTTTTCAAATTGGTAAATTGTGTATGCGTTCTCAGTTTTGTCTTTGGCGTGGGTTGATTTTATTCCGTCCATCTTGTCTATACTACCAAGAAAGCTCTGAATATAATATGTATGTATACCGTATCCTCTGTGGACTCTCACATCTGTTACTTGTTAGGCTATTTTCTTATGCAGTCAATTATTGATCTGGATCCTTTTGTCGCCCACGTGTATTAAAAATAACAATTATAACTTTACGTTATATCTACGTTAATAATTTTAAATAAACAAAAATTTGAAATTGCTAAAACTGCTGAAGTAACTTTTAGATAATACATAGTTATCATATAAAATCCATTTTCTTTTCTTACCTTCGCATAATTTTAAACACAAATTCAAGTATTATCCATCTAGTAGTTCAGCCGAACGTATATGAAAGCTTTTATAAACAACCACACTCTTGTTCTTTCTAACAGTATTTTATTTTCTATTGTGATGGCCATTCCATTAGCATATTTTCCATTCTAGTAACACATTTTTTTTCATATGCTATATACATTAAGATAAATAAGACGACGTCACTCAAACTTGTTAGATATTCATATACATTTTAACGTTAAATTTACCAATTTATATTCTTAGTCCCAAATATTTTTGAGAGCTTCCCAGTTGTGCTCTAGTTTTTATGCATTAATATAGTAGGTATGCTGACGTTGTTATCTATTCACAAACCGTTGGACAACACCGTAATTTTTTAGCCGATTAAAATTGGAATGTTTGCTACAAACTGATGTACGAGTTTTTTTTTCATTTAAAATTTTTCATGAAATTGCAAAATATTGGAATAGCTGTAAAAACTTCTTTGCCCATAGGTGCAGTTTTATTATTAAATACTTATTTTTTATATTTCTGTTTGCTTATAATAATTCGTAATCCTTCATAAAGGATAATATCGAACATTTCAGCTATTTTAT
Organism: Podabrus alpinus; assembly: GCA_932274525.1. Classification (NCBI taxonomy): domain Eukaryota; kingdom Metazoa; phylum Arthropoda; class Insecta; order Coleoptera; family Cantharidae; genus Podabrus; species Podabrus alpinus. The sequence goes on along the minus strand of OW026457.1, from coordinate 57,228,547 downwards.
GTAATTTTTCGTTAAAAATCTATAATTTTTTACCGATTGATAAATAACGTACATCCCGATAACAAACATACTACCAAAAATTTGTTGGACTCTCTTCGGAATTTTGTAATACCAGCTGATACTCCAAAAATGTCCCAGAAATAAACAAAATCATTCTAAAAAGTGCTATAAAATTGAATAGAAATTATAAAAATAACATTTTACTTTTATTAAATGGTTTTACGCTTGTTGTCTGAACCTGAAAATATCGTTATATTAAACTGCGTGGCACTTTGAAACTTTACCCAAGCCGCAAATAATTTTTGTTAAAAAAATTTCTTTAGCAATTCGATTCTAAAAACAATTCTGAAAGGTTTTCTTTCGTTTTTGAATAAACACTGCTATTAGGGAAATAAAAAAAAAATTGTCATACTTTAAATAAGAATATTCAATATACAGAGTGGTGACTTTTTGTTCATCAATAAGTGGTGACTTACTTACTAAGTATTAAAAAATTAATAATATTTTGAATTATGCACAATGAAAATTAATATAAAATAATTAATTATACACTGAAAGAAAAATTGGACAAGCATAAAAAATTATTTTTCACTTTTTTAGTTATTATTTGTATTATCAAGAGATTCTTTTCTTCACTTCCCAGACAGAAGTCAGTCACGGAAGAATAATTTGTGAACCAAATCCCAAATCCAAAGGATCTTCTGCTAGCTCGAGACAGTTCGCGAGAGTCGTAGATATACTAAATTAAGGGATACTGAATTGATTCAGTAATGAATGAAATGAAACAAACAAATTGATTAAATGGAACACTGTATCAACAATAACAAAATAATTTAATTAAAATTATACAAATATAATGAATATAATCTACAGGTATGCGACATCAAATCTAGCACTTATCAAGTTCCAACAATTCGCTTATCCATATATAAATTAAAACGTCGGTACATCAATTTCTTGTCAATGACAAATACATAACTGATGTTATACGAAGCCAAAAAGAGTGCTTCTTGAAAATACCAAAATACAAAAATGCACTGATACATGATAAAAAAAATTGCAATCAAGGAAACTCACCCTTAGGCTGCATGCACACTGATGGAGCAAAACGTTTCAAGACAAAACATTTTATTTTATCTAAAAACATGATAGAACAAAACGTTTCGAAACAAAATGTTTGGTTTTGTTTTAAAACGTTTTGTCTCGTCTTGTAACGATTTGTCTTGTCTTGAAACGTTTTGTCTCGCCTTGAAACGTTTTGCTTGATCTGAAAACAAACTGATTAAAACGCTTTAAGATAAAATAAAACGTTTCCAGACAAGACAAAACGCTTTAAGACGTAACAAAACATTTTGTTTCGAAAAGTTTTGTTCTATTGTGTTTTTAGATAAAACAAAGTGCTTTTTAATGCGACAAAACGATTTATCCGAATTAATCCAAATTAGTCGTAGAAAAATCAGCATTGCAACCATGGGACTTTTCACAACGCACAAACACTTTGGCGATCTAAAACAAAATGTGGTAACCAAAGTCGTCTTTCCACCTCGAATCTAAAGCTTTGTGATAACCACAAAAACTTCCAAATGCTAACAAGACGTAACAACTTCTTACAAAAATGCACTTAAAAGAATTGAGTTATCAATCCACCATCAGGACTCGCCAATCGGAAGATCCAAACACCAACAATTCAAGCGAAACTGAATAATCTCGCGAAGTATACACCAGCAATTCCGGTACCACAGCGCTAGTATAAAACGATGTACATGGGAATTCATAAGTAACGAAACTTTGCAATCAAAATTCCGTTACAGGATTGAGTATTTTGCATGATTAAAATTAAAAATAATACTAGACGAAAATAGATTTTCAACATTATTTTTGATTAGTATTTCACACAAAAAAATAAATATAGAAACAAATACAAACGGTTGAAAATTAAAGTAGTTCATTTATATTGATCTCTTCATCTTCAAAGGGTATCTTCTGTCCTGATATCTTCTACATAAGACTAAGTTGAACAGTTTGGCTGGATCAAATTTTTGAAAGATTAGTATAAATTCGAAAAGAAAGAAAAGTCCCCGACGTAATAGAGGATTCTATGGGTTCACGTGGGGCAAATTGGAAGGCATGATGGACGTAAACAACTATACACTGACGCCCAAAATTATCTAAAAGAAGCGTGACAAGACCACAAACGAATGGTTCGACGACGTCAGGGCGGTCGAAATATGTTTTACTAAATTTCTTGACTTCTTCTTACGCGGAGCGCACATATAGGTTAAATCGCGTTAAGAACGTACCAGGGGGAATTCACTATTATACGAAACACTTTTGGTTGAAAGGTTTGCAGGATTTTGATATTGGAGATTGAACTGTCACCACAGCTGTATTTCGTATATTTTTCGAAGTAATGCGCTGATTCAGATAGATTTCTATGTACTTAGCCCTTACAGTTTGCTGTAATTATTAATTATTTTAATTAACTGGCGGAAAAATGTAACGATTGTCGACTTAATTTCATTTGCCTTAATGCGGCGTCAGCCAATATCCGGAATGGATAGTCACCAGAAGAAGAAGAATGCGCCATCTCTAGCGCCACAGTTGGATTTGGTCAAGATTTTGCTGTAGATGCAGTGGTCGGTTCTCATATGATGCCATTATGGCAGTATCATCTGTAAAAGTAGCAACTGTTGTGCTTCTGATGGTGGGTAGGTCCAATGGTACCCTGGGTAGTCTGGGGTAGTCAGACTTAATTGGAAACAAGGGTGTAATTTAGTTTCTTTGTCTGATCATAAAATAATGTTGATTGCTCAGATACGACTTCATTATTTGATAGAAGTGGCGGGGAAGATTGTGTTTCAATTTAAGGAGCAGCCCTCATGATATATTTTATCAAAAGCATGTATTATATCAAGGAAAACTGCACTACAGTATCACTTTCTTATAGATCTTTACTTATTGCGGTTACCACTCGATGAACTTGTTCAATATAGTTGCGTGTTGCTATCTGAATCCAAACTGATGGTCTCGAATAAGATTTTTACGTAGGAGAAGCGGTTTTAATCTTTTTAGAAATAGGTTCTTAAAAACTTTTGACATGGTGGCTTTTCTTTATTTTTTCCTGGATTTGCTATAAGAATGACGAGTGCATTCTTCCATTGGTTGGGAAAATAACTTAGTCGCAAGCAAGCATTTTACATGAAATTAGAAGTTTTACTCCTTTTGGTGACAATTACTTCAAAATCAGACCTGTAATAACATCTTGTCCTGGGGCTTTTCTAGAGTTGGTGCTAGTAGTAATTGTTGTCCTTGCCCCTTTTTTGCCAATATTGATTGACGAATCTAGTAATTGGAAGGGTGCATTATAAAATTCGATCAAGTCTTTCTCTTTTACAGTAGACACTTGCCTGGGTAGATTTTGAAACACATTAACCAAGTGGTATTCAAACGTTATCGTTACAGATAGAATAATCTGTTGATTCTCTTGCTGACGGTTCTTCCAGATCCTTTCGGATGGCAATGTTTTTTAAGCGGTTTAGTAATTCTTTTATGCCTTTGGTATCTTTATTTAGCTTATGTTTATCTACAGAGTTTCGTGCAGTTTGTAAAAATTTCCAATCTTCCCGCTAATGAGACGGTCCAATTGAAGATTTTAACATCTGCTAAGTAAAGAAATACTCAGCAGTAAATTTACCACAGCAGCTGAACCCTGATGGTCAGTTTAAACTAGCGCGCAGTACGTTACCGAGGCAGAAGGTTAGTAGATGTCCTCTGAAAGAAAATAATTGCTTATCGTTGAGAAAAGTAACAAACCTGAATTTATGTTACCATAATACAAAAGTGTGCGTATGGCATCTTTAACAACAAAATACAGCATGAGCACTGATTACAACCAGTAAGTAATTAGATGTCAACAACTCAACAACCCCATTTAACTACTCAAAGTAGGTAGTTGATAAACACACTATGGTTTGATAAAAATGCTACAATTGATGCAATTAAGAAAAAAATAATAAATGGTCTCAAACCTAGAATGCACTCAGCGTTCACACGACCTTTTCCCAGCCAACAATGCGGGTTTCTAAATTGGATTGTATCCAAAACCAACACGTAATGAAACAAAGATGGGTTGTTGTTTTTCTTGAACACAAAACTGGTAACTGTTGACCTCACAAAACAACCAAACGTATTAGTTACATACAAAGAACCAGTCGCCGTCTCTACAATAAAACTGACCTGTTACTAATGGAATTATAAAGGTGCATGAACTTAATGGTAAACAACAATGTTCGACAGTTGGCATTTTTTGGGCATTAAACGGTGGAGCCGCTATGGTCATTATCGCAAATCACCTTAAAGGTTGACCCTGATTAGAATTAACTAAAAGTATTGAATCATCACAAGTTTAATATGTCTACTTACAATGGAAGCTAATGAAATCCCCAATGTGCTGTTCTAACAAATTATTCTAATATTTTCCTTACTTTCATAAAATATTCGGGAAAATATTGCAAAAATCAGCAGTAACTGTCACCTCGTCAAAAGCGCTCACGATAACCACTTATCATAGTTCAACCAATTGACACCTTTTGTGAAAATGCAATATCGATGTTGTCTTGAATTTTCAGGAAATTCAGGAAAAAATACCTTATCGACTTTTGCACAGTTAAAGGCGCAGCTGCTTGCCTAAAAACTGAGTGCTGTTTGGAACTGTCTTCCAATCACTCTCCAGTTTTAGTCACTCTATGTATACAGTGTTCTCTTCAGCAAGATAGCAAATTGGGATGTTTTCAGAGAAATTATAGATGACTCAATCTTCCCTTACATTTTCCTGAAAAACAACAATTAAAATAAGTGTTTATTAATTAATTTAAACCTATATCTGAATGAAACCTCAACAATAATACATTTTTTTATTAATAAAATGCTTCCATTTAAATTCCTTTTTAATATTTTAAACAAAAAATGTTATATTTATTCAGATATTTAATAACATTTTTTATGAAACAATCTTAACCTTTTTACAATTAAAAATTCTTTACGAAGTTTCATTAAAAAATTTTTAATTTAAATAATTATCCACTTATTCTTTTACAACAAAGTGATAAAAAGGAATTTGTAAGTGTTCGTGCATTTTATTAGCATTTAAATTAATTAAAGTGCATTTTCGCTTTTTAATTAAACCTCTCCAAAGAACTTAAAACAATATTGCAAATTGTGTAAATACCAAGTGCATTTGAAACAAATTTTTGCTCGACATGTACTCAAGCATCTTTATTATGTATAAAGTGTTAGAATACAAATGTTATTACTAAGTTAATACCACTTTATGTGGCGATTATCCAGTGATTATGTAGAAATTTTAATACTGTAATGCTTCCACAACGCGAAACGTGTTTTGAATACAACTTGAACCGAACGTTAAAAAACTGAGATTTTAAATATGTGTAGTTGTAGAATCAAATGAAAATTTCATGTCGTTTTTACGTAGACCATATACCACATTTGCATATTTTAGATTTATAGTTAACTGAAGAGGAAATTAAAATTTTTAAATTATCAACACACTTGTGTCATCCGGGGTACTTTAATTTATATTAACATTGCTTATCTATAAATGCCATCATAAAATAGATTGACAGTTCATTAACACTGAATACTGAAGAGTAATGATCTGGGTTATGCATCAAATACCACAATAATAATCTGATATAGGTACCTACATTTATAGAGTTTGTGTTGTTTTCATTATAAAGGATAATATAATAATATATTTGTAATGTGATCGCATATTATTTCCATGTTTAAAATTCTAAACTTCGGTCGACTATTTATTAAAACTTGTAAAGTTGTGGTTTGTACGGGATAATTAGGCGACAATGGACGTATTATAAAACGCTGCTGGCTGCCTTCATACCAACTTCAACCCCAATAAGTTCAGGCTTCATCGCCAAAGGCGAGAAAACGTTCCGTTAATGTCATTTGGTTACGAGGTCATTTAAGCATTATCTTAGGGAACGGGAAATAGGCAATTGACTTTTTAAATTGAGCTATTATTTTTACTCAGACGAACTGGTTAACCTTTAATTTTCTTATTTCCTTTTAAATATTTATATATATTGCTTTTTTCATTGGCAGGTTACACATTTTTCTGGTAATAGAAATCAGCTCTTTTTATTAATTCCATTATTTTCGCTTTTTAATGTTTTACGCTTCTATAATCATAATGAGCACTGAAACTTTCCAAGTTTTCAGTTAAAACTTGAGCGAAAATAAGAAAAAACTATGGAAAATATTAATAATTCATTTTAAAATGAGTACCTACCTACAACATCGCGAACTTTGGAGGTTGTAGGTGCTATGAGCAAAAAACAGAACTTAGTTAAATTATATGTTAGCGCTATGTTACCTCTATAAATTTTAATTTTTCACATTAATATTTGCAGTGTAGTAATTATCACAAGAACATGTGATTGTATAATTATTATTATTCTCTTAATTAAGTTAAAATTAAGCTCTATAGTTAATCAAGCTAATTGTAAGTTCAAAGTGAATCGCAATAACTCACGTACATATTTATTTAATTTACATTATAATGGTTACAAATTTAAAGTTCACTGCTGTAATTAATTTTCTTCATTAAAAAATTCTTTAGAAATTGGAATTTTTTCATCTGATTAAATATAATTGTACTTACTGCAAAAAAAAGATAAGATGATGATGTTTCTTTGAGTTTTGGTATAATTAAGGTAAATAAATTATATATAATACATGAAAACTAATTGGATACACAAACTTATTCAAATTAAGTGAGCCATATTAAATTTTTTTGTATTCATTGACTTTTAGAAAACAGTTAAATTAGCCATTTAGTGGCATTTTCATCCTGATCACAATAATAGATATAAGAAAATAAACAAATTGTCAAGGACCTCTGAAGTTATTGGCCAAAATAAATTTTTTTAATAAAACTACCAGAACCTACTTACATCGTGCCCCTATTGTAAAACTATAGTTAGTAACTGCAAATTTTCAATTTTTGAAATATATTTATAATTTTAGATGGTTACTATCATCCTAACAATTTAAATTCGCGGTATATCGTATGTAAGTTCAAAATTGATCACGAGAAGTAAAACCTAATTTCAACGTGGATTATCTTAAAACTGCATTTTTTGAGGTACTACGGATTGATGGGAAAATTTTCTGTGTTTTTAAATTTGGTATTTTGATAGATTTGAGGTGCGCCTGTCGAATTTTTCAGCGGCGTCGTCATATTGGAAAAATGGTAACACAAATAAGTTTTTCCGAAATTTCTTTCCAGCTCATATTGTCGCGTCCACCATGTCGCGCTTGTGCTTATGTCGTACACTACCGGGTTTCGGGGTTCGTACACGGAAAAAAAAAGTAATACAATCTGCTGCAAATACTGAATTAAATACTACAATTTGCAGTACTATATGCCCCAAGCGCAATTTCTAACATAAATTGCTACAGGATTTTAGCGAGTGTTTTGTAGTAAAATGTTTTGTAAATTGTAGCTAGAAACTCGCTACAAATTTGTAGCAGTTAGTGCAGAACCTTTTTAAAGAACATTGCTACCATAAGTTGCAACAAGTAATATTAATCGTGTATGATTTTCGACTATTAAACGTAGCAATAGGCCCATAAAAATAAAAAAATATAGGTTTAATTACTTTTTTTAGACTGCGCCTTTGTATGTTTTATCTGTAATTATCAAGTCCTACATTTATTATAATTTTAAATTTATATTTAAGAATACTTAACTTTTTTGGTTTCCTCTGGGGTTCGAACCTATTACCTCTAGATCTGTAGCTGGACGCTCTTACCATTTCGCCAACTAGTCCTATGTTAAATACCCACATTACATAAACTATAAGTAGTATTATTAGAAGTACCATATTAAAACGATATTAATCTAAATTACTTTTAAATATTTTATAAAGTCAACCATATAGTTAATTCATTTTGTAAGTTTTTTATTTAATTTTTTTTAAATAAAAATTTAAAAATAACGTATAAATATGGCTATTTTAGTTATTCGTATATAAACAGTGTATGATAGACGTCTAACTTATAAACGAAACTTAGACCTATACTAAAAATACACCAATTATCCCAAAAATTAACGTGCAATTTACCGCCAGTTTTTCCTACAAATTGTAGGAATACTTACAAAATTGTTTAAGAAAATTTATTATATTGATGCAATTACTACAATTTTGTAGCATTAGGTGATTTTTAAAGTAAGAATATATTTTAAATAACTTCAGCAATTTGGTTCATCACAACCTACTAAAATTTATACCACATTTTCTTACAAAATATATGAAAATTTAAAGAAGTAAGTTGCTACAAACCTGAGGAACAAAATGCACATGACTTCAAAAGAATGTACTACAAAATTTTTAATTATTCGTAATTAATGTAACATTTTTTGAATTAACCAGTTTACTACAAAAATTCATTATATTTTCTCAAACCATTTTTTTCCGTGTAGCTTTAAATAACAATCGACTTACTAACCATTTTTATATTGACTATACATAAATATTTACAGGGGGAACAATTTACATAAGTAACAAATTTACAATTAATTATAATTCACTTACCTTAACATTAGCATGATGCACTGAAGGATTTGGGCAGATGTCAAAGCAATCGAACTGACCATCATGGACCGATACGCGTAGTAACTTTTTACTATTTGATTATCTTTTGATCGAACACTATTGACTGCCTATTATTCTGGCTGCAACCTTTTTTTTATTAATTTTCCATTTTCTTCCTTTTCTCTTTGCTTTGACCCTTTCAAAGTCCTTACAGTTTATCAATCTTCTAATATTGGTTATTCGACAATTCTCACACTTTTTACGTCCGTTATTCGTAGACGCAATTCAGTCATTTTTTGTAACATCCGCTTTTCGCGTTAATGAACTTTATTATTGTTAATTAATATAATAAGCTATTCATTTGCTAGGTTGCCAATATCAGCATTTACGAGTTCAATGATTTAATAATTTTTCCTATTTCAATTTTTGTAAATGTGACAATATTGTAATAAAACACTTAATCAAAGTTTGTTAAACCAAGTGTAACCTTTGTTGTACGAGATTTTCTTTTTATATTATTTTATAATATATTATTGATTTTAATACGTATATGGTACTTGATTAGCTGTTTGCGCCGCATATGTCTTGGATATCGCGTTGACAACGCTAATTTCAGGCAGTTCTATTTTGGCCTTGGAAGAGCTCACCTAGGTTGTTTTTTTTTGTGGCTAATATTATGAGAATGGGGTTAATTTCAACGTTATTCTTTGTTGGTTAGGTATTATTACCTGTTCCAGTGTTGCTTCTTGCAAATTTACACTAAATTCCGTCTGCAAATTGTACCTGGCGGTTACATTTCTGTTAACCTACTTCCTTGTTGGAGTTGTTTCTTGGAAATGGTTGTTTGATTTCAAGCCTGTTAGTCGATAACTTAGAAGTGTCGGTAAGCCTTTGTTCCGGTGGCGCCTACTCTATTTTCTGGAGGTAAGTTCCCCACTCATCAGCCAGTTTCCCTTGGTACTTAGTACAACTTTAACCCACGACCAGTCCATTGAGCTTAACCATCGTGCAACTGGTCCTGAGTTATACCTATAGTCTCTTTGGGTCATTTTGGCCCGTCACACAAGCACTGATATTATGGCGTTTTAGTCACAGCAGTGGCTTGTTGTAATCGCTGATTGAGTTACAGCGTGGAAATTATGGGCTTGAATTGCGGACTTGACCAAATTTCTTAGCGCGGCCCACCGATGAACATCACCACTCTGTGAATAAATTAGTTGAAAGTAAAAGAGAAATAAGAGGATTGATCCACCTCAATAAATGGATCGCCAAGAGTTTGCAGAAAAAGCAGAGTAGCATTATTCCGAATGGTTTGGAAAAGCTTGATGATATATCGTATTAATTTCTTCTACTAGTTGATTTGGGTGGGAACTTAGTCTAATTAGATTTTTTATTTCGTCGCTTACGGTGAGTACCTTTAAGTCGCGATTCATTATTTTGTTTGGAACAAACTATGGGATATCAACGATCATTCCCAACATTTTTGACTGAAATCTCTCTGGTATTTATAAATTGAAATTTGAAACTGTACCTCATAATTATATTCCGTAGGTCCATATGGGTTTTAGAATGGTTTTATATATTAACAGTTTATTGTCAGCTATGTCATGTTCAAATTTTTTCCTATAATCCAGTATAATTTGTTTAACTACATCCCAAGTTATTTTCTCTCTGTAAATTTATGTTGACGTCAAGTTAACGGTCACCATCGATCAAGATGAATTCCTAAATATTTTGTGTCGTCAGATTGTGGTGGCTGTTTATTATTTAGTCGAACAGGAGGACATGTTTCCTTACTCAGTGGAAATGTCACATGCATGGATTTTATCTCATTAGCCTTTATTTTCCATTTCTTGAGCCATAGTTCGATTACATCTAGATGGTTTTGTAACATCTGAGTAGCTACAGTAGGCACTATTATGTACTGTGCTTATGGCCGTGTCGACTACAAATGAGGCTGTAGATGGACTATGGATCCCAGTACACTTCCGTGGGGTACTCGAGAATAAATTGGACGAATTTGGCTGTACTCTATAAAAATACTACTACCAATACCAATAAACTACCAATAAAAGAATTCAACAGTAGTGAAATTTCAACCTACATCATAAACCACCTAAATTTAAAAAAATTTCTAGGATTTGACTCCATAACTGCAAGATTTTTGTAATAACTGCCCGACAAGGTGGTCATGCTTATGACTATGATCTTTAATTCTATATTGAGATTGGGATATTTTCCTGTATAATTAAAGGCAGCTTCAATCATTTTAATCATTAAATCGGGTAAACCACCAATAGAAATAGCGTCATACAGACTCATCAGCTTGCTCCCTACTGTATTAAAAATATTTGAAAAACTCCTATTAAGGAGATTGTTGCTATCAATTTTGGACAGCAGGTAATTCTTGAAGATATCAATGATCATCATATCATACCAATTCAAGTATCAATGAAATAACGCCGCTTTTGCAAGTCGATTACGATATTCCCCAGGACAATGTCTTGCCTCCGATTCTGTACTTGATCTATACAGCAGACCTAACAACGATTATAAACAAATTTACAGCAATTTTGGCTTCTTATCCCAACGCACCAAAAACTACTGCAAATTTACACCACCACCTTGATAAAATGGAGCATAAAATGCAACACCCAAAAGTCGGTCTATGTGACGTCTACAACAAGGAAGGAAACCTGTCCCCCTGGTAGTCTCAACGAAAATATTATACCACACTTGAACAGACGCCTGACGTCGACTAAGCATATTTGGAGTGAGAGGCTTCAACTGGAACATTCGTTCAAAAAATACCAGTAGTTACTAAATTGCTACTCACAATTGCTCATATATAAAAGCATTACAAAGCCAATCTGGATATATGGCAGCCAGCTCTGGGTAGCAGCAAGCAACTCTTACATTGCTAAAACATAGCGGTTTTAATCAATTTTGTACGCAAATTTTATAGGAAAAAAATTAATAATTATAAGAATAATAACTTGTGGACAAAATCCTACACTACATTTTAAACAATGTACCGGAGAGTATTGTGTCCAAATTTCAAGTCAATCAATGTGGTAATTTTCGAGATATAATTGCAGCCAGGTTGAAAAATGTAGTTTAGAGACAAAAGCAAAATACAGATGGTAAGTTTCTAACTTATACCTAGAAACGCCTCAACTCCGTTAATTTTAATGCCAAATACGGCTTAAATTGTTCGCAAAACTATAAAGAATTAATTGATGCCAAAAATAAAACATGAATTTTATCAAATTAATTCCCTTTGACAAGAACCGAAAATTTAAGATGATAGTTGTCCAAGATTTTCTGAACCTTCAATATCAAAAATGCCGTGAGGTATAAATTATTTCTTTCAGTATTTCAATATTTATTCCCCCCCCCCAAATTTTAATTCATAACTTTTTTATTCACTTTGGATTTTATTTTTAATTTTTGGGTTTGTCTAATGAATGGGCGAATTTGAACTAATAGTTTAAATTCAATTCTTTCAACATTTCAATAATTATTACATTTTTGTAAATATTTTTATTTCCAAAAATGCATAAGATTAATTACGTGGGGGTGCTAGATTTACTTATAGGTTCTTCGGTTCTCATCGAAAACATTTATTTTGCAGAAAAATAGTAACGACTTTCTTCTTCTTCACGTGCCTATCCGTTACCGGATGTTGGCGACCTCTCTCCTATGTATGTGTTGTGCATTTGTAGTTATCACACACATAAGGGACCTACTTGTTTAACGCGGGCTGCGAACCGCGGGAAGTGTATACACTTCATCTCCAGAGAGGCTATTCTTGGCATATTACACCTCGGTGGTTTGCCATTGCCTTCCGAGGGGAGACGGTTAGAATAAAGTTTTTACTGAGCCCGGAGTCGAACCGGGCATTCAGCTATAGCAGCAATGCACTTAACCGCTTAAGCTGATTACCGTCTCAGTAATCAGTAACGACTTCAATTTCAGGAAATATTTTGTAGTTTACTTTATTTTATATAATTATTTTTATAGTAAATGTGAGCCGGATAGGAGAAAATAGCCGAAAAACTTATTTTGCCATAATTTTTGTTAATATGGCCGTACTTGGCAAAACAAGGAGTCCTTCCAAATTTTTACTTTGATACTTCCGTTTCTTGTCAGTTACGCCGCTATAATTTAAAACTAAAAATAAAATCAAAATATCCGTCGTTAAATAACGGAGTTGTACTAGGTGCCTGACGCTAAAATATTTGGTCTTCCCTGAAGCATACTTTTTAAGTATTGTTTTATGCTATATTGAACCTTCGTTCGTGCAAAACTTCAGGTTTGTAAAGTAGACATAGGGTACTTTTTGTACCCCTTAACTTTGTACAGATTGTAATTGGAAGAACTTTTTCTCAGAAACGTTAATTTATATTACACAAAAGAAGTCAAGATGTAAATTATGGAAAATTTTATCTAGTTAAATTTATTATATAACTATTTTGACCATAACATGAGCCAAAAAGAAGATATTGCCAAAAAACCTGTTTTGTTGCCATTTTATCAATATGACGATGCAGCTGATAAAAAGCGAGGGGGCGAAGCAAGACCTCAGAAAGAGCTCCTGAAAATCTACATATAAAACATCAGCTTTCTGAGGGAACCCTGCTTTTCAGTGCCAAATGACTGGACTTTAGTTTTAGAGAAATATCTTTCCCAACGATCAAAAATTAATGGGTTAAAAAGATCATCAGCTAATTTGTGCATCGTCACACATACACTACCACAAGATGTTTCTACTCCTGTCTGTTCGCCGCTATTCACATCCAATCATATCGCTGCGCGTTACTTTACATCATTTGTTTACTTTGTTTGCAAACGTCCACCTCTTTTGTCCTTCGGTTATTCTGAACACTGGCCCAAATCCATCTTAATCTGTTTAAATTACTCATCACATTCGGGCTCTTTTGATATTCTTCTTATTTCGTGTTTGATATAATGAGTTTGGAGATTAATGTGCAGTAAGCACTTCTCGATCTGTCGCTGTGTTATCTGCAATCTTTTACGCTTTTGTTAAGAACCCAAGTTTATGTTCTATGTATGTTAACACCGACATTATACATAATAATATACTGGTCGTAGGTCTTCGCTTTTTTGGTGTTAAATGCTTCCATAATCTATTTGGTTTAATTTTACGGTTTTCGTGTTAAAACGTAGGATTTTCAAAATTCAAATCTTTAGAATTTAAATATTAATGCTGTCTATACGAAACTGTATCCTGTTACAATAAATCAATTTTTAAAAATGTATATCAGAAGTAATATTTATCCGCACATTTAATTGTGTAGGTCCTGCATAAACTCAACATTTTATTGCCATTAAAAATTTTTTGTTTTATACTACGACACCATTTTTACTTTATTTTATAGACTTCAACATAAGGTTCATAAATTTAGTTACTTCGACAGTTATTTTTATATTATTCCTTTCTAAATCTTTTTTAAAATCTTTTGTTTTATAGCACAACAATGTTATTAAGTAACTGGAAAAATTTATTGATTGAAAAATCGACATATTTTATTAAACAACGCTAATCTTATTGCTGGGAAAAAATTTTAACCCAACTTGGCAAAGAAAAACGATCATTAGTTTTTAAATAAACATAATAGACGGCAGTCTTGATGCTCAAGACTTACGTATTTTATTTTTTATAATAGAAAATCAATACTTTTCAATTTTTTAAATAAATAACACACCTATACAGAGATGACATTGATATAATAGATATTTTCTTCATGCATACAAATTTTTGTACTTTTCACTCCCCCAATATATTTTCGCCATAATTAAAATTCATTGTAGACTTTGAATATACCAACAAAATTTTCAAGTTAATAAAACCACATTCTACGTTATAAAGGCGCATTCGTCTTATATTATAAATATTTTATCTGCTATTTCCCACTTCTTATTGATGTAATATAACGTTATTGAACTAAAATTAATTTTTGCGAAGTTTGTCGGAATTAAAACTGAAGTTGTTAAAAGTAGTTGCGGAACTGCCGTAATATAATGAAATGGTTGCTTTTTAAAACTATATTAATTTTTAATTTTTGATGAAGTAGGCCATGTTGTGAACGTTGCCATATTACTAATGACTTTTACATTCATTCTGTAAATAACTACCTAAACAAAGTTTCAGCCGGAATTTTACTTGATAACTTCTAAACTAATTATAGGTGGCCACCTTATTGTGATTTTACCTAACAATCTACACAAAACCAAACTATATTTGCTAGAGTATTCCTACTAAAACTCGTTGGAAAAAATCCTGTGCGGAATAACATAAATACGAATGCAGCTGATGAGTCATAAACGGAACAAATTAAACTACACAAAATAGAACCCATTATCGGTTAATTGTAATGAAATAAAATAAGAAAATATTTCATTTCAGTTCACATAAAGATCTAATGAAATCATAATAGCTATTTCTCTTAGTACATAAAAATGTTATAATAATTTGTAAATGTTAATTTCTAATAATAATTAGGAAGTTTTGCTAATTCAAATTTGTCAAACAATAATTGTAATTCCAATATACGTACCTAACAGTAATAGTAAGACTAATAAAATATAATTCGTTTGACTGCTGACCGGTTTCGTGTGTTCCTCACAGCTTCGAAGAAACCTGTGAAATGGAAGTTACAATATTAGTTTGTAAAAATTGCAATTAAATCATGAAAAAATATATAACCAAAAACATATCATATTTATAATATCTACTGTTGAACATTGCATCCTTTTTTCCGAACTGAAAATTTAGAAAAAAGTTTCGGAATTCAGCACGCAGCTGCTTACACCGGGCTGGGAAATTGTATGCAGTTCGCTGCAGGATTCATTTTTTATGTGTTTCAACATAGTTTTACCATGAATCAAACCTATTTGCATCTCAGCAGTCGAACGCTCTAATGATGAGATAACCGAAAAAGTTGTTTAAAAAAGGCAGTTAAAAAACTAACCCAAATAATTAACTTGCCAGCAATCATGTCCTAATATTCCTTAAAGAACGAATACAAACGAATGAACAAAATTAATCAGAATCAATATAGAGGGGTGTTCGCGAGTTTTATTGCTCTAATTTTCTACTAATACGATCACGTTTACTTAAACAATTGCACTGGCTCGCAGAAAAGGTCGCCTCGGCCGCTCAATTAATCATGGTTAACACCCATGTCAGAAAGTACTCGTAATAATAAAAAGATTCATGGTATCCTTTCAGAACAATTGCTACTTTACAAAAAAATTGAAAATCAAAAGAGATACTAAGTAAATGCAATATACTAAATATATCGTACATATATGCAAAGATTCACACCTGATACATTAATAATATAATAGACGGAACTTTTTAAAAAAGATGGCATTTAAATTGATTAATCTCAATTTGAAGTTATAAAGGTATGGTGTTAAAGAAAACTTAATTTTTGTTTTATAGTTTCTTGAAGAGTGAAGATAAAGAGCTAAGATAGTTATCGCACTTCTTTCGGTAGCGATAACGGTACAACCACGTGACCTGGTCCGAAAATTCGTTTTACGGGATCATCAATTTTAGAAGTATTCTAAATACCGTAACTTAATTTCTACACGCTATTTATAATAAGTACAAGTTATATGCGGAATTTATTCAAAATATTTAAAATTAATTCTACGTATTTTCCGTCGGCGTTAAGAGTAAAACTTAATCGAGTTTCCTAATCACTTTCTACAACAAGAAGTTGTAGATGGCGTTCTGTTAGCGGAACATTTCAGAATGGTATTTGCCTATTTTATTTCAATTCAAATAGCAAAATCGGATATTCATTAATTTATCGTTACGTTATTTATTAGTCGTGTGTATTAATGCGAAAGTAAGTTTATCGTTAACTTTAGCGTTAATCTCTAATAATTTGCAACCCCCTATATAATAGCAGTCTAATATCTCATAGAATAAGAGGTGATCATTGGCCTATAGTATTTAGAGCGATCTACTACTAATTGTAAAGGCATTGGTTCGCGTCCGGGAAGAGGTCAATCTTATTTCTGACTTTCCTTCCTTCTATGACCATCTCCCCCACCAATTCGCATTGACCAGAGTGGTAGGGTATGATTAAAACCCGTTTCTAACATTAGTTGTTCTAAATCGACGTTAAACAGTAGGCCCCCCCCCCCCCATACTGAGAGAAAGAGGTCTGCTCAGTAGTGGGCGAAGATGGCGAAGATCTGTAGCGCCCACTCACTCATTAATCACGGTATCACACAAACCTAGCTAGCGAGGAAGATCAAAATTTTATATGGTTATTGCGTACGTGTAATAAAGATCAGATAAGAAAGAAAACCGTGGAATTTTCTGAATACAGATATTTTTTAGTCTTCAGCCTTGCTCAAACCTAAAACAACCGGAGATAACCAAAATATAATTAAACCTATTTATAAATACTTATCTTCAGTGGCAGCTCGCTATAAAGTGCCAAGGAGCCATGGTACTACTATAACACACACGTTCAAAGATATTTTTTCAAATTTTTCAAATGATTCTATTCAAGAGCAAGATTCTAATTGACCGGCTTACTTAAAAAATAATGCTAAAGGAATAGTCAGAAATTTAAACTGTATGCAAACATGGCGGTTTGGAGGGTTATATGGGTTTCAAAAGAAGTAATGAAAGAAATTAAGAATAGAAATACAATAGAGAATAACAGACAAAATTTATAGCTATTTTCGATTTTATGCGAATTTGAGGATTTAAAAATTTTCATTACTATATCTAGGGAGTATTTTTTTATACCCCCGAACCCCCGGTTATAATTTAGTTCGTGTCATTCGGGGTACAACCGCTTTAATATTGCGTTACTACTTTGTGTCTAGACCTATTCTAGGTTGACCCCTTGCTTAGAAAATGTCTTTTATCTCCAAGCAATACCAGTCACGTAAACATATCTGAAAAACTCTTTATAGATTAGGTCCGTTCATCACCGTATGAAGAGCTAAATGTCTCAATGATGTAACTTATCCATAGCCGAGGCAGTTCGACATGAGTTCTGCTTTTCGATGCTAGTGTGAGATTCTTACTCACTAAAACCCCCTCCCCGATGACAACCGCATTCATCTCTCGGTATTTCTTCAGCTGTCAACCTGCGATATTGTGTCATATCCTTATTATTCCGCCCTTTCGGGTCTTTGTTCTACGTTCGGCTGAAATGAGAAAAACCACTACAGCCTATTATCGATATTCTTGTGCCCTTTCAGTACTTTTTGCTTCTTCCAGATGTAGAGGGAATACCGCTTCCGCCTTGTCGTCGATAAGGATATCATTTCTTAGTCTTCGTGACTTGAACCCAGAGCTGCTTCGATGACCTTGTCGTCGTCCAGCTTGGTACGGATGATCTCAGTTAAGACATCAACAACTTTGTCCCAATCTTCCTTTGACGATAGCATTTCTGTTCCTAGGGTGTCGGGGCTCAGGTCTTCGATACTGTATTTGTTTCTTACTTCAGACCAGTTCGAGCAGTCGAAGATGGTGTGGTATCCGTCGTATTCCTCCTCATCCATGATTTGACGTCTGGAATAAGAAGTCTCGTCCACGCTCCTTTCTCCCCATGGAACCATCGTTGTTGCCACGCTTCGAGGAGGACTCTTCTGCTTCCTCTCCTGCTCGCTGGTCTTTTATCCGGGTTACAATGGTTTTTCCTCCTTCAAAAACAATGCTTTGTAAGTGGGCTGGTTTGTTTAAAAGTGGTCGTGCAAGCCTTGAAAACGATCCACGTGAAGGACGTTCAAAACCTGCATCAACACCAGAAATCGTCGCAAAATATGGTTTTGGAAGATCGTCGATTGACCGAGAGACATTTTGTAGAAGCTCTCAGCATTTCATTAGGCACAGTAAACAATATTTTGTGTTAAGTTTTGGGTTACAAAAAGCTGTGTACACAATGGGTGCCGCATTTGATAACAGTGCAACAAAAACACATTCGGATGCGACTTTGTCAGCAACATCTGAAATATTTTAGAAAGGATAAAAAGGATGTTATGCGTCGTTTCATCGCTATGGATGAGACTTGGGTCTACCACCATGATCCTAAATCAAAACAAGAGACTAAGGAGTGGCGTGCACCCGACTCTTCGGCTCCGAAGCGAGTTTGGGTCCAGAAATCGGCTAAGAAGGTGTTAGCGTCAGTTTTATGGGATGCAAAAGGTATTTTGTTCGTGGATTACCTCCAAACTGGTGAAACAATAAACCCAGATTATTATTGTAACCTTTTGGATCAATTAGATGTTAAAATTCGTGAAAATCCCTAAATTAAGTGAATTAGGCTGTTTTCACACGGGGCAATATATTGCTACCATAAAACGTCGCGATAACTTTCACACGAACGCGGATACCATATATGGTACGCTATATCGCGTTTACGCGCGATTTGTTCTATTGAAATGGCGCTATATTTTATCGCGACGTTTTATGGTAGGCAATATATTTCCCCGTGTGAAAACAGCCTTAAAGTATGAATTGTTGCAATAGCCAGCCAATTCGCCAGATTTAGCTCCCTTTGACTTCTGGCTCTTCTCACATCTCAAAAACTTCTTTTGTGAAAAACGATTTTCAAAAGACGAAGAGGTGACAGCTGCCGTAGGGAGATATTTTGCAAACCTTCCGGAAAATCACTACACAGATGGAATCCATAAATTGGAGAATCGTTGGAACAAGTGTATTGAAGTTGAGGGGGCTTATACTGGAAAATAAAATATTTGTACAACCAAAAATTCGTTTTTTCATTTCCGTTGCGCGAACTTATTGAACAACCGGTTTTCAAGCAAATATACGAACATTTTATTCAAAAACAGAAATAATTAAAAATTAATTTAAAAAAATTAAAAATGTGCAGTGGAACAAAATGAATCCAGAATTGAGCTTTCTTAAATTTTTCAAGACAAGAAAAAAGTGAAGATAATAAACAAATTCAAGAAATTCAAGATTGTGGACAGAAGAAATTGTTTGCTTTTAAGAAACAAAATTTAAATTTATATTAATATTTTCTCAATGGCTTGTGGAAATACCCACCAATTTATCAGCATAAATTTTATTGGTGAAAAGTTTAAATTAAATTTTACTTTTTATAACAATAATTTTTATGATCTTTGGATGTTTTATCCACTCTAGATATCATAATCATATGTAATATAAACAGCAAAGTTCATACTATAGCGCATATTTATGTTGCAATAACAATAGCACACACAATTTAGCTCAACAGGTTATGCAGGCCCAAGGCTTCATTCATCCTCTTTCCCTTACTTTAAACTCAACGCTACAAAGACAAGACCGTGTTATCCGCTATCTCGTCGTTCGCTCTTACTCGTCCACAGAGTATTGATGTTCACCGGAGGGCTGTGCTAAGAAATTTCGTCCGCAATTCGAACCCACAATTTCCTTACTGTAACTACCGTAACAAAACATTAAAATTAAACTCGTACAACCTTTCAAACGTACCTTTCAGTGTCTTGTCGCTTGCCAGTGTCGCTGAATCTTAACATTAAACCCTATAGATTATTCAGTGGGTGCCAAAATAATGAAATTATTAGGTTAGTATCAGTTACAAACTGAGAATGTTTAAAATTAACTTGATTGATTTTTGTAATACATTTACACTTTCAAGTTTTATAATAAAGTGTCAGGGGGGGGGGAGAAGATAACTAAGGTTAGGTTAGGTCGTACACAAACGGTTTTATTGATTTTCAGGAACAGTCGTATCTTATTTTGTTTGTAGGGTTTTCTACACTTGGTTCCTCCCTTCCGCAAACTTATGTACTCGCAAAATAAAAGGTCACTTTTAACACTTGTGTCATAAATAACTATTATTATCTTTTTAAGGTTATGGAGTATTTCTCATGATATATTATCATAATAGATATTATATAGCCCATTATAAGGTATGGAAATTCACAATATTTGGAGAGATATTAAAGCTTAATTCTGTACTGCTTTGTAATATAGTTTATTGCTCTCAAGTTAAAAAATGTTATCATTTCTAAATGGTGCCCTATTCGGTCATTATTATTAAATAACCCTTTTAGTTCATTAAATAAGTAATTAATCGTAATAAAGTAATATTTTTTTTAATTTTCAGAATAACAACTGTCCAACAATGTACAAGGAAATGCATTATAAAGGTAGGTAAAGAAGTGAAAAAGAGAATATACACGTACGTACGTATGTAGGGTATGTATACTTCACTAATGGATCTCTGCCGTTACAGCTAATAAATGGAGTCCCGATACGAAAGACCACTCGTTCCATTCGCTGCAGTACTCGCTTCATTGAAGCTTTCATCAATATTATTTTGGATTTACATTGCGCTCATTTCTTCGGTATATAAGTTAGTGGGTCCATCATCGTTCCATAAATAATACCTTTGTAAATATGTAATTGTTGAGAACATTAAAGCGACATAATTATGTGATAAAGGCAATAACGACCAAGTGAAGTGTCATAATAGATTTGCTATTAATATAGAATATTGTTTATTCTATATTAGAAATAATTATACATATAAAAAATAATAACTAAGTAATTAACAATAATAATAGATTAATAAACAAACCGTGTCCAGATTCAGTAATAATAATAACTATAATTCGCTAACAAAATATTTTATTATACATAGAAAATTAATTTCGCTAATGAGAATTAAATCGGCTGCATGAACAATATTTATATTCGTTTCAATCTTGTCTTCGTGTCACTTTAGACAGGGATGAATTTCAAAGTCTGAGAATAATCGAGCATCAGATGGTACTTAATTAAAGTACCTACCAAATGTTCACCTTGAGAAATTTAGAAACGTTAAGACTGTGATTATGTGCTTCTCTTTTAATTTTTTTTCTAATTTTAACTTAATGCAAGTGTTTCAACGCTGGTATAATTAATTTAGTTGTAAAAGAAACTGAAAAACTTTTCATATTGTAAATTCTTATCTGAATGGATAAAATGGTGCTAACCTAAATTTTTATTGTTGAACCTATGTAAAAGATCAAAGTATCAAGTCAGTATTGAATTTAAAGGAAGTGTAAAAGTAAATGCAGCTTTAGAGTAGTACCAAATTATACTAAAGTGTTAATAATAAATAAATATTCAAGTTTTGCAATAATCGCATGTAATTCTTAATGGCCGGTAGTTCAGTCCAAAGTCATCTTTATGTCCAAGTTATTTTTAATGCGATCATAAAATAGCATTGCAGATCTCTTGGATCACTTATTTATATTACTGTATTTCGATCGACCGGCCCTAAAGAATAATATTTATTTTGATGTAGAATGTAATAATTACTAAGAAAATATTTTAATTTCAATTTAAATGTGATAAATATAATTATTAAAAGTAGGCAACTATTAAGGATTAAGGAAGAAACATGCATTGCAGTATTATGAAGCTTTCCAATTTCGGGAAAGTCATA
The DNA here is from genome assembly GCA_932274525.1 of Podabrus alpinus. Taxonomy (NCBI): domain Eukaryota; kingdom Metazoa; phylum Arthropoda; class Insecta; order Coleoptera; family Cantharidae; genus Podabrus; species Podabrus alpinus. The sequence continues at coordinate 57,206,451 of OW026457.1, read as the reverse complement.
ATTCGATAATCGTCTGGCGTACAAAATTGTAAAATTTAATTTGATTTTATAAAAATTAGAAAATAAAATTTAAATATTGAAAAATGCTTTGTGAACGATCTAGATTGTAATGATCGTGATAAAGTGTTGAAGCTGTTGCAGTTAAATGGTAATCTATGATAGAAACTTATGGCCATTCGTCTTAGTGAAAACTAAGTAACAGAATGTCATTAAACGTATACATAATACAAAATTCCATACAAACTATGAAACAGAAATTATACTGTTACGAGTGTTTGAGTTTAACTAAACTACTATAAACAATCTAACCCCACAGTTACTGTAAGATAAATACGTCTTTAACCTATATTAACCACAAGAACAAAGAGCACATTCTGGATTTCATATTTCTGTTTTGAAATTATTGTTATACCTTCATCATTATTTTCCCATTGCCAAAGGTAGCGGTTTAATTATGTGCCACGTTAATTGAATCTCGGGTACGGGAACTTCAAAATTGATATTGATTTGTTTTACTTCCGCCTAAACTACGAGCTTTATTAACGCCCGCTACAAAATATTTTTACAATCTGACTTTAAAACGAATTAAAATTAACACATTCTCAGACTATGAAATATTTTGTTTTGAATAACAAAATTTAATTATTAGAGTCATATTTGTAATTTATTATGCTTAAACAGTAGCACATGTTCATGTATATTGTCATATTGTAATATAGACCTATTATTATATACAAGAAATAAACGTTTATTAAAATAAATGAATTTTTGGGCTTTGTTTAATCTTAACTGTGTTTTATTGTTATCCTGAGCTCATCCATTAAATCATGAAACTTTCATTTTCACGTTACGTTGTTCATTTATATTATGCATCCCTCTGCCAGGTTTGAGTGAGTGGATACAACGCTGTCAACTTAAAAGTGCAGTAGAAACCCCACCGCTGCCACCGTTTGTCTCCATAACTCCGAAGATAAAATTATGAGAAAATAATATATAAAAATATCTATATAAAGTGTCACAAAAACAGACAGTCATTATCAAGATGAAAATAAAGTCAAGTCAATAAAGATGAAAAATTATTGGAACGCTTTATTGGAAGTATTAAAAATATTTTATTGTTCTTAATATTTAATACGTCTTCTTCGCCTCTTCCAGTATTACCAAAAATATAGATTTTTAATTAATGCTAATCCAATATTGTACTATAAAAAATCTGATTTTAAGGTCCCATGTTATTTGCAGTGAAACAAATTTATATTCTGTTTCAAAATGATATATAGAACAAAGAACGTGTTCATATTGTAAGAAAACTAGGCGTTAATGTAATTCTTTTCTGCTCGAAAAATAATTCCTCCAACCACTTTCTTTCACACTTCAGCGGTGGTGTATTTTATTACAATCCCTTGCAACCACAGTAGTCTTTAATAACAGTGATCTTTTAAAGATCAGTCTTGTATGTTAGTTACAGCCGCTAAAATATAAAAAGAGTCCGTTCAGAACAAAGGAGAAGTGCTTTCAAGTAGCACTAAGAAAAATTAATTCAACAGAAACTGATTATCTCTTTGTTTTTAAGAAGCAGAACATTTTAGTAAATCTCAAAAGCTTCATTTATTAACTTAATCTCTGGTTTATACCATTCAATAAACAATTAGATTCACATAATCGTATAAATATTTTATGAGATTTTCTAATTTGAATTTCAAAACATCAACTGTGCTTACCAAATTGAATTATTTTATTTCAAATATGCATAATTGGATATCTAACAGGAAAAAAAGAATAAATTTATTTTCTGTGAAAAATATAAAAATTGACATTATTGCTACTTCTTTTAGCGAATTGCAAAAATTTGCTATTTTAGAATAATCCGATGAAAAGTTTGCAGAGCTTAATGGCTTTGTACAACCCGATACCAAGTTTACATAACAATATTATTTGAATGATAAATAGTTTGATAAATTTATTTAATATTCATTTACTGCATATTATGCAATCCTAATATTACACTTGTTTTGATGCAATAATTTGATGTGGTAATAGGTAATTTACGATGAAATGAGGTAATTTAATGATACTTTTAATCCCAACAAAGGATCAATCCAACATCAATTTATTGTTAAAACTATTTCAACAAAGTGATAGAAATAAGTTTTGCACAATTCTGGAACTTATATAATTGGAATTATTATTTGCTGAAAACTTCAAGAAAAGTGTATCTGATTGGTGCTCATATTATGATTAAAATTCTAGCAAAAAATAATGGTAAAGGTTTTTTTAATTGACATAATCTGTACTTGTACAAGTAGCGCTGTTACGCGAGCACTTCAACAACTAAAAATATTTTATGAGTTTCATAGGTCCATTCAATTAGAATGGTGTTAGATTTCTTGCGGACAGTAAAAATTCATCATACTTAAAATCTTTGTAGCTGTTTAACCATATTAGATAAGCCACGATTTGTAACCACTTCATCTTGCAATGGCTTAGTCCCATCTTTGTTTATCATATGGCCAAGAAACGTAATTGCACGATCAAATTAAAATTATTTAAACAATTGTCATAATACTTCATCGATAGAATGTTGGAAAGCACATATTATAGCGTTTCTCAGGCCAAATGGCATACGAGTAATTCGAAGAGTTCAAATGGAATCATTACCGTGGTGCTGTGAATGTGGTCTTGGTGATCTAGAATTTGATGTAATCTGTTAATCAAATCGATTTTGGAGAATACTTCTTTTCAGAAAAGAGATTTCACTAAATTAAATAAAATACTTGCTTGAAAATTTTCAGACGGGGTAGGGCCAATCTTCTAGGACGGCATGTGATTAGTTGTCTTGGTAGATTTTCAATCTTATTCGTTCGTTTGTGTCCTGGAATTGTACTCTTCTATCAAGTTATGGTAGTCGTTAGTTCGATCGTTGGTTTGTACAGTATACTGATCACACGAATTTATTTGACCGATTGATTTTGTAGAAATTTACCATTGTGAATATTCACCTGTAAGTTGAAATTTTTATAATTATTAGAATATAAGATTAGCAATTTCTACGTTAGTTTTCTTCATAAGCCAAAGTCGAAGTTGAAAGTTACTAATCCGTATTACTAATGTAAGTATTGATGGCGGAGTAGTTGGCAGTCTAATACTTTAACATAAGAGGTAAGTTAGTTAACTAATATAAATTATTAAAAACATTATAAATATTAAGGTTAACTTTAACTAATATATTAATATGAAAGTCTATAAGCCTCATAGTACACTAAAACCTTGACAATATAAATGATAACGTTTGGACTTCAAAATATGTCCGTACTGATAAATTAATATTCTAAGTTTAACTCTCTCTCGACTAGCTACCCCTTACTTTTTTGAAATTTTTAAAAGCACCCCTTACCTTGAGATACATCATTTCAAAGGTAGAAGAAATCCTCGTTCATGTACTTTATAAGTTGGAGGTAAAAATTGCAAGATAATTTTATTCGTATAAAATTTCATGAATTTACATTTTTTAAATATTTTCCGTTATTTGACAAACAATCATCATCATCAGTTTTGGCTGATGACGTGAGGGCAGGCACGGTCCTCACTTTGTAAAACGTTATTTTTCTTTCCTTACTTACTATATCCTTAAGATTTCTTTTTATTGTTCCGCAAATTTCTAACTTTTTCTGATTGGTATGGCTATTCCAGCTTCGACTCGCATCTCCTTTTGTTCGCCACTGTACGGTGGTATGTAAATATGTAATAATTAAAGTTACAAGATCATCTCAGCGTTTTCTTAGTTTCAGGTGTAATTGCTATATTCACTTGCATAAATATCTTTGAGTCCCTTTTCAAGTTCCGTTTCTTTATTTCTGATTGATCTAACATTCCATACTCATATTGTGATTTGTCTCAAATTCCCAATTTCCTGCTTCTATTCGCAGCTTTGATGTTCAACCTTTTAGCAGTCTATCTTTGTTTAATTATATGACAATTTTTAATAGGATAGATATGTTACTAGCATTTTGCAGGGTATTATGTGTAATGGGACTGCCATCTTAAGCTTATTTTCCAGCCTCTCACTGCAGTTTATCCTCCAGTAGGAGGGTTGCCTTCTCCGCTCTTCTGACCGTTGAAGAGTTCACTCAATATCCTAAGCTGTGGTTAGATTTTTTTTTAACTCAGATGCCTCGTCATCAAGCCTGCCGTTCCAATAGTTACTTTCTTCGCCAGTCTTACTGTTGAGGTCTTTATTATTATCACAATAATGATGGTTAGTTACCCTCACTTAATTTAGTCTGTAGACCAGATGAAACTGTGGACACCTAACCAACCGATATTAACAATATAAACACCACTAAAGACGCACAAATAACTTCTTCTTCACAATTCTTCATAGAACGTCGTGTAATGCCCAATAAACGACGAATTTGTCAACTTATATTGAGATAATAAATATTTATGCTGGAAATCTATACAAGTAATTAAATTTCGAGGCGGTCATGGCTTTGGCAGTTAAGTGCACCTACTGCTAATGCGAAGTGAACTCGGTGCAAATCCAGGCGAGGTAAGAACTTTATTCTGATCGTCTCTCCTCGACAGGCAATGGCAAACCACCGAGGTAATATGCCAGAAGTGCCCATCTACAAATGAAGTGTATTTCACTTCCCGTGGTTCGGAGGCCACGTTAAACAAGTAGGTCCTCTATGTATGTGAAAATAATTCGAACGCACATCATATACATAGAAAGGATACTTCCTTCTGTCAAAGAGGCATCACGACTAAATATGAATTAAAATTAGCTCCCGAACCCTTTAAACAAATATGTATATCATTGGGCGCGCAACTTACTTCAAATTTGAATGGCTATTTCTATGTGAATTGCGAATCTTATGAAAAATATCTGCAGATATTTATATAAGACGAGAAATCGGCAAAAAATCTTATTTTTGTCCGCTTCTCCCTATTTTAAATTTATTTTTAGTAACCTAAACCCATCCTCGTCCCACGATCAAATTTGGTATACAAATTGAGCACCATTGCACGAATAAGTAGTAAAAAAAATTAAGAAAAAACAGGACTCCTTTAGAAATAGGGGTTGAAATAGGGTTGAAATATTAGAAAATTAACTCATTTGACGGTCATTGACCAAGTAGTTAGAGCAATCGACTACTGATGCTAAAGGCATTGGTTCGAGTCCAGTAGGAGTCAATTTTCTTTCGGACTTTCATTCCTTCAATGACCGTCTCCGTGCTTCGGAGGGCACGTTAAGCCGGCGGTCCCCCTGATTTGACCTGATCTAATATGTCAAACAGGGTAATAAAAATCACCCCTACTCCCCATCGACTACGCAATGATTGACTTTGTTGAGGCTTCGGGCTGGGTGGCCTGGTCCAGGGGCCACCCATCGACTGCACCTAGCATTGGTGGGGTGCGAATCGCGGGACTTCTCAGAGCTCGGTCATCGAGCGGACGTCCCTGGTTCGCAGTGTTGGGGAGTTCTGGTCGGTGGTGAGGCCGAGAGACCGCCTAACGGCTGCGGTCATACTTAGCAGTGTCGACATTGTGGGTCAGGCTGGGGGTGAGCAACAAAGTGGAGGCAGTACAATGGGCCCGGTAGAGCGGCCTAAGTGCGTGCAAGTTAATACTTGCCCCTCCCCCGAAATCCAACATACCAGAGGTGGGACAAAGGGATATAATGAATTTTCAGAAAATAAATAAAATTGAAAACTAAGCAAAGAGCAAAATTTTCGAATTAAAAGCTTTGACTCACGCCGTCAAAGCTTTAAGTTTAAAAAGAAAATATTTCTGCAAGATTTAAAAAAAATACTTCCTACTTTTGAGTTCACATACATAAAGTTTACACTGAAAAAAATTGGTTTTCGTTTAGTTTTTGTATTTTAATTTAAAATTCTAAAACTTTAAAATTACCCGATTTGACGACGAAATGGCGAAGGCAAGACGTCCCATTCAGATCTCCTTTTTCATTAACTTGATTTTCTATAGACTGATCGAGACGTGGGACAATTTCAGTCTTTAATAGATTGTGATACATTTGTCCGGTCAGGTTTCCTTCAATTAAAATTGACTCAATAATATCATTTTCAAGTTACTATACCAGCCCACACATTGACCTTTTGTCGATACCGTGTATGATCTTCTCGAAATATGTGCTAATTTTTACTGTCCCAATACCTACAATTATGTTTGTTAACAAATTCGTTCAAATAAAAATTGATACTTCCCTGAAACAAATATTTGTTACTAAATTTGGTTCATCTTAAATTCTTTTTGACATGAGTTCACAAAATTCGATTCTTCTATCAAAATTATCTTCGCCAAATTGTTGGTGACTTTTGAATTTTATAATGTAGTATGGAACAAATTGAAATATTTTGAATGGACCTTTTGAATGGAAGTTTCCAGGACTCGCAATAAAATGATCTACTACTTCCGAAACCTGCAAAACTCGATCCAAAATTCTGCTATGCTTATTTATTTTACCTATAGTAACTCATGAACGGATTAACTAAATCTAATTTTTTAACGTATATGAACGAGAATATTATTTCCCACCTTTAAAATGATATATTTCAAGGTATGGGGACGCTCTTTAAAATTTCAAAGTAGAGGTCGTTGATGAGAGGGGGGGGAGTTAAACTTAAAATTCAGGCAATATTGATTTTTCTGATTTTGGTGATTTTCTCTGATTTTCTCGATTTCTCTGCAATAACGTAATATTTTAACGTTTTAATAGCGAATACCATAATTTTGGGCAAAAATCGGATAAGTTCAAACTTTTTTCAATTTTTTCCATATAATATCAAAATGTTTAATATTAAATTCAAAATTATGCAAATAAATAATCATATAAATAAATATCTTGAATCGTTTCAATAGAAAATATGGTAAAATTCATGCATTTAGGGCAAAACCAGGCCTCAAACTTATTTTAATTATTTCCAAAGTTAAAATTGTGAAAAATTAATAGAAAATGTGTCTCTTTATATTTGTTGGCGTCTTGGAAAACTGCACTCTTTGATTTATTGCTCTAATGATTGGCTGATTTCATTTGTTGTAAAGATTAATTCTAATAGTTATACGAATAATAAAAATAGAATGAAAGATACAACAAATTTGGAATGAAAATTATTGTCAAGTTAATTAACTAATTACATTATTATACTATTGTAAATTATATTATTATACATTATAACAAATTTTATTGTGGGTGAGCTAATTGACATACCAATGTATCTAATTACATACTACATATTATAATTATGTTGCATATTATACCGAAAATAACAGGGGTAGAATTTTTATGCATTTGGATATTTTTTTAGTTGATAACTTATTTTAGATTCAATTTAAATTTCACACATTTTCAACTGTATGTATTTTCCACTGCTCACAATATTACAGATTGAAATCATATTGAAATTTGCAGCTTTTTGGGTGTTATAAATTAATTAAAATGCTACTAGTAGACACCTTTAGAGTTTCTAAAAATACTCGTTTTCCTCGGTTTTCCTCAAAGAAGAAACGAAACATTAAGAAGGGTCTACTTAATTTATTATTAATCGGTTGGAACACAGGATTTAGGTACAATTCTAGTATACAACTTTAATTGCTATAACCTGTTGTTCTATTGTTTTAACCTGTATTTAGATTCAAGAGAATATTCAACTTGAATTTTCCAACCTGTAGTTACGGTTTACTAATTCAAAATACACGAAAAGCACTTAACTCAATATGATTCTTATTATTGTTGGAAATATCCCATAATATGAACATTTCGCAATATATAAACAATCATTGTAATTAACCTTTTATTTACTTAAGGTGTTGGGACATAATACACAAATAGAAAGATTATAATTGGGCATAATTTCAAAGTATTGTGGCTCTATTGCGCATTGATCTAATGTAATGGTTTTTTTGAACGAAAATATATTATAAATATTATAAATATATGATGAGTTCATTTCCTTTTACACACTTTTTACACCTCGTGGGAAACTTCCAACTTTTTCAAAATTTCACAAACTCTGGCCATCAAATCAATCCATCTAATGGTACTAATGCAATCCAAAAATTTACCATCCAATTTATACATTTCTAAGCATGTGTGCATGAATAATCAGTCATCGTTCGGAATCGTAATTCACATCCTTCCACAAAACGTAGCATGGAAGTAGCTGGGTTAAACCAGGGATCCCAATTTGGAAGGACTCTTACAAAAGTCAAGGTCCTTCCACTTAGTTACAAACGAAAAAATCTAGAGCGTAACTATTGTGGTCAACGCTTGACAACGACTCAATGGTTTTTAGGTAAGTTATCAATCTTCCATCGAACCTTATTATAGCACTTATAAAATTTAATAATAACTTTTATGATTATAGGTGGATTTAATTATTTACACCAATACAATTTCATGCAATTCACTTTCATAACATAGTAATAGAATAATGGCAGTTAATTCAAAAATTATCAAATATAAGTTTGTTTATACCAGTCGAAGTAAGATCGATCTTATGGACCATACTGGGTGCCATGCCAAAAATGGCATTTCAATAAAATATATGGAAATAATACTTTTAACCTACACAAACGGAATGCATGCATTTACAGGGAAGTTCCAAATTTATATATTTACCAATATCGTCCCTCCCTATGATTTTCAGTATTTCATAGTTCTTTTTTATCATATATTCATGTTTGCCAACCCTCTTCTTCATACCCAACATCATTCTTATTATCTTCCTATCAAATACTGTCATTTTTTCTCCTTCTCTCTATGTTATATTCATCAATTCCGACGCATAAGGGACTATTGGTGTTTATTGATCTTCATAATTATTTTCACATATAATATATTAAGTGCATTTTTGATTATCGGTAACAATTTGACTACGTTGCTATGAAAACTTTGTTGTCAAGTAAATGTCCGAATGCGAAGCATGAGGACATTTACTAATGACAACAAGGTTTGAATATAGCAAAGTAGTTAAATTGGACGATAATCAATATAATGCACGTAATAAATTCGGTAAGACTATTGCACACATTGGAATTTGGAGGTTAAATATAATTGAAGTAGTGTTTCTATGGTTATTGTGTAGCATATTTGACAATTTAAAGCATTACTTTGTATGTCACCCGCTGTGGCGAAATGGTGATAGTACATGAGTACATGATTAGCAATGAGAATATCCGAGGTTCGAATCTTGCCGACGGCGAATTTTTATTTCATATAAAAAATGTATCACATGATATAAAGTAAACGTACACAATTATCAAAAAGAAGCATATGTGCAATTATCAAAGCAACTTGAACAATTATCGCGTAATTCTAACTCCATTGGTTAGAATTGATCGGATCCCTAAATATCATTGGTTGATGTTAGTCATGTGACACATGTGTGCAATAGTCATGAAAATAAATTCACTTCATGAAAAAATTACGTCTACTGCTGAACATAACAAGCTTTATAAATACGTCTTTATAAATTACTAGCTGGCACGGGCGGCATCCGCCGCCCTTAGCCATCTAGACCCAGAATAGATCCGAGTAGGCCATAGTTGTTCGGCCTTCGGCCTCACAGGGGGAGGACCATAATAGATCCGTGAAGGCCATAGTTGTTCGGCCTTCGGCCTCACAGACCGGACCATAATAGATCCGTGAAGGCCAAAGTTGTTCGGCCTTCGGCCTCACAGACCGGACCATAATAGATCCGTGAAGGCCATAGTTGTTCGGCCTTCGGCCTCACAGACCGGACCATAATAGATCCGTGAAGGCCATAGTTGTTCGGCCTTCGGCCTCACAGACCGGACCATAATAGATCCGTGAAGGCCATAGTTGTTCGGCCTTCGGCCTCACAGGAGGAGGACCATAATAGATCCGTGAAGGCCATAGTTGTTCGGCCTTCGGCCTCACAGAACGGACCATAATAGATCCGTGAAGGCCATAGTTGTTCGGCTTTCGGCCTCACAGACCGAACCATAATAGATCCGTGAAGGCCAAAGTTGTTCGGCCTTCGGCCTCACAGGGCGGACAATAATAGATCCGTGAAGGCCATAGTTGTTCGGCCTTTATCTGTCATCTGTCATCCGTCATCCATCATCTGTCATCTGTCATCTGTCATCTGTCATCCGTCATCGGTCATCTGTCATCTGTCATCTGTCATCCGTCATCTGTCATCTGTCATCTGTCATCTGTCATCCGTCATCTGTCATACATACATACATACATACATACATACATACATAATCTTCACGTAAAGTTACATCTTCATGTAAAGTTACATCTTCCGCAAAGAGGTGGATCTTCCACGTTCTGCGACCTATATAAAGTGCTCCGGTCTTATTCGCGGCATTCAGATTAATTTGTTAGTGGTTTTTTGTTAGTGGTTGGCATTTTTCGAATTAAAGCCGCCATCCCCGCCATCTGTTGACAGTATTTTCAGATTAATTTGTTAGTGTTTTTTTTGTTAGTGGTTTGCATTTTTCGAATTAAAGCCGCCATCCCCGCCATCTGTTGACAGTATTTTGAATCACTGATTGTACGTCAGATTAATTATTTGACAAATTAAATTTTTTGTCAAACTTGTGATTTGATTTTCGAAAAAAGCGAATAACTTTTTTCCCCGAGCGAATTTCTTCTCCATTTTATAAAAAAAAACTGCGCCTGGAGCTACAAAAGAACTGTGCAAAATTTGGTTGAGATCGGTCCACGGGTCTAGGAACGTATAGCGAACAAACACGCAAACACGCAGATCTTTCCTTTTATATATTTAGATAGCTGGCACGGGCGGCATCCGCCGCCCTTAGCCATCTAGACCCAGAATAGATCCGAGTAGGCCATAGTTGTTCGGCCTTCGGCCTCACAGGGGGAGGATCATAATAGATCCGTGAAGGCCATAGTTGTTCGGCCTTCGGCCTCACAGACCGGACCATAATAGATCCGTGAAGGCCAAAGTTGTTCGGCCTTCGGCCTCACAGGGCGGACAATAATAGATCCGTGAAGGCCATAGTTGTTCGGCCTTCGGCCTCACAGACCGGACCATATAGATCCGTGAAGGCCATAGTTGTTCGGCCTTCGGCCTCACAGACCGGACCATAATAGATCCGTGAAGGCCATAGTTGTTCGGCCTTCGGCCTCACAGACCGGACCACAATAGATCCGTGAAGGCCATAGTTGTTCGGCCTTCGGCCTCACAGACCGGACCATAATAGATCCGTGAAGGCCATAGTTGTTCGGCCTAACAGACCGGACCATAATAGATCCGTGAAGGCCATAGTTGTTCGGCCTTCGGCCTCACAGACCGGACCATAATAGATCCGTGAAGGCCATAGTTGTTCGGCCTTCGGCCTCACAGACCGGACCATAATAGATCCGTGAAGGCCATAGTTGTTCGGCCTTCGGCCTCACAGACCGGACCATAATAGATCCGTGAAGGCCATAGTTGTTCGGCCTTCGGCCTCACAGACCGGACCATAATAGATCCGTGAAGGCCATAGTTGTTCGGCCTTCGGCCTCACAGACCGGACCACAATAGATCCGTGAAGGCCATCGTTGTTCGGCCTTCGGCCTCACAGACCGGACCATAATAGATCCGTGAAGGCCATAGTTGTTCGGCCTTCATCTGTCATCTGTCACCTGTCATCTGTCACCTGTCATCTGTCACCTGTCATCTGTCACCTGTCATCTGTCACCTGTCATCTGTCACCTGTCATCTGTCACCTGTCATCTGTCACCTGTCATCTGTCACCTGTCATCTGTCACCTGTCATCTGTCACCTGTCATCTGTCACCTGTCATCTGTCACCTGTCATCTGTCACCTGTCATCTGTCACCTGTCATCTGTCACCTGTCATCTGTCATACATACATACATACATCCATACATACATACATACATACATACATACACACATACATACATACATACATTATCTTCACGTAAAGTTACATCTTCATGTAAAGTTAAATCTTCCGCAAAGTGGTGGTTCCGGCGAGTTCTGCGACCTATATAAAGTGCTCCGGTCTTATTCGCGGCATTCAGATTAATTTGTTAGTGTGGTTTTTATTTTTCGAATTAAAGCCGCCCTCCCGCCATCTGTTGACAGTATTTTGAATCACAGACTGTATGTCAGATTAATTATGACAAATTAAATTTTTTGTCAAACTTGTGATTTGATTTTCGAAAAAAGCGAATAACTTTTTTCCCCGCTCGAATTTCTTCTCCATATATGCGAGAATAGTTGCGCCTGGAGCTACAAAATAACTGTGCAAAATTTGGTTGAGATCGGTCCACGGGTCTAGGAACGTATAGCGAACAAACACGCAAACACGCAAGCAAGCAAGCAAGCAGATCTTCTCTTTTATATATTTAGATTATTAACATGTTGACTCAACCGAGGCTTGAAAAGGAATCCATTTAAAATGTGGCCGAAGTCGAAAATGTACAAAAAGCATATTGCCAACCTATACTTAACAAACAGTAAAACTTCTAATACAAATTCAAAACAACAATAAATTAAATTCTTCACATCAGAAATAATAATTTAACATATAATGATTGAGTACTTTCTGGGTTTGAGCGAAATATCACAATATATTACCATTACAGGCGTAGCAAGCCCATGACATGTTTTTTAAACCCATTCCAGTGTTTTCCGTCTTTAGTCTCAGTAACCAATAATATCCAAACCCATTACTTTCTTCATACATGTCACTAAAACGATTGTCTTGACCCATTGTCCATGGACCAAAAATCCATATACTTTTCACCAAACATTTCTTTCTCACATACATATTTGTATACTTGCTGCGATGCTGTTCATTTCCTGTTTCATCTCTACGTTTTGGCCCAGTTCTTTGTCAATTCGCTCTGTGTATCGTCTTTTTGTTATGCTGTTGTTAACTTTTTCTGTAGGTATTCTTCCGCTCCTGTTATCTGGTGTAATATACTGCGATGATCCAAAATAAGGTCAGTTTTATTGCAAAATAATACATCCACAATAATGAAAATCAATAGTCACAATTCTAAAATTTGTTAATAATCATACCTGGAGCTCTGCACGTACTCCCTGAATTTTGCTGTGTTTTGTAATTTAATGGGTTGTTAAATGGAATTCACCGATACTCTGTTTATAAAATGTGTATGATGAGAGGCAGAATTATGAAACATTTCATTTTTGGTCAAAGTACAGATAACAAATCAGGTGAAAACAATTTGTAAATTAATTAGGCTCAAAATAAAGACAAGTGAAGTGGCTTTAAACAGTAGTGAGTTGATTGGAATCTGCATAAGTCGGGAATATGTGAAAGGGATCCGTATTGAAGAAAATTTTTGAATTTGAATTATGGAAGTTTCTAAGTACGCTTGCTCGAGAATTGGAAGGGGAGAAAAGAGGAGATTAGGCTGGCAAGAGCGAGGAACGAGAACTCTCTTGGTGTCTATAAAGAAGTGCGGACGTAATTTTTGATTTTTGGGGACTTTCACGACGTCCGTATACAAATGAGGACGTGATTAATTTATTTTTGGTTAATTGGGCTCTCCTCTGGTATCCACGTTGTTACGGCGTGCACCGTAGTTGCATATTGAAGCACCCTGTACATACACTAATTTACGATATACCCTGTATATAACTAGAAAAGAAGGCCAAAGAACACGGCCCAGTTAAGGAAATTTTATTTTAGGACTATAAAGTCATATTAAAATAATAAATTTTTAAAATATAAAATTCGGCATAACGAAGTCCCACTGTAAATATTTTCTAATAGCAAAATTGCGTACGGCGCGGCGATTTTTAATGTAATATTATTACAAAGTACAGGCCCAAAGAATAATGTATTCATTTGACTATATTACAAAGTTAGCTAAGAAAGACATACAATCGGAAATTCTTTTAAGTAAAACCCCTGTGATAGTGACTGAAAAATTAAACAAAAAAAATGATAGCGCATTCAACATTCCCATGATAAAGCACGCTACAAAGTAACTCTCCATTTATTAAACATATGAAAGGATTAAAATGTTGCAAAAGGTCTATTGACTTTGTCAGTATCAATGGATACCGCGTTGCAGCTGTTGATAAACACCTACTCGCTTGTCCATAATTAGACGATAAACTCGAGGTTTGCATTTCCTCAAGGGTAAATTTATGACTTATCTGTAAGAAATGACTCGCGAGGAGGTGGAAAAAAGTTCAGTTGTCAGCCAGCGAGCTAGTAATCAACTCGTATCTAATAACTTTGCCTAATATATACCTATCAAAGAAAAACTAATTATCTTAAATTTCCGGATAAAACTAAAACGGCTTTCCGGTAAATCTCTTATTATAAAAGGCCAAGTCCTTCCTTCCTTCTGTCTGTCCCACGGAAATACCCGAAGCAAACCGAACATCAACGTATCATCGGATCAACGTATCATCGGATCAACGTATCATCGGATGAACGTATCAACGTATCAACGTATCATCGTATCAACGTATCATCGGATCAACATATCATCGGATCAACGTATCATCGGATCAACGTATCAAGGGATCAACGTATTTAAATTTCCTATATAGGTAACACTATATCGACACCCCCAAGGAACAAAGCCGTAACTCCAGTTACGACAAATTTGAGTTATGACTACCACTGTAATCCTGACATAAATATCTTTCTTTTGGTAAAAAAAATTTTAATTTACGACAAATATTTACAGAGATAATCAGTGGAACAAAGTTGTAACTCAGCGTTTTTATCGCTGTTTTTAACTTTTTGAAACTTTCAATTGGCTCTCCTGCAAAATAGGTAAAAATGAGTTACGGCTTTGTTCCTTGGGGGTGTCGATATAAACACTAAATGGCCGAAGCACGACCGAACCGAACGCATCAACGGACAATCGTATCATTATTGTAACAACGGATTATTGTATCATCGGATCATTTTGTCTATATAAGACAGCTATTTCCAAAAAAGCATTATGTGAACTTCCATAATGGATAATGAAAATTTTGAAAATCCTGCTGCAAAGCGACGGCGATTGAATCGTGAGAGAAAAGCACGTACAAGAGCTAATAACACAGAAGAACAGATTCGATCACAGCGACAAGCTGACGCTCGGTCTCATGCGATACGTCGACAACGTGAAACTTTGGAACAAACTCAAGCGCGGCAAGCTGCTGACGCTCGGTCCCATGCGATACGTCAACAACGTGAAACTTTAGAAGAAACTCAAGCGCGGCAAGGTGCTGACGCTCGGTCCCATGCGATACGTCAACAACGTGAAACATTAGAAGAAACTCAAGCGCGGCAAGCTGCTAACGCTCTATCCCATGCGACACGTCAACAACGTGAAACATTAGAAGAAACTCAAGCGCGGCAAGCTGCTAACGCTCGATCCCATGCGATACATCGACAGAAAGAAAATCGATACCAAAGTCAAGCAATTCAACTCCAAATAAGAGCATTGAGATTTGATGAATATCATGTTACTCGACACGATTGTGGAGAAATGAATTCCATCTGTCAGTTCTGCGGCTCCAAGAATTTCGCCAAGGAGCGTCCAGTTGATAAACAATTTAACAACTGCTGTCATAAAGGAAAAGTGAAGATTCCGCAACCGCTCGATTAACATGGGAATCTATTGTTATATCCCGAATTTCTTCGCTCTATACTTTCAGATTCAGAAAATCCTTACTACAAGAACTTTCGTCAGCACATCCGCTCTTACAATTCCTCGGTTTCTTTCGCTTCAATGGGAGCAGAGATTGTTTCAATGCCGGGTAACGGACCATACGTTTTCAAAATTCATGGACAGACGTACCACAGAACCACAAACCTGTATCCACCTGAAGGACAAACAAGAAAGTTTGCACAACTGTATGTAATAGATGATAGCCCGTCCGAGGACGGGTAGCTAGAAGGACGGGCAGGCAACCAAGGTCATATGGCTTTTGGATTGCACTGAGAGCTTTTCTTAATCTTCATTCAACTTAAGTTACCTTGGGTAGCTGCCCGTCCTTCTAGCTACCCGTCCTCGGACGGGCTATCATCTAGTAACTAAAATAATATCGGATCAACAATATTTTGACTGTGAAATTAAAAATCAGTGAAATAATTTAATAATCCCGAACAATCAAACAGTATTCTAAATAATTAACGTGCAAACGAACATTATCTATTGTGCCAATAAATCAAAATTGCCAAAAGAAGTAACGAAAACTAAACAACAACGTTTTTTCAAGATAAAAACTATCTTAGGAATACGGCGACTAGTAAAAAGTGTAATCAATTAACAATTATCATCACGTTACTAACGGTCCAATCGTAGTGGGAAATTAAATAACGAAAAAGTAACTTATTAAGTGCGATATGTTATTAAAACGTTTACGGTCAAACACCATTTAATAAATTTAAACGGCAATACTGCCAAAAACGGTAAACAACAAACCGGACCTAAACAACAGTGGTTGGTTAATCGAATATACAATGTTCACCAATATAACAATTATCATTGTTGGATTCTTTCTAATGGCCAGAAACTTCAACTTTAAAAACTGCCCTAGTCGAACATCCCTCAATCTACAGCTGGATCGGCTACAAATCTCCATCTACGCTGCTCGACTACAAAATAAGGTAGAAAATTATCCCCTGGCCAACTATTGTGTAAATTACCTCTTTTTCTGTATAAATGGTCGCCCATCATTTTTTTGTAATTAAAATTAATTTAAATATTAACATACTTTGCGAATTTTGCGTCAAGCGAGCGATTTTAAATCTTTTAGCTGCGTCAAATTTTAATTTAGCTATAAATATTTGCATAACCCATTTATTTGTCGATATTAGTGTAAATTTTGTGTACCATACTATGAACTATTTATTGTTTAATATATGTATATTAGTACAATTTGATTTTTCTTTCGTTAACCTAAGAAACTACGAAACAATTCTCTAAATAAGTATCCACCACTGAGATAAGAAGCAGGATTTCGAAGTCCACTCATCTGACTGAGCAGCCACGGAGCAAATTAGGGTCCATTACCATGAAATATTAATTCTTCGGTTATAGGGCGTAATAACGTACAAGAGGGGATTTTGTTAATTCGAATTGGCAGCAAAGTATAAATTTTCGTACCGCTGAAGATATGAGATCTTTATTGGTGCTGAGTTTTTTCTGAAGATTGGTGATTATTAACAAAAATCAAAAGAAGTTGAATGTTTATCAGCGATTCCATTATAAAATCTGGAAGACAAATTATCAAGTTTATGGTTGGTTTCAATGGAGATCGTATTATAATTGGATCCACGATACGGATGCGAACCTTGGTGGCGACGGCATACAAATGGACATCAATCCCGACTACGATGCAAAAGTGATTTTTTTTATTCGATGGTAAGACTGATTAAGATTTCACGTGCATTATTAAAAGCGATCGCAGACAATTTTATTATTTTAACAAGTGTTAGGTTTTGGGGATTTTATTTTAGATTAGGTAATAACAATAATTTGTAAACTTGATTTGTTAATTTCTGTTTCAATTTAAAAATTTGTGTGTAAAAAATAAAAAACAGTTTATGGATGAGAAAATTCCAGTTGATTTTATTAATAAGTTTCACAGCATCGGAGCACAAGTAAGTTCCAGGTATCCGTGATTTGCATATTTTGTTGATAATTTTCAATTTATTTACAAGAGTGGAAGTTTTCGCCCTATTTATAGAGTCTCACTGCTGAGTTTAGTCCGGGAGGAAAAAAGTGCTGTACATTTTCCCCGCTTAATAAATTAAAATTTTGTTTACAGTGCTTATTACCGTAATACTTAATTATTTTCGTCTTACTTTTGCAACGACCAGGTAGCGATTAGTGTCGGAATTTGCGCCATTATACGTTATTACGTTTTTAACTGTATTTTCTCCTTCCTTGAACACTAATATATGGTCGCTCTCGTTTGCATATCTTTTCCCTTTCCTCCGGGGCAGACCCATGTCACCTTGTGTATATCCTTGTACGCAAAATTGGACTGCAAATTACGGTGTTCAATGTTTTCGTCGTATTGCACAGTTTCTTTCCACTGCCATTCGTTTTCTCATGGATGGTTGGCTTTCCGGCCACTGATCTTATATAGTCCTTTTACCCTATATTTGCTTTTCAATCTCCAATTGTAATCAATCCTCATTTTCCCACTTCATCATAAAGTTCTTCTTTTTCTTGGTCAATACTTACTTTTGCCGGGGCATAGCGATTTATTATTAGCAAGTTCGTTTTAGAATTTACTTTTAGATAATATGCTAATCTTCCGCTTATTGCCTTAAATTTACCTATTTACCATGGATTTCGTTACTATGAATCCAATGCCATTCCTTCTTTATATTTGTTAATCCGAGTAAAACATGGTTTACTTCTTCTTTGGTATTTCTCCTTGTCCTTTCCATCTGAATTCTTCTAACGCTCTTATGTCCACTTTATACCTCATCAGCTCGTGTGCAACCTCCGTTGTCTTCCCAGGCCTCAACAACATTCTAATGTTCCATGTGTCTATCTTGATTATATCTTACTTTTGGTTTTTTCTTAGTATTAGCATCTTGTAATATATCTCAATTTTTACTGTCGAATTGCCTAGTTGTTGTTTTTTACTCTGCTATTATACATGAAGTTTCAGGTTGAGACGTTCCATTCACTCCAAATCCACCATCCTTTTTTTGATAAGTTTCCTGTCTCCACGGTTGCTTTAAGTTTACCTTCTCTATCTTCAACTTGTCCATATTTTCGTGTTCCGTCACAGTCTCCTCTTTTGGACAGTTTCTAATTGGTAACTTAAACGTTCTCTAACTTTTTTGAAAAATTCTTGATTCTGCCATTTTCCTTTTTATATATAAATTTCCGTATTGATCATACTCTGTTAGATCTTTCATTCATTTAAATTTTCTGTTTATTTCGCGTTACGCTCTGTTTCTCGGGGTTGACTCCTCGAAGGGAGACTTGTATGGTTTTTCTTCAGGATGAAATTTGCTCTTCTTAGGCAACCCATACTACAAACTACAGCGTCCGTTTGTCCAGGGAGTTTTTCTGCAGATTCGCTGATAATACAAGCACCCGGTTTAACTGGAGACACTTATTTATGCGTTATAATATTCTATTATATTCACATAATTAATGTTCTATTACAATGTAATGGTTTCTCCTCAGGGTGGCGTAATAATTTCCCTATACTATTCCGTAGGTTAGTACCCTAACACACTGTCAAACAAAGTTAACTTTACATCCATCTAACTTTCCTTCTCAAAATCTCGTAATATTGCATCAATGTTAACTAAACCCGTCAAACTAAACCATTATTGCATTCAATGCACAAAGGGCCACCAATAACTTTAAGGGATATAACAGACATCCCTGCAGTCGTGCTGTATGAAAGGCTGCAGTAGTTAAAATTAATTACCGGCAGAGAAATGGCTTCGGGTTCAAATTATAGCCACATTTGTTTAATAAGTTCAAATCTGATTTAAAAAATGCGCTCCGGTTAGCCAAAATAACATAAATTGCCAAAATGTGCAATCCATAAAAGTGTTGTTTGTGTCTTATTCGTTCCATCATATGTTGTCTTTCCTTGAAAAAATTAATATTGCTTGGTATTCGACTCGGTATTCACCATCAAAAAGTTTACAGTTCATCCCGGAGTAAGATATAGATCGCATAAGGTTCTGGAATTCATAACATATCCAGATATCGGGAGCTGATGTTACGATGCAGCAGCGATGACATTTCGAATTTGATGATACGTTTCTCAAATAGCACCCTAGTTTGAGATACGATCTGCAACGGCTGCTCCACTGCCTTCAAAATCATAATTAAGTATTTAGGCTGGAGTTTATTATAACCAATTTCCTATATTTTTCCCACTAATAATCACATAAGAAACTACTTAACCAAGTTTCATGAAAAAATGTATTTTAAGAAGTTAATAGATTGTCCTCTTATGGCTAACCTCATGCAGGTAATGAGGGTGTGAAATTCCAAACAGGAGCTAGAAAATATGCTTGCATAATAAAACAACTGCATGTAGAGACGATATTTAATTTGAAAAAAAAACAAAAATTAGAAAATAGGACAGTATTTTATTTACCACACACAGTTTAATCAGTTTAATAAAATTGAATATTTAAGTCAACGAATCTCAAAATTACATAATGAACAAAGTATACAGTGATAATTTACTTTAAAGTTCTTGCCCAAACCGTGTGCTTATAAAACTTCTGGCGCTCAAACAGCGCCGCCCAAATATAACTTTCAATTGATTTCTCTGAAAAAAAAATAGTTTATAGTTAATAATTTATTACAATTTCACTATGTATTGAGAAACTGTTGTAGTTATAATACGCAAAAAAGAACTTTATGCTTAAAACGTTGTTTAATAATTTGTCATTATTGATTGAGGATTATCCTAAACTTCGTTAATCTGTGAAACCGTGTTAGCCACTATAATTACTAAAGTAAAGTTTAGCATTGACTCCTTCATTATGATGGGATATTTATTATATTATGAGGTCAGGAAAAATAATAAATGGTAAATTGTAGGTTTTTTTATATAAATTCAATTTATTTTGATACAAATTAAGAGATTCAAAAAGAGAATTTATTTATGATGGCGGAATATAGCAATGAGTTTTGATTTTGGTAGATAAAATGGTTGTATCCGTATCACATACGAGGTAATTTAAAATTTTATCAAGAGCAGGCCAGAATACCCATTTCGTTTAAAACATTCTTATCATTTAGATCAAGTTAATGTGGAATCCATTGTTCTTTTTGCAACATATCTGCTTGTAAGCATATACATATCGCCAACTTAATTTTACTGTTGTACCTACCCAACATTTAATTGCAAGTTTGCAAAATTGTAATATGAATTAACAGCAGTTTATATTTTACCCAAGCGGAATACAATCAATCTCGGTTTTGATTTTAGGTTATGAAGTAAAGATCGCCAAATTATTTATAAGGTTGGGTAATAATTTTTATAGCTTAATATTTTATTGATATTTTGTTATTTCTGATGAAATCATAATGTAAACGGAAATTGAAAAACCACGATAAAAATACGCCACTTGGAGTGTTTTTTCAATATCATAGCTTTGCAATCTATTGAGGGTTTCTTTGGTAAACATAGCGATTGAAAGACGTCTTGTCAACACGTTTATTGAGTTTGAGAACAGATATAACCACCGTCTACTTCGGTTTATGAAAAATAAATCCGTAAAATAAATAGTTAGCAATGTAGATGCACTAATATTTTGATTTGGCCGGATTTTTCCTTCCTCTTCCGAAGTATAAATTTGAAAAGCATACGATTTACTTCCTATATTTCATATCGTCTCTCGGGTATATTACGGTTTATTTAATGCATAAATCATAATATATTTTCTAAGAACAATCTATTACATTTTATCAACTTAAAAACGATTTTTTAAAAAACATATCTATAAATTTTATCGTGAATATTTTTGTTGTAAATGTTTTTAGGAAGCTGGATTTCACTTATTTATAGACGTGAAGGTACGCAAAATAGCTGCTCACGTATGCACTTATCAAATTGCCCTTATCAATAATGCCGAAACGTTTCAAATTTATTTTAATTAATGTTTTCCTGAAGATTCGTATTTTCCTAAATTTTACCATTGCCTGCTATAAAAGCTAAATTTTATTTCCTGAATATTTACAAAACATGTTTACGAATACAAGTTACCAATATAAATTGCTTTTAATAATTATCAACAATCTTAATTTAGCATTTTCTTCGACTTTTCAGTTTGTTTCGATTTATTGACTAAATGTTTAGATTAATTGAATTGATGCAATTTTTCCATTTAATTAGACCGAGTAGAATCTGGCTATTAATTTAGCTTGGTATCCGTAGTACCGAAATATCGAATACGTTGGTATCGCAACTTCTACCCAATACCAAGCTAAATTAAGCGATAGCTTATTCGGTCAGATTAAACGAACCAGAATACCTCAACGTTTTGAAAATACAAAAAAAATCATAATCGCGTTCAAAACGGACACTACACTTAATAAAGAACGGGAAAATCAGCCCCAGCTATGATTGAGCTAAAATTTATACCGAAATGCTTGAGTTCCGATATTCTGCTGATTTAGCAGAAATCGATCAAAGTACTTAATTAAATAATTTAAACATTTTTTTCCACATAGTTTCCGCATTGGGCCAAATATGTTTGATGGGTATGTGGCACAAATTTTATTTATTTGAAGCTCAGTTTTTCTCAACAAAAATTTACTACAAAAATGTATCTGAATTTATGAGGGCTAAATTATTAACTTAATTAAGTTAATGCAGGATTATCATAAACCTTCTACTCCATTATTATCCGGATTTGGAATCAAATCAAATTTGATAACAAAGGACACTGTAAGGGTACCTATTGCTGTGTTTTAAAATGACCTAACATCACAATAGATAGTTGCAAAACTGAATTAATCATGAAATTAAGAAAATTAAGCTTATTCGAAACATTAGATTTATCAGATAAGAAATCCAACTCTATTTCAGATATTGTAAACCTAGTAAGATCTTTAAAGATGAGAATGCTATATCAAAACCTGCTAAATACATTCAATTTGAAGGTGAACAAATCAAAATCTTCTTATAAGATGATTTACCTTAGAAATGGTAAAAATTATACTTTGTTTGTTATCTGTAAACATAACCTCTGAATTTATAAACTTTGAATTGAAATATCGCTTTGAATAACTTGTTTTATGAAAATCTGAAGAGCAATAATGGCATGGAAACCTGGTAATGAGAGAACAAGAGGAAGGCCGAGATTGAGATGGAGGGATGGAGTGGAAGGAGACCTGGAGAAGATGGGAGTGAGGGAGTGGGCCCAGATAGTGAGGAATCGTGCGGCGTGGAAGAAAGTCATAAGTGAAGCTGCAACACATCGAGACCTGTGATGAGATATAATGAGTTGTAATAATGAGGATTAATCCACCTCAGCAAATGGATTTTGTAAGTCCGTAAAGGACAGCTATATTCTGTTGCAGAATAATGTAATGCTACTAATAATAATAATAATGAAAATCTGATTGTAACAAAAATTCTATTATATCTAATTGTAAAAGATGATCATAAATTTGTGTCCTAAAATTGTAAAAGGTACTTAAAGGTGAAAATTCCATAAAAATTGATAAGTGAATCATGATAACGAAAAATAGTCAAATAAAGTTCTTCGACTTGTAACAAGATTGTCTACCGTGATAAAATTCAACTGGAAGATGTTACGGTCCTGTTTTCTCACGGATATATTTTTCGAAAGATTGAAGATTTCTCCATTTAGTTTTATGAGAATCTCATATGCGGCATCAGAATGCAAGTTTTATATTTAATTCGAACAAATTTTACTATCACGGGCGATTGTGATAAATAGGCAGATGGTTAATTTTCCGATTTCGAAAAGTGCGTTGTGTTCAAGTTTTGGAACAAAAATCTAGTTTTTTTTGGACGTTCCGGTGACTAATTATTTATTGAACTTGAGTATATTTCAATCCAATTATTTTGGGATACATTTTGGTCACTTGGTTTTGGACGATTTTCCGTACCGGCTTCATTTCGTAAGCATTTGGGAGAATTTTCCGTACTTCATTTGAAGGATTTATTTCGTCCGAACTTTCAACACCTCGAAGGAAATTGATTACCATCTGGAATTATTAAAACCCTCTAACCACGTCTTTGAGATCAAGACCTTACCGCCTGTGATCAGTATTTGTTTGGGTTTTGGAAATCCAACGTTTTGAACCCTGCTTCCGAAGCCATCTGGAAAGCATTCTGCGATTCACCATTCCGATCCACTCCGACTACCATTTCTGCCTGCAACCAACATCTTTATCTCGATTCTAACTGCTCGTCCCTCCAACACCGAAGACCCCACCAACTCCAACATCGAAGACTCCACCAGCTTCTCAGATAAGATCTTTGTTTTATTTTATTCGGATTTGATTGTTATATTTTTGGCTATCTGACATTATTGCGCGGATTACATTTGTTGGGCCGTTCTTTATGGACGCATTTACGATTTTATAAGAACGAAATTTATTAAACTCATTATTTTTTTTATCTCTGTGACCCAGTCACAGAAGCGCGTAGTTATCTGTAAACCGAATATACGTATACGCGGTAGCTACACCACGAACGCTAATAACATTTATTTCATAATTGTTTAATTATTCATTATTCATTATTTTCGAGTTTAAAGATTGTCCCAATATTGCGCTTAACTGTACATATTTAGTTATCAATTAAATCTGAACTTAAAACTGATCAGCGCCATTTTTGATCTTGAAGCATCAGACCCCTTTACCTTTTTTTTGCAGGAACACTTATTCCGCAGTTTCGCTAGTGTTTGCTATATTTGTTTACAGGGTGGTTTTAAGCTGCGTGGCGCCCAAACTACACCTTTCTCGCTTGCTCTTTGGAGCTCATCTTTTAGCGCACCCTGTACAACCCCCCTACATCTAGAGGAAGTATCGGCTCTGTATGCTTCATTATTTTTTTTGTAAGCGTCTCCTGCCCTGCTCTTGTGAGCTAGCATTAGGGGCAAGCCTTTCTTTTTTGCCCAGCCGCCCCTGAGATAAGCAGCTGCACGAATTTAATCCACCACGGTTTAAATTTCGTATCAAGTGGCGCCCAACGTCAAAAAGTATCAAAGTGGTGTTGATTATTTTTCCGATAAGGTCAGCTTTTGGAGTTTTTGGATTTTAGTATTGGGAGATAGTTGCTTAATAGCATTTTTTATTTACCGATTTTGTTTATATTTCGTCTTCGGTTTTTTCTTGGGGGAGGGAGAGTGAAATTCCCTTCGGCAATTTTTATTTCTTTTTCAAATTTTTCGAGTATTTTATCAGTTTCTTTTTGTAAATTTGCTAAATATTTTTTTTAGTCACGATGGATGTTAATCGTTTGTTAAGCGACGAACTCTCTTATGAATTGAAGTGGAGAGGGATTGAAGTAGGAGATACGGTTGCGGAGAAGCGTAAATTATTGAGAAATGCGTTAAGGCAGGGTTTACCTGTTATAAGTTGCTCAAATATTAATTTAGAGGTGGAATTCCACACAATATCATCAAAATTAATCGAATTAGGAGGTCAGATAGAGGACTTTGATCAATCAAATAGGGATAATGAACAAGAGCGAATAAAAGCTCGTCTTCTACACATACAACGTCGTTTGGCTATATTACCTTTACACCACGCGGAAGATAAAGAAAAATGTGAGAATCTTTCTATTATAGCTGCTGGTTTGTTGAAATCTCTTAGTGAGGTGTATTTTGCATCAGGGTTGAATACTAGTGAGAATGAGGATTTGATTTCACTATCAGATTCACTTATCGACGCCCCTATCCCGGAATCCCACTTATGCGGTTCTTTATTAGATTTTTCGGTGCCGTCTGCATCTTTAACACCCCCACGTCCTGTAAATAACGGTATCGCAGCGCAGACTTCGGTAACGAGCGATTCTTTAGTAAACGTTAACCCTGTACAGCTACCTATTGTACCTGTTACTAGTTCCATTTCGAATAAAAATCATTTTTGTGAAACGGCAAATCGCAATGTCGTGGATTTGATCAAGCGCCTTCGCGAGGTTAATGTGAATTCTACTCCGAGTAAAATTCAAGATACCCGACGAGTATCTTTTGCTGAAGATTCGAATAATTCGGGGCCTAATATCACAAGTTATCACAGTGATAGGGACAATACCAAGTCTGTATCGCAAAATTTTAATGTTAACGATCATCCATTCGACCCTTCTCGACGTTATAGTAACAGTACGCAGTATGAAACCGATTCTCATTCTATTGCAGTGAAAATACCACCTATTTATAAGTGGAATGTTTATTTTGACGGAAATAGTAGCGTTACGGCTTTTATTGAGAGAATTGAGGAGTTACGAGAAGCTAGGGGCGTGACAAAATCTCAATTATTTAGGTCGGCTGTAGAATTGTTTAGAGGTAATGCTCTAACCTGGTATCGTCCTAGGAAGAATCTTTTTTGTGATTGGGATGACTTGATTGGCCAATTAAAGGAATCTTTCCTCCCACCAGGGTACGAATCGCGACTCTTAGTCGAGATCCAAAAACGAACACAAGGTGCGGATGAAAAATTAGTTTTATATGTTTCCATCATGGAATCTCTTTTCAATAAGTTGGCTAGCAAGCCTTGCGAGCTAGATAGGGTAACCACAATTAGAGGCAATTTACTACCGAACCTGCAACGTGGTCTAGCAGCTCAGAAAATTTTTACCATCAGTCAGCTTATCGATTACGGTCGATCAGTCGAAGAGACTGAATTTTATTCCAACCAATATTGTCCTCCTCCTACGAATTTCAAATTAATGCTTGAACCCAATCTGGCTTACCGTAGATCGACACGCGGTAACGAAACTTTGAGTGCAATTCACGATTCCACAGCACAAACTCCTGTTTCGAGAGACACTTGCTGGAATTGCGGCGTAATCGGTCATCGTCGAGCTGCCTGCACAAAGCCTAGTAAAGTTATGTGTTTTCGTTGCGGAAGTTTGGGTTACACTGTAAGTTCTTGTCCCAGGTGTTCGGGAAACGGAAATCAGAGACGATAAACCGGTTATCGCACTCTGGTGATTACCATCCGGTCAACGATAAAAATCTCCCTATAAATAACAAGGCCATCTTAGATTTCGTGTTAGCTAGCGCGATTAATGATGAGCGTCCTTATCTCCGAGTGACGATTTTTGCTCAAGTATTTTTGGGGTTATTGGATTCTGGTGCTTCCAGAACGATTTTAGGTGGTCCGGGTTGGAACATATTACGCGGCAAATGTTATTTAGATAGCTCACACGTGCAAGATTGTATTGTTGCGAATGGAGAGGCTTGCACCAGTATAGGGGTAGTTATGCTACCGGTTAAGTTAATAGATAAGGTTGTACTTCTTGAAGTCTTAGTGATTCCATCCTTGCCACATTGCCTTATTCTCGGCACAGACTTCTGGATTAGGATGGGCATAGTGCCTAATCTTCGTAGCGGTGAGTGGTGCTTTTCGAATACCGATGAAAATTTTTTGCTTGATGCACTACAACCCGCCGAAACTCTTTCAAGTAGTCAGAAGCTGATGTTAGAAGATCTCTTGAACGAAGCCTTATTCGAACTGCCAGGTAGTAAACTCGGTTACACCCATCTGGTGGAACACGAGATAAAAACCGACTCACCTCCTATTAAACAAAAATACTACCCTATATCGCTTATCCTTCAAAAACATGTCGATTTAGAGCTTGACAAAATGCTGGCTGATGATATTGTGGAACCCTCAAACTCGGCATGGTCGTCACCTATTTTGCTGGTCAAGAAAAAAGACCAGACCTATCGGTTTTGCGTTGATTTCCGTCGTCTTAACGCAGTTAGTATTCCCGACGCTTACCCTTTGCGAAATGTTATCAGTATTCTCGACCAATTAGGTAACCCGAAATATTTAACGACGTTAGATATTAAGTCTGCGTTTTGGCAGATCCTTATTGCTGAGCCTTCGAGAAAATATACCGCTTTTGTTGTGCCTAATCGTGGTTTATTTCATTTTAAACGTATGGCGTTCGGATTGCATAACGCCCCAGCTACCTTTAGTCGTTTGATCCAGCAGATTATTAGTCCCGATTTGGAACCATATGCGTTTAGCTACCTGGATGACATAATTATCGCGACACCCACATTCGAAAAGCACATAGAGGTTTTAAAACGAATTTTGGCTAAACTTAAAGAAGCGAATCTTACGCTTAATCGTGAGAAATGCCATTTTTGTAAACCGGAGCTTCGTTATCTGGGTTATGTTATTAATGCGAACGGTTTGGCTGTAGACCCCGACAAGGTTGAGGCTATCTTGCGGATTCCTCCTCCTTCTAACGTCAAGGAAGTTCGACGAATTATTGGTATGGCATCATGGTACCGACGGTTTATACCAAATTTTTCGACTCTTATCGCACCATTAACAAATTTATTGCGAAAGAACCAAAAGTTCTTATGGAACGAGTCGTGCAGTCAATCCTTGAATACTCTAAAAGAGCGTCTGATAACTAGCCCAGTTTTGTCTTGTCCCGATTGGAGCTTACCTTTTATCGTGCAAACGGACGCAAGCGATTTTGGCCTGGGCGCAATTTTGTCCCAACAACATCCGGAAGGCGAAAAGGTAGTTTGCTACATTAGTAGGTCGTTAACCGGCTGCGAGCGTAAGTACAGCGTGACCGAAAAAGAGTGTTTGGCCGTCATTCACGCGATAGAAAAATTAAGACCTTATCTGGAAGGCACTAAGTTTACGGTCGTCACCGACCATTACAGCTTAAAATGGCTAAACAACATCAAAGACCCTATTGGTCGAATAGCTAGATGGGCTGTGAGATTACAGCAGTTTAACTTTGAAGTCGTTCATCGAGCTGGTAAGCTTAACGTTGTTCCAGATGCTTTGTCTCGTTCGGTCCCTATTATTGACGCGGTTGATGTTACTCCAGTCGACGATGAACCCCGCGATAAGTGGTTTTTAAAAATGTTCGAAAGAGTAAAAGCTACCCCTCATAAGTTTCCCCTTTGGCGTGCTTCAGGTTCGAAATTGTATAAAATCGTTCGTCGGAATGGCATAAACTTGATTAACGATCAAGATCATTGGAGAGAAGTCGTTCCCAAAGAGAATCGTACCCACATTATTAAGAGAATGCATGATTACCCGACATCTGGGCACATGGGCGTTCACAAAACGTATCATCGGGTTATGCAAAATTTTTATTGGCCCAAAATGAGAAGTGACGTTGCCACTTACGTCAGACATTGTTTAACATGCGCACGTGCCAAACCAGAGCAAAAAGCTTCAGTTGGTACGATGGGGGGTCATTCTCAGATTTCTACTCCATGGGAGGTTATTTGTACGGACATTGTTAGTCCTCTTCCCCGCTCTACTCACGGTTATACCTATATCCTAGTTGTTGCCGACTGCTTTAGCAAATTTACGCTTACGTTTCCCTTGCGCACAGCAACAGCCAAGAACGTGGTTAAGCATATTGAGGAAGATGTATTTCTCATGTTCGGTGTTCCCCGTACTATCATTTGCGATAACGGCGTCCAATTCCGGAGTCGTGACTTTGGTGATATAGTGAGAAAATACGGTAGCACTATCACCTTTACACCTAATTACCATCCTCAGGCAAATCCTACCGAAAGAATAAATCGCGTCCTAAAAACGGTGCTGGCATCCTATGTGAAAGAAAATCACAAGGATTGGGAAAAATATTTATCGGCCGCAGCATGCGCTATTAGAACTGCGAGACATGAGGTAACGGGATACACCCCTTATTTTATAAATTTTGGTAGGGAGATAATTTTAGAGCGAACCGAGTTAGACGATGGGAAAGATTTGTTATTTGCTAGGGATCAAGACCTAAGTTACCGTTCAAATAATTTCAAAAAAATTTATGCTAATATTACGTCCCGACTTACTAAAGCTTACGAAAAGTCAAGCCAGCATTACAATTTGCGACGTCGACCAGCTGACTTTTGCTTGAATCAAAAGGTATGGAGAAAGAATTTTGTTTTATCTGACGCAGCTAGGCAGTTTACCGCCAAGCTGGCGCCAAAGTTTGTAGGTCCTTACTTTATCGATAAAAAGCTTTCGCCTTGGGTTTTTCAACTTAAGGATCCTGATGGGAAACGTTGTGGGACGTGGCATGCTAAAGATTTGAAACCTTTCATGTGCGATTAACTTGTAAGTTAATCTTATTTTTGTATTTCGATTATGGTTTTCTGATTTGGATTTTTTGTGCTAGGATATTTTGTTATAGCTGTTTTTTTTTATGATTATACTCTCCTGACGTAAGTCAGCGATTTTATTCAAATTTTCTCGCTAGTCTCGAAAATTTTTTTTTTTGGTAAGAGGGGAGTTGTTACGGTCCTGTTTTCTCACGGATATATTTTTCGAAAGATTGAAGATTTCTCCATTTAGTTTTATGAGAATCTCATATGCGGCATCAGAATGCAAGTTTTATATTTAATTCGAACAAATTTTACTATCACGGGCGATTGTGATAAATAGGCAGATGGTTAATTTTCCGATTTCGAAAAGTGCGTTGTGTTCAAGTTTTGGAACAAAAATCTAGTTTTTTTTTGGACGTTCCGGTGACTAATTATTTATTGAACTTGAGTATATTTCAATCCAATTATTTTGGGATACATTTTGGTCACTTGGTTTTGGACGATTTTCCGTACCGGCTTCATTTCGTAAGCATTTGGGAGAATTTTCCGTACTTCATTTGAAGGATTTATTTCGTCCGAACTTTCAACACCTCGAAGGAAATTGATTACCATCTGGAATTATTAAAACCCTCTAACCACGTCTTTGAGATCAAGACCTTACCGCCTGTGATCAGTATTTGTTTGGGTTTTGGAAATCCAACGTTTTGAACCCTGCTTCCGAAGCCATCTGGAAAGCATTCTGCGATTCACCATTCCGATCCACTCCGACTACCATTTCTGCCTGCAACCAACATCTTTATCTCGATTCTAACTGCTCGTCCCTCCAACACCGAAGACCCCACCAACTCCAACATCGAAGACTCCACCAGCTTCTCAGATAAGATCTTTGTTTTATTTTATTCGGATTTGATTGTTATATTTTTGGCTATCTGACATTATTGCGCGGATTACATTTGTTGGGCCGTTCTTTATGGACGCATTTACGATTTTATAAGAACGAAATTTATTAAACTCATTATTTTTTTTATCTCTGTGACCCAGTCACAGAAGCGCGTAGTTATCTGTAAACCGAATATACGTATACGCGGTAGCTACACCACGAACGCTAATAACATTTATTTCATAATTGTTTAATTATTCATTATTCATTATTTTCGAGTTTAAAGATTGTCCCAATATTGCGCTTAACTGTACATATTTAGTTATCAATTAAATCTGAACTTAAAACTGATCAGCGCCATTTTTGATCTTGAAGCATCAGACCCCTTTACCTTTTTTTTGCAGGAACACTTATTCCGCAGTTTCGCTAGTGTTTGCTATATTTGTTTACAGGGTGGTTTTAAGCTGCGTGGCGCCCAAACTACACCTTTCTCGCTTGCTCTTTGGAGCTCATCTTTTAGCGCACCCTGTACAACCCCCCTACATCTAGAGGAAGTATCGGCTCTGTATGCTTCATTATTTTTTTTGTAAGCGTCTCCTGCCCTGCTCTTGTGAGCTAGCATTAGGGGCAAGCCTTTCTTTTTTGCCCAGCCGCCCCTGAGATAAGCGGCTGCACGAATTTAATCCACCACGGTTTAAATTTCGTATCAAAGACAGCATACAAGTGATCTCTTCAAATATCAGTCCAATTCTGGAAATTACAAGAAATTTAATTAAACCAAAATTTACAAAAGGGTACAAATTTGACTTACAAGTTACAAAAATCGTTGCAAATTTGTGTTTTGCGCAAGCAAAGTTCAGTTGTGCCTTGACATCCAAACGATGCGGTTGATTTTCAGCGTGATCGATATTCAATAAATTTTGTCGATCAAATACAAACACAAAATGGTATAAAAACGAATTTAGTTGAATTTTAACGTTTGAACTGGACAGTCGTATCGCAACGTGATCCAAAAATTCAATTATTTTGATCGATAAGAATCAAGATGGCGAACTTAGTTGCAACTTCTGGAAATGAAACATGTTAATACTCGATTCAATTTACAAATATCCGATGATTAAATAACGTAAATCTACTTACCGGCAAACAATATATCTAAACAACACCAATTGGAAATTAAATTTGTATAATTACTGCAACAACAACACAATCTAGTGAAGAACAGATCCAGCGTGTGTCTTATCAACCATTCAACAGCTGATAGTGGAAGTGTCTAATAGTGCGCAAGTGTTTTGCAAGATAATGTGTTCTACGCTGACTTATTATCAAGTCCGGATTATAAAATTCACAAGGTATTTGTAAAACATTTATTATTACAATTTAACTTTGGCCTTCAGAATTTTACATAAAGGATGCTGGAAAAAAACTTTAACCGGTGCATTTTTGGCTACCCTATTTAATAAAAATTCAATAACAAAACATTTATTATTTTAATTCTACGCTTTACCAAAAGCAACTTTTTAAATAAAAACATTTAACCCGTTCAAATATAACGGAAAGTCTTAAATTATATTTAAGCATTTGATCAAGAGAAGAAGGAAAAGGATCTCGATTCTACATTTTTGATATATTTTATTTGTAAACCATTGTGGTGACAGATTTAAAATCTGTATATTTTGTTATTTTGGCGCATTGCGATATTATTGAATATAAAATCATTTCTAACTTAACGAAATCTTTTATTGTTTATAAAACATTTACAGGAAGGTATTCCAATTTTTAAAGATCAGTCAAAAATAAAGAAGTGGATCGTTTATCTGATGAACACAGTAAAGTATTATTTTCATTCAAAATCATTAAGCATACTTTCATTGATCAAAAATTTCAACTTAATAAGCAAATTCCCCTATTTAATCACAATACCTGCATTACCTTGAGAGAGTTTCAGGCTGAGCTATAAGAAAGGGACGAGTTGGTGAGCTCTCTATTTAAATTTTAGCACGCACATTTAAAAGATTACATTATTTTTATATTTTTCATTCAATTTGAATGTGGCGCCCAACAAAAAGACGTGTCTAACATTTAATACAAGGGAGGTCATAGCACTATGTTTGATATGCAGAACGCCTAGGATACTGGCTTTAATTGAAAAACGGAAAGATTTCCAGCGAAAAAGAACCGACATCCTAGAACCAGATAAAGATATACGGCCGGCTCTCCAAGCGAATATAAAAATAATGCAGGTATGATAAACGCAGTTACATACGCAAGATAAGCAGGGACATAGAAGACTAAATTAAATAGTAATAGAATAAATTAAAAGTTACTCAATACATATGGAAAGAGCCATGCCGGGAATAACGTTGATAGGGTTGGAAACGAAGGCATACGTTAGCAAACTGGAATAAAGGACGTCATAGAAAGAGTTTCTACACTCACATGGATGTGGGTGGGGCACATTGCAAGATGCAGCGACGGCCGATGATCTAAGATGATATTAGACTGGAAGCCTCATTCCGACTAATGAAACCCAGGATGACCGCCTTCATGGTGGAGAGACGATCATCCATCCTCTCTGCATGGTCTCTCCAAAACCTTCTTCTCGCTCTCGCCCAACTGACAACGTCCTAAATGTTGCATCTTTCACTGGTCATTTTGCCTCTCGCTTTATCCCATAACGTTACTCTTGCTCAACTCAACTCGTTCTCAACGTTTTCATCTCTGTAGATCTCATTGTCTGTTTTGTTCTCGATGTTGCAGTGTTGCTTTGAATGCTTATGTGCGTACCTTTGAGATGATACTTCGGTCGTTGGTTATATTCACACCAAGGTATGTGAATTTCCTGACCAGCTCAACGAGTTCTTCGTTGGCCATAAGTTTGGAGCGTATGGAATATTTTGAGATCACCATAGATTTTATTTTTTGAGTCGATATCTGCATATTTAACGATTTTGATATATTATTGAGTCGAAACAGGAATCGCTATAGGTCGTCTTCATTTTCGGCCCTTAGGAGTAAGTCATCTGCATAGCACACCATCTGGATTCTGCTACCCCCTACTTCATACCCAAAGTCAGTTGTCTTTGATACCTCTAATGATTTGTTCCATGGTCAAGTTGAATAATGTGGGACTCAAGCTATCACCGTGTCTGATTCCAGTTGCGATTTGGACCTCTTCAGTAAGGGTGCCTACGACTTTTATTCTTGTTCTAGTGTTGGTTGACAATTCTTTTATTATGTCAATTATCTTTCCATTGACGTTGTTATTCCGTAGGGTTATTAGTAAGTATATCGTCGAGTCTCACTATGTCGAAGCCATTTTTCGTCCACTGCCTAGACATAGTTGATTTTGTTTGATGTTGATTTCCATGCCGGTCTTTGGGCAACCTCTCCGATATCAGTCAGCATTTCTTCTAACTCCTCTTCGTCTGAGCTTATAATCGCAATATCATCCGCGAAACGGAGGTGGTTCAAGGAACTTTCCATCTATATGTATTCTTTTCTTTTCCCAACTTAATTTCTTAAATATTTTCTCCATTGTCAATGTAAATAGTTTTGGGGATATGGTGTCCCCTTGTCTTACGCCCCTTCTAATAGAAAGTTTTGAAGTGCTCGTTACGCTGTCAATTTTTATGCGTATTGTGGGCGTCTTTGTAGATGTTTTTTAACACTCTGTCGAATGCCGGTGTTATGTGGGTATGTTTGATATAAATTTGAGCTGAACTCATTCAGTGTTATATTTATTTAACAAAAAACACAAGATAGTTATCCCTCTATTGAATGAATTAATTTTTAATTATTTTCTTTATTAAAACATACTTTAAATTAAAAGTATGAAAAACCACGATACTTTTTCATCTGAAATTTAGAACATTTTAGTTATACCGCCCATTGTACACAGAACATGCATGTAGTATTCAGAGGGCGGGGCACGACTATGTAGTTACATAAATATGAAAATGGGGAGGACAGATGCTGCTTAATAGTTATTTATTGTACACATATTATAGAAGAAAAAGATCCTAAATAAAGGTGAAACGGCCGTATATGATTACTCATCTATACTAATATTTAGTAACTTGAAATCCTCTTCTTAATTTAATTAGGTAAGTTTACTAACTTCATAATAATTTTTTAAAAAATTATACTGTAAATAATTATAATAAATAACTGTTAACAAATAATAATATAAAGTATTCTTGTACTGCGAATTCCTGAAAGTTTTGGAACGAAGTTAATTGAAACATAATAATATGAAATGTTAAATTACATACGATATTATTTGGTATGTAACCAATCAATTATGTCAATTAAAGTTTTAATTAATAAATTGTTTTGTTTTTATAACAAACTTTTATTGTATTACGGCTTCATAATCAAATGTTTGGAGGACTTGAGCGAAGCGCTAACGTGGTTTAGTAATTTAAAAATTGTAAAAAACAATAATGTAAAAGGAAATCTAAAAAATGCTAATTAATAGTTGATGATGCAAGAGATTTAATTTTCTTCTTGAATATTCTGGTTATATAAATTTAAGAAATCTCATTAAATTTGTACATTTTTATGTTTTTCTGTAAAGCAAATAAATCCTCCTGAAATTAAAATATGAAATTTCTAAAATGTTTTTATAAACTGCTGATTTATAGGTGAAAAATTGTAAATGTAAATGTAAATTAATACCAAAAAGAAATTGGAAAATGCAATAATTATAATCAGATGTACACAATATCGATTAAATTTATGCTTTTCCACTCATATTCTTCGTTTAATATTATTCTTCCTCTTTGATCACTGAATTCTCAGTTTTATCTTTTAGCTATTTAACTGACGTTGTACAACTTCAGATTAAAATTCCGTTTATTTAAACTTCACCTGCTTTTTATAACTTTTATAATATTTTAGTACGTCTCCTAAATAAGCAAGAAATTAAAATTCAAAATTTGCTTCTCGTGTTTTATAGTTTCACTTTCACATGCACGTAGTATAAAAATATTTTAAGTGTAAAATGAAAATAAATCGTGTTTTGTAAGATGAAGAGGGTAATCAACGATCCAAATCCCCTTCATAGTTGGTAAACCTATGCCTATTTCAAAAAGGAAATTACTTTGCCTTCACAGAGGTACAATTTACTGCATATTACATATTCTAAGGTTTCTTTAATCTCTTGTACAACCTAATATTTTAATTAATATGCAGGTATTACGTATTTAATCGGAAAACTTAGAATTTCTAATTTCCAACTAAAAAAGAAATTGTTAAAAGTTTAAAGAACATAATGAAAACGAGTTAACAAAGTTAAAAACAACGTCATCCTGTGTATTATGCTATACACGTATTAATTTGTAAAGTTAAGTAAAATTGCTTGATATTATAAAAGATAAATAATTTAGCAAACTCAAATAGAGACAATAAATAAATTAAGTGCTCTTTCCTTCCATTTATTAATCCAATAAGTAAAAACATTCACAAAAACTGTTCGGATGAGAGCACCTGCGAAGTTTATTAATTTCAATTTTGTAACTACCTTATGTCATATTTAAAATTGCTCCTAATAATTTATTAATTATATAAATTAATAAATTTAAAGGCACCTCTGTTTATTAACAATGATAAACGTTCAAAAACTTAAATGATAACTTCATCGAGATGTAATATACCTACTATTCTGGCAGCCACACAATCATATTTTAAGTATAAGAGTATTATGGGAAAATTTATGACTTTGAAAAACCTACCTATATCTAACTTGCAAATAAAATTTCAAATAATTTATTATTTTTTTAAAGACTATAAAGTATTTTCTTTTTATAAAAAGTTAATTAAAAAACAATAGACAATTTCTTTATTTTTAATTAAATTAAAAGCAACAGTATTAAAATGGCTTTCGTACTAAATTTTTATTTTTAAACAGTAGGATTATGACCAATTCCCAAATACCAAAGTGGAATAGATGTCATTTAGTTTTTAATGCAATATTGAACTTAATGAGTCGAACGACCATTGTGCTTTTCTTTTATTAGCGATTATCAATACAGTATAGTATATTATTAAATTTATAGGAATGCCCCGATTATAGCGGATTGCGGATACCGCGTCTTTGAAGTGATTGCGGTTAACACTACGAAAAAGGGAGATATAAAACTTCTTCTTAACATACCCTCGTTCCCTTAATCTTGTAATGATATATTTTAATTTTGAATATTTCGCGCCGAAATTATTACAAGTAACGAATGCAGATGGCGACTCGTGCACTAACCATTTGCGTGAATTTTATGTAATCAATATAATGATTAATTTTGTTAAGTCGGTTTAATTATTATACATAATCTATGAAATATGTAAAATGAAACTAATAGTAGAACTTCGTGTGAAATCCGAATTTAACAAATTAAGTTAACGAGATAATCGAATATAGATTCGAGAAACTTATAACACTCCTAGTCTGATTATACTATTTAATCCGTTTGAAATTCGCCATTGAAGCAATATTAATGCAAGTCGAGAAAGTTTATCCGTTTCAATAGCGTTTTCTATTAAAAGTTTTTATAGTCACAATTTGAACAATTTTTGTATACTTTTGGAAATTTTATAACAATTGAATTTTCAATTTAAGTGAGTTGAATATCAAACCGCCTAATAATTGTTTATTGAATGTTGCTGAACAGTTCTAAATTTTTTTTCGAGTTAAAAAAAGAGTTAAATTTTCAGCTTTGTAATTCAAAATTTTATATTAATTTCCTTTTGTGTTGACGTTATTAATTTATTAATAAGCATTTGGTAATTTCATTGAGTTCGGACTACTGGGTGTATTGTACGTTCTGTTGTTACGAAAATTTTTCCTTTTCGCAACAACGTTGAATTTATTTAAATTCAACTTATTACTTTTAGCGACATATTTCGTAGCGCCCTGTATAGCGATCGAATTGATAGGAGATTAGACTCGCGCATGTAGAATGGAAAAAAGTCTTGGGTGAGCTCTCGAACGGAGAGGTCGAGGTTGAATTTTACTGTGAAGTGATTATGGTTTTTGGTCCCGATTTTGACAAAATATGGTGGCGATTTTGTGAGGGTTCCCGTTCAGCAACACGAATGGTTTTGGATTTGTTTGCGCTCCAACCCAGTATGGGGATTTTACATTCGTGGTTGTAGTATGGTGGATGTTTTCCAGGTCGTAATTTTTTTGTCGGACCACCTTGTCCATATTTTCTGGGAAGGATATTTTTTACTCAAATTGGTAAGTTCTTTAATTTGAGCAGATTGCTTCACAGGTTGATGCATTAATCGACTTGGCCAATTTTCCTCCTAACACCTGGAGTTCGAAGACGTCTTAATTCGCCCTTAGCTGTTTTCTATTTTTTTTATGTGATATTTTATAAAATAGGTTTCCATTGTCTTGCATTTTTATTCGCATGTTTGGCCGAGATAATTGATACGCCGCATTTTTCGTTTTCTGCACGACGAGATTATAATATCTAATCTTACGTTCGCATACGTGGGATAGAATACCAATTGTTTAAGCTTTACTTTTTGATAATTATTTTAATTAATTATATTATTTGATTATGTATTTTTAATTGAGTTTGGCTTGTGTATTTTATTCCCACTGGGAAATATCGTCCGGCGTTGGTCAAATGCAATGGCTTTGAAAGTCCTACGTGTTTGACATGGGTTCAAATCTCGTATTTGAAATTCTATGTTGAACTTTTTTTTTGTGTTTATTTTGGTTTTATATTTATTTTTTATGAAGGCTGCGATGTTCGACCTATGTACAGGGTGCGGCATTTCATCGGGATCGCTACCGTTTGTTTTATCGTTGGAAGTTCGATATGATTCCACCTTTTTGTGGGATTTTTATATGACCATTTTTTACATAAACCTTTGGTTTATTTTTGGGAGTGATTCTTGGTGGCAATGTTGTTGCCCCTGTACCGGTTCTGGTCGGCTAACACCTATTACATCCGATATCGTTGATCTCATTGCCTTCTGACAATTAACATCTCATTGTCCATTTTATTTTTGTGTGTTAGCAAAGCTGTTTCTTTGAGTTTCTCCGGGGCGTTTCTTTCACACGACCCACGGCTCTCGCCGCCGCTATTAACGAGCTAGTTTATACCCAACACCAGGGCCCCACGCAAATTAAAGTAGATGGTCTATCCTTCAGCGTGGACATTATCTGTTCCAAGCTATCTTCTCATTAGAGTAGTGAGGACAGATTTTGTATCGCTGGCGCCCATAGCGTGGGAGCTTCTGTATTTGCTTCTGTTTTGCTACTGTTTCACTGAAGCTGATTGTGACGGCTTCGGTATTTTTTACAGTATTGCTCAGATGATGCTTCATTTCCATCTGTATTTTGGTGAATGCCCGGAGATAATTTCAGGAACAGCTTTTGCATTGTTTTATTGGCAATTTTGTTTTCTTGTCAATTTTATTGTTATGTTATTTTGATCTTATTTTTTTAGATTTACCAGAAGCACTGTTGCTTGCAGTGGTTCCGAGGATTGGTTGTTGTTTTACTTCAATCAATTTGAAGGAAACATTTTGTTTATATCGGAATTATTTTTTTGCAGCCAACGACGTTTGTTGATCCTTAGTTGCTGATACGACTGTTGTTGTTTAAGTCGCGCCCTGTAATTGGATTGTTTCAACGTATTTTTTTTGGTGATTGCTTAATTCCTTGTTTCTGAGTGTTTGAAAGGTTATGAAAAATATTTTTTTTATAATTATTTTATACCTGTAAGATACTCCGTCACTTTATTCAATAACTAGATGATACCCCGTCCGAGGACGGGCAGCTAGAAGGACGGGCAGCTACCCAAGGTAACTTAAGTTGAATGAAGATTAAGGAAAGCTCTCAGTGCAATCCAAAAGCCATATGACCTTGGCTGCCTGCCCGTCCTTCTAGCTGCCCGTCCTCGGACGGGGTATCATCTAGTATAACAATAGATTCCCATGTTGATCGAGCGGTTGCGGAATCTTCACTTTTCCTTTATGACAGCAGTTGTTAAATTGTTTATCAACTGGACGCTCCTTGGCGAAACTCTTGGAGCCGCAGAACTGACAGATGGAATTCATTTCTCCACAATCGTGTCGAGTAACGTGAAATTCATCAAATCTCAATGCTCTTATTTGGAGTTGAATTGCTTGACTTTGGTATCGATTTTCTTTCTGTCGATGTATCGCATGGGATCGAGCGTTAGCAGCTTGCCGCGCTTGAGTTTCTTCTAATGTTTCACGTTGTTGACGTGTCGCATGGGATAGAGCGTTAGCAGCTTGCCGCGCTTGAGTTTCTTCTATTGTTTCACGTTGTTGACGTATCGCATGGGACCGAGCGTCAGCAGCTTGCCGCGCTTGAGTTTCTTCTAAAGTTTCACGTTGTTGACGTATCGCATGGGACCGAGCGTCAGCAGCTTGCCGCGCTTGAGTTTGTTCCAAAGTTTCACGTTGTCGACGTATCGCATGAGACCGAGCGTCAGCTTGTCGCTGTGATCGAAGCTGTTCTTCTGTGTTATTAGCTCTTGTACGTGCTTTTCTCTCACGATTTTATCGCCGTCGCTTTGCAGCAGGATTTTCAAAATTTTCATTATCCATTATGGAAGTTCACATAATGCTTTTTTGGAAATAGCTATCATAATTTTTCACCGATATAGGAAATTTAAATACGTTGATACGTTGATCTGTTTTTTTCAATGCAGACCAAATATAAGTTATATTTTATTTACATAATTTTTCACCTATATAGGAAATTTAAATACGTTGATCCCTTGATACGTTGATCCGATGATACGTTGATCCGATGATACGTTGATACGATGATACGTTGATACGATGATATGTTGATCCGATGATACGTTGATCCGATGATACGTTGTGCGTTCGGTTCGGTTCGGTTTGCTTCGGGTATTTCCGTGGGACAGACAGAAAGAAAGAAAGAAAGAAAGACTTGGCCTTTTATAATAAGAGATTATCGAAATAAACAATAAAACAATTGGCACGATACTTGGATGTAAGATACTATGTCGCTTTTATTTACAAATTATCGAAAATAAATACCAACATAGGATAAAAATACAATCTACGATTAACTTCTGTTGTTCTTCTTGATCTTCTCAATGTTATGATATTATCTGATGTTATGATATTCTTGAGCTGTTCCTTTTCTACTGATATAGGGTTTTTAATATGATAAGTTTGTATTACAACTTATCGGATTAAAATCTTGAATGGTGGATAACGGTCTTTATCTTCGATTAGTCAGGTCAGGACCGGCCTTAGCGTTACCTGCGTTCTTATATTCCTTCAGGACCGGTCTAAGTGTTACCTGTGTTCTTCTATTTCTTACACGGCCATCCTGCAACTGTCATGTCCCCATGACGTAAAATCGAGTCAAGCTTTCTAAAAATAAAATTAGTCTATCCGAAAGTAACTTAAATCTCCTTAGCACCGCAATAAAAATCAGCCTCACCGCAGTAATAATAATAAAAAATCAGCCCCACCGCCGTAATAATAATAATCATCAGCCCCACCGCCGTAATAATAATAAAAATCAGCCTTACCGCCGTAATACTAATAATCAGCCTTATCGCCGTAATAAAAATCAGCCCTACCGCCGCAATAATAATCAAAATCAGCCTTGTTAACAATACAAACCATTGAATGCAATTAAGACCCAAAACAAATCTTATTACCACCAAGGGTAGAACCACGAATTTCATTGAGACCAAAACCATTGAACATAATTGAGACCAAAAACAAACTTTATTACCACCAAGGGTAGAACCATGAATTTAATTGAAAACAAAACCATTGAATATAATTGAGACCAAAAATAAATTTTATTACCACTAAGGGTAGAACCATGAATTTAATTGAAAACAAAACTATTGAATGAAATTAAGACCAAAAATAAATTTTATTACCACTAAGGATAGAACCATGAATTTAATTGAAACCAAAACTATTGAATGAAATTAAGACCAAAAATAAATTTTATTACCACTAAGGGTAGAATCATGAATTTCATTGAAACCAAAGAGTAATTAATTTTATGCCGTTAGAGGTGTATTGTGTCCTTGTCAATAAATAAATCTACCACCGTTAAGGGTGCACTTTTCACAAATATACCACCGTTAAGGGTGTACTTTTCACAAATATACCACCGTTAAGGGTGTACTTTTCAACTTAACTCTATTATTATTATTAAATCATGTGGGAGAGAGAAGAGAGATAAGAGAAAAGAATGAAAAGAGGAAAAGAAAGAGAGAACAAGAATTATTGTCACCTGCTAGTTTCGTCATTCAATTCGCTACCCGTTCCGAAGGCCAATATCGAATCCCTGTTCCACGGAATCGGAGGCGATCATCACGTCATCTAGATAAACCTGTGCTGTTGAATCTTTTAAATTTCCCTATAGTCGACGCAGAGTCGTAACGATCCATTTTTCTTTTTGATCAAAACAATGGGGTTGGCGTAAGAGGACGAACTTTCTCGGATTATATCCTGATCCATCAGATCCTGAACGATTACTTTCAATTCGGTGCGTTCGGCGAATGCTAATCGTCTAGGACGGAAGGTTATTGGGTTATCATCGGTCAGTGGTATTTCTAGTTGGCCCGTGGTCATTGCTTCTGGTGTTCATGCGAAAGTTTCGGTTAAATAGTGTCTGTAATCGCTCATTCCATTCCTCGTCCAATCCTGACCATATTTTCTTTTGTTGTATGCTTCGTATCTTGGTATTCGCGTGCGAAGTAAGTGCTAAATCCAGTCCGTATTTCCTCATAACCATCTCGAGTCCAGGGCGTTTGATCGTTTCCCAGCCAATCAGTGCATCCATACCAGGGATGATTCCGTTTGGTACCACGATGAATTCGATCTCCAGTTTCGCTTCTCGTAGGACCACGTACAGTCGGCATCGTCCGATGGTTTCTTCTCGCTGATTACCGAACAATCTGCTCCCGAATCTATTACGTACGTGAAACTTTGGTTCTGACCATCATTCAAGGCGTTTGCGGTGGGCATTATTTCGCATCGGGAAGTATTCAGGCAACTTATTTGAGGGTATCCAATCTTTTGAAACACTTTGATTCGTCATGCCCCGGTCGTTTACACCAGTTACATACAGAGCCGTCCTTTGGTTTTCGGTTGGCCATCACCTCTTGAGTGCCATATCGTTTTTACACTTCGGTTGATCCATTCCTCCGTTGAGTGCGTACTGTGGTCTGGGTCGTGTATCGGGAGATTGAAAGAGTTTCCCTGATTATCGTTTCTTGGTGTGTCGTTTCGCTCGCTCATCCCCATGAGAAAAATTTCCACGTATTTTTCGATGTTGGCCATTCTGCTGCCAAAATTGGATATCTCTTCGGTCGTGGGTTTTTTACTCAGGTCTATTGGGAATTGGATTTCAATAACGCTAAACAAAGAAAGGTAAGAAAAAAAATTGTGTTGAGAACTATGAGTGTCTCATACTGGAAGAGAAGAATTAGTTCGAGGATATTTTTTGTTCGACTATTCTCGAATGGGTCCGATGTGAGCCATTCCTTATCGACAGTCTAGATGTTTTTTCCTAGCTTTTCAAGTTTTTTTTGTGCAGGTCCAATGCGGGCTGCCCACACGTACAGGTCCTAGGTGAGCTGTACATTTTGTACTCATTGATTTTTTAATCTGAGGCAAAATCACCTATATATGGTTTCGGTAGCTATCATTAGCTCTACCATTTGGTTTTCGCTTCTGCGGATTTACGATGGTGTTTCATCACTTGTGTAAAGAACCATACAATTATTTTTTTTTTTTAATCTCAATCTTTTAGAGATTTTGATTTTTATTGAAATATTTTAAGCTCATTTTTTTGATATTAGTCAAGCTTAATATTTCATTCCTACCAAGTACTGTTACAAACTGCCTCCTCTCTTCAGTAAATAATTTTTTTCTGTCAATTCACAGTTCGTTTTCAGCTTCGCTTATCTGATAATTTTTTTATCTTTTTTTAGATCTTGGCCTCCGGTCAGATCTCTTAGTTGGGGGGTGTGTTACGAAAATTTTTCCTTTTCGCAACAACGTTGAATTTATTTCAATTCAACTTATTACTTTTAGCGACATATTTCGTAGCGCCCTGTATAGCGAGCGAATTGATAGGAGATTAGACTGAGATGAAAACTCTTCTCCTGCGGATACAGGATCGAGAATTCCCCTCCCACGTGAAGTGGAAATCACCTCACTTTAATTTAACGTGGGGAACCCTAGATGTTATAAACTAGCTCAATTGATGGAAACGTCGGTCTGCGAGGGAAGTGGGTCCCAATCTCAAACTCTCACCGAAAAGGTTAGATATATCCCCTCTTCCAGGGAAATAAAATACGGTATAATTATAATTAGTTTAATGAATATATTCAATAATACTATACAAAAACAACAAATGGCAACAACCTTTAGGCGGTGAATACAAATAATTGCT
Source organism: Podabrus alpinus (assembly GCA_932274525.1). NCBI lineage: Eukaryota > Metazoa > Arthropoda > Insecta > Coleoptera > Cantharidae > Podabrus > Podabrus alpinus. The sequence continues at coordinate 57,162,374 of OW026457.1, read as the reverse complement.
GACTTCTGACGGAAGCCAGCCAAAAATGCAACGGCGTGAATCAATCCCCCCAGTGGGAAGATCCAGCGAACAAAAAAACTGAGGTGTCGAAATAATACACCTCTTAGTGACGTTAATCAAAAATACTCGTAATATAAATATAGCAATCACAACCCAAACAAAATCAGAAGTAAAATTGTCTTACCTAAGCGCTCGGTAAGCTCACACAATCGTAGATGACAGGTACCCCAACCTGCTTTGATGGATTGCTCACGAGAATGGAAGTTGAGTTGTTGTCCGCTAAACCCCGGTCCACTAGGAATGATCGCACGCCTTGAGTGATGATGTTCCAACAGCGACCCCACGACTCGGCGGCAGGACAATAGCTGGACTTTCCACCCCAAAGAGTTATTCCAAAATACTCTGGTATTACGATGGACTATTAACCCCAAAGAGCTGTTCCAAAATACTCTGGTTATTACGATGGGTTCCAAACTGAATTCCAAATACACCAGCACGTAGGACGCAGGCTCGCTCGGTTAATCGGCAGGAAGTTTCACAACAAATATTACAGTACGACGACAACGATTGGCAACGGACACGACAATTGTGACTTATTGCACGGACTAGCAAAAGCGGGTGGATGTTATCACAAAATAATTCGGCAGCGCTTTTGTTGACAAGACTTGTCACCATCAAAATCCCCTAGAGGGCGCTCAAGCATGCGCAGACTGCAATCGGACTCAAGATAATCAAGCACAAAATATGGCGATGGAGGACCAGATGTTGAAACGGAATATGATACGGTAACTTCCGTATTCTAAAAAATATATATCAGTCTCACCCCTGTGTACTCGATGTTGATGTAATATAACTCGATGTAATAAATTTTACTAGCACCCGCAATAAAATTAACTTTGACTGCAGCACCGCACACACTTACAAACTATCTGCTTTGGCCGTCGGAACAAAAGTGAAGTTATTTCCCAGCATGGCCGCCTCGTCATACGCTATCACGAAAGAACGAAAAATGGGAGTGAAATGGAAGTGTATACACTACCGTCTCAATAAATTTGAATAAAAATGGCAGTGGCCAAACAAATTATTGTTGAAGGTTGATCAATGACGGATGTAGAATCTAAAATCCGTTATAAGACTCGCGCATGTAGAATGGAAAAAAGTCTTGGGTGAGCTCTCGAACGGAGAGGTCGAGGTTGAATTTTACTGTGAAGTGATTATGGTTTTTGGTCCCGATTTTGACAAAATATGGCGGCGATTTTGTGAGGGTTCCCGTTCAGCAACACGAATGGTTTTGGATTTGTTTGCGCTCCAACCCAGTATGGGGATTTCACATTCGTGGTTGTAGTATGGTGGATGTTTTCCAGGTCGTAATTTTTTTGTCGGACCACCTTGTCCATATTTTCTGGGAAGGATATTTTTTACTCAAATTGGTAAGTTCTTTAATTTGAGCAGATTGCTTCACAGGTTGATGCATTAATCGACTTGGCCAATTTTCCTCCTAACACCTGGAGTTCGATGACGTCTTAATTCGCCCTTGGCTGTTTTCGATTTTTTTTTATGTTATATTTTATAAAATAGGTTTCCATTGTCTTGCATTTTTATTCGCATGTTTGGCCGAGATAATTGATACGCCGCATTTTTCGTTTTCTGCACGACGAGATTATAATATCTAATTTTACGTTCGCATACGTGGGATAGAATACCAATTTATTGTTTAAGCTTTACTTTTTGATAATTATTTTAATTAATTATATTATTTGATTATGTATTTTTAATTGAGTTTGACTTGTGTATTTTATTCCCACTGGGAAATATCGACCGGCGTTGGTCAAATGCAATGGCTTTGAAAATCCTACGCGTTTGACATGGGTTCAAATCTCGTATTTGAAATTCTATGTTGAACTTTTTTTTTGTGTTTATTTTGGTTTTATATTTATTTTTTATGAAGGCTGCGATGTTCGACCTATGTACAGGGTGCGGCATTTCATCGGGATCGCTACCGTTTGTTTTATCGTTGGAAGTTCGATATGGTTCCACCTTTTTGTGGGATTTTTATATGACCATTCGAACGTTCCTTTGGTTTATTTTTGGGAGTGATTCTTGGTGGCAATGTTGTTGCCCCTGTACCGGTTCTGGTCGGCTAACACCTATTACATCCGATATCGTTGATCTCATTGCCTTCTGACAATTAACATCTCATTGTCCATTTTATTTTTGTGTGTTAGCAAAGCTGTTTCCTTGAGTTTCTCCGGGGCGTTTCTTTCACACGACCCACGGCTCTCGCCGCCGCTATTAACGAGCTAGTTTATACCCAACACCAGGGCCCCACGCAAATTAAAGTAGATGGTTTATCCTTCTGCGTGGACATTATCTGTTCCGAGCTATCTTCTCATTAGAGTAGTGAGGACAGATTTTGTATCACTGTTTATCCAGATTGCACTGTTTTTTGATTTCTTATTTTACTGAGTGACATTTATGAATTAATTCAAATTAAATTAAAATTTTTATATTCAATTTTGTAATAATTTTTTGATTTAAAATTTAATAATATTATCGAGTTCAGTTCTCTAGTTTGAATTACCGTTTGTTTGAATTACCATGCGTGACAGACGTCAAAAAAGTTTGACGGTAAAAACAAAAACTATTTAACGGTCGCACCGTATTCCTTATACAGCTTATACTTATCAGTTTGGGGCGCCACTGTTATATTTTGAGGTTAATGTAAACCAATGCAGGACCACATTTGGAATTATTATGAATCCAATGATAAGCCTTTGTCACGGCATCACTTAATAACGGCTAGACCGTTTTTGTTAATTTTTCTTTTAAAATGTTCGTAATAGTCCGAAGATGTTTCTTACGTAAAAATAATTGGAAAAGTTGCCCGGGAAGTTGGAAAATTCGGGTATAACTGAAAGTACATTTTAGTTAAATTAAAATGTTCCTAATAGTCCGAAGATGGTTCTTACGTAAACATAATTGGAAAAGTTGCCCGGGAAGTTGGAAAATTCGGGTAAAACTGAAAGTACATTTTAGTTAAATAAATGATTAACAGATGGCAGTTCTAATTCACCACTGAAAGTACATTTTAGTTAAATAAATTATCAACAGATGGCCGCTCTAATTCACCAAATGAAAACCACGAATATCATACATATAAAATGCCAGCTCGCTACTGCTCCAGCGCCAGCGTGTCATTTTTTTTGGTTCGGATCAACGTATCAACGGATAATCGGATCAACGGATACACTGTGCGGAAGTAGGAAGTAAGAAGAACTACTACATGAGGAAGTAGCCGCCCAGCAGGAAACAGTAAAACGACGGAAGGCGGAGCGAGAAAAGATCCGTAGTAAAAATATGAGTGATATCCAAAAAGAATGTTGTCGGAATCGTAATCGTGTGGAAAATATGACTCCTGGGCAGATTGAACAAAATCGCAAACGAAAGCAAATTGCCAACATGACGTCAGAACAAATTACTCAACATCGCGAAAGAAATCAAATTGCCAATATGACGTCAGAACAAATTGCTCAACTTCGCGAACGAGATCAAATTGCCAACATGATCCCTTCGCAAATATTACATCGTTCACGTAGTCATGCAATTCGCCGACAAAATCCACGAAGTAAAAACGCAGCTGTTCTTGAAGTAGGTAACGTTGTAGAACCAAATGTCGACGTTCATAACTGTGGTTTTATGGACCATATTTGCGAATTTTGCAGTGAAGAGCATTTTTCAGCAGAGCGGCCGTCTGACAAACTTTTTACGACATGCTATCAGAAAGGCAAAATCACCTTAGAAGCTATAAGATCAGCCCCTGTTATTGAACAGTTATTGAAAGGACTGCATCAATATTCGAAAAATTTCATAGACAATATTAGATCGATAAATAGTGCTTTAGCGTTTGCGTCAATGGGAGCTAACATTATTCCGCCTCCTGGATACGGACCCTATTGTTTCCGAATTAACGGACAAATTTACCATCGAGCAGGAGCTTTGCACCCGGCAGATGGAAACCAACGCAAGTTTGCTCAACTATTATATTGGACCCGGATGAGGCTGCTGATCAAAGGATGACAATTAAGGGAAACGATCGGTGCGATCCAAGTCTGATGCGAGAGTTAAGCACTTTCATGTCTCAGAATAATCCTTTTTCTGCCGCATGCAAAACGCTTTATGAAGTGGAACAAGAAAGCATCAAGGACGCCGCTCTACATGGCGTTGAGCCAGCAACAGTTACCATGGCAATTATCCAAGACCGTAAATCCGATATTAGACGATAAAATGCTCCAACAAGAAATGAAGTAGCTGTCATTTTTCAAAATGCAGACGGCGAACCTCCTCTCGAAAGGGACTTACTGATCCATTGTCGTTCAAATCAAAATGGTTCCAATAACCGAATGACCGAGAGGGTTTGTATTTTAGATCCAAACCTAGAATCATTGGTATATCCTTTATTTTATCCCTTTGGAGATCAAAGCTGGGGAATTCATATTCCTCTTGGAAGAAGACCGACAGCCCTGAGAAACATTTCTACTAGCCCAAGAACACGGGTTTCTCAATTGCAGTATTATGGCTATAGGTTATCAATTCGTAACGACTTCAATCCTTTTCTCTCTGCCGGTAAGCTGACTCAGCAATATTTAGTTGATGCTTACGTTAAAACTGAAGCAAATCGCCTTAATTATATAAGGCAAAATCAGCAGAAATTAAGGACTGAAAAATATACCGGACTGATGGATCACCTGAATAGTGCAGCGGCAGCACAAGGTTTGCTTCCGGGAAGAGCTGTCATTTTACCGTTATCTTTCCAAGGTAGTCCGAGAAATTTGGCACAAAACTATCAGGATGCAATGGCTATTGTACGAAAATACGGAAAGCCAGATTATTTTATTACTACGACGTGCAACCCAAAATGGCAAGAAATATTAAATAACTTGGAACCTGGCCAATCTGCAGAATTTCGACCAAACTTAGTGGCACGAGTTTCGGAGATCTGAAGATCTGAAGATAAAAATAGTTGATGGAAAAGAACAAGGGAAATTGATTGAAGGTTCACAGGCAGTGTACACAAAAAATATTGTGAACAAGGAAGTACTAACGCAGTAGGCAGTGCTTAAGGTTTTTATTTGCTACAATAATTGTTTCTTAATTAACAAATAAAAAAAATTAAAATTAACGTTTCAACGCGAGGATGAACAATTAAAATTGGCAATATTAGGAAACAATGTTGTTTTTATTTAGATCATTAAAATAGAGACCCACCGGCACCGTCTAGCTGCCCGTCCGTGGACGGGCTTTCCAGCTAGTATTAATATATTCCTCTTCCTCTCCTGGTAAGGCTGTATCCAACTCCTGCTCCTCCGCCCTTTCCTCTCCCGGTAAGGCTGTGTCCAACTCCTGTTCATCCTCCACTAACCATTTTCAAAATCAAGCAGCTGGCGAACAAAATAATAATACCTTATCAAACCTCACTATATGACGTCGCCAATCAAAACCAAATTACAAATTTAAAGAAAGCCGAACAAAATATTATTTTTGGGTAGGACAGCGTCTGCCGGGTCAGCTAGTACAATATAAATACAATTCAAAAATCCGTAACGAGAGCTCTCAGAAACGATTCAAAACAGATTGGTCATGAAGTTAAACAAAGAGTGGAATACGGATGGAGATGTAGAGAAAAACTGGAGTGAAATCAGGAACTGTATCCGAACAGCTGTGGAAGAAGCTGTCGAAAAGTGAAAAAGAATCGCTCAAAATTATACTAAATCTTGGTTTACGGTGGAAGTTAAGGAAGCATGTAAGAGTGCACCATCTTGAGAAGAATATTGTAAATATGTCGGAACAAGAAACAGAGTGAACTAAAAAATAAAAGAAATAAAGAAAGGCTGAACCCTGAAGGGTAAAATTGACAAAAGACATAGAGCACGATCTACATGGTGAAGAAAAGTTTGTAACATTCCTTTCATTATTTTGGTACAGTTTTCTTTTTTATTTCGGAAGGGACTTATCCTGGAGAAAAAGTTGCATACGTGATTCGCACAGAAACAATTCTTTTATATTACATCTTTGCTATAGATGATACGCCACCGAATAGGTAACGATATAATTTAACAATTATTATGATAAATTCTGATAATTATGAAAAATAAAGTTCAATAGAATATTAGAGGCTTGATATTCTGAGTAAAGATAAAAACGTTAAAAAAATTTAATTAAAGAAGAATTTTTAATAATGAATTAAGAAAATAATAAGTGAAATATATTATAGAAAAGTTAATATAAAAAATTCTTTTGAAAATTAATTTCAGAGACATTAACACAAATTAAGAGACATTAAAGAATAAGAATATAAAAAATTTTAAACTTATTAGATCAGAAATATTGAAACTAATTTATTCAAAAACCTGAACGTTACTTTTGCATTGGTACTCGATGTGGAAGGATCGGTTGATTGTCCAGGAATTCCTTTTTGATGTAGGGTATTTAAAACAGATAAGCAGCTTATTAAATTTCAGTTTACAATTTTACATGTTATCTATTTTTATTTTCCCATTTTTTACCATACTAAGTTTGTGGTTTAATTATACTTGACAACTTTGAATGCAATTTTATTCTTACCTATTCGTACAATAAATATATTTCCTGATCACTAACAATATAATTATTAATAATATTATTTAGTGGGAAAATTCTATATCAAATCAATCAGATTTTAATTAACTTGAAACCTTCATATTTCAAATTACAATCAATTTTCACAGTAATTCCATCGATAGACAATACGAATTATCGAAATTTAAAATTTTTCAGTGTAATTAATTTCCGTGTAATAATTTATTATCATATTGTATTTTGTGTTATTTTTCATTTTTATTGCGTGTTTTGTTGAAAGGTAAATATTTATTGGAATTCTATGGGATGCACATTAATTTTGTTAAGTCGGGTTTAATTATTATACGTATTCTAGTATATTCTATTATGTGTATAGACAATTTGTCGATTGTGACAGAATTCTGTTGGAAAAGTTTCATTACTTCCCGATTCAATTGATGCATTTAGAGAAGTAAGCGTTACGTCCGGGGGTTGTATTTCATAGTGTCGTGGTCGTATCTCAAAACTACAAATTTACGTTGAGAACGAAAAATGCTAGCCACGTTTTGTTCTCCTATCGAAGAAGCTGTCCATGCAATGTACACACGCTTATCAGAGTTTGACTTGAGAGTTGGTTGCCAGGATTGGCATACTGAGTTTTCTCTGGTTAATTCGGTTTCAGACGGAAAATCAGAATATGGCTGGTGTTAGCTTTCATTTCGTCTATTCGGTAATTCGACACTTGCCATTTTTTATTAAATAATTTTATTAAATATCGTGGTCATTGTTGACAAGGTGTTTTGTTTTGAAGTGATCAACCTTTATTTAACCTAATCTGTGACCCTCACACACCGCCCAGAGTATAGAAGAAGATAAAGTTAGTGATTTCTCCACGTTTCTTGGAGTTCTCTTTTTCTTTTCTCTCTTTCATCCGGCAGTCATCACGTCACGCGCAGCTGCTATGCTGCGTCGTCCTCTATCACACCGAATAGTACGCGCAATGCTTCTCTGTCGCATATCTTTGCTTGCTCTAATTTTTAAATTTCAAAGCCTGGCAACTGTGATTCGTGAACGATTTTTCACAAGCAACCTTATACCACCGTGTTCGCAATAAAATTATCTTTGGTAAGTCGTTTCTATGCTTTAAATGTGGCGCCCTTGCTGTCACCAGGAGGTGTTACATAGGTTACTTTAAATAACGGCCACCGTCGTGCCTTCCTTTCTAAAAACAACTTCATATTATTTACTTTCGTTTTGTAAGTCAGACAGGCAAGTCGATTCACAAGTTTTCGGGTTGTCTGTATCTAGTGAATTTTACCACTTCAATAAAGTGCTCCAAAGCCAGATTTTTTGTGGTTATTATTTCACTTCTCTACAACCTTTGCCTTCTTGAGTTTGTCAAGAAGGCGCCTTTAACAAAGCGGCCTTACATTCGTCTTTGGAAGACTACAAAAACTACGAGCTCCAACCAGCAAAAATACAATCTTTATTTTAATATAATATATTTCAATGACAAAGCAGATGCGTACAAATTGCTAGAATCAACTCGCCTGTTTATACCTGGCACCCCGATAATATGGAATAGAAAAAGATAGGCAACCTAACTTTTGCATCTTCCCTATGCTTTGTACTTTAGATTGGTATAAAATTTGTTTTGTAAGCAAGTGAGTGAAATATAAAAAAAATTATTAATTACAGTATTTTTAATTAAGGGTAGCCATGGACACATTTCATTAGGCAACCCATTCACGATATCTCCTCAGTTGATATGCCACTCTACAGAAGCGTCGTGATCCAACCCTTTTTATGCATATTACTATGATGAGGTGGTAACGGATAAACCCCGTCAATAGCAATTTTACAAAAATAATGCAATATAATTAAATACCTCGGCTAGATGAATTTTGGAGCATGAAACTTACCTTTTCTCAGTTTTGGGTTCTTTCCGAAATCAAGTATGCTGATACTGAAAATAAAATTTGACTCGGAACACAGGTATCTCAATAAATGATCCGTTTTGATATAAATTATAAATTTTATTGTATAAACTGTGGATGAATTATTATTGTAAATAAAAGTCCTTAATATAAATAAAAAATTTCTTAATATTACCCCAACTATTAATTATTAACGCACGCGGTTGTAAATTTTCGATGACCGCACTATATTTTTACGTTTTAAAAATTATCTGGAATTGTACCTTTATTTCTCTCGTGTTTTTCTGTGTGTTGGTATAATTGACCATAAGATTCTAACCTTTCCATGTACAGATGACTAGTCGTTCCCATGAATTAAACTGGATTACTTCTGCCGTTGAAATTTTACCTCGTGGTTACTGTGATAGTTTTCATCAAAAATATTCGCAATCGATTGATATAACTTATCAATTTCACTTTACATACACGTAAGTACACTTTATCAACAATATTTTTCAATTATATCTCCTTTTTAATGCAAATTTTAACAATAATTAAATATTTTTACAGGAGCACTTAATTACCATCGACCATTACGTGAATTCCACCAGGAAGCTCTCGATTGCTTGTTACGTTGCCAAGGTATTGCCAAAAGCAAAGCAAACGTGATTTTCGTTCAATAAAATTGATATGTGAGTTCAACCTTCCATTTTGTCACCCGCGAAAATTTGAAAATTGTCTTGATTTTAACATTTGATGTATTTTAGGTTAGTCAATCTGTTTCAACACATAATTATTGTTCATTGGTGAAATTGTTCAAACATGGATTATCGGATGACCGTTCACTGAGTTTATGATGAAATTTGACGCACACTCGTAATGTTCCAATTTATAATTTATTAACATTAACAAATTTTATTAAATACTTAATTAACAATATTTGCATGTGAATTATGATTACTTATAATTAAACAAATTGATTTTAATGGTTTTAACAATATTTTGAATATAACGGATTTTAACTGTTTACATTTTTAATTTATTTTTGTTGACACCTGTGTTACGTGACTGCGTTTTTAAATATACTTTTTATTGTGACCTTGTACTTGATATAAAGAGAAAACCTTTCCATTTTGATTGGTACGCTTCATGCAAAACCTTTATTATAAATAGTGATGCGCACTATCGAAATTTTTTGACTATCGATAGTTAGTTACTATTTATTTTTTACTATCGATAGTTAGTAACTAAAAATGTAGTTGCTAAACATCAAATCGAATAAAAACTATCGAATAAAAACTACCGAATAAAACTATCGAATAAACACTAGCGAATAAAAAATATCCAATAAATTTTTTTAAGGTAGCGTTTACACTGTTTACCGACCTTTTGCGGTTGGTAATCCGATAATAAACAATTAAATACTATAATATAATAGTAACCAAAAACGTTATTCGAATATTTTTAGTAAGTAAAAAGTTATTCAAATAGTTTTAGTTACTAAAAATTCATTCCATAGTTTTTAGTAACTAAATAGTTATTCGAATATTTTTAGTAACTAAAAAGTTATTCGAATTTTTTTAGTAACTAAAAAGTTATCCGAATAGTTTTAGTTACTAAAAATTCATTCGATAGTTTTTAGTAACTAAAAAAAAAGAAACTATCGATAGTTCGAATAAAGTCTAACTATCGAATAATTCGATAGTTTTTTTTCGATAGTCCCATCACTAATTATAAACAAATTTTGACTTGACGTTCGTATCACTATTGACGTGGTCCGTGCAGAACACCGCAATATGATATGCGTTCGAATTGGTTTAATATTTTGCTGCGAGTAGCGGTGCACCTTTTATCACATTTAAATAAAATATAATTTTTTATTTTTGTATGCACCCTCCGATGTTGCTCGTAGGTTTTATCTTTGATTAAATCATCAATTTTTCCTGACCAATCCATTTTATTTTGATTTTATTTGTTAATTTCATTCATAAAACTGCACGTGTGGTGTACTGCGTACGCTGTTAAAAGAAGTTTAGTGTGAGTGCAAATTTTATGTGTTGCATTCGCAACTGTAATTAAGTTGCCTACTGTAAGTTGATACCTAACTGATAAGCTGCTCCGGGGAATGTCCTGGGTGACATCATGCGCTGAGTAAACGTAATTCAGTAAATGCACCTGACAAACCATATATTCTATCGCAGTAAAAAAATATTCATTTGGTTTAATATTTTGCTGCGAGTAGCTGTGCAGCTTTTTAATTTACAATGCCTCCGAGTAAGTGGGAAACCGAACGGGCAAAAAGTGTTTGTTGGCGCCACGAAGCGAAAATAGCTCCAAATCGAACGCGGTCTATATATAATCAAATACGAATACGCTATATCTATAATCAAATATATAATCTATAATTATAAATAATATAATTATAATATTATATAATCAAATAACACACACAATTTTTGTTGTTTCAAACGACCGCACAATACTCACGAATAGGGGTGCGCATATAATCGATTAATCGTCACCGTAATTCGAATAATGGATTATTTCATAATCGATTATGATATTATAATAATCGATTAATCGATTATAGAAATAATCGATTGTGAAAATAAACCTGCAATTACAAATTTTACAAACATGCTTGCTAAGAAATTTTTTTCTTGCTTCTTGGCAGACATGTGTACATTAAGAAAATTGTTTGCTGACAAACACGTTTCCAACACGTGATATTTATCTCTTGAACGCGATGTTTGCAAAATCTTACTACATTCTTCGACTGAAAGGAATCGCTCCGAGATTTTTATATCCTGGTTTTTAATTTATTTTTGACCTTATTAAAAATTAGAAAAATATAAAAAATTCATGTATTAAAAAATTAAAGTATTAGTAAATCAATAAATTATTCTTAATGAATTTTTTTTGGAGAAATGCATGGTTTCGATAATAGTTAATGTAGTGCAAAAAATGACAAAGAGTTCATAATCGACTATGAGTTCATAATCGATTATCTATCTATATATATAAAAGAGCTTGTCTGTTTGTTTGTTTGTTTGTTCGCTATACGTTCCTACACCCTTTGACCGATCTCAACCAAATTTTGCACAGTTATTCTGTAGGTCCAGGCGCAACTATTCGTGCATAAATGGAGAAAAAATTCCCGCGGGGAGCAAAGTTATTCGCGTTTTTCGATTTTTTATTGATACTCTGTATACTTTACCCTGAGGTTAAGTACCCAGTTACCTGGGTACTTAACCCAGTTAACAAACCCTTACTTACTTACAGGGCCGGGCTGGCCTGAACGTTCCTACACCCTTGGACCGATCTCAACCAAATTTTGCACAGTTATTCTGTAGGTCCAGGCGCAACTATTCGTGCATAAATGGAAAAAAATTTGCGCGGGGAAAAAAGTTATTCGCGTTTTTCGATTTTTTATTGATTCACCCTATACTACGGTGAATCACCCTATACCACGCTTTCGCTAGATGGTGCACTTAATCTATCATATAAGTGTACTGATTGGTGCCCAAAAATATAAATATATTTTTTAAAATCGATCAGTTATCCCACCCTGTAGTGTACGGAAAGTACACTTTTGGGTTGGTATCATACTATATAATACTAAATGGTATATAAGCTCAAGTGTACGAGCTAATATAATAACAAATAATATAATTTTGCTAATATAATAACAAATTCTACAAATATAATTTACACAAAAATATACAAATTTGCTAAAAATGCCACCTAAGAAGCGCCCTTCGTATGGATCCAATGCAGCGGCTAAGCGAATGCGATTGAATAGAGCGAATGAATCTGAAGATGAACACAATCAAAGACTTAATGCGCAAGCTGAAAGACAGTTCACTCTAAGGCAACAAGAGACAGAAATTGGTAAGTATTATTGAACAGTTTAACATACGCTGTAATTTTATGTATTACTTTTTAAAATTTATGCCTTTTAATAATAGTGCTTGCTTTTTTAGAACGCGATCAAAGACTTCAAACGCAATCTGGAAGACAGTCCACTCTAAGGCAACAAGAGACAGAAATTGGTAAGTATTATTGAACAGTTTAACATACGCTGTAATTTTATGTATTACTTTTTAAAATTTATGCCTTTTAATAATAGTGCTTCAAGATTTAATTTTAAGATTTAATAATAGTGCAAAGACTTCAAACGCAGTCTGTAAGGCAGTTTACCATGAGGCAACAAGAGACAGAAATTGGTAAGTATTATTCAAATGTTTAACCTACGCATAACAGTGCTTGCTTTTTTAGAACGTGATCAAAGACTTCGGGCCGACAGAACAAGACGAGCTGAAACTCGAACAGTAGCATTAAGATTGGGTTGGAATTTAAGTGCTTTCAACTATAATCCACAAATTCCTTATGCGTCCGATAAGTTAGTTACAATTGGATCTATGTCTAAAATATGTGCCAAGTGTGATGCTAAAAAGTGGGATAAAGAATCCCCAGGAATGTGTTGCAGTAATGGGAAAGTTCAATTACCTGCGCTTTTAGAACCTCCGGAACCGTTGAAAAGTTTACTTACAGGAACGACACGTGATTCGGAAAATTTCTTGAACAACATTCGTGCATACAATTCGACATTTCAAATGACCTCCTTTGGAGGTAACGTCATTATCGAAAGTGGATTCATGCCTACATTCAAAGTCCAGGATCAAATATACCACAGGATTGGTTCCTTGCGTCCATTGCCTAACGAACAACCAAGGTTTCTGCAATTGTACTTCATTGGAGATTGGCAACATCAAGCAGAACAAAGAAACAATCTGTACCCGGCAACCGAATTAGAATTAATTAACCGACTTCAAGACATGCTGCATACGTCCAATCGTTACGTTCAAAGTTTTAAATGTGCTCTCGAAAACGTTCCTACTACCGAATACAAAATTGTTATCGATGCTGACAAGAGACCTTCCGCAGAACATGCCAGACGATTTAATCTCCCCGAATGCAATGAAGTTGCTGTATTAATTACCGGTGAAGAACACGGCAAAAGAGACATAGTACTTCAAACTAGAGCGAATACTCTCCAATTTATAAATGAAACCCATAGATCTTATGATACTTTACAATATCCGCTGTTGTTTGTCTATGGAGAAGATGGATACCACTTTCAAATATCCCAAACGGGTGTACGTTTGAACAAAACTGTTTCCTGTATGGACTTCTATGCGTACAGATTTATGGTTCGCAGTAATTCGTTAAGTTATCTTTTGCTTTCTAGACATCTTTTTCACCAGTTTGTTGTAGATATGTTTGCAAAAATAGAAGCCGAAAGATTATGTTACATAAGAACTCACCAGAAGGAATTAAGATGCGACTCATATATTCATTTACGAGATGCCGTTAACAATGATAGAACTGGAGGCGATATTGGACAAATTTGCATTCTTCCGTCGTCGTTTACTGGCAGTCCCCGTTACATGCATGAAAGAACCCAGGACGCAATGACATATGTTCGCACTTATGGTCGTCCTGACCTCTTCATCACCTTTACGTGTAATTCGCAATGGCAAGAACTTAAAGATGAGTTACTACCTGGACAAAAACATATTCACAGACATGACCTTATAGCTAGAGTGTTTCGATTAAAATTATTGAAGTTGATGGATCTGATAACGAAATCCTACATGTACACTATTGAATGGCAAAAGAGGGGATTGCCTCATGCGCATATTTTGATTTGGTTGGTCGATAAAATTCGGGCAGATCAAATTGATTCCATTATTTCTGCTGAACTTCCCGATCCTAACGTAGACAAGGGCCTCTTCGACATAGTTAAAAAACATATGGTTCATGGTCCATGTGGTCGTCTTAATTTCAATTCGCCATGTATGAAAGAAAATAAATGTTCGAAACGTTATCCGAAATCATTTTTAAAAGAAACCCAAACTGGAGAAGATGGTTATCCTTCCTACCGTCGAAGAAAACGTGATGATGGAGGTTTTACCACCGAAATAGGGCGACATCAAATTGATAACAGATGGATAGTTCCGTATTGTCCCCTTTTGAGTAAAACTTTTAATGCCCATATTAATGTGGAATTTTGTAATTCGGTTAAATCAATCAAATATGTCTGCAAGTACGTTAACAAGGGTTCCGATGCGGCAATGTTTGGTTTAGAAAAACAAAATTCCCATGATGAAGTTACCCAGTATCAACAAGGTCGTTACATAAGCAGCAATGAAGCTATTTGGAGAATTTTCGGTTTCTCCATACACGAGAGATATCCTACGGTACAGCAACTAGCGGTGCATTTAGAAAACGGACAAAGGGTTTATTTTACTAACGAAACGGCTGCCCAACGAGCCGCTGCTCCCAGAGATACCACTCTTACTGCTTTTTTTAAATTGTGCCAGGATGATGAGTTTGCGCAAACTTTGTTGTACCACCAATTGCCCTCTTATTACACTTGGAACAATAACAGATGGTCTAGAAGAAAAAGAGGAAGCGAAGTTGAAGGTCATCCCGGTGTGAAATTTGACAGTGCTATTGGTAGGTTATTATTTTTGTGTGTGTAAATATCCAATCAAACATATTGTGATTTTAATTTAGGTCGAGTATACAGTGTTCATCCCACTCAGCAGGAGTGTTTCTTTTTAAGGATGTTGCTACACGAGGTTAAAGGGCCTACATGTTTTGAAGACCTTAAATCAATTGATGGTGTTATTTGTGAGACATTTAGAGAAGCATGCCACAAACTTGGATTGTTGGAGGACGATAATCAGTGGGACGCCACTTTGGAAGAAGCAGCCACGTACAAATTTCCAAAGCAACTTAGGAATTTATTTGCAATATTACTTAACAGCTGTAATGTTGGAAATCCCTCTGATTTATGGCATAAATACAAAGATGATTTGGCACAAGATTACAGGCATCGAGAACAACTTCGCCACCCCCACATTGATGTCGTTTACAATGAAAGAATGTACAATGAAGCCTTAATTGACATTGAAGATAAAATAGCGTCCATAGGTGGACCGAGTTTAGCTTCCTTTGGACTACCGCAAACTGACAGGACGCTAATTAGCAATTTATCTACGGAGGTGATTAGAGAAACTTCGTATGATGTGAACGTTTTGACCGAATTCGTAAATGATAACGAAAATAAGTTGCTACCTGAACAAAAAACTGCCTATTCTACGATACTAAATAGTATCTCTACGCAGAATGGAGGTATTTATTTTTTGGATGCTCCTGGTGGAACTGGTAAAACGTTTGTTTCGAAATTGTTATTGGCCAGTGTTCGAAGCCAAAATAAAATTGCTGTAGCAGTAGCTTCCTCTGGTATAGCTGCTACATTACTGCCTGGTGGTCGTACAGCTCATTCTGCATTTAAACTTCCGTTCGATTTGGCCAACATCGATGACCCTGTTTGTAAAATCACGAAAAATTCTGGAATGGGAGAGGTTCTCCAAAGATGTGAATTGATAATTTGGGATGAATGTACCATGGCGCATAAAAAGGCATTGGAGGCACTTAATAACAGTTTACAAGATTTAAGAAACCGGAAAGTACTGATGGGTGGTATAACAGTTTATTTTCGTCAAACTCTTCCCGTAATACCTACAGGAACCAAGGCTGACGAAATTCGAGCATGTCTTAAATCTTCCTCTTTGTGGCGTGATGTGAAATCTTTTAAACTTACCACGAACATGCGAGCAAGAAATTCTGGGGATCACGATTCGGGATTGTTTGCTCAGAACTTAATTAAACTCGGCGAAGGAAGACTCTCTGTGGACTCCGAAAAGAAGGTCTTTATATCTACAATAAGTATAGTAGTTCAAAGTATTGATGAATTAACGCAAAAAGTATTTCCAAACCTAGATTCCAATTACAAAGATTGCACTTGGTTGTGTGAAAGAGCAATATTGGCACCGAAAAATGTTACGGTTGATTGTATCAATCGACAATTACTTGATAAAATTCCGGTGGATTCTCATATATACAAATCAGTGGATACAGTTACTGATCTCGACGAAGTTGTCCACTATCCGATTGAGTTTCTGCATTCGTTACAAGTTCCAGGGCTGCCTCCTCACTTATTACGTTTAAAAATTGGAGCTCCGATAATGCTTTTACGCAATTTAGATCAGCCCAAGCTTTGCAATGGTACGCGATTGATAATAAAAGCCTTGCACCCTCATGTTATTGAAGCCGAAATACAAACTGGTTGTGGCAAGGGCGAAGTCACGTTTATTCCGAGGATACCCTTAATAACATCAGATGTGCCAATCCAGTTTAAGCGCTTGCAATTTCCAATAAAGCTAAGTTTTGCAATGTCGATCAATAAATCTCAGGGACAAACGTTGCAAGTTGTAGGTCTACAATTAGAAGAAGATTGTTTTGCTCATGGTCAACTGTATGTGGGATGCTCCAGAGTAGGGACACCCAACAAACTATTTGTATACGCTCCTTCTGGAAAAACAAGAAATGTGGTTTATTCTGAAGTTTTGTAGTGAATGTTGATGGATCGATTTATGTTGTCCGGGGGAGGTTTTAGTGAGTTTTAGTGATTTCCTCCTCCCTTTTTTTGTAAGAGTTCATTTTTGGTTGGTGATTTATTTGGTAAGGTACGGTTGATCCACGGCATGTCGATGCCCACCGTACGGTCGAGTTAGAGAATTCCGCGAATTTTCACTCTGCACTGCATCGAGAGGTCGCGTCAACCTTGCCGTGTGGATTCTGAACTTTTATTAAATATATTACTATTAAATACTCCTTCTGGTAAACCAAGAAATTTGGTTTATTCAGACGTTTTTTTTATTTTTAAATAAAGAGTACTTACATTACAACTTTTTTTACATTTATTTTACTTTAGGTCGCAGAACTCGCCGGAATTGTGCAAGAAGACTAAGAAATGTTACGTTGAATACTCATCGAACTGCTTTCCCGGAAAGTCCGATATTTGTTGACTTGAACTTTTTCATATATTTTATGATTTTTATTGCTAAGTTGTGGTTGGTGATTTATTTGTTGATCCATGGGGACGGATCTATTATGGTCCGCCCTGTGAGGCCGAAGGCCGAACAACTATGGCCTTCGCGGATCTATTATGGTCCTCCCCCTGTGAGGCCGAAGGCCGAACAACTATGGCCTTCTCGGATCTATTCTGGGTCTAGATGGCTAAGGGCGGCCGAAGGCCGCCCGTGCCAGCTAGTTTTTAATAATCGATTAATCGAAAAAAATCGATTATTTTTTATAATCGATTATGAAATTTCATAATCGCGCACCCCTACTCACGAATAATTATTAGCTATAAAGTACTTTAGCGGTTGCAGTCGTTGCAAATTTTGCAGCCGAAGGAAAAGCAGCTATGTGTGAGCATTTGTTAGTAGGTTTGTATCTTTTGACGCAGCTTTTGCAGCCGTAGTTGCAAAAGCTGCGTGCTGCAGGCTACTTTGACTCTGTGTGTGAGCCTGACATGCAGCTTTTGCAGCCAGAGTAAAAAGCGTGCGCAGCAAAAGTAGCCTAGTCTGACCTTACCTTTAGTTTGGATCTTAGACTATTATAAATTACAAAGTTTATATATGCAAATGTCAGGAAATATTGACTCACTATGAACTTGAAATTTTGTAGGCGTACTTAGATGAAGTGAAATATCTGAAATCTCCGATTCTATTTACAAAGTCTTTACAAAGATTATTTATTACATTACCAACATAATAAGACTATTAATGAAATCATTTCAAATGCTTACCTATCGACTGAAGAGCAGCTATCTGGAGACTACAAAGTCCATCAAAGCTGAGATTCAATCAATGACCAGCAAAAAGGAGCGCTACAATTTACTCAGAAATTCCTCAACTCTATATATCAACATCGCCTCTTTGACACTGCATTAACTAAAGCTGAAATTCATAAATTCTTGCAAACAAAAATATTATTAGCATTTATGCAGAATTAATTAAGAGCAATCGCTACCTCTACAACTATTCTCCCCAAAGTCATTTTGTTAGTTAAGACGTTGTTACCAAAGACTGCAAAATTGGGGTGGACAAAGACGGCACAACAATCTCATGTGGCACAGGCGAGATTTGGGGGTAAATATCCCTAAAAAGTTGTGTACATTTATTTGGAAATTCCTTAAATTATTAATTTAAAATTTGTTGAAAATCCCTTGTAATTCTTTGGAAATCGTTGAAATACATTTGAAAAACCTTAACAGTTTGCATGTTTACTAGTAGTAGGTAGTCATGTTAATAAAATTTTAGATATAAATTATGAAATGTAAATTTTTTTGCAAATCAGTCAAATTTAAATTAGAATAGTTATTTTTACGTCGAATATTTTAATAGGTTATACATAAAGCTTCGGATAATAATCTGTATAATTTTCGCAGCTGTGGATTATATATTAATTAGATCCAAATGTTGTTTGCTCTTATGGCCAAATAGTATGTAAATTTGCCACCTTAAGGCCACGCAATTAAAAATCGATGCAGTTGCTTGTAATTCGATTCGGTCTTTATGCAAAAGTTGGCTTCAATGAACACAAAATAATATACCACCATAAACAAAACAAGAAAATATGATACCTTACCTAGAGCTCCGGTAAGTTTACAAAATTAAGGTGACAGACGGTTCCTTGAATGGATATGGGGTTGCAAGTGTTGATACTACGGATCCCTTCTGAGATCCAAGAACGGAAGACACCGACGTGATGACCCGACAGCAGGTTTTGGCAGGATGGAATGAAGATGGACCGACGCCTCTCAGAATTATGTTATGGAATGTGATGGATGGAAAAACACCTCAAAGCTCCACACTAAGTCAAGGGGGGGGTGAAATATGACCACTTTATAACAAACGCACATTTCTATTCTACTTCATGCTCCCGTGACAGGTTACAGGAATTTACACAAGCCACATTTCGACCTATGGCTTATCGAGGAATTTTTCGCGGCTGTGACTTGCTAACATGAACTAACTAAATTTACACTCATAAAATGAGCTTGTAAATATTACCCTACCTTAAAGAAAGGACCCCGTTATACCGACATACTTTCAACACCTTGTTTAGCTAGCTCCTGGAATTATCATAAATCGCATAAAATCACGATAATCTAGAATTATAATTAGTGATCGATCATAGATCTAACTTGATATTTTAAAGATCGTATTGAAAAAAAACCAATATTTATATCATTTTACCATTCTTTTGATAATTTTCAGTGAGCGTCCCACGCGTGTAATTTTAGTTTCACAAAAATATATCATAAATAGTTACAAAATTGCAACTTACATGTACCCCCTTTATTTGTAGAACATTCGTCTATAATCTCTTTCGATAAGAATCTTATCTTGATGAAAATTAAAAATAAAATTTCTCTTGGTAAAATACACGCGTCTTTCACTATTAAAAACCTAACTTTCTCCGCCGTTCGATCCTAAGATGGTCGTCGCGTCCATTCTACCTCCTCCCCTCTATCGCACCCTTAACTTTCTATTTCTCCCAACGTTTCCTGTTTGTATTTAATATTTAAATTTTAAAACCCGCGCTAATTTAAAAAAAATTGAAACGCAATATTACAGCCTAGTACCTCGTCATACGCCACTGATTCGAATAAAATGAATAAATCATGGAATAGGTGACGTCCTCTGTCGTCTGCATTGACGATGAATTTTTACATTTTAACGAAAACAGGATATCGAACTAAATTCGCTTACCTTCATATACACAAATATTAAAAAAATTAATCTTACCTTAACATGGCATCCTGCGTCCGCCTTGCTTTTTTGAACATTTAGAAAATAGGATAGCAATGATAGAAAAAAAGTTAGGTATGCACTTTATTTGGACAATCTCAGTAACAAATAATTTTTTGCACGACTTGATAATGAATTGCAAAGTAATAAAAACACTCATGACTGTTATTACATTTTCATAAAACTAATTAGCAAAAAATTTTAGTATATTATAAATATTTATTGCAAAGAAAAACACAACTTTTCAAATTGCTTGCACATTACATCGACGGTGATTTATAATTTTGTAAAATTATCACTAGATAAACCTACTAAACATCTTTAGATGCCTACATACATTCGCTTTTTATAAAAATACAGATTCGCATAACACAGAAATTGAAGTTTTAAAATAAACACCTAAAAGGCATTTACACAATAACTTCGAAATGTTTTTTTTTCAATTCATTACAGCTTACAATTCAAAATATTGAATTATTTAAACATCAGAACAAAACAGTTGCAATTAAGTATCACCAATTTACTATACATATTTATTATTTTATTCCATTTCGGTTTTAAGAGATAAAATAAAACTATCAACTAATAAGCTTATTTAGTATTAATTACAGTCCTTACATGAAAGGCATATTTACAATAATTTTATTTGCAAGAAGTTATAGTGGTAGTAGTCAATTTTTAATTTATTACAAAAAATAGTTAACCATGCAAGATATTTCCAACTCCATCTCAAAAACAATTCCTTAAGCTACTGGTAAATTAAACCAAGACCCATATTGAATTTATTATATGGTGTATTATCTCCAAACAGTTCATTTTGGTAGTAATCTCACGCCACAACATTGAAACTTATGGGAAAACGGAGTGGGAACCCCCAAAAATGTAAAAGATCTTTCTTAGAAAAGTAAAGCAAAAAAATTAATAAATTCCACCTCACGAAAGCATTTAGTGGACGACCATACCTATTAATAGTAAGACAACTCTCTTGCTTGCGTCGTGACAAATGTGAAAATAATTATAAATTTTAAAATTGAAAAATAATGGTCTATGGTTTAAAAAAACCTTTAAATTCATCAACAGAAATGAAAGATTGGTCCCTTACTATTAAACCATAAATTGAATGGGAAAACCTCTTTATACAGCATGGACACTTCAAAATTACCAAGCATCCAAAGCTCGAATACCACAAAAATATTTTATATATTTGGGGACTTATAGTGTATGTCGCTGACCTTGAGTTTTTTTCAGGTTTCTTAATATAAATAGCACTTCTTATTAGTTTTTTTATTTTATTTATAATTATCTATCAATTAATTTAATATTTAAAATAATTTTAATTTAGGTACCATAATATTTAAGAAGTTCGCCATCCGCATTTCAATTGAAGAATATTTCAGCATGTTCCGTGTGCCGTGGTCTGGATACGATGTTGGTAAACTGCTACAAGCAGTAGGTCCAATTGAAAGTTTATTATTATTCATTATAAATTGCAATATTTATGTAAGTAAAGAGTTTTAGAAGCCAAACTGAGCGTCAGCGACTAATCTATAAATCCATCTTCAAGTTATTTCAAAA
This sequence comes from Podabrus alpinus, assembly GCA_932274525.1. Classification (NCBI taxonomy): domain Eukaryota; kingdom Metazoa; phylum Arthropoda; class Insecta; order Coleoptera; family Cantharidae; genus Podabrus; species Podabrus alpinus. The sequence goes on along the minus strand of OW026457.1, from coordinate 57,140,554 downwards.
ATTTAGGACACTAAATTTAGACAATTTTAGTGCTAAAATCCAACTAACTTCAGACTTAATCAAACCTGAACCATTCCATAGAAAATCACGATTCAATTGAAATTTCGCCGTGACCTTTCATGCAAAACACTGCAAAAATAGAAAGGAATTCGAAAAAACATTATAGAGGCAATTTTGTAGGGAATTAAACTTTCTACAAAAAGTCTCAAAGCTGACACCTGACTATCTTCATTAGTTTAGGCGGAGGAAGCATCTGAACATAGATGTTTAAATTGTTTTTTGCGCAAGTTTTTTGATCAAGTCTAAAATTAGTTGATTCGCAAACCCTAATTTGATTGATCTATTAATAAAATATTCTAATATGCTAATTTATATGCTTAATGCTTTGTGCTACTAAAAGTATGCACTGCAATATTGACCCCGCATATTGTATGTGATTTAAATCGCCATCAGTGCCGAAACTCTGATAACAGTTACACCACTGCTTAATTAAATCTCAAACATGAATACCATGATAATCCTCGAGTATTTGAAGTTGTGCCACACATTGTGGTGGAGAGAAAAAAGTTAGAAACAACTTGCAGTAGATTATTTTGATAACGAAGAAACCAAAAACGCAACACTTTACATAAATACAAATGCACAAATAAACAGTGCAAATCTATAAATAGCACTGATCATTCTTATTTTTATATTCAAAGCTACAATCGTCTAAGCACACACTCAATACGAAAAAATATAGATTTCTACTATTTTTTTCTCATCGATAAAGTGCGCATTTTTATTCGATTTATTTTTGCATCACGCATCTGTATTTTAAAATCAGAGTTTTATAAATTCTCAATTCTATTTCTCATATTGTCGTTCCAATTTGTTCTAACAAACCAAAATTTTCGCATTTCTGTGTTTTGTTAAATACATTCGTCAATTCTTTCTTGTTTTAAATTACAATGTATATACAAAAATTTAAATTGGTCTGTAATTTGCCAAACAGCATGCATGCTTTAGTGCAATCATAGCAACATCGCCGATAAAGCTGGTGTTCACTCAAATTTTTTTTATTCTAACAACCTAATCCACATTCTTGTTTCGTTATTGGTAAGTTGATTCATTAGTGGGCTTATTTTTTGATCGTTTGTCATCACAAAAAGTATTTAAAGAACCTACCGTGTATTTTATGATGATGAAGAATTAAGAGTGTTACTAAAAAGCACAATATTACGTAGTTGCATAGATAATTGTAAGAGCTCACTCGTTTATATTCAAATCATCACAAAGAATAGATTAAGTTCCTTTCAAAAGGGTAAGCAAAAAATACGATTTACTTTGAAAAACGATCGTTGCGTTAGTACCAACGTAAGTTACAACCAGTGGTGTATTTAGGTATGAACTGCCTGGGTCCTGGAACTTCCTACTTTTATCTCAAAGAAACAGGAATATTAAGAGGGTCCCATTATGGCATCAATCATAGCAACTACATTAAGGGGTAATAGTTTTGTGATTATGGCAGGCGCCCAATATAATTTCGTGGTTTAGACCTCATAACCTCAAGTGGCACTGATTACAACTTCGCATTTGTTTGTAAATACAAGAAACACCTAATTTCATATTTTAGTTTAAAAAAGCATCGTTCCCAATATAAGGTAACCCAAAAAGGTAATTTTTTTAGTAAAACTTATGTATGTACAACTTGTGTCTTATCAATTCTTCTCTATTAAATTAATGTTATAAAATTGTCTAACCAAACGAGTCCCAGCGTGCTAAATGCAGACGTCTTGCGTCGAGCGAAGGAGATAACAGAGAATGCACTTCCGCCGAAGGAAGGCTGAAATAATTGCGTGTTAAAGGTGATTGTAAATGTTTACGTTTAACTATTTCTCCCTCTGCAGGAATTTGCCACAAATCCTTTCAAAGAAAACAGTATTGTTAGTATTAAAACTACAGTAGCGATCAAAAGTACGTTGGCAAACAGTTTTTTAGAAAAAAATTTAAAAAATAGAAGTCATTTAAGTGGACTATTATATCTTTTTTAAAAGTAGTATGTAGATTAATACGGATTTTGACATATAAAACTTTTAGTTGCTATTAACGCGAAAAGTATATATAGTCCAGGCAAGGAAGGTTTTTAGTTTACAAAAAATCCGGGCAAGCTGAATTTTTGGCAGAGATGTACATTGGAGTGTTCTAATGAACCCCCCAAAAGTCCCATAAAATCCCACGCCAGCGTCCCCCACAATCGGGGATTTTAGCTCCCCCACCGCGATTTTTTTCCGATAACTTGCAAAATTATGCTTGTATGAAAAATTATGATCAGACCATAATTGAAGAGCATAAAATTCTCTATAAAATAGTTCTTTTTTCAACATTTTCCATGGCACACTCATACTTAAATTATTGACAGAAAACACGACCCACCCTTAAAATGGCACAATATTTATTCGTAGCAGGGAGAGAAATGTTTGCGGGCACGGGAAATGCTTTTAATAATAAATTAATTAAAATTGTGGCCAAAGTAAGAAAATGAAGAGAAAAAACAATTTTTTCAAAATTTGCCCAAGTTATAGTATCTTCCAAGTACCGAAGCCGAAATTTTGGTTTGAGCTTACAGAAGGTCCGGGCAAACTGAAATTTGGCAAAGATGTATGTATATTGAAGTGTTCTAATAAACCCTCAAAATGTCTCATAAAAATCCCAAGCCGGCGTTCTATCAAATGAGGATTTTAGCCCCCTAAGTGCGGTGTTTCGCCTATAGCTCACGTATTTTTACTTTTACGAAAAATTACCATAAAACAAAGTTTAATTTGCCTATTACAGTATGTATTGCAGTACTACCTACTTCAGCGCCATAAATTATAGAAATTTTATGTGTTTCAACTTTGCTTAATGGTAATTTTTCGTAAAAGTAAAAATACTTGAGCTATAGGCGAAACACCGCACTAGGGGGCTAAAATCCTCAGTTGAGGGAAGCTTGGGATTTTTATGAGACATTTTGGGGGTTTATTAAAACATTTCAATATACATCTTTACCAAATTTCAGCTTACCCGGACCTTCTGTAAGCTCAAACCAAAATTTCAGCTTCGGTACTTGGAAGATACTATAACTTGGTCAAATTTTGAAAAAATGTATTTTTCTCTTCATTTTCCAACCTTGGCCATAACTTCAATTAATTTATTATTAAAAGCATTTCCCGTGCCCGAAAACATTTCTCTCCCTGCAACGAATCATTGCGCCATTTTAAGGGTGGGTCGTGTTTTCGGCCAATAATTTAAGCATTAGTGTGCCATGGAAAACTTTGAAAAACAAACTATTTTATAGAGAATTTTATTCTCTTCAATTATGGTCTGATCATAATTTTTCATACAAGCATAAATAAGCGAGTTATCGGCAAAAAATCGCGTTGGGGGAGCTAAAACCCCCGATTGTGGGGGACGCCGGCGTGGGATTTCATGGGACTTTTGAGGGGTTCATTAGAACACTCCAATGTACATCTCTGCTAAAATTCAGCTTGCCCGGATTTTTTGCAAACTAAAAACCTTCCTTGCCTGGACTACAGGGTTCAAAAGTAAATTGGCATAAATCGTTTTATTAGTGAAAAGTGAAAATTAAACATTAATAAGCGTTCATAGAAGTGTAACTTAAGTTAACTAAGGTAAAATCGACATGCCCAGACGTAAACAGTATTCCGAAGATTTAAAAAACACGGTTCTGGAATGGTTAAATGTGGAAAATCATTAAGAGCAGCAGAACGTGAATTTAGCATTCCAAATCAAACTATAAGTCTCTGGTGTCATAAAAATAATAATTATGGGTCAGCAGAGACACGACCAAGAACAGGACGGCCACGAAAAACAATCAAAAGAGATGATAAATGATCGTTCGTGAAGCAATAAAAAATCCTCGTCTAACGGCTACACAAATTGTTCAAGATTTTAACAAAATTCGCGAAAATAAGATACATGATTCGACAGTGAAACGTCGACTACATTCAGCTGGACTATTTGGCAGACGTCCTGCTAAGAAGCCACTTATATGTAAGAAGAATTGGATAGCCCGTCTCAAGTTTGCTAGAAGTCATTTACACTGGAAAAGAAAAGATTGGTCTAAAATACTTTGGAGCGACGAAAGTAAATATAATTTGTTTTCTTCGGATGGTATTAAGTATATTCGACGCCCAAAAAATAAAAAACATGATAATATTAAATAAATATCAAGTTCCTACTATAAAGCATGGTGGAGGTAACATTATGGTGTAGGGCTGCTTTTCCCGTTGTGGCATTGGATCCCTACATAGAATTGATGGTATTACGGATCGGTTTATGTATGCCGACATATTGAGGGATCATATGTTACAACATGGCAAGAGAAAATTACCACACGGATGGATATTTCAGCAGGATAATGACCCAAAACATACTTCAAAGCATGTTAACGTCTACATGGAAAAGGCAAAAATCCGCCTTTTAGAGTGGCCTAGTCAGTCTCCAGATTTGAATTCCATCGAGCATTTGTGGGAAGAGCTCAAACGACGAATAAGAAGTGAAAATGATAGTAATACAACTAAATTATGGGAAGCATTACAGAGAGAATGGTTAAAAAATACCATTAGAACGTTAGAAAAGCTGGTTGACTCTATACAATCACGATGTAAAGCTGTTATCGCTGCAAAAGGCTTTGCAACAAAGTACTAAATGTTTTTAATCTATAGTTTTTGTATGTATTTCTTTATTTTCTGGTTTTAAGACCTTTTTGTCAGCACTTGCTAAATGCAAATATTTCGAATTTATTTTGTTTTGAAGTTTTTCAGATTAATACAATTATCTAGAAAGTTATAATTATATCTTTTAATTTAAGAGTTTTTAAGGAATAAATATTAAAAAAATTAAAGAGAAATATTGAAATTTGAAAAAGTTATTGCAAAAAAACTGTTTGCCAACTTACGTTTGATCGCTACTGTACGTTATAAAATTGAAAATTACCTGCAGAGATTGGGCCTCGTTTCAGGATTCCATATTCTTGCCTTTTCGACCGGTTAAAGAACCAACTATAGATTTTAGAGCAGCGCCCAGACTTTTGCTAGGGGTTTGGATATTGGAACGATTTTTTGATAAGCCTTGAGGATGAGCATCCAAACATTTCTGATATCTCAACTAAAAAATTAGAAAAGTAAAAAATGTTGCACGGATTTGTTTCAATCCCACCTTGCATGCTGCCTCTACAGTCTTGCAGAGAGCGCCAGACGATGGATCACAGTGAAAAATGTGTGCTATAAATATGTCTTGAGCTGTATGCATAATAAACGCGCACTGTTTCACGTTCTTTCCAATTCCCAAAAATGATAAATAACGCACACGACATTCCGCAATTAATTTATCGTCCTATAAATTAATGTAACTTAGAACAAACAAACAAACTAGAAAAATCGTTTTACTTACGCTTGGATGCTGAATTGTGATCATCGATGGCGCTATAGCAACATTTACAGGTTGCCAATCTTCTTGTGGTAAAGTGGTTACTAATCTATCAATGGCATCGTTAAGCGTATCCATACCTGTCGCTTGATCCACCTGAATGCTGCCCAAATATTGTGCTCTCAACACCTTTTTAGGTTCTTCCATTGGCGTAGGAAATGATTGGCCTGTTAAAAGTTCAAAAAGTTACTACCGATAGCTTCAAAATAGCTTCAAAAACGTACTAATTAAAGATTGACTATTTCGATTTGATCGTCGATGTTCCATTGGCAAATTAGTTGGCCTGGTTGCCATAGCCCGTCCGTTTAAATCTGTTGGTTTGGTCAAATTTTGTTGCAAACTACGCTCTATCATGATCTTCTTGCAAATATCTCTTAAAGTATTGGCAATAGTACGGGCAGGCATGTCACATCTAAATACGTGACACATATGTTTACGGGTACTTCGATCCCTTGCAACGTACGCAAAATCCCTAAATAAAAATTTAACATTAACGTCGATATAATTCCAACATCTAACACCACACAAATAAAATCATTTTACGCTAGACAAGATAAGGAAATTGCGTTAAAAGCACCGCTTGCAGCATTGCAGATGTTCGTGATTCTGAGTGTATCCTCGAAGCTTGAATATCTTGTTTTATCCTGGTTAGTAAAACAGCACACTCAAATTTGGCAATCAAAATGACTTAGAAATTTTGGGAAGGTACAGATTGGTTTTTTTAAATTATGTGGGTACATTCCTGGTTTAATCATGCAAGAGAAAATTTTGAAATATTCAAAGGGCAACAAAACGTGCAATAAATCATAAAAGAAGCATCACACAAAGCTGATTAAAATATTTTTAGAGAAATAAAAACGTATCAATTTACCTCTCTCTGGAAGTTAGAAGATGTCAAGTAGCATACAAAAATAAAAATCAAGTATAAGTTACAAATTACATTTTGAAAATAAGTAACTGTATTTTAAATTGCTCACCATGTAGATCTTGATTATTATAAGATGCAGTTATTAAAACATTAGTAAAGGATCAATAAAAGACTGTATAGGTTGTCTAACGTTTCTGGCTTTATTCGGCCATTTTCAAGGAGAGGGAAATGCGTTTTAGTTTTAGAAATGAGTTTTAGCCTTGAGAACGGGTGAATGAACACCGAAACGTTAGACAATCTATGTAGTTTTTTATTGACCCCTATACTAGACTAATTTTTTAATAATATTAATATGGAAGGTCAACTAACCAATAACTACATTTTTTATAAGATACATATTGGTTAAATGGGATGAATCATTTTGCAATAAAAAAAATAATAAACTGATGCAAAAACATTAAAAAAATTACATCTGGTTTGGAGAAGGGTTGACTTGAACTCAAAGATGTTCACCGACTTTTGATTTAATTCAATACATTTAATATTAAATTAAATATTCCGTCCTGCAACGCGGGATAAACCCGCCAAGACCGAATTACAAATCAGCAGTTTTTACTTACTGACCAAACGGCATAACAACATCGATACTTTAACATGCAATCCTTAAACACGGCACAAATAATTTGAGAGTGACCGGGGTTCGATGAACCTATGATCGTTAGCGTTAATAGACCAACTTCCTATACAATCTATGCACCAAACAAAGTATGTTTGGAATTCTGGTTGATAGAGACAGTATAAATATTATCCAAATACACAAATATTGCAAAAATATCAAAGCGTACGCGAAGATGAACAATGCCATCCGTGTGAGTTGCATATACAAGTAGTAGCTCATCAAAAAATGACCCACATTTGTCTTATCGCAATGAGCGTGATTTCGTTGTTACTCTATGTGAGAGGACTCAACTCGTCAGGCACGCATCGGCAAGCGGTACCATCCTCGATTTGCAAACTCGCTTCAAGAAAGTTTTTAATAGTTCTGTATTTGGCTAATATCCCGTCTTAATCAACCATAACCCCCAACATACTTTGTCTAAGACTTATTGTTTAACAACTACTGGTTGCTAATCCTTGTTGAAATTGTTTTTTTGAACATTTTTATAAAAAGAAAATGTTTTGTCATATTCCTATGCACTACACAAAACTACCTGTGCAGTCCGCTAGCAATGTAAAAATAGAGGAATATTAGTTTGTACGAAGCCGATCAGTGGTGGCTGGTACAGGGAAGCAACGGGGGCCGCCCTCCCAAATCAAAATAGCAACATGAAATAATATTATTTAAGACAAGTAAACGATGGCATGGATTTAAAACACTTTACTAAAAAGTTAAGAAAATAGTCGTCAGCCCCCCCCTTTATAGAAAAACAACAAGCCGGAATTGAAGGTAGTAGATTTACAAAATTAAATTGGTGTAATTGCCCCCCCCCCCTCAATGGAAAGAACCAAATGCATTCGTTATGACGTTATAGAACTCGACAGTAAACTTATTTTACCGCACCTATACAGGGTATCCCCGTTATTTCGCCTTTTATAAAATTTAAATATTTTATAGCTCAATATAATATAAAAATAATATTTAAAAAACAGTAGTTACATTATTTATAACATAATTGCTTTCAATTTATGTTACCTAAGACTTATGGTGTGTCACCACCGTCACTAAGAGCTCGACTTGCATAGGTAAACGCGAAAATATTTTATTTGTCTAATTTTATTTAAAATAAAAATAAGTAATTATTAAGTAATTTATTTATCAATTAATTTTACCATAAACTTATTGAACTGTCTATTTCAAAAATGAAAACTTCGTCGACTTTTTTTAGTTAACCAATGATGAACAAAGTAAAATTTTAGTACGGTATTTCTCTTCAGTAATTTAAATTGAAAGCGACTATAAATTAAAAATCAATAAGTAGTCAACATTAAAAACCTAATTTTTGCAGAAGTTTTCAGCAATAGATTATTGATTTTTTCAATAATAATTAGTATTACTTATGGCTGAGAGCTTATTAAAATTTTTTACTTAGCTTGTCAAATTTTAAATTATAATATACGTAATAGCCTTGAGTTATTTATTATAAAGTAAAAATGAACGAAGTTAAAAATATATAAAAGGATAACTTAAGGTATTTCTTAGAAAAAAGTTTACGAAGTCTGTATTCATTAATTTTCTACTGATGTACGATTGGCATAAAACTTAACCTTATTTTTAGGTAGCTAACTAAAAAATAAACCAATGAAATATGTGCTGTGAACAAATAGATAGACGTAGGTGGTGTTAGAAGGCCCACACTGATTCGTGATTACGTAGGCTGTGCGGCCCAAAGGCCGCACTGCAAGAACGCGTCATCGGCTTAATTTAGCGTTACAGACAGACGTACAAACAGACAAATTTATACTATTATATATGTCAATAATGATTCAGGCTTTTGGCGTCCTAGGGGTCCTATCATTCATGTACTATGTATCACTAGCACCCTCGTTTGCTGCGGTCCCAAGTTCACACAAATCCCCAATAACAACGTCGGAATTTCTTACAATCACTTAAAAAACAGTAAAAACAAACATTGCGGTTTATTTATTCGTCCGCTCCCTCTAAGCTCTAAGCGATTCACTTCAGTAAATAAAAATGTTGTTGGGACAGCCCAATGTATCGTGCATGTCAACCTCCTTTCGCCTATTTTTAAGTAAATAACAATATGGTAAATTTATGTTTTTTCTATAAATGTTATGCCCTTTCATTGAAATAAGTTACGAGTGAAAAAGAGAGTGAAAAAGAGAAAATTTTTCCAGTTAAACTTATTGAGATAAAAAAAAGTTTTTTTCTCTTTTATTTTATAACTTAACCTTCACAGTGTTGATGTTTACCGGAGGGCCGCACTAAGAAATTCATGAAGTCCGCGATTCAAACCGACAATTTCCGCACTGTAACTCAACCAGCAATCGCACCAATCCACTGATCAAGAATTACCAAAGGTTAATTTTTAAACTGCTTTTGTGATCCATCAACAGCGACGCAGATAATTTTTAGAAAATTTTAAAGTAAAGCATATCTATAAGGCAACATTTATATTGTTCCCAAACTTTAAGGCCTTAAGTACAACAGAATACTGTAATATACCTAAGGGTTGTGAACTCTCTCCAAGCTATAACTAGTAAAAATTAATAATATATCATTTCAAACTCAGAAATTTTCTCGTTTTCCACAGCTATGGGTTATAACTGCTGAAACCTTTCTCTAACGCTTCTCGTCTTCCATACTAAACCTTAGTACTAAGGAAAGTGGCACATCAGGAAGACGCCATGTTCATGTGAAGTGAAGAAGACTAAACTAGCCCATTCAATAAGTATAAAAATGTAAACTAAAATTTCCAGCACTAGTAGACTAAAATAAACTACGAAAAGCTAAATAATTTTGGCCTATGCAGGATTTTACGCATATTCCCTAAAGCCGCTCTAAGCCCGCTGCTGGATTTAAGAAAAAATCTAAAATTTCAAAATTTTATTTTTCATTTATGTATATCTTTATGTAATGTTTTACCAAAATTTTACAAGGAAGGTTTTATTATGTTGCTGTTTTTTCTATCTTTTAGGGTAATTTAAAATTTTATTGAACATTTCGTTTTTGCAGAATCATCAAATTTATTTTTTCTTTTCGGGTGCATATTGAAATTATGTTTACAAAATCAAGTTTTATCTAATGATTTCAGCGACGCATAGCTTATCCATATTTAAAGCTAATTTAATTATTAATTGTGGAAAAACGGAAAATTTAATGTAAAATATGTTAACTTTACATTTTTATTGTGACAAGCTTGCAAAACAGTTAACTTAATTTAAAAAAATAATAAAGTGAGGTGAAGGCCATTAGTCATGAATGGGTTTAAATTAAAAACTTTCTGTTAAAACTTTTTTTTCTACTTTTGTAATCAACATTCTGAAAATTGAACATGGAAAAATTCGCAACTGAACAAACATTCTATAATTTTATTTTAAATCAGTATTCAGTAATTATTACTCTCGCACAAACAGCTTACCGTCGCCATTAATGATATTGAATTTTGATGTATTTTGTGAATATCTTTATAAGGTTTTCCTCTAATCCTGTATTCTTTTTATGCAAGAAATACGTAACATTTTTTAAAATGTAAATAATTAACTCGGAAAGCGCGAGGTTCAAGTACTTACAAATAAATAGACGTTATGTTGTCACGTACATCTAATCAAAAAAACGGTGAAATATATCTAAAATGTTTGTCTTTCTAAGCTGAACACTTTGGGCCTCTTCAATAATTTTGATATATTTCAAATTTTTCGGGTTATTAGAGAAAAAGTCAGGCGAGCCTTCAAATAGCCATAGCACTGGAACTATTAATTTTTAGTGTAAATGGTTCAGTAATATTTCAAGAGAATGAAATTATCTGTAGAAACTAGGTTATATAACATTCATTATCTAAAATCAACAGCTTTTGAGTTATGGATTCAATTAAGTCAAGAAATGTTAAAAAATTCGAAGCTTTTATTCTTGTATATTAAATGTTTTACAAAAACGAAATATACGCTTTCCTAATAGTAAATTTAATGAGCTACAACTTTAGTCTAACGGTCTAGTCAACTTTTTTCAAAGAGCAATCTATTGCAAAGAAAAAACTGAAATTGAAGGGAAAATGTATTTATTCACTACTACTAGGGCGATTTGATCCGTCAGTGACATTTTGTATTTCCCGCGTTTTTTTTCCTTTTTGTACTTCCCCCTGTCAACTACCATCTGTCAATAGCCTTGACAACCATTCAAAGCAGACAACCTCGTGAATTTCGACGAAAATGGATAAAAGTGAATTTCGTGTGCTCATCAAGCATTATTTTTTGCGTAAAAAAACCATCGCCGAAACCAAGGAAAGGCTTGATAAATACTATGGGGACTCTGCTCCATCAATTTCAATGGTTAAGAAGTGGTTTACTGAATTCCGTTGTGGTCGTACCAGCACAAGTGACGCCGAACGTTCAGGTCGCCCAAAAGAGGTCGTCACGCCAGAAATCGTCGATAAAATCCACGGAATGATATTGGACGATCGGAGAGTAAAGGTGCGCGAGATGGCTAAAGCTGTAAGCATCTCAACTGAGCGGGTACATATCATTTTACATGAATATTTGGACATGAAAAAGCTATCCGCGCGATGGATGCCGCGATTGCTCACACTCGACCATAAGCGCAATCGTGTGACCACTTCAATTGAGTGTTTGGCGATGTTCAACCGCAATCCGAATGAGATTTTGCGCCGTTCCGTAACCGTGGACGAAACATGGATCCATCACAACACACCAGAGACCAAGGAACAGTCAAAGCAGTGACTGCTCCGGGTGAACGTGCACCAAAGAAGGCCAAGGTGGGTCTGTCGGCCAACAAGGTCATGACGACAGTTTTTTGGAATGCACGTGGTGTCATTCACGTCGATTACCTTGAAAAGGGTAAAACGATCACCGGCAAATATTATTCAGAGGTGTTGGACAGATTCGACATTGATTTGAAGCAAAAACGACCGCATTTGGCGAACAAAAAAGTGCTCTTTCACCAAGACAATGCACGGGTGCACACGTGTGTCATCGCCATGACAAAATTTCATGAATTGGGCTACGAATTGCTTCCTCATCCAGCATATTCTCCAGATTTAGCCCCCTGCGACTATTTTCTGTTCCTAAACCTGAAAAAATGGCTCGGCAGTAAGAGATTTGTGTCTAATGAAGAGATCATCACTGAAACAAGCGCCTATTTTGAGGGCCTCGAGAAATCGTATTATTTGGAAGGGATAAAAAAATTGGAAAAACGCTGGACTACGTGTATAGAGCTAAAAGGCGACTATGTTGAGAAATGAAACGTTTTTTTGCCGAAAAAAAAATACTTTATTCAAAAAGTCACTGACTTATCAAACCGCCCTCGTAGCTTAAAAAGCATATCATTATTAACCGATTTTTAATCGAAGAAATTGAATATTATTCCTTTGGTTTATAATAAAAATTATTTTGCGATACTCAGCACCTCTCGATATATACTTGGCGCTCGTTAATAATAGCAGTCTTCCCAACCTTTCTGTATAATATACTATTATAAGTAAAATACATTCCACAAAGTAAATAAATCACATTATAATAAATTAGGGAATTTTCATATCAATAATACGCCATCATAAAAATAATACAAACGAAATGAGTTGACTAAATACGGATTTCGTCGAGTAAGAAACTGTGAATTTGGTAGTAAAATGCATAAATCATCAACAGACAATTTCAGTTCTTCTCTAAAATGGGTTCATTTTTAAAAAAGTTTACTAGACCAAAGTTACACTCCATTAAATTTACTGCCAGGAAAAGAGAGTATATTTTCATATAAAACATTTCGTTTAAAGGCTACAGGGTTGCCAAGAAAAAAATAAAAGTTCGAACGTTTGACATTTTTTTACATAATTTAATTTATAACTCAAAAGCTGTTGATTTTAGACAATAAAAGAAAATAGCACTAAACCATTAACACTACAAAATCAAGCGTTTCGGTATTTGGATTTAGCTTGGACATTTGGACGGACCCCGTTTTACGTTGCGCCATTAACAAATATGAAGGGCGAGTTGTGTCAACTACTAGAGGTTTATAGACGAAATTAAAATCCGTGCATTGTCTTGATGGTTAAGGGAGGATGAAGGTTTGATTTTAAAGAGAGGTCTGAATATGTACAATAATACAGGATGTTCCAATAAAAGAAATAGAATTGAACTGTACTCCGAAACTGAGGCATAGAAAGCCTGGCTTTGGAGCAGATACAGTTGCTATGACTTGAGCCATTCGGTATACTGTAAAGGCAATGTGGCTAGCACTAAACTTCTACTGCCTATTTTAACCTCCAGATGCTACCCTAAGGTAATCCCTACAAGGTTACGCCGACCTTGAGACTATAACCCCCAAAAACTTTGAATGGAAAAGAATTAATTAATTTGACATTGTCAAATAATTTCAAAAAAAGCGCTGCAATTTATATTTTAATAATTTAACTAATGTAATTAATTTTTAACCTTGAAAATGGACCAAAATAAACGGCCCGAAACGTTGGTTTAATAATTGAAACTTTAAATAGACCTATACCCGACGAATAATATCTTATAATTTAAGCTATTGAAGATGTAAAGTTTTGATTTTTAAGCTTTTACGTAAATCATCAGTAAAAAATATTGATGGAAAAATTCATCCCAGTGAACTGCATATTATGGAACTCATATAATAGAGATCCCCATGTCAAGCCACTTAAAATAAAGCACCCTGTATGGAACTTAAAAAATATAACAAAACTGACCTTCCATTGTCTCTTCCTACGCCCCACACCCTAATAGTGTGAATTGGTTGAGTATTTAAAACTGTAAGATTTTCAGGATCAATCAATTTCAATGCGCCTTCGTCGAGATCCATAAATAAATTTTTTCCCTAAAACAAAGCAAACAAAAATTAAATTTCAGTTTGTTAATTATAATAATTACTTACATCACCCCATCTCCCCACAACATCCAGCAAATCGTTTCTGCCTAAAGAAAGATCTACTATACATTTATTTACTGCTTTACTACTACGTTCAGGTGTTAAATCATCTTCTGCAATTTCCACCCAGCCCAAAGACCTCACCGCAAATCTTATAGGTCTTTCTTTGGAATCTTGATCAGGTCTTGCAGGATAACTTCGTCTCCTGCAACAAAAAATGCTTTGTGCTTCTGTTTTTTGTTGTTTAACAAAAACTCACTTCAATGCAAGCTCTTCTTTCCTCTTTCTATCATCAGAATCTAAATCTAGTGCCGAACTGGTGCTACTACGAGTGACCGAAGTCGTACAGTTTTCAAATTTTGAAATTAGAGATTCAGTTGTTTCCTTAAAACTACCTTTATTTTCTACTTTATTTGATTTTTCAGTGTTAGAAATCAATGGAATTTCTCTTTGGATGGTACCACTTTTAATATGCCAGTAATAAGGTCCATCGTTATCTAAAACAAAAAAAATTAAAAATCGCAAAACTGCGTTCTCACAACAGCTACCTTCGTGTTTTTCCCAGCCAGCTGGTAAAATAGTGTCATCGTTTATCTCGTGATCTATTTCATCCAAAGATTTTTGATTTTTGCGTTTAACCGGAATGGCGTATAGATCATTATTAAGTTGACTAACAATATGTGGAATGTCGTTGCTTTCGTCACGATTATCTCGGTTGCTTTTTATTGTTTTCTCGCACATACTATCAAACAAAAACAAAATTAAATGATATCCTGCATTTAAAAAATTGAGCGTTTCTTTTGTGATTAATTCAACCAAGCTGTTAAAAGTTGAAGGTATCCAAAATAAAAAAGTACATACTTTACATTCCGGTTTCTCGAATCGAACTCCATTTGACTCACAGCGTCGTTGCCGTTGTATTCGCCGTCCCTACAACAAATTTTCATGTAATGAGTAACCAAGCCAAAAATGTTCTAAATTTTCGTTTAAAATGTAAAATTTTGTACAGAATAACTAACAGCTTGGTTGGATTATTTTTAGATTGGTTACAATTTTTAAAATTTACCAATCGATTCTACTCTAAACATTAAATTGAGAAAAAGTTTCAACCTTATTGGATCATCCAGCAAAGAATTTGTTGGGAATTCCAAAATCATCACTCGAGTCAATAATTTTTAAAACACAAACACGTCAAAATTTTATATTAAAAGCACTAACTTGCAAATATTTAGCATGTCGCAACTTACCTTCTATTATCAGTCATAGGGCCTGTTGTAATATCGACCCCCATAGAACTTATATCTAACGCCGCATATCCTTTCCTTAGAGGACAATTTAAAAGAGATTCCTTTTCACTACTTCCCATATTACAAATTTCATCCAATTCTTGATAAAGCTCTTCATAAAGCTTATCAGTATTTGAATTAAGTGCATCGTCGATTCGAGCCGGATCTAAATGATAATTTGGGTTTTCGTAACTCATCAATCCATTTTCTGAAAAATATTTTTTTCCGAGTTAGTACACTAAAGCCTGATCGACAATGCAATGCCGTACCAAGAAAAATATCCTCGTCGTCTTGAGCGACGTGCGCGGTAATGGCTGCCATGCTCTGTACAAATGCAAGAACCGTTGAATAAGGATTACGTGTGTCCGCAAAATTCAACTGAAGACCTAAGGGTGTTCTGTAAAATTCGCCACACAACATCCCAGGGCATAATGGAGGCCGTTAGTTTACCTGCAACAAAATATCAATTATTTCCCAAAGAATTTTAAGCTAGAATGCTTCGCAATTGAAAGGGAAATTTAAAAGGAGCTAAACAGGATGTAGAGGCTTCAATATATACTATAGAACGCCAAAAACGCTTTTGTCTTTACTAATGCAAGTAATTCTGAGAGTGATAAGAAAATTACCCTAGAACAGTCAAGATGTGACCCTGTGATGTCGAAAACAATAGGAAGTTACCGCATTGTCTCGACTCGACCTTAGGTTATTCCCCTAAGCTTTGCAATGTTATCAAATGTAAATTCCAATTTAAAAATTGAATCTCAATTTTTAAATGTACTATCATAAAAAAAGTTAGAAATTATCGAACTTCCATCATAACTTAATAATTATAACAATAATGTAAGTATATTGTGTGTAGGTAGGTACACAATAATACAAATATAAATAAACTCGCACAACACTTTTATGCTCCTAAATATTAATGATTATCGACTGTCCGCTATTCAGCATTCTTTTATGTGTAGTACCACCATATCTCCAAAAAAAATCTAATAATGCAGAATTTTTTTGTTGATGGTTAAAGCAGCATAATACAATTTTTGATTTGTTCCACATCGAATACCAAACGATAAAATTCCAAATATGGTTGTTCGCTTAATTTGAAATGGGTTCAAATAGGAACCCCGCTATTATTGAAAGATAGAGAAATATGATAAAATAAAAATGGAAACTTTAGAACTCTCATGTAACACGTAGGAAGCGGAGCGTTACGGTAAAAAAATTGACCTTCAAATTATATCAAAAAGGTTAAAAAATTAAATAAAGAAGAAAATCGATGAAGGTTCTATTTAAAAAAAAAGTAAACAAAACGTAAGTTTCGACATTTAATTCAAATTAAATTTGAACATGTGGATGGATTTAGCCCAAATGTTTACAAAAATAACTGAACCGAAATATTAAAACGAATGAATATTTTTTTGTTTTCTTAGGATGTTTCAAGTTATTAGCAACATTGCTTACATTAAAAAAGTTTTCTATTTTTTTACTGCAACATTTTTACCCGTGTTTTGATATTTTACTTTTTCAAATTTAGTTTTATAATTTAAACTACCGTATCCGCACAGCGGACGTTGGCTGAAGCCAAATTGATTTACCATAGGGGTTTTCCGTTGCATTTTTCCATAGTCGACAGATCGATGTTGAACTTGAAATCACAATAGGGAATTCGGCGCGACCAGGAAAACAACAGCCGCTTCTCGTTTCCTAGCCTGCCCGTGTATGCTTCACGCCATACTGACGCCTGACAAGAATGTAATAAGGTGAAAACAATGCCCAATTCTAATTGAAATGATTAAAAATTAATCCTCCTTTTTAGGCACGTGCCCATAAATAGAACCTACAGTTTAACGTGCATTCCGAATTCCGGCTTTGGAGTCATACTATCGTCCTTAGTTAAAACGTCTTAACTAACAAATTGGTTTTCGGAAGATAAATTACTTTATGTAGATATTATAACGGAGTGTTTATTTTATTTTACAGAAGGTCTTAAATAATACTTTATAATGAAGACATAGTTATAACATCTATACATGAAGTAATTTATCTTCCAAAAAGCAATTTGTTAGATAAAACATTTTAACTAAGGATGGCAGTATTGTATTGTACTTAGGGGTCGATTGGCCGCAATAGCCTTTCAGAACTGAAGGATGGCAGTATTTTATGTACCAAATTAGTTGTACAAATGGAAAATTTAAGTACATAGTAGGTAATAGTATTATGTTATAATAAATTGTATTGATTTATCATATTTTCAGGAGTACTTATTGTATAAAAAAATTTTTGTCAAATATATTCTTCATATCGAAATTCAAAAATTGAAATTTATGAAAAATTTAAAAAGCAGTAAATAAAGGCGTAATATTCAGTAACCCAACAAAAAAAATAGCTACATAGACCACTCCACCTATTCACTTGTTGATAGTTAATTATTATGAATTCGTTCTAGATAAAAGTTATTATTATGAATTGTGCTATTTCTCCAAATTCTCGTTAATTTAAGAACTTAAAAACAAAATAGTTTAGGCACTTCGGATACTGAAACCTATGTTCAGTCACCGTTCTTCAAGAGTAAAATTACTGAATATAACCATCTTGATTTCGTTGCAACTTTATCTCCCTTGGGAGATAATAATTACATAAAATCATTTCTTCTTCTTAGGGTGCCGTGCCTGAATTCCAGGCGTTGGCTACCTCTCTCATATGCATGTGTTGTGCGTTTGTAATATTATCACATACATACGGGTCCTACTACTTAACGCGGGTTCCGAACCGCGGGAAGTGTATACACTTCATCTCCAGAGAAGCTGTACCAGTCAGATTACACCTCTGTGGTTTGCCATTGCCTTCCGAGCGGAGACGGTCAGAATAAAGTTTTACTAATCCCGGAGTCGAACCAGGTATTCAGCATTAGCAGCAACGCACTTAAGCGCTTAAGCTGACGATCGTCTCTAAAATCTTTTACTAATGTTAATATAAACCAAGCTTGCGTTTTTCCGCCTTTGTGTTGCATTTGATCATGTTATTAACATGCACTTTGCAATTTTTTTATAGACTATTATAATTTTGCGATTGGTGTCGAACTCAATTGAATTGATTGATAATAATAAATGAATAAATCAATCACATGTGCGTTACAAAATGACTTGGCATATCTTCTTTGCTATGATAGAAAGGCGGCCATTAGCTTAGTAGTTGGCGCGATCAACTACTGATGCTAAAGGCACTGGTTCCAGTCCAAGAAGACTCTAATCTTCTATCTGACTTTCTTTCCTTCTGTGACCGACTGCCCTCCTAACCCGCATTGGCCAACGTGGTAGGGTATGGCTGAAAACCTTCCTCTATTGAGAAGGAGGTTTGCTCAGTAGTGGACGAAGATGATTGGAAGATGACGCAGAATACCGAATCTTGACCCACACCGCTTTATTCACCTCCGGCTCGGCAAGACCAATAAGAACGCTCCATTTTTTACTTTGTCCATAAGCGGTAATAGCTCGCCGACTACAATCGAAGAGCACCGATTGGAACTTATTTGGCAAACTCTGTTTGGATGATCATCCCCAAATTTTTTTAGATGTGAATGATTACGCGAACATGCCGCATGAATTGATAAGTATTCTTAGGTATTTCCCGATGACAGTCTTAAGTATTGATTTTCCAAAGACGTATCTGGAGGGAAATTATTCAAAAATACCCGTATATCAAGTTCCATTTCGGAAATTGATTTCCCTCAAGTCCTCTAGAAATCAATGCTCAAAATGGTTATCGGTGAGCAATATTCGAATATCGTCAGTTCCCTAGAATTGTTACATATGATTATGGTCGCTAAATAAGATTACTTTGGGAAGTATCCCTTGTAAAGCTGACAATGCTAGTCGTTCGTCGTCTAATGCGCTCCCTTGTGGCAGAGCGCATGGAGGTAGGCCTCTTTTTTTAGCATGGGATGGACAGGCTTTTTTAGGTTGTTGATTAAAGAATTAACCAATCAGGAGTGCATTAGGGCTTTGCCTTGTAGTAAAGAATACCGGGTCTATGACCCACACCTCCTTCATGAAGGTGAAATGATCCTGGGATGATAGCTTCGATAATTTTGGAAATAAGCCATTGTATTGCTGACAATACAAGTCGAGCTTGTTCGTCCCACTCGTTATTCGAGAGCGTCAGTCTATCATACCACAATGTTGGAACTTTCGTCGTACCTACTTCGTTAGGGAATCACAGAATTTGGATTTTATATATTATTTTTTTAAGTATTTAAAAAAAAGAAGCAATCAGAAATACGTTACGCAATGACAGAAATCGTCAACTATATTTAAATGCCTTGGTTGTGCGGCCTAAGGGGACGGATTAATTTAGCGTTACAGACACCCATATAAATTTAGAAAATTATACTGAAATTGTTTTCGAAATCTGTCCTGTAAAAATAAGACCAAGAGGAATAGAACAAACCAAAAACATATTTATTAAAATATCTCAGAATCGTTGCTTTGCACATTCCTGAGTAGGACAGTATACATACATTATTTAAATATATGATTTTCAACTATTGAGAAATAATAGAATAAATTTCACTTTAAAAATAAAATGGTTAATTAAACATTGAAATTATTATTTTATTTTTAAAGTTTAATTTATTGTACATTATATTATGGCATCTTTTACTCCTATGTAACGTTCATAAATGGATATCATAAATAACTTACATACACAGATGGTGTAACTTCATCAGATAGATTCCAGGATTGCCAAGGTACAAAAATTATTCTAGGTTACGGATTTCTTCAATGAAATACGTACATAAAATGGATCGACATAACAGACGGCATATTTAAAGAAGGGATTATTCTGATAAAACCGATGCTTCTACGTCACGAAATTGCAACATTTCGAACTTGTACCTACTTGTAAATAATCAATTTACATAATTAGTATAGCATTTTACTTTTTGAATTATATACCACTTGTAATAATGATTTTATATATTTTATACTAAAGGTAATCGATTTTTATAGGTCAAAATAAAATTTGTGACTACACGGGATGGCCCAATTTAGGTTAGCTACTGTTTTAAAATTCTTCGTGATCTTCTACCCGCTGCCCCTTTTTTAATTCAAATCTTCATTCTACCAACTTAAAATTTTCATTTTGATTGTTTCATTTCATTCAGGTGATATTTAAACTTACAGTGGTTAAAATTTGTGTTTCAGGGTTTCCACTGAAGTTTCTAAAGTAAATTCCTAGTTTTTCCAAGTTTTCTCTAATTGTAAAGTTGAAAATTTTCTTGACTTTTTCAGTAAATCGGAAACCAAAAAGGGAAACAGTATGATTATATAAATGCACTGATGAGGGTAGATCAATGTACAATACCAACAAACATAAAAATTTTAAAATTACAAAAAATAAATATGAAGAAATAAAATTTCAAATTATGAAATTAGGGAGTATGAAAAATTCCTTGACTTTTCCTGATCAAATTTGAGAAATTTTAAACTCCCCGACTTTTCCATGTGAGTGAGAGCCGACCACACCACAACTTTGTGTAATTAATTAAACCGCATTTTGAATTTTGACAAAAGAATTATTAATGCAAGAATATATTTGCATGAAAAATTACAAATCTTTTGATGAAATATCAAAACAAATAAGTTATAAAAGGAAAATTTTTCGACCAAGTGAAAATCTTTAACTTCGTTGCTGAAAATGTCATTTCCAATCTGCATCTCTCCCAATAATCTGTAGACCCATTTCAAACAAAGCATTCTGCACAGTTAGGCAGTAGCCGGCTACGCAGTTTCACTATTTTTCTGAAAAAAAAGTAGTAGCTTACTTAAAGTAAGTAGCTTAAAACGTAATAAGCAACTATTTGTTGATGTAAACTGGAACATTTTAATTAAAAATTAAACATTGGTTTATACGTGAAGCGCGCTGATAGATGGAACGGATACCACTTTCTTAGTAAACTACCAAATCGTTTTCGTTTTTCACGTTTCATGCTTACGTAGTTTTCCATTAAGCATTAACCATACCGAGAACTTAGTTTTTGAATTGAAGAAAATATTTCTTAAATTCAACAACTGACTTACTATGATTGATTAATGGTCGCAAGAAAACTAGGCTAAAAAGTTTCAAGAATTATCTCTCCTAATTTTATAAGTCATAACTTCGTAATACTTGGTATTTCCTTTTCAATGGAATATACAAGTTAATTAAAAAAAAAAGCAGAAGTGGGATCTCAAATTTGACGTACTATGAAATTATTCTTTGACAAAAACGTCGAAACGCTTCGCTGATAACTTTGCCATATTAAAAATAGAATAAAATATAAAAACTTGCAAAGAGCAAGTTCCAAAATAATCTAATTTATCAACATAGAATCGATTGTTCCGGAAAGTTGCGTAAGTTCTGGTAACTTGAATATGATTTAATATAGCAGTCAACAATATTTAAAAAGTTCAAGGTAATTTGGGAAACGTTCAAAATATAATAAAGTGGTATATTAAAAAACTTTAAGTAAACAATTTATTGTTGAAAACTGATGTAGCTAATTAAATCTGAAAGAAGTTTTCTTTCCTTTTCATGACGATGGGTGCGTGACTTCCAATACTCCCACGTTTAAGTAACAAAATTAATTCAAACATTTTGGTATGGTGGTTTGAAAAATAATAAATTGTCTGCTTTACTGTTAGAAAGGTTTCAAAAATCTCCTTGAAATGAAAATCTGAAGATAAATCTTTATTTTCTCAAAACATGGATTTTATGAAGAAACGACCGCAAACGTTTTGATCGAGTAGTTGGGTAAAGAAGCTTTGTTTCTGATAAGAACGATCTCATTGTTGGTTCAAAAGCTACAATTACAAACTCAAGTAGTCTGTTCAAACAAAACCCAGATTTGGTGATAAATGGCACATTGTTTGGAAAAATTTTGCGGTCAAGCAGACATAAAAGGTCAGTTTTTCGAAACAAAGAAAAACTTTAGAAATTCCGTTACTAAATTTTACCATTGAAAGCTTTATTAGTAAATTCTATTGTGTCGACGTGCATAGTTCTAGTTAGCCTTAAATAAACTATTTCCCGAACATGCAATTAATCAAAATCATAAAATGTCTCGGGCAACATTAAATAAAATTAATGGTCTATTTAAATCAGCGATTCTAAACCTTTTCCAATCTTTTCAAAACTATGTGTCTGGAAGCTTTCTAAGCTTCCGATGAAATAAATTTTGATGGTGGGTAATGGAAATGTTGACTTGTTAATTTTTCAGGATTCTTTGCGAAAATTTAAATTTCGACATTTTTCAAACTAAAGTAAGACACGACCTGGATTGGGGAAGCAAATGTAAACTAGTACCAAGCAATAAAGTTTACGACTGGTATGGAAAAAACGGTCAAGCACGTGTTAAGCGATGACGTAAATTTTTAGTGAAATCGGATTTCCTGAGTGGAAACCTAATGCAAATCGATAAGTTTTACAATTTACCAACTGAAGCAGTCGGCACGAAAAAACCGAAACTCAGATCTTATGATAAGAATCTCGTCAATGAACAAATTAAAGAGCATTTGTTGAGGACGTTGGCCAACAGTCAGAAACCCCATTACTTACTGAAAGTTGCTTATGTAGACAAAAATTTCAGAAAAACGCCTTCATCAGTTACCTAATGAAAAATCAATTTAATAAAATCGAACAATCTATATTAGTAAAATGATAACGTAATTTAGTCGTATCTGTACAATTAGGTACGTGCCTATTAAATAATTAAATTAGTCATTTGTACCACGAAAGTAGAAAATCACAAATATATCCGGAATGACCCCTAGGATATTTCTAGGAAGAATTAATAATAATATGTACAAAAAAGCGAAGAAAGGTTGTTGCGTGATAAATGAAAGATCGAAGTCAGTCTTGGCGGCGCCGTTACCTGTACGTAAACGTATACGATTGATACGCCGCGACGCAGACGGCCAATAAAAGTCGATCCAATGATAACATCATCGCTAGATACCCAAATTTGAATTGTAACAATTAACTCCAAGTTTTATGGGTCAATCAATCTATCTCTATGAAGAATTTCCAAAAACGATAACATCAAATAGTAACGAATTAACAATTTTTTGATGTTATTTATTTTGTACCCTTGTAAATAATTTATTAATATACAAAGAAACTTACTTGTTTTCCTCGAAACATCGAGGTTTTGACATTTTAAGCTTTGTAAGTTTTCAGTTTAATATCCTGTAACAAAATCAAGGATTAAAATATAAGCCTATCAAAATTTAACATTTTATGTTTGATGCCTTTTCTAAATGTCATTAAATGTTACAGCTTAATCTAAAAATAATTTGATTATATCGATATAGCTATTATACCATTTTATTCAAAAGTAAGTTCAGGCTTAATCAAAAGTTCAATGCTTACTGCATTTTCTTGTAAGAAAAATATTTTTTAAAACGAATTTGTATGTAAGTTTTAGAAGTTAAAAAATCTGTTGCGCTACCGACATAGTCGATACTCCTCGACCCCAAATTTTCCTATTATTCATAGGTCAAAAACGGCGTCTGGTAAAATAAACTTTCCATAGAAGTGCTCATGCAGGCATAATACATCAAAAATGTGTTTTCTACAATTTAAATTATAGACATAGAAGATTTAATTAGTACTTACATAAAATCATAAAACACAACATTAACTTTTTCCTCACAAAAGTCAAATGAGTCTATCAAAAGAACACCTCCAACCCATTAAACAACAAGCAAATTAAATAATTATTAAAAATTAAAGTCGCACGCACCACGACACTTTTTACAGGCGTAATACTGCCACTTGTGTAAGAGAAAAAATGGGAAGTGACGCTGACGGTGCCGGCGCGACGCCGTCTAACCCGCGCACCCCCGACCTACTATTGATTTTTCGATTTTCCACAGCCTCATAGCGCATTGAAAAGAGTCGCATCAGAACGCTGGGCGATAGTCAAATAAAATTTTTCTACACTTCTTTTTCACCTATCAATTACTTCACCATAAAAGAACACCCGAGAACAAATCGGGAAAATATAAACAACCCAGTTTAATCCAAGTTATGAATTTCCAATAAATTCAAATATATTCTTTCATTCCTTGCCAACGCACTTTATTGGAAATCTGTTATCTTCAATTATTATTATTAAACCACAATAACAGCACTAAATCAAATTGCTCTATCTACAGGCACATCGCCATTGATTGCATTCAAATACCAATCGATTCCACTTGTACGTTAATCACGTCAATTATCCCTGAAGGAAGTTGATCATCACATAAAAATTCCGTTAATAGCCAACGTAAATTGTCTGCTTTTAAATTAAATCATAAAATCGATTGGTAAAAAAAATCGTACACCATCACAGATATTTCGGTAGACAAAAAAATGTCCCAATTAAAGGTTACATTTCACAATCAATTTCAAAGTTCATAACCCTAAGGTAAATAAACTAAACCTAATGTCTAACCTACAATAAGCCTTTAAGAAAAATCGATCAGATTTTTTTGTGACTATATTCTTCTTGATGAAATTTGACCTACATCCCATTCCGTGCAGATAGTGTGTTCTGTTAAAATTTCCTCACAAATACTTTTGGTCTGTGGATTTTACTTCGGGTTTCCAATAAGCACAATACACATTATTTGAACGATTACCACAAAATTTACAAAATACTTCAGCTTCCAAAATCCATTTCCCGATTCTCAACTCAAAATGAAACTTCAGGAAAATGCAAATAAATTTACGAGGAAACCAGTAATACACTTATTTTAGAGAAAAACGACAAAACGTCGATTGAAGTTTATAACAATAAGGAAACAGAATATTAAAAAAAATCTAATTTATAGGCCTGAAAGAACAAAGTAAAAACTTAAATTTTTACCGCGATCGCGATCTGTTGCTCTGTCTTTTATCTCAAAATTATGTCATCGGATAAAATTCCAAAAGTTGGTTAACAGTATTGTGTCCTTTTGATCTGAAATAAAATATAAAATAGACTAAAAGCTAATTTCGACGCTGAAAATTTCCTAACAATAAAACTTTCCTTTTACCCCAGATTTAACCCAGTCTTACGTCATGATTTTTTTTAAAGAAAACTCAATTTATGACATAATAGTTTTGCTTATTGTATCAATGCTATTATTTCATTATAAATCAGAGGGAGTTATAATATTAAAATATTGAGAAAATTTTTTTCCAAAAATTTACTGGGGTCTTTCACCCTAGAATACCCAGGGTTCCTTCACAGGGTCAATTTGACCCCAATTGGGGTCATTATATCATTAATGTATACATATTTATTCAGAATGAGAATTTCATTATTTGCTTATAAAAACAAACTAATATTTCTTTAGTAAATCGCTTTTGAAAATATTAAGGCGTACACGACATTTTAATAATTCGGTTTCAAAATAATTTATTATATATAGTACATAATTGAAATAACAAGTAAATAAATTCAATTTATTTTATAATTTAGAAGCAATGAGAATAACTGATTTGTATTCGTCTTGATGAAACTTTGCATAAGCATTCTTATGATTCATAAAAATTTGTAGTTTGTTAATTGATTGAAATCTGTTTAGTAATAGAGCAATTAAATTTAAACCCAAAAATAGCCTCTCGACGGGTTACAAATACGGGTAACTTTTGGTTTAAATGAGCAGGTTACATTTACACCGCTGGATATTATTGTAAGGGATGCGCTTACCAAATTAACTAATTCGTTTATTATATCTTCTTATTAATAAAGCACCACTTTGTGTATCTATCCATTCAGCTGTTGGCAAAACAACTCGCATTTGTTCAGTTTTTAGTTATCAACTTAAAAAGGTAGAAAAGCTAGGCCGCATGACCAAATGTTCTAATATAAAAGCAAAAGTTTTCATGCACTTATGTTATTATGCAACTGAAAAATTTCAAAGTCAATTTATTACTAATCATAACGACGTCCTTGGCTTTTAAATGGTTCTGCTGTGAACATGGATTGCTTCATTTAGTAGAGTTTTAACACAAATTAAAAATTTGCATAGTAAAAGCTGTGCAAATTGTGAAGCCCTGAAATATAACTAAAAATATCGAAGTTTTTAGATTTAAAAAAATTACTTCGTTTTTTAATAATTATGAGCTTAATTTTAAAAATTTTCAATAATTTATTAAATTAAAAGTTTATAAATCGGTTCTTTACGTATTAGCAAACTTTTGTGCTTGCGGCTTAATTCTTACGACTAGCTTCCGTTGCGGCTGAAATATTCCTAATATATTGCATTAAAATTT
Source organism: Podabrus alpinus (assembly GCA_932274525.1). Taxonomy (NCBI): domain Eukaryota; kingdom Metazoa; phylum Arthropoda; class Insecta; order Coleoptera; family Cantharidae; genus Podabrus; species Podabrus alpinus. The sequence goes on along the minus strand of OW026457.1, from coordinate 57,114,063 downwards.
TATGCTAGTCGACCTTCAAATAATCCCTTTTTGTCCCCAATTTATAAAAAAGTATCCTCTATAACCACTGCTACAATATTAATGGCTTACTTTTGCCTTGTGTATATTTGGTTATCTAGAATGAGTAATGTGACACTTCGTTCAATATAAATGGAAGGAAAGATGATGCAATCATCTATATTTCAATCACTCTTTTTGCTTAATCCCGACGATTGTTATACATCACTAGACTGTCTCTATATTCTGGTAATCGTTCAATGCATTCTTCATGTTGACACTCAACATCTTCATTTGAGCATAAATTATATGCTGTCGAAAATTGTCTTCTAACTGGTTATAGTCTTGAATTGGTGTTTCGTTAAAAAGGCAAATTGTCTTTAAACCTATCCTAGATGATATATTTTTTGTATACTAACATTGCTTTTTATATATTATGTTCGGTTTTTGAACGTCTTGCGACATTGTCCGTTTCCCTGTCGGTGCTCGTTGGGTGTTGAACCACGGGTTTTGATTACAAAACGACGGGTATAGACTATTTTTACACCGTCCATTTTGATCAGGGAATTGTTTAGCCATATATAGGGTGTTTTTTTAAGCTGCATAAGAACTTCTAATTGAAATAAACCATTAAAAAATTGATGGAATGTTTTTTAAATTATTTTTTTATGAAAGTAAATTTAATGCCATTTATGATTTGAAAATGATTTCCGGCATGTGACCACCACAACTAATCGTTACGAAACGCATCCGATCAGTCCAATTTTTAACCACTTTCCAATATTTCTGGCCTTATTTCATAAATGGCTTTCTGAATATTGACCTCCAATGCTTACAGAGTTGTTGGTTTGTTAGCATAAACATAAACCATGGATTTAACATACCCCCAAAGAAAATAATCTGGAGGCGTCAAATCACACGATCTTGGAGGCCAATTGATAGGACCATCTCTTGAAATAATGTTGTCACCAAATTGTCCTTTTAATAAATCGATGGTTTCGGTGGGTGTGTGGGAAGTAGCAACATCCTGTTGGAACCATAAGTTGTCGATGTTTAACTCTTGGATTTTTGGAAACAAAAATGTATTAAGCATGCGTCGATATGTCCACCATTCATCGTAACAGTAGCTCCTTCCTCATATCGAAAGAAATATGGACCGATGATGCCGTTGGCGTGTATTCCACACCAAACAGTCAATTTCAATGGATGCAATGGAGTCTCAAGTGCATGTTCTGGATTGGTCTCAGTCTATATACAGCGATTTTGCTTGTTCACATACCCATTCAACCATAAATGTGCCTCGTCACTGAACAAAATTTGGTGGTAAAAAAATGGAGCCACTTCCAATTGGTTGTGAGCCCAATCTGAGAACGCACGACGCAATCGATGATCATTAGGGTTCAATTCTTGAACCAACTGGATCTTGTAAGGATGTAAACCAAGATATTGATGTAATATTTTCCATGTAGTGGATGGACAGAGCCCAAGTTGTTGAGCACGATGGCGAATTGAAATGTTTGGGTTCTCTTGCACACTTTCACTCACAGAAGCGATAGTTTCTTCGGTACGCACATTTCTTTGTCTTGTCGATGGTCTTACATCATGCAATGAAGAAGCGGTACGAAATTTATCCATCACCGCACCAATAGCCTGCTGAGAAGGTCGATTATGTAGACCATAAAATGGGTGAAGAGCTCTATAAGTTTCCCAAACGGAACTCTGACTTTGAAAATAAATTTCCACAATTTGGTAGCGTTGTTCAAGTGTTAATTTATTCTTGATTAAATTGCAAACCTTTCTGAACACAAATGTCAAAGAACTGTCACTTTGACAAACTTCATTCAAAAGTTATCCCTATTGAAAGATCTCAAGCAGCTTAAAAAAACACCCTATATAATGTTGCCTGGTGCCAACAGATAGGCATTTGACGAGCTAAAACTCCCTTTATAGATAGCACCTCACAGGATTTAAACCCGATGTGAATCTTAACATGAAAAGCTAACCGCTTAGCCGTTCGCTCACCTTGCTTTGTCAAGACGTATTTGAATGAAAATTGCTACTGCCGACTTTTGAATGAAAAGAAGACCGTCCGTTCCTTTTTGTTAATTAATATAATTCAGACATGTTTTCAAACTATTTTCTATATCTTGATTTCCTCTTTCAACAGAACTTTGACATGGCAGTGGCTAGGTTTTCCATGTACCAGTTCAGATTCAGACCTTAATGAGGTCAGTTCTGCAATAATTTTATTTAATAATTCCCAGAAGAAAATATGAAATGAATGGCGCTTCAAACATAGAGAAATTGCCAATAAGAGTATAGTATATGCGACTTCTCTCGCACTTTTTCATGAAAGTGCCATTTTTAATTATCAACAAATTTACTTAAACAATTTTGATAGACCGTGATGAACTTTTTATCAGTATCATGTTGTAACTGCATGTTAATCAAATCAACTTGACAACTACTGTTCCCTTGGTTCTGTAAATTTGACTTTATAACCAAACCTTTTTTTTTTATTCGCTCCTTCTGGCAACCTGCGCATTTAAAAAAAAACTAATTTATTATATCCTTTTAATATTTGAACATTCTTTTGAAAGTCTCATGTATGTCTCTTTCCGTGACCGACAGGCAAATGAAAATAGTAAATTTCGTCAAATATCTGGTGGAGTAATAGTTAAAGTACGATAATAATGTACATCGTTATTTGATGATTTGCAGTAGGTACCTACTTAATCTTTTATATGCGGTGATGATGTAATGTAAATTATTGATCGTAATCGTTCTTGGGTTAATAAAATCTGATTTAGAGTCGGTAATCGGATGAAATTCAAGTTTTGCCTGATAGCCGTTTATCAACGCTAATTTTTCCTGAAATCAGGATTTACCTGGAACAAAATAAAGTTTATTCTAGATCACATGATATCTTCCCTAAAATTGAGAACCTTGTAACTTGAATTATTTGGTTTTTTCCGTGTAAGCGCGATGCCTTTTTTAAGGGTTTTTATTGTGACAATGTTTTATAATTGTAGGTTTTCAAAATATATTTTCAAATTGGCTGATGTTAATTTACTTTTAACAGATAATATACTAAACGTTGGTATGTATTATGCTCGCTGTACACTCTCGCCGAGATATGGCGAGAGCAGGAGTGTAGATGGGAGCTCCTCGCTAGCTCTCCATCTCGAGTCGGTATTTTGGGTCCGTATCAAAGGGTCTCGCCTGACCTGCGAATGTGTACCTGTACACTCTCGCATCCCTCAGTCTCATTTGTGCCTTATTTTCCTTATTTCACCATTGTTTTCTTCATAACAATATTTATTATTTTTATTAAATTATTAACAATATTTTTATTAATTTTTAAAAATAATTTAAAAAATAATTTTTAATAATTTTATTAAATATTAACAATATTTGTGCATAATAATATTTATAGTAACTGATGGCACATAGAGCAACAGCAGCAGCAAGTTCAATGTCTTCAAATTTTCTCCCCTGAGTTCACAATTACAACTGAACTAGGCGAGAGCAGGTGAGGGTGTACATGGTCGCACTCGGCCACAGGCCTCCCGCTGAGACATTCGCCGAGACATTCGGACGAGAGCACCCGGGCGAGAGTGTACAGCCGGCATTACAATATTTTTGAAACTAGTGCAATGGATGAAAATTCATTTTGCCAGAATACTAGAACAAAGTTTGTGGAACTTTAACAATTAAAACTTCAACTATTATTAATAATTATAGCGTAAGTCACTTTATGTAGTATGCATAATATGTTTGTATATACTTTATATGGAAAGTATCTCCGAGTAGTTCATTTTTTATTGACCAAAGTGGAAGGTCGGTGGCCGATTGTATTATGGAATTGTAAAATTTATTATTATAAAGTAGAAACATTAATTTGAAGATATGTTCTTAAAACTTAAGGGTGAAGCAGAATGGACGCCGGTGAACGGAATCAAATGTCATATTTAAGTTGAAATGCATGTAAATAGGTTACTGTGCACACAATTTACGATGTTGAACGTTGCACAATGTAAGAAGTTGATAACCTTTCTACTTTGACGCCACTTACCGTTGACCAACTTCTTGCATTGTGTAACGTTCAACATTGCACATTGTGTGCACGGTAACCTATTTACACGCTTTTCAAGTTAAATTTGACATTTGCCGCCGTTCAACAGGGTCCATTCCGCTTCATCCTTAATAAGTATTAAAATATTAAATCTGTGGTTGGTTAATTTTTTTAAAAACTTAAAAGTCATTGTCATTGTGTGCTATAATAATCTCGCAAGAGTCCTGAGTTAAACATTTTTATAAACTTGCGAGCCTCTTTTGTTAAAGTCATAAAATAACCTTCATTTATAGGATGATAAACTTACCTGAAGATCAAAAGGATATTTGAATTTCTGTCAAGACCAAGAGATTATTGAAACGGTTACAATAAATTACCAGCGATATTTAATTAAATGCCATACTTTCTTGAGTGAAATACGCCACTATGTCCCTAAACCAAGCAAAAGGTCTAATGGCAACATTGAACCCCAATCGAAGATGAAGAAGTCAAAGGGGGCACAATAATTCAAGATAACTTTATATTTCGATCGTTCAACTCACCGTCACCTATACCACTCCTGCGCGGGCTTTAGCCTCTGATTACCAATGATAATCTGAAACTCAGTCTTCCTAAGATATTTACAAACGTCCCCAGGTTCATTTTCAATCGTCAACTACACACTAACAAAGATACTGACTACCAAATAAATCAGTTCCAAATTATGTCTACTATACAAACTGACTCCAATTTGAAAACTATTGGTTACTTGATCGGGAAAGTGGCAAAACAGGAGTTGAGTAAATACAAGTGTAGCGGTCCTTAAGTTCCGCGCTACATAAACTAATCGCCTTGGCAGCGCAGTTGTTTGAGCGCGCGTATTTACAGCTAATACGCCTGGGTTCAAATCCAAGTTGAGGAATATATTTTTCAGCATACCATCTTGCTAAACAACCTCGAAGACTTTATCCAATGCAAAATAAACCAAATGTATATATCCTCTTTTTCCATCAAAGAGCGAAGTTACAAATTACATAAAACGAATCAGTTTTTATTTTCAGATCAGGTCAGACAGGGACAAACAATTCCTCAATTGGACGTAGTTATACAGAAACGATCCATCCCACAAAAGGTAAAAAAACATAGTTTTATTCGCCTTTGCATACATTACATCAAAATTTGTATTATGGTAAAACGATCAAATATTATTGCCGATATTATTTCCCCAAACGCTTATGCACACCATTACTCAAAACTTTACTTATGTGGGTTGAATCGTTTCTGCATAACTACGTCCAATCGTATCAACCTTAGTTGCGAACTGAACATTTACAAGAGGGCAAGAGGACTACCTGGATCCGAAATGTATGATCGATATCAATTGATTTGACTACATAATTGAATTTCAACAATTTTACAAGCGACCATTTTGATTTTTAGCTTTAGAAAGGAAGCGATGATAAGCACGCATGGTACATATTCAAGGATAAAATAATTTTGACTCGTTATTGGAAGATGAGAAGCCGGTTGACTCAAAATGGAGCCGTAATATTACGGTTTTTATACCATAGCAAATAAAAATGCAAAGGCAGGAATTCTTTCCAAAGTTGTTAGAATAAGTATAATTGAAAAACATCAAATTTTAAAAGTATAAATGAAGTTTAACGCGTAGTGCTGGGGGGGGGGGGACTGCAGTAGAAGATATTAGCGAACATTTGTTAAAATCGCCTGATGACCTCCAATTGCCAAAAGTGGAAACGTCTTTGATTTAATTAAAGTTTAGACTTGTTTGTTGAATGTAAGAAGTAATTTACCAAAACGATATGTTAAACCCTAGGTCGTTGAAAGTTTCAATTTAAACAGAAAACTATTTCCTATATATTATGATTAAACTAGCGAAATCCTTGATTTTGGGAACGTAGTTACGGGTTTCCTTCTTTATTGATTTATGTACTTTTATTCGGGTAACGCTAATTATCGTATTTTATTTTACAAGTGTTTTTATTTAATAATATATATATAAATATGCTCAAGTACAATAGCACAACTCAATAATCAAAATCAATAAAAACAAGCTGAAGGTAAATAATTTAGAAAAATATTTTATTTCGTTTTTTTTTATATAATAAGTTTTGTTTCTGCTACAAGGTACAACACCATATCATTTAAGATACAAAACAAAGTTGCAACAGAGAAAAGAATCAAGAGCCAAGATAATGCGTCCTCGGGTTTTATCAATGTATTTTGCTCTTCTAATAATTCATTTGATGTTTGTGCTTCTTTTAGACAATTTTTTATACCATCCAAATTCTTTGTAGGTTCTACCATTTCTTAGTTGTTCAATACTGAGATATGACGAAGTAGAATACCAGATACCAGGAACGTTCAACTGTTGGGAAACAATGACTGTGGAGTGCGCTATTTCACATCAGCAAAACGACTATTTGGAAGAAACAATTCATTATATTATTTTTTATGTTCTAAATACTACAGGGAATTTCTTTATATATCCGTCTTATGCCTGTATCAGTATTTAACGCACGTGGGTCATTCCATCTCAAATCAATTGAAAAATAGGCAAAATTGACTCGACCCCCACCAAATTTGACGAAACTTGGTACACACCATCTTAGTAAGAAATAAAAAATACAATTTTAAGGATTTGACCAAAAAGACATTTGTTTCCTTGTTTTAGTCTTTCAAAAAGTCAAAAACTTGGTATGTAGACTTGTAGGAAAACGACTGTAACTTCATCCACAGTGGTCTAAATTTAAAAATAAAAAATGTTCTGGAAAGGTAAATGAACGCCCTATTCAAATATTCAACAACATTTTATTTTTTCAACCCCAAACTGGATTAATTTTCTAATATTAACCCTATTTCAACCCCTATTTCTAAAACGGTTATTTTATTTTGTTCATTTTTTAACTATTTTTTTGTGCAATTGTGCTGAGCATGCATACCAAATTTGATCATGGGGGATCAGCATGGGTTCGGTTACTAAAAATAAATTAAGTATAGCGAGAAACAGACAAAAATCAGTTTTTCGCCGATTTCTCAAGTTTCTTTGAACTTTATGACAAAATAGTTTAATATAAAATTAAAGATAATACAATTCTCTACAAAAAAACTTCTATACATATTTTTCGTCAGATTCGTATTAACATAGCAATAACCGCTCAAAGTATAGATAAGTTGCGCGACCACCGTTTTAGTTATTTAAAATGATCGGAATCGATTTTCAATTAATTGTATAGATTTTCATCATAAATATTTATTATCTGAATGTAAGTTTACCACATCATCTATAATTTTGATAAAAATTTTAGCATAATACAACACAGCAGTTAAATCAAAAATACGTTATTTGATTTTTTTTGTGAACTTAATTTGTTTTATAGCATTAAAAGCGGGTGTAGGCCAGCTCGGCAAATGGTCAGATATTTAATCCGGGTCCAAATTTTCTACCTGGAAATACATAGACCAACTCGGCAAAGTAATAAATTTTGGCTTGGCCAGAACTGTGAGCATCAAAAAATCTACCCTCCGATGCTCCGCATCTCCGGGCGGTTTTTCGTGCACCGAGCCGCTACGCGGCGGGCGCTAAACATACGAGAGGCGCGACAGATCAAGGAAACCGGGATAAATGCAACCGGGATGTGAGAGATCCTCGAAATAGCATTATTCAGCGCGTTTGACGAGCTGACCCAAAATTAAAACGGCCTCTGGTTTTCATTTGCCCAGTTGACCGGTAGGATTAACCTATCCCTTGTACCTTCTGCCGAGTTGACCTCCTCCGTTAAAGGCACCGTGGATGAAGTTACAGTCGTTTTCCTATAAGTCTACGGGAGGTTGTAGACTGCGCCCGATGGTTAAAGGGTCTCATAATCTAACATGCAGATTGCGCCGGGTTCGGTTAGGGTTAGTATGTAGATTGCGCCGATGGTCAATTAATAGGTAATCTTTTTGGGTAACGACGGAGTGAAAATCCCATTAGAGGATTAAGGTACTTAATTTATTACAGGAGTACTATACATTATGTGCGATTTTTAATTAGGTTAGTAATTTGACGAGGTTATTTTTAAATAACTGCATTATTTTGATTCTTTCATTATTAAAAACTTTTATAACACAAATTTATAACTACGAGAAATTTGTAATTTCGAGACAATTTGTGCACGATTCTGTTGGTCTATAATTTTTCAATAAAATTTGATTGGTTACAATTTTATATTTGCGGAATATATTTTAATATTTTTTATTTGGTTAGTTATTTGACGAGGCTTTTTTTCATCTTAATTTTTGGGTTGGTATTTCACATTTACTATATAAGTATAAAAATATTTAGTATGTAGTAAAAATTCAAGAACATATTATTATTATTTATTAGCAATGTCAACGATTACAGAAATGTTAAGTGAGCGCGGAAAAACGTTGTTGGTGCGCGATGGGTACAAATTTTACCAGTACATTGAATTAAAGAATGGAGAAATTAAATGGCGCTGCTGCAATCGAAAATGTTCAGCTAATATGTACACCGTGGGAGAAAAAAATCATAGGACAATAACGAAAGATAATTTGGAACATAATCACGAAATGGATGAGCAAAAACTAAAGCGGCAAATTGTTAGTGGTGAAGCCAAACGAAAAGCGATTGAAGATACTTCGCTAAGACCTTCTGACATTCTTATGGGCGCCATCGCTAAAACGAAAGTTTCTCGGGTTGATATTGATCGCCGTGATGCTGAGATGATCTCTAGAGCTATATATGACGTAAGGCGAAAAGAACAGCCACCATTACTAACCTCTATAATGGATGTTCATTCCGCGTTGGACTCTATAGTAGTTAACACAGAGAATGGCGAAAATTTTCTTATGGTTAACGACAAGGAAAACAATTTGATTATATTTTCCTGTCTGACTAACTTAAGATGTTTGTGCTCTTCAGAGAACATTTTCATGGATGGTACTTTTGATTACTGCACTAAATTCTTCTATCAATTCTTTACCATTCATGGGTATAAAAATGGATATTACATTCCACTTGCATTCTGTCTTTTGAAAGATAAAAAACTGCTCACTTACCAACACTGTCTACAAACGTTAGTAGACATTTGTTCTCGAAATAATTTACTTTTTGAACCGAAAACCGTTACTGTCGATTTTGAAGTTGCTATTCATGCGAGCATTAAACATGTTTGGGAAAATGTGGAACTTATTGGGTGTAGATTCCATTTAAGCCAGGCGTGGTTTAGAAAAATACAAAAATTAGGCTTGGTCACGGAATATCGAGATGAACTTTCCGAAATTGGTAAATGGTTGCGCTTCTCATTTGGGTTACAATATTTGCCTCCACACGAAATTGATGCTGCTTTTAGTGAGGATTTAATAGCGATATTGCCAGACGATGAACGACTGAACAGGTATACCGACTACATATTTCAAAATTATATCGATGCAAACTCACTTTTTCCACCAAAGCTCTGGGCGGCACACACAGCGAGTATGTGCCGGACAACAAATGCGTGCGAGTCGTTTCATAACGTATTTAGTTCACATTTTTATAGCCCCCACCCAGCGATTTACACCTTTTTGGAGAAATTGAAAATGATGCAAATTAAGACATATATATCACCATAAACAGTTTAGGTACGGCTAAGATGCAAAATACCGATGCAATCAGTAAAAAAGCTAAACTACAGCATTTGATCGACTTGTATTCTAGCAAAACAATGTCACGGTTGGAATTTATAAAAAGTATTTGCAATAAGTATTGTCACATTAATGATAATTAGGTACCGTAATTTAATTTTTTTATTTTTTATTAATATTTAATAAACTGATTTACAATAATAACCCCATTATGCCTTGGTAATACTTTGTAATCCCTCAGTACACCATCGGCGCAATCTGTATGTTACCCTTAATGACCATCGGCGCAATCTACAGGTTGCCCATGGTCATTTACCCAAAAAAAAGGATTAATTTCTGACCATCGGCGCAGTCTACATATGTCCAAGTCTACATACCAAGTTTTTGACTTTTTGAAAGACTAAAACAAGGAAACAAATGCCTTTTTGGACAAATCCTGAAATTTGTATTTTTTATTTCTTACTAAGATGGTGTGTACCAAGTTTGGTCAAATTTGGTGGGGGTCGAGTAAATTCTTTAGTTGATTTGAGATGGAATGACCCACGTGCATAATTTGCAGGAAAAAATAACTTATTTTTACATCCTCTACTACAAATAGTAAGTCTAAAAAAGTATAGGTAGTTATTAATTTGATTTTGTAATTCACAAAAAAAATTCGCTGTAAATCGTATCTTGAAATCTTCTCTATTTCCAGAGATATGAAGCAAATAAAATTAAAATAAACACCCTGTATCTCGGAAATGCAGATTTAAATTTTCTGTAAGATATAATTTATAATAGTCCTAATTCGATGTATCAAAATGGGTGTGGTAATTTAAGATTCTCTTGTTGAAATGATAAGGGCGAAATAAAATTTCAATAAATGTTTTATGGAATCACTCCTAAATTCTTTTTTTTTTGTTATTTTTCTGATCTTTCAGTTAGCATCGTTTTTAAATAAACTCACAGTATACTCGTAATATGCGTGTCATAATTGAAAAGTAAAATTCAAATAATTGTTAACGAGAAAAACAAATAAATAGATATTAATGTTATTAGTTACCGGAGAGGAGAATATACATAAAGTGGTTAGAGAGCACTCTATCCTACAGTAATATCCAGAAATAATAGACCCTGAACAACATCAACAAGAAAATAACAAGTGCAATTTATTATTCAGTACCGACTCAATTATATTGACTATAGGGACCTGCAGATAAGACAGACGCCGTCTGGTGGCATATTTTGGGAGCTGTGCGGGATAGTAAAAGTCAAAATTATTTGGCAAAAAAAATATTTTTTTAAATTCATAATTTGGCATTAATTTGTGGTGTGTTTGCGCCACAAATTGCCAATAGACGCACTAAGGCCCAGTTGTTCAGTTCTCAGGTTATCTTCAACCCAGATTAATTGCCACGTATGCAATTCTTGAAACAATTATTTCTATAGAAATTAAACTAGGTTTAAAGATAACCTGAGACTGAACAACTGGGCCTTAACTTCTAGGCTGTGATCGTCTAATTTTCTTATGTTTAATTTCAATTTTACGATCAGTCCAAGTCTTATTGCCTCCGCATTGGATCCTGCGTTAAAATTTAAATAAAGTTAGTGCATTTTCTAGTCTACTACCTGATGTGGACCCAGTTTTTCTTTGGAAGATAAGAAAAACGTCTGATATCATACTTTATTAGCACAGTAGATGAGGAAAGGTCAATCTCAAAAAACAATAATATCAGAGATATGTGCAAGCTATTGAATGTATTGGATAAGAAAAAAACAAAAATGAAAAGAACAAAAAAGACAGAGCGAAGAAAAATAGCACGAATGGAATGCAGCAGGGGCCAAAAAAATCAATGAAACGCATGACGCAAACAAAGAAGTGTTGAAAGATTGCTAACAAGATCTAGGCGACATTAGCAAATTCAAGGGGTTGACACCCAGATTCCAGTCATGCATGGCTTAGTAATGACCGACGTTGAAGGAGAAACATTCGAAACGCAATTCCGCCCGAACAGAGATGATGTGTACGACGATCACATCGACAAAGAAGTACGTGAGAGAATGAACACCTCCTGACCCCAACCAAAACTTGTAGGAAATCTCCAACGCCATCAATAAGACAAAACAACTCAAGGCTCCAAGCTTCCAAAGAAATCCATCACAGGCATCATAACCGCAACATTAAGACTAAAGTATTTCCCGGACAGATGGAACATAGCCGACGTGGTTGGCCTATTATATGTAAGCCTGGGTAATCAAAAACTTTTCCACATAACTATGGGCCTATTAGTTTTTTGCCTACAATAGGAAAAACACCGAATAGAATCAATCAAGCCGTCAAGGACAACGAAATTCTCCAGGACGAACAATTTTGTTTCCGACCCGGTCACTCCATCACTCATCAGGTGTTTGGGGATTAAACAGATCACCTTGGCTTATAACAAGAAGCAGTTAACGGGAGCCATCTTTCTATGCGTCCCGAAAGCCTTCAAAATGTTTCAGAATAACATTCAGTCAGGACTCGTTCACCATAGGGCCCGGTTGTATAATAGAGGTTCAACATCGAGTAAGGGTTAACTCAGGGATTTGTGGTGTATTAACCAATCAAATAGCAGCAATCCCTAGGTTAACTCTTACTCCAAAATTAGCCTCTGTTATACAACCGGCCCTTAATGCCTCCTGCCCCAAAAATGGGAAATTCTAGATCAAGATCGAAGGCACCTGCTCCAGCATCAGGAGCACAGCAGGCGTTCCGCAAGGGTTACTACTGTCGGCCACCCTATTCAACATATTATATAAGGTGACGCCGGGTATCATTGACACATCTTTAGAAAAAAATTTTCTCGCGCATTATCATCAATAGAAATTTGCACACGTAGATTTAGTTAAATGAGTATGTTGTGCGTATATATTGAATGTCAATTTCCACATTGAATTTTCATTGCTACGATTTTTTTTAAAAGCCTGCGAAGTGTCAATGTTGCCCTCACGTCGGGTAACATTGGCACTCTATGTAAAGTGCTTTAGATGTTAATGTTTATCAATGGGAGTGTATCATTAACATAAAATACGATGTAAAAATACAATATTTAATTTACTAAAAAATATTAAGGATATTTTCAGTTTTCAAACAAGTAAAATTGGTTTTGAAAACATGCATTCCCCGACGAATGGTTGGTTCTGGGAGTATCCTTACAACGTCTTTAAGCATAATTGTTGCCTCATCTGCTACATTTGGGCAAACAAAATCCTTTTTCTGCCTTCGTAAAAATGTTACTGTTACTTCACGATCTTTTACAGCTATTTCTGTCACTTTTCCAATATAATGATACACTTCATTTTTAGACACACGATGGTTATCTACTGCAAATTTTACAAGAACCCAAGAATTTACCAAAATCATGTTGACATCGATCTGTACTGGGTGGGTCCACCCAGTAACCTAAATTACTTTTAAAAACGAAGTTTTATGCACACACGAAAACCTGTTTTACCTGATTTGAAAATTTAAAGGTGTATAGAAACTGATGCTACAGTTATTACTTAAATATTAGATATTCTCAATAGAGGGCACACCATACTCAACTTATTAAAACCTGTACAGTTACATTCTATTTGATAATAAAGACGCTTGGCGGTTTATTTAAAAATGTGTCAATGTTAGCCCTATGTCAATGTTACCCGGCGTTACCTTACAACGACATATTAAAAACAAGTGAAACCAACCTTTCAGTCAACGCAAACGTATTGCAACTTCACAATTTGGTCCTGACGACAATTGAGGTTACAGAACTTACAGGTTACATTTGGTAGAGAATTTTAAGCTAATACATTTTAATATAAATAGTTGTACATGCAAATTACGATGGAGTAACTAATCCCCAATTGGGAGAGAAGTCAACAGATTTTAGAAGACTTGAAGGGGGTTCATTCGGACACTTAAAATTTGATAGTATATTAATACACATGTGGATCAAATTTTAGCTTGCCCGGATTATTTAAAAACTAGCCACTTTTTGCATTCTTGCCAAGATTATTGCTCGAGTTGGAATCCATATTAAAACTGAAATGGAGTCCTCTAAGTCTAATCTGTATACGAGTATATACTGCACAACGTCACACGATTTAAAATGTTTGTTAATGGAATAAATTTAGGTATAACTTATTTGCGACCACTTCTCAAGCAATAAATCAAGTATTTAGACAATTTTAACCCATACTGATGAGTTTTTCCATTACAAAATTAAAAATGTCTGAAGAATCCCAGTTGGTTAATGGAAACGGAGTCTTCTTCTTAAAGTACCGTATCCGCTCAGCAAACGTTGGTTATCAACTTGACCGAAGTCAAGATGACTTAACTATTAGGGAAAGAAATTTAATGGGGTGGCTTCCCGTTGCCTTCCCCATAGCCCACAGATTATTTATATTGGGCTTGAAGATCACAGCAGTATATCCGGCGCGACTAGGTATAGAACCACGGTTTCCCGCTCGCTAGTCGGAGTCGGAAACGGAGTAGGTACAGTATTTTTGTTCCTTTTTTTATTAGAAGTATCAACAGCAATTTTTGACAAGCTCAACAGCAGTCTTTCTATGTTCCAATAATATGTATTGTGCAAAATAGACTGTGGTTTAGTTGAATAAAGTTATACGAGAATAGGAGTGCTGACCACTCTGCAATTTTGGTGTACAAAATGTAGCAAATGCTTGTAATAATTGTATGTAATTCTTTCGATTGTAATTTTGGTGCGTATATTTTTCTTCAGGTCAACGCCCCCGACGAGAATCATCTCCAGAAACCACTTTTAGTTTGACTTTAACTTAACCAAAGCGAATATTTAATTGTTACTTCTATTTATAAAGTCAGAAGGGTTCAAAATACGCCAAAATATACAGAAAATTGGAAGGGCATATCCAGTCAAAGTCCATTAATTGGGGGGGGGGGCAAGTGAAGGTGTGATTTTCAAATTTGTAACAATTAAATACATAATAATATAACATTTATTCAAGAATACCGAGGTCGAAACCGAGGCGGCATTTCCCGGCTGGATGCACAAGCCCTTTGTAATCCCTTAACATAACAATTTGCATGGACCGATGTTATCGACCAAAGGTAATGGTTTTTCAATAGGGACGAAACAATTTTGTATTTTAATACGAACGCACCCTTCAACTTTTTTTATGAACTGGCAATGTCTAAACGTCGGTCAAGGTTTACATTTTTATCATGGCGAAGTTCACGAACAAGCAACGTTTGAAAATTATTAAAAATTATTACCGAAATTCTGAGTCAGTGGTCGCAACTTTAAGAGAGCTTACTCCAATTTTCGGTCGTAATAATCGTCCCACCAGACAGGCTGTGCGTGCTATAGTGGATAAATTCGAGTCAACATATTCACTATTGAATGTTCCTGTACCAGTGAGACAACGCACCGGTCGAAGTACCGAAAATATCGCAGCCGTAAGTGCTTCAGTTCAAAATTAGCCAAATCAGTCGATTCCACGCCGTTCACATGAAGTGGGAATCTCTCAGTCCACATTGTAGCGAATTTTGTGTAAAGATCTTGGCCTACACCCTTACAAGATCAAATTAACTCAAGAACTGAAGCCACTTGATCATTTGAAGCGCCGAAACTTCTCCGATTGGGCTCTGCAGAAGTTTGAATAAAATCCTGAATTTCATCGAAAATTCATCTTCAGCGATGAAGCTCATTTTTAGCTTAATGGCTTTGTCAATAAGCAAAATATGCGTTATTGGACAGTAAGAAATCCACATGTGTTTCAAGAGACTCCATTGCATCCACAAAAAGTAACTGTGGTGTGAATTTCATGCCGGAGGTGATTGGCAGAGCCGTAGCAAGGGTGAGGCTACAGAGGCTTTGCCTCAGGCGCCATCGCAATGGGAGCGCTAAACCTTGACAAAACCCAACAAATAGTAGTTTAAAATTTTCAAAAAGATAAGAATCTTTTGGCGGTGGGGGCATATATTCAAATTTGACTGAATTCGAAAATTTGACCACGATTTTATTTGCAACATCACCTAAAATTTCCTGTCGGCCTTTTCCGCAAATGGGGATTTTAATCCTCTACAGTAGTTTTTCGTCTATAACTCGCTTACTTTCATTTTTAGTGAAAATTATCATCAAATCAAAATTTAAGAATACAAAATTCTCTATAAAACAGATTAACAAAATTTGCTTAATAAATAAATCCTGAAACCTGGCCTTGTAGGGAATTTTCTCCCCTTCAATTTTGGTCCAATGATAAGACAGGGGATTTTAGGAAAGTTGATTCCAACCCTCGCGCTCTTCTTCATTTCCCTTTAACTGATTGGGTAACCGGTAAAAGTATCACGTTATCATCGCGACAGCTATTCAAATATATTTAAATTGATAAGAAAAATTCTTACCGATAAAAATTATCTCCATATTCAGGGAGGGGGGGGGGTATTGCGTTACGTTACCATGGAAACGGTTTTTCTGACATACTATGCGTATTTTATATAAGATCTTCAGAAGTTCCCAACGATAAAAATCGATATTGCATGACCAGGGGGTCTGGGGGGTATTCCATACCCCCCAGGTACACTTGCCATTATTCAGAAGCATCAAAATTTATTATTTTTTGTTTAATCTTTTGCAATTTTTGTTTGTAATCCGGGAGGGGGGGGGCAGCAGATGATATTTTTCATAACTATCCCAGTACCGTTCTTCTTAATACCGAGGGACGTAGAAGTGAAAGTTTTTCTTTCGCAATAAATTAAGTGTACCTGAGGGGTATTCCATACCCCCCAGACCCCCTGGTCCCGGCAGCTTAAATGAGTTCCTGATAAGCATTCATTTGTTTTCATTACTCTAAGCCAACTCCGTAGCAAGGGTGATTGATTGCAATGGGGGCGCTAAACCTCGACAAAACCCAATAAATAACTAATCGTTTGAAATTTTAAAAATGATAAGAATATTTTGGGAAAGGGGGGCACATATATTGAAATTTGCCTCAGGCGTCAGAAGAGCTTGCTACGGCGCTGGTGATTGGACCGGATTTTTCCGTTGATGCAAATGATCGCCATAATAAGGTCAATGGAGTTCGCTATCGTGCCATGTTGGAAGACTATTTTTGGCCAGAATTGGATAGACTTGACATCAATGATATGCGGTTCCAACAAGATGTTGCCACATGCCACACAGCTGGTCAAACAATTAATCTATTGAAGGGAAGATCGGTAATCGTGTAATCTCGTGAAATGGTCCGGTCGAATGGTCGCCTCACTCATGTGATTTAAGGCCGTTGGATTTCTTTTTATGGGGTTACGTTAAGTCGTTGGTTTATGCCAATAAGCCAACAACGTTAGAGGAGCTCGGGAACAATATCGAACACGAAATTGCCAACGTTTCGGCCGATATGTGTGGAAAATTGGCTCCAAAGAATCGATCGCTGCAAACGTGCTCGCGGTAGTCATATGAAGGATATCGAATTGGTATGTCCTTATTGAAAAACCCTTTAGTTAAAGCAATCAACTAATGATGCTAAAAGTACTGATTCAAATCCTGATCTAGCCTAATATGATAAATAGGGTAATAAAAATCACCCCTACCCCCCTCGACTGCGTAATGGCTTTGTTGGGGGTTTGGGCCGAATGGCGTGGTCTAAGGACCACCCATTGGCTGCACCTAGCGCTGGCGGGATACGAACCACGATACTTTTCAGAACTCGGTCATCGAGCGGAAGTTCGTAGTGCCTGCCTTTGGTGGGGCCAGGTGGTGAAGCCGCCTAACAGCTGCGGTCATACCTAGCACTGTCAGCACTACCGGTACCGTGATTGTAAAACTGAACGAATTTAAATTCAATTTTCACCAATAAGAGTTATTTTTTTAAACAAAATTCAAAGTATTCCATAGAGCACGCGATATGAACTTATCGATGTCAATTTTGTTTTTCTCTAATGTCAGTTACAAACATGGTGTTAACTAAAGAGCAACAAATCATAATTTTTAAGCTTTTAAAACAACAATGTAGTTTTGCTATGATACAAAAAAGGTGTAAAGACCAAAATTTTTGTGTTTCGAAAGGTACACTCTCTAACTACAAAAAAAATGGAATCCCAGAACTTAAATCCAAAATTCGGAAGAAAGGCAGCGGAAAGAAGCCAACTCTGACAAATCGACAATTATCGAATTTAAAGAAAATGGCATTAAAAACGAATCCTCCGACACTACAACATATGGCTAATCATTTCAAAACATCTGAATATATCATTCGGTATAATCTAAATAAAAAATTAAACCTGAAATTAATGAAGAAACCAAGGAGATATCATATTTCTGAAGAAACAATTATTAAACGGCACCAGCGCTCACTAGGATTGTATCACTTACTAAATTGTGATAAATGGCAAAAATACATCACTGTCGATGAAGCATGGTTCCATCTAACAAATGCTGATGGCCAACGAAAAGTTCAGTACTTGAGACGTGAGCAATCGGCAAAAGAATTGGACGGATTTACAAAACAGTCCCATCCGAAGGGAGTTATGGTGTTCATGGGAATATCGAATTATGGAACCACAACGCCAATATTTGTTGAGCCTGGTGCTAAAATTAACTCGGAATATTACATTAAGAATTGTTTGAAGCCACTTTTGACTGACGCAAAAAGATTATATCCAGCTGGTGATTGGATATTTCACCAAGACTCGGCACCAGCTCACGCTTCTAAGAAGACTTTAAATTTTCTTGAACAGAACGGTGTATCTTTTATTCATCCGGATATATGGACGCCATCATCACCGGACCTTTCACCCTGTGATTATTTTTTGTGGGGCTATTTAAAATCTCAGTTAAATAAGTCAAAAGTTACAACCCTTAAACAGCTAAAAAAACTAATAAAACGTGAGATAGAAAACATTCCTCTGGAAATGATACAACGATCGCTAAAATCGTGGCCAAAACGTTGTCTTCAAGTGTACAGGAATCAAGGACAACATATTAAATAAAATTATTGAAAGAAAATAAAAATAACTGTGACTTATTAAATTTCAAAATCGTTCAATTTTTCATTCACGGTAGCTGTATGGCTGGTAGCACGTCAAAACGTCGAAAACAAAAACGTCGAAGTCAAAACGTCGAAAACAAAAACGTCGAAAGTCAAAAACGTCGAAAACAATAACGTCGAAAAGCAATAATGTCGAAAAACAAAAACGTCGAAATCAAAAACGTCGAAGTCAAAACGTCGAAAAACAAAAACGTCGAAAACAACAACGTCGAAGCACAATAATTATTAAATAATAAGTCTGGTTTTAAAATTAAAGTATATGATT
This sequence comes from Podabrus alpinus, assembly GCA_932274525.1. NCBI lineage: Eukaryota > Metazoa > Arthropoda > Insecta > Coleoptera > Cantharidae > Podabrus > Podabrus alpinus. The sequence continues at coordinate 57,095,068 of OW026457.1, read as the reverse complement.
GGCTAATATATTTAGCGCTATCTATTACGTAATTGGATAAAAAGTTTTATTACATTTTTTTTAAATTGAATTATATACAAGGGTGGCCAAAAAAAGGTACCTACATTTTAGGGCCGAATTTTTAAAATACATGTATTAGATACACACATTCTAACACACCAAATACTATCCCTAAAAGTCAAACATTTAAACTTACTAGTGAATATGGAATTTATTAAAAGCCAAAAAAACGAAAACCAACTTCTTCATGAAGGTTTTCTCTACAAACGAGAAAGAAGTAATCAAGACAGGACCTACTACAAGTGCGTGGAATACTCGAAATTCAAGTGCAAAGGACGTGTCATCACTGAAGGAGAAGAAGTAGTTCGTGTGTCAGGATCCCATAACCATGTGGTCAACGTGGCACAAATCGAAGCAAAGAAATTTCTTGAAGAAATCAAGCACAATAGTGAAACTATGATTGATACTCCGGCTCAGATTATCTCCACGTCTGTCGATAATCTGCCCTCAGCTGTAGCTGCGGCACTTCCTTCAGTTTCTCTTATGACGAGAACTGTCCAACGCGCAAGAAGAGCGGCTACAGCTCCACTCCCCAACCCTACAAATCTTATAGACTTGACTATCGTTGGAAAGTACCGGGAAACGAAACGAACCGTTTCTCCTCTTTGATAGTGGCCCTTCCGTTGACCGTATCCTCTTCTTTAGTACCCAAAAGAATTTAGATTTAATGAAGGACTGTAACCACTGGTACGCGGATGGAACATTCAAGTCTGCACCCCCATTGTTCGAACAGTTGTTCACCATTCACGCTGTTCAGTACAATAGCGTGATTCCGGCCGTGTTTGCTCTTTTGCCAAATAAACGTCAGGAGACATACGGTAAAGTCCTTGATGTTCTCAAGAACCTCATGCCTGGGCTAACTCCTGATAGCGCCACTCCGGATGGCATCGAGCTTTCAATTCTCTCTTGAGCTGCAACCATGCACCCTTCAATTTGGAAATTTATCGATGTTTTGAAGAAATAACAGGGTATGAACGAGTTCAAAATAGAACAGTATATCAGCGGTCAACAACCACCTCGAAGACGAAAAAAGTATCGCGACGTTGCGGCCAGAATGAAGTCCATATCATAGTACTGTCGTATGGTGAGCGTAACCTGGATGACTATCTGACTGGTATCGCCTATAACTTTCAATTCCAAGACAGTTGATAAAATTATTTTGAACTTTTGCATTTTAAGCAATCTTTATCACTTGTATTATTATTATTAATATTATTTTAAATAGTTTTTGTTTTCGACGTTTTGAATTCGACGTTTTTTATTTCGACGTTTTTGTTTTTCGACATTATTGCTTTTCGACGTTATTGTTTTCGACGTTTTTGACTTTCGACGTTTTTGTTTTCGACGTTTTGACTTCGACTTTTTTGTTTTCGACGTTTTGACATGGAATCGTATGGCTCAGTCAAGGGGATGAGCAACAATGGGCCCGACAAAGTAGCCTAAGTACATGCAAGTTTATACTTGCCCCTCCCCTGAAATACACAATACAACGAAATATAACAATGGCAAGTTATAGCTTCTTATAAAAATTTCAAGTTTATTGTTATTCCATGATTTCACTCATCCTTCTGTAATTAAGATATTTTGCTCAATTGAGATTCCGCACGAGATTTGCTGTCGAGTCGGTAATTTCTACTAAAATTACTTTTAAAGAAATAACTGTGCTCTACACGTTTCATATGGAACTACCACGAGGATGCCAAATAAATTGATTAGTTTTGTACTGGACAACATTATGAATAAGTTAGTGTCAGATTTCTGATCAATTTTAAATTTTTATCTGGCTTAAATTTAAGTAATAAAAGAAATTTGCTACCTTTATTGAAGAATATTCCAAAGTTCCCCCACTTAAAGATTTGAAAACCAGATGGTTGTTTTTTATATTATGATGTATACTATCAATTAAAAAACAAATTAGTATGTTGACCACAAATGGCCACTTGTTTTCTGAACGTATTTTACACAATAATTCGCTCAGTTATTAATTTTCATTCAAGATTGTTTGAACTGCGTTAAATGATTTAAAATTATCGTCAATTCTTGCTCTACCTATTTCTATTATAAATGATGAATTCTTTCTATATAAAGCCTTCATTATTTGACGGTATGAAGGATACATCCACATTCAATTTTGTTACTTAATTGCTTACATTAAGAGCGCGCTGCTGAAAGAGAGAGAGGGAAGCAGTAGATATGATGTTGAAAGAAGCCTCTAATCTTTTGTAGATTTAAAAGATTTAAAAAAATTATTTGCGCCATATCTAAGGGAACCCTTGAACCCTTTTTGCATTAAGTTGATTTTATATAGTTTAAAACTCCACTAAGGGCACTTTTTGATTTACAAGTTTTGTAAAAGTTTTCTATAATTGATGATGAAATCGCTTCAAAATCAGGTTTTGTCCTTATAATGATCTGCAGAAGGCAATAACGAAGTTTCATTAAGATCGGTTGTCATAAAAATTCAAAATTGTCCTTTTTCATAAATTAAATTAACCTATTTACTTTTAATTTAAAGCGCTCAAAATTGGTTATTGCCTTCAATAGTCTTTCCTTATTAATATAAAAAAAGAATTGCATTGATACGACGTTCAGTTTTTTAATTTGTACAAAAGATTAGAGGCTTCTTTCAACATCATTCCCTCTCTCTCTTTCCGCAGCGCGCTCTTAAGGTAAAAAGCATACAAATTTGTATTCCAGAGGTTGTTCAAATAAAAAAAAATTATTTCAAAACGTAGTTCGTTTTAAAGAAATTTTAACTTTTCATAGTGAGCATAGTTAATGTATCTGGGCAAAATGGTAAGGATAGGTTGCACCTACGGAAAAATGTTACATTTTATGTTTTTGTTTGAACTACACTTCAGACGATGATGTGTTTGCTAATAAATTAAATACAATCATAGGGTGTGTTGCATTAGCATCCATTATTTTTTACTAAAACTAGTTCTAAAATCATAATTTGATTTTATTACTCTGCAGATGCAGTTAACACCTTGAGCTACAAGATCTAGATTAGCGCTGATCTACATAATTTTTTTTAAAACAATTCGGTAATATTTAAGTTCCATCTGCCTTACATCATAAGAAAATTACCATTTTAAACAGCCATAAAAAATGTTAATCGTATTAGCCTAAATTTGGAATATTAACCCCAAATGCACCCTCGAAAAATAAAAGCATTGCAAGTTTCAAAATAAAATGCTTGCAAGAGAAAATGTTTTCCCATTTAGTGGATACTTTTAACAAAATTTTAATAATTTAGTAACCTCGGATGATGGCCCAGGAGGGTTGAAGAAGTTTACACTTTCGTCTGAATTTTAACTTCACGCACTTTGCTAAATTGTTAACTTAAAACTTCAAGGAAGAGAAGAAAAAAACTGGAACACAAATTAACGCCAAGTTGTCCTCAATTGATATTAACTCAATTAGCGGGTCACACTTTGCTCAAAATTTAACACAATTTTTAAAATGTTTAAAATAAATATTTGTTTAATTTAATAAATTCATTTTTTAGGTATCTTTGTTTTGAATATTATACACACCCCCAAGTTGACTTTTAGGTCAATAAAATCACATCAGTTGGTGTATGGCTTTTCAAAAAAAATTTCCGTAATACGCTAATTTATTTCTTATTTCGTTAAATTGGCAATGTTAAACAAGTGCTAGAATTAAGGGGGCGATTTACTGGTAAATATTATTGTCAATTTAAAAAGTTGTCTAAAAATCGACCCACATAAATCGAATTAACATTATTAAGAATTTTTGAAGTAAATATTCAAAATTTGTCTTACCATAAATTAAAGACGATTTTCCTTTTTGTAAAGAGCACAATTTTAAAATAAATCAATAACGAGCAAAATTAACAAATTGCTAAAAGAACCACAATCCAACGCAACTAAAGTGACATGGGGATATTGAATGTTTACTAGTGGAAAAGGTAAAGTCACTAGGTTTGAAAATAACTCGCGCCAAATTTAAATAATTTATCACATTATTTTCAATCACAATTCAATTACAAAATTACAAGAAAAAATAATAAACTATTTACAATAATAAATTTAAAAACAAACAATGGAGGAATGATTTTTACAGAATATTCAAAATATATAGTATATACAAAAATACAACAAATTAAATATATTATGGGACCTATACTATTAAAATTGGCAGTAGCAGACAGTTTATATTACGTACAACTGATGTTATTTGTGTGGAGCATTTGATTTAGAATTACCTGAAAAAATAAGAAATTAATTATCTTATTCAAATGGCAATAATGGTAAATTCCCACCTGTCCTCGAATGATTACGATCATTTATAAAATTACCAAACAGCAAATCTAAGGAATCTTCCACACTTTGTTGTGTTTTTAATTTATTATAAATGTGTTGAGCGTAGTTATTATTGGTGTTGTTCTGCAAAAATACATTCTGCATTAAAAATCCTTTAAACTATTTTAGTTCATTCACTTGCTCACTCACTATTACTCAATTTTGATTTGTTTTGATAAATTAAATTTTTAACTCATTCAAATGGTTACCAACATTAATACTGAATAATTTCTATTTTATCTTTAACCAAAAAAACATCACAAATAACATTCAAAAATTACAGTAGATAAAATTGAAAATTCAAAAATGCCAAGTTTGTTCATAAAAAAATACTCAATTTTGATTTGTTTTGGTAAATAAAATTTTTAGCTCATTCAAATGGTTACCAACATGAATACTGAATAATTTTTATTTTATCTTTAACCAAAAAAACGTCACAAATAACATTCAAAAATTACAGTAGATAAAATTGAAAATTCAAAAATTCCAAGTTTGTTCATAAAAAAATACTCAATTTTGATTTGTTTTGGTAAATAAAATTTTTAGCTCATTCAAATGGTTACCAACATGAATACTGAATAATTTTTATTTTATCTTTAACCAAAAAAACGTCACAAATAACATTCAAAAATTACAGTAGATAAAATTGAAAATTCAAAAATTCCAAGTTTGTTCATAAAAAAATACTCAATTTTGATTTGTTTTGGTAAATAAAATTTTTAGCTCATTCAAATGGTTACCAACATGAATACTGAATAATTTTTATTTTATCTTTAACCAAAAAAACGTCACAAATAACATTCAAAAATTACAGTAGATAAAATTGACAATTTCGTTCATAATATTTCAACCAATAGGATGTTACAATCTCATCAATTTGAACCAATCATAATCTACTTCCTTTGACAATACAGACCACGGTGGTGTATTGTCGCGGCAATACGACCACCGTGGTCTGTATTGTCAAGTAACGATGGAAACTACGTAAACGCATACTATAAATTTTTTGTTGTCAGAAAAAATTGAAATTTTATTTACGAAATTGTCAAACGAATTCCACACGATACTATAAAATTGTCGGTTAATTTTTAAACCATGGAATCTTCGTGTTTGTCGCCCTTAAAATCACCATTCGTGCTAAAGCACTCATGATGATTTTAAGGGCGACAAACACTCAGTTCCAGTTTCAAAAATTATTGCCGACAATTTGATAGTCTCTTGTGGTATTATATATGAAAATTCAAAAATTCCAAGTTTGTTCATAAAAAAATACTCAATTTTGATTTGTTTTGGTAAATAAAATTATTAGCTCATTCAAATGGTTACCAACATGAATACTGAATAATTTCTATTTTATCTTTAACCAAAAAAACGTCACAAATAACATTCAAAAATTACAGTAGATAAAATTGAAAATTCAAAAATTCCAAGTTTGTTCATAAAAAAATACTCAATTTTGATTTGTTTTGGTAAATAAAATTTTTAGCTCATTCAAATGGTTACCAACATGAATACTGAATAATTTCTATTTTATCTTTAACCAAAAAAACGTCACAAATAACATTCAAAAATTACAGTAGATAAAATTGAAAATTCAAAAATTCCAAGTTTGTTCATAAAAAAATACTCAATTTTGATTTGTTTTGGTAAATAAAATTTTTAGCTCATTCAAATGGTTACCAACATGAATACTGAATAATTTCTATTTTATCTTTAACCAAAAAAACATCACAAATAACATTCAAAAATTACAGTAGATAAAATTGAAAATTCAAAAATGCCAAGTTTGTTCATAAAAAAATACTCAATTTTGATTTGTTTTGGTAAATAAAATTTTTAGCTGATTCAAATGGTTACCAACATGAATACTGAATAATTTCTATTTTATCTTTAACCAAAAAAACGTCACAAATAACATTCAAAAATTACAGTAGATAAAATTGAAAATTCAAAAATTCCAAGTTTGTTCATAAAAAAATACTCAATTTTGATTTGTTTTGGTAAATAAAATTTTTAGCTCATTCAAATGGTTACCAACATGAATACTGAATAATTTCTATTTTATCTTTAACCAAAAAAACATCACAAATAACATTCAAAAATTACAGTAGATAAAATTGAAAATTCAAAAATGCCAAGTTTGTTCATAAAAAAATACTCAATTTTGATTTGTTTTGGTAAATAAAATTTTTAGCTGATTCAAATGGTTACCAACATGAATACTGAATAATTTCTATTTTATCTTTAACCAAAAAAACGTCACAAATAACATTCAAAAATTACAGTAGATAAAATTGAAAATTCAAAAATTCCAAGTTTGTTCATAAAAAAATACTCAATTTTGATTTGTTTTGGTAAATAAAATTTTTAGCTCATTCAAATGGTTACCAACATGAATACTGAATAATTTCTATTTTATCTTTAACCAAAAAAACGTCACAAATAACATTCAAAAATTACAGTAGATAAAATTGAAAATTCAAAAATTCCAAGTTTGTTCATAAAAAAATACTCAATTTTGATTTGTTTTGGTAAATAAAATTTTTAGCTCATTCAAATGGTTACCAACATGAATACTGAATAATTTCTATTTTATCTTTAACCAAAAAAACATCACAAATAACATTCAAAAATTACAGTAGATAAAATTGAAAATTCAAAAATGCCAAGTTTGTTCATAAAAAAATACTCAATTTTGATTTGTTTTGGTAAATAAAATTTTTAGCTGATTCAAATGGTTACCAACATGAATACTGAATAATTTCTATTTTATCTTTAACCAAAAAAACGTCACAAATAACATTCAAAAATTACAGTAGATAAAATTGAAAATTCAAAAATTCCAAGTTTGTTCATAAAAAAATACTCAATTTTGATTTGTTTTGGTAAATAAAATTTTTAGCTCATTCAAATGGTTACCAACATGAATACTGAATAATTTCTATTTTATCTTTAACCAAAAAAACATCACAAATAACATTCAAAAATTACAGTAGATAAAATTGAAAATTCAAAAATGCCAAGTTTGTTCATAAAAAAATACTCAATTTTGATTTGTTTTGGTAAATAAAATTTTTAGCTGATTCAAATGGTTACCAACATGAATACTGAATAATTTCTATTTTATCTTTAACCAAAAAAACGTCACAAATAACATTCAAAAATTACAGTAGATAAAATTGAAAATTCAAAAATTCCAAGTTTGTTCATAAAAAAATACTCAATTTTGATTTGTTTTGGTAAATAAAATTTTTAGCTCATTCAAATGGTTACCAACATGAATACTGAATAATTTCTATTTTATCTTTAACCAAAAAAACATCACAAATAACATTCAAAAATTACAGTAGATAAAATTGAAAATTCAAAAATGCCAAGTTTGTTCATAAAAAAATACTCAATTTTGATTTGTTTTGGTAAATAAAATTTTTAGCTGATTCAAATGGTTACCAACATGAATACTGAATAATTTCTATTTTATCTTTAACCAAAAAAACGTCACAAATAACATTCAAAAATTACAGTAGATAAAATTGAAAATTCAAAAATTCCAAGTTTGTTCATAAAAAAATACTCAATTTTGATTTGTTTTGGTAAATAAAATTTTTAGCTCATTCAAATGGTTACCAACATGAATACTGAATAATTTCTATTTTATCTTTAACCAAAAAAACGTCACAAATAACATTCAAAAATTACAGTAGATAAAATTGAAAATTCAAAAATTCCAAGTTTGTTCATAAAAAAATACTCAATTTTGATTTGTTTTGGTAAATAAAATTTTTAGCTCATTCAAATGGTTACCAACATGAATACTGAATAATTTCTATTTTATCTTTAACCAAAAAAACATCACAAATAACATTCAAAAATTACAGTAGATAAAATTGAAAATTCAAAAATGCCAAGTTTGTTCATAAAAAAATACTCAATTTTGATTTGTTTTGGTAAATAAAATTTTTAGCTGATTCAAATGGTTACCAACATGAATACTGAATAATTTCTATTTTATCTTTAACCAAAAAAACGTCACAAATAACATTCAAAAATTACAGTAGATAAAATTGAAAATTCAAAAATTCCAAGTTTGTTCATAAAAAAATACTCAATTTTGATTTGTTTTGGTAAATAAAATTTTTAGCTCATTCAAATGGTTACCAACATGAATACTGAATAATTTCTATTTTATCTTTAACCAAAAAAACGTCACAAATAACATTCAAAAATTACAGTAGATAAAATTGAAAATTCAAAAATTCCAAGTTTGTTCATAAAAAAATACTCAATTTTGATTTGTTTTGGTAAATAAAATTTTTAGCTCATTCAAATGGTTACCAACATGAATACTGAATAATTTCTATTTTATCTTTAACCAAAAAAACATCACAAATAACATGCAAAAATTACAGTAGATAAAATTGAAAATTCAAAAATTCCAAGTTTGTTCATAAAAAAATACTCAATTTTGATTTGTTTTGGTAAATAAAATTTTTAGCTCATTCAAATGGTTACCAACATGAATACTGAATAATTTCTATTTTATCTTTAACCAAAAAAACGTCACAAATAACATTCAAAAATTACAGTAGATAAAATTGAAAATTCAAAAATTCCAAGTTTGTTCATAAAAAAATACTCAATTTTGATTTGTTTTGGTAAATAAAATTTTTAGCTCATTCAAATGGTTACCAACATGAATACTGAATAATTTTTATTTTATCTTTAACCAAAAAAACGTCACAAATAACATTCAAAAATTACAGTAGATAAAATTGAAAATTCAAAAATTCCAAGTTTGTTCATAAAAAAATACTCAATTTTGATTTGTTTTGGTAAATAAAATTATTAGCTCATTCAAATGGTTACCAACATGAATACTGAATAATTTCTATTTTATCTTTAACCAAAAAAACGTCACAAATAACATTCAAAAATTACAGTAGATAAAATTGAAAATTCAAAAATGCCAAGTTTGTTCATAAAAAAATACTCAATTTTGATTTGTTTTGGTAAATAAAATTTTTAGCTGATTCAAATGGTTACCAACATGAATACTGAATAATTTCTATTTTATCTTTAACCAAAAAAACGTCACAAATAACATTCAAAAATTACAGTAGATAAAATTGAAAATTCAAAAATTCCAAGTTTGTTCATAAAAAAATACTCAATTTTGATTTGTTTTGGTAAATAAAATTTTTAGCTCATTCAAATGGTTACCAACATGAATACTGAATAATTTCTATTTTATCTTTAACCAAAAAAACGTCACAAATAACATTCAAAAATTACAGTAGATAAAATTGAAAATCCAAAATTGCCAAGTTTGTTCATAAAAAAATGTTCAAAACTGCTAAAATATCTTATAAAATCCTTTAAACTATTTTAGTTCATTCACTTGCTCACTCACTACTATTTAATTTTGAGATTTGTTTTGGTAAATAAAATTTTTAACTCATTCAAATGGTTACCAACATGAATACTGAATAATTTTTATTTTATCTTTAACCAAGAAAAACATCACAAATAACATTCAAAAATTACAGTAGATAAAATTGAAAATCCAAAAATGTCAAAAAATGTTCTAAACTACATAAAATATCTTATAAAATTACCTGCAAATATCTCTCGCTATTTTTTATACTGGTGCTATTGTTATATTTATAAAAACTAAAATGTAAACAAAATGAATAACAACAAACAATATTTTATTTAAATTTATTGCACCTATTAGATCCGTTTCCTTGTTGTTTCGACGTGGATGTGGTCGCCGACGCGTTCTGAGTGGCTTTTAAGAAGTCGGGAATAAATTTTTTCTGAAAGGCATCTTGAAAACTGCTGCTCCTATGCTGTTGCTGGATCGATTGAGCGGCACCTGTTATGTTAGGATCATGAGAACTTTTATTATAAGCTATAACCGAAACGGGAGACGAATTGGTGGATTCACTCTTAATAGGCGAAGACATTTTCTGTAACACCTTCAAATTTTCCATTACTTTCATAATATCGTCACCATCGCTATTTTGAAACGTCCTCGCGTAATCGTTTGATGAACTCGCGTTAGGGAACTTTTTGTTATCTTCCGATATAAGCGCATTACTTTTCGATATGTTGGATGAACCGCTTTGCCTCAAGGAATCGGCTATAATTTGTGTTATAGCAGACGAACAGTTCATTTCTTCTTTAGTGTGAGACATCGGACGTTCGAAAGAAATGGGGGGCTCTTTTGGTTTGGGTTGCTTTGGTGGTGAATTATAAAATTTAGGTTTGGGTAATGATTTTCGATTTGACTGGTCTGTTAAATCTATGATTTGGAAATGGTCTTTGTCCCTATCGATAGTTTTCTCTTTAGAAGGTGACTCTTCGATGAGGATTACATCCGGAACTTCGGTCTTACTACTACTAATAGGAACGTATTTTGCACTTCCAGCATCAGGTAGCGTTTTATTTACATTGGTTTTACTGAATAACACTTCGTCTGGCAAAACACTTATTTTTAAGGTCGATGAAGTGGTAACGGGCGTGATCGTAACTGCGGGATTAGAAGAAATAATGTTCGACGGAGTAGTAACTACAATGGAAGCAGGTTCAGAAGTTGGTTTCTTTGGAGGAATAGTAATTTTCTTCTTTATGTCCAAAATGTTACTGCAATACTTTAACAAGCTGTTAAGAGACATCCAACCTTCCGGCCATATCGTAAGTATGTCACTCTTGAGAAAATCGGACAAATGAGCCTCGATCAACTCCTTCTGTTTGCCTTCTAACAAAAAACATTTCTTCTGCAATGTCATTGCATCTCTCAACAATTTCCTGTAATAAAAACAAACGTCTAAATCAAAATTTGCAAATTTAATTTCTTTACGTACTTTGCTTCTTCATTCCACAAAAATTGTCGCTTGGGCATCCTTAAGCTTTTACTCGCCTCATCTCCTTGTGCTGAAAATCTGTAACGTAAAATGCTACTTTAGTACTTTTAACGGGATTCAATATCGGTGCGATTCTGATTTGCACATGGTTATGTAATCATATTGTTATGACTAGATTGCTATCCTAAGTTATAACCATCTCCGTAACAATGTTACCGAAAATTGCTATTCTGTTTAAACACGCATAATCAATAAAACAATAAAATGAGCGCAACAAGCACTAAAATGCAGTTGCTATCATAACCATGAAATATAACAATAATTGTTGACAAACCACGCCTCCATGATTATGTCTTCAAAATCAGAATAGCAAATCAGCTCAAATAACCATATTATTACAAAATAACCAAATGATTATCATAACAAGATTGTTATGTCAAATCAGAATCGCACCGATTAACTACAAAAAATATCATGACTAAAAGTTATGTTTTTGACGTTTTTGAGATAATTACTTTAAACGTCTTTTCCATTTTGAAACCCATTGGAAAAGGAAGAGAATATAACAAAAATGAAAGGAAAAATAATTTACGGGCGATCTGAGGTCGGGAAGTGGAAGGGGGTGAGTTTTAAGGGTAGAAAACTGTTTTTCTCGATTTCCGGCAAAACCACAAGTCCTATGGAAAAAAGTTAAATGGCAAAGTTGTAGGTAATAAAAAGATCTACAACTTTTGTATTTACACTTTTTTCACATAACCTCAAAATTTATGTGAAAAATTCAAATAACCAAGTTTTTCGTTTTTAATTTTTATCTTTTACAAAAAAAAATTTTTTTCACGAAATTTGGTGAAAACTTACCTTTTTATGTCCCAAACACACTGTAATTTTTTTGATTTAAAATATTTATTTTTTCACCTTATTTTGACTTAATATCGAAAAAGCACCCTAATTTTCAATCGAAAATTCTCGCGTCAAAATATCTGCTTTTTTAAAAAACTCGGTGGGCTTTTTGTTCGTTGAAATCTCTACTTTTCGATGGTGTAAAAAAAATATACATTACTATGGTAAATATTCTCAAAAATGCAAAGAAACGAAAAAAACTCGAATCCGAAAATTTTAAGCTTTGTCACAATTCTCTTAAAGTAACTCAGCCTGCACATGTATTTTCGTATAAAAACGATGTGGTTTATTTCGACTTGCAATTTTTTGTTTATCAATGTAACACGGAATCTTACGTTTTTCGAGTAATTAAAGTATAAATTTTAATAAATAGCTCAAAATTGTACATGATGATTTAAGAAAAAAAAAAAATTTCTGATTCGAGTTGTTTTCGTTTCTTTGCATTTTTTGAGAATATTTACCATAGTAATGTATTTTTTTTTTTACACCATCGAAAAGTAGAGATTTCAACGAACAAAGAGCCCACCGAGTTTTTTAAAAAAGCAGATATTTTGACGCGAGAATTTTCGATTGAAAATTAGGGTGCTTTTTCGATATTATTAAGTCAAAATAAGGTGAAAAAATAAATATTTTAAATCAAAAAAATTACAGTGTGTTTGGGACATAAAAAGGTAAGTTTTCACCAAATTTCGTGAAAAAAAATTTTTTTTTGTAAAAGATAAAAATTAAAAACCAAAAACTTGGTTATTTGAATTTCTCACATAAATTTTGAGGTTATGTGAAAAAAGTGTAAATACAAAAGTTGTAGATCTTTTTATTACCTACAACTTTGCCATTTAACTTTTTTCCATAGGACTTGTGGTTTTGCCGGAAATCGAGAAAAACAGTTTTCTACCCTTAAAACTCACCCCCTTCAACTGCCCGACCTCAGATCGCCCGTAAATTATGTTTCCTTTCATTTTTGTTATATTCTCTTCCTTTTCCAATGGGTTTCATCCTACTGCTATTTTTGTTCACTTTTTATCATTTTCAAAGGCTTCTGCACTGGTCTATAAGCATAAATTAATGCGGATGGTATAAAGTGTATGGGACCGGAAGTTAAGCGGCCGTGTTAACTGCATCTTAAGGGGTAATGACACTCTAGAATTTTTTAAAAAAACAAAAAAATTTTTTTACATTAATTAATAGTTCAATATCTTAAAATTTATGTGGTAAAATTTCATATCGATATTCCGAATATTTTCGGAACTATAAGCATTTAAAGCGCATAAGAAGTAGGCAATAAATTACCCAAGTTTATGGTACTAAGAGCATTACAACTGTCGGCAAACCATAATAAACCAAAGTGCATCCTTTATTACTTTTAAAAATTCTAAAAAATAGGCACGAAAATTAAAAAAATTTTATTTTTATCCTGTAATATTATATTTTATAACCTGTAAATCAAATATGAAATTTGACGAAAGTGGACGACGTGGTTTAGGATTTAAAATTGTTATTTCTTGCGAGAACTGTAACGAAACTGTCAATTCAAATTGCCCATTTATTGATAAAGCATATGAAATTAACCCTAAAATTATCCTGGGCCCAATTGCTTGAATTTCTGTGCCAAAGCTGATGCATGCCGCATTAAGTTCTAGGAGCGATCGCTCTCTGACGCTGCAAAAGAGGCTCGGCTTTCGTTAAAATCAGCCAGAAAGGAAGAAGAAGAGCAGTATATTAACCTAGAAGACCAATTGTATGGTGTAGGTATTGCAGATTAAAGGTAAATAAAAAAATTTCATTCAATAATGCTATGTAAAACTTTAAAACGCTCTATCTAAAAATGACAATTTCTCAATTGGCCGGCAACATAACTTTGACAGATTTTAATCGATTTGCTTGATATTTTAACTGTAGCTATAAAATTACATTATCTAGGGAAGTACGTAGGGATTTGGCGCTAAATTGTAAACTTTTCTTGTTATAAACAATTTTTCACGTAATTTTTGATCAAAAATAGAAATTTGAAATCAATCGTTCACTATTCTTACAAAAATCAATATTTTTTAATTTCGCTACGTACTTCTCTAGATAATCTTATATAGAACCGAAATTTTTCTTGTTCTTTGTTCAAGGTCAAAAATTGGGGGAGAATTCTTGCCGGCCGCGGAACGCTATTTGTAAAGAGAGGTTTCCTTTGCTGAGGTTGGACGCTGTCATTTTGTAACAAAATTTAAAAAAAAATGTATAAACTATTCTCTAAAACAACGGTGGGCAACCTCCGGCCCGCGGGCCAACTCCGGTCCGCGTAAAGTTCTAATCCGGCCCGCGAGATCTTTAGAAGAAATAATAAATAATTATTTTCAAAAACAAAAATTGTAAAGAAAAGGATTAGGTTAGTACCTAACATAAGGAAAAAGGAGAGAAAAGTATTGTAAAATGTAAATTGAAAAGTACACTAGACCCTCCATGTACGCGAGTTCGATGTACGCGAATTCAGAATAACGCGAATTAGATTTTGATACCTGAATTTTTTATACGCGAAGCCAAATTCCCTTTAACGCGAATTAAGTTTTCGCGTATTATTAAAATAACTAGGTGGCACAGTCGGCCTACCGGCCGCCTTTAGCCATCTAGACCGTGTCGGATGTGGTTGTTCGGCCTTCGGCCTCACTACAAGGTTCTAAAGTAGCCTATGTTTTTCGTAGTGTTGTAAATATCGTAACTTCTACACCAAATTTGGTTAAGATTGGTCAAATAGAAACGTAAAGCACGTGCACGCGTATTTGCATTGTCGATCGGTTGACAGCTTGACAGCATTCATTATTGTTTTTGAAGTTGATTTTGAGTAGCCTGCCTTCCTTTAAGGAATCTCGATAATCCATTCATGCGCGTCCCTATGGGACGCGCATGAATGGATTATCGAGATTCCTTAAAGGAAGGCAGGCTACTCAAAATCAACTTTCCTTTCCTTTGCGAATTTTTTTCTTTGTAATTTGTTATAAATGATAAGAGAAATAAATATAGTACTTAATTAACTTTGTTATAAATATTATTGTTGCAAAAAAAATGTGTCCATTAACTATACTAAGGCCCGCGGACGAAACGTAAATATTATTATGGCCCCTGTTATACAAAAGGTTGCCCACCCCTGCTCTAAAATATGTACAATAAACCTCTTAAAACGGATTTTGTATAGCATTTACTATAACGCCATAAAAAATTGTTAAAATTATGCTATTTTTGTGTCTTCTAGAGTGTCATTACCCCTTAATTTATTGTTCTTTTCAATTATAGTTCCAATCATGCTGGATACCAAATGTTTAATGGCACCGACGCACGCATTAATGGATAAACGAGATTCTGGGCCGAACAATCAGAAAGGCCCGAAATTAAAAAAGAACTATGCATCCACCCTGATATGAATTTGAACTCAATCAAGATTAAATGAAAGGGTAAATGTTGCTGTTGTAAACAATGATTAAAAATAAGGCGAACAAATTAAAAATTAAGAATCTGTAGGAAGAGACGAGAATTATTTCTGAATACACTTTTTTTCATATTTTAGTTAACTCCATGTGTGATAGAAAAAATTCGTGGCTGAAAATTACTTTTTTTTATAGTTTTCTTCATTTTATTTTAAATTTCGCAGCAACAGCAGGAGCCCCCATTTTGCACACCACAAAATTATTTTTATAAGCTTTCGCCTCTTCGAAAATAAAACTCATGTGATTAAACGCCGAGACATTTTTTATTTAAAAGACACTTGATAAATATTTAATTTACTATTTGTAACGATTTTTATATAATATGGGGGTAATTTTGTTAAATTACAGTATTGTCGGTTTAAAGGTAATGGTGATGAAAATGAGTTTTTGATATTAAATCAATCAGTGTGTTCAACTCTATGCGGGAAAAATGTTGGAAGTGCATTTTCCAAGTTATTTACTGTGAAAAGTAACTAAAAAGGGATCTTAGATGTATCTCACAGATTTTGATAATTTTTAGATATGTGGTAAAGCATTGCAAAATAAATGCGCCAGTATTTTGTAACTGAGGAGAAACGGTTTTAAGGGGAGTAATCTTCTTCCCAAATTAGGGTAAAAGACGAATTTTTCAGTTGTCATATAAAAGGAGTTTTTCAATTTGAATAAAACGAACCCCAAAACACTTAATTTTATAACAAATAAAAACATATTTTACACTATGATCACTTATTATTTACGATGGTAAACAACCCCCAAAAGGTTTGAAACCAGCATAAAACATCCTTACGCCATTAAATTTTTTTGCCAAAAATATATTATAAATCATAATACAATAAACCAGACGATGGTCATGGCCTGAATGTTAGCGAAATCAACATGAAAAGCTCCCCGGTTCGTTTTCCATGCTATTGGAGGACACGTAAAGCCGTCGGCAGCGCCGTAGCAAGCTCTTCTGGTGCCTGAGGCAATATACAAATAGTATATGTGCCCCCCTTCCAAAAGATTCTTATCATTTCGCGGCACTGACTTAGAGTAATGAAAACAAATGGATGCTTATCAGGAACTCATTTAGGACTCATTAGGAAATCATTTAGGACATACCCCCCAGGTACACTTAATTTATTGCGAAAGAAAAACTTTCACTTTTACGTCCCTCGGTATTAATATCCCCTGCTCCCGGATTACAAAGAAAATTGCAAAAGATTCAACGAAAAATAATAAATTTTGATGGTTCTGAATAATGGCAAGTGTACCTGGGGGGTATTCCATACCCCCCGGTCATGTGATATCGATTTTTATCGTTAGGAACTTCTGAAGATCTTATATAAAATATGCATAGTATGTCAGAATCGCCGTTTCCATGGTAGGTAACGTAACACAATACCCCCCCCCCCCCCCGAATATGAAGATTATTTTTATCGGTAGGAATTTTCCTTGACCTATATTAAGAGGGAGACTTCTTAATAAACGTAGAAGAAGAAGATATAATAATCCAGATAATAAAAATCAATAATCAGATAGCGTATTGCTGTATTATTGCAGTTCTTCATTTTTTAAATAATTTTTAAATTAAATATTCATTTAACTTATCAAAAAAATTTCAGGCCTAGTAGTTGACATAAACTAGTCCAGTCATTACGTCACGAAAAGGAGGTCTGAGTGGACATAACTCGGAAATGCGATTTTTCGGGTCTAGGACAATTAGGCGCGGACAATTAGATACGGCCGATTAGGTACGGACCCAATTAGGAGCCGTGCCATTTAGGCGCGGATACAATTAGGCGCAGACCGTTTAGGGACGGATACAATTAGGCGCAGACCGTTTAGGTGCCAAGCCATTTGGGCGCCGGTCATAAACAAATTAAATTGTTAATGTGTTACAAGTCTGTATTTATTTTTAAAAATCACAAAAGTCCATTAATAACTTATGGGTTTTCCATCGGTTTTCCATTAATTACTACTGATATTTCTAAAGAAATATCAAAAACTAACACTCACCTAACGACAGATCCACCTCTTCGCGGAAGATCGACGTCTTTGCGGCCGATTTAACTTTTTGCGAAGATTTATTTGTCATTCATATCATTTTCACCAGTGATTTTTAAAAATAAATACAGACTTATAACAGATTAACAATTTAATTTGTTTATGGCCGGCGCCTAAATGGCCGGTGCCTAATTGGGCCCGCGCCTAAATGGAGTCCGCGCCTAAATGGAGTCCGCGCCTAATTGTCCGGATCCGGATTTTTTCTTGTTTAAACCGTTTAGTTTTGCATTAGAAAATAGCTTCCAAGTTTTCAACATTGGGGTTCAGTAAAAAAAAGTCTACGTCAAAATCTGAAAAAAAGGGGTTGTTTGCAAGGTCCGTTCTCGGAAATTATAGGGGTTAGAAAAACTTTTGTTCTAGCTTTTGCTCAAAATTTTATTGAGTTTAATTTTGAACATAGGATGTATGGGAAGCGGCCAATTGATCACTTTGTGAATTTTGAAATCTTCTTCTACAGATTTACCTCTGTTCCGGTCCAAACCTAATGTCACAAACTTAGGGGCTTTTTCTGATGCCCAACCAAAGGGTTTAAGCAAAAAAAATGAATTTCTGGGTTACTTCCAGGCTAAAATACCTAATGACTCAACTACAGTGATGTGTTTAATTATTTATGAAATACAATAATTGTTAGACGACCTTGATGCTTAGTAGACCTCTACAATGGATTTTCATGACGATGACGGTTCAAGGCCAGGTAATGGCACTATGGAGCACCAGGGCGTAGCGTTCTATCTCCTTCATTAGGTTGATTATTGCCTGGAAATATATTTGGGACGTGTCCCTTACGATGCGGTTCAGGCCGAACAAACGCGTTCTATTGTCAAGATGAACGCACTGGTATATACTAAAAATGGGACCTACTAACAGCAAATTTACGTTTTATCGTATGGTGT
Organism: Podabrus alpinus; assembly: GCA_932274525.1. NCBI lineage: Eukaryota > Metazoa > Arthropoda > Insecta > Coleoptera > Cantharidae > Podabrus > Podabrus alpinus. Next base: position 57,076,505 of record OW026457.1, on the reverse strand, counting down.
TCAATATACACACCTACAGCGGCTCAGTATATCTCCATAAGGATTTGTTTGAAAATGTAATATGCTATGAGCGAAGCAAAATTAGCGCCGCGGGCGATTCTTTGGTAAGGGTTTAATTTAATTCAATGCATTTCAAGAAGACTTGAGATTTCATAATGCACAAAAATAATTATATTTAGTTTTTTAAGGAAGAAATATTATTTTCACTAAGTAAACTCTGACTAAATCTTGCAACATTTCAGTACCTACAAAAATTAATATTTTAATATAGGATATAAACTACTGTCCTTTTACATTAGTATAATTCTATAGTAGCATTGCTGATATATTGGGTCTTTTTTAAATATTATAAATTGCCTCCCTCCCCTCTCCATTGACAAGAATATTAGAAAGTAGTCGGCTTTGGTTTACGACAGCTATCTATCTATATTAATATATTTATATTTTTACGTGTCACCTGTGATTAAAATTTACACGACAGATGGCGTGACATTTGTTGCTCCATTGTTGTTTCTTACCATAATAGTATACATATTATGATATTAAACCAATGAGATGCGTTCCTGAGCGTGACGGACACATACACACATAAGTTAAGGTTTTTATTTATATGTAGGTAATAAAATTAGTAATTGATTTCACTCAGACATTTTCTATATAAGTTTCCCATTTTAACATCTACTTCCCCTTGATGCCAGTGCGTTATTAAAATTTTACATTTTCTGAAACCCTATATTCGAAGCAGTTTATCACTCTCAAAATAGATGTCCCAAATATTACACTATTACATTATATTACATAATAGTATATACATAAGTATTATATTTGATCTGTCCCAACTATTGCATATGTAAGTGATACGGTACCAGGAACCTGGTACGGTTCAATTCAATTTCTTAAGAGAATTCCAATATGCTTAAGCCAATAAGTTTCAAAATTCATTATCAGCGCCATTTCTAAAGTTATGAACAATGTTTTCTAGGGGGAATCTTTTCAAGAAGCTTCTTTAAAACCACAATAGTTATAAATAATAACAAATATAATAAATATTATTGAAAATGGAATACTTTGCGTGTGGTCAACCACACAGGCACCACTGTAGTTTCCGTCACTTCTAACAGCGCAGTGCAAGTCTCCAGCCACACAAAAAGCGTTTCCAGAATGATTGGCTGTAGAAATTCAAAAGTATTAACAGATTATTGAATTTAACTGTTTCGATCTAATTGGAATTTCCCCAGACAAACATAATCATAAGACTTATTCAGAGTATAAACCACAAAGCTGCCTTTCCCAGGTTGATCAAACTTTTCTATTCCATTCGGAATATTGCTACTCTCTGCTTCTCTTCGAAGTCTTCACAATCCATTTTTTGAGGTGGATCAGCCCTAATTTATCCAGAGTGTTGATGTTAGCCAGAGGGCCGCGCTAAAAAATTCCGTTAAGTCCGCAATTCGAACCTACAATTTCCACGCTGTAAATCAACCTGCGATCACGCCAAGCTACTGCTGTTTTTTTCAGGACTATAATATCAAATTTTCCCCATATTCAGTCCAATTAATTATGAGAATTTTCAAAATAAATTTGAATAAATAGGTGACTTTTAGCACATATTTGTAAACCAAGAATATATTAAAAAATATCCCAACATAAGCCTTAAAATAAAATAATTTTAACATGCAAATTTAAACAAAACAAAATTAAAAATTTGAATTTCACAAGGAGTGGCGGGGGTTAAAATTAATGAATATGAGAAAAACAATAACTTAGGCAATTGTTTTGATCTTATTGGAATTTCCCCACACAAATATAATCAAGAGACTTGATAAATAAAGTATAATTAGGAAATAAAAATCACAAAAGGTCAAAAATTGAAAAACTTAAAAACCGTTAAAATGATTCCTTTTTAACGCTTATTTGGGTTATTTTTGTAAAAAAAATTCTTCCTTTAACCCATTCTTATTGGTTAAAATTTTTATTTGTGATTACCACTAGGCATTAAACGCCAGCATTAATTATTTTAGATCAATTTCACCATCTTAATTATTAATCTTACGCGAATTTTTAAAATAAAATTAGCGATTTTCATTTTATTACAAAATTTGCGATATGCAGTGGAAGACCGGACACAGACCTATTAATTTTATAAAAATTATATTAAAAACTTACTTTTTTTGCAGCACCAGGCTCGTTTCCTTCTCGTAATTTTTAACCAACTCGGGCATTGTTTGAGAAACTATAATCTTTAATCTAAAAAAATAAAAATGGGTTAATAAGCATCTGTTTTTGTCGAGGAATGGAGAAACAAACCTTTCTAACAAATTTTTAATTTTTTTCTGCTCTTCTATGACACATAAATTTTTAGCACGCTTTATAAGCGTCTCTTTCTTACATTTAACAAAAGGCGCCAAATGTTCATACACTTTTAATCTCGAATGTTTACCTAAACATTTACACTTAGATTCTAAACTAAAAATAAAAGAAAAATAATTAGTAACCACACTGTCTTATAGGCCAATCAATTTATGCATTTTTTAACCCCGATATTCAATTAATTTCAGATTTGATTAAACTGCACCATTCGATAAATAAAGACTAAAAAGTAAAAATTCAAAATGCTGCTCAAAACAAGTTTCATAATGTATTTTTAATTTCGAACAAAAAAAAAGAAAAAACATCTGAAAACGGCAGTAAACTATTGACGAAAGCTAATTAAATAAAATAATTTTTTGTTGTCTGCTTAGCTTTTCATTTTTGATAATTTAATAATAAATTTTACAACCTAATAATATTTATACAGGGTGATTCAATAATGATGTACTTCTTAAATAGTTCCCTTACTGCTCGAAACATCGATTTTTTTTTAAATTAAGAATAATGTATTCAGTTAACATGCATAAACCTCAACTTGTTTTTAACTACACGTACAAAGCGTTCTGTTTTTGTAAAATATGAAATTTAATTTTTTAGGAAGAACATCCCGTATTATTTTTTAAATGGAAAAATCGGCAGGGGGCAAAATTAAAAATTTCCTATTGCAAAGAGGAAGGTTTATATAGTATACTGTTAAAATTTTACATGCGAATGTATTATCAAAATTTTGAAAAAATCGAATTTGAAATTTTGAGTTCGAGACTCGTCCGGCTGTGGGCATCGAAAAACCTGAGCCTGCGCTGCTCCGCAGCTCCGGCCGGTTTTTCATCGCCTGAGCCGCTACGCGGCAAAAGCTAAATATATTTGAAGGCGCCATCCATCAAGAAAAGCGGGATTCGAGTCATGTTACCTGTAAGACGTGCGAGCAGCATCTGACGAAATTTTCTAAGTGTTAGGGTATACCAAACCACACGTGCCGTCAATATGAGATCCCCGCGCGACGGTCGGCTTTTACATGTTAAATTTGCTAACTTCAAAATCGATTTATTCAAAATTTTGATAATACATTCGCATGTAAAATTTTAACAGTATACTATATAAACCTTCCTCTTTGCAATAGGAAATTTTTAATTTTATTTGGGGTGGTCAACTTTAGCTAACTCGACCCGAAAAATCATTTAAAAAATCGCTTTTTTTTAATCAAAGTGCCGTAACTCAATTGTTTTTAATTGGTAAGTCCTGAATTTTGTAATTATGGCCTTCCAAACCTAAACCTAATAATTTTCAGTATAATATATAAGTTTTTAATTAATTCTGAATTTCTGAATATATCATAAAAATAGAGCATAAAACACATTGTTTTGGATTTTTTTAAGATGTTTATCCTACACCCAGAAAACATTTTTCATAATAATTGATATATGTTATTATAATATAAATATTACAATATTGTTAAATCATCGTATATTTCATTGTATCATTCAGTATCAATAAATCATTGTATATAATCTTTATAAAAAATTTCTGAAAAATGTTGTCAGAGATATCAGGATATTGCATCAATTCAAAACAGTAGCAATAAATTTTTGTCTATTTTCCAAGCAAGTAAACAATTTTTACCATTGCTTGACTTGACTGATTTATTTTTAGTACATTTTATCTCTATTTTCATAGCATATTTATGCATAATATTTTGCAAAAAAGTAAAATAACGCAGAAACTATAAGTTTTAGGTATGCAGCATCTCAGTTGAAATTGAAGATATTATATTGCCATGATATTTTTTGATTTTTATAATATCAATAAAATTTTTGAAGTTTTGTTTGTAAAAAGGAAATGATAAGATGTTAATTTTAAAATTTTTTTATTTAATTGGAGGGGAGAATGGAGCATGGCATTGTCATAAAAAATGAATTTTTTAAAAGTAAAAGTGTTTACATCAAGTGATTTAATTATAAAATTGAATACACATAATTTGGACATTTGAAAATTTTGTATCAATAGCTCCTAAAATTGGTTTTCTTTAAAAAAAAACATTTCAATTCTTAGCTACCTAAACTATTGAAAATAATGATACACTGTTTTGGACCTTTTAGTAAAGAATTTAATTTAATTAAGTATTTAACTTTTTTAGTTTCAATTATTATTTTAAATCCAATGCTCAAAATTTGACCAAGTATGAAATTAATTGGATATCAAAACCCAAATTTGATTAGCACATTAGTTAATTTTGTTCGAGACAAGTAAATTTCTTAAATTATAAAGTAAACGTTAAATTTTAGAAAATTTCATCGCCTTTTGTTTGATTTCCATTTAAAAGATTTATAAACCACTTACTTCAAAAGCATGGTGTTAACGTGTCCTGTGAAGAACTTCACCTTGCCTTCTGTACTATTAGCTGCCGCCTTCTTTATGCTTTCTATAATATCTACAATATCCGAAGGAAGATTTTGTGGCAGCTGAACGATTTCTACAGTTTTTACATCACCAAAATCTACTTTATTATTTATTACTACTTCATTAGAACTGTGTGGTTCACTATTATTATTCTTAGCTACATCGTTAAGACACGGTTCAATTTTATTTTGAACTGTTTTATTTATTACTGATTCTATTACGTTATCAACAGAAGCTAAGATAGCCGGTTTCTTATTTTCCTTTAATATGGGTATAGGCGTCGATTCGACTTTCTTTTCCTCTTCAACAGGAATAGAAACAACTACATCATCTCTTCTCTCTTTCAATAATTCTCTAACAGTTTTCTTATATTCTTCGTTTTTGTTTCTCTTATATTGTTTAATTTTATCGTGACTAAATAACCTCTTCTTTATTGCTTTCTGCATAACAGTGGTAGTATTCATCATCAATTTTTGTTTCTACAAAAAAATAAAACTTATTAGTAATAAAAATTATTTAAAAATATTCCAACCTTAATCAAGTGTTTCTTCCTTTCTATATTATTTGTGTTCGTTATTGTTGTTGTTGTTGTTGTAGTAGTTGTTACTTCATTTTCGGATTCCGTAGAAGATTCCAATTTTCGCTAAAACATAAATAAAGTTAAACCCTTTTAAGATAACTTCAATCTGCAACACTTACAACACGCGTATTTAACTTCTCGCCTGCTTCTTCTTCTTCCTCATCATCTTCCTCGCTTTCTTCGGAAGAACTCGAATTATTAGAACTTAAATTTTCGTCGGCTTTAAATTCTAATGCCCCACAATTAATATAAAAACCGCCGTGTAACGTAGTAACGTTTTTGGGAATAATTTCATCATAACCGTCCGTGTTATCAATAAATGAATCCGATTCGTCATAACCCATACCAATATCCGCATAATCGTCTTTCCTAAATTTCCGCTTTTTATTCCCAGCGACGCCCTTCAAGAAAAAAACAATTAAATTTAAGGGATGACTTCAAAGTAGAAATGTGTATACATATTTGGCCTCCATTTCGGCTGCTATCCTTTTTACGTCATTGTCGTCCTCCTCGTCGAACGAACTCAATCCATTGACGGCGGCTTTTTTACTTTCTCCATCTTCCTTTTTCGTAGTAGTTTTTCTCTATAAAGATTAAAATCGCGATAAGATGAGGGAAAACCATTACGTTAAAATAAAGAAACAGACAACAAATTTGATAGGTATAAAAATATTGTTCGAATTAGATCAACATGATGACACACTAAACTCCACGAAAACCCACGATTATTATTCAATTATCCACGTTTTCGCCTACAGAAAATTGAACTGATGAGGTCCATAAACATGTTCAGGAAATATCATAAAAAAGTCATGTTTAACATGAGCATCTTGATCTGACAATGAGATTGCAACATAACTCCTATTGTATAACAAATAAATTAACCGATCTTAATTCTGAACCGTACGAAAGTTGCTTGGTCCATGTTGATTACTTTCTTAAGAAGATGATAGTGCAAAATTTCTATCCTCAATATAATTTTAAAATTGCAACAAAAACTAAGTAGGTAGTACGTACCTACTTAATTTTTTGCAGTTTGTACAAAATTAAAAAAAATTTAATTTGATATAACAGATAAAAACAAATTATTGATTTATGTTTCTAAATTAAAAATTAATAAATCGGTATAATTAACTAGATTTAAAAGCTTCCAACAAAAATACACAGTAATGATAGGTAGGAGGAAAGCCCACCCCAACCTTATACGAGTTAAGTAGAGAAATTGGGAAGTGGGCCGTAGATTGATGAACAATTTTAAAACTAAAGATGGCATTGATGTTTTGTACATGAAAAATAGCACCTCCCCCTTTCAGTCAAGAGTTTAAAAAGGCGAATTAGGTTAATAAAATTATAACTCCAAAGTTCAGTAGTGCGGAAATCAATTATTTATTGTATCCGTGTTGAACTCAGATATTCAAAATAAAATTTTGTTTGCAGTTTTATACTAGACTGACCGACTTTTTAGGAAACCTACCACAAAACTTTAAGGGTGCGCCGTATTTGAGAGTTTACGCGTTTATCATAAATTTAAATACGTTTAATTTCGCTGTTTTACCACCAGAATGGCGTTTTACTGATTAATTAGTGGGGGTAAAAGGTGATCCGAAGGTTATGCCTAACCTGCCAAAAGCTATTTACGGGTAAGCAACAAAAACAAACCTTTACGTAATGAGTAAGCAAATAGCCGGAACGAGCCAAAGGCGAGTTTCGGTAGCTTGAAAATTATGTAATAATGTTTTTTGTGCAAACCACGTGTGTAGCTTTTTCTCTGGGACAGTTATATCCGACATAATAAAACAAACAACAAACTGCATTATTGCAATAATTACTACAATAAAATTAAATAAGGAATAGTTTAACATAATTTAGTTTCTATAATTTAAAATATCTGAAAACACTCGTCACCCTAATCAAAATTAGACAAGCCCATATGGTTAATTACAAAGTAACCGTATAAGTTACCAATGGGCTTGTGAGTTATTTCAATGGTTGGGGGGGGGGCACCAAATTTAAATAAAAAGGAAAAATATAAATGTCCCGCAATTTTATTTACTTTTTATCATCCACTTGACGTTATTATTGGTAGAATAATTTTTGGATATTTATTGTTTCCGATTTCGGATAGGAAGGCACGTGCCCTTATGCCCTTTAGGGTAAACCGCCACTGCTAAACCTAAACATCATCTAGTCAAACAGAATGACAAAATACATGTTTTTAATTTGTTAATTCACATGCACCACATACTGGACTGTCCAACTAAAATTTATTCAAGTGAATTTCTTGCGAGGGGGGGTGAATAGTACCCGGGTGGTAGGACCCCTGGGAGGACGAAAGCTTGAATTATTATTATGGGAATATAATATGATAGCTTAACGTAAAATTGAACCGACGGCGACGATTCGTTTACTCAGTGCGGCCTTTAGGTCGCACAACCTAAATCATGAATCGGTGCGGTTTTAAAACAGCACTTCTGCCTTAACGCGGCTCTTATTTGTTTATTTTTTGGTTATCAACCTAATAATGTTTCAGTGTCAATTATGCACTACTAGAAAAGTAATGAATAAATTAATGAGAAAATAATTCATGTAAAAATAATAAAAATTATATTAACAGTGAAGAAATATTATGTTCTGTTGATGTGGATTCTGAATCCAAAATGGAATTCTTTTGAAATGTAGGTACTACTTAATAGTACCATAAATATTATAAGATAGATTACTAGCTAATTGGCCAACTAGAATGTCATTGCATTGAATAATTGAGCACGGTTATAGATACAAAGTTAACCTTTTATATATTTTTGACTTACATAAATAAATTATTACTTATATTCTATTTCAATAATTAATTCGCTTGCGGTTTAAAAACTTCCCTGATCGGAGTAAACGATGTAAAAATCGTCTCTTCCTGTAGTTCGGAATCCACGTGAAGCTGTAGGTCCTCTGTGCTCGTCACACAGTCTCAACACGCAACGAGCACAGGGAGGGAGGAAATCGAAAGACGTAAAAACGTTGTTAAAACCGATGTATACAATTCGCTCGCGGTTTGTTATGATGAATGGAGGGGGGGGCTTCAAATAAAATTTTTCACTTTTTAAGAAAGTGATTTAAATCTGTGCCACCGTTTATAATTCAAGCAACGTCAGATTGTCCAATGTTCGACGACGTAACTCCCATGATGAGAGCGTTGCGTTCGCATTAAAAAAATACTATTCCGAGTTGCTACACTGTTTTTGAGTGTCAGAATGAACCCCTCAAAAGTCCCCTGTCGGCTTATACCCAATTGATAATTTTAATTCCTCGTGTTTTTTTCGTCACCGTCGTTGTGATTTCATTTTGAAGAAAAATTATAAACAGACCAAAATTGAAGATTGTAAGATTCTTTATAAAATACATTTTTTAGAATTCACTTCAGCTGTAAGAAAATTTTTCCACTAGTCCAAAGGCAAGGAAGTCGAAAAAATGGTTATAATTTGCAAAATAACGTGAAAACTGAAATTTTGCAGGCATGTGTGTATATTTGAGTGTTCTAAGGAAACCCCTAAAATCTATTTAAATGACATTCAACTACTTTAGCCTCGCTAACGTAGGCTCTAGTCCAGGGATGAGCAACCTTTTTTTACAACGGGCCAGCTACAAATTTAAAAAGTTGTGCGGGCCGCATATAAATACAAACACTGAATGATGAACTCAAATAATCATCTCTTTATTAACAAAATAAACCTATAAATCTTACCTTAAAAGTCAAAATGTAAAATCTCTGACGGGCCGCGGGTTGCTCATCCCTGCTTTAGCCTAGAACTCGCTTAATTTTAGCTTTGCGAACAATTCTCAGGTGTAATAGCACTAGGGAAGGAAACCTTTTCTGACCTGAGCTGTTTCGTTGATTATTCTACGAAATTATACTCCTTTTATAGCAGAAAGTTCAACTTTCTTGAAAAAAACTTCGGTTTTCTATTCGTTAGAATAAAAAAATTTTTTAAAACATTAAAAAATTGAAAAGTTACGAGAATACAAAGAAAGTCTAAGAAAAAAACAAATAACTTGGGATGAGTTGTTCAAAAGAAACAAGAAAAAAAAGAAATGAACCTGAATATAATACAAACAATTAATAAAAATGAATATTACGCACAGAAAAATCACAAGAAAAATTGATAACTTTTCAAACAAACCGAGGTGTGAGACAGGGGTTGTTATTGCACCACTGTTATTTTGAATCGTGATAGATATAGTAACTAGCTGGCACGGGCGGCATCCGCCGCCCTTAGCCATCTAGACCCAGAATAGATCCGAGTAGGCCATAGTTGTTCGGCCTTCGGACTCACAGGAGGAGGACCATAATAGATCCGCGAAGGCCATAGTTGTTCGGCCTTCGGCCTCACAGAGCGGACCACCTCGCCTCCAATTTAAAAAGTGTCGCAGGTCCCCCGGTACAAATATTACAAATTTTTGCACTTTTCCAAAAAGTTATTCACAATTTTGCCAATGTTTTAGACAACCGAAGAAGAAGTTTAGATTACGCTTTTGTGTTATAATTCCCAAAAACGGTTTGCCCGTCCATTTCCGGCGTTAATATATAATTATCGGAGCGTAATTTTTTTTCGAAAAATTTGCAAGGCTATCCCATTGAAAAAATAATTTTGAAATTTAAATTCGGTTTAACACCTTCGGCGTTGAAAATACGAAGGAATGTTATGGACGAACTATTATAGAGCGTCGCGATACGCTTCCGTTGCGTCTTAAAAATTAAAGATCGGCCGGTAAATAAGAGCGCTACATACGTCCAAAGTTTTTACACAATTTTTACTTAAATGGGTCTCTCACAAAGAAACGACGGATAATTTAGAAAAAGCAATCGGAGCTTCGGATTCGGTTATTAACGGTCTGTAATTTAGCACATTACGACGGTTGACGAAAAACGACAAATAACGGCAGCATTTGCAAATTAGTGTCGACGTCAAAATTGAAAATCAAAATCGGAGGCGATTTCGGGCAAAATTTAAAATATGCAAAATGTGTATTTTCGTTGCAAAGCAAAACCAAATCGAGAAAATTTCATTCGACATTTTCGATTTATATTTGTCTCCTCGACGTGTAATTGAAATATTTTTTATTTAAAAGTATAATAATTCAAAAATGAACAATTTTGGTAGTGGGGGTGCGCCGATGGTGCTGGTCGGTGGTTCTCATTACCACAACCACCTCGCCTCCAATTTAAAAAGTGTCCCGGTACAAATATTACAAATTTTTGCACTTTTCCAAAAAGTTATTCACAATTTTGCCAATGTTTTAGATATCGAAGAAGAAGTTTAGAGTACGTTTTTGTGTTATAATTCCCAAAAACGGTTTGCCCGTCCATTTCCGGCGTTAATATATAATTATCGGAGCGTAACTTTTTTTCGAAAAATTTGCAAGGCTATCCCATTGAAAAAATAATTTAGAAATTTAAATTCGGCTTAACACCTTCGGCGTTGAAAATTCGAAGGAATGTTATGGACGAACTATTATAGAGCGTCGCGATACGCTTCCGTTGCGTCTTGAAAATTAAAGATCGGCCGGTAAATAAGAGCGCTACATACGTCCAAAGTTTTTACACAATTTTCACTTAAATGGGTCTCTCACGAAGAAACGACGGATAATTTAGAAAAAGCAATCGGAGCTTCTATTAGTATTATTTTTCTACTTTACTTTATTAGTATCACTCGTATGTTTTTCACTTCACTTTCCGTCACTTTGACACTATCTTTTAATATATGGCAATATCGAAAAACGCTTATCATCGCGCCATCTGTTGACAGTATTTTGAATCACTGACTGTCCGTCAGATTAATTATTTGACAAATTAAATTTTTTGTCAAACTTGTGATTTGATTTATTGAAAAAAGCGAATAACTTTTTTCCCCGAGCGAATTTCTTCTCCATTTATGCACGAATAGTTGCGCCTGGAGCTACAAAATAACTGTGCAAAATTTGGTTGAGATCGGTCCAAGGGTCTAGGAACGTATAGCGAACACGCAAGCAAACAGATCTTCTCTTTTATATATTTAGATAGATAATTAATTGCAAAAAAGAGTAAAACCGTATTGGGAACAATACTAAAGATTGAACAGAGTAGATGTCAGTGAACTTTTCTATGCAGATGAAATGGTAACATTTGGTATAACAGAAAAGGAATTATAAGAGAACGTCGCTTTTTACAAGAAAAAAACTAGACAATAAAATCAACCAGGAAAAAACAAAAGCCATGACGATCGTCAAGCAGAACATCAGAAGATGTAGTACTATTGAAGTAGGTAAATAGCTACACATATTTTATCTAGGTGTTGTAATTCATGAAGAGAGAATAATAGAACAAATACATTTTATATGAATGAAAATTTAGAAAGCAAACACATTCCTTTAGCAAAAGAAGAATTTAGAATAAATGGAAATGCGGAATTTATTCAGGCGAGAAATGTCTTCAATTTAGTTGTGATCCAAATGGAAAATAATACAGTGCCAAAAGGTTAAACACCAGATTAAAATAATTTTAAAAAGGTTAAAATTACATGAATTAGACCCGATTAGTCCAGTTCGCAGCATATGTTAGAAAATAGGTCATAATACTATATGTACATATTTAACCTGCATATCAATAGAAACCTTTCTGTTGTCAAAAATGTAATTTCACTTCATATGTACTTGAAAAAGTTCACCAGTAAGATTTTTTTAAATGAATTTTTGTTGGAATTATAATAAAATTTTTACAAAACTAAATCACTGTAATATGATCTTTTCTTATCAAGGGGTGTTCAATGCTAGCTTAGTTTGTACCCAAAATCTATTTTTAATAATCCGTAAAAATATTAAACTAAGATTATTATCAATGGTGCTTAAAATCTCCCAAAACTTAGATTGGTGATTGAATAATAATAATAATAATATGTATTTTTGAACTAGCTTCTTATGATTAAAGGTATACCACTCAATAGCTGTTTTATTAATTTCGCCAGTGGCGGCTGGTACCTGGAAGGCGTCGTACCGCCCCGCCCTCCCTAAGTAAAATAGCAACTCGGAATTATATTGTTTAATGCAAATGCACTGCGGTAGCCTTCTCGAAAAAGTGAAAAATGTAATGTGTAAATGTTTCCTCCCAATTATAGCAACCATGATCCTCCCACTGATGAGCAGATTAATTTTAAATAACCCCCCCTAAAGTAGAAGATTCCCGACATTAAATTGATTTAATACCTCCCTCCCTCCCCCAATCGGAAGACACAAATTAATGCGCTGTAGCCTCTATAATTATGTAGTATCTATACAGGGTGTTGTCGTTACTATTAAATAACAATTCTGAATCAAGTTGTCATTTCTTAAATTCATCTGGTAATTTCCAGTGCGGCCGTTAGGCCGCACACCATGTATTATAATAATTTTTATGTGGTATCCACATTAAACAAAAATTTCCGTTTTGAATTCAGAATTAATTATTATTTCATTTATTAATTTATTCATTATCATTAACGGATTACTGTAAAGGTCACGTACCCTCCTATCTCAAATCAAAAACAACTACCTAAAATTAATAATAATAATAATGGTATTGGATGGTAAATAACAAATAATATTTTCCTCTTGCTTTAATTTTGCCATGTTGGTATGCTGCGGGATATCCCTCCCCCCTCCACGAATGAATATTATCGTTTTCAAAGTAACACAATATAATTTTTACACCCTTGGCCGTATTAGTGGGGCACCTTTTAAAATTGTGAGAAATTCCTTTTCAGTGCAATATTTAACCGGTCTATTTTTAGCAGGTAGTCCTGAATGGTATTGGGATATAATACAAAGAAATATTTGTCCCTTATTATTTATGAGGGCCAAACAAAATTAAAATATCGTAAAATGTACAAAATTGTTAAATTTAAAGAAAGCGATTTTTCAGTTAATTTCCAATTTTGTGCTGTACATTTGCGTTTAAATTATTCTAAGATTATTTTTTCGATGGTACTATACAAATAATGTAATATGTCAAAAAATAGCGATTTGAGTGAAAGTAAAAGAGCACAAATAATACTCTTAGATTCGCAAAGTTTAAATCAAACTCATATTAGTAAAAAACTGAAATGTTGATGGCATGCGGTTCAAAATAAAGGGTGGTTTTTTAGAGCGTCAGAACTTTAAATTTAAACAACACCACAATAAATATCACCACAATAAATGGAGATATCTCTTATTTGTTTATTTTATATGAAAAAACATTCGATGACATATACATTTGAAAGCAATTTCATGCAAATATCCGCTGCGGATACCTCTAAACACAGTGCATTCTCTCAGTCCAATTTTTGACCACGTTTTCAAACATTTCCGAATTTACATGATATTCATCTGGATCAGATGTGGTTCCAACAGGACGGTGTCACATACCATACAACCACCGCAACAATTAATTTATTGAAGGAACACTTTGGCAATAAAATTATTTCGAGAAATGGACGTGTCAACTGGCCACCAAGATCATGTGATTTAACGCCTTTGGACTATTTTGTTTGGGGCTACGTTAAATCATTGGCCTACGCCGATAAACCAGCGACGATTCAAACATTAGAAGCCAACATAATTAGAGTTATTACGGACATAAAGCCCAAAATGCTTGAAAACGTGGTCAAAAATTGGACTGAGAGAATGCACTGTGTTAGGTAGCCGCGGCGGACATTTACCTGAAATTGTTTTCAAATGTTAAATGTCATAGAATGTTTTTTCATATAAAATAAACAGATAAGAGATATCTCCATTGATTGTGGTTTTACTTAAATTTAAAGTTCTGGCGCTCTACTTCTTGAGGAAGTGGTAAAAAACGTATAATAGCCCCTTCTAAAGACCGGGGTGTTGCGACAAGTGAGTATTATGATTTATGACTAGTGTCCACTTGAGAAAAAACAGTCTCGAGACTAAAGGCAGCCACAGATTAACGTACTTGTTCGACGAACAAGTCTGTCGAACAAGTCTGAAGGTGTGTGGCAGTAACTCCGTCGTACTTGTTCGCCAACAAGAACGACGGATTTGTTCGACGCTTTTGTTCGACGAAAAGTCAGTCACAAGTCCGTAGTGTGTGGGGTAAACGTACTTGTTCGACAGACTTGTTCGTCGAACAACTACGACAACAAGTACGTTAATCTGTGGCTGCCTTAAGACTCACAAATGGATAAGGGCTTAAGAGCAGTCCCGGAGATAAGCAGGTGCATGTATCAGAGACTGCACGTGTGCAAAGTGGACACGTTCATTTCTGCTATCGTGATTTATTAGTCTCCAGTTTTCCTTAATTGTTGGAAGAGCTGAGACTTTCTCAAGTGACGTAAGTTTTTAATTTTTTAAATTTTAAACTAATTTTAATCGTGAACAGGATTGCACCACGCAATTTTGTATCTAGCTTGACAATCTGGTGTTTTACCAAATTTAAAAGCTGTACAAATTGCACTACAGACATGCGAATAAAACTTCTACATTGTTGTGCATCTTCCAATCATAACTCATTTACGAGTGTTGAACAAGCTCCAAATTCATTTCGTCGATCAACCCATTTTCTTACCCAACACTCCTTTTTTTTAACTTTCCGTTTTTCACCATTTTATACGCAATTAGTAAAGAGCGAAGATCTGACGACGCGAATGCATTTGGAAAAATATAAAAAGTTTGCGATCAAGTCACACAACTGACCACAAACGACTGTGAGTTAAAGCCCGCATTTCATTACGGCTTCTACCAGCCAGCTTCTAGAAGCCCAAAATTTGTAATGCATTGGCTTATATGGAACCAAACTCACTTCGGCTGGTAGAAGCCAGGTAGAAGCAGGTCATAAAAAGTATCGAATTTTAGCAGCCCGGCTGCAAAAATACTCCACGTGGAGTACTGTACTTCTAATTGGTTAATATTTAGAATAAGGTCTTATTATTGGATAATATAAAATGGTCCGTAGTTGTAATTGGTTAATATTTAGAATAAGGACTTATTATTGGATAATATTTCTATTACGAAAATGTCTTTGCAACACTCCACGTGGACTTGTGTACTTTACCTGATAAAAGATTAATTTTAACCAGGCCGCTTGTGCAGCCAGGAGTTGTAAATTTTTACAACTGAAGCTGCACAAGCCAGATACTTCTACTTATTAGATAATATGTGTTGTAACACAATTTTGGTTATTCGATGTCATCGTTAATTAGATATTTATACTAATTTTTTAATCATTCCCATAATAAAAAGCAATAAAAGATGGTGATTATTTTTGGATGTTTTTTTTTAAATAAACTTGTCCACGAAAAAAACCGACCTCCTGTATTGTTGTGCTAAATTAAAAAGCGCAAAAATTTTTTAAACGCAATTTATTATTAGTTATTAAATTTACCGGGTAGTATTTAACATTAAAAAATTAAAAAGAAATTTTTTAAAGGTCTCTAAAAATGCTCTCACCTATAATCCATTACTACACATTCAAATTTTGTTAAAAAATCGGCATACAATTTTCGCGCTCTAGTTTTCGCTGTAGATTTTTAAGTTTTGGACCTATTAGCGATTTTCTGTACATTATAATATAACTTCTTAATCCACTACGAGCTTTTATATTTTTAACATTAGATTTCGATGTACCGACTTTATCGGTCATGTCCCTTACTGATGTTTGTGTTACGTCGATTTCGGTAATTTCAATTTTTTTGAGAGTTCTCTTTGCGACATTCGCGAATTTTTGCAATGCGTGGAAAAATTTTACGTTGTTTCTCAGCGTATGCTTACAATATTATAAAACTTGTACCCGAAACATGTAATTCAAAGTGCTCGGCTTTTCGTGGAAGCGTGAAGTGATTCATAATAACTTAAATATAACAAAATAACCGGATAGAAATATTATCCAATAATAAGACCTTATTCTAAATATTAACCAATTAGAAGTACAGTACTCCACGTGGAGTATTTTTGCAGCCGGGCTGCTAAAATTCGATACTTTTTATGACCTGCTTCTACCTGGCTTCTACCAGCCGAAGTGAGTTTGGTTCCATATAAGCCAATGCATTACAAATTTTGGGCTTCTAGAAGCTGGCTGGTAGAAGCCGTAAACGAAATTTTGCTGATCACGAGACTGTCGAATCTCCATAACTGTCTCGAGAGCGTAAGTGATCTCAAATCACTTACCCCTAATATCAATCTCGAAACTTTCCCGATTAGTGAAGCTCTAAGTTGTAAATTTTTACAAAGTCGGCTTGTGCCGCCAACCGTTGCGTTGGCGGGTATCAGCTTCCTGCACCAGCACAAGTGAGTGCAGTGTCATATACAGCAATGTATTACAAAGTCAGCTCCACAGGCCGAGCTTCACCAGCCGGACTGCACAAGCCTCAATGAAATGCGGACTTCAGGGTTAGCCCAGGGAATTTCGCTGTATCAGCCAATAAAACGGCAGAAATCGGCAACCGAGGGGTTGTAAAGCCCGGTGTAAGCCGTAGCTTTCGGAAAAAAAACAAAAAAGGCTAGAGTGGGCCCGTGAACACCTAAATTGGGCCGTTGTGGATTGGGAGAAAGTAGTTTGAGAAAATCAACCCTTATTTTATAAATTCAATTATAAAAATTTAATTTTAAAGTAATTTTACAAAAATTTTGATCGTAATTTATATTATTATTTTTTACGTAGGTTTTTGGCACCCCTGGAGCTGTCTACGTACTTACGTAGTAAGTCATCTTCATTATCCTTCAGTAAATCATCCTGATTGCATCGTACCTACGGTGAAACACGGTGGAGCGGGGTCATGATTTGGGCTTGCATGGCAGTAGCAGGGGTAGGGAACATGTTCGTGTGCGAGGGTCGCATGAACAGTTCTACCTACACCGAAATGTTAGCAACCAATCTGATGGAATCCTACGCTAAAATATTGCGTAACAAGGACCCCCAGGGTATAATATTTCGGCAGGACAATGCTCCTTGCCATACCTCGTGAGCGAGCAGGTGATGGTTTAAAAGTTTAAATCAAAGAGGGTAAATGTATTAGATTGGCCTGCACAGTCACCTGACTTAAATACAATTGAACATTTATGGTTTATTTTAAAGAAGAATGTAGGATAACACAACTGTATGTCAAAATCACAATTGAGGGAAAAATTGCAGATGGATTGGTATAAATTGTCGCCTTCTATCTGCAAATCATTAGTCTACATCTACAGTATGCCGAAAAGGGTTGCAGCTGTGATTCAAGCAAATGGAGGAGCCACAAAATATTGAAAAAGAATTTTAAAAATATATTTTAATTATCGTTGATCGTTTGTTTCTTTACATTTTCTTGCTTTATTACAATATTACACATTTATTATTCGATTTTTTGAAATCATTGAAACATGTCACAAGCCGCCACTCAATTTCACCTGGCCATAATCTAATAAATTTCTACTAAAATAAAATCTAGAACATGTCACAAAACATCGTAACTATAATAAGGTATATCGTAAATATTTAACACACAGGTTGATTATTTTGCTATATTTAGCAAATCACATCACATGGTTATCAAACCTGACCCCTTTAAGTAGAAACTAATGTTCCTTTTACTGTTCTAGTATAGGAAATCTAACGGTTATCCTACTATATCGGCTATATCGTTAAAACTTGAATTAAATTCTGCAGGCCCAGAATAATAAAATTACCAACGAGTGCATAAACTAAGAGAAAGCTATATATAGTTTTCAGCTAATTGCTAATGTATTAAGCGCTGCCACATTATTGCCTTTGTTAACTTCCTACTTGCTCGCAAGCGACCCCGACCATTCAAACTTACTTTCCATAATATATAAGGCCTGCTCAATAGGCGAACCAGCATGGTACGGCTCGGGGCGCCGAAAATGCGGAAAAAAAAAGATTTTTATAATATAACAATAACTTTCAAGCCCATAAAAAGCAAATTCATTGTCAGTCTCATGATGTCCACTACTGAAGATACCCTTTTCCTCTGGCGCATACTCTCCTCCGCGTTAAGGTTGAATAAGGAAGACCTCATATATGGAAGATCTACAGGATCTACAGTAACATCCGTCGGTTCCAAACGATGAGTGTTAGAGGAAGGTTTTAGCATTTAATCAATTTGGTGTGATCGGCAATTCGGCGCAAGACCAATTTCACGCAAGGATAATTCGGAGTTAAATGATTTTCCTATTCATTTTAATGTATGCAATACATCGCGTGCATCACGTGATCAAACTCAGCTGTCAAACAAGCCTGTATGACAAATTTAAATTCAACATAAATAGTGCATCGTTTTTTTTTGTTTAAATCAGTGTAAATTAATAAATATGCCTAATTTTTGTATAGCAGTGGTTTGTTAATGAACTGGTGTGAAGGATAAAATATAGTCAATTTAATATTTTTGATATTATAACCGGTACAAACGATTGTAAAATTGTGTTATTATTTATGAAAATGTTGGTAAATGTTAAATTACCAACTGAAATGGACACTAATAACTTGGACCCGTATTTATTTATTCGATAAAACTTCATGTTTTAAGAATGTTTGTGATATCCCAAAAGTTGAATATTTTGATATCGTGAACTATTTTGTATTTGAGAAAAGTGCATATACCCAGGAACAATTTAGAGCACATAAAAGTTTGGAGGCCTACAACTATTATTTGTGCAATTGGCTGAAAGATTTGTCGGTGAAACACTCAGGTAAGTGTTGTTAAAAATTAAGTTAGTATTGTTATAATAAGTATTTTTTCTTTTGTAGGTAATGCACAGCCAAAGGTTGAATTTGCCATATACAAAAACTTGGTTCGTGACAAAAAAAACAGGACAAATACTGGCGGGTCACTGTGACTGTAATATTGCAGGACTCAGAGAATGTTGCAGTCATATTGGTGCGACTCTATTTGCAGTTGAAAATGCTGTTCGAAATGTTGACGAGGTATCCGTAACAGGAACAAAAGCATATTGGACTGTGCCAACTTGTACAGTTGGAGAACCAAGGCGTATAGCGGCTGTTAATTACTCGGTTACAAACAATGATGTCGACGAATGTAATTCTAGTTTTAATTTTATGAGTTTGTAATGTTGGAACTGATTTTAAATTGATTATTGAATGTATTTTCGTCTTGTATTTTTCATTTGGAATAATTACAATTAGCTATTTTATTTTATTTTTTATTAACTTAATAAAAGTTATTAACATATCTTATGTATGTATGGGTTTTATATTTATAAAATAAATAGGTACATTATATTATTTTTCCTAGTTTCTCAAAACCTTTAGAATTTTTTTTATTTCTGGGCGTAGTGCTGATAAACCAAACACAAGTCGTCGGCCTCATGTGATAATTGCATAATGACAAGGGTCATCTTATCGCAGTCAAAATTGTACTTCATCTTCAATAGTGAACGGTGATTGAGCTACAATCTACAACATAGTAAAAGAAAAGAAATGTGAAAATTGCGTAAGTCCATGGACAAGTTCGCACGGTCCAAGATGCTTTTGTTCCTGTTACGGATACCTCGTCAACATTTCGAACAGCATTTTCAACTGCAAATAGAGTCGCACCAATGTGACTGCAACATTCTCTGAGTCCTGCAATATTACAGTCACAGTGACCCGCCAGTATTTGTCCTGTTTTTTTTGTCACGAACCAAGTTTTTGTATATGGCAAATTCAACCTTTGGCTGTGCATTACCTACAAAAGAAAAATACTTATTATAACAATACTAACTTAATTTTTAACAACACTTACCTGAGTGTTTCACCGACAAATCTTTCAGCCAATTGCACAAATAATAGTTGTAGGCCTCCAAACTTTTATGTGCTCTAAATTGTTCCTGGGTATATGCACTTTTCTCAAATACAAGATAGTTCACGATATCAAAATATTCAACTTTTGGGATATCACAAACATTCTTAAAACATGAAGTTTTATCGAATAAATACGGGTCCAAGTTATTAGTGTCCATTTCAGTTGGTAATTTAACATTTACCAACATTTTCATAAATAATAACACAATTTTACAATCGTTTGTACCGGTTATAATATCAAAAATATTAAATTGACTATATTTTATCCTTCACACCAGTTCATTAACAAACCACTGCTATACAAAAATTAGGCATATTTATTAATTTACACTGATTTAAACAAAAAAAAACGATGCACTATTTATGTTGAATTTAAATTTGTCATACAGGCTTGTTTGACAGCTGAGTTTGATCACGTGATGCACGCGATGTATTAATGTATTATGGTATCTCACAAAAAAGGGGGGGGCATATATTTTTATACGAACCAATATAAATCGCTGCAGTCAATATGCAATTCCTCCTGCTAAAAGCATAAATCTATACATCTATGAAAATGCTTCTACAAGTACAGCAGTTTATTTATTGCTAAACATGAGAGCTGCTGAAAAAATAATTTCGATTTATTGCTTAAGGGGTTGCATGGGTTTGAAAATTTCAAAAAATTTAATTTTTTTATCTAATAGTTAAACATGTCAAGGATATTTTCCCAATGTTTCAAGTCAATCGGAGTAAAACTGTGGGGGGTCGAAAGCGTCCCAGGTAAATCGCGGCAGCTGCTTAGCTATTGTTTGTTTTTAATCGCGTTTTTCTCGGAACTTTATTTTTGAAGTCGGTGGACACGTTTTCTCAAAAACGAATGCACCGATCTTATTGAAATTTTGCACACTTCTTGTAGGGCCGTGTTCGCTCTGGCACATTTTTCGCTTCAAGCGTCGTCGAACGATTTTCACCGTTCGGTCTGGAAAAGCTTTAGGCTCCGCCTCATTCCCCACCCATTTCGGAGCTTGAAACGCTTTTTAATTCAAATTTTGTTTGGTTAAATATTCAACAAAGTGGTTGTTGACCACGAAATCGGTTCAATTGGTAAAATAATTTGTTGGAATAGGCGAGGCGAATTAAATACTGATAAATTATCGTAAACTTCTTGGTTTCAATTCAAAGATATGATTTCATAGCATATTATATGTATTAGATTAAGTACGATTTTCAAATATCAACAAACATTTGAATTGTCAACAACCACAGCGCTCAATCACCATTCGGTTTAGAAAGCACGTAAGCACGCATTTTTCCACCGAACGCCAAGTTTGCACATTTCAGAGTCAAACTTTCAAAGCAAAAAAAGTTCCAGACCAAACACGGCCTACATAAGATTGTCTAGTGGTTGAACGACGAGTTTTCGTTTTCTTTGATCACAAGTTACTTCACAAGGCAATACTTACGTGGTGTAGATTTTACCGAAAATTGCATACAACTGGGCCAAAAATTCAAATTTCTATTATTTTTATTAAATCTTTCGTTCAAGCACGAGCTATACCCACCTACCAACAGAAAATATTTTACATTTTTTACATCTCAGGTAGCTTGCTAGGCTTGCCTTTCGATGTGCCGGAACCATGTTTTTTTTGTTATGATGACAAATCATTAACACAGGGGGACCGACGGCTTTACGTGTCCTTCGAAAGCACGGAAGACGGTCAAGAAATTTTAGACTGTAACCGGAGTCGAACCGGGGAGCCCTACGTTAGCAGTTGATCGCGCTAACTATCAGGCCATGACCGTCGTCAAATTATAATTACTTATAAAAAATATAACGGACAAAATTCTCAAAAGAGTGCTAATCTGACGTTATTTTTTGTGACATCTCTATAGACTTGTAAAATATTATAATTTTTAAAATTTAACGTATGAAAAACAGTTAGAACAATTAGTTTTTAACTCACAGTTGCGTTCACTACGGCGTAAAATCTGATCAGCATTTAAAAAATAAACGATAGATATAAAAACCTAAAGAATGCTGCTTAAGGTGCGTATTGCAAGTCGCATGTTTAACTCAATATCTTCTTCGAGTGTCGTATCTAACCCATGGAGCTTTCTCCCATATATTATGTATTGTGCGTTATAAGTGTTTTTATTATTATTGCACACATACTACGTATTCGGGCCGTACTGCTTAATGTGGGCTCCGAACATCAGGAAGCTGTTCAGAGGCTTTACTAGAAAATTTACACCTCGGTAGTTTGACATTGCCTTCTGAGCAGAAACGTTCTTACTGTGCCTGGAGTCGAACCAGACACGTATTAGCAATTAGAGGGCAACTGCTGAAGTGGGGATGGAAAAATTCCGAAAGAAAAATGTTGGTATATCTATAATGTGACCATACGTCCCGTTTTGAACGGGACCGTCCCTTTTTTCAGTTCTCCGTCCCGGTGTCCCCGAAAAAAGCTTTGGGACGCAAAATTGTCCCGTTTTCGATAGCCGATCCGCCGCGCCCCACTTGTTCTTAATCAACGGAGAGTGGGAAGGAGCAGGCAGGCGGGCGTGTTAGTCATATCAGTCATATCTGGCGTGATTGTGCTTTGTTTTAGAATCTTATTTACGAGGGTTGCTGTTTAACTTTCTGGCCTAGGGAACACTAAGCGTTGCTAGGTGCAATTTGACATTTGCATTGTAAAGTTTGACATGTTGTAGCATAAACGTACTCAGAACGTTTTGACGTACGGCCATCATTTCTGTTGTTTATAGTGACTTGAAAAAATCAATTTGGCAAAAAAATGGAATTAACTCGTGAACATTTTCGTGCAATAATTTTTCACAACTTTCGACGTGGATTATCACGACAAGAGTGCATCGATGAACTTAAATCTTTGTATGGCGATGAAGCACCATCCTATAGCACTGTGAAAAACTGGTTTAATGAATTCAATCGTGGCCGACGCTCGCTCGAAGATGAAGGTCGTGAAGGTCGTCCAAAAACAGTCGTTGTGCCAGAGAACATTGATGCCGTCCGTGAACTGATAAAGCAAGATCGTCATGTGACATACCGTGAGATAGAGGCATCCTTGGGCATTTCTTCCACCAGCATACATTCGATATTGCATGGACACCTGGCCGTAAAAAAGGTTTGTTCTCGTTGGATCCCGCATAATTTGACAGTGGCTCAAAAAAAGTGTCGTGTGGATTGGTGCAAAGAAAATTAAAAAAAATACAATCGCGGTGTTTCAAAAGACGTTTATAAGATCGTCACAGGTGACGAATCATAGATCTATGCTTATGAGCCCGAAACAAAACAGCAATCGACCGTGTGGGTCTTCGAAGACGAGCCAAATCCAACGAAAGTTGTTCGTGCAAGAAGCACTTCGAAGCAAATGGTAGCCTGTTTCTTTGGTAAAACTGGTCATGTGGCGACTGTTCCGCTTGAGCAACGTAGGACGGTCAATTCTGAGTGGTACACCACAATTTGTTTGCCTGAAGTCTTCGGAGAAATTCGAAAAACGAACAAGAGAAGACGGATCATTGTGCACCATGACAATGCGAGCTCTCACACATCAGCTCAAACCAGCGCCTTTTTGACCGCCCAAAACGTCGAATTGATGGGTCATCCGCCGTACAGCCCTGACTTGGCACCCAATGACTTCTTTTTATTCCCGAACATCAAGAGAAAAATGCGTGGTCAACGATTTTCGTCGCCAGAAGATGCTGTTGAAGCGTTCAAAAAGCATGTTTTGGAGGTGTCTCAATCGGAGTGGAAAAAGTGCTTCGACAATTGGTTTGAGCGCATGCAAAAGTGTATAAATCTTGCTGGAGAATACTTTGAAAAACAATAAAATCATTTTTGATGATAAATATTCGCATTTTCATTATTAGGCCAGAAAGTTAAACAGCAACCCTCGTAAATATGCCGAAACGTAAGTGTACGTTCAATGTTAATTTACAAGCAAAATACCCGTTTATAAGCAAATAAATACTCCCTCGGATGTTAGATGCGAAAAGTGTCGCACAGAATTTAGTGTTTCCCATAGTGGTGCCGGTGATATAGAACAGCATTTAAAGGCTGAAAAACATAAAAATGCCGATCGTGCCGCCGCTTCAAGTTCTTCAATGTTAAACTTTTTCAAGAAATCGGACGCGCCAACTTCAAAAGATTTGGATATTGCCGCGGCAGAAGGCGTCTGGGCTTATCACACGATACAAGAAAACCACAGTTTTCGCTCCAATGATTGTGCGTCGAAGTTAATTCAATCATGTTTCGATCAGAAATTTAGATGCGCGCGTACGAAAACAGAAGCTATTGTAGTAAATGTTTTGGCGCGCACAGCAATCAAAGAATTAAAAGATGATCTTGGTAAATCCAATTGCATTACAATTTTAACCGACGCTTCAAACCATGGTAACAAGAAGATATATCCTATTTACGAAGGTATCCAAGTAAAAATTTTAGACCTTCAAGACCAACCAGGTGAAACTTCTGATATCATTGTCAATTATTTAGTCCAAGTGTTGACAGATAACAATTTGATTGCAAAAGTCGTGGCATTTTGTGGGGACAATGCCAACGTTAATTTTGGGGGCGCAGCTAGGCGAGGAATTAATAATGTGTTAGCAGGGCCTATTTTTGATTCAATTGGGCCCCAAGGCCCAAGCAAAATTTCGGCCCCCTATCCTATATATACGACTTTCCAATAAGAATTTTTCTGTTTACCTTTGGCACCTTTTCTTCATGAAAAAAATGTTTGATGAAAATTAAATTTTCAAATGAATTGAAAAATGGTTTCAATGATTGTAAACAATTAAATAAGAACTTTAATTGGACAAAAACATAAAATAGGTAATACAAAAAACTGATAATATTTCAACAATATTCAAACAAAATCAACAACACAACAAAAAATAAAAATAATAGAAATTTCTGCTTTTGGGGTACAACGAACAAAATAAAGAATTATCAATAAAAGAAACAACTAATTAATATTTTTTTTTACGTACTTTCATTTCAGAAAACTTATCTATGATACCATTAATTTCTAATGTGTCCAGAATATCGCTTTCTACGTTAAGAATGGCCAAAGATGAGACATTTTCTTCATTCAGTGAGTTCCTCAAATATGATTTCACCCTTTTTAACGTAGAAAATGATCTCTCGCCGGAAGCATTACTGATAGGAATAGTTAAATATATACTCCAACATTTCCTGAGGGTCTTTAGAGGAAATGTCATTTGAATCACAAAGGGCTTTGAATTGTACAATTTCATCCACTAAATCTTCAGTAGCATCCACATCCATTTTTTTTTATTGACTCCAAAATCATACAATCTGTCTTTACATTGACAATAAGTACTTGATATGACTTAATTTAGGACATGTGGAGTGACTACCCAGTGGTCGTCCTCCTTTAGAGCTAAGTTACTTTACTTATACGTTACTCACGAAAGGATTCGCACCCTATAATAAATTTCAATAAATCGTTTGTATCTTAATTATTTATTAAAAAAAATAGTTAGTTATAATTATATTTAACAAAGTGATTCTTTTAATTTGTACAATTTAAAAAAAAAATCATAAAATTTGCATGGTAACAGAAATAATGAACATTAAAACAATTAATACGCAAATTTCATGTTACAAAAGGATTCACACCTTTAACAAAGTTGCAGGATTGCATTCATTTTCTAAGAATTGTAATATAGATTATGTGCATTGTTTGCAAGCAATATGATTCATAATGCAGTTATTAAGTAACGTGTAACAGTTTATGTACATAAAAATTTATAATTTTTACTAAAATGGGGCGTAAAGGTAAAACTACTAGTTTTGATATCAGACAACTGGTAATTTATAATTATGAAAAGGGAAAATCATACAGCCAAATAGGAAATATCTTAAATTTAAGCAAAAGCACAGTAGCAGACATCATAAAACGCTATAAACGTGAAGATAGGATCGAAAACAAACCAATAACAGGCCGCCCACGAAAATTTACAGAAAGAGAACGAATGCAAATTGTCCGAAAAATACAGAAAAACCCTCGACTGAGTGCCCCGAAAATAACCATTGAGGTGTTACAAGAAATGGGAAAGAAAGTTAATCCACAAACAATTCGACGGGTACTACAAGAAAATAATTATCACGGTCGCATAGCTAGAAAAAAGCCGTATATTAGTGAAATCAACAGGAAGAAACGTATTAATTTCGCTAAAGAATTTAAATGTAAAGATGTAACGTGGTGGGATGATGTAATTTTTGCGGATGAGAGCAAATACAATATTTTTGGCTCCGATGGACGCACCATGGTATGGAGGAAACCAAATACGGAGCTGCAACCGAAAAATTTACAAGGTACTGTAAAACACGGATTCGGAAGTGTAATTGTTTGGGCTTCTATTTCAACTAAAGGGGTAGGTACACTAGTGTTTATTGAAGAAATAATAAATAAGTATAAATATTTAGACATTTTAAAATCTAACTTACTGCAAAGTGCCTATAAAATGGGGATCGTCGATACTTTTAAATTTTACCAAGATAACGACCCTAAACATAAATCACGTGTAGTGCAAGAATATCTGTTATACAAGTGCCCAAAAGTATTACAACCCCCTCCCCAATCACCAGACTTGAATCCCATAGAAAATCTATGGGACCATCTAAATCGTAAAATTCGGGAAACTCCGATACATACTAAAGAAGAGTTAAAAAAAAGACTACAAGAAGAATGGGACTTAATAAGCGTCGATTATTTAAAAAAAATTATTTGCAACATGCCCAAACGATTGGAACATGTTTTGAATCAAAACGGGTATCCAACAAAATATTAAATTATTTTTAAATTTTGTAAAATATTGTATTTTTTAATAATTTTTATAATACGTGCGAATCCTTTTGTAACATGAAATTAGCGTATTAATTGGTTTAATGTTCATTATTTCTGTTACCATGCAAATTTTATGATTTTTTTTTTAAATTGTACAAATTAAAAGAATCACTTTGTTAAATATAATTATAACTAACTATTTTTTTTAATAAATAATTAAGATACAAACGATTTATTGAAATTTATTATAGGGTGCGAATCCTTTTGTGAGTAACTGTATGTGAAAAATTAATTAATTAATTAAATCCACATCCATATGGTAATATTTTTCAATATTTTTTATAGATACATAAAATCTATCATCCGATGGTTCAGTAAAAAATAGCCCAAAAACTTCATTTACACAATCATAGGCTTGCATTCTCATTTTTAACTCCGAAATCAACTTGTCACATATAGGAAAAAAAGTATTTATTTTAAAGTTCTCAGCTACGCTCAAAGTGATGTCTTGTGCAGGGCTTTCATCAAAACACTGCTTTCTCTTACGAACTCTTGAAATCTCATCCTTATAAACATTATTATTTGGCTGATTTTTTTGGCTTCTTCCTCAATTTCATCAAACTGTTCTCTAAAATGCTTGACAAATTCAATCAATCCACTATATAGTGTACAAGCTGCAGTTAGATTGGCTTGATTTTCTTGTAGAGATTTACTGGTGGAGTTTATCCTGTCTAGGATTCTTTTCCAAATTGCTGTCATCAGGGCAAATTCAAATGTGTTCATTTTGTGAAGTAGATCTCCAGCTTCTGTTCTGGTGGATTTTTTTTGGTTTGCATCGTCATTTAGCTCTACTAACGCTGATTTTATCTCACAAAAACCAAGCGCAATAGATTTAATAGCATCAGCACGTGCTGACCATCTTGTATCACATATTTTCTTAACCAATGGTAATTTAGTTTTTGAAATAGATAGACATTTTTGAAGTACGTTCCATCTGTGTGTCGAAGCCGAAAAAAAGTTATACAAGCATTGTACATTTTCAAAATATCTAGAAGCTCCTGAACAACTTTCCGCAGCACTATTACCGACCAAGTTTAAAGAATGACTGGAACATGGTACAAAATGTGCATTTTTTGCCTGCAATCCGTTATATTTCCCTGACATGTTCGATGCGTTATCATAACTTTGGCCTCTGTAGTGATCAATATTGATATTAAGGTCACTTAATTTGGTTAGTGGAACATTCAAAAGACTTTCTGCAGTATGAAAAAATATTGCCACAAAACCTAAGAACCTTTCTACTGGTTGACCATTAGGTAAAACATATCTTATAATTACAGTTAATTGATCGATATGAGAAATATCGGGCGTTGAATCGACGATAATGGAAAAGTATTTTGCGACTTGCAATTCTGTGATAATAACATTTTTTACCTCATTAGCAAGAAGGTGGATAAATTCATTGCAAATGGTTGAAGAAAGATAGTTAACATGCCCACTTCCAATTATGTTACTATATTTCTGGAGGTGTCCAGCTAGAAACTGGTCAAACTCACTAAGAAATTCCAACGAACCTAAATAGTTTCCCTACATCACTTGAAAACTGAGCTGAGACTGAACAGAACAAAAATCTAAATAAATGATATCTACAAAACTACCCCACTATAATACTGTCGTCACCATAGATTGCTTGGTATTATCATGTTTTTGCCTTTTAAACGCAACAAAAATACGCTTTGTCGGTATTGTCAAACACGCGCAAAAATGTACCATATACCGCCAATAAAGATCACCTTAGGCGACCGCCGCGCCGTAGCATTTTTTTCCAAGTAATTCGTCGTCAAAAGCTCTTTCGGCTGATGGCGGCTGGCGGCATAAACAGAAACGCCGCGAAAAGACCCGCCAGCGCCGGTGCCGTTTGGTACCTAATGCATTTTTTTATTTGCCAGAATTGACTAATTGAGAATGAGTGACGCTGAATTATAAATCATCATATCATATCATTATTATACCAATTTAAGCCTAATTCTATTTAATTTCCTTTATCAGATTTGGCTTGTTTTGGTGTTCAAATTGAAATTGGAATGGTTTATAATTATTTTTTGAAGCCTTTTTCGGGCCCCCCTTTCCACCGGGCCCAAGGCCTGGGCCTTATGTGCCTTATGGTAAAATAGGCCCTGTGTGTTAGTAAAATTACAATCATCTATGGGAAAACTATTAATAGGTATTGGATGTGGAGCCCATATAATTCACAGCGCAATAAAATCTGCCGCGGATGGCCTACCCGTGGATTTCGAATGCATTATTGTAAAGATATATTCATTTTTTTACATTTACACGGTTCGAGTTGAAGCTCTAAAGGAGTTTTGTGCCGAAACTGAAACAGAATATAACAAAATGCTGGGCTATAGCAAAACCAGGTGGCTTGCGCTTATGCCTTCTGTGGAAAGGGTTTTAAAAATGTACCAGCCATTAAAGAACTACTTTTTGAGCATTGAAAAATGTCCCCAAATATTAAAAAACTTTTTTGCAGACCCCAGATCAGAACTGTGGCTTTATTTTTTACACGCTCAGTCGGCAAATTTTCATCAAGCTGTATTGAAGATTGAAGGTCAGAATATATCGGCAATTGAAGCTGCAAAAGAAATTAATCAACTAAAAGACAATTTGGCACAGAAAGAGATTAATCAATTTCTTCCATTTACAGTCCGTAGTTTAATGGCGAAATTGAAAGACAGTGGCACGGATATTGACGAAGAGTTTGTAAAAAGTACAGCTACAGAATTTTATAAACAAGTCGTGAATATTTGAAACAGTGGACTTGGTTTACCACAGAATTGGAGATATTATACATACATTTTGATACTAAAATAAAACTTAATAAAAATGTGTTTTTTTTCTATTGTGAACCTACTGATTGACTTAAATAAGCCATTGTCCCGTTTTGAGCCAATAAATAAATGGTCACGTTATATATCTATAATCGAGATGTATTGATGAAATGCTTGAAATGATAGAATTCAGGCGTTATATGTTTGTTCATTTGCATAAAAAAAATGTTGAATGTTATATAAACAAACGCCAGAGCCAGTAGATTTAGAGAGGGGGATAATTACCTATCACCTGTCACTCCGAATGAGTTGAAACTTTGCAATCGCAAAGAGGAAGGTTTACATAGGCCCCTACAACAAAAAAATTCTGAGAAAGTATTATCAAAATTTTGAGAAAAATCGATTTGAAAAGTATGGGAAAGTAAAATCGTGACCCCGGCCGAGACCACTATCGGGTTACCGGTCCCTTCAAATCGAGTGAAATTTTTTTGCTCCGATTTTAATTTTTCTTTGAAATTCGGGTAGGGGGGGGTGTGCTTAGTAGATATTAGTATAAATATTTGGAAAATAACTTGTGTATTGCCGAAAAAGTGAAAAAATTAAATTTTTCTTTGCCTTCGAATTTTAGGGGTGTGCATTCGAAAAGGAGGGTAATCCATCGTCAAATCCTACTCCTCCGGGGCGCCGCTCCGCTCCGCTCCGCTCTGCACCCCTACGGAGCGGATTTGACTCTGGTTACTAGGCTAAACATACGAGAAGGCGCCACCGATCAAGAACACCGGGATCTATGCAACCGGGATGTGAGAGACCCTCGAAATAGCATTAAAAAGTATAGTTGCGGTATGGTGCAGTATACTATTACGTTTCACCCCCTAAAAATCGCGTAAAAACAAAAAATAATCGATGTTACATGTAGGAGCGTCGAGCTGCATCTGCCGGTGCGAAATTTTCTAAGTGTAAGAGTATATCCCAGTGCACGTACCGTCAACAAAATGCGCGCCGGCCGGGCGAAGCTAGTGGCATCGACCGGTTGTGTGGCACGATCATGCTACTTTTTCGTACTTTTCAAATCGATTTTTCTCAAAATTTTGATAATACTTTCTCAGAATTTTTTTGTTGTAGGGGCCTATATAAACCTTCCTCTTTGCGATTGCAAAGTTTCAACTCATTCGGAGTGACAGGTGATAGGTAATCCTCACCCCAATGTTTATATCATTTATAATAAGAAAGATATAACAATTCTTTACTTCTTTACAAAATAGTACCATGAACTCCCTAGTATGGGTAATTAAACAGAAAAGTTGAAAAAAAAGCAATTGTTCCTTATAGTTGATAGGATAAAACATGGCGGCCGTACCTTCAGTTGGCGGTACTCTCTAAATCTACTGGCTCTGACAAACGCAGATGCACAGCGCCATGTATTCCATAAGGGTCAGACTTACGTCAAGAATTTTGCATGAAAATTTACCGAAATATTGTTACTACATCTCTGAAATTCTGGAATTTTATTTTTAATTTTTTTTAAATTAAAATTTGTCAATTTTTACGTAATAAATATTGCACTTTTACATGCTCGTATTTTCGAAAATATTCAACATTGAACTCATTCTATAAATGCTATAAATTAATTATAGCTTATTTATACGACTTCTATGATTTATATGAATTCTATGTCGGTAAAAAGATTTTCATCTGCAAAAATTTACTTGATTTTCTATCGGGGAGCCACCTGTTGCGATAAATCGTGGCAGTGCCACCATTCGAGTTGGGAAACGTCGCTGGTTAGAGAAATTGTTAGTAATTGGGATCATAGTAGTGATTGCTTTGCTGTGGAAGTTGAACCGACAAATTAATGTTCTAATAAAACTTGTTCTTAACAATTAATGCCTTTTATTGGTGATTACAGTCATCATAATTATTATTACAGTGCCCTTCAACAGGTTAAGCTATGACCGTCTCAATATCATGATTCTACTATAAACAGCGTTCAAGTTTCGAGCTCGGGAGGCTGAGTTTAAAGGGGTTGTTGGGCGGGCGGTTAAAATCTTGAAAATTCCGGTGAAGTTATTGTAGTTTTGGGAAAAGTTTTTACCTAAATTTCTACGCTTTCTCGACTAAAAATCAGTATTCAGTTCAATCAAAAAACTAGAATTTTATTACAGGCCCACTTAGATGCAGTATTTTTTTGTTTTTGAATAACTAAAAATTAGTAGCCAAAAATTAATTCGTGCAATAGAGATAAGATACAGCAACCGCATTTAACTTGTAGTTGGTGAAAAATCCACACAAAAATTTACCATAATGACCGCACATTGGAATATCATGTCACTGGCATGATTCGATCCCTGTCCAAATTTCACATTTAAAATTAACAAATAGAACATTAAAAAACTACAAATTATGTACTTATCACGTCATGTAATACCTTTAACATTTAAATTGTCCAGTCATAAAAGTAACTGCTTAATCCGGAAATTTGTTTAAAGTGAAATATTTTGTTGTTGCAGCCTGTTCTAGTTTGACTCTATATAAAACACCAATTCTGTAGTAATTATATCCGTCTACCTATGTATTCGTAAAACATCTCTTATGAGTTAATTCTTTTATTGACAACCTAAAAATGTTTGAGTGCCGCATTTAGACCACACAGCCACGACAATTTTCTTCCGTTATCAAAAAACAATATTGAGAACTGTTGAGAACGTTATAAAATATGCTATTCAGTCTAAATACTATGTATAAAAATATTCAATATTACGGACTCGTGTAAACAACATATCATAACATTTTAGTTAAACTTAACGGGCCCGTTATATGTATTTAACGTTTTTGGTATATGGACGTTTGCTACATTTTTGGGAGGAACACACTAATGGGTCATTCCATCTCAAATCAACTGAAGAATTTACTGGACCCCCACCAAATTTGACGAAACTTGGTACACAACATCTTAGTAAGAAATATACAATACAAATTTAAGGATTTGTCTAAAAAGGCATTTGTTTCCTTCTTTTGGTCCTTCAAATAGTCAAAAAGTTAGTGTGTAGACTTGTAGAAAAACGACTGTAACTTCATCCAAAGTGGTCTAAATTTAAAAATAAAAAATGTTCTGGAAAGGTAAATGAACGGTCTATTCAAATATTCAACCACATTTTATTTTTTCAACCCCTAACTGAATTAATTTTCTAATATTAACCCTAACCCTATTCAACCCCCATTTCTAAAAGGGTATTTTTATTTTGTTCATTTTTTCACTGTTTTTTTGTGCAATTGTGCTGAGCATGCACACCAAATTTCATCATGGGATGAGCATGGGTTCGGATACTAAAAATAAATGAAGTATAGCGAGAAACGGACAAAAATCAGTTTTTCGCCGATTTCTCAAGTTTCTTTGAACTTTATGACAAAATAGTTTAATATAAAAGCTAATTAAATCCTCTACAAAACAACTTCTATACGTATTTTTCGTCAGATTCGTATTCATATAGTAATAACCGTGCAAAGTAGAGCTAAGTTGCGCGACAATCGTTATATTTATTTAAAAAGGTCGGAATCGATTTTCAATTAATTGTAGAGATTTTCATCATAAATATTTATTATTTGAATGCAAGTTTACCACATCATCTATAATTTTGATAAAAAGTTTAGCATAATACAACACAGCAGTTAAACCAAAAATATATTATTTGATTCTTTTTGTGAACTTAATTTATTTGTATGTTAAGGCCAGATAAATGTGAGACTTTTCAGTTTATACCCTCAAACATCGGGTAGGAGTAAATTGCGCAAATTGGGCAGGTAGAAATAAAAGTACAAGTGTAAATTGCGCTCCAAGCAAAGAGGTCGCCAGAAATCTGAAATGTAAACTGCGCAAATTTGCCCCTAATTACTCATTTTTCCTACCTGCCGAATTTGCGCAATTTACTACTTTTTTCTACCTGCCGAATTTTCGCAGTTTTGAAGTATTTAATAAATAAATATTTTTCGCACACATTTAATAATAAAATATGATTTTTAACACTAACCTACGCGTTCATGTACACATGTTTTTAACGTACGTGTGCACATGAGACACTCCGAACCAAAAGAAATTATAATGTAATTTTAATAGATATATTGGGGACGGTGCAATAAGTAGCCTCAGCCGAAAAAATTTTTCTTCAGCTACACACTAAAGAACAGGCTTATTTGAGTCTATAGAAAAAATATTTTGCGAGAAATCTCTAAAAACAACCCCAAAATCGACTTTTTAAAAGTAGGGATATTAGCATCGAATATGCCGCGCCCCCCAGGCAGACGCTATACAATTCATCGACGTTCCCTTCAAATCGCGTAAAATTTTTTCGCTCCGATTTGAATTTTTCTTTGAAATTCGGATAGGTGGGGGTGTGATTAGTAGATATTAGTAATAAATATAATCAAAAAAATGGAAAATAACCCGCGTATTGCCGAAAAAGTGAAAAGATTAAATTTTTTTTTCTTCCAATTTTGGGGTGTGCATTTGATAAGGAGGGTTATCCATCGTCAAAACCTACCCTTCCGGGGCGCCGCTACGCTCCGCTACGCGTTGCACCCCTCCAGGGCGGTTTTGACTCTGGTTACTAGGCTAAACATACGAGAAGGCGCCACCCATCAAGAAAACCGGGAGCTTAGAGACCCTTGAAATAGCATTAAAAAGTATAGTTGCGGTATGGGGCAGTAAACTATTACGTTTCACCCCCAAAATATCGAATAAAACATAAAATAAATCGATGTTACAAAAAGGCTGGCGCCGGTCCTGTTTCATGTCCAATTAAATGCATAATTTGGTAACATTTACGAAAAATTGACTCGATTTTAACCCGTAATTAAGTCGTTTTTAAATTTCAATAACCCCTAACAACATAAGTAGGTATAAGTAGGTAACCCATTGTTAAAGGGGTGCGAGCGCAGTTTACATTTCAGATTTCTGTGAACCTTTTTCCTCGGAGCGCAATTTACAAAAATGCAGGTATTTTGGAGCGCAGTTTACATTACCCCCAAACATCAGGGCGTATAACTTTGGAACTAATGAACATTGTGGGCTGATTTATTGTCAACAAACTTATTAGGTGGGGGTCGAGTCAATTTTGCCTATTTTTCAGTTGATTTGAGATGGAATGACCCTATTAGAAACATTCCAATCATAACTTCTAATGAATAGAAGTGATATCAGGTAGGTAATGGGCGTTTTCGAGTATTGTAAATAAGTACTTATACGTCTTTTAGCGGCCATAATAATGCAGTGGATGCCGTCACAAAAATACGAATAGCGGTGTCTTCATGTTTTAACAGCACCGTACTAACTTAATAATCAGTTAAATTAATAATCAATATGTCTAGTTAATTTGGCGGTGTGCACATGTCCACAATATTATGATATTGTAAAATTACATATCAGGTAAAGAAAGGTAAATTCTTTTTGTGTTTTTACATAATACATTCATATTAATTATTTTTAAAGCTTTTGCTCGATATAATAAATACATAATTGTACAGCACTGTTTTGTTTGCTTCTTATCCATAACCTCGAAATGTCGAAATTGACACTAAACAAACTTGTTCTGTCAAACATTCACAGTTTTAATACTGTCGCGTTTTCGAGGAAACCCTATTATCGGCATTGTAAACGGTCGAAAATGATGTTTACAATAGATAATATGAGAACGCCACTTCTGGATTTATTTATTTGTTCGTAATGCACCTCCCACTGGTTCATTTTCAGTTGCCAACCCAAAACAAGTTCCAGTGGGGCCTTTAAGCCGCACAATATGGTAATCACGCACTAATTTAATAGTATAATTATTGTGCTGTGGCGGGAAGTATTTTCCACCCTTTCTTATGACCGGTATTTGATGGTACCGGTTTCTAGAAAACCAAAACTTAACGGTAACGTAATAACGCGGCAGCGGCGCTGGAATAACGATGTAGGGGTAGCGGCATTGTAACGGTATAGCGATATATTGTGGTATTAAGTTATGAATAGTCTGGATTTATATGCGGTTAAAATTAGTCGATATATGCGATAATATTGCTGAAATGTGGATATAAATATGCGGTTAAATAAAAACGAAGAAATACACTGCAAATTCAAAATTTTTAATATTGTGTACTACATACCTACGTGTACAGTAGATAATTATTAATTTAGGTATTAGTAGGAATATAATTTATTGAAATTAACGTCTCCAAACCTTTTGGATCGGGTGGGCGAAGATTAGTTTTGAAGTTACAAAAAAGTTGTAATATTTTTCAGACCCCAATAAATAAACGTATACAACGGTTTTTGCAATGGTTTACGCGGAGCACCCGAATTGCACCACGAAAAGATTAGTTCACAAATCTCCTACCCGAATTGCACCACCGTAATTTCAGGTAAACACCTCACCAAGGGTCGGTCGTCCGAATTGCACCACCTCTATTGTAATATTTTAGGTAAAGTGGTTTTATTGTTAAAAGTTAAAGCACAATTCTGGAGTTTAAATGAATGAGTTGAAACGTAATAGTTTACTGCCCCATACCGCAACTATACTTTTTAATGCTATTTCGAGGGTCTCTCACATCCCGATTGCATTTATCCCGGTTTTCTTGATCTGTCGCGCCTCTCGTATGTTTAGCTCTGCTGCGTAGCAGCTCTGAGCACGAAAAACCGCCCGAAGATGCGGAGCATCGGAGGGTAGGTTTTTTGATGCTCATAATTCTGGCCAAGCCCCAATGCACACCCCAAAATTCGAAGGCAAAAAAAATTAAATTTTTTCACTGTTTTGGGTTATTATTTTATTAATACCTGCTCCGACCCTGTATAATATAATATGAATTAATATATTAAACTCGAAATTTAAATTGCAAAGAATTTAGATATTTGTGTATTTATTTCTTTATATTATCTGTTTGCTTGTGATACCTGCTCGGTTTGCTCGTGGTGCAATTCGGTAAAGCGATTACGGAACGACATTTGACCGTGGTGCAGTTCGGTCAAGGGATTACATTTACCTGGGTACAAGAAATGACCCCTGATAAGCTATTATATTATACAGGGTCGGAGCAGGTATTAATAAAATAATAACCCAAAACAGTGAAAAAATTTAATTTTTTTTGCCTTCGAATTTTGGGGTGTGCATTCGATAAGGAGGGTAATCCATCGTCAAAACCTACTCTTCCGGGGCGCCCCTCCGCTCCGGGTTGCACCCCTCCAGAGCGGTTTTGACTCTGGTTACTAGGCTAAACATACGAGAAGCGCCACCGATCAAGAAAACCGGGATAAATGCAACCGGGATGTGAGAGACCCTCGAAATAGCATTAAAAGTATAGTCGCGGTATGCGGCAGTTATCTATTACGTTTAACCCCCAAAAAATCGCGTAAAAACAAAAAATAATCGATGTTACATGTAGGAGGCATCAGGTTAAACTCCAGCATTGTGCTTTAACTTTTAACAATAAAACCACCTTACCTAAAATATTACAATAGATGTGGTGCAATTCGGACGACCGACCCTTGGTGAGGTGTTTACCTGAAATTACGGTGGTGCAATTCGGGTAGGAGATTTGTGAACTAATCTTTTCGTGGTGCAATTCGGGTGCACCGCAAGAAATGACCCCTGATAAGCCGTGGTGCAGTTCGGGTAGCACCGGTTTACGTCTTCCGTAGAAATAAATAAGGGACAATAAAAATTTTAATTTATTTATTTAAAAGATTTTAGACCTGCTTATGATTTTTTTAAATTTAACATGTGGCAACTCAAAGAACGGACCCAGAAAATGTGTAGCCATAAATAAATGTATCTGACAAGGACTGATTTTGTACCTACATCATTTTGTACATTTTTACCATCAAGTTTATTTAAAAAAACTTGCATCTACTACATATAATTAACAATAATTATGCCAAATATTGACTATACATATATGTATGCGATTATATGGCTAATAATTTTATATGCGGTAAAATCCAAAATCAACTTTCTATGTTAAATTTCAAAACAAATTTCAAGCATAGATAAAAAAATTAATTCCTAAGCACTTCGTTTGTTTTTGCAATGATCATGTTTTCGACTGTAATAAAAGTCGTTTCTATCAACCAGAACGCTTTAGAAATACTTTATGTATATTATTTAATTTGTTTAAAATCCAAAATACTAAATTATATGCGCATAAAAGTTCATATTTTGCTTTTATTTCATAGAGAAGTCTAGATACTAATAATCAGCTTTCTACGGTACAGCAAATAAAATATGTAAAAACATAATAAAAGTCCGGACTCTAGTTATGAATAAAAGGAAATCGTTATACTGGAACTTTATTATCGTTATGAAAATGAAGAAAAGCACGTTATTGCAGCTTTATTTATGCAATTCTAGGACTTCAACTGCTT
Source organism: Podabrus alpinus (assembly GCA_932274525.1). Taxonomy (NCBI): domain Eukaryota; kingdom Metazoa; phylum Arthropoda; class Insecta; order Coleoptera; family Cantharidae; genus Podabrus; species Podabrus alpinus. The sequence continues at coordinate 57,038,329 of OW026457.1, read as the reverse complement.
GTAAGTCCCCTTTGTCGAAGATTAAACTTTAACCTTGAATTTAAATCCCAAGGGACTTAAGTAAAAATAAATGCATTGATTGCTTTCATGACGATCGCATGCAACTTGATTGTTAAAAATGTCAAACTGACATTTATTTTGAGAGGGTTATGTTGAAATTAAAGCATTAAATAAAGTTTAAGTCCCGGAACTGCATAAAAAAATTTATACACTTCAAGATCGCTTCAAGACTTACGTGAATTGTTAATTCCTCGTGTAAGTTTCAGCTCTCGACTTCGTCTCAAGCAAAACTTCTCATGGTGCATTCATGCTTGACGTAATTTAATTTATTTCTATTTAGTTCTATTTAATTTTGCGCTAAGAAATTGGCCCGGTTCATGGTAGTCATTTAAGAATTCTATAACGGAAGAATGAAGCATGCGTAAACACTACTTGTTGCAAAAAGTGTCATGGCCGCCTATCATCAGCTGTTTACAACAACTTGAATTAAACAAAATTTCGAATTGCCTTATCGTTTCTATCAATACTGTATCATTCATTGCAAATACCAAACAAGTTAACTACTTCACAAAATATCAATTTATAATTTTAATTCAACTTCTTAGGATAGATAGGTTATATTTTTTATTTTTGAATATCACGCTCATGCGCAGATACAATCATTTAAGAAGTTGACCAATATTTCCTTACGTTAAATTAAATTACGGCGCCTTAAATGTAGCACGAACGTTAACGAATACGTTAAAATAAATTACGTTAAATATTTTCCCTGAACGCACCATCACTCAGGATTAATAATGCACTCAAGTCCCTTGGTATATAATATACTATTAATAGTGGGAAATTTTGGGTAACGTTACGCCAAACGTAATGTGTAATTTATTTAATCACATCCTTGAACTTTAAACTGACTAAAACTAAAACATAAGTTTTAGTGGAAATTGATGAATAAACCTAACAATGCGTAACATATTGGATTGGATTAAACATAGTAATTATGTATGTATGTGGTAAAATGATCTAATAAATAAAAATTATATCATCAGTAGGTAGCATTTTTATGATTTTTAGAGCTCTGTGAAAGAAAGTTTTGTGTATATTTTTATAAAGAAGTCATTTTCAAATATAGATTAATGAACCACATTGAAATTGATTTATGGACAAAGACAAAATAAAAAAGAACTGGATATAGCAACTTGATGTGAATTCATGGTTGTTACGCCACTGGTATTCTGGAAGTTTTGTTCTCCAGGGCGTAATTTCTCTGTACAAGCCCGATATTATTCACCATCGAGTTTTCAAGGTGATAAGTAGTTTTTTTTTAATACTAAATATTAAAACATTTAATAGTTTGGTAGAATTGGAATTAGATTATAATTATAATATAAAAGTACGCTTCCAAAGAAAATCAAAATTGAAAATATTTTTAAAATAGTTTCCTGTCGTTATTAAGAATTTCACATACTCATTTCAGTCTTTGAGGAGGGTCACGAATAAAACTGCTTCCAACACTATGTTTGTTTAAGAATTGAAATAATTATATGTATTATTATGTTTTAACGTGTTTTAATGAAAATAACCTTTAGTAAATTAATTAAAAAATTGGTAATTTAAATTTTTAAAATAAATTAATAAAAATATTGAAATAAATCAAAAAGTACAATTAATGATAAGTCCTTATCGCATCCGATATATTAAATTAAATTGGAAGAAAATGAGCGATAATATGTAAAATGAGTTTTTGGCAAAATAAAATACCCGCCAGACATAACACGAGAAAGGTGACTGAATTTAGATTAAAAAGTAAAAGCGAGGAGCGCATTTGCCAAATCATACGCACTCCGCGTTGTTCTGTACTCCTGATACTTTGGCGCCGTAAATTGAACACTTGCGATCCCTTAGGTAGGTCTGTGGTTTCTTTTACAATTTTACACCTTTTTTAAAAATTACGCATAATCATCAAACAATTAAATGTATCTTCTAAAAATAAATAAATTAAGAAAACTAGGAAAAGTATTTGCAAAAAAAGCCGAGCGCGGTCAAGTCTCTCCGTGTGTTCGATGCGCGCCAGAATCACGAAAGCATTAACCCGCTCAAATTCGATGCCTACTGGCAGTTAAAATGAACCAGAACGATAAATAAAAGCCAACCGACAATTAAAAATAACTATTTTTATAGACATTTCATATAAAAATAAAATAAACAAATAATTGAATATCCTAGTTAACAAAATAACGTTTCGGTTTTTACTTCATCAGCGCGCTAAAACAATCGAATCGGCAGACGTCAACCAACGCTCAGTAATCAGATACACAATAAGTTTTTTTAAGTAATTCATGAGAGTCGTTCGATAAACAATTTAGAATTTTATTTGAAAAAAAAAGTTAAACTAAATGCGAGAAACAACGAGGTACCTACTAGAAAACTTGCAGTAAATCGACCTCTTCGCTGCAACGAAGCAGGCAAAGTTAAAAAATACGATCATCATTCTAACAGCAATTAAAGCTAAATATTCTAATTTTACACAAATCAAGCAAAAGGGACACGCCAAGAACAGCACCAGCTATCATCGAATTATATGAGGTTAACTTAAAAACGTGAGCCGAATGTTTGCAAAAAAAATTTAAATAAAACAATGGCAACGTTGCACAAATAACTTATTAAACCGAGCCATATATAAAAATGCAAACTGATAAATTCGAGAACACGACACAATAATATTAATGAGGGCAGAAAACTTGGGTCTGTTGAAAATTGCAAGTTTCTAATGCACAACATAACGAACGAGTTGTTGTGGGGGTCCATAGATTTGGGGCTGCTTAGATCAGCCCCACGCGATCGGAACCACGTAAAACTCATCGATTTCAACAGGACACAGATCAGGGAGTTGGCTTCTATCATAAATTTGTAATAAAATTGTTTATTTAGAGCTGTCAAGCAGTTTTAATTTGGACGTCAAGTCCAAGGAAGATAAAGTGATTGGACCCCCTCAAGAACGTACCGGTGCAACAATTTTTTTTAAATATCCCTCAAATATGGCGTCTACACATTATAATCTTTTCTAGACAATTACAAGGACGTCCAGGCATTTTGAATAACATCAACCCAAATTTTGTTGGGGCGCGAGTAGACTTGAAAGTAACGTACACAGAGTGGACAAAATGTGGAAAAGAGGCGGTAAAAGTGTAAAATAAGTTGGCACATGTTTATTTCGCTATTTAGTTCAACTTTCGACTAAAATAGTAACCATTTTCTGTAATAAACTCACCTTTGCAGCGACAAGCTCATCCTTATAGTTATACTCTGGGCAGTTGTCTTCAGTTGATTCAGGCAAAATAACAGAAATTCGCACAGTTCTACCAAAATTTGCACTATCTACTCTATTTGCATCAAACGATATTAACTTGGCACGTTTCACTTCAGACATTTTTTTATAATTCAACCACAAAATATCACAGAACACACTAATTTCGCTCCAACATATTTAAATACACTACACGACACAAACATTCACGGACGGTTTAATTTCGTACACTCGCGCAACATTTTGCGCAATGCGTGACATTTGACAGATGTTAAATGCAAACGCTAAATTATAGTAGGTTTCTATAAAATATCCAAATTATGTTATTTATTTTTAACGATAGAGAACACTAAATTCGTATGACATAAAGTGAGGGAAGTATTCAAAAGAAAAAATTAGGTTATAATTACCCATTTATAACTTTATTATTCAATTCAAAATTTTTATACTCCTATAAAATGTAATATTCTATAATATTAACAACTTCTTAATTTTTAAAAGCTGTTTGACCACATATTTCTCTAACGGTTCATTACTGGTTTCTTGATAATTTATTTCAAATTGAATTTTTGTGCAAACCTAACATATTGATAATTTTCTGTTTCCGTATTTTTTTCCGAACTAAAACGGACTACAAACTTAGTAAATATTTTCACCTCAATGCAATTCTGATTCTGAATTAGAGGTGGAGGGTAAGTAGTTACTACCCACGCGCACTACCTCCGATTTTCGGCCCCCCTGCTCGTCATTCCCCGAGCCATTCCAGCTGCAAGATGAGCTATAGGATTCTAGCGGGCGGGTTGCCGCTGATTCTGGTTATATCAAGCCAGAAGTTCCCCAACATGGATCCTCTCATAGAAGTCAGCTCAGGGCAGTGACATAGCACATCATGTTTGGCTGTTTCTTCTGATTTATAACAACTACGACACATAGGGTCCTCTGCGTATCCCATTGTGTAAAGGTGTTTATTTAATCTACAGTGTCCGGTCAGTATTCCTGCAATTGTCCGCAGATTGATTCTGGACAACTCAAGATAATATTTTGCATGTTTTGTTACATGCAGTTTCGTGTACTCATCTGCTAGTGTAAGGTATGATATTTTAGGGGGGTATCTAGGGTTTTGACGGCGGGCGCAATCATCGGCTCCGGGCCGCAGGGAAGACCGTTGGAGCCGTTTTTTGCCAGCTCGTCAACCTTTTCGTTACCCTCGTTTCCTTGATGTCCTTTGACCCAGCAAAGAGAGAGGACATTCCGACTGGATATTTCAATCAGTATCTAGATGCATTCAAGCAGCAGACCAGATGAGGCCCTATTCTCGAACTCACTCGAATTCATTCGCACACGAATGAAAGATTCGTATTTTCGAGTAATCATCTACGAATACTTTCGTATGAAAACCATTCGTACTACAACGTCTGAGGCTACCCAGGCGATTCTTTGATCATGTGCGATAAGTCTTATTTGTTCTCTAAACATTTCTAGATCCTTTGACAGATCTGAACCAAATTTGGCTCAGCTATTCCGTAGCTCCCTGCGTGCAAAGGGAACGCGCGTGAAAGGTGAATGGTTTGCCGAGATCCCCCCCCCCCCCCACTGCTCCTTTTAGGATGTTGCTTTACGAAGTTATGGGTCTTAAATCTTTTATAGCCTTATAACTAGGGCTAAGAAAATGATGCACTAAAAACCTACAATAAAGGCATTAAAAAGTTACCAATAATGCTGCAAAAAAATGCATTTTAACCATGAAAATGCTACCAAAAAATGACTTGAAAATGTAAAAGTTCAGCTGAAAATAATTTTTAATATCGAAAAATAACTTATTAATGAGCACATTTTTATATGTTCAAATAAATGAATTCTTAGAACACCTAAATACAATTTTATATCTACCTAAAACAATAAATTAAAAACTGTTTTATTAAATTTTAGGCGGCTGTTTATTATATAAATTATAGTCGTGCCATAAGTTCTGATACTTGTTTGGAAGCCGATTTTAATGATTTCAAAATAAAAATCCTCTATATAAATTACTACATTTTATTCGGTACATTCTAAGGAATTCAATTTTGTACGAATTATTCGAAATGGTCACCTTTTGCCTTCACAAGGGCCTTTAAACGTCGCGGGCAGTCATCCATTGTGGCACGCACTACTTTTATTGGTATAGATGTTCCAACCTTGATCAAATTCCGTTTTAAGAGCTCAATATTTTTATGGGGTACTTTGCAAGCTTGTTCCTCAAGAACAAACCATAATTTGTAATCCAAAGGGTTCAAGTCAGGACTACCTGAAGGTCAGTCTTCCGCGGCAATAAACTCAGGTAAATTTGTTTGTAGTCATTCGTTGGGTCGTTTTCGCTTTATGCGCTGGTGCAGAATTTCGCTGAAACACCCTATGGTTTTCACGAAATAAGTTGTAATTTAGAGGGTTAACTACGATCTGTAACATTTTTTGGTATTTTTTCCCCCGTTATTTTTCACGTTTTTTCCCCTTTTTCACAAAAAACAGCTGCGTTACTGCTTCATACGACACACCTCACCAAATCATTACTATTGTTGGATAATGGCCATTTTTCACCCCCGAAATTTTTTTAGGGGCTTCATTAGAGTTGTAAGCCTACACAGGATCGTTTTTCATGTTGAATTTTTCTTCGACTGTAAAAATTTTTTCGTCAGTAAACAAAATATTTTTGTGATCTTCATACGCGTGCCGGTCCAGGAGTCGTTTTGTTCTTTCTTGTCTAATATTTTTTAGAGCAATTGTAAGACGATGTATTGTAATCCTACGATAAGCCCCAAGTTTTAAGTCATCTTTTAACACGCGAGAAATGGTTCTTTTCGAAATTTGAATTTCCTAGCCATAATTTTTTGTTTCCTCAAGGGATTTCTTCTCATTCGCTCGCGAACTGTTTTAATAACTCCAAGAATTCTTAGAGTTCGTGGTCGACCACTTTTTTTTCGGTTATCTACTCTAGAAGTTTCATTCTATCGATGGATAGTTAAAAAGAAAAAAATTTGTAATCCGTAATTTTTTTTAACAAATTTAAAATTGCACTAGTACTTTTATCATTGTTATGTATAGCAATTACAACAATACGATTATCGTTGACATCCGAATTCATGTTTACTATTTAAGACTTGAATTTCAACTTTCGCCCACTTATATACCTGCAAATGATCTTTCCAAAAATACCATTAGCAACCCCCATCCCTTAATCTTCATAGTAAAAATGAACGGTGCTTTGTTAGTATCAGAACTTATGGCACGACTAGTAAATACTCAATGACATATTATGTAGGTATAATTTTCTTTATGTACTTTCTTAAACTTAAACAGCATCATTCAAAATTCAAACAAAAATTAATCAGAAACTTAAATTCCATTAGAATCTCTATTGTTGCACTGGACTATTAGGGACTCTCTCAAATTTTCAAACAGAAATGATCTGCAATTATCAGCTAATAAAGTTTTGTATGATGAAAATGATCTCTCAACGTCCACTGATGTTATAGGAGCAAATTTCAAATATGTCATATGATCGAGATTTAAATCTTCTGGCAGTTCCAATTTTGACACTTCTTCACCGTTCATATTCAGGGAGGGGGGGTATTGCGTTACGTTACCATGGAAACGGTTTTTCTGACATACTATGCGTATTTTATAGAAGATCTTCAGAAGTTCCCAACGATAAAAATCGATATTGCATGACCGGGGGGGTCTGGGGGTATGGAATACCCCCCAGGTACACTTGCCATTATTCAGAACCATCAAAATTTATTATGTTTCGTTTAATCTTTTGCAATTTTAGTTTGTAATCCAAAAAGGGGGGGATATTTTTCATAACTTTCCCAGTACCATTCTTCTTAATACCGAGGGACGTAAAAGTGAAAGTTTTCCTTTCGCAATAAATTAAGTGTACCTGGGGGAGGGGTATTCCATACCCCCCAGACCCCCTGGTCCCAGAAGCCTAAATGATTTCCTGATAAGCATCCATTTGTTTTCATTACTCTAAGCCAACGCCGTAGCAAGGGTGATCGCAATGGGGGAGCTAAACCTCGACATAACCCAAGAAATTATAGTTTAAAATTTTAAAAATGATAAGAATTTTTTGGGAGGGGGGCGCATCAAATTTGCCTCAGGCTCCAGAAGAGCGTCCTACGGCGCTGGTGGTAAGCACCACACCCGATTTACGATGATAATAATAATAATAATAAGATAGGGGGGGACGTGAAATTATCGAAGAAGACTAAAATGAAGATCTATAAGACGATGATAGAACCAGTAATAACATACTGGGAGAACCTTCTTCTTCTTCTTCAAGTGCCGTGCCTGATTTCAGACGTAGGCGACCTCTCTCCTATGTATGTGTTGTGCGTTTGAAGTATTATCACATACATAGGGGACCTACTGCTTAACGCGGGCTCCGAACCGCGGGAAGTGTATACACTTCATCTCCAGAGAGGCTGTACCAGGCAGATTACACCTCGGTGGTTTGCCATTGCCTTCCGAGGGGAGACGGTCAGAGTAAAGTTTTACTAAGCCCGGAGTTGAACCAGGTATTTAGCATTAGCAGCAACGCACTTAACCGCTAAGCTGGCGACCGTCTCTGGGAGAACCAATGTGCTTAAATAAGAGAGAAGAGGAAGAAATACGGATTTTCGAAAGAAAGAAAAAGAGAAAGATTATGGGAACAGCGAAAGAAGATGACGGCGAGAGAAGACAACTGATGAACCACGAAATAAAAAAGGAGATGGAAAATGAAGACCTAGATAAAACGGTCAAATCGCTGAGAATAAAATGTTTTGGGCACCTTATATATTATGAGATGTGACGAGAGCGCTGTAATAAAGGGGATTATTACCATATGGAGACCGACGTAGGACCGTGGCAGAGGCAGACCCAATCTAAGATGGTATGATCAAGTTTTACAGGATTTGAAGAACATCGAGGTCGGATATTGGAGAGAGAAGGTGAAGGATACTAGGAAATGGAGAAGAATAGTCATGGAAGTGAAAACAAGTGATAAAATATAGATTAAAATGGAATGTAAATACACTGTAAAAAAAGCACGTAAAAATACATTCAAAGACGTGTAATTTTTACATTCAAAATTAAGTAAAAAAAATCTGATGTGACAACACATTACTTTCCCATTTAGTAGATTCCACTTCATTTTATATTAAATACAGTCGAGTCGCGAAATAGTGAATACCGTATATAGTGAACTACCGGAAATAGTGAACACAAAAATTTTAACATTGAGTGTACCTTATATGGGACTCCTATATAACGAACAGCGTTAACTCCGATACAGCGAACTGCGTACTAAATCGTGCAGTTTGAATGACATCATTTGTAGGGACTTCCCCCAAAGATTGAGAATTTACGAATATTATACAGGGAACGAAATTCAGATCGATTCTGAATCAAAAAAGGAAGACGAGGATGAGATTGTTTCTTATACTTTACAGGCTTACTTATAAAAATGTCTTATATCGGGGTTCAATCGCGATATAGTTATACCGAGCATAACGAAGATATAAGTTAAAATTATTTACGTTACCTATAAACGAGATATAACGTTGTTATAGTTATATCAGTGACGTCACGGCTTTCGTTGTCTATTGTATAGTAACGTCACAGTTTGTGACGTTTAACATTTAAATTTTGTCGGCTTCATTTGTCGAATCCATTTCTAAATTACACTAACTTGCAATAAAAGTCAAATTTATATGTTATAGGTTAGAATTTTTATTAATATAATTTCGGCTAACATCCAGAAAATGAGATGTGTCGCGATCTGGCTTAAACTTGGCGGATAGATGCTTCTAAACATGCTTGTTGCGAAAACGTAAAAATTGTTTTACGGAAATGCATAATTTCGTCATAATTAATTATTTTATAGTGGTGTTACTTCGAGCGCGGTTGTGACAGCTCGCGATTATTTCTTTGCGTTATACCACTGCTATACTATCCCTGAGGTAGGTATAAGGTGGCGTAGTTTTACCAGTTATAGTTATAACAGGGCTATACTACGGTTGGCTTATACACCGTTTATAGGTAGTGACGCTTGGTATACCCGTGTTATAACCGTGATATAAAGTTATACTACGTTTGTAAGTAAGGCTGTTAATGATAAACTTATTTCAATAAATCATGCATTGACATCTTTAAATGATGTTATTCAGTGGAGTGAAGAAAATGCAGAAGTTGAAATATTAAGTATTAAATTAAATAAAAAACAAGTACAATCAAAAATAACATCATTTTTCCTACCGGTATTGTAATTATGTTTGTAGGTAACCATCAATTTTCTTTAAAATAAAGCTTTCATTTTCAAAATGTGATTTTATTGTAAATTTTTTAATACCGAAATTGTATGAATAAAACAGATGTTAACTCAAAAAAATTTTTAACTCGATCAAATACACAAATTACTTTGAGATATCAAAGTTACGAAATTTAATTTGTAATTTAACATGGTAACTCATATTTTTTAAAAGCACTTATTTTATATTTTTATTTTAACAATAATATAACATGTTTGCATTGAAAAATTTTTAAAATTGTCATTTTCCAAAAAAAATAGAAATTTGCGAAATGCCGTACCGTCTATGTGCAATCAAATTTTAAATATGGGCGTAATGACGTCAGAATTAATTTTTTAGAAGTAACTAAAAAATTCGTTTGATATTAATTACATAATATGTTTATACAAGTAAATTAGTTAAACTATTAAATTATAGTAATAAACAATACAAATCACTTGGACAGATCAAAATTAAACTAAGGCAAACCATAATTTTTTTAATTTGCCGTTTTTTAATTTGTATATCACGATTACTCGAAACCAGTTCATTTTTCGAGAAAAAGTATATCTGGGAGCGTTCAAGTATTACGTAACGCAATTTTTGGAGATTTTTGACCCCCCCCTATGTAAAGCACCGTAACTTTTTTCTGTACCCCCCTCCCCCCTAGTAAAACGTTACGTAACCACCAAGTGACCATTTTTATACCTAAAAGTCACAATTATGTGGCAAAAACAATGTTACGTAACGCGTAGTTCAACCCCCCCCTCCCGCCCCTGTAACGCATCGTAACGTTTTACAAGACCCCCCCTCCCCCCCAAATTCATTACGTAATACTTGAACGCTCCCTCTACAAATTTTGTCGGGCATACAGTCGGCTCGACGATGGTGTATTATTTTTCGCGATCGCTTTCGAGCGCTAAGCGAGACGACGATTTTAATTACATATTTTTGCCGTTTTTTGCGTTACGCCGGGCCGGTACACGACATTAGGGCGACGGTCAATTGGGCGACGACAATTGGGCGACGTCAATTAGGCGACGGTCAATTGGACACCGGTTTTTTGGGCGACGATTTATTAGGCGACCCCAATTAGGCGACCGGTCAAATAGGCGACCGGCCAAATAGGCGATGGTAAATTAGGCTACGTTAATGTTTAATTGCAATTTGTGGTTGGTAAATATTTGTGATTGGTAAATATTAATTTCTATATAAGTATGAATATTACAAATTGAAGTTAAAACAAAATCATTTGCAATGGAAGGAAGAATAGAAATAACGACTCAAAAAGGGAAGGAAAAGTACGCTCGGGACGGATTTCTTTATATCAAAGACAAAGTTAGTAAGGACGGTTCAATTCAATTCTGGCGTTGTGAAAACAAAAATATTGGATGTAATGCTCGAATATGGACGAATATAGAAGACAAATCTTTTAATTGCATACGAAGAGAACACACTTGTAGCACAGTAGGAAATGCAGCACATGTTGTAGTACAACAAGTGAAAACAACCGTAAGACGTCTAGCAGGAACTACTCATAAAACCCCTGCTCAAATAAGGATCACCGCTACCCAAAATGTACCCGGTGCTGTGAGAGGTGTTCTTCCAAGCCGCAGTGCCATGAACCGTAATATCCAAAGAAGAAGAAATAGAAATTTACAAGCGCCTAGCAATCCGCAAGCTCGTGAGGAAATCGTTATACCAGAGGCATATTTCCAATACGAATTTAGCCCGAATAATTTTGAACGTTTCCTTCTAGCGGATTCGGGAAGTGAGCATCGCGACCCAGAGCGCATCTTGATTTACTACCCGATAAAAGAAAGGATACATACGTAAGATTGTTTACCATGATGCGCCAGCTGTGGCCTGAACTAAATCCAGAGAGTATAAGTGTGGATTATGAACTTGCTGTTCATCAAGCAATTCGCGAAGTTTTTCCAGAAGTACGCATTAATGGTTGTTTTTTTCATCTGGTAAAAAATCTATAAAAGCATTTATCTTTAAACAATCTTTTAGGAAGATACAGTACGGATGCTGACTTTGCAATGAGTGCAAAAATGGTTACGTCTCTTGCATTTGTTCCCGAAAACGACATTGATAATGCAATAATCAGCTTGGAAGATTATTTGCCAGAAGAACTGGAGCCAATTTTACAATGGTTTAGTATTAGGTAATTATGGAGGACGTATTCGACACAATGGCACAAGAGCAACACCAACGTTTCCTTACGATATTTGGTCTGTATACCAACGAACATTAGATGGTATTGATAGAACAAATAATTTTGCGGAAGCCTGTCATCGGAAAGTGCAATTAGGTTTTGGTACTGGTAGTGATGCAAAGTTACCGGTAACATTGCAATCGGTAATATTACCGGTAATGTTACCGACCTCGGTAATTTACGTTTTTTTTTTCGTTTTGATTCACGAGGATAGAAAATTGGAGAATCGAATAGAATCAAAAATCTATTGTTTATTTTTTCATGTATTAAAATTCAAACACATTACAAAGTAATTTTTATCAGATCATGATAATTGATAAGCCATAAAAAGTAATAAGCTAATAAGTAATAAAAACACATACTTTACGAAGAATATAATTGAGTGTTAAAGAGGCTGTAACCCGCACCCGAATCTTCGCAGTTGGCATTAAGCTAACTTGAATCTTCGCTAGCAATGTCGGATTTTTCTACGTCTGACTCCGAAGACGATATTTCCAGTGGGATGCGAGCAGGGGTGGGCTGCCAAATTTTGAACAACCGGCTCGCTATTATTTCGAAGCAAAAAAGAACGGTATATAGAAGAGTGTAATAAATTTATATTACGTAAATAACAAGGTGGCGTCATATTCCGGGGGAAGTACAGACTTAAAAATGTAAATCCCGTGTCACGGGTGACACCACCTTGTGGATCCAGGGTTAAAATGGCTTATTTTTTGGTTTTAGGGGTAATTTAACAAACGGCTCGCCGAGCTTCAAAAATTTTAAGAACCGGCTCGCGCGAGCCGGACAGAGCCGGCTCCAGCCCACCCCTGGATGCGAGGAACAGCAACATAGGCACTTTTTTTCTCTCTTGAACCTTCAGGTTGTGTTTCACATAAACAAGCATTCCGGCTCGCTTGTTGGTGAGCCTGTTTCTCTTGGCGGTATGGACTATCCCATATGTAGAAAAACTGCGCTCAGATCTACTGAGGGCAGATCTTCCACATATACCCTTCCACCATGAAATTTCTGATACCAATTTACCAGAGACGGATGACCAAACAAAGTCGTTTGCCCACAATCCTCCTTTGCTACGATAGTCAGCAAGATCGGACATAACATCTGCAGGGTTAATATCACGCATGCTTTTTGCCACTTCATACATAATTTGGTTTTAATTAAATGTATAAAAAGGAGATTTTGTTTTTTATTCTATTTTTTTCGTAAGTTACCGAAAGTTTCAATGTTACCGAAAGTGGTGTAATATTACCGTTACCGGTAATGTTACCGTGGTAACATTACCGCTTTGCATCACTAGGTACTGGTATTGCTCATCCTCATTTGTTCATGTTTTTAGATAAGTTAAAACAAATTCAAAAATCGTATGACATAGATTACGAAAGAATTATTGCCGGACATGAACCTAGTCGAAAGCGAGTCAAGTATGAAGAAGCTGACGATAGAATTTTAAATAAGGTTCTCGAATACCACAATTTACAAAATGTTATAGAATATCTTCGCGGTTTATCGTACAATTATGACATGGATTGAAAATTGTTTATTTTTTGTATGTCATGTAATTTAATTTTTGTGTATTTATTTAATGTTTTATAAGAATAAAGATAATAGAATACTATAAGAATTTGAAAATAAATTTTGCAATAAAATATTATTTTAATAAATTTTTTAATTAAAAAAATTTACTGAATTTCTAGTCGCCCAATTTGTACCGTCGCCTGATTTACCGTCGCCTATATGACCGGTCGCCTAATTCGGGTCGCCTAATAAGTCGTCGCCCAAAAAATCGGTGTCCAATTGACCGTCGCCTAATTGACGTCGCCCAATTGTTGTCGCCCAATTGACCGTCGCCTTAATGACGGTGTCCGAGCGATCTGTGACCTAGGCATTTTTTTGCAAAAATGCAAATCTAAATTCGAGAGGATCCAAATGAGACCAAAAAATCGAAACTTTAATCTGAAAATAAGCGGACACCGTCATTAAGGCGACGGTCAATTGGGCGACGACAATTGGGCGACGTCAATTAGGCGACGGTCAATTGGACACCGATTTTTTGGGCGACGACTTATTAGGCGACCCGAATTAGGCGACCGGTCATATAGGCGACGGTACAAATTGGGCGACTAGAAATTCAGTAAATTTTTTTAATTAAAAAATTTATTAAAATAATATTTTATTGCAAAATTTATTTTCAAATTCTTATAGTATTCTATTATCTTTATTCTTATAAAACATTAAATAAATACACAAAAATTAAATTACATGACATACAAAAAATAAACAATTTTCAATCCATGTCATAATTGTACGATAAACCGCGAAGATATTCTATAACATTTTGTAAATTGTGGTATTCGAGAATTCTTTCGTAATCTATGTCATACGATTTTTGAATTTGTTTTAACTTATCTAAAAACATGAACAAATGAGGATGAGCAATACCAGTACCTAGTGATGCAAAGCGGTAATGTTACCACGGTAACATTACCGGTAACGGTAATATTACACCACTTTCGGTAACATTGAAACTTTCGGTAACTTACGAAAAAAATAGAATAAAAAACAAAATCTCCTTTTTATACATTTAATTAAAACCAAATTATGTATGAAGTGGCAAAAAGCATGCGTGATATTAACCCTGCAGATGTTATGTCCGATCTTGCTGACTATCGTAGCAAAGGAGGATTGTGGGCAAACGACTTTGTTTGGTCATCCGTCTCTGGTAAATTGGTATCAGAAATTTCATGGTGGAAGGGTATATGTGGAAGATCTGCCCTCAGTAGATCTGAGCGCAGTTTTTCTACATATGGGATAGTCCATACCGCCAAGAGAAACAGGCTCACCAACAAGCGAGCCGGAATGCTTGTTTATGTGAAACACAACCTGAAGGTTCAAGAGAGAAAAAAGTGCCTATGTTGCTGTTCCTCGCATCTCGCATCCCACTGGAAATATCGTCTTCGGAGTCAGACGTAGAAAAATCCGACATTGCTAGCGAAGATTCAAGTTAGCTTAATGCCAACTGCGAAGATTCGGGTGCGGGTTACAGCCTCTTTAACACTCAATTATATTCTTCGTAAAGTATGTGTTTTTATTACTTATTAGCTTATTACTTTTTATGGCTTATCAATTATCATGATCTGATAAAAATTACTTTGTAATGTGTTTGAATTTTAATACATGAAAAAATAAACAATAGATTTTTGATTCTATTCGATTCTCCAATTTTCTATCCTCGTGAATCAAAACGAAAAAAAAAACGTAAATTACCGAGGTCGGTAACATTACCGGTAATATTACCGATTGCAATGTTACCGGTAACTTTGCATCACTACCAGTACCAAAACCTAATTGCACTTTCCGATGACAGGCTTCCGCAAAATTATTTGTTCTATCAATACCATCTAATGTTCGTTGGTATACAGACCAAATATCGTAAGGAAACGTTGGTGTTGCTCTTGTGCCATTGTGTCGAATACGTCCTCCATAATTACCTAATACTAAACCATTGTAAAATTGGCTCCAGTTCTTCTGGCAAATAATCTTCCAAGCTGATTATTGCATTATCAATGTCGTTTTCGGGAACAAATGCAAGAGACGTAACCATTTTTGCACTCATTGCAAAGTCAGCATCCGTACTGTATCTTCCTAAAAGATTGTTTAAAGATAAATGCTTTTATAGATTTTTTACCAGATGAAAAAAACAACCATTAATGCGTACTTCTGGAAAAACTTCGCGAATTGCTTGATGAACAGCAAGTTCATAATCCACACTTATACTCTCTGGATTTAGTTCAGGCCACAGCTGGCGCATCATGGTAAACAATCTTACGTATGTATCCTTTCTTTTATCGGGTAGTAAATCAAGATGCGCTCTGGGTCGCGATGCTCACTTCCCGAATCCGCTAGAAGGAAACGTTCAAAATTATTCGGGCTAAATTCGTATTGGAAATATGCCTCTGGTATAACGATTTCCTCACGAGCTTGCGGATTGCTAGGCGCTTGTAAATTTCTATTTCTTCTTCTTTGGATATTACGGTTCATGGCACTGCGGCTTGGAAGAACACCTCTCACAGCACCGGGTACATTTTGGGTAGCGGTGATCCTTATTTGAGCAGGGGTTTTATGAGTAGTTCCTGCTAGACGTCTTACGGTTGTTTTCACTTGTTGTACTACAACATGTGCTGCATTTCCTACTGTGCTACAAGTGTGTTCTCTTCGTATGCAATTAAAAGATTTGTCTTCTATATTCGTCCATATTCGAGCATTACATCCAATATTTTTGTTTTCACAACGCCAGAATTGAATTGAACTGTCCTTACTGACTTTGTCTTTGATATAAAGAAATCCGTCCCGAGCGTACTTTTCCTTCCCTTTTTGAGTCGTTATTTCTATTCTTCCTTCCATTGCAAATGATTTTGTTTTAACTTCAATTTGTAATATTCATACTTATATAGAAATTAATATTTACCAATCACAAATATTTACCAACCACAAATTGTAATTAAAAATTAACGTAGCCTAATTTACCATCGCCTATTTGGCCGGTCGCCTATTTGACCGGTCGCCTAATTGGGGTCGCCTAATAAATCGTCGCCCAAAAAACCGGTGTCCAATTGACCGTCGCCTAATTGACGTCGCCCAATTGTCGTCGCCCAATTGACTGTCGCCCTAATGTCGTGTACCGGAAAATAAGCGAGCCAGGCGCAAAAAACTATTCAATTTTTACCCCCCCCCCTTAAACGGTAGCGGGACCAAAATTGGAAAATTTAGCCATACCGATTGTCCGTTTTCGCCGCCCCCACCCCTCGAGCAAATTTCAGGTCGATCGGACGAAAACTCAGTAAGTAGATACAAATATACGAAAAACCGCGAGGAGCCCTCTTGCCAAGCGCTGGAAAAAAATTTCGAAAAAGAAAAAATTGTTTCGCCCTCTCGCCCACCGCCCGGAGCTTCCCGAAAAATTTCAACTCTCCAAAGTGAATGCCGAAATTTTGTGACCACTTTGAAGCGCCATTTCACCCCCTCCGTTACGTCCCATGAAAAACGGGAAAATTTTCCCGTTCAATCCTCGTAAAACCACACGGGTATGCAAAATTTGAACTCTCCACGACCCTCGTAGCTATACGCACTAAATTATGAATGAGTGAGTGAGTGATTTGCTCAAATTTATGTGTTTAATACAAAATTTGGATAAAAACTTGGATCAAAATTATCCGAGGCAAACTACATTTTTTTAACAGCGCTTATTGTATTTTTGCATTTTAACAATAATTTAAGAGGGAAATATCAAGTGTGGGGTATCATAAGATGCGGAAAAATAATCTCTTTCGATTGATATGAGTTTCAATCTCATATGTTCCACCGGGAAGCGGCAATGCTCTTTAACAATTTTCATTCCCCTAAAAAAGGGGTTAAAAATGGACGGTTTTCAACCAAAATCTAGTTAGCTCTTTAGACAGTTACTTCAAACCAGTGTATAAAATTTCAACTCAATTGGTGCACGCGTTTGTCTGAAAACGTTGACGATAGAATAAAAACACATCACACTTCATACATCACACACACATCCGGACATCATTCCAAAATTGGTCTTAAACAATTCGTATGGGCTCATAGACCATGGGAAAAATGCTAACTCAAATTTTTTTTAACTCGATAACAATACTTTCCTTTACTACGTAACTGGGAAAGTGAAACTTATAGGCTTAATAAATTGTGCAGTATAATGTGAAGAAACTGTACAAATTATTACTTTCGTGCATAAAAACTACATTTTGATTTTACAAATTTTGCCGCACTGTGTATTAAAATCACTTTTAATAAAAATTAAATATTGGATTAAAAACGATTTAAATTAAAATTGATTTACCTTATGGCGTATACCACTGCACTTTCATGCATGAATAAATTAAACGAAAAAAATAAATAAAACTGTAATTTAGGTTTGGCGCGAAATATTTGAAATTACTCCCTCTTAAATATCATTCACTAACCAAAAAATGCGTGCTGCTTGCTTTGATAACGGTGAAACTTTCACTGTATCTACCCCTCGTAAATATATGTCTATACAACCCCTAAGTTGACAAACGAAAAATATTAGTTGAAACAAGGATAAAACGGCAATATTCTGTAAGAATTTAGAAATAAATTTTACAACAAGGAATTGTAAAATGGGTAAGTTGACTCAATTGTGTATAATAATAAATTACAAAATTAATTTTTTAACAAAATTATATCGAGAGCAATCATGTGATGATATTTACGCACATTTAACATGAACTTATTACTTTGTAGATTTTGTCATAATTCGGATTAATTCGAAAAACTAACTCAGTGGTTAGTAAATTGTGAAATTATTTTGGGAATATTAAAATCTAACCTAACTGTACACTGACTGTAAGCCAGGTGCTTTATTATGCCGAATATTAACTTGGTTATGTTTGAATATTTGCAGACCAACAAATACTACAACAAGCAAGAGTTTATCCGATTAGCGACTTTTCAGTTCCAAAAAGAAACGAAGTGATAGTGCGAGTAATAGGTGAAGACGAAAAGTGTTTTCTAGTATTAACTCCGAACGACTGTAAAGTTTTAGTTAAAAAGAATGAAATTTGCAATTTTGGCAACGTCCTGGTTGGGGATCACGTCATAACACAATTTAGTACGTGCCCGTTATCGGGACAGGTTGTTTATCATATATCGCGTAGATTAACTGATGCACATGTGGTGATGTTTAAAAGAAGTAATTTGTTTCCGGGCTTATTCAATACACGTCGGCTGTAGTAAAAAAATTGTGTTATTAAGCGATCTTTGTCAAATTTGATAATAATGCTCTGCTAACTCGCCAACTAACTTTTTTTAGAATGGCACACAAACTAAAACTTATACAAATTGGTTGCAATAATAATAATGTAAATAAATTTGAAAACTTTTTTGTTAGTTTTTCCAAGATTTTGTGTGCAATTTTAAAAAATTTTCTCATCCAGGGTACCTTACCATATTTTGGTTAAAGTAATATTAAAGACAATATCCTCTGTCCAACTACGGTGACAGCTTTACACAGGTCGCTTAGACCCAAAAATTTTGGTAAATTCTGTGATAATTTGCATATAAAATTTTTGAGTAAATATTTCATCTAATTTGTAAAATATTTTAACTGAGGAAATTGTATTGCTTTTCATTTCTCAATTTAAAATATCTTGCAAGTTATAATCTTTGTGATATAATTTTAACTTATATTAATCAGTTGGCTCGTTGATAATTAATAGGTCATAAAATGTTTCCTGGTGAGATTTTTTTCTTCTTCCATTTATTTTCTGTATATAACCATTATATACTTGATGCATTCACAGACTGTTTGTTCACGATGTGCTGCAACGATTTATTAATTATATATAACATCTTTTATTTATTTTAATTTATCCTCGCGTTACTTTTCACTATTTTGTACATTCATGAATTTTATGCCTCTATGATTTACGCAGGATTTATTTTTTGACCTAGGAATTATTAATAAGTTGCTGCTTTTGTAATAAAATAGCCTTAATTAGGAATAATGAATTTACAATAATAAAATATGTAAAAAGATTTTATTATCCACTTATACAAATTAGCATTTATGTATAAATTTTAACATTTTTATAAGTTAAAGGCAATTTAAATATTAGTTAGTACGATAGCGATAAGTTTTTAAAAATGATGAAAACTTTTATATTGCAAAATTAATTAGTTAACCTTTCATTACGTAAATGAATTTTTGTATTTATAAGTTTACTTTACAAATACTTCTTTATTGTAACTGAAATGTTTTATTATTGTAAAATAAACAAATTTTTAAATATAACAAGCTTGGAGCTATTTTTAATGTTTCACACAACATAAGGCCATGAAAACTTTAATAATTGAATACCAAAAATAATTGATCCAGCTTAAAAATAATAGTATAAATCAGGCAAGTGCCACTTTCTTTGGGCAAAGAAGAATAACCGAGATAATTGAGAAATGTTTCAACAGACTTCCAGAAGAGGAAATTATAACAGCAAATATATTTGCCTACTCAAGTGCCATATAACTAGTAGAAACTGGAAAAGACTGGTTCTCTCGATTGTAGTTTGATATCTATTTTTTTGTACTCAACACTGATATGTATGCAATTGTATTGTAAATTAAGATCTGGTAATATGGACTCTACGTAGTCTTTTAGTGCAAATATTTAAAAACAAATTGTTATTATTTGAAACAATCTAAAATGATTTTGATCAAATAATGACGATACCTGTTAAATCTGTATTTCTGTTTTCATGTATATACTACTTGTTTAGTAATTAAAACATCTGATGATAGCAATAACCCATTGCTGAAAGTTCATAAATTATGAAAATAATTTGATTTTTATTGCTTAACATGTTAATTTTAATTTAATGTTATTATTTATAGTTCAGGCAAGGAAAGTTTTTAGTTTGCAAAAAATCCGGGCAAGCTGAATTTTGGCAGAGATGCACATTGAAGTGTTCTAATGAACCCCCCCAAAAGTCCAGGGCTAGGAATGAGTTACTTTTATTACTAAAAGTTACTTTTTTTTTCAAAAACGGTTACTTTTTGTTACTTTTTTTTAAATAATCAGCTTTCATTAATCGTCAATAGACTTCGCGGCTTTTCAAAACATGTGATATTCTGCAAATTTATAAATAAACTTTAACGTTTGCTTTGCATAACGGAACTAACACCGCGAAATTCTTAGTAGGGTATTCCCCGTATGATTTAATATTTGTACATATTATGGTTTTTCTTACAAGATTACTACTTTTATGCAGGCCTTTCCCTAGTTATTATTTTTATAGTGAGTGTAAAAAGTATTCATACACCTAGTATATATTTAACATTAAAATCGATATTGCTTCTCCTAATTAAATGCAATTTGAAAAATAAAAAATGGAATATAAACTATAAACATTATATTTTCATAATTTATTAAATACATTAAAAGGAAATAAAAACATTTAATAAAAAAAAATTAAAAGCAAAATAACACACTTAAAATAGTCGCAATATATATTCGTACATCTATATTTAAACAATTAAAAAGTAAAACTTAAAACATTATTAATATTTTGTTGGATTACCTTTTGCATGTATAATCGCCGTTAAACGCCTAGGCATAGAATTAACTAAATTTAACGTTACCGAGGGCGGTATTTTATCCCATTCTTCTTGTAAAATTCTTTTTAATTCACTTTTGCTTGAAATTTTTCTTTTTCTGATACGACGTTCGAGATAATCCCATAAATGTTCTATGGGATTAATGTCAGGGCTTTGGGGAGGTGTTTCCATATGTTTTGGAGTGTTGTATAGAATCCACATTCTTGTATTCCAAGCTTTATGCTTCGGGTCATGTCTTGCATGAATATATAATTGTTTTCTATGCCCATTTTTTGGGCACTTGATTTTAAATTTTCATGTAATATATTGATGTACATTTTGTGGTCCATAATGCCATCAATAAATTTGAGATTTCCTATCCCAAATGCACTCATGCAGCCCCAAACAAGTACAGATGAAATTCCATGTTTGATAGTTGGACATAAATTCTCTTTATTCAACTCTGTATTCTTCTTTCTCCATACCAATTGTCTGCCATCCGAGCCAAATATGTTGAATTTTGATTCGTCCGTAAAAATAACTCTATTCCAGTAGTTTTCATCGTGATTTTTATATTCTTTAGCGAATTTTAATCTTTTCGATCTGTTTATGTCATTTATATAATATTTTTTACGGGCAGTTCTACCATGATATCCTGCTTTTCTTAAAACATTACGCACCGTGCTGTTTGATATATTTGTCCCTAATATGTTTTGCATCTCAGCTGTAAGTTTGACAGCACTTATTTTGGGATTTTTCTTAACTTTCCTAACGATTGCTAGTTTATCAGTGTTACTAAACTTTTCAGGACGGCCTGTACGCACTTTATTTTTAAGTGTTTTTGTGGAAGAATACCTGTCTATAATGCTTTGAACTGTTGACCGTGGCCTACTAACTATTTTGGCAATTTCACTCAATGATTTTAACTGATTATGTAAATTAATAACTAATTTTCGCTCAGCTTCAGTCGTTTCTGCTCCTTTACGACCCATTTTATAGTTGTAATCACTAACAAAGCGAAAGCAATACTGATGTAAGGTACCTATTGATAACAGATACCTAGAAATGCAATATGCTTAAGTTGCAATGTGAAGTAAGCACATGATTAACGGGTAAGAACCGTTTCAAATTACCTGTATGAATACTTATTGCGATTCTTTTAAGGCAATTTCCAAGAAATAATTTTTTTTTTTGCTAATATTAAAACAATTTTGGCTTTATTTTTAGTATAAAGTTTAGTATAAACATAACAATACATGACAGTAATTTTCTTTTTTTAATTTTTTATTTCTGAAAGGCCTAAATTAAAAGACACTTTTAAATATTACATTGTATGAATACTTTTTACACTCACGTAAGTTATTGCAATATTTTAATTATGTCTCAGTCTGTTTTTAATTATACTACCGTAACGGTAAAAAGACCTAACGTTGTATGGAGAATAATATACTATTATCATGGGAAAAGTATCGTTCAATTCACAGTGGTTGGTCATGAAAGATAAAAATGGTCATCGAATATCGTCATGGGGAAAGCAAGTGGACGAGTTTAATATGTGTTGCATCATTTGCAATAAAAATTTTCAAGTAACCAAAGGTATGCAAAGTATCGATCAACATGTACATAGTACAAAGAAGCATTTGGACAATACGAAACTGAAGTTAGATCCCCTACAATTGAAATTAGTTGGAGTACCTAAAGATGTTGAAAATAGAAATGGCAGCAAAGATGATTGCGATAGAAGGACAATTCAAATTGGTTTAAATTCAGTGCGAGAGAAGATAACGAAAGCAGAAATGTTGTGGTGTATAAAAAATGTTATATCCGACATGTCTGCAAATAGTTGCTCAAATATTGGTTCGTTGTTTGACGCGATGTTTGAATGTGAAGTTTCAAAACAATTTTCATTAAGTCCTAAAAAAGCAAGTTACATTATCACCGATGCATTGGCACTAGGGTTGCCACCCGTACTTTATAATAAAGTATTGTACGTTATTTCAGGTAATTGTACTCTATACTTTATGAGAACAATAAAGTACACGAAAATACTTTATTTCGCATGATTTGATTTCTTTGGGATTTTGAAAAGTTTAGTCGTAAATATTTTTTCGTTAAACGAAATTTATCGATTGGTGCTGAATCGATGTCGCCACTCGCCGCGCCACATCACTTAAGCACTCGTTATTAACGATTTCTGAACGCAACCTAACTTCAAATGTCAACAATGTCAGTGTCATTGTCACAATTTCTTCTTTGTTTCGTGCGAAGCGGTTTGAGTGCAATAAGAATACGATTTAAAGTTTTATAGATTTATGCTATAGTAAATCATGGACAAGAATACTCCACATACACTTACAAAACGTAATTTCGATAATCGATAGTGAAACGGATCAAATAGATAGTGAATATGTTACACCGAAAAAATGTTTTAAAAAAAATGGGGTACTCTACCACTAACTCAGCCACTCGAAAAAATTTTTCGAGTGCTACACACTTAAGAACATGCTTATATCTGTCTATTAAAACAATAAAAAGTGTGAACATGGTCAAAACAACCCCAATATCGAATTTTGAACTTAGCTAATTTTCATGTAATTCAGTGGTGGATTAACGAGATTCAGAGCGCGTCAGTCATTCTGTGCTCAGTCCGTGCGCTGT
This sequence comes from Podabrus alpinus, assembly GCA_932274525.1. NCBI lineage: Eukaryota > Metazoa > Arthropoda > Insecta > Coleoptera > Cantharidae > Podabrus > Podabrus alpinus. Next base: position 57,014,703 of record OW026457.1, on the reverse strand, counting down.
GATATACTCTAACACTTAGAATATTTCGCACCGGCAGATGCAGCTCGACCGTCGTACATGTAACATCGATTATTTTTTGTTTTTAGGCGATTTTTTGGGGGTGAAACGTAATAGTTTACTGCCCCATACCGCAACTATACTTTTTAATGCTATTTCGAGGGTCTCTCATATCCCGGTTGCCTTAATCCCGGTTTTCTTGATCGGAGGCCCTTCTCGTATGTTTAGCCTAGTAACCAGAGTCAAAACCGCCCTGGAGGGGTGTAACCCGGAGCGGAGCGGAGGGGCGCCTCGTAAGGGTAGGTTTTGACGATGGATTACCCTCCTTATCGAATGCACACCCCAAAATTCGAAGGCAAAAAAATTTTAATTTTTTCACTTTTTCGGCAATACACGGGTTATTTTCCATTTTTTTGATTATGTTTATTACTAATATCCACTAATCACACCCCCATCTATCCGAATTTCAAAGAAAAATTCAAATCGGAGCGAAAAAATTTTACGCATTTTAGACGGAGCACGGGCGTCTGATGCACATAGACCCCGGTCGGCCGCCTAATCGATGCTACTTTACCGTACTTTTCAAAAGTCGATATTTTGGTTATTTTGACCATATTCACATTTTTTATTGTTTTAATAGACAGATATAAGCCTGTTCTTTAGTGTGTAGCACTCGAAAATTTTTTTCGAGTGGCTGAGTTAGTGGTAGAGTCGCCGGCGAGACGAAAGAAACAGAGCGTCTCTGAATTTGATAAAAAATGAATTACTTATTTACTTTAATTTAAATATAGACTGTAAAGATGCTGTGCAATTGTTTAGTAGAGATACTAATTTGATACAAACTGCAAAAAGCAATAAAAAATATGTTTTCAAACATAATAATAAAGAAAAATAAATTGTACTTTATTTTGATACTACGTACTTTTTTTTTCTTACCTTTAATAACCAATGTACTTTAACTGCAAAAAAAAGGTGGCAACCCAAATTGGCACCTTACTTTCGTAATAAAATGTTAAGCGATTTAGGAAATTCGCCTTATTCCATATTGTATGATGAAACCACCAATGTAGAATCCGAAAAAGAACTCTGGAAGTGATGGTACGATTTTGGTCTAATAACTATGACAAGGTTATTACTAGTCATTTAGAAACTTTTTTTATTGGAAGTGCAAAAGCTACCGATCTTATTCATTATATTAAATTAGCTATTAAAAATGCAAACTTATCGCTTGATAAGTTGTTGACACTAGGTAGCGATGGTCCAAACGTCAACAAAAAAGTATTTAGGGTACTTAATAGCGAATTAAATCAATCTTTGATTGATTGCGGAACATGTAATTTTTGCACACTGTTCACAATTCTTTTAAGCATGGTTTAGATGCTTTTGGCAGTGACGTGTCAAATCTTTTGCTAGCAATTTTTTATTTTTTTGATGGTTGGCCACTTCGAAAACACGATTTTCAAGATTTTCAAGATAAAAACAAACTTCCACGTCATAACTTTTTAAAGTATGTGCCAAGCAGGTGGCTTTCTATTGAACCCTGCATCTCCAGAGTTTTAGAACAATGGAACGCTATATGTGAGTATTTTCTAGACTACATTCCCAAAAAACAATCCCAATTGCAAAAGGCCAATCATTATAAGCAAATAGTATCTGTATTAAAACAAAATTACTTTAAAGCTCAGTGTACTTTTCTACAACACAGTGCTTCGTTATTTATCAAATTTTCATTACTTTTTCAAAAGAATGAGCCAATGCTTCATGTAGTGTATGATGAGCTAAAGTCTCTTTCCTTGTCAATACTTTCAAGAATTTTAACAAAGGAAGCTATTTCAAAATATAATTCAAATAAGATCGAAGTGGAGGAATTATTTAACATAGAAAATTTATTAGCTCACAATAATTTTTCGTGTGGAGAGGCTACTAAAACAATAATTCTTTCTATACAGAACGAAAGAGAACGTTTGGAATTTTTGAACAATGTGCGAAAGCATTATATTGCCGCTATGCAACATTTTTTTAAATCTGCTTTTAAACCCAATTGCATTTTAAAATATTTTCGTGTCTTTAATCCCGTTAATATTAAGAATGATGATAGCCTTTCTGATGTCATGAAAATTGCTAAGAAATTGTCTAAATTTATTAATGCAGATCAATTAATTGACGAATTTAAAATGTTACAATTATTACTAGAAACAATCGATACTTCTAATAATAATGTAACCAGAATTGATACATTTTGGAGCAAAAATATTTTCAATATTCAGAACTCCAATAACTCTAAAAAATATGGTGAAATTTCAAGACTTGGCCAAATTTGTTTTTCGTTTCCACATAGTAATGCAGATGTGGAAAGAAATTTTTCAAGGTCAGGGCATTTGTTAACGAAGGAGAAGGCGTCGATGGGTGTTAGGATGCTAAATTCAAGACTCTGCATTGCTGATAGCGTGAAACAACTTCACAACAATCGTCCAGAACTTATATTTTTTGATCAAACTCTTTTGCAACTAGGCCAAAACGCATCGAAAGCGTACACCACATATTTAGAAAACAAGAAAAAAGAAGAAGAACAGGCTTTACAAGTGCAAAAGGATATGGAAGACCAGAAGAGAATCCAAAAAGAAAAAGAAGAATATGCATCCCAACAAAATAATATTTTAAACGATATGGAAGGTGAATTAAAACAATTGACAATTAATTTAAACGAAAAGAAGAAATTAACTGATTCATTATTTAGTGAAGCTACTACCAGATTGAATAAAGCCATAAAAAAGAAAAAAAGAAGAAATTGCTATTGCTAATGCATTAATGGATGCAGCTCAGAAAGCTAGAGAAACTGAAAGCAGTGAAAGCAAGAAAGTGGACGATATAAAAAATAAATTAAATAGAAAAAGAAAACGATTAATTGAGGTATCGTTGATTCCAGATCATGAAGCCAAAAGGAAGAAATAGTTTTTTGTATTTAAATTATTTATTAAAATTATAATATAAACTTTTTCTTAAACTAATAAAACAATATCGTAATGACATTTTTCGAGTTTGAGTTACTTTTAGTTACTTAGTAGTTACTTTTTAGTTACTTTTTCCAACGCAAAAGTTACTTGTTTTACTATTTTTGATAAAATTTTCATTCCTAGCCCTGAAAGTCCCATAAAATTCCCCACAATCGGGGGTTTTAGCTCCCCCAACGCGATTTTTTGCCGATAACTCGCTTATTTATGCTTGTATGAAAAATTATGATCAGACCATAATTGAAGAGCATAAAATTATCTATAAAATACTTTTTTTTCATGTTTTTCCATGGCACACTAATACTTAAATTATTGACCAAAACCACGATCCACGATTTGAGCTTACAGAAGGTCCGGGCAAGCTGAAATTTGGCAAAGATGTATATTGAAGTGTTCTAATAAACCTCCAAAATATCTCCTAAAAATCCCAAGCCGGCGTTCCCCCAAATGAGTATTTTAGCCCCCTAAGTGCGGTGTTTCGCCTATAGCTCACGTATTTTTACTTTTACGAAAAATTACCAATAAGCAAAGTTGAAGAACATAAAATTTCTATAACTTATGGCGCTGCAGTAGGTAGTACTACAATGCATACTGTAATAGACAAAAAAAACTTTGTTTAATGGTAATTTTTCGTAAAAGTAAAAATACGTGAGCTATTGACGAAACACCGCACTTAGGTGACTAAAATCCTCATTTGGGGGAACGCCGGTTTGGGATTTTTATGAGACATTTTAGGGGTTTATTAGAACACTTCAATATACATCTTGACCAAATTTTAGCTTGCCCACACCTTCTGTAAGCTCAAACCAAAATTTCGGTTTCGTTACTTGGAAGATACTATTATAACTTGGGCAAATTTTGAAAAATCTAGTTTTCTCATTTACCAACCTTGGCCACAATTTCAATTAATTTATTATTAAAAGCATTTCCCGTGCCCGAAAACATTCCTCTCCCTGCAACGAATCAATATTACCATTTTAATGGTGGGTCGTGTTTTCGGTCAATAATTTAAGTATTAGTGTGCCATGGAAAAATATGAAAAAAAAACTATTTTATAGAGAATTTTATGCTCTTTAATTATGGTCTGATCATAATTTTTCATACAAGCATAAATAAGCTAGTTATCGGCAAAAAATCGCGTTGGGGGAGCTAAAACCCCCGATTGTGGGGGACGCCGGCGTGGGGGATTTTATGAGACTTTTGGGGGGTTCATTAGAACACTCCAATGTACATCTCTGCCAAAATTCAGCTTGCCCGGATTTTTTGCAAGCTTGAGCCAATTTTTCGGCTTCGTTACCTGGACAATTAGTAAATTTATTGTTTTCCATATTCTACTCGTCAATTTCAAATAATTATATAGGTTGGTACATTTAGTTTTTTGAATTACTCGAAATTGAGTTTATAACCCTGGGTGTATGTTACTCTAAGAGTTTTAACAGAGTTACTCTGTTGCAAGAGCAATTTAAGTTAGTTAAAAGGCTTGGTTATTATTGGTAACTTGTAAATTTTTGTCATTGTGGATCAGACGAGACGAGTGTCACAGGTGAAATCGTGAATAGCGATTAAACATGTCTAATCTAATCAGCTGGGATTGATTACCAAATAGTACCATGTCCTTAGGGGGGGGGGGGGTGCGATTGAATAACAAAATACCCCACTATTCCGTTGATTTATTTTCCAATTTCACCTCTACTCATGATTGGATCCACTAGGTAGGATTTTTTCCACCTTGATTGTGCGAGATGCTATTTAATATTTCAAATTAGCTGGTGATGGGAAGATTAAACCTAAAAGGTACATACAATCATTATAGGGATATTAGATTAAGATCACAGCGCCGCTGAGTAAAAATGTGAACTAAGTTAAAACACATTCGTGTGACAGCGGTGCTTGTGTTCTGTTGTATTTTACGAGTTTTTCATTCCTTTTTCCAAGTGAACTTGTTATTTTGTTTAACCCTTTCAGACCTGACTTTTTTTGGCTGAAAAAAAATTATTTTTTTTACAAATTTGGTATTAATATGTTCTAAAAAGTGTTTCTTGCGTGTTTCATAATTTTCTGATTTTTATCCACGGAGATATAGGTATGCACACTATAGTGTGCATGGGGGACTTCGTGGAGTTAATTTTATTCATAGTCATACCAAATACTCTTATTAATAAGACGTTTTATTTAAACAAACGTCAACTTTTTAGGGGTAATGTAAACTCCCCTCCAAATTGACCTGTTTTTATTTTCTTCAATTTTGGTTTTTAAGTCGGCATGTAAATTCCCCTCGAACCGTATAATCCCTAGTTATACGTAAGTAGGAGATTATAACAATTAGAATTTAAGTACGGCTTGTTAAATGGACAGGGCCGGTTTAGACAATTTCGTTAATTCAAAATTATTTAAATAATCGAATTTGAAAAGTACGGAAAAGTACCATGTGCATGGTGCATAACCGGTCGAATGCCACTCCATCGCTCGGCGGGCGCGCATTTTGTTGACGGTACGTGCAAATCGATATACTCTTACACTTAGAAAATTTCGCAGCAGCAGATGCACCTCGAGCGTCGTACATGCAACATCGATTATTTTTAGTTTTTACGCGATTTTTTGGGGGTGAAACGAAATAGTTTACTGCCCCATACCGCAACTATACTTTTTAATGCTATTTCGAGGGTCTCTCGCATTCCGGTTGCATAGATCCCGGTGTTCTTGATGGATGGCGCCTTCTCGTATGTTTAGCCTAGTAACCAGAGTCAAATCCGCCCTGGAGGGGTGCAGAGCGGAGCGGAGCGCAGCGGCGCCCCGTAAGGGTAGGATTTGACGATGGATTACCCTCCTTTTCGAATGCACACCCCTAAAATTCGAAGGCAAAAAAAATTTAATTTTTTCACTTTTTTGGCTATACACGAGTATAGCCAAATATTTTTTTAGTTTTTACGCGATTTTTTGGGGGGGGTCTCTCGCATTCCGGTTGCATAGATCCCGGTGTTCTTGATGGATGGCGCCTTCTCGTATGTTTAGCCTAGTAACCAGAGTCAAATCCGCCCTGGAGGGGTGCAGAGCGGAGCGGAGCGCAGCGGCGCCCCGTAAGGGTAGGATTTGACGATGGATTACCCTCCTTTTCGAATGCACACCCCTAAAATTCGAAGGCAAATAAAATTTAATTTTTTCACTTTTTTGGCTATACACGAGTATGGCCGAATATTTTTTTAGTTTTTACGCGATTTTTTGGGGGGGGTCTCCCGCATTCCGGTTGCATAGATCCCGGTGTTCTTGATGGATGGCGCCTTCTCGTATGTTTAGCCTAGTAACCAGAGTCAAATCCGCCCTGGAGGGGTGCAGAGCGGAGCGGAGCGCAGCGGCGCCCCGTAAGGGTAGGATTTGACGATGGATTACCCTCCTTTTCGAATGCACACCCCTAAAATTCGAAGGCAAAAAAAATTTAATTTTTTCACTTTTTTGGCTATACACGAGTTATTTTCCATTTTTTTTATTATATTTATTACTAATATCCACTAATCACACCCCCCTCTATCCGAATTTCAAAGAAAAATTCAAATCGGACCGAAAAAATTTCACTCCATTTGAAGGGACTGTAACCCGATACCCGTGCAGACCCCGTGTTCGACCGGCTACATGAATTTACTTTCCCTTATTAAATAAGTAGGTTATATTTTGTAATTTTTCAAATACAATTTTATTGTATACTGTTCGCCCCCCCCCTTTCCGGGCACAAATATTAACTTAAAAACTCAAAAATGTAGGTTTCAAGTTTTTCGCTAATTACATATTAGGTAGGAAAATGATATGCAAGATCGTGAATTTCAATCGTTCAACAAAAACGCCGTCCGGAAAGAAATCCTGCGTACGGTCCTGAGTTGTTAACGGGAATTTCAATTTATTGGTTTGATTCTGCATGTAAACTCCCCTCATTCTTAATTGCTTAGGAGGGGAGTTTACATGTGAGTTTAAGTGTTGGCCTTTTGCTCGGAGGGGAGTTTACATGCTTTTTTGAAATTTACCTGGCGCATTAGGGGAGTTTACACCTACCCACTTTTTAATCTATACTAGTTATATACTACTTATACCAACTTTTAAAATTAAAAATATCAAATTACACAAATAATATTATTTTTGAATATGATAGTCTCGATGGTAGTCTTTGAAACAGTTACTCTTTCTATAATTTTTGTTGTAATTTTTAATGCAGTTGTGATAACTGCCTTTTGGCACTTATTAAGTAATGTAATATGTTCCTACTTTTTGGGTTACTTGTTATTCAATAAGAAGTCCATTCAGCCTATGAAGGTTTTCCCCTTCCCTGCAGAAAAAAAAAAAAAAAAAAAAAAGAAGTCCATTCAAATAATACTTGTTATTTATTTAATACTAGATGATACCCCGTCCGAGGACGGGCAGCTAGAAGGACGGGCAGCTACCCAAGGTAACTTAAGTTGAATGAAGATTAAGGAAAGCTCTCAGTGCAATCCAAAAGCCATATGACCTTGGCTGCCTGCCCGTCCTTCTAGCTGCCCGTCCTCGGACGGGGTATCATCTAGTATAACAATAGATTCCCATGTTGATCGAGCGGTTGCGGAATCTTCACTTTTCCTTTATGACAGCAGTTGTTAAATTGTTTATCAGCTGGACGCTCCTTGGCGAAATTCTTGGAGCCGCAGAACTGACAGATGGAATTCATTTCTCCACAATCGTGTCGAGTAACGTGAGATTCATCAAATCTCAATGCTCTTATTTGGAGTTGAATTGCTTGACTTTGGTATCGATTTTCTTTCTGTCGATGTATCGCATGGGATCGAGCGTTAGCAGCTTGCCGCGCTTGAGTTTCTTCTAAAGTTTCACGTTGTTGACGTATCGCATGGGACCGAGCGTCAGCAGCTTGCCGCGCTTGAGTTTGTTCCAAAGTTTCACGTTGTCGACGTATCGCATGAGACCGAGCGTCAGCTTGTCGCTGTGATCGAAGCTGTTCTTCTGTGTTATTAGCTCTTGTACGTGCTTTTCTCTCACGATTCAATCGCCGTCGCTTTGCAGCAGGATTTTCAAAATTTTCATTATCCATTATGGAAGTTCACATAATGCTTTTTTGGAAATAGCTGTCCTATATAGACAAAATGATACGATGATACGTTGATCCGATGATACGTTGATCCGATGATACGTTGTGCGTTCGGTTCGGTTCGGTTTGCTTCGGGTATTTCCGTGGGACAGACAGAAAGAAAGAAAGACTTGGCCTTTTATAATAAGAGATTCCTTTTACATTGTATACGTTTACATTGCTATATTGCGGATTCACTATTGACCCGTCGACTGGTCAATCACTCCTCCTACACTTGACTCTACTACACTACTGTACATTACTACCCTACTCCGACTCTCATACACAACTCGCTTACTTGCATGCTTGCTAAATAATAATATGCTTAATAATAATATTCTTAACTAAAGGTGGATACACACTACATCTCCCTGGGCAAGTAAAAGAATTTTATCTCCTTGGAATTTACATAACATTGGATATAAACAAACTTAAACTCGGAAATATGATATTTTTACTCTACTACCTCCTACGCTCATACCAATTCACTTACTTGCATGCTTGCTAAATAATAATATGCTTAATAATAATATTCTTAACTAAAGGTGGATACACACTACACAGTAGAAGTGTCAGGAATATCAATTTTTGACTCGTCTAACAAATTTTTGTTTTCAAATTCATTTGCAGGTATCTTGAGTTCTTGTACTTCAAATATTTCGGTAACACTTTCGTTGTCACTGGTAAAATCACCAATATCGGATACATTTCCATCGCCAAATAAGGCTAAAATGTCATCTTCACCGAGCATATTAATATTTAAAACTAATATTACATAATTATGATGATTTGTGATTAACGCGGCACGACAAACGATAAAAATGCAATATGAATTTGTTTCCACGAAGTCCTGATGCACACTATAGTGTGCATACAGGTAAATCGTGATAAAACGCGTGATAACAGATTTAAACAGCTGACGAATGTTTATACACCAAGGTCAATATGATAACTACCAGAGAGAGAAAAATTAGGCGTTTATAAGGCTATTTGGGTGAATTATTCTCAACCAAAGTTGTGTTATTTAAAAAAAATTTTGATTACAATTTTTATCATATTAATATGACGGTTTGTGTAGCTAATAGCTAGTGTAGCTAATTTTTTTAATATTTTTAATTGGATTTCTCGTGAGTTGTACATTTAAAAATCACTTCTATCTAGTTTGTAATTTTATCAATAACCATAGAAAAAAATAATAAAACCTATGCACACTATAGTGTGCCGTGGGTCTGAAAGGGTTAAGACAAATTACGGTTAGTGTTGTTTAGTTGTTCATCTTCCTGCAGTTAAGCTAGCAATAGACGGGCATCGAAAACGCGGCGTTTTACCCTCAGCGTTTTACACGCCCAACTATGTAGCCACTACACGGGCGTTTTTAACCAGCGCCAGCGGTTGTACAGTCAATATGAAAATGCAATTCATTCAAATTAGTTTTGTATCAACATGAAACGAAATTGTAAATTTGTTTAAAATGCACTTGGTACCTAAAGAACGAGAAATTATAAACTGGCCGTATTGTATCAATAAAAATAACGTACTATATAATTTATTATATCGATATAACAATAAATAAATCAGAATAAAATCGAACAAAATTTAAAATCGTTACTTTTTTACTAAAATACTATAATAATCATGAACAGTAATAATTTAATTAAACGTATTCATATTTCGGTTTTTAAAAACCGTAGTAGTATCATGATACAAAATTGTTTAACACGCATAAAAAATTGATAAAGATTAAAATTTATTTTTAAATAAATTTCTTCATGTCGAGCATTTTGTATGGTGGGTGTACAGACTGTGTACATACTCAACGCTCATGTAGTGACCACCATATAAACTAATGTGTTACATAGCCAGCGTGTTACCCGCGACGGAGAAACCGCCGGAGTTCGGCGTTTTCAATGCTACAGCGAGCGTCTCACCCGCGGCCGCCGATGAGCCGCGACGTATTAAATGCTCGTCTAGTGCTTTCCATTAAAATACAATGGTTACATTCGAGAGCGGAAAACGCGGCGTTTTACACGCCGCGTTTTCGATGCCCGTCTATTGCTAGCCTGGGGTTTTATGTTTAATTTTTAAAATTTGCAGATATGTCAGAATCTTATACGAATTAAGATTAAGTCTTCTTGACTATCTCAAATATTTAGAGGGGTCTGAAACATCTAGATGTGTTTATGAAGGCGAAGCAGTTTTAAACGCAGGGCACGTTGTTATATGTGGTAAAACATTAATAGAAGCGAAGCAGAACAAAATAAATATTGTAGCATTGTGCATTCAATCTTCTGCACGAAGATTAGAAAGACCACGAGGGTCTTGTGTTTTTCAGCCGTGGGGAATAAATGAAAACTTAACTCCGGATTTTTCTTTGCCCAAGATGAACATTGAGGTACTGAACAATATTGATTAGCGTTCATATCGAAGTATATTAGAAAATTTTGTTAATCGTCGAAAACCTTTAAAATCACCACTACAACATACGCAAAATAAACGATACTACTCATTTAACTTAGTTCGCCAAAATTTCCGCTACGTGCCGTGTTGCTTGTCACTATACCTTTTACAGTATTATTTGGAGAAAATGAAAACAAATTTGGTGCAAATGAAAACAGATTTTGAGCAAATGAAAACATATTTTGTCCAAATGAAAACAGATTTTGAGCAAATGAAAACAAATTTGGTGCAAATGAAAACAGATTTTGTGCAAATGAAAACAGATTTTGAGCAAATAAAAACAGATTTGGTGCAAGTGAAAACAGATTTGGAGCATATGAAAACAGATTCGAAACAAGTGTAAACAAATTTGGAACATTTGAACTACATTTGGAACAAAATGAGAACAGATTTGAAAACATGAAAACTGATTTGGAGTAAATGAAAACAAATTTTCTACAAACTAATATTATGAACTTAAATATTTATTTTTATGAAATGTCAACAATGTCTTGACAATAAAGATTAAAATTTGGGGAATAATTACCTATCACCTGTCACCCGAAATCGCCCCAAAATATTTTTTTTAGCAAAAGGAACCTTATTAGAGTGTCCTGTAAAAATTTCGCCCGAGAAAGTATAGTCAAAATTTCGAGAAAAATCGATTTGAAAAGTAGGGGAAAGTAAAATCGTGACCCCGGCCGAGACCACTATCGGGTTACCGGTCCCTTCAAATCGAGTGAAATTTTTTTGCTCCGATTTTAATTTTTCTTTGAAATTCGGGTAGGGGGGGGTGTGCTTAGTAGATATTAGTATAAATATTCGCGAAAAAATGGAAAATAAGGCGGTTGTTGCCGAAAAAGTGAAAAAATTAAATTTTTTTTGCCTTCGAATTTTAGGGGTGTGCATTCGAAAAGGAGGGTAATCCATCGTCAAATCCTACTCCTCCGGGGCGCCGCTCCGCTCCGCTCCGCTCTGCACCCCTACGGAGCGGATTTGACTCTGGTTACTAGGCTAAACATACGAGAAGGCGCCACCGATCAAGAACACCGGGATCTATGCAACCGGGATGTGAGAGACCCTCGAAATAGCATTAAAAAGTATAGTCGCGGTATGGGGCAGTAAATTTATAATAAAACACGATCAAAAAACTTTAAAGTGACGTTACGACAACGAACATAACCTCAATATTTTTATGTTCGAAACAGTTTTAATTAATTACGTGTGAATTACTTTTACCATATAATGATGAACGTAAGTGAATTATCGATGTCCGCAATAGCGATCGAACTAAATCTACTTACAAAAACTGAACTGGTGAAGTTTATTACAAACAGTAAACTTCCATCGGGAAAATTGAAGGAAGACAGCGTGTTACTTACGCATGGACTATCAGTAAAATTAATAAGCCAAGAAGGAACGGAGGTCAACAGCGATGCACGTGGTCTCGAAAATGATCTACTCGATAGCTTGCGACGTCAAATCGCTATTTTGGAAGAAATGGTAAACGATAAGAGCAGAATTATAAATCTACTGAACGATAAGGTAGATACTAACCTACGATCAGCTGCAACCAACGTTGCACCTAAATTAGTGATCACACCTATGGAGGTGAGCACACCTAAGAATGCTGAAGTGAATGCACCCAATGTTCTGAAAACGAAGAAAACTAACCTTACATCTGTCAAACCCAAGTCTAGTACCATTCAGACGATGAATAATGTAGTTACGAAAGAATATGTGGCCAACTGTATAAGGGAAGCTCAAGAGCAAGCAACTAAAAACGTTTTCATCAAAAAACACAGCAGCCAACAAAACTCAACACATCAAACAAAATCTGTGGGCACTAGAAATACTGACAACGAGGGCTTTACTGAAGTAAGTTATAAAAAGAAATCGAAGTTTAGTAAAACCTATAAAACTACACAGGGCACCAACTCAGATGCTAACACCAATGGATTTGTTGGGAGCAAATTCAATGTGGCAAGTAAATTATGGCTCTACATTTCCAAAGTAAATTGCAGTGTAACTAAAGATATTATCATTAAACACATAAACGATGGAATCCCGAACAGCAATCCCGAAGTTTACTTGTTGTCACCTAAAACGCCTCTACGTAACAGTAGAAGTTTCATGGTTGGAGTAAATCCCTCTGCCAGGGATAACATCTTCCAAGACTCCTTCTGGCCTACTGGAGTTGCTTTCAGCAGGTTTTCTTTCGTGCATGGCAAACATTTTTTAGGGACCCGTTCCCCGCAAGAGCAGCCAAATCAATAAACCACGAAAGTTACTTATCCAACACCTTACATGAAGATCCAACAACAATTCACCCATGTACAGATAACTCAGAAAAAACTTCGCAAGAAACATATCAAGAAAAACATAAGAAGAATAAGCCGGACTTCCTAATAGGTCATATGAATATCAGATCGCTTACCAAGAGCTTCGATGATTTGCATGCTATGGTAATATATAAAAAATTTGAAATTTTTTCTGTCTCAGAAACCTGGCTTGCCCCGGACTTTCCAAATAGCCTTATCGCAATTCCGGATTATTCAATATTTCGCAAAGACCGTTCTACCCGAGGGGGTGGGGTCTGTTGCTACATTGCAAGCAACATTAAATGCCAACCGCTCGATGTCGATTCCACACCTAGTTGTCTGGAACAGTTATGGGTGCGAGTGTATATCAAAGGACGTACTTACGCTGTGGGCACCATTTACCGCCCACCACATGCCCCACCGGGTGCTTTACAAGAATTAGAGCTAGTATTGTCAAGATTTTACATTGAATTTGATGGGATCATTCTTTTGGGTGATTTCAACATTGATTTAACCAAGGGAGGCCGTCAGGCTGACTCTATCAAATCTATTTTAACTTCTTTCAACATGCTACAAATTGTGGATCAACCAACCAGAATAACAGATTCTACTGCCACACTCATCGACTGGATCTGTCTCAGTAATAGCATACATTCTTCCTCAGTCAACACTTACGATATGTATGGTCTTTCGGATCATATGCTGGTATCATGTATACTAGACTTTCCGTCCGCTAAACCTCAACCAAAGTCGTTTACTGCAAGAAACTTTAAGAACTTGGACCTCGATGAATTCACAAAAGATGCCAATAATGTGAATTGGGCAAAGGTCAACAGTATCATGAATATCAATAATAGACTTGACGTTACCAATTCTTTAATTTCATACCTCTTTGATATGCATGCTCCCATATGTACAATCAAGTGCAAAAGGCAGAAGCCTGGTTGGCTTACTCCTACTGTTAGGCTCATGATCAAGCTCAGAGAAAAAGCTCTAAAGAAGTTTGTCAAAACTAAGAAGATGGCAGACTTTGAATACTACAAACAACTTCGGAATCTCACTAATCAGGCGATCATAAACGAGAAAAAAGCATACTTTAAACATCATGTTGATGCAAGTAAACATGACTCAAAGAGGCTCTGGAATTTTTTCGCGCGTTCTAGTATTCACGCTAACTCCAGGAATGAATTGAATTTGGGACCTTCCGATGTTGATGCGTTAAACAATCACTTCCTCAACTCGGCCCCATATACTGATATCGATCTCAATTATATGAACTCCTTCACACAGGGTAAGCATCCACTTACTACTAATGAATTGACGTTTCATGCGGTTTCACCCACTGATGTCTTCAAGGCGATTGCTAAACGTAAATCTAATGCCATAGGAGTGGATGGCATAAGCTCCAAAATGCTAAAAATTGCTGCTCCGTTCTGTTTAGACTTATTAACTGCCATAATTAACGTATGTCTCGAAAAATCATTCATACCGGATCTATGGAAGAAAGCTACCATCATCCCGCTACCTAAAGTTTCCGACGCTACCAAATTCGATGAACTACGACCGATCAGTATCCTACCGGTCCTCTCGAAAGTTTTGGAATCAATGATTCTTGATCAACTGCGGGAACACATCGACTCTAACAGTATACTTCCCGATATTCAATCCGGTTTTCGCTCCAACCACAGTACTACTACGGCGCTAACAAAAGTCACCAACGACATCGTCAAGGATATGGATGACTCGAACATCACAATCCTGACACTGCTCGACTACAGCAAAGCATTCGACGTAATCAATCATGACTTACTCATCGCCAAGCTGTCCTTTTATGGCTGTAGTTCTTCAGCATTAAAGCTATTCCAAAGCTATTTTGATAGCCGAGCGCAAGTAACACTGCTCCAGGGTATTCGATCTAACGAACTTAATCCAATCCGCGGTGTGCCGCAAGGCAGTTTGCTTGGTCCATTGCTATTTTCCATCTTTACCGCGGACCTTCCACACAGTCTGCCGCCATGGTGTCGCTTACATTTATATGCCGACGACACCCAACTCTACATCTCCGGGCCGCCCTCGAGGATAAATGAACTAATCGTCAACACAAACGTTGCCCTAGACCATGTGCAATGCTGGTCCAAAAACAATGGCTTGATCCTGAACCCACAAAAAACCGTGAGCATGTGTGTAGGAAGTCCTCACAACTGTGGACTTGCATCAGCAACTCGAAGCCTTAACGTCATTCTAAACAACAATATAATTAAACTATGCAACAAGACAAAGAACTTAGGCCTGATAGTTGATAGCCACCTTACTTTTGCCGACCATGTCAGCAAAATCACGAGGGCCAGCTATTTTAAACTGAAATCTCTGTACAAATACAAGGAATTCCTGTCCTCCAGCACGAAATGGTACCTGGTCCAAAGCCTCGTACTCTGTCACGTCGATTACGGCATGACGGTTTACTACGGTCACTTAAAGGAACACACAAGAAACAAAATTCAAGTTCTTCAAAACGCCTGCCTTAGGTTTTCTTTTAACTGGGGGTACAGGGCACACATCACTCCACTCTACTGCGAACTAAATATTCCAAAAATGGAGGCTCGATTCGAACTTCGTTTGGGTTCACTAATATTCAATGTTTTGAAGACGGGACGTCCAACATACCTCGCCAATCTCTTGGTTCGCAGGTCCGATTGCCACAATCGCAACCTAAGAAACACTGGATGTGTTTCAGTCCCGTCTCATAAGACCGCGAAGTTCGAAGGTTCTTTTGAATTTTTGGCCTGCCACATCTTTAACAAACACAGGGACCTATTCCAACACCAGGCAGCTTCCACCTTTAAGGCCAAGCTTTCAGAACGAATTCTGAACTGCCAACGACTCGGAAACTAGGTACAGGTTGAAAAACAGCTCTGCTGAACCTTTGCCTTTTGATGTGTTATAATTGTGAACCTTTTGTTTAATTTTATATACAATCAATAAATATTATTATTATTATTATTATTAAACTATTACGTTTCACCCCCTAAAAATCGCCTAAAAACAAAAAATAATCGATGTTGCATGTACGACGCTCGAGGTGTATCTGCTGCTGCGAAATTTTCTAAGTGTAAGAGTATATCTATCTGCACGTACCGTCAACAAAATGCGCGCCGGCCGAGCGATAGAGTGGCATTCGACCGGTTCTGCACCATGCTCTTGCTACTTTTCCGTACTTTTCAAATCGATTTTTCTCAAAATTTTGATAATACTTTCTCAGAATTTTTTTGTTGTAGGGGCCTATATAAACCTTCCTCTTTGCGATTGCAAAGTTTCAACTCATTCGGAGTGACAGGTGATCGGTAATCCTCACCAAAATTTGTTTCATCAATCCAAATTAATGTACGGCCATTTGCTCTGCTGTGTAAAATTTTGTCGACATAATCTTTTCGCTTTCTCTTGTTTTCACCGTTGTTCATATTTCCAATATGCGGTCTAAAAGCTTTAACTGAAAATAATTTTCCATCAAACCAATTTTTTACATATATTGTTTTCAATGTTAATGTGCTATCTTCCTCAATCTACCTTACCAATGCCTATTCTATTATAGGAGTCTTTTTTGTAGATGCATAACCGCCTTTGTGTTTAGGAAACTCTTGTCCTTTTTTTAACCATTTGTATGCTGTGCTTATGTTCACATTTAAAGCTTTCGCTGTTGGTCTCCAATCTCTGTCTTCCTGATGTGCTTTAAAAATCCTGACTCTTATCATTAAGCGAAATTGTATTATATGTTTTGTATTTTGATTGACGAAATTTTACTTACATAATAAAAAATTAAGCTGTTCAGTAGATGTTACTAAGACAGAGAAAAATGTAACAGAGTGAAATACCACGAGACGCCCCGTATTGCCTTATGGGAATAATTCCTCCACGTCTTGGGTGATGTAGCGATTACCTCATCGCACTGGAATCTGCGATGTATAGCATTGAATTCTATTATACACAGGGTGTTTCATAAGTAAAATAAATAAAAATTTTGTATTTTAATTGTTTGATATAAAGAAATTAAGGTAGTATTCAATATGGCGATTTCACAAGCCGTAACAACTTATCACTTGACGGATTATCCCGCTTGATAACCATACATTACACTTCTCCCTTCTTAGACTCAACGAGGTATATACTGTAACCTTTGATTCTTCATCAGCTCATTTTAGCTGTTTTTACAATTTAGATTTACAGCTAAAATGTTTGTTGAGAAAGCCTCTCCCCAATGAGGGGGAGGTTCAGACTATACCCTACCACGCTGGCCAAGTACGATTTGGTAGGGGAGCACCCAGCGGAGTTCTTTCTAAATTAGGCACCACGCGGTCACCCTTCAAGTGCAAACCACGAACAACCTTACTGAACTCTGATGATCTATTGACCACAGGCATTTGCATTGCGCTGCGTCGCTGCTCTTCAGATTACTATAACTTATTCGAAAATCCGACCAGAACTACATTCAATGATATGGAATTATAATTTGGAATTAATAATTATAATTAATTTGGAATTATAAACGACGTGGGTGTTGACTTGGACTTACACTCGAGTTTGGCCTGATTATAACACACGACGTTGGTGTTGACAGACATTGTATAAACATCTTTTGCCCTTGTTCATCATCGCTCTCATATTTTTTACGCAGTTTTCTCTGATTTTGCTTTGATTTCCTTCGTTTTAGATGTATCTATTTGTTTCACATCATTTCATCTAGAATGTTATGCTATGTTTTTACTAAGGTACTTATTGAAAAATTACAAGATTTCTTATTTTCTTAAGACTCATAAAATACACTCATATAATTATATTTCTACCAAAATTATTAATACCAAATTACTAATTATTACTTAATGGATTGTCCGGCTTAATAATCATACATTACAACTATTGTAATGTATGATTACAAATATTGTTGGCAGAAAACAATTGACTAATCAGAGGTGCGGTACTGTCAGATACACTTATGTTTCAGTTCCATCAACATTAATTACGGATTTAATCAATGCTTAAAGTATAATTAACTAATCTCTGATCAAATACAATAATTTTTAATTGTTGTTACTATGATTATACTTTTTAACACAGGTTAAAGTTAATCAACGTTCGTGAAACTGGACATCAGGTTGTTATTGTTATATTTAATTAATACTTATTATGAGATTACACTTACATATTACTATATGCAAATTCTTAATTATATTAAATTACGAAGCTTTCAATTTAATTGCAACTTTTTTGGCAAACAAATATTTTCTAAACATATAATGGAGTAATGAATATATTAAATATGTAATAACTATAATTGAAACAATAAGAATAGTTGCAATATCGACAAGATAATATTGAATCCATGTTAAATCTGTAGCGGAACTTTTTAAGTGTAAAGCTCCTTTATGTCGAATTACATATTCTATCCAATACACTGCAGTTTTCAGTGGAGATAAGGGCCTGTCTTTGAACAATACTGAAAGATGCTTCGCATTTTTATTATATCTGTAATATTAAACGACATAATGTAAAAAAATGTAAAAATATGTAAAAATGTGATAATATGCATAGAGGAGGTGTAGACGTGGGATGTAAAGGTAAAAAAGTGAGGTGTCGACATTCTAAGAAAAATATAGGAATGAGAAGTGTGAACGATACTAATGGTTGGAGCAGAATGAATGCTAAACTGGAATAACTTTTTGGCTAATTTAACTCAATGGCATTATAAATAGGATACGATTGTTATGCAACATCGAAAGGATGGCAAGCCTAAAATAATATTGAAGCAACAACCGATAGGAACGCCAAAGTCTCGATAGAGAGAAACGGCGAGAAAAATGGAACGGTAGAAAAAACTAAAAATTGAGGAGAAATAGGGAGAGATCGTCAATTCAATCGTGGATCTGCAATGCGGGTAGATATTTTCTATAATGTTATTTATAATATTAAATATTACTTACTTAGGGTTTTCCGTCAATTGAGTTACTAAATGTATCAGTGCACTTTTGGATATGTTGTCATATTTTAATTCTAACGCAACTCCTTTATTTTCTAGTGATTTAATATTTTGTGGCTGATCAACAAAAATTGGAATTCCCAGAACTGGAACTCCGCAGTACACCGCTTCTTGTGTTCCCGAAACACCCCCATGACTGATAAATAATTTAACATTTGGATGACCTACAGATAGAAAATATGTTATGCTTATAAGGTATAAAGAAAAATTTTCAGAAGATATGGAGTAGTTTTTGACTTACATAAAAGATCCAGTTGGGGCATCCACGATTCAAAGTAAACATTATCGGGAATGTTTAAATCGTTAGGAATTTTTTCTTTTTTTCCTTTCACTAAAATTTTATACGGCAGTTGCCGAAAGGCTCCGAAAATTTCTAATAATTTTGATTTAGGAAACGTTTCTAGTAATACTATTGTACCCATATTGAAATAAATTATGCCTTTAAATGGATGCTCTACATGAACTAATTTATTGAAGTACTAAAAATTTTTTTATTTAATTTAAAGCCAAATTAAAAAATATAAATTTGTTTTACATCTGATAGCGGCTTTATTGAATCAATATGTAGTCCAGCAATTTCAATTAAATTTGGTACCGTTGGTCTAGGATAGGAAGTAGTAAAATGATTATAACTTAGTATTAGATTTGTCTGTTTAGCGATCTCTTGCAAGGCCGGTAATTGATTTCCAAAAAATCTGCGGGCAATGCTATTGAAGTTTTCGTGATATTTCCAATACCTGCGTGTACAAAATTAACAATATAATGGTAAGTGGATAAACTTATTACTAATTTACTTCCACTTGGATGTAATTATTTCTTTAGTGTTCATAAGTCGTTCATAAAAATTCATTACGTTAGTAAACGCTGAAAAACAATTGGGAATATAAGATGGGTTATCAGGATTTCCAATGCGCGTTGCGCCCCATGGTAGATCAACATTTGATATGCTAACGACTGGAATATTGAAAATATGTTTAAATCCTAGAAAGCAATCTAACCCCCATAGTTCTGTGATTAATAAGTCATATTTAACTTGAGTTAATTTTAAATTTTGAAGAACGGTAGTATTAAAAAGTCTGTTACATATTTGTACTCCTAATTCATCTATTATTGATTTGATTACACCTGAAGTAGCAACATAATTTGAGATGACGAAATCGACATCTAAGTTTCCAGTAAGAATAGGTACAGTTCCATTCACGCTTAGATCGTTATATCTAAAATAATATAAAAGTTTAAAGTTATGGCAAGCTTCTTCTAGTCACTGTTATCTTTTGCAGTGCGTTTTTTAATAGCCACTTCAATTTATATCATATTCGGCTATTTTTTGTCGGCCGTTATTAGGATTGTATAAAATAGCATAAATTACCCGAGAAGAAGCGCCTCTTAATCTCTTGTTCGAAGGGGATTCCCGTGACAGCGGCAAGCGCCATCGCAAGCCATCGAACGAATCATCTTCGAACGTGAGATTAAATGGCTTTCAGTCTCTTGTAATTTAACATATTATTATAAGGTCGTAAATTAACCACAAAAAATTAGTACTATTTTATTATCACTCACCGTGGAATAGGGGTTTCTTGAGGAAAATGACTTACAACATCTACTGTATGACCCTCTTTTACAAGTTCTTTCATAAGTTTTTCAAATATAAACATATGACTTCTGCCAGGAAATGGAAATATGGCAAGAATTCGATAACCATCAATATTGTGAAGAGATGCGGCGAAAATCATCACATGAATCAATAATTTCATTGTCCTATCAAAATAATTAACAATATTTTAATTATTAGTACTACATCATTAGAATAAATTTATTAAAATTGGAGTGAGCGGCAACCGGTATGGAAAGTAAAGTGTACCAACTCGTGGAAGTTAATGGTAGATAGGTGAATTCCTATCCAAAAAAATAAAAATTATCATAAATAATTCTGTATTTATTGCGAAAAAGTGCTTAAGTCAATATTTTTGTTAAGCTGAGAAAATTCATTTTGTTATCGACATAATATAGGAGCCTAGATTTACTGGTCTGTAATGCTAAATTGACTGCCCCGAACAACTAAGAATTTTTAACCAAGACAATATTGAGGCACTTGTTGGGAAGTATCCAGACATCCAAGTAATTAAGTGAACCGGTAGGGCACAGACCCACCGGGTATTCGTCTGAATTCTACCAAAAATAAATCGGAAGCAAATTTGTACCACTATTAAAAATGTGAGAAATTGATGTGACGCTCTTAAGAAATACTGAAGTTGACAATTGTTTCCCTGCAACTTAGATGTCATGGAAAATCCGAAGGCATATTTGCATTTATCATAAGCAACTAATGCCTTAATAATGACTGAAATCGATATTTTGGTTTCATTAAACATTTATCATGTAAGATCGATCAAAGAAGAAATGATAAGTGAAATTAAAAATTGGATAAAAATTTGTTAGAAACTGAAAACAAAACGAAAGTGATAATTAAAGTGAAATATGGGTTGAGGCATAAGTTCATAGCGTTTTCTTGAGTTTTGAAGAGCAACGTCGTTATTAAATGGGATTCCGCGGATATTATTGGATAGATAGTGGAAAAGATGAAAAATCTGATGAAGCAAAATCAGGAGAATAGGGCGGATGTGGAATAACCTTGGTCTTGAATAGCTGCTTTTGTAATGTTAGCAGTATGCGGACGGGCGTTATCATGCTGCAAAACCACTTGATGCCGTCTTGCCGGTCGTTTTTCTTGAATTGCAGTCTCCAGGCGACGCAGTTGTTGACAATAAACCTCAGAAGTGATGGTTATATTCCTCGGAAGCAATTCATAGTAGATGACGCCTTCTTTATCCCACAAGATGCACAACATTACCTTGCGTGGATGGCCACCAGCTTTTGCACGAGGATTTGCTTGTTTGTTAGAGCTCAGATATTCCTTTCTGTTTTTGATGTTTATGTAAAGGCACAATTTTTCGTCACCAGTAACAATTTGGGACAAAAATGGCCGATGTTGTTGACGAGCTAAACGATGATGAGCAAGCAAAGAAGCACAAATGGTAACACGCTGATTTTTGTTGTTTTTGCTCTAAATGTATCGTACCCAAACACCCAACTTTTGAACTTTGCCCATGGAATGCAAATGTCGTACGATAGTTGATTGGTTACAATTCATCATATTGCCCAATTCTCGAGTTGATTGACGTGGATCATCACGAATTGCAGCATTTCATTCGTCTTCATCAAAGCCGGATGGTCACCCTGAACGTGGGCAATCATTCATATCAAAATGCCCCTTTTTGAAACGAGAAAAGCATTTTCGTGCAGTACTTTCTACGATGGCGTTTTCTCCGTAAACGGCAAAAATGGTTCTAGCGGCCTCCGATGCCTTAACTCTTCGGTTAAACTCAAACAAAAGGATATGTCGGAAATGTTCATTTTTTTGTACTTGTCACACTATTTTCTTTAGCCAACAATTAATCCTATCTTTCGACAAATTGAAAAATTCAAAAAGTATTCAATAAAACATACTATGGCATTAAAATGACCTTGATATTTCTCAAACAAATTTGTTGCGGAAGCACTCTTACCTTGGAAACGAAAAACGCTACAAACTTATGCATCAACCTGATAATTACGGCTACTGAGTTCATGTTATACATAATATGTCATATGCTTTAAATTTTTATAAAAATTTTAAGATATCGTTAGGTTATTATAACTATTTATTAATAAAATGCTTTACCCGGAGTTCTTCAAAAGATATAATGAAAATAAATATATTCAGTTTAAGTACCTTTGCATCGTACACAGATAACTAAAGTAATTTATTTAAAAGTAAATAATTTTAGTATCTACAACTAATATTCTTAAATTCTATTAAATAATTTATTATCATAATTATGTATATTATGTACTTATATCATATCTAAATAAATATTTTACTTAAATATTTTACTAATGTGCCAGCAAAGCAAGGTACCTGATAACTAAATCATAACTATTAAGTTACATTATGTATAGGTATATATTGCGATGATCCATGGAGATCAGTAAGTCAATAGCAATTTACAAAATCGTTGATTAATAAGAACCACGAACATGCATAAAACTTCACAGCCAAAAGAATGGTAAATAAATTTAAGTAAGATCGGGTATGAAAAATACATTTTTTTTTATAAAGAAAAATACAAGGAATGCAAAAGTTTAAAAATCAAATGTAAACAAAAAACCAAATGAGATCTTTATAAAATTGTAAGACCAATTAATTTGTAAAACATTTATAAAAATTGTAATTGTTTAATGTTAAAAATTTATATTAGTTAGTAGTTGTTAATGTAACGTTGTACAAACAAAAAGGTAAACCTCGGGTAAACGAGAGTGACTACATCGAGATTAGAACAATCGGGTCGCAAATTTCTAACTTGAAACAAAAACAATAAAGATTAGTGAGGTGATAAATGACATTTAGGACTCATGAGAAAACAAATACTTACGAATAGAGATGTTTGATCAAGTAGGTAATATTTTGCTGGTATCCAAGGATAAAAAACAAAATCAAAGAGTTCTTCCAAAAGTTGGAAAAGCGGGTAGTCGTGTTAATTTGGCTCCCGACTTAATTTAATGAATAATTTGCTGAATTGCAAATTTGAAGAACCTAAAAGTGTGAAAAGTGATTAATCACGTTAATAAACGTGCCGATTGAAGATTATATGGTAAAAATTACTTACCAGTTAAAAGAAAGTATAAAAAGTGTAACTAACACGTGAAGATTGGTAATTGGATGAATATTGAATTTGGATACAACCGTAAACTGATAGCACGAGATCGTCAGAAAACAGCATCAAAAAGAGAGGTTATCTGCACTGGTGAATGAAATCACGCCGGAAAGATACCAACATATTGGCTTTGATTAATATTGGTAAGCAAACTATAAAAAAAAAACTATTTATTTAAATGATACGCAGTGAAATCGCGAAGTGCGGTAATTCGACAACGTTATATTTAGATTTAATTTGTGGGGTAATTGTAATTAAAAACATTGATAATATCTTTGTTATGCCTTTATTAATTATTTGTTTATTAAAATACATTACATTTTGTCTGAAATTGGATCATTATTTGGGAATTTTTGTATTCTCGATTTATTAATTCACAGAATAAGATAAGGAGAAAATTTCCTACAGGACCTACTCTTAAGGTAAGAAGTCTTATGCGAGTTGAACAACAGTTAGCTGTGGAAAAATTAATTTTATTTGATATTATAATTTTTCAACAACGGAAATTCCGTTTATTAGTAAAGGTAATAAGAATTGCTATTGACAAGGTGAGATCCGGCCTTCTCATAGTAATATGTTACACTCAATAGTCGAATTCGGGCAATGCCCGAAAGAAATGCGCAAAACTAGTTTTTAGCAACGAAGATTTCCCAAGCCCGAAATTTTACTTTTATACGGTTATTGAGCGTAACAAAATAAGCAGAACTAGTTTTGCGCATTTTGAATAGACCATTTAATTTTAGCAAAACTCATTGGCGCATGCGTCAAATCAGCTGACGATTTTCGAACCAAGTGTGGATATGTCCATATAACGTAGTGCTAATTATTTAATCATTTATTGTTAAAATGGAGCATAAATTGAATAAAAAACGTGTTGGTGCCATTAAACATTGTGTCTTTGGGGATTGTAACAACGATAGCCGGCTTGGAAGGCCAGGATTTAAACCGAATTTGCGATTTTTTCCATTTCCTAAAACTTGCTTGTCATTTAGAAAGTCAGATGTAAATTCAAAAATTAATCGGGATGAACATATTTTGAAATGTTCAATTTGCAACAATTGCGATATGTGGGTAATAAAATGCCTAAGAGAAGATATAAAATTTAGTAGTATTGCAAACATAACCAAAGACACTTATATTTGTGCTGAACATTTTTCTGAAACTACCAGCATTACGATGACTGCAGATTTGCCATTACCTTTACCTTCTAGTAAAATTAAGGAAATAGAAAAAAAAGTAAGTAAATTTACTTTCAGATTGCCTTACACCATACCTATAAGTCTTGCACGAGTGGAGTAAGTCTTGCAGTGACAAATATTATTTTTTAGGGTATAAGAAAAAGAACACCTTTACAAGAAAAATATGTTCAAGTGGACAATTTTAACAAAAAACTTAAATTGATGGACAATGTTATAGAGGTGAACAATGTTGTAGAGGTGAACAATGTTATAGAAGTGAACAACGACGATGGAGGCTGAGGAAGTTGAAACCAAAATTATTGCAAGAAATCGAATATATGTTGAGCATGTCGTAGGTCAAATAAAACAGTACCGATTGTTAAAAAAAATTATTCCTTTGAGTATGCGAGGCATAATATCACAAGCTATGTTTGTATGCGGCTGTCTGCTTAATTTTCAGAAACCTTTCAGAAACATTTTCAGAAAAAAAAAAATTCTTGAAAAATAATTATTTTTTTATTTAAATCAACAATGACTGCACCCCGCTTGATCACTATGCTCCGACTTTTCCCTTTTTATTATTATTATGTAATTTATTATTAATTTAATGGTGGTGGTGGTAAAATGTATAATAAAAAACAATTCAAATATATAAATATATTTTATAAACCCCGACACTTTAAGTAACGCTTGTGTTCTAAAACATTATTTGCTGCAATATTTGGATTTTTTAATGTTGCTCCAGGAACGTCTCCTTCACTTAATTTGACTTGTCTATGGGGTATATCACTAGGGGCACTCATCTTGGGCAAAATGGTGGTAAAAAATATTGTTTAAACCTAATAACACAATAGTTAAAGAAATGAATTCTTTTTCATTGGTTGAGTAAGCGATCTAAAAAATCTACAATAGTAGACACAAAAAATCTGCAAGTAACCGTTATGAACCAGCAATTATTGTTTCAGGACCGTATCCGGCATAGTTATAAATCAAATAACAAGCAAATAATCAATCAAATCCAAGACCTAAATATATGACAGACTGTTTCAACCTTAAACCCGATTTTTCAATCGTGTTATTGGCCATCATCAGATATATGCTGGCTTTATATGAAAAAATATTAACAACTTACCAATCATTTGATTCACCTGCAATGCCTTCTACGGTTCACCGTTCTGAATCCAGTAGGTATATTGTGTTTGGTAACTTCTTTTTTTAGGTCGCTCATATCATGTTTTATTTCATTGATGCTACTTTTGATCTCGGTCATGAAGCTCGCCATCATTTTTGTGAGGTGGTCTATTTTATCTTCCATCCTGGAGTTTTCTTTGCGCTTTTTTTCCTCTCTATACGGTTTCCTGGTATCGGTACCACTGTAGTCTTTTCCCTCGCTTTCGCTGCAGTTTGACTCGGTTGCTTGTGCATTTGGCGATCTTCCCGTTTTTTTGCTACGTCGGAATATATCATACGAGGCTAATCTCTTCTTCCTACACTCATCCGTGGTTGACCCGTCGCTATGTTCAACACCCTGTCCTGTACCTGCTTGATTTTCATTTGTAGACATTCTGCACTTAAATGGTTTTTCACTTTGCATAAATGTAAATGGGCAGAAAAACCTAGTTTTGGACACTGTGTCTAACTACTTAATTTGAATTTGAGTTCTATATTCTACGTCCCTCGTGCGCACAGCGTAAGCGTCCGGTTCAACACCTCGTAAACACTTACACTACAACTGGACGTTATTCGAGGTTACTCGCCTTTTCAAGTCCTTGTTCCTTTACACTTCTTTGGTTGGTACTAAATGGTTCCACCGAAAGTTACGATCAAATCTAACCTCACTAATTCCACGTTTTATTTCAAAAGATCGCTCCTTGTTCAACATTTTGAGTTTTTAAACATGTTAACTTTTATTTTTAATTTTTGAATATTACCGAAATTTGGCTAGCCTTGAAATACAGTTCAATATAATAAAACATAACGTATTTTATGGCAATCATAGTTTTGTATGGAATGCAAGGATTACCTATATGTTATAAATAATTTAAATATTTATGGTAAATATTGTAATCTGAACAATATGGGAAACAAACAAGAGCTTGGTATCAGGGATAATCTCTATATACCCATGTAGATCACGATACCATAGGTCTTTAAAAAACCTACCAATTGTACTTTTTAATAAAACCGTTATAAAACTAAATACATGCTCATTAAAATCGTAAATGCAAACGTTTTCGTCATACCGTAATATCATCAGGTGATTAGTTAAATTAAGAATATGTCGGGAAGATTTCTTTAAATATATTTTTGGAAAAGGGAGCAAAGAAGTTAGTAGTGTAAGTTTGTGAAATTTTTGATGAAGTTCCGTTCGACCAAGAAGTTAATCGTTAATTTTAGTTTAATTAATCTCTAAAAATCTCGAAAATATTTAGAAATGGTCATCCAGCTGCACATTTAAGGCCCAGTTGTTCAGTCTGAGGTTATCTTTTAAACTGGGTTCATTTCCACAGAACTAATACTGTTTCATGAATGGTATACATGGAAATTAATTATGATTAGAAAATAACCCGAGACTGAACAACTGGGCTTTAGAGTGGCGAAAGATCGTAGTATGACGTTTTTCTTATTTTAAGGCGCGTGATGTATTGTAAATGCTTTTGGTGAAGTGAGAATCATCTTTAGGGTGTATCTTCATATTTGCTAAATCTATAATTTATATTTTCGTGCCTTAGTAACCACAATGTAAAAATAATTTTTGCTCCAGAACAGCTATAAGTGTAGTTACGTTGCGACAAATTAAAGCGAAATGCAGCTATTCCGGTACAAATTTCGTAATCTTGGTAATTTAATATGTTGACATGTTCTTTTTAGTCCACGGACCAACTATTTATTTTTTTGAATTTCGTGAATTCAAAATTTTTCTTTAACTTTATTTTTCTTTTCCAAAACACTTTTTTTTTCTTTACCCACTTTAAATGAAACGCACTCCTTCAAATTTAAACTAAAATTTCGCTTTTATTTTATTAACAAATCAACTCTACAAAATTTTACAAAGGACTCGCTCAATTGCGTCCTATCCAGTCGACTGCTCGGCGTAGACTGTCCCCTCCTTCTTCCAACTCAAAAGTTCTTCATCCGCGCACAAAGACATTTATCCAAATCCAAATTCCCCCTTCTTCTAATTAATTTTGGTTTACAATAATTCATTTACAAATTTTTGTTACATTTTGTCAAATTTACATGTTAATTTTTAATTTTAATTTTTGAAATTTATCGAATTTTGGCTAACCATTGAAATACAGTTCAATATCTTAGCGGATTTCACATTTTACCAGGCATGTTATATCAGGTTACTTATACTTTACGTCGATGTTATTTAAATAACCTTAAGGTTACTAATAAATTTTGGGCCCACTTTGTATTTAAAAATTTAATTTAAATTTAAAATTTAATATTTTGTTTTAATATTTAACCCTAGATAGATAACCATATCGTAACGTACATTAAAGTTAACCATACGTCATTTCGACGTGTATCATGTTTGCCGGCACATATTTTGGGTTGTGTGCACAATATGCTTGCGTGAGTAGTAATGTATCACCATAAATATCATTGTGTTTATGGATAAATGAAAAACATTAAGGTTTTTTCGTATTTTATTAGGAATAAACTTAAACGTACAAAAATTGACATTTTACTTTGCAAAATTGAAAGATTTTCTTCAAACTTATAATTATTACTATAAACTTGTAAAAATAATTTTTTTATAAAGTTTAAATATTAAGTACGTTAGTAAAAAATATTTTAGTCATTTTGGACTTAAAGGCACTTGGGAAAGCGCTCGACTTATGCTCTCCATAAATGAGATTCCTACATTTATGGCATATATTTCTGAAAGTAATGCACTTTTCTTATCGGAACAAGTGTCACCTGGAAGCTCTATGGGTCAACTGAGTTGGCAGGAATAACCAGCGCCGTGGCGCCAAATATCAGCGAATTATAGCGATTTTGAAAATTCGACTACGTCGATTAGGCGTAGGTTATCTATCTAGGGTTAAATATGTTAAATATGTAAGTGCAGGTGGTCTGTTATCTGCCTGCAGTCTGATGCAATGTGATCGCCCACGTGCATTGATATCAGTCTGCGGGTAAGGGCGGGTAATAATTAATTGTATGCTCATTTATTAAATCTATGATTAAAGCTGAACTGCTTTAGATTATAATGCTTTTACTTTAAATGTTACAATATCACGCAAGTAAACATTTATTATGTAATATTCCTTAAATTTTGTACTACAGATTTTCTTTTCTTATTTTGTTTAAGGCCATGTTTCGGAGAAAAAATAGCATACGTAATTCGCACGGGAACAATTCTTATATCGTTCATTTCGTAAAGTATCTGTTTCTGTTGCTCATACGTAAATAACTATAAACGGTTATAACCAATTTAATGGAACGTATATAGTGTTTTATGCAAGTTAGAAAATAATAGGTATAACTTTAATGAATTTTACAATTTCACAATTAAAGACTCTAACTTTTCCACCTTTGTGGTTCAAACGGTGGGAATAGAAACTCATTGGAGCTCAAATAAATCTAAGTATATGGATTGCCACCAATTTTACAAAAATCGATAAAAAAAATCGCGAATAAATTAAACCAGTGTGTGGCTTGATTTTATTGTTTATGAAGTTTTGATAAAAGAAAATTATTTTTATCGACGATATATTTATGCGTTTTCTTTTTGATATTAAAAAAAAATTTATTTTAAATAAGCATTTAAACAGCATTCCGGTAAAGTAAAAGAGAAAGAAGGGGATTGATCCACCACATAAAACGTGTCGTGAAGACTTTACAGAAATGAAAAGTAGCTGTATAGCTTTTAAAATCCGAATGGAATTGAAATTATTGATCAATAGTTTTGGGTCCGGTCTTGACACAATTATTGGTTTCGTGAAAGTGTTTGTAGAATTCGTGTTTACTTATTATTGCATTCTAAACTAATTTTCAGCAAATGTTAAAACAGTTTGTTTAACGGTCGAATAATATTAAATTTCGATTTTTCGAGAAAATTTAAAGTACTTGAAATATTTACTATTAAACATTATTAACATAATACCAATGACACACCTTCGTTGATAATATACATACATAATTATTAGATAAGTTCCCTCATTTTTGCATGGCAAACAATTTCAATTATTTGCATTATGCATTTCTGTATTCAAATTGATAGTTTTTAAACACAAGCAATTATAATAAAGAAATATTTATTGACAGTAGGTATGTCGATCTTCTTGAGAGAGATTTCCAAAGTCTAAATTATTTTGGACCTATACATATTTATTTTTTTTATTTATCATCCAAGCATACAATCTGTCTTAAAAATACAATAAGAAAAAGTATTGTCAGGAAAAATGATCATAGTAGAGATCCATCCAGTGATGAATCTGTTTAACACGTATCATTAATTTGTTGATATTTATAATTTGACAATATTAAATTTAATTTATCACCACCACTTAATTCCTCTGGGAGAGATCCAGGGGGTCATATCTCTTTAGTCTTCTCGAAATTGGAGTCATAAGAACATCTCTGGAAAGAGTATTTGAGTGCTCATCCAGTCGATCTTGGTACTTAGTAGACTGCGTTCGAAAGCTCAAAAGTTATACAATGCGCGAAGGGCGAAATACATACATATAAATGTTACGTGAAAACATTAGCTTGGAGCGAAAATTTAAAAAATGTGAATAAAAAAAGACGTAATTACTCGTTCTTGAAAATTAATATGAAAAAAATATCACTAGGCATGTAATTTAATAAAAAAAGTTATTGTTATTTATTTTATTTTGAAAGTAAACGAAAGTAAACATGCAACGAATGTTTTCTAGTTGGGCTTTTTAGTGTTTGAACGTGTTTTCGTTAATGCGCCGATGACAGTATAACTTTTGACCTTTCGGATCTACTCTACTCAGGGTGGCGATTATTTTCAACACTGTATCGACTTGTAAATCCTTGTGGATGTTATGATTTGTAATGTACCATGGAGCGTTACAAATTTCTCACAAGACCTTTGATTGAAACTTGTCACGTGAATTTTACGCTCGCGCGCAATTAAAATTTTTGCAGCTTGATTGTGTTTAAATAACATAAATTATTTTCATTGAAGTAACGTTTTAAAATTTTAATATTAGTTGGTTAATATGAAGTCAGTATTTTTAAATTAAAATTTATGCAATCAAATATCATAGTTGGATTTTCCCGCTCCAATATTCTATCGACAAAGTACATTATCTAGATTTAATAATGTTGATTCACACATCATTGAATTTACAAGTCATGTAAGAATAACAGAGTGTTGACGGAGCATCACTCTATCGTAAAAATATTTCGCTGATCCATGCACATTTTAGGAACGAAATGGTGTTGTATTCACATAGTGCAATTTACATGTTATTCTAGAAACATAAGGTGCCGACGTAATGCCGCTTCATAAATAGGATAGCTATAGACACACACGTGTCTGTACACGTGCGCTTGGGAAGCGTTGTTATTTCAAATCTTATCGCAGGGCATCGATAAAAAGTGCTAAAATCGAGCATTATCTTGTTAATATGTTGAAATTTATTCATTTCAAAACCACAAAAAATCCTAAAAATACGGCTTGCAATGTCGATAAGAATTAACTTGAGCGACAAAAAATCGGTCTGTAGACCACATGTCTACCCAAATTTCACGGCTCTTTCTGAAAATTTGTGACCATTGGAAGGGACGAGCTGACGTCAATCTCCTCCAATGCAAGTTGAGCGCATATTTTCTGTCTTTGGTTTCACTGTCTTTTAAAAAGCAGGGACCAATAATTAAGATCTCGGATCACACCGAGAGGGGAACCCTTCATTATACTCCACCGCATAGATTTTACGGGATTTTCAATATAAATAGGAGGCATTTCGATGAAATTGCCAGAGATTCACGAATCATTCAAGTGCCGCGGATCGCTATGCGAGTTGGCTTATCTACACGCTTTTAAGGTGAAATTTAAACTATCACCGAAAATTAACTTACGATTATCAAGCTAAGTGAAATTAAATTTTAAAGTTCGTGAAATTTTTCGTAAGTCTAAAATTATTTTAAATCATTTGCGCACTTAAATAAAATTATACCGCTAAATATTTTAAATCAATTTCGATATTTAAATAAATCATATTGCAAATTTATGTAAGCTCTTTCCGCTGTTTAAATTAAATATCGTTGATACTTTTGAACTACCGTTCGTGGTTTAAATTAATTGTTTAAATTAAATATTTCGTGCCGCTATTTGAACGATCTTAAATTGTTTTGTTTAAACATAAACAGTATTGTAGAACAGTTTTGGTCAATTTACTTCATGGGTTGTTTCGTGGTGCAATTAATGGAACGAGATTACGTTACGGTTGGGTTGGCGCGAATTATTGTCAATAAAAGATAGGGCCGTACCTAGTCAGATTGGAAATCGTGGAGCGTTCCACATTTTTAAAAATTACGAACGCACCTTATCGAAGCATCCAGTTCTACCGAGTCTTTATCATCTCAATTTTTGGAAGGACTCTACCTGCCGACATTTATTATTATTCTCACGCTGGGAAATATCTTCTTGGAAGCCGATCCTAAGATAGAAGCCTACATGTATCTATTACGTAAGCATTGTTTTATTATTTAAGCATTATTGTATCTTGTGGTCCGATTGACCTCAAATTTCAAGGAGCCTTTAGTTCCACCGTGAAAAGTCGAATTCGCTCTCTTGTATTCTCTTGTTTAAAGTGTTAAAATTTAGTTTGGATGTGGTGTTACCACACATATGCTGTCAGTGTTGATATTCAAAGTTTGTTTATTACAAGTAACGTAACGATTGAAATTTGTGTTTCATGCCACGATCATACCCCCACGTATGGGGATTTATGCATTTAAGATTTGTGGTTCAATAAACCAACAATTTCACCTGTTTCGTTTTGTGAACAGCTGTTAGTATTTCAGCATTCATATTTTTATCATTAACTTGTATGTTAATCAATTCATGTGTAAATATTTTGTCAACCAACAACGGTTGTTGTAAATTTAATTGTACGATTGTTGTAACTTGTCAAAAATCCTTGTTTATTCCGTTTTCATTATATCTATTTTATTGTTTATTTATGTGTTTTATTGTCGCCGTATGTATGTTATGTTTAGCTATTTTTGCCGAAGAAAAATCTATCTACTGTAAAAGTAAGGTTGTCCAACGAGATTTTTCCAGTGTGAGAATCAGCGCGACGAATCAGCAAGTTGTCGTAAACCAGCTTGGAAGGGAGGTTTTGCATCCCCCTTTGAATAAACTTCGGTTTAGTTTGCGTGGCGCCCATTTAAATACTCCGCGTGTAAATTTACCCCCCCGTTAGCGACAACATCCAATATCACGATTGTGGACCGCCCAATCGTTGATGTGAGACCACCAAATCGCGACGTTTCGTCACAAGCCCTTTTGCTCGTTCAATTCACCCACCCCTTCGCGGCTAGAGCTAGTCAACCTTTTAGTTTTGTTCGGAAGGCGTCTTGTTTGCGATTTGTGAGGTAACAAACTGCTGTATTTTTAAGATATAAGTGTCGCTGGCGCAGCCTCAAAGTTGAACTCTGTAGGTCCAAATGGGTTTCAAAATTGACTTGCACAAGAGGAGCTTATTTTCCATATTTAGGTTAGAATTACGGCCCATAAGCCAATACATCTTGCGGTAGAAGAGACCCAGTTATAGGCGTTTATATCATACGTGTTTAGCCCAACTTAGTTAACAGTCTAAATGAAGGCCTGGGTATTTTACCGCATCCTTTTGTGGTAGAGGAATGTTGCATAATGACACCGATGGCCACGTTTCTCTTCGAAACGTGGGCGAAACGAAAAAGGGTGAATGCAATATGTGTTGACTTGGTGCTATTCGCTTTTTTTCGTCATGTTTTAAGCCAGGTTTCAATTTAATTCAAATGGCTTTGTAAGAAACTGGAGGCAATCCTGGGATCGCGGTGTGATGCCAAGATGGCAGTCTCATCTGCAAAGGTAGCGCCGACTGTATTATTTGTCGTTGGAAAATCAGCTGCGCATATCAAACGTAATATTGGTCCAAAGACGCTACCTTGTGGAACTCCGGAACAGATAGAACTCAGGGAAGATTGAGATGCCCCAAACGTGACTAAGAAATATCTGTCTGTCAAACAAGATTTCAGTAATTTGCAGAATAGATATGGTAAGTTATTTTAAATAATTATCAGGCCCTCATGCCAAACTTTGTCAAACGCCTGTATGACGTTAAGGAATGCTGTCGAGCAATATCTCTTGCTTTCAAAGTCTTGCTTTGTGTTTTTGACTATGCGATGCACTTGTACCTTGGAGTGTTTATGACGAAACCCAAATTGGTAGTTTGGCACTACATTTTTCTTTTCTATGACAGGTTTTACCCTCAGTAGGAAAAGTTTTTCAAACAGTTTAGAAAGCACGGGCAGTAAGCTGATTGGACGATAAGGCACTACTTCAGAAGAGTCCTTGCCGGGTTTTCGTATCACTATGATTTGTGCAACCTTCCATTGCGCTGGAAAATGACCAGTTCTTATTATGGAATTAAATATGTGGGTAAGCATTTTGTAAATTTCCAGTAACAGTTCTCTTAGAAAACTACCCGTTATCAGATCGAAGCCAGGAGCCTTCCTAGGATTCAAGTTACTCAATATAACATTTTTTATTTTAGATACTTTAAACGGTTTAATAGGTACATATACGATATCCATCTGGTATGGAGCATCAGCAAGCTGCTGGTTTGACTCTTCCTCCGTCTGAGAGATTTCTCTTGTAAAATCTTAGAATACATTATTAAAGTGTTCTGAGAAGGTGTTGGCCTTTTCTTGGTCATTTCTAGCCCATTTTCCATTGTTTGTTCTGAATGACGGTCTCATTTCTTGTGAACGTTTTATTCTTTTTGTTATTTTCCATAACAAATAATTTGTAGCTTCAGATGGCGAGAGATTGTTTAATAAGTTTCCAATACTTGAGTTCTTATGTTCGTCTAATAGTTTTTTTTGTTGTTCTGTAGCCTGATTGGGTTTATTTTTATCACTAGAATATTTGGTAATTTGCCATCGTTTTCTTAACTTTCTTTTTTTGTCGATTTTTACTTTGATATTCTCATATTCAGGGCAATATCCAGGTTTATGTTTTTTGTGATGTGGGAATAGCGTTCCATGCTGCTCGTTGTATGGATTTTGTAATGTACTCTACTGATTCGTCGATTTCTTTGTCAGTATTAAGCGGTGTATCTGTATTGAATTCCATCCAGGTAGTTAATTCGTTTCTGTTCCAATCAGTTTTGTTGTTGCTTAGAGTCGGCGGTATTTGTTTGCGGCAAACTTGCGACCTTATAGTGACCAACAATGATCTCTGATCTAACGATAGGTCAAAGCTTGATTCTATCTTTAGGTAATTGAAGGAGACACTTTTCATGATGCAAAAATCGATCACCTCTGGAATCTTGCTTGGATCTATACGCCAGCACGTTGGTTGTCCCGTAGATAGCTGCTGTAAGATATTATTATGCATTACAAGATATACTAATTGTTGACCTCGTGGAGTTATCCCAGTGATGATGCTTTGTATTGAAGTCTCCCCCAGCCACAAAGCGATGCCCCAGGGATTTAAAGAATATGTCAAATTGTTCTTTTTTAATAGAAATATTTGGTAGACAGTAAATTTCTGAAATTATTAGTTTTCCATGTTCATCTTGGACTTCCACAGTTGTAGCCTGTACGTTTCGCTAGCAAGTTTTTGATGTTTCGAAGTATTTGATGTTTTTTTTTATTATAATAGCTGTTCTTCGGAACAGAAAATGAAGAAAATTTAATCGAGTCGGATACATTTTCTGGTTAGCTAAATCGTAAGCTCCAGCGTATTCAAAACTGGTAAACCTTTGAACCACGACAATACATTTACAGTGCCGAAATTTTATTTGTGATTGATGGCCGAAGACTAGTTTTTTTAAGTTCCTGGTAAATTTCTAAAAATTTGTACATGATAAATAATTGTTATTTGATACAAGAAACGTTTAATTCGATTTTTCACTGATTATTTTTTCAAGAGATTTTTTAAACTTATAGTCCAGTCATTATGTCGTGAAAAAAGGGATCTGTGTGAAAATAACTGGAAAATGCTAGGTCAGTCTTGATTTCCCTTTAACTTGATCCGTTATTATTTTTTTCTTACTATGATGCTATCTAACTTTAACAATAATAAAACAGAGTGTAATAAAATCAAAGAAGTGTTGAGTGCTTCGCTTCGCTCACAAAGTTTTCTTCGGGGCTAAATTTCGAGATTTTGTCTTGAGATTTTCGCCACATGGAATACCAAACCTATGTCTATACAAAATATCAGCTTTCATGATGGTCTAGAAGTGCACGAACATTGTTATGAGTGTGTCGGGGATTTATAAATACATATGTTGAAATAACACGATTTAGGTGTGTAATGATGTAATAATACAATAAAATTTATAAAAATGTTTCAAAACATGAATATTATTATTTGCATTATAATATATTATAATACTTGCGATATAATAACCAAATCATTACGCATTAAAATTAAATTACGAAGCTTTCAATTTCATTACAACTTTTTTAGTAAATAAATATTTTCTAAATATATAATGGAGTAATGAATACATTAAATATGTAATAACTATAATTGAAACAATAAGAATAGTTGCAATATCGACAAGATAATATTGAATCCATGTTAAATCTGTAGCAGAACTTTTTAAGTGTAAAGCTCCTTTATGTCGAATTACATATTCTATCCAATATACTGCAGTTTTCAGTGGAGATAAGGGCCTGTCTTTGAACAATACTGAAAGATGCTTCGCATTTTTATCATATCTGTAATATTAAACGACTAGATGATACCCCGTCCGAGGACGGGCAGCTAGAAGGACGGGCAGCTACCCAAGGTCATATGGCTTTTGGATTGCACTGAGAGCTTTCCTTAATCTTCATTCAACTTAAGTTACCTTGGGTAGCTGCCCGTCCTTCTAGGTGCCCGTCCTCGGACGGGGTATCATCTAGTTTAAAATAAGTAAAAAAATTTTAAATATTGATTAAGTTTAATTTAATTTAAAAAAATATATGTAAGTTTTTTGTTTATTTATTTAATGTTGTTCTCATCTCTTATTATAAAAGGCCAAGTCCTTCCTTCCTTCTGTCTGTCCCACGGAAATACCCGAAGCAAACCGAACCGAACGCATAACGGATAATTTCATAACCAATCGGATAAACGTATCATCGGATCAACGTATCAACGTATTTAAATTTCCTATATAGGTGAAAAATCTCTTATTATAAAAGGCCAAGTCCTTCCTTCCTTCCTTCCTTCTGTCTGTCCCACGGAAATACCCGAAGCAAACCGAACCGAACGCATAACGGATAATTTCATAACCAATCGGATGAACGTATCATCGTATCAACGTATCAACGTATCATCGGATCAACATATCATCGGATCAACGTATCGCATGGGACCGAGCGTCAGCAGCTTGCCGCGCTTGAGTTTCTTCTAAAGTTTCACGTTGTTGACGTATCGCATGGGACCGAGCGTCAGCAGCTTGCCGCGCTTGAGTTTGTTCCAAAGTTTCACGTTGTCGACGTATCGCATGAGACCGAGCGTTAGCTTGTCGCTGTGATCGAAGCTGTTCTTCTGTGTTATTAGCTCTTGTACGTGCTTTTCTCTCACGATTCAATCGTCGTCGCTTTGCAGCAGGATTTTCAAAATTTTCATTATCCATTATGGAAGTTCACATAATGCTTTTTTGGAAATAGACTTACCTATATAGACAAAATGATACGATGATACGTTGATCCGATGATACGTTGATACGATGATACGTTGATACGATGATACGTTGATCCGATGA
Organism: Podabrus alpinus; assembly: GCA_932274525.1. Lineage (NCBI taxonomy): Eukaryota > Metazoa > Arthropoda > Insecta > Coleoptera > Cantharidae > Podabrus > Podabrus alpinus. The sequence goes on along the minus strand of OW026457.1, from coordinate 56,976,921 downwards.
TACGATGATACGTTGATACGATGATACGTTGATACGATGATACGTTGATACGATGATACGTTGATACGATGATACGTTGATCCGATGATAGGTTGATCCGATGATACGTTGTGCGTTCGGTTCGGTTCGGTTTGCTTCGGGTATTTCCGTGGGACGGACAGAAAGAAAGAAAGACTTGGCCTTTTATAATAAGAGATATAATGTGTATAAATGTAAAATATCCTGATTGCATGTAAATTTGAAATATGAAATGTGAGAAAACCTTCAAATCTTCTAATTGTAATTGAACAAGAAATAAAAGGAAAAAATTTGTGCCCTCACTCTAATGCTCGTACTAATAGTCGACAATTGATCTCGATTCCGGAATTAATTCTGCTGTTGCTATGATACGGCATCAATTTCAGTGATCTGATTGGTAGAAACTAGAAGTAATTCCGGAATCGAGATCAATTCTCGACTATTAGTACGGGCATAAGAAAGTTATTGGATGATTGATAAAGTCCAGGAACTTTTCGGCGACCTTAACTTAATGGTGGTGTAAACAGAATACGATTTTTAGATCATATAGAAGGGATGGTAAGCGAAAGAATGCCTGAAATAATATTGAAGAAACAGCCGATAGGAAAACCAAAGTCCTGTTAAAGAGAAATGACGAGAAAAATGTAATGAAAGAAAAGGGCGAAAAATGGAGAAGAAATGGGGGGCGATCGTCAATTCAATCCTAGATGTGCAATGCGGGTAAATGTTTTCTATAACATTATTTATAAAATTAAATGTTACTTACTCAGGGTTTTCCGTCAATTGAGTTATTAAATGTATCATTGCACTTTTGGATATGTTGTCACATCCTAATACTAACGCAACTCCTTTAGTTTCTAGTGATTTAATATTTTGAAACTGATCAACAAAAATCGGAATTCCCAGAACTGGAACTCCACAGTACACTGCTTCTTGTGTTCCCGAAATACCTCCATGACTGATGAATAATTTAACATGTGGGTGACCTGCATATTGGAAATATATACAAGCAAAATTTTTCAGGCAATAGTGATGTTTTTGACTTACATAAGAGATCCAGTTGGGGCATCCACGATTCAAAATAAATATTATCGGGAATGTTTAAATCGTCAGGAATTTTTTCTTTTTTTCCTTTCCACAAAATTTTATATGGCATTTGCCGAAAAGTTTCGAAAAGTTCTAATAATTTTGATTTAGGAAATGTTTCTGGTAATACTACTGTACCCATGTTGAAATAAATTATGCCCTTAAATGGATGCTCTATATGAATTAATTTATTGAAGTACTGAAAAAAATTTAAATGTAATTTACTGTAGCTTTTTAAATAAAGCAATATGCATATAGTCTATAGTTATAAACATTATTCAACCATCCGAATGGTATAAAAGATCGTTCAAAAATTAAAAAGAATGATTGTAAAAGTAACTTACACATCCTAGGACGTGTAGGTGTTCTAGGACGTGTAAGTGAATGTACGATTTATCCTATTTTGGCAGGTAAAATATGTTAACTTCATATTATTAATTTTTTCAATAATTTCTTGATAGTTTTCCATACGTAATTTTATAGCCTCGAATATTTTTGAAACCTCGACTACGCCTCGATTTTTCAAACTACTACCACTACTACATTCTCGGTCACTAAATATCGCTTACGCTCTTTAGTTTATAACTTTGGATCATAAAGATAGTTAATAAAGTGATATTAACAATTGATAAAAATAATACAACAAACTTTCTTACCTCTGATAGCGGCTGTATAGGACCAATATGTAGTCCAGCAATTTCAATTAAGTTTGGTACCGTTGGTCTAGGATAGGAAGTAGTAAAATGATTATAGCTTAGTATTAGATTTGTCTGTTTAGCTATCATTTGAATAGCTGGTAGTTTATTTCCAAAAAATCTGCGCGCAATGGTATTTACCTTTTCGTGATATTTCCAATGCCTACGTGTTCAAAGTTAGTAATATAAATGGAAACTTGATAAAATTATTTTTAACTTACTTCCACTTGGCTGTAATTATTTCTTTAGTGTTCATAAGTCGTTCATAAAAATTCATTACATTAGTAAACGTTGAAAAACCATTAGGAATATAAGACGGGTTATCAGGATTTCCAATGCGCGTTGCGCCCCATGGAAAATCAATATTTGATATGCTAACGACTGGAATATTGAAAATATGTTTAAATCCTAGAAAACAATCCGCTCCCCACAGTTGTGTGATTAATAAGTCATATTTAACCTGAGTTAATTTTAAATTTTGAAGAACCGTAGTATTAAAAAGTATGTTGCATACTTTTAATCCTAAATCATCAATTATTGCTGGGATTAGATCAGATGTATCTACATAATTTGAGAGAACGTAGTCGATATTTAAGGTACCAGAAATAATAAGTACAGTTCCATTGACGCTTAGATCGTTATATCTAAAATAATACAAAAGTTTAATTTTATGACAACTTCCATCTTACTAAATCAAAAATAAGAAGTTTGAAATCCGAAACTTCTCTCTCTCTCCCTCTTAATATAGGTCCAGAACCTGCTCTTTACTAATTTTTGTAATTAGTTCTGTGAGCATTTTTGGATTTTACATCTCAGGTAGCTTGCTAGGCTTGACTTTCGATGTGCCTGCACCCTGTTTTTTATTGTTATGATGGCAAATCATTAACATAGGGGGACCAACGGCTTTACGTGCCCTCCGAAAGCACTGAAGACGGTCAAAATTTTTTTAGACTGTACCCGGAGTCGAACCGGGGAGCCCTACGTTAGCAGTTGATCGCGCTAACTATCAGTCAAGTCAAATCAAAAATAAGAAGTTTGGAACCCGAAATTTAATATTAATAAAATTTAATAAAATAAACTTTGGGAAACTGGTTCAGTAAGTAATTTTGGAATACTTGAATTTTTATATGAATATTTTTGAGTATTTTACCAAAATTAGTTGATTATGTTGATATAATAAGTCATATTCCACATAACAAACGGAATAATAACTTCATTGCATTCAAAATTCGAAGATCGTGTTACTCTCGATGTGCTGACATCAATTGGCCGTCTCCCAGACAACTGCAATCTAGTGGATATCCAGTGAATATTCATGTAGCGTTATAAACGTACATTCGCTTTTTGATTATAATATTATAATACCTTTTATTACCAAGTACCCTATACATACCGCGAGCAATGTGAATTAACTCGATTTGGATAAGGGCGTGATAATATAGCGCGACCTATGGATAAAGATTGCTTTGAAAACTTTTGTAAATGGTGGACGATTGATAATTCTGAGTGAGAATAAAAATAATTTTTGACAACTTCTGATAATACAAAGCTAGTGGAAGATACATTATACGATCCAGTTTTTTGTGCTGTATCGATTACAGCAAGATTTTCGGCCGAAGGAACCACTTTACTGATTTTGGAAGATTGGCAGATTGGAGAGGCTACCATTCATGTTGGGTACACCTGTACTATTATATTTGGACTGTTACAACTAGTCAACCACATACAGGTGGTATACTGTATTATTTTCTTTTGATCAACGCCGGGTGGCATAACCAAGTTATTTCCAATCCAGTCAGGGGACATCGCCGAAGCCCATTTTTTTATATCTGCTAATTACCATAATTCAGTTTTGCATTATTTTTTAGATTCACTCAGGGCGACAGTATCCTACTGCTAGTTTTCTGTTCAATATTTGCTTTTGGGTGTACTTGTATAAAACATTTACTTATTGTGTGCTTACATTTGTAGATCCTGTTTTGTTTATCACGCATATCGACACCTGGAAAAAGGAGATTTTCTAACGGAGCTCTGAAGGACATTTCCTGGATCCAAGGATACTTCTTGTCGATTTTATTAAGTAAGGTAACAGGGGTAAGTGACACAATTTAGTGGCTGTTTATGCTCGTGCATCCGATTTATTTTTTTACACAAATGCATTGACATAACTATTTTCTTGGTAACTCGGTTACCTACATATAAACTAAGTAGTAGTCGTGAGTATTGTCGCTTTGTTGATTCAATACCAAAAGCACACGCGGCCTTCAGTTTGCGTGGCTTTCTTTGTTTTATTTCATACGGAGGCCTTCGGTCCAGTAGTTGTTTGGGACCTTCTGGTCCAGTTGACATTGTCAACTAATTGTTTTGTTTTGTATTAGAGGTGGCCAAACATCTTTTGTCTTTTCTGTGGCCCTTAATAAATCACCTTTAAAACTATCGTGTATTTTTTATGAGGCCTGGCGCCCACATAGCAGTTTCATTTCCATTTGAAAGCACATATTCTAAAGAGAAGCAACAAGGAACGCCTGAGTCAAGTGAAGGACCCACGAAACCCCGCTCCGGTACTGCGGTACGAAAAGTACAAAGCCTAGCTGCCGTTATAACATCAGGCAAAAAGAGGAACTCTGTCAAAGTTCAAAAAACTGCGACATCCACTGGAAATCTAGAATCTAGTGGTTATCCATTATATGTATATCTACTTATTAGTTATTGAGTGTTGTCTGGGCTGGATCATGCGATTTGACGCCATTAGATGATTTCTTTGAGACTACTTCAAGGAAAAGGTCACACGATCAGAAACGTCACAGGTCTCCAAATCCCAAGAACAGTATTCGATGTGAAATTGCAAACATTGAGTCGCATTATGCGACTCAATAATGTTAAGTGACGAATGATATAGTTTCTAAGGCATTATTAAAAAGTCAATTTACTTCTAATAACAACATTGATACATGCGCTCACACCCCATACTCTGTACTATACCATCCTCGTATATTTTATAAAGGTCACAATCGTTCACAAAAAAGCTAGTACTATTTTATTATCACTTACCGTGGAATAGGATTTTCTTGAGGAAAATGACTTACAACATCTACTGTGTGACCCTCGTTTACTAGTTCTTTCATAAGTTTTTCAAATATTAACATATGACTTTTGCCAGGAAATGGAAATATGGCAAGAATTCGTGAAGCCTCAATATTGTGAAGAAATGCGTTGAAAACCATCACATGAATCAATAATTTCATTGTCCTATCAAAAAATTAACAATATTTTAATTATTAGTACATTATATTATAATTTTATTAAAATTGGAGCGAGAGGAAAACCGATAAGGATATTAAATGTACAAATTCGTGGAAGTTAGTGGATGTTTGTGGAAATTAATGGAAGTTATGAGAATTCCCATCGAAGCAAATGAAAATTACCATTAATAATTACAATTAACCCTCTACTGCCCGATTAATTGTTTTATAAAATAAAAAATATTTGACGACTTTTTCTAATAGAAAGTTGCTTTAGTTGTACAGGAAACCATCAAGTTCGATACATTTTCAACCCCTTCAGATTCTAGGGATATGTTACTTGGAAGTAACATTGGGCATTCGAGGATAAAAAAAATATATAATGAAGAGTATATGTAATTTAATTTTTTATTTATTTTTGTTAATTTAAATGAAATTGTACAAAACAATTTTTAGTTGGTGTGAAGCATAAGTGCACCTTGCATTTGCTGCACATTGTTTGGATTGATCCAGAACATCCTGGGTACTTACATCTTCCTCTTTTTCCACATAGTTTGGCCAATGCCCGATCTGGTCCTTTTGTGTGTCCTGTGTTGGCATCTGAGTTGTTTTCCCTTTTTTCTTTTTGTTTTCAATGGCTTGTTCTAAATTTTGACTAGATCTACCGCGTTTTCTTGAATCAATTTGGGTGGTAGAACATAGGGTAAAAGCTAAATTAGATTTAAATTTTAGCAGATTCATAATTTTATTTTTTCTGATCTCGCAGGATTCGCAATCGCGTCTATAAAGGAGCCACGCATTGACGACACAAAGGTCCATTAGGTGAAAGTAAATTTTTAGATACCATTTTCTGCTTCTAATTCCAGTTCTGTATAGGGCTATCAGTGCATCCATCAAGTCAACGCCCCCCCATAAATTGGTTATATAAAGAAATCACGCTGGGACAAGGTACATCAATTCTACTTTTTGATTTTGAATCCCACCGTTTCACATTTTTTACAGGATGTGCTCCTGCAAACATGCTTAGCAAATGCACCGGTTTCTTATCAAACCATTTGATCGAAATAAGGTTGACTCCATCTACTGTTGTTCTTTGCTCCTCAATAGTTCCTCGGCCTTTTTTGCGGAGAGCCTTATCATTCGTAAACTTACATCCCTGAAGTCTATTAGAGCGAACTGTTCCAATGCTTTGTATACCTCGTTTTTCGAGAGCAACTTGTAGATAAATATTGTTGAACCAGTTATCATAATATATTTTATGAAACATGTTTTGGGGAATTATTTTCGCCAACTTCAACACTATATTGCCACTTGCACCGACGTCTGGAAGCTCGGGATCTGGTAGTATGGCACCAGTATACATTTCCCAGTTATACATATACCATTCCTTTAGAGTCACACATTACAAAAGCTTTGAACCCCCATTTCTTAGGTTTAGACTTTAGATATTGTTTCAAGCCATGTCGTCCCTTGAAGGGTATCATTTGTTCATCAACGCACATTTTTTCAGTCATGGGTATGTCATTGTTGACTTTTAGTATAACGCTATTCAAGAATGGTCTAAGTTTGAATAATTTGTCTGTTGAATTATTGTGATGTTCATTATTGTTGAAGTGCAAATTATTTTTGATTTCCTCCCAGCGATTTTTGGACATGCAATCTGACACTCTATTCACATCTGTATCTTTTTTCCAATACATTCTGGAGTTAGGCTAACGGTAAATTGACATTAGAAAGCAGATACCTATGAACTTTTCTAACTCGGCTACCGATAGATCATGCGACTTCTCTGGAATTTTAGTGGCAGCGTACTGATTTGATTCTTCTACCATAAGTTGTAATAGATCACTGTCAACCAATTTTTTGAAATATGTCAACGGTGTTAGAGGTTCGTCTAGTCCATCTGGCAAACTACCTTTCCAGGGTGGCGTCGGGTGGCATTGTTTTACTTTGTGTTGTTTCCAAACAATTTTCGGTCTAGTTACTTTATTTTTCCGCTTATTAGACGATGGTCCTGCTTGTGCTTCTGGATTGTCAGAATTTTCTTCGTCTTCTATAATTTCCTCTTCTTCATGATTGGATGAAATATCATGCTCACTAGTTTCATCCTCTAAAATCTCATTATCAAATGTCCTGATAATTTCAGAAACTTGTCTGTCTATTGCAACATCTTCAAGTAATTCATCGAAATCGCTATCAGATAGATCCGAAATTTCGGAATCATTTGGATTCTGCAAAATTTTCGTCATATAACTTGGATACTTATTTTTTGAAGTGTCCCCATAAAATTTAGAAGGATTCATGCCTACAAGAATATTGCGTAAGTAACTGCCTAGTGTTACGCTGAAGTAACATACCTAATTATGTGAAAAATGTGGGTCCAATTGACAAAACTGATTCTTTCTCACTTTTAGAGACCTTATTACAACTTGATCATGTAAACTATAATTTTTATTTTGGAGAACTTACCCACAGAAAGCAGCGTATAAATAAATTAAAACAGTAGCACCTAAGGGAAACATATCCTGGCGTTGACTTACACTCGAACCACGCTCCCTTGGAAGTGTTTTTAAAGTGAAAATGAAAAATTAAAAAAGAAAAACATGAAAAGATACGATAAGAATCTTCTGTAGCGGCGTTGAAACAACCACTACTGCAGCAAGACTAAATAAAATCATTGCATAAGATCCACATCAGCAGCCAGCAGCTTCTTCGTGAGAATGGCTCCTACATGGAAACCCTCTCACAGACGGGTCTAGGACTTTTCGGCGCAGCCGGTTCGGCGTAGCCAGTTCGGCGTATCCCTTTCGGCGTACACCCGATTCGGCGCCGCCGTTTCGGCGCGAGACTAATTCGCCGCGAGCCCATTTCGGCGCGACCTTATTTGGAGCGAACCCAATTTGGCGTGACCCGATTCGGCGCAAGACCAATGCGACGCAGGGACAATTCGGCGGGAAATGATTTTCCGATTTATTTTAAAGTATGTAATTAATGTATGGTGTCTCACAAAAATTGATCCATAGCTTTTTGTACCAACCAATACAAATCAATGGATTTAACGTTAGTTTCCCCGGCTAGAAGTATCAATCTAAGAAACTGCTTCTACAAGCACAACAATTTCTTTATTGATAACTATGAAAGCAAATTTGAAAAATTAATTTTGAATTATTGCTTAGATTTATAGGTATTGTTTACTTGCTTACTGTCATTAGTTCTCTTCATACTTTACCTAAAATTAATTCTCTGGTCATTTGTTGACATCACCTAAATAAAAACTAGACGTAATTAATAACAATTGATTAAATTGACATTTTCAACTAATTTCATAAAAAGCGTTACAATTTATAAAATTATAGCTGGCACGGGCGGCATCCGCCGCCCTTAGCCATCTGGACCCAGAATAGATCCGAGTAGGCCATAGTTGTTCGGCCTTCGGCCTCACAGGGGGAGGACCATAATAGATCCGTGAAGGCCATAGTTGTTCGGCCTTCGGCCTCACAGGGGGAGGACCATAATAGATCCGTGAAGGCCATAGTTGTTCGGCCTTCGGCCTCACAGACCGGACCATAATAGATCCGTGAAGGCCAAAGTTGTTCGGCCTTCGGCCTCACAGGGCGGACAATAATAGATCCGTGAAGGCCATAGTTGTTCGGCCTTCGCCCTCACAGACCGGACCATAATAGATCCGTGAAGGCCATAGTTGTTCGGCCTTCGGCCTCACAGACCGGACCATAATAGATCCGTGGAGGCCATAGTTGTTCGGCCTTCGGCCTCACAGACCGGACCATAATAGATTCGTGAAGGTCATAGTTGTTCGGCCTTCGGCCTCACAGACCGGACCATAATAGATCCGTGAAGGCCATAGCTGTTCGGCCTTCGGCCTCACAGACCGGACCATAATAGATCCGTGAAGGCCATAGTTGTTCGGCCTTCGGCCTCACAGACCGGACCATAATAGATCCGTGAAGGTCAAAGTTGTTCGGCCTTCGGCCTCACAGACCGGACCATAATAGATCCGTGAAGGCCATAGTTGTTCGGCCTTCGGCCTCACAGACCGGACCATAATAGATCCGTGAAGGCCATAGTTGTTCGGCCTTCGGCCTCACAGACCGGACCATAATAGATCCGTGAAGGTCAAATTTGTTCGGCCTTCGGCCTCACAGACCGGATCATAATAGATCCGTGAAGGCCATAGTTGTTCGGCCTTCGGCCTCACAGACCGGACCATAATAGATCCGTGAAGGCCATAGTTGTTCGGCCTTCGGCCTCACAGACCGAACCATAATAGATCCGTGAAAGCCATAGTTGTTCGGCCTTCGGCCTCACAGACCGGACCATAATAGATCCATGAAGGCCATAGTTGTTCGGCCTTTATCTGTCATCTGTCATCTGTCATCCGTCATCCGTCATCCGTCATCTGTCATCTGTCATCCGTCATCCGTCATCTGTCATCCGTCATCTGTCATCTGTCATACATACATACATACATACATACATACATACATACATACATACATACATACATAATCTTCACGTAAAGTTACATCTTCATGTAAAGTTAAATCTTCCGCAAAGATTTCAGATTAATTTGTTAGTGTTTTTTTTGTTAGTGGTTTGCATTTTTCGAATTAAAGCCGCCATCCCCGCCATCTGTTGACAGTATTTTGAATCACTGATTGTACGTCAGATTAATTATTTGACAAATTAAATTTTTTGCCAAACTTGTGATTTGATTTTCGAAAAAAGCGAATAACTTTTTTCCCCGACCGAATTTCTTCTCCATTTTGCAAAAAAAGTTGCGCCTGGAGCTACAAAATAACTGTGCAAAATTTGGTTGAGATCGGTCCAAGGGTCTAGGAACGTATAGCGAACAAACACGCAAACACGCACGCAAACAAACAGATCTTCTCTTTTATATATTTAGATAATATAATAATTATAATTAATTTTTAGCCTTGAAAATGGACCACATGTAAACGGCCCGAAACGTTGGTTAATATTTAAAATATTAAAATACTTATACCCAATTAAAAAATATCTTATAAATTAACAAGAAAAGGTCAACTATAATACAAAAATTTATTACAAATTTGAAAAATTAATTTTGAATTATTGCTTAGATTTATAGGTATTGTTTACTTGCTTACTGTCATTAGTTCTCTTCATACTTTACCTAAAATTAATTCTCTGGTCATTTGTTGACATCACCTAAATAAAAACTAGACGTAATTAATAACAATTGATTAAATTGACATTTTCAACTAATTTCATAAAAAGCGTTACAATTTATAAAATTATAGCTGGCACGGGCGGCATCCGCCGCCCTTAGCCATCTGGACCCAGAATAGATCCGAGTAGGCCATAGTTGTTCGGCCTTCGGCCTCACAGGGGGAGGACCATAATAGATCCGTGAAGGCCATAGTTGTTCGGCCTTCGGCCTCACAGGGGGAGGACCATAATAGATCCGTGAAGGCCATAGTTGTTCGGCCTTCGGCCTCACAGACCGGACCATAATAGATCCGTGAAGGCCAAAGTTGTTCGGCCTTCGGCCTCACAGGGCGGACAATAATAGATCCGTGAAGGCCATAGTTGTTCGGCCTTCGCCCTCACAGACCGGACCATAATAGATCCGTGAAGGCCATAGTTGTTCGGCCTTCGGCCTCACAGACCGGACCATAATAGATCCGTGGAGGCCATAGTTGTTCGGCCTTCGGCCTCACAGACCGGACCATAATAGATTCGTGAAGGTCATAGTTGTTCGGCCTTCGGCCTCACAGACCGGACCATAATAGATCCGTGAAGGCCATAGCTGTTCGGCCTTCGGCCTCACAGACCGGACCATAATAGATCCGTGAAGGCCATAGTTGTTCGGCCTTCGGCCTCACAGACCGGACCATAATAGATCCGTGAAGGTCAAAGTTGTTCGGCCTTCGGCCTCACAGACCGGACCATAATAGATCCGTGAAGGCCATAGTTGTTCGGCCTTCGGCCTCACAGACCGGACCATAATAGATCCGTGAAGGCCATAGTTGTTCGGCCTTCGGCCTCACAGACCGGACCATAATAGATCCGTGAAGGTCAAATTTGTTCGGCCTTCGGCCTCACAGACCGGATCATAATAGATCCGTGAAGGCCATAGTTGTTCGGCCTTCGGCCTCACAGACCGGACCATAATAGATCCGTGAAGGCCATAGTTGTTCGGCCTTCGGCCTCACAGACCGAACCATAATAGATCCGTGAAAGCCATAGTTGTTCGGCCTTCGGCCTCACAGACCGGACCATAATAGATCCATGAAGGCCATAGTTGTTCGGCCTTTATCTGTCATCTGTCATCCGTCATCCGTCATCCGTCATCTGTCATCTGTCATCCGTCATCCGTCATCTGTCATCCGTCATCTGTCATCTGTCATACATACATACATACATACATACATACATACATACATACATACATACATAATCTTCACGTAAAGTTACATCTTCATGTAAAGTTAAATCTTCCGCAAAGATTTCAGATTAATTTGTTAGTGTTTTTTTTGTTAGTGGTTTGCATTTTTCGAATTAAAGCCGCCATCCCCGCCATCTGTTGACAGTATTTTGAATCACTGATTGTACGTCAGATTAATTATTTGACAAATTAAATTTTTTGCCAAACTTGTGATTTGATTTTCGAAAAAAGCGAATAACTTTTTTCCCCGACCGAATTTCTTCTCCATTTTGCAAAAAAAGTTGCGCCTGGAGCTACAAAATAACTGTGCAAAATTTGGTTGAGATCGGTCCAAGGGTCTAGGAACGTATAGCGAACAAACACGCAAACACGCACGCAAACAAACAGATCTTCTCTTTTATATATTTAGATAATATAATAATTATAATTAATTTTTAGCCTTGAAAATGGACCACATGTAAACGGCCCGAAACGTTGGTTAATATTTAAAATATTAAAATACTTATACCCAATTAAAAAATATCTTATAAATTAACAAGAAAAGGTCAACTATAATACAAAAATTTATTACAAATTTATTTTACTCTAATTTTGAGATCCTGAGATAACGTTAACAAAATGAAAAATTAGTTCGAAAACCAAGATTAATTTAACGAATTAATTGAAAAATTAAATCTTTTCCCCAAAGTCCTTTAATTCTTTAATATAATTTAAGACGCGTCTAGAGAATTTAAAATATTCTCATCTTCGAGAAGAGGTTGTATGATAAAAAACCAGAAATTAGCCAATAATGAAAACATTAACACGTAAAATTATTATACTTACACAAATGTAAAAGTTTTCAATAGTATATAAATTAATCAGAGACATCAAAACATTAAAATAAAATAAACAGGCAGTGAAACTTACGAATACTACTAACAGAAATTCTAAAAATTAGAAAAATATAATTTTTGTAATATTTCTATAGTCTCTTTCGACCGAAAATGAAGATATTTTAAATTCTTGAAAAGCGTCTCGAATTATTAAAAAGGTTAGCGCTGAATCGTCTTAGCGTCGAATCGGGTTTGCACCTAAATGGGCTACGCCGAATCTTCCTCGCGCCGAACCGTCCTCGCGCCGAACCGTCCTCACGCCGAACCGTCCTCACGCCGAATCGTCCTTGCGCCGAATAGTCCTCACGTCGAAACGGTATTACGCCGAACTGGCTACGCCGAACCGGCGGCGCCGAACTAGCTACGCCGAATCGGCGGCGCCGAAAAGTTCCATTCCCCTCACAGACTGCCAACATAAACACACTTCCCGGATAGGAAAATATTTTCGGTCTTCGACTGGTTTGACGTCAAAACTGAAGGAAATTGAAAATGTGGTTGAATATGAGACCAAACCGGCATGGACCATTAAATCTTTCAACTCCTTGAAATCTGGGCCTGACTGTGTGTTTCTGGCCTTGCTCCAGTGGGGCCTGGAGAATTTAGTGGCTCATCTGATATGGGTGTGTAGAGTATTGTTCATGGTAGAAATTTCGGCAAGAAATTGTTTACTATGTTTTAATTATATAGAATCTACTCGTATTGTAAATATAGGTAAGTATCCATTATTACGCTGAGACAATTAACATTTAAATCAAGATTAATAACAGGTATTGAGGCGTTTTCCGTAGTTTTAAGTATTACGATGCAAGGTTGACGACGTCTCTGACGTTACATAATAAAATTTGCATACAATAACTACAAAAAATATTTTTCAAATTAAATAAAAATAAAAGTACATATAAATTTGAAGTGACAGCACGTGCCTGTAGTAGCTCCCGCAATTTTGCTCATTTGAAGGCTTATAATCCAAGAACAAATTCTAAAAACGTCTAGAATTGCTATTTGGAAAACGATTGAATGAGATTAAGGCGGAATTTGGATATACTTTTGGAAAAGTTAAATTACCTTTGGCACTAGGAAATTTTAAATTTTACTTTGGATTTTTGGTCGAATTAAATTCTGACATCTATCATGTTTCATTTTGAGTACTTTTTATATTTATTATAAATCAATATAATAAATATATTGTCGTGTTCTATAACTATACGACTCCTAAAATATCACACGGAAACTTGGAAAAACTTTTATTTTTCTCACTAACTTCAATAATGCAATAATTTTTCTTTGTATTTTAATTTTCTACCCAAAATATACAAAAATTAATCTTGCTGTCCGCTTCGCGCAGATCCGACTTCACATTTTCCCTCTTATCTTCTGCAACACTTTTCATTATCTTGCTTCAAGCTGATGGTGACAAATTCAAATGTTTCTCGTAAATTTATTTAAATTTTTAACCATTTTGCTGATATGCAAATAATGAAAGATGCAAAAATATTTGAAGCAGGGAAACAACAGTTCACTATATTAAACTGGGTGTTTTAGATTAAGAAAGTATACCCTAACAAAAACTGGTTCTCTAGGAGTGGGGGTTGGGACGATGGGTCAGTAATTCAGCACTTGGAAAAAATATATAACCGCTAAATATACCAATGTTTCCACCTCGGAACAAAGATGGAAACATTTATCGACGTCGATTAGCAATGAAAAGGACAACGAATTTAAGTACTTGGAATATAAGAGGAATGTCAAACAAAACAACGGAAATAGAGGACAACCCCAAAAATTATGGATTGAAGGCACGCGAAAGGCTGCGCAGGGTATTAGAGGTTTCGATAAAGTAATGTTATAATAAAACTTTCGATTTATCAATCTTGTATGAAACACAAGGTTGATACAACACTTTTGGTTGATGTAACTTTAATTTTTTTAATGAATTAGACGGAGCCCAATTTGGTGCATTGTATAATATTAGGGTTTTAAAACTAACCTTGAGAATTCTCAATTTTTTCTCAAGCGTGAAGTCATTACCTTTAGCACAATTGCAATTGTTAAGTTTGATTGCACTTTGTTTTTCATTAGCCATATTGTGTGGTATTGTGGTTAGTACATGGCTGTGACAAGGTAAATCAAAAATTAAAATAATTCTTTCCTACCCTTGAATAAAAACGGAAATTTTTATTATACATATTTTGTACGATAAAGAACAACCAAATGAATTTAGTGCAAGATGTAAGAATTAAAACACCCAAGTGTCTGAGCACCCGAAGTTTAAACCATCCCACCTTCAAATTCTTTTTGATATCGTGGTATACCAAGGTAAATTTTGTTTATAAAAATTAAAACTGTTTTATGAAGCATTAATTTACTACAACAATAAATTTATTACCTGTAAGTTTATTATGTAATTTTTTCACTAATAAAAGTACTTAAATAAACATGCACATGAGAATTTTGCATGGCGTTTGATTAAATTAATAGTAATTTGATTTAATGTTTTTAATACGTAATAAGATAAAATAGCTTGTAATTATATTTTAATAATAATTTACTGTTATTATGTAACACCATCACTACATATAGATTTAATAAAAAGATTTGAAGATAACAAGAATATAAACATCGATTATTTTATATTATTATAAATTAATATAATGTACATAATATATCATGACACTGAAGTATCGATAATTTTTTGAGTTTCATTGTATCCTCGTAAGCCTTTCGGTACAGATTTGAATATTTTTAATTATACAGTCGTATAAATATGGAAAAATTATAATGTGGCGCACCTAAGGACATTCTAATTTAATTTTTGAATTATTTCTATTGTCCGTTTGTTCAAAAAAGCGCCGGACGTATAATATCCATCTAGAATTTTTCCTAGGACACATTTATCCCAATATTAAAAGAGAAGCTATTGTATTTATATTTTTATTCAACTCAAAAACAGTCTACAGCTTACTTGTGGTAATCCAAAAAACAATTTTTGAACAGAGCAACATCGCAGGATACGTAAATCGTGTTGGTTATCTTCCTTATCCCAGAATAAACACGGTTGGCATATTATGTATTTATTTGTATTTATCACATACCAAGCGATTATAAATCAATTATCATGTACAAAACAATTCAATATAGTACATATTATTTACCTGAACATATTTCTCTTCTTCACTTGATAAACACATCAACTGTAGACAAACGTATGCAAAGTTTAGTTTGCAACTGCTTATCGGTTGATGCATTTCTGTTGAGCATGCATGCATGCATGCATGAATGCAATTCATCATTGTTACCATAAATACTCCTAAATCAGCATCTAGCGCAATTTTAAAGGTTATTATTATCAGCATAATTTCTTAAACATTCTTTGGGACATACATATATGTCCCGTAAGAACCGAAAGTGTTAAATCAAAAAAAGAAAATTTTGAACATAAATAGCCACTAATTAAGGCCAAAAAAAATTATAAAAAAGTCAAAACTTAGTGCGCCTACCGATTATTGAGAGCTAGCACCGGCTAGCACTCAAATATTAAAGCCAGCATCCCGCAGGTTTGTCCACAAATCAATTTTGATTTTTTTTTTGGTTTTTCAATGTTGATTTGTGGAGAAACCCAGGGGGTGCTACCATTAATAATTGGATGCTAGCCTGTGTTAGCTCTCTAAGGAATTCTAGCTAGCATCAATTATCATGTACAAAGCAATTCAATATAGTACATATTTACCTGAACATATTTCTTTTCTTCACTCGATAAATACATAAAGCACATAAACTATAGACAAGCGCATGCAAAGTTTAGTTTGTAACTGCTTATCGGTTGATGCATTTGTGATGAGCATGCATGCATACAATTCATCATTTTAACCATAAATGCTCCTAAATCAGCTTCTAGCGTAATTTTAATGGTTTCCATTATCAGCAGTATATCTTAAACATTCTTTGGGACATATACATATTGCAATGTCCGACACTGACCACCACGTCAATAGAAATGATAACGTCACGATTCAGAATTTTGTTTATTAATAAAGAGAGCACATGACTTATTTGTTCGAACGGAAAGGTTTATCCGATACCGAAAATTTGTTTAACGTCATAAATTTATGTGAAAGACGAGTCACGGAACGAGGTAACAAAATAAATTCAAAATGCAACGATTTAATTCCGTTAATAAAAATGTTTGTTAGTATTATAAATCAAATTAATTAATCATACGAGATGTAATTTAAAATCAAAATAATTGTTCAATGTTAGTTTATAAAAATGTGTTAACGTAAAATTTTAAAATAAGCAAAATCTTTACACCTATCGGAGTGCGTCGCAAATCTAATGTATCACAAATGGAAAGGACATTTTCTTCAAAAAGTTTATCAAACAATCACAGTGATGGTGAGGATTAATTCAATCTAAAACATAAAAATTTTATTTAAAATTATACAAAGGGCTTGAGCCGAACCTGCAAATTGAAACGTCAATAGTGTTAATTTTATTTCGACCAATAATGAAGAATCACATTTGCCTTGAGAAGACAACGGTAGCGATGGTAAAACAATTGAAAAGAGAGAGTTGTTGATTAATTTTTATTAATGGTGGTGATTTTGTGTGCGTCCAGCTAAAATTATATAAAACAGTGAAAATTTTAAAGAAATTCAATAGAAAAGTGTATTAATAGTTAAAATCAACGTACTTACGTATTTGAAAAGTAAAATTGGTAGAAGATAACGACGGATTACGATTATTTTTGGAAAAATTTGGTCACACCACGAGGTAAATGCACTCACAAGAAAATTTGCATCTCGAATAATTATACGCATCGAAGGTCATCCATCAAGTAGAAATAAATAGTTTCTTGGTACATGAACTGCGTAACCAGAAATACCCCAGATTTTGTTAAGGTAACGTCCCATTAAACTTTATATTGAACATAAAAATTAGTGAAAATTTTGCGATCCAATTTACACGTGCGTTAATACGTTTGAAGTTTATTAGAATAAGAAATTTGTTAATTAGTATAAGAATTTTATTGCATTTAAATCACTTAAAAACTAAATCATAATAAATTACCATTTGTATTTTAAAACGGAGCATAATTTTTGTAATCACATTCAGAAGACAACAATATTTGATTTCAGCATTACGAATTGGTCAAGGAAGGAACCCAATGTGAGAGAAGGTAGGTCTGTGCTCATCGCAATAGCTAAGCCGAGGTACAATTTCATTTATTTGTATTTATCAAAAATTTTACATACGTTTCTATTGACGGGGTACATTTACGTACACCCGTACAAAGCATTTACAATTGAAACGTGTAGCCCTAGTAAAGCTCCGAGGGTACATAGCACTTTTTGGCTAGCCCAACGTGAGGCTACGACCACACATAGCAATATATGTCCCGTTAATACCGAAAGTGTTAAATCAAAAAAAGAAAATTTTCAACTTAAAAAGTCACTAATGAAGGCCACAAAGAATTATAAAAAGGACAAAACTTAATGCCACTCCCGATTCTTTAGAGCTAGCACTGGCTAGCACCAAAATATTAAAACCAGCATCCTCCAGGTTTGTCCACAAATCAAATCAAATTTTATTTTTTTTTATTTTTCAATGTTGATTTTTGGACAAACCCAGGGGTGCTACCATTAATATTTGGATGCTAGCCTGTGTTAGCTCTAAAGAATCGGGAGTGGCATTCCAAATATTCCAAATATCAACTTGGGGAGCTACTGTTAATCCTTTATTCTTCTTCTTCTTCTTCTCATCAGGGATTAGGCCTTTAGGCTTGTTCCGACTTCTATTGCCATCGCTTCCGGGGTCTTCCCTGATCTCTCTTTCCTGTAGGACAGTAATATAGGTAATATTTAATATTATAAATATTAACAGCCTTATGCATAGTCGTACTTTAGTGGCTACTAGTTAGTAGCCACTAATAATATGAATGTAGGTATCCATGGTTTTTTAAATTAAAAAGTTAGTACTGTCATTTTAGTAAATTATACTAATTCTGACGTTTACTATTATTTATTTGGTAATATAATTATTCATTTGGATATAAAACTAAATGATCCAATCGAAAGAGATTTTTCTTCCGCATCGAAAGATACCTAAAGCTCAATATTTTGCTCTTTAATTATAATGTAAAATGCAAAAATAAAATCAACAATTTAAAAAAAAATATTATGTGCCTTGGAATAGGTACATACCTACTCTTAAAATGTCTAATTAGTAGCTACTAAAATTTAGTGGCCACTAGTATACGACTATGCATAAGGCTGTAAATATTTATTAAATTTTAATATTAAATATTATAAAAATTATAAATATTAAAAAAAATTTAAGCACATGGGGGTTGTTTGTGAAAACAATACATTTTGTGTAAAAATATTCAACGTTTGTAAATATATAAATGTTCCACATCCCGCCAAATGAAATGCTTTAATTATATTTTTGAGAAACTTTAGGTTTAACTACCGTTACAACCTCAATAAATTTCCATTCTTTTTGTTCGAGCCCTCAACCGTCACGAAGTCATTCCCAAAACTTTTGGGGGGTTGGAGAATGAAGATGTGTTTTCTATTTTCCTTTCTAATTTGAATTTTTGATTGATTTGAATTTCATGATTTACACATGAAATCATTTTTGTTTTACAAATACAGCTTTGGCGAAAAGTATTAGGCCACCTCTGCACTTAGAATTTGAATTTTTAAAAATCTACCACCTAGAAAGATTTCTGCGATAAATAATCAAAGGAAAAAAATATTAATTGTTAAGAAAACTGTAAATGATTACAGATTTCTGTAATTTGTATATTGTATTCGATCAGCGCGCATGTATAAATATACATCAGTACAAGCGTGAACTCGAAGCGTTGAACAATCGTTATTAAAATAAAGTTTAAAACTAAAATAAGTTTATTATTTTAACAATCAGAAGTGGGATCACTGTGAAAATTGTAATTATTCGAAGATTGAAGCAAAACGAGCGTGAGATTTGCAAAATTTCGAAGATTACAGATTTGGAACAATTAGTAACATGTGCGCGAAGTGTGACAATGAACCTAGTCGAAAGTGCAAAAATGACGGATGAGGTCGTGCGCGCGCAAAATCGGGAAGACAAACTTTTGGAGTTGTTGGAGCGATCCGAGAAGGGGCGCTGCGAAACTGAAGCCATGTTGCGACAATTCTTGACGGCAAAAATAAATGAATCAACAAATCCAAAGGTAGAAGCGAGTCCAAGGGTATATAGCGTTATGCCAAATTTAAGTAAGACAATTCAAGATTTTTTGGTGAGGCCGGTGAACCAGCAGTAGAGTGGCTGCAATGTCTTAACAATTGCGCCGTTTTACATTTTTGGAATGAGGAAGTTAAATTGGAGTCGGCCAGAATTCATTTAGTAGGTCCAGCAAAAGATTGGTGGAAGACCTGGGAAGATAAAATTTCGTGTTGGAAAGATTTTGAACGACAGTTCAAAGCGACATTCTTCTTACGTGAAAGCGTTGGCGACCAGTGGAAAAAGTTAGTGGCTAGGGTACAATATCCACGCGAAAACGTCGAAGCATACTTTCATCGAAAATATAAATTATGTTGCGACGTGAAGTTAAATTTTAGTGACGCGAAAGAACAAATATTAACGGGACTGC
Organism: Podabrus alpinus; assembly: GCA_932274525.1. NCBI lineage: Eukaryota > Metazoa > Arthropoda > Insecta > Coleoptera > Cantharidae > Podabrus > Podabrus alpinus. Next base: position 56,956,921 of record OW026457.1, on the reverse strand, counting down.
ACAGAAAAGAATTTATACCGGGGTTGTTCGCGAACAGACATGAAAATGTAAATGAATTATTACATGATATCTTGGTGTTACATCGGGCGGTCGCGCAAAACCCAAGACAAGGTGCGTATCCAATGGAAGGTTACTTACAATCAAGCGGCGAAACAAAATAATAATCACTCAGGTGAAGGTTCAAGTCAAGATGCGAGGCGAAGCGATTATGCCAAAAGCGAAACTGCGAAACTAAAGTGTTTTAACTGTGCGGAAGTTGGACATTTTTCGAGGGACTGTAATAAACCGCGAAACAGCAATTTGTGTTTTCTGTGTAAGAAAGGCAACCATATTAAACAAGATTGTCCTTTAAAAAAGCGTAACACGGTCATGCAAGTGGAAGAGAAAAACGAAACTTCAAAAGCGATTTTGAAATTCTTAAGACGAGCGAAGGTCAATGATATTAAAATGGACTCCTTTATCGACAGTGGGAGGGCTGTTTGTACTATCAAAGCGAACTGTGTACGAAAAATTCCGGGAATAAAATTGAAAAACACGCGTGAAAAACTTTTCGGTTTTGGTGAACAAGTGCCGGTGATGTGTCACAATTTTATCGAAGCGGCGATAGAAATTGATACTGCGAAAATCGAAAAGGTAAAAATGTTTGTTGTTCCAAATAATGTGCAACACACAGAAGTTATTATCGGACGATCATTTACAGAAAATGAAAATGTTTCTTATGCTAAAATTAGAGATAATTTAGTATTTGGTATAAAGGCGGAATTTCCTTTCGCGAATATGGAAATATGTGAAATAACGGAACGCGTAAAAATATGCAGTGTAAATAAACAAAAACTAGAGGCACAAAGTGTTAATTTTGTGAAAGTAGAATGTCAAGGTGAAAAATTTGACGTTCCGATCATGAACAATGCTAATATAGGTCAGATTATTGCGAAAGGTCAGTGTATCGGGAAGGTAAACCAAGACATGTGTGGGCGCGATAACGATGAAATGCATTGCGAAGCACAAATGCAATCACAACGGCAACCCATTACATTAGAAATGTTAAATTGTGATGAAAGCGTAACTACCGGGGACAAACAAAAACTTTTAGAATTATGTCAAAAGTTTCGTTCATGTTTTGCATTTAACCTGAAAGAATTATAGTCCGGTCAATTTAGACATCCGAGGTTGCAATAATTCGCAGCCAGCTGAAAATTGGTAGGATTATTCAAAACACCATCATAAATGAAATCTAAAAAGTCCTCATCGATCTGACACCTGGAAAAAAATTTATTCGGGGTCAAAGGTCACAAACACGGGTTTTTCGCGATTTTCAGCAAAACGGTAAGTTTTATCATAAAATTATCCCATTCAAAAATTGTAGATCAGATAATTATCTATAAAAAATGTCTAAATACTTTTTTCCTAAGAGTCACCGTTTTTGAGATATAACGATTCGAAAAGTTGAAAGAGTTGTAATCGTCATTTAGGTGCAAATAAATAAAATGAATTTGTGGAAAAACTATAATGGTGCCAGCTTTCATATTTGGGTGCTAGCTGGTGATAGCTCTAAGGATCCCAGTGCTTTCTTTTGGTGTAAAAATATTAACCGGAGGGGGGGCCAAAGTAACGGACCCCATATTATGACGATTACAACTCTTTCAACTTTTCGAATCGTTATATCTCAAAAACGGTGGCTCTTAGGAAAAAAAGTATTTAGACGTTTTCTATAGATAATTATCTGATCTACAATTTTTGAATGGGATAATTTTATGATAAAACTGACCGTTTTGCTGAAAATCGCGAAAAACACGTTTTAGTGACCTTTGACCCCGAATAAATTTTTTTCCAGGTGTCGGATCGATGAGGACTTTTTAGATTTCATTTATGATGGTGTCTTGAACAATCCTACCAATTTTCAGCTGGCTGCGAATTATTGCAACCTCACTACTATTTTTTGGTCTAATTTGACCGGACTATTAGGACTTACAAATTTAGTAAAAGTTGACATTGTGGATAACGGAATTCCAATGCGGGCGAAACCGTATCGTACAAATTTACAACAGCGCGAAACAATTAACAATATAATCAAAGAGTGGAAACAATGCGGTATTGTAAGCGAAACAAATTCGGCGTACACGTCACCCATTCTCTTGGTAACAAAGAAACAGGAGAACCGCGTTTAGTGGTAGACTTTCGTGCATTAAATCGGAATACGATGCCACTAACAGAAGAAGCAAAACAAAAAACTGCGTTCATAACTCCAGACGCTACCGGTCAGTTCGAGAGGCTCATCTTCGGACTCACAAATGGTCCCTACGAGTTCAGCAGGTTAATGAACTTAGCGTTAGTTTCACTGCGAAATCAAGTAGCGATGTCGTACCTAGATGACATCATCATACCAGCAACGAATTGGGAGGATATGTTGAAGACGTTACAACTAGTTTTCGAAGCCCTGAGAGAAGCGAATCTCACTTTGAAAATAAGAAAATGCGAATTCGGCGAGAAAGAGGTGGAGTATTGGGGTTTCGTCATTTCAGAGGGTAAGTTGGGACCCGGTACGGCGAAAGTGCGCGCGATTGAAGAATTTCCAGTACCAAAAGACGTTCATGAAGTAAGACGATTTTTAGGTTTAACATCTTATTTTAGACGTTTTGTGGAAAATTATGCGGTTCGGGCAAAACCTTTAAGCGATCTAACGCGGAAACAAAGCAATTTTAGATGGTCAGAAAATGAACAAAACGCGTTTCGTGATTTAAAAACAACATTAATCACCGAACCAGTATTAAAATTATATGATCCGCGAGCGGTCGAAACAGCATTGTTTACAGATGCAAGCGCAAGCGGCCTTTCGGGAATTTTGTGTCAAAAACAGGAGGATAACGGCGAGCTACACCCTGTTTATTATATTAGTAAAAAGACAACCGAAGTCGAGAGTAAATACCATTCGTCAAAATTAGAACTAATGGCTATCGTGTATTGCGTGGAACGATTACGTAATTTCTTAATAGGAATTCATTTTACTGTATACACGGACTGTCAAGCGTTGGTATATTTAAATACCCAAAAGACAAACAACTCCCAAATTGCGCGATGGTACAATTCGTTAAGCGAGTACGATTTGGAACTAAAATATCGGCCGGGAAACAGGATGAGTCATGCGGACACATTATCGCGCGCGCCAGTATATGAACCATGCGATACAATGGAAGAAATTTATGAAAGGTCCACGGTAATGCAAACGTTAGATGAAAACGAGTATATTTTAATGATTCAGCGAAGTGATAGAGCGGTGGTTGAACAAATTGAAGCGTTGAGTAAACCAATTGAGGATCGTACACCACACGAGAAAACAATAAGTTCGGGTTACGCGTTGCCAACCCGATAAAAAACAAACAACCCCCAAAAGACAACGATAATTCAGAAAAATGGTTATACGTAATTCCTCGATCTCTGCGAAAGAGCATCGCGATCAAATACCATGACCTAATCGGACATTTTAGCGTAGGCAGAACGTGCACAAAAATAAAAGAGAATTATTGGTTTCCAAAAATGAGACGCTACATCAAACAACATGTAAGAATGTGTGCCGAATGTTTAATTAACAAAGTACCAGCGGGTAACTTGGCGGGCGAATTACACCCAATTCCTCCTCCTTTGCGACCATTTGGAAGAATTCATGTTGACCATGTCGGGCCACTCACGAAAAGTGAAGCGGGAAACGTGCACATTTTAGTTTTAAGCGATGCGTTAACGAAATTTGTAAAATTATACCCAGTGCCGAGTACGAAGAGCAATTCGACGATTTGCGCGCTGGAAAATTTTATAAGCCAGTACGGAATTCCAGAACGTATTGTGACTGATAGGGGAACGAGTTTTACTTCCGGGGATTTCAAAAATTTTGCGTTGAAATACGGAATTAAACATATTTTAAATAGTAGGCAATGGCCTAGAGCCTAGAGCGAACGGACAAGTGGAACGTGTGAATCGCACACTGATTCCCACAATAATGTCGGAAATGCGCGAAAAAAACGCGTGGGACGAAGTGATTCCAGCGGTGGAACGGAATTTAAATATTGCGCCGAATCAAACGACGAGTAAGTCACCCTTTGAAGTGTTGCACGGGTACTTACCAAAGTTTCACGACGGCCCTTTGACAGCCGTTACGGACGTTGATGTAACGTGGACATCGAGTAGCGAAATTCAAAAACAAGTGCGAGAGACAATTCGGGGTCAGCAACTTAAACAAAAAGCGCGACACGATCAGAAGCGGTTCAATAATGTAAAATTCGACGTAGGTAACATAGTATTTATGCGAAAGGTACCAAAACAAACGGGGGAGAGTACGAAAACACAACAAAAGTACCGCGGTCCCCTCGAAATTGTGGAAGTTCTAGTAGGGAATACTAGTTCTAGGCGTCTTTAAAAGGTGTTCCGGGAAGACGATTCACGACTACGGCGAATGTGAGTCAGTTAAAAATTTTTAAGACAACCGCGATAGACACGGACTCGAGTGAGGAAAGCGACGTAGAGAATGATCAGCCGAGTGCCTCAAGTGTTGATTTAGTGCGTGAGTCACGGAAGCGCGAACGGAAACGACCAAAGAAATATGATCAGTTCGAATGCGAATGAAGTGCGTGTGTTCAGATGTTAAGTTAATTATATCATGTTTTTGCATGTAACTTGTGACATTTTTTTGCGTTCATTAATTATATCATGTTTTGCATGTAACTTGTGAAACTTTGCGTTATATTAATTAGATTTAGTCATAGTTATGTTTCCTGTGTGTAGATGTCGAGGTACATCGAGGACGATGTACTAGGTCAGGAATGACCGAATGTTAAGAAAACTGTAAATGATTACAGATTTCTGTAATTTGTGTATTGTATTCGATCAGCGCGCATGTATAAATATACATCAGTACAAGCGTGAACTCGAAGCGCTGAACAATCGTTATTAAAATAAAGTTTAAAACCAAAATAAGTTTATTATTTTACATAATTGTATAAATTTTAGTGGTTTAATTGACAATATATCACCTACATATATGTATATAAAAAACATTACATATTCAAGCTAATGATTATATGCAGATTTACAAACGTGAATTAAAGTTTAAACTAAGATTAAAATTATGGAACATAATGCAGTAATTTACCATTAAGAATTTAATTATATTTTGAAAACACTAAAAATTGAATATTTAATTACCAAATTTGTTACCAAATTTTATGGTGTACCTACTTGTGTCATTCCGCCCTATACCTTACTAAATTATAAGTAGATCTTTTAAAATCTTTCCGATTATTGACTTTATTGCGGCTTTTAAGCAGGAAATTCGAGATTTACCAAATATTCTAAAGTTAAATTATAACAATGCGAATGCACTATTTGTTCTTATAAAGAAATTTATATCTATTTTATCGTTAAAATAATAAATTTTAAAATAATATATGATTTTTTAATTACTGAAAATTAATATTAAGTTAAACTTTAAAAATTAGTATTTGCTATTTGCTCCATGGGACAATAAGTAATACTGATATTATTTATAATAATAATAATACCAATAACAATGAAGTGACACAGTGGAGTATTAACCCATTGGTAGGCTTCCTTTTAGATTAGTACTAGTTACATTTTTATAGGCAATTTAAATTTGTTACAATTTATTTAGAAAATACGATGCGGTAAGTCCATGGGATCACTCTTCTTTAGTCTTCTATCCTGAAGTTCGACTATTAGATCACACACTAATGGGTTGGGATGCTCCGTGAGTCTTCACTGATATCTTTTGCTCATGGAAGAAATGATCTATTTTACATTATTAACTTGATGTATGTAGGTCAGCACTAATAATATTATTTGGGCCATAACGGGGAGCGTCGCAGATGCCACGCAAAACTTAGGATTGGAAACGCTGGATTCTTGCAATATTGGAATTACTGGCAGAACCCCACAGCTGAACACCATACGTCCATATGGGTTCAGAATCGTTTTATACAGCAATAGTTTATTGTCTGTAGATAAGGGTAGTTTCGGTCCACAAGCCAGTACATTTCTCGATACACAAGTCCCCGTTGGAGGCGTTTATACGCTTGGCCCACGTCAGTCGACGGTCAAGGTGAAACCGTAAGTATTTTACATTTTCTTGTTCGGGGAGGACGTTACCGTACATCATTACACCTGGGCAAGTCCTTCTTCTGAAGGTGAAGGAGATATGCACCGACTTTGTGGTGTTGACTATGATTCGGTAAGTCTTAAACCAGTCTTCTATTTTATTTTGGTGGCATTATAATAATCGAGAAGCAAGATTTGGATCTTCACTAGAAACCATTATAGCGTATCGTCAGCAAACGTGGCTGACCGTGTATTATTTGATTCTGGCAAGTCTGGTGTAAATAATAGGTACAGCGGCACTCCTGACAATATGCATTCTAGGTTGGTATGTGCTTCTCCATATTTGACTATAAAATATCTGTTGGTTAGATAGGACTCCAGCAGACGACTATACTGATGGGGTAGGTGTTTTATGACAGGTGACCGGCAGCACCGAAAGGGCGACGCCGAACTCACTACACCGAATCGGCTGCGCCGAAAAGTCCTAGGCCCTACTCTCCATAATACTTACGTAACTATACAACAATCAGTTTTCAAAATATTTACTACGTTATCCACCTTTAATAATGAAGATCATACAGGGTCTGAAAGCAGAGAAGCACTCACAACCTTTACCGCGGGATTAAATTCCGAGACTTGACATTTTCGGCAAATGGAATAACTAACTTTTTTTTCCAATGCAGGGGTGGGGGGGAACTTCATAGGCATCGCCCCAATCTGGGATGGTAGTGTGAGATTCTTACTAACTAAAACCCCCTCCCCGGTGATAGCCGGATTCACCTCTCGGTATTTCTTCAGATGTCAACCTGCGATGTTGTTGTGACCTTATTATGGAATACCAAACCTATGTCCATACAAAATATCAGATATCCTGATAGTCTAGAAGTGCAGGAACATTCTGATGAGTGTGTCAGGAATTTATAAATACCGGTACCGTGATTGAAAAACTGAACGAATTTAAATTCAATTTTCACCAATAAGAGTTATTTTTTTAAACAAAATTCAAAGTATTCCATAGAGCACGCGATATGAACTTATCGATGTCAATTTTGTTTTTCTCTAATGTCAGTTACAAACATGGTGTTAACTAAAGAGCAACAAATCATAATTTTTAAGCTTTTAAAACAACAATGTAGTTTTGCTATGATACAAAAAAGGTGTAAAGACCAAAATTTTTGTGTTTCGAAAGGTACACTCTCTAACTACAAAAAAAATGGAATCCCAGAACTTAAATCCAAAATTCGGAAGAAAGGCAGCGGAAAGAAGCCAACTCTGACAAATCGACAATTATCGAATTTAAAGAAAATGGCATTAAAAACGAATCCTCCGACACTACAACATATGGATAATCATTTCAAAACATCTGAATAGTATATCATTCGGTATAATCTAAATAAAAAATTAAACCTGAAATTAATGAAGAAACCAAGGAGACATATTTCTGAAGAAACAATTATTAAACGGCACCAGCGCTCACTAGGATTGTATCACTTACTAAATTGTGATAAATGGCAAAAATACATCACTGTCGATGAAGCATGGTTCCATCTAACAAATGCTGATGGCCAACGAAAAGTTAAGTACTTGAGACGTGAGCAATCGGCAAAAGAATTGGACGTATTCACAAAACAGTCCCATCCGAAGGGAGTTATGGTGTTCATGGGAATATCGAATTATGGAACCACAACGCCAATATTTGTTGAGCCTGGTGCTAAAATTAACTCGGCATATTACATTAAGAATTGTTTGAAGACTTTTGACTGACGCAAAAAGATTATATCCTGCTGGTGATTGGATATTTCACCAAGACTCGGCACCAGCTCACGCTTCTAAGAAGACTTTAAATTTTCTTGAACAGAACGGCGTTTCTTTTATTCATCCGGATATATGGACGCCATCATCACCGGACCTTTCACCCTGTGATTATTTTTTGTGGGGCTATTTAAAATCTCAGTTAAATAAGTCAAAAGTTACAACCCTTAAACAGCTAAAAAAACTAATAAAACGTGAGATAGAAAACATTCCTCTGGAAATGATACAACGATCGCTAAAATCGTGGCCAAAACGTTGTCTTCAAGTGTACAGGAATCAAAGACAACATATTAAATAAAATTATTGAAAGAAAATAAAAATAACTGTGACTTATTAAATTTCAAAATCGTTCAATTTTTCATTCACGGTAGCTGTATGTTGAAATAAAACGATTTTGGTATGCGCAATAACGTAATAATATAATAAAATTTATAAAAATATTTAAAAACATTAATATTTATTATTATTTGCATTATATAAGCAAATCCTCCCTAATTAAAATTACATTACGAAGTTTTCGATTTCATTACAACATTTTTAGCAAATAAATATTTTCTAAATATCTTAAGGAGTAATGAATACATTAAATATGTAATAACTATAATTGAAACAATAAAAATAGTTGCAATGTCGATAAGATAATATTGAATCCATGTTAAATCTGTAGCAGAACTTTTTAAGTGTAAAGCTCCTTTATGTCGAATTACATATTCTATCCAATATACTGCAGTTTTCGATGGAGATAAGGGCCTGTCTTTGAACAATACTGAAAGATGCTTCGCATTTTTATCATATCTGTAATATTATAAACGGTATAATGTGTGTAAATGTAAAGTATCTTGATTGGATGTATATTTGAAATACGTAATGTGAGAAAATCTTCAAATCTTCAAATCATCGCATTGAAATTGAAAAAGAAATTAAAAGGTAAAAATTTGAGGGCTTGACATCCTAAGAAAGTTATTGGACGAATGATAAAGTGGACCTTAACTTAATGGCGGTGTAATCAGAATACGATTTTTAAATGATATCGAAGGGATGCCTAAAATAATACTGAAGAAATAACCGATAGGGACACCAAAGTTGTTAAGAGAAACGACGAGAAAAATGAAATAGGAGAAAAAGGCGAAAAGGTGAGGAGAAATGGAGAGTGATCGTCAATTCAATCCTAGATGTGCAATGCGGGTTAATGTTTTCTATAAAATTATTTTTAAATTAAATGTTACTTACTGAGGGTTTTCCGTCAATTGAGTTATTAAATGTATCATTGCACTTTTAGATATGCTGTCATATCCTAATACTAACGCAACTCCTTTATTTTCTAGTGATTTAATATTTTGAAACTGATCAGCAAAAATTGGAATTCCCAGAACTGGAACTCCACAGTACACTGCTTCTTGGGTTCCCGAAATACCTCCATGACTGATGAATAATTTAACATTTGGGTGACCTACAGATTGCAAATAAGTATGCGTATATAAACAAAAATTTTCAGGAGATATGACGAAGTTTTTGACTTACATAATAGATCCAGTTGGGGCAGCCATGATTCAAAGTAAATATTATCGGGAATGTTTAAATCGTCAGGAATATTTTCTTTTTTTCCTTTCCATAAAATTTTATATGGCATTTGTCGAAAGGATTCCAAAAGCTCTAATAATTTTGAATTAGGAAATGTTTCTGGTAATACTATTGTACCCATGTTGAAATAAATTATGCCCTTAAATGGATGCTCTACATGAACTAACTTATTGAAGTACTGAAAAAACTTTAAATGTAATTTAAAGTAGCTTTAAAAATAAAGCAATATGCATATTATAGTCTATAGGTATAAACATTATTCAACCACCCGAATGGTATTAATGATCGTTCAAAAATTAAAAAGAGTTGTAAAGGTAACTTAAACATCGTAGGACGTGTAAGTGTCCTAGGACGTGTGAGTGAATATGGGATTCTACCTATTTTGGCAGGTACATTATGTTAACTTCACATTATTAATTTGTTCAATAATTTTTTAATAGTTTTCCATACGGAATTTTATACCCTCAAATATTTAGGAAACCTCGACTATGTACGCCTCGATTTTTCAAACTACTTTCTCGGCCACAAAATATCGCTTATGGTCTTGAATTTATAACAAACTTTAGATCATAGAGATAGTTAATAAGGTAGAATTAACAATTTAAAAAAATATTCTTACATCTGATAGCGGCTGTATTGGACCAATATGTAGTCCGGCAATTTGAATAAAATTTGGTACCATTGGTCTAGGGTAGGAAGTAGTAAAATGATTATAGCTTAGTATTAGATTTGTCTGTTTAGCTATATCTTGAATAGCTGGTAGTTCATTTCCAAAAAATCTACGCGAAATGGTATTTAAGTTTTCCTGCAATTGCCAATACCTACGAGAACAAAATTAGTAATATAAATCGAAACTTGAGAAAATTATTTTTAACTTACTTCCACTTAGCTGTAATTATTTCTTTAGTGTTCATAAGTCGTTCATAAAAATTCATTACGTTAGTAAACGCTGAAAAACAATTGGGAATATAAGACGGGTTATCAGGATTTCCAATGAGCGGTGCGCCCCATGGAAAATCAATATTTGAAATGCTAACGACTGGTATATTGAAAATATATTTAAATCCTAGAAAACAATCCGATCCCCAGAGTTGCGTGATTAATAAATCATATTTAACCTGAGTTAATTTTAAATTTTGAAGAATCGTAGTATTAAAAAGTATGTTGCATACTTTTAATCCTAAATCATCAATTAATGCTGGGATTAAATCAGATGTATCTACAAAATTAGAGATAACGAAGTCGATATTTAAGTTACCAGTAATAATAGGTACAGTTCCATTGACGCTTAGATCGTTATATCTAAAATAATACAAAAGTTTAATTTAATGGCAACTTCCTTCTTACTACATTAAAAATAAGAAGTTTGTAACCCGAAACCGGGAACAAAGAAACTGGGGAAGTTTTATAATTGGCTATAAATATCTACATTTTATAAAACATCTTATAACATTTTGGACACACCCATTATAGCACTACGCTTAATATCTTGGCTAAGATCTTAAGTTAAGCTAAGCTGAGCTAAGCTAAGATCTTGGCAAATCAAAATGACGTATCTTATTGGGTCACCCTTTACATACAGTATTGATTTTTGAAATTAAATAACTAAAACTTAAATTAAAAATGAATGGACTTGTTTAATAATGATATAGTCTCTAAGGCTTTATTAAAAAGTCAGTTTGGTTTTAAAAACAACATTGATGCATACGCTCACACCCCACACTCCATACTCCACACTGCACTATTATTATTTTATTGTCACTTACCGTGGAATTGGATTTTCTTGAGGAAAATGGCTTACAACATCTACTGTGTGACCCTCGTTTACTAGTTCTTTCATAAGTTTTTCAAATATTAACATATGACTTTTGCCAGGAAATGGAAATATGGCAAGAATTCGTGAAGCCTTAATATTGTGAAGAAATGTGGTGAAAACCATCACATGAATCAATAATTTCATTGTCCTATCAAAAAATTAATAATATTTTAATTATTAGTACATTATTATAATTTTATTAAAATTTGAGCGAGAGGCAAACCGGTAAGGAAATTAAATTAAATGTAATTAAATTAAAAATTAATATTAATAATTACAATTAAGATATAAATATAATAATTATTATTATTAAAATGAGAATAGAACTGTTATGGCTAAAGTGTTTACTTGGCTAGTATACAAATTAACCAACTGTCTGGCTATTTTAGTAGTAAAGAAGAGTCAAGTAAAGAGCAAAGAATATGGCTAGTTTTTATACAGCAGTCAATATAATATCGACTAATACAAAAATTGTTGTACTGGTAGCAGGCCAGTCGACGAGTAAATATTCTATTTAATTTTATTTCCTTGGAAATTACTTGGAATAAAGTAAATATCTCTGTAATCCTTATAAAACCTTCGAATTTGATGAAAATATTTGTAAATGTTTGAAAGTAAAGTTTGTTTCTTGTATATTTAGCTATTGGTAGTTCCTTGGAAATCATTGGAATTTTCTTTAATAACACTGGGAATTCTTTAAAATTGTTTTAATTTCTTTAAAATCTATGGAATACTTTGGATATTTTCGATATTATTTGCAAATCCTTAGAATATCTTGGAAAGTTTTAGAACTGAAAGTTATCTGTATTTATTTATTTTTAATTCTCTAGAAATTACTGGAAATTTCTTTAAAATATTGGAAATTTTTTGGAAATAATTGGAATTTCTGGATATTCCATGAAAATATATTTGTAATTTCTAGGAAATCCTTGGAATTTCTTAGAATTAATTGCAGATTTTTATAAATCCTAAAGGATCATTGTTAATTTTTTCAGTTAAAAGTTCTGCGAATTTGCTTAACTTGTAACGGTTTGAAATTTGCCGCCGAATTCCTTGGGTTTTTGGAACCAGTAACCGTTGGAACGAGCGAGAAATGCGCGGGAGTAGGTACGCCGAGACTAGACTTGATACGTTTTATCGAGTAAGACGTGGTTTTGTGTGTGCTGTGCGAAAATTTTGTTGAAGCCGGATTTTGGAGAAGAATTGGTTAGTTGTTACCATCCAGTGGCGAGCTGGGATTATCTTCTCGAATCCGTATGTTGGGAAACTCAATTTTTTTGGAATTAATTTATCGGAGTTCTCTTCAGCCTTTATGGGATTAGAAGCTAAACAAATTTTGCATATGCCGCCAATCAACGAAATTTAGGTATCGTATCATTTTTGGTTAGTTATTTATTGTAATAATTATTAATTATTTGGTTGATTTAATTATCATAACTTGTAAATTTTGTATAAATATTCCGTTGATTTTGGTTGATAATCAAACATATGGTTGATAGAAATTTTGTAGTACGCCATTATTTTTGCTCAGTTTGTGGAACTGCGCGTAAGATATCTGCGCTTTCTGTGCGCGAACAATTATTATTTTGAGTTTATAAAATTTCTTCGTTGTTCAAAATTTTCCGTATGCCCTGATCTCATTGCTGGTTTTTGTTTAAATAATTATCTTTCCAAGCTAGCCGGCAAGATCTACAACGATAGCTCGTGTTTTCTCGATTTTCCTTTGGATCGAGTTATCTATTCTTTCATAACGACGTCTGGTACTTTTGAACGAAATCGAGTGGCGCCTTTTCCATCTTTTTTTCCTTCGTCGTTTTAATTAACACCATTTGGATAGAAATTAATTCAACATCAAGTATCAACGCTAAAGTTCGTGAGGAATTTTAACTTTAACTCACACATTTTAAGCGTTACCAGTGGCGCAAATAACCACCGAATTATAACCGTGGCAAGTTATAAATTGCATCGTGGCAAACTTTAATTCCGTGTAAATCACTGGCAATTTCTTGGATATATCTGGGAATTCTTAAAAAATCATTGTATTCTGTATTGCCATGATATACTACATATATATTTTTTTTAATTCAAGTTTTTAATTTTATTAAAAATAATCTTTTATAAAGAAAGGTTGTATTTTGGTTGTGCTGAATTATGTGGGAATGTGTAGTTTAAATTATAGTAATTTGATTTAATGTTTTTAATACGTAACAAGATAAAATAACTTGTAATTATATTTTAATAATAATTTACTTTTATTACGTAAAACCACAACTACATAATTGTAATAGATTTAATAAAGCGATTTTTTCGCTTTCGCATCGATATTTTCTATTATTATAAATTAATATAATGTGTTACGACCAGTTTCTAAGCTGTAATTTTCGATAGGAAATATTTCTCCTTAAAAATTAAATTCATTTTAACAAAGAAAAACTAAAAAATTATCCGTAAACATCATAGTAAATTCAAACTTGTAAACATCTGTTATTACAAATTCTCCGGATCTGTTCGTTTAAATTGATATTTAATTTATGGGTTATGTATCTGTGTCTAGTTATAAGGGTCCGCTGTCAACAAAATATTGTTCACCAAAATAGGAAAAGAATAAAATGTAGGTTTTATTCTTTACACACACATAAAGAAACATAATTTGTATTTTGTATATAGGATAGTTGTATATCCAATTAAAGAAATGTCGATGAGCGATTACTCATTTTCTTTATAGCATGTAAGGTTTAGGAATAAGTTTTAGGATAAACATATTGTAATAAGTTTAATAATTTCTGATTGGTTGCTGAACCTTTTTGGTGTCTGTTATTGGCTAAAATTGGAAAGCCACACAGATAAAAGTTTAGTTAAAATTTGATTTTGAGGTTGTTGATAACGAGAGCTCATGAAGGGTGTTTGAAAACCGAGCTCATGTCGAGTTGATCACGAGAGATCACGCCTTGTTAAAATATGTAATAATTAAATTACAATAAGTTTAGAGTGTAAAATCTTAATTTTTGAAAATTAAATTACCGTAGACCTCATGATTGAGGAAGTATTACAAATCAAATATACTGTGAAAGAAAATATGTTTTTAAACTTAGCTTAAAATGTGTTTGATATTAAACAATAAACTTTTGTGACTTATTGTATAAGATTCGAAATTAGTGTTTAACACCTTAATCCTGTGGAATAAAATGAAATAAACTTGTTACAATTATCTGGTGTTTTTATGATGATTTCCGTTTTAAATAAAGTTGGACACACCCTGGAATCTCCGTAAGAGAAAGCATGCTCAACTTAAAGGTCGTTTATCCACCTACTACCTGGAGAAGAACACCATAACAAATGTATATCATGACACTGAAGTATCGATAATTTTTTGAGTTTCATGTTTCCTAGGACACATTTATCCCAATAGTAAAAGAGAAGCTATTATATTTGTATTTTTATTCAACCCAAAAACAGTCTACAGCTTACTTAATTCAAAAAACAATGTTTGCACAGACCAACATCGCAGAATAAATACGGTTGGGATATTATGTATTTATTTGTATTTATCACATACAAAGCGATTATAAATCAATTATCATGTACAAAATAATTCAATATAGTACATATTTACCTGTACATATTTTTCTTCTTTGCTAGATAAACACATCAACTGTAGACAAACGCATGCAAAGTTTAGTTTTCAACTGCTTATCGGTTGATGCATTTCTGTTGAGCATGCATGCATGCATGCATGAATGCAATTCATCATTGTTACCATAAATACTCCTAAATCAGCGTCTAGCGTAATTTTAAAGGTTATTATTATCAGCATAATTTCTTAAGCATTCTTAAGCAAAAATTTTCAACTTAAAAAGCCACGAATTAAGGCCATAAAAATTATAAAAAAGACAAAACTTAGTCCCGCTTCCGATTATTGAGAGCTAGCACCGGCTAGCACTCAAATATTAAAGCCAGCATCCCCCAGGTTTTTCCACAAATCAATTTTGATTTTTTTTTTGTTTTTCAATGTTGATTTGTGGAGAAACCCAGGGGGTGCTACCATTAATATTTAAATGCTAGCCTGTGTTAGCTATCTAACGAATTGAGAGCTAGCTTATTGAGAAGAAATTATCAACTTAGGGAGCTACCGTTACCCCCCTCCCGAGTTGATATTTTTCCCCATAAAACGACCTATACTAATATTAACCTTGCGAATACACCATATTAAAAAACTTAAGGACATAGGATTTTTTATAGTGAGGGTGGAAATAATAAATTTTATTTAAAAATTTTCAAAGTTTGTAAAAAAATATATGAATGTCCCCCATCCCGCCAAATGAAATGCTTAGTTATATTTTTGTCAAACTTTCGGTTTGACTACCGTTAGAAACTCAATAAATTTTCATTCTTTTTGTTGGAGGACTCAACCGTCACGAAGTTATTTGCGAAGCTTTTGGGGGGTTTGGAGAATGAAGACGTGGTTTCTATTTTTCTTCCTAATTTGAATTTTTGTGCAAAACTAAGTCTACCGAAAAAGATTCGTTTGAGCTCTACAAAGCTGACGCCTCGTTGTGCAATCAATGCAAGTGCGAGATCATGCATTTTCACATGAGTTGCATACAAAATTTGATCTACTACCGTATTGTTTTCGAAATCAATGATTTTTAATTTACTTGCTATTTTCCATAATAGGATGTTTTAATTATTTCTCTTTTATTTTAAAAATGTTTGTCCAATGTGCTTAAAATAACTGAAAATGAATGAAAACTTATTTTAAGGCTCTCAAACATTAAACCAACAAGTCACCATAAAAGAGGAAAGACAGGTGGACTGCGTGGTGGACCACTTCACAAGAGTGATACAACAAGCTGCATGGAACTCAACACCGGAGGCAACAAGAGAAGATCTTCGTGAAGAAGCGTGTCCTATGCTCGTCAAAGAATTTATTCTAAATAAACGAAGACTGCGGAAAAAGTAGCAAACAACCCTACACCCTGCAGAGAAAACAAGGTACAACCGTGCCACTAGAGAATTAAAAAGCACCTTATACGAACTTAAGAATACAGAAATAAAACGTCACCTACAAGACTTATCTGCTACAAAAAATACTGACTATTCGCTGTGGAAGACCACAAAGAAGCTCACAAGTACATAACCCACCTATCAGAGCAGAAAACGGAGATTGGGCCAGAAATAGTGAAGAAAAAGCAGAGGTTTTCGCTAAACCCCTGGAAAAAATATTCTCACCATTGCCACGAGTATGTAATATAGCCGAGGAGGAACCAGTCCATGTGCTTCTCAACTCACCATGTAGGTTTGAGTCACCAATCAATAAAATTAAGAAAAAAGAAGTACGCAGACTCATCCATCATGAATTATCTCCAAAGAAGGCGCCCGGATTTAACCTGGTTACGGGCAAAGTACCAAAGGAACTATCTGACGACAGATATAGAATGCTGACTGTAATATTCAATGCCATAATAAGATTGGGCTACTTTTCCTCTCCAATGGAAAATCTCACAAATAATTTTGATCTCTAAACCAGGAAAGGATGGGAATATCGCCTCCTCATATAGACCCATTAGCTTATTGCCACTGATGTCTAAAGTATTCGAAAAGCTCCTATTAACAAAACTGCGCCCCATATTAAATGAAGGGGGAATTATACCAAATCACCAGTTCGGTTTCAGACAGGCACTCAACATTCGAACAAGTGTACAGAATTGCAAAACAGGTTTAAAGGTTGGTAATTTAATGATAGAGTAGGCAGATAAAAATTTTATTTTATTGACATCCAAAATTTGGTAAGATCTATCCTAGTGTACTGACGAAAAATAAATTCGAAACCGCTATAGAAAGTAAATAACATGTGAAAAGTGTTCTTATATTAATTTAATCTACTATTTATAAATGTGTTGAAATAAAACGATTTTGGTGTGTAACTATGTAATAATAAAAAAAATGTTTAAAAACATGAATATTATTATCTGGATTATAATATAAAACTTACAATGTAATAAGCAAATACTTACTTACTGATTAAAATTAAATTACGAAGCTTTCAACTTAATTACAACTTCTTTAGTAAATAAATATTTTCTAAATATTATAAGGAATAATGAATACACTAAATATGTAATAACTATAATTGAAACAATAAAAATAGTTGCAATGTCGATAAGATAATATTGAATCCATGTTAAATCTGTAGCAGAACTTTTTAAGTGTAAAGCTCCTTTATGTCGAATTACATATTCTATCCAATATACTGCAGTTTTCGATGGAGATAAGGGCCTGTCTTTGAACAATACTGAAAGATGCTTCGCATTTTTATCATATCTGTAATATTAAATGGTATAATGAGTGTAAATGTACAAAATACTGATTGGATGAATATTTGAAATACGGAATGTGAGAAAATTTTCAAACCTTCACAATGAAATTCAACCAAAAATTAAAAGGTAAAATGTTGAGGTGTTGATATTCTAAGAAAGTTATTGGAACGAAAAATGTTAACGACAATAACGGATGTAGAAGAACTCACCTTAATGACGCTGTAATAAGAATACGAAGTTTAGACTACATCGAAAAATAAAAAATTGAAGAAACAACCAATAGAGGAACACCAAAGTCTCGTTAAATAGAAAAGGCGGAAAAATAGAATGGAAGAGGAGGGCGAAAATTAAGGGAAAATGAGGAGAGATAGTAGAGGTAGATGTTTTCTATAATATTATTTGATAAATTAAATATTATTTACTTAGGGTTTTCCATCAATTGAGTTATTAAATGTATCATTGCACTTTTGGATATATTGTCATATCTTAATACTAACGCAACTCCTTTATTTTCGAGTGATTTAATATTCTGTAACTGATCACTAAAAATTGGAATTCCCAGAACTGGAACTCCACAGTACACTGCTTCTTGTGTTCCCGAAATACCTCCATGACTGATGAATAATTTAACATTTGGGTGACCTGCAGATTGGAAATATATATAAGCAAAATTTTTCAGGCAATGTGGTGATGGTTTTGACTTACATAAGAGATCCAGTTGGGGCATCCATGTTTCAAAGTAAATATTATCGGGAATGTTTAAATCGCTAGGAAAGTTTCCTTTTTTTCCTTTCCATAACATTTTATATGGCATTTGTCGAAAGGTTTCGTAAAGTTCTATTAATTTTGATTTAGGAAACGTTTCTGGTAATACTATTGTACCCATATTGAAGTAAATTATGCCTTTAAGTGGATGCTCTACTTGTACTAATTTATTGAAGTGCTGAAAAAATTTCAATTTAGTTCAAAAAGTTATATATGTACGTAGTCTATAGTTATAAACATTATTCAACCACCCGAATCATCGTAAGTGAACAATTAATAATCGTTCAAAAATTAAGAAGAAAATTGTCAAAGTAACTTACACATCCTAGGACGAGTAATATAGAATTCGTCCTTTTTAGTTAAATAAAATATGTTATGTGCATATTAGTAATTTGTTCAATAATTTTTTGATAGTTTATCATACGTATTTTTTTAGCCTTGAATATTTAGGAACCTCGACTACGGCCCGATTTTTCAAACTGCATTATCGGCCACAAAATTTCGCTTACGGTTTGAGTTTATAATTTTAGTTCAAAGAGAGAGATATATCATGAGATATATACTAACAAAAATAATATGTTATTCATAAAGTGGTAGGTATTAGCAATTGATAAAAATAAATACTAAAAACTTTCTTACATCTGATAGCGGCTGTATAGGACCAATATGTAGTCCAGCAATTTCAATTAAGTTTGGTACCGTTGGTCTAGGATAGGAAGTAGTAAAATGATTATAGCTTAATATTAGATTTGTCTGTTTAGCTATCTCTTGCATGTCCGGTAATTTATTTCCAAAAAATCTGCGTGCAATGGTATTTAAGTTTTCCTGATATTTCCAATACCTACGTGTACAAAATTAGTAATATAAATGGAAACTTGAGAAAATTAATTTTTATTTACTTCCACTTGGCTGTAATTATTTCTTTAGTGTTCATAAGTCGTTCATAAAAATTCATTTTATTAGTAAACGTTGAAAAACAATTAGGAATATAAGACGGGTTATCAGGATTTCCAATGCGTGTTGCGCCCCATGGAAAATCAACATTTGATATGCTAACGACTGGAATATTGAAAATATGTTTAAATCCTAGAAAACAATCCGCTCCCCACAGTTGTGTGATTAGTAAATCATATTTAACCTGAGTTAATTTTAAATTTTGAAGAACCGTAGTATTAAAAAGTATGTTGCATACTTTTAATCCTAAATCATCAATTATTGCTGGGATTAGATCAGATGTATCTACATAATTTGAGAGAATGTAGTCGATATTTAAGTTGCCAGTAATAATAGGTACAGTTCCATTGACGCTTAGATCGTTATATCTAAAATAATATAAAAGTTTAATATAATGGCAACTTCCGTCTGACTACATCTGACAACCGAGAAACTGGGAGATGTTTTATAATTGGCTATAAATATCTACATTTTATAAAACATCTCATAACATTTTGGACACACCCATTATAGCACTACAATATAATAGCACTACAGTGTCTTGTAAGTAATAAATAACAACATTATATTATTTTAATTTTAAACATTATTATATTATTTTCAAAAATTGAATTAACAAAATAAAATGATTAACAGAAAAACGTATGATAATAATAGAACTGCAATTAGCAATGTGAGCGCCCACATGCAAATCATTTCAGTATCTATAAAGATCGTGGTTGGAATGCAAGCATTTATTTCAACTTGAAGTGTAATACAATACAAAATAAAATTTAATTACAAAGTACACTTAAAAGTTACTTGTAACCTGTTATAACATGAACATAAAAAATTACTATAGTGGTATTTTCTCTGCATGTTATAACAAGTTACATAATAGTTCTCTGCGATAAATCCCCGAGAAAGTATCGTTTCCTTTAGTCCTGGAGAAAAAGTAATTTTCAAGGTAATGTACACACCGAAGAACCTCAAGGGTGATTAAATTAAATCCCATGTTAATTGAAATGTTTGCTTCTATGTCAAAATAAAATTGTCCAAGTTTTGAAATTATCAATGCGTTTTTTTAACAAATCAAAATGACGCCTCTCGTTGGATCACCCTTTACAGACAGTATTGATTTTTGAAATTAAATAACTAAAATTTAAATTAAAAATGAATTGACTTGTTTAATAATGATGCAGTTTATACCCCATACTCCACACTATACCATCCTGGTATATCTTATAAAGGTTGGAAATTAACCACAAAATACTAGTATTATTTTATTGTCACTTACCGTGGAATAGGATTTTCTTGAGGAAAGTGACTTACAACATCTACTGTGTGACCCTCGTTTACTAGTTCTTTCATAAGTTTTTCAAATATAAACATATGACTTTTGCCAGGAAATGGAAATATGGCAAGAATTCGAGAAGCCTCAATATTGTGCAGAAATGCGGTGAAAACCATCACACGAATCAATAATTTCATTGTCCTATCAAAATAATTTACAATATTTTAATTATTAGTATATTATTATATTTTTATTAAAATTGGATCGAGATGCAAACCGGTATGGAAATTAAATGTACAAATTTGTGGAAGTTAGTGGATGTTTGTGGAAGTTAGTGGAATTTATGGAAGTTAGGAGAATTCCTGTCGAAGTAATTGAAAATTGCCTTTAATATTTACAATTAAGACAGTAATATATTAATAATAATTATTATTAAAGTAGGAACAAAACTGTTGTGGCCCAAGTGTTTAAGTACTTGACTAGTATATAAACTAACCAATTGGTTGGCAATTTTAGTAGCAAACAATAATCGAGTAAAATCAAGATCAAGATTAATAACAAGGTATTGAGATGTTTTCCTCAGTTTTAATGTTTACGATGCAATGTTGACGGTTATAATAATAAAATTTTCATACAATACTCGTATACTACAAATTTTTTTTGTCCATTTAAATAAAAAAGGAGAGAAAATAAAAATTGTGATTTATCAATCTTGTGTAAAACACAAGGTTAATACAACACTTTTGGTTGATTAATCATAATTTTTTTAAAGAATTATAATAAACCTAATTTCGTACGTTGTATAATAATTAGGTTTTTAAAACATTCTCAATTTTTCTTAAGCATGTAAGTTTATAAGTCATCACCTTATCAACACGATCACTATCGTGATTGTTAAGTTTGATAGCACTTTGTTTTTCATTGGCAATATTTTGCGGTATTGTGGTTAGTATCTACATGGATGTGTCAGGGTAAATTAAAAGATTTTTTTCCCACCTTTGAACAACATTTTTTTTTATTTATGTTCAAAAAAAATCCACGAAATGAATATAGTGCAAGATGTAAGAATTAACACTGAAGCGTCTGAGCATCCGAAGTTTAAACCGTCCCACTTTCAAATACTTTTTGATATCGTGGTCTACAAAGGTAAATTTTGTTTATAAAAATTAAAACTGTTTTATGAAGCATCAATTTACACCAACAATAAATTTATTATTTGGAAGTCTATTATGTAAATATTGTTTATGTAATAAATGTTATATTGTTATATCATAAATGTTTTGAATACGTAAAAAGGCAAAATAACGCGTAATTACATTTTAATAATAATTTATTGTTATTATGTAACACCACAAGTACATATAGATTTAATAAAGCGATTTCCAGATAATAATAATAATATAAACATCAATTATTTTATATTATTATAAACATAATATTATCTATCCTGACACTGAAGTATCGATAATTTGGTAAGTTTCAGTCCATCTTTTTAAAAAATCAAAAAAAAAATATTTACTTAAAAAGCTACTAATTGAGGCAAAAACTAAATTATAAAAAAGACAAAACTTCGGAAAACAAAATCCTGTAATTATGTTAATAAAAAAAAATTTTATCTTACTGTTTGAACGATGTAGTGGAAGGTTTTGGACAAAACCACGACGTGATACTCATGCTAAAAGTTGTTTCAGAACTGAGAGCATCTTGTACATATACTGCCGATTTTATGGGCCTGTTACTTTGCCCTCCCCGTCAGTTGATATTTTTTCTCAAAAAGCTAACTCACGATTCCTTAAAGCTAGCACCGGATAGCACCCAAATATTACAGTTTGTAGCCTCCAGGTTTGTCCACAACTGACGCTACTTAACACGATTTTAATTTTACCGTAAGTAATAATAAATTATTAATATAAAATTTGCGAATACACTAAAGCTATTACAAAAATTCTAAGCACAACAGGGTTGTTTTTAAAGAGGGATGAAAAATAAATTATGTTAAAAAAATTTCAATATTTGTAAAAAATATAATAATATTAACCTTGCGAATACACCATAATAGTGAGATTTATTTACGATTTATTTATTCAATTAACGGATGTAGAGGTGATTTCTTTTGTCTATAGCCCTACAATGCGCGAAGGAGGAGCCAAGAGGGCGAAATACATACATATAAAATGCTACGTAAAAACATTAGCTTGGCGCGAAAATTTAAAAAATATAAATAAGGCTAAAATAGCCTTAAAGAAGGCTGATTGTTATTTATATTATGAAACAATACTAATACCATTTCATAATAATAAAACGCGAAATTTGTGTAATTGTCAAAACGAAATCAAACATTCAACGAATGTTTTCTAGTTGGGCTTTTTAGTATTTGGACGCGTTTTCGTTATTGCGCTGATGTTTGTATAAGTTTTGAGCTTTGGTACGAACTCTACCTCTTTACAAAAATACATACTAAAACAACAATAAAAAATATATACAATAAACACATAAGTAATTAACAAATCAAATAATAACCATTAACCACGTGCTGTTTACACAAAAACTAAAAGCTATAAAACAACATTAAGGTAATAATGATATAAAACAACAATAATAAAGACAAACACTAAAACATCAACCACAAGCTCCTCTTGAATCCTGAAACCGATGGATTAAACAAATTGAAGTTAGGGTCCACACTTGCAGTATTGGCCAATTCGGCCATCCTGACCACTGGACTATGGCGACCATAATTAGTAGAGTGATGACCCATTTGAAATATCCATGCAGACCTTGTGAATCTAACCGGACTCCTAAAACAGAAAAGCTTGCGCTTGCGAGAGTGGAAACAATCAATTTTGTCTAAAAATTTTCAAACTTTTCAAATATATAAATGTCTCCCACCTCGCTAAATGAAATGTTTTAATTATATTCTTGACAAATTTTACGTTTGAGTTCCATTAGAGGGTCAATAAATTTTTATTCTTTATGTTGGAGTACAGTTAGTTATCTGGAGCTATAAGTGGACATGAGTAGATAAACGAAACAAAGATTAGTAGTTACCTTGAAAAAAGTTTTAAAAAGGGAGTTAGAACCTGCTTTGTTTCTCTACTGAGGTGAAAAGATCGGTCCTTAGCAAAACACAATACTATACATTTTTAAACACCAGGTAAAGAGTTAGAAACCAGGTAACGAGGTTGAAATAAATGCAAGAATAGCGGTGGGAACAAAAAACGCCATTGAGATCAAAGCATTGTTGAGTGCTAAGTGTTTTTCTCGATCACTAAAGTTGAGATTATATAAGACTGAGATTATTGTAAGACTTGCACACTGAGATAACAGGAACAGGTGATACTGGGGATATGGGAAAGGAAGATTTTGAGAAGGTCAAGATCTTTTGAGAAGATCAAAAATCCTGCCAACTAAAAAATGCTACTATTACAGTGATTCATTACATCTTTTTATCAGATGGACCTTTAAAATAAAGTGCACTTAAATTTCGCAGTATTAGTATAATAATTATATTCCATCATCCTAAAACAATCAGACCTGCAGAAACTAAGAGTTATTAGTTTAATATTGTGCATTAATGTAAAATAATGTAAAATTTTATAGCTGTCAACTAATTAAATGAGAACACTGTTCATATTGCTGTGTTTTTTTTGTAAATTTTATAAAAAACTGTAATAATTTTGGTACGCCTATGTTTTGCAAATATTTGAAAAACTGATGGCATTATAATCACTTAGATCTGGAGATTTGAGCTGGCAAGTCTATGTTTTTGATAACAATTTTAAATTTATAGAATGTAACATAATTAAAAATAAAAGGTAAAATTAATGTGGAGTTATAATAATAAAAAATGAAAATTAAATAAGTTAAGTGGTAAATAATTAATTTAATTATTTTAAAAGTTAATAAATTTAAAAGTTTTGAATATTCATATTAAAATTATAAAATTTTACATAGAAAGTTAATTAAAAAGATAATTTATAGCCAATTTCAAGAAAGGCCACTTTAAATAATAATCGCAGCCACAGATGTCTGTGAGAGAGAAACAAACAATATTTGGAAGACTTAAAGAATACAGGCACGATATTTTCTCGCAATTTATAGCACCCCCCCCCCCCATTTGTTCAGAAATAAAACAGCAATATATTACCGTCAACTATACAAAAATAATACTACTTGATTTATATAGCGGGGAAAAAACATAACGGCACTTTCTCTACCTCGACTAGCTCAGAAAAGGAGACTCTTATTGTGGGCATAATTTGGGTTCGATCGAAATTCAAGAACATACTCTACTGTAATCAATAATTTGTAAATTATACCAAAGGAAAATAATGTAAATAGCATCTACCTGAAACTTACCCGTACCTTGGAATGCTGTATAAACTTAAAACAATTAAACCAAATAAAATTTCTCCAGCTACAACCTGTTTCTTTATTCATTTACAAAAATCCTTGCGAAACAGAATTATCAATTATAAATTTTAACAAATTAGGTGTACATAGAAATTATAATGAAAACCTAATCTAAAACCCCAAATATTTATCGCACTTGTTTAATTATGAATAATGTCTACGATCGCTTTTTGTATACCGTGCACAAAAAATACAGTCTTACCACTAATATTTTCCAACGTCGCAATAAATTTGCTATTCTTCCGCTTGTATGTCAGTTGCTTACGTCGACCAAACTTCGCCTCCATTCGGTTGATCCATTTAACATTCGAACCAACCACAGAAAATAACCAATCAGTAGTTCGTCACTACGTATTCCAAAAAATTTACAAACAATTGCGGTACTCAAAATTTTCTTATATTATTTAATAACTACTTGACGTTTGAAAAATACGTGCTTTCTAGTTGCTAGTTCCGGTTAGAATCCTCCTTTCTTGCTCGTCCCTCCTGAATCTTTATCTCTCTTCTCCTCCAATTACTGTGGAGACGGCGTAATTGTAAATTTTCAAACTCGTTAAATTCAAATTTTGTTGTCCAACTTAACTGTTGATCCATTTACTATTTGATTTTCAAACACTTCCGAATTCACTATCTTTAAACGTACAATAATTATACAAGGATCACTTTTAATTTGATACACCCGCCTACCTAATTATGTTACATTTGACCAAATAAAATAACTTCATAATACTGTTTCTAATAATTACATATTGCAGAAACAGATCACATGGTTTAATAAAAACAGCTCATTTTTAAACTTTCAAGGCACTCGTCAAGTTCAAGGTAGAATCTCGTCAACAAATTTAATATTGAACTTTCTTAAATTTTATTTTTCAGTAGATGTACTACATTTGAATCGATTAGCCCAAGTCTGAATTTTTTAATTGAGAATTGGGAAAAGAATTGAGTCTTTGAGCTTGGTGCCTAAAATCTTGCGCAAAATCATCTGTGTATTTGTTCCATAAATCCGAGAGATTACCTACATAACAGGTTTTGAGTAATATCGCAAATAAATCTCTTGGATGCTTTGGGAATTGGTACACGGCTGCTTCCTCCAAATACTGGCGTCTTATTGATTAACAACTTGTAGCATTCGAAATTTGTAACATGCCTCTCTAAATAATACCATCAAGTAGTGTTCTAAGTCTTTAAAAGATTTCGGAGGATCCTAAACTTCTTGCAGCAACATACTTAAAAAGAAGAGAGAATGGAAATTTCGGTATCATCGTTCATGCGTATCCTGTAGTCTCCCTTTCCGAATTTCTACCTGAAAATTTTCGCTCCATTTGTACAGGTCCGCAGGATACTACAGAATAACTGTGCAAAATTTGGTTCGCATCAGTCAAAGGTATAACGAACAAACGAACAATCTCTTTTCTATATTATGATAGATATGTACATACATTATAATATTATGGAATATAAAAAATACGTATCCACTTGCTTTACTTCGATTTTAACTTTTTTACAGTTGAATTTTTGTATAAACTTTTTTTAAAATTATATGATAATACACGATAAGTTACATAAATGACTATTAATGGAAACATAATAAACACACTCGCAATATCGAATAAATAATATTGATACCATGATAAGTTAGAACCTGAAGATCGTAAATGTAACGCCCCGTTATGTCGAATTACATACTCAATCCAATATATTGCAGTTTTTATTGGAGTTAACGGCCTATCTTTAAACGTTACTGATAGTTGCTTTGATTTCTCCATAAAGCTGAAAATTAACAGAAAATATTTAGATACAAAAATATTACATGAATTCTTTACTTACTTTGAATTCTCTAATTTTGAGTAACTAACTTCTGGAATATATCTTTAGTTATGCTGGCGTATTCCATCAATAACGCCACACCTTTCTTTTCCAAAGATCTTAAATTCAATCTTTGATCACCATACTGTGGAATTCCTATAATAGGAACCCCGCAATATACTGCTTCCTGTACACCCATATTGCCTCCATGGCTTATAAATAATTTTATGTTTGGATGACCTAAAAGTTTAAAATATGCATAATCAACATTTGAACTACTCTCAATATTGTATTTACACAGTATGTCAAGTTGTGGTACCCAAGATTCAAAATAAACATTGGTGGGAATATTTAGACCGATTGGCATATTTTCCTTTTTTGATTTCCACAGCACTTTATATGGCAATTCAGCAAATGTGTCAAGAAGAGCTTCTAATTTTGGTTTATCGAAAGATTCTGATAGCACAAGTGAACCCATATTGAAATATATTACACCTTTGAATAACTCTTCAACCTTAAGTATTTCATCGAAGTGCTAAAAGATTCTAAATTAAATATATCATTTGTTTAGTTGAAAATAATTCAAAACTAATCACGGAGATGGAGCACCATAAGATTGTTTCACTTTTACCAACTTAATAAAAAGAGAATATGAGATTTGGAGTGAGTTTAAAGGATGCATTTTTCATGTATATTCATGTTGCATGAATATACATGTTAATGAATATTCAGCTTGCATTCTTAAGGTAGCCACTCATGTTCCAACGCCGCAGTACGATTTTGTCGTATGCGATTGCAGTACAATTTTGTTGGAAATCGGATGGGACCACACATGTTACGATTGTGCAGTACAAGTTGTACTTCCAAACGATAAATATGTCGGATGAAAATATTTATACTGTTAGGGACTATTGCGCTTTGTATAACAGAACATAAACGAAAGAAAAACAAAAAACGTAGAAGGTGATGCAAAAAGTGGTTATTGATCCATTCCAATATTTCTAGCTGTTTTATCGTGATATAATGGCGATTTTATTTTCAAAAGACCCTCTTGTTCTTTATATAGGTCGAAACCCTCTCTTAAAAACGTTTCTCTGTAAGCCATTTTCACACTTTGCTGTAAAATTTTTTACTTTTACAGTATCGAAATCGTACAACGCAGTTGCAAACCACCATACACGGTCAAATAAATAACCAAACCAACAATGTTGTACTGCAGCAGACTGACCGGCTTGTCTGCGATCCGATCCGACCAAGTTGGTCGTACTGCTGAAATACACGATCAAATTCCATTCGATTTCGTTGCATCCAACAGAATCGTACTGCGGCGTTGGAACGTGAGTGGCGGTCTATATAATTTCTAATGATACTTTTCTTACATTTGTAAGTGGTTTAGGGGAACCGATGTGTACACCACCAATTTCAATAAAATTTGGAACCGTTGGTCTAGCATAACTAGTGATAAAATGGCTGTTGACTAAAATTAAATTTGTCTCTTTTGCCAATATCCGCAAGTCCGGTAAGTTTTTTCCGAAAAAACTTCTAGCAATTTGATTAGTTTTTTCTTGGACTTGGAAATACCTAAAAAGTAGATTTAAAGTTATTCCAGTAATGATTACTTCGCTAATTTACTTGTATTTTCCAATAATAATTTGTATAGTGTTCATAATTCGTTCTAATAAATTCATTTCATTTGTAAATCGGGAGAATAAATTTGGTATGTATGACGGATTTTCTAGATTGCCAATTCGCATTCCTCCCCATGGTAAATCTACACATGTAATTAAACTAACCATTGGTACGTTAAAAATGTGTTTAAAACCTAAGAAGCATTCATCGCCAAATATTTCTGTTATTATTAGATCATATTTTACTTTTGTTGATTTTAATTGTTGAAGTGTGGAGGTATTAAGGAGTTTTTTGCAAATTTGATTCCCTAAATCATTTAAAATACCATCCATTTGCGCAATGGCACCACGTAACTTCGATTGAATTGTTTTCATGTCAAAAGTATTGATTATAAAAGGTATTGTTCCTTTGACGCTTATATCATATTATACCTAAAACATTAAACATTATCAACTCCATGTGCTAAACCACAAGTCGGTAGTATTTACATACCTACTTACTGGAAACACTAAATATGTTTTCTAATAATGAAGTTAATTCTTTTAAATGTAGCAAAGTTAATGAGAATTTACTAGAAATCAATAAAATTATAAAATATAATTTTGTTGTGAAGTCCAAGTAGCTTCAAGTCTCTAGTAATTATATAATTGAAGGGCCTAGTGGAAAAAGTAGTTAAGTCACTTTTTTTTCAACTTGTTGATTTTTATACTAATTTGTAGAGAATAAATGCCGCAATGTGAAAATGTGCTCAACTACTTTTTCCACTAGGCCCTTCAATTTAAATTTTTGAATTTGTAAGAATAATGATTGTGAAGAGACCAATGGCATAAAAACATGACTGACGTCGAAACGCTTCATAAATTATTGATACATTGAATTTATAACAAACTTTACATTGCATCTGGTGCTTTAGGTGGCTTTATAATTTTGTGTTTTTATGATGGATCATGTGCAGAAATTGAACTATTATCTAATCATGATATATCAGCCTGACTGATCGTCTAAACTTTATAATTACGCATTTATTTAAATAAAAATGTGTAAAATTAATTTATCTTCTGCCGGGCGAAAACGCATACTTTTCGAACACATTTACGTTGGGGAACGGCCTACTTTATCGCATTAGTGCGGAAAGTTGGCCGTTCCCTAACGCAAATGTTCTTGAAAAGTTGGTTTCGCACGGTAGTGGATACAATTTTTTTCATTCAGGTAACTTTATTAAGAGCTAATTTATCAATCTCCAGTTCAAGTTCTAGTTACTTATCTGACAGATAAGTGAGTTTTGGCGTCGTTCAATTGGACTAAAATACGTCACATGGTAGATTTATCTGACAGATAAATTTAACTGGTGATTGATAAACTGGCCCTAAAGCCTCACTAGCAAGTTTGCTTGCCCATAAATTAGACTCGTCCAATGAAGTCCTACTTTATAATAGATACATACATAAATAGATATTAGATACTGCCATGTATCGCTACTGTTTACTCAAAATTTTTGACTTATATAGCGGGGATGCAATGGCACTTAATTAAATAACGCACCGACCAGCAATGCATGAGAACTCTGTAATTTTGGGTCTGATCGAAAAACTCATATACGTCACCTTAATTGTGATCTTTCTTATAAAGATTATTCAAATAAATTGGAAAGTTGTATCTGTTTCTTCGTCGATCTATTACTGCTATTAAAATGAAATGAAACGCAAACGTTATCAAAACGAAAAACAATGGAATTTATTCAACATGATAAAAATTTTAAACAAAATATTGGTTTTCTCATATTCAAACAAATTAAATTTTACAAAGTGAAATATCTGTATCAAAATCCCCCCAAATGTTTATGCGCGCCCGAATTTTTAAAAAGAAAACGATTTGTCTATTATCAAAAAGCAAGTGCGTCACTAAAAAGCTCTTACCGAAGTATAATGTTTTTACGAAGTTTTCCGATGCGTCCGGTATCGTGTGGAGCATAGAAGCGTGAAGATTATCGTTGGCAAACAGCTTCCGATCTCGTACCAAACAAAAACAGGCAGGAATGACCAATGAACAAGTATCCTCTTCCGAATCGTGCAAACAATGACAGGTTAGTAATTCGAATGATTTCCTCCAATAAATTCTATTCTCATATCCATAAAATATAACCATCAAAATATTTCCAAGTACTTATTTTCAAAAACTTATTTCCAATAACTTATATCCAAGAAAATTAATATCCAAAAATTTATTTTCAATAACTTATTTCCAATGACTTATATCCAAGAAAATTAATATCCAAAAATTTATTTTCAAAAACTTATTTTCAAAATACTAATAACCCGTCTTAACACTTTGACGGCCCGCTTTCCAGTCCATCGCTCCCCGTTCTCCTTATCCAAAATCCCACCAAAAATCCTCACTCGCGCACTCGCAAATTTCAAAATCGTCACTTCTTTTATTTACAAAATCCTACATTAACAAATAAACAAAATTAATTCTAATTTGTTTCCTATATTTTTATTGAACCAAACAACCAACAATATTTTGTCTTTTACAACTTCATTCTATCTTTCGGATCTTAATAGCGTTTGCATCTTTATGGATAATTGATGTAAAAGCAGTTTAACCAATCTTTCTATCAAGGAAAACTCAGATACAACTAAATAATAACCTGTTATAGTCTTATTAAATTAATTGAAATTATGAGTGTTTCTATTATTTGACCCAATTACGACATACTACCCCCTATGGTCAACAGAACACGACAATACATATAATATGTAAACTTAGGTGCTTTATATTTACTTTTGATAAGTAGTGTCTATGCTCTCTTAGAAAATTTTTATTATTAATGTTCATTACCAAATCATTGATCAATTGATTATTCATTATGCGGCGGTTATATCTTACCTTGGTATGGAATTTTCTTGTGGAAAGTGACTTACAACATCAACTGTGCGACCCGCTTCTGCGAGAGCTTTCATTATTTTTTCGGGCATTGCCATGTGACTTTCACTGGGTAACGGAAAATATCCCAAAATACGATAACATTCACATACTTGATTATAATATAAAGTAAATATAAGAAAATGAAGAAGTCTCATTGTTCTAAAAAAAGCACAATAATATTAATACTCATACTTCCCAATAGTATAATTTAACTAATATTAATTATAGTATTACTAATTATTGTTTACAAAATTATTATAGTTTTAGTAGTTTCTTTATTGTTCTGTATTGTACAATCATTCGAAAAATAGAGATTGTGATGGATTAATAGATCCTATAAGCTGAAAATGATAATTTACAAAAAATATCTGTATTTTTGTGTGCGTGGTCAAATTTTGTCTTCGATTTACTACCTCAGAAAGTCACCTTTTTGGCTTACTTAATCTTTCAAAAGATTAAGGTATGGTAAATATTGTATTTGTATTTTAATAAAATGCAGATTTTATTAATAAAATACACATCCGAAGATAGCAGTAAACATTCTCTAAAGTATATTATGTGATAGTAAAAAAATAATTTCGTTTAATTAACTATTAGTTAATTTTTAAAATTTAATTTAATATTAATTCCCAACAGTTAAAATATAAAATAATTAAATTATTTTCAAAAACCTTAGTTCCAATTTTGATTTTGAAAATATCGCATTATTCTTTATGGAATTAAATAAAACCAAAAATACAAAATAGTTTAGTATAATATTATGTAGTACTTACTATTTACTAAGTAATAAAATGCAAACAGGTACAAGATTAACGTAACATAATACCTCCTTTAAATAGGAGGTACTACCACTACTCCTTTAAATAGTATTGCATTTTAATATTTTATTAATGTTAAGCAATACATAAATTCCTTCGGTTTGTCTATGTAAATAATTTCAATAATTTACAGTATTTACATATGCATGTTTTCATTCAAATATCTTTTTTAACTGCAATGTTTACAATTGTAAACAGTTATACAGAGTATCTTAACACACAGGTCACACAAATACTAAAGTTCCAATATTGATTCAACCCATCACATACAATATAGTTCACATTCAAAACAATACGTTTTAGGGTTTTCAGGTGCACTTAAATTTTAGACCCTGAAACAATTTGCAGAAACTTATGATTCAATCAATGATTAATTTTTCAAACCAAATTTGAATGTTTTGAAATTTATTAGCGCAAATAGTTAAAAGCAATGTTTAACCTACTATGCAGGAACGATCCCTTATTTTTCTGTAATATTCTTAGGGCCAATATTACCCGATCAAGTTTTCACTTGTTAATTCAAGCGAATTGAACTTCAATTTTTTAAGAACATCTGACGGCGTATTTAAATATCTTTTGCTATCACTTTTGTACATCGTCAAGGATAAAGATGGAGTGTTACAGGTGATGGTGGACCAAGTTAGCGTATAATCGATTTGTATTTTGTAGCTTTGTTTCGCATGACTTCGGACACGAAGAATCACACATCATAATGAAGACCTTGTTGAGATGTAGGTAAAAATAGGAACACGTTTATTCATTGTGGGTAAGTTGCATTTACAATTTTGTTTGCATTTCTGACTATGGGAATATTATCTGTAACTATTTTTTTGTTCAAATGTTTCAACGCTGATTTGCGCCCTGATAAGTTCTTTACAAACAACGGTAACGGCTCTACCACTGCGGTACGGAAAGCAACGGGAAACTACCGTACTATTTACATCCCTAGTATTCAATTCAGCATGGCAAGTAAAATTAAAAATGGCCCCGAGTACCGGCGTCACTTAAATGGGACAGGGGTGCGAAGAATATCCGGGCTTGACATGATGAACGAAGATACTGAAGATGATGGATTGTTGGGGAATGCAGACAGACCTCAATATCCCCTCCGGATGAAAATCGGAACTTGGAATGTAAGAACACTTTATGAGGCGGGGAGAATAGACAACATGGCAAATGAGATGAAAAGGCTCAAGATACAGATTATGGGTGTCTCTGAGACGCGATGACCCGGAAGTGGAAAGATCCATCTAGAAAACGGCACATTTTACTATTCCGGAAGTACAGACAAGAACCACCGTCATGGCGTCGGTATACTGATAGTAGCGGAAATGAATAAATACGTCACAAACTTCATACCATTAACGGAAAGGGCTATGCTAATACAGATACGAGGCAAGTCAATAAATATGAATATTATACAAGTATATGCACCAACTGCAGATAAGGGAGATCAAGAGATCGAGGAATTTTATTCAAACCTGAACACCTTGATTGGAACAACTAAAAATCAAGACTGCAATATAATCATGGGCGACTTCAATGCAAAGGTTGGCAGGGGAAGATTTCAGGACATCGTAGGTGAACATGGACTTGGACAAAGAAACGATCGCGGTGATCGCCTACTACAGATGTGCACAGAAGAAAATCTTGTAATTATGAATACGTGGTTCAAACTTCCACCTCGCAGACTTTATACTTGGAAGTCACCGCAAGATGCAAAGAATTACATTGTGAGGAACCAGATTGATTACATTATGGTGAATAAAAGATTTAGAAGTAGTTTTCTTCAAGTAAAGACATATCCTGGGGCGGATATTTCAAGTGATCATAACCCGATAGTTCCCAAATTAAAACTCAAACTCAAGAGAATACCACAAAGGAAACAACATAAAAGAGCTAACATGGAGCTCTTGAAAGAGGAAGACACCAAACTTGCAGTACAAGAAGAATTAAACAACAAATTTCGCGATTTGAAAAAGAATGCAAAGGTACATACTACGAAAGATACGAATAGCGTTGAAGAGGTGGAATCAAAGTGGACGGAAATGAAAAGTATTTTGACTACAACCACGAGCAACCATCTAAAATCAAGAAAAATCACTAAAAAAACAGCACTGGATGACGGATCATATATTGGATTTGATGGAAAAGCGAAGACTTGCCAAGAACAGACACGTAGAAGAATACAGAAGAATAAATAGGATGATTGAAAGAAATATACGGGAAGCAAAGGAGCAATGGATGAGAAATCAGTGTATCGAAATGGAGAACCTACAAGCAAAACATGACACGTTTAATTTTTACAAAAAAATAAAAGAGGTAACAGGGTTAAACAGGAAACCAAGTCAGCCAATGATAACAAACGAACTACACCAAATTGTACTAGAACCACAAGAAAGACAGGCCATATGGGAGAAATACGTTGAAGAGTTATTTTATGACGACCGACCAGATTTGGAAAGAGATGAACACATCAACAACGATCTCCCTATATTAAAGAGTGAAGTTAAATACGCAATAAATAGAACAAAATCTGGAAAAGCTCCGGGACCTGATGAGATACATGCCGACTTGCTTAAGCTAATTGAAGAAGATAATCTCGAAGAACTAGTAGAATTGTACAACAAAATCTACGAAACCGCAACACTTCCTAGGGAATGGTTGAAATCTATATTCATCCCCATTCCCAAAAAACCAAATTCAAAGAAGTGCAAAGACTATAGATTGATTAGTTTGATGAGTCATATGCTTAAAATATTCCTAAAGATTATCCACAACCGCATTTTTAGAAGATGTGAGGAAATCGTCGATGACACGCAGTTTGGCTTCCGCAATGGACTGGGCACCAGAGAGGCCTTGTTTTCCATACAGGTTTTGGCACAGAACTATTTAGACCAGCGAAAGGATATATTTCTGTGTTTCATCGATTTCGAGAAAGCCTTTGACACTGTGAACCACGTTAAACTCATTCAACTTCTTCAACAAATAGGTGTCGAACGGAGAGATGTAAAGATCATTGAAAACTTGTACTGGTACCAGAAAGCAGAGATACTTCTGGACGAAAACGTAACAAGAAGGAAAGTTAAGGTGTGTCGAGGAGTCAGGCAGGGATGCGTAATGTCGCCACTGTTGTTCAACATATACTCCGAACAGATCTTCCGCGCCGCCCTATACAAGGCAACCGAAGGCATTAAAGTAAATGGCGTACTAATAAATAACATACGTTTTGCTGACGACACAATTCTGCTGGCGGACAACGAGAACGATCTACAAAACCTGCTCGAACGAATTAATCAGGAGAGCAAAGCTATTGGTATTAAAATCAATATAGATAAAACAAAGGTGATGGTAATAACAAAGAATCAACCTATACAAACACATATACGTTTAAATCAAAAAAGTATCGAGCAAGTAGAAAAATTCAAATACCTGGGCTGCATGCTAAACGAAAAACTAGATCCTGACCCAGAAATAAAAATAAGAATAGAGATTGCTAGAGCGGGTTTCATGAAGATGAAGACATTGTTATGTAATAAAGATCTACCTTTTGACCTGCGGTACAGATTCATGAAATGCTACGTGTGGCCCCTACTACTGTATGGTATGGAGGGGTGGACACTTAAGGTGGCAACCATGAACAAGATCGAGTCATTTGAGATGTGGACTCTGAGAAGAATGTTTAGGATACCATGGACTGACCGCGTGACAAACGAGGAGGTGCTTCGTCGAGCAGGTAGAGACAGAGAGTTGTTGCTTGGGATAAAGTGACGGAAAACATCATACCTTGGACATGTATTTCGACATGAGAGATATCATCAGCTCCGCCTCATCATGGAGGGAAAAATCGGGGGAAAGCGAGGTCTGGGAAGGAAGAAGATGTCATGGCTCCGAAACATCAGGAAATGGACCGAGATGGACTTTGAAACGTTGATTACAACGGCTAAAGATCGGGATGCTTTTGCTGAAGTTGTCGCCAACCTCCGATAGGAGAAAGGCACCTGAAGAAGAAGAAGAAGTTCTTTAGGTATGTTGGACTATTTTGTTGAGTGTGCTCCGTCAGAGCTCCCCAATTGTTAATAGCATTATGTTGAGTTACCTTATCAAGATAATTTTAGATTTCAAGTGGTGGTGTTGAAAGATTTGAGCGGGTTGATGATGTGTTTGCAAAATTTTGTGTATAATTTGGAAATGAATTTGTTTGTAATAATTTCTGATATGTCAAAAGGTGATATTTGGTGGAAATAACAATGGTTAGTGTAGGTATGACGGATGTTAGCATATTTATCGTGAAGAGTAAGACAATAAATGTTGCAGATACACGCACGCAAGCGAGTGATCCATCAATATCTGTGTCATTTCAAAAGAGGTATCAAAGGCACATCGGAACAAACGAACATCTTGTAGTGTGGGTAAATGCTGCGGGTGGTTGAGCCTTGGACGGCATTTCTGTACCCCGTGTCCCAAGTAAATGCTCACTGAAGGCGAATCACCCTTCCTGCGTAACTTAAAGGGAACTGGTATTATGCCATGCGGCTGTGCGAGACAGCCGCGTCTTTGGCACATTGATCTCATTTGGCTCATTGATCGAGAACCTCGTTCTCTTCGATACCACAATGAGCCTTTACCCAGACAAACTTGATGATCGTCTGACTCTTCAGCTTGAGAAGTGAACTATAGATGGAGTTGACCAAGGATACAGTGCTATTCCTATTAGCAATGGTAACAAGCGAGGAAAGGCTGTCAGAGAAGATGCACGCGGAGTGCAATCTAATGGGGGAGATCCAAGACAGGGCAGCGTCAATCACATATAGGTCGGCTTGAAACACGCTACAGGCACCGTTTAACTTGTACTTGTTGGTTTCTTGCCGAGCCTCATGGTATATAACGATTGCCGCGCCGACCTCCCCACCTTCCTGCTTGAACATCCCCGCTGGCGAAGTACGATTTTGTAAGACAACGTCTTCTGGAAGTCGATCGAAAGTACCATCCATTTTCACTTGCTCTACCCTTGCTAGCTCCTTTTTATCCTTAGCTCGATTGGTGTAAACTCAGCTAAGGCTAATGCAGATATTGCCGAGACCGTATAAAATGCTCGAGTGGCCATAATGGCGAACGCCTGTTCATTTCAGCACATAATACGATATGTACTTGTATCTAAGCACTCCACACCAAATAAGAGAACCGTAAGTAATGGTGGATTCGATGACCGCGTGGTAGATCGTCTCCACATTACGTAGATTGATACCCTACGTAGGCCGTATTAGGTTTAGGTTAGGTTTATGTGGGATAAAGATGTATAATTAATTGGAAGATAATAATAATTGTTTATTTATTAAATATAATTACATTAGTTAGAACGTACAAGATTACACAACCATTCGAGCCAAATGCTGGTATCGGACTGCCGTTACAAGCGCTCGGCCCCTAGCTACCTGCTAGCAAGGAAGCCCTCGACGTCCGGCCGTTCGGACCACCTGCTATTGACACACACACAGTTTATATTTGTTCACATTTATACATTCAATTTAGCTATCATTACATTATATTATTACAGCTATCATTACATTATATTATTACATTCCACATTCGGCCATTTCTGACAAACAAGTGCGGACCTCGGCACTTTCGCTTTCTTCAAAGGAACCTCCGTAATTCGTCACCCATGACTTCATGTAGTCTGCCGATGTTGACGTATTCTGTGGACCTTCGCACCGCCTTCCAACTTTACGGACTAGATACTGCAATGTTCTTTGCTTTGCTGAGTTGGAAAATCAAAGGAATGAACGAGTTTTAAGTTAAAATCTAAAAAAAAGTTGAATTATTGAGAGATCATGGCAATGCGATATAACGATTAATTTATTATAAAAAAAATTATAAAATTTATATCATATTAAAATTATTTGTGATGTGTTAGTTAAAATAAATTTAATATTAATCATAAATTATATTAGTAAATATTGTTATTAAAACTAGGTTAATTAGAATTAGTTGTGTTAAGCACACTAAAAAAAAGGTTTTCGTGATGACATTTGGTATAACAGCTTGGTGCGATAAATTAAAAGGACGATTATTCGCCTCAATTTAAACTTTAAAAGTGCATCGTGTCTCCAATTTACAGTTCGTTCCTAAAAAAAAACATTATTTAAATGAAGATTAAGTGTGGTAAAATTCATTAAAGTTACCGGCTAATGAAAACTTGCTACATCAAAAACAGACGCGTTGAAATTTCAACGAAAATTTATATCCTTGGTGCCGACATTGTTTACCTTAACAACGAAGAGAAAGATAAAAATAACCAAAGTCAATGGACGCACAAATTTGTGTTGTTCTAGAAAAGTTGTGAAAAATGTGTTTTTAAAACCCAAATAGGGTTAAGTAACGTGGATGTATTCTGGAAAAGGTTAAAATATATTGAAAATGTTAAAAAATATTAATACACTCACAAAAACTCAAATTATGGTATTGATGGCCGAGGAAATATTTGGATGATTGATGAAAATTAACTGGATAATCACAAAAAAGAAAACTGCAGCAAATTATAGGTGTAAACAACCGGTACACTCATGCTTATAAACGAACGATGATGCAATCGGGAAGTGGGGTAAGATTTATTTAACTATCCAAGTGCGGGAATTTTAAAACATTAAAATCAGAAAATCCTTTTTTATTTTATAAACATTTATTTAGATTTATCATTTATTAATTAAGAATTTGTTACATTTAGTTTTAAAGCACATGGTTAAAATTTTCTTTCGTCTCCTTGACGACAATTTGTGCAAAATTTATTAATTTCATTAAAAATCAAATTGCCATGATTCTATTTTATGTGAATTTAAATCAATTTTATAAACAGTGTGAAAATATGAATCTCGTTCATTCTGAAGATGAGCGAATGCAGTAAGGTAAATTATACAAACAATCTAAGAATTTCTTTTACTTTTGAGCTAGCTGAGGTAAATACAAAATTAAATCCACAAGTAAGTTATCTTTGTGGGATAAGCATTCCAGGTAAGGGTCTCATTATTATAATAAGCTTGATTTATCTTATTAAGGAGAGGGGTCATTGCAATACCTGTCGTTGCGTAACTCCTTTGTCACTTCATATGGCCCCAAATATTTAGAAGCGAATTTTAATCCTGGACCCAATTGTGTTCGTTTTATTGCTACTAGGTCACCCTCTTCGTAAGATCTTGCCGGCTTTCGCTTTTTATTATACCCCTTTCTATTTTCCGTTTGTATGTCAAGGATTCTTTCTTTTGCGTGTTGACGTAATTCATCGCGGCCTTCGTTAAACATATCTATCCACTCCTTCTCGATTAATTTGCGGATGGCTATGTCACTGTTCATTCTAATGTGGGCCCCAAATAGAAGGTGAAAAGGTGTTGTACCTATGCTTCTATGTGGCGTTGCATTTAAATACCTTTGCGCCGTGTCGAGGTATTTAAACCATTCGTCAGGTTTTGGTGCAGATAATTTAGTTAGAAGCGGTATGATTGTTCGGTTCACCCGCTCTACTTGCCCGTTTCCCCGCGGAACCCCCACTGTTATCAAGTCATGCTCGATCGATTCCGATTTACAATAGTCTTTAAAATCATTCGAAGTGAACACCGTCCCTCGATCCGAAATGATTTTCCGAGGATTTACAAAAATTGCTGATTGTTTTTTCAGTCGTATCAGTACTTCCGCTGTACCAGTAGATCGCGTCGCGTATAACCAAACAAATTTTGAAAATGCGTCGATCACTACGAATATGTGTCTGTAACTTTTCCGCGTCGTTTGCAATGACCCTAAGTGGTCAACGTGATACACCGCTAAAGGTACATCGCCTTTATCAATCGGATATAAATACCCATCTAGCTTCCCGCATTTTTTCTCCGCGAGAATACAACTCACACAATTCCGTATTACCTCCTCGATTTTTTTACGCATGTTCGGGAACCAAAAGTCTCTTTTTAATAAAATCTCCGTTTTACCCGCCGCGAAATGTCCTCTCTCGTGGGTTAATCGCGCTACCTGTGTCTGCATTGACTGAGGTACAATTAAATACACTTCACCCTCGATTTCTTTATACAAAAGTTTGTTTCTAACGATATAAGCACTCCCCCGGTTGTTTTGCCGATTCAAAGATTCTTGCTAATTGTTTATCTTTTTGTTGCGCGCTGCGAATTCTCATAATCAGACTTGAATCGCACTCATTTATTAAGAAACACATGCTAGTAGGGTTTCGACTCGGAGAATCCACATGTGGCATACTTTTACCCGGCCGATGCTCGATCGAATAGTTGAATTCTTCCAAGAGTAATGCCCACCTAGCTACACGCACGCACAGCTCTTTTTTATTCATTGTTAATGTGAATGCTTTGCAATCCGTGACGATCTTAAAGGGAATCCCTATTAAGTAGACCCTTAACTTTTTTAACGACTTAATTATCGCTAACACCTCAAGTTCGTAACTAATATATTTTTCCTCCGCCGCAGTTGTTTTTCCGCTCGCATAAAACACTGGATGAAATACATTGTCTTCTTCGCACTTTTGCACCAATATCGTGCCGTACCCCCACATACACGCGTCTGTATGTAATTCAGTCTCCGCCTCTACCCGATATAATTTTAGAACTGGTCCCTCACTTAACGCGGCTTTAAGTTCCACAAAAGCATGTTTCTCCTCGTTATCGAATTTAAAGTCTACGTGGTTTTTCAATAAATTTGTTAACGGTCGCGCAATTAAAGAGTAGTCCCGTATAAATTTCCGAAAATAACCCGTTAGTCCAATAAAACTCTGGACTTGTTTGACGTTCGCTGGCCCTTTAAATTTCATCACCACGTCAGTTTTGTGTGTTGATGGTCGTACACTACCATTCTCTATTAAATGTCCTAGAAATTCGACTTTCGTTTCTAATAATTGGCAATTTCCCCAATTTATTAGTAACCCGTATTCACTCGCGACTTTTAAAACTGTTCTCAATTTCTGCAAACCACTCGAATAATCTATCGATGGCACAATCAGATCGTCCATGTAAGTTAACACTACGCCACTGTTAATTAATTCTCTGAACACCGTATTTATGAACCGTTGAAAGCAGGCAGGCGCATTGGAAACTCCCATCGGAACTTTCAAAAATTCATATTGGCCGTCGGGCACAATAAAAGCCGTATATTTTTGACTTTTTTCTGTCACTTTAACATGAAAAAATCCGTTCTTCAGATCGATTGTACTAAAAACACGCGCCTTTTGTAGTCGATCTAACTGGTCTTCTATTAATGGTAAGGGATACCTGTCCTTTACAATTTTCTTATTTAACCTACGGTAATCTATACACAACCGTGTAGATCCATCCTTCTTCTTCGCTAACACCACCGCGCTGGCATATTCTGATAACGATGGTCGAATTATTCCTTCTTTCAACCACGTATCTACATGCTGATTCACGATTTCCTTTTCCCTCTGGGCTAATCGCCGTTCCCGTTGGTAAACCGGTTCGTCATCTGTCACTACAATTGTCATTTCGACGTTGGCTTCGCGCCTCTTAATTGGATCGTAATTTGATACCATTTCCTTTATTGCTTTTCTGAAATTCGGTGTAACTACATGGGCGATACAGACCTCGTTCACATCCTGCGTGTATTCGATCTCGTATATGTGAGGTCTTTCCCTTTGTGGACGCCGCCCGTCGTTTAACAGCTTATGAATACAAATTTCGCCTTTCTTAATGTGCAGTTCCACTGAATTTAGAAAATCTGTTCCCAGCAACATGTGGTAACTCATAAATTTTGTTGGAACGACGTGTATGTTCATTTTGTAATCTGTTTAATCTATAACGGTTTCCGCTTCGAAGTATCCTATCGTTTGTGCTCCATTTCCCGACCCGATTCCACGAAACGATATTGGAATTTTTGTGAGAGCCGGTGCACCGATTTCAACGTATTTATCGGCGGTAATCATCGTTAGGTCACTCCCCGTGTCGACCAGCGTGACAACTTTATTACCGTTCACCACCATGTCTTTGAGCAATTTTCGTTCCACAACCCGAGGTGTGACACAATTATTCACAGTATTTTTTGCCGCCTTTGAATTTTCCAGTCTCTTAGCACATCTGGATGCAATATGTCCGTAATTATTACATTCGTAGCATTTTATGCCTTGTGTTTTAGTAGGACAACTTGCACTTAAATGTTCCCGCGACCCGCAATTATAACATCTCTTCGGAGACCGCCAACTTTTATTGCGTACACTTTCACTACACTGTTTTTATACCACCGGATTTAACTCTATCGTACTCCGAACTGTCTTTGATTCTAACGAAACTTCGGCGAAAGCATCTGCCAACGATCTCGTGGTGTTATAGCGTTGAATTCTTGCCTGATTTCGCTAAATCTCGTCGGGTATGCCGTCGATTATGAAGCTAATTAGTTCATCTTCGTCGATTTTTACCTGATTGCCCAGGATTATTTTTTCGTGCATATAATCGCTGAAGTTTTCTTCTGCTTTCCATTTTCTCGCTTCGAATTTCCTTCGCAGTACCAATTTGCTTGGTCTGTGGTCAAACATTAACCGCATTTCCTCCAACAAATCCGCAATTGGCATTTCGAGACACTCCGATTTCGAATTAAACCAGTTACGGGCTTTTTCACCCAGCCGCATGCCAATCAGTATTCTTGTTAACCCTTCGTTCAGGTTGTACGTTTTTTGCTAAAGCTTAATCTGCTTTTCCCATATTTCGAAGTCTTCGCCGTTACCTTCGAAATAATTTAAAACGTCTGCAATCGCACCGATGTTTGCTTTAGGCGTCGTTGATTCACTCCGTCGTTCGCCGTTACCTGATACCACCGCCCGAAGGTTTTCTAATTCACGCCGCATTATCCGTAATTCGCGCTCCGCTAACTCTTTCTCACGCCGAGTCAGCTCCAGCTCGCACACACCGTGTATTTCGTCGTTAGATTCGTCGTCACTAAACTATTCGTCTTCACCGTTCGTTACATTGTTTGTTGCAGCACTTCCACCGTTAATAGCGTTGCAACCGCCGCCGTCGTCTTCACCGTTTATTACATTGTTTGTTGCAGCACTTCAACCATTAATAGTGTTGCAACCGCCGTCGTCGTCACCTAACCTGTCCATCCATGATCCCGTTGGATCATTCGTCATCAAACGATTGAATAAAATCGGTTTGGATCCCGTCGTTCCTAAACCTTGCCGCCGTGATATTTCCTTCAATTCGTTTAACTTAAAATTTGCCGCCGTTCTATTCATCTTAACGTATGCAACTTTTTAATCAAAATTTTAATTATTAATTAATCTTCTATCCCGGCCAAGCCCCCAATTGTGGGATATTAATTAAGATGTATAATTAATTAGAAGATAATAATAATCGTTTATTTATTAAATATAATTACAATAGTATGAACGTACAAGATTACACAACCATTTGAGCCAAATGCTGGTATCAAACTGCCGTTACAAGCGCTCGGCCCCTAGCTACCTGCTAGCAAGGAAGCCCTCGACGTCCGGCCGTTCGGACCACCTGCTATTCAAGCACACACAGTTTATATTTGTTTACATTCATACATTCAATTTAGCTATCATTACATTATATTATTACAGCTATCATTACATTATATTATTACATTCCACATTTAGTTTAGGTTTAAGTTAGGTTCTTTTCTCCCCAGGCTAAACCACCCGGAAAGAAGTGAATAATTATTGCCGATAAGTTTATCAATAAAAGCTTCGATTATTTATATAATACAAGCAATTATCCCCGCCGAATATTTTTCAGTGTATATTTATTTAAGTACGTGTATCTACATAACTTCTAACAAAACTGTGTAAAATGCATAATATAACATTTTTAAGTCATATTGTATAACGGAATTTTCTCTACATATTAATTTTCATTATCAATCCGGCGTGTATAAATTACTGTTTATAAACTAATTCAATTTGTTTGTTCAGTTTATAATATAGCTAGGTAATTATTTTACTTTTAATTTCGTAACAGCTGAATTTTGATACAAAAATTTCTTACAAATATACGATAATATACCATAAGTTAAAAATATTACAGTTAATCCAAAAAAAGTAAACACACTTGCAATATCTACCGAATAATATTGATACCAAGGTAAGTCAGCACCAGAAGATCGTAAATGTATTGCTCCGTTATAACGAATTATATATTCAATCCAATATATAGCAGTTTTTAATGAAGATAATGGCCTATCTTTAAACAATAATGAAAGTTGCTTTGAATTCTCTCCAAATCTTAAAATTGAAGAAAATAGTTACAACGATTACCTACATGAGTTTCTTTTACTTACTTTGGGTTCTCTAATATTTGAGTAACGAAATTCTGGAATCTATCTTTCGTTATGCTGTCGTATTCCATCAATATCGCCACACCACTTTTTTCTAAAGATTTTAAATTTAATCTTTGATCAGCAAAAAGTGGAATTCCGATAATAGGAACCCCGCAATATACTGCTTCCTGTGTTCCCATAAGTC
This sequence comes from Podabrus alpinus, assembly GCA_932274525.1. Taxonomy (NCBI): domain Eukaryota; kingdom Metazoa; phylum Arthropoda; class Insecta; order Coleoptera; family Cantharidae; genus Podabrus; species Podabrus alpinus. Next base: position 56,912,205 of record OW026457.1, on the reverse strand, counting down.
CTCCATGGCTAATAAATAATTTAGTGTTTGGATGGCCTACAAGTGAAATCAGCGTTTTATATTACTATCAATATTATACAGGTGAATTTTGCCCCCCCCCCCATTTTGAATTTTGGATCCAAAATAGTCTGCATCATTTGTACCTCATTTGTACCTATTTACAGTACATCTTTTATTTTCGTTTGTACCTCCTTAGTTTTCGAAATATTCACGAAAATCACCATGACGTGCATGTTAGATTAACGAGATTTATGGTTAGCATGTTAGATCAACTCTGGTTGATAGCAAATTTCATATACGGTTACTAATATTAAAATGAAATAAGAGAAAAACGATATGTGTCGCTCCTGTCTGATTTATGTCGTGACATCCATGTTTAATTCAGTGGTAATCTACTAATAATAACAATATCACCTCAAACGATGACATACCTCTGTAAGGAGTCCCATACTGAATATTATCCAAATCGATTCAAGCATTTTGCTGTTCTCCTAAGACAATTTCATTATAATAATGTACCTTATATTGTCTTGGTTCCCACAATTTTTGGAATGTTTCACATATCGTAATATATTTATTGCCTTTTACAGCTTCTAAATCAATGTCGTTAATATTCAAAGTAATCAGTTAGGTGCAAATCGTTGGTCCTAACCTAATTGGGGGGGGGGGAGGCATTTTTATTCTATTTTCCCTTCATTTTTAATTTTTGAGTGATAGAACTTCGTTTCAATTTCAACGAGCTTTTATCATAATCACTTTATTCGGATTTATTTATTTAATTATATTTATAATTTTTTTATTATATTTAATATTTGCTATCTTCTGCAGAATCGGTATTTTTAAGTAACTTGCTCGGGGTAACTGTAACTACGTAATACAGTGATATGAAATACTGCATTTTTGTCACATACTTAGGATTCTTCGATTATTTGAGTATATCTCCATTTAGAGGGAGGGGATTAGTGAAGATATGCTAATTAAAAATAATGAATCGTATAGAGTTTACACCCTTTGCAACGAATTTGTAATTGTTTGTATTTCTTTGTGTACAAACGAAAATAAACGTACAAATAGGTACAAACGAGGTACAAACGTTTTAAATCATTTTGGATCCGAAATTATAAATAGGGGGGGTGCACCTATATGATACTTACACAGTATATCAAGTTGTGGTAGCCACGATTCAAAATAAATATTGGTGGGAATATTCAGACCAACTGGCATATTTTCTCTCTTTGATTTCCACAGCACATTATATGGCAACTTAGCAAAAGTTGCAAGAAGAGCTTCTAATTTTGATCTATCGAAAGATTCCGGTTGCGCAAGTGAACCCATATTGAAATAAATGACACCTTTGAATAATTTATCAGCACTAAATATATCATTGAAGTGCTAAAAATAAAATAAATTTAAATATTGAATAGTGCTGGCGTAGGATTCATACGACCTGGACTTTATGGCAAGAAGATTGTATATACAATATAAAGAGTGGGAACTTCAGATGAGTATAGCGAAGACCGCATACCTTGTAGTTAACTCTGACTTTAATTTTGAAATAATATTAGACGATGATGTCATGATCAAACAGGTAAACAGCTTGAAATACTTGGGGGCTATAATAGATAAATGGATTGGCAGATATGAAAATAAAATATGGAATCCAGTGAGGAAGAAAGATTATGTAATGTATGAATGGTATATGGTGGAATGGAAGTGTTTCGAAGAAAAATTATAAGCAGATAGGAAGGATACTGGGGTAGTCAGTTATGTGCTACGCATGTGAGGTGTAGGTGATAAAAGAACCAAGGAAGAAATGAAAGCACCAGAAACTGTAGTAGAAAGAATTGAACGGAGAGGTCTCAAGTGGTTTCTTTTAAAAATGGACAATGATCGCTGGCCAATATATTCCAAATATTTTTGAACTAAATGATATTAAAGTAGTATTAGTATCAAGAAAAACAAATAATCAAATTTAGGGAGAGGAAACCAAATGACTCTTTGATTATAAAGAAGTTATATTTCAATAATTAGGTAAGAAGTTTAGTAATCTCAAATAAGATTCTAAACTAATTATTTTTAGTCGAAAAAAGGTTTCGTATCATTGAATAATTGTATGGGTTCTAAATATTTAAATTATAATTTTCTTACATTTGAAAGTGGTTTTGGGGAACCGATATGTACACCACCAACTTCAACAAAATTAGGAACCGTCGGTCTAGGGTAATTGATACTAAAATGGCTGTTGACCAAAATTAAATTTGTCTGTTTTGCCAATATTCGTAAGTCTGGTAAGTCTTTTCCGAAAAATCTTCTGGCAATTTCATTAGATATTACATGAGATTCAGAGTACCTAAAATGTAAGTCGATTAATAGATCTTACAGTAATGAGTTCGTTACTTACTTGTATTGTGCAATAACAAAATGAATAGTATTCACAATTCGTTCCAATAAATTCATCTCATTTGTGAATTGAGAAAAATAATTTGGAATGTATGAAGGGTTGGCAGGATTACCAAGTCGTGTTCCTCCCCATGGAAAATCCACACTTGACGTTAAACTAACCACTGGAATGTTGAAAATATGTCTAAATCCCAAGAAGCATTCATCGCCACATATCTCTGTTATTAATAGATCATATTTTACTTTTGTTGATTTTAATTGTTGAAGAGTGTAGGTATTCAGTAGTTTTTCACAAATTTGATTTCCAAAATCATTGAGAATTGTATCCATTGTATCACTTGGACACTTAAATTTTGATTTAATTGTTTCCATATCAAAACTGTTGGAAAGAATAGGAATTGCGCCTTTAAGACTTATGTCATTGTACCTAAAAGAATTCAGTTAAAATTTGTATGTACATCATTGACGGTTAGTATTTACATACATTGTAAAGCCGTAAATTACAAGTCGGTAGTGTTTACGTACTGACTGTATGTATTATTGTGTTTCGCGTCATTCACAGTAGGAGCTCGATATGCAATCTAGTATAAAAGGAAATGCCGAAATAAAAGGAAGTGGCGATGTGCAGGTTGTGTTTTTATCGTTGTTAGAATTTAAGTTGTGTGAATATGAAATTAAATTTAGTAGCGACATTAAAGACGAGCAGAGCACCTAGCAACGAAGAAAATTCGTAGGCGAAAACAAGCAGGATAACATCCAGAAATTAGGAGAGATCCAGAAAGAAGAAAACAAAACAATTTAATTTGGTTTCTAGGATCAACAACTGTGAAACAGGGAGTCACATACGAATCCGCGAAGAACACAGACGTGTTTTCATTGCGGGATAAAATAAAATCAAGTCATTGAAGAGCAAGTACATAAGTTGATTACCACACAGAGGTGGACTACCGAACTCGGCCGAGAGTTCTTAGTGGGGAATCCGAAAACTTGTCAAAGAAGACAACCAGTGACGACGAATCACTAGCCAATGACCACTAATCAAGAAGCGAATCCTGTTAGCAGCACGAGAAGCTGCAAGGAATCGGGAGAACCGAGATCAGCATTTGGGCTGGTGTAAACCATTTGGACCAGGCGTTAGACGGGGAAAAAGTGTAGTGCTACGTCGAGTACCTAAGAGGTACAAAGGTTAGCGAGTGTTTATTTAGATTTTAAGTTCTGTTTTTGATTTGTTGTTGTTATTGTTTATTTGTTCTGTTGTTGTCAGTTGATAATGCTTGTGTTTATGTTAATAAAATTTATGTTAACTGAACCAGCTAGATTTTCTTTTATGCTTTTGCTAAGCGAGATAAGCCAATAAAAATATAACCTGAGATAAGAGCGCGCGGAGAACGGTAAGTGAGATAGATTTGTTGTTAAACGTTCTTGAGAGCTTAAAAACGCGTAGACTCAACAGTATATAATAGGTATATGAAACATTAAATATATTTATGCAATCCTAGCGTGTTTATCAAGGATTTATGACTACTTCTGCAGTTCGTAATGGCCTTCTTCAGTCCCAGGTGGCGTTTATTAGTAAATTTACTCCCATGGGGTCATTTAATCCCAAGGGATCATAGTATGACCTCATAATTATTGACTCAACAGAAGTATACATGCTACATTTTATCTTACGTTAGAATTATTTATCGTTTCCTTCAAAGGAATGCGGTATCACATTGCAATGAGATATTCTTTCGACGTGTAGGCGTTGTATGCCGCCAAAGCTTTATATAATTATGCGCGCTTTCTTTTAATCACACAAGCACTGTTATTATTTGTAATGGGATACATTAATAGACAATTTTATAAATTGCATAATTACAAAGTATTTTTACATACACTGTTAGCTTTTGCAATGCGTTTTTTAACGGCCACTTCGATTATTTATATACTTTAATTTGTAGTACCTGTTCATTTCAATTTTTATTTTCGGCTATTGTTTTGTCGGTTGTTATTAGAATTGCATAAAATAGTATACACAACTCGTGACAAAAGCGCCATTAAATCTCTGGTGCTAATTGGGATCCCTTGGTAGTGGGGGAAGCGGTAGCTTCTACCGCAGGATCCCAATTCGTACGCGAGATTAAATGGCCTCCTTTTGCTAGTTGGTGTGTAATATACTATTCTATCGTGATGCCCAAATAACTTATAATCGCAAGTGTTAAATATTTTTTCTACTATTGTTTGTTCGGTTAAGAAAAGTTGAATTGTCAAATAAACCACAGATGGTTATGCAAACAGCCGTTGGTGTTTTGAAATTGCAAATGCTATTGCGTTTACACCAAATGCAAGTTGTCTGGCAGATTGGAACCCCATCCAAAAAATGAGAAATTAGTGAGTTTAAATTATAATAATTGAAGGGCCTAGTGGAAAAAGTAGTTGTCACTTTTTTTCACAATTTGTAGTTGAGCATATTTTCACATTGCGGCATTTATTCTCTACAAATTAGTATAAAAATCAACAAATTGAAAAAAAGTGACTAAACTACTTTTTCCGCTAGGCCCTTCAATTACCAAATGTTGAGATATTCACTTAATAATATTAAAAAAAATCATTAAATTATTTGTGTCTTTTTCAAACAATATTAGAAAAATTCTTCTAATTAACAGGAAAATACACTTTTCCTTAAGTTTTTCTCAAATTTCTATCATAATTCCGTTACACGAGCATATTTAAAATTTATGAGAACCACTGAAATCGATTTATGGAATGAATTTAACTTAATTGATTATTCATTAAACAGCTGGCTATTTTTTACCTTGGTATGGGATTTTCTTGCGGAAAATGACTTACAACATCAACTGTGTGACCCGCTTCTGCGAGACCTTTCATTACTTTGTCGAACATTGCCATGTGACTTTTGGCCGGCAATGGAAATATTCCCAAAATATGGTAACTTTCACATAACGCATTACAAAATAGCGTAAATGCAAGAAGTTCAAACAGTTTCATTGTTCTGAAAAGTAATCACAATAATATTAATATACATATTTGTATTGTAAACATCGATAATACCTTTATGTTTTGCTTTTAATAATTTTAGCAAATTTAATTATATTATAAGTGCGTTATCACATTAGCTCATATTATATTATAGTTACAACTTCTAATAATGACTTTAGACAAAATACAGAGCTAATGATATAAATTTAATTTTATATAAAATTATATTTTTAATTTTACAGATAAGCTTCCGAGTACCAAAATTTATTATAATTAACCATTTATGTTTAATCAAGCAAATAAAGTATTGCATTGTAATAATTGCGGAAATGTTCTAATTTATTTTGAATTATTTATTTATTTATCGTATGCCTCATACAAAAGAAAGAAGTTTGTACAGATACGTACATCAAATAATATTAACGTTCAAACTTTCTATCCAAGCGGCAGCTGGCGCGGCGGCCCTCAAAATGTCCCCAGCCGCACAGTGATTCGGCCTGCTTTCGCAGTTGTAGGCAAGATGGTGAATTGTTTGCCTTTCTTCTCCGCAGTCGCATGCGGTAGACACGGATTTACACAGGGAAGCAGCACACACCTTACAGTCATTTGCGAACCTTGTTCAATCTGCACCATGTCTTCTGCGGTAGGCCAAAACCAGGTGGTGTCTGTCCGGTGTGGAGAATGTTGGGAGTCTCGGGAGGTGCTTTAGCTTTCATTCTCGTTCTCATTCTTGTTCCAGGATGAAGTTGTTGTCAGGTAATCGTTTAGCGGTTTGAATGGGTGGTTTTCTAAAGCACCCATGTCTTCGTGGTTCTTTAGGGGCGGATTTCTTTGGATTTTATTGTATTCTCTGACTAGGGCGCTTAAGCGACGGAGATGGGGAGGGGGGATGTTACTCAGAGTGGGCAGCCAATAAATGGGAGTGGGTTTAATGGTTCCACTGATGATTCGCATAGAGTTATTTAATTGAGCATCCACTAGTTTAGTATGTGGGCTGTTCAGCCATACCGGAGAGCAGTATTCTGCCGTCGAGTAAACCTAGGCCATGACGGAGCACCTCATATTTATAGGGCCAACATAAAATCGATAAGACATTTTATCTGACGACGGTCATGGCCTGATAGTTAGCGCGATCAACTGCTAACGTATGGCTCCCCGGTTCGACTCCGGGTACAGTCTAAAATTTCTTGACCGTACACCGTGGTTTCGGAGGGCACGTAAAGCCGTCGGTACCCCTGTGTTAATGATTTGCCATCATAACAATAAAAAACAGGGTGCAGGCACATCGAAAGACAAGCCTAATAAGCTACCTGAGATGTAAAATTGAAAAATTCTCACAGAACTAATTACAAAAATTAGGAAAACAACAGGTCTTGGACCTATATTAAGAGGGAGACTTCTTAATAAAAGTGGAAGATGAAGACATTTTATCTCTATCACACCGGCGCCCCATATAACATGATCGAGTGAGCCACTGATGCTAGGATCCGTCTCTTGATCTACGACGGTCCACCGATGTTGGGCATTAGTCTCGTTACGGCGGCAGCCATCTTGGCTGCTTTCTTCGCTGTTTTCTTCGCTGTTTCTCGGACGTGTGTGTCGAAGCACATTCGCCGGTCGAAGGTGACCCCCAGCACCCTGACGTTCTTCCCTGGATCTACCGGGCATCCATCCAACTCTATCGCGAGTTCTCCGCACCCCCTCTTGCCAATGAGCAACACTGCCTCCGTTTTCTCGGGAACTAAGGTGAGCCCCCTACTCTTAATCCAATCGGCGATTTTTCGAAGAGCCTCGTTTGCAAGCTCAGCAAGTACCTCGGGCTCTTTCGCAGCGAGACGATGACCGAAAAGTCGTCGGCAAATCCGATTATGTGTACATCTTGTGGGAGGTCCAAACGTAGGACTCCGTCGTATATTACGTTCCACAGGTGAGGACCTAGTACTGAACCCCGTGGAACTACGCTAGTGATCGGATGAACCTCTTTTATCATCTCTTCCTCTATGATGAGGACAAGTTTCTGTGAAGTAGCTCTTCAAGACATTTAACAGATACGTTGGTGTTTTTCTGTTCTTTAGCTTTTCGACGATGTGGGTCCACTTCGCCAAATTGAAGGCATTTCTCACGTCCAATGTTATGAGTATCACCAATTTCTTGGCCCTCCCCTTCCCACTTTTAGCCTTAGTTGCTATCTCTTTAATTTTCTTGAGGGCGTCTATTGTCGACCTTCCCTTCCGAAAACCATACTGGTTGTCGGAGAGTCTTCTCTCTTGTTCTATGTGTACTCTAAGTCTACCGAGTATCATATTCTCGTAGAGTTTCCCCAGGCCACCTATGAGGCAAATCGGCCTGTAGAAGCCAAAAAGGGAGTCTCTGGGGCTCATATCAGAAAGTCACATACCTATTTTTCTTTGAGAACGGAATGCTATGTTTGGGTGTAATCAATCGATCGTTGGTGGAAGCTTAATCAAAAAATGTTCTAGTAGATCGATAAACGGCTAAGTTTTTTTTAAGTAACTACAGCCGCTACTAAAGAAAGTGAATCCACAGGATGACCGGGGATTACATGGCCATAACCGGTGGTTTATGGACAAAAATTATATTTATTTAAATTATTCTACAACATTACATGCTAACTTTTTAATATGTATATTCTAACTATACAGAAATATACAGAGAATTCATCTGAATGAACAAGTGAGGCATACTTTCATCTCATAAATTTATTGAAAGCGTTAAAGTCGAGGTTTTCCTTGACATGGCCATAACCGGGATCTTCACCTTACCTACTTTTATAAATGATCAAACATAATACACTGGACATCATAGTCAAATTATACGTTTATATTGATAAATTTTAGGGACAATGTTTGCAATAAAATGTTACATTACTAAATTTGTTACATTGTCAACTAGAAGAGTCAATTAAGCAAATTGCGACTTAAGTCGCAACTAACAATTACAAAAATATTTTTACTACGTGGCGGTTAATACGCCTTCGTATTTTTAAGTACTTATTTGTGCTTACAACTTAAAAAAATTTTACTACATATTTATTTTCATAATAAATCCGGCGTCTATAAATTATTGTTCATCAATTCAATCAGTTTGTTCAGTTTATAATATAACTATACAGGTAATTATTTTACTTTTAACTTCTTTACAGCCGAATTTTGGCACAAAAATTTCTTACAAATACATGATAATATACAATAAATTAAAAATATTACAGTTAATACAAACATAATAAACACACTTGCAATATCAACTAAATAATATTGACACCATGGTAAGTCAGCACCAGAAGAGCGTAAATTTAATGCTCCCTTATGTCGAATTACATACTCAATCCAATATATTGCAGTTTTTAATGAAGATAATGGCCTATCATTAAACGATAATGAAAGTTGCTTTGTTTTTTCTTCAAATCTGAAAATTAAGGAAAATATTTACAGCAATTCCTTGCATCAATTTCTTTTACTTACTTTGGATTCTCTAATATTTGAGTAACAAAATTCTGGAATCTATCTTTCGTTATGCTGTCGTACTCCATCAATATCGCCCCACCACTTTTTTCTAAAGATCTTAAATTTAATCTTTGATCTGCAAAAAGTGGAATTCCTATAACAGGAACCCCGCAATGTACTGCTTCCTGTGTTCCCATAAGTCCTCCATGGCTAATAAATAATTTTGTGTTTGGATGACCTAAAAATTGAAATTATCATTTGATCTTATTAACGATATTTTATATTATGTACTTACACAATACATCAAGTTGTGGTACCCACGATTCAAAATAAACATTGTTTGGAATATTTAGAGCGACTGGCATATTTTCCCTCTTTGATTTCCACAGCACTTTATATGGCAATTTAGCAAAAGTTTCAAAAAGAGCTTCTAATTTCAATATATCGAAAGATTCCGGTAGTACAAGTGAACCCATATTGAAATAAATGACACCCTTGGATAATTTATCAACATTAAATATTTCATTGAAGTGCTGAAAATTAAATAAATTTAAATATTTTACCGATAAATTACTTCGAAACGATTCCTTGCAAATTTATTTTGAACTAAAGATATTTTCGTGTAAATAAACGTATTTTCATGTGCCTCTTCGATTTTGCTCAAATTTGATATACTGTAAAATTTGATCGCGGCCCCCATTCTTTGACCTTAATTATTTACACAAATTCTTCCTGAACGAATATCTTCATTTTACAAAAAATCATATCTCTAATAGTAGTTGAAATAGTTTATCGAAGCTCTACAAGCCAAATTTGAATTATTTTGGAAGGCTGTACAAAGTAAACGGGCCACTTTAGGGCCAAATAAAAAATTAAGGGACTTTTTTTTGGCATAACTTAGAAGTGTATTAGGGAGAGGAAACCATATGACTTTTTGATTACTAATCAAAATGTTATATTTCATTAACAACTTTAGAAACTTAGTAATCCAAAATAATATCCTAAACTATTTTTTATTTTCAGTCGAAGAAAAAAGGTTTCGTATCGTTCTAAATTTTAAAATAATGCTTTTCTTACATTTGGAAGTGGTTTTGGGGAACCAATGTGCACACCACCAATTTCAATAAAATTAGGAACCGTTGGCCTAGGATAACTGATACTAAAATGGCTGTTGACTAAAATTAAATTTGTCTGTTTTGCCAATGTTCGTAAGTCTGGTAAGTCTTTTCCAAAGAAACTTCTCGCAACTTCATTCGATTTTACATGAGATTCGGAATACCTAAAATATAACTTGATTAAAACATCGTACAGTAATAATGAGTTCGTTACTTACTTGTAGTGTGCAGTAACAATATGAATAGTGTTTACAATTCTTTCCCATAAATTCATTTCATTTGTAAAATGAGAGAAATAATTTGGAATGTATGAAGGATTTTCAGGATTACCAAGACGCGCACCTCCCCATGGAAGATCCACACTTGACGTTAAACTAACCACTGGAATGTTGAAAATATGTCTAAATCCTAAGAAGCAATCGGTGCCAAATATCTCTGTTATTATTAGATCGTATTTTACTTTTGATGATTTTAATTTCTGAAGAGTCGAGGTGTTAAGTAGTTTTTCACAAATTTGAATTCCTAAATCATCAAAAATTGAATCCATTGCAGCGCTTGGCAAGGCAAATTTGGATCTAATTGTTTCCATATCAAAACTATTCGAAAGAATAGGCATTGTTCCTTTAAGACTTATGTCATTATACCTAAAAAGAAACTTCTGTTGATCTTGGGAGGTACAACATGTCAAGTTAGTATTGTACACTGTAAACCCGCAAATATGAAATTACAAGTGGTTAGTGGTTACTGACTGACTGCATATGGGTGTTGCGAATTACACATAAAACCAAATATTTTTTCATCGTTACGACCAAATAGCTTATAATCTCAATTATTAAAAAACATTATTTCTACTATTGTTTGGTAGGTTAGGGAAAGTTAAAATTTGAAATAAAATCTAGATGGTTATGCAAATATGAACGACTTGGAATCCCATCAAACAACGAGAAATTTATGGGTTTAAATTCTGATAACCAAATGTCGAGATACTCATTTAATAATAATAAAATAAATTATAAAATTGTTAGTCTCTTTTTCAAACAATAGTAGAAAAAATTTTGTATTTTCAAGGAAAATGATCTTTTCCCAAAGGCTGAAGCAGAATGGATGCCCTTCAACGGCGTCAAACGTCAAATTTAAGTTGAAATTCGTGTAAATAGGTTACTGTGAACACAATGTGCGGCATTGACGTTGCACTACATAAGAAGTTGATCAACTTTCTACTTTGACGCCAATTACCGTTGACCAACTTCTTATGTAGTTGGTATATGTCCTTTTTGGACATATCAATTGTGTAGCTCTCGTTGTGACTAGGGCTATTTCCAAGTAACTCTATTTTCAATTTCAAAATCACTCAAAATAAATTGTTAGCGCTAATTTATTTATAATCTCCTGCTATTATTAATGATAAGTGCTTTTGTATTTTTATCTATTATTAAATAAGGCTGATAATTATTGTTTTTATTATTAAATCTCACTACCAGCGCCATAGCATTTCGCCTCCATTGCGATGGCGCCTGAGGCAAATGTCACAGTCGCCTCACCCTTGCTACGGCGCTGCTCACTACCAGCATCATAAATTAATTTATTATTAATTAAAGAGCTGGTTATATCTTACCTTGGTATGGGTTTTTCTTGAGGAAAATGACTGACAACATCAACTGTATGCCCCGCTTCTGCGAGACCTTTCAATACTTTGTCGAACATTGCCATGTGACTTTTTCCCGGCAATGGAAAAATTCCCAAAATATGATAACTTTCACATAACGCATTGCAAAATAAAGTAAATGCCAGAAATTGAAGCAGTTTCATTGTTCTAAAAAATAATTACAATAATATTATTAACATGTGTGTATTGCAAAAATCAATATTACCTCAATGTTTTGATTTTAATAATTTTAGCATAATATACTATTACAAATACGTTATCACATTAGCTCATATTATATAATACGTACTTACAACTTCCAATAATTACTTTAGACGAAATATAGAGATAACAATATCAATTTAATTTCACATAATGTATTTTTAAATTTATAGATAAGCCACAGAGTACCAAAAATTATTATAATTAGTTTATACAGCGTGGATTAAACTTTGGGCTCTTTAGTTTGAATAATTAAGAAGCTTTGTTAGTTTGAAATCGGGTTTTATTCTTCTAAATTTTTATTTTTCACATAGTTTACATGTTGTTAAAATAGTTATTTGCGTGTAAGTTACAGAAAACTATCCATTGCGAATGAACTTGCCAATAGCAAGTGAATTTGCAATGGATCGTTTCTGTACGCATCACGTATGCTATTTTTTCTGCAGGATAAGTCCCTACAGGAATAAAAAAAGAAAACTGGACCAAAATAATCAAAGGAATATTACAAAATAATTTTGTAATGAAGTGAAATAAGTTAAAAGTAAATATGTAAATATTGTTAGAAATTAAAATGTTCAGAACACAAAATGATTATTGGAATGAATACAAGCGTGGGCGAAATAAAAATGCACTGCGATGTGCTAGACATCAGATAAAAGGAATTACTGACAGTGCGTCGGGGTTTACAATAACAATTAATATTTCAAAATAAACTTTAAAAATAAATAGTTAAGTAAGCATTGAAATTATTAACTTTTCAACAAGAACATTCAGTTCTGCATATTACCGTAAATAAATAAATAAAAATTTCAATATTTAATTAACTATTTAAAATTAAATTCAAAATTAAATTATTTTTCGATTTTAAAAATGAATAGGTATGTAGGACAAAATTAAATAAAAGTCCTAAATAAACAAAAATTTAATATGATTGCATTTTTATTAAAGAAAGTAACAGGAAACTCCAAGCGTTAAGGCAGCCACAGACTACGGCTTTGTTCGACAGATTTGTTCGACGAACAAGTCTGTCGAACAAGTCTGTGGCAAAGCTGAAGTGTGTGGCAGTAACTCCGTCGTACTTGTTCGCCAACAAGAACGACGGATTTGTTCGACGGTTTTGTTCGACGGCTTTGTTCGACGAACAAGTCAGTCACAAGTCCGTAGTGTGTGGGGTAAACGTTTTTTTAAAAACGACTGATTTATCAGTAGCGTCGTGAATTACTATTATACGATGGATTTACGCCACGTAAATAAAAAGTTTTTACTTGAATTTATCGAGCTATAATTTAAGCTCTTTTAAAATATTGATGTGAGAAAACTGGCTTCTCTTCAAAAGCCACTCTTTTGTCCACTTTGTTCTTTTTTGTTTTCTTTCTGATTTTATGGCTAATGCCGCCGCCATTGCACACAAATGAACGGGTTTCATCACTACCTCTGTCTTGATAACACCGTCGAACAAGTCTGCAGTCTGTGGCCTATTCGAACTGGCGTACTTGTTCGACAGACTTGTTCGTCGAACAAATCAGTCGAACAAGTAAGTCGAATAAAGCCGTAGTCTGTGGCTGTCTTTAAGGTTATTTAAAAAGTGCAATTAAAATCAGCAAAGGGAATACATGCAAGGAAAACTTCACCTTCTAGGAATTTATTGGCAAGAATGTACGTAAGCATTATTAAGTAAACCACAAGTGTATTACAATGCAAACTATATATTTAATTACGAAGAGCGCATCAAAGCAACTATTGACCTAACATAACATCGACTAAAAATATGTAACATGACTATTCATCAATCGAAAATATCGTTTTCAGTTGATCTAGGATCATGTTACATTGATATCGTAGATTGTACCAGAATTGCTGATTTTCGAAGAGATAAATTCTAAAGAAAGTAATGTTTTCGCGCTATCCTGGAGAAAAATATATTTTATGCAAGGTTATTCAACATAGTATGTATTGTTGTGATACGCTCTATCCGCGTTACGGATATGTTGTAACCAACAAGGAGCGAACAACAGATTGGAAACGGTGGTTTCAAACACATTGTTGACATGTGTTTGTTTTTTTTGTCGTTCGGTAATTTTAAGTTTGTTCGGGTTTTATATTTTATGTAAACATTATGTACAGCATCGGAAAATCAAAGGTGCATATAACAGGCCGACATCCGTAAACAAACCGGAAATAATAAGAAGCTCCGTATTGAAAACAAAAAGGTTTTTGGTAACGGAAGTTACAGAGGATAAACAAGGTAGTCGCATGATAATCACTGCAAGAGGCAGTCGATTGCAAAATCACTCCTCAATTAAGAGGTAGTCGCATCGTGATTACTGCAAGAGGCAGTCGCATCGAGGTTACTGCAAGAGGCAGTCGATTGTATAATTACTCCTCAATTAAGATATAATTAAAATAAAATTATATAGAAGCGAGTCAGAGCTCCGGAGTAGTGCTACATAGGGAGAATTATTTTAACAGGCGATTTAAACTTCCCTGAAATAACGGAAGTCGGGCGTATTCGGCAACACAAAATATTGTTGCTTGAAAATCCCTACAGTACGGGTAACGTACGCGAAAACCCAGATAAAATATATCAGGTCGAGTTCAATAAATTATTGGAATATAGTGGAACGAGAATATTAGAACGAGCGTGGATTGTGGAGTCCAGATTTGAAGAAGACTGGAGATTGGAAGAAGATTGGCTTCAAGAGAGAATAACCAAGATTGTGTGCAACTGTGCGAAATAGAAGGTTAGCTTTTATTAATTATTTCAACCAGTGCGTAGATAGAATTGTTGTATGTTAAAGATTGTTTTGCGTTGCGTTGTTCATTGAATGTTAAAGTTTGTCTTATTATTAAAAAAACTGTTAACTAGATCCAATCGTGTTTACTCTTTGTTGGTAACGAGAACTCGTCAATTCATAAGCTTGTTTACTATAGTGTCGTTATTAGAGTCAGACCCCGACGTATTTATCTGAGAAGTATAGAGTCAAAAGTAGGGTAGGTGACCGAAAGATATTGTGTGTGTTCTCGTGGGTACTGATCAAGGACACCAGGACACTACAGTATATTTTGAAGTTATAAAATAAGAGTTTACGCTCAATTTCGTTGCCTCTAAAATTAACGTTTTCACTTAAATAATTCTTTAATTGATAATCTAATGTAAAATTTTGAATTATATTTAGTAGCTGTTATAATACAATAAAGACCTCACAAAGAAATTATGATAAAAAAAAATTTTAAACGATGGTATTATAATTATTTTAAGTTAGTTCAAGAAATTGTAATTTTCAAAGGGCGTTAGGTAACAAAAAACTAATAAAAAAAAATTCTTATTATCTCTCCAGTTTTGTCTAATAATCATAACATTACATAATTTGTAATAAAGATGTAATAAAGCACAGCTAATAAAAATAAAAGTAATGTTTAAGTTTTCCCAACCGGAATATATCAAAAACTGACAATTTCGATTTAAAATTGAAGTTGTTAATACATAATGTAAAATTAAAACGGCGTACAAAGATTAATTAGTTATAAAACTAACTTCATTAAAATTATTACATGTTATATTATGTTGGTTACATATCAACAGAGAGAATTGACATACACGTTTTCAGGACAAAAGTCCGGATAACCATCTTTCGTCGATGAAGACTTGCGAATAGCCAATTTGCCCTTTTTACTTAGTTAATTGTTTAAACATATCGGGTGGCGATTATATTTAATTAATTACAAAATTCAAAACTAATTGGAAATAGCATCCAAAGCTGGATGATTCACATGATAATATATTGAAATAAATGCCTCTTTTTGAAAGAAATAATAAAAAAGCATTGTAGCGTTTCACGTTCGAAAAATAAAAATTTGAAAAACAGGATTATAAATTAGAAAAATTTTTAAAATTTGGAAGTTCAAAACGAATTATTTCTATCGAAAATAAATTACTAACGATATAAGAAGACGCTAATTAAAATTTTGAATAAAATAAATGTTTAAATTAAAAAAAAAGTTCGCAACATAATATCAGATACGCCAACCTTATGGGAATTTTAGGAAGACCTGGTGTAATGCAACAAAGTAAAGCAATTGGCGCTAATAAATTATATACAAAATAAATTGCTTTAGCACCCCAAGCGTGGTCCTGGGTTAGACTTTAAATTACATCCCGTGTTTTACACAAAAAAGAAACCCCGTCAACTAAAGTATGGCTATTCTTTGAAAATAATAAATTGAAAATTGAAAACAACATTAAACATAAAATTACATACCTGAAAATTACTAATTTATTAAAAGTATTTTAAACATTCGCACCAAAGTAAATTTGGAAATTTTATGAAAAAGTATTTTGAATATTTTACACCATTAACACAAATAAACTGTTAAAAATTGTGGAGGGAGCGGTAGTTGTTATCTACCAGTGTGTATATTGTTTTACAACGCACCATAGCAAAATCAACAAGTAGTAGTCAGGACCGTAATGAATTGAAAATTTAGCAAGAAAATGTATACCTAAAATTCAAAAGTCAAAATTTAAGCTGTCTTAAACTTGGTTACGTTTTTCCCGTGACATTGAACTTAGCATCTTATGAATAGAAGTATCACATTTTTTTAACGATCACACCACCGACCGTCACAAATGGAATTTATGGTTTAGAATCATTGAGTGATTTAAGGGTCATTGGAAAATCGATGAGTTTTTATTATTTTCATTCATGCCAGTATAGATCTGATGAGACCTGTATCAAGAGTAAAATTGTGAAGAAGGTCAAAACAGCTGTAATTTGTTACTAATTCGAATTTTAAAAATAATCATACTAATTTAATTTTTCAATTAAAAATAATGATTCTGAATGCGGTACTGAGCATTTGTTGTTTTTGTGATGGTACGTTGTAGAAATTCATATCTACTTGTAAATAATAACAATCAACATACATATTTTTGATATTTTGATTGCAATTCAATTTGATTGCAATATAAGGTTACTTATATAATTGAACTTATATAATGATATAATAGAAACAATTCAAAAATTCATATTTTAAATTATTAAATAATCTATTGTTAATTTGTAATAGTAGATGCTACATAATCTTAAAATAAATTTCCCACATTGCTTATTCCGAATTGCAAACAATGTTAAATATAATACGTTATTGGTAAAAACTTAATATTAAATTACATGGACTTTACCATCATAATAGTAATAATAATTTTTCGCGTTTCGTTAATGTACGTACTTATAAAGGTTGGTACCTACACATTAAATGTATTAACAGCACGATGACAAACGACGAACATTAATTTGTTGGTTAGTTATTTGGCGTTCGTTCGTTTAATATGTATACTAAATAGGGTGATCCTCTTTTTGCAAAGATTTTATTTTTATTTTACTCGTCCTCCCAATTGGTCTCACACTTTCTCGAAGTCTATTAGATTATGTATTATGCCTTAACATACTTTAACATTATATCTTATTTGCAAAATTTCTCACTTCTACAACTTTTAGTTAGTTTCTAGTTTTGGAAAATTCAGACCTTATAATATTCTTTCGCTTTGCCGACTTAAACTCGAATATAGTGCAGGTAGATTTCGCTGCCCCCCCCCTCGAACGTTTTAATGAAATTAGTGTCAAACGTTAAAGCTCCAAACATTTCAATCACAAGCATCGCGAAGTCATTCGTTAAAACGTTATAAATATTACTTACATCGCTCCGAGCAAGTAACGGGTATAATTTTAGTATTGCTGATAATAATTAAAATATTTAATTATTTGATATTTTAACTATTGAGAATTCATAATAAATTAAACTTTAAATATGAAATAGTGAATTAAACTCCCTTTTTTGGGGAGGGGCACTCAAATTAAAAATTTGAACAGGGCCCTCATTATGTGACTTTAATTATTTAAGACGACGACGGTCGTGTCCAGAATGTTAGCGACATCAACTGCTAACGTAACCAAATTTTAGATTGGGCACGCTTTTTTTTTCTTTGTACTTTTGGTAAAGTGTTTTCATTTATGACTACGATCATTCATTTCAATATCATTCCTAAACCAAAAGCGTGCCCACTCCCAAGTATGGTGTGCAAGTAGCCAAAAGTATAAAAACGGTAATACATTTTTTGAGAATTTTAAATTACTTCATTGTTGGGGGAAAGCGAACTCAAAATCAAAATTTGATTTGTGATCTTAATTATTTACATACAAAAACTCGCAGAAAAGGCCTATTCAATAGCTTCATTTCATTAAAATAAAGTCGTGTCTCTCTGTAGCTCTAAACGGGCCACTTTAGGACCAAACAAAAAAATATGGGTCCGTTTATTTGTCATAACTTAGCAGTATACCAAATTTGAGCAAAATCGAAGAGGGACATGAAAATAATTGCAAAATGCTATCCGTCAGATAAATTTAACTGTAAGTGATAAAATCGACGCTAAAACATGTTATCTAAATAGGTTTTCGTAAAAAAAAAAAATCTAGCACGTTATTAAATCCCATTCTAGGCGGATGTAAACATCAGTAATTATACAGAAATTAAATATAAATATTATGAATAAACAAATTTGCAAGTTTCCACTATCTTGTTCATAAAAGTCGAATTATCAATCATTTTCGTTGTTATCGCATATCCGTTACGTAAAATTTATAAACATAAATATTAAATTCAAGGTTAGCGATTCCTGAGGGCAAATGATTATGTCGCGAAAAAGGGGTTTATACGGTTATAACTTGGAAATTAGATTTTTTTTTATTAAACCCTCTAGTTTTATATTAGAAAATTGCAAAACATTTCAATAAGAAATACCTCCTTCCACATATTAATGTAGGCACGATGACGTCGCGAAACAGGGATCTGCATGGAAGATACTCGGAAATGCAAATTTTTCACCAACCTTTTAGTTTTTAGAAAATAATTCTTGAATTTTCGACTTCAGACTCAGACTGGCTCAACGCCAAATATATGAAAAGCGGTTCCAAAATCACAAAGTCCTAAATTGGCTATTCACTATGCCCAAAATTGGTATTGGGAAAATTAAATTAAATAAAATTTTAAAAAAATCATATTCTCGCCCTTATACTTTCCAAAATTTAGTTATTTGCCTACGAAAGCGTAGTTTGTTGTTATAATGTGATTATTGTAATAGGTAATATATTTTGATAAATTACTACTAAATAATATCAATTATTATTAAATTATATAATATTAATAGCGTTTCGTATTACCACATCAAATGAAAATATTGTTAAATATAAAATCTATTATGGAATTTTATAATTCGATATTTACTTACATACAGTACGAACCACATTAAAAAATAAGTTACGGTATAGTAAATTAGCATTTGAAAAACTTACCAAAGCAATTATTTTATAGAAATTTATTTAATGTTATAGCGTGATGGTATAATATTATGTGCACATAATAGGCATTTCATGTAATGAAATTTAATATTTTTTTGTATATAATAAACAATAATTGTTTCTAATAAATAACCATCAACCTCTATGATTCCTCCTATGCATTTACTTCAATGGAATAGGCGGGTCCAATTTTAACAATACAACTTGAAAATACAGCTATTAGGTATACCAAATATATATTTTGAACAAGGTTAAACTTGGATGACCGGAATTCTCAGGTTTCTATACAGCTCCCCAGTCGATATACCTCTCTCCAGAAGCAACGTGATTTATCTCGTTCTATGCATGTGATATGCGTTATAGTTGAATTCATTTTAAGTCGCGTATGACTAATCTCTGAATGCAGTGAGATTTAACGCATAACATTTGGTTATCTTGGACATATTTAGAAAAGGTAGCTATTTAGAAAAGAGGTAACTTTGTAATGGAAATGAATTAAACGTTTGTGTACTTTCAAATCGATTTGCACAAACTGTCATCTCGTTTGGTTTCTTAACCTTAGTTGTTTATTTTATTTTATTATTTTGTTTATTTTGGATGCTGAAAAACTTTTCTATACGTATTAAATGTACTTGAAAACTTTAATAAGCATTCCATTGCTTTCCGAGGAGAGACGGTGAGAATAAAATTCTTACTCGCCCCGATAATTAAGTAAAATTTCCATAACTTCCTTGTATAACAATCAAATAATAGTTGTAATGGGGTATAGGACAGGCAAAATAAAACAAATGTTTATCCTATTGTCGACGTTTCGCCGCCACTCACGGCTTCATCAGGACTAAAAACTTTCTATATTTAGCAAAATTCATGAATATGTTGATATGGTACAGTTGATTTCACATGAATTTTTGTTTTTTTTTATGAAAAATTTAATTTAATTTGTTTAGTTGAAAAATTGTTTTTGATAAAATTTTTAACCATGTAAAGAAAATTTATTTTGTTAATAATTGAAGTCCATTACAATTAAAAATTTTAAAAATTATGCACGGATCAAAATTTCGCGCGCAGCAATTGAAGAGGAGAAGGAAATTCAAAAGGGCGGAGTGCAGGCAGTTGATGTGAGACCATCGAGAAGGATAAGTCAAAGTTTTATATGAAAGAAGTGTTGATCAACGAAAAAGAAGTCACTTGTGAGTATTGCATTTATAAAAGCTTACAATTCGCGAGTGTTCAATAATAAACAACAAAAACGTACTTTTTAAAAGTTTCATGGTAATGGACACTTTTATTTTAATTTCGAATAGCATATTGCTAATCTACTCTATATCTACTATCTACTCTATATATTGCAGTGTTATGAGGGGTGCTCGTTGTTGATAGTGGAAACACCAACTGCTGATAAGTTAAAGGGTTAAGAAAGCCCTAGGGAAAAGTATCTAACTCGTACAAGTGCTTCTATTTTGAAAGCTGTTTGATTCAAAGTCTGACAAGCTAATTAAGTCTCCTCGAAGAAATACATTCCTAAAAGATTGTAAGGATACAGAGTCATGAATATTGGTAAACTTGTTCAGTATAGGTAAATAGACAAATTAAGTAAATAAAAATTGTTAGTTAGGATACGCTAATTATCGGGGTGTGAGAAACAAAGTGAAGGTGAGGATAAAGATGGAAAATAAAATGCTAGAAGGTTGTTGAGTGCGCCTGTCCATTTTGGAAGGGAAAAGATGGAGCATTGGTATTTCGTCCATTGAATAGTGCGGACGTAATTTATGGTGGAGCCAATTTGTTAAATTTCTGTTGTTTGATTATTTTGGATAGATTGACTTAGTGTCTGTTAAGCGGAAAAGACGTATTTTTGGAAAACGATAGTTTATTGTAAGAACGATAATTTGATTAGTATTGGGTATTAATTTGGAAATACATGCAACTGGTGACAAGTAGAATTAGTAGTGATTTGAATATTATGGAAATTATAATATTACGAATGGAAGAAAATGTTGGGTACCGCTGTATGAAGTTTTTGGTTAATGTTTGAAGAATGGTTACAGTCTATTACTCATATAAGAAGAAAGTTAATTACTTGCCTGAGCAACGGAAGATGATTATTGCTGAAGATTAGATTATTTATCATTGTCAATTCGAATATAAGTCAAGTTGTGGATGGAAAATTGGATCCAACAGCACGTCAACGTGGCGAGGTCAACAACCGACAGCAACGCTTTTTTTTTGTTCGCCGTGGACAGATTGGTAAGAAACTGTGCGTGGTTTATTTAAATAGTTTCGCGATCGCTAAATTTGACTTGGTGTGAATTAATTGGGGGAGTTAGATAGGACATTTGAATTTGATATCTGTACACTTAAATTGTTTATTTTTTTGGTTGAAATGACTTTGTTTCTAGATAATTTAGATTTATGTTAATAAATGAATTGATTGTTTCTTTAAAGAGGAGATTTAATGAGTTTTTTCCTTTTGGTAAAAGTTAATGCAGCAGGTTTAGTACGAGACGATTTAGATACTTGGAAGAGTAACGTAATTAATTAGACAGGTTGCAGTAATTTCGCGAACCTATGAGGTGTTTGCACTATAAATCAGAGAACCCTTGTTACGCCCATAAAGAAGTCTCAATATTAAGCTAGTCCGGAGCATTTAAAAGAGCCGTACATATTTTTTTTCTCTCGCTATAGAAATAAAAAACATAAGTTAAGTAGCTATATCACGGCAATATATAAAAAGATAAGGGTTTTTATGCAACGTTTTATGCAACGATTTCATGCAACGATTTTATGCAACATTTTCGATAATAGGATAATCTGACAACCAATAAAAAATTCTATTATATAAGTTAAAGGGAATGCAATATAAATTAAAAACCAAAATTGGTAAACATCGATTTATTAATTTAAAAAGGTAGTTCTCCAAGATTTTCTTCGTTTTAAAATATAAGGTTGGTAATCCCTTATCCATAAAACGTTTTGCAATTTCATTGGCTATTGGTTAAAAAAAAGAACCAATCATTAATTTGAATTAAAATTGTTATTCAAAAACGTTCCATAAAAAGTTTGCACATAAAGTTTTATGTTTTACTTATATGGAGTAAAAGAGTACGGATTATCTGACCCGTAATCAGATAATCAGATTATTGCTTTCTTCGGATCACCGGATCATTGGATCACCGTATCATAGGATTATAGCCTATATATATATTTATAGGACGTTGATGTCTATATATTAAGTAAGTTAAAGAAGTTGTACTATCACGATCACAATTTGGAGAATTAAGTACTATAAAAGTAATTGTAGTAAAAAATAATTTAATACTATTGTCCAAAATTTACTACCATTCTACCTTTAAATTCAATAGCTGTTCGAGAGTTAACATCTAATCATTACCTTTCAACTTTGATCATATCACAAAATTTAATGAGATCCTGACGGTTAATACATAGTTTCGGCTAGAGATGAGGACTCATTTAAAAGTTATCTTTAACCAAAAAAGGATTTTACGTTTTCTGACTGTTATAATTAGCGGAGCTTCTTTAATTCTAAGAACAGATGGAATAAAAGTAAACAAAGGAGTGCGACCACAACGGGATACATCCTCAGATACTGAAAGTACACAGAAAGAAAAAAAAGACGAAAAACATCTACTGAACGTTCGAGAAAACACAAAACTCGACAGCAACAACTACAAGAGAAATAAGAACCTTCAACAATCAAGACCACCAGCAACAACTTCAACTGAAAGAAGCAGAAAAAGAAGAACGCTACAGCAACCATCGACAGATCTGGCTACTGTTTTAGAATCGGTACAATTACAAGAGGAACAAGAACCTTCAACATCAAACCCACCAGCAAAAACTTCAACCGAAAGAAACAGAAAACGAAGAGCGCTACAGCAACCATCGACAGATCTGGCCACTGTTTTAGAATCGGTACAACTACAAGAGGAACAAGAACCTTCAACATTAAAACCACCAGCAAAACCTTCAACTGAAAGAAGCACAAAAAGAAGAGCGCTACAGCGATCATCGACAGATCTGGTCACTGTTTTGGAATCGTAACTCCTCATGATGCGGGTGAAATGACCGAGAAATGTTCAAATTGTTATGCTATTTTTTGGAAAAATGAATTTTGCAAGAAAAGTTTTTGTCATAATGGAAAAGTTAAACTGTCCAAATTATCGCCAGGATCCAAATTGGATACTGGCGATACATCTGCAAGCGGATTACCATTTGTACTACATAGACGACAATTTCCGATAGTGTTGGCATTCGCTATAACTATAAATAAATGTCAAGGGCAGAGCTTTGACAAAGTTGGTATAAATGTCGATAGGCCTTTGTTTAGTCACGGACAGTTATATGTAGCATTATCAAGATGTTGAGCAAAGGATGGAATACAAATTCAAAGTACAAGCGACATAACAAAAAAATGTCGTATGGAAAGAAGTTTTATAACTCGCAAGATTTCTCATTTATATGGAATTACGAGGTGGCGAAATGGGGGTGGCCAAGAAGGTCATTGGCCGAGTAGTTAGAGCAATCGACTACTGATGCTAAAGGCATTGGTTCGAGTCCAGTAGGAGTCAATTTTCTTTCGGACTTTCTTTCCTCCAATGAACCGTCTTCGTGCTTCGGAGGGCACGTTAAACCGGCGGTCCCCCTGATTTGAGCTGATCTAATATGTCAAACAGGGTAATAAAAAAAAATCAACCCTACTCCCCATCGACTACGCAATCGTGGAACTTCTCAGAACTCGGTCATCGAACGGACGTCCCTGGTTCGTGGTGCCGGCCATTGTTGGGGAGTTTTGGTCGGTGGTGAGGGCGAGAGACCGCCTAACGGCTGCGGTCATACTTAGCAGTGTCGACATTGTGGGTCAGGCTGGGGGTGAGCAACAAAGTGGAAGCAGTACAATGGGTCCGGTAGAGTGGCCTAAGTGCGTGCAGGTTAATACTTGCCACTCCCCCTCCCCCGAAATCCAAAATCCAATGGGGGTGGTTCAACCGTAAACCGGCCAGGAATATTGGGCTGCGAAGCGGCCCAAGGGGGTTGGGCCGCCGAATGCGGCCAGGGGGGCGGAGCCCCCCTAGTTATTTTAATAAATTATAAATTGGTAAAAACAAATTGAAGCGTTTGTCTTTTATTACATAAAATAAGCAAATAAGAAAAATTCCAACGGCGCCCAATTCAAATTAACAGAAAGAACAAAAAAAACACGACAATATGTACGTAATTCGACCTTTAGAACAACAACTTGCCAACATTACTAACGAAGAGAGCCGTGCAAGAAAACATCATCGAAATCTAAGACATATAATCTATAATACAAAAACCCTCACAATTACACGTTAGAAAAAACTTCTACTAACACATTAAAATATTTAAAATTAAAAACGTTTTGTAAAGTCACAAGTTAAAGTCATCGACATCAGCCATCCGAATTACATAAAAGAGAATAAAGAAAAAGTTCAAGTTAAAGGCCTGCTACCACAGAATGGGTACCCTATATGGTACATAGAGGGACAGTGGAGGTATTTTAAAATATAAATTTTTTATAAAAAGTTTTATAAAAACTTGGCTGTAATTAGATACGTCGATTTAAAGTATTTTCAAATAGATAAGAATAGAATAAAGATAAAAACAATATCTCCCTTCGATAACAGACGCAGAGTCAATGTTAATCGTTCTTGCACAGAAACACATTTTCTATGCTGTACTCGCACTTATTACATTTCGTCTTCTTTCTGCCATTTCATTATAGGAACTGGATCAAACATTTACAGTCGAACTATTTCGTGCGCGCAAAAGTATCTGTACTCCTCTGAGCATTTATACGCGTAAACCGTTCGTGCGCGTAAAAATGCTCAAATGAAGACGCAGCTTAATAGTGCACTATTTTTATAAAACTTAATTGCTTGCTTTCCTATTTAAATTACTGTTTCATATTTGTGTCTAACTTTATATTTGATCAAAATACTTTGTAGCAATGATTGCTAAATAAAATTGTTACTTGAATTAAAATGGTATTCGAAATTTTATATTAGTTACATATTATGTAGGAATTCATTGTAGTACTTCATTTTACAATATTTTACATTTCTATTATTGGAACTAGCGCCACATGGTAGCCGCATCTTAAGGCATCTTGAAGTTCAATCCTCAACGGTCAACAAGCGACTATCGTAGTGAAGTCCTTTATACGCGCCTGAATTGGAATTAAGGCTTCCAATGCACAGCAATGTATTTTTAGTTTATTAAAGGCACTAATATTTACAACATACATAAAAATAGCTATTAAATGTATCTTGGAAGCAAAAGTTGTGCTCGAGGTACAATATTAAAATGATAATAATTTAAAAATAATATACTTAATAAGAAATAAAAGTCAAAACACAAATACTCACCAAAATATTCTTTTAACATGAGATAACTCTAGCCATATAGTAAATAGTTCAATTGAGTAGTTTGTACCGGATAATTTCAATTTAAAGAAATTATTATCTAATTTTTTTATATGGTAATATACATATCAGTTAAATTATGTCAAATGTGATTTCAAAAGTAATTTATAGGAATTTCACACTCAACATAAAAAATTTTAGGTCCTTTTCGAACACGTAAAGCTCCTAACGGGGAACTAATCTGAAGCTGAAGCCTTTGTTGGGAATGACGTGAACTACGAATATTCTAACAGTTATATAACAATTATTATTTTAATTTATTAAATAATTTGGCTCATTAAAAGCTAAAGGCGCATACAGGCTGTCGCGAAAATAATTTGCAAATATTTCAGTTATGACGGCATACTATACGCTGTTTAAACTGTTAAAATCTGTTTAAACAGATTTTTGTAACGGATCGACAGTATGTAGTACACAATGTTTGAGCTAAAAGTGGCTCCGAAAGTCCGATGCTGGACTCCTAACAGGATTCTCTTACAGCAATCTTGCGGCAATATTTTTCGCAGTTCGGCAGAGCATCGATAGTATGGACACGCCTCGCCTTAAGCTTCTGAGTCCGTTTTTATAATAAAATTAACATGATTTATTCAAATTTTAAAATCTATCAAAAAACGCATTTAATATTGAACAAAACAAATTTTTTTAAAATTTAGAAATTAATTCATCAAATATGTAAAATGTTTAATCAAAAAAATTAGCAATATAATTTAAATAAAATAGAAGCGTAAAATTGATTGCAATACTTTCATAGCAACATAAAAAAATTAAATATAATTAAGTATGTAACAATTAATTTATTTAACTGAAATGATTGTAAATTGAGCCAATATTAAAATTTTAATCATATAGCAGGCTGATTTTCAAGGACGGATTCACTTAAACCCCCAAACTTAACGAAAGATAATTAAGTAATAATAAACATAATAGGTAATACAAAAATATAAGCGCAAAAATCCATAAAATGAAAATAATGAGCTAATACTGCAATACATTGTCTGGCTTACTGATTACCATTAGAAATAGCCAATTTTGTTCATTAAATTCTAGCAAACAATCTTTAAACTTTAAAATTAGCTTACCCTAATTGTGGCTTTTAAATTAACGAATATTCGGTTCTATATTATACCCTCTATAATTTCATAATAGTTGATCATGAAAAATATCACCAATATTGACTCACAAGATGGAATAACTAAAATTTTACTTGTTATGTCATATTTAAAACGAATGCATTGACATTCAGAACCTTTTTAATATGCAATTTAAAAATAACTAAAATAAATTAATGATTCAATACGTATTAAACACATGAATGTATGTACAGGGTGTTCGCGTGGAAGGTTTACTACTTTGTTTGGTCGCCATGTTGGAATTTTGACAGTTCATAATTAGCAGTCGTGAATTATACACGTGGGAAATTTATTATGGAAAAATATCCGATAAACCAACGTGTTTTAATCGTAGAAATATTTGATCAAAGTCAATCATCAATTATTGTGACGATTAGAAAATCCATTATTTATCGTTTAGTAATGATTTTGAAGATGACAAATGCTATAAAAAGAGCTCGCATTTGTGAAGTTAACAGAGACATTGTCTTCCATACATAATTAATTTCACAATTCAATAAAACATTTATTTGCATTAAACCATTTTGTTTTAATTTTCCAGGCGAACACCCTGTATAATGTGGAAGATCTCCCGGCCTAGGAAGTATTTCGATTGAGCTAATAAAGAAGGCCCCGTCATGTCTCATAGATGTATATACAACAAGTATTTAATGAATGGCTTACAGGTGGTAGGATTGTGCCATAAGAATAAAAGGTGGTGTACATTAAACGAAATACAAAAAGGTATAAAAGACAGACTATAGATATTATAGAATATAGAGGGATTAGGGTGTTATCCTTAAACGGAACACTGTCTGGACAAATTTTAAAAACACGATTAGAGAGTGAGAACGATGGGAGGGGGAACAAAGTGACTTCACTGCAGGAAGATCATGGATAGACGTCATATTTTCAATTCACCAACTTTTAGAAGAAAAAAAACGGAAGAGGCAGGGAAACACATCAAAGTTTCGTCGATCTTGAGAAAGCTATTCAAAATGCTTACAGAGATAAATGCAAAATGTATATTGAAGCTATAAGAGAATCTTATAGTGCACATCAAGGTATGATCAAAATCGGGAAAAACTTGTCGCCAACAAATAATATCCCAAGAGGAAGACAGAATCTCATACATGATAAGAAAACTGACAAAAATCTATGAAAAATGGGTATTAAAAGTGAATTTCAACGAAACTAAATATCTAGTGGCAGAAGGACAAGGCAGAGATCTGGACATCAAGAAGATGGGATGATAAGGTACGTGAAGCCGTGGAAATTCAACAGTTATAAAGTTTGATCAAAGCAGTTTGGTAAAGAAATTAATTATTTTAGTTGAGCTGAATGATTATAATGTTGTGAGAATGTGTTTTTGCAACCCATTCAATTTGTTGTAGTTTGTTTAGTAATACTGTAGATGTCGCCAGCGTTTATTGTACTGCGTTTTTAATGTTTGAAGGTGTAAAATTAATAATTTGATAAAAGGACGAATAAAAAATGTTAATAAGTTAAATTTCACGGGATTATTTAAAATGGAACGGCGTATTTGACGGATGAATTGGAGAACGTGATAAGGCGTAGAGAGAGTGGGAACTCCTACCTTTAGGCTACGAGACTCAACGTGAGAGGAAGTGTAATAATAATATCAACGAAAAATCTTTAAATTTAAAAGAAATTGATAATTAACATGGGTAGTATTGCTAAAGAATAATAAATGGGAAGGTAGCAAATGTATCGAAGTATTTTTTTTTGTTTGGAAGCAGTGGAGATCATATTTAAAGTAATTCGCAAGAAATTATTCGTAAGAAATCATATTAAGAATTGGATATTTTACAAAATGTATGGTCGACAATAAGAGGAAGAACCCAAGTCTGAAGAAGCAACATTTTTAGATTTTAAGTCCACATCTGGAAGGTCATACTGACTGAGTACGGCCATGTGAACATAACCTCAAAATAAAAATTTCTCGTGGTCAATTCTAAACTTTAGCCAAAACGTAACAGACTCTGGCCATCAAATGAATCCATCCAATGATACTAATATAATCCAAAAATTACCATCCAAATTTAACCCTCCTGCGACGGATTTTTGCAATCCATCACTTACGTTCAACCCTATATATCAATTATTCTTTTAAAAGCGCATTCTATCCGCGCCGAAGTGGGGATTGTTCAAACTGCGCAAAAAGGAGAGTCGTGTGTCAACGTTCGATCGAGCAAGAGGTCATGTTTGGAGCTCTCGAACAAGCAAGATAAGCTTGGTGAATTTTCAAGCGACATGTCGATTTGTGTGTGTACTGTGGAATAATCGTGGAATTTGGGCTTCGTATTTTAGCGGGATGTGGAACAAAGTATTCTTTTCCGGAACAAAAATTGTTTGCGCAGGCCGTTGGGTCCTGAAATATCTTCGAGAGAAGATATTCTTTTCCGGAACAATTTTTGTTCGCGCAGGCCAGATGGTCCTGAAATATCTTCGTTGTTGGGAAATGGCGGATTTCTCCCATGTCGTACGTTTATTTGGTCGATTCCTTCTGCCCATACTGCTTCTTAAGTGTTTGGTATCCCGTCGGAGTGGTGAGTAACATTTATATTATTTGATGATTTCACAGTGGTTTACGTTGATCGACTTGGCCCGTTTTACTTCGAACACCTGGAGTCGCCATCGTTTGAATTCACCCTTGGCTGTTTCTTGTATTTTTTTTATGTTTTGTTATATAGGATTATCCTTTGCTTGGCATTTTTTTGATTAGAACGTTTTTGGCCGAGATTATCGTTAAGTTGCAGGTTTTGTATTGCTGCATCGAGTTGATAGAGGCTATCTATTCTTGTGGGCTCACAGGCGTGAATTTTAATGCTAATGTTTGGGTTTTATGTTTTAAAATTATTAATTAATATTGGTATTATAATATTTTGAGTTATTTAATTTGAACTGTGCATTATTTTCACTAGGTAACTACGAGAAGCGTTGGTCTAATGCATTGGCAAGGTAATTTCTACGCGTTTGACATAGGTTCAAATCTCGTATTTATAATTCTATGTTGAACATTTTTTTTGTGTTTATTTTTGGTTATATGGTTTTTTTAAGAAGGCAGCGATGTACGACGAACGTACAGGGTGTTGCAGTTCATCGGGGTCGCTTCCGCTTGATTTAATTGTTGGAAGTTCGTTTGTGGTTCCACCGTTTGTGGGATTTTTAATGACCACTCGAACGTTTTGTTAATTGATTTTGGGGAGTGGTTCTTGCTGGTAATGTCTTTGCCACTGTACTGGTCCTAGTCTGCTAACGTACTTTCCATCCGACATCGCTTATGTCGTCGCCTTCCAGCAAAGAACATCTCATTGCTGATTTATTTTGGTTATGTTAGCAAAGCTGCTTCCTTGATTTTCTTCGGGGCGTTCATTTGACACGACCCACGGCCTCGCCGCCGCTATAACGAGTTGGCTTATACCTACCATCAGGGCCCCACGAAAATAAAGTAGGAATTTATTTTCTGCGTGGACATATCTGATCAGAACTATCTTCTCATTAGAGATAGTGAGGACAGACATTGTTTCACTCCCAAGCATGTGAGCATGAACACCAACCATATGTATCTTTAAATACTGCTTGCTCGGAATCGTAATTGATCGCCTTTACAAAAACTAGGACTCACACGACTATCCAAATTTAGTACACGTCACAATTTGGGCCGACTCGCAAAAACTTTTCGCTAACCCCAAAATCTCGTGCGTACCTGTTGTTGTAAGCTCTTTACGCCGACTGACCCTGTAATCACCTCTCGCATATTTTTCCTCGCTTGTACCTCGTAGTTAATTCACACGCCATTGCTTTTCAGGTAAACTATTCATCTCTTAAATCGAACTTCATTTTAGCATTAACAAAATTTAATGCCCGCTTTTATGGGTTTAGGTGGACAGGTGGACTCAATTATTTACCTTAATCACTTTCATAAATAACAACATAGAAGTATGGTGACCATTTCAATAATTATCAACTGCTACTTTGTCTATACCAGCCGATGGACCATCCATCTTATTGATCGGATTGGGTGTCACCCAGTGTCTCCATCGAAATCGTTCTTAAGACGTAAATTTAGAGTGGAAAATATTCGCGTTAGCGTATGGCTGGAATTTCAACGCAGGTTGACGCTACCTTGGATGTTGAATAAACAAAAAATAAAATAGGAGGAAAATTACATTCCAACATATTATATACTATATTATACACTAGTCTCTAGAAAGTGTTAGAACGAGAAAGTTTGTTGATGAATTTATTCCTATTTGCAAACTGATTATTTTTACAATTTTGTTACAAATTTTTTTTAATAAATAATTATAATTTACAAATATGTATTACTACTTTCTTTTCATCGTTTACACTTCAAAAATTTGCTTTGTATACTTTCTTAGTAATCTATTCTTAGTCGTTTTTGGATTTTAAAGCTTGATGATAAACTATACATAAAACAACAGATACAGCAACTACAATTAAGTAATAAATAATTGAAACAATTGTAGCAAAAATAAACAGCAATGCCAATCCAACATCTACTAAGTAATACTGATAAAATGGTAAATCTGTGCCCACAGTTCTTAAATTAGGTGCACCATTTTGCCTGATTACGTATTCAATCCAATAAATTGCTGTTTCTAAAGGTGGCAATGGACGATCTTTAAATAACTGGGAAGCTTTTGCAGAATTATTTTCATACCTGTAATAATGAACACTTGTTATCAATTTGTGACGATAAATTCATCATCTTAACCATACGTACTTCGTATCGTACAAAAGTGAAGTTGCAGCTTGTAATATATTTTCTTTTGTTATGCTGTTATATTTTACCATAATAGCCAAACCCATCGCTTCGGATTGCTTCAAATTTGATTCTTGATCAGCAAAAATTGGTATGCCTAAGCGTGGAACTCCGCAATAAATACTTTCTTGAGAACCCAACAGACCTCCATGTGATACAAACAATTTTACGTTTGGATGACCTAATAAACAAAACTTTTTGTAATTATTGTATAATATGGTAACTTATTAGAATATATTACGTACACAATACATCAATTTGTGGCAACCACGAAAAGAATTGTATATTTTTAGGTATATTAATTTCTTTCGGCATTATTTCTTTATTTGCTTTCCATATGACTTTGTATGGTAGTTCCGAAAATGCTTGAAATAAAGCCTCAAGTTTATGAATATCAAATGTTTCTGTCATTACCATAGATCCCATGCTTAAATATATAACACCTTTGTATTGGTGTGAAATATCCAAAGCTTCTTGCAAGTTCTAAAATAAGAGTTAAAAGTTATTCCACATCAAATAAACTTTAACGTATTTTCATGACCATTGTAGATTTTGTTAAAATTTATTGAATTTCGACACCACATTGGGCCGAAAATTTAATTATGCTGCGATATTTCACAAAACTTTTTAAATTAAAAATTGAAACCAATATTTTTGGTTTAATAATTGCAAAATTGCAATATAGAATTTTATTCCTGTTACCGGATGTTGGCGATCTCTCTCCTATGTATGTGTTGTGCATTTCTAGTACTATCACACACAGAGGGGACCTACTTGTTTAACTCGGGTTCCGAACCGCGGGAAGTGTATACACTTCAACTCCAGAGAGACTGTTCTTAGCATATTACACCTCGGTTTTGCCATTGCCTTCTGAGGGGAGACGGTCAGAATAAAGTTTTTACTGAGCCCGGAGTCGAACCGGGCATTCAGCATTAGCAGCAGGGACTGGAACTTTTCGGCGTCGCCGATTCGGCGTAGTTAGTTCGGCGCCGCCGGTTCGGCGTAGCCAGTTCGGCGCAATACCGTTTCGGCGGGAGGACGATTCGGCGTGAGGACGATTCGGCGTAGCCCATTTAGGCGCAAACCCGATTCGACATTAAGACGATTCGGCGCCAACCTTTTCTTCGCTAACTTTATTAATAATTCGAAACGCTTTTCACAAATTTAAAATATTCTCATTTTCAGTCGAAAAACGACTCGATAGAAATATTACAAAAATTACATTTGTAAAATTTTACAAATTTTGTTGTTTACTTTATTTTAATGTTTTGATGTAATGTGACCTGGGTACATTTTTGGTTTTCCCTTATGCATAGATGTTTATTTCATACTAATGATTGTATGTAGTTTTACACACGTGAATTAAAGTTTAATCTATGGTTAAAATTATGAAACAATGCAGTAATTTTCCATTAAGAATTTAATTATATATTATTTTGAAAACACTAAAAATTGAATATTTTATGGATAGAACAATTACCAAATTTTATTGTATCTATGTACTTGTATCATTTCGCCCAACACCTTACCAAATTTTAAGCAGGTCTTTCTAAAGCTTTCCGTTTATTGCCTTTATTGCGGATTTTAAGCAGGAAATTCGAGATTATTACTAAATATTCTGAAGTTGAATTAGAACAATGCGAATGCACTCTTTGATCTTATAAAGAAATTTATATCTATTTTTGTTAAAATAATAAATTTTAAAAGATATGATTTTTTAATTAATTTATTAATTAAATTAATATTAAATTAAACTTTAAAAATCAAATATAATATAATTCTAGGCCGCGTATACGGGAATTTGCTTTAATTCCGTAATAGTTTTTTTAAGCTATATCAGCAAACGACCAGAGAATTAATTTTAGGTAAAGTATGAAAGGAACTAATGACATTAAACAACGATTTTAAAATTAAGCAATAGCTCAATATAATTTTTACTTCCCTATAAGGAAGTATTGTAATCATGAAAAAATTCGATGTCGATATTTTAACGGAAATATCTGTTTTGAGCATTTCTAAATCCGTTTTGACTACTTTCGCAATAATGTCTGTATGTATGTATGTATGTATGTATTGCTATGTTCTCTTAGGTATATTAAAAATAAATTTCCACCCTTGGAAACACACCACTTTAATTTCTCTTAAATCAGGGGCTCTCAAAAATCAAGCATTTCGCAGGTTACACGACACAGGTGATTTCCTAGATTATCTAAATTACCTTTTCCTTTACCTAGAATCAACCCTTTGTGGAAATTATCAAAAATAAAATCTACCATTAAAAATGCGTTAATTTTAATTAAAAAATATAATATCAAAATCATTAAAAATAAAATCAAACAGGTTATTTGTTGAAAATTGCATGTATTTTTGTTTAATTAAATTGTTTATCATCATAAATTTATCTTGTCCGTTTCGCGTATCAATATTTAAAAGGCGCACTAAAATTTTAGAAAAGTTTGTT
Source organism: Podabrus alpinus (assembly GCA_932274525.1). Taxonomy (NCBI): domain Eukaryota; kingdom Metazoa; phylum Arthropoda; class Insecta; order Coleoptera; family Cantharidae; genus Podabrus; species Podabrus alpinus. The sequence goes on along the minus strand of OW026457.1, from coordinate 56,878,178 downwards.
CGCTACCTTATTTCCTTGACTTCTTTGTTGAGTGGTGAATGCAGTCCAGTCGAAGTTCTTCGTTCCAAAATTCTCTCGTTCCCCATCTGTTTCAATTCGCAACGCAATTAATCAAAAATACACTTTTCATTGAAGGTACGTATTGTTTTTCTTTGTTTCACCATGATATTTTATTTCTTCCTCTTGAATTCATTAAAATTTCAGTAGGTTTCTTAATTATATCCTACAATTACACTTCTGCGCACATTTTTCATAACTAATTAAATTTTATTCCAGTTTTTGTTTTACGTCAAGCTTAACGGAGGTCTGGATATCAACTGCCTTGTTTATACGAATTGTTCTTCGGTCTTTCTTCGTATTTTTGATAAATTCTGCGTACAAATCGATTTTCGTTCAATGATGTATTGAAATTTGAATTTGAAATCTTGAAGTAAGGTAAGTTCGTAGCTTTTAAATACACTTTTTGTTGTTTTAGGTAAATACGCGAACAATTAACTTTGTTTAATTTATGATCCGATTTAAAATATAATAATACAAACAATGTAATAATACAATTTATAAATAATGGTTATGTCGATTAATTAATAAGTTTTAATACATTTTTACAGTTTATTTACAATACAAAACAATTTATTTATGATGTCATGAAGTATGGTTCAAAATATCGCATCTTTAGTGTGATTCATTTGCTTATTCAAATGTTTTTGAAATACTTGGGTGATATAATCTGATTCTTTGTTTAGCTAAGGTAATTCTTCAATTCTGATGCCTTTTTCAATCTATGATGTTCTTAATTGACTTTTTGAAATACCCTGCTTTTATAGATTTTGCAATATCTTCATTGGCTTTTCATAATAAAACATGACAGTATGTATGTCTGTATGTCTGTATGGATGTATGTAACGCAAAATGTCTGTAAGTTCTGTATCTCTGGAACGAATTGTTATATAGTAACAAAATTTCATATTTAACACTTTATTCGGTATACAAAGGCACCATTTGATTTGGGAGGAAATCCTTAAACCGGAAGTAGCACTTCACTTGAAGGACGAAATGGTTTTTCTTAAATATCTCAGGAACGAATTGTTATCTAGTAACCAAATTTCATATTTAACACTTTAATCAGTATACTAAAGCACCATGTGATTTTGGAGGAAATCCCTAAACCGGAAGTAGCACTTTACTTGAAGGACGAAATGGTTTTTCTTCAATATCTCAGGAACAAATTGTTATATAGTAACCAAATTTCATATTTAATACTTTAATCAATATACGAAAGAACCATTTGATTTTGGAGGAAATCCTTAAACCGGAAATGGCACTTTACTTGAAGGACGAAATAGTTTTTCTTCAATATCTCAGGAACGAATTGTTATATGGTAACCAAATTTCATATTTAACACTTTAATCGGTATACGAAAGCACCATTTGATTTTGGAGCAAATCCCTAAACCGGAAGTAGCACTTTACTTGAAGGACTAAATGGTTTTTCTTAAATATTATATACTATAAATATTTTATTTATGAAATTTTTTTTAATCGAAATAAAAGCAAATCTCACAAATAATATCGTCCATGATTACAATTGTCTTTCTTTAATATTGGGAATAGGACAAAATAAAACACACTCTTAGTTCTTTGTCGACGTTTCGCTGACAATTTCAGCTTCTTCAGGACTCAAACCAAAAATCGTGTTAGATACTGTTAGATTTGACACGATTTTTGGTTTGAGTCCTGAAGAAGCTGAAATTGTCAGCGAAACGTCGACAAAGAACTAAGCGTGTGTTTTATTTTGTCCTATTCCCAATATTAAAGAAAGACAATAAAAGCAAATACAATTTTCTATAAATATATTGGAATATATTTTTCTGTACCAAATACCATTTAAGAATTACAACAAATTTAATAATTTAATTAAATAATAAAATAAAATTTAAATAATATTTCTGCGAATCTTTAGATGAACGATGAAGGAATGATTCCTTATAGGGAAGTCATGTGCTGGCCACATCAGATTTTTTCAAATACTATCTTATTTAGCAAAAGAAATGCTATACTTGTAGAAACATTTTCATAGCTGTATAGATTTTTATGCTTTCATCAGGGGGAATTAAATATTAAATCTAGCGATTGTATTCGTTGGTACAAAAATCTATGGCCACCTCCTTGTGAGATACCATACTTACATTAATTGCATACATTAAAATGAATAGGAAAATCATATCACGCCGAATTGTCCTTGCCCCGACTTGTCCTTGCGCCGAATTGTTCTTACGCCGAATCGTCCTTGCGCGGAATCAGGTCGCACCGAAATGGGCTCGCGGCGAATTGGTCTCGCGCCGAATCGGGTGTGCACCGAAAAGGCGACGCCGAACGGCTACGCCGAATCTGCTGCGCCGAAAAGCCTAGACCCTTAGCAGCAATGCACTTAACCGCTTAAGCTGATCACCGTCTCTTTTGATTACAGTTGGCTCGCGATAATCCGACAGTTACGGGACCGAGGGGGTGTCGGATTATCAAAAATGTCGGATTACCGAATGTTGATTTTTTCAAACTGAATTTTGACTTCTAAGGCAAGAAAATTTAAGTTGAATAAAACAAAATGAATAATACAAATTTATTACATATTTATAACATAAAACAATACCAATTGCAGCAATTACCTATGTACCGACAGTACATAATTACGGCTTAAAAAAATCTGTAATCGTTTTCTGTTTCTTTTTACGTAAAGAGTAAGATCCGACGCGGCGTCGGACTACCGAGCGTGTCGGACTGTCAAATGTCGGATTACCGCGAGTCAACTGTATTAGTAAAATAATATTGTTTAAAACTTTAAAAATTAAACTAAAGATACAATTCTTTGATGATTGGTATAAACAACTTAAGTCAAAAATTGCCGTTTCTGGGTTACTGTAGTAAAACAATTCTATTTTTTCCCTCTTTCTAATGCTATAAAGGACTTATATCAAATCGCAAAAGTAAGAGTGTGAGAGTGAAAATATTATAAACTTTTAATTAGTTTTAAATAACTTAGTTTGCTTCTAATGTAAACTTGTGTTTTTTGACTTAAGTTCTTTATACCAAACATCAAAGAATTTTTTAGTGACATCTATTACAATAATTTTCTAGCACAATAAATTTAGTGGATTTTCAAAGGAACATATTGCTGTGTAATTTCTTTCAAAATTTGCACACCCCGGGTTTTGTGTTAGGCGCCAGCTTTCTGAATGAAAGCAAATTTATAAATTGAAAAATGAAATCTTCAAGGGTGCAATTTTATCCAGAAATTCACGATCCTTGTCCCTTTTGTATAGCTCAGTCGTGGAGATTCACTCAAGGTATGGTAGGTTCAGGTCAAACTCAATTAAGAGATGTTTGTTGTGGAGATAAACACTTTTGTAGATTGAAATTTGTTGATAAAATGATATTTGGAGATAAACTAATTCGCTTTTGTAGTTGTGATGATCTTTCAAATTTGAAATACTTGCTGTGTTTGAATTGAATCGTTGGAATAAAAGATTATATTTGAATCAAAAATAGTTTTATATTAACCAAAATAAAATGTTTCGCAAGCGCACATAATTTTCAGATAAATTTTTATCTGAGGAAATGACAATGTTAAATATCAAATAAATCAAAAATGAGTACATCCAAAATTTCTTCTATGGTTCTTCATGGAAAATATTACAATAATAAAATATAAAATTTAATAAAATGTTTGAAATACCTTTAAATAATTTTTTATGTATCCGGCTTATATAAAGCTTGCGCAGAACACCAACTCACTAACACATTTTTGTCGAACTACACGATCAGCTGATAATTGTTGATTACGGTGCGGAGTTGATGCACGAAGTTAAATTGTTGATCATATTGAGTTGATCAATTGGAATGCTGGTAAGTTGTTTTGTTATTATTTGCTTCCATGATATTTATTGTGAGTCGAATTTTAATACATTTTGTTTGCAGACGTCTTATTTAACTCGGTAGCCATTTTTATGAGATAGAATCAAACTTTTATAACAAATATTCGGAGTCTTGGACATTTGGATGTTTTTGAATTTAACTATTCATTTTGGAGCTGCACACGTCCTACGTATTCAAGCATCAAAAGAAGACTGACTTTTGTGCCTGCGCTGTTTTCCAAAATCGGTCGAATTTGATTATTTGTAGGTCAAGTTTTATACTTTTTGAAATTTTACATTAACCAAATGTTTTTATATTTTCAGGATCGTTTCCAAATATGATGACTTGATTTATGTAGTGGTTCCCAGGCGTCTTTTGAATACAGGAGCACTTTGTAGGCAAATTTTAGATGTGGTTTTGACTTTCTTATCACAAATTTGTCTTATCACATTTTCCAAGCGAAATTGAACTCTATTTACCTTTTTATAGATTCACAGTAACAAATTATTACCATTACAAAGAGTGGATTAAATAACACATTTTCATATAAACAATTTTACACAGTATAAGTTATTCATGGAGTATATTCCATTTTTGTAACGTAAAATTTTTGGTTATGTTATCAGTGATAACGATTTACATCAAATTTACCGTTTTTGACTTAAATAATCTTTTATACAAAATTTTGAAGTGGCAATCTCCTTCATGAATCTATCTTACAGCTTTATGTCATATTTTTCAATCATTAATGATCTTTGGATTCTCATAATATAGAAAAATTGTAAAATTAGTTTATCTTTTATATCAGTAAAATTTTAATTGGGTCAAATTTAATGTGATGTTTTAAATTAATTTGGAAATTCAATAATTTGCATTGACCTGGTAGCTTGGATCACAGCAATATGTATTCCGATCTGTCATTATCCTTTCAGCAACAAAAATATAATTTCTTTATAAAGTTTTAAATAAAATTCATGAAAAATATCATGGCAATATGAAAAACCCTTCCAAGATAATTCAAATTTGTCCTGTAAAACTTTAATTAATTATTTATATTGATTGAACCTTCCACTTAGAAACGCCATTGTCTTTTTGAAATATAGATACCAAATAAGTCTTTCAGTTAGTCTTCTTGTGTAAATAATTCATATAAAAATTAGGGCCTTTACAAAATTTTGCCTTTGAGTGCCCCCTCCTACGAAAAAAAGGTGGAATTTAAATTTTTTAAAGACTATGTCATCTTTGGCACAGTTTTAGCTACTTGGATATAAAATTTCAGAGTGGGGAAGCTTCTGGTTTAGGAGCGACATAAAAATTAAAGTCATGGCAATGCAAATCTAATCATTTCCTTCTCTGTTAAGAGAAATGAAGATAAAATACACTAAAGGATATTCGCCAATTTTTGCATTGTATATCATCAGACGATTAAAACTCAATTAATTAGAGAAATTAATTATTGTATTTAATTTACAATGCATATTATATTGAGTACTTCTGAAACTTGTTTAACCCACAAAATATTTATAAAGTTTATTGAGTTCACTTTAAAATGTTTTTATTTTGAAACGCAAACCCAACAAAAAATTTGTAGATGAAGTCGGCGAACTTAAATTTATTATCATAGTTTTTTTATCGAAAAATAAAAATATAATCAATTCTATGAGAAATGCCAATTGTATATTGGGATCACTAGCAGTATATCTGATGTTCCAAATACTTTCATAGTATTTTGTCGTAAATATCAACAAGTTGATATATGCATGGGTGTAATGTCATTATTACAACAATTTTTATAGTGAAAATATTAATCTTAATTTATTATCGATAAAGTTTAATAGTGGAATGAACCGCAATTTTAAATATTACGTCTTCCTAGTAGTATATTATGATTCTATGACAGGTGACCACATGACAAGTGAACGCACGTACAACTGAACACACGGACAACTTGTTGCTTTCACCCGATTAATTTTTACTTTACTTACTGTAAAATCCCCTGGCTAGCTTTTTTACGGTAACAATGGAACATCTTAACTCAGGTGCAGGCAGTAGATTTGTACTAACTTCCAAGACACAAGAAAACACAAGAATGTGAATAAAAATATTTAATTTGATATAATAACAACTTTCCAGGACCTAAAAGTCCTAGATCGATACACCAAAAAGAACCCAAATTTTACAAATGAACCTAATACTACCATCTACAAAATTATACCTTACAACAAAACAATTTATACAACATGAACAATATTATACCTTAAAAACTATCAGCTTACCCTATAATTTACTTAACACACAACACCTAATTGCCCTTATCACTAACAACAACACTTAATTTCCCTTATCACGGCCAAATCGAAACAGATGCTGGAGCTGGCCCTGTCGTGGAAATGATCTCCTTGTTGTCGCACTTTTATGCTTGGTGAGTCCCCAATTATGAATGTACTTTATATAAAATGTACTAACTTAACCATTCTATGGTTTATTACTTGGTTCCTTTTGATTCAAGTATAGGTTGTTTATCAAGTGAACTCTCGAATGTTTTCGATTTGGTATTTAATATAAATACGAAACTTCCCAAAATAATCGATATCTTTCTTTAATTGATTATTGATCACACTCAAATTTACACTGTAATTTCCTAACTCGATTTGTTCCAAAGCTTAACCAAAATTTCCTAATTTACTCGACCTAATGAGCACAGTGGCATGAATATTTTCATGTCCGCGTTGTCTTGGTTTGACCTGCACTGACTAATTTTTGGTTTCCTACCGTTACATATAGCTTTTTAATTTAGGGGACAAACATAATCGCCTCTCTATTCAACAAAGAAATCACTTCCTTATTAGTTGACCATATGTTAAAGTTGTACAAAACTGACCGAATTTTCTTTGATTATCTCCGCTACCATAAATTTTGGGTTTTTAGGCGCTGCAGACCGTATTTTTAGTTTAGAAATATATGGAGCATTACATCGTAATACGCCCTTCCGGAAGGCCGTTTTTGTTTCACCGCACATGTGTGAAGGTGCAGCTGGTCAAGTGGCGGCGTTTTAACGTAAGCTAATCCCAAAACGTTTTAACTGATATACAACCAGTTCCCTCTAAGTTACGCAAGAAGGGTGATTCGCCTTGAGTCGGCATGTACTTGGGACACCGAGTACAGAAATGCCGTCCAAGGCTCAACCACCCGGCAGCATTTACCTACACTACAAGATGTTCGTTTGTTTCGAGGTGCCTTTGATACCTCTTTTGAAATGACACAGATATTGACGGGTCACTCGTTTGCGCGCGAGTATTTGTATAGGTTTAATATCAGTCCTACTGACGTGTGCCCCTGCGATTCAAAAAGTAGGCAGACTCTGCAACATTTATTGTCTTGCTGCCCAAGATATACCAACACCAGACACACTTATACTAACCATTGCCACTTTTATAATATTTCACCTTTCGACCTTACACAAATCGCAAAAAACAGTTTCATATCAAAATTATTCACCAAATTCTGCAAATCAATAATCAATACACTAAAAGCGTTCAATACCATCCCTTAATCTACTTCCATATGAATTTGTTTATACTCACACTTGGCACTAAAAATTTAATACCAGCAGTTCTCATTTTTGTTTTTAATTCCATCCATTTTTAACTTTCTAAACGTTTACCGTTTTATGTTCCATTTTATATATTTAAACTTTTTTTTTTATTGCTGTTCGTGTTATACAATTATTGGTTGCTGCCATTTGTGCTTCAGCTTAAGTTACATAATATTATTATTACGTCTCGAAAGAGCCTTATTAGTATTATTAATTTGTTATTGCTGTTCCAGTTATCCAATTTATTATTTGCCACCCATTTTTACTCGAGCCCATGTATTATTGTTATATGTATATTGTTAAAATTTTATTTTATTTATCCATTCACATTTCATCCCATCTATCAAATATGTTCACCCGCATTTTCATATTGTTAAATATTTAAATAATTTATTGTTATTAATCTGTATAACTTAGCAGAATATACACTTCTTCCCGGGTGGTTTAGCCTGAGAAGAAAAAGGAAAAAAAAAATCCCAAAATGCCATTTAAACTTGAAACTGAATATTTTTACATTGGCTATATTTAGTTAATTTTGTGAATAACGATATTTTTAACTTGAAAACACATGCATGACAAATCTGGACAAAATTACTATCTTTTGGTCCCAACTGCCCCAAAATTTAAGTAACTTTATTCACAAAATATACTTTTTAAAAACAAATGCGATGCACACCCTGATTCTACATTCTGAAATTTTAAAATAAACAAACCGTGAAGACCACAGTCGTAACAAACTGAACATAATCTTAATTTTTAAATTTAAATATTTTTTATTTATTTTTATAATCATGAAATAGTAACTTTGAGGTTTACGATTTTATAATTATTATTTTATAAATACTGGCCAAATCCTAATCCGAAACTACAAAACTGAACCCACGGGCAACTGAACACAATCGTAATGGATCTAGCTTTTCGGGGTAATTATTATTATTTTTGAGTCCATTCTCACTTTTTCCGTTCAACTTGGAAAAAGTTCGAGGGAGCGGTAGATCCACCTCTTTGCGGCAGATTTAACTTTACGCGGAGATTCCTTTTTTTTTAATTACTTTTCTAAGGAAATACCAACAACTAACACTAACCTAACGACAGATCCACCTCTTCACGGCAGATCCACCTCTTTGCGGCAGATTTGACTTTACGCGGAGATTTGATTGTTTTTAATTGGTTTTCTAAAGAAATATCAAAAACTAACACTAACCTAACGGCAGATCCACCTCTTCGCGGCAGATCCACATCTTTGCGGCAGATCCACCTCTTTACGGCAGATTTAACTTTACGCGGAGATTTATTTGTTTTTAATTTGTTTTTTAAAGAAATATCAAAAACTAACACTAACCTAACGACAGATCCACCTCTTCGCGGCAGATCCACCTGTTTTTGCGGCAGATTTAAATTTTCACGGAGAATTAAATTGTTTTTAATTAGTTTTCTAAAGAAATATCAAAAACTAACACTAACCTAACGGCAGATCCTCCTCTTCGCGGCAGATGCACCTCTTTTCACGTACTGCTTAAATTCGCCAAATAAAACGGAAAGTGTTCAATAAAAGTTTTCGAAAAACCAACTCGTTTCGCTTAAAATTGCGCACAAATATTTATATGCAAATATGGTTCGGATTTCAAATAGAAATTTTTCAAAATTTGCGTTTTTGCAATTTGCCACCTTAATTGACGCCGCACGAAAAAAAGTATACATTAGAAAAATTCGCGCTCGAGAAATGCCACCCAATACCGTTTTTAAAATTAAAAATTGTTGCAGAAAATTTAGAAAATTTTTCAAACGGCCATAGCGTCCTTATTTACGAAGGGATTTTTAATTTTCCACCGGGATCGGAAGTAGACCCCGGGTCTAAACAATTTTACTTCTATAGCTTTTTTTCGTATCTCGCACCGCAAAGCTTTAAAATGAAAAACAAAATTTTAAAATTTTTTTTGAAGGGTTACCCCCTTGAAACTAAATTGCAAATTTTTTTTTTCGAAAATCGAAATTTTAACGACGAAATCTCATTTGCAGAGTAATTCTAAGAATTTTTGTCAAAAATAATTTAGTAATATTATTCTTCCGCGGCCCAAAAAAATGACCTAAAAGTTGAAATTTTTTGAAAAAATCTAAAATTCGCATCTCTTTGTTGGCGAAAATGGCGATGGCGAAAATGAACGAAAGTTGAATGATCTCGTTGCAAAATTGTCGAGGAACAATGCAAAGTCGGTTTCGAACCTAATTAGCTAAAATGGACCATCTTTGTGGGGTGTTGAGTAGACATAAAAGTAAAAGTTTTTCTTCGAATATTTCGACGACTAAATTTTTTTTTCAAAATATGAATATTTAACTTCGGATTAGGATTTGGCCAATATTTACAAAATAATAACTATAAAATCGTAAACCTCAAAGTTACTATTTCATGATTATAAAAATAAATAACAAATATTTAAATTTAAAAATTAAGATTGTGTTCAGTTGTCCGTGGGGTCGCTTGTCAATGGGGTCAGTTGTCATGTGTTCGGATGTCGTGCGTTCACTTGTCGTGCGTTCACTTGTCATGTGGTCACTTGTCCGGTCACCTATATGATTATCAGAAAAAATTGGGTTAGATTAGTTTTAATCAACAAATGTTATGCTTTTTTTTAGCTAAATTATTTTCTACTAATATATTGCCATGTCTGGCTACTGTTTAAGCTCAAGAATTTTTTTTTTATATAGCGAGAGAGATTCAATGGCACTTAATTAATAATGCCCCGGCCAGCAATGCATGAAAGACTCTGTAGATTTTGGGTCGAACTTGGGTCCATGTAAATTAACCAAAAACACTCTTATACCTTAATTTGTGTTCTTTCTTATAAAGACTATGTAATGAAACTAAAAATTGTATCTGTTTTCTTTTCGGTTTACTACTGCTATAATTGATGGAATTAAACGCAAACGTTATAGAAAACAAAATGATGGAATTTATTTACGACAATAAAATAATTTAAAAACAAAATATTGGTTTTCCTTAAAATCTAAACAAATTAAATTGTACAGTATTAAATATTTGCAATAAAACCCCCACTGTTTTTATCGGCGCCGGAATTTTAAAAACGATTAGTTTATTTTTAAAATTAATAAGTACGTCTCGTAACTCTTACCGGAGTTCTCCGATGTTATCGACGGTGTGTGACCGGGAAGCGTGTAGATCCTCGTTGAATACAGCTGTTGACTTGGATCAAACAAAGGAGATTGAATTGCCCAGTAGATAATTGTCTTCTTTCGGAATCGTATCATCCAGAACAGGTACGTAATCTATTATAATTTTTCTTTCTTGAATTACCATTTACTTCGCCATCCAACATAACCAAAAAACTTATTCCCAGTGGTTCCAAAACTTCTTTAGACAATTTTGTAACTATGACCACACCAAATGCAATCACTTCCAACTTATTCCAAATCATTAACCAACAATGAAATAAAAACGTTCACTTTCCTTTCTTTCAATTAATTTAAAAATTCTGTCAAATTCAAATACAACTCAGCCTCTAATTTTAATATTACTAACGCGTCTTTATTTATCAAACGCTCGCTTTGGAATCAAAAAATTATTCAAATTAATACGATCAACACGTCTGAACTATTGGACGGCTGAATTCGAAGTCCTTCAATCTCCTCGCTCCCTTATCATTGTCCAAAAATATCCCACCAATTCTTTTTAACTCGCGCATGTACTAATGTCACGAAATTCACTTATTTTTAAATTATTTACACTTTAAATTTTAATCAAAACGAAATTCCTAATTTCACAAATAAACCAATTTAATTTAATTTGTTTCTCATATTTAATTAAATCAACAAATACCAATACTTTATCTCTTAAAAGAATTAGAAGACAATATATAAGAAAATTTTATTCGAATTGCGAATTATTCAAAAACTTTCTTCCAATGTTTCAATTTTTTCAAATTTTTTAAAATAAAGCGCATTTTGCTTGCTTGAAATTGATTTTAATTTTAGGAATAGTATGACGTAGGCTATTTTGCAGAGAACTTTTCGCTCTTCAATTTTAGTAGGATGTGAATTTTCTGTTAAACTGAAACGAAATAATTATAAGCGAAAAGCTGGGGTTTTTAAATATTGTCGTGTTTTTTTCAATAAACTTTACAAAAATTTGAATATTATTTGTAGTTAAAAATTTATTGTTGGGAGATGTTATATTTCTGTTGGCACTATGTTTTCACGGTGGGTTCGCCAGCAGAGTCGAACACTAATAGCTTTTTGAGCCTTGCTGGGGCAGGCGTGCTAAAATTTGTAAAAAGTTGCTTATTCAGCCTTGTTTAAGCAGGCATGTTTTAAAATTTGTGTAGGAGTGTGTAAAATATGGGATTCCATTTCTTTAAAAAGTGTTTCAATAAGAAGTTGGAGGGCTGTTTTAGCATTTGATGATAAAAATTTTGCATTTATAAAGTGATGGTCACATTTGTGTGACGTACAAAATATAGCAGATGGTTACGATAAGAACCATATGAATTTGAAACAAATAACATTTAAAACTTATAATTAAGAATTTATAAAAATTGATTGATTGGATGATCCGAGGTAGAAGATTCGTTCGACGGTTGTTTATGTTTATTTGGTCGAGTCAAAATTGGATGCTGAATTCAAGTACCAAGACACCAACGCTGCACGTGCGACAACTCCGAGACAGTGCGAAAATAAAAGAACGAGTACACTCTGGTAAGAAATTTTTGTGCGTTAAAAATTTTTCTATTCGAAATAGACGAATCGTTACGTTTTTTTAATTTCGGTTGCGCAAAAACATTGGGGTTTTAAAATAAAATATTTCTCTTGTGCGATTTAATTTGTTAGTAATAAAAATCAATATTTGTCTTTAAATTTTTATTATGTTTAATAAATTACATTATTTTTCACTTAGCAGCGTATGAGTTTGATTTCATTTCGCAGTATTAGATCACGGAGGAAGGCAGATATAATTTTTGATATTTTCTTTTATCAAACAATCTTTATAAGAAAGATTAAAAGTAAGTTGACTTGTGAGTGTTGCAATTGAGTACATGAATTCACTTTTGACCCTGAAAGAGCTCATTTGCTGGCCGGTGCATTTTTTTAAATTAAGTGTCATTGTAATTTGTTGATAATAGTTTAAAATTTTGCAAGATTACATGGCAATTCATATGATACAAAGCAAAACGATTTTCTGTTGACTCGATATCATATTATTAAAAATTTATTATGCCTATGAAAGATACCTATTAAATTTATAAAAAATATTAGCGACATTTTGGCGTTTCGTACCTATTTATTGATTTCTGCAATTACCATTATCTTTTTTTTGTAATAAAAGTTATTCTAATTTTTAATTTCAATTATGGCTTATTCTTTTGTTGATATTGAAAAATCGATTTGCTAATATATTATCGTTAATACTAATTTTTTAATTCAATTTACCCCTTATTATTTCTTAATTCATAATTATTTCGTTTTTCTCAGTATATATTTATTATTAAAACATTAATAATCAGTCCAACTATGTATCCAAAATGTTAAATATAACGTGCCCGTTACGTCAATTTTATCCAACTTGTTATGTTATTTATTAAATTATTACTACGTATCTGATAACTAAACGTCTAACGTTATCGATAAAAGGTAAATCATTACAATCATTTAATAAATAACATAACAAATTGGATAACCTTGACTTAACGGGCACGTTATATTTAACATTTTGGATACATAGTTGGACTGATTATAGCCTATTTGAAAATATATTGTAATAGTTTGTTTATACCTATACCGGTTTTAAATAATATTATACAGCTTATTACAGTATTTTTTATACATTTAGTAGTACTCACATTTGGTAACGGTTTAGGATCTTGAATGTGTAATCCCCCGACTTCAATAAAATTGGGTACCGACGGCCTTGCATAGTTGACACTTAAATGGCTATTAACTAGAACTAAGCTAGTACTTCGGGCTAATTCTTCCATATCAGGAAGGCCATCATCAAAAAATTTTCTTGCTATTATATTGGTTTCGGAAGATGTCATACTAAACCTTTAATAACAAGTTATTAATCAAATTTGAAAAACTTTATAAAAATTTGACTTACTGTAATTTATACAGAATTAATGTTACAGTGTTAAACAACCGTTGAAAAAAATTCATTTGTGGCGAATAGGATGTAAAATAATTTGGGATGTATGAGGGATTATCAAACATGCCTATTCTATCAGATGCCCATGGTAAAAGCACACTACTGATCATTGTTACACTTGGTACCTTAAAATGGTAAGCAAAACCTAACATACAATCTGTACCAAAAGTTTCGGTTATAACTAAGTCATATTTTTTATTACTCATTTTTAGGTTTTGGGCAACAGTGGTGTTAAATATTAAGTTGCATAGTTCTACACCCATATTGTTTAATATAAAATTGACATTATCATAAGTGGTACTCATTTCAGTTTCAATGAATGCCATGGGCATGTTATTGACAGTTTGCGGCATAAGATTTTCCACGCTTAACTCTGTGTATCTAAAAAAAATTAAGGTAATACTTCATTGAACAGTATTTTATTAAAAATATACCTGGGATGTATTATCTTCTTTGGAAATGCTGTAAGTACATCGACTTCGTAACCTTTGTCTGCCAGCCCCTTCATTAATCTTTCGAACATCACCATATGACTTTTTACATTTAGAGGAAATAATCCTAATATTTTGTAAGCATCGCTAATGGCTATGATTAAAGTGACGCACAACAATATTTTGGCTTTGTTCATTTTATTAACTTTTTATATGGCTCTGAAATTTTCAAAATTATTTCTATAGCTATTATGAAACGCACACCAAGACATTAAAAGTTTGATCGAATTAAAGTGTTACACTAGATGAGACTTGATTTATTAAGGTCAAGCAAGAAATTCGGGAATATAGTAATCTGTATCAATTTGATTATGGCAGTTATTATAAATTGAATCAATGGTTTAATTACTTTCCGAACCCCTAGTTTTTTTTTTGTAGACATGTAACATAATTTTTTTTTACAAGAAAAGATAATAAAATTTCAGTAAAATTACATAATATAAAAAAATGTAAGTATATTTTCACAAATTGTATTTTACAAATTATACCAAAACATTGTTGATATTTTATTATTATTTAGTAAGTAATTAATAGTATTTTAATAATTAAAAACAATTAAAATTTAATTTAAAAAAATTTATATTTAAAACATTTGGTATTACCACATCGCACTAAGAAATTGTTAAGCACAATAAAATCTATTTGCGATAAAATTGTGGAATTTTTAAAATTTATATAGGTAAATACTCATATTTACCTACATACAGTACGAAGCACAATAAAAATTAACCCGAGGCAGTAAATTAGCATTTGCAAAACTTTCAAAATAACAATTTTATGAAAATGCTATAGTGTTATACAGGCCCGTAGCCAGGATTTCATTTGGGGGGGGGGTGCACTTGTAAAGAAAAAAACTTTTTCCAAAATATACCTATTTTAATTTCGAAATTCAAATGTTTTACTTTCAAAATGTTTGTTTCTTTTGAACATTTCGGGGGGGGGGGGGCACGTGCCCCAGGTGCCCCCCCTGGCTACGGGCCTGGTATTACATGTAATGCAATTTAATGATTGTTTCCAATAAACAATGATTGTTTTTAATGAACAGCCATTAAAGTTTATTATCGTATTCTTTATTACTTTCCCATTTACGTAGTAAAGGAAAGTATTGTTATCGAGTTAAAAAAACATTTTGAGTTAGCATTTTTCCCATGGTCTATGAGCCCATACGAATTGTTTAAGACCAATTTTGGAATGATGTCCGGATGTGTGTGTGATGTATGAAGTGTGATGTATGAAGTGTGATGTGTGATGTATGAAGTGTGATGTATGAAGTGTGGTGATTCTATCGTCAACGTTTTCAGACAAACGCGTGCACCAATTGAGTTGAAATTTTATACACTAGTTTGAAGTAACTGTCTAAAGAGCTGATTAGATTTTGGTTGAAAACCGTACATTTTTAACCCCTTTTTTAGGGGAATGAAAATTGTTAAAGAGCATTGCCACTTCCCGGTGGAACATATAAGATTGAAACTCATATCAATCGAAAGAGATTATTTTTCCGCATCTTATGATACCCCACACTTGATATTTCACTCTTAAATTATTGTTAAAATGCAAAAATAAAATAAGCGCTGTTCAAAAAATATGGTTTGCCTTGGATAATTTTGATCCAAGTTTTTATCCAAATTTTGTATTAAACACATAAATTTGAGCAAATCACTCACTCACTCATTCATAATTTAGTGCGTATAGCTACGAGGGTCGTGGAGAGTTGAAATTTTGGATACCCGTGTGGTTTTACGAGGATTGAACGGGAAAATTTTCCCGTTTTTCATGGGACGTAACGGAGGGGGTGAAATGGCGCTTCAAAGTGGTCACAAAATTTCGGCATTCACTTTGGAGAGTTGAAATTTTTCAGGAAGCTCCGGGCGGAGGGCGAGGGGGCGAAACAATTTTTACTTTTTCGAAAATTTTTTCCAGCGCTTGGCAAGAGGGCTCCTCGCGGTTTTTCGTATTTTTGTATCTACTTCCAGAGTTTTCGTCCGATCGACCTGAAATTTCCTAGAGGGGTGGAGGCGGCGAAAACGGACAATCGGTATGGCCAAATTTTCCAATTTTTGTCCCGCTACCGTTTAAGGGGGGGGGGTAAAAATTTAAGAGTTTTTTGCGCCTGGCTCGCTTATTTTCAGATTAAAGTTTTGATTTTTTGGTCTCATTTGGATCCTCTCAAATTTAGATTTGCATTTTTGCAAAAAAATGCCTAGGTCGCAGATCGCTTTCGAGCGCTAAGCGAGACGACGATTTTAATTACATATTTTTGCCGTTTTTTGCGCTACGCCGGGCGGCGTCGAACGGATCGCGAAAAATAATACACCGTCGTCGAGCCGACTGTATGCCCGACAAAATTTGTAGATATACTTTTTCTCGAAAAATGAACTGGTTTCGAGTAATCGTGATAATATACAAATTAAAAAACGGCAAATTAAAAAAATTATGGTTTGCCTTAGTTTAATTTTGATCTGTCCAAGTGATTTGTATTGTTTATTACTATAATTTAATATTTTAACTAATTTTTTTGCACACATTTTGGTTCGATAGATAGCTTTTTCACGCTACCTGGCGGACGATTATCAGCTATTGTTTTATTTTAGCATAACAATAACTTATGCTGCCGTCATTAGTTGAAGCATCCTAACTAAAAAATTAGTTTTCGGGAATAAATTAAGTTTATGTGGATGTTATAAAGCCATTTTAATATCATATAACAGATATTTGATGTTTTGAGGAAGATAATAGATAATAGAGAAGAAAACGAACTTCGAGACGGCAGATCTGAAGAAAGTAGCAACCCGACTTTTAGAAGTAGAGATAAACTTCTATAGACGTGGTCACAGGCAAAAGCATGAGGAAGGAGGGAAACAATTGCATTAAAGATCCATAGATATTCTGAACTAATTAAAACAGTAGCACCTAAGGGAGAACATGTCCTGGCGTTGACTTGCACTCAAACCACGTTCCCTTGGAAGTGTTTTTAAAGTGAAAATGAAAAATTAAAAAAGAAAAACATGAAAACATACGATAAGCAACCAGTAAGACTAAATAACCAGCAAGACTAAATAAAATCATTGCATAAGATCCACATCAGCAGCCAGCAGCTTCTTCGTGAGAATGGCTCCTACATGGAAACCCTCTCACAGACTGCCAACATACTGCTATAAACACACTTCCCGGATAGGAAAATATTTTCGGACTTCGACTGGTTTGAGGTCAAAACTGAAGGAAATTGAAAATGAGGTTGAATATGAGACCAAACCGGCATGGACCATTAAATCTTTCAACTCCTTAAAATCTGGGCCTGAGTGTGTGTTTCTGACCTTGCTCCAGTGGGGCCTGGAGAATTTAGTGGCTCATCTGATATGGGTGTGTAGAGTATTGTTCATGGTAAAAATTTCGGCAAGAAATTGTTTACTATGTTTTAATTACCTTATATAGAATCTACTCGTATTGTAAATATAGGTAAGTATCCATTATTACGCTGAGACAATTAACATTTAAATCAAGATTAATGACAGGTATTGAGACGTTTTCCGTAGTTTTAAGTATTACGATGCAAGATTGACGACGTCTCTGACGTTACATAATAAAATTTGCATACAATAACTACAAAAAATATTTTTCAAATTAAATAAAAATAAAAGTACATATAAATTTGAAGTGACAGCACGTGCCTGTAGTAGCTCCCGCAATTTTGCTCATTTGAAGGCTTGTAATACAAGAACAAATTCTAAAAACGTCTAGAATTGCTATTTGGAAAACGATTGAATGAGATTAACGGCGGAATTTGGAGATACTTTTGGAAAAGTTAAATTGCCTTTGGCACTAGGAAATTTTAAATTTTACTTTGGATTTTTGGTCGAATTAAATTCTGACATCTATCATGTTTCATTTTGAGTACTTTTTATATTTATTATAAATCAAAATAATAAATATATTGTCCTGTTCTATAACTATACGACCCCTAAAATATCACACGGAAACTTGGAAAAACTTTTATTTTTCTCACTAACTTCAATAATGCAATAATTTTTCTTTGTATTTTAATTTTCTACCCAAAATATACAAAAATTAATCTTGCTGTCCGCGTCGCGCAGATCCGACTGCACATTTTCCCTCTTATCTTCTCCAACACTTTTCATTATCTTGCTTCAAGCTGATGGTGACAAATTCAAATGTTTCTCGTAAATTTATTTAGATTTTTAACCATTTTGCTGATATGCAAATATGAAAGATGCAAAAATATTTGAAGCAGGGAAACAACAGTTAACTATATTAAATTGGGTGTTTTAGACTAAGAGAGTATACCCTAACAAAAACTGGTTCTCTAGGAGTGGGGGTTGGGACGATGGGTCAGTAATTCAGCACTTGGAAAAAATATATAACCGCTAAATATACCTAAATATACATATATGGAAATATATGTTTCCACCTCGGAACAAAGATGGAAACATTTATCGACGTCGATTAGCATTGAAAAGGACAACGAATTTAAGTACTTGGAATATAAGAGGAATGCCAAACGAAACAACGGAAATAGAGGACACCCCCAAAAATTATGGATTGAAGGCACGTGTTATGTGAAACCATCGTGAACATTCAGGAATATTCTCGAAGTTCAATATAAGGCTTGTCCAGAAAGTAAGTACCGTTTTTAAATTACGCCGCCGCAGCCCTGCGGTCGCCGTTTAGCGCATGCGCTCCAGGTAGCTACATCTGTTGGGAAGCTACAGACGCCATTACGGAACCATCCGATCGAGTCTACATCTGTTTGCGTGATTTTTAAAAAGGCCGCACCTATTAAGAAGCCCGCCGACTGCGAAGTGCGTGCGTTTTCTCAGTACTAAAGGCTTCAAAGCAGCTGACATTCATCGCCAAATCAGTGATGTTTATGGTGAAAACATTATGAGTGCTGGAATGGTGCGGAAATGGGTGGGGGCCTTTAAAGATGGCCGCACAAACATTCATGATTAGGAACGATGATGAGACCGTGATCAGCGAGATGATAACTGCTTGTTACGTGATCTAATGTCTCTTAAACCATTCAAAACGGAATCATCGTACCAATTTGGCATGAGGTGTCAAGATGTTCGATGTTTACTATTAACCAGGTTACAATTAGACGAAACAGCACCGGACGTGAAAAGAATTAAAACCCAAATCTATGATGATTTGTCATTACAAACTTTCTTACAAGGTTTGCAAGGTCAAACTGGATTGGTGGTAAGACTTAAAAATCCAAAAAGTCTAGAAGAAGCGTTAGGGCATTTAACAGAAGAGGAAAATTTTGCTTACGCTCAAGCAAAAACAAATACGTTCAACATGCAACGTCAGTACAATCCCATAGAAAGAAAACAACCCGTAAATTTAACACATAATAATTCTCATAAACCTATAATAAACCCAATGATGTTTAAAAATAATGGTCCACATCAAAATTATTTAAATCAAAATTTTTCAAACCAGCCTAATAAACCAAATCTTCAAAATTTCCAAAGATCACATTTTATTAGACCAGCGACTTTTAATCCAAATAGAAATTTTACGCCACCACAACGAAATTTTTCTACATTCCAAAATCAATCAACGAACTTAACAGGTCAACGTAATTTTCAACCTACTTTTAATCGACCTACTAATAGTCAACGAGTAAATGCTTATCAAACAAGCTCCAATTTCCGACAACATTCTCAACGACCTTACCAGGCAGTTGAACCCATGGATACATCGTCGCAAATTCAAGAAATACGATTCCACCAACATGTAAGTGGATTTCTGAACAATTATTTCATCAAAATATAGGACCAACTTACGAATTGGGTGAAGAAAACGAAAATTTTGAAAATTACGGTAACTTCGATTCATACGACGAAGATCAAGAATTTGAAAATTACGAAGTTTATGACAACGAAATTCCACCAGAAGAATTCGGAAATTATGATGAAGATAACCGAAATTTTCGCGAGGTTTCCATTACGAACAACCAAACATAGTCGATATAACAAATATTAATATTAATTCGATAACGCAGTCAAAATTAGCTTATATAAAAATTCCACTACTTAATTTTAAATTGATGATCGATATGGGGTCTTCGAGATCATTACTGAATCAAACACAAGCATTCAAATATTTTCCTTCAGAAATATTTTATGAACCATTCCAAATTCAGAGAGCTCATAAAATTAGTCAACACGATCTAGTAGCTCATGTAAATTTAAGGACACTTTTTGGAACAAATTTTATATTTTTGATATCAACAAAAACTAAATTGTTTTGTTAAATGTCTAAAATTGCGAAAATTGATATTGAAAATAAAACCTTAATTACAAAATATGGTGATATTCCCCTCTGTTTCGAAAATAACCAACAAGAACAAATTTACCAAATTTCAATTGAACCACGTATGGAGAAGGTAGTAAAAATCCCAGTAAATTTGAAGAACCAGGATGGCATAATTAGGTATCGAAAGCTTAAAAACGGAATTGAAATTCCCGAAACATTAGTAAAATGTCGTAATAATTTTGCAATCACCACAATTACAAATTCGTCAGATAAAATTCAAAAAATTAATTTTGAAACACCAATAAACGTCGAGCCATTAATTAATGAACAAATAGAAATAAATAGTATTGAACCAATGGAAATCGATTACGCCCCAGATTATGAAGAATTATTGAAAGAAAATTTAAAAAACATTAATATGGATCATATGAACCCGGAAAAAAGACGTTTAATTAGACAACTATGTTTTGAATACAGAGATATTTTTCATCACGAGGATATACCTTTAAGCTTCACTAACCAAATTAAACACCAAATTCATTTAACAGACAAAATACCTATCTTCACAAAAGCTTATCGGCAACCACCTAGCCAAACGCAGGAAATAGATAGACAAGTCAAGGAAATGTTAAGACAAGATATAATCCAGGAATCCAATTCACCTTTTAGTTCGCCGGTACATTTGGTACCAAAGAAACCAGACATAAACGGAAAAATAATGTGGAAAATGGTAATTGATTATATGAAATTGAATGAAAAAACAATTGGTGATAAATATCCTCTCCCGAATATTAACGATATTTTAGACAAATTGGGACGCAGCCAATATTTTACCACGCTCGAGTTAGCATCAGGTTACCATCAGGTAGAAATGGACCCACAAGATACAGCCAAAACAGCCTTCAGTACACAACGAGGGCATTACGAATTTAAAAGAATGGCCTTCGGTTTAAAAAATCCACCGTCATCATTTCAGCGTGTTATGGATAATATACTATGCAAGTAGAGAATACGCTCTAGAAATTTCTATGCCGAATAATAATTTTATATGATATTTTGTATAAGCATTTTTATTTCATATAAACGTTGTTATAAAATGTAAACATTAAGTATTATACTGTAAGCTAGAATCGCTGTAGGTTGTTACTTCAAAATAAATACAGTTGACTCGCGATAATCCGACAGTTACGGGACCGAGGGGTTGGGTTGTCGGATTATCAAAAATGTCGGATTACCGAAGGTTGATTTTTTAAAACTGAATTTTGACTTCTAAGACAAGATTATTTAAGTGTAATAAAACAAAATGAATAATACAAACAATTAAAGCACTAGCAGCATTCAAATATGTGCATAATATGCATGACATAATATTACGATGATCAAGGTACGGATGGACCCCGTCAATCGCAATTTAATAAAATTTTCAATGTTACTGATTATCACGGCTAGCTGGGTTCTTATTGCATGTAGACTTGCTTATCACAGTAGTGGTTTCTTTAGGAAATTGCATATTAAATCTTTTAGAGCTGAAAAATAAATAGCCGGGAATACAAGAATCCCCAAAAATAATCCGTTTTGTAATGATAATTTTTATTATACTAATTATCAATAATTTTGATGAAAATAAACGTATACAAATATTAAACAGTTCCTTATTATTTAAATTCCCCACAATTAAATCTAAAAGCGTGGCGTCGTATTTTAAAATTCCGCACTCGTTGCACAAATATAAGTTTTTGTAAAAGTTTTCGCTTACCCTGTATAAATATTGTTCTCTCCTCCTTTTTGGTATAGCGCATGTGTAGTGGTCAATGTTGCTTCCCGTAGATGATCTTGTATTTACATCGATTTCTCCAGATTTATCTTCGATAAAATTTTTAACCCTCGTGGCAAGATTTTTATCTTCTCAAAAATATTCACGATCGGTAAGTATTTTATATTTCTTTACCGTATTTACCTTCACATTTATGTTTAATCACTGTATTTTTGTAGATTTCACCTTTTTATCATAATTTTTATGCAATTAATTAATTAATATTCGAACCGCTTAAATTACACGTGCAATCTCGATGCAAAAACTAAGGAAGATCTTTTTTGTTTTTCCTATCGTCAAGGTGATACAAATTCATTGCTACTTGATTATTTAACCATAAATTCTGTAGGTAAGTCGAAACCACCATCTTTTTGTGGCGCGAAATTTAAAATTGTCTTTTAATTTATTTTTCTTATGTCTTTAGGTTAACCGTTGACTTGAAGCACATAATTTCTATTTACCACTTGAATTGTCCACCGATGGTTTGTCGGAGGACCTATCACTCTGTTTTTAATTAATTTTATCTACGCACACGTAACGTTTAAATTTTTATACATAATGTTTTAACAAATTATTTCTAACACCTTAACTAATAAATTTTACAAGTAGTTTATAAATTTCTTATAACTAAACAATTTTATTATATTATTTTTAACAATTTTTGTCATTACGGATTTTAAATTGAACATTTTAATTGATTTTGTTAACCCTTGTATTCTTTATGATTATGATTTAAATGATTCTATTTGTTTTGACTTTGTAATGATAATAGTAAACCTCCTATTTAAATTAACAAGTTCCATGCATTAATTTTTTATTCAAGCAAAAATGAATGTTCGTGTTACGAGTGACGTCTCCTCCGTAATATATCACCGTAATATGTATGAACATAATATCAGCAATAAAGGAGCACTCAGCAAATTACACAAGGCGCCTCTCTTCCAAAAAGTGCGAGTCAGCGTCTGTGATGCAATCAGACGCGGCGTCGGACTACCGAGCGTGTCGGACTGTCAAATGTCGGATTATCGCGAGTCAACTGTAGTTCAGTTCAAATTGGTTTTTTTAAAAGTCTTTTTGAACACCGAACATAACTCACGCGAAAGGGTGTGCAGGGTAGAGGTTTCGATATAGTAATGTTATAATAAAACTTTCGATTTATCAATCTTATATTATTATATAATGCTCGTACTAATAGTCGAGAATTGATCTCGATTCCGGAATTAATTCTGCTGTTGCTATGATACGGCATAAATTTCAGTGATCTGATTGGTAGAAACTAGAATTAATTCCGGAATCGAGATCAATTCTCGACTATTAGTACGGGCATTAAAGTGCTTGTATGTATGTGTGTGTGTTCCGCATAGACGCCTAAATCCCGTAACTGTGGGCGTTGAAACTTTCACGAGATCTGGCGAGGATCAAGAGTAAATTTTTCGTCGTCTTAGATTTTAGTAATGCGCCACGATAAGACGGTCATCTGCAGTTAAACCATTTACGAGAAGGTAGTTGTCATGGTTTTGAAAAATTTGGACGAAAAAAATTAATTTGACAAATTAATCTGACGTTAACATTAAAAGTTATACAGGGTAAAACAAAAATGGTGAAGCGACTTTCACATTAAAAGTTTAACCCTAAAATTCTGACTTTGGCATATGATGTACAGGGTACAACATAAATAGTGCGCGTTTTAGCAAGGCTCACCCCCTAACTCCTTTCATAATAACCTAGAGTGACCCTTAGAGTGTTGAGTACCCCCTGGCCCCCCCCGATAGTGTCAAAGTGACGGAATTAACTATATAACCTAAAAATCATTTTGCACATACAGGGTAAAACATAAATAGTGCGCGTTCTAACTAAGTGCCCTCCCCTTTCCTAACACCCAGTGAGACCTGCTCTTTGGTGTAGTGTACTCCCTTGGCGCCGCGCCCCCCGGATAGTGTCAAAGTGACGGAACTAATTACATAACCTTAAAATCATTTTGCACATACAGGGTAAAACATAAATAGTGCGCGTTTTAGCAAGACGGGCCCCCTTTTCATAACCTAGAGAGTGACCCTGATAGTGTTGAGTAGCCCCCATGGGCCCCCCGATAGTGTCAAATTGACGGCATTAACTACATAACCTAAAAATCATTTTGCATATACAGGGTAAAACATAAATAGTGCGCGTTTTAGCAAGACGGGCCCCCTTTTCATAACCTAGAGAGTGACCCTGATAGTGTTGAATAGCCCCCATGGGCCCCCGATAGTGTCATAGTGACGGCATTAACTACATAACCTAAAAATCATTTTGCATATAAGGGGTAAAACATAAATAGTGCGCGTTCTAACTAAGTGGCCCCCTTTCCTAACGCAGTGAGACCTATAATTAGTAACCCCTTGGCGCCCCCCGATAGTGTCAAAGTGACAGACCTAATCACATAACCTTAAAATCATTTTGTATATACAGGGTAAAACATAAATAGTGCGCGTTTTAGCAAGACGGGCCCCCTTTTCATAACCTAGAGTGACCCTGATAGTGTCGAGTACCCCTGGGCCCCCCGATAGTGTGAAAGTGACAGAATTAACTACTATCGTAACACAGTGAGACCTCTTTGGTGTAGAGTACTCCCGGGCCCCCTGATAGTGTCAAAGTGACGGAAAGTGAAGTGAAAAACATACGAGTGATACTAATAAAGTAAAGTGGAAATAATACACATGCAGAGTACCCCCGGGGCCCCTGATAAGAGTCAAAGTGACGGAAAGTGAAGTGAAAAACATACGAGTGATACTAATAAAGTAAAGTGGAAATAATACACATGCAGAGTACCCCCGGGGCCCCTGATAAGAGTCAAAGTGACGGAAAGTGAAGTGAAAAACATACGAGTGACACTAATAAAGTAAAGTGGAAATAATACACATACAGTACTACCCGAAATAAATTTCACACCTAAGATTATGTGACCCAATTACAATACAACGTCAGGGAAAGCCAATTGTTCTATACCCCTACGCCAAAGTCCAAATCAAATTCTTCTTTGTTTCTAATAAAATTCACATATTGGTGGTCTTTAGACACGCCCTTTTTAAAAGTGGAAAAGTTTTTTTGACATTTACCCCCACTTAAAGAGTTTTTACTAAAGTCTAGAATAAATTCTTCATATTTGGTATATCAATAGGTAACATAAAACAATTTTATAAAAATTAATTTTTCCCCCTCCACCACAAAATTTTGGACTAAAGACACTCAGAAATTTAAAAAATATATATCTGATTCCCCCTAATCATGTAAATGAATAATAGGAAAAAAAATGTTTGAAAAATTTTTTCGACGTTTTTTGCCGACCCACGAAAAGGGGAGGAGGGGGACATTTTTTAATTTTTTAAATTTTGTCAAAAAACTATTTTCCCTATAAACCGGTTGGAGGCGGCGTTTGAGGCGGCGTGGGGTCTGGGGCGGTTGCGACCTCCGCCCCCATCCATAGCCACCATTCCCAGGGTCCTAGCCCTCTCGGTTCTGGAGTTATGGTGTTTGAAGGGAAGTTCGAAATTTGAAAGCGATGGTCGAACACACTTCGGCCTCCCACTGGCATTTAAGATTACGGGTTGGCCTTCGGCCTCCAACGTGCTTATAAGAATACGGGTCGGCCTTCGGCCTCCCACTGGCATTTAAGATTACGGGTCGGCCTTCGGCCTCCAACGTGCTTATAAGAATACGGGTCGGCCTTCGGCAAACAACGTGCTTATAAGAATACGGGTCGGCCTTCGGCCTCCCACTGGCATTTAAGTAATAGATCCGTGAAGGCCATAGTTATTCGGCCTTCGGCCTCACAGGGGGAGGACCATAATAGATGCGTGAAGGCCATAGTTCGACTTTCGGCCTTTTTGTGAAAAAATTTTTTGACGTTTTTTGCCGACCCACGAAAAGGGGAGGAGGGGGGTAAATTTTTCAATTTTTTTAGTTTTGTCAAAAAACTATTTTCCCTAGAAACCGGTTGGAGGCGGCGTTTGAGGCGGCGGGGGCGGCGTGGGGTCGGGGGGCGGTTGCCACCTCCGCCCCCCATCCATAGCCACCATTCCCAGGGTCCTAGCCCTCTCGGTTCCGGAATTATGGTGTTTGAAGGGAAGTTCGAAATTTGAAAGCGATGGTCGAAATTTGTGTGACGAATTTGTGTGACGCATCTGTGTGACGATTTGTGTGACGTAGTTGTGTGACGATTTTGTGTGACGAACGATTTTTTTCAGTTAACTGCCCGTGCAATTCCCGTGCGATACCCGTGCGATAAGAAGAATAGCTTCAAAAATTTTTTAAATATTCCGCACAAAAAAAGTTTTTTTTGGAACTTCATCGATCATCACCAAAATTGATATCTGATTCCCCCTAATCATCTAAATGAATAATACGAAAAAAAAAATTTTAAATTATCCGCGCAAAAAAAAGTTTTTTTTTAACTTCATCGATCATCACCAAAATTGATATCTGATTTCCCCTAATCATCTAAATGAATAATACGAAAAAAAATTTTTAAATTATTAGTAAATACATCCGAAACTGTCAGGATTCGATATTACTACTTTTAATGTAAATTTTTTGGTTTTTTCATAATTTGTTTAATTATTTCGATTAATTTATATTTGAATAAACAATTCTCTGAGTAGCATAAAAATTAAATTCGGGCAGGACAACGTCTGCCGGGTCAGCTAGTCTTGTATAAAACACAAGGTTGATACAACACTTTTGGTTGATGTAGCTTTAATTTTTTTAATGAATTAAAAGGAGCCCAATTTGGTGCATTGTATAATATTAGGGTTTTAAAACTAACCTTGAGAATTCTCAATTTTTCTCAAGCGTGAAGTCATTACCTTTAGCACAATTGCAATTGTTAAATTTGATTAATTAGCCATATTGTGTGGTATTGTGGTTAGTACATGGCTGTGACAGGGTAAATCAAAAATTAAAATAATTCTTTCCTACCCTTGAATAAAAACGGAAATTTTTATTATACATATTATGTACGATAAAGAACAACCAAATGAATTTAGTGCAAGATGTAAGAATTAAAACACCCAAGTGTCTGAGCACCCGAAGTTTAAACCATCCCACCTTCAAATTCTTTTTGATATCGTGGTATACCAAGGTAAATTTTGTTTATAAAAATTAAAACTGTTTTATGAAGCATTAATTTACACCAACAATAAATTTATTACCTGTAAGTTTATTATGTAATTTTTTCACTAATAAAAGTACTTAAATAAACATGCACATGAGAATTTTGGATGGCGTTTGATTAAATTAATAGTAATTTGATTTAATGTTTTTAATAGTACGTAATAAGATAAAATAGCGTGTAATTATATTTTAATAATAATTTACTGTTATTATGTAACACCATCACTACATATAGATTTAATAAAAAGATTTGAAGATAACAAGAATATAAACATTGATTATTTTATATTATTATAAATTAATATAATGTACATAATATATCATGACACTGAAGTATCGATAATTTTTTGAGTTTCATTGTATCCTCTTAAGCCCGTCTTACATCAGGTTATTTCTGGCGCCATTTCTTGATCCATATTTCTGGCGCCATTTCTTGGGCCAGAAATGACGCCATTTCTTGATCCAAATATAAAGCCTGTATTATATCAGGCCATTTCATCCGCCATTTCTAGCGCTGATCTTGCGCAGTAGGTAATTTTAGCAAATTACCTGAAACATTTTGTAGGCCAAATATATAGAACCCGTTCTATTTTGAGGCTATTTTCAACGCCATTTACCTGCGAGCGTGCCCAGTAAAATTAAACGAACGTCAAATTGTGAAAAGTTGTGCTACACATAAAAATTGAAATGGATAAAGAAAGCGATTTAATTGCAGAAAATGTGATTGCAGCAAACATAATAGTATTTTTTTTTACCAACACAAAAAAATTTTTTTAAAAATTAAATTTTCAATGGTTATTAAATTTTCAAATTTGATTTTTTAATTTCTGTGAAAAACAAAAACATTTGCGATTATTTAAAAATACGTAACTTTTAGTGATAAAAGCAAGTCATTCCTAGCCCTGCATTTGACAATTACTACCTGCCACAGAATCTACCTGCGCATTCAATCTGTACTGCGGCCGCTCACAGGCAAATTGTTCAAAAATAGAGCACGTGTCAGGACATTTCGAGCCAGGACATTTTCCAAGACATTTGCTGTTTTAAACTAGGCAATTTATTTGGCTCATGAAATGGATCAACAAATGGCGCCAGAAATAACCTGATGTAAGACGGGCTTTAAGCCTTTCGGTACAGATTTGAATCTTTTTAATTATACAGTCGTATAAATATGGAAAAATTATAATGTGGCGCAACTAAGGACATTCTAATTTTATTTTTGAATATTTTCTATTGTCCGTTTGTTCAAAAAAGCGCCGGACGTATAATATCCATCTAGGATTTTTCCTAGGACACATTTATGCCAATACTAATAGAGAAGCTATTGTATTTGTATTTTTATTCAACTCAAAAACAGTCTACAGCTTACTTGTGGTAATCCAAAAAACAATTTTTGAACAGAGCAACATCGCAGGATACGCAAATCGTGTTGGTTATCTTCCTTATCCCAGAATAAACACGGTTGGGAAATTATGTATTTATTTGTATTTATCACTTACAAAGCGATTATAAATCAATTATCATGTACAAAGCAATTCAATATAGTACATATTTACCTGAACATATATCTTTTCTACACTCGATAAATACATAAAGCACATAAACTATAGACAAGCGCATGCAAAGTTTAGTTTGTAACTGCTCATCGGTTGATGTATTTGTGATGAACATGCATGCATACAATTCATCATTGTAACCATATTATGTAACAGTCATTTGTTACATGTAGTTCTGCGTTGGCAAATTAATTTTGTCAACAAGATTTATTTCCGTTTTTTAAATTACATTTAAGTTTTTGACGCGGCATAATTTTTTTTAACATTTTTTAATTCATTTGATTTATAAATCAACTTTTTCCAATTTCAACGCCTGCGGTTATGTAACCTTAATAACACCAGTTTAAGAGAGCGACTTTTCGATCACGTGAAGGTCGAACATTCGAAGAGAAGGGTTAGCAAGCCGGCCATGGCAGCATGACGTACAAAATTTGTGCTCCGTCGAAATTTTAGGTTTTTATTTGTTTTTGTGGAGTATTTTCACTCAAGAATGTTAAAAGTGGCGAGGGTTGATATCGTGTAGGGTGTGATGGCACTTTTTCGAACACCAAATGATCCGTATGATCAAAAATCGGTATTTCGGATTTTGTAAATTCTAATGACGCTACGCCATATTGGAAACCATAAATCGACCATCCATATTTTTAAATCTGGCTTTAGGCAAAACAATGCCACCATCTGTTTGAAGTTATCCTTTTGCAAATTTTTATTTCGACTTCAATCATTTTGGACAACCCAGAGGATTATAAAACATCCCTAAAGGACGAGTCCGACTTTCAAATAACCATCAGTTCAGAATTATTACCAGCAAAGAAACTTTTCGTCAACTTTAATTTCAAGTTTGACCATCTTGAATATCATCTGGCTGAAAGATATTCCATTTATGGCGCGCTTTATTTTAATACGATTTCCAACACAACTGGTGAACCTCAAACTAATCTGGTTGTATAAGATAACGAATTTAATTATTTCTTTTATTTTCAAAAAGCAACAGGTATATTTTACGATTTATAACAATTTTGTACATGTGTGCTTTTCTTGAATACTTTTTTTAAATCAAACATTCACAAACAGAAGCTCTGTTAACCATTGTACGAACCGAAGGCATGCCATCGAGCTCGAATATTTTAAAGAACGTAAACATCACAACTGTAAGTAGTTTAAAGAATTGCTTCCTGTAAAAATTGAAATCAATAATAGACTATGCCATTATGAATCAATCAAGTAAAATATATGCTACAGATGTTAGAGTCCATAGAGGAGCTTCCAAAATATCAGACCACTACCTGTTAAAATTAAAAATTTTCTTTCCCTATATACATAAGAACAACGAAAAGCAAGTCACACCGAATATCAAAACTGGAGATCGCAATATGTACAATTTAGAAAGCCTGCAACATGATAGTATAAAACTACTGTATCAGCAAAGACTCGATAATAAGCTAGAAAACATAACAGAACAAACACCAATAACACAAGTATATGATAATATGATTAAAAGTATAAAGGAGGCCGCCAGAGAAGCACTTGGAGTAAAAGAAAAAAGGCTTCATAGCAAGAAGTATTGGTGGGATCAGGAAATTCAAGAACTTGTTGGAAGGAAGAAAGAATTGTACATAAAGTGGCTAAATACTAATAAAAACGAAGATTTGCAGTCCTTCAATGAAATTAAGAGAGAAGTTCGTAGAAGGGTTATAGAGAAAAAGAGAGAATCTTGGGATAGAAAGTGTAGAGAGATAGACACCTATATTGGTGGGAAAAGATGCACGGAATCGTGGAGATTCATTAATAAAGTCAAGTCCGCGCAGAATAATAATGTTAATATACAAACAATTCCAGTAGATAGATGGATACAGCATTACAAAAGCCTTCTAACAGAAACAAGAAACGAATATGAGAATGCGGACGTACAAATCATAGTGGAAGGAGAAGAAATAAAAATAAATCAGGAAAGAGTACAAGAAACCAATAGTAAGCTGAAAAATGGTAGATCTCCCGGACCAGAAGGTGTAAATGCTGAATTATTAAAATACGGAACATCGAAATTAATCAATATAATTACACATCTCTTCCAAAAATTTATAAACGGGCACGAGGTCCCAAGAGAATGGAAATTGTCGTATATCAGCTCCATTTATAAGAAAGGGAACAAACAGGAATGTGGCAATTACCGGGGAATATCTGTAACGAGCACCCTTAGTAGAGTGTATGGTAGAGTGTTAAGAGATTTATTAGAAGAAGAATACAAAAACGACGAAGAAGAAGAGCAAAGCGGCTTCCGAGCGGGTAGATCCTGCACAGATAACGTATTCTGTATTAAACAAATAATAGAAAAGAGAATGGCCACTAATATTTCAACTCATCTTATGTTTGTCGACTTGCATAAAGCTTATGATAGTGTTCCTATTGTCAAGTTATGGGAAGTGCTCCAGAATACAAATATTAATCATACATTAATAAAATCTATACAACATTTATACAAAGATTCACAAGCCTCAATAAAAATTGGAAATTCCATCTCCGAGCCATTTTACGTTAACAAAGGCCTCAAGCAAGGTTGCTGCATTTCACCTACATTATTCAAAATATATATATCCATCACGCTTTAAAGGGATGGAAAAGAAAGTGTGGAGGAATGGGCATCGAGATAAACGATGAACTGTGTTTGTATACTCTACAGTTTGCAGATGACCAGGTTTTATGTGCAGGTGACAAATATGATTTACAGTATATGACACGCAAACTAATAGAGGAGTATAAACATTGGGGTCTACATATGAATCTAGACAAAACTAAATATTTGTGTATAGGAGAAGAGACTACAGATATTAAATTAGAAAATCAAGAAAGTATAACATCATGTAACCAGTATAAATATCTTGGAGTATTATTTGACAAACAGGGCACAGATGAAATAGAGATTAAAGCACGAAACATCCAAGCAAGAAAAATGATTGCAGTCCTTAATGGAATACTATGGAGCAAGGAAATAGGAAAAAAACGAAAAATACAGATGTACGAAGTTGTAATAAAAAGTGGTCTGCTATATGGATCGGAGACGTGGAGGATGACCGAGGCAAGTAAAAGAAAATTAGAAGCAACAGAAATGGATGCGTTGCGACGAGCTGCAAGAATATCACGCCGGGACAGAATAAGAAATGATGAGGTAAAAAGAAGGATGGGTATTGAGGGCACAATAATGCAAGATATCGAACAAAAACAACTTGTTTGGTATGGGCACATAAAACGAATGAACAACGAGCGATTGCCAAAGAAGATCATGGATTGGTTTCCAAGAAGGAAAATAAAAAGAGGACGACCGAGGAAATCATGGAGTGAGGGAATAAGAAAGGCGATGAGCATAAGAAACCTCAAGGACGAAGATTGCGAAGACCGACGAGGTTGGAAGATGGGCATCGGACAACGTCGCAAGACGTTTTAAACCGACTATAATAATAATAAAAATTGTTAATTTAACCAAAACATTCAGTACTAAATAGCTAACCTTATTTGTCATCTGCTTATCTTTTTTTGACTACCTTCAGTGGGATAAGTGGCTTTTATTTCTTTCTTGCTTGTGAATAATAGCAGAGCGTTATTAGTACGCCATTTTTTTAAGAGTATTAAAATTCGTATAATACACCAGACGAGTGTGAAGACTCGACCCGTACAACGTTCCGTCACCTCATTGCGACTCGATTCGATTCGCCGATTTATTTTGTGTATGAATATTTTTCCTATTTTTGTTAATCATTTTAGTATGTAATCAAGAGGTTGTCCTATTGTTTATATTTATCTTTAAGTTCATTATCATTAAACGTGTGTATTCTAAACAGCAAGTTTTATTTCATTTTAAGTTTCATTTTGTCTTAGTAAAAGTAACTAGTATAACGAAAGCTTCTACTGAGGCTGGCGCCCAAACAAAAATAATTATTGAGCAAAGACAAGCAATTTTTAAAAGGATCCACGACTCCCTTAGGGGAACCCAGCATCTCCGACGCGGGGTAATTCCCAAGAGCTAGCTGTTCCGTACAGTTCACCTACGAACACGAAAAGCGGCAGGTGTAGCCAAAACTAGTTTGTAACATTCCGAGTTTTGGCTTGAAAACATAAATGCTCCTAAATCAGCTTCTAGCGTAATTTTAATTGTTTTCATTATCAGCAGTATATCGCTGTGCTAGTTCAATAGTTACTATTGAACTAGCACAGCGATATCTTAAACATTCTTTGAGACATATACATATTGTGGTGCCCCCTTAAATATCACAGAGCCCCACGTTGGACCGACAAATAAATATGCGGTGTGTGGGTTTATTTTTTCTTCACGTCACTCGCTATATTTTTTATTATTTAAGATTGACTTTTAGTTAATTAGGCTTCTATACAAAGTATAACAAGAAGCCTTATGATCTAGCTCCGTGTCCGTCTGTCTGTCCGTCCGTCTGTCTGTCCGTCCGTCTGTCTGTCCGTCCGTCTGTCCGCATAATTCAAAATCATACAGAGCGTTTCAAATCGTGTTGGAAATACTCTGTGTGTATAGAGGTCTAAGAACTGGGTAGCCAGTGCGCTACTTTTAGGCTTCTATACAAAGTACGATATAACAAGAAGCCTTATTTAGGCTTCTATACAAGGTATAGAAAGAAGCCTTATGGTCTGGCTTCGTGTCCGTCCGCATGTTTCAGAGCCAATCATAACGTTGATCAACTGATACGTTGTTATATTGTAAATACTTCGTCTATATAGTATTGCGTTAATCTGTTAATCCGCTGTTTCGATTCGCTAATGCAATTTACAAATACGCAAATGTTCGAAAGAAATTTACTAAGTTAAAGATATTTTCAAAGAGGTCTCCCTATATAAACTACTTGTTAGGCTTCTATACAAAGTATAGCAAGAACCCTTATGATCTGGCTCCGCGTCTGTCCGTCTGTCTGTCCGCATAATTCAAATCTAATCAGAACCTTCGAAATTGTGATTGTGACCGTAAAAATTTAATTAGTGCAGATTATCTGATATTACCTTATAATAATATGGCGACCAAAAATAACAACTTTTTAGGCTTCTATACAAAGTATAACAAGAAGCCTTATGATCTAGCTCCGTGTCCGTCTGTCCGTCCGTCCGTCTGTCTGTCCGCATAATTCAAAATCATACAGAGCGTTTCAAATCGTGTTGGAAATACTCTGTGTGTATAGAGGTCTAAGAACTGGGTAGCCGGTGCGCTACTTTTAGGCTTCTATACAAAGTACGATATAACAAGAAGCCTTATTTAGGCTTCTATACAAGGTATAGAAAGAAGCCTTATGGTCTGGCTTCGTGTCCGTCCGCATGTTTCAGAGCCAATCATAACGTTGATCAACTGATACGTTGTTATATTGTAAATACTTCGTCTATATAGTATTGCGTTAATCTGTTAATCCGCTGTTTCGATTCGCTAATGCAATTTACAAATACGCAAATGTTCGAAAGAAATTTACTAAGTTAAAGATATTTTCAAAGAGGTCTCCCTATATAAACTACTTGTTAGGCTTCTATACAAAGTATAGCAAGAACCCTTATGATCTGGCTCCGCGTCTGTCCGTCTGTCTGTCCGCATAATTCAAATCTAATCAGAACCTTCGAAATTGTGATTGTGACCGTAAAAATTTAATTAGTGCAGATTATCTGATATTACCTTATAATAATATGGCGACCAAAAATAACAACTTTTTAGGCTTCTATACAAAGTATAACAAGAAGCCTTATGATCTAGCTCCGTGTCCGTCTGTCCGTCCGTCCGTCTGTCTGTCCGCATAATTCAAAATCATACAGAGCGTTTCAAATCGTGTTGGAAATACTCTGTGTGTATAGAGGTCTAAGAACTGGGTAGCCGATGCGCTACTTTTAGGCTTCTATACAAAGTACGATATAACAAGAAGCCTTATTTAGGCTTCTATACAAGGTATAGAAAGAAGCCTTATGGTCTGGCTTCGTGTCCGTCCGCATGTTTCAGAGCCAATCATAACGTTGATCAACTGATACGTTGTTATATTGTAAATACTTCGTCTATATAGTAATGCGTTAATCTGTTAATCCGCTGTTTCGATTCGCTAATGCAATTTACAAATACGCAAATGTTCGAAAGAAATTTACTAAGTTAAAGATATTTTCAAAGAGGTCTCCCTATATAAACTACTTGTTAGGCTTCTATACAAAGTATAGCAAGAACCCTTATGATCTGGCTCCGCGTCTGTCCGTCTGTCTGTCCGCATAATTCAAATCTAATCAGAACCTTCGAAATTGTGATTGTGACCGTAAAAATTTAATTAGTGCAGATTATCTGATATTACCTTATAATAATATGGCGACCAAAAATAACAACTTTTTAGGCTTCTATACAAAGTATAACAAGAAGCCTTATGATCTAGCTCCGTGTCCGTCTGTCCGTCCGTTGTAACAAACTTTTGTTACATTTTGGTTTGCGTTGGCAAAATCCATTTTTGTCAACAAGATTAATTTCCTTTTTTTAATCCCATTTAAGTTATTATGTTAATAATTTTTATTAACACATTTCTATTTAGTTTAATTGTAAATTAACATCCTTTATAAATTTAATTTGATTTTTAATCAATTATTTTCGTATTTCAATGCTTGCAGTTATGCAACTTAAATAACATCCAATGTTACTTGCAAAGTTTCCTTAAACGCGCAAGATCGAACAATTCAATCAAGTAGGTTTAATAAAGAACAAGGTTGGCAAAAAAGATGTCATGGCGGAAGGACGCACGTTTTTGGTGCTCTACCAAAATTTAGTTTTCGACTAGTTTTTGTAAAGTTTTACACTCAAAGTTATTTTCAAAGTGACGATGTTTACTTGTCGTAAATGGTGTGATGGTTTATTTCTTTCATCAAGTGGTTATTCAATCGTTTAATCAATTTTATCGAGATCACAAATTTTAAGACGCTCGATTGAAAATGGCCGTTCACCTGAATCTGGATTTAGTGACAAACCACCGTCGACCAAGTATTCGAGGAATTTTTTGTTCAATACTTTCACCTCGGACCACCTGGGCAGACCAGAGGGATGTAACCATCCCCGATGGACGATTGCAACTTTCAACAAGTCCAAATGGTGACGTTTTTGAACTCTTTAATCAACTTTATCGCAAGTTGACCCGTTCGAGTTACCAGATGGCTGGGAGATGTCGTAATCAAGCGTGCTTTATTTTCCGATGCGAATTCCGATCCCCGCTGACAACACCCAGCGCATGTGATTGCATTGATAACGAACCGATTTTACATATTTTTCACTTTGAAAAGTACAGCTATATTTCATCATTATATTAACAATTTTTTACATAACGTATCCTTCTTAAATTTTGTTTTAGGTCAAAACATTTTTAACTGAATTTCAGTTACCATAATTCGAAAAGGAGACATGTCCCGTTTGAGAATATTCTTATTAAAAGTTACATCGAAAAACCGTAAGTTGATTTGGGAAATTATTTTATGTGAAAATTGTTAAATTTATTAATACCATCAGTACGAAATAGCTAATTTTCAATAAAAAATTAATTCGTCGTTTAATTTGTAGACCATCTTCAATGGCTACAAATTTGTTACTTGTCTGCTTTAGCAGTTTAAAAGCGTATTGTACACGCAGTCTTTTATAAAGACATTTTTTGTTCGTATCGGTACAAGACCCGATTCGAACGACCTAGCCTTAGGGCATTGATTCATTTTGGTGAAAATATTTAATTTTCTGTTGTCATATTTTGAAGTCTTTTGTGTGCATAATTAAGAATTTGTTCCAATAATTTATATTTTCGTTTAAATTTTATTTCAAATAAATGTGTGTGTGTTCAGTCTAGAAAATTTTATTCTCACTTTTGTCTTGATAAGAGCATTTAAGTCAACAAAAAAGGATCGCATCAAGACTGGCGCCCAAATCCAATAGCATTATTTAGCAAGGCATTTCATTTAAGAATCCACGAATCTCCTCGGAGGACCCCGCTCTCGAGATTTGGTACTAAACGTACAGAGCTAAGCCAATCCGTTCATAACAGCTACGATTACAAAAAAGGGCAAGGTGAATGCTAGAAAACTCGTTTTTTTAGATGACCGTTTGCCGGGTCATCGCTTTTAGTTTTGTGGCCTGTTTAGCGACGAGCGATTAAGCAATTAAAGTCACACCGTCCGTCTGTCTGTCCGCATAATTCAAAATCATACAGAGCGTTTCAAATCGTGTTGGAAATACTCTGTGTGTATAGAGGTCTAAGAACTGGGTAGCCGGTGCGCTACTTTTAGGCTTCTATACAAAGTACGATATAACAAGAAGCCTTATTTAGGCTTCTATACAAGGTATAGAAAGAAGCCTTATGGTCTGGCTTCGTGTCCGTCCGCATGTTTCAGAGCCAATCATAACGTTGATCAACTGATACGTTGTTATATTGTAAATACTTCGTCTATATAGTATTGCGTTAATCTGTTAATCCGCTGTTTCGATTCGCTAATGCAATTTACAAATACGCAAATGTTCGAAAGAAATTTACTAAGTTAAAGATATTTTCAAAGAGGTCTCCCTATATAAACTACTTGTTAGGCTTCTATACAAAGTATAGCAAGAACCCTTATGATCTGGCTCCGCGTCTGTCCGTCTGTCTGTCCGCATAATTCAAATCTAATCAGAACCTTCGAAATTGTGATTGTGACCGTAAAAATTTAATTAGTGCAGATTATCTGATATTACCTTATAATAATATGGCGACCAAAAATAACAACTTTTTAGGCTTCTATACAAAGTATAACAAGAAGCCTTATGATCTAGCTCCGTGTCCGTCTGTCCGTCCGTCCGTCTGTCTGTCCGCATAATTCAAAATCATACAGAGCGTTTCAAATCGTGTTGGAAATACTCTGTGTGTATAGAGGTCTAAGAACTGGGTAGCCGGTGCGCTACTTTTAGGCTTCTATACAAAGTACGATATAACAAGAAGCCTTATTTAGGCTTCTATACAAGGTATAGAAAGAAGCCTTATGGTCTGGCTTCGTGTCCGTCCGCATGTTTCAGAGCCAATCATAACGTTGATCAACTGATACGTTGTTATATTGTAAATACTTCGTCTATATAGTATTGCGTTAATCTGTTAATCCGCTGTTTCGATTCGCTAATGCAATTTACAAATACGCAAATGTTCGAAAGAAATTTACTAAGTTAAAGATATTTTCAAAGAGGTCTCCCTATATAAACTACTTGTTAGGCTTCTATACAAAGTATAGCAAGAACCCTTATGATCTGGCTCCGCGTCTGTCCGTCTGTCTGTCCGCATAATTCAAATCTAATCAGAACCTTCGAAATTGTGATTGTGACCGTAAAAATTTAATTAGTGCAGATTATCTGATATTACCTACATTATAATAATAGGGCGACCAAAAATAACAACTTTTTTTTCAATGCAGACCAAATATAAGTTATATTTTATTTACATAATTTTTCACCTATATAGGAAATTTAAATACGTTGATACGATGATACGTTGATACGATGATACGTTGATACGTTGATACGTTGATACGATGATACGTTGATACGTTGATACGTTGATACGTTGATACGTTGATACGTTGATACGTTGATACGTTGATACGTTGATACGTTGATACGTTGATACGTTGATACAGTGGCTTGATGTGATTGGTGAAGTTAAGTTGTAAATAAAAGAGAAAGATTAGGATTGATCGACCTTAAGAAATGGATCGTACATTACAGAGAAGTAAAGTTCCGGATGGAATGGAAAAGTTTGCTTATTATTGATTATATAGTAAATGATAAAGACCAACCGCAAAAATATATTTAGTGCAGATTATCTATTTTCAATGCACACCAAATATAAGTTATATTTTATTTTCATAAATTTTCACCTATATAGGAAATTTAAATACGTTGATACGTTGATCTGTTGATAAGTTGATCTGTTGATACTGCTGTGTACTTTTTATCATAAATTGTACACCTCGGGTTTTGTCTTGGGCGCCACTTTCAAATGAAAGAAAATTTTATAAATTAGTAATAAATTAAGTTTCCGAGGGTCCAACTTTACAAAAAAAAATTCACGTATTGATACATTGATACGTTGATACATTGATACGTTGATACGTTGATACATTGATACGTTGATACATTGATACGTTGATACATTGATACGTTGATACGTTGATATATTGATACGTTGATACATTGATCCGCTGATCTGTTGATCTGTTGATCCGTTAATCTGTTTATCCATTTATTGCATTATCTGCTTATCCGTTATTTGTATTTTTATCTTTTGAACAATATATCCACACCGTTAAGAAATTGTATGTAAAATTACAATCATTAGCAACTTTGTGACCAATTTTTCTTCAGCATAGCGCGAAATCATATCTTTCTTCAGTTATTTTCTTCAGAAAATAAATTTTGTTAAAAATTGTATCGCAAACAAGTCGTATCATTCTGGGATTTTTCTATCCCTTCAAAAGAGATTCAATTTCAGAATAAGAAAGAAAGAGCAAAATATCTTGGAACCGACTACTAGAGAAAAGGGTTTTCATGCGAAGGTAAATATTCAAAGAGCTAGCTGTGGTAGAACCACAATAATTAAAAAAAAGGTGGAACTCGCTTTAGCGGCAGTTCTTAGGCTTCTATACAGCTACCTTTCTGGTGTGGAAAGTTGTTATTATCTGGTTACTTTTGATCGCCATATAATGTAACATCACATAATCAGATAATCTGCACCAATTAAATTTTTTGCGGTTGGTAATTATCATTTACTATATAAGTAATTACAATCAAACTTTTCCATTCTATTCGAAACTTTACTTCTCTGTAATGTTTGGTCCTTTTTTGAGGTGGACCAATCCTCTCCTTTCTCTTTTATTTACAACTTAACTTCACTAACCACATCATTAAAAAATTATTTTTTCACATCAAAGTAAAATAAAATACAACTACTTTTCTGGTAGTTGTGGTAGTGTACTTTTCTGGTAGTGTAAAACTACCGTTATGAACGTCGACATTTGGTTCTACAACGTTACCTACTTCAAGAACAGCTGCGTTTTTACTTCGTGGATTTTGTCGGCGAATTGCATGACTACGTGAACGATGTAATATTTGCGAAGTGGTCATGTTGGCAATTTGCTTTCGCTTTCGAAATTCGCGTAATTTCCGGTCCATTTTTGAGGTGGATCCATCCTCTTCCTTCTCTTTTATTTACAACTTAACTTCACTATCCACATCAAGCCACTGCTGTGGTTAAAATAAAATAATAAATAATTAGTGCAGATTATCTGATTATGTGATGTTACATTATATGGCGACCAAAAATAACCAGATAATAACAACTTTCCACACCAGAAAGGTAGCTGTATAGAAGCCTAAGAACTGCCGCTAAAGCGAGTTCCACCTTGTTTTCGCTTGTTTATGTACATTTTTCTTTATTACAGTCTTGAAAATGACCCCGATAGAGGGTCGCAACTAGTCGATTCAAAACGTAGTCTTTCTTTAACACGTCCCCTGATATTAAATATCCTAGTAAATCATATCCTTGGAACAATAGCTTATCTTCACTTTATTCTGGCCGTTAATCCCTGCGGCAGTTAGACCAGTAAGCCACGTATCAAAGAATAATTGGATCAACGGACAATCGTATCATGGTATAATCGTATCAACGGATCATCGTATCAACGGATCATCGTATCATCGTATCATCGTATCATCGTATCAACGGATCATCGTATCATCGTATCATCGTATCATCGTATCAACGGATCATCGTATCAACGGATCATCATATCAACGGATCATCGTATCAACGGATCATCGTATCAACGAACCATCGTATCATCGTATCATCGTGTCAACGGATCAACGTATCATCAGATCAATTTGCTTATATAGGACATCGCCCTATGAGTATAGTAGATGTAACAGTTTGGCTAATTTTTCGCGCGTTAAGTAAAAGTAAATTATTAACAATGGCATTAATCGAAAACAAATCTGCTTTCAAAACTGTAAAGAATGTGCAATTTGGCATTTTTAGTCTGGAAGATATTCGTAGCATGTCTGTCGTCCCAGAAGGTATAAATCATGTAGAAATTATGGAAGGAAGTCTTCCAAAAGTGGGCGGCCTGATGGATCCGAGGATGGGAGCGTTTGACAGCACTTTACCATGTCAAACATGCGAAGGCGACCGGGACACTTGCCCCGGTCACTTTGGTCACATCGAATTGGCCAAACCGATCTTTCACGTTGGCATGATTAAAGATGTCATGAAAGTTTTACGCTGCGTCTGCTTTAATTGCAGTAAATTGTTGGTGAACCCAAAAAAACAAAACCACTTCGAACACGCTCAGAAGATAACTGCAGACGATTCCAAGAAACGCCTAGAACTAGTGTACGGTTTGTGCAAAGAACAAACAATATGTCACGCGGATGGTGGATGTGGAAATCATCAACCTGTAATTAGAAAATCGGGTCTCGATTTGACGGCCGATTGGAAGGAATCCGACGGAAAGGTTCCACAAGAAAAAAAGTATTTGCTGGCGGAAGAAGTGCTGCATATCTTTAGACAAATTAGCGACGCAGATTGCAGCGCCCTGGGAATGGATCCGAAATACTCACGACCCGAGTGGATGATCGTGACGGTTTTACCGGTTGTTCCTCCTTCCGCGAGACCCGCAGCTTTCATGGGCGATTCGCCGAAGAAACGTCAAGACGATTTGACAAATAAATTGGCCCTAATCATAAATATACCTTGTATAGAAGCCTAAAAGTAGCGCACTGGCTACCCAGTTCTTAGACCTCTATACACACAGAGTATTTCCAACACGATTTGAAACGCTCTGTATGATTTTGAATTATGCGGACGGACAGACAGACGGACACGGAGCCAGATCATAAGGCTTCTTGCTATACTTTGTATAGAAGCCTAAAACGAGTTGTAATATTAATAGGGCTGATCAAAATACAATTACATTACCCGAAGCAAACCGAACATCAACGTATCATCGGATCAACGTATCAAGGGATCAACGTATTTAAATTTCCTATATAGGTGAAAAATTATGTAAATAAAATATAACTTATATTTGGTCTGCATTGAAAAAACAGATAATAGTCTATATAAGACAGCTATTTCTAAAATAATAGCGCACTGGGTACCCAGTTCTTAGACCTCTATACACACTGAGTATATTCAACACGATTTGAAACGCTCTGTATGATTTTGAATTATGCGGTCGGACGGACAGACGGACGGACAGACACGGAGCCAGATCATAAGGCTTCTTGCTATACTTTGTATAGAAGCCTAAAAGTGTTCGAAGATTTTATTATTATTTGTTTGTAATTTGATGCAACGTACGACAACACATTACGTTTGGCAAACTTCCGATTTTGAACGATCAACGTACTGTATCGAAATGTCAACCGGCAGTGATGTGAAGGCCGAAAATACCAGCGAAGTAAAAATGTTGATTTCCTAAGTAAACATAATGATGGAAATGTTATTGCGCAGAGAAACGGAGGTGGACGAGTTGAAGGATCAATTACGACCTCAACTAAACGCAGCATCTTCAATAAGAGTTCCCTTATCGGAGATAGGTGCACAAATCCCCCAGATCGGAGCAAAAACGAATACCATCGATGTGGAAATGTGGATATCAAGAGTCGAAGAAGCTCAAAAACCTGAGAACATATTTGAAACAATGGAAAAACTAAGAAGCAGAAGATGGAAGCGAAATGAGCCCTTCGAGGACTACTTCCATGACAAAGTGCGATTAGGTCACAAAGCGAAAATACACGAAAATGAAATTGTTTCGCATGTCATCCATGGGATAGACAATTTTATTATTCGAACGCAAATGGTTGTCGCAAAACACCTTGATGAGTGCGATGAAATTGATCGAGGGGGAAATGCAAAATCAACCCGAAGAAAAGTCGGAACCGAGTGGTTTTGCCTCGAATTCAACCAGCAACGAAAAGAAGATCTTTCCATCGACAGATATTTTAAATACTGATGTTGCAGGAAGTTTTGAAATGGACTTACAAATAAACCCGAATTTATCCACGAAAGATATAAATAAAATAAAAGACACTATGAGAAATTTAGACTTACCAAGTGAAAAGAAAAGCTGTGATGTAAAAATGACCTTCAATTTAAATTCTAAGAAAAGTGTGAGTTGTAGCCCGCGGCGATTGTCTTATCAAGAACGCGATGCGGTAAGGCAATTGAAGTTAATTTATTTATAAAAATAAAAAACATTTTGAGGTTGTTGCCAACCTCATCAGAAAATGGACCCTGCAAATTGGCGGGGAGTTCATGTTTTCATTACAATTATAGAATCATTCTTAGAGATTTTTATCAAGTTCTGGTCGTTTTTATGAATTTTTTAATCGGGTTTCAAACCGCGTGTCATTCGGTATATTGTGACATACATATAATCTGCCTATTTTTGATATGTTGTTTTCTGATTTGTTTTATGTTTCAGGTTTCCATACTGGATTGCGTGGGCGTTTTTATTTCATCAATGTTGGTAAGTATTCGTTTTCATTTCTTGATTTTGGAGTCTGTTTTTCATTTTCGATCGTTATTTGGCTTTTTGGGTACACTCAAACCTTATTTCTTATCAGGGTTATTAGTTTTTAAGATTAGATCTCATTGGTCACGGTTATTTCTCTCGTTGTCAATAGTGATTGCTATGGATTGTGCAAGGGTCATAAGGCGGGCCTTATACACTTTACACAGGATTGATCCTGTGGAGTGCTTGTTGTCACTGAGCTTCGCTCTGACACAGTTGACGCAT
Organism: Podabrus alpinus; assembly: GCA_932274525.1. Classification (NCBI taxonomy): domain Eukaryota; kingdom Metazoa; phylum Arthropoda; class Insecta; order Coleoptera; family Cantharidae; genus Podabrus; species Podabrus alpinus. The sequence continues at coordinate 56,834,413 of OW026457.1, read as the reverse complement.
ACATGCTTAGCAAGTTCCTTTTGCACTACACAGTCACGTGAAGCGTGTTCTGTTGAGGTGCAAAAGGCGCATGTTTCATTTCCTTTGCAAAATTTGGCTGTGTGGCCAAAACGTTGGCATTTATAACATCGGACAACTCCGATGTGATTCCGTACCCGGTAGCTTTTCCAAGCCACTCTGAATTTACCCTCCTTTATTATTGCTTCATGAACCAGGGGGTGAACCTCCAGGATCCATTTGTTGTGAGTTCTTCCTCTGGTATGTACGGGATTGGCTCTTTTGAGCCAAGAAATCCCGGCCATATTGACCACCTCGGGAAAACTCCTTTCTATTTCCGCTGTGATTTGATCCTTAGAGACGGATTTGTCCACCATCTGTATAGCAATTGATGGCCAGGTAGCTGAAGGCTCCCGGGCCATCAATTGGTTCTCCGCTAGTAGAATGCTGCCTACTAGTTTCTTGACGGAAGGGTGGGAGGATTCCACCACAACACTTTTGTTTTTCGTCAGATAGAGCCTATCTGCTTTTATGCCAAGGTCTTCCGCTCTGATGCTAGTCAGGGCGGATTTCGTGTTTTCTGCTGACTGGAATGAGCTACCCTCTCCAGGGTAGACAATTACTTTGTATTTCTTGTGTGTGCTCCGGGGGTTGCTGATGGCAGCCCTCTTCATTGCTGTCAGGTATTTCTTGGGTGGGTTGTGCTTCGTGGATTCTTCCTTAGGGGAGGAATCCGTTTCCTTGGGTTCCCGGACCTTGAGGAGGTTCGGGGGGTTGGACTCTGCCAGATTTTCCTTAGGTGGGTTTTGCTTTTTGGGTTCTTCCTGAGGGGAAGAATTTGTTTCTTTGAATTCCCGGACCTTGAGGAGGTTCGCGGGGTTGGCAGGGGCAGGAACCGCCTCTGCTGTATTTACTTTGGACGGAGGAAGGGTGGCTGAAGGTTCACCCGTCCCTCGTTTGTTGTTATTGCCCTTCAATATGATTAGTAGAAGTTTAAAGGTGCTTTCTTTCATATCTTCTAAATTTTTTAGTGTGTTTTTCCTTTCGTCGAGTTCTTCTTTGCTTAATATGATGAATTTCATTATTTTATGCGCGGCGTTCGATATGTTGGAAAATATTTCTTTCGTCCATTCTGTTATTCCCAAATGGCTTTCACTTGGTGTTTCTGTTTCTTCTATTCCATGTTCTTCTTTATTTTCTTGCATCGCCTGTAGGGTTCTGGACAATGTTTCGATCAGCTTTGTGGATATTTCCAAATTGTATTCACTTTGTGTCTTTTCAGTTTCATAATTTTTTGTTTCATTACTGTTTTCACTTAGCGTTTCTGTCTCTTGTTTTTCATGTTTTTCTTTTTCTTGCTTCGCCAATCTGGCACGTTTCCTTTGGTTTTTGTTTGGTTTCTTTTTTGCTTCCTTTCGAATTTTTCCTTGTTTTTCGTTGTCCGAGCTATTGTTTTCTTCATCTTCAAGTGTGGACCATTCTTTGGGCCACTCGTGGGGACTTTCTTCTTCGTCTGTCTCAGGATTGTTTCTACGTTTCTTTTCATTTTCTTCGATTTTTGCTGATGAGGCCATATTAGACGATTTCGACTTCTCACTTTTCTTACACATGCGGTAAGGCAGATCACGGATGATTTGCTGGAAAAAGGGATTATCCGGCACAGTGTTTCCGAATATGCCAGTCCCGTAGTGTTAGCGCGAAAGAAAAACAACGAATATCGGTTATGTGTCGACTACCGCGAGTTGAATAAGGTGATCGAAAAAGACAAATTTCCTTTACCACATATTGATGACGTGTTGAACAATTTAAGTGGCGCGAAATATTTTACGACCTTAGATTTGAAAAACGGGTTCCACCAAGTCAAAATGGACCCTGATTCAATGAAATACACTTCTTTTGCAATTCCAGGTGCCCAGTACGAGTATATGCAAATGTCGTTTGAGGTGTGCAACGGACCAGCTGTTTTTCAGCGCTTTATTAACAACAATTTTAGGGATACGCTGAACGAAAACGAAGTACTCGATATACGCTTAGCAAGCCTATGTTTGGAATTCAATTATAAGAGAGGTCGAAATGAAGATAACGAAACCGATTCCAGTGGTCACGAAAGAGAAGAAGAGGAGAATTGTGACTAGGAACCAGAAGAAGCAAGTGCTTTAATAGAGAGTGAAGTGCTTCTTACGTTCTGATTTCGTATATATTGTCGTGATATCTTTAGCATAAGGGTAGGTCTGGTATAATTGGTTGTTTTCTGTGAAATGCTCATGTCGTGATTATCACTTTTGAGACCATAATGATGGATAAGAACTTGCACCTGAAATTTCTTGATACTTCAATGTTAGACTGCTTGCTTCATTTTAACTGAAAAATAAAAAATGTAACTACTTGTGCAAAGGGAAATGTAATAAAGAATTGTGTAAGGGACAAAAGAGGAATTAATTATTTCAAATTAACAAGTTTATGATTAAATCTTTTTCATTATAAAAGCAAAATTAAAATTTATTTGTTAAAAGTGTAGGGGATTATTTTAAATAGTGGTGATTTAAAACGAATGCGCGGGCTGATAAAGATTTTGGTGGGGGCAGGAAAGAAGAATTTTGGAGTGGAGTTCCGTCCATCAAAGAGTGAGGACGTAATTTTGAAGAGTCGAGTTCCGTCCACGAAAGAGGGACGACGTATTTTTAGAGTCTCGTTTCGTCCAGGAAAGTAGAAGGACGTAATTTTGAGTTTCGTCCGGTAATAGTAAGGACGTAAATTTGAGTCTTGTTCCGAATGTTGGGACGTGAACACGTAGTTTATGGAGAGGCGAAAAGACGTGAATTTGGTTAAATTTGCAAATTTTGGGAACAATTTACACGTTCACAAGAAGATTGAAAATTATTTTAGTAATCGAGTTGAGAATTATTTGGAAGTTTCACGTATAAAGCTAAATAAATTAAATTCAGTTTACGAAAGATTTATGTTGAATAAAGAAGAAGATTTAAATTGTGAAGTTAATGAAAATTTTTGGGACCACTGCATTTGGTATAGCCGATGGTATTGAGGGTTATCTTTTCGAGTTATGTAAAATAAGGAAGTTATTGAAAATTCAACCTACCTGCACGTCTACACTCTGTCAATAGGCGATATCCAGTCAATCAACTACACATCCTGGAATTCTTCATGTCATGGGATCTAGATTATACCTCAACACATCTTCCTGGTTGCCGTCGCATGTTCTACGTCATTTGTGCACATACTGAGTGGTAAGAGTTGCGTCTACACTTTTCTTAACATTAAGTTCGCGCGTGATTTAAAATTTGGGGTTTTTTATTAAACATTTTTTTAGTATTAGTTAATTTCTTGTAAAAAATTGATTTAATCACAATAATGAAAATTTCTCTTCGTTTATTTTAATATTTCTGTTTATTAATAAATTGCATTCTTGTTGTACATTAGTTACATTTGGTTTGATTTCAATACAGCAGGAAGTATAAGAAATTAAGGTGCAAGGTATAGCAAGTATTTTCCGATTTTTACGAAAGTATTTATTAATTACAGTTAGATTGAGCATTTACTGAATTGACGACCCACTTTTGACCCTGAAAGAGTTCTCATTGCTGGCTGGTGCATAATTTAATTAAGTGCCATATTACCATCCTCCCTATAAAAATAAAAACGGTAGCAATACATGGCAATATGTATTATTCATTTTGTTCCTTTTGTTCATTAGTTTTTTTTTATTATATTTTGTCAATAAGCTATGTTTGAGTGAGGACACCGTCATCAGGATGGACGATCTGTTAGCGTCAATTTAGACGCTGCCAATGTGAGGTTAAGTTCAGTTTACCTACGGTATTACGATTGATAGTAGCTGTTATTTTATGTTCCTTTTTACTTACATTAAATTTATTATTATACAAGTAATTGTGTTAAATTATTTTATCTACCAAACCCATTGGCCATCTAACAAACTTAACTACAGAAAACAACAAACTCTTAATACTAATTTATAATCCTGCCCCAAAATTAATCTATTTTTTTCTCCCGAAATCGGTTTAGTGTTATTCGAACTCGCGCCACGTCATGCAAATTAAGTTGCAGTGTTCTTACCCTAACATAGGTGTCGCTCCGTGCATTGGCAACTTCGCCTCAAACTAGTATTACAGGAAGCTAGTGTAAAAATTTTTAAAAGATACATTTTTGGCCGGCTAACTACTTACTTTGGAGCGAGCCCTCTTAATCGACTTCCTTCAGGTGTGAGTTGCGAACTTATCCTGTCGTTGAGTGGAGTAAGAATAAAACACCAATTTAAGGGATACATATTGCTATGTGCCGGTGTACCCGGGAATATTTACTCCCTTATATTTTACCCCCCGGGGGTAAAATTTCCCTAGGGATATTTTACCCCCGGTAAAATTTCGCTAGTATAATTTTACCTCCCGGTAAAAATTCCCTAGTGAATATTTACCCCTCGTGATAAATATTAAGGAGGTAAAATGTCCCTAGGGAATTTTTACCGGGGGGTAAAATTATTCAAAATATCGTCAGTGAATTTTTACCCCTTTGAAATTAAATAGCTGTTATATAAAATTTTTTATTGCTATTTTGTATCAAATTCGATAATATTTCACTATGTAAGATGTTAAAATATCCTCCGTGGGTTTTTGACGAAATTTGATAGTTAAATAGTTGATAGCGATGGCGAAATTATTTTATAAGGGAAAATTTATTCAAAAATTACTAGAATTTAATAATTTTTTGTCTACGAGGTTTTTTTTTACTGAAACTACAGTTTCATAATGGTTAGAATTTTTGTGTTTCAAATATATTGCCGAGCTTTTGTAATTTGCTTCATCGGAAAGCTGCATTAAGCTAGGAAATCTTAGCCATGCAGAAGGATTCTTTGAAATTTGAGTGTAGGAATATATATCGGCGCCTATGAGAGCTGCAGTGAAAAATATTTCTACTTCCGTTGCCCACACTGCATTTGTATCCATTTGCGTGTTGTGCATATAGTTTGTTGCGCCAGAAAACCGATCAACCGCTTTTGTTTTTATTTTCATGTAATCTGTTACAATCTTCCTCACTTGTTCATGCTCATTTTCACTTCCGGTAATGCATACAGATATGCACCTAAAATAACAATTGCCGTCTGCCTTGACGTCTACAACAGTGTGTGGTGGATGAAGCAACGAATTCCTCGTTGATATAAAATTGGAATTAATGTGGAACTCAAGTCCAAACTTCTCACAAAGTCGCTTTTGCCATTTTTGATTTACAGGACAAAAGCGGAATTTTAATTTTGTTGGAGTGGAATCGATTACTTCGAGAGAAGATGCATTTTCTTCGATAGTAGTAGTATTATCTTGGTCTACGCTACAATAAATTTTACCCAATTCATTACTTTCCCGTGGACTAGCCATTTTCTTCTGATGTTTATGATACATTTTTTGTTCTTACTGGATACCTGTTTTTATTATATATAGTATTAGTAGATAGGTTGGTAATAAAAGTTGTAGAGCTGGACAGACCTAGATGATGGTATTAAATAATTACAGATTAGGAGAATTTGAGCAGCAATCAAGCGAAAGCAATACTGCGGAAGGCGACTCGGGAGTACTTAAAGTGCAAAATAATTTTTTTACCAAATAACTTGCTTGAAATTGCATAAACGTTTGACTTAGTGCAATTTTATCGATATTCAGACATAAAGAGCAATAAAACACTTATTTAACAATAAAATTCCTTCATGAAGGGGCTAAAATTAGTGAACTTTTATTAAATTTTAACCCCCCGGTAAAATATCACTAGTGAATATTTACCCCCGGTAAATATTCACTAGGGAAAATTAATTAAATTTTATTTAATTTTTACCCCCCGGTAAATATTCACTAGCGATATTTTACCCCCTTTTATTTTTTACTGAGGGGTAAAATATCACTAGTGAATCTTTACCCCCGGTAAATATTCACTAGGGAAAATTAATTAAATTTTATTTAATTTTTACCCCCCGGTAAATATTCACTAGCGATATTTTACCCCCTTTTATTTTTTACTGAGGGGTAAAATTTCACTAGGGAAATTTTACCGGGGGGTAAAATTTCACGGGGGTAAATATTCCCGGTTACACCGGTCCTTATTAACGGGTCACACGCATTTGTTATGAAATTTGAATTGAAAATTGGAATTTTTATGATTCCCTTTTTGCTAGCTCTCTTTTTATCTCATTAATTAGCATGGACACAACCTTACCTCAGAAGTCGGTTCTGTGAGAAGGACTCTTTGCTTTTCCTGAAATTTAATTGGTGTGGGGATAAAATTATTCCCCAATGATACGCTCATGGATTTGGTCAATGAAAATAATTTATTAAACATGAACACAACAAAGAAAATGCAAACTTATACTAAATTTGAAATCAAAAAGTTTAACAAATAAATATCTTAACATTACGCAAATTAGAGTTTTATTTTGATACGCGGTATTGTTAGTTTTTGAACCGTTCACTTTCGTCACGAAAAAGTTAAATAAGTTGGTCTTACCAAACACAGGTGTCGCCGTTATGTTTCTTAAATTCTTTATTACATCAAGTCATCTACGATCGGTGCTGAATCTTGACTTTTCTTGAGAATCACCTCGTGGAATTCTGGTTAGTGTTCCAATATCCATTTACAGCAAATCTTTGTTCCAATCGCTTACAATCACTTCACAAATCATACGAGGTAAGTACCTTTAAATTTTATCAAAACTAATCTCGTTATACTTGATGCAAATTTTTGCAAAATCATGTAATGCTTTTTCTTTATCAGGTTTACACACTTCGAGTTGGATTTTTAATCCAATTTAACACTTTTATACGGAGAGGACCAAAACACGTCCGTCTCGCGACGCACTAGCGTATCGAACCTTATTATTTTTATTATTATCCGTCTCCAGGGTTTCTGACGAATTTTTATTTATTATCCCATATTACTTGGATAATTTCTTTTTTTTAAATGTAAGTTTCTCGCACCTCTGATAATGTTTATCATTTTTAAATGTCATTTAATTATTTCAAATTTTTTTATTCCAGCGTCGCTATACCAACCCGCTGTAGATTGTTCACACGTAACACGTTCCAGCTTCGGATGACCTAACGTTGCATTTTGTCGTCACACCGATCTAACAACAATCACGTAATCTCATAGTTTCTCTACCGCATTTACTTAAATTAACCTAGTTTTAACACGGTACGACAACTCGGCGATTCCAACTCGGCGACCGGACAACTCGGCGACGGACAACTCGACGACCGGACAACTCGGCGATGGACAACTCGGCGATTCCAACTCGGCGACCGTGCAACTTGGCGACGGACAACTCGGCGACCGGACAACTCGGCGACGGACAACTCGGCGACGGCCAACTCGGCGACAGACAACTCGGCGATACCGAGTGTATTTTAGTTATGTTTTTTTTAGAAAATTATAAAATTAATACCATATTTTTATTTAAGGCTATTATAAATTTATTGTTATTATTAATCTAAGTTATTTACAAATATTTTAATTGTTATTATTAATCTAAATTATTGACAAATATTTTAATATTGATATATTTTGTGATAACAAAGGAGCAATTGATCTAAGCAAAAACGCAGGATAACGATGTAGAACAAAGCATATTGATAAAAGGCATCATTTTGTTCGCGAAAGACAAGATTTAAAAGAAATTCAGGTCAAGCATATTGGAACACAGGAAATAGTGGCAAATTCGTTAACCAAGGCATTAGCAAAAGAAAAACACCAATATTGTTCAAGCAAGATGAGATTAGCAATAGTTATACCATAACTAGTGGAGGTGTTGGAATATTATTGATGTTACAACTATTGTTATATAGATGGTATATTAATGCCATATTATGTTTTTATGTTCCTCTGTATTCCCACATGCCAACAGAAGTGGACGAAGCGGAACAGAGGAAACTAGACGCGCCATCAGTGGTCACGATCAGAAGGTCAAGTCGGATATCACGTCCCCCGGAACGGTTCAACAATTAAAGGGGAGAAATATAATGTATGGATGCATTTAAATATTGTGGGATTAACATTCTTAAGTAGTACCAACTAGAGAATATTAATACCATTTAATACTATATAGCAATAGGCTTTATAAGTTTACTGAAGAAGTGTAAGTGTGAAGAAGTGTCTACAACGAATATCGATACATAATAATTATAAACTAGCTGACACGGAAAAAATGGAAAACTCAAATATTACTACTCAAAGAGCCAACGAAAAATTTCATTTGGACGGATATCTTTATACGAAGGATAAAGTTAGTAAAGACGGATCGATTCAATTCTGGCGTTGTGAGAATAAACACCACGGATGTAAAGGTCGGATATGGACGAATATAGCGGACGGTTCTTTTAATTCTATACGAAATGACCATACATGTAGTAATACTGGAAATGCAGCAAATGTTTTACTCCAAACTGTATCATCAAAAGTGAAGCACCTCGCAAGTACAACCATGTAAAGCCCAGCACAAATAAGAGCACAAGCCGTTGAAGATGTTCCTGCTACGGTGCAAGGCATTCTTCCAAGTAGTGATGTGATGCGTAAAAACGTACAAAGGATAAGAAAAAGAAATTTGGATGCACCGCCAAATCCAGCTATTCGTGAAGAAATAATTATTCCCGTTATGAGTACAGTCCAGGGAATTTTGAGCGGTTTCTTCTAGCAGATTCGGGAAGCAACGAACACAATCCACAGCGAATTTTAATATTTGGTCGTGAATACCATTCGACATGGGCTGGACAGATGAAAGAACTCTATATGGATGGCACATTTTTACTGTGTCCTTCTCTCTTCTCTCAAATTTTCGTCATATTGTCCAGAAAAGATGGACACGCAGTGTTTCCCATATTGTTTTGTTTGCTGCCGGATAAAAGCAGTGAAACGTATTCTAAATTATTTGGTATGATACGAAATCTTTGGCCTCAACTAATTCCAGAAAGTATAAGTGTGGATTACGAATTAGCGATCCATCAAGCTATTCACACAGTGTTTCCAGAAGTGAATATTCATGGTTGCTTATTTCACTTGGTTAAAAATCTTCGGAAACACTTGAGTTTAAACCATCTTCTGCAAAGTTATAATAGCGATGCCGAGTTTGCAGTAAAAGCTAAAATGATTACTTCTGTTTCATTTGTTCCCCAAGAAGACATTATTCACGCGATTACAAATCTGGAAAATTATTTGCCTGGAGAGTTTGAACCAATTTTAGAATGGTTTGCCAACAATTATATAGGACGCCTCAGAAATAATGGAACAAGAGCCGCAGCTTTATTTCCTTCTAATATTTGGTCAGTTTACGAACGAACCTTGTTTGGAAGCGACAGAACAAACAACTTCGCAGAAGCTTGCCATCGCAAACTACAGTTGGGTTTTGGTAGTGGTATTGCTCATCCTACTTTGTGGAATTTTATAGACAAGCTAAGGAAAATTCTTAAAATGTATGATGTCGATTATGAAAGAAATATTGCTGGCCACGAAGGTCCAGCGAAAAGAAGACGTTATCAAGAAGCCGATAACAGAATTCTAAATAAGGTTGTTGCGTATGATCGAGAAAATATTATTGAATATCTCCGTGGTATATCCCACAACTATGTTATGGATTAAAATATTTTAAATAATGTAGATTAATAATAACTTAATAATAAATTTAAAATAGACTTCAATAAAAATATACAGAACATTAATTTTATGATTTTCTAAAAATAAAACATAAAATAACTAAGCCGAGTTATGATATGTTATATGCCTATTCACAATGGACATAAGAATTACATAAGATTTATATACGGCATAACTTTTGATGATTTCAACTTTATTTATTAAAATTATGACGTTTTTAAATCTTATGTCTTATGTATTATGTATTATGAACAGGCAGTTATATGTTATAACTAAACTCGCCGAGTTGTCCGTCGCCGAGTTGACCGGTCGCCGAGTTGTCCGTCGCCGAGTTGTCCGGTCGCCGAGTTGTCCGTCGCCGAGTTGTCCGTCGCCGAGTTGTCCGGTCGCCGAGTTGACCGGTCGCCGAGTTGTCCGTCGCCGAGTTGTCCGTCGCCGAGTTGTCCGGTCGCCGAGTTGACCGTCGCCGAGTTGGAATCGCCGAGTTGGCCGTGTCCGGTTTTAACAATCCTAAATTCTTACTTTATAACATTAAACAAATTTTCTGTGAATATAATTAATTTGTGGTACCCATCATTTTTGTTCATATCATTGGTGAGTACTTTCATTCCTCACCTATTTTTAATTATGTGACTTCATTAGAGTCTTTTGATCTACCTGCCGGAACCTTCCTTCGTTGTAAAGAGTCCTCATGCAATTAATGATAAATCGAGTGCTTAATTAAATTTATTCCTGTCATTGATATTTAAATCACCGTAATATATTAAAAAATAAAAACACAATACATGATTGACAAAGGGTGGCATGTATTATACAATAATAGTTATTATCTAGCAAACCTAGCAGATTCATTCGTCATTCATTCCACTAAATATTAAAGAAATATTAAAGTAATATTGTGAACGTATTAATTTAAGATACATAAAGTTATCAAATATCATACTATAAGCATAAATGAAAAATGATCAAAATAATAATTAAACAAACAATTTGTCATATCATCATAATGTACAAGTAAAATGGTACCTGGTTTAATTCTACCACTAGGAAGTAAGCATCTGGGGGCGATGATGTAATGGTTAATTGTAGCATCAAAATAATACTGCTGACGTATTTTGGAAACTACAGTCACTTGAAATATGGAGGAGAAAATGCTGCTGGTTCATCAAATTTCCGGTGATGGAATTATCATTCAAAATTGCGATTTTTATTACACTTTGTCTATTTGGCTTATTAATCGTGATTCGAATATGTCTTTTGGTACTGCTTGTAACTTATTTTTAACTAAGTTGATTACCCGTGAGTTGATTGCACGAATTTTATTTAATAAATGTTTGTTTTCAAGGTTATTTTTATATTAACTGCCGTTTTAGCACTATCTTAAATATTCACCAATACTATTTGTCCATTTATAAAGTATTTATTAATTCGTTGGTTTATCACACGAACTTATTATTTATTTCGTATAATGCGACCGCTTTGCCTCGAAACACCACGCGGCCAGGTTTATTGTTCTTTGGTTTTAACAGATTACGCATTTACTTACGTATTACTCAATTAATATCAGCAAATCACTTAATTACACTATTATTAAGTTAAGTTATTATTTCTTATAAAAGGCAACGATATTTAACGATAAAAGATAAAGATAAATTTCTGCATTAAAAATTGAGTGTGTTGCTTCGTTTTGTTCTAAACACACTGATCAACTTATCAACTATTCCCTTTCTACCTAGTAAGTAGTCGTGAACCTCACGTTTCCGCTAGATTCTTCGCGGTATTTTATAAATAAGCCAATCAAATAATTCTGATTAATTTAATTTAGTTACTTCGACAGAGAGAAAAGGTAATAAAGTGAAATAACACGAGACGCTTAATTTTGCCTTATGGGAAAAATTCTTCCACGTTTCGAGTCAGGTGATGATTACATCTGTAACATAATAATATGATGATTATGTGCGAATGCGCTCCATGCATTTATTGCATAACAACAACGTCAGTCATATCTGAGAGCTCGCACAGTGAAGTCATAATAAATTAAAGTAAATAAATAAAGTTTAAGACAACACAAGTTGTATTATTTATTTAAACATATAAAGATATATGTTACATGGTGGCAGCGGAAAAAACTAATTGTTTAAAATAAACGGTGAAAATCACAAAATTAACTAAGTGCAACCGGGTAAATTGAGTATAAGTGCATTTGTTTAAGAAAATGAAGCAAGATACCGTCAACGTACCAGCGGAGATGAGTTTCTCGGGAAACGTGGCCATGAATTGGAATAAATTCAAAAAACGGTTTACCTTGTATATGGAAGCGACAGAGAAAAATATCAAACCAGATAAACAAAAGATAGCAACCCTTTTAAATCTTATGGGAGATGAAGCGGTAGATATACATGACACATTTTCCTATTCTGAAGGAGAGGATGAGATTAAGTTCGATATTGTATTAGCAAAATTCGATAAGTATTGTCAGCCTCGGAAAAATGTGATATTTGACCGATTCAAGTTTTTCTCTAGATCACAAGAACCAAACGAAACGGTAGATAAGTATGTTACCGAGTTAAAAAAGTTAGCAAATCCGTGTGATTTCGGAGACCAATTGGAAAATTTAATTCGCGACAGACTAGTGTTGGGAATAGCCGACAAAAATGTACAAGAACGGTTATTAAGAGATGCTGATCTAAAGTTAGATAAAGCATTGAATCACTGTCGTTCAAGCGAAGAAAGTAAAAAGCAGCTGCTGGAAATCGCAGGAACAATTACGAACAAGGAAGTACGTAAGTGTCGTGAAAAATAAACTTAAATTTGTTAAGAAAAGGTCAAACAGTGAAGGAACAAATTACCTTAAGTGCCGAAAGTGTGGACTAAGTCACTCTAGTGCAAGTAAATGCCCGGCAGAAGGAAAATACTGCATGAAGTGCAAGGGGAAAAACCACTTTGCAACAGTATGCAGTAAAAGCAAGAAAAGTGTGAAAATGGTAGAAAAGCAACACGAAGATACGGAAGAATCCGACGAAGAAAGAAATCACGAACTGTTAGCCATTACAAAGAAGATACATGGGGTAGCATGGAAAGAAGACATACAAGTAAGTGGGAAAATTTTGACTTTTAAAATTGATACAGGTTCTGAAGTCAATATCATCTCAAAAAGTGTTTACGATTTGTTACCTCATAAAATTGCTTTAGCTACTACAAAATCAAAATTAACGTCATATACGGGTCATGAAATCGACACATTAGGCAAATGCTCGTTAAATTGTAGTTTGAATGGAAACAATAAAACTTTGCAGTTCTTTATCGCAAAGGGGAAAAACACCGAGTCTATAATTTGCTTGAGTGACGCAACACGTCTTGACTTGTTGCCGAGAAGTCGGGTTCATGTAATAAAATACAAGACCGTAAAGAAATGATAAGCGAATTTTCAGAAGTGTTTGATGACAAGGCGTCAAAGATAAAAATTGCGCCGTACCATATCACGCTAAAAAATGATGCCATAGCAACAATTTCACCTGCTAGGAGGGTACCGATTGCTTTAAAAAAGAAATTAAAAGCAGAATTGGAAGAAGTAATGGTTAAAAACCAAGTACTCGAAGTAGTAAATGAACCTACAGATTGGGTGCATCCAATAGTAATCGTGTCCAAGCCGAACGGGTCAATTAGAATTTGCATGGATCCCAGACCTTTGAATAAAAACATTAAAAGAGAACATTACTCTTTGCCGACTGTCGATAGCGTAATCGCAGAGTTAAACGGAGCCGAGTATTTTACAGTCTTAGACGCAACAACAGCATTTCTACAAGTTCCAATTGATGAGTCAAGTTCTAATTTATGCACGATTGCAACACCTTTTGGTAGATACCGCTATAAAACAATGCCGTACGGTATTAATAGCGCACCTGAGGTTTACCAAAAGCTCATAAATCATATTTTTGACGGGCTGGAAGGCGTAGTTCCCTACATCGACGACGTATTGATTTGGGGAAAAACAATCGAACAGCATAACATACGACTAAGAGGAGCTTTAGAAAGGGCTAGAAAATACAATGTAAAATTCAGTAAAGCAAAGATGCAACTGTGTAAAACAGAAATAAAATTTTTGGGGCATAAGCTGAATAAAGATGGTTTTTCGATCGAAAATTCGAAAATAGATGCCATTAATGCTTTAAACAGCCCAAACAACAAGAAAGACCTACAAAGAATTTTAGGTATGATTAATTACTTAGCCAAGTTTGTGCCAAATTTGTCACAAAGCACAAGCACGATAAGACGATTGCTAATTGACAAGGTAGAATTTACTTGGGGAGAAAACGAAGAGAATTGTTTCAAAAAATTAAAAGAAGCAATAAGTACAGCTCCAGTACTAAAATTCTATGACCCAAATAAACAACTATGTTTATCGGTTGATTCGAGCAGCCATGGACTTGGTGCAGTGGTCCTACAAGAAAAACAGCCAGTGGGGTACAGTTCGACAGCGTTAAATAAAACCCAACAGGCATACGCACAGATAGAAAAAGAATTGCTAGCCATTCTACACGGCTTAGTAAGATTTCATGCGTACACCTTCGGAAGGGAAGTGTTAGTCCAGACAGATCATAAGCCTTTACTAAGCATAGTAAACAAACCTATGGAGGCACTAACACCTCGACTACAAAGAATGGTACTGAAGCTGATGAGGTACAATTATACGCTCGAATATGTCCCAGGTAAAGAATTGTACATTGCAGATACTTTATCGAGAGATCCTAATACAAAACGATCAATCGACACAAAGTACTTAGAAGGAAAAACGGTCTCGGTAAGCTCGATTGTTTGTACAACGCCAGAAAGATTATCGGAATTCAGGAAATCGACACAAAGCGACCCTGTAACTCAAGAAATAATAAGTTACATAAACAACGGCTGGCCGGAACATAAAAGAGCTATAAAATGCAATGATGTAAAAAAGTTCTGGGAGATAAAAGAAGAATTACATTTTGCCGACAACGTCCTGTTAAGAGGTAATAGAATTGTAATACCCACAAACGAAGTTATGAAAATTTTAAAAAATCTGCATAATTCCCACCAAGGAGTGACTTCATGCCAAACTAGAGCGAAAACAATATGGTTTTGGCCAGGAATGTTAAAAGACATTGAAGATTTTGTACTAAAATGCCAAACATGTCAAAGACATTCAAGGTCCAGCATAAAACAACCCCTAAAAGTTCATGAAGTGCCAGATTTACCTTGGAGCAAAATTGGTATGGATTTCGCACACATCAAAGGAAGTGATTATTTAATAATTATAGATTATTTTTCAAAATTTGTAATAGCTAAAAAAATCACATAAAAAAATTCACAGTCAACAATTAAGATAATTGAAGAAACGTTTGCTTATCTGGGAATACCACAAGAGGTGATGACAGACAATGGTCCGCCATTCAATTCACTAGATTTTAATGCATTTATGAATGAATATGGAATAAGACATCCGACATCAAGCCCAACGTATGCGAGATCAAATGGATTGGTTGAACGCGCAGTGCAAACGGTTAAAAATTTATTTGTTAAAGCAATCGAAACAGGTAGCAGTTTAGCATTGTCAATTTTTAATTACAACGCTACGCTTAAAATAAATTTACCATCACCTTGTGAATTGTTAATGGGTAGAAAACTGAGATCAGATTTAATGATTACAAAAAGTTTATTGACACCTAAATATGAGTGTAGCAAATCGTATAACACAATTCAGACCAATCAATTAAAACAAAAGCAATACCACGACAGAAACGCATACGAACTTTTGGATTTGCAAGAAAATCAAGAAGTTATGGTTCAAACATCTGTGAGAAATTGGACACCAGCAAAAGTGACGCGTAAGTGCAATGAACCAGAATCCTATGACGTCATTACCAGCAATGGAACTCCGTTACGAAGGAATCGGGTTCACCTGCGCCCACTCAGAACATCTACTAATGTGAAAATAGTGATTTAAGTGAAAAAGCAGAGCACACTAAATCAATGCCCAATAGTGACTATGTGAACAATAATAAAACGGAAGTGAGTAAACAAAAACTAGATGACACAAAACCAACCTTGAGTTTAAAAGAAGACAACTTAAATAAAAGTGCCGAGTACGCGGAATTAAGTGATTATGAAAAAGCAGAGCAAAATAAAACGATTTCGATAAGTGATACATTAAACAAAAGTGTGGAAAATAAAAATGATTATGTAAACAAAGATTATGTAAATTCCAGACCAAAAAGGGTAATTACTAAACCCGCATATTTACGTGATTTTGTTCAACACTAAATATTGTTTATGCTTATTAATTAATATTTAATGACAATGTTATTTTTGAATTTCTAATATTGTAATGTTAATTTGTTAGTTGTTTAGTTGTCCCATGAAGGGACATGTAACATAATAATATGATGATTATGTGCGAATGCGCTCCATGCATTTATTGCATAACAACAACGTCAGTCATATCTGAGAGCTCGCACAGTGAAGTCATAGTAAATTAAAGTAAATAAATAAAGTTTAAGACAACACAAGTTGTATTATTTATTTAAACATATAAAGATATATGTTACAACATCATTACACATAAATTTTCGTGGTATTTAATTAACTTATGTTATATACAAAGTGCGTCATAAGTAAAAATAAGAAAAATTTTATATTTTAATGGTTAAAAATAAAGAAATTAAGATGGTATTTATAACGGCAATTTCACAAGCCGTAACACTAGTGATCCAGGTGTGCTTCAAAGATCCAGAAATTTGCCTTTATTATCGATTCCAATTTTTTTGTGCATCTAGGCTCCAATTATTTTTATAGGATTGTTTTATCCTTTATCCATACCATTTATTCCAAATTATTCCAGGTAAGTCTTCGTATTCGTTTATAACCGCACTTATTTTCATTAGTGCACGTGCTAATTATCACTTATTTTTAGCTCTCCACTCTTTCTGAATTAATTTATAATTAATTAGGAAACTTTTACGGAGCCCAAATTTATACGTGCTCCACGCTTTGGCGTTCTTTGGAGAAGCGTTTATTTACCTTATCGTTGCTAGGTTAACTGGAAAAAAATCCGTTCGTTCCTACTTGATACTATGTGTACCTGGTAAGTTTTCATGCACTTTTGATAAATGATTAATTCATTTAAGTGTCATTAAATTATTTACACCTTTGTCTTTGTTTTAGTGTTTACAGTTTGATGCACCTGTCGTTCCGATAGTCGCTCGCTTGCAACACTTTGAAAGCCTCAGACAACTACCGTTGCATTATTGTTCAACCGATTTTAAGAACCCACGTAAATTCTTCTTTTGGTGCACTACTTAAACTAACCTAATTATACATTTTTTATAATAACAATTTCTTATCGTCTAACAATTTATTTAATTAATTAATTTGTGAACATTCAATTGTACTTTTCGATATCATTCTTGGACCTTTCTCATCCCTTTTCCTTGTGTTTATCATTAACCGAATTTATTGTACTCTTTTTTTTTCGAGTCTCACGTAATGTCGGGGAACCTTCTAAATCGCTAAAAGATTTCATGCTACCTTTAATTGCTTTTTTGAATAACTAATGATTATTAATCCCCATTGACGGTTGAGTCATGGCAATACGTCCCGTTA
This sequence comes from Podabrus alpinus, assembly GCA_932274525.1. Taxonomy (NCBI): domain Eukaryota; kingdom Metazoa; phylum Arthropoda; class Insecta; order Coleoptera; family Cantharidae; genus Podabrus; species Podabrus alpinus. The sequence goes on along the minus strand of OW026457.1, from coordinate 56,817,124 downwards.
GTACCGAAAGGGTTAAATCAAAAAAAGAAAATTTTCAACTTAAAAAGTCACTAATGCCACTCCCGATTCTTTAGGCTAGCACCGGCTAGCAGCATCCTCCAGGTTTGTCCACAAATAAAATAATATTTTTTTTTTTTATTTTTCAATGTTGATTTGTGGACAAACCCAGGGGTGCTACCATTAATATTTGGATGCTAGCCTGTGTTAGCTCTAAAGAATCGGGAGTTGCATTCCAAATATTCCAAATATCAACTTTGGGAGCTACCGTTATTCCTCTATCATAAATATTAAATATTTATTAAATTTTAATATTAAATATTATAGAAATTATAAATATTAAAAAAATTTAAGTACATGGGGGTTGTTTGTGGAAACAATAAATTTTGTGTAAAAATATTCAACGTTTGTAAATATATAAATGTTCCCCATCCCGCCAAATGAAATGCTTTAATTATATTTTTGACAAACTTTAGGTTTAACTACCGTTATAGAACCTCAATAAATTTTCATTCTTTTTGTTCGAGCCCTCAACCGTCACGAAGTCATTCCCAAAACTTTTGGGAGGTTGGAGAATGAAGATGTGGTTTCTATTTTCCTTCCTAATTTGAATTTTTGATTGATTAGAATTTCATGATTTACACATGAAATCATTTTGAAACGCAATCCCTTCTCCCCGTTCCTAATGAGGGAACGGCCCAGAAAAGAAAACGCACCACGCAGAAGGTAAAACCCTCTACTTTTATTGCGTGGTAACCCTGATGGACTTGTAAACTAACTCGCTGTAGCTGGGAGCGAGGATCGTGAATTCCACTCCGTGCAGTGCTGAAAATACAAATAAGGGTACGCTTCCGTCGAAATAAAACAATTATTAAATGACAATGTTTAATAATATCAACTCGACAAAGACAAAGCATACGTGGCTGTGACGTGCTAAAAATTGAATGCGCGTTAATTCTATTGACAACGTCACGTCAAAGATGATACACAATTTGGGGAAACCAGAAGGGCAGCCCCGCCAATGCAAAAGTTGGCTTCAATGAATACAAAAATATACCACCAAAAACCAAACAAGAAAATAATAAATTACTTTACCAGAGCTCAGGCAAGTTTACAACTTGAAGGTGACAGAAGGCTCCTTGAATGGATAGGTGGTTGTAGGTATTGATACAAATGGTTCCACTCTGGGATCCTCGAACGTAGACCACCGACGTTATGACGCGAACAGCAGGTTTCGGCAGGATAACGATGACGCCCCTCAGTAATGTGGATGGAATGGTACACTTATGCAATCCAAATATAGCAAGATGATTGTCCAGAAAATATTCAATCATCCAATGACAACAAAAGTCGACTGTCAAAAATAATCACCAGATTATTTTCACCAAAAATAATGGTTAGTAACACTGCGACTATCGCACAAAGACAAAATGTGGCCGAATGGTATAAAAAATTATTATATCCCAAAACGGTTGAACTGGCTGATTAGTATATTGATACGCACAATTTTCACTAGATCCGTAATTACGGTGAAAAGGCTAATACGTACGATTATCAAACTAACTGGCAACCGAAAATCGAATAAAAATTATCGACTTATTCACTTGATCCAAAAATCGACCGTCTCGTTGCTCGTTCAGCACAAAAGTTAATTATTCTCGCAGGCGCGTGTCTATCTTCATGTCCTATCAAGTTCGTTGTTAAGGCGTAGGAAAGGTGGCGCTTAAGGTATGAATTTAAATTTAAATAAATTTAAATTTGTTGCGAAATCAGAAAAAATTTTGTAACAATTTTTGTTTTACAAATACAGCTTTGGCGAAAAGTATTAGGCCACCTCTGCACTTAGAATTTGAATTTTTAAAAATCTAAAACCTAGAAAGATTTCTGCGATAAATAATCAAAGGAAAAAAATATTAATAGTATACATTTTAGTGGTTTAATTGACTACTGATTCAGTATTGATTACTGATTCAAGGTAATGACATAAAAAAATACGAGAATCAGTCTTGGGTGAACCATTGAACGAGCAACACGCTCTGGTGTCAATTTTTGAAGCAAGAAGGCGGGTGTGAATTTTTCACACACCAATGTCGATTTGTGTGGCTACTGTGGAATAATCATGGGCTTTTGGGTTACGTAATTAGCGGATATGGAACGAAGATTGTAATAATATTTTACTTTTTCATTTAAATTTGAGTCTTCCCCGCGAAATTTTGAATTTATACTCCCGCCCCGTACATTGCCTTGTGGGAATGAATGCCTTAGCGTGAGGTAGCGCGCGCACAACCACAAGTACAGAGAGATCCTGGTAATGGCGTAGCAAAAAGAACGCTTGTTTTGTTTGTTAAGTAAAGTTGTGGTGAAATTCGGTAAAATCATCATTTTAGTGTAAACTTCGGGTCGCTACTCTAGGTAGTAGCACAGAAGACGCCCCAGTGGCAATATTGGCATTAAAGATTGGTTGGGAACCATATTTGGTTTATGTGTTCCATGCGGTTCGCAAAATTTCATTTACTGGAAAATCGACAACACTAAACGCTCCACATTATTCGGTTTCGTTTAAGACTTCCCGATATCGAAATCAAGTCCCCAGATTGAAATCATCGCTCCAATTTATGGTAAAAATCCGAAAGGTCATCGCCCTGTGTCAGCACCTGTGACGTCATTTCCTTGTCTTCACATTGTTCAAGACAGGCCCGCATTAAGTGGCATGGTGCATTATTTTTTCGTGTTTAATTTCTGTAAGTACACTTTACGTTTTACACAATTAACATTTAGCTCCATCAATTCAACCTTACACCACCTCGCACTTTTGCAAATATTTAAGTTATAAATTGAACGATTTACTCACGTAAACCCTTGGAGTTTTTGGCTACCTAATCCATACGATAAATTTCGCGTTACTGAAATTTTATTGAGTATTATTAAATTAATTATAGAAAGTGTTCTTAGTCTTAAGTTACTAACCTTAATTTAGTATTTTGTATTATTTTTATGGTATATCATAGAATATACCGAGTGTTAAATATTTTATGCCAACTTCTAGGTTAAGTTCCTTTTATGTTATTTGCTATTTATTTTTCTTTATTCTATGTTAGCTTTAAGTACGAATTCAGCAACTTTAACTCAAACCGTCAATTTTGTTACTAAATTCAGTGCACCACCAGTTTTGTATTACGAAGTAACTATCAAAATTTGTGTCAATATCCCAATCATTATTAAAATTGTATATTCACCATTTGAACCTATATCTAAAACTATTATCATTAAATTTTGTTTCTCGTTGTTAGATATATTTTATTTCACTCTCGACTTCCCCCCCCCTATTTCTATATAGGTAAGTTCTGAATTACTTTTGGGGTAAGTTTATGACAAATTCAGTGGCGCCCTAATACCCGATTGTGACTTCCCTTGATTTTGCCGTCCCGGATTGTTATTGGAGTGATTCAAGCACCACGACCCACGCGATTGAGCTAGCGGCATCCAATACAAATCCAGGTAGGTGCCACACATTCACCTGTGTGATCACAGTTTGTTGACGGAACCAATTTGGCCCGTTACAAAATTTGGCGCCCAACGTGGGGCCCCGATTAAAAATTGTTCCCCAACGTTTAGGCCGACGTTTAGGCCCGACCACTACAAAATTTGACCCCTATCGTGTTGGCTTTGTTAAGTCATCGTCAAGCTTTCCGAAACCATTGTGGTTATTTTAGTCCCTTTTTGATTTTATAATTTTTTTATTTTTATTACGATTATTTACTTTTACGCCATGGAGTGCGAATTTGAGAATTTAACTGCCAGTTATAAGTTGATTGTAGAACGACTTATTAAGACAGAATTAATCTATGAACTCGAGGTTCGAGGCTCGCAGTCAGTAGGTGATGTTCCAGCCCTACGAACTTTATTAAGAAAAGTCCTGAAAAAGGAAATGACCGACCCAAAATTTGTTCGCCCCCCCTATTCAAAAACCTTTTCGGATGATTCAGTTTACATCAATTATATGATCGAAAATCTTAGTTCTTTAATCGAGACTTCCGATTTAGATAAATCGGTCCCTTTAATTCAAACAAAAATTATACATTTAGTTCATCGAATTAAAAATTCAAATCCCAGTAATGATGAGGAAAATAACATAAAATTAGATTGGATGAATGTTGTTAAAGATATGATAGTAAATTATGAACTTGCGTTGAAAACTTCCAAACTCTCGCTAGATGCTCCCGTGATAAATACCGCTAGTGAAACCCCTGTGTTAAAAATTGCTAATCTAAAATTAGAAAATGATGCTACTAACCCTCTAACGCTTGCTGCTTCTACTTCTGCTTTGCAAAATGTTATGCCAGCTAGTACTTATTGTGTTCCATCTACAATTTTGACTCCCCCTGTTACTGTTAACTCAAGAATGAGTAATGTTATGTCGGACGTACAGAAATCTGTACCTGTTTTTAAATGGGGATTTACTTTTTCGGGTGACAAAACCCAATCGTTAAATGCATTTTTAGAACGTGTTAGGGAGTATAGTATTACCAGAAATGTTTCGGAAATACAATTATTTCGCAAATCATACGAACTCTTCAGTTCGAAGGCTTTGATTTGGTTTAGAGCAAATCGTGAAAATTTTAATACTTGGAGTGATATCGAATCGGCCTTACGAGAAGAATATTTACCACCAGATTATGATGATGTTTTAATTCGAGAAATTGAACGAAGAACTCAAGCTTCTTCGGAATCGATTGGTACTTTTGTTGCAGTCATGAAAAGTTTATTTTCTAGATTAGTTGAAAAATTATCTGAAGCCAAACAATTAAAAATTATAAATAAAAATTTACATCCGTCGTATCAAACTCAATTAGTCCTTGTAAAAATTACGTCTATCCCCGAATTAATTAAGTATTGCAAAATCATCGAAGAACGAAGGATTGCGATTGATAATTACGTTCCCCCTGTGAAAAAGAAGAATGATTTAGAACCTGAATTAGCTTTTGTTGATGTTTCATGTAACGTTGAGACGGTCAAAGAAGTGGAGAAAAATTCTTCACAACCTACCCCGTTAATGAGTCAATCTTATTCAAACCCTTATAAGGCAAATTCGTCAAATGAAAATAGTTATTCCCATTATCGTTCAAATACTTTTACGAATTCTCGTTCTAACGATCATAATAATCCACGCTTCAGTACTTTTACGAAATTTAATAATAATGTTCAAAATTCTCGAAGTCCTACCAATAATGCTAGTCTTAATTTTAGAAATTGTTGGAATTGTAATTCTAACCAACACCTTTCAAAAGAATGTACCGTTCCGAAGAAAGGAAACTATTGTTTTAAGTGTGGGAAACCCAATTTTACGACACGTACTTGTCCCAAATGTTCTGTTTCGGGAAACGAGCGTCGAGGTCAGTAAAAGACGGGATTGCTACCTCGAAGATTTTTTACAACTCCACCCGTTCCTTAAGAAATCTGATAGATAATAGAAATTTAGAATATGATAAAAATAAAATTATGTTGAATTATATATTGGAAAATTCCAAATATGACGAACGTCCTTATGTGACGGTTGAAATTTTTGGTAAATCTTTTGCAGCACTTTTAGATTCCGGTGCCTCTAGGACAATTTTAGGAATTGAAGGTTGGAATCGAATTTCTAATCTAGGCCTTCATTTAAATGATGTTAAGTCGAATTGCGCTTTGGCTGATGGCAGCCAAGTAAATATTTTAGGTTCGGTTTCGTTACCGATTAAGCTACGTCACAAAACCATTGTGATCAATGTTTTGATAGTGCCTGATGTTACACACACGGTAATTTTAGGAATCGACTTTTGGAGGGCTATTGGCTTTGTGCCTAATGTTATTCGTGGTGAGTGGAATTTTTCGAAGCCTGAACAATTGTCGCTGGTGTCTTTAGAGGACGAACAAACACAATTGGTCTCTGAACAAAGTTTATCCCGTGAGCAGGGAGCTATCTTAAATAATTTAATTAATTCTAGTTTTAAAGATATTAGTAAGTCAGAAATTTTAGGATGTGCTTTAGGTGTGGAACATGTTATTACTACAAAGTCCCCTCCTATTAAGCAAAGATATTACCCGGTGAACCCTAATGTTCAAGCTCAAATAGACGCAGAATTAACCCAAATGATAAAGTCTGGTGTAGTAGAAAAAAGCCATTCAGCTTGGTCGAATCCCGTTTTGCTAATTAAGAAGAAAGACGGAAAATTTAGATTTTGTATAGATTTTAGAAAATTGAATCAAGTTACTGAACGTGATGCATATCCCTTACCTTATGTTTCCGCTATATTAGATCGCCTGCGCGATGCAAAATTTATAACGTCCTTGGATATAAAATCAGCTTATTGGCAGATCCCATTGTCTGAAGAATCGAAAGCTTACACTGCTTTCACTGTTCCTGGTAGAGGTCTTTTTCAATTTACCCGTATGGCATTTGGTTTACATAATGCCCCGGCGACCTTTCAGCGTTTTATTGACAAAATTCTTGGTCCAGAATTAGAACCTTATGTATTTGTGTATTTAGATGATGTAATTATTTGTGCTCCAACTTTCGACAAACATATTGAAATTCTTACGGATGTTTTAAAAAGATTAAAAGATGCAGGTCTTACGTTGAGTAGGGAAAAATGTTATTTTTGTAAACCTGAACTCAAATATCTCGGTTACGTTGTAAATCAACAAGGTCTTGCGGTTGACCCCGGTAAAGTTGAAGCTATTTTAAAAATACCAACGCCCAAAAGCGTTAGTGATGTACGCACTATAATTGGTATGGCATCTTGGTATAGACGTTTTATACCTGAATTTTCAACAATCATCGCACCTCTTACCGCTCTTTTAAAGAGGAACCAGAAATTTATTTGGAACGAAAATTGTGACACTGCGTTAAGTTTGGTTAAAGATAGTTTGGTTAATGCTCCTATTTTAGTTTGTCCAAATTTTGATGTACCTTTTGTTGTTCAAACCGATGCCTCAGGCTTTGGCATCGCTGCGGTCCTCACTCAAGAAATTGATGGAGTAGAACACGTAGTATGTTATTTAAGTCGTTCACTTACGCGCCAAGAGAGAAATTACTCTGTTACGGAAAGAGAGTGTCTCGCGGTTCTTTGGGCCATTGAGAGACTAAGACCGTATTTGGAAGGTTCCCATTTTCGTGTAATCACTGACCATTATAGTCTCGTTTGGTTAAATAATCTTGTTCAACCAAGTGGTAGATTAGCTCGATGGATGGTAAGATTACAACAGTACGACTTCGAAATTACGCATAGAAAAGGTAAAGATCATGTAGTTCCGGATGCGTTATCAAGATCCGTTCCCGTGATTGATAATGTTTCGATTACTCCCAAATTTTGCCAAAATAAGATCCCTAATGCTCCTAAAACAATACAGATTGGTGAAATAACCGACGATCATTCCGGTGATAATAACGACGAGGAACATGAGCTTATTGAGTCCAATGATGATGATCATGACCCCAATCCCAATCCGGTAAGTAACCATAACGATAAATGGTATAAGTCCATGTTAAGTAAGGTTAAGAACAAACCAGATAAATTTCCCCTATGGCGAATCGAAAATAACCTTTTGTTTAAATATGTAACTCCCGATTATCCTGAACTTCGTGAGAAGGCGGAATGGAAGGAAGTGGTTCCAAATTCTCGACGAAATGACATTCTAAAATCTTGTCACGATGAACCTACTGCTGGTCATCTCGGAATTCGCAAAACTTTAAGTAGAATAACTCAAAAATATTATTGGCCTTTGTTGAAATCTTCAGTATCCCGTTATGTAAATAGATGTCCCATTTGTATTGCCCACAAACCGGAACAGAAAAAGCCCGCTGGTTTTATGACTTCCCATCCCAATGTAACTCGTCCTTGGCAGATGATTTCTGTTGACTTAGTAGGTCCCTTACCACGCTCAACCCGTGGCTACGTGTATATCCTAGTTGTAGCAGATTATTTTACTAAGTATTCCTTGTGTTTTCCTTTACGTTCTGCCACTGCTGCGTCTGTTACTCGTAAAATCGAAGAAGACGTAATTTTAGTTTATGGTGCCCCTAAAATTTTACTTTGTGATAACGGTGTACAATTCCGAAGCCGTGAATTTAGAAACATGAATTCCCTGTATAATGTTAAAATTACTTATAACGCCAATTATCACCCTCAAGCTAACCCGGTCGAAAGGGTTAATAGAGTTTTAAAGACTATGTTGTCCTCCTATGTAGCGGACAATCATAGGAATTGGGATAAATATTTAGCCCGTGTTGCTTGCGCCATGCGCACAGCAGTACACGAAGTAACTGGAGTAACGCCTTATTTTGCGAATTTTGGTAGAGAAATTAATTTAGATGGAGGTACCGTAGGCTCTTCTGAATTGACAGGAGATGCGGATATTTCGTTTGGAGATAGGTTATACCTACAAGGTAAACCTAAGGCTCTCCACAAATTGTATGACGATATTGTTAAAAGGCTTAGAGTAGCCTATGAAAAGAACAAGAGTTCTTACGATTTAAGACGTCGAGCTGCTACTTTCGAAGTAGGAGATTCGGTGTGGCGACGCAATTATGTGTTATCTGACGCGTCAAAATATTTTACGGCGAAATTAGCTCCCAAATTTCGTGGACCCTTTTACATCAGAAAGAAAGTTTCTTATGCCACGTATGAGCTTTCTGATGAATCTGGAACTTCCCAAGGCGTGTGGAATGCCAAAGATCTTAAATCCGCTCCCGAGTAAGTCATATTAGTAGCGTACCTTGAGTTACGCAGAGGGCGTTAACTAACCCCAACTGCGACTATAATTTAGTAAATGTATCTTGAGTTACGAAGAGAGCGTTTTGCTAAACCTGATTTGACTTGTTTATCTTACGTTTTGTTCTGACCAATTTGATGAGATTTGAATTGGGAAACCGATTCGCTTCGTGGACCGATGCGGTTAGTCCATACCGACAGATAAATGAACTTGTATATAACATGTATTTTTTTTTCTTTTAGCTTCCGCTTTCGCTGTATAATAATATTTATGTATTTTGTGTTTTATGTGCTTTAGCTTTTATCTTTTAAGTGCTTATGTTATATTGGCGATGTATGTTACTGTTTGCTAAGCTCTGGTTCGTAAGAACAAAAGAGGCTTTTGTTCTTCCAGCCCGGGTGATGTAATAATATTTTACTTTTTCATTTAAATTTGAGTCTTCCCCGCGAAATTTTGAATTTATACTCCCGCCCCGTACATTGCCTTGTGGGAATGAATGCCTTAGCGTGAGGTAGCGCGCGCACAACCACAAGTACAGAGAGATCCTGGTAATGGCGTAGCAAAAAGAACGCTTGTTTTGTTTGTTAAGTAAAGTTGTGGTGAAATTCGGTAAAATCATCATTTTAGTGTAAACTTCGGGTCGCTACTCTAGGTAGTAGCACAGAAGACGCCCCAGTGGCAATATTGGCATTAAAGATTGGTTGGGAACCATATTTGGTTTATGTGTTCCATGCGGTTCGCAAAATTTCATTTACTGGAAAATCGACAACACTAAACGCTCCACATTATTCGGTTTCGTTTAAGACTTCCCGATATCGAAATCAAGTCCCCAGATTGAAATCATCGCTCCAATTTATGGTAAAAATCCGAAAGGTCATCGCCCTGTGTCAGCACCTGTGACGTCATTTCCTTGTCTTCACATTGTTCAAGACAGGCCCGCATTAAGTGGCATGGTGCATTATTTTTTCGTGTTTAATTTCTGTAAGTACACTTTACGTTTTACACAATTAACATTTAGCTCCATCAATTCAACCTTACACCACCTCGCACTTTTGCAAATATTTAAGTTATAAATTGAACGATTTACTCACGTAAACCCTTGGAGTTTTTGGCTACCTAATCCATACGATAAATTTCGCGTTACTGAAATTTTATTGAGTATTATTAAATTAATTATAGAAAGTGTTCTTAGTCTTAAGTTACTAACCTTAATTTAGTATTTTGTATTATTTTTATGGTATATCATAGAATATACCGAGTGTTAAATATTTTATGCCAACTTCTAGGTTAAGTTCCTTTTATGTTATTTGCTATTTATTTTTCTTTATTCTATGTTAGCTTTAAGTACGAATTCAGCAACTTTAACTCAAACCGTCAATTTTGTTACTAAATTCAGTGCACCACCAGTTTTGTATTACGAAGTAACTATCAAAATTTGTGTCAATATCCCAATCATTATTAAAATTGTATATTCACCATTTGAACCTATATCTAAAACTATTATCATTAAATTTTGTTTCTCGTTGTTAGATATATTTTATTTCACTCTCGACTTCCCCCCCCCTATTTCTATATAGGTAAGTTCTGAATTACTTTTGGGGTAAGTTTATGACAAATTCAGTGGCGCCCTAATACCCGATTGTGACTTCCCTTGATTTTGCCGTCCCGGATTGTTATTGGAGTGATTCAAGCACCACGACCCACGCGATTGAGCTAGCGGCATCCAATACAAATCCAGGTAGGTGCCACACATTCACCTGTGTGATCACAGTTTGTTGACGGAACCAATTTGGCCCGTTACAAAATTTGGCGCCCAACGTGGGGCCCCGATTAAAAATTGTTCCCCAACGTTTAGGCCGACGTTTAGGCCCGACCACTACAAAATTTGACCCCTATCGTGTTGGCTTTGTTAAGTCATCGTCAAGCTTTCCGAAACCATTGTGGTTATTTTAGTCCCTTTTTGATTTTATAATTTTTTTATTTTTATTACGATTATTTACTTTTACGCCATGGAGTGCGAATTTGAGAATTTAACTGCCAGTTATAAGTTGATTGTAGAACGACTTATTAAGACAGAATTAATCTATGAACTCGAGGTTCGAGGCTCGCAGTCAGTAGGTGATGTTCCAGCCCTACGAACTTTATTAAGAAAAGTCCTGAAAAAGGAAATGACCGACCCAAAATTTGTTCGCCCCCCCTATTCAAAAACCTTTTCGGATGATTCAGTTTACATCAATTATATGATCGAAAATCTTAGTTCTTTAATCGAGACTTCCGATTTAGATAAATCGGTCCCTTTAATTCAAACAAAAATTATACATTTAGTTCATCGAATTAAAAATTCAAATCCCAGTAATGATGAGGAAAATAACATAAAATTAGATTGGATGAATGTTGTTAAAGATATGATAGTAAATTATGAACTTGCGTTGAAAACTTCCAAACTCTCGCTAGATGCTCCCGTGATAAATACCGCTAGTGAAACCCCTGTGTTAAAAATTGCTAATCTAAAATTAGAAAATGATGCTACTAACCCTCTAACGCTTGCTGCTTCTACTTCTGCTTTGCAAAATGTTATGCCAGCTAGTACTTATTGTGTTCCATCTACAATTTTGACTCCCCCTGTTACTGTTAACTCAAGAATGAGTAATGTTATGTCGGACGTACAGAAATCTGTACCTGTTTTTAAATGGGGATTTACTTTTTCGGGTGACAAAACCCAATCGTTAAATGCATTTTTAGAACGTGTTAGGGAGTATAGTATTACCAGAAATGTTTCGGAAATACAATTATTTCGCAAATCATACGAACTCTTCAGTTCGAAGGCTTTGATTTGGTTTAGAGCAAATCGTGAAAATTTTAATACTTGGAGTGATATCGAATCGGCCTTACGAGAAGAATATTTACCACCAGATTATGATGATGTTTTAATTCGAGAAATTGAACGAAGAACTCAAGCTTCTTCGGAATCGATTGGTACTTTTGTTGCAGTCATGAAAAGTTTATTTTCTAGATTAGTTGAAAAATTATCTGAAGCCAAACAATTAAAAATTATAAATAAAAATTTACATCCGTCGTATCAAACTCAATTAGGCCTTGTAAAAATTACGTCTATCCCCGAATTAATTAAGTATTGCAAAATCATCGAAGAACGAAGGATTGCGATTGATAATTACGTTCCCCCTGTGAAAAAGAAGAATGATTTAGAACCTGAATTAGCTTTTGTTGATGTTTCATGTAACGTTGAGACGGTCAAAGAAGTGGAGAAAAATTCTTCACAACCTACCCCGTTAATGAGTCAATCTTATTCAAACCCTTATAAGGCAAATTCGTCAAATGAAAATAGTTATTCCCATTATCGTTCAAATACTTTTACGAATTCTCGTTCTAACGATCATAATAATCCACGCTTCAGTACTTTTACGAAATTTAATAATAATGTTCAAAATTCTCGAAGTCCTACCAATAATGCTAGTCTTAATTTTAGAAATTGTTGGAATTGTAATTCTAACCAACACCTTTCAAAAGAATGTACCGTTCCGAAGAAAGGAAACTATTGTTTTAAGTGTGGGAAACCCAATTTTACGACACGTACTTGTCCCAAATGTTCTGTTTCGGGAAACGAGCGTCGAGGTCAGTAAAAGACGGGATTGCTACCTCGAAGATTTTTTACAACTCCACCCGTTCCTTAAGAAATCTGATAGATAATAGAAATTTAGAATATGATAAAAATAAAATTATGTTGAATTATATATTGGAAAATTCCAAATATGACGAACGTCCTTATGTGACGGTTGAAATTTTTGGTAAATCTTTTGCAGCACTTTTAGATTCCGGTGCCTCTAGGACAATTTTAGGAATTGAAGGTTGGAATCGAATTTCTAATCTAGGCCTTCATTTAAATGATGTTAAGTCGAATTGCGCTTTGGCTGATGGCAGCCAAGTAAATATTTTAGGTTCGGTTTCGTTACCGATTAAGCTACGTCACAAAACCATTGTGATCAATGTTTTGATAGTGCCTGATGTTACACACACGGTAATTTTAGGAATCGACTTTTGGAGGGCTATTGGCTTTGTGCCTAATGTTATTCGTGGTGAGTGGAATTTTTCGAAGCCTGAACAATTGTCGCTGGTGTCTTTAGAGGACGAACAAACACAATTGGTCTCTGAACAAAGTTTATCCCGTGAGCAGGGAGCTATCTTAAATAATTTAATTAATTCTAGTTTTAAAGATATTAGTAAGTCAGAAATTTTAGGATGTGCTTTAGGTGTGGAACATGTTATTACTACAAAGTCCCCTCCTATTAAGCAAAGATATTACCCGGTGAACCCTAATGTTCAAGCTCAAATAGACGCAGAATTAACCCAAATGATAAAGTCTGGTGTAGTAGAAAAAAGCCATTCAGCTTGGTCGAATCCCGTTTTGCTAATTAAGAAGAAAGACGGAAAATTTAGATTTTGTATAGATTTTAGAAAATTGAATCAAGTTACTGAACGTGATGCATATCCCTTACCTTATGTTTCCGCTATATTAGATCGCCTGCGCGATGCAAAATTTATAACGTCCTTGGATATAAAATCAGCTTATTGGCAGATCCCATTGTCTGAAGAATCGAAAGCTTACACTGCTTTCACTGTTCCTGGTAGAGGTCTTTTTCAATTTACCCGTATGGCATTTGGTTTACATAATGCCCCGGCGACCTTTCAGCGTTTTATTGACAAAATTCTTGGTCCAGAATTAGAACCTTATGTATTTGTGTATTTAGATGATGTAATTATTTGTGCTCCAACTTTCGACAAACATATTGAAATTCTTACGGATGTTTTAAAAAGATTAAAAGATGCAGGTCTTACGTTGAGTAGGGAAAAATGTTATTTTTGTAAACCTGAACTCAAATATCTCGGTTACGTTGTAAATCAACAAGGTCTTGCGGTTGACCCCGGTAAAGTTGAAGCTATTTTAAAAATACCAACGCCCAAAAGCGTTAGTGATGTACGCACTATAATTGGTATGGCATCTTGGTATAGACGTTTTATACCTGAATTTTCAACAATCATCGCACCTCTTACCGCTCTTTTAAAGAGGAACCAGAAATTTATTTGGAACGAAAATTGTGACACTGCGTTAAGTTTGGTTAAAGATAGTTTGGTTAATGCTCCTATTTTAGTTTGTCCAAATTTTGATGTACCTTTTGTTGTTCAAACCGATGCCTCAGGCTTTGGCATCGCTGCGGTCCTCACTCAAGAAATTGATGGAGTAGAACACGTAGTATGTTATTTAAGTCGTTCACTTACGCGCCAAGAGAGAAATTACTCTGTTACGGAAAGAGAGTGTCTCGCGGTTCTTTGGGCCATTGAGAGACTAAGACCGTATTTGGAAGGTTCCCATTTTCGTGTAATCACTGACCATTATAGTCTCGTTTGGTTAAATAATCTTGTTCAACCAAGTGGTAGATTAGCTCGATGGATGGTAAGATTACAACAGTACGACTTCGAAATTACGCATAGAAAAGGTAAAGATCATGTAGTTCCGGATGCGTTATCAAGATCCGTTCCCGTGATTGATAATGTTTCGATTACTCCCAAATTTTGCCAAAATAAGAATGTAAATAAGATCCCTAATGCTCCTAAAACAATACAGATTGGTGAAATAACCGACGATCATTCCGGTGATAATAACGACGAGGAACATGAGCTTATTGAGTCCAATGATGATGATCATGACCCCAATCCCAATCCGGTAAGTAACCATAACGATAAATGGTATAAGTCCATGTTAAGTAAGGTTAAGAACAAACCAGATAAATTTCCCCTATGGCGAATCGAAAATAACCTTTTGTTTAAATATGTAACTCCCGATTATCCTGAACTTCGTGAGAAGGCGGAATGGAAGGAAGTGGTTCCAAATTCTCGACGAAATGACATTCTAAAATCTTGTCACGATGAACCTACTGCTGGTCATCTCGGAATTCGCAAAACTTTAAGTAGAATAACTCAAAAATATTATTGGCCTTTGTTGAAATCTTCAGTATCCCGTTATGTAAATAGATGTCCCATTTGTATTGCCCACAAACCGGAACAGAAAAAGCCCGCTGGTTTTATGACTTCCCATCCCAATGTAACTCGTCCTTGGCAGATGATTTCTGTTGACTTAGTAGGTCCCTTACCACGCTCAACCCGTGGCTACGTGTATATCCTAGTTGTAGCAGATTATTTTACTAAGTATTCCTTGTGTTTTCCTTTACGTTCTGCCACTGCTGCGTCTGTTACTCGTAAAATCGAAGAAGACGTAATTTTAGTTTATGGTGCCCCTAAAATTTTACTTTGTGATAACGGTGTACAATTCCGAAGCCGTGAATTTAGAAACATGAATTCCCTGTATAATGTTAAAATTACTTATAACGCCAATTATCACCCTCAAGCTAACCCGGTCGAAAGGGTTAATAGAGTTTTAAAGACTATGTTGTCCTCCTATGTAGCGGACAATCATAGGAATTGGGATAAATATTTAGCCCGTGTTGCTTGCGCCATGCGCACAGCAGTACACGAAGTAACTGGAGTAACGCCTTATTTTGCGAATTTTGGTAGAGAAATTAATTTAGATGGAGGTACCGTAGGCTCTTCTGAATTGACAGGAGATGCGGATATTTCGTTTGGAGATAGGTTATACCTACAAGGTAAACCTAAGGCTCTCCACAAATTGTATGACGATATTGTTAAAAGGCTTAGAGTAGCCTATGAAAAGAACAAGAGTTCTTACGATTTAAGACGTCGAGCTGCTACTTTCGAAGTAGGAGATTCGGTGTGGCGACGCAATTATGTGTTATCTGACGCGTCAAAATATTTTACGGCGAAATTAGCTCCCAAATTTCGTGGACCCTTTTACATCAGAAAGAAAGTTTCTTATGCCACGTATGAGCTTTCTGATGAATCTGGAACTTCCCAAGGCGTGTGGAATGCCAAAGATCTTAAATCCGCTCCCGAGTAAGTCATATTAGTAGCGTACCTTGAGTTACGCAGAGGGCGTTAACTAACCCCAACTGCGACTATAATTTAGTAAATGTATCTTGAGTTACGAAGAGAGCGTTTTGCTAAACCTGATTTGACTTGTTTATCTTACGTTTTGTTCTGACCAATTTGATGAGATTTGAATTGGGAAACCGATTCGCTTCGTGGACCGATGCGGTTAGTCCATACCGACAGATAAATGAACTTGTATATAACATGTATTTTTTTTTCTTTTAGCTTCCGCTTTCGCTGTATAATAATATTTATGTATTTTGTGTTTTATGTGCTTTAGCTTTTATCTTTTAAGTGCTTATGTTATATTGGCGATGTATGTTACTGTTTGCTAAGCTCTGGTTCGTAAGAACAAAAGAGGCTTTTGTTCTTCCAGCCCGGGTGATGTAATAATATTTTACTTTTTCATTTAAATTTGAGTCTTCCCCGCGAAATTTTGAATTTATACTCCCGCCCCGTACATTGCCTTGTGGGAATGAATGCCTTAGCGTGAGGTAGCGCGCGCACAACCACAAGTACAGAGAGATCCTGGTAATGGCGTAGCAAAAAGAACGCTTGTTTTGTTTGTTAAGTAAAGTTGTGGTGAAATTCGGTAAAATCATCATTTTAGTGTAAACTTCGGGTCGCTACTCTAGGTAGTAGCACAGAAGACGCCCCAGTGGCAATATTGGCATTAAAGATTGGTTGGGAACCATATTTGGTTTATGTGTTCCATGCGGTTCGCAAAATTTCATTTACTGGAAAATCGACAACACTAAACGCTCCACATTATTCGGTTTCGTTTAAGACTTCCCGATATCGAAATCAAGTCCCCAGATTGAAATCATCGCTCCAATTTATGGTAAAAATCCGAAAGGTCATCGCCCTGTGTCAGCACCTGTGACGTCATTTCCTTGTCTTCACATTGTTCAAGACAGGCCCGCATTAAGTGGCATGGTGCATTATTTTTTCGTGTTTAATTTCTGTAAGTACACTTTACGTTTTACACAATTAACATTTAGCTCCATCAATTCAACCTTACACCACCTCGCACTTTTGCAAATATTTAAGTTATAAATTGAACGATTTACTCACGTAAACCCTTGGAGTTTTTGGCTACCTAATCCATACGATAAATTTCGCGTTACTGAAATTTTATTGAGTATTATTAAATTAATTATAGAAAGTGTTCTTAGTCTTAAGTTACTAACCTTAATTTAGTATTTTGTATTATTTTTATGGTATATCATAGAATATACCGAGTGTTAAATATTTTATGCCAACTTCTAGGTTAAGTTCCTTTTATGTTATTTGCTATTTATTTTTCTTTATTCTATGTTAGCTTTAAGTACGAATTCAGCAACTTTAACTCAAACCGTCAATTTTGTTACTAAATTCAGTGCACCACCAGTTTTGTATTACGAAGTAACTATCAAAATTTGTGTCAATATCCCAATCATTATTAAAATTGTATATTCACCATTTGAACCTATATCTAAAACTATTATCATTAAATTTTGTTTCTCGTTGTTAGATATATTTTATTTCACTCTCGACTTCCCCCCCCCCTATTTCTATATAGGTAAGTTCTGAATTACTTTTGGGGTAAGTTTATGACAAATTCAGTGGCGCCCTAATACCCGATTGTGACTTCCCTTGATTTTGCCGTCCCGGATTGTTATTGGAGTGATTCAAGCACCACGACCCACGCGATTGAGCTAGCGGCATCCAATACAAATCCAGGTAGGTGCCACACATTCACCTGTGTGATCACAGTTTGTTGACGGAACCAATTTGGCCCGTTACAAGATATTCTTATATCTTCGTTGTTGTGTTGAAAAATGGAGAATTTTCCCCATATCGGACGTTTCTTGGTCGTATCTACTGCCCATGCTATCTTTGAAGGTTTTGGTTTCCGTTCGGATTGGTGAGTAACCTTTTTGTTACTTAATTATTTCACAGTGGTATGCTTTGATCGAGTAGGACAAGTTTTGCTCCGTCCACCTGGAGTTCGCTTAGTTTGAATTCACCCTTGGCTGATTCTCGTATTTTTTTATGTCTTATTACTTATTTAGGTTTTTCTTTCGCCTTGCAGTTTTGATTGGAACGTTTTTGGCCGTAATTATCGTTAAGTCGCAGGTTTTGCTTTTCTGTTCGACGTGATTAGAGGTTATCTAATCTGACGTCGCAGACGTGGATTTTAATGCCAGTGTTTGAATTTTATGTTTTGAAAACTAATTAATTATTTATTATATTATTATGTTTTATTTAATTGAGTTTGAACTGTGAATTATTTTCTCTAGGTAACAATGAGCAGCGTTTGGTCAAATGCATTGGCATAAGAATTCCTACGCGTTCGATATAGGTTCAAATCTTGTATTTGAAATTCTATGTTGGACATTTTCTTTATGTTTATTTTTGGTTATATTATGTTTTTTTAAGAAGGCAGCGATGTGCGACCAACGTACAGGGTGTTGAATTTCATCGCTGTCGCTTCCGCTTGATTTTATTGTTGGAAGTTCGATTGGTTCCACCGTTTGTGGGATTTTTTATATGACCACTCGAACGTTCCGTTGATTGATTGTGTGGGAGTGGTTCTTGGTGGCAATGTTGTTGCCACTGTATTAGTTCTGGCCGGCTAACGCAATTTCCATCCAACATCGCTTATGTCATCGCCTTCCGGCAACAAACATCTTATTGTTGATATTATTTTTGTTGTGTTAGCAAAGCTGTTTCCTTGATTTTCTTCGGGGCGTTCATTTGACACGACCCACGGCCTTGCTGCCGCTATAACGAGCTGGCTTATACCTACCATCAGGGCCCCACGCAAATAAAAGTAGAATTTATTTTCTGCGTGGACATTATCTGTTCCGAGCTGCCTTCTCATTAGAGATAGTGAGGACAGATATTGTTTCAATATTTATATCTATTTTATCGTTAAAATAATAAATTTTAAAATATATGATTATTTAATTACTGAAAATTAATATTAAGTTAAACTTTAAAAATTAGTATTTGCTATTTGCTCCATGGGACAATAAGTAATACTGATATTATTTATAATAATTAGCAGTCGTGAAGTATAGACGTGGGAAATTTATTATGGAAAAATATCCAACGAAACAACGTTATTTAATCGTAGAAATATTTGATCAAAGTCAATCATCAATTATTTTGACGATTAGAAAATTAGAAATAATGTGCCATCAAAATCCATTATTTATGGTTTAGTAATGATTTTGAAGTATATTTGATAAGTGTCGATACGATAAGCGTTAATACGTGCCTATCACACAGTAAAGCGAAACGTAGTTAAAAGGTGCATAAAGCAAATTTTAATTAACAAAAAGTGATTGAATCCGAAGTTTATCAAACGAAGAAGACGTGGACAAGAGAAAAATACACGCAAAGAAGTGTAATTTGTGAGATTAATAGTTAAAATATACGTAGAGATAACAACAACCATTAATATATAGCAAGAACGCAGGCGCTTTTGTTTACTTTTCAAAGTAAACAAACTCCAGTGGCGTAACATTGAGGAAACCCTAATGAGTGACAATAATTACGGTAAAAGAAACAGAATAAGCGACTCACCGATTGAAGAGGAATCACCTTTTCTGAGAAGTAAATTAATGCAAAGATCATCAATCAAAAGCGAAAGAGAAAATAAGACAGAAACTATACCGAATAACGAAATGGAGAAGATATTGGAAGAAATATCCAGAATGACACGCACCATAAAGGAAGAAATAAAAACGGGTAACGAAAGTATGCTAGAAGCCTGGAAGATACAATTTACGGCCCAAATTGCCAAGATTAAAGAAGAAATCCAACAAACAAAGGTACAAATGAACAACCAAATGGAGGTCTATCAAAGCGAGAGACGACAATGGCAAGAAGAGCGAAAAAACCTAGAAGTGCGGCTTACGAAAATGGAAAGAAAAATGGAAATGGAAGAGAGAAGAGTCAGAAGAAACAACGTGGTAATTGTTGGAGTCGAGAAATTCCTGAATGAGAGAGAAGAAATCCAAACCCAGGTAGAAAGTTTGATCAGAGAGAAATTAGAAGTCGAACCAAAGATAATAAAAGCTTACAGAGTGGGTCAAGATAAATGCGTAGTCGAATTGCAACAAAACGAAACCAAAATTGAAGTAATGAAAAATAAGAAAAACCTGAAGGGTAGTGAAATATTTATTAACGATGACTATACGGTCCAAGAAAGAAAGATCCAGGCTCAGATAAGAACGAAAGCCAAAGATGAAAGAAAGAAAGGGAAAAAAACAACAACTGGATACAAAAAACTTTGGATTGACGGAAAACAATTTATCTGGAATGAAGAAACCAACGAATTGCAAGAGAAGCTGATCGATCCAACAACAGCAAAAAACTGATAAGCACAAAACATCCAACAATTAATAAGACGACTAGGCGAGAAAACGGAAAAGAGATAGGAAAGCGAAATGTTAAATTGAAAAGTAATAATGTAATTTTTATGGCAACATGGAATGTAAGGGGAACCTATGTAGCGGGAGCAATTTAACAGATAATAAATGTTATGGAAAAATATAAGGTTGATATCTTAGCGTTACAAGAGACCAAACAGGACAGCAACGGTATAATGGATATGGAAGCAGGATATACCTTCTTCATGAGTAGCGGGGAAGATCGAAGGTTGGGTACAGGTTTTATAGTAAATGAAAGAATTAGGGCAGAGGTGATCAATTTTACACATATAACAGACAGATTGTGCCTCATCCTACTAAGAGGCAAGTACAAGAAAATAACCATAATAAACGTTCATGCACCGACGGAAGATAAGGACGTCGAAACCAAGGAAGAATTCTACGAACGACAAGATGGAGTATATGAAAAAATACCCAAATACGATGTAAAGTTGGTGGTGGGTGACTGGAATGCCAAACTAGAACAAGAAACAATGTACCAACCTACAATTGGAAAATTTAGTCTACATAAAGAAACAAACGAGAATGGAAGATTTGCAATAGAATTCGCAATGGAAAAAAATCTAAAGATCAAAAGTACCCATTATCAATACAAGCAGATACATAAAGGTACATGGTTGAGCCCAGATACTAATACTGTCAATCAAATCGATCATGTAATGGTGGAAAATAAAAACGAAAACTGCATCACCAACATAAGACGTACCGAGGGGCGGATGTAGACTCAGACCACTTCATGCTGGGAATAAAATTGAAGCAAATCGTACCGAGTACAAGTGAGAGGGACAGAAGCAGGAAAGCGGTATCGAGAAGAATACAACTGAATGACCAAAACGTACAAGAAAAATATCGAGAAGAAATGGAAGAACATCTAACATCAGAAAAGAGACATGAAAACATAGAAGAAATGGCAATAGCAATAAGAGGAGTATACAACTGATAGCAGGAAGATTCACAACACCTAATAGCAAAATTAAAAATGAATGGTTTGATCAAAAATGTAAAGAAGAGATAGAAAAGAGAAATAAAGCAAGAGAATCAATGCTAAACAATAGAACAGAAGGCAACAAACAAAGATATGAAGAACAAAGAAAACGATGCAAAAGAATAATAACTGAAAACAAAAGAAAGTATAAAATTAAAAAACTGGAAGAATTAGAAGAAAAATACACCAACAATGAAGTGAGAAACTTTTACCAGGGTACCAAGAGAATAAAGAAAGGATACCAAGCAAGGACATCATTCTGTAGAGACAAGAGTGGCAATCTGGTCGGAGCAAAAGAAGAAACAATCGAGAGATGGGCAGAATATTTCCAAGAACTCCTGAACAAACAAGAAGAAAATAATGAAAAGGCCACCACAGGACAACAGAGAAGTAAGGAAAGAGATAACAATGAGGAAATTCCTGAAGAAAAAGAGATAATGGAAGTGATAAAGAACTTGAAAAATAACCGAACACCAGGATAAGACGGTATACAAGCCGAACTAATCAAATATGGAGGGAAACAACTACATAAAATGATCATCCAAATGATAAGAGCAATATGGATTAGAGAAGAGATGCCAAAAACATGGAAAATTGCAGTGATATGTCCGATTCATAAAAAAGGAGATAGAACCAGATGTGAAAACTACCGAGGCATAGCGCTTTTGAATGTAATATACAAGATCCTAGCTACATGTATAAAAAACAAACTGCGAACATATTCTGAAAGAACACTAGGAGAATATCAGTGTGAGTTTAGAAAGGAGAGATCGGTAATAGACCAAATCTTCACATTAAAAGAAATACAAGCAACGAGCTACGAGCTTAAATTAAAGACACATCTACTGTTCCTGGATTTCAGACAGGCGTACGATAGTGTGAAAAGAGATAAACTATATGATGCTATGCAAGATATGGAGATACCAAATAAACTGATCCGTTTAATACAAATGACACTAGAAGAAACCCATAACAAAGTGAGAGTGGGAGGTATGAGTTCCAGAAGTTTCGAAATAAAGACAGGATTAAGACAGGGAGACCCCCTCTCCTCAGTTTTGTTCTATAACAAAACAGAAACGGAATATTACACCAACGAAAACACCAATGCTTGGCATTTGCAGACGACATAACGTTAATGACAAGGACAAGGACAGAATTGGAAACTATAACAAAGAGGTTAATAATAGAGGCAAAGGATATGGGACTGAGTGTGAACGAAGAAAAGACTAAGTACATGACATGGGAAGATCGAACGTTTACACCAAAGAAGTTCTTAACCGTCAAATGGAGAGAAGACAAAGAGATGAGATTCGAAGAAGTTGAAAGTTTTAGCTATTTGGGAACAAACATCACAAGAAAACCAGGAGGAGATGAGGAAGTTAAGAGCAGAATTGCAGCAGGTACAAAAAGCATGTTTGCACTACGGTCAATGATAGGTTGTAAAATCTTTGCCAAAACAATAAAAATCCGAATTTATAAAACGATTATAAGACCAACAGTATTATATGGATGCGAAGTATGGACCCTGAGAAGGAAAACACAAGAAACTCTGAAGATATGGGAGAGAAAAATACTGAGAAAAATATTTGGAGGGAAGAACGTTGATGGACAGTGGCAAAGAAGAAATAAAGAGGAAATATATGAACTATACAACGAACCGAACATAGTGAGTGTTATAAAGGCGCAGAGAATAAGATGGCTGGGTCATGTATTAAGAAGAGGAGAAGACAGAGTATTACATCAAATATGGACGTCAGAAATAGATGGGAAAAAACGAAGAGGAAGACCAATAAATAAATGGAGAAGCGAGGTTCGCGAAGACTTGGAAACGATGGGTGTCCACGATTGGAGAGAAAGAGCGAGAAATAGAAAAGAGTGGTCCAATGTGGCCAAACAAGCCAAGGGCCTTCTAGGCCTGTAGAGCTACCTATGTATGTATGTAATGATTTTGAAGATGACAAATGTTATAAAACGAGCTCGCATTTGTGAAGTTAACAGAGATATTGTGTTCCATACATAATTATTAATTTCACAATTCAATAAAACATTTATCTGCATTAAACCATTTTGTTTTCATTTTCCATAAAGTTATACAAAAATAAAGTAGTAAACCTTTACGGCGAACACCCTGTATAATGTGGAAGATCCTCCGGCCTGTGAGGTATTTCGATTGAGCTAATAAAGAATGCCCTGTCATGTCTCATAGTTGTAAAACAAATATTTAATGAATGGCTTATTGATGGATATAGAGGACTGTAGATATTATAGAGGAATTACGATGTTATCCTTAATCGGAAAACTGTATGGAAAAATTTTAAAAACACGATTAGAGAGTGAGATCGATGTGAGGAAGGAACAAAGTGGCTTCACTACAGGAAAATCATGGATAGACATTATATTTTCAATTCGCCAACTTTTAGAAGGAAAAAAAACGGAAGTGGCAGAGAAACACATTTAAGTTTCGTCGATATTGAGAAAGCTATTCAAAATGCTTACACAGATAAATACAAAACGTACATTAAAGCTATAGAGAATTTCATAATGCACATCAAGGAATGATCAAAATCGGGAGAAACCTGTCAGCAATAAATAATATCCCAAGACGAAGACAAAATCTCATACATGATGAGAAAACTGGCAGAAATTTATGAACATTGGGGTTGAAAGTGAATTTTAACAAATCTAAATATCTAGTGGCAGAAGGACAAGGCAGAGATCTGGACATAGTAGAAGGTCAAATTATAAAACCAAAGAGGAATTACAAATATTTGGCTGTGGTTATCTGAAAATGGAACTATCAAACGGAAAAATCACAGAAGAAATGGAAAAAAGTAATTCCAATGGTATGGGCATATGTGACGAATGCCACCCCATAGGTGACCACAAAAAATATGGACCTGAACCTCCTTGGAAAGGACAAAACAAGGCCGCTCTTCAAGAAGATGGGATGATAAGGTATGTGAAGCCATGGAAATGAAGCAGTTATAAAGTTTGGTAAACGCAGTTTGGTAAAGAAATTAATTATTTTAGTTGAGCTGAATGATTATAAAGTGGTGAGAATCTGTTTTTGCAAACCCACTAAATTTGTTGTAGTTTGTATAATAATACTGTAGATGTCTCCAGCGTTTGTACTGTGTTTTTAATCTTTGAAGATGTAGAATTTATAATTTGATAAAAAGATGAATAAAAAATAACCCAAGATAATCACTCAGATAATCCACCAGAGGGAAAAAATTCATTTTTCCCTCCACAGTAAAAAAGAAAAACATTTCGCGAGGCCAGAAGGCCTCCCTACATTCAAAGCCAAGCTCATGAATCACGATAAAGGAGATATTCGGCATAGCCGTGGCGCTCCGAAAAGTACAATACAGAAAATGGAAAATGGAATAAAAAATGTTAATAAGATAAACTTACCAAACTTGAATTTGAATTTAATTTCGCGGGATTATTTAAAATGGAACGGCTTATTTGACGGGGGAGTTTTAGACAGAAGGTGTAGAGAGACAGTGCTCTCGGCCGAGTGCTCGGTTGGTCTAAACGTATTACCGAGCGCTCGGCCGCGTGTTATTCACTTATTTCGCCCATATCACTCTCTCGGCCTGGTGACATTTTACTGTCTCGTCACTGTACTCGTTCCGTGTGATCTAGGCATTACCTTTTGGCTACGACACTCGACGTGAGAGGACGTGTAATAATAATACCTAATGAAAAATGTTTAAATTTAAAGGAAATTGATAATTAAGGGAGCTAGTATTGATAAAAAATAATAAATGGGGAGGTATTGTAATGTTCTTTGCTTGGCTGCATTAGCAAGTTAAGAGATGAACAAGTTTCGTAATAGAAATTTAAATAAACTTTCGAGTGTTAAAAAAGTCATGGCAAAATGATAAAATGATTAATTCATTTATGAAATTAAAAATATATCATGTAAAATAATTGTTAGTTATAAGTTGTTAGTGAAAAATTTTATTAGTTAAGAAATTGTTCTAAAATTAGGTTAATTTGTAATTAGTGTGTTATGCGAACTTATAAAAAAAGGTTTCTCGATGACATTTGTGTAATGGATTGATATAACAAACTGAACGGACGATTATTCGCTTCCAAATAAATAATTATAGCGCATCGTATTCAAATTTGCGCATCGTTTCTATAAAAACAATTATTTGAATAAAAATCAAGTGACAAAATTATCGATTAATTTACCTGCCAATAAAAACTTTAAAACAATAAAAACAAACAGGCCTTGGATTTTGCAACAAAAATTTTATCCTTGGTAACGAGTTTGTTTGCCTTAGTTACGGTAATAATTTCACGAAGATGTCCACGTAATTTTAGTGATCCAGAGTTTTTTTATAATAAAATGTAATAAAATAACCCGAAATAGGGAAGTGAGTGTGGTTGAACCTATAAAGAGGTTATATTACGTGATTGTATAAAAATTTATTAAGTTACTCACAAATTTATATAAAAAAAAGATGGAATTTATGGTAGTGGATGTAATTAGATTTTCGAATGTTAATTGGTAAAAATTATAACGATAATTGATAAAGAAATTGTGGGTAAACGACCAAAATCAAATAATCAAGAAAAATAATCAAGTCAAGAAGTGAGGTTAAATTTATGAAACTATACAGTGCAGTACTTTTGAACAAAAATAAAAGTCAGAAATCTTTTATAAACATTTAATTGCATAATCTATTTTATAATGATAAATTTTGTTAAAATTAGTTATAAGGCGTGTGCGTAATTTTTTTAGTGTTTCCATGACAACATTTATAAAAATTTATAAAAATTTCATAAAAAAAATCAGATTGCCATGATAAATTATTTTCAATTTTAAATCAGTTAAATATATTGTTAAACTGTGAATCTTGTTTATTATTGAGATTTGCTAATGCAATCAAGAAAATTTATTAATAATAAAAGAATTTATATATAAATTTAAAAGCTAGCCGTGGTGACCTACAAAAATTTATTTACAAAGGTTATCATTGTTAAGCATCCAGGTAAGGGTAAAATTTATCAAAAAGCATAATTTATTTAACAAGGTAAGGGGAAACATTTCATATTTAATAATTGTACCAACAATTAAGGCTCAGTAACATTACAGTATAAAATGTGTCGAGGTGTTGTTTTGTTGAAAGCAGCGGAGATAATATTTAAAATAATTCGCAAGAAATTAATAATTAAAAAGAAAAGTGTTTATAATAAAAAAATTTGAAGAAATCATATTAAGAATTGGGTATTTTACAAAATGTATGGTCGGCAATAAGAGGAAGAACCCAAGTCTGAAGAAGCAACATTTTTCGACTTTAAGTCTACATCTGGAAGGTCATACTGAGTATATAACCATGTGAAC
Source organism: Podabrus alpinus (assembly GCA_932274525.1). Taxonomy (NCBI): domain Eukaryota; kingdom Metazoa; phylum Arthropoda; class Insecta; order Coleoptera; family Cantharidae; genus Podabrus; species Podabrus alpinus. Next base: position 56,790,570 of record OW026457.1, on the reverse strand, counting down.
ATAATCTTCAAATAAAAACTTCTCGTGGTCAATTCTAAACTTTAGCCAAAACGTAACGGACTCTGGTCATCAAATCAATCCATCCAATGATACCAATATAATCCAAAAATTACCATCCAAATTTAACCCTCCCGAGCATGTGAGCATGAAAACCAACCATATGTATATAAATACTGGTTGATCGGAATCGTAATTGACCGCCTTTAACAAAAACTAGCACTCACACGACTATCCAAATTTGGTACACGTCGCTGAGTTAAACCGAAGATCCCAATTTGGGCAGACTCGCAAGAACTTCTCGGTAACGCTAAAATCTCGTGCGTACCTGTTGTTGTTCTTTACGCCGCGCCGACTGACTCAACCTCTCGCATATTTTTCCTCGCTTATACCTCGAAGTCAATTCACACGCCATTGTTTTTCTGGTAAACTATTCATCTCTTAAATGGAACTTCATTTTAGCATTAACAAAATTTAATGCCCGCTTTTATGGGTTTAGGTGGACAGGTGGACTCAATTATTTACCTTAATCACTTTCATAAATAACAACATAGAAGTATGGTGACCATTTCAATAATTATCAACTGCTACTTTGTCTATACCAGCCGATGGACCATCCATCTTATTGATGGCATTGGGTGTCACCTAGTGTCTCCATCGAAATCGTTCTTAAGACGTAAATTTAGCGTGGAAAATATTCGCGTTAGCGTATGGCTGGAATTTCAACGCAGGTTGACGCTACCTTGGATGTCGAATAAACAAAAAATAAAATAGGAGGAAAATTACATTACAACATATAATACTATATACACTAGTCTCTAGAAAGTGTTAGAACGAGAAAGTTTGATGATGAATTTATTCCTATTTGCAAACTGATTATTTTTACAATTTTGTTACAAAATTTTTTTAATAAATAACTATAATTTACAAATATGTATTACTACTTTCTTTTCATCGTTTACACTTCAAAAATTTACTTTGTATACTTTCTCAGTAATCTATTCTTAGTCGTTTTTAGATTTTAAAGCTTGATGAGAAACTATAAATAAAATAACAGATACAGCAACTACAATTAAGTAATAAATAATTGAAACAATTGTAGCAAAAATAAACAGCAATGCCAATCCAACATCTACTAAGTAATACTGATAAAATGGTAAATCTGTGCCCACAGTTCTTAAATTAGGTGCACCATTTTGCCTGATTACATATTCAATCCAATAAATTGCTGTTTCTAAAGGCGGCAATGGACGATCGTTAAATAACTGGGAAGCTTTTGCAGAATTATTTTCATACCTGTAATAATGAACACTTGTTATCAATTTGTGACGATAAATTCATCATCTTAACCATACGTACTTCGTATCGTACAAAAGTGAAGTTGCAGCTTGTAATATATTTTCTTTTGTTATGCTGTTATATTTTACCAAAATAGCCAAACCCATCGCTTCGGATTGCTTCAAATTTGATTCTTGATCAGCAAAAAGTGGTATGCCTAAGCGTGGAACTCCGCAATAAATACTTTCTTGAGAACCCAACAGACCTCCATGTGATACAAACAATTTTACGTTTGGATGACCTAATAAACAAAACTTTTTGTAATTATTGTATAATATGGTAACTTATTAGAAAATATTACGTACACAATACATCAATTTGTGGCAACCACGAAAAGAATTGTATATTTTTAGGTATATTAATTTCTTTCGGCATTATTTCTTTATTTGCTTTCCATATGACTTTGTATGGTAGTTCCGAAAATGCTTGAAATAAAGCCTCAAGTTTATGAATATCAAATGTTTCTGTCATTACCATAGATCCCATGCTTAAATATATAACACCTTTGTATTGGTGTGAAATATCCAACGCTTCTTGCAAGTTCTAAAATAAGAGTTAAAAGTTATTCCACATCAAATAAACTTTAACGTATTTTCATGACCATCGTAGATTTTGCTAAAATTTATTAAATTTCGACACCACATTGGGCCGAAAATTTAATTATGCTGCGATATTTAACAAAACTTTTTAAATTAAAAATTGAAACCAATATTTTTGGTTTAATAATTGCAAAATTGCAATATAGAATTTTATTCCTGTTGACTGAAATAGTTTTACAAAATATTTGCCATAAGTTGTTACGTGAAACGTTTAAAATTTTTCGTCAAAACATAAAAATGGAAAATTTTATAATTAAGAAGTTTATAAATCCTGCAGGATTTTTATTATTATACATAGCTAGATATTCTACCAAAAATTTTTAATCTGCCCCCTTCAGATATCTGCGATGTTCCAAACTTCAGCTCATCTGTGGTTCAGCAGTTACTATCCTTTTTGACTACGGCTTCCAAAAATTTGTACTTGATTTTTTTATCGTGAAGCACGATTATTATTAGTTAATTTATTTATTTATTTAATTTATTAACATTTTATCGAATATTTTCAATATAACGCGTCCTCCTTCTAGGAGAAACAGCTCCGAAGTTCTATAACAGGTTCTCCTGCAACGGAGTCATTTTTAGAAGTTCTTTTCCTGTACTTTTAGATGTGCATTTCTGCGTATCTTTGGAGCGGCGTCGTTACAGATGCAACTTTTTTGAAAATACACCCGTATAATTTCAAATTTTCAATAAACAGTTTATTTATTAACTCATTAAATGCCCTTCTTTCATTTTTGGTAGAATATTGGTTATATATTTTTTATTATTCTTCTTCTTCACGTGCCTATCCGTTACCGGATGTTGGCGATCTCTCTCCTATGTATGTGTTGTGCATTTGTAGTACTATCACACACATAGGGGACCTACTTGTTTAACGCGGGCTCCGAACCGCGGGAAGTGTATACACTTCAACTCCAGAGAGGCTGTTCTTAGCATATTACACCTCGGTTTTGCCATTGCCTTCTGGGGGGAGACGGTCAGAATAAAGTTTTTAGTGAGCCCGGAGTCGAACCAGGCATTCAGCATTAGCAGCAGGGATTGGAACTTTTCGGCGTAGCCGATTCGGCGTAGCTAGTTCGGCGTAGCCAGTTCGGCGCAATACCGTTTCGGCGGGAGGACGATTCGGCGTGAGGACGATTCGGCGTAGCCCATTTAGGCGCAAACCCGATTCGACATTAAGACGATTCGGCGCCAACCTTTTCTTCGCTAACTTTATTAATAATTCGAAACGATTTTCACAAATTTAAAATATTCTCATTTTCAGTCGAAAAACGGCTCTATAGAAATATTACAAAAATTACATTTGTAGAATTTTACAAATTTTGTTGTTGACTTTATTTTAATGTTTTGATGTAATGTGACCTGGGTACATTTTTGGTTTTCCCTTATGCATAGATGTTTACTTCATACTAATGATTGTATGTAGTTTTACAAACGTGAATTAAAGTTTAATCTATGGTTAAAATTATGAAACAATGCAGTAATTTTCCATTAAGAATTTAATTATATATTATTTTGAAAACACTAAAATTTGAATATTTTCTGAATAGAACAATTACCAAATTTTATTGTATCTATGTACTTGTATCATTCCGCCCAACACCTTACCAAATTTTAAGCAGGTCTTTCTAAAGCTTTCCGTTTATTGCCTTTATTGCGGATTTTAAGCACGAAATTCGAGATTATTACCAAATATTCTGAAGTTGAATTAGAACAATGCGAATGCACTCTTTGATCTTATAAAGAAATTTATATCTATTTTTTTTTAAATAATAAATTTTAAAATATATGATTTTTTAATTAATTTATTAATCAACAAACGACCAGAGAATTAATTTTGGGTAAAGTATGAAAGGAACTAATGACATTAAACAACGATTTTAAAATTAAGCAATAGCTCAATATAATTTTTTCAAATACTATCTTATTTAGCAAAAGAAATGCTATACTTGTAGAAGCATTTTCATAGCTGTATAGATTTTTATGCTTTTATCAGGGGGAATTAAATATTAAATCTAGCGATTGTATTCGTTGGTACAAAAATCTATGGCCCCCTTCTTGTGAGATACCATACTTACATTAATTGCATACATTAAAATGAATAAGAAAATCACATCACGCCGAATTGTCCTTGCCCCGACTTGTCCTTGCGCCGAATTGTTCTTGCGCCGAATCGTCCTTGCGCCGAATCAGGTCGCACCGAAATAGGCTCACGGCGAATTGGTCTCGTGCCGAAACGGCGGCGCCGAATCGGGTGTGCGCCGAATCGGGTGTGCGCCAAAAGGGCGACGCCGAACTGGCTACGCCGAATCGGCTGCGCCGAAAAGTCCTAGACCCTTAGCAGCAATGCACTTAACCGCTTAAGCTGATCACCGTCTCTTTTTATTACAGTTGACTCGCGATAATCCGACAGTTACGGGACCGAGGGGGTATCGGATTATCAAAATTGTCGGATTACTAAAGGTTGATTTTTTAAAACTGAATTTTGACTTCTAATGCAAGAAAATTTAAGTTGAATAAAACAAAATGAATAATACAAATTTATTACATATTTATAACATAAAACAATACAAATTGCAGCAATTAGCTATGTACCGACAGTACATAATTACGGCTTAAAAAAATCTGTAATCGTTTTCTGTTTCTTTTTACGTAAAGAGTAAGATCCAACGCGGCGTCGGACTACCGAGCGTGTCGGACTGTCAAATGTATGATTACCGCGAGTCAACTGTATTAGTAAAATAATATTGTTTAAAACTTTAAAAATTAAACTAAAGATACAATTCTTTGATGATTGATATAAACAACTTAAGTCAAAAATTGCCGTTTCTGGGTTACTGTAGTAAAACAATTCAATTTTTCCCTCTTTCTAATCCTATAAAGAACTTATATCAAATCGCAAAAGTAAGAGTGTGAGAGTGAAAATATTATAAACTTTTAATTAGTTTTAAACTACTTAATTTGCTTCTAATGTAAAGTTGTGTTTTTTGACTTAAGTTCTTTATACCAAACATCAAAGAATTTTTTAGTGACATCTATTACAATAATTTTCTAGCACAATAAATTTAGTGGATTTTCAAAAAAACATATTTCGATCTGTCATTATGCTTTCAGCAACAAAAATATAATTTCTTTATAAAGTTTTAATTAAAATTCATGAAAAATATCATGGCAATATGAAAAACCCTTCCAAGATAATTCAAATTTGTCCTGTAAAGCTTTAATTATTTATTTATATTGATTGAACCTTCCACTTAGAAACGCCATTGTCTTTTTGAAATATAGATACCAAATACGTCTTTCAGTTAGTCTTCTTGTGTAAATAATTCATATAAAAATTAGGGCCTTTACAAAATTTTGCCTTTGAGTGCCCCCTCCTACGAAAAAAAGGTGGAATTTAAAATTTTTAAAGACTATGTCATCTTTGGCACAGTTTTAGCTACTTGGACATAAAATTTCAGAGTGGGAAAGCTTCTGGTTTAGGAGCGACATAAAAATTAAAGTCATGGCAATGCAAATCTAATCATTTCCTTCTCTGTTAAGAGAAATGAAGATAAAATACACTAAAGGATATTCGCCAATTTTTGAATTGTATATCATCAGACGATTAAAACTCAATTAATTAGAGAAATTAATTATTGTATTTAATTTACAATGCATATTATATTGAGTACTTCTGAAACTTGTTTAACCCACAAAATATTTATAAAGTTTATTGAGTTCACTTTAAAATGCTTTTAATTTGAAACGCAAACCCAACAAAAAATTTGTAGATGAAGTCGGCTAACTTAAATTTATTATCATAGTTTTTTTATCGAAAAATAAAAATATAATCAATTCTATGAGAAATGCCAATTGTATAATTGGGATCACTAGCAGTATATCTGATGTTCCAAATACTTTCATAATATTTTGTCGTAAATATCAACAAGTTGATATATGCATGGGTGTAATGTCATTATTACAACAATTTTTATCGTGAAAATATTAATCTTAATTTATTGTCGATAAAGTTTAATAGTGGAATGAACCGCAATTTTAAATGTTACGTCTTCCTAGTAGTATATTATTATGTGATTATCAAAAAAAATTGGGTTAGATTAGGTTTAATCAACAAATGTTATGCTTTTTTTTAGCTAAATTATTTTCTACTAATATACGAGTATGTATAGTGTATTTCAAATTAATTGGAATTAAAAAAAGTCTAGCATCAAATTACGTTGTTATAAAAACATACAAACTATGCAAGGAAAAACAATATAAGAGATAAGATTATCGCGCCAACGAAAGCCCGCATTTCATACTCCACGTGGAGTAGTGTAGTTCTAATTGGTTAATATTTATAATAAGGACTTATTATTGGATAATATTTCTATTACGAAAATTCTCTTTGCGACTCCACGTGGACGCGTGTACCAGGTGTACAGTAAGTTTGTATGTTTTTATAACAACGTAATTTGATGCTAGACTTTTTTTAATTCCAATTAATTTGAAATACACTATACTTCCAAATAATATAGCAAAATTTTATTTTAAAATACTGAAAAGTAATATTATAACAAGACGTAAATGTAGTTGAACAGTTTCATTTACAAAATGGGCAATCTGATTGCTACGAAATTCTTAAAGAATTAGAAGACAATATATAAGAAAATTTTATTCGAATTGCGAATTATTCAAAAACTTTCTTCCAATGTTTCAATTTTTTCAAATTTTTTAAAATAAAGCGCAATTTGCTTGCTTGAAATTGATTTTAATTTTAGGAATAGTATGACGTAGGCTATTTTGCAGAGAACTTTTCGCTCTTCAATTTTAATGGGATGTGAATTTTCTGTTAAACTGAAACGAAACAATTATAAGCGAAAAGCTGGGGTTTTTAAATATTGTCGTGTTTTTTCAATAAACTTGACAAAAATTTGAATATTATTTGTAATCAAAAATTTATTGTTGGGAGATGTTATATTTCTGTTGGCACTATGTTTTCACGGTGGGTTCGCCAGCAGAGTCGAACACTAATAGCTTTTTGAGCCTTGCTGGGGCAGGCGTGCTAAAATTTGTAAGAAGTTGCTTATTCAGCCTTGTCTAAGCAGGCATGTTTTAAAATTTGTGTAGGAGTGTGTAAAATATGGGATTCCATTTCTTTAAAATGTGTTTCAATAAGAAGTTGGAGGGCTGTTTTAGCATTTGATGATAAAAATTTTGCATTTATAAAGTGATGGTGCACATTTGTGTGACGTACAAAATATAGCAGATGGTTACGATAAGAACCATATGAATTTGAAACAAATAACATTTAAAACTTATAATTAAGAATTTATAAAAATTGATAAAAACATAACAATATATCTTGGGGGCTTCATTATAAGACACTCAAATAAATATACACAATTTTAGCTTCTTTGGATTCTTTGGAAATTCTAACTAATTTTTGGGTTTCTTTACCTAGATTAGTTGGAAAAATTTTTAAAAAGCCTATTTTGTAGAAAATTTTCCTCAAATCTTTGCCAGTTCTAGTCATTTTCACGGCTTGGTTACCTGAACGAGATATTTGAGAAATTTGATCGCAAGAAATCAAAATAATTAATGTTAAAAAAAGCAATAATGCAAAGCAGGTTTACTAATTTCAATGAAATTTATAATGAACTAATATATTATGCATTACTATATATACTACTTCTAAATGACGTAAACAGTTGAAGCAATAAAATTTAATTTAATTAGATATTTAAATTAATAGATCAATTATAAATGATTAATAGATTACCTATATACTCGTATACGGAAACTAGGGCCTCTAAGTGCGCCAAGACAAGGGAATCACATGGAATGTTAAATCGTAGTGTATTATTCCATATCATATCATGTAATTCCTTAGTCCATTTCCCTAACAACAGGCAGTCATGGAACAAGAATATTATGCAAACCAAATCCCGAAAGATTAAAAACAAACCGTAGGAAATCAATGCCTGTTATATCCTGCTAGACTCGAGACGGTGTGCGAAGGAGGGGGTTTAAGAGTTCACTACTTCAAAACAAAACGCTGTATCAATAACAACCTATTTAATGAAGTAATTAATGTGGCTACAGTGACCTAACCATTAATGTTCGTATCATACTTTCTTCTGCTACACACTAAAGAACAAGGTTAATATAGGAAATTGCCAAAAGAATTTTCGTGAATTAGGTCCAAACTTTTGAATAAATCGAATTTGAACTTAGCTAATTTAACGATATTCAGTGGTAAAACTAACGAGATTCCCGCGCGTCGCTCATTCTGTTGACGGTGCGTGCAGAAAGAACTAGTCTTAAACTTAGCGTTTTACGAACCGGCAGAAGCAGCACGTCTCTCGTACATGTAACATCGATTATTTTTTGTTTTATTCGATATTTTGGGGGTTAAAACGTAATAGTAGTTTACTGCCCCATACCGCAACTATACTTTTTAATGCTATTTCAAGGGTATCTAAGCTCCCGGTTTCATTTATCCCGGTTTTCTTGATGGGTGGGGCCTTCTCGTATGTTTAGCCTAGTAACCAGAGTCAAAACCGCCCTGGAGGGGTGCAGAGCGTAGCTGAGCGAAGCGGCGCCCCGGAAGGGTAGGTTTTGACGATGGATAACCCTCCTTATCGAATGCACACCCCAAAATTCGAAGAAAAAAAATTTAATGTTTTCACTTTTTCGCCAATACACGGGTTATTTTCCATTTTTTGATTATATTTATTACTAATATCTACTAATCACACCCCCACCTATCCGAATTTCAAGGAAAAATTCAAATCGGAGCGAAAAATTTTTTCGCGATTTCAAGGGACCGTCTTTGAATTGTATCGCGTCTGCCTGGGGTGTGCGGCATATTCGATGATAATTTCCCGTACTTTTCAAAAGTCGATATTTTGTGTTTTTTTCAACGGATTCACCCAAAATATAATTTCTATAGACTAAAATAAGCCTGTTCTCTAGTGTGTAGCTGAAGAAATTTTGTTCAGGCCATTAATGGTTACATAACTTGACCCATTAATGTAAATAAATCGTGCAGGAATGCAACATACGATACAGCACGTTATCAGCTTGAAGTCAACAACTGATACAAATTAATATGATATTAAAGTAGTTTTACAAAAATTTCTCCAATAATTCAAGCTTATAAAAGGTGAACATCGCCAACAATCGGCTCCTTGCGATAACACAGATTACAGGTTAAAGGGTCATTCACATCCACGTAACGTACGTTCCGGACATACAATACGTAACGTAGAAAACGTAGTTTTTTATTTGCCATTCACATCCACTTAGTTTACTATGTTTATAATATGTTTCCATAGAAACGAAAAGCACGGGCACCTGTATTTGCATTGGCTATCGGTTGACAGTTTGACAGCATTCATTTTTGTGACTTAACCTTAAAATTGAAAATACAGTAAAAGGGGTGTTGCCTAATAAAATAACAGCATCTCCATTGGTCAAACATAGCAAACATAACGTACAAGTTGAAGTTGAACGAACTTTTTGTTACGTTACGTACGTCTGCCATGTTTTTTCGAATGTGAATGGTACCATTTGAAACAATGCATTTCAACTTTCCTTACGTTACGTATTGTATGTCCGGAACGTACGTTACGTGGATGTGAATGACCCTTAATGATAAAATCTACAAAACGTTTTGTTGCATTATAAAGCATTTTGTGTTATCTAAAAATATGATAAAGCAAAACGTCAAACATAATGTTTTGTTTTGTCTTACATCGTTTTGTTTTGGTTTGTTTTGTTAAAAAACATAATGTTGATCATAAATTACCAATAATTTTCAGGAAATTGGAATAACTGCATAAGAAGTCGACGTTTCGCCCAACTTTATTGTAGGCTTCTTCAAGACCCAATCTGCAATTTAACATAGATGACAATATCAGACGCACCAATGTACACTGGTATTTTGCATGACACTAGCACCAAATAATTGCGCGAAAAAGCACTCGTTAATTATTGCACTGATAACGCCTTGAAGATTGCAGTTCATAACAGCCCCAAATTAAATGATAACCCAAATTTACAGATTGGTATTAGAAAAAGGCAGGTATCATAAAACATGGCTAAAATGGATACATTGCAAAACGAAGCAGATTCCATCAATTCTTCTTCAGCAAGAATTGGAAATATTAATCTCGCATTCCTTTGCAACCAATTGCCACATAGAGTTGAAAACACAGATGGATAACCGAAACCAGACACCTTATCGATCGAACACAAAATCTGGTGACCTTTAAGGAAAACTTTCACTATGCAAAATATCCGCGTTACGAATAAAATTCCGATTCCCATAACAAAACCGGTTTTTTCCAAAAGACACTGGACAGATACCCATAGAACAAAACGGATTCCAAATGGTGAAAAATTCCGAACCAATTTCAAAAAGTATGTATTCAAGGCCTTCATTATCGGAATTCCTTTACCTAAAGTGGGTGCACGGCGCTATAGTGTAAGGCGACGTACGGGGGAACTCGTAAGTAAAGAAAGTTTTTTGACAAAATTCCGTTATAATCAAGTGGTCCAAAATTGGCTACTTCACCATCTTTAAATTTTTTTACTTTTTTGTGCAATCACCATATTGGTAGTTCAAAATGACCATTCCTCTTCTTCTTCAAGTGCCTTTCCTGATTCCAGGAGTAGACGACCTCTTTCCTATGTACGCGTTATAAATTTGGGGACCTACTGCTTAATGCGGGCTCCGAACCGTGGGAAGTGTATACACTTAATCTCCAAAGTAGCTGTACTAGACAGATTACATGTTACACCACGTTCTGCATCCACGACACCTTCCCAACAGGTAATAAAAGGTTGACTAGCTCGAAGTCGCGAAGGGGTGGGTTGGTGAAAGGAATGAAAGGGTCGTGTGACGACACGTCGCAAAGCGTGTGTTTCCACTCGACGACCGGGCAATCCTCGATCGCGAGTTATGATGTTATATCAAAATCGGGGGGGGGAGTATATTTACACACGGAGTCAAAAGGGCGCCACGTGAATTCTGAACCAAGGTTCATTCGAAAGGGGTGCAAATCGCCCCTTCCCAGCTGAATACACGACAGCTGTTGATAAACTTAACGCGGGTATCTCACACTGGTGGCCTCTCTTTGGATTACAGGTACATCTTGCTGTTATAAAACCTTACCTTACATCATCTCTAAATAAACAAACACATAAACAATAATAAAAACACAAACATAAATAATAAAGATATAATGTCGAAATATACAGGGGGCACTTGGTAATTTATAACATATGCCTAATCATATTTACAGCTACATGGTGTTACAAAAACTTAAATGTGAAAAACTTGACTTGAATAAAGGATGAAACGTTATCACTAAAAATATTGACTTGACGTTGATTTAATTCAGTTACTATCAAACATGACATAAAATTCAATTTGAAATATGATTGGTTTAATTTATTAAACTTAAATAGTACGTAAAACATAATTCGAAGAATATGACGGTATTTTAATAAACAATTTAGAATATTAACATATAAAAAGGACATACAAAGAGGTTGCGATCGTCTTTCAAGGTACACCTGAAAGGTGGTAAAATGTAATGGTCAAAACTGACCAAGAATACAATAATACTTAAAAATACGAAAGTAATGCTTACATATAAGATACTGATGTGTTCCAAACGGAATTTCCATGAGATTTGCCAATATGAGATACGGGAATAGTGTTCTTCCGTAATCGAGATGACCATAAAATACGTTGAAATGTTGAAGGTAATTCGGTAAAAGATGATGACAAAACATAAGAGTTTCCAATTCCGATAAAATTAACTTGATCCGGATCTGACCGTGGTCAGTTTCGCGCAGCCGGATTAGTTGCGTTAGAATGACACGAACGAGTTTGTTAAATAATAACCTCGACTTTAAATTTCACTGATTTAATTTACACGAAATAAAATATTGGAGTACGGTACTGTTCCTTCTTAATTAATAAAAAGTTATCTCGAAAGAATGTCCACATGTGATGCACGTAAACATCTGGATTACGTGGTACACTTAAAGAAGGTTCGATAAAATGATCCATATCGAGCGGCGCGTACATATCGACCGCTGGTTTATTATGCCGAAATGATTTACATAAAAACTTGCATTAATGTATGCGTTAATAGTTCAAACCGAAATCGATTTTAATTCACTAAGTTTAATTCCAAAAACGTTAAATGTTTAACTCGAAAACTGATTTTAATTCAATAAGTTTAATACTAAAAGCGTTAAATGTTTGATTCGAAAACTGATTTTAATTCAATAAATTTAATACTATTTAATTAACATGTCCAGAAAGAATTAAAACATAACTAAATGACCGAATAATAATTAAATCAAATGATGCCGTTCCATATTGATGAAGGTTCGTATAATCGATAAAAAATCTGTTACCTATTTGCACTGTTGCACATATTATATTACACAAAATGACTGTTAAATGATTTAAAATTTTACGTTGGTAAAATTTATATAATTGACTTGTATTCAACTACACTAAAATTCCGCCTGCACTGGCGTTATCTCAATTGCTCGGAAGTACTTCCGGCAGAGTTTTTGGATACTACATGATCACTGTTCAGGCCGACATAGATTCGGACCTGAAGATCCCTAAGGAATCTTTGCTAAAATTGGGCTCTGCAGTGCCTTTTATGTGATTTTCGATGGTCGTGGGGATAAAAACCCTTCCATATTTCTTCCAGAAAAGTCTATAATTGGTCTTTAAATTCGACCTCGATACCTGATTGGTCAGAAAATTCAAGTGAAACGAGTCACTTTTGTCTTTCTTCCTACGAAATCTTGTCTGAACTCGCAGAATGCAGCTGGTGTTATTGCATTTTGAATGTTTACTTTATAATTTTTTGTGGAACAAAAAGGTATATTTTAAAGTTTTTTGCCATCTGTGAAGGCAAAGCATGATTGCGAAATCCTCATAAACGTAACGTTAAAATATCTAGGCTCGGGTTCGCCACATGTACACGTGTACAGATAAGAAAATAAAATCCATAAATCAACGTGGTTTTGACAGGCACATGTGCAGCTTTGAAATAAAATTGCAGCGAACAACGCTATTCCAATTTAAAGTTTCTACATGTCCAACTAATTTGTTAACTATGTACCTATGCGAGAGGACGTAAATTCAAAACAGTACTGGAATGAAGGCAAAACTGATGACTGCCCAGATTCTTAATTTGTGCTACGTTAGTCTCGAAATATCATTCCTATCGTATGATTTGGGATGGACGTGATTAAAAACCATTGTAATAAATTTAAATTATTACACGTTTGAAAAATATAATTTCGTCTGTTAATTTACACTAGATCTCTTACAGATATTATTCGACCTGCAAATATACGTTTCTAAAAATATTTTGATGTTAAAAATTTACTAAGACGGGATTTCGTTATTTCCTTGATTCTAATTTGAATTGACCAAGAAATATGTGACAATTTTTAAAAGTTAGATTTTAAAAATTCAAAAAGACGGGAAATAATGTAGTTTGATTCTAACAATATTTTCGCAAAAATTTCAAGACTCTGCGAGCGGGATTTCCACGTTACACTCCCCTTACGTCAAGAGTGGTTATACCTAACTACTCTTCAACTGAGGCGCGAGCAAGCTTAAAACAAGTCGAAGGTTGACTCCTGGCAAAAAAAATCTATCCTACTTGGATTTAACATCGAAAATGTAATATCTCATTATTCAAGTCTTAACTAAATGTCAAAGCGTATCTAGGGATACCTAAGACGAAAACAAAAACTAAAAGAAGGTTCACCGAACCCTGGGCTTGGTCAGTCTGTGAGTCGTAGTGACTTCTACAGGAGAGGGCGGTTCGCGAAATCACGGGATCATTCGCTGACCGTGGGACCCACAAGTGTATATGGAGACACCGGACTCCAGATAGATTTGGACCTGAGTTGTCGGCAATACTTCATCGGCTGGATCATATTTACAATGCCGGTTCTATTTACAACTTCAGTAGATGGGGACTGATTATCTTAAACGGGAAGAGACTTGTTGTTAAACAAGACGAAAAACAAAATTTAAAAAAATTCGAAAACTGATTAAAGTTCAAAACGGTGACAACCGTCCGGGTTGCACCTGAAAGTATGCTGAAACTGAATGAAGTGGCTTTAACATATTCAACTGAAGAATTGTGAGAAATACTTTCTCTTCAAAAGGCCGAAACGTAACTACGAAATTACCGCATGACTAATAGTGCCCTTAGGTAGCTAGTCTAACGCAACACTAGTCGATACTTGGCTTACTAACCGATCGGCGGGGTAGCTAATCCCTTGGATCGCTAAGCATACCCTCTAACTTCATATAAAAAAAATTTCGGAAATGGTTGACTTAAGATTCAAAACAAAGTTCGAGATTACAAAAAAAATGACAAGCGAGATAAACAAGGGAAACGAAACAATAACCCGTTTAAATATTTGACACGCAGTTTTATGTCGTACGACTGGGACGTAATAACAATCTTCCTTAACTCTAACACCTTAAAACGAGTTTAACGATATCCAAACTTAACACTAACTAAATCGAAACTTAAAGCTAACTTAACCGAAACTTAACCGAAACGTAACCGAAACCTAAACTGAACTTAACGCTACTTAACCGAAACCTAAACCGAACTTAAATACTACAAGAGCGAGAAAAAAAAATCCCCCTAACCCTAGGCTTAGTCAATCCTTGTGTCGTAGTGACTCCTACATGAGAGGGCGGTTCGCGAAATCACGGGATCATTCGCTGACCGTGGAACCCACAAATGTCTATGAAGACACCGGACTCCAGATCGGGGTAGACCTGAGTTAAGGTAGCACTTCATCGGCGTACTCATATTTACAATGCCGTTCATGAAATGTTCAGTCGATGGGGACTGTCTGCCTTTTTCAATTGTCGTTGAAAAAGCAGAGTAAAAAAAGACGTGTGCTTGGCTGGATCAAATTTACAAAGCCGTTTGATGTACTTCAGTAGATGGGGACTGTCTGTTTTATCAATTATCGTTGGTGAAACAGAGAAAAAAACTTGCGATTGGTTTTCCTTTCGTGGATCGGCAGATGTTATAACCGTGTAGGTTGATTGCAGTTAATCTATTATTCCCTAACAAGGTAAGTTTCCCAGAGTGTTGCTTCGAGTTGTTAACCCACACTTCTGTACAAAATTCCCTTACTAAGAAGGTTCCTTTGGGGCAGATTGTAGTCCGCCAAACGAAAAAGATGGGACGATAATTCACCGGGGAATGGACTAAGTCCACGAAATTACTCAATAACCTCGGGGTTCGGATCGTTATCCAACTGTGGATCAACGTCCAAAAAAAATTTATCTGGCAGTGGAACCATGTCCAGCCTGATAATACGATAACTCAATGAGAAGCGGGTTACTCTAATCAACTATTAACTAATACAATCTCACTACCAAAAATAGATCTCGATAAAAATTTCCTAGAGGGGGCGTTACAAAAAAACTTTCCCTAAAGGATGTGTTGCGACAATGATTTGTCTCACATTGGACACGGGTCCAAACAATACAACACGGTACGATATAATGACCATAGCAATGGCATTCTAAAAAAGATCTTAACTTTAAACAAAAAAAATAAAGAAACGAAAACACATCTACTCTAACCGGTACTCGATACCAACGAAAGGGGTTGGCAATTTAACGTCGTGCGATAGACAGTGGTTGGTGGTTGGCAATTTTGCGTCGTGCGATAGACGGTGGTTGGTGGTTGGCAATTTTGCGTCGTGCGATAGACGGTGCGACATAATCAGCGTGTGTGACGCGACAGGGACACACTGACTTCAACCCGAGATGATACTTAACTTTCCCTAACACTTCAGCATTAACTCGAAAAACTTCACGATAAACTTCGATCGAAAAACTTCAAAAAAACTTTACGTTAAACTTCAAGTAACTTCAAAAAACTTTACGTTAAACATCAAATAACTTTACGTTAAACTTCAAATAACTTCAAAAAACTTTACGTTAAACTTCAAATAACTTCAAAAAACTTTACGTTAAACTTCAAACAACTTCAAAAAACTTTACGTTAAACTTCAAATAACTTCAAAAAACTTTACGTTAAACTTCAAATAACTTCAAAAAAACTTTACGTTAAACTTCAAATAACTTCAAAAAACTTTACGTTAAACTTCAAACAACTTCAAAAAACTTTACGTTAAACTTCAAACAACTTCAAAAAACTTTACGTTAAACTTCAAATAACTTCAAAAAAAAACTTTAAAAACTTTACGTTAAATGTCCATACTAAATTCAAAAAACTTTAAAAACTTTACGTTAAATGTCCATACTAAATTCAAAAAACTTTAAAAACTTTCAACTAAATTCAAGAAAACATGCACCTCAATTCAAAAAAAACTTTACGTTAATGGTCGATATCAAATTCAAAAAAAATTTACTTTAATTTAAAAAAACTAAATGCGTAACCTACATGAAGTGCGTTAATGCGTGACCCGTAGTAAGCGTAAGATGCGTGCGAAACGCTTGTGTCTTATTCGAGACAAAAGTAAACTAAAGATGCGTAATGACTGTACGACGTCACTGGCATAAAAACGTATAAAACGAGCGCGTAACATGCGTACGTAACATAAACGGAATCCATCGTAAACATGTGTGCTGGACACAACTACAACTTTCTATTCTTAATCGCTACAGACGAAATTTAAAAAAAATGATTCGATAAAAAACGGTACGTAGGGGTAGTTCGTAAAGGTGCGTAGAAGACGCATATTAAAGCCTTTTAATGTCAATTGCTAAGGACGGAATACGAATGCGTAAATAAAAAATTTTCGGAATGAGGGAGGGTTGATGTATTCCTGAAGGGTTGTTCGTTAGGGTAGGTATCGTTATACACAAGGACAAGGGTTGCGGTAAACACGGGATGTATTTTAACGTCTTACCTTGACGGAGAGATTCCTTAGGCTATCACAAAAACTTCGAGATTTATTTGATGAGAACAGGGGTGGTTTCCTGTATAGGGGTTCATAGAAAAGGTAGGTGCTCGCTGTCGTCCGGACAGTTTGCAAAAGAAAAAAAAAACGAAACGGTAAAAGTCAATCTTTAATTGATTGAACACAAAAAGTTTTCAACAAAACTTAAGGGTGGCAACATAACGCCATACGTAAGCGATAGTGTACGTAGTTTAAATGTCATACACGGGACGATAGCTAAAACCCGCAAAAACGGCATTACCTAAGCGAGAAAAAACTTGGGTTGTCTCGGTCCACAGTCAGTGGTGGTCCGCACCAAACCTGACCTCATCGATCCAACCTATAAATGCGTGACGAAAATAAATTCGAGGTAAATGTTAAAATAACATTTCCTTTTAAAATCTTAACAACAAATATTTATCAACAAAAAAAATTTAGCAACAATAGTGACTCACTTAATACTGATAATGATTTACTTTAATCGTAACGAGATGTACTTGAAAAAAGAAAAATTCACTCGTACTTTCTTACAACAAAAAGAATACTAAAATTGAACTCGAAATTGTCTAAAATGTGGTTTCAAAACGGAAGTCATAATTGGGTCAACCAACACCTCGTCGGGAGGGGGTTGTTTAAAAGTTTCCAATAAACAATTGGGCGTTGAATTCCCTAACTCGTCTTTTCCGAACTTGTCCGGTACAATTTTACATATCATTCTAAAACTAAAATTGTTTAAACTAATTTAAAAATCTAATTCGACAAAACACGGCCGATAATTTACATGTTACTCTAAAAACAAAATTTCGTTACTAAAAGGACAATGAATGATTATTACCTACAACAAAAATCTCGACAAAATTTAAACTTAACACGCAAGGACTTGACGTCACGGAATCTCGTTAGTCCATTCATGCACTTCGCTAAAGAACCATGATGACGTCACGGAATCTCGTTAGTCCATTCATGCGCTTCACTAAACTTTAAAATTTCAAAAATTCAAAAATGACTCTACGGACTTCAAAGAAAAATACAACGATATGCCAGAAGGGCTTTCTCGATAGTTACACGCGGTTGTGGTGCTATTTAAACTTGAAAACTACTCAATTTCACAAAAAAATTTCGGAATTGACGGACTTCAAAAAATTCAACACGAAATGCCAAAAAGGCGTTCTCGACAGCCACTTAGTTGGGCGCCATTTAATCTTTTTAACCTACAAAAATTAATTTGGACTTTACTTGATTAACTAACAAAAATTCGATATGATGTGCCAAAAGGGCTTCATCGATAGGCAGGGGTTTCTCGATAGACCCACGTTGGCCGCGCCAAATTATTATCCTGTTACACCACGTTCTGCATCCACGACACCTTCCCAACAGGTAATAAAAGGTTGACTAGCTCGAAGTCGCGAAGGGGTGGGTTGGTGAAAGGAATGAAAGGGTCGTGTGACGACACGTCGCAAAGCGTGTGTTTCCACTCGACGACCGGGCAATCCTCGATCGCGAGTTATGATGTTATATCAAAATCGGGGGGGGGGGAGTATATTTACACACGGAGTCAAAAGGGCGCCACGTGAATTCTGAACCAAGGTTCATTCGAAAGGGGTGCAAATCGCCCCTTCCCAGCTGAATACACGACAGCTGTTGATAAACTTAACGCGGGTATCTCACACTGGTGGCCTCTCTTTGGATTACAGGTACATCTTGCTGTTATAAAACCTTACCTTACATCATCTCTAAATAAACAAACACATAAACAATAATAAAAACACAAACATAAATAATAAAGATATAATGTCGAAATATACAGGGGGCACTTGGTAATTTATAACATATGCCTAATCATATTTACAGCTACATGGTGTTACAAAAACTTAAATGTGAAAAACTTGACTTGAATAAAGGATGAAACGTTATCACTAAAAATATTGACTTGACGTTGATTTAATTCAGTTACTATCAAACATGACATAAAATTCAATTTGAAATATGATTGGTTTAATTTATTAAACTTAAATAGTACGTAAAACATAATTCGAAGAATATGACGGTATTTTAATAAACAATTTAGAATATTAACATATAAAAAGGACATACAAAGAGGTTGCGATCGTCTTTCAAGGTACACCTGAAAGGTGGTAAAATGTAATGGTCAAAACTGACCAAGAATACAATAATACTTAAAAATACGAAAGTAATGCTTACATATAAGATACTGATGTGTTCCAAACGGAATTTCCATGAGATTTGCCAATATGAGATACGGGAATAGTGTTCTTCCGTAATCGAGATGACCATAAAATACGTTGAAATGTTGAAGGTAATTCGGTAAAAGATGATGACAAAACATAAGAGTTTCCAATTCCGATAAAATTAACTTGATCCGGATCTGACCGTGGTCAGTTTCGCGCAGCCGGATTAGTTGCGTTAGAATGACACGAACGAGTTTGTTAAATAATAACCTCGACTTTAAATTTCACTGATTTAATTTACACGAAATAAAATATTGGAGTACGGTACTGTTCCTTCTTAATTAATAAAAAGTTATCTCGAAAGAATGTCCACATGTGATGCACGTAAACATCTGGATTACGTGGTACACTTAAAGAAGGTTCGATAAAATGATCCATATCGAGCGGCGCGTACATATCGACCGCTGGTTTATTATGCCGAAATGATTTACATAAAAACTTGCATTAATGTATGCGTTAATAGTTCAAACCGAAATCGATTTTAATTCACTAAGTTTAATTCCAAAAACGTTAAATGTTTAACTCGAAAACTGATTTTAATTCAATAAGTTTAATACTAAAAGCGTTAAATGTTTGATTCGAAAACTGATTTTAATTCAATAAATTTAATACTATTTAATTAACATGTCCAGAAAGAATTAAAACATAACTAAATGACCGAATAATAATTAAATCAAATGATGCCGTTCCATATTGATGAAGGTTCGTATAATCGATAAAAAATCTGTTACCTATTTGCACTGTTGCACATATTATATTACACAAAATGACTGTTAAATGATTTAAAATTTTACGTTGGTAAAATTTATATAATTGACTTGTATTCAACTACACTAAAATTCCGCCTGCACTGGCGTTATCTCAATTGCTCGGAAGTACTTCCGGCAGAGTTTTTGGATACTACATGATCACTGTTCAGGCCGACATAGATTCGGACCTGAAGATCCCTAAGGAATCTTTGCTAAAATTGGGCTCTGCAGTGCCTTTTATGTGATTTTCGATGGTCGTGGGGATAAAAACCCTTCCATATTTCTTCCAGAAAAGTCTATAATTGGTCTTTAAATTCGACCTCGATACCTGATTGGTCAGAAAATTCAAGTGAAACGAGTCACTTTTGTTTTTCTTCCTACGAAATCTTGTCTGAACTCGCAGAATGCAGCTGGTGTTATTGCATTTTGAATGTTTACTTTATAATTTTTTGTGGAACAAAAAGGTATATTTTAAAGTTTTTTGCCATCTGTGAAGGCAAAGCATGATTGCGAAATCCTCATAAACGTAACGTTAAAATATCTAGGCTCGGGTTCGCCACATGTACACGTGTACAGATAAGAAAATAAAATCCATAAATCAACGTGGTTTTGACAGGCACATGTGCAGCTTTGAAATAAAATTGCAGCGAACAACGCTATTCCAATTTAAAGTTTCTACATGTCCAACTAATTTGTTAACTATGTACCTATGCGAGAGGACGTAAATTCAAAACAGTACTGGAATGAAGGCAAAACTGATGACTGCCCAGATTCTTAATTTGTGCTACGTTAGTCTCGAAATATCATTCCTATCGTATGATTTGGGATGGACGTGATTAAAAACCATTGTAATAAATTTAAATTATTACACGTTTGAAAAATATAATTTCGTCTGTTAATTTACACTAGATCTCTTACAGATATTATTCGACCTGCAAATATACGTTTCTAAAAATATTTTGATGTTAAAAATTTACTAAGACGGGATTTCGTTATTTCCTTGATTCTAATTTGAATTGACCAAGAAATATGTGACAATTTTTAAAAGTTAGATTTTAAAAATTCAAAAAGACGGGAAATAATGTAGTTTGATTCTAACAATATTTTCGCAAAAATTTCAAGACTCTGCGAGCGGGATTTCCACGTTACATACACTTCGGTGGTTTACCATTGCTATCCGAGGGTGATGGGACGGGGTGATAATAATTAATCTAATTATTTCATATTATTATATTGCTACAAATTTCAGAATTTTACTGATCTCCTCGATCCACGCTCCTCGTTTTTTCCTCTTTTATTTCCTCCAATAAGGAAATATTTCTAATCCGGCCATATCACATAAGGTTTACAGCAGGGGTGGCCAACCCAAATGATCTTGAGGGCCACTTTGGAAATGTATCATAACTCCGCGGGCCACATATAAAATTATATATCCCTATATTAGATTTAGATACACTATAGACATTTTTTGGGAGTAAACAATTGAAATATAATTAGTTATTATTATTGTGTTTACTATTATTCTTACATGTAAACATACAGCAGCGATCAAAAGTAAGTTGGCAAACAGTTTTTTAGAAAAAAATTACAAAAATAGAAGTCATTTAGTGGACGATTATATCCTTTTTAGAAGTATTATGTAGATTAATACGGATTTTGACATAAAACTTTTAGCTGTTATTAACGCGAAAAGTAATCAGCGAATTACATTTTATTCAGGGTTCAAAATTAATTTGGCATAAATCGTTTTATTAGTGAAAAGTGAAAATTAAACATTAATAAGTGTTCATAGAAGTGTAACTTAAGTTAATTAAGGTAAAATCGACATGCCCAGACGTCGAGAGTATTCCGAAGATTTAAAAAAACGGAACGGTTAAAAGGTTAAAAAAAATGGTTAAAAAAAGGTTAAAAGGTGGAAAATCATTAAGAGCAGCAGAACGTGAATTTAGCATTCCAAATTAAACTATTAGTCTCTGGTGTCATAAAAATAATAATTATGGATCAGCAGAGGCACGACCAAGAACAGGCCGACCACGAAAAGCAACCAAAAGAAATGATAAAATGATCATTCGTGAAGCAGTAAAAAAGACAGTGAAACGTCGACTACATTCAGCTGGACTATTTGGCAGACGTCCTGCTAAGAAGCCACTTATATCTAAGAAGAATCGAATGGCCCGTCTCAAGTTTGCTAGAAGTAATTTACACTGAAAAAAAAAGATTGGTCTAAAATACTTTGGAGCGACGAAAGTAAATATAATTTGTTGTCTTCGGATGGTATTAAGTATATTCGACGCCTAAAAAATAAAAAAACATGATATTAAATATCAAGTTCCCACCATAAAGCATGGTGGAAGTAACATCATGGTGTGGGGCTGCTTTTCCCGTTGTGGCATTTGATCCCTACACAGAATTGATGGTATTATGGATCGGCTTATGTATGCCGACATATTAAGGGATCATATTATGTTACAACATGGTAAGAGAAAATTGCCACGCGGATGGATATTTCAGCATGATAATGACCCAAAACATACTTCAAAGCATGTTAAGGAGTACATGGAAAAGGCGATTCCGCCTTTTAGAGTGGCCTAGTCAGTCTCCAGATTTGAATCTCATCGAGCATTTGTGGGAAGAGCTCGAACGACGAATAAGAAGTGAAAATTATAGTAATATAACTAAATTATGGGAAGTATTACAGAGAGAATGGTTAAAAATACCATTAGAACGTTTAGAGAAGTTGGTTGACTCTATGCAATCACGATGTAAAGCTGTTATCACTGAAAAAGGCTTTGCAACGAAGTACTAAATGTTTTTAATCTACAGTTTTTGTATGCATTTCTTTATTTTTTGGTTTTAAGAGCTTTTTGTCAACACTTGCTAAATGCAAATATTTCGAATTTATTTTGTTTTGAAGTTTTTCGGATTAATACAATTATCTGGAAAGTTATAATTATATTTTGTAATTTAAGAGTTTTTAAGGTTTAAATATTAAAAAAATTAAAGAGAAATATTGAAATTTGAAAAAGTGATTGCAAAAAAACTGTTTGCCAACTTACTTTTGATCACTACTGTAGATAATAAATATAATAATAATAATACTAAACATATTATATGGATGCACAAATAATGTATTTTTTTAATACGTTGCGTTTCACTACTTTGGCCATTATAAAATAAATATATTTTGTAAAAGTGTGATGAATCTCGCGGGCCGGAAAAATATTCAAGGCGGGCCGCGGGTTGGCCACCCCTGGTTTACAGTGTCTTTGAATTAATTTTCTTCTTGTGTACATTAAATTTACAGTAGTTAAAACTCAAATTGTTTAACATTATTAGTGAACTACTGTTAAAAATGTCGTTAGATTTTCCCCCGTCCATAAAAATTTCTCAAAGCACTTTTTAACTGAAAATATCTGTGGTGGAGATATAATGATGTTATACAGCAAAAATACAAATTGACTCCTGAGATAAGCAGAGAAATTTCAAGTGCAGTGTCAAGTAAAATGTACATTTCACGTATAGTTCAGGAAAAAAAAACAAATATATGTCTAGAGCTTGAAGAATATCCTGAAAAGTTCAAATTTGGGTAGACATTTGATTGTCTTAATGAATCCCCGAAAATCTCCAGAAATTCCCTGTAGGCTACTTCCCCAATTGAAGATTTTAGTTTCTCCCACGTGGTTTTTCATATATAATTCGCTAACTTTCAAGATGACGAAAAATTATTAGCAGATTCTCTGCCAAACAGACTTTTTCGAAATTTTTCTGCTAATCTAGGCAAGGAAGCCAGGCAAGCTGAAATTTTGTAAACATAAATATGTATTTGCGAACCTTAATAAATCCCCAAAAAGTTTGCTAAAATCGCCTGTCAGATTCTTCCCTAATTGTAAATTTAGATCCGGCAACGTGAATTATCGCATATATACATAACTCTCTTAATTTTAATTTTTCGAAAAAACATTATTGGACTAATATTGAAGAGCATGAAATTCTTTACAAAATAAAGTTTTTTATTTTACTCGAAATACTCGTATTAATAATTAATCCCAGGAAGACGAAATGCGTTCTAATTAAAAAAATTAAAATAAAATATTGGAAAAAAATGCTTTTGGGCAGAAAATTCTTTATTAATTTTAGCCGACTAGTTTTTTGCACTATCCAGTGAACATCATCAAAGCAGAGTTACTAAAAATGCAAGAAGATATAACAAAGTATAGTAAATGCGGCGGTATATTCATATGATACAAAGCAAAACGATTTTCTGTTGACTCGATATCATACTATTAAAAATTTATTATGCCTATGAAAGATACCTATTAAATTTATAAAAAAGATTAGCGACATTTTGGCGTTTCGTACCTATTTATTGATTTCTGCAATTACCATTGTCTTTTTTTTTGTAATAAAATTTATTCTAATTTTTAATTTCAATTATGGCTTATTCTTTTGATGATACTGAAAAATCGATTTCCTAATATATCGTTAATACCAATTTTTTAATTCAATTTACCCCTTATTTCTTAATTCATAATTTGGGTACGGTCCCCTATCTTTGGCCACTCCAAATAAATTGAAAATTTCCTATTGCAAAGAGGGAGGTTTATATAGTATACTGATATAATTTAAACCTGCGAATGTATTATCAAAATTTTGAGTAAATCGAATTTGAAGTTTGCAAATTTACATGTAAAATTAACGAGATTCCCGCGCGTCGCTCATTCTGTTGACAGTCCGTGCAGTTATAATGACCCTAACACTTAGAGTATTTCGCACCGTAACCAGTCAGTCCGCCAAGCGCCAATTCCCAGAGACCCACCGGTCTCTATAAATTCCAATGTCACTAATGTATTCTTTCAGATGAAGGAGAAGGCCGGCTGCGCCGGGATGCTCCATCAAATACATATCAGATAAGGTAAGGTTCGCACCGTCAAATGCAGCTCGTCTCTCGTACATGTAACATCGATTATTTTTGTTTTTACGCGATTTTTTGGGGGTGAAACGTAATAGTTTACTGCCCCATACCGCAACTATACTTTTTAATGCTATTTCAAGGGTCTCTAAGCTCCCGGTTTCATTTATCCCGATTTTTTTTATGGGAGGCGCCTTCTCGTATGTTTAGCATAGTGACAAGAGTCAAAACCGTCCTGGATGGGTGCGAATGCACACCCCAAAAATCGAAGAAAAATTCGCTAAATTTACGTACTTTCAAATTGATTTTTCTCGAAATTTTATGTATACTTTCGCAAGTGAAATTTTTACAGTATACTCTATAAACCTTCCTCTTTGCTATAGGAAATTTTCAATTTTTTTGGGGTGACCAAAGTTAGGTTACCGTCCCCCATAATTTTTTCGTTTTTCTCAGTAGATATTTATTTTTAAACATTAATAATAATCAGTCCAACTATGTATCCAAAATGTTAAATATAACGTGCCCGTTACGTCAATTTTATCCAACTTGTTATGTTATTTATTAAATTCTTACTACGTATCTGATAACTAAACGTCTAACGTTATCGATAAAAGGTATATAAAACATTACAATCATTTAATAAATAACATAACAAATTGGCGCGTGGGGTCTTCGACCCTACCCTCCTACCTAAAATCCAGAATCCAGAATCCAGATAACCTTGACTTAACGGGCACGTTATATTTAACATTTTGGATACATAGTTGGACTGATTATAGCCTATTTGAAAATATATTGTAATAGTTTGTTTATACCTATACCGGTTTTAAATAATATTATACAGTTTATTACAGTATTTTTTAACATTTAGTAGTACTCACATTTGGTAACGGTTTAGGATCTTGAATGTGTAATCCCCCGACTTCAATAAAATTGGGTACCGACGGCCTTGCATAGTTGACACTTAAATGGCTATTAACTAGAACTAAGCTAGTACTTCGGGCTAATTCTTCCATATCAGGAAGGCCATCATCAAAAAATTTTCTTGCTATTATATTGGTTTCCGAAGATGTCATACTAAACCTTTAATAACAAGTTATTAATCAAATTTGAAAAACTTTATAAAAATTTGACTTACTGTAATTTATACAGAATTAATGTTACAGTGTTAAACAACCGTTGAAAAAAATTCATTTGTGGCGAATAGGATGTAAAATAATTTGGGATGTATGAGGGATTATCAAACATGCCTATTCTATCAGATGCCCATGGTAAAAGCACACTACTGATCATTGTTACACTTGGTACCTTAAAATGGTAAGCAAAACCTAACATACAATCTGTACCAAAAGTTTCGGTTATAACTAAGTCATATTTTTTATTACTCATTTTTAGGTTTTGGGCAACAGTGGTGTTAAATATTAAGTTGCATAGTTCTACACCCATGCTGTTTACTATAAAATTGACAGCATCATAAGTGGTACTCATTTCAGTTTCAATGACTGCCATGGGCATGTTATTGACAGTTTGCGGCATAAGATTTTCCACGCTTAGCTCTGTGTATCTAAAAAAAATTAAGTTAGTACTTCATTGAACAGTATTTTATTAAAAATATACCTGGGATGTGTTATCTTCTTTGGAAATGCTGTAAGTACATCGACTTCGTGACCTTTGTCTGCCAGCCCCTTCATTAATCTTTCGAACATCACCATATGACTTTTTACATTTAGAGGAAATAATCCTAATATTTTGTAAGCATCGCTAACGGCTATGATTAAAGTGAAGCACAACAATATTTTGGCTTTGTTCATTTTATTAACTTTTTATATTGCTCTGAAATTTTCAAAATTATTTCTATAGCTATTATGAAACGCACACCAAGACATTAAAAGTTTGATCGAATTAAAGTGTTACACTAGATGAGACTTGATTTATTAAGGTCAAGCAAGAAATTCGTGAATATAGTAATCTGTATCAATTTGATTATGGCAGTTATTATAAATTGAATCAATGGTTTAATTTTTTTTTTGTAGACATGTAACATAATTTTTTTTTACAAGAAAAGATAATCAAATTTCAGTAAAATTACATAATATAAAAAAATGTAAGTATATTTTCACAAATTGTATTTTACAAATTATACCAAAACATTGTTGATATTTTATTATTATTTAGTAAGTAGTTAATAGTATTTTAATAATTAAAAACAATTAAAATTTAATTTAAAAAAATGTATATTTAAAACATTTGGTATTACCACATCGCACTAAGAAATTGTTAAGCACAATAAAATCTATTTGCGATAAAATTGTGGAATTTTTAAAATTTATATAAATACTCATATTTACTTACATACAGTACGAAGCACAATAAAAATTAACCCGAGGACAGTAAATTAGCATTTGCAAAACTTTCAAAATAACAATTTTATGAAAATGCTATAGTGTTATATGTTGTGTGCAGATAGGTATTACATGTAATGCAATTTAATGATTGTTTCCAATAAACAATGATTGTTTTTAATGAACAGCGATTAAAGTTTATTATCGTATTCTTTATGGTTTTGCTTCCATCACGTAGGCGAGGAGGGTCAAGTTTTAATAATACAACTTGACAATGGAGTATATTATAATTTAATATTGTTTAATAATATCAGACATCAGAATTTGAATGTTTATTATTTATACTTGATTTTTTTAAGATCTATATGTCCATAGAAAGAAATTTAAAATTGTGACCTTGTCGGATGATTCTTAAAGTAAACGCGTCTTCATAATAATAAATGTTGGCTTTGAACTTAACGTCCATTCAATGTCAAGTTCCAATATTAAATTATTATAAGTGGTCAAGTACAAATCATTTTCAAGGCATCACTTTTTTATTGTTTAAGTTAATAATTTCGTACATTAAGCAGGTCATAAATAGTTAGCCTGAAAAGAGTTTACTTCTTAAGAAAAAAATTTGACTTTATATATTTTTAAACTTGAATATATCTACTGCTGCTATTTAGACCACAAAAGCCGGAATAAAATATCAATGAAAAATTAGTGGAAGACCTCGAGCGAGATGGAGAGATGATTTGGAGCAAATAGGGGGCAAGAAGTGGATGGGACTGACGGCGAATAGAGCATAATGGAAGCAGCTAGGGGAGGCGTTTGTCCAAAAATGGAACACATAGCGCTGGTTCATGGATGATGATGAAAAATTAGTTCATATAGGAATATTTAAAACGATCTTCTCGCGTTCCGGGGAGAGACGGCCATAATTAAGTTCTTACCCTGCGCATTTCGCATTAGTAGTAGACGAACTTAACCGCTAAGCTATGACCGTCTGAAAACAATATTAATACATAATTGTGATATCTGAATGTTGCATTATTGGTGTATGTGATATTCGATGAAACCAAGTTGTGGAATACCCAATATAGTAGTTGATAAAGACAGACTCGTGCCCGGTGATAAACTGCCCTTGGCAAGTTCTTCATGAATTGTGTCTGAAGTTTTCTCTTCGTAAACTTCTAGAGAATCGTCAAAGGAAATCTTAGTACGTCACCTGCTTCGAGCAAGTCCCAAGCAGTAAATTCAATGTATAGAGCTGATCTTAAGAACCATCTCCGAGTGGTTATTGTGCAAAGATCGTAGTCCGTCTATGACGGGAATCAGCTTCCAAGTAAAACACGGCAGTCGATAATAAGGTAATTAATAAAGGTAATAATAATACAACGGGACAAACTGAGACAAAACAGCTTTGGTTCAAGGATGTACAACAACATCATTGTTGAAACAAACAATTGCGACATACCAAATAAAAAAGAGTAAACGAACTTACCCGATGGTAATGACAATGTATGCCTTTTAATTAGGTGCTGCACCCACTGCTCTCCCCTTCCAACGTTCCAAAACCTCGCAAAATTAGAGCACTGTTCATCCGCCGGGATGGAACAACGATCCACGTTTCAACGATTCAACATTTGAAGGTTGTCAAACTAAAGTAGAGATTGCAATCGTTGGCAACCCAAAACAATCAGATCAGATTTTACTATCTTTCGATCGTTGTTTACTTTGTCGGTGACCGCTGATATTAACCACGCTGTACTAGTAAACAAATAGATAGCAGTGCCCTAGCGCAAAGTGCGGTGAAGATCAAAACCGTTAAATGGTGATCGACTATAATTTTTTTCCAACAGCTGGATCATTAAGTAAGTACATGAAATTGTTTCGAAACTATTCACGATTGCTACTTTTACAAATATTCATCACCTAAAACCACCAAATATCGAAGATAAGCACTACCGTCGAAAACACATGGTTCTCTTCCTTACTTTCACTCGAAAAAAAAACCCTGTGATGCGCACGATCTCGCGTAGTTCGAGGACACGAACTCTTCCATAATGCACTTCGAAAAAAAATCGTAACACACACCTTCCCCAACAGATCTGGAGCTGGGCCAGATCGAAATGGCACCGAAGCCCTAAGCGCAAGCGCACGTAAGAGTTATTAAATAAGTAGAAACATTCTATAGCTAACGATAAGTGGTGTAGTAAAACAAAAAACATACTACTATAAGGCTCAGTTGTTCAGTTTCGGGTTATATTTTAACCTGGGTTATTTTCCATAGAAATGATTATTTCAAGAATTGTTTCCATGGAAAATAATTCAGGTTAAAAGATAACCTAATACTGAACAACTGGGCCCAAGCTAATGAACTTAATGAATGAAAATTTTATTCAGACAACGCAACGTTGCTGTTAAATCCGTCTAAACAAGAACTCAAGGCTAAACGCGTAGCGCCTGAAAATCCAATAAAATAGTGAGCAATCTACATGTCTTTAATGCGCATATGATTACTTTACAGTTCACATAGGACATTACCTACAAAAAATCACAACAAGTCTACATATTTGTAGATTAAGAGAAATAGGCAACCCATAGTACCCATGAGTGAAGCACCTACGGCTCAGGATAGTTCTAATTGTAACGTTTTAGTGGTAGGCACTCAGTGTCGTTCATACTTGGGACAAAAAATAAAACTTGGTCAACTATTGACCAACAAAGCATTCCTACCGCAACTATAAATAACGTGTTATATGTATCTATCAAAGGGGAAAACCTCTGATTATATGAGTAGAATTTTAGATGGAATATTCATAGTTATGTTATTAATAACCCAGGAAATAAAAAACAATGACATGGAAACCCTAAAGAATGGATAAACAAGATGTTACTGACTGACTGGCTGGCTAAATATGACCTTAAAATGTAATTGCACATCAACCAGCCTCCATAGTTTACATTCTGATCTTAGTTGTTATTTGGTCAGGAAGTGAACTATATTAACGCCATCTAACAACTTTTGGATTACAAAAGAATTAAGATACCCAATGTCAGGAAGTAACGGAAGGAATAAGGTATGTTAAATGGAAATTTAGGTTATAGGAAAAGATAAATGTCTGAAATGACCATCGGTCTACGGCACAATGATTAAAGCGATGACTCCTCCTCGAGTATCGATGTGAAAAACGAGTCGTGGACCGAAAGTCAACAAACTAAACCACTGTGCGGCCCGCTTACTTATCCTAAGTACCGGTCGACAAAAATGGCCTCCTATCATACGCTGATCTTACCTGCGCTTCTGGGCCTTATCTAGCGACGCTAAACTAGCTCAACGGAAGAGCAATTTATGGGGGGGTCAGGCGAGCCAGGAATGAATACCTGCTCCCTCGAACTGAATTCAAATAAAATGAGCGCCACGCCCTTTATGTCGCTAAAGTAAATGATGTTATCCTGAAAGGGCAAAAGCAAGTGAAATAAAACACCAAAGCAACAAGTAAACGTATAATAGAGCTATTGGTGAATTCAGAAAAATAATATTTACAAAGCTCTCGCACTGTACAAGTGGTTACCTGGTTGTCGTAGATAACCAAAATTATCATACACAAATTGAACAAAATATTGCGTCCAAACTAATCAAATCTATTTGTACAAAAATAATTTGATATCAAAACAATTTAAATAGAAACCCCAAATTTACATGGAGGATTTACCTCTCTATTTTACAAACAATATAAGTTAGGTTGAACTTCGCTTCTTCAGAAGCCAAAACAATATCGCCAGCGCACTATAGGTACACCACGAAACAAACGAATAATTTCGGCGGTATCACCAGCCCCAAAAAAAACAATGATAAAAACAAAAGTTTTGGCTCACCCTACAATCTTGTTATCGGCACACCCCTGGTATGTTTGTCGATGGCAGATTAGTTGTAAAATTGATATGGTGCTATCAGATCGAATTCGAACGTTGACAATTTACAGGTGTTTTTGATGATAATAGCGGTAAACCAAAGTCGATGACAAACATCCAAAAAAAAGTTAACTATTCGTGCTACTTGAAAAATCACGCAGTAAATAACTTTCCCAAATCGAATAAATGATTAAAAAAACTCTGACCGTTTTTAGCTTCCGTACGGAAAATTTGTATTCGGCACGTTGTAACACACACGTTTTTCCAAATCACAAAACAGCTTCTAATACTTAATACCGGCAATCCGACTTTCGATAAATTAATACTATAATTTAGAACTCGAAAAAAAAAACAGTAATAAGAAGCTTCGGTTTGATTTTAAAAATCAAATAAACTACCCAGAAAACTCACAATTTTCTTGCGTAAAAATATGCACACTTTCAGCTGTTCCCTTGCTTTTCGATAACCTCGACCTTCCCAAGCATTATCAAAATTTAACAAATTTTGAAAATGTCAACCTATCTACAGGGTATTCTAAAAATAAGTATTTAATTCAAAACTTGCATATTAATTTAAAAAAAAGGAATTGCAATTTTGAGGTCGTACAGATTAAAGGAAAACCGTTCTGTAGCGCCAAATGTCATAAGGAACAATTTGAAGGCTACAACTGAGTTATTGAAACAGCACGGCACAAGAACAAATTTGGGGATGGTAGGAAAGGTTACTCCGGAGAATGACAGTATGTCATTGAGTGCCGAAGAAACTCACGTAATCCGCTCTCAAAATTGCGATCACTGTAAGAAGGCAATAACGTTAACTTCTGTCTCGATAAAAATACGGTGAAAGGCTTCCATAACTAAACCATGGAAAGTTTGCGCGATCAACTACTAACGTAGGTATTAAGTTATGAATTGTAAGTTAATGTGCGCATGCGATTATATACACAAGTCAGTCGTACAGTAGATTCCGTGTACGTAAGTCGTCATAGTAAATGTTTATCAACCAATAATAATTAATACATAAGTTGTATACAGTGTAATCTTAATCAATATATCTTATATACAATAGTTCTCTTTGAGTTTACCACTGCATCTAATTAACACAATAGTAGGGCACCCCGGTTCGACTCCGGGTACGGTCCAAACTTTCTTGACCACTGTTCGTGCTTTGGAGGGCACGTAAAGACGTCGGTCCCCCTATGTTAATGATTGGCCATCTTAACAATAAACAGGGTGCAGGCGTATCGACAGGCAAGCCTAGCAAGCTACCTGAGATGTAAAAACTAAAAATGCTCACAGAACTAATACTACATAAATTAGTAAAAAAAAATGACTGGTCCTAGACCTACATTAAGAAGAAGAAAATACTCTTTCTAATTCTTTAATTTGATTGGTTCTTTCATTCTCATACAATGCAAGATAAGATAGAATTATTAATCTCTATATAAATTGTACTTAAGTAGTCGTAAAGAGTTTTGTCTCCAGCTAACAGAAAAAATATATCGATACATCTCTGTCTAAGGCTAATAATAATTGGTAAACAGATGATATATAATTTATTACTTAATTGTTAATTACATGCCTCCTACAGAATATGAAAAATGTCTACAAAGTAATTAAAAAAAATAATACCATTGATGGAAAATAATTGTAATATCTAAACTTACCAATAAAAATTTATTTGTAGATATTTTATATAACAATGTTACTCGGCGATTAATTCTTAAGTTATGCTGTATGCTAAAAATTACAGGTTCATGACCCAAGTTAATTGTTGTAATCTTCTCCCAAATCGATATTAAAAATGTTAAAGTATCATTTCTACGTGTAATAAAATATTTGCAATAACAGTCTTTAGATAGTCACAAAATAAATATTCGTAGTTGTTTGTATGTTTATGCATTATAACGAGTATTTCAAACACCGGTTAATGGTGTATTACTATATAAGGGCTGTAAAAGTTTTACACTTACCGCACGAGTTTTAGTAAGATGCTTGTTCGTTACTACTTAAATGAAATGACAATTTTATGATTGCTCAGTTATTAATTCTAACGTGATTCATACCACTATCACTTCAGAAATTAATATCATACTGTAATGAATGAAATATGTAGATACACACGCTTTTACATGATGCTGAAAAATTTAGTACCAAATTTTAGGATTACATAGAACTCACCAAAACAAACTTTATTTATATCTTAGAATAATAAACTCGCCCTATTGGCCATGGTCATGAATTTGGCTCATCCAATAAAATTCTACATTGTATAATAGTTACATAAACACCTATATATTATAAGTACAGGCTCAAAAACCATATATTTATTTATGCCTGCCATGTTATTTCTATAGCTGCTTTCAGGAACAACAACTAAGTTTTAATCTATTATGATTAAACTATAATTAAATTAATCCCTGATCAGATACAATGCATTTTAATTATTGTACCTATGGTTATAATTTTAATTATTGATTAAACTTAATTATCGTTCATGAAACCGGTCACAAAATTTGTGTTAAAATTAGTGGAATGTTGGGAGTTCTGGCGCAGAATTTAAATAAACTTTACGAAAGTGTTTAAATGGACAATCTGATTTTAATAATTCGCCTTTAAACACACAAATCTAATTAACCATATAAATTATCCCCCTCCCCCCCAAACTAATAAGAAACCTTCGTTTTGCTGAACATTCACTTTTGTTCGACATCGTGCATAAATAACTTTTCTTTAAACACAAAAATTAACTTTCCCTTCTCCTCTGCCAATAGAAAGTCATCCATCCTCTAACACCCTAAACAAACTTTTCCAAGTAATAACTGTTTAAACAAATTTTCTCGTCGTTATCGGTCTTGAAGTTATTTCAAACTTTTTTAAATATTTACTCCAGGTTGCTTTTTCAATAATTTTATCAAATATATTGGCGTCTCATTTTAAGTGAATCTATCAAATACTTTTTGAAATATTATAAGCACCTGTCCAATTCGATAAACGCAGTTGGGATAAATACGCGTTTAAAGCTTTATTCCCTCGTTACACAAACTTTGCTACTCGCAATATAAAATAATAATTTTAATACGTGTAACATAAATCACTAAAACTATTAAATTTACACTGAAAAAAAAACAATTAATGAAAACATTAAAAAACCACAACAATAATATTGATTCATTGTACCACATTTAACAGTTGATGTTGTGGACCAGGAATAATTTCAAGATTTATATTATTGTTTTTTGTTGGTTGATCTTTAAATTTTATATAATATGTATTTTATATAACACGATATTATTATAACTATCGTGTTAATAAAAATATAACGTAATTGAATAATTATTATACAGTAGACGTCGCTTAATGTGATTACATTGGAACTCGGGGTTTTTGATCTCAATAACCGATTGATCTGAATACTAGAAAAATCATCAAAAATCAGAAAACACAAATTTTTATTATGTTGGAAACATTATTTAAACACGAAAATTAACAATAAAATAAAATTAATAAAGTCAACTAGTGTTGTTTGTAACATAATAACTTATCTGAACAATTGTAACATGCTCGAAAAGACATTTTACAAGAACTTTGCGGTTCTTAACGATCCGAAAGATAACGTTTAGAGTTAGTGAATAGGGCTGTTACTTCGGCCCTGTGTACAGTAATAAAGCGAAAGAAACGTTTTCCAGGCGGTACACCATTTAACAGCAGGCCAAAAGTTTGGATACACCATTGGAAAACTACAAAATTAATAAAAAAAACCAGCTTTTCTAAAGTGATTTTTATTTAAATATCTAATAAACATTACAAAATAGTGAGAGAAACAAAATAAATAGAAATTAATCCGAGGCAGTCGTAATCCGCGGCAGAAGAAAAGCCCCCACTATGAGGCTGCTTTTGTGTGGTTCCCCAATTGCAGTCAAAGACTTCGTCACCATACTGGGGGTAAAGATAGACAAGAACCTGAATTTTGCCGATCACATCCGTACGGCGTGCAACAAGGCGACGGCGATAGTTACTTCGTTCGCTAGACTAATGCCCAACATCGGTGGCCCAAAACCGACGAAGCGAAGGATGTTGGGCACCGTCGCACAGTCCGTGATGTTGTACGCCGCTCCCGTTTGGCAAGAGGCCGTCAACGTCCAGCGTAACCGTAAGAGGCTGCAAGCGGTCCAGCGCAAGATGGCACTTCGAGTAACTTGCGCTTACAGGACCGTGTCCGGCGAAGCCGTGCGAGTCTTGGCCTCCATGCCTCCCATAGAGCTTTTAGCTAGAGAGAGAGCAGACGTACGAGCGGGACCGGACCCCACCATTAAGCAGCGGACGCTCGACGATTGGCAAAGGAGCTGGTCCTCCGGCACGAATGCCGCTTGGACCAGAAAGCTCATTCCGGATCTTCGTCCTTGGGTAGCGAGAAAGCACGGAGAGGTGAACTTTCATATAACACAAGCTCTCACCGCCCACGGATGCTTCCAGGCATATCTCCACAGGTTCAGGCTGACCGAGTCACCTGCCTGTCGTTACTGCGGGGACGAAGATACGGCGGAACACACTCTTTTCGGATGCCTAAGATGGGAGAGGGAGAGAGTGATGATTTCGCTCCGGATGGGCGACACACTAAGCCCGGACAACATGATTGCTTTCATGCTGTCCGGCGAAGACGAATGGCTGGCTGTAGCGGTCTTCATCAGTCAAGTGATGAAGACCAAGGAGGGGGACGGACGAGCTGAGCAAGCCGCAGCTCGAGTCCTCACCCTACAGTTAAGTCAATGACAGCCTTTTTAAGTTCCCTTGAGAAGTTCCCGCGAGAAGATGCGCGAGAAGTTCCCAAGAGAATTCCCGAAGAATATCGTCATTGATCGGCGGGTCGGGTCGGGTCGAGTAGTGACGGTCGTTCGACGGGGTAGGTTAGTGTCGGTACGACGATAGCGCGTAGACCCTCTGTGGACACAAACTCTCGTGCTAATCCAGAGGGGGACGATCGCGAAAATAGTGCCGTCAAATATAAAGACGAGTGGACTGGCACTTTGCCAGCGACCACAAGTTTTTCAAGATGACCCGGTCGCATCGCGCTCTGTGATTTAATATGATTTGCAGGGTCGCTTGGGGGCTCGGAGTCTCTGGTATGGATGACGGTCGGCTCGGCCTTGACTTTGTCGCCGGAATTTCCGCCTATTAAGTTAATGACGAGTGGACTTTCACCTATACTGACGATTGCGGACCACTAGGTGACCCGGTGAGACGTGTTGGATCGCGGCGAGCGGTGTGTCCGGTTCAATTGGAAAAGTAGAATCAAGTGATAGTGCCTGACCTCCCGGACACAAACTTTCGTGCTAAACCGGGAGGCCATCGGGAGCCTGCATCATCGATGCAGCATGGAAGATCGCAGACGACAGCGGAAGTAATGCCGAGAAGGTAAAGCCCGCTGTCGTCGGGGAGGGGGTTTTAGTCAGTTAGAATCTGACACTACCATCCCTGATGGGGTGGTGCCTATGAAGGTTTCCCCCTTCCCTGCAGAAAAAAAAAAAAAAAAACTTGTTCTAAGGAAGCCAACGCATCTTGTAACTGTTGCCATAACTCTGTAGCCGACCATGGACACCTGATACGGACCTTTCTATCAAGATCTTCCCATAGAAGCTCAATGGGATTAAGACGTGGGCGATTGTGTCGGCCAGACCATGTTTATTACTATACCATCAGCTTCTTTTTCTTCTAAATACCTTCGGCAAAGACGGGAAGTATGCTTTCGATCATTATTATGTTGTAGCACAAAACCACGGCCGATTATTCTGGAACCAGAGGGTATAGCGTGTTTCACAAGTATCTTCTTATACTCTTCCTTTTTCATAATACCGGCGGTTTTTATAAAATCTCCGGTACCGTGCCCAGAAAAACAAACCCACACCATAAGCCACCTTCGTGTTTGATGGTAGATACTAAACACTAAGGAGCCATCTTTTCAGAGGTGTTTCTTCTTACGAAGATGCGTCGACGAGATCCAAAAACTTCATACTTGGATTCGTCAGTCTACAGTACATTTATCCACGGTCCTAGTGTCCATTGTCGATGCTGTAAGGCCCACTGAAGACGTTTCTTTTTATTTATTGGACGCAGCAATGGTTTTTTGACAGCAACACAATCTTTAAACCAGCACTTCTCAAACGTCTCTTTACCGTAGTGAGTGAAACTGGGTTTGATCGGCTTCTATTAACTTCAGCACGGATTTTTGATGCTGTTAATTTTCTATTTCTTTTGCTAGTAACTACTACATGCTGGTCTTCCTGAAAAGTAGCTACTTTTGGTCTCCCTGAGCGAAATAGATCACGATTAGTGCCAGTGTTCTCAAAACGATCAATAGTCGACTGGACACCTTTTAGCGACACTTTTACTTTTTTGGCAATTTTTCTATATGATAGGCCTTCCTTGCGTAAAGTAATAATTGTACTACGTTTTTCAATATAAATTTCACTACCTTTTGCCATTGTTGGTTCATAAAGCACGTTAACTTGTTAAACCATTGAATTCCAAGTTGCGAATGATAGTGACACAATTTGAATTAAGTTATGTACGCTTTTCAACAGGAGTTTTGTTTTTTAATAGGGGCAATTTTGGATGTGGTGACAGCATTGTCATTCTGGTTTTTGAAGATATTCAATTTATTATGTCTTCAATTTCAATAAAATATAGCATAAAAGTTACTAAAATCCGTTACGAAAATAGCGGATCTGTGAAAACTACATAATATCACAAATCACCTTTTCAGGTGAAACTCATTTTCATTTGAAAGGTTACGTTAAGAAGCAAAATTGCCGCATATCGTCGGTTTCACATGAAAAGTGCATAAGTCTAAAATTGCTGAAAATGTGATTTTTGTGCCATCTAGTTAATAAAAACATTCTCCAACAGATTTTTGCTCTTCCTGTAAAATTTGTCATTTTGGACTTATGCACTTTTCATGTGAAGCCGACGATATGGGCTTCAGAAAATCAAAGAATGATTGTTGCGTGAAGAAGTCTTCACATTCTATTCGTGTGACTGTTTAGTGCGCTTTTTGATCTGGGAAAGTGATTGAACCGCATTTTTATTAAATACGGCTGGAAATGCTGTTACTGTCGATGGTAATTTCCATCAGGTGGATTTAGCTAGCCCCCATTTTGAATTTCGGATCCAAAATAATCTCAATCGTTTGTCCTTCGTTTATCCCTCTCTGTACACCTCTTTTATTTTCGTTCGTACTTCCTCAGTTTTCGAAATATTTAAGAAAATTGCATTGACACGTATAGTTTCTTCTTCACAATATTTCCTTACCAGTATACTTTAGGACGAAAATGACTGCTATAAATCATATAGAGAACTAAATTTACTACAAATTTTATGTAAGATATTTCTCTCTAAGTCAAATAGTTGCTGAGCGCTAGCGCTGTTAAATATAGCACATTTTTGAAAATTTCAAAAATGCTTGATTTTGCTCTGACTTTTTTTATAATTGTTTGTTACTCTCTCTCTCTCTCGAAAAAAAAATTATATGATAAAGTCTAATAATGTTTATACTCCATTGCAAAAATACGTCAGGTCAAAATCGAGCGTTTTTGAAATTTTCAAGCATGTGCTCAATAGAGCACATAAATGTTAAATATAATAGTGCTGGCGCTCAGCTACTATTCGACTTAGAGAGAAATCTCTTAGATAAAAGTTGTAATAAATTTTGTTCTCTATAAGATTTATAGAAGTCATTTTCGTCCTAAAGTCAACTGGTAAGGATATATTGCCAAGAAACATTTTGTTTTCGCCATTTTTGTTAAAATGGCGGCACTTCTGGGCGGTCGCCGAGGTCGCCAACTCAGAGTTTTTATTAGGACCGCAAACCTTAAACCAAAAATCAGAAGCCCTGACCAATTTTAGGAAACTCTTCTTTACATGATTTCGAAGATGTGTTGTTAAAATATTTTAAGTGTTATTAATATTTTTAATGAGCTATAAGAAATTTGTTTAAATATATTTTGCCAAAAACCATCATTTTCACTCCTTCATAAAAAATTTCAACTTCTCACGAAGAATTCTGTAAGAAGCTCAGGGATCCGACACGACGATTTTTAGTATGTTAAAGTACGAACAATTACCTAACGAAATCCGTCAAAAAATCGCAGAAGACCGATTTTGGATTTTTTTCGACATTTTCTTATCCCTTTAGAGAATTTGAGCTTTAATGAGCTTCTTAAATAAGTATTATTTTAATGCATTTATTGGTATTCGAAATTTTCGACAACTCTGTCGAAAATTACGAGTAGCTTTTACCTTGTTTCACCATAATTGCTTTTAAAAAAAAATTTTTTTAGGGGTTTTTAGGGGCTTTTGGTTGTACTTTTAGGGGGTAAATGTTATTCAGAGTTGGTAACACTGGCGGAATCGGTGGGCACGATCACGATAGTGGCGGCAGAAGATTGTTCTTGCACGGAATCGGTGGGTTCTTCCATATTTTCTTTGATTTTTTTAGTTTGCTTATATAGAAAAAGCTTGTCACCAATTAAAAGTAATCTGTTTGATCCGGTCACAGGGAAGACAGGGAGGCCAAGATTCAGTTCATAATATAGGGTTACTGAATAAACAAAAATAAATGGGGTTACAATAATTTCGAAAAATTTAATTACGGCTCTGACTACCAATTACTAACAAGTTACTAACCTTAAAAATCGACTACCTATCAGAACATGTGATTTTGTTCTTGTAATGGTGCACTAACGCAGTTTGTGTATATTTTTTAAATTGTTAACCTTTTACCATATTATCTTCATTTTTGTGTATTGTTGTCACAGCGTTAGAAGAAAACTTACAGGAAGAAATCGAATTCATGCAGGCAACAACAAACGAAATGGATCTCCAAAATTTATTAAACCATCTCGAGCAATACCCTCATCAAGGAAGAGGACGCGGAATTGCTCCTTGTCCGGTTTTTCCGGTAAGTTTTACCTTGCTTAAGTTTTCATCGTTTAATTTAACTTTCAACAGAAACTGCATTCTTCCGGTACCGGCAAGAAGGTAAATAACTTGGACAATTCCGTTAAATCTGAGCCAATTGACGCTGAAATAATGAAGAATTCCACCACTGCCGATGCCAATTCTTCCACCGTCCCGAAATTGAAAGGAAAGAAAAGCTTATTACAGCAATTAAGACGACTTCAAGTTAAAGCTCCAACGGAAAATAGTGAACTGGATACTTCCAGCAAATCCGAAAGCAAACTAAATTCAAGTATCTCTTCCGAAAGATCCAGTGGCTCGTCAACTACGAAGGAAGATTTAAAACATTTGCTGCTACCGAAGGAGAATGAAAGTGAAAACTCTTCCTCGTCGGTTAAATAAAACTAACAAATAAAACAGAATTTGTGACGACAGTAAAGAAACAATTTGTAGATAATTTATAATAAAATAAATAAATAAAATAAAAATAATTTTAAAAAAAGGGGGGGGTCGGATTACTACAATAGCTTTGTTCCAACGAGCCGATAAACCGTACAATGTACGGTCGCGCTCATGTGCAATAGATAAAAACCTGTCGGTTAGAACGCTTTTTATCTATTGCGCACTAGCGCGACCGTACATTGAACAGTTTATCGGGCTCGTTGGAACAAAGCTAATATCTCAAAAACGAAAATAAACGAGGTACAAATAGTTCGAAATGAGGCGAGGCGGGCAGGCGAAATACTAGCAAACGAGTTTTTGAAATACATATCTCAAAAACTGCGAAGGTATACAAACCAAAATAGAAGAGGTAGAACCGAGGTACAAATGATTTAGACTATTTTGAATTCGAAATTGCACCATTTTTTATATCGACTATAAATAATTGTATACAAAAGAACTAAAAATTAGACAATTTGTAAAACAGGGAGTAGTTCAACTGTACTCCCTAATTTGTTTATTCGTAACAATGGATGTACCGCTTGAATTTTTAGATGTTCAAAAAGTGTGCAGAGCCTGCTTATTTGAGAAACAAGACATGTATTCCATTTATGACGTTTCCATTAAGGATATGTTTTTATTTTGCACCTCTTTAAACGTATGTTATTAACTTGAACAAGCACAGATACTTGTATTTCAATTCTAGGTTGACAACAACGACAGATTGCCGCCTTCAATATGTTTTCAATGTAAAACCGAACTGGATAAAGCATATTTGTTTAAAAATTTGTGTTTTGAATCGAATTCCAAATTACAAAGGTACCTTGAAAGTTGTGAGATTATTAATAGTGCTGCGCAAGAACTGGAGAATGCTTCTTCGGATAACTTAAACATTGGCAATGATTTAAGTGCGTTGGATGACGCGTTTGATTTGAACGGTACTTATGCGGAAGAAAAATCGACAAAGAAAAAGAAGAGAAAACGAAAATTGAAGAACGTGGGTTTGTTTAAGTGTGAAGTATGCGAGGAAAGTTTCGATCTACAATGTGATTTTGATACTCATATGATTTGTCATCCTGACAACGAGGTTCCTTTATGTACATTGTGTGATAAAAGATTTAATAATATAAAAGTGTTGAGGCGTCACGTACGCATTCACATGTTAAGTAAACCGTTTGGTTGTGAT
Organism: Podabrus alpinus; assembly: GCA_932274525.1. Lineage (NCBI taxonomy): Eukaryota > Metazoa > Arthropoda > Insecta > Coleoptera > Cantharidae > Podabrus > Podabrus alpinus. The sequence continues at coordinate 56,748,921 of OW026457.1, read as the reverse complement.
TTGTGTCAAAAGAGTTTTTCGGAATCGGGTAGTTTAACGAGACACTTACGGAAGCATCGTGGTGAAAAGAGACATTTGTGCACGGTTTGTGGGAAGGGTTTTTATGAAGCAAACGTTTTGTCGATTCATATGAGAACTCATACGGGAGAGAAACCGATTGAATGCAATGTGTGTAAGAAAAAGTTTGCTGATCCTAACGGTTTACGTAGCCATATGAAGTCACACACTGGGGAGAAGAAATATGAGTGTAATATTTGCAATAAATTATTTTCGCATTCCTTTGTGCTAAAGAAACACTTACGGGTTCACAGTGGAGAACGGCCATATTTGTGTTCCGTTTGTGGAAAATCCTTTACTCAGGTGATTTTTCTCTTAAAATTTTTTAAGCATTACTCCTTTTATTTTTAGAGCCATTATGTATCTGTACATATGAGACAACATACAGGAGAATTACCATACACATGCACTTGGTGCAATAAAGGTTTTGCTCAAAATAGTCAATTAGACATGCATTTAAGAATTCACACAGGAATCAAACCTTATATTTGTGCTGTGAGTATTTTTTTTAATTACTACAATAATTATAAACTATAATATGTAGGTTTGTGGTAAAGCCTGCGCCAGATCCGGAGATTTAGCTACCCATATGAGAACTCATACCGGCGAGAAACCATTCAAATGCAACATATGCCCCAAGCGTTACGTCACTTCTAGTCATCTCACTGTTCATATGAGAAGTCATAGTGGAGAACGTAGTCATATTTGTCTAACATGTGGTAGAGGCTTCACGGAATCGCAAGGTTTGAAAGCCCATCTTCGAACTCACACTGGAGAAAAACCATACACTTGTACAATTTGTGGAAGCAGTTTTGCTCAATCAGGTGCATTGGCTACACATCGAAAAACTCACATAAGAGATGTTAGTAACTAAGTTTTATTGCGCCTTAATTATAATTTATAAAGAAACGAAATTATATTACAGTATTTGCTGAAATAATGTCGCTAAATAAAGAATCCATAGTCCATTCCTCGTCGGTCTCCTCGATATCAGCTTCAGCACACATATTTTTAAAAAGTAAATTTAAATTAATGTCATCGGATTTTGCTAAAGAATGTAAAGAATTGGAAGTCAGTTGTATATTTGTTAGTTCTTTGTCCAATTCTTTGTAAGTCGACTTATTAATTAAAATGCTAAGAAAGAAAACATTGTAAATTATGACCTACTTTATGCAGTAACTTACGTAGGCATCTTCATTTCTTGAGGGCTCAGTAAATCTTCTTGAATGTCATCAATATCTGGTATTATTGGAATGTCGTCGTTATCCGAATCAATGCTATGGTCTTGAAATCGTTCCCTAAGTAAAGTTTATTCATTAATAAATAAAGCAAACAAAGTCAACTTACTCCTCGATTAAATTTGGGGTACCTTTAGACCTAAACATAAAATATATTATGAAAATTTAATTATTAAAAAACTAATGAAAATACCACCTTGCAGATTTAATTCCTTCGTCAGCCCATCCACCTGTTTTTCTCGATTGCGAGATAAATTCACGAGGACTAGTGTAAGTAATACTTTCTAATGCACTATCCAAAAGTTGTTCTGTAGTTTCAGGACTCTTCGGTGCACCAGCCCTCCGCCCTTGTTTTGGTGCTGACTTAATATACAAAGTAATATTTTTATTAAAATTTATAAATAGGCAACGCAATATTTACCTTTTTTCCCACTAAAAGATCTATATCTTCTTGCCAATTCATATTAATTTCAAGTTCAAGTAAAATGTCAAGGTGTAAATTGTTTGATTTTACTCGGGGACGTTGCCCTAGTAACACTAACTTGGACAGTTTCTATAAAGGATATTTCTTATACAGAAATAAAACAAATTTTATTTTTAGTATCATTATTTTTTTTATTCATCTCGGCATTTTTTTATTGGAGTAAAAAGTTCTGACCCATCCCATTAGGTGTTTGTCTCGCTATATGCATTTTTTTAACAAATTGCTACGTCAGCAAATATAGAAACTGTTAAATATTGAACTACATTTTGATATATACAATTTATTAATAATTAATATTTACAAGTAGAGCTTGTGCCAAAGCTCAAAACTTATACAATGCGCGAAGGAGGAGCCAAGAGGGCGAAATACATACATATGAAATGCTACGTAAAAACATTGGCTTGGCGCGAAAATTTAAAAAATGTAAATAAGGCTAAAATAGCCTTAAAGAAGGCTGATTGTTATTTATATTATGAAACAATACTAATACCATTTCATAATAATAAAACGCGAAATTTGTGTAGCTGTCAAAACGAAATCAAACATTGAACGAATGTTTTCTAGTTGGGCTTTTTAGTATTTGGACGCGTTTTCGTTATTGCGCTGATGTTTGTATAAGTTTTGAGCTTTGGTACGAACTCTAACCACTAAATTATAACTGATTATTATTTACAATATTTACATGCATGTTAGCTTTTCATGCGTAGTTGGTAACAGTGCATTGGCGCGTATTTATTTAAATTCAAATACATTACAATACCCCCTACAAATTCAAACGCTGGGGAGGTCGAGTATTTCTCTTGGGTCTCGTCCGTTCCTCTGCACTCTCCTGGCTTTCATGGATTTCCATATCTACTCTCCCTTCCTCTCGATTCACCGATTCTTCCTCCTGAACGCTAATCGGCATCTCTTCCAGTGGCTCGCTCGCTCCATTTGTAGGTTCCAAGACTTCCGGTAACCTCCTTTCTTGAATTGTGGATGTATTTTCTTCATTTATTTGAACTTCTCCGCCACCTCTCTCTTCTTCCCCCTACTGCACCTTTGTGAATTTGATTTGTATGCCTCTTCCATACCAAGTCTTCATCCCTTACCTTGCACAAATAGGTTCGTTCTCCTAAAACCTCCTCAATTGTACATTCTTTCCATTGCTTCTTATTTGGATTTCTGTAGTCTCGACAATACACCACCTCGTTTTCTTGGAACTGTGCCTCTCGCCCTTTTCCACTCTTCTTCTCTTCCCCTGGTCGCTCTTTACTGTGTCTTAGCAAATCCAGTCGTGTTTTGGGCTTGTAATTAAATATAAGCTGTGCCGGTGTCATTCCTGTCGTCGAATGTTCTGCATTCCGATAGCTAAACAGATAACGCTGGAGTAAGGTTTCCAACGCAATTCCCTTATTCCTGCTATCACCTAAAGCCTTGTTGATTCCACGCTTCACCGATTTAACACAATTCTCAGCAGCTCCGTTCGTTGCCGGGTGAAACGGAGGTGATGTAATGTGTCTTAAGCCATTTAAACTACAAAATTCCATAAAAACCTTTGATGTAAATTGAGGTCCATTGTCCGTTACAATACTGTTGGAAATACCAAATCTTGCCACGCACTCTCGAAACTTCCTCACCGTAGCATCGGCATCCGTGCTATTCATTATAAATACTTCCGGCCACTTTGAATACGCATCCGTAATTACCAGCATCATTCTGTTAGCAAAGGGACCTAAAAAATCTGCATGTACTCTTTCATATGCTCTCCCCGCTTTACTACATGGCTTCACTGGTGCCTTTCGTGGTTCCGGTCTATTGCATGCACATACCTTGCAATTACGAACGTAGTCCTCGATCTCTTTATCCAATTTAGGCCACCAAAAATACAATCGTGCGGTAGATTTCATCTTGTCCATTCCCATGTGAGAACTATGTAGCTCTTCTAATAACTTTTTTGAAATTTCGTTGGAATGATGACTCGATACCCCCACATTATTACCCCATCTTCTATATACAATTCCTCTTTTCTATTTAGATATGGGGTTAAATGCACATTGTCTGATATGCTCGGAAATCCGTACCTGATAAAATTCATCACTTGTCCCGTGATTGCATCTTTTCTTGTTTGGACCCTAAGTGCATTTAAATCGAGCACCATCGAATCCTCCACAAAATTTAGTTGGCAACACCCTTCCTGTTCCTGCTCAGCCTCCGCTTGCACCTGTAAGGGCAACCTTGAAAGAGCGTCCGCGTGCACATTTTCTACGCCCTTCAAATACTTGATAGTATAATCAAAATTTGCTAAAAACAAAGACCATCTCTGTAATCTTCCCGCAGCCATCTGGGGTAGTGTCTTGTCTTCTCCAAACAGTGCTAATAATGGTTTGTGATCGGTTACTAGCTCAAATTTTCTACCTGCCAAGTATTGATAAAATTTATTTACTCCCCAATAAATAGCTAGCGCCTCCTTGTGTATCATAGAATAGTTTGCCTCTGCCTTTGACAAAATTCGTGAGCAATATGCTATCGGCCTTTCTTGTCCATTATCCAACACATGCATCAGGACCGCGCCTATCCCTTTCTGTGAAGCATCACACGCTAATCGTACCTGTTTTTGAGGGTCATAATGTACCGATACTTCTGACGATGCCAGCGTCTTTTTGGCTAGTCTCATTGATTCCTCAGCTTCTCTTGTCCAACGAAATACTGTATTTTTCTTTACTAAGTCATATAAAGGTTTTAATATCTCTGACAAACGTGGAACAAATTTAGCATAATAATTACACATTCCTACAAATGCTCGAACTTCTGTCACGTTGTTAGGTTTTGGCGCATCTATAATTGCTTTAACCTTTTTTTCGTCGCTACTTTAACCTTCCCTTGATATTGTATGGCCCAGATAATCTATGCGATCCTGAAAGAAAACACACTTTTTGTAGTTCATCCGAAATCCCGCCTTTTGTAATCTTTCTAAAACACTCTGTAAATTTTCCAAATGCTCTTCATCCGATCGACCCGTTACTACAATATCGTCCAAAAAATTCACTACTCCTTTCAGGCCTAACAGTACTTTTTCCACAATACTTTGAAAGATCGAACAAGCAGGCTTGGTGCCATATGGTAACCTCTTGATTCCGTAAATGCCTTTGTGTGTGCTCCATGCCAACATCATACTAGTCTCCTCGTCTACGGTCAACTGATTGTACGCATTTAAGAAGTCTAGCTTGGAAAACTTTTGACCGCCTTGTAATGCCACAAAAATATCCTCTATTCGGGGCAGTGGGTGGTTGCAGTCCTTCAGATACTTATTTAAGGTTGTCTTATAATTAGCACATAGATGCAGGTCTTTACCGTTGGCTTTTAGGATTGGCACCAACGTTGTTCCCCAGTCTGCAGTTTCCATTTTGACAATAATGCCTTCCGTTTCCAACCTTTCCAATTCCAACTCCACTTTAGCCTTGAACGCATACGGAATAGGTCTAGGTCTATGGAATATCGGTCTTGTCTGCTCCACCAACTCCAATTTAATCGGATTTCCATTGTAGTTACCCAATTCCGACTTAAACAAAGTTTTGAACTTACTTAGTAACATTTGTAACTTACCAGCAACATCTACCGATTTACAGGCATGCATTTGATTTATTTGTGCCTTACATTCTGGACTTATCATCTTAAAATTTAATTTCCTGAATAAATCTCGCCCTAACAATAGTCTGTTACCTCCTCGTACTATCATTAATTCGGCCTTCGCCCTGTTTCCATTGATTACCACATCCACCTCAATCATGCCCATTGTTGCTATCACCCCATTATTGTATGTCTTCAATCGAACCATTGCTGGTGCTAGCGGAACCTCTTCAAATCTATCCAAATACATGGCCTCTGGCATACACGAGACTCCTGCCCCGGTATCTACTTCAAATTTTACATTCTTCCCGTTAACCTTTCCATCTATCCACATCGGTTCAACATAATTACAATCAGAGGCTGCCCGTTCCACACTAAAAAGATCTCTCTCTTCTTCCAGCAGATGGTTATCTTCATTTTTCTTTGTACACACAACCGCTAAATGGCCCTTTTTTTTACAAATTCGGCACACATATCCCTTGTACTTGCACCTCCCAAAAGTGTGGTTTCATTTTCCACAATGTACACATTTTACCTCCGTTCTCCTATCACTGCCACCATTTATCGCGGGCATTGTTTTATTCCTGCTTACTAAACTGACCTTATTAATCGTGGGGGTCTCTTGTTTGTTTGCTGCTTCTCTACTAGAAGCTATGTCCAACATGACTTCTAGCTTTTGTGTCGATTTTTCTTCACATAACCTGTCTAGTATGTGTCCTGCTTTCAGCCCTGTTACAAACTTGGTCTTAACCCATTCCTCCAACGTTGCTCCAAATTCACATTCTTTAGCGCCCTTCTTAACTCGAGCAAACCAATCGTGGATCCCCTCGCTTCCTTGTTCCATCCTTAAAAACTCGATACGCTTCCGGAACGCTGATACTTTTGGTGTAAATTGTCGACCCAATAATAACGACAGTTCCTCTAGTTTCTTGTTTTGTGGTAATGTCGGATCGCACAAATCTCTGAGGGTTGCATACGCTTCGACCCCAATTAATGTCAATAATAAAGGCACCTGTTTCGACTCATGAACACCATTTACCAGAAAATACAGCTGGAGTCTTTCAAAATAAATTGACCAATTTTCTCCCAACTTATATTCATCCATTCGTCCCATGGTTCCTTCAGTCCTATTTTGTACAGTCCTACTTTCTTCAGTCATCTTGAGTTATAATTTTACTTGAATCACCAACGACTGTAAAATTTCTTTCCAAATCGTGTTCCGGTGTAATACCAAACCAATAAATTTTCTTCCGTGCTTAAATAGTTAAGTACTTACTCGTCTGTTAGTTGTATATAGTATTTAGATTCCAACGGTTTTGGCAATGCTAAAAATATACCAATAATCTGAGTCAACACTTGTACCTTAACCTCACAAAATTTTCCACGTTTTCCAGTCGTTGTAATCTTAGTTTATCCTACGTCGCCAAATGTTAAATATTGAACTACATTTTGATATGTACAATTTATTAATAATTAATATTTACAAGTAACCACTAAATTATAACTGATTATTATTTACAATATTTACATGCATGTTAGCTTTTCATGCGTAGTTGGTAACAGTGCATTGGCGCGTATTTATTTAAATTCAAATACATTACAGAAACACAAAAAGAGAAAGTGCAATATTGTTATCAAAGGAGCGTATATGTAGAAAACCGGTGGTGCGTGGTTAATAAGTTATTTCGCCGCTAAGCCTCCAATCATTCGACGGAACTTACGTGTTGGGCTGGATCATCGGATATCGATGATTCGACTACCGAAGGGGCTGCCACCACGAGCTTTCTTTTAATGTACCTTAGCCTACCCATCCGGTAGCTTTGGGAGAGATCAGCTCGACATAACTCCCTTTTAATTTTTCGTAAGTTTGGTAGCGGAGCGTCGAGGGATTGTCCAGAGTCGTAGGGTAAAGGGGTTAACAACACTAATCACTTGCGTATTGACAAGCAGTAAAAGATTGAGATACTTTTAACAAGAAGTCTATTATTACTTTTATACAATGATCTAAATTGGTAAAATTGACAAACACAAAATAGCAGTTTACTGGGAACAGTTTCAAATAGGCACGATACCTTATTGTTGTTGGTTGCCGTCTCGGTCACCTGACTGAATCCAGGAAGAAACTTTGGACATTAAACAAACTTCTCTTTTAATTTTACGAACCAATTGAATAACACTCAAACTACCGACTCGCGATCGAGTAAGAACTTTTGATCGAGAACAGCTCGGATAACATTCAAGAATTCTATAACGGATTTTTATACCTCATATCCGTTATCAATCAACCTACAGCAATAATTTGTTGAACACTGCTATTTCATTCAAATCTATTGAGCACTCCCATATTTTTCGTGTCTTTCGTAGAGAGCGCATGACGACGGCCATGCTGGTGGATTATCTTCACTTTTATTCCGGGCAGCTGAGCGAAGAGTTCTAAAAGTGTGCGTAGTTGTAATCAAGTGAATTTAATTGCGGGTGCAAGTATAAATTAGTATACCGAGTTAATTCTACTTCAACGTCGAGTGCACGAGGGTGAGATTGGCACATATTTTTTGGAATACGGAGGTTGCCGTATTATTTTTTCGTTTAAACATCTGGCCGTCCACCATTATTTGTACATCGATTATCTTTTCGATCCGGTTACAATCTGCGCATGCTAGAGCGCCCTCTTTGGGGATTGAGTTGAACAAGTATTGTCAACAAAAGCTACATCGAGCTACATCTATTCAACATCTAACCGCTTTTGTTTATTCCGTGAAAGAGTCTTGATTGTCGTGTCCGTTGCCTGTGCTATGTCGAACTGTCATATTTGTTGTGGAACGACCCGCCAATTAACCGGGCGAGCCAACGTACTGCGTGACATTGGAATTGGATTTTGCTGGAACCAAATAATACCAGAGTATATTGGAACAACTCTCTGGGGTGGAAAGTCCAGCCATAGTTCTGTTGCCAAGTTGTGGGGTCGCTGCGAGGACGTCATCACAAATAGCGTGCGGTCCTTTCTTAGTGATTCGAGGCTTAGCGGACCAGTCAACAACAACACTCGTGTGCAATCCATCCAGGCGGATTTGGGGTACCTGTCACCAATATTTTGTGAGCTTTCTGAGTACTCAGGTGAGACATTTTTACTACTATTTCTGTTTGGTTGTGATTGCAACATATCTTTAACGAGTAATTTTTTTAACGTCATTAAGAGGTTCTATTATTTTGACACCTCAAGTTTTGTAGTTCACTGGGTCTCCCTCACGGGGAGGATTGCTTCACGCTTTGTGTTTTTGGCCGACTTCCATCAGAAGTCAGTATTTACTTATATTTGCCACCGAAGGTTGTTGCCACCGTTGTGTATTTTTGTGTACATTTTTGATTGATTTTTGTGATCATTAAATTGTTCTATTTAAACCGTATTTTATTTCCCTGGAAGAGGGGATACCTTTAAGCCTTTTCGGTGAGATTGGAGATCTGGACCCACGTCCCTCGCAGACCGACGTTACCATCAGAGGAGCTAGTCAATTCCATCCAGGGCTCCCCACGTTAAAAAGTGAGGTGGTTTTCCACTTCGCGTGGGAGGAGATTTCTCAAGCCTGCATCAGCGGGAGAGGGGCTTTTCCTTCTCACTGGCGCCCAACGTTTTTAGGGGAATCCTGTATTGCTTTGTCTCACTTGGGGTTGTCTCAGTGGCACCCTTAGTTGATTGTTGGCGAGGGTTCGTGATCTCAAACTTCGAGCTGAAAAGGTTTTTCACTCATACGGTGACACAGGTGGCGACTTCTGTAGGTGTGTGTAATAACTTTGCTTTCAGCGACCCGTTCGACGGTGCAAACTTGGCTGGACTGCTTAGTAAGTTTTGTGTTTTTTTGATACTAGTCGCGTCGGGCGAGGGCTGCGCTACGTACGGTTGTTGTGCTTATATTGTCATTTTTGTGCGACAAGTTTTGCAGGTTTATACGAAGCACGGCAGTATTATACGGCACGACATATTTTATTCTATTTTTTATTACACCTTTTTGTTGCACTTGGCAAATCGGGGGTTCGTGTATTGTTGAATCACGAGTCGTCTCATCGGTGAAGAACCATTTGTAAGCTGCGTGTTGGCTAGCTTTGTTTGTGGGTTCTGTCACTGGCCATAGCGACTACCCGGGCTGTTGCCAAGGTGTGCATTTGGTGGGATTTTAATTATTTTTCTTAATTAAGTATTCCTGTTGTTGTTGGGTGTAATAATTTTAATATTTGTTGAGATCATACTGGTGAGAAACCATTTTTCTTATATTTATCGATCAGTCTTATTTTGCATGAGATACCGTGTTGTGACATTTCCTTATTCACTGTGGGTTCGAATATATATTTCAACAATTTACCAGGGTTTAACGAAGCGATTTATTGCGCTTTATTTGGAATTCGCATCGGCGAGAAACCTTTTTTACCGTGTGAATTTCCAATTTCATTCATCATGCCTAAGAGAGAGTACGCTATGAATTTGCGAGCAGAGGAGCTCGATATAGAATTCTTTATGCGGGGTTTGTCCATTGATGCAAAAACGGTACCGGAAAAGCGCCGAGAGCTAGCGATTATCAATCGGTCCGAACTGTGTACATCAAGACCTACCATTTTAAAAAACAAACCCTTAGATTTAGCGGCAGAAATAAATTTATGTAAGGGAAACATTGACGAATTGATGGGTGTGGTAACACGTTTAGAGACCTTGCCTAACCTCGATCTGTTGCAAAAGACATTCGATAGAATGGCGCATTATTCCACTCGCTTAGAAGCCCTAGAGGAATCGGCTAATGAAGCACGACAACCGCTTTTACATAATTTAAAATTAATGCGCGAGAAACTTGAGTCTATTTTGCAAAAACAGTCGGTGGGGGGCGAAGTTGAACAACCGGAAGTCGAGGAACCCTTACATAATCAGCTGTTAGGCACTCCTAGAGGACAGTCCTCTGTAATTTCACCTAGAGCTGATGTAGAAATTGATAATGACCGGCATAACGCCGAACTAACAGCTATTTTAAATCGGTTGGTTGACCGCGATGTGGGTACCGCAAAGCAAGTACCGGTATACAAGTGGAACCTTAAGTTTCATGGTACTGGGGGGTTTGCGGAAGTATTCGAATTTTTGGACCGCGCTAGCGAGTTGTCGAGGTCGCGGAACGTTTCGGAACAACAACTTTTCAGCCATGCGGTTGAGTTTTTCTCCGGTGAAGCACTACGTTGGTTTCGAACAATAAATTCAAGGGTTAATAATTGGGCAGAATTGCTCAATGAGCTTAAACTTCGTTTCTTATCGCGAGATTTTATGTCTGATTACGAAGATCAGATAAGAAATAGGAAACAACAAACCAACGAGTCAGTGTTTTCTTACTTGGAAGTCATGTCCGAAATGTTTTCGCGATTGTCGCCCGTACCTGCGTTAGCTAAGCGTATATTAACAATCCGAAAGAATATGCTTCCGAATATTTCACTCGCAATGGGTACCAACCCCATTTTAACGATGGAGCAATTGTCCGAGGCTGCCGTTTCAGCCGAGGAATTAATAAAATGGACCTCTACTTTCGAGGCCACGACTTCAACGCTGGAATCTCCTGCGGCGGCGACGGTTACGCCCGGACCCTCCAAAAAGAAATACCCCGGTGCCTGCTGGAATTGCTCGGGTCCCCATCGATTCACATATTGCGATAAACCCTTGGGAACATTTTGTTTGAGATGCGGACGTAAGGGGGTCACAACGGGTAGTTGCCCGAGGCGGCATTTAAAAAACGCTTAGGGGCGAGGCGATGTCACGGCGCATCCCTCAGGCGTGCCCGAAAAGCCGATGCTTTAACATGGGGGAAATTGTTGGGGCGTGTTCGCGATTTTTGCAGATCGGATCCGCGCGCTTCCGCCATATTTTCTCATCCTACATCAGATGCGCGACCTTTTGTCAATTTGACAGTGCGTGGGATTACCTTGACTGCTCTTCTTGATTCAGGAGCTTCACTATCCGTTTTGGGTACGGAAGCTCACTATATAATCGACCAACTCGACTTAAGTTTTAGGCGTGGTGCGGCGCTTTCGCTGCGTTCGGCGGACGGTACTCCTCAGGATGTGTTGGGCCAAGTTGATATACCCATCACGATATGTGGGGTTACAAAAAGCCTGAGCGTGGTGGTATGCCGTAGCATTAAAGTTGGCCTGACTCTTGGAGTCGATTTTTGTAAACTTTTTGGCGTACGCGTTGATTTTAGACGCGACGAATTTTTAGTTGGAGAGGTTAATTCATTGGAGGCAATTAAGTCTCATCATGACCTCGACGTTGAGCAGCAAGTTGTTCTCACTGCACTCAAAGAGAAATTTAAGGGGATAGCTCATGACAGGTTGACACGTACCAACAAGGTCGTGCACATAATCGACACGGGGGATGCGCGTCCCATAAAGCAACGTTTTTATTCCCTTTCACCTGCTATGCAGGAAATTGCGCACAAAGAGCTCGATAACATGCTCGCGATGAACGTCGTGCGACCTAGTTCATCTGGTTGGAACTCACCTATGCTTTTGGTTCGGAAATCCGATAACACTCATCGTTTATGTTTTGACGGGCGAAAATTGAATTCGGTGACCCGTAAAGACGCTTATCCCTTGCCGAGATTACAGGACATTTTAATGCGACTTCAGGATGCGCGATTTTTAACATCCATTGACTTAAAAAAGGCATTTTGGCAGGTTCCTCTCTCTCCGGACTCTTGCGAAAAGACAGCGTTTACCGTTCCGGGTCGGGGTTTGTTCGAATACACGGTCATGCCATTTGGTATTTCGAATGCTCCGTCCACGCAGCAGCGGCTCATGGACAACATTTTTGGACCTCTCATTGGAGAGAAAATTTTTATCTACTTGGACGATATTATCGTCGTGTCAAACTCGTTTGACGAGCACATGAGTCTGCTGGAAGAAGTCCGTGAACGACTCCGGGACGCCAACCTAACTGTCAACTTGGACAAATGCGAATTTTGTCGGTCCAGTTTAACTTTCCTAGGTCATGTTATTGACAAGTCTGGACTCCACACTGATCCGGCCAAAGTGGAGGCTATCACCAGACTGACGAAACCATCTAACGTCACTGGCGTCAAACGATTCCTTGGGATGGTGGGGTGGTACCGTCGTTTCATCCCTAATTTTTCAACTTTATCTGCTCCCATTACTGAGCTTACCAAGGGTCGCATTAAGCGCCAGACCGTCAAATGGACTCCGGAAGCCGAAAAATGTTTTGATGACCTTAAGTCATTGTTGGTTTCGGCTCCCATTTTGGCTAGTCCTGACTTCCAGGAAAAGTTTTTCATCCAGTGTGACGCATCAGACCTGGGGTTGGGTTGCGTTTTGACGCAGGGTGAAGGGGAGAGAGAGCGTGTCATAGCCTATGCATCACGTACCCTGAATAAAGCCGAGAAAAATTATTCGGTTACCGAACGGGAGTGCCTCGCGGTTATCTTTGGGATAGAGAAGTTTAGACCATGGGTGGAGGGTACAGTTTTTACGGTTATCACCGATCATTACTCCTTACTCTGGCTCATGAACATGAAGGATCCCAAGAACAAGCTTGCGCGTTGGTCAATCCGTTTGGCACAGCATTCCTTCGATCTCCGGCATCGTAAGGGGAAATTAAACGTGGTCCCCGACGCCTTATCTCGCGAACCATTGAGCGTCTCATCTTTGGTATTGTCCGAGGGCGACTTGGACAGGTGGTACCGGCGCATGTTGGCGAAAGTAAATGAAACGCCAGATAATTACCCTGATTGGCGTATCGAATCAGGTAGGCTCTTCAAGCTGGTTGCCAATAAACACGATATTGCTTCAAACCTAGTTGAATGGAAGCAACTCATACCCAAGTCGCGTCGGAAGGACATTTTAAAACAATGTCACGATGACCCGACTTCAGCTCATTTGGGTATTTATAAAACTTTTTGTAAGGTTGGCGAACAATACTATTGGCCTAAGATGCGCGCTGATATTGCTCGCTATGTGCGTCGGTGCGCTGTGTGTTTGTCGTCCAAAGCTTGCCAGGGAGCTCGTTTTGGGTTAATGGGACGCGAAAAGAAAGTTAGGTTTCCGTTCCAATGCATATCCGTGGATCTTATGGGTCCCTTTCCTCGTTCGGCGAAGGGCAACACCATGCTTCTTGTAGTCTGCGACTGGTTTACGAAATTCGTGCTAGTTAAACCATTGAGACGGGCGACATCCAAGTCGGTATGTGAATTCTTGGAGAACGACGTGTTTCTTTTATTCGGCGTTCCCCAGATTTGCATGATGGATAATGGTGCTCAATTTATAAGCGCGGAGTTTCGGGAACTCATGACTAAATACAAGGTTTCTCATGTCTGGAGAAACGCTAACTACCATCCGCAGGTCAACTTCGTCGAGCGTTACAACAGAGTTATCGGGACGGCCATGAGGTCTTATGTAAAAAGCGATCATCGTACCTGGGATGTCGAAATATACAAAATAGCTCACGCTATTAGAGCCGCGACGCACGAAGTTACTGGGTTCACTCCTTCGTTTCTGAATCTGGGGCGGACCGTTCCAATTAGTGGAGATTATTACGGACGCATAAGGGATTTAGGGGAGGGTGACTTGGCTTTCGATGGTCGCGAGGGCGTTGCATTGGATATGCGTAAACTGAACGAGGTTTACGAGAACGTGACCAAGCATTTAAACGATGCGTACAAAAAGAACGCCGAACACTACAACTTTCGAAAACGGCCTGTTAGTTTCAAGGTCGGCGACGTAGTCTGGCGTCGTAATTTTGTTTTATCCAACGCTGGCGAAAAACGGTGCAGTAAGTTGGCACCTAAATATATTAAATGCAAGGTACGCGAGGTCACGGGTCCTCTAACCTATCGTTTGGTGAATGAGCGCGGTAAAGACGTGGGTATATTTCATGCGAAAGATCTCAAGCAGCATCCTGAGGGCGATGACGTTGGGAGCGTACAAGAGTTGAATAGGGGGTAGATTCACATTGCTTAGGGGGGAGGTTGGTGTAATGTATGTCACTAATTGGTCTATAAACATCTCAGATCATAACTACAGCGTGTTTCCTGTCGTCGATTCAATTTTTTTTCCAACTTGCGTTTTGAATCGTCTTCGTGCGGCCTCGGGGCGACATTTTAACTTGTGATCGCTTTACCACTTGATCATGGTTTTTTTTGTTTTTTTTCTCCTTGGTTTTTACAACATAGCTAGTAATCACAACATCCAGATGCTAGCTATACCATCTTTTCTGAGGAACATCCTTGTTTTCTCATGGCAGTGTTTTTGTTGGTTTTCATTAACCGAGTATTAGATTTATTAGCTTCTTTTCTGTATGTTAAGGTCGTTGAGTGCCTTGCATCAGAATACATAGTAAGTCTGTGGGGAGCGAGAGCGTTCCTTCGACTTCATAGGAGGGGTCCCATGTGTTCCCTTCTCTTAGTTGACAGTCAAGTATTGTTTGAATCTTGCTGTTCAGCCTTTTTTTTGTTTTGGTGCGGGTCCGATGCGAGCCGTGCGCTTATCATTCAATGATAATTCCGAATGGATGCGTATGCCATCGGAAAATTACATACAATTTTTGTGGTTTTCAATAGCGATTTACGCTTAACCCTTAGTTCACGCTTATGCGGCTTTCAAGGTGATGCGTCATCACTTTTGAGCTAATATTTATGATATTTTTTTGGAATTTTTTTATTCCACTGTCCCTGCCATGATGAAATCAAAGACTACCTATTACTACAGATTTTAATTTTATTACGATTGGAATTTTTACATTGAGCGAAGCGACATTCTTCTTTACCATTCAGCGGGCGCGTTTTGCGCTCACGGAAGACACTTAGAGATCGGTTGATTTTTTTGAGCCACAGGCAATTTTTTTGAGCCTTTAGCCCTATCATACCGGCAAAGACGCTTAGGGGGGGGGTGTATAACGGATTTTTATACCTCATATCCGTTATCAATCAACCTACAGCAATAATTTGTTGAACACTGCTATTTCATTCAAATCTATTGAGCACTCCCATATTTTTCGTGTCTTTCGTAGAGAGCGCATGACGACGGCCATGCTGGTGGATTATCTTCACTTTTATTCCGGGCAGCTGAGCGAAGAGTTCTAAAAGTGTGCGTAGTTGTAATCAAGTGAATTTAATTGCGGGTGCAAGTATAAATTAGTATACCGAGTTAATTCTACTTCAACGTCGAGTGCACGAGGGTGAGATTGGCACATATTTTTTGGAATACGGAGGTTGCCGTATTATTTTTTCGTTTAAACATCTGGCCGTCCACCATTATTTGTACATCGATTATCTTTTCGATCCGGTTACAATCTGCGCATGCTAGAGCGCCCTCTTTGGGGATTGAGTTGAACAAGTATTGTCAACAAAAGCTACATCGAGCTACATCTATTCAACATCTAACCGCTTTTGTTTATTCCGTGAAAGAGTCTTGATTGTCGTGTCCGTTGCCTGTGCTATCGTCGAACTGTCATATTTGTTGTGGAACGACCCGCCAATTAACCGGGCGAGCCAACGTACTGCGTGACATTGGAATTGGATTTTGCTGGAACCAAATAATACCAGAGTATATTGGAACAACTCTCTGGGGTGGAAAGTCCAGCCATAGTTCTGTTGCCAAGTTGTGGGGTCGCTGCGAGGACGTCATCACAAATAGCGTGCGGTCCTTTCTTAGTGATTCGAGGCTTAGCGGACCAGTCAACAACAACACTCGTGTGCAATCCATCCAGGCGGATTTGGGGTACCTGTCACCAATATTTTGTGAGCTTTCTGAGTACTCAGGTGAGACATTTTTACTACTATTTCTGTTTGGTTGTGATTGCAACATATCTTTAACGAGTAATTTTTTTAACGTCATTAAGAGGTTCTATTATTTTGACACCTCAAGTTTTGTAGTTCACTGGGTCTCCCTCACGGGGAGGATTGCTTCACGCTTTGTGTTTTTGGCCGACTTCCATCAGAAGTCAGTATTTACTTATATTTGCCACCGAAGGTTGTTGCCACCGTTGTGTATTTTTGTGTACATTTTTGATTGATTTTTGTGATCATTAAATTGTTCTATTTAAACCGTATTTTATTTCCCTGGAAGAGGGGATACCTTTAAGCCTTTTCGGTGAGATTGGAGATCTGGACCCACGTCCCTCGCAGACCGACGTTACCATCAGAGGAGCTAGTCAATTCCATCCAGGGCTCCCCACGTTAAAAAGTGAGGTGGTTTTCCACTTCGCGTGGGAGGAGATTTCTCAAGCCTGCATCAGCGGGAGAGGGGCTTTTCCTTCTCAATTCTCACAAATCGGGAATTTTTATAACCAATTTCCCACTTTGGATATTAATTAATCCACCCTCATGCCGGGTGGAGAACCAATGACTTTCGTTCTTCATTTTGCCTCTCGTCGAGGGGGATGGGACTTAACTTCCTTATTCTCAAAACTTTCTTCCCGTTTCATGTGTACAATCCTTAGGTTTGACCGTGTGATTAGGCGGCCCTTCTTATATTTGAATTCCTCGAAGCGAGGGTTTATTTAACTGTTCCCACAGATGATGGAAATGAGGCGTTAAATTAAAAAATACGCTTTACGATCCTTTGCCCTATTTTATGGACAAGTTTCGTTTGGCGGTGCAAATATATTTTAACCTCCCATTTCCTCCTGCACACGTGCAAGTGCAGTGTAAAATTAATTATATCGTATGCATTGACTTATAATCGTTACGCCGAAATAAGGGGCAAGAGCCCTTTGTGACTGAAAAACCGCCCGCACCTGTTGCCGGGGTTCTTGGGGGATTGTTCCCGTCTTGTTAAATGATTTACTGGTCTTTCGATAAATCAAAGCATCGATATGTTAAGACTAAATTTACCTAATTATTAGCTTTTTACATTAAATTAAACAGAGGTATTCTTAAATTACCTCTATTTAATTATCTTAATTACAATTATCTATGTCGGAAATGAAAATACCTAAACCGTATTTTCGTGACGTCGGTATTTAAATAATATGAGCGGAGCGCAGGTTGTTACATATTCAGGAGTAATTGTAACGGAAAGGAAAGTAGAGGAATTTAAACATGAAAAACTTTCGGTGCGGGTGGACTTCGTTGAAACGTTCAAGAAAAGAAAAACACCCGGAAAAGAAATAATAATTGATAAACTAGGAAGCCTTAGTCAGAAGTCAACAGTAATGGAGAATAAAAACAAATTGAAAGGTACAATCGAAAACGACCTCACACAAAAAGAAAAGGGAATACAAGATATGCTAGAAATATTCTAGCATATTGGAATATGCTAGAATGGAGGTTAGAAATGGAAAAAAAGTAAGGTTACCGAGAGTTGCCTGTAGAAGGTAAAACATATTGCGCTGTACCAATACCACGTCAATAGAAATGATCACGTTTTGATTCAAAGTCTTTAATTTATTAACAAAGGTAGCACGAGACTTATTTGTTCAAACAAAAGGGTTTTATCCGACACCAAAGAATTGTTTTAACGTCATAAATTTAATGGAGAAAAAGGTCACGGAATGAGAAAACAAGGTAAATTCAAATGCAACGTTTTAATTCTGTTTTTAAAATAAAGGTTTGTTAAAATTGTAAATTAATTTAAGTAGTGATATAAAAATGTAATTTGAAATCAAAAACAATTTGTTAAAAGTATTAGTTATAAAAATGTGTTGAAACGTAGAACTTTTAAAATAACAAATTTTTACGTGTCAAAGTGCGCCGTAAACTCAATGTACCACGAATGCGAAAAACATTTTCTTCAAAAGTTTACTGGAAGACCACAGGAGATGTTAATACTTCAAAATAAATCTGAAACATAAAAATTCATTAAAATTTTACAAATTATTTTGGGCTAAGTACGAACCTGGAAAATTATAACGCAAAGATATTGATTTTTACATCGACCAATAAAACAAAATCAGAAGTGCCGTGAAAAAGACCGGTAGCTATGGTAAAAACAATAGAAAAGGTTGTTGATTGCTTAATAAAAAAATAAATGGTGGCAAATTTTTGGTGTGTCCAGCTAAAAGTTAAAAATATAATAAAATTTGATTAAGGAAGTGAATAAAAAGTTAGTAATTAAAAGAACATTATACTTACGTATTTCAAAAAGTGAAAATCTGTGCAAAATTGAAAAGATTCACTATTATATTGAACAAAAACTTTGGTCACGATACAACCATAAAACTACCACGAGGAAATTCAATCCAGAGAGATCGCACCCTTGAAGGTCATCGAACGAATACCACTGTATGATTTCATGGTATATGAACCAAACAAACAGAATTACACCAGATAAAGGTACAGTCCCATTCAAAATTATTAAAAACATAAAAATTTGTGCAAATTGACGATTAAATTCACACGTGCGGGAAAAACGTTTAGATTTATTATAGAATTAAGATCTTTGTTATTAGAGATAAGAATTTTATTAACCATAATTATTTACAATTTGAAATTTATAATAAAAAACGATTTGCTGTATCAACGGAGCATAATTTGTGTATGATCATTCCAAAAGCCACAATATTACATTTCAGATTTGAGATTTGGCTAAGGAAGGAACCCAGCTTGGGAAAAGGTAGGTCTGTGCTATCCGAACTAGTCAAGCCGAGGCATCAATTTATATTATTTGTATTTGTCAAGAATAATTTGCTTATATTTCTATTGACGAGGTACTTTTACGTATACTCGTACAAAGTATTAACATTAAAACGTTTAGCTCCGGGGAGGCAAAGGCCTTCACAGCAATTTTGGCTAGCCCAACGTGAGGCTACGTCAGTACACAACAATTTTGGCGTCACAACGTGAGGCTCGAATAAACACGAGTCACCTCGAGTAATCTCGAACCACGAACAAAGTTAGGTTATCATAATTAAAATACTAGATAGGTTAATTACAACGAGAAATTTCATTAAAATTATTTACTTAACGTTAAACTTAAAATTAAAGATTTCCTTAAAACTAAAATTAAAAATTTTCTTAAAACTAAAATTAAACGTACACAAAAATTTTACTTAAAAGCTATTCCGTACTTTGAAATACATAAAATAAATAAACCATGATGAAACAAGAAGAGAATTGGAAAGAGTTCATAGCGTGCATGGAAGAATATCGAAGGGAAAGAGAAGAACATCAAAAGAGAATGGAAGAGTATTATAAAGAAATTGACAGGAAAGCAGAAGAAAACACAAAATTAATTATTAAAAACACAAACGAGAAATTAGACGAGTTATTGAAGGTGACGACCAATTGGGTGACCAAAGAAGTAGTGACAGAAAATAGGGGGTCACAGATAGCCGAAAAGGTTGTACAGGAAGAAAACATTAATTTGGAAAAAGAAACGGTAAAGTTGGAAGTTGAAGTTATTCCAACATCGTCAGCAAAGAAGTGTCGGTCGTACAAAGTTTTAACGCGAAAAGCATGCAAACGGGTGCAATTAAAAATTAAAAAGCTACGGTTAAAAGAAAAATATCAAATAAGGGGCATGCGAACACATAGAAAAATTCTACATCGACAAAACATTTTAAAATTAAAAAGCGGTTTATGTACTAAAAATATTACAGCTAAAATTACAAAATTTCTTAAAATTAAAAGACTACATAAATTAACAAAATTAAAATCTAAAAACTTAATAGGTAAACGGGTCAACAAAATAAAATTTACAAAATCAGGGGGTAACAAAAAGTTTACAAATAAAAATTTTATCAATACCCGAAAACGGTCTAATAACATAAAATTTATACAAGCAGGAGGTAACAATAATTTTACAATGAAAAATTTAAATAAACTAAGGAGTTATGACAGCATCGGGATGGAAAAGAATTTACATAAGAAGGAAACAAAGAAAATTTTACAAAACCGGAGGACAAGTAATTACGACATGAACTGGACGAAGAAGTCCAACATAAAAATAAATATTAAAATGAAAAGAGATGTTAAAATGAAAAGAAATGGTTATGTTAATAAAAGGAAATTTTACAAGCGGATAAAATTTAAAATTAAAAGAGTACGATGGAAAATAAAGTCATTCCTACTAGATTGTCGATAAGTGGTTAATAAAACCACAGCGAAACTTAAATCACTAAAATATTAACAACTTCAAAAATGGACCGCTGATATGAATAGCAGGAAGATGATAACGCTCCACAGCGAAACTTAAGTCATTAAATATAACAACTTCAAAAATTGACCGCTGATATGAATAGCAGGAAGATGATAACGCTCCACAGCGAAACTTAAGTCATTAAATGTTAACAACTTCGAAAATTGACCGCTGATAAAAATAGCAGGAGATGATAACGCTCCACAGCGAAACTAAAAAAAATAAAATCAACTTACAACTTCATAATTTACCGCTGAGAAAAATAGTAATGTAAAAGATAAATTCGCCATAGCAAAACTTAAAAAGAAATGGAAAATGACAAACACTGGAAAAACAATATGTAAATATAATTTTAAGAAATGGAACAAGGACATAATTAAATAAAATAGCAATGTAAATTTGATTAAAGCTATGAAAAGAAAACGATAAAATTGACCAAGATAAAATTTTAAAGATGCGACATTTAAATAATTAGAAATTTATGAAAAGAAATGTTATTAAGATTCGAAAAATAAATGATTCAAACTTAAAAATGCAATTAGTAAAAAGAAATAATTTATAAAATGATGTAATTGATTTGAAAGGGAAAGGTTAAATTTAGAATTTGGGTGAAAAATAAACTTAGATAAATAATTATGAATTTAATTTGAAAAGATCAAGAAGTTTTAAATAAAATTGGTATTCAATTGAATACAATAAGAGATAAATGGGGGTAAATAAAATAAATGGTAGTTATATAAAATGAGGTGAATAGATAAATACCTGAATGTACCGAAATGAGAGGGCACAGGTGTAAAAGTTGTGAATAAATAATTATGAGATTATATGAAGTTATATGAATTGAAATGGGACCCAAAAAGAGGTTGCCAAAATAATAATGGGGAATAATATAGGAAAATATTGATTAAAGTAAGATAAAGAATACCAAATAATAATATGAAGCTATGAATTAAAGTTTAATGATTAAAAATTATGAAAACTAAAGGTAGAAATCACCCAAATATAAATAAATAGGTCAAAGATAGGAAAATTAATAAAAAAATTTTAGAATTTAAATAATAGAAAATTATAACAGAAATCTTGGTCGAATTTACTCGTATAAATAAATAGGTTAGTTTGAATTTTTTTTATATAATTAGTTAGTTGCGTTAACATGATTAGTTAGGAAGTTTTCAAATATTTTTATAATTTAAATAGTTAATTTTGAATATGATTAGTTCCCAGTCGACGCAGTGATATCACTGTGATATCACTGTGACAAATATTTTTGATGCAATGATATCACTGTGATGTCACAGCCAAGTATTAATGTCCGCCTCAGTGATATCACACTGTGATATTGCGATATTTTGTGACGCTATTGTGATACGCTGGCTATACTCATGCGACCTTTTGTGATTCTCTGGTGATATACATGTGATTTCTAAATAATTTATTATATTCGTAATAAAAATGAATTTTAGCAAAATTTAAAAAATATTTTTATACAATTTTCAAATTATGTAAATTCTGTATTACGTCTATGGTATAATTATTATCTAATGGTATAACATCGCACGAAATTCTACACCAATTTTAAATGTTCTGGAAATAAATTATTTGTAAATTTCATAATTTTAATACTAATTTTTTTTTAAATATAACTTACCTGAACAGAATTCGAACCCAACATCAATTTTCGTCCCTGGTTGATAGTTCTCAGCTCTAACCACTTGGCCACAAAGGCTGTTACTGTTAATTACAAGTTCAACTACTTATAAGATCGTATATATTTATTTCATATCAATAAATTATACAATTGAAGTACTTTAATTTTTACTTCAATTTAATATGGAAATAAGTATTTTATAATACAGAAATTGGAATTTTTAATTTTTTAATAGTATTAGTGACTTTTTGAACATAATCATTAATTCTTAGAAAATATAACAAAAACATTATCTACATAAATAATGCGAAAATATTAGAATTTTAACTGTAATTTTAATAAATATACGAAGAAATTTTATTCAAAAATTACTTCAGAAAACATTAATGAACTGGTTTATGTTCTTGTTTTTTTCTGTTATAATAATTCGCTGTGGAGAAAGGTTGTAGATCTTTCAAAAACCACGTGGCTCATTTTCAGAAATTTCAAATTTCTTTGCAATCATACCTTATTTCTCTAATATTTTTTAATTTATAAACTTACTAATAGGTATTCTTGCTGTGAACAATAATATTTTTAATTTTTTTCAAATATTCGGAATTTTTTTCCAAAAACATCGTGTGTTATAATTCCGATGCTTCACGCGTGTCTATGTCATGTAAGCATGACTTATTTCTCTAATATTTTTTAATTTGAAATCTTTCTAAAATATATTTTTGATATTAACAATAATATTTTTTAATAAAAACAACTATTTAAAAAAAAAGTTTATTCAATTATTTTAAAATGTACATATTGCTATGTACGGAGTGCTTTAAGCTTGCCTTTGTAATAGAGCGGTAACCTTTGATAGTGCGGGTTTACACAAATTAACCCCGTCAATAGAGACGTTTGCAATTTTATTGTCGCAAATAAATATTTACCTCGGCTAGATATAATTTTTATTGTAAGCATGAAACCTACCTTTATCTCGGGCTGGATTCTTTCCGTGACCAAATCTGTGAATTGCTGAAATCAAATATTTTTGGATCTCGGAACAAGATTGGAAAATAATTCTCCGTTTCAAAGGCAAATGTAAATTTTATTGTTAGTATTATAATTATAGCAAATAAAAATTCTTAATATTAATAAAATAATTCCTTAAAATTACCCAAACTGTTAATTTTAACGTAGGCGCAACGCGGTGATAATTTTTACGCACGCACTGAATTTTATAAAAAAATTATAAAGTTTTATGTAGATTTACCTTTATCTAGGGTTTTTCTGGTTCGTAAGATATTTGACCATGAATCTTATCTGCTTGCGTAGAGCGATCAGCTGTTGTACCATTGATATCAGCGGATGGGTGTCGATGCACAGTTTTACCTCGTGTAATTTTGTGGATAGTTTTTGTTGAAAATCTCACTAATCACTGGACTTTTCTTTTATAAAACACTTTAATCTGACGTAAGTAATTATTATTTAAATTATTTTATACTTTTTCTTGTTAATTTCTATTAAAAATTTTATTAATTCAATTAAATTTTATTGCAGCACCAAATCACCATTTTTATAACCAAACTTCGTTTATTTATTATTTTATTCTCCCTTGTTTTTTGTTGCCTTGATACCCAACTTTCCAGGCAAGGTTGATTATTATTTTTGTTGAAAACAACAACATCGATATTGCATAGTCAGGTACGTATTTGCCCATTTTGTTTTGACAAAATTTTTAATGAAATTTTATCTTTTCCAGATTGAATTGGTTTACTACATTCCATTTGGTTGTTGTACGATAAAATTGGTGAAGATGTATTATCCATTCACTGTTCATTGATTAACGAAGCACTTTAATGTCATGTAATGTTTTAACTTGCTATTTAATTTTATGCTAACAAATTTTTCATATTAATAAGTTATTCAACAATATTTTGATATTAATTAGGATTACTCATAACTAAACAAATTGATTTTAAGACTAAAATAACAAATTTTATGATAACGGAATTTAAAATTCACATTGTTAAATTATTTTATTAATCTTTGTTCCATGAATGTATTTTGAATTAATTTTTGAATTAGAATTAAAGTATTCGCTATCAGATGGAATCTTTCCGTATGATTTTAAAATAAGTCTCATGCTTTATAATCGTTGATCAACTTTTGAATATTAACGTACGCATCTCTATTAACGTGGTCAGTGCATAACATCGCATTGTTGCCCCCTATGTTAAGATACAATTTGTTCGAAAATACCCATTTTCGTCATAAATTTTAGATTAACATAAATGTGCGTTAATTCATACACAACAAAATTAACTTTTAACGTAAAATTGCTTAACAAAATATCAAAATTAACTTAGTAAATTAAATTAACTGTTCAAGAACTAACTAACTAATTATATTAAATTCAAACTATCCTAATTAACAAATTTAATTAACAAATCTGACCAAGATTATTATTATTTTGTCCCTAGTATTATGTTTACCAATGATCGTTGTTTTGATCTTTATTTTATTTAAATTTTTATTTCATTATTCGTTTATCTTTAATCTGTTTTCAATTATCTATTCTTTTACTTTATCTATTCAACCTGTTCTTTACTTAGGTAGCCCCATTTAATTTAATTTAATTTACTCTGGTGACTAAAATTTCTTTTCTTCTTATTCCCTTGTTAATTGGTTTTAATTTACTTATCTTTGGTATCCTTATTTTTATTTCTCTATCATAATATTTCCATTGTTTTCCTCATTATCATAATTCATATTTATTTTCCCCCCTTTTTATATCTCATAATATTTATTCATAAATTCTCCACATCATAATATATCATATTCCCCACAATAATAATTCATAATAATTCTTATTTCAATATTAGACATTTTGCTTTTGATACCAATTTATTTTAAACCCCTTTGCTTTCAATCTGTTGTTTCCTATTCCCTTTTATATTATTCTTTGTCACCGAATACCTTTATTTACTTAATCAGACCTACATAAATAAATTTCCTAACCCGCATTATATTATTGTTTTTAAATGAATCCAATTTTCAATAACTATTTCTTTCCATAAATTTTTAAATTACAATAAAACTTAGCTATTTCCTAAAATTAATACTTTCATCTTGGTCAAATTATATTTTCAGACAAAATCATATTTACAATTGTCTTTGGTCCTATTCTACTATTTCCTCAGCGGTTTGTTATAGACGTTGTTATTCTTTATTTTTAATTAAGTTTCGCTGTTATCGTTTTCAATCATTATAGTCCCATCGTCCCATCGATAAATCATATCGATGTGGAATCGACCTCTTATTATATCCGAATCGGGATGTCGTATTTGATAGGTACACTCGCCTACTTTTTCATCAATAATGAAAGGTCCTTCGTAGGGAAGTTGAAGTTTTTGGCATTCATTGTGCTCTCTTCGGCCCAATCGTAACTTTTTAACAATTACCCACTCTCCAATTTCAAAATTGCATTTTTTCTTAATTTTCTTATTCATTTTTCTTGTGTATTTTTGACTTCTTTTCTTGAGTCTTTTCCTAACTTCTTCAAGTATTTCATCATGTTCTTTTTCAGATTGATTATATATCCATGGTCTTTCCGGCTGTTGGTTCAACATGAGGAAATGTGGCGTTCTTTCCGTCGCTATGCTTGGGGTATGATTAATGAAGTTTTCTACTGTTTCGAGTTTACTATACCATGAAGGTTGATCATCGTGTACCAGGAGTCTGAGGAATTTAATCGTCTCTTGGACATACCTCTCACAGATGTTTCCTTGTGGATGTCGTATGGAACAATACGTGACTTTCACACCACGTTCTTCCCAATGCTGTCTAAAACGTTGGTTATCGAAGTAAGTTGCATTATCAACTAAAATTCTTTTTGGTTTAATAATTTCATTGCAGAAACGATCCAGAAGTTCCAGCGAAATGTCCGTTGTACATGCTACCGTTGGATATAATTGGACGAATTTTGTGAAAGCATCAACTACGACGAAGATGTTATGAAACTCACTACTGGCTATTAAATTACCGATATAATCAACTGCAACTAACTCCCCAGGTTGTTCTAGTTTTAAGCTTTGCACGATATTTTGATTATGAAAATTTTTAAATTTACCCATTTGACATAATGTACATTGGTTAATGGTACGCTTTATAATTTTTAAATCTTTATGGCAGAAATAATTTTCCCTGAACATAAGCCACGTTCTCTTGATACCAGCATGTCCAAATTTTGAATGTAACGCGTTTGTAATATTTATTGTGGTAGGTTCATCGATCACATATAATTCTAAATTTCTCACAGTTTTTATGATTACGTTATCTTTATATTTAAATGACTTTAGGTTTTCTTGATCGTTATTATCTAATTTAATTTTTAAGCTATCAAAACATTCATTTTCCTGAGCTAACAAAACATCCTGACGTGTAAACGGAATTTCGTCATCAACCAGTTGGTTTAATGCAATTAAAATTTCTTTCGGCTTATTTAACGGGTTATCTTTTCTACTAAGCGCGTCTGCAACAATATTATTTTTGCCTTTTATGTGTACGATGTCGAATGTGTACTCCATAATGAGCAAACTCCACCGATAAATTCTATTATTCGTGAATTTTGTTCGCATTAAAAATGTCAACGCCGAGTGATCAGTGTGTATTTCAAAACGGTTGCCAATTAAATAAAATTTTAATTTTGTGAGCGCAAACACGATGGCTAACATTTCTTTCTCGGATGTGGAATAATTAAGCTCCGATTTCTTAAGAGTTCTCGAGACAAAACTTATTGGTTCTTCTTCCCCATTACGCATTTGTATTCGTGCACCTCCGACCGCAAAATGACTTGCGTCTGTCTTTAATATAAACTTTTCTTTGAAATCGGGATGAAGTAGTTTGACGTTCTCATATAATGTATTTTTCATTTGATCAAAAGCTTTTTGTTTGTCATCGTCCCATTTCCACCTTACCGATTTCTTCAGTAGCTCAAGTAACGGAACTGTTAAATTAGAATAGTTAGGTACGAACCTTTTATAATAATTCATTAACCCTAAAAATGATCTTAATGATTTTAAGTTAAATGGTCTACGGTAGTTTTTGATTTCTATTATTTTGCCATCGTCTATCTTAATACCCTCGTTTGAAATTATGTAACCCAAATATTGAACTCGCGTCTTGTAGAACTCACATTTCTCTATGTTGAGCTTCAAATCTGCATCATTTAATGCTTTTAAAATTTTATCTAAATGACTTTTATGAATTTCTTCATTTTCGCTGAAGATTATTATGTCATCAACATAGTGTGCGCAAAAATGACTAAACTGGTTGAGGATAACTTGTAACGCACCGATGAGTGCCGCGCTGCTAGTGGATAATCCAAATGGAACAACTCGAAAGATATACGTGTTGCCATCTACGCTAAAACCTGTGTATTGTTGTGAGTCTTCATGTAATTTAATTAGCCAAAACGAATTTCTTAAGTCAAGTTTACTGAAAGTTTTTGATGATCCCAATTTTGATAACAATGACTCCATAGTCTCCGGACTCTCGAACTGGGGTTTTGTGACTGCGTTTAGCCCCCTTGCGTCTAAACATAATCTTAAACTACCGTCTTTCTTTTTAACAATAACGAGTGGGTTTAAATAAGCTGTTGGAGATTTTATTATGATGCCGTCATTTAGCATCTTTTGAATTTCTAATTGCACCTGGTGTTTGTAACATTGCGGAATAGGGTAATTCTTACAGCGGAATAGCTTGTCTTTGATAATTTGTAACTTGTGCACGTAATTTTTCGCGGTACCCGACTCCTGATTTATCAATGCGTCGTATTTCGTAAATAGTTTTATAACTTCTTGGGTGTAATCATTTGGACAATCTAATTTTATGTTTTTCAAATCCCCTTTGTTTTTATTTATTAACTGTGTATCCCAATTAACATTTCTTAAACCTTCTTCCCTGTCATAATTAACATAATTAACATTGTATTCCCCTTCTATTGAATTTTCTACTAACATTTCCGGTTCATTCCCATCAGTGATTTGATTCCCTAAATTGTTTGTCCAAGTGATCTCTTTGTTTAATATTTTTACTACTTTTCGTTCTGCATCAATGGTCATATTAAATTTATTAATTAAGTCGATTCCGAGTATGCATTGCATGGATAAATTTTTTATAATTAAAATCGATTCTTTTATAACTACATCCCCTATTTTAATTGTCGCGAGCACGCTTTCGTTTGCAGACGAGAACTTTTTCTGGTTTGGCGTTACCAAATTTACTACCTTTGTTTTTAAAATTGAATCTTTAAAATTTTCTGGATTTTTCGAAATTACCCCCTGATTTATTAATGAAATTTCTGCCCCTGTATCTATTAAACAATTTATTTGAACGTTATTAATATTTACCATAATGTATGGCAACAAATCAAATTTAGTCTCATTATTTAACCCCCCTGTATTTTCGATACTGATAAACTCTTTGGGATGCTGATAAGAGCTTATCTGCATATTTCTTGGCACGCCGTTTATTGAAAATCCTGTGGAGAAGATGTTTCTTCCTCCACAGCAGGTGTCCAATTTATCGTAACACTATTAATCGGTCTGTTTTCTGTATTGGCTGACGTTCGGTTTGGGAAACGTTCGTCGCCCCCTTGTTGATTATTTTGGTCGTTTGTGCGATTGTCATAACTACGCCAATTTGACTCAAATCTACCTCCTCTCTGAAAACGTCCACGATAACCCTGATTATAATTTCGATTGTTTCCGTAATAGTTACCTCGACCAAAGTTATTTCGATTTGGGTTGTACCCTGCGTTACGATCATCCTGACTATCCCGATTGTTAGTATTAAAATTATTATAACCACCCCTACGATTTTCAAAATTATTTTCATTTCTACCGTAATTATTATTGTTCTGGTTATAATTTCCAGATCGTTCGTAACGGTTGTATCTATTGTCCTGATTGTTGCGATTGTCGTTCCCATTATTGTGATAAGTGCGCTGGTTATTCGATTCGCGTTGCCCCCCTGAATAATTGTTAAAAGTTCTAGTCGCGTTATTATAGCTTAGCCTATTGGCTCTTTCGTCCATGTTAACCGCATCTGTTCTCCTTAACAATTTCGATAATTCGGATATCGTGTTTATATTTTCAAGAGCTACCCGATTAATTATATCTTGGCAGAAATGATTAGCTAAGTGTTCTACGATTTCTTCCTCGGATACTTCCGGTTCAAGTTGCGTTACCTCGTTAATGATATTTTCCGCGTAATCATTGCGGCGACCGTACCCTTTAAATTTACCGTTCATTAACTCGTTACGTATTCGCCCCTGAGCTTGCTTGTCCCAGTAACGATCTAGAAATAGTCTTTCGAAACCGACAAAATCTTCAAATTTATCTTGCACACACCCGAACCATTTTTTAGCATTTCCACCCATCATCGAGCAGATGCAATTTTTAAATTTGTTCACATCGCGGATGTGACTTGTGCTGCGGTTCGCGTATTTGATAAATTGTTTAGGGTTAAAGTCCCCTTTTTCGTAGAACTTTATTGCTTGCCCGTTGTTTGTCGGCCACGTGATGTCTTGTAGAGCCGATAAAGTTATTGAACCGTTCGTGCTTTCACATTTTATTTTTACGTTTTCTTCAAGTAATTTTAGTTTTTCGCCCTGATCATTTAATTTCAGGTCTACCCGATTTTCTAATTTACACACCTCTTGACTCATATCCGTTTTTGACTTTACAATTTTTTCTTCCAAAATTTGTTGTGTTTGTATCATTTTATTATTAATATCACTTTTCGGCACTATTTGACTTTTAATTTCTGCTACCTCTTCACTTAATTCATACACATTTTCTTTTACCTTTTGTACATTTGAATTTGTGTTATTGACCTCATCCGATAATTTATTTTCCATTTCTACTTTTAATTTTTCTATGCTGTTCTTTACCATTTCCTCTGATTTTTTAAATGCCTCGGCGGCTTCTTCTCTTGCCTCTTGTATCTTCTCATTTAGTTCCTTTTTAACGTCGTCTGTCCTTTTAATTATTAGTTCTGTTTTCTCTTCGAACTTTACATTCAACTCCTTCTTGGTTTCGTTCAACTCCTTTCTGGAGTCCTCTGTGCTTTTTAAAATTAAGTCTGTTTTCTTTCTGTCTTCTGCTGCTTTCATTTGAGCATCTTTCATGTACTCCATCATTATATCCCATCGTTGCTGCTCTTCTGTTATTACGACCTTCGGTGTCTCGTCAACATCTAATTGTATTAGCATTTCACTTCCTGTAGCTTCTTCGGTTATCGATACACCCTCTTCTGACGTTTCTTCTTCCTCTACTTCCGGATTTTTCTTTTCATACCTTATTGTCCTTTCAGATTTTTCTGCCATTTTGATTTATGTATTTGTTCAATTTAATTTTAAGAAAGTAGTTATTAAGTAAATTATGATGTATTTTTAATTTTAGTAATAAGAATATTTTTAATTTTGGTTTTAAGCAAATCTTTAATTTTAATGTTAACGTTGTAAATATTTTTAATGAAATTTTCCGTTGTAATTGACCTAACTGATATTTTTAATTATGATAACCTAATTGTATTCGTGGTACGAGGTTACTCGAGGTGACTCGTGCTCCCACGTTGTGACGCCAAAAAGTGCTATGTACGGAGTGCTTTAAGCTTGCCTTTGTAATAGAGCGGTAACCTTTGATAGTGCGGGTTTACACAAATTAACCCCGTCAATAGAGACGTTTGCAATTTTATTGTCGCAAATAAATATTTACCTCGGCTAGATATAATTTTTATTGTAAGCATGAAACCTACCTTTATCTCGGGCTGGATTCTTTCCGTGACCAAATCTGTGAATTGCTGAAATCAAATATTTTTGGATCTCGGAACAAGATTGGAAAATAATTCTCCGTTTCAAAGGCAAATGTAAATTTTATTGTTTGTATTATAATTATAGCAAATAAAAATTCTTAATATTAATAAAATAATTCCTTAAAATTACCCAAACTGTTAATTTTAACGTAGGCGCAACGCGGTGATAATTTTTACGCACGCACTGAATTTTATAAAAAAATTATAAAGTTTTATGTAGATTTACCTTTATCTAGGGTTTTTCTGGTTCGTAAGATATTTGACCATGAATCTTATCTGCTTGCGTAGAGCGATCAGCTGTTGTACCATTGATATCAGCGGATGGGTGTCGATGCACAGTTTTACCTCGTGTAATTTTGTGGATAGTTTTTGTTGAAAATCTCACTAATCACTGGACTTTTCTTTTATAAAACACTTTAATCTGACGTAAGTAATTATTATTTAAATTATTTTATACTTTTTCTTGTTAATTTCTATTAAAATTTTTATTAATTCAATTAAATTTTATTGCAGCACCAAATCACCATTTTTATAACCAAACTTCGTTTATTTATTATTTTATTCTCCCTTGTTTTTTGTTGCCTTGATACCCAACTTTCCAGGCAAGGTTGATTATTATTTTTGTTGAAAACAACAACATCGATATTGCATAGTCAGGTACGTATTTGCCCATTTTGTTTTGACAAAATTTTTAATGAAATTTTATCTTTTCCAGATTGAATTGGTTTACTACATTCCATTTGGTTGTTGTACGATAAAATTGGTGAAGATGTATTATCCATTCACTGTTCATTGATTAACGAAGCACTTTAATGTCATGTAATGTTTTAACTTGCTATTTAATTTTATGCTAACAAATTTTTCATATTAATAAGTTATTCAACAATATTTTGATATTAATTAGGATTACTCATAACTAAACAAATTGATTTTAAGACTAAAATAACAAATTTTATGATAACGGAATTTAAAATTCACATTGTTAAATTATTTTATTAATCTTTGTTCCATGAATGTATTTTGAATTAATTTTTGAATTAGAATTAAAGTATTCGCTATCAGATGGAATCTTTCCGTATGATTTTAAAATAAGTCTCATGCTTTATAATCGTTGATCAACTTTTGAATATTAACGTACGCATCTCTATTAACGTGGTCAGTGCATAACATCGCAATATGTATAAGTTTCTAACTAAAAACCAAATAATATTATGTGGCAAGTGCAACGGTGAAACGAGTTGGTATATTCTTATTAAATTTGGATTTATGTAAACCGAATTCAATTTTTAAATTTAATGATTAATCCACGATAGGTATTATTAAAAAAGTAACAAATATCAAATCTTCAAGAATGTTTTGGAACCACGTGGTTCATTTTCAGAAATTTCCAATTTCTATGCAATCCTACCTTATTTCTCTAATATTTTTTAATTTATAAACTTACTAATAGGTGTTCTTGCTATGAACAATAATATTTTTAATTTTTTTCAAGTATTCGGCATTTTTTTCCAAAAACTTCGTGTTTTATATTCCGATGCTACACGTGTCTATATCATGTAAGCTTGACTTATTTCTGCTTATTTCTCTAATATTTTTTAATTTGAAATCTTTCTAAAATATATTTTTGCTATTAACAATAATATTTTTTAATAAAGACAACTATTTAAAAAAAAAGTTTATTCAATTATTTTTTTAATTGTTAATTCTTGGTGTAATTTATGATTATTCTATTGTACCTACATCTAAAGAACAATTAAGTAAAAAGTTCGTCTAATCATACTTCTAATTAATAAATTAATCTAAATTCGTTTAATTAAAAAAATTGAAAAACTTCAATATAAAAAATTGAATTCAATATTTACACTTCTTTCGTGATAATATTGCAAAACTACATTTACTAATATATTACACTAAGGTATTACGTAAGACGTTTTTTCCTACTTTTGGACTCCCCCCCTCCCCCTAGTAAGAAAAAATATGAAAATGTATACCCCCCCCCCACACTAATCTTACGTAAGATAAATTATTACCCAATGACAAGCCAGATATTAAACATTGACAGTGAATAAATGAAGATAATATGTTTATTTTATATTAAAAATAATGTTATTCAAACAATAATTTACTTTATAGTGTAAGAAAATTGCGAAAAAAATCCAAAATCGGTCTAAAAAATAAATAATTAATAGTATTGTGTTTCACATTAACATTAATACCAACAGCACCTAAATTAGATTAAATAATTTTCAAAATTTGAAATTTAATTAAAAAAATAAAATCTTACGTAAGAAATTGTCTTGACCCCCCTGCCCCCGAGTAAGAAAAAATAAGATGCCAGCTACCCCCCCTCCCCCTAAACGTTTTACGTAATACATGAACGGCCCCTAATTCTTAGTGATAGAATGCACGTGTATATTAAGATGATTATATAAATTCATAATATTTTTTTAATATCCCTTCTGTGTCACAAATGAAGCATCGATGCGATATCACTTGGTGATAAATCACCCGACCGTCACAAAAAGTGGCACGAATATCACCTAGGTGTAACAATATATGTCACATTTCAGTCACATTAGGTAGCATGAGTATCACAAGGATCAAGTATTGCTATCACTCCACTGTAACAAAAATAAGTGGCTAGAATATCACCTTCGTATCACAAATTGTCACATTTAAACAGAAAATTATCGCAGGAGTGTCCAGCATATTACAATAACGCCATAGCGTTTGCTGTGGAGATTTATTTATTATAAAGTTTCTTTATAACATTTGCAATAAATTATTAAAAATTAAAAATATTTAATATTATTATTATTATATATACAAAATAATGAAAAATAAATTAAAACAGTAGTTATATTTTGTAATCTTATATTTAATATTAATTTTTAATGGCTAAATAATCACATATTGTAGAAAGTGACTAGAAACTTATAATATGTTCACATCGTTATACTAATTTTTAGGGATGCGATTATTTAAATTCATAATATTTTTCAATATCACACCTGTATCACAAATGAAGCATTGGTGCGATATCACATATAAGGTGATATATATCACTTTGGTGGTAAATCACAATAAGTCACAAAATATCACATGAGTATCCCATGGGTATCACATGGGCATCACACTGTGATATCACAACTGTGACACAAATGAGGTATCACAGTGATATCACTGTGATACCTGCGTCTACTGGGTTAGTATTGAATTCATTTAGTTAATAAATTTCTACATTTGAGATAATTTAATGATTTAATTTTGAATATTAGTTAGTATCTTTACTAAACGTTACATTAAAATTTAGTTTGTTGTGTTCATGAGTAGATGCACGTGTGTGTTAATTAAGAAATTTACTACAAAAATAGGTATTTTCAAATAAATTTCAATTAAACACAGGGGGTAGATGCGCTGTACCAATACCACGTCAATAGAAATGATCACGTTTTGATTCAAAGTCTTTAATTTATTAACAAAGGTAGCACGAGACTTATTTGTTCAAACAAAAGGGTTTTATCCGACACCAAAGAATTGTTTTAACGTCATAAATTTAATGGAGAAAAAGGTCACGGAATGAGAAAACAAGGTAAATTCAAATGCAACGTTTTAATTCTGTTTTTAAAATAAAGGTTTGTTAAAATTGTAAATTAATTTAAGTAGTGATATAAAAATGTAATTTGAAATCAAAAACAATTTGTTAAAAGTATTAGTTATAAAAATGTGTTGAAACGTAGAACTTTTAAAATAACAAATTTTTACGTGTCAAAGTGCGCCGTAAACTCAATGTACCACGAATGCGAAAAACATTTTCTTCAAAAGTTTACTGGAAGACCACAGGAGATGTTAATACTTCAAAATAAATCTGAAACATAAAAATTCATTAAAATTTTACAAATTATTTTGGGCTAAGTACGAACCTGGAAAATTATAACGCAAAGATATTGATTTTTACATCGACCAATAAAACAAAATCAGAAGTGCCGTGAAAAAGACCGGTAGCTATGGTAAAAACAATAGAAAAGGTTGTTGATTGCTTAATAAAAAAATAAATGGTGGCAAATTTTTGGTGTGTCCAGCTAAAAGTTAAAAATATAATAAAATTTGATTAAGGAAGTGAATAAAAAGTTAGTAATTAAAAGAACATTATACTTACGTATTTCAAAAAGTGAAAATCTGTGCAAAATTGAAAAGATTCACTATTATATTGAACAAAAACTTTGGTCACGATACAACCATAAAACTACCACGAGGAAATTCAATCCAGAGAGATCGCACCCTTGAAGGTCATCGAACGAATACCACTGTATGATTTCATGGTATATGAACCAAACAAACAGAATTACACCAGATAAAGGTACAGTCCCATTCAAAATTATTAAAAACATAAAAATTTGTGCAAATTGACGATTAAATTCACACGTGCGGGAAAAACGTTTAGATTTATTATAGAATTAAGATCTTTGTTATTAGAGATAAGAATTTTATTAACCATAATTATTTACAATTTGAAATTTATAATAAAAAACGATTTGCTGTATCAACGGAGCATAATTTGTGTATGATCATTCCAAAAGCCACAATATTACATTTCAGATTTGAGATTTGGCTAAGGAAGGAACCCAGCTTGGGAAAAGGTAGGTCTGTGCTATCCGAACTAGTCAAGCCGAGGCATCAATTTATATTATTTGTATTTGTCAAGAATAATTTGCTTATATTTCTATTGACGAGGTACTTTTACGTATACTCGTACAAAGTATTAACATTAAAACGTTTAGCTCCGGGGAGGCAAAGGCCTTCACAGCAATTTTGGCTAGCCCAACGTGAGGCTACGTCAGTACACAGCAATATATATGGAATCAGAGAAATGCCGAGCTAGTAGAGATAGTTTCAAATCTCAAGAACGCTAAAAATCGACGCAGAAGGCTTAAATTCGTATATGCATTGCCGTGAAATATGAAAAAATAGAATACTTGATTTATATAGCGGGGAACAAAGAAAAAAGAAAAACGGCACTTTCTTTAACTCGACTAGCTCAGAAATGAAAACTCTTATAGTGGGCGTACTTTGGGTTCGATTTAGATTCTAAAGCACACTCTACTGCTAGCAACAATTTATAAATCATACCAATGAAAAATGATCTAAATAGCGTCTACCTGGAACTTACTCATACCCTGGAATGCTGTATAAACTTAAAAACAAATAAAGCAAACATCTCTCCAGCCACAACCTGTTTCTTTATTCATTTACAAAATCTTTACGAAAACGAATTATTAATTTATTATATAATTTTTAACAAATTAAGCTTCTTCTTCTTAAAGTACCGTATCCGCTCAGCGAACGTTGGTTATCAACTTGACCTAAGTCAAGATGACTTAACTAGGGAAAGAAATTTAATGGGGTGGTTTCCCGTTGCCTTCCCCATAGCCCACAGATTTATATTGGGCTTGAAGATTACAGCAGTATATCCGGCGCGACTAGGTATAGAACCACGGTTTCCCGCTCGCTAGTCTGCCGGTGTAAGCTTAACGCCACACTGCTGGTCTTAGCAGTTTATTTATTTTTTTAAAATTAAGCTTAGGTATATAAAAATTTTATAGTAAAAACCTAATCTAAATAAAACCCCAAATCTTTATCGCACTTGTTTAAAATTTAATAATGTCTACGATCGTTTTTTTTAATATTTTTATATCAGTCTTACCACTGATAATATCTTCCAACGTAGCAGAGAATTCGCTATTCTTCCGTTTCAATGTCAGTTGTTTACGTTCTCCAAACTTAGCCTCCGTGCTGTCGATCCATTTACTATTTAAACCGCAGAAAAATAACCAACCATAAATATTTCCCACTACGTCTTCCAAAAGTTTACAAAACAATCGCAGGTAATAACTTAAATTGAATTTTTGATCTTTGCTAATTACTTTTATCTTCAAAAATCTTCTAACCAACAAATCGCTTCTCAGCGGTACCCAAAATTTTAATTAGCACTTGATTACTACGTGGCGTGCTCGTCCGCGGACGCGGTTAAAATCCTTCGGAAAACTTATCTCCTTCTTCAACTCCAATTATTGTGGAGACGGCGTAATTGTAAATTTCCAAACTCGTAAAACTCAAATTTCGTCTTCCAACTTAAGGATTTCATCCGCATACCTTTTTATTTTTAAGCACTACCGAATTCACTACTTTTAGAAGTACAATTATTACGAGGATCACTTCAAACTTATTAATACGCGCGCCTACCTAATTTTACAAATTTTTGAACTTAATTTGTTATACGAGTATGTTACATTCGACCAAATAAATAACAATTCATAATACTATTTCTAATGGTTACATATTGCGGGAACAGATCACATGGTGAAGAAATTTAATTTTAGTTCCTCAACTAGTTAATCAAAACAGTTCATTTATCAACTTACGAGATACTCGTCAAGTTCAAGGTAGAATCTCGTCAATAAATTTAGTATTAAATGATTTTAGATTTTTTCTTTAGTAGGTGTACAATTCAATCGATTAGTCCAAGTTTGGATCATTACAGTATGTATTTTGCCCTCTTGGCTCCTCGTCGCGCAGATTAGGGTTCTTGAGCTTTGAATCTATCTCTTCTATCATCGGCGTCAGTAGAGGTACTAAAAAACTGAATGCAGAGGGTGAATAACTGAATGAAGATTGGTGCACCGACGTGTGCAAAATGTACAAATCCGGACTAAGAATGCTCCCGTGAGGAACCCCCGAGTTGATGGGAAAAAAGGATACATCACTAGATAGTGTTTCAAGAAGATAAGATCTTATATTTAATTCTGTGTAAATTGTGGGCAGTGTGTTTTTTTATTTTGTAAAATAGGTAAATAGGCCGTCATGCCAAACTATCAGGAGCCTGGAATATGTCAAAAAATAGTAGCACAGTCGGTTTGGATTGCTATGGCATGATAAATTGTACTCGCGAAACGATGGATCTGCTCTATTATGGAATATTGTTGTCTAAAGCCGAACCGACGATCGGGTATCACGCATTCATTCTGCACGATAGGCTCCAGTCTCTTCAAGATCATATTTTCAAATAATTTTAATAAGATCGTCAATAGGCTGATTGGTCCTTTGGAGGTTAGATCGTTAGCTAGCTTCAGGTTTAGGCATGAGAATGACTTGTACCCTCAGCGATCATGGCGTAAAATAGTTGGGTTAAGTACCTAAAAACTCCTTCAGTCAGCTCCCTGATTATTTCTCAGGTTATAAGATCATACCTATATATTGAACTGTATTTCAATGCCTAGCCAAATTTCGGAAAGATTCAAAAAATTAAATATTAAAATTAACATGTTTTAAAATTGAAATTGTAAAAATTATTGTAAAATAAAATTAAAAGAAGGGGGAATTTGTAAAATGGATATCCTTGTGCGCAAACAAGGAACTTTTGCGTTGAAAGGAGAAGGGGGCGAGTCACCTCCAGGCAGTCGACCGGAGAGGACGTTAAAAGAGTAAACGCCAAGCAGTTTGGAGTGTGTAGGACGCCTTGAGCTAGATTATTATAAAAATTATGTACGGTGAATTTGTTGTAAATAAATAAAAAGGGAATTTTAGTTTAAATTTGAAAGAGTGTGTTATTATTAAAGTGAATTAAAAAAAATTTGGAAGAAAAATAATTTAAAGAAAAAATTTTGAACCACGGAATTAAAAAAATAAATGGTTGGTCGCTGGTCAAAAAGAACACGTCAATATATTGACGAGTGTTTTAAGGGCTTCTCCGTATCTCGCATCTTGCTCTCCAATTCTCCCTATCAGTCCAGTCCTTCTCTTCTGGACATCTGACTTCCATCGCCTCTTCACTACCTATTCCCAGGTTCTTGCTGGTCTGCCACGTTTTTTTCTGCCATATTTCTTTTGGCCATCGAAATGTTTCAATTCGCTGCATATGGCCGAACCACCTTAGCCTCTTGACCTCTATTGTGTCCATTATCGAACCAGTTATCTCCATTCTTTGCCGAATATCGTCGTTTTGAACGTATTGTCAACCTTTCCTCTTCTTTCCTTTTGTATCGGCTTGGTAAAAGGAAGGCTGTACATCTGCTGAGCAAAAACTCAACAGTAATAATTTTTGCAGACGTACCCGTAGATGTTGATACTAGCTCTCAGCACGTCGGAGGCAAGGGTTGTGAGTGAAATAATAGTCAAAAGTCAGGGTAACAAGTATAATTACAGTTAATCCAACTATTAACAATAACAAAATTATTAGGTAAAAATTGTAACACGTAACAGGTCTTCCAACGATACAGATATACTCAAAGTATCAGGCAAAAAATTACAAGTTGTCTCAAATACAAACAGCTATAGAGATGGGTCAGCAAAACCGCTTCACTTGTGATCACGCAAATATGATCCACTGAGAAGAGATTTGGCTTAACACACTCACCAACAATCAAAAAAGTAAACCAGTACACTACTAACCTGATACCGGTACCCTGTTCCGAGCGAACGCAGTCCACAGTCCTGACGTTGAGTAAGGTAGCCAATTAATACTGAAACAAAGAAGCGTTTCTGCCTTGTCACCCTATGCTGCTAACAACTGATATATCATAAACCGATGACGATGGTTGAACGATAATTGGCTGCTTAATGTAATTGTCCGGCTTTACAATCCAAAACACCTCGGATGGAATATTATCGGCAGATGGATGATGGTAAGCTCGAACGTTAAAATTTGGTGGCAAAATACAGCTCCAATACAGTTAATTACTGTTTGTAAAACAGTGGTAAATAAGTTCCTTGCCGAAAGGTTGGAAAAATGGCGGTCAAAGATTTCCACCTGATACGAAACAATATATGAGGTTACGAAGGCGTAAAGATTAATTTTACTTACGATTCTCAAAAACACGATAGATCCGATAAACGAAAGGTCGCTTGGTGATGCATAAGTCAAATAATAATCTACTATTATTAGCAATTAATTAACTAAATTCTAATCAATAGAATGCAAAAATCAACCGTGACCTCGGTGTTGAAAACGAGAATATTGACTCGATATCAAAATTCAGATAGTGTCTATCTAGAATTAATTTTGAGAATCATACAGGGTATTGAAAAATTAGTAACGAACTGCGAGAAGAAATAATTCGTTACATTGCCCCCTCCCTACATCATTTCATAGGTGAAAATGATAGCCGGATACCTGCAATCTTATTAGTTACATAATATGTTCTAATCTAACTTGGAGTGTTTTTTAAAAAAATAACGCACTTCTACAACATTTGATAAAAATAAAAAACTAGGACCCTCAAAATGACCCAAAACTAAATAATAAAAATAATAATAAAATTAAGAATTCTGCTAATAACGAAACGTTACCCTTATATCCACATAAATGTGAGAATCTTTAATGACTGAGCGCGTAACGCTTAGTACAGTCTAAAAAATCTTGAAACCTCCTACTAGCTCCAAACATAGCCCAGGATTTTCAACGGTTAGAAACAGCACCACATAGGACCTGTTTTCACAAAAAAACTAACTATACGGTAGTCTACTACTAACTCGTATCTAAAAAAAATGGACCACATAGGACCCATTTCACGGCTCGGAAGCGAATAAAAAAACATTCACTCAGCAGTAAGGTTTTGTCTCAGGAAAAGGCACTCAAAGTCCTTTTGTCTTAGAAACCAATAAACAAAAAAATAAAAATTTCAAAACTAATTTGAATTTGATCAAAATTGACCAACAAAGGGACTCCAAATGTTGTATCGGCAACGGATTTAAAAAATACGTGAGAAAAAAAATCTCTGATGTTACAACTGCAAACTTTCGATGTTAACATTCACAGCTGTGAAAAAAAACAAGAATAAAAAAACAAAATGAGTCGGGGACTTGTAGACTCCAAGGAAAGTATGAGTCTAATGACATGACTCATGGACCAATTGCTATTATTTACTCCACCACTACTAACTTCCTTTAACCTGATCGTCAGGTTCTAACGGGATATCTACTGGGGGATGTTGCTTAAGATCTTTAATGTGATATACTCCCACATCTCTACCACGCTCATTCACAAGACGGTAGGTCAACGGACCGGTAACTTCACGAACACGGCTTTTGATGTACTTAGGTGCCAATTTACTACAAAAATGTTTACTAGCATTAGACAGAGCAAAGTTGCGACGCCAGACTACATCTCCTACTTTAAAATGTAAAGTACGCTTTCTAAGATTGTAATGGGAAGCATTTTTCTGGTACGCGTCTTTTAAGCGTTTAGTAACATCAACAAAAAGTTCACTTAACCGATTCATTTCACTAGCGACTCGTTCACGACTTTCTAAGGTTAATTCCTCCTCCCTTAAATCCATAATACGACCGTAATAATCTCCCTTACTAGGCACGGTACGCCCGAGATTAAGAAAAGATGGCGTAAACCCTGTAACATCGTGAGTGGCAGATCTAATTGCATGAGCGATTTTATGAATTTCTACATCCCAAGTCCTGTGATCGTCCCTAACATAAGAACGCATAGCGGTACCGATAACCCTATTGACACGCTCTACAAAATTGACTTGGGGATGATATAAGGCGTTATAAAAAAGATGATTAACATTATACTCACTCATAAGTTTACGAAATTCATGACTAATAAATTGTGGACCATTATCCACATGGCAAATTTGTGGAGTACCAAACATCAAAAATACTTGATTTTCGAGAAAATCACAAATAGCTCGAGACGTCGCTTTACGCAATGGTTGTACTAATACAAACTTAGTAAACCAATCGCATACCACCAAAAGCATAGTATTCCCCTTAGCTGAACGCGGAAAAGGACCCATTAAGTCCACCGATATGCACTGGAAGGGAAACCGTACTTTTTTTTCTTTGCCCATAAGACCGTAACGCCCCCCTTGACAAGCCTTGGACGACAAGCACACGGAGCACCGCCTCACATATCTCGCCACGTCCGCACGCATCCTAGGCCAGTAGTACAACTCACTAATTTTATTAAAGGTTTTGAGAGTTCCCAAATGAGCAGAAGTCGGATCATCATGACATTTTTTAAAAATATCAATCCGACGCGACTTTGGAACTACTTGTTTCCACTCCACCAAATTGGAAGTAATGTTATGTTGATTAGTAATGAGTTTGTACAATAATCCCGAATCTATACGCCAGTCAGGATAACTGACAGGAGCTTCAGCAACCTTAACTAACATGCGACGATACCACGCATCCAAATCGTCCGCGGACAAGTCAAGAGACGAAACTTCCAAAGGTGCACGAGATAATGCATCCGGTAAAACATTTAGATGACCCTTCCTATGTTTGATATTAAATGAGTACTGCGACAAACGTACACTCCAGCGAGCTAATCTATTGGCAGGATCTTTCATCGATAATAACCACAAAAGACTGTAGTGGTCCGTCACGACGGTAAATTCAGTGCCCTCCACGTAAGGTCTGAATTTTTCTATGCCAAAAATTACTGCTAAGCACTCTCGTTCGGTGACTGAATAATTACGTTCTGCCTTATTTAAAGTTCTTGACGCATATGCAATGGCTCTCT
Source organism: Podabrus alpinus (assembly GCA_932274525.1). Lineage (NCBI taxonomy): Eukaryota > Metazoa > Arthropoda > Insecta > Coleoptera > Cantharidae > Podabrus > Podabrus alpinus. The sequence goes on along the minus strand of OW026457.1, from coordinate 56,706,382 downwards.
CTTCTTCACCCTCCCCTTGACTTAACATACTACCCAAGCCAAAATTCGAGGCATCACACTGTATATAGAACGGTTTACTAAAATCGGGACTAGCTAAAATCGGAGCAGAAATCAAAAGTTTCTTCAGATTTTCAAATGACTCTTCAGCGCATTGAGTCCATGTGATAGATTGACGTTTACCACGACCTTTAAGTAATTCCGTAATAGGCGCAGAAAGGGTTGAAAAATTTGGAATGAAACGTCTAAACCATCCTATCATACCTAAAAAACGCTTAATACCTGTTGTAGTAGTTGGTTTAGTTATTGCCGTTATGGCTTGAGTTTTCGCAGGATCAGTATGCAAACCGTTTTTGTCAATAACATGTCCAAGGTACGTTAAGCTGGACCGACAAAATTCACACTTATCCATGTTAATAGTCAGGTTGGCGTCTAGTAACCGTTCGTAAACTTGTTCAAGTAGATCAATATGCTCTTTAAAAGTACTAGATATCACTATGATATCATCCAAATAAACAAATATTTTCTCGCCTATAAGAGGTCCGAAAATGTTATCCATTAAACGTTGCTGTGTAATGGGAGCATTTGATATTCCAAAAGGAGTAACTACATAATGAAAAAGACCACGTCCAGGAACGGTGAAAGCTGTTTTTTCATAAGACGAAGGAGTTAAAGGTATTTGCCAGAAGGCCTTTTTAAGATCTATCGACGTTAAATAGCGAGCATCCTGTAACCGAGTCAAAATATCATCTAGTCGCGGTAAAGGATACGCATCTTTCCGAGTTATTTGATTAAGTCTGCGGCCGTCAAAACACAAACGGTAAGAATGATCTTTCTTCTTAACCAATAACATAGGAGAAGACCACGCTGAGTTACTCGGACGCACGATATCCAACGCGAGCATCTGGTCTAATTCAGCATGAGCTATTTTGCGCATAGCGGGAGAAAGAGGATAATACCGTTGCTTTATAGGTTTTGCATCTCCAGTATCAATATCATGAGTAACTTTATGAATTCTAGTTAACCTATCATGTGAAAGAAGTTGAAATTTTTCTTTTATGGCGGAGAGTGCAACTTGTTGTTCAAGATCTAGATCATTCGCTGCTCGAATTGAATCCACTGAATGAACTTCATTAACAAAAAATTGATCTTGAGTAAAATCTGCTCTAACACCAAACAATTTACAGAAATCTATACCCAAAGTTAAGGATGTACGAATAGATTTGCAAACTAAAACATTTAACGGTCGGACTACTTCACAAATCGAAATGGGTAACACAACTGATCCCACAATATCTTGCGAAGTCCCGTCAGCAGACCGCAATGACAAACTTCCATTACGTACTAACTTTAAATCTAGTAAATCTATTAAATAGTGGCCTTCAGTTCCAAGAATGGACACACTAGCACCAGAATCTAATAATGCAGATAATTGCACTTTTCCTATACTTATTCTAACATAAGGTCGATGGTCAAAAGTAGGGTGAGCAAATAATGCTGAGGTATTGGTGGTAGATCCGCAAAAAGCTGTAACTTTCACCAACCAATCCTTCCAACCTAATCTATCTGCTCGTATACTTAAGGTAAGCGGCGAGCAGAGGCTCCGCTTTGCCCTTTTCCGTTTTTTGAATGGTTCTTACGGCAAGTTAACGCAGTGACGCCTTTACATCCGCAAATAAAACAAAAACTCGTTAAAGGCTTAGGACATAAACGATACGAATGTCCTCTCTCGGAACAATTCCAACAAATCAAGGGTTTTCGTGGAGGTAAACTGGTATTGACTGAAGGTGGTCTATCTGAAGGTACAGTCGTTAAAACAGAAGTAGACGCTTCTACAGGACTAGTCCATTTTATTAACCTCTCAGCAGACTGAGCGGCTTTCACAAAATCTTCTCTATTTTTAATGGGAATGGTTCCCATAGCTAAAGAAATTGATGGTAACATATTTCTTCTAACCACCCAAAGTTGTTCTTCCTCTGAAGGAGTAGGTGTAACTCTTTTAAATTTTGCGAACATACTTTCAATGTACCCACATACAGATTCACCAGGAGCTTGTTTATGAGAACGTACCTGCTCAATATATTCTCTACTAAAATCTAGGGATAAAAATCTAATTTTAAGAGCATCTAATAATTGATCCCAATTAGTAACGCTAGAACCCAAAGTACGATACCAAGTTAAAGCTTCCCCTGAAAAAAATTCAACAGCTTTGTCAAATAATTCCTGTTTACTAACTCCCCTTGAATGAGAAAGTTCTTGTGCTCTTTCCACAAAATTAAATACTTGCGCGTAATCACCTGTGCCATCAAATGTCAAATTCCATTTATGTACTGCAACGTACTCAGACCCTTTGTTAATTGAAAGTTTCGAAAGAATTTCCGACAAATCCGAGGTTGATATCAACTTAGATTTTCTTTGAGGAGAAAATTTTGAATTAATTGGAGACGCATCCTCTAAAGGATTTTCTTCCGCTGGTGGAACAATTTCATCATCGTCGCTAACAGCTTCCGCGCGAGTAATCAAAATCTCGAGGCGATTCCTCAAAGTTTTCGAAATCTCTAACAAACTACCCCTCTCCGTATCTTTAAATCCCGCACCCTCCATTATATCTAGACGATTATTATAATGGGCAAGACGATGCGTAACTGTGTCTAATATAGTAGCATCAATTTTTATCTCTAATGATTCTATTTCATTTTCAATATCAGATAATGCTTGTTTACACAAAGTCAATTCAGTAGGTAAATCTGATGGATTGTACTTATGAACAGCTAGGCGGGAAGTAAAACTTTCATCACGCATAAGTTTCTTTAATATACTTTTTCGCGAAGCTTTATGGGCCGGAATTGTTGTCGGATCATCTAAACGAAATAATAATTCAACTAACACTTATTCACTAGTTAGCGAACTAACATAGCTCTTTATATTCGACATTTGAATTTATAATTTTATAGCACTAATGCAAAAAAACGTAGCAGCGAACAACTGCAAATTTCGGTAAGGAACTGTTTACCAAGGATAAAATATCTTTAAATTGTTTAATTCTACAATTAACCAAAAATTTTGCCAATTTGCAATTAATCAAATGAATGCCAATAACTACTCTAAACAACTTTAGAATATCAAAATACTTTGAAAAGAAAAATGCAACTCTATCCACTGATGCAAAAAAATAATGTTTTCGTTCAACCAACGCAGTAAAATTCCTAAAGCCTTCTCTGTATCGTGGAGTCCTGAACGACAGTACAATTCACCCCCGAGTTCAAAATGTACGCTTACAAGTTGGGCGCCAATGTCAACCTTTCCTCTTCTTTCCTTTTGTATCGGCTTGGTAAAAGGAAGGCTGTACATCTGCTGAGCAAAAACTCAACAGTAATAATTTTTGCAGACGTACCCGTAGATGTTGATACTAGCTCTCAGCACGTCGGAGGCAAGGGTTGTGAGTGAAATAATAGTCAAAAGTCAGGGTAACAAGTATAATTACAGTTAATCCAACTATTAACAATAACAAAATTATTAGGTAAAAATTGTAACACGTAACAGGTCTTCCAACGATACAGATATACTCAAAGTATCAGGCAAAAAATTACAAGTTGTCTCAAATACAAACAGCTATAGAGATGGGTCAGCAAAACCGCTTCACTTGTGATCACGCAAATATGATCCACTGAGAAGAGATTTGGCTTAACACACTCACCAACAATCAAAAAAGTAAACCAGTACACTACTAACCTGATACCGGTACCCTGTTCCGAGCGAACGCAGTCCACAATCCTGACGTTGAGTAAGGTAGCCAATTAATACTGAAACAAAGAAGCGTTTCTGCCTTGTCACCCTATGCTGCTAACAACTGATATATCATAAACCGATGACGATGGTTGAACGATAATTGGCTGCTTAATGTAATTGTCCGGCTTTACAATCCAAAACACCTCGGATGGAATATTATCGGCAGATGGATGATGGTAAGCTCGAACGTTAAAATTTGGTGGCAAAATACAGCTCCAATACAGTTAATTACTGTTTGTAAAACAGTGGTAAATAAGTTCCTTGCCGAAAGGTTGGAAAAATGGCGGTCAAAGATTTCCACCTGATACGAAACAATATATGAGGTTACGAAGGCGTAAAGATTAATTTTACTTACGATTCTCAAAAACACGATAGATCCGATAAACGAAAGGTCGCTTGGTGATGCATAAGTCAAATAATAATCTACTATTATTAGCAATTAATTAACTAAATTCTAATCAATAGAATGCAAAAATCAACCGTGACCTCGGTGTTGAAAACGAGAATATTGACTCGATATCAAAATTCAGATAGTGTCTATCTAGAATTAATTTTGAGAATCATACAGGGTATTGAAAAATTAGTAACGAACTGCGAGAAGAAATAATTCGTTACAGTATTCCAATCCATCTCTAGGGCTCTTAGCCTACCCCTGTTCCTCCCATTTACTACCCATACTTTCGAACCATAAGTCGATATGATTTCCACGATTAGTTGCTTTATAGCTCTTCGTCTCTGGCCTATTTTATTTGTTATATCTACATCACCATTACCCGAGTCAGAGAAGGTAACACCAAGGTATTTGAAGGTTGGGGTGTATTTAATTACGTCTGTTTCGATGTTTAAGTCTTCCAGATATTCGGTTTTAATTATGTTTAATATTACCAGTCCCCACTTTTATATTTTTCCGATAGCTTTCTTAGCATATAATTTGCATCCGATTCGTCAGCAGCTGCTATTAGGACCTGATCATTCAGGAAGAAGAGCGTAAATAAAGTTTAGTCATTTATTTGTATGCCCATATTGTGGCACTTTTTTATCCACTGTTGTAAAGCTTCGTTCAAATGTCGTAGCCCCTTTGATATCTTGAACTGTTCAGATATTTTGCTTCTCATCTTTATGTTACTTACACAGCCCGTAAATAAGTGTTTTGTTGAATTATATATTATTGACACCCATATAACGCATGTAGTTCCACACCATATTTAGTGGAACGGTGTCGTATGCTTTTTGTAAGTCAACGAATACCAAGTGAGTCGCTCTCCCCCGTGCAGTGTACTTTTCAATTAGTTGCCTAAGCAGAAACATATTATCAATGCACGACTGACCTGCTCTAAACCCACGCTACTCCTCCGGTTCCGATATGCATTTCTCTATTTTTATTTTCAGAACTCTTCCATATAGGCGTGCAATTGAGCAGCTGACGCTTATGCCTCTATAGCTGGTGTATTCCCATCTGCTTCCCTTCTTGAATATAAATGAAATGTAAATGGTTTTCCATTGTGTAGGGGGAGGCTCTCGAAATAGACATCTATTAAAGATGTTGGCCAACAGCTCCAAAAGGATAAATGGTGCGGCTTTTATTAACTCTATATGTACACTTCCAGGTCCTGCTGCTTTCCCGTTTTTCATTCCTTTTAATGCTCTTTTTATTTATTCTACTATTATATCTTCTGGGTTCTCATTTGTTTCTGGCAATTTCTTTTCTTGTTCTTGGTTTTCAAATTCTTCTCTATCCTCCGTTAGTAATGCCTTGTAGTATTTTCTCCAGGATTCCATACTAATAGCTGGAATTTTTCCTTTATCTTTGTTCTGTGTTCTTAGGGTTTTTAGTATCTTTCATGCGCGTTTCACTTTAGTATTTCCTCCGCAATTATTTATTTCAGCACAACTTTTCTGCCACAGATTATTTCTTGCTTCTGTTACTGCAACTGTGCTGCTACATTAACCCTTCTTCTAAGTTGTTTATATATTGTAGCATCATTATTTGTGCCCGAAGACAGCCATTTTAAGTGAACTTGTTTCTTTTGTACTATTATCTGCTCGATATCATCATTCCACCATAACGGGTTTTTTAATTTTGAAATTGTTTCTATCTAATTCCCCTAATGTTTCTTTGGCAGCTTGGTGTATGCAATCCCGAATTTGTCCATATGTTTCTTCGGTCGATCGGATCTGTACATTTTTTAATTTATTTGTCAATCTCAACTGATACAAGAATTTTGTTGAATCGTCTTCCAAACCTGGCAAGTTATACTTGGTATTATTGAGTTCTTCTGAATCTATATTTGTGTTTCGGGGTTTGTCGAAATGTATGAATGGAAACTGAATTGAGGCTCTCAATAAAGGCTCATTTTAGCGAACAATTACGTAACCGATTATTGATTTTAGCTGACGAGTCGTCTGCCTCCATCTATATTTATGGATATCCTTACTTTTCCAGAAGCCGTTAGTGATCTTAAGGTCATGTTGCTGGCACAACTGTATAAGTCTTTCCCCGTTATTATTTAAGACATCTTCTCCATAGCGGCCGACAATTTGGTCATCCATTTTCGCCCCGTTCTGCTGTTAAAAGCTCCTAGCATTATGATTTTTTGCGGTTACTTTTGGGGTCCAATAAATCTGTTATTTACTCAAAGAAATTTTCTTTTACGCTTACTGTCGCATCGTCGTTGAGCGCGTATATTCCAAATATTACCAGGTCATGGCCTTTAATGGTCATTTCTACATTTATTATTCTTTCTGTAATCTAGCTCCAGCTTTTTATGCATTTCTTCAGGGGTTTCTTAATTATAACAGAAACCTTGCATCTTGCTCTTTCTTCTTTAGGAACTCCACTGTATATAATGTGCACTTAGCCTCGGCGCTCTTCTGTTCCCGTGCCTTTCTTCTTAGTTTCAGTAAGAACTTCGATGTCGATGTTGTAGGCTTTTACATCTTTGAGCACTTCTTCAAATTTGTTATTTAAGTTTCTTGTATTCCACGTACCAAAATTCATAGTCCTTTTTCGTTTGCGCTGTCTTTCTCCATTCCGAGGTTTTTTTCCGTAGGATGAGTTGCAGGCCCATCGCTACAACCTCGACCTGGAGGGCCAGAGAGATTTATGTTAGGGCCTCCTACCCTTAGTCTAGTGTACCAGTTTTGAGGCGCCGGAAACTCGCCTGTTGTCCCCTTCCGTTAGCGCTACCCAGGAATCACTACGAGGAGGTGGAAGTAGGACTTGCTAGCATAGATTAAATCAGTAGGCATTTCTCAAGGTTTTGTTATTACATTCCCCTTGGCTGGGAATGCAACCCTCGAGACCTGTTACTAGTCGTTGAACCAGTCAAGTATAGATAAAACCAAATGATTATAAAATACTGAATATTCATCTCTTCTTATCTCATTAGTTTATAATGAGCCTTTATGCTTTATGTCTCCCAATCTCTTAATGATCTGCGTCTCCAAATTAATTAATGCTTTCATTTCATTAAATGCAGCTAATTTGCTTCTCGGCAAAGCTTTTCACGATACATTCTCAGACGTGAATTAAGTAATCCTCTTCTCTCTCATTTATTTTACAACTTAAATCCACAGTAATTATATATGTAGATGTTCGTCGGAACAAATCCGTGATTTTAACGCTGTAACTCAACTGGTAATCACACCAAACATCTGCTGTTGATGGTTGAATTTCTAAATACAATTTTAGATTTGGAATTTCAAGATGATAATACTGTCAATGATGATACTGATGAAGACGATCATCAACGTATAAGCGGTTAAGTGCGTTGGTGCTAATGCTGAATAACTTTTTCGACTTCGGGCTCAGAAAAATTTTATTCTAACCGTCTATCCCCGGAAGGCAACAGCAAACCACCGAGGTGCAATCTACCTACTTAGTACAGTTTTTCTGGATATGAAGTGTGTACACTTCCTGAGGTTCGGACCCCGCGTTATGGGTACTCATATACAGGGTGTTCATCGGGAAAGTTGACGACTTTATTTTTGTATAATTTTCTGTTGAAGCAGATCTTTTAGTAATTTCAATATAACATTGGCTGTATGTGAAGTTGCACCGTCTTGTTGGTACCACATGTTAACCCAAGGCATCCAATTCTGGTTGTCAAAGTGTCGGATTGAGGTTGATGGATTATTTTGAACACTCTCTAATGCCCGTACTAATAGTCGAGAATTGATCTCGATTCCGGAATTAATTCTAGTTTCTACCAATCAGATTACTGAAATTTATGCCGTATCATAGCAACAGCAGAATTAATTCCGGAATCGAGATCAATTCTCGACTATTAGTACGAGCATAAGACAGCAGCAATATTTTCAGTTGATCTTCTTGTACGTTGTGGCCTAGGCTTGTGCTTATCTTCTGCAGAGTTCCTTTCTTCAAAATCGTTCTCTAAATGAAAACTAGTGGGTTTTGACGGCACATTATTTCTACCCAAAATTTTATGTAATTTTCTAGTCGTGATAATAATTGATGATTGATTTTGATAAAATGTTTTTACGATTAAAATACGTGGATTTATCGCATATTTTTTCATAATGAATTTTCCACCTCTATACTTCACGACTGCTAAATAATATAAACATTCAAAATTCATATTTGCCAACATGGCGACCAAATAAAGTAGTAAACCTTCCTGGCGAAGATCTTGTACTTGAAACTTGAGTGAAATTTTTTGTAAAAATCATAGCTTCGTTTCTCATATGATCACAACATGCTTCTTAACGGATGCTATGACGTCCCATTACATCCTTATATCCTTATATTCATCAGGGTTTTCTTAATTTATTTTGTCGTTCTCTTTTCTTTCAAATGTCTGAGTATATTTAAAATTACAATTAAATTTTTTTTGTCATTATTTGACTAAAATTATTTAATCGTAACTTAGCAGTCGCAAAATATAGTTTCATTCCAAAATTTAGATACCGATTTGATAATGAGGATGATTTTTGATTTAGTGAGAACTTAGATTTCTGTTTGCAAATATATAAACACACTAAATAGTGTGACATACTTAATTCCCATCATTTCTGAGTCCGGGGATTAAAAAAAGACAAAGGTTCGTTCCGCGCACTTCGGATTGAGGTGCCCGGAGCGGTAGGTACTTCTTCAATCCAACTGCCCCACATTTTTAATAAAAAATTATTCAAGTAGGTTGTTAAAATATTATTATCATTAATTTATTAGAGAATAACCTGTTGTATAATATTTCTTTAATTTAAATTTTAAAACAGAATTGTTTCATAAATCTACTTTTGTATGTAGTTTACCTACTGACGCTTTCTAATTAAGCAGTTTATAACATAAAATGAGAAGCCTATTCAAAGCATACAAGCGAATTAAAAGCTGAGTTTTCAATTGTTACGGATTGGCAAAGAAAAGTACTCGACAATTCATGCGCGTCGTGAAGAGGTACTCTCGAAGCCCTTAAGCTTTGGTTGGCATTCATATTTTACACAATAGTTTCAGTCTTTCATTTTGTTGCAGTGAATTGTGGTCAACTTGTGCATAATTAAAATTCCAAAATGTGGTTTTCTAACACATACCAAAAACATTTTTGTGTTGTGATTTTACTTTTAGGCACGATGACAACTTTAATTACCATTAGCAATAAGTACAACTTAAATACATTTTCTGAACAAAATGTAACCAATGTAACGCTGATGGAAATTCAGGAAGAGGATGAAGTGTTCAATCAAAATTCAAATTACTATTTTAGTAAAATTCGAAAAAGTTATCCAAATAAATTTAATATTCCTCAAATGCAACAGAATGTAAATGAAAAGGGCGAATTTGCAGAAATATACATTTTGGGATTATTCGAGCTTAGTACCAAATGGGGAAAAAGATCGGAAGGATATAGCGAAATGCTTGCTGCTCATTTAGCTGTGAAACATGTTAACGACTTTAAAATTTTACCTGGATATGAATTAAAATTAATTACTAACGATACGAAGGTAAATTGGCTAAGTTTACAAGTTATTACTTTTATGGAAATTAAAATAATACATAGCGTTGCAATAAAATTTAAATTATTTTAAATTTGTTGCGAGTTGTGATATTCCAGACTACCAAACTGAATGTCGAAAATTAAATTTTTAAAACTTGATTTTGGCTCGACATTACAATTTGCACGAATTGTGAAAGACGTTTGGGAAAATTTAACACATTGAAATTACACCTTTTTCGACACCGAGAAAAGCTTTTGACAAATTTAGGATAGTCCGATTGACGCTGACTTTAATAACGACAAATTTTTGCTTCATTTAATTAAATTTTTTAATTCACACGTACTTGTTCATCAACGCATCAACCCTTATATAAAACCCTCGTTATGCAGAACAAAATCAACCTACGAAATTTAGAGTTATAAGGGTGACTTTTTAAATATCTCAATTTATTTTATTCAAAAATTCCACATATCAGAATTAATCACAAAAGGAAAGAAAAATTGTTTTTTATGTATGTTTAAAATAATTGCAACCAATTTATTTTTCAAGTAATTTAAGTATTAAATATAAATAAATAAATGGAATTTTTTTTTGTATAGAAATTTGATCATTTCACTTAAAGATTATCAATTTTACTTTCATAACAAAACAAAACCATTAATATTTATAAAGCCATTAATAAGTTCAATTTTAAAATGAATTATTTGGTATACGAAGAAGTTCGAGAATCATTAAACAGTAAGGGTAACACAATAACAATTCAAGTATCAAATTTCTATATAATCGATAAAAACAACAAAGGCACTTAATAAGATGTAGTCATCAAAAATTATAGAATAAAATTTAAAATGCGAACTTAGCAATTTAAATAAATTTAACCATGCCTTGTGTTATGAAGGTTTTCATCAAAATCGAGTGTTTCCTAATGAGTCCATAAGAGCACTCATAAAATGTGATAGAAAGCCTTAATTGCAGTAGTTACTTGAAGTACTCCACATATTTTATAATCGAGTAATTAAATTATTATTAATAAATTTTTAATGATTTGTAGTGCGATCCAGGAGTTGGTGTCGATAGATTTTTTCATGCTTTGTATTCCGATAAACTAATTTTAATGTTGCTTGGTGCTGGTTGTTCCAATGTTACTGAGAGCCTAGCCAATATTGTGCCCTACTGGAACATTTTACAGGTGAGTTAACTTATTAACCTATGTAACGTTATAAAGTCATATTAAAGCACTTCGCAAAAAAACTAATCAAAAATTTACTTCGTATAGAAAAATTGCCAGCAAATTTTCAATTTTATAGTTCAAGTAATTTTGAACAAAAGTTAATAATGTTAAAATTTCTTTTTCCTATAAATTGATCTCTACAGAAGAAAACTTTAATAACTTTTGATAACTTCAACTATAAAACAAAACTTTTGTATGCAATTCTGACGTATAATTTTTAATATGTTTTGTGTGGTGCTGTTCTAATTTTCCCCACTTTCCCCATAAAATATACGATAGAGCGATGGGTTATTTCATATAAGCTGGGATTAAGCAATTAATTTGTATTTTGGTTTATTTGCAATGAATTACTTAGATTTGTTAGTTTATTAGTTGAAAAACATTAAACTGTTTGAAATAAATTCAATTAAGTTTTACAGAGATCCAAACTTGGAGATTCAGTTTTGCTGATAACTCAGTAAATTTATTTAAGGAAAAATCGATTTTTATATAAGTAAAATGTACAGTAACCGAATATAAATGTTATAAAAAAAGTTTTTACATAATTTCGACAGATGTCAAATAAAAAATTCTATAATAACATAGCATTTGAACATTTGTGAAATCTATTTTTATTGTAATTTACTCAAAATCTCAGATCGAACAAAATGAATAAACCATTTATTTGAGTTATTTATGTTAGGTTAGGACTTTTGTTAAGTTATGGCCAATCTCGCTCCAAAATTAAGTTAAAAAAAATCATAGACGATAATTTTTAAAAGTAAAAAGTAAATATTTCCATGACAATTTCGTTCATAATAATTCAACCAATAGGATGTTACAATCTCATCAATTTGAACCAATCATAATCTACTTCCTTTGACAATACAGACCACGGTGGTGTATTGTCGCGGCAATACGACCACCGTGGTCTGTATTGTCAAATTTCCATAGTAACGATGGAAACTACGTGAACGCATACTATAAATTATTTGTTGTCAGAAAAAATTGAAATTTTATTTACGAAATTGTCAAACGAATTCCACACGATACTATAAAATTGTCGGTTAATTTTTAAACCATGGAATCTTCGTGTTTGTCGCCATTTAAAATCACCATTCGTGCTAAAGCACTCATGGTGATTTTAAGGGCGACAAACACTCAGTTCCAGTTTCAAAAATTATTGCCGACAATTTGATAGTCTCTTGTGGTATTATATATGACCATTGTTTATGAATGAGAATGAATCCCATAGGAGTGGGAAAAAACATGACAATATTATGTTGGATTTGAAGTACAAATGACAAAATAATACATTTATTTCGGCATTTGAAATACAAAATGCTTTTAAATCATGTACATATAAAATTCAAAATACAGTTTTAGTTTCTTTTAAAATTATTGATAGATTCGTGGTTAATGTACTAAGAATTAATTTTAATCATATCTGTAGTTTTAGAATAATTAGAAAAAATAGTTCATTTTATATTTCAAATTTAAATCTAAGTAAGTAATCAATTTAATAAAATAAAAAATCCTAATTACGGTCCTGATTATGACCATACCTACATATTTTTTTGTGCTTGAAATACAAAAATAATAATGCAAAAGCTATTATCAAGTTTTATTTAAATATTTGATTTTTTAACTATTGCTGAGAATTAAAAATACATTAAAATGATTAGTAAAATAGTTAATTTAATAAGTAATTTTTTTTAATTTTAACGTAAGCTTTCAGCTGAAAGTTGAATTTATTATAAACTTTTGTTTTAAATACAAAATAGGTTAATTTAAAATGCTGATCGTTAAAAAATAGGTACAGATAAATTTAATTGAGATATTGAGATACTAAAATGGAGAGAATTTTCTTACGTATCAAATATAATGAAATCTTGTTTCAAGATGATGACATTTTAAATTTTCCCTGGAATTTTAAAAAACATGTTTTAATTATTTTTTTTTACAAATCATAAGTCGATTAAAACTGGTTACAATCTAATTGATGATTACCAATTACCATGAATTGTTTGTGAAAACAGCAAAAAAAATTATTTCAATTTTTCAGTAAAATAACTAGAATCATATTTATTGTCGTGCCTTGTTTACCATAGGGGGTGGTCTATCGTAATTGGGTTGTTTTCGGGTGAAATGCTCATGTCGAAATATTCAATTCAGAGACCATCTTGAAAAATAGAGACTTACACCCAGTGGCGGATACAGAAAAAACTCAAGGGGGGGGGCGCTAAAGATATCTTGAGCTACCTTTACTTTTATCGTAATAAAAAAATAATTAAGTCACATGCAAAGTTTAAGAAAGTTTTATTTAAACTGATTATACACATATATGTACAAGACAATGCCATCTTATGATATGAAATATCAAAACTTATCAATAAGCAAGTATCTAGCGAAACTGTCCGTCGAGTCCTTCAAAAAGAAGGACGCGCGCGCGTGCAACTACTTGATAACTCGATTCAGAGTCGACTGACGAAAGAAACGAACGAATAGCGTGCGGGCTGGCGGCCCCGCAAGGGGAGGGCGCGCGCCCCCCGCGCCCCCCATATGTATCCGCCACTGCTTACACCTGCATCTTCTTAATACTTTGAAATAGACTGCTTACATCATTTTATCTAATAAAATATCAAACGTAATTATCTTGTAGACATAAGTATCTCAAAAGAGTGTGAATAAAGGCAGAAGAGGTTTAGTTGTTTTGTTTCATGAATGATTTTGGGAGTAAATTAAAAATAAAATTTTATTTGTAAAAGTATAGGGTTTAAAATTTAATAAAATAAGTGCATTGAAAAATAAGTGCGCGGTCTGATAAACAATTTTGGTGGGATGAGCAAGGAGAATAGATTGGAGAGTCTCGTTCCGTCCATAGAGACGTCAAGACGTGATTTGTAATAATTTGGTAATTTAGGAGTCTCGTATCGTCAATAGAGGCATCAAGACGTAATTTTTGGATGAATTTGGAAATTAAGAACTCTCTGTGTATTCGTGTAGAGAGTAGATGAGAATTAAGAAGTCGAGTTTCAAAAGTATCAAGAAATTATTCGATAACAAGTTTAAATTAATTAAGTATTATTTGATAAAATTGGAAATTGTGAATGATAAGAAGATTATTACAAGTTTTGAAGAATATTTGAAAAATTTTGGTGACCACTGCAAATTTCATATGGTTAATTATTTTTTATGGTTATGTTCTGAATTATTGGAAATTAAAGAAGATTATTGAAAATTGGACTTACCTGAACGTCTATCCTGATAAAGGCAGAGATTCGATTGATCATTAATTCACCCTGGAAATTTTCATGGTATGGGAATTGGACCAAACTACGAGGCATCTTCACGTGATTCTTCGCTGCGTGTTCTCCACATCGATCGTGCACGACTATCACTTCGGTAAGCAATTTGTGTCGACACTCTTTCGTAACATTTATAATAATCAGTTCGCGCGTGATTTAAAACTTTGGGGATTTATAAAATTTTTATTATTAATTGTTTTTGTAAATTTGATTTAATCCTAATAATTAAAAATCCATCTTTTGTTTTTTTAAAATAATTATATTTGTTAATAAATTACATTACTTATTTTACAAATAATTACGTTTGATTTCCATTAAATCAACAGCAGTGAGGAAAAGAATAAATAGGTGTAAGGTACAGTAATTTTGTTGTTCGGTGTAATTCTTCGAAATTATTAAATTAAGATAATTTTACATGAGCATTCTACAGATTGATGAGCCCAAGTTTCGACCCAACTATTAAAGAGTTTTCATGCATTGCTGGCCGGAGCATTATTTAATTAAGTGCCATTTAATTTCCCTCGCTACATAAAATAAATTTAGAGCTTAAACAGTAGCGATACATGGCATTATATTAAATTTAAATACTTCTTTTATATTAACCAAGTTAATGAAATGTAATTATGTATATAATGTGTCCTTTTTTACTGACACAAGCTCACGTGTATATGGAAATAAAACTAAAAATTGTTTCTCTAAAAAAAAGAGTAAATTTTATTAGTAACACAAATTACAACATTAAAGGTAAAACAAAATCTTACCTAAAAAAAAAAGAGAAACGACATTTAAAAGCTAATATTTCCTAATGTTAATAATAACACTTATCAACTTAACAAACAATCACATCTACTAAATACTAATTAATAATTATATCCAAAATTCAACAAAATGCACATTTTTATATCCTTATTTTGTTATCACCGCTTAAATTTGTACGGACAAGATATGAAATTCCAGATCCGCGGTAAAATTCAAACTAAAAGGGATACACTTTTACATCCCCCCCCCCCCAAGGGAAAGATTTCCATCACCGTTTTTGTTATTTTTCTATAAAAAGCTATGCCTCCTGCATGAAATCCGGAACGGGGACGAGTTTTGTGACATGGAAAAAATTTGACTCCGACTTCCTATGGCCTGTATCTATTCTGTATATTGAGTTTGAAATTTTTTCCAAGATTTTATATGGTCCAATTTTTAATTCATCTAATTTATTTCTGTTTAACTGATTACCGTTTTCAACATATACGGAGTCTCCCACGTTTAATTCGCATTTTCTTCTGTTTTTATCGAAATGTTGTTTATTATAATGATGCGATTTTATGGTATTTTCTACGGCGAGTTTTCTATCTTGAATTAAATCATTATGTGTTGTTTCCTGTTTCAACTCCTCTGGTAAAATATCAACATTTTTCCCTTCTAATAAATATTTAGGGGAAAATCCTGTTACTGTATGTTCAGTTTCATTATATCTCTGGGTGCATTCATGTGCTATGGTCGTCCAGGCCAATTTTTCCTTTCTTTCATTAATTTTACATCTAATCTTATTTACCAGTGTTTGATTAAGTCTTTCATTTAGACCATTTGAGAATGGTGCATTTACCGCAGTAAAGATAATGGGTATATTCTCTTTATCTAAAAAGTTTTTAAAATCTTTCGAATTTATTCCTGGATATTGATCTGATAGAATCATGCCAATTTTATTGTTCTGCATTACTTTTTGAACTAGTTTTATAAAATCACTCGAACTCTGAGTTTTTGAAGTCAAAATGTAGGCATATCTCGTGAAGTGATCTACAAGAAGGTGTAAATATGTTTTGGTAGAACGCGAGCACCAAAACCACCAATGGTATCTATAGATATTATTTCGAAAGGATAAGTAGCAGGACCTAGGTGAGACATAAATCCAAATCTATATTTTCCTCTTGATTTGTCTTTTATGCAGATTTCACAGTTTTCACAGATCTGTTTAATATTACAATTTAAGTTTTTTGCTGTATAAAATGGTTTAATTTTATTTTGCATTTGTTTTATTCCTATATGACAGTAAAGATAATGAATATTTTCTATAAATTTCTTACTAAATTCCTCCGACAGTATAATCTTTTCCTTTTTCCTAACCACTTTATAATATATTTTTTTTCTCAATTTTAGTTTATTTTTATTATTTTGTACATCTCCATTTTTTTCTTGATCATTTTGGATATCTTCTAGTTTTATCAGATTTACAATCTTTAAACTTTCATCCTGATTTTCATGTGGTTCTAATACTGGATTTCTGCTTAAACAGTCTGCTTCTAAGTTGTACCTTCCTGGGGAGTATATTACCTCGAAATTAAACTGCGATAGATAATACGTTAAGTCTCCTAGCTCTTCATCTGTTCTAGCCTTAATATTCATTCTTTCTAGGGGTTTATGGTCACAGAAAACTGTAAATCTTTTCCCGATGAGCCAGTGCTGCCAATATTTTACTGCCTCTTTTATTGCTAGACATTCCAGATAGATGGCTTTTAACATGGAACATGTTTTTACGGTCGTTACCTCGCAAAAATCGACACCAAAAACCGACACCAAAAACCGACATCAAAAACCGACACCAAAAACCGACACCAAAAATCGACACCAAAATTCGACACGAAAAATCGGCACCACGTGTATAATTCAAATTTATAGTTTATAATTTGAATATAGAGTAGATTATCGAATATCTTCGCATTCACAATAATGAATTTTCAATAACAAAATTTTTATTAGTAAAAATTTAAATCCGAAACCGAGCGCAAAAAGAAAATTTTGCTTATATATATAGTAAATTTTTATTACCAACACAAAAATTATAAGGGATTATCCTATTATGACCAACAGTAAGAAGAAGAAACGAGATAGGCACCCCTAAATCGCGAGGAAAACTATGATAAACGGTTTAGTACCGAAAAACATGTTCCACGTTAAAGATATTAGTCGGAGACTAAAATAGAAGGAATCCGGGGGCTCAGGGGGCGTAGCCCCCTTGCGGGGGTCAAGGGGGGGGAGTCCCTTTGCGAGGCGCGGAGCGCCGAGTTTTGCTCCAGTCGGTAAAAACGTTTTTTAAATGCTTTAGATCGGAGCATGGACGTAGAAGGTTAGGACCGGTTACTATGGTTGTAAATGAGAGCGCTTATCCGAATCCGGCGCGGACTTTAGTAGTATAACGCTGGTAGTACACTATGCATTTAAATGACGAGAAATTATCAAGTTTTGTAGCGTGATTTCAATATTTTCACTTTAAAACGTATTTTTGCATACATACAAAACTTTGGTTTGGTGACAGCTGGCCCTGAGACACTTGGCCATGCGACAACTCGCCTCGGACAACTGACCCTAGCGACAACTGGCCCTGGCGACAACTGGCCCTGGCGACAACTGGCCCTGGCGACAACTGGCCCTGGTGACAACTGGCCCTTTCGACAACTGGCCCTAGCGACAATTGGCCTTATGACTACTGGACTACTGGCCAGAAGCCAAATATTGCATTTCTATGAGATCTTTTACTTAAACCAAATTTTATGAGTAGCCGGTAAATCCGCCTATACGCGGAAGATCCACCTCTTTGCGGCAGATTTAACTTTACGCGAAGATTTGTTTGTTTTTCATTTGTTTTCTAAAGAAATATCAAAAACTAACACTAACTTAACGGCAGATCCACCTCTTCGTGGAAGATCCACCTCTTTGCGGAAGATTTAACTTTACCTGAAGATTAATTTGTTTTTAATTGGTTTTCTAAAAGAATATCAAAAACTAACACTAACCTAACGGCAGATTCACCTCTTCGTGGAAGATCCACCTCTTTGCGGAAGATTTAACTTTACCTGAAGTTTTAACTTTACGTGAAGATTTATTTGTTTTTAATTGGTTTTCTGAAGAAATATCAAGAACTAACAATAACCTAACTACAGATCTACCTCTTCGCGGAAGATCCACCTCTTTGCGGAAGATTTAACATTATCTGAAGATTTAACTTTACGTGAAGATTAATTTGTTTTTAATTGGTTTTCTAAAGAAATATCAAAAACTAACACTAACCTAACGGCAGATCCACCTCTTCGTGGAAGATCAACCTCTTTGCGGAAGATTTAACTTTACCTGAAGTTTTAACTTTACGTGAAGATTTATTTGTTTTTAATTGGTTTTCTAAAGAAATATCAAGAACTAACAATAACCTAACGGCAGATCTACCTCTTCGCGGAAGATCCACCTCTTTGCGGAAGATTTAACATTATCTGAAGATTTAACTTTACGTGAAGATTAATTTGTTTTTAATTGGTTTTCTAAAGAAATATCAAAAACTAACACTAACCTAACGCAGATCCACTTCTTCTCGGAAGATCCACCTTTATTTATTTAACCAGAAGCCAAATATTATATTTCTGTGAGAACTTTTACTTAAACCAAATTTTATGAGTAACCGGTAAATAATATGAAGTTAATTTGCATCTTTAAATTTTAAGGTGTTAAGTCGCAAAAAGAAACGCAAAACGCAATAATCAAGTTATAATAATCAAGAGGCAAAGTAGATTACTTTCCAATACTCATAATATATAATATTCTGCAGATTGATACAGACTGAAGCCAGTAGTCACAAGGCCAGTTGTCGCTAGGGCCAGTTGTCGCAAGGGCCAGTTGCCGCCAAGGCCAGTTGTCGCCAGGGCCAGTTGTCGCCAGTGCCAGTTGTCCGAGGTGAGTTGTCGCAGGGCCAAGTGTCTCAGGGCCAGCTGTCGGTACACACAAAACTTTTTATACCATAAAGCACATATTTAACAAGAAATAAATGTGTATTTATTAAAACTAAATATAAAAAATGATAGAACAAAACACAATTAATTATAACTGAGTTTTCAAGGTTTGCTGATCTGGCACTACATAATTGAAAGGATAGAGTATGCCTACCAACTAGGAGAAGATTTCGCGAAATTTTAACCATTCCTAATTTGCACCTCTAGATGGCACGACCCTGACTTCATGTATAGTCTGTTTCAACATAAATGGAATTAAAAGAATTCATAGCAACAAATTACGTTGATATAAAAACGTACAAACTATGCGACGAAACATAATATAGAGATAAGGTTAATTATTTTAATCATTTATGTTGAAATAGACTATAAATAATATGCGGTTACGTCACACGTCAAACCATAGTGTCAAACTGCACCTTGTTGATTTTCGACGCAATTCTCAAGTCAAATCAACAGAAAATCATCCTAGATTCAAATTATAAACTTTGTGACAGAAGTTTCGGCGTAGCAAACGAAAGCTTTTCAATCAATGACGTTTTTTTCTTTTCTGAGTCTCGTTTAATTTTCTTGAAAAATATGCACATGGTTTTTCTTCTCCATTCTGTTGTGGTTGTTTCATGACAGCTCCTATGCCCTGTATACTTGCATCTGTGTAAATATGTATCGGCAAATCTGGATCAAAGATTGATAAAATAGGTTCTAAATAAAGTAGTTTTTTTATTGTCTCAAAGGATTCTTGACATTTCTCTGACCAAATAAATTTTTGTCCCTTTCTCAATAAATTATGTAAAGGATCCAATATAATTGATATATTTGACACATATTTTCCATAAAAATTTATTTTTCCCAAAAACTGGCGGACATTTTTTTGTGTTCTCGGAACAGGAAAATTTTGTATAGCAATTAAATTATTTTTCAATGGCCTAATTCTATTATTTTTAATTATATGTCCTAAATATTTCACCGAGTCTTGTGCGAAGTTACACTTTGAAAATTTCAATCTAAAGCCCTTCCTCAAAATTGCTTCTAATAACAATGATAAGTGCTTAATGTGTTCTGGAAATGTTTTAGAAAAAATCAGAATATCATCTATATAATTTACGGTGAAATCTGATAGTTTATTTTTCCTTATAATGCTACTTAAAATTCTGTGAAAAATAGCTGAAGACGTTTTTAATCCGAAGGGTAAGCAGGTCCAATGAAAGTGCCCTTCTTGAGTAACAAATGCTGTTTTTTGCTTGTCTTCAATTTTCAAGGGAATTGACCAGAACGCTGAGTTTATATCCAGTGTTGAAAAAAACTTACAATCTCTCGTTTTAACCATTAAATCCTCGATCAATGGGAAGGGTTGTGACTGAGGAACTACAATTTTATTTAAATCGCGAAAGTCTATACATAATCTGGATATTTTTTCTTCTTCTTTTAGGCTTCTATACAAAGTATAGCAAGAAGCCTTATGATCTGACTCCGTGTCCGTCTGTCTGTCCGTCCGTCTGTCTGTCCGTCCGTCTGTCTGTCCGTCCGTCTGTCTGTCCGTCCGTCTGTCCGCATAATTCAAAAACATACAGAGCGTTTCAAATCGTGTTGGAAATACTCTGTGTGTATAGAGGTCTAAGAACTGGGTAGCCAGTGCGCTACTTTTAGGCTTCTATACAAGGTATATAAAGAAGCCTTATGGTCTGGCTTCGTGTCCGTCCGCATGTTTCAGAGCCAATCATAACGTTGATCAACTGATACGTTGTTATATTGTAAATACTTCGTCTATATAGTATTGCGTTAATCTATTAATCCGTTGTTTCGATTCGCTAATGCAATTTATAAATACGCAAATGTTCGAAAGAAATTTACTACGTTAAAGATATTTTCAACGGGGTCTCCCTATATAAACTACTTGTTAGGCTACTATACAAAGTATAGCAAGAACCCTTATGATCTGGCTCCGCGTCTGTCCGTCCGTCTGTCCGCATAATTCAAATCTAATCAGAACCTTCGAAATTGTGATTGTAAACACATCGTGTACCTATATATACTTAAATAAAATTTGTTTTAAATTTAATATCGACTTTCTAGCCACGTTCTGTAAAAATTTTTTTTGGAACTCGGAACTTAAAATGCTATTTTTTGTTTTTATGTGAAAAAATTATTTTTTATTTATTTTAACCATAGCAGTGGCTTGATGTGATTAGTGAAGTTAAGTTGTAAATAAAAGAGAAAGGAGAGGATTGGTCCACCTCAAAAAATGGACCGTCCATTACAGAGAAGTAAAGTTTCGAATGGAATTTAAAAGTTTGATTATTATTACTTATATAGTAAATGGTAATTACCAACCGCAAAAAATTTAATTGGTGCAGTTGATCTGATTATGTGATATTACATTATATGGCGACCTCCAAGAATATTCAATATTTACTTAGAGTATGTCTTGGGACAGTGGAGAAGAAGCTGGGGTTAGACATATAATTCACCAAGTTTAGGAAGTTGATCGTATCGATGTCAAAAATATTCGCAAAAAGAATTTAATTCCAATTTGCATTATTATTATATAGTATTTTAGTTGGCAATGATCACCAACTTAAAAAAAACAGATTATCCGTTAATTTAGGGCTCTATACAAAGTATACACCGAGAAAAAAAAATTAAGTAGGAATTTGTCTTGCAACAATTTGAAATAATTTCTCTTCACAGAGAAAAAATTGTTTTGATTTGAAGTATTTTTTTACTTCAAATTGAAGTGCAAATTCGTCTCGCATCAATTTGATGTCAATTTTACAAGAAGTGAAGTAAATTTGACAACAATTAATGTAATAATTATTTCAAATTGTTGCATAACAAATTCCTACATAATTTTTTTCTCAGTGTGTGTAGAAGCGATATAATCAAAGTATAGAATCTTATCAACGTATCATCGGATTAGCGGATCAACGTATCAGCGGATCAACGTATCAGCGGATCAACGTATCAACGTATCAGCGGATCAACGTATCAGCGGATTAAAAGTTATATAAGTGAACGTCGATAAAACAAACGGTATAATTATTAAATCTTCAAGCTTATTACTTATTATGGTGAGGATTACCTATCACCTGTCACTCCGAATGAGTTGAAACTTTGCAATCGCAAAGAGGAAGGTTCATATAGGCCCCTACAACAAAAAAATTCTGAGAAAGTATTATCAAAATTTTGAGAAAAATCGATTTGAAAAGTACGAAAAAGTAGCATGATCGTGCCTCACAACCGGTCGATGCCACTAGCTTCGCCCGGCCGGCGCGCATTTTGTTGACGGTACGTGCACTGGGATATACTCTTACACTTAGAAAATTTCGCACCGGCAGATGCAGCTCGACGCTCCTACATGTAACATCGATTATTTTTTGTTTTTACGCGATTTTTAGGGGGTGAAACGTAATAGAGTATACTGCACCATACCGCAACTATACTTTTTAATGCTATTTCGAGGGTCTCTCACATCCCGGTTGCATAGATCCCGGTGTTCTTGATCGGTGGCGCCTTCTCGTATGTTTAGCCTAGTAACCAGAGTCAAATCCGTTCCGTAGGGGTAGGATTTGACGATGGATTACCCTCCTTTTCGAATGCACACCCCTAAAATTCGAAGGCAAAGAAAAATTTAATTTTTTCACTTTTTCGGCAATAACCGCCTTATTTTCCATTTTTTCGCGAATATTTATACTAATATCTACTAAGCACACCCCCCCTACCCGAATTTCAAAGAAAAATTAAAATCGGAGCAAAAAAATTTCACTCGATTTGAAGGGACCGGTAACCCGATAGTGGTCTCGGCCGGGGTCACGATTTTACTTTCCCATACTTTTCAAATCGATTTTTCTCAAAATTTTGATAATACTTTCTCAGAATTTTTTTGTTGTAGGGGCCTATGTAAACCTTCCTCTTTGCGATTGCAAAGTTTCAACTCATTCGGAGTGACAGGTGATAGGTAATTATCCCCCTTATTATTTATATAATATAAAGTAAATAACACACAAAAAAAACGGATCAACATAACAACGGATCAAAGTATCAACGTATAAGGTTTATAACAGGTAGTAACTTATATAACCAATTTTCTCGCCCTTACCCATAATACACCTAAACATTTACCAACCGTAAAAATCGTCATAGTCCTCAAGATTTGCGTGGAAATCGTCATTATACGCTCAGCTGTCATACCGCATAGACCGCTTGGACAAAAGTGTGCTCATCATTATAATTTCGCTACAGCTATTTTGTATTTATTATAAAGTAGGTTATTATAAATGATCGAGAGTCGACTGTATAAGGTTCATACAGGTACTAACTTATATAACCAATTTTGGCGCCATTACCCATAATGCACCTAAACATTTACCAACCGTAAAAATCGTCATAGTCCTCGAGATTTGCGAGGAAATCGTCATTATACGCTCAGCTGTCATACCGCATAGACCGCTTGGACAAAAGTGTGCTCATCGATATAATTTCGCTACAGCTATTTTGTTTTTGTTATAAAGTAGGTTATTATAAATTATCGAGAGTCGACTGTATAAGGTTCATACAGGTACTAACTTATATTTATAACCAATTTTGGCGCCATTACCCGTAATGCACCTAAACATTTACCAACCGTAAAAATCGTCATAGTCCTCAAGATTTGCGAGGAAATCGTCATTATACGCTCAGCTGTCATACCGCATAGACCGCTTGGACAAAAGTGTGCTCATCGATATAATTTCGCTACAGCTATTTTGTTTTTATTATAAAGTAGGTTATTATAAATTATCGAGAGTCGACTGTATAAGGTTCATACAGGTACTAACTTATATAACCAATTTTGGCGCCATTACCCATAATGCACCTAAACATTTACCAACCGTAAAAATCGTCATAGTCCTCAAGATTCGCGAGGAAATCGTCATTATACGCTCAGCTGTCATACCGCATAGACCGCTTGGACAAAAGTGTGCTCATCGATATAATTTCGCTACAGCTATTTTGTTTTTATTATAAAGTAGGTAAAACAACACAATTTCATAATGCCTAGAAAGCAGTTGACACCTGAAGAGCGAAAAGCAGCAGCTGCCCGTCGACGCCAGAAGGACGCTATCAGGAAACATACCATTAGACAAGATCCTTCGTTTCGTTTACAGGAACAAGTTCGCGACTCCGAAAGCCATCGTCAAGCCCGTCAAGATCCTTCGTTTCGTTTGCAGGAACAAGTTCACAACACCGAAGGCCATCGTCAAGCTCGACAAGATCCTTCGTTTCGTTTACAGGAACAAGTTCACAACACAGAAAGCCATCGTCAAGCTCGTCAAGATCCTTTGTTTCGTTTACAGGAACAAGTTCGCGACACTGAAAACCATCGTCAAGCCCGTCAAGATCCTTCGTTTCGTTTGCAGGAACAAGTTTGCGACACCGAAAGCCATCGTCAAGCCCGTCAAGATCCTTTGTTTCGTTTGCAGGAACAAGTTCACAACACCGAAGGCCATCGTCAAGCTCGACAAGATCCTTCGTTTCGTTTACAGGAACAAGTTCACAACACAGAAAGCCATCGTCAAGCTCGTCAAGATCCTTTGTTTCGTTTACAGGAACAAGTTCGCGACACTGAAAACCATCGTCAAGCCCGTCAAGATCCTTCGTTTCGTTTACAGGAACAAGTTCACAACACCGAAAGCCATCGTCAAGCTCGTCTTGATGAAGACGTGCGCATCCACGAACATAATCTCCGTAGAATTCGCGAGCAAGGCCCATGGCAAGATGAAATAAATCGATTTGAAGCTGAAATTCGCAAAGGCTGCACTCACGTATGTCATTCATGTGGGGGACTCTTTTTTCACTACTCCATTAAAACTCACAGCATGACCGAACTCCTTTTAGCTGGAAAGCAGCAATCCTTCATCGACTCAGTAATTATAGTTCCACCCACTTCAGACCTCGCTGAATTTTGCTCAACTTGTCACAGAACTATCCAACAAAACCGGATTCCACGTCTCTGTCTCTCCAACGATCTGCAGTTTCCCTATGTTCCACAAAGTGTAAAGAATCTGACACGTTTGGAAGCCCGTTTGGTCTCAGCTCGACATGTGTTTCAGTCCATTTGGGCTATATATGGAATGCATGGACAGATGAGAACAAAAGGACGAATTATTAACGTCCCAGTCTCCATAGACAATACCATTCAATCCCTTCCGAGACTCCCGAATCAGGACGATGTTTTACACATCCGACTCGCCCGTCAAATTGAAGTTCCGAGAAATTATACAGCTGGTAACATTCGTCCGGCTTGCGTGATGGATGCCGCTAAAATTCTTACCCGATCTCCGCTTTACCGTGAATACGGAATCACTCTTTCAAGCAATTGGACCGAGATATGTCAGCATCAAATTGATGTGGCATTACACGAAAACCCAGAAGAAATTGCGATGGATGTTCAAGAGGAAGAGGAAGTCGATGACGTAAATCCTGGCAGAGGAGAGACTTTAATTACTAGTGATGAGGGAATCCGGATGGCTCCAGCGGAAGGAAACCAACCAATATCTATTCTATATGATCCTGACTCGTATTTTCTTACGTTTCCTCAAATATTTGCCGGGCACCGAATGAAGCCATCCGATAGTAATGGTAAATTACTAAGCCGCTCCGAATTTGTCAAATCAATGGCGCGTAACAGTGATCGCCGTGCCGTTGAAAATGTCGAGTTCTTACTGTTTTTGGCCAAATCGCTCGAAATTCAGAGAATTTCTGATAATCGCAAGGTGTACCTTCGTAAACGAAGACGCAATGGAGAGTTAATCCGAGTCACTGCGGAACAAATTAGTCATTCTAATTTTGTGGATGGGTTAGTTAATGATGATAATGCTTTTAAGGTTTTACAAGGAGTACGAAACTCATGTCATCACTGGCATCAAGAAGGCCTTAAAGTCCGAAGGATGGTCAGTCAGTTCAATTTGCCTCATCTCTTCATCACTATTAGTGCCGCTGAGCTAAAATGGAACGAGTTGATTGTGATTCTCAAGCATATTCTTGACAAAATTACAATTTCTGAAGAAGAAGCACAAAATATGTCAAAGAATGACAAACAATTACTTATTCAGCGCGATCCCGTGACTTGCGCTCGTTATTTTGAACATCGCACTTCTGCTCTTTTCAAGACCTGGAAAAACTCTCAAGGCCCATTTGGAAACCGATCCATTAGGCATTCCTATCATCGCATTGAGTTCCAACATCGAGGAAGTCCACACGTCCATATGATCTTGTGGATTGATGGCGCACCAAACTTTGATGCTTCTAACTCATCTTCTACTCAAGATGTTTGCCGGTTTGTTGACGAAATTATAACTTGTTCCACGAACTGGCCTGAATAATTATGATCCCATTCACCAGCTTTTGTGTTTTCAAACTCATCGACACACCCACACATGTAGAAAGAAAAGCCACAAAGGAGTCAAATGTCGGTTTGGAATTCCATTTTTCCCAATGGACGTAACCATTATTCTCCATCCATTCGAGGAGCAACAGGAGGAAATTGAGATTTTCCAACGCGATTACAAAAAGATTCGTGACTATCTTGATACGAATGAACTGCCACTTTCTTCAGATATTACATTTGCGGGGTTTCTACAAGATTTATCCATGACACGAAATCGTTACATTTCTGCTATTCAAAGCTCCTTGAAAAAGCCTAAAATCGTCATTCGGAGGCGGCCGTGTGAGACTTACATAAATCCATATAGTGAGAAAATCCTGAGACTCCAGAAATCTAACATGGATATTCAGTTTATTTTAGACGCCTATGCTTGTTGCTGTTACATCATTGACTACATTAACAAGAGTGATCGTGGAACTAGCGACCTCTTGCGTAAGGTTCTTGAAGATGTCAGAAGCGGTAACAAGTCTTTGGCTCAACGTCTTCAGGCTCTTGGTGCGGCTCATCACATGAACAGTGAACTCTCTGCTCAAGAGGCTGCTTACAACGTGCTTCAGATTCCAATGAGCCGATGCACAGAGGCATGCATTTTTATACCAACAGGTCCAGCCGATCAACGAACCAGAATGATTAAAACTAATATTCAGTTAGAAAATCTCAGTCCGGACTCTGAAGATGTCTTTGTAGACGGACTTTTACAACGATATAGTTCACGACCAGAAGCATTATCTAACCTTAATCTTGCACAATTTTCAGCTTGGTATGATTTTTCATTAAAACGAGGAAGTACACAGATGGCCCAAGAAAACGATGATATTGTAGAAACTGAAGACTTACAAAGTATCGATAAATATTTTCCGCTAAAGAATGGCAAACCTGGATACGTTTGGAAGCGAACATTTCCAAAAATTATTCGCCACGTCCGCTACAACAAGCATAAAGATCGTCACAACTTTTTCCGCGAACAAGTGATGCTCTATCTTCCTTGGAGGGATGAGGAAACCGAAATTATAAATCAAGATTGCGAGAAGATAGCGACTGATAATATAGAAGCAATTTCTGCCAATCGTCGCGAATTTAATGCCTTTCAAGAAGATATTCTGGATGTCGCTATGGATAGCGCATTGAGTGAGGATCGTCAATCTGACGATGACAAATCTGATAGCATACCGGAAGAGATTCAGGAGGAATTCGAATTAATCGACCCCGTTGCTGCTGGTGCCATTGACTTTGGTGGTGACGTGATACGCCCAATGTCTGAAAAGTTTACGCTTCCTAATCGAATTCCCAATAAAGAGTTTGAAGAATTATTCGCATCGCTAAATACTCAACAACGGGATTTTGTAA
This sequence comes from Podabrus alpinus, assembly GCA_932274525.1. Lineage (NCBI taxonomy): Eukaryota > Metazoa > Arthropoda > Insecta > Coleoptera > Cantharidae > Podabrus > Podabrus alpinus. The sequence goes on along the minus strand of OW026457.1, from coordinate 56,678,587 downwards.
CTCACCTGCTTGATCACTTCAAAAGGTCTCCCGATATCCCCATCTACACCTACTTAAAGGGAGGTGCCGGTGTAGGAAAGTCTCATGTAATTAGAACTCTATACCAAGCATTAATTAGAGTGTTCAATGCTAAAGTTAATTCGAATCCTGATAAACCTTCTGTCCTTCTGACGGCTCCTACCGGATTAGCGGCATTTAATATCTTCGGACTCACAATTCACAACGCATTCCAACTTCCCGTGAACCAAAAAGAAGCTAGCAAGCTCTCAGACAGCGTCTCTAATACAATGGCCACTCTCTATTCAGAACTTCGTGTTCTTATCATAGACGAGATTAGTATGGTTGGTCAACATATTTTGGAAATGATCGACAAACGATTGAGAGACCTATGTGACGGATGTAAACCTTTCGGTGGTATATCGGTCATAGCCGTTGGCGACTTCAGGCAGCTGCCACCTGTTATGGCAACATCCCTTTTGGCTGGAACAATGTCGAATTCGATTTCGTCGCTTTTCAACAAACCCTTATGGCACATGTTTACTGTTCATGAACTGACCACAATTATGAGACAACGCGATGATGCAGATTTTGCTCTTGCATTAAACAATATGGCGTCAGGGACGATGACTGATGATGATTTGAAACTGTTCAAATCCCGTGAGTTTCCAACTACGCCTGAAGAAATAGTAAGCCGACGCCCTATTCATCTTTTTTACACGAATGAAGCAGTTGATGCCCACAATAGTTTTGCGTTATCCTGTTTGCCAGGAAATCAAGCCATCTCAACCGCCAAGGATTCCCTTTCTGCTTACACGAGCGAGGCATCCAAAGTTGCACTCCTCAACTGGATAGCATCTGCACCTCTATCTAAGACACAGGGACTTCACACAAGCCTCTTTCTCAAAGAAGGTGGACGTTATATCATGACAGTGAATGTAGACACAAGTGACGGTTTGGTTAACGGTGTGGGATGCATTCTGAAAAGAATTGACTTTGGTATTAGTACTTTGGATGCATCTAGGCAAAAGCCTCTCCGTCTCTGGGTGAAGTTTGAAAATTCCCGAAGTGGACAGAAGCTTCGTTTGCGCAATATTAACCTCAGTCAGCAACTTCAAATTGATTCGGAATGGACTCCCATCTCACCATGTACGGTCGTCATCCAGCCACGATCGAATTCGGCCACAAAGGTAACAAGGACGCAATTCCCACTTAATGCAGCTGAAGCTCAAACTATACATAAATCCCAAGGATCCACATACGAGCTCGTTGTTGTCCATTTTACTCCTGGAATCAAGCGTGCTCTTCTGTATGTCGCATGTTCACGAGCAACAAAAGCATCAGGATTATTTCTTATTGGAATCATTAAAAAGACAAAAATGCCGCAAGAGAATGATCCGATATCTATTGAATTCAAACGACACCAGGAGATGAAGCTAATGCCTTCATTTGAACATTTGCGCATTAGGAATGATAGCAACAGACAAATACAAGTCATCTTTCACAATGTCCAGTCACTTCCTGCTCATTATAGTCTCTATGCATCGGATGAGGTCTATAAGAGTTCGGATATCATCCTTATGGCGGAGACATGGACGCTCTCAAGTGACAATTTTCCGCTAGGAGATCATCTTCTTGCTGCATCAGTAGATAGTAACGATGTCCGTCGACCGATTGGTGTACGTGTGTATTGTTGTCCGTCTGTTCATGAATGTATTATAGACACCAATTCCGAAATAGAATACGACTCACGAGGTTCCTGCAGTGTTTCTTCTATTGTCTTCTCTAACATCCGAATAATTGTCGTTTACAAGTCACCAGGGTTTAATTGTAACACAATGATCTCTTTAATAAAAAAGCAGATGTCTTGCTTATACTTAGTACCACGTACTCTGGTTACTGGAGATTTCAATGAGGATTTCAGCAAGGAAGAAAGTAATGGCCTACAACATGCACTTAGAGAACTAGGACTCCAAATTCGGTCGCCAGCGATACCCACTACGCGGAATGGCACGCAAATTGATGCGATTTTTTCCAACTTTGAAGTGTCAGCTACCGGAATCTACACATCGATTTCCTCTTACCATGAGCCGCTTTGGGCCAGAATTAATATAAAGTAATTTGCGACAGACATCTTCGGACGTGGAATGGATGTTGTTGGTATAAACACCATCATCAATTACTATATGCCATCCGATGCACATAGTTATTTACATAGTGTTGCTCGTGCAAGTCGTTTTGACTCTGTGGGAAGAGCTATCACGTTTGTCTTCAGCGATGAAGTGCCAAATTATCGAACAAAGTTCAAACGCGGTTCCAAGTGAAAATTCAAATTTTCGATCTAACCTATCTATCTTTTAATCAAATATATATTTTGATTGTAAATATTTCTATTCAAACTTATTTCTATTCATTACCTTATCCGGGAGGATAAGGTAAAGGGGTGTAGGGGTTATGCTGCAGAGGTAGTACTTAGTACCGGGACGGTCACATCGAGCGTGATAACGAGAGATGGTCCTTGGTAACTGGTCCTTGCAGGATACCCAACTCTCACTTATGGCTCCACGTGCCACACCCTGGGAACTGCGTTGATCAGCAGGCGAAACTAAGTGAGGGGAGCCAGATATGGCAATAACCGAATGTGGTTGCCGGTATAAACAACTGCATTAATTTTATTGCCAATAGCTTCGGATGCATGAACAAGCAAATATAGGGCACTTTCCTGTCCTTGGATAGAGAAATCATTCCTAAACGCGGACGAACCAAGCAATATGGCGAACGGCATAGAATGAAGATGGAAACGGAAAACTTTCTTCTTCACTTCGCGGTGTAGGCGTTATTGCTTGTTTTTATTAAACGTGTGCATTCCATTTAGTCAAGTTTTATTTTTTTAAGTTCAATTTTTGTCTCGAGAAAGGCAACTAGGTAACGAAAGCCCTATTGGGGCATGGCGCCCACAAGGTAATAATTATTGTGCAAGGAAAGGTTCCGTTTAAGTACTCACGAATCTCTTAGGAGAACCCCGTCTCTCCGACGCGAGGTAATTCTCAAGGGTTAGCCGATACGTACCGTCCATCTACGATCATAAAAAGCGGCAGGTGAAGCCGAAGACTCCATTTTAGGCTTCTATACAAAGTATAACAAGAAGCCTTATGATCTGGCTCCGTGTCCGTCTGTCCGTCCGCATAATTCAAAATCATACAGAGCGTTTCAAATCGTGTTGGAAATACTCTGTGTGTATAGAGGTCTAAGAACTGGGTAGCCAGTGCGCTACTTTTAGGCTTCTATACAAGGTATAGAAAGAAGCCTTATGGTCTGGCTTCGTGTCCGTCCGCATGTTTCAGAGCCAATCATAACGTTGATCAACTGATACGTTGTTATATTTTAAATACTTCGTCTATATAGTATTGCGTTAATCTGTTAATCCGTTGCTTCGATTCGCTAATGCAATTTATAAATACGCAAATGTTCGAAAGAAATTTACTAAGTTAAAGATATTTTCGAAGAGGTCTCCCTATATAAACTACTTGTTTTACTTTGATGTGAAAAAATAATTTTTTATTGATGTGGTTAGTGAAGTTAAGTTATAAATAAAAGAGAAAGGAGAGGATTGGTCCACCTCAAAAAAAGGACCATACATTACAGAGAAGTAAAATTTCTAATAGAATGGAAAAGTTTGATTGTTATTAATTATATAGTAAATGATAATTACCAATCGCAAAAAATTTAATTGGTGCAGATTATCTGATTTTGTGATGTTACATTATATGGCGATCAAAAATAGCCAGATAATAACAACTTTCCACACCAGAAAGGTAGCTGTATAGAAGCCTAAGAACTGCCGCTAAAGCGAGTTCCACCTTGTTTTAAAAGCCAGTGTTACCGGAGCAGCAAAAGGGCTATATGACTCTTCGATTAGATTTTTTTGTAATAATTTCGATATTTGTTGTTCTATCTCTCGTTTATCTTCAATAGTGCACCTGTATGGCCTTTTACTACAATACTTATCCATTAATAAATCAATACGTGCCTCATAACCTTTTACAGTGCCTATATCATATTTATCCTTAGCAAAAATTGATTTATATCTGTGTATTAATTCATCTATTTCAGCCTGTTGCTGACAGTTTAGATGATTTACTGAAATATCAAAATTAGCCACTTCTACATGTTCATTAAAGTTTATCCTATATTCATCACTCATTTCATCTCCAGTCTTCCATAGAACATCAACCTTTTAGGCTTCTATACAAAGTATAACAAGAAGCCTTATTTATTAACATTTTGAATATTTTGGTTTTCTTCAACTTTTTTACCTGAAAAGTCAGGAATTATTTCATTAATTATTGAATCTATTTCCTTTTTATTGTCTTCCTTTGTGAAGTTGTGAGTTCTCTGTGTGACTTCCAAATTTTCATTTTGATTCAAGTGAAAACCACCTATGCAATCCAATCCAATTAAAACAAGGTGGAACTCGCTTTAGCGGCAGTTCTTAGGCTTCTATACAGCTACCTTTCTGGTGTGGAAAGTTGTTATTATCTGGTTATTTTTGGTCGCCATATAATGTAACATCACATAATCAGATAATCTGCACTAATTATTTATTATTTTATTTTAACAACAGCAGTGGCTTGATGTGGATAGTGAAGTTAAGTTGTAAATAAAAGAGAAGGAAGAGGATGGATCCACCTCAAAAAATGGACCGGAAATTACGCGAATTTCGAAAGCGAAAGCAAATTGCCAACATGACCCCTTCGCAAATATTACATCGTTCACGTAGTCATGCAATTCGCCGACAAAATCCACGAAGTAAAAACGCAGCTGTTCTTGAAGTAGGTAACGTTGTAGAACCAAATGTCGACGTTCATAACGGTAGTTTTACACTACCAGAAAAGTACACTACCACAACTACCAGAAAAGTAGTTGTATTTTATTTTACTTTGATGTGAAAAAATAATTTTTTAATGATGTGGTTAGTGAAGTTAAGTTGTAAATAAAAGAGAAAGGAGAGGATTGGTCCACCTCAAAAAAAGGACCAAACATTACAGAGAAGTAAAGTTTCGAATAGAATGGAAAAGTTTGATTGTTATTACTTATATAGTAAATGATAATTACCAACCGCAAAAAATTTAATTGGTGCAGATTATCTGATTATGTGATGTTACATTATATGGCGATCAAAACTAACCAGATAATAACAACTTTCCACACCAGAAAGGTAGCTGTATAGAAGCCTAAGAACTGCCGCTAAAGCGAGTTCCACCTTGTTTCTTTATTACAGTCTTGAAAATGACCCCGATAGAGGGTCGCAACTAGTCGATTCAAAACGTAGTCTTTCTTTAACACGTCCCCTAATATCCAATATCCTAGTAAATCATATCCTTGGAACAATAGCTTATCTTCACTTTATTCTGGCCGTTAATCCCTGCGGCAGTTAGACCAGTAAGCCACGTATCAAAGAATAATTGAATCAACGGACAATCGTATCATGGTATAATCGTATCAACGGATCATCGTATCAACGGATCATCGTATCATCGTATCATCGTATCATCGTATCATCGTATCAACGTATCATCAGATCAATTTGCTTATATAGGACATCGCCCTATGAGTATAGTAGATGTAACAGTTTGGCTAATTTTTCGCGCGTTAAGTAAAAGTAAATTATTAACAATGGCAATAATCGAAAACAAATCTGCTTTCAAAACTGTAAAGAATGTGCAATTTGGCATTTTTAGTCCGGAAGATATTCGTAGCATGTCTGTCGTCCCAGAAGGTATAAATCATGTAGAAATTATGGAAGGAAGTCTTCCAAAAGTGGGCGGCCTGATGGATCCGAGGATGGGAGCGTTTGACAGCACTTTACCATGTCAAACATGCGAAGGCGACCGGGACCCGTGCCCCGGTCACTTTGGTCACATCGAATTGGCCAAACCGATCTTTCACGTTGGCATGATTAAAGATGTCATGAAAGTTTTACGCTGCGTCTGCTTTAATTGCAGTAAATTGTTGGTGACCCCAAAAAAACAAAACCACTTCGAACACGCTCAGAAGATAACTGCAGACGATTCCAAGAAACGCTTAGAACTAGTGTACGGTTTGTGCAAAGAACAAACAATATGTCACGCGGATGGTGGATGTGGAAATCATCTACCTGTAATTAGAAAATCGGGTCTCGATTTGACGGCCGAATGGAAGGAATCCGACGGAAAGGTTCCACAAGAAAAAAAGTATTTGTTGGCGGAAGAAGTGCTGCATATCTTTAGACAAATTAGCGACGCAGATTGCAGCGCCCTGTAAATGGATCCGAAATACTCACGACCCGAGTGGATAATCGTGACGGTTTTACCGGTTGTTCCTCCTTCCGCGAGACCCGCAGCTTTCATGGGCGATTCGCCGAAGAAACGTCAAGACGATTTGACAAATAAATTGGCCCTAATCATAAATATACCTTGTGTAGAAGCCTAAAAGTAGCGCACTGGCTACCCAGTTCTTAGACCTCTATACACACAGAGTATATCCAACACGATTTGAAACGCTCTGTATGATTTTGAATTATGCGGACAGACGGACGGACAGACGGACAGACGGACGGACAGACGGACAGACGGACAGACACGGAGCTAGATCATAAGGCTTCTTGTTATACTTTGTATAGAAGCCTAAAATCGTAATCAAAACCCTCCTCATCTATCACAATAACATTAACATTTTTTTCAATATCAAAAATCTTAATTTTTAAAGTTACCAATCCTCTAGTTTTTTTCACGCCATTAATCGTTTTCAAATTTTGAATTTTTTGATCAGTAATTGGTTTATTTTTTAAGTATAATAATCTTGAATTTATTAAAGATACATTTGAACCTGAATCATAAACTCCCAAAATTTCCAATGTATCATTTAACAACAGTTTAATTTTGATTATTGGCGGAACTATTAGTTTTTTGGATTCATTTCATTAAATTCTGCTTCCAATGTAGAACTATTAACGTTTTTTATTTGATTTATTTTTGGCCTCTCGTTATTTTTGTTTTTAAACCAACATAAGGATTCAGGATGGTACCGACTACCTTTATTTTCTTTTTCACAAATTTTGCATGGTTTGTATCTTCCATTTTCTTCTTTAATTTTATTTTCAAACCTTGCAAATATCTTCTTTTCAGAATTATTTTTATTAACTAAATGTTCCAAACCTCCAATGTTATTAAACAAATCCTTAGTTTCCTTTAAGCTATTTCTATCAATCCTATCAGTTATAAAATTTGGCATCCCTGTAGCAATGAGATCAATTAGAGTGGACTTATCTATCGACTTATTTGTTTCTAATAAAAGTCTTTCCTTTTTTAAAGCGTATTCTAATAATGAGCCCTGTATATATCTGAATGACATTGCATACCTGATTGACGTCCAACCCTTGTTTGCGTAAGTTTCACAAAAGTTGTTTCTCCATGTTAACCATTCTGACCTTGTTGTATGTTTTATGAGCATGGAACTGTACCAGTCAAGACATGATTCTTCCAGAAACAACCTAAGGACCTCAATTTTTTTTATATCCTCTTCTATTCCCAAACGATTGCATTCGCTTTCAAAAGTGTTCATCCATTGGGGTACGTTTGAGATTTTCCTTGTGAATTTTTCTATAACAAATGCCTCTGACAACTTTCTCATACTATGGTGTCCAGGAGTATCATTTTTTTTTTTTAGTAAAACTTTCCAGTATTCTAGTTAATATCTGTTCCGAGATTCCAGCGGTAGGAGCCTCCTGATGCTGTATTGTTGGTGTAATCTCCTCTAGCAAATAACCCTTAAACTGCATATTTCCATCTTCATCCATATAATAACTTTTTATTTCTTCTGTCAGCGAAATCCATACATGTCTTCTGTCGTGCCTCTTTTGTAATGTAGCTTTTACTTTTTTATAGGTTATAGTTTTTGTGATTGCTTCATGCAGTTTTACCAGTTGGAATTGTTCTGGAATGATGTAAGTCTGTTCACTGTTTGCAGTAATTGAGGTCACACAAATTGCATTCGTCTTTGGATCATCCACAGCTTTTACTACGAATTCAAATCTTAATCTATCCATTCTTCCTCCAAGAATAGTTGCAAAAAAAAATGTCGTTTTATAATGTGTCCTTTTTTACTGACACAAGCTCACGTGTATATGGAAATAAAACTAAAAATTGTTTCTCTAAAAAAAAGAGTAAATTTTATTAGTAACACAAATTACAACATTAAAGGTAAAACAAAATCTTACCTAAAAAAAGAGAAACGACATTTAAAAGCTAATATTTCCTAATGTTAATAATAACACTTATCAACTTAACAAACAATCACATCTACTAAATGAGTCGTCTAGATGCAAAACTTACTGTTTGCATATTTTCTAGTTTTGGTAAAATAAAGAAAACTATTTTAGCTATACTATTATGCCGTATTATATTGAGCTTTGGTATACTTAAGTGAGAATACTTGTCTAGAATAACAGTAATAATAACTTGCTTCAAAAATGTCCAAAAATACCAAAAAATTCATTTTTAAAAAGGCAAATAGTGAGTTTTGCATCCAGTTGTTGTAAATGGTGCGTTTTGCCCTCAATTCTATCAAAACAAAATTCATTTTACTAGATAATAATATTTATTATGGTAAAGGAAAAAAACATTTATTCTAAAAAAGTATGAAATACAAAAATAATAGTATAGGTGCAAAGTACCTATCTAATAAAATTAAACTTCCAGGTCTACATATTGCTGGTTCATGCATTTTTCTTCGGCTTAACGGCTGATTGGGATTGGCTGGAAAGTAAATAGTGTGTTTTGCAACTAAATGTCAAAAGCAAAGAGGGAGTTTTGCACCCAACCAAAAATTTCACTTGAGTTTTAAGATAATAAATAGTGACTTTTGCTACAATCTTATATTATACAATGATTCTTTATAAGATTTTGCATCGGATACCGCGTCTAACTCAAATTACGCAAAATTGCAAACAGTGAGTTTTGCATCTAGACGACTCAAATACTAATTAATAATTATATCCAAAATTCAACAAAATGCACATTTTTATATCCTTATTTTGTTATCACCGCTTAAATTTGTACGGACAAGATATGAAATGCCAGATCCGCGGTAAAATTCAAACTAAAAGGGATACACTTTTACATGTATATAAAATGTAAAAACATATAGTGAGAAATTATACAAAAAATGGAAAAATTACAAATAAAAATTATAGAAAAATTGAAAAAATATTGATGATGACGACCGTGCCACAAAGAAGGAAACCTGTTGGAATTCAAATAAAATAAATTAAAATGAAATTAAAACCGGAATTTCTTTGTGGCACGGTAGTCATCATCAATATTTTTCTGTAATTTTTATTTGTAATTATTCTACTTTTTGTATAATTTTACACTATATTGTTTCACTATTCTAACCTTGAAAATAGGCGAATAAAGCCCGAAACGTTAAACAATGCATATACAGTCTTTTATTGACCCCTTTACTTAGCAATTTTTATGTAATATCAACATGGAAGGTGAAAGTCAATAACCGCATTTCGAAAAATTATTTGATGAAAAATGGTTAGAGCTAAACGAATCTGCCCCATTCGCTCTGGTGATAAGAGAAGCACGTGGTGAAAATTTAGTTGCCATGTGGCTTTTCTTTATCTATAATAAATTCATTATCAGTTTCCTTTCTATTACATTCAAAATTTTTGGAATTTCTTGGATTTAATAATTTTTATCATTGTTTATTGTAAAAATATACTGTGAACATTTTTAGTTTTTTTGGAAAGCATGAACACTCAAAAGGCCGTGCAGGCCAGAGTATTTACTGAGAGAAAAAGTGATTCCAAGACATTAGCTTGGCTTCAGAAAACAGTGTGCTATCATTGAGCAGGTGCACCGAGTCTTAAACATCTTAAACATAAAATAAGATTCAAACCGCCACATTCACACTATTCGATCCTGAAATCATACCTCCTTAATCGAATGTTTCAAGTAAGTTTCAGGAGGAATTTCTGACTTCTATTCAATCCAGTCGGGAACTCCTCAGGGTAGAGTTTTGGGTTCAAGATTTATATCTTTTCTTGTCGTCGGATTTACCAACCACCTCCAGGACAGCTATTGCAACATACGCCAATAACACAGCAATCATGGCCTCACACTGCGATCTAATTCAATCCTCAAGAAATCTACAAGCCCCCATTTAAAAATTCAAGAATGGGTAAAGACATGGCGCATCCTAGCAAACGAAACAAAATCTATACAAGTTATGTACACTATGAAGAGAGACACTTTTCCAACAGTGACCTTAAATAGCCAAAAACTACACCAAACCGATATAGTTGGATACTTTCGCATGCACCTCGATCGAAGGTTCACTTGGAAGGAACATACCTGGAAGAAGAGGAAACAGTTGGGACTAAAATTTAGAAATATGCATTGGTCGATTGGACCAAAGTTCTAGTTATTGCTTGAAAATATGGTCCCATTATATAATATATCTTGAGGCCTATTTGGTCATATATGGGATTTAATTGTGGCGCACAGGAAGTATTTCTAATATTGAAATACTCCAGACATTTCAGTCAAGAGTCCTGCGTATTATCGTAAATACTCCTTGGTATGTTCCAAAAGACGCAATTCACGAAGACTTGAAAATCGATAGTGTTATAAGTGAAATCTCAAAATGCAGTAGTGAAAATTATCAGGCCAGACTAAGTGTTCATCTAAATAATTTAGCAGTGAGGTTGCTGGATGAAGGTAGCCATATGCGAAGACTGAAATGATTCAAAATGCTAGATTTAACTAATACATTCAACCAATGAGTGAATAGGAAAAGACAATAAATATTAGTTTTACATTTAATGACACAAAATCATTGTAATGTTAATACATAATATTGATGTTTAGTAAGGGAGAGGAGGGGGTGTCACTGGGTCCTTATTCCTTATCATTACACTACTTTTTTGACAACTCATTTACTACTGAACGTTATAAAAAAACAACTTGCTTGGAGCGATGTTGGTAAAATTTACAATTTTACAATCCTTGAAATGTTCTAACTTTTTTACCTTGGAGTTCAAACGATGGAAATTCTAGCTCATTCGAGCTCAAAAATTTCTCGATGGATTGGTATTAATTTTATTTAATAAAATCACTTATTAAAAAAAGCATTTTCACACCACTTTCCAAAATTTTTATTGAAAACCTTTGAAGCTGAAACAACGGGAATTGAAGCTCATTGGAGCTCAAACGATACCCGATTAACTTCTTCTTCTTCAGGTGCCGTCTCCATCAATGAAGGTTGGCAACAATTCTGGCAAATTCGTTTCGGTTTTGTGCTGTTCTGAGTAGTTCGTGCAAGCCGAGTCCCGTCCAGTCTCTTAGATTTTTAAGCCAGGAACATTGTCTTCGTCCTGGGCCCCTTCGGTCTTCTATTTTGCTTTTCATTATTTGCTTTAACAAGACATCATATCTTTCATGTCGGAGGAGGTGTCCCAAGTATGCAGTCTTTCGTTTTTTAACCATGGCCAGTAGTTCTCTCTCTCTCCCAGCCTGCCGCAGTACCTCTTCATTAGTCACATGATCCACCCAAGATATTCGCAACATTCTTCTGAGGGTCCACATTTCGAATGCCTCTAGTCGGTTCATGGTATGTATTTTTAGCGTCCATGCCTCCATCCCGTATAGAAGAACCGAATGCACATAACATTTTACAAAATCGTATCTTTTTATTTTCAGGTTAAGGCTCCGATCACACAGTAAGTTCTTCATTTTCATAAAGCTTGATCTTGCTGATTCGATTCGCGTTCGTATTTCAGTGTCCGGGTCCACATCTTTTGTTAGCCAGCAGCTGAGGTATCTGTACTTGGATACTTGCTCTATTTGTTTGTTATATATGTTTAGATTAGCTTGTATGTTAGGGGTTCTACTGACAACCATTACTTTCGTTTTTTCGGTGTTTATTTTTAAGCCATGTGAATCTCCTTCTCTTGTTATGGCATCTATTAAGCGTTGGAGTCCCTCAGCACTATCTGCTATCACTGCTGTGTCATCAGCATATCTGAGGTTGTTCAGGACTCTCCCATTGATTTTTATACCGTCCTGTGTGTCTTCTGTTGCTCTCTGGAAGATGTGCTCTGAGTAAATATTAAACAGGAGCGGGGACAATACACAACCCTGTCTTACGCCTCTTTTAATTGGTATTTCTCTTGTAAGGCCACTGTCGAGTCTTACTGAAGCCACTTGTTCTTTATATAGGTTCACTATTACTTGAATGTCGTTTTCGTCCAAACCCTTCGTCGCTAATATCTTCATCAAGTCTTGGTGCTTGACATTGTCAAATGCTTTTGCATAATCTATAAAGCATATATAAACATCTTTCCTTTGATCTCGGCATTTCTGCAGAAGGACAGAAAGCCCAAACAGAACCTCTCGTGTTCCCAGTCCTCGCCTAAATCCAACCTGTTCGTCGCTTATATCTATTTCGCATTTCAAGATTATTCTATTGTGTATTATTTTTAGAAATGCTTTTAAAACCTGACTCATTAAGCTTATTAACCGAAATTGGTCACATTTGTTGGCGTTCCTCTTCTTTGGGATGGGAATAACGGTAAACTCGAACCAATCTTTGGGCATTTTGCCAGATTTATATATTGCGTTGAAGAGCTTTACCAATAGTGATGTGTTATCTTCGCTAATCATTTTAACCATTTCAGGGTATATCTCGTCTGGTCCAGCAGCTTTTCCAATTTTTGTTAGTTCAATTGCTCTTCGTACTTCACATGCTATAATGTCTGGTCCTGTTTCTCCTTTTGCTCCCTTTAATTGTATGAGTGTTTCAACGCTGAATAATTTCTTGGTATATCTAGTCCATTCTGCCTCTTCTTCTACCAAATCGGTTATAACTTTGTGGTCCTCGGATAGCAGTCTTGTTGATAGGCGCGCTCTGTGTGTTCCTGTAACTTCCCTTATCTTTTTGTGCATGTTGAACAGATCATGTCTCTTCTGAAATTCTTCTATTTCTTGGCATTCCTCTCTCAACCATTCTTCCTTTGCAGTTCTGATTGTGCGTCTTATTGTTGTTTTGATTTCTCGGTATTTAGCGTGATCTCGACCATTATACGTCCTTCGCAAATCTCGTCTGTCATCCACTTCTTATTGCTTTGTTTATGAGTCTTCTTTAAATCTTGTTCTTGTATTGTGTTGATGGTATTTTTCACTTTTCCCATATTCTATTGACTGTGGTTTCACTTATTGTTAATGTCTCTTCATTCAGTCTTATATTGTCCAACTCCTTGTTAAGAGTCTGATATATTTGTGTGTGTTTATTGGGATCCTTCAGTAGCGTCATATCTGGGCGTCTTTCGGCTCTTCTCCGTAGCCTTTTGAGTCTGTACCTTAGGCGTGCTATCAGGGGATTATGGTCTGATTCCACATCTGCTCCGGTATATGCCTTCACAGCTCTTACACCATTTCTGTATCTTCTGTCTATCAAAATGAAGTCTATCTGGTTCCTCACCACGTGATCTGGTGTGTCTTGTGGCGACTTCCAGGTGTATAGTCGTCTTATTGGTAGTTTAAACCAAGTATTTGTAATCAGAAGCTTTTCTTCTTGGCAAAATTGTATTAAGGTGTCTCCCCTTTCGTTTCTATCTCCCAGACCATATTCTACCACTATTTCCCCTGACCTCTCCGCATAGGCGTGCGCAGGGTCTTGGAATTGGGGGTGCCAAACCTTCCGGGGGGTTTGGAGGAAAAGGGGGAAAAGGGGGGCCGGGGAGGGCCGGGGGGGGGGGGAAGGGGAGGAAAAAGGGAAAAGGCCCCCCCCGGAAAATTTTTGAAATTTTGGAACCAAAATGACGAGTTTTAACGGTTTTCAAGATATATTAAAAAAACATCAGAAAACCCTAAAATCACCCGATGATTAGCTAAAATCACCCGAAGATAGTTTCAGCCACATATTGTTATTTATTATGTATATTTTAATGTGAAACTGTTTCCAATAAATTAAACTAATTCTTTGTAGACTAGGTATTCAAGGGTCAATCATCAAACATTATTTAACCAACATAACATACATTTTGTTGGTGTACTTTATATTCTAAAACAACATAATTAAAAACAGATGGAAGATACAAGCATGGATCAATTGTTAGAAAAGCTAAGTTATTCAAGAGCTACAAAATAATACACAGTTGAAAAAAATATACAAGAGCTACATATTGTAGTGCCTGGTGTACTTGAGAAGTCCACGAGAACACACACAATAGCTTTCGGTCACCTACCTTAATTCGACTCTACTTCTCAGGATAAATACGTCGGGATCTGACTCTAACAACGACACTTTAGTATACGAGCTTAGGAATTGACAAATTCTCGATACGAACAAAAACAAAACACGATTGGATTCAGTTAACAAGTTTTTTAATAATCTAACAAACTTTAACATTCAATCAACGCAACTCAAAACAATTTTTATAATACTACAATTCTACGCACTAAAATAATTGATATAAGCTAACCTGCTATTTCGCACAGTGCGCACAATCTTGGTTCTTCGCTCTTGTCTTCTTCCAATCTCTATTTTTCTCCCAATCTGGACTCCACAATCCACGCTCGTTCTGATATGATCGTTCCACTATTCCAACAATTTCTTTCACTAGACCTGATATATTTTATCAGGGTCTCACGTACGTTACCCGTACCGTAGGGATTTTCGATCAACAATATTCTTTGTTGCCGATCACACCCGACTTCCACTATTTCAGGGAAGTTAAATCGCCTGGGAAAATTATTCTCCCTTGTAGCACCACTTTATAACTCGCCAATATAATTCTATTTCAATTATATTTAAATTGAAAAGCAATTATTCAAACGACTGCTTCTTGCAGTAACTTTCATGCGACTATCCTGTTCAGGAATCACGATGCTACTCCTTTATTTATCATTCGTAACTCTCGTTACCATTTCCGTTTTGTTTTCAAACCGGAGCTTCATATTATTTCCGGTTTGTTTACATATGTCCGCCGGTTATCTGCACCTTTGATTTTCGCATGTTGTATATTATAACGTTTACATAAAATATACAACACGAACAAACTTAAAATTACTTAACGACAAAAAAAACACATGTCAACAATGTGTTTGAACTCACCGTTTCCAATCGTTGTTCGCTCCTTGTTGGTTACAACATATTCTCAATGTGGATAGAGCGTATCACAACAATATATTGTAATGAACGGTTTCTATTAAAAGTGCCACACGTTGGGCTGTCAAAAAGTGCTATGTAGCCTCGGAGCTTTACTAGGGCTGCACGTTTTAATATTAATGTCTTGTACAGGTGTACGTAAATGTACCCCGTCAATAGAAATGTATGCAAATTTTTATTGATAAATACAAATAAAAGAAATTTATACCTCGGCTTAACAATTTCGGTGAGCACAGACCTACCTTTTCTCAAGTTGGGTTCCTTCCTTGACCAAATCGTGAAGCTGAAATAGAATAGTATGGTCTTCGGAATGATATCACAAAAATTATGCGCCGTTTTAGAATGCAATGGTGAATTTTATTATATAAAATGTAATTATTTTTAAATAAATCGTGAACATCAATTAAATAAATCCTTAATATTACCCCAAAACTATAAATGCTATGTCGACGCCACGCGGTAGAAATTTTTATAAGTCCGCACTAATTTTTGTTAAAATGAAAGTTGTTTGGCTTTACCTTTAAAAATCTGGTTCTTTTCTGGTTACCAAGATGAATGACCATGAAACCCAGTATCAATTTCTTATCGATGATGGTGTACAGTCGCATAAATACGAGTGGATGCCTTTTCCAACACGTGTAAATTCGTATATCGTTATTTGTGAAAATATCGTCGATCCTTCAATATTTTTGATCCAAAACACTTGTAACACACGTAAGTTAAATTTACTTTTTAATTTTTATACCTTTTATTCGGTTTGAATCGAAATTTTTACTAATAAATTAATTTCTTGTAGGACGCTTAAATTTCACCACGCCATTCATCGAATTAATTCAACAACCACCTTCTTCCAAATGTTTTACCATCGTTACCTGTGTTTTTCCAAGGCAAATGTGATTTTACTCTAATCGCCGATATACATCAATTTTCTTGACGTTATAATTTGCAGGTTCGGCTCAAGCCCAAAGTGATTTGTAAAATTTTAATAAAGTTTTTATGTTTCAGATTAAATTAAAGTTCTTGCATCTCCTGTGATCTTCCAGTAAACTTTTGAAGAAAATGTCTTTCCCATTTGTGATACATTGACTTGCGAGACACTCCGATACGTGTAAAGATTATTCTTATTTTAGTTTTACGTTTTAACACATTTTTATAAACTAACATTGAACAATTATTTTGATTTCAAATTACATTTCTTATTATTAATTAATTTAATTTATAATACTAACAACATTTTTATTAACAGAATTAAATCGTTGCATTTTTGAATTTATTTTGTTATTTCGTTCCGTGACCCTTTCTTCATATAAATTTATGACGTTAAACTAAATTTTTGGTTTCAGATAAAACTTTTACATTCGAACAAATAAGTCATGTGCTCTCTTTATTAATAAACAAATTTTTAAATCGTGACGTTATCATTTCTATTGACGTGGTGGTCAGTGTCGGACATTGCAATATATACACGTCTTACAATCTCATCCGCCTATTGAAAGGCACCATTGACTTGAACTCATTAATGATTGATTCAGTACTGACTCTATCTGCCAGTTCGTGTTCTAAGAACGGGATCATTAAGTGTTCCAGGCGATCCTGCAACATTGTGGTTCTAAGCTTGCTTTTCAAAACTGTTAGTTTTGAAAAGCTCCTTTCACTTGTACAACTAGTGACTGGCATTGTGGCAAACTTAGCCATTATAGTCATAAAGCTATCGTAGGTAGCACCTCTTTGAAACTGTCCCAACCAGTCAAGCCACCCAGGCACAGTTTTGGGGGGAAAGTTAGAGTCTGTATCACCACCTTTTCTACTCTTCAACAGTTTGAACTCCGCTTCCAGCTCAGACACATCCACTCCGAATTGATCTGCTAAAATTCGAAAATCACTGGTTTCACACTTGTTACTCTTGTTAGAGCCCAAATTCAGTCCCATCAGTTTCCCTACGGCAGATATCACACTTTTTGTTTCTTGACTGAATCTGGAATTAAGTCCTTGAACTAAACTGTCCAAAACAGGATAAAACGTGAAGATCCTCAACTCCTCTTCTTTGCTCTCTACATAAAAAGCTGAATCAGCTCGTGAGCCAGGCGTGTCTTCTAAAATAACTGACACTTTCCTCTTCTTGGGTGCAGGAATTTCAATTTCAACTTTATCACACATTTCCTTTGTTTTTGTGAATATCTCTTCAAACACTTCATCGTCGTTCCTCATTTCAATCAAAGCAATGGCTAAACCCTCAATATCATGCATTGCTTGACAAAGGTCAGTGTTGCCAACCCGCCAGCCGCCGCTGAGTAAAAAATTCCCGCGGTGCGCGTGCGGTGCGCGTGCGGTGTCTGCGCCAGTTCTTTGCCTGCTCATAACTGGAATAAACAAAAAAAGTCTCGACCTAATGGGGGTGCCGTGGCACCCCTGGCACCCCCCGTGCGCACGCCTATGCCTCTCCGCACCGACCTTCGCATTAAAGTCTCCCATAATGACAGTTATCTCGCTTTTGTTGGTGCGGGCCCTGAGTTCTTTTATATCGGCATAGAATTTGTTTACTTCAGCCTGTGGTTTATCTGCCGTGGGGGCATATACTTGTATTATGTTGATGTTTTTTGGCTTTGCTTTAAGTTGTAGCAGTGCCATTCTATCCGAGTATGGGACAAAGTTTAGTACCCCTTTATCAACCTCCCTATCTGTGATGAATCCTACTCCGTTGGGGTGATTTGGTAAGTCATTACCCGAATAGTAAACCGTTGACTCGTCTACTTTGGCTCTTCCAGCTCCTGGCCATCTCATTTCGCTAATCCCCATTACTTCAATGTGTAATCGTTGCATTTCTCTAATCGCATTGTTCGATTTTCCTGCCGCATACATGCTCCTCACATTCCATGTTCCGATTTTTATGTCTGTTTCATTTGTTTCCACTTTCGGGTGGTTCCTCCTCGCGGCTATTCTTCGCACCCCCTGGCCATTTAAGGCCTGCCACGGACTAGGGGCCATTGTATGTGTTTGCATTGCCATAATTGTTTGTCTTGAGAAAATGTAGTGCAGTAGTTTCTCCTTGCTTTTCGCACCGCAGTACTATGGCCGGATGTGCCGATTCGGCATCGCCCATAGGTGTATGTGATTTGAGCCTTTCCAGGAGTAACTTTCCTGAAGCCTCAACCCAGTACTGAAAGAACTGCTGCCTTCTCTCAGGGTTCGCCATATCTGACTACTCTCACCTAGTTTACCCTGTAGGTCAATACAGTTGCCCGGGGTGTGGCACGGGGAGCCATAGGTGATAGATGGGTACAACACGAGGGCCAGTTCTTTGGACCATCTCCCGTCATTTGACGCTTGATGTGACCGTCCGTAGAGAAAGGTGCTACCTCTGTGTCATGACCCCAACACCCCCGATCCCAAACATCCCGATTAACACGAATTCTAAACAAAAATTTGCGATGGTGGAACTTTCGTTTCTACAGCTCCCCCAAATTTTTCGCGAATAACTTCGCAATGCGTGAGGATCAAACAATTTGATTGAAATCTCTTTAGAGCTCAAACAGTAATTTCATTAAAATATTCGCGATTGAGGGGGGGGGGCGAAATGTACCTTACGTAATAAATAACAAAAGAGAAGATATTTTATCATAAAAGTTAAAACAAATAAAAGTATTTAAGTTTATTATAAAAAACAGTCAAAAATACATGAACCAATAAATTATTCATTTGAGACATGTTGTAAAAGTTCAAAGTTATGTACAGTTACAAAATTTAAATTTTAAAATATTCAGAAGAGTTTTGCAAGCTTTGTTTACATCTTGACAAAAGTTACATATTTATGTAAACGTTATCCTCTTCTTCATAAGCAGAAGATTTATGACAAATCTTTGTAATCTTTGTAAGTAATCTTTGATTATTTTATAATTATGATCATTTTATATGATTTTACGAATTGCAGATCACATGATTCAAACCATAATTTTTTGTGTAGTAATATTTATATTATTTTAATAATTTTTCTTTGTAGGTATCTTTTGGATCGACATCTCCAATGCTCAGCGACAGAACAAAATATCCTTTATTTTTTCGAACTATTGCACCCGATTCGTCTCACAACGCTGCAAAAATATCATTTATCAAACATTTTGGTTGGAATACCGTTGCTACACTCAGTTTAAGCCATCAACCATATATACTATCTTTAAATAATTTTATTAATGATTTGGAGCTTGAAAATATTTCTTGTATAGCCTCAGTGACATTTTCATTAGATAATTATAAAGAACAACTTCGGATCTTAAAGGTAATTTATGATAATATTGGGTAAGCAATAAGAACTTTTTCATCATTTCAGGATCTGGACACCAGGATTATCATTGGAAGTTTTTCAGCAGTAATTGCTCCAAAAATATTTTGCGAGGTAGATGAAAATTTCAAGTACATTAGTTTGACTATGTTCTTATTTATTCACGTTCTTGAGCAGGTCTACCATTTAGAAATGTATGGTAAAGACTACGTTTGGATTCTTCAGGATCAAACAATAACATGGTGGAAAGATTCACAAGAATGTAATTCAAAATTTTTGCAAGAAGCAGTGGAAGGATTAATCGTAGTATCCGATTATAACTTTTTAACAAATAATCAAACAGCAATATCAGGATTGGTAATGAATTACTGAACTATTAAAACAGTGATTAATTTTTGATTGTATAAGGGTATTTCAGCAGACAAATGAAGCATTTGAGGAGCAATTAAATTCTTTAAATGTTAGCAATTCAAAGAATGCACCTCAATCTTATGATGCAATTTGGTCTATGGCTTTAACGTTACAAAAAGCAATTTCATGTAAATATTCTGGTTATTTAAAAAGTTTTAATTATAAAGAAACAAATTTGATTAAAAAATTTGTTAAAGAAATGAATACACTTAACTTTATTGGAATTTCGGTAAGCAACTCAAATTTTAATTAAAATTTTAATTAATTGTAAAGAAAATAAAGTGCATAATTTTCACCTTATCCCTGTGTATGTACGAGTATAACAAAATGCGAAACAAAAAAAGAATTAGTAGGTACCATGTTGTTATATCTTTAGAAAATGTCCATAACAATGGCAATATTATTATTTAATACAATACTACAATAATGAATAATAATATAATGCAGACATACAAATCCAATTTGTAACATATATATATTACGTAATTGAATCTATTTGCCTATGTAATTTTAAAAACGATATTCCACCAATCCTCGCTAATCGGAGCAATGTGCAATGGAAGGAAAATTAGATTTTATATCCATGAAAGAAAAACGTGTGAACATAATTTGCAATAGAAAATTTCTATTTAAAGAGATATGGCCATTTGGGTAAAATTATACTTTAATAGATTATTGGTATATTAGTTAACAATTTATTATGTCGATGTTGTTCAAAATAACTGAATCAATACTTCAACTTGAACGTCCGGATCAACATCAGCGACAAGTTTAACTTCTTTAACTTTAAGATCTGTTTAATAATGCTATCTTGATCATATAAATTTCTTATTGCCACCTTTTACGACAGAAACTCAACAGGTCAACCCTAATTTCATAAAAATGAAAATATTTTACAGATCGGATCTATAGTTTAATTTGTTTTATTGAATACTTCTTGAATTTTTTTATTTGTAGAAAGTTAGGAGTAATTGTTGGCTAAAGAAAGTGGAGTGTCAAGTACAAATAAAATGAACATTTCCGACATATCCTTTATTTGAGTTTAACCGAAGAGTTAAGGCATGGGAGGCCGCAAGAACCATTTGTGCCGTTTACGGAGAGAACTCCATCCTGGAAAGTACTGCACGAAAATGGTTTCCTCGTTTCAAAAAGGGGCGATTTTGATATTAATAATTTCCCACGTTCAGGGAGACCATCCAGCTTTGATGAAGACCGATTAAATTCTTCAATTCGTGATGATCAACGTCAATCAACTCGGGAATTGGGCAATATGATGAATTTTGACCAATCAACTATCGTACTAAATCGAACAAACTATCGAACTAAAGTTCAAAAGTTGGGTGTTTGGGTACTATACTTTTGAGCGAAAGCAACAAAAATCAGCTTGTTACCATTTGTACTTCTTTGCTTGCTCGTCATCGTTTAGCTTGTCAACGACATCGGCCGTTTTTGTCCCAAATTGTTACTGGTGACGAAAAATGGTACCTTTACATCAACATCAAGAACAGAAAGGAATGGCTGGGCCCTAACAAACAAGCCAATCCTCTTGCAAAAGCTTGTGCCCATCCACGCAAGGTAATGTTGTGCATCTGGTGGGATAACGAAGGCGTCATCTACTATGAATTGCTTTCGAGGAATGTAGCCATCAGTTCTGTGGTTTATTGTCAACAACAGCGTCGCATGCAGGCTGCAATTCAAGAAAACCTACCGGCAAGACGGCATCAAGTGGTTTTGCAACATAATAATGCCCGTCCGCATACTGTTAGCATTACAAAAGCAGCTTTTCAAGACCGCGGTTGGGAGGTTATTCCACATCCGCCCTATTTTTCTAATCTTGCTCCATCAGATTTTCATCTCTTCCGCTTTCTATCCAACAATCTCCGAGGAATCTCGTTTAATAACAACATTGCTCTTGAAAACTGGCTCGACGATTTCTTCACCTCCAAACCACTGGATTTCTTCAGACGTGGAATCTAAAAACTGCCAGAACTTTGGGAGGCAATCATAAACAATGTAGAAGAATACATTATTGATTAGTTTATGTATTTTTTATACTTAAAAAATTAAATTTTAAATTAAAAAAAAACGCTATGAAGTTATGAATCAACCCGATATTATAATATGATAGAACTAAATTGGAACTTGAGATACTATCTTAATATCTCAGCCGACATTCTTCCTCAAAGGTTCTGAAGGTAATAAGGCCGACTAGCTCTTATGTCCATCGTCGATAGCGTGGGAACTCGTAGATTTTCTTACTCTGGTGGTTCTCTGGTAACTAATTGTGAAGATAGATTAACGCCGATGTTGATGCAGTGTGCTGAGGGAAATTAACTAAACACATAAAAAGGAAAAAAAGTAGTTTTCTTACAGCATTAAAATTAATAGCAAACGTTAGGTTTCACACACTTAAACTCTGTAGTCTGCAACACAACAGCAACCTGCTGACCTCATATATTATGACAAACAGGGTAGTAAAATCACACCCACCCCCATCGACTGAGTAATGTTTGGCTTTGTTAAGGCTTCGGGTTGAATGGCGTGGTCCAAGGTCCACCCATCAACTGCATCTAGCACTAGTAAAGAGCGAAATACGAGACTTTTCACATCCGCCATTGAGCGAACGTCCCTGGTTTGTAGTGCCTGCTTTTGTTGATGGGGAGTTATAATCAGGTGGTGAGACCGAGGGCCGCCTAATGGCTGCGGTTACACCTGATATTGTCAGTACTGTGCCTCAGTCTGAGAGTGAGACACAAAAGGAGAAAATACAATGGGCCCGAATTCCCTTCTTCGATAAAAGAAAGAAATATGGAATAATTATCCAACACCAACTACATAAATATGAGTGGCATTGTTTAAATTTTTTGGCGTAACTGCTGAATAACATACCGGAATAATTATGTAAAGTTATTGTAAATACTTATTTTATAATTTGATAAGCTATGTATTATCCCATAATTTTTATTTACGTTATAATTAACCATTATTATAATATCTTCCACTTGAATTTTTTAGGGACCAGTACAATTTAAAGGAGCTGATCGAATAGGAAATTCAGCATTTAAGCAAATACAAAGTAACCTAACCTGTCTTATTAATTAAAATAATAAAGCAAATTGTTTTAGATGGAAACTTGCTCAATATTGCAATATATCACGCACAATCAAATTTTTTAAATTTTAATTGTCATGACTGCATAAAAATTAACTGGCAAGGTGACCAAATACCAATAGCGCAAAGAATACTAAAATTTCGATTGATTGGTATTCCAAAAATGGCTTTCATCATCGTTTCTTGTTTTTCAGCAATTGGAATAGCAATTTCTTTATTATTTCTTTACTTTAATTTACATTTTAGAAGATTACAAACCGTTAAACTTTCAAGTCCTCGACTCAACAATATTGTGGTGCTTGGATGTATCTTGGTATACTTGGCTGTTATATCTTTGGGGTTAGATCATGATTCATTTTTCTTGAAACAAAAGTTTTCTCATTTGTGTACAGTAAGATCAAATTTTAAGACTTATATATTTTCATAATATGTATTTTTTAGATACGGGTATATCTTCTTAGTGCTGGATTTTCTCTTACATTTGGTTCGATTTTTGCAAAAACTTATCGAGTGCATAGAATATTTACGTACAGCGGAACAAGCTTGGTGAAAGACAAGTTACTGAAAGATAAGCAGCTAATTGGTTTGGTTTTTGTGTTACTACTAATAGATGGATTAATGTTACTATTGTGGGCATTAATAGATCCGATGGAGAGAAAATTGAGAAATCTACCTATTGAAATAAGCCTCGAAGATCGTGGTATTGTATACCAACCTCAGGTAATCAAAATGGTCTGAAAAAATTAAAAACTAATGAAACTTTTTAGTTGGAGGTGTGCCGTTCCAAAAATACAACAGGCTGGTTTATAGCAATATACAGTTACAAAGGTATTTTATTAATTACCGGTGTTTATATGGCATGGGAAACACGTAACGTAAAAATTCCATCCCTTAATGACTCAAAATATATTGGAATATGTGTATACAGTGTAGTAGCAAGTGCAGTGGTTGTGGTTGTTACAAATTTTGTATTATATTATACTACTTTAAGTTATTTGATAACAGCTATAAGTATCCTTATATCAACCACAATCACATTAGTTCAACTATTTCTTCCAAAATTTAAACTAGCTTTTGGAAGGCACCAGAATGACGACACTGTAATACAAAGCATGGGATTAAAATTGGAATATAACACCAGAAGATTAATGTTTGAAGATAATCGAGAATTGCTGTACAGACTAGAAGTGCAAAACAAAGTATACAAATCTGAGATAGAAGTACTTGATAAAGAAATTACCCGATTGGAAAGTCTACTTTGTCGATCTTCTTCGTTAACTCGACCAATAAATGTAACGACGGAACCATTTTCAATTAGCAATGATATCATGACTTCCTATCACAACATGAGGGCGTCGTGGCCGTCAATACCAATGTCTGAAAATTCTAAAAAGTTTTTTTCAGACCAAAAGTTGCACAGTAAAAAGTATCCCAATGAAAATTATTATGAAAAATCGAAAATATTTTCAAAATTGAGAAAGTTTTTTGGCAGTATTCCTTCTGTGTGGACATCAACATTTTCTACACATCAAGATTCCTTTCGCAGTAAAATAGTGACTGAAGAATTCCTTACTATTAAACCAAATTCGAACCCCGAATTTACTATTACAGACTCTCTTTTAAGTACCGACACTGGAATTGTTAGGGCTAATTCGGCTGTTAATGCATTATATTAAATAGTGTGAAAAAAGCAATAATGTTTACGATTTTCAAATAGGTATTAAGTAGTTTAAATGGAGTGGAGTTATTTTTAAAGAAACTTAAAATAGGTGTAATTTAATGAAATGTTTGCCTATTATAGTAAAAGTGTAATAATAATAATTACATGACGTTGACGAAAAACGTACATTAGGAATTGAAATTTTTTAATATAGTTTATTCATAATCAGTTGCTGGAACTTTTAGAAAATTGACCGGTTAATATGGTCAAGTGGTCAACACTTAAATTTGACAGAAGCACATTGTTATCACTGCCGACCTAGTAAAACTATTTGATCAGAAACACAATAAATAATGAAGTTCAATAGATTTTTATTTATTTTCCAATTGATCTTTAAAACTAACTGATTGTGAATAAAATAGTATACATACTTGTATGCTTCGCAACTCGATCATTGTTCTAATGAAGTTTTTTCCACCTCGCATGTAATACATACACTAATTAATTTTTCTGTTACTTCTGTGAAAATGATTATTTTCCTTTGAAAATTTCTACCAATCCCACTTTTTGAATTTCTACTAACGACAAGCAATAAGTGAGTAATATCTTACAACTGAATAC
This sequence comes from Podabrus alpinus, assembly GCA_932274525.1. Classification (NCBI taxonomy): domain Eukaryota; kingdom Metazoa; phylum Arthropoda; class Insecta; order Coleoptera; family Cantharidae; genus Podabrus; species Podabrus alpinus. Next base: position 56,653,295 of record OW026457.1, on the reverse strand, counting down.
TCATACATTGTTAAAGTAAAAAATTTCATACTGACAGGTAATGAGAAAAATTCAACTTTTAATTTTTTCCTCGATAATTAATTATTATAACGGATTAAGTAGAATGGTTTTGAAAGTTTCAGAGGGAAATAGTCATAAAATATATTATTCGGTATATAACTACTGAATAATTGATTATTTAGAGGTTTTTATATTATGATTAGTATTTCAAAATTATGATATATAAAAAATACAGGGTGTTTTTGATAGGTAATATTTGCATTATTAGATTAAATATAATAAAAATATTGTAGTTACCTAAGTCTGGGGTTATAAAATGTAGGAAACAAGTAGGATTCAAAATTTGGATTTATTTACACATAACACTCGAAGGTTGTAATGTAATTTTTCCAATAAAAAAATTAAAAACTGAAATTTCTGTTTTTAAATGTTAATTTTAATAAATCAATAAATTATCAAGAAAACCGTATATTTTTATTTAAAAGTATGTTATGTTATAGTTTATTAGAAGGTATTTATATGATATTGTAATGGGTAAAGTAACTTGTAGAGTAATTTTTTCGAATATTTGAAGGATTATTACAGATCTTCCACGAGTAGGTAATTAGGAATGTTATACTATTATAATATGTATGTAGTACTTATATCCTTTTTGTACAAAAATCAAAATGTCATAGAAATAATAGTTAAAATTTTTAATTTCAAATAAGTTTTTGAAGTGATTATTTTATTATGTAGAACAAATCATTGTTTAAAATTAATATTTTCTATATTAAGTTTATTAAATAATTTTTAATTAATGAGATACTACTGATATAACATTGAGTGATAACTTGTTGAGAATATTTACATTTTGTATTTAATTTTTTTAATTACAAAGATAATGAAATGTAACTTACCTACATGCAATACTTTTTAAATATAAATTGCGAAGACGTCGTTCCGCTGCCCTTCTTGGGGCTTATCAAGCAACCGCAATATTTAAAAAAGCAAAGAATAATTCTGAAGTCACGAAGAATAAATAAATAAAAGATAATATTGCTTAATTCTTGCATAATTGCAGCCTTTTTGGTTTTTGATCATCAACAGTATCATATGTATAATATTATGTTTTAACAAATTTAATCCTACTTTCCTAATTCAACAAAAGGGATTGTTTCATATAATATTTAGTACCAATTTGTTATTTCCAGTATAATATTTATTAATTTTCTACGTACTAAACAAGAATTTTGTAGTATAATGGCAGTTAATCAATGATTTAAAATCAACTTTTGAATACTTTACAAAAGTATTATATATTTGTATAAATAGAGTCCTACTTATTTCCGCAGCAGAGTCCTATTTTATCATTAATATTAATAATATTATACCGAAACTTGCATTAAAATTTTCCACTTTAGAGTTTAACTTGATGTAGCTCAAACAAACGGCATGGATTTGCCAAATGAAAATAATTTATTAAACATGAATACAACAAAGAAAATGCAAACTTATACTAGAAAAAGAGACGGTGATCAGCTTAAACAGTTAAGTGCATTGCTGCTAATGCGGAATGCCCGGTTCGACTCCGGGCTCAGTAAAAACTTTATTCTGACCGTCTCCCCTCGGAAGGCAATGGCAAACCACCGAGGTGTAATATGCTTAGAACAGCCTCTCTGGAGATGAAGTGTATACACTTCCCGCGGTTCGGAGCCCGCGTTAAACAAGTAGGTCCCCTATGTGTGTGATAGTACTACAAATGCACAACACATACATAGGAGAGAGGTCGCCAACATCCGGTAACGGATAGGCACGCGAAGAAGAAGATACTAGAAAATGAAATCAAAAATTTAACAAATAAATATCTTAAAATTACGCAAATCGGAGTTTTATTTTTTATACGTGTTGTTGTTAGTTATTTGAACCGTTCACTTTTGTCACGAAAAAGTTAAATAAGTTTGTATTACCAAACACAGGTGTCGCCGTTATTTTTCTTAAAATCTTTGTAAACATCAAGTCATCTACGCTCGGTGCCGAATCTCGAATTTTCTTAAGAATCACCTCGTGGAATTCGTGTTGGTGCTCCAATATCCTTTTACTGCAAATCTTGGTTCCAATCGCTTATAATCACTTCACAAATTATTCGAGGTAAGTGCCTTTACTTTTATCAAATCTAATCTCGTTATACTTGATGCAAATTTTTGCAAAATCATGTAATTCTTTTTCTTTTTCAATTATACACACATTGAGTTGGATTTTTAATCCAGTTTATCACTTTTCTACGGATAGGACAAAAACACTTCCGTCTCGCGTCGCACTAGCGTGTCGAACCTTATTTATTTTTATAATTACCCGTTTCCAGGGTTTCTGACGATTTTTCATTTTACAATATTACTTGGATAATTTCTTTTTTTAATGTAAGTTTCTCGCACCTCTGATAATGCTTATCATTTTTTAAATGTCATTTAATTATTTTAAATTTTTATTCCAGCGTCGCTATACCAACCCGCTGTAGACTGTTCACACGTAACCCGTTCTAGCTTCGGATGACCTAACGTTGCATTTCGTCGTCACACCGATCTAACAACAACCATGTAATCTCATAGTTTTTCTACCGCACTTACTTAAATTAACCTAGTTTTAACAATTCTAAATTACTACTTTATAACATTAAACAATTTTTCTGTAAATATTATTAATTTGTGGTACCCATCATTTTTACTCATATCATTGGTGAATTCCTTCACTCCTCACCTGTTTTTGATTATATGACTTCATTAGAGTCTTTTGATCTACCTGCAGGAACCTTCCTTCGTTGCTAAGGAGTCCTCATGCAATTAATGATAAATCGAGTGCTGTTTTATGAATGTTGTGTTAATTCGTTGTGTTTTAGGTGTCCCGATGTCCTATAAATAAGTAGGGTGAAAATATCATTGCAGTATCTTTTACTAAGCCTTCTTATCTCCTCTTTAATTGTTGCAATGATCAATTGTTCGTAAATTAATTTTTTATGGTAGTATATGGGGCAATTAGCAATATTTTCAGCACTTTATTTGGGTAGATTTGTAGTTTTGTAACAAGCTCTTAAAGACCTTAAACGTGAAGAGGTGCTACAACTTCTACAGGATCTGACAGCCACAATAAATACGGAATATTCACTGTCGAAAATCACAAGGAATATTACAAGACCACAAGCACATATTTATCGTCGCTATCAAAATGTAAAGGCGTATCTCATTTTTTGTATTTTTTGTCAAAAATGAGTTATATATGCCATTACTTACTGGATAATGATCTCCGTGATGTGACGAAAAGGCACATCTCGATTATGCACCGTTTGCATTTTATAGTCAAAATAAGTTCCAGGCCGATCTCAAATAAACGCTAAAAAGTAACATTAATAATAAAGCCAATCACAGTTTGAAATATTAGAAATGATTATCAATATTGTTAGCAATAACTGTGTAAAAAGAAATACGATATATTCAATAGTATTTTAGTTATGAAGAAAATAAGAACGGTAATACTTTTCTTTATTTCGCTCTCTTGTAAAGTGAGGAAAATCGAGATACGCCTTTACGTTTTGATAGCGACGATATATCACCCATCAAGACAACTTCAATCAACATCTAAGAAATGTGTTCCTGCCCCTAACTAGAAAATGCAACACAAACAAGAGGTTCATATCCACCAACTCCTGAACGCACCATACCAAATGACCTTACAAATTGGAAAAATTAAGATAAAATAAGTACTCCAAGATATTTATCACGACATTTCCCCCCAAAAATCACCTGGTTTTGATCTCATCACAGGCAAAATACTTCAACAACTGCCAGACCCCGGTTTAAGAACGATAACCATATTCTTCAACGCTTTCCTGAGGTTTGACTATTTTCCTCTACAATGGAAAATCTCACAAATTATTATTGTTCAGAAACCTGGTAAAGATGAGAATACTGTGTCATCGTATAGACCCATCAGCCTACTCCCACTACTTTCTAAGGTGTTTGAGAAAATTTTACTGAAGAAACTCCATTCCATATTTGCTGAACAAGAAATCTTCCCGAATCACTAGTTTGGTTTTCGACGGGGACATTCGCAAAAAATATTATTGGGCATAGGCTGTTATTAGCTAAATATATTAAAGAAAAACAAAAGAAACACAAAAATAGTTTAAATACATATACCTATATTGAAAATCATAAAATCATTTACAAGGAATACATTAGCAATTAGATCAAGGTACAAATAAACTATAAATTTGAAATTTAAAAGTAATGCGCATAAGCTTAAAAATAATTACATATATCGTATAGGCTTACCTCAAGAATTTATCAATAAATAAACAAATGGTTCAATGTGGATCGATATTGTTTAATTCTGCGTTATTACTTTGTAGAAAGTTTGATATTTAAATACGGTAAATCACTAAACTGTATACATGATTCTTAACCGAATTTCGGATTAGAATCCCCACTGGGAAGGAAATCTCGCCTTTATCAATTTTGGGCAAGTGTGATAAAAATTAAACGAGGTCAAAAAATGGGGGATTCTAAGAAATAATATTTTTATTGGGTTTATTAAACGGACCAATATTGAAAAATATTTCTGACGGAAATAGGAACAATTAACTTGTCCTCACAGTTGACAATTATTTTCATGAAATAAGCGACTTTTCTTGGAATGGAAAGATAGAAGAAAATTTTGGTGGGAAGGCAAAGAAAAATTGGTTTAATTTAATTGAAATTCGAAGAAATGTTAGATCATTGACTTGATATTCCCTGAAGTTACATAATCATGGTTAAGGGTCATTCACATCCACGTAACGTACGTTCCGGACATACAATACGTAACGTAAGGAAAGTTGAAATGCATTGTTTCAAATGGCACCATTCACATTCGAAAAAACATGGGAGACGTAACGTAACGTAACAAAAAGTTCGTTCAACTTCAACTTGTACGTTATGTTTTCTGTGTTTGACCAATGGAGATGCTTTCATTTTATTAGGTGTAAGATGCAACTTTTGAATTTGAACTTCGCGCCAACGTCCTCTCCAGAAAACCGCCATCTCTTGAAAACTAACAAAGTTCAAACCTAAAATCACACTTCTTCGACGACACGGAAAATAATTTGGACCACCACGTTGTGAAATACCTACGATCGCCATCTAGTAACCAAACTCTTTCTTCCGGTGTACAAAACATAGTGTCAAAAACAACTGTAACAAAAACAAATGATCGCTCCGAAAGAGAGACGAACCATTAACTTCCAACACAAATAAAACTACCACATTTGGGCAATGTGAATTCTTTTATTATCTTTAATATTCTTGTTTGAGGAATATAACCTGAAGCAATGATTTACCTAAATCATGACCTAATAAATCTGTAGATTTAATTACCCTGAAAGTCGATTTGTTTTAAATCGCTTTATGTTATTTTGATAACTTTTAAATTACTTGTTGGGCTTCAATCCTTTGGATTGTTATAATATTTTCTTCATGTACTAAGTACATTTTAGAAGATTGTGGGAAGCTATGTGTTTTGTTGAAACACTAGCTGTTAATGGAAAAAAATTACCTTTTAAATCTACCTTTACACCACCACCCTTTAATTACAATTTACTACCTAATTTACCAATATAACCAAAACCAGATCTACGTTACTACAACTTAAATAAATACAAGTTTTTGGGGACGGTTTAATGTAAACTTGCTTTATTGTTTGCATTTAAGCATATGTAGTACTAAGTTATTTATCTTCCAGCCTACTCACGGGATTTGGGCCATTCATACAGAGTCGTCGGAAAGCTAAATTGTACTTAATAAATCGAAACCAAAACATTGTATTACCTAAGTCAAAATCTACCATGTATATACAGCTCCACCAAGCTAAGAAGAGCCCTGGAGGGGCGTGTCAGGCGCTGCTAAAATTTAAAATGTACACTCAGATGAAGAAATAAGTGTTGTGACGGTTTTTAGAACCGTCACTTACGTTTCACCCTATACATGTTAATTTTGATTTGTTAAAGTATCGCTAGATTCAGATCCGCGCTTGCGTCTAGTCCAACGGACCGGCGCGAGGCAGTTCATTTTCGAGGGATAGAGGTGTCGAGTCGACATTTTTAATTTTCTACACTACGATAGTTTTTACTGTGAATAGTATTAGTTTTTCCGCTTGAACTTTGTTCAATTAGTGTATTTTCGGTCTCTCGAAACTGCTCGTATTTTACGGATTTGGTAGCAGTAGTGAACAGCTGATTCATGGTTATCTGTTTTGTACACCCACGAGTCGAGTTTAGATTATCACGAAGTAATTTTGTGGATTGGAATACGCTACAGTTTATTATCCAACAAAGTAGCATTCGTTGCTATAGTAAAACTTTGCAAATTACGAAATTTCATTTAAAGAAGTTTTTGTCATTGCGTTCAAGTAATTTGGAACGCATCACCGCTTATCAATTCTACCTGCATTGTTGCAACTTGTACGCAGCCTTTCCTGTTATTTTCGACGGGTTATTCTTTCAACATCGAGGGTCCATCAACATCTGTGTAAATCTCAATATCATCCAATCAGCTGGAATTCTCACCAAGTACCTGGTTTTGGTTCAAATTGGAAGCCACGTTTTGCTACAAAAAGAAGTCGTCCTTGTCACCTTAAAATTTGTAAGACTGATCAGCGCTGGTAAGTCAAACTTGTATTTCTTTCTAATAAAGCAAAACAATAGGTGGTCATTGTTGTTCAGTAAATTTTATTGGGTTACTTGGTGTGACCACATTTTATACCAGCTATTAATTATTTGTTCAATTCAAACGTCCATCTGTTTGAGGATTTCAATACTGTGTGTTATCTGTTTTATCATTGTTATCAGTGTTCAAATATTTTCATTGTTGTAGTTGATAATACAATTATTTTTATTAAACTTGTTACTTATTCAACTGCATTTTTATTTAATGAACGTAAGCATTTCTCAAAAGGCATTGCAGGCAACCAACGACCCGGCCGCTGCGAAGAATAACATAGCTAGCCGTGTAACCGAAAATATAAAGATAAACTATTTCACAATAGTTTATCGTGAATTAGAGTTGATTCTAATCAAAGATCGGTTCAGTGTATTCTAACCTAAAAAGTACTTACTAAATAATATGTTCAATTTACTAAGTAAAATGATTTATTAAATATAACTATAAAGATTTGTTCTGAAAAGAACACAAAATAGAAATAACACGAAATCGAATTACACAAAAAATCACGACAAATGTAAACACACGCAATTATTTGTAACTTTTACAACAGAATGTACTTGAGAAATAACTCAACGTTCATTGGTTCATTCAAATTTTTATCAAATTAGTTGGCATATTTGCCGCGTCCTTTCTAAGCTTGGTGGAGCTGTAAGATTAGTGAACAACCGGTACATTATTTCCTACACCTTGTGAGGGCAAGGAATTCCTAAATTCTTTATAATTGTAAATAATGATTAATTAATTTGAAGCAACACCCTGTATATATGAGACATAAATTAATTTACCCACTGAAAATGAAATCTTTCATTTATAATATAATCTTTAGTTGAAATTAACACTCTTCCGGTATAAAATATGAATTACCCTTCTTTGTAGGTTTTAATAACAGCTTGCATTGATAACGTTCACCGTTAGTGTTTTTTCCAAGAATCATATCTACCGCCTCAACAACCTTGAATCACCCACCTCATAGATTTGAACAAAGAAATGTTTCAAAGAGTTCATGACCCTTAATAATATTACCGATTAATAAATATATTCTATAAATGAAATGATTTATCTTTACCTAATAAGAAGTAATAAGTAAACGTTATTAAATTAATTTTAATCTAAGATATTAAAATAACTTTCAACCAAGTTATGTTTTAATAATTTGAAAAACCCCTAAAATAATATTTAAATCAAATCAATCAACCTCTTTACTATTGCCAAAATATAATATAGAACAATTAACAAATTAATTATAATTTTATATACCTGGATATTAAACACAAAACTGTAAATTAACAAAATAGAATTTATCTAAATTCAACAAACAAACTAGCGTGTTAAAAAGCTAACGAACAAGTGATCTCCTTTTTACCGCTCGTTGTTGAAATCTCCTTGCGTTCCCCCACGATCGTTACCGAAACGATTCTTTTTGAAACTTCAAATATACATGGTGACTAAAATATACTAACTTAAAACAGCGGTAAATTTGAAATTACTTTAATTTCAAAATTGCAATCTTACATATACAATACCCCTTTTACTGTACTTTCAATTTTAAGGTTAAGTCACAAAAATTAATGCTGTCAAACTGTCAACCGACAGCCAATGCAAATACAGGTGCCCGTGCTTTTCGTTTCTATGGAAACATAGTGTAAACATCGTAAACTAAGTGGATGTGAATGGCAAATAAAAAACTACGTTTTCTACGTTACGTATTGTATGTCCGGTACGTACGTTACGTGGATGTGAATGACCCTTTATTGTTTATGATTTACGCCGAATAGTTTCAAAAAAAATATATTTAGAAATTCACTGAAGAGATTCAAATGAAAGAAATCAAAACAAAATTAATTTTAGGAAATCCAAAGAAGATAAAAGTGTATTCGATAAACAATCTTTTAAGACCAGAAACGTAAATTATGACCTCATGCTTTCTTTTAGGTAAACAATAAATAAAAACTAGGAGTTTCAAAACATTTGACATTAAGAATTTAAATTTTCCTTATTTGACTTTTGGCATTGCCAAATTGTTATGGAATGTAACTTTACATTCTTGAATTAAGGCCTTATTTAAACCACATTAATAATTAATAAATTTATTATTATACTCAATAAACAACAATTAAAGTTAAATAATTATTGGTTCCACAGTTTCTCATATTTTTTATTTATGCAGATCAACAGATCGCATTAAAAGTTTAAAAAAATTTTAATTGATAATTTTAAGAAATGGTCTACAATAATTCAGTGCTATTCCCATCACCTTAGTTATAACCAATTGTTGGCAAATTGTTGGCAATTTGACGTATAAATGACATTTGACAGCTACGGGTTATTCAAGATGCACCTTATAGTTAATGTCAATTATTGGCTAAATTACATTTTCACTACCAACTTTTAGTGAAATTCTTAAGTTATGTCAATTAACCTCGAAAATAGCCAATCTTGACAAATTTTGCGAATAAAAACAGCATTTGATAAGTAAGAACTTGGCATTAGCCAATTGGCAGCAGGCAACACCTATACATCACTTGCTGGGATTGACATTAGATATAAAATCAAGTTTTAATCCGTAAAATTGTAAATTATCGCACTAATTTTAAATTTTTAATTTAATTAAATTAAAATTTAATTTTTAATTAAATTAAAATTTAATTTTTGATTAAATTAAAATTTAATTTTTAATTAAACTAAAAAAAAAATTTAAATTACAATAAAAAATTTTAATTGAATTAAAATTAAATAGCATGTAATAACTTCAAGTTGTAATTTTTTTATATCATTGGTTGCTGTTGCAAACAGGGCGATATGAAAGATAGTCAACAGTATTCTCACATTCCGAAAAGCATCAGAGTATAAAATTTTATATTTAGAAAAAGGTGAATTATTTATATAGGTTTGAACATTTTAGGTATTTGCAGCTTCACAGTTTATGGCACAAGGTTCATATCAAAAAGGTGTGGGGCAGTGAAGTTCGGTGAGTCGATGTATCGCAAAGGTTACTGACATTATCGTGGAGCATTTGGGGTACATTATTCATTTTCAGCATAGTTTTTAATCCTTGACTTCATCTTCACTCCTGATATTTCCCATCGAGTGTGGGATATAGAGTAATTTATTTTCATGCTATTTTTAATTATAGAGGAAGAGAACAACGACAATGAGCAAATAGGCGTTGCAGATGATGCTAACGGTCGCACTGTTAGAAATGCAGTTATCCAAAATCATTTTTGATTAATCGTTTATTGTATCAATCACTACATTAAATAAAATTTGTATTTTAGTTTTTCAATTTATTTAGCGACTCTTTTACCATATTCATAGCATCAGCAATTTTTTGTAATAAATTGATAATAAATAAATTTTTTTCTTGAATTTCTTCAAATGTTGGGTCTAAAATTTTACGAAAAATGGAAGATATCAAATTATTATAAGAAACTTACTAAATAAATGTACTTACTCAGTAGAATTGATGTAATGTTTTTGAAACGATGTTTTATAACGTACGTGGGAAATCCTGTTGAGGTATTTTTTTGGTAAATGCAAGCTCAATTATACTAGGGTTAATTTTGAATTAAATTTTGATTCGAAAAACACTTCTGTATTCTGTAATGACGCTGCAAGATGAAAGTTTGGTTATTATTCTAACCAAATTCTAACAGCTGTCAAATTAAAATTATGCGTAATGCTAGTAACATTTCTTTAAATATGAACAAAATGTTGGTAACAAAATATTGAAACCGGAATTGACAACTTAGCCAATTGGCTAAGAACTTGGTAAATAACCAATGTGATGTGAATAGCACTGATTATTTAATTTGTTAAAAGCTTAAATACATCACATTTGCAATGAAATATTTCTGTTCAGAACATATACAAAAAATGTGTAATAGTTTATCATTATTATCATAAATATTTCTACATAGAGTTCAAATATAAATAATGGTTATCAATACTATATTATTTAGATTATTTAGTTTTAAATTTTGGTTTATCTACACCTACAAAAGAATAAAGGAAATAAAAATTATAAATGATCACACGATAAATAAGTAGTGTAACAAGTATCATAAATATCATAACAAAAGTTGCAATATCCAATAAATAGTATTGATACCATGGTATATCGGCACTTGCACTTCTTAAATGTGGAGCTCCATTATGTCGAATTACATATTCTATCCAATATATTGCAGTTTTCAAAGGAGACAACGGTCTATCTTTAAATAATATTGATAGTCGTTTAGAACTGTTATGGTACCTGGTAATATAATAGTATATTATATATCAAGGTTGTGAAGGCCGTCATTATTGCCCTAGCGCCAAGATTATATTCCGAGGTGCTTTGCACCGAGGAATATAAGGCGCGGAGGCAATAATGGTCTTCACAACCGTGGTTTATATACGATTTTTTCCACTACTAGATTTATTACCATTTTTTAAAATTCTTTTTAACAAAAAAATTTTCAAATTTAAAATATTTATTTTAAATGACAGTTTTGTTTTGTTGATTTGACAGTTGTTGACAAATTTAGGTTATTAAATAAAATAAATCGCGGTTCGTCAAATTAACAATGGATGGCGCTGTCACTTGCTGTCACATTTAATTCGATTATAATGAATTTTTAAAATTAAATTAATGTATTAAAAAAGCGTTTTAAATAGTTTAAATACAATTAATTAGCATTTCTTGGTTATTCTAAATCATTTAATAACAACATTTTTCTTTAAAATAGTCGCCAAGTTATCAAAAAATGTCATTTTGTTCATAGGTTAATAATGGAAATATTATTCACCACTAGTTGAAAACGTGTCACTTCTTGATCGACTAACCTAAGTAAAAATGATAGCCTATATGACTAGTAGTGGAAAAAAATAATTTATATCAAATTAAAACTTAACTAGTTAACCCATATTTTGAACACAATCGAAATTCTTACTCCAGAAATATTAAAGGGAAGGATCTCGGGTAGTGGAGTTTATATTCAAGAAAACTATTTAACTAGTTAAATACAGAATTAATCAAAATAAATTATTGTATTTAGTAAGTTTTCAATAATGTTTGTTACTATCTTCAGAGGTTTACTATATTATAAATTAAGTAGTTAATTTTTAAAGTTTAATTAAAGACAAAATTACTATTTAGAAAATAATTACTTCTCATTTGTTAATAGTTCGGTAATCAAATATAACATTCTACTTTTAGATATGTTTTCGTAGTTTATTACTCTTGCAACGCCTTTCTCTTCCAGAGCTCTTAAATTTAATTTTTGATCACCAAAAATGGGAATTCCTAAAATTGGTACTCCACAATATGCCGCTTCGTGGCTTCCTAAACGGCCACCATGGCTAATAAATAATTTAACATTGGCATGACCTAAAAGTTCAAAGATATTGAGCAAGTTTTACTCCAAAACCGAACTTCACTGGTTATATTAATTTACTTACATAATATTTGAATTTGTGGAACCCACGATTCAAGGTAAACATTGCTAGGAATTATAATATCTCTTGAAAGTAACTCTCTTTTAAATTTCCATATAACCTTATACGGTAGTTGCTTAAAAGTTTCAAAAAGTTCTTCCAATATAATTTTGCTAAATGTTTCTGATGTTACTAATGTCCCCATATTGAAATATATTATACCTTTATATGGAAGTTCAACATTCAGCAAATTCCTGTGGTGCTAAAATTTAGGATGGAGTTTGAAAATCTCTGAATACGTACAACTTAATTACATACCTCTGAGAGAGTCTTGGAAGTATCGATATGCACTCCACCTACTTCTATAAAATTTGGAACTGTCGGTGTAGGATAGTTAACACTAAAATGAGTATTACTTAATATTAAATTTATTTGTTTAGCTAATTTTTCTATATCCGGCGAGTCACTTCCAAAGAATTTACGTGCTTTTTTATTGTAATTTTCACAGCATTCAGAATACCTAAAAATTTTTTTTATTATATTAGTAAATGATTAAATTTCAGTAATTTACATGAACTTCGATGTAATGATTTCTTTGAGGTTGATAAACCGTTCATATAAATTCATTTCATTGGAAAACGATGAAAAATAATTCGGAATATAAGATGGGTTGTCAGGATTTCCAATACGAGTCGCTGCCCCCCACGGTAAATCTACACTAGTTGTTATACCAACAATAGGAATATTCATAATATGTTTAAATCCCAGTAAGCAGTCATTAAAAAATATGTGTAGGACTATTAGATCATATTTAATATTGGTCGATTTCAATTGATGCAAAATTGTAGTATTGAAAAGTTTTTCACAAAAATCCCCTACGTAATTATTACATACCCAATGCATGTATTTTGAAGTAGTACGGACGTTGTCTAAATAATCCATATGTAAATTATTAATTGCAGGCAACGTTCCTTTTAAGCTTAAATCATTGTATCTAAAAATGAAAAATTTCTTTCTTATTGACTGGTATGAAATCAACTTCGATAAACTAAAATAAGTACATATCGGAGGCGGAGGCATTGTGGTTGAGCAGGTATCATTTACATATCTACTACTTCTGCACAATCCATTCAGGCAAGCTTCTTCTGCGTTCAAGCACCATGCTGATGGAATTACCTCATCATTGCTTGATTTTGAAACTTTGTTTGCATGTGCAGGAGTAGTGGATATCTACATAATATTTCCAAAACCAGTATGCCTCTGATACGTACTTATGTACGTTGATAATCTTTTTATTTTATCAAACTGGTTCACTTTTGCTAGATAAATTTATTTAATATTGATATAATTAACTACTTTATGTCTTACCGTGGAATAAGTATTTCTTGTGGAAAATGACTAACAACATCCACTGTGTGGCCAGCTTCCGCAAGTCCTTTCATAATTTTTTCAAACATTATCATAGGGCTCTTACCAGGAAATGGAAATATTCCCAAGATGCGATATGGTTGAGTAATAGTAGAAAGTGATGTGAAGACTAATATACTCAATATAATCATGTCTCTGAAACAGTGTTCTAATTTTAATTTTAAAATAATTATGGCATGTTATCTCCAGATAACTATTAAATAAAATAAAATAAAAATTATAAGGTAATCATCATAATCTGCACGTTTTAGACCAGTGGTCCGTTACGTCACTCAATCTGATCCTGCCATCTTCTCCTGGGGCTGCCAACAGATCTTCTTCCTCTGGGCTTATATTGGACCAGTTTCTTTGGTAGTCGGGTATGATCCATTCTCTCAAAGTGTTTCTTCCATGCTGATCTATATTCTTTTATCTTGCCGTTTAAACTAATATATAGGTTTAGTTCATTTCTTATATCAGTATTTCTTCTTCTATCACTTCTCTAATATCCCGCCACTGATCGTAGAAATCTCATCTCGACGCTTTGTAATCGTCGTTCATTTTCTTTTGTAATTGTCCAAGTTTCACGGCCGTATGTAATGCTCGGTATAGAAATAGTTTTGTAGAATGTTATTGCTGAGTTCTGGTTGGTTCTGTTCTTAAAAGTTATCTTTATCGTGCCGTTTATATAGTTAAATTTTTCTATTCTGTTGTTTATATTAGTGTCTTCAAATATAGTTATTGCATTCGAGAAAATTAAAGGATTTTATCTGTTCTATTAGCTGATCATACAGTACTATCTTTGAGCGTACTTGCTTCTGTCCTCTGAAAGCTATTACTTTTGCTTTGTTGGTAGATATGATCATGTTATAATTTTCCGTGACCTGGCTTAACTTGAAATGTGAATACTGTAGGGAGTTCTTACTATTGGCTCTTATAGCTTGATCGTCTGCAAATAGAATTGTTAATACAAAAGCTTCGCTGTTTAAGTTTGGTGTGTAGTAGGGTAACTGGTCCTTCCATTTCCGTATAGCATCGTCAATTTAAATGTTGAATAATGTCGGGGACATGTTACAGCCCTGTCTTACTCCTGTGTTTATTGATTGTTTTGTCTTTTCTTTTCCTGCTATACATATTTGAGTTCCTTGATACATTGTTTTATTACTTCTATAATGTGTTGTGGTATTCCTCTTTTCTCTAATATATTCCACAATTTGTAATGTAATTAATGTCTACAATAAACAAATGCTTACATCTAGCTATCTTGCTACTGATGGAGGATATGCATGCGGGCGACTCATTCCGCTTTTTATAAACATTGTATGTTTTTATGTTTGCATTTCTAACGATAATAAAACAAATTTAAAAATTTAAGTAGATAATTAAAATTACAAAGTGCGCAAAACTAAGATTACCATTATTGCATTGCTATTATCACGAAATACGATACTTGTAAATTTTCAAGTGGTGTACATACTAAACGATAAGGATAATTACCAAGTACGTTTAAAAAGAAATAGCAAAGTGCCACATGTAATTAGATTACATTCTAAGAATATATTATCAAGAATGTACGTAAGCATTATTAAGTAAACCACAAGTGTATTACAATACAAACTATACATTTAATTATTACAAAGAGCCCATGAAAGCAATTATTAACCTAACATAACATTGACCGAAAAAATGAAACGTGGTATACATGAATCGAAAACATTGTTTTCGATTCAGGTATCATCAAGTTACATTTATATCTTAGATTGTACCAGAATTGCTGACTTTCGATGAGATAAATTCTAAAGAAAGTAATGATTTCGCGCTATCCTGGAGAAAAAATTGATTTACATTAAAATCATACAAAAAATACATGTAAATCATTTACCGGCCGAGATTTAGTAAGATATTTTGTTCGCTACTACTTAAGTAAGCTTGAAAAACTTAAGAGCGGTCATAACTTTGACAGTTAAGGGCCGGTTTTACAATTGGAGGTTCAACATCGGCTCAACTAAGCCGATGCTCAGCTGAACCTCACCTAAACAGGCCAGATCAGTTTTACAATGTGCGGTTCAACTGAGCTTTGGTTTACCTATAACACAATTTGGCAACACAGAAAAAACCTAATTGACAGTGAATTGTCAAACGATTTTCGTATTTTGTTAGTGTTTGTAGTCGGTACTTTATTTATTAAGATTATTTTCAGTGTAATTTTGATTTTCAAAAGAATTATTAATGTGTGTATGTACATAGCTGTAATTCAATCACTTATGTGGTGGTACTAACTTGGTAGTGGTAAACTACACTATTTTTTCATGTAGGCATTCAATTATTGTAGGTAGGTACATAATATATAGTGGTTTTACTATTAAAACAATAAAATTATTGTCGTTGAAATACAGTTTTAAATTATTATTACGAATTATTAATGGGGAACATGCATGAATAAAAAAATTTAGTTAAAACAGTATTTTCCGATTAATCCTATATATTAAATATCAAATCAGCAAAAATAACTTCTATTTATTGTATTTTGTTATAAATAATCCATTTTAAAATTCAATGATAATTTAAAATAAATCATGTAACCTTAAACGCAACGAAGTCACCGGCACAATAACTATAACCTCACTTTCATGTTTATTCTACTCGTGTAGAGTACTTTTTTAACTTTCTTGTTTTTAATTGATTTAATTATGATAAATAAAAGCTTTTAACACTAACAAACTTCAACTTTCAAAGCACAAAACCACAGAAAAATAATATAAATGAATGTAAAATTTAACTTGTGACGTCACAGGTCACTTGGCAAATTGCGCGGTCGTTTCGTTCAATTCAAATTGACGGATTTTTAAATATTTTTTAAATTATTATCAAAACGAAAATAAATAAATTAAATAGCATTAATTAGTATATTTAGTTATTTTTGATCCAACTACGCTATAAAAAAAATTTATGCATCTTCCCTATTGCAAATGACATAATATCTGTTGAACCAGGTTTGAGCTTCGCCACTGGCGAGGGTTCAGTTAAGCTTCAAATTGAGCTCGGCTCAAGTGCTAAGTGCGCATTGTAAAATCCATAATTTGCAAAATTTGAAGTTCAAAGTTGAGCTGAGATTAAGCATCTATTGTAAAACCGGCCCTAAGTGTGTCTACTGCTAATGCAAAACGCTCCGGGCAGGGAAAGATCTTTATTCTGGCCGTCTCTTCTCGGAAGGCAATGGCAAAAAGTGTATTACACTTCCCGTGGTTCGGAGCCCACGTTAAACAAGTAGATCCTCTATGTATGTGAAAACACTTTGAACGCACATCACATGCATAGCATGAGATGGATTACAACGCTTCTGTAAAGGGGCATAACGACAGTGGTGGAGGTCTTAAGTAAATTGGCAATTAAAATAAAAACAGAAATTTGACGCGTCGTTAGAATTGTACCCGGAAAAATTTAAAATCCGGTACAAATCTACCTATAAAGCATTGAAAAATTGATCATTAGAAAAGAAAATCAATTGAATTAATACTACAAATTTGCTTTTAGCATATTTTATGGACGGCTCTATAAAATTAAAATAGCCATTAACCCAGATATGCCTATTGCGTCCACATAGGAGTTTTTAAATTGTATTAATAAAACCTAGCATTGTGTGACTAAAAGAAGAAAGAAATAAACATAAAAAATAAAAATAATTATTCTTTTTACAAAATTAAACAAACAATTTATACATTTTTTAATAAAAAAAGAGGTAATTATATTTCCTTCAGCATTATTGTCTTTAATCATGTAATGAAAATTCCCTAAAACAATTCCAATGATTAAATATTATTTGTGGCGATATTTGTACCTGATGACCTACATTTAGGTCACCTGAGTGTGAAATGGCACGGAATGAAATTCAAAATTGTTATATTTATTATTTTGACATTGAATGATAGTACAATAACCAGAAGGACAATAACCAAAGTTAACATTTTTTACGACTATAGAGAAAAAAATAAAATTACTTCCCTCACAACTCGATGATCTTGTTCTGCAATTTTCGAAAATAGTCAATTTCTAACACTCATAAAATATCGAATTCACAATTTCCGTGTCGCACAACTTTCCACAATTAAAGAGGACACTATTGTGAAGCAACAAAATTCATTTTGAAAAGGATTGAAGTAGGGGTGCAAGTTACCCTTGACTAATTTGGGCCGTCCTATATATAGGACATTAGGCATATCTGGGTTAAGTTTGTGATATGAATTTTCTATGTTAAAAACTACGACAAGCATTAACAACAATGAGGATATTTCGAAGTACCTAAAATTACAAGCCACTTTTCAATGTGAATAAAAGTTCTTATCAACTAAAGAAGTCCAACCTTTAATAAATAGTTCGTTTCTTTATACATTCTATTTTATTTTTAAGTTTTCAGATTATGACAAATACTACAAAGCAACATTGAAAACATATCTGGTAAATTGTTATATTCTAGTAAACGATAAGGTAATTAATTCTCATAACGCTGCCTTGTGATGAAACATATCTAACGCTATCCAGAGGGTATAAGTTGCTATCATTGCACATTCCAAATCTGTATTTCCGCAGACTATATTTTGCGGGTGCCCGCAATATAGGGCGGGGACAATACAGTGTCCCCACATAGTTGTGCCCGACACAGATGTGTCACTTACTTAAGTAGTAGCAAACAAAAGATGTTAATCAAATTAATTTTCTTACAATTGTAAAATTGACTTTTTAAAATTAATTTAAATTTAATTTACCGCTTGTTTTGGTTTAGAATTTTTTAAACGTCCTGTATATTTTTTTTTTAAATAATATTTAGGTGCGACACCTTTTGGTACAAAAAGACAACGGGTCATTAAGGTTCAATTTAGCAAAAGAAGCGTGCTTTCTTTGTTAGGGAACAGGGATTAGGTCACTTCGTCAGGTACCGTGTTAACGTAAAGTTGTAATTTATTTTGAACTCAAAATAATTCTGTTTTAATTTGCTTTTGCAGTGAGTGTTGGTGATAAATTGTACAGGTATAAATCTTTTAATTAGTTTAAAATGTTACTACAAATTTGGGCACAAAATTGACTTTATTTTAATTTATTTGTGTTTAAAATAATTCCTTTGTTTCAAACAATAGAAACTTAAAATGTTGTTTTAAAAAGTTTTACATTATAGTTAAATTCAGTTTGCTTAATGCAATTTTTAATTATTATTAGGAGAAATTTGTTTAATTTACAAAAGAATATTCGTTGCAAGGTTGAATAGTTTTATACCTGAGGGTAACAAAAGCGAAGCGTCCTTTTTTGTTCTACCTGCGGTGGTTCGTTCAAGTGTAACCTAACTTCAAGGGTGTTAGGAATGTCGATGTCAAGCTTTTAACTGTAACTTGTTTTATTAATACAAAGAAAATGCAAGTATGCTTATATACAGGATGTTTTTAATTTCAAATGAGATTAGATTTATAAATAAGAGGTTTCTTTATTTAAAATATGTAATCGGTTAGTAAATAATTAATTTATATACAGGGTGTTTGTCAAAGTTATTGCTAATTATTTGCAAGTACAAAGAATTGATTGGAGGAATTCAGTCATTGTTTAAGGTGGCACAACAGTTTAAAATATGATGAAAAATATGTCCGCAAATATTTCTATCTTGGTAAATAATTGACTTATTTAAAACAATGGTTTTGGGTTCGATACGTGTACATTTAGCTTCTCCGATTTGGGTAAAAGATTATAAACAACCCCTATTGGCTTGGAAAATAAATTACACAAGACCAATCTGCTTATATGCAAACCATAAAGCAAATTACATTGAACTGTTCCCAAAGATTTGTTGTTAATTAAGTTGTCGTAACTTAGATCGGGGTTTTAATCTTGGTAATTTAGGTATCTTTATTATTCAAATACAGGATGGTTGAACTTGTTTGAATTAGGTTGTGATTTTAATTTGTATTTGAACAGCTGTACCTCTATATGTTCTTCTAGAAGAACGTTGGCCCGGCGAGATATATAATATTTTAGCCACTATAAAACCAACGAAGGATTCCTTGATCTTCCCTGAATTTGATTTAAACCAGCAAGCCAAATATAAATTATTGTTTCAACTGAGTTTAAATAAGTTACAATTAATTAGGTAGTAAATTGTAATTCAAGGGTGGTTATTTAAAGGTAGATTAAAAGGTATTGTTTTCATTAACAGCTAGCGTTTCAATAAAACACATAGCTTTCCACAATCTTCCAGAAATGTACTAAGTACATGAAGAAAATATTATTAAAATCCTAAGGATTAAATAAAACAAGAATTTAAAAGTTATCGAAAACATTAAAGCGATTTAAAACAAATTGACTTTCAGGGTAATTAAATATACAGATTTATTAGGTCACGAGTTAGGTAAATCATTGCTTCAGGTTAAATTCCTCAAATAAGAATATTAAAGATAATAAAAGAATTGACATTGCCCAAATTTGGTTGTTTTATTTTGTGTTGGAAGTTAATGGTTGTCTCTCTTTCGGAGCAATCATTTGTTTTGTTACAGTTGTTTTTGACATTATGTTTTGTACACCGGAAGAAAGAATTTGGTTACTAGATGGCGATCGTAGGTATTTTCACAACGTGGTGGTCCAAGTTATTTTCCGTGTCGTCGAAGAAGTGTGATTTTAGATTTGAACTTTGTTAGTTCTCAATAGATGGCGGGTTTTCTGGAGAGGACGTTAACGCGAAGTTCAAATTCAAAAGTTGCATCTTACACAATGCTACTTACCTGCTCATAATATTAAGATTTCATTGAACTTTGCACAATACTGGTGAACTATTGTAACATACGTACATAATATTTATACTATTTATATCAGGTTATAATATTTACATAATTATTTATAATATAATATATAAATATTTAAATTGCGATATAGAATAACAAGATTAAATAGTTATGTATAAGGTATTGTACAGGGTGTTTTATAATGCATGGTTAGTTTATTCCTTCTACGCGAGGAAACGCGAAGTTACCTATGACTTTATACAACTTTTAACTAGAAGTTCAAAACAACTAACCAATAGAAAAGGTCTTAGTACTAACAGGTCAATAAGCTCCAATGCCAATACGCCTTGCATAACTACGCCAGGCGCGAAGGCGAGCGTATGCCTTCGACATAAAATTATACGCACGCCTTAGACGTTATCAAAACGCGCCTATTCATAACTTTCATTTTCTACAATGGTAACCAATTTTTACGCGTAACGGAAACGAAACGGAACTTAGCCATTCTTAACATTTCATTAAGCGTTTTGGTTCGTTTCTCTATCCTTGGTTAAATCTCCGATGAGATTTCATTAACGATTAATTACCGACCGAAACAGGTGGAATACAATGAAAACGAAGCTGATATCAGTGACATAGAAACACCAACAAAGAAAGAAATCTTGGAAATAATAAAAAACATGAAGAATAATAGAGCTGCGGGAGAAGACGAAGTGCAGACGGAAATGATTAAATACGGTGGAGATAAACTACAGGAAATGATTGTAGCATTAATACAACAGGTTTGGATAAAAGAGGAGATGCCACAGAGGTGGAACATAGCACTTATCTGTCCTATACATAAAAAAGGAGAAAAAACGGAATGTGAGAACTATCGGGGTATAGCCTTGTTGAACACCGCCTATAAGATCATGGCCACCTGTATTAAAAACAAATTACGAACCTATACAGAAGAGATAATAGGTGAATACCAATGTGGTTTTAGAAAGGATAGATCCGTGACAGACCAAATTTTTGTAATAAGAGAAATCCAAGCAACAAGCCACGAATATGGTTTGAATACACATGCACTGTTTTTAGATTTCAGACAAGCCTACGATAGTATCATAAGAGAAGAACTCTACAAAGCAATGTATGAGTTAGGAATACCATCAAAGTTGATCAGGCTGGTGAAAATGACCCTGAATGATACACAAAATAAGGTAAAAATAGATGGATATATATCACGAGGCTTTGAAGTAAAGGTAGGCTTGAGACAGGGAGACCCACTGTCGTCACTTTTGTTTAACGTTGCACTAGAAAAAGTGATAAGGAAAGCAAAAATTAATAGAACTGGAACAATCTACCAGCGGAAACACCAGTGCTTGGCTTTTGCAGACGACCTGACGATCTTGACAAGAACAAAGAATGAACTGCAAGATAATGTAAAAAGACTGTTAAGTGTAGCAGGTGAAATAGGTCTTAAGGTTAATGAGCACAAGACCAAGTACATGATATGGGAAGAGAGGCCTTTTGAGAAAAATAGAACACTGATTATCAAAATGAACGAAGACAAAGTATTAACCTTTGAGGAAGTAGAGTTTTTCACGTATTTGGGGACGGTCATCTCAAAAAAGCCAGGAAACGAGATTGAGGTGAAGGCAAGATTGGCGGCGGGAACGAGAAGTGCTTTTGCGATCAAGTCGGTGCTAAATGGTAAAATTTTCTCTAGGTCATTAAAGCTGAGGTTATATAAGACCGTAATAAGACCAACAGTGATTTACGGTTGCGAGGTGTGGACGCTGAGGAATCAAGAAAAAGTGATGTTGGAGGTATGGGAGAGAAAGATCCTGAGAAGGATCTTTGGTGGAAAGCGGATGGACGACAGATGGATGAGAAGAACAAACAATGAACTGAACGAATTGTATGGCGAACCAAATATCGTAAACATAGTAAAGGCGCGGAGGATTGGATGGCTGGGCCATGTAATAAGAATGCGTGACGGAAGAACTCCAAAGAGTGTGTGGAAATCGGATTTCGGTGGTGTAAGGAAAAGAGGAAGACCGAGAACAAGATGGAGCAATGAGGTACAGGAAGACCTATCCGAGATAAACGTGAGAGATTGGGAAGAAAGAGCAAAAGACAGGAAGAAATGGAGCCAGGTGGTGAATCAAGCCCTGGGCCTGCTAGGCGTGTAGTGCTATTGTATATATATATATACTAACAGGTCAATAAGCTCCAATGCCAATACGCCTTGCATAACTACGCCAGGCGCGAAGGCGAGCGTATGCCTTCGACATAAAATTATACGCACGCCTTAGACGTTATCAAAACGCGCCTATTCATAACTTTCATTTTCTACAATGGTAACCAATTTTTACGCGTAACGGAAACGAAACGGAACTTAGCCATTCTTAACATTTCATTAAGCGTTTTGGTTCGTTTCTCTATCCTTGGTTAAATCTCCGATGAGATTTCATTAACGATTAATTACCGACATTTTTAGTTTCTAGATTAACAAAGGTTTGTTATTTTAAATAACGGAAAAATACCGGTTAGCTTCTTCTTCTAAGGCGCTCGTTGAATTAGAATATGGCCACTTCCTTTTGGAAAGTCTTTTCCATCCATTTACAAGGTGGATCAATCCTTCTTATTTTCACTTTCTCTCCTATAATCTCTCGCGTGGCTTAGTGTTTATGACTACTTTTTTCCACACGTCTCTGTCTTTGCATCTCTCCCTCCAAACGACGACACCCATCTTTTTAAAATCTTTCCTCACCTCATCCATCAATCTTAACTTTTGTCTTCCTCTGAGTCTGACCTCAGAAGGGTTCCACTCTGTTATATCGATTCACTCTCTTTCCTTCTCATTATATGCCCCAACCACCTTATCCGCTATGCCTTTATAAACTTTACTATATCCTCGCTTTCAAGTTCTTCTATTTACTAAGTCAAATCACCATTGAAAGTTTCAGGTTGGAAAGATCTTCTTTACATAATTAATTTTTGGGCACTTTTTAATTTCACTATAATCATTTTCTTCTTCTTCTTCAGGTGCCTATCCGTTTCGGATGTTGGCTATCATCCTGACTATTTTGACCTTATTCACCGCTGCTCGGAAGAGTTCCGTGGTCGTCATAGAGTACCACGTTCTTAGGTTCCTCAACCAAGATATTCTTCTTCTGCCGACGCTTCTTTTTCCACCTATTTTGCCTTGTAGAATGCATTGTAGCAGTTGATATATACTCTCATTTCGCATTATGTGACCGACATACTGCAATTTCCTACTTTTTACTGTGTTCACAACTTCAAGATCTTTCTCCCTTCTTCTAAGTATCTCTCGGTTTGTCACACGTTCCACCCACGAAACCCTCAGGGTTCTTCGGTATAGCCACATCTCGAACGCCTGGAGTTTCTTTGTCGTGGCTTCCGTCAACGTCCAGGCCTTTAAAATAATCATTTTATACCGACTAAATTATTTCCACACCGATCAAAATAGTTATTTACGTATAAGTAGCAGAAATTATTCCATTGCGAATGAGCTTGCAAATAGCAAAACGAGTTGAAAGACGAGTTTTTCTAAGCAAGCAAATTTGCAATGGATCGTTTCTGTACTCATTAGCTCATTACGTATGTTATTTTTTCTCCAGGATAAGGCCTTACAGAAATAAAAAAGAAAATTGTACCAAAATAAACAAAGGAATATTACAAATTAATTTTGTAATGAAGTGAAATTCTAAGATTCAAATAAAAACATTATAATATACTAAGTTAAATGTAGAAATTAAAATACTTATTATTAAAAAGTAAAATATGCAAAACATAAAATGATTATTCAAACGAATGCATAAATAAATATCGCTGTACACGCGTAGGCGCGAAAGAAATGCACGCGTATGCTAGAGAAAAGTTTAAAAATGAATAGGTATGTAGTATAAAAATAAATATATAAGCAAACTATATATTTAATTACAAAGTGCTCAAGATGATCTACCCGTTATAACATAATAACCCGAAATGAAACTTATTACAGATGCACACGTGACCGCGGTCAAAGCCTAGCCTTATCATGTAACAGTGTTATCTTAAACAACTAATCAAGAATACTGTTATAATTATTTTTAAAGTAAAACACCTTAAAAATAGACACCTAACCAAATACATGCTGAGATATAACGCGAATATTTATTGGGATAGATCCAATAAGTGCTAATGTCGCATGAACCACGCCTCCACTCTTTGAAGTTTGATTGAAATACTGAAATGCTTATAACTTTGTTGAAAAGAAGCAGAAGATACTTAAATACGCTCAACTCTGCGCAGTTCTCCAAAAAGTTCGCAGATTTGCTCGCCAGTCTGTACGGGATTTTGATGGTTCTTCGGATATCGATGTCAATGGCTCGCACTTTTGTTACAAGTTCGCCTAAATGCTCACCAAAAGTTGCAGTTTTGCATTTTTTTATATTATGTACTATATTATACTATATCCGATATTTAGTATAAAATATCACATAAATACAGCAGTGGCTTGCACTATAGTTTCTAGGTAGCAATTTCTTGGCCATAAATCAATTTTTCAGATTCTTAAAAATAGCATCTTCATTTGTTAATGTTGAAGCAAAACACCCCAATGGACAAGGGTTGAAACCAGTTTTTGTTATTCCGCACCCCCGTCACCCGATATAGGCACCGTTATATGTACTTGTACTAGAAGTGCGAGTTGTTGCTAGTAGAAAGTTGTTCGAATTTTTAAGTGTAAAAGTGTGCCTTTATTGTGTTTTATAAAATTTTTATGTGCTAATACATTATTTTAATATATGCTGTAGGTATGTATTTTTAAAACATTTAATTTAATAAAAGATTTTGAATTGAGTTTCAAAAAATTCGCGGCGTTTGGCGGTGATAATTTTTGATTGAATATATTCAGTATTTACTATAGATTGATCTCAAATTCAGTTTAGCTGCTACTAGTTGCAACTTCTGACAAAATGATTTTTTTTTCCTAGACAACATGCAACATTTCAAGAACGAAGATCTCTTAGAAATATGGTTGCAAGGAGATAATAAAGACGAAAAATTCTCGATACTTGATGATCACATAACGAGAAAGATTGGAGATGACATTAATTTATCAAATGAAAAGTTAATAGAGGAAAAAATTCGACGTTTGTGTCGCTATTTTGACGAAAGATGGTGTAAAGCTTCTCGGCGTAAGGATGATTTTCAAAATAAAAACGCTGCTTGGCTTAAAGGTGATTTTGTTGTTGAGGCAAGCTAAACTACGCCGTCAACATCTACTGTAGATTTAATTAGTTTTAAGGTAATAAGGACCCAAAAATGTGGGAATTTCAGTATCATTCAAGCATCTCCCAAGCCATATCTATACGCTACGCTTTTTTGTGACTTGGCAAAAAGATCTAAAAGTTTGTGCTCGCAGTAATTTGTGTTGTGAAAATTATAAATATAGTATATTAAATAAAGTATTTGTCCATCAAGATATTTATTTTATTGATTACAAAAAACAATCACAACTGGTCCTTCGAAAAAACATTGAAGAAGATTTCGGCAGCCGTCACTTTTGTTTAAAGTAAAAAATTTGAAAGGCCCCAACACAAAGAAAACAAAAAAATATCCTAAAATTACTGATAATATGGTTAATATTTAGGGGTGCGCGATTATGAAATTTCATAATCGATTATCGATTACAAGAAATAATCGATTTTTTTCGATTAATATCGATTATAGTGTTTATTGTTGAAATTTTTACATGAAATGACCCTGATTAGTTCAATTTTTGTCAAAAAATGTTCTTCTGTAATTATTATTTTTATTAAAGTAATTTAATTAATTTTGGCCAACAAATCAGGACTCAGAAACCATAGAGCCTTGGTGTGATCGCTGGTTGAGTTATATCGCGGATTAAACGGAAATTCCTAGAGCGGCCCTACGGTGAACATCAACACTCTGCATTTAAATTAAATTTAAAGTAAAAGATAATGAAGAGGATTGATCCATTTCAATAAATAGATCGTGAAAACTTTCCAGAGAAGCAGATTAGCAATGTTCCGAATGGAATGGAAAAGCTTTATAAATAAACTAGCTGGCACGGGCGGCATCCGCCGCCCTTAGCCATCTAGACCCAGAATAGATCCGAGAAGGCCATAGTTGTTCGGCCTCCGGCCTCACAGGGGGAGGACCATAATAGATCCGCGAAGGCCATAGTTGTTCGGCCTTCGGCCTCACAGGGCGGACTACCTCGCCTCCAATTTAAAAAGTGTCGCAGGTCCCCCGGTACAAATATTACAAATTTTTGCACTTTTCCAAAAAGTTATTCACAATTTTGCCAATGTTTTAGACAACCGAAGAAGAAGTTTCGAGTACGTTTTTGTGTTATAATTCCCAAAAACGGTTTGCCCGTCCATTTCCGGCGTTAATATATAATTATCGGAGCGTTATTTTTTTTTTCGAAAAATTAAAAAAATAATTTTGAAATTTAAATTCGGTTTAACACCTTCGGCGTTGAAAATACGAAGGAATGTTATGGACGAACTATTATAGAGCGTCGCGATACGCTTCCGTTGCGTCTTAAAAATTAAAGATCGGCCGGTTAATAACAGCGCTACATACGTCCAAAGTTTTTACACAATTTTCACTTAAATGGGTCTCTCACAAAGAAACGACGGATAATTTAGAAAAAGCAATCGGAGCTTCGGATACGGTTATTAACGGTCTTTAATTTAGCACATGACGACGGTTGACGAAAAACGACAAATAACGGCAGCATTTGCAAATTAGTATCGTCGTCAAAATTGAAAATCAAAATCAGAGGCGATTTTGGGCAAAATTTAAAATATGCAAAATGTGTATTTGCGTTGCAAAGCAAAGTTTTGTCGAGAAAATTTCATTCGACATTTTCGATTTATATTTGTCTCCTTGACGTATTAAAGGCAAAAATAAATTTTAAATCTTCAGGTAAAGTTACATCTTCCGCAAAGAGGTGGATCTTCCACAAAAAGGTGGATCTGCCGTTAGGTTAGTGTTAGTTTTTGATATTTCTTTTGAAAACCAATTACAAACAAATAAATCTTCACGTAACGTTAAATCTTCATGTAAAGTTAAATCTTCCGCAAAGAGGTGGATCTTCTGCGAAGAGGTGGATCTGCCGTTAGGTTAGTATTAGTTTATGATATTTCTTGAGAAAACCAATTAAAAACAAATTAATCTTCAGGTAAAGTTAAATCTTCATGTAAAGTTAAATCTTCCGCAAAGAGGTGGATCTTCCGCGAAGAGGTGGATCTGCCGTTAGGTTATTGTTAGTTTTTGATATTTCTTGAGAAAACCAATTAAAAACAAATTAGTCTTCAGGTAAAGTTAAATCTTCCGCAAAGAGGTGGATCTTCCACGAAGAGGTGGATCTGCGTCTTCTTGCACAATTCCGGCGAGTTCTGCGACCTATATAAAGTGCTCCGGTCTTATTCGTGGCATTCAGATTAATTTGTTAGTGGTTTTTTGTTAGTGGTTTGCATTTTTCGAATTAAAGCCGCCATCCCCGCCATCTGACAGTTGACAGTATTTTGAATCGCCGACAGTACGTCAGAATATTTTTCGATTTTTGACAAATTAAATTTTTTGTTTGACTTGTGATTTGATTTATCGAAAAAAGCGAATAACTTTGTTCCCCGCGGGAATTTCTTCTCCATTTATGCACGAATAGTTGCGCCTGGACCTACAAAATAACTGTGCAAAATTTGGTTGAGATCGGTCCAAGGGTCTAGGAACGTATAGCGAACACGCAAATACGCAAACAAACACGCAGATCTTCTCTTTTATATATATAGATAAAATATACATTAGGATTACCTAGTACGATATACTAATTATCATGTAATAATTTGTATTATAATAAATATGCCTAAATACAGTTCAAATATACTACGTAAATAATTGTTAATAACCGTATCCGGAATTTTGTTCGCCAGCATTTGTTCGACAAACACTTAATCGACAGCGTTTGTTCGACTATACATTTATGCGAATAAGCATTTGTTCGACTCAACATTTATGCGAATAAGCATTTGTTCGACATGGAATTTTATTCGACATGCATTTGTTCGACTCGACATTTATGCGAATAAGCATTTGCTCGACATGGAATTTTATTCGACATGCATTTGTTCGACATTAAAAACAACAAATCTCCGCGTAAAGTTAAATCTGCCGCAAAGAGGTGGATCTGCCGCGAAGAGGTGGATCTGCCGCGAAGCGGTGGATCTGACATTAGGTTAGTGTTAGTTTTTGATATTTCTTTAGAAAACTAATTAAAAACAAACAAATCTCCGCGTAAAGTTAAATCTGCCGCAAAGATCTTGATCCAGTAAGCCATGGATGGTGTACATTTGCTGAAACAGAGACGGAACCGTTTTGAAAGTTCCATCTGCATACCAATGATTAGAGTAAATATAACGATCCTATCTTCTACATTACCGGAATCGAACAACAAGAAGAGTTCATTGTTTTCAATTGTTTTGTAAATTTCCGGAAATACGATTTCCCGTCGGGAATTGCCTGTTGTGCTTATAAATCCACTCTCTAATTATATCTAAAAAAGGTTACCTACGTCTTTCGTGTCATGTCATGTCGGCATGTCGAACAAATGCATGTCGAATAACATTCCATGTTGAGCAAATGCTTATTCGCATAAATGTTGAGTCGAACAAATGTATGTCGAATAAAATACCATCCCAAGTAACATTTTAAGCCTGTAAAACGCCTGCCAGGTGCTTGCCAAGTAAAATCTCACAGGTTGCTGTTGCTGTAACAAGCTTGTCACAAGCTTGTAACAGCTGCTGTCTGAGTAAAATGGCGCTTGTGAAATTGCTGTCACAAGCTTGTGGCAAACTTGCGCCAGGGCTGCCAGTATCTTGTCAAGTTGCTGGCAAGAACCTGTCACAGGTTCCTGACAGGAAACTGTCACATGTTCCTGGTAAAAAACTGTCACAAGTTTCTGGCAGACACCTGTGACAGCTTTTTGCCAGGAACTTTTTTTCTGAGAAAGTTTTCATGCAGGCTTTTTGTTATAAAATAAAAAAATTTCACGTTTGCCATCATGTGCACAAAAATTAATTTAAGGTACCGTTATTAATTTGAAATTTAAAAAAATTTAATTTTTGAAACTAGTATTTTTTTCTTGTATAGTCACACACTCATTGTGAACTATTATTTTCATTGAATAACCTAATTCACTATTATTGATTGTCCATGTTGTCCTCCGTGCGGTAATCTGAAAATTATTTGAAATTTTATATAAAGTGTACAATTTTTTTTACTTACTTGTCCTGGCTGGGATTCGAACTACCGCCTAATCGTCGTATTTGGTTTGAAGCCCATGGCGATGACAACTAAGCTACCAAGGTGCTTATGAAAAATGACAATGATTATAGTACAGAATAAGTAAGAAGATTACACGTGGTGTTATAAAATATTATAATGTTCAGATTAGATCAATTACTATATAATTATGTATTATGTATAGTATATAAAGGAAAAATTTAGATTAATATTTTATAAATTAATTGTAACATAGCTTTTTTGGATAGCTTTAAGAAGAAATGGAAAATTACTGTTTAAAAAAAAATAGTTCTAAATCTAAATGGTCGAAAAATGATTTAATGCAAGTAATGCAAAAATTTAGAAAAAGTACTACATTCAGAAGACGTGATAAAAATAATACAGAGGTAATAACCCTCATATAGCACGCGATTTAAGTAGAGTACTAGATAGGTTTCGATATTACATACACGTGGTAAATTTTGCGACAGCTAATCGGTTTCCATACTGTAGTATCGAAACCAATTCGATACTTAATTAAGTTAACTTAATTAAATTAAACAAATTAAATACATTAAAATAATATAATTTTAATTAATTGTGCTATTAATAGAAATAAGAACAAATTTTGTCCGTTGAGTTTTTATCTAATAGGTACATACATTGCAAAAATTTAAACGGGTTATTTGAAAAATTATTATTTTACAGAATTTTTATTTCTATAAACAAATTTTTAACAATTTTAAAAATTCTATCCATTTTGCGAAAGTATTTCAAAAATATTAGTTAAATTTTACCGTTATATTATGACAATAGAACACCTGTATTATATTCAGGTACTTTGTGGATTAAAGATTCCTTTTAAAAATATTTCTTTACATTAATTTTAAGAAAGCATTATACCTACATTATGTATTTATTAGTAATTCTCCATAGTTGAAAAATTAAAGGTTTATTGAAATTTAAAAGTTTATCTTAAGAGCGCGCTGCAGAGAGGAGAGTAGATATGATGTTGAAAGAAGCCTCTAATCTTTTGTACAAATTTAAAAAACGAAACGTCGTATCAATGTAATTCTTTTTTTATATTAATAAGAAAAGACTATTGAAGGCAATAACCAATTTTGAGCGCTTTAAATTAAAAGTAAATAGGTTAATTTAATTTATGAAAACGGACAATTTTGAATTTTTATGACAACCGATCTTAATGAAATTTCCTTATTGCCTTCTGCACATCATTATAAGGACAAAACCTGATTTTGAAGCGATTTCATCATCAATTATAGAAAACTTATACAAAACATGTAAATCAAAAAGTGCCCTTAGTGGAGTTTTAAACTATATAAAATCAACTTAATGCACAAAGGGTTCAAGGGTTCCCTCATAGATGGCGCAAATAAATTTTTTTAAACTCGTGTTAGCTCGCTAAGTTTCGTTTAGATTCTTGTATTTGAAATATTTTAGAATGTATTTTCCTAATTACAAAACTGCAGTACCTAGATAGGATTATTTTTACCTGATAATAATATGAAATGCATGGTTCCTTTTTAAGCAAGCTAGGTTAACCCAATGATAATCTCTCTTTATTGTTAAGAAGTAATAAATAAAAGAAGTGTAAATAAGTATTATATAAAATATTAAATGTCCACTATTGCATTTTTAAAATGTATATACAAGAAGCGCTAAATAAGGTTTTTTTTGCATAATACTAAAATAAAAGGTTAGCGTTTCACATATCAATAAAATACATTAAAAACCAATAATTATTTGAATTGTGCTATTTATTATTCATTTATAACACTGGTCTATAAATTACAGTATATACAGATTTGTCTTATTCGTTTATTGGGTAAATAAATATGTAACTATTTAATAGATGGGTAATTTTAAAATAATTTCCCAGAAACTCCAATGTAGTAGCGGCATTGTTCCTGAATTACCTCAGGTATTCATAAATAAATCCCTCTCGGCTTATTTCTGGGATAAATAATTAAATTTCTTTGGAATTATGACGTAATAAGGTGGCCACAATTTTAATAACTGTACATTTTTAAAAACAAATGTCAGTAAATTTTAAAAAAATTAAATTTAGAGGTGGCCAAATACTTATGGTAAATTCGATTCTATGTGTGGAGACATTGGTCGTCATACCAGAAGAGTGTTGAGCACGACACTAAGAACCACTCTAAGAACCAAATTACCACCACCAGATGTTTGCTGTCGAAACCTCAGACATGGCAACTGAAAATTTTTTTATGGATTTGATTTTGAATAATTGCTAAAATTTTTTAAAATAGAAAAATGTTTATCCTTGATGCTCTTTTTAAATTTGGAGAAATGAAAAACGCAATGTAGAAAAATCGGTGCCGGGCGAATAACTTTTTATATATTGAATTTTGTGCAAAGAATTTTCGAAAATGTAAATTTCTTTCGCTTCCGTTTATTAAAGACGTCAAAATAAATTGAAAACTTTATATTGAATTTTTTGTATGTAATTCTGCTTATTTGTATTAAAAAATAACATTTTATATTTTTGCGGTGTCGAAACGGTTTAGCCACGAAGTACATAATTTCTTGCATACAAATTTTGAAAGGGATTATCAACTCAAAAAAATTTTAAGTAATAAAAAAATAATATGCCTATTTTTCCAACTGTACAAAATAACGTGTTTAGTTATATTTTGTAACTATTTTAGTTATATTTTGTAACTAAAGACGTTATTTTAGTTACACAATGTTACTAATTTTGAAACTAATTTAGTGCCGCGAATATAAAAGACAAATATTTGTCCTAAAAGTTGTAAGATTCCTCAAAAATTGCTTTACCACAAAGAGGCCGTCCATTAATTACGTAAGGATGATTTTTGTAATTTTGGATCCCCTCCCCCCCCACGTAAGGGTACGTAAGATTGTGGCACCCCCCCACATCTTACGTAAGGATTATTTAAAAGAAAATTAATTTTGACCCCCCCTCTCCGCCCCTTATATTTATAAAATATGAATAATAATATATTATATAGATAATTATACAAAACTTTAAATTAAATTTTCATTTACATAGATATAAGTTAATATATATAGATAATTAATTACATAAAAAAATTAATACAAAAAATTTGAAATTAAATTAAAGGTCAGTCCATGTAGGAGCTAGCCATTCTGATATAGATTGTATATTATGCGCAATAAAGCAGACAACATCACCAGCGTCAGTGACAAGATTTTCCTTATATCAGGCACTTATATTTTTACTTCAGCTTCGTTTCTCCATTCAACGTCTTCTGCTCCCGTTTTTTCGTCATGCGTCACGCACAAGAGTTCGTCCTCACGTCGAGTAAGAACAAGTCTAGCCGTTGCTTTAGCGTATTTCGAAGAGTGTTGCAAAGCTTTCGTGTGCTGCGGCTGCATTTTTTGACGCAAAATATTTTAAGAAACTTACGCAAGGAATACGTCGGACCCCCCCCCTTCGTAAGGGTCCTTAAGATATCCGGGGTATTGGATATCCCCCAAACCCTTACGTAATAATTAATGGATGACCCCACACGGTTTTGCTATAAATATAAATTTTTAAACAACAAAACACGTATTTGCAGGGCCGGGCCGGCCTGAAAATATTGAATATTTTTTAAAATAAAATGTTTTTATTTTTTTAAGTTTAAGAATTTTTAATAGGGATTAATAGGGAAAATTATATTTTTATTATTTATAAAATGTTCTATTTTTTATGTCCCAATTTATACCCAATGTGTGAAGCACCAGGAACATTTTTGGATAGGTTGTTACTTTTTACCTCAAAATGCCCACACAAGTGAAAATAAAAGCGAGTTTGCACTCTAGACTCTACTATAGTAATATTATGCTTAGCAAAGAGAATGTTAAAATAAGCAGTAGGTACCTAGGGTATATGATTATTTTTACCTGATAATAAGTTACCTGAAATAGTAAGAGACAACATCGGAAAAAGAAAACGTTGTGCAGATCCTCCATACATTTTAAATGCCATAAAAAATTAGACATGTAATTTATAGATAAGTGTTATAAATTATATTAAATGTTTGTATTAGAGTTGATCTTATATCTTGTTCAATTATAAGATATTTTTAATTGGGTATATATGTAGGTCTTTTAATGCTGTAAATATTAACCAACGTTTCGGGCCGTTTACATGTGGTTCATTTTCAAGGCTAAAAATGAATTAAATTATAATATAAATTGTAAAAAAAAGCACTACCATTTATATTATAATAATTTAATTTCTTTTTAGCCTTGAAAATGGACCACATGTAAACGACCCGAAACGTTGGTTGATATTTAAAACATTCAAAGACCTACCTATACCCAATTAAAAATATCTTATAAGTTATAAATTATAATAATAAATAGCAAAATTCAAATAATTATTGTTTTTGTATGTATTTTATTGATTTGCGAAACGGTAACTGCAAAAAGGTATTATGCAAAAAGGAAAACCTTATTTAGTGCTTCTTGCATAGGTACCCTTTAAAAATGCTATAGTGGACATTTCATATTTTATATAATACTTATTTACACTTCTTTTATTTATTACTTCTTAACAATAAAGAGAGATTATCATTGGGTTAACCTACCTAGCTTACACTCAAACAAGAGAGATAGTATGCGAAAAACGAACAGAACAAATTGTCGGTAATCGAAAACTTACAGTTTATCACGTGCTAAATAAATTATTTTTGAATACGAATAGTACCGCCAGCGCCACCAATGTATTTTCCTGTAACTAAGAAATGGCAAAAATTTGTACTATGAAGAAAGGTTCCCCCACCACTTTCTGCAGCGCGGCCTTAACACGTTTATTTTTATTTTGAAATTCCTCCCTGAAAAACAATTTACTATTATATAATCATAAAAAATTGCAATTCAAAATGCGGGGACTATATCACTACCTCAGCCAGTCGAAAAAAATTTTCGACTGCTACACACTAGAGAACAGGCTTATATCTGTCTATTAAAACAATAAAAAATGTGAACATGGTCAAAATAAAAAAAATATCGACTTTTGAAATGAAGGGAAAGTAAATTCATGTAGCCGGTCGAACACGGGGTCTCCCACATGTATCCGGTTACAGTCCCTTGAAATGGAGTGAAATTTTTTCGGTCCGATTTGAATTTTTCTTTGAAATTCGGATAGATGGGGGTGTGATTAGTGGATATTAGTAATAAATATAATGAAAAAAATGGAAAATAACTCGTGTATTGGCAAAAAAGTGAAAAAATTAAATTTTTTTTGCCTTCCAATTTTAGGGGTGTGCATTCGAAAGGGAGGGTCAGCCATCGTCAAATCCTACTCTTCCGGGGCGCCGCTCCGCTCTGCACCCCTCCAGAGCGGATTTGACTCTGGTTACTAGGCTAAACATACGAGAAGCGCCACCGATCAAGAACACCGGGATCTATGCAACCGGGATGTGACAGACCCTCGAAATAGCATTAAAAAGTATAGTTGCGGTATGGGGCAGTAAACTATTACGTTTCACCCCCAAAAAATCGCTTAAAAACAAAAAATAACCTATATGTTGCATGTACGAGCGTCGACCTGCATCTGACGCTCCGAAACCTTTACCTTTACCTGATATGTATTTGATGGAGCATCCCGGCGCAGCCGGCCTTCTCCTTCATCTGAAAGAATACATTAATGACATTGGAATTTATAGAGACCGGTGGGTCTCTGGGAATTGGCGCTTGGCGGACTGACTGGTAAAAACCTGAGCTGTGACTGTGAAAATGTAATATGAGAAGAAAAAGAAAATTTTTACGTTTGCCGATATAGTAGAGTCCCTAATTCGAAGAAAGAAATTATGAATTAATTTCTATTGGTGACCTCGAAGTGATTGGCTTCTACTTGGAACTAGTCAGAATTGGCGACTAGTGGGATTATAGTGATACTATGGGGGGTGATTTATCGAATCTTGTGAAAATTGATCGAAAAATTACACAAATCTAGTGAATAAATTCACTTTCGAAGAGAATTTGTGTAAGTTAAACCTATGAACATACATTAGTCTGTGTGGGGGTGAGTTATCGTCAGGAGTTGTCCGTGGTCAGGAGTGATTTGGGACGGGGAATGAAAAAGTCGGCTGGGTTGTATTGACCTAGTTGATTTACTAGTGGGTTTTCTGAGAATTTGGATTTGTTGTAGAGATTGGTGGCATGTTTACGATTAAGAGTGTTAATGAGGTCTAGTTTGACGTCTGCATGTAGTCGCCTGTTAGTGACGTAATAGGGGGCGCTGAAAATAGCTCGGAGATTTTTGTTTTGGATGACTTGAAGTTTATTTATGGCCCTGGGGCGTGCATATCCCCAGACAGGGGAGGCATAAATCATTGTCGGGCGGATTATGGCTTTGTATAATCTTAGTTTGTTAGCGGGGGACATGGTACTTTTTGCGTTCATGAGGACGAACAATCTATTGAAGAGGCATTTGGCTTTACCGGTTGCGGAGGAAATGTGAGCGTCCCATTTGAGGCGCCGGTCCATGGTAATGCCAAGGTACTTGACCTTGGTTTTCCAGGGGATTTGCTCCTCAAACATCCAGACACTGGAGTTGTGAGGCTTGCAACGATTTCGAAACATGATCGCGGAACTTTTGCTCGAGTTAACCTCGATGCGCCAAGTTTCGGACCACCTTCCGAGATCGGTGATTGCCTCCTGGAGGCGGGTTGTGGCTATGTCCGGGTGGATTGAGGATGTGTATATTGCAGTGTCATCTGCATATAGGGAAATT
Organism: Podabrus alpinus; assembly: GCA_932274525.1. Lineage (NCBI taxonomy): Eukaryota > Metazoa > Arthropoda > Insecta > Coleoptera > Cantharidae > Podabrus > Podabrus alpinus. Next base: position 56,616,924 of record OW026457.1, on the reverse strand, counting down.
TTTGTTGCGGGATCTAAGGGGGTTGGAATGTCGCTCATGAAGATGTTAAACAGTGAAGCTGCAAGGATCGATCCCTGGGGGACCCCGGAGGTGATGGGGCGCTTTGTGGATCTGGTGTTCATGAGTTTGACTTGGAGATTTCTGTCGTGAAGGTAGGAGGCAATAAGTCGGACTAGTGGAATTTGAATTTTGGATTGAAGCATTTTGAACAGGAGGCCTTCGTGCCAGACCTTATCGAAAGCTTTCGATACGTCGAGTAGCACTAGGCCGGTGAATTCTTTTTTGTTGAGTGCCTGCGTGACGTGCTCAACTAATCGGAGGGCTTGGTGGGTCGTGCTGTGTCCAGCACGGAAGCCGAATTGTTCGTTTTGAATAATACTGTTATCGAACATGGCTTCTTGGAGACGGGTGAGAATGACTTTTTCAACTACTTTTCCGATGGAGGGGAGCAGGCTGATTGGTCTATAGCTTTTCGGAAGTTTGAGATTTTGACCGGGTTTGGGGATTACCACTACGTCAGCGGTTTTCCATATTTGTGGGTAGTAGTTGAGTCGAAAACATGCGTTAATTATGCCGGTGATGGCAACTTTGGCTTTTTGGGGGAGTTCTTTGAGGGCGGTATTGGTGATGCCATCGGGACCTGGGGCTTTCCTCTTTTTGAGGCGTTTAATGGCAATGGTAACCTCCAGAAGGGAGGCGGGGGTGATATGTGTGTCATCGGAGATGTTTAGGGTGGTGGTGACATAATTTTCGACCGAATTAATGTGGTCTTGGTCTAATCTTGTGGTGTTGGGGGAGCATTGAGCTTGGAGGCTGTCGGCGAAGATTTCAGCCTTTTCAAGATCGCTCCGGGCAATAGTGCCGTCAGGGCGGGAGAGAATTGGGATGGTGACTTTCTTTTTCCCCTGGAGGGCGGCGGCCATGCGCCATGCGGACATGTCTTTAAATGATAGGGAGTTAATGGTGTCTAACCATTCATTGTCATGAAATTCTTTGACTTTAACGTCTACTTGCTCTTTGAGCCGGTTGTATGACCTTTGGTCATCAGGGTTGCGAGTTCGCCGGGCGAGTTTCCTCGCTCGGTTTTTGGCTCTGATAAGATCTTTGAGGGAGGGAGTGAGTTTGTCTCTGACGTCCGTGGTGTTGACTTCAAATGAAGTTTCGTCAACGGATTTTTTGATGTTGTCTTGGAAATTGGCAATGAATTGGTCTAGGTCAGTGGGGGACTCAAAGAATGGGATTGATCCAAGGTTTTTTGACAGAGTGTCTTTGAAAGAGGTCCAGTCTGTTGTCGTTCTCGTGGGAGGGCCTTTTGGGGGTAACAGCGGTTCAAGTGTCAGGAGGACCGGGTAGTGATCTGAGTTTAGTTCTTCGCTGGTGGAGATGTATTGGAGTTGTACGTCTTTGAAAATGGCTATGTCCAGAATGGACGGCGTACCTGCGTTAGAAAAGTGGGTGGGGGAGGTGGGAGCGATGATCGCGAAGTCCAGCTCGTTTGCTAGTGAAAGAAGGTCACGTCCTACATGGTTTGTGTGTTTACACAACCAGTTGGAGTGTTTAGCATTGAAATCGCCGGCGATGATCTTCGCGTCGGGGCCTTCGAGGAGGGTTTCTAGGTCCTCTTTGAGGATGCGTTGCTGAGGGCGATTATAGACGGAGGAGATTTGCAACCAACCGTGATGTGCGGTGTGGATGCTCACCGTGGTGACTTGAAGGTACTCTAGGTCGGGGGTCGGTATTGCAACGTGTTCGATGGATGATTTTACGTAAATTGCGGTTCCGCCGCCGCGTCCGTCACGGTCATTCCTATAAAGTGAATAGCAAGGGAGTTTTGCCAGTTGGCCAGCTCTGAAGTGGGTTTCGTTGACCAAGATTACGTCAAGGTCGTGATCGTGCGCGAACGCGAGAAGTTCATTTCGTTTGGCTGAAAGGCCGTTGGCGTTCCAAAAAGCCATCTGCAAAGTGGTGGGTTGGAATCTGGGTTTAGACATTAACGGGTGTGATATTAGTGGCTTTGGCGTTCATGATTATTTCAATATTGCGGACGAGTTCGGCATTGGCATTGAAATTACGGAGTTGTTCAAAAATTGCTTTTGTTTGTCGGGAGGGAGTCTCATCGTAGGAGGTGGTGGGCGTGGGGGTGGCGTGAGTTGCTTCCCTGTGAGGGGCATGCCGACTAGCGACTCCCAGATAGGAAGGTCGATTGGGGCCTTGGGAGGAGGGGTAATTGTAAGTGGGGCGGTCAGCGAAGCGGGAAGCTGCTTCGCGGGCTGAAAGTTCTCGCCTCTTGGGCTTAGGGAACGAAACGCAACCTTTGTAGTTTGCGGGGTGGTTTCCTGTGCAGTTAGCGCAGGTGGCTGGGTATCTATCTGCACGTACCGTCAACAAAATGCGCGCCGGCCGAACGAAGTAGTGGCATCGGCCGGTTCTACAGCATGCAAGATGCTACTTTTCCGTACTTTTCAAATTCGATTATTTAAATAATTTTGACCATGTTCACATTTTTTATTATTTTCATAGACAGATATAAGCCTGTTCTTTAGTGTGTAGCAGAAGAAATTTAGTTTCGAATGGCTGAGTTAGTGGGAGAGTAACCCAAAATGCATTGAGAATGCAATTGTTTTTAATAATTCGTATTAGCCCGAAAATTTAATTTTTAAATTTCACGTGACGTCATTTTAATATGAGGTTTTGAACATTTAGTTAATAGAGAAAAATCTAAATTAATCAATTTAAATAAAAAGAGTTGAAATAAAATGTAGTTGTCGCAAAATTGGAAACCTTGGAAAACTATATTTTAACACGTTTTTTAATTTAGAAATTCCTCCCAGAAAACACTATTTAATATAATCATAAAAAATTGCAATTCAAAATGTGTTGATGTGAGTCATGCGAGATTATAGTAACCCTTAATTTATGCAAGTCATGCACAGATTGCCAACAAATAATACAATCTGCTCATAATTTTTAAAACATCACAATTTTAGAACAGACCTGGGTAGCACAGTGAATCAAGTGTTTCCTTCATAATCCTGAGACAAGCGGTTCGGTTCTTCTGGTAGGTGATCTTTTTTTTTTCGTATAACGAATCCAGAAAATATTATGAACAGAAGATAAATATCTTCAAATTTGGTTTACAATAAACCTTTTTCGAAATTGGCTACATCATTAAAAATAAAATTCACATTGGGTTGGTGAAGTAGGTATATATATAGTTTTCCTTTGTTAGTTCTTTTTAATAATTTCCCTTAGCCCAAAAATGTAATTTTTAAATTTAACGTGACGTCATTTTAATAGATTTTGAACATTAATTTAGTTGATAGAGAAATAAAAATGTAAATTAATTAAAATTAATTTAATTAAACAATTTAAATAAAAAGAGTTGAAATAAAATGTTGTTATCCGCAAAGATGTCCTCTTTCGACTTGCAGTAATTGAGAACTTAGCGGGCGGGATACTGTCTGAATACACTTTATATAATAATTCCGTTTGCTGTCCAAAAAAGTTTATATAGTAACCTGTGCAAGAGTCTCTGCCAAGTTTTTGTCACAACTACCTTACGTACAGTAATTTGTAAACGAGTACTTGGCAAGCGTTTGTAATAACAAGCTTATAGTAAGCTGGGAATGAGTTCTTGTAAGGCCCCTGTTAAAAGAACTTTACAGCAATCTGTAAATGAGTACCTGTCAGGCCCCTATAATAACAAACAGACAGCAATAGCCCAGTAAACTGTAAACACTGCTTGGCAGGTGTCAGCCAGGTGTGTGCCAACAAATCATAGATTTCACAGGTAAACGCCAGCAAAAATTGTTACTTGGGCATGTCAAACAAATGCTTATTCGCATAAATGTATAGTCGAACAAATGCATGTCGAATAAAATTCCGTGTCGAACAAATGCTGTCGATTAAGTGTTTGTCGAACAAATGCTGGCGAACAAAATTCCTAGAGTCATTAATAACACTATATTATTTAATTTTTTTTTAAATAAAGAAAATTGAACATATAAATGATAACATAATAAACAAGAAGTGTAACAAATATCAAAAATGTTATAGCAAAAGTTGCAATATCCAATAAATAGTATTGATACCATGGTATATCGGCACTTGCACTTCTTAAATGTAGAGCTCCATTATGTCGAATTACATATTCCATCCAATATATTGCAGTTTTCAAAGGAGACAACGGCCTATCTTTGTATAATGTTGATAATTGTTTTGAACTGTTACGGTACCTGGTAAATAAAAAATAATTTCTAATAAATTAAACAATAAAAACTAACCAGCGAATTCACAAAAAAATCATAATTATTTTTAATGTAGTTAATAATTATTATATAATTGTGCAGTTATTTTTTAAGTTTAATTTAAATTAAAAACAAATAGTTAACCCTAAACTGTAATAATCATAACATTATAAGTTGAAGAATTTGGTCATTGTATATAAAATTTTGTGCAATTTTTGATTATTAAAAAATAAAATCGAAAATTTTTATTCGTTAATGTTTTTTTGAATTTTATTATTTTCTTGATTATTATTGTTTATTTATTATTTTTATTATAATTTAATTGAAATAATAAACATTTACAAAGTAACTTTTACTTAAATCTCCATATTGGCCAGTTATAAACAGATCTTCTCTGTTTACTTACTTAAATTTAATTTTTTAAGTGAATTATTTAAATATAATTTATAATAGAAAAATACAAAAAGTTTAATTTGCGCATGCAAATCCAGGTGGCAAATATATAAGTAAAATTAAAAAATATTATTAATGTAGCAATTAATTACTTCTCATTTTTTAATAGCTCTGTTATCAAATATAATAAGCTGCTTTTCGATATGTCTTTGTAGTTTATTATTCTTGCAACGCCTTTCGCTTCCAGAGCTTTTAAATTTAATGTTTGATCCAAAAAAATTGGAATTCCCAAAATTGGTACTCCACAATATACAGCTTCTTGGCTTCCTAAAAGGCCACCATGGCTAATAAATAATTTAACATTGGCATGACCTAAAAGTTTTACAGTAAAAGCGAACGTCACTAGTTATATCATTTTACTTACATAATACTTGAATTTGTGGAACCCACGATTCAAGGTGAACATTGCTAGGAATTATAATATCTCTTGAAAGTAACTCTCTTTTAAATTTCCATATAATCTTATACGGTAGTTGCTTAAAAGTTTCAAAAAGTTCTTCCAAAATAATTTTGCTAAATGTTTCTGATGATACCAAAGTCCCCATATTGAAGTAAATTATGCCTTTATATGGAAGTTGAACATCTAGCAAATTCCTATGATGCTAAAATATACAAAGAAATTTGAAAATCTTTGGAAACAACTTAATTACCTACCTCTGAAAGAGTCTTGGAAGTTTCGATATGCACTCCACCTACTTCTATAAAATTTGGAACTGTTGGTCTAGGATAGTTAGCACTAAAATGAGTATTACTTAATACTAAATTTATTTGTTTAGCCAATTTTTCTACGTCAGGTAAGTCACTTCCAAAGAATTTACGTGCTTCTTTATTACCATTTTCATGGCATTTGGAATATCTAAAATTGTTTTTTTATTTTATTGGAAAATGCATAATTTGCAATAATTTACTTCAACTTAGTTATTAGGATCTCTTTAAAATTCATAAATCTTTCATATAAATTCATTTTATTGGTAAACGATGAAAAGTAATTAGGAATATAGGATGGATTGTCAGAATTTCCAATAAATGTCGCCGCCCCCCATGGTATATCTACACTAGTTATTATGCCAACAATGGGAATATTCATAATATGTTTAAATCCCAGAAAACAGTCATTGGCAAATATATGCAGTATTATCAGATCATATTTAATATTTGTAGATTTTAGTTGTTGCAAAATTGTAGTATTGAAAAGTTTTCCGTGGGAGTTCTCTATCAAATTATTACAAATCCAAGAAACGAATTTAGAAGAAGTAATGAAGTTAGAATTGATAAAATCCATATTGTAATTATTAGTTAAAGGTACCGTTCCTTTTAAACTAAAATCATTATATCTAAAATTGAAATCAAGTTAGCCACATCAACACACTGTTTTATGTCTTACCGTGGAATAGGTATTTCTTGTGGAAAATGACTAATAATATCGACTGTATGGCCAGCTTCCGCAAGTCCTTTCATTATTTTTTCAAACACTATCATATGGCTCTTACCAGGTAATGGAAATATTCCCAAAATGCGATATGTTTCAGTAATAGTAGAAAGTGATGTGAAGAATAACATACGCAATATAATCATGTCTCTGAAGCATTGTTACAATTTTAATTTTCTAATAATTATGACATGTTATATTAGATATTGAATACAATAAAATAATAACTAAATAATAAATAAATTTATTAATAAATAATAAATATAATATAACATAGTCAATATAATCATATTTCCGGAGAAGCGTTACAATCTCAATTTTCAAATAAAAGTTTAGTTATTAGATAATATATTAGATCGTAAAAGTTATAATAAAATAAATAAGTGGTAATGAAAGAATAAACAAAGAACTAAAAGTAAAATATACAAAATTTCACAAACAAAATATACTAAATAAGTATAATTTTGCATGAGGTGACATTAATATTATTAAAATAGTAATATAATTGGGAATAGGGGACACTTTCAACCACGGGGTTGTAATAACAACCAAGTGTTATCGAAAAAATTAAATAAATTCTGCATATGGGAAATTTGGATATTTACTAAATTTTGGAAAGTGGAAAATAAAGAAGATATTGAACAAGGGATGCAATATAACATAGGAGAACTGGTGGGAATTTGGAATAATTGGAAAGGTCGAATGGATATTCGAGAGATTACAAATTTTACGAGATATCGTCGGCTTCACATGAAAAGTGCATAAGTCCAAAATTGTTGAAAATGTGATTTTTGTGCCATCTAGTTAAATTAATGCTTTAAAACAGTTTTTAGCTCTTCCTGTAAAATTTGTCATTTTTGGACTTATGCACTTTTCATGTGAAGCCGACGATATGTAGATACCTACAGAAATTTACACAAGATAAATGAATTGATTACTGTTATTAGATTTAGTTCCAAATTTATAGGATGTACTTAATTGATAAACATTTTAAATTAATATATCATTTTGTAAACTTCCATTTTATTTAATCATAAAAGAAAAACATTTAGTTATAAATTTCAGAAATTTGGGTTTCATTATTTTAAAATAAAGAGCAATTCAAAATATAACGAAATTAAAAATAATTTGGGGCTTGATTAGAAACCAACGCTCTAAATTGGGGGAAAAATTTCTTGTTGCGGCGTTTCAGTTTTGGAACACGACAATATATTGTCCTATTTTCAATTGTGAAATTTTATAATTAAAGTTTATCAATAATAGCTTTGATTTATTAATACTTTAAGATAAAAATTATGGGAATTTAAAGAAATGATAATTTGGAAAGCTGGGTTGTTCCTTACTTGAATAAATGTTTGCCACCGCTAAACTCAATCGTTTCGCAACGACGCAAAATAAGACACGATCTAATATGGTAATAGAACAATTGTAATTTTGAATTTATTATTAATAATATTATTTGACCTTCGAAAAATTTATTAGGCTAGTCATTCAAATGACAACCACATTCGGGATAAAATAAACTTATCCATGTTTTTATGGATATTGAAACCCCAAACAAATAATATAATTAAATTTAAAAGTTTTCAACATTAAATTTTACAGAAATAAATGTTTAATTTTTAAATTAAAACTTTTTAAGTCCGTCACTGGTTAAAAGTTTATCTCGCGCTAAAGAAATCCCTTAGGATAACTTGAAGATAAATTAGGATAAGGTTGCAAGAAGTACCCCTCCTAATTTATGTGTGAGTAAACACTCAAGTCGTAAGTTTAAGTGAATACTGACTTTATTAAATTTACATACAATTATTTATACAAACTTATTGTTTACATTATCACATTCCAATTCTATTAATTAAAAGTTATTGTGATGTGTTATTTGCTTATTCATCAAATTCCTACAACTAAATAGTTCCTATTTATAATTGTTACAATTTGTAACCTACATAGTACATATTATTGTAATGTCAACTTAGTGTTTTAGTTGACTAAGTAATTATTCTTTATTTATAATTTTATTTCCGCATTACACATTTTTACCTTACTCAATTTATTATGTTAATTAATCAATAATTTATTTAATTTATATACAGGATGGTTTGAAACGACAAACCATCCAACCAACAAAAAACCCTGTTTAATTTTAAATTGAACATATTGCCGCCTCCAAAGAATGGCGTCTGGGATGTGTAGTGCCTTGCGGATTTGTTTTGGTCATTGGCTGTTCTATGATTTGTAATGTTGTGGGACTTTTAAGTTGCTCTTCTTGTAGCATTTTCTTAACATGGATTGGCGACGTCAATTCATGTAAGCTGCCACCCCCAAGTTTTGATTTTGATCTGATCCAACAATGATAATTTGTCAAACAGAATCCTAGTAATTTGATTATGATTGTTCCTGTAATTAACCTGAAATTATGAAATGATCTATTTTGTTTAGATGATGTGAATTTTCTTTACATGAACTGGCGATAGTTCATGTAAGCTGCCACCCCTAACTGTTTGAATTGGTCTACATCATTTTCTTCCTTCTTCTCTTTTTCCATCTTCAAATTTTCCAACGTCTTCTCCATTGTAATAGAATATCTCTGAGTTCTTGTTGTAATCTTGGACCACTCTTAATTTTGTTGTTGTACTTTCTTCTCGAATTACTGGTTGGTGAGGAATGTAGTATTTTCCTTGATTATTTTTTGGCACTAGTTGCATGTGTCCAAGGTCTATATATTCTTGCATGAATGCGTTGTATTGATTGCGAAGCTCATTGTTTCCTGCTTTGTCTAACTTCTTCTCTAATTGATGAAACCGTGCAAGCGCTCTCTGTTTCGATTCTCCTAATTGTGGTGGTTCTTCTTTGAATGGTATTTTCACTGTATAACTGCCATCCTGGTTTCTTTTTGTATTTTCTTCGTAATGTTCCTCACATATTTCGTTTTCCTTTGACATTGGTTTTTTATTCGCAGCTTCTTTTACTTTCATCTCTTCTTCCGTCTCCATTCTAATTGGTTTCATACTCGTAGCTTCTTCTTCAACCTCTTCTTTCAAACTTGTAACTTCTTCCTTCAAACTCGCAACTTTTTCTACTTCCATCTTCATTTTTGCTATTACTTGATTTTCCCATGCTTTTGATAATAATGCAGCTCTCAATATTTTTGTTTTTTCCTCGAATTCGTCGTAGGTTTCCTCATCTTCTTCCTCTGGCATTTGGTGCGAATTTGTAACTTTTTCTAATTCCATCTTCTCTTCCATCTCCATTTTTGATAATTCTGCCATCAATATTTTTGTTTTTACAATGAATTTGTCGTAGATTTTTGGTGATTTTTTGTTTGGTTCGCTAGTTAAAATTTGCTTTGTTTTCTGCTCCAGTTCTTCCATTATTTCGTCGTATTTTTCGTATGCATTTGTGAATTGATTTCCAGTGAAATATTCATCTTGTTTTTCCTCTTCGTAAACCATTATTTCTAAGTTTGAATCCATAATTGCTTTCCATTGGTTTTCCAATTTGTTCTTGATTCGTTCAACTGTGATTTTGATAACTTCTTCTTGTAATTTCTTTTTTGCGAATTCCGTAGCTTCATTTAAGTAATGTAGTCTAATTTTTTGTGTTTTGATTCGTAGTACTTGATTCATCTCTATGTCTTCTTGTGCTGGTCCTTCGGGTTGTATTATTTGATGTGATATGTCTTCCTCTTGCTTCTTGACTGCTCGTTGCTTGTATTTGCTTGTGGCGTCGCTGTGGACCCTTGTATTGTACTTCTTCTGTTTGCTTTGGCGTCGCTGTGGACCCTTGTATTGTAATTCTTCTGTTTTCTTTGGCGTCGCTGTGGACCCTTGTATTGTAATTCTTCTGTTTTCTTTGGCGTCGCTGTGGACCTGTATGTTGATTGTTTGGACCGTTGTATTGGACCGTTGTTTGTTTTATTCTTTCTTCTTCTTCTACGTGGACTGTATTTCTGTCTGCTGATTTATCTTCTTAAGGTTCGAATGACCTTAAGAAGATCCGGTTCGAAGGACCATAAAGAAATCCCTTAGGATAACTTGAAGATAAATTAGGATAAGGTTGCAAGAAGTACCCCTCCTAATTTATGTGTGAGTAAACACTCAAGTCGTAAGTTTAAGTGAATACTGACTTTATTAAATTTACATACAATTATTTATACAAACTTATTGTTTACATTATCACATTCCAATTCTATTAATTAAAAGTTATTGTGATGTGTTATTTGCTTATTCATCAAATTCCTACAACTAAATAGTTCCTATTTATAATTGTTACAATTTGTAACCTACATAGTACATATTATTGTAATGTCAACTTAGTGTTTTAGTTGACTAAGTAATTATTCTTTATTTATAATTTTATTTCCGCATTACACATTTTTACCTTACTCAATTTATTATGTTAATTAATCAATAATTTATTTAATTTATATACAGGATGGTTTGAAACGACAAACCATCCAACCAACAAAAAACCCTGTTTAATTTTAAATTGAACACGCGCGTATCAACAGAGCGAACGCATTATCGTTTAACAAACTAAAACTTAATGCTCTTCCGAATAAATCTTTTCTAACTCCAGCATACCATTTGGAATGATCTCAGCTTGGATGTTAAACTGAAGTTTATTTGAGGATATAAAATTCACCTCAATAATATATTGAACTGTATTTCAAAGGATTCATAATTTAACATATTTTGGAGAAAATTTTTATAAAACGAAAAGTCGATTTTGAAATTAAAAAGTAAACATACGTAAGTTCGTTGTATTTAGAATAAATTTGAATATTCATTGCAATCATAAAAAACTTTTTAAACATCCAAATTCATGAAAATATTATAAATAGCATCAATATTGTATTTTTCTCTGTTTGTGTGAAATTTGAAAATTGTGCGCAAAGGTTTTATAAATTGGTGTCACTAGGTGTGACAATTTTGGTAAATTATGATGAACTGAATGGTTTCTGCGTTTGAAGGTAGAGGAAGAATCCACATTTGACCATCGTAGTGTGTGGATCAAATGAGATAGTCCACTATCGACCGCCATAAAGTGTGAGTCGATATTTAATTTAAAAAAAGCCGTTCGATCTTCAGAGTAGGAGGATCGAAAATTGAGTCGTCGATATAGTAGTAGTTGACATTGTTACGTAATTACCTAGCAAGGTTAATTTGATATAAAGTGATTTTGTGCAAACGGGAAAGTAAATTGAGAAGAAGTGGATGAAAATTGGTAACTTGGAAAACAAGAAAAATAACACGAAAACAAGGATTGAACGCCGCAAGAAATTATAAGGTAGGACATTTAAAAATTAATTATAATAGTGGAATTTCGGAAAGGTGATAAACTTTTTTAGAAATTAGAAAACATTTGTAAAAAATACCATATTGTTTATCATAAAATAAAAAAATGTTTTAGTTATCAATTTATAAAAATTTGGAAGTTTATTTTAAATTTTAAAGCAAATTCGAAATACAACGAAAACAAAAAATATTGGGGATTAAAAATTTGGGAATTGATTAGAGACCAACGCTCTAAATTGGGGGAAAAAAGATCTTGTTGTCGGGTTTCATTTTGGAACATGACAATATAAAATATACGTTGTTGGCAACAGTGCTTCCACAGAAAATTTTATGTATTGAAGTGAATTTTCCTTTTTTTTTATTATTTTAAATGCTAATATCTAGGCCGAGGCCTATTTTCTTGAACTTAGAGTCAAACACTACTAGGCTTCATTTGCGCGTTAAATCTGCGTGTGGGTAAAGACTTAAATGAGGGAGACGCAACAATGACCCATTTATTATTGATAATTATTATAAGATAATAATATTATTGGTTGCGTCACGTAATTACCAAATTTTTGAAAATAGTTTTTATTGGTAAGCGCACTTAATTTTACATTTACATTTACAATTTTACATAATTGTACATTGATAATAAAACGGCAATGTTTCGCTTTTGTTTCGGGAACAGAAAATTGCAAAATTTTCTTGTAACAAACTCAATATATTGTAAACAAAATTATATACGGTTTATACCATAGATAAATGGGTGGTTTAAGTACAGCCAAGTTATTTTTTATGCCAAAATGATCATTTCATTTGTACGCTTGGCTGTCCTTTATATTTTTGAAATAAATGTTTGTGTTTAACTTGTTCTGGTATCGAATAAAATTATCAGTTGTACATTCAAGTTTTGTATAATTTTACATGTGGAACGCGTCTGCAGTATTGAGTACATGCGGCCAATTGAGCTAAAGGCCGTGGAAAATGTTTTCAAACGGAAATCATCTATTAAAATTTTATTTCAATTTCAATTTTTATAATTATTTAATTGAATTTTATTAAATTATAAAATATCAAAAAAACATCGTGTGACATTTTCCGATTCCTCCCTGTCTGTGCTGGTTGCACTTTGACAATGTGTAACGGCCACATTTGCTCATCACATAATATGAAGAATACGTCAATTGTGTAAAAATATGACACATGGGAGTCACTTATATGTGATGAGCATGTGTGATGTTATTTTTACAAATATAAAACTAGAATTTTAGTAAATTTGTTTTATTCCAAAACTAGACTAGTTCCTAATATGGAATATTGGATGTTTCTAATATCAAATAGGAAATCTATAGAGAAGTTTTATAGCGAAAACTTTTCTGATGACTATAAGGGAAAAATTTGGGTAGAATGCATTTAGTCTTACAACTGGACTCTTGAGATCTGCTATAGAAATGTTAATTAACAGTTTGTTCTTGATTATGTAAGCCTTGGCCATAATAGTGGGCCACCGTAATAAAAGTGTAATATTTTAATAAAGCAAGAAAATATAAAGAAACAAACGATTAAAGTTTATTAAGATATTTATTATAAATTATATTTTAATGTTTTGTGGGTCCTCCAATTGCTTAAATCACAGCTGCAACCCTTTTTGGCATACCGTGGACTAATGATTTGCAGATACAAGGCAACAATTTACACCATTCCATCTGCAATTTTTCCCTCAATTCCGATTTTAACTTACAGTTGTGTTGTCCTACATTCTTCTTTCAAATAAACCATAAATAATCAATTGGATTTAAGGTACGTGACTGTGCAGGCCCATTCACCCCCTTAGACAAAAACCACCCTGCTCGCTCGCGAGGTATGGCAAGGAGCATTGTCCTGCTGAAATATTATACCCTAGGGCCTTTGTTACGAAATATTTTAGCGTAAGATTCCATCAGATTGGTCTCTAACATTGCAGTGTAGGTAGAATTGTTCATACAACCCTCGCACACGAAGATGTTCCCTACCCCTGCTGCTGCCATGCAAGCTCAAATCATGACCCCCCCCCCAACGTTGTTACACCGTAGGTACGATGCAATCTGGACGATATTCTTCCCTTATTCTACGACGTACGTACACAGCCCCAGGGGCGCCAAAAACCTATGCAAACAAAAAATAATAATAATAATACAAATGACAATCACAATTTTTGTAAAATCAGTATAAAATTAAATTTTTATCATCGAATTTATAAAATAGGGGTTGTTAACTTACGTACCTCAAAGTTTGATTCATCTGACCAAACTACTTTCTCCAAATCCGCAACGGTTCAATTTAGGTGTTCACGAGCCCACTCTATAGTCTCTTTTTTTTGTTTTTTTCCGAAAGCCACGGCTTACGCCGGGCTTTACAACCCCTCAGGCCTGTTCTGTAAGCCGTCTTCTAACTGTTCGTGCCAAAATCGAAGGCCCACCGTCTTCACGCATTTCGTTAGCTAGCGCTTTCGACGTCATTTTGCGATTTCGAATACGCACGCGCCGCAACACCCGGTCTTCAGATGGGGTTGTTATCGTTTTCTACCACTTCTCGTTCTTGATTTGAACGAATTTAGTTCTTCGTACCTGTTAATTGCATTTTGAACCGAATGCCGTGAACATTTCTTTTTTTTTACTAATATGAGTTTGATTTAACCCTTGCGAATATAAGAGAATTATTTGTGCCCTTTTACTTTCGCTTAAATCGCTATTTTTTGGCGTATTAAATTATTTACATACCTTAGAAATAATTTTAAATATTTTAAACATAAATGTACACCAAAAAAATTGAAACTAACTGAACTGTCGCTTTCTTTAAATTAAACAATTTTGTAAATTTTAAGATATTTTAATTTTTATGCCCTCATAAAAATAATAAGGGACAAAATTTTCTTTGTATTATATCACAATACCATTCAAGACTACCTGCTAAAAATAAATCGGTCAAATATTGCACTGAAAAGGAATTTACCGCTATTTTATAGGGTGGCCCACTAATATGGCCAAGGCTATGTATGTATGTTTGTTGATTATTTGCAAGTAAATATCTGCAAATAAGGGCCTTAAAGACATATTTTTGTTTGTCCTAGACAGATTTAAGTTAACTTACTTTCATTTTGTTTAACATAGTAAAACATTATAGAATTTGCATTATTTAATTGAAATTTGTAGTATTCCATATTATGTACATACTACATATTTTTTGAAAATGGTTAAAAATCCTCGTTTGATAACTTTACTAAATAATATTTAATTTTGTTAGTCTTATGGTCAAAATTTCGTCGCAGGATGTCATCTTACTATTTTAAAAATTTTCTTCAACTTCTAACTTTTATTGAGCAAAATGAAAATGGTATTCCATATTTCGTTACTTTACTTTACTGTTATCGGATATGTTACTAGTTATGTTACTATATTTATTATTTTTATACAGTTTACCCATTTATGTCAACCTGTACTTACTAAATTTCATCAGTTTTAAGTATGCAGAGGTGCGGCACTAAACGGCAAATAAAATTTGCTATATTTAAATATTAATCAATCACAGTATAACCATTCGAGACCGCACCTCTGCACACTTAAAACGGATGGACTATAGGGTCCAATGTACTTATCTTTTGTGTTAGTGTATTTATAAATTTATCAACAATAAAAATCATGAATCAGATTAATTTCTTATAATGTTAATCACCTGCAGATAATATTAAGTTTGCACAAAACGATAGTAATTTTTTGTTATTATAATAATAAATAAAAGTATATTGATATACGTTATACAGCAACTATCAAAGCAAATATGCAATGCACTGGTGAACTATTATAATTTATACATTCATATATTATATTATGTCGTTTTGCAATAATTATAATTTGCAATAACCAGATTAAATAGTTATGTTAATTGTCCTAAAAGAATTCAATAATTTGCATTGAAATATTTTAAAACTTTCAACCAGGCATTAAAAACAACAAACTCATAAAAAAGTTCTATTACGTAGTACTGATAAACCAATAAAAATTCTTAGCCATTCCTTATACATCATTATTTGATATGGTTCGTTTTTGAATCCCCTGTTAAATCTCTGAAGGTCATTAACGATTAATTAACTGACGGTTTTAAGTTATAGGTTAACCCCATGATACCCCAAAACATTTGAAATCAAAAATAATTACATGGTCGATAAACCGAACCCACAAAACTGATCAAAACTTCAGGTGAACCAAACACGATAAAATACCGAAAATGAAATTTGTAAATAACTTTTAGAAAATAAAAGAATATATAATCAGAAATCAGCAGTTTAACTACCTTCGTTTCATAAAAGGATGTTCTGTATACCCCACGAAAAGAAAAAGAATTTTTAAACCTGAATTTAAATGCACGAAGTCAACGATTTATGAATTAGGAATAATTTTTCAACAGTTCTCTTCATAACTTATTCGTTCCTATATTAAACGTTTATATTATTAGTATAAATATTCATGAATATATTTTATTGATGTAAAATAAATTGTTTTGCCTGTGTTTGTTGCATATTGCACATGTTTCAGACACACGGAATACCGAACCACTGGAATAGTATATACATATTACGGTGTTTCAATTGTCAATGAAAGAAATAAGATTAAATAAGCACTTAATTTATCGGCTCCATTTCCCCGGCACCCCCACCACAAAATATTCAAATTGGACTTGGTGGAATCGTTTGTACTTCGTTTGTATCGGTTTGTACCGCAAAATTTTCGTTTGTACCATCAAGACAAAAAAGTTACAGCACTTTCAAAGTGGGGGTGCCAGGGAAATGCCAGCACCCCCACCTCAAAATATTCAAATCGGACTTGGTGGAATGGTTTGTACTTCGTTTGTATAGGTTTGTACCGCAAAAATTTTCGTTTGTACCATCAAGACAAAAAAGTTACAGCACTTTCAAAGTGGGGGCTCCATTTCCCCGGCACCCCCACCACAAAATATTCAAATCGGACTTGGTGGAATCGTTTGTACTTCGTTTGTATCGGTTTGTACCGCAAAAATTTTCGTTTGTATCATCAAGACAAAAAAGTTACAGCACTTTCAAAGTAGAGCCAGGGAAATGCCAGCACCCCCACCTCAAAATATTGAAATCGGAATTGGTGGAATCGCTTGTACTTCGTTTGTATCTGTTTGTACCGCAAAAATTTTCGTTTGTATCATCAAGAAAAAAAAGTTACAGCACTTTCAAAGTGGGGGAGCCAGGGAAATGCCGGCACCCCCACCTCAAAATATTGAAATCGGAATTGGTGGAATCGTTTGTACTTCGTTTGTATCGGTTTGTACCGCAAAAATTTTCGTTTGTATCAAAAAGACATAGATGAAAAGCTGAAAGCAAGCTAAGTAGAAAAGTTCTAGACCAACGCCGCTTTTACAGGGGTGGCTTGAGTACATAATAAAAAAACTTTTTTCCCCCCTCTATTAAGGAAAATAATGATGGATATTAATATTATTATTATAATAAATAATAATGTGCAATCTATATTAAAGAAAAGTTTTTACGAAGTTATGAGTATTTCCAATTTTAGAGAACTCCGAGCAAGTTACGCTTGATTACATTTCATTCGGCAGAAAAGATGAACAAGAGTTATTTTAAGTAAATAATTTTATTATATTAATATAAAAGATTATAAACTGATAAATACGTGCGCATTTGATAGTATATTATAGTCCAGGTTCTATGTTCTTCGTATGCCGAAAGCTCTAATTATGCGAATTTTATCAATCAAAATAAGTCACATCTGCTAAACGAGCTTTTTGCTCATGCTATGCGAGATGGTATCAACGCACAAACATATAGGAAGCGGGCTTCTATTTTAATCGGTATTATTACCAATAAGAAAGACCTACCAAATAATCACGTCGAAGTGGATGCTGCAAGTACCGCGTATTACTTATGTAATGCATTATTCAAAGATAATCCATCAGTTATAGAGGGCCGTACGTGTGTTAAATGTAAGCATAAAATTGAAACGCGATATCCTTCGACAGTGGTAAATTTTCCAGATAGTAGTGTACTAAACCTTCAAGATGCATTAAATTTCAAGTTTAATGAAAATAAGGGTAACATCAGTCAGTGCAAAATGTGCAAATCCCAGTACGAATAAAAGGTAGTTTTTGGTCAACAAGTATTGTTTGAAATATGTGGACCATCTACATCAAATTCACCAATTGAATTAATTCCTTTAAAAGAAGTTCCCCTTCAAATTGTGCTGAACGATACGGTTTACCATTTTCAAGGTGCTGTTAGTTTTCTACCTCCTATATTAAAGAATGTGAATGCTATTGGTCACTACGTCTGTTATCTACTGTTGGCGTAACAGTTCTGGAAAATGGGAACGTTATGACGACCTACAAGATCGGTCCAAGATCTTGTGATCTTGTGATCTGTGAGTGAGACAATCAATAGTAGCAACTAATTGTCAATTTTTGATTTATACTACTAAAATATATTAATAATTGTACATTTTATTAATTATTTAGTTTGTTTTCTTTTATATTAATATAATAAAATTATTTACTTAAAATGACTCTTGTTCATATTTTCTGCTGAATGAAATGTAACCAAGCGTAACTTGCTCGGAGTTCTCTAAAATTGGAAATACTCATAACTTCGTAAAAACTTTTCTTTAATATAGATTGCACATTATTATTTATTATAATAATAATATTAATATCCATCATTATTTTCCTTAATAGAGGGGGGAAAAAGTTTTTTTATTATGTACTCAAGCCACCCCTGTACAAGCGGCGTATGCGCGTTGGTCTAGAACTTTTCTACTTAGCTTGCTTTCAGCTTTTCATCTTTGTCTTTTTGATACAAACGAAAATTGTTGCAGTACAAACAGATACAAACGAAGTACAAACGATTCCACCAAGTCCGATTTGAATATTTTGTAGTGGGGGTGCCGGGGAAATTTAGCCCCTGGCACCCCCACTTTGAAAGTGCTGTAACTTTTTTGTCTTGATCATACAAACGAAAATATTTGCGGTACAAACCGATACAAACGAAGTACAAGCGATTCCACCAAGTCCGATTTCAATATTTTGAGGTGGGGGTGCTGGCATTTCCCTGGCTCCCCCACTTTGAAAGTGCTGTAACTTTTTTTGTCTTGATGATACAAACGGAAATTTTTGCGGTACAAACCGATACAAACGAAGTACAAGCGATTCCACCAAGTCCGATTTCAATATTTTGAGGTGGGGGTGCTGGCATTTCCCTGGCTCCCCCACTTTGAAAGTGCTGTAACTTTTTTGTCTTGATGATACAAACGAAAATTTTTGCGGTACAAACCGATACAAACGAAGTACAAACCATTCCACCAAGTCCGATTTGAATATTTTGTGGTGGGGGTGCTGGGGAAATGGAGCCCCCACTTTGAAAGTGCTGTAATTTTATAGTCTTGATGGTACAAACGAAAATTTTTGCGGTACAAACCGATACAAACGAAGTACAAACGATTCCACCAAGTCTGATTTGAATATTTTGAGGTGGGGGTGCTGGCATTTCCCTGGCACGACTTTGAAAGTGCTGTAACTTTTTTGTCTTGATGGTACAAACGAAAATTTTTGCGGTACAAACCGATACAAACGAAGTACAAGCGATTCCACCAAGTCCGATTTCAATATTTTGAGGTGGGGGTGCTGGCATTTCCCTGGCTACCCCACTTTGAAAGTGCTGTAACTTTTTTGTCTTGATGATACGAACGAAAATTTTTGCGGTACAAACCGATACAAACGAAGTACAAACCATTCCACCAAGTCCGATTTGAATATTTTGTGGTGGGGGTGCTGGGGAAATGGAGCCCCCACTTTGAAAGTGCTGTAACTTTATTGTCTTGATGGTACAAACGAAAATTTTTGCGGTACAAACCGATACAAACGAAGTACAAACGATTCCACCAAGTCTGATTTGAATATTTTGAGGTGGGGGTGCTGGCATTTCCCTGGCACCCCCACTTTGAAAGTGCTGTAACTTTTTTGTCTTGATGGTACAAACGAAAATTTTTGCGGTACAAACCGATACAAACGAAGTACAAACGATTCCACCAAGTCCGATTTGAATATTTTGTGGTGGGGGTGCCGGGGAAATGGAGCCTAATTTATCAATAACTGCATGAGAACTCCTTTACAACGGAGAAGGTTTCTGTAGGTATATCAAAAGACTCAAAGGAAGTCGTATAATTTAAAACACAGGTGAGGAATGGAAGGGTTCACCAATGATATGACAAAAATGATCAATTTCACAAATTAATATATTTCCAGAAAAGTTGTTTAATGTTAGAGATTAGTAATTTAAATTTGTATAATTAGGATAGTTTAAGTAAGTGCGATAAAAGAAACTATGAGATTACGTGGTTGTTGTTAAATCGGTGTGACGACGAAATGCGACTAAAAGTCATCCGAGGCTTCAACGTGTTGCGAGTGGACAATCGGCGGCAAGTCGGTACGGCAACGATAAATGCAAAGTTTGAACGCTGAAATCAAAGGTGGAAATAATTTCATGACATTTAAAAGATGATAAGAATGATCAAAGGTGCGGTAAACTTACGTTGATAATGAAATTATCCAAGTGTGATAGAAAAATGAAAAATCGTCAAAACCCTGGAAACGGGAAAAATAAACAAGGCTTCTCACATAAGTGCGACGACGGGACGGACGTTTAGGTTTCGTCTCCGTAGAAAAATGTATTAATTGGATTTCAAATCCAACATAAATGTGTGTAGAACTAAAAAGAAAAGTATACAATTAATTTGCAAAATTTGCACAGATCATTATTAAGGTTAGAGTAAATAAAAATTAAAGACACTTACCTTCGATACTTAGTGAAGTGATTGTAAGTGAATTAAAACGAGAATTGCAGTAAATGGTTATTGGAGCACCAATACAAATTTCAAAAGGCGATTGATAAGAAAAATCTGGAATTATTACCAAGCGTGGGTCACTGGATGAACACAGAAGATTTAAGACAGACAACAACAACATCTGTGGTTGGTAAGCCAAACTTTAATAACTATTTCGCGCCGGGAGTGTACGATTTAAAAAACATAATAACGCCACGTAAAGAGAAAATAAACTTTGAGTCGCGCGTAATTTTAAGGATGTTTATTGTTAATATTGATTTCATTAGTAGTATAAGTTTGCGTTTTTGATTTGTTTAATGTTTAATAAATTTGATTCAATTACCAATTTCATAGGCGTATCATTGGGGAATTTTTGCATTCCCACAAAACCTTTTATTTCAGAAAAAGTTAAAGCTAAAAGGAACCGACTTCTGAGGTAAGGGTTACTCATGCTTATTAAAGATATAAAAAAAAGAGCTAGCACGAAAAATTCAATAATTTTCATAATCAATTTACATGCTACTTAAAAAGTGTGCGGCTAACGTAAATAAAATAAAGACACCGCAATATGTACTATTTTTATACTGGTAGCTTCGCACCAAAGATGCTTTTAGCCTATATAATAATATAATGTTCACGGAAGTTTATGTTTATTCGGATAAGAATTTGAACATCCCTGTGTGTATTTTCTTCAGAATTAAATGTATTATGAAGTTTATTTCATGCGCAAAATGCACTATATTAACCATTATAATGACAATAACATAATAATTGTAACTTAAACAACTTTAATTGGAATTTATTATTTATTTAATAGTTTCACATTCTTTGCGGAATTCTGAAATGGAATTATCTATACATAATATAGTATGAAAATGACCACAATTATTAATATATTTATTTCGTTCGTTTTACTCATCAACTGTCATTTTTTCCGTTCATGTTCACGAATTATCATAAAAATCTGGGTGTGTTTTAGAAAAAAGCACATATTACTATTATAGTAACATTTGATCTCACTGTATAGGGGGTCAGTATTTAATAAAATTAATATGTAACTGCCTTGAACGAATAATTAAAACAAATATTATTGAACCCAGGGTAATCTCAGATTATTTTTAAACGTAGTCCAAGATAGTAAACAGCTCAGTGAGTCGGCGAGCCAGAGGGAGTTTATCAACTGAACTCTGAAAAGAATTAAGGATATGTTTTTCAGAATTAAAAATACCATTACCATTAATTGTACTTCCAGCTTCCACGTTGTGCAATACAGGATATTTGCATGGATATTTGTATGGGATGTCCGCCATCGTAGTCTCAACTTCTACGTATACTCTTTCTATCTCTTCGTCCGAGGCTGCTCTTGTTGGCATATACAACTGTAGGTATTTTACAGCTTTGTAGCGGTTTTTAATATTGAATATACAACTGTGAAGTCAATAGATATCAAATTTCTGTTTATAATTGAAAATGGTTAAAAATTCTCCCTGTAAATTAACCAACAGTCGCACCAAACCACGAACATAAACTTACTCTCAAGTACTCGTAGGTAATTATAAATTTTTAAAACAATGGTTTCTGATTACTTCCGCTCAAAAAATTCATTGAAAAATGCACTGCTATAGACAAAACTATGGGAATAGAAGTTGGACCAGAATGATCAATGTTGAACCCGACGTTCCTTGGTAAAAGATATAATATAACCACAACTCTGACATTTACTAGCTGCTCGTTGAAATAGAATATCACAAATCGAAAGTACACCAAACGAAGAAGACACAGTTGCGTTGCAAATATGATTGAAGTTGTAGTAGCTCGAATAAAAACTGATTTGATTTGTAAACATCAAATTGACCAAACTGTCAATTTTAAAAAACATCACATTTGCTAGTACAAAACTGGATTGAGCTGTGCTCCCACGCCCACGCGGAGAACAATATGGCGGCTGAATTCTAGTTACTTGATACGAATCTAACCGAACTAACTAAATCTTGGTAATACACGAAATTCTTAATTACATCATATCTAGCAGACTGCTTCAACGCACTATACCAATTAAACCACTGTGGTTACAAAAAAATGTGTCGATATCTCACACCATTCACCGTAACGGTAGATCCTTCCTCATTTCGAAAGAAATATGAACCTATGATGCTGTTGGCGTGCATTTCACACCAAACAGTCAATTTTAATGGATGCAATGGAGTTTCAAAATAATGTTCCGGATTTGTCTCAGTCCATATACGGCAATTTTGCTTGTCCACATACCCATTCATCCAGAAATGTGCCTTGTCACTGAATAAAATTTGGTGGTAAAAAATGGATCCACTTCCAATTGGTTGTGAGCCCAATCTGCGAACGCACGACGCAATCGATGATCATTAGGCTTCAATTCTTGAACCAACTGGATCTTTTAAGGATGTAAACCAAGATATTGATATAAAAGTTTTCATGTAGTGGACGGACAAAGCCCAAGTTGTTGAGCACGATGGCGAATTGAAATGTTTGGGTTTCTCTTGCACACTTTCACTCACAGAAGTGATAGTTTCTTCGGTACGCACATTTATTTGTCTTGTTGGTAGTCTTACATCATGCAATGAAGAAGTGATACGAAATTTATCCAATACCGCACCAATAGCCTGCTCAGAAGGTCGTTTATGTTGACCATAAAATGGGCGAAAAGCTCTATAAGTTTTGGGAACGGAACTCTCACTTTGAAAATCAATCTCCACAATTTGGTAGCGTTGCTCAATTTATTTAGCGTGTTAATTTATTCATAATTAAATGGCAAACCTTTATGAACATAAATATTCAAAAGTTATCCCTATTGAAAGATCTCATGCAGCTAAAAAAACACTTATAGCATGCTAGGCTTGCCTTCGATGTGCCTGCACCCTGTTTTTTATTGTTATGATGGCAAATCATTAACACAGGGGGACCGCCTGCTTAACGTGCCGTCCGAAGCACAGAAGACAGTTAAGAAATTTTTAGACAATACACGGAGTCGAACCGGGGTGCCTTGCGTTAGCAGTTGATCGCACTAACGTTTAGACCATGACCGTCTTCTGTTCCAAAAAAATAAAAATCGAAATTACATTTTTTTAAATTAACTTGTGCAGATAAAAGGGCATCTTGTATATTATACTACTGTATTTAGCAAATAATCCCCTGTGCAAGAAAATATGAGTACAATTAGTAAAATTTCATACGTACTAAATTATTATTCTCTTAAAGGTCTTCTAAATTCCAACTTTTATTTTTAATTTTATACACCAATTAATTAATCATCATAAGAACATTGTCATTATCTCAACTATTATTACAGTTAAAAATATTGTTATAATAAAATTATTATTTTTAAGAAATACTTCAAATGTTGAATTTAATCTAATAATAATTGGAATATAAGGAAGAATTTAGAAATTTAGTTGTTTCCTTTGTTTGAAATTTAAACACGTCACATTTAAAACATATTTCTGTTCAAGACAACTACACTTAAAAGCATTTTTCGGGTTGCCTTTAAAATTTGGTTACAAGACATTGGTATTAAAAAAACTTTTCAAGTGGATACAAACAATGTAAATAAGTGTGTGAGAATGGGAATTTTTAAAAGTGAAGTGACATGTTTAATCCAATTTAACATCTGAAGGGACGAACAGACTGCTGGATTATAATAGCTCTTCTATTAATACTGTAACTTAATATTTGTTACATCCTTACGCTTCACTTCAAAATTGGGAGTGATGCTAATTTATTTTTGCGACTATTCGGTGGTTTCGTAAATTGATGGTATTCAAGTGAATATGCACAATTATTATGATTTTACGAGGGTAATATTTCTAGCGATAAAGGATCAAGTAGGGGATTTTGTAACGATGTCGTTGTATTTATTTACAACGCAACTTTTCAATCTAGAAATGGGATCTTATTATAATAATTACTGCTAAAAATTTGAATATGAATTATGCAGTTTTTGGTTTACAATAATTATTAGAATTTTTATGCATAGAATCAAGGATTCAAATTATTCAGGTAAAATTGAAAAATCAGTGGTCAGATAGTAAAATTACAAGATATATTTTCTAATATTGTGAATTCGAAGTTAATTCAATGAATTACAAGGAATCAGAAGAATTATTTAATGCTCAATACGTAATATTTGTGGGAAAAAAATTAAATTACAAACATTAACTTTTTTTAAATAAATACCCGGCTTCGTCCGGGGCAATGTTGTTAGTGATTACTAATTTACCGCGGTCATCCTTCGATATCATGAAGCATTTTATCGGTGTCGGAATTTGGAATTTCAGCAGAAATGATGTCGTCGAATTGTTGTAGTTAAGTCCATTTGTCAGTCAAATTAAAATGTGTGCATGCGGAAGACCTCTCTTTTGCTACTCTTCGGAATAAAGCCAAAAACCTCACGTTTGATATGAACATTTCCACCAAATCATATCGATCTGTTCTTGATTGATCGTTTCTCGAATTTCTTTCATTTCAATAATTATCCATATAATCGCATATAACCGCATATATAGCCCATATTTGGCATAATTATGATTAATTATATGAAGGTGCAAGTTTTTTTAAATAAAATCCTAATGTTAAAAATCAAAAATACAAAATCCAACCTTGTCAAACACATGTATTTATGGATACACGTTTTCTGTACCATTTATTTCCCTTGCAACATATTACATTTAAAAAAATTACGCCTTAGCACGTCTAGAACCTTTTAAATCAATAAATTAAAAATTTTATTATCACTTCTTCCAATAAATATTGGCGTCTGAAAAATATTACCATCTTTTTGTAACTTCTAAACTAATCTTGGCCCGTCCGATCCAGAAAATTTGGCGACCGTGATTTCAATAAATTATATTTCTGCGAATTCCTAAATTAATAATTATTTGCTGTAAATATAGGTATATTATTTATGTAGTATAAAATACTAAAAATTTCGATTTTGCATTATATTCCTTTGTATTCATTTAACCGCATATTATACAAATTTCAGCAATATTACCGCATATATCGACTAAATTTAACCGCATATAAAATACTTATATTGATGTTTTATACCGCATATCAATTCGGACTCTAGTAATGATCGACATGAAGCTTCTTTTAGTTCGACCAGATGAACAGCAATCTTTCAGTCTAAATCTTGGCATACATGCCAATCAAACATTGATTAAATAACTGTCGCTAATTTAACTAGTAATCGGTTCTCATTTAATCAGACCAGAGTTTTACTACAACCACCTACTGTCACTTACACCCCTATTCACTAACTTCAATCGAAAACGTTTCGATCATCGTAAAGTAGGCGATCGAGATGTGTCATTTATCGATTGTGGTAAAAATTCGTATTCTGTAACTACACTTTATCGATATGGAAAACGCCAAAAGCTTAACGTTTGGCAACACTGTTGTAAACATAATCATAACCTATAAAATAAAGAAATCTGAAGGGAATTTCTAAATTTAAAAAAATTAGGTTGGTAGTTATGTCATATTATAATCTTTTGCAACTACATACATAATATAATATACCAAATTGAACTTGAATATGTAAATTATAATATTGAATTAGTTTATATTATCTAGTTGTGATTGTGATAATTGCTAAAAATTGTTTTGTTGATCCAAAATGTCTGCAGCAATAATACGTATTTAAGATAAACAAATATAATCCCAATGATCCCAATGCTATCAAATCAATAAATCCATTATAAATCAATAGATCACTCACTTATCAAATTATCTACAAGGTAGTAATTTCGAAAAGTTTAAAATAAATATTGACAAACAGGTAAATTTAAAGGTTATTTGACTATAATGCGCACGGCACTGGACTTTTCGATAGATCGAGAAGCAACAAATATAATCCCAATGATCCCAATGCTATCAAATCAATAAATCCATTATAAATCAATAGATCACTCGCTTATCAAATTATCTACAAGGTAGTAATTTCAAAAAGTTGAAAATAAATATTGACAAACACGTAAATTTAAAGTTTATCTGACTATAATGCGCACGGCACTGGACTTTTTGATGATCGAGAAGCTTAACGTGACCCTTCTCCGTCACGAGAAAACATTCGATCGATCGAGAAGTTTTAACGATCGACCGAACGATAACGTCTCGATTCGTTAGTTACTGGATACGAATTGTCACTCTTTTCGATCCATCGAATACTTAACGATTCGATCGATCGAAAACGGAGTTAGTGAATAGGGGTGTAAATAAGCTTTAACTAATTAAATTGGTTCGAACGGAGTACAAAGACCTATCCACCCATAAATCAATTATTACCATCAGTAGTCCGGACGGTAAGGAACAAATTTACTATAGAACCTTGCACTTTGTGAAAGAAGCATGAAATTTGGCACAAGTGTAGATACAAACCTCCTTTACAAAAGAAGATGTGACGCCACGCCGACCCCCCGCCCCCTTCAATCCCTAGACGCAAAAACACCCCCCAAATTTTAGATTATCCTATTTATTTCATAAACGGTTTATCATATTATGATAAAAATACATCCGAGCAAATTAATTTATAATTAAATTTTAAACAAAAAAGGTTCTTAGGATGTTTTTGATACGATTTACGGTTTCCATAGAATCATCACGTAAATGTAGGTCAAATATGGCGCGCACTGCAGAACTCGCGGATTTTCTCCAAATTCCCCATGTTGCGCCACTCGTACACAAAAATTACTGAAATAGAAAATTAACAACGGTCAATTATCTATCTGTAGTGATAATTGCTTATTTGTCAAAATGTATTTTTCATAAGTTTTTAAGCTCTTTAATCTTTCATAGAATCTATGAAAAAAATCCTAAGAACCTTTTTTGTTTAAAATCTAATTATGGGTTTATTTGCTCTGATGTATTTTTATCGTATTATGAACCATTTAAGAAATAAACAGGATAAACTAATTTGAGGGTATTTTTGTGTCTAGGGCTTGAAGGGGGCGGCGACCGGCGTGGCGTCACATCTTGTTCTGTAAAGGAGGTTAGCATCTACACTTGTGCCAAATTTTATGCTTCTATTACAAAGTTCAAGGTTCTATACTAAATTTGTTCTTTATGGTCCGGCTTATTTATTATACAATAGTGCTTAAAAACTTATGAAAAATATATTTTGACAAATAAGCAATTATCACTACAGATAGATAATTGACCGTTGTTAATTTTCTATTTCAGTAATTTTTGTGTACGAGTGGCGCAACATGGGGAATTTGGAGAAAATCCGCGAGTTCTGCAGTGCGCGCCATATTTGACCTACATTTACGTGATGATTCTATGGAAACCGTAAATCGTATCAAAAACATCCTAAGAACCTTTTTTGTTTAAAATTTAATTATAAATTAATTTGCTCGGATGTATTTTTATCATAATATGATAAACCGTTTATGAAATAAATAGGATAATCTAAAATTTGGGGGGTGTTTTTGCGTCTAGGGATTGAAGGGGGCGGGGGTCGGCGTGGCGTCACATCTTGTTTTGTAAAGGAGGTTTGTATCTACACTTGTGCCAAATTTCATGCTTTTATCACAAAGTGCAAGGTTGTGTTCCATAACGTCCGGACTATTCAGTGAGATTTCGAAGATAATTCTGAGATATTGAAAAAAATCTGAAAACATGAAGATAATTTTTTTATTGATCTTAATATCACAAGCAGTTGAAATTTTTTCTAGAAAAGTCTTGAAATGGATCAACTACGTGTATTTTTTCAGCATTCAGTCAAGCCGTTCAAAATATAATATTGGTTTCACCGCTGGTTATACATTTATTTATGTAATTTTTATGTACAGTTAAAACTTTGTTTTATAACAATGCAAATAATTGTATAACATTTTAATACAACTTTTAAGAAAATTTCTTTTGTATTGTAATTTTTTGTTTACGGATAAAATTTATTTTATAATAAAGCAAAGAATAATAAGTACCTATATCATTTTAATACAATATTTCTAAAAATTGTCCATAATAAGTTTTTATTCAAGTTCTAATTCTACTATGAATTTTTGAAAATGATACAATTTTATTCCCAATCGATCTGCCCTACATTTGCAACCAACGAATTTTTTATTTAGTTAGGAATTTATTTGCTTTATTTGCGCCGGGCCTCGTATATTTCCAGTACAAATCCACATGCGGTTATCGGTTGGACTTAAGTTGATTATATTTGAAGCTTCAACGTTCGATTTAATTTTGCAGAAATGTTGAAAATTTCAGACATTTCATTTTTTCAGTTTAGTTGATATCCTGCCAATTGGCGTGTTTTATGTAGAATCAATTCTTTTAATATTTTTGTCTCATAATCGTTTGGATCTGTTAATATTTTTTTGAGTCTTTTATTTGTTACTTTTGATTCAATCGTCGATACCATTACTCATCTAATAATAGTTTTGCTTTGAACTCGGTTATTATTGAAGATCTCATTGATTAAGAAGAGACGGCCAGAATAAAGTTTCAATAAACCAAGTATTCAGTATTAGCAGAAACGCACTTAACCGCTTAAGCTGATGACCGTCGCACCGGTAGAGAACTAGAAACTAGAAACACTTGATAATAACACTTTCCTAATAAGTTCCTTCTTAAGACAAAATTCGAGATTTCATAGTGATTATGTTTTTTCGCCGGCACCTGATGAAGTAGTTGTGCTAACAGCTGAGAGAGTTGTTAAGGTTACTCCAGAGACCATAAAAAATGAGAAAAGGTGGATTACGCTTTAATGGATATTAATTTATTGATTTTGATACAAAATATATATTCCGGAGTGATCATTTACAATTTACTTTATCCAAGTAATATTCAAGAGATTCAAGAGATCAAAGGTCCACAATTGATTATATAATAACGAACGAAATGGTGCATCCTACGCAAATATTGGATGTGAGAGTATTGACATCAGCTGACGTTGGTTCTGACCACCACCTAGTACTATGCAAATTAAGAATGACAATTCAACTGATCAAGAAACCAACCTCAAATGTAGTCGAAAAACTAAATGTAGAACTATTAAAAGAAGAAAGTACACAATGGCTATACCAGCGGAAACTTGCCAACGCGATCAAAGAAAACGCCATTACCGACGAAGACGGGGTCAATTCCAGCTGGAAAAAGATAAGAGACAACATACTGGATGCTGCAAAACAAGCGATTGGAATTAGAAAGGTGGCATCACACTCAAAGTGTAATACTAAACCATGGTTCACTGAGGAAATCAAACTTCTGGCTAAAGAAAAACGAATAGCCTACCTCCAATACCGAAGTAACAAAACAGCACTTGAACACCAAAAGTATGTTGAAACCAGAAATAGAGTAAATGCACAAATAAGAAGTCTGAAACGAGATTACTGGATGGCCTTCACAAAGGGAATGGAAATTGACATGTACGGTGCTCAGAGGAAAATCTGGGGAATGCTTAGAAAGCAGAAGCGGAATACAAATGAATATCGACAGGTCAGCAATATAAGCGAAAAACGATGGATACAATATCTGAGTACCTTGTTTGAAAGTCAAAACGAGAATGAAACTGTACTGGAATACATAGAAGATGACAATGAGATAATTAAAATCACTCATGAAGAAGTTGCTGATGCCATAAAGAAGCTAAAAAATCGAAAATCCCCTGGCACCGATAACATTACAAATGAACTGTTGAAATATGCGGATGTAGCGTTGGTGATGGAACTGACAAAATTGTTCCGAGAAATACTTAATAGTTCGACTATCCCAGAGGAATGGAGAACAAGCGTTACAGTGCCTATATTTAAGAAAGGAGAGAAAAACGATCCCTCTAATTACAGAACGATAACTCTGCTAAACAGTATCGCAAAATTATTCACTGGAATGATTGCGGATAAAATAACTCAAACAACAAATATGAGTGAAGAACAACAGGGCTTTCGTAAGAATAGATCGACTATCGATGCTCTTTTTATACTCCGTCAAATTATCGAGAAATCACTTGAATACAATAAACCGACGTACATGTGTTTTATTGATTTAACAAAGGCTTTTGACCGTATTTTACTAAAGGACGTGCTGCGGCTGTGCAAAGAAAAAGGCATCTCAAACCAAACGATTAAAATAATAAAAGACCTAAACACCCGAAACACAAGGAAACTAAGAATAAATGGCAAATTAACGGATGATATCAATATCCGAACTGGAATTCGTCAAGGCGATAGACTAAGTCCAGTATTATTCAACATCGTTATGGATAACATAATAGAGAAAACTAGATTGACAAGGAATAGAGGATATCAACTTAGTACGGGTGAAGTGAAAATCATATGCTACGCGGATGACGCGGTTATAGTATCAGAAAACGAAGATGACCTACAACGATTACTATACGCCTTTAATATAGAAGCAGCGAAATATAACATGACAATATCGGAAAAGAAAACAAAAAGCTTAGTAATATCAAAAGAACCAAAGAGATGTAAACTTGTCGTCGACGGTCATAACATTGAACAGGTGATGTCGTTTGTATATCTGGGGGTGCAGATCACCAGCTACGGAGACCTCATAAAAGAGGTACGTAACCAGATCCTAAAAGCAGGTGCCGTAGCGGGAGGCTTGAGAGAAGTGATATGGAACAATGAATTTTTAAACATCGATAGCAAAGTGCGCATATATAAGACATGTATAAGACCAATAATGACGTATGCCGCGGAAACACGCCCTGATAACACGAAAACAAAGAGGCTACTGCGAACAGCTGAAATGAGAACTCTACGCACAATAGCGGGGAAAACTCTATGGGATAGGGTAAGAAACGAAGTAATCCGAGACACATGCCAGGTAATGGACGTAGTAAGATGGGTTAGGCAGAGAAGAAGAGGATGGAATGAGCACGTCAACCGCATGGACAACAATAGGCTTGCCCGAATTGCTAGAGATGGGAAGGTTGTCAATGGAAAACGACTGCCTGGAAGACCACCAAAGAGATGGAGAGAAAGCTGGCAGTCTATATCACAAGAAGCTGGAAATTACAGGCCTTAAGGCCTACACTAAGTGAAAGAAGAAGAAGAAGTAATATTCACCACCTTTTTTATTTTTCATTAAAAAAAGTTATAATAATTTACCTTGCTGGTTTTTTTCCTGTGTCCCCACTAGGTTAATCACCCAGTGGGGGAGTATGTATATTGCTGCGAAATAATACAACAATGAAATTTAAAAAAAACATGAAATAACAATGGGTAGCAAATGGTTTAACGATTAACAATGTTATAAAGTTTGACGCTTTGCAATGATAAAAAGAATAACGATGAATAACAGAACCTTGCTGGTTACCAGGACAGCTACTTGTAAAGTATGTGTGGGCACAAAAAAAACAGTAACTTCAGATAACGCCTTTATTATAGGAAAGCTCAGGGTGTGGATTGCTAAAAAATAATTAGTGTAAAAAAATAATGTACATGATTTTGCCCACTTCTAACTCTCGTTGTTATCTTAATCGTGAAAGCTGGTAAATGAAACGAACAATAAAAGTATAAAATGAAGGAGGTAAATTACTCCCAGCAAAACGTCGCTCGATAACCGCTGAACGAAAATTATTCAATATCAAAATTCCAACTATCCAAATTTATAATTATATTTCGATGTCTCTTTCGAAGTAATTTTGATTTATATTGTAGTACCCGCTTCTGGTACTAGAGTGCACTTTGTTTATAGCATGGTTTAAAAGGGTTCTACTATACCACCATGTGTTCCACTTTTCATTACCGTTTCTAGTGCTAGACCGATCACACGTGTTTTAAAAATCAGTGCGAATTTTAGGTTATCCATACAATGGGTAAAGTAAAGAAGAATGAGGTCACTACAAGTGATCTCCTACGGAAGATTATGAAATTGGAAGGTCGATTTAAGGAAAAAACAAGAAACAGGCGAGTTCGACTACTAAGTAGCTCGTCCGAAGAATCGGTTTCGAAAATTAGTAATGACATTGGAACGCCGGTTACAGGTATGTAATATTTACACAAAAATAATAAAAAGCAAAATAACTTCACACGAGTGATGAAGCGACCAAGATATACTAGCAAAGGTAGAACTGTCATGCTAATTATGACAAATTTTAAAAAATTAAAAGATGACTAGATATAAAATTTTTTTTTTGTTACATTAAAAAATTTGTTACAAAATTTTTTATGTTTGGTTTTTTACTTTCCTTTGCGACTGGCTTAAGCTTACACGAGAGGTAAGGTGGCCATGTTATCCATTCACAGAAGAAGTGAATTGATTAATACAGTCGGTAAAAGCTCACACGAGAGGTGAGACTACCAAATTATTAAAAAATTATTGGGTTAAGCTTACACGAGAGGTAAGATGGCCATGTTACTCATTCACACATGGAGTGAATTGACTTAGATAACGAATTAACAACGGCTCGTAAAAAAGCTAAAGCTCACACGAGAGGTGAGATAGCAAAAGAATTGCACGACAATTTGTTAATTACGTTACAGTCGGTAAAAAGCTTACACGAGAGGTGAGATTACCGGATTATATAAAAAGAAACTATATTATAACCCAAAAAGTAATATAAAGTCTTTTCTTCATTAATTCTAGTATCACAAGACCCAAGCCAAACCGAGACTCCTTCATCAACGGATCATTCCGACGATCCTCTAGATAA
The DNA here is from genome assembly GCA_932274525.1 of Podabrus alpinus. NCBI lineage: Eukaryota > Metazoa > Arthropoda > Insecta > Coleoptera > Cantharidae > Podabrus > Podabrus alpinus. The sequence goes on along the minus strand of OW026457.1, from coordinate 56,583,964 downwards.
CAATGCACTAGATGCCGAAGTTGTTGAGATCCTTGGTGAAGATCCTACAAAGACGATTAATAATGACATATCTCTTCACCCCGATTTGGCACGACGATGGAAGACCTGGATGTCTAAAGGACTAGACGAAGACGTAAAGAAGAACCTCCGCGAAAAATATGGTTTAACAGGAAACTGTATGCTCTCAGCCCCAACACTGAATCCAGAGTTAACAACAACCCTGAACGAAAGTGTCATCAAACGTGACAATTTCTTTTGTGAAAGCCAAAAAATATTGGGTACGGCCATGTCCGCATTAGGCACGGCAATTACAAACATTCTGTCAAATAACGAGGGGGGAATAGATAGGTTAGACCATTTGGAAAAACTGGTCGACACAGGAAAACTCTTAGCGGAACTCCACCACGAAAATTCCAAGGCCAGAAGAGCATACATTTCACCCGGTATAAACAAGAATATAAAAGCGACATTAGAGGAGTCAGGAATAGACTCGTTGCTCTTCGGAGAGAACCTAAGCGAACGCATTAAGGACGCCAAATTATTAGAGAAGACGAGTCAAGATTTAAAAATACCAGTTACATCCAGGAGTTTCCCAACAACATCATCAAATAGGGGTCATTTAAACTGGAGGGCCCCACCCTCTCGACAACCTTCTTCGAGACAGGTGGGGATAAACAACAAGAGAAAAATGAAGACGAACAACTGGACGAGGAAGCAAACCACAGGAGTCAACACCCAGAGAGACTCCCAACGGCAATTACGAAGAAGACCATAGAGGTACGTTACGCAGGAAGATTATTTAAATTTCTGCATGTCTGGAAGTCTATTACAAATGACCCCACCATTTTAAAGTACATCTCAGGTTATGAGCTAAAATTCATTAAGAAAGTCACTCAGTTTCAGATCCCTAGAGAACCAAATTGGTCAGATAGGGAATTATTACATATGAATGAAGCTATAAATAGGTTGGTTCATATAGGTGCTGTAAGACAATGCTCTGCCCTAGGGGAACAGTTTATTTCATCTTATTTTTTAGTATCAAAACCAGATGGATCAAAAAGATTTATTATTAATTTAAAGAACCTAAATAAATTCATTAAAACAGATCATTTCAAGATGGAGGACATCAGAACAGTTACTAAGTTAATTACAAAAAATTGTTGTATGACCTCCCTAGATCTTAAAGATGCTTATTTCCTAGTGCCTGTTGCAAAAAACAGTAGGAAATATTTAAGATTTCAATTTAAAAAGAAATTGTATGCATTTAGATGCTTACCATTTGGGTTATGTTCAAGCCCATATATATTTACAAAAGTTATGAAACCAGTAATAAACGTCCTGAGAAGTAAGGGTTTTACGTCAGTTATTTATCTAGACGATTTACTGTGCGTGGGACCTAATACAGAGCAGTGCAATCTAAACGTGCAGTCCACGTTAGGTTTACTTGAATCACTGGGGTTCATAATAAACTTTAGAAAAAGTAGGTTAGTACCTAATACCCGAAGGAAATACTTGGGGTTTGTCATTGACTCGGAAAGATTCTGTTTAGAATTACCGGGAAAAAAGAAATTAATACTAAACGAATTAATTAAAAAATTCTCAATGCTGCAGAAATGTAAAATTAGAGATTTTGCCCACTTTATAGGAAAGCTAATTGCAGCATGTCCAGCGGTATATTGTGGATGGCTTTATTGTAAAGATTTTGAAAGAGAGAAGTGTACAGCCCTAATCTTAAACGATGGGGATTATAAGAAAGTAATGATTATGCCAGATAATTTACAATACAACTTTACCTGGTGGCGAACCAATATATTAACTACCTGCAATCCAATAAGAAAATTAGATTTTAAAAAAGAAATTTTCTCGGATGCCTCACTAACTGGCTGGGGAGCGATCTCTAATAATATTAGGACCCATGGGTTTTGGAACTCAGAAGAAAAACGGTTCCATATAAATTATCTAGAATTAATGGCGGCCTTCATGGCCCTAAAATGCTTTACTACAGATTTATCAAACTGCGAAATCCTTTTACGCATAGACAATACAACCGCAATTGCGTACATAAATAAGATGGGTGGAACTCAATTCCCCATTCTTAATAGAATTGCTAGGGAAATTTGGCAGTGGGCAGAGCAGAAAAAACTATGGTTGTTTGCTTCTTATAATAGCTTCAAAGGACAATGGCGAGGCGGACAAGGAATCCCGTAAAAAGAAGGTACACGCAGAATGGGAACTATCACAAACAATTTTCTTAAAAATTACCAGTAGGTTTGGGACACCAGACCTATTTGCATCACGACAAAATAAAAAATGTAAAAATTATCTATCGTGGCACTCAGATCCCGAGGCTTTCGCAATAGATGCCTTTACTATTCCCTGGAAAGGCTGGTTTTTTTACGGATTCCCACCGTTCTCCTTAATTCTAAGAATGCTAAGAAAGATAGCAGACGACCAAGCAACGGGAATCGTGATAGTGCCCTTATGGCCATCTCAACCTTGGTTTCCCTTGTTCAAATCACTATTGATAGAGGACCCTTTAATCTTTACGCCAGACTTGAACATATTAATTTCTTCTTGCAGAACACAAATTCACCCCCTGGCATCTCAACTTTCGTTGGTGGCAGGGAAAGTCTCAGGCAGGCAATGATAAACACAGGAGCCTCATCAGCTGTTGCAGAAATATTACTATCATCCTTGGCATCCCACACCAATAAAGGTATTGGAGCTCTTAAACCAAAGATTTGAAGAAGGAGCCTCGTATGGAACTCTAAATAATATGAGGGCTGCTATATCCTTCATATCTATGAATAAATTAACAAGAGATCCTCTGTTACACAGATTCTTTAAAGGAATTTTTAAATTAAAACCTCCAAGACCTAAGTACCACGAGACTTGGAATCCTGAAGTGGTACTGAAATGGACAATAAGATTACATCCGTTGGAAACGCTGAACCTGAAACAAATAACGAAAAAACTAATAATTTTATTGGCACTATCCACCGCTCATAGGGTCCAGACTCTAGCGTCAATAAACATAAATAATATAAATTTCTCTACGGAGGGTGCTACTATAAAGATCCCCGACATAATAAAAACATCGAGTCTCCGAAACCAACAACCGATACTGGTTATTCCGTTTTTTCCAGAGAAGCCAGAGCTCTGCGTGGCTGGTACTCTGAGACAATATTTAATAATCACAAGGCCAATAAGGGGAGATAACATTAGACTGTTTATGTCTCTTAATAAGCCAACAAAATCAGTTGGTTCACAAACTTTAAGTCGGTGGATTCGAGATATCCTCGCTCAGTGCGGAATAGATACGAAGATGTTTACTGCTCATAGCACAAGACACGCAGCCACCTCACGGGCATTCCAAAGAGGTGTAGACATAGATACCATCAGGAATACAGCTGGCTGGACCAAAACCTCTCAGGTTTTCCAAAAATTTTATAACAGACCTGTTCTACAGGGTCAATCTGCCTTTGCAAGAGCAGTTATGTTAGGTTGTTAAGTTACTGTTGTCTTATTAATAGGCTGTTAATGTAGTTAAAAAATTACTATTACAAATTATACGAAAAAATAAAATTGCGTTAGCGTTAAACATCTACAATATAAATCAAAATTACTTAGAACGAGACATCGAAATATAATTAAACGATCAAACGAACTTACCTATGAAGTTCGATCGTAATTATATGAGATAATGTCTCGTTCGAAGTAATTAGATCCCACCCATATCCCGAAACCCAGGAATCACAATTTTATCCGACAGCTTTAAACTAAATGAAAAGTGGAACGCATGGTGGTATAGTAGAACCCTTTTAAACCATGCTATAAACAAAGTGCACTCTAGTACAAGAAGCGGGTACTACAATATAAATCAAAATTACTTCGAACGAGACATCTCATATAATTACGATCGAACTTCATAGGTAAGTTCGTTTGATCGTTTAATTCTCTAAAACAAACTTGGTAACCAAAATATTTTTTACAATAATTTTGGAGGAATATTTGAATTAAAAAATGGTGTCTAAATCTTTATGACATAAATTATGATCAATAACCGAAATGGGAAATTACAAAGTGCCAAAAAACTTCGAAATTTGATAGTGTTTATGTTGTTGTAAGATCCATTACCGCTACGCCTGGTGAAAGAATTCTTCCTGTCAATGAACATCTTGTAAGCTTGTAAGATCTGATAAGTCCCGTACATTTTTTTTCATCTTGGCGTTGTCAGTGTTTGGGGTAGTTTTTGTTCATTACGTTGCTACTGAGAAGTAATAACCATATTTACTGTACTTTTTGAGGGAGAATTCCGTTTTCAGTTGATGTTTATACAGTCACTTTGTTTGGTAACTGCTTGAAATTCTCAGACTCTGAAGCTTGTGATATTTTTAATATTTTAATCTTTTTACCTAAACTTACCTGCGATCCAGCCTCCGCAATAAATCAGGAGCTAGCCTATACGAAGATCAGAGGGAATTAACAATAAATAAGTAAGCATCTGTTTATAGAAGCTTGTGTGAGGCTGTGGCGATTTTTCATATTTTAATGAAAAACCGAGGATTAATGAAAGAATCTGAATCAGAGAAGGATGTAACGAAATTTTGTTTATTCGCTACAAATTAAATAATTATGTCAATTTAATTTGATACCTCTAGCGCCACCTATTAACTAACCTCTTAACTGCTTCTTACAACGAGCTTTTGGTTGATATGAAAAGATAACTCATACGCATTAGAATCAATTCTGGAGACATCGAAGTGAACGGTCGACATTTTTGATCGAGAGAATAAATCGATAATTTTTATTCGATTTACGATCTTCAGTTTATCGCGCCTGCCTATATTTTCACCGTAATCACGGATATTAGTGAAATTGAGCGTATTCGATATCTAGTCTTGCCTAATTCAACCGTTGTTGGAATATTTTTTTCATGTCGTTCGACCACAGTTCGTCCTTCGTACGATAGTCGTTCAGTATTACCAACTGTTATTTGGCGAGGAACGACTGGTGATTATTTTGACAATCAACAACTTGCTGTCATTTGGATGATTTATTATTTTTTGGATCATCATCATTATATCTTTGGATCTAATAAGTGTGCCATTCCACCACATAATTCTGAGAGGCGTCGGTCAATCATCTGTCCATCCCGCCAAAAGCTGCTGTTTGATTTACCACGTCGGTGCCTTCCGTTCTTGAAGCATCTCAGAGGGGAGCCTGTAGTATCAATACCTGCAACCACGTATTCAATCAAGAAGCCGTCTGTCACCTTTATTTTTGTAAACTTACCGGAGCTCTTGGTAAGGTATCATATATTTTCTTGTTTTGTTTATGGTGGTAAATTATTTGTGTGTTCATTGAAGCCAACCTTTGCATTGGCGGGGTACCCTTCTGGTAGCCCCAGTTTTTGGAACACCTTTGACGTGACGTTTGTCAATCTGATTAACGTGCATTCAATTTTAAGCACGTCTCAACCACGTATGCTTTGTTGCTTTAACTGCATTAAATATTGTCACTCAATTTTTGTTTTATTTCTACGGAAGCGTATCATCCACTTCTTTTCAACATTGCACCGAGTAGGACTCATTGCCCTCGTTCACCGCAATAATAAGGGGTTAGCTTATTTAACATCAGGGTACTCACGAAAAATAAGTAGAGAGTTTTACTTTCTGCGTGAGTTGTGTTCTTTTCTGGGATGTTCCCTCATTAAGAACAGGAAGAAAAGAACTAAAGTTTCAAGGAATTATTAACAAATATGTGGTCAACTTTGTCTGTCAGTATCATTATCGAGTAATTCGTGGATTAGTAAAGGTCTGATAAACTTACTTAAATTTTGTGTAATAAAAGAGAAAAAGTCAATTAAGTTATTTGGCATTTTTCAATATATAAAATTATACGCAAACTAAAATAATTGATGTATTTTCATTAAAGGAGAAAGGTCGTGATTTTTAAACATTTGATTGATTTGGTTCCATAAATTTTGCTTAAAAGGATTTTGTAATTAAGTTATTACGTAAGAGCAAGTTAACAATAATTAAACTTAATAGTAAGTTTCTTACCGGAACATTATCATTATTAAAAATTTTGATCAGCTCGGTGATATAAAAGAAGATATAAAAGTTTTTGAAAATAATGGATATTATGCAAATATTGGATGGAGAAATTTAAATTGAAATGTGAGACGAAATTAATTTTTCTATGATAAATTTTTGTCCACACAATATCTAGACGCATGTAAAAGGGTTGCTTAATAAGAGTTTGACCACTTTTTATTTTTGGCGTCTATGTGCAAAATTTACAAAATTTATTTACAAATAAATTTGCAAAACGGGTTACACTTACTGGAAGCTAGACCGTCTTCTTTCTAAAGTTCTTCCAAGCAGCCTGAGGCATAAGGAAAAGAATATTTTGGCTTATAATATAGCAATATACTACGCTGTTATAAATCTCAATAAGAACGATAAGTAAATAAAAAATTAAATAAGCACTCTTTATATCGTTAATTGCATGAAGGCTGTAACGGGCCAAATTGGTTCCGTCAACAAACTGTGATCACACAGGTGAATGTGAACGCCCTCGGTATAACTCAAGGTACGCTACTAATATGACTTACTCGGGAGCGGATTTAAGATCTTTGGCATTCCACACGCCTTGGGAAGTTCCAGATTCATCAGAAAGCTCATAAGTGGCATAAGAAACTTTCTTTCTGATGTAAAAGGGTCCACGAAATTTGGGAGCTAATTTCGCCGTAAAATATTTTGACGCGTCAGATAACACATAATTGCGTCGCCACACCGAATCTCCTACTTCGAAAGTAGCAGCTCGACGTCTTAAATCGTAAGAACTCTTGTTCTTTTCATAGGCTACTCTAAGCCTTTTAACAATATCGTCATACAATTTGTGGAGAGCCTTAGGTTTACCTTGTAGGTATAACCTATCTCCAAACGAAATATCCGCATCTCCTGTCAATTCAGAAGAGCCTACGGTACCTCCATCTAAATTAATTTCTCTACCAAAATTCGCAAAATAAGGCGTTACTCCAGTTACTTCGTGTACTGCTGTGCGCATGGCGCAAGCAACACGGGCTAAATATTTATCCTAATTCCTATGATTGTCCGCTACATAGGAGGACAACATGGTCTTCAAAACTCTATTAACCCTTTCGACCGGGTTAGCTTGAGGGTAATAATTGGCGTTATAAGTAATTTTAACATTATACAGGGAATTCATGTTTCTAAATTCACGGCTACGGAATTGTACACCGTTATCACAAAGTAAAATTTTGGGAGCACCATAAACTAAAATTACGTCTTCTTCGATTTTACGAGTAACAGACGCAGCAGTGGCAGAACGTAAAGGAAAACACAAGGAATACTTAGTAAAATAATCTGCTACAACTAGGATATACACGTAGCCACGGGTTGAGCGTGGTAAGGGACCTACTAAGTCAACAGAAATCATCTGCCAAGGACGAGTTACATTGGGGTGGGAAGCCATAAAACCAGCGGGCTTTTTCTGTTCTGGTTTGTGGGCAATACAAACGGGACATCTATTTACATAACGGGATACTGAAGATTTCAACAAAGGCCAATAATATTTTTGAGTTATTCTACTTAAAGTTTTGCGAATTCCAAGATGACCAGCAGTAGGTTCATCGTGACAAGATTTTAGAATGTCATTTCGTCGAGAATTTGGAACCACTTCCTTCCATTCCGCCTTCTCACGAAGTTCAGGATAATCGGGAGTTACATATTTAAACAAAAGGTTGTTTTCGATTCGCCATAGGGGAAATTTATCTGGTTTGTTCTTAACCTTACTTAACATGGACTTATACCATTTATCGTTATGGTTACTTACAGGATTGGGATTGGAGTCATGATCATCATCATTGGACTCATGAAGAAGCTCATGATCCTCGTCACTATTATAACCGGAATGATCGTCGGTTATTTCACCAATCTGTATTGTTTTAGGAGCATTAGGGATCTTATTTACATTCATATTTTGACTAAATTTGGGAGTAATCGAAACATTATCAATCACGGGAACGGATCTTGATAACGCGTCCGGAACTACATGATCTTTACCTTTTCTATGCGTAATTTCGAAGTCGTACTGTTGTAATCTTACCATCCATCGGGCTAATCTACCACTTGGTTGAACAAGATTATTTAACCAAACAAGACTATAATGGTCAGTGATTACACGAAAATGGGAACCTTCCAAATACGGTCTCAGTCTCTCAATGGCCCAAAGAACCGCGAGACACTCTCTTTCCGTAACAGAGTAATTTCTCTCTTGACGCGTAAGTGAACGACTTAAATAACATACTACATGTTCTACTCCATCAATTTCTTGAGTGAGAACAGCAGCGATGCCAAAGCCTGAGGCATCCGTTTGAACAACAAAAGGTACATCAAAATTTGGACAAACTAAAATAGGAGCATTAACCAAACTATCTTTAACCAAGCTTAACGCAGTGTCACAATTTTCGTTCCAAATACATTTTTGATTCCTCTTTAAAAGAGCGGTAAGAGGTGCAATGATTGTTGAAAATTCAGGTATAAATCGCCTATACCAAGATGCCATACCAATTATAGTGCGTACATCACTAACGCTTTTGGGCGTTGGTATTTTTAAAATAGCTTCAACTTTACCGGGGTCAACCGCAAGACCTTGTTGATTCACAACGTAACCGAGATATTTGAGTTCAGGTTTACAAAAATAACATTTTTCCCTACTCAACGTAAGACCTGCATCTTTTAATCTTTTTAAAACATCCGTAAGAATTTCAATATGTTTGTCGAAAGTTGGAGCACAAATAATTACATCATCTAAATACACAAATACATAAGGTTCTAATTCTGGACCAAGAATTTTGTCAATAAAACGCTGAAAGGTCGCCGGGGCATTATGTAAACCAAATGCCATACGGGTGAATTGAAAAAGACCTCTACCAGGAACAGTGAAAGCAGTGTAAGCTTTCGATTCTTCCGACAATGGGATCTGCCAATAAGCTGATTTTATATCCAAGGACGTTATAAATTTTGCATCGCGCAGGCGATCTAATATAGCGGAAACATAAGGTAAGGGATATGCATCACGTTCAGTAACTTGATTCAATTTTCTAAAATCTATACAAAATCTAAATTTTCCGTCTTTCTTCTTAATTAACAAAACGGGATTCGACCAAGCTGAATGACTTTTTTCTACTACACCAGACTTTATCATTTGGGTTAATTCTGCGTCTATTTGAGCTTGAACATTAGGGTTCACCGGGTAATATCTTTGCTTAATAGGAAGGGACTTTGTAGTAATAATATGTTCCACACCTAAAGCACATCCTAAAATTTCTGACTTACTAATATCTTTAAAACTAGAATTAATTAAATTATTTAAGATAGCTCCCTGCTCACGGGTTAAACTTTGTTCAGAGACCAATTGTGTTTGTTCGTCCTCTAAAGACACCAGCGACAATTGTTCAGGCTTCGAAAAATTCCACTCACCACGAATAACATTAGGCACAAAGCCAATAGCCCTCCAAAAGTCTATTCCTAAAATTACCGTGTGCGTAACATCAGGCACTATCAAAACATTTATCACAATGGTTTTGTGACGTAGCTTAATCGGTAACGAAACCGAACCTAAAATATTTATTTGGCTGCCATCAGCCAAAGCGCAATTCGACTTAACATTATTTAAATGAAGGCCTAGATTAGAAATTCGATTCCAACCTTCAATTCCTAAAATTGTCCTAGAGGCACCGGAATCTAAAAGTGCTGCAAAAGATTTACCAAAGATTTCAACTGTCACATAAGGACGTTCGTCATATTTGGAATTTTCCAATATATAGTTTAACATAATTTTATTTTTATCATAAATTAAATTTCGATTATCGACAAGATTACTTAAACAACGGGTGGAATTATAAAAAATCTTCGAGGTAGCAATCCCGTCTTTTACTGACCTCGACGCTCGTTTCCCGAAACAGAACATTTGGGACAAGTACGTGTCGTAAAATTGGGTTTCCCACACTTAAAACAATAGTTTCCTTTCTTCGGAAAGGTACATTCTTTTGAAAGGTGTTGGTTGGAATTACAATTCCAGCAGTTTCTAAAATTTAGGCTAGCATTATTGGTAGGACTTCGAGAATTTTGAACATTATTATTAAATTTCGTAAAAGTACTGAAGCGTGGATTATTATGATCGTTAGAACGAGAATTCGTAAAAGTATTTGAACGATAATGGGAATAACTATTTTCATTTGACGAACTTGTCTTATAAGGGTTTGAATAAGATTGACTCATTAACGGGGTAGGTTGTGAAGAATTTTTCTCCACTTCTTTAACCGTCTCAACGTTACATGAAACATCAACAAAAGCTAATTCAGGTTCTAAATCATTCTTCTTTTTCACAGGGGGCACGTAATTATCAATCGCAATTCTTCGTTCTTCGATGATTTTGCAATACTTAATTAATTCGGGGACAGACGTAATTTTTACAAGGCCTAATTGAGTTTGATACGACGGATGTAAATTTTTATTTATAATTTTTAATTGTTTGGCTTCAGATAATTTTTCAACTAATCTAGAAAATAAACTTTTCATGACTGCAACAAAAGTACCAATCGATTCCGAAGAAGCTTGAGTTCTTCGTTCAATTTCTCGAATTAAAACATCATCATAATCTGGTGGTAAATATTCTTCTCGTAAGGCCGATTCGATATCACTCCAAGTATTAAAATTTTCACGATTTGCTCTAAACCAAATCAAAGCCTTCGAACTGAAGAGTTCGTATGATTCGCGAAATAATTGTATTTCCGAAACATTTCTGGTAATACTATACTCCCTAACACGTTCTAAAAATGCATTTAACGATTGGGTTTTGCCACCCGAAAAAGTAAATCCCCATTTAAAAACAGGTACAGATTTCTGTACGTCCGACATAACATTACTCATTCTTGAGTTAACAGTAACAGGGGGAGTCAAAATTGTAGGTGGAACACAATAAGTACTAGCTGGCATAACATTTTGCAAAGCAGAAGTAGAAGCAGCAAGCGTTAGAGGGTTAGTAGCATCATTTTCTAATTTTAGATTAGCAATTTTTAACACAGGGGTTTCACTAGCGGTATTTATCACGGGAGCATCTAGCGAGAGTTTGGAAGCTTTCAACGCAAGTTCATAATTTACTATCATATCTTTAACAACATTCATCCAATCTAATTTTATGTTATTTTCCTCATCATTACTGGGATTTGAATTTTTAATGCGATGAACTAAATGTAAAATTTTAGTTTGAATTAAGGGGGCCGATTTATCTAAATCGGAAGTCTCGATTAAAGAACTAAGATTTTCAATCATAAAAGTGATGTAAACTGAATCATCCGAAAAGGTTTTTGAATAGGGGGGGCGAACAAATTTTGGGTCGGTCATTTCATTTTTCAGGACTTTTCTTAATAAAGTTCGTAGGGCTGGAACATCACCTACTGACTGCGAGCCTCGAACCTCGAGTTCATAGATTAATTCTGTCTTGATAAGTCGTTCTACAACCAACTTATAACTGGCAATTAAATTCTCACATTCGCACTCCATGGCGTACAAGTAAATAATCGTAATAAAAATAAAGAATTATAAAATCAAAAGGGACTAAAATAACCACAATGGTTTCGGAAGAGCTTGAAGATGACTTAACAAAGCCAACACGATAGGGGTCAAGGTTTGTAGTGGTCGAGCTTCAACGTTGGAGTCAAATTTTGTAGTGGTCAGGCCTAAACGTCGGCCTAAACGTTGGGGAACAATTTTTTAACAAAAGGCTACCACGTTGGGCGGCAAATTTTGTAACGGGCCAAATTGGTTCCGTCAACAAACTGTGATCACACAGGTGAATGTGTGGCACCTACCTGGATTTTTATTGGATGCCGCTAGCTCAATCGCGTGGGTCGTGGTGCTTAAATCACTCCAATAACAATCCGGGACGGCAAAATCAAGGGAAGTCACAATCGGGTATTAGGGCGCCACTGAATTTGTCATAAACTTACCCCAAAAGTAATTCAGAACTTACCTATATAGAAATAGGGGGGGGAGTCGGGAGTGAAATAAAATATATCCAATAACGAGTAACAATATTTTAATTAAAAGACTTAATTTTGGTGAAGCTAATAAACTAATATGTGAATAATAATGACAGCGATTTTGACAATTTATGTCGATTAATAATAATAAACGTTGATGAGATTGTAAAATAATGACATATAAATACGATAAATAGTTGTCGGATTTAAATAACTTATGACTAATAATACACAATAATAAAATAATGATATAAAGAATAATAATACTTATGCTAAAGGTGAACATAAAATGTTCAACACACTGTATATATAACCTAAACACATAAAAGAACATAAATGTAACATAAACAAGGTTTCGGTCAGTCGAATCGAGATGAAAATTGACTCGGGTAGTATCCCACTAAAACAACACCTCGATTCCACGTTCGAGAACCAAAAAAAAGGGGGTTAGTACTTAAGATTATAATTAAATATATGAACATTTGATAAACTAAATAATGTTGAAAAGTTTGACGTGAAGATAACTAAAATGTTTAAAATATCGAATTACACAATGCACTACACCTGGGTACGGACCACAAGTGTTCACGAGATTTATGCTGAAGGTGAACGCAAAATTGTTTGAATAGCAACTCCGAAACACAAAAACTAAAGGGATGGGCGAAACACTTCATTCTGAGTTCAATTGTTTAAAACCGGTAGAATAAGTGATGATTAATTTATATTTAATTAGACGTAATTTAATGTTTGTAATATTTAGAATCGATAGCGGGGTTAATTAAAATAAACTGATAAAAGGTACTTACGGAAAAGTTTACAATAAACAATAAAAACACATTGACCATATCGCTAGGTACGGTCCTGTATTCAGGAATGTGCGAACCAAGGAATGGCGTCATCAAAATACATCAGCTTCGAATACCACAATATTTAAGGAAGAGATCGAACCTAATTTTGTAGCAAATAACTTCAACGGATTGATTGAATTGCGTGTTGTTTAGTTTTGTCGTTAAAACTCCAGTAAGGTAAATTTGCATAAAGCTGTTGATTACATAAAACCAAATATGCATCAAAAATAACCAAGTATTGGCGATCGTAATAATTGTCACAAGGACGGCCTTTTTCATTAACACCCAGATGAACGAACAAAGGAATTACGCCAATTTCGGCAATTTTACCAAGTTTTCAATCACACAATAATTACACAAGCGTTCTTTCGTACTACGCCATTTTTGTCAATCTCCCTTGTCGTTGTGCGCGCGCCACTCGACGTCAAAACAAACAACTATTCTGGTCAACGCTAGATGGCGGACTTTAGAAACTTCAAAAATTTCGCGGGGAACACGGAAATAAAAGGGAAAACTGAAATATTATTACAAGGCATTTTAACAACAGAAAGCAGGGACCGGCAGGTAGTTTAAAAGGCTCTGATGAAGTCAGTTTATTACAAAATTAGGTGAGAAACGAAGTTATTCACCAATGATACAAGCTAAATTTATGGATACCACAAATTAATTTATATTTACAGAAAATTTGTTAAATGTTAGTAATAATTTTAGAATTGTAAAGAATAGGTTAATTTTAAGTAAGTGAGGTAATAAACAATGAGTTTACGTAGTCAAATTGTAACAGGCTACTGTTATTTTGGTCTATAGGAAAACTTTATTATTTATTTTAGGGTTTATAAATTTTTCATTAAATAATTATGTTATAAATTTCTGTCTATGTATGATTTTTTTCGACCAGCTTTGTATAAGCAAAGCAAATTTTATTTTATCAATACGTTTTACCGTTATAAATTATTATTTTTACTAATAAGTAACACTTTCTCGATATCTAATAAACCATTATCCTACACATCTTTCTTACCTACATAATCAATGATATTCTAATAAAAGATCGGTAAGGTAGATCGCTAACCTTCAAGGTTGCTTCGATTCTGCATCGGCGCAAATTCGATTAGCAAAGGACTCTCGCCAAACCGTTGTAGTAACGCGGACACACGAAATTATTAGCTCTGCAAAAATTAGTAAATTTATCGATTTCCGATTTATTATATCGAATCGAAGTATCAGTTTTATAACTAGTAAAGTTTCACGACCGAGTGTAGTGTTATTTTTAGATTTAACAAGATCAATAATCAATTTTTATTTCGATAATTAATATTATCGACCAACACATGTGTAAAGTTAATGCGACGCCATTCTTAAAATCCAGAATAACCGCCAAACATAGCGACCATTATATTGAGGTGATTTATTCTATTATCCAATCCACCCTTGATGTAAATGGGCAAACTGGAGAATTTATTATAATTCCTATTGAGAAGAGTGTTGAAAATCCGCAAGCCAATCGGCTCATTTTATTCGCCAACGAACGTTGCCTGTCCATTTTGGAATTTCAAAAACATTCGTACTGGTGCCCAACATCTGTTCAAACTTCCCAAAAACTTTCATGTGTGTGACACCAAATCCTATTTCGAATACAGCTGGAGGAACTAAACGCATAATTGGTGATAACAAAACGAATCTAATTGCTTATTCAAATAATTCAGATAATTGCTACGCTTTCTATGGTTTTACAATATCGTACACTGTGTTTTAACTATATTTTAGATTATACATTGCCATTCAAAATCCTGACGATTTTGGCCAGGAGGAACAACGAACCATCAGATCTGATCGTACGTAATCCAGTAACCATTTCAACAGAAATCGTAAGTAGTTAAAAACACTATTTACTGTATGAATTGTTTAACAAATACCAAGCACGTAGTTAACATTTTGCAAACCTGCTTATCCGAACCTAATCTACCTTCTGTAGAAGTAGTTAGAATTTCCTGCTTTTTGGGTAGTATTAGAGTGATTTTTATATCACTGGCTTTTAACAAGGCAATTGAATTCGTAGCGACACCATCGAAGTGCGAAGGTTCATCTTCCTGTACAACTCGACTCCAGCTGGCGACATCGATAGATTCGCTCTGTATATTTTATGTGTCTATGTACTTGTGTTCAACCATTGTAATCAACTATCAATTTTTATATTTTAATATTAACATTTACCATTCATATAATCTGTGTAGACAAGAATTCTCTTATGTTAATTACGATTGATTTCATATTTATTTATATTAAAAGTGTGTGTTCAAAACGAGTAAGTTTTATTTTCTACTTTGAGTTAATTTTGTCTCGATAAGGATTACTACGATTTCTGAACGTCCTTTTTTTCGATTCTGGCGCCCTCCGGAGAATATTACTACGCAAAGAAGAACCCATCCAAGAATCCACGAAAGCGACCCGTCGCTACCCAGCTCTCAGCACTTAGTACCAAACGTACAAAGCTAAGCCGCTTCGTTATCACATCCACGAGCATAAAAGAGGCAATTGGAACTGGAAGCACTAGTTTTTACTTTTACCATTTCATAAGTGGTGCTTTTCACGTTTCAAAATGGTGACGAGAAACGCAACGATTCGTTCATCCGAGACCAACGGTTTACGTGTGGACAGACAATGATGTGTTGTTATGACGACTCTGCAATGAGAATAAAAAAATTAATTAAATGACATTTAATTAAAAGAAAGCATTATCAAACAGAAAGAAATTTGTATAAGATTATCAAAAGTTATAATTCAGTTTCGCGAGATAAAATTTAATAACAAGCAGAAAGGTACTTACCTTATAATAAGTGGTGAAGTGATTGGAGATATTTGGAAGCAAGATATGAATCGATGAAAATTGAAGCACTAACGAGAATTACACGTGGTGACCACAAAGAAAATTCAAGATAATGCAAGCGTTGCAGTCTTGATGTGCAGAAGAATTTGAAAGAAATTACACCGCCACCTGTGTTCGGTAAGAACAATTTATTTAACTATTGCGGGAAAAAGTGACCGATTTAAAAGTTAAAACGAAGATACGTAAACGCGGCAATAAAACTATAATTTGCGTAATTTACCATAGATTTATTTGTTCCATGTTCAAGTACAATTTTAGTATAAGTTTGGGGTTTTATTTGTTTTGTGTTCATGATTAAATTAAATTATTTACAATTTCCAACATCCATTAGCGTATCATTGGGGAATGAATTTTCCTCCACATAATTTAATTTTTCAGAATAAGGAAAGAGTCACCCTCGAGGAACTTACTACTGAGGTAAGATTGTGTTTCATGCTGATTAAAGAGATTTAAAGAGAGCTAGCTAACGGGAATAACAAAAATGTCATTTACTTAATAAAAATATCAATAAAAAGTGTATGTGACCCGTCATCGAAGGCCGGCACATAGCAATACATACATTAAAGAAGAAATCGTGCCCATAATTGGTACAGTTCAGCCAGTAGAATAATTTGTCAAAGTTAAAGCATGAATTAATTTGAATGGCTATACAACGTGAACGGCTCAATTTAAGGGAAAACAAATAAATACATCATTATCATGAATATAATTGCAAAACATTGCTTCGTACTTAAGACTAGGTTATGATTGAATGATTGTTCACATGACTTAAATCCATTGTAATTTAAGTACTTTTTTTGATTAACACTTTAGTCACATTTTTGTGAGATCTCATAATTCAAATTTAAAATGACGGACGTTGCAAAAAAAACATTTTAAATAAATATACATACTGCTATGACCTCCCTTATATTAAAATTAGACACGTCGATTAAGTTGGGCGCCACATTCAAATGAATGAAAAATTAAAAAATGTAAATGTTAAATTCGCGTGCCAAAATTTAATTAGAGAGCTCACCACTTTGTCCCTCTTGTTTAGCTCAGTCTAAGGCTCTCTCGGAGTATTGCAGGTATTAGATAGATTAGGGGATGTAGCTTATTAAGTTGAAAAGTTTTATTTTTAAATGATAGAGAAATGTTTATTGACTTTGAATAAAAATGCTTAATTGTTTTTACCAGATAAACGATCCACTTCTTTATTTGAATGATCTTTAAAATTTTGAGTGCTGACCTGTAAATGTTTGATAATAATAATAAAAGATTGCATTAATTTAAAAATGATTTTCTATATTCAAAAATATCGCAAAGCGCAAATAATCAGTTTAACAAATTTGTACAGATATCTTATCCGTTACCAGAATGTTTTACAATAATCACAAATGTAGAATGGAGATCCTTTTATTCCCTTGCTTCTTCTAAATGCTTAAATAAATTTAAGTCTTTCCGTTGTCCAAACGGGTTAAATGTTTTTGTATTAAAATGTTGCTTTTGGCAAAGCGTAGAAAATAAAATAATAATAATGTTTTGTTGTTGAATTTATAAAGTAGGGTAGCCGAAAATGCACCTGTTACAGTCTTTTCTCAGCATCCTGTATGTAAAATGCTGAAGGCGTAAAGTTAATAAAAATAATAATTGTTTTCAAATACCTTTGAATTTTATAATCCGGACTTTTATATAAGTCTGCGTAGAAAAACACAATCTTGATATACACAAGCGCACTATGAGACACTTCCACGATCAGATGTTTCTGTTGATACGACGCTCCGGATCTTCTCCTGTTTGGATTGTGTTGTGGTAGCAGTAATCATCCAAATTTGACTTTCCAATTGTGTTGTTCAACTAAATAGTATGCCGGTAAGTAATTTTAAATTATGTAATTCTCGGATATTTGAGAGTTGAGTTGAGAAATAACATTTTATTTTGTAGGAGATGCAACTAAGTTTGCCATCTTGGATTTTTATCGACCAAAATTGATGGAATTGTTGGATCGCGTTGCACACGTCCTTCCACTTTAAATATTAAAATTCAACTTACTTTTGCTTGCGCAAAATACCAATTTGAGCTGACCGACGATTTGTAAGTCAAATTTATTCCTTTTTGCGATTTTTATTTTAATGAAATTTCATGTAATTTCCAGAGTTGGTTCCATTATTGAAGAGATTACTTATCCGCTGCTTTCCAGTTGTTTTCCATCACAGTAGTTGATTTGGGAGCCATTTGAAGTAGTAGGTACATTTGACTATTTTCATTATCACGTTTCACTTATCAACCTTTAATGGATTTTCACCCTTATTTACTTTTTTACAATTTTTGGACCCGAATTTATGGTTATCACATACAATTAGATATAATAGAATTTTGGTTATAAACAGATTTTCATATAACAAGTTATTCACCGAGATTTATCAATTCAAAGTTTATAAACGTAAAGGTTATGTTTTTCAGATAACA
Organism: Podabrus alpinus; assembly: GCA_932274525.1. Taxonomy (NCBI): domain Eukaryota; kingdom Metazoa; phylum Arthropoda; class Insecta; order Coleoptera; family Cantharidae; genus Podabrus; species Podabrus alpinus. Next base: position 56,565,702 of record OW026457.1, on the reverse strand, counting down.
AATTATAACAAATTTCATCATTTTTAAGATAAAGCATCTTATTAGAAGATTTTGACTTGTTCACCTTCAAATTGAATGTATTTAGCAGGTTTTGATATAGCTTTAATATCTTTAAAGATCTCTTTAGGTCTACAATATCATAAATTGAGTTGGATGTGTTTATCTGTTAAATCTAAAGTTTGAAATTAGCTTAATTTTCTTAAATATAACAATCAATTCAGTTTTACAAGAATTTGTGTTGTGTGGGGTCATTTTAAATCACAGCAATACGTTGAAAGTTTTAAATAAATATATTGCTATATAATCTTCCATGTTGACTAATATTTGATTTTGCCAGCCCGACAACATCAATTCTTCGACATTTATCGCTTTTGAATAATATCTGAAAATTCTTGTATTTATGTAATTTTAATTATTTGTTTGTAATGAATTATAATTTGCCTTACATAATGGTTTGTTTTATTTTTGTTAATTTTAAATTGGTGCGCATAGTTCCTTGCTATTTGATTAATTGAGTGGTTGTTAAAAATTAAATAGGTAAAAGTAAAGTGTTCGATAATCCAATTGTTTGATAAAATCTAATAAAATAAAGTGGTAATTAATAAGTCATAGAGGAACAACCCTGCTATTTACAAAGTCAATTAAAGAAGTTTATTTGACTAATTTTGCCCTGCGTAGAAAGGGGAGTAATAGGAAATAAAAAAGAAGATCTTGCTAGCATTCTGAGGAAGACAGAGAGGTTAACATTTTCTTGGAAAGCTTAATGTACTAATTTGTGTTTATTATGCTTAGCTTATCTGATGTAATATACATTTGTGTTCATTTATACAACCATTATTTATATTTTCGAGCAATTTAATTTAAGTATAAACAGTTTAATATTTAATGAGTTAGTCCAGTTATTACGTCCTGAAAAGGAGGTCTGTGAGGCACTAACCCGGAAAAAAAGCTTTTTAGTTTTGTGTAACAAAACAATCCTAGTGTTTTCGACATCTTAAGAAGTATTTTTTCAGGTTATCAATTTTTCATCAGTTTTACATAATTTATTCGTTTTTGGTACATCCCACGTCAAAAAAGTATAAGATAAGATTTAAGTAACTACAAATGTGCGGGAAATTAATAAAATTGTTCTGGCGTTAATGGTTATGGTAATATATTATAATTAAAAATTATAAAAAACGATGGCACACTGATCGATGTTTCGGAATTATTATTCCATCATTAGGAATGCATAATCAAAAAATAAATAACAATTGAAAATAAAATTAAAAAAACATTATGTAAGAAAAACAAAATCAAAAATTTAACTGAAAACTAGGAAATGAAAATCTAGAGAAATATAAATAGGAAGTAAGACGCAAAATGCCACCAATAAGAAATGTTCAGAATGGCATCAACAAGTAGACCGTAACTTACGGTATATTTTAAAGGTATAGTTTTTCCTTTTTGAATTTAAATTTTTAAGACAAGTTAATAGATAATTTTATTTATTGCAGATATTTTTAGAATTAAAAATTTAAATTTTCCTTTCATTATGAAAAGAGTTCGATCTTAATTTTTTTCAACAATTACTTGTTCAATGTTCTTTTTTTCTCAATTGTTCAATGGAACTAAATGTTCAATGCGTTCCAACTGAAATAATGTGATTGGCTACATGTACTAGGTTCAAATGTTAATGAGCTGTTTAACAACACTCCGGAAATGTCAACCAGCGCGTCCGTTTCAAAATCCATCATGCTGTGGAAAACAAAGCTTCAGGTATTGTTATTAAAATGCGCACGATTAATCCTACGTTTGCATGAGGAGATTAAATGATCCGCAATTTTATTTATTTTCTATTATTGTGTATCTTGTACCTTATAAAAATTTACATTTTATCCTGTCTTGTTTTGTCAAAAAAATATTCATTCATTCCATCATCCTAGTATTTCGTTAGGCAATCGGTATAAATTTTATTCTCTCTCCACATGGTATTTTTATGTTAAAATATAGTTTATTTTAAATATTTTTAGCGGTGCATAATTTTTCCATATTTTAAGTCAATCTAAGGTATAAATTCAACAAGAGCACAAAATAAATGACGGATCAATCAACAAAACCGTGCACAAAGCCATATTTTTAATATAAAAATTCAGTGTGTGATGAGTTTTTTATTAATGCCACCGATAATTCAGAAATAACACAGAAACAATATTAATCACAAAAATATATTGATGAACAAATACCCAATTGACAAAACACATTAAACTTGGAAAAATAACATGAAATAATAATGCTTTCATACCGAGCGAAATTTTAAGATCATTAATTGTTTTGCTTGGTTACTTGTTATTCGCCTTCTCGATGCATTTCATCGGTTGCATTTTAGACGGACGCGTACGTAATTGATAATGGCTCGGCTTAACTGATATACACGGTGTTACAATCTCCCCCTTAGAAGTGGATTTACGGAGTGGTACACTTCTAAAAGAAAAAGGTGTGGTCTTCTTCAGGCGACCTCTTCTTCGTAGAAATGAGATAGCTAAAGGAACAGCGGGGGCAGCCGTATGGGTTCTTCGAATTTTTGCAAACAACGTGGACTGTTCGCTCGTAAACGTGAGTGGTGAGTCGTGGCATTCGTAGAGGATGGGTGCGATCTTTGACTTTGGGACGATGAAAGCGTCTTCGTCTCGGTCGGGATCGGGGGTCTCCCCCTGCATTAAAACAGCCTCCTTTGTGTGGGCGGTATAAGGCAGTGAAAGGTCAGCTTGTCGTAAGATGGGTGTCGTTACGACTGGTACAACATAGGGTGATTCGCACTCTTCTATGATGTCTTCTGCGAGCATCCGGTCAAGGTCTTTCTTGAGGAACGCTTTTTTGGCTGGCGTTAGCCTGTATGGTGGAACAGCAATGGGCGTCTCGTCGGTGAGAGAGATCGTGTGTTCTGCAAAAGGCGTAGGCGCCGAGTTAGGTGAGAATACGATAGCATACTCACGAAATAAGGCAGAGATTTGGGTTCTCTGGGTTTCGTCCAGTTCTCGTCCTTCGTTGTCCCGGAGTGTGTGGGCTACAGCGTCTAGGGTTGTAGTGGTGGCGACATCGGGCAACTCTTCGGCGAACTCGAAACGGTTGGTGGGATGATTTCCATAGAACCATTGTCCATTTTGGAAGTCGAACACCAAGCCAGCGGAGTGGATGAAATCGATGCCCAGGAGCATTCGACTTTCGGTGTGTTCGGGGATGGCGATCAGCGTAACGGTTGTGGTGCGGCCTGCGATGGTGATGTCCACCTCGAAAGATTTGGTCAGGACGTTTCGTTTGATGCCATCGGCTAATTTGATTTCCATTTGTGCTTCGGTGAAAGGGTGTCCTTCTTGAAGGAGAATTTTGTACAGTTGGTTACCAGCGATGCTGCGTCTGGAACCAGTGTCGAGACATGCTTGTCCATTGCGGTTGAGGATTCGTACTCGTACCATGGGACGTGGCGTTGAGACGGTTTTGAATTCTGTGGAAGAAAAGATGATGTCCACACTCTCGGTTTCTAAAGAAGCTTGAGTCGTGGTGCACGAAGGGCAGTTGCTCTTCACGTAACCTGGTGTTCCGCACCCCCAGCAAGATAGTTGGGATTTTTCAGCCTTGACCGTCGTTGTCGTAGGTTGGGGAACGCTTGCAGCAGCTTTTTTTCTACATTCGGTCTCCGAGTGGCCAAAGAAATTGCAAAAGTTGCACTTTGGTCGGGTTTTCTTCGTCTCTGTGTTTCGGGTCTCTTGTCTTTTCACCGTCATTTGTGTGGAAATTTTTGCGGTTGGGGTCATCTCTCGGTTTGCATCTTCGATGTTTCTTGCTGCCTCGAGCAATTCTCTGAAGGTTGTGTTTTTACCGGGTGAGAGCCTTTTCCGAATTTTAGGTTTTAATAGTCCGAATACCATGTCGAGTTGAGCTTTTATTGGTAGTTCGTATGGCAGTTGTGCGATCAATGATCGAATGTGGCAAGCGAATAGTTCACTTGTTTCGTTTTCTCGCTGCTCACGAGAAAAAATCTCTCGGAAAATGAGGTGAGGGGGTAATCTCCGTGAAAAAGCGTCTTTCAAGGAGGAGATGGCTTCATCCCATGTAGTTATACTACTTTTCACCCCTTTCCACCAGGTTCCGGCGGTGCCCTCTAGGAGCATTGGCAAACCTCGCAACGCGTTTTCGTTGGTGACGAGCGTGCAATCTTTGTACGTGATTGTGCCGTCGAGGAAAGCATCTACGTCGCTTTTTGCGGTACCGTCAAATCGCGCGGTGCACTTTGAAAAATTTCCGGTATACATAGGTGTGACGGCAGCTGGTTGCACAGCTGAGGCAGTTGTGTGTGTTGGTTGAATTTTAGCAAGCAACAACGCGAACTGTTCATTCGTAAACGCGAGTGATGGGGTCGCACCTTGTATATTCGTGGATTGGTTTTCTACCGTGTCGTCGAATTGCGATTTTTTTGGCATTTTGTGTGGATTCGTTTGAATCGGGTAAAGTTTTTTCACTGAATGTCTTTTGTATTGTTTTTGCACGTATTGATCGGCCACTTTTGCGCGGATAATTACACCGGAATGGCACTTTATTTTTGCAATTTTAATAGTTTTTTGTTACTTACAGTTTTGTAATCGGCTTACGTTGGAGCGCCACTTTGTGATGAGTTTTTTATTAATGCCACCGATAATTCAGAAATAACACAGAAACAATATTAATCACAAAAATATATTGATGAACAAATACCCAATTGACAAAACACATTAAACTTGGAAAAATAACATGAAATAATAATGCTTTCATACCGAGCGAAATTTTAAGATCATTAATTGTTTTGCTTGGTTACTTGTTATTCGCCTTCTCGATGCATTTCATCGGTTGCATTTTAGACGGACGCGTACGTAATTGATAATGGCTCGGCTTAACTGATATACACGGTGTTACAAGTGTTTAAAAAAAAAGTTAAACTGAAAGTTAAAAAAAAGACTATTGAACGTTTTACTATATTGTATAATTTTACTTATTTGAAACTGTGTGTTATAAACATCGTTTGAGGTCGAAACGCGTCAGAAATAAAAAAACTATACGAGAAGAGTGCAACATTATTTTTTTAAGGTAAATGCCATTTTATTTTCATATATTTTGTAACGAATTATTTCTTCTCACAGTTCGTTACTAAATTTTTCAACACGCTGTACGATTCTCAAATTTAATTCTAGATAGATACTATCTGAATTTTGATATCGGGTGATTTCTCGTTTTCAACACCGAGGTCACGGTTGATTTTTGCGTTCTATTGACTAGAATTTAGTTAATTATTTGCTAATAATAGTAGATTATTATTTGATTTATGCATCACCAAGCGACCTTTCGTTTATCGGATCTATCGTGTTTTTGAGAATCGTGGAAATCTTTGACCGCCATTTTCCAACCTTTCGGCAAGGATTTACCATCCATTTACCATTTACCACTGTTTTACAATCAGTAATTAACTGTATTGGAGCTGTATTTTGCCACTAAATTTTAACGTTCGAGTTTACCATCATCCATCTGCCGATAATATTCCATCCGAGGTGTTTTGGATTGTGAAGCCGGACAATTACATTAAGCAGCCAATTATCGTTCAACCATCGTCATCGGTTTATGATATCAGTTGTTAGCAGCATAGGGTGGCAAGGCAGAAACGCTTCTTTGTTTCAGTATTAATTGGCTACCTTACTCAACGTCAGGACTGTGGACTGCGTTCGCTCGGAACAGGGTACCGGTATCAGGTTAGTAGTGTACTGGTTTACTTTTTTGATTGTTGGTGAGTGTGTAAAGCCAAATCTCTTCTCAGTGGATCATATTTGCGTGATCACAGATCACAAGTGAAGCGGTTTTGCTGACCCATCTCTATAGCTGTTTGTATTTGAGACAAGTTGTAATTTTATGCCTGATACTTTGAGTATATCTGTATCGTTGGAAGACCTGTTACGTGTTACAATTTTTACCTAATAATTTTGTTATTGTTAATAGTTGGATTAACTGTAATTATACTTGTTACCCTGACTTTTGACTATTATTTCACTCACAACCCTTGCCTCCGACGTGCTGAGAGCTAGTATCAACATCTACGGGTACGTCTGCAAAAATTATTACTGTTGAGTTTTTGCTCAGCAGATGTAGAGCCTTCCTTTTACCAAGCCGATACAAAAGGAAAGTAGAGGAAAGGTTGACAATTTGTTTTTAAGATATCTTCGTTACCATGTTATTTTCTCAAGAATTCAATGTATTTGATAGAATAAAATAACAAAGCATCCTATATATAATTACAGTAGACCTTTGATATAACGAACTCGGTTATAATGAACACAAATTCGATATGCCGGGAAAGGGGGTATAAGTCTAAAATTAGTAATCTTTTTTATTTTGCACTCATACATAAAATATCTATACTGTGTTTAGATAAATAATACTTCTATGAACTTAATTTTTAATTATTTAGGCCGGAAGCAAGTCCCCATTGGGACAAGTACCAATTAGAATTGAGTTTTTGCAATTCGTTTATAGTAAATTTATAAAAATTATATTTTTTAAAAACGGGTTAACGTGCACAAACTCAGGCCACTCTTCTTTTTCAACATCCAATTAAATTAAGTCAAACGCTTTAGGCAAATAAATTAACTACTATAACTGAATTTAAAAATTGTAGCACAGATTGTAGCTTGTCTGCGTTTATAAGTTTTGAGAGACTCGGAAAGTTTGTATTTCTTTGATGTAAAAATTAAGTGAAAAGTGTTTATATTGAGCTTAAAAAATGTTTTGTTAAATGTTAAAATGTTCATGACGAAAATAAGGGGATAATAAAAATAAATAAATGTGAGTTTTTAACTATTGAAATTAATATTAAGATCTAATATTATAATAACAGCCAAAGGTCCGGTTGTTCAGCATCAGGTTATCTCTTAACCCGGATTAATTCCAATGAATACAATTCTTGAAACAATAATTTCCATAGAAAATAACCCGAGTTAAAAGATAACCGGAGACTGAACAATGTATATTTAAAATTGATATTATTGAGGTCGAATATGCTAAAAGTAAATTTCGATGTTTACCAGGGAAAAAACTTCCCTGGTCGGAGTAGACGGCGTAAAAATCGTTTTAACACACAGTTTTAACACGCAACGAGCACAGGCAGGGTGGAAATCGGAAGACGTAGAACGTTAAAACATAGTATATTGTGGTGTTTTTTAGGATGACCAAGCTATTTAAATTTTTCCCCAGTTGCAGTCAAAGACTTCGTCACCATACTGGGGGTAAAGATAGACAAGAACCTGAATTTTGCCGATCACATCCGTACGGCGTGCAACAAGGCGACGGCGATAGTTACTTCGTTCGCTAGACTAATGCCCAACATCGGTGGCCCAAAACCGACGAAGCGAAGGATGTTGGGCACCGTCGCACAGTCCGTGATATTGTGTAACAGATTTCTGTTACCCCGTTTTGGAACGATATTTTTCCTTTTCCTTTTTTTAGATTGGTCATCAATAAATGTAACCATGTTACACTTTATGGCGACGAAAGAATTATTTATTTTCTGTTTATGTGAATTCATGCTATCATGACTCACAAATTATTATGAACTATGTATAATTTTTTATTTAGCGAGTTTTGTTTAGCAAAACTGATTTTTATTTTTGTATTCTTCTAAAATAACTTTATCCGGTATTTTTGAATCACTCTAGTTATTATAGCGTATAATTTATATAATTTATTATAGCGTATAATTTATAAACTTTAACGCCAGTACCATGTATGACTTTTAAAATCACGAGAGATTTGCTTTATATTTCTACCATTCGCAAAGTCTCAATGTTTGAAAGATTATTAATCAATAGTTTTATGAATCTTAGCGCCTAAAGGGTATATGACCCATGAACCATTAGCAGCGAGCACACAGTTTTGCATTGAAATCCACCGATAATACAGTTTTCCGTTTTATAACTCGAATACGCGCAGACGGCTCAAGAGCGCCAAAAATTCAAGGTTCGCCTAACACCGTTTGCATAGTAGAGACGTGAAATTTTCACTCTTCAAAAAATTTAAAGTTTTAATGGTTTTGATTAAAATTAACAAACCAAAGTTTAGTAGTTTTGACAAACAAGAAGTAACGCGTACGAGTGAAGTGTTGTATTTTAGCTTTTCACATGATCTGTATGATCAATAATCAATTTCTGGATTCTATAAATTTAATTGCCGCTACGCCATTTTGGGAAGAAACGATCGTAGCCATTTAGAAATCCGGCTCCAAGCTGTCCAGTGCTACCATTGCATTGAAGTTATCCTTTTTTAACATTTGTTACAACTTCAATAACTGTGGGCAATCCGGAGGGTTGTTAGCAACCCCAATAAAGAAGGGACTCGATCACTCGAATACCAATCTGCTCAGAATTGTTCTCAACCAAGAAAATTTTAGACATCTTGTAATTTCAAGAGCGTCCAACTTGGGGAACATCTGTTCAAAAGACTTTCCAAAAATTGCGTGCGATATTATAAATATCATCCCAAACACAGCTGAGGAATCTAAAATAAATCTGGTGGTATTGCATATCGAATTTAATTACTTTTTATTAATTCAGAAAACAATAGCTACATTCTTATGGTTTTTAACAATTTTGTACACGTGTGTTTTTTCTTGACTACTGTTAGATCGAACATTTACCAACAGAAGTCCTGTTGACATTTATGAGGAACGGAGGCATGCCATCGAATCCGAACAAACTACATAACGTAAACATCACGATAGCACAAACCGTAAGTAGATCAAAGGATTACTTACTGTATAAATTGTATAATAACCAACCTATAAAGCACGTAGTAGCTAACCATCCTGTAACATGCTTAATCAATTTTTGCCTACCTTCTATAGGATTAGTAGTTAGTTTTTCCTGCTTTCGAGTAGTGGTAGAGCGTCTTTTTGCAACGCTAAAGTTTGATAAAGTAATAAAATTCATAGCCACACCAGATACGTGTGAAGATTCATCTCAAACAGTTCTCAGCAACATCATTGCGACATCAATTGATTCGCCGGATTATTTTTGTATATAAATTTTTGTTCAACTATTATAAATCATTTACTGTGTGTACTCAAGAATCTGTCTATTTGTTTACAATTAATTATATGTTAGTTTTCATTAAACATGTGTATTCTGAGCAGTCAATTTTATTTTATTTTAAGTTCCATTTTGTCCCGATAAAAGCAACTAGTTTAGCGAAAGCTTCTACTCGAGACTAGCGCCCAAGCAAGATAATTATTGTGCAGAGCAAGGCTTCTTTTAAAAACCCACGACTACCGAAAGGTAACCCAGCATCTCCGACGCGGAGTAATTTGCAAGAGTTAGCTGCTCCGTACAGTCCATCCATGAGCGAGACAAGCGGCAAGTGTAACCGAAACTATTTTGGAGCAACCGAGTTTCGGCCAGAACAGTTGTACACCGCTCCCGTTTGGCAAGAGGCCGTCAACGTCCAGCGTAACCGTAAGAGGCTGCAAGCGGTCCAGCGCAAGATGGCACTTCGAGTAACTTGCGCTTAGAGGACCGTGTCTGGCGAAGCCGTGCGAGTCTTGGCCTCCATGCCTCCCATAGAGCTTTTAGCTAGAGAGAGAGTATGACGGATTTTGGATTCTACATCCCTCATGATCAACCTTCAACAATCAATTTTTTTGGCCACTGCCATTTTTATTCAAATTTATTGGGACACTTCCATTATCATTTTTCATTTCTTTCGTGCGCATAGCCGGACCATGCTGGGTATTTGATATCACTTTTGTTCCGGACGTCAAAGCGAGTAGTTCGTGGTGTGTGCGGTGCTGTAATCATAGTTGATTTTTTGCGGGTGCAAGTAAATTTTAGTACATCGAATTATTCTACATCAACCACGAGTACCCAGGGGTGAGACCGGCATATATTTTTTCGATTACGGAAGTTTCCGTATCAATTTTTCGTTATCTGCACCTGGCCGCTCACCGCCATTTTTGTACTCGCTATCAGCTCCATCCACGATTACAGTCTGCGCATGCTTTGAGCGCCCTCTTGGGGATTTTGGTGGTGACTATTTTTTTTGTCCACATAAGAAGCTCAGCCGAATTATTTTTGTTAACATCAACCCGCTTTTGCTGAGTCCGTGCATAAGTCCTTATTGTTCGTGTCCGTTGCCAATTGTCGTCGAACTGCATTATTTGTTGTGGTACATCCTGCTGCTAACCGAGCGAGCAAACGTCCTGCGTGCTAGCAAATTGGATTCAAGTTTTGGAACCACCAGTTGTTGTAACCAGAGTATTTTGGAAACACTCTTTGGGGTTATCAGTCCAGCCATCGTCCTGCTGCCGAGTTCGTGGGTCGCTGTGAGAACCATCACCACCAAGCGTGCGGTCCTTCCTAGTGGTTCGGGATTTAGCGGACAGCTGTTCAACATCCAACCTCGTGAGCAGTCCCTCCTAGCGGATTGGAATTTCTGTCACCAAGATTTTGTGAACTTACCGAGCGCTGGTGGGCGAATGGCTGAGCGGTTAGCGTGTTAACTTCTCATGCCGAGATTCATAGGTTCAAATCCTGTGAGGTGCTATCTATAGAAGGATTTTTCGCCCACCAAATGTCTATCTGCTGGCCACAGGTAACATTATATATATGGCTCAAAAACTTCCCTGGTTGGAGTAGACGATGTAAAAATCGTCTATCCTCGTGGTTCGGAATCCACATTAAACTGTAGGTCCTCTGTGCTCGTCACACAGTTTCAACACGCAACGAGCACAGACAGGGAAATCGGAAGACGTAGAACGTTAAAAAACCGATGCATACAACCGAGCGCTCAGGTGAGACAATTTTATTTCTAATCTGTTTGGGTTGTGATTGCTCTATATAAATTTACGAGTATTTTGAGTAACGTCATTAAAAGGTGTATTTGTTGACACCTCAGTTTTTTTTATAGTTCGCTGGATCTCCCCACGGGGAGGATTGCTTCACGCTTTTGTACTTTTGGCTGGCTTCCGTCAGAGGCCAGTATTTATTTGTATTCACCACCGAAGGTTGTTGCCATCTGTGATTTTGTATTGTGTTTTATTGATTATTTTTTTGTGTGTCATTAAACTATTAATTACATCACCGTATTTTTATTTCCCTGAGAGAGGGGGGTACATCTAACCTTTCAGTGAGAGTTCGAGGTTGGGATCCACGCCCCTCGCAGACCGACGAAAACATCATAAAGCTAGCCAATAACACCTAGGGTTCCCACGTTGAAAAGTGAGGTGATTTCCACTTCACGTGGGAGGAGAATTCTCGATCCTGCATTTGCAGGAGAGGAGTTTTTGTCTCAAGAGCAGACGTACGACCGGGACCGGACCCCACCATTAAGCAGCGGACGCTCGACGATTGGCAAAGGAGCTGGTCCTCCGGCACGAATGCCGCTTGGACCAGAAAGCTCATTCCGGATCTTCGTCCTTGGGTAGCGAGAAAGCACGGAGAGGTGAACTTTCATATAACACAAGCTCTCACCGCCCACGGATGCTTCCAGGCATATCTCCACAGGTTCAGGCTGACCGAGTCACCTGCCTGTCGTTACTGCGGGGACGAAGATACGGCGAAACACACTCTTTTCGGATGCCTAATATGGGAGAGGGAGAGAGTGATGATTTCGCTTCGGATGGGCGACACACTAAGCCCGGGCAACATGATTGCTTTCATGCTGTCCGGCGAAAACGAATGGCTGGCTGTAGTGATGAAGACCAAGGAGGGGGACGGACGAGCTGAGCAAGCCGAAGCTCGAGTCCTCGCCCTACAGTTAAGTCAATGACAGCCTTTTAAAGTTCCCTTGAGAAGTTCCCGCGAGAAGATGCGCGAGAAGTTCCCAAGAGAATTCCCGAAGAATATCGTCATTAATCGGCGAGTCAGGTCCGGGTCGAGTAGTGATGGTCGTTCGACGGGGTAGATTATTGTCGGTACGACGATAGCGCGTAGACCCTCTGTGGACACAAACTCTCGTACTAATCCAGAGGGGGACGATCGCGAAAATAGTGCCGTCAAATATAAAGACGAGTGGACTGGCACCTTGCCAGCGACCACAAGTTTTTCAAGATGACCCGGTAGCATCGCGCTCTGTGATTTAATATGATTGTCAGGGTCGCTTGGGGGCTCGGAGTCTCCGGTATGGATGACGGTCGGCTCGGCCTTAACTTTGCCGCCGGAACTTCCGCCTATTAAGTTAATGACTAGTGGACTTTCACCTATACTGGCGATCGCGGCGAGCGGTGTGTCCGGTTCAATTGAAAAAGTAGAATCAAGTGATAGTGCCTGACCTCCCGGACACAAACTTTCGTACTAAACCGGGAGGTCATCGGGAGCCTGCATCATCGATGCAGCAGGGAAGTAGCGGAAGTAATGCCGAGAAGGTAAAGCCCGCTGTCGTCGGGGAGGGGGTTTTGGTCAGTAAGAATCTGACACTACCATCCCTGATGGGGTGGTGCCTATGAAGGTTTCCCCCTTCCCTGCAGAAAAAAAGCTATTTCAATTTAAAACGCCGTGGTTTTCCGTCATTTTATATCCAAATTAAATTCCAAATTATCTTCCAATAATCAATCGTCCAATCAACCAACTTCCAATCAAATAATTACTTCTTTTTCAAATCAAATATAGTCACTATTATAGATCAAACCCACTTTTTTCAACTTATAAATAATTCAATTTATTTCCTCAAATCAAAAATTATCTTTAAAAGAAAACTATTTTATTAACATCATTCTCTGCGCGACTCACGCCTATCTCGTTCGCTTACCTTGAGGCGAGTTCCTTTCAAAACTCGTTCTTGCCCATTTTTCATACATACATCCATTAATTGTATTATAAAACACCATTGGCGTGTTTATTTTTCCTCAAAAGTGTACCGGTTTCTTTACAGATTGCGATCATCACTCGCAACTACAGACGAGCTAGTTGAACCGACCATCAGGGCTATAGAAGTAGAAATAGATTTCTCTGCTTGGGCAAGATTTGGCCAGGTTTGTCTTCTCATTAGAGACAGGGTGGTTAAATTTCGTATCGGTGTATTACCTGCTGCATTCCAAAATAATTTTATTAAACAGTAGTTTAGTTTGTTATGACCATGGATGTAAAACGCGATGCGATAAATGGAAAAGCAAATATCCAAATTCGTCGAACGCTGCCGAAAATAAATTTAAGTAAATTGTTTGTACGAGGTACAATAAAATGTTTTGCTTAAACTGGTACTATTAATAAATGATATGGTGAAGATCGTAAGTCTACTGCAATCACCAGCAGAAAGAACGTTGAAAATGTGCGACATCGATTGATTAGAAAATCATCTGCGCAAATAAATTGAGGCAATAGCAATTCCAATATTCACCACATACTTTAAAAAGAGCTTAAGGTTTGCCCTTTAAAGAAAACTAATTTGGTGTTCTCTAATGAGAAAATTTTCTATATTCAGCAGCATATTGACCAACAAAATGATTGTGTCTGGCTTAACCGACGTTCCAAAGACTACTCTGGTCAGTTACGAGTTTCTAGGCGACAAGTGGCCGTTGAAGTGATAGTTTGGGCCACGGCATCAGAAAAAAGTGAGTCTCCTCTTGTATTTATACCGATGGACACCAAAATTAATCAAATTATTTATGGAGAACACATCATCAATGCACATTTTTTGATCCTATGGAAGCAGAAAATATCCTTAAACAGGTTCAGGATATTTCAACATGACTGAAATACACAAAATTGGTTGTGCGAAAATGCGGCGTTCATTTAAGCGGAACTATGTCCACCGTATTCGCCAGATTTAAATCCACTGAACTTCGGCATTTGGAGCATTTTTCAGGCTAAGGTTTGGTCTACAAAATACAGTTCATAAGAATCTTGAGAGAACGTTGAAAAGAAAATTGTTCGAGATTGGTAGCTTTTAGCCCTGGAGGTCTTTCGAACATTGTATTTGGCATTTCGCATAAGAGTTGGGCTTGTGGTGGAAGCCAGAGGCGGTTATATTCCATTTGAATAAACACTATCAAAACTTTGAAATATTGCCTTTAACTTAAAGAAAAATTAATCAAATATATTTAAAAATTTATAGCATTTCACAAAAGCACTTCAATTGTGATGGCTCATATCTAACATTAAACTAAAGCTATAATTTGATATCATTGCACATTCCAAGTATTTATTTCCCTCGACTAATAAACAGCAGGCAATAATAAACCAGTAGTAACGTGATCTTACTGAATTTTTTTTCTTTCATAGTGAAGGAAATGAAAACACACCCCAGATTTTGAAGAAGGCATAATTAAGAAATCGATTTTTTGTTTTTTTAACTGTAAATTAGATGAGGACTGATCCCGATTTTGTAAGGCCCGAAAAGGTCAGCTCTATTCAGAAATGAATGTAAAGATATTTAATAATAATAACGTGATCTTACTACCGCCCCAGATGGATATATAATGTGTCGCTTACTTAATTAGTAGCGAACAAACGCAATTATTCCAGTCTGTAATAATATGTACACAATTGTCATTTGAATAATTTAGTTTATAAAACAAAATATAAAACGGCATATAAGTGCCGAATACACAACTATTACAAGTACATGCAACGCTTTAGCGTAAGCAAAGATAAGTAGCGCCATCTGTGTAAGTTGTAAATATAGGTAGTTCATCAAAAGATTGACTATTTTGCTTTATTGTGCGACCGCGGTTTCGTTGACACCCCGTGGACTCAACTCGTCAGACACGCATTAGCAAGCGGTATCGTATTCTATTGGCAAATCATCGCTTAAGCGTTGAATGTACTTGCAATAGTTGAATATTTAGCGAATAAGCCGTCTCAATCGACCACGACGCCAAAAACGTACCTAATGAATGAATTTTGTTTAACAAAAAATACTGGTTGATAATCTTTGCTTAATTTGTTATTCCAAATCCAACATAGATATTTTGTATAAATTTATTTTACATTATGTACTATGATACACAATTAATTTATTAGATTAGTAAATCAATTAACTTTCTTGATTAAATTTGTTGGCTGAAAGCACGTTTCTTATATAAAAACCGCTATTTAAACAAGAAACGTGATTTTGACTACCAAATATAGTAATAATAGTACTTGTACAGCCGAAAATTAATAAGTCTTAATTAAGGTTTTTCTAAATTCCAAATTTAAAAATGTATTTTACATTTAAAATTTTAATTAATATAAGTAATACCATAGATTTTCTTGTGTTTCTGATTACCACAAGTTCTCCTTGAATATTATTGACTTAATTCCTTTTTATTTTTCAAAATCTATATTTAAATGTGTTTAATTTTAATAGAGAGGATTACATTTAAGCCTCTTTTATAATTTTGTGTCTTTTTGAATTGTATTTATACGATATGATGGAATAAGTCGATGGCCTTAGTTTGTTAAAATCTTGCAAGAATTAAAAATTGGAAACCTCGTGGTAATTTAGGTGGTTATGCTTTTCCTTTGCTAATTTGCTACAAACCATTAATGATGTACTAAATTTGTTTGGGGTTTACGATAGGATTGAATGGGTGGTTTAAAAGTACAGTTAATAAACTGTTAATAATAAAGTTAATATTAAGTACACTACATTGTACACTTTTGTTTCAAATCATGTTGGTGTTAATTTGATTTGGTGTCAAATAAATTATATCAATACATAGTTCATTTCGGTTTTACGATTTTACTAAGGAATGCGTATGTTTAATTGAGCCGATACGGTCTGATTGAATTAAAGCTGTGGCATTAAAACTCAAAGAGGACTTAATAATTTTAATGAACAGATATTCATGTATAACAACAAAATTTATTTCTTAATAATGCAAATCTTTAACAGATCTGTTGCTTATTGTCCCTGTCGGGATAGATTGTAATATTCATGGAATCAATAAAAAAAAATAATGCAAATTTAATTAGGCGCTAAAGCAATAAACTCAAATAAGTTCAATCAGAATGACATCATAATAACATAAAATTAAATTTCGAACAGCTATTGGAATTATTATTTTCTTTTTCTTCTTTCCTTATTATAGTAGGCCTAAGACTTGTTTTTAACTAATTCATTCAATTAGAAAATTGAGCAGTGTGCTTTTCACATTTTCGATGTGCCTGCACCCTGATTTTTATTATTATGGTGGCAAATCATTTGCACAGAGGAACCGACGGCTTTAGGTGCTCTCCAAAGCACGAAAGACGGCCAAGTAATTTTAGACTGTACCTGGAGTCGAACCGGGGAGCATTCTATTATCAATAATTGGTCTCGGTATCATTCAGGCAATAACCGTCGTCGTTTGTTATTTAAGCCTTGATATATTGAGTATCATTCAGAACTCACATTAAAAGATTGCAATCAAATGAACAGGTAAACGAATTGAATGTCTTCTACAAGGTCAGAGTCATTTAAATACGTCAAAATCTTTATTTCAAGATTTTTAGCTTATTATTTCCTTGGACTTACGCTTTCGTTTCGTTTACCTTATTGTTGTTGTAATAATTTATGTCCAGCAATAGGCTAGTCGCCGTTCATATCAAAGGCATCGTATCTAATATTTCTAAATATAATAAATGCACTTAAATTTTTCTTTTGAAATTAAAATTTTCATTCAAATAACATCACATTGAATAAACCTTTTCTTGTGTTGTTTTATTCACTCCTTTTTAAATGAAATTTGATTCAACATTTTTCGTTTTATTTCACATCTTCTGTAGTATTGCTAAAATATAATTAGCTGAGAGCAAGTACACTATAATATAGTACAGTCTCTACTAAAAGTTTTTATCCCGGATATGGAATATTTCAAGTATTCTATTGCGAACTATCAAAATCATTTTTCGGGAAGAAAAATAGAACAACATTAAATCCAAGACAGAATAAATGAGGTGTGTAGATATAGAAAACCGGAAGTGTCACGTTTTCAGAGAAATGAAACTGAAATATACGTTTTATTGTTTGTTAGTATCCCTTCATTACTACTATTGGATTTTTCTCTGTTTATGTCCCGAGCGGCTATTTTATATTTTTCAAGTCCACACAGGTCCGGTATTACAAATGCATCCAAAAAAATGAATATTTGCGGACGCTATAACAACGTTTTTCATCAGGCTACATTTAAAACAATTATTTTTCGTATCGATTGGTTATACATGAGTTTTTGGCTTTTTGTCATAACTACATACACTGGTGTGAATATGTCCGGTTTTGAATCTACCTACACGCTTAAAATAATAACGTTTATATTATAATTACAATTTTTTTAATTAAGTTTTATTTAACACCTCCTACTCAAGATAGAAGGTGACGAGAACAATATGTTGGCATAGAGATACATTTTAAGATTGACTTTAGGAAAACTTTTAACTTTTCTAATTTCAAAGCAAATTATATACGTTCTACTTACTTTGTACCCACTACAAGAGATCCAATTTAATTCCAAATGTTTTGTGCGGAAATGCCTATTTATAAATAATAAATTCTATCTTTAGAAAATTTAAGAAAAACTAAACTGAACGCTAAAATATTTTACTTTCAGCTGTAAATTTGATATGCGAAGAACTTCTTCACGAATTACTATTTTTCACTTCTTCACCTCTTCAAGAAAATATTTTTAGTTCCCCCCCTTCAGAATATTTTTAGTTACAAATGACATTTCTTCACTGAATTTAAATGTTCTAGTTAATATTTTACATTTAATTAAGAAAATTGTAAAATTTTCCAATTTTGCAATTGAGACAAATTTACCACTCAATTACTAGAAAATTGCTTTTTAATTAGTTTTTACTTCATTATAGCTATTAATCTTCCGATTATCATCCTCACTTAAGCATTAATTAATATTACTATAAACTGGTAACCATCTTGCCTAAATTAGCTAAAACATTTATAAAGTAGAAAAATGTATTTTTAATTGCATTAAATTACATTATACAGTTTGAAACAAATTCGATAAAATATTGTAACGGGATTTTCTCAGAAAATCTTCGGACACGGCAAACTTTTGACGTCTGTCACTTTTTTCTGCCATTGATATTACTTTCCCATTTACGTAGTAAACGAAAGTATTGTTATCGAGAAAAAAAAATTTTTGAGTTAGCATTTTTCCCATGGTCTATGAGCCCATACGAATTGTTTAAGACCAATTTTGGAATGATGTCCGGATGTGTGTGTGATGTGTGATGTATGAAGTGTGATGTGTGGTTATTCTATCGTCAACGTTTTCAGACAAACGCGTGCACCAATTGAGTTGAAATTTTATACACTAGTTTGAAGTAACTGTCTAAAGAGCTGATTAGATTTTGGTTGAAAACCGTCCGATTTTAACCCCTTTTTTAGGGGAATGAAAATTGTTAAAGAGCATTGCCGCTTCCCGGTGGAACATATGAGATTAACACTCATATCAATTGAAAGAGGTTATTTTTCCGCATCTTATGATACCCCACACTTGATATTTCCCTCTTAAATTATTGTTAAAATGCAAAAATAAAATAAGCGCTGTTAATAAAATATGGTTTGCCTTGGATAATTTTGATCCAAGTTTTTATCCAAATTTTATATTAAACACATAAATTTGAGCAAATCACTCACTCACTCATTCATAATTTAGTGCGTATAGCTACGAGGGTCGTGGAGAGTTGAAATTTTGCATACCCGTGTGGTTTTACGAGGATTGAACGGGAAAATGTTCCCGTTTTTCATGGGACGGGACGTAACGAAGGGGGTGAAATGGCGCTTCAAAGTGGTCACAAAATTTCGGCATTCACTTTGGAGAGTTGAAATTTTTCAGGAAGCTCCGGGCGGTGGGCGAGGGAGCGAAACAATTTTTTCTTTTTCGAAATTTTTTTCCAGCGCTTGGCAAGAGGGCTCCTCGCGGTTTTTCGTATTTTTGTATCTACTTCCAGAGTTTTCGTCCGATCGACCTGAAATTTGCTAGAGGGGTGGGGGCGGCGAAAACGGACAATCGGTATGGCCAAATTTTCCAATTTTTGTCCCGCTACCGTTTAAGGGGGGGGGGTAAAAATTGAATAGTTTTTTGCGCCTGGCTCGCTTATTTTCAGATTAAAGTTTCGATTTTTTGGTCTCATTTGGATCCTCTCGAATTTAGATTTGCATTTTTGCAAAAAAATGCCTAGGTCGCAGATCGCTTTCGAGCGCTAAGCGAGACGACGATTTTAATTACATATTTTTGCCGTTTTTTGCGCTACGCCGGGCGGCGTCGAACGGATCGCGAAAAATAATACACCGTCGTCGAGCCGACTGTATGCCCGACAAAATTTGTAGATACACATTTTCTCGAAAAATGAACTGGTTTCAAGTAATCGTGATATACAAATTAAAAAACGGCAAAATTAAAAAATTACGGTTTGCCTTAGTTTAATTTTGATCTGTCCAAGTGATTTGTATTGTTTATTACTATAATTTAATATTTTAACTAATTTACTTGTATAAACATATTATGTAATTAATATCAAACGAATTTTTTAATTACTTCTAAAAAATTAATTCTGACGTCAATACGCCCATAGTTAAAATTTGATTGCACATAGACGGCACGGTATTCCGCAAATTTCTAATTTTTTTCGAAAATGACAATTTTAAAAACTTTTCAATGCAAACATGTTATATTATTGTTAAAATGCAAATATAAAATAAGTGCTATTAAACAATATGAGTTACCATGTTAAATTACAAATTAAATTTCGTAACTTTGATATCTCAAAGTAATTTGTGTATTTTATCGAGTTAAAAATTTTTTTGAGTTAACATATCTGTTTTATTAATATTTAATATAACATGAAGTGGAATCTACTAAATGGGAAAGTAATGTGTTGTCACATCAGATTTTTTTTTATTGTGTTTTCGTCTTGAGCTGTGACGTTCTTGTAGAGTTTTTTAAATTACAACCCTTATTTATTTTGCCGAATTTTTTGGGAATGAAAATATAAAAAAACTAGAACCTTGAAGGAAAAAGTGTTTGAGATAATCGGCTCTAAAATTTCAAAACTATGTGATAAAATTATTAGAGTAAACCAATTAGTTTTTCCCTTATTCATTGTCTCCTTTAAAACAGGGGCTTTCACTGTACAGAAATGTACTTTCAGTATTATCTATCGCTTGGTCTTCTTCTCCTGTTCCCGCATTTTCCTCTCTCTGGTGCCTCATTCGTTTTTCTTTGTTTGACAGTTTCTCAAAATAACTCCTCCATAATTCTTTCATTTTCTTTTTATCGTCTTCCATCGTCCCCACCCACCCCACCATCTTCGTTTCTCATTGCTCTTGCCTTAGTCGGGTTTGGTTCTTAATCTTCATATAATATTCTGTTTGCTGTTATTTTTTCGATTTGTTCCATCCATTTGTTTAACCATTTATTCTTTTTTATTCTGCATATCTTGCAGGAGTGCCTTCGTTTCCTTATGTATTCGTTCATGTTTTCTTGTTTCTCTGTTTTTACCCATTATATTCTTGCTTTTCTCATTCGTGTTACTTTATTCCCACATTCATCATCAAAGCACTTCCTTTTTACTTCTTTTCCATCGTTCAACAATTCAACAATTGTTTCTTTCACGTATTTTCAATCTTAATTAATATATTCTCCCCTAGCATGTTCTTGATGTCAGTGTTCAACTCTTCGTATTTTTACATATTATTCTTGTCATTAAATTCCTCCATTGCCCACTCTCTCTTTCTCTCTTTTTTTTCACCTTCTGTTAACCATTAGTACAAATGCGAAATTATTGAGCCAAAACGAAAAAATTAATTAAATCCTGAATGAATAAAAAATAGTTTTTAAATAGTGAAAAATACTCCTAGTTGCTCGGGAAGCGTTAATATAATAAATATATAATTTGGACGGAAATTTGGAAATTTTGACAAAAATTAATAAATATCGATTCTGACGTTTTGGCATTTCGAGTTGAAATGTCAGAGAAAAAACAGGGTGCAGGCACATCGAAAGGCAAGCCTAGGAAGCTACCTGAGGTGTAAAATACAAAAATGCTCACAGAACAATAGGGAAGATGCATAAATTTTTTTTATAGCGTAGTTGGATCAAAAATAACTAAATATACTAATTAATGCTATTTAATTTATTTATTTTCGTTTTGATAATAATTTAAAAAATATTTAAAAATCCGTCAATTTGAATTGAATGAAACGACCGCGCAATTTGCCAAGTGACCTGTGACGTCAAAAGTTAAATTTTATATTCATTTATATTATTTTTCTGTGGTTTTGTGCTTTGAAAGTTGAAGTTTGTTAGTGTTAAAAGCTTTTATTTATCATAATTAAATCAATTAAAAACAAGAAAGTTAAATAAGTACTCTACACGAGTAGAATAAACATGAAAGTGAGGTTATAGTTATTGTGCCGGTGACTTCGTTGCGTTTAAGGTCACATGATTTATTTTAAATTATCATTGAATTTTAAAATGGATTATTTATAACAAAATACAATAAATAGAAGTTATTTTTGCTGATTTGATATTTAATATATAGGATTAATCGGAAAATACTGTTTTAACTAAATTTTTTTATTCATGCATGTTCCCCATTGCAAAAAATTAGTAAAGAACAGGTCCTGGACCTAATAATTAATAATCTCCCTAATATGGAGACTTAATAAAAGTGGAAGAAGAAGAAGAGTTGGAATTGATGAATTTGGAATGGACTTCAGAAAGTTGGTGTTGTGGTTAATTAATTGAATTACTTGACTAAGGATAGGAGGCTCTAACAGAAATCTCACTGACCATTCAGGTTGGGAGTTGTGACGATGGGCCTACACCCCATCTCACACGGAAAGAACCATATTGCAAAAAATTTCTACTACCAAGCCTCGGAGTATGGATAATAGATGAAGATACTCAAAATGGAGGCAAGTGGTGATTGGTATGAGGAAGATGTGGCGGTGGACCTATACCTCATCACACCGAAGAAATCATACCGCAAAAAATTCTGCTACTAAGCCTCGGAATATGGATAATGGTCGAAGAAACACAAAATAGGGGCAAATGGCAAATGGAATGCGGAAGACGTCGTCAGATGTACCAAAAAACCGCAATATAAATAATGAATAAAAAATTAACAATTAACAATTTAAAAAATGGGACGAGGTAAACAATTGAATTGAAAAATTATAAAAAAAGACACTACTATACTGTCGTATTTAGGCCCTTCTGCCTAAATTTGGGATCTTAACTTGGGGTGTACCTTTTAAATAATAGTCATGGAATAATATTAACTAATCTATTTAAATAAAATAATCGGGGGAAAATATTACATATATAATTATTTAAATTAATCTTACTCTACAATTATAATGACCCATAGGACCCAGGAAGATTTGCTGACTCGTACAATTAACATCTTGGGTTATTGCTTGTTAATATTAGGAAGCACAAACACCCGGCACTTTCAACCGATTTACGTACTAGTCCCAATGACAACTAACTAACAACTCCCAACCAACAACTACTCATTTTCGGATATTTAATAACTTTTGGTTGTTCCACATTTTCGTGGTATCTTTCCTAAGTCCTATTGATAATATGCTGACTTCGTGACTTTACAATGCTCGTGTATGTTTTATATGTATGCAATATTTATTTATTTAGCAACTCCTAATTATAAAATTTACTCTACAGGGCGATCTTTATATACTGGCCATTTTAATATAATTTAATTATCTATTTGTGACATGCCCCCTGTTGATTTAAAGGTTGGCCCAAACCTTTGTTTTTAAAATAAAGATACTGGTTTCTACACGAGAATTGTTCCACCACTATTGAAATCAAAATATTTCTTAAATAACTAAAATATGAAAATTTTATATTTAAACTAATTAATCGTTAATGTTAAAGCGATTCTCTTAAATTTAATATATTCTTTACATAATATTTTACAAAAAAATTCTTCTTTTTTTACAATTATTTCTTCTTATGTCATTTTTTCATTCGTTTAGGGACCTCTTCTAATTCTTATCAAAAATTTTTCAACAATAACCAATTTCTAATCTTTTTATATGTTGTAGCTCTCATATTGATTTATAAATGTACATTGAATCTCCAAAAAATCATTTTTTCGCGCTATTTTTATTAGACTAATTATTAATTCTTACTTACACATTGAAAATCCCAGGTTTTGTAAAAAATTTGTTCAAAAATTTGTTTTTTGTTTTAATTCTTATTTGAATTTTCTGAATCATATTAACTTTATGGTATATTGACATATATAATATTACAGTGTATCAAGCCTAATATTGTTGAATTTACTGTTATTAAAAGTTAATTAAGTCTTGACCTATCCAATTGTAACATACTTATTTAAGCAAATTTTGCCGTACTATTACATTTATGTGGTTCACTTATTGTCTTAATTTTGTCAACATAAAGTATTTTACGTTGTGACCTTCATGTACTTCCTCAATAATTATTTTAAGTAATTGTTCAAAATTGTTACTTTAAATTTTGGGGATTCGTATACAATAACAAAAAATGTTCTTTATTTATTCTCCAACTTCTGAATTTGACCGCTTCCTGATACCTTTCTCTTTAATTTTTCATTAATGTGCCCACTACGTTTATATCTTTCCTAGTTATTTTAAACAACCCTTATTTTGATCCTTTTTTATCTAACTATAATTCGCCTTTTGATACATGTTTATACTAGAATAATACAGATTATTCCGATTATAGTGTCTTTTTACAAATAGATCACAATAGATAATTCTATTACACCGTATCCTTTCGATACGTGTTTATACAAGAATAATACAGATTATTCCTTTACATAATTTAGTAATGTTTAGAAATGTTATACGAGAAAGTGGTATTTTGATCTTATTTTCCTATAGGTTGTTACTGACTTTCTTATATAAATTTTCGCTACATTGGGACGTCCTTACTCCTAATGGCTTTGTTATAGTACAGACTATAGATTTGAGGTACAGACCTCATTTACAATATTTAGCCATTTTCTTTACATAATTATTATTGTTAGCACTTTAGCCTATTTTTCATTTATTATGCATTCTTACTTTTATTTCTCCGTGTTTTAGGCATCACTTCGTTTTATTTTCTCTGCTTTTCACTAACTTTTCCATTTTAGGCACTTTATTATTTTTCCTTTTTGAATCTTTTCTTCTTCCTCATTGACTGGATAGTCTTATTGGCGTAGCACTTTTTTCTTTCACATTTTGGGTTTTTTTCGAAATCTTCTAAACTTTTCGCGCGGCACTTTAATTTTACTTTAATTTTTGAATGTTCAGGGGTATTTTCTTTACTTATAAACTTGGTATACTTGGTTAGTCGGCTTACAACTTTTATTAATTTTTCGGCTGAAATTTCGACTGTTTATTACACTAAATTGGATGACTTATAGGTGGTGATTATTGATACATCACAAATTCGTTGTCCCATAATTATTTCCATTTTTCTCCATTTGAATGTACGGCTTCGTTACTTATTTGTATAACTCCCAAAGACGTCTCTCGGAAGTTACTGGATATATTAATTGTAACGCCACTTTAGTTTGAGTAATTGTAGAATAGAATCGCGATCGGTCGTATCGTGTAACATCCATCAATGGGATAGTTATGCCCACCTCGGATATCGATAGTTCCATTTCCATTTTTCCAATTCTTTTTGTAGCGTTGTGGCTTCCATGACATTCCAAAAAAACAATCCAATTTGGTTTACCATTGTTATCCATTCCATATCTCCATAAATCCATTGTTAATATTATGCTCATCACCCTTGGAAGTGGTTTCCCTACTGTTCCTAGTGACTTTTTGACTGTATATATATGGATACCTATGATTATTTTGACTTGTTATCTAAAATCAGAAAAATGTTATAACACTCCTAACGAAATATCCTCTTTTGGCTCTTTTGAAAATAAGTTTGTGAATAATTTTTTCTTCGTTTTCCTCGTAGGTCGGTTTTTTCTTTCTTCTTTCTAAGGTCTACATTGATATACTTCTAAAACTTAAAAAATGTTATTGGCTTACTTCCTACACATATTATCACTAAATTAATATTACTATTATAACCTTCTATCTTGTTGTATTATAAAAATTTATGATTTTTAACAAAAAAAATTTTTTTTTTCAATTTGAAAAATTGTTATGTCATTGTCATTATGCCACAATGACCAATTCCCAATTTAAGGATGGTGTCTGATTTATCAGTTATCGTTGGAAAAAATCAGCAAAACTTGCGATTAAATTTAAAATTATAAGTGATTTACTTGAAATTTTTACTCCTGGAAAATATCGTGAGATAAGTGATACTGTAGGTAGCTAATCTACTGCATCTCCTAACATGCACCCAGCAAAAAACACGCCCTGTTTGGGTAGCTAGTCCAAAAGTCCATATAATTCACTGTCCCATTTCCCGAAAAGTATTTTTGTTTTGGTACAGTTTAACGCCATGCTTCAGGGCGATTTAAAAAAAATTTATTTTATCATTATTTTTCATTTGTTTCATGCTGATATTTTTATCGGTCAATTAATCAATCCGAATCATTAGATAAAAAATAATAATATATAATGAGATAATCGGACATTAAGGCATAACAAGATAATTTAACGTAAAACAACAAAATTGATCATATTTTATGGCATTTACCAAATTATACCATTTTAAATTTTTAGAACAAACTTTTGCTACTTTTTTAAATTCAAATTCCTATCTTTTGTTTTAAGCGAACTTTCAAATCAATTCTCTTTATTTGGGTGGTTACAATTTATTTTATTAATCATATAATTTTATTTGCTATTTTTGCGACAATTGGTTTTAATTATACTTTTTAACTGGTATTCCCATATTTTCTCCACTAAATCAACTTCACCTTTGACCACCTTTGGCCCTATTAATACTTCATAATACATCTTAAACCCTCAACTTTTATTTAGTCATTTTGGGCTCCCCATAAAATTCCTACAAATTCCTCATAATAATTCTCCTTTGTTTCATAATTCTTTATATTTATTGGAATACCTCTTTTATCAATAAACCCCTTGTCCTTTAAATTAGCCTATTAATTCTTATTCAATCTCAAATTCATTTTTTCCACCCAAATTCTTTAAATTTAATTTCCCATTTAAATAAGTAAATCTTTTGTTGTTCGCATTTTTAATTTTTTAATAACGATAAAATTCTGAAACAATGATTTCGTGGAATTATAACCAATAATTTTTATTATTAATTATTTATTATTTATTTATATAATTTATTACTATAATAATAAAATTTAAATTCGTTTATTAAAGAATTAAGACAATTCCTCAAAATATAATTAAAATTACAATTTACAATAAAAAAATAAACGCTAGCATAGTTATTAGATGCCTTTAAATTCAAATATTTATTTTCTTTTAATTGACATAATGTAAACGTTTCATTTTATTAAAATTTTTGGTTCTAGCTCAAGAATGTACGCCATTGCACGAATATTTAAAATTTAATTATTTAAAAAACGTTATCTTTTTTGTAAATATTTTATTTACAAAGATGCGTACTGAAAATACCACATTTTCCACAGCGGTGCCTTGTGAGAAAACTATAGTTCATCATGTTTAAATCTGCGGTAGAGGTGGTCTTGAACGGCATGTCAGGTTTACACAGGGAAAAATCAAATACAAATCGAATTAAAAATATTCTTGTGTCAAATAGAAATTTTATAAATTTGCCAGAAACTATTACGAAAAAATACGAGTATTCGTGAGCTATATCAATCGCAAATAAATTTTCGACAGTGCAAAAGTGTATAACTTTAATCAAATCGCGCGAAAGGTCACATTTTCAGTACAATGTATAGTTCTGCATTCTTAAAACAGTTGGACTATAATTGAATTACAGAGCGATAATTTCGGGTTCGAATAACGGACCTCGCGGAATTGCTTAGCTCAGCCCTCCGGTAGGCATCAACACGCTGTGGATCAAGCTGTATAAAGAACCCCTATCAAAAACTATTAAAACCATTCTGAAATTTTCATTGTCCATCAGTTTCAGGTAAGATAAGTTGTTTTCAAAATGTTTGTAATGCTTAATTTTATTCTCAATTTTGATTATTTTCTATTTGATTTTTTTTAATGCATTTTTATTTATTTCTTCAATTTACTGTTATTTTATTATTATTTATTCTTTGATTGAGGTTTTATTAATTTTTCGATTCAGCTTTAACGCCCTCGCCGTTATTTAAAATTTTCATTCCTTTAATAATATTTTGGATTTGGCAAATTTTCGATTTAAAGTAGCATTCATATAGGGACTAATTGTCTTGTCTTCCATTGTAAGAACTTGCCAGAATCAGCGCAATAAAAATATTTACACTGTATCTTTTATTCTTAAATTCAATTGGGAGAGCTTTTACAATATAAGACAAGGCAACTAATTTCTATGTGAATGCTACTTTAAGCTTCAAGTTATTAATAGACAAAAAATAGCACTCACATTATTGTGACACAAGGGAAATAAGGCACTTATTGGTACATGGGTAAATATTGGGACACATGAATAAAATTATTTTCTAATATTTAAGTTCAATATTTATTTTACAAAATAAGAATACTAAAATGCATTACATTGTGCCGTATGGAAAATAAATTTATATTACAAGTATCCCTCTAATATGCAAGCACTTCAAATGAAAATAAAATCGCGATATCGTTCAGACTTAAAATGAATTAAACATTAATTATAAATTTAAGAAAGATATGCAACTGCTTTCAGATATCGCGTCGCATCGGTAAGTTTCCAAATGTAGTCTTGCCATGTCGATAATAAATAAATTACGTCACAAAATTTTCTATAGTTTTGCGTATCTTTCTCAAATTTATAATCAATACTTTCAGCTACAATAGAGAAAAATATAAAGAATTAAATTACCTTTGAATGAATTGAGAAAAATGGTTTCAAAGTGTGAAATGTTTAGTCAGTCGACAGCTAACAAAGAGTGCATTAACTATAATCGTTTATTACATTTTTGGAAAAACAAACTCGAACAAAAACCTTCGAGTCATTACAACAAACAGCTTCAAAACAAATCCGTTGTGAATGAAATATGCAACGAATATAAAAATAATTAGCGTTTATACAAATATAATTTTTTATCAATTATTATTTAATTTAAAAAAATGATCCCGCTAAATTCAACAACTTCGCGGAATTTAAATAAAAGAGCTTTTAGTGGATGTAACATGTAGGTATGTATGTGTGTAACTCCGCAATGTAATAAAAATACAACGAAATATTTTTTATTATAACCTAATAAAGGAAGTAAATGCCTACATTTTTTTCCTTTATTCAAACATTGTTTAATTCTATCAGAATGCGAACAAGGAAATGCAAAGGAAAACAAATTATTAAGATGCAATTAGTTTTACTTCTACCTAATTCAAAATCAAATTTTCTGATTATATCAAGAATTAATTTAACAAATTTTATAATTAAGCTTCTGTAAATTCAATAAAACTTCAAAATAATATTAAATTACACTTTGAATTTAATAACTTAATTTATAAAACATCCGATGGTAGCAACGATATACTATTTATACGAATAATTACATCTAAGTAATTATTTCACCGTAATTATTACTTTCGTTTTTTTTAAATTTAAAATTAACTTTTCTGTAATTATAATGGATCCCTAATAATTAAAGCAGGCCCGGGTCAAAAATAATTTTGACTGTGGGCTACAGGTAAAAGTTGCGCCCACCATGTCCGCCAAATTTCACTAGTCCAAATTTTCTATAAGTGGGCGTTGCAAAAATAAGCAATATATTTAAAAAGTCTTTTTAAATTGCGTAGTTTTGTCGCTGGAAGCATCAAGTAACAGATTTTGATTTTGTACTTTTTATTCGCAACTTTAAAAGTCTTTCATGTCCAAACTATTACATATACAAATTTGCGGTCAAGTACTTCATTTTCCTTCATGATTGCGGTTAAGAAGATATTTAACCGCTGCCATTTCGTTTCGCTACTTAGCATGGCATCGCCGATGTCATCGGGTGACACAATGTACCCCAGCGCCAGCGAGGCCAATACCCGCTCACGCTCCCACCTCCAACAATGGAAAAGGGTATGTTCCGCTACGTCGTCGTCTGTGCAGTATCTGCATCTGAGGTTTGCTAGTTTTCCGAATCGTTGCAGGTAATGATTAAAGATCCCGTGCCCGGACAACATTTAGGTGAGGTAGAAGCTCACCTCTCCGTGCTTCTTGATATTGGGTGTGAGACGTTGGGTCCACTCACCGCAGCTCACCGATTCCCTTCTCGCCTGCCATATCTAGGCTATCTCGTGTCCGACGCCCTCTTCTCCATCGTAAGTTATGCTCCTTGCCTTCACGAGGAGTCGATGGGGGGGCATCGATGCCCGTACAGTGGCCTCGTTTAGCGAGAACGTCTTGTAGGTGCAGGAAACGCGCATGGCCATGCGTCTTTGAAAGTTCAGCAGCCTTCCGGCGATTCTGTCTACTTTTATGGCTTCTTGACAAATTGGAGCCGCATACAGGACAATAGACTGCGCAACCAATCCGAGCGTTCTCCTCTTGACCGGTTTCGGGCCTCCTATGTTGGGCAGAAGGCGAGCAATATATGTCGTTACTGCCGCTACTTTAGCGGACACTTGTCGGATATGCTCGGAGAAGTTGAGGTGTTTATCTATTCTTACGCCGAGGATACTGACTGAGTCTTTGATAGGATGGCGACTCCGTTTAGTCAGAGATACACCCTTGGTACTTTCCTTCTTCCGCTCAGGAGTACCGCTTCCGACTTTTTCGGGACCAGGGCGAGTCCTCTGCTATTCACCCAGGTGGATATGGCGTCCAGGGATTATGTCGTCAACGTCTCCACCTCCGTCACTTCCTTGTCCACTACAACCAGATTCAAATCGTCAGCGAAGCCGACGGTGATGCATCCGCTTGGTAGCTGTAGGCGGAGCACCCCGTCATACATAGGGTCGGGCAAAGGATCTAGCCCTGAGGGATTCTTCTGGTGATCTTCGCCTCCTCACCTTCTCCTATGATCAGGTGTCTGGTTTACAAGTAGCTGACGATCAGATTATAGGTGTCGGAATCCATCGTAAGCCTCTTCAACGCCCCGAGGATATGCTCCCACCCCGCACTGTTGAACACTTTCGTGACGTCCAGCGTGACGAGTAGTCAGAGCCTTCTAGTACGTCGGGTCCCCTTTTGGCTTCGAGCGCCACCCTAATGATCTTACCTAATGATCTGAAACCTAAGCCTAACTTAAAACCCCCGTTTTCATATTGTTAATTTTTTTTTTGCTCGACGCAGAGAGGAGAAATCTCGTGCGAGACACCCACTTAATCGAAGTGGATAGTGTCAGACTTCACTGATTAAAACTCCCCCCTACCAAGCACCCGGGTTTCGCCGTCAGGCATTTCTTCCGGGATACTCGGTCCGAGATGTCGGGATCTTCGACATCTCCCGCCCTGGATGTTCGGGCAGATGCGTTGGGTCTGCAGTGTCGTGTGCAGACCCGTCTTTTTCGTTCGGGCCTCCAAGTTCTTCTCCTCATAAATGGCTTCCTGGTTGCTCGGTCAGGTAGGGGGCATTGCAATGGAATTCGATGATACGTGTGCTGCCTCTCTTCTACTTGTCCGAGTTTGTCTCCTCGTTGGTTGGCTTCCTGGTTTGTCGGTCGGGTAGGGGGCATTGCGATGGAATTCGATGATACGTGTGCGCTTTCGCATGCCTCTCTTCTACCCGACCGGGTTTGGCCTCGGATCACTGATCCTCAGTGTCTGTATCCTCCTCCGTTTAAGCAGCGGCAGGGGCGGCCCGTTGTTCGGCTCTTCCTGCTGACTCCTTACACGGTGGGATGATGGAGTGGTAGGTAGAATTACCTACCAGTTCATCCCCAAGGTAGCTAATAAAATAACTAACAATTCTTTTCAGATGACTCAAATGCTAACCGGTCATGGCGAGTTCGGCCGACACCTCAAGAGATTGGGGAAATCGGAGGACGGACTATGCCCGGCCTGCGACGTTCTCGATGAACCTACACATCGGATACGGGAGTGCGATTTGTACATGCAAGAACAGTTGGAGTTGGCGGCCTATCATGGCATCCATCTCCCTGCACAACTGGACGAGCTGTACGAAGAAACACCACCCGACCTGATGTGTAAATTCCTCGAGAACAAGACCGTTGTTATTACCGAGAACTAATCATATAAAACCAATAACCCGGCATGAAATAAGGTCTGGGTGTGAATAAAAAAACGACATACTGGAATTGAAAAGAAAAAAAAATGTTTAATACTTACCATGAGACCTACCAACAAGCGAAGAATGAATAAACGCCCATACAAACCGGATTCGGAAACCTGAAAAAA
Organism: Podabrus alpinus; assembly: GCA_932274525.1. NCBI lineage: Eukaryota > Metazoa > Arthropoda > Insecta > Coleoptera > Cantharidae > Podabrus > Podabrus alpinus. Next base: position 56,534,328 of record OW026457.1, on the reverse strand, counting down.
AAAACAAAAATCATTAGAAATAACCTATAAAAATCATGCAGATTAAATGTATGTTACAATACCAACCAACGAATGCGGTTTGAAACCCCATCAAAAATTCATACCAAAGACCCCGAAACAGATAATTTAAATTTTTGAGACAATTTATTTTTTATTTTTTATGACAACATGAAATCTCTGCCAATTTGCAGATTATCTTTTTGATTGGCAATTGCCAACCTGTTTTTTATTATATATAATAAATTAACTTCAATTGACTCCTTACACCTCAGGATGTTTGTGATGAGGGTGTTTATCCGCTGCCACTGGGCCTCGTCGACGAGCATTGCTTCGACCATGTCTTCGGAAGTCATCGTGTACCCCAGTGCAAGCGAGACCATTGTTCTCTCGCGCTCCCATCTCCAGCACTGGAAGAGGGAGTGTTCCGCGGTATCGATTTAGTCGCAGAACCTGCACCTGGGGCTTCCCAATATGCCGAATCGATGCAAGTAGTAGGCAAAGCAGCCGTGCTCTGACAGCATTTGGGTGAGGTAAAAGCTCACCTGTCCATGCCGTCTCTCGACCCATCTCTTGATGTTGGGGATGAGTCTGCGGGTCCACAAACTCAGACTCATTGTTAATATTTTGAAATAAGTTATTGTTATAAATCTGTGTCAATTTGCAGAATATACACCCCTTCCCTGGTGGTTTAGCCTGGGGACAAAAAGGAAAAAAACTTAAGCCTAAACCTAACCGAAGATTAAGCAAGCCTAAACTGAAAAAAAACAGTGCAGCCAAATATTAAACAATCAAATCCAATCTTAAAATTACTATTTATTACCATTCACCATTGTTCCTGGTTGCTTCGTTTTGACCGGAAACGACGCTTCGACTCTTACAATATATCAACACAGTAAATGAAATATGCACACTTTTGCATCCCAACAACCAACACACAAGGGGCCCAACAAATATTTTAGCTGTAAATTCGCTGTTCACTAGTTGACAGCTTTGTTACAATCAAACTATAGCTTATCATTGTTCTTAGTTTTTAATTATTAGTACTTAATCATTTGGTTACTAATTCTATCCTTATATCCTTCTTTCTTCCTTATATCATTAGTTACCATTTTATAACATATTATTCATTCACTGAGAGAGGTCGCCTACGTCTGAAATCAGGCACGGCACTTAAAGAAGAAGATTCATTCACTAGTTATTAGGTACTCAATTGTCCAATTGCTTTGCTTTCTCGTTGTATATGTATCTTTTCGCAAAATATACACCCCCATTGGGTGGTTTAACCCAGTGCGAAAACCGGTAAAAAGGCAAAAACCATACCTAAGCTAAGCCTAAAGCTAAACCTAGAAGTGCTTAAAAACTTTAGGCAGTGGTATGGAAAAACAGGCATTTCGCCACCCCCCTCTATCGGGAATTTTGCAATGAAATTAGTGTCAAACGTTTGAACTGGGCGAACTTGCATAAAAATCGTTTGTACCACACGCATCGTGAAGTCATTCGCAAAATCTTTTGGGGGGCTATAGAAACGACAACCCCCCATCGTGAATTTTTTATAAAATTGGTGTCAATCGATAGAGAATTGTTTAAGCTCCAATTTGCTTCAATTCCCGTCGTTTCAGCTACAAAAGTTTTCAATAAAAATTCAATTCTTTAGAAAAATTTTGGAAGGAGCTATAGATATGTTTTTTTTAATTCTTCTTCTACGTTTATTAAATAATCTCCCTCTTAATATAGAACCAGGAGCCTTGCATTAGTAATTGATCTCTCTAACATTCAGGCCATGACCGTTGTCTTTTTAAGAAGTGATTTTTTCTATTAACTAAATACCAATCGATCGAGAATCGTTTGTGATTAAACGTATATTTTACGTTTTTTTGGTGTTTGGAAGTCTTATGGTTGTAACAAAACGGGATTTTAATTCATAAAAATTAATTTTAATATTTTGAATTGAGATATACTTATAAATTATTATTGCGATAATAACTGATGATTGTTAATCAACCATATTTATCAACAGCGGAAGAGATAAGTTTTATAACGCGAATGTGAATTGATAATGTATTTTATCAATTTTCGTCTGCATGCGAACTTCCTGCGTCTAAAGATGACTTTTTACACTGTTCTTTGTTCGGGTTGTAACGAAATAAATATTTTTGGTTTAATCGGCTGATATCATTTGTGTACAAATGTCAGCCGATGTAAATATTTTTAAGTTTTATAGGTTAATGGCAGGGATCTGTAAATAGAATTCGGTTACCTTAATGCCGACAAATATTAATTATCCTAAATTTTACCAATCCTATTTAGATGACGCCGGAGAAAGGCACAATTTTATAAGTTTTAGTCGCTACCGCAGGAAGGTTGGCAATTTCTCTGGTGTCATCATCGTATGTTTTCGGTTTCGCAAGGCGTACGTTCCCCTGAAAGTGTTTTCGGTTCGCAAGGCGCTTTCATTTCCTTTGCCCACCTACTGTCCCCGAGATGCTTTTGGTTTAACAAGGCAGATCAATCCGATACGTTTTTGGTTAACAAGACGTAGGTCTCTCCGAGAGTGTTTTCGACTATTACAAGGCACTCTGACAAAACCCCCGTCCTGTACTCATTTCTTCCCGAGGTACAAGTAAGGTCACTGCTCCGGCCATTTGTAAGGTTAGAATTCAGGGGGCCAGTTTTGTCATTTGTGGGTGTAGATTTTCCAACAAAACCCCGAAGTCAATATTCATTTATTTGGTCTACAAAAAGTAGAGATTAAAGTAATTATTACCTCTTGATAATTAGTAGTTAAAGTAAAGATTTCCTACCGTGTTTAAGGGGAACCCAGTTAGTTGTTTTGTTGTTGATAAATAAAGTAGAAGCCAAATAACTTGCAACCATTCATTTGATTATTAAAGAAAACGTTAAGTCATTTGAACTACTACGACAGGGGCGTAGTCAAACCCCGTGCGTATAAAATTAATTTACCTTTTCTTTTATAGTTTGTAAATAGATTATAATTCATCTCATGATCTTGTCTTGTAATTTGAACTTGTAAATATTAAAAGTATAATTTCCGTTAGAATAAATATTATTTTTTAAGAGTTTTGATTTTTTCTTTTAGTACAGCAGTTAAGTTTCGTAAGTCTCTTGTATTAGAAAAGAGTGGCGCCCGCAGTTATTAAAAAGTAAGAAGTGAGAGAGAGAAATTACTTTTCGGCAATATAAGCCCCCCCCTGGCCTACGCTCACGTAAGCTACCCTTAGCAGCCAGTTGGGTTGTTACAGCGTGAACTGTTTAATTTCAGACAACAGTGGAGTATCGCTAATTTGACCGGATATTTTCAATGCAGTCAACGCGATTTCATTGATGAAGCAATCAAGATTTGATTGCATTGAAGCAATCAGTAGACATTTGCTTCTTGTTAAAAAAGCGATAGGGATGTATCTGTCTATAGGTGAAATTTTTCAGTGGTGCAAATTCTCACGCTATGGAAGGTCAATCTTCGTGATTTCTGAAAGGTATAAATATGGTTGAATAACAAAATCGAAAGAAGTCCTTCCAGTGAGTCCGTCGGCGACTATTGTAGATTCTCGCGTGATTCTCGTTGTCAGACAACGACAAAGACAACTATATGGAAGTACATAAGCCCATCTCTTTCTACACTACATTACGTTACGCTAAATTTGTGCATAAATAGACCATTAGACGGACACAACTTATTAAAGACTACTGCTTCACAACAAAACATTTGGTGTAGCTTAACTTCTCGCGAGACTTTGAGGTTAATCCCAAAAATATTTGACATCTCGAAACAGTTTTACCAACTTTGGTAAAACAAAAACGCCAAGGTCTAAGCGTGCGAACTGATAACAAGTCGACGTTAAAAATGTGGTTGATAAACGAACTTGGATCGAAAAAAGTGCAACACAAAAATCTTGCAAAATACGCTGCCGCGCGCAAAAATCTTCGTGCCCAAATCACTCTCGCAACTTGCTAAAATGACCCACCAATTCCAAATCCCAAAACGACTGAATCTTCAAATTGTAAGAATACGCACACAACGGACGTCTTGTCTCGCGAGAGCTCACACCAAAAGTGACATCGGAAGTTTCCCCTCCTATAATGCGGACAAAAATGAAACTCCACGCGCTAAGATAGAGGTCAAGTAGGCAGTGTCGTCAAGTTTGGACGTTGACGAATCCAAAATTCGTCACAAGGGGCACTCAAAGTCAAAATTTCATCAGGGCCTGCATTTTGTGAATTTAATTATTATTAAAATTCACTAAAAAGTCTATTGAATATCTTCATTTCACATGAAAATTTGTGTCTCTAAGTGATGCGGTTCGGCCGGTAGAAATTATTTATCGAAGGTCTACAAGTCAAATTTCAATTATTTTGAAGGGCTGTACAATGTAAACGGGCCACTTTAGGACTAATCAAAAAAATGCGGGTCCATTTATTTGGAATAACTTAGAAATATGCAAAATTTGAGCAAAATCTACGAGGGTCATGAAAATACGTTGGCTTATTTGACATGGAATGACCCTACACATAGTGCTATGTTTTAAAAGGTAAACCATCTTACTACAGTCTGTTATGACACAATAATTAATCATGAGACTCCTTAATAAAAGAAATACAAGGTTTCGTGAAACATTTAATTTCCGACATTCAAGATCCACCTTATTTTCATAAACCATTAGTTCAATAAAATCGTCAAAGACTGAAAGATACTGTTAAAGCTTGCTATAGACATTCATCTTAAGATTTGTCAAGTCAAAAATCTCCAAAATAGATTAAATAATTTAGAATGACTTAATTTTGTAAATTTGTTTACATGTGAAACCTAACCTATTATTTGTAAATTTAAAACATGAATATCTTTGTGAAAAATATACTATGTGTAAAATGAATTATACCAAAAATTCGACCATATATTCATCTATAAGGTTATCATAAAATTGTGTACGGAAATTGTGTAATGACGTAAGGTTCAATATTGCAAGAAATTCGAGATTTCTCCAGAGATTAAACATCAATGGTCAATATTGTTGCGTCTCGGTCCCCCTTAATTGCTCTGGGTGACGAAGAACAACAAACTTTCTGCACCTGCCTTAGCAAGCTGTTAATCTCAGGATGAAATTTTAAATTACTTATCTCACTTCAGAAACTCTTAATTAGCATCAGCACAAAAGAAACACAATTTGGTTCAGCTAACAGAACAATAACACATAAATAAAATGGCAAAATAACAATCAACACAAATAACAGACAAATCAAAACACAAACTTAAAATTATAAATTAAACTAATGCTAACCTTTGTAACTTTCGTGATAAACCGTGGCTATCGTTGCACAACACTATTCACTTTCTCCTTTCTTCTGGCAATCGCCTGGTCCAATTTGGTCGCCTTTTCTCGTTAGGCTCCTGGCCTGACGCGATTCCAGTCCAAATGCTTTTAGTATGCTGTCTCATTGGATGACACATCCGTAACGATCCCTTTGTATGGGATGTAGTAGCACCTTGGCTACACGCCCGTCTCGAATTAATTGTAAATGAATTTTACTAGGTGATCGATTCACCTTCACTTCTGGATAGCCGATGGCCCGTCTTCTGGTAATTAATTGTCGATGATGAATTAATTTCACTCTTTATAGTTACTTAGGTTCAAATCGCGGCACGACCCGTCTTCTTTGAACTCTAGATTAATTGTACCTGTGTATCAATTAGCGAACCGACACGTCGTCTCTGGATGCTCTATCAATAGTAACTAACGTGTATCCCCGTTGTTATTCCTGGATACGAATCGAATTTGTTTAGTTTTTGTTCCCTTTCGGACATCTTTATTTTTCCTGTTTTTCTCTTGCATGTCTCTAGCCTACGTCTTTATTTAAACGTATTTCGTTGCACCACCTTAACCTACATGCCTTAAAATTAACGATTCCATGACAGAACAGAGCATGAAAGAACAGAACATGAAAAAACAGAACACGAAAGAACAGAATATGAAAAAACAGAACAGTGAAAAAACAGAACAGTGAAAAAACAGAACAGTGAAAAACAGAACAATGAAAAAACAGAACAATGAAAAAAGAGAACACTGAAATAAAAGAACATTGACAAAACAGAACATTGAAAATTCAGAACAACGGGAAAATTTAAAACGCGAAATTAATCATCAGTATAATAAATAATTAATATAAGGGCGGATTGAAAATGAAGCTACCTAGCGCTAGATGGCAGCACAAACACAAAAATTTTTTGTTTTTTAGAAATTGCGATCTGTCAAACGTCAGCTGTTAAAATTTCACCCAAATTCATCGATTAGTTTATTTGTTGTAGTCGTTTGAAGTAAGCAACTTTTGTGTTTCTTGAAAAATGGAAAAAAACGAATTTCGTGCAGTGATTAAACACTATTATTTGAAAGGGAAAACGGCGAAAGAGACAAAAGAAAAGCTCGATAAACATTACGGTGAGTCTGCTCCGTCAGATTACATGGTAAAATATTGGATTGCTGAATTTAAACGCGGCCGAAGAAGCACTGCAACAATACCATCAACAGGAAGGCCAAAAGAGGTGGCTACTGAAGAAAATATCAAGAAAATCCTCGATATCGTTATGAATGATCGCCGAGTCAAGTTGCGTGAGATTGTTGAAATGGTAAACATATCATATGAACGTGTGTTCAACATTTTGCATGAACATTTGCATATGAAAAAGCTATCGGCAAGATGGGTGCCGCGTTTGCTCAGTGTCGAACAAAAACGAGTTCGACAGACCACTTCACAGCGGTGTTTGGACATGATAAAGCGTAATCCTGTTGATTTTTGGCGTCGATTAATTACTGTTGATGAAACGTGGGTCCACCACTACACACCTGAAACCAAAAATCAATCGAAACAATGGGTGGAAGCTGGTGGAAGTGCTCCGAAGAAGGAAAAGGCAGTGAAATCGGCTGGCAAGGTTATGGCCACTGTATTTTGGGATGCACACGGAATATTGCTCATCGATTATCTTGAAAAAGGATCCACAATCACAGGAAAGTATTATCGTGCATTATTGGATCAATTGGTTGATGCAATCAAGGAAAAACGACCACATTTAAATAAGAAAAAAGTGCTCTTTCTTCAAGACAACGCACCGGTTCACACAGCATTAGATACGATGCTAAAATTACGTGAAATACACTTCGAATTGGTTGATCATCCACCTTATAGTCCAGATTTAGCTCCTAGTGACTTTTTCCTGTTTCCAAACTTGAAAAAATGGCTCGCAGGACAAAGATTCATCTCAAACGAAGAAGTGATTATCGAAACTAACGCGTATTTTGAGGGGTTCCCGAAATCGTATTATTCAGATGGTATAAAAAAGTTGGAATATCGTCTTACTAAGTGTGTCGAATTAAATGGAGACTATGTTGAGAAATAAATGGTTTTTGGCAAAAAAAAAATTTTGTTTTCCTACTTAGGTAGCTTCATTTTCAATCCGCCCTACCTCTACTACATAATAATGATATTACTAAATTTGTAAAATTTTGCAATTAAAAAAAATTGCTTAAATTAATGCAACACGATTTATTAATTTTAAATTAGTTTATTATTATTATATTAAATTACTGCAGATTTGCCATTCGCCGCAAAAACCTCAGCTTATCCTCATAATTTCCGTATTCTTGTACAACGGCTGCCACTTGATTGTTGAGGTTCTCATACTTCTTTTTCTGTACTTCTGGGCGACCAGTTTGTGCATTGGCTAGTAACAAACGTTGGCAAGCAATGTCTCGCCTTAATCCGTCCAGCAAATTCCATACGCTAGGGTGGCTGCAGTGGAAGATTGAGTTCAAAGCGTTGTGGAAACCTTCACAACAATTTGTTGTTTTTGGACTCTTCGCCGCAGCGGCTTCGAAATGGTTCCACAGCGCGATAGGAAATTGTGGTGATCGTCCTGCAACACCTACTATATATGTGGAGAAGAAATACGTCAACACATCATTGTAGCGATTATCATCGGGAAATGTTTCAGCTAGGTCGTCAAATACGGAGCGCACGTCCTGTGCTGGTACAAACGATAGAGCAGCCAAATACTTAAGTTTTAATTTAACTTCAATGTCAGATTCATATTCGATTTTCAAACCAGCACTGTTAATCCTTCTTAGCAAACTTTGACACAGATGGAAGTAGCAACCCTTAATTTCCGCTTCCGGGAATGCAGTCCTAGCAGCAGAAATGCATGCTTTCTCAAAATCAATTAAAATCTTCTGGGGTGCGATGTTGGGCACCAATTCTTTCAAAATTGTGAACATGCGATGGTACGTATCACTGATCTTCTTTTGCAGCAGGAAGTAAATGCAAGGTGGATAGGAGTTGCCGACCTTAGCATGCCATGTATATAGTTGGTAAAACATGCTGGGGGCTTTGTTAAATGTTCCATCTCCATAGATTAGTCTTATCCAGTTCTCCCAGTAGCTCACCATTCCCAATCACCAAAATTCTTTATTGATCGTTCGCTCCTGTGTCGTGCAAAATTAAGTCCCCATAATTTTCCGGGATCGAAAAATTTGTTGTGATCGGATTCGGAATATGTGCCGTTTTCTTGTAGTTGAATAGATTTCGGGTCATGGAAGATTTTTTGGGCAAATGTTCTAATACATCGGAACTAACGTTACTTAATGCTTGTCCCAATACATTTCTTGCAGTTGCATCAACTGCCTTCATATTCTGCTTTATTTTGCTCTTAATAATGTAAGCCTGCGCGACTTGCGGTTTGGAATCATGACAATGTTGTGGAACCTCACCAATCGGCTAGCTGCCCATCCTGCATATGGAATGGTGAGCTACTGGGAGAACTGGATAAGACCGTAATCTATGGAGATGGAATCCGTCCTTAATCCTTATGATCCTTAATCACATAACCTTGCCACATAACCTTACAAATTTAGTAATATTATTATGTAGTAGGTATATTAATTATTTATTATACTGATGACATAATTAATTTCGCGTTTTAAATTTTCCCGTTGTTCTGAATTTTCAATGTTCTGTTTTGTCAATGTTCTTTTATTTCAGTGTTCTCTTTTTTCATTGTTCTATTTTTTCATTGTTCTGTTTTTTCACTGTTCCGTTTTTTCATTTTCTGTTCTTTCGTGTTCTGTTTTTTCATGTTCTGTTCTTTCATGTTCTGTTCTGTCCGGTTACCAAAATGAACATATAAAAAAAATGAACTTGAACAATAAACTAATTAAACAATTTGGAACAATTCGAACCTCCCCAAATTGTGTTGCCTTTGTACTGGGCTTATATCACATCTCTCTCTTCACTCAAAAGCGGGTCACAACAATATATTGTCATGTTCCGTTTATAAGAGATGCGGGGTCTGATGTAATTGGGTTGATTTTATGATAAAATACTCATTATTAAATAGTCAAATAAAGGACCATCATGATATTAAAATAATTACACCTGAATCTTCTTGGCACTTCCGAGTAATGAACTGCTTGCATCAATCCAATCTGAAATACAACAAACGTAATTTTGTATACACAAATATTTCGAGAAAAAATGTGAAAAAGCAAAAGAAGGTTTATTTGTTTTATTTAAAAAGAATTGGGAATAAATTGAATAAAATTGATTTATTTGTAAAAGAATAGAAAGAGCGATAATGAAAAGTGTTGTGCGTTAAAAGGAATAAGTGCGCGGTTGGCCGAGTGTATAGGCTAGCGCGTCACAAAGCGAACGGCATAGTTTCGAATCCCGTATTCGCAACTGTTAGAATTAATATTTAAAAATGTTAGAATTAATTATGTTTAAAATAAAAATTTGGACTTCATTGCTGTATCTTAATCTGGACCCAAAAATAAGCAGGTGTAAGATACAATAAGTTTATTTTTCTTGTTCTTTAAGATTACTTATTTAAGGTAACTTATATGAGTATTTTTTGACCAAATAGATGAACCCAATTTACGACCCCTATAATGAGTTTTCATGCAAGCTAGTCGGAGCATAGTTAAATTAAGTGCCATTTTATTCCCCGCTATATAAATTAATTTTTGAGTTATACAGTAGCAAAACATGGCAATATATTCTGAAATATGATGTTAATTCAGCTACTGCGAACAAAACAAAGAAATAATTAGTGCAAACATTGTCTGATGAAATAAAGAAGCTCCCAGCATATAAAAATATTTTAGGGTGAACAAAATTTTTCCAAAAATGTTCGAAATTTGACTAGCTATTCAAAAATTCACCATAAATGGACATTTGCGCATCGAAGTTAGTTGAAGTTTTGCTTTCAAGCAATGCAGTCGATTTACAATGAGATCCAGATTTTTAATAAATGTTATCAGCTCAAGATAAATCCAACATGGCAACGTTAGTTAAAATTCTGTAAAATGAAGATACTGAAACGACAACTCAATTTATACGATATCTAATTAACAAGTGGTTCATTTGTTCACTTACCTGCAAAACGTCGTTGAAGAAAATAATATTTGGTGAAAATTATTTTAAATACAGTGAAATTAAGTGCTTCTTGTAAAAATCGTGCAGTGCGCATCGCATGAAATACCAACATATCAACAGCTTACTGAGGGATGACAACATAAGGCCTGCATCACACCGCAAAGTGAATATTAGGAATAGCTGATAAGCAAGGTATCGTACATTATCATTTAAATTTAAAGTGGTCCTCAACATTTTATATACAGGGCGTAAAATGATCGTTTAAGGACGATTAGGACACTACCCTTTTTGCAAATTTATCAATAACAAAACATTTTCTTTTATTTTAATTTCAACGTAACAATTTGTAACAAAATCTTTCCTTACTGCTCTAATGAGAAGTCAGCTCGGAAAAGATTAAGTCCACGCAGAAGGATAAAACCATCTACTTTAATTTTGCGTGGGGCCCTGGTGTTAGGTTTTAAACTAGCTCATTTATTGCGGAAGCGAGAGTCGTGGATCGTGTGAAAGAAACACCCCGGAGAGATCAAGGAAACAGCTTTGCTAACACAACACAATTAAAATGGACAATTGGATGTTAATTGTCAGAAGGCAAAGATATAAGCGATGTCGGATGTAGAAGGTGTTAGCCGACCAAAACAGGCACAGTGGCAACGACATTGCCACCGAAAATCACTCCCAAACATAAACCAAGGGCACATTCGAATGGTTACATAAAAATCCCACGATAAAGTGGAACCATATCGAATCCCCAATGATAAAACAAAAGACAGCAATCTCGGTGAAATGCCGCACCCTGTATATGGGTCGAACATCGCAGCCTTTCATAAAAAAGAACATAAAAACAAAAATAAACACACAAAAAAATGTTCAACATAGAATTTCAAATATGAAATTCGAACCCATGTCAAACGCTTAGGAATTTCAAAGTCTTTGCATTTGACCAACGCCGGTTGATATTTCCTAGTGAAATTTAAATGCACAAATAAAACTCAATTAACAATACATAATTAAATATTATTATTAATTAAAATAATTATCAAAAGGTAAAGTTTAGCATTGGCATTAAAATTCACGTCTTCGAACGTGTGAGATTAGATAGAATATCTCATCGTGCATACAACGAAAAATACGGCGTATCAACTATCTCGGCCAACATTCGTACAAAAAAATATGCAAGACAATGAAACCCTTTGTAATAAACATATCACATAAAAAAATAAGACAGTCAAGGGTTAGTTAAAACGTAATCGAACACCAGATGTACGGCGGAAAATTTAGCCAAGTCGAGTAATGCATTTCCCTGTGAAGCAATCAGTTCAAATTATAAAAACTTACCGAACTGAGTAAAAAACATCCCTCCAGAAAAATATGGACAGGGTGGCCCGACAAAAAGATAACGACCTGGAATACATCCACCATTCCGCAAAACATCAATGTGAAAAATCCCCATAGTACTGGGTTGGAGCGCAAACCATCCAAAACAATTCATGATGCTGAAAGGGACCCATCACAAAATCGCCATCATATTTTGTCAAAATTAGAACCAAAATTGTTATCACTTCACAGTAAAACACAAAACCGACCGCCCGGTACGAGCGCCAACCCAAGAAGTCCTTATCGTTGCATGCGCGAGTTTTAATCTCTGTCAAATACGTTCGCTATACAGAGTGCTACGAAATATGTCGCTAGATGTAAAAGTTGAATTTAATAAATTCAACGTTGTTGCGAAAAAGAGAAAATTTTTCGTAACACACCCCCGAAGTAAGATATCTGACCGGAGGTCAAGATAAAAAAATCAAAAAATTATTAGAGAAACGAAGTTGACAACGAACTGTAAATTGACGGAAAAAAACTTATTTATTTACTGTAGTGTGGAGGTAGTTTGTAGCAGTACTTGGTAGGAAAGAAATATTAAGCTTGGGTAAGACAAAAAAATGAGCTTAAATATTTCAATAAAAAAATAAAAAATCAAAATCTCTGAAAGATTGAGATAAAAAAATAATAATAATAATTGTGTGGTTTAGTACACAATTGACGAAACGCCATCGTAAATCCGCAGAAGCGAAAACCAAATGGTAGAGCTAACAATAGCTACTGAAAACCATATAATAGGTGATTTTGTCTCAGATAAAAATCAATGAGTACAAAATGGGCAGCCCGCATTGGACCTGCACCGAAAAAAACTGTGGGCAGCCCGCATTGGACCTGCACCGAAAAAACTGAACAGCTAGGAAAAAAAACATCTAGACTATCGATAAGGAATGGCTCGCATCGGACCCATTCGAGAATAGTCGAACAAAAATATCTTCGAACTAATTCTTCTCTTCCAGTATGAGACAGTCATGATTCTCAACACATAGGAAGGGTAATTTGTCAAAACGACAAAATAATTAATAATTTGATCAAGAAACTTGACCAACAGATCGTCCTACCAAGACTTAAACAAATTTCCTCAAACCGTTGGAATAAATTCCGATGAAATAATTAATAGCTTGATGTTATGCTATAATTATGACGGGTTTTATGTGAATATGTGATCTCAGATGAAATTAGACCAATAGCGAGTGCATTACCCAACCTCCTGTTAGGTAATGTTATGATTTAAGGTGTTGTTAAACCACATAGCGAACAAACATTACTATGTAATGTATGATGTAATGTAAGATAGGATTCAAGATGTTAACGAACCCACAGTGACAAACATTACTAATGAAATGTATGATTTAAGTTTTTGTTAAACCATTAAGTGAACAAATATTACCCATCTTCCACCCTTATGTAATGTATGATTCAAGATGTTATTGAACCAATCAGTGACAAACATTACCCAGCCTCCACCCTTACTGTAATGTATGGTTCAAGCTGTTATGGAACCAATTTGTTTACAAACAATTACTCCATCCAACCACCCTTTGGTATTGTAGATCCACGGCAAGCTAAAGGGATTTCACCCCCAGTAGCTTGTGGAAAACCAAAAAATAAAATTCGCTACACATAGCAACGAACAGTACACATATCAAGGTAAAAAAATTTACACATAACACTTTACCAATAAAATAATAATAAAAATTTTAATTTAAATCGAAGGTATAAAATAATTATAAAAATATTTTTCATAACCCTTCAAACACTCGGCATCAAGGAATTTACACAATCACCAAAAAAATATACGTTGAAACAATCCAATTACGGTGCGCGACTTAAACAACAACAGTCGTAACAGCAACCAAGGATCAACAAACGCAGTTGGCTGCAAAAAAAATAATTCCGCCGGTATAAACAAAAATGTTTCATTCAAAAAAACATAATAATAAAATTGACAACAAAACAAAATTGCCAATAAAATAATGCAAAAGCTGTTCCTGAAATTATCTCCGGGCATTCACCAAAAATACAGATGGAAATGAAGCAAACAGAAGCAAATACAGAAGCCCCACGTTGGGCGCCAGTGTAACAAAATCTTTCCTTACTGCTCTAATGAGAAGTCAGCTCGGAAAAGATTAAGTCCACGCAGAAGGATAAAACCATCTACTTTAATTTTGCGTGGGGCCCTGGTGTTAGGTTTTAAACTAGCTCATTTATTGCGGAAGCGAGAGTCGTGGATCGTGTGAAAGAAACACCCCGGAGAGATCAAGGAAACAGCTTTGCTAACACAACACAATTAAAATGGACAATTGGATGTTAATTGTCAGAAGGCAAAGATATAAGCGATGTCGGATGTAGAAGGTGTTAGCCGACCAAAACAGGCACAGTGGCAACGACATTGCCACCGAAAATCACTCCCAAACATAAACCAAGGGCACATTCGAATGGTTACATAAAAATCCCACGATAAAGTGGAACCATATCGAATCCCCAATGATAAAACAAAAGACAGCAATCTCGGTGAAATGCCGCACCCTGTATATGGGTCGAACATCGCAGCCTTTCATAAAAAAGAACATAAAAACAAAAATAAACACACAAAAAAATGTTCAACATAGAATTTCAAATATGAAATTCGAACCCATGTCAAACGCTTAGGAATTTCAAAGTCTTTGCATTTGACCAACGCCGGTTGATATTTCCTAGTGAAATTTAAATGCACAAATAAAACTCAATTAACAATACATAATTAAATATTATTATTAATTAAAATAATTATCAAAAGGTAAAGTTTAGCATTGGCATTAAAATTCACGTCTTCGAACGTGTGAGATTAGATAGAATATCTCATCGTGCATACAACGAAAAATACGGCGTATCAACTATCTCGGCCAACATTCGTACAAAAAAATATGCAAGACAATGAAACCCTTTGTAATAAACATATCACATAAAAAAATAAGACAGTCAAGGGTTAGTTAAAACGTAATCGAACACCAGATGTACGGCGGAAAATTTAGCCAAGTCGAGTAATGCATTTCCCTGTGAAGCAATCAGTTCAAATTATAAAAACTTACCGAACTGAGTAAAAAACATCCCTCCAGAAAAATATGGACAGGGTGGCCCGACAAAAAGATAACGACCTGGAATACATCCACCATTCCGCAAAACATCAATGTGAAAAATCCCCATAGTACTGGGTTGGAGCGCAAACCATCCAAAACAATTCATGATGCTGAAAGGGACCCATCACAAAATCGCCATCATATTTTGTCAAAATTAGAACCAAAATTGTTATCACTTCACAGTAAAACACAAAACCGACCGCCCGGTACGAGCGCCAACCCAAGAAGTCCTTATCGTTGCATGCGCGAGTTTTAATCTCTGTCAAATACGTTCGCTATACAGAGTGCTACGAAATATGTCGCTAGATGTAAAAGTTGAATTTAATAAATTCAACGTTGTTGCGAAAAAGAGAAAATTTTTCGTAACACACCCCCGAAGTAAGATATCTGACCGGAGGTCAAGATAAAAAAATCAAAAAATTATTAGAGAAACGAAGTTGACAACGAACTGTAAATTGACGGAAAAAAACTTATTTATTTACTGTAGTGTGGAGGTAGTTTGTAGCAGTACTTGGTAGGAAAGAAATATTAAGCTTGGGTAAGACAAAAAAATGAGCTTAAATATTTCAATAAAAAAATAAAAAATCAAAATCTCTGAAAGATTGAGATAAAAAAATAATAATAATAATTGTGTGGTTTAGTACACAATTGACGAAACGCCATCGTAAATCCGCAGAAGCGAAAACCAAATGGTAGAGCTAACAATAGCTACTGAAAACCATATAATAGGTGATTTTGTCTCAGATAAAAATCAATGAGTACAAAATGGGCAGCCCGCATTGGACCTGCACCGAAAAAAACTGTGGGCAGCCCGCATTGGACCTGCACCGAAAAAACTGAACAGCTAGGAAAAAAAACATCTAGACTGTCGATAAGGAATGGCTCGCATCGGACCCATTCGAGAATAGTCGAACAAAAATATCTTCGAACTAATTCTTCTCTTCCAGTATGAGACAGTCATGATTCTCAACACATAGGAAGGGTAATTTGTCAAAACGACAAAATAATTAATAATTTGATCAAGAAACTTGACCAACAGATCGTCCTACCAAGACTTAAACAAATTTCCTCAAACCGTTGGAATAAATTCCGATGAAATAATTAATAGCTTGATGTTATGCTATAATTATGACGGGTTTTATGTGAATATGTGATCTCAGATGAAATTAGACCAATAGCGAGTGCATTACCCAACCTCCTGTTAGGTAATGTTATGATTTAAGGTGTTGTTAAACCACATAGCGAACAAACATTACTATGTAATGTATGATGTAATGTAAGATAGGATTCAAGATGTTAACGAACCCACAGTGACAAACATTACTAATGAAATGTATGATTTAAGTTTTTGTTAAACCATTAAGTGAACAAATATTACCCATCCTCCACCCTTATGTAATGTATGATTCAAGATGTTATTGAACCAATCAGTGACAAACATTACCCAGCCTCCACCCTTACTGTAATGTATGGTTCAAGCTGTTATGGAACCAATTTGTTTACAAACAATTACTCCATCCAACCACCCTTTGGTATTGTAGATCCACGGCAAGCTAAAGGGATTTCACCCCCAGTAGCTTGTGGAAAACCAAAAAATAAAATTCGCTACACATAGCAACGAACAGTACACATATCAAGGTAAAAAAATTTACACATAACACTTTACCAATAAAATAATAATAAAAATTTTAATTTAAATCGAAGGTATAAAATAATTATAAAAATATTTTTCATAACCCTTCAAACACTCGGCATCAAGGAATTTACACAATCACCAAAAAAATATACGTTGAAACAATCCAATTACGGTGCGCGACTTAAACAACAACAGTCGTAACAGCAACCAAGGATCAACAAACGCAGTTGGCTGCAAAAAAAATAATTCCGCCGGTATAAACAAAAATGTTTCATTCAAAAAAACATAATAATAAAATTGACAACAAAACAAAATTGCCAATAAAATAATGCAAAAGCTGTTCCTGAAATTATCTCCGGGCATTCACCAAAAATACAGATGGAAATGAAGCAAACAGAAGCAAATACAGAAGCCCCACGTTGGGCGCCAGTGTAACAAAATCTTTCCTTACTGCTCTAATGAGAAGTCAGCTCGGAAAAGATTAAGTCCACGCAGAAGGATAAAACCATCTACTTTAATTTTGCGTGGGGCCCTGGTGTTAGGTTTTAAACTAGCTCATTTATTGCGGAAGCGAGAGTCGTGGATCGTGTGAAAGAAACACCCCGGAGAGATCAAGGAAACAGCTTTGCTAACACAACACAATTAAAATGGACAATTGGATGTTAATTGTCAGAAGGCAAAGATATAAGCGATGTCGGATGTAGAAGGTGTTAGCCGACCAAAACAGGCACAGTGGCAACGACATTGCCACCGAAAATCACTCCCAAACATAAACCAAGGGCACATTCGAATGGTTACATAAAAATCCCACGATAAAGTGGAACCATATCGAATCCCCAATGATAAAACAAAAGACAGCAATCTCGGTGAAATGCCGCACCCTGTATATGGGTCGAACATCGCAGCCTTTCATAAAAAAGAACATAAAAACAAAAATAAACACACAAAAAAATGTTCAACATAGAATTTCAAATATGAAATTCGAACCCATGTCAAACGCTTAGGAATTTCAAAGTCTTTGCATTTGACCAACGCCGGTTGATATTTCCTAGTGAAATTTAAATGCACAAATAAAACTCAATTAACAATACATAATTAAATATTATTATTAATTAAAATAATTATCAAAAGGTAAAGTTTAGCATTGGCATTAAAATTCACGTCTTCGAACGTGTGAGATTAGATAGAATATCTCATCGTGCATACAACGAAAAATACGGCGTATCAACTATCTCGGCCAACATTCGTACAAAAAAATATGCAAGACAATGAAACCCTTTGTAATAAACATATCACATAAAAAAATAAGACAGTCAAGGGTTAGTTAAAACGTAATCGAACACCAGATGTACGGCGGAAAATTTAGCCAAGTCGAGTAATGCATTTCCCTGTGAAGCAATCAGTTCAAATTATAAAAACTTACCGAACTGAGTAAAAAACATCCCTCCAGAAAAATATGGACAGGGTGGCCCGACAAAAAGATAACGACCTGGAATACATCCACCATTCCGCAAAACATCAATGTGAAAAATCCCCATAGTACTGGGTTGGAGCGCAAACCATCCAAAACAATTCATGATGCTGAAAGGGACCCATCACAAAATCGCCATCATATTTTGTCAAAATTAGAACCAAAATTGTTATCACTTCACAGTAAAACACAAAACCGACCGCCCGGTACGAGCGCCAACCCAAGAAGTCCTTATCGTTGCATGCGCGAGTTTTAATCTCTGTCAAATACGTTCGCTATACAGAGTGCTACGAAATATGTCGCTAGATGTAAAAGTTGAATTTAATAAATTCAACGTTGTTGCGAAAAAGAGAAAATTTTTCGTAACAAATTATAAACATTTCAGTATAAAATTTAACTCGTTAATTAGTACAACGAAAAGACTTAATGGTAATGCATCATTAAGCATACAGAAGAAAGAAGAATCTTCGACTTATTTGATTATTTCATTTGTAAACCTATTTGGTACAGATTTCGATCTGAATTATTTGTTAACATTTACTTGTATTTATTTGGCGCAAAGCGATTATTGTTTATTTGAATCAATAGAAACTCATTCTACACATTAATAACATCTTTTATTTGATCAAAACAGCAAGTTATCTCTCAGAGTTAAAAATTAATCATCATAAAATTTAATATTTGTTTGCCGAATACCAAATTAAAGTACATATTACGGTGATATCTGGAGGAGACGCCACTGGCAATACGTAAATTCATTTTGTTTAATAGAAAATTAATAATGCATGGAAACTGTTAACTTAAAGAGGAGGTTTACCGTTATCACAAAGTCAATACAAAAAGAATCGTTTAATAATAATAATAAAGAATGCAAGGGTTCACAAAATAAAAATTAAATGTTCAATAAAAATCCGTAATGATATAAATTGTTGAAATATTATAATAAAAATTGTTTAGTCTGTAAGAGATTTATAAACTGTATTGAAATGTATTAGTTAAGATGTATTAGAAATAATTGTTAAAGCGTTGCGTATAAAAATTAAACATTACATGTGCGTCGTCAAAACTCATTAAAAACAAAGTGATACGTCATCCGGGAACCCATCGGTGAACACTTCGAATGATAACCATAAACTAAGTGCTTCAAATCAATTATTTACCTAAACAGTAAAAAGAATAAATTAAAAGACTATTTTGAATTTCGCGCCAACAAAAACATGGTGTCAACTTACCTACAAAATTGATGGTTAAAAAATCAAGTAGTGGAATAAATTTGGATCACCTGGACAACAAAACAAACAAAAGGAGGCTTCCATATATTTGCAAAGGGCTCGCACGTATAATTTTCGGCGGCTCCAATAATAATTAATTAATTGTGAAAAGGTATCACAAAAAGGGAAGTTCTGGAAAAATATAGTGATTAACGATTAGTGTGAACGTAAATAAGGTAAAAGCCATAAGTTTTACTTACCGATTGCGAATATTTTTGGTGAAAGTGAAAATTTGACCACGAGGATTAAAAATTATCGAAGCGAGGATTGATCTGGACAAATCAATGCAAGTAAGAGACGATCGACGCAAAGAATCAACGATCACGACTCATGCGCAACACCAAGAAGGTGGACACATCAAGATTTATACCGAGGTGGTAAGCGTAAATTTTACAAAATTTACATTTGTGCGACTAGTGCGGGTAATTCGAAAATACGACGCCGCGCTTATTATATTTAATTGTGGGGATTTAGATAATAAGAAATTGATAATATTTGTACATTTTTATTTACACCAAAATTATTTATAATAATAATAATAAAAATACAGTCATTACAAAACGGATTATTTTTGGGGATTCTTGTATTCCCGGTTATTTATTTTGCAGCATAAAAAGAATCAACATAAAAATTTTCCTAAAGACACCACTCTTGAGGTAAGCAAGTCTTCATGCAGAAAAACCTAGTTAGCCGAGACAATCATTAACAACGAAAATTTTATTAAATTTAGATATTACGATTGACGGGGTCCATCCGTACCTGATCATCGTAATATGTAGCTGAATTTCAATATCATTCCACGATCAAATCTAAAGCATTTATAAATCATTTACAGGCACCCTTATTTTTCAAATAACCTGCAATACCTTGAGAGAGTTTTAGACTGGCTAGTAAGAAGGGGCAAAAGTGTTAACGTTTCTTGAAATTTGTGCACACAATTTATTTACTTAATTTTTGAATTTATTTCATCCAAATTGGATGTGGCGCCCAACAAACTGAGACGTGTATGTATGTATGTATGTTAGCCCTACAGGCCTAGAAGGCCCATGGCTTTATCAATCATCATCTTCCATTCTCTCCTGTCACGAGCACACTCTCTCCAATCTTCCATACCAATTACATCTAGATCCTCCTGCACTTCATCTTTCCAACGATTCCTCGGTCTACCCATTCTTCTTGTGCCTCCGAATGTCAAATTCCAAATTTCACTTGGGGTTCTGTCCTCATTCATCCTCACCAGATGCCCCAACCATCTCAATCTCTGTGCCTTCACACACGCCACTATGCTTGGTTGACCGTACATCTCGGCTAGTTCTCGGTTTGACCGTATAAACCATTGACCGTCCACGCACTTCCCACCGTAAATTTTCCTCAACACTTTTCTCTCCCACACTTCCAGCATCCCTTGATCTCTCTTTCTCAGTGTCCACACCTCCGATCCGTACATAGCCGATGGTCTTATAATTGTTTTGTGTATTCTTACTTTCACTGACCTAGAAAACACTTTACTATTAAAGATCGACTTCAAAGCAAAAAAACTTCTTGTGCCCGCAGCCATTCTTGCTTTGATCTCCTCGCCGAGTCCCGGTTTTCTTGTTATCACCATTCCCAGGTACGTAAAGCAACAAACTTCTTCAAAATTTACGGTTTTATATTCCATTCTTATGCTTATATATTTCTTTTCCTCGAAATTTCTATCACTGCAGTTCATGTATTTTGTGTTGTTTTCATTCACTTCCAAACCAATTCTCTTAGCAGCTTCTAACAATTTTCTTGTGAATTCTTGTATGTCCTTCTTTGTTCTTGCCATGATTGTTAGATCATCCGCAAAAGCTAAGCCCTGTTGTCGTCTTCTAAAAATTGTACCATGTCTATTTAAACCCGACCTCCGTATTACACTTTCCAACGCAAAGTTAAACAAGAGCGCAGACAACGGGTCACCTTGTCTCAGTCCTATATCAACTGTGAAACTGTCGGACAACTCGCCCCTAATTCTTACTTTGTTCTCAGATCCTTCGTGTGTCATTTTTACCAAATTTATCAATTTTCGAGGAATTTCCATCTCTACCATAATGCCATACAGTTCCTCTCTTTTGACACTGTCGTATGCTTGTTTAAAATCCAAAAACATTAGGTGTGTTTCCAGACCAAACTCATGGCTAATTCCCTGGACCTCTCTCAAAACATACAATTGGTCCGTCACCGATCTGCCTCTTCTGAACCCACATTGGTACTCTCCTACAATTTTCTCCGCATATTCTTGTAGACTATTTTTTATGCATGCAGCGAGTACCTTATACCCAACATCCAACAGTGCGATCCCCCTATAATTCTCACACTCTGTTTTATCACCCTTCTTGTGAATCGGACATATCAGTGCCAGCCTCCAAGATGTAGGCATTTTTTCTTCCATCCAAATTTTCTGTATCATGTCGATGACTATTTTTTGCAAACATTCACTTCCATATTTTAACATTTCTGCTTGTATGCCGTCTTCACCAGCACTTCTATTATTTTTCAGCCCCGCTATCACTTTTCTTATCTCGTCTTCATTTGGTATTTCCACACTGTCCTCATTTTCGTCGTTCATTTCGGTTGCTACATGTTCTCTCTCTTTATTTTGTTTTTCTGTTCCGTTTAACAACTCTTGGAAGTAATCTGCCCATCTTTTCGTTACTCCTTTCTTTGATCCTAACAGTGTGCCGTCTTTATCTTTGCAAAATGTTGTGCTTGTTTGATATCCTTGCTTTATTCGTTTAACTCCCTGGTAAAAGTTTCTTATTTCTTTGCTATTGTATTTCTCTTCCAGTTCTTCCAGGTTCTTTATTTGATGTTCTCTTTTCTTTTCTCTTATAACTCTTTTACACTCCCGTCTTTGTCTTTCATAATTCCTTCTCGTCTCATCATTTCGATTGGCCAGCCATACCTGCCTTATTTTCTCTCTTTTCCCAACTTCCTCTTCACACTGTTGATCATACCACTCATTTTTTCTCTTTGTAATACCTGTGTTTTGTGTCTTTGTTGCTTCGATTATACTTTTTCCAATTGTTATCTGCATATGTTCTACATCTTGTTGTGCTTCTGTCTTTTCCAAAATTTTCTCCATTTTTTCTCTGTACTTTCTTCTCTGTTCCTCGGTTTTGAGTTGGACCTGCATTCTATTTTTCTGTTTTGTTACTTGCTTTCTCATTATCGTTGTGTTTATCTTTGCTATTTTCATCTTTACCCTCACCATAAAATGGTCCGAATCCATGTCTGCTCCTCTGCAAGTCTTGACGTCTTTAACAATATTTTCGCTCCTACTCTCTATTAAAACATGATCTATTTGGTTTACTGTGTTTCCGTCTGGGCTTATCCATGTTGCTTTATGTATGTCTTTATGTTCGTAGTGAGCACTCTTTATTTTCATTTCGTTTCCCATTGCAAAATCAACAAGAAATCTTCCATTTTCATTGCTCTCACTGTGTAAACTAAACTGGCCAATTGTGGGTCTGTATGTTTCTTCTTGACCCAGCTTCGCATTAAAATCCCCCACCATCATTTTAATGTCATGTTTAGGTATTTTTGCATACTCCATTTCCAACAACTCGTAAAATTGTTCTTTAACTTCTATATCCTTCTCTTCGGTAGGTGCATGCACATTAACTATACTTATTTTCCTATTATTTCTCTTTACTCTCAGTACACACATCCTATCCGATATCGGCTTGAAACCAATCACCATTTCCTTCCCACCTTCGCTCACCATAAAACCAGTTCCCAACCTTCTGTCTTTCCCTCCACTTTTGAAAAAGGTAAACTCCCCTATGTCTATTGTGTCTTCGCCACTTTGTTTTGTCTCTTGTAATGCTATGATTTCTACCCCGTACTTTTTCATCACCGCTATTAACTGTTTTAACGCACCCCCCACGAAAGTTCCTCTCACATTCCAAGTTGCAAACCACATAACATCTCTTCCTTTCATTTGTCCATTATTCGATTGTCCTTTTTCATTCGTTTTTGCATCGTTCTTCCGTCCGGCATTTTCTATTACTAGTTTTTTTGTATAGGGGGTAAAATGCTCTTCACAATTTCCTTCTTTTGGTGATCCCAGTCCCATCGGTCTCGGTTTATATATATTCTTCCATATCCCACATTTGCTTCGTTACCCTTTCCTTTTTCCTTTTTGGCGTATTCTCTCAGCTTGGCTTGCATCTTCTGTTCCTGCAATGTTAGGTCATCATCAATAAAGCTGTTGGTACCTTTCAGTTTATTTTTTTCTCTCATAACTGCTATTTTGTCCTGCCATGAACTCATCCTTGCTACTACAAATGGCTGTGATGACTTTGGTTTGATCACCTCGGCAGTGCCAACTGTTACTTCAACGCCCAATTTACCTCTTAGGAAAGTCTCCACCTCTTCCTTGGTGTCTTTTCCAACCATTTGCATCCCCTTCAGAATTATGTTGTTTTTCTTATCTTTCTTTTCCATAAGATTTAGCCTCACCTCGAGATTTTCTACCCTCTCCTTCAGCGCTTTATTTTCCTCTTTCAGGGTCTTGACCTCGCCCTCGTATATTCTTTGTCCCTCCTTAATTTCTTTTCTCTCAGTTAGGACTTGCTTCATCATATCTTTAAGTTCCTCCATTTTGTCTCCTTCCTTTGTTGGTTTCTTAGGAGGGGTCCTATTTGTCCTCTTACTTCTATTAAAAATTTCAAAGCTCGCCTGTCTTTTTCTGGAGCTCTCTTCCGTTGTAGAGCTTTCGCTATCGTATTGCCTATCTTCTGCAAACATACCAATTGGAACCGCGCTCAAGCTTACTGCTCAGGTCGACCCTTCGGAAGCAATAAACCCAACCAACTAAACTCAAACCGAATTCAGAAGTGTTTTCTGTAGCACCAATTGTTTACTGTTATCAACAGAAAACTTTCGCTGTACTATATGCAACCCAACGTGCTTTAAAATTCTCACCTCTTATCAAATTCTAACCTCCACAAATTTCACTAATTAAAACTGTGTACTAGTAATACTCTTCCACCACCTTAATATTCCCGAAAACTTATAGAAAAACCTCTTCCACTTTACTTCCTCCTTCCAGTTTATCACTTTTTTCGATTTTTATCGTCACTCTCTTACTATAATCACTACTAATCTTCACTAGCGTAACGTAGCCGTATTGACGGTAGTACATCGACGCTCCATTTGTTATAATGAGACGTGTACAAATCATAAAGAAACGGACATAGCAATACTTTTTATGAGATTTTTACTTCATCTAGTAATGATCGTCGATTACGACGACAAAATAGTAGAAGTTGAAGTTCAACAGTTTTTTGCACAAAATGACGATGGACGAAACAACTGAGATTGACAACTCCAACTCCTTCAGAATCTTTCATAGACGTCGTGTAATACCCAAAAAAACGACGGAATTTTTAATTTGAATTCAATTAATAAATATTTTTGTTACAATCTATACCTTTAATTAAGAAGTAATCCTGATCCCTTAGTTCGCGCAACTTAGTTCAAATTTAAACGATCATTACTAGTTGAAGTAAGACAATTTTGTAGTGATAATGTTTTATTTTTATTCCCTTTCTCACCCTGTAGAAAGTGATGTCGATCTCTTTGGAGAGAAATTTCAGCATTAAGTACACGCTAAGGAAACATTAAATAAAAATAAATCTAGTTAGAATTTTTTCAACTTCAAAATAAAAAATATTTGCTAAGCTAATTAATATTATTTGTAGATTATATCTATATACATATAA
Organism: Podabrus alpinus; assembly: GCA_932274525.1. Taxonomy (NCBI): domain Eukaryota; kingdom Metazoa; phylum Arthropoda; class Insecta; order Coleoptera; family Cantharidae; genus Podabrus; species Podabrus alpinus. Next base: position 56,509,273 of record OW026457.1, on the reverse strand, counting down.
TATAGATATTTATTATAATTTTATTATCACTAAACTAAGCTGAAAATAATTGAAATGTCTATTAATTATTAAAAACAATCAACATGTATATTTTGTAACAATGTTAAAATTAATGGGAGAGGGCCGAATGTAACAAAATAACATTACATAATCTAGGGCGTGTTAGCGCTTTCCAAAGTTTGATCATTAGGCTTCTCTTCCACGCCGTATCATGTGCCTACGATAAGTCAACGAAAGCTCGCACCGTCTTGAGACCCATTTGAAATCACGTCTATATGTGAATTGGTACATACCATACATGTTCGCAGCAATTGCAGTTGGTTCAGAAGACTGCTTATTTTATTGACGTAACTGGAGGTTTTACTATATAGCAATTATTCGAGCACACACTTAAGAGAATAATCGGTCTGTAGCCAGAGAATCGTCAGTCGCTTTGTCCGGTTTCAATTCTTCTTAAGGCAGCTAAGGCCAGGGACTTTCCTCGTTTTTGTTTGAGAAGTGGCTTTGCTCATTGAAGTTCTATGTGGCAATTACCATGTTTATACATCTCTGATTTAATTATCTAATAAAATGTTTATCAATCCAAACACTGTTTGAGAATTAGAAAACGTGTTCCGCAATTTTATTAGGGTCCATATTGGTCCTTTGTGCTTGGATGTGTCGAAACCACTTTACGCATTGACTATTGGGAGAAATTGAGTTCACGTGTCGTATTAATCCATCTCTGTCGTCTAACCGGATCGAATAATCGGACACTTAGTAAATCCTGATGTACAATTGAGTGCAGTACTAAAGAACTTTGACACGACTTCCTTTTGCAGTTAAACTTGGTCACTCTTACGAGTGGCATTTGGTAACACGCGCGTCAAAATAGACTAAAGTTTGCATAATAAATTAGTTTTCAAATAACAAATTGGATTCAAAAAACTCGTTATAGTATTCCTCCATAATTTTTCATGTTAATTTTCATCAAAACTTTTTCGTTCTGGAATAGCTACACAAATAAATTAGCAACAAGTTATTACGTATATTCAAACCTTGAAATATTTTATCACGTAAGGCAAACTCAATTTGGGAAAAGTCCGGTAATAAATGTTTTGTTATGAAAAATGTGACATCAAAGTATTTTAACAAAGTCAATTTTTTGACTTGGGAATGTCTACCTGTCTTGCCCTCGTTCTTCTACGCATTTTCCACGCGAGCAGTTTTAGTGCAGCAAGATTATCTTTTATTTTTCAGGTTGAAACTTTATATAAATGGCATTTTATGGCTCGAGTGTGTGAATGAAAAGCTATTCCATTTTTTATCATACGAAATGTTATTTAATGTGGCCTTTTCAACAGGTTGGGGGCGGTTAATTATAACTTATAAGTGGTTGTTTTATTGTATTAACCCTTTTTAAATAAATGTTTACTAGTTGATTATACAGCAATACAATAAAAAAAGTTATCATAATTCTCAAGCGAGCATAATGAGGGAGTCGAAAACGATGCGATGATTGTGAAACACGGAGTCGCTGAGATCATTACCAGGATTCCGCACAAAGCGTTAGTTGCGTTCGAGCGCTTCGACCAGATGCAGAATATTAATAAATTGTAACAAAGTGACAATTAATTACGTAACACAGTGCTATCTCATAACACTTAAAAAAATTGTTTCCTCATTTTTCAAAAAATCCTTAAATTTAAAAATCTGTTGAACTTCAAACGAAACTTTTAAAAATTGATTCGCTTCATTTTAAAAATAAACTTTGTAAAGAAATAAAATTTAAACTTGATGTTATATAAAAGTTTTATTAAAAATGAAAGTTACATTTTTTTTAATAAAAAGTGAAATTGAATATCGGTCCGTCTTGAATTAATTTGAGAAAATGGATTTTCTAATTTCCGATGGTGATTATCTTGAAGACGAAAATACATCAGTTTGGTTGTTTTTAGAAAATGAAAGAGGCCCTAAGCAATTGCCTCTGGAAGTTGCAATTCCATTAACAGTTGTAAATGTCCTTATATTTATTACTGGACTTGTTGGTAATATAAGCGTCTGTGTTGTTATAATACGACATCCTTCGCTACATACAGCTACCAATTATTATTTATTCAATTTAGCAGTCTCCGATTTAACCTTATTAATTTTCGGTAAGTACACATTTTTATTTTTATTACAACTTATAATTTTATTATAAAATTTTTTGCAAAAAAAGTTTTAAATTTCAAATTTAATTAATGAAAATATTTAAATAATAAAAAAATATTTAAATACCTAATAAAAAATAAAATATAACAAAATAGAAAATGTGATGGATTTTGAAAACATTGCATTCTCGAAATCTTAATTTTTATTATCGCTTCATGTTTTAGTGATTATCTTTTTGTATACAGTAGAAATGCAAAAAACTTATTTAATTTAAAATCTTGTTTAAATTAAAATATGATAAAAAGTGTACCTACGGCTGTTTAAAAACAATTAGTTGAATTATATGATAAGAAAGTTTTGTTTATAACCTTTTGTTTAAGATGATAAAAATAAAAGAGCTCAAGTAAATATACGTGAAAGAAGTTAATTTTGATAACACTTATTTTTTTTTAACAAAGTTGTGCAAATATAATTATAAACTGATAAGTCTGGAAACATCCAAAAGTTTGAAGTTTTGAATTATTCCGTAAAACGTGCAATTATGTATTTTATACATATTTACAAAAATTACTGTACTTAAAGAAAGCGCTTTTAAAATGGGAAGTTTTTCTTTGATCTTGAATTTGATTTCAACCGGAAATATTGGCACGACGCCGACGAACGTTTTAAACTTAAATTGCATTATTTAAAATTATCCCATGACAGGGATCAGGGATCTTCAGTCAGCAATTTTTTTAATCTTGAATAATGTTTACAAAATTTATCAACAAAACAGCCTTGATTGAATTTATCCACGTTGTTAGGTTTAGATGATCACATATATTTTTATCGTCCTTTCGAGGATCCGTTGAGTTCAGATAGCTTCCAAAGTTAGCTAAATAAGTTTAGTTCCTTTTATAATATTAAGCTTTAAATTATTACAATAAAATTTATACTTATAATTGTCGCATTTCACGTATAAGTAAATTACCTGATTAAAACAAAGCCATATATAAATCAAATGTCTACTTGAAAACCAAATGAAGCACAGTTTGCTACAAATTAAAATCAAACATAATATTATACAATATATAGTATGGACTTCAAACTTTCTAATTTCGAAACTATCGTCAAACCCTATTAGTGGTCTGATTGGTCGATTTTTTTCAATACGTTATTGAAAACAAGTAGTTCTCTCTCTGCAGAGAGAACCTTTGATTTATAAGGACGATTACAAATCCTCAGACAAATACTTGTTCCGACACAATGACGACATCATTAACTTTTTTTTGGATTCAATAATGAGATTATATTCCTTTTGGGGTTTACAAATTAATGGATGAATCCTCTTTACAGTAGGTAATTTGGATGTAGCTTTACATATAAACTGCTTCAAAAAATTTTGTAAACGGAAAACAAAAATTTAATAAATTGTCTTTTTATTGCAAGTTCTCAAGTAATTTATTGCAATATAAAAAAATTACAGTTATATAGTCATATTAAATTTTCATATAAAAAATTGAAAATTTTATATTTCGAAATATTGAAAATTTTAACTCGACTCTTTACTGTATTCGAAACATCATAGAGGGAAGTGTAAGAATGGTAATAGATAATATAACATTGAACATAAATTATTATTACAGTTTATTACTATTTTAATGTCAAAAACTGTATTTTGGATTTTTTTTAAATAATTTTTAATTTTCTGTTGTTTTAATCATTATTGTAGTTCACCAAATATTTATAGGGATATACGTATTTCTAATAGATGATCATTTAATTATGAAATTTATAGAATATTAATGAAAAATATCATATTTTGCTTAATTTCATTTTTGTTTGTTTTGAATATCATCTTCTGTGATAATTAGTTTTTTCGGAATATGGTCACTTCTACTTACGAAGGCTTCTAGATTCATTCTTAAGGTAGATTACTCCTTTTTGTTCATTCTTCCTTCCACTGTTTATATTAGTTTGCGTGATTTCGTCCGTATCATCTTGGCTCTCTTAACGTTTCGGTCTTTCTAAAGCGTTCTGGTTGATAGGAACGACTTTTATTACAGTCAAATACATGACCATTGCAAAAACAAATGAAGCATTTAGAAAAAGTACAAACGAATAACTCCATCCATTCAAGTTGTGAACGTAGTAGGTAGCTTATCAAAAATGAATCGCCATCATCTTATCACGTGACTGCAGTTTCGCTGTTACCATGATATAATCGGGATTCAGCTCATCAGACATGCACTGATAAAAGCGATATCATGTTCTACTCAGAAACCCATTTTTGTGTTCACATAGCTTAAAATTTCAAGAGAATCAATCATGAGCTCATTCCGCCACCTATCGAAAGTATTTTGCAATAGTTCTGTGAGCGTCCTGTTTTCCAAGTAACTATGATTACTAAAAGTAATATCTCACATTGTTCTTATATTTATATCCTAATGTTTGTTTTCCTGATTATTTTTCTATTCTTCAAAATTACACATATGAAGTGAAGAATATTATTGTCTTTAATAACAACCCCCCCCTCCCGCATAATATTACTTCTAGTTTAGATAATATAATATACATTTTCAGTAATTTCTTTGTGTAAGAAATATGAGCCGATGAACCGCTTTTCTAAATAAACGTTTGGAAAGAGACTGAGTTTTGAATGGAATTGGTCATTAATAATCGTAGTTAGTAAGTGCACAGAAAGTTATACAAACTACGTAAGTGTTCTGACTGAAGGAGACGCCATATTAGACGAATACGATTCTTGCAAAACCAACCAATGCTTAAGCGTAAGCGATGTTAAAATAGCGTTTTCTTCTTAAGATGCAAACATATGCAAGTCGAAGAATTGGTGCTACCAGTGCGTATCTGACGAGTTGAGTCCCCTTATGGGATGACAACGAAACTGATCGTACAATAAGGCTTACGCGGTCCATGTTTTTACAAATTTCCCACATTTTATGTAGATAGCACTATTTCATCATCGCTTACGCTTTGCTTGATTTTGCAACAGTTGTATTCGTGTAATAGTTACTATTATTTTGAATTACTTTAAAAAAATTTGTTTATTGGATTGTGTTATCGATTGATTATATTTACAATAAAATAACAGGGTCGAGGCATATCGAAAATCATCCTAATAAGCAACCTCAGATGTAAAACCTAATGCTCAGAGAACTATTTTCAATAACAAAATATCACAGAACTATATTAAGAAGAAGAACATGAAGATTATGTTGGTATCATGAGTTTTTCTCTTGTAGGCTACGAGCATAAATTGTATTTACTTGTTATTCATTCTTGAGCTCTAAACAAAGTCGCATGTATGTAGGTTGAGTTGTAATGGAGTTTACATAATAGACGGGCGGATGAACACCAAAAACGTTCACTAACCCAATCTTGGCGTAGAACTAATTGAGTGATACCTTAAAATGTCCGCATTGAAGTACTGGATATAAATCCAAAGTTACGACATCGGCCGTTTGGACTGACAAAAGTTATAGGCCAAAAACTAAAAAAAAAAAAAATTCAAATAAGTTTAAGCTACCTTTTATCGCGCTCGCGATTGAAAACCACTATAGTTACTGAGATGATTTTAACACTATTATTTAGTATAAAATGTCTACTTTCCAACCATATATAAAAATATATATTAATTCAATTCTTGTCAACCCCAATTTAACATTATATAGGTAGCCGGTAATTCGCGTCAAATTTATTCAGTTAAAATGAAAAGTTTTTCTTTAATAATATTCTTTTGAGATCGAAATCTAAAAATTCCTACACGTGACAAACAGCGGAATTTTATAGGGAATATTTCATATGCTTACATTATATACTTATTTTGATAAATAAGAACAGGGGAGGTCAAAAACTAAATCACTACAACCTATTCTACCTGCCTTCGTCTCACCGCACCAACCGCGGAGATACCAACAAGTAGACGGGCGGATGAATACCAAAAATGTTCAGTAACCCAATTTTGGCGTAGAACTAATTAAGTGATACCTTAAAATGTCCGCATTGAAGTACTGGATATAAATCTAAAGTTACGACATCGGCCGTTTGGACTGAAAAAAGTTATAGGCCAAAAACTAAAAAATTTCAAATAAGTTTAAGCTACTTTTTATCGCACTCGTGATTGAAAACCACTACAGATACTGAGATGATTTTAACACTATTATTTAGTATAAAATGTCTACTTTCCAACCATATATAAAAATATATATCAATTCAATTCTAATCAACCCCAATTTAACATTATATAGGCAACGGGTAATTCGCGTGAAATTTATTCGGTTAAAATGAAAAGTTTTTCTTTAATAATATTCTTTTGAGATCGAAATCTGAAAATTCATACACGTGACAAACAGCGGAATTTTATAAGGAATATTTCATACGCTTACATTATATACTTATTTTGCTAAATAAGAACAGGGGAGCCAAAAAACCAAAGTCACAGCAACATATTCCGCTTGATACGTCTTTCCCCACCACCCGCGAAGATACCAACTCATTCGCTTTCATTCATAATATTTCTTCTTCTTCTTCTTCTTCTTCTACTCTTTCTTTAGGATTATTTTCCTGTTTATAACCAACTTTTATTATTCGTAATTATAAGCTATCTCGCCATCTTTTCCTAGGGCGTCCCACATTCCTTCTTTCTTTTGGGCGGCTGTCTCTTGCTTTCTTTACTAGCCTGGTTTCGTCCATTCTTGTTATGTGGTCATTCCATAGCTTTCGCCTGTCGGTTATCCAATTCGTGATGTTTGTGATGTTGCAGGTTTCTCGTATGTTTATGTTAGGTATTCTGTCTTTTCTTGTTTTTCCGAGTATTCTTCTCAGTGTCTTCATCTCAGCCACTTCAGTTTGTCTTTTCGTTGATGCGGTGTCCGGTCTAGTCTCGGCTGCGTAAGTGAGGATCGGCCTTATTACGCTCTTGTATATTCTCACTTTTGCGTCTCGTTGTATGTGTTTGTTGTTCCAAATTAGATCGTTCATGCATCCAGACACTCTGTTTGCTTTCATGTTTTGTTCATTTGTCTCTTTTTGTATTTGCCTATCACATGTTAATTTTACTCCTAAATAGCTAATCTCCATCACCTGCTCTACAATTTCGTCTTCGATTACCAATTTACATCTCACAGGATCCTTTGCAATCGTCATAGATTTCGTTTTTTGTGTAGATATTTTCATATCATAATATTCACACAATATTCATAATATTTGCTTGCAAATACATTTTATTTTTATAGTAAACATTCCATGAAACTTGTAATATTAAAATTAACTTTAAATTACAATTAACTCCTAAACTAAGCGTCTTTTATGCTAGTATCCGCTCCTTTATAAGTGTAAATAAATTATAATAACATAGTAGAAGAGTTCTTCAAGTATAAAAAACAGATAAGTGTTAATTCGTGAGAAAAACATAAATTATAGTAAGGAATTGATGATAAAGGGAATGAAAAAATTGATGATCGAGAAGACCGTAGGCAACGTAAACTTTTAAAATTTGATTTTGTTAGATTATTATAAATTTATTATCAGTTCCGCATAAACACCATCCTCCCGGAATCATATATTTAAAAAATAGTCCCAATCCCCTATAGAATAGCGTATAATATGGAATATAGACACCTAATTAGTAAAGAAAATTGCCAATTTCTCGATATTATTTTCTTGCGGAATCAATAACTTCCTTAAGTTAAGCAGGGGCAGCAAGAGAAGGGTAGTTAAGGTTTAAAGTAAAATAAAAGCGAAGACACAAATTCTGTCAGGATAGAAGATGCTATAGAAATGTAATTATACGTGTCATATTTCTCCCCACAAAAAGTATCCCCATCGTAGCGCATTAGCTCAGAAAATAAAAATAAGGGTACTTCTTGGTTAGAAAAAACACCAAGTTTACTTATAACCAAATCATAACATTTCTTTTTACCTTCCGTACTAGGGCACTAAATGGCGATGTCTTTTTCTGGAAGAAATTTTCTTTGTTATCTTTAAATATGTGTTAAATGAAATATTTAGATTTTCATTACAGAAACCAATCTTACGTATCGAAAAAATTTTAAAATACATATAAAAGTTGTCTTGCTCCACCACTGAAATAAAATGATTTTTTTTCGATTCATTTTTCGTCTTGGATTCTTGGATCTTGGATCGTCGGAGGAGGAGTATGGTGTCCACAGCCGAGTAGTGCACGTTCAAACCACCTTCAGGGTAACGGCACCAGTAGAAAAGACATACTTTGTTCCCACCTTCTTGTAAGCCCCTAAAAGCGCTCGACGTGTAAACCTTTTGCCCTTCTTTTTATTTGGTATCATGGAATCTTCATAGACAGCACTCACACGTATGAGTGGTAATGACGGATTCTTACCGTCTTAACCTAACCTCCCTAGGACGCATCGGCAATTGCTTGATTCCCGTCAGATCGTCGATTTTGCTGTGCTTCCTGCGCTTGTTAAATGTAATGCAATATTATTTGTATCACATGCCCAATTTTGTTTTGTCTCTATCTGTGCTATTATACCTATTTTTATGACAGATATTATTAAATAATATCTTATTGTCGACTATAGGGTTTTATTTGGAAATGGATTTCCGCCCTAGACGAACTACGACCTTTGCACCGCAAGCACTCGGAGCTAATTTTTAACATCAGGGCTTACACGTCGAATTTACTGCCTGGGACTTGGTTCAAGCAGGTGACGTACTAAGGTTTCCTTTAGAAATTTTCCCGAGGGTCACGACGGGAAGCCTTAGACACATCACAACATCGACAGCTATGTTTTCCAATACCCAATTGACAAATGTACGCCGCTGCTTATGGTCTGAGGGCTTCAGTTCTTGCGTTAGTTGAATCTTGTAAGGGTGTAAACGAAGATCTTTTTTTTAAATTCGTTGCCGAGTGCCATAAAAATGTCCAATTGATGTAAACGATGACGAATTGAGCTACTTGGCTTTTTTCTGACACTTTCCTTCACTCCAGTCGTATTTATAGATGAACGACCACCACCACGACGGACAAGTGTTCTTACATTACTTCCTGAACCACTTTCATCAAGCTTTTTATTAAATTTACAATTCCGCTACGAGAAGCTGCACTTCTTCTATGCAAAATTTTATAAGTTGTAACTGCAAAATTTTCAACGTTTTGGTAATTTTTTCCCAAAACTATACGTTCGTCGATCGTGTAACGTTCCATGATCAAATAAAATTATTTGTAGACGATGTATGTCAAATATGAGCGCTGTCAATTCAAAATTACACCTCTTATTGAATCACCCTTTACATAAATCAGTTTTGTCGCTTTGATTGTTCTTTGATTGACAACAAATTATAACCATTCAAAATTCGAAAATTAATCAATTGGTTAATGATCATACTTGTAAATAATACTAACTAGAATACAAAAGTATAGCTATGCATGTGTTTCTGTTCACACTAACTGAAACAACTCAAAAATTGAACAAAAACGCATAGAATTTATTGAAGTATATTTATTTATTAAATAAAAGATTTAATTGCGACATTGTTATAAATTTCGCCATAATGTAATATAATAGGTTATAAATTTGCTTTTCATTAAAAGATTTATAGCTCTTTCGAATCTTGAAATTTGATTTTAATATACCCATTTATACTTAACGATATACTGTTATATTTATAGAGCCATTCCGGGCAATTAAGGCCCTGAGTTTTCTTGGACGACTCCTGTCCATTCTTTTATTTAATTTCTTTTTGCTTTTCGGTTAAATTTTTTAATTTCTTCCAAATCTTTGTTTACAGCTTCCAACCATTTTCTCTTAATTCTTACCTTTTTTTTGTTTCCAATAGACGTTCGCGGAATGCTTCCGTTGTTTATTATTTCAAAATTTCTGGTTGCAGAAAGTTGTTTACATGATCTTATTTTCTACTCAGAATAGTTTTGGAGAGTATTGGACTAGATTCGCAATTGTATTACCTCAAGCAACTTTGCTGTTCATTTTTTCTTTAAAAAAGTAACTTTGCAACGAACACTTTCTTTGTCTTTGTAAATCTTTGCTCTTTGAAAACCTTTGTAAGGCTTTCCTCTGAAATCATTCTGCAGTGATATACAAAATTTTTTTAACACGCCTTTGTTTGTAGTCTTCTCCATTAATTTTCATCATCCTAAACGCGTATGTGGTTTATATATCATTAATAGTAGTAATTGATATTAATACATCCAGTCGTAATGAATTTCCTAGGAAAACTTCTTAAATTACTTCCAAATAAAAGCTTTTATTTAATTTTCTAAAAAAGGTTTCAATTTACTGCATTAAAAACACTTTATATTAGGTGGAGTAGTTCAATCAATATTAAAATATCATTGACATATTCTATCATAACCTTTCGAGTTCTAGCAATTGTAAAGAATTTGTATAAAAAATTTATTGAAGCTCTCAAGTTCTACCATCAATATTTTATACCATAACTATGCCTATCAGATTAGATACAGGTCGCACCTTTTTCCGTGTCAAATTAGATAACTTAATCTACAAAACCAAACTTGTAAATTTGCAAGCTTGCCGATTTTATTTAAACGGTAAATTATAAATAAATCGCTTCCTACCGACTTTACGTACTTTAGGTAAAAAAAGGTTGCTGATTACATGAAATACTAATCAAATAAATTCGACATAGGTGTATAGTCTGTTTAAACATAAATGGAATTAAAAAAAGTCATAGCATCAAATTACGTTGATATAAAAACGTACAAACTATGCGACGAAACGTAATATAGAGATAAGGTTAATTATTTTAATCTCGCGCCAGCCTTTAGCAATGCATATGATGTCTTGGTTGACGCGATAATCTTATCTCTATATTATGTTTCGTCGCATAGTTTGTAAGTTTTTATATCAACGTAATGTGATGCTATGACTTTTTTTAATTCCATTTATGTTGAAATAGACTATACCTACTATATACGGTTATAACGAGATAATCTAAATATTATTATAAAGCTTTTTTAAAACAAACGATTTATGTAAAATATACAGGAATTAGCTACACGAGTACCAATTATTTTTAAAAACTTTGAATACCTTTCGTTGATCCTGTGTTTTTCTGAGGTCATAGTTATTGTTGTTACTAATTTTCAGTGTTTGGACAAACAACTTGCGATGCTTTGGAAGTTCTTCATTAAAACTGTTATACTTTACTAACTGCTGACCAGCTCCTGTGGCCAATTATTGTAAAGACAAACTAATAAAATAATATAGCTTTGCTCTTGATGACCTATAACCCCGACACAAAATGCAATTATCGTTCAGAAGGTCAACTATTTAAGTTGTAAAAGTAAAATTTAGGACGAGTTACATTAAATTTACTAGGTGTCATGTTCCCAGATCGTAAAAACGTACGTCACACTATTAACTTCAATATACTGAAAATTCATGAGATTAATGAAAATGTCAAGTTTAACGCGAATTAAAAGTTTACTGTGGTAAGAAACATTTAAAATTCTTAATGAAATACTAGACTGTTAAAATGAATTAAGCTGTAAAAATTAAACCCGAATAACGCTTTCAACGAAGCCTCAAAATGTAATTGTGAAGAACTATTACTCTTTTCTCCATCCATGCTTTGGGAAGATTGCTCTAGCATACATAAGTTCTATGGTACCGTAATAACCAAATTTTAGACACTTGGAATAAAAATTAATGATGCAGTATTATTTCCAGAAAGCTGATAATGAATAAATCTTTGATTAAAATAATTCAAGCTTTTCTAAATTATTTATTTCCAATTAAATATCTTTAATTAGTTTTAGCTGATTACCTACAGCTGCTGACATTTTTCGTGTCAGTATCAAGCATGTGATTGACTACGTACCAAATTAAAACTTTAATATAAATAGTGAAAAACAAATTCATTTTTTTGCCAACTTTGTGCTTTGTTATCTATTTTTCCAGTTAAATGTAAATACGCCGACTCTTCTATTGTCATTACATAATAGACAATTCTGATTGATTGCTTCGATATTACATTGAAAAGAAATTATTCTGTTTTCATTTAATATAAAATATAAAGTGGCCCGTTTTTTTCCGGGACAGGCTAGTCTATAGGGTAGATGAACAAGTTCTTTGAAACCGCATGATGTCATTCTTGCCTTGTGAACACGTGCATTATCTTGTAGTAACTCGCATGGCAAGCGTGGCACTTAAAATGCCAAAATTCTTCTAATGCACAACGAAAACATTAGAAGAACCCTACATCCGAATGGGTTGATATAGATAGATTATTCATTTATTGTTGCATTTAATGCTTTGCGTATTTCAATGGTAAAATTCCCGATTTCAAGACATTTCAACCCATCCGGACCAAATAGTTAGGAAAATGACACAATTTTAAAATTCTTCGTTTTTTGGGAAGCCGGTATTCGGGAGGCTCTCCTCCTAACCGATGTGCATGATATGCAAGCTCATTGATGTGTGTCTATCGTGTCGAAATCCGTCGTACGGTTTGGAAGAACTCGCCTTGTCGTGCGGGGAGAGGTCTTGCACTGCCTCCGCTGCCTCCGCTGCCCCGAACCTCCATCTCAAATGTTTGTCCAATTTAATTTATTATGAAACCTCATTCATTTTACGGAAAAATAATTTATAATCCTAAATTTGAATGGGGAATGTTATGCAATGTCCATATAACCAAGTTTTTTAATTGACTGCACTCAATTAGTTGATTAACTCCTCTGCAAACTTTTATAAAAGGGTCAATTGATTCTACATCGTTACATATTACACTCGATGTTTTCTCCTACAGAGAAAATTCATAAACAACAAAAAACAATAACACGAACTACATGAATCGAAACCCCAGCCTAAACTAAATTAATATTTAAAGTTAGATTAAGGGGGTATTCTAGTCTACAGGCATGAATTTTAGTTATTCTTTCAAGTGCAATACAGAAATACCAAACAATATTTTTACTATCCATTTTTTTACCACATTTTTGCTGTTGTTTGAAGAATACATAAAAAAAAAATTCAAATGAAAATATTTTAAATTTAAAAAGTTACAGGCTGATAAAATGGGCGATCTCAAAAAGATGGCGCGTCCTGGTCGACATGATTCCAACCCTCCTAGTAATCCTAAATCAAAAAACAAAATAGATTCTTAATCAAAACTAATGCCGCTATGGTCCGAACCACGGAGAAGTAAAAAAAAAACTTTTTTCGCAAAATGGCGAAAGACATTTTTTCACCAGTTTTTTTTACTTTTCCAAATTTTTTAAAAATAGGAAAAATTGAGATTTTGTTATAATTCTAGTTCGGACCATAGAGGGATGTATAGAGAAGGTTCACACCAAATTTCAAGTAAATCGGTCCAGTAGAACTTGTGATTTCATGTCGACCGTCTCGAAAAAGGTAATATCGAGAATATCGCGTTTAAATATTCGTGCAGTCAGTCATACAATGGTACTTTATACTTACATTTTTTCTATTATATTCTTTCTAATAGCTATTTTTCCAAAAATAATTTGAATTTTGAAAAATCGTTTTAAAGACATATTCTTAAAGGATTAAGCTTTGAAAATATGAAAAAAAAAATCTAATTTTCAATATTCTAGACTAGAATACCCCCTTTTAGGTACTTCCTTGCCAAATAAAAAATTCTTTGTGTCTACCGGTTTTGGTTTATTAGACTATCACCATTTCATGTGCACGTCGAGTTTTATAATTTTATATTCAGACGTTAATTTTACTTCGTTTTTACATTTTTTATGTGAATTTTTTATATAAGCACTACATTTTTATTTACAAATTTTATACAGTGTGTTTGTTATACAATACTTAAAAAATAATTTTAAGCTAAGTAAAAAATTATAACTAAGCATCTAAGAACAATCTACATAATATGTATGTATCTATGTATGTTTTCAGGGGAAGCACAATATGCTGAACTGACCACCGCGCGCTGTACACCTATGATATTGTGATCAAACAGACATTAAAAATATATAATACTATACGTCTTTGCAAAGAGAATTTAATTTTCTACAAATTAGCTCCCCTAAAAGTATGGTACCTTTGGGGGTGGATTTAAGGATGAACTATCTCTCTAGGGAACGGTGGGTTTTCATGGGTTGTTACTAATGTTAAAGAAATGATATCCTGATGAAATTATTTCCGCATCAAATCGTATTATGACTGGACTTCGGATGTCAATTTCAAAAGTTGCCAGTCGAAATAACCTTTTTTGAGTAAATTGGAGAAAAACAAACAAGAAAATGCTGAGGAAATAATCCGCCTACGTTCTTGGGTTAACCAATTTTTCAGTTCTAGGAGATTTTCGGGAGAAGTTTTGTTAACTACCGTTCTTAAATGTCAATTTTGCAATTTTTACCGCTAACTCTTGAACAGATCCGCTAAATCCAATTGTTTAAGTGGATGAACGAGGATTTTTTCCACCTTTAAAATGGTGTATAGCAATATTGGGGGTACATTTTACAATTCCTAGTTAGCTGGTTAAATTTAAAATTCAAACAGTATTGGAGATGAACATCCGCTTCGGTATCTAAACCGAAGTGTTTTTGTTTTTCTCAATTTTACCTAAAAAAAAAGGTTTCGACTGGCTACTATTGAAATGTACATCCGGTATATATGTATATTGAAGAATTTTTGTTTTTCAATTTATTCATAAAATCAACTTCAATTATATCCCTTCTTTTAAATATTTTATTGCACTTTAATCTTTTACGTGTATGTAAATTTAATCAACTATGACCTTAACCAATACTAATTTACGAATTCCTTAAAAATACAAAATCTGTTGACTTTCATGCAAAAAAACGCATAGTGCCAACACCACTTTTATAATTAAAAAAATTCCGTGCTCATTCAAATTTACAAATAATAATTTCTAAATCAATAATTTTCGTCTAAAAGCATCGATCCTGTCATATTTACAAAAAAAATACCATAATAATATAGGTATTTTAATTCCTATGGAATCGTACATTGTAAGAATAAATTTAAACAAGGTGGAACTCGCTTTAGCGGCAGTTCTTAGGCTTCTATACAGCTACCTTTCTGGTGTGGAAAGTTGTTATTATCTGGTTATTTTTGATCGCCATATAATGTAACATCACATAATCAGTTAATCTGCACCAATTAAATTTTTTGCGATTGGTAATTATCATTTACTATATAAGTAATAACAATCAAACTTTTCCATTCTATTAGAAATTTTACTTCTCTGTAATGTATGGTCCTTTTTTTGAGGTGGACCAATCCTCTCCTTTCTCTTTTATTTATAACTTAACTTCACTAACCACATCAATAAAAAATTATTTTTTCACATCAAAGTAAAACAAGTAGTTTATATAGGGAGACCTCTTCGAAAATATCTTTAACTTAATAAATTTCTTTCGAACATTTGCGTATTTATAAATTGCATTAGCGAATCGAAGCAACGGATTAACAGATTAACGCAATACTATATAGACGAAGTATTTAAAATATAACAACGTATCAGTTGATCAACGTTATGATTGGCTCTGAAACATGCGGACGGACACGAAGCCAGACCATAAGGCTTCTTTCTATACCTTGTATAGAAGTCTAAAAGTAGCGCACTGGCTACCCAGTTCTTAGACCTCTATACACACAGAGTATTTCCAACACGATTTGAAACGCTCTGTATGATTTTGAATTATGCGGACGGACAGACGGACACGGAGCCAGATCATAAGGCTTCTTGTTATACTTTGTATAGAAGCCTAATATCAACGTATCATCGTATCAACTTATCATCGAATCATCGGATCATCGGATCAACGTATCAACGTATCATCGGATCAAAGTATCATCGGATCAACGTATCATCGGATCAACGTATCATCGGATGAACGTATCATCGTATCAACGTATCATCGGATCAACGTATCATCGGATCAACGTATCAACGGATCAACGTATTTAAATTTCCTATATAGGTGAAAAATCTCTTATTATAAAAGGCCAAGTCCTTCTGTCTGTCCCACGGAAATACCCGAAGCAAACCGAACATCAACGTATCATCGAATCAACGTATCATCGGATCAACGTATCATCGGATGAACGTATCATCGTATCAACGTATCATCGTATCAACGTATCATCGGATCAACGTATCATCGGATCAACGTATCAAGGGATCAACGTATTTAAATTTCCTATATAGGTGACACTATATAAACACTAAATGGCCGAAGCACGACCGAACCGAACGCATCAACGAACAATCGTATCATTATTGTAACAACGGATTATTGTATCAACGGATCATTTTGTCTATATAAGACAGCTATTTCCAAAAAAGCATTATGTGAACTTCCATAATGGATAATGAAAATTTTTAAAATCCTGCTGCAAAGCGACGGCGATTGAATCGTGAGAGAAAAGCACGTACAAGAGCTAATAACGCAGAAGAACAGCTTCGATCACAGCGACAAGCTGACGCTCGGTCTCATGCGATACGTCGACAACGTGAAACTTTGGAACAAACTCAAGCGCGGCAAGCTGCTGACGCTCGGTCCCATGCGATACGTCAACAACGTGAAACTTTAGAAGAAACTCAAGCGCGGCAAGCTGCTGACGCTCGGTCCCATGCGATACGTCAACAACGTGAAACATTAGAAGAAACTCAAGCGCGGCAAGCTGCTAACGCTCTATCCCATGCGACACGCCAACAACGTGAAACATTAGAAGAAACTCAAGCGCGGCAAGCTGCTAACGCTCGATCCCATGCGATACATCGACAGAAAGAAAATCGATACCAAAGTCAAGCAATTCAACTCCAAATAAGAGCATTGAGATTTGATTAATCTCACGTTACTCGACACGATTGTGGAGAAATGAATTCCATCTGTCAGTTCTGCGGCTCCAAGAATTTCGCCAAGGAGCGTCCAGTTGATAAACAATTTAACAACTGCTGTCATAAAGGAAAAGTGAAGATTCCGCAACCGCTCGATCAACATGGGAATCTATTGTTATATCCCGAATTTCTTCGCTCTATGCTTTCAGATTCAGAAAATCCTTACTACAAGAACTTTCGTCAGCACATCCGCTCTTACAATTCCTCGGTTTCTTTCGCTTCAATGGGAGCAGAGATTGTTTCAATGCCGGGTAACGGACCATACGTTTTCAAAATTCATGGACAGACGTACCACAGAACCACAAACCTGTATCCACCTGAAGGACAAACAAGAAAGTTTGCACAACTGTATGTAACTAGATGATAGCCCGTCCGAGGACGGGTAGCTAGAAGGACGGGCAGGCAGCCAAGGTCATATGGCTTTTGGATTGCACTGAGAGCTTTCCTTAATCTTCATTCAACTTAAGTTACCTTGGGTAGCTGCCCGTCCTTCTAGCTACCCGTCCTCGGACGGGCTATCATCTAGTTATGTAAATAAAGTATAACTTATATTTGGTCTACATTGAAAAAACAGATCAACGTATCAACGTATTTAAATTTCCTATATCGGTGAAAAATTATGTAAATAATAAATAAGGCTTCTTGTTATACTTTGTATAGAAGCCTAAAAGTAGCGCACTGGCTACCCAGTTCTTAGACCTCTATACACACAGAGTATTTCCAACACGATTTGAAACGCTCTGTATGATTTTGAATTATGCGGACGGACAGACGGACACGGAGTCAGATCATAAGGCTTCTTGCTATACTTTGTATAGAAGCCTAAAAGTAGCGCACTGGCTACCCAGTTCTTAGACCTCTATACACACAGAGTATTTCCAACACGATTTGAAACGCTCTGTATGATTTTGAATTATGCGGACAGACAGACGGACGGACAGACGGACAGACGGACAGACGGAGAGACGGACAGACGGACAGACGGACAGACGGACAGACAGACACGGAGCTAGATCATAAGGCTTCTTGTTATACTTTGTATAGAAGCCTAAAAAAGGTACAAACAGCGAAAAAAAAACAAAATTAAATCGTAAAAATGTTGCCTTTTACGTACATTACACAAAAAAATTCAGAAATTCTTAAAGCGTTCAAGTCTTGTATATGTAAAATAAAACCTTTTATCAAGGAAGGTCTACACTCATAAGATAATACAACTTAAAATTGACAAACCTTCCTGTTAAATCCGATCGTTGTACTACCCCTATTTGGCTTTGTTAATATTTTATACAAAACAATAAATCGTTAATTTTTATTCTGAAAGTTCACTAAAAATAACTATTAAACATAAACTTTAAAATGATATTAAAAATATTCAAACCTTTTATAAAGCTATGCAGTTGCTTTTACCGCCTTCCGTTGTCCTTTTCCGGGTGCGAGTATAGCGAAAATGTTATTTTGCTGTATTTCCGGAGACACAATTTTATTATAATGTATAGCAGGTTAATTTGCTGGTTCATCTATTACAAATTGAATTTTTGCAAAAAATTTAATTTCAAAATTTTTCTTAGATAATCGGCTTGTTATAAATTTTTCAAACTTAGATAACGAATATCCATATTGTTTACGTAAGATATTCAAGTAGGGAATCATATAAAAGTTTGTTTTTTTGAACAATTTTGCATGAAATGTGAACTTTATAGGGTAGCAAAAAGATATATTTTGTTATGAAGGATCCGGTGTATTCTATATCAGGACAATAGTTTAGCATTGTACGGTGTCGAGTCAATTCAGTGTAAAGCCGTTTCGCCACTAAATAGCTGTCGGCAAACATGTGTTTGTTGCAAATGTCGTTTATAAAAATAAAAAATTTACAATTTTTTGAAATTTTATTCGGAGCACAGATCTGACTGCACTAATCGTACGTGCAAAGTATACCATTCCCTGTTATAATTTGAGGATAATTTCCATTTATTATTTCAGTTTGTTTACTCTACAAGCTGTTATCATTATCAATGTTTTCAAAATGTGAAAAGTTTACACATACAAAACTTTGGGCTATATAAATTTTAAATTGCATAATAACGTGAAATTTTCATTACGCTATGTAGTGTAACGCTTTCACTTACTTTTCTCCGAGTCACGTTTAGGTATAACCTATCTGGTTTTTCTGAACCCCTAATTCTACTCTAAATTTAAGGAACAACTTCATTAAATACGACGTCTATTTCTATCTACCGTTTTTATATTCCTCGGATGCTCTCTTGCGTTCTGAAAAACCACCCATTGAATATATTTTGCTAATGACACATTTTGGCTTGGGTCAAGTTGATGTCCCAATAAGTTCATCGATTTGATTTTCTGCTGCATTTTTTTACTCATGGCAGTTATGAGATTTAGTAGTTTAGGAAACCCCGGGGTTTACCGGTTTAGGAAATTGTGTCAAGTTGTATCTTTAGTTTTTAATTTTGCTAGATTATGTACATAATTTTTACCGAGAAAAACCAGATCATTAAATTTTACCTCAGTTATAGCACTATACTATGGGAATAACCGTACTCTTAAGTATTATCCGAACCACCAAAGAAGAGCTCCACGTGATCAATAATGAGAGTATGAATTACTTATTATTAACAACTTATTATTTTGCATCTTTGTCCCTCTTACGTTAAACGATATAAGGAAAATATAATGTCATGTCATTTCTAAGTTCATCAAATAATCACGTGGAGCTCTTCTTTCGTGGTTCGGACTGTAAGTATTAATATTCATAAAATACTTGATAAAATGTTTAATGTTTTGAAATTTAAGTGCCACATTATTATTAACAAATAATTGTAAAGTAAACCTGAAGTTTAAGCCATGAAAGTAATAATTTGAGATATTTTTTGCAATATATGGAGTGATCAGTCCAATGATTTATCATTTTTAACATTAATATTATTTATATTGCTTGCAACTAAATTATGTGATAAACACAATTTTTAAACTCCAATATTTCCCAACCGACTGGAAACTTGAACTTGCTGTACCGATTCACAAGCCCAATAATGACGTCAATAAACCGACGATCAGCATTCTAAAAACCACTTCGAAATTGACCACCGCAAGGGCAAGAAAAATACTCGGAAGATTTTCAAGGAATTTTTCAAGCCCGAGCAGCTGTTCCGTTGATTATTCGTCGAGATTCGACTTATTGTAGAGCAGAAAGTCTAATTTCGTTGAATTAGACTTAGCTAGCTTCTCTCGCGTAATCTCCTTACTAAAACCTGTACTCGACAAATCTTTGAGTATTTTTCTTGCTGTTGCATACGATTATTCCATTCAGACACATTGTCTGGTATTTTAAGCCAACGCACGAGCCCTATTTTACATTGCATATAAACAGCGTGTAACAGCACGAGGAAAGGTAAAATACTCGAAGAGTTTTGGAGGACAGATGCACTTGTGCTATATCCAGAAAAGTTCGGAGCGTTGAATAAATCATACATACGTGTTCGTGTAATTTTCCTTAATATTAACTGTGATTCACCGCAACCTTGATTTATTTATATGCTGCATATCAGTTATTTATAACTAAAACCACAGATTCTATTACGTTAACTATCACGGTATTAATATTTTACTATTTTACAATATTTTAAAGTGTAACTATTAAATTTTTCTGTTATATACGAGTATTATACTACAGGGAAATATTCGGAACTAGATATCAATCCCTATATCTCGCTTATGTACAACCTCAAATAGAGCTCTCCCATTGGTTCAAACGCTGTTACAATATCTTTGAGTTGCTTAATCGACAAACTGCAACGTGAAGAGGGCCAAATCAAAATTACTAACACCCAGCAATTTGGCTGCACTAGAAGCAGAATACGACTTTACAAATAACAATAGTTACCAACGACATTTTTAACAAAAACAAAGTAACAGTCATTGCCCTATTCGACATACAAAAAAGGCATAGTTTGGATAGACGGGATTTTTAATTAATTAAATACAAATTTAAGGTCCACCTATAGAATTGTTACATTCTTACTTGAACTCACGCGTCATAACTGTAAATATTGCCAACGTAACTTCGACAACGACAATTAATGCAGGGCTAGTTACGTTTTAAAGTTTTAAACTTATTTATTGATGACACAACGATTTCACAAAATCGAATATGGCCCTGTACGTAGACGACACCGCAATTTATTTTGACTCGTTTCGCGGACAGGTATATAGCCATCAAACAATCATAAATACACATAGGAATACTGCAACCTTACTTCAAAGACTGGAAAATCAAACTAAACTCACAAAATAAAGAGTCGATAATTTTTACACGTAACCGTGCAAATTTTAGGCCCTCTCACTATGGAAGGACACAAAGTTAAAACTGTAAAAAATGATAAATATTTAGGCATGTCCATGGACGTGCTACTTAATTTGCAACAACACTCCTTCTTATTCTTCATCAGCTCGATAATGTGAAACGTGGATCGAGCAGCACGCATGGGCGCCACTTATGTAACGTGAATCTAGCCCTACTTATGAAACGGTATAAGTAAAAGCTAGTGCTTCCAGTTCCAATTGCCTCTTTTATGCTCGTAGATGTACTAACGAAGCGGCTTAGCTTTGTATATTTAATACCAAGTACTGAGAGCTGGGTAGCGACGGGTCGCTTTCGTGGATTCTTGGATGGGTTCTTCTTTGCGTAGTAATCTCTCCCGGAGGGCGCCAGAATCGAATAAGGACGTTCAGAGACCTTAGTTATCCTTATCGAGACAAAAAATCAACTCAAAGTAGAAAATAAAAAAATTCTCGTTTTGAACACACACTTTTAATATAAATTGATATGAAATAAATCGTAATTAACATAAGCGAATTCTTGTTTACACAGATTATATGAATGATAAATGTTTGTATTAAAATATAAAAATTGACAATTATTTACAAATGTTGAACACAAATACATATACTTGGTACCCAGAGCGAATCGACAGATGTCGCTGAGTTGGGGTCGAATTGCCAAACGGGGTGAACCTTCGCACTTGAATTGTCGTGTCTACGAATTTAATTGTCTTACAAAATGCTAGCAATAAAAAAATCGCACTAATACTACCAAAAAAGCAGGAAATTCTAGCTACGTCTACTGAAGGTAGATTAGTTTTGGATAGGCAGGTTGACAAAATGTTAGCTACGAGCTTGGTATTTTTGTTAAACAATTCATACAGTAAATAGTGTTTATAACTACTTACGATTTCTGTTGGAATTGTTACTGGATTACGTACGATCAGATCTGATGGTTCGTTGTTCCTCCTGGCTAAAATCGTCAGGATTTTAAATGGCAATGCTTGATCTAAAATATAGTTAAAAACACAGTGTACGATATTGTAAAACATAAAAATCGTAGCAATTGATCTGAATTATTTAAATAAGCAATTAAATTCGTTTTTGTATCACCTATTTTGCGTTTTGTTCCTCCAGTTGTATTTGGAATAAAAATTATCTTTGCACACATGAAACTTTGAAAAGTTGGGCAGATGGTCGACAAAGCGGCGATCCTCGCTGACCCAAAACGGTGGAGATTTGTTCGTTGATGAAATGAAACGAACAGATGAATTTGCGGGTTTTCGAATTTTCTTCTTATTGGAATTTTTACAATTCTCCGGATTTGTCCAATGATATTAGGATCGATATTATAATAGAATAATTCACCTCGAAATATTGGCTGCGGTGTTTTGCGATCTTTTCCGGATTTAGAAGAATGGAGTCGCATTGGCTTCGCACATGTGTTTTGACAATAAATTCGGTTGTCGAAATAAAAATTGATTTTCGGGATCTTATATTGATCTCACTGACCTAAAAAGTAACACTTCACTCGGAGTGACTTTTCTCGTTATAAACTCGATATTTTGGTTCGATTATACTTGTTCGAAAACCAATAAACTTTAATAAAACCTGAGAGCTTGTAATTGCACGTCTATCCGCGTTGCTGTAGATTTGGCGAGAGTGCATTACCAATCGAATTTGCGCCGAAGCAAATCGATGCAACCTCGAAAGTTAGTGATCTACTTTACCGATCTCGAATAAAAATCCCATTGATTAGATAGGTGAGAAAGATGTGTGGTAATCAATGGTTTATGACGAATTACAAAAAAGTGTTATTAATTTAAAATAATAGTAGCAAATGATAGTGAACCATAATAATAAAAAATAAAATTAGCTTTGTTATACAAAACTGTTCAAATAAATCGTACATAAACTTAATAATAAATTAATAAGCCCTGAAAATAAAATTATATTTTTCCTATAGTAACCAAAATAACAGTAGCCTGTTACAAATGTTCTTTCAAATATTCATCCAGTCTCCTCCTGGACTATAGCCTTTCCTCCATGAGAGGGAGGTTCAGACCATACCCTACCACGCTGGCCAAGTGTGGGTTGGTAGGGAAGCAGCCAGCTGTTCTTTTTAAATTTGACAACACGTGGTCACCCATCCAATTGCAAACCGTGAGCAACCTTGCTGAACTCTCGTGATCTATTGACCACGGGAAAACAACAACACTTACAGCGACGAAAACAAATTGTATACAGATAAATGCGAAAAATTTACTTGTTAATGAAAGGAAACGATGACCAACAAGAAAAAATTGTTACTGACGTACACCTCATCAGCTTGGTGCAACCTCTCCAAGACGGTCATCAAGCCACTACAGGTGTTTTAAGACAAAAAGAGACTTATAACCGAATACGACCGCTACACGCACATAAAAACACTTCAGGAATATTTTCAGGACTACATCATTAACCGGCTCTCATCCAAATTTTAAGACACGCAAATTTTAAAAGCCAACTAACAAATTATTTAACAAGCATACGACAAGATAACGCACCTTTTAGAATCAAACACCAACTGATGTATCAAAATTTACCGGTATCTTTAGGCAACCACTGACCGTGAACAATAACAACAAAGAAGAAGACATCAATTATCACGTAATTCTTTCCTCCGCTTCCCCAATAGAAGTCAGTTATAGAAGAAGAATTCGAAGGATTTATTTAATAAAAATGTACGAACATCAATGCCTGTTATTTTACGCTACGCTCGAGACGGCGTGCGAAGGAAGGAGGTTAGCTTAACTAAATAAGGTTGATCAATTAAAAATATAACACCTTATCAATAATAAACTTGTTTAATGAAGTCAAGGAATGAAATTAATGCGACATACAATATAGTACATTATCAGCTTCAAGCCAATAGCTGATACAAATTGATATGATATTAAGTGCTCCACAGTAATCTTACAATAACCATAATTTATAAAAGGTAATCTTTAAGTCTATACATCGACTCCTAGCAATAACAAACAAATGCAGATTTACGATATAAATACAATTAAAGTAACTCACCCCTAATCTCATTCAGATCTTCCGAAATCAGGTTCACAACATTCTACCTTATTAAGAAATCATTGCATAATATCGCAATCTCCCTGCGCAGTAACAAACATTGGGTGATAAATACACACATTAGCAAACTGGTGTCTTCCAGAGATTACACGCAACGGGCGATTGTAATTTTCATCGATGGTCAAGGGTTCCTGTAATCCTATATGTAAGTTCCACCGCCGTGTCGGGTGGGTAGAAGGTCCAAAAATATAATCTCATAGTTGCTAAGCCTATAAGTAATTCTTTTAAGTATTTGCAGCCTTGCGATACAAAATCTAAGCCCCGGACGTAACCTCTACGGCCCTAAATGTATCCACGGAATCGGGTAGTATCCATACTCTAGCGAAGTTCACATTTTGGAAAACTTCTTGGGCGCACTAATTTTAAAATTCCGTATGGAATATGTAACTAATGAAACTTTTCTGACAAAACTCCGTTACACAATGACGTATAACATGCGCAACGCCTCCGATACCGAGGATGCCGTATATAAGTAATTTTTATCACAAATTCCAAATTTGTTCGAGCAGATTTTTCAACTTTTTACAGAAAACTTTTTCAAAATTTCAACAATAATTCAACGACAAAACAAGCGAAATGTAATTTTTACGTGTACTAATTAATAAAAAAAAACTGTTAAACATTTCGGGCTATACATTTCGATAAAGATAATTACGCGTTAGGTAGGTTCTCTCAGCACTCGATCGTTGTTAAATTTTAAAATTACATAATATTTTGTATGCTTAATGTGTCAATAAAATTTGTTCTATTCTATTCTATTACTAAAAAGAAAAGTATCAAGTTTAGCTTGTTATGAATAATTCTGTAAGTAATCGATGTGCTAAGTGAAACTTTCTGGGAAGATTCGGCTTTATTTCAGCTGCTAGGATATACAGTATACACATGTACTTGTAGTGTCTCTTTAAGATTATAAAATATTAAATACATACATTTCTTCATAATCAGAAAACTTAAGCTATAAATTTTACTTATTTTAAATTTATAGGTAAAATATATCGTATGTAAATATTAGTCAGGAGTCGACGTTAATAATATAAAATTCTGTTGCTGAGGAGGATGGTGTAATTTTATTTATTCAAGCGTACTATATTTATTATCTTACATACTATTCGGACGCCTTCAGTGAAAAATTTAATTTATGCATTAATAGTAAGTTTCATCAAAACAACGTTTCCGAAAGTTATTTTTGGAACAATATGCTTAAGAAAAATTTGGTAAAATATATATTGTAGACAATTTCGTTCATAATAATTCAACCAATAGGATGTTAGAATCTCATCAATTTGAACCAATCATAATCTACTTCCTTTGACAATACAGACCACGGTGGTGTATTGTCGCGGCAATACGACCACCGTGGTCTGTATTGTCAAGTAACGATGGAAACTACGTAAACGCATACTATAAATTATTTTTGTTGTCAGAAAAAATTGAAATTTTATTTACGAAATTGTCAAACGAATTCCACACGATACTATAAAATTGTCGGTTAATTTTTAAACCATGGAATCTTCGTGTTTGTCGCCCTTAAAATCACCATTCGTGCTAAAGCACTCATGATGATTTTAAGGGCGACAAACACTCAGTTCCAGTTTCAAAAATTATTGCCGACAATTTGATAGTCTCTTGTGGTATTATATATGAAAATTTTATGCCCTTCCCTTTGGTCTCATGATAATTTTTCATAAAAGTGAAAATGAGCGAGCTATAGGCGAAAATTCGCATGGGGCGTCTAAGACCCTCAATTAGGGGAGACGCCGGAATGGGGTTTTAGGCGACTTTCAGGAGGTTCATTAAGACACTCCTCTATGCTTGTCTACCAAATTTCAGTTTACCTGGATTTCTTGTAAGATCAAGCCAATTTTTCGGCTTTATTGCCGAAACTATACTAACATGGACAAATTTGGAAAAAAATCTATTTTGCTCTTCAATTTTAAAATGCACAATTTTAAAGATGGATCATGTTTTCAGTAAGTTATTTCAGGAATAATATGTCATGTATAACAATTTAATATGTAGAGAATTTTATACCTTTAATTTTGATCAATTTTTCGTTAAAGTGAATATAAGATAGCTAAAGGCGAAGGACCATATTAGGGAGGTTAAAGCTCCAATTGTGGGAGAAGCCGGTATATGATTTTAGGGAACTTTTGGAAAGTTCATTAGAATACTGCAATATACATGTCTTCAAAATTTCAGCTTGTCTGGAGGTTTTGCCAACTAAAAATATTCCTTGCCTGAACTAGAACTCAATTTCTTAAATGAAATTTACTATATTTTTTGGCCGTTTTACTGTACACTTTCACTTTTGGTGCAACGTTCATTTAAATTTCAAACTTGCTGACTACGGAAACACGGAATTTCGTATCACACACTATCGTAAAATCTGGTAGTTTTGTAGATTTCGAGGTGCACTTTAGTAATTTTTACTTTGCCGACTAGGTTCTTTTCAGCTGAATTTTCAATATTACGTTGTAAGTATTCATATTTCGAGATGGCGGCAAAAACAAGTTTTTTCGCACGATACAACACGAGGGCTAGGACAATACTCAAAGATTCAGCGAGTATATCCCGCCGTGGTCCACATGGGCCTATCAAAAATGAGAATTTAAGTTGAGTACAACAAGCTGCCGGCTATCTATCGAGTACAACAATAGAGTGAGACAGAGCATACGAGTTGTACTCGGCCGTTTCCAAAAAGACGCTCTCACAACGGAGTGGGAGCATACAGTTGTACTCCGGCGGATACAAGAGCCCCCACTCCAAAGAGTGCAAGAGTGGGAGGACACAAGTAGCATCCGGGCGGTCGGCAAAAAGCACCGACGCGAAAATATTTCATGCTAATGTACCCCTATATATTACTCGATGACGAAAAGTTGACTTGCTAGTAGTAAACGTAACGCCATCTGGCGGAATGACCTACCCAAATTAGGACGAAAATAAATCGCACTTGATTTGGTTTATAATAGATAACTTACTAAGACCTGGATTTCCACAAATGTGGAAACTTAGTACGTTTAATTTGACGTTTAAAAGTGACCAAAAGTGACTAGGATGAATTTATGCGAGTAAATTGTGACGAAAAGTCACAATTTTTGATTGTTGGAAAATCGTGAGATGGCGCCACATTTAGCAAATTTAGTCAACTTCTCGTGCGAAGTAATGATAAGGATGAATATATGCGAAAATAAATTGAATTTATTTTTTTGGGAATACCGAAAGATGGCGCCACATTTAGCAAATTTAGTCAACTTTTCAGGCGAAGTAATGATAAGGATGAATTATATGCGAAAATAAATTGAATTTATTTTTTTGGGAATACCAAAAGATGGCGCCACATTTAGCAAATTTGGTCAACTTTTCGTGTGAAGTAATGATAAGGACCATCATTGCGAATTTTCGCCCCGCCTTTTTCGGCGGGATCTACTCTCCAAAACAGCAACTCGGGCTAAAATAGCATGATGTTCGTACAGTTTTATTTTGCGCGACAGCCCTCGCGCAAGCGCTCGTGCTGTCAAGGCAAAAAAAACTGTACTCGCATCATGCTAACAATTTTTAGCCCTAGTGCTGTTACATACGAGTACAGGTTTTAGCAAGGAGATTGCACGAGCGAAGCGCAGCCACTACTTAAAAGCACAACATCACATATGAAAATCGACATTTCAAACGCCATTTTTAATGTCGAAAATTGTGAAACAAATTGACCATATCGCATCACAATCATTGCAAAAAAAAATCAAACAAAAAATTTCGTAAGTACCAAAAGAAATGGAAGCATAATCGCACTAAATTTGTAATATAAAATTCGTTACTATAAAATTCGTTAGAAGTACATTGGTTTAAGTGAACTTGGGTGGGAACTAATGCGTTGAACCGGTTTCCTACATCGCATCTGTTGAGTGCGTTAGTCATAACACTACATAAATTATAATATTCGAAGAGATTTTTTATTACGTATGAATTCTTTTACGCTCGAATTCAAATATTCGATATTCTGGTAGGGTATTTGGAATATTTTTTATTTTCGGATATTATTCGACTGTGCATGCGTCGTACCCATTTAACTACAATGTAAAATAACGCACGCTGATTGGTCGAAACGACAAAATTTGACCCTGAATGGAATTATCGACAATATCTCCTTTCCGGCTCATATTGTAGAGCAGGTTTGTCTTGTAGGGGTAATTAAGATGAACTACTCAATATGATGAATACTTTTATTTATTGTAATAATATTATGTTATCATTATTACGAAGTACAACTACAATACCACAACAAATAATCTTACGACTACATCTGTTGACTATTGATGAATTACTAATTAACTAACTTATTGCAATACTAGCAACTTATATTTATAATAACAATTGACTTACATTTTAATGCATGCGTGTAACCTACATAAATCCTAGACGCTCGTCAGCGTTTCTTAAATACTTTAAATTATTACTGTACTATTATTTAGAACACTACATCACCCTTCTTCGCAAGAATGGATTTCGGTAGAATTCATTCGAAATGCATTCTCGAAAGAAAAATTAGGTGTTATAATTTATATATTGCATTAAAATATTATATCAACAACCTACTTACTTACATTACAAATTTTTTGCTATGTCACGAGATTCCTTTCAATTTAGTTTTAATTTTTCTATTTATTTATTTATTCTCAATTAACATCTCGATTTACATTATTTCTTCTTCTTCTTCGCTGGCATCATTAATTATTTTTGGGATCCCTACCAAATACAATTCTTAAATTCTTGAGCTCATTCATTCAATCCTATTTCCTTACATTTATTTACGGTGCACCTTTTAAATATAGGATCATTCATACTCAGTTTCACTTTATGGACACAAATTACCGGCCTCTAATCTAGCCTAGACAATATTTTCTCTAAAGAAAAATTATCATTAGTAATGAGCCTTTTCAGTAAAAACCGAATTTACCACGTTTTCCCATTATTATCCTAAGATAAGTGGGCTTAATTTTTAAAACGGGCAAATTTATTATTTCATCAGCAAATTGAAGTTTCGTAAACCATTGAGATCATCTTTATACTTTTAAAATTGTTAATTTCGTTGCTTTGGAATATCTGCGTGACATCGCCATTTTTAAATTTTTAATTAGTTTAAATCAATATTATTGAATGTAGAAAAAATTGTTAAAATTTCGTGAAAAATATTATAATATCCTAGTTAACTTAGCAAACTTATTGAAAAAAAATATTACATTATTTTATTTATACCACAAATTCTTCATGTGGACCATACGGCTTCTCCATACCAGGTTTTCTTTCACACCGCAATGTTTTTGGTAAACACTTATTTTATACCACGACACTAACACTGTGGTTAAAATAATCATCATAATCTTGATGTCTTTTTGTCCACTAACCACTTGTTTTTCCACAATAACCTTAGTCTTCATAACATCCATGTTGGTAATTTCTACTTCCTTTGTGTTTAAAGTCCCCATTTTACCATTTGTTAAACTCACTTGCAATGTTAATTAAAACTCACATGTATTGTCCAAATTTTGAAATTTTCTTCTTTTTTTTCTTTTTCATGTTGACACTTTTCACACAATTTACCAATAATTCGTAATAAGAAGATTCTTCTTAGGTCCGCTTCGCAGGATCAGTTCGCTTCGCAAGATCAGGTTCGCTTCGCAGGATCGCCATGTAGGGCATTTTTGTTTTGTAGGTGATAATTAAGATGAACTACTCAATATGATGAATACTTTTATTTATTGTAATAATATTATGTTATCATTATTACGAAGTACAACTACAATACCACAACAAATAATCTTACGACTACATCTGTTGACTATTGATTAATTACTAATTAACTAACTTATTGCAATACTAGCAACTTATATTTATAATAACAATTGACTTACATTTTAATGCATGCGTGTAACCTACATAAATCCTAGACGCTCGTCAGCGTTTCCTAAATACTTTAAATTATTACTGTACTATTATTTAGAACACTACAATATTACGATGAAAATAATTACTCATACGTAATAAAATAAACCAGAGAAATTTTCCTTTGATTCATGTTTTGGCTAGTTTTTTTTAAATAAATATTTGTGGCATACGAGCAGCTCAAAGTCTACACAAACATACTCATGTCCACTTGCATAAAGGGATAAAAATCAAAAAACTTTGAAATATCGAGTTCCTTATGTTTTAGGGGTATTCAAATATTTTACCATCGGGTACCTATAACTCCGTTATTTATTGACGGATTTCATTTTTTAATTTTATGTTGTCCATTTGCATCTAAATATTTGCTTTCACATAAAAATATTTTATTTTCAGCAAAGTAAAAGTTCGAAAACAGCAGCTCAAAATTTATATTATAATATATACCAAATATCAAAAACGCCAAAAAACTTTCCTATAGGAACTCTGTTTTTCAGTACCAAAAATGATCGCTCTGTTGTAATGTTGTAAGGTTTTTCAAGTGCATAACTTTTTTAAATTTTTTTATGTTGTGTTATTGGTAATCACATTTATTTCTTATTTATAATTTTGTTTACGGCAAAGTCATTTTACACAATAATGTGCAAAAAACGCTGTTTATAAAGTAAACAAATAAAGGAAAAAAACAAAAGAAAATCAGAAATATAGTACGTATAAGATGTCTGAAAAAATAATATTATTGGTTTTTCTTCAGATACTATTCTTTGCAGTATTTGCGTCTTAAAAGGAAGTTAATTGCATATATTGTATTAAGTATTATTAAGTTTTCTTTTATTCATAAATACATAGCTCCTACATTTTCCTTTATTTCCGTGGAATTTTTATGTAAATAATACGTAATATTTTGTTAAAAGTAAAATAACTCTGAAACTATGAGGTTTAGGTATGTAGCATCTCATATTGCGATTTTCTAAAAATTATATTAGACTGTTACGTTAACATTATGTAGCTAACATAGCTCTGTTATGTTAGATTTTTCTTAGCCGTCTTTTTATAGAGTATTAAATGGAAAAATGTGCAAAGTTACAAATAAAAACATAGGATATTCCATTTACAAAAGTACTTTGTACAGAAAATGTACATATTTTTTAATAAGAAAGATAGCTAATCTTCTCGACTAATATATTATATGTGGCCAAATTTAATAAAAATAATCTTAAGAACAAAGGAGATATAGAGTTTTATATAAACATCTGAAAACGAGAAATTTGGTATAAATTAAAAACCTAATTTCCCGACAATACGATAATAACACTCGTAAATAAATAAATTCGAAATAAAAATAATACAACAGTTTTGGCATTTATTTAATCAATTGTTTTTCCAAAATTTGTGATGTTTTTCCCTTCTCAATGTCCCTAATGGGAGGACACTTAACGAGAACGAAAAAATCTCCCACGTAAGAGTCACTTCTTCACTTTTCAACGTGGTAAGCCCAGATGTTAATTAAGCTAGCTCGAAGTTGGAAACGTCGGTCTGCGTGAGTCGCAGGTTCCGATTGCGAACTTATATCCTGAAAGCTTTTCTAGAAAATGTACCCCTCTCTGAGGGAAATAAAAGAGCGGTAAAACGGTTGACAATTTAATAACAAAAATATTCAATCACAAACAACACAACGGTAGACAAATAATTGAGCGGTGTAACAAAACAATTGCAATGCGAGCTCCAGAGGGCAACTAGCCAAAACAAAATAAAATTAGCGTACAATCCAAAAATTAAGGTGGCAAACACACACCACATCTTTAATTGACGTTATAAAAAAATATCTCGCAAAAACAAAGCAATCTCAAACAGTAAAATGGCAAGTACTCACCCTGGCCAGGAATGATAACGAAGCACTCTCCACTGCTCGAGCTGCTAACGAGATATGGGGTTGACGGGTGGCCTCGAGATAACCTCCGGTCACCGGGCTAACAGATCGCGCTTTGAATCGATGGCTCTTTTCGAACGACACCTGCGCTTGGTTGAACGGTTGGTCGGACAGTAGCAGCCTGTAGAGATGGAGTCGGCAACACAACCCAGACGACTTTGAACTCCCAATGGAATAACGAACGAAGAATACTGCACGATCAGGTCAACACGACCGATCGCAAACGTTGAAGCTCGGGACGTTTGATTGTTAAACTAATATGGACGTGCACTTGACGAAGACAACGGATTAAAATATTGGGTGCAGGTAATTTCTCGCGAGGATATAAAGTTGACAAAATGGTTGACAGACTATCAGTGTTACCAACACTGGTAAACAAAGGCTCCAATGGTTCCAAGTATGCGCAATGATAAAAACACTGGCTGCACAAAATGTGGCTGATAACGTATCGGATCCGGTAAAATTCCAACGTGGAAAATCCTGCAAATCCACAGTAGCACGACAAAATCGCCGAACCCAAAATCACCAGTGCAACTTGTTGACTAATAATCTTGATTACTCAAATTTAACAAAACGAAACTAACATCCAAATTTTTCCAAATGCGCACGCAAATATAACACGTCTGTCTTCGCGAAACTTGCACCCAAAAGTGAACAGGAAATTACCCTTTCCATGACCCTTTCCACCCGACGGACAAAAATGGAACTCGCGCGCTGGTATCGAGGTCAAAAGAAATCTGTCTAACGTCACTTCAGACGGCAAAATAGCGGGCAGTGCTAGGGTTGACGTTGACGAATAAAAATTCGTCACAAATTCTTTACAGTTAACTTCTTCCGATAAAATCGAGTGAAATAATATTTTATGCAATCCTTGCGTGTTTATCGTGGATTTATGACTACTTTTACGGTTCGTAATGACCTTCTTCAGTTCCACGTTAAAATTTAGTCCCTTGGGATGTCATTTAGTCCCTTGGGATCATAGTATGACATAATTATTGACTCAACAAAAGTCTACACGCTATATTTTATCTTACGTTAGAATTATTTATCGCTTCCTTGAAAGGAATGCGTTATCACATTGCAATGAGATATTCTTTCGACGTGTAGGCGTTTTATGCCGCCAAAGCTTCATATATGTAAGCGCTCTTTCTTTTAATCATACAACCACTGTTATCATTTGTAATGGGATACATTAATAGACAATTTTATAAATTGCATAATTACAAAGTAATTTTGCATACACTGTTATCTTTTGCATTGCGCTTTTTAACTGCCACTTCAATTTTTATAATTTAATTTGTACCTGTTTATTTCAATTTTTCTTTTCGGCTATTTTATGTCGGTAGTTATTAGGATTTCATAAAATAGTATACACAACTCTTGGCTAAAGCGCCATTAAATCTCTTGTGCTTGCGACCCCTTGGTGGATGGGGTAGCTATCGCTACCCCCACCACCGCAGGTTCGCAATTCGCACGCGAGATTAAATGGCCTGCTTTAGTAACTTGGTGTGTAACATACTATTATTAAATATTGTAGATATTGCGCATATAGAGGTCAGCGAGCCACATGAGGCATCTTTTGATATTGAAAATTATAATAATGAAAAATTAAACTAATAAAAGATATGCAACCATCGATGCATCTGTAGTGTAGTGTTGCATGTGGTTAATTACATCAGTGACCACGCGCATAGGATTCAGAGTAGGTTCTCCCACTAGCGTAAACTTTTCTTGCATTAGCACCGTTTTTAGTTCGCAAACACTTTCATTACTCATAAAAAATTTAAAAAACAAAATTTATTTCATACGCATAATATCTTAATTTGTCAATAAAAGTAATTCTTAAAGTAAAATCTTTCACGCCATCTACAGTAATGCAACGTTTTGAAATCATTAGCCCTTCCAGTCGGTTTATTTTAGTAAAATACCATCGACAATGCAACTGCTTAGAAAAATCTTTTAAATTCACAATATTGACCGCTTTAATTAAGAGGTGTAAACACCCCTGACCGCTCGTGAATTTAATAAATTTTAGAAAATTA
This sequence comes from Podabrus alpinus, assembly GCA_932274525.1. Taxonomy (NCBI): domain Eukaryota; kingdom Metazoa; phylum Arthropoda; class Insecta; order Coleoptera; family Cantharidae; genus Podabrus; species Podabrus alpinus. The sequence goes on along the minus strand of OW026457.1, from coordinate 56,474,911 downwards.
ATGAAGCCGAAAGTATCGAATGAAATTTTTCACGAAATTCCGAAAAACAACCCCGGATGTAACGCCTACACCCCTAAATGCATGCATTTAGCAAATTTGCGTATGGAACTTTTAAAACACCCGTGCGGATCGACGACTCCATTGGAACTCCCATATCTTCGAGCGGTACACACCAAACATTTCCTATACCATAGCGCTAGACCAATGGTTCCCAAACTTTTTTTCTCGTGGACCCCCACTTACAACTTGTGAACCCCTGTTTTCTTTTCACGTCTACGTGGACCCCCGTGTGGTCTCCTATGGACCCCTGGGGGTCCACGTGGACCACTTTGGGAACCACTGCGCTAGACTAAGACGATATACAGGGGAAATCGCAAGAAGTAATTCAAGTTTTCTTATAAAATTCTGTTACACAAGGGCGGTCAGGGCCGTAACCAAATTTAGGGATCATAGAAAAAATAGTGTATTATTTTATAATGTAACGTTCGTTTTATACAGCGTGATATGGATTTCAAAAGTTCAAATTATACGTTTTTTCAATTATTTATAGATCAAGCTTTAATTTCTTAATTATGTCAGAAGCCGACATTCTGGTAAATATTTTCATTTTGATTATTTCAACGTTTTAGACTTTACCTTCGCGTTGACTTTAACTTTAAGTAGATTTCCACTTTACGTTTGATTTCGACTTTGAGAACAACTTCGATGTTGAGTCAGAATTTTGAATCTAGTCTAATTTTTGACTACCAGTCGTCATTCTATTTGTATTTTTGGGTTATTCGAGCAGACTGTTTTTGCTACCGTTTGAAGACTCCAGCCCTATTGGAAACTGTCATTTCGGGTTTATTCCAAACCCGAAAAAAAAAATTTCCAAACAATCTGTTATATAGAGAAATTTTGCAAATTGTGATCTGATGATAATTTTCCCTAAAAATTAAATTAAATGAGTTATTCGCAAAAGCCCATTGGAGAAACTAAAATCCACAATTGAAGGATAAGTGGCCAGGGGACTTTAAAGGACTTTTGGGGGGTTCATTCAGAGGTTCAAATAATTACATAGTATGTATAATATTAAGGTTTAACTTGTTGAAAATATTTAAATTTTATAATTACTGTTTTTGGTAACCAAGTTATTGAAATGTAACTTATGTGCATACAGTTGTTTAAAAATAAGACACTACGACATCGTTTTGCCCTAATTGGGTCTTGTCAGGTATCCGGAATATTTAAATATCTAAAGGAAATTTTAAAAATCACTATTAAAAAATATATTTACAATTAAATTTGAAAACACAAAATAACATGACACTGATTGGTTTATACCAAGTTTATTTGCAATAGTTTTTGATCGCTCATTCTGAACACGGCCTTAACGGTGGTTGTTCACTGTGATATTGCTTTGTTAAAACACATTTACTTGATAGATTATACCTAATGATCTATTCCTGAACTATAAATTCACGATTAGTTGGATTTAACCTTAACAAATATATGGGAGAATGTGAAATAATATACCTTTACAGCAGATTCACTCGAATTATTCACATCTAATCATAATATTAAACATTAACAAACTAAATTTTGTACTCTAATAGGAAGAGCATTAAGCGTGTCACGGTGAACATGGAGTACAAAATTCGATTAATCAAAAAAACGAAAATCACATTAAACTAATGTAAAAGCTAATCAGAAGGAAAAAATTGTAAAATGAATCGAAATCCAATTTTGGTATACTTGCATCTCTACCAAAGAATGGGCACGATATACTAGTTTATAGAAATATCAAAATATTACATAAGCAAGAAAAGGGTATTAAGTTAACCTTGTTGAAGCATACAAAATTGAAAACCTAGAAAAATATAACACATATAATTTTTTAATATTGTACGATCAATTTTCATTGGCTTTAAGCCACTATTCAGGGGTTTGATATTGGTCAGTATTTGCACATTTATTCATATCTGTACAAAAAGTCTCATATTATATGATTTACACGTAGTTGCAACTTTATTTTCATTTCAATATTGATGTTATATTAAAATTTAGCTGTATAATATTTTTATATTCTTCAATGCAATACTATAAATTGAATTTTTAACTTATTGAAAATATAATAATAGAATTACTCTTTAAAAAATATTACGAAGTTACTAAACACTTACCAAAATGAATTGAATTAATTACGAATCAAAATACCAATTTTTGTACACAGTAAATATTGACAAATTTGTTACAAATTTATTTAATTTTTTGAATTGTCATTATTTAAACGTTATTCAAATTTAAAATAATTTTTCTTTTCATTAGTCTACTATAATATTAATCGAGGGTGTTATAGGTTCATATTATTTATACTAGGTATAGATTTTTAATGCCATTCAGACTTCAAAATTTTATATATTTTACTTTCTACATTAAAAAAACACTTTATTTCAAAAACAGTTTAAAAATTTTAATTTTTCAAATGATTTAAGATTATTTACTAATATTTTTATATTATGTTGAAGCATTCTGACGAGAATTTAAAGAATTCGAAACAAGTTTGTCAATGTTTACTTTGTAAAAAAATTAGTATTTTGATTCTTAATTAATTCAATTCAATTAGGTAAGCGTTTAATAACTTGGTAATATTTTTTAAAATAATAATTTTATTATATTTCATTTTTTTTCCTGTTTCCTCTTTAGAGAGGGAGTATATTAATGCAAATTGATACAATAATGTTAATAAAAACTTAACAATAACAATAAAATGGTGAATGATGAGTGGGGGTGATTAAATGAATATTGATGGATTATAATAATAATGTTAATAAAAACTTAACAATAACAATAAAATGGTGAATGTGGAGTGGATGTGATTAAATGAATAATATTAAATAAATATAAATGAATAAAACTTTGAAGATTAATTAAGTTGAACATTAAACATTGAATAAAATTTAAGCGGAACTGAATTATAACTGAATGAAAAAAAAATTGAAAATATTGAAATGAATTGATTAACAAGTAACTTGGTAATAGGTGAGTACATAAATCCATTTCGAAGACAAATTAAGGAGTGATGTTGAATTGTTTGAGTGTGTTTATTATAATTTTACAAAATGTTATGAATAGTTTTGTGATGAATTTATTTTTAATTATTTCTGTAATGTTGAAAGGTGTAATGTTGACAAATTGACAGTGTAAGGTGTAATTGTGTCGATGTTCTGTGTACTTTGGGCAACAAGACAATAAATGATGTAGAGTCTGCCTACTCTTTGAATCGCAGGGGCACACGTCACTAGGACTGATCTTGAATCTGTAAAGATACTCGCGCGCAAACGAGTGACCCGTCAATATCTGCATCATTTCAAAGGAGGTCTCAACGGCACTTCGGAACAAACGAACATCCTGTAGCGTAGGTAAGTGCTGCCAGGTGGTAGAGTGTAACCACTTTCTATATAACCTACTTTGATGGTGACCACTTCCTCATCTGTTGATATTTACAAAGGCCTCTTTTACAACTGTAGCTGTTAAACAAGTTGGCTAGCTCTCGGTTATTACGCCTAGTCGTAGAGCGAGGGTTACTCTGATGTTTTTCGAGTTGTCGGGGTTCGGTATTCTCGTGCTTACTGATACTAAATGCTCGGGGCGCCAAAAGGATTAATAAACAAACACCGATGCTTAATCGTTCATTGATCATTTAATAATAAAACATAAAAATAAGATTCGTGAGTGAACAGAAAAATAAATGTACACTTTGTGTAACTTAATATGACAAAATTTGAACGTAACGAAATCTCTTTGTACAATTTGAATAACTTATCACTAATATAATTAAAATATTTACAAATAAATGTATGGTCGTATGAAAAGATCTTTGCCTCGTCGCGTCGTGACGAAGTCGTGAGAATTCACTAAAACGGATTGATAAACAGATCATAAATTATTTGACTAAGCTACCAATAACCAAAACAAAGATACAAATGGAAGCAATAGTAAAAGGTGTTAGCAAACTACCAGAAATAAGTTTTGTTAACTCAATGCAGTACAATCTATATAGCGAGTAAATACTTCTACTCACGTTTTTGATTATTACAAATATACGTAGCTGGATATCGACAAGCTTGTGGATTCCTCCCTCGGTATATTCAATTCCTGAATAAGTTTCTAAAAGAATACAACACATATACAAATTGTTAGGCAAATTGTTAACAAGCAAACATTGAACTTTAAAGTTCTTATCTGAAAACTAGCTGGCACGGACGGCATCCGCCGCCCTTAGCCATCTAGACCCAGAATAGATCCGAGTAGGCCATAGTTGTTCGGCCTTCGGCCTCACAGGGGGGAGGACCATAATAGATCCGCGAAGGCCATAGTTGTTCGGCCTTCGGCCTCACAGAGAGAGGACCGTGATAGATCCGCGAAGGCCATAGTTGTTCGGCCTTCGGCCTCACAGGGGGAAGACCATAATAGATCGGTGAAGGCCATAGTTGTTCGGCCTTCGGCCTCACAGGGCGAACCATAATAGATCCGTGAAGGCCATAGTTGTTCGACCTTCGGCCTCACAGACCGGACCATAATAGATCCGTTAAGGCCAAAGTTGTTCGGCCTTCGGCCTCACAGGGCGGACAATAATAGATCCGTGAAGGTCAAAGTTGTTCGGCCTTCGGCCTCACAGACCGGACCATAATAGATCCGTGAAGGCCATAGTTGTTCGGCCTTCGGCCTCACAGACCGGACCATAATAGATCCGTGAAGGCCAAAATTGTTCGGCCTTCGGCCTCACAGACCGGACCATAATAGATCCATGAAGGCCATATGTGTTCGGCCTTCGGCCTCACAGACCGGACCATAATAGATCCGTGAAGGCCATAGTTGTTCGGCCTTCGGCCTCACAGACCGGACCATAATAGATCCGTGAAGGCCATAGTTGTTCGGCCTTCGGCTTCACAGACCGGACCATAATATATCCGTGAAGGTCAAAGTTGTTCGGCCTTCGGCCTCACAGACCGGACCACAATAGATTTAATCGGATCTTTTCATTGGAAATAATAATTATGTACAAGATGGAAAAATTAATAAATGGTCTTTCGACAAAAATTAGCAAATAAAAATGTAAAATTCAAAAATAAATTTGATCAAGGTGTAGTTGATCTAAAATCGACGTCCAAGGACGGAGTGGTAACATTTGACATGTTACAAGAGCCTTGGACGGCGTTTCTGTACTCGGTATCCCAAGTACATGCCGACTCAAGGCGAATCACCCTTCTTGCATAGCTAAGAGGGAACTGGTTGTGTACCATGCGGCTGTGCGAGACAGCCGCGTCTTTGGCACATTGATCTGCAACCTCGTTCCCTTTTATGCCGCAATGAGCCTTTACCCACGCAAACTTGATGAGCGTTTGGTCCTTCAGTAGTCTCGTATCGACGTCGTCGTCGGGGTAGAAATGACAAAGCAGTCTAATAGCCGTTTCGTCGCTGGTATCAGTAAATCTGTTTTCGCACGTTAAAGTAAACGGAGGGCGCCTAACGGGTGCGTCCTTAATCAGTCTGTTTGTCAGTGACCACACACTTTCTTGGTGCTGCCCATTACAAAATGTTCGAAAATTCGCGGTAGAAGTGGAGCGTATTAGATCACCGTATTCTTGCCTTAGCTCCTTTTGGTCTTCTAAGAGCCATGAAATATCAAGACCCTGTCGAAGACCGGAGTGAATACGGTGATGTACTCTGATACACTTCTTTTTCAATACTTCCAACTCCTCAGACCACCACGGGTTATACGGTTTAGAGTTTCCACGTATTTTCATCGAGGAGAAACATGACTTGCGTATGTCCTCAGTGAGAGTCTCGACCGTGAGGTCTAGTCGTTGGAAATAATATTCGCGAAATTTGTGTCGAGAATTTTGGATTTATTGAAATTTTTAAGAAGGTTGTTCCTAAAGTTTTGCCAATTGGCGATTTTGTTCCTAAAAATGTAAGTCGAGTTATTGATGACCGGATTAACACAGTCGTCAACAGAAATTTGGTATGTAAGGGCATTGCGATCAGATGACTGGCAAACTGATTTGTCTACGCACCAAAGTGACAAGCGGGTGGTGATGCGCTCGGAAGCCATCGTGACATCTATTATTGATGCTATGAGCTTGTCATTTCTGACAACCTCGAATGTCGAAGTACTTCCTTCGTTGCACATGTTTAATTCGTGTGAATATGCAACGCTCAGGACATCATCGATCATCTGATCGACCCCATGCGGGGTTCGAACCGTTAACGTCCTCGCCAACAATAATAACTATATTTCATTACAAAATTTAAGGTCTTGCAACAAATAACGCAGTTATTATTAGCAACTTGCCATTGTTCATAGTTTACCCGCCACAGTAGGCAATCGTTTTTTTTTTGGAGATTTTTGCCTTTCAATAGTGTAAGTGAGCACTGGTACCCCTCCGGACTACCGATTGTTTTTAATAATGCGAGTCGGCCCACGACCTCCCTATTGTTTATGAGACAACGGATCGACCTCCGGCCTTATCTACTAAACTCCATGAAGAAATTATAGCTAACAAGTATCATGTAACGTAAAACATATCATTTGAAGGACTGTTTCCTCATAGCCTTACCGATTGGTTCTAGACTATTTGATCTCTATAGTCGAGTGTCTGTCTACTTAGTCCACCATCGGCTTCATTTTGTCGGTCTGTGACCTCTCAATGGTTTATACGAATACGGATTGGCTTTCGGCCTCCCCAGTGTTTTTCAAAATGCGGATCAGCTTACAGCCTCAATTTAATAATTGCCATAATATATGTGATATTCAATCTATAAGGAATCCTGTAATGCAACAATCGCCCTACGACCCCCAATAGAACTTGCGTGCAACTTCCTTAGAAAAAATTTCCTTTTCTAGTGTTCGGACATATATTCAAATATTCAAGTTTGATCTGTCGCTTGCAAACCAAAAACAAAATGAAGAAAATAGTTATAAGCAAATCAGCTAACACTGCAAATTTGTTAATTTACCGTTAATTAGAAAGTCACCCGGCATAGGAAAAAAGCATATTTTGTTGATTTCTTGATATATTCAATGTAATGTACTTAAAAAGAATTTTTATTCTACTAAAAATACTTATTCTGAAGAACAATGGGAAGGGCTTAGACTTTAATGGGCGGGACGTAGGCTACAATGGGCGGTACTTAAGCTGCAATGGGCGGGACCTAAACAGTAATAGGAGAAGCCTGCTCATAAATCTGAGTTGGTCAGCCTAAGATGGGTTGGCGGCTTAGGCTTAAATGGACGGGGCTTAGCCTGAACTAGGCGGGGATTAGACAGAAATGACCTAGATATAAGCCGAAACACGTAGGACTTAGCGCGAATCGGGCGGGGCTTAAGAAGTACGGGCGGTTAGAAAATTTTTTTGTAAATTTTCGTAAACTAAATTTTTTTAATAACAAGAATATTTATTTAATATTTTTTTAAGGAAACTTATTTTATACTATATTTTACTACACTAATATGCTTATTCTACATAACAGGCATATCATGGAAAAGGAACGGCATAGGCACAAATGGGCGGACCCATACCATAATGCGAGGAGCTTGCGCAGAAATGACATATCATTAAGATAGTAACATTTAAAAAAATTGTTTTGCACGTAAACGTATTTTAAACAATAATTTACTCCACCAATGATCCTTATTCTACATAACAATGGAAGGTGCTAAAACTGCAATGTTGGGGTTGGGATGTACCGAAAGCCGAAATGGACGTGGCTTGGACTGAAATGAGCGGGGCTTAGAAAATACGGATGATTAAAAATAATTGTATGCCAATCTCTCATACTGGCCAAAAACAAACAGAAAATATTTGACAAAATTTTACGATAAACCACTTCGATTTGTTTAAAATTGACCCTAAATATTTGAATTCTAAATATTAAAATAAAATAGAATTAAATCGTCAAGATTTGGATTGGAAACTTTTTCAAATTGATCCTTTTCCCAATTTGCGACCTTAAGTAACGTCACAGAAAATGAAATATTAATTTCGAATAGGTCGCGCTTGAAAACAAAATTTTCTCATAGTCTCCACGCCAGAACAGCATTAAGGCGGAAATTTTAAAAGATTTTCCGATGGCCATCCTTATTTACCGCTGAATTTTTAATTTCCGTCGACTACGAAAGCATAAATTGGAGCTGCAGAAAATTGTCGTTATAACAAACTTATTTCGTATCTCGTACCGAACGGCAATAAAATGAAAAAGACATTTTCAATAAATGTATATTTACACTATAAATATAATTGTCAAAACCTAAAACCTTCAAGTTACAAAATAATAATATAAATAAAAAATATAGTTCCTTTTTTATATAGTAAATCACTTTCACAAATGCAGGCTAAAAATTCTTTTTAAAAAACAAAAATCGTCTAAGAGAAGTGTCCTAAAAATATAAATGCTACCCGTTCTCAACAAAGCACTTCAGATAGATGAATGGCGATGAAAATTTATATATTGCGCATAAAACTGAAAAAAAACAATCTCTCAAATTTTCATAATATAAATCTGCAAAAAGTTTTAAGATTATAAAAATAAAATCGATTTTAAATTCAGCCTTTTAAAGGACTGCAATTTCCTTCTTGGTAGGAATTTTCGGATTTCCTTTTTTGTAAAATTTATTCAAAAAATAATTATTTTGAAAAACTAGATATTAAGTTAATTCTTTGATTTAATTTTTTACAAAAAATCAAGTTCTTTGATATTATATCGTCCCCTTAATACTATAACTAGGTAACTCGAATTTTGGCTATTTTGAGTTAGCTACATGTAACCACCTAATTTTACCCACTTTATTTAGTGCTACAACTAAAAATTTTCTATTATGTTTCTAAATATCAAATATCCACTTGCTAAAAGTAGATAAGTCCCAGATCCCTTCATTGCTGTTATGCTATAAGTGCATAATTTGAGATACCTAGTTATGCAAATTCCGAACGTTACGTATAGCAACGTATTAGTACATCCGCGACCTTCGCAAGACAGTTGAGATATCTATTTGTGCAATTGTGAAGTTTTATAGTTTTATTCTTTATAATAATTATGTATTTTCTCGATCTTATTTTGTATTATGTATTACTATTTATCAGTCGTTATGAATAAAACTTATTTTGAAACATACAAAGTTAAAATAAAATAAAAGAACTAGATAAGTCTGATTTTTCACATTTTTATTAGTGCTATAACTATGTAGATATCTTACTTCTAATTAAAAATTTCCTAAAATATAAAACATTAGACTGTGAGGGTATTAAATACATTTAACTTACATAAGTAGCTAAAGTTTTAAACGTTAAAACAAAAATAATTTTGAAATTTAATACTTTTTTTTGCTATTGCAAACTTTAAACTCCATTTACTCAATATCAGTAATTTCAAGTTACCTAGTTATAGTATTAAGGGGACGATATGTACCGTATAAAACGTATAAACGAAATTTTGAGAACCACTGTAATGTATGTATCTTTAGTTAGTGCTAATACCACCAAGTCAGTTAGTTTACCCCTGGAAAAATATAACATAAAATTGTCTGTAAGGAAAACGATTTTGGCTCAAGTTAACTCCTGGTTTCTTTCAAGTTTCTGTGATTATCCCTGGGATTGACTCATTGTTATTGAAACACACACTTGGACCGGAAATTTTAATCTTTTAAGTACTAAAGAATAAGTTGTAGGGATGATGGAATGCTTGGAATAAAAAATACAATTTGACTGTTAGCACATCCCCGTGTAATCCCTTCTTTGAAATCTGCAGTCCCAATTAAGTTTCGGTCGATTCAATTTACGCGGCAATGTAACTTACGCATAAATCTTCATAATAAGACATATCATTAAGATAGTAACCTGGGGCCATTTACACAACGATTATTAGATTAATAATTTGCAAATTACAAGTAATTGGAAATAATCTGAAAATAATTAGTGTGATCAGTTCTCTGCGTCGTTTTTTGATAGGTATTTATTAATAAAATATTCGATTTTATAAGGGTAGTGGAAAGCAATTGTTCAATGTTCTGTATATTAGTAATAATAACACAGGCCTGTGAAAATTTTGTGGTTAACCTTTTTTTATTTGTTTAGTGTAGTTTGCCATCACGTACAGTTTTATTGTACGTTTTATTGTAAATCAAAGTTGTGGTAATTTCTTGATGTTCGATTAGAATTATTATATTAAAACTTTCTTTCAAGTCCGAAATTTTGAGAACCACTGTAATGTATTTTTTAATTGGCGCATTCGTTGGGGGATTTACAAGAAAAGACACAATTACCGACGAGGATTCCCCACAGTCGAGGTATTAAAGGTACACAATACTTTCAGAGTAAATCATTTATTGTTGGTGTGTTATTCTATTAGAATGGCAGTTGTTCTGTGTATAAAAAGATGGCTAATAATTATGTAGGTGTTGCAAAAATAATCCCGATTATTTTTGTTACATTTATGGTAAAGTTTTAGTGAAAAGTATATTTATATATAAAAAACATTGCTAACTTCATTAAAAGTGCTTATTTAACCTACTTTAAAAGTAATTTATTAAAATCAATTTTAAAGTAGTTAATATTAGGTTAATTTGAAATCAAGATAAAGTTTGGGCACTACGTGTTATTTTCAAGATTTGTGGAAAAGCCTTAAGGCATTAGTTTAAAGGAAATAGATAAGCCCTCCCTTTTGGAATCCCCAAGATCTGGAGGGATCCCAAAACTCACACCGACGCCGACGACTGCTATTTTTATGTACTATACGAAGTTATCATAGCACACGCGCCCTTAATTTAATATATTAACTACCCTAATCTTCAGTAGTGAATAAAAACAATTCCGCATGATGAACAGCAGAACGAACAGAACAGAACAGCTTTCGCGTTACACCACTCTTCCGGTATATTGCCTTCTTCCAGACATTTGTTGTGAAGCTCTTTTAGAGCCTTCTTTATAATGCTACCACCTGATTTTAACATCTCGTATCGTATCCTGCCTTCTGAAGACTTATTTGATTTCAATTGTTCAATGCACTTGAGTGGTAGAAATTTTTATTGTGATCATCGTTTCGTCTCTTATAAAAAGACCCTTTTTTTAGCTTATGCAGAGAGGTGAGAATCTCGCCCGAAACACCAGCCTAATCGGGGCTACCTCCTACCACCGAGTACTGGGATTTCGCCTCACCGCATTTCTTGGTGTTTGCTCCTCGTTCCGTGGACGTCACAGGATACGCGTTGTTCTCTCCACTTTCCGTAATGGAAAAAGGTATGCTCTGCTTTATCCTCCTCCTCGCAATACCTGTATGTAGGGGAGGTCCGGTGCACGTATCGGTTGAAACAGCCATGTGCGGTGAGCGACTAAATGATATGATACATGATCTCGCCGTACTCTCTGGAGACCCATGGTTGGATGGTGGGTAAGGATTGTGTCGTAGTGTCTTCTTTGGCTGCCGGTCTTCCGCCGTATTTCCTAGCTCGCTCCAGCGCGAGAGAATCGACCGGCGGCGTCGAGGCTATCACCATGATAGCATCAAGGGACACTGTTCTGTATGTACATGCCACTCAAATGAACGTGCGCTTTTGCATACTCAGAATTATCGCTCGGTTCCTGACAATGTTCATGCTTTCGTGTCACACGGGGGAAACATACAGCAGGATCGATTGCACGACCATGTCGAACGCCCTCCTTTTGGTGGTCTTATGATCCCCGAAGTTGGGTATAAGGCGCACCATTGATGTTGTGACGGCTTGAACCCGGGTGGACCCCTCCCTAATATGCTTGGAGTAGTTCAAGTGCTTAAACAGCATCTCTCCAAGAATGGTAACCGAGTCACCCTGAGCGATCGGGGACTGGTTCAAGTGAAAAGTGATGGGTGGGATCTTCTTGCTATCACTGATCACCACCGCCTCCGAATTTTCCGGGGCGATACCGCCCGGATTATAAGAAGACCCTGTTGATTTTTAATCTTTATTATTCTTTGTTTTCCGTTAGAGAGTTTATTTCTCAGCGGATCTCTATACGCAGATTCTTGTTTGTCAATATTCCATTTATTTTCCATTGGTTCAATTGTTTCGGGGCTCTACATTGAATTTTTATTTATTTTCTTAACCTAGTTTACTACCCTATGGTAGCTTTATTTATATCTAATTGAGCCAGTTATTCGACTCGATGGAGTCGTTTTTTGAGCACCTTCCTGAAGTTTATAATTTTTCCTTCGTTTTGAGGTTCCTAATTTGAGAGTACATGGTTATTGAAAAGTTACTTTCTCTCTAACCAGTGTGGGGTTGCACTTGCTAATACAGGGTCTACCAATAAGAAGTTTGTTTTTAAATTTGGTAGAATTAGGTTATGTTGAGAGTTCTGTCATTCAGTTTTTTGCCATATGCACAGTAGAAGGTTTAGAATATGTTATAATGTCTTTAATTTCACTCGAAAATCGTATTAAAATAATTAAAATCCATTATGAAAATGGTAGTTCTGTGAAAACTACATTTCGTAAAATTTGAAATATTTTTGATCAAGATCGGCCATCGGAGACTGCCATTGCGAAGTTAGTGAAAAAATTTGAGTCCATCGGTTCAGTAGCAAACGTAACCACAAAAATACGTGCTCGTGCAAGCCGTTCAACCTAAAATATTGCTGCAGTAAGTGAGCGTGTTGCAGAAGACCCAAATTTATCGGTTTCACGACGTTCTCAACAATTGGGCCTATCCACAATGACCACATGGCGAATTTTACGGAAGGATTTGGCCCTAAAGCCTTATAAGCTTCAACTGGTGCAAGAATTAAAGCCAATAGATCATTCTCGACGTCGTAGATTTCCTGATTGGATCTCTGAACATGGTGCTGGTTTTTGGTGATGTCAACTGGCCACCCAGATCTTGCGATTTAACACCGTTAGACTTCTTTTGGTGGGGCTATGTGAAAGATAATGTTTATAAGAATAATCCACAAACAATTCAAGAGCTCAAAACCAATATCGAAGACGTCATCCGTGAAATAGATCCACAATTATGCAGATGTGTGCTTAAAAACTTTATTAAAAGGATTGACGTCTGCAAATAGTCGTGGTGGACATTTGCCTGATATTTTTCACTCATAAATTTTCAAGTCTCTACATCATATTTCAATAAATAATTATAGAATTTTCATACAAAATGTGTGTTTCTTTTAAAATTTAAAAACAAACTTCTTGTTGGTGGACCCTGTATATGATCGCTTCTGAGTTTCAACTATATTCAACACGGTGGCGTCCGTGCATAATCTTCTTTCGTTGCAGAAGATTTAGTCAATCTCGTTCTTGTGTATTGTTGACCGGGCTTCACCATATCCACTTCCTTTGCTTAGGCTTCTCAAAGAACATGTTTAAATAATACACGTTTCCAGCGCTCAATAGATCTACCATCATGTTTCCTCTGTCATTTCTACCCAATCCAAAACCTCCCAAGAACTTCGGGTAATGTGTTTTCCCATAACCGATTTTTACGTTAAACTCCCCACTAATGATTGTGAAGTGGATTTTCTTCAGGTTTCTTCCTTGGTCACGTCTTCCAGTAACTGCCCCAGATCTTCATTGTCCGATTTGCTCGTTGCAGCGTACACCTGAATCAGTTGGATTTTGTATCGTTTAGTTAGTTTACTAATGACTACGTAATCTATCTATCTCTATCTAGATTTTTCATTTTTTTAATTTATTGTAAGAGCAACTCCTTCATTGTAATGACCAACTTCAGCGTTGTATTGATAGAGTGCATGGTTTGTATATTAGGCTCTTTCGCTACCTTTCTTAAAATAGTTCTCCTATTTGTCCAACTTATTTAGCCCTTCCATGAACTTCAATCAGTCTAGGCAGATTATTTGGATGCTCCCAATATGTATGAAGAACCCGTTGTTGGTTCGCGGGAGGAATTTTATTTCCCTCGATATCTGGATAGCTTTTCCCTATTCCTGGGAAATACTCCACCTGGGGACACGTTCTTTAGGGGTTTCAGGTTCCCCCGAGAAATTATTACTCCCGCTGCGTAAAGCTCCAGACATGAATGTATGATGTTCTAAATGCTGACGTGAAACCTTTTCGAGTCTCTCAGAAGCAAAACTAAAGGAAGATGTTTCCTTTTTGTTGGGTTGCAACATGAGCATAAAGCTTCACTTGTTACGTGCACATCTAGACTATTTTTCGGATAAGTTTGGTGATATTATAGTGTAAGAAAATTGGGCACATTTTGATCAAAAAAATCCAAAATAGGGTTTCTGCGATTTTTCGACGGATTTCGTTAGGTAATTGTTCGTACTTTAACATACTAAAAAAGGTTCTCTCGGAACCCTGAGCTTCTTACCGAATTCTTCGTCTGAAGTTGACATTTTTTATGAAGAAGTGAAAATTATGTTTTTCGGCAAAATATTTTTAAAGAAATTTATATTTTAGCTATATTGTTATCATAATATTCTGCAACTATTCGACTTAGAGAAAAAAACTTTAGATAGAAGTTGTAGTAAATTTTATTCTCTATAGTCTATAAGATTTATAGAAGTCATTTTCGTCCTAAAGTCAACTGGTAAGGAAATATTGCGAAGTAATATTTTGTTTTCGCCATTTTTTTAAATGGGGGCACTTCCGGACGGTCGCCGAGGTCGCCAACTCACAGTTTTTATTAGGACCCCAAACCTTAAAACATATCCAAAAATGAGAACCCCCTGACCATTTTTAGGAAACTCTTCTTTTCATGATTTCGAGGATGTTGTTAAAATATTTTAAGTGTTTTTAATTTTTTTAATGAGTTATATGATAACAAATATAGCTGAAACAGAAATTTGTTTAAAAATATTTTGCCGAAAAACATAATTTTCACTTCTTCATAGAAAATGTCAACTTCAGACGAAGAATTCGGTAAGAAGCTCAGGGTTCCGCGAGGACGTTTTTTAGTATGTTAAAGTACAAACAATTGCCTAACGAAATCCGTCGAAAAATCGCAGAAAACCGATTTTGGATTTTTTTTTCGCAATTTTCTTACACTATTAGTAGTGAAGAGCAGGGCGAACGATTTAACTATGATATTAAAAAGATGGAAAGAAGATGTCAATACTGTTGAATGCTAAAGAGGGACCGTCCTACAGCCATATTACAGTAAAATAAAAATAACGAAAGGGGGCTTTTGTGGTAAAAGAGGCTGGTTTTCGAAGAAGATAAAAGATTAATGTGTGTTATTTTTAATGCGTTCTGTGTTTTTAGTAATAAATAATTGTTTTGTTGCATTTTATACTTTTTTTGCATATCCTAAATCCAAATAAATATAATTATTATTTTCGTTGTTTTAGTGTTTTGTTTAAAAAAACTTTACGTGGCAGCAAATAACTAAAAGCTGATTCGACATCGGGGGCACTCATTTACTCAAATTCAGTTATAAAATTCAATTCATATTTTGTAAGATATTAAAACTCAGGCCTGTGTAATCAACCACTTGTAGATTTAATGTGACTAAAAAATACAATAGGGAAATTTTGTGTGATCCTGCTGTACATTTTTGCATCTATCGATTTATAAATTATAAAGAAGAAATGCGATTTATGAGTTTTGGCATAATTTCGAATTATGTATAGACAAACTCTTCCATTACATTACTAACATAATATACGCCAAAAGTTTTGACCTTTCTTTTCATAATATCGCAGAAATATTTGTTTAACTTCTTTACCAGATTAGTAGTTAATATAGTGGTTATTGTGGTTATTGTGGTTAATATAGTGGTAGTTAATATAGTGGTTAGTGCACCAATGTCTTTTAAGATTTAAAATTCCTTTAAATTAAATAGAACTTAACAACATAAATAACCGAATATTATTCAACAGGGACCCTTAAGATGATCGATATCTTCTTGGCTTTGTATTAAAAATTATTGAGGTATTTATATCTCCCAAGTTTACGTTTTAAAATAATATCAGCTGCAGCACAGGGATTTCTAGAACATAAATTTTTTTTTAGAAACTAGAATAATGATTTGTAGGTAATCCTCTGTATTGTACACTTGTATATATTGTCGTATTTTGCTGGCCTCTTAAAAATTTCATGCAAGTGAAAAGCTTCACTCTTCTTTATTTTGTCTCTAAAAGGGTTTCTCTCTCATGCGATAGAATTTGTATTTTATGCAAGCAAGCGTTTTGTATTTGGGTGGCTGAGCTCAGTAATTCAATATCACCATGTTAACATGATTCAATAGCAGGATGCAGGGATTTTTAGTAGAAATAACTTAACTATGGTAAATTTCACTTTCCCACGATTAGTGCTAGGAAACCGGATAAAGCTGTGGAACTCTGAAAAATGTATTTTAGGCTCACTACTTGATCTCATGAACGAATCTGTCATATCAGATTCAAAGGAAACAATGTTGTTGCAATGAAAATTAAAAATTTTGTAAGAAGGTTTTATTATCTTTAACCTAAAATTGCATGGGTTCTAAAATGGTGGATTATTGTAAAAATAACAAATTTTGTATGTTGTGAGATATTGTATTCTTTCTGGAATTTTTCACAGAGTCATTTTAATGTATTAAGGGTATTGGTTTGTGTAATCTAGTGATAAAGACCATAATTCGGTGTGTTGTGTTATCTAAATGGAAGTGACTCAAGTCTCGACAGAATATTTCAACAAAACCAGTGAATTCTGAAACATAAAACATTTTAAAGTAATTTAAAAACTATAAAATTAAATAAAAACTTACCTTCGGACGTTTGATGAATTTAATAACGTGAAATTTGGAAAATTTGGATATGATTAAGATATAGAAGCGGTACATTAGACACAAAATTTCGCCAATTTAACCTCTTTGATTTAACCTGCAAGACTTGGAAATTTAGTTTTGCCTTGGGCGCTCAACCGATGAAGTTCAGTAACGGTTAAATTTTAACCAATATTGATTTTGGATCCTTATAATTGGAGGTTATGAAATATTTGACCGCACATTTTGTTATAAGACTTCGTGGATGGAATGCAAAGGCAACACTCACGTTTGAGATACCTTGCTACTTTAATTGATATCCTTTTTTTTTGAATGCATTGTTTTGGTGAAGTAGATGAAATTGGCATCTTTAAAGACAAGTCGCTAGTAAATTTATCAGTTGGCTATTTTAAATAGTAGCACTTCGTTTAATTGGAGGTGATAACCCAGAGGAATGTTGAGAATTTTGGTCGATGTGAGCAATTGAAGTGTACAAGACTCGAGACACTGAAGAAGGAAATTTTGGATGGATCATCAATCCTTGATCTTGCGCAGATGCTGAGCATTAGTTATCATAGTGAAACATCAGGTAAACGAGTTTTAAAAGCGATAAGGTATTTTAAACATTATTATTTGAACCTTTTTAAAACCATTTTTGAACTTTACGGCGTTGCATCTAACTTACGGGTACTGATAGCAACTACCATTAACAATTTAAATAAAATTTCATTACTTTTTATTTAATAAAAATAACACTTAGGTAATCAAGAAAATTAACGCGAATTTAACAAGAACATTTCATATCTGTGTTGGTATTACATTAACACAGCCAAAAGAGTTAAAGAAGAGGAAGCTTCAACTACTTCAACAATTTTATTATTTTGTAAGGGAATTATCCCAGGAGAAAATTTTGTACAACATTTATTTTGTAATTTTGACTGGTACCAGGGTAATTTTGAAATTTACTAAATTGAATATAGAATCTTTCAATGCAACAATATTTTATTTGTCACATAAAAGTGAGGAATTTAACAGAGATCCGCAGCTATTGATAAGGAACCATTTGAGAAATTGGGTGAGTTATTTGTATGAACATTTCTGAGTTTTGCACTTATGTTGTTTTACGGAGCTGAGCTAGGACCGGAGCTTTTATATATCTAGGGATATATAAAAAAATTATTAGTCCAACTTTAGGCATTTTAAAAGTGCTTAGTCAAATTTAGAGGCTCAAGATCACGACAATATTTTACTTAGCTGAACGGAAAGTGAGATATTTTAGTATCAGCGAGTAAGCAGTGGCTTAAATTTTATATATTTAGATAATGTAAAATAACATAATATTTAAGTTATTACAACGAAGTAATATATCATGAACATGATATACTATTAGGCAACTAGTTGCCAAAACATCAATTTTTATGTTATATTTAGCTTGTTTACTTCAAAAATATTTCTTGTTATTTATTTATTATTTACCTATTCACGATCAACTTCACTATTTGCATACTTGGCGAAATTTATTATTGGACAGCTATTCATTCATATTTTCTCTCGGGTAACTAAGGTTTTTATTAACGTGTATACAAAGCTTAATAGTTCTCAACAATTTAAACTTTATACAACAGTAGCTTTTAATAACATTATATGCAGCTATAAAATATAATGGTATGAATAAAGTGAAAACTTTCTGGTTTAGACATATTTAATCATAAAGAATTATTTAATATTATACCCCTTTGAACTATCTATTATTTTTATTAAGTTTGCAGTTTTAAGCCTTGAGCTCTCAATACTCGAATGCAATCATCGAATAGTCATCTACATAAAAGTTTAAAGAGATCGCTTACTCGTAATGAGTAAGCATCCTTAAAGCAAAAATTATTTTTTAATATGGTACGCATTTAATCCAATGACCCTACACTTTGGTTGCTCCAATTTGTTTGGCAGGCAATAATAAGAAAATATTCTCCAACAAATGACTTGCGCAAGTATAAACGTGTATCAAAAACTTTTCATGTTGTTTACTACCTTAATAATTTAACTCGTAACGCAGAGACTGCCGAGAGTAGAAGTGGCCTGATAAAAGTTGCAGAGCTTTGAGAAAAATGGATCAAATTTTTTCATTCTTTTGCGATATTGAAAAGAATTTTTCTTGATCAGTTTTCTGTAGTTTATAGCAATGTAAGTTGTATAAGTCTAAAAGTAAAAGTGTGATTTTTTCGAATATATCAAAAAGGTTATTACAAGGGGGAATCAATAAGTTCGGTAAAAACGGTAAAAGGAATGTATATTTTTTAATGAAATAGTTTTATTTTTCGGTATACTCTCGTTGAAGCTCAAAGCACTTGATACTTATTTGTATTAATTTTTCTAAACCACTGAAAAAACATTGTTTCAATTGCCTTGCAAAATTACCCTCCATAGCATACATCAGATCTTCATCGGTATTAAATTTCATCTCGTAGAAAGTAATCTCTATGTAAGGCGGGTGATATATTTTTCCGAAGCAAAACTTTTTAATTGCAGGCTGTGAAAGGTACGGCTTGTGAACTGGTGCTTTTTCGTGCGGAAACTAAAAGTTTCATTCATTTTTCTTTGAATATCTTCCTTTAATATTTGTAATAATCCTGTATAATAGATGTCTGTTGTAATCTTTTTAAGTCATAGGTAATCAAGTAACAGAATTCTCTCGGAATCCCAAAAAATTGTGGCCGTAATCTTGCCAACGAACGGTTGAGTTTTGAACTTCTTAGGTGGCGGTTTTCCCTTTTCTATCAACTGCATAAACTATTATTTGGATTCGGGGTCATAATAATGAATCCTTATATAATAATATTTAAAATTTTGTTTGGAGCAGCCTCGCACATTTCAAAAAATTGCTTAGAAGTTTCGGCTCAAAATTGCTTCTGTTCAGGAGAGAGCAATCGTGGAACCTATCTTGCACTTACTTTTGAAACCTGAAGATGATCATGTAGATTGTAGAATAATTCTATGGATAGTACCATACCAGGAGGAGCCAGGTGACAGATTAACATTTAGTTTTACTTTCTTTGAGTGCTGTACACGGGAAGCACTTTTGAAATATGCCGAGAGGATTTTTGCAATTTGCCACTTAACGCCGCTTAAGTTCGCGAAATAAAACGGAAAGTGTTC
The DNA here is from genome assembly GCA_932274525.1 of Podabrus alpinus. Lineage (NCBI taxonomy): Eukaryota > Metazoa > Arthropoda > Insecta > Coleoptera > Cantharidae > Podabrus > Podabrus alpinus. The sequence continues at coordinate 56,455,035 of OW026457.1, read as the reverse complement.
AATAACATTTCTCGAAAAACCAACTCGTTTCGCTTAAAATTGCGCGCAAATATTTGTATGCAAAGTGGGTTTGATTTCAAATCAAAAATTTTTCAAAATTTGCGTTTTTGCAATTTGCCACCTTAATTGACGTCCCATGAAAAAGTATACTTTTCGAAAAATCGCGATTAAAAAATTCCATCCGTAACCGTTTTTAAAATTAAAAATATTTTCATAGTCGTCGCGCCACAACGGTTTTAAGGTCGCAATTTTGAAAATGTTTCAAACGGCCATAGCGTCCTTATTTATGAACGGATTTTTAATTTTCCACCGGCATCGGAAGTAAATCCCGGGGCGAAACAATTTTACCTCTATAGCTTTTTTTCGTATCTCGCACCGCAAAGCTATAAAATGAAAAACAAAATTTTGAAATTTTTTTTGAAGGCGGAAGCCTTCAAAACCAAAATGGAAATAATTTTTTTCGAAAATCAAATTTTTAATGACGAAATCTCATTTGTCGAGTAATTCTAAGAATTTTGACGAAAAAAATTTAGTAAAAATAACCGAATGTAATTCGGTTGTAAATGTAATTCGGAAAAAAAAATTTCATTCCTCAGCACGTGACGATACGAAACAACTTCTCAAATATATGTGTGCGGTGCTCACGAAGCGATTCGGCGCCCCAAAAAGTCTTAATTTCTATAATTTTTTATAGATTTAATTTTTCTATAACCACACTTTTGAACATACAATTATTGGTTTCACAATTAGCGTATCGTGCCAACACATAAAGTAACATGTATTAGATCCGTATTGAACGTCGAATGAAATTTGTCACCTCGAAATGTACCAAAAATTCGTAAAATTTGAGATTTTTCAATTTTCGCACCAAAAAAATTCATATAATATGAAATATTCCATGAAACGTCAATTTATTTATTGTTATGAAATTTAAAAATCATACTTTGTTTTCCGTCTCTCTCGTTTAACTACACGGTAACCTGTATCAAGAGAGTGACAGACGTACTAAAATTTAAAAACGTACTATAATTATTAATTAGCAGTTTAGAACTGACAGCCTATACAAATCGAATTTAATTAATTTATCGATCTAATTTGGTATGGAGATGACAAAAACTATCCTATTTGTTGTAAAAATATGGTCTTTTTCGATTGGCGGTTCGCTGCGCTCGCCAAAATGTGTTGCAAAAAAGTTTTTAGGAAAACCAATATGAATAAATTAGGAGAAGGTGGCAAGTAGTACCCTTCCTAACTTATGTGGGTTGAGTAACACTCAAATTGTAGGTTGAAATGATACTGATTTTATTAAGTTTACATACACTATTTATACAAACTTAATTGCCAATTTATCACATTATAATTCTATATTAAATTTATTGACCTGATGAGTAATGATTTTTGTTACCTGCTTATAATATTTTATGATACATTAAAGTGATTGACCTGATGAGTAAATGTTTTGAATTATGATATGCTTACAGTACGGAAATGAATTACATTTTAATTGACCTACTAAAAGTGCGATGAAGGCATTTTTGCTTTATTAGCACTTCTTTAAGTAGGTTGATACAATTATGCGTTTTTGCTTAATTTACTTATATACAGGGTGGTTGGAAACGACAACCCAACCAACCAACAAAAAAACCTGTTTAATTTTAAATTAAACACAATAAAAATTCAAGATGGCGCTTACGCGCTTAGTATTATAGAGATTATGATAAATTATTGATATTACATGAAATATTTTTAAGATAGAGGGACGTTTATAATTTATTTACAAAATTTCGACTGGTACATTTTTGTGCCCAACTGCATCCGCAGGAAGACGAGTGAGTGCGGTAATCTTCTTCCAAGGACTCTGGTGCTGTTTTAAAAATTTGTACCCACTTGTAAATTCTTTTTTCTCCGAGAGAGCAGAAAATGTTATCTTTCTTTAGTATTTATCACTGCGAAAGTCAGCCATTCTTGAACAATCTATGTAATTACCGTAACTTGATATCAATGTTTCGAAAGTAATGTTTTCGAAGCATGTTATATCAGGTTACTTGTTTTCGGACGATGGCGATGTTATTATTTTACGTTAAATTTACTTAAAATTTAATACATTTTTGTTCGATTTGAAAGATTTAATTACTTATACAATGTACTATATTGAAAGAACGCGTGTTAAGGGGGCTAACTACTGTGACCGATAAATTTTTTCGATTTTTTTTTATTACATATTTTTATAGTTTGGGGTCTTGCAAATGTGTCAAGAAAATATTAAAGTAAAATTCATCAAAGTACCCGAATTATAACGAATTTTCTGTAATGGAGTTCATTAGTTCATTACAGCACGAAAAAGTTTAAAACGATTTATCTCAGAACTACATTTCTCAGGTCGGGCGCACGTGTTCCAAACAAACTACTTGGCTGATTAACTTGATTTTTTGTAGGAATTTAGAATATATTTCAGGCTCCAGTCAGAACCTAAAATATCCAAAATATATTTAAAATTACCATTTTGCAGGCCGTGAAAAGTAAATATTTTGTTGTAAAAATCAAAGATTTTTTTTAAATCCTCGCCATTTTGTTATTTTTTGTTTAAATTAAATTTTCGAGGTTCCAACTGGAGCCACAGTTATATAGAACAAGAATTTAAAAAATTTATTTATTTCAGATAACTGGATCGGTCGATCTCGATGCGCCCGCTGGGCGCGTCATTTCGAAACATGAGTTACGTGTCGATCTGTACCTTGTACAATTTTCAATAAAAAGCTTTAAAAAAATTTCAGGTGTTAGTTTAAATGTGAATAAATAAGTATCCTAAATTTTAGTTCAATAGCTGTAACAGTTTTCTCAAATTTAATTCCTAAATATCAGCTTGAAAACGACTGTTCACAGTAGTTAGCCCCCTTAAAGTGTGATTACCCACGTACAAATAATACCAGTTGTAGTAGATAAGCTCACATGTATATTAAGTTTGTAGTAAGATAGGCAATAAGTGATGATTGAAAAAATAAAATTTAATGTATGTAGATGTTATTTACAATACAATATCATATAAATTTTTTATATAAAACTTACATATTCACTGTAATACAAAATCATTTTGGTACAGTTTTATTTTTTATTTTTGAGAAGACTTGTCTTGGAGAAAAAGTTGTATACGTGATGCGCACAAATGAAACATTTTTTCCGGAATTCGTGAGTAGAGATAGTTTCAAAGCTCAATAATCCTAATCTGCGCCAGGAGGCGCCAAGAGGGGGAAATACATACATACATATACGAATTTGAGCCTTCTGCATCGATTTTTATTCAAAGCTAAAGAACCCTAAACTGCGCAAGGAGGGGCCAAGAGGGCGAAATACATACTGTCGTGTTTTTTTTAAACAACGAAGCCTTTTAAAATTAAACCCTGAGGTTTTCAGAAATTTGATAACCTCTGCTCGTTATATTTTGGAACAGCTCTTAACTTTAAAATAATAATAACCAAATTTATGATATTGATAACAGGATCACTTTTATTTACACAAAATTCAATTAATTCGTTTACAGTAATTATCAATAAAAAGTTCATCATAAAATAATTCCATATGCCCTGTATAATTTCAATTAAACCAAATGTATTTAAAATTCATCATCAAAATAAAGGTTCATACTTAAAATTTCACAAAACTGCTCACTTATAATTCCTGTAGGTGTCCATCTTGAAATTTTTCAATTCTTCTGTTTTCCAAAGGATGTATCGCAAGAGAACGATCGAATGGCTAAGTAGATCTCCGGATCTTACTCCCCTTGATTGCTTTCATGGGGCTATTTAAAGAGCAAGGTCTATTTCAATAAACGAACTACCAAACGAACTAAAGGATAGAATTCCCACTGCAATTCGGGAAATTCAACCCGAAACGATTAAATAGGATATTGTCAAGAAGTGAGCGGGGGTCCCTTCGATCATTTAATTTGATTTTCTTCTTTACATCATTTTTGAAAAATCTTGTACAATTTATTTACTGTATCACAACCAAATTTATTAAAGTAATTGATTAAATGCTTTTTTGTAACTTTGGGACTATTTACCTTGAAAGCTTTTCTCTTCAAGGTCAGATTTTTGTTACATTTTCATAATCAGAAAATTATACTTTTTTCCAATTCGTAAAGAAAAATAAGGGGTTGCTATTGAAAAAATATACGATGACATCATGCTGAAAAACAGAACATGATAAAAATATTTCGATGGCAGAATAAAGTGACATTATTTAGAAAAAAGAAGGTTGACGTGTCCGAGGAATAAAATGTTTTATCGGATTTGTTCCAAACTTTACGAGCTCACTGTATAGTATATTGTTATGTTCTAATTATACGAGATGGGGGGTCTGATGTAATTGGGTTTAATTTGTGATAAAATACTCATTACTTAATATTCAAATAAAGGACCATCATGGTATTTAAATAATTACACCTGAATCTTCTTGGTACTTCCGAGTGATGAACTGCTTGCATCAATTCAATCTAGAAATACAACAAACGTAATTTTGTATACACACATATTTTGAAAAAAGATGTAAAAAGCAAAAGAAGGATTATTGGTTTTATTCAAATAGAATTTGGGAAGAAATTGAATAATATTAATTTATTTGTAAGAGACTAGGATAGCGATAAAATAAGTGTTTTGCGTTTCAAAGAATTTAGTGCGCGGGCTTATAGACGATTTTGGTGGGATGGAAAAATGGATAAGGAAGCGTGTAGAAAGAAGCGAACGATCCGCCAGAGAGTAAAGAGGGATTTTTGAAATATTAAATTTTGAATATGGTTTAATAAAATGTTGTAAGTTCGGATTTGTCAAATGTTGATGATTCATGAAGAGTATAAATAAACGTTTTGATTGGTTATTCAATGGTATTTGGAAAATTTTGGTGACCGCTGACAATTTTTTTATGGTTATGTTGTGAGATTCGGAAATTATTGAAGATTATGAATTTATGGACTTACCTGAACATTTATCCAGTAATCCGAGGAAAATAAATCAATCGTTAATCTTGTCTGGAGTTTTTCCTTGTATGGAAATTGGAGCCAATTATACAATCGCTTTCACGCTGCCTGTTTCACTCCACATCGATGGGACCCGACAGTATAGACTTCGGTAAGCCAATTTTGTGTCGACAAAGTTTATTAAAATCTATCGATAGACAAAATAAGTTCGCGCGTGAATTTAAAAACGGGGGGTTTATAAACTTTTCTTATGTAAAGGGCTCGCCACATAGCCTGTGCTGTGCTATGCTATGCTCTGTGTTATGTCAACACAAACTGTAACTGATAGGTCACTTAAAGGATTGCAAAAGAAATTATTGCTTTCAGTTACAGTTTGCCTCTTAATGCTCGTAGTTGTAATTAACGAAGCGGCTTAGCTATGTACGTTTAGTACCAAGTACTCGAGAGCGGGGTAGCGACGAAGTCGCTTTCGTGGGTTCCTTGTTGAGCTTTTCTTCGTGTAGTAATGTTCTCCGGTAGGGCGCCAATATCGAATACGGACGTTCAGTGACCTTAGTGATCCTTATCGATATAAAATAAATCAAAGTAGAAAATAAAAAGACTTCTCGTTCTGAACACACAATTTTAATATAAAGTAATTTGGGGTTAATCGTATATAACATAAAAGAATTCTTGCTTACACAGATTATATGAATATTGAATGTTTGTATTAAAAAATAAAAATTGGTAATGATTTACAATCAAAAATTGAACACAAATACATATACTTGACATGCAGAGCGAATCGACAGATGTCGCTGCGTTGGAGTTGGAATGTCGGACGGAGAGAACCTTCGCACTTGGTTGTCGTCTCTACGAATTTAATTGTCTTACCAAAAAAAAGCTTGCGATAAAAAATCGCACTAGTACTACTAAAAAAGCAGGAAGCACTAACTACGTCTACTGATGGTAGAACAATGCAAGCAGGTAATAAAATGTTAGCTACAAGCTTGGTATTTTTTTTGTTAAACAATAATCATATAGTAAGTGTTTATAACTACTTACGATTTCTCTTGAAATGGTTACTAGATAACATACGATCAGATCTGATTGTTTCCTTATCCTCCTGGTCAAAATCGTCAGGATTTTGAATGACGAAGTGTGATCTAAAATATAGTTAAAACACGATATACGATATTGTAATAACATAAAGAGTGTAGCAATAAATCTGAATTATTTGAAATATTTAAATAAACAATTAAATTCGTTTTGTCACCAATATTGCGTTTTGTTCCTCCTGAGGTATTCGAAATGTCGATTGTCTTTACACACATGAACTTCAGAAAGGCTGGCAGATGTTTAGCAAAGCGGCGATACTCGTTGGCCCAAAATGGTGGAATTTTTGTTCGTGTTTGAAATTAAACGAACAGATGTGTTGGTGGCTTTTCGAGTTTTCTTTTCTTATTGGAAATTTTACACTTCTCCGGATTTGTCCAATGATATTAGGATCAATGTTAAAAAAGAATGATTCACCTCAATAGATTGGCTGCGGTGTTTTGCGATATTTTCCGGATTTGGAAAGAATGGACTCGCTCGATTTTGCACGTGTGTTGCGACAAATTTTCGATGATCGTAATAAAAATCGGTTTTCGTGATCATATAATGATCTTAGGTAATCTAAAAAGGCAACACTCACTCGTACTGACTTCACTAGTCATAAACTTAAAAACTTTGTCGATAAAACTTAATCGCACAATATTAAAATTAATAATTTTACTGAGCTTGAATTTTGCGTGTTTGCGTTACTACGGTCGGTTTGCAAGAGCTGAGATTTTTAGTCGAAGCGTTCGATGCAACCTTGAATGTTAGCGGTTAGCGACCTACTCTACCGACATTTTATTAAAAGATCATTGATTAAGTAAATAAGAAAGATACGTTTTAATCAATGGTTTTTATCGAGTTATTAATAAGTGTTACTAATTTAGAATAATAATTGTAGCAATTGGTTGTAAATCATAATAATAAAAAATAAAATTAGCTTTGTTATACAAAGCTGGTCGAAAAATTATACATAAATTTAATAATAAATTCATAAACCCTAGAATTAAAAATAAGTTCTCGCATTGAGATCAGGGTAACAGAATTCTGTTACATTCCCCCGCCGCCAAGGCAATAGCTGCATCCAGCTATTGTGTGAAAGCAGAAAAAGAAAGAAGAAAATCAAAAAAATCCTGAAAAGGAAAAGCTAGAGGAAACTCTTAGATAAATCTTCGAGCTATGCTCTGATGGTTGGCTAAGATCAGTTTTTTCGGACCTAAATCTCAAATTTAAAACAAAAGATATGGAAAGAAACAATGCCAAACAGCAATTTAATTTCACACATTTTTGGAACAATCTGTAGAAAGAAATGTAAGATTCTACGAATCTTTTTGTGTCCCCCCTGTACATCATGAAATTATATAACAAATACCTAGAAAGAAAATAAAAACATATAATAGAAATAGCTGGTTTAGTTGTCGGTTACGGATATCGATTCAATTAATTATCCCGGTTCGTTTTGGATTAACGACTCAGCGTTATCTCAAAACACCTAGAATCGGATAATTGGGAAAAGTCGACGAGTTTGTGACAGGACGTATCGTTCTGTCTTCAGAAATACAAAAAGTTGAATTTACTCGTCTGTGGACCTAAGGATCATCCAGTCCTTACAGAAAGGTTCATAATTTTTGTGGCCAAAAATAAATTGGGCCGTAATGGTTACTTCTCGGAAAACTCCGGACAGAAGTCATGATTGTTCGACAGGACAAACAGGAAACGAGTGAATATTCCTGTAGCCATAAACGTCGGACATATCACAAGAGGAAAAAGGATGTTGTCTTGCTCTGAGGCAATAACATACAACGTCAAAGAAAATGCAGATGGGAGCTGGTACTCCTAATTTTGTGCTTACAAAATTACCAATGAAAATGCAATAAAAACAAAATGCTTCAAATGGTCATCTATTGATGAATCGAATTGTAGAATCTGACTAAAAAATCTTGCAGACTCAAAAAAGACCTAGAACCGTACAACTTCCCAGGCTATTCCTGAAATTGGTCTTCCAAACCTTTACATATTGTAGCAACGACAAAAAAAGAACTATTTACAAGCGGTAGTTAAAATTAACTACAATAATGACAAAATTATTTACAACTATTTACAACACCGATAATAAAATGGAATTATACAGGATTGGATTTTAAATCCTTGATATGAAAAATACCCAGATCTTTGCCCTTCTCGTCTTTTAGACGATATGTGAGGGAACCTGTAACCTCTGCCACTTTACATTTAATGAACTTTGGAGCTAATTTCTTTGAGAATTTGTCTGGTGCGCTGGATAAAACGAAGTTTCGCTTCCAAACAATATCCCCACGCTTAAAAGATAATGGTCTTTTGCGGAGATCATAACGAGCTTTGTTGCGATTATAAGCAGCTCTTATCTTTTCCACTACTTTCAGGTGCAAATCACTAAGGTTGTTAACGTCGGTTACCAATTGTTCACGGTTTTCTATGGAGAATTCCCTCGGCTCGGCCGAGTCCAATCTACCATAGTAGTCGCCACTGTTTGGTACCGATCTACCGAAATTTAGTAATGATGGAGTATACCCGGTCACTTCATGCACGGCATTTCTGATAGCATGCGCTATCTTGTGGATATGAAGATCCCACGATCTGTGATCGTCTTCCACAAATGATCTTAAACAGGTACCGATGACACGGTTTGTTCTCTCGACTGAATTAGCCTGTGGGTGATAGTTCGCCGTAGGCCAAACTTTCTGAACTTTGTATTGCGTCATCAGGTCTTTGAACAGTTTGCCAGTGAATTGGGGACCGTTATCGGTAGTGACAATTTGAGGCACTCCGAAGAGCAGGAAAGTCTCCTCTACAAACTTTACTATAGCCGATGCTGTGGCTTGTCTCAAGGGTTGAACCAACACAAATTTGGTAAACCAGTCAGATATAACTAATAATGAGGAATTACCTTTTTTGGTTCGTGGGAAAGGTCCCATCAAATCGATAGAAATGATTTGGAAAGGGTATTTGACCTTTTTCTCTTTTCCCATGAGGCCTGGTCTCAATTGATTCGACGCCTTACTGGCAGTACAAATATCACATTTTAAAACATATTTTGTGATGTCGGATTTCATTCGAGGCCAGTAGTAGAGTTCGCTAACTTTATTGAGCGTTTTGAAAATGCCGAAATGTCCGCTGAGCGGGTTGTCGTGACAGTCCATCATAATTTCTCGACGACGAGATTTTGGCACAAGGAGTTTCCATTCAACAAGATTAGAAATAATATTGTGCTTGTTGGCAACAAATTTAAAAATATACCCATCCTCGATTTTAAAGCTAGGATAAAGGTTTGGGTTTTCCTGAATCTTGTTTATCACTTTCTGATACCAAGGGTCTATATCGTCGGGTGCAACAGAAATTAAGTGGATGTTCACTGGTGCTCGAGAGAGAGCGTCGGCCACTATATTGAATTTCCCCTTTCTATGTTCAATACCGAAATCATATTGGTTTAATCGTACACTCCAACGGGCGATTCTTCCCAGCGGAGATTTGACTGTACCCAGCCATTTCAACGCTTGATTATCGGTAATGACTGTAAATCGGGTTCCTTCAATATAGGGACGAAACTTTTCTACTCCGAAGAGAATAGCGCAACATTCCTTCTCCATAGCATGATAATTGAGTTCATTTTTGGTTAGAGTACGGCTAGCATAAGCTATTATTTTTTCGTTTTCCCCAGTGCCTTGAACTAAGATGGCTCCCAGTCCAAAATTACTTGCGTCCGTCTGTATAATAAAAGGGAGAGTAAAATCAGGGCTAGTCAATATCGGTGAAGTAGTTAATAAATTTTTCAGATTTAAAAAGGCTCGGTGAGCATCTTCGGACCAAGAGATTTTCTGGCCTTTGGCTTTACCTTTAACGAGGTGTAAAATAGGTGCAGCAACAGAGGAAAAATTCGGGATAAATCTCCTGTACCAACCCGCCATACCGAGAAATCTTTTTATTTCTGTTGACGTTTTAGGAATTGGGTAGTTAACAATAGCATCAACTTTGCTGGGGTCGGTTCTAAGACCTTTCTCATCAATCACAAAACCTAGATATTTGAGAGAATCACGGCAAAATTCACATTTTTTCAAATTAATTGTTAGGCCAGCTTTATTCAATCTTTTATAGACTTGAGTCAGGGTGTTCAAATGTTCATCAAAATTATTCGACGCTATAACTATGTCATCTAAATATACGAAGACATTTTCGAATTCTGGGCCAAAAATTGAGTCCATTAGGCGTTGGAGTGTCTGTGCGCTATTATTTAGACCGAAAGGGAGAACATTGAATTCGAAGAGACCACGTCTTGGGATGGTAAAAGCAGTTTTTTCGCGTGAGTCACGAGATAGCGGAATTTGCCAAAAAGCTTTACGCAGATCTATTGATGTCAGATACCTGGCATCGCGTAAGCGGTCTAGAATGTCATTAATATATGGAAGCGGATAAGCGTCGGGTTTAGTGACCTCATTTAGTTTCCTCCCATCGAAACAAAAACGCAAAGTGCCATCTTTCTTTTTGACCATAACAGTCGGCGAGTTCCATGCGGAGAATGACTTTTTGATTACGCCTAGACGTATCATCTCGTCTGCCTCTGCGTTGACTTTAGCCAACATTGCCGGAGAAAGAGGGTAATGTCTCTGCTTTATGGGGGTTGCTGTCCCAGTATTTATAACATGTTCAACCAGAGTTGTTCGTCCTAGTTTATTAGGAGCGAGCTTTTTGAATAATGAAATGACTTGGTCTAATTTCTGAACTTGATCATAACTCAAATCTGATCTAGAGTGGATAATTTTTTCTGTCGAAAGTGCAGTTAACGTAGACGGAATTGTGTAAGAATCAGTACCAAAGTCGGTTTTAATTTTAAAAAGTTTACAAAATTCGTAACCCAGAATAAGTGGATATACTACTGTATCGGAGACAATTATATTTAAATTTTTGGTTACACCGTCTAGCGTTATCGGTAGAATACTGGTACCTAAAACGTTTTGTAATGTGCCGTCAGCGGATTTTAAATCAATGTTACTATTATTTACATGTAATTTCAAGTTTTTTAATATATACAGCCCATCACGGCCTAATACTGATTGGTTTGCGCCAGGGTCTAGAAAACCAAGAACTTCCATCCCCAAAATGTTGATATTTAAATAAGCTCGGTTGTCGAAAGGACGATGAGCGAAAAGCGTCTCAACTTTAGAGGGTTTGGCTCTACAAAATGATTTGACGTTTGCCAACCAATACTGCCATTCAGGACAGGTAGCCTTCATTATAAAAGGGCTAGGAATGAGAGGACTACTGCTCATTCTCGCCTTTTTGCGTTTTTTGAGCACTTAGTGCAATTTGGATAAGTAACTTCAGGAGTTCCACATATATAACAAAAAATGCGCCTTTCGGCTGGACAAGTGTGATAATAATGTCCTGACTGTGCACAATTAAAACATTTAGCGTTGGCAGGCGTCGCTCTTTTTCCAAACGTCCTAGAACTGTAGTTCTTGACGTTGGATTGCATGGTATGAACTTCATGCTTCTTGCGGGTACAAAGATCTGGGCGACGTACTTTTGGCATTGCCAATTCAGGTTCTAACGGATTTACAGTAGGTACGTGAAACTTTCGAGTGTTTTCGTTTTCGAAAACCTCGGTAACTTGTTTACAAGCTTTTACTAAGTCTAACACAGTAGTGATTTTCATAAATAATAAATGCTTTTGATAAATTGGTAACAAATTTGTTTTTATGTAATATAACTCTTTTGCCGGATCCATAGGATTTGATAGTCTCGAAACGAGATTACTCATCGCGGCGATGTAGTCGCGCACTGGCTCAAATTCGCCTTGCTTACGGTTAATAATTTCCTGCCATAGAGATTCGTCATAATTCGACGGTAAATAAGTTTCTTTTAATAATTGAATTAATTCGCGCCAAGAACGAACGTGCTTTCTAGCGGATCGAAACCATGTTAAAGCTGTGCCCTCAAAAAGATCGAACGCACTATCAAATAATGCTTGTTCCGAAACACGTCTAGAAATTCTCAACTCGTCTATGCGTTCAAGAAATGCATTCAATCCTAGTGACTTATCGTCACCGGAAAATTTTAAATTCCACCTACTGACGGTGTCGGGTTTAGTGTTGAAAACAGGCGTTTGTGAATAATAATCAAAATTTCTATGCGGAATGTTAACGTTTTGTGGCTGATAATTTAAGGTTTGAGGAATATTTAAAAATTGCGCTTCTTCCGATTGCGGAAGAGGATTTATCGTTACTAAATTTTGAGCTTGTTCGGGCCTTGTCGGCGTCGAACCCACGGCTTCCTGAGATTCGGACGGGCGCGTGGTTACAATAGCTTGCAATTGCTCTTGACCAAGTACATTATTTAATTCGTCTATCGACAAATTACTTAGTGCCTCACTAATATCGTTTCGGCCTGTTTCTGGCGAATCTAATAAAATTTCAACCCTCTCAATCAATTGAATACATTCGTTATTTAAAGTTTGAGCTTTTTGCTCATATGGGTCTGGTGGAGATAATTTTTCGAGATAAAATTCTAATCGAGAAGAAATGTGATCTAACCTGGCAAGATGACCTTCACACGCTCTCGTATTAGGAGAATGTGTTAGTTCCCGAACTAATGGTTCGATTTGATTAAATTTGTCTTGACAAATTTTAATTTGTTCGACTAGATTTATTTGTTCTACCGGTAGGTCAATTTTCTTTACTTTTTGCCTAAGCGTTAATCTTAAAAGTGCTCGTTTTTCATCTACAGTTAAATCTGTAGTGTCTTTACCTCGTACTTCGAGTTCCCACGTTAGCTCATCAGCTAATAAACGGTTTATATGACGCATTTTGGTGGTATAAAAAATAAGAGTATGATGCTCAATGATTGATAATTAAGATAAAATATAACGATATGTAGTAGTAGGTCGTAACGCTTGATAATAATATATAATAATATAAGGAGATAAAATATGTATTGTATTTTAGTTCAACTTTAAAATATCTGTGCTTATTAGCAAATTGTAAGACAAGAATTCTACTTATGTGTGTGTTCATAAATAAAAATAGAAAAATTACTACCAAAGGTAACGAAGAGATGAGAAAAATAATCGAAGCCCCGTAGTTGGTTTTCACTGATGGAGTGATAATCTAGCACCACAGGTGGGTGTCACTTTTGTAACGGATCTAGTTCCACGCTTGGGCGTCACTTTTTTGTAACTGATAGGTCACTTAAAGGATTGCAAAAGAAATTATTGCTTTCAGTTACAGTTTGCCTCTTAATGCTCGTAGTTGTAATTAACGAAGCGGCTTAGCTATGTACGTTTAGTACCAAGTACTCGAGAGCGGGGTAGCGACGAAGTCGCTTTCGTGGGTTCCTTGTTGAGCTTTTCTTCGTGTAGTAATGTTCTCCGGTAGGGCGCCAATATCGAATACGGACGTTCAGTGACCTTAGTGATCCTTATCGATATAAAATAAATCAAAGTAGAAAATAAAAAGACTTCTCGTTCTGAACACACAATTTTAATATAAAGTAATTTGGGGTTAATCGTATATAACATAAAAGAATTCTTGCTTACACAGATTATATGAATATTGAATGTTTGTATTAAAAAATAAAAATTGGTAATGATTTACAATCAAAAATTGAACACAAATACATATACTTGACATGCAGAGCGAATCGACAGATGTCGCTGCGTTGGAGTTGGAATGTCGGACGGAGAGAACCTTCGCACTTGGTTGTCGTCTCTACGAATTTAATTGTCTTACCAAAAAAAAGCTTGCGATAAAAAATCGCACTAGTACTACTAAAAAAGCAGGAAGCACTAACTACGTCTACTGATGGTAGAACAATGCAAGCAGGTAATAAAATGTTAGCTACAAGCTTGGTATTTTTTTTGTTAAACAATAATCATATAGTAAGTGTTTATAACTACTTACGATTTCTCTTGAAATGGTTACTAGATAACATACGATCAGATCTGATTGTTTCCTTATCCTCCTGGTCAAAATCGTCAGGATTTTGAATGACGAAGTGTGATCTAAAATATAGTTAAAACACGATATACGATATTGTAATAACATAAAGAGTGTAGCAATAAATCTGAATTATTTGAAATATTTAAATAAACAATTAAATTCGTTTTGTCACCAATATTGCGTTTTGTTCCTCCTGAGGTATTCGAAATGTCGATTGTCTTTACACACATGAACTTCAGAAAGGCTGGCAGATGTTTAGCAAAGCGGCGATACTCGTTGGCCCAAAATGGTGGAATTTTTGTTCGTGTTTGAAATTAAACGAACAGATGTGTTGGTGGCTTTTCGAGTTTTCTTTTCTTATTGGAAATTTTACACTTCTCCGGATTTGTCCAATGATATTAGGATCAATGTTAAAAAAGAATGATTCACCTCAATAGATTGGCTGCGGTGTTTTGCGATATTTTCCGGATTTGGAAAGAATGGACTCGCTCGATTTTGCACGTGTGTTGCGACAAATTTTCGATGATCGTAATAAAAATCGGTTTTCGTGATCATATAATGATCTTAGGTAATCTAAAAAGGCAACACTCACTCGTACTGACTTCACTAGTCATAAACTTAAAAACTTTGTCGATAAAACTTAATCGCACAATATTAAAATTAATAATTTTACTGAGCTTGAATTTTGCGTGTTTGCGTTACTACGGTCGGTTTGCAAGAGCTGAGATTTTTAGTCGAAGCGTTCGATGCAACCTTGAATGTTAGCGGTTAGCGACCTACTCTACCGACATTTTATTAAAAGATCATTGATTAAGTAAATAAGAAAGATACGTTTTAATCAATGGTTTTTATCGAGTTATTAATAAGTGTTACTAATTTAGAATAATAATTGTAGCAATTGGTTGTAAATCATAATAATAAAAAATAAAATTAGCTTTGTTATACAAAGCTGGTCGAAAAATTATACATAAATTTAATAATAAATTCATAAACCCTAGAATTAAAAATAAGTTCTCGCATTGAGATCAGGGTAACAGAATTCTGTTACAAAACGTTGAACAATGTCATGGTCATGCGCAAAATAGCATAGCAACTCATAACTATGTGAACGTCACTATTGAAACCCTATGTTTCTGCTTCAATGTTTGACATTGGCATAGCACAGCACAGGCTATGTGGCGAGCCCTTAATACTTGTAAATTTAATTTGTTCCAATTTATGAAAAGTCAGTCTTTTGTTTTTAATGATTATATTTTGTTTAATAAATTACAATATTTTGTCTACAAGTAATTACATTTATTTTTGATTTAACTTTATACAGCAGTGAAGTACAGATTAAGTAGGTGTAAGGTACAATAAGTTAATTTTTTTCGTTTCATTGAGGTTACTAATTTAAGGTAGCTTATATGAGTATTTTGACCACATAGATGAACCCAATTTACGACCCTTAATTTTGAGTTTTCGTGCAAAGCTAGTCGGAGCATTACTGAATTAAGTGCCATTATTATTCCCCGCTATATAAGTTAAAATTTGATTTTACAGTAGCAAAACATGGCAATATGTACTATATAGAGAACATTGAAGTTGCTAAACAAAAATAGATTTCACAGCTGAAATTATAGTTACATAATATAAAGAAATCACAATAGTCTCAAGAGATTGTAGTACTACATATTTTTTTCTGCCTCGACCGAATCTTCAGATAATTAATCTTTCTAGAATACAACTTCTTTATAAAAGTAGCAATTAGTGACTATCTAAGCTTTCACAATAATTAATCTTTGTTTTCAGTCATTGTATTATTCATTTGTTAAAGTTATCTTTCAGATACCTGCCACAGGATAGTAGCAGTATATACCGGGCGTTTTTTTAAAAACTACCACTAAGATTTATTCATAGATAATAAATATAGAAATTGTTACAATTTGGGGAGTTCCCAGACGACTCAAGTCAGAAAGAAGTTATAGACAGTTTTAAAAGTAAAAGTTGAATAAAAATAAAATGATCTCTTCTGCATTATTCAATTACATTGTAATTATGCATTTCATAAAGTTGCCAACCATAAGTTTTCTGAAATTAATGATCGGTTAGATTAATCTGCAGTTTTATTTTAGAAATTCCTTTCTAACACTAAATTCCTTTTAAATCTAGATATATTTTTCAGTCTCACGTTTCTTATAAATCTGACAAAATTTAAAGGATAATTAAATATGAGTAATTACTTGGAACAAAAACTTTATTTCGAAAAGATTAGCTTTTAAAATAACCGCCTGGAATTTAAATGAGAATTTAACCCAAACAGACAGTTGGTGAACTTCTATGTATACATGCTTCATTTTATTTTCATTTATAGACGCTAAAGGGGTATTAATCGAGATTTGAAATTTTTACTCAAGTGAAGTTTTGCACATTTATCCATTGAGAAGATACATTTAGGATGCCTTTGATTAATGATATTTTTAACTTGAGGGAGCGCAATCGATAATTTGAAATTAGGGTTGGAAATATTTTTTTTTATTAAGTTTGAATTTAGTTTTTCCTGTTATAAGTTTTTATTTCAAAACTTTTGTTAGGTTTATATATTTATATTTCTAATTAATCTGTTTCTGTTTCTGTTCTACATACATTGTACACATAATCACGCCATTCTCTTATAAGATAGGCAAAAGGCACTGTGCATATATTTCTGTTCTCTACAATAAATTATAGAAAAATATAAAATATTAAATAATAAAAATATGTTGTACTATTAGGTTGCCTTATTTTTTTTTTCATTTTTATTAGCTTCATAATAATTATAGGTTAGCTTTTTTAATAAAAAATGATTATTTTATTTTGCAACAGTTTTAGTTTTCGTGGTCTTTAAAATTGGGATTAGGTACTATTCGGCGCAGCCGATTCGGTGCGAGTCCGATTCGGCGCATGACGATTCGGCGCATGACTATTCGGTGCACGTCTTTTTCGGCGCCATACCACTTTCGGCGCAAGCCGTTCCGGCGCTAAACCGTTTCGGCGCAAACGCCCAAGTCATTTCGATACCAATATTTTTGGCGAAAAGCTTATTTATCCATTCCATTCCGAATATTTTTGCTTTGTTCCTCTGCGAAATCTTCACGTTCAAAAACTAACACTAACCTAACGGCAGATCCACCACTTCGCGGAAGATCCACCTCTTTGCGGAAGATTTAACTTTACGTGAAGATTAAATTGTTTTTAATTGGTTTTCTAAAGAAATATTAAAAACTAACACTAACCTAACGGCAGATCCACCTCATCGCGGAAGATTCACCTCATTGCGGAAGATTTAACTTTACAGATCCACCTCTTCGCGGAAGATCCACCTCTTTGCGGAAGATTTAACTTTACGCGGAGATTTATTAATATCAATAACAGATCTAGCACCAAATCTGCTATGAAGAAACCTCACACCGAATAAGCCTCACGCCGAATGAGCGTCGCGCCGAATGAGTTTCGCGCCGAAACAGATGTTGCCGAAAGGGCTTCGCGCCGAAAGGAATTGTGCCGAACAGGGTTGGCGTCGAAACGGCTGCGCCGAAAAAGTCGCGCCGATTCGGCTGCGCCGAAAAGTCCTATTCCCTTAAAATTGATGTATAAATAAAAATTTTAACATTATATTAATATTTTAAACAGGCCAATATTTTTTTCCTATTCTTCGACAAAGTCCTATATTTTTATGTCCAATCTAGTTAAAATAGGTTTTTGTAACACTAGTGCGAAAAAGTAGATAAGTAATTAAATAGACAAAATTTGCACAAAAAGTTGTATTTCTTTATTCTAAAAAGACTCAGAAGTTTTCAAAACAAATCAACAAAATTAATAAAATAAATATTTTACCGCTGAAGTTAAATTAATATTATTTCGTGAGTTCATTTTATACCTTGGTAAAAATATAATCAAGTTACATAATATAATTTGATCACTTACAAACACCCACAGTAGTTTCAGTATTTGTACACATTTTAAAGGAACGCCCTCAGTTCCTTTGGTAACTTTCAATAATCCGGATAGACAAATTTATGGTGCCTATATACGCAAATGTCAACTTTTGCAAGGCATTTGTAAGTTAGCTTAGATTTTTTTAAATCTCTCATTCGAACAATAATAGCAAAACCCTTACATGAAAAACTTGGAGAAAATTCTTTTTCCCTCGCTAGTTATACAAATAACAATTTTGAAATAATAGTAATTATAGTAACTTGGACAAATAAATGTCAGAATACTTTATCCTTGTTACTTAACTATATTTTTAATAACTTTTTGCCGGCTAAGCAGAGCAATTTTATCAATAACGGGCTAAATTCCATTAATTCCCATATCAGCAATAAAATATTTGCTTTACAACACCTCAAATAATCAATTTTAATTACTACAGATTTCATTTTATCCTTATTTCAAAATTTTATCATATCCCATTCGAATCTTTATCGTTTACAAAATTATTCGGCCATTAGCCCATTCATTCACATCATTTAAAATTTTTTATCACTTTTACAAATTTAACTAAATTAAATGAAATTATTTCAATATTTTAAAAGTTTCTAACTATTTGTAGACTGCGTACAAAAGCTCAAAAGTTATACAATGCGCGAAGGGCGAAATACATACATATAAATGTTACGTGAAAACATTAGCTTGGAGCGAAAATTTAAAAAATGTGAATAAAACAAGACGTAATTACTCGTTCTTGAAAATTAATATGAAAAAAATATCACTAGGCATGTAATTTAATAAAAAAAGTTATTGTTATTTATTTTATTTTGAAAGTAAACGAAAGTAAACATGCAACGAATGTTTTCTACTTGGGCTTTTTAGTGTTTGGACGTCTTTTCGTTTATGCGCCGATGACAGTATAACGTTTGACCTTTCGTATCTACTCTACATAGTTTTGTAACTATTTTATAAATAAATAAAGTAACGAATGTCACGCCATCTGTCGTGTAAATTTTAATGATAGGTGAGACGTGAAAAAGTCAGTACAGTCCGAACCACGAAAGAAGAGCTCCACGTGATTATTTTATGAACTTAGAAACGACATGACATTATATTTTCCTTATATCGTTTAACGTAAGAGGGACAAAGATGCAAAATAAAAAGTTGTCTGATCTTCAACTATTTATGTCGAATGATTGACGTCACAGTGCTCTTCTTTCGTGGTTCAGATAATATATTAATATAGGAGATAGATAGCTATCGTAATTCATTCAATGCGGCCTGAAGGCCGCATAACCACAGCCGACTAGTTAAAAATAAATAAATATAAAATTTAAATTTTCTATCACTGAAGGAATACAATAGGATGAATAAAAAGTTCCAGAAAGATTAGCGGGAGAGAAAAAGGGCAACTTTGAACATAAATTGAGGGATAACCCTCTGGAACATTCTGAAAAAGAAAATATAGGAGTGATCCTGAAAGAAAGGCGAAGGATTTGATAAAGTTTTATAAGGATCTGAAAGAAACAAATTATCGAAAAAAACAATTAATTTTGAAAATTTTAAAAACGCTGTAAAAGTGCAAGCATCAAAAATTGGAATTCAGTCGATTTTTCAGTGCCAAGAGGGAATGTTATATAAATTTATAAAATAACAAAATATATTTTTGAAAACGTGCCGAGGTGATTTGAAGAATAAGAATGAAAGTGAAGTTTAAATATGCACCGAGAAAAGTGTTTAAAGTGACATCAATGAGAAATTGAAAAAAGCAATAACTGTCAGGACGGGATTGGAAATTTGATAAAATATTCAAAGAAAATTGGAACCAGTGATATTTGTATCAGAACCGTGGACGTTTATGTAATAGAAACTGAAAGAACCTACAACGAATATAAAATTTAAAATTTATAAGTAAAATCACTTTTCTGTCATAAATAAGCATTTTAAAAAAATAACAAAAAGACCAGATCACGTTTGACAAAAAAAACAGATTGTCAATTTCTTGAACATCTTGGGCGGACATAGTGAAGTAAAAAATCATAGGCGTACATAAATTTCTTTTATAATTAAAAAAATTTTACTCCAACATTTTAAAGTAATTTCAAATTTGTACAATCAAAATTCATTCAATATTTTTATACTCTATACAGGGTGTTGAATGAGTTAGCCGTTCATAGGATATTTACATGTAAAAACTTATTTATGCAAATTCCTGCTTCCCTAATTATTTTAGAAAAAAAATGAAAGACACAAAAATCATGCAGAAAAATAAATTACAAATGATAAAAGAATTATTTTCATCTAGCTTTTACTTAAAGTGGCAAAAAATGCTTTTGAAATTGTTCAAATTTTCATTTATCAGACTAGCCATGAAAGTTTCCAAGGTAATTATTTTTGATAAGTATTAAAAAACAATTGCACTTTGTTTACAGTTTTGCACTTTATTAAATTTTAATTTCATAAAATGGAAGCAAAGTACACAATTAGTGAAAAAAATCAATTTTTAAAACTATATTACTCTGGAAACAGTATACGTATGGTACGAGATCTCTTTGCTGGTTTATACCCAGAAAGACCAATCCCTACTTATTCGACAATTAAAAATGTAATTGATAATCAAAATCAATATGGATCTGTATTTAAGCCGTCATGCCTGCAGAAATAAAAGAATAAATTTAGAAGAAATCAATATTGGTGAAGCTCCAGGTACCGATATCGAAAGAAATGTAATTGCTGCCGTAGTGAATAATCCTTGTATCAGTACAAGAACAATTGGTGCGGAGTTAAATATTCATCACACTACGGCGTTCAAAATTATAAAAAAACATAAATTTATATCTTATAAGTTCCAAAACCATCAAGAAATTTTTGAAGAGGATATGTACAAAAGAATGATTTTCTGTGAAAGCATTATCGAAAAGGCCAATTTGGATAGAAATTTTATTAAAAATATTTGTTTTACCGATGAGACAACGTTTAGTATTAACGGGGAACCAAATGTTCAAAATTATCGGTTTTGGTCCACCGAAAATCCTCATTTAATGATCAACAATCGTTCACAGTATCGCCAAACTGTAAATGTTTGGGCAGGGATATTAGGAGCAAACATCATCGGGCCATTTTTTATTGATGGAAATTTGAATGGACTAAAATATCTAGAAATGTTACAAAACGAAATTGGACCGGCAATTGATATTGTGGCAGGAGAAAATAACGTAATCTACTATCAACAAGACGGATGTCCGGCACATTATACTAGAGATGTAACCAATTATTTAAATGAATGTTATCCCAATTCTTGGATAGGACGCAATGGACCAATAAACTGGCCAGCTCGGTCACCAGACTTGGCTCCAAATGACTTTTTTTTGTGGGGTCATTTAAAATCTAAAATTTATGGTGAATGATACCAAAGATTCATTAAAAAATAAAATTGTGGAGGAGTGTGGCAATATTACCGAAAGACAACTTGCGAATGTACGATGTAACTTTTATGATAGACTTGGTTTTTGTTTAGCTGAATATGGAAACCTGTTTGAACATTTGCTGTAAATTTAATTATTTCTTAATGTTTGTAATTGTTTATTATTAATAATTTATGTAATAAATAAATTAAATTGAATTTATTTCATGGCTAGTCTGATAAATGAAAATTTGAACAATTTCAAAAGCATTTTTTGCCACTTTAAGTAAAAGCTAGATGAAAATAATTCTTTTATCATTTGTAATTTATTTTTCTGCATGATTTTTGTGTCTTTCATTTTTTTTCTAAAATAATTAGGGAAGCAGGAATTTGCATAAATAAGTTTTTACATGTAAATATCCTATGAACGGCTAACTCATTCAACACCCGGTATAGTTAATTCCGTATAAATAAATTATGTCATTCAAACGTAAAGGGCATTTTTGCTATTCAAGACAGTGCATATTTAATTGGCGCCCAACGTGGGACGATTCTACATACGTAATATTTTAATATTTAAATAAAAAATAAATTGTATGTTAACATACAAACAATTACTTGTACCATATTGTAAATTATTTTACGATTGAAAGTTGAATTATAGAAAGACTAAGTTGTTAAAAGTTACCTACTACATTTATTATAATATAAAAAAATATTGCTTTCAAATTTTTGTTATAAAAAAAAATCCTACAGGTAGGATGTGTTACTCGCCAGAATATAAAGTAAAAATATTCTTCAATGTCATATTATATATAAAAATGATTTTCACTCCATTATTTAAATGTTTTTTTTACACTTGAGTCCATAACCAACAAGCTATAAAATTGTTTGAAGCTTTGAAGTTTGATAGTTAGTGAAAGTAACATTTAATGGATGTCAATCAATGTCTATTTATATATAATATTTCGATGAAGTTATTTCAAATTTATCAATCTTAAAGTAAAATTCTTACTTTCACGGAAACACTTTCGTGCGTAAAACTTTTTCCCGATAATTGTCAGTTGTTGTGCTGGCAGTTATTAAATTATTGGTCGAATAACTTTTTAATTGGGTAATTGGGATCGTGCAGGTGTGTGATACCATATAACACAGTATGGCGTGAGATAATAAGTGTTTTTTGTTACATTTTTCCCTTATGCTTTTAATAATATTTTACTTTTTTTCTGCAATTCATCAACCAGTTCATTAAAATTGAAGGTTATTACTTAATGTTATTAAAATTTATATGAGTTGTTCTAAAACACATGAGTTGGCCAAAATTTATAAAGTTTTCCATGGGCAAATATTTCTCCCAAGCTTTTCCAATGCAGTACCGATGCAAGAGCGATTTGGAACTTTGAAAATTGGCAGTTTTTGAAACCACAAACGTAAAGAATTAATAATTAAAATTGTATATAGTATAAAGTTTTTTTTCACGAAATACAATTTTCGTTGTTTTTTTGTAGCTTAATGTTCTGAGCAATAAATTAGTCTTCGGAAGTAAGTCCAGTTTGACTTTTAAAAGGGTAAATTCGTGCTACCTCTTAAGGTTGTGGTGAACACTTTCTTTCTTATCGGAATGGAATGGATTACATTCATTTTATTAACACGAACACGGATCTACGTCATCGTGTGTCAATTTCACTTAATATTTGTTCCTGTTTGCTTTAAGGAATCGTTTAATTTTAATGCGACATAATTTCCATAAGTATTATTGTAATATAAAATAAATGTGGGTGCCGTGCAAAAATTATTTATTTTTTACCCTATTTCTAAATTACCATAATATTCTTTTATTTATGCTTTAGATCTTCAGAATATTATACGAAATGCTAATTCTATTTTTTTGTTATTTGGATAATTTTAAATGCAAATTTATCCATAAGAATAGGTTTCACTTTCTTTTCATATTAAACTTCGATTATTTAAGAACGAAGACAATTGGAAATGAAATGGATTATATTCTCACAAGCTTGTCGAAAAAATTTGCTATACTGCATTAACTACATCTTGGGCATTATCATCTAGTTAATGTAGTATAGCTGCTACATCAATTTCAACTTTTATTTCACTTTTTCCTGTTAAGGTGAGGAAAATATCAAATCTGTTTAAATCACGCTCGATAGATGTCACGCGTAACGTTTTACATTACATTTTACAAACTAGAAAGTAGTTTGAGCAATCTAATGTTTATATGACTGCATACATTATTTAAAAAGTCAAATGTATGAAATTAAACACCAAGTCAACTGAAAATTAAGTTTGCATTGCTCATGTAAACATGATTATAGTACATTACGACCAAAATTGTGACAAAATTTTGCAATTTGCATAAATATCACGTAAGTTTTCGACGGACAGTCGCACGAGTGACGGGTAAAGCGCGCACAGGCCAGTTCTATTCTGGGATTGAAGCTAGAAGGTTGAGTTTTGTGACGACTATTTCTTTCGTCTTTGAAAGCTTATTTTCGCGGCCTGAATTATTTCGTTACCAGTAAGGTTCATGCAAATGGCTCATCATAGAAGCTGTGCGTATTGTTTACGGATTTCACACAGTAGTTCTGGACTCGAAACGCGATTTTGTTTGCACATAGATGATGAAATTTGGATTTGGACGATTCTATTAGTATTCAGTTTCAAGAGGAGTGCACTGGTCGCCAATTTTGTGATAGTCGTGCGTATTTACAAGTAACCAAATTCGACAACGATTGTTAATGTTAATCTTAAATTGATGATTACTAAGCTGTGTTTTATTTACGAAAAGCATTTCTTTCCTTGCCTGAAGCTAGCTTAAAATGACGATCATATGGCAACAACAATAAAAGTAAGCTCTTGTTTATAGGAGCGTGAGGCGGTGGCGATTGTTTACGCACCGATTCAGTCAAAATTGTTATCAAAATAGCATTTCAAATGGAATAGACAAACTTACTTTATTTCAGACTTATTTCAAGAAAATGAAGCATTTTCATATTATGTAACTAGAATTTTTGTGTGTAATATTTAGTCGCCATCTACCCATTGGCATTCACTCTTAAGGGGATTACTAAACAATACTGGCGTTCCATTATAGTCTACTAAAAAGTTGAATTTTTAGAAGGTACATGTTTGAAGCGATTATTTTCCTAGTAAAGACCTATAGTCCATCTGGTTTTGGATTGCAGTAGAAGTCGCCTTGAACGGCAAGTCAGATTTACACAGGGAAACGTCAAATAATTAAAGTGTATGAGTGACAAAAAACAAATGTCACTTATTTGATACTTGAAAAAATCTAGTTAGAAGTATCTCTTTATTAAATAGCAATTTATCTAGTACACATTTTTTAAATTTGCCAGAAACTTTTAGAAAAAAATATTCGTGAGCCTCAATCGCAAATAAAACTTCGGCAGTGTGAACATTTAGAAATTTTATCCAATCACGCTCGAAGGTCACAGTTTTAGTTCAATTTAGTTCTGAATTCTTAAAACGGATAGACTATGGTGATTACTTTTTAGACCCAAATTTAAAGAAAGAATTAAGAAGGATGAAATTTAATACCGATGAAGAGCTGATAAAATATGTGCTGTGGAAAGCTATTTTGCAATGCAATCGAAACAATTTTTTTCAGTGGTTTAACAAAATTACTTCAAACAAGTACCAAGTACCTTAAGCTTCCAAAAATAAAATTTATTTCATTAAAAAATATTGATTCCTTATACCTTTGTTACCGAACTTGTTGATTTTCCCTCGTACATGAAGATTCGACTAACAAGCTGTATGTATAACTTTCATAGCTGTAGATTACGTATTAATTAAATCTCACTATTGTTTGTTCTTATGGCCAAATAGCATATGAATTTTCCGCATTAACTTTGTTTAAGTAAGGTAGAATCTCTCAATTTATTTTTAGTTATGGAAAATGACAACCAAGTAAATAAACTTTCTTAAGAAGGAAACATAACAAAATTCAAATTAATTCACCAGATTTCTGCAGCTGTGATTGTGCCCTTTTCAGATGTTTTTATATTATCTATTATGTTAATTTTTTATCGAATAATTTTCACGGGTTAATCAAATGTATTGAGGTGAATTTTCTATTCTCTTCAAATTAATTTCAATTTAACATCCAAGCTGGGATCATACCAATTTATTGAATTTGGAGACACAAATTTTATTTTTTTTACTCATACAATTTTTACATGAGACACTACGCATCTTTGATCCATTTTCGAGTTGATACGTGCGAAATAAACCTTTAACCAGTGGCGGACCTAAATGGTTTTAAATTAAAATGTTTATTTTGAAAAATAAAATGTTATAAACATTTGTTTGGGATTTCAATTGTACGGGTGGTATTTGAGAATATAGCCAAATTTTTTATGCCGAAAATGGTTGCCATTTATATGCTTGGCGTTGTTTTTAGTCTTATCTTGTGGGACACATGTCTGTACAAATTGTTCCAAAGTCAAGTAAAAACTATTATTAGAGCGTATGTCTTATTTTGTGTCTATGCGATACGATTGATAATAGCCATGGTAAACAGTTATTCAAGGAAGGAACAGTTCAGCTTTTCAAAATTTTCATATTTTTAAATTTGTGTAGTTTTTATATTTAATTATTAAATTTGAAATGAAACAAAAAGACGACAATATTATTAAAGAATATTTATATCTGAACACCAAAACTATTTTTCGGTTAGGAAAGATCAGTTCGGACTTGCCATAAAGGGCAAAAGGGCACGTGCTTTTCCCATCCAAAACCGAACGCAACAAAAAATAATTCCTTTTTGTTTAAATTATATATTTATTGAAAAAGGTTACGATCCGCCATAGTAAATGAAGTTCTAACAAACTGATGGCTGCAAGGACCGGGCGAATATTAATATTCCTTACAGACCTAGGCAACCCGGATTAAATAGAAGCACCCCATTGGCTAAATACGATTCCTGCCCCGTAGTTACTTGCTAGCATTTGCGCTTTTATTTCAAATTTTTCTTCTTATTTTAGTTTTTATTGAGTGGGAAATGTTATAATGTTATGCAAGATTTATTTAATTTAAAATAATAAAAAAGAAAATTTTATTATTAAAATCAGATAAAAATAAAATCCCAGATGTAATTAAGTCATTTTTGTGTTACCAAAAGTATTTTCTATTCTATTTTATTTTATTCCTATTCCAATGCATTCGGATGTAGTTTTCTTCTAATGCTTTCATTGTGCATTAGAAGAATGTTTGGCTGTTTAAATCGCCGCGCTTGCCATACGTGTTGGCAAGTTGCCTGTACCCTGTTTTTATTGTTATGATGGAAAATCATTAACACAGGGAGACCGCCTGCTTTACATGCTCTGCGAAGCACGGAAGACGGTCAAGAAATTTTTAGACTGTACCCGTAGTCGAACCGGGGCGTCTTGCGTTAGCAGTTGATCTAGTTAAAGTTCAGACTATGACCGTCTTCTTTTACGTAATTTTCCATAATTTTCTTAAAATCACAACTGGACCAATACAAAAATAAAGACGTAAAAAACTTTTTAGAAAACCTCCCAGCTAGTGAATAAACTGACTACTGTTTGTGGAAAGTCACACGTAAAATCAAAAAATCACAAAAAATAAATCAACCCATTAAAACCAATGATGGAAACTGAGCTCGGAATGATGAGGAAAACAGAAAGACCTATGCCGACCATCTTGCTAAAGTTTTTCAACCTCCCCCAAGAGAAATTCCGATTGTCCACCAGCTACCTGAAACCCCTTATCAAATGGATCTACCAACTCAAAAATTCAAGATAAACTAAATCAAAAGTGATATCTTCGAAAAGATTAATTCTAGGCTCGTGGCTATGACTTAATAACAGAAAAACAATTTGCAAAATCTACCAGATATTGAGTTTAAATTAATTAGAATAATTTTTAATGTTATCGTTCGACATGGCTATTTTCCAATCCAGTGGAATGTGGCACAGATGATTTTGATTCAGAATCCGGGAGAAGATCCAACTGAGATTAACTTGCATGAACAAATTCTTTATTTTCTGATTCGTAAAATTTTTATAGATTGAACATAACCTCCCATCATTTCCTTGGTGTCTAAGTTTTCATCAACTAAGGCTTAAAGAAATTATTCCAAGTATGTGTATGAGAATTGACCATGTGGTACCATTATCGACTGATCAGAAGCATTTTTACGAACTTCCACAAAACTTAAGCTTTCCATGAGCATCCAAAACTATTATTCGTCGCTAGACTCAACCAATGGTCCCAATTTGGACCGACGTTTCCAAAAATTAACGTAGCTCTACGCTAAACGTAAAATCAGGTGTGTAATTCTAATCGTCAACTTTATGCCTTATGTGCGCCTTACGTACACTTCTGATGTCTTATGTTCATTGTGAACAAGCACTAAAGCTTTCTCTAAATTAAATTAATCTGGAAGTAAATTAGTAATTAAAATACTATAAATTTATATTTTTCCTTTCTCTTTAAATTTTGTCCCCTCCTGGAAAAGGACAATAATGTTCGCATTTATTTTTAGTATTTATTATTATTTTCATCATTTAGTTGATAACTGGTTTAAAACTCGTAGGTGATATAACAAATGTTTTTGTAAAAGAATATAATGGGTAGCTTTTGCAATGCGAAGAAAAAACTTCCAACAATAAATTTAATATGACAATAATATAATGCTCATATTTGAGTTAGAAATGTAACGTTTAAAAACCTCCTACTCGTGTAAGAACATATAATCAAAGATCTAATATATTTCTGGAAATAATAAAGAATATTGCTGGTAGCTACTGCATTTATAAAAACATGCTATACAAACTATACATAAATAAATACAAGATATAATATAAACGCGTTGCTATGTAATAAAATGGCAAAAGTAATTTTTATCGCAGTAGAGAACTCTTTTCAGGCTAAGTTTTTGTTATTGTTTGTTGTTTAGTATATGGCACTTTTTCAATAAGAAAATTGCAGCTGTAAGCAATGTTCATGCATTTATTACTTACAGGCCACTGAATTCGAACAGATACACAGAAAATGTACTTTCTGCAACTTTGTACAATTTAGTACAACGCAACGTGAAGTTTAAAACAAAGGTATTATTGTTAATGCTATTACATACTTAACACTTTTTAATTTGAAAATAAATTAAAAATTGATATATACCAAGTAGTATAGAAAGGGTTTTCGGTCACCGAATGTCCAACTAATGGGCTGTGATAATTTTTTAGCCTTAAAGCGTCCCTGGGCCGCAATGAATCTATGAATCTTTTCCCGTGGTTCGGAATCAAGGTTAAGCTGTAGGTCCTCCGTATCTTTTTTTTCCCGAGGTAGGGGAATCCTCCTCCATATGACAACCGGGAATCGCTTTCAAAGTATAACTACCGTATACGTCGGATTTGTCCTTTGGGACGGATGGTGACTCTATATATCATTTCCTTTAAGAAAATTTTTTTGGCTACTTTTTTTCTTCCGAGAACATTCTTCAAAACTAACGGAATGATGGTCCACCCCTCTCGCCCTATGATATAACTTTATCGATGTAACTTTCACTGTAGGTTGATAATTTTCAGATTTATTATGTGTTAATCATATTTATTTGCAATTTGCATTGTTTTCTTCTTTGTCCCTTAAGAGATTCTTTCCACTAACTCTGCTCTATTACATTAGTTCAGTACTTCGCTACTTTATTTACTGTTTCTTGGTTGACATCGCTTCCACTTTCAATATCATCATTAATGTGTTTGCTATTCCAAGGGATCAAATGCAGGAAGTATTATTTATAGGTACTATCTCTCTCCGAATCCGGGAGGACTTTGCTATCCTTTATTAACCGTTTCAAGTGTGGTGGATTTGTGTGGTACCCATATTCCTCCATACGCTCTTGACTAATAATAAGGGTGTTCACGAGGGCTTCGTAGTTTCGTAGTTTCCATGGTATTTCGTAGTTTCCATGGTAGTTTCGTACTTGCGTATGACAGCCATGTGACATTCGTACTTTAAACAACCAATCACAATCAAGGAAGTTTCGTACTTGATTTTTATTTTAAGGTTATGATTATGAGGTGTAAACTTCATAAGCAAACTACGAAGCCCTCGTGAACACCCTTATTATTAGTCAAGAGCGTACCTATGGAGGAATATGGGTACTACCACACAAATCCACCACACTTGAAACGGTTAATAAAGAATAGCAAAGTCCTCCCGGATTCGGAGAGAGGTAGTAACTATAAATAATAGTTCCTGCATTTGATCCCTTGGAATAGCAAACACATTAATGATGATATTGAAAGTGGAAGCGATGTCAACCAAGAAACAGTAAAGAAAACTTCCTTGATTGTGACTGGTTGTTTAAAGTACGAATGTCACATGGCTGTCATACGCAAGTACGAAACTACCATGGAAACTACGAAGCCCTCGTGAACACCCTTATTGTAATTATTTCTGACCCAACGAACGTTTCACTCTATTATATTTAATTCATAATCTCCTACATCAATTAGCTCACACCCTTTTGACTACCCGATGTGTACCCTAGCAGTCTCTTCTGTCTTCTTCTTTGCGTCAATAATGTCTTCACTTTGGACTTTTTAAACTTCCTTCTGCTTCATCTCTGGTTTGTGTTTTTTTCTCTCTTCGTTGTATAATTATTTCCTATCACGATTTGGACTGAAAGCTGCTCCTTGCTACGTTTTGTGTCCTAGGTCTTTAGCTACCTGTAAATGTTGGTTTTCTTTTTCGTTCATCTTGACAGTCACGGAAATACCGCTCCTGTCTATAGCGCATCTGCTACTTGACTTACCCCTGTCACGAAATTCTTTCCTCCACTTCCCCTACAGAAAAACACCCAGGCAAATCAATGCCCGTTATCTTCTGCTAGGCTGGAGACGGTGGGTAGGGGTGCTTAACTAAGGGTTGATCACTTCAAAATATAGCATCGTGTCAACAATAAAATCCTTGTTTAATGACGTTAAAGAATGAAAATTATAGTATAGAGTTGTTAGCTTCAAGGTAACAACTGATACAAACTGACATGTTGATATAAAAACTAATCGGGCATCCGAAAATAGCAGGTGTCGAATTATCAATGGAATAAAATAAAAGCTAACACCAGACGTATGCTGATTTCCCATAAAATCCGAATTTAATCATTACAAAACCAATTGCATTAAAACTTGGGCAACCACCTCTCAAAATAAAACGTGGCTACTATCTTTGCGTTCCCAACGCAAATTCGTAGCCTTGAGATGCGACACGACATTTCAAAAAATAATCTCGGATGTAACACCGATATCCCTAAATGCATGCAAATTTACACATGGAATACTTCTAAAGGCACTCGTGCGGATCGACGACTATATCAGATCGGAACTCCCTAAACCTATCGTGGTACACACCAATAATTTCCTTTACCGTAGCGTTAGTAAAAA
Organism: Podabrus alpinus; assembly: GCA_932274525.1. Taxonomy (NCBI): domain Eukaryota; kingdom Metazoa; phylum Arthropoda; class Insecta; order Coleoptera; family Cantharidae; genus Podabrus; species Podabrus alpinus. Next base: position 56,424,213 of record OW026457.1, on the reverse strand, counting down.
AAACTAATGTCCAGGGGAAGTCGTAGGTAACGAAAGTTTTGTTATAATCGTTATAATAATAAAAAAATAAAGTTTCGTTAAAAATTCGTTATATTCCGTTATAATCCTGCTGCCCACCCAATGTCCCTCACTTCCGCAATCGCCGCCGAGTGGAGGTTCTCGACAGTTTTTGGCTAAGTTCCCTTCTTGGAAACAGTTCCATCACTTACCGTTTCTGTCTTTTGTAACTGCCTTAGTACATATTCCATCATCATGATCTGCAGCTCAACACCTGTAACACCGGTAGCAAAGCCTCACTCTGCATGCGTTTGTGGGGTCTATCCTAATCTTGGGGGGCCTCCATAAGAGCGCGATTCCTTTTTCAATAAATTATTATGTTTGCCGTTTTTGTATTTCCGAATGTCTCCCTGAAGAACACTACAATGAGCTGTCCCTCGGCACAGGCAATCTCGATTTCCAATCTTCCGATTCCTAATAACTACTTCTTCGAATAAGTCGTCAATATTCTGAGTTTGGACCATCAGGAGCTTTGTCGTGGTTCTGACATTGTTTCGTTCTAGCTTTTCCTCAAGCTTTGTATGTAATTCTTCATTTTCTTTTTCTAATTCTAGTACATCCACAGTGCGTGCCATTTTTATTCTGCTAATGTTTCCTCTAGATGCCTCGTCAATTGATGTAATCTTCTTAAGGGCGCGGGTGTGGGAGGTCCCCCGACACTTTAGAATCAGTGCGAGTGGCCTTCCTCTCCTTAGCCTGATTTACTTCTTTCTTTCCTTCGGTCATTTTTGCTTTCTTTTGTCCTATTTTACTCGCTCTTATCGCCCTGGTCTTTAGTCCTTGTACCATCCAGAGGTTTCCTTAGTGTCCTTCCGACGTGATTTTTTCAATGTGGATTACTTTATTTTTTGATATCTCCTTAATATTCCTAATTGATCTTGAACTCTTCTTCCTTATTGGACTTGCTTTGTGTGGGGCCTCATCTTCCAACCTGGTTATACTGGTGGATTGGTAGATCACCACCAGCTTGTTTACTTTCCCTTCTGTTCTATTAGCTAGTTGTTGGAGTTCTGTGACAATTCCTCCAGATCTCCCCATCTGCGTCATCAGACCTTAGAGCTGAAGTCCCTCGTATCTATCATACAATTTCATCACGCAATTGGTACAAATTGAAACGTCCAAAACCTTCTTGCAACAGTATAAAAATCGAAAATTATATTTAATATTGAAATGCATAAAATATGTCGACCTTGTTTAAGATAGTCTGTTTGATGCTGGATATAATATATTATTAATATAATTTAATGTAGCACCCACTTATCTTCAAGAATAAAATATTTATAGCTTGTTAGGTAAAGTGGTAAAGCTTAAAAAGAAAATCTTGTAAGAGATAGGTACGTATTAGTAATAACCTTCGAGAAGTAAAATTTTCATGATAGCCAAGATTGAAATTTAATATTTTAAAAATATGGAATAAAATTCACAAATATATTTGCACGTGTACGTGAGTACTCGCTTGTTAAGTTCTCTATTCTCCCATTATATCTGCGCCTATGAGGTTCATTATATTTTTAACATTTTAACCTTTGTAACAAAGAAAGTTCTACCTTAATTAAGAAAGCCACTAAACTGAGATATCAAATACGGTGTTACTGCATAGTTAAATATGTACCGCTTCGGAAATAGCATTGCAAGTTAATTTTGTCCCTATTTAAATTAAATTGCCAAATTATTATTGCGTTAAAGTTTCCAATAATCAGAATTATATTAGAAACTATCTAAACTATTTGTGTTGTCTTAATGTTTATAAATTACCTTTCCAAATTAATGTAAAATGTTTACGTAGAAATAATAATTTATTATAGATTTATAAGGAAACATACCAAATTAAATATATTGTCATGTTCTGATTACCAGAGATGAGGGGTATGACGTAATTGGGTCAATCTATTAAAGCACTCATGACTTTAATTAATTAAATATAAGACCATAACAGGTAATTATTAGATTGTATCTGGATCTTCTCTGGTTGAAGAATTGTTTAACTGCTTTTGCCTCAGGTATCTGGAATATGCAAACGTCCATGAATCTAAAAATATAATAAAAAAAAGTGAAGGATAAAATATTGGTGTTTGTTTTTGTTAAGGAAATTATGAGAAACAAATTAAATTTATTTAGTTTATTTGTTAAATTAGGATTTTACGTTAAATTTGATAAAAGTGACAATTCGTGATATTCGTGGATGCGCGAGTTGGAGAAACAATTTAGTGGGGTTTTAAAATGATAAGGGAGCAAGTGAGGATTCTCAAGTGAGCCGTCGGAGAGTCAAGACGTGCGGTTTGAGTTTGAAAATTAGATTTTGGATTTTGGGTTTTGAGTTAGCCGTCATCTAGAAAAGACGGATTATTGATGTTAGAAGAGATATTTAGTAAGTGATTCGTTTGGATTTGGATACCGTTTTGATATTGTTTGGAAAAGTAAATTTGAATTCAGTCAAAAGTGGATATTGCGTTTGATTTACAAATTTATGGAAGTTTTGGGACCGCTGATGTTAAATTTTTTATGGTTATGTTTTATGGTTTTGTAATGGTAAAATATTGAAGGAAAATTGGTTTGATTACTTACCTTTGATTGATTATACGATTTGGAGGAAGAAAAGTATCCACTGGTCGTTTCTACCTGGTTTTTTTGGTTCAAGATTCGAAGCTGATTCCAATTTTAGTCTCCTATGCTTGATTACTACGACATCATATCGGCCGCATCGGTAAATTCCGGAAAAACATTCATAGTTCGGTAAGAGTTTATGTGTCGCACTGATTATTTTAATTAAATAGACAAAACGTTTAAATTCGGGCGCGTAAATTAAATTTGGGGATTTGTTGCTAATGCTTTATTTTGTTAAATTTAATTTGTTTAGGTTTAATGAAACTAATATTTTGTCTTAATAAAAATTTTATTGTGTATAATAAATAGCATTGTATTTGGTTCTAATAACATTTGCGTTTAATTTAATTTATCCATAGCAGTAGTAGAGCAAAGAAAAAGCAGATACAAATTTCAATTTGGTTTAGTTATCTTTATAAGAAAGATCACTAGTTTAAGGTGACGTATATGAGTGTTTTAATTAATCTGGATGGACCCAAGTTACGACCCATACTATCGAGTCTTTCATGCATAGCTAGTCGGAGCATAATTGAATTAAGTGCCATTAATATTCCCCGCTATATAAGTCAAAATTAAATCTGTACAGTAGCAATACATGGCAATATGTACTTACATACAAACTAAATAAATTAACTACTAACGACTATATAATATAGCAATAAATATTATTTCTCTATTCAATGTCTATTATAATTAGTAAAAAAAAAATTTAAGCGGCTAGGAAAACAAATTTTGTGTTTTTATCAAGTTTTTTACCCAATACAACGTAGGTAAATTAAAGCGAACAACAAAAAAGAGCACAGTCGTAACATTAGACTGTAAACTTCCTTAGTGAACAACCTAATTCTTTTTAAAGCTCTTCTGGAAAAGAAAACTGAAATTTAACGAAGTGAAATAAAGTCAGTTACATTACGGCACAGTCAGGTTCGTAGCGAAATATTTTGGGGATACGTTCAAACTAGCTGATTGACATCTTATAATGATAGAATAATGACATAACGCTGTTTTTAATTGCATTTATCGTAACTCGCATTTATATATTGAGATGATATTTTCTATTACAAACAAAGTGTAACCAAATTTGCAGAAAATACTCTGCTTTTCTTATTTTAATATTTTTGTAGATTTAATTTTTAAATTACTAGTTTGAATTTGTGTCTTTTATAATCCCATCCTCGTCGCCACTAAAATATCTTGTGATATTCCATAAAAATTACTTTTGTTTTAATTCAAGATTCTTTGTTTGCTTCAATTCAAAACTTTATTTATTTTATGGTCAAATGAACTGTGCTATACTTTTATATTAAACTTTTAACATCTTTTATATTCGACATGTACGACCTGCCCGCATTTTAAATTTAATCCTTTAAATTTGCATAAATTTTAATGCTGTAACGTTTTTCACCAGTCCTAACTACACAGCGACATTTAAAATACAACATTTTAAGTTATTACCTGAGTTAATATTTTGGAATATGACAGGAAGACCATTCAGTCTCTGTGTATTTCAAGATTTTCACAATACAGTGTTACTAAAATTTTCCTATACTATTTACAAATCAATTTTAAATATCATAAGTAGTATAATTTCCTAAAACCAATTCTACTGGCAATATTTTTACTATTTTTGGTGTAATTATGGATTACACACAATTAACGAGACCACAAGAAGGACGCAATGAGGCCATCTACATATTTAATAAGCTAGATCAAAATTTCAGCTATGTTCATTAAAAAGTTGTTATTTGAAAAATTGTGTTCAGGAAAAACCTTAAACCTTAAGAAAGTCCAGGCGGCCGATAGGCCGCCTTACCTTTTAGTATTGTATTATTATCAAACGTCGTTTTTACATATTTAATATCATATTTCTATAAATTTCGCTTTTTTCGTAACTTCTCTCCTTTCTCGCCCATGACTCGCCCACCCACAAATCACTAACTTCCGTTGGTTATTTATGAACTTCAAAAATTTATAACTCAAAAACCATGGAACATTGGCACAAATCCAAAGACCGTCATAATTTGATTGGCTTTTAGAATCACCGAAAAAAATTGGGAACGTGATTGCCGATATGTTATGTGTGGCGTCCCCTTGTAAGTTATTAACTTTTATTTGGCAGTAGTAGATGGTACGGCGATATTCCGGCCGTACTCTTCAAAGAAATACTTCTAATCCTGCTCTGTCCACATAGGATTAAATAAATGTCGTTTTAAGGTTTCTTATGAATTAAAATTTCTTTTTACATATAGCTGACTTATGTTAATTAAGTTTTATTTAAATTTTCTAGTTTTTCAGTACATGCTTTTGTTTGTCCTCCCTGAATCTAAATCATTTCTTTGCCCATTTCGATTTAGATTGTTTTCATTTTCCATTCAAAAATTTTCCACCAGAATATTTTCATATTCTTGTAACGAATTATTCATTAAAAGAAAACGAGAAATTGCTTCGAGGTTGCAGAGAATCCGAGTAAGCTGTAATTTGAGCCCCCTCCCCTATGCGAATTTTCACATATAACTCTGTTAATGTTATTTAATAGAAAATTATATAAAAATTGAAAAGTAAAAAATTCTCTACAAAATATGTATTGAAAATTTTCTTACTAATTAATCCAGAAAAAAAGCCGAAAATGGTTTGAGTTTACAAAAATTCCGGGCAAGCTGAAATGTGGCAGACATAATATATTTAAGTGTCCTAATGAACCTCTCACACTTTCTTTAAAATCCCCTGTAGGCTTCTTCTCCAATTTGGAATTTTAGCCTCCCAAAATGAAATTTTAATTTCTTAATTTTATTTTTACGGAAAATTCTTATCGGGCCAAAATTGAAGAGTATAAATCTCTATAAATTTAATTTTTCAAAATTTTCCTACGTCATACTATTATTGAAATATTAATCAATCCAATTAAGGCGAAATGCTCTTGTTATTGTGTAAAAAATTAAAATTGCAATTAAGTTTTTCAATAAATTCTGAAATAACTATTTTGAAAAATCACGTTGGAGGAAATAAAATCCCCAATTAGGGCGAAGCCGTTAGGAGACTTATGGGGTTCACAAAATAAACATGTCTGCCAAATTTAAGCTTACCCGGATTTTTTGCAAGCAAGATTTTTTGCCCTCTTGATATTCGTTTTCCTGATTATTTTATTTTCTGATAGCCAATTTTTTTGTTTAGACGAAATTTTTCTATTTCTTTGTTCTACATTTTCGTATAATGAAACTCAATTGTTTAACATTTCTGATTTCCCTTTTAATCGTTTGACGAATTTTCCGTTTAAGCTGATTATATGTTTTCTAAATTACCACTTTTTCTTGATTTTCATTTCATTTGTTTTCAATTATTGTGTAGCGTTTATTTCAACATTTTTCTTCTTCAGTTAAGTTTTCCTGAAAACACTTCTTCAACACATTTTTAATTTACACTGCTGTTTTCTAATGTATTTTCGTCTTTTATAAGAAATTCCCCTTCCTCTAAATATTTTTCTTTTTCTTACAATGTTATATCCATTTAGAATTTAGCTTTTTATTTTTTTTATAAATTTTATAAGTTATTCTTCTTCTCTATTATTAATTCTTTTATTTCTAATTTTTCTTGTACTTGTTTTATTTTCTTTTACTTGTTTAAAAATATTATTGAATACAATAACTCTTTTGGCCGTGTACGCCATTGTATTAGTCGATATTGATTTTCTAAATTCTTATACATCTTCTACCATTCTTCTTCGCTTTTCTATATACTTATTTATACTGTTTTTCTGGCTTACCGAATTTGTTCCATTATTTATTACTTTGTTTCTTCCATTCAGAACTAAATCTTCTTTTATTAGACTTATCGCGCCTTCTTTAACCTCTTACATCTCTTACCGATATTCTATTTTTATTTCTTTCCCTCTTCTTTCAATATCAAATATAAACTCTTTTATTCAGTCATAATTTTCTTATTGAATTTTTCATTCGTTCAAAAACAAAGAGTCGAAAAGACTTTTTATTAGTTTTTTATTAACTATTATTAGTATTTTATTAACAATTTATTAGTTTTTCAAAATTACCTTATCAAAACTGGACTTCGAACAGGCTCAATGATATAACAATGTATCATACATTCTCTTTTAGTAAAATGGATTAGCCCTCGCTGATTGATTTGAAAGTTATATACATTTGCAGCATTAAAACTAATAAATAATTCCTTTTCCAAAATTACCTTATCAAAACTTGACTTCCATCAGGATTGAGTTTGAATTTCCCCTAAACGTTAATGTTTAGCGTGCTCTTCTAGGTCATTAAATTAGTAATAGTTTTGTTTGCAAAATTTATAACTAAATTTATATTTAATTTGTTTGAAAATGTAGGTTTATTAAATGTAAACTTTATACTTGCATAGTGTGGAAGTTCAAATTGACAAATTCAATTTTTGCAAAAATCGTCGGGCACATCAATTTTCACTTTTGACATTGTTTTATCCCAATACCGGTATTGATATCTTATTAAAACGAGATTTATTTTTCATTTTGTTCTTACAGTAGTAATGCATTTTTTACTATAATACTACTACATTTTTAAGAAAACATAAATAATAAACCTTAAAGTTGAAAAAAAGCCTGCAAAGAGAAAATTGAGTTTTCTATACAAAATTCGTTAACTTAATATATCATCACTTAAAAAACTGTCAATGTCGTTATTGAGTCGAAATAGAACTAAAAACACAAATTGATGTGTCAGAGAATTTTTACGAAATCTCATTTTCTGATTAATTAATGAATTTTGGCCCTATAAGTTCCGTTAACAAAAAATCGTATCTTGACAATGTAATTCGTTTTAAAAAAATTTCCATATTTAAAATAAACACCAGCTTACCGGTATGTCAACACTATGATAAATTTATAATTTTAATTGATGTTACTACGTAAGATGTTGGCTAATTGAATTTATTAATTAAAGCTTCACCAAACGCATGACGTTTTAGTGTTTAATCTATACGGATTATCAGTATTAACTGTTTAATAATTACATAAACTTCCACCGTTTTCAAATTTAATTAATCCTTTGAGTACACCTTACCCATGAAAGTGTTTTTCCAAAAATAATTAAATCAATTTGTACTTAATTCAAGTGTGTTGATATCATCGAATAACATAATGCGCGATCAAATTCAAGAACCAATGCCAAGGATATTGTACGGAAAATTTATTTTTATTTACACAATTTATTGTCAAGAAAGTACTTTCTTGTATTATTTGTTCTACAAATGGGTATAAATTCTTGCATTTGTTATTCAAATCCACATCAAAAGGAGAAGGTGCTGGGATCAACTTGGCAAATCCCTTGAGTGGATGTTTCGTCCGTAGGTCAAAGTTGTAAATATTTGAAGTTATTTGCTGAATTAATTTTTCACATTTAAGCCTATTACTTTAAATTACATTTTTTTACAAATAACAATTTAATTTTAATTATTTTGAAAAGTACACTGTAAAGTTTTGACAGGAAATAATTATGGGAAATTAAGATTGGTTTGTAATGGAAGATAATTAAAATACAGAACTTCATAAAATTTAGTAATTAAAATTATTCAATTTTCTGCTAAATGAGGAAATAATTAAGATATTTTAAAAATGAATGGAAAACTTCAGCAAATATTTTAGTTGTTGGAAAATTACCTGGAATTTCGAAGTTCTAATTTTGACAATTTCGTTCATAATATTTCAACCAATAGGATGTTACAATCTCATCAATTTGAACCAATCATAATCTACTTCCTTTGACAATACAGACCACGGTGGTGTATTGTCGCGGCAATACGACCACCGTGGTCTGTATTGTCAAGTAACGATGGAAACTACGTAAACGCATACTATAAATTTTTTGTTGTCAGAAAAAATTGAAATTTTATTTACGAAATTGTCAAACGAATTCCACACGATACTATAAAATTGTCGGTTAATTTTTAAACCATGGAATCTTCGTGTTTGTCGCCCTTAAAATCACCATTCGTGCTAAAGCACTCATGATGATTTTAAGGGCGACAAACACTCAGTTCCAGTTTCAAAAATTATTGCCGACAATTTGATAGTCTCTTGTGGTATTATATATGAAAATTTTTGAAAAAAAGTTGTGCAGGTGGATTCCTTTAACCAGAAAACAAAATTATCATAAAACGAAAAAAACATTTGTAAATGCAATAATTATTAAAGTTAACAGCAATTTTCATTCCTTTTTCAAAAGTACTCTCTTAATTTCTTCAACCTTTATTCGATTATTTAAATCTTGGCACGATAACCGCAAAACTAAGTAAATTATCCTTTTTATTTTTATGGTAACAATTGTGTTAATTATTGTTGATTGCATTGGTAACTTTCTTAAAGTTACCAATGCAGTAATTTCATGCTAATATGCGCAACGCAAGTAATTTAGTGCAGACTATAGGGATTTGGGGTTCGGACCTTAGAAACATAACATTGACCCCCCCCCCCCCCCCGTTGCGCCTAAATTATTTGTACCGTAGCTCCGATTCCACGTTTAATTGTAAGTTTATGTTTAACTTTAGTCACTATAAGTAACACCAATCAGATGGATGGATTAGATTTATCTCATGTAATGAGGAGTGACAACAAAGCGGCTGTAAATATGGCAGGTGAAGGAAGACTTCACCTTCACTTTATATGAATAGATCGAGAATATGACGATTAGAGGAAAATGGAAGTGGTGGATCAAAAATCAAGATTTCGAACAGTGAATCCTAAGGAAAACCGGTGAATAGGGCAAAACCCCACAAAAAGTTATAGAATGAAATACAGCAAGAAGTACTAAAGAAACCGATCGACCTCAACAAAAGCATTTTGAAAGTTCTCAAATAGGAACGGTAAAGTTCAGCCAGGAATATAATAATATTTATTATATTGCATTGTAATTTTACAAGATCGACATTCGATCCGTTCTTTAAATATTTATATCATAAAAAAGTTTTTTAAGAATTGGATTGAGCCTCCAATGATATATTTTAAATTTGAATTTTACATATTCCGGGTCTGGAATTTTCTCAATTTCGGGAATATTGACCAATTCCCTGAAAAGATGGATTCTGGTAAACTTTTTGTGTTTTTTTTAATTCGAAAACATTCAATAGTTTAGTTTTGCAAGTTTCGATTTTAAAATTAGAAAGATCCGTAATTGAACCCAGGTTATAATTATATAATATTTCTCCTATATAAAACCCGTCTTACACCATCAATAATTACGACTGTAATTATGATCATAATCTGCGTAGAGCACTATGCGCAATGTGCAAATTACTGAACTCGTCTCTGCGCAGATTATGACCATATAATTATGGTCATAATCTGCAATAATTTGTTTGTTACGGCGATGCCGTATATTTTAGGCTAGCGTAACTTTTCCATTTCAATAATTATAAGTAAAAATCGGAAATCCCAAAGTTTCATAAAAATAATCTAAATTTTTAATGAAAATAATTTCGATTCAACGGGTTCCGATTGTAAAGGATAATATTTGAATATTATGCCAATCGACATTCTTTATTAAAAGATAACTACAAATTATTACATTGAAGAACAAATGTACAAAGATATACAGCGCACCTGTGCTGAAATGAAATACGCAGTCCGCTTACCGCGAGAAACTTATTATCAACAAAATTATATTTTCGAGGTGATAAAATCCTCTTATGACTAGGTTCTATTGAAACTGAGTTAATTTGTAGAGAGTTACTTTGTAATAATGTCGTATTCAAATGAGTACCGCGCTAAGAAACAAAGGAACTGTTTAATATGCATTTTTGTAAATAAAACTCATATAGAGATAACAAATTAATTCCTACCCAAATGATCTCATCAAGGGAAAGAAATTTGAAAGGAGGGATGAGAAAATGAGACAGTCTCTCAAAATCAACCAGCAAAATAACTTCTACCTAAAAACTTATCTATTATCTACCAAAGTGTAATATTTTGTTATCTTCCGATCCGGAATAATACCATCATCAAATAATTTATTACGGTCGTATCGAGAAATGATCATCTATCAACCACCTAAATTAGTGACAACAAAAACGTGGACATCCGTTTAATTAAATTCCGAACAATTTTAAATAAAAAAATGTCGACACAAGTAACGGAGATTCTACCGAAATAATCATCAAATAATATTAATATTAAATCGGTGAACCAACAAATACATTTAATTCGGTGTAACGATCGAGTACAATTTAACTTAAAACGTACTACGAAAGTGAATCGAATCAAAATTGCCATCAATGATCAATCTGATCATAGTTCAAGCTAAGCGAGAAAAGTAGTCAAGTGCCCAGAATAAAATAAACATTCCGTCGAATTAAAATTATATAAGAAATAATCTATAAACATTTAAGAATTTTATTTCCAACGAATACCAAATAGAAACAACGTGAGTGAATCCTAAATTTTGTGCAACACGCGATTAAAAACACGATGTGAAGTTTTAATTTAATAAAACAAGTTAATCGGCGACGTGTTACTACAATCAACAAGAAGGTCAACACAGCGTTTAATTCTTTCTAACGGCGAAGCAAATCTTGAGACAATCACATCTTTAAAGTACTCCAATCAACTAATTTGTGGATTACGTCGCATCTCAAGGTAGAAATTTGGTCTAACCAAAATCATTGTATCTATTCTTGAATTTTCTGTAACTAATTTGTCAATTTTCTTCCTTGTACAATATTTTAACTCAAATATTGAGTCGTATGGAAATTATTGCGTAAGTTAATGCGAATAATCTGTCTTGCTTCATTGAATTTTGACTATTAACTATTAAAAATCCACATTCGCATAAACTTATTAGAATTTCCTAATTTAAACACTAACAACCTTAACAATTAATTTCTTAAACATTAAGTGTCTTTATTTTGTGTATTTATGTGAACTAATGTATATTTGACTGCGATATTTATGAAATAATATATGTATATTCGACAAATTGATTTTTTTCTTACGAATTTAAAAACATATAAGCAAATTTCTAAAAAAGTACCACACCTGAGATAAGAGTAAGAAGTACGGAAGTTTACCTGTCCAACTGAGCAAAGCCACGGAGCTAATTTCGTCTATGACATAAAATACCTTAATCTATCTGTTATAGGCTTAACAAATGGCGACCAACTTCAGGCTAGAGATTTGGGGACAAATCTGAAAAATTAGAATTTGCTTATAGTTTTTGTAAAATTCTAGAAAAAATTCAGGTGGTAAGAAAAAATTGTGTTAGAATTAAAGGTAAAAATTGTAAAGAAAGAATTCAACGTACGTACATCAAGCGAAAATTACGTGTCTACACAAAATCAGTTTTAAATTATCTAAAAAACGGTCCAAAACAACAAAAGTAAAAGAAGATAAAATATCGCGGTCAAAATCGGCTTTAAAATATCTAAAAAAACAATTTATTTAATCGAGTAAAAATGAATTTTGAATATTTATCGAACAGCGAACTCAAATTTGAAATTTTCGAGCCAAGAATTACAAAATTGGCAAATATGCAATTATTAATTCAATCATTAGTACAATACATTGAATTTAATATCTTACCGTTTACACGGGACGTGAAATCGGAAGATTTGAAGAAGACGCTTTACAATTTGGCGGAAATAATACAAAATAAATTATCTAAAGGAAACGTAGACGAAAATGAACTATTTATGTCGGCTTATGACCTATTTCAAGGTGATGGTGTTAAATTTTGTCGAGGCGCTAAACAGAAAAGTAAGAATTGGAAAGAAGTTGTTAAATTATTTAAAAACGAATTTCTACCGCTAGATTATGAGTATCGATTATCGAAACAAATCCAAAATCGGGTCCAAGGCGCGAACGAGAATGACCTATCTTTTATCAATAAAATCGAGTCATTGAATCGGAAATTTTAGAAATCAATCGATGAAAAACAAATCGTAAAACAAATAATGCGAAATGTAAACTCTCTCTTTGCTAATCGCATTCTCTTACAAGAAAATGATAATATAAATGAATTCAAATTAAAATGCGGAAAGATAAAAGCGTTGCAAAATCAAACGATGGAATATCCAATAATACCTAAAATTCAATTACATTCGACACCGCGACGGATGTTTCTAGTAAAAGTAAACAATTTTATAGCGAATGCACGAATTTTACCTGCGACTTCAAATACGCGTAGAGCAATAATCACCCCGAATATGGTGAATAATTGCGGTGTCGGCGAAACCCATTAAATTAATCAATATCGGTCCCGAGCATGACCAAAAACTGTCTCTACCAATCAATCGCATTGATGGTATTGGCCCAATCACGGCCTAAAACTGACCTATCGATCCAGTATCGATTATTACCTTACCTTTATTAATTTATTCTAGTTCTCAATTATTTTTAACTGTAAATATCTAGTATAAGTGGTCCTTAGCACAAGACCAGACAAAAAAGGCTCTACCCAAACTAACTTAAGAATTTTTGATTTCCTAATATTTCATTAAGCTTTCTCAATTATTTTTAACTGTAAATATCTAGTATAAGTGGTCCTTAGCACAAGACCAGACAAAAAAGGCTCTACCCAAACTAACTTAAGAATTTTTGATTTCCTAATATTTAATTATGCTTTCTCAATTATTTTTAACTGTAAACATTTATTATAAGTGGTCCTTAGCACAAGACCAGACAAAAAAGGCTCTACCCAAACTAACTTAAGAATTTTTGATTTCCTAATATTTCATTAAGCTTTCTCAATTATTTTTAACTGTAAATATCTAGTATAAGTGGTCCTTAGCACAAGACCAGACAAAAAAGGCTCTACCCAAACTAACTTAAGAATTTTTGATTTCCTAATATTTAATTATGCTTTCTCAATTATTTTTAACTGTAAACATTTATTATAAGTGGTCCTTAGCACAAGACCAGACAAAAAAGGCTCTACCCAAACTAACTTAAGAATTTTTGATTTCCTAATATTTCATTAAGCTTTCTCAATTATTTTTAACTGTAAATATCTAGTATAAGTGGTCCTTAGCACAAGACCAGACAAAAAAGGCTCTACCCAAACTAACTTAAGAATTTTTGATTTCCTAATATTTAATTATGCTTTCTCAATTATTTTTAACTGTAAATATTTATTATAAGTGGTCCTTAGCACAAGACCAGACAAAAAAGGATCTACCCAAACTAACTTAAGAATTTTTGATTTCCTAATATTTAAGTATGCTTTCTCAATTATTTTTAACTGTAAACATTTATTATAAGTGGTCCTTAGCACAAGACCAGACAAAAAAAAAGGCTCTACCCAAACTAACTTAAGAATTTTTGATTTCCTAATATTTAATTATGCTTTCTCAATTATTTTTAACTGTAAATATTTATTATAAGTGGTCCTTAGCACAAGACCAGACAAAAAAGGCTCTACCCAAACTAACTTAAGAATTTTTGATTTCCTAATATTTAATTATGCTTTCTCAATTGTTTTTAACTGTAAACATTTATTATAATTGGTCCTTAGCACAAGACCAATAATCAAAAAAGGCTCTACCCAATTTAACTTAATAATTTTTATTTTTTTATCACTTATTTTAATCTAAAATCTAAAGGTAACTGTTCCTATTAATTATTATTGGTCCTTAGCAGAGACCAGCTATCAAAAAAGGCCCTACCCAAATAACATTAATCATTTGTAAATTTTCTAATTAACTTATTCCAATTTTACAATTAAATTTACGTGTTAATATTAATTATTATAGGTCCTTAGCAGAGACCAGACGAAAAGGCTCTACCCAAATTACCTGAATAACATTAAACCCCAATTAATTTATGTAATCCCCAAAAATTAACTCGAGTAATTACAAGTAATAACTAATGGTCATTAGCATCGACCAGACAAAAAGGCCGTACCCTACTTCAAATAATAAAGATCAGATAACTAACCCGAAGAAACAAATTAAATTTTTTTACTTTTGAGAATCAATACCAATTATTGATTAATTTTTTAAATTTTATTGAATCAATACCTTGAATTAAATTTTTTACTTTTGAGAATCAATACCTTGAATTAAATTTTTTTTTTACTTTTGAGAATCAATACCAATTATTGATTAATTTTTTAAATTTCATTGAATCAATACCTTGAATTAAATTTTTTTTTTGCTTTTGAGAATCAATACCAATTATTGATTAATTTTTTAAATTTCATTGAATCAATACCTTGAATTAAATTTTTTACTTTTGAGAATCAATACCAATTATTGATTAATTTTTTAAATTTCATTGAATCAATACCTTGAATTAAATTTTTTACTTTTGAGAATCAATACCAATTATTGATTAATTTTTTAAATTTTATTGAATCAATACCTTGAATTAAATTTTTTACTTTTGAGAATCAATACCTTGAATTAAATTTTTTTTACTTTTGAGAATCAATACCAATTATTGATTAATTTTTTAAATTTTATTGAATCAATACCTTGAATTAAATTTTTTACTTTTGAGAATCAATACCTTGAATTAAATTTTTTACTTTTGAGAATCAATACCTTGAATTAAATTTTTTACTTTTGAGAATCAATACCTTGAATTAAATTTTTTTTTTACTTTTGAGAATCAATACCAATTATTGATTAATTTTTTTAAATTTTATTGAATCAATACCTTGAATTAAATTTTTTACTTTTGAGAATCAATACCTTGAATTAAATTTTTTACTTTTGAGAATCAATACCTTGAATTAAATTTTTTTTACTTTTGAGAATCAATACCAATTATTGATTAATTTTTTAAATTTCATTGAATCAATACCTTGAATTAAATTTTTTTTTTTTTTGCTTTTGAGAATCAATACCAATTATTGATTAATTTTTTAAATTTCATTGAATCAATACCTTGAATTAAATTTTTTACTTTTGAGAATCAATACCAATTATTGATTAACTTTTTAAATTTTTGTTGAATCGATACCTTGAATTAAATTTTCGTTTTTGAGAATCAAAACTCATTATTGATTAACTTTTTAAATTTTTATTGAATCGATACCTTGCATTAAATTTTCGTTTTTGAGAATCAAATCTCATTATTGATTAACTTTTTAAATTTTTATTGAATTGATACCTTGAATTAAAATTTTCGTTTTTGAGAATCAAATCTCATTATTGATTAACTTTTTAAATTTTTATTGAATCGATACCTTGAATTCAATTTTCAATTTTGAGAATCAATACACATTATGGATTAATTTTTTTAAATTTTATTGAATCGATATCTTGACTGAGATTAACTATTTTTGAAGCACGATACCAATTATTGATTAATTTCAGAATTTTTTGAATTAACACCCTGACGTAATTTATTTGTCCTTACAAAAGGATATCCATTAGCGATTCATCCTGAACGTCTTTACGTATTACACACATAGTAAGGCAATACAATTAACCATTTGAGAATTTTGGTTATAAATAAACCCGTCCCGTCCTACGATAACGATATTTTAAAGAGATTACATCCCCTTTATCTATCCCGATTCAAGACACTAAGCAACAATGGTCCTGGGTAAAGACCATATAAACTACAGCCATGAGATTGATTATCTTTATGATCAATCAATAATCATCTTTATGATTAAATTTTTTATTTTTATTATCGATCAATAATCATCTTTATGATTAATTTTTTTGCTTTTTAAATTCTGAGTATAAGGTCCTGGGTAAAGACCATATAAACTGCAGCCATGAGATTGATTATCTTTATGATCAATCAATAATCATCTTTATGATTAATTTTTTATTTTAATTATCGATCAATAATAATCTTTATGATTAATTTTTTTGTTTTTTTTAAATTCTGAGTATAAGGTCCTGGGTAAAGACCATATAAACTGCAGCCATGAGATAGATTATCTTTATGATCAATCAATAATCATCTTTATGATTAATTTTTTTATTTTTATTATCGATCAAAAATCATCTTTATGATTAATTCTTTTTGTTTTTTAAATTCTGAGTATAAGGTCCTGAGCAAATATGACCATAAAACTGCATCAAAGCCAACGATTATCTGTATAACCAAAGAAAGGTTATGTTTTTAATAATCAGAAACAAAATTATGTAAATAATCATTAATTTCTAAATTTTTTGGTAATTAAATTTGGACTAATGGTCCTGGACATGACCTAAAACTGCATCCCTCTGCAAAAGCTCGAACCATTGTTCTAAGCAATTGCATCTACGGAAATTAACCAGACAAATAGTCCCGTTAGGAGAATAATTTCTGGCCATAAGTCCCGACGACGATGTCTCAAGACAATTATGTTGGATTACTATCCAACGTGCCGAAGTCCCCAATAGGTCTTTCTAAATAGATTTCCCGCAGAGAACTTATCATGTCAGTCGATGATGATATTGACGTTCCTAATTAGCACACAAAGAGTTTTGTCAAAAAACAGGCAAAACTACCGATATCTTGGAAAATATCGAGGTATTAACAGCAATTGTATTATACCCAAGGGACGTTTATAGCCCTATAACTAAGATGTTGGACCACAACAGGTCCACAATGTTGATTTCTTTTTGAAAAATTAGCCACAACGGCATTGATAATACCTGCAAGATATCCTCTCGTATCTATTCGTTACTTTTCTGGAAAGTGAGACGACACACCTTGCGAGCGATTGGAGTAGCTAACCAATTTGTTCAAAAGGTGGGTTTAGTGAAGGTATCCAGAGGCCAAAGATTAGCTACCTTGTGGTCGCTGGTGCCGCACGATACTTTCCAGTGGTATATTCGGTCAATCATTACGAATTAACCACCTCAATCGCAAGTTTTCCGGATTTCAATTCGAAAGAATTAACCAACGATAACTGATAAATCCGACCCCCTTAGATCGATATTGTTGACTGTAAATATGATAAAACCCAACAATATAGATCAATTTAATCACTTTTGATTAACCCCCATTAGGTTTATTACAAACCAAAGCAATATGCAATATTTAATCACTTTTAATTAATACACAGTAGGTTTTTTACAAACCAAAGCAATATGCGTTGTTTAATCACTTTTGATTAATTTAGGTTAAGCAAGCCAAAGCAATTTGCGGTATCTAATCAATTTCAATTAATTTTTATTATATATCTTTTATCGACCAAAGCAATCTGTTTTGGTCACGATAATTCGGAATCCCGAATGAATCGGAGGAGCTTTTCCAAGCCCTAGGTGTGTTTAGACAGGTTCTCCCGAATAAATTATTACAAGGGTAATAATGATTCCTGTTTTGTAAGTTTGTTTTTTGTTTCATCATCATACCTCTTATGTTAACTAGATGGATATACCTTAACTTTAGCTTAAGATTGGCAATTACTTTTAATTACCATCTATTAGCGTAGGCCGGAACACATGGTCTAATATAGGTTCACTCTAGTTTACATACAACGAATTAAAGTTGGCCTGCATCCAAAACCAAGGATTAAAAAAATCCGATCGATTTGGAATCGATCAGTATGGTCCAAGGTATGACCCTAAACTACGTCTAAAAATAAAATTTTTTTAAATTTTCTAACTCCTGCAAGACTTCGCGTCTAAAATGGTCTAAGGCATGACCCTAAACTGCTCTAATGTTAAATCTTCTAGCAAGATTTTACAATTGCAAGACATCAAGTCTACAACAGTCGATCGTGTCGCGACTTTAAACCACATTTCCTATTTAAGCAAAATGAATTTCTTTAAATTCAATTGCTTAAGGCCTCGAGTCCATTCAACTCGGCGTCCGATGTAAATATGATACGGTCGCTCGAACTTATATTAAGTACTAATTTTAAGTCCACGATGAAAGAACGTAGGAAGAAGGAAAGTTCATCTGGTAGTGTAAGGTGTTGTGTAACTTGGCTGATCTTGTGCAGATAACCTGGGCTCGTGACCCGGATCGAGTCTAAGGCCTGTTCTCGACGACCAAGGGAAAGCAGTACCTGCATTCCTAAAAGAAGGACAATTCTTTAACTTTCGGCTCTTTCAGTTAACACGTCTTGTAAATATGATTCTGATGTGCCCCAATACTCTTCACCCTTTTTGCCTTTTAGTGAACTCTTGTTCCGCACTAAAAAGAGTACCCGGAATAAGTGGCGTCCAATTTAAAAACCCCCACATTGTACTCTGAGCTACAAAGGAGGCAATGTACTCATGCGAGCTAGCATCTTTCTTATAAAATTACGATTATCTGCCCCTCTCGTGGAAAATATTCCCTGTAATCTCGTATACGCTTAAATCATTTAAGTTTTTTTTTTAAGAAAACCCCTATTGATAACAAAGATCAATTTTTTGTTTTGTTTTTTGTTAACTAGATAGCGTGTTACGGCGATGCCGTATATTTTAGGCTAGCGTAACTTTTCCATTTCAATAATTATAAGTAAAAATCGGAAATCCCAAAGTTTCATAAAAATAATCTAAATTTTTAATGAAAATAATTTCGATTCAACGGGTTCCGATTGTAAAGGATAATATTTGAATATTATGCCAATCGACATTCTTTATTAAAAGATAACTACAAATTATTACATTGAAGAACAAATGTACAAAGATATACAGCGCACCTGTGCTGAAATGAAATACGCAGTCCGCTTACCGCGAGAAACTTATTATCAACAAAATTATATTTTCGAGGTGATAAAATCCTCATATGACTAGGTTCTATTGAAACTGAGTTAATTTGTAGAGAGTTACTTTGTAATAATGTCGTATTCAAATGAGTACCGCGCTAAGAAACAAAGGAACTGTTTAATATGCATTTTTGTAAATAAAACTCATATATAGAGATAACAAATTAATTCCTACCCAAATGATCTCATCAAGGGAAAGAAATTTGAAAGGAGGGATGAGAAAATGAGACAGTCTCTCAAAATCAACCAGCAAAATAACTTCTACCTAAAAACTTATCTATTATCTACCAAAGTGTAATATTTTTTTATCTTCCGATCCGGAATAATACCATCATCAAATAATTTATTACGGTCGTATCGAGAAATGATCATCTATCAACCACCTAAATTAGTGACAACAAAAACGTGGACATCCGTTTAATTAAATTCCGAACAATTTTAAATAAAAAAATGTCGACACAAGTAACGGAGATTCTACCGAAATAATCATCAAATAATATTAATATTAAATCGGTGAACCAACAAATACATTTAATTCGGTGTAACGATCGAGTACAATTTAACTTAAAACGTACTACGAAAGTGAATCGAATCAAAATTGCCATCAATGATCAATCTGATCATAGTTCAAGCTAAGCGAGAAAAGTAGTCAAGTGCCCAGAATAAAATAAACATTCCGTCGAATTAAAATTATATAAGAAATAATCTATAAACATTTAAGAATTTTATTTCCAACGAATACCAAATAGAAACAACGTGAGTGAATCCTAAATTTTGTGCAACACGCGATTAAAAACACGATGTGAAGTTTTAATTTAATAAAACAAGTTAATCGGCGACGTGTTACTACAATCAACAAGAAGGTCAACACAGCGTTTAATTCTTTCTAACGGCGAAGCAAATCTTGAGACAATCACTTCTTTAAAGTACTCCAATCAACTAATTTGTGGATTACGTCGCATCTCAAGGTAGAAATTTGGTCTAACCAAAATCATTGTATCTATTCTTGAATTTTCTGTAACTAATTTGTCAATTTTCTTCCTTGTACAATATTTTAACTCAAATATTGAGTCGTATGGAAATTATTGCGTAAGTTAATGCGAATAATCTGTCTTGCTTCATTGAATTTTGACTATTAACTATTAAAAATCCACATTCGCATAAACTTATTAGAATTTCCTAATTTAAACACTAACAACCTTAACAATTAATTTCTTAAACATTAAGTGTCTTTATTTTGTGTATTTATGTGAACTAATGTATATTTGACTGCGATATTTATGAAATAATATATGTATATTCGACAAATTGATTTTTTTCTTACGAATTTAAAAACATATAAGCAAATTTCTAAAAAAGTACCACACCTGAGATAAGAGTAAGAAGTACGGAAGTTTACCTGTCCAACTGAGCAAAGCCACGGAGCTAATTTCGTCTATGACATAAAATACCTTAATCTATCTGTTATAGGCTTAACATGTTACAATACGATTCGCATCCACGACACCTTTTAAACAGATATAAAATAAGGGTGACTAGCTCAAGTCGCGAAGGGGGTGAGTGGTTTAAAAAAGGAGTCAAAGGGTCGTGTGACGTGATGTCGCGAGTCGTATGTCTCCAATCGACGACTGGGCAATCCTCAATCGCGATTCGAAAAATGGTCAAAGTCGGTGGGGATAATTTACACGAGGGGGTAGTTGTCAAAATCGGTGGGGATAATTTACACGAGGGATGAAATGGGCGCCACGCGTGCTTAAATGGGAATTTATTCGAAGGGGACGTAGAATCACACCTTCCAAGCTGGTACGCGACAACTTGCTGATCTCTCTTGATGATTCTCACCCTGGAAAAGTCTCGTCCAACGACCTTACCTTTACAATAGGCTGACTTTCCTTTGGTGAAAATAACTAAATAAACAATTACACAATAACAATAAAACACCAAAATAGATAATAACATAGATATAATGAAAGTAATATTCACATGGGGGTGTTGACAAAATACATACAGGATACCATCAAATTTACACGTATCGATGTATAAAAGCAAATATTTACAATTGACGGAACCTCTCAAGAAAGTTACCGTCGCAATATGAATGCTCGTAGTATAAATTAATGAAACGTTAAAGCCATAAGTTCGCAAAAAGTGAACGCAAAATTCCATACGAAATGGATGTGCAAAGAACACTAAACTCCACTTTAATGGTTACTTGAGTGTAACGCATACAACTTCTAAAATACCTGATTACACAATTAAATATTGAACTAATGGTGCAATCAATGCGAAACTCCCATGAAAGGAGAATATGAACTTTAGCATCAATGCAAGATGTAAAATATTTCGTTAAACAAATACTTTAAGCGTGAACGCACTACAGGCGTGTTATAAGTTAAGTTACTTTTCAACAAATACTAGACACTAAACAAAAGATTACAAGGGGTTGCGATCGTCTACAGGGCTGAGTGAAAGACTCATAAATATAAACTGTGGTCAATGGGACCACTTAACATGACAAAACTTATAAATAATAAAAAGTTTCTTACGTATTACTGCTAAAATAGTTCGGCCTGCAGGCAAGATCTTTGGAACAGACCTCCAGAATGAGAATATCGGCAGGTGTCGGAGTGATGTCCTCCCAATACGAAAGTAGATTGGCTAAGATACCAGAAACCATTCCATCAAGGTTGGTGTGATATCCAGTCTCGAATCCCTCCAAATTGACGTGGTAATGTGAATGGGGATGCGCCTATACGAACGGGGTGGTTTAATCTTCCTCGTTTTCCGACAAAAAGGGAAATCACGCGCGGATGAAGGCACTCGATAATTATTCTCGAACCTGAATTTAATTAAAGCCGGCACTGTATAAACGCGTGATTATCTTAGGTGCGTTTAACAAAAAAAATACTTCGATAAAAATGTGTTTCGATGATATAAAACACCTGTCATCAACTTTGACTTTCGAAGCGAGACGCGGTTAGAACATCTGGACCGCACTGAGGTCGCGTGACATATGGTGCAACGTGATGAGTAACTACAGTTGACAATCCGTCATTTACCTAGAGTCCGGGAAACTGGTTGTTATTCGATACGCGATTATTTAAATAATGTCCAAAGAATATTGTTTAAATAATGCTCGAAACTGGTGTTAAATGCGAAATAATTCGAATACTGTTCAATATTGTTTAAATAAATGTACGAAACTGGCGTTGAATGCGAAATAATTCGAATACTGTTCAATATTGTTTAAATAATACGCGAAACTGGCGTTAAATGCGAAATAATTCGAATACTGTTCAATATTGTTTAAATAACAAATGTAGCGAACTTGGTTTAAAGTTGTTACAAATTTGATCACAAAGTTCGATCCTCTTGCGCGAGGTCGAAATGTTTAATATTTGAATAAAAAGTCCGTTATTACTCAATGTATGTGAGTTTGCCTTAAATGCTGTTAAATATTGAAATATTTAACCAAATAAATGTTCTATGCGATATAATTAATACCTGTGTGATGATGACACTTAATTTATTACACAACTGAGTGATTATTGATTTAAAATCTTGTTGTATTTGCAAGATTTACTTCACTTCCGCTTTACAAGCGATTTCACAAATCAGACTAACAGCGAGACGATACTTGAAGTTTCTACATCGAAACTTAATTTTAATGCGCTCTGCACGCCTTATATATCGTTTTCCCTCGAAATTTGCATTTCGTGGGGATATTACCCCACTACAGGAGTGATCCAGATCATTTTTAATTGGGTCTTAAGTTTTGAAAAATAGAGACATAAAATTTGAAGCGTCTTGATTGGTTAAAATCAAGAGTGCGAGAGCACCTTTTCGGTCTTCATCTATGCAGAAAACGCCGTGAAATTTTGCAATACATGTGCTTGATATCGAAGTTTTTGCCCCTTTCTTAATTCAAAAAGGTTCACTTTTACAATTTTTTTGTCGTCTATGGTCTCGATACATTGTTGCGAACTCCCATCAACGCCGTGTATAAAATTTAACACTTGGTCTATTGTATCGACATGTGGGCAGATAACAAAATAAAATGCATCAATCTCACGCGATTAGACCTATACACGTGTGGGTTTTTGTCTAAACTCGAAGCGAGGATGTCTATCCCACATAAAAGTGTCAGTATATCCTATTTAATTCCTTAAATAAATATCTGGACTTTCGGACGTGCAAATGAAATTGTCCTGAACTAAAGACTTTCCTGCTGATGGCATGAATTTATAATTGATGCTACGTCAATTTTCACTCAGCTATTCCTTCCATATGAATGTCTAATATACGTATATAAAAATCATCCTGGTTAATTTCTTAACTTCAAAATTTTCAACAATATTATACGTTTAGAAAATATAATTTCGTCTGTTGATTTCTAGATTCAATCTTTTAGTTCTATAGCTCGACCTAAAAATATATTTTTGAAATATTTGACTTAGAAAAATTTTATAAAGACACGAAATTTTTGTTGTATGATCGCTATGATATTTCAACAAGATTTTTAAATGCGCCGCACGCGTATTTTAAGGTTACAAATTGCGAACGTAATCGTTCGCAATTATTGCTCGTGTAAGATAAAATCAATCCGAATGCTGCTGAAGGAGTGAAATTAAAAAGAATCAACGAAAACGTTTCACTCCCTAGCCATACAAAAGTTACTCAATGTAGAGATTTCGAAATCTATCGTTTAATTAGGTCAAATTGGTAACTCTAAATTACTCAACCAATCGGATGATGGGAAATTTCGGCCAATTAAACCAATATTTTTTTATCGGCCTACGTTACGAAGAATTTTTTCTTCAGGATCTAAAGAAATAATCCTTACATAGCAAAAATAGTAATCAATATCACCAACCAGTAACATCGTCTCAATAAAATTATGTGAACATGGTAAATAATTTTAAAACACATAAACATATCTCTACACATTGCAACAAAAACGTTTAACTATAGAACCGCAATTAATTTAATATAATAGACACCAACATAGATAATATTAAAATTTAATCGAGTTATCATACAGAGCTCATTTATAAAACAACAAACATCGACACACAGTCGAACACAGTCGACAATACGCACATCTTCTAAATCAAACTTATAGTCCACCTCTTGGTATTCTCATCTTTCAATCCCACGTTTAAGCCCATGTCCAGAGTTAGATTCTATATTAATTTGCTATTTCACAATCTCTTCGGTGTTGGTAAATTCTCTGCTTATGGATTCGTCTAGTTTGGTCTTGTCTATTTTGGACCTTCAGTCCTTGTGGCTTTTCGCCTCATTCAGCGTCTTTCCCTAGGATTCTCTGTCTGCAATCTTGACTTTTGATCTACCACTTCCATTTTCCTCAAAGTATACTTTATCCAATCATCGTATTCTCGATCTATTTATAAGCCTTCAGAACTCCTAACAACTATAAAGTCAAGGATTGAATCTGATCGTTCCTCTCAATTTCCATTGTGAAATTTAGTCTAGGATGGTAAACTTAAACTTATCAAGAAGTTATATTCTATACCAGATGGAATCGCTGTAAGGAAATCATCTGCATAAAGCCTGAAAAAAATTATAACGAACGTTAAATGATCCAACGCTTGGTGATATGGTGTTCATGATCAAACTGGCAAGGACTATGCTGCATGGACTTCCTCTTGCCAAACCATCGGTTTGTTTATAAACTTTACCGTTGAGGGGGAAGAAACTATATTTAAAACACATTTTCTTCGGAACACTAGTAAATAAGGAAACCACATACAACGACACTAATCTATAATCAGAAGTTTAACTTAACTTCATTAAAAATCCCAACCATCTCGAGGGAATTTTTTACGTTTTATAAAGATGTAAACACAAGTGACTCAGTTACCATCAAATAAGCAATCTGATTTTGATATAATAAATATATCGAAAGCGGTAGGCACATTTATAATACAAATCGTTACGATATTGAATTAAAAATTAACAACTAATTAACATCAAAACTCTTAATTTTTTCAGAAGCTTTAAACAATAGATTATTGCTTTTTCTCAATAATTATTACAAATTACGGACAGGTTATACGAAATTGTTTGTTTAGCTTGTTAATTTTTAATTTTTAAAATTTAATTAAATATTCATTTCGCTTACTTGCAGTTACTTATTAAAACGTAATATAATGACTTCAACTTATTTAAATCTAAAATATATGTAAAGATAACGACGTTAGTTTGTTATTCTTTATCATTTAAAGTTACTCTTTTATTAATTTATCTATCTGTGCCTATAACGCTAAATTAATCGGTCAAACTCACTCACAGTGCGGCTTTCAGGCCGCACAACTATCTTATAATATTCATTATGAAGTACGTACATTTAAAATAATTTCATTATAGATTCAGAATTCACATCAAGAGAACATACGATAATATTCATTATTATCAATACATTAAAAAACATTATATCAATATTTAAATTAAATATCGTTTTAATTATTTTCTTATTTATTTATTTATTCATTACTTTTCTACTAGCGGATGATTATCACCGTTGACGCTGAAATTTTTTAGATTGGTGACCACAAAATAAACGAATAAGAGGTGCGATATGAAGCAACAGGGTGACAGAAGTGGTGTGTTAAGAACGCATTGATTCGCGATTGCCTAAGTTGTGCGGCCTGAAGGCCGCACTGAGGTAACACATTATCTGCTCAATTTAGCGATACAGATAAATGTAGGCTATTATAATGTATGTATGTCCATGATCATGTAACGTTTCAGGATTTTGACTCCTCGGGGGTCCTATCACAGAATCCAATGATACAGTCAAACATGCATTTTGTCATTCTGTCATTTTGTCATTCTGAAACAACAATAACTATCCAAAAATAACAATGATTAAGTGGGTAAATAAGTAAAAAAAAATTCATGAAGTTTATATTTTTTAATTCGCTTTTAATTCAAACATTTATATTTCTTTAATATCATCATGTGACTGTTCATCTTATTTTGATAAGAAATCTTTGGGCCTTCGTTTAAAGTTATTTATTTTATCTGAACGGTTGAAAATCAAATGCTGATGTTCTCTAATAACTTTTACATTGTTTCTGTACTTCCTTTCATTAAAAATTGCTTAAAAATTAATTCTTTTTCTTTTGTATTTCTTTACAATAGTTAAAAATTGCATTACAATGTCTAGAGAGGTTTTTATGTTTTTTATTACGATTTTTACCATGTTAAAATAAATTTACTGATACCATTTTGTTGGTACTCGTAGGTTGAGCACTTTGTGATTTTGATTGGGTTTTGCTATATAAGGATTATTTCTCTAGATCCCGAAGTAAAAGAAAAAATAAAAGCTTCGAAACGTAGGTGGATAAAAAATTTGGTTTTAATTTGTCCAAAATTCCCCGATTGGGCGATTGGCGAACAATAATTACTCTATAATGTTTTATGAAACTTGAAAGATCCCAATTATTTAATTTTTTTCTCTATATATGATTCATCAACTGATGATTTTGTGCTTAGAAATTATTAGGTTAGCTTCAGGCGAGAATTTAATATAGTTAATTGGGAAAGGGAAATTAAAAAATTAATTACAATATTACAAACCACATTAGGAAATCTTGCGCTAACTTCACGCATAGATTGCGGGAAACTGGAAATAATTCAGTTTACGATTAGACATGCATGCCTAAACTGTTTGATAAAGACTGGAGCCATCTACTAAAACTTTATTTCGCCATTAACACTTCAGATTGATGAAAGTGAGGATTAAAGGTTTAACCACTATAATTTAATTTATATTTTACATTTATTTAAGTTGTTTGATATCACGCTACTACCTAAAGTTACTACCTAAATCAAACTCGATAAGAAGATATTGATAAATGTTTTAGAACTTGAAAAACTAAAACTTTTGAAATATTGCAATCAAGTGTTATCGAGAATTCAAAATTAATATTTTGTGAAATATTCAAATTATACTTCACGTATGTATAGAAACAGGTGCGTTTTCTATAAGAAAGTTAAGTTTTCTCTACTACAAACCCTAAATACGCGATATGAATCTAAATTACATTTTTTTGTCAACCCTAACATTTTAAACAGTTTTTCACATCGTACCTGTCTAAATTGAAATATATAGTATTTGCTTTAAAGTAGGTGTGCACTCTTACAAATTGCTGTAATACATTTAAGTCAATGGAATATTTATTAACAGACATTTATTTACGGGTGTCACATCTGATAAAACATGACGTTTAACTCTTACAAGTACCATAAGAGACTCTCAAGACACCCCATTATGACACTGCGACTCAAAATGTAAATCTAAAATTTTTCAATTTATTTTGTTGTATTTGTAGGTACAGTTAGGTACAATATAAGTACATAAAATTTTCTTCTTCTTCTTCTACTTTTATTAAGAAGTCTCCCTCTTAATATAGGTCCAGGACCTGTTCTTCACTAATTTTTGCAATTAGTTCTGTGAGCATTTTTGGTTTTACATCTCAGGTAGCTTGCTAGGCTTGCCTTTCGATGTGCCTGACCCTGTTTTTTATTGTTATGATGGCAAATCATTAACACAGGGGGACCGACGGCTTTACGTGCCCTCCGAAAGCACGGAAGACGGTCAAGAAATTTTAGACTGTACCCGGAGTCGAACCGGGGAGCCCTACGTTAGCAGTTGATCGCGCTAACTATCAGGCCATGACCGTCGTCTTTTAAAATTTGAATTATTACGTTTATACAATTATAAACATAAAATTTTGAATTATTCAAACTATTATTATTACAATAATTGTTTCAAAATATCGAACAAAAGGTTTGGTAAAATTTAATGGAATAAATTCTATCCCACTT
This sequence comes from Podabrus alpinus, assembly GCA_932274525.1. Classification (NCBI taxonomy): domain Eukaryota; kingdom Metazoa; phylum Arthropoda; class Insecta; order Coleoptera; family Cantharidae; genus Podabrus; species Podabrus alpinus. The sequence goes on along the minus strand of OW026457.1, from coordinate 56,396,071 downwards.
CTGATGTTGATTTTATACATCTAAATCAATTAAATTTTCTACTAGTATATAAAATTTCAAATGTTCTAAATTCAATTTAAAATAATTGCTTTATACAAAACAATAACATATTAAATAAATATTCCACTGTATATTTTTTATAGTTAACATTTAAATTGTAAATGTAGGGACAATTAACAAAGCTGTTGGCAAGCAACAACTGATTTCATAATAACAATCTTACTAATGATTTTGATTTCCAGCAGGCTAACCCAATTACAGGAAATAATAATCTTATGAATATGCTATATATGTACATGTAAAGCTGAAATGATGTAGGTTATGCTTGTCCGGAAAGGAAAACCAACCTCGAGATGAGGATCAAGCTGAAATTTTGCATACAGCTATGGTATGACAAAAGATCTGAAATCCTAATATTTCTAACCCTGGAATCCACTGGGGAATTATCTAATATAATTAAAGACACAATATATTATATACAAGGTACATCATTAAGAATTATTTGTTCTTTATTTGTATACCCTTCATGCCATTAGCTCTTAAACTGGGGTTCGCAGACCACTGGGGAGTCCGTGAAACTATTGCCGAAATTAAGGGAAAATGTACTTTCTTTTATGTTTAGTAAAATGTAATCGACATTTATTAGTAAATGTTTCTTAAGTTTTATACCGGATGTTCATTTCAAAAGTGGCCAATCGAAATAAGAGTTTTTTTAAAATAAATTTGAGATATAAAATATTAAACGATAGGGGGATCATCCAATAATAATATAATAATCTGGCTGTTACATTAATATTTATTATTTTGTTAAACCCCTATAATTAGGATGACCCCTCTAAAAATATATGTAAAACAGTTCAAAACAAAAATCCCAGGACAATTTAAACTCGTACTTGTGTAAATGATGAGTTTCAATTCTGATTTGTGTCTAAATCCCTCTCTAATTAGTACCTCTCAATTAGTACTGAGTCACTGTTCACTGACTCAAAAATTAACAATTTAATTCACACGTGAATCTCCCGTTCTATTATTAGACAGTTCATCTATATATTTCGTATCCTTGAAATCACAAAACAAATCAACGCGGCAAAGACAAATCTTTGTCTATTGCCCAAATAAAGATAAACTCGTCAAAACGTCCCACATGAGGGAATCCACCATCGAGAATTTCTCCACGAATAAATCCCAATAACTAACTCTTAACACCTTGCCGGATATCACTGTCGCTATTGACGGGAAGCAATGCACCAGATTACTCTCGCAATCAAATAGATTACATTGAAGGTATCCGGTCAAATTAACGATACCCACTGTTGTCTATAGCTAAACAGTTTACGTGAACAAAGAACCGTTGCAAACGGTAATTCAGACACCGGAAGTTCGCATTCTCAAAAGAGATAAAATGTCCTATCGATTCATGTTCGCACTATAAATCTTATCTCTTCCGCTATGCATAAATATGGTTAATTATAAATTATTATTACAATATTACAATTTATACATGTATTTAACTTTGAAAATGAAATGAACTTTTACTAAGTTTAACCCCGATTTGTTACAAAACCACCGAGTTAATCTGCTATGAAAATCCATTTCGAAATTAAGTTTATTACACTTCCCGTGTTACGAAGCCCAAGTTAAACATATAATAGGTCCTCTATAAATGCGAAGATACTTTGAACGCAAATCACATGTATAGAAGAGATGGATCATGACGGTTTTGACAAGAAGCTGAACTACCGGAAAAAGAGACGTTCTTTCGACATTCTATGTCGGTCAGCAGTTGTCTCTCAATCCCAATCATTCGTTAAATAGTCCAATCATCTTATTCGAAGCGTTCTTCAATCTCAATCTCGTAATTGTGTATTTTAATACACAATTCAAATAATAAAGAGTACTTACAATTTTTACCCTTACTGTGTTCGTACTTCAAAACGTGTGTCTTTCTTGGACTAGCACGCGGTTACGTAGCTTAGGTATCATAATATCAAGTTGGTAAGAGGAGAAATTGTCTAACTGAACTTGAAATTTAAATTAAAAGAACAAGGTTGTATGGTCAGCGAATTCATCAAGTGGACAGGGCCTTTCGCAGCAACGATCGCCTCCCCTTCGGTGCCAAAACTGTCCAAAAAACTGACCAAAAATAAGCCACATAATGATTTTCGCGAATTTTGTATATCTTAATCCCCATCCTTGTGGACGAAGAGAATGATTCCACCGTGAAAATTTTTCATATTTTGACACTGCCTTTGAAAACATAAATTCGGAATTGAATGCCGACTTGTCCGCTTCTTCTTTGGTTCCAGCTTCATGATTGTGGAAACGATGACCTTGGCCATTCGACTTCGGATGGATACAAAAATTCAAGACCTGCCGTCGCGTCGTTCCCATTCGTCAAATTACTCTGTTGAACATTGTCTTGCACAATGTTTTGGCGCAAAATATTTTCATTTTTCAAACGTTCATCTTTGTTTACTTGCGAATAACTTTAATAAGCGATTACCCTGAGCGTTGGTCTCGAATCAATTCCCAAATTTTAATCCCCAATATTTCTTTTGTTTTCGTTGTATTTTGAAATTGCTCTAAAGTTTAAAATGTACTTCCACATTTTGAAATTTATAATTAAACATTTTTTTATTTTATGGCAAACAATAAGGTATTTTGTTACAAATAAACAAATATTTTAAAATTTAAAAAAGTTCATTACATTACCGAAATTCCACTATATAATTAATTGTTAAATGTTCTACCTTATATTCCTTGTTTCCGTGTTATTTCTCTTGTTTTCCGTGTTATTAATTTTCATCCCCTTCTTCACAATTTAATTTCCCGTTTGCACAAAATCACTTTATATCAAATTACCCTTGTTAGGTAATTACGTAGTTCAATGTCGACTGCTATATCGACGACTCAATTTTCGATCCTCCTATTCTGGAGATCGAACGGCTTTTTAATTAAATATCGACCCACATACCGGTCGATCGTGGGCTCTCAAATTTAACCCGCTCACTACTATGGTCAAACGTGAACTCCCCGCTCAATAATTTTTGTTCCAATCTCGTTCTCGACACAAAAACTCAGAAAATCAATTCACTTCACCATAATTCAACAAAATTGTCACACCTGGTGATACCAATTTACAAAACCTTTGCGCACAATTCTCAAATTTCACATATCCCAAGAAAAATACAATATTGATGCCATTTACAATATTTTCATTAATTTGGATGTTTAAAAACTTTAGTTTTATGAATTTATTCTAAATACAACGAAATTGTACATGTTTACTTTTTAATTTCAAAATTGACTTTTCGTTTCATAAATTCTTCTCAAAAATATGCAAAAAAATTATGAATCTTTGGAAGTACAGTTCAATATATTGTCGTGTTCTAAAATGAAATGCGACAACAAGATATTTTTCCACCAATTTAGAGCGTTGGTCTCTAATCAATTCCCAAATTTTTGATCCCCAAAATATTCTTTTGTTTTCGTTGAATGTATTATGAAATTGCTCTTAATGTTAAAATAAAATTCCAAATTTTTGAAATTGATAACTAAAACATTTTTTATTTTATGATAAAACAATCTATCGTGGGAAAGAAAATGTAGAGAAATAGATTCTATGATAGGAGGAGCACAATCTACGGAAGTGTGGAGAACCTTGAAAAGTATGAAAAGAAATACGACCGAGAGAAAAGTAGGTTTGATTCACGAAAAAGAATGGGTAAAACACTATAAACAATTACTCATAGAAAATAGAGAACAGTTTATGTTACACACAAATGGAAATCAAAGTAATACAATACATAATAATATAGAAGTTATCCAAGAAGACGTGGATAAATCTATAGCACTCTTGAAGAATGGTAGAGCAGCCGGGCCGGGAGGTGTACCAGCGGAATTAATAAAATATGGAGGAGAAAAGTTGAACGAAAATTTTCGAAAAGTCATAACAAAATGTATACAACAATGCAAGATCCCTACACAATGGAAAACATCGTACATAACATCAATATATAAGAAAAGCTCTAAAAGAGATACAAATAACTATAGAGGAATTAGTGTAATTAGTACGATAAGTAAAATTTTTGGAAAAATAATAAAAAATAAATTATATCAAATAACACAAAATAAGATAAGTGAAGAACAGAGTGGATTTACACAGGGATGATCATGTACGGACAACATCTTTATACTTCAACAACTAACAGAAAAACGAACATCTAAGGGACAAGAGACACACCTGGCTTTAGTCGATTTACAAAAGGCATATGACTCAGTTCCCAGAGAGAAGCTGTGGCAAGCGTTAGCTAACTTTGAGGTAGGCGAAAATATTATTGAAATTATAAAAGAATTGTACCATGATAATGAAGCCTATATAAGAGCTGGCCGAAGATTATCGGAACCTATAAAAACAACTAAAGGCTTAAGACAAGGATGCTGCTTATCACCGTTACTTTTCAATATTTACCTAGAGTATGTGCTGGGACAGTGGAGAAAAAGCTGCGCAGGCAAGGGTGTACCAATAGAAAACAAGTGCTTGTTCACGCTTAATTTTGCCGACGACCATGTAATTATAGCGCAAGATGCTTACGACCTTGAATTCATGCTAAAACGATTATACCAATATTACCTAGATATGGGACTTAACATAAATATTAACAAGACAGAATACCTAGCCATAAATTCTGAAGCTCAGTTTCAAGTTCTAATCGATGATGATAACAACATTAAACAAGTACAACAGTTTAAATACATAGGTGTTACATTCACTAAGGATGGATTAGGTAGAACGGAAACTATAAATAGAATAGAGCAAGGCCGGAAAGTAATTGGATGTTTGAATGGAATATGGTGGGATAAGCATATATCAAGGAATGTAAAGAAACATATAGGCAAAGCAATGGTCGAATCGGTAATTCTATGGTAGTGAGATAGGGACACTGACGGCGGATAAGAGAAGGAAGCTGGCAGCAACGGAGATGGATTATCTCAGAAGAAGCGCAAGAATCTCAAAAATGCAACATATAAGAAACATCGATATAAGAACAATGATGCAAGCGCAAGAGACTGTTGTTGACCGTATCGAACGAAGAGGCCTCAAGTGGTTTGGACACATGATGCGCATGGAAGAAGATAGATGGCCACAAAGAATCTGGAAATGGAGACCACCTGGTAGAAATAAGAGAGGAAGGCTTAGAAGATCCTGGAACGAAGGAATGAGAGATGCTATGGGGGTTCGAGATCTGAAAGAAGATGATGCGTTGGAGAGATAAACGTGGGCGTATAGGATTGGGAAGGCGGCGCGAAGCTGTATAAACCCTATTAATATATATGATAAAACAATATGGTATTTTTTTACAAATGTTTTCTAAATCTAAAAAGTTTATCACAATATCGAAATTCCACTATAATTAATTTCAAATGTTCTACTTTTATAATTTTCCTTACAGCGTCCAATTTTAAAATCAAATTTTCTTAATTCTTGAATCGTACATAATAAAATCTAATTCCATATTTCAACTCCAATTCACCAGCTCAATACAACCTTGCATACTTTCCTTGTTTCCGTGTTATTTTTCTTGTTTTCCAAATTTTTGTGAATTTCCAAATATTACGCACATGCTCGAATTTTAATTGATTTCCTTGCTCGATAATTATACTCAAATATTAAAGTCACTTTGAACGCTTACTTCATTATTAACCCTTTGGTGATTCAAAAATTGACCCACTCACTTTCTTGGTCGAACGTCCACTCTAAAATTTGACCCACACTCTGCGATGGTCAAACGTGGACTCTCTTCTTTCCATAATTTTTTAGTCTCCTTCTCAACGTCCAAACTCAGAAAACCACTCAGTTCACCATAATTTACCAAAACTGTCACACTTGGTGATACCAATTCATAAAATTTTCGCGCACTAATTTCACATAAATAAAGAAAAATACAATATCGATACCATTTACAATATTTTCGCCATTACAATCTTTGCCAAACAGTTTTGTATGACTGTAATGAGCATTAAAATTTATTTTAAAATACAACGAAATTGTGTATGTTTAAATTTTTATTTTAAAATTGACTTTTGGGTTTTACAAAATTTTTATCCAAAATATGTAAAAATTATTAACACTTTTGAAATACAGTTCAACATATATGTACAACGCCATTTTTATCGCTAATTACTGGATGCTATTTAAAATTTCAAAGTAGGGATAGCCGTTGGAGAGGGGGTTAAACTTAAATTTTTTTCTCAAATGTACTAAAAAAAAGTTATTTTGGTTGTGGTTCTTATTGGTATAATAATTAATAATTCATCATCAATTAAGTTCAACGTTATTGCGAATGTTTGCGAGATAAACTGCTAATGCAAAGCTCCCCGATTCAACTCCGGGTACAGTGATATTTCTTGACCGTGATCCGTGCTTCGGAGGGCGCGTCAAGTCGTCGGTCTTCCTGTGTTAATGATTTGCCATCATAACAATAAAAAAACAGTGTGCAGGTAGATTTAAAGGCAAGTCTAGCGAGTTACCTGAGATGTCAAAACCAAAATGCTCATAGAACTAATTAATATAAAATTGGTAAAGAACAGGTCCTGGACCTATGTTAGGGAAGAAAAGAAGAAACTTCATTCCTTTAGCGCTACGGTTATATTCATGACAAATGTAAATCTAATACACAACATTATCAAATCACAACATCTCATAATGTAACAAAACGCTGTTGGGTCAAGATCATCAACTAATTTATTATCATATTTCCATAAATTACATTTTTAAAATCGTCAGTTCTGACCATTCAAAAATTATTCTTACTTACTATATCAATGATGGTATCGATAGTCCATCCCTTTCCACTTGGAGTGCTTCCACAACAAAATCATCTCATTCCTTCTCAAAATAACTTGGTAAATCGTTCAGCAAATCGTCCAACTCCATCCAATATTCTGACGATGGATCATCTCGCATCCTTACTAATCCTCGATAGGATTAATTGTTCTTTTTCTGAAAGTATAATTTTTTTTCTGTTTTCTCAAGCATTCTGTTGGCATAGTTCTTCTTTGTCTGGGACCATATTCATGTTTCCAGCATTTTCATTTTCGTCTTAGAATCAAACGGTTTGACTTCCTATGACTTTTTAATGCTCTTCCTCATCAGATCATTTTCATATTTGAAAAAAAAATATCGATTTTTAAACCTTATCATGACCCTTACTCTCAATAACCACTTAAAAATTGGTTTACTATTCACTTGTGGTTTAATGTTTTTTAAACTTTCTACTAAAAATTCATAATCTTGCGTCATTGATTTGAACGGAATTACCTACCCATTTCTTCAAAATGGTATACGTTTCTTTCCCAATAAACATCAAAAGTGCGACTATTTTTTTCTCAGGCTTCAAATCATACGCAATCAAAAATATGCTCTAATTTCTCAGCATACTCTTACATTAAAAACTTTTACTTTCACTTCTTCCACACTTGCACGTAGATAAATCCAAATATTTCTCAAAAAAAATTCAATAAATCCAATGAATTTTCTTACACCAATTAAACTATCTATAGTTATATCTACGAGTATGTATAAATTATACCACATATCTCATCGGTAATATTATCTCTCGAAATTCAAAACAATTCAACCACAATCAAACTATCAAATTCTCGAAGCACAATCCATTATCGTTGTCGCGAAAATCTTGCGGTTCTGATTGGGGATAATTTAATTAATAATCATTAATGTAACTCTAGCTTCATTTTTTATTGTGAATTTAATACACAGTAATTTAGACTGTCTAGTTTTGAAATGAACACTCGTATATTATAGTACTTGTTTTTGAAAAACTTTGTTGTTCTAACCTATCAGAACACTCACTTCTACTTTCATGCGCTCATCGGTAAATGGCTACTTTCGCTCCTCAAGTGACAACTGGGGAAAGAGCCTACCACGGTTAATAGTAAAAGGAAAAAGCATCCTATCAGTTATAATAATCCAAGTGCTTATCAGTTCACCAAAAAACTGCTTTTCTTATAATGTAGTAAACCGGGGCCGTCTGTGCTGTTGTTATTACCTGCCACTGGCACTATTGTAGAATCCCGCAGTTGGTTTTTGGGGATTAGCTGCCACCAGATTATTTTTATTTAATATGAGAACAATCAAACTCATCGGTAGTCGTGGATCGGTAAATTGAAGACGTAGGGGATAAACTCGTTTGCCAAATTAAACACAGCGATGAATTTAATGTGGGTTTATTAATAATAAAAAAACAGTAATAAAAAGAGATACACAAAACAAAACAATGGCACGAAATATAATTAAATGGTATAAATAAAGAACAAAAATGTATCGATTCTCTTACCTTGTTAGATATAATCCTAAATAGTTTGGATGTCGGAGTCACGATACTAATAGTGTTAACGAATTTGATTTTTATTAATTTTACAACTTGAATATTACGTTTTTGAAAATGAATGACTCAGCAAAACACTTAATTTAGATTCAAAATTTAAACCGGCGTGAAGTATTTAGCTATTCGAAAAATAGGACGCGACTGAATGTTTGACTAATTTTTGAGTTGTATTTATGATAATTCCACTCAGGGTCAAATTTTGACGTTTCGACCAATCAGCGTGCGTTTATTTTACATGATATTTGTACAGATACAATTCGTGCACTACGACAATATTCAAATAACCCTAAGTAAAATTGAAAAATTTGAATGTTGTGAATATCGAATATTTGTTATAATAATTCATACGTAATAAAAAATATTCGAATATAATTTATGAGTGTGATGACTAACAGATGCGATGCAGGTACCGGTCCAACGCATTAGTCAACCCTAATAACTGTCAACCCGAGTTCACTTAAAGCAATGTACTTGTAACAAATGTTATAGTAACGAATTTTATATTACAACGTTTAGTGCGATTGTGATGCGATATGGTCAATTTGTTTCACAATTTTCGACATTAAAAATGGCGTTTGAAATGTCGATTTTCGTATGTGATGTGCTTTTAAGTCGTGGCGTTTCTTCACGGAATTATCACCGCAACAGCAACGCGGATTCGGACAATACTTAAAGATTCATCTCGTACAGGTTTCAGCTGCGGAGATTGACACTCGCTGCGCTGCGCTACGCTCGTGCAATCTCCTTGCTAACCTGTACTAGCTGAATCTTTGAGTATTGTCCTTATCTTGTGCTGTATCGTATGAGAATTTCATCCCATAGTGGGAGAACTTATCATATGATAAATTGGTCTTTAGGTTGGATACTGACCCCTGGGGTCGTATATCTGTCAGGTTAATTTCCTTTTAGGCTTCTATACAAAGTATCACAAGAAGCCTTATGATCTGGCTCCGTATCCGTCCGTCTGTCAGTCTGTCTGTCCACATAATTCAAAATCATACAGAGCGTTTCAAATCGTGTTGGAAATACTCTGTGTGTATAGAGGTCTAAGAACTGGGTAGCCAGTGCGCTACTTTTAGGCTTCTATACAAAGTATAACAAGAGGCCATATTTAGGCTTCTATACAAGGTATAGAAAGAAGCCTTATGGTCTGGCTTCGTGTCCGTCCGCATGTTTCAGAGCCAATCATAACGTTGATCAACTGATACGTTGTTATGTTGTAAATACTTCGTCTATATATAGTATTGCGTTAATCTGTTAATCCGTTGTTTCGATTGGCTAATGCAATTTATAAATACGCAAATGTTCGAAAGTAATTCACTAAGTTAAAGATATTTTCAAAGAGGTCTCCCTATATAAACTACTTGTTAGGTTTCTATACAAAGTATAGCAAGAACCATTATGATCTGGCTCCGCGTCTGTCCGCCTGTCTGTCCGCATAATTTAAATCTAATCAGAACCTTCGAAATTGTGATTGTAACCGCAAAAATTTAATTAGTGCAGATTATCTAATATTACATTATAATAATATGGCGACCAAAAATAACAACTTTTTTTCAATGCAGACCAAATATAAGTTATATTTTATTTACATAATTTTTCACCTATATAGGAAATTATACGTTGATACGTTGATCCGTTGATACGTTGATCTGTTGATAAGTTGATCCGTTTTTATTGTAACCACAGCAGTGGCTTGATGTGATTGCTGCAGTTAAGTTGTAAATAAAAGAGAAAGATTAGGATTGATGACCTTAAGAAATGGATCGTACATTACAGAGAAGTAAAGTTCCGGATGGAATGGAAAAGTTTGCTTATTATTGATTATATAGTAAATGATAAATACCAACCCCAAAAATTTATTTAGTGCAGATTATCTATCTGATATTACGGCAACCAAAAATAACTAGCCAACAACAATTTTTCACACCAGAAAGGTAGCTGTATAGAAGCCTAGGAACTGCCGCTAAAGCGAGTTCCACCTTGTTTAAGTAAGAGAATCGATTTGTGCTTAAATTTAATAATATATTATACTATGTCAACACTCCTATTATAATAATTGTTTAAAAGATAAAGACAGTCCCTTTTAATTGATTTTGTCGTAATTGTAGATCTTAATTTGGTGAAAATAATGCAATTTCACCGGTTGTTAATTTCTAATTGTTGATTTATTACTTCTAAATATATTAATTGAATCTTTGCTAATATTTTTGATTACTCAATGATCTTTTAAAGTTCATTAGGGCGAGAATCGCATGATTCCCATAAAGATAAAAAATATTTTAAGAAACTTTTGTGACAGTTCGAATCAATTAAAAGAGATTGTGGTAGGTCGTAAAAATTAATGGGTTTTGTTTAACATATACCGGGTGGTTACTACAATAAAACTCGAACCGACATTTTTTATTCACATTAATTTTAGAATATCAAATTTCAGAGCCAAAATACAATACAATAAATTTTCAGTAGAAATAGGTACTATATAATATGTCTAACACATCTCACTTTTCTGCTTCTTTTCATATAACTTTGTAAACAACAATAGAATAAGTAAGCTAAACCAAACGGAGTAAATTTTGCGGCAAATAAAAAGAGTATCTTTGAAATTCCTTCTTTGGCAGTTCTATTTTTATAATACCTAAATCATACTAATTTTAGATATTTTTCTTATTAAATCAAACAAAAATGTTTAACTTTAATAAAAATTTTCCTGTATTATATAAAAAATTTAATATGTATGTAGAAAGATTCGTATTTATCAATTTAACTTTTGAATATTAAATTATGTTGCAAATTCTAAATTTTAACGTTGTATATTTGTCAAAATTTTTCGTAAACAACCAAATTCAGTAGAATTTTACTTGCTTTATCAGCAAACTAATACACCTACTCCTACTCGTAATATACATACAGGATATATATTCAGATAAAAGGGATTCACCCAAAATCAACTAACAAGTGTACCGTTTTAAAGGAAGGTTTTTATAGAAACTACGCAATTATAGAAATTTCGTATTCCACCCCAGCCATCTCAAATTTATATTCTGAAAAGATACCTACAGACGTAACTAGGATCTTTAAAAAAATAATAGTGTAATAGTAATAGTAATTTTTAAAAATATTAAAAACTTGGAGTTATGTACATTTATCCATTTGTTTGTAGCGCTGCTCTCATTGGTTAATTTTTTCAGTTACCAGCCTAAAACAGTTTGAGTGGGGCCAATCGTCTGAACTAAGCTAATACTCCCTAGTCAAATGAAGTGTATTTTAAAATAAGAATATATTGGTTATCTTTTTTTTTAATTTTCTTTCTCACTTTTGTTTTAGTTTAACAAATTTGAACTTGTCACCTGTCAAACCAAATATAGGTTATGCTGAAAGGAAACGTTTTATGTTTTTATTGTCGCTTATCAAATTTATTTATTTATTAAGCAATAGTTATGAACAAATTCAAAATAAGACACAGCATAAGTAGGCATACAGCACCTGTGCCGTGCAAAAGCAAAACAATGAATGGCATAAATTGCGATTTTGAGATTTTTGTACCGTTGCATTGATAATTTCTTTGTCAATCTGTTCAGAGCTTTACTCAAAACTACCTTTTTGCAATTACATTGTTTTGCCTTTTCACGCAGACCTGAAGAAAAACAAAACTGTGTAACACCCTACGGCGTTAAAGAGTTGAATTAATTGAAATTTTTCGGATTAACTGCCACCACGTCGAAAAGTTTTGGTTACTTTACCTGAAACCTGAGCTTTACGATGAACACTCAATTTGGGAATACGTAGCGCTGACCATGATCGAATTTCGGAAGTCGTAGGATGATTAAGATTAAACAACGTCTTAATTATTTTAACCTCAAAATTATTATTAACCTCAAAAATACTAAAAGTGACAGAAATTTTATATAAATTACTACTCGAGTCAAATGTTTTTTCCGGTACTAGTAAGACATGCTATGAGTATATCTGTCTTTTACTATCGTCTAACAAACGCAACAGCGTAAGTCGTTACTGGAATCGTATCACAACACGTGCAATATATTTTCGTGCTTTGTCATATCAATACAAAATGACTGGTAATGCTCATAAGCAATACGTCGTTGCTATATTCGGTCAATCTATGACGAGATGTCAACTTTCGTGACAATGACTTTATACAAAATGGATTTGTGAAAATCCTTCGTACATTTCATACTTTGTTTTATTTACCTTTTTAAAAAATTAAGATGTACTCGTAATTACTTTTTGAGTACTTTTACGAACACCGTAACTTATTTAAACATAGCATAAGAGGCTGAAAATGGGAATTAAAAAATTCTCGACAAAATCCAATTAAAAGTTACACAAAAATCTAACTACAGTCAAGTTATAAGTCTACTAGTGCCCACCAGCTCTCAAAGAATGTTGGACCAATAAATTTTTAAACCACATTAATTTAAGCTCAAGTTTTGTACAGACGTAAATTATAAAAGCAGTCAATCTACGGATTGACTGTACTTCACCTTTAAATATTTTATTGTAATACCCCACGATATTAATTAAAAGTGCTCGAATTTTTAAATTAGTTCTTCTGATTAAATTCCACATCAGTTGAAATGTCAACACCAATATTCATCATAATTTATGAAACTTTTACCAAGAGAATATCTCAAAAACAATGATCAATATTTTGAAAGGTTGATAGTAATAATAATTATAAGTGACAAAATTTTAACACCTTAACCCAAGTTTTAATTAACAACTTGTTTGACGATGAGTTCACCGTTAAAATTGAATGGAACTGTGAAACCTTAATTCAAACAATGAAAATTTACACTTTCATGTAGATGGTACTTCAAGTTTTCCTACTTGAAAATTTTATCTCATTTAAATTTGTAGTTAAGGTTTGTTTTATATTAATGCATAAGTTTGAGAAGATTAGATTAATAACAAATCACACCAAGTAGTTAGAAATTTTGATTGCCTACAAATTTTACGATTTTATTAATAATACTACTATAACCTCCCATTTTATTCACCAATCTAAATTTAAATTTAAATTGAAATATTCCACTTAATTATGGTTTACAATAATAAATTTGTTGTGGAGAATTTTGAAATTACCAATAAGTAATTTCCATCTGGGAAGTGTGATTTTGGGTAGAATACATGAAAAAGTTGGAATCAAGTAGTATTCTTTACTACTTAGGGAACGATGTAGTATTTTTTTGGTCAACATCACTTATTACCGTATATCGAGATTCATGATTCATTGTATTTTCATTTGGAAGGAAAATTTAACATTAGTCATCAGTCAATTACATAATCCTAATCGCCTTAGAATTATCGGCGGGTCGAAAATTCAATTATTTTGTTCCTTCAAAGCAAACAAGTGGCAGGAGAGATATCGGAACATCTTTTGTTATCGCTGTGCACAAGTCTTGGAGGTTGAGATTTCCCCATAAGATTAGTGCTTGTTATTATTTTGTTCATGGTTAATTACTTTGGCGGGGGTGATTTTATTACTCATTTATCTGTCTATTTGTGCAATTTGAAAACAACATAACTAACCTTAATCGTTTTCGTCATCAATAAGAATATTCTTTTTAACAGCGTAAATTTAATTTGTTTGAATACTAAATACGTTTTTGAAATGTACTTGTAAAGACCATCGTGAACGCCGACAGATCTGTTTAACGTGCGATAAGATAATATTCGGTTAAATTGAATTTATTTGCTTTAATGTAGATTACTCCATTTTATGCTTTTTATTTCATTGAACTCCTTTTGCACGTTATCAATGGATAAACCATTTTATTTAGGGTAGGATAAACCTACACCATCGAATCATAAATCCACAAGTTCCTATGGACTATACGTGGCATGTATATAATAGGTCCTATAGTTATACGTGGAATCCGAACCACGACACAAATAATTCGGGAGTATCTAAAAGTTACCACGCACCAATAACAGTTAAGAGCAGAAAAAATCGCGTGGCGCCAGGCATTATTTTTTTTCTCTAATTTTTTGAGCAATTCACACCCTAAGCTCTCCACTTAGCCGAAGCTCTGCTCCTAACCATGCTAAAGATGTTATCCTTAGTTACTTTTTCTCAAGTCCCACACTTATTTTGTACGTAGCTGTCCTGGTAACCAGGAAGGTACTACGTTACAATACCTACAATAATTTTTTTATACAATTTATGAAGTCAGCTCGGAAATGTAGAAAAAATTCAATAAAGAGAATTAGAAAGGTTTCTCTGAAAATTCTCGGACAGTCAACCTTATTTTGTAAAATCACTTTTTTCTTCCTTTAAGATTTTTTGATATTTTTCTTGTTTTCAGCTGTGCCGTCATCGGCAATTTTATAAATAACCATCCCTAATTTATCTTTGCATATTTGGATAGAGCACATTTTTCTGAATAGTTATAAGTATGATAAAAAGATATGACCTTAAATCATTGAAGAGGAACATTTTCGAAATGATCAGTCCTCAAGTTTCATAAATGCATGTTAAACTTTTTACAGACAAAAATACTGTATAAGCAGACGCCATTGTTATTTATGTAAAACTGAAAACAATAAATAGTAGTATGAAATTGCAGTAATTATGAAACCAATTAAGGTTTCAACACAGATTATTAATTAAAATAAGTAATTAAATCTAGGCAATGATTGTTAAAGATAAAGCACAGATTTTCAATGCAAAATAAATTGCAAGATTATAATAATACTTTCTTTCAGATTTTTAATATGCGTTTTTGGATCTAATTATCTCGGAAATTGTTCGCTGGTTCGTTCTCCTCAGTAAAATGTGTTTTACACAAAGTAGATTACGTCCCCCACCATGCGAATTTTTTAATGAAATTAGTATCAAACGTTTGAGGGTCAATGAGCTTCCATTTAAATCATTTGAATCACATGCATCCCAAAGTTATTCGAAAAACTTTTTGGGGAGCTCCAGGAGCTTTTATTTCCATTGTTTGAGTATTAAAGGTTTTCAATAAAAATTCAATTCTTTAGAACAATTTTGCGAGGGACTGTAGAAATACTTTTAGTAATGTTTATTAAGAAGTGGTTTTTCTTAAATAAAATATCGTTTCTACATCCCCCCTCCCCCATTTACCTCGTTATCCAAATCCGTTAAAAGGGCAATTTTAAAAAATAAGGAAAAATTTTAAATTATCTTATTCTTATACAAAACGTGTCCGAACACCTATCGAATTTTTTTTTTATTAAATTACTTCAATCCCCTTCTCCAGCGATTTAAATAATTCCAACAAGCTGAAATATATCTTAATCGATTTATTTCAAATGTGTAGTCAACATCCTGAGTTTTTCCAACCTACGACATCTGCGTTCGAAGACATATTGGAAAGGAAGTCTGAAATTAGAGTTCTCGCAAATATCTCGTTAAACGCTGATTTTACGTCAAAGTGAGTTATTATTAATATTCTTTTTTTCGTTTTGTTGAATAATTCGGAAATAAAGTTATCAAATTGATCAATTTCTTTGTCTAAATTTTCTGTAGTAACTTCGATGGTGATGCAAGACCTAGCTAAAACCAACTTTCCTGCAAATGTAAGCTGCTCTGCATCCTTTGGTATATTTACCAGACATATTTGTCGTGTTCAGAGATCTTCCAATACCATTCTATGAAGTTCTTGCCGCAAGTTTTAATTTGGTGCTACGTATTTAAAGAATACTTCCATGCAGACCTGAGTTGGTTGTAAAGATGCGAGATTGAGACGATGTTCTCTAACATTTTGCGGATAATTCGAACCTTTTACGTTTACGGTTACAATAAATTGTTGGGGAAGAATTACCTAACACCTGTCACCCCAAATAATTTCAAAATATTTTTTTTAGCAAAAGGAACCTTATTAGAGTGTACTGTAAAAATTTCGCCCGAGAATGTATAGTCAAAATTTTGAGAAAAATCAATTTGAAAAAAGCTAAATTTTACATGTAAATCGCATGTTTAGGCCACGCCCATTACCGAGGTTATAAATATAAGTAGCGCTCGCTCGGAACGGAGCGCATTTGCCGGTCTACTGCCGTGCTTATAACATCGCTAGCACGGTCGCCAAACTGAATTTAAAAAACGGTTCTTTTCAGAACCACAAATATTTTAAGAATAAGGTCTCTAAATAAACATAAAAAACTATGGGGAAAACCTAGGCCCTTCGGGGCTACGCCCCGGGGCCGCTTTTGATGGCGCAAATTGCTTTTTTGGGTGGATCTGGCACGGCCAGAATTGTGCGCATCAAAAAACCTACCCTACGCTCCTCCGGAGCTCAGGGCGCTTTTTCAATCGTGTACGCCGCTCCGCAGCAGAGCTAAACATACGAGAAGGCGCCATCCATCAAGCAAACCGGGATGAAGGCAACCGGGATCTTAAACTCCCAAAAATCGCGTAAAATCAAAAAGTAATCGATATTACATGTAGGAGCGTCGAGCTCCATCTGTCGGTGCGAAATACTCTAAGTGTTAGGGTCATTCATTACGCACGGACCGACCACAGAATGAGCGACGCGCGGGAATCTCGTTAATTTTACCACTGAATTACATGAAAATTAGCTAACTTCAAAATCGATTTACTCAAAATTTTGATAATACATTCTCAGAATTTTTTTGTAGTAGGGGCCTATATAAACCTTCATCTTTGCATTAAGAAGGTTACACTCTCACCAATTGTTGTCTTGCCTTTTCTGTATTAAACCAAATAAAATTCCAACCAAAAATATTAAAAAAATTATTCTTGTCCCTATATTTTCGGAAATTTATCAAAGAACTTCCTTTTTTATAATTTTTGTTTTTTAAATAAACGTAGTTTATTTAGACTTTGGAGTACATTTTTTTCCTATTTATCTGACGAAAAGCAGATAAGAAAAATTACCCTCAATTATATGTAAATCCCCAAATAGAACAACTTTATTGCCCTAATAGTTCCCTAACTGCGGGCTTTCAAAGTTAATTGTTTTAATATAAAGACGAGAACAATTTGTTATTTTGGTACCATTTATTATGCTCAAAATTTTACTTGATCTATGTAATTTTGCTTAGATCTATTTTGAATTTGGAATACATTTGAAAAGACCAATTTTGTGATTTTTGGGACATTTTTCGAGGAATTCGCCTTTGCGAGCCCAATGCCAAAAACTTACGGACTATTTTTCAAAGCAAAATTAAAGAGTTTAAGGGGACTAGGAAGAAATTAAATCCAGGACTCCTACTTTTATTGAATGTTTATTACTATCACACAAAGAAAGAAAGAAATTTTTTTGGCCAGGTGAACCTCCTGTCCCATTGATATTCTTTTTTCCATTAATTGTAGGAGGGTAAAAAGGTTATCTACACATGATCTTCCAGGGATAAAGCCACTTTGATCTTCTCCAATTTTTCCTTTTACTTCTTCTCTTAACCTGCTATGTAGAATTTTACTAAATAGTCCACTTAAGGTACTAGTGGCACTCAACCCCCGATAATTCTTCGGGTCTCTCTTGTCACCTTTTTTAAAAATTTAAATTGTAACGATGTTTTCCATTCCTTCGGTACCTTGTAGTTCTTCCAGCAGCTCTCCATGAATTGTGCTATTCTCTCCCATAAGACCATTTTCCTCCATTCTTAATCAACTCCACATTAATTTATTCCACCCGGCCCTGCAGATCTGCCATTTTTCATTGCCATTATATTATTCAATTTAACCTCATCTGTGGTGATTTTGTCAGTATGCCACACTAATTTAGTTGTTAGCATGTGATGGTCCGTTCCACAATTGGCACTTCTTTTAACGCCTCTCCCAAGTGTATTTATGTAGTATATCCTTATGTTGAAAGAAAATATTTATGATCTTTAATTCGTTTTGCTTGCAGAACTCTATAAGCAATTCTCCAGATTCATTCACAACCCTCTCTTCAAACCCTCCCACTGTTTCGTCGCCTTGTCGGGAGCCCACTCTTGCACTCAGGTCTCCAGCAATGATTAAGTCATTGTGTCCCCCAACGTAATCCAGAGTCCGTTGCAGTTACCTACTGATAGAACATCTCCTTGGTTGTTTAGTCGAAATCGTCCCTTGGTCCGTATTGTGCGATAACATCAGTCGTATACGAGTAGCTGTAAACAGCTGTAGTTAATAAAATTATCCTTTCTGAAATAAACTCGTAGTTCTTTATGTATTTCTTTAGTTGTCTCTTTATTAAAATTGATACGCCAACTCTCGCTCTACATGATTTATATACATACGCCTGACCAAAGGTATACTCCACCAGGTCCTCACTCCTTTGTCCTTTCTTGTTTGTTTCGGATAATAAAGCTATGTCGATGTTTAATCTTTGCAGCTCCCTTAGAATTTCTGGTGTTTTATTCGTCATACTCTGAACATTTCATGTTGCCCAAATCATTGTCCTATTTCGCGCCAATCGTTGTCTAAAATTTTTTCGTTCCTGTTTCCGAGGCTTCATTTGAGTTCTTTTAGCAGTTGTATTGTTTTTTTAGGTGATCAGGAGCTAACCCAACGACCCAAACCCCCCAACTTGGAGGACCAGGATTGTTTTTCGTAATTTTCTTCATTAGTCGAGTTGTCCCAATTTTAAGAGTGTCACTTTTTATTCTTTTACACTGTACACTTTTATTCATTTTTTAAAATTTAATGTTTTTCAAGTCTTCATATATCGAAAATAATACAAAATCTGGTGACATCTACAATATTATCAAATAAACAAAAATAAATTGAGTGAGTTTTCAAAGTAATAAGTACATTCCCACAACTTTACAGGTACATTCAGCTCAAATAAAAAAAATCAATTTTTCTATTAAAATAACACGCAATCCTTATTCAAAAATTTAACTCGAATATGGTGGCTTTCGTTTTAGAATGATATTATGTAATTTCAACAATATTACATCCAAACTTGTTTTGAATTTTTTGTGTTCCCAAGACCTCTGATTTCGGACTCACTAAGCCAAAAGGGAACGAAATGTCAGCTGAAAAACAATTGATTTTTGTAAAAAAAAATACGCGAGTTTGACTATTTGCAACAAAAACGATCTGTTTTATTAATTTTTCCAAACCTAAAATTTTTATGAACTTGACGACATGTTTTAAACATTATTTGTTTCAAATCGATCAGAACCTCTGTCGTTTCCGAATGGTTCCAAAACCAAGAGAAAAATAAATACCGAGAGAAACACTTTAAGGATCTGAAAGATTAATTTGATATGTGCATAATACCTACATGCCTTTTACATGTCATAAATATATCAGTTTTTAAAATTTTTACATAATCTAAACGGCATTCTACTCACAAAGATTACATTTTCGAAAAATGAAATTATTTTTAAGCTTCCGACAATATTTTCCGTCTGCATATATTAAAATTATTACTATTGCTAAAAGCTCATGAAATAATTTGAATTTTATGTGTTTGATTAGCTTGCTAATTTTTTCATTTTATTTTAATCTTAAATTTTGCGTATCAGTATTTTTAGTTTTACCTAATATAATAAATATTAATTGTCACTTCATTAACCACCAATCCATCGATTATATTACTATAAATATCACGAACTAATAATAATTTATATTTTTTTCTTCGTAATTTAAGACAGTTTAGGTAGTATGATCTCGTCAGGTGGTATCTAGTATAAAACGGAACAGTAAATATAATAATAAGTAATAGAAAAGTGATGAGTTAAAAATGTAAATTGCTAGGATAATATAACTAGCAGGTCAAGTGACTGCCGGCCGTCCTGCCCGCATAACGTGTGAAATATTTAGAACCTCCGTTCAGCGCGAGTTGAAGGGGTAACTTGAAACTTAATTGGTGATCAACTCGAATATATGATCCCTCATTTCGGTATGTAATTAAAAACTAACCCTACAGCCGCTTTGAACTAATTGGTATATGCCTATTAGTCGCCCTTACTTCCTAGTATTTGAATGATGCGGAAACTACTTTTGACGCGGGATCAAGGAGATGCGCAACTTAATTTGTTTCCAACTCGATTAGTACTATTTAAAATAAAATTTTAAAATTTCCGTGGTCCACACATTAACCAATTCCAATTTTTTGATAAGTTAGGACAATCAAAAAGATAAAAAAGAAAACGTGGTCGGGACAACAGATTTTTAAAAAAACTTCATTTACATACATCGATGTTTCTGCTGATAATTCGGTGATATTGACAATTCCCCCTTTCTCTTCCTTTTTTGTTTTTGAATTTTCGGCAGCCAGTTCCTCTTCAACAGCGTGGTTGCTTGCGATAAATTTTCTACGGTACGTATCGGGTTTTGCAGAATTTCTTCAATGTCTCCTGAAACGATTGTAGGGTTAATTATCTCAATGACGCTTGCACATTTAACGGTTTCATTTGGAAATTAAAACAACTATAGATTTCAAATAAGATTTCCGGAAAAAGAGGAGAGGAATTGGTGACCAGATAAGATCGACAGGCCAATTTTCAGAGGTCTGCTACTAAAATCAAAGTTAGTTGATTACGACGGTTTTACTAGTAAGTTTAGATAGTGGATTGGTGTGCTACTCCGAAATCCCAAAGTTTTCGTGGAGTAAAACTTAGTATGGCAAAAGAACTTTTCGTTCGAAAACACTGGAAGTGGCTCAACGTATTACCACACTCTTGGGAACAGTTTCGGAAGTCATTGATTGGGAAGATAGCGGCTGGCGGAGTTTTGAAAGTTTGCTTGCTGATAGATCGAGTATTATTATTTACACCTTTTTTCTTGGAATATACTTAGTAACAACTCTCAAAAATTCGAATATCTACCTTTTTATTATCCAACTACGGTATTTGAGGCACGGATCTCCGACTACGTTCTTTGAGATTTACAACTGCGTTATTCGACTCTGACTACTTATTCGAGAAGTTTATTTTGATTGTCAGCCTTACACAGCAGCGTTTGACAATGTTTGCTACACTCGAGGAACCACTGATTTGTTTTGTTTACGTTACTACGTCAAGTTTCATTGGACGTGTGAAAACTCAGTGGCATTAATTAAACAACGAAACTGTTTTTGCATTCTGTTTGGTTTTAGATATTTTGCGGCGAGTGAACGAAATAGTTCACGTCCTTTTTTTGCGTACTTATGTGCCACAGTTATAATCGGGAAGAAGATTACTTAATCGTTCTAAATGTTTGCTTTTGTTTGTGGGGTGACCGGGACAAGGGTCCCGGTTGTATAATATGTAATTACTATGAGCCAATTCGGATCTGGTCAGGTATTTTTTGTATCATTATTGTGATTTTTGCTAAAGCCTCCACTGCGTAGATTAATTTTATTGTGTAATAATACTACTTGTGACCTGTGGTTATCGAATATTTTTTTATTAAATTACTGTTAAACGTGATTTGTTTTCCTTTTCATCAGACCTGTTTACTTGTAATTCTGACGTGTTATCCTCTTTGCTTTTGCGCTTTCCGTTAAATATCTTTCAAGGACGACAAAAAGCGCATGACACCTTTATTTTTCTTGAGTTTAAATCAGGTTGCCACGGTCTGATTGAAGACCCCAAATTGCTCTCTGCAGAGCAAAGCCGCAGCGTCGTTCATTTACAGTCGGAAATTGCAGGTAAGCGTTGTAGGGTTGGTGATAAGTATTTTGTTGACGTAATTAAACACCCCATACACTTGCCAGTCTTCCTTTTTCGTTAATGATAAAACATTCTATTCTATTGTTTGGCTTGGTCGATGTTACCAATTTGGTATTATCCAGGCAAATTCGTGTTCAAACGTTGTATAACCGCCGACCGTCGCGTCGTTCGGAACTACATACTTTTCCTAGGAACGACTGGAGTTATTTTAAAAAACAAACAAATCTGCTGATTGAACAAAATTCTCTTAGACGCTTATTGATCTACTAAGAACATTTATTGATTAGCTGCCACCACCTTTCGATCGATTACGCCCAAAGGTAGAATTCTGTTCTAAAAAAAAAACACTATCATTTGCCACGTGACTTTCTGGTAATGAGTCCCATATACTCCCCGTTTTGGCGTTACGTTCCCCGGCTTAATGTTGAAATTAAAACTTCGGTGCAGGCAAATGGACACTAAACTCGACACTGTAAAAAAGCATTATTTTCCTCAACAGGAAAAGCGAAAACACTGGATTTTCACAATAACATTACTTATTGACAAATTTAAAAAACACTGTACCCTTTAAAAATCTGATACAATATAAAACCCGTACAATTTAGGGTGGCCCTTCTAAACAAATATGTACACAACCAAATAATCAAAAATAGTAGGTACTTACATTTTTGGAGACCCAGACAACCAAACATGAGGTCCTATGGCCACCCGATCGTGGCTCTTCTACGAGCCCACCCCGGCTTCTGACTCCAACTAATTAATTCGACCATATTTATGCCTTCTGCTAAACTCGTATCATCCTCCCAGTGGTTCCGAGGTTGACCTTCCGTAGCGTGTGAATTTACACCACTAACAAATTTTACCTATAGACAGATAAAACCCGCAGTTGACGGGAAGTAATGTACCTGATTACTTTCGTAATCAAGTAGATTACATTAAAATATCCGGTCAAATTGGAGAAACCCGTTGTCTGAAATTGAACAGTTCGCCTGAACAAAGAGCAGTATAAATGTAATCTTCAGATGCAGAAAGTTCGCATACAGTTAAAAAAGAATAAAATGCATTATCAATTTACTTTCGCACTATAAAACTTATCACTATAATAATTAATAATTATTTCTGAATTTAAAATTAAATTAAATTTTATCAATTTGAATCCGGCTTTGTTACAGTTGAACGTCGTGGCTCTTCTTCTAAATCTTGTCAAATAATCGCCAAAATGCTTCCGGTGGAGGGATCCATCGGTCTTCAACGTTTGGTCTTTTAGAACTTTGTAGTCTCATCTTCTTCGTTCAAAAATATGTCCAATCGGAAAACAACAGCTCTTATGTAATTGTCCAGACTGTTTCACATTCACTTCTTTGACTTTTTCTTCCAACAGTGTCGTATTCTTATTAAAGTTGAAATCTTGACATTTCCCAGGGCGTATATGTATTTTAAGAAATATTAGTAAACAAAAGTATAAAGTAATAAACAGAAAAAAGTTATTATTAAATTTTTTTATAAGCGGTGATAATAACTTTTTCCACGGGGTTTTTACAAAGTCAAGACTTAGCAAAATCAATGTTATATTCTTTTATATTGTTTATTTCATAAATTCTTGTAGAATTTATTTATTACAAATAAGAAAAAGTAATATTAAAATTAATTTACTACCTACTGTTTAACCGGGATATTTGATACCTTGTCAAATTTCCAATGAAAAATTAGAATCTTATTTAAATTTTGAAAACTGGAAGGATGTTAAATACAATATACACCTAGGTAATCATCGTTGGCATAGTCAATAGAGTTATCTTAAATAATTTATAGTGCAATGCACGTATCATGACAATTGCTTTGGTATCAAGAGACAAAGGATAAATTTAATACAAAATGTAATTATACTCCAAGTTAAGATAACGTGACACGTAACTTCTTCTGCATATTTCATCGTTCTACCAAATGTAAAGTCTGTGAGAGATATAACTGGTATCTGGAAGACTGGTATGCTCAATTCAAATGATACTTGGCATTCTCCATATGTACTAGTTATCATAATATAATTTTGGAACATATTGAGAAATCGATTCCAATTTATTCTATAAACTATAATTGATACATAAAAACTATATTCGTTAATTTAAATTTAACCTAATAACAGCTAATTCCACAACTTTGTTTGTTACATTGCGCTATAAATTATTGGAAGTTAAATTGGAAATAGAAGCAACCACTGTGGTGTAGTACTCATTTGAAACTACGGATACCAGAACTGGTGGTCTGACCTTGAACGCAACTTTTGTGACGTGCTTCTATTTCCACGTCAAATAAGAATATTTTGTCCAATCTGAAGTTCATATTTTTTGTAGTGGAACTTCACAATCTCAAAAAAGTCGTTTATTTACATGTAACATTACATCTAAGCAATGGAAACATCGCGTGCTCTTAAATGATAGGTTATCGTATTATCTTGATTTTTCTTTTACTCTATTTCTGTTCTAGTTAACAAAATTTTTTTTTATTTTTAAGTGCCTACCATACTTCTGGAAATTCATTGTAGGTTTTGTAAATATATCAAGTGTAATTGTATAATTTTTCTATTCGAAACGTGGTGCAAGGAAACACTAGCGTTTATTCAAGTCGTTCAAAGAAACCATAAATTGTATGGTCTATATCTTAAACTTAGTTTTAGTAAGGAAGTGTTAGTTAAATTTACTAAGGAAAGTGTCGATGCGGGAATTCAAAACGGAAAGGTCTCTTGGGATTTCAAGTTAGCCAATGAACATAAATATTTCCAAGTTGCTATATTTTGTGAATACTTATTTTTGGAAGAAGGAATTTTTGTGAGCAGAACGGAAAGAAAAGAGCTTTTCTAAAGGATGGGGTAAATTGGGTTTCGAAATTTAGACCCCACGGTTACGCTGACAGGGTTAGGGTATTGTGTGCGGTTGTTTTCATTTTTAATTTTGTTACGTAGTTTTATTGAGAATTGAACCTGATACTTTCACCTCAGATGTTCAGCGTTCTACCACTGTATTAACCCTACACCTCACAAATATAATATGTACATAAATGCTATGGGTACACCCTGCACATAGGAAAATAAGCATCTGATAACTCACAAGAATTCTTCTTAAAAGCGGGGGTTTTTGTATTACAGAGTAGACGCCGCTAATTATAATCACGGATAATGAGATCGATCTGGTATCATTTTTGTGAAGAACGTGCCAACCGTATATGACTACATAGAAAAAACATCGTGTATAGTGGTCAAAATTCGGTTTATGTGGTCAAATTTCTGTTACAATGCAATCAATAAAAAATTATTCACAAGCAGTTTAGTAATTGTAGGGATAAAATTGTACCTGACGTTAAATAAACACGTATCTAAATAATACTATGTAAAATCTTTGCGCGTTATTGCGTCACCAAACAAATTACTTAATGTTCATTTCTTCTCATATTAGAAAACAATTTTCTTTGCAAGCATTTTGCAATTGTACCGCTAAGATCTTTTGAGGCGTAATTATTGTCAGCTAATCAGGTACATTTCGCAGGCCACCTCATCGCGAATTTTTCAATTAAATTGGTGTCAAACGTTTGAGCTTCGTTTGTGCTCCAATGAGCTTCCAAATAACTCGTTTGTACTACACGCATCGCGCATCGTGAAAACTTTTTGGGGCTGTAGAAACTGCAGCCCCTCCCCAATCCCGAATTTTTGTATAAAATTGATGTCTGTGGATCTATACATAAAAATAATTTGTACCCTAAAGGCTTTTAATAAAAATTCAATTCTTTAGAACAATTATTTTATGAAGGGCTGTAGAAATGCTTTTTTTAAGATCTGATTTTTTAATACTATAAATACCAATAAATAGAGAATCGTTTGATCTCCAATGACCTTCCATAAAAATCGTTTGTACCCCAAAGGTAAAAAAGTTAGAGCCATTCAAAGATTGTGAAATTGCACATCGCTCCGAGCAAGTAGCGCGTAGAATTTTAGTGCTGCTGACAACAATTAAAATAAATTTTATTTTTTAACATTAATTAAAATTTTGAATAAAATTAGTATCAATCGATCGAATAATCTTCCATAGAACTCGTTTGTACCCAAAGGTAAAAAGTGAGAACGTTCAAAAGAGTGTTAAATTGAGTGACATTTTACGGTCTCCCATCGCGATTTTTTTTATGAAATTGGTGTCAATCGATCGAGAAGCATTTGAGCCCCAATGAGGTTCCAAAAAATGTGTTTGTGACCCAAAGGTAAAAATGTTATAGCATTTGAAAGAGTGTGAAATTGAATAACATTTTACCGCCCCCCCCCCCCAAATAGCGACATTTTTTTTAAATGGAATTGCTGTCAATCGTTCGAGAATCGTTTGTGCTGCAATAAGCTGCCTTAAAAATCGTTTGTACCCCAAAAGTAAAGAAGTTAAAGCGTTTGAAAGAGTGACATTTGTTGTACCTGTATGACAAATTTGTACATATTTTTTATTATTTTATCTTTTATATTATTAACAAATAAAATTATATTAATTATCACCTCGTAAGTTATTTATCGATAAGCAATAAATCCCAAATTTTGAGCGCTGCTTGCTTGGTGCGATTTAGTAAACTTTGCAATTTCACAATCTTTTAAACGCTCTAACTTTTTTATCTTTAGGGTACAAACGATTTTTATGGAAACTCATTAGAGCTTAAAGGATTCTCGATCAATTAGGATTTATTTTATTAAAAAAATCAATTCTTAAAAAAAGCATTTCTACAGCCTCTCCCAAAATTGTTCTAAAGAATTGAATTTTTATTAAAAGTATTCTCGATTGATTGACACCAATTTTATTCAAAAAGTTTATGTGACTTTTCACTATTGAAAACTATAATACAATTTATTATTAAAACTTTTAAAATAAAATAGTTAATTAAACGTGAATAAATACGAGTACATTCACATTTAATTAACTATTTTATTTTAAAGGGTTTAATTATATTCAAAAATTTAATTTAATTGAAAACTTTATTCGCGACAAAAAATAATTCGCGAAAAACTCACATCAGTACTATGGATTAGCAAATTATTTCTATCGACAATAGATAAATAATAAAATCTATTATAATTGTTATCAGCAAAACTAAAATTCTGCGCGAGTACAAATGATTTTTATGGAAGCTCAAACGATTCTCTATCGATTAGTATTTATTTTATTATAAAAATCAATTCTTAAAAAAAGCATTTCTACAGCCCTCCCAGAATTGTTCGAAAGAATTGAATTGTTATTAAAAGCCTTTGAGGTACATAAGATTTTCTATTGATTGACGCCAATTTTATATAAACATTTGCGATGGGGAGCTGCCTTTTCTACAGTTTACAGCCAAGTTTTCACGAATAACTTCGCGATGCGTGAGGTACAAACGATTTTTATGAAAGCTCATTGCAGCTCAAACGTTTGACACTAATTTCATTAAAAAATTCGCGATAAGGGGGGGGGGAGAAATGTACCTGAACGCAAAAGGTTAGATGGACACAAAAATAATAAGGATACCCCAAGAAGCTAGATCCATTTATGTCTAATCTATCGGATGTCAAATCTGTCGCATTCTAGGATTATTTTTCAAGTTGAACGCAAAAAGTGAGATGCACACAAAAATAACAAGAACTCCAATTCGTAAATTATTTGGGTTCTAAAAAGAATCGATTTTTTATCCATCTGACATGCAAAATACTTGCGAAGAACTCCTTCCGCGGTGGTTTAAGTACTGCGGTGGAATTCGGCAAAGTACTGCTTATATTAGGTTGTACTGTGAATACTGGGAGCCAATGTGAGACCCCGTTATTTCTACCCTTTTAATAGCTGTTTCTAAGGGTTCCTTATGTATATTCCGCAAGTTTCCTTTTTGAAATCTACTATAAAAATGTTTAACTTTCTGAATCTTTATAGGGAATCTATCAATTATGAGGACCGGAATTCATGCTAATCCCATGCTTTATAATGTAGTATTATCATAATACTTTAGTTCTATTCGAATGTTTTACAATTATCATTAAAGGATGTTGATTTTATTTTTAAATTTTTAAAAACTCCTAGTCCCGATGTGATTAAGCGGCGTCTACTACATTAAATTATTTAGTGAAAGTTAGAAATTTATTAAACGAAACAAGGAATATTTTCAAATTACACTTTCAAATCTTTTGATAGGTGTTTTACCGTTAAACAACCCTTCTCGAAGTACAAAGACAATTAAAATTTAATTATTTCCTTAAAAGTATTTCTTTCACCTCCCGTTGCTTTATAAGATTTTTGGGCGGCGGCGGTGGGTAGTTTAATGATATAACATAACACAGTAATAGAATTTTAAATTTAAGGTACTGTTCATCGATTGTACATAATTCAGTTCTAAATGTCCAAATCGTCTCTTTCAATCCATCGTAGTGCCCATACATGATTATGTTCTACTTGATTACGAAAATTTTCTTTGAAAATCTCAAATTTCCTTCGAGAAATGTAAACCTTTTGTAGGTGGGTAATTTACTTTTAGATTTATTTAATGAAGCCTCTAATTGCATAATTAATTTTAATTAATTATCTAAAGTAAACTTAAACTGAAGCAATGCTCGGAAATACTTAATGTTCACTTCAAATCGAGTAATTTAAACTTTTAAATCGACTACACCTCACGAAGATCGTTCTATCAAGCTGGGTGCTGGCCGTGTACTGATTCACCTAAGTAATTAAATTATATGAAATGCAACAAAAACTTTTTAAGTACTTATGTATGTAGGTAGGTACTTACTGTAAAACTCGTAATTGAAAGTTCCAGTGCTTTCAAAAATTGTTACATAAACGGTTATGCTATTAAAACTTTATTCAAACTTTGTGTTGAACTGTAGCTTGACTTTAATCGGTTAATATTTTTAATAAGTTATTTCAAATCTTTACTATTATACTGGTTAAGTATTTTATTTAACGTAAAACTGCTATTGTGTGGAACTACAATAAATTATTTAGATTAGCGGTTTATTCAGAATTTTCCTCTTAATTTATAATTCGATTTTGCACGGTAGAATTGTTTGATAAATTACTCCCCTAGCTGCGAGCATATTAACAAGTGATTAATGTTTAATAATTATTTATATATACAACTAAGTAGGCTTTACGAACATACAGTTTAGCAAGTGAAACAATTGTCAAAAATAAAGAGAACAACTCATGATAAAAGAGTCCTAAGCGATATAAACAAAACAATCAGCTCGAGCGCACAGTTGCTTAATAACACTGCTAGTTTTTACTTTAAGTATAAACCTGGACATAAAACGTGAAGGGTATCGAGAAATAATACTATTTCGTTAAATTGGTGGCCCCGATAAAAAATCTAAAAGTAAAACCTAATTTATATAATACAGGATCTTAAATTTTTCACCTAAACATTAATAGCTGAAACTGTTAAGTTTCATCAGTTACGTCAATTTCAGTTGTTGACAAAAAAGTTACGAGACGACAACCCTCCTATTCGTTTTTTCAGCCCTCCATCCTTAATAATGCAATATTAATTAAAATGAAAGTGCAATTAATTTTTTTATAATTTGCAGAAAACTTGTTTATAATTTAATGTTATAGGGTAAAGGTAGTATAGTTGGACCACCTTTTGAAAAACAGTTAATTATTTTTTTATTGATTAAAATAAATGCATGTTTTTAATACAGTACATACATTAAACATTGTTTGTCCTTTTGGTAAACTTTAATAAACCAAAAATAATGCCGTAAAATTATTAAAATTAAAAAACTTATTAGTTAAAATGGCCCATCTCTCCTACCCAGTATAGGAGAGATGGACCACGTGTGGTAGGACAGATGGACCTACAGTTTTTTCGAATTTTTCTTTGTTACGTTAGGACCGCAAATTTGACAAACGTTAGTATAAGGGGTACGACCTTCATGTAACCATCGGGAACACAATATACACTTTATCCAGTCATCTTTTTTTTCGGTAAAGCGGTAATCTTCGTTGCAGCTAACGCATTCATGTCGTTATATTATCTTTTCCTGCATTGAGTTTTTTCTTAGTCTGGCATAGTTGCTGCATTCTAGAGGGACTAGAGTGTGAAGATTCAATAGCATTCCTGCTTTATCGGTGTTAAAAATGTTTCCTGGTTTATTAAAAAGGTGAAAACTGAGATCTTTAAAATATTTATTTACAGCATCCCTCGACATTCCTATAGCTCTAGCAACAGAAATATTCTCCGCCTTTCGTAATCTAGGCATTTTTCTGTAACAAAAATCATAGGTCAATCTCTCCTGTACCTTTCTGGTCCATCTCTCCTCAAACGAGAGGATATACAGACCAGGAAATACCCACGTAACTGTATGTGATAACTTATTGGTTTTGGGTTATATTTACACTAATATACATACATAATTATATCACACCTAAATCCCCAAGTTAAACTTACCTGAACACACAAAAACTGAACAAAGAAAATACATCTAAAAAATTTTTCGAGTCACTCAAATCAATTTTTTGTGATATTTCAAAACTCAACACTTTAATTACATATTATTTGCATATATCACCTTCAACTGATGCAATTACATAATATATACAGCCGAACAAAGCACTAATTATCGCGATAGTTTGCGAGATATTACAAGTGGCCATCTCTCCACCTGGTCCAACTATACTCCTTTTACCCTATAGGTTATATTAATACTATTATATTAAAATCTCAAATTTTATTGATATACATAATTAATTCCAAAAAAAAATTTAATCATAGAAATTTAGAAGTGCAAAAGTATAACAGTAAAGTGTTAACCTCTAAGTTATTATTAAAAATTAATTGCAAGATAAAACATTAAAACGACGTCGTTTATTTCCACTTGGAAAAATAAATTATATTAGTTTTTCCATAGCTTTTAATTTAACTACACGAATAAGTTCAAATATTTAATTAATGGATTTATTTTGAAGACTTAGCTAATATTCTATTACCCGCCTATTAAGTAATAATTCAAAAACGAATTTATTGTTTGTTTTCATGGCGCACGCAATCAAGTTTTCTGATATTATTAAATTTTCATTAACTTTTATTTAAGTTAAAGTGGTATTTTATGTTTAATTAAATTTTGTCTTAGATTTTATAATCCTTGCAGTATTATGCCAATATTAATAATAATAAAATAAAGTTCTCATTTTCAATTCAAATAACATATTTTTAGAAAATCAGAAAGTTTAACAAAAACTAAAATATTTTCATTGTCACTGAAGTTGAAATAAATATGGTACCTAGAAATTTTAATCAAATGACGATTTCCCATGTTTATTTAAAAAAAGGCTAGGAAATCAACTTACAACAAGATTTCATTTTAGAAATTTTAGCTGGATAAATCATCCTGTGTCGAAAAAAGTTTCCAAAGCGTGCAAGCACCTCGAGAGCACCT
Organism: Podabrus alpinus; assembly: GCA_932274525.1. Taxonomy (NCBI): domain Eukaryota; kingdom Metazoa; phylum Arthropoda; class Insecta; order Coleoptera; family Cantharidae; genus Podabrus; species Podabrus alpinus. Next base: position 56,364,649 of record OW026457.1, on the reverse strand, counting down.
GGAGGCGGCCGATAGGCCGATTGTAGATAATTATTAGGCTTTAATTGTTAACTAGATTAAGTCGAAAATAAATACACCAAGAGATGTTCAAATTTCGACTGCAATAAAATCAGATCTCATTAACTTCGTTAACTTTTCCTAACATTTTAAACAATAAATATCAAACAAACGAATGTACAAAATTGGCCAGAATCAAATGATTCGAATATTACATCAGCTAACAAGTCGTATGCTAACATCTCATTAACTTAATTTAATTCTGTCCTGGTATTTAGGACTCTAGGCCCATTCAATCATGCTTAACAAGTGCCTGAATTCAAATGGATCTTCATTTATTTGGCGAGTATCTACATTTCTTTATAGATTTCAACAATACTTTGTACCATATTTTAATGTCACTATTAGCCTCTGTTTCTTTCCACTAATGGATAAAGGCCTTACCCATTATTCACCATCTTCTCTATCTTCTGCCACGTTCAACCATCCAATACCTACCGTCTTCAGTTCATCCATTCATCGTGTTTTCGGGCATCCGGTACTCATTCTTTTAGAGCTCGGTGTCATTGTAGCATCCTCCTTGTTCACCTATCATTCTTCATTCTGGCCATATGTCCCGCCCAATTCCACTTCCCTTTCCAATGCCCTTTCCACCACATCCTTTAGCTCTGTGTGTTGTTTGATTCATTCATTTCTCTTGTGATCTCTCAGAGTTATATTTAACATTTTTCTTTCCATTGCTGTTTGGGTAACTCTAAGTTTCGTCGCATTGGACAATGTTAAGCTCTAAATTTCTGAGCCGTATGTTGGAACAGAGAGAATGCATTGATCGTATACGCGTCGACTAAGCGACATTCATATTTTGGACTTCAAGATATACTTCAATTCTCCAAAAGCTCTCTCAATTTCTTCTTTATTATTAACTTCTAAAAGCTAAAAGCTAAAGTGATTTCCACGAATTTTTTATTCATCTTTTGGGCGATTGATCCAGTGTATGAATTAATTTGGACTAATGTTTTTCCAATCCAATTTATTTTTGGAATTTTATTCGTTACTGGTAGTTTAGATTTTTTAGATTTACGGGCTTAAATTTTTCTTTATAGAAGCATATCCGTATCTGATCTTCTTTTAAAGGATTTACAGTTCCACTTGGTGGGTACAATGTGTTATAATCTTGATCGGTCTTCAATGAATGTGGTGAAATACTAAACTAACTTCATCTGCCTGACTATGTCTTCATGTCACTGCAGAATGCCAAGGCATAGCCCTATATTTCCTGCATCAAGCTGGTTTTCACCTGGAATGGTTAGTGTTTGTAAATTAGGGATTTTGTTGCGTGTGATACAGATCGGGTAGAACCATTAACAGAAGATAAACCTACAGTTTAACGTAGAATCAGAACCACGGCATCATATCTCATAATAATCACTTGGTTGCTATTCTAATTATATCAAAAAAATGGACATACTAGTGGATGGGCTTGTTTTTTTCGGGAAGAACGAAGAATACAGTTTTAGGTCATCCCAGCACCACTGTACAGGGTGATGCAGACCACCTGTATCAACCTTTTTTTGAAAACGGTTAGATGTAGAAAATTCGGTACAAAACTTTTATGACAAACACATTAATGAAGAATCGATAGTAATCTGGCTTTTTTGGAAAAGTCGGCGTCTTAAACAGATGTCTCCAGAATCTCGCAAGCTTTTGAAAAAATTCAGAAATGGCTGGTGTGCCGAGGTGAACCCAGTATGAGCCAATCTGTGCCGAGGTGAACTCTCTATGAGCCTCGTTGTGTGGTATTTTGTTTATATTTATTTTCTCTATTTTAGATTTTATGAAGGACTAATTTAGGGAGAAGTTAGCCCAAACCTTGTTAAAAAATTAAAAATGACGTGGTCCCTGCGTGAATCCTCCGTGCACCCTGCCACTTTACCCTGCTGAGGAGGATATTATACTACATAGTAGGTATATCATGATATCCGCGATGTAATTTTCCAATTTATATTTTCTAAATTAAATATATAAAATTCGATCAATTCATAACATTTGATTTTGTAATTATTGATAGTGAAATTTGCAATATTGTTTGCTATTTGCTAATATAAAAACTATAGTTAATATTATGAAAACTTTTCAATAAAGCCGAATTTATGCACAACGGAATCCCATGACATATTTTAGTTGAAACCCAACTGATAAATGTCGCTGTTTCATCAATTAATAGCTTATTATCGAATAATTATGGAATATTTTAATTTATATGATATTAAATTACAAATTGCATCAGTAGGTAAAATTTTATCAGCAATCAAAATTGCAATCGATTGAAATTTCAAATTATTTCATGTTATACCTGGAATTAAGGTCAAATGTGCCTAGCTGCAGACGGGCGGTGGTAAATGTGCCACCAGTAATGCTATTCTACCTGCTACGAATTTAGGATATTAAAAGTACACAGGTATTTGTGCCACCGGAGAAAACGGCATCTTTTTTGATTTTACACGATTTTTTTGGGGGTGAAACGTAGTAGTTTACTGCCCCATACCGCAACTATACTTTTTAATGCTATTTCGAGGGTCTCTCACATCCCGGTTGCTTTAATCCCGGTTTTCTTGATCGGAGGCCCTTCTCGTATGTTTAGCCTAGTAACCAGAGTCAAAACCGCCCTGGAGGGGTGCAACGCGGAGCGGAGCGCAGCGGCGCCCCGTAAGGGTAGGTTTTGACGATGGATTACCCTCCTTATCGAATGCACACCCCAAAATTCGAAGACAAAAAAAATTTAATTTTTTCACTGTTAGTGGCACAAATACCTGTGTTTATTTAAAGAACCCTTTTGGTCGGTGGCACATTTACCGGTACCCTTTTCTGGTCAGGTACATTTGGTGGCACATTTACCTCCGCCCCTGCAGACACTTACAAAAAATGAGTATCGATGTACCCGGTTTAGTTCCCGTAGATCCGTTTCGGGTGTTGTATAAACACTGTAAAAAAAGCACGTAAAAATGCATTCAAATACGTGTAATTTTTACATTCAAAATAATAGTAAAAATACATATTGTGTATTATTCCATTGATAATAATGTAATTTCACACTATTATCAATGGAATAATACACAATATGTAATTTTAGTATAATTTTGAATGTAAAATTACACGTATTTGAATGTATTCTTACGTGCTTTTTTTACAGTGAACGGTTATTCAACTCGAGCAGTGTATCAGCCAATGTGAACGCTTCATTGCCACTCTGTCTATTGGGGGTGACAAGTGCTATGAAATTCACGGAGGTACCCGAAAACCTGTCGCCGTTCAAAACAGCCCTTGGATTCATGTCGCTGAATGTGTGCAATTACAAATATTTTAAATTAAGACGGTCATGACCTGAATGTCAGCGAGATCAATTGCTAATGCAAGGCTTCCCGGTTCGACTCCGGGTATAGTTTTTTCCCAGTGCAGGGGAGGGGGGAACCTTCATAGACACCACCCCAATCTGGGATGGTAGTGTGAGATTCTTACTCACTAAAACCCCCTCCCCGGCGACAGCTTGTGAACAATTTTCTCCGTGTGGCTTAATTAACCCTACGGTTCCAATTGCTACATCTGCCAATAAAATATTGGCAGTAATTTTCCGTGAAAAAATTGCCCCTAGTGTTATGGATAAGCCAATTCCCAGTGCTTCGGAGGCAGACCGTGGTTCGTAAACGTTGAGGGTATCGCTTATGAGAAAATAAAAGATGTTAAATTTAAAATTGTGTAATCGCTGAGGTTCGATACAGTAAAGATATTCAACAACAAAATTCTCGTCCAGTAACGATAGTGATAAGAAAGATATTGGGTTGTTGGGACGTTGGGACCTCATTCTAGCCCTGATGATGAAGAAATAAATTCTTCGAAACGTTGGCCATAGCGAATATTGTGTTTGATTTTAACCGTCCCAACAACCCAATATCTTTCTTATCAGTAAAGATATGGTATTGTTTTACAGATAATTGTGAAAATGAATGTATAGTATACCAATATCAAACCTACTATCACACCTTGCAACTACGAAGGGCCGTTGCTCGAAAAAATAACTTGTGTGTTTTTACAATCTGCTTTCAATTAAAAGAAAGAAACAAATAGTGGCACAAACCTTTCCAGCTCTTCAGATTTCGTACAATGCCCAAATGCACGCAAAACAACAGCGTGTTATTTTAATTGAATTGCAGGCACACCCACCGAACCGAAGGTTGCGTTGTTCAGCTCCAACTGGCTACCCCTTACAAAAAGGGGCTTGATTCCACCCAACGAGACACCTCGGACACCTTCCGTGCTTTCGGAGGGCACGTAAAGCAGTCGGACCCCCTGTGTTAATGCTTTGCCATCATAACAATAAAAAACAGGTTGCAGGCACATTGAAAGGCAAGCCTACCAAGCTGCCTGAGATGTAAAAACCAAAAATTCTCACAGAACTAATTACAAAAATTAGTAAAGAAAACAGGTCCTGGACCTATATTAAGAGGAAGAAGAAGTAAAATTTAGTCGCTTTAAAGCAAAAATTGTACATACTGAACTTGGTTAGACTTGAACAAAAATTTGATAAAACACTTTTCTTCTACAAGTGGCTTTATAATCACCTAAGAGATTGTGCCCGGGCGCAATATTATCTAATTATAATATTATATTATACTTACAGTATGCAATTAAAATTTTCCGAATTTTCAGGAATTCAAAAACTTTGATACTTCTTTATAAACAACATCTATATTATAAATTAAATATTTGATTTTTAACTGTTGAGAATTAAAATAAATTAAACTTTAATAATAAAATAGGTAATTGGACGAATTGAATATTTTTTATTTTAGCATAATGGCAATCCAGCTGGCAAACTTTTTATAGCTAAGAGCTTAAGATTTTTGATACTGCCCCTTCTGAGTAAAAGGAGATCTCCTTAAACGTGCATATTACATTAAGTCAAAATAAAGAGGTTTTGGGGCAGTTTCATTTCGAAACCCCAGGTTTTATTTATTTTTTTCTCAAAAATTGGACAACTTAACTACTTGCGGTTTATGTTAATCGATAGAAAATAAAATTTTACATCCAATATGTATTTCCTAATGGTTCAAAAATTCAAATTTGGTCTCCATTTAAAGTACATTTTTTGATCAATTAAAAAATATTGCTGTGATTTAAAATGACCTCACACAACACAAATTGTTGTAAAACTGAATTAATCATTATATTTAGGAAAATTAAGCTAATTTTAAACATTAGATTTAACAGATAAACACATCCAACTCTATTTCACATATTACAAAACTAATAAGATCTTTAAAGATATGAAAGCTATATCAAAACCTGCTAAATACATTCAATTTGAAGGTGAACAAGTCAAAATCTTCTAATAAGATGCTTTATCTTAGAAATGATGAAATTTGTTATAATTTGTTATCTCAAAAACATAACCTTTACGTTTATAAACTTTGAATTGATAAATCTCTGTGAATAACTTGTTATATGAAAATCTGTTTATAACCAAAATTCTATTATATCTAATTGTATGTGATAACCATAAATTCATGTCCAAAAATTGTAAAGAGGTACATAAGGGTGGAAATCCATTAAAGGTTGATAAGTGAAACGTGATAATGAAAATAGTCAAATGTACTACTTCAAATGGCTAACAAATCAACTACTGTGATGGAAAACAACTGGAAAGCATTGGATAAGTAATCTCTTCAATAATGGAACCAACTCTGGAAATTACATGAAATTTCATTAAAGTAAAAATCGCAAAAAGAAATAAATTTGACTCACAAATTGTTGAAGTCATCTCAAATTGGTATTTTGCGCAAGCAAAAGTTAGTTGAATTTTAATATTTGAAGTGGAAGGACGTGTGCAACGCGATCCAGCAATTCAATCAATTTGGTCGATAAAAATCCATGATGGCAAACTTAGTTGCGTCTCCTAGAAATGAAAAGTATTGATTATCAACTCAACTCTCAAATATCCGAGGATTATATAATTTAAAATTACTTACCGGCATACAATTTAGTAAAATAACACAATTAGAAAGTTAAATTTGGATAATTTCTATAACAACAAGTCAATCCAAAGAAGAGAAGATTCAGCGCGTCGTATCAACTGAAACATCTGATCGTGGAAGTGTCTCATAGTGCGCCTGTGTTTATCAAGATAGTGTTTTTCTACGCAGACTTATATAAAAGTTCGGATTATGAATTCAAAAGGTATTTGAAAACATTTATTATTTTTATTAACTTTACGCCTTCAGCATTTTAACTAAAGGATGCTGGGAAAAGACTGTCAAAAGTGTATTTTCGGCTACCCTATTTAATAAAAATTCATCAACAAAACATTATTTTATTTTATTTTCTACGCTTGCCAAAAGCAACCATTTTAATACAAAAACATTTAACCCGTTTGGATAACGGAAAGACTTAAATTTATTTAAGCAATTAGAAGAGCAGAAGAAAGAAAAGGATCTTCATTCTACATTTTTGATTATTGTAAAACATTCTGGTGACGGATATGATATCTGTACAAATTTGTTAAATTGATTATTTGCGCATTGCGATATTATTGAATATAAAAATCATTTCTAAATTAATGCAATCTTTTATTATTATTATCAAACATTTACAGGTCAGTATTCTAAATTTTAAAGATCATTCAAATAAAGAAGTGGATCATTTATCTGGTAAAAACAATTAAGCATTTTTATTCAAAGTCATTAAATATTTTTCTATCATTTCAAAACAAAACTTTTCAACTTAATAAGCAACCACCCCTAATTTATCTTAATACCTGCAATACTCTGAGAGAGCCTTAGACTGAGCTAAACAAGAGGGACAAAGTGGTGAGCTTTCTAATTAAATTTTAGCACGCGAATTCTAACATTTACATTTTTTTATATTTTTCATTCATTGGAATGTGGCGCCCAACTTAAACGACGTGTCTAATTTTTAATATAAGGGAGGTCATAGCAATTTGTATGGGATAAAAATTTTATTTTCTTGGTTATTCCATAAATCGCAAGAACGTTTCTATCTTCTTCTATTTTAAAGAAAGAAAACAGTTTATTAAACGCAGTGTTGCGATTCTGCGAAATGCACATTACATACTACGTTTTTGACAAAAAAATTAAAACATACCATTGCGCGCTTTCCCCTTTTGAGTAGAGGGTGAAGATGCCACCAAGGGTTTTCGAGGTGGGTTTTCCCCTAATTCTCTTCATTTTGACTTACTCCAAGCGTGTATAAAAGGATTTGACTTTACTCAGAAGAAGTATCTAACTATTTTATTTAGACTAAAGGCGTCTTTTTGAGGCTGTCTCTAGACGTTGTTAGGCGCGAAATATTTAAATTTAAAACATATCATTACTACGTTTGAAATAGAGAATTAAAAGAATAAATTACATTAAAAATAAAATGCATATTATAAGAGTTTCTTTCCATTTGAATGACAACAAACTGTCAGTGTAAATACACATATGTGTACAAAAAGGGATTTACTGAAAGGATTAGATAAGAAAATATTAGAGTCAAAAAAGAACATAAATATTATTTGATAAAATAAAGATAATAAAGATAAAAACATTAAAGCTTAACAAAAAAAATTGAAGTAACCTGGTTATAACATATTACATACTATATTTAGCAACTATTTATACAATGACTTGACATTATTTTTTAAGTAGATTGTGATACAAATTTTGCATTAATTTTTTTATTTATATATTTTATTTATATTCCACTTAATTTAATTTTTAGTAGGGATATTGGAAAAATTTTCATTTTCTCTGCTTTGTGTATAGCGCAAAATAATTTTGAAATGTAGTCGTCTGAAAAATAGATATATATCGCTCATCATATACCTTTTTAAGTTGGAAAAACTGAAAACAAAATTTCAAGAAGTATTTTTCATTAGGTATCTACAAATAATGGTGCGCGGGCGGAGAAGTTTAGAGCTATTACTTTTAACAAAAAATTACTCCTGTTTTTATAAAGTCTCAGGCCATTTAGTTTATTTATGAAGTTTCGTGGGTCTTTTATAAAATTAGGAAGAATGAAATAAAACTGCAAATCTTTTTTAGGTATAGATAAAAAAGTTCTATCTACTTTCAGTTAATTTTTGTCTTCCTCAAAGTTTTTTTTCACAAGTTTGGTGTATTAATTAATTCTTATTTCATAATAAATAACCTGGATAGGCTCTTCAATAAATTTTATTTGAAAATGAAATTTATTTCGTTATATACTGCATAAAAGTAAAAATAAACGCCTCATCTGTATCATAAAAGCTTTTTTATTACGCAATAATGAAAAGCGGTTTAAGCTGTTATCTTTCACAATTCTTTAGTATTTAAATCGTAATAAAAATACTGTAACGCTTAATATGTATACTATGTAATGCATTTTATTATTTAAATTTTTAGTGGTATATGTTTTTTGTCCTTATAAAACTTGTTAACTTATTTTACATAACATGCAATTTATTCTTGAAATTGAAAGCTTTCAATAACATTTATCTATAAAACAGCTCACTTGATAGTATTGATTAACTTTAACCTTGATTAATAATTGAGTCAAAATGGCTTATTTAGCTGAATAATTACAAAATTTATACGAAACCAATTATTGCATGTTCAACATGTTGTCGGCAGTTAGTTATTATTTTTTTATGTATTCTGTAAAGTGATGCCGCAGTGTCATTAATACAATAACGAAAAATAATGTAAACCTACAATAGCGTCAATTAATCACTCGAAACGTATTTTCTAATAAAGTAAAATGCTTTACCAAAATAAAAATCGGTTTTATTCGTTATAAAAATTTAAAAACTTGTACTGCATTTTTGATTGAAGGAAGCTATTTTACTGAAATTTTCAGTGTCGATGGAGTTCTTATAATAGTGGTACAATTTATCCTGGGCTAGCTCAAGCATTTCGAGAAATTTGGGTACCTATCGGTAGCGATATTAAACAACAAGAAAACAAAAACAAAAGTAATTTGAAGACTAGAACTATGAAGGATGAGAAAGGACAAGTTGGCAGTTCCGAAGATGAATTGAAAGAAATATGGAGAAGATACTTTGAGAACCTTTTAAATGGAGGTGAAGAACAAGATGACAAACAAGAAACCATAAGAGCAGGAACCGGAGGGAAAATTGTAACAGAGCCAACATATGAGGAATTCGAAGCCATAGTGAATAGGCTGAAAAATGGTAAGGCGCCTGGAAGAGATGAAGTAAATGCAGAAATGATAAAAAATTCAGGAGAAAGAGTACACCAGAGACTTCACGAATTGTTACTAGAGATATGGAGAGAGGAGAAGATGCCGGATGAATGGAGAATTGGATGCATAGTACCGATATACAAGAAAGGAAACTTGGAGGAGTGTGGTAATTATAGGGGAATAACCCTGCTCCAAGTAAGTTGTAAGATATTGTCCACACTCATTCATGAGAGATTGAAGGAAGAGTCAGAAAGTATTTTAGGAGATTACCAACACGGATTCAGAACGGGGAGATCAACAGTGGATGCAATACACATTATGAAACAAATTACAGAGAAAGCATACGAACATGATAAAGAATTGCATCTGCTGGTTGTGGATTTTAAACAAGCGTTTGACACCGTAATAAGAGAGAAGCTGTATGAAACAATGCACAGACTGAACATACCAGGAAAGCTAATACGGCTGATACATATGACAATGAGAAGATCAAGTGCCACAGTAAAGTTTGGTGGGAATGAGACAAAAATATTTGAAATTGGGAGTGGAGTGAGACAGGATGACGCGCTGTCGGCTACGTTGTTCAACCTGGTAATAGAAGACATCATAAGAGAATCGAATTGTGAAGGAACGATAACAACAAGAGAAGCGCAGGTGATGGCATACGCGGATGATTTGGTTATTATTGCCAGATCAAAAAGAAAAGTGATCCAAGTATTCCAAGATATAGCAACTCAAGCAGCAAACAAAGGACTGAAGGTGAACATAGACAAGACAAAGTATATGAAATTTAAGAAAAAAGACAGCACAAGACAAAGAATCGATTTAAGATTCATATTCATATTCAAAAAATTAATATTCAATCACATATTTCAAGAGATAGAGAAGTTTAAGTACCTAGGTGTAGAAATAAAAATAAGACCAATGATAGAAGGGAAGAGATAAAAGAAAAAATTCAAATGGGATGGAAAGCTTATCATGCAAATAAAAAAATGTTAATGAGCAGAAGCATATCCAGACACACAAAGATGAGGATCTACAAGACGGTTATAAGACCGGCAATCACATATGCAGCAGAGGTGCTCAACATGACAAAGAGAGAGGAGGACAAGTTAAGAGTTTTCGAGAGGAAGGTGATGAGAATGATTATGGGTCCTAAAAAAAATCGATGAAAATGAGTACAGACAAAGAAAAAACAATGAGATACTGGTTGAAATGGGCAACGAGGATGTTGTTAAGTGCATAAAGGCGAAAAGAATTAGATGGCTGGGGCACGTGATGAGAAGGCAAAGAAACAGCACGATAAGGCAAATCACTGAATGGAAACCAAGTGAAGAGAGAAATAGAGGAAGAATAAGGGCGAGATGGCAGGATGAAGTGACGGATGACCTTGGAGCAATGGGCGTGGAGAACTCGAGGATAAAATGTCAAGACAGGAAGATATGGAGAAAAATAGTAGAGGAGGCCAAAACAGATGCAAGGCTTTAGTTACTGAGGAAGAAGATGATGAGGAGTGATCCACCTCAAGAAAACGATCGTAAAGACTTCTGCAAGAAGTAGGCATATTCCACAAGGAATGAACGCCATTTATTATTATTATTATTATCGGTAGCGATAACAAATCCAAAATTATTTTTAAGCACCACATAGTTGCGCTGGTAGTTCCAGTAGTAGTCCTGTGACAAAAAGTTTTTATCAAACGTGCATCAAACGGCAACGGTGATATATTCCTGTAAATCTTAAAAATCTGCGGGATTATTGGATTTCCTTTGGCTACCCTTAGAAAACGAACGGAGTGCACATGATAACTATTTTTTTTCTTAAATACTTGAAGATCGCGTTTTACCTCAACACTAATAAGGTAAATCGGTTAACAGATAAAATTACACGATGTCTTTAATAGACCTTCTTATTAAACGGGATCCCACAACACTTGGGTTTTCAAAAATTGCAACATATTGCACAATACGTAATTAACTTCTTCAACGATATGAAAGGGCCCGTCACATGGTTTTATTCTACGTTTACCAAGCGTAACCGTTTTACTATCTTAATTCGATAAAACCAAAAAACTTAACTGACATGTCGAAATTGGGAGCGTCACAATTCGGTAGTGTCATAAATCGGTAGCATCTTTACAGGTTTTTACGCATGGTGCCGAAAATGGCCATCCACGCGAAGCACACCTGGACTTCACAAAAGCCCCAAGGTAACTGATTTAGCTAATGCATTGTCTCCGATAAGGAGAGGACAAATGCACGTGATTCTGGATGCTATTGGATAGAAATGTATCTTGCGAGGTCAACTTACATAATCACGTTGCTCACGGTTGGTCAAACTGGAACGTAGTGATGAAGTAATCTTAATTCCAAGACATTTTTATATGATGAAACTGGAAAATACAGACACCTTGCATTTGATTAAAAAGAAATGCATACTGGAAATTAAACTAAAACTTTAAATTTTATATGATTATTTTCACGAAACCTGAAACCACGTTATAATGCGCAACAATTCCTGGATCTTTTCAGAGTCAAATTTGTGTCTATTTTCCGTGAAGAATCGTAGAAGCGTTTTTATCCGTCTTATATCTAAAAAGTACTTGATAAACGACGGCCTGGAATCTATCAAAGAACAATTTCCATTCAGTCTGTTACACCTCCAATTTCAACTACAGCTTAGCGAAATTTCCTCACAGTGTATCACCAGGTTCAAGAGTAGAAAGAAGTAAGTCTGTTCAATACTACCTGCGGCTGAAGAAGTGAACATGGACTACTCATTTTAGTGAGCAGTCTCCGGGAATTAGCTCCAGAACAGTTTCTGAAGCTGAGAGTCATTCAATTGCAGATGTAGAAAGCACCGTCTGCAATCCTCTAACATGCGGGGTCATTGTATTGGAAGTGGTTGTAGCAACAGCATTGGATACCTGGAAGATGAAGACCCTGATAATGATCTGAAGGTTGGCGAACTAAATGTATATAGAGGAACTTCAACTCAAGTTTGAAAAGGAAATCCATGAATCCCGCGGGGATTTTCAGTTCCATAGGAACATTCCACGAGGGATAACTTGGGGCTTTTAATATGTTTTCAATGAGATACATCTGAATAATATTTCCTGAGTTTCACTTAGCAATTCTATATGTCGCTTAAATCGCTTCAATGCACTGAACTATAGGTGAAGATGAATAAAATAATTACGAGCCCAAATGACGAAACTTGAAAGACACAAAGGAATAAAACCACAATTTCTAAAATTCAATTTCTACTAATCACAACCAAGATTGGAGGACGGAATTTAATAAAACCATACAATGCATAAAGTGGGAACTGAACTGATGATTCAGCCCCACAGAAAAATAATAAAAACCAATGGAAGTGAAAGATAAAATTACCTTGATGAGGTAACTCAACACAAAGCAATTAACAATTGGGTAGCTTTGGGGGAGCACACCTAACCAAAACAGTCCAGTGTAGCTAAACAATTCACCAACGCGCAAATCAACGTTGAATAGTACAGATATTATTCCAATGGTCAGAAATGTTAAGAAAATTATCAATGCAGCTTACCCACAATGATAAGCAAACGGATTCCGATTTAACTACATCTTGACAGTGTCCTCATTATGATTTGTGGTCCTTCGTCTTCATAGTCATGCAAAACCAAGCTACAAAATACCAAATTGATCACATCATGTCCCGGGCAACTACCTGTAATTCTCCAATTTTAACATTGCAGATGTATAAAATTTATAGTAGGGGTTATCTGGAGTTCAACTGGAATGATTGCAACATTCTATCAGGGAAAGCAAAGCAAATGCGAACGCCGTCTCGGTCATCAAAACCAAATCCTAAAAGGGTCGTTATTCCGTCTTGGCTCCAGATAACCTCGATGATTTGCCATTCCCTTCCAAGGAGAGACGGTCAGAATAAAGTTCTTACTCTGCCCATATTCGAACCGTGCATTTTGCATTAGCAGTAGACGCACTTGATCTTTAAGTTATGACCGTCTCACATGGTCATATACAAATACTTCTAAGCGGGTCGTATATGGACAAATTGGCGGATCCATCGCCAGTGGAATATCTATCAATTTTCCCTTCACAAAATTATATACCAACGAAATCTTCTTCATGTTAAATTTACATACGTCGAAATATTGATCATACAAAAGAAACAAACTGCAAATTATAATTTGGTTCCATTACAGCAAAGAAAATAACCAGACACGATAACTAAGTTACAGTTTTAAAAATGAAACATAAAATCCAGAATAAAAATTTTACGCGCACAAAATATGGTCGGTTATCATTTGCCGCATTTTCAAGTTTTTCATACCAATAACAACAACCTTTGGTTTTTGAAATGCATTGCGTGTACAAAGAGGAGCAAAATAATTGTACAACTTCAAATTTATATTTTAAGTACAACAAGTTGTTGTCTTACGAAAACTGCATATAAGAAACCCAGTAAAATAAAATTAAGGAGAGGAAGCATTAGTGCAAAAAGGGAGGGAATTATTTACTTCAGGTTTGAATAGACTTTAATCCTTCAAATCACTTTCTAAAAGCCCTGTTATGACCATTGTATGGTCAGATGTTTACAAACTGTTAGTAACTAAATACATAATTTACAATATTACCGTCCTAGCATCACTTCCGAATATTCTTGGCTTCCCCTAGGAATTTAACTTCTTTGCAGCTTCGAGAATTTGCATCTAAATATCTCCGTCATTTTTGATAGGTGACGTTCTCTAATATGTAATTACGTTAAAGGTCATAATTGGAACCCTAATAGTGCTTCACCTCACTTTTCAGTCGAGCATCATAATTTGGGCATCGATTGTTATAATTGCTATTAAAGTTATGTCGAAGGAAATAGTTTCAGGGGCGGGTAAACCGCACGAAAACGAAAAGCTATCGCCTGCAATTCGTGGCTTGTAACAGCGGGAGCAGCTGCTAATGATGGGGTGTAAATGTGCTTTAACAAGCTAATAATGAGAACACTTCATAATGAGGAACGCTAATCAAAAAAAGGAGGTTTTTTAATATTGCTTGGTTCAACGAGTTCGTTTATAACTGAATTGATATTAACGTATTATGTACCATATTCTGAAACAAAAAACTATTTGAAAATTCATTTAACAGCATTTCCCAATAAAATGAAATAAATACTGTTACGAAATATTTTTCGGTTGATTTATTTTAACATCTGAATGAACTTTAATAGTCAATTTCATAAAAGTATGTTGTGCATTGATCTGCGTCAGTAAAGTTGACAAACTTCACAATCTCGCATGTCGAATAATCCAGAACTTTCATTACCCGATAATTAAGTTCAACTAGTATTAGTTCTAAGGTATGGCTTGAACTTCCCCCCCCCCCCCCCCCGTGAGGGAGATTTTTAGATTTTTAGAAACCATGGGAACCTCTTCGTAATAGCTGATAAAAAACAGAAAGCGATTTACCTAAGATGCGTATTTAATTAATAAGCAGCTCTTATTCAATTTACGACAGATATTGGTTTACTCTCTAACTTTGTTTAGTTGAGTAGGGTAAACCGGAGCGGAACAAGATGGTATTTGTCCTTACACCTGCGATGTACATTACCTTATTTACGCCTACAACACAAGTGACTACGGAAGATCACACAACATGATAATTATTTTATTCGTGCACCGATTTCGTTGAGCAAAAAGTACATTATATATTATGTAGGGGAGAGTGGGCCACCTTGACACAAGTTCACCTTGACACAAACGCCTTATTTTTCAAATTTTTTAGCTTTGAAAAGGCGGCAATTTGAAAAATAAGGCATTTGTGTCAAGGTGAACTTATGTCAAGGTGGCCCACTCTCCCCTAAGTATGAGCTTTAACATTAAATCAGCGGTCCGTTTTAACGAAGTGGAATCACTTGTGATCATTGATCGACTGAGAAGTTTTCTCAGCTGTTTTGTTAAGAGCCGTAAGTACGGACTTGTTGTTCCAATAATTTATTGGATTAATCATTCGCTTACTGATATCATATTTTCTGCGGTTTTAAAATGACGGTTTTCCCACATTAGTCAAAACAGACGATCTAAATATTTTGCCTAATTACAAAGCGATCTTTCCTTTCCGCATTTTGGTATTTTTCTAAACATAATTATGGTAACCTACGTCGGTGGCCATCGAATTAGAAACTTATTGCAAAATTTAAAAATTTTGCAAAAACCAAATGGTTTTGTTATAAAATGTTTTTAATTATTAAAATTGGACAGATATAATATACAAAATTAATATTTTTTGTTAATATTTTGTTATTTCTCCCTTCATTTTAATAACCTCCCTTACCCTTGCAGATATATTCGCTATGCACCTATTAATGTTGTACTTTAAGTTTTCGTCATTTTCATAAATTTCCTTAATCCTATCCTTTAAAATAGATACCGTTGGGTTCTGAAAACTATAAACTTTCGATTTTAAGAGAGCCCAGTAGTTTTTAATAGGATTTAAATACGGAGAATGACTGCACCAGGGTAGCAAAGGAATATTTTGTTCGGCCAGGTATTTCATAACAGATTTTGCAGTATGACATGGAGCACCACCTTGCATAAAGGTAAAGGAGGTATTGTCGGCACTTATTGTTTCCATATAAGGCCTAAAAGTAGAATCCCATACCATTTTATATTGGTCTTGGCTGGGTGGTAGTTATTATTTAATTTACAGGTAATATAAAAATGACCATTCCATCCTTAAAAATTTGATCAAGTTCAAAGAAAACTTAAAAATAATTGAATAATTGTAAGTATTCCATAAGTTTCTAATTCGATGGCCACCGACCATCCATTTTGTTCTTCTGAAGTATAAATCTACCACAACAGCCGCAATAAACTTTTATGGTCAGATCTTATACCTCGTACAGATCAACGAGCAAAAGTGCGAGCATTTCTGCGATCCGCTGGCTGAAAAGTTGCGAGCCTTTTGAGGAGCGTCGATAAATGGTGGGAAAATGGCCCTTAAAGACTTAAGGAACGGAATGACAAGCGGATCTGCTAGCAAATAGTGGGAGTAAACTGCTATCTTTACAATGAACACCGTTGAGTATTAAATTAATATAAATTTTTTTTGTCAAAATGTAGAGATTTTGATCACATATTTGCGTTTTTTAAATTTATTTAAGTATTGATATATTGATTGATAAACAGATTGAGATTGATAAATCTTTACTGCCTTGTCAATGAAAGCACTTTCACATACTATGCAAATTAAATAGATACAATTTTCTTCTGTAGTGTTTTCTGAGAAAATTTCAATTATAATAATTTACATTTTTCTTAGCCAGTATTGTATACGTATATGACTCGGCTAGGTAGAGACCGTCTAGCCGAGGATTAGACCTTCCCCTACAGTATATTAAATTTACCCCGCTGTAAAATATTAGTCAGTTATATAAAATATTATTGAGAGAAATTACGATGTTTTGTTATAATAAATAAATCCACTGTTCTCATCATTTAAATATTTATTTCTTGTAGTCATTATATGACTACTTAAAAATTACATCGTGTATAATAAGTAATTGGCATTCATTCCTGTCGGAATATAACCACTTCTGTCCGAAGTCCTCACAATCCATTTCTCGAGGTGGATCACTCTTCGTTCGATACTAAGGTTTCTATAACTTTTTGTGGGATTTCGCCGTAGGTATGTGCGATTTTTCTCCATATCTCTCTATTCCTGCACTTTACTCTCCAGTTTCCAGCTGTCATCTTATTGAGATCTCCAACCCACCTGCATCCCACCATCTCATTCTCGGCCTTCCCCTTCCTCTCTCTTTATCGGGTTTCCACTCTGTCACCATTCTTCTAGTATCGTTTTGTTTTTTTCGCATTATGTGCCCCATCCATCGTATTCCTAGAGCGTTGATAAATCTGACGATGCCTAGATCTCTTATTACCTTTCTTTCAAAAACTCTTATCTGCTCCTCCTCTATACTTGTCATACAAAGCACCTCCGCAGCAAGCGTTATGGTAGGTCTTATCAGACTTTTATATGTCCGCAGTTTCGTCTTTTTACTTATACCTTTGTTTTTCAGCATTTTCTTGTTCGCGTGATGAGCTCTATTGCCTGCTTGTAACTTTTCTTTCATTTAATCCGCTCTATCGTTTCTGCTATTTATCTTCACACCCAAGTACTTGAAATCTTTGACTTCCTCTAAATCGTATTCTCCTGTTTTTAAGCTTCCAGCCTTTCTATTAATATTTCTGCTACCCTCCATGTACTTTGCCTTTGTACTGTTTATCCTTAACGCCACTGGTGCTGCTTGCCGATTCGTTTCCTCAAAAATTGTCATTATCTTCTTTCTCGTTCTTGCTATTATCACAATATCGTCCGCATGCACTATTACGTGCACTTCTTTGTTGATGATTGTACCTTTGCAGTTGGTTTTACGAATTATGTGTTCTATCATCAAGTTAAACAAGGTCGCAAACAACGCATCTCCTTGTCTTACTCCAGCATTTATTATAAATTCCTCCGATTTTCCTTCTGGAACTCGAACTGTACCCTTTGTATTCGCCATTGCCTTCCCTATTGCCAACACTTTAACATCAACTGTTTCCGATTATCAACTCAATCTTCTCTAATAATCACTCTATATCTACAAACTAGACCTTTATCATGAATCACAAACAAACCCACTCTTTTTGAACCATGGTATAACCAAATCTTTATTAAAATGCATTCTTTCACATATTCAATAAAAAATTTATTTACAAGCATTTTATTAATTGGAGAGATAAAATTCCACCTGACGCTAAATGAACATGTGTTTATAAATATGTGAAAGCATTATTTGTTTTTATTATATCAGCCAACAAATTTTTTATGGTGAGCATTGCTTCCAATTCCAATTAAATAAATTACGAGAAGATTACAATTACATATTATTTATTATAATCTACTATATAAATACCTGTTACCCAACTTATTTGTATATTTATTTTTTTATTGGAAGTTTGAATTCGTTTAATAAAAATGAACTATATTAAACAACTAATGAACTAATCAACCACAATCATTTTTAAAATTAAAAACCATGAAAATAAATTATAAGCTAAGATATTCGCGCGCATTGGAAGCAATAAGTGCCAAAATCGCACGAACTACGCCTCTGCTCTTTGAAGTTTCGTTGAAATGCCGACATGCAATGGCTCGAGGAATTGTTTGCAGCTTAAATGCAATTTTGTTGAGAAAGAAGCAAAAGATACTTAAATATGCACACTCTGCGAAGTTCGCCAAAAAGCTCGCAGTCTTGCTCGCTAGTATGTACGGGATTTTGATGGTTCATCGAACACCGATGTCAACCGCTCGCACTTTTGTTGCAAGCTCGCCAAAAAGCTCGCAATAGCGTTCGGCTCGCAGTTTTGATCGGTGGTGTGTACGAGGTATTAGAACTCCTTGGGAACAATAAGAAGCAAAAATTGGTATATTTTGCAACCTAAGTCATGCATTTTATATTGTACTTTTCAAGAAGTTGAATAAATTTATTTTAACAGGTCTTACCTTTTTTTGGTCTGAATATTTTTAATATTATCGTATTTATCGCTGCTTACTATGAGCAGTTGTCCACATTTTTTTATGAGGGGCTGGTAATCTTGCAGGACTAAAGTCCAGTTTATCAATCTTCAGTTAAACTTACCTATCAAATATATCTAATATGTGACGTGTTTTAGTCCAATGGGAAGACGTCAAACCTCCCTTACCTGGCAATTAAGTCTAACTGGAACTTTAACTGAAGTTCGATAAATTGGACCTAAGATAAAAGCCGTCTACTTGGGTCTAGCTGAGTTTTAAACCTTCCCTTATTCGATATATTTGCCTCGTTATAAAAATTAGTCAGTTCTTTGCCATCTGTAGCCTTTACGTTTTTGTGTATTGACAGTAAAATACTGTACAATCACTCCTCCAGACCGAAAGTGCACCAAATAGACACAAGTTTAATGCAAATGCTTCACAACAGTCACTCTTTGATTTTATGAAGCCCAAATGCGGCAATTTTGCTTATTAACATAACCGTTCAAATGAAAAAGGGCTTCATCTGAAAAGCTCATTTTTAGGAAAATCCATCACATTGTTCAAAAATGAAATTACGAATTGTCGAGGAACAGAATTGTCGGCTGGTTTTAATCCTTGGATCCAAATTTTTACGCAAAATTCGCCATGTGGTGCTCGTGGATAGGCCCAACTGCTGAGAACACTTCGGAATGAATAATTTGGATCTTCCTTAACACTTTCACTTACAGTAACAACATTTTCAGCTGAACGACACGAATAAATACGTGTTTTGTTTGTATGTTATGTACCGAATCAATGGACTCAAATTTAACCAACAAAATTTTAATAGCGGTCTCAGAAGGACGATTATAATGATGGAAAATATCCGAAATTTTGTAATACATAATATTATGTAATTTTCACAGTTCCACCATTTTCGTTTTATACATATTACGATGGTATAAATTTCAATAAGAACAAAAAGTCAATAAAATTAAATGAGCACTTTGTACATTGTTAATTGCATGAAGACATCTTAACAACAGAACACAAATTCCTATAGGTAATTTAAAAAGACTCTAATAAAGTCAAAATTATCATAAAAAGGTGCGAATGAAGTTATATACCAATGATGCGTACAAAATTATGCATACCATAAATAAATTAATAATTAAAGAAAATTTGTTTAATAAATAATTTAATTGTTAGTATTGTAAAAAAAAAGTAGGTTAATTTAAGTACGTGCGGTAAATAGACAGTAATTACGTGGTTGTTGTTAAAACGATAATCATAAAATGCAGCGTCTCGTCACCCGAGGCAAAACCTTGCGTGTGGCCGGGCCAAATGATATATTGTTATGACGACGCTAGAACAGATATAAACGATTAATTGAATGACAAATAAATATAATAAAATGATATCAAAGATGCGTGGTACTTACGTTGTAAAAGAAAAATCAAAGAGTGATAAAAATTATAGGATCAAAAAACCAGGGAAACGATTGATCAGATGATAAATAAATAACGATATGCTAGTGCGACGCGAGACGGACGTACGTTATTTTTGTCCCAGTATAAAATTGATAAATTGGATTAAAGATCCAACTCGAGCTAAATAGCTAGAAAAGAAAAAGAATTATTTGAATCTGCAAAAATTTACATTTTTTGCAGAACAAGACTAAGATTGATAAAAATAAAAGTGCTTACCTTGAACGATTTGTGAAGTGAAAATAAACAATTAAAACCAAGATTTGCAATCGATGGATATTGAAGCACCAAAACGAATTCCACGTGGTGATTATTAAGAAAGTTTTGGATTCAGTCTTAAGCGTGGCTGGCTTGCTGTTTACGAGGAGATTAAGAAAAATAATAGCGACACCTGTGTTTGGTAAGCCAAACCTATTTAACTATTTTTGTGAAAAAGTGATTCGTTCAAAAACAAATAATAACAACACGTATTTACAAAGATTAACACTGTGATATGCGTTTAATTTTAAGATTGTTATTTGTTGAATTTTTGATGTCATTGTTAATATAAGTTTTGGGGTTTCTGTTGTATTGGTTCATGTTAAATTGTAAAAATAAATTGTTCACATTTTTGATATTCATTGGCGTATCATTGGCGAATATACTTTCGCCACAGTGATTCGTGATTGCCTAGATTGTGCGGCCTAAAGGCCACACTGAGAGATTGAATCATCAGCCCGGTCCCGCAAGTACAAATACCTAACATTAACGTTGAATTTCCTTGCAATTATCTAGGCAATAGTTGAAAAACCCATTTCTGTTTATTTTATTCATCCCCTCCCCCCCCCCCCCCTCCCAAGCGATTCACTTAAATACACAAATTCTACCTGGACAGAAGGATAGTATGTCGTGAATGTCACGAAAGAAATAGGACAATGAAACATCTACTTGCCTTTCCGATTTTCTATATGAGGCGTGTAGAATCAAAACCGGAAATGTCACATAAGAGTGAATTTGAGAAAAACGCAAAAAACTGCCAAAAAAATTCCAAACGATAAAAAAAATTTTTTCTGTAACAACGCCTTAGAAATAATTATTAAATAATAACTATTTATTATTATATACCTATTTATTATTACCATATAAAATAACAGGCTATAACCAATATAGGAATCATTTTAAAAATCTTTTGCTGAGTGATATAATTTTCAATTTTTCCTTCAAAATTTTAACTTTTGATAAAGAATTTGGTAAGAAGCTCCGAGTTTAGATACGGTGACTTTTAGTATGCTAAAGTAAGGGTTTTTTAAGGGCCATTGTCCTAGAAGAATGTTAATTATAATAATTATGTTCTATACTTTTAAAATTTAAATCTATAAAAAATTATAATTTTGACCTAGGTCTTTTGAGTTCTGCGCCCTTTAAACATATCTAGCAATTATACAAAACCAATAAAAATTATAATTTTGCTTACGTTGAGTACATTTTGGAATTTTGTATCTATTATTATTATTTATTATTATTATTTATTATTTGTAGCGTTACATTCTGCAACAGAATATAGCTGTCCTTTACGGACTTACAAAATCCATTTATTGAGGTGGATTAATCCTCATAATTACAACTCATTATATCTCATCACAGGTCTCGATGTGTTGTAGCTTCACTTATGACTTTCTTCCATGCCGCACGATTCCTCACTATCTGGGCCCATTCCCTCACTCCCATCTTCTCCAGGTCTCCCTCCACTCCATCCCTCCATCTCAATCTCGGCCTTCCTCTTGTTCTCTCATTACCAGGTTTCCATGCCATTATTGCTCTTTCGATTTCCTCACTATCAAGTCTCATCACATGGCCCCACCATCTCATTCTCTGAGCCTTGATAAACTTCACTATATCCTCTCCAGACATTTCTTGAAGCAGTTCCGCGTTATTTCTACATCTATATTGATCGTTTATCCATTTATAACCCACTATCGTTCTCAAGATCTTCCTTTCAAACACTCTTAAATCTTCTTCATCTTTCCTTGTCAAACAGATAACTTCCGCTGCATATGTGAGCACAGGTCTTATCAATGTTCTATATATTTTAATCTTCGTTGTTTTAGATATTTGCCTATCTCTTAGTAATTGTTTATTTGCATGATACGCCCTATTTGCTGCCTGTATTTTTGCCTTGATCTCAGTGTTTCTATCGTTTTTATTATTGACTAGCACACCAAGATAGTTAAAATCCTTTACCTGTTGGAAAACATCGTCGTCTACAATTAGTTGATTCATAGTGTCATCATTTTTTCTCGTGCACTTCATGTATTTCGTCTTGCCTTGGTTAATATACAATCCCATTCCAATTGCTTCTTTTTTCATGAGCCTCATTATCTCTATCATTCCCTTTTTCGTCCTTGACATAATCACCACATCGTCCGCATATGCAACTACTTGGTTTTCCTTAGTCATTATTGTTCCCCAGCAGCCGGTGGATCGGATTATCTTCTCAAGCGCAATGTTGAACAGGGTCGCCGACAACGCGTCACCCTGTCTCACACCACTGCTCACCTCAAAGCTGTCCGTGTCACCCTCCATCGTTCTCACCTTGGCTTCTGCTCCTACTAGTGTTATCCAGGTCATTCTTATCAATTTTGGAGGTATCTTGAATTCCTTCATAGCGTTTCGTAATTGGGATCTATTAATGCTGTCAAAGGCCTGTTTAAAATCCACAAACAGCATATGCACATCTATATCATATTCATAGCTTTTTTCTTGGATCTGCTTAATTATGTGCAACGCATTCACCGTCTACCTTCCTCTCCTGAAACCAAACTGGTATTTTCCAATTATTTCATCAGTGTATTTGATTAGGCGACTGTGAATGACTGTCGACAGTATCTTGTACGCTGTGTTTAAAATCGTAATTCCCCTATAATTACTACATTCTTCTGCGCTTCCCTTTTTTTTCATCACTATTATTGTCCCCTCTCTCCATCTCTTTGGCATTTCTTCCTTCAACCATATCTGTTTCACCAATCTGCATATTTCGAAAATTACCTTTTCACCCCCATTCTTTATCATCTCCGCTGTGATCTCATCTGTACCAGGTGCTTTTTTGTTCTTCAATTTCTTAATTGCTTCTATTATTTCCTCGTCTGTCGGTTCATCTACTTCATCCACATTCTGTGTATCTTCCAACTGTTCCCATTGTACATCTTCGTTCTGTTGTGTGTTGAAAAGAGTTTTGAAATGTTTCTCCCATATTTTCTTAATTTTGTCTGACCTATGTTCCAATACACCTTCTTCGTTCTTCATTCCTTTGTTTCTTATTTCATACTTCTTTTTCGTATTCTTGATTTGCTTATAAAACCTCCTTACATTATTATTAACGCTACTTATTTCAATTTCCTTCATCCTCTCTTCTATCCATTCTTGCTTCTTTCGTTTGTATAATCTATCGGCTTCCTTTCTCTTCCTTTTGTATTCGTCCAGGATTTCTCTTTCTTTACTTCCCAGCCATTTACATCGTGCTTCTTTTTTTTCTTTATTAATTTTTTCACATTCATCGTCAAACCATGGTTTCCATTTCATTTTCTTCTCATATCCTAAAACTTGTGAGGCGCTGGATCTAATGCTATCTTCAATATTGTCCCACATCTTGCTTATGTTATTGCATTTTTTCTTCTGTTCAATTTCCGCGCTCACTCTCTCTTCGTATTCCTTCCTATAGACTTCATTATTAAGTTTTTCTATTCCTATCCGTTTCCTAGTTCGATGTTTTACGTCTGATATCATGGTTTTTTGTTTCATTTCTACGACCACCAAAAAGTGGTCCGTATCAGCATTTGCGCCCCTATACGTTCTTACGTCTTTTATTGATGTGGCTCTCCTTCTTGTTACCATTACATGATCTATTTGGTTACCTTCATCGCTATTGCAACCGGGCCACATCCATGTGATCTTGTGTAATTTTTTATGCTCATATTTGGTGCTACTAACAATCATATCCAAAGAGGCTGCTAGGTGACAGAGTCTAAAACCGTTGTCGTTTGTCTTCTCATGTATAGTAAATTTTCCAGCCACCTCTTCAATAATTTTCTCTTTGCCAATTTGTGCATTAAAATCCCCCATTACAATTACAGTGTCGTGTTTTGGTGTCAGGTCATACAGCGTCTCCAATTCATAGTAGAACCTTTCCTTTACTTCTTCGGAACTCTCTTCTGTGGGTGCATAAGCGTTTATTATTGACAGATTATTTGGCTTCATTCTGATTCTTAAGTAAGCAAGCCTTCCACCCATTGGCTTAAATTGCAGTATATCCCTCATATATCTCCTCATGACCACAAAACCAGTACCCCTACACCCCTGTTTACTTTCTCCGGAATACAGCAATACATAATCTTCACCTCTAATTTCCCCTTCTCCCTTCCATCTAGTTTCCTGTAGTGCTGCCACTTCTATCTTATATCTTCTCAATTCTTTAACAATTTCCTTCATTTTTCCAGGTTTCAAAAGTGTTCTTATATTCCACGTCGCTATTCTAATTGCTTCTTTCTTTTTACTCCTTCTCCCCTTTTTCATCATGCCACTCTTTTTATCCAATTGTCCCATATCAATCATCTCCATTTCATACCTTATCCTTGTATATTCCCCAGCATTCCTTTCTGGAGTACCTGTTTGGGAATGTCCAGCTACTCCTCTCCCCAACTGCGTTAGTTTTTTGCATGCTGATCCTGTTCGTTCTTCAGTTTCAAAACATTATCTCTTTTGTCCCATATATACACTTTGTTCTGTTTGATCAATTTTTGAAATCCAACCCTCACCTTCTCACCCTTTCCCATTTCTATTTTTGCCAGGGACCATATTTGATTTTGGATATCCTTTTCCTTGTTGGTCAAGTCGTGTTCAATATAAACAGGAGCACCCTTCAGTTTACTTTTGCTTTCCATTATCAACTTCTTTTGTGCGTTGTTCCTCAATTTGGCCACAATTACTTGCTTTTCAATTACTCTTCCTATTTTAAATGCTTCGACGACCTCTATCCGCATCTGTAACTTATTGTTCAGGTATTCCTCTACTTTTCCCGGTGTTAAAATTCCATCTATTTGAAGGTTCTTTATTATTATGTTATCTCTTCTCTTATCTCTCTCACTCTTTTCTAGCTGCTCCTCAAGGAAGTTTATTCTTTCATTTTGTTTACTTGCATTCTCTACCAAACCTCCAATCACCTGTTCCACTTCCTTAACTTTAGCGTTCCATTTTGTTTCCATCTCAACTAGTTTATCCTTTATCTCCATGTTTACCTTATTACCGTCAGTTACCATTTTTGTCAAACCGGCCATCATTTCTTTTAATTCATCCATGTTATCCCCTTTTATTTCTCTTTCTGTTAACTTTTTTGGTGATGCTACTGTTTTTCTACTTCTCCGGAAAATACGTTCTTCCTCTGCACTCGTATCCAATTCTCTTCTACCTCTCTTTAAGTATTCCTTAATTGATGGTACGCTGTTTGCTCTTTCTCTTTCACCTTTATTAAAACTCATTTGCAGGTGCTTCGTTATAATTAGGCAACCAATATTGCACGCAAAAAGTGTCTTTCAAATTTGATCAAAAACAGTGATTTATATCAATCGTCAGCGTCAGCACAAGCACTCGGGTCAACCCCTCGAAAGCACTCACACTACTATCGAAACCCCTAAAACAAATTTCTTAGCCTAAGTGTCACCTTAACCTCAAATACTCAAATTCTGGTTATGTTCCTCACAACTGCAAAATCTTTTCCTTCAACACATCCACAGCTTCTTTGATACCTCGTATCTTGTTCTTCGTGTTGCAATATTCCAAAAACTCTCCAATAATCTCAATAATCAAAATCAAACAGCTCCTCATTCGCAAACAGCAGACAGCAAACCCATTTCTGTTTATTTTATTCATCTCCTACCCCCCCCCCTCCCAAGCGATTCACTTAAATACACAAATTCTACCTGGACAGAAGGATAGTATGTCGTGAATGTCACGAAAGAAATAGGACAATGAAACATCTACTTGCCTTTCCGATTTTCTATATGAGGCGTGTAGAATCAAAACCGGAAATGTCACATAAGAGTGAATTTGAGAAAAACGCAAAAAACTGCCAAAAAAATTCCAAACGATAAAAAAAATTTTTTCTGTAACAACGCCTTAGAAATAATTATTAAATAATAACTATTTATTATTATATACCTATTTATTATTACCATATAAAATAACAGGCTATAACCAATATAGGAATCATTTTAAAAATCTTTTGCTGAGTGATATAATTTTCAATTTTTCCTTCAAAATTTTAACTTTTGATAAAGAATTTGGTAAGAAGCTCCGAGTTTAGATACGGTGACTTTTAGTATGCTAAAGTAAGGGTTTTTTAAGGGCCATTGTCCTAGAAGAATGTTAATTATAATAATTATGTTCTATACTTTTAAAATTTAAATCTATAAAAAATTATAATTTTGACCTAGGTCTTTTGAGTTCTGCGCCCTTTAAACATATCTAGCAATTATACAAAACCAATAAAAATATAATTTTGCTTACGTTGAGTACATTTTGGAATTTTGTATCTATATGTAATAATTATACAAACAGAAAAACAAGCAATTCTCTTGAGTGAAGTCGGAAGCCGAACAAAATTGTTAAACATTGTCGCTCTTTGAGTGAAAAACGACTATTTCCTTTACGTAGTACTAAATATACGATGTTAGCAGGGTAAACATAAAATTAAATGAAACTTAATAATTTTAATTAAAGCATACAAAAATAATTTCGGGATTCCAGTATAATCATTCACTAATTTTGCACAAGATGTAACTTATACCCTCTGCAATAAATAAAGCGATCGAAATTGGACATAAAATGCTTTGCAAAACAACATCTAATAAGTTTTGAATTTTTTAGGAAAATTGTTCAATTTCTTAAAGTTTGTTTCCCTAGTTTATTCCAGTGCGGAAAAGCCAAATGATGTAGGTACTTTAAATTTCAATTTTCCTTAACAAGCCATTCAGCATCACTCAATGGTTCTCTTAGCAGACATTTTTTTTATTTAATAAGCATAATAAATAAAAACGATTTGATCATATTGTTTAAGTAACAAATTAGTCTTAATAAATGATATAAACAGCTAATAATGAAGTTAGATTAGTAACCAAGTTAGATGAACATTTTGCTCTTTCATATTGTCATTTATTATGATCATTTCTGACAACGCTCTATCATTCTCTTCCGAGTCTTTACTGGGTTGGGTTCATAATAATACCGGTAGTAGACATCATTAATAAATTGTTTTAGGTCTGTATCGACATAAATGATTTTACCTACACCAATGCGTATTACAAAATTTTAATTAATATAAGAAATAATAATATATTTCTAGTAGTTATCTAATAAATTATAACTAGAGTCCGGATTTTTGTGCGGAAAAAACATCAATATAAGTACTTTATATGCAGTTAAAATTAGTCGATATATGCGGTAATATTGCTGAAATGTAGATAATATGCGGTTAAATGAAAACAAAGAAATAGACTGCAAATTCGAAATTTTTAATATTGTATACTACATATTTATGCACCTACATATGTGTACAGTATATAATTACTAATTTAGGAATTCGTAGGAATATAATTTATTGAAATTAACGTCTCCAAACTTTCTGAAACTGGCGGCCCAAGATTAGTTTTGAAGTTATAAAAAAGTGGTAATATTTTTCAGACTAAATAAATAAATGTATACAAAGGTTTTGCAACGTTTTACGTCTTCGAAGAAATAAATAAAGCACAATAAAAATTTTAATTTATTAATTTAAACTTAACTTTAACTTTAAATTTAAATTTAACATGTGGCAACTCAAAGAACGGGTCCAGAAAATGTGAAGCCATAAATAAATGTATCTGACAAAGACTGATTGTGTACATACTCGTAATACATAAATAATCATTTTGTACATTTTTACCATTAAGCTTATTTAAAAAAACTTGCATCTGCTACATAAAATTGACAATAATTATGCCAAATATTGATTATATATGCCATTATATGCGGTTCTATGGATAATAATTATAATACGATATGCTCAATAAAAGTTCGTATTTTACTTTATTTCATATAGAGAAATGTCTAGACATTAATAATAATCAGTTGTCTACGGTACAGCAAATGAAATATGTAAAAACATATAAATCCGGACTCTCATTATAACTAATAGAGACTTGTCAGTACGTATTGCCCGTGATGATCGCTAACATTCGAAACGGATAGGCACCAGAAGAAGAAAGGACTTGTTAAGTATTATTAAGCGGAAAATTTACGCTTGAAATTTTTAAGTTAATTATGCAAAAGTTCATGAACCATAAATAAATATTAGTTTGTCGTTAAATAAATCTACAAAACTGTCATGCAAAATAAGAAATTTAATTTTGAACCTGTTCTATCACGACAAAGCAAATATGAAGTAATTATTTACAACATAGTACAAAATTAAGTCTTATCACAAACAACTACTTACCTTCGTAAAATGTATAACAATATTGTAAAATTAAACAATAGATTTGTTTCATTATTTTTGCAAGCTATAATTAGGTAGCCTGACGACAAGTTTTAATTGCCACAATTTTTCTTTTTAATTGCACAGAACGAATTATGCTTTTAGCATTTATTAACATGCATAATATTATGCTAAGGTCGTGGTTAAGTGCGTTGACTACTAATGTTTAGTACCGGGTTTGCAACGGCAGTTCGTGAGGTAAAATATAGGGTTATTTATATGGGGTAAAAGCTTATTGAGCATAGAGTGAACCCGTAAAGCTTGGAACAAATTCGTTATAATAGTTTACGGAAATTTTCTCAGAAAATCCTCGGACATGTCAACCTTATTTATTTAAGTGGCACTTTTTTCTGCCCATCGATATATTTTTATCTTGTTATCGTGTACTGTAACGAATTTTTGTTCGTTCCTTAATCGTTTGTTAATTGGGACCCCTCGCTCCATCTAGCGGTCGAAACGGGCAAGCACTTCGAGCGATTGATTCGACGCAGTGCCTCAGTCTTGGGCGAGCTCTCGAACGAAGAGGTTGTGAGTGATAGTGCGTCGCTTTTGGAGGTGCTTAGATAGTGGAACAAGATTTTGGAGAGATCTCCCACCTACCGTATCTTTGGGGATTCTTTTGTTCCGCTGTACCAATCCACGTAGTTCTTTTCGAGGTAGCAGTCTTTTTTCGGAAGGATCAATCTGGTCTCGATCACCGACGTACGCCATTTCAGAACCACAGCAGTGGCTTGGTGTGATCGCTGGTTGAGTTACACGGAGGAAATTCCGTGAGCCCGCGATGCGAACCTGGAATTTCCGCACCGAATTTCCAAGAATTTGTATTAAAGAGTTGGAATTTTTGGGTTTTTAAGTATAAAAATTGTGATTGGTTTGTGACAATAAAAGTTGAAGTTGTTTGTTGTTGTAATAAATTGAGCAACATGTGGCATACAGTGCGAGGCGCGTTTATTGTAAATCAAAATTAGAGAAAATATTTTGACGACGCAACGTGTAAGGCGATTTAATTAAAAATTTGCAAGATTGTAAAATTCATGTCAGTATATTTCCACCCTTTTCTCACAGGGAACCGATATTAAAATTAGAGGATTCCCGCGGTTTGCACATAATTAATAACACACATATACAAACATTATCAAAGGTTGTATAAAAATTAATATCAGCTCAACACAATTTAATTACTAACAAAAAATTTAATCTAATCGTATCGTATTTGCCAGTTTTGTCTATCTTCAAAGTTGATAGCAATATTCTTTCGTCTTAAATCATCTGCAGATGTATAAATCTTCGAATTACGAAACTTGAGAAAACCAAGAAGTTTCTGACCATAAAGCACAACGAAGATCTAACTCTTCGCGTTGAAGGTGGTAGGTAGGATGGAACCATATAATGATATATTTGTGCAAGGCACGGTGGAACACAAAATCCAGACCAGAATGGACGCTATTAGGAAGCTATTAAGAACCTGTTGAATCTGAAAAATAACTCCTTGCCAACAAAAGAATAATCATTAAATTGGTCGATTCGTATGAAAATTTAAAATGGAGTTCCCTCTAGCGTTTTCACAAATACTATAGACATGTGAAATCTCTTGAACTATGGCAAAAAAACTGAAGTATGCTGCTTTAACCTACTCCAATTTCTTAACGAAACATGCGTAATGTAACGCTTTTGACCTCTTACGCTTGTTAGGAATTCATAAAATGAAAATTTAAATAATATACAGGACGAGTCAAAGTGAACGTTGCAATCGTTAAATCTCAGGGCTAATTGTAATAGTGTTTCATCATAACTACTAATAATTGTACCATATTGGGTCAGCCAATTAACTGACGTAATGGCGGTAAAATTAAAATCATCAGCTGTAAGTTCTTCTATCTCAGAAAGATAGTCGATTTTATACATCGTTCATGGTGTCGCGTGTATAAATTGATCAATATTGCGTTTACTTTATTGAAGTCAGGAGGAGGAGGAAGCAGTAAACATCCTAGGAATGTCAAAGGGTGGGCTTAGTAATAATAAAGACCCCACATGGTGGACGGATAAAGTAAAACGGCTTGTGAAAGAGAAGAGAGACCTATTTAAACTATGGCAGAAAAGTCAGCTCGAGGAAGACCGTATGGAATACAAACTTGCAAAGAAAATAGGCAAGAGTAAAGTGGCACAGTCAATGGCGGAATCCAAGGAGAACCTTTACAGCAGACTGGAACAAGCACGAATAGATGGCGAAATCTTTAAAATTGCCAAACAACGCCACCGGTCTAGGCTAGATATAAAGGTGAACAAATACATCCGGGATAAAGATGGTAAGCTTTTAACATCGAATGATAAGATTAACGCCAGATGGTGCCAATATTACCAGGAACTGCTAAACGAAGAATTCCCAAGCCAACCTTTACCACCCATCACCGCAGTTACGGGGCCAGCGGAAGACATTACAGTGAGCGAAGTCAAGCTTGCAGTTAATAAAATGAAGAACCATAAAGCTACTGGCCCCGACGGAATACCCGCTGACCTGTGGAAAAGACTTGGAGCCACAGGAGCTGAGTGCCTAACGCTACTGTTTAACACCATCCTCGGTAGCAACAAGATAGCAGAAGCTTGGCGCCACAGTGATCTCCTCCCCTTCTACAAAAACAAGGGAGACGTCAGCGACTGTTGAAGCTATAGAGGCATCAAGCTTACATCGCATACTTTAAAAATATGGGAACGAATTCTTCACAACCGTTTTCTGAAACATGTGGCCATATCAGAAAACCAGTATGGATTTACAACCTCAAAATCAACTACGGATGCAATACAAATAGTGCGAATACTCATGGAAAAAGGTCGTAGCAACCATGAAGATCTACACCTAGTCTTCATAGACCTCGAGAAAGCATTTGACAGGGTACCGCGAAAACTAGTATGGCAAGTTTTGAGATCGCAAAGAATACCTGAGTGCTACATATCACTGGTACAGGATATGCATGACAACGTAAGCACACGAGTGAGAAGCCTAGCTGGTACAAGCAATCCCTTCGAGGTCAAAGTTGGCGTGCATCAAGGATCTGCTCTTAGCCCGCTGCTATTTAATATTGTCATGGACTACCTCACCAAAGACATCCAGTCCCCCCTACCATGGTGCCTGCTGTATGCAGACGATGTTTTCCTCATTGACAAATGCGCGGAGCAACTGCAACATACCCTAGAGCTATGGAGGCACGCCCTGGAATTCAATGGATTAAGGATTAGTAAAAGCAAAACGGAGTACCTGCCATGCCACTATAGCCCGGGTGTGCTCTGCAACCGCCGTATGCCGATAAAGACCAAAGGCAAGGTCTACAGAACAGCTGTGAGACCTGCTATGGTGTACGGTGCCGAATGCTGGGCGATCAAACAAGCGCATGAACAAAACCTCCATGTCAATGAGATGAAGATGCTGAGATGGGCGGCTGGTGTAAAGAGACTCGATAAAGTGCGTAACGAACACATCAGAGGAAGTTACAAGGTCGCCCCCATCGCCGACAAGGTCAAGGAATCACGCATGAGATGGTACGGGCATGTCATGAGACGCGACGAAGACCATGTCGTGAAGAAAGCCCTCGCACTACCGGACAACAAGAGAAGCAGAGGTCGCCCGCTTGCTACGTGATGGTCCACCATATCAAAGGACTTGAAACAGGCCCAGTTGAACGTAGAGACAACCCAGGATCGACCGACCTGGCGCATGAGAACGAGGAGGGCCGACCCCAAATAATGGGAAGAGGCACGGAAAGAAGAACTTTATTGAAGTCATTTTAAGAATGCTAATTCAGCGTATAAATGTGTTCGCGTTAGCGAGTGGCTGCAATTTCAAAAGTTAGGAAAATCTGTCGACGCTCTGGATGCATAGTTATAACATTTATAATATAACACCAACAAGCAAACAGGCCATGGCCTATACTTGAAAACAAATGCAGATTAAAAGTGCAATTAGGTGATTTTTGCTCCTGCATTATTGTAATTATAAGAATGAATATATTGAAAATATTCATAAATTATTAAAAATAAATTGTGTTTAATATTAATAATAAAAATAGTATTTATGTCCACATTTGTTGGGTAGGCCATGGCTAACCTGCCTGTTCGCTAAAACCGCCACTGTGAGTTGACATGGTTCTACTTCAAATGCGAAAAATTTGAATTTGCAACAAAACTTGAACGCCGGTCCGCCCGTGTTCAAAAATTATAATAAGATCCCCTAATATTGCTAGTGTAATAATCGGGAAAAAAATTTCTAACAGTAAGAAATTACACAAATAATTAATTATCCTCAGCGATACAAATATTCATTTAGTTAATTTGTGGGTGACATGGTAAAATCCTTTGATTGAATAATTATTATTTATTGATGCTTTAATAATAATTTATGAATAATTATCCTAAAAATAAAGCTATTCATTCTATTAAATTTATTTAGGTTACCTACCCATAATCATGATTGTTTATTGATTTATTTTCTTCGAGCTTTAGGTAAAACCTTCAGTGAGGGTTATTTATGGTGCTTAATTAACACTATATTATAGAAGGCAAAATCTAATAAACGACTTTTCAATTCTCTTTTAATGTTATTTTTTGACTTTATAATTTATTTTTAATGTAGGAAGTTTCTTATATTTATTTAAAAATTCTGTCAATAATTTTCTTTTTACATATTTTTGAATTGGTTTTACCTCTGTTTTGTTTTTTAAATTATGCGCAAAAATTTCTAAGGAAGTTGACATCTATTGTTTTCCTGCGGTTGTTTCTTTCAAAAATGTTTTTTTTGTAAATAACTTAGGTATGACATTTAAATTGCATTTTGTCGAAATATTTCACTATTGGGTTTGGTAAAGTGCTTCTGCAGTCGTTCATGAATGCTGATATGATTTACACTTCTGTAAGAATTTGTTGAATGTTGACAAAACAATCTTATATTTTTTAGTCGACCTTTTGAACCGAAACAGTAATCCATTAATTTTTATTTGCTTTGAAACAATAAATTAAAAAATTTTGGATTTTTTCGTTTCCACTTGGAGATACAACGCTGCTTTTGGCAATTAAATTACATACAATGCTGCTAACAT
Source organism: Podabrus alpinus (assembly GCA_932274525.1). Lineage (NCBI taxonomy): Eukaryota > Metazoa > Arthropoda > Insecta > Coleoptera > Cantharidae > Podabrus > Podabrus alpinus. The sequence goes on along the minus strand of OW026457.1, from coordinate 56,330,769 downwards.
TTATTTCTAATCCCAAATTTCAAATATCTCTGCGGAAAATTAATTTATCCTTCAAAATAGCTTTCATACATTCTTGAGAATAACACCTTTCGTTCGATGTTAATTTATTTGACACATACTTTGGTCTATATGTTGACTAGATAGAACAGGCCTAAGCCAAGATACGTAATTGATTATAATTTTCATGACATACAACAATTGGTTTAGACACTATGTGAAATTTAATATCATAAAATTTGATTTTGTCAGTAGTATCAAACTAATTTGGTTTGCTGTGTTTAATAAAATTAGAATTTTTTGGATGTGTTCTTTTGCAAAAACATAATGTATAACAACTATTTATGAATCCAAGATAGTCTAAATCGTCTGTATTTCATTTTTACCTATCTTATATCCTGTTTATACCTCTGGAGTTTTTAAGATATTCATGAAAAATATCAATTATACTGACGCGCAAATTGGATTAAGGAGATCCTGCCGTTCTGAGCGAAGAAATGGATTTTTAACACCTTTAGTATTATGCCTAAAAATTATTGCTAAAACGTATAATAAAAATATTATATTATGCCTAACACCAAGTTAGAAATTAAGTCAGTTAACTATGTAAAATTCAGGAGACAATGAGGTAAATTAGATAAAACTCAGATAAGGATTTCAATTTTATTACTTTAAAATAAACGTATAATTTTAGAATAGCAAAACCTAAGTGATTATGAAGAACTCGACAAATTACATTCAGTATTAAGATTTCATTAAATTCAATTATCTGAAACTCACAAAGAGAGCTAAATCAGCATGCAATTAAATATGTAAATGCATATAAATCCGACATTGATGATGATTTAATTATTTAAAGTCAGAGAAAAGTTGCACCGTCGCGTCGCCATCATTAAGAATTACATGGAAATAAACTTGATTGAGATAAGATAGATTTTATAATCCATTTATCCGCTTCAAATATAGAAACTGAGATTCACTTTAATCCAATTTGGGCGATAGTATCATCAAAATCGGAATACATCGTTAAACTAGCAGTTGCTTGCAGAAACGTCATTGTGCATTCCTTGCTTCATGTTTTCCACCAATAATAATTTTTACCTATGGTGTAAATAGCTAACTAAAACTTTCGGAGTTCTTTTTCGTGTATCGTATTCAAATTATAACTCAGTCGTAAGAATTCAGTCGTAAGCGTAAAAGTTTAAGTAGAAAATTATAAATGTACACTACCGCTAAAAAAAAGTATTTTCTTTAACAGATAACTAGAAGAAAACTCAATCATATTATTTAAATTATATAGCCCATAGCTTTTAGGATTTGGCTTAAAAAATTGCAAATTTGAAAATCTAAATATTAGCTCAAATATTCCTAAGGCATTGTTGAACAACATACCAAAAATGCCAAGACCTCAACGTCTGCTTAATTGATTTCTGCCTTTGTAAGTCTTCCGCCCAAAGCTTTTAGATTTTGATGACCCAAAAACAAATTTTAAATATAAAAATTGGTGCAGTTGTACCTTATGAAAAGGGTTATGATCAACAAAGTTTATGAAAAAGTTGGTAGTTTTCGCAAAAACTTTTAATTTAATACCATCATGACAATAAGGTTTTCTGAATTTTTTCTGTGTCAAACCTAAAAGTTTTGGGTGGAAGATTTACAAAATTAATTCTCAAAGAAGTCGGTGTTTAGGATTTTAAGAATTTCTGTATATTGTTCAGCAATGCCTTAAGGACATTTAAACCTATTTTAAGATTTATTGTTTTTTCTTCTGGGTCAAAACTTAAAAGTTCTGAGCGGAAGGCTTAAAAATAATTACATCTACGAAGCCAACGTTTAAATGATCCTAAAATAATTCAATAGGATTAAGATCTAGTGACTGAGAAGGGTAAACCATTACTTGGAGCTTCTTGCGCCTTTCCAAGTTTTCCAAATATTTTTGCATAAATTTGAAATTGAGTACTTTTGGGATCGTTATCGTGTTGGAAGACAAAGTTTCGGCCGATTAATCTATCAAATAGTAATAAAACAAAACTTTGTTCACGTTTTCTACAATCTGTTTGGAATCTTCTTCCTTCTTAATACCCCTGATTTCGATTAAATCACCAAGGGTACCTTCGCCGAACAACCCCGAACCATCACAGATATTCATCCGTAGCAACCAATAGCACATTGATCGCACATTCGTTCCCCATCTTCGAACGAACATCATATTATAATAATATTTTGACCTAGCTGTACGACGGTACCCGTCTGAAATTAAAATAATAACTACTTCGAATGAACAGTTAAATGCTAAGCTCAGGAAGTCGGCGAACGACGGCTAGGTTTGTTAACTAATTGTTTTTTGTAGAATGGAAACATTTGTACCTTTGTTTTTTTTTGCTTTTTTCATACTAGAAGTTAAATAATTTTTATTTGTTTATTGCAATTACATGTTTTACACAAGTAAAAGTTTTTTATCAATTCAAGTAAGTTGTGATGCTATTCACAACTCCAAATAAGGAAACGCCACTAACCGGAATTTTTTCGGCCGGAACCGTTGATCGCTCCCGCCGTTAAAGCCCTAGATAACCTAGAGATAAATTCACACTAGTTGATGCAGTACGCGCGCCTTAATGGAAATATGCAAAATATTATATTAAGTTGTCCAGAATCAATCTGCGGACAATTGCAGGGATACTGATTGGACACTGCAGATTAAATAAACACCTCCACACAATGGAGTACGCAGAGGACCGCATATATCGTGGTTGTCGCAAAGTAGAAGAAACAGAGCATGTGCTGTGCTGGTGCCCGGCGCTGACTTCTATAAGAAGATCCGTGTTAGGGGACATCCTTCACCTGGGATGGCTCGAAGAATGACGGGGTCGGAGAGCGCTGAAAATCGGAAGCAGTACAATGGGTCCGCTTAAGAGACCCACGTGCGCGCGAGTGGTAACTACTTGCCCTCCACCACTAATCCAGAAGCGGAATTTTATAGACCTATTAAAATTGACTTAAAATTGTTTTTGTCGTAGTTTCGAATGATAAAAGTGATATTTAAAGTGATTGTGGTATTATTTGGACTCTTTCGTAAGAATTTGTTCTTATTGTGACTTATTTTTTTACGTAAACCTATAGCAACCATATTTGTTTACATTTGCAGCGCCACCAACGTTAATTTCAGTTCCCAATTATTGTGATCAAATAATAAAAAATAAGAATAAGTTAAAAAACTTTTCTTTTACAGTTAATTTAAATTTTTTGCAACGAAATTGTTTTATGGTTTTAGCATTTAATTGCTCATTATTGTTTTTTCGTTGCTTATAAGCAGGCCTGCTTATAAGCATAAACAAATTAAGATTTTAACATTTAAAAAAATAACCAACTTAAATTACTTAAGGAAAATACACGACAAAAATCAGTTGAAATAATATTTATTATTCACAATAGGCGGCTGTTCTTTCTGATATGCGTACTATTCAGGAAGTTAATGTTCTACTGTTCTAGTATACTTTTGACACTCGATAGGGCTTATTTGGTACCAAATTTTCAAAATGAAAATTTTGATGACTTTTTATTTCTAAGTTTTTCTAGAAATATTTCTAGGTATTTTCTCTGATATACGACTGTGGCAGTCAAGTTAAAATATTTGCATTAACGTTTTTTAAATAATATGTGACCACTTTTTTCTTATATGTATATTGAAGCATTATCTTGTTGTATTACCTTTTTTCCTTCAGGTTTTATTACATCTTTTTAAAGTTTTTAAAGTATACTGCAACGGTAACTTTACCTTCAAAAATTACTATTTACTAACTCCAGCTGTGTACAGACATCCCCAAATCATAATTACTCTCTACAACGAATTTAAGTTATATTGTGTACACTTAAAAGACGAAACTTCCGTAAACTAAAAGTACATTGCTGTACCCTGGAAGTCCTAATTCCAATTCAGGCGCGTATAAAGGACTTTATTACAATAATCTTTCGTTGAGGGTTGAACCTCAATTGTTAAAATTGTTGTTAGAATTGTTAAAACTTCCGTTGTTTTTCACCATATGTGCATTCTGCTATGACTACATTTTGACCGAATCATGAACTTTATTGTGCTTTTTAACTGCATAGAATTTTGGGGCACATAAAGTTGGATCAATATTGGAAATTGTCTGCATTTGTTTATCTTGTTTTTTATAGTTAAATTGGGCCAGCATCGACGTTTTATCGGTGCCACTCGGCCCTACATTCGAAAAACGTATTTCATTAAATTATCAATTACTTATTCAGCAGTACTAATTCAGCAATTTCCTGCATTTTTTTCTTTTAAGCGTACAACGTTCAAGATGACAATCAAATGTCATTCTTCAGCAGTTAAATATTGAAATTTCCCCTTTTCTACATCAAATTTAAAAGTCTTCGTTGTATGGAAAAATTACCTAAAAATATCATTTAGTATTAGTGATCTGTATGAATGTATGAATAAATGTTTTAATATAATTTTTAATCTACTTTTGCTATACTGTGTATAACTTAATAGTATATTATTCTCCGAGCCGCGTTAGAGCTCTAACGAGGCGAGGACAAATAAGATATTTTATCGCAAACTCTTTCAGTAAGAACCAAAATACAATAAATAAACAAATTTGGAGGAAGTACAATTAAAAACAGACATAATTAAAATATTGCAATAACTTATAAAAATATAAGTGCATAAAAGTAGTAACCTTGTAAGAAAAACCATAATATGTACAAATATTACATCATACGGGGAATACCCTACTAAGAATTTCGCGGTGTTAGTTACATTATGCAAACCAAACGTTAAATTTTATTTATAAATTTGCAGAATATCACATGTTTTGAACTGTTAACGATTAATGCAAAAAAATACTATCGCTTTAAAAAACCAACGTAGTAATTGAAATTTACTTTAATTAAAGATATATTGATCACGTTAATTCAAAAGCAAATATAAATAAAAATTGCAAAGTGAACATTAAAATCTCCCTAGACGAGTTAATAAGCTCTAGACAACAATTATTTATAGCAACAGATAGCCGGGAAGGAACACCTGCTTACGCGTAGTCTGTGGAGGGGTTATCTGTTAACTTACTGAACGAGTTGCGATAAAAATATATATTAATATTTTAGCAACAAGAATATGTAAACAAGAAGTTGAACTCGTGAAAGCAATAACTATTTCAGTTAAAATTTAAAATTCTAAATTCTACGAAATAAAGTTGAATATGCACAGACTCAAAATAGGATAAAGGCTTGTTAAGTTAAAAGCACAAGCAATAATATAAAAATATGGCTTTTCTTTTTTTCACTTCTATTGTAATGTGCTTACTACGGGATCCGATAGATCCTAAATTTAGTTGAAAACAGTCGGGTGTTCCAGCCAATGCATTCCAACGAACAATGCAATCACAATACAACACTTTCCCCTATGCTCTTAAAATATAAAATTAAATTTTAAATGCCAGACTAAAAAAATCAATGAGAATATGCAGAGAAATTCCGTAAGAATGCTTTTGTTCCATCTCAACAGCTTCAGAATCTTTAAGTATTTTTTTATAAAAGAACGAAATACAGTTTTGTGAGATTCAAAATCATAAATTTCTAACTCGACATGGTTGAGAAAATCGACTATTAATGACGTTAATTCTAATGATTCACGTTCATTGTCAGACTAAAACTTCTTGATAGAGCATCAGGACAGCAGCAACACACGAAGTTGCAATAACGTGTATAAGCTCGCATAGCTTGATGAGCTGAAAATTTTTAGAAACGGAAAAATATACTTCGACGGATTTTTCTTTGATTATGTTCAGCTTCTTTTAGATTCGGTCAGCTATTTATTGAAATAAGAAAAAGAAATAGTTTTTATTTGTTAGTTGAACTAAAGAGAAACTGAGCCACCACGCCGAGTGGATCAGAGGTTCTACTGGGTTTGTGGATTTCATTTTAATTAATAATGAGGATTTATTCAATGATAATAATCATTTAAATTACAAATTTTTAACCGTAATTCGCTTTGTATGTACGTTTATTTCACGAAATAAGAAATTCAGACTACACTGTTTATTGATTTCTAAAAGCTAGATAAATGTTTTAAAATTTCTAAGCGAAGATGCTCTTAACAAGGTAAGACGTACTTGTTACAGGTGTATTTTTGTTTATTTTACTTATTTGTACACTTCATAATTACTGTTTACTCTTACCTGAATGTAAACCTTCAAGAATTATTTGTCTTGTTTGAAATTCTGGAGCTTTCAAGTATATATTGTAATAATGTATTCAATAACTTTGACACAAATAAATCACTACTATAAACTTAAATATTTCACTTTAAAAATTATTCATCATCAAAGTGCATCTATTCTACAGTTATAGTCAACAAACAATCAATTACGAGATTTGTGCAACTAAAACTTTACTTGTCACTTGTTTTTCTAATTACACAGGACAAATTAAATTAAAGTTTGACATTCAGAGTTCTCTATTTGTTGTTAAAGTACTTTTAAGTCTCTAAACTAAATCTTTCGTCTAAATTGGTAAATTAATACATCCTCTCAGATTTTGATAACTTAACCTAATATACTGTCAGAAATATTATTTCGGCCATTTTTAAGTTCTTATTCTTAAAATGCTTTGTCTGGCAGCGCAGGTTGGCTATCAATTTGGAAGAGGGCGAAGCCAAAATGACTTAGTAGGGAAATATATTATTTAATGATTTGGTTCCGTTGTCTTTCGCTACAGCTTGCCATTCGTCAGTTATGGTCCATCATATTGAAAGAATTTCTAACAGAAACACAAATAAATTTCTTAAATTTTTTTGTGTATCTTTATTTGTGACTTCTTTTATCGTGTGTTATGGACTACAATGACACGAACACTCACACCCCATACAAACAAAATGCCAGCCTCGCTGCAGTGGGAGGGGTGGTTCAAATTCAAAATTAATATGAGCGTCGTATCGATAAGTTAAAGATAAAGTAAGGGCGCCACTGCCATTTTTTGATACAGTAAAAGGGCCCAGCAGTTAACAGACTGCAAATACCTACCTTGATTGTAAATTTATCTTCGATTTAAAATCTTCGAACGTAACATAACAAGTTAATTTCAAAATAAAATAATTGGCTTAAAATTACTGCGCTGCACTCTAAAACAAATAAACAAACAATCATTAACTTACAAAAAAGAGTTGAAGTTTCCTAGTCGAGCTGTGTGTTCCTTCAGCCGAATCTTTGGATTGAGAACTTGAATTTTGGCGTTGTAAATCGGTTAGCTTTTGGTGTTGTCGTAAATACCGCTCCAGGTAAAATTCATGTTGACTTCAATGGGCCCTTTCTATTATGCTTTTTATTATCCCTTTCTAATATCCCCAAAATTGGATTTTTATAAATTGCACAATGATGCACGATACGTAAATAACTTCATCAACAAAACAAAGAGGTCCGTCACGTTATTTTAATACTAAACATTTTCCCACTTAACCGTGTTTAATAATTCGATAATAATCAAAACTTTAACTTGAATGTCGAAATCGGAAGCGTCACAAATCGGGTTATCAGTAATTGGGTTGTCTTTACAGTTTTACTCGCGGTGACGATAATAGCATCCACGCGGAGCGTAACTTGACTTAACGAAAGTTCAAGCGTAACTATCTTACGTTAGTTTAATCATAGTCCGGGATAGGAAAGAGGGCAATGCTTGAAACCCTTAGAAGGCTAAAATGCATTTCGAAGCCAACAAACATCGCGTTCTTACGGCCGGTTAAACTGCAGCGTAGCGTATGACGCAATAATAATATGAAAAGAATTGCAAGCAACCTGAACACCTGCACTTCATTTATACACAAAAATGCATACCGGAAATTAAATTAAAATTATTTTGCAATTTATATTATCAAATTAACGAAACTTGAAATGGCGTTACACGTGTTTTTATTTTTTCCCATAAGATTAACGCCTTATTAAGGATATTAAGATTAACGCGTTATTAACGCCTTGTTCCTCAATCTTTCGCAATAGAAACATCTTGACCTGTTTTTGCACTTCTCATCAACTCATCTATCGTCAATTAAAAATCTATTGTACCTATAAATTAGCCAAAATAGAGTTTTTGATCATTTTAGATTAGATTATCTTAAAAAATCTCAATTTCAGATCGTTGTTAACCTTCAGGAGCACCTAAAGGATTCTAAACCTAAACAGAAATTAAACTAAAAAGATAACCTTACCCATAATATTGCAGCTGTTCCACTAGATAAAGGAGCAGGTTTAGTTCTCGGGAATAAATCTACTAGCAGTGAAAAAATATGTTTAACATGGAGCATGTTTTTCAGTACTAAACCGTTTATCATAGTTTTTTCCTCGAGATTTAGGGGTGCCTATCTCCTTTCTTCTTCTTACTGTTTTCCGAAGTGCGGCGTAGTTGTGTAACCGTGTTGGTTATAATAGGATAATCCCTTAATTTTTGTGTTGGTAATAAAAATTTACTATAAATATATAAGCAAATTTTCTTTTTGCGCTCGGTTTCGGATTTAAATTTTTGGTAATAAAAATTTTGTTATTGAAAATTCATTATTGTGAATGCGAAGATGTTATTAGATAATCTACTCTATATTTAAATTATAAACTATAAATTTGAATTATACATGTGGTGCCGATTTTTCGTGTCAGTTTTTAGTGTCGGTTTTTGGTGTCGGTTTTTGGTGTCGGTTTTTAGTGTCGGTTTTTTGGTGTCGATTTTTGCGAGGTAACGACCGTAAAAACATGTTCCATGTTAAAATAGAGAAATACCTATCAACAAGTCTACATGTGAGTTTACAAAAAGACCCACTTATCTCCTACATCCTCAATATCAATAAAATTATTACTTCACGCGAGGAGATACTAAATAGAGAACTAAAAGAAATACTTACCGATCCGGATATAGTACAGGAAATAAAGACGCAACGGCTGCGTTGGGCCGGACACGTCCAGAGACGACCCGATAGTAGGCTAATCAAATTGGCATGGGATGGTGCTCCAGGTGGTAAGAGACCGGTGGGACGACCGAGAACAAGATGGAGAGATAATATCATATCTGATGTGGAAACACTAGGATTACAATACAATGAAGCACTAAACCTGATGACAGATAGAGAGGCGTGGAGGGCAATTGTTAAGTCAGCCAAGACCCACCCGGGGTTGTAGCGCTACGAAAGAAGAAGAAGAAGAAGAGGAGGTACTAACTTACCTACAAATTAAATCTCAGAGGGCCGGTTTCAGCAACCTTAACCTTAACCTGTGTTAGTTAACACAAATTAAAAATAATCCGTTGTTAAATTTTGAATGGGTTGTAGCAACCTTTTCTAATATGTAATTAGTTAATCTCGGATTATGTGTAGAATAGTTATGGTGGTACTCCTGAAACGACAACAACGCCTACTTCATACTATGCAAGTAGTTCAATTAGTTCGAAAATTATCAACAAGTGAGGTTTATAACCTATATTCTGTGAATACAGTTCATTGAAATATTTTATATTTTACATATATTTTACTGAAATGGCACAGAAAAGAACAAAAAATTATAAGAAGTAGAGAAGGAAGACAATTGCGGCTACTAAATGTATAATTACGTGATATTGATAAATAAATTGTTAATTTGTTAATAACTGAATTTTTTTTCTCAAAAAGTACTCGGGTGCTCATAAAAAAATATTAAACTTTTATTTTATTTTATTGTAAATTTAATAAAGCTTTAAAAATTAATCCGCACGTGTGTGCAGTCGATGGCACCTATCACGCCTGGAATTTGAAAAAAACATTTTAAACAAAATTGTAATCATTTTTTTCTCTGGTTTTCTCTGTATGAGACGGTCAAATTTATATTAATTGCGTATTTACACACTTTTCTATAATAAAAGGAGGTTAGGTTTTTGGTAATTTAACTTTAATCTCTGGTCAACTAGTAATTAAATACTTTGGGTATTTAACCTGTGTTAAGCATAAATTAACGTTGCTACAACCCAAACTACAGATTTAATCTATGATTACGCTAATCATTGATTAAATTTAACCTGTGTTAAAAATTATATTGCTAAAACCCAAATCGGACTTAATCTATGATTAAATATTTAATCTATGATTAAATTCCTAAATTAAAGTTGCTGAAACTGGGCAAGAGACTCATACCTCTGAACCCCAACTAGCCTACAACTCTACATGCAACCTAAGTTACACAAGATCAACAACCCAGTGCCAACAACCAAGGGAACTCAATCACGTCTTAATACATCAACTAGAGTACAAATCTCCTAGATCTATACGCAATTTTTTAGATTTAACAGAACAGGTCTACATGCCAGGCTGATATCCTTCAATGTCGTTAGTCTGTATCCCAGCGTTCCTATCGTACACACTCTGGACCTGGTAAAATCTTACATGAGCTCCTCATGGATGGACCCAAATAATGTGAACTCCCTTCATAGCCTAATTCAAATTGTTACTTAACAAATTAATTTTGCATACAATAACCATTACTGCCAAACGAAAGATGAACTCCCAATGGGATCACCACTTTCATCTGTCATGGATTCAATCGAAACTAAGATCCATAATCTTCTATTTTCCAATTTGTGTCTTACATGGCACCGATACATCGTTGACATCTTGGGCTCGGAATTCAAAAAAACTCGAAAAATTCCTTAAACTAATTAATAATATCCACCTTTGGAAGCCAACTTTCAGAAGATCAACTTTTTGGATATACAAATCAGGAGCGAACAACATATACAATTCACCATCTATCTTAAACCTACCCTAACAGATACCTAGATTCCGCACTATGCAAAACATATTAAACGGAAGTAGTATCATAAAACAGCTGGCCCAGTCTAGTGGCTTCCCTATAAAAACTATAGATGCTCTCATTGGAAAAAAGAAATTAAAACTGAAATTTCAGTGGTTTTCAGAAAATTCGCCTAAACATAACCCAAAATTCCATATCCCGGAAAGATTAAAGACAAAATGATAAGAATTTGTAAACAGCACAACATCGCATTGACTGAAAATACCTCATGTACGTTGGCTGATTTACTGTGCAATGTTAGGAAAATTTGATGTTAGGAAATCCAACAGAATTTATTAGATACAGTGCGGAGACTACGATTATGTTTACATAGGTGAAACGGAACGCCAACTACAAATACGCAAACGAGTACGAGAGAGGTAACTCCAACTTCCAAATGGTAAAGCATATCAAATTGAGAAATCATGACATCGACAGAACAAGAACATCCAGAAAACAAATATCCAAGACGTATTTCATGGGAATCCCGCGAGATTAGAAGAGGATCCAACAATAACGTTAAAATGTTAAACAAATAAAAGCAACACCACTGATGAGATCTAATAAGATCAAAACATGCATGTCGTTGTTGGAATGCTTTAATTGTGACTTCTTTAAATTGTTACATAACAAATAATCTTGTGATACTCGGTGAAAAAAAATTTCTTTCCCAACTTCAAATAATAATTTTCCCTCTTTCTTCATAACCCATCCACTTTCAATTGAATACTTTTTACTTAATTTTTTTGTCAAAATTATTTTCAAAATTACATACTATTGGGATAAATTCTGACCCTTGTGAGATCCACATCTATCCATCTACATCGCCATGACATGAGTGATATTTTCCAATGCGCTTATCTTATTTCCATTGGCGCTTCATTCAAATTAAAATTGTTCAACTAAATAAAATATTTCTATTCTCTTATAAATTACAAATTTTGGGGTAAGAAGCACAGCAATATAATTTGCTAAAAGGTTCCTCCTTCTCCTCGGTGTTCTTTATAATATAAAATTTGCTAGAAGGCTCCTAGCGAGATGTGACTTGAATGAAAATTCCATGTATTCCATACCAACACAATACCAATAACTACCAATCTAAGAATAAGAGTATTTGAGAATATAATATCTAATAACCAATCGAGTTCCTCATCAGTGTGTCGATTCTGGTCTTTTTCTTTAAGCCTTAAATGCATTTTTAACTTTAAGTTTTTGTTTAGTTCCGCTTTTCTTTAACGTTTGAAGGCACTTAAGAGATTAAAAGAATGAACAGAATCGTGTAATTAATAAATATGTAATTTATTCCTTGTAATATTTCCACTAAATCGATATATTCGTATTCATAACAAATAGACCTAAGAAATTACTGAAAACACGGAAGTAAACGTGTAGAAAACGTAACATAATAATTTAGCTCTCAACCAATAAAAAGCTCAAACTCTCTGTACACACAAAATTTAATCTTAATTTTATACAACTGAATAATTTCTCTAAATGAATAATTCATTCATAAATACTTACTACAGGTACTTAGGTACTTAATCCTAGCTTTAAATAAAGTGTCATTTAATGGTTTCCCTCAAGACTCATATATAATTACCTCGCACGTGTGAATTTCAGATTTTAATCTCTAATTTGAAATATAAATGAAGTTTAAGTAAGCACCCTTTAAAATTGTAAATAGGAAATTTAAATCAGTGTTTCCTTGAAGGGTTTATAACCCGAAAACTTGACATTACTTTATTTAGTACTACATGTGAGTAAAACATTTACGAACATCTATTACATTCTAAAAAATTTATTTTCATAACTTTTGCAGCGATAAGGAAATTCTGTGTAATCCCATAGGGGAAAATGTAAATGCATTAGTGCACCATTATAGAACAACATGACCTAAGCTTTTCATTGTTGGCAGATAAATAGTAGTAATTATTATGGTTTTTATCATAAATTTGATATAATTGTCAATATAAAAAAAATCTTAAGTATCCTAAGTAAATAATCAGAACATTTTAAATTAACAAAATGAAAACATCAAAATTTATTTCATAAATTATTTTTCATTCGTGTGACAAAAATGATTAGCGATATACCTTAACCTTAAAATTTAAGCACAACATAGAGCGAATATGTGGCGAATAACTAATATGCCTGTGAGTCTTTCCATAACGTATTTCATTCGCAATTTTATAGCTCCCGGCCACCATTATTATGCACAATTTATAAATAAATTGAAAGAGATTCAAATTAATATAAGAATGTGTTAAATATTAACCAAACAACAACATTGACACCACTAAAGTAAGCAATAGCGAATCACTGTTATAAAATAAAGGAAAAAATAAATCAAATATGTAAACTAGGCAAAAATTTCCTCGAACATAAAATTTAAAGCAATAAAAATTAGTTAAAAAAACAATTTCACTCCAATAGACTTAGGTATGTTAAACTCGCAAAGTAATAAAGTGAAAAATAAAATGCTAAGCCAAGATAAAACCTCGGCAGATAACTAACCTAATTTAGATTTTCCACAGTGGAAAAACCGCGATGTAACATTTATAACAATAAATACCTATGTATATATAACGACAATTTAAATTAAGCTAATAATCTAGTTGAGATCTTAACTACTTAACTATAAGCTTATTAATTAAAATATTATATTTTTGCACCTTGACCCACCCAACACGACGGTAGAATTTACTTGTCGGATTGTAGGAACCCTTGACCAGCGGTAGAAATCGCCCGCAATGGGTGCCTTGCACACGGAAGACCGAACAAAGTCGCTTAAAAACGAAAGAAGTCATTAAAATCGCGTACATTTATATGTTAAAAAAATCCAACAAAAAATATAAATTCATATCACGACAAATAATAGTTATATCAATCACTAGGCCTAAAACTCAACTCGGTTGTTCGCCTCGATCTGGCATCCTATCAAAACAAACTCGTACTCACAAAGCGATAAAATTAACTTATTTGTTTAAATATTTGATACTATCTGGCGTACCCGGCATTGCTCAGGTTTAATTTGTTTAGTGCGTAATTAGATTAATACGCAATTGGTGCGTATCTCGATCAGCTCAATTGTAAACCAATTTTATTTAAAGAAATAAAATTATTAGGTATTGTCGTGTTACATTTGCTATAAGGGTAGGTCTAGCATAATTGAGTGTTTTTCTGTACAATGCTCATATCGAGATAGTCACTTCAGAGACCATGATGATAAATAAGAACTTACACCTACATTTTCTAAATACTCCATAGTAAACTGCTTGCTCCATTTAACCTGAAATAATAACAAATGTAATGATTTGTGCAAACAGGTTTGTAAAAAAATGTGTGAAAGGCAAAAGAGGATTCAGTTGTGGTTTAACAAGTGGGGGAGTCTCGTACAGTGAATGGAGGCATGAAGACGTTATTTTTCGAGTAAATTGGAAAATTGGGAACGATCTGTACGTCCGGGTTAAGAATTAAAACGTAATTAACAATAGAGTTTTAAATTGTCTTGGAATTATTTGCGTGTGAATAAAGATTAATTAATTATAAATTACTGAATTATAAGTTGTGAATGGAAGATAAGATTAATATTTTTGAGAAATATTTGGAAAATTTTGGTGACCACTGCAAATTTGGTATGGTTTACAATATTTTATGGTTATGTTCTGAGTTATTGAAATTAAAGAAGATTATTAAAAATTCAACTTACCTGAACGCCTATCCTGTCAGTAGCCGATATTCGATTAATCATTAATTTACCCTGGGACTCTTCATGGTATGGAATTTGGATCAAACTACGAGTCATCTTTTCCTGGTTATCCGCTGTGAGTTCTTTGCATCGACTGTGCACGTGTAAGACTCCGGTAAGCATTGTGTCGACACAATTTCGTAACATTCAGTTCGCGCGTGTTTTAAAATTTTGGGGGTTTTATGAAATTTGTATTGTTAATTGATATTTTTGTAAATCTGATTTAATCCTAGTAATTAAAAATTCATCTTTTGTTTTGAATAATTCTGTTTATTAATAAATTACATTTCTTGTTGTGCAATGGTTACATTTGGTTTGATTAGTTAACAGCAGTGAGTAAAAGAAAAATAGGTGCAAGGTACAGCAAGTTGTTGTCCGGCATTTATTAAAAGTTATGGAGTTAAACAATTTTAATTGAGCATTCGACAGATTCATGAACCCACCTTTGACCCTGAATTAGAAGAGTTCTCATTGCTGGCCGGAGCATTATTAAATTAAGTGCCATAACATCCCCGCTATAGAAATTAAATTTTGAATTGTACAGTAGCGATACATGGTAGTATGTATATAAGTTTATTATATAGGTACGTTTATTAAAAAAAGAGTTGTTATATCACTAAAAAGTTATGTTTAAAAATATGGTTCCTTTTTATTTATTTATAACTTAAAAAACTAAATAAATCATTACAAAACAAAAAGGAAAACATTCCTTCTTTTTTCAAACGGAACGTATGCACACAGTTTGTTATGTGTTCCTACTCTTGAGCATCCTACATACATAATACATACAGTTGACCATACGCGAAACTTTTATTCTTGTACTTGCAACCCAACAACTCGCAATGTTTGTCCAGTTTGCCAACTGGATTGGCAAATCTGATGTTATCACATTACAGGCCGGTAGGAATCTGCAATAACTTAATTGCGTAGCCGATTAAAAATGAGAAAAAATCCCAACAAAAATTTTAGCTGTAAATCGGCTGTTAACATTTAGCAGCCACTTTACAGCTAAAATGTTTATTGGGTAATATTCAAAGACCTACTTATAGGTCATCGGAAGGTAACCGACAGTTTGCAATGACCTGTTTACAGGTCCGCCGGTCGGTAATGTGTTATTAGAGGTATCCTCGAAATAAAAGTGTCTTCGCCCTTGTAACAACCAGTTTTACAATTTGGGCTTCAATAATGTAAGATTGTAAGGCTTTTTTTATTAATCGCGTACCATTCTAGAGCTTAGGCTGTTTAATTGTACAAAATCATTTGTAACGAATGTAAAAATTCTGCTGGATAGTGGACAACTTTATTGGGATCGATAACTGTATCCTGATTTGTAAATGTGAGGATCCCTTGGAATATTAAAATAACTGTTGGTTGGTACAATCAACTGTAACATTTTTTGATGCCAATATTGCTCTTTCACACAATCAAGTAAACTTTTTGTAATTGATTTAAATTCCAACCCCTAGCTTATAAATCGAGTTTGAGCTTGTCTTGTTTTTTGAGCCCACAGCACCCACAGTCGTAAATGAACGTATTCCTCATTTTCTTGTTGCCTTTGAGTAGTCTGCTTTCCAGCTAATGTTTGAATTCTTCTCTGTCGTTCTTGTTTTGTTTTTTTGTATTGGAGTAACCTGTCGTTCAACCTGTGTTTGAAGTCTTTGATCGCGTTCGTGTTCAGTTTGTTGTTTTTTGCGTATTCATAGGGAAATATACCTTCTTTGATTCGGCTTGTCAGCATTGTAGCGATTTCTTCTTCATTTTCTGCGAAGAAAATTATGTCATAAGGCATGCCATAAATTAATGATTTAATTGTTTTCCATCGATGTTAATGCGAATAATACTTGATGTTCAATTCAGTTTCTTAAAAACGTTTTCGATTAATTATGTAATCAAAATAATATTAAAAATTTCGTATGGGTTCGTTTAGGCTGTAATATCAATTTTCAAGATTCTTTATTTTTTACTTCACGCTTTTGTTTTACAATAATAAATTAGTACGTACTCCTTCATATACTTTCAAATACTGTTGGGTTTTAGGTTAGCAGTTGTAGCTAGCATAAGATATAGAACCCCTTAGAATATTCAGAATATTCCAACGGTTATTTCATCTACGCAGAGTCAGCTTTCCGTATAGTATAGGGGTGGAATCCCGATTTTCTTGATCTAATTATCGCAATGCATCGCAGCATAACTTAACGTAACGTAAAATAATATCTCAGGCACAAAAACAATACAATTTATGTACGAATATGAAAGCAAGAAGTATATTTTTAATTAAGTGAAAAAGTGTATTTGGGGCAACACTGTATCTGGGCATATTCGTATATTTTAATCATTCAGGCTTAGTAAATTATTTAGAACTGGATTATCGTGCAATATGCCTTTAGTTCACGATTTCGCGGTTTGGTTTTGCCCTTGAGGAACTTAGTTTATAGTTTTTGTTTGTGCTGTAAGTTCCTATGTGTTGTTGTTAAGTGGTGGCAGCAGTTTCAGCTTGCCGCTCTCGTTCTTCATTTTCCTTGGTAGACATGATAATGTTCGCCACTTCGCACCACTCGTCCTCAGCTTTTAGCATCATTGCTATCAGGCTTCCCGGATCGAGCTTGGCATCGAGTTTTAGTTCGGTTGCGGTTCTTATTTCGGCCCACTTATCGCACTAGAAGATGGTGTGCTCGGCTGTGTCACTGGCTGGGCAATAGGTTCAGATGTCCACCTCTATCTTGCCTATCCTGGCTAGGTATGCGTTAAAACATCCATGGCCGGTGAGGGCTTGAGTCAGATGAAAATCTACCTCATCATGTGATCTAGAGATCCACGGTTTGATGATTGGGATGACGAGTCCGCTCCAAACGCCCTTGGTAGATGCGTTCCATCTCTCCTGCCAAGCCTCTCCTATGGCAAGCCGATGTTTGACCTTATCCAGCTTATTGCTATGGTACCTCGCTCTTTCCAGTGCCAGGGGTCTATCGGGGGCATGCCCACTGCGACCAGTACCACATCTTCGGACACCGATTGCATTGTAACCTAAAAAATTCCGAGTCCACTTTTACATCATTGTTTGTGCAAATTCTATAATAATGTCGGTTTTTATAGCATTCTACGTCTTCCGATTTCCCCGGCTGTGCTCGTAGCGTATTGAAACTGTATAACAAGCACAGAGGATCTACAGATTAACGTTGATTCCGAATCACGGGAATAGACAAATTTTATCACCGTCCTCTCCGATCAGGGAAGTTTTTGGACCATATACACCGTGACCCATAAAACCTCGGACAAACTTGTTTTTTTCTTGCCGCGAAAATCACTAAATTTTAACAAAAATAATTTTAGTTTGCCGATTCTAAAAATAGTAAAGAACAGAAAAACAAATCGTAATTTTGTGAGTTACAAGATATCAAAAAGTCGCGCCGGAATTTTATCGTTATTTGAAGCTGGAAATCTTCAATGTGAAATTGTTCGAATGCTTCACATTCCTCGACAAACCGTTTCTGATGCCATCAAACGATTCGAAGAGCTTGGCAATGAGGAGAACCGACCCGGAAGAGGTTAAAAATGTTCTGCCAACACTTGTCGGAATCGCAATGTCATCAAAATTTGGATTCAACAAAATCCGAGACTGTCAATGCGAAAATTGGCTCGTGAAACTTCTCGACGAGTAGCTAAAAATGTGCTTAAGAGGAAGCCTTACAAGCTGCGAAAAGCCCAAATGCTGACGAATGATATCAAGCAAGTATTACTTTGGCGATGCCGTTCTCTGCTACACGGCACGCTGCTCAAAGATGGGAAAATTTCGTTTTCACTGATGAAAAAATTTTCACCATCCAACAATTTCACAATCGTCAAAATGATAGGTATTGATCAGAAAAGGCACCCGGACCTTGTGCCATCGTTGTCATGGTTTGGCGAGGCACTTGTGCTACCGGTAAAACACCGCTAGTTTTCGTAGAAGACGGGGTTAAAATCAATAAAGAAGTGTACCTCCGGGATATTTTAGAGGCTGTCGTACATCCGTGGGCCTAACAGCACTTTGGCGACCAACATTGAACCTTTCGACAAGACTCTGTGCCTGCTCATAAAGCAAAAACTACGCAAGAGTGGTGTCGATTCAATTGTCCTGATTTTGTCAGTTCCGCTGAATGGCCCCCAAACTCACCGGATCTCAACCCGCTGGATTATGCTATGTGCTCAATTTTAGATGCCAGGGCCTGTGCAAAACCCTACAAAAGATTGGAATCACTGCAGCAATACTTGCGTCGGGAATGGGACAGTCGTAAATTTCCGTCGACGACGTTTGGAACTCTGTATCCACGCAGAAGGAGGCCTCTTCGAAAACCTTTAATACATGTTGTTGTACCTAAGGTAGTGGTTATCGTTATCAATGGTTTGTTTTTTGAGTTTAAATACATATTTTTATTTAAAAAAAAAGTTTGTCCAAGGTTTTGTGGGTCACGGTGTATAATTTTACCTGGGACCAGGAGGTAGATATATCTATAATTATAGTCACATTTTATATGAAAATAAGTTAGTTACATATTATTTAGTATTATATTACAATAGGTGATGTATCTCAAAAATTGTTAAAGTTTTGGTTAATTGTTAAATTGAATTGACTCAATAACGAACAATGTTGTCAACAGGTAATCTTAAAAGGTCCCACTTTTTGCTGGCCTAGGCCGGAAACAATGTGTTTCAGGACACTATAGAGATGTATAAAACCATAATTGCTGGACGAAGACACAAAAAATAAGTTTAGTTACTATTTCTAAAATAACTGCTCTGATGGTAGCTTTTCAAAACTGTTCAAATGTTTATCACTCTATTGTAAATAAATAAGGTAACACTAGAGAAAGAGGATTTAAATATGTAAATTACTTCATCACGAGTCGGTTTGTATAACAATTACAAAATGAACTTCACTAGCATCGTAAACAAAGTTTAGTCTATCGTAACCATCTCTTATAAAAACAATCCATTGAATCGTAAAACTCTTACTCTTAGTGAAAAGCGGGAAATGAATAAATTATCATTCAAAAGCTATAAAGGTTACATTATATATTTATCTCCAACTTTATGTATTTGTACAACATAAAATGCAATATAATTCGCATTACATAAATTAAAAATTTTGTAATCTTATTTTGCAAACAAATCACTGTCAGAATATTCTATTAATTCATATAAAGCTGTGTATACACTTTATCGCCTACCGATGCTGTTAAAGTAGAACTTTGTAACTGGTTAGGTTAATAGGAAATTCCGGATCGGAGTTGAGGATTTCATGGATTTTTCTTTGTGCGGCCCTCCGGTGAGCAATGAGCATCGACACGCAGGGTGTGGTGACATGTGGCACCTGTCAACTGAAGTAATGTGTGAGCGGTCCCGGGTGCCACACGTGCTGTTTGGTTAGGTCACTTCAGCCCGGTGCGCCAGGTCAACGTCTGTCACTTAAAAATTGTAGGAAAATGTGAAATGTGTAAACAATTGATTCCACAGAAATTTAATGCTATGCTGTTGGTTTTCTTAGAAAAACAAAGCAACAGTCAATACAAATACTTTAGGTTCAAGAAAAATTTACACGTAAATTAACTATAAGAAATCTTATACTACATAATATCTACATTAACTATGTACCTATACATATAATATAGGTAGTTTACGCACTATATGCGGAGTGGGTCAATACTGCATGCAAAATTTGCGGGCCAAATATTTAATTTATCTAATTATTGTTTTATAATTGAGAAAAAACAATAAGTGCTTACTAAACGATTTTGAGGGTACCCTGACCTCGTCATGCGGGTCGCGGGTTTACCATCGCTATGTTAATAGTTATTTTATAGAGTACCTATATAATAGAGTAAAAAACTGTAAAGAAAATCTCTCTTTGTCACTAAGCAACAAATCTTGTCAATATAAAAGCCAATTTTCCGGTTTAATTATATAAAATTACATAATATTATATTGACTAATTTATTATTATATTATATAATATATATTACCAACTTTAAAACTTGATATACATTTTTTTTAACTTTTTAGTAAAACGAATTTCCATTAATCATATTTACTTTTTTTCAGGTCTTCCCAACGATGTTGCTTTATATTGGCATCAATATCCCTGGATACTTGGCGAAACTTTCTGCAAGATTAGAGCCTTACTTTCAGAAATGTCAGTATTTATAATCGTTATAAGTTGACAAAGTGTAAAATTATATTCCATTAT
The DNA here is from genome assembly GCA_932274525.1 of Podabrus alpinus. Taxonomy (NCBI): domain Eukaryota; kingdom Metazoa; phylum Arthropoda; class Insecta; order Coleoptera; family Cantharidae; genus Podabrus; species Podabrus alpinus. The sequence goes on along the minus strand of OW026457.1, from coordinate 56,309,981 downwards.
TTTCAAGGGCAACTTATGTATCGGTGTTAACCATCGTAGCTTTTTCAACGGAGAGATATTTGGCAATATGTTATCCATTATATTTACATACCATGTCAGGACTTCAGAGGGCATTAAGAATTATTACATGCTTGTGGGTTGTCTCGTTATTAAGTGCTACGCCATTTTCCATTTATTCCGACATCAATTATTTAACGTATCCACCAGGAAGTGATAAAATATTGGAAGTAAGTATTTCGTTTTTATTTTTGAAGATAAAAATAACTAGATATTCAGTTTTATCTCCTTCCCTTCTTATTGTACTTTTCTTTTTCGACATGTCTCTTCTCATCATTTCTTCGAGGTCTTCTTATTTTAGCTTTTTCTTCTCATTCTTCTTCTTCTTCAATTTTGGACGCTAAGCATATGCTAGCCATGGCTAATTGTTCAACGGGATAACGCACAAAAGTTTTTGCATAATAAAATCGTTGCAATAAAACCTGCCCTGTGGCCATTGCAACCTGAGGTAATTTGAGTAAGATCTCAGAAGTTTGTATTAATTCACAGCCGTAAATTCTCAAATCTGTTTCAGTTTCTTGATCCAAGCCATCTAATCGGGAAGGAGTTGTTTGCAATTTTTCTTGGGGCAACAACTGATTTTGTAACGAGAAAATAATTTTACCATAAAGTTTTGACTTGTAGTTTGTAATTGTTGATGTGCACTACCTTCATTACCTAGGCCACATTACCCTCTGCACCTTGTACAGATTTGTCAACTGATATTCAAATGAAAATCAGAAACAGTCAAATGTAAATCAGAAAGTGACAAATGTAATTCAGAAAGCATCAATCCTAGGGCTTACAGTTCTATTTTTTAAAATACTTGAATGTAAATAACTACATTTTTAATTTTCCATAAAACGCAACTATTATCATATCTAATAAACTATGATTTTTTTTCGATTGGATGATTTGTATAAATCTGATAAGTCCCACTTGATGCTTTCTGTATTTCACTTGATAATTTCTGAATCTCGTTTGACGTTTTCTGAATATCAATTGACAAATCTGAATTAGAACTGAAGATTTCTGAATTACTAGTAAAAATCAGTAATTACTTTTCAATGTCATCAATCAGTGCGCTCCATTTCCTAAATCAAATAAAAGCATTACCAACATGAAATTTCCAAAATTACAGTTTTTATCCATTAATTTTTCAAATCCGCTTGGGAATAAAAGTTAATGACAAAAAAATAATTCAAGACAGTAATAAAAAAAAAGGTGGGAGAACGGCTGAGAGGTTATGCTGTTAGTTTATCATGCTTAAGATCTACGTGTTCAAATCCTGTGAGGTGCTATAATATCTATAGAAGGAATTTTCGCTCACCAAATGGCTACCTGCTGGCCCCAGGTACAATTATATATGTCCTAAAAACCTCCCTGATTGAAGTATGCGGTGTAAAAATCGTCTATTCCCGTGGTTCGGAATCCACGTTAAGCTGTAGGTCATCTGTGGTGCTCGTTATACAGTTTCAACACGTAACGAGCACAGAGAGGGAGGAAATCGGAAGACGTAGAACCGATGTATACAAAGTAATAAAAATGAATCAAAAGTAATCTAAAAATAAAAGAAGCACACAATTTCCCTCAACAGTGTTCTTAGCTCCAAAGGAAGTCATTTGAAAAGAATTTTTATACATTCGAATACCTTTAAGAAATGTTCAGAGTAAGGATGCATTCCATGTAGCAAACTGTTCAGAGGCTCCAGGAGTTCTTCAATTTGGGGTAGGCCAACTTTTCCATTACAACAGCACATCTCAGAAAATTTGTGTTTTCATTTAATAGCATTGCACCAGGTACAAATAACATTCATCGTTTTTTCGCATTCGTAAGAAATATCTGGATCGTAACGAAGACCAGAATTAGCTTTTTTCGTCCACAAAAGATTTCTACGTTGGGAGTCTCTGATTGCACCAAGTACAAATAACATTCATGGTTTTTCACATTCATAAGAAATATCTGGATCGTAATGAAAACTAGAATTATTAATTTTTGTCCGCCAAAGATTTCTACGTGGGGAATCGGTTTTCATATAATGGATCTTACCTAGCAATAGCAGCTCAACTTGTCGGAGCGTTTCTTAGCGTACGTAGCTGCAGCTTCACGCAGTTGGTTTTTCCTATGAGTTACCGAAAACTTTCCACAAGGTCTACCCCGCTTAATCCTTTTGGGCATATGTTCTTCTGACGTAACTTTTTTCACTAAATTTTCGTCATAATTTCTTCTTCGCTTTCCTCCAGAATAGGCAAACTATAAGCATCAAAGTGTCCACTATTTATTGGGCCAAGAAATGGAAGTGTCTTTATGGGTCTTTTATTTGGTCCATATGAAAATGGAAGTTTAAGTTTGTTCGTGCGCTTTAAAATCGCTGGTTGGTTGATTTATGTTTACCAACTCAAATTTATTCTTCTTCGTGTGCCATATCCGGTTCCCCGAACGTAGGCGACCTCTCTCCTATGTACGTGTTTAAAGTATTATCACACACATAGGGGACCTACTGCTTAACGCGGGCTCCGAACCGCGGGAAGTGTATACACTCCATCTCCAGAGAGGTTGTACCAGGCAGATTACACCTCGGTGGTTTGCCATTGCCTTCCGAGGGGAGACGGTCAGAATAAAGTTTTAGTGAGCCCGGAGTCGAACCAGGCATTCAGCATTAGCAGCAACGCATATAACCGCTTTAGCTAATGACCGTCTTTTTATTTATTACCAACCCAAAATCTAAGTGTATAAAAATAAAAGTTTAATCGCTAAAAAAGTTCTGATTGGTTGATTTCCTACCATCAAATTAAAGTCAGAAGATGTGGAAATTGATGATCACTGGATCGTTCCATATTAAAGATGTTTAGTGCTCAAATTTGAGTGCTACAACTCAGTAAAATTAATTATTTTAAACATTAAGTATGTACACAATGAATTCCATCAAGGATTTTTTGACACGTTATAATGGCAAAATCGATCAAATCTCAGTGTACTAAGCAGACAGGTATATCTTTAGTAATTTTTTGCTGGATTTACGAAATCACTGATGTATTTCGAATCCCGAAATGTTACTCATGGGACAAGTGTCAAAGATAGTCTACAGTCGATACAAACAAGATGCAATTATTAAAGAACATGTCGGTATTCGATCTCGCAACGCTCTTGATGATACTCGTATTTATACAGTTCACTTGAGAAGCTCTGATTGCTAATATTTGAGAATGTTGTTGCACACAGTTAAAGGTTCAACATGCTTCAAAGATCTCGGAATAGTCGATGAAATTGAATACGGAATACTTATCAAGTTGATAAGCAACGACAAAATTAATGGGATCAGACATTAATGGAAGCGAAGGAATCGGATTTACTATTTATAACATCAGTACCCCCTTCCAAGTCTTCCTGTTATTTTATAAACAGTTAAATCCTAGAGCACTTGAGAAGAGTCTGCATATCTGAAGACATTTTAAATGAAAAGAGAGAATCCCCAAATGACTTTAGAACATTATAGATGACGATATCATCTATAATGAGGTTCTTATTATGATTAAAGATTAAGTTTTAGGGATGATTGAAAAGTTTTGGTCGCAGATCGGCATGAAAAGTATTTAACGACAGAAACTATTGCACATGGCTCGCAAAATTCTTTGATAATTGTTAAATGACTTTAAAAAATCCTGGATTACGTCGCCCACAATGAGCCACTGTTAAACGCAGGTTTATTCAGAGTTTGTACGGCGACATTACCACAATGAAGGTGAAGTAATTTTTATTTTCCAGGAGGGTCAATGAAACAGGGAAGAACTAATAGGTTCTTCCGAACCGGAAAGAGGGAAAGATAAGATTACATGTGCATATTCCGGCATTGCTACGACGTTAATAACTAGCAGACGAACAACGCTTTAACGCTTAAAATCCAAATTTAATCATCAACATCAAGCTGGGAAGTGCAAAGGCCAAAGCACTGCTGGAAGCTAAAGCGTTAGTCTATCGAGGTGGTTTAGGCGCGATAGTTGATGAAATCAAAGTCTGACTGAAATCATCACAGCTTTGCAGAGACGGTATAACAATGAAGCTCATGACCAACATGAGAGTTCAACAATCTGACAAATTTTACTTCAAAAATTTTTTCTGCGTATTCGCTCAACATTGGCAATGGCAATGAAGCAATCTGTAAAAAAAAACCTGTGGTAGAACGGAAAAGTTAAGCTCTCCGAAGAACAGGAAAATGTTTCCTACTCTGAAGTCTCATCAATGGCGTCGAACATCGAAGCAAATATTCTGAATCGCAATGGCCTAAAAATTGTTGAAGAAATCAACAAATTTATGCCAGAAATGATTCAAGCACTTACACGAACAGTTTTCTCCAGAGATAAACATATTAATTAAGACGAAACGACAAGGTATTCTGTAAAATTTTTGCATTATTTGAATCCAAACAAAATTCAGTCACACAAATTAGTGTTAAAAGTTCAATCTCCAATCATGCTGTTAAGACATTTAATTTAAAAAAAATTGATACAGGCCATACCTACATATTAACGTGGAATGCAAACCACGGCATAAATAACTATAAAGTAACTAAAATTTGAAAACATGGCCGTAGAGTCAACAATTATTCAACTCCATTGCACCTACGCCAAGCCACATTTATTTGACTATTAAATTAAATACTTACCTAATTGAATTCTTTAAATTATTCTAACCTTGCGGTTTACGCTTAATCACTTCATATCTCGCGATACCCAGTACAATCAGCACAACCTTACTCTACAAAATTTCAAACTCGACTTATTAACGAATAAATTAAAACTTTTCTTATTATTTTTTTGTTTTTAAGCGAAAATTTAATAATGCTAAAACTGAATTACTTATATTTAATAACTCTCAAATTGTTACGATTCAATTAAAAAGTTCCAGTCAAAAATTAAACAATGTCTGATTTTACGCTTCAAGATAAATGCGATTTTTAAATTATCGCTAGCTTGCATCTCATTATTTCTTGTATCTTTTTAATTTGAACAAGAAAAATTCAATGATGCGAAAAATTATCATAATTCCTCGTCTGTAATAATATTTCGTATTTATTTTACTCTTTTTTCAACTTATTAGACGTGGTTTTCAATGCCAAAATGCCTAATATATTCAATTACCTTTGCGGTAATTGGTAATCTTAAAAGCTTTTTAGAAAATATTAAAGTAAATCATGTTTTCGTAAGAAAATTATGAAAAACCAAAAATAATGTTATTAGTTTCAATAAAAGTGCCTTTTTAAAAAGATTAATATTAAAAAGTTCTTTTATTAATAACTTATTTTAACGAATAGCCACAATGCAATTTATTTGTTATTGTAAGAAATTCATTGAATATTACCTATACTTAGGTACATAAAATATTTTCGGTTAGAGTGACCTATCCCGGGCAACTCGAATCAAAATTTCTTCTGGTACACACTAAAGAACACAGTTAATATAGCAAATTGTAAAAATATTTTTCGAGAATTTATTATCAAAATTTTGAAATAATCGATTTTGAACTTGGCAAATTTACATGTAAAATTTAACGAGATTCCGCGCGTCGCTCATTTTGTTGACGGTCCGCGTGGAATCAATGACCCTAACACTTAGGAAATTTCGCACCGGCAGATGCAGCTCGTCACTCGTACATGTAACATCGATTTATTTTTTGTTTTATTCGATATTTTGGGGGTGAAACGTAATAGTTTACTGCCCCATACCGCAACTATACTTTTTAATGCTATTTCAAGGGTCTCTAAGCTCCCGGTTTCCTTTATGGGTGGCGCCTTCTCGTATGTTTACCAGAGTAAAGTAACCAGAGTCAAAACCGCCCTGGAGGGGTGCAGAGCGTAGCGGAGCGGAGCAGCGCCCCGGAAGGGTAGGTTTTGACGATGGATAACCCTCCTTATCGAATGCACACCCTAAAAATCGAAGAAAAAAATTTTAAGTTTTTCACTTTTTCGGCAATACACGGGTTATTTTCCAATTTTTTGATAATATTTATTACTAATATCTACTAATCACACCCCCACCTATCCGAATTTTAAAGAAAAATTCAAATCGGAGCGAAAAAATTTCACGGGATTTGAAGGGAACGTCGATGAATTGCATCGCGTCTGCCTGAGGGGCGCGGCATATTCGATGCTAATTTCCCTACTTTTAAAAAGTCGATATTTTGTGTTTTTTTCAACGGATTCACGCAAAATATATTTTCTATAGACTAAAATAAGCCTGTTCTTTAGTGTGTAGCTGAAGAAATTTTTCTTCAGCCAGCCAGGGTTACATAACTCGACCCGGAAAATATTTTATGTTAGATAAAATTACTTACTCATCAGTAAATTAATTAACTGAAAAGTTTACAAAGGTAATTTGTTCGAGATTTGCTTTGATTACAAAAGATGGTACTTGATATACTTTTATAAATTAATTAAATATTCAATTTATAGTTAATGTAAAAGGAAAGCAATATTTAATTCTATGCAGGCTGAAATCCCCATTCAAACACTGAACAATTTAAATTGGTATTAGTATTTAATTATTATTATTATTAAATTTAGTATCACAACAAAGGATAAACAAGTAATAAAATTTATTATTATTATGTCTATAATTTATTTTGAGAACGATTTCCCAAATTAAATAAGTTTCAATTATTAAAAATATCGATTTTGTTCTCAAATGTAACAAGAGACAGATGAGAAATTATGTATGTATTTACCACGTATAACCACCAGCGTTGCCACGGTTATACGTCTTATCGTTATTTTGTAATCTCCGGTTAAACAAAGTTTCACGATTTCCACCCCTATCACGTTAAAGTAAAACATTATTTTGCTTTCCCCATACCTATGGAAAAAATTTCTAGCATTTATTTGTTTGGACCACCTTTTTATTATTATTTAAATGTTCTATATAGTTCTGGCTCATTTCGATAAAAAGAGGCACACAATTTTTTGTATTTGACGTTTATGTAATAAATCATCAAAAATCGTCACTTCATTTAATGTTTTCAATTTAATCCAATTTTTGAAATTAACTTCGAAATCTTCAGAATTGTTGCTTAATTTTGGCAAAATCCATTATAATATTCAGTTTTCATCAATTTATTTTTTAATCTTTCAATGGGTTCGTGTAGGTAATATTCTGTGATTTTTGATTCCATTTCACAGTTTTGTTGAAAATAATAAATAAAAGCTATAACTTTATAGAACGTTTTTATGCATATCTTTCCATGTCGCTCAATACTTAACAAAAGTTCGGTAAAAAAATATTACAAAGAAACTAAACGAAAAGAGCTAATTGTGGTTTTCAATACAATTTTAAATGGTTTTCAATTTTTTGTTAATACAAAACCCTAAACACCGAACGGTATAAAAAAATTTACGGCCATAAAAATAGGTATAATTAAGAACCAGGATTCGAACTAAACAATTTTAATTAAAATGCCTTAATGAAGTTTATTGTACTTACAAATATTATAATTCCTTTCTTTATAGCCCTAAGTCCTTTGAAGCTATTCGTGGTTGTAAAATAAATTAAATACTTACCTACATTCAAGTTAATACATAAAGAGTATTAATATTTGTGGATATCGAAATTTTGCAGATCAACATATAGAAAAATAGCAAAACACCGCAAGCAATAATTCACCATAAATAATTTACAAGCGAAACTAACATCTCAAACTTGATAACTTTCTCTAGAAAATTTAAATTGAAAGGCATTAATTTATGTTCTATTTCTAACTTGTAGCATAAGTTTCATTTTTAGTATTCATATTTATTGTTCAAGATTAGTCAGTATTCTAAAATTGACATTTTAAACTAATAGAATTATTTTAGTATTATCTGTATAGAGCAGGATTGCAGATCGCACTAACCTCTTTCGTTCACTGTTGTGTTGCGTTCCGTATAGATTGAAATAGATTGTTATTTCATTGTCTCACATGAGATATAAAATATAAACTGGAGATGTAGTTAATATATAAAGTAGAAATCAAATCAAACTTACAGTTTAACGTCGAATTTTAACCACGACGAAGGTTATTAAAAGTTACTTTACATTGACAAAATCGCGAATTAAACCGTAAATCAAAATTTCGATTAATCAAATTTGAACTTCGAAAATTTTCGCTCAGAAGTGATCTAGAACTCTGATAGCCCCGCTATTATCTGGTACACATACAAACAATTAACATTTATTTATAAAATGAATATAGAAACAAACTACTGGTTTGGTCCTACAAGCAAATAAAGATAAAGTTGAAATTGAGCCTCTCCTGAAGGGACCTTAAACAATAAATCAACAACTGACCACTCCTATATAGCTCACCTCATAGATTCGATTCGCCACTTCAATCCGCTTGAGTTTCATAGATTTAGATCCATCTTGCAACGTAAAGCGACACTTAATAAGCGATTAATAAAAATTGATTATTTGGCTTGATCCTCAAATCCTAAAGCCTAACTAAAACTAAAGGTTAGCTGCAAACTTTGAGATTGATGTTTTCCAAACTCAAATTAAATTGCAAGCATGCAGCTTTTCATAATCGACGGCTTCGTGGTTAATGTAGTAAAAATTGATACTATCCATAACTATGTATATTTTAGGATAATTTCATAATACACAAAATTGTAATGTTGAACACCCGGAAATTCAAATAAGATCGTTAAACTCATTGCAAGCTCATGATGGCCAATAAAACACCCACGCTGAAAAATATACTGCCATAGTGCACCTCTGATCCTTTTTAGAATGAAAAAAATAAGATTCGCGAAGTTTGTATTAATCTTCCTATCAAATTTCAAACCAAATTTACGATTCGATGTTCCATGAGCGTATCGATTTACTCTAAAATGATACATCCAAAAATGTTCTGTCGTTTGAATCAAAATGTGAACAAAATCTATAGCTGCTGACTATAAAAAACACAGATCGGGTAAAACTTTATATTTATTATGGCAGAACACAGAAAAATAAATTAAAACAGGGAACGTAACAGCAAGCCAAAATAATAACGACTTATTGATATTAAACCATTCATAACAATCTATAAAATTGATATACTTAAGCTTTGCCTATGACATAATCTTTTCTTTATGTACGACCCGTTTCATCTGAAGTTGTCATCCTGCCGAATGAGATGATTATCATTAGTTAGTTAGACTAATTCTAGTCCGCAAAGGTCCATAGTAAGTCCGCACAAAGGGATTTTACAGGAGAACCAAAACCATTTTTAAATTTAAATAAGTCATTTTTTTCAGCAGGTGTAGAGGAATATCCATATCGTAATATTTATCAATTATTTTGTATCAATTTCTACGAAAATACCGTATAATCCTATGTACCCCCTCCCCCATATTAGCTCGGATAATTGGAGCTCTATTTTAATTTATTCAATATTTTTTTAATTTATTTTATGATAGCAATAAGGTGTTTACCTGAAATAAAAATTTTCTTCAAACTACACATTAATACTTATAATAGGCAATTCGCTTGATTGACACTACTTACAGTTGGCAATTTCCTAAGTTGACATAATTGACAATTTAACATTTTGAATTATTTTTTAAGTCAGAAAGAGAACCCTTCCAATAAACATTTTAGCTGTTAATTAGCTGTTAGATACCGATTGAACGTGACGCCATCTTGTTTTTATATCAGCTATGATCTCACTATCCTGATTAGGGCTTTCGAATTCTAGTAAAGCTGACTTGTTTGCGTCGTGATTAGACAGTTGACTCATTAAGTAATCAGGTACCCTTCAACGTAAGCTTTCAGATTATCATTAAATGTCTTTGCTTAGTAAATGCTTTGATTATGTAGAATCAGATAGGCACACCTTATGGGAGTTTTGGAAACACCTGGTGGATTTATAAAGGTTATCAGCAGGTGGCGCTGCTGGAAGGCTGAATAAATGACCTCTTAAAGATCCGTAACACCAATACTAATGAAAGATTACACTAACACAGCAATTTATTACGACTTCAAATTATATAAAGGTATAACCGCTGACCGTCCTTCGGAACTAATTTTCCTAGGAACGGCTGGAGTTATTTAAAAAAAATAAACAAATCTGCTGATCGAACAAAATTCCACGAAGACGCTTATCGATCTTCTAAGAATATTGATTGATTAAGCTGCCACCACCGTTCGATCGATTACGCCCAAACGTAAAATTCTGTTCTCAAAAAAAAAACACTATCATTTGATATGTGATTGATTGAAAAACGAAACCCTGAATTTTCAAAATAACATTTATTAATTATTATGACAGATAAAAAACACATGTACACTTCACAAAAATCTAATACACTATGATACCTTTACAATTTAGGGTGGCCCTTCTAAGCAAATATGTATACTATCCAAAATAAGCAAAATTGGTAATTACATTTTTAGAGAACCAGACAGCCTAACGCGATAAAGACATTTCCTTGTCTATTGCCCAAAATCAAAATAAACTCATCGAAAAAAACTTCGACCCCCGATTCTCTCTAATTAACTCCACTGACATTAACATTGACCGCGAAAGGCCCTATGACCCCCCGACCATGGCTCTTCTACAAGCCCTCCCCGGCTTCTGACTCCAACTAATTAATTCGACCATATTTATTCCTTCTGCTAAACTCGCATCATCCTCCCAGTGGTCCCGAGGTTGATCTTCCGTAGCGTGTGAATTTGCACCACTAACAAATTTTACCTATAGACAGATACAACTCCATCGCTGTTGACGGGAAGTAATGTACCTGATTACTTTCGCGCAATCAAGTAGATTACATTGAAATATCCGGTCAAATTAGCGAAACCCCCCGCTGTTGTCTGAAATTGAGCAGTTCACCTGAACAAAGAACAGTGTAAATGTAATCTTCAGAATCTTCAAAAAAGATAAAATGCATTCTCAATATTTACGTTCGCGCTATAAAACTGATTGCTTCCACTGTGTATAAACATGGTCCATTAAGAATTATTATCAATTATTATCACAATAATAATTAATTATTATATTTGAATTTAAAATGAAATTAATTTTTATCAATTTGAATCCCGTTTTGTCACAACGTCATCTGTTAATTACCATTCAACTACAAATGTTCCCAAAACATTTTATGAAAGTCTTTAAGATTTAAATAATGTTAACATGATAAAGTTTGTCAATCTGATACTATAAAATCAAAGGTAAAGGCAGAGATAAAAGTATCCAAATTAAATTTTTCAGGAATCTGCATTTTGCGCAATGATGTCTCAGCCCGACAATTTTCCTTTGGCCGAAATAAGTTTTTTCTTATTCTTCCTGGTACCAATGAGCATTATTGCCATGCAATATATTAAAATGGGAATAAAAATTTCCAAGCAAACAACTCGATTAGGAAAAGGAGTAAACGGATCTGTTCATCGAGGAAGTAGCAGAAAATCGCAATCACACAGAGCTGTAATCAGAATGCTAGGTAAGTACGAAAGAGAATTAAAAACTTTGTGTTCAATCTAATTTTTAATTATAGCCGCCGTAGTAATCGGATTTTTTATTTGTTGGGCGCCATTTCACGCTCAGCGTTTGATAGTAATTTATGGGCGCGATTTTCCATATTACCAAGAATTAAACGCATGGATGTTTTACATCACCGGAATATTTTACTACTTTTCCTCGACTCTCAATCCGATACTTTATAATGTAATGTCAAATCGATACAGAAACGCGTTCAAAGAAATACTGTGTGGTTTCAAAGCAACCCACAGTTTACTGAGGCAAAGTTCTACATTTCGAGATACTAAGAGATTATCAACTTCCGAGCACTTTAACCGAAGTTCAAATTTGAACATGTTAAAAGAATCCAATAAACATTTTGTCATGAATTCTACCACCGAAGAGGTCATTATAGAAGAAGATATTTTACATTTAATGCAAACCGACGATTTAAGTGATAAAAGAGTTTTAAACTCTTTATGCTTGACTCCTGAAGGTAATTCGGCGGGTAATTTTTATGTTTCCCGAAAGAATAACGAAACTTGTATATAAGAAATAAGACTGATTTAAACGTGGTAACTGTAGTGAATAATTCTGTGATTAGGTATGTTTTTGATGTCAAAAAATGTATGTTTAATATATTATTACTGTATTGTGATTTATGTAAATAAAGTTATTTGGCTTTTTCATCACTGTAAAAGTGGATATTAATTTTCTATGCTGTTCGCACAAACGACCACAACAGAAGTTTTTAGATTAAGAGACCGCCAGAATTATTTGCTTGTTGTTGAATCGAAAAACTGTTTTATCTGTTTTTCTATAGCATGTAGAAAAGTTTTCAAATTTTTAATATTTGAACAGATAAAGCATTTTTTATAATTTCAATCAATAGAACTTATCGAACAAATTTTACAATAAAAAAGGTCGTTTGCTTTTATGAGCATGAAATACGTAGTACAATCATTTTTAACAAGCTGTAATGAAAATGGAAAATTTATTTTTGGTAGACCAAATGTAGTATGTATTTATGTATGTACCTGCTAATATCTAATATAGCCATACGAATGAATAGTGTAAACATAATTTCGATTCTGAATCCACGTTAAGCTGTAGGTCTTTCTGTGTCCGTCACGTATTTTCAACGCCCAGAAACCACATGCAGGTAGGGCCCGAAGCTGTTTGAAACGATGTTAACACAGGAAATAAAATAATAAAAAGTAAGACGCAATAAATTGGAAGTCAAAACTAATTTTAATGAGTTTCCTTAGTTAAATTTCCTTTTACCTGCAATTTCACTAATTTGAGGTTTTGCGGCAACATAAACATAATTTATTGTAAATACTACCTTCCCACTCGAAGTTGTGAAATAAATCATAGCATTTCTGAATAATTTTAACAAATATTTGCTAGAATATATTAAAAATTAAAAACTTATTTATTTGCGCAAATATGGAAGAGTTAAAATTTAGCGGAAAAAAATGGTTAAAAGTGGAAAATCTTCTGAAAAGGACGCAACTACCAGCATTTCAGTTTAATAAATAGTACATAAAACACAGAATAAGGGTTAAAACACTGTACAAATATTGCTGAATTTGTCGGACAAAAACTTGTTAAAGCAAATAAAGCCAATTTATTAGTCTGTAATAACTTTAACTTTTCAGTAATATTAATCAAAACCGGTGAATTTTAATAATTTTCAGGTATGTAAGTACATGTTTACGTCCAATGTTTTTATAGTATACCTGAATATTTACTGAAATTTAAATACCTAGTAGTTAAAGCAACTTGGAATTAAATATTCAAATATCATTAATAAATGTGAAAATGTAAAAAATTTATAAACGTAAAGTTTTTCTAATAAAACTGCTATTTTTATAAGGATTATTAAAAATATCAACTTATTTTGTTACAAAAAATGCAATCATGCAATCTTATAAAAATCACCCAATATTTATTAACTTTGAGGTTTCAACGGAAATAGACTTTTTAACCATCTCGCAATCAATTTTCTAAATAATAATATATTTGTTCCTGAACCAAACATTCCACTATTTTTATACATAAAAGTAGGACAAACCCATATAAGTTGGCTGCTCAAAATATTTCAAAAAACCTTTTAAACTGTTGGTTATTAACATAGTACAATCTAATTGTATATTAAATTAAACTTTAAAAATTAATTAGTTAATAAAACGCATAAAATTATTTTTTTAACATAAGCTTTCAGCAATTCCCCCAATTTTTAGTTTATCCTACTTATTTCGTAAATGGTTCTTCAAACGATTAAAATACAAGAAAAAAAATTAATTCATACTTGCATTTTAAACAAAAACGGTCCTTAGGATATTTTTTGATACGAGCTGCAGTTTCCATAGATAGACTTGGTAATTAAGTGTAAAATAATATACAGAAGTAGAAATCAAATTTCTCGGGATTCCAAATACCCGACAATTTTGTTGAAAAATTAGAAGCCGAAGAATTTGAGAAAAAAAATGCACATATTTATCGATTATCGCTTACGTTGCTAAAACTAAGCAGGATAGCCAAAAATTCAAAAGGAATTTTTTATCTACAAAAAGTTCCCAAAAAAAGATACGTCAACTTTGAGATGAAATCGTGATTTTTGCCAATGGTTCAATTTTACTTAAGATTGATGGAAACAACGTAAATCGAAATTAAAAATCTAAAATAATTCATAATATTCAGAAACTTACTTGTATCTGCAATTTAATTTTTTATTAGCGCGAAAAAACTTAACACTATCAACGCCACATTTTTTGTCTCAATCGTTAACATCTCGGGAAGTACTGATCCAAACCTAATGTTGATTTTTACATATAAACGTAATAATATTGTCTAGAATTTTGTTCCCTTGTCATTTGTTCGTAAATTCAACCGTTCGTCAGTTATGGATCAAAGGTTATGGTTAAAATGTGATATCTCGGAATATATAATATTTTTGAAAAAATTCAGGGCCACGTGACCTGATTTGAATTATTTCTCAACTCTTAATGTCGAAGGTAAATCAGTGATGTCTTCCGTATCACATGAAAATGTGGATAAGTGAAAATGGGGGGAGTTAATCAACGAGAAATTTGCTGAAATATAATATTAAAAAATTATGATATGTAATTATTTGTTATTATTGATTAATATAATCATATTATAGGTACTTACATTATAATAAATTTTAAAGTAAATATAAATTTTTTGAATAATTAATACTTGTTATTTAAAATAAATACTTGATATAAATATTTTATTTTCACATGATAAAATATTTTATTATCACATGATAAAATATTATATTTTTACAAATTGAACGTGTTTAATTCAATCCCCCCCCCCCCCAACAACCACCATTATTCACGACGTACTTCTCTCTTCTTCTTGGATCGATTGTTGCTATTGAAGTAACTGCAGTTTTATTAAGATTTTGAATGGTCGTAATCAGGATTACGAACTCTTCTATTCATTAGCTTACTTTTTACAGCCATTGAAAGCAGACAAGGTTTGTGTTTTTTTACTAGTATGGAAAAAAGTGATTTTCGTGGGTTAATAAAACACTGTTTTATGAGGAAAAAACAATCTCTGAAACCAAAACCAAACTTGAAAAGTATTATGGAGACTCCTTACCATCGTCGAGAATGATTCAGAAATGGTTTCCTTAATTTCGTTGTGGTCGTACGAGTACAGGTGACGCTGAGCGCCCAGGATGTCCAATTGAAGTCACCACCGAATAAATGATAAATAAAATCCATGATATCGTTTTGTGAGATAGCTGACATAGTAAGCATCTCAAAAGAACGTAAAGGCAACATCTTACATAAAATTTTGGGTATGAGAAAGCTATTGGCGAGATGGGTGCCGCGCTGACTAACACCTGACCAAAAACAAGTTCGTATAACGACTTCACTGGAGTGTTTGGACATTTTTAAGCGTAATCCAAATGAATTTCTACGTCGATTCATAACTGTTGATGAAACATGAATTCACCATTACACACCAGAAACCAAAGTTCAGTCAAACAATGGACTTCTACTAACGAACGTGTACCAAAATAGGCAAAAACGGTTCCATCAGTATGAAAGGTTATGGCTACTGTTTTCTGGGATGCACATGGTATAATCTTCATCGAATATCTTGATAAAGGAAAAACGATAACAGTCCAATATTATACGGCATTATTAGACCAGTTGAATAATGAAATCAAGACAAAGCGACCGCATTTGACCAAAAAATTTCTGTTCCACCATGACAATGCATCTGCACATTCATCGGCAATTGCAACAGAAAATTAGTGGAATTGCGTTATTAAGAGTGTTTCTCTACCCACAGTTTTCTCCAGATTTGGCTCTCTGCGACTTTTTCCTGTTTTCAAACATGAAAAAATGGCTTGGTGGAAAGAAATGTGGGTCCAATTCAAAAGTTGTAGCCGAAACTGAGGCCTATTTGACAAATCGTACTACGCGGATGGCATAAAGAAGTTGGAATATCGTTGGACGAAGGGTATCGAGCTAAAAGGAGACTCTACTTAAAAATAAATCAATTTTTGTCGCATAAATTAATTCTTTGCTTCATTTGTCACTGACTTATCAGACTACCCCAGTATATTTTCCTAGATTTCCACTGTGTTCCATTCTGGATGAACACATTTTAACCATAACTGACGAACGATTGAATTTACGAAGAAATGACAAAAGAACAAAATTGTAGACAATATATTACCTATATAAGTATAAAAATCAGCATTAGTTTTGGACCAGTACTTCGATATATTAACAATTGAAGCAAAAAATTGGAGGTGAAAATAATTTTTTGAATAATATGTAGAAATTATATTACGGTATTCTAATAAGCCATGAATTTTCCAGATTTTTAAATCTCAAAGTCGGCAGCAAAGAGGAAAACTTAGATGTATATTCTTGGGAACCGTTTTTAAGATAATTTTATTTTCTACAAAAATTTCCTTTTAATTTTTCGCTATCTCGTTAAAGCTTTGCATTCCACTTTTCTCTCAAATTCTTCGGTTTTTAATTTTTTAACAAAATTGTCAGGTATTTAGAATTCCGAGAAATTTTATTTCTACTTCTCTATATTAATTTACATTTAACTACAAAGTTTTGGCCATTCGCGATCTCTTTCGAGGTTTTGATAAAAAATCATGGAAACGCACTGGCCTAAGAATCATCATGTAAATGTAAGTCAAATATGGGGCGCACTGCAGAACTCGCGGATTTTCGACAAATATCACATGTCTTTCATCTTGTACTTAAAACACAAATGTTTAGGCCTAGTGTTAATAAAACTACGTATTTTAGACGTTTCGACTGTATCTAGAAAAATGTATTATTTATACCTAATTAATTTGAAAACAATCTCCACATTCAGTAATACCATATAAAGTTACGACATAGGCCTGTAGTTTGTAACGTGGAAATCGCGCTCGCAGCGCATTAAAATTTTTGGTAAAATATCGTTACAAGCAAACTACAATATTTCTCGTCTTTTTAAATTTTTAAAATCAAACTTTTAAAAGTTACATATTTCTTGGTCAATTGAAATTAGAATCAAGGAAATAATAAAATTCCGTCTTTGTAAATTTTCGAATGAAAATATTTTAAAAGTATATATTTTGTTAATATGGATAATACAGTCTAATAGTTTCAAGTTAAATCTAGACGTAACGATATTTTTAAATCGTGTAATATTTTTCCGATGTCTGAAGTTACAAATTTATTGCGATAGTTTTTAATTACATCCATCCCAAATCTATACGATTGGAATGATATTTCAAGACTAACGTAGCATACATCACCAAATTAAGAATTTTATCGGTCATCAGTAATGTCTTTATCCCAGTACAATTTTGAATTCACGTCCACCCGCCTAGATGCATAGTTAACGAATTACTTTGTACATGTAGAAACTTTAAATTGGGATAGCGATGCTAGATGCAATTTTATTCAAAATGCACACGTGTACCTGTCAAATTGCTAGTGATTGATGTATTTTATTTCGTTATCTCGTGCACGTGTATTCTTGCTTCAACAAATGTAAAATCTTTTGCATGGGGTTTATGAGGATTGCAACTTTGTAACAGACCTCGCAGACGGTAAAAAATTATGAAATGTACCTTTTTGAATTAGAAAAAGCAACAAAAACTTGGATATTGCCCAGCTGTATTCCCACGGTTAATTGCAATGATAAAGATCGATGTATCGCGTTTTCACTTATTATTTTGGCCAATCGAAGATCGAGGTTGAATTTAAGAACCAATTAGGGACTTTTCTGGAAATAATTGTGGAAGGATTTTGTCCCCACGACGGTCAAAAACCATATATAAGGAGCTGCAGAGCACATTAGATTTAAGATTCCTTTGGGATCTTCACACCCTGAACCTCTGTCAGTTTGGGTGAGAGATCATGTGAAATCCAAAAACTCGGCCGGAGGCTATCTCCGACCGTCGAGGAAACGCTTAGCATAATCGGATTTATCGTGTAATTGAATGTAAAGTCAATTAAATAGATCTTACTGACGTAAGATCTCAAATCATTTAACAATCAATTTGTGTAACATATGTGAACAGTGCAACAATAGGTAACAGATTTTTTATCGATAATACGAACTTTCATCAATATGGTGCGGCATTATTTGAATTAATAATCATTCGTTCAAATAGTTATTTTTAAATCTTTTCGGACATGTTTATTTAAATATTTTAGACATTTTATCGAATTTTAAAACCAGTTTCGGATTGAACAATTAACGCTTTTGTTATTTAAATTTATGGATTATAACCAGTTTTGGATTGAACAATTAACGTTTTTGTTATTTAAATTTATGGATTAGAACCAATTTCGGATTGAACAATTCACGCTTTTATTAATACAGTCTTTACTTAAAATCATTTTGGCATTATAAACCGGTCCGTTGAAATTGCAAGCACCGAGCGGTATGGATAACTTTTATGTCGAACATTCTTTAAGTGTAACTCGCAGTCCAGATGTTTACAAACCTTTCATCACGTGTGGATATTTTTCCGAGATAACTTTTTATCAAGATATGGAAGTTCAGTACCGGACTTCAGTTAGTTGTTTCGAGTCAATTAAATTAGTGAAATTTAAATTTGTTGTTAATACTTAACAAACCCGTTCGTGTCATTTCCAACGAAACTCATCCGGCCGCGCGAAAACCGACTTACAGTCAGGTCCGGAGTGAGTTGATTTTACCGAAAGTGAAAAACCCTATTTTTCGGGATCACCACCCTCTACCGAATCATTCTCAACATTGCAACTTATTTATGGTCATCTCGATTATTGAAGAACAATATTATCGTATCTCACACCGGCAAATCTATCTGGAAATTCCGTTTGGAACACATCTGTACCGTATATGTAAGCATTATTTTCGTATTTTTAAGCATTATTGTATTTATTGGTCAGCTTTGACCATTACATTTCACAAACCTTAAGTTTACCGTGAAGACGATCGCAACCTCTTTGTATGTCCTTTTGTGTGTTAATATTCTAAATTGTTTATCGAAATAACGTCACATTTTTTAATTCTGTTTTACGTCACATTTAAGTTTAATAAATTAAACCATTCATAATTTAGATTGAATTCTGTGTCAGATTTAATATTAAATTAATTGAATTAACTTCATGTCAATATTTTTAGTGATAACGTTTAATTATTATTCAAGTCAGTTTTTTACATTTGAGTTTTGTAGCATTATGTAGATGTAAATATGATTAAACATGTTGCTCTGAGCTGTAACCTTTAATAGAGCTTCTCGTTGTGGTGAAATTTTGCAATGTACGGTTGAACGTAAATGTACCCCGTCAATAGAAAAGTTAACGATTTTAAAATAAATCACTGTAAAACCTCGGCTGGATCTTTTATTGAGCATGGACTTACCTTTTCTCAGGTTGAGTTCGTTCCGGCGCCAATATCTACCTAAGCTGAAATCAAATTTTGGATCCCGGAACAAGGTTACAAAAATATGCTCCGTTTTAATTTTAAATAATTGTAAAATTTTCAATAAATTTTTCTTTATTTCAGATTAAGTTAATTTTCACCATCACCCTTCGTGGTTATTTTGTAAAAGCAATGAAAATGTCTTTTCCATTTATGGTACACTAATTTCGGAACACTGCCGCGTCGTTGAGTAATGTTTTTTACTTATTTTAAATTTAACGTTAACACATTTTTTTATATTATTTAAGCAATTAACAATATTTTGATTTTAAATTACATTTCTTATAACTAAACAATTTGATTTATAATACTAACAAACATTTTATATTAACGGAATTATTAAATTGTTACATTATTAATTATTTTTGTTGACTTGTTCCATGACTTGTGTTTCACATTAAATGTATGACATTGAACTAAATTTTGGTATCGGATGAAACTTGTCCGTTCGATCAAATAAGTCTCATGCTTTTTGTTATAAATAAATTTTGAATTGTGACGTGATCATTTCTATTGACGTGGTGGTCAGTGTCAGACACCGCAATGTGTTATAAAATGTCAAGTGCCCCTGTATATTTCGTTATTATATCTCTTTATTATTTATATTTGTGTTTTTTTTATTGTTTATGTGTTTGTTTATTTAGCGATTATATAAAGGTAAGGTTTAATCACAGCAAGATGTACTATGTAATCCAAAGAGAGGCCACCAGTGTGAGATGCTCGCGATTAATTTAGTCAACAGCTGTCGTGTATTCAGCTGGAAAGGGTGATTTTGCATCCCTTTCAAATGGACCTTGGTTCAAAATTCACGTGGCGCCCTTATTACTCCTTGTGTAAATATATCCCTCCCCCCCCCCATTTGAGATAACATCCTAACTCGCGATCGAGGATTGCCCGGTCGCTGAGGAGAGACCGACAAGACACGACTTTTAGTCACAAGCCCTTCTGCTCCACCCTACGAACATCACCCTTCGCGACTAGAGCTAGTCATTCCGTTAATCTTTGTTCGGAAGGTGCCTTGGATGTGGATTGTCGTGTAACAAGTTCGTCCATTGCGTCAGTAAAATTTACAGAACCCAAATAATAGAATGCTTCTGAGACAAAAGTACAAACTTGTCATGCATCAAAAGTTGTTTTTTTCATTGGCACCAAAGAATCACGCCCAGTAAGAGCATGACAAACCGGCAATACAAATGGTTTTTCTAAACCTATAAAAACCTATAAGTTAAACACTAAATTTGTAGACAAGATATGGTAGTTACTAGATAGTTACCTATCAGCAATAACATGAGCTGTAAATGCATGGTATACACCTGTGCCTATGGAAACCCATAACTCTTTTGGTTTTTCAATTTTTCTAGCATAGGATATACAAAGAACATCATTGGTGCCATTCAGCAGAAAAAGCAGTTGTGTAACTGTTGTACAACAGTTGAGTAAAGGTAGCGAAATTCAATAAGAATCGAGCAGGTAGCGGACGTACCAGCAAAAAAATCCCCAACCGTTGCGCAACTGTTACCTCTGGTGAATGGCACCAATGTCAGTAGTCCTGACCATAACTCTGTGATGCCCATGTAGTATATGTAATAATAATCTCGTGTCGGCTTTTTCATGGTTGCAAGTCTTCAGCTAATGCAAGGCTTCCCTCGTGCTAGAGGTAAGGATATCAGAACCAAAAGTTGAAAAAACCGCTAAAGCACAACTATTGAGTTCCTGTCATTCCTTGGACACTTCATTTCGACTTGATTGGGATGATCTGTATCATGCTTACTTAGTAGTCTTAAAACATTATTGAAGTTTATTTAAATAGAAAAGAGGAGAACAAACCTCATTTTATTCGGCTTGCAATGAAGTCGATCACACCCTTACATTTGGATAGAATTTTGTATCCTTCAATTTCTCAGCGTAATTAATAATCTTATTACTAGTAGATAAAGTTCCCACCCTACATACAAATAATTGTCAGTGCTTTATTTTCTATTTCAGTAATTTTTTATATCAAAGTGACGGGACAAGATGTATTAGTCGAAAATCCGTGAGTTTTGCATTACCCGCCATATTTGACTTACATTTATATGATGATTCTTTGGAAACTATAACTCGTATCCAAAAAAATCCTAAGGACTTTGTTCATTTACGAGTATAATTTGATTATAAATTTATTCTTTCTGATGTATTTTTATCGTCGGATGAACCGTTTACGAAGTAAATCGGATAAACTAAGAAGGGGGGGAGGTTGCGTCTATGGGCTGAAGGTGGCGGCGAACAACGTGGCGTTACATCTAGTTTTGTAAAAGCGGTTTCGCATCTATACTTGTACCAAAATTAATGCTTCAATTATAAAGTGCAAAGTTTCATATTAATTTTCTTCCTCGCCGTTCTGACTAGTAGGAACACAATACCGAAATTACAAAATTTTAACTCTTAAGTGATATTAATCGATGCAATGCTATTTGTTATAAATGTATTATAAACTGTGTCAAATTTCGAACCTTGATATATTATAGTCTTGATCAAGATGTGTTTGCTAAAACAAAAGTGGTTAGTAGCATCAAGTTCTTACAGCCGTATTCGGTAACATTAGTAAAGTACAATTTCGCCCTTCAATAAAATAATCAAATTATAGTAAATAATATTAATTCTTGCAATATTATTTTGACTAAACAGCTACTTGCATAAATCAAGAGAAAATTTAGTTTTCATGTCATGTTATGAAATTTACACGGATATTTGAAACTATGTAACTTGTCTCGTCGTTTCATTATATTTACATGACAGTAATTAGGTCGAATGACAAAAACTTTTAATTGCAACATTTTCACTGTTAGGTACCAATTATTTTAGACCTTAACGAGAACCTTAACGATGATCACTCGCTTTTAAACTGAATTTAAAATATTAACAATATTTTTTACGACTAAATTGACAATATTAATTTAACAACGCAATATTGTTAAATTTAAGTTATTTTTTAAAAGAAAATCTTAACTCATGTTATATAGTTCTAACAATTACGCATCTTCTAAACCAGATATGAGCAACCATTTTTTTACAACGGGCCAGCTACAAATTTAAAAATGTTGTGCGGGCCGCATGTAAGAAACTTATGATCATACAGACACTCAATGATGAACTCTTTATTAACAAAATAAATCTAGGAAACAAAATAAACTTATAAACCTAACCTTAAAAGCCAAAATGTAAAATCTTTGAAGGGCCGCACGAGGGAGTGTGGCGGGCCGCAGGTTGCTCATCCCTGTATCTAAACAGTATTATAAAAACAATAGGGAACCCAAAAACATATTATCTATTGCCATGTAATCTTGCAAAATTGTAAACTGTTATTAACAAAATTACAATGACACTTATTAAAATGCACCAGCTAGCAGATGAGACATTCAGGGTCAAAGGTGAGTCCATGGATTCAATTGCAACACTCATAAGTCAACTTACTTTAAATCTTTCTTATAAAGATTGTTTGATAAACGTGAATACCAAAAATTATATCTGCCCTTCTCCGCGATCCAATACTGCAAATTTGAAATTAAACGCATACGTAGCCAAATGAAAAACAATGTAATTTATTGAACATAATAAAATTTAAAAAACAAATATTGATTTTTATTATTAACAAATTAAATTGCACAAACGAAATGTTTTAATATTAAAAACCCCAATGTTTTGCGCAACCGAACTAAATAACGTAATAATTCGTCTATTTCGAATAAAGAAATTCAACGCACAAAAATTCTTACCCGGGTATATTCGTTCTTTCGTACTCGCACTCTCTCGGAGTTGTTACACGTGTCGCGTTGGTGCCTTCGCCTTTGGATACAGCTTCCAAATTTGACTCTACCAAATAAGCAGAAAATGACCGTCGAACAAATCTTCGATCTCGGACCGTCCAATCAATCACAGGTAAGTTGATTTTATTCTTTTCCACTATTAATCTCATTAAATTTTTCATAGTTTCCCATAAAATTCTCAATGGTTCCAAATTTTATTATAATTCACTTTTGTTCCAATTATCAAATTTTCAATCATCAATTATCAACGCCGTCCAAATAATTATTTTATAAACCTCAAAAATATTTTCTTCTTCTACAATTAACTTGATAATTCCAATTAAATTAACTAAATCTTCAAATTAATCTTCTAAATTAATCAAATAACTTAATCTTTTCACATTCTGAGCTCGCTGACTATCGACTTCAACACGTCTTCCCATCACCATGGACGAGACGCAACTCTCAACACGTCCTTCCGTCGCCGTGGACGAAACCCAACTCCCTTCTTATCAATTTCCAAAATTGTTCTACCAACGCTATCACTCGCGCATGTACCTTTCGAACCGCCACTTATTTTAAATTTAAAATCCTATATTTACAAATAATTTAATCAACCTAATTTGTTATTTTATTTCCTTGAACAAACTGTTACCAATATTTATCTTTTTACATCTTGTTTTTATTTTTCAGGGTTAGCAGCGTATGCATCTTTTGTCTTCCGGAGGCAAAGCAGTTAGTTACATTTAAGGATCACGGAAAACCCAGATACAACTATTTAACTGAAAATTTTAGTCTGAACCAATGAAAGTACCTCATGAGCGTTGCAATCTTTGAACAAATGACTCAAAAATCATCCCCTATATGAGCAAACCATGACACTATATTACATACACCTCTTCGTACTAATAATAACACCTGTTGATTTTTACATCAGGATGCTAGGTAAACTAAATTGGCAGAGCAATAAAGAATATAATATTATGGAAATTGTAAAAAAAATTATTTACATAGAATTCTGTTCTTGTAAATAATAAGAAAACGAGAGCAAAGGGTAAACAATTTAAATCCTAGGCCCGTAGTCCTAAACAGGATTGTGTTATCTCCCCAGTTCCGCCGCCCCGTCGCATTAGTTCATAGAATTTATACCTTACGGACTAATCATGGACCTAAAACTGTATCTGTTTTTCGGATAACAATAAGCCCTCAACTGGTACAGCTATTATTGGCCATTACTAGAACAGCAAATGATTATCCCTAAAGATTATGTCGTGGTTCACTTTTCACATTTAACTGTAGATCCCATTAGGTGACCAATTTCTAGCCCAATTTTACCCAAATTTACCAATACCAGCATTCCACTCCGATAAAGGAGGTATGAGGTTATAACCTGAAATTACTCCACAGTCCCAGAAAGACAAAGCAAGGCGCGAACTAAAGAGAAACCCCTTCTTCATTTCTGATTTCTTCAGAATCCAAAATTTATGTGAATGATTAGGATATATGGGATATTCCCGGGTAAATAGTTGAGATAAGAAACAGTACAATGCTAATTACAGCAGTTCAAAATATTCATATGGTGTAATAAAGTCTTTAATAAATCATCTCACATCTCAATTTAGTTGTAAAAAACACATACTTTAAACAACCACCACGTCGAATTTACACATGGAGATTTCCAATAGACAATACGCAGAGTATTGTTAGATATCAGATTGGTTTCATATTAATCGATAGAAGATATAGCAATAGTACTGTTAATTCGGACCATAATCCAGTAGTAACTACACTCAATACTAACTTCAAGAAAGTTTCCATGAAATTATATAAAAACAGAATATATAATTATAAAAAAACTGAAACTACAGAAAATCTAAATGAAGAAATTAACTAGGAAATCCAGATTCTTGCAGAAAAACGAACACAAGCAGATCATACTGACAATACATGGGAAAAGATGCAACAGACAACAAGTAAACGCTGAAAAGAAAATTTAAAAACAGATGCGAGGGCGAAGAAAAAAGAGTTGGTTGACTGATGAGATTTGAAATTGATGGACGAGAAAAGACAACATAAATATAAAGACTCCCAACTAAAATAAAATGAAGGATAGGTGGAACAAAACAGAGGAGTATAAGAAAGCTATTGGAAAGTTCAAAAACAAGAGGGGAAGTGAACTGCTGGACCATGATGGAATAATAACAATGAATATAGGAGAAAAACTTAATACATGGAAAAATGTTACATAGAAATGTTAAAGATTAAGAATTACCAAACAAAACAATCAGAAAGCAGGATAAATCACCATCTACTGAAGGATCCAATCATGTGGATCATGAACTGTAATAAAATCAACAAAAAATAGCATTTTAAGTTCAAATAATATAAATCTCAGAATATTTCATTTCTCAAATCTGTGGTAATTCTGATAATCTGAATCTTTAGTAGCAACCTAACAAATATTCTATATTTTAAATATTTTAAATTTAAAACACATTTTTATTTTATTATATGTAGTACATACGATGTGTTTACAATCACAATTTCGAGGGTTCTGATTAGATTTTAGTTATGCGGACAGACAGACACGGAACCAGATCATAAGGTTTCTTGCGATACTTTGTATATAAGTCTAATAAAATTAAGAACATAAAATATTCAAATGACATGGTGGAAACATGGACAAACATTATAAACGTACTTAAGGGGGGCGTCGAGGAAACACTGGGATTCCAAAAGAGAGAGAAGAAAAAAGAATAGATTAATAAATTATGAGAAATTGGATCTAATGAACTCAAGAAAGAAACAAATATGAAACACAGAACTACCATAAAATTCAAAAAGTAAAACGAAAATTAGAAATGCAAAAGAAGTACGGTTCAATGAGAAATATCGGGAGATCGAACAGCTGGACAAAAAACTCGACAGGTTTAACCTTCATAAAATAATAAAAGAGCTGACACACCAACAAAAAGAACCGAACAGAGAAACTGATGAGCAACAACAATCGATTAGTTACAGATAGCGATGAACAATCAGAAATATGCAAATTCTATATACCATAAAGGACTTATTTGACTACGATCGGCAACCAATCGACGATGGAACCGGTTGTGTTCTGGAGGGCCGATGATATTGGGAAAAGAGATAAATAGGGTACTGAAGCAGACAAAATCCAAAAAAAAACCATTGGTCCAGATAACATCAATGAAGAACTACTTCAACTGGTAACGACGCAGAAAAGAGCGATACCTTGTTGAACCAGGGAATGGTTGCAATCAACATTCATCGCACTGTCTAAAAAGGTAAACGCAAGACATTGTAGAGGTTATCGACTGATTAGTCTATTAAAATCTTGTTACAAATAATACACGCGCGAGTTAATTTCACTTAACAAAATTATTTTAAAAAAATCAAAATTACTTAAATAAATTTATTGAAAATTACGACTGACATCGATTTTAGACATACAGCATAATAAATAATCTATAATTACAATTGTGACTATTTATAATAAAAATATTGCTTATTGCTAATTTTACAGTTATTGAACTTTAAAAGGAATGCGATAGACTGCTGAATCGAATGTGAGTCAGGCTATCGTAACATATTTGAAATTTTTAATTATTATATTAATGCATGGTTTTACTTTAACATAACACCTCCCCTCTAGGACCAAAATTAGGGTATCCTTAAATTTTGAAGTCCGATCTGTTCGATTGGTTTCTGTTCGATTGGTTTCTCTTTGATTGTTCCGGATGGTGTTTTCTTCTTAAAAACTCTAACTAAAACATATGTGATTAAAATAATGAAAATTAACATATATAACATGGTGGTCCATCCACTTGCTTGATGGAAGTACACAGGAGCTTGGGATGTTTCTTCAATGTTTTCCTCGATTTGATGCAATTTGATTTCTGTTGCTTTAATTTCGTCCAAATTTATCGGTTCCAATTCGATTGGCCTGAAGGTAATGTTGACATTATTGTGTCTGTTGCTAGTGTATTCGAATTTTAACTTCGAGATTTCCACTAAGTTATTTTTAAGTCGTTTCTCTTGTGTCGTTAGTAATTTTGTTTGTATTTTGATCCTGCATTTACCATTTAGTGATATTAAGTATGTTCCATTTAACAAAATAGTTTCTGTTGTTGCATCGCATTCTTTCTTGATTACGTCTTCTCCCTTTGTTATTACCATCCATTGATTACTAGAGACCTGTTGGACTTTCGTGTGGGCCAAACTTAAACTTTCTTGCTGACAATTTTGGTATTTCTTTGTGTGTTGAATAAGATGAACTTCGCAAGGTGACTTTTCTTCGATTTGGTTAATTTCCAATTTGCACAAAAATTTGTTAAAATTTATATCTTTACATCTTTGGTTACTTAATGCGAAGTTTTGCTCGTTTATTACAAGGAATTTGGCTTTGGGAATGATTATTGAGTATAAAGGATTATTAAATATTGGACAGGAAAATAGATGAAAATAATTATAGTCGATTTTTTCGACGACTGGGATTTCTAATATGAAATGTATTTTGGTATTTTGGATAAAGGCTTTAATATTTATGATTTTATGAAATTCGTGAATATTTTCAAAATTTGGGTTTATAGGCAATTTAGAATTTGTTAATAATAGCTGTATCTGTAACAATTCGTGGTTAAGGTCTTTGGCTTTTAATATTGATGGATGCATAATGTTTGCTGATGCAAAGGTGATCGCTTCTTCGAGTGTTTCTAAAATATCTCGTATTGTTGCTGCGGCTGTTATTAATTCTAGATAAATTGTCGTCATCGTTAATTTTTCATCTACTTTAGTTTTGTAAAAATTAGTTGCATTTATATTAAGTTCCATGAAGGTTAATTTTTCTAGTAAAAGTGCTTGATTTCTTGCTATTTTAATAATGCTGTTGTTGAAGTTTTCCATTGCTGAAGTTGTTAATTTAATTTGTTCCTTAAATAGCAACTTTACTTTATTTTGATCGTTGGTCAATTGGTTTATTGCATAGTTATATTTTTCTGCATCTTCATTATCCAAATTTCCTGTAATGGTTTTAATTAGTCCGCCCAATCCATTAATGAAACCTCTTTTTCTTCTATGATTTTCGTAAAGATTAATTTGTTCGAATTTTGTATTAGTTTCGGTTATGGTATGTTCCAAAAGGCTATGTAGATTTTGATTATTCCATCGATGTGTTTTCCCGTTTTCATGTTTACTGTATATTAAGGTTAAATTGTTAAAACTACTATTTAATTCATCTAATTCCCTTCTAAGTGGTGCTATATCTATTACTCTAATAAGCGTCCAGTAACTAATTTGATTATTAACTATTCCTAATCTAAGTGGTAACATTCCGGGGTTGTTCTTCAAGTCTTGGATGTCGACGGTTGCGTAGCAGCATCTGTAACAAGAGTAGGTCTTCTTAGTAATCTAACATGTATCTCCTGTATTCGATTATTTTTATTCCGGATTTCCGCCGTGTTATCGTTAAATAATTTTGTAATGATAAAAGGTCCGTAAAATTTTTTCTTAGTTTTTCTTCTTATGTTACTAGTTTTCTTGCCATCTACCCTCATAATTCGTAGGTGTTCGATTGGGGTTGAAATCATCCTTTCGATCATCCTATTTGATTGTGAATTTCTTGGTGTAGTAAAATGAACCTTTACCTTGTGTAAGTTTAACAATTCTCGTACGATATCGTGTTTTATCTCCGTCCCGTTATCCTTTGTTATTGATTCTGGAACTCCGTAGTATGAAAAATGTGTGATTAAGGCATTCGCAAGTTCAGTAATATTTCTACTTGTTATTGGAACTGCTTGTCCGATTTTTCCCAAACTGTCGATTAGTGTCAGAAATTTTTGGTTTTTTGTTTGTACCTTCAACTCTCCCTGGTGGGTTGTCTTAATTATGAATTGGTGTTTTTTATCATCTATAGCTTCTTTAATGATGTGGACTGCTGTTACTCGTTCGTCGTTTATGTTGGAATGAATAGTTCCATCATCTTGGCCTTTCGCTGCCGGTTCATTTGAATTGTTCAGTAACCCGTTGATTTCGCTTATGGTAGGCATGGGTGCTCCTGCCCATTCTTTCTCTGTATCCAAATCGATTATTCTGAGGTCGTTTTCGGATTCGTCTAGATTGACTGCCATCGAGATGTCGTCATCGTCGTCGTCTCCTAAATAGATCGGTATCGTTTTGTTTTTCGTTTTTAGTACCTTATCCTTGAAATTAATTTTGGCTTCTAAAAATTTTAATAAATCTACACCTATTGAACCGTCGTATTTATTGTTAAAATTAAAAAGGTAGAACTTGTGCTTGATTGTAGAATCGATTGAATCGGGTAACCTTATGTATGCTACTTCATCATGTTGACTTACTTGATGAGCTGTCAGAATTTTGAACGATTCGTAATTAATTTGGTTAGGGAAATATTTATGTGCGATTTCTTGATTTATTAAAGATTTTGTTGATCCTGTATCTATTAAAAATTTTAACTTTAATTCTGGAATTTTAATATATGGCAATTTGGAAAGAGTCGTTATATTAAGGTTTATTGTATTATTTGTCGTGCTGGTACTGTAGGCTTCCATGTGGAAATTTTCGACGTACTCATGTTCGTTGGAATTTTCCAATGGTTGGCTAACTTTTGTTTCATAAACTTCATCACAATTTTCTGCTAGTTCATATGTGGGTGTATCTTCATAATCTCCTTGTTCTATATCTTGATAGTACAATACTTGTGTTTCTTGTTGTGGGATTCCTGATCGACGGGTATTTCCAGATGAAATGTCCATTGGTTCTGGTTCGTAGCGTTGTTGTGGAGGTTTAAATGTGTTCCATTGTGGTCCATTATAATTAGGTTGTTGATAGTTTCTCTTGTAACTGTAATTATTTGTTTGCTGTGGGACCATTCTTGATTGCGTTGATGGGCCTGAAAATCTTCCGAAAGTTCGAGGTTGTGAGGCAAATGGATTTGGTGTCCTTGTTGTACTAGCTTGTTTGAATACGGGTGGTCGAAGTATATTTTGGGTTTGTAGTGGCTGCTGTCCAAAATTGGTTAACATAGGTGGGTTGACACTCGGCATTGGAGTTGGATGAAATGGTTGTTTCTTTTCTATCGGTTGATATTGCCGTTGGAAATTTAAGATGTTTGTTTTATTTTGGGCGTACATGAAATTTTCTTCTTCTGTTACGTACGCCATTGCCGCTTCTAGATTGGGTGGCTGTTTTAATCTTACAACTAGGCCAATTTGACCGTTCAAACCCTGAAGGAATGTTTGGAGTGATAAATCATCGTAAATTTTCGTTTTTACCAACTTGACGTTTGGGTCCGCTTCATGTAATTGTAGATGGGTTAAAAGTAAGCTTCGTACATCCTGACATCTCATTCCGAATTGATATGAGGATTCGTTTTTGTATGGTTTGAGGCTCATCAGATCACGTAGTAGACAATTTTCGTCGCGTTGATCTCCAAAATGTTGTAATAATAATTTTTTTATGTTACCCCAGGTATTTGAATTTTCTCGACTAGCAATTAATGTGAGTGCTCGTCCTTCGAATTTGCCCAGTATAACTTGTATAAGTTGTCCGTTGACAACATCATCTGAATTTGTTGTACCAAATCTTCTCAATAAATGTTCACATGCATTAATAAATATCGATAAAGTCGCTGGATTGCCATCATATTTTGGTACTAATTCGCAGTTAAATCTATCTAGTTGTGACATTTCGTAATTATTACTAGGGGGATCGTTTGATAGAATATTTGGAATACTTTGTAAAATTGATTCCGATGATAGGGTTAAATTATTGAATAATTCGGTTATTTCTGCTTCTGACATTCAGGAAGGAATAAAGGAAATATAATAATGAGCAAAAACTTACGCTAAGCAAATGAAGAACGTTGTGAATTTCTTCATCCCTTGGTTATAAATCTTTCGAAACTTCTTCCCTCTTATTGGATTGATTGATTGTCTTCTATTTGTTTCTTCTTGTTGCACTTTTTATTTGTTTCTTCTTATCACTTAAAATTTAATGTTGGTTCTCAGTTGATTGTTAACACAAAAAGGGTTATTTTAGAGAATTTGATCTAAAGCCCTTCTGAGTATCCTACCGACTGCGCCAGTTAATTTCACTTAACAAAATTATTTTAAAAAATCAAAATTACTTAAATAAATTTATTGAAAATTACGACTTACATCGATTTTAGACATACAGCATAATAAATAATCTATAATTACAATTGTGACTATTTATAATAAAAATATTGCTTATTGCTAATTTTACAGTTATTGAACTTTAAAAGGAATGCGATAGACTGCTGAATCGAATGTGAGTCAGGCTATCGTAACATATTTGAAATTTTTAATTATTATATTAATGCATGGTTTTACTTTAACATAACACGCGCCTGTGACGGAAAATTGAGGGAACAATGGAGGATATTTCCCATATAAGTCTTAGCACAGAAATACCTTAATCAACAGTGTCCAGTATTTACTTGTTTCATTGCCTACGAACAGAAGACGGTCGCCAGCTTAGCGGTTAAGTGCGTTGCTGCTAATGCTAAATACCTGGTTCAACTCCGGGCTCAGTAAAACTTTATTCTACCGTCTCCCCTTGGAAGGCAATGGCAAACCACCGAGGTGTAATCTGCCTGGTACAGCCTCTCTGGAGATGAAGTGTATACACTTCCCGCGGTTCGGAGCCCTCGTTAAGCAGTAGGTTCCCTATGTGTGTGATAATACTTCAAACGCACAACAAACGCATAGGAGAGAGGTCGCCTACGTCTGAAATCAGGCACGGCACTTAAAGAAAAGAAGAAGATTGCCTACGAGAAAAGCTTTTGACAAAGTGAGACAAAACGTGCCCATTAACCTACTGAGGAGAATAGATCTAGGAACAAGGACTTAAATATTAAGGAAAATGATCTCGGGTCAGTGGACATAAATCAAACAATATGTTGTCGAGTCGACGTTTCGGGCCTTATATTGTACCCATCCTCAGGACTAAAACAAAGAAAGAATGACTTAAATATTATTAGAATATAAATTCTAATAATATATAAATATAAATTATATAAAAATATAAAAATAAATATAAATTGGAACTTATATTGGTATCAATGGGCTCAACTCCGATTCGGAGATGCTACAACCGAAGACATGGAAATCCAGAGGGGAGTTCGCCAGGTCTGTATGCTCTCGCCACTTCTTTTCAATTTATACTCGAAGGCCATTTTTAAGGAAGCTCTCAAAGAAGCGCAACACGGAATTAAACTAAGCGGAAGACTCATTAATAATATTGGATATGCAGATGATACCCTCATCCTTGTCGACAGCTCTGAAGGTTAGCAAATATTGATACAAAAAATAAATGATACTGACTACCGATCATTCAGTTGGTAGTCAGTAGCATAATGTTCGGATTCAAAATTCAGTGGTATGACCAATAAATATTACTCGCTTATTAAAAATGCGTTGGAGATTCATATTCTTACGAGAATAAGAGAAGGGTGTTGAGCTTCTTTATAGTGAAATTACAAAGTTACCACACCAGTTGCCGAAGTTATCATGATCATCTTGTAATAAATCCCCGTAAAAAGCTTGAAGTAGTTGGCAAACAATAAATTTAAAAAAAAAATCCAAATAGATCTACCAGTATCGTTGATGAATAATAGAAATGGGATAGAGCCACAGTGACAACCATGCGGAACACCAGAAACCACCAGAATATTGGAGAAAAGGAAATTATTAATTCTAACCGTCTGAGTTTTCCCAATTGAATACCGACTTAATCAATTAACAATGATTGGACTAAACCTAATGGAAAACATTTCCGCAAGAAGATCTGGACAAGAACTTTTTTCTGAATTGTAAATTCAACACTGTGCATTTGTCTGTAATTATTATAAAATGCAAGACTATTTGACATTTTAAATAGGCATTTTCCTATTTTGGCGTTGGGAAATCAGGTTTAACAGAGATTGTGTAAAAAAGTTTGCCTCACACTTATTTAATATAACAGGGTTGCCAACAGTAAGGAAAAAGTGAACACGCCTTCAGTTAACCAAAGGCTTCCAGATCCAGTGTTTATTTAATTATTAATGAATAGTTCAAAATTTAACTGTAGGTATACTAGAACTTCGCCCTTAACTGTCGCTTACTAGTACTTGTGGTAAACGCTGATTTTTTAATGCTCAGTTAAGTTCAACCAACGATGAAAATATGTTAATGAACTTTTAATTACTTGGATTGGTTAGTTAATAACCGATTTTAAGTTCTTAAACGGAATTTAACCGAGCATTGAAAACAAGCCTACGCTGCGGTACTAACTCCTGGTTAACTAACTGTCCTTTGTCTAAATGCTTGTCAATTGACTTCCGATTAGCTATCGCTCCGTTAACAAAATGCCTGTTTTATGAATATGAACAATACAAAAATGGATACGAAGTACATTTTTATGTAAAAAGAAAAATCATATAATAGGGGTAGTAGGTGATTTTAAATCCTAGTACCCCATATCTATCAGAAGCAGAACAAATGAAACTTGACTTTATTCAATTATTATTATTATTATTCAATAAAATAGGTAAATACAATATTAGTTTAGCTAGATGGTATGCTGAAAAATATGTTCCTCAACTTGGATTCGAACCCAGGCGTATTAGCTGTGAATACGTACGAACAACTATGCTGCCGAAGCGATTAGTTTAAGTAGCGCGGAAGTTCTATTTATTGTGAACTAATTCTAGGACCGCTACATTAGTAAATCGTAATTTCTAATTTGTGAACTTGAAGAAAAATGGAAGAAAACTCATCGGTAAAAAGTAATTTTAAAATGTTACCGTTATCTTAATTAAATACAATTTTAAACGCCTCTCTGGAATGTAAAAATTTTAATTTCTTCTAGCATTCAGTTTAAAAATCACATTTTACTGATTCAATCGAAAGCTTATTAACTTTTATCTCAATAAACGCTTTAAGCAAAAATAGATTTAGTAATCTAAAATGAAGGTAATCTAATTATTAATTTATAATATTTCATATTTTATAAATATAGAATTTATACTCGTATAAAGTATTGAGTTTTAAATAAACTTTTAGAAAATATTTTTAATTATACCTACCTATTTCCTTTTTCGCGTGTGTTTGGTCAGTAATGTTGCGTTTTTTGATGATTTAATATTTCACGATTTTAAGACTTTATATACAGGGTATCAGGGATTTTTTCAAGAAGCAGTTAGTCACAGAGGGTTGGAAGAAAATGTTTATCACAAAAGCTTACATGAGGAATCAAATGGCATTCCCCGAAAATGTTACATCCTGAAAAGTTTGCACTAGGTCGAAAATAGTATCTTTGAAAAGGTTTCGAAACCGTTTTGAAAAAAAATCCTGGTACAAGCGGTCTGCCTTACCCTGTATATAAAACGTGGCACCATTTGCATTATATTAATGAATTAAAGCATAAAAAGAAATGCAAAACATAAAAGTAATCAGGTAATATAAAATTTTACTTTATAATGTGACTTGATTAAAATTTCCCCGTATATGAATATCAAACTTAGATAAAAAATTAATAAATTAGTTGAACTTTTTGTTTAAAAAAGTTCTATATATTTTTAAGTTTAATTTTCAAGCTACTTGTTAAAAAGCAACTCGATTTTTAATGAGAGTTTATAATTTTCTGGAACGATTAATTGCATTATTCAACGCTTGATTTGTTACTTATTTTTCTTTAATTAAATCTAAAGGTTAATTTTATGGCGCTATAAATAAAGATATACTACAAATGTAATAAAAAAATATTTTTTCTCCAGAACAGCTTAAAGTGCAGAATTACGTTGAGATTAATTAAAGCGAAAATGAGCTATTCCAGTATGGTAATTTGATCCACCTCAACGGAATTTCATATTTTACCATGCATGTTAATTCAGGTGACTTACTTTAAGTCGATGTTATTTAATTAACATTACGGTTACTAATAAATTTTAGACCCACTTTGTATTTAACATTTTACTTTAAATTTAAACTTTACTATTTTATTTAAGATTTGAAAATTGTAATGACTGAATATAATGTTTATTAATTGTAGGTGGAATGTAATCTGCCTGCAGTCTTGGAATGTCCGTTTATGTCAATTTGCGGCTGATTGTTAGCTTTGTAAGTTTTATCTGTATACCCGTATCCATGTATTTGTTTATTAATAAATATCGGAAGAAAACCAAAATTAAAATAATTTTGATTTATCATTTTTTTAATTAACCAGTTAGTTTTTAAATTTTAATTTAAAATATAAAACATACATTTTTAGACAAATAGAAAAATTATATATTGTCATGTTCTATTCGCCATAGGGGGTGGTCTAGCGTAATTGGGTCATTTCCTGTGGAGTGCTCATGTCGAGATATTCAATTCAGAGATCATCATGAAAGATAAAGACTTGCACCTACATCTTCTGAATACTCCAGAATAAACTGCTTGAATCACTTAATCTATAAAAATAATACAAAGCGTAATTATTTTGTACACGCAAGTATTTGAAAATGTGTTAAAGGCAAAAGAGGATTTAATTGTTTTAATTTAAGAAGTTTTGGGATTAAATTAAAAATAAATTTTATTTGTAAAGGCGTAGGATTTCAAATTAAATTAAATAATTGTGATTTTTAAAAATAAGTGCGCGGTCAGATAGACGATTTTTGGTGGGATTAACAAAGAGAATGAAGCAAGAGTCCGGTTCCGTCCATGAAATAGTAAGGACGTAATTTTAGAGTCTAGAATCGTCAATGAGGACGGAAAGACGTTATTTTTGAATGAAATTGGAAAATTTGAGGACTTTTGTACGTCCATGTAGAGAATGAAATATAATTAAGAGTTGAGTTGAAATTATCTTGGAATATTGGAGTATAAGTCGAAGTTAAATAGTTATGGTTCGATGAATTATTTGGGAATGAATAAGAAGATTTACAATTTTGAGTAATATTTGGAAAATTTTGGTGACCACTGAAAATTTGATATGGTTAAATTTTTTTTTATGGTTATGTCATTGATTGGAAAATTATTGGAAATTATTTTATGGACTTACCTGAGCGTTTATCCTGACAGTAGCAGAAGCTCAATTGATCATTGATTCACCCTGGGAGTTTTCATGGTGTGGGAATTGGACCAAACTACGAGGCATCTTTTCCTGGTTATCCGCTGTGTGTTCTTTACATCGATCGTGCACGAATAACACTTCGGTAAGCAATTGTGTCGACACTTTTTCGTAACATTCAGTTCGCGCGTGTTTTTAAATCTTTGGGGATTTATAAATTTTTATTCTTAATTGATATTTTTGTAAATTTGATTTAATCTTAATAATTGAAAAATCTATCTTTTGTTTTTTTTTAAATAATTATGTTTATTAATAAATTGCATTACTTGTTGTACAATAATTACGTTTGATTTAATTAAATTAACAGCAGTGAGGAAAAGAACAAATAGGTGCAAGGTATAGTAAGTTTGTTGTCCGGCATTTCTTAAAAGTTATCAAGTTAAAACAATTTTATATGAGCATTCAACAGATTCATGAACCCACCTTTGACCCTAAATTAAAAGAGTTCTCATGCATAGCTGGTCGGATCATTTTTAATTAAGTGCCATCTCATTCCCAGCTATATAAGTCAAAATTTTGAGTTAAACAGTAGCGATACATGGCAATATGTATACTTAGGGTGATCCTGAATTTGTTCCATGTCCAAATTTTAATGCTCCCATCCGCTAATATGTATTCATAAATTTTAAAAATTTCAGGTTCATATTTCAATTCCAGATACATAGCTCTCCAAAGCTTTTAATTTTCCCCATTTCAATAACATAGAATCTTTGTCGAATTTTTGTAGAACCGTGGCACATTTTTTACCTATGGTAGTACGTATTTAATGAAAATTTTACAGATGTTTAGCGATGAAATTTTCGGAGAGGAAGGAAAAACATTTTTATCTCAATATTGTTGAAAGATTCTTAATTGAATTTTAGTTTACTTTATTATGAAAAAGTTTCTTTGTGTGTAATTCGAATAAAATTACATTTATTACAATAACTGTAAATTACAATAATTTATTCCTTGTAAAAAGGAAAAAGTTTATTATTGTAAAAAGGTTTAGCCGTAGATAAATAAATAAATAAATAACTGAAGGAATCATTTATTGTCAGTTTTCAAAGATAATAGGTTTGTTTCATCGACGAGTTCTCGTTAGTTCTAGTTGGTTCTAGAGCTATGCGCATTTAACTAAAATCTGTTAAGATTTTAGTTAAAGAGCATGCGCATAATTCTAGAACTAACGAGAACTCGTCGATGAAACAAGCCTATTATAGGGTAAAATGCAGTAGAACTCGGATATAACGAACTTATTTAAGTAATATAAGGAATAATAATATTTTATACATTTTTTTTTAATTGAATCGATACTTAATTACTATTTATTTTTATAGTCATTTGATTATAATGATTTACACTATATTTGCACAATTATCAATTTATTATTACCATATTTTATATTGGAAATACGATTTTACACTGATTTTTTAATTGCGGAACGCATGCTCGAATCCGGTGCACTTGTCAATAATGCACTAATTTTGTCAAGTATAAGTATTAGCAAATTAAAAGAAACAATGTTTTATTTTGAGATCATATTTTGGGAAACAGTAAAACAAGAGTGGTAAAATGTGAGAAAAGGCTGTAACTCCCACATTATAAGTTATATTGACATTTTCGTGGAAAAAATTAAACAAGGGGGAAAATCTGACGTAGAAACATATTGTGCATATGGGAATAATGCAACAGGTGATGAAATTTGTAGGAAGACATAAATTAATAAGGTTAAAAATACTTTACTCTGAACTTCTCTACTAGTAATAATAGAAAAAATTTCCGAAAAAATGTAAATTATATTAATTATATTTTTTAACAATATTGTTACATAATTTCAACAATAAATCTATGAATATGAAAAGTTTTATATTTTTAAATTTCAATGTTAAGCCAAATATTTTTAAGAAAAAGTTCACAGTTAATTTTTGATAATGATCATGTTGATAATGATCAACCTGCCATTGAAATTTATTATACAATAATAGAGTTCATTGTAAAGGTGTACAATTAAATCGGTTAGTAAATTTAATGATCGGTTTATAAATAAGGGATAGCACCCTTATTTTAGCGCCTATAGATAAAGCGCGTCATGAAAACATAGGAAGAAAATACTTTTTCATATCTACATAAAACATATCTAGCAAACGAAACATTTCCGGATACATGTTATTAACAACTTCTTTTAATCTTGTTTTTATTAGTAGAAAATTTTTTACCAAAAATTTTGAAACACCCTGTATATTTTTATTTCAGGTTTATCTCAACCGTAAATTTTAGAGAAAAACTCAGAACAAAAATGTAGGAAATTTCATAGCGATAATTTTGCTATTTAGTATTTTTAAGTATTTAGTTTCGTTTGGAAGTTATGATTCGTTATGCTATTACAGCTCCAAGTAAAACCCCCCTTCCCTTGCGGCGATTTCAATTATTTTTATCTGACTTCCCATCACGGCAGATAAAAGCTTAAATTCAAAATTTGGAATGGTGTGGTTGCTTCGTTTAGACGCTATCAGGTTCACAGACGTACACACACACATCCTTCCAAAAAGGATCAAAATGGATTCAGGGTACCTCAAAACCCACAAAATTGGGGGGTCAAATTTTGCCTGATAACAGTAACAAACTACTACTGTAATAAACTATTATAACTTCATATACAGGATGTCCCCGTGACCGTGGAGAACGTTTGAGGTGGTGATAAAGGACACTTTTCTAAGACAAATTTTCAAATAAAATTTTTGCCCAAGTCCAAACCCTTGGGGGGTACCTCCCTTTAAAGCAATTTTTTGAATTTATGATTTCAAACGGCCATAGCTCCGATATTATTGAGTTTTTAAGGTTAATGGATTAGAACTTTTTTAAATATCATTCGCTTGTCTACAAATTAGGTTATAACCCCTTATCGTCTAGAACCAACGAATTTCGAGTTATAAATTAAATTAAGGGAAAAAATGTTTAAAAAATTCAGGTTTTTTTTTAAATTTTCTTGCGAACCCCGTATCTCTTAAACGAAACGTCTAAGAGAAAAACTAATGGCCCAAACCGGATAGGGAATTTAACGGGCTACAACTTTTGTCAAATAAATTTTTTTGGGAAACCAACCGTTTTCACAGAAACTCTGAAAATAATGAACAAGGTGTAGGTAAAAAAATCTGATGTGGCCATCGCATAACTTTCCGAACAGACGCAAATTTTTATATTATATTTTTAAATAAAATGGTTACATAATTTCAACAGTAAATCGATGAAAAATTTCATATTTTGCCAAAATAGGAAGAAAAATACTTTTGAATGCCTATATCTTGCAAACGAAGCATTTTTGGACCCATGTTATTAGAAACTTTTCATCTTATTTTCGTTAGTAGAATGCGGTTTACTATTTTATTTACAAATACAAAAAATTTTTACAAATACAAAAATTTTTGAAACGCCCTGTATATTTTAGAGAAAAACTTGTAGGACAAAAAATGTAGGAAATTCCATAGCGCTAATTTTTTGTTAATAGTATTTTTACATATTTAATTTCGTTTCGAAGTTATGACGCATAATGTCATAATAGCTCCAGGTAAACCCCCCTTTCCCGTTACACGATTTAAATTATTTTCATCTGGCTTCGTCCTACGACAGGAAAAAGCTTATATGCAAAATTTGGAATGATTTGCTTGCTTCGTTTAGACGCTATCGTGTTCACAGACGTACATACACACACACACACACACATACATACACACATACATACATACAGACATCCTTCCAAAAATGATAAAAATGGATTCAGGGGACCTCAAAACGTGAACATCTGTCAAAAAATTGGGGGGTCAAATTTTGACTGATAACAATACTTTCCTTACCTAGGGGTTCGGAAAGTAAAAAATAAATTTACGTATTTGGGAATCTTCCAAATTTCGTTAAGTATCTACAGGGATTTATTTTTACATAATTTATTTTTCAATGCATCTTGATGAGTTTAAAAATAATTTTTATACAAACCCGTGTATCCTAGAAAAGACTTTTGCATCTGGAAGCCTTCTTTGGGGATATCTTCTTTGGTAGTCTCTGTTAGCTGCCAAAGCATTTCCATTGCAATAGCCGTATAAAAATGCATATGAGCATATTCCAGGTTTGAATATAACAAAATACTGATAATAAAACACCAAAAGAAATTACTCTTAAAGTTAATAAAACAATATAATTATCAATATTAACAATAATAAATAAACAATATAAATTAACACAGTAATTGCCGATAAACTAATGCGCTTTATAACAATGTCGCTCAAACGTCAAACGCTACAATACGTTTTAACAATGTTTTAACATTAAAACAAATTAATGCTATAAATCAAATTGAGATTTTTAGTAATTATGTGAATTTATATTTTTTACCTACACCTTGTTCATTATTTTCAGAGTTTCTGTGAAAACGGTTAGTTGCCCAAAAAAATTTATTTGACTAAAGTTGTAGCCCGTTAAATTCCCTATCCGGTGTGGGCCATTAGTTTTTCTCTTAGACGTTTCGTTTAAGAGATACGGGGTTCGCAAGAAAATTAAAAAAAACCTGAATTTTTTAAACATTTTTTCCCTTAATTTAATTTATAACTCGAAATTCGTTGATTTTAAACGATAAGGAGTTCTAACCTAATTTGTAGACAAGCGAATTATCTTTAAAAAAGTTCTAATCCATTAACCTTAAAAAATCAATAATATCGGAGCTATGGCCGTTTTAAATCAGAAATTCAAAAAATTGCTTTAAAGGGAGGTACCCCCAAGGGTTTGGACTTGGGCAAAAATTTTATTTGAAAATTTGTCATAGAAAAGTGTCCTTTATCACCACCTCAAGGGTTCTCCACGGTCACGGGGACACCCTGTATAGAGGAGAGTTCAATAAGTCGGGTAAAAATGAAACAAGGAATAATTGTTTTTCTACGCAAAAAATAGCGTTTTATTAATACACGAAATTCACCTTTTCCATTTTTTCCAACAAATCACAAGTTCTGTTGTTTAAATTATTCTCTCGATAAAACTAACTAACATAACAATTAGTAATTTGGTATATTGACTAGTGACAGAGTGGAACTGTCAAATGTAGTTTTGTTCTTGAATTTGTGACACCATCTATTGGATTTTTACCCAACTTATTGACCCCCCCCCCTATAGTCAACAAAAGAGTGTCGATTTTGGTAAAACCATTAAAATACAAAATATTGAAAACAAAAAAATTGAAAAATAATAAGCAATGCGAAAAAGAAAAAAAAATGAAACAGGTGAAAGTAGCCCAAGGACACTGGTTTTAAAAATAAATGTTTTATACGAGCTTATTTTGTTTTGTTTGTCACCCGAGTTCTTGGATTTTAAGGGAAGGGTAGATTTAACTAATCGAATTTACAATGTAGGTATTACATGCGAGTACCGAATATTCTGAAAATAAATTTTTGTTAAACGTGATAGGCTTTTAATAAATTTTGTGGTTATGTTATGATAATTTATCAATGTTATGTATATTTTCACTGGCGCTCTTTCACATTTTCCCTAATTAATGTTTCACTTTTTCCCAAAAGTTTAATTCGGGATTAAAACCAAATTGATAACAACATAAAACAAAAAAGGCATAATTATCTTTCAAAATTTGTGTGCGCAAAATCGATATGAAGCCAAAATTTCAATTTATATGGTAATTATAGAGAAAGTTGTTGAACAAAAAATTAAACTTATTTTAAGCATAGCTGTTTCAAGTCAAATATTTTTTGTTTATGTCCCAGGCTGCTTAGCAAAATTTTACTTAAAAAAAAACTTTCCGGTCTATGTAGCTTCCGGTAAGAACTATGAGATTTTCTTTGACGAAACTACTTAAAACTTGCGCAAAAACGCAAAATAAATTCAAATTCAATAAGAGAATACATATTATTTTATATTCATAAAATAACACGCAAATTTTCACATTTCCCCAGATATCGTGGTTCTGATCATTATAAATAAACTTGTACTTCGACAAAAATTGTACAAGAAAAACTAAATTATTTAAATTAATCTCGTTAATTCTTTCAGACGAAAATAAATTAATTTTCCTTATTGACCTTCAATAAACACTAAAAATGTGACAAAATTTCAATTAAAAAAAATATGCAGAGCAAGTTTTTCTTAAAAATGAATAGAAATGCAGTGTTTTAACTTTCATGTAGACTTTGCTCCACTTAAAAAAAAAATAAAAAATATGAATCGATTGTTTTTCGACTAAATAACACTACAGCAAGATTACCAAAGCTTTAATTTATGTTACGTAATAAAATCAGACTTTTATCGACATATTTTGAATTTAGTCTAAGACAATTTTTTGTTTAAAACGTATTAAAGTAACCCCAGTTTACGGTATACTATTTGGTAAGTTTTACTGTCACTTTAAATTTGGCGCCATTCGCTGCTTTTAAATGCAGTTCAGAAATCTAGAGATAATAATGTTCAACTATTTTTTTTTATTTTCATGGTTATGTATGTAAATAAACGTTTCAAGCGACATCCGCTTTGCACAAGTGAAAAACAGATTCGTGTCAAATCACAAGCATTTGACCAATTTTCTAGCTACGTAAATGCTAACAGCGATAAGCAAGTGCTTAACCAAGCAACTAATAAAGTGCTAATATCCGCAATTGTGGCATTATTTTTAGTTACGTCCCATTTGGCCTTTTTAATTTAGTTAGGAAAGCGTCTTCATACAGATCGGCCTTACAATCGATTCTGGAAGGCAACAAAAACAACCAGCTCCACCAGTGAAAATACACTATTATATCCTTGAAAGTAAACTATAAGGGAATTAAACAAAATATCCCGCTTTGAACAAACCAACCTATTTAATTCCCATAAGCAAGATTTCTCTGTGAGTCAGTGTTTCGCATATTGTCTAACTTTAAAGGGGGTAATGATGTCACACTAATACAGTCTCTTACAAGCTTGTTTCACTATTACCCCACTCGACCCTATAATTGTATCATATTTACATATTTTGATAGTTCTTGCAGAGTTTCAGTAATAAATTTTCTAGTCCACTTATAGCAATAATATCCCAATAAATAATTGTTTAATTTAATTCAAACAGCTAACCAATTTCGTCGTTTTAACAAAGGGAGCGTTCAAGTATTACGTAACGCAATTTTTGGAGATTTTTGACCCCCCCTCCCCCCATGTAACGCGCCGTAACGTTTTTCTGTACCCCCCTCCCCCCTAGTAAAACGTTACGTAACCACCAAGTGACCATTTTTATACCTAAAAGTCACAATTATGTGGCAAAAACAATGTTACGTAACGCGTAGTTCAAACCCCCCCTCCCGCCCCTGTAACGCATCGTAACGTTTCTACAAGACCCCCCCTCCCCCCAAATTCGTTACGTAATACTTGAACGCTCCCAAAAATACTATACAAATTTTTGGATTTTTAACGTTGACGATGTGACCGAGGTATCTGAACCAACATTTCCCATTTTATCCAACTTATGCAAGACTTCACCCACGATGTCTTTATAAGCACGATCGATATGAAAGAAAAATTGTGTTTATGAAAGAATTAACATACATAATTATCTTAACTAAATTCTCAACTTCCGCGATTTAAAATAATTAATTTTATTTTAATCAACTTTTAGACATCAATCTTGA
Organism: Podabrus alpinus; assembly: GCA_932274525.1. Lineage (NCBI taxonomy): Eukaryota > Metazoa > Arthropoda > Insecta > Coleoptera > Cantharidae > Podabrus > Podabrus alpinus. The sequence continues at coordinate 56,265,937 of OW026457.1, read as the reverse complement.
ATTCATCAGTATGAGAATCTAATTTTAGAAAATTTTAAAATTTACATCATGTATCCATTTGTACAGAAAAATAAATTGAGTGTAACAGGAAACAATACAGCGTCTAAAATTTCATGCAAGTGGGTAGCTTCAATAAGCTTTGCATACAATTTGTTCCGTGAAATTTGATTTATTTAATACTTTGTCATATTTTATTATTATCGTGTAAAGAATAATGTGCAATATTACCTTTAAAATAAATTTTTATGTTAGGAAAGCGTCACCGAACCATAAAATAGATTAATTTCTGATTACAGAGACTTTTATCTTTAATTTTTGTTTTACACTTTTTATAATTAAACCAGATATCCTTTTTCATTAAATCTTTCAATCATAAAACACCATCTTTCATCAGTCAACAAAACAATATACAAAATTGTTATTGTTTCCCTAGAGCAAATCAAATATAAACATTAAACATGTTTCTATTTATAGTAGGTAGGTATTTTATATACCTACTCATATACTCATAGTAGGTGAGCGAATGGCTGAAATTATTTATGGCTAAAAAAACTTCCCTGATGGAGTAGGCGGTGTAAAAATCGTCTATTCCCGTGGTTCAGAATCCGCGTTAAGCTGTAGGTCCTCTGTGCTCGTCACACATTTTCAACACGCAACGAGCAGAGACAGGGAGGTATCGGGAAAATGTCGCAAGACGTTCATAACCGAATATACAAGGTATAAAAACAAATCATCGCAAAATATTCATACACGATTTTTAAAGCAAATTATCACATATATCCTCATTTTTAATAAAAGAAAAACAATAATAATTATACCATTCAAAGTTATCAGCGTACCAATCTTGGTTTACTTCTATTTTCATTTAATGTCATAATATTTTTATTCCTTTTTGTAACGATTTTTTGAATCGTTACTTTTTCTACTTTGCATTTGACAACTTTAGCAACGCCCTGTATGGTGGATTAATGCATTAATTCTAATGTTGGCGGTATCGTTGTGTTTTCGATAGCGGGGTCGCGATAGCGACTCGAAAAGGGAGAATAGTTTTGGGGAAGTGCCGAGGAAGGTCGAGTTTTGGGGGAGCTGGTCGATTCCTGTTTGTGATGGAGCGATAGCCATGGATGGGGTTCAACTGGCTGTGGCGAGGATTCGTTTTTTGGCTTGCGCAATTCAAGTTGGAGGATTTTTTAGTTCGCGTGGTTCGCGGGTGAGTGCGATATTTTTGCTATTCCTTTTATTTCCGTTCTGGTTCGTCGTCTCTTGACCAAATTTGGGCATATGGCTTTATTTTTTTGTATTGCTTCCGCAATTACGCAACTTGTGCGTGATTGCTATTTTTTTACTCCTTGGTACACAAAATTGTTTTGCCTTGTGTGTGTAAATACAAGTTTGTTCTGTGTAGTAATTGTTGCCTCATACTGTATGTTTTTTTGATCTAAACGGTTTGTTTAGTGCCATTTTTTGTGTAGTTTTAGAACTGCAATTTTGATTAAGGCGAATTTATTTGAATGGGAACGTTGATAGCGCAAGATACGACCGCTTCGCCTGCCAGATAACAGCGTTGTCGCTCGCATTGACAATTCGATTACTTTTCCATGTTAAATATTTTAAGTAATTTTAAATATTTAAGCATTGTATTTTCTTATTTAGCTTTATTAATATTGTGTGTATTTAAATACGATTACCATCTAGGGGTTGGCATGAGTGTGATGATTGTGGATTTTATATTTGCTATTAGCAAATCACATTTGACGTCGCATTACATGCTCGCTTCTAACAGGAGTTCTAATCGATTGGTGGTGATTGGTTTTTTGTGTTTTCTGGTAGCGGTCGATCTTGCTATTTTAACACAGATGAGGTGGTGCCGTTCGACGAGTCGTTATATATTTTTCCGGTCACGGGGGCATCCTCCGACCTTTGGTTATCTATTTTCGGAAGCACAAATTGTAATTTTTGTGTTTCTAAGTTCTCTCTTTATACGGGGTGAAAATAATTACATGGCGCCCAGACCAACACCTTTTTTCGCTACATTTATGTATTCTAAGCGTCATCCCGTATAATTATGTAACATCAACCGAGGGAAGTGTTGTTCCGTTTTCTTCATGGTCCGTGCTTGAGCTAGCACTTCGCGGCGTTTTCTATCTTTGTCCGGCGATCCCCTGAGTTATCAACAAAGATCGTCGGGGCAGTTTTCATCGTTCCTTGGAGTGGCAAAAATTGTTACATTTTTTAAAAATAACATACCTAATCGTAATGTATAAAAATGTTTATTTTTGATCAATATCTACAATTTTTTACTATGTACATTCACTTTTGTGAATATACTCCAGCGGACATACTCCAGCGGCAATTAGACCAAACTAATAAAAATGACTACATTTTAATCTGTGGGGATCTAAATGCAAGAGTGGGTAACCAACCTATACCAAATGTAGTTGGAACAGAAGGCGAGATCAGCAAGAACGGAAATGGCGATCGCTTACGTGAATTTAGTACCTTTAATAAACTCAAAATAACGAACACATTTTTTAGAAAGAAAGACATTCACAAGTTCACATGGACAGCGAGAGGTTACAGATCACTGATCGACTATGTGATAGCCAACGAAAAACTGGCCCCATTGGTTACAGATACTAAAGTATGTAGGGGAAGTGATATAGGCACTGACCATTACCTGGTAGTGTCTGAGGTTCTGTTGCTGAATCGATGGAAAAAGCATAAAAAGACAGAAGAGGAGCCCGTGCGAAGACAATATAAAATCCATTTACTTCAAGATCAATCTATAAAATACCTGTACCAAACCAGAATGTTACATGCACTCCAAAATATCCCAACGGAAGAAAATATTGGAAATGAATGGGAAAATATCAAAAGAACCATAAAGAAAGTAGCTTATGAAGTATCGGGAGAACAAAAGCTAAATAACAGAAGACGAGGTCCTAGAATATGGAACTCGGAAATACAAAGCGCAATAAAAGAGAAACAACGCGCATATCTCAAATATCTGCAGAACAGAACAGCAGAAAATGAAATAGGCTACAAAACAAAAAGATCGGAAGCAAAATCACTAATACGTCAAGCACACCGAGACAGCTGGGATAGATTTATAAGTAACGTTGAAAGTGACGTTTGGGGAAGACAGGATTTTGCCTATAAGCTTGTTACAACACGTTTAGCATCCACGACACCTTTCCAACAGGTAATAAAAAGTTGACTAGCTCAAAGTCGCGAAGGGGTGGGTTGGTGAAAGGAATAAAAAGGGTCGTGTGACGGCACGTCGCAAAGCGTGTGTTTCCAATCGACGACCGGGCAATCCTCGATCGCGATTCTAAAAATTGTCAAAATCGGTGGGATTAATATACACGCGGGAGTTAAAATGGGCGCCACGCATACGAAGAAATGAATCTTTTTGAAGGGGACTGGTTATCACACCTTCCAAGCTGGTACGCGACAACTTGATGATCTTACGGCGAATTCTCACTCCGGAAAAGCCTCGCTCAATGACCTTACCTTTACAGGAGGCGAACTTTCCGTTGGTGAAAATATCTAAATAAACATTAACACAATAACAATAAAACACACAGTTGGGAAATAACAAAAATGTAATGAATAAAATAATATCAGGGGGGAGTTGACAAAATTTACACAAGATACTATCAAATTTACATGTATCGTATAAAATTAAATATGTACAGTTGACGGAACCTTTCAGTGTGGTTTCCGTTGCGAACTTAATATTCGTAAAACGATTACTGTTACAAAAATACAAACTGTCAATTTGCAAGGTATGACCCAGAAAGTTCATACGTAAAAGGGGGGCGTATTGAATACAGCACTCCACCAAAATTAATAGTTACTTAAGTGCAACTCGATAACGTCTAAAACTATGATTCATAAAATTGATCATGAAAATTAATCAATGCAATTGATTACCAAAAATTCCCAACAACGGGAAAAACAAACTTTAGCTACAATGCTAAACTTGAAATATTACGTTAAATTGTTGGTTATAATCTGAACGCTCGAATGGCGTAGTAAAAGTTACGTTAATAATAGACAATAACCTTAATTAACACAAAAGAGGTACAAAAGGGTTGCGATCGACTTCCAGGGTTGAACTGAACGTTCATAAACGTAACTGGCGGTCAAGGTGACCACTTAACATCACAAATCTTAAAAATATAAAGGTTTCTTACTTAGTTTATTTGTCGGGATTCGACCTCTAGACAAAGCCGTTGGCGGGTCCTCCAGGAGTGAGATTCGTCCTCGGAATGCAGAATGGAGCTGAATACGATGTCTCAAACCATACCAGAAGGTCAGCGTAATAACCAGCTTCCAAAACCTCTTCAAATCGGAAGGTGGTGAAATGACAGGGTGATTTACGCACTGTGTTACGCGATAAATAGGGGTTCCGTACGAAATAATTCACTGGAATAATTATTCGCGAAGTTACAATTAGTTAAAGCCGGCACTGTGTAAATAAGAAACGTCAATGTGGGGTTCGATAAGAAAAACTGTTGGAATGCACCCATGTGTTCGCAACGCAACACCTGTTTTATACCATACCGATAAAAAGAAATGCAATGCAATTGCATCCAAGCGGCAAATAGTGCGAGACTAAAGTACGATATATTAGTTGAAATAACTCGATATTATAAAAAGTGATAAACAATTTACATTAAATGTTCGATAATTTTAGTTGAAATAACTCGATATTGTTAAACGTCATAAACACTTGGCATTAAATGTTCGATACTTTAATTGACATAACTCGATATGGTTAAATGTTATAAACAATTGACGGTAAATGTTCGGAAAGTTCAATTGAAATAACTCGATATTATTAAACGTGATAAACAATTCGTATAAAATGTTCGATAATTTATTTTCAGTAACTCGATAGTATTAAACGTGATAAACAATTCGTATAAAATGTTCGATAATTTATTTGCAATAACTCGATAGTATTAAACGTGATAAACAATTCGTATAAAATGTTCGATAATTTATTTGCAATAACTCGATATTATTAAACGTGATAAACAATTCGTATAAAATGTTCGATAATTTATTTGCAATAACTCGATATTATTAAACGTGATAAACAATTCGTATAAAATGTTCGATAATTTTACCTGAAGTTGAACGCACAATAATTTAGCACAATTGAATTGTATTGATTTAAAGATCTCGAATGAATGTGAGATCTTGGTGTCTTAATTCCGCTTTAGAAGCGTTATTCACGAGAAGACGGTATCGGATTCTGTTAAGGTCACTCAGAATCTTTTGTGAATCTCCTTGAATCTGCAATTTGCAGTTCATTTTATGTGTTTTCCCTTCCATAAATTAGAATAATTCCCACTTAATGATTGATTTGAGCCCTTATAATTGGATCTCATTAATTCGAAAAGAAGGGATATGCATTCTGATTGGGTGTTGACCGACGTGCGAAGGCACGCTTTTGTCTTTCTTCCAAATGAAAGTGTGGGGATATATATCAGCACATGAGCCCAGAATAACAATTTTTTGCCTGTCTGGACTTGAGCAAAATAAGTTTTTGTCTAGTTTTTATTTGTTTTCGATAATTCTACTTTCCTATACCTTCTATGTTAAATGCCAGCACATTTGGTTGCTTGTCGGCACATGTTCGAGATAACAAACAACGGGCATTGTTTCACACGGCTCGAAAGACCGCACGTGTGAGTTTTTTTGTCTTGACAGCGAACACGAGTTCATGGATCGCATAAAAGTGTCTCTCAGTCCTCTATAAAATTATAGCAAAGCATATGCATGGATTGACGTTTGGTTTGCCATGCTATCGAATGGAGACTTTCTTGCTGACGATGCGAATTATTGACGGGTGCTACGTCAACTCTATTAAAACTGTATTATCTACCGCCTGGTTTATTAGACGTGTATAAAATTCTTTTGAGAATACTTTCTTTCACATCAAATATTATAATTATTACTCGATTGTAAAACATAAATTTGTCTGTTAAGTTAATGTTTCAATCTTTTCGATATATACTCTGACCTAAAAATATCTTCTCAAAGAATATTCGACTTGTAATTCTTGCCGGATCTATTCGAAATTTTTACTATAGGTTTAATACTTCATAATAACAAAAATTTAAGAAAATGTGACCGATGCGCGCAGTCAGGTGACAAGCTGCTCCGGACACTGAACAACGAAGAAAGAGAGGAAGCAAGGTTGAATAGTATCGAAGAAAATGAATGGATTAATCATTATAAGCAGCTCTGGACTGACAATACTATCAACACTGAACAAGATGTGCCATTTGAATCACCCTACACCGGCGACCTGATAACAATAGAAGAACTAGAAGAAGCGCTATGCAAAACCAAAAATAAAAAATCACCTGGACTAGAAGGAGTACATGCAGAACTTATAAAATATGGAGGATTACTTCTCAAATACAGATTTCTGCATCTTCTGAATGTATGCTGGAAGGAAAGAGTTATGCCTGAAAGGTGGAACATAGCGAAAGTGATATCGATTTACAAAAAGGGAGACCGAACCTTAACAAAAAACTACAGAGGCATAAGCATCCTAAACACCGGATACAAGATATACAGTAAAATTATAAATACTCGACTCAAGACAATAAGTGAGGTATTGCTGTCAGAGGAGCAGCATGGTTTTCGAAAGGGCCGCTCATGCATTGACGACGTATTTACAATACAGCAGATTATCGAAAAACGAAGAGAATATAACTTGGAAACGCACATTGCCTTCATCGATTTCACAACTGCATTTGATAATGTAAACAGAAAGAAGTTATGGAACATTATGGAACACCGTGGATACCCTAAACATCTAATCGACTGTATAAAATCTTTATACAATAATACCCAGGTAGCAATTGGTCTTCAAAGCCGCTGTAGCGAACCTTTTATAACAAACAAAGGAGTGAGACAAGGGTGTAGTATTTCGCCCACACTTTTTAATATTTACATTGACGATGCCCTACGAAGATGGAAAAACGTTAGCCCGAAAGGTATACAAATTACCAGAGAGCAGTTCCTTAAATGTATGTTATATGCTGACGATCTTGCAATTATACAAGATAATGAAGACGACCTCCAACGAGCTTGCCACCAACTCTTCAGGATAGGACAAGAGTATGACCTTGATATCTCACTTCACAAAACAAAAACAATGGCATTTCTAGGAAAGGAAGCAACCAGAACAAAAATATATATAAATGAACAACCGTTAGAACAAGTGAGTCACTTCAACTATTTAGGATGCGATGTCAGCTATGAGCATAATAACGATATAAAAGTTAAAACGCACAGATTTCAACGGGTCTGTGGTACGATAAGAAGAACATTCCGAAACAAAACTAGGAAAGAAACTCAAATCAAGTTTTATAAGGTTATGGCGATGCCAATTCTATTGTATGGCAGTGAGACCTGGGTTCTGACGCAAAAAGATCGCTCACACATTCAAGCCAGTGAAATGAAATTTCTTCGAGGAGTGGCAGGTTACACTAGATTGGACAGAATTAGAAATACAGACATAAGGGACGGCTTAAAGGTGACACCCGTTGTTGATTCGATTGATACCAATCGAAATAACTGGAAAGCCCACTTAGAACGGATGGAAGATCAGCGATGGCCAAAGCTCGCATATAAATATCGTCCTACAGGAAAGAGAGACCAGGGAAGACCCAGGAAGCGGTGGCAATAGAAGTCGGAACAGGCCTAAAGGCCTAATCCCTGATGAGAAGAAGAAGAAGACATTCATTTTTGTTTATTATCAGTTGCGCGGCACGTCCATTTTTTTGGATAAACGATGAACTTCATGGTGTAATGGATTGCCGGGACATTGGAAAGTAGGTGCTTATCACAAACACATTACTTTTATAACTCTTGAAGTGCAGGGCTAAATCGGGATGAGTTTTTTCGTAGATTAGAATAGAAGGAAGACAGGAGAGAGTATTTGTGTCGTCGTCGGAAATATATCTGTAGTATGTATGTAGGAAAATTAGGAGTCATTGGCCGGTAAGTAAATTTTGGTTTAGTGGTCTTGGTTAATTTGGCCGGAGGTACTGAAGCTGACTTTGGCGATCGATGCCTTGCGTAGTGGTTGGATGACGACGACCAGTCCCTTTCCACGGTCTTCGCTCTGGTTGGACTCCCTTGAGAGAAGTTGTTTGTAGTCCTGACGTTTTGAACATTTTGATGGCGTTTTCTCTGGGTCGAGTCACATCCCCTTACATTTAGGATAAGAGAAGCAGCCTTGATAGTTGACCGGTTGCGCTCCGCCACAATTCCCATAAGTTGCGAGAGAGTCTCGAGTTTTGCTGCAGGTGGATGTCATGTAACTACCGGCGCATCTCAGGTCTGCCCTGAGATTTTGTTGCGAATGCCTGAAGTCTTGGCACCCATGGGATGGTTTTTTTCATGGGAGTAGCTAACCTAATATACAGACAATAATGCAACCAAATCTTTAAAGAAGGGAAAGGGTAAAATTTCTGGAGAGCAAAAAATATAATGCAAAATTGGCTAGCAAAATAACACCGAAAGTAATTTTTCTACAGTGGATGTAGCACAATTAGTTGTAATATAAGAAGGCTTGAACTTTAATGGTAAACAAAAATAATTACATTTTTTATAGCGTTTTAAGGAACAAATATGATTTTCAAAAATAAGACTCTTCCGATAGTCCCATGATTATACTAGATACTGCATTCGAGCAAAGATTATAATATGACCTTTATCATGTTTTTTATCAAAATGTGTCCAATTTTCTTATACTATAAGCACTTGGATGTTTATGAAAATGTTTATTTATATTTAGTATAGTAATCAGTTTTTTAAGCATTTGGTTTGTACATCTTAGGTAGCTTGCTAGGCTTTCCTTCGATGTGCCTGCATTCTGTTTTTATTGTTCTTTTTCTTCTTTCTTCATGTATTAGGCATTGATACCTGTTATGACCCTTAATCCAGATCACCCCATCTTTTTCTTGGTCTACCAACGGATCTTCTTCCTACTGCTCTGTACATCCAAATTTTCGGGTACTCTACCACTAACTCAGCCACTCGAAAAAATTTTTCGAGTGCTACACACTAAAGAACATGCTTATATCTGTCTATTAAAACAATAAAAAGTGTGAACATGGTCAAAACAACCCCAATATCGAATTTTGAACTTAGCTAATTTTCTTTTATTCCGTGGTGGATTAACGAGATTCGGAGCGCGTCGCTCATTCTGTTGACAGTCCGTGCGCTATGAATGACTCTAACACTTAGAATATTTCGCACCGGCAGATGCAGCTCGACCGTCGTACATGTAACATTGATTATTTTTTGTTTTTAGGCGATTTTTTGGGGGTGAAACGTAATAGTTTACTGCCCCATACCGCAACTATACTTTTTAATGCTATTTCGAGGGTCTCTCAAATCCCGGTTGCCTTAATCCCGGTTTTCTTGATGCGTGGCGCTTCTCGTATGTTTAGCCTAGTAACCAGAGTCAAAACCGCCCTGGAGGGGTGCAACGCGGAGCGGAGCACAGCGGCGCCCCGTAAGGGTAGGTTTTGACGATGGATTACCCTCCTTATCGAATGCACACCCCAAAATTCGAAGGCAAAAAAATTTTAATTTTTTAACTTTTTCGGCAATACACGGCTTATTTTCCATTTTTTGATTTTATTTATTACTAATATCCACTAATCACACCCCCATCTATCCGAATTTCAAAGAAAAATTCAAATCGGAGCGAAAAAATTTTACGCATTTTCAAGGGACCACGGGCGACTGATGCACACCGGCCGGGGTCTGCCGCATAAAAGATGCGACTTTCCCGTACTTTTCAAAAGTCGATATTTTGGTTTTTTTGACCATGTTCATATTTTTTATTGTTTTAATAGACAGATATAAGCCTGTTCTTTAGTGTGTAGCACTCGAAAATTTTTTTCGAGTGGCTGAGTTAGTGGTAGAGTATGGGAACAAAAGCTTGACAGACACGAAAAGAAATGAGCAGAGAAACCAAACATCCGAAATGCGATTCTTGGGGAGAGCAGCGGGTTACACCCAAACGGACACAAAGAGAAATACAGAGTTTTATATTGTTATGATGACGAATCATTACCACAGAAAACAAAAAATACGTGTATGTTTATTTAATATAATTCGCAATCACACTAAGTTTGAGCAAAGTCGAAGAGAGTCACGAAAATAATTGACAAAGTTTGGTTGATTTGATGTGGAATTACCCAATATTTATTGGAATCCTTGCTAATTGTTAATAATAACGTTAGGCGAGACGAACGTGCATACAAGAGATTAAATACATTTTACTCCATCAAGTACACTATGTACTTTTGTCCACTTCCTGGAGTTAAACACCCACCAGCGTAAAACCAGAAGTCATAAAACAATACAAGCTCAATAAACCGAACTCACGATAATTCAAACTCCTGATAATCTAATAAAATGATAAAACTCAGTATTTTAATTAAGAAATGTGAAATAATTAAATAAAATTACGCAGACCTAATGTCGTAAACAGAATTTTATCCCAATAGATATAAAGGGTACCTGCACTATCAGAAAACGATGTATGAAGTATCAATTTCACTCCCGGAAGTGCACAAAAATTATCTCAAAATATTGTATGATATTATTACAACTATTTTTAATTTTCCCGGCCCCAATTCTTAACTTCTTCTTCTTAACGTGCCTATCCGTTACCGGATGTTGGCGACCTCTCTCCTATGTATGTGTTGTGCGTTTGTAGTACTATCACACACATAGGGGACCTACTTGTTTAACGCGGGCTCCGAACCGCGGGAAGTGTATACACTTCATCTCCAGAGAGGCTGTTCTAAGCAGATTACACCTCGGTGGTTTGCCATTGCCTTCCGAGGGGAGACGGTCAGAATAAAGTTTTTACTGAGCACGGAGTCGAACCAGGCATTCAGCATTAGCAGCAACGCACTTAACCGCTTAAGCTGATCACCGTCTCTTCTTAATTATTCTTAATTCTTAACTAGGTAAAGAAAATTCCACCAAAGTTAAACTTAATTATTTCTATGCGCAAAAAAAAGGTGGTCACACACCGACAAACCACTGTCATCTTTACATTGTCTGCCTTGTGGTTTACCTGACCCCTTATATTTAAGCACACTGATCCTAAACTCGAAACTGTAGTACAAATTACTTACAACCAAATTCTTTAGGTAAATTCCGGGTAGATACGTCGAACAGGAATGCAACTGACGAGTCGTAGGTAAGAAATAACATCGTACTTATAATAACTTTGACCGTTTGCTATTTGTACATAAATGAGGATATTATCGAGTTATAAACTCAAATTAATAAATTGTGCTGATTGAATTGGATTAGCACAGCTAGGAAACCGAGTCATTTTTTACTTGAATTTGGTTATGAAAACCAGTGCCGGAACTAGGCAGATGCAACAGGTGAACCCACACAGGGTCCATGACAAAGGAAATAGACATAAAAAATGTCAAATTTTGCAATTTTCCTATCTCGTTGAGAAATTCATATTTCTTAAAAAGAATTAAGCTTTTATTAGGCTGATAGTCTTAGGTATATAGAGTGCAATTTTAAATGCCGTTATTTAATGGTAAGGGTAATAAATACCATCTTGGATGGAATTCAAATAATTGGTAAGTGCCATAACCCATAACTGTCTTTTGTCGCAACGAAAAATATTGCGTTATGAACATCTGTGTTTTATTTTACACTTTCGTTTTAAAGTATAAAATTCTTTCTACTGCGCTTTCTTTGAACAACTGGGTCTAAGTCGCATATTGCTTGGTTGCGGAAATCGAGCATTGATACATCAATCACCTTTAATATTTCGTTTTATAATGAATGGTTTGAATATGGACGTTGGCGGAACTTCTGCCTTTATCTGTGTTGTGCGTTCGAAAATTTTGTCATAGAGGACTTACGGTTTATCATCGATCCATTTATCTTGTCTCCGCATTTTATTAACTAGTCGGCAAGTTAGTCTTGCATTAAAAATTTTTAAATTTACTACCTTTGGTTTTAAATAGACGAATTATCCTTTTTGACAATAAAACATTTTAGACTAACTGTATCATAATAATAATAGGCTACTGCAGGGAAAGAAGGGTATAAGTCAGCTTTTGTCGAAAATGAGATTTTTCGTTAAGTGAATAGCTTATAGTTACCTCTACGTTTGCAGAAAAGGGGATAAGTCTTTGAACGCTCTAAATATTTTTAAAATGATTGAAGAAAGGGAGATAACTTGGGGATTTCTACATCATGTGTGAAGAAAAGGGTATAAGTAAAGTTTACTTTAATAAAAGACAGTATTTCCAAATTTAAATTTAGAGAGAAGGGTATAAGTCGACTTATATATAGTAAAACTTAAAGAGGAGTACGAAAATATGTTTAAAGAAAAAGGTATAAGTGGACTTATACCCTTTTCTTATAAACAAATTTTTGAATTTGGATGCTTTATATAGGCCACGTTTAGGCTGTATAGGTCGACTTATACCGTTTTCTGCTGCCAGTAGCTGTCATTTTATTTGAATCTAAACTGACATGACGTGCATCATTCTGTTATGTTTGGTTATGTAAGAAGACGAGGGTGTAAGTTGACTTATACCCTTATCTTCTAACGAAGGTTATTTTTGCATAACCGAATAAGTCAGCTAATTTAAGCGTAGCACTTGTAAGCGTGGTTTTTTTAAATTTAAATTTGACTATGAATGTTAGTTTACAATTTTGGGTAAAAAAACCGAACATTACCCCTTCTGACGCATTCCTAGAAATCTCTGAACTTTCAAATGCGCTTCCTGAACAGTTGTCATTTTTGACTTATACCCTTCTTTCCCTGCAGTAGCCTATTTGGTCTTGCGAGTTTTTAATATTAAACTGTCACAAAAAATAGTTTACTTAGCTTTTCTTTATCATAATCTTTATCTTACTATTTTATCCACGATATTGGTTTTATATTTAAAAAAAATACCTCAATTTCTCGCTGAAACAAATTTACGACGTACATAATAATTTAATATTTCGTTTTAAGCGTGAAATGAATAGTGCGCGTTTGATTTTAGAAATTTGACACTTCAATTTAGATTAAGTTCAGTTCTCAAAAAAGAGCTAATACTGTAGTATTCTATTTATAACTAAATATGAATGCATGGATAAATATTCAGTGTGGAAAACCTATGTGGTTAGTAATAAGTGGCGTTGGCTTTATTGTTTCCGCATATTGTGGATTTAAAGTGTGGAAACCATATTACAAGAAATTGAAACTTCGTGAAGCTGAAGTTTATGCAAATTACATTTACGACCATGAAGTCAAACAAGTTTCTGCTGTTTGATTTTGAATTTCACTGTAATTAAATAATTGTTGAAAATAATTAATAATGAAATATTCTTTCTTGTGTCTGCCGTATTTATCTATCCTCCTCCTTATATAATTAATCAATACGTCTTTGAAAAAATTTTAGTGAAAATAGTTTTTGCGATCTTGAGGCGATTGGAAGCTTGCATATGGGATTTTGTTTACAAGATTTTTAGTTTGATCTATTCATCGCGTTGACTATCTACATCTGGATTTTTTCCTTCTGCACTGAAGCTTTGAATTTTTCCCGTTGGAGATATTGCACATGTACATGGTTAAATTTTTGCAATAGTCTGGGTTTGACGTTTAATCCTTCTAGGTTACATTTATTTTTCCGATTAAAAACCTTTATAAGCCCTTTATTCTTCTTTTGCCTGCCGTTTTCAGCATCCAGGCCTTTGTCAGGTTCTTCACAAGAGGGATAGGTAAATTTTGCAAATAGTTCGAATTTCAAGTATTGAAAAAAAACAGGCGAATATTATATAGGCAACATATAATTAAATAAAATAGAAAATCTATACAATACGTTGTATAATGTAAATAATATAAAATAATATGCATAAATATAAAAAACACAAAATGCAAAATAAACCTCATGTCAACAAAATAATAACAAACTTAAAATGTGATTATAAAAAATTACTGCTTAAATTATAATATAATCACTAAATAAATTAAACTTTTCAATACATTGATTACCAAAACTGTAACAGAAGTTTGCTGCGAAAATTTGCACTCCTGATTCGCAGTCGCGCAGAATTTCGCGGCAACAATTTCTCAATAATAATTACAGACTATTATCCAATGAAGTAAATTATATTATTGTTGATAATTATTTAATGGGGCAGTGAAATTTTAGCAATCAACGTATTCATCCTAAACCTAGACTTCGCTTTATTTATTATTTCCACTTTTTTGACCATTTTGAGTAAGCTTAGATGATGCATTATTATTTAAGGATCGTCGTAATTTAATACGATTTTGTAGTGTATTTAATAAACCTCCCAAGACGTCATGGTTGGGTAGTTTCTTGGCAAAGAGCAATCTTTTTACAGAATCGTCATATGTCAATAAAGCTACCATATTTTGCAACAAAAAGCTTTGACAATACTCCAACAACTGAACGGCGTTATAAACTTTAGCGTGTATGTACATAGACACCACATTATCTAAAGCCAACATGGCCGAACAACGACCTTCACAATACCTCAACAAACCTTCTAATTGAAAAAAGTTTGCGGCAGCCATTAATTCCAAAATATCTTCAGGTGCAGGTTCTAAATCTTTACATCCACCTTGATAAAGAAACTGCATAACAATCTAGAATATTTTTTTCTTTAATAAATAACCCGGAAAAATAATTTTAGTTTCAAATCCTACCTGAAAAATGTGATATCTGATGTCATTTATCTGAACAGTTGGTGTACCACCTTCGCATAATTTTGAACTAAGCATTGCTCTCAAGCGCGGACTTGCTGTAACTAACACAATTTTATGTGCATAAAACAATCTACCTTCAACTCGAAAAGTAACGTCACTTAATTCTGGATTATTAACATATTTCGGATCTATACGTGAACCAGAAGCCGTTGTCAACACGCAATCCCGAATTGATTTAATTGGTTCCCAACCAAAACACGTAGAAAAAATATCAGCCAAAAGAAGTGTGGTACCCTCTTTCTACAAAATTTTATTTTGTACTGATATTTTTTTTAAACCTTCAGAAACTTACCTTGCTGTAGCGAAATATATTGAAAAGAAGCGGCAAGCATTCTTGTACGAACTGCGAACTGTAGTCGTCCGGACAAACTTGCAGAAAATCTTGTAAAAGTTGGTCGATAACGCAGTCCAAACGAGCTTCGTGAGCGGCACCAAGCGAATGCATCCAGCAGTGTAGAGTCCAGGGTATTCCCAAACTTCTTATTTCTACCGTAATATCCAAATGGTTGTTTTCCGCGCTATGGTACATCGCTTCTTGCAATGCTTTAATTTGTTTTTTAGTAAATTGTGGAGTCAAACTTGAAGGATTGGGGTGTTGTTCCTTAGTTCCTGTTCCCGTTCCTATAAAGCAATTGATAAATTTTTTACGTGAAATTTCTGAATTTTTTCTCAATAGATACCTTCAGCAAGCATCTCTTCCAGTGACAGAACTTCTTTATTTACAGAAGCAATGGGCTGATCAATGAGCTTCTGAAGAATTGCTCTTTTACCGTGAGCAGCTGCCACAGACATGGAACTGTAACAACCTCTTTGAGCTGATGCCGAATAACACAGAGTATCTTTTAATTGGGTCGACAAAAATGGATTTGCTCCATGCGTTAACAATAAATTAACCATATCCAAATTTCCTACTCCACAGGCAACCTAATATTTCAAAATTGAAAGTGGGTTAAATAAAAATTTATATGTACAAACCTGTAAAGGTGACAGTGTACACTTTTCTTCGCTCAAGTGTGCACCTCCTTCTACATTGGCGCCATGTTCCAACAACATTCGTGCGCACCTAGCATGTCCTCTTGCTGCAGCATACGTCAGTGCTGTCCAATGTTGTGTTTCGCCATTAACTGCAGCAAATACAGGACTAGCAGCTGGCGTTTCGATATCAACGGAAGCTCCTGCTTCCAATAAAGCCTACAAAGTCAAAAAATAAGTAAAAGTATCTCTATGCTTTGATTCGTTTACTATTATAGTTAAATCGTCGTTCATCAAAACCGCCAACATTAAAGCTGTGTGACCTTGAAGATTAAACGTGTCCAAATGAGACGAAGGTAAAAGTTGTATGGCTTGTTGAATCAATTCGGGTCTTCCAGTAAGCATCAGTCTAAATGCCAATTCAACTTGAATTTGTCTGGAAGCTTCAATATGATCCTCTTCTCCACCGTTATATCTTCTAATACGAATTGCTTCCTCGCCTAAAGTTCTAACTGGACAATCAACTCCAGGTAATAATAGCCGAGCAGATTGCATAATATCGTCCCTATCTAAAACAGCGGCAAAACGATGTTCACCATGAGCAGCTGCAACTCTTAACCATTCTACCAAAGGCGGAAGAACTACATATGCTCTTTCATAGCACAGTTCCTGAACTGCACTACCACCTTGTTCGCCATGTTCTAATTGAGAACACCTCATAAAATAAAATAAAGCTCTTACAGCTTGAGGGCATAAAGGAATGCGTGGATTCATTCGACCGATGAGTTCTTGTAATTCGCCTAAGGAACCCACACACGTGGTCATCAAAGACGGTTCCGGTGGTCCAGAACCACGGCCAGAATCACGACCAGAATTGACACTCGACGCAGAAGCCCAACGTGGCAAGGCTAGTGCACCTAAAAGTAAACAATCCAAACTATTTTTAAACATTCAAATTTGCATGCAACGTTGTTATTCCTAACGCATCACTGAATTACCTGACGCTATTCGTCCGGCATTAAGATGAGCGTAAGGTTGAAGTAATCCCCATAAATCTCCGTTATTAGCAATTGCGTGTTCCAAAAGTGTAGCTGTTAATGTAACATCGACATCACTTGGTAGGCACTGAAGTAAAATTTCTTCCAACAAATTTTCTAATCCAGCACAAAGGTAAACAGCCGCATATCTATAAATTTATTAATAAAATTTCCCTTCGTAATTACGAAATTTCATTAAACCGTCACTACTGAAAACTTACTCGTGAATAAATCTAGCCAATTTCACATCAGTCATCCACCTGTGGAATCTTCCGACATGAAGTTGTATACCTGCTCTGGTTGACTTACTTTGACGTAAAGTACCATCGCCAGACATGGCTAACATTGCGGCAGCTCTTTGACAAGCTTTAATGCAAGAATCCGCAAGTGGAGGGCAAAGGATGATACGAAATGAAACCATAATATCGTGCTTAGTACAAATACCCAAATTGGAAGACAATCTTTGAGTTTCGCGGCTTAACCGAACCAAAGCTCTCTGCAAAAGGTATGACAACCTTGGAATTGTTTCCACGCTCACGCGGGTCATATATTCCCGACAGCGACCCGTTTGCAAAACCCTTAATATACAATGATTAGTCCATGGTAAGTGTTGTAGCTCGACAAGTCTAAAAATATGGAATGGAGATATTCGAAGAAAAAATTATTTTATAAACGCTAACCTATTATGAGAATCAACCCAAACGAATTCATCTGCATTGGTAATGTTGGTATTAATAGTTTCTAAAGAAGAATGGCGTATGAGACGTCGTATGGCAGGTTCTGAACTTTCAGATCCGGCACTAACACTCGAATATGTACTTGTTGATGTATGAGACCTGATTGTTAATTGTTGTAAAGCTAATTTTATGTCCTCTAGACCTCCTCCGCCCGTCCAAGGTACTTGCAACTGTAAATTGAAATATTAATTTATTTCCTAAGTAGTCCTTGATGTCATACTTTGGCCGGAGTTGCACGATGTCGCGATCTGGTATGTTGAGAAACGCTTCGACTACGAGTAGACTTTTGATTAACACCGGCGGTTAATCGATCGCTAATAGAAGTGTTAGCATCTCTTGGGGAGCTGTTACCAGTATCAGACATACTGGCGTGTCCGGACGATCTGTTTTCATCTGATGAGCTATTGCAATTTTGGGCGCGTTGCTGAATAAATAAATATCTTATGAACTACTCCGCATATAAGGTACAGAAAACTTACTTGTAATCTAAGTTCTTGAACGCTGACATGATGATGCGGTCTAGATGAAACCATTCGGTGGTCGTCCGATCCAGAAACCTCGCCGCTATATTTAGAAACTCCTTGGGAAGAGTTAGGAAGTTTTAAACTACCCACCGCTGCACTAACAGACCCAACTAATACTTTATTACCACTGGTGTCTTTTTCGGGCACCATGTTCATGGAAGCGTGTGAGCAATTTCCAAATTTTGAGTTAAACTCGTGATTGTTCATCAAATTATTTTTATTGTTTGATAAATTGTTTTTATCAATTTGTTCGCTGAAGGTCGAGGTTTTAACATTATTCGCCACGTAGAGATGTTGAAAATGTTCAACCTTCCGTTTTGGCGAAACCATTCTGTCGGTATTTGGTGTCGATTCCGATGACGTACCGGAATAAACATATTTTAATGATAAATTAGTTGGAGTATTTACTCGGAGTGATTTATTTTCTTTGTTTGAGTTGCTGTCACTTGCAGTTTCCAGTGGTGGATAAACTTGGTCATTTCTTGAGTTGCTTGATAATCTGTAATAGTACAAGAAAATGAGTTAATGAGTTTTTGTAATTATATTATTGTATAGGTCTTATTGTAATACATATAGTAATGTAATTTCTAACATTTCATTGACATTCAGATGTTAAAGATCAGATTACCTAGCCACAAGAAATAATAATTGTCAATTTACTTAAGTAGTGGCGAACAAAATATCTTATTAAAACTCTGGCGGTAATTAATTTACCGTCCGCGTATATTAATATACTATTCTACCATAGAACAGCATTATTCTTATTGTATTTATTCTTATTGTATTTATTCTTATTGTATTTATTCTTATTGTATTTATTCTTATTCATATTAAATAAAAATTCTTTGGTAATATCAAAGTAAAATATGAAATTTCCTCGAATATTCGATTTACCTGAATCCAGCACTCTCGCGCCAGCCGCTCATATTTTAATCTTTTTCGGTTAAAATTCTATAACATAACCAATAATAGTTGTACGCTAGCTTTTTACGGCTGTAATTAAAGTAAAATCATAGAGCAATAACAATATGTAGTCACATAATTTCTAAAAAAATTTTGTTTTCACGTTATATTGTTTTTTCTTTGAAAATTTCCCAATTTTACTATTTTCCTTACAATAATTATGAAAGTTATTTGGTAATAAATTTAAAAAATAATTTTAAATCGTAAAAACTATACGTGTATTCTAGGCATAGTTCTGTATAAAATGACGGTTACAGATCCCTTTCCCATTTTTTCTTGAACTACAAAAAAATCGAAAATGAAAAATTTTGAAAAAGCAAAAAGGCGGATAACCTGAAAATGAAGGGTGATGGAACAAAACTGTGAACGGATTTGGATTCAGCGTAAAAAAACTACGATGGAAAAGTATATCTACATCTCTGATAATTTTTCACTGTTGACCAGTTGAAAGTGGATTTCGCAAGTAAAGCCAAGGATTACGCCAAAAAAACATGAAGAAATAAGGAGATACAAAATACATTGCAGGTCATTTTAACAAAGTATATTATTTATCTATCTATTAATCAGTATTTTCCATCAGTAAGTAAAAAAATGCAGAGCTAGATCAAAATCGTTCATTCAGAATAATATAGACCGAGTTTTTTGTTTGTGGATTTCGAAATCGACTTGATGTATTTCCCGACATGAGAAGCCATTATTTTTAAATAATATGATCTCAATTTTGTTACTCCCTAACGCACTTCTGATTAGTTAATTTTGTAGTTAATGTAATATAAAATAAGTTCCGGTGATCAGCTTAAGCGGTTAAGTGCGTTGCTGCTAATGCTGAATGCCCGGTTCGACTCCGGGCTCAGTAAAAACTTTATTCTGACCGTCTCCCCTCGGAAGGCAATGGCAAACCACCGAGGTGTAATCTGCTTAGAACAGCCTCTCTGGAGATGAAGTGTATACACTTCCCGCGGTTCGGAGCCCGCGTTAAACAAGTAGGTCCCCTATGTGTGTGATAGTACTACAAACGCACAACACATACATAGGAGAGAGGTCGCCAACATCCGGTAACGGATAGGCACGTTAAGAAGAAGAAAATAAGTTCAGTGCGGCCTTTAGGCCGCACAACCATGATAATCACGTGCTAGAACCTTCTAGTTATCAGATAAATATTACGTTAAAAATTACATTCATCTAGCATCGTGATCCATCTCTTCTATGCACGTGATGTACGTTCAAATTTGTCTAACGTGGGCTCGGAATCACGGGAAGTGTAATACACTTCATTTTGAGATGGATTTTCGTGGTAAATTATCTCGGTGGTTTGCCATGCCTTCCGAGGAAATACAATCAAAATAAAGTTCGCTTCATTCGAACTAAAATCAAATATATAAAAATCTGGTACTTATATACTATAACCATCTCGTGGGTTTATAATTTTATGTAGAAAAACCCGCATCGAAAATTGTTGATACATTAAAGAATTAGAGGGAACGTACAAACAAACAAACAAATGTACACGTATAATAACCGTATATAATGAATAAACCCCACTTTTTAGTCGAAGTGAAAAAGAAGAAAATGCAGGATCATAAAAACAGGTAAATTTAGCCAAATCTGTAGATATAAAGCTATAAGTTCTCATTCACTCATCAAACAGTTACGATTGCTTCACAATGAACCAATCAACGAGCTCAACTTTCTAAGTAATAAATTAAGGCATCGCCAATTAGTCCAGGTACTTTTGTGTGGAAATAACTTAGAAATACAATTTTTTTTGCTTAAACTCTTCAGTTTGACATTGAAACAAGGATAAATATGCTGAAGAAGGTTCCAACAACCACAAAGTTACGAATTTGCCGTTTCCTATGCATCGTGCGTCGAAAGTAGGTATTAACAAAATTAAACTAAGTAAAATTGTGCACTGTAAAAAATGCACGTAAACGTACATTCTAATACGAGTACGTGTAATTTTTACATTCAAAATTATAGTAAACATACATGTTGTGAATTATTCCATTGATAATAATATAATTTCACACTATTATCAATGGAATAATACACAATATGTATTTTTACTATAATTTTTAATGTAAAAATTTCCGTATCCGGAATTTTGTTCGCCAGCATTTGTTCGACAAACACTTAATCGACAGCGTTTGTTCGACTATACATTTATGCGAATAAGCATTTGTTCGACATGCATTTGTTCGACATTAAAAACAACAAATCTCCGCGTAAAGTTAAATCTGCCGCAAAGAGGTGGATCTGCCGCGAAGAGGTGGATCTGCCATTAGGTTAGTGTTAGTTTTTGATATTTCTTTAGAAAACGAATTAAAAACAAGTAAATCTCCGCGTAAAGTTAAATCTGCCGCAAAGAGGTGGATCTGCCGCGAATAGGTGGATCTGCCGCGAAGAGGTGGATCTACCGCGAAGAGGTGGATCTGCCGTTAGGTTACTGTTAGTTTTTTGATATTTCTTTAGAAAACAAATTAAAAACAAACAAATCTTCGCGTAAAGTTAAATCTGCCGCAAAGAGGTGGATCTGCCGCAAAGATCTTGATCCAGTAAGCCATGGATGGTGTACATTTGCTGGAACAGAGACGGAACCGTTTTGAAGTTGTAGATTTCTTCTGGTGGAAAATATAACGATCTTATCTTCTAAATTACCAGAATCGAACAACAAGAACGATTCATTGTTTTCAGTTGTTTTGTACATTTCCGGAAATACGATTTCCCGTCGGGAATTGCCTGTTGTCCATAAATCCGCTCTCTAATTATATCTAAAAAAGGTTACCTACGTCTTTCGTGTCATGTCATGTCGGCATGTCGAACAAATGCATGTCGAATAAAATTCCATGTCCAGCAAATGCTTATTCGCATAAATGTTGAGTCGAACAAATAAATGTATGTCGAATAAAATTCCATGTCGAACAAATGCTTATTCGCATAAATGTGTAGTCGAACAAATGCATGTCGAATAAAATTCCGTGTCGAACAAATGCTGTCGATTAAGTGTTTGTCGAACAAATGCTGGCGAACAAAATTCCTAGAATCAAAAATTACACGTATTTGAATGTATTTTTACGTGCTTTTTTTACAGCGTAAGTAGAAGCTTGAAAAACTAACGCGACAACTGGGCGAATCAAATTGGGCGACGGATAAATGGGCGTCGGATGAGTTGGCGGAAAGCTGAAGGTTTATGTAGTAGAAATAAAGAAAACAATTTGCGGAAAATACATGTTTAACTCTCAAAATTATCCCTTAAAGTCGTAGTGAAACAGGAGTCCACCATAGGCTGTTGGTACTCTTAGGCCACACCCCACCCCGACTTTTTTTGTATGATTTTAGCTTTTTACGGTAAACCTAAAAAAAATTTGTCTGGCGCGTCAGATCCCAAAAAACGACAGATCCTTAAAAAACGGTTCTAGCTTTTTATAGTAAACTTGGAAAAAATTTGCCTGGGTGCGACAGATCCAAAAAACGACAGATCCGTAGACAACAAAAAAAATTTATCGGCATACGCATTATGCAAAAATTTTTTTTAATGGGGGCTAAGTTCATGCACGTGTAATAATCTCAAAAGTGAAAATTCAAATGAAAATGTAAAAGTTTGAATTTCACTCCGCGGAAAAAGTTTTTAGATAGTAGTCGTTATCAAAAGTTACCGAAATATCGCCGAGTTGACCATCGTCCAGTTTTCGTATCGCCCAGTTTGACTCGCCCAATTGTCCGGGTTCGATCTTTTAGCCCTTATTCTTTACCTAATTTTTTATGGATTTTTGTCCAACGTAACGTAATCGTTTTCAGATTTTGATGTAAATTTTTTTACCTGTTCATCTGACACCAAAGTAATCCGCAGATGTGAAAATACCCTCAATTATTTGCAAATTTCCGTATACAACAACCGTGTAGATCTAATAGATCTGTGAGCTTTCAAAATTCATCGTTTTTCAGCTCAAATAGCTCAATTCAGTTGAACTGAAGTAAAAATTGGATGTATAACTTTAAGTATAGAGAATAAAATTCTAAGAAAAACTAAACAAATTAGTATAGAACCCCAATAATTTTGGAGATAGAACTTTCTAGAATACTTGAATTTTTATAAATTTTTACTGAAAATTGTTAAATTTCATTTTTTTTTGGAAATATGTAGTTTTTCTCCTGGGAATTCTACGAATACAAGTGGTAATAAACGGGAGTTAGAGAGGATTGCATTCTACACAATTTACATAATTTTCACTAGAAAAGTTTTCTTTCGTTCTTCCGGGCATATCTCAAAAACTGGTAAGGCTACTACAATTTTCTTTTTAGATTAAAACATCTTATCTGACATTTGTCGTCGTCGGATGCACCAAAAACGAGTAAATGATGAAAAAATAATAACCTGAAAATATCTTTAAAAATATGGTAAAAAGTGATCAATTTTAAAAACTCACAGTTGAAGATTTATTAGAGACGTTATTTTGAGCAAAATTCGAAAAACACGTTTTTTGCAAGCCTATATTAAGTAAATCCGAAACTATGGAACTATAAGAATTTTTTTACCATTGGCTCACAATTTTATTTAGTTTGATTTTGCTTAAATTTTATTTTGGACATAGAGGATTAGATAGGCAACGGTTAATTCATGACTTTGTGATATTTGTAACTTTCTGCGGAAAATTTGCTGCTGTTCAGGTCCGAGCCCGATGTCGGAAACAAGTACGCAACAAATGGGCAAGGTGTAACTGGACGACGGACAACTGGGCGTCGAGTAAGTTGGGCGGCGACAAACTGGGCGATGTTCAACTCCGCGACGTTTAGCTGGGCGACGGGAAAACTCAGCGACGGTCAACTAGGCGACATAAATATGATATATTTATGTATGTTATGTCAATATTCCGTCCCGCGGCGGTTAAAGAATGAGCTGTATATAAATTTAATGAAACTTATAAGAATGTATGGCAATGGCACGATATACCGCACCACGATTTTAAAAATTCTCTCTAGATACGATATTTGGAAAGTTGAAGGTTTATATAGTAGAAATAAACAAAAAAAATTTGCGGAAAATACATGTTTAACCTTCAAAAACAACCCTTAAAGTGGTAGTGAAACAGGAGTCCCCTATAGACTGTTGGTACTCTTAGGCCACGCCCCACCCCGATTTCTTTTGTGACTTGTAAAAAATTTGCTTAAACGCGACAGATCCAAAAAACGACTAATCCGTAAAAACATCGATCTAGATTTTTCAGGTAAAGTTGGAAAAATTTAATTTAAATTAAAATTTAATATAATACACGTAAAATGAACTATGAACTTCTAAGGTAAAATGCGGCTAATAAGTGTTAAAACTAGGTGAAAATTTCTTTCGTGTAGTTTGAATTTCACTCCGCGGAAAAAGTTATCAGATTGTTGTCGTTATCAAAAGTAACCGGAATATCGCCCAGTTGACCGTCGTCGAGTTTACTGATACGAAAGTTATTTCCATACAGACCCTTTTTTCGCGACGTAATGACTGGACTAAATATAAAAATCTCATATTGAGAAATTAAATTATTATTATTCAGGAGCGTGCACAATGCTCCTAAGTGAGATCGAACCACTATGACCTAAAAACCGAATAACTACGGCCTACAGTTAGGGTCCCATTTCATCTAATTATTTAAATTATTTTTAATACTAATTAATTATTTTTAATGATGATCTATATTACTGGGCATTATATTTGAGCTTTCCTGTTTAGGTCGGATAATCGAAATAGTACATATTCAAATACTTATTACAAAATGTAATATTGATAGTCATATATAATTTTATAAATTTAACTTTTATCTCATCGAGAACAAACAAAACGCTGCTTCCTGCTTTAAGATAATTAATTTCAAATTTTCCAACCACAGTTTTTCTAATATTGAGAAATAGTAAACAATTTTGTGTTGATAATGCGCTCTATTGGACCGGAAGCGTGTTTGTAAATTTGTGGGTTCTTTGGTAATTATTTAGTTACCTATAATTGTTTGGCCACGTTAATATGAATAATTTTCTACAATTTCATGAATAATCCGATTTGTAATTACAGGGTCTCAATTCTATAACACTTTTGCAAATAATTATATTATTTATATAAGTTTGGACCGGAAGTTTGGTCAATAAATTGGTAGATATTATTTTACCTTTGCCTTTTAAGATAATTTTTGTTAAATATATCTGCTTCGATTCCAAGAGGAAAATCATCCACATCTAAACTTGACAAATTAACATCGCTGATAAGTTGATTTGCATATGGAAAAGTGTTTTTAAAAATTACGTTAATTACGTTACTGCAATCAGTCGAATCTAAACTCATAAATTCGTCCAGAACTTCACTTATCAAGATATTAGAATGTTCTGTTTCACCCGATTGGCCATTTGACTCATTTTGAGTATCGTTGATGTAAATAACCGATTTGTGTTTATTGTTATTAATTTTATCGTTCCGGTCATCTTCATAAATTTTATCATCCACACTTTCCCTACACTTTTCGATTTTATCACTTTCGTTATTATTTTCATCTTTATTATTACTACTTCCACTTTTGTTTAGCTCTGCAATGTCCATACCAAAATAGGTAAAATTTTTATTATCAAAAATATCCGCATATTTCTTAACCATCCCTGGTGGTTGCACCAATATAAAATTATTCGATATATTATCACCAGGTACATTATTATCGATATTGTTTAACTCGAGACATAATAAACAGGCACAATTATCGGAACACCGCATTTCGCAATCAAAACTTTAAAACATCACTGGCACACGTTAAAAAAAATGAAAGTAAATGGTAAATCATGATTCCTTCTCAAAAGTGTTAAGACAAATGAAAGAAATACTAATAAAATCATCAAAATGCAGATGAACCACTTCCCATCATTGTTTTAATTTCCTTTTCAAAACCATCTTTAATATTGTTCCAGGGTCACACCTTTACACTCATTGTCAGAACATCTATTTAAATTTTTAATTGTTTGTAAGTTTTCATTTCTTTCGAATCTTCAGAGACAACAACAAAAATTTATCGATTAAAAAACCATCAGAAATTGCACAGATTGATCGATTTTTTCAAAAATGTATTTTTTACAATGAACTTAGGTCAATTTTCACACACTTTCTGTGAAAAAGAAATGCACTTTCTTTCGATGAATTTTTATTAACGTTCTCACATTACAGCTAAATACAAAGAAGCATACAAGACAATAATAAACAATTTACTTTACACCACAATTAGGTATTATTTATTATTAAAATTACTTTCTAGTTTGCTATTTATTTTTAGGTCATTATCAAGTTTGAAGCTTTATGATGTATAATTAAAAGTGTTTTTTTTTTAATTAATCTTGGATTAATTAAAGTTAGTTTACTGTGGCTGGCGGTTAAGCATGGAACGGAAATTCTAGGTTCAAATATCAAACTTGATAGTTTCTTAGTTCAGGCTGTCAATGGAGGGACTTTATAATTGTAATGATACGTCTAATCCAGCACTTTGTTAAGAAAATTTACAATTCAATATTATTCGTAAGTAGGTATTTACATACATTAACAGACTGTACAATGGGCACTTTTTCAACGAAGGACTATCATTTCGATAGTCTTATGTGTTTTGAAGATTAACCTCGCCCCACTTGCCCCTTTGTAAGGAATTTATAAATTAGACTTTTTAAAAGTCACAACTAGGGATTCTAACAACGACATACCACATGCTTCGATCTTATTCGAGATTTGATGATTTGATTCATAACAAAGAAGGAAATCTCTGGTGTGACTAAAATTGATCTAATAATCGATAGATTCGTGATGGGTCATGTAATGAAAAGTGATATTAACGATATCTGTAGTTTATAAAAATAACCAAAAAGTGCTCTAAAACGTCTACATTTTTCTATATTTTCAGCACACTGTACTATGTTAAGCGATTTTCAGGTATTTTATTTATGAAATTTGTAAACGATTTATTACTTCTGAAAAGTCTTCACAATTCAATGATGAAGTCGTATTTCGAATGGCACTGTACATAGTTTAATAGAATATTATAATAAAAAAAACTATTTGTATTGTTAAAAAACCACATTCTTCCCACTCATTGTAGATAAAATAAGTATATTTTTGCACAATATTGTTAGAATAAACTTTAAATTTATTTTAATTTTATTTCTTTTCAGAAGAAAGTAGTTTACATAAATATAAGAGTAATAATAGTTTAGTTTATAGTTTTACAAGTACGCATTCATGATTGGTTTTCAAATATTTTAATGTGTGACAAAAGAATTTTATTTTAAGCCAAAAGGAAAATTATTTTCCAAATAGTCACTACGAGCGCAGAAGAATATAAAATATACGATAAGAATACAAGTCTACGAAATTAGCGACGAAGAAGAAAATGCAGCTCCAGGAAATTGAAATTTGAAAAATTCAGAACAGGACGATGGAAAAGCATCCTTTGGGTCAAATTATTAACATCACGTCATATTATACTTCTTCTTCTTAATATAGGTCTATGACCTGTTCTTTAACTAATTTATTTAATTAGTTCTATGAGCATTTGGTTTTTACATCTTAGGTAGCTTGCTATTTAGGCTTGCCTTTCGATGTGCCTGAATTCTGTTGTTTTATTGATATGATGGCAAATCATTAACTCCGTGGGGATGGCTTTACGTACCCTCCAAAGCACGGAAAACGCTCTAGAAGTTTTAGACTGAACCTGAAGTCGAACCGGGGAGCCATGCATTAGCAGTTGATCTCGCTAACATTTAGGCCATGACCTTGTTATATGTTCTATATTTTTATATTGTTTTACAGGGCATAGAACCAAAATAGAAATGTTTTTGAAATTTGATCTTATTTGTTCGCAAATACTCAGAGAGATTAAATTTACAATATGTAGTATTGGAATTTTTGTATTCCTATTATTACTTTTCGAATAAATGCGCTTCAAGATTTGAAAGATTTACCACAATGCATCGTCAACGTATGCCGTTGTGCGACAAAGTTTTGAGTAGAGTCTTTATTATTGTATGGAAGCCAATTAGTAGAGGTCATGTCAAATTAATACGTAAGTTGTTAGTTTAATAAGTCCTGTTTCTTTGAAGTGCATTTAATAATGGTCAAAATTCAAATATTCCAACTCTATTGCGAAGCGAATGTATCAGACTTTCAAATGCTATTATGTCTTTTAACATCTCCCGTCATTTAATAGTGTATTATGCACCAAGATTGAGAAGTGTACTATTATTGCAGAGGGCCAAGATTCCAGCTTCTCGGTTGAGCTGAGTCTACAAACCACTGGTAACGAATAATTAAGGCCGTGAAAACTAAGGTTTTAAAGATGAAGAAAATGGTGGTCACAAAACTGAACCTTTTAGCTTCAATCCAAGAATCGAGCTAATGTTCGCAGTTCAAAGAGAATTCCACATAGTGAATAATTTAATTTGACGCATGACGTTTTGCTTTTAATTACGTATTAATTGCTACTTTAGTAAGTAATAACCATCTGAAACCTACTATTATGCTTTGTATTCGAATTAATATGTTAATAAAAGTACTTTTCTTGCATTTAATAAGGGAAATTCTGAAATATGAGTTATTTCAAAACAGGAACAAAGAGTGGCACTTTTTATTAATAACCATGGTCAATAATTTCGATTTTTGTATTATTGACCAAACAAATAAAATTCAATTTCTCCGATTAAAAATCGGTTAATAATGGTAGGTTATAAGCTAGGGTGAAGAACAGAAAACAAATGTTATTATTTTATTCCTTAACCAGGCCCGGATTGGACCGACGGGCAACCAAGCAAATGTCCGATGGGCTATTGACTTTCGGGACAGCGCATCGCAGTCCTCAATTGATTTTTTTAAAGATTCAGACCGATTAGTTCAAATATATGCCGTGGTTAATGGTGGTGATCTTAGTCTCTCCGTTTTAAGATTGCAAAGGTGTGGCCCCGTACGGAAAATAAAATATTTACTTTTGTTTTAATTTCATTATTACAGCAGCTAAGCGAGCAAAGCTTCCTTGATGTTAATTCGATCGCAAAAATGGTTTCTGGAAATTTCTCAGCTATTACTTGACCGATTTTTATGACAATTTCGTTCATAATAATTCAACCAATAGGATGTTACAATCTCATCAATTTGAACCAATCATAATCTACTTCCTTTGACAATACAGACCACGGTGCTGTATTGTCGCGGCAATACGACCACCGTGGTCTGTATTGTCAAATTTCCATAGTAACGATGGAAACTACGTGAACGCATACTATAAATTATTTGTTGTCAGAAAAAATTGAAATTTTATTTACGAAATTGTCAAACGAATTCCACACGATACTATAAAATTGTCGGTTAATTTTTAAACCATGGAATCTTCGTGTTTGTCGCCATTTAAAATCACCATTCGTGCTAAAGCACTCATGGTGATTTTAAGGGCGACAAACACTCAGTTCCAGTTTCAAAAATTATTGCCGACAATTTGATAGTCTCTTGTGGTATTATATATGAAAATCGACGAAAATTAAGCAATACCACTGCTGCCAGGTCGTGACGAGTCCTGAATTTTGAAATTCAACTAGGTACATTCATATCAATGCAAAACAGTGTTAAACTGATCGACGGATTAACAGATTTACGGATCAATAAATTACCGGAATAACGGATTTTTTTTCGGCTTCAAATTTATTACAATAACAATCATAAGGGGTCGTCCATAAAAGACGTTCGCAATTTTTTCCGAATTTTCAACCCCCCCCCTGGTACAGTTGGTCACAATATTCGGAACCCCCAGATACGTCCTATGGTCACAAATCAAAAACTCCCCCCTCATTTATCTAAAATCGAACTTGATACGACATTATTTACACGACATTTGCAATTTAAGGAGTTACATTAAGGATAAAAAATGGAATTTTTATGCGGACGTCACATTTTCCAATCCCCCACTAGGCGTAGACGTCCTTCATGGACGACCCCTAATCGACATAATTTATCAATCGACTAGCCAAAAGAATTGCTTAACGGTCGAGTTGTAAACCTATCGGACGCTCCGCTTCAATTCAGGATCTGGGATGGGGGGGGGGGCTTCCTAGTTTCATTTTATGCAATACTAGCAGGTTAAAATATCATACAATCTTTCGTAACACCCTGTTAAATCTTAAACCATTCGCTCATTCGTCCTAACGCACGCTTTAGCATTTAAGATCAGTTCTGTGCTGATTTGTTTTATCATAATAACATAATGTAATATTTTAATTATGTCTGTTTTTAAATATAATTAATTCTAAATACTTAAGTAGTAACAAACAAAACATCTTACTAAAACTTGTGCTGTAAATGCTTTACCGTCCCTATATAGTAATATACTATTCTTTCTTACTGTCGTATATTTCTAGAGCACTTGTTGCTCCACAATATTTGATCTTGTCTTATCTAGTATTATTTGCAGTGTTTTCACACACCCTTTCAATCTATTACTTAAAAAAGTATATTTAAATAATAATTATGGTAAAATACTTAAGGAATCTGCGAGATTTAAACATTTTTGAGGGCATTCAGATACTCCGATCAAGTGTCACAATAATTCAGTATTTTATATATGAAATTTTGGAGCTTTCAATTCTGAAAAGTATTTAATAAATTTATTGAGTTGATTCTAAAATACGTAATACAGATGATGATGGTTATCTACTATCAAGTTTCACCACACAATCACCCGATCAATTCATTAAACCGAACTCATCAGTTTGAATGGGTGATGGATTTATTAAAAAGGGTTCTTTTGATCCGTTTTTAAAATTCTTATTATTGATTAATTTTACAAACAATAAAATTTCAATTGAATTGAATAATATGAACTTTCGACAGCTGTTACTGTCCCTTTTAAATATTGTATAGCATTTTCTTGATAAAACTTGTTAAAATTTGTTTCAAAACGTGAAACCTGAAAATCCTGAAAATGTTACACCTTATTATTTATGTTTTAACAGTTTACTGTCACTTTTGTTACATTCGCATTGGTAAATTGGAAGTAGTCATTGGGTCATTTCCCTATCAAATCAACCAACGTATTTTCATGACCCGCTTAGAATTTACTCAAACTTGGTGTAAATCTAAGTTATATCAAATAAACATACCCGTATTTTTTTGTTGGCCCCTAACGTTGAGGGCTGTTCACGTTGTGGTCTCAAAATAATTCAAATTTACCTTGTAGAGGTTTGATGAATTATTTATACTGGCTGAACCGTACCACTTAGACACGATTTTTTTTAAATGTGGGTATTTTATATGGCTTTTCGTATTATTGTGTAAATAATTAAGCACAAAAAATTGGGGCTTTGACTAAATTTTGATTTTGAGTGGACCGCCCGGAAAAAGGAGTAATTTAAAATTCTCAAAAGAAGTATATTATCTTTATTACACTTTTAGCTACTTACATACCAAATGGGGAAGCTTCTGGTTTAGGAGTGACATAAAAATAAGATCACAGTAATGCAAATCTAAAGCTACCATACCCATCTGAGCATTTTTGCGCGCACGAAAGCCGTGCGGGGCCAGAAAAAGGTGTATGTAATTTTTATTGCACGTATTTATATGATGCACACATTTCGTGCCCACACTTTTTTCTGGCACAATTAACACAAAGGCGTTAATTTGAAAGAATATTGTGTTTTGTTACGATGTTTTATTATTTTTTATATTATAACAATATAGATTTATTTTTACAATGGTTATTATATTATTTATATTACAACCCTTTGTTCTTTAAAATAAATTTGAAAGCACACCTACTGAATGTTTCATAAAGATCTTCAAGTTTAGTTTCAAATACTAAATGATTACAAAATAAAAATAAAGATGATACTACATAAAAATAATTAAAACATTTCTAAACAAAATCTGATATGACAACACATTACTTTCCCATTTACTCGATTCAACGTCATATTCGGGTCATATTATATTAATTGCATTGGTTTATTCCAAAAACTAAATACACTATTAATGCAATCAAAAACTGTAAAAATAATCTCTTTCGATTTTTATAATTTTCATTCTTATATGTTCCACCGGGAAGCAGCACTGCTCTTCAGCAATTTTCAAGCTTCTAAAAAATTATTTTTAAAATGGACGGTTTTTAACCAAAATCTAATCAGTTCTTTAGAGAGTTGCTTCAAACTAGTGACTGAAAGTTCCAACTCAAATGGTACACGCGTTTGTCTGTAATCGTTGTCGAAAAAACACCACACCACAAACACACATCCAGACATTCCAAAAATGGTTTTAAACAATTCGTATGGACTCATTAACCATAAAAAAACGCTAACTCAAATTTTTTTTCACTCGTACAGCGTACCTGTTGTGGTACCATAAAAATCATTAAAAGCGCCGCTAAAAATAGTCTTAATGGTTTCATTTTTAAAAATGTAAGGTAGTTTATCAATATCTATTTAAATTTAATAGTCATATTAATTTATCATGTGACGTCGTTTAGGGTTTTTTAGTCGTTTTAACTGAGGATTGATAAATTAAGATACATTTCGACCCCCCCCCCCCCATCGCGAATTTTTTAATGAATTAGTGTCAATCGATAGAGAATCGTTTGAGCTTCAATTTCTATAATTTGTACCCCAAAGATTTTTAATAAAAACCTTTTCGATTGACTCCAATTTTATTAAAAAATTTAATTTAATTAAAAAATTCGCGAATAATTAACACCAGTACTTGGACTAACAAACTATTTTTATTATTTTATTATTATTGACTAAGATGCGCGTTTTCCTTTTAAAGGTTGAAAATAAAATCTCTCTTAATTGTTACCTGCAACATTAAAATTCTGCGCGCTACAAATGATGGAAATTGAATCTCAAACGATTCTCTATCGATAAACACCAATTTTATAAAAAAAATCGAGATGGGGGGCTGCTGTTTCTACTCCCCCCCCCCAAGTTTTCGCAAATAACTTTGCGGTGCGTCTAGTAGTTACAAACGAATTTTATGGAACCTCATTGAAGCTCAAATAAAGTTCAAATATTTAACACCAATTTTATTAAAAAACCTCGCGATGCGGGGCGTGCCGACGAAATGTACCTGATAAATTGGCCCTTAAGCTGGATTCACACTACATTGTACTGCACGTTTTTTTGCAGTATTAGTGCAGTATTAGTAGGTAGTGGCGCATACATTTTATTGAACAGTTCTATGTAAAATGTATGCGCCACTACCTACTAATACTGCACTAATACTGCAAAAAAACGTGCAGTACAATGTAGTGTGAATCACGCTTTAGTGTAATAAATCACACACAAATTTTTTACTATAAAATATTTCGCAGGCTAAAAGTAACCGGCTAACGCTTTTAACGGCCAAGGCATATATGAAAATTCCACATTTTCCTGGAAGAAAGAAGGTGTGCCGAAAATGCCAACGAAAACTCGCATTTCTAGAAGCTCCTATGGAGTCGGTGCCAGCAAAAGAAGTCCAGATGACTGTTAGAGTTACTGAATCGCCAAACACTTCACATGGCCAAGGAGCTTGCTATGGAGCCGGTGGGACTGTGAAGCGATTTGCATTTCCTGCCAGTCTTTGAAGGCCGTACGAATCACATATTACGACTCCGTATATACCAGCTATTGCATTGGACCAGACAGAGAATTCAAATTATCGACTTCACATATAGTATGTATGTACGTTGTCATAGATCGTGCCGTGCCCGTTACTGATCAGAAAGTTGAAGATAAGTGTCTACATGAGCGGTTCATTCATACACGAACGCCTCCCGGCATATACATAAACTTCATTCTCTAATTCAATTTTTAAATTACATTATACATATAGTAAGTATATACGGTGACCGGACAGGTGACCACATGACAAGTGAACGCACGACAAGTGAACGCATGACATCCGAACACATGACAACTGAACCCACGGACAACTGAACACACGGACAACTGAACACACGGACAACTGAACACACGGACAACTGAACACACGGACAACTGAACCACGGACAACTGAACACAACCTTAATTTTTAAATTTAAATATTTGTTATTTTTTATAATCATGACATAGTAACTTTGAGGTTTACGATTTTATAATTATTATTTAATAAATACTGGCCAAACCTAATCCGAAGTTAAATATTCATATTTTGAAAAAAAAATTCAGTCGTCGAAATATTCGAAGAAAAACTTTTACTTTGATGTCTACTCAACGCCCCACAAAGATGGTCCATTTTAGCTAATTAGGTTCGAAACCGACTTTGCATTGTTCCTCGACAATTTTGCAACGAGATCATTCTACTTTCGTTCATTTTCGCCATCGATTTCACAACAAAGAGGTGCGAATTTCAGATTTTTTCAAAATATTTCAGCTTTGAGGTCATTTTTTTGGGCCGCGGAAGAATAATATTACTAAATTTTATTCGACAAAAATTCTTAAAATTACTCGGCAAATGAGATTTCATCGTTAAAATTTCGATTTTCGAAAAAAAATTTGCAATTTAGTTTCAGAGGTACCCTTCAAAAAATATTTGAAAATTTTGTTTTTCATTTTAAAGCTTTGCGGTGCGAGATACGAAAAAAAGCTATAGAAGTAAAATTGTTTAGGCCCGGGGTCTACTTCCGATGCCGGTGGAAAATTAAAAATCCCTTCGTAAATAAGGACGCTATGGCCGTTTGAAAAATTTTCTAAATTTCGACCTTACAGTCCTTGTGGCGCGACGACTATGAAACAATTTTTAATTTTAAAAACGGTATTGGGTGGCATTTCTCAAGCGCGAATTTTTCGAAATGTACACTTTTTTCGTGCGGCGTCAATTAAGGTGGCAAATTGCAAAAACGCAAATTTTGAAAAATTTCGATTTGAAATCGGAACCATATTTGCATATAAATATTTGTGCGCAATTTTAAGCGAAACGAGTTGGTTTTTCGAAAAATTTTATTGAACACTTTCCGTTTTATTTGGCGAATTTAAGCGGTACGTGAAAAGAGGTGGATCTGCCGCAAAGAGGAGGATCTGCCGTTAGGTTAGTGTTAGTTTTTGATATTTCTTTAGAAAACTAATTAAAAACAATTTAATTCTCCGTGAAAATTTAAATCTGCCGCAAAGAGGTGGATCTGCCGCGAAGAGGTGGATCTGCCGCGAAGAGGTGGATCTGCCGTTAGGTTAGTGTTAGTTTTTGATATTTCTTTAGAAAAGTAATTAAAAAAAAGAAATCTCCGCGTAAAGTTAAATCTGCCGCAAAGAGGTGGATCTACCGCTCCCTCGAACTTTTTTCCAAGTTGAACGGAAAAAGTGAGAATGGACTCAAAATAATAATAATTACCCCGAAAAGCTAGATCCATTACGATTGTGTTCAGTTGTCCGTGGGTTCAGTTTTGTAGTTTCTGATTAGGATTTGGCCAGTATTTATAAAATAATAATTATAAATTCATGATTATAAAAATAAATAACAAATATTTAAATTTAAAAATTAAGATTGTGTTCAGTTGTCCGTGTGTTCAGTTGTCCGTGTGTTCAGTTGTCTGTGTGTTCAGTTGTCCGTGTGTTCAGTTGTCCGTGTGTTCAGTTGTCCGTGTGTTCAGTTGTCCGTGTGTTCAGTTGTCATGTGTTCGGATGTCGTGCGTTCACTTGTCGTGCGTTCGCTTGTCATGTGGTCACCTGTCATATAACCGTATATACACAGTGACTGTAAAAAGTATTCGTCATCCAACATATTTTGAATTAAAAACTATACAACTTTTCTAAATTATAGGTATATGTCATTTCGCTTAAAATATAAAATAAGAAAATAACATACTCATAATATACACGTGTAAAAAGTATTCGACATCATAATTATTATAATTTGAGCCAAAAAGTAGCGACTGCTGATAATTAAAAGTTTGCTATTTTGGATGAAATTTATGAAAGGGAGCGAAAAATTGTTATCAATTTAGTACATAATAAATTAACATCAACCATAGAAATTTCGAAAATAATTAATAGACCGCGTGTCAGTGCAAACAATTGTGGAAAAGTATTCTCTCACAAAAAAAGTTAAAATAAGCTGTCTAGAGCAGCTTAAGGTCCTTCGCAAAAGTTAATTCGACAGTGATAATTATTCAATTATTATTAGAAACAAAAAATCCTAAATGTAGTGCCGTGAAAGTGTCAAAATTTAATATTTTTAATTCAGATAGCAGGTCGTTAGTGTGGAAAAGAAAAAAATGTAAAGCTAAATAAAGAAAATGTACATAATATATCCTGTTATTAGGCTAGGGAGAATCACTATTTGTGATGAAACACTCTGGAACAACGAAAAGAAATAGAGTCAAAAATACAGAAGGGTGTATAGGTAGGTATAATTAATAATTGAATATGGTGAGTTTAACCCTTTCCGCCCCAGTGATGCCAATTGGCATCAGCACATTTTAGACTTAGATATTTTTTTCATCTGACTTTTGGTTTTTGAGATATTAATTGCTGGAAGTTTTAAAATGAACACCCGGTATAAATATGAACTTTATAATATAGTATTTATATTTCTCAGATTTCCAATTGTAAAACAATAGTAAATATATTAAATAGCTAATGGTTTGACTCCTTGAAATCCCAGTGATGCCAATTGGCATCATGTGAATGAATTATAATGTAAATGTGAATTATAAGAGTGCCTCTGGTGTGGTAAATTTCCATTTTATCGATGGTACAATGTTCTATAAATGTATGTTAACATTTTAGGCCAAAATTTATTTATTTAATGCTAAATAAATAAATTGATAATTTATTAAATGATAAAAACAAAAAAATTGCATATAAAAAATATTAAATTACAGTTAGAATTTTAAATGTGACACTAAAAGTGGGATTTGTTTTATTTCGTTTTATTTGAAAGGATGCAAATTGAATCATACGACGCATATCAAATTTTCCATCCATATTTTTGCCGGGATTCAAATCGGGGCTCGAATCTAGTGTATTTTATTCCAAATAATCATCCAAAGCATAACGCTTGTATATCGGAATCTGGATCCTTTATAGCACTCTAAAATATTTGAAACTTTATGCTCAAAATTCAGACATTAATCCTATTGAAATTAGAATTAAAATGATTCAAAAACTGTTCTTAAGAAGAATAGGATAAAATCCCGTCTTCGGTGACACGAAATTTAATAGAATCTATGCCGATATATTTTGCGCTCACTGTATATTATATAACAGCACTAAGAGCCTAGCAGGCTCATGCTTTGGATTATCATTAGGTTCCATCTTTTCCTGTCTTGGGTTATGTTCTCCCACTCTTGTTTTCCCATCTGGTACAGATCTTTACACACTTCGTTCCTAATTTATGTCCAACCCATCTCAACCTTTGTGCCTTGACTTTACCGATCATATTCGGTTCACCGTACATCTGGTAAAATCTCCCGATTGCTCCTTGTAATCCATTGTTCCCCACTATCACTAGAACTGCCTCCACATATCTTTCTCAAAACCCTTCGTTCCCAAATTTCCAGCACCGTATGCTCAAGAACTCTCATTTAATTGTTTGGATAAAAGTTTATTAATTTTTATACCAAAAATGAATCAATATAAATATAGAAATAAAGAAATTGACTAGAAGAAATTTCCTTAAAATATCAAATTTTTTAAATTTTTTTGTGTTAATAAATTTTAATCATTTTAGGACTTTCATTACTACGATTATTCATTTTTATGGTACTCCTAAACAGGAAGCTTCCCTACCCTGAAATTTGGTATGCAGGCAGTTAAAAGTGTGATAAAAATAATATATTTTTTTGAGAATTTTCAATTGCCTTGTAGCGGTCCTAGAATTAGTTCACGATAAATAGAAGTTCCGCGCTACATAAACTAATCGCCTCAGCAGCGCAGTTGTTTAAGCGCACGTATTCACAGCTAATACGTCTGGGTTCGAATCCAAGTTGAGGAACATATTTTTCAGCATTTTCAAAATCAAAATTTCGTCTGGGCCCCCATTTTTTGACCTTAATTATTTACGCAATGATATTCACCGAAAAAGAATATTCAATACATACATTTACAAAATCATGTCTCTAAGTCGTACAAATTAGCAGAGACGTAGCAAGGGTGAGGCGACTGAGGCATTTGCCTCAGGCGCCATCGCAATGGAGGCGATAAGCCTAGACAAAACCCAATAAATAATAGTTTAAAATTTTCAAAAAGATAAGAATCTTTTGGGGGCTGCGGATATATTCAAATTTGACCACGATTTTATTTGAAACATCGCCTAAAATTCCCTATCGGCCTTTTCCAGGAGTGGGGATTTTAATCCTTTATAGTAGTTTTTCGTCTATATCTTGCTTACTTTCATTTTTAGTGAAAATTATCATCAAATCAAAATTGAATAGTACAAAATTCTCTATAAAACCTTCTATAAACTTTTACTATTATAAAACTATAAATCCAGAAAAAACAATTGAATAAGGTTTAGAATAATTCTTAATCTGAATAAAACTTTCGTACTATTTTACTTATCCAGGGGAACATCAAGGAAAACGAAGCGTAGGTAGAAGACGAATATCCTGGCTCAAGAATCTGCATACTTGGTTTAATACAACTACAATCGGCTTATTTAGATCAGCAGTCGATAAGGTTAAAATAGCAATCATGATCGCCAACATCCGGAACGGATAGGCACTCTAAGAAGAAGAAGAAAAACTATTTAAACTTCACCATCGATGGTGAACAAAACGAAACAAGGTTTCAGGATTTACTTTACATCTAAAGTAAATCCTGAAACCCTGTTTTGTAAGGAATTTTCTCCTCTTCAATTTTGGTCCAATGATAAGACAGGGGATTTTAGGAAAGCTGATTCCATCCCCCGCGTTGTTCTTCATTTCCCTTTAACTGACTGGGTAATCGCTAAAAATATCACGTTATGATCGCGACAGTTATTCAAATATATTTAAATTGAAAAGAAAAATTCCTACCGATAAAAATAATCTCCATATTCAGGGAGGGGGGGTATGCGTTACGTTACCATGGAAACGGTGATTCTGACATACTATGCGTATTTTATATAAGATCTTCAGAAGTTCCCAATGATAATCGATATTACATGACCGGGGGGTCTGGGAGGTATGGAATACCCCCCAGGTACACTTGCCATTATTCAGAACCATCAAAATTATTTGCAATTATTTTCGTTTGTAATCCGGTTGGGGGGTGGCAGCAGGTGATATTTTTCATAACTATCTCAGTACCGTTCTTCTGAATACCGAGGGACGTAAAAGTGAAAATTTTTCTTTCGCAATAAATTAAGTGTACCTGGGAGTATTCCATACCCCCCAGACCCCCGGTCCCAGCAGCTTAAATGAGTTCCTGATAAGCATCCATTTGTTTTCATTACTCTAAGCCGGCACCGTAGCAAGGGTGATCGCAATGGGGGCGCTAAACCTCTACAAAACCCAATAAATAACAGTTTAAAATTTTCAAAATGATAAGAATCTTTTGGGAGGGGGGGCGCATATATTCAAATTTGCCTCAGGCGCCAGAAGAGCTTGCTACGGCGCTGCAAATCAGTCAGTATAAATAATTTATCAAAGCACTACAAGACAAATTCTAATTATTTCGCAGGGCTGTACAACGTGAATGTCGCACTTTAGGGGCAAACAAAAACATACGGGTATGTTTATTTGATATAACTAAGAAATACACCAAATTTGAGCAAAATCGCAAAAGTTCTTGAAAATAATTGCAAAAAAATTGGTTAATTTGATAAGGAATGACCCTATTGTGTAAAGTAAAAATCGAATTATATTGTTTTTCAAAAATAGAAAAAACATCAGAACTCAGAGCTGTTATTATTAGATATTTGAAAGACGAATATGCTAGAAAGAGGGACCTCCAAATGTTCCGTTCCCATTCACAAAAAACGTCAATAAATAATTAAGAAAAAGCAGAGGTCTAACCATCCAAAATATTATTGGAGGAATTTTGTTTTCATACATATAATACAAAAACAAAACAAAACAATATTTGCTGATTCCTGATCAAAAGCGAACTCAATAACTCTGCCCTGCTAAGACAAGAGGTCCTATCTACAAATTAAGAGTTTAGAGATAATTAGGACAAATGGGACATTTTGATTTAGCACTAATGGATATTTTGCACATAGAACAATAATTTTAGGCGTATATTTATATGTTAGAGTTAAGAGAGGACATTCTAACTTAGTACAACGATGGAAAACATGTCAAGTATTACATATACGCCATAAAGTGAAAAATACAAAATTTGCAGATAGGACCTCTTGTCTTAGCAGAGCAGAACTGTAAAGCCATGTCATTGATAAAATACAGAGAAAAACCAAAAAAAGTCTTGTTAGATATCTTGATGGTGACCGGACAGGTGACCACATGACAAGTGAACGCACGACATCCGAACACATGACAACTGACCCCACGGACAACTGAACACACGGACAACTGAACACACTGACAACTGAACACAATCTTAATTTTTAAATTTAAATATTTGTTATTTATTTTTATAATAATGAAATAGTAAATTTGAGGTTTACGATTTTACAATTATTGTTTTACATGCTAATTAAAAATAGCCAATAGTTTTTCAATTCTTTTTTTCAAATGATTATTTTCAAAATGACACCCCACAAGGATGGTCGTTTTTAGCTAATAAGGTTTGAAACCGACTTTGCATTGTTCCTCGACAATTTTGCAACGAGATCTCTCAACTTTCGTTCATTTTCGCCATCGATGTCACAACAAAGAGATGCGAATTTCAGATTTTTTTACAAAATTTCAAATTTTAGGTCATTTTTTTGGGTCGCGGAAGAATAATATTACTAAATGTTTTTCGACAAAAATTCTTAGAATTACTCGGCAAATGAGATTTCGTCGTTAAAATTTCGATTTTCGAAAAAAAAATTTTTCAATTTAACCGCAAGTTTTGTTATATTTGTGTTGTAATTTGCAATTTATTGCCCGAACGCCCTACTATATTTTCCTGGTTTCCAGATCATAGTTCCAGATCAAAATATCTAACAAGACTTTTTTGGCTTTTTTGCCAAACTTTACAGTTATGGCTTTACAGTTATTACAACCATGGCTTTACAGTTATTGAGTTCGCTTTTGATCAGGAATCAGCAAATATTGTTTTGTTTTGTTTTTGTATTATATGTATGAAAACAAAATTCCTCCAATAATATTTTGGATGGTTAGACCTCTGCTTTTTCTTAATTATTTATTGACATTTTTTGTGAATGGGAACGGAACATTTGGAGGTCCCTCTTTCTATAGCATATTCGTCTTTCAAATATCTAATAATAACAGCTCTGAGTTCTGATGTTTTTTCTATTTTTGAAAAACAATATAATTCGATTTTTACTTTACACAATAGGGTCATTCCTTATCAAATTAACCAATTTTTTTGCAATTATTTTCAAGACCTTTTACGATTTTGCTCAAGTTTGGTGTATTTCTTAGTTATATCAAATAAACGATTCTATGACAGGTGACCACATGACAAGTGAACGCACGACAAGGGAACGCACGACGTCCGAACACATGACAACTGACCCCACGGACAACTGAACACACGGACAATTGAACACACGGACAACTGAACACACTGACAACTGAACACAATCTTAATTTTTAAATTTAAATATTTGTTATTTATTTTTATAATAATGAAATAGTAAATTTGAGGTTTACGATTTTACAATTATTGTTTTACATGCTAATTAAAAATAGCCAATAGTTTTTCAATTCTTTTTTTCAAATGATTATTTTCAAAATGACACCCCACAAGGATGGTCGTTTTTAGCTAATAAGGTTTGAAACCGACTTTGCATTGTTCCTCGACAATTTTGCAACGAGATCTCTCAACTTTCGTTCATTTTCGCCATCGATGTCACAACAAAGAGATGCGAATTTCAGATTTTTTCACAAAATGTCAAATTTTAGGTCATTTTTTTGGGTCGCGGAAGAATAATATTACTAAATGTTTTTCGACAAAAATTCTTAGAATTACTCGGCAAATGAGATTTCGTCGAAGAAAAAATTTTGCAATTTAATGTTCAATTCAAAAGAAATTTTTGTTTTTCATTTTACAGCTTTGCGGTGCGAGATACGAAAAACAGCTATAGAGGTACAATTGTTTAGGCTCGGGGTCTACTTGCGATGCCGGTGGAAAATTAAAAATCCCTTCGTAAATAAGGACGCTATGGCCGTTTGAAAAATTTTCTAAATTTCGACCTTAAAGTCGTTGTGGCGCGACGACTATGAAACAATTTTTAATTTTAAAAACGGTATTGGGTGGCATTTCTCGAGCGCGAATTTTTAGAAATGTATACTTTTTTTCGTGGGGCGTCAATTAAGGTGGCAAATTGCAAAAACGCAAATTTTGAAAAATTTCGATTTAAAATCGGACCGTTTTATATATAAATATTTGCGCGCAATTTTAAACGAAACGAGTTGGTTTTTCGAAAAATTTTATTGAACACTTTCCGTTTTATTTGGCGAATTTAAGCGGTACGTGAAAAAAAATTTCAATGCCGAAAGAATTGTTGGATTAATGTTAAATTTTTAACGGGGATGCTTTATACTTACAACAAAGTATTGGGATAACTTTTGAAAATTTTACATCGCATCCCGCAATACTTTTTAGCCGTCGAGTTTGTGATTTTGTACAGTTTTGGAAGAGCTTTCTACATTTTGCAAAATTTTTGCACAAAGGATTCCAAATTTTTTACATCGGTTATTTACGAAAATGCTCACTGAAGACGCTTATTCCGTTAAAATAGCAATTTTCGAAAATAAAAACTTCCGATTTAGTTTCCAAGAGTTAAACATCCCGGTGGGGTCTATGGATCATCTACAGGGATGTTTTAGCTGTTGTAGGTAATGGGGTAAACTTCCAATTGGGGAAAAGGGGCCAAGCCCCCTGGCGAGGCGCGAAGCGCCAAGTTTACATGTAACATCAGTTAACGTGATAAATTGCAAATAATGAAAATTTGTAGAAATTAAATTCGAGATCTAGTTGATTATGCATATAAATATTGACTAAAAACAATGAAATCTCCGCGAAAAGTTAAATCTGCCACAAAGAAGTGGATCTGCCGCGAAGAGGTGGATCTGCCGTTAGGTTAGTGTTAGTTTTTGATATTTCTTTAGAAAACTTATTAAAAACAAACAAATCTCCGCGTGAAGTTAAATCTGCCGCAAGGAGGTAGATCTGCCGGGAAGTGGTGGATCTGCCGCGAAGAGGTGGATCTGCCATTAGGTTAGTGTTAGTTTTTGATATTTCTTTAGAAAAACAATTTATTAAAAACAAACAAATCTCCGCGTAAAGTTAAATCTGCCTCAAAGAGGTGGATCTACCGCTCCCTCGAACTTTTTTCCAAGTTAAACGCAAAAAGTGAGAATGGACTCAAAAATAATAATAATTACCCCAAAAAGCTAGATCCATTACGATTGTGTTCAGTTGTCAATAATTATAAAATCGTAAACCTCAAAGTTACTATTTCATGATTATAAAAATAAATAACAAATAATATTTAATTTTAAAAATTAAGATTGTGTTCAGTTGTCAGTGTGTTCAGTTGTCCGTGTGTTCAATTGTCCGTGTGTTCAGTTGTCCGTGGGGTCAGTTGTCATGTGTTCGGATGTCGTGCGTTCCCTTGTCGTGCGTTC
Organism: Podabrus alpinus; assembly: GCA_932274525.1. Taxonomy (NCBI): domain Eukaryota; kingdom Metazoa; phylum Arthropoda; class Insecta; order Coleoptera; family Cantharidae; genus Podabrus; species Podabrus alpinus. Next base: position 56,222,194 of record OW026457.1, on the reverse strand, counting down.
ACTTGTCATGTGGTCACCTGTCATAGAATCGTTTATTTGATATAACTAAGAAATACACCAAACTTGAGCAAAATCGTAAAAGGTCTTGAAAATAATTGCAAAAAAATTGGTTAATTTGATAAGGAATGACCCTATTGTGTAAAGTAAAAATCGAATTATATTGTTTTTCAAAAATAGAAAAAACATCAGAACTCAGAGCTGTTATTATTAGATATTTGAAAGACGAATATGCTATAGAAAGAGGGACCTCCAAATGTTCCGTTCCCATTCACAAAAAATGTCAATAAATAATTAAGAAAAAGCAGAGGTCTAACCATCCAAAATATTATTGGAGGAATTTTGTTTTCATACATATAATACAAAAACAAAACAAAACAATATTTGCTGATTCCTGATCAAAAGCGAACTCAATAACTGTAAAGCCATGTCATTGATAAAATACAGAGAAGACCCAAAAAAAGTCTTGTTAGATATTTTGATCTGGAACTATGATCTGGAAACCAGGAAAACATAGTAGGGCGTTCGGGCAATAAATTGCAATTTACAACACAAATATAACAAAACTTGCGGTGAACTGTCAAAACATGTCAATAAATAATGTGTCAAATTTTCAACGCCTACTTCCTTTTTAATTTGTTTAATACTTAGAGCATGAGGAGTCGCATTCGTATTTTACCAATAATGAAATATGAAACTATGTAAATTTTTTATGAAAACGTAGAAAGGCGACTTGGTTACGTAGGGGAAGGTGGGGCGGAATGGGGGTCGGGGCGGAACGGGGGATCAGGTTTATTTGCTGATAGTAGCACTGCAGTTCGCTGAAACTCTCTATACACCTTCATTATGCATCTGTGCAGTGATAAGAACGGTCTTTGTGAATTACCAAGTGTTTCTCCTTTGTTAATTAAACACCTCCCTGAAATCTGTATAAAACTACAACTTTATGAATATTTGAAAACAAGGTAAGATATATTTCACATTACTTTTCGTTATTCCAATTTAGTCTACCGAATTAAGCGTTGTTTAAAGTGTCTTTTCACGTGTTAACATGTCTTGGAGAAGTAACATGGCTGTCGCTAACCTTGCGATGTTTGGTTTACCAACATTTGGGGCACAACGGGGCAGGGCACAACGGGGTCCTACCCCGTTCCGCCCCGACCATACTTTTATTTTTCACCGATCTGCTAATTTGCAGTTAACAATAGCTAGCCCTATTTTTACCAGCTTTCCGAGGTTTTCGCCTGAACATATACTTCCCATACCCAGAGTAAAGCCGGGACAAAAGCGAGTGACGAGGAAACGAGGCAAAACGGCAATCCTGACAGCTTCCCCTTATAAGACTGAACTCGAAGAAGCGGCTAATAATGCTAAGAAGATCAAGGAAGCCAAAGAAAATAGACTTAAGAAAAAACTGTTCACCGGTAACGAAAAAAGGAAGGAGAATACCCAGAAAACTGTTAACAAAATAGAAAAGAAAAAACACAGAAAATTGTTAACAAAATAGGAAAGAAAAAAACACAGAAAATTGTTAACAAAAAACCACGGAAACAAAGCGTGGAATCAGATGAAGAAGACGATGCGACCTGTTTATATTGCAACGACTTATATTCAAAATCGAATGAAGGCTGGATATCATGCATACAGTGTAAAAAATGGGCCCATAATTCCTGTGCCGGCTTTGATACTGACGATGATGAATCACAACTCATCTGTGAACTTTGCCAGCCATAAAACATGATTTTGTTTCACCTTTTAATGAATACCCCGTTCTGCCCCATGCATGGAGGCAGAACGGGATATAACCTTTTTTTTCAAACGTTTAAAATAAAGTTGAAATTACAAATTTCTTCCTCAGCTAATTGATGAAAATAACTTCTTTTTGGGTATGAGGGAATGCAATCAAACAACTACTACCGTTAAGCCAACGTTTCGATCAATTTATTCGATCATCATCAGGGCTACCGTTTATCCGTTTACCGTTTACACCGTTTATCATGTCATTGTCGTTTTGCATTTGGGTTAAACTGTTGTATTGCATTTTTGCAACGTTTTTAAAAGTTATTGACTACCATTGTTTTATAGATATTTTAAATTGTTATACTGTTATACACGGTAAATTGTCTGATGCTTTTGTTACAATGTTGTTTATCATGCTACCGAATGACGAAGATCGTGTTTACAAGTTGATCACTTCGTCCTGTTTTATCCCCGATGTCCGCGTGCTTGCATTGTCAAACCTTGTCCATCACTTACTGTTTTGGTATGTAGTAACCGTGCCATTGTGCCTTATGTGTTTAAGTAGCACCTTTGTATTATTTTTTCTAGCCCTGATGATGATCGAATAAATTGATCGAAACGTTGGCTTAACGGTAGTAGTTGTTTGATTGCATTCCCTCATACCCAAAAAGAAGTTATTTTCATCGTTTAAAATAAATACAAGTATTTTCATTATTTTAATTTTGAACATCGGAGATGTTAAACGAAATGTTAAATAAATGTATTCACACTATAATAGATTTTTACCTCTTTATTGGCGATTTACATTACCGTTGGTGGCGCCACCAGCAACAACAACATGGCTGTGTTTATACGTATATTTAAAAATTCAAAGCCTTGGTCTGGTGAAAATTTGCATGCATTTCAGTATGGTGTTAAATTTATTGCAACATGTTTTGTTAATTCGTTGATTTTGTTATGTTTTGAGCCTGAAGAACGAAGTTTTATTTTCATTTAATACGTCATTTACTAATTTGAAATTCTCTCGCATGGTGGCGTTTGCTTAATGTAAATTGCGAATTTACACCTTCAAATACTGTCCCAACCACATCGACCCCCGTTCTGCCCCACCTTCCCCTAAATACAAGAAAAAATTCAAAAAAAACAAATTCCAGGTGATTTCAAAGATATTCCAAGTGGTATCAATTCCTTAATTCTTGGACCACAAGCGAGTGATTTATAACGATTACGAATATCCGTATTTTTATTACAATATTATAAACTTGTAATTTCCTTTTGTCTTCGTTCTTCAAATCATTTGGAATATTAGTCGACGTATTGTTTATTATCGCATTTAAAGATTTTACGAGCAGCATAAAAAATTATAATTTAAAAATATTTTGCATTTTGATGCGCTCCATTTAAATTTGCAATTTAAAGTAACGGTTATTTATAATTGTTTAGAATTTAATAAGCATGTAACATCCTAATAAATTTGGCTTTGTCGATTAATATTATTAAAACACGCCTTAAGAATAAAAATTCTAAAGACAAAAAACGCGTTTTAATAATTTTATGTATTGTAAAAAAGCAAAATTGTACCTGCGGGGTTTCGGTCTCAAAATTTCGTGATTTGCATCGGTAATACATAGCGGATTAAGGGGTCCAGAAAGATGATCAACCCCTGTCCATTGTTGTTCGGGAGATTCGGACGTTGTCCCACCGAGTGGCTCCCAACCTGAAGGGGTCGAGCCATTTTGGTGGGCCATGTTAATAGTTACGTTGTGCGTACAGCATTCCAATGGTCTTTAATCCCTTCGGGCTCATTCCTCACCTGTTTGGGCCACTACATTCCATTATAATTTCTTAACAAAACTTTTCCGATATTTTCGTAATTTTTCTCACAACTTCGACACTTTTACATGGTCATTGGACGATGCACTAACACTACCGTTATATTAAAAAAAACTCAAAAATAAAAGTTCATATTTTCATTGAAAAATCGTAAAAAATACCTATTAGAAGTAACAGCACGCTTACGCACGCACTTGTTGATTGTTGTATAGTAAACATACCATTATCATGGGTGTCGGAGCCAAATCTTAAAATAACGCAACTTATTCGAAATTCACTTTTAAAATTTATATACAAAATTACGAAATCGTCTTTTGGACCATAATTTTAATTGTTCGAACCGAAGCTCCGTCAAAACTAACCGTAAGGTGCGAAAGAATTATAATTTGTGATGGTGCACGCCAATGAAGTTTTTAAACAAAACAGGTTTTCATTGCCGAATTAAAATGTGCTAATCGGAAAAGTAGGCATCAAAAGGGCAAGTCAACGTAATCTAATTTGGTAACTACATTTTATACTAATTAGCATTTTCAAGTTAATTCAATTTGAACCGATATTTTTCGATCGCATTAAAAATGTAAATGAACTCGATTATTAAATTTAAAAAATTCGCGATTTGGTGATATTCGATTGGCGCGGTTGGTACGTTACCGAAAGTGACAGATGTACACGTCAGGCTGTTCGCCGAAAATTATTGATAAAAATATTAGAAAAATGAAATAATTGATTACTAAATACGAAGATTAGACGTTGGACACAATTTTTAAGCTGTTAAAAAAATGGGTGCGTTTCTTACTTTCCGTTTTTCATTTATTTACTAATTTAGGTTATGTTTTAGGTGGTTTGTTCAGTTATTTTAAGGGGCTCTTTGGGTCTCGCGAAATGCGAATATTGATTTTGGGTCTAGATGGTGCTGGTAAAACTACAATACTGTATAGATTGCAAGTGGGTGAAGTAGTCACCACGATACCTACTATTGGTTTTAATGTTGAGCAAGTACAGTACAAAAATTTGAAGTTTCAAGTTTGGGATTTGGGTGGACAAACTAGTATAAGGTAAATTTACTATTTTTAAAAGAGTAACCAAGATTAAAGTCTCGACATGTCTACAGTTACATTAAAAAAAATCTAGTCCAACTGTACAAGGTGAATCAATAATGTCAACTTCTTCGATAGGCCCTTGACAGTTCAAATAATGTGAAAATATTTTAAATCACAAGTTTTGTATTTGCTTGACATGCATAACCTAAAATTAGTTTTAACTATTAGTGGAGTACAATATAATTTTATTTTAAATAAACCTCGATGTCGTAGTGCACCTGACTGTTGAGATGCTGGTACCAAGTTCTATTTATTCCTGATAAAACAATGTAGCAAGGCTAATACTGCAAACTACGGCGGCACAATCTTTAAAAACCTGCTATGGGCAGTCATGCATTCTAAATTCCAAACCCTTTTCTAACATTTAATTGTTAACATTCATACTGTAGGTCCTCGATGACCTTTGATTATAGAGTAATACTATCTAATCTCTATCAAAGCCCGTAATGAACCTCAGCCCTGAGGATGGAACATGGCAGTGGAGTAGGCTTATGTCCAACACAGGAAAGAAAAGTCTTGTTAGCATTGGTTTTTCATATACAATTTTTATTCTGCTGTCTTCCTATCGCAGATTCTACTCTGATCTACCAATGATGCGCATGAACAAATTAACTAGATTCAAAATGTGAAATCCAATCTAACAATTGGGAGCTGGGCAAAATATCATCAAATCTAATAATAGCCTAATGGTCCAGGCAAGGAAGGTTTTTAGTTTGCAAAAAATCCGGGCAAGCTGAATTTTGGCAGAGATGTACATTGGAGTGTTCTAATGAACCCCCCAAAAGTCCCATAAAATCCTACGCCAGCGTCCCCCACAATCGGAGGTTTTAGCTCCCCCAACTCGATTTTTTGCCGATAACTTGCTTATTTATGCTTGTATGAAAAATTATGATCAGACCATAATTGAAGAGCATAAAATTCTCTATAAAATAGTTTTTTTTACATATTTTTCCAATGCACACTAATACTTAAATTATTGACCGAAAACACGACCCACCCTTAAAATGGCACAATATTGATTTGTTGCAGGGAGAGAAATGTTTTCGGGCACGGGAAATGCTTTTAATAATAAATTAATTGAAATTGTGGCCAAGGTTCGAAATTGAAGCGAAAAATAGGTTTTTTCAAAATTTGCCCAAGTTATAGTATCAGGTCCGGGCAAGCTGAAATTTGGCAAAGATGTATATTGAAGTGTTCTAATAAACCCTCAAAATGTCTCATAAAAATCCCAAGCCGGCGTTCCCTCAAATGAGGATTTTAGCACCCTAAGTGCGGTGTTTCGCCTATAGCTCACGAATTTTTACTTTTACGAAAAATTACCATTAAGCAAAGTTGAAGAACACAAAATAATCTATAACTTGTGGCGCTACAATACATACCGTAATAGGCAAATTAAACATTGTTTAATGGTAATTTTTCGTAAAAGTAAAAATACGTGAGCTATAGGCGAAAACCGCAGCTAGGGGACTAAAATCCTCATTTGGGGGAACGCCGGCTTGGGATTTTTATGAGACATTTTGGGGGTTTATCAGAACACTTCAATATACATCTTTGCCAAATTTCAGCTTGCCCGGACCTTCTGTAAGCTCAAACCAAAATTTCGGTTTCGTTACTTGGAAGATACTATAACTTAGCCAAATTTTGAAAAAATCTATTTTTCTCTTCATTTTCCAACCTTGGCCACAATTTCAATTAATTTATAATTAAAAGCATTTCCCGTGCCCGAAAACATTTCTCTCCCTGCAACGAATCAATATTGTGCCATTTTAAGGGTGGGTCGTGTTTTCGGTCAATAATTTAAGTATTAGTGTGCCATGGAAAAATATGAAAAAAAATTATTTGATAGAGAATTTTATGCTCTTCAATTATGGTGTGATCATAATTTTTCATACAGGCATAAATAAGAGAGTTATCGGCAAAAACTCGCGTTGAGGGAGCTATAACCACAGATTGTGGGGGACGCCGGCGTAGGATTTTATGGGACTTTTGGGAGGTTCATTAGAACACTCCAATGTACATCTCTGCCAAAATTTAGCTTGCCCGGATTTTTTGCAAGCTTGAGCCAATTTTTCGGCTTCGTTGCCTGGACTATAAGTGTATCTGTCCATTGCCCATTCCATTTTTGTTTTTACACAAACGAACGGCACACAAAAAACTCATGTTTTTATTCAACGCACTTCTGATTAGTCGTTTGTTTTTTGCCAACCTAAATATTATAGTAATAGCCTAATGTCCAATTTCACGAACTTTGATTAACATTAACCAGTATTAAAAACTATAACGATAGTAACAATAATTAAAAAGCATTCCATTTGATCAGAGATTCGTTAAATATATTTTATTCATTGATTAAATCCTTAATTAACGTTGGTGAAATTGGCCATAAGTGTTTTTGTCTACAGCCCTCTGCTTGATCAATTGTTTTTGTGCCAACCTAACCATTTTACGTAACGCACTTCTGATTGGTCAATTATATCATTAAAGATGGATGCAAAGTACAATTATTGAGAGAAGACATTGAGAGCCGGTTCCACCACCTCTGATTAAATCGTTGGTTAACTAATCACGATTAATGATTAACCGTGAAGTTCAGAATTTAACCGACATTAATTTCAAAGCCTTCCACCAAGCGCTTAGTATCTATGATTAGTTGACTGCTTTTATTTCTTGTATACTCGGGTATAAACTTGCAAAAGCTGCTCTGATTGGTTGATATGCAGTTACATTAAACTTGTACTAATGGTAATTGGTAGTAGTAGTCCAGTCAAATTACGGCTCAAAATGGGTTTATCAAACATAAAATTATGTAGTTTGGAGATTATTAGGGATCGATAGGGGGGTGGATTCTGAACATAAATTCCAATTTGAGGGGTTCTCCGAAGGTCAGCTGTACCTCATTTCGCTAAAAACGCGTTTAATTCGATATCTCAAGAACGGTTAGTGTTAGGCAAAAAATTGTAGAGACCTTTTCTCTTCTAAATTAAATTTACTAACTTTTTTTTTAACATCAATATTTTTCAACTTATTACTTCCGAAAGGCACAAATTTTACATTCTATTTTTTATCAATAAATGTGTGGAACAGTTTTAATTGTTCATTTGCTTCTTTTTCTAATCCTTATTCACATTATTATCCCATTGAATGCAATAAAAAATACCCAAATTGAAGAAGTACAATATTTAAATGATATTCAAATGATTACAATATTTAATATTTAAATGAAGTACAATATTTAAATGGTTTAATCGATTCACCTTTTTATACAGGTAAGTTGGTTAATAAATGATCATGGAATACTTTAATATTTCTTTCAAGTACTGAATACCCACTGATGTCGATGATATTGTGACAATGGCGCGGATTTCGCTCGGTAAAGTAAGGTATAACTCCGAAGGTATTGGTAGTAGAGAAAAAAGTTTTAGATAAAAAAGTTAGTAAATTTAATTTAGAAGAGAAAAGGTCTCTACAATTTTTTGCCTAACACTAACCGTTCTCGAGATATCGAATTAAACGCGTTTTTAGCGAAATGAGGTAGACTGCGTGCAAAAGCTCAAAAGTTATACAATGCGCGAAGGGCGAAATACATACATATAAATGTTACGTGAAAACATTAGCTTGGCGCGAAAATTTAAAAAATGTGAATAAAAAAAGACGTAATTACTCGTTCTTGAAAATTAATATGAAAAAAATATCACTATAGTCTATCTGGTTTTGGATTGCAGTAGAGGTCGCCTTGAACGGCAAGTCACATTTACACTGGGAAACGTCAAATAATTAAAGTGTATGAGTGACAAAAACCAAATGTCACTTATTTGATACTTGAAATAATCAAGTTAAAAGTATTTTTTTATCAAATAGCAATTTATCTTGTACAAATTATTTAAATTTTCCAGAAACTTTTAAGCCCGTCTTACATCAGGACATTTCTGGCGTCATTTCTTGCGCCATTTCTGCGCAGAGACGAGTTCATAGTATTTGCGCGTGCGTATACCGTTGTGCGCAGAAATGGCCCAAGAAATGACGCCAGAAATGTCCTGATGTAAGACGGGCTTTAGAAAAAAATATTCGTGAGTCATCAATTGCAAATAAAATTTTGGCAGTGTAAACCTGTAAAAATTTTAACCAATCACGTTCCGAGTTCACAATTTTAGTACAATCTAGTTCTGCATTCTTAAAACGGATGGACTATAGGCATGTAATTTAATAAAAAAGTTACTGTTATTTATTTTATTTAAAACTGTCAAACGAAAGTAAACATGCAACGAATGTTTTCTAGTTGGGCTTTTTAGTGTTTGGACGTGTTTTCGTTAATGCGCCGATGACAGTATAACTTTTGACCTTTCGCATCTACTCTACAGCTGACCTTCGGAGAACCCCTCAAATTGAAATGTATGCTCAGAATGCACCCCCCTATCGATCCTTAACAATCGCCAAACTACATAATTTTATGTTTGAAGATTTCGTAATTTGACTGGACTATAGTGCTATTTATGATATTATAAGAAGGAAAAATTAACAGAAAATCTAACCTAAAATTTTATTATTTTGCAAATATTTAAAGCTGTTTTTATTGTAAAATGAATGCATCAAAATCACAATCAAAATTACAATATCTTTATCATCTGAAGAAGATAAGATATTATTGTAAAACATTATTGTAAATAATTTCCAAAAATAATCACTTTAACTAATTATTTACAACTTACGTTTTTCACACGTTCTTCTTTTAAGGCTATGTGTATTCAAACTGTCAATATTATAATAAATTTTACAATCACAAGCGCGTGAGCGGCGTGAGTCAACATTATCTTTACTCAATTGAAAGAAATGCGCATGCGCCGGCCATTAACCGTGATTAAACTCGTCTAATAGCCCAAAATCTGTTGATTAGTTTGAAGTCTGGTTAACCATGATTAAACTGTTTTAACCAAGATTGAAAAGATGGTGGAACGCTCTTTTTTATTTAACCGTGATTAACTCCAACTAATCATGATTAAAGTATTTAATCAGAGTTGGTGGAACCGGCCCTGAGCGATAGAATGCGACGGAATATTGATTTCTTGGGGTGCCACACATATTCCACCAATCAATCGTATGACAGCTGTTTGCTCCCAAACGTGTTTATAAAAATTGTGTAGGGTAACTGTCCTCTGATCTGCCTATCACTCTACCCTTGCCTTAAGATTTTAAACGCGCCCTAGGATATACCAAGATGTAAAATTAATTATACACGTGTCATTGTAAACCTACATAATATTATATTGATGCCTATCCGTTATATCTTTTTCTTTAATGGTGGGGTATATGCCCTCCCCCATTTTCTTAAAAATTTATAGTACAACTTGCAATTTAATGTGCTTTATCGTTTTTACAATAAACATTTCTTGGGGGGGGGGGGTATTTTAAAAATCAGACCATCAATAAAATTTCAGGTGCTTCATGTTTTTCTTTAAATGTTTTTGGATCAACTTCAGGGCTGTTAACTTTGAAATGGGAGGGGGATTTAATTTGAAAAACTGAATATTAAGCTCTCTAAACACGACTCGGCCTTCGGCCTCGCCACACAATATCAACTTCAAAATCTACCAAGGGGTCATCCATTAATTACGTAAGGGTTTGGGGGGTGTTGGATATCTTACGGACCCTTACGTAGGGGGGAGGGGTCCGACGTATTCCTTACGTAAGTTTCTTAAAATATTTTTTTTAATTAAATTTAAAAATCAAGTATAATTTTTTCTATTATTATTCATAATTTATAAATCTAAGGGGTGGAGAGGGGGGGGGTCAAAATTAATTTTCTTTTAAATAATCCTTACGCAAGATGTGGGGGGGGGTTGCCACAATCTTACGTACCCTTTTCTTACGTATCGTACGTGGGGGGGTCCAAAATTACAAAAATCATCCTTACATAATTAATGGACGGCCCCCAAAAGAAGTTAATTTTTCAGTATAATTGCCAGTTTTAACGGTTGTTGAGTTTTAAGTTATCATCAGTAACTCACCGTTTTTTAATTTTCAAGTATGTACATAATACACATCATACTAGAATATTCAAAATTCAAAAATCAGCACCTCAACAAAAATTTCAGATGCTTTATGTTTTTCGTTTAAATATTTTTGGACCAACTTCAGGACCGTTAATTTTGAAATGGTAACGAAATGGGAGGGGATTTAATTAAAAACTGAATATTGAGCTGTCAAACACGACTCGGCCTCGCCACACAACATAAACTTCAAAATCAAATTTTGAAGTTACTGTTTTAGTTTGCAGGTTTTAACGGTTGTTGAGTTTTAAGTTATCATCGATTACTCGCCGTTCTTAAATTTTCAAATATGTACTTACATATTATACTAGAACGAAAGGTTGAGGGAGGGAAGGGGTAATATAAAAACCAAAACCTTAACAAAAATTTCAGGTGCTTAATGTGTTTCTTTCGAAATTTTTTGAATCATCTTCAGGGCTGTTAATTTTGAAATGATACCGAAAGGCGAGTTGATTTAATTAAAAACTGAATATTGAGCTGTCTAAACACGACTCGGCCTCGCCATACAACATAAACTTCAAAATCTGATTTTGAAGTTATTGTTTTGGTTTGCAAGTTTTAACAGTTGTGGAGTTTTAAGTTATCATCGATTACACACCGTTTTTAAATTTTCAAATATGTACATATTATACTAGAACGAAAGGGGGAGGGGGTAATTTGAAAACCAAAACCTCAACAAAAATTTCAGGTGCTAAATGTGTTCCTTTCAAATTTTTTGGATCATCTGCAGGCCTGTTAATTTAAAATGATATCAAATGTGGAGGTGATTTACTTTGAGAAACTGAATATTGAGCTGCCTAAAAACGACTCGGGCTTCGGCCTCGCCACGTAACATAAAAATTCAAATTCCACCGAGAAAAGTTATTGTTTTTGTATAATTCTGGGTTTTAACAACTTTTGGTTTTAAGTCATCATCAATAACTCGTCGTCTTTAAATTTTCGAGTAAGTACATAATTATGTATCACACCAGCATGCAGAGGTCAAAATTGGGAAACCGTTATTGATGGTATCGGCTTTTTTGAATGCTAAAAAGTTTGCACCTTTAATTTTTCGTTAACAAAGGTTAAAATTGTATGAAAAGTTGTAAAAATACGTCAATACGATAACAACGTAAACATGAGTTCATAATTGACACAAGAATTACATAAAATTTAGCGGTAATATTTTTGAAGTTATGTAGAAAGGCACTTGCTGATTTTTAAAATTGTTTTATAAATTACAAGATGTAGGCGAATAAAAGATAACCCGAAGCTGAACAACGGGACCTTAGAGAGCTATGCTCTTGTGCAGTGGGCAGGCACACCGGAAGCACTATTTTAAAAATATGTCGCAATCGTTAGTGCTTTATTAATTTTTTTGGCGACACCTATGGTTGTGGAGCCACGGTTTTTATAGTCCTGCTACTGAATGCACGGTAGCAAACACATGAACTTGAAGCACTATCTTCTGGATATGTGGCGATCGTTTGTACTATCCAGTACTTCAGTCAGTTTTTGAGTAACCCTTATGCTTCTGGAGATAATATCGCAATTTGACTACACTGACGTGCATGAATGGATTAACGAGATTCCCACTCTGTTTTAAACATTTTAACACAAAAATCATCTAATAAAAAATATTTATGATAAATATACGACATATTTCGAAGATAACGTGCCTGCCCCCTTAACAGAGCCGGAAAACTAATTTCTCGCCTTGCTGTAGATTCGATATTGCTTATGCCGAGAAAAATCGCAAAATTCTAATTTTAATATCGCGAAAAAAGTTATCGAGATTTTTCTGCTTTTATGATCTGCACTGTTAAAAGTACAGTCGGAAAAATTCAGCCCTATAAAAGAGATCTAAGACTATCTTGGTAAGAAAAGGTTTTATCAAATAATACGGTCTGAAACTTTTTTGACTTTGAAAGTTTGACGCTACAAGCGAGAAAACTTTGCGATTGCGAGTGAAAGCGGAGTTGGAGCGGTATGGTGTTTTTAAATTAGGTAGTACGGCTATAATAATTAGCTCAGCTTTCGGCCTCGCACTTAGAACTTGACTATGTCATTTCCTAAGCTAAATGACTTCACCACAAAGATTATTTTAAATCGGTAATAAATGAATGAGCCAATCAGAGGTGGTCCGGAAGTAGCCAAACATTTATTTATTTTGGAAATGAACTTTCTAGCTGTGTCCTCGCTTTTGCTGTAGGGATAATTAAAACTGTTTTGCCACTTCTACACCTTTTCCAGCAGTAATTCAGAAAACCTCACCTGCTGTTCAGAAATCGTGAATTGTAATTCAGATTTGTCAACTGATATTCAGAAATCGTGAATTGCAATTGACAAATCTGAATAACCGTTGACGATTTCTGAATATTAATTGACAAATCTGAATAATGGTTGACGATTTCTGAATATCAATTGACAAATCTGAATAACGATTGACGATTTCTGAATATCAATTGACAAATCTGAATAACGATTTCTGAATATCAATTGACAAATCTGAATAACGGTTGACGATTTCTGAATTACTGGTGGAAAAGGTGTAGACCATTTGGAAAGCTGACACTTTTGATTGGTTCATTTGTTCATTAAAAAACGACATAGTTGATAGACTCTTGATATAGTTTTAAGTGTGAGGCAGAAGGCTGAGCTAATTATTGGGGATCCCCGCATAATTTTTCATCTCTTTAATTTGTTCTCATAATATTTTTTAATTTTTCATTTTCTGGATCGTCTGTGCTAAGTATAATTTTAAAAAATTAATTGAAAAATGAAGTTTAATCCTACATTTAAACCCCCCCTCATTCATATTAATCTTCTTTGACTTTCCATTCCTTTTGGAATATCGTCATATCTTCTGATGTTTTCTTATCCATCTGAAGCCCCATTTTTCTAGCTTTTTCCTTGCTCTTATTCTCAGAAACTTCTTTGTAACTTCATCTCCTATACGACCCTTCGCCACTGGTTTCTTTTTAGTGCCCTCTCTCTACACCTTTTCCAACAGTAATTCAGAAAACCTCACCTGGTGTTCAGAAATCGTGAATTGTAATTCAGATTTGTCAACTGATATTCAGAAATCGTGAATTGTAATTCAGATTTGTCAACTGATATTCAGAAATCATGAATTGCAATTGACAAATCTGAATAACCGTTGACGATTTCTGAATATTAATTGACAAATCTGAATAACAGTTGACGATTTCTGAATATCAATTGACAAATCTGAATAACGGTTGACGATTTCTGAATATCAATTGACAAATCTGAATAACGGTTGACGATTTCTGAATTACTGGTGGAAAAGGTGTAGTTACCTATTTTCATTTTATTTATCTGCATCTTGCTTTGCTCTTCAGACTAAACACACCTGGCTTCCATTTGATCATTTCCATAATAGTCCTACTCTTCTATTAATATTAATATCATAACAAATTTAGAGCAATTTACAGATAAGGTTAGTCTTGATCTGCTCGGAGGGTAGTTAACAGTTTTTTACAGCTGCCTGGCGAATTAGTGCAGTTTATACCAACCATTGCGGGCAGTTTACGTTACCTCCAGAGTTAAAATTTTTTGATCTCGTGAACCCATTCGTGCGCGTCACTGATACCCATAAGTCAACATGACTCGCTAATCCAATATGCGCGTCACTGATAGACAGATTACCGGTGAAAATCTCATTAATCAATCCTTTCATGCGCATCAGTGATGAGCAGATCGCTGTGGAAATTCGGGTTTCCTAATACTCCAATTATGTTGATGTGCCTTAGTAAGCAGATCCAGTAAATGGTCCATAATTCCTGCCCGTTCAAGTACAGGATTTTCGGTTTGCAACTTGAATGTGTTCCCCAAAAATATCCTCAATTGTCTCAGACATGGGACATAGAAAATTCTAATAAACCATAGAAAGATTTATTTGCTCCCTCAGCTAGAAGGTCTGGATTTTCCTTTCCTTTTTTATTCTTATTTCTTCAGATAATTTCATTCCCTGAATTTATGTTCAATGCCTTGATTGCAATTCATTACAACTTCTTCCTTTCTGTTTACCTCCTCTCCAGTTATATTTAAATTCCTATTTCATCTGAACTCAAAGATTAAGTTCTTCCATTTACATTTTGTTACTTAATACTCCGTCCACTCATAATTGACTTCCAATTTAAAAAACGCGGCCCTATTTGCGGTCATCAACACCCTGAAGTAGTATTTATCAGAAAAAATGCAAGCATTTATTTTTATGTTTAGACCGTACTGGAGATGTTATTATAGTAATACAGATGCAATTATTTATGTTGTGGATTCGGCAGATAAGGAACGAATAGGAATATCAAAAGACGAACTGTTTCATATGTTACGGGTAAGTCGAACAATTTCTTAGTTACATTCACAAATAAAATTTTTGATCACAAACAGGAGGAAGAATTACAGGATGCCATTCTAGTAGTGTTAGCCAATAAACAAGACATGTCAGGTTGCATGAGTGTAGCGGAAGTGCATCAAGCTTTGGGTCTCGAAGCCCTTAAAAATAGAACTTTTCAAATTTTTAAAACTTCCGCCACGAAAGGAGAGGGATTAGATCAAGCGATGGATTGGTTGGCTAACGCGTTACAAAATAAAAAATAACGGTTTATTTAGGGAAATTTTTGTATTTAAAAAAAAACCAACTAGTCCTACTTTTTCCATTACTTTTTCACATTGTTTTTAAGTGATTTGCAATAACAACTTATAGCCAAATAAAGGAAATTTTCTCGAATTTCTTACTATTATAATATTTAAGCACCAACGTGAAAATTTGTGCAACGATTTACTTTGACTACGTAACACTTTTAAATTGAAAAGTAACCTCAAGTGTTTTTTTTATAAAACAAAAGTATTTGTTTGCCTAAATTTAATTTTGACATAAAACATGCAACTAATACATACATTGTTGATCATTCCTCTTATGCTTCTATTTAAATTGCAACTGTAGGTCTTTTTTATAAAATTTAGTTATATACTTTGAATCGAACGCCCAATTGGTGTCAAAATTTGGCGCGATTATTTTGTATTATTTATGTCGTATTATATGCTGTAAGGTTAAAAGAAAGTGTATGCGTTTGTATCATATAATTAAAAAAAAAATTTATATCTTACATTTTAATAATAAACAATGATTCGTACATTTTCGTATTGAAAACATCAAACAAACGGTCCAAAATACAACAAGTTTACATAATATCTTCGATAAATGGTTCTCCAAACCGTTTTAGACGATTTTCGTTGGTATCCAACTCCATTTGTACCTTGGTGCGAATATAAAAGATTGGACAATCACGACTTGTACACAAAATTTCTTCGTTCAAAGATCCCATGCATCTTTGACATTCTGTGAAAAGTGAAGAAAATCTGCTTTCCAAATGTTTCCTGTGGCTCAATTCCTGTTGGTACAATTCTGGTTCTTTAGGTTTACAATATGAGCATAACGCTTCCTGCTCATAGCCAGCAGGTAATACGGAACGGCAACCAAGGCAGGTTTCCTTTTTGCGTGTGAATGCTGCCAGGGCACTCACTTTTGATGTCACCATTGTTTTTGTTCTTGTGTGTTCGCCACCTAAAATGGGGAAAATTAACAACCTTGATTATGGGAGGTAAGTGAATTATTGAATAAATGAATTTTACCGGTAAAATTGGGAATAATTGTAGTAAAATAAATACTTTGATTTCTTGTCATTATTTTAATAATCGTTATTATAACTTGACTGAGGTGCTCTATGTTACCTCATCTTATCCAATTGGAAAGCTGCCAAGAAAGGCTTTAAAGGAATTGGGACTAAAACTGTGTTTAGAGGTGTAAAGTAGCCTTTTACAAATATTCACGAACACAGCTGATTTGCGTCAACCAAGATATGCATCATCAATTAAATTGATCTTGAAATTAATTAAAGACTAAAGTAAAACCTGATGGATATAATTATTAATGAAGGCGTTACATGTGGCAGAATAATGGCGTGGATATTACTTAACGCCAATTATGTGATTATCTGACATTTTGCAATTCAGAAAAAACTTGCACAAGACCTGGATTTTAATGCCCTTTAAAATTGCAAATATTTTTATAAAATAAAAATGTTGCACGTAATTAATTATGTACTTATTGTTGTATATTATGTTAAACAATAATTTGTTACATTACCTACTGTGACCGATAAATTTTTTCGATTTTTTTTTATTACATATTTAATTTAAAAAATATAAGTTGTAGCTGTTTGTAATTGTCTTTAGGAGTCCAAAAAAAATTTTTAAAAATTGTTAAAAAAGAAAATTATTAAAAATCGACATTTTAGTCCAACCTTAAAATCGAATTGATTGTGAAAAAGGAGCTTAAAAGTTTTTTCTTACAAATTGAAACCCCCCAGGAACATTTGTTAACTAATTTACTGCTATGTTTTTTATGGGTACAGTTACTATACAAGGTTTTCAACTGACACATTTCTTACACAAACAAATAATGTTAGGTACAAAATCCCTAAAATTGTTTGTTTTTTTAATCTATTTTGACTAATTTATTATGCTAATTTTTATTTTAAGTTTTCAAAATAAACTACTTTCAGTAAAACCTGACAAAATAATATGAATTACAAAAATATGTTGGTTCTTTAATATAAAAAAAAGTTTTGACAGGAAAATTTCAGCGACTTTTGAGCTCCTAAAAAATGCACGTCTTTTTGTAAATAAAGACGGGATAAAAACCGAGGTATTCGTATATATATATTATGTAAAAATCGGCGAGAAGGCCAAAATTTAGGCATATAAGAGGGACGGCGAGCGCATCATACTGTCTAATCACCGAGCGTCTTACTATTCTAAAGAGGCGAGAACTGCCACAAAAGAAGAAATAAGTGCCGAATTTCACTTCTTCGAAGCCGAAGAATGTATTCTGTATGGCCCTAGTATACGCTATTAAGGGTAGGTTACGAATTTCAACCACTATCCACCTCATTACAGCACGAAAAAGTCTAAAACGATTTATCTCAAAAAAACATTTCTCAAGTCGGGCGCACATTTTCCAAACAAACTACTTGGCGGATTAACTTGATTTTTTTTAAGCAATTAGAATATATTTCAGGCTCCAGTCAGAACCTAAAATATCCAAAATATATATAAAATTACCATTTTGCAGGCCGTGAAAAGTAAATATTTTGTTGTAAAAATCGAAGTTTTTTTTAAATCCTCGCCTTTTTGTCATTTTTTGTTTAAATTAAATTTTCGAGGTTCCAACTGGAGCCACATTCATATAGAACAAGAATTTAAAAAATTCATTTATTTCAGATAACTGGATCGGTCGGAAACGATGCGCCCGATTGGCGCGTCATTTCGAAACATGAGTTACGCGTCGATCTGTACTTTGTACAATTTTCAATAAAAAGCTTTACAAAAATTTTAGGTGTTAGTTTAAATGTGAATAAATTAGTATCCTAAATTTTAGCTCAATAGCTGTAACAGTTTTCTCAAATTTAATTCCTAAAAATCAGCTTGAAAACGACTGTTCACAGTAGCTACCCCGTTAATTGAATAATAATGTTGTAATTCAATCCATCTGTAGTTCAATTTTTGGAAACAAAATTTTAAATATGGAATAAATAAATCACGTAGGTACTAATAATTGAATCACTAAGTGCAGAAAGGGAAGTATGTACTGACAAATTTGTCGCAATAGAGTTATCCCATCCATCATTTTAGTATATATTTTTGACAAAGCCCGATCGCTTAGTGCAAAACCAAAAGTTCTACCACATAGCGTTAGTTAGTTAATTGTCTTTAAAATATGCATTCCGTTGAAAGGGAAGATCTGATGTAATATTTTCTATTGCATTTTATAGTAATAATACTTTTGTAGTACTTTCCTTTCTCCACTTAGCGATTCAATTTTAATAATTTGATAGCAAAGAGTCAAAAACTGCAATAACCAGGAGGGTTTATCTTAAAGTAGTGGGTCATTTAACCCATTCCCCAAAATCCTTTAATGCGTTTAACCAATTTATATGAAAGTGATATCTTTATGAATATTCATAAAAATGTCATTTTCAAGTGGTTTTTCTAATATGGTGGCCAAATCTAGGGTTTCCAGACCATGCAAAATTCGCATGTCATTTTAGAAATTCAATAAAGTTGATAAAATTTATACCGGCCTACGCCCAATTATTGCACAGTTGAACGCCACGAATTGAGACGCCATATTGGAGAAGCCACGCGAAAATGTACATTTTTTTTAAATATTCGTGAATATTTCAGTTTCATCATTGTAAATATAAATCACATTAATTCAAAATATTTTAAAATATACAGAATATCAAACAATGGCATTAAAATAAAGAATGACAAAAATATCAATAAAAAATACAAGCTGTTTTTGTTGAGAATTTAGTCTACTTAATTTTTGCTCTAAAATGAACCAAAAGTGAGATATTCACATATGATCGTAAAAGAGACTTTTGCATAGGTTTTGAAGAACTTGATGAATTCTCTTCATTTTTAGAGGTCCAAATAAAGATATTAAAATTTATTCTAGTTTTCCCTGAATTATTTGCACAATAAAACTATTGTCGATTGGCCTATTAATATATTGAACGTTTTTCTTCTATAATTATTATTAGTTTATGGTCCTAAAACCCGGAGTTCTCCGGTGAACATAAACACTGTGGATAAATTAAGTTGAAAGAAGAAAATTGATCTCCCTCAAAAAATGGATTGTGAAGACTTTGCATAGTAGCAATATTCCGAATGGAATGGAAAAGCTTAATCAAACATAGTCAGTGTGTTGTGTAAAAATAACTTCCCTATCTGTAATATTTATAGTGCTATACCACTGTCCTTAATTAACACATTCCAATTAATGTCCGTGAAGTTGGCCCCCCCTTTTTTTAAATATCGCAATTTTTTTTTTGTATTATGTTGTTTTCAATTTGTTTTGTGTTGTATCGTAAATAAAAAATTCATTTCGCGAACGGTTCCACTAAATATCGAGAAAAACGGTATTTTGAGCTGGCCCCCCTTTTTTGGAAAATCGAAATTTTTTTTTGTATTATGTTGTATTCAATTTGTTTTACGTTGTATTGTAGAAATTATTTTCATAAATTTAGTATTAACCGCGTAATGCGTAAAATAAAATTCCAGATCGGATGTAACGATACTCAATGGATATATTATACAAGATGTTGTATAAAATCGGAGATTATATCACTAATCGGATTATCGTATAAATACCAACCAAACAGAATTACTATCTTCTGTCTGCATGTTGTATTAGGGTTAGTTGTTAATTAATTGTAATTGTGAATTTATTAAAATTTAAAAGTATTCGCAATTTACATTAACCAAACGCCACCACGCGGGGGAATTCCAAATTAGTAAGTGACGTATTAAATGAAAATAAAAATTCGTCTTCAGGGGCAAGACATAACAAAATCAACTAATTAACAAAACGCTTTACAATAAATTTAACAACATACCTATTTACTATTTTTATATAATTAAAGAAGGATATTATTATTATTATACTGAAATGTTTGCAAACTACAGTCGGGTCGCGAAATAGTGAATACCGTATATAGTGAACTACCGGAAATAGTGAACACTAAAATTTTAACATAGAGTGTATATGGGACTCCTATACAGCGAACTGCGTACTAAATCGTGCAGTTTGAATGACATCATTTATAGGGACTTCCCCCAAAGATTGAGAATTTACGAATATTATACAGGGAACGAAATTCAGATCGATTCTGAATCAAAATAGGAAGACGAGGATGAGATGGTTACTTATACTTTTAATGATAAACTTATTTCAATAAATCATGCATTGACATCTTTAAATGATGTTATTCAGTGGAGTGAAGAAAATGCAAAAGAAGTTGAAATATCAACTTTGCTTAATTTATATAATTTAAAGCAAAAAATATTAAGTATTAAATGAAATAAAAAACAAGTACAATAAAAAATAACATCATTTTTCCTACCCGTATTGTAATTATGTTTGTAGGTAACCATCAATTTTCTTTAAAATAAAGCTTTCATTTTCAAAATGTGATTTTATTATAAATTTTGTAATACCGAAATAGTGGACAACCCCGAAAAACTGGGGGGCCAGCGCGAATTTTTATTTTGCGGATTACGCGGTTAATATTAAATTTATGAAATTAATTTCAACAATACAACGTAAAACAAATTGAAAACAACATAATACAGAAAAAAAATTTGATTTTCCAAAAAAGGGGGGCTAGCGCAAATTTTTATTTTGCGTATTACGCGGTTAATATTAAATTTATGAAATTAATTTGAACAATACAAATTGAAAACAACATAATACAGAAAAAAAATTTCGATTTTCCAAAAAAGGGGGGCTAGCGCAAATTTTTATTTTGCGGATTACGCGGTTAATATTAAATTTATTTCAACGATACAACATAAAACAAATCGAATACAACATAATACAAAAAACCGTTTTCGCGATTTTTAGTGGAACCGTTCGCGAAATGAATTTTTTATTACAACACAAAACAAATTGAAAACAACATAATACAAAAAAAATTTGCGATATTTAAAAAATGGGGGGCCTTCACGAACGTTTCCAATTAACAATTTGGTTTTTTGAAGAAAACTGATTTAATGTTTTAACGCCGTTTTTTTAAATTTCATTTTACAGATATTTTTGGACGTTTTTTAAATTTGGTAAAACTTTGTAAGCAGAGCTGACCACAGAGGAATTGTAAAATTAAACAATAGTTAGACCTAAATATGTTTTCAATACCCCCATTTACTGTAATTTTACGTGGTAGAATTTGAATTGAAATATATAGTATTTAATTGAAAATTTACTAATTTACCTAATCATGGTATAAATTGCCACCTCTTTAGGTGCTGCTTATGAACATCCATTTCATATAAATAATATTATAATTATAACTTACAATTTTCTATTCACTGAAGCATAATTTTCCCAGTTTCAATTTAAATCACACTAATCTAATATTTCAGAACTTACGTAATAAAATTGATTCTGCATTATCTCCAAGAATAGGTTGAAAGATCCTCAACAAAGGCTTTGACAGTTGATTTTCCAAATAATATTTAGCATCAATTGGAATATTATTTTCTAGCACATAAATTGGATCCTAAAGTAAACCAAGTTTGTATAAAATTCATTTTAATTGACAACAATTACCTCTGCTTTTTGAAAAGCTGGCGTATTTTTAGCAGCAGCTGTGATAACATATGGAACTCGATCACCACATTTTGGCGCATTTCCCGGATCACGTTTTCTCATCTTTTCGGCAAGTACAACGTGCGCGAGTTTTGCCGCATAATCGTCTTTTGTTAACTCTTTAGTTATCACAAGTTGAGATATATCGACGTTGTTTTGAAGCAAATCTGATATTACTTGCTTCGCATAAGCGACCGCACCATCGGGATCCCTAAATTATTTAAATCACAATCAACATTTCAAAAATATCGTTTTACTTACTTATTAATCAGCAATTTTCGTAAGCAGGTATTGATGACATCAACAACGAGAGTGCAATTATCTCTTCGTACAGTTTCAATACCTTTACAGTCCATTTTATCATATTTGTCCAATTTTGTAAAATATAAACCAGCGTATCTTTTCTTATTGATCAACAAATATGGATAATACACCTGAAATTTATAAAAGATGATTGAAATAGACATTAAAACTTATATTATTTGAAACCGACCTTTTCGAATTCCAGCTTGATGGGTGCAACAAATTTTTTACTGATTGATTCTGCTGCTTCTCGACCCAATTCCATACTTCTTTCAAGTGACTTGACTTGAAAATTCACCATTACGGAATCTGTATCGCCGTATATAACTTTGGCGTCTCTTTCATATCCATTAGCAATGCAGTAATGTTGCTCGACTTCTACACGGGTCTGTTCAATCATACTTCTACCGTAAGCTGTTACACTCTATAACAAAAATAATTGAACCATAAGACAGTTGCATAAAAAAATTTTCTTACTCCTGAAATTTCTAAGCAAGGTAATTTTCCAACTTGTGCTCCCGTAAATCCATAAACAGAATTAGCCGATATTTTCAGTGCTAATTGTTTACCGTCCCAAACAGCACGCATAACCGGATCTTTTTCATCTTTGAGTGCAGCCTTAGCACGCTTTCTAGCTGCAAGTAACTGTTGTAAAATTTGTGGCAACAGTCCTTGTCTGACCGAAGACTTAACAAAGAAGCATTGAGCAGGGGTGGTGGTAATTTGATCTGGCGTCAACCCTAACTTATCTTTCATGTTTGGTCGCAAAAGGGTGGTGTAACACAAGTTATGCGCAATCATTATACTTGGGTATAGAGAACTAAAATCCAACGTGGCAATCGGATCTGTGTAATATCCTCTTATGGGTTCAATTACTGTAGCTCCTTCATATTGTTCTGAACTAACTCCTGGTCTATGAGCTGGCATAAAATAACCAGCATCTTGACACTAAAATGTTTCAATTATTCACTGAAAAATAACGTCAAAAATAACCTACATGACGTAATAATTGAGCCACAACTTTAACCTGTTCACCTTTGGTTAACAAACTTGTGATGGGTACACCTGTAACTCTCGCCATTTCAATGTCATTTGTGAAACTTTTAACGTGATCCAACAGCCGCAGTGGTAGGTCGGCATCTTTGATGCAATAAACAGCGAGTCTGCGGGCAAGAGTTAATTTTAATTCAATTAAAAAAGTCAGAATATAATGGTTGCCCATCTGTCCTGCATGTATCAAGTTGAATTAAAGTGACTTTTGTGAGCGTTTTTAGCTAGTAAATTTAGTGCTTACTGAGGATGCCCAGAGACATAAAAGGGTCATTCCATCTAAAATCCACTGAAAAATAGGCAAAATTGACTCGACCCGCCGTAGCAACCTCTTCTGGGGCCTGAGGCAAATTTGAATATATGCGCCCCCCCCTTCAAAAAGATTCTTATCAATTTAAAAATTTTAAACTATTATTTATTGGGTTTTGTCGAGGTTTAGGGTCCCCATTGCGATGGCGCTCGCTTAGAGTAATGAAAACAAATGAGGGTACAGGGGAAGAAGGCGATTAGTCACATTTTCTAAAATGTTCAGGAGAGCGTTTTAAAGAATTTGAGCCTGTACCATTTGCTTTGTATGGATTATTTTCAAACCCTAATAATTCCTGACTGAACACATTTTTGCTAAAAACAAATATACAAATCATAGTATTCACCTCTAGCTACAAGATAGCGCAAAAATCTAATTTTGTCATTTTACTGACTTATCGCCTTCTTCCCCTGTGCCCTTCAAATGGATGCTTATTGGCGATTTACATTACCGTTGGTGGCGCCACCAGCAACAACAACATAGCTGTGTTAAACGTATATTTCGAAATTGAAAATTTGCAACTATTTCAGTATGGCAGGCCCGTAGCTAGGGGGGCACGTGCCCCCCCCCCCCGAAATGTTCAAAAGAAACAAAAAATTTGAAAGTAAAACATTTGAATTTCGAAAATAAAATAGGTATATTTTGGAAAAAGTTTATTTTCGTTTGTTTTAAATAAAAATAAATGAAGAAAAATAAAATATTGAAAAAATTTGTTTGTAATAAAAATTTCCGGAAGGGGAACCCCCGAAAATTTTACTTTTATAATATTTGTAATAAAGTAGTTTAATATATAAATAAATAAAACTTACAAAAATTTGTAATAGAAAGGGGAACCCCCTTTACAAGTGCCCCTCCCCCAAATGAAATCCTGGCTACGGGCCCGCAGTATGGTGTTGAATTTATTGTGATATGATTTGTTTTAGTTAATTTTGTTATGTTTTGAGCCTGAAGAACGAATTTTTATTTTCATTCAATACGTCATTTACTAATTTGAAATTCTCTCCCACGTGGTGGCGTTGGTTAATGTAAATTATAAAATTCAAAATCTTTTTCAATTGTTTTCTCTGGATTTTCTTGTTATTTCATAAATACTTAGTATGATCTTTGATTATATAGTATTCAGATTGGCAAACCTTATGCAAGTTATGGAAACGCTTTGTGTAATTCAAAAAATTATATGGGATGGCGCTGCATGTAACAAATTTAAAAAGTCTAGTTGTAAATCTTGCCGTTAAATCTTGGTTTGTAACTTCCGACACCAGGTACCAATTTTACATTTCGTCGCATGACAACGAAAACCCTTAACCCTCCAGTACTAACATATTTTTTTATAACACGAGTACTAACGTCGGTCTGTGGGACCAATTCTAGTTTTTAATTTTTTTTTTGCAGTGTTTACTTTTTTTTTCACCACAAATGGAATAATATCAAATGTCTAGGTATTTTTCTTTATAATAATTTTATTTCTAGTAAGAAAAAGTAATTTTAGTTTACAAAATTTTATTGTTTTAAAAATATAAACAATTATAAACAGTAACAAATTAAAAGTAAAATTTTAGGAAAAGTAAATATAAAAATTGAGGACAACTTGATTTTATTATGTATAAAAATAATACTGTTATTTAAAAAAAAAATTATTCTAGTGCAGCCCCAACAATAACCGAAATATCTTACGTAGAATTTACTCTATTATTTGCACATTGCAGTCAGTGCAAATTATCACCGCATGTTCCAAACAGAGGTATTTATTGCATTTATTGCAAAAATACCTAGTTTTACGATTTAATTTTGAAGGACACATAAAGCATCTGCCAGGAACGGTATTTCTTGCCGTGGGATTCTCGTCAGCAGTACCCAAAATTTCTTGAGTTCTCAATCGCATTATTCTCGATATGTGCTGATTTGAGCTTCTCAATGTGAGTTTATCTTGCAATAAACTCATAGCAAGATTTTCTAAAAATTGACTGCGCCTCACCGATGACGTATTATTTGCATTATAAATAATAAATGAATTAATTGCTGCAACATTTAGAAGGCTGTAGAAGATTACCATAGGCCATCTTCGGGTAGCTCTTGCCACGTTATATGATGCACATAACTGGTCTACCACATCTACACCACATTTAGTCGAGTTGTAAAACATTATTATTTCAGGTTTTCCTGTTTCTGGGTCGATCGCGTCATCGTGGTGCATGGTAGAAAGCAATAGCACATTTTTGTTTTTTTTTGGTATGTAAGACACCAGTGTACAGCGTTCTTGAAATGCAAACATGCTCGATGAAACTGGTCGATTTTTCCCCTCAATAAATTCCTTGGGTATTTGTGGTTTATTTTTTTTTTATTGTACCCACCGTGGTAAGTTTATGTTCCTCGAGCAATTTGTCTGCCAATTGTTTGCTGGTAAACCAATTATCAATAGTTAAATTTCGATTAGTGCCTGAAATTGGTTCACACAAACGTTGAACAACTTCCAAACCACTGTTTTCAACATAATAAGGGCCTTCAGGCTGTTTGCCAACATATACTTCTAACTTAGCAGTGTAAAACATTTTTGCATCTGCTAGGGCAAAAATTTTTAAGCCATATTTGTTAGGCTTACTAGGTATATATTGGCGAAAACCGCACCGTCCTCTGAAAGCCTCCAGTTTCTCGTCAATTGTGACATATTCAGATAGAGAATAATTTTTCTGACAATTTAAATTGAATATATCAAATAATTCTCGAATGGGAGCCAATTTGTCGAATTTAGTTCTATCTGAACGTGTCTCTTTATCGTCAAATCTCAAATGGCGTAGCAATAGG
Organism: Podabrus alpinus; assembly: GCA_932274525.1. Taxonomy (NCBI): domain Eukaryota; kingdom Metazoa; phylum Arthropoda; class Insecta; order Coleoptera; family Cantharidae; genus Podabrus; species Podabrus alpinus. Next base: position 56,195,797 of record OW026457.1, on the reverse strand, counting down.
CGAAACCTTTCCAAAGACATGGTCAATCTAAACAATTCGATTGCAGTTCCATTGGTTTTCCACAAATCTATCGCGTTTAGATGGTTTGTTTTTCTGACACCTGCTAAATATAACAATCCCAGCAAAGCTTTAATTTCTACCAAATCAGTAGAATGAGCAGTTCTATAGGAAGCATCGTAATTTGCACTAGCAATATGCAGATTTGTATTATCTACTATAATATTCAGGACATCAGTTTCCATAAAACAACTCCAAATATCAAATGCAGATTGTAATCCTCTAGCAGGTCCTTTTACTCCTGGTAAATGAGTAATAATATTGTGAGCTCGAGTTCTACATTTCAAACTACTGGCATGCTTCTTCCAGCTCGTAATGTTGTCACGACCAGTATATAAAGGATCTTTTACGATCCGCACACGTTTTCTTTTAGGACCTTCTTCTTCTGTTTCAGACAACAATTCTTGTTCAGATTCGCTATCAGTTACCCGTTCTTCAACTTGGTCCTCTTCAACAATGTCATCGTCGACGTCGTCATATTCAGTTTCATAGATGTCGCCTTCAAATAACTGCACAAGTCTTTCTACCTCGTTTCCGTAACTCATTTCTGCTAGAAGAAATTTTAAAAATAATATTTTACCGCAAATTTTTTTTAAAAAACATCGTACTTACTGTATGCGAACGGTGAACCTAGTTTATTTACACAAATATACGTATAGTAATCGAGTAAATTTTCCGATTGCAAACAATCACTTATTAAAATTTAAAATGTTTTTATAACGTTAGTACTAACGTCGATCTGTGAGACCGATATTGCCTATAAATAAGGAACAAAAACACACTTTCACTTGCCGGATGTCAGGAAAGGTACTAAACTAGTTTATTTGAAGGTACTGACAACCCCCATCCCTTATCTGTTATCGTTTTAAATTTACAGTTAAAAATAGAAGTCGTCGGTCTGTGAGACCAACTGTTAGTACTGGAGGGTTAACTACAGGAACCATAGTTTTGGGTATAAAATAAAATGCAATAACAACAAAACTTCGCCGAGAAAACTCTCGTTAGGTAGTGACATCCAGTGCAAGCCGACAAAATTAATTAAATTAAGTATCGCCGCCTGGTGGCAGCATCCAATTTGGGTGTTTCCAATTTTTGTACACAGTTTGACAATCTGATACTATATAATCAAAGGTATGATGTAGGCAAATTTAGTTAATCTGATTTATAGAGAATTTTGTACTCTTCAATTTTGATTTAATGATCATTTTCTCTAAAAATGAAGGTAAGCGAGTTTTAGGCGAAAAATTACTGTAGAGGATTACAATCCTCACTTGAGGAAAAGTTTGGCAGGGAATTTTAGGCTTGGGAATGTTACAAATAAAATCGCGGTCAAATTTTTCGAATTCAGTCAAATTTGAATATATGCGCCTCCCCCCCTCAAAAATAAAATTCTTATCTTTTTGAAAATTTTAAACTACTATTTATTGGGTTTTGTCAAGGTTTAGCGTCCCCATTGCGATGGCGCTCGCTTAGAGTAATGAAAACAAATAGATGCTTATCAGGAACTCATTTAGGCTGTCGGGAACGGGGGGTCTACACTTAATTTATTGCGAAAGAAAAACTTTTACGTCCCTCGGTATTAAGGGTGGGAATGAATGTATAAATATACGCTATACAGACCCTTCGAATTTCGCTATTCTAAGAAAAACTATATCATATATGACATTTAGAAAATCAGGATCCTGTAGAAAAAACTATGATCTGTGTTTCTAGAGACGAATTATTAAAATTGTGCCTAAAATATAGTCATAAAAATAAAAACTGTAACCTAAAAAAAAAAATTCCAAACCAAAATGTCTTTCTCTAGAAACACGAATATACTTGTGAAGTTTACAGATTATCAAATTAAATTGATAAAAGTTTATTTATATCAGTTATAATCAATCTACAGTTTCGTTTATCATTATTACCATTTTAGGCAGTTTTTGCGAAAAATAATTCACGGTGGGTCATAGTGATGGCGCTGTATTCAGTCGAACTGGTCGGATCGGAATTTACATACATATTTTAACTATACATCTATTACTGAAATACTTAAATACTGAAATAAAATTAATTCGTATTTGACTTTCGATTTCATTTATTAAATGTTCTATAATAAATTTATGCAAATTAATTACGTGGCCGCAGACTTTTGCACAGTAGTGTACATTTTGGTGCGACATCTGTTTGAAATGAATATCACAAATGGATTTTTAAAATATTACAAAAGGTATGAAGCTGAAATAAATTTAATAATAATTGCGACAGTAGCGACGTTGGCGGCCATTTTACCCGGTGTTTGTCAATTCCCCCCCTTAATCACTTCACCCGATAGTACGCAGCACGGGTGCGTGCAAAATGCATTTAGTTACAATTAACCCGCGGGTGAAGTGGTTAAGAAGAATGGTACTGGGATAGTTATGAAAAATATCACCAAAAATCCCCCCCCCTCTGCCGGATTACAAACAAAAATTGCAAAAGATTCAATGAAAAATAATAAATTTTGATGGTTCTGAACCCAGTCGTGTAATATCGATTTTTATCGTTGGGAACTTCTGAAGATCTTACATAAAATACGCATAATATGTCAGAATCACCGTTTCCATGGTAACGTAACGGATTACCCCCCCCCCGAATATGGAGATTATTTTTATTGGTAGGAATTTTTCTTTTCAATTTAAATATATTTGAATAACTGTCGCGATGATGACGTGATAGTTTTACCGGTTACCCAGTCAGTTAAGGCAGTATCCTGCTTTACAAGGCTTAAAAAATCGATTTTTTTTTATTGCTTAAATCTATTCCTAATGTATCTAAGAATATGTATTCAAAGTTATAGAGTTTAATTCACAATATTTTCAAATATACAGCGCTAAACGCAGTGGGGTATCGAGCAGGTATACGAGCTCTCAGGCAGCTGTGGCGCGCGCTCCTTCCCTCGGTCGAATAGGAATTATGTACTTGAAAGGGTTCTAGGAAGCTCGCACGGCCCGTTCACTCGTGCAACTGCATCAAAATGAATTTTTTGAGGAAGTTGTAGGTTTACTTTATGGCGCAGGAATCTGATTAGGATATTATTACTGTAAGTAATCGAAAATTAACATTTTTTCTGATCGTAAACTTTAAAGTGCGTTTTCTCGAGGTTTCGTTTTTACGATTTTCTAAACTGGCGGGCGTGATTGCAAAAAAACTAGACGACCAATCAAAACGAACCAAGGATTGTTAGCTTCAGTTTTGTATTCTCTTCTATTTGAACCAAAAATATTCATGAAAAAAAAATTCTAAACAACTTTTTTAGCAAGTTGAAATGATTTTTTATTTTTACAAACAGCACATTTTTTTTCAAACCTGAGAAAAATTTTAAATTTCACAATTTTTTGGGTTTTTCTTGGTTCATCTAGAAAAAAAATATATGAAAATTAAAATTTTCTTTAGTTGTTTTGTTTTGGACGAAAATTACGAGCTTAATCTTTCCCGCCGATTGGAGACTGCAATTGCAAGGTGTTGCACAAATGTGCATAAAAATCGGGGTAATGTAAACTCCCCTCCAAATTGACCTGTTTTTATTTTCTTCAATTTTGGTTTTTAAGTCGGCATGTAAATTCCCCTCGAACCGTATAATCCCTAGTTATACGTAAGTAGGAGATTATAACAATTAGAATTTAAGTACGGCTTGTTAAATGGACAGGGCCGGTTTAGACAATTTCGTTAATTCAAAATTATTTAAATAATCGAATTTGAAAAGTACGGAAAAGTACCATGTGCATGGACAGGGCCGGTTTAGACAATTTCGTTAATTCAAAATTATTTAAATAATCGAATTTGAAAAGTACGGAAAAGTACCATGTGCATGGTGCACAACCGGTCGAATGCCACTCCATCGCTCGGCGGGCGCGCATTTTGTTGACGGTACGTGCAAATCGATATACTCTTACACTTAGAAAATTTCGCAGCAGCAGATGCACCTCGAGCGTCGTACATGCAACATCGATTATTTTTAGTTTTTACGCGATTTTTTGGGGGTGAAACGAAATAGTTTACTGCCCCATACCGCAACTATACTTTTTAATGCTATTTCGAGGGTCTCTCGCATTCCGGTTGCATAGATCCCGGTGTTCTTGATGGATGGCGCCTTCTCGTATGTTTAGCCTAGTAACCAGAGTCAAATCCGCCCTGGAGGGGTGCAGAGCGGAGCGGAGCGCAGCGGCGCCCCGTAAGGGTAGGATTTGACGATGGATTACCCTCCTTTTCGAATGCACACCCCTAAAATTCGAAGGCAAAAAAAATTTAATTTTTTCACTTTTTTGGCTATACACGAGTATAGCCAAATATTTTTTTAGTTTTTACGCGATTTTTTGGGGGGGGTCTCTCGCATTCCGGTTGCATAGATCCCGGTGTTCTTGATGGATGGCGCCTTCTCGTATGTTTAGCCTAGTAACCAGAGTCAAATCCGCCCTGGAGGGGTGCAGAGCGGAGCGGAGCGCAGCGGCGCCCCGTAAGGGTAGGATTTGACGATGGATTACCCTCCTTTTCGAATGCACACCCCTAAAATTCGAAGGCAAAAAAAATTTAATTTTTTCACTTTTTTGGCTATACACGAGTATGGCCGAATATTTTTTTAGTTTTTACGCGATTTTTTGGGGGGGGTCTCTCGCATTCCGGTTGCATAGATCCCGGTGTTCTTGATGGATGGCGCCTTCTCGTATGTTTAGCCTAGTAACCAGAGTCAAATCCGCCCTGGAGGGGTGCAGAGCGGAGCGGAGCGCAGCGGCGCCCCGTAAGGGTAGGATTTGACGATGGATTACCCTCCTTTTCGAATGCACACCCCTAAAATTCGAAGGCAAAAAAAATTTAATTTTTTCACTTTTTTGGCTATACACGAGTTATTTTCCATTTTTTTTATTATATTTATTACTAATATCCACTAATCACACCCCCCTCTATCCGAATTTCAAAGAAAAATTCAAATCGGACCGAAAAAATTTCACTCCATTTGAAGGGACTGTAACCCGATACCCGTGCAGACCCCGTGTTCGACCGGCTACATGAATTTACTTTCCCTTATTAAATAAGTAGGTTATATTTTGTAATTTTTCAAATACAATTTTATTGTATACTGTTCGCCCCCCCTCCTTTCCGGGCACAAATATTAACTTAAAAACTCAAAAATGTAGGTTTCAAGTTTTTCGCTAATTACATATTAGGTAGGAAAATGATATGCAAGATCGTGAATTTCAATCGTTCAACAAAAACGCCGTCCGGAAAGAAATCCTGCGTACGGTCCTGAGTTGTTAACGGGAATTTCAATTTATTGGTTTGATTCTGCATGTAAACTCCCCTCATTCTTAATTGCTTAGGAGGGGAGTTTACATGTGAGTTTAAGTGTTGGCCTTTTGCTCGGAGGGGAGTTTACATGCTTTTTTGAAATTTACCTGGCGCATTAGGGGAGTTTACACCTACCCTAAAAATCTGCTGCGTTTGAATATTTGTCGCTCAAAAAAATTTTTTTTTTAAATGTTCAAATATGCAATAAAATAAGCTAAAAACTTTGCTAGACTTGCTTATGTTTTTCTGTCCTAAAATAATCCCCACAAAAACGCCTTTTTATGCCTCCTAAAGCAGGATACTGCCTTAAAGGGAACTGAAAAATCAACTTTCCTAAAATTCCTAGTCTTATCATTGGACCCAATCTGAAGAGGAGAACTCTCTACAAAACGAGGTTTCAGGATTTACTTCAGATCTGAAGTAAATACTGAAACCTTGTTTAGTTTTGTTCACCACTGATGGTAAAGTTTAAATGCACAAAATGTTTATTTATAATAAGAATTATTCAAAACCTTTTTCAATTGAAGGGTACAGGGGAAGAAGGCGATTAGTCACATTTTCTAAAATGTTGAGGAGCGTTTTAAAGAATTTGAGCCTATGCTATTTACTTTGTACGGATTATTTTCAAACCCTTATAATTCCTGACTGAAAACAGTTTTGCTAAAAACAAATATACCAAATCATAGTATTCACCTCTAGCTACAAGATAGCGCAAAAATCTAATTTTGTCATTTTACTGACTTATCGCCTTCTTCCCCTGTGCCCTTCAATTGTTTTCTCTGGATTTTATTTTATTAAATTTTGTTAATCTGTTTTATAGAGAATTTTATACTCTTCAATTTTGATTTGATGATGATTTTCACTAAAAATTAAAGTAAGCAAGTTATAGACGAAAAACTACTGTCGAGGATTAAAATCCCCACTTGGGGAGATGGCCGACAGGGAATTTTAGGCGATGTTGCAAATAAAATCGTGGTGAAATTATCGAATGCAATCAAATTTGAATATATCAGGGTGCCCAGTGACCTGGAAAAGACAGGGAATTTTTTTGAGTCAGGGAAAACGGGAAAAATCTCGAATTGTCAGGGAATTTTGAATATTTTTCTGGAAAAATATGCAACAGACTTCAAAACTTAATTACTTTATTACAAGCAAAAATATCTTTTAATTTTTAAAAATTATTTATGTAAAAGATTTTATGCAAAAATATGTATTTATGCATGTTTTATAATAAAATATTAATGATATGTAAATATGTAGGGATAAATGATGAGCAGGGGGGGGGGGGATTTTTTATAATGACTGGAATTTTTCTTATACGATTCTGGAAAAGTCAGGGAATTTTAAAACTCAAATTGGCTGGGTACCCTGTATATGCCCCCCGCCCAAAGATTCTTATCATTTTGAAAATTTTCAATTATTATTTATTGTGAAGGTTTAGCGCCCTCACCCTTGCTACGGCTCTGATGGTCAGCTCCACATAACTACAAAATATTTGTAATTACATGTGGAAAACTTTTTGGAATATAAGGCAATATATGAAGATTAATAAATATTGAAGGACTATAAAATAATATGTCCTGTCCCCATTGTGATTTATTATTAAATCATGAAAATTAAGTCACATTAACGGTAACTTGCACAAAAAACAAAAAAAAGCACTATAAAAAAATTGCACTAAAAAGTAAAAAATAATTAGAAGTTATTAGAAGAAGATTTAACAGAAATTAGAAGTATATTTTTACAGTGCTGAGCATAAAAATTAATGTATTACGTCAATAATATACAATTATTGTTATTTTTGGAGTCGGTGCCAGCCAAGCTGTTACGAAATTTACAAAATGTATTTGAAATCACATTAATACGACAATGTAGCAATACCGATGCCGTGTTGTTTAACGCCAAGTCGACTGTGAAACTCTTTGCAGTCAAAGTGATATAAAATGTATACCTACTGGTACTCCGCTACTTCGTTAATACACGTTTGTTAACCTTAGCTGGCACCGACTCCAAAAATAACAATAATTGTATATTATTGACGTAATACATTAATTTTTATGCTCAGCACTGTAAAAACATACTTCTAATTTCTGTTAAATCTTCTTCTAATAACTTCTAATTATTTTTTACTTTTTAGTGCAATTTTTTTGTAGTGCTTTTTTTTGAAGTCGGTTTTTGTTTTTTATTAAAATTTTTTTATTTCTTGCTTTTTAGTGAATCTTGCGTTCCTTAACTGATTTATCGAAAGCGAATATGGGTAGACCTACTAAACGCGCTGCCCATATGCGACAGCGCCGTTCAAATGAGACAAGCGAAGAAAGGGCGAAACGCCTATCTCAAAGTTGAAAATGCGGGCTTACAACAAATATTTTATAATTGACAATACGGGAAACGGAATACGGGAAAAATTATTGGCGACAAGATTTACAGCGCATCTACCGGCCTGAAATGTCAATTAACACGTACAAATTGTCATTTTATGTTTTGCATTATCGTATTATGCATTGATTAGACTTGATTACACTTTATTAAAAATATTGTGCAACGCCACTGAGTATATGTCAATGTCATTTTTAAGGTTAACATTCTTATGTCAAAGTTGTGCCCCCTATTCTCGAGCCGCTACTGACTATATGTCAATGTCATTTAATTTTTAAGGTTAACATTCTTATGTCAAAGTTGTGCCCCCTATTCTCGAGCCGCTACTGACTAAATGTCAATGTCATTTAATTTTTAAGGTTAACATTCATATGTCAAAGTTGTGCCCCCTATTCTCGAGCCGCTACTGACTATATGTCAATGTCATTATTTAATTAAACTTTTAGTGTCAAAATCGCAACGTAACTATGACAACGACGTTGACCTGAAGTGTTTAACTACAGATGACCGTCTTATTTAATTTATAAAAACCAAAGTACTCAACCGATTTTGATGAAATTTAAATGGGACCAATCTGAAACTATATCCTTTCGAATTGTGAAAAAATTTTGAAAATCGGTTAATAAATGACGGAGTTATGAGGTAACAAACATTAAAAAAAAAAAAAAAAATACAGACGAATTGATAACCTCCTCCTTTTTTGAAGTCGGTTAAAAATCAACTTAATACATGCAGAGGCAGTTTTACCATTGTTATTCAGCTAAAACCTTTATTTTCAGTACATACCTGCGTCTAGTTTGCTCATCTCCATTTTGTAAGTCTGTAATGATGCTATAATGCACATCCTCTTTCTGTTCACCGATGATTTCATTGGACACATTATTTAGGGTGTATGATCGCAATTTAAAATCTCTTTTCATAACGGTCAGCATATCGTAGCAAACACGACCCTCAAAATTTGCATACTTGAAGGCTCTTCGTCCAATTTTGGTTTGAGTTGTAGTTTCTTTTACAATGGACCTGCCAATTTACCAAAATCAAGTTGTAATTTGAATATTATTATTTTCGATTAAAAAATTACCTAACATTTAATAATCTTCCAAGAAAATCAAATTGTTTTAATTTCAAATGTTTTGCCCTATCTAATAAATACGGAAAATCGAAATTATTGATGTTATATCCTGTAAAAACGTCAGGATCCACTTCTCTAACAAAATCCGCCCAAGCCTCCAGCATTTTGTCTTCGGTTTTAAAACTGCGCACCTAAAAAACAAAGTTTATTAAACCTAAATGCACGACAATGAGGGCCACTTACTTCGGCATGACCAATTGGAGCACAAGTATTTAAAGTAAAAACGTTTCGAATTAATACATCGTCGGCACCGTACAATTTTACAACACTAGCAATTTGTATTACGGGATCGACATTTGGTTCCGGGAAAATTCCTGCAAACACAGTATTTGTGAAATCGATCGAAAATCAATTTTAAATTAACCTTTTCGTCCGGCACATTCGATATCAAAACTGTGAAGTTTGAAAGGTGCCACTCGGGCCCACTCCCCTTCGGGAGCATGAGCTATAAAATCCTCCCAGGACACATCCACTTCAAGTTGACAGCGCGTAGTGAATGCAGTTTTCGGTCTAAGAAACCATTTACTTGCCGGTAATTCAATCCAAGAACATCCCAAGACTTTTGTGTCGACCATAAATCTAAAATAAATTCATCAAATAGTTGGCGCGTCATTGGTAACAGTGCACAAAAACCAAACCTTGTGTCGATATCCACATTCGATTCAAACGAATTAATATAATGTCCGGGAAGAATGGTACCGACTTCCAGCAATCGTTTGGCTGGTGCTATTAATTTTGGTAAAGCAACCGTAATTTTTGCAAAACTTAAATTTTCTTCTCCTATGTAATCGCACAAAGACTTTCCTTGTACAATCTGTACCATTAAAATCGCCTCCGTAACTTCCTCCCTATTGGAACGCATATCGGCAAGCACAGCTTTATTCAAAGCACTCTACGGGTACAAATCAAAAATCCGGCTTCACAAATAACATTATATTACCTTAAATGCACCAACGTCATTTTCGGTAAAAGTTACAGGTAAAGACACGTAAAAATACGGTGAAAATCCGTGTATGTGACAACAAACACTGTTACCCAACTTGGTAACACCGAACATCCGCATAATGGGAACGGGTCCGGTTTGAGCTCCCGGCATTCCACGGTAATGAATCCCCACATAATTATCCAATTCTAACTGATGAAAGGTTAACGACGTAGTCGTCGGATCTAGTTTTGGAAGTTCTGGTCGTTTAAAACAAATGGTTCTTTGAACAGAAATGACGAGTTAATAAATTAATTTCATTAAATTTAGGCACTACTTACTTGAATCTCTTGCTAGGACTTCCGTCTGCGTTGGGAGCTTGGCGTTTGTCGCCCATCGTCGTCAAGTTTTCTTATTTTCAAAGTAATAAAATTAGAAACGTTAACACAACAGCAGTAACATGAACACTCAACAAATTTACGCGCCAATTTAAAGTGTAACTGACAGCCCTGGCAGCAAACCACAGCAAACTGACAGTTTTGAAGTATTTTTGAGGTTAGAAAACAAAATTTATTTTATGTCAATTTTTTAATGTTCTGTATAACGTTTGATCATTCCAACCACAGATTATAATATTAATGAAGAATTTACACAAATTTTCATAAAAAGCAATAGCGATTTTGTAAATATGGCAAGAATCCAAATAAATAAATATTACCCTTTATTTTTATGCGACTCTGTATAAAATGACTAATTGCCGGCGACAGGGACAGACTGGGGACGTGTGTTAACGCTAATTTTGTAAGTTTCTGTAATTTTATTGTCAAGATGAAGGAATAATTAAATTTTTAACAAATTGGACTACAAAACCTCAAATACTTAACTATTAGAAAATTATTAGTAAATTCAAGTAAATAGAAAATTCAACTTTCACCGACGCGCCTGGTGAATATTTGCGGAATCTCACCCATTTTGTTGACGGTACGTGTGATTCTATATAATATACTCTTAAACTTAGCGATTTCCGCAGGACTTCGCTATCGTCGCTCCAACTTCCCCCACCCACTACTCTTATGCAGGTACGCCGTCCATCCTGGACATTGCCATCTTCAAAGACGTACAACTCCAATATGACATCTCCACCAGCGAAGAGCTTAACTCAGATCACTTCCCAGTCCTACTAACACTAGGACCACTGACACCCCCTAAAGTTCCTCTCACGAAGAAGAGAACAGACTGGACTTCCTTCAACGACATCCTATCAGAAAACCTCGGTCCAATTCCCTACTTCGAGTCCACCGCGGACCTAGAAAATTACATTGCCAACTTTCAGGAAAATATCACCAAGTCCATTACAGAAGCTTCATACGAAGTTCCTATCACAGATACCAGAGACAAACTAACCCCCTCCCTGAAAGAGTTAATTCGACATAAAAATCGGGCAAGGAAACTTGCACGACGAACACGCAACCCTGACGATCAAAGGACATACCATCAACTTAAAGAACAAGTTGACGACAAAATCAAAGAGTTTCATGACAATGAATGGTCCGACAAAATTAAATCCCTCTCCTTTCACGACATGTCCGCCTGGCATATGGCAAGCGCCCTCCAAGGGAAAAAGAAAACCCCCAGCCTAACACTCCTCCGCCCCGACGGCACTATCGCCAAAACCGACCTCGAAAAGGCCGAAACCTTTGCCGACAGCCTTCAAGCACAATGCTCTCCCAACACCACGAGACTAGACTATGATCACATAAATTCAGTCGAAAACTTTGTCACTACCACCCTGCCTACCAATGATGACTCTCACATCACCCCTGCCTCCTTAACGACGGAGGTTGCAATTGCCATTAAGAGACTCAAAAAGAGAAAAGCCCCAGGTCCCGATGGCATCACCAACATCGCCCTCAAACAACTTCCCAAAAAAGCAATTGTTGCTATCACAGGCGTAATTAACGCCTGTCTCCGCCTAAATTACTACCCACAAATCTGGAAAACCGCTAACGTAGTGGTGATCCCTAAGCCCGGTCAAAATCTAAGACACCCACAAAGCTACAGGCCGATCAACCTGCTCCCCTCGATCGGAAAATTAGCAGAGAAAATGATAATCACCCGACTCCACGAGGCCATGTTTGACAACAACATCATTCAAAATGAGCAATTCGGTTTCCGTGCAAGTCACAGCACTACCCACCAAGCCCTCCGCTTAGTAGAACACATCACACAGGCACTCAATAAAAAATAATTCACCGGCCTAGTGCTACTCGACGTCTCGAAAGCTTTCGATAAGGTCTGGCACGAAGCCCTCCTGTTCAAAATGCTTCAGTCACACATCCAACTCCCATTAGTTCGACTTATTGCCTCTTACATTCAAAACAGAAAATTCAAAGTCAAACACATGAACACCAGATCTACAGCGCGCCCAATTACTTCCGGGGTCCCCAAGGATCAATTCTTGCAGCCGGCCTCTTCAATATCTTCATGAGCGACATTCCAGCCCCCACCGATCCAACAACAAAAATCTCTCTGTACGCAGATGATACGGCAATTTACTCGTCCTCCATTCACCCGGACATTGCCACAACCCGCCTCCAAGAAGCGACCTACGAGCTCGAAAGATGGTACGAAACTTGGCGCATCGAGGTTAACTCGAACAAAATTCCGCGATCATGTTTCGAAATCGCAGCAAGCCTCACAAATCCAGCGTCTGGATGTTTGAGGAACAAATCCCATAGGAAACCTAGGTCAAGTACTTAGGAATTACCATGGATCGACGCCTCAATTGGAGACCACATATTAACACCGTTACCGGTAAAGTATTTCTATCTGATAGACCAAATGTCTATCTGCTGGCCCCAGATAACATTATTTATGGCTAAAAAACTTCCCTGATGGAGTAGGCGGTGTAAAAATCGTCTATTCCCGTGGTTCGGAATCCACGTTAAGCTGTAGGTCCTCTGTGGTCGTCACACATTTTCAACACGCAACGAGCAGAGACAGGGAGGTATCGGGAAAATGTCGCAAGACGTTCATAACCGTGTAACAACCCGCGTTTAATTCATTATTATTTATATATATATCGACCACGTAATTTTAACACGTAAAGATGAATTTATCAATGATAAATAAATGAAAATAAACATTAAACCATGTTATAAAATAGATTATAAGTATTAAACCATATTATGTGTAAACTATTTAGTTTATAATTATTGAAACTTATTTAGTTTATAATAATTATTTTGTTTATAATGATTGTTAAACCAGGGTAAAATTTGTTTGAGACGCGCTGGAAATTCTCGAGTGATATTGTAAACTTTTACAATATCCGTCCTTTAATATTTGTAACAATATGAACGGAAACGTTAATAGCTTTGTAACGAGAATTTCCAGCAAAGTTAAAAGAAGCGACAAAGACTTTGAACGTTATACAGGGTCATGAAGTAATTCTGCTGCACATGCGACTTCTTCTTGGAAAAAAAGATATATAAGTTTCTATTTGGTGAATGGAGCCAACGCTTTCAAATCTTTAGAATCGTTGGCACCCCGCTGGATTTCTAGAACGAAAGCGAGTAATAGAAACTACCCCGAAGAGACCATATATGTAGTCTCCACTCGAGGTCCGAAATTAATAAACCTCGTACGTTGTTATACCCTCACCATAAGGAAATCTTAGTCAATAAATACGATCCCGGAAGAAAAAGTCAGTTAGTTGCCGGTTTTTCAAGCACACACGTGTAAATCAATCAGACGCTATTTTCCACGCGGAAGTTTTCTAGTCAATCTAATTAACTAAGTCCAACCTAAGTTAAATATAAAATACGCGTGTCAGTTAAAGTAGATACGCTAAAGTATCAAGTAAATTAGTACAGTTCGAATTTCAAGGTGTAATTCATTAAAATTTCGAAAGCGTCATTAAATTTTAAACTAATAAAACTATTTAAATCAATCATTACGAGTTACGCGTAATTTCAAAAGTATCCAAGCGCAAAAAGGGAGGATTACGTTCATGTGCAGTAATGAGGATTACAACTTCAGATATCAAACAATTTTAATTATAAAAGAATCTTTTACAAGCATTACTCTGGCCGGATTAGCATAACTAAATAATTTTGGGTCACAACCCTAGTATTGTAAAATCATAAAACTTTTAAGTTTGCTTAGCTGTTAAATTCTATCTGTTTTTTTTTAAATAAATTGTTTTAATTAAGCTAAAGGTGTCTCAATTATTGAAATCTCCTATAAGTAATCTATCGTTCGTCTTAAATATTTTTCCCACGTTTCTGATCTAAAGCTCATCACGCTATCAATTGAATAAATTTATGAGAAGTTAAAGTAAGTATTTAAAGTAATAAAAACGGGTTAGGAATCGGACTCGCCAATTCATCTAAATACGATTCCTGGTGGCAGCAATTATAACAAACAATCAAGTAAAATAATACATTCACAGGTTCAATTAAAATAAAGCAATCAGCTTTTGTACAACCGAATATACATACACATACCGGTAAAGCCAAAGCCCTCTTTTCAAAACTGCTTGCTCTTATGAACAGAAATAGCACCATGGCTCCCATTAACAAACTAAGAATCTTCAAATCCATCATACGCCCAACCATGACATACGCCTCCTCAGTCTGGGGTTACGCACGCCCCACGGCCCTAAACAAAATCCAAGTCACCCAGAACAAAAATCTTCGTTCCATATTCAACGCTCCCTACTACTTCACCAATAAACGACTGCACGCAGACGCCAATTTAGATATCATCACCACTCTAATCCGCAAACATGCCACCAATCTTTATAACAAATCCAAATTCTCAGACAACACACTCATCAACCAACTGGGTCAATATCAAACCAAAAACTACTTCATCCCCCGACCTAAATCAATTCTGAACACGGAAAACTCCTGACCATAAATCCTCCCCTGCACAGACTAATCTCTGTTCACAGGTCATAATTACAGAAATTCGATTCGAAAGTGGAGTAATTTCACTAGGTTTGTGTAATTTTCGTCTAATTTCCACATCTCAGACAGTCAATCCCTCCAGCTCAACATCCCCACTTCATCTGACGGTACGTGCACATTGCACTACTCGTCAAAACTTCAAGTAGAAGCCGCATTCAGCGAAGGAAATCTTCAATCTTCGAATTAAGGACTCTACTGTATCGGTAAACGTAAAATTACATTTTCTTTATATAATTCACATCCACAGCTACCAACCCAGGTATTCACCAGCCAGTTATAGCCAAGCGCCAATTTCGCGAGGCCCATCGGCCTCCACAACTCCCAACGCCAGATAGCCAACATCAGATGAAGGAGAAGGCCGGCTACGCCGGTATGCTCCATCAAGTTACATACCAGAAAATAGAAATAGAAAATAGATTTCCGCACCGGCAGATGCAACACGTCTCCCGTACGAGTAACATCGATGAAAGGTTGTAACAAAACGGGATTTTAATTAATAAAAAAATTAATTTTAATATTTTATATACTTATAAAATACTTATAAATTATTGCGATAATAATTGATGATTGTTAATCAACCATATTTATCAACAGCGGAAGAGATAAGTTTTATAACGCGAGCGAGAATTGATAATGTATTTTATCAATATTCGTCTGCATGCGAACTTCCTGCGTCTAAAGATGACTTTTACACTGTTCTTTGTTCAGGTGAACTGTTTAATTTCAGACAACAGTGGAGTATCGCCAATTTGACCGAATATTTCAATGCAGTCTACGCGATTTCATTGATGAAGCAATCAAGATTTGATTGCATTGAAGCAATCAGTAGACATTTGCTTCTCGTTAAAAAAGCGATAGGGATGTATCTGTCTATAGGTGAAATTTGTCAGTGGTGCAAATTCTCACGCTATGGAAGGTCAACCCTCGTGATTTTTGAAAGGTATAAATATGGTTGAATTAATTAGTCGAGAGTGAGATCCACCTCTTCGCGGCAAATCCACCTTCTTGCGGCAGATTTAACTCTACGCGGAGATTTGTTTGTTTTTAATTAGTTTTCTAAAGAAATATCAAAAACTAACACTAACCTAACGGCAGATCCACCTCTTCGCGGCAGATCCACCTCCTTGCGGCAGATTTAACTTTACGTGGATATTTATTTGTTTTAATTCATTTTCTAAAGAAATATCAAAAACTAACACTAACCTAACGGCAGCTCCACCTCTTCGCGGCAGATCCACCTCCTTGTGACAGATTTAACTTTACGCGGAGATTTATTTGTTTTTAATTCATTTTCTAAAGAAATATTAAAAACTAACACTAACCTAACGGAAGATTCACCTCTTCGCGGCAGATCCACCTTCTTGCGGCAGATTTAACTTTACGAGGAGATTTATTTGTTTTTAATTCGTTTTCTAAAGAAATATCAAAAACTAACACTAACCTAACGGCAGATCCACCTCTTCGCGGCAGATCCACCTCCTTGCGGCAGATTTAACTTTACGCGGATATTTATTTGTTTTTAATTCATTTTCTAAAGAAATATCAAAAACTAACACTAACCTAACGGAAGATTCACCTCTTCGCGGCAGATCCACTTTCTTGCGGCAGATTTAACTTTACGAGGAGATTTATTTGTTTTTAATTCGTTTTCTAAAGAAATATCAAAAACTAACACTAACCTAACGGAAGACTCACCTCTTCGCGGCAGATCCACCTTCTTGCGGCAGATTTAACTTTACGCGGAGATTTGTTTGTTTTTAATTAGTTTTCTAAAGAAATGTCAAAAACTAACACTAACCTAACGGAAGATTCACCTCTTCGCGGCAGATCCACTTTCTTGCGGCAGATTTAACTTTACGAGGAGATTTATTTGTTTTTAATTCGTTTTCTAAAGAAATATCAAAAACTAACACTAAGCTAACGGCAGATCCACCTCTTCGCGGCAGATCCACCTCCTTGCGGCAGATTTAACTTTACGCGGATATTTATTTGTTTTTAATTCACTTTCTAAAGAAATATCAAAAACTAACACTAACCTAACGGAAGATTCACCTCTTCGCGGCAGATCCACCTTCTTGCGGCAGATTTAACTTTACGAGGAGATTTATTTGTTTTTAATTCGTTTTCTAAAGAAATATCAAAAACTAACACTAACCTAACGGAAGACTCACCTCTTCGCGGCAGATCCACCTTCTTGCGGCAGATTTAACTTTACGCGGAGATTTGTTTGTTTTTAATTCGTTTTCTAAAGAAATGTCAAAAACTAACACTAACCTAACGGCAGATCCACCTCTTCGCGGCAGATCCACCTCCTTGCGGCAGATTTAACTTTACGCGGAGATTTGTTTGTTTTTAATTCGTTTTCTAAAGAAATATCAAAAACTAACACTAACCTAACGGCAGATCCACCTCTTCGCGGCAGCTCCACCTCCTTGCGGCAGATTTAACTTTACGCGGAGATTTGTTTGTTTTTAATTCGCTTTCTAAAGAAATATCAAAAACTAACACTAACCTAACGGCAGATCCACCTCTTCGCGGCAGATCCACCTTCTTGCGGCAGATTTAACTTTACGCGGAGATTTATTTGTTTTTAATTCATTTTCTAAAGAAATATCAAAAACTAACACTAACCTAACGGCAGATCCACCTCTTCGCGGCAGCTCCACCTCCTTGCGGCAGATTTAACTTTACGCGGAGATTTGTTTGTTTTTAATTCGCTTTCTAAAGAAATATCAAAAACTAACACTAACCTAACGGCAGATCCACCTCTTCGCGGCAGATCCACCTTCTTGCGGCAGATTTAACTTTACGCGGAGATTTATTTGTTTTTAATTCATTTTCTAAAGAAATATCAAAAACTAACACTGGCAGATCCACCTCTTTGCGGCAGATCCACCTTCTTGCGGCAGATTTAACTTTACGCGGAGATTTATTTGTTTTTAATTCGCTTTCTAAAGAAATATCAAAAACTAACACTAACCTAACGGCAGATCCACCTCTTCGCGGCAGATCCACCTTCTTGCGGCAGATTTAACTTTACGCGGAGATTTATTTGTTTTTAATTCATTTTCTAAAGAAATATCAAAAACTAACACTAACCTAACGGCAGATCCACCTCTTCGCGGCAGCTCCACCTCCTTGCGGCAGATTTAACTTTACGCGGAGATTTGTTTGTTTTTAATTCGCTTTCTAAAGAAATATCAAAAACTAACACTAACCTAACGGCAGATCCACCTCTTCGCGGCAGATCCACCTTCTTGCGGCAGATTTAACTTTACGCGGAGATTTATTTGTTTTTAATTCATTTTCTAAAGAAATATCAAAAACTAACACTAACCTAACGGCAGATCCACCTCTTCGCGGCAGCTCCACCTCCTTGCGGCAGATTTAACTTTACGCGGAGATTTGTTTGTTTTTAATTCGCTTTCTAAAGAAATATCAAAAACTAACACTAACCTAACGGCAGATCCACCTCTTCGCGGCAGATCCACCTTCTTGCGGCAGATTTAACTTTACGCGGAGATTTATTTGTTTTTAATTCATTTTCTAAAGAAATATCAAAAACTAACACTAACCTAACGGCAGATCCACCTCTTCGCGGCAGCTCCACCTCCTTGCGGCAGATTTAACTTTACGCGGAGATTTGTTTGTTTTTAATTCGCTTTCTAAAGAAATATCAAAAACTAACACTAACCTAACGGCAGATCCACCTCTTCGCGGCAGATCCACCTTCTTGCGGCAGATTTAACTTTACGCGGAGATTTATTTGTTTTTAATTCATTTTCTAAAGAAATATCAAAAACTAACACTAACCTAACGGCAGATCCACCTCTTCGCGGCGGATCCACCTCCTTGCGGCAGATTTAACTTTACGCGGAGTTCATAGGATATTTACATGTAAAAACTTATTTATGCAAATTCCTGCTTCCCTAATTATTTTAGAAAAAAAATGAAAGACACAAAAATCATGCAGAAAAATAAACTACAAATGATAAAAGAATTATTTTCATCTAGCTTTTACTTAAAGTGGCAAAAAATGCTTTTGAAATTGTTCAAATTTTTATTTATCAGACTAGCCATGAAAGTTTCCAAGGTAATTATTTTTGATAAGTATTAAAAAACAATTGCACTTTGTTTACAGTTTTGCACTTTATTAAATTTTAATTTCATAAAATGGAAGCAAAGTACACAATTAGTGAAAAAAATCAATTTTTAAAACTATATTATTCTGGAAACAGTATACGTATGGTACGAGATCTCTTTGCTGGTTTATACCCAGAAAGACCAATCCCTACTTATTCGACAATTAAAAATGTAATTGATAATCAAAATCAATATGGATCTGTATTTAAGCCGTCATGCAAGACCTGCAGAAATAAAAGAATAAATTTAGAAGAAATCAATATTGGTGAAGCTCCAGGTACCGATATCGAAACAAATGTAATTGCTGCCGTAGTGAATAATCCTTGTATCAGTACAAGAACAATTGGTGCGGAGTTAAATATTCATCACACTACGGCGTTCAAAATTATAAAAAAACATAAATTTATATCTTATAAGTGCCAAAACCATCAAGAAATTTTTGAAGAGGATATGTACAAAAGAATGATTTTCTGTGAAAGCATTATCGAAAAGGCCAATTTGGATAGAAATTTTATTAAAAATATTTGTTTTACCGATGAGACAACGTTTAGTATTAACGGTGAACCAAATGTTCAAAATTATCGGTTTTGGTCCACCGAAAATCCTCATTTAATGATCAACAATCGTTCACAGTATCGCCAAACTGTAAATGTTTGGGCAGGGATATTAGGAGCAAACATCATCGGACCATTTTTTATTGATGGAAATTTGAATGGACTAAAATATCTAGAAATGTTACAAAACGAAATTGGACCGGAAATTGATATTGTGGCAGTGTAACAACCCGCGTTTGGTTCTTGATTATTTATATATATCGACCACGTAATTTTAACGCGTAAAGACGAATTTATTAATGAAATTTAAATAAAAGCAAACATTAAACCATGTTATAAAAATGGTTTACTCATAATATGGTTTAATACTTATAACCTATTTTATAACATGGTTTAATGTTTGCTTTTATTTAAATTTCATTAATAAATTCGTCTTTACGCGTTAAAATTACGTGGTCGATATATATAAATAATCAAGAACCAAACGCGGGTTGTTACATCACCCCCCGTTTTTAAAAAGATCAGTCGGGTCTGAAAGCACGACGGATCCTTTTATTAGGAAAAAGAAGGATACAAATCCGCGTTTCGACCTAGTAATTGCAACGCCGTAACTTAACTTAAACATTTCAATGATTAACGTCAATTAAGAACATACAAGTTGAACTTATGGTGTCATAACAAAAAAAATTAAAATTATTATTGCTTCTGTTTTCTATTACGGAGGCTTGAATTTGAGGCGAGTAAAGATCTACCGCACTTTTACGTTTCACTTAATTGGCTCGCGATATTTCTACGACGCACTATACTGTTCTGGTGTCCCGCACTTGTAGATGATGTATTACGCTTTTAGGATTGGGGTCAGGTCGATGTGTTGGCTTCTGGTTTGAATGAGTTGACTCTGCTCCCTCCAGTATTGAAATGTGGTAGGGGGAAGTAAAAATAATTTGTGGAACCAAATTTCTGCTAGACAATTTGTGACTCCCATACTTTTAATTCACTTTTTAAAATTTATCGATGCCCTTGCATGGCTCTCGATATTTAACAATTAAACGGAGTGACTTTGACTTTTGTTTTGTCCTCCTTCTGTGTACGCTGCGTATTAGCAACATGATTATGAACTTGACGTTCCTGGTCCAACCCATTAGACTGTTGGATTTGAAAACCCATGATGCCTTCCATCACTAGGAAGGATCACACTCGAAATGTGTGTGACCTCCACTTGTTGCCTGACCTTTTTCCTGAGCGCAATAGTGGTTGATATTGCAAATTTGCAATGTGCAGGGTACACTCGCGTCCCGATTACGTCCACAATATTGCGTGAAATGTTTGTCGCACTATAAGCGCCGCACTCCGTACATTAAGTTCATTAAACACAATATTGACATTAAATCATTGCAAAATTATAACACAATTAACGTAAAATAACATAATATTACAAGGAAAATACTTAACTAACATATATAAAAAAAAACATCGTTTAAATTATTATAAAATCAAAATATACATCATTAATTTTAGTATTAACATCAAAAGGAAAGGAAAAAAAAATTCTCTTAACAACTACAAAAATTTTTGTTAATTCAATTATAAAAATCATAGTGTTACAACAATTTGATTCACGCCTCTTGGGTGATCAAGTTGTTTCCTTTAATTAAACTGAAAACTGCCTCATGTCAAATGCTTGCATGTTTATGCATCCATTTGCATGTTGGCTTAAAGCGTCTTTATGACCTTACGTGATTTTTATACTTTAATACACCTGAGAGTGTTCAACCCCGTGCTCTACAGGTATCGTCACACTATCTTTCATACGTCATTCATTCCTTCTTACCTTGTTTCGATGATTACTTGATGATTGCTCTTGCAACTCCGTGCTAATTTTTGATTGGTTTGGACGTTTTCGAAAGACTGCCCGGTTTGACTTTATTCTAAAATTACCGTTATCGCTTAAACTCGTTCCTTTCAATATACTTGTCTGTCCTTAGACCTGAAAATTAATTCGTTAACCCGCTCTTTTGGCGGTACCTTAATATAGCGCAGTTGTCCTTTGACCAAACTGGCTTTCAATATACTTGTCTGTCTTGAGACCTAAAAATTAATTCTTAACCCGCTCCTTTGGCGGTATTTTAATATGGCACAGTTTGTTGTCCCTTGACCAACTGGCTCCCTATCCTATCTCCTATCTCTCTCGTCAATTTATTCACCCATTAATTACCTTTCAATTTATCGCGAATGGACGTCAAACCGGTCTCTCTGTCCTTTTTTCAACCTTACTTAATACGTTTTCTTTTGTTTTTCATCATCTTACGTTTTCTCTTTTTTTTCTAGTTTTAATTCATGCACTCAATGTTTTCTAACTTTACTAACGTCTAACTAATGCTTATTATGTACAATTACCGCTTTGTTCGCCTTTTACGAAGAGCGCGTTACGCTGCAGTGATATTCTCGATTTTCCCGTCACCTGCACGGGTGTTTTATGCTAATAATGAAAGGGGGTTTATATATAAGGGATGCAGTTCTGCCTGCGGGGTGTAGTTTTAGCTACAGGTCGTAGTTTTAGGTCGTACCCAGGACCATAAGGGGGGGGGGGGTTTCTACGTCTAAGGGATGCAGTTTCCGGTCGTGCCCAGGACCATAAGGGGGGGGGTTTCTACGTCTAAGGGATGCAGTTTCAGGTCGTGCCCAGGACCATGCTAATTGATTCTAGGGGTTTTAATCGTAGGCGAAACCCAGCAAGCGTTTTCTCCTTGTCGTCCTGCGGGATCGTCTAGGTGTAATAATAATACCTTTTTAGTTCTTTCGCGGGGTGGTCTCATACCTCTAACCGACTTGAATTTAACTCTAAAGCCTAGTTCGCTTTCGCTTCTTCAATCAATTCTTTTAATTCTACTTCATCTATATAATTCAAGTTTCTAACCTTTTCCATTGTACCTATGGCGCTTGATACTCCGCCCTTATAATTAATTTTTGTATTATCTTTAACACTGGAAATTCTCGAGTGATATTGTAAACTTTTACAATGTCCGTCCTTTAATATTTGTAACAATGAGAGCGGAAACGTTAAATAGCTTTGTAACGAGAATTTCCAGCAAAGTTAAAAGAAGCGACAAAGACTTTGAACGTCATACAGGGTCATGAAGTAATTCACTTGCTGCACATGCGACTTCTTCTTGGAAAAAAAAAATATCAGTTTCTATTTTGGTGAATGGAGCCAAAGCTTTCCATTCCTTTTGAATCTTTGGCACCCCGCTGGATTTCTAGAACGAAAGCGGGTAATAGAAACTACCCCGAAGAGACCATATATGTAGTCTCCACTCGAGGTCCGAAATTAATAAACCTCGTACGTTGTTATACCCTCTCCATAGGAAAATCTTAGTCAATAAATACGACCCCGGAAGCAAAAGTCAGTTAGTTGCCGGTTTTTCAAGCACACACGTGTAAATCAGTCAGACGCTATTTTCCACGCGGAAGTTTTCTAGTCAATCTAATTAACTAAGTCCAACCTAAGTTAAATATAAAATACGCGTGTCAGTTAAAGTAAATACGCTAAAGTTTCAAGTAAATTAGTACAGTTCGAATTCCAAGGTGTAATTCATTAAAATTTCGACAGCGTCATTAAATTTTTATCGAATAAAACTATTTAAATCCATCATTACGAGTTACGCGTAATTTCAAAAGTACCCAAAGTGAAATAGTAAAATAAAAAAAGGAAGGATTACGTACATGTGCAAGTAAAGAGGATTATAAAACTTCAGGTATCAACCATTTTTTTTTAATTATAAAAAAATCTTTTACAAACTTTACTCTGGTCGGATTAGCATAATTAAATAATTTTGGGTCACAATTCTAGTATTGTAATATAGTAAAATTATTTAATTATGCTAATCCGACCAGAGTAAAGTTTGTAAAAGATTTTTTTATAATTAAAAAAAAATGGTTGATACCTGAAGTTTTATAATCCTCTTTACTTGCACATGTACGTAATCCTTCCTTTTTTTATTTTACTATTTCACTTTGGGTACTTTTGAAATTACGCGTAACTCGTAATGATGGATTTAAATAGTTTTATTCGATAAAAATTTAATGACGCTGTCGAAATTTTAATGAATTACACCTTGAAATTCGAACTGTACTAATTTACTTGAAACTTTAGCGTATTTACTTTAACTGACACGCGTATTTTATATTTAACTTAGGTTGGACTTAGTTAATTAGATTGACTAGAAAACTTCCGCGTGGAAAATAGCGTCTGATTGATTTACACGTGTGTGCTTGAAAAACCGGCAACTAACTGACTTTTGCTTCCGGGGTCGTATTTATTGACTAAGATTTTCCTATGGAGAGGGTATAACAACGTATATACGAGGTTTATTAATTTCGGACCTCGAGTGGAGACTACATATATGATCTCTTCGGGGCAGTTTCTATTACTCGCTTTCGTTCTAGAAATCCAGCGGGGTGCCAAAGATTCAAAAGGAATGGAAAGCTTTGGCTCCATTCACCAAAATAGAAACTGATTTTTTTTTTTTCCAAGAAGAAGTCGCATGTGCAGCAAGTGAATTACTTCATGACCCTGTATGACGTTCAAAGTCTTTGTCGCTTCTTTTAACTTTGCTGGAAATTCTCGTTACAAAGCTATTTAACGTTTCCGCTCTCATTGTTACAAATATTAAAGGACGGACATTGTAAAAGTTTACAATATCACTCGAGAATTTCCAGTGCATCTCAAACAAATTTTACCCTGGTTCAATAATTATTATAAACAAAGTAATTATTATAAACTAAATAAGTTTCAATAATTATAACTTAAATGGTTTACTCATAATATGCTTTAATACTTATAACCTATTTTATAACATGGTTTAATGTTTGCTTTTATTTAAATTTCATTAATAAATTCGTCTTTACGCGTTAAAATTACGTGGTCGATATATATAAATAATCAAGAACCAAACGCGGGTTGTTACAGCAGGAGAAAATAATGTAATCTACCATCAACAAGACGGATGTCCGGCACATTATACTAGAGATGTAACCAATTATTTAAATGAATGTTATCCCAATTCTTGGATAGGACGCAATGGACCAATAAACTGGCCAGCTCGGTCACCAGACTTGGCTCCAAATGACTTTTTTTGTGGGGTCATTTAAAATCTAAAATTTCTGGTGAACGATACCAAAGTATTGATTCATTAAAAAATAAAATTGTGGAGGAGTGTGGCAATATTACCGAAAGACAACTTGCGAATGTACGATGTAACTTTTATGATAGACTTGGTTTTTGTTTAGCTGAATATGGAAACCTGTTTGAACATTTGCTGTAAATTTAATTATTTCTTAATGTTTGTAATTGTTTATTATTAATAATTTATGTAATAAATAAATTAAATTGAATTTATTTCATGGCTAGTCTGATAAATGAAAATTTGAACAATTTCAAAAGCATTTTTTGCCACTTGAAGTAAAAGCTAGATGAAAATAATTCTTTTATCATTTGTAATTTATTTTTCTGCATGATTTTTGTGTCTTTCATTTTTTTTCTAAAATAATTAGGGAAGCAGGAATTTGCATAAATAAGTTTTTACATGTAAATATCCTATGAACGGCTAACTCATTCAACACCCGGTATACATTCTTACAGTATACTCTATAAACCTTCCTCTTTGCTATAGAAAACTTTTAAATTTATTTGGGGTGGTCAACAATAGTTGATTCCCCCCGAAAACTTATTAAAAACAAACAAACCTCCGCATAAAGTTAAATCTGCCGCAAGGAGGTAGATTTGCCGCGAAGAGGTGGATCTGCCGCGAAGAGGTGGATCTGCCGTTAGATTAGTGTTAGTTTTTGATATTTCTTTAGAAAACCAATTAAAAACAAACAAATCTGCCGCAAAGAGGTGGATCTACCGCTCCCTCTAACTTTTTTCCAAGTTAAACGCAAAAAGTGAGAATGGACTCAAAAATAATAATAATTACCCCAAAAAGCTAGATCCATTACGATTGTGTTCAGTTGTCAATAATTATAAAATCGTAAACCTCAAAGTTACTATTTCATGATTATAAAAATAAATAACAAATATTTAAATTTAAAAATTAAGATTGTGTTCAGTTGTCAGTGTGTTCAGTTGTCCGTGTGTTCAGTTGTCCGTGGGGTCAGTTGTCATGTGTTCGGATGTCGTGCGTTCACTTGTCGTTCGTTCACTTGTCATGTGGTCACCTGTCATAGAATCCATTAGTAGCTGTCTAAAATATGAAAAGACATCGATATGTGTTTAACAATCTTGAAAAAGTTGAATGGTTTTCCAATAAAAGGGCTTTGGGCCTAGTAGGCTCGACGTATGCTGGCGTTACTATTTTATATTAATCGGATTTCTATCGAATTATAAGCTTTGTAAAACAAAATTTTAGCTGGTAATAACAATTAATGGTAATCATTACTAGGGGTGCGCGATTATGAAATTTCATAATCGATTATCGATTATAAAAAATAATCGATTGTTTTCGATTAATCGATTATTGAAGATAATCGATTATTCATAATCGATTATGAACTCATAACTCGATTATGAATTCATAAGGCGTATTCTTTTTACAAGTTTTATTTCCATCTCAGTTACGTAACTGAGACGAAGTGAGCTGAGCCGAACAGAGATTAACTGAGTCAAAGTGAGAAAAACATAAGGTAAAAAGAACAACTTACATATTACAAAATACATAAAACAAATTACATAACCTCTAAAAATACAAAATAGAAATTTATTGCAACCGGCAATTAAAATTAAAGAAGTAAAATAAGTACAATAATTAAAACCAAGATGTACGAAGAAGTACCTTCAGTAGATGCTAAAACGATTGCAGTAAGTGACAATTTTAATTAAATTTTTGTAATTAAAAATTGTAATAACTACCTACTAGTAAACTAGAAACGTGAAATATTTATTACACATGATATAATTGGGGTGTTGTCGATAACAATAAAAGATTTATCGATGTATTTTGTGGGAAGAGGGAATGACACGAAGAGAGGAAGTATTTAGAAATTTAACATGTAACTAGATTTAAAAATTGTTCTTCCGTTCTGTTGTTTATTATTATAATTTTATTTTTTATTCAAATATATACAAGATTAATTTAATAAATTTTAGTGTTCGTTTGATTTGTTAGTTATCCCTGCAATCTTTTCAAGGGCTATAACTCTTCTCTCATCCAATTGTAGTTTGCGTTCTAACAATTGTAATTTTTTACTTTGCAACTCATTTTGTTCTTTTAATTTTTCTTTTAGTTCGTTCACTTCTTGTCGAAGTTTAGCATTGCTTAACTTCTTTGCTGGTTTTTTGGAGCGACAACCGGGGTGCTACTTTCTGGCGGTACTTCTTCTAGAAAATTTTCAACTTCGATCATTTCTTCATTGTGCAATGGTAACATTGCCATTGAGGCAATAATTGGTAGTGGTTCAAAGGCTTCGCCAACATTTATAGAATGTGGCGAAGAGAAATTTGGTTCCATACCAAGTATGTCCTCCATTTTATCGAAGAACACAAAACGAGTAGGTCCCCTACCCGTTTTACCCTTGGCATCTTTACAAGATTTGTACGTCCTGACCAAATTTAACCATTTTTTTCTACAATTTTCTTCGGAGAAAACAAATTGTTGACTAATCAAGTCGTTACTCACGTTACTCCAAACTTGGCGTCGTTTGGTAACGTGGTTTAAGTGATCCTTGTATACCTCGACGCTAGCAATTAGAGCTAGCGTTTCCTCATGAGTCCACATGACTCGTTTCCCGGTTTTCATTTATTTCCACAAAAAGTTATACGTAACAAAATAAATACATATGTTGGGATTACAAATTTAGGTTTTTGGAAGTTGTATTTATTAAAATAAAATGTTACGCTTATATAGAATAAGCTTGTTACCAATCAACGATAATCTCTTTAATCCGGTTGATCAGGTTCAAGTCCTTATTAAATTAAATAAATTACCAAATGTTTATTACGAGTTTATTACGATGTTTATTACAAATTAGCTCACAAATTACATAACCTCCAAAAAGACGAAATATGACGAAAGAGATGACGTTAACCTTTTTAAATCGACCAATCCGAGCTATTTCCAACTTTATCTCAGTTGTAACACTTCGAAATAGCAAGATCAGTTGGTATAGGGTGGGAGGTAATTTTCTCAGTTTAAACTCAATTCGGCACGGCACGGCACATTCGTTTGACGAATGTACAACGGTAAAAAGAACACACTTTTAACTGAGTCAACTGAGTATCTCAGTACATCTCACATAAAATAGGTAAAAAGAATACAGCTATAGTCGATTATGAGTTACTATTTATAAGTTACTATCTAATTTATTATACAAAAACATAACAAAAATTAACAATTACAACTATAAAAACTAATTAAGGTAATTAATTATACTATTAATTACCTTATTATTATTATTAAATTAGGACGTCACTATCAATAATTAATGACAGACGTCAAAAAATGACGGTACCGCTTTCGAGCAAACCAAAGCTTTAGTGACGGATTTACATTGACGCTGAAGATTTAAGCCAAGGATGGGGGAACGGGGGGCCTCTGTAATTATAAATAATGAACATTCCTATTTGCATTGAAGACAATTGTTGTTGACCTTGTGTTTTAGGTAATTTGTTACAACTCGGGGCCAAATTTTAATATTAATATAATATTATGGAGCCTCTTGTAGGGTAATATATTATTTAGTAAATCAATATTTTGCTTCAGGCCCCGAAAATGCTGGATCCGCTACTGTAAAAGAAGTTTCTCAATTTATATAAAATAGACTCAAAAAAGAGAATGCCAATTATTAAAAACTATAATACAGGAATAAAACATAATTGGGTATATTTTGATCCCAGACCGCCCCTGGAAGGTAGTTCAAAGAAATCGATAATAGTTTGTTCAATTCATCACCAAAGGTCAAATGTGTTAACCTTTTTTAAGCGTTATTTTTAATGTAGCGAATTATATTTTCATTTCAAATCTTTCTGTCTGAAAAGGCAGCTATGTATCAAAATGCTTGTAGTGCAGCTGCCTCGGCTGGAGGCTGTGTAGAAGGCGATAAAGAATGTCACAATTTGATATCCAGAGAAGCTCCAGTACCAGTGGAGCACGACTACAGTGGTTTCGATATCGTTAAAGCCACACAGGTAACGAACACGTCACACCCAAACTTGCAATTTCTTTGAATTTACTCTTATTTTAGTACGGAGCATTTTCACGAGTCAAGGAACTCATCGATGTGGGTTACAATGTTAATCAGCGAGACAGTGAGACGGTCACACTGCTTCATTGGGCGGCAATAAATAATCGTAAAGAAATTATGCGGTTCTTTGTAGACAAAGGTGCCGAAGTTGATGCGGTCGGTGGTGAATTGGACGCCACCCCGCTGCACTGGGCGACCAGACAAGGTCACTTAGATGCAGTTGTATTATTAATGAACGCCGGAGCGGATCCTACTCTGAGAGATGCCGAAGGATGTTCGTGTATTCATTTGGCCGCACAGTTCGGTCACACCGCTTTGGTTGCTTATTTTGTGGCTCGCGGTGTGAGTCCCGATTTACAGGATCGTGGCGGCATGACCCCCCTTATGTGGTCTTGTTGGAAAGTGTGTAGTTTAGATCCCACGAGACTCTTATTAACGTTAGGTGCTTCGACTAAATTAACAGATAGTACACAAGGTAACACTGCACTTCATTGGGCTGTTTTGGCACGTAACACCACCGCCATATCAACATTAATATTACAAGTAAGAATTTAAGCTGGATCGTTGTCTTAATAAAAAGTCCTTTTTGTTTTAGGCTCAAGCAAATTTAGATATACCAAATCATAGAGGCGATACGCCACTGACCATGCTGCAAAATTATGTAGGAACTGTGTGGATTGGTTCAAAAGTTGCTGAACGAATACGAGAAGCAGCCATAACGCAACGATCTAGCAATATTTTAAATCGTATAACTAAAGACAAAGTAAGCTTAACCATTTCTTTTTGTTTGAAAATGACGGTAACTTTTTGTTATAGAGAGTGAGATGGTGGTGTATGGTGGGCACACCTTTTATAGCATTTTATATTGCGGGTTTAATTTTAGGTGCAAATTCGTTAATTCTAATAAAAATGTTCCTTCTCGTTTGTCTATACATAGTTTTGCATTTTGCCGGTCAATTATTATACGACGATAGATTAATGGCATTGTTGCCCCTTAGTATTTATTTAGCTACAAAAATTTGGATGTACGTTACTTGGATATTTTATATTATGCCTCATACACCATTTATTATAAGCGCAATATTTTTGTCAAGTTCTGGTTTACTGTGGTATTGTTTTTTAAAATCGTGGTTGGGCGATCCAGGTGTGATAGTGGCAACACAAGATTTACGATATAGGGTAAATGTGTCCGTTAAGTTCTTATTTAGATTTTCTAAATTTTTTCATCTTTTAGACAATAATAGAATTAGCAGAAAGGGGACCTAGCGGATTTGAACCTTCCAGTTTTTGTTCGGCTTGCTTGATAAAGAGACCACTACGTTCAAAACATTGTTCCGTTTGTAACAGATGTGTCGCAAGATTTGATCATCATTGTCCGTGGGTAGCAAATTGTATAGGTAAGTTTAATTTGCCGAAACATGAAACTAACTTTTGATTGGTCGATTTACATTTTGCAGGTGCTAAAAATCATAAGTATTTTATTGGGTTCTTGGCTTGTTTGGTGTTGATGTGTGGTCAAATGATATACGGATCGATGCAATTTTGGAAGGATCAGTGTCATATTCAGCCTGTAAAAGATGGATTTTTTGAAGTTTTAGTTAAAGTGGGTCGTTGTGATGCTTGGGTCGCATGGGTTGCAGCCAATTCGATGCTTCATCTTGCTTGGGTGTTGATGCTGTTTGTTTGTCAATTGTATCAGGTAGGTCGATATAAAAATAAGAAATCATAGAAGACTACGAAGTGCTTACTTTAATTTTGCCAGGATGTTCATTTCTAAAGTTGAAATAATTTATTTTTGAGTAAATTTGAGGGAAGAAAAAAACTGAATTTTAAGTTTAACCCCATCCCCACCAGATACCCCTTCTTTTAAATATTTTATTAGGGGTCATTCCATCTCAAATCAACTGAAGAATTTACTCGACCCCCACTAAATTTGACAAAACTTGGTACACAACATCTTTGTAAGAAATAAAAAATACAAATTTAAGGATTTGTCCAAAAAGGCATTTGTTTCCTTGTTTTCGTTCTTCAAAAAGTCAAAAAGTTAGTGTCTAGACTTGTAGAAAAACGACTGTAACTTCATCCAAAATAGTCTAAATTTAAAAATAAAAAATATTCTGGAAGGGTAAATAGTAGAGTCCACGGAGGCTGAAATTGTTATTTTCATTTGCACTTTGAGATTAAAAGCTAAAACCAATTTTAGATGATTCCCCGCCATTAGAAGTATGAAAAACCCGAAGGCGTCAAAAAAAGTCCTGTACGGGGAGGCTGTAGGGGGTGAAATGTGAAAATCACCCCAAAAATGATTTTTGGATATATGGATCTAAAAAACAAGCTGACTAGTTATACATAAGTAAGATTTGCCTCAGAACATTGGAAATATCGAAAAATAATTATTGAAAATTCCATAAAACCCGTAGTTAAATGGGTGATCTTAAGATTTAAAGCGCTCTAGTGAAAAGTGTCTAAATATTTCGCGCGTACTCTACATCTAACCTGCCGTAACGTTTTTATATGTGATCCAATCAAAAAATACCTTTGAATAACATTGTAGAGCAGAGTTTCCTGAGTATGTAGGGTATTTCATATTTTCATTTGGATGATTTGTAATTTTTTTACGAATTTTTGTTTGAGCGCGCGCACGGGGTCGACTACGGTCGACTATCGCTTGCGTTACACACAGCGGCAGCTATACTATGGTTGAATGTCGCTTATTTCTCTCTTGTACATAGATTAGATCTGTTCTTGCGGAAGTTTCTGATGGTTGGAAACTATTTTTTACATGCGGACAGTTTCTAACCATTCCAGACTGCTTGTATTGCAAGAACAGACTTATTAAAATCATGTAATTGTTGAAATCAGTAACGTTACTGTACATGAAAAACTAACAGGTTCCACAAATACAGTTTACTTAAATACATATAATAGGTATAAATATCGTGAAAAACATGACCATTAATCGGATTCCAATTCCGCCGATATGTCCTCTGGCGTGCCAGAAACTTTACGTTGGAGATTGTTGTTGTTTAAATTTTGGCAAGTGGGTATTTGTCCCATACATTTGCAGGATCCAATACAAGATAGCTTCTTTTTCGAGCAAGAACATTTAAATCTGGAACAGCCTGAGAAAGACAGTATAATATCGAGACAAAATCGAGTATTAAAAACAAACCTATTTTGGACTATTTAACAAGGACAAGATTACCTTCAAAAAGTAGTAGTTGCCAAAGAGATGGGTCGGGACATCCAGTATCGAGAAATTTTCGAGTACGAATTGACGCCTTATCCTATGGCATTAGCTCCTATAGGAATCCTGAATACACCGACTAATAAAAGTGCCTTGGGGCATATTGTTGAGTCTTACACCAATAGTTACAAAGAATTACCTCCAAGTCACAGAAAACTTATACATATAATTGATGGCATGTCACTTGTACAGGCAATTGGTAAACCGACCAATGCAAAGATTTTTGGTGACTACGCAGATATTTTAAACGCGATAGTTTTTAAAAATCCATTTAATGCTGGAAGAGTTGACGTAGTCATGGACCACTATCATGAAATGTCTATCAAAGATTGCACTAGAACAAAGAGAGCCTTGCAAAAGGACACCGTAAATCGTATCATAGATAATCGCTCTACAATTTTGCCGCAGCAGTGGCACTTGTTCATCCATTCCGTGTTTAACAAGCAGCAATTAACCGATTTTCTGTCCCGTCAGTTCTACGAGTTTTCCAAAGCTTCCAGTTTGAAATTTGTTACCAGTGGGGGATTCAGAAATATTAAGGACTATAAAGCGAATTATTTACTTAACACCGATTTACTTGCCTCTACTCACGAAGAAGCCGACACTAGAATTATGCTACACATCCTGGCAGCAAAACTTGAAGGATATTCAAGGTGTGTCATAGACTGCAAAGATACGGACGTTCTCGTATTACTTGCTCACTTCAAGGATCGACTTACTGATGAAATCTGGCTAAAAGTTGGGACAACAAACAACGTACGTTTTATAGCAGTACATGAAATACAAATCGCTCCACATCTGCTGACAAACTTACCTGCATTTCATGCCATTACTGGGTGCGATCGCACAAGTCAATTTGTCGGCCTCGGAAAAACAACATGTTGGAAAATATATTTATTGCACCATGATTTTCTAAGTACTGTTGGGGCTTTGAAATTTAATGAAGATATTTTCAACAATATACTTCAATTTGTTGTAAAATTATATACAACTTCAGATACCAGCTGTATAAATCATTTGCGCAGCATCATGGCTTGTTCAAAACCAATACACAAACTACCTCCCACTGAAGATAGTCTTTATCAGCACTGTCTACGCGTGAACTACCAAACATACATTTGGGGTAATAGCCTCCATCCAACGCCTTATCTACCAGATCCTCTGGAAAATGTCTGGAAACGTGTTCAAAATGCCCTTGTTCCAATTCTCAGTACGAAACCCGCTATGCCTAGTGATACATCGATACTGGCTACATGTAATTGTAAAATAGGTTTGTTTTTAATACTCGATTTTGTCTCCCACTATATTATACTGTCTTTCTCAGGCTGTTCCAGATTTAAATGTTCTTGCTCGAAAAAGAAGTTATCTTGTATTGGATCCTGCAAATGTATGGGACAAATACCCACTTGCCAAAATTTAAACAACAACAATCTCCAACGTAAAGTTTCTGGCACGCCAGAGGACATATCGGCGGAATTGGAATCCAATTAATGGTCATGTTTTTCACGATATTTATACCTATTATATGTATTTAAGTAAACTGTATTTGTGGAACCTGTTAGTTTTTCATGTACAGTAACGTTACTGATTTCAACAATTACATGATTTTAATAAGTCTGTTCTTGCAATACAAGCAGTCCGGAATGGTTAGAAACTGTCCGCATGTAAAAAATAGTTTCCAACCATCAGAAACTTCCGCAAGAACAGATCTAATCTATGTACAAGAGAGAAATAAGCGACATTCAACCATAGTATAGCTGCCGCTGTGTGTAACGCAAGCGATAGTCGACCCCGTGCGCGCGCTCGAACAAAAATTCGTAAAAAAATTACAAATCATCCAAATGAAAATATGAAATACCCTACATACTCAGGAAACTCTGCTCTACAATGTTATTCAAAGGTATTTTTTGATTGGATCACATATAAAAACGTTACGGCAGGTTAGATGTAGAGTACGCGCGAAATATTTAGACACTTTTCACTAGAGCGCTTTAAATCTTAAGATCACCCATTTAACTACGTGTTTCATGAAATATTCAATAATTTTTTTAAAATATTTTCTGTATTCTGAGGCAAATCTTACTTATGCGTAACTATTCAGCTGTTTTGTTAGATCCAAATATCCAAAAATCATTTTTGGGGTGAATTTCACATTTCACCCTCTACACCCGCCCCGTACAGGACTTTTTTTGACGCCTTCGGGGTTTTTATAGTTCTAATGGTGGGTAATTATCTAAAATTGGTTTTAGCTTTTAATCTCAAAGTGCAAACGAAAATCATTTCTAGACGACTTCGATAGGCTCGTGGACTACTAAAATGAACGCTCTATTCAAATATTCTGAAATTCTAACTGGATTAATTTTCTAATATTAACCCTATTTCATCCCCTATTTCTAAAGGTATTTTTATTTTGTTAATTTTTTCACTGTTGTTGTGTACAATTGTGCTGAGCTTTCTTTGTACTTTATGGCAAAATAGTTTAATATAAAATTAGAGCTAATTAAATTCTCCACAAAAAAACTTCTATACATATTTTTCGTCAGATTCGTATTCACATAGTAATAACCTAATAACCGTTCAAAGTGGAGCTAAGTTGCGCAACCACAGTTATATTTATATAAAATAGCCACTTGAAAATCGGCCTCCGTGGCTAGCTCTGCGAGGCGCGCGACCTGTGGCCTCACTGTCGGCCTATCGGCCTCCCGGTTGTTTATGGGCTTACCGACCGGTTTTTGGAACTTTTAAGGATTCCATGGTCGAGTGTTCGTTTGCATGTGAGATCTTGGGTTTCTTTGGTCTCGATTTGGCATCTCAATGGTGAAGCAAACCCGAGTCGGCCTTCGGCCTCCCGATTGCTTTAATAATTCGGGTAGGCCTTTGGCCTCCCACTTGTTTTACCTGTTACGGGTCGGCCTTCGGCCTCCGATTTACTTTCGAATGCGGATTCGACATCCCATTGCATATCCGCGGTACAAATTCAAAATTCAATTTGGCGACAAATTTCGGCCTTACAAATAATTTTCAAGGTCACGTGTGTTGAAACAATTAAAGCCAACGACGATGTCTATCGAGAACTTTAATTTGGGCAATTTTGTAGAATTTCTAAAATTTGCTTTAAAGGCTGTAACTGCGCCCTCGAAAGAGATTTCAAGGTCAAAATGAAATTGTATTTAATAACTGCGCAAGGGCAATAAGATGTCGCACATTTCAAGTTCTCCCAGATCTGGGGTGACCGTCGGAAGGACACGTAAGCGTCACCGCGCTGTCGCACGAAAAACATCCAATGACCTAATCTGGGTTGCCTAACAAATCTGCACACGATTACGCCATATCGTCATTTGACCTTGTGGACTTACAAAAAAAAAGCGACAACTTACTGAATTACCGGTCGAATACGATCTACGACCTACTTATTGCTTTGCGGAAACGCGAATCTAAATTTGAGGCCCTCGCGATGCGACCCAAAACTCGAAATTTTAATCTCCACCAAAAAGGTCGAGGTTTGAAATTGAAATTTTTCAAAATTTGCATTTCCGCAATTTGGCGGCTTATCGGACGTCCGACGAAAAAAAGTGTTATTTTCGAAAAGGCGGGGCTCGAAAGATGTCGCCCGAAACCGTTTTTGAAATTAAACATTTTTTCGTGGTCGTCGCGCCAGTACGGCATTAAGGTGGAAATTTTGAGAATCCTTCAAACGGCCACAGGGTCCTTATTTACGGGAGGATTTTTAATTTTTTACCGGAAACCGAGGCAGATTCCGGGGATGCACGAAATTGCATTTATAGCTTTTTTTTCGTATCTCGCCACCGTACGGCTATAAAATGAAAAAGTAATTTTCCAAAATAATTTCCAAGGGTTTGTTACCTTCAAAACCGAATCACATTTTTTTTTTATATAAAATTTTAACGTCAAAGTGGTATTTCACGAGCAATTTTAATAATTTTTGATGCAAAACTTGTTCCTCGACCAAAAAAAATCAATTCAAAGTTGTCGGCGTACATGCAGGACTTTAGTTTGTTTGGTCCGGCTTTGGCTTCTTGACAACGGTGAAACGAACACGAGTCGGCCTTCGGCCTCTCAATTGCTTTTCAAAATACGGGTCGGTCTTCGCCCTCCAACTTGCTTATAAGTATTAAAATTGCTATATGGAACATTTTAGAACTCTTTTGAAAGCAGGAAAAATAAACGAAGTTATTAGAGAATTACTAAGATACAAAATAGATGGAAAGGGCAAGGTGAAATTTTCAAGAACGGGTATATAAGGTTGTTTTCTGGAGAGGAGGAATAGGGAAAGAATGGCACGGAGGGTTTATGGTAGCAAGTAAAATGTATGATGATGTAGCGGTCCTAGAATTATTTCACAATAAATAGAAGTTCCGCGCTACATAAACTAATCGCCTCGGCAGCGCAGTTGTTTAAGCGCGCGTATTCACAGCTAATACACCTGGATTCGAATTTCAAAGTTCAAACCTATGGGTGGAAGATTGGCGTACATCAGAATTAGGGGTCGTCCATAAATTACGTTACACAATTTTAAGCAATTTTTAACCCCCTCCCCACCGATCGTCACACAAGCCTAGACCCCCCCAAGTATTACGTCACATATTCTTGAACCCCTCCCCCACCCACAAATTTTTCAAATTTAAAATTAAATAATAAAAAGAAACCCAGGGCGGATTTCATGGGTGCCATCCCCATCTCGACTGATGACCTTTTTTTTTAGTGGTAGCATCCCCAACAGAGGATATCAATGAAATATAAAAGGAAAGCTTTTACAATAGCTTGCAAGAATTATGTGATACCATTACTAAAACAGATATGTTTTAGATATCTAAGATATGTCTTCGTGAGACGAGGAGACGCGCGATGTCATCAACATTGTTCAATTTGATTCTCAAAATAGTAATCAAAGGAATGAAAACTGAAGATACAATAGCGAACAAAGAGGTACAGATAATTGCGTATGCAGATGATGTGGTGGTTGTATCATAAATTAGAAGAAAATTAATTGAGATTTTCAAAAAAATCGAAGGTACTACAGGCTTAATGGGATTAATAATAAATCGTAACAAAACTAAATATTATATGAAATGTCAAAAAAAGAGGTAAATAGGTGAGCAGCACAAACGAATGACAACAGGAGAAAAAGAAAAGAACGGTAACAGGGGTTTATTATGTTAACAAGCACTTACTAAATGACAAAAATTTATCAAGAACAACAAAACCAGTACTTATGTATGCGACAGAAACTATGTGTAACTAAAAGAGAAGAACTGAGAATTTTTAAAAAGTAAGACATTCAGAAGAATTAAATACCTACTAGTTGTAATCGGGATATAATATTCAGAAGAATATTGGTACCAAAAAGGATCAACGAACAAGAAAGCAGACCTATGATGAATTTTGAGTTGTTGTGAGAAATTGGAAATGAAGACATCGCGAGAATAATTAAATCTATGAAAATAAAATGGTTAGGACATGTGATGACAGTACAATGATAAAACAGATCGCAGAATGGAAACCAATGGGGGACTACACCAGGGGAAGACCCAATGTTTGATGGTGGGACCAGCTTAGAAAGTTGAGGATCGAGAACTGGAAAATAAAGATAACAGATAGAAAAATATGGAGAAGAATTGCAAATGAGGCGAAATCTGATAACAGACTATAGAGTGAAATGTAGAGAAAGCGGGGACTAATCTACCCTAATAAACGGATTTGTAAAATCTCTACGGAGATAGCAAAATTCCGTCAGGAATTAAATGCTGTATTATATTATTATTCATTTCATTCATACATCGGTTTATGACGTTCTACGCCATCTTCCGATTTCCCTGTCTGTGCTCGTTGCGTGTTGAAACTGTGTGACGAGCACAGGGGACGTACAGCTTAACGTGGATTCCGAACCACGGGAGTAGATGATTTTTATATCGTCTACTCCGACCAGGGAAGTCTTTGAGCCATACATATATAATGTTACCTGTGGCCAGCAGATATCAATTTGGTGAGCGAAAAAATGCTTTTATAGATAGCACTTCACAGGATTTGAATCTATGAATCTCGGCATGAGAAGTTAACACGCTAACCGCTCAGCCATTCGCCCACCATTATATTATTATAATTGGGTAATTGTTTTACATTTTTAGAGAAAAAATTACCCCTATTTTATAGAATGTAATTTTCATAATTATTAGAAGCTGAACAGAAAGACAGGGAGAGGGTGAAAGTGCCGCGTTTTATTTATTGGCTTCTCATGCGAAACAGAAAATGCTCAACAAAATCTTTCCTAGCGCTTAGACAGCCTTGATCATCAGAGATTAAGGAAATATATTTAAAATACTCAAAATATGGTCAATATACGTGTAGTAAATTAATTTGTCAACAAAAAAAATTGTACTTTTCACCAAATAATAATAACTAGCTGGCACGGGCGGCATTCGCCGCCCTTAGCCATCTAGACCCAGAATAGATCCGAGAAGGCCATAGTTGTTCGGCCTCACAGGGGGAAGACCATAATAGATCGGTGAAGGCCAATGTTTTAGACAACCGAAGAAGAAGTTTAGAGTACGTTTTAGGCTTCTATACAAAGTATAGCAAGAAGCCTTATGATCTGGCTCCGTGTCCGTCTGTCTGTCCGTCTGTCCGTCCGCATAATTCAAAATCATACAGAGCGTTTCAAATCGTGTTGGAAATACTCTGTGTGTATAGAGGTCTAAGAACTGGGTAGCCAGTGCGCTACTTTTAGGCTTCTATACAAGGTATAGAAAGAAGCTTTATGGTCTGGCTTCGTGTCCGTCCGCATGTTTCAGAGCCAATCATAACGTTGATCAACTGATACGTTGTTATATTTTAAATACTTCGTCTATATAGTATTGCGTTAATCTGTTAATCCGTTGCTTCGATTCGCTAATGCAATTTATAAATACCCAAATGTTCGAAGGAAATTTACTAAGTTAAAGATATTTTCGAAGAGGTCTCCCTATATAAACTACTTGTTTTACTTTGATGTGAAAAAATAATTTTTTATTGATGTGGTTTTTGAACCTCAAAAAAAGGACCATACATTACAGAGAAGTAAAATTTCTAATAGAATGGAAAAGTTTGATTGTTATTACTTATATAGTAAATGATAATTACCAATCGCAAAAAATTTAATTGGTGCAGATTATCTGATTATGTGGTGTTACATTATATGGCGATCAAAAATAACCAGATAATAACAACTTTCCACACCAGAAAGGTAGCTGTATAGAAGCCTAAGAACTGCCGCTAAAGCGAGTTCCACCTTGTTTGTGTTATAATTCTCAAAAACGGGTTTTCCAAATTGCAGAAATCATTTCGCCCTTTTACCACGTCAAATATTGAACCAATTATATCGTCGCGTTATGAATTAATTCTTACAATTTGATGCCTCGCGTATTGCGATGCTAAAATTTCCAAGTTTCGAAAGATTGCTGCAGATTTTCAAAAAAAACGCAATTTTAAAATTCTTCGTTTTTGGGAAGTCGGAAGAGATGGTTTCTGCTCTCTCTCCGTCGCCCCCGAACCTCCATCTCAAATATTTCGCCGTCAACTTAATTAAAATCCCGGCCCTGCAAACACGTGTTTTGTTCACCATCTAGCGAAAGCGTAGTATAGGGTGATTCACCGTAGTATAGGGTGAATCAATAAAAAATCGAAAAACGCGAATAACTTTTTTCCCCGCGCAAATTTTTTTTCCATTTATGCACGAATAGTTGCGCCTGGACCTACAGAATAACTGTGCAAAATTTGGTTGAGATCGGTCAAAGGGTCTAGGAACGTATAGCAAACAAACAAACACGCACGCAAACACGCAGACAAGCTGTTTTATATATTTAGAAGACTAGCTGGCACGGGCGGAAAAGGGTAAAAGTTCAGCAGAGCTGGTTTTCGACAAGTACCCAGGGTGTCTGAGAAGGGTCAATAGCCTTTCTGTAGATGTTCCACTAATTTGGTCTTGAAAGTGGCCTTGGTTTTAGATGTTGAGAATAATTCCAGGTGTTTATTGAAGATGTTGTACGCCATATATTGGAATGATCCTTCAAATTTTGATGTTCTGTGGTTAGGAACAGTCAGAAATGTATTAGGGTAGAAAGTACCAGGTACGGGATAAAAATTCCTAAGACACTGTTGCACGCCATTAGGAATGTTATTTTAACTAAAATTGTTTAGTCCATTTTTAAGTTTGTCTTTTATTAAATTTAATAATTAATAAATTACAAAATATTTAAATTAATAATAAGTAAAAAAAAAACTTTCACAATGGGGATTCGAACTCCTGATTTGCAACAAAATCTGTATGCAAGTACTAGAACCACCGGGCTATGAACCTATTTAGTTTGTTTTCTGAACTTATCAATAGTGTAAAAACTTTCAAGTCCAAATTTCTCAAAAACCAATTTTCATAGCACCTTAAAAAAACACCGTGTTCAATAATTTTTGGTTTTCTTTCATTGTATATCAACTATATATTAAAACTAGCGTTACAGTTTAAAGGTTCCCCTCGTTAGTATAGGTCTATGCCCTGTTCTTTAACTAATTTATTCAATTAGTTCTATAATACTACTACCAAGATGGTAATAACTTTTGTACTTTTTAATAGATATCTTATCTTGGAATGACAACAAATGAGCGAATGAATCGTGGACGCTACTCTCATTTTATAAGCAATTCTGGAAAAAGCCCATTCTCTAGAAGTCCTATTTTAAATTTAGCAGACTTTTTTGAGTTTAGCTGCTTTGGGTTGGTAAAACCTGTCAATAAAGATTGGATGACGAGTTATGATTTGGATAAAAACATCGAGCATCAACCTTTATTGCGACATAAAGACAATTTTCAATACGTTTAAATTTTTATTTAAGAATTTTGAAATTTTATGTGTACGTATAGAATACAAATAACTTATAGGACAGAACATTTCACAATTATTTTCGGTAACAAATAAAATTTTGATATTAAAAACAAATTATCACATTTTTATTGTTCATAAAATTTAACTAGCTACCTCAAGACCTTTGCATGGTTGTGAAAAATATATGTATTATAATTTTGGATAGGTAAAAGTTCTTTTTTTTAATAATAATTTTAGTTTTTATTGTATTTCTCATGACCACCTCATGTTTGATCTTCCCGTAGTTCTAAACCTCCACTCCATCTAGTATAAGTTTTGTCCATATTAATATTACTATCGACTAAAATTCGGAACTACAATTGTGATTTTATTTGAAACTGTTCTGTCTACCTATACATTATTTAGTATTTCCAATTAAGATTTTATGCTGAAAAGAAGCACAAAGCGCTAAGTGGTAGGTTTTAATTATTTAACATTCCAATTAATTTTGTGCTAAAATATTTAATATCAAGCCTGCACTTAAGAACCTATTTTTATGACTGAAACACGTTTTTGTGCTTTTTCACGTGCTACAATGTCGTTTTAAATAATAAATAACTAATCTAGTCAAATTTATTATTAATAATATTGTTATTACATGTACTTAACAGTATAGTAAGTAATTTTAGTTTAACAACAAAGTGAATTTTATTTTAACATTTTGTATTTCCACTTTGTTGTAATTTTTAAATGTTAGTGCTTTTGCTACTACTGTAACATATCACACATTTTTTACTGTGTATTTTTTTATATTATTTCATTAATTTTTTTGCTCTTGTATAAACAATTGTAATAAATATTAGCTTGACAAATATAATAATTAAGACAAACATCATTATGTCAGTTAAATGCCAAAAACTCCATTTTTTTAAAATGAATAATGAATAGATTACCAACAGACCAAAATACAGCAGATAAAGGAGTCACTGCTAATATAGGTAGGTTTTAGTTTGCTTTGGATGTAATTAAGATTTTTTTATCACAGAAAATACTCCAAGATTGAATGAATATCCGTCTTTGAACAGAATTCAAGCCCAATTGATCGAAGTTATAGATCATTTTGAAGGAATGGAACCAAATAGGTTTTATGCATCGAGCAATGATGATGCAGATAATGAAGATTCCATAATTTCGTCCACCTCGATTTTTAGTTCAGTTTTAAAGGTCGGTAACCGTAACCATTTTGTAGACTATTGAAAACTGTTAGAAATATTATTTAATTTCATATTTGAAAAAATACGTTTCAAAGTAATTTCAATATCAAATACCTTGTTAAAAAGTGGGTTCCCCATACTCAACCTTAGCAATTAGGAAACAGTATGTTAGAAAAGAAAAACCGGCGTTCAGGAATGCATTCAAATACTTTTTGGGTACTTATTTCAAATATACTTTCAAGCCTATTATTTGAGATGCTAGTAGTTCTGCACAAGTTGAATTTTTCTAACAGAAAAATGTACTACTTGCAGGTAAAACACATAAACAAAAAAGAAGCACATACGCCGCGTGAATCCCCTAGAGAAGCATCGGACATAAGAACGCAATTCTGTACCGACTGTGAAAGGCAGATAAGAACTCACGATTTAACCCGCGAGCGGTCACAAGCCCCTCACCCAATTTGTGTACCAGCAGTTTTACCACCCGCAGTTCTTTGCATGAATCCAGATTGTGTGTGTACACATACGACGGGTTACATGCAACAGATTCCCATAGCAAATAATCCGCCGAGTTACATGCAAGCAGTTCCTGCAGTAAATAATCAGCAGAGTTACATGCAACCCGTTCCAGTAGCAAATAATCCACAGAGTTACATGCAACAAGTTCCTGTAGCAAATAATCCACAGAGTTACATGCAACAAGTTCCTGTAACAAATAATCCGCCCAGT
Source organism: Podabrus alpinus (assembly GCA_932274525.1). Lineage (NCBI taxonomy): Eukaryota > Metazoa > Arthropoda > Insecta > Coleoptera > Cantharidae > Podabrus > Podabrus alpinus. The sequence continues at coordinate 56,153,052 of OW026457.1, read as the reverse complement.
AAAATTTTATTGCAAATGCACTTGACAAATATATTATTGTTCTTAAAGTTCCAGCACAAGTACAAAATATATCCTGCAATACAGTTGAAAAAAAGCGTAGGTTATCCGATTTTATCCAGAAGTTCACTAAAACTAATAAAGAAAACGATTTGGATAATAAAGAATTATATAAAATAAATTTTACCCAACCGAAAGAAAATGGAAATCTTCCAAAAGTATGCCAACGTGTTACATTAGCGGTTCTTTAACTGAAGTAGTCTGGGATCCCCCTACCATCAAAATCAATAAATATATTTCAATGACAATTTACCCCAAAAATAAAATAGCTTCAGTTTAAGAACCGATGTGTTGGACTAAACATAATGAAATATAATTTTTAGAGATTTGTATTTGATCTTGTCCAAAATGAATCAAAACCTGAAGTAAATAATGCAGCTACAAATACAAAAGCGTGTAACGAAACAAGATGTACTACAACAAAAAATTTATACATAAATGAACGCCTACAACAAGAAACTCGACAATCGCATCGTTCTTACAAAGGAATTTACAACTCGAGTTACTCTGGCATGAGTATAAATAATAATAGTAATGAAAAATACTATTCGCATCTTCTAGAACAACCAGATTATTATAAAAATTTGGAAGAGCAAAATAAGTTGCCTCAGCAGTATGAAAGAGATGCGGCAAAGGTTGATGTTTATTATTTTGATCACGGCAATGCTGCGTGAGTTAATCCGGTCCTCTTTGCAGTGCTTTCATTACTGATCTTTTTTTTTTTTTGCAAATTTCAGTTATTACAGAACCACAGATTCCCCTCCTATAATTACTACAGAATTGTTGGCCGAGAAAACGGAAAATTATGCGACCAAGTTTTGGGCCGAATTATTTGGAACCTTGTACATCGTTTTTGCTTTTTTTACAACTTTTATTTTACAATTTTTTAGGTAAATACTTGAAATTTTTCTATTTGGGTTTGTATGCAGGCATATTTAAATCACTAGAATTAGGTGTTCTTGTTCGTGTTGGTCTTTTCGCGCGTCGTGGTTCTTGTCGGAAGCCGGGTCCTTTGCACCTTTTTGGGACTTTTCTCTTCGTTCTAACCAAAGGATTATTACCAACGGCACAATCAATTTTGCAGTTTGTGTTGTCCTTTCTCTTTTTTGATATTCGTTTGACCATGACTTCCATTGGGAACTGAAATTAACGTTGGTGGCGCTGCATATGTAAACAAATATGGCCGTTTAAGAGGTTTACGTAAATAAAATAAATCACAATAATTACTTTAAATATCACTCGAAAACACGGACAAATAAATAGCGCTTTTATTTTAATCACCTATATACCTTTATTACAGTTTTACAGAAGGTCGCGTGGTGGCGTTTTCTTATTTGGAGCTGCCCGGTCTTGGGAGCCATCGAGCAATTTTCGTACTATGAGGTCGGGAGTTAATTTGCCAGTTAACTTGCGTTCGGTTTCTAATCTAGGGTATCTCTAGTAGTCACACTTCTCCACCGATTCCTTGTTTCCTCCTGAATATGTAGAGGAAGATCTCAAAACAGCCATAGCCATTTAGCATCTGTGGCATGATTCCGCCGTGTGTTCTGCTGAACTACTCTCCGATCTTTGGCATTAGTCGATGGATCAACCTACCTTTCCCGCGGTGTTCCATCGGCTCTTCCATGTCTCGATGGATGGCTCTCTCATCTTTGAATCCTGCGAGATGGACTGCAAATTTGGCCTTTCTATCTATACAGAATAGATCGACTGTGATCAAATGATAGATTTTTATCTATAAACTCCCACGTATTACGTTGGTAGGTTCGATGTTTCCTGCATCCACTGCGAAGTTTCTTCTTCATCGTAGGCTTCTTAGCAGAATCGTCGTGACCTATTATGAAACTATCTGACTTGGATTGTTCGTTTTATGATGTTACGCCAACGGTTTCTATTCTGGGTTGATCTTGCGGCTTGTTCATTGTACCGCCTGTGAAGACCTCGCGATCTTATACGTTGAACCTTTTTCTATATCACCAGCCTCTCCATATTGTTCGGCTCCCTACGCTGTGTATGCCTCAAATATCTTCCTGCTCTTTTCTGGATGAATTAGTCTTTATGACTCTCAAATTTCTTCCAAAATCGAGAGGTTTGTTCTCCTAACCTTCCATAACACCCTCAATAGTCTTCTCCAACACCACATTTCGAAAGCGTTTAACTTCTGTCATTTTTTCTCATGATCCATGTTTATGAGGCATATAGAGAAAGATAATATGGGAATACAAGTGTCTTCATCACAGGTTTCTTAGTGTTACACGTCTATCTGCCCATATCTTTTAAGATAGTTTTGGCTATTTCTATGCTACGTCTTATTTCTGGTGTGCAGTACCCATCATTAGTACCTAACCATGGACGAATTTCGCATTTGACTATGCGGTTTATTTGAAGTGTTTCTGTTAACAATCATGACTTTTGTTTTATCATAATTGATGTGAAGCCCGTATTAACGGTACGCGACAACTGGGCGTCGGATAAGCTGAGCGGCGGGCAAACTTGGCGACGTTTAGCTGGGCGACGGTCAACTAGGCGACGTAAATGATATATTTATGTATCTTGTCAATGTTCCGTTCCACCATGGTTAAAGAGTAAACTGTATATAAATTTAATGAAACTTATAAAAATGTACGGCGATAGCACGATATACCGCACCGCGATTTTAAAAATTCTCTATATTTATTCGGAAAGGTGAAGGTGTATATAGTAGTAATAAACAAAAAAAAATGCGGAAAATACATGTTTAACCCTCAAAAACCAACCCTTAAAGTGGTAGTGGAATAGGAGTCCCTCATAGGCTGTTGGTACTCTTAGGTCACGCCCCAACCCTACTTTTGGGTGATTTTAGCTTTTTTTGATTATCAGATTGTTGTCGTTATCAAAAGTTACCGGAATAAAGCCGAGTTGACCATCGTCCAGTTTTCCCGTCGCCCAGTTATCCGGGTCTGTGCTAAATCATGTACCTATTAAATTAAATATATGCAGATAAGCCCAGTGCGTAATTAGAACACTTGGCACACAAGTTACTCAAATTTATTTATTTATTAACCCATCTTCTTCTGGAATTGTATTCACATCTGGCGTACTAATACTTGCGATTATTTTTCAGATTTTTATTATACAGTATCGTACGTCCATTAACTATTGGTCTCTTACAATTATTATCAGATTATTTTTTCAAACCACTTTTGGCAGCGATATTCAATGCAGTTTTGCAACCACCTTTAATATTTTTATACAATGTTGCGACGTCTATACGCGATTTGTGCGAACCACTAGCGGACGGCTTGGGCTACTTCATAAGAGAAATTGCAGTATTGTGCAAGTCGATACGATTATTTGAAATTAAGCAAGATAAAAGAAAAAAAGTTGAAACTACTGACGGCGGCGTTTGCAACCGTTGCGAATGCAATCCAAATTAGATTTTTAAGTGCAATGCTCAATTTTCTACATCCATTGTGTGGATATTGTTAGAATAAGTTCTTAAAAATTGGATATACAAATCTAAGCACAATTAATATAATTATATTTTATGTTCTATAATATTTATTGTAAATAAATTTATTATACTATTCTTATTGCAGTTTTGCAACTTTTTCACTTCATTTGTAGTTCCAATAGTCCAGGCAACGAAGCCGAAAAATTGGCTCAAGCTTGTAAAAAATCCGGGCAAGCTAAATTTTGGAGTGTTCTAATGAACCCCCCAAAAGTCCCATAAAATCCCACGCCGGCGTCCCCCACAATCGGGGGGTTTTAACTCCCCTAACGCGATTTTTTGCCGATAACTCGCTTATTTATGCTTGTATGAAAAATTATGATCAGACCATAATTGAAGAGCATAAAATTCTCTATGAAATAGTTTTTTTTTCATATTTTTCCATGGCACACTAATACTTAAATTATTGACCGAAAACGCGACCCACCCTTAAAATGGCACAATATTGATTCGTTGCAGGGAGAGAAATGTTTTCAGGCACGGGAATTGCTTTTAATAATAGATTAATTGAAATTGTGGCCAAGGTTGGAAAATGAAGAGAAAAATAGATTTTTTTTAAATTTTCCGAAGTTAGAGTATCTTCCAAGTAACGAAGCCGAAATTTTGGTTTGAGCTTACAGAAGGTCCGGGCAAACTGAAATTTGGCAAAGATGTATGTTGAAGTGTTCTAATAAACCCCCAAAATGTCTCCTGAAAATCCCAAGCCGGCGTTCCCTCAAATGACGATTTTAGCCCCCTAAGTGCGGTGTTTCGCCTATAGCTCACGTATTTTTACTTTTACGAAAAATTACAATTAAGCAAAGTTGAAGAACATAAAATTCTCTATAACGCGTTGCAGTAGGTAGTACTACAATACATACTGTAATATAAGCAAATTAAACTTTGTTAAATGGTAATTTTTCGTAAAAGTAAAAATACGTGAGCTGTAGGCAAAAACCGCACCTATGGGGCTAAAATCCTTATTTAGGGGAACGCCGGCTTGGGATTTTTATGAGACATTTTGGGGGTTTATTAGAACACTTCAACATACATCTTTGCCAAATTTCAGCTTGCCCGGACCTTCTGTAAGCTCAAACCAAAATTTCGGTTTCGTTACTTGGAAGATACTATATTTATTATTTATATTCAAATATCCTCTTTTACCCGCAGGTGTCGAGGTTGTTAAATCTACATGTTATTTCTTTGCAATAAAAATCACTTTATGAATCTGCGCCAACTCTCCTTGTCAGCTGATAGTTTTCTAGCTTCGTTCCATGTTAGTCCTTTTTGTTCCAGTATTCCTCGTATGTTATCGGTCCATGTCTTCATGGGTCTGCCTCGTGTTCTTTTTCCATCCGTTCTCGCCAACCATGTCTGCCTTGCTGGCATATCTTCCCTCATCCTATTGATGTGTCCGAACCATCTAAGTTGTTGTCTTTCTATTTTTACCTTCAGTGATTCGATATTGAGCGTATCTCTGATTTCGGAGCTTCTTATTCGGTCCATTCTAGTCAGTCCTTCCACTCTTCTCTGGTACTTCATCTCAGTCCCTTCGAGTTTGCTCTTCGCTCTGGGGATTATTAGCCAGATTTCACATCCGAATGTCAGTATCGGAAGTAGCGTTTTGAAGACTGTCAACTTTGTTTGTTTTGAAATTTCTTTCTTGTTTATTATGGCTCTATTCAGTGCTTGATATATATCGTTGCAGCGGATCCCACTCTGTTGTTAATCTCTGCGTCATAATTGCCATTGCTTTCAACCATCGCACCGAGATATTTAAATTGTTTAACTTGTTGAACTCTTTCATTTCCTATTCTAATATCAGCAGTTTTTTCATGTTTATCTATCACCATAACCTTTGTTTTTTTGGTGTTTATTTCCATATTTCTTGCTTTTAAGCTCTTTACCCAGACGTTTATGTTGTGCTGCAGTTTTTTCTCATTCCTTGCAAATATTACCAAATCGTCTGCAAAAGCGCATTCAGACATCTCAACCCTTTTCATGTTTCTGTGTCCGATCAGTATCTTTTTAGTTGTTTTTGTATTTTCTTTAATTATCTCATCCATTAGGACAATAAACAGCAGCGGACTCATAATACCACCCTGTCTCAATCCTTCTATTGTGCTAAATTCTTCCGATATTTAATTTCCGGTTCGCACGTAGTTCCTTGTGTTGGCGTAGATACTTTGTATTGCTCGTATGAGATCTTCCTCGACTTTTCTGTCTCGTAAAATTTTCCAAATTGTGTCTCTAGGTACTCTATCGAACGCCTTCACCAAGTCAACAAAACACATGCAGAACGATCTTCCGTGAGCCAACTCTTTTTCTGTAATTTGTCGGATAGTAAATACATGATCGTTTGTGCCATGCCCTCTTCTAAATCCGCTCTGTGCTTCATCTAATGTTGGTTCAATCAGTTTTCTTAAACGTGTTTCCAAGATTGCCTCGTACATTTTAGCTGCTGTGCATAACAATAAAATTCCCCGGTAGTTTTCGCATACTCGGTTATCCCCCTTCTTAAATATTGGCAATATCACCGCTACTTCCCAGTCCTTCGGGACGTTTTCTTGGGTCCATGCCAAGTTAAAAATTCTGTGTAATGCCACGAGTCCTTTCTCACTCATGTATTTTAGCATTTCCGGCTTAATATCGTCATGGCCCGCAGCTTTTCCTGTTTTTTGTCTTTTAATTGCATTCTTTATCTCTTCTAGCGTAATATCATTTGATTTGTTTTCAGTTCTTGTTACTATTTTGGTGTCTAATATGTCTTTCCTTTTATTCGCTTCCAGTAGTTCTTCAAAATATTCCTTCCATCTTGCCATTATGGCTGGTTCGTCGTTTAGTATGCTTCCGTATTTGTCTTTTAACTGCTTTAATGGACTTTGCTTATTTTTTCTCAGGGTTTTCAGTATACTGTAAAATAGTTTTTGATTTTGGTTCTTGTTACGTTCCATTTCTTTCCCAAATTCTTCCCAGGCAAGTTTTTTGTTGTTACTTATTAACTGTTTTGTTTTTAATCTCTGTTCTTTATATTCCTGGTAAGTTGTTTCCGTTTTTTGGGCCAAAAATTTCTTCCATTTTATTTTCTTCTGTTTGACTTCCTCCTTGACCTCTTGGTTCTACCATGCTGTCTGTTTTTTATTGTTCTTGTTGTGACGCACGCTTGCTTGGCCGCTTTAATTATTGTTTCCTTAAATATCTTCCAATTTCCTTCCAGGTTATCTTCACTTATTGTTTCTGGGCGTGAAAGTTCATCATCGAGTTTTTCTTGGTATTCTTGGGCTATTCTCTCTTCCTTCAGTTTATATGTCCTGATAATTTCTTTACTTGTCGTTTTCGGATTCTTAGCATTTGTTTCTACTGGACCATCTTCTTTTATTTTTCCTACCAGTATTAGATGATCACTGCAGATTTCGTATCCTCTACGGACTCTGACATCCATAATCGATTTCCTTAGCGTCTTTTCCACTAATATATAATCTATTATTGATTTCTCGTTCCTACTCCATTCTGCGCGTGTGCATTTATGTAATTTTTTGTGTTCAAAACAGGAATTTCCAATAATTAGGTTATTTATCAAACAGAAATCAATCAATCGGTCTCTATTGTCGTTCCTGGTTTCCTCGCCAAACCTTCCCATGACCTCTTCGAATCCTACCTTTACGTTGCCTATGCGCCCATTGAAATCTCCCACAACAAAGATATTTCCCGCTGCTTTTTCTATTGTTAGTTGTAATTCTTCCCAGAATTTATCTTTTTCTGCAACGAATGCGTCTTCATTTGGGCCATACACCACTATTATTATTGTTAGTTGTTTTATCTGTAGGGTTACGGTCATCAATCTTTCTGAAACACATATCCAATTTTTGATACATTTTTTATATTTACCCTTTATAAGACATCCCACTCCAGCTGCCGCTCTTTCTTTCTCTGGCACACCACTATAGATTAGTATCAACCCATCTTCAATCTCCGTTATACCTTCCCCTTTCTTTTTTGTTTCTGTTATTGCCATTACTTCCACGTTACATTTAATAAATTCTTCCGCCAACTCCAATTCTTTGTCGTTAATACTTCTTACATTCCATGTCGCAATTTTCCATGTAATAAATTCACAATCATTTGACCGTTTTCGCGCATTTTTCTTCATCTTTCTATTATTCTTAGTTTTTTTTGGCAACCTCATCGATAAATATTTTTCTGTAGCCTACTTTAGCGGCATTTCCTTTTTCCCTTTCTGTCTTCGCGATTTTCCTCAGGTTAGCCTGTATCTTTCTCTCCTCTGTGGATAGGTCATCCTCGATATACTTTCTTGACCCTTTCAGTTTGTTCTTGTTTTTCAGGACTTCCATTTTGTCTTGCCAGTTGTTCATTTTCGCTATGACAAAGTTTGTGCCGACCTTGTCTTTATTAGTTCAGCTGACTTTAGATTGATAACAACTCCTATTTCTTCAATTTTTCAGCCTCCTGTTTCAACGCGTTTTCGTTCATCTGTACTCCCTTTATAACTATGTTGGTTTTCCTGTCTTTAGCCGCTAGTTGGATTATTTTTGTATCCAGCACATCCACGCGTATCTTAGGTTTTTACTTTCGTCTCTTAACTTATTAATTTCCTGTTCATACATCTGCTGTCCGCTTTTAATGTCTCTTACTTCCTTCATTAGCTCTTTCATCATATTAATTAGTTCTTCCATACCGTTTTCCCGCTTCGTTAGTTGTTTATTTGGGGTTCTGTTACGTTTTTTTACTTCTATTGAAGATATCGAATTCTGCTCTTCGTTTTCTGTCGCCTTCCTCGTTGGTCGATTCTTCACTGTCGTATTGCGGCCTGTTACTCATCCCGTTGGAGACTACTACCCGGGTCAACCCCTCGTAAGTTGTAGTACTCCTTCAAAATTTTTGCCGTCTAAATTTGCGCCTTGCTTTAGGCAGACCACCTTACACCTCGTGTGTTATCTTTATTTATCAAAATTCTAACCTCTCAATAATTCGTTCTTATTTTTCCCAATTCTGGTCTTTGGTATCACCTCAGGTCGTTTCACCTCTTCATACACACAACCACTTTTTATAAGTCAACAAATTCGCCTTTATTTCTCTTCTTTTCGCTTAATAACACTCGTTTTATTTACTATAAGATACAATAACTTGGGCAAATTTTGAAAAATATATTTTTCTCTTCATGTTCCAACCTTGACCACAATTTCAATTAATTTATTATTAAAAGCATTTCCCGTGCCCGAAAACATTTCTCTCCCTGCAACGAATTAATATTGTGCTATTTTAAAGGTCGGTAGTGTTTTCGGTCAATAATTTAAGTATTAGTGTGCCATGGAAAAATATGAAAAAAAAACTATTTCATAGAGAATTTTATGCTCTTCAATTATGGTCTGATCATAATTTTTCATACAAGCATAAATAAGCGAGTTATCGGCAAAAAATCGCGTTGGGGGAGCTAAAACCCCCGATTGTGGGGGACGCCGGTGTGGGATTTTATGGGACTTTTGGGGGGTTCATTAGAACACTCCAATGTACATCTCTGCCAAAATTCAGCTTGCCCGGATTTTTTGCAAACTAAAAACCTTCCTTGCCTGGACTACAAGTGTTTTGTAAGAAATATCAGAAGTGGGATGGGAATATAATATGAAATTGTTCAAATAAAACATTTTGCTTTGATAACATTGGTATGTATTTTTCTTCAACAAATGCTATCAGATTATAACCATTACATACTAAAGTAAACAACAAACTAAAATCATTTTACAATTTAATATATACAATTGGTAGCTTTTATAATTAAGGAACGTCAACACTGTACAAGGTGAAATTGAAATGCCGGAACATTTTTTTGGTGATCACAATTTATTTGAAAATATCTAATCTTGTATTTTAAATTTTCATTTTGCAATAATAATTAAGCTGTCTTCCGACGTGTGTATTTATTGCAAGCAATTCTTGTTTACTTTTTTTTTGGATTAAAATATATCAACTAAATAATACTTTCCCATCAAAAAAAAATTCAACAGATCTAAAGATCCCTAAAAATAGGTGTCCGTTCAAATGAGTTATCTTTAAAATTTGTCTAAATTAATTACTAAGTACAAACTCAATCGTGAAGGTACACAAACGTTCACAAATAAATCCATTTTTTAATTTAAAAAGAAAACGATTAGGCAAGTTCTAATCTGTGTTTCTGAATCACATGCCCTATCTAAGTGGTTTAACAATATTTCGAGTCCATCACATCTTCCCTTTATATTCCAACTTTGATTTTCTAACAAACTATGATTTTGGTTCAGCTAAAACCACATTTTGTGATTAAATTTCATCGATAAAAAGTTAATTGCAACTCACCACTTGTATCATCGGTAGAATGTGATTTAGCACCAGCGTCTTTATTATCCGATTCCAAAATATCGCTAATATTTGCAAGAGTTGTGGCAAGTTCGTGTTGATGATTAAGATCATCACACAAATGTAAAGCTATTTCTAAGTCACGCAAAACTTCAGTTTCTTTGGGCTCAATTAAATTATAGCGGCGATGAAAAGCGGTGAAATGTGAAAATGCAAGATTTAAGTGCGCATGTAAACCTACTAGCCACACTTCTTTAAAATGGGCGTAATATGTATGCGCTAATACATGAAACATTAATCGGTACATTTTTCTCACTATCGGCTCAAACGAGGTAGGAAATTCGTTACCTAAAATCAAAAATACACTCCAGTTTAAAATCTTATAACGTTTTCAAATCACTCACCATACTTTGTAGGAAAAACATTTTCATCCGTAACTGTATTCTGTATAAACGTCATCACATAATCTATATATTGTGGGGCAGCTATTTTTGTCTTTTTACCCTTTTCATCAAACCACAAGTACATTCTAAAACAAACAAAATTTAAATAAATCCCCTAAAATTAACAACATCAACACGCACCTTTGACCTGGCCCAGTCATATCAGGACAACAGGTTGCATTACAATATTCGGTAATAGCTCCAAAAACTAAATTAACATTATTAAACACGGCGACGGCTGAAAATATGAAATGGTAAAAAAATGTACAGTGTTTTCATACGAGTAGCAACTTACTGTGTGAGGCTAACCATTCATTATAATCTAAACCAGATGGAATTTCTACTAAAGTTTTCATATCCAATTCGGGCAATTTTCTTTCAAGCACTGCCTTTTCTAAGTATAATTTTGAATCACTTGCAGGAGCACCAGCGTCTGCACCTTCTTTTTCTTTACGCCTCGCTTTTCTAAAAAATTGATTTTGTTTAAATATTTTCATCATCCCATTGCACATAATAAATTGTGATGGTAAACTACGGATGGTGCTGATAGCTGTTGAAGTTTTATCAATGTTTACGTGCATCGAGGATAGGTTATCAATTTTGAAGTTAACCTGGTTTTTCCCTCAAGTCCTTATTTTCAAATTAAGATCAAGATTTCTTTATATAAAAACGAAAAAATTGTTATTGTTTTGAATATTGTGTAAAATGAAAACTAAGATTCGGGGATTCCCAAACTCTAATTTTCATAGAATTCTAAAAGTAAATGACATAAAACCAACTGGAAAATTGGTAACCATCCCCCTTACCAGCTGCTGAGGTAATGAATGAGTAATCGACATGCATTTCTAAACTAAATGTTTCAACAAATTTATCTTGAAGAACCTTTAAACTAATGACCAATTGATTAAATAATTGAGTACGTTCCTTCTCGATTACAAACTATTTCAACAAAATTTAAACTAATCAACTATTATCAAAAGAACAAACAAGTTAGTAATTATCAACTTAACACTTTTAAGCATTTGGGAGCTAAATAATTAATTTAAGTGGGCAACTTTTAAAGATGAGAGTGCATTAAGTAATTGCCAATGCCATTTATTTAATGCAGAGAAATAATCTATCCAACTCAAATCGAACACAAATGTGATTTCCTCTTAAAATAGAAAATACGTGCTTTCCAATCATTAAAGTGAGGTAATTTAAATATTTCTGGATTTCGTGCAGTTATTGGAACGATATTTTAAAATGTTTCCAATTTAAAAAACACAATAGGTTATACATGTAATAGTTTAAATTAAATAAACAATACATTCGTATGTAGTAAGTTTAAGGTCTAAAACGTAATGAAGGAAAAATATATTAGTAGTACTAATTAAAAAAATATTTGTTTTACTTAATTGTTAAAATAACTTCGCCGTACTTCTACCCATAACATTCAGGACTCATTTGGGTGAGCTACAATTAATCACAAATATTATTAAACTTAATTAATTAAATCCATTGAAGGAGTAATTAAGATCTGCACTGTGCTGATGAGGACTAACGGTTCAAAATACGTCAGCAATCAAAAAAATTTCCTTTAACCTTCATACAGCATTAAAACAATATTGCTTTTCCAGATCCAAATGCTGGTAAATTTGCGACAACACCAAAACAATATTTGATCAAACCAAAGACATTATTAATTTTTTTACGAGTTCTGAAATCTTAAGAAAAGTGAAACTTGGAACCTGGGTGATCTAGGTACAAGCATAATATTAAATTTGATTTAAAAAAAAACGTGGCTTTCACTAGGTTGATGTTCAAGATAAAAGTTTGTCTTTTGAACGCAATGTCATGTTATAAACAGAATAGTGGGTACAATTTCTATTTCAAATCGATCAGCACCGCATCGTGCTTCCGTTAATGAGCAAAAGCAAAAATTATTGCGTGGTGCAATTTCCGGAATAGCTTTAAAGGGAGCGGAGTGAAAACCGACGTTGAAAAAAAATTTAAGACGATAATTAAGTAGGTGCAATTTCCGTCAAGTATTCGTGCCAAACATACGAATTACAATAATCAATCTTTAATAGAAGTAGCCAAAAACGTAGCAGAATATAAAAAAATATATTAGCTGCAGATGGTTCAATGTCCTCTTTAATGGCATTGAAAGAACAATGTAGTACTTGCTCGTAAAAAATTACATCCTTCTTGTCGTTTATTGCGTATACCCACTCTATATTGTTGAATGCAAATAAATCATACAAACAAAATCTGATTTTAGAATTTAATTTAATAGGTACTTCACTACTTTCCAGCGATACGTTGAATAAATAAGAAGCGAGTAAGAAAGGGGATTACTTTTATGAAAAATAAATAAGGGTCTCGATGTCAAGCTGTTGGAATTACTGGATATTATTTACAATAAATTATAAAAAGGTTCCGCAATCTTATAAAATAATTGCCTTTTTCACCTGACTGGAAAATCTGAATGATTAATGGCCAATACAAATTATTATATCATTTACAGCACTTAAAATTCCGCATTGTCACGCGATGATTACTATAAAATAATGCATCGCGTGCATGTGACGTCATACCATATCAGCTGTGAGCTTGTAGGTAAAACATGGTGGAGAAATGCATACATTTATTTAAAAAAAACTTAACTGACCTTGCTGCTTATGAAAATACGTTTTGTTTTACCTACAAGCTCATGTTTTTTTATTTTCTTTTAATTCCTAACATGGCGCCCATAGTGTGATTAAATTCCTCTTATTAATTTTACTATAATATTAAAATATACCCTACTAACTGTAGGTGGCTAGGTATAATCTATTTCCTTTTCGGAGATTATCACCCCTTTCCGGAAGTAAGAAAACATTAGGTCGCCCACGACCAGAAGCCTTCAGCCTCCACCAGAAACATCATATAGGTATCTGCAACCCCTCCCCAAACAAACGGTTAATTATCCTTTCGTATCAACCTTTTTCTTTTCTTTCAATAGTCTTACGCTATCTGAGGAAACCTCGCAAATTTACTACCAGTTATCTTGCATGTGAAGAGATATGGGTCCTCGCCCTGGAACTGAATTCAGTTCCGTATATTATATATTTTTGCAAAATTTTAATTCAATATATTTTGAGTGCTTTTTGCCTTGTTGAAATATTTTTCACAAAAATTTTCAATAATAAAACCAATACAAACATCAAAATTACAGATAAAATATTATGTAGTTAAAAATTTATAAAAATATACTTTTTAAATAATTAAATTCAGCTGTTCACATGCATCCAACCCGGCGGACGAAAATATTCAGAAGTACATTGTTTTTTTTTGCAGTCACAGAGGGTTGAAACGCAAAGCGCTGGAAAAGCTTAAGCTGCTCAAAACAGTTACAAAGTTAGCTGAATCACAGTAACAAAGTAACGCTTCATTGCATTAACATTTTCTGGGAAGACATAGAGAAAATAACTTTTCACAATTTCATGTTAAATTTCATTAAACTGAAGTGAGCAAATTTTATAAATGTGCTTCTAATAGATTTTCATAAAGTAGTAAGTATTACAAATGTTTGAAATGCTTGTAATGTTCAATGAAAGTAACTTTAGAATGAAGATACAAGCTTGTATGTATTTTATATTTCTGCTTCAGTTACTCTGAAATTATTTATAATTGCGGCTGAAATCGTGGAGAAAGTTATTTGATCTATCTCTTTCCAGCAAATAAAAAGGTATGAATGCAAAAAATCTCTCTTTGTCACAGTCAGCCAGCCCTCAATAGCGTAATAAATTCATATTTCTCGCTCAGAACTTCGAGCTTAATTTTATAGGCATGTGCTTAGCCGCGATTGGACCAAACTTGGCAGTTAAATATAAAATAATGTAGTGAAGTAGAAATAAAATTTTCTGGGTCTCCAAATACCCGACAATTATATTAAAAAATTAAAAATCGAAAAAAAATTTTTGTAGGGCATGAAATTATCTAAAAAAAAAACGTCCCTAAGAGGAGAATTACTTCTGAGGTAAGTAATTTAGGCGTGAGAGCCTTACGAAGTTGTCTTCTCGATACGCCATAATATAATTTCTACATATTTAAAAAATGATTTTCACCTCCAATTTAATTTTTTATTTTCATACTAAAGGATATCACCATATTTTTTTGCTTCAATTGTTAATATCTCGGGAAATACATATTGATCGAAGATAATGTTGATTATTATATTTAAAACGTGTTCATCTAAAATGGAACCAAGAAAATACACAATTTTTTCCAGGGACACGTGGACGGAAAATCAGTGACGCCATCCGTGTCAGATGGACAACGTTATCAAAATATTTTTAAATAGCAACCGTTGTTTTTCCTAAGTGGCTTTTGAAGAATTCATAATCCTGCTTACGACCACTGAAAACCTTTATAAAATAGTAGTTACTTCAAGAGAAAAAAGCGATCAAGGAAGACCTCCTTGAAGAGGTAGGCAAGTTAAAAAGGGGAGAGTTATGAAAAACGTGAAATTTGAAGAAATGTATTATCAAAGAATTATTATTTTTACAAATTATTGCTTCACAATTTCACATTTTTAATTCTTCCCCCCATTTTTCAAGTTGTTACCTCTTCTTCTTGGATCGACTGTTGCTCTTGAAGTAACTGCAATTTTATTAAGATTTTTAGTGGTTGTGAACACAATTACTCTTCAAAAGCCATCTAAAATAAAATACGGTTGCTATTTAAAAAAAAATTGATGATGGCGTCCACCTAACACGGATGACGTCACTGATTTGCCGTCGATATTAAAAGATTACCAATAATTCAAATGAGGTCATGTGTGTACCTGAATTTTTTTTTAAATTGTAAAGTTCCATTTTTTTCCATTCTGGATGACCACATTTTAACCATAACTGGCGAACGGTTGAATTTACGAACAAACGATAAGATAACAAAATTGTACAGAATATTATCACCTTCTGGTATAAAACTCAACATTATTCTTCGACCAATACTTCTCGAGGTAATTCAGCTCAACTTTCAACTTCGGAAGACTCTCTCACTTAAATTAATTTTCCAGATTTGTGGCTCTTGGGAACTTTGTTTTTATATCATTTTATGCACTACAAAAATTCCCCCTGGTTTTTAATAT
This sequence comes from Podabrus alpinus, assembly GCA_932274525.1. Taxonomy (NCBI): domain Eukaryota; kingdom Metazoa; phylum Arthropoda; class Insecta; order Coleoptera; family Cantharidae; genus Podabrus; species Podabrus alpinus. The sequence goes on along the minus strand of OW026457.1, from coordinate 56,137,616 downwards.
TTTAACAAAATTTTAACAAAATTTAAAACTAAAGATATTTGATGAACACCGAATGAACACTAATATTCAATGTAAATCCCAAAAAACAGTAGCCATAATGTTTCCAACCGATGGAACTACTTTTCCTTTCTTTGGAGCACTTCCACCAGCTTCAACTCACTGTTTAGCCTGTTAATTGAAGCTATTAGAGCATGAAGGTATTAACTCACTTTTTTTGGATAACACTAAAAACATATGTAGTGTGTGGTAAAATGGCACATATACTTATAAAAGTATGTCCATTCACTAAACATTGTGGCTCTAAGTATATAAATTTATACATAACAAAAAAAGTTCCAAGCAAATAAACTTTAACCTTAATTATTGGCAAATATTTAAAAAGTGAGTTAACACCTTCATGCTCTAATAGCTTCACTTCTTTTCGATTCAGGAGTATAGTAGTGAATCCATGTTGCGTCGACGCAAAAATTCTTGAGGATTAACGCTGAAATAATATCAAACACTGCTTTGAAATGTTCATACAGTTCCGTTTTTGATCACTTGTGAGCAAATGCGACACCCATCTTGCTGACAAATTTTTCATATGCAGTGGGGTACCGACAAAAACAATTTTTTAGTGTTTTTTTTACGTAAATACGATCCCTAGGATGTCATTCACCGTGTAATGTGGTTAGATTTTTCTAAACGCGGCTGATTTCAATGTAATTAAATAATGAAATTCAAATAAATTTTAATTATTTATTCTGTAGCGGTCCTAGAATTAGTTCACGATAAATAGAAGTTCCGCGCTACTTTAACTAATCGCCTCAGCAGCGCAGTTGTTTAAGCACACGTATTCACAGCTAAAGCGGTCTATAGATAGGGTATTGTATGTGGGGTGCTACCCGAACTGCACCACGGCTTATCAGGGGTCATTTCTTGTACCCAGGTAAATGTAATCCCTTGACCGAACTGCACCACGGTCAAATGTCGTTCCGTAATCGCTTTACCGAATTGCACCACGAGCAAACCGAGCAGGTATCACAAGCAAACAGATAATATAAAGAAATAAATACACAAATATCTAAATTCTTTGCAATTTAAATTTCGAGTTTAATATATTAATTCATATTATATTATACAGGGTCGGAGCAGGTATTAATAAAATAATAACCCAAAACAGTGAAAAAATTAAATTTTTTTTGCCTTCGAATTTTGGGGTGTGCATTCGATAAGGAGGGTAATCCATCGTCAAAACCTACCCTTACGGGGCGCCGCTGCGCTCCGCGTTGCACCCCTCCAGGGCGGTTTTGACTCTGGTTACTAGGCTAAACATACGTGAAGGCGCCACACATCAAGAAAACCGGGATGTGAGAGACCCTCGAAATAGCATTAAAAAGTATAGTTGCGGTATGGGGCAGTAAACTATTACGTTTCACCCCCAAAAAATCGCGTAAAAACAAAAAATAATCGATGTTACATGTAGGAGGCATCAGGTTAAACTCCAGCATTGTGCTTTAACTTTTAACAATAAAACCACCTTACCTAAAATATTACAATAGAGGTGGTGCAATTCGGACGACCGACCCTTGGTGAGGTGTTTACCTGAAATTACGGTGGTGCAATTCGGGCAGGAGATTTGTGAACTAATCTTTTCGTGGTGCAATTCGGGTGCACCGGTATGTGGATGGTAGAAACGGTAAGAGTTAAAACGCATTAACTCAGGTAGGAGCGTTCAGGTAAGGAACGCTAAGAAAGTAGGAACGCTCCTACCTGAGTTAATGCGTTTTAACTCTTACCGATTCTACCATCCACATACAATACCCTATGTGAATGCAGCTTAATACGTCTGGGTTCGAATTCAAGTTGAAGAACATATTTTTCAGCATACCATCTTGCTAAAATTCAATCTGTGACATTGTCACTAACATTAATTAGCAGATCTTAATATCATAATCATAATATTTTGCGGTATTCGGTTTTTCGAACATTAAGAAAACTTTTATATTAATTTTTGCAGACGTATTTCTGCACATTGGAACTCTATATATTTGCACGCCATCTCTAAGCAAGATCTGCTAACTAATGTTAGTGACGACGTCACAGATTGTATAAATAATTCGCTGAAACAAAAAGAACTAAACAAAAAATAAGAAACGTCGAAATGAAGATCCTACGAACCATACAGGGCCTAACATTACGAAACAGACAAATTAACGAAAGTATTAGACAACGATATGACATAGTGCATATAATAAAGTTCATGAAGCACCGAAAGAGAGCTTGGAATGACCACGTTGATCACATGGACGAGCACAGACTAGCCAACATTTGTAAAAACCGACGACCGACAGGGAGAAGATCCTCAGGACGACCTCCCAAGAGATAGGCTCAAAGTTTCTATTTCGTCATTCGTGGAGTAACGAGGCAAGACAAACAGGAACAAATTCCTAGTCGAAATTGGGAGAAGAAATTTATTTGAATTTTTTTTATTTAATTAGTCGCTTTTAGAAAAAAATCTAACCCCATTACATGGCAAAGGACACCCTAATGATCGTATTTACGTAAAAAACACTACTGAATTTATTTTGTCGGTACCCCATTCTTCATGCATAACATCCCAAACGCTTTTATTCGTTACTTCACGAATATAAACTATATCGCGCAATTTTACTCTTCGATCATTTAATACGATATCATAGATTTTTTAACAATTTCTGGTGTAAGCACATATTTTGGCCGTCCTACTCTTTGTTCATTCCTTGTGCTTATGCGATCACATTTAAATTCATTATATTAATTATATATGGTTGCAGGCGATGGAGCAGACTCGCCCAAAACTGCATTTATGTCTGCAATGATTTCTGAAGGTGTTAAAGGCTTTCAAATACAAGTATTTGATCACCCGATCACATTATAAAAGTTCTTGACTTTGAATGTCTGTCATTATCTAACTGACAAATCTGTCTAAAATTTTGTATTTTGAGGTTTAAAGGTAGCTTCTTGTCAAAAATCGTATTTATTTGACGGTAGTGGTAACATCTCCGTTTGATTCTAAGTACTTAATAATCTGCGCTCGTACATTGATTCAGTAGATAATTTGCAAATAATTTTTGTGGAAATTATTTTTATTCAAAATGCTGTCAACTGAGATTAAGAGCGCGCTGCGGAAAGAGAGAGAGGGAATGATGTTGAAAGAAGCCTCTAATCTTTTGTACAAATTTAAAAAACTAAACGTCGTATCAATGTAATTCTTTTTTTATATTAATAAGAAAAGACTATTGAAGGCAATAACCAATTTTGAGCGCTTTAAATTAAAAGTAAATAGGTTAATTTAATTTATGAAAAAGGACAATTTTGAATTTTTATGACAACCGATCTTAATGAAACTTCGTTATTGCCTTCTGCAGATCATTATAAGGACAAAACCTGATTTTGAAGCGATTTCATCATTAATTATAGAAAACTTGTACAAAACTTGTAAATCAAAAAGTGCCCTTAGTGGAGTTTTAAACTATATAAAATCAACTTAATGCACAAAGGGTTCAAGGGTTCCCTTAGATATGGCGCAAATAATTTTTTTAAATTTTTTAAATCTCTACAAAAGATTAGAGGCTTCTTTCAACATCATATCTACTGCTTCCCTCTCTCTCTTTCTGCAGCGCGCTCTTAAAGTGAACTTCAATTGGGCCAGTATATTGACCTGTTATTTTCCTCCCCCAGGTATATTTTTGTATTTATTGAATTTACGATAAACATTTTAAATTTGCGTTCAAGTGTTCATGGAGATAAGTGAAATATGGTATCAGACCACGATACACTTACAACGGTATGCTCATACGCAGGTTGTGACGTCACGTGCGAATTGGAATAATTGTGATGCGAACCATCTTGCGCTTTTGCGCAAATACACCGGTTATTTTCCATTTTTTTGATAATATTTATTATTAATATCTACTAATCACACCCCCACCTATCCGAATTTCAAAGAAAAATTCAAATCGGAGCAAAAAAATTTCACTCGATTCGAAGGGAACGTGTGATGCATTTCCCCGCGTTTGCCTTGGGAGCCGCGGCATGTTCGATGTTCATTTTCCCTACTTTTAAAAAGTCGATTTTGGGGTTGTTTTTCAACGGTTCTCGAAAATTTTTGTTTCATAAAACAACATACCATTTTTTAGGTTTATTTTATCCTCACGATGACATGCAACAATCCATTTTATTTTAGAAATGTCTTCAATTTGTGGAAATCGGAAGTATTTGATTTTCGTCCCTTTTGTCGTTTTATTATTATTACCACATTTCGCAACTGCACAACCCGGCATTTTCGAATTTAATAATAGAATTTTCACAAATTCGAATAATTTCAAATAATTAGAATTCGACAGATAATTTGAGTTCACGAGTACAGTTCGTACCACGTTCGTACACGATCGTTTGTAATTTAATTCGCACGTGACGTAATGCGCGATAGTATACGTGTTTGAGAAAAATAATAAGCATACCGTTGTAAGTGTATCGTGGTATCAGACAGTAGGGTCCGCGCGTAGCGGATAGAAGTTGAATTTTGTATTTTGGTCGAAGTTAAAAAAATAAATTTGAAAGTTATTAAAAAGTAATGGTGTTTAATTTTCCTTCGTGAAATTTTAGGAGCGTAGGAACACCACAATAGTATATCAAGAAAATGTAAAATTTATAGAAATCCGTTTTTAACAGAAATTCGCAAAAAAGAAACTAAAACCTTTATATAACCGGAAAGAGTATACTTTGTTTTAATGCCAAATAAATTTTATGACATTAAGGCCCAGTTGTTCAGTTTCAGGTTATCTTTTAACCTGGGTTATTTTTCATAGAAATGATTGTTTCAAGAATTGTTTCCATGGAAAATAATTCAGGTTAAAAGATAACCTAATACTGAACAACTGGGCCTTATAAAAACAAAACAAAAAAGTTGTAGGCTTATCAAGTATTAGATTTTTGTAACGAGCCCTAAAAATAGCAGTTTTTTAAATAATTTTAAAGCGGCGTAAATGAGAACTATAAAATTTTAATATATTTGTTAATAATAAAAGGATATGATATATTTATTTAAATTTCGTTTATTCCGTAGTCTTTACTTTATTTGATAGTATAACTTCAATTTTTAACTTATACCACTGTCGTTCACAATTAGAGGGTTCAAATATTGTCAATGTTCTTCGTCAGATCAGCCCTAAATTGTGCAGTAGATTTTACTCGAAAATTTGTAAAAGCATAATTATAAAAATATTTCTTAAATAACTATTTTATCAATATTTACATCACGTACTAATGTCCTCTGCTTTAACATGTACTTTGAGGACTCCAATAATATGCCAATGTTGTTTAGTATTTAAATTGCAGGGCGTTATTTTGCAATCAAGATATTACTGGAAATTTGACTTTAAAATGTCCTACTGTAATATTAGGGATCATTTAGCTAAAGGTAGAAAATTTGAATTATATGTAAATCTGTAAACAAATCTAACTTTGTTATATAAAAAAACTTATTTGGTAGTTTATTCACGTCGTAGTCACGCTGCATGTTATGTGGTAAACCAATAAATTTGCAAATAGTCAGCAGTTTTACAAAATGTAAAAAAACTATTAAAGGGGTTACCTACTGTGACCGATAAATTTTTTCGATTTTTTTTCTATTACATATTTTTATAGTTTGGGGTCTTGCAAATGTGTCCAAAAAATATTAAATTAAAATTCATCAAATTACCCGAATTATAACGGATTTTCTGTAATGGAGTTCATTATTAAAACTTTTTAAATCATGATTACATTTTAAAACGGAATTACTTTTTGTATTTTGTACTTTATACAAAATATTCAAAAATAAATTTAACAAATAAAGTTGTAGCTGATTGTAATTGTCTTTGGAGTCCAAAAAACCAAAAAAATTGTTAAAAAAGAAAATTATTAAAAATCGACGTTTTAGTCCACCCTTAAAATCGAATTGATTGTGAAAAACGAGCTTAAAAGTTTTTTCTTACAAATTGAAACCCCCCAGGAACATCTGGGGTTGTTAAATAATTTACTGCTATGTTTTTTATGGGTACAGTTAGTATACAAGGTTTTCAACTGACACATATCTTACACAAACAAATAATGTTAGGTACAAAAGCCCTAAAATTGTTTGTTTTTTAAATCTATTTTGACTAATTTATTATGCTAATTTTTACTTTAAAAGTTTTCAAAATAAACTACTTTCAGTAAAACCTGACAAAATAATATGAGTTACAAAAATATGTTGGTTCTTTAATAAAAAAAAAGTTTTGATAGGAAAATTTCAGAGACTTTTGAGCTCCTAAAAATACACTTCTTTTTGTAAGTGAATCGCTAACTGCAGAAAGGGGACATGTCACATTTCTAGAAATGTTCAGGAAATAAAAAAAAACTGTTTTATATCTTAAATGTCCATCCTTTTTACTCAAATTTTCGACAGGACATGCCTTAGAACATCTGGAATGAATGAGTATAATATAATATATTTGATATTTGTGTTCTCGCACGATACAACACAAGGGCTAGGACAATACTCAAAAATTCAGCGAGTACAGGTTTTAGCAAGGAGATTGCACGAGCGAAGCGCAGCGGAGCGAGTGTCAATCTCCGCAGCTGAAACCTGTACTCGCTGAATCTTAGAGTATTGTCCGAACCCGCGTTGCTGTTGCGGTGATAATTCCGTGAAGAAACGCCACAACTTAAAAGCACAACATCGCATACGAAAATCGACATTTCAAACGCCATTTTTAATGTCGAAAATGGTGAAACAAATTGACCATATCGCATCACAATCATTGCAAAAAAAATCAAACAAAAAATTTCGTAAGTACCGAAAAAAATGGAAGCATAATCGCACTAAATTTGTAATATAAAATTCGTTACTATAAAATTCGTTAGAAGTACATTGCTTTAAGTGAACTCGGGTTGACTAATGCGTTGAACCGGTTTCCTACATCGCATCTGTTGAGTGCGTTAGTCATACACACTACACAAATTATAATATTCGAAGAGATTTTTTATTACGTATGAATTCTTTTACGCTCCACTACAAATATTTGATATTCTGGTAGGGTATTTGGAATATTTTTTATTTTCGGATATTATTCGACTGTGCATGCGTTGTACCCATTTAACTACAATGTAAAATAACGCACGCTGATTGGTCGAAACGACAAAATTTGACCCTGAATGGAATTATTAATTAGATCAGCTTCCAAATTAGACATATGGACATGTCCCCTTTCTGCAAGAAATGAAAAATACACGACAGAAAATGTGACAAAAAAGTATTATTTTTAAGGTATTTTAATAAAAAAACAATTAAAAAACAGTTATTCGTCGTCGTCTTCATTGTCCTTAGTTGACTACGCTGTAATTTCTTTCCAATATCATTCATAAGCATCAGGAATGAATTTGATCGTAATTTTTATATCAGCAATCCTCTTTTTATTTCTTGGTCGCTTTGCTGAAAAAGCTCTCTCTGTGGGGAAGTTGTAAATTTGGTCTTGTATTGCGTAATCTAAATGTTTCTGTTATAAGGCTATTGATAAATTCCATACACACCACTTCTTGAGCGGCAGAAATCTTCATGTGGTGGTATGGATTGAGAGATCAAAAATAACTTTATTCACGTCTTGGTACATTTTTTCCATAAGATTCATTGCTCAGGCAAGTCCTCTTATAAAATTCAGGCCACCAGCTTTTAAAATCATAAACTAAGTCTTTATAAACTTCCACAATGGTGAATTTATTAGAATTTTCTGACGTTTAGATAATATTTTGCTTTATTCTTTGACCGTGTAAAATTTTTCAATTTAGTTAAGCGATATTTTGATAAGACCAAAGTCACAGTCGCAGGGCATAAATGAATGATGCCCTTTCATAGGAAAATATAATTGGATTTCTTCGAATTTATTAAACTCCACTAGGCTCATCAAAAATCGAATCATTGTGTTGTTTTTGTTTTGTCCACAACAATTATCGCAGAAAATAAGTGCTTTTTAAAATTTTTTCTTCAACTACTTGAACAATATAATGCTTCAGAAAAGAACACACATCTTTTTCCCATTTGCCTGCTTCGCCTTCGTAGTAGGTATACCTAACAAGTCATATGTTTGGATTTTAAATTGGGCGGTGTTATGCAGAAAGCTACCAACCAAATAAGTGCCTTCGTAGTAGGTATACCTAACAAGTCATATGTTTGGATTTTAAATTGGGCGGTGTTATGCAGAAAGCTACCAACCCACATTTTTTTTTTTTTCAATTATTGAAGGTACGGAGCCAGTAAGGTTCATTATACATTCTGCTGAAAACATCCAAGCCACAGGATAACTTTTTTATTTATTTTTTTAATTTAATACTTATTTTTTTAATTTAATACTGTACTAATTGTTAATTATCTCGGATTTATGCAGACGTGGCTTGGTAGCTTTCTGCATAACACCGCCCAATTATGGATTCCGAAAGTGCATATATTGTGCTACTCATTTTAACATGCAGATCAATTTTGCATCCAATGAAACCAATTTACTTATTTAATATGGTAATGATGGTTTATGATATCATGTTGCATTCGTATTATAGGTATTGTCGCCATGCTCACAGTTTGTTATCACTTTACTGCAGAAAAGAGATATGTCCCTGGACAAGTCCCGTTTATGCAGTAATCGAATTCTTTATCAGTCCATAGTGTCGAGGGTAATAATAAAAGATTTATCATTTTTGCAGTACATTGTGCGTCTAGGCATCTAGATCAAAAAAAAATCAAACTGTCAATTTCACAAAAAATGTGACATCTCCCCTTTCTGCAGTTAGCGATTCAAGTAAAGGCGGGATAAAAACAGAGGTATTCGTACATAATATATCATGTAAAAATCGGCAAGAAGGTCAAAATTTACGCAATAAGAGAGACGGCGACCGCATCATACTGTCTAATTACCGAGCGTCTTACTATTCCAAAGAGGCGAGAACTGCCACAAAAGAAGAAATAAGTGCCGAATTTCACTTCTTCGAAGCCGAAGGATGTATTCTGTATGGCCCTAGTATACCCGATTAAGGGTAGGTTACGAATATCAACCACTATCCACCTCATTACAGCACAAAAAAGTTTAAAACGATTTATCTCAAAACTACATTTCTCAAGTCGGGCGCACATTTTCCAAACAAACTACTTGGCGGATTAACTTGATTTTTTTTAAGCAATTAGAATATATTTCAGGCTCCAGTCAGAACCTAAAATATCCAAAATATATTTAAAATTACCATTTTGCAGGCCGTGAAAAGTAAATATTTTGTTGTAAAAATCGAAGTTTTTTTGAAATCCTCGCCATTTTGTCATTTTTTGTTTAAATTAAATTTTCGAGGTTTCAACTGGAGCCACATTCATATAGGACAATAATTTAAAAAATTCATTTATTTCAGATAACTGGATCGGTCGGAAACGATGCGCCCGATTGGCGCGTCATTTCGAAACATGAGTTACGCGTCGATCTGTACCTTGTACAATTTTCAATAAAAAGCTTTACAAAAATTTTAGGTGTTAGTTTAAATGTGAATAAATAAGTATTCTAAATTTTAGCTCAATAGGTGTAACACTTTTCTCAAATTTAATTCTTAAAAATCAGCCACTTTCAAAGTGGTCTATTTCAGGGGTGGGCAACCTTTTGTATAACAGGGGCCAGAATAATATTTACGTTTCGTCCGCGGGCCTTAGTATAGTTCAATGAATATCTTTAGCTTCGACGTAAGATTTATATACACCTACACCTCCAAATTTTTTTATGCTATTTGGATAACACATAATAATCTATATATATAAAAATGGATGTATGTATGTATGTTCCCTATAGACTCCTAAACCGTTTGACCGATAGGAACCAAATTTGGCACAGTTATTATGTAGGTCCCTGCGCATGTTTTTGTATTGAAATAGTGCAAAAATTCGCAAAGGAAAGGAAAGTTAATTTTGAGTAGCCTGCCTTCCTTTAAGGAATCTCGATAATCCATTCATGCGCGTCCCACAGGGACGCGCATAAATGGATTATCGAGATTCATTAAAGGAAGGCAGGCTACTCAAAATTAACTTAAAAAACAATAATGAATGATGTCAAGCTGTCAACCGATCGACAATGCAAATACGCGTGCACGTGCTTTACGTTTCTATTTGACCAATCTTAACCAAATTTGGTGTAGAAGTTACGATATTTACAACGCTACGAAAAACATAGGTTACTTTAGAACCTTGTAGTAAGGCCGAAGGCCGAACAACCACATCCGACACGGTCTAGATGGCTAAAGGCGGCCGGTAGGCCGACTGTGCCACCTAGTTATTTTAATAATACGCGAAAACTTGATTCGCGTTAAAGGGAATTTTGCTTCGCGTATAAAAAATTCAGGTATCAAAATCTAATTCGCGTTATTCTGAATTCGCGTACATCGAACTCGCGTACATGGAGGGTCTAGTGTACTTTTCAATTTACTTTTTACAATACTTTTTAATTTAATTTAAATAAGACGAATTATATCAAAAAATAAACTAGAGATCTCCTTTTTCCTTATGTTTAGGTAGAGTAGATCCGAAAGGTCAAAAGTTATACTGTCATCGGCGCATTAACGAAAACACGTTCAAACACTAAAAAGCCCAACTAGAAAACATTCGTTGCATGTTTACTTTCGTTTACTTTCAAAATAAAATAAATAACAATAACTTTTTTTATTAAATTACATGCCTAGTGATATTTTTTTCATATTAATTTTCAAGAACGAGTAATTACGTCTTTTTTTATTCACATTTTTTAAATTTTCGCTCCAAGCTAATGTTTTCACGTAACATTTATATGTATGTATTTCGCCCTTCGCGCATTGTATAACTTTTGAGCTTTCGAACGCAGTCTACTAACCTAATCCTTTTCTTTAAAATTTTTGTTTTTGAAAATATTTATTTATTATTTCTTCTAAAGATCTCGCGGGCCGGATTAGAACTTTACGCGGACCGGAGTTGGCCCGCGGGCCGGAGGTTGCCCACCGTTGGTCTATTTTATTGAATTACGGAGTGCCTAAAGGTTTAACTCCTTGGTTTCATCTTCCAATCAGAGTATGGGGATCGGGGATATTTAACAGGGTTAAATATAATTAAATAATTTTGATTACTCCCAATGATACATCAATGTTGTTTAATATTATAAATTTATACTCAAGATATTACTGGAGATTTTACTTTATAATACCCTATTGCAGGAGTTCCCAACCAGGGGGGCGTGCCTCCCAAGGGGGGCATAGAGAGATGTCAAGGGGGGCGGAAAGCGTTTGCTTTTTAGAAAGAAAAAACAAAAAAATAAATAGACAACATTAACAAATAACATTACAATGTAATGTTTAATTTACACGCATAAAATTAATGAAATTAAATATCGAGGGGCGAATCACAAGCGAAATTCATGTACACCAGACTGCCAAATGTAAAGACTTCCAAAGAATGCCGCGGACTTCCGAAGAATGCCACGAGACTGCCAAAGAATGCTGCGAGACTGCCACAAATTTTTCAAGATTGCCACATATTTTTAAGGCTACCACATTTTTTTCAAGACTTCCACAAATTTTTATAGTCGCGTGGAAACTTGCTGCAAATTTCTGCTAAAATTGCATTTCAATAAATTTCCGTTTTTGGAGTAATCTGATCCAAAATGTTTGCGTTAAATTATTCTTCTTCTTAAGAAGAAGAATAATAATTTGATTGAAAATTATTTCTACAAAAATGATGTACACAATTCATTTATAAACAATTACAAAATTGGTTTTAAATTAAAAGACGAGTCGGGTTTTTTGAAAATATGCCATAATAATTGTCCAAATCATTCTTATTTATGATTTCTTGAAGATCTGTTTTTGCAAAATTTTCAATATGACATAGATCAGTGATTTCGGATCAAGATAAGTTATTATCCAAACTAGTGTAGGCAAGTTAGCATTTGAAATCGAAATTTCGTTTCCCGTGTTGTGACCTATACCAATCGATAGATTAGAGCTTCCTGAATATCATATTAAAATGTATCATTGCAGAATTGATGGGAAAAAAAGTTATTTAATAAACAAAATCCGAAAATCGCGATTTTTGACTTTAATCGCTTATATCTCGAGATTTTACACTGACTTTTGAAAAAGTGAGGGCACTATTTTGTAGAGCAGAAAATTCTCTACAAAAAATGTGCAACAACCCCTATCATATAAATAATAATAAACCCGCTATAAGCGTTCAAACATTTTTGGAGAATAATTAACTCATAACGATCTTCTACTTGAACTTCTTCAATGGGAATCACATTTTTAGTTTTCAACAAACTATAACGTACTCGACACTGCGCATGCACTTGTACTTCAGTTAATTTCTCAAGAGATTGCCACTTATTGTCTTTTTTCTCTTTGCTTTTGCGAATTAAGCCATCTATGCCCTTGTTTTTAACCTTTTTCACTAGAAGACCATTATTCAAATCTTCGTCACAGATAAAACAAGTCTCCGCATACGACATTCTGAAGGTTTGAAATGAAAAATATAGACAATTCAACACAATTCACAATTCAATTAACGACTAAAAGAATCCACACAAAATCTGAACTGTCACTATTATATCAGCTGTCACAACAGCTGATGAAAATAAAAATTAATCTCCAAAAATGTTTGAACGCTTATAGCGGGTTTATTATTATTTATATGATAGGGGTTGTTGCACATTTTTTGTAGAGAATTTTCTGCTCTACCAAATAGTGCCCTCACTTTTTCAAAAGTCAGTGTAAAATCTCGAGATATAAGCGATTAAAGTCAAAAATCGCGATTTTCGGATTTTGTTTATTAAATAACTTTTTTTCCCATCAATTCTGCAATGATACATTTTAATATGATATTCAGGAAGCTCTAATATATCGATTGGTATAGGTCACAACACGGGAAACGAAATTTCGATTTCAACCTTTTTTTGAGTCTAACTTGACTGCACTAAACCATGAAGTTTAAGTTGAAGTAAATATTTCGGAATATTTATCTCGAAGTTTGTTTCAATTAAAATGCAACTGTGATCAAAGCCATATGTGTAACACTTTTTTTTTTAATTTAATAACGCGGTAACACGATAATTTATTTTTATTTGATGAGTAAGCATAGCATGCCGAAGTAAGAAACAATCATTCTGCAAACAGGATCTTTTTTTTAATTTCAACTTTGTTTACTATATAATAATTGTGCAAATTCGTCTCGCATCAATTTGAAATAAATTTTACAATTGAAGTAATATTTCAAGATATTAAAAAATGTGAACAAACTCAACTTTTGAAGAAGTAAAATCGCCATTGCTTTCCTATACTTGTAGATTAGATAATGCATGCATATTATGTATTAAATATCAAAGAATGAGCCGCATTCATTCTAAGAACTTATGATCTTGTTCGAGGTATTCATGGATTTACTCGCCTACGAGTCAGTTAAATTTGTATTGTTATAAAAAAATTTATAATTGCATTTAATTGATTTATTAATTTTTGATATAACTATTTATGTTCAATATAAATAATTATATAATGTGAAGAAAATCACGAGATTTATTATAAGAATTTAATAGTTTCGCCCAAGTTTTGCAAATAAAACTATCAAAAAATTAAAATTTGTTTCACCCAAACGATCTACATGGAACATCTTTATCGTAACGTTTTGAATCTGAAGATCTTCATGGCACAGAAATTTTGACTTATACTAAATTTTCCTAGCATAAGATACTAGGTAGAAAATGTACTACATGTAATAAATTCAAGAGACTACCAAAGAATGCCGCGAGATTTCCAATGAATGCCACGGGACTTCCAAAGAATACCACGGACTTTCATAGAATTCCACGAGCCTTCCAAAGAATGCCGCGAGACTTCCAAAGAATACCACGGACTTCCAAAGAATGCCACGGACTTCCAAAGAATGCCACGAGACTTCCAAAGAATGCCACGAGACTTGTACACCAGACTTCCTCTGTGATTCACCCCTCGTTAAATATCATATTCACTTATTCTGTCAACCACTGTTTCAAAACCCGACGTCGTGAATCGCAGTTTATACAAGTTTGAGTTCAAAGAAAAACACGATTTCTTAACAATGTTCAAAGATGACACATTTCAATGGAGGTTGGCTTATTTAACCGACATATTTGATGCCTTGAATGAGCTAAACTTGAAACTTCAGGGCAGAAACAGCACTATAATAAGCAATTATGATTATATTCAGGGGTTCATATCAAAGCTTCAACTTTGGAATCAAAGTGTTTTCTGAAAATGTGATATCTTTTTCTCGGCTGTTCGAAGCAATTAAAAATAACATACTGGACGCAAATTTAAAAGCTGACATAAAAACTCATTTGCAAGCGCTGGAAGACGAATTTCGCCGATACTATCGAGACATCAATTCAGAGTCACCAATATGGCACATGACAAGAAATCCATTTGTTGTCGATGTGTTACAATTACCAGAAGAAGTTCAGGAAGAATTTCTAGAAATGAAGGCTGATTCGTCCATGAAAGATGACTTCCATCTCTTGACATTGGAGAAATTTTGGATCAAAAGATTGCCTGTTAATTCGAAACTTGCCTCTCTTGCTTTACGAATACTAGTTCCTTTTTCTTCAACTTACTTATGTGAGACAGGCTTTTCTGCTCTAGTTTTAATTAAAACTAAACAGGCGAAATCGTCTTGATGTCGATAGCGACCTGATGATAGCTCTGGCAAAAACAGAACCCAGAATCAACCAACTGGTACAGAACATGCAATCTCAAGTGTCTCATTAGTACCTACTCTTATTTTATTAAATTTTTCCGATAAAAAACATTTATTAGTTTATTTAAACTTAGTTTGTTTATTAGAATTAAAATAAAAATCTTTTAAGTACTATATAATGTGCGTTTTTTTTTGTATTTATTGAAAAAGTAAAGGGGGGGGCATGAAAATATAATTTATAGTCCGGGGAGCCTCAACAAAAAAAAGGTTGGGAAACCCTGCCCTATTGTAATGTCAGGGAATCATTTATTTAAAAGAAGAAAATTTGAATTATATGTAAATCTGTAAACAAATCTAACTTTGTTATATAAAAAAAACTTATTTGGCAGTCTATTCACATCGGAGTCACGCTGCATGTTAAACCAATAAATTTGCAAATAGTCAGCACATGCATTAACTTTTCAAAATGTGAAAAAAACTATTTAAGTTTCTGTCGGTTTCTGGCTAAAATATAAAGCAGACAAAATACTTTTCTTGAATTGACACTTTCAAAGTGGTCTATTTTATTGAATTATGGAGAGTCCGAACCTTTAACTCTTTGGTTTCACCTTCCAATCAGGGTATGGGGATCGGGGTTAAATATAATTAAATCATTTTTGTCTTAAATCAAACGTTAAAAAATTAAATGAGTCATATTTAAGAAAATGGTGCAAGGGTTTTTCGATTGACTAACCGAAGGACAATTTCAAATAGTTTATCATTTGATAATGGATATCAAAATACTAACATGATAAATTTTTAAAATAGCACTCAACACCAAAGAAAATCACATTGTGCATTAAAAAAGATAAAATAAATATTTAAAAATTAATGACCTGCAAAAGCAACTAATTGTCTGTTCAAAATCCAATGGCAAATCTCGACTAAAAGAACCGTCAGATTTCACAATACCCACAACTCGACCGAACCACATCTTACAACAATATTGAGCGTCTTCGAGACGATAAGGTAATAAAAAGTGTCTCATTATTAAATTAATGACCGTGTTCTATTCTTGTAAAAATGAAACCACGAAGCCTCATAAAAATGAATTAGCAATATATTGGTTCGAGTAATTGATGCGACCTTGCGTTTTACGTGGGCGATAAAATTTAAGAAAAGATTTAATTGGTCGTCAATTTACAACGCATTGAATACCTATAGGTGCCAAAGTAAAGACACTAAATTTTCGTGATACACAAAAATTTAATAGACTCACCCCATAAACCAATCCACGGTTTCGCGGAGATATTCTGGTAGGCGCTCCAGTTTGGCGAATTTTTTATTTACATTAAACGTGAAAATTTGTTGACATGCAGTGCCTCGAGGGGAGTTCGATGACGATGAAAAATTGCTCAGCTGATGTTCACACCGTCGTGCATGCACTTTGACACTTGCACATAAGCTGGCACCTGTCAAAAGCTGAAAATTTCGTTACGTAACAACTTTGTTTTTACGTAAATCGACTCGATATTAATTCATTTTTATTCTAAAATTTATCTCGATAACATGTACTAATCCGAGATTATTTATATCTTCGCATTTAAAAAATATTGCGACAATTTAACTTTGGACAACCTACTCTTTGCCCCACATTATTACCATACAATGGTAATACCAACCTAACGAAAATATGACACTTTTTTCCTCAAAACTAATTAAATTCAATTTTAAAATTTACGCCTTTATAAATTACTAAATTATTACGGTTTTAATTAAGTTTGACTGCGAGTCGTTGTCACGATTTTGTAATAAATATAAAACTTTATTCAGTGGCGGCTGGAATTACAAAGTCGTTTTTCTCTTTTTTTTTGTTACCATAACAACCATTTCGCGAAGCTCACTTGACTCGTCAGAAATATCTTAGAACACTTGCAATCGAAGTCAAATTAATTTTTCGAAATTGGAACGCTTTTAGTTGTTACGGGGAACTACGCCGCTGAACTGGTGAATTATGTTTTGTTCTTCGAAATTGGCAATCCTGAAGCGTCATATGAGATAATTTTCCAAACATTAAAATGTCAATAAAAAAACTAAGCTGGATGGATGAAATGAAACTTTAATGCTAAGGACGCGGGAAATAATTAAATAATAAGGATGTTTTTATTTTAAAATACAAATGGGTACGTTTTTATGCATTTACTTTTCATATTATACACCACAGTAACCACAATAACACAATTTAATACAAAATGTGCGTTAACCTTATTCGTTCAAATATACAATGGTTTCGTTAATCCATTTCAGAGAATTTAGATTTAGAGACGTTAGATTTGTCTGGAAAAAAGCTTAAAAAGTTGTGTAAACCGACAAGTAATGAGGTGCATGCTGTTACGTTAATACTCGACGATAATGAGTTGCAGAGATTGGATAACATTGACTCATTCACCAAAGTTCAAAAAGTAAACTCTTGTTCGCGTGTATTA
Organism: Podabrus alpinus; assembly: GCA_932274525.1. NCBI lineage: Eukaryota > Metazoa > Arthropoda > Insecta > Coleoptera > Cantharidae > Podabrus > Podabrus alpinus. The sequence goes on along the minus strand of OW026457.1, from coordinate 56,120,396 downwards.
AATACGAAACCACGTTTAAATGATGTTCTTTTTAGTTATCTGCTGTTAGAAATGGGCTTTTGCGTATGTACGGTGTTTGTCGATTGCATTCACTTCACACATTAAACTTAGCAAATAATGGCATTCTAACTATCGAGGGGCTTAAGGAGCTTACTAATTTGAAATGCTTATGCTTAGCTGGAAATACTATTAAGGTACATGCAGTTTTTTTTTCTTAAATTAAGAATTGAAGTTTAATTGCCTTTTTTGTAGACAATCGAACACCTAAATACGAATATCAACTTGGAACACGTTGATTTATCAGAAAATAGTATTACTCACATTACGGATTTATCTTTTTTAAAGAATCTCAGGGTATGAAAAGATCATCTTTTTTAAATTTCGAGATTTTGGGAATAAAAGTTGTTCGGTTTAAGTGATCCAGACATTTTTGTTCCCGAAGGTCTTTTCAAATAACATACAGAGTTATTTATGTTTTATGTGGTTTATTTTCATATTGTCACTATTTTTAGTGACAGGATCGAAGATTCATATTCAAGGTGAATCGTTCAACCTCTTCAACAACATAAGCACATTTGTGTACGGTTCATTTTAATTTCATATTATGTTTACTATTATAACCTAAAAAAAAGCAAATTTTATTCAAAATATTAAAATGTCCTTGAAGAGGTTAAACGTGTTATTTAATTAACTAATATTTATAAACTTATCCTAGTCATTTTGTTGGGACCACTCTTATCAGGCCCGTAGCCAGGGGGGTACCTGGGGGCACGTGCCCCCCCCGCCCCCGAATACACACAAATTTTAATATAATCTAACTTTTCTAAAAGCGTCAATACACTATAGTCCAGTCATATTAGAAAAAATAAAAACATTAATCGGTAAAGATCTGGATTTTGGTATACAAGCTTATTGGGGCTTCCGGATAAACATACTAAAATGCCCAATCGATACCTGTTGCGCTCGAGCCGCCATCTTGGAAAAAAGGTACACTTTTTTAGTTTTTTGCCTGTATCTTAAGAACTATCAATGATATCGGAGAAATGGTTCAAATAAAAAAGATAGTTTATTAAATTTGCTACAAAATAGCTGTTATGCATTTTTTCTCTATCTCTGATACTTTAGCTGTAATTTGCCGTTTAGTTCTGAGAAAAGTCTGTTGTACGCAATAGATCGACGTGGAAGTCCTTATCACACGTCAGGGCAGCTTCGTTACCTGAAAAAATCATGAATGGATGAAAAATCATTGAATTGACTAGGAATTGTGGCAGTATTTTTCAGATATGTGAATTTTCGTATATTCTTACCAATTAAAACCGTTGCATACGACTCGTGCTAGGGGTAGAATTCACTGAAGTACCAACTTCTGACGGAGGAGGTGGATCATCGATGTCAGATTCTTCGGGATCGTCATCCTCAACTTGGCTGTGACGCGTGATCATAGGTTCGTCGTCGAGCTCTGTTTCGATGGAACCCTCTTTTTCGGAATCGAGACTTCTGTTCGAGTTGAAACACGCGATACCTTGACAATGTCCACAAATCGCTGCGCATTTTAGACCTGCTTTCCGACATCCACAAGATGAGGTACATCCCTTTTTACAATTGCATGACACTAATGTCAGTACAGAATCTGGAGCAGGAGCCTTCAGTGTTTGAACAGGTTGAAGGAAATTCTCGACTTTCTTCCAACCCCAGAGTTCGGGAGATATTTCATAACCACGCCATTTCTGGACTTGGTGGTAAACGCGAAACGAGTGCTGCTGAGCCGCTGCAGCCGTAGGCGGTAACAGTGCTAGATTTGGTTTACTCTTGTACGCGGATTTCTTGAACATTTGATAACGATGTTGGTTCAGTGACCTCTCACTAGCAGGTGCATTATAAACAGCTAAGAAGAAACGTTCCCCAGCCTGAGCGATTTCTTCGTGAGTGGAATTAGCGTTGTTGAAAATTCGTACAATGTCTTGCAAATCATCTCGCTGCTCCAACAATTTCAAACATTTTCGTTTACCTTTTCCGAAAAGACATGACGTGGTGTCACATCCACTGAAGGCATGTGCAAACAAAATCATATCCTGAAATCCTTGACGCGATTGTAGAAGATGTGAAGAGTAGATTTTTGGCTCAGTTTTTCCCTTCCCCTTCGTCGTAATAATTATATCGTTGCCGTATTTCTCTTCGAGTTTTCTCTTGACTGTACGCTCGTCGGGAACATAGCCTTCGATTAAATTGATCAATTCAGGCAATGCAAACTGGCACTCATCGCTCTTCTCAACGAAATCGTAGATGACCTCCATTGCAGTTTGGACATCGTCTATCGGCGGACGTCCAACTTTTTTGCCTGTTGCTGGATCCTTGAAAAAGTTGATATAACAGCGTTCATGATACAAAGCTTCAACCGCGACCAAGTCTGCAACAGTTTCTATCCGGTATGTTACTTCCCGACTCCATTTGTCGTTTCTTTTTCTAGCTGCCTGTAGTACGTTTTCTTTGACAAATAAGCTACGAACGTTGTGCACTATGGTACGTTTATTGACATGCTTTTTCTTCTCTCGCTCATAAAACTTCGAATCTATTATTTCTGCGCAATAGAAACACGCAGTTTTGAAATCAAAACTTGGTACAGATGACCTAAGTTTTGATTTTAGTGGCGAAGCCGGCACTGCTTGATTAGCAGATTGTTTTTTAATGAAGCAATAATGCTGTGTTCCCGAGTATATTCCTTTCTGCATGGAACATGTACCGTCACTTCACACAGTCCCTCCAATTTTTCTTTTTTGCCATCTCCTCTTCGGTCACTTGCTTTTCTAAAAGTATTCAGTCCTCTCGCCTTGACAGTGATTGTTTCTTTAATTGAAAGGTTTTCCTCACAAATAAAACATTTTTCGTTGCCAGCCATATTTAATAAAGTGGCGCAGCAGGGTGTGCACCGCGGAACGTTTCACTACGAACTGAGAACGAACATCTGCTGCTCAGGGTCTTGCCTACCTAGCGGAACCCTAAACGCGTTTTGATCTGCTAGATGCCCACCGTACAATACCCCTCCCCTTCTCTTTTGCGATTCTTCTACGTAGTAACTTGCCTAAAATACATTGTATCACTATTAGGAGCGTACGAAAATCTATAACCGCGGATCGAGGGCAAAAATATAAATTATTCTACTGTTCAACGGCAAATTACAGCTAAAGTATCAGAGATAGAGAAAAAATGTATAAAAGCTATTTCGTAGCAAATTTAATAAGCTATCTTTTTTATCTGAAGCATTTCTCCGATATCATTGATAGTTCTCAAGATACAGGCGAAAAACTAAAAAAGTGGACCTTTTTCCAAGATGGCGGCTCGAGCGCAACAGGTATCGGTTGGGCATTTTAGTATGTTTATCCGGAAGCCTCAATAAGCTTGTATACCAAAATCCAGATCTTTACCGATTAATGTTTTTATTTGTCGAAAATCGGTCTAATATGACTGGACTACTATTCGACAAAAGGAGAGCATCAAAATGCAAAGAAGTAATTTCTCTTGTGAATCTCCTGAAAACGTCAAGATTTAGGTTGTTTTGTATTGATTTTGAATTGCAATAATTTCAGTATTCTATCACAGAATATTGAGACAATTCATAGTCCAGGCAAGGAAGGTTTTTGGTTTGCAAAAAATCCGGGCAAGCTGAATTTTGGCAGGGATGTACATTGGAGTGTTCTAATGAACCCCCCAAAAGTCCCATAAAATCCCACGCCAGCGTCCCCCACAATCGGGGGTTTTAGCTCCCTCAACGCGACTTTTTGCCGATAACTCGCTTATTTATGCTTGTATGAAAAATTATGATTATACCATAGTTGAAGAGCATAAAATTTTCTATAAAATAGTTTTTTTTCATATTTTTCCATGGCACACTAATACTGAAATTATTGACCGAAAACACGACCCACCCTTAAAACGGCACAATATTGATTCGTTGCAGGGCGAGAAATGTTTTCGCGCATGGGAAATGCTTTTAATAATAAATTTTGTAGCCAAGGTTGGAAAAGAAGAGAAAAATAGATTTTTTTCAAAATTTGCCCAAGTTATAGTATCTTCCAAGTAACGAAACCGAAATTTTGGTTTGAGCTTACAGAAGGTCCAGGCAAGCTGAAATTTGACAAAGATGTATATTGAAGTGTTCTAATAAACCCCCAAAATGTCTCCTGAAAATCCCAAGCCGGCGTTCCCCCAAATGAGGATTTTAGCCCCCTTGGTGCGGTGTTTCGCCTATAGCTCACGTATTTTTACTTTTACGAAAAATTACCATTAAGCAAAGTTGAAGAACATAAAATTCTCTATAACTTCTGGCGCTGCAGTAGGTAGTACTACAATACACACTGTAATAGGCAAATTAAATTTTGTCAATGGTAATTTTTCGTAAAAGTAAAAATACGTGAGCTATAGGCGAAAACCGCACCTAGGGGGCTAAAATCCTCATTTGGGGGAACGCCGGCTTGGGATTTTTATGAGACATTTTGGGGGTTTATTAGAACACTTAAATATACATCTTTGCCGAATTTCAGCTTGCCCGGAGCTTCTGTAAGCTCAAACCAAAATTTCGGTTTCATTACTTGGAAGATACTATAACTTGGGCAAATTTTGAAAAAATCTATTTTTTCTTCATTTTCCAACCTTGGCCACAATTTTAATTAATTTATTATTAAAAGCAATTCCCGTGCCCGAAAACATTTCTCTCCCTGAAACAAATTAATATTGTGCCATTTTAAGGCTGGGTCGTGTTTTCGGTCAATAATTTAAGTATTAGTGTGCCATGGAAAAATATTAAAAAAAACTATTTTATACAACTGTCAATAGGTCTTGTTTGATGAGTAAATTTTTTTGCGAATTGAAACATGACTACATCACGATATGCTGATTTTTGTGACTATCGCATTCACATATCATGTGACGAACATCAACTAATTTGATTTACAAATAAATTACTAAAACAAAACCAGAACCTACGACAAATTAATTAATGACATTTGTGTATATCAATGCAACCTAATATTAATTTTTTTGTAAATTTTTTGAATTATAGCTATAACTCGGGAACGACGCTAGATATCGAAAAACTGAGCAAAAACCCCCCCCCCTCGCTCTATTCAGCCGATTTGTCGGTAGGAAGGCATATGCAAAAATTCAGGGCGAATTGTTCTAATTCTAATGTGTATGCTACTATTTATAAACTAATTACCACTAGTGTTAAAAAGCTTTATTTTACTAGTGTTAAAAATATTTTTAACATGCTACCTTATAAAATTGAATTTCTAACCTGGGTAAATTGAACTAAAAGTGTCATTTTTAATGTCAGTTGTATAAAAAAAATATTGTACGATATACATGTTAAAAGTGATTTTATTTTGTTAGTGGGGAATTTTGCGAAACGAGCGATAGCGAGTAAAACTCACTTTTAACACTTATATCGTAAATAACTATTATAGAGAATTTTATGCTCTTCAATTATGGTCTGATCATAATTTTTCATACAAGCATAAATAAGCGAGTTATCGGTAAAAAATCGCATTGGGGGAGCTAAAACCCCCGATTGTGGGGGACGCCGGCGTGGGATTTTATGGGTCCTTTGGGGGGGTTCATTAGAACACTCCAATTTACATCTCTGCCAAAATTCAGCTTGCCCGGATTTTTTGCAAACTTGAGCCAAATTTTCGGCTTCGTTGCCTGGACTATCAGATGAAATTGTATTTTGAAAAATTTGAAACAAAAGAAAACGATCACAAACACGAGCGACAAAAGTAAAGTAACAATATTAAAAAAACTTTATTTAGTATTTTCTTCCCCCCTCAAGTTCTCAATTTGATTCATGTCAGGATGTTGCGCGACAGCCACTTCAAAACCCAAACATTGTTATCTTGAAAGCATTCCTTTGCAAGCTAAGAACTATGTTTTGGATCGTTATCTTGTTGAAATATGAAACGCAACGACGTTTTCCACTACTCAACATAAGTAGGATTACGTTTTGGAGTCTTCTTCTTCATCAGTTTCACGATGTTCTTTCAAACATCCAGTCCACTTTTGGACTATAGCCTCTCCTCCATGAGAGGGAGGCCATGCTGGCCAAGTTCGGGTTAGGAGTTTCTTAGTTAGACGTCTACTAAATAGTTTTGCTTCAACTAAACGTCTCTGGATTATTCTTCGACCAACCACTATTTTTTGTAAATCCGGAATAATTGTAGGTTATATGAATATCCATCAAAATTGTGGTTATACAAACAAGTTATTTGGTCAGCAAAGGCCAAACATATTTGACAGGGCAGTACACTATTTGGCTAATCAATCCAAATAGTTTATTTGGAAAACATCCCATGTAATTTTTGAGCCACTCTGTAGAAGTGATATAGATTAGGTTTTTTGATGTATTAATTGAATAAATATATTATATGTCACATAATATTATCAAGAATTCTGTTAATTATTGATATAAAATTGAAACAAAATCTTATAAATATGTCGTAATATTCTTCAATTGCTGCTGTTTTGGGTGCTTCATATATTATATTGCTGGAAAACAACTAAAAGAAGAAAAGATCTCATCTTTGTAGTGCCTGGGTGAAGGATTTACATTTACAAAATAATCTTCACGAAATTCTTCACGTATATTTTTCGCATCATTTGCCTATATTCAACAAAGTATTCGAAGATGAAACCACATCTAAATTTTCAGAGTTTTGATTTGCCATTTTGACATTTGAAAATATTTGACAGTATTGGGTTATATAGGAAATCTATTAGTGCCAAACAAAATTTATTTGGCATGTTTGGCACACCCCATAGTCCATTGTTTGGCAAACAGGCAAATAATTTTTGTGGAAAACAATAACCAAATATTTACCTAGCGGTTTTTAGTAGATCAGTACACTATTTGGTGTAGCTGTTTGGCAAAATAAGCCAAATATTTTACCGTTGATCAAAGAGTGTACTACAGGCTTTAGCAATGTATTTATTTCAAGTAGTGCTCTACTTTTATCCAATAATGTGTGTATTACAAAATTTAACAATCCTTTTTTACCTCCAAACATCGTGAACATGTGTGTAAGCAAATATGAAAAAATAATCATAACAACATTGGGTAAAACTATTTTAGGAAATATCCCATTTCATTTTTTAGATAAATAAGATTTAAAAAATAGCTCTAAAAAGCCGTTATTTAAATTTTTTTATAATATTTAGAAAATAAACTTCATAAAACATAAATAACTGGGAATATCATTCAAATGAACCTTTCAGGGGGAAACCTACTTTGTTGACTAAAAACTATTGCATGTTTGTGTTGATTTTAAATTTCATGCAGGTATTTATTTAGCTTTTAATATCATTGGTACCTACATGAATTTTTCCAAATTTCAAAAATTAATTCAAATCTGAAATAAATGCTGTTCATAAATCATACTTTCATTAATTATTTGGTTTGTACTTCTTCGCCTGGGGTAGAAATCCAAAACAAATAATTAATTATAATTGATTTTGCTTAACAATTATTACATTATATTTTCTTTCTCTTACAAAATCAAATTTTTGTACACAGCAGAATAAAAGTGATTATTGCTGGTAGTAAATTAATATAGGGAGTCATTCAGAAAGAGTCCATTTAAATTAAGTACTTTTGCATGGAAATAACTTAAAAATGGGATTTTTCTTGCTTGAATTTTTTAGTTTTGTGTCAGAAAACAGCCTTTTAGTTTTCAACATCAATCTCAGATTGGAACAGAGGCAAATTTATCATAAAAGGTTCCAAAAATCTCAGTCATACATTGGCCATTTTCAATGCATCTTATGCCCAAAGTAGGTACAGTAGAACTCCAATTATCCGAACTCCGGCTATCCAAATCACTTTCAGAAAAAAATTTAAGACGGAAACGTACTGCAATTCGCAACAGCGCCGTAGCGAGCTCTTCTGGCGCCTGAGGCAAATTTGAATATATGCGTCTCCCTCCCAAAAGATTCCTATCATTTTGAAAATTTTAAATTATTATTTATTGGGTTTTGTCGAGGTTTAGCGCCCCCATTGCGATGGCGTTCGCTTAGAGTAATGAAAACAAATGGATGCTTATCAGGAACTCATTTAGACTGCCGGGTCTGGGGGGTATGGAATACCCTCCAGGTACACTTCATTTATTGCGAAAGAAAAACTTTTACGTCCCTCGCTATTAACCACTTAACCCGATAGTACGCACGGGTGCATGCAAAATGCATTTAATTACAAATAACCCGCGGGTAAAGTGGTTAAGAAGAACGGTACTGGGGTAGTTATGAAAAATATCACCCCCCTGCCGGATTACAAACAAAAATTGCAAAAGATTCAATGAAAAATATAAATTTTGATGGTTCTGAATAATGACAAGTGTACCTGGGGGGTATTCCAGACCCCCCGGTTGTGTAATATCGATTTATCGTTGGGAACTTCTGAAGATCTTATATAAAATACGCATAGTATGTCAGAATCACCGTTTCCATGGTAACGTATACCCCCCCTCCAAATGGAGATTATTTTTATCGGTAGGAATTTTTCTTTTCAATTTAAATATATTTGAATAACTGTCGCGATGATGACGTGATAGTTTTACCGGTTACCCAGTCAGTTAAAGGGAAATGAAAAAGAAGGCGGGGTTGGAATCAACTTTCCTAAAATCCCCAGTCTTATCATTGGACCAAATCTGAAGAGGAGAAAACTCTACAAAACGAGGTTTCAGGATTTACTTCAGATCTGAAGTAAATCCTGAAACCTTGTTTTGTTCACCATCGATGGTAAAGTTTAAATATACGAAATAATTATTCAGAATATGAATTATTCAAAACCTTTTTCAATTGTTTTCTCTGGATTTTCTTTTTATTTCATAAATACTTAGTATGATGTAGGAAAATTTTGTTAATCTGTTTTATAGAGAATTTTGTACTCTTCAATTTTGATTTGATGATAATTTTCTCTAAAAATGAAGGTAAGCGAGTTATATGCGAAAAATTACTGTAGAGGATTAAAATCCCCACTTGGGGAAAGCCCGACCGGGAATTTTAGGCGATGTTACAAATAAAATCGCGGTCAAATTTTTCGAATTCAGTCAAATTTGAATATATGCACCTCCCCCGCCCCAAAAAAATTCTTATCTTTTTGAAAATTTTAAACTATTATTTATTGGGGTTTCTCAAGATTTAGCGCCCCCATTGCGATGGCGCCTGAGGCAAAAGCCTCAGTCGCCTCACCCTTGCTACGACGCTGATTCGCAAAATAACAATTTTTCGTCAGCCCGAGTGTGACCACATGCAATGTCTCACTGTCCAGCGGATGCGCGACTTGGCTGCCCGAAAACGGACAGTCAAACAGCTTACTTTGAACGAGATTTTCAGCAACCAATGACTTTCATTTGCAATACATACTAATGTACAGCACTTGTAAGTACGCTATATAACATGTAAAAGTGTTGCCTTTTCATTTAATTAATTAAAAATCCATACAGTACCTTTTTTCGGAAAAAAATCCAATTATCCGAATGGGGTCCGGTCCCAATTGATTCGAATAATTGGAGTTCTACTGTATTATCAAAAGTAAACTAAAAAAAAGTTCTAGGTACACCATTCCAAAGAACCTCGTTTTTTTACAAAAATAATGTAATTTTCATGTAGACTTTTTCCTGTTCATTTGGCGCTAAAGTAGTTTCCAAATAAAAAACTAACCTCAATTATCTGTAAATCCCCGCATAGCCCTAATAGGTCTCTATCTGTCACCTTTCAAAGTTGATCGTTTTTAACCTTTTCTGCCACTTTCTACATTTTTGCAAGTAGCTCAATTTCATAGCGCCTGAAGTACAAATTGAACATCACTTCAAGTATAGAGAATAAAATCGTATTTAAAACTTAAAAAGCTTTAAGATGTCGCAATTGAAATAATCTCCAAGATTTGGTTTACGAAAAAACTGTAATTTTTCGCCAAAACTTTGCTGAAAATTGTAAAATTTAGTATTTGCGAAATAATTTCTCTCCTAGGAATCCTATAAATAGAACTGATAAAGAATAATTCTGGAGAACTTAATTCTGCACAATTTTCATCAGAAAATTTATTTTTTCTACCAGGCGGATCTTTAAATTTACTGGAGCTGTTGTGAGAAGCACAAAAAACAAGTGAACTTCGAAAAAATGATCCCATTTGGGGCCAAACAAAAAATTTTGTTGTGGTATTTTTTTTATGAAAACTTGACCGTTAGGGTTTATTTTCCATGTGACATAATAAGGGTTTTTAGCGCAACTACTCATCTCCTTGTGATTAAATAATTAAATTCAAATTAAATAAAGTCGTTGGAATAGTGCGTGACGTCGCTGGTGTTAAAATCGCACGGCGTAAATTATATTTAAATTTCACGGTCGCACCCTTAATTTCAGTTAGCTTTCACTGGAAACGTTGCTAAAACGAGTTCATTATTATATTTGGCCTAACCAAAAAGTGAACATCTTTTTTTCAAAATTTTATTTGTTAATAAATTCTCTTCAAACACCAATGCATTTTTTACTTCTTGAAATTAACTTCATTATGAAAAGGGGGCTTACGTGCGAAAACAAGTTATCGAGAAAACTGATGTTAAAGGTAAAAAACTCGGCGATGATGATGAACTACATTTGTCTCAGGCAGAAGATGATATGGAACAAAGTTTCGTTAGGATGGGTGTATCTGCTGTCGATGAAGCGGAAGAGGAGCTGGTAACCAAATTTCTCTCAAAAGATTGTTGTAACAACAAATGCCAAACAATTATACCACGAAAAATGATCGAGAATACGAGAAACAATTGTTCAAAAACCATTAAACAAATTATGACTTTCTGGTTTTCACCTTGTAAAAGAGCGTCTCAAACTCGATCCGAATCGGAAAAAATGTGGAAAATGATTTTTTGACACCTAAGCCCCTTTTCATAGACCAGGTCACATATCATTAATGTATTGGTTTCTTTTTTTCATCAAAATGGGCTTCTGTGCGAGATCATCGCCAGCAAACCTTTTTCCCGTAAATATTTTTTCAATTTTACAAATTTTAGTAAAATTTATTCTTCAAATGTTCTTTCAGAAAACGTAATAAAAATATTTCGGGTTTTTAGACTCGACAAAGTTGGTTTCCTGAAACTTGTGGCTTATAATATAATATATTGTTTTATTTTTTTTCATATATTGTTAACATGGTTATTTCAACTAACTTTAGGAGCTTTTGCTGCACAACAATAAGATTGGGCATTTACATCTATGTGAGCGTTACTTACCCACCAGCTTAGTCACTCTAACATTAGCATCTAATAACATAATCGATCTGAATGAAATTTCACAGCTAGTTCATCTTACTAACCTGTATAGCATATCTGTTGTTAATAATCCTTGTGTTAACATGACTGGTGGAAATGTGCCGTATCCTTTTCATTTGCTGTAAATTGTGAATAATTTTAGATTTCATATTTCCTTAAGTAAAGCTGTAGAGGTTTCGATTACCGTCCATTTATTATCAACTGGTGCATGAACGTTCGTGTTATTGATGGCTATCTAGTCGATGCAATTGAAAGTTTAAGGGCGGAGTGGTTGTATTCGCAAGGCAGAGGACGACATTTTCGTATTGGCGATCAACAAGAGTTGAGACAATATTTAGCTACCGTTTGTCCTTTAACAGGAGAAACATTAGAAACCGAAGAGGATCGTAAATTGAGATTAATTTTAAGTAAAGCCCAACACCATCAGCAACAGTTGCGAGATCAAGAAAGCAGCTGTAAGGTTTTAATTAAAAGTTTTCATTTTAGCTTATTAAATTGGTTTGCCTTTTAGCTGAATGCTCGCCTTCGCTGGGTAGGAAAAAACCAGGACCTAGAAATTCTCCAAGATTAAATTGTGAGTATTTTGAGAAAATTTAATTCCAGCAAACACTAAAATTAAATTTATTTCATAAGCTTTCAACAATAATTTATTGTTTTCTTTGTATATAAACTGGTGTCGAAAACTTAACAAAGAAATTACCACTGTTCCTGTAAATTTTGAAATATTCTGATCATGCTTGAGTAGCTTTTTTTAAGTAAAAAATATCAAACGCACGGCGCAAACTTGATTTCCAATTCATTATTATTACATGTCAACTTATTTAATTACAAATTTGAGCCCATCATGCAAGGTACTATTAATAAAACACACTGCTTTCATCTTAATATAATGCTTGATATAGTATTACCTTAAGTTTTAAAAAAGAATCTCAAGAAGAGTATAGAATTTGACTTAATTTAAGTTTTTATTGTACCCTTTTTCTTCAGCATCCAGACTGAGCAATCGTACAAAATCGCCTGATCGAATGTCATCCAGTTGTTACATGACAAATTCTGTAGTCAATTCACCTTTAATGAGCCAAAGTCTTGATCCAACATTATTAAGTCATAGCATTAATCTTAAATCAGAACCCATCACTAACGAGCATCATCAAAATGGAATAATAGAAAAATGTTTGGAAGGTACAATTTTAATTTTAGAACGAAGATTTTCTAGTTTAACATTTAACATTTTTAGATATTAACAGTCCCTTGCAAGCCTTATCGAAGTTAGTTCCGGTGCCTGAATCTCTAATGAGCCCCGATTATCGCCCATCACCTTTAATAAATCGTATCACTACACCAACTGCACCTTTAGCAAATTTATCTAGTCGAGTCAATTCAGCCAAAGTTGTGCAACCGGTCAGATCGCCAAAACCGTCGCGAATCGCCACAGCCAAAACGAAATCTGCGTGTGAAAACAACAGAAAAAACACCCAATCACCAATTCAACAACGTAAAAATTCACCAGCTCCTACGTAAGTTTTTTTTAAATATTGCTTTGGTTTCTGGATCTCTGGATCTGGATTGTTTGGGGAGGGCAGATTACACTGCTAGCACTCAGGCCACACATCGGGCCCATTATGCTACCTCCAGGTAGCCCATCGCTCCTCTAAGTCTCAAGCCATTCCACATTTAGGATGTACTCAAGTATCTTCGAGGGCAATGTGCCACCAATTGCTTTGGTTTGCTTCATGTATTATTATTTTTATAGATTGAAAAAATCGGAGAAGTTTGCTAATAACGCCAATACAATGAAAAAATCGCCCAGCAGCGAAGAAGATTCAGAAATTTGTCCCGCCAAATTGCAAACAATTCAAATGAAAGCAGAAGAGCGTAGGCAGCAGAAGGATGTGGAATTGCACAGCAATAGCAGTTGCGATGATAAAGTTGAAAACGCCGCAATTTTCATTCAAAAAATGTGGCGAGGTTATCATACGAGAAATAAAAATAAATATGTGCAAGAATTATTTAAAAATTTGCAAACGCAAAGAGCCGAGCAGTACATCCAGTAAGTTACTTTTTATACATGTATATCTAATGGCGGCATTCCTTTAATCCATTTGCATCGTTAGTAATAGTCCAAAAAACATCTGAACAAGCTGAAATTTGAGTATCAGAATAAATCTCCTACAGTTCCTTTCGGTCAGCTTCATTTTAGCTATTCAAAGTGGTTTTTCGCCTGTAACTTGCTTAATTTCATTTTTAGTAAAAATTATCGTCAGACTAAAAAATTACTTTTTACTTTTTCCATAATCATGGGCTATCTGTAGTAAGCTATCTGTGATAAATATAGACTTCTGATGCAAATGGGTTAATGGGGTAGACAAGAAACTTTGTAATTAACTCAAAAACTTCTTAATTAATCCATCCTCACTAACTCTCGAAAATTTGCCATCCTTGCATACTTTTTTGCTTCAACAATATCCAAAACTTGACTTCCACATATTCGTCTACAATATTCAACTATGTCTTACATGATCTTACCCCTTTATTTTGATCTGCACACTCTTTTGTCATATTATATTTGTTTTATCATTCAGTACACACTTCTTTCAACATGTCCACACCAATTCCTTCTTTCATATCGCCCCTATTGGATTCACTTTCAAACTGAACTCATTCTGCACTCATTCTTTATACTGATTTGTCCATACGAGATTTTTTATTAAATTGCATTCTAACCACATTCACCTTGTTCTTGTTGTTTCTTCTGACATGCTTTCTCTTTACATCCATAAAAACAAATTGGCTGGATGTTCTGGCATAGTTGATGATGACAATTTCTCAGTTGGTTTCCATAGTTTGAAAATTAATATTATTTGTCTTAGCTTCTACTGACTGAGATGGGAATTGATCAGTACTTAGGATAGTGTTATAAATTTAAGTTAAGGAATGAAAGCTTTAACTATTAGGTAGCTGTTTAATGACTATATATTAATAAGGTCATATACAGGAATTATAGCTTTGACTTGATCGAATTTTATGGTTTTAAGGGTGCCATGAAAACTTTGACTTCTTCCTGAAGAATCATACACTAAGAGGCTAGAATGCATTCTCTACATGTGACAAAATGTCGCAGCCTTTTCTTTACATGTTCCATTGCGTGCTTTATCTGCTCTTGCAGTAGGAGCGTTGTATCTTAATTTTTTCCATCATATGGATGAAGGTCCCACGTTTCTGACGTGACGAAATAACACGCGTAAAACGGGTTAATCCATGCGGATAAAACCGCGTCATCTTGTAGACAGATATCCAATTGGTTTAATACTTACATGAAACACAGGGAGAAGCATACGCGTTTAAGCATAATTGCTGTTTTTAGCCCACTTTGTTTTACTATTCCTCGCATGCGCTACAATTCTCCCGAACCCAATGTTTTGCTTCCACATCTATTATCAGAAAAGTTGCTTTTTTGTGTTTAATTCAATTATGTCTGACCTACTGGGTCTTTGAGAGAGGTAATTAAGAGAGAGTATTTACTCCCCACCATTAAATGAGAAGGAGCCAAGAGGGTGAAATACGGGAGGTTGTAGACTGCGCCCGATGGTTGAAGGGTCCCATAATCTGGAATGCAGATTGCGCCGGGTTCGGTTAGGGAAAGTATGTAGATTGCGCCGATGGTCAATTAGTAGGTAATCTTTTTGGGGGGAAGAGCACGGATTATCCAACTGCGATTTGCAAAATTACCTTTACCGATTTGATAAGTTTCCGGTTTATATAGTATAATAAAAAAATAAAATTTGCGGTAAATTGAGAAGTTTTTGAAAAATTTCGACTTTGAAGTTCACAAATTTTCCCATTCAGTGACGCACATGAGGACGATTTGCGGTATCTCACCCATTCTGTTGACGGTGCGTGTAGATTGATATACCTTAGCACTTGGAAATTTTCGCTCCGGCAGTTTGACCACGCCTCATAAGAGTAACATGTATGAAAGGTTACTGTTTTTACATTATTTTTTGTTTTATTCGATTTTTTGACGGTGATACGTAAAAGCGATATTGTCACGATTATTTCGTGACGGGATCTTTTATGCATTTTGGATTAAAACGGGCTCGAACTTTAACATAATTTATTTACACACCTTCTAATTTATATTTACATACGCCTTACACTAATACTTAAAATTAATTCTTACATTATTAATTGAGGGTGAAATTTTCTTATGGGCACCATTATCAATTGGGGGTGAAGCCTTCTAACACATCGTAACTAACTTCTTAACTGAACCTCACACTTTCAACTCCCATACCTGACTGCTTGACCTCCGTTCAATTACCCTTTAAAAAAACTTGCAAACTTTTCCATCAACTCTATTTTTCACTATGTAATCATTTCCGGTGTATTGCCTTTTATTTGTAATGTCAATTTTGCTATAATTGCTTAGGCGAGTCGCGTATTGATATTTTTATTTTATTTTTATTTTATTATAAATGTGGCAATATCCAGGATTTCTAGGATCCCGCTTTTCTAGAATCCCGGTTGGGGTGGATTAATATTCCTCAAGTATGTTTAGCCCAATTCACTTTTATCCAATTCACCTTCGAATCGAATTCACACCTAAAAAATCGAAAATTACACCAATTTTATGGTGGGCGTGGCCGACACTTCTCCGTTAATAAACGGGTAGTTTAGGATTTTTTGGCTAAAAATTTTTACTAAAACGACTATTCAAACCCTCAGCTTTCCGAATCTCAAAGCAATTTTCAATTTCCGGATAAAAAATCCGCACTCATTCGGACCAGGTACCGCTAATGCACTAGGCGAGCCTGCTGCTATGTGACATGTATCCCCTGGTATGAAATGTTGGCGATTTTCGCACTATTTTCGGATTCTATCGAATCTTCGATAATTTTAAACGTCCCAACGGCGTCAGAGTCACATTCGGACCGAAACATGCCCATCAAGTCCGAAAATTACACCAATTTTTGTTGAATTTGAGGGGGGGCGTGGCCTACTTTTAAACCCTTAAAATTCGGGTTGTTTTTCGAGTATCCTCTAAAAATATTTTTTCTAATGACTATTTAGACCTTCAGCTTTACATATTTCTATAGGGAATTTTCAATTTCGCTGTGTGACTTAGGGTACTATCCCCTAATACTTTTAAATCCTTCAGGTACACCATCGGTGCAATCTGTATGCTACCCTTAATGACCATCGGCGCAATCTACATGTTGCCCATGGTCACTAACCCAAACAAAAGGATTAATTTCTGACCATCGGCGCAGTCTACATATTATGTATGTCCTGAAATACATACATAATATACGAATTTGACCCTTCTGCGTCGATTTTTAGGGTTCTTGAACTTTGAAACTATCTCTAGGCTTTCAACGTATCCTTTGGTAAAATTATTCAAGATAGAGCAAAATTGCAAATAAACAATTTTGTAGACCATACAATTTCTTACAAAAAAGCCGCGGATGGCATTTCTGTCTTTAATTCACGATCTGCGAAAACATCCAAAAATATTATATTATTTATTGCATTTGCTGCTTATTAAATAGTTATATCTCATTAAAATTTAATTATTATTATATGAAGTCATTGAAATGAACAGATCAAAAAATTCGTGGCTTACACTAACACCCTAGACCCCTAGAGTAACCTTTCCCTTATTTAAAATAATTTTGTTTTAAAAATTGAATTTTTTACAGGCATGCAATGAAAATGTCTTTTCTTCTGTTATTTTTAACATAACACCTAAACTATAATCATTCAACCTCCGTGTATTTTTTCATCATTCTATCCTCTAAAATAGAGATCTCTTCACTTTTCATTGTCGAGTCAACCGTTGCGCCATAAAAAAATTATAAAAAAAATAGGAATATGAGTATGCGATTTCACCACATTGGTATTGTATGAAAAATGCAAAGTACATAAATTATAATTATTTTGAGCAAATGCGTTTGGTGCTTTATAATTTGTTATTATTTTGATTTGTTATTTGAACTGATCGAATTTTTAGAGGATAGAATGATAAAACATCACCCGAAGGCTGAACGTCATCTTATAATTAGTTAAGGAGTTCTGTTAAAAATAAGAGATGAACAAAGTTTTTCTTTGTACGTCTGTAAAAATTCAATTTTTAGGAAAACATTATTTTAAATATGCGAAAGATTAATTTAGGGTGGAAATATAAGCCACAAATTTTTTGCTTTCATTAAATTATTAATGAGGTATATGATAAACAGTGAATTCAATAAAAGATATCATGTTTTCGGACGCTTCTCGCGTATTAAGGATAGAAATATGCCACCCACGACTTTTTGTAGAAAGTTTGACTATCTACAAAATTGTTTATTATTCGCGATTTACATCACTGTTGGTGGCGCCACCAGCAACAACAACATGTCTGTGTTTAGAAGTATTATCTTGAAATTCAAAGTCAATTTATGGTGAATGTTCGCAAAAGTGTCAGTGCGTTGTTAAATTTATAGCAATATGTTTTATTAATTAGTTTACTTTATATGGAGCCTGAAGAACGTATTTTTATTTTGATTTAATACTTCACTTACTAATTTAAAATTTTCCCGCATGGTGGCGTTTGCTTAGTAAATCGCTGCAACCCGTTTCACTGCAACAATGGCAACACTTGTGCAACATGCCCGCAACAAACGTTGGTTTACAAGGTAGTCTCCTTAACTGTTTTCTTTTGCATTGGCATTCAGTTTAGGTACCACATTCCTAGCCGCGATGACAGTCAATATGAAACATTATGCAACGATTCTTCTATCTGTCGCCACATTCGGACAATTTAATGCTCTTGACCATCGTGCTCTCACATCCACGTTGCCCGTTTGCATATAGTTCGCATTTTCAAAAGCATTCCTCATACAGTACAACTCTAGCGACATAATACACCCTATTATACATTTTTCAATCATTTGTTTCAATGCATATACAATTCTAACGACATAATACACCCTACATACATTTTTCGGTGTCACGTCAATTCATCGCCGCGACAATTCATCGCTGCGACACTTTATCGCGTGCATCAAATTAACATAATGTAATCTTTACACATTTTATCTTTCGTGTTAGTGTAGCCACTAAATACTAATAGAGGTTTGCCTTTCTCACAATTAATATATTGAAGTTCCGTTGTTAAATTTATTTTTAAAAGTATAAGATTTTGTTTTACTTATACAGTAATTTTTTAATTTGGTGATCCCAACCAATACTATTATCCTTATGATCTGGATTTGTAGAGGTAGATCTGTCGCGAAGGGGTGGATCCGCCGGTAGGTTAGTGTTGGTTTTTGATATTTCTTTAGAAAACTAATTAAAAACAATTTAATTCTCCGTGAAACTTTAAATCTGCCGCAAGGAGGTGGATCTTCCGCAAAGAGGTGGATCTGTCGTTAGGTTAGTGTTAGTTTTTGATGTATCTTTAGAAATGCACGCGAAGAATTGTCCCTGCGATGAATTGTCGCGGCGATGAATTGTCGCACGCGATGAATTGTCGCGGCGATGAATTGTCGCGCGATAAATTGACCGCGATGAATTGTCGTAGATTCACATTTTTCAATCATTTGTTTCAATGCATATACCAGGTCCATGCATCCTCTATCTGGCATAACACCACATTGCACACCCCAAATCTTATTAACCGTTTTCTCATGCACTCTTTCATTAAAATTTTCTTCCAAAAATTTTGCTTGGAATTCTCAACAAACTAATTGCCCTATAATTCTTTCAATTGCACTTACCGCCTTAGCCTTTGTACAAAGGAACAATGACAGCATTCTGCAGTCTTTATGGACTTGAGAAATTCTAACATGCATATTGGACAACTCGCTCTATTTGGCAGTAAGTAACATGCCCCCACACTTCAGTTTGTTGTGATCCCATGCACCCCCCGCATCATTAGGTGCCTTGTATACAGTAACTTTGGTATTATCAAAAAGATGTGGTACAAAATTATATTGACTGTAGACTGTTGTCGAGAATTTTTGTTGTAATTTAAAAAGTTATGCAGTTAAAAAAAAACTATCCCCAGAACCCTTCAACAACTTCTACTTAATTCATATTTTGGCTAGGGTTCGCTAATGTGAACCACCCAAATCAAAAGGAAAGTTTAAGGTTTATATAGTATACTGTAGAAATTTTTTGACTGAAGGGGGGTCAAACTTTTGAATAAATCGAATTTGAAGTTAGCAAATTTTACACTTTCAGTGACGCGCATGATGAAAATTTGTGGAATCTCGCCCATTCTGTTATCGGTCCACGTGCTTTTATATACCCTAACACTGAGAAATTTTCGCTCCGGCAGTTAGACCACGCCTCTCGTAAGAGTAACATGCACGAAAGGTTACTGTTTTCACATTACTTTTGTTTTATTCCTCAAGTATGTTTAATAGCCTAATAAACCATTGTCAAAACCGCCCGACTAATGGAGCGGAGCGGAAGGCCCGTAGGTAGGTTTTGACAATGAATTACCTTTGAATCGAATGCACACCTAAAAAATCGAAAATTAAATCCCTAAATTAGGGTTATTTATCAGGGGTTCAGTCAAAACTTTTCTAGACTATTAACCATTATCTTTACAATAGTCAATAGGAAATTTTGATTTGGGTGGTTCACAATAGCGAACCCTCCCCCATATTTTTAAATTCAAATAATGTAGAAATAATTATGAATAGTTTTCATCTGGTAAATTTAGTGTGCACTGAAAACGATTTTATCTTTGCTATTTTGTTTCTGCGCAAAATTTATCAGCTAAAAACGCTGTAAGATAAAAAAAATTAAGCAGTACACGAGGCAATTTTAATAGCTTTTAACACGTTATCTTCGTGAATCCTTCATCATATTAACATTTTCTCTTCTTTTATGTTGTAATGATTTTTATGAGTGGGATTTATTTGCAGAAAACTGGCGACCGATATGGAATCAACTAAAGTGGCTTTAGAAAGTGAACGTAGAATTCAGATGCTGCAAATGCAAGCGATTAACGCTCTTTGGAAAAAAGTGTCGTCTTTACAACCAGATGCTGACACCAGCGGTATCGTCACTTTGAATTCATCTGGGACCTTTGATAATAATGAAGTTGTTAAAGACCTTGCTCACACGTGTACCATGTTGCACTCACAAGTAAATTTTGATGATAAAATATGCAAAATAGCTCACTTCTTTTTTTTGTAGATACAACAACTTCAGGGATCCATGCAGGATATTGTTAAGTTTATGGCGGCTTTTGGGCAGATACCTGGAATTAGTCAGCAATTGAAAGATAACGCCATTGCTACTCAAACTGAAATTATTGCGGTGCACACTCCTCAAGTAGGTGATCACAAAAATTATTTTTTCACGCTTTAATTTTATATCTCAACTAGGGAGAAGCAGCCAAATTGTTTCCATTTCAAAAACAAACCCGTCCTTCGTCTCTTCCACTACCAGTGAGTCAAAGAGCTAAACAAGGGAACCCGACAAATGGCAATGGCGCGAATCAAGAATTGAAACAGTATGCTGGAAGTTTAGTAGATGGAGTGATAAGAACAATGTCGGAAAGTAAAAGCGAATTACCATCTGTAACGGACGAAATGGAACACGTAGAATCTACAAACACAGAATTAGAAAGTAGCATACTCATTAACGAACAAGAAAACTTGCAAGATTAATGTTGAATTTTTTAAAACTTGAAGCTCCACCCCAAAGATAATTTAATTTTTTTAATAGATAAAACTCGTAAGCATTAAAAGTAGCTATTGAAAATCAATTTATGTTTAAATTTTATTTAAATTATTGTAAATGCACTGTTAAGTTTGATTTTGTTTTTTATGTACAGAGTAACTAAGTAGTTAAAGTATGCGACATTTGGGCTTTCTTAAACTGAGAAAATAAAATTACATTAAAAACCTGACGTATTTATTAAGTAACTAACATGTAACATTTGCCTTAAGACGAATTATAAAACACAAATCTCTTTAATGTGCAATTGTTTCTACATTTTTTGTATACAAAACTTTTTTTTACTTGCAATATAAATATTATTATAATAATAATTTTAACACACAATTTTATAACGCCTTTGTGGTTGTTGTACAGCTTTTTTGTTGCATAATATAAAAATAACAATAATAAAAAAATCAGTTTATTTCCTCCTCCGTTTTGAAACTCCTTGCAACATTTTCTTAAAGATTACTTTCTCCTTGCACAGATAACGGCTTTTTAAAGCTAGGACCCTTTGAAGTTGTTCAAGAATGTACTTGTCGTTCGGACATGCCACATAAGCCTGCTTAAGATCTGCTAGTGCTTTATCGTAATCTTTAAGTTCGATGTATGCTTGACCCCTTCTATACAAAGCTTTATTGTTCCACGGTTCTATTTTAAGTACCTAAAACAGAAATTTTGTGTTATTATTGATTATTCTGAGAGTAAAGATTCGCTTAGAGCAATAATCATATGGGAGATTAAAAGATACGTTTATACGCTTTTTTTGTAATCCTGGGAGTAAAAGTGCGATTCCCAAATAACCTGATGAAAGTAAAATTTGGGAATCCCCGATTTCTAGTTGGTATTAAATTAAATAGGCCTTAAAAATTTAATTATAAACTTGACCTACCTTTTTACAATAATCACGAACTTCGTAATATTTTCCTCTTTTTAAACAAACAGCTGCCAAATTAAGGTGTAACTTTGTTTCATTCTGAACTGCTTCGTTTCCAGTGTAATCTTTGCCAGTTCCCAATAAAAAATTGATATACCTTAACGTTTTTTTATATTTAACCTCTGCATCTATGTAATTATGATTATTGTAAAAGAAATTGCCAGATTCTTTAATTTTAACGATTGCCTCTTCAAGTTTCGCATTTCGTTCTTCTCGAGTTCCCATTACATCCCAATCATGTGGCCATGGTGGATATACATCAGAAGTGCCGTCATTTGTATTTATATTCCATCGATCGCCGGGTCTAAACTCACCACAATTTTCTATCATACATGGCTTAAAGAAACAAAATACAAGGTAAAATAAAAATGATAAAAAGGCTATTTTACCACTTCGGGTAGGTCATCTTTTCGAGACAATTCTTGTATTTCACTAAATATTTTTAAACCTTTACGAACTTGACCAAAAACCACATTCGTTCCATCCAGATGAGTGCATGGTACTGTTGTCACATAAAATTGCGAATTGTTGGTGTGAGGTTTTCCCTTATTTGGCATGCCAACCATTCCAATTTGTTCATGCTATTAAAACAAAAATTGTGATATTTTTCGTGAAACTCTTGAGGAAATTACATCAATAGGTCAGTCATATTAAACATAGAACCCTCCAAAATTAGGCTTGCCGGGTTGAAAACACATGAATCGCTTTGGTTTGAGTTTCTATAAGCGGGATTTTGCTTCCAAAAAATAATGCGGGTGAAAAAGTTATTATTAATCTTAAAAACAAAGAACTCGAAGCTGTTTGTTTTTCACAAAATCTTTAAAGCTATTGGAATAACATTTATCATAAGTCAGTCGTTCAGCTTACACGCGCCGTCAAACCCTAGTTTTGAAAATCCTCGATTTCGTCGTTTTTCTGATGTTATGCCGGTAATTTTGTTCAGCCATTTAGAATGGAATCAAATTTATTTTGAAAAATCACACATCTGAAAACTTCACAGAATACTTTTCATGGTACAACCAATTTTTAGACCTTTCTTTGTTTATTTTGTAGCCATGTTAACAATAAGATTTGACTTTTTGCAGTGATCTTAGTTGTTTGTAGTTTTTAGGTGTTAAACCCGTATTGCACCATCAATAATTACGATCGTAATTATGGTCATAATTGCGTTAAGTTCAGAAAATTTTCACATTGCGCATAGTGTTCTGCACAATTATGACCATAATTACGATCGTAATTATTGATGGTGTAAGACGGGTTTTAGAATTGATCCTAACAGGAATCTTTTATATGGATCTTATTGCGACAAACTTGAAAACAAAATAACCGTTGTGTTTCGTGAATAAGTGAAAGGTAGAATTTTTTTATTGACAAGCAAAATTATCTAATATTGTGCACAGATTGGATAAAGCTTGTTTTTATGCGCCAATAAAACTTCTAAGTTCGTAATATAAAAAAACAAAAAAGTATACGATGCACGTAATAATATTGCGGTAAATTCATACCGAAGTTTCAGAGTTTGACGGCGCGTAGTAGCTAAACGACTGACTTGACGATAAATGTTATTCACATCATTGTTGTAGATTATTTTACGCTCTACAAAAACGCAAATATAGTTTATTACTCTATCTTGCTTGGTTTTAGAGATATTTGAAAAAACTAAACAGCATCGCTTTCTTTTTTCTAAGATTGTTAGTAACTTTTTAGTTGGCAGAAATTTTTGAAAAAGCAAAGTGAATCCAACTTATAAAAATTGAAACCAGAGCGATTCATGGTGTTTACAACCTGGGAAGGTCAACTGGTGTACAATAAATAATGAATCGCTTACAAATCCAGGCTATTCTCGCCTTTAAAGAGTTTTGGCCCACCCCACCCAAACTTCATGAATTTTGAATTTTCTGCACAACTACAGGACACCCTCGAGTTCTTAACACCTTAACTGCCCGTCCAGCTGCTCGACAATCCACTAAATCAAGCCTCCCAAAATCCTTTGCACTACATTTATATAATGATTTTGATTGGGACTCAAAATTATCGAAAAAGACGAAAATGTTCAAAATAGTTGAACTATTTTGTTAAAACTCAATCAGAGTATTGTATTGGCAAAGCAGCTTAAAGTGCAATAAAAGTTTAGTAAACTTCCATTAATTTTATTGTATATTTACCGAAATAGTAAAATTTTCGTCCTCAAATTCTGGTCCATAAATGCTTTCACCACCAGTACCATCCCCATCTGTAATATCGCCTCCTGCTACCAAAAATTGTGGAACCACTGCAATAAAAATGGAAAATTAATTTAATTGTCACCATGCAAATGTGATTTATAAGGATTAAGAGTTACAAAATTCGGAAATTTTCCGCCGAAGTAGCTGAAAAATCTCTAATGGGGTACCGACAAAAAAATTTAGTAGGGTTTTTTTTAGCTAAATATGATCCTTATTTTTTTGTCGGTACCCCATTGGTAAAACTAATGCATAATTCTCGTGGCGTAGAATTATATTATAACATCTGCTAACATAACGTAACGAATTGGTCTCTTTAATTAAATTTAAGTAGGTTTTGTCGTTTAGATTTTGAGGAATTCCGCACCATGAGAAGTAGCCTTAATAATCTCAATAGAAGTTGGATTAGCGCACACGTTCTCATCCAGTAACAAAGGTTCGAATCCAGTTTGTGAAACATATTTTTAATATATCGTCTCGATAGATTGGTGACCTTGATTTAACGTTAAAAAATTATGCTCAAATTTTTAGCCTTATATTTTTGCAACAAATGTGAAACCAAGACGAGAAACATACTTTTCTTGGAGAAAAACCGCAAATTATGTACTATGTAGTAAATTATACGCATATAACATCAAATTACAAATAACAATTTCAATTTTTATTCAAAATTTTAAAGTGCAATTCCACTCAACAAAAATGCTAGTTTATGAAAACCATAACAGGTAACATAAAATTAGAGATTCCGTCAGGTTTCACTTTTTTCTTCTTTGACCTTTTGGCCGTTTCGAATGTGCTTTTTCAGCGGGTTCTGGATCAGGTTGTTTCTCCTCTAGCGTACTAACTTTTCTCTCACTTTGATTTTGAGGCTCATTTGTAGGATTTGCATTATTTTGGGGAATACCACAGTAACAACATTTCGGTGGTTCCACCTTTGGACGTTGTTGACTGCAACTACATATCTTGCTAAGTCTTTCATACGAATCAGTTGCCGTTTGATTGGCGCAAGTGCAACAAGCGTCTACTTTTACGGGATTTTCAATTTTACATTTACAACATTTTTCAACTTTAGATGATATTTGATTATCACAATCACAACACTTAAATTTTTGATTATCAGATGATGGCTTCTGATGATAAGCTTCTTCGCCAGGAGGTGGAGACTTACATCTCCGAATTGAGTCGTTACTAATAGGAGAATTAGATTTACAACATTTTGACTTGAGGCTACTTTTCTGTTTGGACGATCTTCTGGTATTTTCACATCGGCATAGTAAAGGGCGACTAGAATTAGTACCACCATTATTATTATTATTTCCACAAGAACAGCAAACATTATCGGAATGACGTTCGGAATAATTATTGTAACCTTGTTCAAAACAATCACAATAATCAGACGATTCAGATTCAGAAGTTTCTTCGCAACATCGGCATTTTGATGGTTCAGCAACGGAAGGAGGTTTGCCGCAGTTTGCAGTGGGTGGAATAGGGTAATACCGCTCCGATGATTGGTTTGCCGAACAATCCATTGGTGGTGAATTCACCCAAGACACCATATGTTGACACTTTTGAAATACTTTCGACGGTGTATCAATGTATTCAATTTGCCAACCAGTTGGTTCCTCATATTTACAACCAGGCGTTTCAACAAGCCACGCTAAACCAAATCTTCCACGAACCTTTTTAGAACATTTATTACATTCACATTGAGAAATAGCTTCGTTGGAAGTGCATTCGTCGATTTTTGTGTCACTGATCGGTTTGGATCCTTCATCTATTAATCTACTACAGCATTCACAGCAATTGCACGACATCTTAACAATTTTATAATTTTATTCACATCTGAGCATGATAAAATTAATGGAGATTTTGTTAAGAATTACAAACAAAAATTTAGAAATACAAAAATGACACAAATTGTCAAAAATTAGAAAGCCAACTCAAGTTGCAAACTGGAAAATTTTAGAAAGACAAAAATAAAAAGAAAATCTGATAATTTGAGGATAATTGCCACAACTGTAATAAGTAATTTAAATTCGGCCCAAGAAAGGTTGTGCATCAACGTGCATTTTAAAGTATGCCTTCTCATATTTTTTTTACATTTACACTTGGAGTCATATTATTTAAAAAAGTAGTATAAGGGCCGTTTCTAAATTTTTAAACAATATTACTTTTTCAAAACTTAATGAAAATAACTACCTAATAGTGCTTAGTTTATAGTTCTCTTTCATTATTTTTGTGTATTCGCAAATTTAATATTGTGTATATTTATTTATAGAGTACAGAATTTTTAAGCGAAAGTTATTTTTTATAGCTTACTAAAAACAACCCGAAAAATGCTCAAGATATTTGTACTATTTTTGATGTATTCACAGGTTTAATATTAGTTTATTGTTACAGTATTCGGAATTTTTAAAAAAATTAACTTTTCCTCGCTCTCTAAAAATAGCCTGAGGACTTAGAATGTTTTTTGTGTTATTATAGGCTACAAAGTAAATTTTTGTAACCATTTCTGTGAAGTCAAAATTTTATATTTATTATTATTAAAATGTTTATTAATTATGCATAGCTAATGGGAGAAGTATTTTAAAAAATCTAATTTATATAAAGGGGTAGAAAAAAAATTACAAAAATCATCCTTACGTAATTAATGGACGGCCCCTATTTCTTACAAAGAGAAAATATAGCAAAAAAATCAACAGTCTTTCAAGAGAGCTTTATAAACTCCTCGAATTTCAAACCGAATGTTAATGCGGTTTAATGGATAAATGAGATCATAACTAGTGTTCAGATAGGCTTTAAGAAATTATTATCTAATGCATTATTAGGTAGGTATATCACAGAAAGCTCAATTTAACCTTGAGGTATAAAAAAAAGTCTAATGAGCCCTGGCAACATATTTAGTGTCATAAAAAAATCCCCAAGACTACAAATTTGACTAATAATTGCGACTTGAGAAATTACAGCGATTTGTATCCTTGTATCCTCCCCTGCTCACATGGAAGGATATGAGGCGGTAATCTCCCAAAACATTTTCTTCTTCCACCTAGAAGGTCTATAACAGGTCTATGACCTGTTCTTTAACTAATTTATTTAATTAATTCTGAGCATTTCGATTTTACATCTTACGTAGCTTGCTATGCTGGCCTTTGATGTGCCTGTACCCTGTTTTTATTGTTATGATGGCAAATCATCAACATCAGGGGGACCGACGGCTTTATGTGTCCTACAAAGCACGGAGATGGTCAAGAAATTACAGACTGTAGCGAAGTGAATTTAAATCCTAAGGGACTGAAGTAAAAATAAATGCATTGTTTCCATGACAACCGCATGCAACTTGTTTGTTAAGATATGTCAAAATGACATTTATTTTTGATAGGGTTATGTCGAAATTAAAACATTAAATAAATATTAATTGCAATTTAAGTCCCGGAAATACATAAAATAATGTATATACCTCAGGACTTTTAATCCCTCGTATGAGTTTTTCTTCACACTCAAAACTTCACGTTCAAGGACAACTCCGGGACTTAAACTGCTTTTGAGTCACTTTTGTTGAAGATTAAAGCTCAAGGGATTTAAAGTGAATTTAAAGAATTAAATAAATAATAATTGCAGTTGAAGTCCCGGAAATGCACAAAAAAATGTATATGTCGCAGTCGGATCCCAAAAACCGTCAGTTTGCAACATCAACATGCAACATCTCCTACATGTAACATCGATTATTTTTTGTTTTTGCGCGATTTTTTGGGGGTGAAACGTAAAAGATAACTGCCGCATACCGCGACTATACTTTTTAATGCTATTTCGAGGTTCTCTCACATCCCGGTTTCATTTATCCCGGTTTTCTTGATGGGTGGCGCTTCTTGTATGTTTAGCCTAGTAACCAGAGTCAAAACCGCTCTGTAGGGGTGCAACGCGGAGCGGCGCCCCGGAAGAGTAGGTTTTGACGATGGATTACCCTCCCTATCGAATGCACACCCCAAAAATCGAAGGAAAAAAAATTAAATTTTTTATTTAATTTAATTTAATTAATTCTAAAATAGAAAACGTCGGTCAGTTTGCAAACTGACGATTTTTGGAATCCGCCTGCGACAAATTTAAAGAGTTGACAATCCGTCGGAGGCGTGGCTCGCGGTTTACAAACTGGCTGAAAATTTCAGTCCGATTGTAAAACGATCTGTATTTTAAAAGCGTTTTAGAAAACGTTGGTCAGTTTGCAATCTGACTAGTCAGTTTGCAAACTGACAATTTTTGGAATCCGACTGCGACATATGTCCTATTACTTTGATTA
Source organism: Podabrus alpinus (assembly GCA_932274525.1). Taxonomy (NCBI): domain Eukaryota; kingdom Metazoa; phylum Arthropoda; class Insecta; order Coleoptera; family Cantharidae; genus Podabrus; species Podabrus alpinus. The sequence goes on along the minus strand of OW026457.1, from coordinate 56,091,914 downwards.
ATAAAGTAATTAATATTTTTATTCAATAGAAAGCATCTTCTGTTGACATTTACTTGAAGCTCCTTCATTGCATTATCGCCCATCATTTACGTGTTAATGACCTAACACAGAATATAAGAAGAATTTAAAAATTATATTGTGCAAAAATAATTAAAAAAATTTTTATTCTTAAATTTAAGCAATTGCGTAAAGTATAATTAGAGAAGAAAATTTTACATTAAACTACAAAAATGAGATTGTTGTCGTAGCTCCAATACCTTTGGAGATATAGTTTTTAGAAAACTCAAATTTTCATTAAATTTTTGTTGAAAATTGTTAAATTTAATTGAAGAATAAGCTTTTAGAAAACCCAAATTTTTGCTGAAAATTGTAAAATTTAAAATAGTTCATTTTCTAGGAATTCCATTAATAATAATGCGAAATACTGATTATTTCTTAACCCTCAAGGGGAACCCGACTTGGTTCAAGAAGGAAAACTTTAGAATTAGTTAGGGTCAGTTGTATACCAGGAGATGATCCTTGAGTAAGAGTTAATCCAGGGATTTATATTTCATTGGTTGATACACCAAAAATCCCTGGGTTAACTCTGACTCGAGGGCAATCTTCTGTTATAGATGTGGCTCCTAAAATAACATCCTAAAGAAAGAAAATACGGTTAAAATTTTTTCTGACTTTTGTAAAGGGTTAAAAAAATTTATTTAAGGGCTACGTATATGTTTTTCAAATAATACAATAGTTACTTCATAAGCCGGTTCTGACTATGTAATGTACAAATTTCAGAATAAAAATTAGTTTGCACATGCTGTTGGTCTCGATTCAACTTCATTAATTAATTACAATTAAACAATTGACTACCAAAACTTTTGATTAGACTACCAAATCTCTGTACAAAAACAAATGAGCAGAACAAAAGTTTAAAAAACAACAAAATTATTATTGCATCCACGTGGCGCATAGCGTATACGTATAAGCTAAACACTTCGACGTTATTAATAATTAATTACGACTATACAATGGACTACTAAAACTTTTTATTGGGCTACAAAACCTCTACATATCATAATCGATCAAATGAACTTCAAAAAAGTTAAAAAAGCAATTGAAGGGGGGGGGCTAACGTGACATTACATTTTGATTGGTTAATTACAAAAAATCAGTAACCTACCAAAACTTTTAATTGGACTACCAAACGTTTGGCATAAAAAGGCTAAATTGTTAGTAAACAAATACGTGGAGTATAGCGCACAAGTGAAACTTCTTTAATTGATTGCGGCCAAACAATGGACAACCAAATTTGAAGACTACGCGAGGGTTGGGACGAGGGTAGTGGTGGTGTCTTGTGTCGAGTCATTATGAAATAATTTAATGTTACATTTTCATTTATGTGCAAGCTTCTGTTAGCTATTTACAATAAGGTGAATATTATATGTATATTTTATTTAAAAGTGGGTAAACTCGTCACTTCCAAATTCGGTAACGTAATTTACTACATATTATTAAGATATGTATTTAATGTTAATCAGATTACCGGAAAGGGTCTGTCGGGTAGTCCTCCGTTACGCCAGTGATGCAATTAATTTAAATTAATCACGTTGCGTATAGTGTCGGGTTTGATGACACAAGCCTGATACATGCACCCCCTTAGTGATGGGAATCTGATTAAATTTGGTGTTCCGTTTTATAAAATAAGTGCTAGTAACGCTTATTGTTGGAAGGGTCGAATTACCGACTTTCACTTTTGTATAACCCGAGTCAGGTAGTAACCGGTCAACAAAGGAAATATTTGTTTTGTATGAAATTCTTTGAATAACATGGCGATTGCATCTTAACTGATAACAGCGAGACAATCAAGCTTATACGAATAATTATTATTATGTAAAACAATTATAAATGTTTATGAATTTTAAGTAACAAGGTTACGAAATCTTACCGCACTATGATTATAATTGATAATAATTAATATGAAATTTATATTGTATGAAAATTGCCCAAGGGGTAAAATTATATGTACCATTTATAAATGACAAGACAAAAACAAAACAATTGAGACATTGAATTAAAAACAAATTAACAACAGACTGTGTATATTATTTTGTGTAAAGGATTTTACTTTCTTTCTTTCCTTTGACTCATGCATCGTCTGTCTTTGTGTTCGTTTACCTACATGGGGAACTTCCAACGAACTTGGGATAATTTTTGTAATCAAGAGGGTTTTAGGTTATTTACACAACGTAGGGTGTCTTAGCTAGGTCACGAGCTTGCGGATGGGGGCCCCGGCGGTCGCGTTTGAGGTTAGGTGCGCTCGCTTAGGCGTGAAGTTCGGTTTGCGCTTAGGGAGATGGTAGTGGGAAATTCAAATACTTGCTTGCAAAATTACACAGCAAAAAAGATTTTTTTCTACCGGGCATTTCTCCAAAATTATAAAGGATAGAACAATACTTTTTGTTTTAGTTTTACGCAGAATTTTATTTACTTTGAGACGTTTTTGGGCAAATTTTCAGTTTCCCGATTCCAGTCCAAGCTTGAAATCAAAAACTTGACGAAAACATACTACAGGGTTTAAGCAAACACATCGCATTTCCAAGTTATTTCTACGCAGACCTCCCTTCTTATGACGTATCTAATGACTGAAATAGAAGAGGTTCCTTATATGTGACTATGATAAATGAAAAAGTCCCTTAAGATATCACTTTAAAATTTTATAATTTGTTAAATAAACAAATTATTAACACAATAATTTTAAGTTAAGAATTATTAACATAATTAAGAATTAGTTTGCACAAGCGTGTTGGTCTCGATTCAACTTCATTAATTAATTACTATTAAACAATTGACTACCAAATCTCTACAGGAACAAATGGCAGAACAAAAGTTTAAAAAAAAAACAACAAAATTATTATTGCATCCACGTGGTGCATAGCGTATGCGTATAAGCTAAACACTTCGACGTTATTAATAATTAATTACGACTATATAATGGACGATTAAAACTTTTTATTGGGCTACCAAACCTCTACATATCATAATCGATCAAATGAACTTCAAAAAAGTTAAAAAGCAATTGAAGGGGGGGTGGGCTAACGTGACATTAAATTTTGATTGGTTAATTACGAAAAATCAGCAATCTAGGGATTGCTGATTGGGAAAATAGGGAAGATGCATAAATTTTTTTTATAGCGTAGTTGGATCAAAAATAACTAAATATACTGTTGTGTTAGGCACCTTTTTTGAGCGGACCTACCTATTTGGTTGACTTAATCTCAGGGTCAGTATTTTTGCTTAAGAGTCACGATGAACAAAGAACAACACAGACAAAGATGTAGTAGCAAAATTCATATTTATTGAACAAAACTTAAAATCCAACAAAGGGATACACATAAAACTGCAAATTAAAATTTACCTTAGTTTTTGGCGTATGTATTCGAATACCTAGCTCACTGTTTTGAAGACTTATTCGTAGCACTATGACGTTGCACTTCGCGTAATGGGTGCGCCTACTTCCTTCTGGATTGACCTCGTTCAATCCGTTCTCATCACGGACGGGGAATGGGATCTGCTTTGGTTGGTTCCAATTATTTAACATTCACCCACTAAGATGATCGTCGGCACTGTAGTATTACACGTATTGTTTCGTGTAATATTTTTTTTGTCTATTGCTTTGACCACGTTAATCACCCACCGGTGTTAGAATTCAATCTAATCAATTGATTTCTCGCTTGGACACTTTACGTCTGCTCCGTTTCGATATTCGCATGTAACTCACTTTTTGAGAACACCTTCTCGTGCGAGAGCTTTTTTCAATCTCCTTTGGTCAAACACGACCTCTCTCGTTCGAGAGCTTTTAGCCACTGCCTTTTTTTCTGTTATTCTCGTCATCTCCCACGTTACATCCTTTTTTTGTTTTTCTTCTTTTTCTTATTTTTAATCAACGTTACTAAAACGCGCATGTCATCGTGAATTATTTTAAAAGCATAACAACCAAACAATGTTTTTTTAAAATAACTTCAAAATTAAAAATGCAATTTTATGAAACAATCAAAACAATACTACAGTAACTAAACTAAAATATGAAATGTTGAAACCACATCCCGTCCGTGCCGACCGTTGTTGATCGCGGATCTTACGAGATGTTGTGGACACAACCATACTAATTAATGCTATTTAATTTATTTATTTTCGTTTTGATAATAATTTAAAAAATATTTAAAAATCCGTCAATTTGAATTGAAGGAAACGACTGGTTTTTATTTAGAAATACTGGTGGACATGTATCTCTTTTAAGCGTGAAAGTTACCTGCACTGATTTAGCTTCATTTACTCGAATATTCCATTTATCCAGCCAGTTTTGTATTTTATCGAGACTATTTTGTAACATTTCAGTTGCGATTTTTGGATGTTTATTAATGACTATCTCAGCGGTATCGTCCGCGAAGGTGGCGGTAGAGGTAGACTTTGATGTAGACAAATTTGCCGTGTGCAGGATATATAAAACTGGGCAAATTATGCTACCCTGCGGTACTCCCGATTGTATGAGTGTTAAAGTTGTATATTCACTTTGAAATTTTACCAGGAAATATCTGTCAGTTAGGTATGATTTTAAGATCCTGTAGTAATTATGTGGTAGGTTCTTCTTCACCGTATATAGCAATCCCTCATGCCAGACTTTGTCAAAAGCTTGAAAGACATCAAGAAAAGCCGTAGTGCAGTAGCAATTGTTTTCTAATGGGTAGTTTATTTTACTGACAATTTTGTGGACCTGCTCTACAGTACCATGCCCTTGTCTGAAGCCAAACTGGTGGTTGGGGACTACATTTTGTTTTGATAAGATTGGTTTGAGCCTTTTCAGCAGCATTTTCTCAAACAACTTAGAAAGGACCGGCAGCAGGCTACCGGTCATAACAGCATATATCTGCTGCTCGACCTGTCAGTATTATTACCACAAAATAAACGTGTCGAAATAAACATAACCCATGCGACAATCGAATAATAATTATTGTAGATTGACAACTAATTTGTGTGAACGAGTTTTGAGCAATCTGCGCACATATCGGCGCCGTTTTTGTACAAGAATTGAGAAATTTTATCAATTTTCGTCCAAGCGATCGTACGAACGATAGGACATCCAAGTTTTGTGTATTACACTATAGTAAATATTGTACGTACAAGAAACGGTACCATCGTTCGTATGATAAATTGCATAGTGTAATACCAGCATTACTTGTCAGATGGCTAGTCCAGCAGCGGGAAAAGCGGACAATTTAAAACACAGAAATATAAATCAATAAAGGACCGTTATGAATTATTAGCTTTTGCCATTGAGACACTGGGTCCTTGGAGTATTGACGCGAAGGATTTGGTCGATAGGATCGGACGTTTATCAATTGTTGTATCAGGGAATAGCCGAGCAAAGAGCTTTCTGATTCAGAGAATCAGCTTGTGCATTCAACGAGGATATGCTGCATTGGTTCTAGGATCGATGCCCACTGTAGCGATCATGGAAGAATTCTTCCAACTTACAGGTTAAGTTTTGCACTTGTTATTTGATGTTTTTATAGTTTTGCACATTTGATTCTGTTAATTTCCGTTGATTGTTGTTTGATGTTTCTAAAAACATCAACTGCTTCTTTGTTGTTTATAATGATTGTTAATAAAAATCTTACGCATCGAAAAAAAAGTAACAAATAACGTATATTAATAAAAGTAAAGATAAAAATTTTTATGAAAACTACAACTATACTAACTGAATAAATTTTTACAATTTAAAATATAATATAAAAACAAAATTAACTTCAACTTACTAAGTTTTCCTAAATAAATTTACATAATTGAATCCTTGTTATTAAGTTTTGAATATAAAAGTAGTATTTGCGCATAAGTGGTGAAATTCAATATAAAAATTATTATTAAAAATTGATTATCAGCCATAAATATAAAATTGAAAATTCTAAACATAATATTTCGACCAATTGAAACGAAAATTAAGTATTACCATCATTTATCAAAATAACAACTTTATTATAAGAGATTAAACACGTTTGCTTACTTGGTTACAGGTCAATATTCTGCATTTATGGTTATACTCAAACAGCTCAATTCTGCAAAGAATGCAAGGCCGCTTAATAATAATAACAATAATCGATGCAAATAAATTTCGAATACGGGAGAAACAGTTTTCTTGGCAAATAATTCAAATATGTCAAGTAAACGATTCCCCCCACATTCAAAACCTTCATATCATAGATTATACAACTCCACTTCTGTATTTATAGTTATACTCAAACAGCTCAATTCTGCAAAGAATGCAAGGCCACTTAGGCCCGCTTTTACAACAGTCGGTTAAGGCTCAGTTACTTTACACTGGTGTTTAATTTGAAGTTTGACGTCTTCTCATTGGACATCATGTTAGATTTATCACCAGTGTAAAGTAACTGAGACTTAACCGACTATTGTAAAAGCGGGCCTTAATAATAATAACAATAATCGATGCAAATAAATTTCGAATAGGCGAAAAACCTTTTACTTGGCAAATGTGACGTCACACGACAGAATTTTACTTTCATTTATATTATTGTTCTGTGGTTTTGTGCTTTGAAAGTTGAAGTTTGTCAAGGGTCATTCACATCCACGTAACGTACGTTCCGGACATACAATACGTACGTAACGTACGGAAAGTTGAAATGCATTGTTTCAAATGGCACCATTCACATTCGAAAAAACATGGCAGACGTAACGTAACAAAAAGTTCGTTCAACTTCAACTTGTACGTTATGTTTTCTATGTTTGACCAATGGAGATGCTTTCATTTTATTAGGCAACACCCCTTTTACTGTATTTTCAATTTTAAGGTTAAGTCACAAAAATGAATGCTGTCAAACTGTCAACCGATAGCCAATGCAAATACAGGTGCCCGTGCTTTTCGTTTCTATGGAAACATAGTATAAACATAGTAAACTAAGTGGATGTGAATTGCAAATAAAAAACTACGTTTTCTACGTTACGTATTGTATGTCCGGTACGTACGTTACGTGGATGTGAATGACCCTTTAGTGTTAAAAGCTGGGTGAGGATGTCCTAACACCTGTCACTCCGAATGAGTTGAAACTTTGCAATCGCAAAGAGGAAGGTTTATATAGGCCCCTCCTGCAAAAAAATTCTGAGAATGTATTATCAAAATTTTGAGTAAATCGATTTTGAAGTTTGCTAATTTACATGTAAAATTAACGAGATTCCCGCGCATCACTCATTTAAGACTTAGAGTATTTTTGCCTTCATCCCGGTTTGCTTGATTGGTGGCGCCTTCTCGTATGTTTAACTCCGCCGCGTAGCGGCTCTGAGCACGAAAAACCGCCCGGAGATGCGGAGCATCGGAGGGTAGGTTTTTTGATGCTCACAGCTCTGGCCAAGCCAAAAATTAGAAGGCAAAAAAAATTTTCCCTACTTTTCAAATCGATTTTTCTCAAAATTTGGACTATACTTTCTCGGGCGAAATTTTTACAGGACACTCTAATAAGGTTCCTTTTGCTAAAAAAAATATTTTGGGGCGATTTCGGGTGACAGGTGATAGGTAATTATCCCCAAAAGCGGTTATTATCATGGAAACCCACAAGAAGACAACAAAAAACAGCCACGAGTAGAGTAAACAAGAAAGCGGGGTTATTGTTATTGTGCCGTGTGATGTCAAACAACGGCGTTGCGTTTAAGGTCACATGATTTATTTTAAATTATCATTGAATTTTAAAATGGATTATTTATAACAAAATACAATAAATAGAAGTTATTTTTGCTGATTTGATATTTAATATATAGGATTAATCGGAAAATACTGTTTTAACTAAATTTTTTTATTCATGCATGTTCCCTATTCGAAAATATTAAAATTAACGGGTTGGCGAGTGAATTTCAGCTGGACACCACAGTGGTCCTTCAAAATAAATTTACTATTGTAATTAAATTCGTTCAAAAGAGAAAATATAAATTTTAGAAAGTATAGCAATGTAGCCCCCAAATAATAGTCGCAAGGGGACTCTAAATAAGAAAGCAAGCAAAGGAGATACATCACACTGCACTCCTGGGGGGTTGCTGTAAGGGGTCGTCCACAAAGGACGTCCGCAATTTTTACCGACTTTTAAACTCTCCTCGTCACAGTTGGTCACAATCTTCGGACCCCCCCCCCAGGAACGTCCTATGGTCACAAATTTAAAAAAAACCCTCCCCCTTATTTGTCTAAAATCGAACTTGACACGACTTTAAGGAGTAAATAAATTTATTTACAAAATATTAGATAAAAAAATATACAAACACAATTTTGAAACCCAAAAATGGGATTTTTATGCGGACGTCACATTTGTCCAACCCCCTCCCAGGTGTGGACGAACCCTAATGCCAACATAACTTCATCCAAGATAATCTGATTTTAAATTAGAAATCACTGTGCATTGTAAACAATGAAAACCTTCGGGGGGGGGGGGGTTAACGCAATTAAACGCTGTATTGACCGTATAATGTGTCCTTCAACTGTTTTAAAATTAGCGTGGCACCCTTGAAGTTGATCAAGTTGCCTATCTTTAATCCGCTCTAAATCATAAATACCTCATGAAGTGCTATATCTAAATATTTAAGAACCTGACTTGATCACGTACGAATTTTTTGTTCCTAAAACTTATAGTTCAGAAAAACTCAGATTTTTTGTAAATATTCAGAAAGACCCATAGTTATTAAATGAGTTGGCCCAAAATCTAATCAGCACTAAGCCTTAGATACACATAATTATTTAACCAAAACAACTGCACCCATTCACAAATACACTTTTAAAAATTGGTCCCAATTCACTAGAAAACATCTATAGTCCAGGCAAGGAAGGTTTTTAGTTTGCAAAAAATCCGGGCAAGCTGAATTTTGGCAGAGATATACATTGGAGTGTTCTAACGAACCCCCCAAAAGTCCCATAAAATCCCACGCCGGCGTCCCCCACAATCGGGGGTTTTAACTCCCCCAACGCGATTTTTGCCGATAATTTGCTTATTTATGCTTGTATGAAAAATTATGATCAGATCATAAATGAAGAGCATAAAATTCTCTATAAAATAGGTTTTTGAAGCTATGCTTCTTATCGCACGGGTATCGCACGGGCAGTTAACTGAAAAAAATCGTTCGTCACACAAATTTCGACCATCGCTTTCAAATTTCGAACTTCCCTTCAAACACCATAACTCCGGAACCGAGAGGGCTAGGACCCTGGAAATGGTGGCTATGGATAGGGGGCGGAGGTGGCAACCGACCCCACGCCGCCCCCGACCGGTTTTTAGGGAAAATAGTTTTTTGACAAAACTAAAAAAATTTAAAAATCCCCCCCCATTCTCCCTTTTCGTGGGTCGGCAAAAAACGTCGAAAAAATTTTCCCGTATTCTTATAAGCAAGTTGGAGGCCGAGGGCCGACTCGTATTCTTAAATGCCAGTGGGAGGCCGCAGGCCGACCCGACTCGTGCTCTCTAAAGCAAGTGGGAGGCCGAAGGCCGACCCGTATTCTTATAAACACGTTGGAGGCCGAAGGCCGACCCGTATTCTTAAATGCCAGTGGGAGGCCGAAGGCCGACCCGTGTTCCTGAAAGGCAAGTGGGAGGCCGAAGGCCGACCCGACCCGTATTCTCAAAAGCAAGTGGGAGCAAGCATAACTCCGGAACCGAGAGGGCTAGGACCCCGGGAATGGTGGCTATGGATGGGGGGCGGAGGTGGCAACCGCCCCCAGACCCATGCCGCCCCGCCGCCTCAAACTCCGCCTCCAACCGGTTTTTAGGGAAAATAGTTTTTTGACAAAACTAAAAAAATTAAAAATTTTTGTGGTCGGCAAAAAACGTCAAAACATTTTTCACAAAAAGGCCGAAGGCCGAACAACTATGCCCTTCACGGATCTATTATAGTCCTCCCCCTGTGAGGCCGAACAACTATAGCCTTCACGGATCTATTATAGTCCGCCCTGTAAGGCCGAAGAACTATGGCCTTCACGGATCTATTATGGTGCGCCCTGTGAGGCCGAAGGCAGAACAACTATGGCCTTCAAGGATCTATTATGGTTTGCTCTGTGCGTAAGAAGCATAGCTTCTGTGGACGGTCCGACGACCGCTCTCATTTTTTTTCATATTTTTCCATGCCACACTAATACTTAAATTATTGACCGAAAACACGACCCACCCTTAAAATGGCACAATATTGATTCATTGCAAGGAGAGAAATGTTTTCGGGCACGGGAAATGCTTTTAATAATAAATTAATTGAAATTGTGGCAAAGGTTGGAAAATGAAGAGAAAAATAAATTTTTTCAAAATTTATCCAAGTTATAGTATATCTTCCAAGTAACGAAACCGAAATTTTGGCTTGAGCTTACAGAAGGTCCGGGCAAGCTGAAATTTGGCAAAGATGTATATTGAAGTGTTCTAATAAACCCCCAAAATGTCTCATAAAAATCCCAAGCTGGCGTTCCCTCAAATGAGGATTTCAGCCCCCTAGGTGCGGTTTTCGCCTATAGCTCACGTATTTTTACTTTTACGAAATATTACCATTAAACAAAGTTTAATTTGCTTATTACAGTATATATTGTAGTACTACCTACTGCAGCGCCACAAGTTATAGAGAATTTTATGTTTTTCAACTTTGCTTAATGGTAATTTTTCGTAAAAGTAAAAATACGTGAGCTATAGGCGAAACACCGCACTTAGGGGGCTAAAATACTCATTTGGGGGAACGCCGGCTTGGGATTTTTATGAGACATTTTGGGGGTTTATTAGAACACTTCAATATACATCTTTGCCAAATTTCAGCTTGCCCGGACCTTCTGTAAGCTCAAGCCAAAATTTCGGTTTCGTTACTTGGAAGATACTATAACTTGGGCAAATTTTGAAAAAATTTATTTTTCTCTTCATTTTCCAACCTTGGCCACAATTTCAATTAATTTATTATGAAAAGCATTTCCCGTGCCCGAAAACATTTCTCTCCCTGCAACGAATCAATATTGTGCCATTTTAAGGCTGGGTCGTGTTTTCAGTCAATAATTTAAGTATTAGTGTGCCATGGCAAAATATGATAAAAACCTATTTTATAGAGAATTTTATGCTCTTCAATTATGGTCTGATCATAATTTTTCATACAAGCATAAATAAGCGAGTTATCGGCAAATAATCGCGTTGGGGGAGCTAAAAACCCCCGATTGTGGGGGACGCTGGCGTAGGATTTTATGGGACTTTCGGGGGGTTCATTAGAACACTCCAATGTATATCTCTGCCAAAATTAAGCTCGCCCGGATTTTTTGCAAGCTTGAGCCAATTTTTCGGCTTCGTTGTCTGGACTACCAATTTGTGTAGAAAAGTTATAATTTCAAGGTGCCATTTACAATTGCCGACTTTCCTATGCATTTCGCGTCATAGCCTACTTAAAACTTGTTCAATAAATTAATTCGGAAGGTCACATGGACCACAAATTGATGACCCTCTTACCCAATCCTTATCTCTTACAGACTGATATGCACTTTTAAAATTATATCATTATAAATTAAGGAGTTAATTATAGCATTCTATAATTAGTTGCTCTGGGTTCAGGGGATAACAACTTGGAATGTAAATATTGCAAATTTATGATTTCGATCAAAAAATAAAACTAAGAAATCTTAAGAAAAAATTATAAGCATATTATTATGTTTACCTCGATGAAAATAACTTCTTTTATAATGCAACTTTCGGCCAGCTGCATTCTGGAATTCTCCTGTACATAAGGCTCGAAAATTTTCAGCTGCTCGGGGAACTACATTTTTGAACAATTCGATTACAACTCGACCGGCTGGAAACAAAACGTAAGATTAAGTTCAAAACCATTTCGGTCAAGAAGTATCAATGAAAAACCTTTTATATCTCCGATTATGATATCCAAAAACACAAAAGGGTTTGCGTATTCTGGACTTTCGCCCTCTCGCTCCATTTTAAATATACCTGGACACATGAAACTCAAACAAACTCAAATGAGTTCAATTATCACTTTTTATTATACAGCCATCATAACTCGCTAGACAAGCGTACATACGACGCATTTCATGTTTACATTCTAAAATAATCGAAAACCATTGACATAAAAGTTATAGAAACCCGATGCAGTTTTCGAGACATTCTAATCTATTTAATTCTTCAAAATCTTCTTGAAATCTAATTTACCATTAATTTGATACTGTTGATTGATAAACACAACATTTATTTATTCAATTGAAAGAATAAAAAACAAAATATTTGGAAATCACTTGCATTTTGTTTTTATGTAGACGCAACTTTACCGCATGTGAACCTTTGGTTATGGTGTGAACGTATAAACTACCACAAACGTCAGTGAAATTTAATTTTTGGTTACAAATGAGAATAAAAACAGACTTTCTACATAATTTAAGAAATTACTATTGCAAAATTGTACCTCTTCCAAAATAAGGTAAGTTTCCAAGTTCTTAATTCAATAATTTTTGTATTCAAGTCGAATAAATATCTCGCAACGAACATAACCTTAAAATAAAACGCATTGTATAAGCTTGCATAAAGTTTGCAAATTATCCGTAATTAGTGTTCTTTTTAATTTTCTAGTATGTTGCTCGATTGTGCAAAAAATATAACTTTACTTCGACATATTCACGTTCACGGTGCCAAGCGAATTTACTTCAAAAACGAATTCATACCGAGCGTAAGAAAGAAAATTTTTGCGCCTAATATTCAAAAACTTAATAAAATAAAGGATGCACGAGTCCCTCGAAAAAATGAGGTCGATATCCAATTGCTCTCTAAAACGATCTATAAGAAAGTCTTTAAGGGGACAACTCACTATCGAGTCAATCCATCGACTGTTACACTTTGTCAGAAGGACCTGACAAAGCACGGCATGGTTAAAGGCAATGGCACGGAACAATGTCCCGATGTCAATTTTAATTTTCCTCCCATTTTGGGAAAAAATTTGTTGGAACATTTTGAAATTATCGGCGAAGAGCAGGCGAAACCCTATCGGGATCTTGTGTTGGAACTTTTAAAAACAATGCCTGAAATGCCGACGGAGTGGTTACTACAAACGGGTTGGACGCGTTATGCTCCTAATTGTAAACCAGAAAAAGTGAGTTATCCTTTAGAAAGTAGTATAGTGTTTGATGTGGAAGTTTGTATGCAAGCTGGAAAGGCACCTACTTTAGCTACAGCGGTTAGTAGTGACGCTTGGTATGGGTGGGTAAGTCAGGGTGTATTGGATGGAACCACCAAACCTGTCACGAGCCATCAATATTTACAGGAAGCTCTTATACCTTTGGAAAGTTTGTCAAGTGACAGTGGTATAAATTTAGATGCTAAGTTTTCTAAACCTAAGGTGTTGGTGGGCCACAACGTTTCGTATGATAGGGCCAGAATCAAAGAGCAGTATTGGCTTCAAAGAACCGGAATGAGATTTGTGGATACCATGTCTTTGCATGTTTGTGTTAGTGGTTTAAGTAGTTACCAGAGGGCTGTATTAAAATCAGGCGAGGAACATGCCGAGGATGTAGGTTGGATGAAACAAAGCTCTTTAAATAGTTTAAGTGAAGTTCACAAGTTTTATTGTGGAACTGAATTAATCAAAGACACTCGGGATATTTTTATAGAAGGAACTTTATTAGACGTTAAAGATAATTTTCAAAAGGTGATGAATTACTGTGCCAACGACGTAAAATCAACGTATAACGTCTTAAAACAACTATTTCCATTATTTTTGGAACGTTTTCCACATCCAGTAACTTTTGCCGGTATGCTAGAATTGGGAACAGCCTATCTACCCATAAATTCCAATTGGGAAAGATATATTGACGATTCGAATCAAGCTTACGAAGATTTGGATATAGAAGGTAGATTTATGTTAGCAAAAAGGGCTGATCAAGCATGTCAACTCTTAAATGATGAAAAATACAAGGAAGACCTTTGGATGTGGGATCAAGATTGGGAAGTAAAAAATATTAAGCTGAAGAAGACAAAATCTAAATCTGATGCCAAAAAAATTGAAAGCGATGAAGAAGCAGACGAATTGGATAAAAAATTTGAATATTTGGAAGAAACTCGCAGCTTCTTGCCCGCCGTTAAAACCCTCCTTCCAGGTTATCCTAACTGGTTTAGAAAATTGTGCACAAAACCTAACTCCACGCCAGATTGGGTTCCTGGACCTCACTTAATCAGCACATCTATGCAAGTGACCCCAAAACTGTTGGGGTTAACCTGGGAAGGATATCCCTTACACTTTATAAGAGGTTCAGGTTGGGGCTTATTGGTTCCATTCACGGATGACACAGAAATTGTATCCAAAATACCATTGAAACAACTTTTACAAAAGTGTCCATTATTAAGTGACAAATCGAATGAAAACGCAAACTTTGATATGAAAATAGATCAAGCAGTGCAAGACAATTTGTCTAAACGCGAATATTATTCCAGAGTAAAAAAGGATAAAACTGGTGGTCTTTATAAAGGATCGGGTGTATGGAGCAATACTGTCTTAGAAGATTGTTGCTGGTTTTTTAAGCTGCCTCATAAAGATGGCGCTTCGCACCGAGTAGGAAATCCATTAGCCAAGGATTTTTTGAACAAGTTTTCGGAAAGTGTTTTGGCGGGTGATACTGAGAGCGCCGAGAAAGTTATGACTATAGCCAAAATGTTATCTTATTGGCGAAATAATCGAGAACGCATCGAACAACAGATGCTTGTGTGGCTAGAAGACGAAGATTTGCCCAATTCCATTCGAGATAATGGAATAAAATACGGCGCTATTATACCGCAAGTAGTGGTTAGTGGTACATTGACTCGCAGAGCTGTAGAACCTACATGGATGACGGCATCAAATGCGCATGTAGAACGGGTAGGCTCAGAACTTCGCGCCATGATTCAAGCACCGCCCGGTTATAATATAGTAGGCGCGGATGTCGATTCGCAAGAGTTGTGGATAGCTTCTATAATTGGAGATGCCGATTTTGCGAAAATGCACGGAGCTACGCCGTTTGGTTGGATGACATTGAGCGGCAATAAAGCGAATGGAACCGATATGCACAGTGTGACTGCGAAAGCGATCGGTATTTCGAGAGATCACGCTAAAGTAATTAATTATGCTAGAATTTACGGAGCGGGTCAAAATTTTGCCGAGCAACTATTGAAACAATTTAATCCGACTATGACGGAATCGGAGGCCAGAAGTAAAGCAATTAAAATGTTTAACTTGACCAAGGGTAAACGTCTATTTTATTTAAACGAAGATTACTTCTCCGATTTTCCTGATCAACCATATGGACGTTGGCAAGCATTCGAATTGGCAAAATCACATGGAAAGAAAGTAGAAGAGATGTTTAGTAAAAAGAAATGGGTTGGTGGTACGGAGTCGGCTATGTTTAATCGTTTGGAAGAAATTGCTGAAAGTACAGAGCCTACAACTCCATTTCTTAATTGCCGTTTGAGTCGCGCTTTAGAGCCTAAAGTTATGCCCAGCGATAGATTTTTACCGACTAGGGTTAATTGGGTGGTACAAAGTGGTGCTGTAGATTTTCTGCATTTGATGTTGGTCTGTATGAGATGGTTGATGAACGATCGCGCAAGATTTTGTCTTAGTTTTCACGACGAAGTGCGTTATTTGGTACCACAGAATTATAAATATCAAGCAACTCTAGCGATGCACGTTACTAATTTGTTGACGCGATCGTTTTGTTCTTTGAAATTGGGATTGAATGATCTGCCACAGTCGGTTGCGTTTTTTTCATCTGTGGAAGTAGATACGGCTTTGAGGAAGGATTCTAAGCAGAATTGTAAAACACCTTCAAATCCACATGGTTTGGATAAAGGTTATGGAATTCCCAATGGAGAGTCTTTGGATATTTATCAAGCCATTGAGAAAGTTGGAAGTCAGAATAATTGGTGGTATTGTAATAGGTAAGTGCTTTTACGTAAATGTAAAGGCGCTAATTTTCCATTATACCAAATTTTCTAGTCGCATCATTTGAACGATTTAAATAGGTCAAAAATCAATTGTATATGAAGTGACCGAGACGAAGTCGAGGTCTAATTTATCCGAGACGGTTTGCAAATTCACTCAGAGCCTTAGTTTTTTATATTTTTTGTACAATCAAATAAATGTTATGAATCAGTTAGATGCAACGCAAGCCAACTGAAAGAAATAAAAGTCGCAGTGCTAAAGTTTACTAATGCATAATAAACGAGGTTAGGTAAATTTTAATTAAAAGCTTGTGAGAAGAATAATTTACCAATATTTAAAATACAGCACTGTGACACTCGATGCAGATACGAATTCGGGAAATTAATTGTTTGGTTCGCAAATGACAACTTGATCTCTTAGGGCCGGTTCCACCAACTCTGATTAAATACTTTAATCATGATTAGTTGGAGTTAATCACGGTTAAATGAAAATGACCGTTCCACCATCTTTTTAATCTTGGTTAAAGCAGTTTAATCATGGTTAACTAGATTTCAAACTAATCAACCGATTTTGGGCTATTAGACGAGTTTAATCACGGTTAATGTCCGGTGCATGCGCATTTCTTGCAATTAAGTAAAGATAATGTTGACAGTTTGAATACACATAGCCTTAAAAGCAAAACGTGAACATCGTATTTATGTATTAAAAAATTTGGAAGCTTATAAAAAAAAATATTTTTATATAAATAATAATAAAATTTATTTTTATAATAATAATTGTTTATTTAATAATGCTGTTATTTTTTGCACTCATTGCACAAAATTTGCACTCATGCACTCATTTTACAATAAAAACAGCTTTTAAAAATTTGCAAATAATAACATTTGAAGTTATATTTTCTGTTAATTTTTCCTTCTTATTATATCATAAATATGATTGAACCGATTCGGCGTAGCTAGTTCGGCGTAGCTAGTTCGGCGCCGCCGGTTCGGTGTAATACCGTTTCGGCGCGAGGACGTTTCGGCGTGAGGACGATTCGGCGTGAGGACGATTCGGCGCGAGGCCGGTTCGGCGTAGCTCATTTAGGCGCAAACCCGATTCGGTGCTAAGACGATTCAGCGCTAACCTTTTTAGTAATTCGAGACGCTTCTTCTAAGTTCATGATGTAACTGCATATCAACCAATCAGAGCAGCTTTTGCAAGTTTATACCCGAGTATACACGAAATAAAAGCAGTCAACTAATCATAGATACTAAACGCTTGGTGGAACGCTTTGAAATTAATGTCGGTTAAATTCTGAACTTAATCACAGTTAATCATTAATCGTCATTAGTTAACCAACGATTTAATCAGAGTTGGTGGAACCGGCGTTACCGATCACGTCAATAAATTCCCTGAGGCCAAAATCAGTATCATCTGGTTTCTAATATAGTTAGGCACGTGTGCTAGAGCGTTGTCAGTACTTGATGTTTTTATTAAATACATTAACATTTCATAATCAAAAACAGAATAAATCATAACCACTAGGGTCACCACCTACTGTCTTCTCGGGTCAGCACCTCAGTTTCTAGTATACGGCTATTTATCGTTCGTTAGGTAATGGTTTTGATTATGTAGTCTCAAATTGGCAAACCTTATGGAAAATTTGGAAACACTTGTTGTAGTTAAAAAGGTAATCCACATGTGGCGCTACTTAATTTGAAGTCTTAATAAATTTCTTTATTGTAATTCTTCGTTTGTATTGGTGCCACGGATCTTTAAGAAGTCCATGATTGGTGCTCAAGCCATTTATTCCGCATTCCAATTTAATAACGCCATCTATTGATAACCTTTTGAACTCCACCGGGCGTTTCCAAAGCTCCCATAGGGTTTGGCTCTCTGAGACTACATTAAAAAGGTAATAGTTTTATCCCACCGTATTCCTAGAAATTTTATATCTAGTATAAAATTGGCAAACCTTATGGGAAGCTTGGAAACACTTATTGTAGTTAAAAATTTAATCCACGTGTGGCGCTACTTAATTTGAAGTCTTAATAAATTTCTTTGTTTGTATTGGTGCCACGGATTTTTAAGAAGTCCATGATTGGTGCTCAAGACATTTATTCCGCATTCCAATTTAATAACGCCAACTGTTGATAACCTTTTGAACTTCACCAGGCGTTTCCAAAGCTCCCATAGGGTTTGTCTATCTGAGACTACATTAAAAAGGTAATAGTTTTATCCCATTATATTAATTTAATTATAGAAATTAATTAATTCCTTTTTTACCACTTTGCTTTCAGCAGGGATAGGTGGCGTAATTCAGGGTATTTCTGCCAGTCAGTTAACTAGTAATTGCAATACCTGTTGCATTTGCGTCCATTTTTTCTTTTTTAAATGGTACAATAAAATAACGAAAACTTGTTCACACTGGATCGATTCCTTGTCATTTTATTTCACAAGGGCTTTTATCACCTTTGTGAATCAAGTTGCCAACATTATAACTTATGATTATGACTTTTATAAGTTGCCTTGCCTTGACGGGGTAATGTAAACTGCCCTCCAAAATAACCTCTTTCTATTTTCTTCAATTTTTGTTTTTAAGTCGGCATGTAAACGGCTTATTAAATAGACAGGACCGGTTTAGGCGGGGGATTGTAGGGGGTAGTGACCGAGTGAAAATGGCTAATTTCCCCTCAGAACTTCATCGTTCACTTTACGTGTGATACATTATAGGGCCATTATAATTTAAATTAAACTACCTGCTGCGCGAAAAGGTAAATCGTCCGCTCAGAGGTCCATCAGCCGGGTTGAGCTTAGGTTAGTGTTAGGAAACGATTTTTTTTTCGCAACTTGAACGTTAAAAGTTAGAAGCACCAGAAATGTCATGAATCTGGATGGCTCAACGAACACTCCGTCCACAAAGAAGTTCTGCGTTCAATCCTGGGTTGTCAACGGTAATTATAATTTCTTGGTTTGATCCTGCATGTCAGTGGGCCCTCCCAGTTTCGAATTTTTTGTAAAAATGATCTTCTATTATTTTCGTTTGAGCTGCAAAGGTCGCGGAGTTATTCGCAAAAATTTACTGGGGGGAGGGGGCGTAAACATGATGCCCCCAGTATCAAATGTTTAGGTGAATTTGGTGTCAAACGTTAGAGCATCATTTGAGTTTCCATTATTTTCGTTTGAGTCTCAAAGGTCGCAGAGTTATTCGCGAAAAACTACTGGGGGGGGGGGTAAATCGCCCGCTCAGAGGTGTGTCAGCCGGGTCGAGCTTAAGTTAGTGTTAGGAAACGGTTTTTTCGCAAGTGGACCGTTAGAAGGACCAGAAGAATCTCCATTCTATTTTCATCAATGCTGCGCGAAAAGGTAAATCGTCCGCTCAGAGGTGCATCAGCCAAGTCGAGCTTAGGTTAGTGTTAGCCTGATCGCAGACTGGTCAAGCAAAAACGTTGCGAGACGAAACGTTTTTTTTATTGTGTTGAAAACTGTTTTGTACAGGTATCACCGCTCAGAGGTGCATCAGCCAAGTCGAACTTAGGTTAGTGTTAGGCTGATCGCAGACTGATCAAGCAAAAACGTTGCGAGACAAAACGTTTTTTTTTATTGTGTTGAAAACTATTTTCTACAGGTATTAAATATGATCCAACACACACTGATCAAACAAAACTTGCTAACAAACTTATTTGATCAGTGTGGGTTGGATCATATTTAATACATGTCAAAAACAGTTTTCGACACAGTCAAACAAAAACGTTTTGTCTCGCAACGTTTTTGCTTGATCAGTCTGCGATCAGCCTTAGGAAACGATTTTTTTTCGCAAGTTAAACGTTAGAAGCGCCAGAAAAATCTCCCATCCGTTTTTCATCAATGCTGCGCGAAACGGTAAATCGGCCGGGTTGAGCTTAGGTTAGTGTTAGAAAATGATTTCTTTTTCGCAAGTTGAACGATAAAATTTTGAAGCATCAGAAATGTCATGAATCTGGATGGCTCAAAAAACACCGTCCGCAAAGAAATTCTGCGTTCAGTCCTGAGATGTCAATGGTAATTACAATTTCTTGGTTTGATCCTGCATGTCAGTGCCCCCCCCCCCCAGTTTCGAATTTTTTATAAATATGCTGTCAAACATTAGAGCATCGTTTGAGCCTTACCATAGCCTGAGTGAGCTTCCATTATTTTCGTTTGAGCTTCAAAGGTCGCGGAGTTATTTGCAAAAAAACTTTTGAGGGGCCGTAGACATACTTCCCCCCCCCCCCACTGTCGAATTTTCGGATGAATTTGGAGTCAAACGTTAGATCTTCGTTTAGGGCCTGAATGAGCTTCCATTATTTTCGTTTGGAGTCTCAAAAGTCGCGGAGTTATTTGCGAAAAACTACTGGGGGGGGGGGTAAATCGGCCGCTCAGAGGTGTATCTGCCGGGTCGAGCTTAGGTTAGTGTTAGAAAACGATTTTTTTTCGCAAGTTGAACGTTAAAAGTTAGAAGCACTAGAAATGTCAGGAATCTGGATGGCTCAACAAAAACAACGTCTGCAAAGAAATCCTGCGTACGGTCCTGAGTTGTCAACGGTAATTACAATTACTTGGTTTGATTCTGCATGTAAACTCCCCTCATCCATTTTAACCTTTTAGGCAGTTTACATGCTTTTTGGAAATGTACCTGGCGGATGAGGGCAGTTTACATATACCCGCCTTGACCCTTGAATGTTATAATACCAACATCAACCTATGTGTTGACGTATTTTTCTATTATTGTTATTGTCTAATTATCATAAAGTAATATTTGTTTTGTGATTTGAAAATTTTCTGATAAAATTATATTGTTTTCTTTTGTTTAGTAAGAAAAATGTCGCGAGCAACAAAAAGGAAACATTTAATGAAGGAAGCCTTAAAAGACGATTATGATTTACCTACACCAACTCAACAAATTGTGAAAATGGTTCGCAGCTGTGGTAACAATCTGCATGAAGTGATCAATGCGGAAGGCGAAAGTTTTTTAGTTAGCATGCCAACTAAATTTCGTAAATTTGTGTATATTAAACGCGGGGATTTTATATTGGTAGAACCAATAGCCGAAGGCGATAAAGTTAAAGGAGAAATGGTGCGTAAATTGTCTGATGTACACATAAAATATTATAAAAGTGATGGCATTTGGCCAGAAGCTTTCGATGACTCGAGAAAATTGAACAAAGAAACTATTGAAAAAGTGATAGACGTTGAAGGCCTTAACAGTTGTAGTGATAGCGATGATGATGATATTTTTATTAATCCTAACAGAAGAGCAGCTCCGGAGGTGCCCAGTAGTAGTGACAGTGAAGAAAGTGATGATTAGTAAAGAATCTCTTGAACATTTTAAGTTTTTATAAGAGCTTCTAATGACTTGAACCTGAAAGTTTATTTGTGGCTGGATGAAGTTCGCAAAAATTAAACGCATTTATTTTTTATGTAAATAAAATTTATTAAAATAAACATTACATGGGTTTTTGAGCAAACTTTTTGTTAATTTTTTTCTGCACAAGTCGGACTATATTTCCATCTATATCTGGAACCTCCTGGTTTGTTCGTATTGCATGCTAAAATAAAAATTATAGTTACAACTTGAAAAACGTACAGATACAAATTTTATTATTTTTCTAAATAGTCCAGGCAAGGAAGGTTTTTAGTTTGTAAAACATCCGGGCAAGCTGAATTTTGGCAGAGATGTACATTGGAGTGTTCTAATGAACCCCCCAAAAGTCCCATAAAATCCCACGCTGGCGTCCCCCACAATCGGGGGTTTTAGCTCCCCCAACGCGATTTTTTGCCGATAACTCGCTTATTTATGCTTGTATGAAAAATGATGATCAGACCATAATTGAAGAGCATAAAATTCTTTATAAAATAGTTTTTTTGATATTTTGCCATGGCACACTAATACTTAAATTATTGACCGAAAACACGACCCATCTTTAAAATGGCACAATATTGATTCCTTGCAGGGAGAGAAATGTTTTCGGGCACGGGAAATGCTTTTAATAATAAATTAATTGAATTTGTGGCCAAGGTTGGAAAATGAAGAGAAAAATAAATTTTTTCAAAATTTGCCCAAGTTATAGTATCTTCCAAGTAAGGAAACCGAAATTTTGGTTTGAGCCTACAGAAGGTCCGGGCAAGCTGAAATTTGGCAAAGATGTATATTGAAGTGTTCTAATAAACCTCCAAAGTGTCTCGTAAAAATCCCAAGCCGGCGTTCCCTCAAATGAGGATTTCAGCCCCTTAGGTGCGGTGTTTCGCCTATAGCTCCACGTATTTTTACTTTTACGAAAAATTACCATTAAGCAAAGTTGAAGAACATAAAATTCTCTATAACTTGTGGCGCTGCAGTAGGTAGTACTACAATACATACTGTAATAGGCAAATTAAACTTTGTTTAATGGTAATTTTTCGTAAAAGTAAAAATAAATGAGCTATAGGCGAAAACCGCACCTAGGGGACTAAAATCCTCATTTGGGGGAACGCCGGCTTGTTATGAGACATATTGGGGGTTTATTGGAACACTTCAATATACATCTTTGCCAAATTTCAGCTTGCCCGGACCTTCTGTAAGCTCAAACCAAAATTTCGGTTTCGTTACTTGGAAGATACTATAACTTGGACAAATTTTGAAAAAATTTATTTTTCTCTTCATTTTCCAACCTTGGCCACAATTTCAATTAATTTATTATTAAAATCATTTCCCGTGCCCGAAAACATTTCTCTCCCTGCAACCAATCAATATTGTGCCATTTTAAGGGTGGGTCATGTTTTCGGTCAATAATTTAAGTATTAGTGTACCATGGAAAAATATGAAAAAAAACTATTTTATAGAGAATTTTATGCTCTTCAATTATGGTCTGATCATCATTTTTCATACAAGCATAAATAAGCGAGTTATCGGCAAAAAATCGCGTTGGGGGAGCTAAAATCCCCCGATTGTGGGGGACGCCGGCGTGGGATTTTATGGGACTTTTGGGGGTTCATTAGAACACTCCAATGTACATCTCTGCCAAAATTCAGTTTGCCCGGATTTTTTGCAAACTTGAGCCAATTTTTCGGCTTCGTTGCCTGGACTATAAAACAAAAAACATAAATTTAATGGAAGTTCAATATATACCTCAATTTTCTGTACTAAATGAATTTCTCTCAAATTGGATATTAAGTTTGTCACTTTACAAAATTGAGGGCTTCCCATACGACCAGTTCTACCAATTCTATGTACATAATCGGCTGCATAATAAGGGAAATCGTAATTTATCACATGTGAAATTTCTGTGGTATCTAAACCTCGAGAGCCCACATCGGTGGCCACCAATACGGGTATATCTTCTTCCAAAAATTTATTCCACTGTTTAATTCTGTGTTCACATTTCATATCTCCACTAAGGCGCACACAGTCTACATTCCAAGTTTCCAAATACTTGGAAATCCAAAAACATGTTTGATTATCTTTAACAAAAATCAATTTTTTGCTCGAGTTGGCTTTGACTAAACCTAACAGTTTGTCAGATTTTTGGTCAGAACCTAATCTGTAAAAATGTTGTGTAATATTACACAATACTTTGTGCAACAATGACGATGTCACGTGAGTAAATTGTGCATCGTAAGGTTGCAATATTGGTGGTAAACTTCTCGGTAAGGTTGCAGAAACTAGAGCCATTTGACATTCTGGAATTCCATTTATTATCGTGGTAATTTCTTCGATGAAACTGTCATCTGTTAAAGTGTCCGCTTCATCTATGACGGTAATAGTTACATTTTGTAAATGATAATAACCAGAACGAACGTATTTTCGCATCGCACCTGGTGTACCAATCAATACATCAATTTGTGAGTAACTCGGATTTAATAACTGCTTGCCAGTTTTTCCACCGACCAGAACTTTCACTTTCAGGTTAACACTTTTGCCTAAAGTCATTGCAACAGATCCAATTTGACTTACCAATTCCCTATTCGGTGCAATTATTATAGCTCTGGGTGTGTTAAATTCTTGAGATTGTTTACCAATCAGTTGTTCGAAAAGGGGCAATAAATACGACAAAGTTTTACCACAACCAGTTTCGGCAGCCAATAACGCATGATCTCCTCTTCCAATAACATGCAAAGCTTCGTTCTGAAAGGCAGTTAATTCTTTAATATCTAGATGTTGTAAACCTTTTTTTAAATATTCGTCTAAGGCTACTTCGCTTAATGGTACGTTTGGTTCAGTTTGCACCGACTCCAAATTAGGATAGACTGTAAACTTATCACCCTTTGATTTAATATGTTTCCAGCCTTTGGTAGCTAAGGGAACTTCTTTAAATTTATGGTACGTTTGATCGGAATAATGATTTAATTGCTTTCGATTACATTTTATTATCAGACGTTTTTCTTCTGGATTTGATGCTTCCGTACATAAGTTAGCTCTCAAGTATATTGAATTTGCTAATTTAAAACGATTTGCAAGTTGTAATTCACAATTAAACGAACACAATTTGTTCAAAAACATTTTTGTCGCCTCGAGCCAATCTTAAAACTTAGGTTAGAATCAACAAATAATGTCAACAAATAAGGTTATGAACCAGGGATTCTAAAACGGTTTCTCTCGAGACAAATTTTTTTTAAATTTTATTTAGCGGCAAGTTTTACGGGTAGAATCGTAAATAATGCCAAAATAAGTCACACTTAAAGATTAATTTGATTTATATTTAGATTTTCTTTATTGATCTCTGATTCTGAATAAGGCCCTGACCATTGATATTCGTTGTGATATTATCGTTATCTAAAATAAAATGATAGCGGTCGTCGGACCGTCCACAGAAGCTATGCTTCTTACGCACAGAGCAAACCATAATAGATCCTTGAAGGCCATAGTTGTTCGGCCTTCGGCCTCACAGGGCGAACCATAATAGATCTGTGAAGGCCATAGTTGTTCAGCCTTCGACTTCACAGGGCGGACCATAATAAATCCGTGAAGGCCATAGTTGTTCGGCCTTTGGCCTTACAGGGCGGACCATAATAGATCCGTGAAACCGGGAAACCCTGATGGAGGTCCGTAGCGATTCTGACGTGCAAATCGATCGTCGGAACTGGGTATAGGGGCGAAAGACTAATCGAACCATCTAGTAGCTGGTTCCCTCCGAAGTTTCCCTCAGGATAGCTGGCGCTCAGTTGAAGCGAGTTTCATCCGGTAAAACGAATGATTAGAGGCCTTGGGGACGAAACGTCCTCAACCTATTCTCAAACTTTAAATGGGTGAAAACTTCGGATTTCTTAAATCGTCCGGTCCGGCCCCGCGGCAACGCGGCGCGTCGGTCTCGACATTTTGAAGCCGCAAGTTTAAAATTACGAATCCGAGTGCCAAGTGGGCCATTTTTGGTAAGCAGAACTGGCGTTGTGGGATGAACCGAACGCGAAGTTAAAGCGCCCAAGTGGACGCTTATTAGACACCATTATTTTGTTTTGTTTGAATTATATTTTATTCAGCGTCCAAAAAGAGTAGTTGCTTAAACAGTAAGAATCATGGTAAAGACGAAAGAATATTCCGAAGATCTGAAAAATGCGATTTTGAAATCATTGAAAATTGGAGACTCATTAAGGACAGAATTTAAGAATACGGGTCGGCCTTCAGCCTCCAACTTGCTTATAAGAATACGGGTCGGCCTTCGGCCTCCCACTTGCTTTTGAGAACACGGGTCGGGTCGGGTCGGCCTCCCACTTACTTTAGAGAACACGGGTCGGGTCGGCCTTCGGCCTCCAACTTGCTTATAAGAATACGGGAAAATTTTTTCGACGTTTTTTGCCGACCCACGAAAAGGGAGAAAGGGGGGGCCGGGAATTTTTTAATTTTGTTAGTTTTGTTTTGTTATATTTTGACGTTATAAATTGAGATTTTATAATTGATTGTATAATTTTTGACTTTGAGATTGCATAATTATTGAGATTTTGACGTTTAAAATAATTACCTCCTTGATTTAAAATACTTTTCTTTTCATTGGTCGAAATTTGTGTGACGAAATTGCATTACACATTTGCGTTAACAATTTGGTGTGACGTACGATTTTTTTCAGTTAACTGCCCGTGCGATACCCGTGCGATAAGAAGCATAGCTTCAAAAAGTTGCCAAAAACATATCTAAGATAAATGATGCAAATTTAAGAAACCTCTTTGAAATTCAACCAGAACTTACCATCAAAAGAAATCCTCTCGGCGACTTGTCGATTCATTTGTATGGCATTCGCAATAATTAAGACTGCATTCGTAATTTTAAAATGTGTAGGTAATTATAAAAACGACCCATTTATGACAATCAATCGAAAGTGTGAATTTATAAAATCATTTTAAAACCAAGTCTAATGTTAATACTGCAATAATTAAAACTCTTCAAAATGATTTTTATTGTGACGCATACTTGATCTGGAATTCGTCACTACACCTTTTCCACCAGTAATTCAGAAAACCTCACCTGCTGTTCAGAAATCGTGAATTGTAATTCAGATTTATCGACTGATATTCAGAAATGTGAATTGTAATTCAGATTTGTCAACTGATATTCAGAAATTGTGAATTGTAATTCATATTTGTCAACTGATATTCAGAAATCGTGAATTGCAATTCAGATTTGTCAACTAATATTCAGAAATTGTGAATTGTAATATCAATTGACAAATCTGAATAACGGTTGACGATTTCTGAATATCAATTGCCAAATCTGAATAACGTTTGACGATTTCTGAATTACTGGTGGATAAGGTGTAGTTGGCGCCACAAGATACAAATGACGCGTGTAATTTATGCAACTTTTTTGTACCAAATACAAGGTGTTTGTGAAAAGTTTTAAAATTAAATTTGATTAAATCCAATAGCGAAAATCACGATTTCATCTCGAAGTTGGCGTGTGAGAAAACAACTTAGGACGACTCTTACGCCTAAATAATTTATCTTAGATATTATGTTTTTGGTAACTTTTTTTAGCTAATTTTATGCTCTACAAAAAACCTCCTTTGATTTGTTCGCCGTCTCGCTTAGTTTGCGAGATAAATGGATTTATGTAGATGTTACTATACTTATTACACCGTTTTCATATCATTTTACAGAAGGTGTTAAATACTATTTTATAATCAAAATAGCATCATGACGTTTGTATATTATCTCTCGAAAACTAATTTGTTAGTTAGGACATTGTAACCAAGGATGGTAGAATGTATCGGGGATAGCACCCTATCTAGTACTCGGAAATTGAAATTTCCCTATAGATATGGCTTAATATTTCGATCAAAAACGTCATTAGCTTTAATATAAACGAAGGATCATTAAATTTAATTGAAAAACAACCCTAATTTAGGGGTTTAAAGATAGGCCACGCCCCATTATTGGGTAATTATCGGACTTTTGAGTCAGCTACATGTTAAAAATTGAAATGAATATTTTGCACACCTTTCAGTTCGATAGACGACTTTTTCACGCCACCTGGTGGACAGGGTTAACTCCAAGTTATTGTTAGAGCGATTATCAGCTATTCTAACTTTTAGCATAACAATAACTTGACAGAGATAACCCTGTCCACGAGGTGGCGTAAAAAATCCATCTATCGAACTGAAAATATACAAAATAGTTTTGACTGGCAGTTCTATAAGAGCTGTCCCTCTATATATTCGCAATTTACATTAAGCAAACGCCACCATGCGGGAGAATTTCAAATTAGTAAATGACGTATTAAATGAAAATAAAAATTCGTTCTTCAGGCTCTAAACATAACAAAATCAACTAATTAACAAAATGTATTATAATAAATCTAAGACTATTACTGAAATGTTTGCAAATTTTCACCAGACTATGACTTTGAATTTAGAAATATACGTCTAAACACAGCCATGTTGTTGTCGCTAGTGGCGCCACCAACGGTAATGTAAATCGCCAATAGGGGTCGTCCATAAATTACGTCACGCTCCTGGGGGGGGGGGGGTTGCGACCTTTGTGACTATGGGGGGCGGGGGGGTTCAAAAATTGTGACGTCACAAAATATATAGATTAAATATTTACTTTCCGAACCCCTAGGCAAGGAAAATCCATTTTTATCATTTTTAGAAGGATGTCTGTAGGTGTGTGTGTGTGTACGTCTCTGAACACGAGAGCGTCTAAACAAAGCAAGCAAATCATTCCAAATTTTGAATATAAGCTTTTTACTGTCGTAGGACGAAGCTAGATGAAAATAAATTAAATCGTCTAACGGGAAAGGGGGGGTTTACCTGGCATTCAAAAGTTTTTTCTTCCCATTTTGACAAAATATAAATTTTTTCATCGATTTACTGTGGATGTTACCATTTTATGTATGTAACCATTTTATTAAAAAATATAATATAAAAATTTACGTCTGTTCGGAAAGTTATGCGATGGCCACATCAGATTTTTTATTATAAGTATTTAAAAAAAAGCTTTTTTTGAGCTTTTCAACCTAATTTTTTTTTAAATTAATTTATTGTAGTTGGTATTCTGTACGTGTATGTATAAATATACAGAAGCCAGTGGCGTAGATAGGGGGGGGGAGCGCCCCAGGTGCCACCCGACCCTTCATAGATGTTTCCTCTTGGGTGCTACCCCTAAAAAAAGGTCATCAGCCGAGGTGGAGATGACACCCATGAAATCCTCCCTGGGTTTCTTTTTATTATATAAATTTGAAAAATTTGGGGGGGTTCAAGAATATGTGACGTAATACTTGGAGGGGGTCTAGGTTTGTGTGACGATGGGGGGAGGGGGTTAAAAATTGCGTGACGTAATTTATGGAAGACCCCATACATCCTCTTTGATCTAGGCAAGAAAAACAACATGGGCATTTTCAGATAATCAAACAAAATATTATTAAGTAGATGATAAATGATGTCTTGCTGTGATGGTAGAAAACCCTTTGTATGTCAGTACATATTTCTGTGTTGATTGCGAAAAAGTGCTTAAGTCAATATTTGTGAAACTGAGTGAGATAATGGCGAAAACAAATCAAACAACCTTTTTGTGGGATATAATTTTCCTTTGCATATTTATATTTAGATGTAATGTTATTACAGGCATATACAAGGTACCCAGCCAACTCGAGTTTTAAAATCCCCTGCCTTTTCCAGGATTGTATAAGAAAACTTCCAGTCATTATAAAAAAGTGACACCCCCCCCCCCCCCACCCATCATTATTTATTCCTACTTATTTTCATATCAATAATATTTTATTATAAAACATAATTACATTTTTACAAAATAAAATTTAAATCTATATTTTTAATTTCTGTTTATTACCCATTGGCATTATTCTGATTTTTGAAATTCTTGAGAAAAATGCGAAAAATATCACACAAATTAAAACTTATTGACTTTTATTACAATCACACTTTACAATAAAAAATGTCATGCTGGAAGTGGTTGGGTATTATGCCATTTTTTTTGCCACCTCAATAATACCAACAACAAAAATTTTACATAATTTTTTTTTTTAAATAAATAGTACTTTATGCACCAAGGGAATACTGTTTTGTGCAATTCCGGGAGGTAAAGTAGGAACTTCGCCAATTTAGAAACTTAAAGCAAAAATTTAACGCATTTTTTTTAATGCACGTGGTCGACAGTTTCACAAAATAGCACTAGTAATATTACCAACTACTACCAAAAAGTACTAAGAAATAGCAGATGGCACCCCTGATTCTACCAATGATTCATTTCATTTACATTTGTCCCTTAGAAAGAGCAAGACGTACCATGAGCGAGAACGTAGAGATTGCTGAAGCAGCGAAGATGGCGTTGGTGGAACTGTTGCTGACAAAATCTAGAAATCTTTACCAAAAGCACTACGACGCTTTTGTGCAGTGGTGCAAGAACAAAGAATTGGCAGATTATTTTACTGAAGACGTGTTTTTGAAAAAACATTGACATCGGCAATTTCCGCAAGTTATCCGCTTTTAAGAAGCGGAAAAACGAAGGATATGTGGCGAAAAAATCGCGCGTCCTAACATCTCACCACGCGGCGACATTTAGTAAATCTAGTGACTTTTTTATCAGTCATCTGGTGACTTTTTTATTGCCCTAGGGCAAAAAAACTTATCTGGTGACTTTTTACTTCCCTATAAGGAAGTATTGTAATCATGAAAAAAATCGATGTCGATATTTTAACGGAAATATCCGTTTTGAGCATTTCTGAATCCGTTTTGACTACTTTCGCAATGATGTCTGTATGTCTGTCTGTATGGATGTATGTAACGCAAAATGTCTGTAAGTTCTGTATCTCTGGAACGAATTGTTATATAGTAACAAAATTTCATATTTAACACTTTAATCGGTATACAAAGGCACCATTTGATTTTGGAGGAAATCCTTAAACCGGAAGTAGCACTTCACTTGAAGGACGAAATGGTTTTTCTTAAATATCTCAGGAACGAATTGTTATCTAGTAACCAAATTTCATATTTAACACTTTAATCAGTATACTAAAGCACCATGTGATTTTGGAGGAAATCCCTAAACCGGAAGTAGCACTTTACTTGAAGGACGAAATGGTTTTTCTTCAATATCTCTGGAACAAATTGTTATATAGTAACCAAATTTCATATTTAACACTTTAATCAATATACGAAAGAACCATTTGATTTTGGAGGAAATCCCTAAACCGGAAATGGCACTTTACTTGAAGGACGAAATAGTTTTTCTTCAATATCTCAGGAACGAATTGTTATATAGTAACCAAATTTCATATTTAACACTTTAATCGGTATACGAAAGCACCATTTGATTTTGGAGCAAATCCCTAAACCGGAAGTAGCACTTTACTTGAAGGACCAAGTGGTTTTTCTTAAATATATTATGATAAATATTTTATTGATGAATTTTTATTTCTTAAATTTAAATAATATTTCTGCGAATCTTTAGATGAACGATGAAGGAATGATTCCTTATAGGGAAGTCATGTGCTGGCCACATCAGATTTTTTTATTGCCCTAAGGCAAAAAAGAGGTTTTCTTCTCCCGCTCCCCCCCTAATTTTTAACTTTACTCCCTCAGGGTAAAAAAGTGCCCCTTTTCACCCGCAAATCGGGGTAAAAAGTGAGCACTTTACCCCCGGAATGGCAAAAAAGATTTTTTGCTTGTAATATAATCAAGTTTTGAAGTATGTTGCATATTTTCCCAGTAAAATATTCAAAATTCACTGACAATTCGAGATTTTTCCCGTATTCCCTGACTTTTCCAGGTCGCTGGGCACCCTGCATATAACTAATAACCATTGAGAAAAACTGAAAATTACACAAATTAAATTGATTACTTTCGACTTGGCGAAAGGTATTCTATTAAATATCTGCCTTAATATGTACGCTATGATTTAAACAGTTATACCAAAACAAAGAGGAAGTTTTCCTCTATCTGAATAAGTCAAAATCCCAATTTTGCAAAAACATGACTTAAGCACTATTTCGCAATCAACACAGATTTTGTGGTTTATTTTTTTCAATACACACTACCATACTATTTTTTACAATTACCTAGACCACTCTAATTTGAAGGGTTTAAATAAATAAATTTATTTTAAAATACTAATTATTTTGTACAATTATTATATTTTTGAACACAATAAATTGTTGAAATTTACAACTCTTCACCTTTGTTTCTTTTTTCATGTTTCTTTTGAAAAATTTCGGTTATATTTCCATCTACATTTGGAATAAGTCCATTTGTTCGAATTGCCATCTGAAACAATTTATTTATTTTTAATTCGAATTTTATAGTGCAGATAGAATCGCCAAGCTGACCGGTCGACGAGTGAAAAAGCACGTGGTTAATGACATTTTTATGAATATTTGTTAATATCTCAGTTTAGGTACACCTTAGAGCAAAATATCAAGTTATTAAAAATAAAGCATATTAAATTATCTATTGAAAAAATCTGATGTTTTTGTCTTGTTAATCGATTGGATACGGAGTTACAGCCATCACAGCGCGTGATTTGACCTGTGCGCCCTGAAATATTTTTATTACCAATAATTTTAATCTTTTTAACACAACCTAGCGGTAAAGCACAAAAGTGAAATTATGGTTAATAAAAATATTGTGAGAACCATAGCACAATAGTCAATACATACGAGTATTATGTGCTTCGATAGCTGTAACTCCATAACCGATCGATTTACAAGAACAAAACATTAGGTTTTATCTCTAGCTAATTTAGTCTACTTTATTTTTAGTCCAGGCAAGGAAGGTTTTTAGTTTGCAAAAAATCCGGGCAAGCAGAATTTTGGCAGAGATGTACATTGGAGTGTTCTAATGAACCCCCCAAAAGTCCCATAAAATCCCACGCCGGCGTCCCCCACAATCGGGGGTTTTAGCTCCCCCAACGCGATTTTTTGGAGATAACTCGCTTATTTATGCTTGTATGAAAAATTATGATCAGACCATAATTGAAGAGCATAAAATTCTTTATAAAATAGTTTTTTTTTCATATTTTTCCATAGCACACTAATACTTGAATTATTGACCGAAAACACGGCCCACCCTTAAAATGGCACAATATTGATTCGTTGCAGGGAGAGAAATGTTTTCGGGCACGGGAAAAGCTTTTAATAATAAATTAATTGAAATTGTGGCCAAGGTTGGAAAATTAAGAGAAAAATAGATTTTTTCAAAATTTGCCCAAGTTATAGTATCTTCCAAGTAACGAAACCGAAATTTTGGTTTGAGCTTACAGAAGGTCCGGGCAAGCTGAAATTTGGCAAAGATGTATATTGAAGTGGTTGTAATAAACCCCCAAAATGTCTCATAAAAATCTCAAGCCGGCGTTCCCTCAAATGAGGGAACGGCAAAAAATCGCGTTGGGGGAGCTAATAGCCCCGATTGTGGGGGACGCCGGCGTGGGATTTTATGGGACTTTTGCGGGGTTCATTAGAACACTCTGATGTACATCTCTGCCAAAATTCAGCTTGCCCGGAATTTTTGCAAACTAAAAACCTTCCTTGCCTGGACTATTTCAATAACTTGCCAATTTGCTCTAAAGTGCATTCAAACCGAGATATTCACGTATGTTTGTAAAAATATAGAGGCCCTAATAAAGATAATAAAATGAATAAAATTTATTCCAGCTTGCCCCCCTTTTTTTAAGCAATAAAACACTTTTCGACTGGCCTTTGCACAATAAAAGTATTATTTAAATATTTTCTAAATAAGTCGAGTACTCTAAAATCTTACCTCGATACTTTGAAGTAAACGAACTTCTTCGGCATGCGTTATTAGATGGGATACTTGACAAGATTTTGGACTACTTAAACGACCAACTTTCCCAATTCCATGTATGTAATCGGCAGCATAAATGGGAAAATTGTAATTAACAACGTGGTCAACGTCACATATATCGAGACCTTTACATGCCGAGTTTGTACACACTAATATATTATTGGGTCCATTTATAAAACTGTTCCACTGTTCGATTCTCGTCCAATGATCCATTTTTCCATGAATATGTGAACACTCTAAATTATTTTTTTTTAAAAGCTGCGTTATCCAATTACAAATTTCGCTACGATTTGCAAACACTAGCAGCGAATTTTTTGCAGATTTGGCAATTTGTAACAACAGATGAGGTTTTGCAGAATGTCTTACCCTGGAGAAACGTTGCGTTATGTTGCTCAAAGATTTGTGTAGCAGAGGTGAAGTTACGTGAGTAAACTGCTTATCTTGATTAAACATCGAGGGTAAAGTTTTTGGGAAAGTTGCACACACCAGTGTTAATTGAGATTTTGGAACTGCACGCATTAAACTTGCAATTTCATTTCCGAAACTGTTGTCCATTAAAGTGTCCGCTTCATCCATGACGGTGAAAGCTACATCTTTTAAACGATACAACCTATTTGCATTCAATTTCTGTATCACACCTGGCGTACCGATTAACAAATCTACTTGTGAAAATTCCGATGTAAACATTATTTTTTTTGTATTTCCTCCAACTAACACTTTAACCTTTAGACCAACAGAATTTGCTAATGTTTCTGCAACCGAAGCAACTTGATAAGCTAATTCTCTAGTAGGTACTAACACTAATGCTCTTGGTGCATTTTGTTCTTGGTTTTTCTTTCCGATCAGCTCCTGAATTATGGGTAACAAATAAGCCAAAGTTTTACCGCATCCAGTTTCGGCAGCCAGTATCGAATTACCGCCTCTTCTGATAACATCAATTGCTTCTTTTTGATGGGTAGTTAATTTAGTTATATCTTGCGATTTTAACGACTCCTTTAAATTTTCATCCAAACTAATTTCACTTAATGGAAAGCACGGTGTGTTCCTGAATGCCTTCGGATTGGGATATACAACGAAGTAATCACCAATAGATTTGCTATCTTCCCAATTCTCAGAAGCTAAACTTATCTTATTAAGTTTATTATACGTTTGTCCGACGTAATGGTCGAAGCTCTTGTCTTTACATTTTATTAAATACCGATTTTCTTGCAATTTACTTTTAGGAACTGCACTTGAGAGATTTGCTTTTAAACAAAGTGGATTCAATAATTTAAACCGATTTGAGATACTTTTGGCGTTTGATAAACACAATTTGTTGGAAATCATTGCTAAATTGTAGAATATACAAAATAATTATTATTTACACTTAAAAACTTTGTATTAAAAAAGAAAGGTTATGTTTGACATAACAAACTTACCGCGTGCGAATCTGTCAAGCAATTTTCTCGAATGGTATGTACAAAGTGTCCCAAAATTCACTAACTTATTCGTCACCGTAAATTATAAATTAGCAAAAAGTTTCATTTCAACAAAAAATTTTAACTGTATTGTTTTTTATATAATGTTCTTTAGGGTGTAATTAAATAATGTTGAAGTTTTCCCATAGATAAGAGTTTCCAACGAGAAACGATAAAAAAAGCTAATTCAATTTTGTACAAAAATGTGTATACCGGGTGTTGAATGAGTTTGCCGTTCATAGGATATTTACATGTAAAAACTTATTTATGCAAATTCCTGCTTCCCTAATTATTTTAGAAAAAAAATGAAAGACACAAAAATCATGCAGAAATAGTACATTATGCACCAAGGTAGCAAAGTGACACTTTTTTGGCCCCAGGGTAAAGGATTGTTTACACGAGGCGCCAGCCGAGTGAAACAATTACCCATGGGCCAAAAGTCACTTTACTGCCGTCGTGCATATACTGTTTTTTGCAATTCCGGGAGGTAAAGTAGGAACTTCGCCAATTTAGAAACTTAAAGCAAAAATTTAACGCATTTTTTTTATAATACCTACACGTGGTCGATGCATATATTCATCCTTATCATTACTTCGCACGAAAAGTTGACTAAATTTGCTAAATGTGGCGCCATCTCACGGTTTTCCAACAATCAAAAATTGTGACTTTTCGTCACAATTTACTCGCATAAATTCATCCTAGTCACTTTTGGTCACTTTTAAACGTCAAATTAAACGTACTAAGTTTCCACATTTGTGGAAATCCAGGTCTTAGTAAGTTATCTATTATAAACCAAATAAAGTGCGATTTATTTTCGTCCTAATTTGGGTAGGTCATTCCGCCAGATGGCGTTACGTT
The DNA here is from genome assembly GCA_932274525.1 of Podabrus alpinus. NCBI lineage: Eukaryota > Metazoa > Arthropoda > Insecta > Coleoptera > Cantharidae > Podabrus > Podabrus alpinus. The sequence goes on along the minus strand of OW026457.1, from coordinate 56,056,432 downwards.
TACTACTAGCAAGTCAACTTTGCGTCATCGAGTAATATATAGGGGTACATTAGCATGAAATATTTTCGGGTCGGTGCTTTTTGCGGACCGCCCGGATGCAACTTGTGTCCTCCCACTCTTGCACTCTTTGGTGGGGGGCACTACTAAAAAGTCACCAGTCATCTGGTGACTTTATTTCCCGCTCCCCCCTATTTTTTAACTTTACTCCCGCTCCCCCCTATTTTTTAACTTTACTCCCGCTCCCCCCCCTATTTTTTAACTTTACTCCCGCAGGGTAAAAAAGTGCCCCTTTACGCCCGCAAACCGGGGTAAAAAGTGAGTACTTTACCCCCGGAATGGCAAAAAATAAATTACAAATGATAAAAGAATTATTTTCATCTAGCTTTTACTTAAAGTGGCAAAAAATGCTTAAATTGTTCAAATTTTCATTTATCAGACTAGCCATGAAATAAATTCAATTTAATTTATTTATTACATAAATTATTAATAATAAACAATTACAAACATTAAGAAACAATTAAATTTACAGCAAATGTTCAAACAGGTTTCCATATTCAGCTAAACAAAAACCAAGTCTATCATAAAAGTTACATCGTACATTCGCAAGTTGTCTTTCGGTAATATTGCCACACTCCTCCACAATTTTATTTTTTAATGAATTAATACTTTGGTATCGTTCACCATAAATTTTAGATTTTAAATGACCCCACAAAAAAAAGTCATTTGGAGCCAAGTCTGGTGACCGAGCTGGCCAGTTTATTGGTCCATTGCGTCCTATCCAAGAATTGGGATAACATTCATTTAAATAATTGGTTACATCTCTAGTATAATGTGCCGGACATCCGTCTTGTTGATAGTAGATTACATTATTTTCTCCTGCCACAATATCAATTGCCGGTCCAATTTCGTTTTGTAACATTTCTAGATATTTTAGTCCATTCAAATTTCCATCAATAAAAAATGGTCCGATGATGTTTGCTCCTAATATCCCTCCCCAAACATTTACAGTTTGGCGATACTGTGAACGATTGTTGATCATTAAATGAGGATTTTCGGTGGACCAAAACCGATAATTTTGAACATTTGGTTCCCCGTTAATACTAAACGTTGTCTCATCGGTAAAACAAATATTTTTAATAAAATTTCTATCCAAATTGGCCTTTTCGATAATGCTTTCACAGAAAATCATTCTTTTGTACATATCCTCTTCAAAAATTTCTTGATGGTCTTGTCACTTATAGGATATAAATTTATGTTTTTTTATAATTTTGAACGCCGTAGTGTGATGAATATTTAACTCCGCACCAATTGTTCTTGTACTGATACAAGGATTATTCACTACGGCAGCAATTACATTTGTTTCGATATCGGTACCTGGAGCTTCACCAATATTGATTTCTTCTAAATTTATTCTTTTATTTCTGCAGGTCTTGCATGACGGCTTAAATACAGATCCATATTGATTTTGATTATCAATTACATTTTTAATTGTCGAATAAGTAGGGATTGGTCTTTCTGGGTATAAACCAGCAAAGAGATCTCGTACCATACGTATACTGTTTCCAGAGTAATATAGTTTTAAAAATTGATTTTTTTCACTAATTGTGTACTTTGCTTCCATTTTATGAAATTAAAATTTAATAAAGTGCAAAACTGTAAACAAAGTGCAATTGTTTTTTAATTCTTTGATACGAAATTTAAACCGTGGTGGATTAAATTCGTGCAGCCGCTTATCTCAGGGGCGGCTGGGCAAAAAAGAAAGGCTTGCCCCTAATGCTAGCTCATAACAGCAGGGCAGGAGACGCTTACAAAAAAAATAATGAAGCATACAGAGCCGATACTTCCTCTAGATGTAGGGGGGTTGTACAGGGTGCGCTAAAAGATGAGCTCCAAAGAGCAAGCGAGAAAGGTGTAGTTTGGGCGCCACGCAGCTTAAAACCACCCTGTAAACAAATATAGCAAACACTAGCGAAACTGCGGAATAAGTGTTCCTGCAAAAAAAAAGGTAAAGGGGTCTGATGCTTCAAGATCAAAAATGGCGCTGATCAGTTTTAAGTTCAGATTTAATTGATAACTAAATATGTACAGTTAAGCGCAATATTGGGACAATCTTTAAACTCGAAAATAATGAATAATGAATAATTAAACAATTATGAAATAAATGTTATTAGCGTTCGTGGTGTAGCTACCGCGTATACGTATATTCGGTTTACAGATAACTACGCGCTTCTGTGACTGGGTCACAGAGATAAAAAAATAATGAGTTTAATAAATTTCGTTCTTATAAAATCGTAAATGCGTCCATAAAGAACGGCCCAACAAATGTAATCCGCGCAATAATGTCAGATAGCCAAAAATATAACAATCAAATCCGAATAAAATAAAACAAAGATCTTATCTGAGAAGCTGGTGGAGTCTTCGATGTTGAAGTTGGTGGGTTCTTCGGTGTTGGAGGGACGAGCAGTTAGAATCGAGATAAAGATGTTGGTTGCAGGCAGAAATGGTAGTCGGAGTGGATCGGAATGGTGAATCGCAGAATGCTTTCCAGATGGCTTCGGAAGCAGGGTTCAAAACGTTGGATTTCCAAAACCCAAACAAATACTGATCACAGGCGGTAAGGTCTTGATCTCAAAGACGTGGTTAGAGGGTTTTAATAATTCCAGATGGTAATCAATTTCCTTCGAGGTGTTGAAAGTTCGGACGAAATAAATCCTTCAAATGAAGTACGGAAAATCCTCCCAAATGCTTACGAAATGAAGCCGGTACGGAAAATCGTCCAAAACCAAGTGACCAAAATGTATCCCAAAATAATTGGATTGAAATATACTCAAGTTCAATAAATAATTAGTCACCGGAACGTCAAAAAAAAACTAGATTTTTGTTCCAAAACTTGAACACAACGCACTTTTCGAAATCGGAAAATTAACCATCTGCCTATATATCACAATCGCCCGTGATAGTAAAATTTGTTCGAATTAAATATAAAACTTGCATTCTGATGCCGCATATGAGATTCTCATAAAACTAAATGGAGAAATCTTCAATCTTTCGAAAAATATATCCGTGAGAAAACAGGACCGTAACATCTTATCAAAAATAATTACCTTGGAAACTTTCATGGCTAGTCTGATAAATGAAAATTTGAACAATTTCAAAAGCATTTTTTGCCACTTTAAGTAAAAGCTAGATGAAAATAATTCTTTTATCATTTGTAGTTTATTTTTCTGCATGATTTTTGTGTCTTTCATTTTTTTCTAAAATAATTAGGGAAGCAGGAATTTGCATAAATAAGTTTTTACATGTAAATATCCTATGAACGGCTAACTCATTCAACACCCTGTAGATATTTGCCATAAGATTTTTACTACACCTAGATCGTCGAAGTTGCGCGATCTTAAATCTTCATTTAAAGAGGTCGGGATCGGGATTGATTTTTAATTAAATGTCTGAATTTTTAAGGAAAATATTTATTATTTGAATACCAATAATTGACGTAGTTTTTTGTGCATTACACGACGTGGTATGAAAGATTCTGAAGAATGTAACCTTACAAATTGCAAACAAGACACCTTTCGTACAAAATTAATGGGGTGACTAGCTCTAGCCGCGAAGGGGTGGGTCGATTGAAGGAGCAAAAGGGCTTGTGACGAAACGTCGCGAATTGATGTTCTCTCATCAACGATTGGGCGATCCACAATCGTGATTCTGGATGTTGTCGCTAACAGGGGGGGGGGTAAATTTACGCACGGGGTATTTACATGGGCGCCACGTGAACTTAAACCTGAGTTTATTCGAAGGGGATGAAAAATTACCCTTCCAAGCTGGTACACGACAGCTTTCTGATTAATCGCGTTGCCTCTCACACTGGTGACATCTCTTTGGATTGCATTACCTTTACAGCTAAGTTTTATCTTGACTAAAATAGCTAAACAAAACATACACATGACGACAATAAAACACATAAATAAATAATAAAGCTGATATAATAAAAACGAAATATACAAGGACATTTAACACTTTACAACAATTGTATAATCAAATTTACAACCACAAATGTTGCAAGACAAAATATTTACACTGATTTGAATAACATAAAAGTTAACAAGAAAAATATTGATGCTGAAATTTAAACAGCTGTTCACCAAAATGGAACAGGCTAACTGGTTTGATTTATTAAACCTCAAATATGACATACAACACAAATTCAAAATATGGCGTTACTTCAATAAACAATTTTAACACATTAACAACATATGCGTGGTTACACCACGTCCAAATAAATACTAATACACAAAAAAAAGGAGTACAAAAGGGTGCGAATTCGTCTTACACGGTAGGACTGAGGATTCTTTGAAATATGGTGGTCAAACTGACCACAAGGTACAATAATACTAAAAAGAATGCTTACGTAATATTTTACAGGTATGCTCCTATGGAGACGATCGTCCAAGTAGATATGGTCCAGCGTGAGAATGCTATTTCGGTAGGCAATCTAACAAACTGAATACTTATGATGTAATTAAATTAGCATTGGTGTGGAAAACTGACTTTATCGCTACCACCATTCTAACAAAGCTGAATGCTTAAAATCTTAATTTGACACTAAACTGAATTTCTAATTATGTATTTTTAAATTAACTTGATCGCTGCCACCAGAGTCCGTTTTATTATTTACTGATTTGATTAATCAGTGGACGAGTCGGGACTCTAACTCGTAAATAACCATATAAATACTTACTTACTTATTATTTAGGTAGGCGAACCGTTCTTCAGAAACGTAGGAAAAATATTTACGACAGCCAATTAATTGCTTACAGAAATCACAACAAAAAAAAAGGACACCTTCAATATAATTAACAAATTTATTAAACTCTAAATGATGAATTAAATAACAGAGCTAATTCTAGATATGTAAAATAACTATGGTACGATTGTTTACAAATGATCCTATCTTAAGTAATTGAATTGCCAGCCAGGTAACAAATTGTAAGAGGTTTAATTTAAAATATTTGGTACCTGTATTTTTACGGACGCTTGCACGTGACACCACCCTTTCGTTCCCCAGATAATCCTCGGATTTATGCAAACACACCACGACTGATTACAATTGAATTTATTTAATTTAACTTGACACTCGCGTATTCTTATAATGATTACTAAATTAACGTTCGATAAATGACAATTAAATTTTAACCGTTAACTTGACTACTTTTAACTCGCGTAAGTTTATGCTCGGCTTAATTCGCGTTCTCGTGACTAGCAACTAACTAGTAATTTATTTTCGCGTGGTGTTTGATGATTAACTGATTTGAACTTCTTTTCGCGTGGTGGTTGACGACTAACTAATTTATTTATTTATTTATTTAACATTTATTAACGGACAAAGCCTTTTTACAACAAATTGGGTCAGGAGATGACCCTACAAATTATAAACACCAGTCCCAGTGATATCCAAATCATTGAGAATTATCTTAAATTTGGCCAACGGTTGGCTGAAAAAATTCACCACATCGTTCTCGTTTAAGCAATTGGCAAATCTTGACATCCTGGTCACTGGGCTGAATAGGCCATAGTTGGTGGAATGATGCTCGACTTCGAACATCCTCTTCGATCTTGTTGATTTTATTGGTTTTCTAAATTGAAATTTTTCTTTCAAAAACTTACAGTTAATTTTGCCACTGAACAAGCCATGCATGAAGCATAGGTCAGCAACAAATCTTCTGTCTGCCAGTGATTTTGTTCTACAAAAATCCAGGCAATCATTGTCGGAAAAGTCCAATACAGAAAGTCCTCGTTTAAAGTGCAAGTATTTAAAAACTTTATGTTGAACCCTCTCAAGTTGGTTTACCTGAACCTGATAGTGAGGAGTCCAAACGCAGGACTCCTTTGAACTTATTTTCGCGTGGTGGTTGACGACTAACTGATTTTTGGGGTTCCGGCCCTTATTTATTGTATTACTTCCTCTCAGGGGAGTGGAAAGATATCGTACGTGAATTCTTGATTTGGTTCCCGCGTCGAGGCTAGTATTAGAAAGTTCTTTAAGGGTTGTTTTATTATTACCCTGCATTATCCTGGTTCTGAAAATCTAACGGCTTCAAGCCATTTCTAAAAATTAGAAATCTTTGAATCTTTTCATAAAAAGAGAAACTTCACGCTTCATCCGGGTTATATCCACCTACAAGTCATAAACTGTGTAGCTTTTGCTTGATTTTCTATTAACTTTATGACTTTTTACAATTTCCAAATCTTTGTTGTAAGCTTTTTACTAGCTCTGAAATCCTCGTTACAAAATATGAAAGTTTTTGATTCATTGTTATATTTTTCTTAAAAAGAAGGTTGTTAAGTTTATAATATTAACTCGAGAATTTCAGTGCTTCTCAAACAATTTGTCAACGGGCTTAATTTATTATTAACCGATATGTTTCAATAATTATAAACTAATTTATACATAACATGGTTTAACATTTAATTTTATTTAATTTCATTGATAAATTCAATTTTACGTGTTACAATTTCGTGGTCAGTATTTAAATAATATGAGCTTAACGCGGGTTGTTACAGCAAAATCCTTTCCAAAACTCGAGATGACAAAAGGTTCGGTAGATCGGGAATGCTTCGATAGTGGGTGTTCGTTAATAAACACGAAAGTGGAGTGCTTCATAATTTTTTTTTAAACTTGACATCGAGACGGTCCTGTCTTTTCGACTTTAAATTCGCGCAAACCGTACGTAATCTAGTTCCAATAGATTGTACCACGAAACAAACCAAAACGTAATTTACTCGAAAGTGTTCGATAAAATTTGTTTAGATTTAAACAATTCAACTTCAATTCGTTTATAATCGGCACGAAACATCTGGTTTAAAACCCGAAACTGATTTAAACTAAAGTCAAAATACATGTGATTAATTTACACTGCGAACTGATTCTTAAATTACGCCCGTAATATTTGATTTAAACAACGGAACGTTAATAAAAGCGTAAATAGTTATAAATGACGTCACCAATAGTTAATTTAAATAACTGATAATTCATAAAAGCGTCCATTAAATGTTTACTTTAGAAACCCGGCAATAATTTAGTTTAATGTCCAGGAAATATTTAATTCGAAACAATCGACAATTCATAACATATTTAAAAAAGCGGCAGTACTTTAAGGTAATATTTAATTCGAAAATGATTTGCAATAAGGTTCGTAAAATGTTTAAATTCGGAACAATCGACAATTTATAACAGCGTACATTAATATTTAATTTAAAGCGACAAAAGTAATTTTAAAACAACGTCACAATTAAACGTCAAACTTGCCTGTGTTTCACAATCACTAGTTTTTAAACGCACATAGGACTCGATAAATTAATTTACTGTGGTAAATTTATTAACTCCGCTTTTAAAAGCGTTTACCCACGGTCGGGCATAGTTTATTGTAGCACCTTGAGTGATCGTTGAATCTCTGCCTTTTACATGCAGCTACCTCGCTTATATGTCATTTCTCCCGAAAAATGTGACCAGAAAATACAATCAGGGGAACTTAAGATTTCTCCTACCGGTATAATGACATGGTGATTGGTGGTATTCTTTAAAAATTCGACCGAAAACAAAGGATAGCATAATGCCGTCGAATTGCATTGGCTCTAACTAGCGTGAATGCGGTTCCCACTTTTTGATCGACAAACTACAACATTTGTATAGACTTGCAGAAACGTGTCTATTTTTTTGGTCGAAATTCAAGTTAATATCGCCCATGCAGCTGCACTTTTTAATAGTTTTTGCTGCTTTTTATCTAGTAAAATTTCAACATAATTACAAAATAGCATAGGAATAAACACATGTAACTATGTGGATCGCGATAAAGTCGAGCAACTAACAAGCCTGCATCAACACGTGCAGTCACCTGCAAGCAGTCTATCCTATTCCACGTGAAAATGTCTATACGCGAATAGCTCATATATTTGTTATTACATACAAATTAACGGCGTGAATATAAAATCAATTTATAATTTTAAAAGGTATCGTCAGCATAAAATTTTGCTAGTAGGTTCGTGCTACGTAAGCTTGATTGCGTTACTTCCTAATGTACAAATTTCAAAGGTACGTAAGTTGACATTCTTATACCTAGATCGGTAGCATTTGATCGGTAATATTTTCGAACGATATAATTTTAGCTAAGACTTGGATCGTATTTATTTTAATTTTAAAATAACTGACTTTATATTAACTTATGAATATTTGATTTTTAAACGTTACAAAGACGGAAATAAGTTCTATGATTTTACCGAAACTATCCTACACAAAAATTTACATTGTACGCGAGCGTAAAATCCAGGTAACAAGAAGGAGTTGGGGATGTCATTTGAGCGTGTTCAAATCGCAATTTACATTAAGCAAACGACACCATGCGGCAGAATTTAAAATTAGTAAGTAACGTATTAAATGAAAATAAAAATTCTTTCTTCGGGCTCAAAACATAACAAAATCAACTAATTAATAAAACATTTTACAATAAATTTAACATTTTGAAATGTTTGCAAATTTTTACCAATGCAGTTATTCACCGCTTTTAGTGATTTCTCGACTTTTTTTCAATTTGGCAAATAGAAAAAATAGTTACATACAAAATAAAAAGTAGGTAATTAAATTCTCTGGAAAAGAACGTCTATACATGTTTTTCGTCAAATTCGTTTTACATTTCGGTTAAATTAAATAATTTTTTACTTTATTAAAAATCAGAAAAATATAAAAATTACATTGCGTTAAGCAGTAAGAATAAATCTATAAGTTATTCCTAACGATTCTTTTTCAGAAATGCACAACAAATGTAAACGGTAAGAAGTATGAAAATAATTACAATTTTGTCGATGTTCCAACTTTAAAAATCGCTTCTTTTGAACTATTTTTCTTTCATAAGCGCCTTAGTCTAGGCAACGAAGCCGAAAAATTGGCTCAAGCTTAAATATTTCTCTCCCTGCAACGAATCAATATTCTGCCATTTTTAGGGTGGGTCGTGTTTTCGGTCAATAATTTAAGTATTAGTGTGGCATGGAAAAATATGAAAAAAAACTATTTTATAGAGAATTTTATGCTCTTCAATTATGATCTGATCATAATTTTTCATACAAGCGTAAATAAGCGAGTTATCGGCAAAAAATCGGGTTGGGGGAGCTAAAACCCCAGATTGTGGGGGACGCTGGCGTGGGATTTTATGGGACTTTTGGGGGGTTCATTAGAACACTCCAATGTACATCTCTGTGTGGAACCCCTGGACATAAGGCGGCCGAGTGCCAGAGGAAAAGGCCCTTCTGTCAAAAATGCGGAAAGGAGGGCCATAGAGAGTGGGGCAGTAAATGCCAAAAAAGGAGGGACGGAGCCAAATCTGCAAGGAAAAGCCAAATGGATCAGCGCATGCAGACCCAAGATAAAACCACCCCTCGACGACCCGAAGGACAGCCATATCGGATGGGCAACCAGAGCTCCCCACCTCCTACCAAAACCCAGGAGGCTGCAGAGGATATGGTACAAGTGACGAGCACCAGCAGCAGCCGCAATAAGGGTTTTTAAATCGTGTGACGCGGGGGGGGTACAAATAAACCCCCATTGAAAGAAACCTACCCGGTTTCTGCAGGCCAATCTGCACACCTCCGCGGTGGCCCAAGACCTCTTGGAGGCCACTGCGGCGGCGATGAAAATAGACGTCGCCCTCCTGTCTGAGCCGAATATTCGAAAATCGGCCAAACTAATACAGGACGCCATATTCAGGGCAGCCATCTACCTGCCGGTGCCTCAAAGCATCGAAGCGAGTGGTGCGGGAGAAGGCTATGCGTTGACCACGGTGGGGGGTATAACAGTGTACAGCTGTTACTTCTCACCAAATGACCCGATCCGGCTGTACCAACAACAGCTTGACCACCTACTGGCACACGCAGAAACACGGGTGGGAGAGGTTATAATAGGAGGGGACTTCAATTCAAAGTCCCCCGTCTGGGGCTCGCCCCACTCGGACAAGAGAGGAGAGATCCTTACGGATGCCGTAGGAGCCGCGCAGCTTGAGGTGTGCAACTTCGGCGCTACCCCCACATTCCGGAGGGAGGAATCGGAGTCCATTCTGGACATCACCCTGGCGCCCCTACGGACCCTCCGAAGAATAACAGAATGGAGAGTATTAGAAAAAGAGACGCTAAGCGACCACAAATACATTCTCTTCAGCGTGAAGGCCCATCACACTGTACCAATAATCCAGACCGTTATAAACAAGGGCTGGCTGTCCCAAAAATGGATAGGGACAAACTGTTGGAGGCCTTCAAAGCGGAAATGGCGACGGCGGGGGAGGTGGACGCGGACCAGTTGTTGCGCGGGGTGACGAAGGCATGCAACGCTGCAATGCCAAAACGAGGAGCCATGGGCCACGAACCTGTCCATTGGTGGACCTCGGAAATCGCGGCACTTAGAAAAAACGCCAAGCGACTACAAAGGGCAGCACAAAGAAAAAGAAATCTACCCGGATACGACGCAGTTATTCACGAGTACCGGCTGGCCAAAACGGAGCTAGCACGGGAAATCAAGAGCAAGATCCAAGAGAAGGATCATTATTCCAGGACTAACTCCACACCGAGTCCGACAGGTGGCCGAAGTGCTATTTCCGGTCCACCCAAAAGCTGTGCATCCTAGACAGCCCACCCCGCAACCCTGGACCCACTTTACAGAGGAAGAACTTGGGGAGGCCGTGTCTAGTCTCCCAGCAGATAAAGCCTCCGGCCCAGACGGAGTACCGGGAGTGGCACTAAAAGCTATTGCCAAATAAACGAAGGATCTTAGCCGTCCTAAACGATTGTATTGTAAAGAAAACTTTTCCCGTGATGTGGAAAAGAGCTGAATTGGTCCTCATAAGAAAAGGGAATAAACCGCTAGAGGAGCCCACCTCATATCGACCCATCTGTCTGTTGGATCACGCCGGCAAACTCTTGGAAAAAATGATACTCAAGAGGTTAAATGGGGACATCGAGAGTGCCGGCGGCCTATCTGATAATCAATTCGGCTTTAGGAAGGGCAGATCCACGATAGACGCGATGCAAAAAATCGTCGGGATAGCGCAGTAAGCCAGAAGCTGAACCCGTAGAACAAGGAAATTCTGCCTAATAGTGACGCTGGACGTGCGGAACGATTTTAATAGCGCAACTTATGTCCAAAAAGTTGCTTTAAAAAAAACAAATTTTAGATCACGACGTTTTATTTAAGTTGACATCAGCGATTTTAGCTAACAAATACAACTGGCTATTACTTGTACAGTGTACATTATATAACATTCATAAATGCTTACATAACTAAAATATTGTATTACAATGAATAAACTTTATTAATGGGAAACGTTGCCTTTCCTGTTCCCATGAATACGGAATTTCAGGCATGTGCTAAGTCAAGTTGGAGCACATAACATGCAGGATGGCTTCACATCCTCGATTCCCTAAGAGATAGAGGGATATACCCGCACATTTACAACATCCATAACCAGCTATCTGGAAAATCGCGCGATTCGATTGAACAGAGAGGGGGCCACGAACGACGACATATGGAAGCGACGAGCTGAGTTCCGCAGGGATCGGTCCTTGGCCCCGTACTTTGGAACGCGATGTACGATGGAGTCCTGCGACTGACACTCCCCATTGGAACAACTCTGGTGGGATTCGCGGACGACTTAACCTTAATCGTCCGCGATCGAGACGCAAAGGTTGTCGAAGCCAAGACCAACTCGGCTATAAGCGCCATCGTCCAGTGGGTGGAAGAGAGAGGACTGGCCCTCATCCCGGCCAAGTCGGAGGCATGTATGGTCTCCGGAAGCAGAAAGGTGCCGACCATCTGCATCCACATGAAAGGATCCCCAATCCGTCTCGGAGATTCGGTTATAATGCTCGGAGTAAGACTCGACAAAAGCCTCAACTTGGAGGCTTATATACAGGAGTACCTGTATATTTGCAAAAATGAAATATTTTTTCAAGTACAAAGGCCACAGAGAATCCATTGAAAAAAAATTACACAGATATTATTTGAGGTATCGAAGTTTGGCATCATGGGGCTAAATCAAAATTTTGGTATTGTGCTCTTTTCCACTGGGCCACTTTTTTACGACTGCTTACACATTTCGGCTTTGTGAAGCAAGAGGAACATTCTTGGATAGGTTGTTGCTTTTTATCTCGAGTCGCATAGCGGTGTAACCTCCTGCCCCCTTGTGTCCTTTCAAGAGAGAGAGGGTTGGACCCAATACACTGCCTTGTGGAATACCAGAGTTTATGGGGAAGAAACTCGACTCCTCATCCTGATACTTGACCTGGAACATTCTATCCGATAGATAAGATTTCAAAATTTTCCAGAAGGAATGCGGTAGTTTGGTTTTAATTTTATACAACAGTCCAGTATGCCACACTTTATCAAAAGCTTGCGTCACGTCCAAATATGCAACTGAACAGTATCGTTTTTCTTCCAGATCTTGATTTATTAGTTGAGTAAGTCGATGTACCTGCTCGATAGTGGCGTGATGCTTTCTAAAGCCAAATTGGTGTTTTGGAATTACGTCTTCTTGCATTATGTATGGATACAATCGCTTTAAGAGTATAGTCTCTCAAAAACCTTAGACATAATTGGTAAAAGGCTGATAGGTCGATAAGAAGTTACTTCTTCAGGTGGTTTGCCAACTTTGTGAATGAGGACAACCTGGGCTGCCTTCCATTGCATTGGAATGACCTCTAAACGGAGTATATCATTAGCAATAAACATAATAAGTTTAATACCTTTTAATGGTAGCTGTTGGAGAACTTTTCCATTTATAAGGTCGTATCCTGGAGCCTTTTTTGGGTTGAGTTGCTTTATGATGGAACATACTTCCTTTACTTTAAAAGGCTTGATTACGAATTCCGGTTGAAGTGGTGATTCTAGTAATCGATAGATTTCGCCTTCTTCCTCCTCTGTTGATTCAGCAGGAAATGGTTGAAAAACATTCGCTAGGTGGGATGCAAACGTGTCTGCTTTTTCTTGGTTACTTCTTGCCCAACTGCCATCTGTCTTACGTATTGGAGGAACGGGTGTACATATTCGCTTCAAGTTCTTTGTTGCTTTCCATAATGAAAAATCGGTAGCTTCAGTAGGTGTAAGGTTTGATAAGTACTGTTGTATAACTTGGTTTTTGTGATTTTGGAGTAAGTCTTTTAGCGCTGTAGTCTTTTTATTTAATTTGGTCTTATCTTCTGGGTATCGCGTACTTTGCCATATTCTTCTGAGAGTTCTCCTTTCTGCAACTACTTTTTTTATATACGCCGGGCAGTCATTTACTGGTTCCTCTATCATTCTTTCTATGGGGGTGGAATCCCATGCAGCGCTCTGGATTGTGTAATTGAGGTGTTCGACTGCTTTTGTTACTTCTTCTTCGGTTTTTAACGATAGTTGTATATTTATATTTTATCTATCAGTGATTTAAAATAATTCCAGTTTGTGGCTTTGTTGTAGAGAGTTGGAGGTTTTTGCCTGCGAGATATTTGTGAGGTAAGAGTAACTATAATTGGAGAATGATCTGATGATAGATCAAGCGAGGATTCCATTTTAGCATAGTTTGATTTTATTCCTTTTGTGACACAGAAGTCGATAACGTCTGGAATCTTATTTCTATCAGGAGGCCAATATGTAGCTTCACCAGTGGATAAGTGGTTGAGTCTATTTTTATTAATGGTTTTTAGCAGTTCTCTACCTCTGGGATTTATTAGTCGTGAGCCCCATTCTTGATGTTTAGCGTTGTAATCGCCACCAGCAATGAACCTATTTCCCAATGTTTCGAAAAACTCACCAAATTTGTCCTCCTTCACGATGTGCTTTGGCGGGCAATAAATTGCAGAAAGTGTCAGTGGTCCATTGCGATCTTCAACTGTTATGCTTGTAGCTTGTAAGTGATCTTTTTGAAATTTTACGTTCTCAAAGTGTTTCAAGGATGACCGAACAATAACTGCAGTTCCACCATGGGCAGTACCATCAGGATGTTGTGTGTGATACATTGTGTAACCTGGGATTTTGAAATAACTTGATTGGGTAAAATGCGTTTAAGATATTAAAGCAGCATCAAAATTGTGGTTTTGAATAAAATTTGTTAACTCTTGTCTACGGCTAGACAAGCCATTAGCATTCCATACGGAAACCTTTAGTAAATAATCCATTAATTGTTCCTTGACATGACGGAAATAAGGAGATCAATGATTCCATCCATTCTCTCCATATTTTTATCTATTTTTTTCCATCATTTTTGTCATTAAACCCATTAGTAGATTTTCAATGTTATTATCTTGGTTCTGTTCTATGTTTTCGCTTTCCTGCCTAGACTGTTGATTAGCTGTGGTAGATTGTTGTTCATGATTTCCATTTTGGTTTGTATTTTCGTTTTCCTGCCTTGGCCGAGTGTCATTTGCAGTGGATTGTTGTTGTTGCTGGCTGGTTCCGCTTGTCACTCTTGCATAAGACTCGCTGGTTCTTATATTTCCTGTTAGTTGTTGTTCGCTGTTTATTCTAGGCGCTTGCTCGTTCTGTTTTGGTCTTAGCGGAGGAAATTTTCTTTTTTGAATTTCCTTGTAGACAGAACAACCTTTATAGCTTGCAGGGTGGTCACCATTACATAGAGCGCAAGTGGGTTTGGTTGCTGTTTCCTTGGTACATTCTTTGGTCCAATGATTTTTCCCACACTTGACACATCTCGGCTGTCTTGTGCAGTAGGTTTTGGTGTGATTATACGTATCTCTGGCACCGAGTACATTGTACAACTTCTCGTTTTACATGTGGTGGTTTCACAGTAATAACTTGACTTTGGAGTCAAGTTATTACTTGACTTATAAGTTATTACTTCACACAAGGTGAAGAATGTTTCAAATATTAGACATCGAATTTCTAAAACACCCCTGAATCTGTTCCAAGTTGAAATCGCACAGAATACCAACAACAAAGAAATATACAAAATCAACCGTCTCCAAAGTCAAGTTATTACTGTGGAACCACCACATGTAAAACGAGAAGTTGTACAATGCGGTCTAGTACAATTGGGCGCGATCGATTGGGCGCGATCGATTGGGCGCGATCGATTGGGGCGCGATCGATTGGGCGCGATCGATTGGGCGCGGCGACAACTGGGCGCAGCGACAACTGGGCGCAAATACAATTGGGCGCAAATACAATTGGGCGCGAGGGAAGATTTATCCATTACATATTACTTATTATAATTAGAGATGAGATTTTTAGGTCGTATAAATGTTATACCAGAGAGCGTTAAAGGGTTAATTGATACACGGCCCCGTTTCTTCTTTCTTTTTCATACAGCATAACTTTCGAACGGGGCCGTGTATCAATTAACCCTTTAACGCTCTCTGGTATAACATTTATACGACCTAAAAATCTCATCTCTAATTATAACTGATTGTAAGAATTTTTTTTCTAAAAAACTATTATTTACGTAACTAAATCTAGAAATGTTTATTTAGCCAATAAAAAAAATTATAATTAAAAATTTAAACTAAATGTTTTTAAAATGTTTATTCCTTCTAACTTTTACAAATAATAACAATGCCTATTAATATAGTACCCAACTGATCAGGAATTAATTTCATAATTATGGGAAATGCCTCGCAAAAAGTCTATAACACTTCTATTCGCGTAATTCTCTACTAGATTCTTGATGCGCGAATCAGCCTCCAAGTATTTCCTTCTCTTAGTAGGTGGATTGTTGCCGGAAACTAAGTGTTCATAAAATACATCTCGCCCACGTTGAATAATTTTCAAACTAGAAATTAATTTCCAGATGTTTGGGTGATCCATGCTCATTGTATAATCGCGTCATAACTGACACGGGAACAAACAATCATACTGAAGCGGCACATAGACGATTAGAGACAGAGCTAAGTATGGATCTAAGCTAAGTATGGAGCTAAGTATGGAAACATTTGGAAATTAATTTCTAGTTTAAAAGTTATTCAACGTAGGCGAGATCTGTTTTATGAAAAATTAGTTGCCGGCAACAATCCACCTATTAAGAAAAGAAAATAGTCGGAGGCTGATGCGCGCATCAGAAATCTAGTAGAGGATTACGCCACATAGGGGTCGTCCATAAATTACGTCACGCAATTTTAAGCAATTTTTAACCCCCTCCCCCCATCGCCACACTTCGTCACACAAACCTAGACCCCCTCCAAATATTACGTCACATATTCTTGACCCCCCCCCCCCAATGTAGTTTTATTGACTTCTTAGTAAATTTTACAATCGGTTTCATTTTGATTTTTATAACAATTTATTATAATAGATTTATGACGGCTCTGTATATTTATACATAAATATACACGTACAGATTACCAACTAAAATTAAGTTTTTTAATCTTTTTACGTTTTTTAAAAATTTTAAAAATCATTTTGAAAGTTCAAAAAATAGTATTTTTGAAATACTTGTTAGAAGAAGGAGAACATGAGTGGCCAAATTATACGAGGGCCGGTCCTGACCAATGTCAGGACGTTAGAAACCAATTATTACATGTGTAAAACATACTTTTATCTTAAGTTGTCAAGTTGGCAACCTGTTACTAACTCGACATTTCAAGAAGCTTTTACGTTTTTAGAGAGAGAGAGAAATAAAAGCAATAATAATTTTTGTGACGTCACAATTTTTGAAACCCCCCCCCGCCCCCCATCGTCACAAGGGTCGGAACCCCCTCCCCCCCCTAGGAGCGTAACGTAATTTATGGACGACCCCATAGAAATATTATAGACTTTTTGCGGGGAATTTCCCATAATTACGAAATGAATCCATGATTAGTTAGGTACTTTATTAATAGGCATTTTTATTATTAGTAATTGTTAGGACTAAACATTTTAAAAACATTTTCTTTAAATTTTTAATTATAATTTTTTTTATTGTCTAAATAAACATTTCTAGATTTAAAACATTTTTATACGTAAATACCTATTAGTTTTTTATAAAAAAATTCTTACAATCAGTTATAATAATTAATACGTAATAGATAAATCTCCCTCGCGCCCAATTGTATTTGCGCCCAATTGTATTTGCGCCCAGTTGTCGCTGCGCCCAGTTGTCGCTGCGCCCAGTTGTCGTTGCGCCCAATCGATCGCGCCCAATTGTCGGTCACCGCTTGCGTCCATGCATCTCAAGATCGGCAATTATCCCTTTGCTATCGGTGGTTGCATGTAGACCCTTGATGATCACTTTGAAGCTTCTCTCTTCTTTGAGCTGGTATGTATGAAAGTTTACGTTCCCCTCCTTCAGCAGTTTAACAATTTTTGAATATATTTCTCCCTCATCGGCTTGAACTTTGACTTGATCCTTTCCAATCAATTTTAAGGAATAAGAATCTTTAGCTCCTCCGTCAAGAGTAAGTTTTAATCCTGTTATATTTTGAACGTTGGGAACAAATATTGGTGGCGGTTTTATGACTTTTGGTTGTTCTTGGGTATCTGATGCCTGTCCGGTTTCTTGATTTTCTTCCAGTGCTTCAAAACGGTTTCGTAGTCTAATTTTATTATTTTCTCGAATATAATACTCGGACATCTTTCTTTGTTTCACATTTCGTTCGGGAATTTCAGGACTATCTCTTCTATGTTTTCTTGGATTTACATCTTGCCATTGCCACTCGGTTTGGTTTAGAATTCGGGGAGATTCCAGGCTTACCTCCGGGGGTTGTTTGTTGTTGGGTTCCTGTTCATCTGTTGAAAGATGTTGGCTATTTTTGCTTAAGTGTTCGCTTTCTGTCTTATTCTTCGTTTCCTTATTATTAATATTTCCAGCCGCACCTTCGATGGTATTAATTGTGTTCAAGGTTATGTTTTCGTTTAAGCAACTGGGGCAGTTCCAGTGATGAAATTCTCCGCCTTGATTTATTTCATTTAACGTTTCCAGGGTCATTCCAATACATTCAATATGGTAATTTGACTTGCACCTCATTTTGCATTGGATGCAATCCTCATATCTCGTCGGGGCTCTATGACACACACCACATGCACTCATATTTTATCTATTCCCGAATAAGTAATCAACTTTGATCAGTAATTAAAAATTTTTATTTTATCGTAGCACTTTTGAGGTTAGAAACGGACTCCCTATTCCACTGCTGGAAATGGGACCGAGCGAGAATATCAACGGAGCTGCAAGTAAACTCGCAACTCACCCCCGACAACGTAGTGCCCATCATGCTGCAAAACCCAAAAAACTGGGAGGCAGTCGAAGGGCTCATTCATACGGTCATCGCTGAAAAGGAAGCAGCGGAGAGAGAAGAGCAGGCCGCTGTACGCCTAAGCTAAAAGAAAGACAACGACGAGAACTGCGCCAAACGTGAATGGCATAGAGCGCTAGCCAGAATGGGTAATCCCCCTGTATCGGAAGTAATGCCTAACGGTGAATTCCTGGTGTAGGGGGTTAGGGGTGAGGTTTTAGTCAGTGAAGTCTGACACTACCCCCTTAGATGGAGGGGGTGTCTCGCACGAGATTTCCTCATCCTTGCGCAAGCTAAAACAAAAAAAAAAGTACATCTTTGCCAAAATTCAGCTTGCCCGGAATTTTTGCAAACTAAAAACCTTCCACAGGTTTTTAGCCACAGAGAATCCATTGAAAAAAAATTACACAGATATTATTTGAGGTATCGAAGTTTGGTATCATGGGGCTAAATCAAAATTTTGGTATTGTGCTGTTTTCCACTGGGCGACTTTTTTACGATTGCTTACACATTTCGGCTTTGTGAAGCAAGAGGAACATTCTTGGATAGGTTGTTGCTTTTTACCTCGAGTCGTATAGCGGTGGAGGGCAGCACTATTAAAAAATTTGAGATACACTGGTACAATCGTTGATCGTCATGGGGGTCCATCGAAAAAGTTATACTATTGATTCACCCTGTATAATAGAAAGTGAAAGTAGTTATTTACTAAACGAAACATTATTCATATTATTAATAATAAACAAATTACATAAACGTCGAACAGATAAGAATATTAATAGAAAACAAATAATTCTGAAAATCGATTACCTTCAGTTCTAAAACGAATGGCAGCATTGGCATGACGTTCACTTTATAAAATTCCCTAAATAATAAATGTGACTTACCGATCTACTACAGTGAAAGATTGAATGATTTTAGAAAAAAGGTTGGAAGATGAGTGAAAATACGAATCCAAGTGATTCGGTTTCTAATGCCGTTGCCAATCAAGTGCAAGATAATTCAATCGAAGAAAATGCCCCAACGAATAACGTGAGTAAAATTATACTTTGGGAAAGCGTAAATTTAATTAATTAAATTTCAGACCGATCCCGCTCTGGCAAGACAACCCACCAAATTGGAATCGTTTTTTGCGATCACCAAATCGTTAATCATACGTGCGCTTATAATTTATTTCATAACGTCGTTTTTCCGTTCCCGATCTACCCCAGCTTCTTCACCCACTACTCTCACCGGTGCTCCTGCCCAAATGGCTCAAAATTTGTTTGCAAACGGTACGAAATTATCGCTGCACATTTATTTGAGTGATAGCGATGTCAACACCTTCAGTGCTAATTCATTATTTTGGATGAAGAATAATTTGGAGTACGGCGATTGGACTTCCGGTGACGAAAACGATGGTATTCATACCTACGAAAAAGAGGTAGCGATAAGTGATCACCTTAAGAATAATGGTTCGTTGTATTTGCATGCATATTTGACCAAAATGGGCGAACATCCCGACCCAAATTCGAATGCTGATACATATGCTGAAAACCGGGTGAGTTACGTTAAAATGCAGTTAAATAAATTTAAAAAGCTGAAGAAGAGCGAGACTAAGAATTTGCTAACGGGAGAAACCGATGGTTTGGAGGATGTTAAAGAGGGGGTGATCGTATCTCATTGGCATCCTAACATAACATTAAATTTGGTGACCGACTTCACTCACTGGACTTACGGTTCGGTGCCAGCACCTTTAGACGAATACATCAAGTTTACCGATGATGGGAAAAGTTATAAGCCGGTTTTGTTTGCTAATAATTTTTGGAACATGGCTCGAGATTATAAACCGCTAAATGAAACGTTAAATTTCCAAATTACGTTCCAACCGGTGGGGCTTTTCAAGTGGCAGTTGTATGCGGCTCAAATGTCCAAACAAAAATGGAACTTGTTTGGTGATAATGAGAACGAACAGACCGACGAAGAACAGGATACTCTTAAGGAAACCCTATTGGAAACGAATCCGTATTTATTGGGGATTACAGTATTTGTCACCATATTACATTCCGTGTTTGAACTCTTGGCCTTTAAGAACGATATTCAATTCTGGAACAACCGTAATTCGTTGGAAGGTTTATCCGTACGCTCTGTTCTATTTGGTGTCTTCCAATCGGTTATTGTTTTATTATACGTGTTAGATAACGACACCAATACTGTAATCAAAATCAGTTGTTTCATCGGTTTGGGTATCGAATTGTGGAAAATTAACAAGGTAATCGATATTAAATTTGTTGATGGCTGGATCCGATTTACCGATAAAGGTTCATATGTACAAAGTAGCACTCGTCTCTATGATGAGCTTGCTTTTAAGTATCTATCCTGGTTATGTTTTCCATTATTAGCGGGTTACGGTATTTATTCTCTCATGTATTTAGAGCACAAGGGCTGGTATTCCTTCGTATTGGGTATGCTTTATGGATTTTTGTTAACTTTTGGCTTTATAATGATGACTCCACAATTGTTCATCAATTACAAATTGAAGTCGGTCGCCCATTTACCATGGCGTATGTTGACTTATAAATTTTTAAACACATTTATTGACGATATGTTTGCTTTCGTCATAAAAATGCCCACCATGTACAGGTTGGGTTGTTTTAGGGATGACATAGTCTTTCTGATCTTCCTTTATCAACGTTGGATTTATAGAGTCGATGTTACCAGACGTAACGAATTTGGGTACACAGGGGAAGATCAGTTACGACAAGAAGGTGGCACACAACAACTTAGTGCAATAGATGATAAAAAAACACAATAAATATTTTCTAGCTGTAGTTAATTAAATATGGTTATTGTATTTATTAAAATGAAGATAAGAAAATTGTTTTATTAATTTTAACTGTATATATTACAGTGTAATAAAGGGGATCTACGTGATCCTTATTATTTCTTTTATCTTTTTGTTTTTGATAATTTATATGATTAGATTAAGCATGTTGATTATTGTTCTATAATAAATATTACCCCTCATTATGTCAAGTCGTATTTTTATTCATCAATAATTCATCATTAGTGTTTTGTGCAGAATATTAATCTACTTTTTTGGAGTGTTTGAAAAAAATATTGACTTTATTTTGACTACCACCTGAATATTATAAGAGGTGAATAAACGAATCTCGTTGAGGTCCTAGGTCTTAATTGAAAAATATTAAATTTTCCCGACGATTTGGGCCGTATTTTGGCCCATTTTCAAGACTGCACGTAGTGTAAAAATAAATGTAAGGTAAAAAATGTAGTCACAACCAAATCATTCCAACAACGACAGACATGTTTCGATCTTATTAGATCTCCTCAGTGGCGTATATTTGAAATGATTTGATTGTGACAAGAATTTGCTTCCCTTGTATAAGATTTCTTACTGGTTGGATTATCGTAATCCATTACCAATAATTCGCGCGATATCTTATAATGTGAAGTGACGCGGTCTGTAATGGGGCGCGCGCGCTTACATTTATCTTTAAACAACGTGCAATAAAAAGCGATAAAAAACCAAAAAGAAAAGAAAGAAAAAGGAAAAAAGAGTGAAGAAAGAGAAGAAAAACAAGAAGAAACTAAAAATAAAAACAGAAATTAAAGGAAATAAAGAGAAAATAAAAAATTAAATATAAGTGCCTTGATAATCGTAGCATATTCGCCTCTTGCCATTGAATATACGAAAAATATAGTTGACCTTGTAAATTAATGAATAAACGAATCTCGTTGAGGTCCTAGGTCTTAATTGAAAAATATTAAATTTTCCCGACGATTTGGGCCGTATTTTGGCCCATTTTCAAGACTGCACGTAGTGTAAAAATAAATGTAAGGTAAAAAATGTAGTCACAACCAAATCATTCCAACAACGACAGACATGTTTCGATCTTATTAGATCTCCTCAGTGGCGTATATTTGAAATGATTTGATTGTGACAACAATTACAGGCCGCGTCACTTCACATTATAAGATATCGCGCGAATTATTGGTAATGGATTACGATAATCCAACCAGTAAGAAATCTTATATAAGGGAAGCAAATTCTTGTCACAATCAAATCATTTCAAATATACGCCACTGAGGAGATCTAATAAGATCGAAACATGTCTGTCGTTGTTGGAATGATTTGGTTGTGACTACATTTTTTACCTTACATTTATTTTTACACTACGTGCAGTCTTGAAAATGGGCCAAAATACGGCCCAAATCGTCGGGAAAATTTAATATTTTTCAATTAAGACCTAGGACCTCAACGAGATTCGTTTATTCATTAATTTACAAGGTCAACTATATTTTTCGTATATTATAAGAGGTATTTAAAAAGTGAATCTAATGAGATCTTGATTTGTTCAAACTCAAGCGAGCAAGTAGTCTAACTAAAAATTAATAAGGTCAATAAAAATAATAAAATTTAATTTCATGATACTTTTTATAGACCAGTGCAGAAGCCTTTGAAAATGATAAAAAGTGAACAAAAATAGCAGTAGGATGAAACCCATTGGAAAAGGAAGAGAATATAACAAAAATGAAAGGAAAATAGTTTTTTTCGTTTCTTTGCATTTTTGAGAATATTTACCATAGTAATGTATATTTTTTTTACACCATCGAAAAGTAGAGATTTCAACGAACAAAAAGCCCACCGAGTTTTTTAAAAAAGCAGATATTTTGACGCGAGATTTTTCGATAAATAAATCTCGACGATAAAATAAGGTGAAAAAATAAATATTTTAAATCAAAAAAATTACAGTGTGTTTGGGACATAAAAAGGTAAGTTTGCACCAAATTTCGTGAAAAAAATTTTTTTTTTGTAAAAGATAAAAATTAAAAACCAAAAACTTGGTTATTTGAATTTTTCACATAAATTTTGAGGTTATGTGAAAACAAGGTGGAACTCGCTTTAGCGGCAGTTCTTAGGCTTCTATACAGCTACCTTTCTGGTGTGGAAAGTTGTTATTATCTGGTTATTTTTGGTCGCCATATAATGTAACATCACATAATCAGATAATCTGCACTAATTATTTATTATTTTATTTTAACAACAGCAGTGGCTTGATGTGGATAGTGAAGTTAAGTTGTAAATAAAAGAGAAGGAAGAGGATGGATCCACCTCAAAAAATGGACCGGAAATTACGCGAATTTCGAAAGCGAAAGCAAATTGCCAACATGACCCCTTCGCAAATATTACATCGTTCACGTAGTCATGCAATTCGCCGACAAAATCCACGAAGTAAAAACGCAGCTGTTCTTGAAGTAGGTAACGTTGTAGAACCAAATGTCGACGTTCATAACGGTAGTTTTACACTACCAGAAAAGTACACTACCACAACTACCAGAAAAGTAGTTGTATTTTATTTTACTTTGATGTGAAAAAATAATTTTTTAATGATGTGGTTAGTGAAGTTAAGTTGTAAATAAAAGAGAAAGGAGAGGATTGGTCCACCTCAAAAAAGGACCAAACATTACAGAGAAGTAAAGTTTCGAATAGAATGGAAAAGTTTGATTGTTATTACTTATATAGTAAATGATAATTACCAACCGCAAAAAATTTAATTGGTGCAGATTATCTGATTATGTGATGTTACATTATATGGCGATCAAAACTAACCAGATAATAACAACTTTCCACACCAGAAAGGTAGCTGTATAGAAGCCTAAGAACTGCCGCTAAAGCGAGTTCCACCTTGTTTATATCTGTGGTAATTCTGATAATCTGAATTTTTAATACCTACCAAGCTAAAAAATATTCTAGTATAGTATAAGTAAAATTTAGTGACAATAAGAGATTTCGATTATCAGATTAGTATCTTTATTATCGGATAAAAAATTATTTTTTCACATAAAAGCAAAAGAATAGCATTTTAAGTTCAAATATAAATCTCAGAATATTTCATTTCTTAAATCTGTTGTATAGAAGCCTAGGAACCGCTGCTAAAGCAAGTTCCAACTTGTTTCTTTTTCTGTTCGGCAGCAATCAGTTTCTCCACTCTTTTTCTGTTTCTTATACGTTTTGCCGCCACTTTTTTTTTCGCAATATTTAAATCAATTTTACGCATTCCATTGCTGCTAAACTCACGAAGTGCCTCCTTTAACGAATTAATAGTAGCTCGTTTGAATTCTTCTCTGACTTCAAAATCTTCGTATTTTCCGAACGATAAGTCCCTCTTTAGCGCCTGTTCCACATCCTTTATTAATTCACCTGAAAACATTTTTCGTTGACGTTCAACACTTATTATTTCGTTATAATGTAATTCTGCTTATATAGTAATTTTGAGTAGGATAATCGGATTAACTTATCCGATGATACGTTGATCCGATGATGCGTTGATACGATGATACGTTGATACGATGATACGTTCATCCGATGATACGTTCATCCGATGATACGTTGATCCGATGATACGTTGATGTTCGGTTTGCTTCGGGTATTTCCGTGGGACAGACAGAAGGACTTGGCCTTTTATAATAAGAGATTTGGTATGCATTGAAAAAAACAGATCAACATATCAACGGATCAACGTATTTAAATTTCCTATATAGGTAAAAAATTATGTAAATAAAATACGTATAACTTATATTTGGTCTGCATTGAAAAAACATGCGGACGGACACGAAGCCAGACCATAAGGCTTCTTTCTATACCTTGTATAGAAGCCTAAAAGTAGCGCACTGGCTACCCAGTTCATAGACCTCTATACACAGAGTATTTCCAATACGATTTGAAACGCTCTGTATGATTTTGAATTATGCGGACGGACAGACAGACAGACGGACACGGAGCCAGATCATAAGGCTTCTTGCTATACTTTGTATAGAAGCCTAAAAGGGAGGAAAAATTGGCTGCTGCCTATATGAAGAAGAAACAGAAAGAAGAACAGGAATTGGCAATATCGCTGCGTGCTTTCGAAAATTCCTTATTAGAAGACGAATAATAGTTCATATTACAATATCTTAATATATAAAATGCCAGCTCTCTCCTGCGGCGTGTCAAAACCTAATCTCATTGGTCCAAATTTGATACCAACATATATAAGCACTAATCGAAGTTATGGAAGGGGAAGGATCTGAACGGAACGAAAAGAAGAAACAAAAATCGAGGAGATAGAAAATAACGGTTATTAATGATTAACTTAAATCCGGATTAACGGATTAACGTTAATCCGTTAATATTTAATAAAAATACTATATAATCCAAATGATTTATTATGACTTAAATGTGTTGAACGTGAACTAAAAATGTCTTTACAAAAAATGGCTTTGCGAGAATTAAATAAGGTTGTGGAAGGGGCGCTAAACAGGGCTTTATCGTTCGCTAAATATGAAGATTTAACATGGAACCTGTTTTTCGGTACCAAACCATTTATCATAGTATTCCTCGAGATTTAGGGGTGCCACGGGAGTGGCGCCTATCTCGTTTCTTCTTCTTTTTACCGTTTTCCGAAGTGCTGCGTAGTTGTGTAACCGTGTATTACACGTAGTTGTGTTACACGGGGGATAATCCCTTAATTTTTGTGTTGGTAATAAAATATTTACTATATAAGCAAATTTGCTTTTTGCGATCGGTTTCGGATTTAAATTTTTGGTAATGAAAATTTTGTTATTGAAAATTCATTATTGTGAATGGGAAGATGTTATTCGATAATCTACTCTATTCAAATTATAAACTATAAATTTGAATTATACATGTGGTGCCAATTTTTGGTATCGATTTTTGGTGTCGGTTTTTGCTGTCGGTTTTTGGTGTCGGTTTTTTGGTGTCGATTTTTGCGAGGTAACGACCGTGAAAACATGTTCCATGTTAAAAAACTCAATGGATCAATAGATCAACGGATCAAATAAAGAGATCAACAATATATAGGTAAACCACTCAGTTATGTATATTTCAGCAACCTTCTTCACATATCTACTCATTTTCAGAGTGTTTCCCAACACAATTTGGAGCGCACTGGCTACCCAGTTCTTAGACCTCTATACACACAGAGTATTTCCAACACGATTTGAAACGCTCTGTATGATTTTGAATTATGCGGACGGACAGACAGACGGACAGACGGACGGACGGACAGACACGGAGCCAGATAATAAGGCTTCTTGCTATACTTTGTATAGAAGCCTAAAAGTGTAAATACAAAAGTTGTAGATCTTTTTATTACCTACAACTTTGCCATTTAACTTTTTTCCATAGGACTTGTGGTTTTGCCGGAAATCGAGAAAAACAGTTTTCTACCCTTAAAACTCACCCCCTTCCACTTCCCGACCTCAGATCGCCCGTAAATTATTTTTCCTTTCATTTTTGTTATATTCTCTTCCTTTTCCAATGGGTTTCATCCTACTGCTATTTTTTTCGGTTTCAAAAATTATCGGCACTGGTCTATTATATTTACTACACAAATAAAAATATCAGAAAATAGTTAACCCTTTCACCGATTTTACCAAAATTTGGGGGTCCAAAATATTTATGCTTAAAGGCATTCAAAATGTTGGGTCAAGGGGTTATTTTATTCTTAAATTTTGGTAAGTTTATGGATTTATTTGGAATCAAGAAAAATAAATTTATGATTTCGAAATTTTAATAATAAAAAAATTAATCATTTGAAAATTTTTAAAAGGGAAAATAAATTGATAAATCTTTAATTACGAGGACCATTGTGATATTCTTCGAAGAAAATTATATCATATATAAAAATTTATGTGATTGTTATTGACAAATTTTTTGCATTTGTTTCTTAATTTGTTTCCCACAAATTTGTGGCGTTCTGAAAATATTTTCTTCATTTTTTACCCACAAATTTGTGGGTTTCTGAAAATATTTTCTTCATATTTTACCCACAAATTTGTGGGTTTCTGAAAATAGTTTCTTCTTTTTTTACTCACAAATTTGTGGGTAAACCGGTGAAAGGGTTAATTGCTGTCGAATGCTTGAAACTTAGTTTGTTTTATTCAATAATTTTTATAAGTTAAGAATTCATAAGCAAATGCAGTTTGCTATCTACACTTAGAAGATTCTGGGTTGGAAGATTCAAAATTATAGCTGATAAGAAGTAATCATATCATTTATCAGCAGTAATCTAGTTAGTCTCATTAGGTCAACCTGCCTTGTGATAAGATGTTAACTTTCCAATCTGCAAATTGCCAAAAAATTGCCGACCACGTAGAGTTTATGCCAATGGGAGCCAGTTTAATACGATTGCAGAGTTGAAGCAGTGCATTCAGGAAGTTTGGGGGCAAGTTTCACCATTCTGGAGCTACCAAATCTCATAAAATAAATGCCTAATCGTTTGTTAGAGGTCACTAGAAATAACGGAGGCGAAACTGCATATTAATTTTATATTTTTTTCTTCTTTTATTTAGAGTGAAATTAGTGCAAGTGCTTTTATAAATATTTCCATTTAAATTAAGATTTAATTAATGGCTCAATTTTTACCATGTTCGTATATTATGTCAAAACAGTTCATTTTTATGTAGTATAATTTACTTTAATCTGTGTATTGAATTGTAATATAAAGAAAATTATCGAAATATAATAACAAATTTTTGAATATAGCCCTATTATAGGTTGCCTTTATAAATATTTCCTCAGCCACTGTATTAACAGGTGAATTATTATTATTAATTTATATATTATTTATATTACCTCTTCCAAAATAATATTCCCAAATGCAATTTAAGCTTCAGATTAGGGAATAGGACTTTTCGGCGCAGCCGTTTTGACGCCAACCCTGTTCGGCGCAATCCCTTTCGGCGCGAAGCCCTTTCGGTGCGAAGCCTTTCGGCGACATCTGTTTCGGCGCCGGTTTATTCGGCGCGACGCTCATTCGGCGCGAGGATCATTCGGCGTGAGGCTTATTCGGTGTGAGGTTTCTTCAGAGCAGATTTGGTGCTAGATCTGTTATTGATATTAATAAATCTCCGCGTAAAGTTAAATCTTCCGCAAAGAGGTGGATCTTCCGGGAAGAGGTGGATCTGTAAAGTTAAATCTTCCGCAAAGAGGTGGATCTTGCACGAAGAGGTGGATCTGCCGTTAGGTTAGTGTTAGTTTTTGATATTTCTTTAGAAAACGAATTAAAAACATTTAAATCTTCACGTAAAGTTAAATCTTCACGTAAAGTTAAATCTTCCGCAAAGAGGTGGATCTTCCGCGAAGAGGGGGGTCTGCCGTTAGGTTAGTGTTAGTTTTTGATATTTCTTTAGAAAACCAATTAAAAACAATTTAATCTTCACGTAAAGTTAAATCTTCCGCAAAGAGGTGGATCTTCCGCGAAGAGGTGGATCTGCCGTTAAGTTAGTGTTAGTTTTTGATATTTCTTTAGAAAACCAATTAAAAACAATTTAATCTTCACGTAAAGTTAAATCTTCCGCAAAGAGGTGGATCTTCCGCGAAGAGGGGGGTCTGCCGTTAGGTTAGTGTTAGTTTTTGATATTTCTTTAGAAAACCAATTAAAAACAATTTAATCTTCACGTAAAGTTAAATCTTCCGCAAAGAGGTGGATCTTCCGCGAAGAGGTGGATCTGCCGTTAAGTTAGTGTTAGTTTTTGATATTTCTTTAGAAAACCAATTAAAAACAATTTAATCTTCACGTAAAGTTAAATCTTTCGCAAAGAGGTGGATCTTCCGCGAAGAGGTGGATCTGCCGTTAGGTTAGTGTTAGTTTTTGATATTTCTTTAGAAAACTAATTAAAAACAAATAAATCTTCACGTAAAGTTAAATCTTCCGCAAAGAGGTGGATCTTCCGCGAAGAGGTGGATCTGCCGTTAGGTTAGTGTTAGTTTTTGATATTTCTTTAGAAAACCAATTAAAAGCAATTTAATCTTCACGTAAAGTTAAATCTTCCGCAATGAGGTGAATCTTTCGCGAAGAGGTGGATCTGCCGTTAGGTTAGTGTTAGTTTTTGATATTTCTTTATAAAACCAATTAAAAACAATTTAATCTTCACGTAAAGTTAAATCTTCCGCAAATAGGTGGATCTTCCGCGAAGTGGTGGATCTGCAGTTAGGTTAGTATTAGTTTTTGAACGTGAAGATTTCGCAGAGGAACAAAGTAAAAATATTCGGAATGGAATGGATAAATAAGCTTTTCGCCAAAAATATTTGCATCGAAATGACTTAGGCCTTTGCGCCGAAACGGCTTAGCGCCGGAACGGCTTGCGCCGAAAGTGGTATGGCGCCGAAAAAGACGTGCGCCGAATAGTCATGCGCCGAATCGGACTCGCGCCGAATCGGTTCCGCGCCAAAAAAACTTGCGTCGAATCGCTCGCACCGAATAAGTCGCGCCGAAAAAGTCGCGTCAAATTGGCTGCGCCGAATAGTACCTAATCCTATTGGTATGACTTGCTGCAAAGATTTACTGTTTATAAAGTATTGTTAAATTGTCCAATAAAATTAATATTGCATTGAAATAATAGTATTATTTGTTTTATTTGTGAGTTTTTGTAATATAGGAACAATCAAAAACAGTTTGGGACGATAATTTTGGAACATGGGTAGTGTTAATTTTCAAGTAATTCATCTGAAGTTTTGGATATTCTTAAACATTTATTAATTATATCTATAAATTTAACTCTTCTTCTTCTTATTCTAGGACTACGTCCTGTACTTTCCTTAACTAAACTAACCGGATGTAGTCCGGAC
Source organism: Podabrus alpinus (assembly GCA_932274525.1). Lineage (NCBI taxonomy): Eukaryota > Metazoa > Arthropoda > Insecta > Coleoptera > Cantharidae > Podabrus > Podabrus alpinus. Next base: position 56,026,572 of record OW026457.1, on the reverse strand, counting down.
GGTAAGGAACAAATTTACTATAGAACCTTGCACTTTGTGATAGAAGCATGAAATTCGGTACAAGTGTAGATGCAAACCTTCTTTACAAAACAAGATGTGACGCCACGCCGACCCCCCCCTCCAACCCCTAGACGCAAAAACACCCCCCAAATTTTAGTTTATCCTATTTATTTCGTAAACCGTTCATCATACGATAAAAATGCATCAGAGCAAATAAATTTCTAATTAAATTTTAAACAAAAAAGGTTCTTAAGATATTTTTGATACGACTTACAGTTTCCATAGAATCATCACGTAAATTTAGGTCAAATATGGCGCGCACTGCAGAACTCTCGGAGTTCCTTCAAATTCCCCATGTTGCGCCACTCGCACACAAAAATTACTGAAATAGAAAATTAAGAACGAACAATTATCTATCTGTAGTGTTCATTGCTTGTTTGTCAAAATGTATTTTTCAAAAGTTTTTAAGCACTATTGTATAAAAAAGAACAAAATTACTAGAGAACTTTGAACTTTATAATAGAAGCATAAAATTTGGCACAAATGTAGATGCGAACCTCCTTTACAAAACAAGATGTGCCGCCACGCCGGTCGCCGCCCCCTTCAACCCCGAGACGCAAAAACACCCCCAAATTAATTTATCCTGTTTATTTCTTAAACGGTTCGTAATACGATAAAAATACATCAGAGCAAATAAATTAATAATTAAATTTTAAACAAAAAAGGTCCTCAGGATTTTTTCATACCAGTTACAGTTTTCATAGAATCATCATGTAAATGAAAGTCAAATATGGCGCGCACTGCAGAATTCGCCAATTTTTCCTAAATTTCGTATTTTGCCACTTTTAATATAAAGAATTACCGAAATATAAATAAGAAAGGACAATTATTTATCTGCAATGTTAATTGCTTTTTCGTCAAAATGTATTTTATATCCAAATTTAATTACTGAAATTCTACCGATAAGTCGGAAATATAATATTCCTTATTTTATGCGACATTACAGCGGTTGTCTATTGCTTACAATGCAGCCGGCTTCACATCGCATCGACTTTTTCTTAATGTGTAACTCATTTCGTCATCTGTGCCCTTTGCATACACATAGTAAATTATAGTGAATGTGATAAATTAATTAATATTGAACATGACCAACTGATGAGTAAATAATGTTTTAAGCGGTGATGGTCTTCTAGTGAGTAAGGCGTGTTCATTTTACTAAGTGGACAACTTGAATTACCTGTAATAATTACAATTATCAGCCGATATTTGATCTAATAGGCATTCTGTATAAAAGAAATGTTTTTTTAACACGCATCACCTTCAGTTATTAGTTTTGTCAAATATATAACGCCATGGAGCGCATTTAAATTGATACCCGGAAAGTTATCTTGCAAAAGTTGTGTTCAGAAAAATTATCCCTAAGAAAACTTGCGAAAATTGTTAAATGCTTAAAATTGGCGATTTTAATAAGCGATCCAAATTATTGAAAAACTTGAGGAGTATAATACATTTGATGATTTTCCTAAATCTCATCATGGACAAGGGTCTATAAATGATGAAGCTGAAGAAAACGTTTTGAAGCTGTTCCGTTTTGAAATCGTTTTGAAATCCAAAAAGTTCTTCTCTGTACGAAAAATTATCAAAAACGTGACAGTTATGGTCAATTCATGCTTGACGTAATTTAATTTATTTCTATTTAATTCTATTTAATTTTGCGCTAAGAAATTGGCCCGGTTCATGGTAGTCATTTAAGAATTCTACTTGTTGCAAAAAGTGTCATGGCCGCCTAACATCAGCTGTTCACAACAACTTGAATTAAACAAAATTTCGAATTGCCTTATCGTTTCGATCAATACTGTATCATTCATTGCAAATACCAAACAAGTTAACTACTTCACAATATATCAATTTATAATTTTAATTCAACTTCTTAGGATAGATAGGTTATATTTTTTATTTTTGAATATCACGCTATCACGCTCATGCGCAGATACAATCATTTAAGAAGTTGACCAATATTTCCTTGCGTTAAATTAAATTACGGCGCCTTAAATGTAGCACGAACGCCTATAGGTGGTTACGTACATTTAACTTTCTTAAATTAAATTACGTTAAAATAAATTACGTTAAATATTTTCCCTGAACTCACCATTAATGTTGGTACGATGCAAAATATTAAAAAATACACAATATTAATACTTATAAAACACTAAAACTATCTAAAAAGCCTGCGAAACAATGGCAAAGTTGAAAAAAATTGCCCAGAAAGTGCTGAACTCCGTCCTATTGAGAGATACTGCGCTTTAATTAAAAGATATTATGCAAAAAAGAATGCCCGGGAAGCTGTAACTCGGAAAAAATTTAAAAAATGTGGATCGGAGCAAGTCGGAAAATTTGTGTTTTAAGTATAAGATGAAGGATAAAAACCATCTCCCATAGTATAACTTTAACTAAATACTTATAATCGGCATTAATATTAACAATTTACTGACGATAATTAGGTAACGATTTATTCAAATGTTGTGTCTTATTATACAATAGTGCTTAAAAACTTATGAAAAATACATTTTGACGAAAAAGCAATTAACATTACAGATAGATAATTGTCCTTTCTTAATTCTATTTCAGTAATTCTTTATATTAAAAGTGGCGAAACACGACATATTTGGGAAAAATTGGCGAGTTCTGCAGTGCGCACCATATTTGACTTTCATTTACATGATGATTCTATGAAAACTGTAACTCGTATGAAAAAATCCTAAAGATCCTTTTTGTTTAAAATTCAATTATGAATTTATTTGCTCTGATGTATTTTTATCATATTATGAACCATTTAAGAAATAAACAGGATAAACTAATTTGGGGGTGTTTTTGCGTGTAGGGGTTGAAGGGGGCGGCGACCGGCGTGGCGTCACATCTTGTTTTGTAAGGGAGGTTCGCATTTACACTTGTGCCAAATTTTATGCTTCTATTATAACGTGCAAGGTTCTCTAGTAATTTTGTTCTTTACGGGTCCGGCTTATTTTTATACAATAGTGCTTAAAAACTTTTGAAAAATACATTTTGACGAACAAGCAATTAACACTATAGATAGATAATTGTCCGTTCTTAATTTTCTATTTCAGAAATTTTTGTGTACGAGTGGCGCAACATGGGGAATTTTGAGAAAATCCGCGAGTTCTGCAGCGTGCGCCATATTTGACCTAAATTTATGTGACGATTCTATGGAAACCGTAAGTCGTATCAAAAATATCCTAAGAACCTTTTTTATTTAAAATTTAATTAGAAATTTATTTGCTCTGATGTATTTTTATCGTATGATGAACGGTTTACGAAATAAATAGGATAAACTAAAATTTGGGGGGTGTTTTTGCGTCTAGGGGTTGAAGGGGGCGGGGGTCGGCATGGCGTCACATCTTGTTTTGTAAAGGAGGTTTGCATCTACACTTGTACCAAATTTCATACTCCTATCACAAAGTGCAAGATTGTGTTCCATAACGTCCGGACTAATGAGATCTAATAAGATCGAAATAATCGTTATAAAAGTATCGTTTTTCAATTTTCATTAATTTCAAAAATTGGCCTATAGGGCACTTGAGAGGAAAATGGTGAGTTTACCAGTGATTTTTGATCAAAAAGATATCAAAATACCCCCCCCAGCAGAAAAGTAAAGTAGTATCATAACATATTTGCAGTGGAGGATTGTGACTTTTTTCAATGGTAGGTCACAAAAGTTAAAGAGACAGGAAAAACATATATTTACTTAAAATTATTTTTTTATAGTTTTCAATTTTGGATAGGATAGCGCGTACCAGTGCGTCCTTGTGGGGGGGGGGCGAAATTATTAGGTATTTGTGTTGACTCAGGATTCCTGGGGTGGTAAAAGCCGTATCATCATAATTATCGACTTATATAATAACCTAAATGTATCTGTGTGTATCTGTCTGTCTGTTACATTAAATGGAGTCGATGATCCGTTCCCTCAGTGCGGCCGCACAACCTGGACAATCACAAATCAGTGCAGCCTTAGACACTACGTCTTACCTATCTATTTGTTCATAACGCATCCTTATAAGAAGAAAATTGGGCACATTTTGATCAAAAATATCCAAAATCGGTTTTCTGCGTTTTTTCGAAGAATTTCGTTAGGTAATTGTTCGTACTTAAACATACTAAAAAACGTCCTCTCGGAACCCTGAGCTTCTTACCGAATTCTTCGTCTGAAGTTGAAATTGTTTATGAAGGAGAGAAAATTATGTTTTTCGGCAAAATATTTTTAAACAAATTTCTATTTCAGCTATGTATATTTATTGTTATCATATAACTCATTAAAAAAATTAAAAACATTTAAAATATTTTAACAACATCCTCGAAATCATGAACAGAAGAGTTTCCTAAAAATGGTCAGGGGGTTCTGATTCTTGGATATGTTTTAAGGTTTGGGGTCCTACTAAAAACTCTGAGTTGGCGACCTCGGTGACCGCCCGGAAGTGCCGCCATTTAAAAAAAAATGGCGAAAACAAAATGTTTCTTCGCAATATTTCCTTACCAGTTGACTTTAGGACGAAAATGACTGCTATAAATCTTATGGAGAACAAAATTTACTACAACTTTTATCTAAGATATTTTTCTCTAAGTCTAATAGTTGCTGAGCGCCAGCACTGTTGAATAGAGCATATTTTAGAAAATTTCAAAAACACTCGATTTTGCTCTGAATTTTTTTATAATTTTTGGTTACTTTGTATTGATTTGAATTTTTGATTTTGGATCTTTTTTTCGCAATTTTCTTACACTATTTATGTTTTAAAAAAGTTACAGTGCGATTCGTAGGCCTCACAACCAGAACAATTCTGCATGAGTAAAAAAGTAATGAATGATAAAATAATTCCTATCAAAATAATTAAAACGATACTAATATGAATATTATGCAAATTTTATGTTTATTTTTTTAATAACCAAGTTAAGTGACCATAATGTTTAAAAATCCAAAAAAAAAATTCTAAAATTACGAATAAAATAAATATACGAGTGGCTGACGAGTTAACAGTTGTATAAAGCTCAAGTCAGAGTTAAATTTCGAATTAGCCAATCATATTGGCTAAAGATTGCGTTAACAAAGCCCAGTCGTTGAGGATTTTTTGTGTAGATAAACGTGAACATAAAAGCAGCCGATGAATGAAGGAGCAAAATAATAATAATATAATACAGAAATTAAACATTCATTTAATTAATGTTAAAGAGGAGGGCAGAGTGGAAATGATATCTTTATACCTACCCACGAGGTACTTTATGAAGAATTATCGCTTGGAAAGAAACTTTTTAATAACTTGATTGATACAATGGTGACACGCTTTCGTGTGAGGCGACATAAATTTAATACCATAAAAGAGCTTCATAATTTTTGGAATTAAAGAAACATTTCTGTCAATAATTTTATTGTTTCACTACATTGTACAAATTTTGGTTTTAAGGTGGTTTTAAGGAGCTCCGTGTCGATTTTTATGCTATATTGTGCATGTCACTTGAATACTTGGATATCCTCCAATTTATTAATTTTAATAACACATGTTTGCGTATTTTTCATTTATTTGTATGTAGGCACTTTTATTACAGATATTGTTTATGCTCTACTATTTTCTTAAAGCACCGTATCCGATCAACCAATGTTGACTATCAACTTGATCCGCAGCCAAGATGACTGACCATGGAAAGATATTTAATAATAATTTTTTTAAATTTATTTACCCAGAAAATTTACAATCTGTTTATGCAACAATAAGTAAATGTTTTGTCAGTTTCCAAAAAAGATAACATATTTAGATATAAACCCATTGGCTTATACCTGTACAACTTTAATTCAATTTAGTGTGAATTATTTATGAAACGGGGAATAACAATAAACTTAAATCATATTTAAGCAAATTAGTTCGTAAATCTTCTCGTTAGATCTCGTGACTTAAACCTCTTCAGCCGGTACTTGTTAGGCTGATTATTTAGCAAATTCGCTGTCAATTGGTTTGGATGTACACTAATCCTGTCGCTATACTTAATACTATAAGCACCGATTTCTTCTTTCACCAATGGGATGGCAAGGTCGTTTCGAATGACTTCATTTGGGACAAACCAGGGAGCATTCACGATTTTTCGTAACACTTTTGCCTGAAATCTCTCCAGTATCTCCAGGTTTGAGCTGGATGCTGAACCCCATAATTGTATTCCATAGGCCCAGACAGGCTTTAGGATAGCTTTGTAAATGAGCACTTTATTTTCTAGTGAGAGTTTGGATTCTGCACCCAAAAGCCAGTACATTTTCTGAAACCGTAGGTTTAGTTGTTTTCTTTTGGTCCAAATGTGAGTCTTCCATGTCAGACGACGATCGAGGTGCATACCTAAATATTTTACGGTGTCGTTTTGTGGAATTTGCTTGCCATTCAGGACCACCGGGGGACATGTTTCATTGCGTAGTGTAAATGTTACGTGTGTCGATTTTGTTTCATTTGCTTGCATTTTCCACTTTTTCAGCCACTTTTCCAAACTGTTCAGGTTTATTTGTAGGAGTTCCGAGGCAGTCCTTGGATTGCTGTGAGATGCCATGTAAGCCGTGTCATCTGCAAAAGTTGCCGTAACATTTTGTTCCATTGTTGGTAGATCCGATGTATAGAGGAGATACAACATTGGCCCCAGAACACTACCCTGCGGTACTCCAGCCTCAATTGGGTATATACCCGTAGATTCTTCACGAAATCTGATAAGAAAATGTCTGTTACTAAGATAAGATTTAATTACTTGATATATGTCATGTGGGAGCATCTTTTTGATTTTGTACAACAGGCCCATGTGCCATACTTTGTCAAATGCTTGCGATATATCTATGAATACTGCCGAACAATATCTTTTTTCTTCAAAAACGTTGTGGATTTTTTTAACTATTCGATGAACCTGCTCTATAGTTGAGTGTTGTTCTCTAAATCCAAATTGATGGTCAGGTATAAGTTTTTTTGTTTGCAGCATTGTTTTTAGACGTTTCATTATTGCTTTCTCAAAAACCTTTGATATTACAGGGAGTAGGCTTATGGGTCTGTAAGATGTTACTTCTTCTGGGTTCTTTCCCGGCTTAGGTATCAAAATAATTTCTGCCACCTTCCATTGGAGCGGAAAGTAGCCAAGTCTTAATACAGCATTGAACAGCATCGTAATAAGTTTGATTGTGTCCATAGGTAGTTCTTGTAATATTTTACCAGTTATTAAATCGTAACCTGGTGATTTTTTGTAATTAAGTTCTTTCATAATAATGTTATGTACTTCTCTGGTTTTGAATTTTTTCATTGGGAAATCCATTTGGTGCGGTGCTTCAAGAAATTCACCGATTTTGTTGTCATCGTCGTTGTTCGCTTCGGAAGGAAATGGTTTGAAGACATTTTCTAAGTGTTCGGCAAAAGTTCTTGCTTTTTCTACGTCAGTTTTGGCCCATTTATCATTTTCAAGTTTAATTGGGGGAAAGTGAGTTTGAGGCTGATTTATTTTTCTTGTTGCTTTCCATAGCGAATATTCCGTGGCTTCGGTTGCAGTTAAATTCTATAAATATTTTTGAATGGCTACATTTTTTTCATCTTTTATTAAATTTTTTAGATGTTTTATTGCGTTATTTAACTTAGCCTTGTCATGAGGTGATCTTGTTGTTTGCCAAATCCTTCAAAGTTTACGTTTTTCTGCGATTTTAGTTTTAACATCTGTTGAGAAGGTCTGGTTTGTTCTTAAGATATCCCATTTCGGTGTGGCCTCCCATGCAGCTGCCTGTATAGTTATATTGAGTTTATCAAGTGCCGATTCAAGTTGCAATATTGCAACTGCTTCGATAGTTCAAGAAATTTCTGAATTCATTCCAGTTTGTTTTTCTATTATGGAGTGATGGAGTTTTTGTTTTTCTAAAATTTGTGAGTTGAGGGTAACTATTATGGGGGAGTGATCAGAAGACAAATCCAAACAAGACTCAGCCTTTATGTTGTCTGCAATTATTCCTTTCCTTACGCAGAAGTCGATTAAATCGGGAATTTTCCTTCGATCCGTAGGCCAATAGGTAGGTTCTCCAGTTGATATGGTTTGAAGATTTCCTTTTTGCAAAGCTAAATATAGTTGCCTACCCTTTGGATTGGGGTTGCAGGATCTTGAGCCCCACCAGGGATGCTTAGCATTATAGTCACCTCCGGCTATAAATCTACTTCCAAGTGTTTTAAAAAATTGAGTAAACTGTTCTTCTCTAATTGCATACTTTGGTGGACAGTAAATAGCTGAGAGCGTAATTGTTCCAATCCAGTCTTCCACACTAATACTGGTTGCTTGCATATATTCTTGTCTGAATGAGTGGTGATGCTCATTATGTTTAATCGATGACTTGATTATGATTGCAGCACCCCCATAAGCGGTACCATCTGGACGCTGAGTACTATATACGGTATAATTTAATAATAATAATAATCTTTATTTCAGATCAAAATTTACATCACTATGGCAACATAAAAAATGAAAGGAAACTGTGTCAATACAAAAAAAAATATTTACTACAAAATACCTTGCATCCAGTAGTTACAGCTACTTGCATTTTAAAAATTCACAAGCATAAATTCATAAAAACATAAAAGAAAATTACAAATTGATAGGCTCTGATAGCATCAAATTTTTCTTTCAAAATATTCTTTTAAATTGTAAGGTTCTATTTAGATCCAGAAGAAACGCATTAACCTTCTTATTAAAGGAACTCTTTTTGTCGATTTTCTTCAGCTCACTGGGTAACGCATTGAAAATTTTAATGCACATGTACCACGGGTTTTTCTCGGTTAAGCTAAGCCTATGAATCGGATAATAAATGTCTACAGTTTTTTCATTATACCCCAAGTTTTTTCCTTTATCAATAAATTTTTCTTCATTTTTAAACAAGAACATCAAGCACTCGTACAAATAAACCGCAACGAAAGTCAGTAAATTATTAGCCCTAAAAATGCTTCTACAAGATTCCATGAATTTCATATTAAAAACAATTCTTGTCACTCGTTTTTGAAGAACAAAAATTCTTTCGCCCTGTGAGCTGTTTCCCCAGAAAATAATCCCGTATCTCATTATGCTTTTAAAGTTTGCATAATATAGAATTTTCAGCACCTTGGTGTCTAAATATTCCCCTAAATAGGGTGGTTTCCCGTTGCATTCCTCATAGTTCATAGATCAATTCTGGACTTTAGATCACAGCGGTGTATCCGGCGCCAACAGGAATAGAACCACGGTTTTCCGCTCACTGGGCCTCTCAGTATATTTCATGCCACACTGATGGTATTTAGTAATAACTTTGAAATGCCATAGCCCTGATCGCATAACATTATGAAATTTTTTAATTTTCTTGAATTTAATAATTTTTCTAAATTTGATATAACTAAACCTAATTTTTCAATTATTATTTTATATAACAAAAATTAAATTTTCTAAATAATTTGAAAATGTAAATATTATGAAACACGATTTTCTGTGTTGTTTTTATAAAACGCTAGTAATAAATTTTGTTAACATTTTCGAAGCTTGTAAAGCATTTTTAACATTGCTTCATGTAATAAATAACCAATGCGAAATTTATTTTTAGTTTAATTTATTCGGCTGTTAATATTATATTTATTCAACACAGGAAACAAGTTAAAAACAAAATATTAATCGATTAAACTAAGCTAGAAGGTCAGGCGACCTATCGGCCGCCCTGACGTTTTAGTGCTTGAATGATTTGGAAACTTCTTTTATCATGAGATGATTTATCTAGCCAAACTTTTTTATGTACATGATTTTTTAAATTCTCACTCTCTTGTGTACATTTACACTAAAAGTCCAAAAATTAGATATATTACTAAATTAGTATAAATATTGTTATTAAGACGGAGCGCAGCCTAGTCACCTTACTCAAAGCTTCTCCCACTTGGCGTAGAAGATTTTTGGTTCTTTAACATTATTGTCAAGTTTTCTGGAATTTTCCATTAAATTAAAAAAAAAACTGTAGATTTTCAGTTTTATAAAAGCAATATAGTTTATTGCCGTATAGATTTTGAGTACTTAATTAACATTAAAAATTTTTTCTCTCTGTTGGAAAGTGTTAGAAATATAGGGGAAAAATATTAATTGTACGCACCCTGGTGGCTGTAATATCAACTAAATATTTGACGTCACTAAAAGTAAAAATAAAACTTTTATTGTTTTCATATGGGTTTTATACGGTAGTGATTATTGTTTATCCTGCTGAAATAATATTAATATGTAAGTATAACAAATTTTTTAATATTATTTCACCAGGAAAATTCGAAACGACAGCAAAGAATTAAGGTTATAACCTTAATGTCACTCCATGTGACGTCACGTTTGTTGTTGCATGCAGCGCTCCATCGGCAATATTTATTCCCTATAATTCTATTTAACTGTCATCGACCACTGGTTTCAGTTACTTGACCTCAGACGTTGTTTTTGTTGAAAACTAAATTTGCTGATTAAGGTGAGTTTACTAAAGTTGCAAGTTTTTGAGGAAGTGCCACATATAAATTAATAAAATCTATAGTTGCGATTGTTTGCGAGTAGAAAATAAAACTGCGTTGCATACACTTCGGTTAATTTTAAAGAATATAAATTTTCACTTCTATTGACATTTCTTTTGATTTACCTCTTTCGATTTACCTGTTTTCAAAGTTTTTTTTTAATATAATGCGTTTTTCCTTTTTTCAGAAGTTTCAGTTGTCGGAAACTTTGTTTTGTGAGTGGGTATAATTGCAGCTTATATCTTTTAGATTATTAAAATTAATCAAAATATTTGTTTTCAAATATTATCTAAAAAAATTAATAAGTTCTATGGTTTTATGAAAAATATACCAATTTTCATAAATTGAGTTCGGGAGTTTAATCGAAACAGTATCCAAATTACCTATTGCTTTATTATGTGTAATTTGAAGCTTATCTAGATCTACCTTTCTTGATAATTAGTGACATGAAATTTCGCTGAAGCCCAAAAAAATCTGAAAATTGATCTGTAAAAAGGCATTGCTGAACAACATATTAAAACGGGAGTAGCACATAAAATGGCACCTGGAATTTGCAAATTTCCTATAAAGAATCAGAAAGCTGAATGTTTTTATAGTAGAAATAAAAAATAGAATTTGCGGCAAATTAATTTTTAACCCCAATAAACAGCTTTTAAAAGGGTAGTAGAATAGGGATCACCCGCTGGCTCATAGGCCACGCTCACTGTCGAACCTAGTATAAGCAGCACTTCACCGAATTCTATCGCAGTGCTTAAACCACGATGGAAGGAGTTGTTCGCATGTGTTTCGCATGTCAGATGGATAAAAAATCGGTTCTTTTTAGAATCAAAATAATTTACGAATTGGGTTTCTTGTTATTTTTGTGTGCATCTCACTGTTTGCGTTAAACTTGGAAGAAAAAAATCCTAGAATGCGGCAGATTTGACATAAATGGATCTAGATTTTTGGGGTACCCTTATTATTTTTGTGTCCATTTCACTTTTTGCTTTCAACTTGGAGAACAAATCCGAAAGTGCGACAGATTCGACATCCGTTAGATTCAAAATAAATGGATATAGTTTTTAAGGGTAAACTTGTCAAAATTAATTTAAAATGTAATGTACTACATGTAAAACGTACGATCAACTACTGAGGTGAAAATTTGTGTTAAGTGTATATCGGAGCACACGCACCGACAGGGTGGTGGACAGTGTGAAGCGTGACGTATGGTTGAACTCAGTAAAACACCCTAAATTTAATCAATTTCAAGGGTTGTTTTAGACTAGTAAATGTTAATATTCCGCAAATTTTATTTTTTAATTCTATTATATAAACCTTCAGCTTTCCGAATCTTAATAGGAAATTTTCAAATTCTGGGTACCATTTTACGTGCTCTTCCCTATTAAAACTCCCAAAACCTCAAACTCCGATTTCTGCCTTGGTAAATTTTCCGCACAAAACTTTTAGGTTTTAACTCAAAAAAACAATATTGTAAATCTAAAAGTTAGTTCAAATGTTTTTAAAGGCCAATAAAATGCATTACTGAACAACATATTAAAACTCCCAAGACTTCAACAGGTTTAATTGATTCTGTTTATAAGCCTTCTGCCCAAAGCTTTTAGGTTTCGATCCAGAAAAAAATATTGTAAATTTCAAAATTGACTCAAAGGTCCCTCTAAGGCATTATTAAATAACATACCAAACTTCCGAGATCTCAAAAGCTGACTTGATTGATTTTTGTCTTTGTAGATATTCCGAGTAAAACTTATAGGTTTTGACCTAGAAAAATTCAGAACATCTTCTTATAATATGTTATCGAATTAAAATAAACGACTTTTTTAAATACTAATAGTTTCATCAACTTTGTTTATCATAATTTCCTTTTTGGAAAATTTATAAAAACAGAAATCAACGAAGCTGCCGGTTAAGGTATTGAAAGTTTTAGTATATTGTTCAGTAATGCCTTAGGGCATTACACATCAACATCACTTCAACAACAACTACAACAATATCAGAAAAATTACAAATTGAAATGATACGGAGGAAACTTGGACAAAACTGAAAAACATCATCGAAACGACTGTCACAGAGCGCCTGGTTTTCTCTAGCGCCAAAACGGGGAGTGTCTGGGGCTCATTACCAGAAAGTCACGTACCAAATTGATAGTATGTTTTTTTGAGAACAGAATTCTACTTTGGGCGTAATCGATTGAACGGTGGTGGCAGTTGAATCAATAAATGTTCTTAGTAGATCGATAAGCGTCTAAGTGGAATTTTGTTCAATCAGCAGATTTGTTTATTTTAGGCTTCTATACAAAGTATAACAAAAAGCCTTATGATCTGGCTCCGTGTCCGTCCGTCTGTCCGTCTGTCTGTCCGCATAATTCAAAATCATACAGAGCGTTTCAAATCGTGTTGGAAATACTCTGTGTGTATAGAGGTCTAAGAACTGTGTAGCCAGTGCTCTACTTTTAGGCTTCTATACAAAGTATAACAAGAAGCCTTATTTAAGCTTCTATACAAGGTGTAGAAAGAAGCCTTATGGTCTGGCTTCGTGTCCGTCCGCATGTATCAGAGCCAATCATAACGTTGATCAACTAATACGTTGTTATATTGTAAATACTTCGTCTATATAGTATTGCGTTAATCTGTTAATCCGTTGTTTCGATTCGCTAATACAATTTATAAATACGCAAATGTTCGAAAGAAATTTACTAAGTTAAAGATATTTTCAAAGAGGTCTCCCTATATAAACTACTTGTTAGGCTTCTATAGAAAGTATAGCAAGAACCTTTATGATCTGGCTCCGCGTCTGTCCGTCTGTCTGTCCGCATAATTCAAATCTAATCAGAATCTTCGAAATTGTGATTGTAACCGCAAAAATTTAATTAGTGCAGATTATCTGATATTACATTATAAAATTATGGCGACCAAAAATAACAACTTTTTTTCAATGCAGACCAAATATAAGTTATATTTTATTTACATAATTTTTCACCTATATAGGAAATTTAAATACGTTGATACGTTGATCCGTTGATCCGTTGATACGTTGATCTGTTGATACGTCGATCCGTTGATCCTTTGATCCGTTGATTTGTTGATCCTTTGATCCGTTGATCCTTTGATCCGTTAAGACGTAGATACCCTAATAAGAAGTTATCTCGAAAAATTTAATTGGTGCAGATTATCGAATTATCTGATGTTACATTATAAATATTATGTCGACCAAAAATAACTAGCAACAACAACTTTTCACACCAGAAAGGTAGCTGTATAGAAGCCTAGGGACTGCCGCTATTTAAATATTGGCTGAATGACGCCGATCTTCCATTCCGAGGGGATCTGTGTATATCTCCAACACATATTAATGAAGTGCAGAAGTCTAAGCTTGAAAAGAATGCCCGCTTATTTAATCAGCTCTGAATTTATATCATCCGTACCAGTGGCTTTCCGAATTTTTGTAGATTTCAACGATTCTTCTAATTCCTCTAATGTGATGGGGTCTATGGACGTATTGTTAGATGGCATTTGCGTTATATTTGGGCACTGTCTGGCATCCCATAGTTCTCCGTAATGGGTTAGCCATTCATCCTCTGTTATATTGTTTATTTGAGCCGTGTCTTTTTCGATTTTGTTCATGTGTTTCATTACTTTATACGCAAACTGTTGACGTCCACTCAGGTCTTGTTCTATTTGAAATGCGGTATCGAGATACCACGTCAATGGAAGTACGTCATTTAAATTTCAGCAAAATTTTGTTATGAATAAAAGCATGTAACTTATCAAAGTAATCAGAAAAACTTCATCCGATACCAAGGAAGTTAACTTAAAGTCAAATGATTCGTTGAAAACGGGACATAAAACAGGTGTGAATAAAATAAATTTGAAATGCATCATTTTAATATTTGTTTTGTTAAAAATGTTAATTAATAGTAAATGAAAGATTGTTAGTAATAAGAAAGGTATTTTAAAAGTTAGAAATGTGTTAATTAATTGATAAATGTAAAAATCCATGTTAGCGTTAAATTTAAAATAAGTTTGTTAAATCGTTACGTGAGTTCGGCATGTCACAACTTAATGAACTGCGTATGGAAATTTCATATCCAGCATCTTTATTTGTCCAACCACGAAACACTTGAGAAGAACACAATCAAATCTAAAAATAGAAAATTTTACTTATAAAATTTCAACGAACCACAATGGGCTTAGTCCATACCTGTACCATGAAACTGCAAATAATATTGATTTTTCGATCGACCAATAAAATTACGTTTATGCAAAGATCAGGATTGCGTTGAACTTCGTAAAGAAAATTAATAAAAACAATCGATAAAAGGTTGGTGTTGAGATTCGCACGTGCAAAGTGGAGAATTTAGAATCGTCCTAATAAAATTGATATTACAGTGAAAATAAATAGTGAAATTACGAAATATAAGTGCATAATTAAACAAAATAGTTACTTACCTACGAAAAACCACAATTAAGGTGAAAATCGTAACGGATTGCAAATATTATAAAAGAAAATTAACTCCAACACAAAACGAGGTCAACAAACTGCAGCTGGAAGTTTCTGATGGTAAATGAACCCTTGGAGTGTCTTTGACGCGCAATTGTACCATCTCCAATTCAAATAACAGAAATATTCCTGGATTTAATAAGGTACCGTGTACATTGCAATAAAATCTTTATAAACTTAAGTGAAATCTCCGGACTTCGTACGACACGTGCTTTGCACCATTTTGCGTTCAGAAATTTTTATATAATAGATTTAATAATAGAACTTTTTGATTTAACCAAATATTTATTTTCATTTGTGTGCTTAATAAAACATTAATTACTTTGTAACGAAGGATATTTATTTAGACCTGTTCCGCACCATAAATTTCATTTACAGCATTGGTAACGGAGCGAATCCACCCTGTACAAGGTAAGATACATGCACTACGAAAGAGCTAAGCTGAGGCAACTTATTTCATTAAATTGTGTTTACAAAATTTCACATACTTATCCATTGACGGGGTACAATTACGTACACCCATATAAAACATTAACGATAAGAACCTTTAACCCTATTAGCGAGGGGGTACATAGCAATTTTGGAGCACAACGTGGGGCTAGATTAGTAAAGACAACCCCTCATAGCACTTTTTGGCGTCACAACGTGGAGGCACGAGTAACCTCGAGTCACCTCGAATAACCTCGTACCACGAATACAATTAGGTCATTGAAACGTAACGATTCAAATAATAGGGGGTACAATAACGCGGCAATTAGTAAAGTTAGTTAGCTTAATTAGAACAATATTTTTACAAATTATTTTCATAACGTTAACAATAAAGATCAAAATTTTTCTTAAAATTAAATTTAAAAATACATAACTACGATGGCGCAAGAAAAGAAATCAAATACGCAATTAATAAGGGAGTTCATAGAAAAAAATAAAAAGGAAGCAGACAAATATGAAGAGAAAACAAATACGCAATTAATAAGGGAGTTCATAGAAAAAAATAAAAAGGAAGCACAACCGAAGTCTTCAGAGAAAAATATGGAAAAGAAAACAGATATGCAAGTAATGATGGCATCCTTGGAAAAAGATCGAAAAGAAAGAGCAATAATAAGAGAAAAGGAAGCAGAAGAAATGCGAGAGATGTTAAACCGGTTGCGCGAATTCACAAAAGAAACAGAAGAAAGAATGAGAGAAAGACCTAAATCAGTTGACGATTGGATAGAAGAACTAAGGATGGAAGTTCGAAATGAAAAATCAACACTTAAGCAAGAAATAGATAAAATGGAAAAAGAAGAAGCAACAAAAATAAAAGAAAATGTATCAGAAATTATGGGGCCAGTGATAGCCGAAAAAGTTGTACAGGAAGAAAATATTAATTTGGTAAACGAAACGGTAGCTACAAAGAAATTTGAACCAATAAAAGTGGTAGACGTTAACGTAACAGATAAAAAGGTATCAGAAATAAAGAAGTGTCGGTCATACGTGATAAATTCAAGAAAAACATGCAAACGGGTGCAGTTGAAATTTAGAAAACTACAGTTAAAACAAAAATATCAAATGAGAGGCATGCAAACAAATAAGAAAAATTTACATAAAGAAAACATTTTACAATTACAAAGCAGTTTACGAAATGAAAAGATTACAGCAAAAGTTACAAAATTTCTTAAAATTAAAAGATTTCAGCACATAACAAATTTAAAATTTAAAAACTTAAAAGCTAAAGGGAGTAACAACATAAAATTTAAAAACTTAACAGGTAAACGGGTTCACAATTTAAAATTTATAAAAGCAAGGGGGTACAACTATTTTACAAAAGAAAAATTAAATAAATGGACAAATTATGACAACATCGGCAAGAAAACAAAAATGAATTTACAAAAGAAGAATCGGTTAAAAAGAAAAATGATAAGAAATTACGAGACGAAGTGGACAAGAGAGTCCAATATGAAAATAAATATTAAAGTAAAAAGAAATTGGCATGTTAGTAAAAAGAAATTATTCAAGCGGGTAAAATTTAAAAATAAAAGAGTGCGTTGGAAGATAAAGTTTTATCTTACCATTTATCAATAAGCGGTGAATAGAAACAATAGCGAAACTTAATAAAATAAATAAAATAAATAACAACTTAAAAATTGACCGCTGAAGAAAATAGCAAGAATAAAATAGGACCAAACATGACAATTGTAAATATGATTTGTCTGAAAATAATTTGACCAAGATAAAATTTTGAAAATGCTACGCTTGAAAATAACAATAAATGTAAGAGAACAAAATAATTATTGAAAATTTTAATTTATTCAATGAGATTCAGTTATAAAATGCGCGAAAGTAAAATTATTTAAATAGATCAGTTTTATAAAATGAAATTATTAGGTGACCAGAAATGAAAGAAATAAAATGACAAATAACAGATCGTAAAAATAGGAGTTTTTAAAATAAATGGTATCCAAGAATATGTTAATATTGAAATATGAATAATTATGAATATTAGGGGAAAATATTATTGAATATGATGAAGATTAGGTGGAAATATGAATAAATATTATGAAATATTATGGGAGGGGAAAAACAAATGAATATAATAATAAGAATATGATGATAAATAATTTATTAGGGGATACCAAATATAATTAAAAGAAAAGATAATTTAGGTCACAAAATATGATTAAATGAAAATTGAATTAAAACAATTACTTAAACAAAGGGAATCAGAATTGAATAAATAAAGTACATGGTTAACAACCAAATAATAAAACTAATCAAGTAGTTAAAATTTGAAATAAATCAAAAGATGAAACAACGAATAGTATAAACATGCTAGTAAAAAGAGCAATTAAAATTAAAAATAAAAGATCAATCTTGGTCAGATTAGTTAGTTAGGTTAATTAATTAGGATAATTTGAATTTTATAAACAGTTAGTAAATTATTTGAACATTTATTTTAATTTATTTAGTTAAATTTATATTTTTGCATTAGAGTTAATAATTTGATAAAGGTATTTAATAACGCCACATTATAAATTTAGTTTGTTCTGTTTTGAAAAAAAAAAAAAATGTTACATTAGAAATTTAAGTTTGTTTATGAATAAAAGCACATAAATGTTAATTGTGTAATTTAACACAAAAATAGGTATTTTTCTTTTAAATTACAAATCAACAGGGGGTAAATGCGGTATCGAGATACCACGTCAATGGAAGTACGTCATTTAAATTTCAGCAAAATTTTGTTATGAATAAAAGCATGTAACTTATCAAAGTAATCAGAAAAACTTCATCCGATACCAAGGAAGTTAACTTAAAGTCAAATGATTCGTTGAAAACGGGACATAAAACAGGTGTGAATAAAATAAATTTGAAATGCATCATTTTAATATTTGTTTTGTTAAAAATGTTAATTAATAGTAAATGAAAGATTGTTAGTAATAAGAAAGGTATTTTAAAAGTTAGAAATGTGTTAATTAATTGATAAATGTAAAAATCCATGTTAGCGTTAAATTTAAAATAAGTTTGTTAAATCGTTACGTGAGTTCGGCATGTCACAACTTAATGAACTGCGTATGGAAATTTCATATCCAGCATCTTTATTTGTCCAACCACGAAACACTTGAGAAGAACACAATCAAATCTAAAAATAGAAAATTTTACTTATAAAATTTCAACGAACCACAATGGGCTTAGTCCATACCTGTACCATGAAACTGCAAATAATATTGATTTTTCGATCGACCAATAAAATTACGTTTATGCAAAGATCAGGATTGCGTTGAACTTCGTAAAGAAAATTAATAAAAACAATCGATAAAAGGTTGGTGTTGAGATTCGCACGTGCAAAGTGGAGAATTTAGAATCGTCCTAATAAAATTGATATTACAGTGAAAATAAATAGTGAAATTACGAAATATAAGTGCATAATTAAACAAAATAGTTACTTACCTACGAAAAACCACAATTAAGGTGAAAATCGTAACGGATTGCAAATATTATAAAAGAAAATTAACTCCAACACAAAACGAGGTCAACAAACTGCAGCTGGAAGTTTCTGATGGTAAATGAACCCTTGGAGTGTCTTTGACGCGCAATTGTACCATCTCCAATTCAAATAACAGAAATATTCCTGGATTTAATAAGGTACCGTGTACATTGCAATAAAATCTTTATAAACTTAAGTGAAATCTCCGGACTTCGTACGACACGTGCTTTGCACCATTTTGCGTTCAGAAATTTTTATATAATAGATTTAATAATAGAACTTTTTGATTTAACCAAATATTTATTTTCATTTGTGTGCTTAATAAAACATTAATTACTTTGTAACGAAGGATATTTATTTAGACCTGTTCCGCACCATAAATTTCATTTACAGCATTGGTAACGGAGCGAATCCACCCTGTACAAGGTAAGATACATGCACTACGAAAGAGCTAAGCTGAGGCAACTTATTTCATTAAATTGTGTTTACAAAATTTCACATACTTATCCATTGACGGGGTACAATTACGTACACCCATATAAAACATTAACGATAAGAACCTTTAACCCTATTAGCGAGGGGGTACATAGCAATATGTTTCATCGTTTCGGTCTTGTAGGTATCTTTTGTATGCTTCTTTCTTTTCGTCGATTGCCTTCTTTATTTCTTCACTCCATATCTTAAGTCGCTTCTTCGGCCTTTTGTTTGCTCTCTTGCCTAATGCTTCCTTAGCTGCTTCTTTCACGATATATTTTAAGGTTTTCCCCACTCTTCTTCGATGTTTTCAGAGGTGGGTCTTTTTCCTAATCTATCGTTGAACGACATGTTTCCCGGAACCTCATAATTCTCTACTTTAAGAGTCTCATGGTGTTTAAAGTTAAAATGTAACTGTGCTTTAAGCTTATGTATTTAAATGAAAATTGTTCACCCTTCAATCCTGTTTAAAATTAAAACTTTTTATAAAATAAATTTGTAAGGCTTTTCACGTGTGGCATGTGAATTTTAAATGTTTTTATATTTAGAAAAAAAACGACAATATATGGGATAGGAGACTTATAGGAGGGATAACAAGAACACTTCTGCTTTGTACCACTCCTCGGGTATTTTACCATCTTGCAAGCATTTGTTGTAAATACCTTCAATACCTTCTGACATTTCTCGATTTTCAGCATTTCATACGTGATTCTGTCCTTATCCAGCGAATTTTTATTTTTCATTTGAGTTAAAGCTTTCCGAACCTAAGATGTTGTTATGTCAGGCATCTCTTCTGAACCTATATGAAGTAGACTAATTTCAAGAAGAACTCTTAAATTGAAATACCGCTTGCCTGAAGAATGTAGTAAAATTATGATATTGAAAGAAACCCGCGAAGAACATCCTCAGAGATTCCTCCGTTCGCTCCTTACAAATCTCCCGACTTTCGCGCAGCTGACTCGGCCCACCTGCAGTTGAGTAATAATGAAGGAATGTGGAATAATTTCCACATGTTTTACGGTTGTAGAAAAACATAGAATCATAATCGTTTATACGCATATCACCGGATCATCGTATCATCGTATCATCGTATCATCGTATCATCGTATCATCGTATCATCGTATCAACGTATCATCGTATCATCGTATCAACGTATCATCGTATCATCGGATCATCGGATGTCCATCTATATATAGGTCGAACTCCATCTTACATGAAGTAAAACTAATTTCCAGTAGAACTCGACATATTAAAATTCAACATACCTCAAGAAAAACGGTAACCATCGCGAGCTTCGCTAAAAAACAAATTAAGAAACATTAAAATGATGAAATCAAAAGAAACCCCCGAAGAACATGCTCAGAGGTTCCTCCGATCCCTCCCCAACAAATCTCTCGGCTCTCACGCTGATGGTTTGGCCAACTTACAGTTAAGTAATAAGGAAAGAATGTCTAATGATTCTGTAGAATCGCAGACTCTTCAAGTGGACAACGCAAATTTGCACAAAGATGGAAAAATTCACAGGAAACCTTCTCGTTCGGCCCACTTCCGTTTGAAACAGCAGGAAAGACTCAGGAATGAATCTGATGAAGCTCGCGCTGAACGCTTGGCTAAGGAGCGTTTGTACAGATATAAAAGATTACGTAACGAGTCGCCAAACTCACGTGCTGATCGATTGGCCAGAGCGCGTTTATACAGACAAAGAAGAGCCCGCAATGAATCTTCCAGCTCCCGCATTGATCGGTTGGCCAAAATGCGTTTGAAGAATCAGGAAAAATTGCGGAATGAATCTACCGAAACACGCGCTGCTCGCTTGGCCAGGGTGAGTTTAAATAAACAAGAAAACATCCGCAACGAGTCTCCGAACTCCCGCATTGATCGGTTGGCCAAAATGCGTTTGAAGAATCAGGCAAGATTCCAAAATGAATCTGATGAAGCTCGCGCTGATCGCTTGGCTAAGGAGCGTTTGTACAGATATAAAAGATTACGTAACGAATCGCCAAACTCACGTGCTGATCGATTGGCCAGAGCACTTTTATACAGACAAGGAAGAGCCCGCAATGAATCTTCCAGCTCCCGCATTGATCGGTTGGCCAAAATGCGTTTGAAGAATCAGGAAAAATTGCGGAATGAATCTACCGAAACACGCGCTGCTCGCATGGCCAGGGTGAGTTTAAATAAACAAGAAAACATCCGCAACGAGTCTCCGAACTCCCGCATTGATCGGTTGGCCAAAATGCGTTTGAAGAATCAGGCAAGATTCCAAAATGAATCTGATGAAGCTCGCGCTGATCGCTTGGCTAAGGAGCGTTTGTACAGATATAAAAGAAGACGAAACGAGTCACCAAACTCACGTGCTGATCGATTGGCCAGAGCGCGTTTATACAGACAAAGAAGAGCCCGCAATGAATCTTCGAGCTCCCGCATTGTTCGTTTGGCCAAAATGCGTTTGGAGAATCAGGAAAGATTCCGGAATGAATCTGACGAAGCTCGCGCTGATCGCTTGGCCAAAGCGCGTTTGTACAAATATAAAAGATTCCATAACGAATCGCCAGACTCACGCGCTGCTCGCTTGGCCAGGGTGAGTTTAAATAAACAAGAAAACATCCGCAACGAGTCTCCGAACTCCCGCATTGATCGGTTGGCCAAAATGCGTTTGAAGAATCAGGCAAGATTCCAGAATGAATCTGATGAAGCTCGCGCTGATCGCTTGGCTAATGAGCGTTTGTACAGATATAAAAGAAGACGAAACGAGTCACCAAACTCACGTGCTGATCGATTGGCCAGAGCGCGTTTATACAGACAAAGAAGAGCCCGCAATGAATCTTCGAGCTCCCGCATTGTTCGTTTGGCCAAAATGCGTTTGGAGAATCAGGAAAGATTCCGGAATGAATCTGACGAAGCTCGCGCTGATCGCTTGGCCAAAGCGCGTTTGTACAAATATAAAAGATTCCATAACGAATCGCCAGACTCACGTGCTGATCGATTGACCAAAAAGCGTTTATACATACAAGGAAACCCCCGCAATGAATCTCCGGACTCCCGCATTGATCGGTTGGCGAAAGCGCGTCTAAGGAATCAGAAAAGACTCCAGCAAGAAACTCCCGAAATGCGTGCTACTCGTTTGGCCAAAGCACGTTTGTACAAAAAAAAGTGATAAAGAAACTACGAGTGTTGGCCAATACAGTTACTCAACAATAATTCGAGTTCCAAATGAATGGCTTAAGGTTGCCGAGAAGCCGCCCGTCCCTACTAGTAATTTACATTGAAAAGTATTTTTTAATTTATGTTCTTTGTATATAGTCAATTTCTAAAATTTTTTCATCTGAAGTCGACTTAGGTTAGAAAAACATTAAAATTAAGTCATTAAAATATAATATGTAATGTACTTGTGCTTTTTAAAAAGAAATATGGTACCTACCTATAATAAAAAATAAATCTAATATAAAAATTTATAAATTTTTGAAGCTTTTAATGTGTTCCGCAAATTTTTAAATATTATGAAAAGGTTCAGCGACCAAAAGAGTTTAGGAAGCGCTGTGCAATAGACAACGAGAGTGTGACGTCAAAAGGGGCGTATACTTGCGGAAACATTTCCAAACAAACTGATATTGCTGTGTTAACTGCCATAAGAGAATTCGTGTTTTCTGTTTTAGGCTTCTATACAAAGTATAACAAGAAGCCTTATGATCTGGCTCCGTGTCTGTCCGTCCGTCCGTCCGCATAATTCAAAATCATACAGAGCGTTTCAAATCGTGTTGGAAATACTCTGTGTGTATAGAGGTCTAAGAACTGGGTACCCAGTGCTCTATTAGGCTTCTATACAATGTATAACAAGAAGCCTTATGATCTGGCTCCGTGTCTGTCCGTCTTTCCGTCGGCATAATTCAAATCTAATCAGAACCCTCGAAATTGTGATTGTAAACACATCGTATGTATAATAAAACAATAATTTGTTTTAAATGTATTTATTGTTAACCACAGCAGTGGCTAATTGGTGAAGTTAAGTTGTAAGTAAAAGAGAAAGAAGAGGATTGTTCCACCTCAAAAAATGGACCGTACATTATAGATAAGTAAAGTTCCGAATGGAATGGAAAAGCTTCATTATTATTAGTTATATAGTGAATGATAAATACCAACCGCAAAAATGTAATTAGTGCAGATTACCTGATTATTTTTCAATGCAAACCAAATATAAGTTATATTTTATTTACATAATTTTTCACCTACTATATAGGAAATTTAAATTCGTTGATACGTTGATCCGTTGATACGTTGATCTGTTGATACGTTGATCTGTTGATACGTTGATCCTTTGATCCGTTGATCCTTTGATCCGTTAAGACGTAGATACCCTAATAAGAAGTTACCTCGAAAAATTTAATTGGTGCAGATTATCGGATTATCTGATGTTACATTATAAATATTATGTCGACCAAAAATAACTAGCAATAACAAATTTTCACACCAGAAAGGCAGCTGTATAGAAGCCTAGGAACTGCCGCTAAAGCGAGTTCCACCTTGTTTTTTAATAACTCCAGCCGTTCCTAGGAAAAGCAGTTCCGAAGGACGGTCGGCGGTTACATAAGCTTAACGCCATACTGCTGGTCTTAGATTAATTATCTTCAATTATGAATTATTTAACTAAAATCGCAGACTTGACTTATTGATTGTTCTTAACTTTAATCAGTCAACTTTAACTATCGAATGTTTTTATCTTGAATAATTATAACTCTAATTATTTACTTGACATTACTTTTCCCTAAAATATTAAATCTTTCACTACACTCAAACAATTTCCCAAATTTTCTTTACTTACCTATTATAAAGAGTACACATTTCGCACTTGCATGAATTACTGATGTTCTTGGTTGGTTCTGTACTGATTTGCATTTTTATTCTATATATCGATTCTTAATTACAAGAAAAAAACATTTCCTTTTTTCCTTCAGCCACTAAAAATTTAATGTTTTTTTGGTAATAACTGCCTAAATTTCAATTATTTTTTTGAATAAATATATTTTTAACTTAAAAAAAAGCGAGACAAATCCTGATTTTACATTTTGAGGTCTTAGTTTTAATTAAAAAACCGTGGAAACTTACCAGTCGCAACATCCAGCATGGAAATTAGGCAGACATGCATAATTGAGTGTCTGTGTGAACTCCCAAAAAGTCGTATAAAATTCTCTGTTAGCTTCTCCTCCGATAGGGGATTTTAGTTCCTCCAATGTGTGTTTTCGCTTACATAGCATCATCAGATCATCACCATATAACATCATTTATGTACATAACATCGCTTATGTACAGTTTAAAAAGCATGGGTCCAATTATTGATCCTCGTGGAACACCATGTTTGACTAATTTTCTCTTGACAGCAGCAAGTCTGTTTAACTCGGCATACTGGTATCTTATTTTTTCGCCCATTCGTAATTATGTACATCTGACGATATCGTTACTAATAATAGAGGAAAACTTTTGCGAATACTTATAGTGAATTTTATATTAAAAGTTTTGAGTATTTCAGTTTGGAGAAGTATTTGTACATGTTTGGCGATTCTAGAATGCTGATATGGTTATAGCATCTAGGGTAGCGATGTTGATGAAGAATTTCAGCAATTATAGAATAATATGTATTATTGCTTTTTGTATTACCTATAGTAGATAATAAATTATTTCATAATACTTACTATTATGTTCCCAATTACACCAATAGGCATAGTATAATTTATATACTAACACTTTTAAATTCTGTAGTTTAAAACTTTTAATGCACCTACTTTTCGGGTGATTCGAGTTTTATGTTTTAATCCGACCGAAAAGTTTTCCTCTACGACGCGACATTTAGAGCAGTTGCAAAGTACTTTGCAATGTTTGCTATCTTGAAACAACAACACATAAGTGATAATGACCTAGTATAAAGTTTTTATGTTTCCCAAGAAGTTTTAACAAAATAAATTACATTGAATATAAATTTTTGAGTCAAAAATGCCGAACTTCAGGAGTTAACTGTTTTGTTCAGGATATCAATTTCAGCAATTATTGTTCGAATTGTTCGACAAAAGTAAATATGCAATTATCAATTCGGAATTCTTACAATAATTATGCATATCTATAAAATGAATAAGCGTCCCTAAAGTGCGTTACGTTAATTTATAGGTTTAAAGATCTTAATTGCAAAGCGGGCCATGAACAGGTAAGTCCCGAAGGACCAATAAAGTGTGTTCCTCGCTATGGCCAACTAAACTAATCTCAGATGTTTTATTACTAGGTTTCAACTTTACACCTTTTGCGACAAGATTTAATGTGACTCAAATAAAATTCAACTTGTACGAAAATTTTCTTTTATTAATAATACACAATTTATTACAAATAAAATTTTTAATTATAGTCAAGCGATTTTTTTAAGAAAGAGAATTTAAAATTTTATTTGCAAAATCCATCTGACGTGTAAGTACACGTTTGAGCGACTGGGCAAAGTGCATTCTAAAGCTATGGAAATTTATATGACGATCCAATCAAACTCACATACTGTAAACGATTGATGATGGCGGTGTGTCAGTGCCAGATAACATTTTTGAATCAATTTTTCGTAATCATGTTTATTTTACGCTCAAATTGTCATAAGTGCAAATTTTGAAATTAATTGAAATCACGATGGTAATATCTCCATAGCATTAGATTGCTTTTCGCAAAGCCCAAAAATTCCATAACTCATTTTTAGAGAAAAGAAAATTACATTCTTGTTGGGATGTGCCAATTAAATTAATTAATGCACATATTGACAGAATAGGGGAAGAACGTCTACCAAAAATCTCAAGAGGTAGAAAATCACCAGGAAGAAGGACGGTAGGAAAACCTCCAAAAACATCGTCAATAGAAACACTGTCTATAGATAATGATATAAATTAAAAGAAAAACAAGCTCTGTCTAAATTAATTGGAAGAAGACATTTTTATTGATTACTTATAATTAACGCAGTCTAAACAATAATGAGCTTAATATTAATACATTGTAAAGTTTAAAATTGTTTGACAAAAAATAAATTTGAAATATTTAAATCATTTTGTATGTACCTAATAAATATAAAAATAAGCACAAAGCACCTAACATTAGCGTAATGTTGAAGACGTAAAATGTAGCAGACAAAGTTTTATTCTGGAAATTGGAGAAGTTTAAATTTTAGTATGGAATGACAAGTAATTGTGATCATTAAGATGAAAATTACTGTACATTTAAATAAGTTTGCCCTAAATTTTACCCTCGTCTTTCAATATATTTCAACATAAAAGTATTTTAAATGCGCATTAGTAAAATTATGTAAATTTAACAGAACATTTTAATTTTTCCAACTTGATGAAAAACATTTTTTACGGTGTCGCTAGTTCGCCAACGATAAGCGAGAATTTCGGTTAACTTAGAGAGCAAAAACTTCTATCTTACACTAAATATTCTTATTACCCGTATATTATTCTCAATAGCACAATGCGTTGCATGCAAAAAATTCCGACGTACATTGTAAGCGTTTTGATTTACTCAGTAGCAGAAATTAAATCCTATCTTGCTTTGTCGACACTATAAAATACCAACAATGCATTCAATCTATCAGTTGTCGCTACAAATTAAAACAGTGGAAAAATTCGGTTATTTCTTTTTACAGAATAACAATATAGTAGGTAGTACAACGCGATGATAATAAAAATAATCAGTACAGTATCTTGGAGTACCACACACTCAACCTCACATAGACTCAAATAAATTGGTAGCTGAATAGTTTGGCTAAACAACTTCTCAACTACACAATGAACACAAAATAGTAAAAAGCCCTTTGGCTTCTTGTTCAAAATAGAACACACTTGCAGGTTAGACGGAAAATGATAAAATATAAACCCACTCGTTAGTGTCAAATAGTTAATTATAACTTATTATAATATTATATATATACTCGGTTCTTGAACGTCTTGTGACATTGTTCGATTCCATATCTGTGCTCATTGCGTATTGAAAATGTGTGATAAGCACATAGAACTTACAACTTAACGTAGATTCCAAACCACGAGAATAGACAATTTTCACATCGTCCACTCCGATCAGGGAAGTTTTTAGCCATATACCGTGTAATGTGGATAATACTTACTTTAGAAAATTTCATTGATCCAAAAATTTGTATTATTGTACACATGAAACTTTTACCTCAACCTCAGAGTCGTAAGTCATGCTGGATTTACTTTTGTCAAGACACAATAAAACTCAATGCCAACATTTAAATAAATTAATAATCCCATTGAAAAACAAAACAATTTAGACATACAGTTTAATGAATAAGGATAATTATTATTTATATAGAAAGAATTTGAAATTGTATGGCAACAAGCGGTACCGCCTTAAAGTTATTATTTTAAAACGGGGAATGTGCAATACCACAAATGACGCAAATAAATCACCAGGTAACAGATAACAATTTACATTAACCGATTGGAGTCGGGTGAACAGGTAACCGAATTGACTGTCTATTACCAGGTGTTAATTAATTATTCTGGGACACTTGCTGTTACCAATAAATGGAAACTAATTTGAATTTGCCAAATCTTCATTAATTGCACTTTTCACGTTATACCAAGCGTTACTAAGGGTGGTCCGATTTATGCCAAACTTCTATTATTCCTTCATATAAACTTCCTTCATGAGGTGTTCATTTCAAAAGTAGCCAGCCGAAAGAACTTTATTTTTACTAAATTTGAGAAATACAAATAACACGTAGGTTTCGATAGTAAGGGGACCTTCAAAACCAACACTGTTTGAATTTTAAGTTTAACCCCATCCCCCACTAGATAACTCAATTTTGAAACGGAAAAATCCTCGTTCATTCACGTTAAAAAAATTGGATTTAGTGGATACGTTTATGAATTAAAGGTAAAAATTAAAAGATGAGACAAAACATGATTTTATTTGGGAATTACTAAAATGTACTCCATTATTGGCCAAACAATGGTAAAACCTATTTTGGAACTCTTCGCGAACTTCCTGCAATGTTGCTGGACTAATCTGCCCACATTCTTGGGTTAACCTATATTTTATAGAAGATTCTCGAGAGGAGTTTTGTAAACCACTGGTTTCAAATGTCCCTAGAGAAAAAAAAATCAAGCGGGGTCAAAACGGGGGATCTTGCCGACCATTCTCTCACGGACCTCTCCTACTAGTTTAGTTTCCAGGAAATTTTTGAAAATGTGTATTATGTTCATTTAGCGCAATGGTTCCCAAACTTTTTTTTCTCGTGGACCACTTTCAAAGTTTTACTATTTTCGGTAGACCCCTGCTGCTTTTTCGTGGACCCCCACTTACAACTTGTGAACCCCTGTTTTCTTTTCACGTCTACGTGGCCCCCGTGTGGTCTCCTATGGACCCCTGGGGGTCCACGTGGACCACTTTGGGAACCACTGATTTAGCGGAATATCTCCTTCTTCATTAACTTAATTTTTTAAAGACTGATTGCTAAGTCGAACAATTTCATTTTGTAATAGATACATTGGGTACGGTACCCTAAGGGTGGCGGCTCCAAATAAATTGAAAATTTCCTATTGCAAAGAGGAAGGTTTATATAGTTTACTGATATAATTTAAACCTGCGAAAGTATTATCAAAATTTTGAGTAAATCGAATTTGAAGTTTGCAAATTTACATGTAAAATTAACGAGATTCCCGCGCGTCGCTCATTCTGTTGACGGTACATGCAATATGAATGACCCTAACACTTGGAGTATTGGAGTAAGATTGAGACGCAGAATATTACCCAATTTAAAAACAAGTACGGAGATGTTACCGGCTCGTTTTTAATTTTATTTGCTCCTGGTGTCACACAGCAACAAATAAAAATTGTACGAAACATAGGTTCGGCAATGGTAAGATTCGAAGAATATAATAGACAAAACGTTCGACCCCAATGTCATAGGTGTCAAAACTACGGACATGGCTCTTCTAATTGCAACATCCGGCCGAGATGCGTGAAATGCCTCGGTGACCATCTTCACCTTCAACCTTCAACAGTCAACGCAAAGAAAAGGATGATCAAGTACGCTGTTGCAATTGCAACGGACAACACGCAGCAAATTACTCGCAATGCCCAAGTTATCTGAATTATGCAGCTAAGGTAAGTGCAAACACTCAGCGCAGTGCAAACTTTAATAATTCAAATTTAAATAATCTCTCAAACAATATTGCTACAAATTCACCCGCACTCACACAAACAAATTTTCCCCCGTTACCTACTAGACAAAGACAAACTTATCCACAATTTAAATCGATAAACCTAGAACAACAAACTTATTCACAAAATTTAACAAATACGTACAATGACGCTCCTCAAGCCTCCGCCACCTGTGTAAACAATCCAACCAGTGACATAAATAACCTAATGAAGGTTGCACTTGAAATCAGGCAACTTGTTAACATTCCACGCCTAATGCAAGTAATGTTAGAAATTAAACAAAGAATGACCGGAGTTCACGACATTCTAGAACAAGTAAAAATCATGACAGACATTGCAGCAAAATACCAGCAGCCTTAAATTCGGCAACTCAAATAAATTAAAAATCATTACTTGGAATGCAGACGGACTTCATCCCCGACACAACGAATTAATTTCCTTAGTAAACGAACGAAATCCCGACGTTATCCTTATCCAACAAACCAGATTAAACAAAAGATCCCCTCCCAAAATTCCTAATTATAACTCAGTTAATAATCCTAATGGCATTAATTACGGACTAGTTACTTATATAAAATCAAACATTGACCATTCCCCTTCCAACGAATTAACTACAGACACAGCGGAGCTGCAAACAATTATGATTGGCGGGGTGATGGTAGCTAATTACTACCTCTCCCCGGCACGTAATCATGACTTAGACGAACTTGACGCAATTTTCAACCTGAGCAATAAAGTCATTCTTGCGGGTGACTTTAACTCAAGGCATCAGCACTGGGACAATCCGGTCAGTGATCCTAACGGTAAGCGCCTGTATACCTACATTAATAATAATCCCTTATTCTTGCATCATCCCGATGAACCCACTCATTATCCCCATTGCGATATTCAACGTCCCTCCATAATTGATTTTGCAGTAACAAAAAATTTAATAGTTAATTCAATTTCATCCCTAAATAATTTAAGTTCAGATCATCTCCCAGTAGAAATAATAGTTGGTTCCTTAAAAGTTCCCCTTCACCCTCCTAAACCGTTAAAGGTCACAAACTGGAAAAATTTCAGTGCAGATGTACAAAACATACCACTAGTTCATAACATTGTTACGAACGATGACATTGACGAAGCTGTAGCCGGCTTCACCGACTGCATAAACAATATTTACAATTCCAACACCACTGACGTCCCTCCCCCTAAACGTAAACTCATCCTTCCACAAGAAATCCTCGACAAAATTTCAAGAAAAAATAAGTTACGCAAAATTTTCCAACGCTACAGATACCCTGCCCTAAAATCCCAAATTAATAGCCTTACGAAAGACATCAATCACGCCATCAGCGAAATCAAAATTTCAAATTGGAACAAAACATTAAAATCAATCATTCCGCAAAACCTTCGAAAAGCTTGGGCAATTTCGAAGGCGTTAAAAAACAAGACAGATGACGTTTCTTTCCCCACACTCCAAACCCCTCAAGGTCCTGTCACCACCAAACAAGACAAAGCAAACGCCATTGCGACGGTATATTTGTCTCATCATAATCTCACCGCACACCTATCTGATCCCGTCACAATTTCTGATGTCCAACAATCCAAAGATTCCCTCAATAATATCACAATCCCCACTCCCGATGAAGGCTTAACTTCCCCTAAGGAAATTAAGCAAATTGTCAAAAAACTTAAAAATCGAGCTCCTGGTTATGACAATATATCTGCTCTCCTACTTAAAAAATTTCCTAAAAAACCAATCCTACAAATTTATTACATCCTAAACGCCTGCATTAAAAATCAATACTTCCCCTCCGCCTGGAAAAAAGCAGTCGTTATTCCCATCCCTAAACCAAAAAAGCCAAAATCCGATCATGCCAGCTACCGTCCTATTAGTTTACTTCCTACATTATCAAAAATCCTCGAAAAAATCATCCTTTTCCGCCTTCAGCAACATGACGAAATTCATGATACAATAATTCCGGAGCAGTTTGGTTTTCGAGCAAACCATAGCACGGTCACTCAGCTAGCTTTGCTCGTTGATCAAATTACCCTTAATTATAACATGAAAACCACTACAACGACGGCCACCCTCGACATCGAGAAAGCGTTTGACACCATTTGGCACGACGCCCTGCTTCACAAACTTTATATCCGAAATTACCCCATGCATCTAATTAAAATTATCTCTAGCTTTCTCGAAAACCGCTCCTTCCAAGTCCGAGTAATGGACGCCCTCTCCATATCCTTACCTATTCCAGCTGGAGTACCGCAAGGCTCCATCCTAGCCCCAACCCGTTTTAATTACTACATCAATGATATCCCAAAATCCACACGGACAAAATTATCCCTGTACGCTGACGACACCGCCATCACCTCCGAATCCCGTAAAAAGGACAAATCCATTGACTACCTCCAACGACACGTTCTCGATCTCGAAAATTTTTATGCCACTTGGCTATTAAAAATTAACGAACCCAAATCCACCCTCACCGCTTTTTCCAGACAAAGAGACCAAATTACAAACAAACTTACGATTAATGGTACGGACATCACGCACACCCCTACGGTTAAATACCTAGGGGTGACCCTTGACCAACGACTTACATTCAGAACGCATTTAAAACTCACTGCACGGAAAGCGCAAGCAGCAATGCATGCACTTTTCCCATTACTTTCATATAAAAACGGACTTGACCCTAAAATCAGACTGACCTTGTACAAACAATTAATCAGACCAATTTTATTATACGCCTCTCCAGTATGGAGCAGGACAGCCCCGACGAACATAAAAATCATTCAAACAATACAAAACAAGTGTCTCCGAGTCATTTCCGGAGCTCCACGCTACACACCCATACATGATTTACACACTTCACATCAAATTCAAACACTAACAGAAGTCATACACAACACAGCCATAAAATTTTTCACATACACGGTAAGGCAAAACCCACACACATCACACCTTGGTACACACACACAAGACACCTTGCCCTTCAGGATCAGACACAAACTTTTACACCATGTCATTTTAAATAATCAGTAATAGGAAAGTAATTGTCAGTAGTTTAATTAAAACTCATTTTTATTTTCATTTTATTTTGTTAAAATTTCAGTAACTTAATTCTTTTTTGGCTTTTTTTTTATCACGGCGCGGGGTTTTTGCACTCTTTTTTACCTCGAGATATCAAATCAATTAACCTTCAGATTTAATAATTTTCAACTTAATTCGATTAATCCTCTAGGGGATAGGTACGATTTAACAATTCAAGTTTTAATAAATATGTATTTGTGTAATGATTTGTTATTGTAATTTGTTATTTGTTATTATAGTAATTAAAATTATTATTGTAAATATGTATGTAAAGTTTTTAATGTCAATAGAGTTCTTTTTGGTTTTTGGTTTTTTTTTTTGCACCGGCAGATGCAGCTCGTCTCTCGTACATGTAACATCGATTATTTTTTGTTTTTACGCAATTTTTTGGGGTGAAACGTAATAGTTTACTGCCCCATACCGCAACTATACTTTTTAATGCTATTTCAAGGGTCTCTAAGCTCCCAGTTTCATTTATCCCATTTTTTTTATGGGAAGCGCCTTCTCGTATGTTTAGCATAGTAACCAGAGTCAAAACCGCCCTGGAGCGGTGCAGAGCGGAGCGGAGCGCAGCGGCGCCCCGAAAGGTAGGTTTTGACGATGGACAAACCTTCCTATCGAATGCACACCCCAAAAATCGAAGAAAAATGCGCTAAATTTACGTACTTTCAAATTGATTTTTCTCGAAATTTTGATAATACTTCTGCAAGTGAAATTTTTACAGTATACTCTATAAACCTTCCTCTTTGCTATAGGAAATTTTCAATTTGTTTGGGGTGACCACCCTTAGGGGACCGTCCCCGATACATTTGTCCGGTCAGTGTCACGATTAAAATTTCTTAACAAGTCTTGAAGCCAAATTCAAGCACGATAAAATTTTATTATAAAAAAAAAATTGTAACGTTTTACAGTGATTTAACGCCAATGTAACAACAAATGTGACGTATAAGTTGTAACGCCATAAACTCAGGGCGATCTGCTTAAACGACGGTTTGCCCCTATGGCTAGCGCTGTGAGGGCAAAAAACAAAATAACTGTGCCACCACTTCTGGCTAGATATTTTGGGGGTGTTAAAGAGATTCTCTGAAGAGCAACTAATTTGAATTTACCACCCTGCTTACAATAAAACCAAAAAACCACAGGTGAAAAGTAATGAGCGACAGTCACCATTAGTAACCCAAAAGAGTGTCGAATGTTGCGTGATCCAACAAATAAAACTTCCTTCCGTCAGAATAACATTGAAATAAAATAACAATTAAAAACAACCCAAAATTATTTTTAATAATAATTTCCAATTAAATTTTAAATAAATTCTTTGTAAATAAAATTTACGTCGCACTTGTGGTACAAAAATAAAAATCCAAGATGGACGAACGAAATGGACTGTTATAACGCACGTGGACAGCACAAAATTTATTAAACCAAATAAAATTTATAAATAAATTAATGTACATAATTATAAAATTAACTCAAACAATACGAAATACCTTGACTAAAATAATAGTAAGGTCACAGCGACTCTTCTAAAGTTCTTCTAAAACGAAGAAATCCGTAACTTCTAAAGAAATTGTCGCACAAATGGCCAACCGGAAAAATTGGGAAGTCAGGAACGAAACAGCAAAACGAATATAACTCCCACATACGCTGGTAAATTAAGACCAAATAATTTCGTTTCTGCCGTATCTACACTTAAAATTTCCCACACACACAAAACTTCGAAGCTCTCGCCACCACTACCAAAAATGGACTATTCTTAACTGTCGCAGCAGCATAATTGTTCCCGGCGTCGTTGTTGTGCGCTTTCGACAACCTCCCATTTAAGTACAAAATGTACCAAAGAGCCAACAATCAACTTCTCGCAATGGCAGATCAATTATAAATATACAATCAAAAATACCTCACAAAGTTTCGCAAATCTGATCGAGCAGGTTTTTATAGATCTACCTTATACAGTGGTGTTGTATGTATATATTTATATTAGGTCTTATTCTGTATCCAAACAGTTATGCATAATACTCGTGTTAGCCCGTAAAGTATCGTTTATCAGTAGATTATAAATTATTATTCGAAACAAAACGATACGCAACTTTACGGGCTAACACCAGTGTTATGTATAACCGCTTGGATACGGAATAGGACCTATTATCACAATTTGCATACAAGAATGTCGTTGATAGATAAAACAAATACATTTATAACCTTGGTGTTACAAAGACATTCTAGAACAAATTTTATTCGCTTATCTCCAAAATCAACACTTGCTAATAAAATAACACTTGAATTTATGGGGAGGACAGTACGTAAATTCATATCATAAAAATACTTAAAATTCTTAACAAGGTTTCCTCCAATACTGATAACTTAGCCCGATAACCAAAAACTAATCAGGCATTTAAAAATGACAGGTGTCGAATTATCAATGGAACAAAATAAAAGCTAACGCCAGTCATATTATGTTGATTTCTTATAAAATCCGAATTTAATCGTTACGAAATCAATTGCTTCTTCCGTGCTTCGGAGGGTACGTAAAGCTTAGCAAGCTACTTAAAATGTAAAAAACAAAGATGCTCATAGAACTAATTACATAAATAATTAGTAAGAACAGGTCCTGGACCTATATTAAGAGGAAGACTTCTTAATAATACTAAAAGAAAAGGAGAAATCAATTGCATTAAAACTGTGGCAACAAACTCCCAGTCTGAAATTGATGTCAACTGTAGTGTTTCGAATTTAAAATTACACTACATGAAAATACCCACGAAATTCACATTCATGGAAACGCATTTTACCGTCAACACAAAAAATGGTTTGATCTTACAAAATATCTAGTTAAACTCAAGTTTGGTAGATATATTAATTTTTAAGTTATATTAAATAAAACTTTTAACGAGACGGTCGCCAGCTTAGCGGTTAAGCGCGTTGCTGCTAATGCTAAATACCTGGTTCAACTCCGGGCTCAGTAAAAACTTTATTCTGACCGTCTCCCCTCGGAAGGCAATGGCAAACCACCCAGGTGTAATCTGCCTGGTACAGCCTCTCTGGAGATGAAGTGTATGCACTTCCCGCGGTTCGAAGCCCGCGTTAAGCAGTAGGTCCCCTATGTGTGTGACAATACTTCAAACGCACAACACATACATAGGAGAGAGGTCGCCTACGTCTATATCAGGCACGGCACTTAAAGAAGAAGATTAAATATTAAGGTATTTTATGCAATCCTCTGTCGGAAATAACCGTTTTATGACGACTTTTGTGTTCGTAATTACCTTCTGCAGTCCCAAGTTGCGTTTATTAGCAAATGTAATCCCATGGTCTCATTTAATCCTAAGACCTCATAATATGAACTCATAGTTATTGACTCATCAGTCTTCCATATTCTATGTTTTATCTTACGTTAGAATTATTTATTGTTTCCTTGTAAGAAATTGCGTTATCGGTTCGTATTCAGATATTCTTATCGGTATGTAGGCGTTGAATGTCGCCCGGAGCTGTTATACGCATGTGCTCTGTTTTATAAGAACGAGAAGCTAGCGCTCCCCCCGCTGCCGTGGGAATCCCCATTAGCACGCGAGTTATTTTGTAAACTTGTAAATGCTATGTACAAAATTAAATTTTATAATAAAGTAATAAACAAATTAAACAACTCAATAAATAACAACCTACAATTTAACCTCCTCATTCTCGTTAACCTACTCATGCGCGTCATTAATTATATGACCACTGTTGGTAAATAAATTATTATTGGACTAATAAATTCGCGAATAGTGTATTTGAAAATAATTACCATACAATTTTGGTATATTTGTTTTAATGATTAAAAAATTAGTATAAAATTATATAGACGGATGTGAGTCACTTACTCCCAGTACAACGGAACGGTCTAACTCAACCCGTCCCGTACACTGCAGATCCTATTCTATTTCTCCAAAATTAAATACGCAATCTGTATCCTTTCAAAAGTATTTCGTCCACCCGGTATATAATTTTCTACATGTACATTTATATACTAATACAGTTTCTTTTGTTCTTATTATGGAAAATTTAAAATTTCAGTGTATATTATTACAATTTTTAGTGGTTCTTAAATTCAGATACGGTTATCATAAACTTTGACTCGATTATACACATTCCAATTTGTAATAAATTTTACAGCGATAATATTTTTCCTTGAAATTTAATTGCGGCAATATATTAACGGATTAAACGCTAAAATTAAATTAAAACGATTAGGTCAACTATGTTAATCCGAAATACTTAACACAACTCATTAAATGAAGCTTATAAGTAGTTAGATTAAATGGTTGACTTGTTACTTTTGTCAGAGAATAATTGTTTCCAAATGTGGAACTACAAATTACAATTCTCTAATATTAATTGGCATTCAAAACAAAAGGATTAGTGCGATAATTAATTATTTAATTTGAAGTAGGTACAGGTTACAAATTTTATATATCTTGCAATCGATTAAACTTCTATAATTTTAATTATCTTTCACGCTTTTAATAATTACGAAAGCCGTTTGAAATTTTTAATCCTATTATCTTGAGTCTTAATTTAACTAACGTAAAGTAGCTCCCGCTTTATTTTTAATAACTTGTTAAGCAATTTTTAAAAAACAAAGTATTTAAAGCGCATTAATTAATTAAAATAACTACGACGCATTCGCGGTGGTTTTAATTAAGTCATGAAGTGTTATTATTAAATGTATTAAATTATACGGGTTATAATCGTCTCTCGCACGTAAAAACTTATATGGTCTTAAGGCGTGGCTTGTTCGAGGCGACAGCGGTGAGCGATGTCGCGCGTCGCTGGCGACAACTTCACATGTTATGCGAATGGGGGTTTATGCACAACGTCGTGTCGTCAAGCTCTTGATAGCAAAGCAACGTATGACCCAAAATTTTGGTTTTTCTAGTAACTGGTTAAACAGTTTATTGACATGAACGTGACGCGGCGCTAAGGAAAGATGAAGTTAGTTGATCCTTTTATGTTTGTATTTATGAGCCTCTGCGTGTTCCGGTTTTGATATAAACCCACGTCGGCGTTGGTGTTTGACACCCTCGTGCATAAACTAACTTTTACGGGTGTGCATAAATACAGCTTTAGATGGTAGTACAAAATTCAGCTGAAATTAAGATTAAGTATATAATTTATTAAATTAAGATAGGCAGAGAATTTAAAAAAATTGTATATTCTGGAGGTATTCTTTCAAACTTTTTTGTAATGATATATTATAACCTAATTAGGCAATTTAAAAAATCAATGCTATTCGAATAGTCTCCAGCTACGTATTATAGCTTTTAGTATCTATTAAGCTAATTTGTAAGTTAATTGTTTTCGAAACCGTTTAAAAAAAAACAATATTGTTAAGGCAATTATAAGATTACAAGATTTTGATATAAATTATTTAAATTCCGTCTATTAGGCTTTTGTGGATACTTAATGTTTTATATAAGCGTAGATTTTATTTTACATACCAAGACTGGTGCGTGCGGTCTACGCAAAAACATGTCTGCGCACGGTTAGTTACGCCTTCACACAATACATCTTTAAGAGTAAGTGGGTAGTGCAATACGAGCTAAAGAGGAATTTTTATGAATTTTAATAATGTTATCAGCAGTTTATAATTTATTTGAAGGAATTCTAGTTTACAGCTAAAAAATACTGTTAAGGTAGGGATTTTCGTTTTTATACAAATGAACAACTGTTACAAGCATTCAGAAAAGTACCTGAAACAGATCTGTTCCGCATGCGATAAGGTAATATCGCGTTATAATTTCACTCAGGGTCATATTATGGTTGTTTCAACCAATAAGCGTGCGCTAATTTACATTATACAGATACATGTCATACATCGGGGACCCATATCCGCTGATACAGAGAGCCCTCGGGCAATATCCGCTGATACAGAGAGTCTATCCTCCCCCGAAGGCATAGAAATTTGATTTGATATAAGTCGAATCGCCAGTGTAAAATTAGAAACCGGATCATTTATTTATTATGTGTCTACTTTTTTTTAATAATATTTTATGTTATTAAAAGCTTATCGTTGAAATAATTACACTTAAAAGTTGTAGTTAACAATTTATTAAAATAGCTCATTGATTTGACAATATTATGAAACGTATTCGTCGATCACCCTTAGTCGAATGTCCACCGGACACAAATTCAAAATACAGCAAAAATATGTAATTCTACCTGGGACAAACATTATAATTTTGTAAGCGAAAAATCCTTCTGTAGATAATATTTCATATGATTCGAATCCATAAATCTTGCCTCGAGAACACAATAACTGCTCAGCCATTCTCTCATATCATTTTAGCTGTTTCTACCTTTTCTTCCTACAGTCAGCTCGTAAAGTCTGGAATAAATTCCATAAACAATCTCGGTACAGGATTGCTTTAGAAAAACAGAAGGGGCATTATTCCTGTAGTTTTTATTTATTTAGGTCTGCACCAAAGTTACTAATTTTCTCCCTATTCATTCAGCGACATCATCAGACGTGGTAAGTTAAAATACAAAATTGTTTAACAAGACGGGCATATCGCTACCGAATGTGAAAATTGCCGAATAATAGTTATTTACGTATAAGTAACAGAAAACTATCCATTACGAATAAGCTTGCAAATATCAGAACGAGGCGGAGCCGACTTCTAATAAGCAAGCGAATTTGTAATGGATCGTTTCTGTACGCATCACGTATGCTATTTTTTCTCCAGGATAAGGCCAGGAAAAGAGAGACAACAAATATGGTGAGATGGACAGAATCAAAAAGCTTTAGATAGAATGCACTGAGATAATGCTCTATCTCATAGAAATCGTATCCAACGTGAAACAACAGAACAAACTCAAGCTCGGCGCTCTGCTTAAGCTTTATCTCTTGCCAATAATCGACAAATTACACAAGAACGTCAAAGTCAAATCGTTCGAGGTGAGCCAATCTACTTTAACGAGCTTCAAGTGATCGAACATCTTCTTCTTCTTGTTCAGTTATTCCATCCACTTTTGGATATAAGCCTCTTCAAGTTCATTTTTCCACCTTGATCTGTTTGATGCCACCCGCACCCAGTTCAGTCCCACCGTAAATTTGAGATCATCGACCCATCTCATTGGTGGTCTACCCCTTGGTCTTTTATTTGCGTAAGGTCTCCAGTGCATTAGCTATCCATGCCATCGTTCCGTGTCACCTCTCGCCACATGTCCGGCAAATTTCCATTTTAATGATGCTGCTGCTTCAGCTATATCTTTGATTTTGGTGTTGCTTCGTATCCACGCATTTGTTTGTCGGTCTCTGAGTGAAATTTCCATCATGGTTCGTTCGGGTATTCATATTTTTCCTTGTCATTGTCCAATTCTCGGCTCCGTAACTCATAACCGGAAGAACGCACATATCAAATACTCTTGATTTTAGATGTAGTGGGATCTTCCCATTCTTTAAAATGTAACTCAGTTTTCCGAAAGCAGCCCAAGATTGCGCCACTCGTCTTTTGATTTCCATATACTGGTTTTCTCTACCCTATCGATCATCATTGCAGGCGAATGAATGTGATTTTCCAGTTTTGCAATTCGAAAACCTTTAAGGTTGTACAGCAGTGAGTTTTCATTTAAATCGATGGGATACAAATTCTGGATTACATTAAGTAATTTTTCAGATGCACCAGCAGATTTGCTGAGACTTATACCATGTTTCGCAAAGTAAGTAGAAGCCCGAGCGATTCAAGAAGTCAATGAAACTGGACTTGGTCCTTTCATTCTAACTTGATAAATAAATAGGTATCTTATAAGAATACTAGCAGGCACAGACGACCTATTGGCCGTCTTTAGCCATGTACACTGTGTCGGATGCGGTTCCTCGGCCTACAACCTCAAGAGGAGCGGGAGATCTTCACTATACGAGGCCGTAAGCCAAACAACCACATCACCTAGGAATATAATAATATCTATAATATCACTGTTTAACTCGAATATTGGACAAGGCATCAAATTCAAATATCATAATTATCATATTTTTTACTTCCCTATAAGGAAGTATTGTAATCATGAAAAAATTCGATATCGATATTTTAACGGAAATATCCGTTTTGAGCATTTCTGAATCCGTTTTGACTACTTTCACAATGATGTCTGTATGTATGTATGTCTGTCTGTATGGATGTATGTAACGCAAAATGTCTGTAAGTTCTGTATCTCTGGAACGAATTGTTATATAGTAACAAAATTTCATATTTAACACTTTAATCGGTATACAAAGGCACCATTTGATTTTGGAGGAAATCCTTAAACCGGAAGTAGCACTTCACTTGAAGGACGAAATGGTTTTTCTTAAATATCTCAGGAACGAATTGTTATCTAGTAACCAAATTTCATATTTAACACTTTAATCAGTATACTAAAGCACCATGTGATTTTGGAGGAAATCCCTAAACCGGAAGTAGCACTTTACTTGAAGGACGAAATGGTTTTTCTTCAATATCTCAGGAACAAATTGTTATATAGTAACCAAATTTCATATTTAACACTTTAATCAATATACGAAAGAACCATTTGATTTTGGAGGAAATCCTTAAACCGGAAATGGCACTTTACTTGAAGGACGAAATAGTTTTTCTTCAATATCTCAGGAACGAATTGTTATATAGTAACCAAATTTCATATTTAACACTTTAATCGGTATACGAAAGCACCATTTGATTTTGGAGCAAATCCCTAAACCGGAAGTAGCACTTTACTTGAAGGACGAAATGGTTTTTCTTAAATATTATATACGATAAAAATTTTTTTTTAATCAAAATAAAAGCAAATACAATTTTCTATAAATATATTGGAATATATTTTTCTGTACCAAATACCATTTAAGAATTACAACAAATTTAATAATTTAATTAAATAATAAAATAAAATTTAAATAATATTTCTGCGAATCTTTAGATGAACGATGAAGGAATGATTCCTTATAGGGAAGTCATGTGCTGGCCACATCAGATTTTTATAACAAAGAAAAGAATATTTTGCGAATAACTAAACAAATATTTTACAATCCATGAAAAGCAGATTTAAAGTATAAAGTAATCAAACATACTAGCAGCTTAAATTTGAGAAAAGTACGTCAACTCAAACCATTCCAAAAGTTTTTTTTAATTTGTTCCAGACTTTACGAGTTCACTGTATAATAAAGCGATATACAAAATTTACTATTCGCTAAATGAAAGAATCTATTCACCATAGGTGATAGGGTAACTGAATATGTCGAATTCAATACCTATATTTTTCTATGACAACTCGAAAACAGTGCAATATATTTAAAATATTGAACAGCCTAAAAGTGTTAAGCGTAAAAAATAAACATTTTCGATATCTTTCTCCATTTTTGAGTTATTACAGAAAAATTAGAGTCATACTCGAGCTCTCGTGGTTATTAGTACAACTTAAAACGCAATGTAGATTTTAAGATTATAAAAGTAAATATTGGCTTCAGCTAATCGAATACACATTAAATTTTCAATATAGAAGCAGAAATTGTCACATCACCAACAGAACTATTTTTGATTGACGTTTGAAAAATATATCAACTTCGATTACGAACTGCATACAAAATTATTTTCAAAATCTCAGAAACAGACACTGATCTAAGCGTAACAGGTCTATATTTGCTATCATTAGCCGGAGTAATACTATCAAGAAAATAATTATGGATTAAATTAGGGTGGTTAATTCCCTCAGGAAATTTTGTCTTTAAGACTAATTGTTTGTTTACTTTATTTGCGTTAGTTCTGTGGATTTCACACAATATAATGTCTGTTCCAGTGTCCGCTCTTGTGGCCAGAAACTAAGAACATTTGCTGTTCCATATTCATGACTTCAAGTTTAAGCATTTTGCATAATGTAAGACAATGGTGTCTACAGTGTAACTACACTTAGACTTAACATAGCAAGTTTCTTGGGAAAAACGAGAAACTAATTAGAAAAGAAGAAAATCGTCTTCCCATAAAGGTGGATATAAAAATACATTTCAAGTTTATTTCATTTTATTTATTTCAATTGTTCTTTCCTGGGTAAACACTTGAAAACTTTATTGTTACTTTAATAAACACTTGCAGCAACGTATTGTCGTATTGTCACAATTTATTTTATTACGGTAGTACCTACTTCAATTGAGCACAATTTAATATTTTATTTAAAGAAGGAATATAAAAAAATTGCACTTTTTATTTGTTAGCTTTTATTATTGTCTTTGTCGAGTGGAATAGTAGAAAGTATAGATTTTAGGATCAAAGAAACTGCAAATTGTGGTTTTTAAAAGGAAACCCAATTCCAAGTGAGTAGAATTCTCTATATCGTAAATGACAAGCTAGAATAATTACTTCCCTTGCTTTGTAATTCGTATATTATTCTAGGGACATTTTGCAGTCACTGCCGCCGCCTTTGAGATAAAATTCACTTAATTACCTTTTTTCTTACATGCCATTTATTTTCTTACATTTCTCTTCTTAATCGTTTTGTGATTGTATTTAGTGTACATAATATTGATTAAAATTTATTCCGAGTGCCTCATCGTATATTTGACCAAAAGAAGGATTTATTTTCTAATCAAATCTGTCATTTTAGTATTGAAAAACAGATTAGGTCAGCAAAACGGCTGGGTTATTAGGATAAGGGAATGACCAAATGAAGCTCATCACGTTTGAACGACTGATAAGCGGATGTATCGAATAAGAACTGACAAACAAAGATATTCCGCATTCCAATTAAATATTTATATATTATCCTTTCTTATAATAATTAAATTTTTAAGTTGGTCTAAGTTTTATGTATACGTAACATTAACTTGGAAGATAACTTCTCAGGGTTGAGCTTTTAAATAATTATGATATATTAATAAAAAATTTCGTAATTTTAACTTTCTTTGGGAAGTTTCAAAGTTATTTACCGTCCCTTCATGTACTGTTGGAATAATAAAGTCACAAAAAGACTAAAAAATTTGTGAATCTAAAAATTTATCGAAATAGGATAGAGTAATTTACAGCTGGGTTAGTTCAATATATTTATTTAGCCATTTCTTTATGTCGTGGTAAATAGCTTTATACGAAGGGACGTGTAGCAATGGATTTCTGTTTGCCAGATCCCAAGGGATTAAGGACGAAGAGCACAAAACCATCTAATGCTTTTCCCCAACTTTCCAACTCGATTCGCGGATTCACACTAACCTATTTGACCATTCTGTGAACACCGAACAAGTGCGTTAACTGGAGCAGCTGATGCACGCACAATGAATGATATTTTAGAACCGAACAAAATTAATTTAAGTGCCACTGTGAAAAATATTTTCACAACTTTGCTTTTAAAAAAACTTTTAATTAAATTCTACTTGTTGATAAGTTAGACGGTAGTGAACAAATTGTAGAACAATTTTAAGTAAAAACTTATAATGAAATATCAATTTAATAGTTTACAATTTTGAAAAACAAATTTAAAAAATTTAATTTATATAACAGTCAACTTATTAAAAATATCGAAGTATCAAGAGTCTTTTTAAAGCAATAAGTCTGCAGCGAAATACAAAGTTAGCAATTTCAAAGCTGAGATGTGAAGCGGTTAAATTTATCCTTAAAACTTTCAATAGAACCGCTACATTCCTTTTCCTCTAACAATTATTAATATTATTATGTTGATTGCGAAGATATACCTAAGTAACAGAGTAGTAATGGTGATTTAGGAAAGGATTTAATGTCGATTTTGTGTGGTAGTTTGTGCGGCGTTGTAGTTGTGGACAATAGAACTTGCAGCTTAACGTGGAATCTGTACCACGGCACACATAACTCGGGAGTAGTTGAGACTTGAACCCACGACCATCAAGTCCTCAATCTTTTAATTCAGATTTATATTAATTTATTTGTAATTTAACTATTTATATTTATAAATAATTAACCTTCACCAAACACGTCTATATCAACAATTACTCAACTAATGGGATAAGTAGTGTTAGTGATACGTTTCGAAGATATATTTTCTTCTTCTTCCGGATTTCGAAAATTATCCTTACATACCAAAAAAAAATTAAAATCGCAAAATGCACCAAAATACTAATAAAACATATTATATAGGGTGTTTTTTTTAGCTGCATGAGATCTTTCAATAGGGATAACTTTTGAATGAAGTTTGTCAAAGTGACAGTTC
This sequence comes from Podabrus alpinus, assembly GCA_932274525.1. Classification (NCBI taxonomy): domain Eukaryota; kingdom Metazoa; phylum Arthropoda; class Insecta; order Coleoptera; family Cantharidae; genus Podabrus; species Podabrus alpinus. The sequence continues at coordinate 55,981,630 of OW026457.1, read as the reverse complement.
TTTGACATTTGTATTCAGAAAGGTTGCATGAATAAATTAACACTTGAACAACGTTACCAAATTGTGGAAATTTATTTTCAAAGTCCGAGTTCCGTTCGCGAAACTTGTAGAGCTCTTCGCCCATTTTATGGTCAAAATAATAGACCTTCTGAGCAGGCTATTGGTGCGATGATGGATAAATTTCGTACCACTTCTTCATTGCATGATGTAAGAACACCAACAAGACAAAGAAATGTGCGTACCGAAGAAACTATCGCTTCTGTGAGTGAAATTGTGCAGGAGAACCCAAACATTTCAATTCGCCATCGTGTTCAACAACTTGGGCTTTGTCCGTCCACTACATGGAAAATTTTACATCAAGATCTTACAAGATCTAGTTGGTTCAAAAATTGAAGCCTAGTTATCATCGATTGCGTTGTGCGTTCGAAGATTGGGTTCCCAACCAATTGGAAGTAGATCCATTTTTTTTACCGCTAAATTTTGTTCAGTAACGAGGCACATTTCTGGTTGAATGGGTATGTGAACAAGCAAAATTGCCGTATATGGACTGAAACCAATCCGGAACATTATCTTGAGACTCCATTTGTGACGAATTTATAATTCGTCAACGTCAACCTTATCACTGCCCGCTATTTTGCCGTTTGGCGTCACTTTAGACACGACCTACATGTCCTCGACGCTAGCGCGTGGAGTTTCATTTTTTTCCGCTCGGTGGAGAGGGGCATTTCCGACTTCACTTTTGGTGTGGCTCTCGCGAGAAATAGACGTATTCCGTTGGTGCGTAGACATTCTTATAACTTGAAGATTCAATCGTTTTGCTGGATTTGGAATTGGAGGGCCATTTTGGCAGGTTGCGAGAGTGATTCTGGGCACGAAGATTTTTGCGCGTTGCAGCGTATTTGCAAGATTTTTGTGTTGCAATTTTTCGATCCAAGCGCCTTATCAAACACATTTTTACGTCGAGTTGTTACCAGCGCGCACGCATTAACCTTGGAGTTTTTTGTTTTACCAAAGTTGGTAAAATTGTTCGAGCTGTCATATATTTTTGGGTGTAACCTCAAATTCTCGCGAGACGTTTAGCTGCACCAAACTTTGTCTGTGAATCCGTGGTCTTTGTTAAGTTGTGTCCGTCTCAATTACCATCTCAAGTACGTCTTAATTGCTTGTTCCATACAATACAAATCTACCGCCCGAGGTTTTGTGCAAACCGCTATTTTAGAATATTTGGTCAACTCAATTGGGGGTTCAACTCGTTCTCTGGATGCGTTGCCAACACCATTTTTTTTCCTGTCTCTGCTGTCCGACCAAACATCCAGCGAAGCATCGGAGTCGCTCGAGAAGAACCATTCAAGGAAGCGTGACCTGTCAGCCCGGTGGCCGGAAGTTGTTTCGTGGTAGCCAGTCACACCCAATCTCGTAGACATCTCAAGCGGTGGAGTGTTTTTCGCCGTCTTTCTTGGCCGAGGTGAGTCGATTGCATTTTCACTGTATTGAGATTGTTTGTTTTTGCGAGATTTTTGTTATAAATTAACTAGAAGGTGTGTGTTGCTTTTGCCACCTTCATTTTTAGTAGCTTCCTCGAGGCAACGTTCTGGTTTGCCGGAGACAGATTTGATCGTACGCTGTTTTAATTTGTTTAGCTGATTCCCCTAAGGAATTAGCATTTTCATTATATTTGTTGTACCATTCAATTACTTGTTTAACCGTTGTCATTATTGTTGACTTTGCAATTTTGTTGTCATTAAAATTGTTAACTGTATTACCGTTTTTTATTTCCCTTATAGAAGGGTATTCTTTTGAAAAGCTTTCAGGAATAAGTTCGCAATCGGAACCTGCGGCTCTCGCTTACCGACGTTACCATCATTGAGCTAGCTTAATTTCGATCAGGGCTCACCACGTTGTAAAGTGGAGTGCATCACTTCAAGTGGAGGGAATCTTTCTTTCTCGTTAGCCGTCCTCTTCATAGGGACGGGGAGAAACGAAAAGTCCTTACACATTGCATCCATTAAAATTAACTGTTCGGTGTGGAATACACGCCAACATATTTTTCGAAATAAGGAAGGAGCTACCGTTACGGTGAATGGTGTGAGATATCGACACATGCTCAATACATTTTTGTCTCCAAAAATCCAAGAGTTAAACATCGACAACTTATGATTCCAACAGGATAGTGCTACGTACCATACAGCCACCAAAACAATCGATTTATTGAAAGGACAATTTGGTGAAAACATTATTTCAAGAAATGGTCCTATCAATTGGCCTCCAAGATCGTGTGATTTGACGCCTCCAGATTATTTTCTTTGGGGGTATGTTAAATCCATGGTTTATGGTAACAAGCGAACAACTCTGGAAGCATTGGAGGTCAATATTCAGCAAGCTGTTTATGAAATAAGACCAGAAATATTGGAAAAATTGGTCAAGAATTGGACTGATCGGATACGCTTCGTAACGTTTAGTCGTGAAAAACACCCTATATATGGCTGTTCAATAAGTTCGCGCAACGGAAATGAAAAAACCGATTTTTGATTGCATAAATGACTTTATTTTTCAGTATAATCTCCCTCAACTTCGAAACACTTATTCTAACGATCCTCCAATTTATGGATCCCATCTCTGTAGTGGTTTTCTGGAAGTTCTGCAAAATACCTCCCTATGACAGTTATTACCTCGCCGTTTGATGAAAATCGTTTTCCACGAAAGAATATTTTGAGATGTGAGAAGAGCCAGAAGTCAGAGGGAGCTAAATTTGGCGAATAGACTGGTTTTTGCAACAATTAATACTGTAATTCACTGATTTTAGCGATGATTTTTGAGCTGTGTAAGTACGTGATTGGTCCAAAAGGTTACAATAATAATCTGAGTTTATTGTTTTTCCAGTTTGGAAGTAATCTACGAACAAAATACCTTTTGCCTACCAAAAAACTGACGCTAACACCTTCTTGGCCGATTTCTGGACACGAACTCGCTTCGGAGCCGAAGCGCCGGGTCCACACCACTCCCTAGCCTCTTGTTTTGATTCAAGATCATGGTGGTAGACCCAAGTCTCATACGTAGTGATAAAACGACTTACAAAATCCTTTTTATCCTTTCTAAAACGCTCCAGATGTTGCTGACAAAGTGGCATTCGAATGTGTTTTTGTTGCATTGTTAGCGAATGCGGCACCCATTGTGTACACAGCTTTTTAAAATCCAAAACTTGATATAAATTATTGCTTACTGTCCCTAATGAAATGCCTAGAGCTTCTAAAAAATATCTCTCGGTCAATTGACGATCTTCAAAAACCATATCCTGTATTTTTGCGACGATTTCTGGTGTTGATGCAGTTTTTGGACGTCGTTCAAATGGACTGTCTTCAAGGCTTGTACAACTACTTTTAAACGAACCAGCCTACTTACAAGCAATTATTGTTTTTGAAGGAACAGATTCACCTAACACATTTACCATTTCGGTATGAATTTCCATTGCATTTAAACCTTTTTTTACAAAGAATCTAATCACTACACGATGTTCAATGTTTTCGATTATTACAAAATACACTGACAAATGACTTGCAAACAAAGAATAAATGGACAGTTCGAAATGAAATTTTGGTTATGTTCTTATTAATAATAAAATTAATATTAAAATTGCATCGAAGTTTTAGTTCTACCATTGACGAATAGACGGCTCTCCACGAACTGATTGAGCTACCTAGAGGTACATGTCTCGATCTTATTATAAATCTCCTATAGAACTTTGGGATCGATTACCTTGACAACTTTTTTCTTCAAGGTCAGAGTTTACATACATTTTCATACTTAGAAAATTGTTCTCTTTCCAAATTTGTAAAGAAAAATAAGGGTTACCATTTAAAAAAATGTACGATGACATCATAAATAAAAAAAACAAAATACGATATATTTTGTCAATGGCAGAAAAAAAGTAACATTTAAAAAAATAAGGTTTACGTGTCCCTAGAAATTTTGATCAAATTTGTTACAAACTTTACGAACTCACTGTATGTATGTATAAAGATTTTAATGAAAGGATTAACGAATTATCAAACTGAAAGTTAATATCTTGATAAGTAAGTGGCGCAGTGTTTATAAAGTTAGCTACGACTTGCTCACAGTATAATTCGTAAGTACATTAACTGTACAATGGAAGCACTTTTAGAATAAGCCCGGACGAAAGACCACCATTTCGATATTTTAAAAGCATTTTGTAACATCGATTATTTTCATTTATTTATTTCGCTTGTGTTCTCGGCATGAAAAGTTAAATTTGCTTAATTGCAATTTATTTTCAGGTAAATAGGTAGGTACCTCAAATACGATATTTTGTGCGTAGTATATTAATTTAATTTCTCGTTAATTATGAATACTTGTACGTGCAAAAATTCGATACCTTATAAACAATTAAAATTATTAGTTTCAATTTATTTGTAACTTTATTTTTATATACCAGGCGTTCCTTTCAAAAGTAGCCAGTCGAAATAAACTTTTTTAAAGTAAATTTAAGAAAAACAAAAACATGTGTCGGTTTAGATAACGAGAGGGACGGTTTGAACGTGAGGCCGATAGGATGCAAGGACATTTGGACGCGGGTCGATTGGACGCAGAGTCGATTGAACCCTAGAGACTAATTTCAATTACCAATGGAAATATTTTTCATTTAGGGATTTCGAATCCCTAATCGGGATTTCGGATTAGCGATTTCGAACTGTTTGGATGCGACACCGTTTGGACATGGAACTTTTGGATGTGGGAGCGAAAATTAAATGGAAAACGGATATTAAAAACGGACGAACCGCCTTTATACCCTAAAGGCAGGTGTGGCTCCAGTGAAAGTTAATGGTGAGCGGGGAGAGTAAAAATATCTAAAAGGTAGTACGTCTATCCTGTTTGTCTGGTATTTTCCTTTAAGTCTTAAATGCCTTGCAAGGTGTAGTTTGGGCAAAGTAGTTACTGAAATTTTTTTAAAAGCGGGGGGTAAAATAAGATTGTAGCTTATATTCACTGGCTAGTTTAATCAAGTCTTAAGTTGAAAGACATTTAAGAGATAAAGGAATGAATTAAATTGACGTTTATGAAGTTATAACTTTTTCAGTTCAAGCAAAATGAAGTTACATTTTTGAAATTATAAAAGGTTAAGCCCTTTAATCCGATTTTTTCACTTTCCATGAAAATTAATGGGGGGGATTACCCCCACACCAGCTCCTTGTACCTGTCGTTTCTGATCCCAATCATAAAATATGAAAATTCCAAAACTGTAAAACTGTCAAAGAGTGTACAAAATTTTATATAACTTAGCATTCATTTTCTAATTGTGTGATATGCTCATTAAAAAATCGATATCACGATTGAAATAATCATTAACAAGCGTTGTAATCCTGTTATTCGCCTCAAAGACTCTTTTTGATGGCTCGTGCCCAGAAATCAATCCTTGAATAATTACGTTCCTTCCTTTCTAAATAAATAATTTTGAATGTGACGATGAGTTTCCAAATCGCAGGATTGTCCATCGCCAACTCAGTGTGCAGGTATCCATGCGCCGCGCCGCCTCTGCATGGTTATTAGTTTTATCTATTCCATGCACAATTAGTGTAAGAAAATTGGGTCGAGTACGCTAACCCTGACCACGAGATTGATTTTTTCCTATTAACTATGGTGAAGTTTAAGGTTTATATTATAGTGACTTTAAATTATAAAATTTGCGGATGAGGGCATTTTAATATTAAAAAAATTACTTTGAAAGTCGTAAATTTTACATGTTTCACCGACGCGCGGGTGGAATCTCACTGCATTTTGTTGACGGTCCGTGCAGAATGAACTAGTCTAACCGCACGTCAATTTTTGCGTTCTTTAATTTTCACGAATTAAGTTCAAAAAGTAATTTTCATTACTGTTGTCTAAACGATAATTTAATATAGAAGTGAAAGTGTTACATCAAGCTCCAATTCTATTTAAATTTCGTCGACAAAGCGTTTAAACACGCTTTTAAGTGTTCCTCCCAGTTTCCCGGCAAAAAGATCCCGCCATTTGCTAAGTGACGTAGTTTGCTACGTCACAATTAGCAAACGGTTGCGCGCTCTGTTGCCCCCTACCCCCTTCAAGACATCAGGCGACGTATTCTGTAGTATACGCAACAAAGGTTAGTGAACTGAACTTGACCTAGATTTCTTACAGATTATATTTTATCGCAACCTAACAAAAATTTTGTCAACCAACAAATTCCTTTTCCTTTTAAATTTTTCAAGTTCATTTAGATTTAAATAAAGGTTGATTCACAACACTAAATTTAATTTTCAGACTTAAAAATTAAACTTGCACTCATTAAAATCAGCTGCTTCACAGACATAAATTAATTCAAATTTAATTTTATCAATTTAGATTTCGCAACATAATTTAATTTTAAAAATTTTTATTTTTATTACTTGAATTATTTGTAAAATGACGAATGTTACCGACATGTCCCAAGACAACACTTTCCTCCGTGAACTTGTTGACCATTTGAAAGCCGAAAACCGCGATTTGAAAGCCCGATTCAATGATCAATCCAAAAAACTCGATGACCAATCCAAACAAATCAAAGATCTCACTGACAAAGTCGCCTCACTCGTTCTCGCCCTCCAACCACCCAAGGTCGTACAACCACCTTCGGTCGTAAGACCACCCCCGGTTGCCCAACCTCGCCCGACTGCCCCTTCAGGGAAAAAGAAGGACAAGACCGCCTTCCCCCCTCTTCCGACCACCCCTGCTGTCAAAAAAGCAGAAACTAAACCCAAAGAGCCAAAAAAGCCCGCCCTACTCAAACCCCTGATAGCAACGGCCATCCCGAAACCCCGGCTATCGACTCCAGCAGTCAAGCCTGCGATCATCCCCCGAACATCCCCCCGCATTTCTAAAATTCCATCATCGACTCCCGAAGCCCAAGCTTCCACCTCCACCGGTGGAGATAATTTCGTCTTTCCAAAAGACAAAAACACCCTAAAACGGGCCCGCTCCAACTTAAGTAGCGACAGCCAAACCTCTGAACCCGCTACCAAGAACAGGTTCGCCTGTTTGGACGTAGAGGAACCCCCGACCGACACCCAAACCGAGCGCGACGATGACGGTATGGAAGTCACCGACTCCCAACCCGACACCCAGGGTGCTTCACACCCAGACCGGACCACATACTCCTCCTCCAGCCGAATCCCCCCAATTGTCCTCCGTACAAAGGACAACTGGCCGGCCATCAATAAAATGATTCGTGACCGAAAAATTGCCACCACTAAAATCCGCACGCTCGTGGACGGCATCTCAATTCAGCCGGCCACCGAGACCGATTACCGGGCCCTCAGCCGCTTACTTGAGGAAAAATCCCTCCCCTCACACTCTTTCTCTCTCCCTCAGGACAAACCACTAAAAGTGGTCATTCGAGGGCTCCCAATCACTATCACTGCTGCAGAAGTTAAAGAAGACCTTGTAGAACAGGGCTTTGAAATTCAGTCAGTTTTTCAGATGCGCCAAGGTCGCGACAAAAAACCTATGCCATTATACCTTGTCCATCTAACCCACAACTCAGATGGCAAGAGAATTTTTGACATGACATCGGTCCTGTCCATAAATACCCGCACCGAAACCCCCCACAAACGTACAGAGGTCGGTCAATGCCACCGTTGCCAACGGTTCGGACACGCCCAAACCCTCTGCCGCGCCCCACCCAAATGCGTTAAATGCGCAGGGGATCACCTCACTCCGGCTTGTCAAAAAATCCGTGAAGACCCAGCCACCTGCGCTAACTGCACAGGAAACCACCCCGCAAACTACAAAGGTTGCGTTTCGTTCCCTAAGCCCAAGAGGCGAGAACTTTCAGCCCGCGAAGCAGCTTCCCGCTTCGCTGACCGCCCCACTTACAATTACCCCTCCTCCCAAGGCCCCAATCGACCTTCCTATCTGGGAGTCGCTAGTCGGCATGCCCCTCACAGGGAAGCAACTCACGCCACCCCCACGCCCACCACCCCCTACGATGAGACTCCCTCCCGACAAACAAAAGCAATTTTTGAACAACTTCGTAATTTCAATGCCAATGCCGAACTCGTCCGCAATATTGAAATAATCATGAACGCCAAAGCCACTAATATCACACCCGTTAATGTCTAAACCCAGATTCCAACCCACCACTTTGCAGACGGCTTTTTGGAACGCCAACGGCCTTTCAGCCAAACGAAATGAACTTCTCGCGTTCGCGCACGATCACGACCTTGACGTAATCTTGGTCAACGAAACCCACTTCAGAGCTGGCCAACTGGCAAAACTCCCTTGCTATTCACTTTATAGGAATGACCGTGACGGACGCGGCGGCGGAACCGCAATTTACGTAAAATCATCCATCGAACACGTCGCAATACTGACCCCCGACCTAGAGTACCTTGAAGTCACCACGGTGAGCATCCACACCGCACATCACGGTTGGTTGCAAATCTCCTCCGTCTATAATCGCCCTCAGCAACGCATCCTCAAAGAGGACCTAGAAACCCTCCTCGAAGGCCCCGACGCGAAGATCATCGCCGGCGATTTCAATGCTAAACACTCCAACTGGTTGTGTAAACACACAAACCATGTAGGACGTGACCTTCTTTCACTAGCAAATGAGCTGGACTTCGCGATCATCGCTCCCACCTCCCCCACCCACTTTTCTAACGCAGGTACGCCGTCCATTCTGGACATAGCCATTTTCAAAGACGTACAACTCCAATACGACATCTCCACCAGCGAAGAACTAAACTCAGATCACTACCCGGTCCTCCTGACACTTGGACCGCTGTTACCCCCAAAAGGCCCTCCCACGAGAACCACAACAGACTGGACCTCTTTCAAAGACACTCTGTCAAAAAACCTTGGACCAATCCCATTCTTTGAGTCCCCCACTGACCTAGACCAATTCATTGCCAATTTCCAAGACAACATCAAAAAATCCGTTGACGAAACTTCATTTGAAGTCAACACCACGGACGTCAGAGACAAACTCACTCCCTCCCTCAAAGATCTTATCAGAGCCAAAAACCGAGCGAGGAAACTCGCCCGGCGTACTCGCAACCCTGATGACCAAAGGTCATACAACCGGCTCAAAGAGCAAGTAGACGTTAAAGTCAAAGAATTTCATGACAATGAATGGTTAGACACCATTAACTCCCTATCATTTAAAGACATGTCCGCATGGCGCATGGCCGCCGCCCTCCAGGGGAAAAAGAAAGTCACCATCCCAATTCTCTCCCGCCCTGACGGCACTATTGCCCGGAGCGATCTTGAAAAGGCTGAAATCTTCGCCGACAGCCTCCAAGCTCAATGCTCCCCCAACACCACAAGATTAGACCAAGACCATATTAATTCGGTCGAAAATTATGTCACCACCACCCTAAACACCTCCGATGACTCACATATCACCCCCGCCTCCCTTCTGGAGGTCACCATTGCCATTAAACGCCTCAAAAAGAGGAAAGCCCCAGGTCCCGATGGCATCACCAATACCGCCCTCAAAGAACTCCCCCAAAAAGCCAAAGTTGCCATCACCGGCATAATTAACGCATGTTTTCGACTCAACTACTACCCACAAATATGGAAAACCGCTGACGTAGTGGTAATCCCCAAACCCGGTCAAAATCTCAAACTTCCGAAAAGCTATAGACCAATCAGCCTGCTCCCTTCCATCGGAAAAGTAGTTGAAAAAGTCATTCTCACCCGTCTCCAAGAAGCCATGTTCGATAACAGTATTATTCAAAACGAACAATTCGGCTTCCGTGCTGGACACAGCACGACCCACCAAGCCCTCCGATTAGTTGAGCACGTCACGCAGGCACTCAACAAAAAAGAATTCACCGGCCTAGTGCTACTCGACGTATCGAAAGCTTTCGATAAGGTCTGGCACGAAGGCCTCCTGTTCAAAATGCTTCAATCCAAAATTCAAATTCCACTAGTCCGACTTATTGCCTCCTACCTTCACGACAGAAATCTCCAAGTCAAACTCATGAACACCAGATCCACAAAGCGCCCCATCACCTCCGGGGTCCCCCAGAGATCGATCCTTGCAGCTTCACTGTTTAACATCTTCATGAGCGACATTCCAACCCCCTTAGATCCCGCAACAAAAATTTCACTATATGCAGATGACACTGCAATATACACATCCTCAATCCACCCGGACATAGCCACAACCCGCCTCCAGGAGGCGATCACCGATCTCGGAAGGTGGTACGAAACTTGGCGCATCGAGGTTAACTCGAGCAAAAGTTCCGCGATCATGTTTCGAAATCGTTGCAAGCCTCACAACTCCAGTGTCTGGATGTTTGAGGAGCAAATCCCCTGGAAAACCAAGGTCAAGTACCTTGGCATTACCATGGACCGGCGCCTCAAATGGGACGCTCACATTTCCTCCGCAACCGGTAAAGCCAAATGCCTCTTCAATAGATTGTTCGTCCTCATGAACGCAAAAAGTACCATGTCCCCCGCTAACAAACTAAGATTATACAAAGCCATAATCCGCCCAACAATGATTTATGCCTCCCCTGTCTGGGGATATGCACGCCCCAGGGCCATAAATAAACTTCAAGTCATCCAAAACAAAAATCTCCGAGCTATTTTCAGCGCCCCCTATTACGTCACTAACAGGCGACTACATGCAGACGCCAAACTAGACCTCATTAACACTCTTAATCGTAAACATGCCACCAATCTCTACAACAAATCCAAATTCTCAGAAAACCCACTAGTAAATCAACTAGGTCAATACAACCCAGCCGACTTTTTCATACCCCGTCCCAAATCACTCCTGACCACGGACAACTCCTGACCATAACTCACCCCCACACAGACTAATGTATGTTCACAGGTTTAACTTACACAAATTCTCTTCGAAAGTGAATTTATTCACTAGATTTGTGTAATTTTTCGATCAATTTTCACAAGATTCGATAAATCACCCCCCATAGTATCACTATAATCCCACTAGTCGCCAATTCTGACTAGTTCCAACTAGAAGCCAATCATTTCGAGGTCATCAATAGAAATTAATTCATAATTTCTTTCTTCGAATTAGGGACTCTACTATATCGGCAAACGTAAAAAATTTTCTTTTTCTTCTCATATTACATTTTCACAGTCACAGCTCAGGTTTTTACCAGTCAGTCCGCCAAGCGCCAATTCCCAGAGACCCACCGGTCTCTATAAATTCCAATGTCATTAATGTATTCTTTCAGATGAAGGAGAAGGCCGGCTGCGCCGGGATGCTCCATCAAATACATATCAGGTAAAGGTAAAGGTGCACACCGGCCACATGCAACATGTCTCCGTTACGAGTAACTTCGATGAAATTTTACTGTTTTTCCATTTATTTTGTTTTACGCGATTTTTTGGGGGTTAAACGTAAAAGAATACTGCCGCATACCGCGACTATACTTTTTAATGGTATTTCCAGGGTCTCTAAGCTCCCGGTTTCCTTAATCCCGGTTTTCTTGTTGGTAGGCGCTTCTCGTATGTTTAGCCTAGTAACCAGAGTCAAAACCGCCCTGGAGGGGTGCAGAGCGGAGCGGATATGTGAGTGCGCTCAGCAACTATTCGACTTAGAGGAAAATACCTTAGATAGAAGTTGTAGTAAATTTTATTCTCTATAAGATTTATAGAAGTCATTTTCGTCCTAAAGTCAACTGGTAAGGAAATATTGAGAAGAAATATTTTGTTTCCGCCATTGTTTTAAAGATGGCGATCCATTTTTTTAGGACCATTTTTAGGAAATTCTTCTTTTCACGATTTCGAGGATGTTGTTAAAATATTTTAAGTGTTTTTAATTATTTTAATGAGTTATATTATGATAACAATATAGCTGAAATAGAAATTAGTTTAACAATATTTTGCCGAAAAACATAATTTTCACTCCTTCATAAAAAATTTCAACTTTAGACGAAGAATTTGGTAAGAAGCTCAAGGTTCCGAGAGGACGTTTTTTAGTATTTTAAAGTACGAACAATGGGGAACATGCATGAATAAAAAAATTTTGTTAAAACAGTATTTTCCGATTAATCCTATAGGTATATTAAATATCAAATCAGCAAAAATAACTTCTATTTATTGTATTTTGTTATAAATAATCCATTTTAAAATTCAATGATAATTTAAAATAAATCATGTGACCTTTAACGCAACGCGTTTGGTTTAAGTCACCGGCACAATAACAATAACCTCACTTTCTTGTTTACTCTACTCGTGTAGAGTACCTTTTTAACTTTTTGTTTTTAATTGATTTAATTATGATAAATAACAGCTTTTAACACTAACAATCTTCAACTTTCAAAGCACAAAACCACAGAACAGAAGAAGTTTCTTGAGTAAAATCGCACGCCTCGCTTTTGTTTAGGGCGCCACTTTCAAAATGAAAGAAAATTTATAAATTTAAAAATTGCAATGTTCGAGGGTGCAATTTTACTAAGAAGCTCACCACCCTTGTCCCTCTAGTTTAGCTCAGCCTTGAGATTCCCTCAGAGTATGGTAGATTCTGGTAAATTAAGGGATGCTTATTGAAATCTAGATAAAATCTTTTGTAAGTTGAAAATTGTAGACAAAATAATTGTGTGGAGAGATAAACGTGATTCACCTTTACTTTGATGATCTTAAAAATTGGAATGCTTCACTGTTGTAGTTGAATCAATAAAAGATTGCATTTAAATCGAAAATAATTTTATATTAATCAAATAATTTGTTAGTACCAAAATTTCAAACTAACAAATAAATGCAGATAAATTTTATCTGTTGGCAAATTATACACAATTATAAAATATCAAAATATCGTAGTTCGATGTTGATCCAATTCTCCTTTCCAATCTTCTTGATTCGTAGAAAATGTTATAATAATAATAATAAATTACAAAGATTAATAAAATGTTTTCAAATACCTTTTGAATATCCTGCTTCTTTAAAAAGCATGCGTACTGAACACTATTTCGATTGGCGCGCACTCCGTTATGATGCACTCAACTAACGTCGTACTTCGTGAAGTTGATGATAAAATTCGCTCCTGTTTTAAAGTGACTAAACGGTGTTGATTATCGAGATTTTGACTTGTTGATCAGTTGTTCCAATTTGCTGGAATACGGATGAGTTGTTTGGAAATATTCACTTCCAGGATATTTGAGAGGTGAGTCGAAATTAACACATTATTGGTGCATAGATGTCCTAACTAATTGGTAGCCATTTTTAGATAATCCACATTATCAAACTTTTAACAAATATTCGGCGCGTTGGACATCTGGATGATTTTAACTTGAGTTGTCCACTTTTGAACCACACACGTCCTGTCGTTTCAACTGGTAAATTTCAACTTTTACATGGCACGTCTTGTCGTTTCAAGCGTTCTGGATCAACTTTTATTTAATTTCAACTTTTACATGGCGCGTCTGTCCATTTCGAGCTTTAGAATACAACTTTGACTTTACGGAGACACACGTCCGTTCATTTTGAGCATCAAATCACAACTTTAACTTTACGGAGCTACACATCCGTCCTTTTCGAGCGTTAGAGTACAACTGACCATTTTGTGCGCGACTTTCCAAAATTGGTCTATTTTTGGTTATCAGTATGTCAAATTACCATCTTCAGAAAATTTTATGTTGACCAAATCTATTTAATTTTTCAGGGTATCTTCCATATTTTGGTGGATGAATTGTCCAATGATTTCCAGACGTTTTGTTATACAGTAGCCGATTTGTAGGCACTTTTTGGATAGATTTTTGAACACTTCTTATCACGAAAATTTGTTATCGCATTTCAAACGATTTTGACCAGTATTAACCTTTTTGTTGATTCACAGAATCAAATTATAACCTTTACATAGAGGGAATTATTTAACACATCTGCATGTAATCAGTTTTTCACATAATAAGTTATTCATAAAGTAAATTCAATTTTTATGGTACAAAATTATTGGTTATGTTTTTACTGATAACAGCATTCAGTAAAATTATAATTTCTGATCTAAAATGTCTTTTTTATGAAATTTTGATATGGTAATTTCCTTAATGAATTTATTTAACAGCTTCTTATCTGGTATTCCAACCCTTATAGATCTTTATGTGCTCATAATATTGAAAAATAGTGTGAATTGTTTATCACTTCAATCTGTGTTGCTTTAAGTAGGTCAAATTTATTTATCATTTTAAATTGAGTTGGAAATTTAATATTTTGTATTGGCTCGGTAGCTTGGATCACAGCAGTATGTACTACAACCATTTGAGAAAATAATAAATATAATTATAAACTTGTACGACGATAATAAGTTATTTTCCTCCACAATATGAAAAAACTTTATTTTTAACTTTTCAATATGTGATTCCTAAACAGCAAGGGGTTGGGTAGGGCGAGTTCCTGCTCTGGGCATTTTAATTCGGGGAACGTTAAAGTTAACAAATAACTTCTCATAGTACGCACTTCAAGAGGCACAAAACAGAAGAAGTGAATGAATTTTATGTAAAACAGTAGGAAATTGTCTTAATACGATTAAAAAATCTGCTTTTGTTGAGTTTTTAAATAACATAAACCGCTGGACGAAGGACCATCTGCGTCTGAAGCAGTATTAAGGCACAGTTGATTATTTGATATATTATGCATTTGTTCTTAACTCTTAAAAGGTCTTCTGCTTTGTGAAACGGTCAGATTATTTCTAAAGCAATTCATCTAAGTTGTTCTATATTGGCCGGTTCCTTCGTATCTTTTCGATGTGGACTGTAGTAATTATTATAGACAACCAGCTTTTTATAGATTTATATTTGCGAACAAAACTAAAACTCATACAAAAAAACTTATTCTTACAACCATATTATATTTATCTGTCATTTTCTCGCGCTTGCGCGCTTGTCCTCTCTTATTGTTGTTGTGGCTCGAAAGCCGTCGCCGTTAAAAGGTTAACTTGCCGCAACATGGCGCCCTCCTTGAAAGGAACCACCTTTCAACCATAAACCTATGGACAAAGTTATATTAATACCAGAGTAAATAGATTCATAAGTAGAGACACTCTCTGTCGGCTTCTTTGATGTACGCTGTTCTAAAAATTTGAAATTGTAGGTTGAGTTCATCTGAAATACCCTAGAGGGCTACATTTGTTGTTGTGATTTCTACGTGATTTCTAACCTATAAGTTTGACGTTTTGTATAAAGGTGTTGTGGCGACCATAGTTTTGGTACCACCTAGAGATGGCGCTGACGGCAATTAGCGCGGCACCTCTCCTACGCAAGTATAGAGGGCGCTACACCTTTCCTGCAGGGGTACCAATGGTCAAGATTACCATTGGAGAGACCAAGAGGAAAATTCATTAGTTAACTACGCAACGAGCAAGCGACACGCAAGTGAGCACGCAAGCAACCGGCAACAACAAGGCATTATCACGTGTGAATAAAGTAGTTATCAACCAACTGTTTCGTTTTATTAAATTAAATAGCAATAAACATAATTGCTAAAGTGTTATGAAATAATAAATTCACTGTAATATAATTAAAAATGATCACTTTTAAGTTGTAATTTGGAGATAAATTTATAAAAATTAACCTATAAAATCGAAATCAACTCGAAAGAGCGCAAAATACAACTGAAATTGACTGCGACATCTGTGAACTCCTATACAAACCTAACCAACATTCAAACACGCCCATTCAAAATTTGGAACAGAAAATAAGCTCGAGTGACTCTACTATAAAAACTATTTATATACTCTGTTAATACTCAAGATAAACAATTAAAACTGAAGAATGAAATACTTAATACAAACAAACACATATAATTTCAATTCAACTTGGCATTACACTTCCCGTATGCCTGTCTTCCTTGGCTGCTCTCACATTGTGTAAAAATCTTATGCAATAGGCATAAATTCGCTGAACTCTTTTGTAAGAAGAGTACTCCTTGAAATCTTCCAATTTTACACTAACGGCAACCAAGGCTGCTTGCGCCTTTTTTACTTCCTGTTCGTATTCAGCTGACTCAGCTTCCTTGATTTCAGCATCGTTTGAGGGCCAACTTTGTTCCTCATTTTGCAAAAAACGTGACCCGTGCCACCACATCCCCATCCCTACCAGATCTTTGGGTTCCACCCCCCTTGTTATAGTAAGTCCGCTGGGTTGTCTTTTGTGTTAACATATCGCCAATTTTCCGCTGCGGTTAACGTTTGTATTTCGCAGACTCGGTTCGCGCAAAATACTTTTAATAAATGTGGGGAGGAAGCAATCCATGCTAGTACTATCTTCGAGTCGCACCACAGGTAATTTTTATCGATGGTGATGTCTAACGCGTTTGTTACTTTTTGGCACAGTTTTGCTAACAAGTACGCCGCACATAACTCTAGTCGTGGGATACTTAAAGTTTTCAAGGGTGCCACCCTACTTTTTGCGCAAAGCAATCTATTAATTATCTCGCCTTCTTTGGTAATGCTGCGCACATAAATGACTGCGCCGTAGTCATTTATGTCCTCATTTATTATGAGAATCCGTGTAGCTCAACTCGACAAGGGTCAATACAAACAACGTGTCGTTTTATTGCCATTGTGTTTATCATAGGCAGCTGTTTTTTAAATCTATCATAATCTTTCTTTATTTCAGGAGGCACAGGGTCGTCCCAAGTCAATTCGCGTTGCCACAACCGTTGTAGCATTAACTTAGGTGTTATGACGATTGGTCCGAGTAATCCCAAAGGATCGAATATTTGCGCCACGGCGGATAGCAACTCGCGCTTTGTCAATTCTCCCCTAGTTTCTTTTAGTTTTACGTCACGCGCCGTACCGAAATTCATCGCGCTTCGCGTACCACGATAACCCTAATGTTTTCGTTTCTCCCTTTTCCCCGATATTCAAAACAACGCCCGGAATATGATCTTGAATTTGAGCTAACACTCTTGAGTCATTTGAACCCCATTTGTTCAATTGAAAGCAACCCCTACTCATGATCATGGAGATGTCTTTTTGCAATTGCATTACTTGTTCCCACGACTCCCCGCCTGTTATAAGGTCATCCATATAAAAATCCCGTTTTATAATTGCGCTGGCCTTGCGTTTCTCTTTTTCGCTCTCGTTTGCCAGTTCGATCATGCATCTTACCGCTAGAAAAGATGCTCCAGTCGTGCCGTAGGTTACGGTATTAAGTTGATAACATTCAACTTCATTCGTTTCTTTATTTCGCCACAGAATTCGTTGCAGCCGCCTTTGCCCTTCATTTATTAAGATCTGACGGTACATTTTTGTCACGTCTGCTGTCAATACCACTCGGTGTTTTCTAAACCGCAGAGTTATTGAAAACAAGTTATCTTGTAAAGTAGGTCCCGCTACCTGAATATCATTTAGGGAAACCCCCGCTTGTAGTTTTTGAGGAAGCATCGAACACCACAAGAATCTTAGTCGTTAGACTATCTGGCCGTATCACGCATTGATGCGGTAAATAATATGCTCCTGCATCTTGTGGTTTTTCTATTTTTGTCGAATGCCCCAGTTCTTCATACTCTTTGATGAATCTTGCGTACTCTTTTCCCAATTCCGGATTTCGTTGGAGCTTCCTTTCTACCTGTAAAAGTCTCTTCAGTGCCACCTGTTTCGACTCACCTAACTTATTTACATTATCCCTTAACGGGTATTTAACCACAAAGCGGCCGCTGCTCAAGCGAGTCGTGGTTTTTCTGAAACTCTCTTCGCACATTTCTTCTTTAGGCGAACGAATCACATGCTCTGGACAAGATTCCACTTCCCAGAATTTGGCAAGCTGCTTCCCCAGTGACTGCTTAGTTACAAGCCCGCAATGGACGGTGCTTGCCTTGGGCGTCTTTATTTGTACCTGTCCGGACACGATCCACCCTAAGGCCGTTTCTTGCAGGACCGCTTTATTTTTTCCTAAAATGATTTGTTTTGCGCGCACAAGACGCCAAAACTGTCCTGCACCTATCAACAAATCAATCTTGCCGATTTCATTAAAAGTCTCTCCGCGAGGCTGATGTTATTTGGAATGTTAAGCGTTTCTTTCTCAACCCGTACCTCAGGAATACACCCACCAATATTGGGCACAATCAAACACGAAATGTTCGCCTCGTATTCTCCACTTGTGGCTTGAAATCTTCAAGTGGCCTGTCGTTTAACTTCAGTACTTGTCTGACCTAGACCTGTGACCGTACAATCTACTCTCTTGCTTGGCAATTGCAATTTTTCCGCCAATTCTCTCGTGATAAAATGCGATTGCGCACCGGAATCCAGCAACGCTCGAGCTTCATGCGCGAGTCCGTTCTTATCTAACACGTTTACTGTCGCGGTGGACAATAGGACCTGTGATAGTCCATTAAAGGTGGAACACATAACTGTGATGGCCTGAGTGCTCGGGACTTCTACATCAGCATCAGTACCAGAAATTTCCGCTTTTTCGGCTACTCCCTCATTTTCCTCATGGAGCACCGTGTTGTGTCTCCTTTTACATTTATAACACCCATGCGATTTACAATTCATGGCTCGGTGCCCTTTCCTTAAACAGTTTATGCAAAGACCTAACTCTCTTACTCGCGCGTATCGTTCTTGTGTTTTTAATTTTAAAAATAATTCGCAATTATATAGCGCGTGCTTATTTTCACAATTGAAACATTTAAAATCGTTAGTTGCCACAAAGTTGGCACTACTCTTGACGGGCTTTTGATTTGCACTATTCGCTTGCAAATTCTCTAATACTTGAGCCTTTTCTTTTACAAATTTACTCAATTCTTCCACGGTCGGAATTTCGTTGGGATGCTCTTTTTCTAATTCCCGTCTGGTCACCCCGTCCAGCTTACTCATCATAACGTACGATATTCAGGTGTCCCATTGAGCAGTCGGCTGCTCCAAAGATTTAAGTGCACGTAAGTGCTTGGACGTCCCGTCCGAAATGCCCCTTAACCCGCTGGGCGTTTCGCGCGTACAAGATTGTAGCTCAAATATGGCCTTTATGTGGCTCAACACCGCTAGTTTTTTGTTTGAGTAACGTTCTTTAAGAAGCTCCCATGGCTCGGCATAGTTGGCCCCTGTGACTTCTAACGACTCTATCACTTCCGCAGCTGCGCCTTTTACACACGATTTTAAGTAGTGAAACTTTTGAATATTTGCGAGCCCTACTTTATTATTTATCATTGAATCAAAAGATTCGTAACTTGCAATTTTTGATTTCTTCTACTGGATTGAATTTTCTTTTCTTAGGCACAGGATTCACTGCTACCTTCTTTGTTCGTAAGGAAAATGCTTTTTCGTTCGAACTGTTGTGAATTTTCTTGTTGTACGCTTCTACCAACCACCATTTGCTTTTCTTGTTGTAGTCGGTTCGAATTTTCTCGCTTCTTGTTTTCTTGCCAATTATTTATTATCCGGCTCGAAGGACCATGTTCTATATTGGCCGGTTCCTTCGTATTTTTTCGATTTGGACTGTAGTAATTAATATAGACAACCAGCTTTTTATATATTTATTTTTGCGAACAAAACTAAAACTCGTACAAAAAAAACTTATTCTTACAACCATATTAATTTATCTGTCATTTCTCGCGCTTGTTATGTGAAACCATCGTGAACATTCAGGAATATTCTCGAAGTTCAATATACTATGCAAGAAGAGAATCCGCTCTAGAAATTTCTATGCTGAATAATAATTTTATATGATATTTTGTATAAGCATTTTTATTTTATATAAACGTTGTTATAAAATGTAAACATTAAGTATTATACTGTAAGCTAGAATCGCTGTAGGTTGTTACTTCAAAATAAATAGTTCAGTTCAAATTGTTTTTGTTTAAGTCTTTTTGGACACCGAACATAACTGGCGCAGTCGGGACGGATGTCAGAAAGGCACTGGTAAAATTCCAAAAACCTTTTTCGTATCAACGATTAACTGACAGAACTTAGTGATAAGATAGTGATAAGTGAAATAAACAATTAAATTAAAATAAACGGAAAACCGTTCGCAAAAATGAAATAATCAAACTTAAAACAAGTGTAAAAGCGGTATTACATTACACAATTTCTTGTTCAAGAAACGACACAATTTTGCGCAGAGACGAGTTCAAAGCGTTTGCGCATAGCGTTGTGCGGCAGTGCGCAAAATTGTGTCGTTTCTTGAACAAGAAATTGTGTAATGTAATACCGCTTTAAAAGAAGATTTACCTACCGAATCAAGGAGGAAGAAATAAACAAAAAATAAAGAAGAAAACTACCAAATCAAGGAGGAAGAAGAAAAATAACCCACGAGAAGAACTACTGGTGATGAAGAGATTAGCAACGCTCTTTGTTTACATTGCGTAAGTTTTTGCTCAAATTTATCTAAATAATCCAATGTCTGAATCCGAAATTGCAAACCTATTATCAAACCTATCCTTAACCAACGAAATTGTACAAGAACAGAGTCAAACCCTTAACCAACATTTACAAAACAATTCAAATTTAAATTTAAATCAACCAATCGAGACAATGGCAAAAATAGAAAAAATGCACATCGATACAGTTCCAAAATACGACGGAAATCCAGCAACATTATCCATATTTGTAAACGCATGTGAATACTTATTAAATTCCTTCGGAACAACGACACCGTCAGATACAAACAAACATCTAGTTTATATCATCCTAAGTAAACTAGAAGGCAGAGCATTGACACTCATCGGAAATCGAGAGGATGCCACTTCATTGGGAGAAATTAAAAAATTGTTAATTCAACATTTTGGTGATCAGCGAGATGAGAACTGCTTGTTACGTGATCTAATGTCTCTTAAACCATTCAAAACGGAATCATCGTACCAATTTGGCATGAGGTGTCAAGATGTTCGATGTTTACTATTAACCAGATTACAATTAGACGAAACAGCACTGGACGTGAAAAGAATTAAAACCCAAATCTATGATGATTTATCATTGCAAACTTTCTTACAAGGTTTGCAAGGTCAAACTGGATTGGTGGTAAGACTTAAAAATCCAAAAAGTCTAGAAGAAGCGTTAGGGCATTTAACAGAAGAGGAAAATTTTGCTTACGCTCAAGCAAAAACAAATACGTTCAACATGCAACGTCAGTACAATCCCATAGAAAGAAAACAACCCATAAATTTAACACATAATAATTCTTATAAACCTATAATAAACCCAATGATGTTTAAAAATAATGGTCCACATCAAAATTATTTAAAACAGAATTTTTTAAATCAGCCTAATAAACCAAATTTTCAAAATTTACAAAGATCACATTTTATTAGACCAGCGGCATTTAATCCAAATAGAAATTTTACGCCACCACAACGAAATTTTTCTACATTCCAAAACCAAGCAACGAACTTAACAGGTCAACGTAATTTTCTACCTACTTTTAATCGACCGACGCACTAATAAAATATTTTGCATTTTATGGGGTACCAGAATCCATCGTAACCGACAACGGTACCGAAATAAAAAACGACACGGTCCAGGAATTGTTAAAATTACACAAGGTCCAAGTTTATTTCATTACACCACGAAATCCACCATCAAACGGAATGATCGAGAGAATGCATTCAACCATAATCGAACACCTAAGAATTTTGAGAACGCAGGACAAGAAAACGAACATTAAAATTTTAATGGAATATGCACTTATTGCATATAACAATTCTATCCATGCATCCACAGGTTACAGCCCTCTCGAATTAACCCTAGGTCATACAAATTCTCGAGATCCGTTCGACATATTTTTAAATAACCGATTTTACAAATAATATGTTAACGACCACAAAAATAAACTAAATTTAATCTACGAAAATGTTAAAGAGAAAATGCATACATCAAAGGAAAAAATAGCAAGAGCTCGGAATCCAACGGAACCACACCCGTTCAAAATTAATCAAACCGTGTATTTAAAAAGAACTAGCAATATAAGGGGAAAAACTAGGGAAAAATTTGAAGGACCATATGTGATAAAAAAAATATTCGATGATAACACCGCTGAAGTCGAAAGAAATAATCAAGTCCAACGAATTCATCTCAGATTACTGAAAAGACCAATTGTTACAGATGCTGGACAGAAGGATGTTCCGCGACCATCAACATCCGGGAGCTCAAAGGAAATCCTTGAATCCTTCCACTACGATTGGGGTCCGGCAGTAACCAAAATAGTTACTGGACATTAATTAAGATTGTAGATCTAGAACCAATTAGAGTAGAATACAGCAATTTAGTGGGAAACTTTAGAAACGTAACGTTAGCATATTTTAATCATGAAAATGGTATAGATTACGCTAGAGAGATGGAAAATTTTAATAAGCTTATAGATCATCTTATAAAACAAATAATAAAGAAACTGGACGCCTTGGATCCAATACTGTCAAATAGGCAAAAACGAGGATTGATTAATGGGCTAGGATCAATAATCAAATCCATCACCGGAAATCTTGATAGTACGGACGCCGAAAAATACAACAATGCAATCAAAAGTTTATCGGATAACCAAACCGGATTAAAACTGCTGATGAAAGAACAAATAAAATTAACTACCAACGCGATTGAAAAGTTTAATAACAATATGTACCAATTAGCAAGTAACCAGCTGATTTTACAAGAAAAAATTTATCTAATGCAAGTTATCATCAACGCTACAAATGTTTACAGAACAAAAACAGAACACAAACTAATAATTATGTCAATTTACGAACAGCTGATAACAGCGTTTAATGCGATCAAAGATATTTTGGAAGAATTTGAAGAAGCAATCACATTTGGCGAAATGAAAGTAATTATGGAAGAACTATTAGAAATTGAAGAAACTTGAACCAATACGAAATTTCCAATGCCATTAAGAAGAGAAAATTATCCCGAATATAAAAAAATTATTCACACAAAAATATTCATTCAAAATACGAAATTACATTTTATCCTGGAAATCCCAATTGTCGAAACTATTGAATACAATTATTACCACCTTTATTCCTGTCCAATCTTTGAAAAATCCGTTTATGCAACAATCATTCCTAAAGCAAAATTCCTTTTAATTAATGAGCAAAACTACGCACTAAGTAATCAGGAGTGCACCGAAATTCATCCAAGTCATTACATATGTGAATTTGAAACCAATGACATTGAAGAAAATTCACCGTGCGAAGTTCATCTGACCCAGTTCACCAAAAATTATCAAGATTGCCACCATGAATATTTCGACATCAAAGGTACAAAAGTTCAATCAATATCCAAAAATCAATGGTTGGTCATTACGAAAGGGGAAGACATCGTGAAACAAGAATGCGACGCAAAGGTGGAATCTATCGCACTCAACGGCACATATCTTATTTCGATGGATGGAAATTGCAACATGAAAATACATTCAAAAATTATCAAAAGTCAAAAAACCAAACAACATATGGAAGTAATTGAAGTTCCACAATTATCCATGGCATTCGATCTATCGGCAGATGAAATCAAATTTCGACTAATGCAACTCGAATCAATTAATTTAGATGAGTTAAAATTAACAGACATAAAATTACACCAAATTAAAACCAAAATCGAGGAAACCATACCGAGTACAATCTATTTCCATCGGACAAGTGGATGGACCATCGCCTTGTATGTTATCCTTGTGATTTTCATAATTAATTATGCTTTAGTTAAATTAGTCCAAAAGGGGAAGAAAAGGGCGGTCATTCAAGAAGGAATTTCAATAGATCAAATCGGCCTACAAAATTAGCGGAACCCGTAATTTTGGTCCTGGTGAGGGAGGTGTTATGTGAAACCATCGTGAACATTCAGGAATATTCTCGAAGTTCAATATACTATGCAAGAAGAGAATCCGCTCTAGAAATTTCTATGCTGAATAATAATTTTATATGATATTTTGTATAAACATTTTTATTTTATACTAGCGCCTGCGGCGCTAGACATACGTATAGTAAACAGAACCAACACATTATGAACAATTTTTTTATTATTTCAACTTTAAAATGACTGTGGGCATGTAACCGACGTTGGAGAAAATGTTTGTTGCTCCTAATGAAGTCATTTGAAAGCATGAGTTGTACTTGCGAATGTTTAGCAGGAAGTGCTTTGAAATTGCAGTGGTGCCAAAAAGGTAACTTAGAAGCGGCTCAGGTGGATCAATCAGCGGTGGCAAAACAACTTTGCCGTTCGAACAACACATTCCTGGTGATTCCTTAGCGAACTTCGAAACACGACAATGCAAGCAAAGTTTGTTCATAAGTCCTATTACTACATCCTCGTGATTCATGTAATCGTAGTCTTTGTCGTAATTAAATGCTTCCAATGTTAAATTCAATTTTTGTCTTGATCGATCTAATCGTAAGCGATTGACATTAAGTCGTTCTAAACGTACTTCCTCAGTTTCGCCAGCTCTTGACGTCGAAGCTCTGGCGCGTTTATCTTCAAGCCGGATTTCGCGTACTTCTTCAGTTTCGCCAGCTCTTGACGTCGAAGCTATGGCACGTTTACCTTCAAGCCGAATTTCGCGTACTTCCTCAGTTTCGCCAGCTCTTGACGTCGAAGCTCTGTCGCGTAATTCTTCAAGCCGGATTTCACATACTTCCTCAGTTTCGCCAGCTCTTGACGTCGAAGCTCTATCGCGTAATTCTTCAAGCCGTATTTCGCGTACTTCCTCAGTTTCGCCAGCTCTTGACGTCGAAGCTCTGTCGCGTAATGCTTCAAGCCGAATTTCGCGTACTTCCTCACTTTCGGCAGCTCTTCTTTTACTTACCTTCTTAGCCTTTGTTATTGGTGTTTTATTTCCTACGATGTCCTGCCTGGAATTAACTGACTTTGACATAAGAATATTAACCTTAAAATAATGACATTGGCACTCAAAGAATTGTTTATCTAAATATAAATTATAAAGTTGTATTGGTTTTCTGTACTTTTTTATTATTTTATATTTTCTGTCATCTGTCATACATACATACATACATTTTTAAGGTTAACATTCTTATGTCAAAGTTGTGCCCCTATTCTCGAGCCGCTACTGACTATTTGTGCAACGCCACTGAGTATATGTCATTTTTAAGGTTAACATTCTTATGTCAAAGTTGTGCCCCCTATTTGTCGAGCCGCTACTGACTATTTGTGCAACGCCACTGAGTATATGTCATCTGTCATTTTTAAGGTTAACATTCTTATGTCAAAGTTGTGCCCCCTATTTGTCGAGCCGCTACTGACTATTTGTGCAACGCCACTGAGTATATGTCATCTGTCATTTTTAAGGTTAACATTCTTATGTCAAAGTTGTGCCCCCTATTTGTCGAGCCGCTACTGACTATAATATGTCAAAGTCATTTAATTAATCTTTTAGCGTCAAAATCGCTTCGTAACTATGACAACGACTGTGATCTGAAGCGTTTAATTGCCGATGACCGTCTTATGGTGACGAATTACTAAAATCAAAGACGACGAAAAGTTTACTCTTGAATGTCGCCAGATCTCGTGAAAGTTTCAACGCCCACAGTTACGGGATTTAGGCGTGTCTATGCGGAACATACACACATATATACCCACACACATACAAGCATTTTTATATATAAGATAAACGTTGTTATAAAATGTAAACATCAAGTATTATACTGTAAGCTAGAATCGCTGTAGGTTGTTACTTCAAAATAAATAGTTCAGTTCAAATTGGTTTTTTTAAAGTCTTTTTGGACACCGAACATAATTCGCTTGTCCTCTGTTATTGTTGTGGCTCGAAATCCGTCGCCGTTAAAAGGTTAACTTGCCGCAACAATTACATTCGGTTCCAAGAATTCATTCCGCAGAATCCAACCCAAAATGCCAATTGTTTATAACTATATATATTTTTAAGGTTTATAGATTTTATACGGCGTATTAGTATATAATGTGACTAAAGCTGGATTTATAGTTTGACGTACTGTAAGCGTAGACGCACTGCAAAAAGATCAACTATAGAATTTAGGTACTCTTATCTATAAATAGACGTAGACGCATGACATAACGTAAGAGGTTACGGTAGTAACATAAGAGTTGGCAACTTTCATCTTTTACAGTACGTTCCTTACGTCCGACCAATCAAAAGAAAGAATTCTGTTTGTTTAATCTATGTGTATATTTGAATTTAAATTATTTTTTAATTTGAATTTAAATTATTTTACGGTTGCCTATGTTAGTAGAAACTACCAACTGTACATGTAATTTCACGATTTGTATAATTTGTAGGTTTGAATCGTTGAATGTCACTCTCTTTATATTCTATTATCACCTCTACGCATGCGCGAAAATTACGTTCCGTCGATTTATAAATTTGAAAATTTCGTCTACGCTAGTGCGTCTACGTCTACGCTTACAGTACGTCAAACTATAAATCCAGCTTAACGGTTGACCTTGCATTATGCTGTAGATAACTATAGTCCATCTGGTTTTGGATTGCAGTAGAGGTCGCCTTGAACGGCAAGTCAGATTTACACTGGGAAACGTCAAATAATTAAAGTGTATGAGTGACAAAAACCAAATGTCACTTATTTGATACTTGAAATAATCGAGTTAAAAGTATTTTTTTATCAAATAGCAATTTATCTTGTACAAATTATTTAAATTTGTCAGAAACTTTTAGAAAAAAATATTAGTGAGTCATCAATCGCAAATAAAATTTTGGCAGTGTAAACCTGTAAAAATTTTAACCAATCACGTTCCGAGTTCACAATTTTAGTACAATCTAGTTCTGCATTCTTAAAACGGATGGACTATAAGCGCTGCGCGTTCAACGCCCTCTATCTCAAAAACGGTTTGATGTGTAAAAAAATGTTTTAAACAAAAGTTATAGAAAATTTTATTCTCTACAATATTTATAATAAATATAAATAGCATTAAAGCCATAGGAAACGAGATATTTGCAAAAAACCGATTTCTTTGACCTTGATTATCTTAAGACGCGGACACGAGATTTTAGGTGACTTTTGAGACAACTTTTAGAGTGCCAAAATAAAGGTCTATACGAGTTTTTAGCTTATTATCTTTCATTCCGAGGTTGACCCTTATTTTTGACTTATATGACTGGACTATGTATCAATCTAAATAAAACGTTTTTCAGCAATCTTGCATAGTTTTCTTATAATAAAAACCCACAGCTAATCTCTTGCGTCCAATTGCTTTCGCGTTCAAAAGTCCGGTTCCTCGAAGGGGACGTTAAAAATCAATAGTGTTTGAAGTGCACATTACACAGGGCCTTTTTTCCATGAAATTTCTGCGCAGAACGGTATACGCATGCGCAAATACTACGAAGTCGTTTCTGCGCAAAAATTGCATGGAAAAAAGGCTCCGTGTAAAACTGGCGTTTTATATTTTAGGTTATTGCAAAAACAAACAATGTCATCTTTTAAAAATACAAAATTTATTAGGCTATTTCACCATCAAAACAAACAAAAATCCAAACACAAAATATGTTCCAATAAAGCTACAAATTCAATTAATTTTAATAAATAAAAAAACATTAGTTTTACAACAAATATACCAAATTATTGTCTAGCAAAACTGTTATAATTTATAATTATTGCAACAAAACATAGAAATTGCAATAATTTTAAAATTACAAAAAGTAAACAAATTTTCTAATTAGCTTAATAAACATTTTCCTCTAGGTGGGTACCTGTACTTTTTTATATTGATTGAAAATTGAATTGAAATTTTTATGTAATAAAAATGAATACCATTATAAAACATAATTTGCATTTACTAAATAATATCTTCAAAATTCTGTGGCGGAATTCTAACCACTGGTTTATTCCCTCTCCGTATTGGAAAATCTCTTTTTTCCTCATAGCCTTTCCATTCATTATCTGACAATGTACAACCATTGTCAAATATTTCATCATTATTTAACGCATTCCAACATTCCTCTTCTTCATTTGTAAAACAACCATCAACAGTATCGTCTTGAATTTCAGATTCAACGGAATACCTGTCAGATTCATGATCTGGCCAATTAGTATCTTCATCCAATTTAGGTCCACTTAATCTAGTTTGACAAGAAAAACTAAGTCTCAAAGCATTTTTCATATTCTCATAATTAGGAATTTGCAACACGTCGGTATCTATGCAATTTCTTTCCAAATCTAGTTCTTTGATATTGGACTTGAATTCGAAATTGCAATCAATGAAATTTTCAAACAAATCTAAACTCTTTAAATTTAAAGACAAAAGATTACCAATTTTATTAATGTAATTATTAGATGCTTTCAAACATTCCAAGTTCTGTAAATGACTGAAATCAACATCTATTGAATTTATCTCATTGTGACTAACATCCAAAATTTTCAGCTTTTTTAAATGAGTTAAACAATTAGGAAATTTGACAAAGTAGTTCTTACGTAAATACAATTCTTCCAGGTTAACTAAGCACTTAATATCCTCGGGTATAGAATGAATCATTAAATTATTTAAATTCAAAACCCTTAAACAATCGTCCCACCTCGGTTCTATAAACATTGCATTAAATTGATCCATCGATGTAAAACCATTACAACATTTTTCGGAAGTATTACTGATATCAAAATACTGTAAGCTTCTTATTAATTTTAAATATCTCAAGTCCTGACTTCGCACTAAACAATTTTGCATTTCTAGCTTCTTAAGGCAATACGAACTTGCAACATGAAATTTCGATTGTTTAAATCCAGAAATTTCGTTATGGCTGTAATACAATTCTTCTAAATTAAAGCATTTTACCTGCTGAATCCACAAAGGCACGTTTAGAAATCGGTTGTTATTTAAATGTAATATTTGCAATCGCTTAAAGCAAGCGGGCACACGACTAAATAATTGCAATTTATTGTAAGACAAATCTAAATTTTCTAAAAACTTTAATCCATTGTAAATGCAATCAGGAATATCTAAAAGCATGTTATGCGATAAATTTAAGTTTACCAATTTCAAACTTCCACATGCATCTGGTAGATAATCCAAGTTGGAATTGCTCAAGTTTAACGTCACAATTGCATCAAAATCGATGCAAGTTTGAGGCTCATTAAGAAATGATAATTTTAATTCAGTTGCCTGAATGAAATCAAGAGAGGCTATCGGTGCATTTGAACTCGCTTTGATTTTATCTTCGTCGTTGACCGACACACTTAATTCTCCCGATGTTGATTTATGTACAAACACTTGCACACTTTTACACAAAGTCATTGTTTTCAAGATTAAATTAAATTGAGGTAACTGTGGTTATAAAAAATAAATAAAACGAAAATAATAAGTGAGGTTATAATTCCAACGGTTTGTAATTTAGTTTTCAACACCAGTGGCGTAGCTTACAATTTCGGAGCCCCGTGCGACTATTTTTTGGGTGACACGTTTCTATTGTTTCAAGTGTACCAGTTGTCAAAATGGTTCGTGGTTCGAGCTTTATCGCAAGATATGCGAAATTCAATTGTTGCTGGTCACAAAAATGGACTTTGCAAAATATTTAAGTATTCCTCAAGGAACGGTGAGGAATATAATTTCACAATTTAGAAAAAGCGTAAATGTTGACACAAAAATAACTAAATTCAAAACTAAAAAACTGAGTAAGCCCTGGTTTTGAGTCTATTGGTAGTAGCCTCCATCTGTTAAAATTTAAATAATTTAAAAAATTGAAGACTTACAATTTTTTCACTTTTAAATAATTTCACCCATTTTTATGAGCATTAAAAAAATACCATATTCTGAAACGAAAAGGAAGCTGTATACAGGGGTAACTGCAATTTATTTAAAAAATAAATTGGTCTAAATTATATGCGCAAGGCATAATTTTTTCTCATAATTTTGTAATTATTGTATTTGAAATAAATCTTAAACATTGTTGATTAATTGTTAATACCGCCAGGGCGCCTCGTGACTTGTATCAATGGGGGGGTGGGCATAAAATTTCAAGGAAAAGGAAAAAAATAAATTTCCCGTAATTTTATTTTAATTTTATTTTATTTGGGGGGGGGGGGTTGAATGCTGGTAAAGGGTCTCGAGGGAAATGCAGATGTCGATTAAGCATTACCAAAAATATCGAGAAATGCCCCTGCTATGCAGCTCTGCCAGAAGTCCTCTTCCTACGTTCACGTCGTACCCCCTGACTGTAGTCGTAATAGACTGTAGCTAACAGGAAAGGACGAAAGGCGAGTTCCTGGCGCCTTAAAACTGGGACAAATCGACTAATGGAGAAAACCATGAAAAAAAAACCTGGTCCTCCAAGTTGGGGGTTTGGGTCGTTGGGCTAGCTCCTCATCACCTAATAAAAATAACATGTCTAAATTAAGATGAGGGTGGCAAGAAGTACCCGTCTTAATTTAGGTGAATTGAGAAGCACTAGAGTTGTAAGTTCTAGTGAGACTCCTCTAAATTAGGAGAAGGTGGCTAGAAGTACCTTTCCTAACTTATTGATGAATAACACTCAAGTTGTAAATTTAAATGCTACTGGTTTATTAAGTTTTTACATACCCTATTTATATAAAAATTAATGCTAGATATCACATTCCATAGTTTTTTAAATGTAAAGTTATTAACCTGCTGAATTGATATAAATTTTCCATTATAATAATTTTAAATGCATTAATTGAACTGATGATTAATTGTTTTGAATGTTGATATGATTACAATGCGGAAATGAATTATATTTTTAATTGACTTACTGAAAAGTGTTAAAATGCATTTTAGCTTTATTTACTTTTCTACGTAGGTTTTTACAATATTTGCTTAAATTATTTATATACAGGATGGTTCTAAACTATAACCTACAACCAACAAAAACCTGTTTAATTTCTAAATTAAACATAACACAACTGCTAAAAAGACTCAAATCAAGCCTCGGAAACGGGAACGAAAATACCATAGACAACGATTGGCGCGAAATAGGACAATGAATTGGGCAACATGGAATGTTCATAATATGACGAATAAAACACCAGAAATTCTAAGGGAGCTGCAGAGATTGAACATCGACATAGCTTTATTATCCGAAATAAAAAAGAAAGGACAGGGGAGTGAGGACCTGGGGGATTTATACACTTTTGGTCAGGTGTAAATAAGTCATGTAGAGTGAGGGATGGCGTATAAATTTTAATCAAAAGACAACTAAAGAAATACATAAAGAAGTACGAGTGTATTTCAGAAAGGATTATTCTATTAACGATAGCTATTTATGGCTATACGACTAATGTTATCGCAGTATACGGGCCAACGGACGATTCCGACCAAACAACCAAGGAGATGTTCTATCAAGAACTGCAACAGACACTAGAACATGTTGGGGAACGCAATGACTTAATTATTGCGGGAGACCTAAGTGCAAGAGTGGGCTCCCGACAAGCCGACGAAACGGTGGGACGTTTTGGAGAGAGAGTTGTGAATGAATCTGGAGAATTGCTTATAGAGTTCTGCAAGCAGAATGAATTCAAAATCACAAATGCTTTCTTTCAACATAAGGATATACATAAATACACTTGGGAGAGACCATCATTGCAACAAAAATCGATCTTGATTATTGTATAGTTCGACTTAAAACCCAGCTGAAGCCCAGAGACTGTTGCGTTAAAAGAAGTGCCAATTGTGGAACGGACCATCACATGCTAACAATTAAATTAGTGTGGCCTTACAAACCAGAAATAAAAACACATAAAAATGCTAGTATAACACAAAGCAATGAAACGGGAACTATTACTTACAAAAAATTCAAATTACACTTACTACATCAAGATAGTGTTAAAAATCTATATCAAAATAGATTGCGAGAAGAACTGAAAAAGAGAAGCAAATGTAAGAACATCGAAATAGAGTACTCAAACATAAAAAGTGCATTACAAGAAGCGGCAACACAAGCTCTGGGAGTATGCGATGGGACCAGAAAGAGGAAGAAACCACCTTGGCTCACGGAAGACGTAGAAACATTAATTCAAGAAAAAGCAAATTTATACAATAAATGGTTAGGCTGCAAAACAATACAAAACAGAGAAGCATATAGAATAAAGAACAGTGAACTTAGAAGAGAAATTAAAAAAGAAAAAAACAATTATTGGCAACAAAGATGTCTTCAAATAGATAGCCTAATAGGGGGGTTTGAGATCGACGGAGGTATGGAGGTGTATAAAGAGATTGAAAGTAAATAATATGAATACTGTTAGCGTAGGTATTGACATGGAAAAATGGGAAAAGCATTATAAAGAACTTTTGATAGAGAGTAGATCGCAATTTTCGGAGAGTTCACAACCTTCAAGAGGAGAGAATGACCACCCCACAGAAAAACATACCGACAAAATAACCGCAGATGAGGTTAAATTAAATATAATGGCAATGCAAAATGGCAGATCTGCAGGGCCGGCTGGAGTACATATTGAGCTAATTAAGAATGGAGGAATAGAGTTATGGGAGAGAATTGCACAATTCATGGAGAACTGCTGGAAAAGCTATAAAGTACCGAAGGAATGGAAAACATCTTACATCGTCTCAATGTTTAAAAAAGGCGACAAGAGAGACCCGAGAAACTATCGGGGGTTGAGTATCACTAGCACCTTGAGTAGAATATTTAGCAAAATCTTACAGTGCAGGTTAAGAGAAGAAGTAAAAGGAAAAATTGGAGAAGATCAAAGTGGCTTTACCCCTGGAAGATCATGTGTGGATAACCTTTTTACCCTCCAACAATTGATGGAAAAAAGAATTTCGATGGGCCAAGAAGTACACCTGGCCTTTATAGACTTAGAAAAAGCCTATGACTCGGTACCCAGATGTAAACTTTGGCAGGTTCTGCACAACAGAAAGTCAACATTCACGACTGTTTATTTCACTTGGTTAAACATCTTCTGAAACACTTGAGTTTACACCATCTTCTGCAAAGATACAATAGCGATGCTTTATTCCGTAAGAAAACATTTTTCACACGATTAAAAATCTCGAAAATCATTTGATGGAAAGGTTGGATACAATTTTAGAATGGTTTACCAACACTTACATGAGACGCCTTAGAAATAATGGAACAAGAGCAGCAACAAAATTTCCTTGTAATATTTGGTCAGTATACGAATATACTTTGAGTGGAACCAATAGATCAAACAACTTAACAGAAGTAATCTAACTTTGTGGATTCTGAAAACTTATGATGTCAAACATGAAAGAAATAATGCTGGCCTCCAGCAAAAAGAATATGTTCTCAAGCAGCCGATAACAGAGTTTACATAAGGTTAATTATGATCGAGAAAATGTTATCGGATTTTCTTCGTGGTTTATCCGCAACTACAATATTATGGATTAAAGTAATACTATCATCTTTGGTAATACCTAGTAAAATATTTGTAAATTTTTATAATTTAGATAAATAATAAGAAATTTATAATAACCTTAAATGAAAGCATTGAAATTTAGCGGTGTTGTCGCTGAGGTTTTTTACATCCTGGTTGCTTGATTTAATTTGACGCTATTATCAGGATGTCTTGTGTTCTGATAGATTCTCCTGAGTTTCCTCTTCTCTGTAATTACCCTGATTATATTCTCCGAGAATTGGTTGTTCTTTTAAGTAATTCAGTGTAGGAGTCGAATTCCAAGCCGCATCCTGCATGGTGCTGGCTAGGCGCTGTAGAAGTATAATATATAGATTCCAGGTAAAATTCAGGCTGCTGAAGGAGGTATAAAGCTACATCCTGGTTAGAAAAGACTGAAGTGTTATTAATAACACAAGACGCGTTATTAATAATACGCAGTTCAAAACGAACTGCGTTCACAATGTACTCCCCAATGTCACCTTAACGCTATAGAGACTAATGCCCGTATTCACAAACATTCGTAACTGAATTTAACGTTCTGTTAAATTTAACAACCAATAGAAAACGTTTGTTGATATTAGTAGACCAATATGAATCATTCATTAATTTAACAGACCGTTAAATTCAGTTACAAACGTTTGTGAATACGGGCATAAGGCTTTATTCAATACCGCGTGATTGGAATCGTGTACAGGAATATCCCGATTAGTGCGGTTATGTGGCCCAGAAAACACCGTAATAATCACAACCATCGGGAATCATAACGTTAGTAAAAGACGTTATTATTACTTTTAAAAGTGGGCCCTTAAAAATTTTTCTGCTCTGGAATGGATGGAGTCTTCTTCTTCATCAGCTTAATTTTTTTTTAAACATCCAGTCCATTCTTGCACTATAGCCTCTCCCTCATGAGGAGAAGGTTCAGTCCATACCCTACCACGTTGGTAGAGGAGCAGCTAGCGGCGTTCTTTTTTAAATTAGGCACCATGCGGTCACCCATCCACGTGTAAACCGTGAGCATCTTGCTGGACTAACGTGATCTATTGACCACGGGCATTTGCCTCAAGGATGTAGTAAATTTCTTTTGTTATCGTGGTTAGAAATCCACGTTAATCTGTACTACCACTGGGTCTGTCACACAGGGGTTAGTTCAGATAGTTATTTTGTTTTAACTAATTTAGTTGGTAAATTGAAGAAGATAGAAGAGAGTTGTTAAGAAAGTTAATTAGTAAGAGAGTAACGGACATTGAACTAAAAAGAATGAAAATTATATTATTACAAATTACTGTAAAAATATGTAGGTAGAATATTGGCAAATAAAATTTAAATTTGAAATTAAAGTTATAAATTAATAAATTGAATATTGAAGTAATAAAGATAAAAGTAAGGTTTGTATAGCGGTTGTACATCAAACGGTTGATCGTGCTGAGCAAATGTTAAATGTTTTCCATTGAATTAAATTTAATAATTAAAATTGCAATGAATGAAATTAATAATTAAATATTTTTGCATTAAAACAAACAAAATTTTCAGTATTAATTTAGGAGAAATTTTTCTTTTGAATCTTTGTTTTATTTTTTAATTCTCCTATTGTATTTGATTTTATAACTCCTTTGATTATGCTCGGCTGATGAAATTGTAATAAGGTCTAAACAAATTTTGTAAACTATCGGTTTTCAGCTTTCATTAATTAAAAATTCCCTACCCTTTGCTACTAAAATATTCTTTATCTTAAATTAAATATATTGCATTTTGTTTAAAATTTGTATACATTTTAACTTACATTAAGAATTAATCAGTTTTTCTTTGTAAACCCAATATTGTATATGTGTTTTTATTCGGTCTAGGTCGTTTCGGTGCAGCCGGTTCGGCGCAGGCCGAATCTTTAATTTGTTTGGTGACTCGTGACCTGCTAGAGGTGTTCAACATATCTAGCATTGTTGTGTATGTTGCAGCGTGTTTGTTAGGAAGAAGCGCGTATAACAATGGATGCACTCCTCCATATTTCTCCGCCAAGATTACATACACCTGCGAAAATAACGGTGGCGTAATTTTAAAGGTCCCATCTATAAATCAATGGTCACATTCGCTCAAAATGCGAAGGTTTCGTTCACGACCAAAAATAAGAATTCTGCCGGCAACTTTACCACTATCAGCCAGTAAAAAGGTTTCTTGAATACCGGGCTGGAGATCGTAAATTTTATATTTTTCAGGAATTATTAAATCTTGTACATTTTCAGGCGCGGGGGGAACAGCTTGCACAACATTTCTTGTCCTTCGGATTAATTTTCGTAATGCAGCGTGGTTTGGCATAGCGGCTAAAGCGCCTTCGGATAATTCGCCGAGGCAAGCATCAATAATTTGCGAAGTTCTTTCCGGAACATTTTCTTCAATTCTTCGCTTCATTGCAGATACAGCTACATCAACCTCAACTTGAGCTGCCGAACTGTCATGAGAATAATCATTAACCATTTTGACTACAATGCCACTTTCAGTGTGAATTCGACCTTTGTAAGAGTCTTTCCTTTCACATCGCCAAAATATTTTCGATCCGGAAGCGCTCATACGATCAAAGATATATATGAATCCATTATTCGAAAACTTTTCCTTCTGGCGTTTACATATACAATATTTAACATTTTTGGATTAGCGAAAAGATCAAAATGATATTTTGTGTCACTACAGTTTTATAAAAATTTTGATACTGGCAAAGTGTGGTGCATCATTTATATAGGTAAATTTTTTATCAGAAATACCAATCCAAGAAAATTTTAGGATTATCAGATTAGGGGCCGGCACGCCAACCCGGACCGCTTAATAAAAAATTTGCTATTGATAATGTGGTGGTTCCTAATGTCTGCCTGATGAAAATTCAGGTTAACCTTTTAACTCCGAGGCGTTGAGCCGGGTGCTTGTGCTATATACGAATAGAAATTGAAACACGCAAAAAGGCGTAAGGAGGAAAATAATGGCGAGGTCCCGTAAGAAAATGGAAGAGATGTTTGTAAAAATGTAATCCTCCCCTTCAAACGGATTTTTAAATCCCGAAAGATTGGGATAGCAATATTCAATATAGAATATAAATGCTACAAATAAAATAAGGCTCTCGCCGCACCGGCTCGCGCCGAACCCGCTTGCGCCGAATCGGCCTCGCGTCGAACCCGCTCGCGCCGAACCGGCTGCGGCGAAACGGTCGCGTCGAATCGGCTGCGTCGAAACGTCCCATCCCGGTTTTTATTGCTAATTGATCTATTTTAATTGAATGGTTTATTTATTTGATTAATTAATTTGTAAGATCACCTTTTTAAATTGGGCCAATGGTAAACTGGACCAAATTTAGAAAGCGGTAAACCGGGCCAAGGGCAGTTTTAACTAAAATTATGATTTAATTCTTCGCGCCCAATCTAAATGTAATCTCACTCATTTTCCAGCGTCTTCAGTATGTTCTTTGTAAATAACAAATTTTTCTTTTATCACAATAATGCAAAGGAAAGACCTTTATAGAGCAGATTTTTAAGTTGAAATAAAAGAACACAAAATGTATAAAAATATATTTTTAATTATCAACAAAAAAAAAATTACTTTCTTGGTTTACCTGAAAATTTGTCATTGCCCAGTTTACCACTTTCAACATTTTAGTAAAATTTGCCTTCGGCCCAGTTTACCACTTTTAGGTAATTTTTCGGCCCAGTTTACCTACCCCTTTTAAATTGCTTTGTAATCACGGTTTTATTTACAAAATTGATGTCTACACCTTTTCCAGTTTTATTTCAGAAACGGTCACATATGCATTTGAGAAAGCGACAATTGAAACTAAGATTTGTCAATTGTATTTCAGAAAGCGATCATTGAAATTCAGATTTCTCAATTGTATTTCAGAAAGCGATAATTGAAATTCAGATTTGTCAATTGTATTTGAAAAAGTATCAATTGTAATTCAGATCCACAAATTATAATGCTTCTGAAAATATTCACAATTTTGAATAACCTTCATGCTTGCTGAAATTATAGTCAACTAATCTGAATTACAATTGACTAATCTAAACTTCAATTGACGGTTTCTCAAATACAACTGACTAATCTGAATTACAATTAACGCTTTCTCAAATAAAAGTGGAAAAGGTGTAGAATGTAGTTTCAAAACGCCGTAGATATACCGGGTGTTCATTTTAAAACTTCCAGCAATTAATATCTCAAAAACCAAAAGTCAGATGAAAAAATGTTTCGAACAAAAGTTGTATGATAGCGAGGGGGACAGAATATGGGATAATTGTTTTTTTAATTTATTGACCTTTTCAAGGTCATTTGAAGGTCAACTTGGTTTTTTAAATGGTACCTTATATTTTTTTTTAGCAGATTCATATTTTTCATGAATAAATAAACAACTTTTGTTGGAAAACTTTTTTTATCCGACATTAGGCTTTTCGAGTAATATGCGTTGAAACAAAATAATATAATCAACATTGTTAATCAAAATTTAATATTTACAAGTTTTAGAAGGCTATTTACTAGTATTAAACAGTGGAAAAAATGTTTGTAAACGAGTGTTTTCATAACAAGGTTTCAATATGTTCCCCATTTGTAAATATTAAATTTTGATTAACAATGTTGATTAATCCTTTAAGGAATCTCGATAATCCATTCATGCTCGTCGCTAGTTTCAACGTATCTTACTCGAAAAGCCTAATGTCGGATAAAAAAATTTTTCCAACAAAAGTTGTTTATTTATTCATGAAAAATATGAATCTGCTAAAAAAAATATAAGGTGCCATTTAAAAAAACCAAGTTGACCTTCAAATGACCTTGAAAAGGTCAATAAATTAAAAAAACAATTATCCCATATTCTCTCCCCCTCGCTATCATACAACTTTTGTTCGAAACATTTTTTCATCTGACTTTTGGTTTTTGAGATATTAATTGCTGGAAGTTTTAAAATGAACACCCGGTATATGAAAGTGTTTTAAAAAAATTAACAAAATAATTTAATATTTTACATGACGTTTTCAGAAGAAGAGTAGGTCAATATTTTATAGGTTTCAGAAAGAAGAACTCGTTTATTTCACTAAAAAAATTTAAAAAAAGCAAGTTATTACAATTATTTAGAAAACCCAATTAAGTATCTACCGAAAAAATTGATTATAATTGATAAGACTTATCAGCACAAAAATAGGAGTGGTTAAAATTTAATTCCACCCAAACAGCAAATTGGTCAACTGAAGCGAATGGTGAAGTTCATTTCAAAATAATTTAAACTCTTATAAAATACTGTTTTAAAAAAATAATCACAGTGAAGGTGATAGAGAAAGCGCCATTCTATTTGAAGAAATGATCGAGAACCGACTTGGCCGTTCATTAGGCTTATATCAAAGGACTAGAAGAAAATTGTTGACATTTTTGGGAAATGTAAGTATTGCTTTCTTTAGACCCGATGTCTGGACACAAAAATAACCCAATATTTCACCATGTGACTATTTTTTATGGGGTTCATCATCATCACCCAGCCAAACGCGTCCACTGCTGAAAATAGACCTCCCCCGAAAGATTTCCAGTTTTCCGGTTCTTGGGCTGGTTGTATCCAGTTCAAAGTTATCATGTTTAGGTTATAGGTCCATCTAGTTTGTGGTCTTCCACGGCTTCTTGTAGGTTCTCATAAATTCCACTCAAGTATCTGCTCCGTCCATCATCCGTTCTAACCTCACGCCGTAAGGCCTGTCCAATTGCACTTCAGCCACGCGACTCTTTCAATGACATCCTGAATTCCCGTTTCTATTCCAAGTTGTTCGTTCATCATACGTTCCTGAGGGCTTACCCCTATCATCGCACATTTCGTAGCCCGCTGCATCACTCTCTCCTTTGCCGATTTCTGTGTCAGTGCTAGGATCTGTAGGATGTCTGTATATGTAGGATGCACTAGTTATACAATTTTCGTTTGAAACAGCTCCGAAAGATGTGGCTGAGATTGCCAAAGGCGCTCAGGTTGAACCTATTCGCCATTTAATTTCGTGAGTTCGGTTGCCTCTTGGTATTGCAATCTCATGCCCTAAATATTTGTACTTCTTCTGGTAATCGATGTTTCATCATGCCGGCAAGAGCGTCTCTTATCTCTTCTTCTTTTTCTTCCACTTTTATTAAGAAGTTTCCCTCTTAATATAGGTCCAGGACCTGTTTTTTACTAATCTTTTGTAATTAGTTCTGTGAGCATTTTTGAATTTTACATCTTAGGTAGCTTGCTAGGCTTGCCTTTCGATGTGCCTGCACCCTGTTTTATTGTTATGATGGCAAATCATTAACTCAGGGGGATCTACGGCTTTACGTGCCCCCAGAAAGCACGGTAGACGGTCAAGAAATTTTAGACTGTACCCGGAGTCGAACCGGGGAGCCCTACGTTGGCAGTTGATCGCGCTAACTATCAGGCCATGACCGTCGTCTCTTATCTCGAATATAGTTATGTACTACATAAGGAAGTATTTTAGATCCTTAGTTTACTAGCTTTTTCACATTTACCTGCTCGTCGTTTCGACTATGTAAATTTCTCCATTGAATTTCTCTGAAATACTCAGAATATCCTTCTTGCTTTATACTATTTTACCATTTTGATCTCTCAGTTTAGATATTCGCTTTCTTCCGTGTGCGAGTTTTGATCTCATGACTTTCGGGTCTCTATTCTCTTCTGTGGTCTTTGTAATCACGTCGATTTTATATTTTCGTACATATTTTCGTATTGCTCTGCTGATATGCCTGTTCTTTGTATTTTTCCCCATTGCCTTTTTCTCGTTTGCTTAAATCTCTACGTTTCTTCATTCACTTTTTTATGCGTTCACTGTTGATTTTCTTATCTATTATAGCTTCCTTTTTACATAACTTTAATTGTGCTTTCGGATATCGTGAACAACGTGATAACCGCAGATAACGGCTCCGTTTTCATAGTGCTAATATATCGTAAATTGTGAATTTTGAAGATATCAGATAGGTGCAATAGTGAGACAAGACGGGTGGTAGTACGTACAAATAAGGTCAGTTTGTAATTCCAGTAATTAAGAAAGGCGATAAGAGTAATTATTACTACTAATCAGATTGTGCAAGGTCAAGTAAGGATTGTAAATAAACTAAGACTAGGCAACACAAAACGCAGCAAGTAAAGTGGGTTGTAGACTCCGAGGGGTAGATCCGGTCAACAACCTGCTAACGCGAATAGGGCATGAGCGACACTAGCAAGGGTAGTAACGGCACGGACATTGATAGTGAAGATTCAGTAATAGAGAAGACTGGGAAAAAACGCACAGCAGGAAAAGAGCTTTTTAGAAGGTGCAAAAAAGCGAACGAAGGCACACCGAAGATATCTACTATGGGATCTAATATGGAAGAACTAAAAAATATGATGCGAGAGATGATGGGCGAGATTAAGGAAGTGCGAAAAAGCCAATCAACATACGAGGAAGAAATGAAATCATTAAAGTTCGAGAATGACCAGCTGAAGGATCGCATTGCAACACTGGAGATAAGACTCGACAGAATGGAAAGTATGCAAAAGAAGAACAACATAATAATCAAAGGTGGTGACTTCAATACACACGAAGTAAAAAGCGAAGTGCAAGAATTTTTAAAGTCAGAGGTGAAAGTCAATGCAAAGATAATAAAAGCTGAAGTGATAAGACCAAGAACAGTGGCTCCCTTTGTAGTGGCTACATTTGAATCCTGGGAAGGAAAAATGGAAGTTATGAAGGCGAAAAGAGCATTACGGGGTACCAACAAATACATCGACGATGATTTGACAAGTGAAGAAAGGAAGGTCCAGTCGGAACTGAGAAAATTAGCAAAAACCGAAAGAGATAAGGGAAAAAAAGTAAGTGTAGGCTATAAAAAGATCTTTATAGAGGGCGAACGCTGGAACTGGGATACTCGAATGGGAAGAGCAGTGAAACAAGTGGAACACCCTTTGGCAAAAAACTAGCAATAAGACAAATCGGACGGAAACAAATGAAGATGACAAAGGCAAGACACGGAATAAACGAATTAGGTTATGGAACGGAACAACGAAGAAGTAGAAGAAAAAATTATCACGAGATGTTTATAGCTAGTTGGAATGTTAGGGGTATTTTTGAGAGCGGAATGTTAAAGCAATTAATAAAAGTTCTTAAAGAGTACAGAGTTGATATTTTAGCCCTGCAAGAAACTAAACATGATGGTGGTGGGGTGTTGGATCTCGAGGGATATACTTTTTTTATGAGCAGCGGTTCCAACAGAAGATTGGGAACAGGGATGGTGGTAAGTGACCGACTTAAGGCCGCAGTCATAAGATTTGAACCGGTGTCAGAGAGAATGTGTGTAATGAGACTGAGAGGCAAATATCAAAAAATAAGCTTAATAAATTTCCACGCGCCAACCGAAGAAAAACAAATAGGCCAAAAAGAAGAATACTATGAGGCATTAACCAGGGAGTACGAAAAAATACCAAAATATGATTTAAAAATAGTAATGGGGGACAGTAATGCTAAAATAGGGAAGGAGGAAGTATACCAACCAACCATTGGGAAGTACAGCATGCACACAGAAACCAACCAAAATGGTAGATTTTTGATAGATTTTGCTATGGAACATGAAATGAAAATCGTAAGTACACATTACCAGCACAGAGACATCCATAAGGGAACGTGGACAACACCAGATGGAGGAAGTGTGAACCAGATAGACCATGTGTTGATAGAAAAAAGAAGCGAGACAAGTGTGAACGATGTACGAACATACAGAGGGCCCGATATAGACTCCGACCACTTCATGGTGGGAATAAAGTTCAAACAAATAATACCCATAAGTAAAACAACAACAGGTAAACAAGCAAATAAAGCCCTGCGAATTGCGTTCCAGAAAAAGAAAATTCAAGACGAATATTTGAGGTCAATTGAAGATGCAATGATGAATGAAGTAAAACCGGTGAGCATAGAAGATAAGGCAGAAGTCTTGATAAGGACGATGAAGAATGCAGCATCCAATCAGAACAAGACAAGAACACACAAAAACAAAGAATGGTTTGATCAGGAGTGTCGGGAGGAAGTTAATAAACGAGAAAAGGCTAGAAAGATAATGCTACAATCGAAGACAGTAGCTAACAAACGTGAATACGAAACACAAAGAAAATCATGTAAAGCACTAATCAGAACAAAGAAAAGAAAACACGTAATACAAAACCTAGAGAAGATAGAAGATGACTATAGATCAAAGGAAATAAGAAATTTCTACCAAGGCATCAAGAGGGTACGAAGAGGTTACCAAACGAGAACAACAATATGTAAAGATAAATATGGAAATCTGGTGGGAGGACAAGCTGAAGTGATCGAGCGATGGGCTGAATATTTCGAAGACTTACTGAACAAACCAACAAACGATAATGAAGACCAAGATATTTACGACAATAGCATGAATGAGCCAAGTGTAGAAAAACCAACACTAGATGACATACAAAAAATAATTCACAGTTTGAAAAACAACAGAAGCCCTGGAGACGACGAGATACAGGCTGAAATGATAAAATATGGTGGAAAAACAGTAGAAAAAATGGTTCACGAATTAATCGATGAAGTATGGAACAAGGAAGAGATGCCAAGGTCATGGAGGGAAGCTGTGATATGCCCATTACACAAAAAAGGTGATAAAGCTGACTGCGAAAACTATAGGGGCATAGCGTTATTGAATACCACATATAAAATCTTGGCCACATGCATTAAAAACAGATTGAGTCAATACGCTGAAAAAATATTAGGAGAGTACCAGAGTGGATTCAGGGGAGGTAGGTCAGTAACAGATCAAATCTACGTCCTTAAAGAAATTCAATCAATAAGCCACGAACATAGATTGCAGACACACCTATTATTTATTGACTTCAAGCAAGCGTACGATAGCATCAACAGAAAACAACTTTACCTGGTACTGAAAGAATTTGGAATACCGAGCAAATTAATAAGACTGGTACAAATGACGCTAAACGAAACCACAAATAAGGTAAAAATAAATGGAAGAATGTCAAGAAGTTTTAAAATAGAAAGTGGGCTAAGACAAGGCGATCCACTCTCGGCGGTACTATTTAATTTCGCCCTGGAAGGAGTTTTGCGAGACAGCAGAGTTAGCGGTAGAAGTACAATATTTCGAAATCGACATCAGTGTCTGGCTTTTGCAGATGACATGACAGTCATAGCACGATCAAGGTATGAACTACAGCAGGCTACAGAAAACATTTTAAATGCTGCGCAGAAGATGGGACTCAATGTCAACGAAATGAAAACAAAGTACATGGTGTGGGATGATCAACCATTCCAAAAGAACGGTTTTCTACAAGTAAAGTTGAACCAAAATGCAATGGTAAAGTTTGACGAGGTGGAAACATTTACATATCTGGGAACACTGGTGACGAGAGAGCCTGGAAGTGAAGATGAAATTAAGGCGAGAATTGTGGCTGGGAATAAAAGTGCATTTGCACTAAATGCGATACTGACGGGTAGAATGTTTTCAAGAGCAACGAAACTCAGAGTGTACAAAACAATAATACGACCGGTGGTGACGTATGCAAGTGAGGTCTGGTCCATGAGGAAACGAGAACAGATCATGTTGGGTGTGTGGGAGAGGAAGATCTTAAGAAAAATATTGGGCGGAAAATATATTGATGGAATATGGATGAGACGTACTAACCAGGAGTTGTATGATATGTACGAAGAAGCTACAATTATCGGAATAGTCAAGTCACAGAGAATCAGGTGGTTGGGTCATTTGGTTAGAATGAGAGAGGAGAGAATACCGAATATGATGTTGAGGATGGATATGGGTGAAGTGAGAAGAAGGAGGGGAAGGCCGAAGACAAGATGGAACAAGGAGGTACAGGAGGACTTGAATTCCTTGCACATC
The DNA here is from genome assembly GCA_932274525.1 of Podabrus alpinus. Classification (NCBI taxonomy): domain Eukaryota; kingdom Metazoa; phylum Arthropoda; class Insecta; order Coleoptera; family Cantharidae; genus Podabrus; species Podabrus alpinus. The sequence goes on along the minus strand of OW026457.1, from coordinate 55,937,512 downwards.
ACGGAATGGAGAGACAAGGCCAGAGATAGGAAGTTATGGTCCAATGTAGTGAAACAAGCCATGGGTCTACAAGGCCCGTAGTGCTACTATATATATATAATTGTGCTTTCTTTATTACATCTATTATTCCATTGTTTTGCTGTTTACATTTGCTAAATTCCAAGATGTCCCATTTAATATTTTATGGCTTCTCCTCTAGCTCCATCAATTTTTGATCTGTTGATAGAATTTTTACGTTGCATTTGATCAAGTGCAATGTTCGTCATTTTTGGCAGCCTATCATATCTCAGGATTCCTTGCACCCTCTGCCCGCCGTCCATGCATTCAACCGCTGTCGTAGTCGGGGACAGACAACTATAGGGTTACTTAAAAACAATTTTTCAAAAACGTTTCTTAGCTCAAAAAGTTATAATTGCAAAGGTACAAATCTTTTTCCAGAAATATTACATCACGCTCTTAAATCTTGGTTCTAACGATCTTTAAAAGTTAATAAAAGTAAGGGCTATAATTTAACAAATTTGTTAAATTTCAAATTTATCCGTTTATTTTTCCACACTATACCGTAGGCAAAAAGAATAATTCATTCATTAAAAAAAATCAATTGAAAATTGTAATTAGGTGTATATAATTCAGCTTGCCTTGCCGCTGATGGAGTTTCTCAAAAAACCAAAATAGCTGTTGGGGGGGGGGGTTGATCCTAAAATTGAATAAAAAATACAGAAGTTGCTCGCAATATAATGCTAATGGCGCATGTACTATGCACACCTAGAAAAAGAAAATCGAATCCAGGTGGAAGAACATTTCTTCAGCGCAGAATCGCGCTTCTCAATGCAATAACAATTAGTTGTAAAATTTTCAAAAATAACTTTTTAAACATAAAAAATAACAAGTTTTTAATTTATCTTGATACTTTTCTAGTATTTGGTATATTTATTTTATGTTTTTCGTCGTTCAGGTTTTTTTTCAGCGAGAATCTTTAAAATTTATAATTTAATATTTTATTTACATCAGTTTAGTCGAAATTTTTTCATTACGCGAATGTACGCAACAAACGCCTCGAGTGGTTTTGTTTCATGTTCGTAAAATGTCAATCATTTTGAAGTTTCAACACCGATTTGAGCTTAATTTGAGTTACATTTACTGGAGGAGCAGCTTTAAGGTGTATTTAGACGCTCAAACAATTTGCTCCGACTTAAAATTCCAACCAATCAATATATAGATTTAAAAAATTAAGCGCCAATTAAATCGTAAGTTCGTGCAAATTGTTTGAGCGTCTAAATGCAACTTAAGCCTGAAGGGGTGTAAAATTTAAATGGATGTTAATAATTATAGCATAATTCTATCCTCTAATAACATCGAAACCTATGTTTCGTATACTATTACATTTCCGTGATTCAATCGATTGCTGTAGTATTATAGGATACCTTGAGCAATGTTATTACAAACTACTGACAATTGGAACGTTGCGGTACGTTGATGTTTGGATAAAACAGAACAGCACCCTCCAGATGTTAAGAAAACTATGTATGTTATGTGTTAATTTGATCAGATCACTAACTCAGATTTTTTGATATAAACATAGAAATTTACTGCTGAACGGTTGACTCAATAAAAGCGTATTCCTGTTTTTTATTCGGAGGATTTAAAAATTAACTCAAGTTCCAGCGGCCCTCAGAGGGTCGGAGCTTTTTGCATTCTCCACGCTGACAGTTTGTTCTACATGATATACGATATTATGGTATGTATCATTTGTTTATTTTTCTTTGCTTGTTGCAATTAAGGACCATTTTAAAAAAACAGGATAACCGCAGTGGTTTTCAAAAATTAAGTAACATAATAATTTATTATGTTTTTCATGTAGATAATTCAAGAACTTGTCTTTCGTATAAATGCCACAGTGGATTTGCAGATTTTTGAATAGTGATTTTTTCTGATTACGATAATATAAAACATTAAAATGAAAATTGTAAGATATGGCCTGCTGCCCTCCTTCATAATGGGCGAGAGCATCGATCTTATATTTAGTAGATAGGATATATAGGCATTTGTTGTGAAACAAACATTAACGTTTGTTTTTCTTTTCGGATGCAACACAGGTTGCATACTATTACGGGTCATAATCGGTGTTTCAAACATCCAATTGTTTTATAGAAATACTATTTTGATGAGGTTAAATAATATACTACATATAAATCTAGAAATAAAAAATATTAACATTATGAAATATCATCAGTTGCAACCATTTCAGGGGCTATGTAAAAGGAAAACATTCCCTGCATATCCTCACCATCAAACATCTGTGCTTCAAAACAACCTGCTTGAAGTATCTGCTAAATATAAGATCGATAGGCGAGAGGCTTAAAGTTCATTAGTAGAGCAGAGATATTTGAAGAATAACATTGGGGCTGATGATATGGGAACAAAGATATTAAATGAAACCCCTGAAAGAGAAGCCTCCGCTACGCTCCGACTAATTCAGATAGTATACGGCGGTATAAGGAATGATTGCTTTTAATTAAGTTTATTCATTTTTATTGCGAATTAAGGAACTTGAATCGATATAAAGAAAGCGAATATGGAAAATATAAATTTGAAATGTTTCAGTTGCATAAAACATAAATGGCATTTCATTTATATTGTAAATGTAATTAATATATATTACACTTTCTATAACCGAATCCTACACAATGTACAACTTTTGTACGCTTTATTTGTATAAAAAAAGTCTAGTCTTTACCAGAGCGCGTATTTACGAAGATTGTAGCATTAAAATTTCAAGTAAAGAAATCGATAAAAACCAAGGTTTTTTTTATGTTTATTACGCGCAAACCAATTTATTGTTATAAAGTATTTATTGAACTAGAATGAAGAAGTAAAATTGTAATTACTTTGAAATGTAAAAAAATGTATTTTACAGATTAATAAAAATTTTATGAAATTGACATTGAAATTTTTAATTTGCCTAAAAAGCTGACAGATGAAATAATTAACTGCAATAAAACAAAAAAATCATTTGCTACGATTTTTGATCTAGGTCTAGGATTTTTGTCGACATCAGATGTTGAGTGTTGAGGTATTGCGGAGGTTTTGGGTTATAAAACGATACGGTGCATTTGAAATTTTATAACTCAAAAGTTTTTTACCGATTTTAATCATTTAACAACCAGAATCTATAGGCATAATATATACGATAGTAATATATTTTATATGGTAAATTAAATAAAAACACTTTTTACTCAAGCTAAAATTTTATTTTATATAACGCTAGGAAACGTAGAATCGAAACCGGCATATAAAATAAAATTTATCTTGAGGGAAGTGTTTTTATTTAATTTTCCAGGCATATATAAGTTTGTGCATGCCAAATTTGAGGTCGATATAATAAAAATTGCGCCAACCAGATTGTCATGATATTAACTATCCGTTAAAGAGAAAGTCTCCGTTTCGTCCCGACTTAATTATATTGATGGATAGGCACTCTTGTTACACTTGTTGTTTTTGTTCATCAATTGTTCTTCACGAAAAACAATAACAGAAACAAGTCTAGGGCTGTGATTCTGAGTGATCATTGGTTAAATTATAGAGCGGAAATTCTCGGTTCGAATTAAACACTTCAGGTAATTTCTTAGCTCGGCCCTCCGGTGGACATCGATAAGCCGTAAATCAACCTTACCAAAAACCCTTAAAGGTAAAATTTTAAAACAATAAAAAGGAAATATTATATACTTTTTTGGGCACTCAAATTAGTCCGATTTTAACTAGATATTTTCTGGTTTACACCTGGTATATAAAATTTGGTTTAGAAGGAAATAAATTATAATTTAGTTTTATGGTGTTTCTGTTCAAACATTCAAGGTGCAAAACAAAACTATATTTAAGAGTAATGCCTTGAAAAATTTCGCTTTTATAAAGAAATTAGTAGTAGTAAAACAACAGGAAACCTACCTTAATCTGATCTTGAAATATTGATTAATTTGCGGTTTTCTGTACATTAATGTTTGATTGACACTTTAATTGAAATTTTCCGAGGTTTATTTTAATCGATTTTAATCTAATTTTATGTTTATAATTACTGCAAGTAATTACATGTAATTGCAGTAGACTTAATTACATTTCATTGACATCATTTTAATTTATGATTTTATATGCAAATTTTTTTTATGTAACATAATCTATATAACAGATCAATGTTGATCTAATATGGACGTATTTTTAGCAAGATGGTATGCTGAAAAATATGTTCCTCAACTTGAATTCGAACCCAGACGTATTAGCTGTGAATACGTGCGCTTAAACAACTGCGCTGCTGAGGCAATTAGTTTATGTAGCGCGGAACTTCTATTTACTGTGAACTAATTCTAGGACCGCTACATATTCTTAACAAATTTGAATTGGTTTAGTTTGTCGGTATCTTTCATCCTGATATCCTGTCAAATAGACATAGTTATAGGTTCCAGTTTATTCTTTATTTTAATGAATCATTGAACATTTCTTATCAAGTCAAGTTAACTTCTACGGTACGTACGGGAGTTTATATTGAACTAACTTTTAATAGAAAACTCATGTCTCGAAATGCATCGTTTCTAAGATACAGCTTAAATTTGATTATTAATATCGGTTGTGGAAATTTGTCAACATTTGAACTAGGGAATAAAAGAGTGGTCTAAAATTATCTGGAGCGATGGAAGTAAGTTTAATTAATTTTCTTTCTATGGTATAAGGTATGTTCAAACTCTTATAAACAAAAAACACGATATCAAATATCAAGTTTGCACCATAAGGCATGGTGATGGAAACTTTATGGTGTGGGGTGGTTTTTCCGTGATGGCATTGTTGAATTGTAATTTTCCACCGTTGAGATATTTTCAATATTTGGCATTCAAGCTGGTAATTTTTGAATTTGGAGCCGCACGCTATCTAGAACTAACACATGTGAAGTTTGGGTGATTGAATGACTTAATGAGGCAGAACGCAATATTGGTCCATATTTCACTCGAGACCACCGGTACGATAGGTAGAGATCGACCACTTTCCTTTCAAAGATCGAATTTGCAATAAAAAAATTTTAATTTTCCGCTATTATCCAATGCTTGACTTATGTAAGTGGATGTTGTTGATTTATGTGTGTGAAAATAATTGAGTCCATTTAAATTTTACTAAAAGTGAAAATAAAAAATGTATAAGTGCCTGTACACGGGTCGAAGCGACGTGCAGAATATTGGATTTACCTGGAAATTTTGATGATGTTTTGACCTCAAGATACAAGGTAAATGTGCGAGTTATCATCACAAGGTCAGTCGTGCTCGAGCTGGATGATTTTGGATATCCGTCTGAAGATTAGGTTTGTGGAAGTCGAAAAATGCTTCTAATAAGTCAATTGAGGCTCCAGATAGTGGATTTTCATTTGTTCAGAATATTAATAATTTTGGATTTTATTAATACCATGGGATGAATTAATTTAATAGCATTGGATTGTTAAAATTTCGATAAAGGCGAAATTTGAAGACACGAAGAAAATTTTGGCGATTATGTTTGATCTAGCAAAATGATCAAGCATCACAAAAATAAGAATTTATACAACATAATGACTGGATGTGACCATTTTGTGCAATATTACTGGAGTTGTATGAAAATTTCACGTCCCTACGAGGAAATTAAGGAAGATTTGTAATCTGTTAAGAAAAACTTGTTTCAACTCAGATTTAATTTAATTCATTGACGGAACTTGTATTATTTTAAAATCAAGAAACATTTTTGTTGATTTTCTTATTTATTTATAACAGATTTATAGTTGAATATAGGTCTGAATTAAAACAAATTTATTGCCCGACGTTTTGGGCTATTTAATTGTGGTCCACTTTCAAAGCTACAACATAATACATAAATTTTCGATAGTACTAACCTTTTGTGGGCCGGTGTAGCAGCAAAACACTTTATTAAATTAAAAGCAAAGAATGCAGTGTTTTCTTCGAAAAATTGTAAATAAAATTTTGAAAATGAATCATAAAAATGGCTAGAAAACTGAAAATTGAAAAACTGAAACTGAAAGAAAAAAATTTGAAAAAATCTTCCCTATATTTTCCTTCCACGTGACAATTGGGAATAATCAACCGAGGGCATCTTAGTGAACTACAACTCAATGTTTGAATGATCAAGATTGAATTGTGGTTTGTGAGTTGTTAATAATAAGTTCAGGGCTATTCACATTTTTCCCCCTCGTCAAATGAATAATTATGGTGATAATTGAATTTTATTTATTATATTTCATTATTTTCAATTTAATAAAGTGTTTTACCCTTACACCAACCCTCAAAAGGTTACTAATATCGAAAATTTATGCATACTCTAGTACTATATTGTGTAACGAATTATTTCTTCTCGCAGTTCGTTACTAATTTTTCAATACCCTGTATGATTCTCAAAATTAATTCTAGATAGACACTATCTGAATTTTGATATCGAGTCAATATTCTCGTTTTCAACACCGAGGTCACGGTTGATTTTTGCATTCTATTGATTAGAATTTAGTTAATTAATTGCTAATAATAGTAGATTATTATTTGACTTATGCATCACCAAGCGACCTTTCGTTTATCGGATCTATCGTGTTTTTGAGAATCGTAAGTAAAATTAATCTTTACGCCTTCGTAACCTCTTATATTGTTTCGTATCAGGTGGAAATCTTTGACCGCCATTTTTCCAACCTTTCGGCAAGGAACTTATTTACCACTGTTTTACAACCAGTAATTAACTGTATTGGAGCTGTATTTTGCCACCAAATATTAACGTTCGAGCTTACCATCATCCATCTGCCGATAATATTCCATCCGAGGTGTTTTGGATTGTAAAGCCGGACAATTACATTAAGCAGCCAATTATCGTTCAACCATCGTCATCGGTTTATGATATATCAGTTGTTAGCAGCATAGGGTGGCAAGGCAGAAACGCTTCTTTGTTTCAGTATTAATTGGCTACCTTACTCAACGTCAGGACTGTGGACTGCGTTCGCTCGGAACAGGGTACCGGTATCAGGTTAGTAGTGTACTGGTTTACTTTTTTGATTGTTGGTGAGTGTGTTAAGCCAAATCTCTTCTCAGTGGATCATATTTGCGTGATCACAAGTGAAGCGGTTTTGCTGACCCATCTCTATAGCTGTTTGTATTTGAGACAACTTGTAATTTTATGCCTGATACTTTGAGTATATCTGTATCGTTGGAAGACCTGTTACGTGTTACAATTTTTACCTAATAATTTTGTTATTGTTAATAGTTGGATTAACTGTAATTATACTTGTTACCCTGACTTTTGACTATTATTTCACTCACAACCCTTGCCTCCGACGTGCTGAGAGCTAGTATCAACATCTACGGGTACGTCTGCAAAAATTATTACTGTTGAGTTTTTGCTCAGCAGATGTACAGCCTTCCTTTTACCAAGCCGATACAAAAGGAAAGAAGAGGAAAGGTTGACATTGGCGCCCAACTTGTAAGCGTACATTTTGAACTCGGGGGTGAATTGTACTGTCGTTCAGGACTCCACGATACAGAGAAGGCTTTAGGAATTTTACTGCGTTGGTTGAACGAAAACATTATTTTTTTGCATTAGTGGATAGAGTTGCATTTTTCTTTTCAAAGTATTTTGATATTCTAAAGTTGTTTAGAGTAGTTATTGGCATTCATTTGATTAATTGCAAATTGGCAAAATTTTTGGTTAATTGTAGAATTAAACAATTTAAAGATATTTTATCCTTGGTAAACAGTTCCTTACCGAAATTTGCAGTTGTTCGCTGCTACGTTTTTTTGCATTAGTGCTATAAAATTATAAATTCAAATGTCGAATATAAAGAGCTATGTTAGTTCGCTAACTAGTGAAGAAGTGTTAGTTGAATTATTATTTCGTTTAGATGATCCGACAACAATTCCGGCCCATAAAGCTTCGCGAAAAAGTATATTAAAGAAACTTATGCGTGATGAAAGTTTTACTTCCCGCCTAGCTGTTCATAAGTACAATCCATCAGATTTACCTACTGAATTGACTTTGTGTAAACAAGCATTATCTGATATTGAAAATGAAATAGAATCATTAGAGATAAAAATTGATGCTACTATATTAGACACAGTTACGCATCGTCTTGCCCATTATAATAATCGTCTAGATATAATGGAGGGTGCGGGATTTAAAGATACGGAGAGGGGTAGTTTGTTAGAGATTTCGAAAACTTTGAGGAATCGCCTCGAGATTTTGATTACTCGCGCGGAAGCTGTTAGCGACGATGATGAAATTGTTCCACCAGCGGAAGAAAATCCTTTAGAGGATGCGTCTCCAATTAATTCAAAATTTTCTCCTCAAAGAAAATCTACGTTGATATCAACCTCGGATTTGTCGGAAATTCTTTCGAAACTTTCAATTAACAAAGGGTCTGAGTACGTTGCAGTACATAAATGGAATTTGACATTTGATGGCACAGGTGATTACGCGCAAGTATTTAATTTTGTGGAAAGAGCACAAGAACTTTCTCATTCAAGGGGAGTTAGTAAACAGGAATTATTTGACAAAGCTGTTGAATTTTTTTCAGGGGAAGCTTTAACTTGGTATCGTACTTTGGGTTCTAGCGTTACTAATTGGGATCAATTATTAGATGCTCTTAAAATTAGATTTTTATCCCTAGATTTTAGTAGAGAATATATTGAGCAGGTACGTTCTCATAAACAAGCTCCTGGTGAATCTGTATGTGGGTACATTGAAAGTATGTTCGCAAAATTTAAAAGAGTTACACCTACTCCTTCAGAGGAAGAACAACTTTGGGTGGTTAGAAGAAATATGTTACCATCTATTTCTTTAGCTATGGGAACCATTCCCATTAAAAATAGAGAAGATTTTGTGAAAGCCGCTCAGTCTGCTGAGAGGTTAATAAAATGGACTAGTCCTGTAGAAGCGTCTACTTCTGTTTTAACGACTGTACCTTCAGATAGACCACCTTCAGTCAATACCAGTTTACCTCCACGAAAACCCTTGATTTGTTGGAATTGTTCCGAGAGAGGACATTCGTATCGTTTATGTCCTAAGCCTTTAACGAGTTTTTGTTTTATTTGCGGATGTAAAGGCGTCACTGCGTTAACTTGCCGTAAGAACCATTCAAAAAACGGAAAAGGGCAAAGCGGAGCCTCTGCTCGCCGCTTACCTTAAGTATACGAGCAGATAGATTAGGTTGGAAGGATTGGTTGGTGAAAGTTACAGCTTTTTGCGGATCTACCACCAATACCTCAGCATTATTTGCTCACCCTACTTTTGACCAACGACCTTATGTTAGAATAAGTATAGGAAAAGTGCAATTATCTGCATTATTAGATTCTGGTGCTAGGGTGTCCATTCTTGGAACTGAAGGCCACTATTTAATAGATTTACTAGATTTAAAGTTAGTACGTAATGGAAGTTTGTCATTGCGGTCTGCTGACGGGACTTCGCAAGATATTGTGGGATCAGTTGTGTTACCCATTTCGATTTGTGAGGTAGTCCGACCGTTAAATGTTTTAGTTTGCAAATCTATTCGTACATCCTTAACTTTGGGTATAGATTTCTGTAAATTGTTTGGTGTTAGAGCAGATTTTACTCAAGATCAATTTTTTGTTAATGAAGTTCATTCAGTGGATTCAATTCGAGCAGCGAATGATCTAGATCTTGAACAACAAGTTGCACTCTCCGCCATAAAAGAAAAATTTCAACTTCTTTCACATGATAGGTTAACTAGAACTCATAAAGTTACTCATGATATTGATACTGGAGATGCAAAACCTATAAAGCAACGGTATTATCCTCTTTCTCCCGCTATGCGCAAAATAGCTCATGCTGAATTAGACCAGATGCTCGCGTTGGATATCGTGCGTCCGAGTAACTCAGCGTGGTCTTCTCCTATGTTATTGGTTAAGAAGAAAGATCATTCTTACCGTTTGTGTTTTGACGGCCGCAGACTTAATCAAATAACTCGGAAAGATGCGTATCCTTTACCGCGACTAGATGATATTTTGACTCGGTTACAGGATGCTCGCTATTTAACGTCGATAGATCTTAAAAAGGCCTTCTGGCAAATACCTTTAACTCCTTCGTCTTATGAAAAAACAGCTTTCACCGTTCCTGGACGTGGTCTTTTTCATTATGTAGTTACTCCTTTTGGAATATCAAATGCTCCCATTACACAGCAACGTTTAATGGATAACATTTTCGGACCTCTTATAGGCGAGAAAATATTTGTTTATTTGGATGATATCATAGTGATATCTAGTACTTTTAAAGAGCATATTGATCTACTTGAACAAGTTTACGAACGGTTACTAGACGCCAACCTGACTATTAACATGGATAAGTGTGAATTTTGTCGGTCCAGCTTAACGTACCTTGGACATGTTATTGACAAAAACGGTTTGCATACTGATCCTGCGAAAACTCAAGCCATAACGGCAATAACTAAACCAACTACTACAACAGGTATTAAGCGTTTTTTAGGTATGATAGGATGGTTTAGACGTTTCATTCCAAATTTTTCAACCCTTTCTGCGCCTATTACGGAATTACTTAAAGGTCGTGGTAAACGTCAATCTATCACATGGACTCAATGCGCTGAAGAGTCATTTGAAAATCTGAAGAAACTTTTGATTTCTGCTCCGATTTTAGCTAGTCCCGATTTTAGTAAACCGTTCTATATACAGTGTGATGCCTCGAATTTTGGCTTGGGTAGTATGTTAAGTCAAGGGGAGGGTGAAGAAGAGAGAGCCATTGCATATGCGTCAAGAACTTTAAATAAGGCAGAACGTAATTATTCAGTCACCGAACGAGAGTGCTTAGCAGTAATTTTTGGCATAGAAAAATTCAGACCTTACGTGGAGGGTACTGAATTTACCGTCGTGACGGACCACTACAGTCTTTTGTGGTTATTATCGATGAAAGATCCTGCCAATAGATTAGCTCGCTGGAGTGTACGTTTGTCGCAGTACTCATTTAATATCAAACATAGGAAGGGTCATCTAAATGTTTTACCGGATGCATTATCTCGTGCACCCTTGGAAGTTTCGTCTCTTGACTTGTCCGCGGACGATTTGGATGCGTGGTATCGTCGCATGTTAGTTAAGGTTGCTGAAGCTCCTGTCAGTTATCCTGACTGGCGTATAGAATCGGGATTATTGTACAAACTCATTACTAATCAACATAACATTACTTCCAATTTGGTGGAGTGGAAACAAGTAGTTCCAAAGTCGCGTCGGATTGATATTTTTAAAAAATGTCATGATGATCCGACTTCTGCTCATTTGGGAACTCTCAAAACCTTTAATAAAATTAGTGAGTTGTACTACTGGCCTAGGATGCGTGCGGACGTGGCGAGATATGTGAGGCGGTGCTCCGTGTGCTTGTCGTCCAAGGCTTGTCAAGGGGGGCGTTACGGTCTTATGGGCAAAGAAAAAAAAGTACGGTTTCCCTTCCAGTGCATATCGGTGGACTTAATGGGTCCTTTTCCGCGTTCAGCTAAGGGGAATACTATGCTTTTGGTGGTATGCGATTGGTTTACTAAGTTTGTATTAGTACAACCATTGCGTAAAGCGACGTCTCGAGCTATTTGTGATTTTCTCGAAAATCAAGTATTTTTGATGTTTGGTACTCCACAAATTTGCCATGTGGATAATGGTCCACAATTTATTAGTCATGAATTTCGTAAACTTATGAGTGAGTATAATGTTAATCATCTTTTTTATAACGCCTTATATCATCCCCAAGTCAATTTTGTAGAGCGTGTCAATAGGGTTATCGGTACCGCTATGCGTTCTTATGTTAGGGACGATCACAGGACTTGGGATGTAGAAATTCATAAAATCGCTCATGCAATTAGATCTGCCACTCACGATGTTACAGGGTTTACGCCATCTTTTCTTAATCTCGGGCGTACCGTGCCTAGTAAGGGAGATTATTACGGTCGTATTATGGATTTAAGGGAGGAGGAATTAACCTTAGAAAGTCGTGAACGAGTCGCTAGTGAAATGAATCGGTTAAGTGAACTTTTTGTTGATGTTACTAAACGCTTAAAAGACGCGTACCAGAAAAATGCTTCCCATTACAATCTTAGAAAGCGTACTTTACATTTTAAAGTAGGAGATGTAGTCTGGCGTCGCAACTTTGCTCTGTCTAATGCTAGTAAACATTATTGTAGTAAATTGGCACCTAAGTACATCAAAAGCCGTGTTCGTGAAGTTACCGGTCCGTTGACTTACCGTCTTGTGAATGAGCGTGGTAGAGATGTGGGAGTATATCACATTAAAGATCTTAAGCAACATCCCCCAGTAGATATCCCGTTAGAACCTGACGATCAGGTTAAAGGAAGTTAGTAGTGGTGGAGTAAATAATAGCAATTGGTCCATGAGTCATGTCATTAGACTCATACTTTCCTTGGAGTCTACAAGTCCCCGACTCATTTTGTTTTTTTATTCTTGTTTTTTTATTCACAGCTGTGAATGCTAACATCGAAAGTTTGCAGTTGTAACATCAGAGATTTTTTTCTCACGTATTTTTTAAATCCGTTGCCGATACAACATTTGGAGTCCCTTTATTGGTCAATTTTGATCAAATTCAAATTAGTTTTGAAATTATTATTTTTTTGTTTATTGGTTTCTAAGACAAAAGGACTTTGAGTGCCTTTTCCTGAGACAAAACCTTACTGCTGAGTGAATGTTTTTTTTTCGCTTCCGAGCCGTGAAATGGGTCCTATGTGGTCCATTTTTTTAGATACGAGTTAGTAGTAGACTACCGTATAGTTAGTTTTTTTGTGAAAACAGGTCCTATGTGGTGCTGTTTCTAACCGTTGAAAATCCTGGGCTATGTTTGGAGCTAGTAGGAGGTTTCAAGATTTTTTTAGACTGTACTAAGCGTTACGCGCTCAGTCATTAAAGATTCTCACATTTATGTGGATATAAGGGTAACGTTTCGTTATTAGCAGAATTCTTAATTTTATTATTATTTTTATTATTTAGTTTTGGGTCATTTTGAGGGTCCTAGTTTTTTATTTTTATCCAATGTTGTAGAAGTGCGTTATTTTTTTAAAAAAACACTCCAAGTTAGATTAGAACATATTATGTAACTAATAAGATTGCAGGTATCCGGCTATCATTTTCACCTATGAAATGATGTAGGGAGGGGGCAATGTAACGAATTATTTCTTCTCGCAGTTCGTTACTAATTTTTCAATACCCTGTATGATTCTCAAAATTAATTCTAGATAGACACTATCTGAATTTTGATATCGAGTCAATATTCTCGTTTTCAACACCGAGGTCACGGTTGATTTTTGCATTCTATTGATTAGAATTTAGTTAATTAATTGCTAATAATAGTAGATTATTATTTGACTTATGCATCACCAAGCGACCTTTCGTTTATCGGATCTATCGTGTTTTTGAGAATCGTAAGTAAAATTAATCTTTACGCCTTCGTAACCTCTTATATTGTTTCGTATCAGGTGGAAATCTTTGACCGCCATTTTTCCAACCTTTCGGCAAGGAACTTATTTACCACTGTTTTACAACCAGTAATTAACTGTATTGGAGCTGTATTTTGCCACCAAATATTAACGTTCGAGCTTACCATCATCCATCTGCCGATAATATTCCATCCGAGGTGTTTTGGATTGTAAAGCCGGACAATTACATTAAGCAGCCAATTATCGTTCAACCATCGTCATCGGTTTATGATATATCAGTTGTTAGCAGCATAGGGTGGCAAGGCAGAAACGCTTCTTTGTTTCAGTATTAATTGGCTACCTTACTCAACGTCAGGACTGTGGACTGCGTTCGCTCGGAACAGGGTACCGGTATCAGGTTAGTAGTGTACTGGTTTACTTTTTTGATTGTTGGTGAGTGTGTTAAGCCAAATCTCTTCTCAGTGGATCATATTTGCGTGATCACAAGTGAAGCGGTTTTGCTGACCCATCTCTATAGCTGTTTGTATTTGAGACAACTTGTAATTTTATGCCTGATACTTTGAGTATATCTGTATCGTTGGAAGACCTGTTACGTGTTACAATTTTTACCTAATAATTTTGTTATTGTTAATAGTTGGATTAACTGTAATTATACTTGTTACCCTGACTTTTGACTATTATTTCACTCACAACCCTTGCCTCCGACGTGCTGAGAGCTAGTATCAACATCTACGGGTACGTCTGCAAAAATTATTACTGTTGAGTTTTTGCTCAGCAGATGTACAGCCTTCCTTTTACCAAGCCGATACAAAAGGAAAGAAGAGGAAAGGTTGACAATTGTTTATTAATTTAGTTGAAAATGGACCAAATATAAATGGCGCCCGAAATGTCGGACAATAAATTTGTTTTAATTCAGACCTATACCCAACTATAAATTTTTTATTATTATCAGAAAAGTTAACTGCTTATAATATCTAAAAATCTACTAGTCTGATTTATTGATAGGGGATTAGATAAAATTTAATGGGTGGTTTTAAGGTCACCCAAATTGTTTTTCTGTATGTTGCATCTGTATTTCGAAACACTGAAATGTTGAACATGGAAGAAAAAAGGCATCAATATGAAACAGACATAAATCTGGAGATCAGAGATAGAGGGAGAGTGGAATAGAATAGAGAAAATGATAAAAACAATCATCACAGAAAAGCGTACAAAAACAAAGAAAGGTAAAGAGAAAGAATGAATTGATGAAGAATGTAAGCTACTACCACTACTCAAAACAAAGGCAAGAAACAAAATGCTAGCTAATATTACTGAAGATAACAGAAAAACCTTCGAACGACAAATGAAACAAGTGAAACAAATCGCAAGAAAGGAAAAGAGAAAGCATCAAGGAGAATATTATATGATCAGACTTGAAGAGCACTAGAACAATAAAGAAATCAGGAATTTCTACCAAGAAGTAAAAAGAGCAAAAACAGGTTATATACAAGAGCCAGTTGTACTCAAGGACGAAAATGGCAATTTTCTGACATAATCAGAAGAGGTAGTAAACAGATGAAGGGTGGTTCTAGGATCGGATGTCGGCATAGAGGAGACTGATCGGGAAGAAAATGAAGAAGTAGCAAATGACCAAGAATATATAATAGCACCCACTCTGGAAGAGGTATCAAAAATAATAACAAGCCAGAAAAATCACAAATCGCAAGGGGAAAACCGGGGAAAACGATATAACAGTGAAGATGATTAAATACGGAGGATGAAAGCTACTCAAAAGACTATGAACTAATTCTTGATAGTATCTGAAATACTGAAGATATGCCCAGTAAATGGAACAACGCAATAATATGCCCCCAAATGCACCTTGACGCACTTCCAGGTTATGAACGGTCTTAGGCAGGGGGACCCTCTTTCAAAACGCAAAAAGCAAAACCACGAGAAGAGCTGTGTAGAGTGACAAAAAATATGGTTCGAGAAGCAAAAAAAGATGACGAGAGGTTTGTGTTTGGGAGATTCAGATAACCAACAAGAGCGAAGGAAGTACCGAAATAAAAGTGAGAATGATAGCAGAAGAACTAAGACAAGAATATAAAAGACGATTTTGTATGGCTCAGAAACATGGACAAATATGGTCGATCGAAATAAATTGAGTGTGTGGAGAGAAATGCTCAGAAAGATGTTTGGTGGTTTAAATGCGGGGAACAGATGGAGGAGGAGAAAAAATGATGAGATAATTGAGTTACTTGGGGACCCGCACATAGTGACGGTTGTGCTTGCAAGCAGAATCAAATGGCTGGGGTACGTGGAAAGAATAACAATTAAAATAATGTCCAAGATCATACTTAAACGACAACATATAGGAACGAGAAGATAGAGTGAACCAAAAGGACATTGGGAGATATGAATGTGAAGGAATTGGAGAAGAAATCAAAGGACAGAGGAACATGGAGAAGAATTATTGATTGAGCCCTGCGTTTTCAAGGTTCGTAAAGGTTTTCTTTATTTATCCTGTATTTCATTCGGATGATTCGATGCCCTTCATTTGGTATATTTAGAAAACTCAGGTCGGTGTTAAATTGATTTGGCACAATAAATTTATCAAGAGTAAATTCGAGTTTTGTAATTTTGCATGTAGAACGCGTATGTTGTATTAGGTCAATGCGGTTTGATTGGGCTAAAAGCTGTGGTATTAAAATATCAAAAAAAAATTGATCATTGAGCCGAAATTATCATTAAACTTTCAATTTGTTTAATTTTTACAAAAATGATTAAAGTATCAAATGAATAAATAATATCACAATAACTATGTACACTTAATTAGTACTTGTTCACAATGAACGCTTAATACTCAACAATAACAAAAAATGATGGGGTCTCATCTGGGCTAATATCGCTTCTAGTGTATAATAACAACGTCGTTTTGACCATCTAAAAATTGTGATTCCAGAGACTATCCAAACAATCAGGCGCATAATTAATGTTTGTCCTTCGAGATGCTTTGCTGGTGGCTTGGAAGACTACGTTCCTTAAAATCCAACGAACTTGACCAGATGTTTGGATTTATTGCTGTAAATGATTAACCGATTTCCTTTGTTTTGCAATTTTTGTCTTGTAGGGGAAGGTGGGGCAGAACGGGGGTCGATGTGGTTGGGACAGTATTTGAAGGTGTAAATAAAGAGGTAAAAATCTATTATAGTGTGAATAAATTTATTTAACATTTCGTTTAACATCTCCAATGTTCAAAATTAAAATAATGAAAATACTTGTATTTATTTTAAACGTTTGAAAAAAAAAAGGTTATATCCCGTTCTGCCCCATGTATGGGGGCAGAACGGGGTATTCATTAAAAGGTGAAACAAAATCATGTTTTATGGCTGGCAAACACAACAGATGAGTTGTGATTCATCATCGTCAGTATCAATGCCGGCACAGGAATTATGGGCCCATTTTTTACACTGTATGCATGATATCCAGCCTTCACTCGATTTTGAATATAAGTCGTTGCAATATAAACAGGTCGCATCGTCTTATTCATCTGATTCCACGCTTTGTTTCCGTGGTTTTTTGTTTCTGTGTTTTTTTCTTTTCTATTTTGTTAACAGTTTTCTGGGTATTTTCCTTCCTTTTTTCGTTACCGGTGAACAGTTTTTTCTTAAGTCTATTTTCTTTGGCTTCCTTGATCTTCTTAGCATTATTAGCCGCTTCTTCGAGTTCAGTCTTATAAGGGGAAGCTGTCAGGATTGCCGTTTTGCCTCGTTTCCTCGTCACTCGCTTTTGTCCCGGCTTTACTCTGGGTATGGGAAGTATATGTTCAGGCGAAAACCTCGGAAAGCTGGTAAAAATAGGGCTAGCTATTGTTATATTATAGTGAATAGTTATAGTGAATATATATCAAACACAAAAGAAGAGAAATTAGATCGGTGAAAAATAAAAGTATGGTCGGGGCGGAACGGGGTAGGACCCCGTTCTGCCCTACCCCGTTGTGCCCCAAGTGTTGGTAAACCAAACATCGCAAGGTTAGCGACAGCCATGTTACTTCTCCAAGACATGTTAACACGTGAAAAGACACTTTAAACAACGCTTAATTCGGTAGACTAAATTGGAATAACGAAAAGTAATGTGAAATATATCTTACCTTGTTTTCAAATATTCATAAAGTTGTAGTTTTATACAGATTTCAGGGAGGTGTTTAATTAACAAAGGAGAAACACTTGGTAATTCACAACGACCGTTCTTATCACTGCACAGATACATAGAAGGTGTATAGAGAGTTGCAGCGAACTGCAGTGCTACTATCAGCAAATAAACCTGATTCCCCGTTCCGCCCCGACCCCCATTCCGCCCCACCTTCCCCTACAGTTATAGGAGTAATATTAACAATTTTATTATGGATAATTCCACGTTTCGTTTATGACATGGTACGAGATCCGAACCCGTGAATCTGGGCACGAGACAGCTCGGCCGTTCACTCACCATTAATTTTTCACTCACCATAAATTTTTAAATTTATTATCAGCGTAAATGTAGCTACATTATAAATATGAAGGCATAATAACCACTGTTAGCAATAGAGAAATTAAATTTTGTATTTTCTATAATTGTGTAAGGGAAAAGTTTGGTAAAGTCCAATATAATACAACGGACGCGTCGCGACGGTCCCAAAAAGCTGGGAGGTTGTTCGTATCCCCAGTCGGGTTCAATTTAAAAAAATTTCATTTATCTTAAAATCGCTCTTCTACTTTTTCATTTTACACAAAGTTGAAGCAGATGTGGCAACGAAACGTTGCTTGTCAATAAAAACCTAGTAAAAGCTATCAATTTTATTTCAATACCAAATATAAGTAATATTTTTGAAATATTGTGCCGAGTAGGCATTTTATCCAAAATTTATGGAGCTATCTATGAACTGGTATTTTTTAAAACGCACAATTTTTTTTTTTGAAAACCATTTTTAATGTTTATTAGTAAACAACGTGATTTTCCAGCATGGACAACAAAATTGTGTTGTTTTCAAGTCAAACAGTACTTTTTTGCCATTTGTACTATGTAGTTTACAGGCAGCGGTGGCTTCGGTTCCAGAGTAGATATTTGAATTTAACAATATCACAACTTTTAACTAACACAAAACTAACTTTCTCCCGTGCGTATTTACGAATCCCCGTGGATAAAACGCTCGGCTACGGGTTACACGATGATTATTTTCCTTTGACACATTTTCCTCTCAGCGTACGTGAAGTTATAAAAGTGTCACCAGTTTCTAACTTCCGGCCGCCTCTCTTTTCCTGAAGGTTTACACTTGTGGATTAATTGAGATTGAGAAGAAAGTAATCATTTCATGTACTAAACATATAAACACCAATATGAAAAACGGAAAATCAAAAATTTGTAATCTAGGAGAAAAGTGCGAATTATTATTTAATTTAAGCTCATTTAAATGTTTACCTTCCATTTAATAGCGCAATGGAATCAACCCTGCATCCTGTATCAACATGATTTCAAGTGATCCATTGTTCCAAACTATTGGTAAATAGATTTGTATTGAAAACTGGAAGTATAAAGTCAATAGTTAACTGAAACTAAATTTAAATTACCATTTTATGATCAACGTTCGAGGGTTGGATGTTGTTCACACGATAATATCTTTCGTGTCCTCACTCGAATTTTCTATATTTGCTCGGTAACAACTCCCCAAGGCAATAAAGTGCATGCCGCGACAGGACTATGAATTTCAAATTTAGTTTTACCATGTAGAAAGTGCACTTTTTTTAAATAATTTCTCACACTTTTCTTGCCTAAAATGTTTAATTATTCAAAGTAGAGTGACTTTCATTTCCAAAAATTTTCTTCACAAATTAATTTATCAATCTATTTGAGTGCTACGGCAAAATTAGAGGTGTCTTTGTCATAATAATTTATTATATTAATGGTTTTAGCATTTTCTTGTATAGAAAAATTGAAAGCTCGTATCGATTAGACAATTTAGTTTTATATTCTTATCCATGTTTGTACTTTTTAATAAAAATAAAATTTATATTTTTGGACAAGATTGCTGTCCGAGGTTCATAAATTTTTGCTGGCCTACCCAACTTAGTTGACGCACAGTATTTGAATTTAAATTGAATCACTTCCTGAAGGTTAACAAAATAAAAGCAAAATATACCACGAAATGGTTTTCATATAAAACAATAAACGTTTCTCTATTCTTTATTTCCAAATTCGAAATGACTGTTCTTATCATTCCGTGCAGACATTAATTTGTTAAGATCGATATTTGCCTTTTCGTGGGTTTAGCGAGGAAAGTGTAAGTATTAGCGAAACATACTTATCATTCCGACTGAAAATGATTTGATAAGATGAAATGTAGCGTAGGTACTAAGCATCTTGAGCACTAATTCCAACTTGAGAACATGCGAAATAGAGTTTATCTTATTTAAGATGTGCATGGAATTTTTAGGAGGAGGGTCGATCGACAACTTTCGGTTATTCAAGTTTCAGAATCTATAAATTATATTTTGAATTTTTAACGTAATAACCAATTTATGGTTTTGCTAATATTGAAGATCCTTTGTGTACACAAAATCTTTCACAGTCATCGTACTCTCTTTTAGATCGGCTTTAAAAAGTCCACAAACTTTATGGATACTGTTCACTTTTCGTGCATTTTTGAACTTTTTTGTTCAAGTTTGACGTGATACATTATTTTTTTAAAAGAATTTTCATATTTTTAGAAAATGTGTTTTCTATTATAAAATTTAATGGTGCAGAAGGCTGCCTCATTATAAATTTGGATGGTAAGGTTAGAGAATGTCGAAATGTTAAGTAATAATTATGTTTCTCTATATTAGTACGTGAAAATTAGGTGTTTTTACAGTTAGAAGAACATAATTTTTCTTAATCACCTTAAATGTGTTTAAACTTGTGAGAAATGAGCGATTGTTTTAGATTTATCTTGCTAGGTAGTTCAGTTTACTGTTCCCAAGTTAATAATTTGGTTTCTATAAATTCTTTAATTTTTTTTATTAAAACTATATTTTTTTAGTAAACTCTTTTAATTTTTAAAGGCTATTTTTACTTGAGCTCTCAGCTTACACTGTGCAGTTCTATTTTTAAATTCATTAAATTCAAAAAAGTAGTAGTTTATTTGTGGCTCTATAAATCGATTGATTAATGTTGTTTACTATATGGACGATGACAGTGGCATGCCCAGGGGGTTCGGCCCTCCAGTACTGAAAGGCTAGGCACGCCACTGTGCAGTGACACCTATTGTCGCAATGGGATTTCAGTTGCGGTGACAAAAGTTATTGATAGCTCGGTGATGAATTTTGTCCATTCGAAGTCTAGGCTGGTCCCATCGATATGAGTTTTGTTCGGATGTAAACATCCATTTGCCATTGTAGCGATAAAGATATTGAACATTTTCCATATCTAACATAAGACTAATCAATTTCAATCTCAAATTCGAGATAAATAATTGAAGTTGGGACTAATCAATAATGAATTGCACCTTTTTGATATGTAAATCAATAAAAATAAATAATCAAGTAACTCCGATATTATTATGCATCAGTTGTGATGAATCAGCGAATATCAGCGATATATGGTATTTACTGCATTTCTCGATTTATTTGTTTAATCCCAATTTAATATTGAATATTCCCAATTATTACAGTAATAAAATCGAGCATGTGGTGTAACCATCGGACGTCCTTTGGAGATACTTCCTCTAGGAACGGCTTGGGTTACTTTGAAAATTGATTAAAGATTTTCCAAGATAAAAAAATTTATGTTAGTCGCTCATCGATCTACTAATAAGACAATTTCTTGATTAAGCTGCCATCACGGTTCGATCGATTACGCCTAAACGTTGGTTTTCTTCCTATCGAAAAACAATATTTGGTAACGTGTTGTTATTTTTACAGTATGCCTTCGTATGGCGTTAAATCCCCGGCTTAACTTTGCGATTAAAATCTGAGTTCCGGGTACAAAAGCACCCTAGACGCCAATGGTAAATTAAAATTTAATAAAACCACATGAGTTAACGATTAACCAAAAAATTATAACGTTATACACAAAAATTTACAGCATTCGGTAGTACCTATTTCTAATATTTTATAATTATTTTTTATTTTATTATTCTATTATTATGTTTATTCTAATGAATAAACATGTATTTTCGAGGTTAAGCAAATTTGAAAAAGTTTCTAATCTAAATCTTGACGATTTTGCATTTAAATATATAGGGTCAATTTTAAGCAAATCGAAGTGGTTGATTTTAAAAAATTCATTCTAAAATATTTTTCAAAATTTGAAAAAAATTCAGCAAGTTCATTTTAAAAAATGTTATAAAATATTTTCCGTTTGTTTTGGCGATCTTGCGATATTTGCAATTTTTTCCTAAGCTTCCTAAGCTCCTTTTAGTTGAATCCCGCTCATTTAGGCCTATACCGCTAAGTTCTACCTCGGGCTAAGTTCAGCCTGTTTCGGCACATGCGAAGCCCCGCCCATTAAGATCTGCCATTTCGGTCTATGCTCCGCCAATTCCGGACTAAGTCTCACCTATTTCGGCACATACCCAGCCCATTTCGGCATACCGCTTATTTTAGCGATAGATCTATTGAGATCTAGACACAGGCCATTTCAGCCTCAGCCCCGCCCATTTAGTTTATGCCCTCCCGCTTCGGTCTATGCCCCGCCCGATTAGGGCTAGTTTCTGTCTAGACCCTGCCCACCACATGCTTAACCATTTCATTTAAGCCCTCCCATGTTAGTATTTGTCCCTCCCATTTTGGTATAAAGCCCGCCGGGAGTTAGCACGTTAAAATCCACCTCTCATATCCCAATGCCTTAATTAAATTCGAAAAGCTGACGGTTTATATAGTATACTGTTAAAATATTTCCCGACAAAAATTCAATTTTCACCCTTTTTGCAAGGGTTAAAAGTAGGCCACGCCCCCATCAAATTTAACAAAAATTGGGGTAATTTTCGGACTTTTTGGGTATGTTTCGGTCCGAATGTGACTCTGACGCCGTTGCGGACGTTTAAAATTATCGAAGATTCTATAAAATCCGAAAAAAGTGCAAAAATCGCCAACATTTCATACCAGGGGATACATGTCACATAGCAGCAGGCTCGCCTAGTGCATTAACAGTACCCGGTCCGAATGAGTGCGAATTTTTCATCCTAAACTACCCGTTTATTAACGGAAAAATGTCGGCCACGCCCACCATAAATTTGGTGTAATTTTCGAATTTTTAGGTGTGAATTCGATTCGAAGGTTTTTCCATTGTCAAAACCTACCCTACAGGCCTTCCGCTCCGCTCCATTAGGCCCTCCGGGCGGTTTTGACAATGGTTATTTTGGCTAAACATACTTGAGGAATATTAATCCACCCCAACCGGGATTCGAGAGAAAAGCGGGATCCTAGAAATCCTGGATATAGCTTTTGAAAGTATAGTTGCGGTATGCGGCAGTAAACTTTTACGGATCACCCCAAAAAATTGAATAAAACAAAAAATAATGTGAAAACAGTAACCTTTCATACATGTTACTCTTACGAGAGGCGTGGTCCAACTGCCAGAGTAAAAATTTTATTAGGGTATATTAGGGTATATCTTTCTACGCGTACCGACAACAGAATGGGCGAGATTCCGCAAATTTTCATCATACGCGCCACTGAATGTGTAAATTTTTCGAACTTCAAAGTCGATTTTTTCAAAAAGTTTTGAATTTTTCTCGGGAAATATTTTAACAGTATACTATAGGTATTAACAGTCAACTTTGCCAATATTTATAAGGCATTGGGATTGGGAATTGAAAGTTTAATAAAAACCTTTGAAGCTCAAACAACGGCAATTGAAGTTTATTGGAGCTCAAGCTTGGATTGGTATTTATTTTATTAAAAAAATCACATCTTATCCTAATCCTGTATCTGTCCTTGGGACTAAATGTATTAATTTTCCCTCTAACTAATGGGATGGAAAGATTGTTTTGGATATTTTTTTTCGGGCTTTCAGTCTCTTCTCGTCCACTTTGCCAGGCATATTATCGCAGTCCCATACTCCACAACCGGTTTTATCAGTATTCTGTACATCTTTATCTTTGTGATCTTACCAATTGCAACCCCTATTCACTAACTCTCGTTTTCGATCGACCGAATCGTTAAGTTTTCGATCGATTGGAAAGCGTGAAAATTCCTATTCAGTAACATACAAATGGAGACAAAAATCGAAAATTGTCGATCGATTTTGAAAATTTACCTATTTGTCAATATACTGTTTTTCCTTTTTTTTTGTTAATCCTCTGTTATAGTTTTTTCTAGTGTCATGCGTATTAAACGTATTAATTTGTTAGGGATTCTCATTATCTGCATTTTTTCTTCCCAGCTTTGAACTTTAGCCACAACTGCTTTTTTCCCCTTAATCTTTCCTATTTCAAAAACTTTGTTCAGTTCAATATCCACCCCTATTTCATTTTTCAGGATAATCGGTACTCTTTCTTTTAGATCCGTCGCATCTGACATATCGATTCATTTAATAACTATATTATTTCGTTTTCTTGCATTTTCGATTGTATTTTCTATTGCTTTGACTCTTTTAGTTAACTATTGCCTCTCGCCAGCCCAGCTCTTTTCCTGCTTTTTATTACTTCTTGCATTGCTCCTAAGTACAGTTGTTTCATCTTTTTCATTTCTTCTCGACTCTCCCTGAAGCCTCTCTCATCTCGGTTCTCATTTTCTCGATTGCTTGGAGTACCCGTTTTATTGCCGTGCTTTCCTCATTGTTACTTAGGAGTGTATCGTTCGCTCTAGACGGCGATCTTGCTGTTTGTTTCTTAATTTGAAGATTTTTTTTGAGTCTTCTGTGTCTTCTCGCCGTTCGGCATGTCTCTTTCGTCTAAAGTAGTCTGTTATTTGATTATCGCTGTTTGCTTGTTCTTTGAACTCTATTCTACCTGATATTTGGGCCTTTATGGTACCTTGACTCAATTAATTTATTTGCAGTGCAACTATCTTGTATGGTTCTTCGCCAGTGTAATGCTGCTTATATTCCAGTCGTTCCTCAGGGACGTCAGTTTTTTATTTGAGTTTATTTTCTCTCCCGAGTAACAAAAGCACCCGGTTCAAAACCACGGAGGTACTCACGTTTTGTTACGTCTTGTATAATGGTTTCTCTCGTGCGACGCGACAGTTTAACTTTATTCCGCTTTATTAAAGCAGTACCACTACACTGTGGTACTGTGGTACTAAAATTCGCACTAACCTCTAAAAATTTTCCAATATCTTAAGTAGCCTTTCCTAGCGGTTTTTTCATTCGGTTTTCCACTCCTCCAGCACTTTATGCGTTTTGTTTGATCTATATTCCCTCTATTTAATAGCTGAAAACACGATTAACCTCAATTATATTAGATACATTATCTAAAATTTAGCTCATGATAGATGATAGTTTTTTTATTATTAATTTTTTGTGTGTAAAATTTGTGAAAGAAAACTTTTTTTATTATTATTGTAAGATGCAACTTTTGAATTTGAACTTGGCGCCAACGTCCTCTCCAGAAAACCGTCATCTCTTGAGAACTAACCAAGTTCAAACCTAAAATCACACTTCTTCGACGACACGGAAAATAACTTGGACCACCACGTTGTGAAATACCTACGATCGCCATCTAGTAACCAAACTCTTTCTTCCGGTGTACAAAACATAGTGTCAAAAACAACTGTAACAAAACAAATGATCGCTCCGAAAGAGAGACGAACATTAACTTCCAACACAAATAAAACTACCATATTTTGGGAAATGTCAATGGGGAACATGCATGAATAAAAAAATTTAGTTAAAACAGTATTTTCCGATTAATCCTATATATTAAATATCAAATCAGCAAAAATAACTTCTATTTATTGTATTTTGTTATAAATAATCCATTTTAAAATTCAATGATAATTTAAAATAAATCATGTGACCTTAAACGCAACGAAGTCACCGGCACAATAACAATAACCTCACTTTCATGTTTACTCTACTCGTGTAGAGTACTTTTTTAACTTTCTTGTTTTTAATTGATTTAATTATGATAAATAACAGCTTTTAACACTAACAAACTTCAACTTTCAAAGCACAATACCACAAAAAAATAATATAAATGAATGTAAAATTTAACTTGTGACGTCACAAGTCCGTGGCAAATTGCGCGGTCGTTTCCTTCAATTCAAATTGACGGATTTTTAAATATTTTTTAAATTATTATCAAAACGAAAATAAATAAATTAAATAGCATTAATTAGTATATTTAGTTATTTTTGATCCAACTACGCTATAAAAAAATTTATGCATCTTCCCTATTCTTTTATTATCTTTAATATTCTTGTTTGAGGAATATAACCTGAAGCAATGATTTAACTAATCGTGACCTAATAAATCTGTATATTTAATAACCCTCAAAGTCGATTTGTTTTAAATCGCTTTATGTTATTTTGATAACTTTTAAATTACTTGTTTGGATTCAATCTTTTGGATTGTAATAATCTTTTCTTCATGTACTTAGTACATTTATTGAAGATGTGGGAAGCTATGTGTTTTGTTGAAACACTAGCTGTTAATGGAAAAATACCTTTTAATCTACCTTTAAATAACCACCTTTGAATTACAATTTACTACCTAATTAATTGTAACTTATATAAACTCAGTTGAAACAATTATTTATATTTGGCTTGCTGGTTTAAATCAAATTCAGGGAAGATCAAGGAATCCTTCGTTGGTTTTAAGTGGCTAAAATATTATATATCTCGCCGTGCCCAACGTTCTTCTAGAAAACATGAGAGTTACAGCTGTTCAAATACAAATTAAAATCACAACCTAATTCAAACAAGTTCAACCATCCTGTATTTGAATAATTAAGATACCTAATTTACCATTATTAAAACCCAGATCTACGTTACTACCACTTAAATAAATACAAGTCTTTGGGAACGGTTTAATGTAAACTTGCTTTTATGTTTGCCTTACGTGGCATTGTAGTCCTGAGTAATTTATCTTCCAGGCTACCACGGTATTTGGGTTTCATTCATACAAGAGTCTTCGGAAAGCTAAATTGTACTTAAGAAACCGAAACCAAAACATTGTATTACATAAGTCAATCATTTACCAAGATAAAGCTTTGTTGACTGATCGTACCATATCTTAAACCGTTGTGGGCGATTTAATCAATGACTGAATTCATCTAACTAATCTTCATAATCGTAAACAATAAGTAGCCACATCGACGAAACACCCTGTATATGATAATAAATTAATTTACTAGTTGTGTATCTATTTTAACTAATAAAACCTTTCATTTATAAATTCAAGCTGATTTGAATTTAAGAACATCCTGTATATAAATAATTATTACATTTACTTTGTAAATTTTCATACGTTGCTTTTTATGAATGTTTATTCTTAGCGTTTCAAAGAATGTTATCTTTGTGCTTATTTTTGCAGCCTACCCACATCCCTAACATGTAACAAAGAACGCATCAAATGAGTTCATGACCCTAACACATTGTAATAATTTTACCGCGTAATAAATATTTCTATAACTGAAATTATTTATCTTTGCCTAATAATTAATAAACTTTAACTGTATTTTAATGTAAGATATAAAAATAAACTTGCAACAAAGTTTTGTTGTAATTATTTGAAATACCATAAAATAATGTAAAATCAAATCAATTAACCTCTTTACCATTGCCAAAATATATAGAACAATTAACAAATTAAATTTTATACCTGGCTATTTAAAACATAAAACACTGAAAGAATTTATTATAATTCAAAATAAACGTGACCGCTACGTTGAACGTAAACCCACCAAGTGAAGTCACCCGTCCCCACATAACAAAAACTTTTACCGCGGCTAATTTTATAAAGATAGGTGTCGCTAAAAAATGTACTATTTAACATTCACATATACAGGGCTACTAAAATATTCTAACTCAAAACAGAGGTAAATTTGAAATTACATTAATTTCAAAATTGCAATCTTACATTATTCATCGCTATTTCCTTAAAAATAACTATATCAGGATTTAAGCTTAAAATAGATAACACCACAATTCATATTCACATGAGAAATGTTAAATTGTCGTCGCATATAACGCCCAAATTCTTCACTTTATTGGTATTATAAATTCTAATTATCTAATTAATTCAAATAATTCCAATTATTCTGCAACCATCAAGAATAACATTGTCAACGAAAGAGCAACAGTATGCACTTCACATGCGCAGACAATCGCTTTGCTGGAGCTCAGAAGTAATCATTGCTCTTTGACCATTGTTTTACTAATTCCAGATTGATGTTTATATTATGAATAACGTCATTCCCGAGAGTGGATCACTCGAGGTATGCAATTGGTTGCCGTCGGCATAGTAGTACATACTGCATTTTCCAGACAAAACACTGGAATGATCGGTAGTGAAAATAAAAGAAATACGAGGCCGTATATCTCTGAATTACAGAAAAACCTTGGTTTCATAAGGTGTGGTGTTGCTTTGTTGATAAAAACAGCGTTTCTGAATTTATATGTATACTACTTGAAAATAAATAACAAATATCTACATATTTTTATATTATTACATTTTCTTAAATAAAAATATATAAAAAGTAGCTTGTAGTCTGTACTTCAGCCGCTTTGCCAAACTCTGCACGAGAGGATGGATATTTTTCCCATTATATTTTTTTATTTATTTTATTTACATAATTTTATTTATTTTTCCTCCAACTAGCGGCAGCAATTGAATTAAAAGTACGCGAAAATTCATGTGGTTTACGAAAGGTAACTTTGTAAGTAAGAAAATAGAATTCACAAAATTTATTGTCTAATACTATCGCAACATTCTCAATATAACTAACTAGTAGTACATAAAACACAACCTGATAAAATTAGTGCAGTCTTGAGGGTTAAATTGGAAGTAATTTAACACTTCCATCAACGAAAGTGGTTTATTACTTTGTCTTAACGTTACTAATTTATTAATTATGTTATCACATTAAGAGGTTCATAAAATTGAACAAACTAAAATTGATATAAATTATAATTTCATTCTAAAATCATTTTTCAATATTTTAACAAAAATAAAATAAATAAATTTCTGTCAATTTTTTAATTAATGTCTAGTAGCACAAAAAATTTCTATATGAAAAATCATGCGTTTTTCTTGAAGAGATTAATATACGTTTTGGTCGTGAAATAAAATTTTGTTGATAACGGAACGTACTAATAACTCAAATGTAATTTATCATTGAAAAATATAGGTACTTAAATGTATCAGATTGAAATGAAATTGTCAGTGGTTAATAATCCAGATTTATTATTATCCATTGCTTTCATATCGATCACTTTTAATTACAAAAGATATTATTTGGTTTTGCTACAATATCGTAAAAGTATTAGATGTAGATCGGTAAAAACAAATAGGATTGGTTTAAAATGAGATAACATTTCAAAAATTAACCGCTCTTGAAAATAAAACCTTTTAAACATTTCATTGCCGATCCTTCACAGATTTCATTATGTAAGTACGTTTCCGCATTCAATAGCCTACGCTAATCGAATTAACTTGATATGATCAGACTTTGTGGAGCAATACAATTCTTTTTTTTTTAATTAACTTAGGTAATAAGTTGAATAAATTGAGATTGTCAAAGACGTGTACATCATTATTTTAGAAAGCCCTTTGAATTCAACTAACTTTGTTCTTAATGGATTTATCGTTAGTTATAACAATGAAGCCGCACTTACCTTTCAGCTCGCTTCTCTTTCAAGTTTGCAGCAGAACTATTTTTTTTAGTGTGTAACTTTATTAAATTGGTTTTCACTATGTCATATAAAAATGGCAACGTGAAACTACAAAAAGTTTACCGCACTCTTTAATCAGCCTTTAATCAAAAATTTAAGTCGCATCGGTATTAGGTACTATTGTATAAATTTGCTAAAAAATTATTTATGTAGAATGCGTTCTTTTCTTCTATTATCATTTTTATAATATATTTCTGAGGTTGAACTGAAAAAGTTGTATGAGCACCTTATCTCTTTCCTAGTATTGAATGAAAAAGCTTTGAAAAGAATGAAAAGAAATTTTTCTAATTTTTCTATTATGTAGTAGAAAGTTTTCAACGATTTGAAAAATGAGAAATGTTGTTTAATTTTTTCAGGAAGGTTTATTTTATTTTTAACAACACCAATTTATAAAAGAGATACATTTATCAAGTTGAATAAAATTAATTAGGTAAGTAGAGGGTTTCAATTTGAAATTAGGAAATCAAACGAGTAAGCAAAGCCTATAATTTATTGCCAAATACTATGTATAACATAAATTTGCTACGGTTTTCGGTACAGAAGCCCAGGTGACGTGCGGTTCCTTAGCTTTTTTTTTACCACATCATGCATCATAGGAGTTCAGAGCAGCAAAGGGCCAATTTATAATTAGTATGGATCGTAAACAGATGATGCTTAAAATTAAAGGGCCATGAATTAAACCTTTCGGTGAAAAATTTGTCAAACATAATTGTATTAATTTTTAATCCTTCAGCTGAAAAACTGAAAAGCTTAAACGTTTAATGTGTTGTTCAACTTTGTACATATTGTTCTTGCGTTAGATTTGATACAGATAGCTCCTAACATCTAAAGAGTGTTTTTAGCTTCAAATTAACCTAGTAGAGTGTCCCGTTTCCTCAAAGTTTACTATAACGTTGTTCAAAGTAGATCGTTCTAGAACTTATAAACAGAAGCAAGATGGACGCAGTAGGAGAAGCCGGGTATGGTTGTCACACCGTTTAAGAATTAATTTTTTACTATCGTGTTGATGCATAAGTTCGTAGCGTTTCTTTTAAATTTAAAATTTAATTTTTTTAATTTAAGAATACATAAACTAATTAATAATATATTCTCCTGTATTGTTTATGATTGACTCCCAACGTTCTGGCAGTTTTTCGATTCCACGCCTAAAGAAATCCGGTGGTTTGGAGGTGAAGAAATCGTCGAGCCAGTTTTGAAAAGCACCGCCGTTAATAAATGAGATTCCGCGGGGATTGTTGGATGGAGAGCGGAAAGATGAAAATGTGATGGAGCAAGATCAGGAGAATGGAGCGGATGTGGAATAATCTCCAACCGAGGTCTTGAATAGCTGCTGTAACCGGCAACCGTCCTTTGGAACACTTTTCCTAGGAACGGTTGGAGTTATTAAAAAAATAAGCAAATTTGCTGGTCGACCACAAAATTCCACCTAGGCACTTATCGATCTACTGAGAATATTTATAGATTATGCTGCCACCACCGTTCGACCGATTAGGCCCACCGTAGAATTCTGTTCTCCAAAAAAAAAACCACCCTATTAATTCGGTAAGCGACTTCCTGGTAATGAGTCCCAGACACTCCCCGTTTTGACGTTACGTCCCCCGGCTAAAGGTTGAAGTTGAAACTTCGGTGCGGGCAAAACGACACTAAGCTCGGCACTGAAAATAAAACGTCCTTTTCCTCAACAGGAAAAACGAAAACACTGAATTTTCAAAACAATATTTATTAATAATGGATAAAGTTAAAACAAATACATACACACTTTAAAATCTCCCTTACAATTTAGGGTGGCCCTTTTAAACACATATAAATATACAACCTAAAATAACTATCCAAAAAAAAAATACCATCCTTCTGTTAGTAAAGAATTCAAAATTTTACTTACATAGGTGATATAATTTATCCTTCTACCTTGGATCCCCAGACAATCCAATACGGCCAAACAATGCCTTATCTATGGTCCCAAAACAACGACAAATTCGGAATAAATGTCTCACACTAGAGAACACACAATCTCTTTACGGGTTTAATGAACAAACTATTTGACCTTTTAAACACTTAGAATACACAAGCCACAATTCGGCAAGACACTCCCTTGTCTTATTGGCCCAAAACAAAATCAAAACTGGTAATCCGTCAAACCGTACGCGAAAATCTATACCATAGACTCCGTCGGACTCACTGAAAAGACTTCCTTTTAACATTAATCCCGAAAGCCCACGGCCCCCGGCCGCAGCTCAACGGGCGCACCCCGACTTCTCACTCTACGGGCTCACCCCCGGCTTCTGCCTCTCGACTAATTAATTCAACCATATTTATACCTTTCATAGCGTGAGAATTGCACCACTGACAATTTTATCTATAGATAGATACATCTCTATCGCTTTTGAACGAGAAGCAATGTCTACTGATTACTTCCATGAAATCAAACCTAGATTATTTCATCAATGAAAACGCGTCGACTGCATTGAAAATATCCAGTCATATTAACGATACTTCACTGTTGTCTGAAATTAAACAATTCACCCGAACAAAGAACAGTATAAAAGTCAACTCCAGACGCAGGAAATTCGTATGCAAACGAATATTGATAAAATACATTATCAATACTCGTTCGCGTTATGAAACTAATCTCTTCCGCTGGTGATAAATATGGTTGATCAACAATCATCAGTTCTTATCGCAAAAATAATTTATAAATACTATATCTCAATTTAAAATATTAAAATTAATTTTTATGACCTAAAATCCCGTTTTGTTACACTGCTTTTGTAACGTTAGCAGTATGCGGACGGGCATTACCATGTTGCAAAACCACTTGATGCCGTCTTGCCGGTCGTTTTTCGTGAATTTCAGCCTCCAGGCGACACATGTGTTGACAGTAAACTTTAGAAGTGATGGTTACATTCCTCAGAAGCAATGCATAGTAGATGACGCCTTCTTTATCCCACTAGATGCACAACATTACTTTGCGTGGATGGGCACCAGCTTTTGCACGAGGATTTGCTTGTTTGTTAGGGCTCAGCCATTCCTTTCTGTTCTTGATGTTGATGTAAAGGCACCATTTTTCGTCACCAGTAACAATTTGGGACAAAAACGGCCGATGTTGTTGACGAGCTAAACGATGACGAGCAAGCAAAGAAGCACAAATGTCAACCGGCTGATTTTTTTTGTTTCCGCTCAAAACGTATGGTACCCAAACACCCAACCTTTGAACTTTACCCATGGAATGCAAATATCGTACGTTAGTTGATTAGTCACAATTCATCATATTGCCCAATTCCCGAGTTGATTGACGTGGATCATCACGAACTGAAGCATTTAATCGGTCTTCATCAAAGCCGGATGGTCTCCCTGAACGTGGGAAATCATTCATATCAAAATGCCCCTTTTTGAAACGATAAAATCATTTTCGTGCAGTACTCTCCACGATGACCTTCTCTTCGTAAACGGCACAAATGGTTCCAGCGGCCTCCAATTATAACGGATTTTAGATTCTACATCCGTCATTGATCAACCTTCAACAATAATTTGTTGACCACTGCCATTTTCATTCAAATTTATTGAGCACTCCCATTATTTTCGTGTCTTTCGTGAGAGCGCATGACGACGGCCATGTTGGGTAATTAGCTTGACTTTTGTGCCGACCGCTGAAGTGAGAGTTCGAGAGTGTGTGCAGTGCTGCAGTCTAGTTAATTTTATTGCGATTGCAAGTGTATATCATTACATCGAGTTATTTAATATCTAATTCGAGTACGCAGGGGTGATACTGACATATATTTTTTTGAATACGGAAGCTACCGTATAAAATTTCGCATCGACATCTGGTCGGCAATCACCATGTTTTGTACTTGATTATCTTGAGTCCGACTGCACTCTGCGCATGCTTGTGCGCCCTCTAGGGGATTTTGATGGTGACAAGTTTTGTCAACAGGAGCTCCACCGAATTATTTTATTTACCATCCACCCGCTTTTGCAAGTCTGTGCAATAAGTCATTATCGTTGTGCCCGTTGCCATTTGTTGTCGTCGTACTGCATTATTTGTTGTGACACTTCCTGCCGATTAATCGAGCGAGCCTGCGTCATCCGTGATAGTGGATTTGGAATTAATTTTTGGAACCCAGCAGTCCAGCCATTGTCCTGCCACCGAGTCGTGTGGTCGCTGTTGGAATCATAATCATTCGAGGCGTGCAATTATTCCTGGTGGACCGAGGTTTAGCGGACAACAAGTCAACTTCCATTCTCGTGAGCAATCCATCCAAGCAGGTTGGGGTACCTGTCATCTTCGATTGTGTGAGCTTACCGAGTACTTAGGTAAGACAATTTTACTTCTAATTTTGTTTGGGTTGTGATTGCCATATTTATATTACGAGTATTTTAATTAACGTCACAAAGAGGTGTCTTATTTTGACACCTCAGTTTTTTTTGTTCGCCGGACCTCCCCACAGGAGGATTGTTTCACGCAATTGCATTTTTGGCTGGCTTCCGTCAGAAGCCAGCAATAATTTGTATTCACCACCGAAAGGTTGTTGCCATTTGTCCATTTATTAATTTTTGTGTAATATTGATTATTGTGATCATTAAATTGTTAATTACCATACCGATTTTTATTTCCCTGGAAGAGGGGATACGTCAAGCCTTTTTAGTGAGATTTAGAGATTTGGACCCACGTCCCTCGCAGACCGACGTTAACATCCAAGAGCTGGCTAATAACATCTAGGCTTCCCCACGTAAAATAAAGTGAGGTGGTTTCCACTTCGCGTGGGAGGAGAAGTCTCGATCCTGCATCCGCAGGAGAGGAGTTTTCATCTCACAATGCCGTCACTTCTCGGTTAAACTCAAACAAATGGATATGTCGAAAATGTTCATTTTTGTACTTGACACTCCATTTTCTTTAGCCTTCAATTATCCCTAACTTTCTACAAATTGAAAAATTCAACAAGTATTCAATAAAACAATACTATGGCATTAAATTGACACTGATATTTTTCAACCAAGTTTGATTTCAAACTACTCTTACCTTGGAAACAAAAAACTCGACGAATTTGTAATTTTAATGCATAGGTTTTTGCTCCGTTTATTTGACTATTTGTAAAAAAAGTGACTGCTATCCCAAAGCAAAGTTAAAGTGTATATCGTGAAAATTGAACTACTTTTCGTTTTGTGATAACCATCCCGACGTCGCGGTTGCTTGTCGCACCATGTGGGGTTGGTTGCCACGTGTATTTTAAATGGATTAAAATAATTAAAATGAAAAAAATGATTCGACAATATTGTTCCTTTGCAATGTAAACGGAAAATGAGATAATATCTAGTTTTATAACACCTATTTATAACTAAAAATGTTGATATGGTTAGTTATTATACGGGTCAAGCAACCCCGCTCCATTTGTGACGAACAACAGTTAATTTTGATTCAATAATAAATATTTATAATCCTTGAAAATGTACACATGATTTTCTCATATCTTTAGCTACTAATTAGTATAATAAAATACCTACCAAAACAAATAATAGTTATCTTCTATTATTTTGGCATTAACCGTTGAAATGAAATGAAATTTCGTATACTGATAAATTAAATGCACGATTTAACTATGCTAAAGGTGTGTTTTTATTAAAATTCTAATAGCGAGTAAAATGCATCGTGAAAACCAACCCGTGTGACAACCATACCCGGTCTCCCTGCAAGACATAATGCTTATTTTATAATTATAAAACGTTATTAGGGTAAAGTATTAATACAATATGGAACATTTTAATTACTCTGTCTTAAAATAACAGAATTGTGATTAATAACGGTATTATCATTTAGTTTCTCTCAATATTTATTGTACATTATTTTGCGTAGAATTGTGTAATAAAATAAATTAAAGGCAGTAAAGTAACTACTAAATAGAAGCCTAAAAAGCTGCAAATAAGCATAAATTAATAAAAAACCAGCAAATGAAAAAAAAGAAGAGAAAAACAAAAATGTAAGCCTGAAAGAAATAACATACAGCATGAACGTAAAAATAAATTCACACTATTTGCGTTGGAGAGCTGTCAGCACACAACTTTACAATTAGTTTTTAAAGTTTCTTGCTTTTAATAGTATACCAACATGTTTTTGTATTCAATTCGTATTTGCATAATTTCAATCTTAATAATATTAGGCCAGTCGACAACACATTCTAATGGCTATTGCGTAAAAAATTGGAGGCAAGCTGGAATAAATTTTATTATCTTTTGAAAACAATTTTGTTAAGAGCAAAGAAACCCTCAAATCGCTACCGTCTCAACCAGACTTCTGTAAACAGGAGACTAATAAATTTATTGTTAATGTCCTTTTATGGTCGCTTAGGCTGGCTCTCGTTTTTCGCGGAGGCTGGTCACAGGTTTTGGGGGTAACGAAGAAAATGCTTCCCGTAAATAAAATACTGAATAACAACAATAAATTTAATAAAAGTATTAAAAATATTGTTAGCAAAAATATTATTAACAAACAGTGTGAGAATCCCATGCAGCTATTTACAAAAATGAATTTAACTAATATCAGCTGCACATGGAGGTTGATATCACCAATGTACAGTGGGACCACCTTAGGCAGTAATTGCAATGACAAAGAAATGTCACTAATCGGCCTCGCCGAGAAGAAAAGAATTAAAATTGACTCATCAGATCTGATCAGGCTTACAAAATTATTGGTGACAGAAGATTCCTTCCACCTGACGAAAATGGCAGAAATCGTTACAAAAACTTTCACTGCCACCAGCGATGATGAACTCCTCCGGCAGCGATGATGAATGATCTGGATGTTGTGTTGAAATGTTGACACCCCGCACGAATAACCCGTCGAATATTGTTCCTTCCGATCCCAAGGAACTTGGTACAATGCACAATGGTTGTAACTAATTGAATTGAAAGCGTTCCAAAAACACAGAACGCATAAATTCAATATCGATGTTGATTGATAACCAATACTCTCGAACTTGCTTACTGATAATGGCGTACAAATTATCATGAAGTTTGCGACGTGCGTACTCCACTTTGAACGGAATAACAATGGAATCGTCCAAACCAAATCTTCACCAGATGGGTGCAAAAAATTATGTTACGAGTTCTATCTATACTGTGTCTAATCCGTAGAAAATACGCACAGCTTCTCCGATTCTGTAAGGCTTCTCTAAAGCCACAAAACTTAGCTTCTTCGCAACCTTCTAGCTTTAATACCAGAATGGAACTGACTTGCGCACGCTTTACCTTGCAATCAACCAACCAACGCCGTGCAACCAACGGCGGATCTGGTCAAAGATTATGGAGGGGGTAAATACATGTTTTGTAATAAAATTAAGGTATATTTTTAAAATTTGTATTGCAATATTAGTTTATTTAACCAATTTTGTTGGTTAAATTGAAGATTCATGGGGGGTTAGTTACCCCCATTACCCCCCCGTAGATCCGCCGTTGTGAGCAACCTTTTTTTACAACGGGCCAGCTGGAAATTTAAAAATGTTGTGCGGGCCGCATATGAGAAACTTATGATCATACAAACACTGAAACACAGAACTTTATTATGACGAATATTACACCCACTAATGTCCCGGATTTTGCCAACATAGTGGAAAACCACAAGAAAAATGGCATTTTTACGAATATTCGTGAATATCTTGATTTAGATCGACTTTAGAGGAAAATGTCAAGCTACGTATTGAAATTAAAATAAACTAAATTATCTAGATTAAAGGTTTTATACTTTTTCCTTGTTAATCGAGTGGTTACGGAAGTACAGCCACCAGAGCGTGCGGTATATATTTAAATTCTTCATTTATTAATATCATCAATAGATATTCTGCGGGTCCTAAAATATGTACAATGCATCCCTTTAAGCCATTTTAATCGATTTATATTTATAACCAATTTAACCCTTCTCATTGTAAAAGAAAAGCAGGGGGCGAGAGATAGAGGGACTAGCAGCCTCCGATTGCTATACCCAGCGGGAGAAAGCGGTGTAAATTCAGGACCCTCCCCTAAACATGAAATTAAATTGCGGAATTTTTATTGTTAATATTATTGAAGAAGGATTGAGTTCCTATATAATATGAGGGGTCTGGAAGTAAAAGGGTTCAAGTGCACTTTAAATAGTTCTGAGATACATGGCTTTAAAGTTAAATTGAAATTCAAAATTCCAGGAATAAGTTTAGAAAATTGTGTTAATATTTTAGTTTTATTTAAAGGCGAAAAAACATTACAAAGAAGAAAGAATCTTTCTAATTTTGCTTTTTAATTCTTTTTTTCTCAAAAATGTACTTGAATCATTATGCATGTTAAAAAAGTTTTAGTGGTAAAATGATTCAAGTGCAATACGGTACTAAAATAAACTTTATTTATAAAAACATGGGTAACTTTTATAACAAATTTTTTATTAATAATCAGAATCTAATATTACGTTGCTATGTTCATCATTTTCGTCGCCTGAATCAGCTGGTCTTGGTTGGGGTTGATCTAAATCAGGTTCCTTTTGGCTCAATGTCATGGTCTGGGTTTGTTTCTTTTTTGCTTTTTTTGTTGATGCTTCTCCATCGTACTTTATGCTTTCATAAAAGGTGTGGTGAATCGGCGGAATGTAATCCAATAAGGTAATCAAGTTGTTGTACTTGGCGGCTTTAATTTTTATTGAAGTTGCATTCAAAGGCTTCAGTATTGAAAAGTTAAAAGATGGACGCCCAATTCGTGAGGTTGCCATCATGCAACTATAAAACTCTACATCAATGTTTAGGGTACTTTTGTATCTAAACGATAGTCTTTCACTTTTGAAATAAGCGAACCAGGAAATTTCTCTCCATTTTAAGGGGTGACCGGTACTATCTTTTTTAGGATCTTTCATAATTTCATTAAATGGCGAAAAAGAATAAAAATTCTCTTTGATCATGTTATACACAATAAATTAGGCTGATGTGGCTCTTATTACAGTCTCCCAATCTGCTGGGATAAGAACTTGAGGGATTTGCCTTTTTTTAGTCATTCATAAAGTTATCTTCATTTTTAATCTTTTCTACGAAATAAATGTACTTACCATCGCTTTCACAGTCAGTACTCATTTTGCTCATTAATGTAATATTATCTACACTGCAAAATATGTATTTTTAACTAAGAAAAAGTAACTGTGAAAACACATTGACACATTTCAAACATTAAAAACAGCTGCCAACTTTAGAAGTAAAATGGTTCAAGTGCACTTGAATCGTTTTACAACAGACTTTATTAGTGAATATTTTGATATGTTTTTAAAGACTACAATTTTACGACCCAAGGGGACGTAAAATTTACTAAAATCATTTTACCTCTAAGTTAGGATACCCTTTAGGTATGATATTCTGCACTTTTTTTCAAAAAGTGCACTTGAACCCTTTTACTTCCAGACCCCTCAATTAAACATTAGATTACCAAACATTCACTCTAAATTCAATAGTTCCATGTGCTTATGAGACATGAACGTATATGTATAATTTCTATAAAATGTATTAAGCTATTCAGCAATTTTTTTACTACATTTTGCCACTATTGTATAAAAAATGGTGCCAAAAAAGAATAAATGTTATTATATTTACTAGGACCCCTAAAAAGACATACAAATTTTGTAACGTTTAACGAACCAGGATTTGGCCACCATAATGAAAAAACAACGCGAATAATAATATTTTAATGAATATTCGTGAATATCTCGCCTTTGGTAAACTTTACAGCAAAATGCGAAGTTATTAAAAATATAGCAAAGTAAATTATATATGTACAGAATACATCCTACACTTGTCATCAAAGTGCCTGTTATATATTTACCATTGTTCAATGGTGAATACATTTAATGTTAAAAATCTGGCCCTCTTTTAGGGGGGTTGGGCCAGTACCTCATCACCTGCCAAAAATACTCTTTTTGCTCTTAATGCCTATAACCAAGCCTTAGAATTCGGATGGAGATCCTTTAAGACGACTTAATGCCAGCAAACGGTCAATGAAAATTGGAATATCCAAGGTATGTCAAATAAGTTGATGAAAATCAATGAGGGGATGAATAGACTTAATATTTATACAGTTTCATTGTTGGAAACCAAAAGGAAGGGTCAACGAAGCGAGCAAATGGGGGATTACATTCACACTTAATCGGGGGTGGATAAATCTCAAAGAGCTAAAGCAGGGGTATTTATTCTAATTAAACATTGCATTGTTAAAGTTTTAAAATTATTTTCTTCTGTAGGCGAAAGAATAGTAACGGTGACAATGATTATTTCAGATATGGAACAACAATAGTCGGAATATGGCAGGCCGGAAGCTCAAATTAATGGATATCAATAGAAATGAGGACATCAGAGAAGAATTCTCAATTTTTTACCTTTTTACAAGGTAAAAAACTATACATGCCAATAGAAAGAGTACTTGTAAATAATAATTGAAGATCAGTGATTTCCAAAATATGCAATGTTATACGATCCGAAGGGAAGAAGAGAGGGGGACGTCCAAAGAAGAGATGGGCTAATTAAGAATCGGAACAGCCCTATAGTCTATACCGTGAAGTAGAAGAAGAAGAACAAGAAGAACAAGAACATCAGGCATTAAACCGTAGGAGTGCCGAGGTAAAATAGTAGGAGCGGATTGTGGATCTGACCATAACTTGGTGATCGCCAAGTTAATATTTCAATATGGGCCGCATGGTGACGAAGCGAGGAAGTGTAGTATAGAGAGATCTATTATAGATGAATGCGATGTCAAGTTTAACTTATACTTACTTCAGCAACCCAGTGTTTGGCAACTGTATGAAAATAGATTAAATGGAGAATTGGAAAAAACACATCATAGAAGAAGAATATGGGAACATTAGGAAAGCGGTAAATAATAAGACAGTAACAGAACCCCTAGGAATATGTGATAAACAAAATAGAAGAAAACGACCAGGTTGGCTAACAGACGAAATAATTATACAAAATGAAGCTAGAAAAGAAGCAACTGGTTTATAATTGGTTAACAACAAGAACTGTAGAGAAAAGAGGAAAGTATAAAAGCGAGGATAGAGAAGAAATATAGTTGCTTAAGAAAATAAATATTGGAAGGAGAGAAATGCGCTCAGATAGAAAGTTTAATTGGTGGAACCCGAACAATTGAGATATGGAGATCTATTAATGAAAACAAATAACACTAACGCTTTGATGAACCAGATTAGTATAAAAGAATGGAGAACCATTATGAAGACCTGTTTTCAGAGAACAGTACGGAATTCCTTAATGATTCATAAAAAAATTGAAGGTCACTGGGTCCTGGGGGGTATTACGGTTGAGTTGTTGAAGATTGATGATGAGCCCTAGATTGTAAGCATCTGGAGTTTGATATCTAACTGTTTTAGAATAAATACAGTTCCAAAAGAATTGAAGATATCAAATATATTATCATTGTTTAAGAAAGGCAAAAGAAGGGATCCAAAGTATTCTAGAGGACTGAGTATAATGGAAACCTTGAGTAGACTGTTTGGCAAAGATAATACAGGAGAAGTGAGACATAACACTGGAGATAGAATAAGGGAGGATCCAAGCGGTTTAATTTCTGGTAGATCATGCATTGATTTGTTCATACTTCAGCAAATACTACAGAAAAGTATAAGAATAGGACAGGAGGTACACTTGGCTCTTATTGATTTGGAGAAAGTATACGATGCTGAAGGAATCACACGGGAGCTCCGCAGGAACAATTATAACAAAAGTGAAGAACGAAAAGCTTTATCAGAACCTCTGACAATATCTAAAGGACTAAGATATTTTAAATTTAAAGAAATAATTATTTTTCTTGATTTCTTCTCGTATATGTTAAAAACTAGTAGTCGGTAATAAACTAAATGTAAACAATGACCTACAACTTAACGTGGAATTCGAACCACGGCACAAATAATACGTGTTAATTAACTTTTTTTTTTTTTTTTTTTTTTCTGCAGGGAAGGGGGAAACCTTCATAGGCACCACCCCATCAGGGATGGTAGTGTCAGATTCTACTTAAAAATATACTAAAATTCTTTTTTATATTTCAATTAAACGGATTAGAAATATTACCACAGCTTCAATTATTCAAAATTAGCGACAGACAACAGAAAAATAAGAATTTTCTCCTATGCAAATTTTTATAAATTGCTTGTTAGTTGATTTGCTTTATGATAATTTGAAGCGGCGTTTTAAATTAAAAAAAAATTAATTGTTAGGTCAACGTTATAAATATTCATGTTTTGTATTCTTTCAGCAAAGAGCATTTTAAAATTAATCTGAAAATTTTTATATCACTTGATTTACAAAATATAGCGTTTTAGTATAAATTAACTTTATAAAAAATATCGTTAAAGCGAAATTATCATATTTTCATTAAAAAATTATAAAAGTGATTATAGAAGAAATTGTCAAACTCAACATTCAAAATTTAATTAAATTTGAAAAACTAACTCCGATTTCTAAGTAGATCTTATTGAAAAAGTTTTTTTAATTTCGATTTAAAGTTTTATGCAGTCGCTTGTTTATTCATTAATTACACCGGAATGATGTTCTGTAAAATAATTAAAATAATAGTTTTTAATGGGTAAAAGTAGTTTTTATGTATTTCACATACGTTTATTGTACATAGCCCTTTGATACTCTTAAATTTTTTAATCAAAAATTGTGAATTTTTGCCTGCTAGGTACAAGTTTTCGGATATTGAGTTTTAATAACAGAAGTTAAGCAGGAATACGGAATTTTTAATCAAAAATATTATATACCTACTCTGCTGTTTATTTCATACATGTTTAAAATTATAAATTCTAATTTTCGTCATTTAGGCAGGCAGATAAGCATAACACAAAACTCAATTTTTTGCATTCTCTAACCGAATACATCTCGAGATATATTTATAGAACATTATTTAATCAAGTGGTATTTATTATTTCTAGGTGAACTTTGCTAATTTTTTTTTTATTAACATATGAAAATGTAATTTGATAACAGAAAGTAAAAGTTAAGTGGATAAAATGTTTACTTATTAAATTAGATAAAGCTCACAAAATTTAAAGAAAAACTTTGAAGAACACAAAGTTTATATTCAAGTTTAAATAAATTAAATTAGAAGAAATAAGAAATAGATATGAAAAGTTAAAAAACAGATAAAAGTAAATAAAATATAAAAATTGTTTCTATCCAAGATTAATTTAATTTCATTGCAATTTATGTTTAGTGCGAAAAATTTAAGTGGAAAGCTGAAAGTAAAAAATTCTCCGATCATCTGCGGCCAAAATATTCGGACAGGCCAACTTTATTTTGTCAACTTCCATCTTTTTTTATATTTGTCATTTTTTAACACCACCTCTTTCCGTATTCACGCCATCATTACTTTTCAGGCTTCTATACGCAGTATAGCGAGAAGCTTTATGAACAGACTCCGTGTCTGTCCGTCCGCCTGAATCAGAAACAAATTAAATTTTTAATTATTACATCTATACAAACATATAAAGCTAGCAATCTTCACTGTTTCACTTCTCCAAATTCGACATATTTGGGTTTCAGGAAGCCTTATTCAGGTGAAGAATGGATAAAACATTATTACGACATACTTATTACCAATCGGAAACCCCGTCCAAATGGATAGATCTAAGGGAAACGACAGCTATGAAGGGGATTCCATCACCATTCAAGAATTGTAAGATTGTGCAAAACAAATCAGAAACCGGAAAGCGCCTTAGCCCCGACGCGGTGCCGGAGGTATGAATAACGAACTTTTATTTAAATACATGGAGGTTTATTCTTCACACCTTTTTCACAAAAAAGGCCATGCGATATCAATATTCATAAAAGGAATAAAATAAATAAAATTGATCAGAAATAAGAAACGAAAATACACAATAGAAAATTTGGAGACGCCGAAGGAGAAGTTCAGAAACAGAGAAGCCAAAAATATTTACCAAGGAGCCGAAAGAGTTAAAAAGGATATACTCCAAGAACATCTCTATGCAAGGTTAAAAAAGGGAACTTAGTAGGATGCCAAACAGAAGTAATGGAGAGATGGGCCGACTACTTTGAAGAGCTGTTAAACAGTCAAACAAACGATGAAGAGCCAACGGAATCCCTGATAGCACAAACGATTGAAATGTAGAGAAACCTAAACGGGAAGACGTACAAAAAATTATAATAAACTTGAACTTCTGTGGTAAGTGTGATAAAATGCGGCCAAGTGTTTAGACTAGGTGAAAGTGCACGTACCTTCAACATAATGGGCGAGGTAGTCCGCCCAAAATCTAATGTGAGTTTCTGATTGGTTGAGCTCTTGAAAATGATCGATTTTCAATATCGATTATTGCCAAAATTATAGGGGTTATCAAATTCTTCCATATCTTATTTGCTTAATTTTAATGTTGTCTAACTAATTCAATTAAGCTATTAACGCAAAACATCGTATCTTCGGGTCACATTTAACGTGCTCTTCCCGGAGGAGAAAACTGCAAGATGATTTGGACTGTTTACACATCTCAGAATGGGAAAAATAAGCAAAGAATAGGATGACATGGGGTAGTATAGCTAAACAAGCCATGGGTTTACAAGGCCCGTAGTGCTGTAATATATTATATTGTAGTGATTTCTTTTATAAAATTTACTAATTTAAACGTTAATTAGAAATTGGAAATTATTATTGGGGGATTTTGTATTTCTATTGGCACTATGTTTTTTGTGCGGTGGGAAGAGAGCCGCCGAGCGAGAGCAAGTTTAGATAGTGGTTTCTTGAGCCTTGCTTGAGCAGGCATGTTAAAATTTGTATTTGAGTATAAAATAAAGTATTAATTTAGTAGAGTGTTTAAATAATAAGTTGGAAAAGTGTTTGAACATTATATTAATTTATGATAAGTGAAATAATAAGTAAGTAGATAACAAAAACTTTGTGGTTGAAAGTGTTATTGTGCACATTTGTAAGACGCACATAAAATAGCAGATGATTCGGTTAACACCATATCAATTTGACGCCACAACGTTTACGATTTAAAAAAATTAAAATTGCCAAAATCATATCGCTATACGATAATACTTTATTATGTATAATATACAAAGAAACAAAATACGAGACATATGGATTTTTTCTTCTGTGAAAAATGTATATTTCCCCAATTATAGGTCAAAATTGTTGATTTGACAATAAATTACTATTAATTGTGAACCTTTTAAGCTGGAGGCATAGTAAGTCGATTTTTAGCTTTTATCCACGACTTCAAATGTCTACCACGTCTAAACTATTATATTATTTTATTACCACATTTTGTAGGAAATTTAATTCCTTATTAATTGGTCTGTAT
Organism: Podabrus alpinus; assembly: GCA_932274525.1. Taxonomy (NCBI): domain Eukaryota; kingdom Metazoa; phylum Arthropoda; class Insecta; order Coleoptera; family Cantharidae; genus Podabrus; species Podabrus alpinus. The sequence continues at coordinate 55,892,904 of OW026457.1, read as the reverse complement.
TTTACATTTAGATTTTTCGTATTTGTTACGATTTTGCAGCGCTTCGAGTGAAAGTTTGCAGAAATTCGTTACTCAATCAAAAATAGTTCGATTTAACACAAACAACAAACCCATAAATTCCGTTGTTGAGTAGAAAAATATTATTTTCGAGTTATAACGTTGAGGGTGCGACCTGGGTATCTGAAAATACATTTCTAATTTGACCCCACTAATAAGGACACATGACTTCATTTTCTGACCATTCCATATAGCAAAAGAATATAAGGTAAAAGAGCAAATGCATAATATTATTCAATAAAATGAGCTGTCTTAACACTACTTTGGATGCAGATCGTCTTTTGTTCGGCGGTTTATGTTATTTAAAAATGCAACAAAAGCAAAATTTTTAATATTAAGAACATTGTTTACTCTTTTATATAAAATCCACTCACTTCTTCTGGTTTGTGCCCCTTGAAGTTGTACTACAATAATTAATTTGTTAACTTATTGTTTCAATTATAAGAATATGATGTGGTGTCCCCCGAATTAAAGTGTTTAACGCTGGAGCCTACTTGGAGGAGGTCTATGTTCGGGTGGTTTTGGAACAAAATGTGAAGGGGGGCGTGCAATTAAATTGAGATTAGGTTAGGTGAAATTTTACATATTGTAGAAGAAAATAATTTATTGTATCTTTGTTTAAGTTTGTTTACAATTTATTGTATCTATTATTTTCTCAAATGGTTCGAGTCCTGGTCTGTCACAAAGTACATTGGCTTGAAGATGTCTACGTAGGACGGCCCTCCCATATTTTCACCCCAAATTTGGTCTGTCTATGAACGAGTTCTGCATGGAAAAGAGGCGGCGTACCGACGCATGGAAACTGAGGTGGCAATGGATAATCCTGTGATTTGGAAATTCATCGAACGCATTAAAATCAATTCAGAAAGGAAGAGTTATATTATTTAAAGATTGATTGCTGGGCACGAGTCATCACATAAAAGCAAAAAGTTTGTTGAGGCGGACAACAGGATTACGATGCTTGTTAATGATTACTGCAATTGTGATATTAACTATTTTTTAAGGAGTATCTCGCACAATTACGAAATTAGTGCTTATAGTTTTAAAAAATTTTGTACACTTTTGGCAATAAAAATTATTATTTCATAATATTATATTTTTGGAACATCCATATTTTATGATTTTGGATAAAATTCCCGGACTTTACGAGTATCTTCCGGACAAACACGGTAGACTTACAACCATTTGGACATTTTAATCCCCCCCCTTTCCGTTAATGTTTATTGAAGCCATACTTGCCTTTAGGATATCTACGACCGGAATTGTCAATTCTACCGAATGGTTAATTTTTAATGTTCATTTGTCATTTAATTTTGGCCCTCACATCTAAACTTTCCACGTCCAAGCGGCCTTGCGTCCAAACCATTGCGTTCAAATTTCCTAAACCGTTGAATTAATCTATAAATTAAGCATTAAAAAATTAAAATTAGTTTCTGGCGTCCAACTGGTTTGGCGTACACAAAATACGTAAGTACATAAAATATATTAAGTTTTTAGTTCAACATTAATAAAACGGCTTATATAAATTTTAATTAAAAAAACAGAAATTTTCAAGTTTCTAATCTTTTTTTAATTTCGTTATGCTCCGCCTTGCTTATAAATAAAAAGTATTAATAAAATAAAATTTATTTTGTAGCTAGAAATGTTCTTTCTGAAAAACGAAGAAAATTAAATACCTATCAGTTTATTCGTTCAGAAGTTATTGGCAATTGATTGACGCAAAATGCAAGAAAACTATTGCCGAGTAGACTATAAAATGAAATCAAATGTGTAGAATTATTTCGTAAATTCTTTTTGTGAGCTAATAAAATAAAATTCGCGTGTCGAATCAAATACTATAAAAATAGCTAACAAGGATTAGTTGCACAACATAATTTTTGTATGGCCATACCGAATATTCAAAATTATGTCTCCAGGCACTGAGCTGCTTTTAAATTGGTTCTGGTATCTATTTGGTTTAAGATCTCGGTACTGTCATTAATATCGACATAACGCTATATACATACAATGTAAATACATAACTTTGCTTATAAATACTACTATAATATTCTATATTCTTCACATACTTGCCACAAGGAAGAATTTTCAAACTATAATAAACTTTTATGTTCATTGCCTTTTCTAATACATATTCTAATACATACATAACACTTACACCTACATATATTATAATATACAGGGACCTTATTAAAAACCAATTACAAAATTTGCTACTAAAAGAACACAACGAAATTAATACGAAAAGTTTTAAATAATTTGAACTTGAAAAATTTGAATAAAAAATATTTTTTATCAAAATTTGTGATTTAAATGTAATATGCATGCAAAATCTATAAAGAAAACATTTCAAAAACGTGATCTGCAGTGTTAGTGAAGCAAACAGTACATACGAAAAGCGCGAAGCCCAGATATGTAGAACAGTTTACTTTATTAATAATAGACGTTAATGTCTTACAACCTCGTACCAGATAGTTGTAAAAGTTTATAGTTAAAAATTAATAAATAATCAGATCAGTAGAGTTTAAAATGAAAATTTAGCTTCGAAATTTCAAACTCATATAAACTGAGATTATATCAAACTAAGTTTGGTCAAAAGATACCGTTATTTTTTAACTATTTTCAATGACAAAAAGTCTTGGAAAGAAATTTTTTTAAAAAGTGGAACAGAGACGGACTGGCATAAATATGTTGATGCGAAAAAGTTTTAGGCAACCCAGGTCGATTTTAGACAGATTTGAAAGTGAATTATTAAATTGCTGCAATGATTGATCAATAAATCATTTTACATTTGGGAGAAATCCGCATGGCTAAATTACAAACCAGACTAGCGCCAGCGGTGCAACGTACAGCATAATTACTACCTATATCTCTCGCTGATATGTGGTACCGATACCACAATATTAGTACAGAAACTAACCCTTACTCGCAATTATTCCACTAAGCAATAACCAATACGAGATGGTTAGTTTTTGAATAATAAAACACTCACTTCATAATTAAAATTGACTTAACCGGATTAGTTAGTGCTCACAAGAAAATTAAGACAAAAGGGTGAAAGTAGGTCGAATAGCGAAAAAATGTCCTACTTCAGGAATTATCCTTCTAAATTTCAGAAAAAATTATAGTCTAATAAGATGTGGTCTCTACTCCTTGGTAAGTACGAGAGTAATAAATTATTGAAATTTTCCACTTTATCTTACTTTTGTGTTTCATTTTCTTAAAGATAAACTAAGATGTACAAAAAATATAGCTTAAAAAGTAAAATAGCAGCTCAACTTAAAAAGCAGTTTAGCAGAGACTATTTAAAATTTATACGGTAAAAAGTAGCTTGTAGCTGTGGTTTACGAAAAATTATCGAGAGAAAATTACCTCACCCTGGATTTAACCTTGAGTAACGTCATACGCTCATACGATTTTCACGAGAATACAACTAATGGGGTGGTTTTACGTTCTCTTCTCAGCACGGATCGCTTTTGTCACTACTCCCTTATCAACCCGCATTTGGCCAGCGTGGTAAAGTGCGGCCCAACCCTCCCATCGATGGGGGAGAGGAAAAAATCTTGAAAAGCAAGATTTACTTAGTACACAAGAGATGTTTAGGGAAGATGCATAAATTTTTTTTATAGCGTAGTTGGATCAAAAATAACTAAATATACAAATTAATGCTATTTAATTTATTTATTTTCGTTTTGATAATAATTTAAAAAATATTTAAAAATCCGTCAATTTGAATTGAACGAAACGACCGCGCAATTTGCCACAGAACGTGTGACGTCACAGTTTAAATTTTACATTCATTTATATTATTTTTCTGTGGTTTTGTGCTTTGAAAGTTGAAGTTTGTTAGTGTTAAAGCTGTTATTTATCATAATTAAATCAATTAAAAACAAGAAAGTTAAAAAAGTACTTTACACGAGTAGAATAAACATGAAAGTGAGGTTATTGTTATTGTGCCGGTGACTTCGTTGCGTTTAAGGTCATATGATTTATTTTAAATTATCATTGAATTTTAAAATGGATTATTTATAACAAAATACAATAAATAGAAGTTATTTTTGCTGATTTGATATTTAATATATAGGATTAATCGGAAAATACTGTTTTAACTAAATTTTTTTATTCATGCATGTTCCCCATTGTTACCATCGAATAGATTGATAAATTAAAATTTTATAATATCATAGTCCTAATTGATATTTAACCTGATTATTTAAATTGTGTCGGTGTCACCTTACTAAACTAAACTAAAAAGCTTAAAAATATTGATTTAATAATGTGAGGAAACAATTTGAACTTTAAAGTCGGATTTTAAAAGCTTTTCATTAACGATGAACAATAGACAATTTGTTGACACGATGTAAATTTGTTAGCATTCAGTAGATAATTATGTAGTTTATAGAAACATTCATTCAGAAATGTAAAATGCTTTTGTAACAATTACAATAATTGTTTGTGAAAAATTGGGTTTGGTATTGTGTCCAAAACATTTTCTGTAGGTACGATAAATTATTACATATTTATGTAGCTATGAAATAAATACTGAGCGTTCTAAAATACCTATATATCATGAACAGAGGCAATTGTGTTCCGTTTGGGCATTGTGAACGAAATTCCAAAAAAGTGGAAATTGTTACTATGTTTAAACAATTTCATTCTTATACGAGGACTACCTTTAAAGTTTTTACCAACGATCACTAGGTGGCGCCATTGAGATGTGGTATTACTATTTTCGTAAAATTTGACCTTTTTGTATTGTCAAAGCAGTTGGAGCTTAGAAATTGACCGAGTAGTTTGTTTACAGTTAGCGTTTAAAAAACAATTTGTGAAAAAATAGAAATTTCACGTCAAGGATTTCATTTGATGATTTTAGTAAAGGTCTAACTTAACAACAATGCATAGAATCGCTTCGTTCAACGTTTGGTAATGAAGCACGATCAATGAAAGTTTATTTCTTTATATAAAAAAGTTAATTATAAAATAAATTAACAGATACCAACCAGCAAATTGGCAGATGTTTCCGGTCTTCTCTATAGGTTCCATGGTTAGATTTCCTGGTTTTCCTTTTCCTAACTCCATTTTGTTAAATTATGATATTACACTTTTTTTTTTTTTTTAACTTCCAATTTTATTAATTACAATCTGTTACAAACATTAAGTAATTGTTTTGACGCTTACAATAATAGTCAACATGAATAAGAGAAATTCCCATTGGAACTCTTTTTGTTTTCACTGCACACTAAACCATTAGCATACCAATAGAAAATAGAGAAAACATTTTAATTTAATGTTTTATATTCAAGATGAATTAGGACTGAAACCTTTTTATTAAATCAAGCGGTTTGTACCGTTTCAATCTTCTTGTTTGGTTATGTGCGTTAAGCAAGTTTGCTGCTAGATTGTTTGGGTGATCGCTCAATCTTTCTTGGTATTTCTTGCTGTAGTTTGCAATTTCACTTTTGACACTGTTGATCCTCAGATCGTTTCGAATAATATCGTTTGGTACGTACCATGGGGCGTCTGTAATGGTTCTTAGTATTTTGGATTGAAAACGTTCCAATATTTCAATGTTAGAGTTACTTGCTGTCCCCCAGAGTTGCACTCCATAAGTCCAAACGGGCTTCAGCATGGTCTTATATATTAGCAATTTATTTTCTAACGTCAATTTCGATCCACGTCCTATTAACCAGTACAGCTTCCTGAACTTGAAACCGAGTTGCTTTCTCTTATTCCAAATGTGATCCTTCCAGGTGAGTCGCCGATCTAAGTGCATACCTAGGTATTTAGCCACCTCGGCTTGTGGGATCATGTGGTCGTTTAATTGTACTGGTGGACAGGTATCCTTTTTCATTGTATAGGTAACGTGAATCGATTTTCCTTCATTCGCTCTGATGCGCCAAATTTTTAGCCAGCTTTGGATTTTATTGAGGTGATTTTGTAAGTTTTCCGAAGCTTTAACTGGATTAAAATGTGATTCAATCACTGCTGTATCGTCCGCGAAGGTTGCTAATGATGTTTTGGAAGTAGTAGGTAAATCTGACGTATACAGTAAATACAGGATTGGACCCATTACACTGCCTTGTGGAATACCAGAGTTTATGGGGAAGAAACTCGACTCCTCATCCTGATACTTGACCTGGAACATTCTATCCGATAGATAAGATTTAAGAATTTTCCAAAAGGAATGCGGTAGTTTGGTTTTAATTTTATACAACACTCCAGTATGCCACACTTTATCAAAAGCTTGCGTCACGTCCAAATATGCAACTGAACAGTATCGTTTTTCTTCCAGATCTTGATTTATTAGTTGAGTAAGTCGATGTACCTGCTCGATAGTGGCGTGATGCTTTCTAAATCCAAATTGGTGTTTTGGAATTATGTCTTCTTGCATTATGTATGGATACAATCGCTTTAAGAGTAGTCTCTCAAAAACCTTAGACATAATTGGTAAAAGGCTGATAGGTCGATAAGAAGTTACTTCTTCAGGTGGTTTGCCAACTTTGTGAATGAGGACAACCTGGGCTGCCTTCCATTGCATTGGGATGACCTCTAAACGGAGTATAGCATTAGCAATAAACGTAATAAGTTTAATACCTTTTAATGGTAGCTGTTGGAGAACTTTTCCATTTATAAGGTCGTATCCTGGAGCCTTTTTTGGGTTGAGTTGCTTTATGATGGAACATACTTCCTTTACTTTAAAAGGCTTGATTACGAATTCCGGTTGAAGTGGTGATTCTAGTAATCGATAGATTTCGCCTTCTTCCTCCTCTGTTGATTCAGCAGGAAATGGTTGGAAAACATTCGCTAGGTGGGATGCAAACGTGTCTGCTTTTTCTTGGTTACTTCTTGCCCAACTGCCATCTGTCTTACGTATTGGAGGAACGGGTGTACATATTCGCTTCAAGTTCTTTGTTGCTTTCCATAATGAGAAATCGGTAGCTTCAGTAGGTGTAAGGTTTGATAAGTACTGTTGTATAGCTTGGTTTTTGTGATTTTGGAGTAAGTCTTTTAGCGCTCTAGTCTTTTTATTTAATTTGGTCTTATCTTCTGGGTATCGCGTACTTTGCCATATTCTTCTGAGTCTTCTCCTTTCTGCAACTACTTTTTTTATATACGCCGGGCAGTCATTTACTGGTTCCTCTATCATTCTTTCTATGGGGGTGGAATCCCATGCAGCGCTCTGGATTGTGTAATTGAGGTGTTCGACTGCTTTTGTTACTTCTTCTTCGGTTTTTAACGATAGTTGTATATTTATACTTTTATCTACCAGTGATTTAAAATAATTCCAGTTTGTGGCTTTGTTGTAGAGAGTTGGAGGTTTTTGCCTGCGAGATATTTGTGAGGTAAGAGTAACTATAATTGGAGAATGATCTGATGATAGATCAAGCGAGGATTCCATTTTAGCATAGTTTGAATTTATTCCTTTTGTGGCACAGAAGTCGATAACGTCTGTAATCTTATTTCTATCAGGAGGCCAATATGTAGCTTCACCAGTGGATAAGTGGTTGAGTCTATTTTTATTAATGGTTTTTAGCAGTTCTCTACCTCTGGGATTTATTAGTCGTGAGCCCCATTCTTGATGTTTAGCGTTGTAATCGCCACCAGCAATGAACCTATTTCCCAATGTTTCGAAAAACTCACCAAATTTGTCCTCCGTCACGATGTGCTTTGGCGGGCAATAAATTGCAGAAAGTGCCAGTGGTCCATTGCGATCTTCAACTGTTATGCTTGTAGCTTGTAAGTGATCTTTTTGAAATTTTACGTTCTCAAAGTGTTTCAAGGATGACCGAACAATAACTGCAGTTCCACCATGGGCAGTACCATCAGGATGTTGTGTGTGATACATTGTGTAACCTGGGATTTTGAAATAACTTGATTGGGTAAAATGCGTTTCAGATATTAAAGCAGCATCAATATTGTGATTTTGAATAAAATTTGTTAACTCTTGTCTACGGCTAGACAAGCCATTAGCATTCCATACGGAAACCTTTAGTAAATAATCCATTAATTGTTCCTTGACATGACGGAAATAAGGAGATCAATGATTCTATCCATTCTCTCCATATTTTTATCTATTTTTTCCATCATTTTTGTCATTAAACCCATTAGTAGATTTTCATTGTTATTATCTTGGTTCTGTTCTATGTTTTCGCTTTCCTGCCTAGACTGTTGATTAGCTGTGGTAGATTGTTGTTCATGATTTCCATTTTGGTTTATATTTTCGTTTTCCTGCCTTGGCCGAGTGTCATTTGCAGTGGATTGTTGTTGTTGCTGGCTGGTTCCGCTTGTCACTCTTGCATAAGACTCGCTGGTTCTTATATTTCCTGTTAGTTGTTGTTCGCTGTTTATTCTAGGCGCTTGCTCGTTCTGTTTTGGTCTTAGCGGAGGAAATTTTCTTTTTTGAATTTCCTTGTAGACCGAACAACCTTTATAGCTTGCAGGGTGGTCACCATTACATAGAGCGCAAGTGGGTTTGGTTGCTGTTTCCTTGGTACATTCTTTGGTCCAATGATTTTTTCCACACTTAACACATCTCGGCTGTCTTGTGCAGTAGGTTTTGGTGTGATTATATCTCTGGCACCGAGTACATTGTACAACTTCTCGTTTTACATGTGGTGGTTCCACAGTAATAACTTGACTTTGGAGACGGTTGATTTTGTATATTTCTTTGTTGTTGATATTCTGTGCGATTTCAACTTGGAACAGATTCAGGGGTGTTTTAGAAATTCGATGTCTAATATTTGAAACATTTTTCACCTTGTGTCCATGCATCTCAAGATCGGCAATTATCCCTTTGCTATCGGTGGTTGCATGTAGACCCTTGATGATCACTTTGAAGCTTCTCTCTTGTTTGAGCTGGTATGTATGAAAGTTTACGTTCTCCTCCTTCAGCAGTTTAACAATTTTTGAATATATTTCTCCCTCATCGGCTTGAACTTTGACTTGATCCTTTCCAATCAATTTTAAGGAATAAGAATTTTTAGCTCCTCCGTCAAGAGTAAGTTGTAATACTGTTATATTTTGAACGTTGGGAACAAATATTGGTGGCGGTTTTATGACTTTTGGTTGTTCTTGGGTATCTGATGCCTGTCCGGTTTCTTGATTTTCTTCCAGTGCTTCAAAACGGTTTCGTAGTCTAATTTTATTATTTTCTCGAATATAATACTCGGACATCTTTCTTTGTTTCACATTTCGTTCGGGAATTTCAGGACTATCTCTTCTATGTTTTCTTGGATTTACATCTTGCCATTGCCACTCGGTTTGGTTTAGAATTCGGGGAGATTCCAGGCTTACCTCCGGGGGTTGTTTGTTGTTGGGTTCCTGTTCATCTGTTGAAAGATGTTGGTTATTTTTGCTTAAGTGTTCGCTTTTTGTCTTATTCTTCGTTTCCTTATTATTAATATTTCCAGCCGCACCTTCGATGGTATTAATTGTGTTCAAGGTTATGTTTTCGTTTTCGTTTAAGCAACTGGGGCAGTTCCAGTGATGAAATTCTCCGCGTTGATTTATTTCATTTAACGTTTCCAGGGTCATTCCAATACATTCAATATGGTAATTTGACTTGCACCTCATTTTGCATTGGATGCAATCCTCATATCTCGTCGGGGCTCTATGACACACACCACATGCACTCATACCTTATCTATTCCCGAATAAGTAATCAACTTTGATCAGTAATTAAAAATTTTTATTTTATCGTAGCAATTTTGAGGTTAGAAACTGACTCGAGTCAAAATTCTCCCCCAAATTACGCCAAAAAAAACATAAAGTGATGTTGAAAAACTGAAAAAATTCAATCTCGCATCAATTCCACACCTTAAATCACCAGAAATTGAACAAAAACTCAATTCCCAAAACTCAACTTATCAGACACGACTATTCAAAGCGGCCATACACGGCGATTACACTTGAAGAAGTTAATGTCGCTCTTGAGCATTTAAAAACTTATAAAGTATGCGCAGTGTATGGCCTATTTTCGGAATTTCTGAAAAATTTATTTATCAATGCGAGGAATTGATTTAAGTAGTAAGTACTATACCAATTGCTTTTATGTTGTTCAAATTTTTACGGAAGAGAAAAGCAGAAATTATGGTCGCTTTAAGCCTGGTAAACCAAAAGAACGTGGAGACTAAAATCCTACTCACACCTCCTCGGCGGTGGTCTCTGGTAACTTGCGGAGGACCTTCTGAGAAATCCGCAAGGCTGACGTGAGAGGTACCATCAAGGAGACGACCATCTGTCACCCCAAGCCAAGGTGAGGGAAGTCGCGCCGAAGGCTGCAGACAGGGCAGACCGGGTCGCCAAGAATAAACACCATCAAAAGGCCTCCAGGGCCACGGGTGATGCCGGGGGGCCGAACACTAAAAAAACTACAAGACTACAGACGACAGCGGAAGTAATGTCGAGAATGTAATACCGCTGTCGTCGGGGAGGGGGTTGTAGTCAGTAGGAATCTGACACTACCACCCCAGATTGGGGTGGTGTCTATGAAGGTTTCCCCTTTCCCTGCAACATAAACAAAAAAAACCAAAAGAACGTGCTAATAATTGCAGACCCATTTGCCTTCTATGCTTGGGTTACAAAATTTCAGAGAGCATAATTTACAATACAGAATTTATTCAGTCCTAAATACTTTGATTCTTGTGAAACAAGCTGGTTTCCGGTCTAACCGCAATTGCTGTGACCAAGTTTAGCATTGACTTCGCATATAGAATCTGGTTTTCAGGATATGAAAGAAAACTGCTGCGGCCCTTGTAGATTTAAGTGTTACCTACGATACAGAGTGGAATAACAGTGGACTATTATTGAAAGTTATTCAAAACTCTAAAATATCTAAAATATCAGAAGTAACTTAAATGGAGAATCAAGTAAGTATACCAAACTTCGGAAGCCATCTTCGCTGTACTCAATCATTGTCTGAAGGCAAGTGAATTACCGGTGATCTGGAAAAAAGCTATTAGGCTCGTGCTACTCAGGAAAGGAGGGAAGCCGCTAGAGAACCCAAGCTCCCGGCCCATCTCCTTGAAAGATGGCATGAGCCAGCTATACGAGAGATTACTGCTGGCCAGACTGCAGCCGCAGCTTCAGTTCGGTTTCTGGAAAGGCCGCTCTACGGTAGACACCCTCAGCTCCATTGTGGGTAGGGCAAAATAGCGAAAGCAGGCACACGCAGAACACGAGAAATCTGTCTTCCAATAACACTTGACGTGCAAATCACCTTCAACACTACCAAGTGGGGCCACATAGAAGAAGAACTGGAGGCCAGAGGCACCACAAACTACCTTACCAATGTAATTAATGATTATCTGCATCAAAGCAAATTCCTGATAGATGAGGCGCTGATGCAGTCCGAAACCCAAGTGACCAGCGGCGTCTACAAGACTCAGTACAGGGGCCAACCCTGTGAAACATAATATATGATGGGGTGTGTGCGCCTGAAACTTGCCGAGGTCGTAACTCTCATAGGATTCCCGGACGATCTGTCATTAGTAGTTACGGCCAGAGGCGAAGAACATATTGAGAATCAATGGGTAGAAGCTAGGGGGCTAAAATTGGTCCCTGAAAAAACCGAAACCGTGATGCTAATCGACAGAAGAAAGTGCCGCAAAGTGAATATACATTTGGGGACTGCAAGGGAGTGTCGGGATCGATTACCGAAGTGCTGGGGTTATGATAGACAAGAAACTGTGTTTCAGCAGCCACATCAAATCAACAGCATCTAAGGCAACTGCGCTAGCGATGTTTATGGTCAGAGTCGGCGGCCCCAATGCCACTAAAAGAAAGATATTGATACAGTCCGGATAAGCCCAATGGAAATGAGTAGGTACAAACACGAGTACGAGAAAGTTCTGTGACGGTGGAACATCAGAACCACGTCGGCCTATCGTACCGGGTCCAAAGAGGCCATATCGGTTATCGCCAGTACTCCGTCGATAGACCTCATGGTGGAGGGAAGAATGCGAAACTATCGTAACCAAGGCAAGAGACCAGCGAGCAGGAGCTAAAGACGAAGAGTCCTCCCACAAGCGTGGCAGCAGCGATGCATCCATGGGGATGATGGAGCTTGGACCAGACCTCAAACCATGGGTTGAGGGAAGCCACTGCGACGTTAATTACGAAATTACCCAAGCTCTAACAGGTCACGGGTATTACAACTCCTACTTCCACCACTTTAAATACTGGTGGGACGAGGAGGATGACGTCCTACACACCATCTTCCAGTGCTCTAACTAGTTCGAAATAAGATGAACTCACAAGATAGAAGACCTGAACCTCAACACCCTGGTTGGAGAAATGCTCTCATCCAGGGAAGATTTGGGCAGAGTTGCTGAGGCCTTGACGGAAATCATGGGTACTAACTTGACGATGAGAAGGTCCTCGAAGCAGCTCTAAGTTCTGGCGAAGAAGTGTAACCAATAGGAAGACGATAAGGCTGGAGTGATCTACTCTAGTCGCAAAGAAGAAAAAGGTCCTGAAAAGGCACAAGAGAAACGACAACACCAGCCGAAAAACGAAAACAACACCAAAATTGAATCAGTCCGTATACTCTACCAATGCATTTAAATATTTTCAATAGAGGACCAAATTGACTTATTCCTAGAAATGCGCCTTGGGATGCAATTAATAGCCTTATGTATTATGCTGATGAGATTTCCTCTCAAGTACTCAATAGTGGAATAATGGGATCTTGCCTGGGAAGCAACATAATATAACAATATAACCAAAAACGATCTCTTATTAGATCCCAGCATTTGGCATGCAAGTTTAGACCAGACTCGCAGACGTTGGGCAAATATAAACAAATTCCATGCTGAATAAATAGAAATCGACAATAACCCATACTTGCAATTGCAGTGATTCAATAATTAGTATTGAAAATAATTAATGATTATCCTGCTAGATGGTTTGCCGGTGGCTTGCTATAAGCTATACGATGATAAGGTACTTTAAAATTAAATATAAAAATTGAAATGTTTAATTTTGAAGTAATCAATTCTAAAGCAACATTGAAAAATTAGTTGAAGGATGATTTTAAAGCACTAATCCTTTTTTACAGTATTAAATTTCGTACTGTCATTTATACTTCAAATACTTGCAGGTTGTTGTATTGATTTATCTGCAGTGAATTCTGAAAATAATAAATCGATTAACTCTGCTTCATTAGATACGATTATTATGATACAGACAACCTTCCAACAACTTCATTTCGATTAAGCTTTTGGTCTTTTTTTAATTTCAAAGCCGCTTAATTAATGCTTAAATCGCAACCCAAACATTCTCCGAAGAATAAATTCTAAAATGAATAATTTACATAAAACAAAAGTTATATAGATTATGGGTTACATTTTCAGCTGTCCATGAACCGATTTAAACTGATTTGTAAGTCAAATATAAATTCTGAAACTTTAAAATAAACTAGAATGTCTGAACTGGTAACAAAAGCATTTGTTTTTCATATTAGCTCATAGCTGAAAGGGCAAAATTTTCGAAAGAAATTATAGAGTAAAACAATTGGATAGTTTTATTTAAAGAAACCTAATTGGAGTTTTCAACGGAAAATTTTATAAAGGTCTTAATAATGTCACAATATAAAATTGAATTTTGAGCTCGAAAGCGTTAGATGTCTTTAAAGAAGTTAGGATATAAAGCAACGAGTTATCTCTTCTCGATTGTTACAACGTTTCCTGTTAGGATTTTTTATTCGAGAAAATAAAACTTAAGAATTATACGGCATCAAAGTCCAAGAAATCTAATGTATTATAACATCTATATCTCGAGCCATATTGATCGGTATTTCAATATTGTGCACTCGTGTTGAACAAAAACATAGCTCAAACTACGTAGATATAGGAAGCTAACATTAGAGCAAATATTAAATAAATTGAAAAACAGTTTTCGCTTCAATGCAGTTAGTGTTTAGCAAAGTTAAATATTATTTATTAAACGAATAGCTTATTCAAAGTTAACAGGATCAATCAAAATGCATCGTTTATTATTTTAAACGAGTACTTACTATGTATTTATTTTTGAAACTTGTAACGATCATCAAATTTAATTAAACTTTTGTTAGTATATAATACAAATAAAACTTACCAAAATCATTTAATGCAAACATTTTATGTAGAACTGACGTTTTACACGAGTATGTTCTACTGTTCTGTATTTTGACCATTAGATTTAATTATGTATGTTATTTATTGTGCTTTTGGTACGGCTGAGCATGGAACCCACAATAATTAGAGCAAACATATAGTCCCAAGTGGAAACCTCCAAAATTTCAAAAAAGCAGATTGGTAAAAATATGGAGGGGAGCTGGAACTGTTTCCAAAGAACGCGTCCCCAGGATCTATCTTATCTTTAATGCAAGTCAGGTGGATTTATCAACTAATTCAGAATAATAAGCTGATTAGCATACAATCAAAGTCAAGGTGTGAAACTTCCTGTCAAGAAAGATGTAGTCAGCATATTCTAAGATTTGCTATTAAATGCTAACTTGAATTTAACTGTCCCGAGAACAACAATTGTTGTTGAATTCGTGGTTAATGTAGTGAAAATTGATATTAATCAAATCTGTATTTCTAGTTTAACCTAAGAAATGCACAAAACACTTTCCAGACACTAAAAAGTAAAATTTTTCACAAGTTACTTAATTACACAAAATATTTTAAATACATATTGCAATGTTGGGGAACCACGTCAATAGAAATACGTTTATTTAAGATTCAGAGAATTTGTTAATAACAAAAAGCATGGACTTGTCTGAACAAACAGATAAACTTTCGTCCGACACCAATAATTTGAGTTCAGTATCATTTAATTTGAAAAGCGAGGCTTGAAACAGGTTAATAAAAATAATTTATAATGTAACGCTTAATTAATTCCGTTGATATAAAATGTTTATTTATAATACAAAATCAAAATTGTTAATTGATTAATTAATATAAAATTTGTGTTAGCATTAAAATTTAAATAAGTGATATAAAAATATTACGCAACGTTCGGAGTGTTTCGATTTAGTGCACCGAAAACGGATAATGCATGTCCATAAATTTCATGAAACCAATCACGAAGCAATGGTGAAGATTAATCCAATCTAAAAATAATAAAAATTATTTTATTAAAATTGTAACAAGTCACGATGAGCTGAATACAGACCTGTAATCTTAGAAGGTCAAAATGGTATTGATTTTTGCATCGACCAATAATAAACAATAACAAAGAATCAAGAGGCTATGAATTTCGAGGCGATGAGAAGAAAAACAATTGGGATCGCTCTACGTTTGATTGATTATAAATGGCGTTGTGTTTTATGGCCGCTAGTAAAAATAATTAAAAAAGGTACAGAAAATTTAAGTAAAGTCGACGAAAATTAGTGAATATTAATATAAAAAGTGTACTTACTGCTATGTCCTCCTCCTAATAAAATGTTAGGCACAGGAAGGTACACACATTATTGCCCCTTCTTACTAAGCTCGCGGGTTGAGTCGTTCAGGGAGTGGGTCCCTTGTGGTTCGAAATTAATTTTTAGAGGCGATGTAAAAGATGTTAATTGGCTCTCTCGGGATGTTTAACTTTGCTTTCCTTTTTTGAATAAAAAAGAAATAAAAAACTTTCATCAACTCCCATACAAATTTTATTATAGTAAAAAAAAAAGAAATTAATACAAATAATTGTTCGAAACAAAGAGGTTTCCTCTCTTCGTCCCAAGTTGCTTGATTTTTAAGCCAATCAAGACTTTCGCTTTACATTAGCGGGCTTAAATGTTTATAAATTTAAATTTGTTGCTTATTTTAAAGCTTAAAATATTTTTGACGAAAATTGTAAAACTTTTGATTATATTTAACTTATCACTTAGGGTATCAAAGAATACACTCTGTTAGAAGTCTTTTCCCCAAATCCTATTATTAACACGCTGAAGGCAAAATTTTAACAAATTATAGAAATCATAAATTCACTGTACCTGGCTCCTGAATATATCGCAGTTTTTATTTTTTTAAAAAGGATATCATTTATTCGCTGTTTGTGTGTGCGCCCTGCTTTAATCTTTACTTGCAACGATTCAACTTTTCTCCACCTGTCATCACTTTGCTGGATGTCATTTGAAGCGGTACTTTACTTCGACTAGTGCTGAAATTTGTGCTCGTATCTGCATCCTTCCCATTGAGAATCTCCAAAAATATTGAGGTAAGTTGTTCCATTAATTTGCAATGATTTTCTTGTTATCCAGAAAATTTTTTATATGTAAATTACAACATCTTCATTGCATTTGTTTATGTCCTTGACATCTATTTTTAGAATCGACGTTGGACAAACGAAACTTTCTAACCTCTCCGAAGTCAAATGAATTTGATTAACCTCCAAATTCGGGTAAATAATATTTTTCGGAGAGCATCGAAAAATGCGTGCACACAGCGGAGTTACTAGAGGTAAAACTGATTTTTGATCGAATATCGATACAATTGGTATTCTTGTTTGAATTTTGTGAGTCAAATCCATGTATTTTTGAATTTATTTCTTTCTAATAAATTCTTTTTATTCTAGATTTTTCTTCTGTATCAACCTCGATTTCGTTTGGAACATCTTCCCGAGCAGTTTGATTGGTACATTCCATTTTTATCAATTTTATGGATTGTTGATTGACTCATTTTCGTCTTTCTTGGTTGTTTACAGGGGCGTTACACAAATATGACCCTTATTAACTAATTTGTTGATTTATCCGTTGAAAATATACACATTAAATGCATGAAACAATTACATAATTTTTGATATGCTTACATTTTTACAGAGAATGTTATTTGTAGAGTAAATTGGTTTACAAATTCTTAAATTTTTCTAGGTTATCATGATTAATACATTTTTACAAATTTTGAGCTAATTAAGTTTTTTGTTTCATTTCTGATGTGACAATCATCAGTTTATTTAGATTTAGCAACATTTGTCATGTTTCATTCATCCTGAGAGACTCAAATAAATTTAGAAAATTGAAATTTTGAAAAATAAAAATTTCTCGTAGAGCAAATTTTTAAAGTGTCTTTCGACTTAGAATTTTGTGCTTGTTTCGAATATATGATTCATTTTGGCATCGGGAGCCTTTCTTATTCATTTTAACACACAGCATAATCCATTTCAAATTGCATCAAAAGATAAATTTAATTTTAGATTGAAGATTCAATTTCAAAAATTTTTGTGTTCAAATGTTATAAAATTTTCTTTTTTAAGTACCTCTCTGATTTTTGATATTTGTGACTGATTGATTTTGATTTCATTTGCCTAAATGTATTTTTCAAGATTGTATGCGTTAATCTCCTCCATTTCAAGTTTTACTTGTCTTTTTGTTTGTGCGAATGGCTTTTCACTCTTGTGATATCCTTCAATGACTTATTTAAATTTTTAAATTGTTCTCAAACTTGAGATTATATTATTTATAATGTGCTTCTTGTAGCTAATTAAATTAAATAAAACGTAATTGTTATTAAATAAATGAAATGTTGTAAATTAAATGTTTGAATTTTATAATGATAAATTTTTATCTCAAATGTTTTTGAAATTATTTCAAATGTCACCTTTCAAATTTACAAATGACTATTTGTTAATTAATTTCTATTAAACTTTTCAAATTTTTATTAATGATTTCTATTTAACACTTGAATTTTTGATTGTTTTCTGAATTTTTAAATTGTGACCTTTTCCTAAGCGTTCTTTATTTTGTGCCTATTTAATTATAATTTTGGATTAATTGCTCCTTACTGTGACTAATATTATTGGATTATTTTCCTTTCAAATGTGTGCCTTTAACTTTTAACTTCATGTTTTGTGAACTTGTTTTGTCTAAATTTTTGATTATTATTTTCTTTCGGTTGACTCTTTAACAATAAAATTTTTAAATTTTTGCTTTTCCCCCATTTCTAATCAATTTTAATTACTTTAATCAAGGTGCCTAATTTTTCATACTATTTCATGGACAACAGTTGATTATTTTCCCACTAAATTTTTCAAATCAATTCATTCAATCTTTACAAATTCATTCAAATTCAATATTTGCAAATATTCATTGTCGTAATCAACTTCCATCTTTTCAAATCAAATTCTATCCATTTTCAAGTTCCTTTGCATTAAATTTTCCATTTCAGAGCAGCACCTTTGACTCTGTTGTCTTCCAATTATGTTTTGTCTTTTCTTTATTAATTAATCTTCTTTTATTTTTAAGTTTCTTCAATATAAATTTTCCAATTTTCACACGCTTCTTGTGTTTTTCCAGACAATTAAATTTTTCATAATAATCTTCAGATTTCATTGTTTTCAAGTGTTAATAATTTTTATATAATAATAATTTTCAAATGTTTCTTTGAGTTTTCATTTTTTCCTTCTCTTACCAGGTTCAATTGCTTTTTCGTCGAATTTTAAAAGTTTCCATCATTTAATATTGATTAATTGAACTGATTTTATGGTTTGAAGCGAATATGCTTATAGAAGGACATTTTCATCATCCAATCCATGATTTTTATGTTGCTTACTCCTCCATTATTAAATTTTTCTATCCATCTGATAATTTTATTTTCTTTATGAATTTTTGGTTTTTTAAATGTTTTGTTTTTAAGTCGAGTTTTTTTCTCGCGTAATTGTTTTAATTTGATTGTTTTGAACCGTAACTTTATTAATTTCCCGAGTCTCATCAATGTTTTTGATTTGCACTTTTTAAATATTTGGTTATGCAATAAAAGTTTATGCACTTTGAAATTTTTATATTTAATAAGAGTCTGTTTCTTTTCATTTGTAACTGTTTTTGGCACCTTTACACTTTTAAATGTTTTTCTTTTCACTTTGTGAATTTGTTTATGAATTTTGAAGTTTTTGTGTTTTCTTTTGTTTCGTTTTTTATTAACACCACGAACTTTAAATTTTCTTGGAGTTTTGCATTTTTGTTTTGATTTGACCCTCTTGGTCTTGAAATTTTTCCTTCTGAAGCTCTTCCTGGTATGGACATTGAATTTGTGCTGAACTTCTTCCATTTCCTCGATTTGTGTTGGAATTGGGATTTCAACTTTTGGATCCATTTTTGTATCAGTTGAGGAGATTTCATTTCTTAAGGAGTCCATCTGATTATGTAGTTTTTTGAATCCATTATCTATTGTGTTGTTTAATTTTTCAAATTGATCGCTTGATTCTTTTGCTTGGGTTTTCATAAATTCCATTAGTTTTTGTATGTCGGAGTGGCTTATTCGTTGGACGTTTTGCTGTGCGTTCGACATGATTAATTTTTGTTGTTAAAAGAATTTTGCAAATAAAAATCAAAGAAATTGTAAATGAAAATGTTTAAACACAAAACCTGTCAATAAAGAATTAATTATTATAATAATCAAAATGTTGTTTTATTTTCACAAACAAAAATAATTTTTAAGATTTTTACCCTTAAATTTTTATCAAAACTACCCCTATCGTGATTTCAATGCCCCACGTTGCCAGGCTGCCAAAAGATGCTATCTTTTTGGTGCTGCAACGTTTTTAAATTTTTACTCAACGCACCCCTAATCGTGTTTTTCGAAGCACCACGTTGGCCGACAAAAGATGCTATCTTTTTGGTGCGACAACGTTTTAAATTTTTACTCAACGCACCCCTATTTTTGCCTGTACACCCTCTAATTTTGCCCTTTTTCGAGCCCCACGTTTCGCGACAAAAGATGCTATGTCCTCCTCCTAATAAAATGTTAGGCACAGGAAGGTACACACATTATTGCCCCTTCTTACTAAGCTCGCGGGTTGAGTCGTTCAGGGAGTGGGTCCCTTGTGGTTCGAAATTAATTTTTAGAGGCGATGTAAAAGATGTTAATTGGCTCTCTCGGGATGTTTAACTTTGCTTTCCTTTTTTGAATAAAAAAGAAATAAAAAACTTTCATCAACTCCCATACAAATTTTATTATAGTAAAAAAAAAAGAAATTAATACAAATAATTGTTCGAAACAAAGAGGTTTCCTCTCTTCGTCCCAAGTTGCTTGATTTTTAAGCCAATCAAGACTTTCGCTTTACATTAGCGGGCTTAAATGTTTATAAATTTAAATTTGTTGCTTATTTTAAAGCTTAAAATATTTTTGACGAAAATTGTAAAACTTTTGATTATATTTAACTTATCACTTAGGGTATCAAAGAATACACTCTGTTAGAAGTCTTTTCCCCAAATCCTATTATTAACACGCTGAAGGCAAAATTTTAACAAATTATAGAAATCATAAATTCACTGTACCTGGCTCCTGAATATATCGCAGTTTTTATTTTTTTAAAAAGGATATCATTTATTCGCTGTTTGTGTGTGCGCCCTGCTTTAATCTTTACTTGCAACGATTCAACTTTTCTCCACCTGTCATCACTTTGCTGGATGTCATTTGAAGCGGTACTTTACTTCGACTAGTGCTGAAATTTGTGCTCGTATCTGCATCCTTCCCATTGAGAATCTCCAAAAATATTGAGGTAAGTTGTTCCATTAATTTGCAATGATTTTCTTGTTATCCAGAAAATTTTTTATATGTAAATTACAACATCTTCATTGCATTTGTTTATGTCCTTGACATCTATTTTTAGAATCGACGTTGGACAAACGAAACTTTCTAACCTCTCCGAAGTCAAATGAATTTGATTAACCTCCAAATTCGGGTAAATAATATTTTTCGGAGAGCATCGAAAAATGCGTGCACACAGCGGAGTTACTAGAGGTAAAACTGATTTTTGATCGAATATCGATACAATTGGTATTCTTGTTTGAATTTTGTGAGTCAAATCCATGTATTTTTGAATTTATTTCTTTCTAATAAATTCTTTTTATTCTAGATTTTTCTTCTGTATCAACCTCGATTTCGTTTGGAACATCTTCCCGAGCAGTTTGATTGGTACATTCCATTTTTATCAATTTTATGGATTGTTGATTGACTCATTTTCGTCTTTCTTGGTTGTTTACAGGGGCGTTACACAAATATGACCCTTATTAACTAATTTGTTGATTTATCCGTTGAAAATATACACATTAAATGCATGAAACAATTACATAATTTTTGATATGCTTACATTTTTACAGAGAATGTTATTTGTAGAGTAAATTGGTTTACAAATTCTTAAATTTTTCTAGGTTATCATGATTAATACATTTTTACAAATTTTGAGCTAATTAAGTTTTTTGTTTCATTTCTGATGTGACAATCATCAGTTTATTTAGATTTAGCAACATTTGTCATGTTTCATTCATCCTGAGAGACTCAAATAAATTTAGAAAATTGAAATTTTGAAAAATAAAAATTTCTCGTAGAGCAAATTTTTAAAGTGTCTTTCGACTTAGAATTTTGTGCTTGTTTCGAATATATGATTCATTTTGGCATCGGGAGCCTTTCTTATTCATTTTAACACACAGCATAATCCATTTCAAATTGCATCAAAAGATAAATTTAATTTTAGATTGAAGATTCAATTTCAAAAATTTTTGTGTTCAAATGTTATAAAATTTTCTTTTTTAAGTACCTCTCTGATTTTTGATATTTGTGACTGATTGATTTTGATTTCATTTGCCTAAATGTATTTTTCAAGATTGTATGCGTTAATCTCCTCCATTTCAAGTTTTACTTGTCTTTTTGTTTGTGCGAATGGCTTTTCACTCTTGTGATATCCTTCAATGACTTATTTAAATTTTTAAATTGTTCTCAAACTTGAGATTATATTATTTATAATGTGCTTCTTGTAGCTAATTAAATTAAATAAAACGTAATTGTTATTAAATAAATGAAATGTTGTAAATTAAATGTTTGAATTTTATAATGATAAATTTTTATCTCAAATGTTTTTGAAATTATTTCAAATGTCACCTTTCAAATTTACAAATGACTATTTGTTAATTAATTTCTATTAAACTTTTCAAATTTTTATTAATGATTTCTATTTAACACTTGAATTTTTGATTGTTTTCTGAATTTTTAAATTGTGACCTTTTCCTAAGCGTTCTTTATTTTGTGCCTATTTAATTATAATTTTGGATTAATTGCTCCTTACTGTGACTAATATTATTGGATTATTTTCCTTTCAAATGTGTGCCTTTAACTTTTAACTTCATGTTTTGTGAACTTGTTTTGTCTAAATTTTTGATTATTATTTTCTTTCGGTTGACTCTTTAACAATAAAATTTTTAAATTTTTGCTTTTCCCCCATTTCTAATCAATTTTAATTACTTTAATCAAGGTGCCTAATTTTTCATACTATTTCATGGACAACAGTTGATTATTTTCCCACTAAATTTTTCAAATCAATTCATTCAATCTTTACAAATTCATTCAAATTCAATATTTGCAAATATTCATTGTCGTAATCAACTTCCATCTTTTCAAATCAAATTCTATCCATTTTCAAGTTCCTTTGCATTAAATTTTCCATTTCAGAGCAGCACCTTTGACTCTGTTGTCTTCCAATTATGTTTTGTCTTTTCTTTATTAATTAATCTTCTTTTATTTTTAAGTTTCTTCAATATAAATTTTCCAATTTTCACACGCTTCTTGTGTTTTTCCAGACAATTAAATTTTTCATAATAATCTTCAGATTTCATTGTTTTCAAGTGTTAATAATT
This sequence comes from Podabrus alpinus, assembly GCA_932274525.1. Taxonomy (NCBI): domain Eukaryota; kingdom Metazoa; phylum Arthropoda; class Insecta; order Coleoptera; family Cantharidae; genus Podabrus; species Podabrus alpinus. Next base: position 55,870,256 of record OW026457.1, on the reverse strand, counting down.
TTTATATAATAATAATTTTCAAATGTTTCTTTGAGTTTTCATTTTTTCCTTCTCTTACCAGGTTCAATTGCTTTTTCGTCGAATTTTAAAAGTTTCCATCATTTAATATTGATTAATTGAACTGATTTTATGGTTTGAAGCGAATATGCTTATAGAAGGACATTTTCATCATCCAATCCATGATTTTTATGTTGCTTACTCCTCCATTATTAAATTTTTCTATCCATCTGATAATTTTATTTTCTTTATGAATTTTTGGTTTTTTAAATGTTTTGTTTTTAAGTCGAGTTTTTTTCTCGCGTAATTGTTTTAATTTGATTGTTTTGAACCGTAACTTTATTAATTTCCCGAGTCTCATCAATGTTTTTGATTTGCACTTTTTAAATATTTGGTTATGCAATAAAAGTTTATGCACTTTGAAATTTTTATATTTAATAAGAGTCTGTTTCTTTTCATTTGTAACTGTTTTTGGCACCTTTACACTTTTAAATGTTTTTCTTTTCACTTTGTGAATTTGTTTATGAATTTTGAAGTTTTTGTGTTTTCTTTTGTTTCGTTTTTTATTAACACCACGAACTTTAAATTTTCTTGGAGTTTTGCATTTTTGTTTTGATTTGACCCTCTTGGTCTTGAAATTTTTCCTTCTGAAGCTCTTCCTGGTATGGACATTGAATTTGTGCTGAACTTCTTCCATTTCCTCGATTTGTGTTGGAATTGGGATTTCAACTTTTGGATCCATTTTTGTATCAGTTGAGGAGATTTCATTTCTTAAGGAGTCCATCTGATTATGTAGTTTTTTGAATCCATTATCTATTGTGTTGTTTAATTTTTCAAATTGATCGCTTGATTCTTTTGCTTGGGTTTTCATAAATTCCATTAGTTTTTGTATGTCGGAGTGGCTTATTCGTTGGACGTTTTGCTGTGCGTTCGACATGATTAATTTTTGTTGTTAAAAGAATTTTGCAAATAAAAATCAAAGAAATTGTAAATGAAAATGTTTAAATACAAAACGTGTCAATAAAGAATTAATTATTATAATAATCAAAATGTTGTTTTATTTTCACAAACAAAAATAATTTTTAAGATTTTTACCCTTAAATTTTTATCAAAACTACCCCTATCGTGATTTCAATGCCCCACGTTGCCAGGCTGCCAAAAGATGCTATCTTTTTGGTGCTGCAACGTTTTTAAATTTTTACTCAACGCACCCCTAATCGTGTTTTTCGAAGCACCACGTTGGCCGACAAAAGATGCTATCTTTTTGGTGCGACAACGTTTTAAATTTTTACTCAACGCACCCCTATTTTTGCCTGTACACCCTCTAATTTTGCCCTTTTTCGAGCCCCACGTTTCGCGACAAAAGATGCTATGTCCTCCTCCTAATAAAATGTTAGGCACAGGAAGGTACACACATTATTGCCCCTTCTTACTAAGCTCGCGGGTTGAGTCGTTCAGGGAGTGGGTCCCTTGTGGTTCGAAATTAATTTTTAGAGGCGATGTAAAAGATGTTAATTGGCTCTCTCGGGATGTTTAACTTTGCTTTCCTTTTTTGAATAAAAAAGAAATAAAAAACTTTCATCAACTCCCATACAAATTTTATTATAGTAAAAAAAAAAGAAATTAATACAAATAATTGTTCGAAACAAAGAGGTTTCCTCTCTTCGTCCCAAGTTGCTTGATTTTTAAGCCAATCAAGACTTTCGCTTTACATTAGCGGGCTTAAATGTTTATAAATTTAAATTTGTTGCTTATTTTAAAGCTTAAAATATTTTTGACGAAAATTGTAAAACTTTTGATTATATTTAACTTATCACTTAGGGTATCAAAGAATACACTCTGTTAGAAGTCTTTTCCCCAAATCCTATTATTAACACGCTGAAGGCAAAATTTTAACAAATTATAGAAATCATAAATTCACTGTACCTGGCTCCTGAATATATCGCAGTTTTTATTTTTTTAAAAAGGATATCATTTATTCGCTGTTTGTGTGTGCGCCCTGCTTTAATCTTTACTTGCAACGATTCAACTTTTCTCCACCTGTCATCACTTTGCTGGATGTCATTTGAAGCGGTACTTTACTTCGACTAGTGCTGAAATTTGTGCTCGTATCTGCATCCTTCCCATTGAGAATCTCCAAAAATATTGAGGTAAGTTGTTCCATTAATTTGCAATGATTTTCTTGTTATCCAGAAAATTTTTTATATGTAAATTACAACATCTTCATTGCATTTGTTTATGTCCTTGACATCTATTTTTAGAATCGACGTTGGACAAACGAAACTTTCTAACCTCTCCGAAGTCAAATGAATTTGATTAACCTCCAAATTCGGGTAAATAATATTTTTCGGAGAGCATCGAAAAATGCGTGCACACAGCGGAGTTACTAGAGGTAAAACTGATTTTTGATCGAATATCGATACAATTGGTATTCTTGTTTGAATTTTGTGAGTCAAATCCATGTATTTTTGAATTTATTTCTTTCTAATAAATTCTTTTTATTCTAGATTTTTCTTCTGTATCAACCTCGATTTCGTTTGGAACATCTTCCCGAGCAGTTTGATTGGTACATTCCATTTTTATCAATTTTATGGATTGTTGATTGACTCATTTTCGTCTTTCTTGGTTGTTTACAGGGGCGTTACACAAATATGACCCTTATTAACTAATTTGTTGATTTATCCGTTGAAAATATACACATTAAATGCATGAAACAATTACATAATTTTTGATATGCTTACATTTTTACAGAGAATGTTATTTGTAGAGTAAATTGGTTTACAAATTCTTAAATTTTTCTAGGTTATCATGATTAATACATTTTTACAAATTTTGAGCTAATTAAGTTTTTTGTTTCATTTCTGATGTGACAATCATCAGTTTATTTAGATTTAGCAACATTTGTCATGTTTCATTCATCCTGAGAGACTCAAATAAATTTAGAAAATTGAAATTTTGAAAAATAAAAATTTCTCGTAGAGCAAATTTTTAAAGTGTCTTTCGACTTAGAATTTTGTGCTTGTTTCGAATATATGATTCATTTTGGCATCGGGAGCCTTTCTTATTCATTTTAACACACAGCATAATCCATTTCAAATTGCATCAAAAGATAAATTTAATTTTAGATTGAAGATTCAATTTCAAAAATTTTTGTGTTCAAATGTTATAAAATTTTCTTTTTTAAGTACCTCTCTGATTTTTGATATTTGTGACTGATTGATTTTGATTTCATTTGCCTAAATGTATTTTTCAAGATTGTATGCGTTAATCTCCTCCATTTCAAGTTTTACTTGTCTTTTTGTTTGTGCGAATGGCTTTTCACTCTTGTGATATCCTTCAATGACTTATTTAAATTTTTAAATTGTTCTCAAACTTGAGATTATATTATTTATAATGTGCTTCTTGTAGCTAATTAAATTAAATAAAACGTAATTGTTATTAAATAAATGAAATGTTGTAAATTAAATGTTTGAATTTTATAATGATAAATTTTTATCTCAAATGTTTTTGAAATTATTTCAAATGTCACCTTTCAAATTTACAAATGACTATTTGTTAATTAATTTCTATTAAACTTTTCAAATTTTTATTAATGATTTCTATTTAACACTTGAATTTTTGATTGTTTTCTGAATTTTTAAATTGTGACCTTTTCCTAAGCGTTCTTTATTTTGTGCCTATTTAATTATAATTTTGGATTAATTGCTCCTTACTGTGACTAATATTATTGGATTATTTTCCTTTCAAATGTGTGCCTTTAACTTTTAACTTCATGTTTTGTGAACTTGTTTTGTCTAAATTTTTGATTATTATTTTCTTTCGGTTGACTCTTTAACAATAAAATTTTTAAATTTTTGCTTTTCCCCCATTTCTAATCAATTTTAATTACTTTAATCAAGGTGCCTAATTTTTCATACTATTTCATGGACAACAGTTGATTATTTTCCCACTAAATTTTTCAAATCAATTCATTCAATCTTTACAAATTCATTCAAATTCAATATTTGCAAATATTCATTGTCGTAATCAACTTCCATCTTTTCAAATCAAATTCTATCCATTTTCAAGTTCCTTTGCATTAAATTTTCCATTTCAGAGCAGCACCTTTGACTCTGTTGTCTTCCAATTATGTTTTGTCTTTTCTTTATTAATTAATCTTCTTTTATTTTTAAGTTTCTTCAATATAAATTTTCCAATTTTCACACGCTTCTTGTGTTTTTCCAGACAATTAAATTTTTCATAATAATCTTCAGATTTCATTGTTTTCAAGTGTTAATAATTTTTATATAATAATAATTTTCAAATGTTTCTTTGAGTTTTCATTTTTTCCTTCTCTTACCAGGTTCAATTGCTTTTTCGTCGAATTTTAAAAGTTTCCATCATTTAATATTGATTAATTGAACTGATTTTATGGTTTGAAGCGAATATGCTTATAGAAGGACATTTTCATCATCCAATCCATGATTTTTATGTTGCTTACTCCTCCATTATTAAATTTTTCTATCCATCTGATAATTTTATTTTCTTTATGAATTTTTGGTTTTTTAAATGTTTTGTTTTTAAGTCGAGTTTTTTTCTCGCGTAATTGTTTTAATTTGATTGTTTTGAACCGTAACTTTATTAATTTCCCGAGTCTCATCAATGTTTTTGATTTGCACTTTTTAAATATTTGGTTATGCAATAAAAGTTTATGCACTTTGAAATTTTTATATTTAATAAGAGTCTGTTTCTTTTCATTTGTAACTGTTTTTGGCACCTTTACACTTTTAAATGTTTTTCTTTTCACTTTGTGAATTTGTTTATGAATTTTGAAGTTTTTGTGTTTTCTTTTGTTTCGTTTTTTATTAACACCACGAACTTTAAATTTTCTTGGAGTTTTGCATTTTTGTTTTGATTTGACCCTCTTGGTCTTGAAATTTTTCCTTCTGAAGCTCTTCCTGGTATGGACATTGAATTTGTGCTGAACTTCTTCCATTTCCTCGATTTGTGTTGGAATTGGGATTTCAACTTTTGGATCCATTTTTGTATCAGTTGAGGAGATTTCATTTCTTAAGGAGTCCATCTGATTATGTAGTTTTTTGAATCCATTATCTATTGTGTTGTTTAATTTTTCAAATTGATCGCTTGATTCTTTTGCTTGGGTTTTCATAAATTCCATTAGTTTTTGTATGTCGGAGTGGCTTATTCGTTGGACGTTTTGCTGTGCGTTCGACATGATTAATTTTTGTTGTTAAAAGAATTTTGCAAATAAAAATCAAAGAAATTGTAAATGAAAATGTTTAAACACAAAACCTGTCAATAAAGAATTAATTATTATAATAATCAAAATGTTGTTTTATTTTCACAAACAAAAATAATTTTTAAGATTTTTACCCTTAAATTTTTATCAAAACTACCCCTATCGTGATTTCAATGCCCCACGTTGCCAGGCTGCCAAAAGATGCTATCTTTTTGGTGCTGCAACGTTTTTAAATTTTTACTCAACGCACCCCTAATCGTGTTTTTCGAAGCACCACGTTGGCCGACAAAAGATGCTATCTTTTTGGTGCGACAACGTTTTAAATTTTTACTCAACGCACCCCTATTTTTGCCTGTACACCCTCTAATTTTGCCCTTTTTCGAGCCCCACGTTTCGCGACAAAAGATGCTATGTCCTCCTCCTAATAAAATGTTAGGCACAGGAAGGTACACACATTATTGCCCCTTCTTACTAAGCTCGCGGGTTGAGTCGTTCAGGGAGTGGGTCCCTTGTGGTTCGAAATTAATTTTTAGAGGCGATGTAAAAGATGTTAATTGGCTCTCTCGGGATGTTTAACTTTGCTTTCCTTTTTTGAATAAAAAAGAAATAAAAAACTTTCATCAACTCCCATACAAATTTTATTATAGTAAAAAAAAAAGAAATTAATACAAATAATTGTTCGAAACAAAGAGGTTTCCTCTCTTCGTCCCAAGTTGCTTGATTTTTAAGCCAATCAAGACTTTCGCTTTACATTAGCGGGCTTAAATGTTTATAAATTTAAATTTGTTGCTTATTTTAAAGCTTAAAATATTTTTGACGAAAATTGTAAAACTTTTGATTATATTTAACTTATCACTTAGGGTATCAAAGAATACACTCTGTTAGAAGTCTTTTCCCCAAATCCTATTATTAACACGCTGAAGGCAAAATTTTAACAAATTATAGAAATCATAAATTCACTGTACCTGGCTCCTGAATATATCGCAGTTTTTATTTTTTTAAAAAGGATATCATTTATTCGCTGTTTGTGTGTGCGCCCTGCTTTAATCTTTACTTGCAACGATTCAACTTTTCTCCACCTGTCATCACTTTGCTGGATGTCATTTGAAGCGGTACTTTACTTCGACTAGTGCTGAAATTTGTGCTCGTATCTGCATCCTTCCCATTGAGAATCTCCAAAAATATTGAGGTAAGTTGTTCCATTAATTTGCAATGATTTTCTTGTTATCCAGAAAATTTTTTATATGTAAATTACAACATCTTCATTGCATTTGTTTATGTCCTTGACATCTATTTTTAGAATCGACGTTGGACAAACGAAACTTTCTAACCTCTCCGAAGTCAAATGAATTTGATTAACCTCCAAATTCGGGTAAATAATATTTTTCGGAGAGCATCGAAAAATGCGTGCACACAGCGGAGTTACTAGAGGTAAAACTGATTTTTGATCGAATATCGATACAATTGGTATTCTTGTTTGAATTTTGTGAGTCAAATCCATGTATTTTTGAATTTATTTCTTTCTAATAAATTCTTTTTATTCTAGATTTTTCTTCTGTATCAACCTCGATTTCGTTTGGAACATCTTCCCGAGCAGTTTGATTGGTACATTCCATTTTTATCAATTTTATGGATTGTTGATTGACTCATTTTCGTCTTTCTTGGTTGTTTACAGGGGCGTTACACAAATATGACCCTTATTAACTAATTTGTTGATTTATCCGTTGAAAATATACACATTAAATGCATGAAACAATTACATAATTTTTGATATGCTTACATTTTTACAGAGAATGTTATTTGTAGAGTAAATTGGTTTACAAATTCTTAAATTTTTCTAGGTTATCATGATTAATACATTTTTACAAATTTTGAGCTAATTAAGTTTTTTGTTTCATTTCTGATGTGACAATCATCAGTTTATTTAGATTTAGCAACATTTGTCATGTTTCATTCATCCTGAGAGACTCAAATAAATTTAGAAAATTGAAATTTTGAAAAATAAAAATTTCTCGTAGAGCAAATTTTTAAAGTGTCTTTCGACTTAGAATTTTGTGCTTGTTTCGAATATATGATTCATTTTGGCATCGGGAGCCTTTCTTATTCATTTTAACACACAGCATAATCCATTTCAAATTGCATCAAAAGATAAATTTAATTTTAGATTGAAGATTCAATTTCAAAAATTTTTGTGTTCAAATGTTATAAAATTTTCTTTTTTAAGTACCTCTCTGATTTTTGATATTTGTGACTGATTGATTTTGATTTCATTTGCCTAAATGTATTTTTCAAGATTGTATGCGTTAATCTCCTCCATTTCAAGTTTTACTTGTCTTTTTGTTTGTGCGAATGGCTTTTCACTCTTGTGATATCCTTCAATGACTTATTTAAATTTTTAAATTGTTCTCAAACTTGAGATTATATTATTTATAATGTGCTTCTTGTAGCTAATTAAATTAAATAAAACGTAATTGTTATTAAATAAATGAAATGTTGTAAATTAAATGTTTGAATTTTATAATGATAAATTTTTATCTCAAATGTTTTTGAAATTATTTCAAATGTCACCTTTCAAATTTACAAATGACTATTTGTTAATTAATTTCTATTAAACTTTTCAAATTTTTATTAATGATTTCTATTTAACACTTGAATTTTTGATTGTTTTCTGAATTTTTAAATTGTGACCTTTTCCTAAGCGTTCTTTATTTTGTGCCTATTTAATTATAATTTTGGATTAATTGCTCCTTACTGTGACTAATATTATTGGATTATTTTCCTTTCAAATGTGTGCCTTTAACTTTTAACTTCATGTTTTGTGAACTTGTTTTGTCTAAATTTTTGATTATTATTTTCTTTCGGTTGACTCTTTAACAATAAAATTTTTAAATTTTTGCTTTTCCCCCATTTCTAATCAATTTTAATTACTTTAATCAAGGTGCCTAATTTTTCATACTATTTCATGGACAACAGTTGATTATTTTCCCACTAAATTTTTCAAATCAATTCATTCAATCTTTACAAATTCATTCAAATTCAATATTTGCAAATATTCATTGTCGTAATCAACTTCCATCTTTTCAAATCAAATTCTATCCATTTTCAAGTTCCTTTGCATTAAATTTTCCATTTCAGAGCAGCACCTTTGACTCTGTTGTCTTCCAATTATGTTTTGTCTTTTCTTTATTAATTAATCTTCTTTTATTTTTAAGTTTCTTCAATATAAATTTTCCAATTTTCACACGCTTCTTGTGTTTTTCCAGACAATTAAATTTTTCATAATAATCTTCAGATTTCATTGTTTTCAAGTGTTAATAATTTTTATATAATAATAATTTTCAAATGTTTCTTTGAGTTTTCATTTTTTCCTTCTCTTACCAGGTTCAATTGCTTTTTCGTCGAATTTTAAAAGTTTCCATCATTTAATATTGATTAATTGAACTGATTTTATGGTTTGAAGCGAATATGCTTATAGAAGGACATTTTCATCATCCAATCCATGATTTTTATGTTGCTTACTCCTCCATTATTAAATTTTTCTATCCATCTGATAATTTTATTTTCTTTATGAATTTTTGGTTTTTTAAATGTTTTGTTTTTAAGTCGAGTTTTTTTCTCGCGTAATTGTTTTAATTTGATCGTTTTGAACCGTAACTTTATTAATTTCCCGAGTCTCATCAATGTTTTTGATTTGCACTTTTTAAATATTTGGTTATGCAATAAAAGTTTATGCACTTTGAAATTTTTATATTTAATAAGAGTCTGTTTCTTTTCATTTGTAACTGTTTTTGGCACCTTTACACTTTTAAATGTTTTTCTTTTCACTTTGTGAATTTGTTTATGAATTTTGAAGTTTTTGTGTTTTCTTTTGTTTCGTTTTTTATTAACACCACGAACTTTAAATTTTCTTGGAGTTTTGCATTTTTGTTTTGATTTGACCCTCTTGGTCTTGAAATTTTTCCTTCTGAAGCTCTTCCTGGTATGGACATTGAATTTGTGCTGAACTTCTTCCATTTCCTCGATTTGTGTTGGAATTGGGATTTCAACTTTTGGATCCATTTTTGTATCAGTTGAGGAGATTTCATTTCTTAAGGAGTCCATCTGATTATGTAGTTTTTTGAATCCATTATCTATTGTGTTGTTTAATTTTTCAAATTGATCGCTTGATTCTTTTGCTTGGGTTTTCATAAATTCCATTAGTTTTTGTATGTCGGAGTGGCTTATTCGTTGGACGTTTTGCTGTGCGTTCGACATGATTAATTTTTGTTGTTAAAAGAATTTTGCAAATAAAAATCAAAGAAATTGTAAATGAAAATGTTTAAACACAAAACCTGTCAATAAAGAATTAATTATTATAATAATCAAAATGTTGTTTTATTTTCACAAACAAAAATAATTTTTAAGATTTTTACCCTTAAATTTTTATCAAAACTACCCCTATCGTGATTTCAATGCCCCACGTTGCCAGGCTGCCAAAAGATGCTATCTTTTTGGTGCTGCAACGTTTTTAAATTTTTACTCAACGCACCCCTAATCGTGTTTTTCGAAGCACCACGTTGGCCGACAAAAGATGCTATCTTTTTGGTGCGACAACGTTTTAAATTTTTACTCAACGCACCCCTATTTTTGCCTGTACACCCTCTAATTTTGCCCTTTTTCGAGCCCCACGTTTCGCGACAAAAGATGCTATGTCCTCCTCCTAATAAAATGTTAGGCACAGGAAGGTACACACATTATTGCCCCTTCTTACTAAGCTCGCGGGTTGAGTCGTTCAGGGAGTGGGTCCCTTGTGGTTCGAAATTAATTTTTAGAGGCGATGTAAAAGATGTTAATTGGCTCTCTCGGGATGTTTAACTTTGCTTTCCTTTTTTGAATAAAAAAGAAATAAAAAACTTTCATCAACTCCCATACAAATTTTATTATAGTAAAAAAAAAAGAAATTAATACAAATAATTGTTCGAAACAAAGAGGTTTCCTCTCTTCGTCCCAAGTTGCTTGATTTTTAAGCCAATCAAGACTTTCGCTTTACATTAGCGGGCTTAAATGTTTATAAATTTAAATTTGTTGCTTATTTTAAAGCTTAAAATATTTTTGACGAAAATTGTAAAACTTTTGATTATATTTAACTTATCACTTAGGGTATCAAAGAATACACTCTGTTAGAAGTCTTTTCCCCAAATCCTATTATTAACACGCTGAAGGCAAAATTTTAACAAATTATAGAAATCATAAATTCACTGTACCTGGCTCCTGAATATATCGCAGTTTTTATTTTTTTAAAAAGGATATCATTTATTCGCTGTTTGTGTGTGCGCCCTGCTTTAATCTTTACTTGCAACGATTCAACTTTTCTCCACCTGTCATCACTTTGCTGGATGTCATTTGAAGCGGTACTTTACTTCGACTAGTGCTGAAATTTGTGCTCGTATCTGCATCCTTCCCATTGAGAATCTCCAAAAATATTGAGGTAAGTTGTTCCATTAATTTGCAATGATTTTCTTGTTATCCAGAAAATTTTTTATATGTAAATTACAACATCTTCATTGCATTTGTTTATGTCCTTGACATCTATTTTTAGAATCGACGTTGGACAAACGAAACTTTCTAACCTCTCCGAAGTCAAATGAATTTGATTAACCTCCAAATTCGGGTAAATAATATTTTTCGGAGAGCATCGAAAAATGCGTGCACACAGCGGAGTTACTAGAGGTAAAACTGATTTTTGATCGAATATCGATACAATTGGTATTCTTGTTTGAATTTTGTGAGTCAAATCCATGTATTTTTGAATTTATTTCTTTCTAATAAATTCTTTTTATTCTAGATTTTTCTTCTGTATCAACCTCGATTTCGTTTGGAACATCTTCCCGAGCAGTTTGATTGGTACATTCCATTTTTATCAATTTTATGGATTGTTGATTGACTCATTTTCGTCTTTCTTGGTTGTTTACAGGGGCGTTACACAAATATGACCCTTATTAACTAATTTGTTGATTTATCCGTTGAAAATATACACATTAAATGCATGAAACAATTACATAATTTTTGATATGCTTACATTTTTACAGAGAATGTTATTTGTAGAGTAAATTGGTTTACAAATTCTTAAATTTTTCTAGGTTATCATGATTAATACATTTTTACAAATTTTGAGCTAATTAAGTTTTTTGTTTCATTTCTGATGTGACAATCATCAGTTTATTTAGATTTAGCAACATTTGTCATGTTTCATTCATCCTGAGAGACTCAAATAAATTTAGAAAATTGAAATTTTGAAAAATAAAAATTTCTCGTAGAGCAAATTTTTAAAGTGTCTTTCGACTTAGAATTTTGTGCTTGTTTCGAATATATGATTCATTTTGGCATCGGGAGCCTTTCTTATTCATTTTAACACACAGCATTACGTTGTATTAAAGTGTTTTCCAATCGAAATCATAAAAGATTCTGAATATTTCTACAAAAAACGAATTTCAACTACACGTGGTTTGTACGACGCACCAAGAAAAGTAATCCGTCCATATCAAGATAAGAAATAACCATCGGCGTGTCGAAGGTTAACAATCTCATGGTCAAACATCTGCATAATAAAAACCCTAGAGCTCTTAAAGGTAAATCCCCATTAAACTTTATTTTCGTAATAAAATTAAGTGAAAATTTCGGACAACATAAACGCGTGCTTTTCTTCGTTAATGTTAAGAATTTTTATTAATAGGATTAATATTAAGAACTTTTTATTTAATAAACCATTTATTTACGTTATTGTGTGTAATAAAAATATAATTGTCTTTGCAACGGAAGATATTTTTTTGATCTGTTCCGAGAGTCCAAATTTTGATTATAGTATTACAGTTATTGGTCCCGGAACGAACCCAGACTGAGAGAGGTAAGTCCATGCACTCCGAGACATTAAAGCCGAGGTATTATCATTATTATTACATTATTTGTCTCTGGTGTAAAAGTTTAATATTTCTATCGACGGGGTACATTTTATGTGCACCCGAACATTGCAAACATTTATTATAACGAGAAACCCTATTAGCAACGACCGTTCAGAGCAATATACTAATTGTAAAATATAGCGAATTATTATAATTATCATCTACTCTTTCAAATAATTAATCGGATTTTAATAACTCGCTTATGTTGAACATCTTTAATATTATTCTTCTCTTTGTTATTCATATAAATGAAATTCGTTTCCCCCTTTCCAAGGCAACATAAAATCTTTTCATTCAATAGAATCACTTTCCACCCTCCACCACTAGCACCCCCCCCCCCAAATTTTACAGTAACATTTAAACAATTTTTTTTAAATTTTATTAGGCAGTGGGCCAGAAATATCCCCGAGTATATAAAATATAACAAATAAAATATTTATTTATTTCAATTTAGAATTTATTAATTATTTGGATGTTACAGCTATGTAACATGTATAGCGAAACAATAGTCATAGCTTATATAGTATTTGCACAATTAATTTTATGTAGTAAGTTTCTTTTCAATAACCACAATTTAGAAAAATTAATATAATTTTAACATTTAAATAGTGACAAAGTAATTATTGCAATTGAACCTCTTCTTTCAATTTCTCCAAATTATAACTTTTTAATCGTGCATACTTTTAAAATAATCAATTTATATACTTTATCATTAGTAGTAGGACGACGGTCATAGCCTGAATGTTTGCGAGATCAACTTCTAATGCAAGGTTCCCAGGTTCGACTCCGGGTACAGTCTAAAAATTTCTTGACCGTCTTTCGTACTTTCGGAGGGCACGTAAAGCCGTCGGTCCTCTAGTGTTAATGACTTACCATCATGATAAAAAAAGCAGAGCGCAGGAAAATCGAAAGACAAGCCTAGCAAGCTGCCTGAGATGTTATTATTATCAAGCTTTTCCATTCCATTCGGAATATTGCCACTCTGCGTTTTCTGCAAAGTCTTCACGATCCATTTATTGAGGTGAATCAATCCTCTTGTTTCTCTTTTACTTTTAACTAATTTATCCACAGCGTATTGATATTCACCGGAGGGCCGCACTAAGAAATTCAGTAAAGTCCGCAATTCAAACTCACAATTTCCGCGCTGTAACTCAACCTGCGATTACACCAAAAAAAAGTTCATAGAAGTAATTGCAAAAACTAGTAAAGAACAGATCCTGGACCTATATTAAGATGGAGACTTTTTCATAAAAGTAGAAGAAAAAGAAGATTATTAATATAGAATTTTATAATTATGCAGGTCAAAATTAAATTTGCGACTTTAAAATTTAGGATAATCTCAAACAGGATTGCACACAAGAATTTATTTATATTTCATTATATAAATTTCTCTTTTTAAAAGTCAACTTTTATAATCGTTGCCTTCGGAGCAATACTATTCAGGAAGCCTTCCTATACCCATTCAATAATATTTACAACTTTTACTAACAATCATGACTTCTGTAGAATATCCGTCGGTCATTTAACTTACTTTAACTGTATAATGGAGGCATGGACTTGCAGGATCAACATCGAAAAGCTGAGGGTAGCGATCTTAACCGAGCTGGGCCAAACAGGGCCAATAGGGGCAGGGGAGCTGTTCTAGGCGCTCAGGTCTCCTGCTCTCCTGCAATATACAGGAGAACCGGTAACCACCGAAAACCGGTACACTGGTGGAACGATGAAATCGCAAAAATAGAAGAAACGTGAATCGCCTCAGAAGATCAGCTAGTAAACTCAGCAGGGGCACCGGAGAGAGAGAGGAAACCGAGAAACCGAAAGTGCTCACTCGCCGATAGCAAGCGCCGCTGATGGATGAAGCTTATCAGTTTACTCCAAGATAACCCCTGGGGACTCGTCTACAAAATCGTACGAGGAAAGCTCAGGGGGCTCAGCAAATCCACCGAACTAAACCCAATCAGAGTTCGGGAGGTAGCGGCGGTCCTTTTTCCTACCCACACGAAGATGGCAGGGCCGCGCAGGCCGCTCCCCGACTAGACGAAATGGTTTACTTTGGCAGAACTAGAGGAGGCGGCAGCAAATATTGGCGGGTGCTAAAAGAAGCTTTGACCTTCACCTTCCTGGAACTTTTCAACAAAGGTCTTGAAACTGCCCAAATTCCCGTCGCGCTTAATTAGCCCTTCATAGGAAGGGCACCAAGCTCCCAGAGGATCTCACCTCGTACAGCCCCATCTGCTTAATAGACCAAGTGGGAAAACTGCTCGAAAGGTTGATCTTAAACCGCCTAAAAATGATATCTCCAGCAGCGGCGATCTCTCCGATAATCAGTATGGATTTTGAAGGGATAGGTCGACAGTCAATACTTTCAAAGACGTATGGTGCTGCGAGTTTCCTGCGCCTATAGAACGGCCTCGTTAGATGCGGCTTCGGTCACGACGCTTCTGCCAAAGAGGCATCGCGATTGAAGAAGAAGAAGAATATGTCAAACGGGGTAATAAAAATCACCTTAAGCCCTCATCGATCGCGTAGTGCATCGGCTTCACCTAGCACTGGCGGAGTGCGAATCACGGATTTTCTTGGAGCGGACGTCCCTGGTCCGTAGTGCCCTGCCTTTGTTGGGGATTTTGATCAGGTGGTGAGGCCGCCTAACGGCTGCGGTCATACATGGCACTGTGGCTCAGTCTGAGGGTGATCAACAAAAACGGATGTAGTGCAACGGGACCGGTAGAGTAGCTTAAGTGCGTGCAAATTTATACTTGCCCCTTCCCTAAAATACACAATACAATAGATAAAATCAAATATGAATTAATAAGCATAAAATAATAGCAGTTTTCAACATATTAATTTTGTAATGTTATAGGTATATAAAATATAATCATAGGGTTAAGAAGTTTAACGGAACACCCACGAAACCGGTGAATTCCACCGAAATTTACACAATCAAGATGGAAGAAATCATGAGATTTATGAAAACAATATAACTACATTTTATTAAAGAGATAACACTAGAAAACAAGGAACACGAGGAAATCCGGAGGGAAATAAAATATAGCAAAAGAAATAATAAGAGAACAATCAGAGAAACAGGTAGACGAGATAATGGAACTGAAAAATCAGCTAACGGAAACCACCAAAGAATAGAACAAAGACATGGAAAGTGGAGGTGAAAGAATAAAAGTACTCGAAAAGAAAATAGAAACAATGGAAAATAGATTCGAGGCGCCAGCTAGAACAAAGAAAAGATACAAAACGAGTTAACTGGATTAAAAGTAAACGAAGAAAACGTAGACAAGAGAACTTTATAAAACAGAGACTCGGGATTGAGGCAAAAATTCTTGAAGCATATAGAATTGGAGATCAGAAATGTGTGATCACGGTAAAGAACTGGAATGGAAAGATGGAGTTAATGAGGAATAAATCTAAGTGGCACTATTAATAGGAGAAAACATATTTATAGATAATGATCCAACATATGAAGAGAGAAAGATACAGTAAAAAATTATAGAAACAGCGGAAACGCCGAAACAGAATGGAAAAAAGGTGAGAGTTGATTACCAAAAACTAATAACTGAAAATGGAGTGATGAGGTGGAATAAAGAGGAGAAAAACCTGCGGGAAAAGGAAAATCATATGACAAACTGGCGTGAAAACTTAGCAATTATTAGGAAGATGAGAGAAAAAAACATGACATGAAACGTTAGAGATACTTTCAAGGAGGAAGCGATGGAACAACTGATCAAAGAAACAGAGACATTCATGAGTGGGAGTAAAGATAGCAAATTAGGAGCTGGGTTTTTGATCAGTGAGAGAATAAGAGATACCGTTATAAAATTTATACCCATATCGGAGAGAAAATATGCATGATGAGGTTAAGATGAAAATATAGAAGGATTACGATATTGAATACGAACAAATACGATTAGTTAAGAAAGCTGTACGGTGAGCCCGATGTGGTGGGGTTGGTGAGAGCACAAAGATTGGGATGGCTGGAGAGCCATGACAAGGATGGGGAAAGAGAGAGTGACATTCAAGGTGTGGAGAATTCATATTGACTGAAAGAACGAAGAGGAAGACTGCTACTTGAATGGAAAGGAGATGTGAACGAAGACATACAATGTCTACAGGTTTCAGATTGGAGAGAAAAATCAATGTGCTATCTCATCCATTACTTCGGGTTCAAGCCATGGCTATGTACATATTATGTGAGAGAAGTATCCATCGAATATGATGACGACCAAACGCCACTTTCATGTACTTCTTTTATATTATCACATTTTCAAATTTAATATTAAGTTTAATGTACAATAAATGTGATTCCTACTTCGGACGTCCAATCCCATATTGAATTCTAATAATTATGTTATAACTTTTCTAAATGCGGTAATAATATGCAATGCTATATTCATTCGGTTCAAAATAAGTATTTTCTACATATATTTTTATGATAGTTTTAAAGTAGTCATGTCGATGTTATTGCAGGAAGCAAGGCATTTAATACTTTTAAAACAATTTTGCTTATTTAAGTTGTAATCTTTTGGTCTAAGCACGGTTTTACAGACGTCAGGTATTCCATGAAAAATATTGAAATGTAATTTCCAAAAACTATTCGAATGTTAATAAAAAAGTTATCTGTGTATGCAAATATAGTTAAATGTTAATTAATAAAATTGAATTTGGAATTCTTCAAAGTGTCCTTTGAGGCAAAATCTCTAGACAAATTTAAATTAGCACAACTTGATTCACTTTTAATACGGCTTTGTTGAAAATGAATCAAATATGTAGAAAATTTACTAGATATATTTAAAAAGAGTTTGAAAATATTTTTTTTTGCTACATACTCGTATTTACGCAATATGAGAAGATGTAAGCAAAAAGAAATTCCTGTCTTTTAGGAATGTTTGTAAATAGATCGTTGTAAATGTTTACACATGCTTAGGGTTCATAGTAGAAACATTTTTGTAATAAAACTTATCACGATTTCATATTCCCTGAAACTTGGCATAAGTAATCGTGAATCATTTGTCACGATCGTGACTACTAAGTTTAGAAGGTTAGGGAGTTTTCTTCGATCTGGATTTTATAGTTACTACTTTCGTCTAAAATAAAGAAAATTAGGGTCCCAATAAACTTACGAGAAATTAACAACAAAACATTCGAAGATGACAAGAAATCTTGTCGAAACTAGTCGATTTAAGTAAATAGTTTTCTTGAATACAAACTCCACTACCCGAGATCCTTCCCTTTATTCGAACGAGATATTCATAATTCATTACTTTCAGATTTTATTACATTGTCCATTAATTAGCCAATTTAACACAAAGATAATATAATTTTAAAATAAATTTTTACAGAAAATGTGTAAAATTACACAAGTGCGTAACGTTACTATAATAAGCGAATAAATTGTCTTGTGTGGTTGTATAATATTACTTACACATCATGTTACACCATATTTTGTATAGGTAAATTTTACTAAGAATATTATATATTAATTTTCACAGGATCTTAAAAGGAAATGCAGGAAAAATGAAAAAACACTTCATTATTTAATTTTGCAGAATTAAAACTGAAAGGAAAAAATTCTAAAAGTTGTAATATACTATTATTTGACTATACTAAAATGTAATGGGGTATCTTGTTTTTTATGAATTGAAATTTGGGGTAAACGTTTTAATGTAAAATCGATACCTATGCGTTTTAAATAAAAGGATAAAAAGTTTTCCCAAAAAGTCGTAAAAATAATTTATTTTGACTGTAGAAAAGTGCAGGTACTTACAAAAACATAGAAGTAAGCAGAAACAATAATCATTAATAATAATTATTTTTGACATCGAAAATCTCTACTTTATGCAGGGAAAACTATAGGAAAATATGTTTTAACAAATTCGGCAGCGATCTAATTTACTGGTGTTTTTAATTATACAACATTTTTAAGTTTTGAAAACATAATTTAAAGATTAATTAATCACATTTTAATTTTAAAATTAGGATGATATAGAACTTGGAAAATAAATCAAGGAAGAATTTTATATTACGTTATAATTCTTTGGACATAAAATTTTATAAAAATTAGATCGTAAAAAAGCTTTTCCTTTGACTTACAAAACAAAATGTGTCATTCTTTATGTAGGCTCATTGTTTGCACCATTTATATCCTAAACTATAAAACATTTGACACGGTCTGGTTAAACTCATAAAAATAAAATAAGGAAATTCAGAACTCGATTTTACAATATAAAACACCAAGAAAGCAAGAGAGAGACACTTCGACTTCTTCATATCGACAAAATTAATGCGGCAGATATTGTCGGTCTAATTTAAACAAATGGAGAAATGTAGAGATATGGAAATATAGCAATGTCTAGATTGTAACTAATGAGATCTACAAACTACTGTGACTATCTACATAGTATACAGGACGTTTAAAGTAACAACTTATAAAAATAAAAAAGGGATAAATGCGAATTGCCCACTAATAAGCAGGATATATGAGTTTTTGCTCGAGTTTAGAACACGGTCACATTCTTGAAAATATTGTAATCAGATTGCAATCAAATTTATTAAGGTTTACATAATTTTTTATATTTAATTTATAATATGTAATTAGTTCAGTCCAGTTGTTCACTTCATCGACAAAACTCAGATTAAGCGAATTTTATATTTATACGTCTATAACACGGAAGATTGTTTTAATAGTTTCAACTTTGTTAACGTGGAAAATTGCCTAACCAAGACGTAGATAATCGGAGTTCTATTGTAAACACAATAATGCATGTACATGGTGTGTACTTGTTCACTTTTTTGATACTTTAAAATTCTTGAAATTATAAAATTTGGAGATCAAACTCACCGATCAATTCCTTGTTGAAAACACTCGTTACGGCTTTTAGCTCAATCGGGCTACACTGCCTCAATAATGCAGACGCGCTCCACGTGCTAAAATATAAAATTCGAAATTGCAATTGATAATTTATTTTACACCAACACCATTTGAACACTAACATGTGTTCCAAAAATGTAAAAATGAAGAAAAACTAAGTGTTCAAATGAAATGCAAATCTAGGAATAAAGAAACCTTAGCAGTTCTTAATCCAACCCTGTTAAATGTAATGAAAACCCGTACATAAAATTTCATTTACAAATGTCAGAAGTTTCATTTAAATAAATCACAAAAATAAAGAAATGTTTGTTTATTTCAATAATTGAGTCGCATTGCAGGTTGCGCCAATGTTTTAAATTTACTTTCGCTATTACTGCACTGACAAACGTGCTATGAAGATGTAGAATAGACTATGGGTATATTTCACTAATTTAATATCTATATAAAAACTCCACAATAGCAATACAAATGTTTGAAAACCCAAACCCATCGTCATCAAAAGAGAAATCCGACAGGGAGATGATAACTCTCCAAAACTATTTACTAATCTATTTGAAGATGCGTTTAAAACATTGGATTGGGAGGGAAGAGGATTAATCATCAATGGAAAGTACAATTGTCACACTTAAAATTTGCAGATGATGTTTGATGATGATGATGAAAAAGAAAGAGGAAGTGTCTCCACTCCCATCTAAATTATTTCAAATATAAATGGCAGTGGTCGAACAAGAAATAATTTGTTAAGGTTGATATGTGACGAGGTGAAAGCCAAAAAATCGTCACCCCCCCCAAAGCGTCTTTTCCGCCGGTCTATAGGGCTAAAGGCTCAATAAAAATCGGTCATGGGACAAAATCAACCGAACACAACCCTAGTACCGCAATTGCAAATATAGTTCTAAGCATTATGAGAAAAAATAAATATCGATCTGTAGTGATTGGAAATGATCATTGAATCCATCATAGCAGGGACAGCGGAATAAAAAATATTCCCAAAGAAAGATGGAGAAAGAACGAAATGATACAAATTAGCTCAAAAGCAACGACTCGTTACCTTATAACCGCATTAAGCGTGAGCTAAGGTCAAGCGAACTCGCTATAAACGACCAACCACGGGAAAGAGGGAATGAGTGTACGACTCACATCGGACCCGTACCAACTCACCCAAAGGCTGAACAGCACGCAACACACATCGCTTGACTGTCACCTATAACAGAAGAGCTCACATAGGACCTCCCCCTCTCAAGGAAAAGACTGGACAGCAAGGTTCGCACCCGCAAACAACTTAAACTGTCAGCCACTCCGAAGGAACCACATAGGACCCCCCCAACAAGGAAAAAGACTACACAGCAAGGTTCGCACCCGCAAACAACTTAAACTGTGAGTCACTATGAAGGGACCACATAGGACCCCCCCGTAATAAGTCGAAGGAACGCGCACGCTCCCCCCAGACTACTCAAGGGCTCTGATGCAGAGCAATCTTCGTCCCTGACATGCAGAACAGAAAAATAAAAATAAAAACTTGGTTTAAAAAAAAACCAACAAAAACGCTGCCATGATAAAAACAAGGGATCATCCTCAGATGAGATGGTATAACTAGCATCCGGATGTTATGATGTCTAGTTATTTAACGGAAAACATGAAACAAAAAAAACAAAAAACGAAACGAAAAAAATTATGATCAAGATGTTATGGACCAAATTAGTGACAACATTACGCCAACCTCCCCCCATAGTAATGTATCATAAAAAAACAGTCATACAAATTAAAATAATCAGTCAAAAACAATTAAAAATATCGAACCCACAGATCCATGCTAAAATGGTTCTTCGCCACTATGATTTTTTATAAATATTGCATAGGACAAGGTGTAAATATCACTAATTAAAAGAAAAAAATCATATAAAAACATTCATGCACCTAACCAGGACAGAAACACACCTCACACGGTACGCAAACCCAATAAAGGCCACCCCCGACTACACTCGGTATGCTCTGCGATGGTTTCTCGCCAGTTCGATATCCAAATAGATTATACTTCGTTACACAGACAACCAGAAATTTAAAATATGAATTACAACTATCTATTTACACTATATATCAGGAGCAAGGGCAATCGCTATATCCGGTAGACAAACCCAAGGATTAATCAAAAAATCTCTAAATGCTTTCTCACCGATGAAAACAACCGAGTCAAACACACGGACCCCGCTCTGCCGAGTGCAAAAAGAAAAGAATGTATAAAAATATCGTGTCAAACCCGTCTCGCTCGAACCCACTAGCAAAATCTCTATCGCACTAAAAAAATTTGCGATATTTGAAATTGACAACACGTTTCGAATAATTCCCGCTCAACGAGCAACCTTCCGCGTTTACACAAAAAACTGAACTTACTAACCAGTCCAGCTAGCTCCACACAGCCAAAAGAGTCGCTGAAACATAAAAGAATTTCACGAACACCACAAATTCTGCCAACTGTCAAATCACCAAACGAGTGAAAAGCCTTACAAGTGCTCGCAACCTAGGTTATATTTTTGCAAGTACTAGACTCAAAAATGATTCCCGTATTATCTACCACGTTAAAGGGCGCCAGTGTTAGAATTTTCTGCTTATCCGCACCCCTAATGAGAGGGTGCCTAACGAAGAGCAAAAGATTCCTCCACGTGAAGAAGGATTCCTCACTTTCAAACGTGGGTACCCTAGATGTATTAAAAGCCAGCTACTTGATGTTCTCGTCGGTATGCGAGGGCCGCAAGTCCAGGTCACGAGCTTATCCTGTAAGGTTGAAATGGTGTCCCCTCTCTCGAGGAAATAAAATACGATACTTGATTTTAATATTTAATATAACGTATAGTAAACAAAACAATGACAGGTGACAGATATACAGTGTCGTGAACAAATATTACCGGCTTCTGAAGGAAGCCAGCCAAGTTTGATAGGCGTGAATCAATCATCTCCCCGAGAACACCTCGTGAACGGATATTATGCAAACTATGTGCGTAGCAAAATGCACTAATCTTACGTTAAACAAAAATTCGTAAATAAATAATTGGCAATCCCACCCAAAAGAATACAAAGTTTTATCTCACCTGGACGTCTGGTGAGTTTACACAAAGTTGGAGACAGCTACTGCAACTTCCAGTCGGACTGCCTACGAATTCGATCCTTGAACTCCTTCACTCGGCCTCCCCAGGGAGTACGACGGCACACCTCTAGGTTGACGATACCTCAGCGACTTTCGAACTGGCGCCGGACCACTTGACTGGACTGGTATCCCAAAAGAGTGTTTCCAGTATACTCCAAATAACTGGATGATAACGTTTCCAATGGTTTCTCGCCGGTGGAAAATTCTAATATTGTTGTTCAGCAACAACAAGAAATCGGACAGGAACAAAGACGAACGGACTTGACAACGGATAATGACTCTTGGAATGATCTATGATTAAAGTTTGTTGAGAGTAAGAGCGGTCGATGACCCTCGAAGTGTCGGTATAAAATACTTTAATCAAAATCCCAGAGAGGGCGTCTGGCGTCGCGCGCGCACCAAGCTGATATCAGCTAGCAACGACAAAATGGCGATCATCGGCCACGAGGAAGATAACGGAAAAAATAGCACCCACTTCTGTAAACACAGTAAACAGGCTTGATCCCACCTTCAACGCACCGGTGAATCTTCAGTACAAAAATTGATATAAAATACTAACGTACACGGCGATTAAACTATGCACTTTCAGCACACGCGACTACGACGACACTCTCACATCGGCTTCCAAACCAAAAGTGACTTCTCAGCGCCATGTCCTGCGGCAAGAATTCGAACTCCCCAAAAAGAAAGAGGAAGTGTCTCCACTCCCATCTAAATTATTTCAAATATAAATGGCAGTGGTCGAACAAGATATAATTTGTTAAGGTTGATATGTGACGAGGTGAAAGCCAAAAAATCGTCACATGTTATACTAATATCGAATAATATGGAAGAGCTGAAAACCGTGATTGAAGAGCTTCATAAAGTCACACTGAAGGTGGGCCTAAAAATAAATATAAATAAAACCAAGATCATATCAAACCGCAATGACTCTACACCGATACAGATATCGAACGAAATAATGGAGGTGACTGAAAAGGTGGTGACAGAAACTGTTAATAGAAGTAGCTCAAACATCAGAGGTCAATATGAGAATAAAACTCTCATGGGCAGCGTACTGTAAACTGAGAGAAGTTTTTAAATCGTCATATCCGCAACATCTGAAATAAAAAGGGAGTGAGCTTGCAGGATAGAAAGACAAAAGAAGAAAAAGGGAAGAAGATAGGATAA
This sequence comes from Podabrus alpinus, assembly GCA_932274525.1. NCBI lineage: Eukaryota > Metazoa > Arthropoda > Insecta > Coleoptera > Cantharidae > Podabrus > Podabrus alpinus. The sequence goes on along the minus strand of OW026457.1, from coordinate 55,846,890 downwards.
TTGGTGGAGTAGATGGATCCTTGAGTGGAGACCTAGGGCAGGATAAATAAATTATGGAAGATCTTGAACAAGATGGAGAGATGACTTGGAGAAAATAGCGGGCAACCGGTGGATGGGACTGATAGTGGATAGAGAAATATGGCGACAGGTAGGGGAATTGTTTGTCCAAAGAGAGAATGTTTAGTGCTGTCATACGATGATGATGAGTATCCAAATTTGTAAGATTTCCACTGGTTCAACGTCACCTCTAAAATAATTTAATACGTCTCGTGGTAAATTCCAAGTTTTATCCAAAATTTGACAAAGTCTGGCCATCAAATCAATTCATCCAATGGTACCAATATAATCCCAATAAATTCAAAGTTCAAAATCAACCAACTGTTTATAACCAACGCTTGATTGGAATCGTAATTTACAGCCTTCAACAAAAACTAGTGATACATTATCTGTCCTCCCTATCTCTAATGAGAAGATAGCTCGGATCAGATATGTCCACGCAGAAAATAAATTTCCACTTATTTTGCATGAAGCCCTGATGTTCGTCTAAACCAGCTCGTTGTAGCGGCGGCGAAGGCCGTGGATCATCCCAAATGAATGCCCCGAAGAAGATCAAAGAACAGCTTTGCTAACAAAACAAAAATAGAGTAGCAACTAGATGGTCGTTGCTAGAAGGCGATTATGTTTAGCGATGTCTGATGGTAATTGTATTAGCCGACCAGGACCAGTACATAAGTAAAGACATTACCACCAAGAACCTCTTCCCGAATTAATCAATAGAACGTTCGAGTGGTCATAAAAATCCCACAAACGGTGGACCCACTACGAGTTATATTCCCATAAAAATTAATTATGTAAGCTTAGGAATTTTCCTAACTGACGCAATAGGAAATGGTAATGCTAATTAATTATTTCACTGTTGATTTAGCAAAAGGAAATTTCCATTAAAATATTCTACTATTGAAAATTTTCGCTTAATAAACTATTTGAACTTTATAAAAACGGATGTCGCTAAATAAAAAGTCAGTATTGTATAAGTTTTTAGTTAAGGTATAATCTATGTCCATTTTATGATAGCAAATTAAAATATTTTACTGTGAAAATTAATAATCATCGAATAAAAAAATAAATCAAGAAAATTTAAGTGTTTTTTATAAATTAGTGTATAAGTAACCATCATTACTCTACGAACTTCCAAACAACCAACCAAGCGTAAGCCCCCGATGAAACTCCACACCCTGTACTTTGGTCGTGCATCGCTACCTTCTATCAAAAAAACACTTAAATAAAAATAAACACAAAAAAATATCAAGCATAAAATTTCAAATACAAGATTTGAAACCATGTCGACCACTTTGGAATCTCTTTGCCTATGCAATAAGCCAGCACTGCACGATGTTACCTAGATAATTATACGTAGTTTAAATTTATCAAAGAAAACATAATAATTCACAATTAATAATTCAGCAAACAGAAAATTTAAACATTCATATCTATATCCACGCGTGCGGACGTAAAAGATAAGATTGCCCTTTATCACCTCGATTCAGAGACACAAAACCTGCTAACTAATCGTAATCTTGGCAAAACTTTCCAATCAAAAATATTAAGGCAAAAGAAAAACTCAAAATGTTAAAACACAAAAAACATTAATTAGCCAAGGGCGATTTCAAACGGTAGCGAACTCCAGGTGTTCGGAGCAAAAATTGTCCAAGTCGACTAATGTATCCCTCTGTGAAATAATTAGCAACAAAGTTGTGACTTATCCGCCTGAACAGATACCAATCCTTCAAAGCAAGCATGGGCAGTGGGAATCGACAAAAATCGTCCGATATGGGGAAGAATCCGCCATCCCCCATCAACGAAGATATTTCAAACCCCTACTGAGTTTGGGCAACAAACAATGTTCCAAACAATATCTCCGTTCCATATCCCGTTAAATTGGGAACCCAAATCCCACGATCACTTCACAGCAGATACAAACGTCGACCTTTTCGCTTGAAAATTCACACCAGACCTCTGGCTCGTTCACGAGCGGAACCAAGACTTCCTGCTCGTTCAAAAGCTGACACAAGACTGACCCTCTCGCGCAGTTCTATTGCGCGGATATTATGCGCTCCAAGACATTGTATATATACAAGGTGGAACCTAAGTGGCGGATTCCAAAATCCGTCACACTAGTCCACGTCACAAGTTCAACCTCAGATTCCAATTTGGACCGACTCTTACAATACCAGCATGCGCTTTCTCGCTAATTCAAAAATTTCATATGTACATCTTGTAGTGAATGCTTGACATCAACTGACTCTAATCAGCTATCGCACATTTTCTTTGTACCTCAAAGTTAATTAACGCACCACTATTTTGCAGGTAAGCCATTCATCTCTCAAATCGAACTTTATTTTAGCATTTAAAAAATTTAATAATCACTTTCACGGTTTTATTCACTTTCATAACTAACATAAGAATTATGGTGGTTAATTCAAAAAATATTAACTGCAAGTCCCCGTCTATATCAGGCGAAAGATATTTGATATTATTGACCGCACTGGGTGTCGCGTATGTTAACGTGGACTAATATTGTGTCTACTCGATCGAAATTGCTCAAAGGACGCAAATTTGGCTTAAAATTAATTTGCGCTAGCGTATGGCTGGAATTTCCACGCATGATAACGCTACTCGGATTTTGAATAAATAAAAAATCGTAGGAGGAAAATGACATTTTGACAGGCTCTGCGATTTTTATTTTCCCATTTACGTAGTAAAGGAAAGTAATGTTATCGAGTTAAAATATTATTTGAGTTAGCATTTTCCCCTGGTCTACAGCTCATAAGGTGTATCTATAGCTACAGCTCTTAATATCCAAAACTTGATATTTTTCTCTTAAATTATTGTTCTTCTTTTTCTTTAACATATTTGAGATCCGTTGATCTGCTCAAATTCGTTCTGTGAGCATACTTTTATATCTTAAGTAGCTTGATAAGCTGGGCCTCGATATGGCTGTTACCCTGTTTTTTATTGTTATGAAGGAAAATCATTAACACAGGGGGACTGACGGCTTAACGCGCTCTTCGAGGCACGGAGGCAGTCAAGAAATTTCTACGTTTAGACCCGGAGTCGAACCGGGAAACCCTACGTTAGCAGTTGACCGCCGTCAATTATTGTATTATTATTGTTACATTATTACACTGACTGACTCTTGCCTTTAATCGCCTTCCGGAAGACGTCGTCCTACAACTTCGTACGCCGCCTGTAGGGATGTTGCATCCCCGCTATAGGCAAACGATAGTTTTCGACAGGGTAGGCGACTCCAAGGAAGTCGATCGAATTTGTGACGGGGTGGATGTGGCTATTTTTACTGATGGCAGCAAGCTGGAAGGCGGGGAGGTCGGCGCTGCAATCGTTATATACTACGAGTCTCGGCTTGAAACACACAAGTATCGCTTACACGATACTTGTAGTGTTTATCAGGCCGAGCTATATGCGATTGACGCTGCCCTGAATTGGATCTCCCCCAGGAGAGTGCACTCAGCGTGTATCCTCTCCGACAGCCTATCTTCGCTTGTTTCCATCAGCGACAGAAGCTGTACTTCACCCCTGGTCACTTCCATCCATCGTTCTCTTCTCCGTCTGAGGAACGAGTTGACCATCAAGTTCGTGTGGGTAAAGGCTCATTGTGGTATAGGAGGGAACGAGGTTGCAGATTTATGTGCCAAAGATGCGGCCGTGTCGCACAGTCGCCTGGCATACACCCAGTTCCCTCTGAGTTACGCAAGAAGGGTGATTCGCCTTGAACTGGCAAGTACTTGGAATTCTGAGTACATTAATGCCGTTCAAAGTTCAACCACCCGGCAGTACTTACCTACACTGCAAGATGTTCGACTGTTCCGAGGTGCCTTCGACACCTCTTTTGAATTGACGCAGATATTGACGGGACACTCGTATTCGCGCGAGTATCTATTTAGATTTAAGATCTGCCCTACTGATGTGTGTCCTTGCGATTCAAGGAGTAGACAAACTCTACAACATTTGTTGTCCGATTGCCCACGCTATGTATCTTCCCGTTTTAACCATCTTACTCTCTGTAATTTCTACTCAGTTTCCCCACTCGACCTCCTTCAAATTCTTAAACATCCTTCCTTAGTTATCTCTTTCACCACCTTCATAAAGCATATAATTTCGAACACTTAAAGATTTTAATACTCCACCCTGAGCTTGAGCTCATACCAACATCGAATATTGAAGGGCCATTGTATGCTCAAACCCGGTTTTGTTTTTCTTATATTTCATTCTCTCGTTCTGGCCATGGCTCACACATTGACGAATCTCTACAAATCTCTACAAAAACACCAACACTAAACATATACAGGGCAGGGACAGTCAATCTCTTGCCTTAATATGTGTTTGTGTAATTATTTGTTCTCATTACCATGTTTTATCAATTTTTAGTTTTAATAGTTCTACCAAATAAGTGTTACCATTTTTCCCTAGTTATAAGTTTGCGTTTGTATTACATTGATTACATGTTAATTAATTAGTTTTAAGTTTAGGTCTGTATCCAATAGCAGAGTATACTCCCCCGTTGGGTGGTTTAACCCAATGGGGAAACAGGAAAAAAAAAACAGGACTGACTCTTGTTAATTTGATGTTTGACAATTTGGCAACTCTTACGTTTGTCCTCTATTATCGACCGATGATGAGCATATTGTAAATTCTCGAAACGTGTCTCGAAATTTAATTAAAAGGACATTGGAGAAAAAGACGAATTTTTATTTACAATTTGTTACATTATTATACGTTAAATTAAATTACTATTAAAATGCAAGAAATAAAATAAGCGCTCTTAAAAGAATACGAGTTGCATTGATTTAACAACCGAAAACATAAAAAGAAAATAAATTTGGTAATATTTTTGATCTGTCAGTTATTTTTATTAAATATAGCGTAATTCATTATTTTAAGTAATACTTCGATATAATTTTAAGAAATGTATTGTAATAATCAGATACAGTTAATAAAATGAAATTTTTATTTTAATTCAATATGATGGAATATAAAAATATATTTGGATTTCTGGGCCATCTGCTATGCATTCCTAGGCCCTTTGAACGATCTGAACCAAATTTAGGATAGTTATTTTGTAGAACCCTGCAGTGTAAAAAATAAAGCAAACCCTTGTAACTTTTATTTTGTATTAATAGTGTATTTATTTTAAGAAATTTATGGCATAAACCAATGCAATTGATACAAATTGAAGTTGAATCTAGTAAATGGGAAAGTAATGTGCTGTCATATCAGATTTTCTGTTCATGTTATCGAGCTTGTACTGTAATTACATCGAAAATTGAAAATGAAAAACGGTTACCCCGTATATTAATTTCAGTATATCACATAAGACATACAGGAATGAATTACCAATATAGAAAGTCAAAATAGTGCAGAGTAACGGACGTGATATGGCGTATGTGTAGGTTAAAGTGGAATTGAGCGGGTTACATCGTCAGAATAAAAGACAATAGATGGATTCGGCATATAATGGAATAGTGACCTCGATGCTGAAGAAGTATTGGATGACCACAGACGAGGAGAACGGACGCAGACGACTTGAAAAGATTAGTCTTTTCAAGTCACTTTATCTAATCTAATCTAATCACTTTAAATTAAATACACTTTTACTTAATTCTTTAATTTATTTTTATTTCAAATCAAAATTATTTTTCAAAAATTACAAATTTATAAGCACCAACTCTCACTCGATGCGACCCACGTCTATCCAGTTTGTCGCACTTGCGTAAGTTCTCTTCCATTCCAATGCAACCTTTTTAACTTCTTTTCAACATTAAAAATATAAATTTCAAAAATCTTATTTATTTTATGCAAAATAGAAAAATCAAAAAATATCATGGCATACTATAACTTCTATTCTAATCATCATAAACTTTGAACAGCTTCTTTAATACACATTTCGAATCTGTCATAGTATGTAATAATATTTCGACATGTAGATTGGGATAAACCAGCCAAGACCGAATTAGAGGTCTGCAATTTTACTTGCTGATTAAACGTTGTAGTAAAATCGATAGTATTGTAATTTCAATCATAGCACAAATAAATTTGGAGGGTCAACCATATAATTTGTTGCCCAAATCTATATGCACTACCAAATTACCTGTAGGCATATAATTTTCCTTTTAAATGTTAACTTAAATTTAACGCAACCCAAGTGAAAATGTTATTTTATATAATTGCAAAAAATTCTTTAAGTTTAATGAAATGGTAATAAGTAAGAAATAAATAGAATGTTCTGTAAAAACAATTAATTAGTGAAAAGTACTGTTAAAATGAAAATGAAATTGTGACAATGACATAAATAATTAACGGAATCTTGTGTTTCTTATGTTTAAGTATCTGGATGGTTTCTGGGATTCATTAGTTTCTGAGATTTGAAGATTTATTAATTAATCAAAAAATGTTTTATACTTGAATACTAAACCAAAATTTTTAGGTTGAAATAATTTTAATTATTTCATATAAAATTAATTAATCTGAGCAATAAAAAAGATTTGTTTTTTATAAAAAAGTCTGTAGGAAATTTTTTGTTTTGAAAATGTGAATGTGACTGAAACGTTCGTTATAATGTAATCAAGTTATAAAGTTTTTAAACTTCCATAACAAGTTCAATGAGAAATTTTAAATGTGTATGTTTTACAATATATACGTTAGGTATTGAAGAGGGAACACTAAGTTGGAAGTTTTAATAAAATTTGATATACCTACTTACTTACTTGTTAAGAAACTTAATTCGTTCTTCCTACGTGTATCGATTAAAATTTACTTTTGTAGCAACTTGGAAATTTTATTATATAACCGATTTGCTAAATTATTTTTAATATTGCCTAGAGAAAAGCGAAAATCAATAAGTAGCAGTTGAAACTGTAAAAAAGTTATTTCTTGTTTTGTTTAACTTTTAATGCAATGATGTTTCTCAAACTGATTATTTTTTTTAACTTTTTGTTGAAATGATCATAATGTACTTTGATAGGAAGTGACAAGTCAAAGGAGGGAGATGTCTCATGATTAATACAGTGTTTCAACAGGACGCTGTGGCGTCTCTTCTGGCGCCAAAGGAATAGACACGTCGTCGCCAATAAGACCAGCTTACACAGCAGCAAACAACTGTTGCAAACTTGAAAACAAAATGTTGGAAATAAAAGAAGAGTGCTTATTTAGGTCAAATAGGTATGTAGGCAGCGATACTCTATTAGGCTTAAAATCAATGTTATTTTTCGGCAAATGGCTGAAGATTGTAATACGTTGCAGGAAAATCCGAAAATATTCTTTTTAATCAGAGATAAAAAAAAGAGGGTAATCCACTAGGACTATTACATCTGACATTTAATGTATCATTCGCATGCATTTTAATTCGGTTCTTCTATTATTATTAGTTAAAATAGTAAAGAAAAATCGTCTATTGCCATTATCTGGAATCAACGTCAAGCTGGAGGTTCCAGTGTACGTCACAAATTCAAGACGGAATGGACAATGGACACAGGCAGAAAAATACAGGAACCTAAATGAACGGTACCAATTCCGGAATATAATATATTTTATACAATTTTCAATTATATTATAATAATTTTTATATTTACGATATACTGATGTGAATTTTCTAAATGCATTTGGGGGGATGCCTCAAATTACGTGAAAATACCATAATCTCAAATTTTCATTTATTTTAAAACGAAAACCTTCAAATTTTTTCAATACCTTATAATATTATGTACGACTTGATTAGCACCATACCCAATAAACATTTTAGCCTGCGAATAGCCTGACAATAGCCTGACAGTGACAACTCGGGCAGGTACCTATCCCTGCGGCAGGCTCATATCGACCCTGACACCGGTACGAAATAGCTAAAGTGGCGCAAAAATTAGCCTGCGTCATACTTGATCGCCGGCAAAAAATAGCCTGCATTAGCTAACCGCAGGCTGAGAATTGTGACTAACCGCAGGCTTGCGGTTAGCTAACCGCAAGCTATTTTTTTGCCGGCGATCAAGTATGATACAGGCTATTTCTTGCGCCACTTATAGCTATTTCGTACCTGTGTCCGGGTGGATATGAGTCTGCCGCAGGCTGAGAATTGTGACTAACCGCAGGCTTACGGTTAGCTAACCGCAAGCTATTTTTTTGTTCATTCATTTGAACAAAATTCAATTGAATTTCGTTTAATGAATTTTTAAATTTATTAATCAATTTTGAAAATCAAAATAAAAAAATTAATTTTTTTGAATTATCCATTTATTTTTTATTTCTTTCAGGTGTTTTCTTTTCTAATTATTTACAACTTTTCTAATTGTTTTATTGACTCCATACACATAATTTTTTATTTTACCCATTTCTCATATTTGTAGAACTTGTTGGTGGTGATTACTCTTCATGATTCGTCTTTACTTTGTTTCTTGGAGTCTGCAATTAAATTTTGAAAATTTGAAATAAAATCTTACCTTGTGCCAGGATCGAACCAGTGACCTTTCCCTTCATTGTCCGTAAGCGTTAACCTCTCTGCCACAGAGCTGTTGTTATTTTAGTTGTGAAATTGCTTTATGACTACAAAAATTTAATTTATAAGAAAAAAGAGGACTAAACGGATTTAATTTTCTAATTACATTTGCGGCGGATTATCAGATAATTGTAATACCAAACAAAAATGAAATTTGTATATAAACGATTTCGACAGTCAGTCAACTTGAATAAATATATATACTGGTATTAAAAAATCCAAATGGTTGTTCATAAAAAATTTGTAGTTTTATATATTTTTTCACTATTACACCTACTTATTATTTGTCACAATTAATTAATTTGAATAATAATTAATTTATTTAAATACTTTTAAACACAAATAAGCATAATTATTTATAATAACATGTAACCAATGAGAAACAATAGTTTTGCTAACGGTGAATTTTTCTTAATTCTGATTGGTTAAAACTGTTTTAAAAGACGGAATTAAAATTCATTGCTATTTAATTATTTATTTTTATAATATATTATATTTTAATGTTAAAGATTTTTCACATTTCAATATTAGTTTTCTTTGCTACAATATTTTTGTTTTCGACATACCACGTGGTTGTTCATAAAAATTTGTATTTTTATTTCTTATTTCACTATTACACCTTCTTATTATTTTTCATAATTAATTAATTTTAATTTTAACAATAATTAATTTAATTTAAATACTTTTAATCACAAATAAGCGTAATATATATTTATAATAACATGTAACCAATGAGTAACAAGCGTTATGTTAACGGTGAAATTTTTCTTAATTCTGATTGGTTAAAACTGTTAAAAATCGGAATTAAAATTCATTGCTATTTAATTATTTATTTTTGTAATATATACTTTAATGTTAAATATTTTTCACATTTCAATATTAATGAAACATCACATTATATATTTTATTATGTACTTATTAAACCTGTAAAAGAAAACATAAAATATTTAAAATACACGTTTCCATTCGCTAGTTAACTCAAGGGCTCTTTAAATACGTTGATAATATCGGGCGTAAGAGATTAAAAACTACCCCCCCCCCCAAATTATAAATATGACCGCTCCTTCTGACTCCAATAATATCTCATATAATAATTATTGTAATATAAAATGCGTATAATAATTCGTATAATCAATGAGAAACAAGAGTTTATTTGCTAGCGGTGAAATTTTTCTTCGTTCTGATTGGTTAAAACTATTTACCACGTGGGTGTCTATAAAAAATTTGTATTTTTATATCTTATTTCACTATTACACCTTCTTATTATTTTTCATAATTAATTAATTTTAATTTAAATACTTTTAATCACAAATAAGCGTAATATATATTTATAATAACATGTAACCAATGAGTAACAAGCGTTATGTTAACGGTGAAATTTTTCTTAATTCTGATTGGTTAAAACTGTTAAAAATCGGAATTAAAATTCATTGCTATTTAATTATTTATTTTTGTAATATATACTTTAATGTTAAATATTTTTCACATTTCAATATTAATGAAACATCACATTATATATTTTATTATGTACTTATTAAGCCTGTCATAGTATTAACTTAAGTATATATAGAGGCCTCTGTTAATTAGCTAAAAGAAAACATAAAATATTTAAAATACACGTTTCCATTCGCTAGTTAACTCAAGGGCTCTTTAAATACCTTGATAATATCGGGCGTAAGAGATTAAAAACTACCCCCCCCCAATTATAAATATGACCGCTCCTTCTGACTCCAATAATATCTCATATAATAATTATTGTAATATAAAATGCGTATAATAATTCGTATAATCAATGAGAAAAAAGAGTTTATTTGCTAGCGGTGAAATTTTTCTTCGTTCTGATTGGTTAAAACTATTTACCACGTGGGTGTCTATAAAAAATTTGTATTTTTATATCTTATTTCACTATTACACCTTCTTATTATTTTTCATAATTAATTAATTTTAATTTTAACAATAATTAATTTAATTTAAATACTTTTAATCACAAATAAGCGTAATATATATTTATAATAACATGTAACCAATGAGTAACAAGCGTTATGTTAATATAAATAAGCTAACGGCAGGGCCTGACGCAGGCTAAATTATTAGCTAATCGCAGGCACAGATAAATAACCTAACCGCAGGGCCTGACGCAGGCTAAATTATTAGCTAATCGCAGGCACACAAAAATAAGCTAACCGCAGGCCTGACGCAGGCTAAATTATTAGCTAATCGCAGGCACAGATAAATAACCTAACCGCAGGGCCTGACGCAGGCTAAATTATTAGCTAATCGCAGGCACAGATAAATAACCTAACCGCAGGGCCTGACGCAGGCTAAATTATTAGCTAATCGCAGGCACACAAAAATAAGCTAACCGCAGGCCTGACGCAGGCTAAATTATTAGCTAATCGCAGGCACAGATAAATAACCTAACCGCAGGGCCTGACGCAGGCTAAATTATTAGCTAATCGCAGGCACAGAAAAATAACCTAACCGCAGGCCTGACGCAGGCTAAATTATCAACGAATTGCAGGAACAGATAAATTTATCTAAACGGCAGACCTGACGCAGGCCTGCGTCAGGTACAGGCTATTTACAGGCTATTTGCAGGCTAAAAATGTTTATTGGGTAGCTGCTATGGTCTAATAATATGCGCGCTCGTTTTAATCAATTTTATGCCAATGTCTTATCTATTTTTCGGCTTCATATTAATTATTGTCTTCTTATGCCTACAATTTTTCAATTATTACCTAATTTTAACTTCTGATTCACCATTCAACTAACGACTTCCAGGAAACTAAATTATTCTTTATTTAAATTATTTTCCATTGCTATAATTTTTATTAACCGTACGACTTGCTTGCTTCGTAGTTAAAACCAAGTTTCCTCGTCTTACGCTTTAGAAAATTATTCCAATTAAAATTTATCGCCTCAGCCAAATACACAAAAAAGACACTGTACACAATATACGAGTATCTACTAATATAATAATAATAATATATGCTCCACATTCCCCTAAGAATTTGACCATCTCTTGTGACGAATTTTTATTCGTTCAAGTCAACCTTTTTTTTTCTGCCCGTTTTGCCTTTTAGCGTGATACTAGACACTTCCTACGCGACCTCGACTCTCGCGCCAGGAGTTTTACTTTTTAGCCGTTGGGAGTGGGAGTGATTGCCGTGGTCACTTTTAATTTTGTCTCTCGCGGGTTCGGACATATTTTTCGTGATAGCGGGCGTAGTGTGGAAGATCTTGTGAAATCGTTTACCATCTTCATAAATTGGCAATTTACCATCAGCATATACTGGCGATCCATCGAACTGCAAGAAGTGCTACTGGAGAAACCCAGAATCGTAGTTATAATTTTCCAGCTCCGAAAATTCTTATCGCCATTACCACATTTTGTTCAGTTATCGGTCCTCTAACGCGCACGCTCAAGATCATTGGTGTATTTGTCTGGCGGGATTGGTACCATTGTCGGTCCCGTTGGTTACGTTGTTTGGATCTGATTTAACCTCGCGAGAGACTTGGCCGAAGTTATTATTCCGAAGGCCTTTTGTCCTAGTCAAGCTTGTCCGGACTCGTTATTTACTGTTTAACGTTTGCAACGTCGCTCCATCAAAATTTTACCATTTTTCGAAGTGTTGTTTACACGGGTTACTCGTACACGTAGTCGACTCAATTGGGGGTCCCGCTCATTTGTCTCGTGGGTTAATTTCAACATCATCCTACCTGTAGAAGTATTCCAACACATCAATTCAGCAAGGCACGTTGTTGCTCGAGAAGATCTTCAAAGAAAGCGTTGCCTGTCGGGGTGGCCTGCAGCCGTTCCGAGTTGGCCGATTCAGCACTGTACTCTTGTAGACGTCTCAGCCGGTGGGCGTGGTTCGCTTTATTTTCCGTGGCCAGGGTAAGTCGATTTGCATTTGCTGTACTGAGATTTATTTGTGTTTTGCGAGATTTGTATTCAATTCACAGAAGGTGTGTGTGTATTGCCACCCTCATTTTTGCTGCTTTCCCGAGGCGGTTTTTGTGGTTCGCCTACGACAGGCCTAGCGATACGCTCATTGTTTCATTTGTTTGGTTGGTTCTCCTTCAGGGACCAACATTTGCTTTGTATTTGTGCACCGCTCATTTACTGTAACCGTTGTAACATAATTGTTGTCACCGATTTATTGTGTGTGATTATAATACTGTCTATTATTACTCCGTTTTTTTATTCCCCCATCGAGGGGACATTTTATAAGCTTTCAGGATAAGGCTCGCAATAAGGATTCACGGCTCTCGCATACCGACGAGAACAGCAAAAGCTAGCTTTCTAAGATCATGGCTCCACGTTGAAAAGTGAGGTTATCGCTTCACGTGAGGGATTCATTCTCATCTCATTGAGTACCCTCTCACTAGGGGTATAGAGGGAAGAGAAATCCAACACTCTGTAGAGACTTAACAAATGTGTTTCTTGAGGTGGATTAGTCCTAATTCACTTAATAATTCATTTCTATGATCTGCTATTGGTTCTTGATTTCGCTGTAATTCATCTCCGTCCTTGTCTATTTCCCACCTTCTCTCTTCAATCTTCGACCCCCCCATCTTCCTCAAATCTCCTGTCACGTGATCGTGCCATCTCAAAGGAGTTCTTCCTCTGTTACGGTCTCCATAGGCCTCCATTCAGTCATTCTCTTATCGTGAAGTTCTCAGCACTTCTCATTATGTGACCAAGCCATCTTATTTTCCATGACTTGATTATCTTTATTATATCCTCATTTGCAGTCCGTCTCAGTATCTCAAAATTCATCGTTGGTTACACTCTTCTTCGCCATTTCACACAGGTCCCAATATTTTCCGTTAAATTTCGAAAAACTCTCATCTTGTCTTCTTCTTTGCTACCAAGACCGATCGTATCCACGGGATATGTGATCACTGGTCTTACTATAGTCTTGCACTATTATTCACTATATTCTTATTTTCGTTTTTTTAGATAGTTTCTTATCTCAGTTGGTTCATATAGTACGCACTTGTTCCTTGTTGCAGGTTTGTTTTATTTATTGTTGTCTCCCACCTTTACCATCTATTTGCATCCCCTAGGTAACTGAAGTTATGCACTTCTTCATATGCTCCATTGTCAGTCTTTAGATCTTTGTTTTTATTCTGCCTCTCTTCTTTGAAATTTTATGTATTCCCTTCTTTCTTGATTTATTTTTAGTATCATTGGTTTTGATATGTGTCTTATCTGCTTTATTATTGCTATCAATTTCCTTGCTGATCTTGAAATGACCACTTCTTCATCTTTAAGTGCCGTGCCTGATTTAGACGTAGGCGACCTCTCTCCTATGTATGTGTTGTGCGTTTGAAGTATTATCACACACATATGGAACCTACTGCTTAAAGCGGGCTCCGAACCGCGGGAAGTGTATACACTTCATCTCCAGAGAGGCTGTACCAGGCAGATTACACCTCGGTGGTTTGCCATTACCTTCCGAGGGGAGACGGCCAGAATAAAGTTTTACTGAGCCCGGAGTTGAACCAGGTGTTTAGCATTAGCAGCAACGTAAAATTTCTTGTTGTCGGGTTTCATTTTGGAACACGACAATATATTATACCGTGTAAGTTACATTCAGTAGCGTAATTCCTCCATAGTTTTGGCAACTTGGGAAAGGAGATGCTCCTTTCTTTTCTATCGTCAATAATACATTCTTTCCATCTTTGTGGCATTTTCGCTTCCATCCACATTTGATTTATCAGTTCATAGAGCTTTCCGTATAACATCTCTCACCATATTTTAGTAGTTCTACATTTATATCATCTTTGCCCGGCGATTTGTTTATTATTGAGTTTGTTTATTGTTTTTTTATTGTTTGTTTATGTATGTAGATCCGCATCTGGGCATTGTTTACACATAGTCCCTATATCATAACATTGACAGATATTAGAGAATTTGTTTTTTCAAGCAATTTTAAATTTGTTGCTGTACGTATGTATTTTACATAACATGTCTACATAATTATATAATTAATAAGAGTTTATACATCTTATAGTTGCGCATAATTTAAATCAACTACTTAAAATTTACTAATATAAAGTAAAATACCTGAATATATTAAAAAAATTGAAGCAATTGGTTTATTATGGCAAGAAAATTGCGAAACACGAAATAAAAGATGCTGCTGTACAAATTGAATATATGATTTATTTAAATCTCATATTGTACTGTAATGTATTGAAAAAAATTGAAACGTTAATATAAATCATGCAATTCAAAATAACAAATATTGAAAATAAATTTTCACTTGGCTTTAAATTTTTATTTTACCTTACAAGATGGCATTTCACACTTGAGGACAGATAGTTTCCAAGTATGCTTCAAAAATAAGCTTCCCTTTTTCGACGTTTTGTGTGGATTACTATTGATAAAAAACTGCATTATTAAAATTTTATTCTTGTTCTGGAAATTATTTCATCATCTGACATATTTTGAACTTAAACTATTAGGAAATATTGCTTTTCGGTGCAAAACAATAAAAATGGGGCAGTTTGTCTCTAAAGTTAATGCACAATTTGATTTGAAATTTTCAAGATTTAATATCTAATGAACTAGAAGAGATACTGAGATGAGGTTTGCGAAGTGGAAGGAATCGGTTAATTAATTTTAAGTAAAAAGATATTATCAAGGTAAAAACTATATGCAATTAGTCCATCATCTATCATAGTTAGATTTATACTACTTCAACGCATCATACGTCACAAAAGCAACACAAAACGATAAGGGGTCATTCTCAGTATCCGGTAAAAATGGTACTAAATATAAATTAAAAATATTGTTAATGAACGTGTAACAGAATTTTCTCAGAAAAGATCGTAATCAATACACTTTTGAGAGAGATCCAGATGCGAGGCCGAAAGCCGAGCTAATTATAGGCGATCAAAATATGCGACTGCGGAGAACTGCCATCGAAATAATTTCTTTTGAATCCATACGATTTATTTCAGGTTCTAGTTTTGTTTTAATTTTTTATATTATACTTCTTTACGTTTAGTATTTTTCTATAGAAATATTTTTAAAATATGAAATAAGTCGTTATTGCTTAGGATGGCTGTATTTTGACGAGAATAAATAAATAGTGATAATCTATACTATGATTAAAAATAAATAATTTAAATTCAGATAAAAAATATATTCAGTGGGAAGACAATATTAAATTAAATAAATATAGTAGAATGTTCGGTTTATATTGCTTTTTTAGTAATTCACGTAAAGAAGCGTTTCTTTCATTAACTTTCATCGTTCGTCGTAGAACGTAAGCTCTATTATTTAGATTTAGAGGTAACTTCTATGTGTAATTTTATAAGAACT
The DNA here is from genome assembly GCA_932274525.1 of Podabrus alpinus. Lineage (NCBI taxonomy): Eukaryota > Metazoa > Arthropoda > Insecta > Coleoptera > Cantharidae > Podabrus > Podabrus alpinus. Next base: position 55,830,991 of record OW026457.1, on the reverse strand, counting down.
CTTGACTAAATTAAATTGTTTTAAAAATACTAAATTATTTTCAAGAATTAATCGATTTAGATAATAATTATTCAAGTATATTGATGAACATCGTGCATCAATAAGGTGTGGAAATGCATAGCGCTGCGGCAGCGGGTTTTACAAAATTAGGATCCCACGTTAAGTTGTGGGTTCAGTTTGGGCTTAAGCCATCTGCAAGGAAAATTACATAAGAAAATTAAGGCGGTATAACATTCAGAAGGAATTAGCACGCTATCGTATTAGAATTGAACATTCAAGTCCTCAAATATATATTTTCTCACACGGTCCGTTAAGTTATTTGTAGTTCCAGTTCTAAATACAAAACACCTCACACATAGTGCGGCCAGCGCTGGAACTCCAACCAGATAAACGGAGTTCTGTTTTTTTCAGTAATAAAATTAAAACTGACCGATTCGTTCCCAAGCTTCATTTTATCAGAAAAACACGTGACTAGGGTTAACTTAAGGTATTGAAGCCTCCACTTTATGTGTTGTTTCAACAATGAATTTTTTGCTAAACGATATTTTAATCGGTTTTTCGTTTGATGCTCGGTTGGGTTTGATTTATAGCTCTGCTTTTTATTTTTCAAATTTTGACAATAAGAAAAATTGGTATTAAATTTATTAATGGAATCGATTAATTTAAATAATTTATTTATATAGTACCAGATAACGCCTCTATTGTTTATTTCTCTTCTCAAGATTAAATTTATATTTGAATTGTAAATCCTTTGTAATCGCTGGGATAATTTTCATTTGAAGGAGCATACATTAGCTTATGGTATTGCATTGGTATTACTGGTATTGATTTTCGTACTAAGGTAACTTATAATCCATTATAATAAATCTGTATTGCGATTATATTCCTGTCAACGATTATCTGTCGTATTATTAGGATTACTAATAGGTATATAGTAAAAGTAATGGAATTTAGTAACATAACAAATGGGGAACTAAAGAAAACTTTAATTAGAGAAGGAGAACACGATCATCATCAATTAAGTGTCTTCATGTTTTATTTTAGCCTCAAGTAGTTTGTAGTACTTAATAATTATTATTGATCACTGAAAAATTTTAGTTTAATATAAAAGTTACATAAAGTGCCGCACCCGACTGTCAAATAACATATATAGTAAATCATACTTACAATTCATTTTACACTTACTTCACTCTGCTGTAAATCAAATGTCAACAGGATTCATTTTTTTCAATGTTAAAGAAAAAAATTGGAATATTTTTGTAAGCTGTTTGGAGTTTAAATAACTCCCACTATAGATTAACATAAAAAATTATCAAGTGAAAAGGTCGAAAACTTTTCTAAAAGTAAGAGATCAAACGATTCCATAAAAAGTTGCAAACTGTCTCTGGGAAAGCAAATTTAAGTTCAAACTATCTACCATTAGTGTGATTATAACAAAATGAGTTTTTAAATTTCCATATATAATAAGTAAACCTTCGATATAATTTTGAATTTAGTAAGTAAATGCAGTTGAAAATAGTAAATACTCGAAGGTTTCCAAGTTTTGATTATTTTAATGGAAATAGTTTCATGGATGGTCAACATTGAGTTAGCGATTTGTTAACGTGCATGTTATGCAAAACAAACATGTTGTGAGAACGGAGTTATGCCAAAACAAAATTAGGGAGTACTAATTCCGAATGCGAGATATCTAATAAACTGCAAATAGACACCAGTTACGAAATTGATATTAGGGCAAATTTGCAAATTAATTAAAAAAGTTTATTTAACACTTTGTGAAAAAATTGGATTTGGAAAGAAGTGATGTGTATTAAAAGTTTAATGGTTAAAAGTAGGTCATTTCAAACGACAGCAGATAATCTGAAAAGTTGTTAAAGTAGAAGCGATAAAGTATGTTAGAACGTAATACCATAGTAATTTATTATCAAAGCATTAAACGACAAATAACTTAAATTTATCAAATGTAATTATATAAGCCAATTTTTATTCTAGTTTCTAGTACCATTGCTTATTCTATTTTACCTCTCCGAACAGGAAAAAATTTTCATAACCTCGAATTATATACTATATTAACCAAAAATATAGCATAGCAACCGAGAAAATGTAAATTGCAAAATTTATTTATTTACTTATGTACATGTTACGGTCAATGCGGACAATTCGGACATTGACGTCATTGCCCGGCGATTGACGTTAATGTCCTTCAAACTCCGGCATTGACGTTATTGTCCGGCCATTGACGTCAATGCCCATGCAAATTGGGAGCTATTGACATTTAGGAATCTATGTATGGTTTTTATATCATTGCTCAATATAGAGCGCGGGCGATGATGAAACTATGGTGTATCAAGGTCATCTTACAAAGTTTGAATTATTGCTGAAAGTCTTAAAAAGCAAAAGAGCAGAAGAAGTCGCATTTCACTTACTGGAGATTTATACTACTGTTTGAGCACCTCTTATTTTATACTCGGAAAATGGGGGAGAGTTCGTCAATTAAGTTGTAGTGAAATTACATGCTATGTGACCTGAGGTAAAAATTGTTCACGGGTAACCTCGGCATAGCCAAAGTAAAGGGTCTTTTGAACGATATGTTGGGAGCTTGGATGGATGAAAATAAAACTACAGATTGGCCTCCATGAATCAAATGTATTCAGTATAAGAAAAACCGTGCTTTGTATTCTGGAATTGGAAGATGTCAGAATAAAAATGATTGAATAGTATGGACGTGTAAGCCTCGGAATAGTAAACAATATTATCTCCGAAGCAAAATAGTCTAACAAGCCTGTAGAATGGGTCTCGAAAAAGCTGAGTATAGCATAATTACTGGTAGAGTATCATAAAATTCAAAAAGAGACGGTCATAGCTTTGGTAGTTAAGTGCGTCTACTGCTAATGCGAAACGCTCGGCTCGAGTCCGGGCAGGGTGATGATTTTATTTTGACCGTCTCTCATCGGTAGGTAATGGCAAACACCGAGGTAATTTGCCACGAGCGCCCATCTCAACATGAAGTGTATTACACTTCCCGTGGTTCGGAGCCCACGTTAAACAAATAGGTCCTCTATGTATGTGAAAAAAATTTGAACGCACATCACATGCATAGAAAGAGATGGGTCACCAAACCCTCATTAAGGTAAAAGGACTGAGAAGGAGGGATCAGAAAATTCTCGAGTGGATCGCGTTACAATTCGTAGTATTTCGTTTGCCTTCCAAATCCCAGCATTCAGATGCAAGTTATGCGACAGCGAGGTATCGAGAGTAACACCTATAAGTCCTTAAATTCGCAAATCGTTTCAAGAATCCGATCATTAATGCTATACGGAATGGATATATTATATGTGATAGTTCTCTTGCGTGTAAACTTCAGTACCTTACACTTCCTACATTTAGAAGAAGACAGTTTTGATTACATCAAATACACAAATTCTGAAGCAAGACAAGTCACTATCAGAACTGATCGTGCGAAGCAGCTTCAAATCATGCGCAAAGGGGAGAAACCGTCAATTTTCAAAAATCGTGCAGATATTGTTGACATACAACAGAATCAACATGGGACTCAAATAAGACCCTTGATTTATTCCAGATATCACACTAAAGCAACGCGATTCAAAACATTTCGCAATCACTTTCTGGAATTGATCACTAAGCTAGGCCCTCAACCAAAATAATAGTGGAGACATAATCGAGTACAACCCTTCACGCTACCCCAATAACAAATCAATAGAAATCTGATCAAATGCCTTTGAAAGATCCGGAAAAATACAATCAACGGTTTCTTCTCTCGCGAGAGCAGATGTGATAAATTAGGTAAAAACCAGCAGATTTGTACTCATTGAGCGTCGCGTCGGACGCAATTCCAAGTTTCGCTAATGTGGATATTTAAAAATAATTTTAATTTAATTTCCGGTATCCATGTTTTGTTATCAGTGAAGTGCAGTTGTTCATGTTGCTTGCAATTCTTATCATATTATTGCATCAAACGCCACTTTCGGCAGTTTGACTGACCGTGAGACGTGATTATATGGCCTCGGAAGGCATTTTTATCCTAGGGGGGAGGGCACGAGCATTGCTCTCTCTCCCTATCGATACTTTGCATTAGCTAAGTCAATTAAGCTTGAACTTACGTCAAGTCAAGTTGCGCTCCGCGTGGATGCCATTTTCGGTATCGCGCGTAAAAATGAAAAGACAACCCGATTTGTGACCAACCCAATTTGTGACGCTCCCGATTTCGACACGTAAGTTAAAGTTTTGGTTATTATCGAATTAGTGAACATAGTTAAGCTTGAACTTTCGTCACCATCTCGGTAGTATGGCTGACCATGAGATGTGATTATATGGTCTCGGAAGGTATTTCTATCCGGGGGGGGGGGGGGCACGAAAATTTCCCTCTCCCAATCTGGGACGATGCATTAGCTAAGTCAGTTGTGCTTTAACTTCCAACAAGTCAAGTTGCGCTCGGCGTGGATGCCATTCTCGGCATCACGCAAAAAATGTAAAAATAATCCGATTTGTGACGCTTCCGATTTCGATAGTCAAGTTAAGTTTTGGGTTTTATTGAATTAGTAAAGTAAACACGGTTATGGTTGATAAATTAATGTTAGTATTAAAAATAACGGGACGGGTCTTTATTTCGGTGATGAATTTAGTTACGTATCGTGCATCAGTTTGCAATTTATGAAACCCTAAGTTTGGGGATATAAAATAATAAAGAAGGCCCATTAATGGCAACGTGTATTTTTACATAGAGCAGTATCACCAAAATCTTTCAGCGGAAGGAATTTACGAAAATACCAAAAGATAACCGATTCAAGGCCAAATTCAAGTTTCAATAAAAAGATTCGATTGAAAGAAAGAACAGCTCGATTAGGGAAAAAAATCATGTTTGTACGATAGGTTTACCCCGTGTGCATGAAAAGGTTAAAGGCTACGACCTATCACAAGTTCTTTATTAATTTAAGAAATGATCCAAAGAGGTGGAACAAAAATTTTGGGGTGCGGCATAATGGTAAGGGGGTGAAATAGAATTTTTGTTAGACATTTTTTTTTAATTATACATTACAGTAGACCGATTTTGTATTTTTTTTATTTGTGGTTTATTCACTTCAAAAGCAGACAAAAAGTCAGTTTAGTTCATCAAATACATTAGATTACCTATACCAACTGCACTTTAAAACGCTTCTACTGAACAATTTGTATTTCCGAGCATATCTACAAACTCAGTTTTATAAATTTATCTTTGCAATGGTATGGCGCCAATCGCGATTGGATAAATAGTTTTTGAGAGATTGGGCGATAAAGTAAGGTAGCGCTCACTGATAACTGTTCCATTAGTGAGTAGTACATAATATCAGGAATGTCTACTTTTCAATTACTATTTATGCGATTATCAACAAAAGCCGGGATAATAAATAATAATAGAATGATTTTGTTTATTATTAGTCCACACAGTTGAGACGAAAATAAGGTGAGAATAATAAAATTAGAGTGTATACCATTTTGGTATATGTATTCTCAATAGAGGTAGGAACACAGATTCGTCAAGTTCCTACCTGCTTGAGGAACTGCTTGAGGGGGCTTTGTTTTTACAAACTGTTTTGTCTTCCAAACCGTCGCGTCGGTCCTAAGAAGAAAAGAATGGGATTGAAAATATTTATCATTAAATTTTAAGGTAAAAATGTACATAATAATGGCCGTTTAGTTAATCCTCACCCAAGTCTCGCAAATTACATTCAACGTTGAGGTAATGCCTATAATGAACCTCAAAGGCCATTTAGGCGGAAATAAATCGTAGGGTTTTGAAATTTGGTAGACACACTTTTGGGTATTTTAGAATTGAATATCCGTTGAGTTTTGCTCCCTCGTGGGATGCTTCAGCACAAAACAAAAAAAACACAACCTAAACTGTGCATAGGTATGTGTGGTTTTTCGCAATTATCTCGTAAACATCTCCTAACAAATTTTATATCTGGTAAAATTGATGGGAATAAAATTTTAAAGGATAATTATCGATCAAGGATCAGGTGTGGGCGAACCTGATATAGTAAATAAATAACAGCGTTTTTTTTATATAATAAAAAGTTAATTATTCAAGGAATTATTTACAAAATTAAGTAATGAAAATTTAGAGTTGCTGGATGATTTCTTATTATTTGTTATAAACAGCCACGGCTTTAGCTCAATCGTATCGCAAGTGATTCTAAATGAAGCATACACTCCCAATGTTAAATCTCAAACGCGAATTGAATGTTTATAATTTTATTTGACACCATTACAAATTTTTACATAGACATGTGTCAACAAAATGCAAAATTAAGCACAGCCAAGGATACAAATAAAAACTAAATTTATGCATAAAATAATTTGGCTGTACTTCTAAAAACCACCTATTCAGGTATTTTAAACCCCGAAAAAATTATTATAATGCAAGAATTGGCAACAATAAAATTTAAAAGAACAAATGTTTTTTTCATAAATTTAATCCTCTTCATTTGTCCCAGTCAAAAAATCGTTTTATCAAATTAAAATGAAGTTCTCTTACTGATTAAAATTTTTCTATTACTTCATGCAATTGCATAACGCATCCAACAATCTTAGATAATTCACAGATACGACCATCACCAGGAATAAATTTCTTAAATCTGTGATCCACAAAAAATTTAATTTTCATCGACTTATTCCATCTTATCGCATTAACACAATCCAAAACCATCTTTAATTGAAAACCGATAATTCTCAACATGTGCGTACGAGAACTCGCCACCTGGGATCGCAATTGCCTTGGTGGAAATATTTAGCGACTTCAGAAAAATGTTGAACTTTAAAAAAATTATCCAATATTGTTACTCTACCGGTGTCAACAACTGATCCCCAAATTGTACCAAATTTATTCAAAAAATAGTTGTAATTCGGGCGTAATCTTCGCTAAATTAAACGCCCAATTCCACGTAGGCAAATCGTCGCCAGGTCTCTCGTACAACGCTAGTAGACGGGCGGATGAACACCAAAAATGTTCACTACCCCAATCTTGGCGTAGAACTAATTGAGTGATACCTTAAAATGTCCGCATTGAAGTACTGGATATAAATCCAAAGTTACGACATCGGCCGTTTGGACTGACAAAAGTTATAGGCCAAAAACTAAAAAAAAATAAAAATTTCAAATAAGTTTAAGCTACTTTTTATCACGCTCGCGATTGAAAACCACTATAGTTACTGAGATGATTTTAACACTATTATTTAGTATAAAATGTCTACTTTCCAACCATATATAAAATATATATTAATTCAATTCTAATCAACCCCAATTTAACATTATATAGGCAGCGGGTAATTCGCGTGAAATTTATTCGGTTAAAATGAAAAGTTTTTCTTTAACAATATTCTTTTGAGATCGAAATCTAAAAATTCCTACACGTGACAAACAGCGGAATTTTATAGGGAATATTTCATACGCTTACATTATATACTTATTTTGATAAATAAGGACAGGGGAGGTCAAAAACTAAATCACTACCACCTATTCTGCCTGCCTTCGTTTCACCGCACTACCCGCGAAGATCCCCACAAGTAGACGGGCGGATGAACACCAAAAATGTTCAATAACCCAATGTTGGCGTAGAACTAATTAAGTGATACCTTAAAATGTCGCATTGAAGTACTGGATATAAATCTAAAGTTACGACATCGGCCGTTTGGACTGAAAAAAGTTATAGGCCAAAAACAAAAAAATTTCAAATAAGTTTAAGCTACTTTTTATCGCGTTCGTGATTGAAAACCACTACACTACACTACACTAATAACCCAACGTTGGGTTATTGAACATTTTTGGTGTTCATCCGCCCGTCTACTTGTGGGGATGTCCACGGGTAGTGCGGTGAAACGAAGGCAGGCAGAATAGGTTGTAGTGATTTAGTTTTTGACCTCCCCTGTCCTTATTTATCAAAATAAGTATATAATGTAAGCGTATGAAATATTCCCTATAAAATTCCGCTGTTTGTCACGTGTAGGAATTTTTAGATTTCGATCTCAAAAGAATATTATTAAAGAAAAACTTTTCATTTTAACCGAATAAATTTCACGCGAATTACCCGCTGCCTATATAATGTTAAATTGGGGTTGATTAGAATTGAATTAATATATTGTTGTGATATTTATGATACAAACCCTGCTTTTGGCTTCTACCACCTTCAGAATCACAATCTCTCTTACCTCGACCAGCTCCAGAGCATTAATTTTAAATTGAGACTCTTTTATTGAAATTGGGAAATGTTGAACTGCGATGGATCGTCTTTGTAAATCTGACGCAGACCTTAAGTTAGTTGCTTTAATAAAACTGCAACTCGACATACGAATAATAATAATTCGTTGGTTTACCCCGCTTTGTTTATAATAAATTCCTAGTACCACCCCGCAAATGTAGCCCTTCTTATTGAAATCAAATAAAAGAAACAATATCTCATAGGTAACTGTATTGGCTATAATTACAAAACCAGGTGAATATTTGCTGTGGTTATTGAATAGATGTAAATTTGAAAATATTAAATTGTAAAATACATAAAAAGTTTTGTTACAAAAATATTTTCCACGATTATTCAAATAAAAATCAACTTTTGAAACCTTTAAAAATGTTTTAATTAAATTTAAGTAAAAGTTACCTTTGTTTAGTGCGCCACTGGGAACAATAATATTAGCTTCTGTAGAAACGGGTGAACCAGATGTTTTGTTATCAGTAACGTTAACAGATGTGTTGGTGTCCTCGAATCGAATCAACGGTACCACGTTCGTATGATGTTCAATAGCATATCCAAAATAATCAGGTACGTAGAAATCAATTGTAATATTTGATTGAGTAATGTTGAAATTTATTAACTTTAACCAAAATTTACTTTCATGTAACCTCCAAAATTTATCCAACGAAACGAAATTATCAAGCATAACCAGGCCGTGCTTGATATAATGAAAAGCAGTAAAAATTTTCCAATTGCTGTACAAATGGCTCTCAAAACCAGCATAAAACCAATATCGATCGAATAAACCAATAATTTCTCAATAATTTCTCAATCAATCTCCAAGATCTCACAAAAATTCTGCCAACCATAAAAATTCTATCTCTTGCCAACTGCTAATTTCAAAAATCACTAAAATATTCTTAACTTTTCGACGTTACTTCGGCACAATACAAATTCAACTCAGGGCGATTAAATTATTCCAAGTCCTTTTATAGCCTTCGTGTGTGGACCGGAAATGGTTGTATCCAAATTGAAAAAATTCAAAATTTGTTGACGGAAATCTTAGTGATCAGGACTTGGTAGACATTCGGTAAATATTCTTTTGATTTTTCACGTACACTGCACTCGTAATTTTAATCAAAACACTAATTTTTAAATAATTTCCAGATTTCAACCCGTAATCATAAAACATCATATCAAATATCGACCTTATTAAATTTTTAACAAAATTAGCTCAAAACCACAGCAAAAGTAACATTACATAACATAACAACAATGTAATAAGGTAAGTTCAAATTTACATCATTAAAAACTTAAAATTTATTGAAAAATAATCAAAGCAAATATTGAAGGTCAATGACCCCGGATTACAGATGAGGTCTCCAATCAACCATGAGATTTGTTTCTAATCAGATGCCATCGATCTGAATTGATAGAAGAAAACTAAGCTACCTAATGTTTACAGGGATGTACCAGGAAAATACTAAATTCTTGCTCCATTACGAACAAACATGAACTCAAACGTAAAGCCACCGAGAATGAGTCAGACTTGCAAAAACTTAAATTAAATAAAGACATTTTATACTAAATAATAGTGTTAAAATCATCTCAGTAACTATAGTGGTTTTCAATCGCGAGCGCGATAAAAAGTAGCTTAAACTTATTTGAAATTTTTATTTTTTTTTTAGTTTTTGGCCTATAACTTTTGTCAGTCCAAACGGCCGATGTCGTAACTTTGGATTTATATCCAGTACTTCAATGCGGATATTTTAAGGTATCACTCAATTAGTTCTACGCCAAGATTTGGTTACTCCTAAACTAAGCGTCTTTTATGCTAGTATCCGCTCTATAGGACGACTCCAGTGCTGATAACTCGAACATTTTTCTTTCTAATTCTCCGAAGTCAATTTTTATTTATTATTTAACTAGCGCTACATTCTATTAGAATTTGGCTGTCCGCAGACTTTCAAAATCAATTTTGCTGAGGTGGATTAATCCTCTTATTTTACATGTTAGTTCTAATACATTTTATTACAAGTCTCTATGTGTCTTCGTGTTGTTAATCACGCTTCTACATGCTTCTCAAGTCAATACACTGTTTTAATTTCAGGCAAGTTGTATTTTTCCATGTTGACTCGCATTCCAGTAGTAGTAAATTTTAATTTATCTCACACCTTTATAATTGTAGATGGGTTAAATCATCTCAAACACAAATTTTAACAATATTGAAATTTATTCAATTTTCATGAAGCAAATTCAAATTATCAATAACAAATTCTTTTGTTGAAAGAGTGAAAAATGGATAAACCTTGGTTTAGGGAATTCGAAATATTTGAGGAACTAAAATAATTTTTCTGTACATTTTTGAACAAATAAACTATAAATAAACCACATAACTTCAAAATAGGTCTCCTGTCGAGACTAATTTTACAAAAATTGCATTTCATCTCCTTACCACTACACCGCACTCCAACATTTTTGTAATACCTCTTTGGATAGTTTTTGAAATGAATATAATAGAACAACTTCTGATAGGTCGTAGCCCGTTAAATTTTCATCCTCACGAAAATCATTTCTAGATGACTTTTTACGAATCGAGCACTCTACCATAAAAAAATTGTAAATAATTACTAAATTGTAAATAACAATTTCAGAGACAAACAATTTAATTTAAATTAAATATTTACACAGGAACATTAATTTAGGCTTTATTACAACAATAAAATAACAAATGATTAGTTTTTAATAATTGCAGAGAGTACTTATACAATAATACTTTATACAAATTTAAATAATATAAAAAAATTAAAATTAATAACTAAATATAGTAAGTAACAATTTTGGAGATAAAAATTTAATTTAAATTAAATATTTACAGAAGAATGTTATTTAGGTTTTATGGTAACAATAAAACAACAAAATATATAATTTTTTCATAATTGCAAACAAAGTACTACACATTAGGGAAAAATGGACAGCATTAAGTAAAAAGGAACCAACCCATAAATAATACAAATTTGGTTAATTTTTAATAAGTAACCATTTTACGTTTTCATCATAATTTAGGTTTTTCCTACAAAACCAGTAATAGTAGCAACTTGTGTTTTATCTAAATACGTTCTCGGAATGTAAAATGCGAAAAAACGAAATCAATAGCTTTAATCATTTCTAAAAACTGCACAAGCACATTTCATGACATTCTAAACTCAAAACCCTTGACATATAAATTACGCTTGGTTCGTACGCCTATGCTATGGTTTTTAATTGCCAATCATCAGCTGGATGTATGTATGTAATATCAGATCTTAATCAACTTATATTCGTTTCTGAATTAAAATGTTTTGTATATCGTATCCAACCACAACTGTTTACGTGCTTTGATCAACTGGGCCCTAAATCAACTTCATTTGGTTTAAATAAGTCCTGTTTTATATGTAACAGAAAATATCGAAGGAAAGTAATTTATTTTAGTATATGTACTTCGTGAAAATGTTCACTAACTTTACAACAAGATTTAATATTTTAGTAATAAATTACTTACATTCCCTGTTGCAAAACTAATTTAAAGTTGCATAAAAAAATTAGAAATAAAGAAGTTAACACTGACGGATGAAGAGTTTATCTTGTTTGGATGAGACTGTAAGTTTCCTTTTTAAACACACCTACGATGTTTAGATAGGACAAGAAGTTTCAATTTTTCTTTTTAAGTATTGTGCACCAGGGAGCTTTTCTCATCTATTGACAACTTTCAATTGCTTCAAGCATCGAAGAAGAGAGAACAGAAATTTATTTTATCGGCATTAAGATTAGCAATAAAGTACAACAAAAAGAATTTTTTTATGCTTAAAAACCTTCTACCAATTGGTAGGAACAAATTTATAGCCTCTACATTTGCAAACTTATGGTCCTAAGTGCTAATATATTATTGGAAGTTGTTGTAGGAAAAAAGGTTGTAAATTTTAATTAATTTTACACAAATTTCCTTTATTTTATTAATGGTTGTAATAATTATTAATAAACCAATTAGTTGGGTGTTTAAAATTCAATTATTTTTAAAAGTTTTGTACAACGTTATAATCGTGAAATCGATCAGGATTTATGGTTAAACTTTCGGGGTTATCACAATTTGAATCCGATGTCTTCTTTAGGAAAGAAATACACAGAAGTGGAAGTGCGTAACGTATTTCTTTCTATAACTCAAAAGTTTAGAAGTTATATAAACCAAAGTAGGTACATATTTTTTCAAACAAGAAACATTTTTAAAGAACTTCTTTTTAAATATGTTACAAAAATGTAATATGATTGAAATTTGAATAGTTTGTGGAATAAATTGCAACATAACTAAAACTCGTAAAGGAATTTTGTAAAAAAAACTTTCGTTACTTTCGCTAGTGCTATGTTACAGAAAATGCTTGGTGTGTACCGCGCGAGGTTATTGAGTTCTGATAAGTCGTCGATTCGCACGAGTGTTTTTATAATTGGTGTGCGCTAGAAGTATTCAAAATGTAAATGGATTAGAGCAGTGTTTCCCAAATGTCTCGAACTTGCGGACCCCCAAAATTAGACACTAGTATCATGGGGACCCCCAGAAAGAATTTCGTTACAAAAATAAAAATTAAAGCAACTATTGCGTTATTTAAATTAAATATTCTTTAAAAAAAATTTTTTTATTTTTATGTCGTGGATTCGCGGACCCCCAAAAAACATGCCGCAGACCCCCGGGGGTCCGCGGACCACTATTTTGGAAACGCTGGATTAGAGTATGGATGCTTTCCGCTTCGCATGTATGCATTTAATAACGTAGGCGTTACGTCGGGGGTTGCATTTATGGGTTTCGTGGTTATATTTCAAGGTCAGAAGTTTGCGATGGAAACGTAAAATAGTCGAAAAATTTTCATTCTTTGTTGATATTTGTTTAACAAATTCAACTTAGATTTGATTATAAAATAGTCGACATATTTTGTCCTCCATCGATAAAAGTCCGTGGCGCGATAAACAGTATGGTCTAGTTCGATTTGGTACTTGTGCTACCAAAGTTGGGATCTTGACGTTGGTATGGAAAATCGGCATTTGGTTTGACGTTAGCTTCCATCATTTTTGGATGCCTGATTTGTGTTTGCTTATCAGTAATCAACTGGTATTTGTAAGAGGTGAATATTACGAACTGTCAACCCCAATGAGTTTTAGTGCCATTAATTGACAACTACTGTTTGTACACGAGTTTTGTAATGGTTAAATGTTGGAAAGATACAGTGTTGACTTGTGCTTCGGTATTTTTGTTAAATCTAATAATATGCAGATAGTAATATTTCTACAATTAATATCGATTGTACAAGATAGAATTACGTAAACCGAATTAATTCCATATCTGTAGGTATTGGGCAAGATGTTATTTAAGAATCGTTTTATATCCTGACAATAATTTTGTATTAGCTGTTGGGTAAAAGCTGATAGGCGGAAAAAGTGAGGTGGTCATAGCTTGGCAGTTAAGTGCGTCTACTGCTAATGCGAAACGCTCGGATCGAATCCGGGCAGGGTAAGAACTTTATTCTGGCCGTCTCTCCTCGGAAGGCAATGGCAAACCACCGAGGTAATTTGCCAAGAGCGCCCATTTCAACATGAAGTGTATTACACTTCCCGTGGTTCGGAGCCCCGTTAAACAAGTAGGTCCTCTATGTATGTGAAAACAATTTGAACGCACATCATATGCATAGAAAGAGATAGAACGAGATGGGTCACCAAACCCTTATTAGGGTAAAAGGACTCAGAAGGAAGAAAAAGCTGATAATGTTATATTAAATGTCTCATTCCTATAGGATTGATTTCATTTGTTATTGTTGATACGGTGTTTTATTTTGACGCGAGTAACCTTTAGTTAAGCAACTCCCTACCCTCACACACCGTCTCGAGTCTATCAGAAGATAACGGGTATTGATTTTCCTACGTTGTTTCAAATAAATCCTTTGGGAATTGGTTCTAGGGATGTGGAGGAAAGAACTATGTGATAAACTTAAAAAATTAACATACAGTAAAACCCCGATTATCCGAGCAAATGTCTGGGAGGTACCACGGATAACGGAAGATTCGAAATATGCAAAATTTTTATAAAAATATGTCAAAATATTTTTACGTATTTTGTAAAACTATGACTGATTACAGACATCATCATCTTATTCGACAGATCAACAACCGTAAACATAGCGTCGTGTCGGTATATAAAAAAACCTTGCATAAACAGTTAATCCCGCTAACATTCAGGCTATGACTGCCGTCATAGCTTAGAGATTGGGGAGTTTGAAAATGTAAACGAAAAATTTATAACCTTATGCATCTCAGTATCACGTGACCAAGAGAAGAGAATTTGAAAATAATCCAAAGTGATAATTGCAACAGAATCAACGAAGAAATTGACATATCTTGACTGTTTTGGTTTACCTCGAGTTCAAGACGATTACGATTGATTTGAGTTTATTTAAAACTCAGTGCCTTGATTTTAATCATCAATTATTCTGTTTATCTCATTGGATACTGCGTTAAAATCTAAAAAAAAAACATTTGCAAGGCAAATCAACAAGTCAACTTCAATGTTAAATTTTAAAATCAAAGTTTATACAAAAGAATCAGTTATTCTGTTATTAAATTATAGATTGTATTATCCTTATTGTGTGATCGGGTTTGATCTTAAATCAAAGAAGATTGATCTCGGCAGATACACACTGGTGGAGCGACACCAATACATACATGGCATAGATGTGCCGTTCAGTAAAAAAGCGGCTATGGAATTGAGAGGCTTTCGACCCCCTGGTTTAAACTTTGAACCGAGTTTGGCTAGTTCAAGTGAACCTAATTTTAAAACAGAGAAGAAAAAAGGTAAAACAGAAATATAACTTTACTGAAATCATAGGAACTTAGATTCCATTGGAACAGTAGTGAATGGACTTGGGTCTTGGACAGATGCATACGGTGTTCGTTTGGATGGTACTACTCCAGTTGCTGAATTAGCAGGTTATCTGGAGAGGGAGTTTTGAAGTAGAGTTTAGTGGCGAGCTTATGAACACCTCGATGGCATTCATGTTGGCATTTGCTTGTAGTTTCCGGTTGGTGAACCAAGCAGGGGGGAAGGTTCAAAGGCGGACCGGAGGTTCTATTTTTGAACAATCTGTATTTTGTTCGTGATCCTGGGCGATGCAAAACAGTACACGGGGCATGGCAGGTTATAGTTAGCCTGATGAGGGCCTTTTTATGCGGAACTTGTTACTTGGAGATATGCTTGTCCTATTGATCATCGGGTAGAGCTTGCTGAAGAGTGCCTTGGATCGGGTGTTGACTATAGCAATGTGGGGTCTCTAGGTTAGGCGATGGTTCATGTGGACTGCTAGGTACTGGATCTTGGACTTCCATGAGATCTGCTCTTCGAACATCCGGACGCTGGACTTGTGGACTTTCCGACGATTTCTAAATATGTTTACAGAATTTTTGCTCGACTTAATCTTGATGCCCAAAGTTTCAAATACTTTTATAAATCGTTGACGGCCTTTTGAAAACAGACCATAGCGATTTCGGGGTTGGTGGATGAAGAGTAGATAACGGTGTCACCAGTGTAACGAAAAAATTGTAACGATATAAGTTGTAATGATAAAATTTTACTTATAACAAACTCATCTTCAGTGTCTAAAATTAAGATAAGGGTTGCAAGAAGTACCCGTCTTAATTTAGGTGAATTGAGAATCACTAGAGTTGTAAGTTCTAGTGATAATCTAAATTAGGAAGGTGGCTAGAAGTACCTTTCCTAACTTATTGGTGAATAACATTCAAGTCGTAAATTTAAATGCTACTGATTTATTAAGTTTTAAATACAGGTATTTATACAAAAACTTAATAGCTAGGTTATCACATTCCAATTAAATTAAAAGTATTAATCTGATGACTTATGATATAAATTTTCCATTATAATAATTTTAAATGCATTACTTGCTGATGATTAATTGTTTTGAATGTTGACAATGCGGAAATGAATTATTTTTTGACCTACTGAAAAGTGTTAGAATGCTTTTTCGCTTTATTTACACTTTTCTAATAAGTTTATACAATTTTGCATATTTGCTTAAATTATTTATATACAGGATGGTTCTAAACTATAACCCACCCAACCAACAAAAACCTGTTTAATTTCTAAATTAAACATTCAGAGAATCTGAAATTATAAAATAATTTGTCCCTTTGGTTAGCTTCGGAGGGCAAAAGACAAAATAAATAGAACCAATACTTCTTGCAAGTGCAGAGATAAGATTCTTTGGTTCTAATTAATTAATATGAATGAACTTACTTATTTTCGACTAGATGCATTTAGGATAAACGAGTGGTAAATGCTAAAGATTTGCACCAAAGCTGTTAGCAAAATCAGGTTTTAAATTAAGGCGCCACGTGATTTCTAGAGCACTTATTATTACAGAAAAGGAACCACAATTAAAATTCAGGAAAGAGTAGTTAAACTCGGCCATGTAGCCTAAAGTAAATAGTTCAAAGATAATACTGACCGAAAAAAAGAGCAACGAAGAAGCAAGCAGAATAACGAAGACTAAACAGAAAGTTGATTGTTGCGTAATTAAACAAATAAATTTATTTTTGTTAGACTAACATTAAAATAAAATAACAATTAAATTCAAAATAATTTCCACAAGGTAATAGCTTGAAACGTAATTATATCGCACTCGACTTATAAAAATAAAAATTTGGAGAACGTAAAGTGATAAGAAATTTACAATCAAGATGGTTGAACGAAATATACCGTTCCATCACAAATTTACAACGCAAAATTTATTAAAGCAAATAAAATATATAAATAAATTAATGTAATTTTTCCGAATATTACTAAGGTTCCAGCGAATTCCCCTATGCATGTGTAGACGAAAAAAAATATGATGCAGCCTTTACCTTCCTTATCGAAGCAAACTGAAACTTCCCCACAAAATTGTTGCCAATGACAAACCTGTAAATAAATTGAGAAGTCCAGGAAAAGAAAACAGCAAAACGAATATCTCTCACACTCGGTGGTGGGTAATTAAAAACTAATAATCTCGTTGACTGTCGCACACCAGAAATTTTCGAATACACACACTTCGATGTTTTCGCGTTCACCTCCAACAACGGACTGCCTGGAAACTCTCACAGCTTAGTTCCTTGCTGCGGTGTCAACAACTTCCCACTTAAAAATTGCAAATAATCAAAAATTGCAGCGGAAAACTCAAACCGTTATATGGCCATAACTATACAGTTGTCTCATAGACCCTTTGTGCAAAGGGCGACTAGTTTTACCAGCATCTAGGCGAGCATAATAAACAATTAAAACGTGTAAAGTGTCTTGCTTTATTGTGACACCAAAATAAAGTCAAAAAGATGGGTTTGACGTGTGGTTTTAAATTCCATATCTGGTGCATATTACTATGAACGGGTAAACACGGATAAACCCCGTCAATAGAAATGTTGATAAACTTAATGTTAATAAATGTAAACCTCGGCTAGTATTATTGATGAGCATGAAACTTACCTTAACTCAGCTTGGATTCGTTCCGGAATCAAATCTTTTGATGCTGAAATTAAGATTTTTGGTCGGAACAAAGGTGACAAAATAATTCTCCGTTTCGATGAAAAATTGTAAATTTTTATTCTATAAATTTTAGATGTATGGTTAATTAAATAAAAGTTCTTAAAATTATTAACAAATTCCTATTTTTATCCAAACTATAAACGAATAAACGCACGCGGTAATGAATTTTTATTCGCACTTGGTTTTTATCAAATTAAAAATTGTTGGATGTAGAATTACCTTTATCTGGTTACTAATTCCTATTGGTGGGTTGTTTGACCATGAAACTTATATACTTGCGTTGCTCGATGGGTACTTCTTATCATTGATGAAGCCAGATAAAATGTTGGTACAAATATTCTGCCACGTGTAGTTCGTGAACGATTTTTATTGAAAATATCGTTAATCGTTGTAGTTTTCTTTTCAAAATCACTGTTATAACACGTAAGTATATTTTCTATATAATATTTAATACTTTTCTGTACGTTTTTATCAAAATTTTCACTAAATTACTTTTATTTTATAGGACCACATAAATTTCAGTACGCCATTAACATAAAATCAACGCCGACCTTCTTCAATTGTTTGCATCGCAAACCCCTCGCAAATTAACTGCAATCTTGATTATTTGCATTTGTCAATATAAATAATCAATATTATTTCCAGGTTAGTTAACCGCGAATTTCAAATTGTCAAAATTTAATAAAGTTTTTATGCATTTCAGGTTAATTTAATTTTCTGCATCCTGCATAATTGTCGAATATGGATCATCGTATCACTGTCCATTGATTTTACGAAGCACTCCGACGTCATGTAAAGTTTTCAATTAATAATTTATTTAACGTTGACAAATCTTTATACTAATTAGTAATTTAACAATATTTTGATTTGAATTAAGATTACTTATAATTAAACAAATTGATTTTAATGATATAAATAACATTTTTATGATAACGGATATTAAAAATTTTTACATTATTAATTTATGTTTGTTGAACCTGTGTTCTGTGAATGTATTTTAAATTAATTTTTGATATTGAACTATTGTATTTGATATCGGATGAAACCTTTCCATTTCTTTTAAATAAGCTTCATGCAACCTTTTATTAATCAAATTTCTGAATTTTTGACGTACGCATTTCTATTGGCGTGGTCAGTGTCGCAACACCGCAATATGTTACACTCAATAGTCGAATTCGGGCAATGCCCGAAAAAAAAATGCGCAAAACTAGTTTTTAGCAACGAAGATTTCCCAAGCCCGAAATTTTACTTTTATACGGTTATTGAGTGTAACAAAATAAGCAGAACTAGTTTTGCGCATTTTGAATTGTACAAAACTAATTTTGTATGTTTCTGAATGACCAGCACTAGTTCTTCTTCTTCTTCTTCTATTAGGGCTTAGCCCTGTTGGTTAATCATGTTCTGCCCTCTTGGGATTCGGACGTCCAGCTGTATTTCTTGTTTGCTGTAGTTCTGCTTGTTTTATTTAATTCTAACGCCTGCCGTCCGAACCCAGATAAAAAGTAAAAAAAGTTTTCGCTCCGATTTGAATTTTTTTTTGAAATTCGGATAGGTGGGGGTGTGATTAGTAGATATTAGTAATAAATATTATCAAAAAAATTGAAAAAAAAACCCGTGTATTGCCGAAAAAGTGAAAAAATTTAATTTTTTATTCTTCAATTTTTGGGGTGTGCATTCGATAAGGAGGGTTATCCATCGTCAAAACCTACCCTTCCGGGGCGCCGCTTCGCTCCGCTACGCCCTGCACCCCTCCAGGACGGTTTTGACTCTGGTTACTAGGCTAAACATACGAGAAGCACCTACGATCAAGAAAACCGGGATCTAAAAAACCGGGAGCTTAGAGACCCTTGAAATAGCATTAAAAAGTATAGTTGCGGTATGGGGCAGTAAACTATTACGTTTCATCCCCTTTATGTTTATGTTATTTATTTTATTCCGATGCTGATTAAATGAAAAAAGCAGACTGGTGATGTTCATCCATAAACGTACAAAGCTAGTTTTAGCCGTGTAAAAGTAAAATTTCGGGCTTAGGAAATATTCGTTGCTAAAAACTAGTTATGCGCATTTTTTTCGGGCATTGTCCGAAATCGAATATTGAGTGTAACACATACACAAACAATTAACAAATAACAAGAACAAGATAAGTGGGTAAAATAAAAAAAAAAAACAATCTTGACGAGGTAACTCAACATAATCAAGAAATTAACATTTGGAGAGCTCTGATGGAGCACACCTAACAAAACAGTCCAGAGTACCTAATTAACTCACCAATGCGCAAATAAATGTTGAAACATTTGAATAAAAAATAATTATAGATAATGTTCCAAAGGTCAAAAATGCAAACCAAAATTGTAAATGCAAGTTAACAATGCCAAAAAAAACGATTATTTATCTTCAAATTATAATTTGAATCCTTATACTCGTAACAAAGAAAAACTAGGAACCATAATTTATTAACTTGCAGTTTTAAACATTTAACGAAAATAAACGTCCACAAAAATGGACCACACATTTCAGTTTGTTAGTCTTTCAAATTTTTCATGCCACTATCAATAACCTTCGGTTATGAAAAGCATGCATAGAGAGGAGCAAAATAATTGTAAAATTTTAAATTAAAACATAAAGTGCGAAAAGTTGTTGATTACATAGTTCTGTGAGCGTCCTAGATAAGCTTTAAACATCCTATTTCAAGCTTACAAGTGTCTACATTAGTTTGTTGGTCATATAAATTTAAACATCTCTATATGCATTTCTTTGCGGTTGGTTCAGAATTAAAAACGAATGTTCCAAACGAGGTTGTGCAAACCCACAGCTAGCTGAGTACGTAAAGATGTACGTACATAAACGCTAGGGGTAAGTTGATTATTTTTAATTATATTTTTTTTATACTTCAAGTGTGTTTATTTTTCTAGAATCCACAAAGGACTATGCAACTATTGTGTACATTGTATATTTGAAATGTTCTTTGACTACATTAATCAATTACTTTCAAAGCTGGCTTTGAACGAGGACGAGTTCTATAATTTACCACAATGTACTGCATGGGTTATTTTTGTATTAGATTAAATATCTTTGGTAAACTGCTGTATGTGATTTAAAAACAAATTTATATCAGAATTTTTCAGAATGCTCATCCACACCCTCAGTGAAAGTGAAGTAACATACAGGATGTTGTAAAAGCTGTCATATAGTACAAGGTGGGACAAAAGTTAAGGTCGTAATGAATGTGTTATATTATGGAACAATTCGTTACACAATCAAGTTTGAAAAGTCATCGGTGACCTTTTTTATGTCGATTTTTAACTATTAAAATTTATTCGACATAATATGATTTTCTTGCACTTTACATCTACCACTTTCTGTCCACCAAAACTACCGCTCGAAAAGAAACGAAAAAAATAAAGGGAAAATAAAAATGAATTACAAGAAATAATTCCAATTGTTTATATAGGTTTTTGTAAATACCTGAATACCAATTTATAAAAAAATTAATATATCGAGTACCATATAAATACTATTATGTGCTAATTTATCTGAAAGTAAGCTGAAAATAAATGAAAATAAACTGCGTTACGAAATGCATATCATTATATGCATACTAAAATTACCTATAATGTAATAACATAAGAGGATTATGTATCAAAAGCTTTCAGCTCGCATTAAAATTGAAAATTTCTACATATAAATAAACATGCATCATTCAATTTGAGTCTAAATTTCGATTATCAGAAGTGAAAACACGAAATGTCGGTTAGCGTAAGCTGCAAACTTAGAAATATATCGTTTGAGTGTACGGAACATTTTTATTTTTAGCGGGTTTCTAATTTATTACAATGTAAATTATAACATTGTTATATTCTGATTATATCATTTATGTGTTTATTTGGATTTAATTTATCGTATTTTGGTTGTCTGAAATTTTTGTTTTAACATTCTGGTTTCGTAAAAAATTGCTTGTTTTGTAATATCTGGTGTTGATACCTTAAACTTTAAAGCATCCAATATTTTATACGTTTAATAAATATTATTGCCAAGCTGGAAAATCTTATTGCCAAAACAAAATTTATAACCAAATCTATAAAACTGGCAACTCAAAGTAGATCAAGATTTGAAAAACTACCGGGAAAGTAAAGATTTAAGAAGAAAATATGGTACGCTTTAGTAGTCTATTAGTTTATTAAATTTTTTTAATAAAATTAAGTAGAAATTGTATCATAGAATGCAGTTCTGATTTATTCGTCAAATCAGAATTGTTTAATATCCATGTGCTTATTTAAAATTGTTTCACTGCGTATTGCCTAACGCAGACGCATTCGTTTATTATTTCAAAGCGACCTCAAACGATTTCCGTCCTTTCGCTTAACAACCGATTACGTTTAGAAGTTGTACAAAAAAAACGCAAATAAAATTAAACAAAAATTCATATTAAAATTTCTTAGATAAATATCGAAGAGGAAAATTAATTTTAAATTATGTTAGTTGAATAGGTCTAATCGCATTGTCGCGCTTTGGGATTTCATATATTTTTGAAGGCTTTCAGCAATAAATCTACTATTTGAAGGATACATCATAAATTATAATTGAAACGAAAACTTTGCAATTTTTGCGAATCGATATTTCATATTTAATGCATTATGTTAAAAATCCATGTTTTACCTTATGTCGATATTCGGCCCCATCTCATTTCTTACGAACGATTTACTTAGAGCTTTAACACATTTCGTTCGTTAGATTCGTTGAAATTATCCATAAAATACATTAAGTTCTTTCTATTAATGTTGTATTTTAGAGAGGTCGATTTATATTTTATAGAAAGCGGTAGAATAAAAGATCAACGCATTCAATTTGAGTTATAACTTCTATAATTATTGAACTAAATAAACACTAAAAACATTAATTAAAGCAGGTAGCTTACAAGAAATTTCGCGACCTTTAATTTAGTGAAGCCTTTAGTTAATAGTAATTTGGAATTTCTTTTGTTTAGAAAGTACGGATCTTGTTTACCTAAAGAAGCTCAAACAATCTTTAGAGCTTTTTTATTTCGTTGTCAAATAAACGAGAAAGGTTTCCAATTACAATCCTCTGAATGTAATAGAGTTTTTTGTTTATTTTCTAGCGCTATTGTCATATAAATTATAAGACATACCATTAACAAAAATTTTTCTGCTGTAAAAATGGTATTGAATCTTAAGCAAATAAGAGTTCTACTTAAAATCGAGTCGTTAGAAAATTCGACGAAGTTGAAGTATATAAAATATTCAATATCCTATCCAGGCTAAAACGAAATTCGAGAGTTTACTTTAAATTTAATTTATTTTTAAAGAAAATAACCCAAAAATAAATACTATACGAGTTTTCCTGTTTTAAGTTAAAATGTGATTAGGTACAATTTAAATAATACATTGACACTAAAAGTGATAATTTTTCAAATTCAAACCTTTTTCATTTTTAATGAAAAATTTCAATTATAGTTGGTTTAGGTATATTGGATGAAACTTGAGCTTTTGTAAGACCAGTATCAAAATTAAGGATCGGTTAAAAAAGGTCAGAAGTGCGTAATTTTATGACAACGAAATTTTATTTATGCCTTATGTACCTACATATTTATAAACGAGAATATCCGATCTTTTAAATTCAAAATATCTTTATTAAACCATATATTTTATGTTTCGGGGTAATCAATTAAAACTAAACTGTGTAATTTGTAAACACATTTAATATACAGTTTCGATTAAGAAATTTATGTTTTTCGACGTCGATCAAATTATTATTTTTAGATTTACAAAATATAGTTTTTGATTTTATTACTTCATACTAATAATGACATATTTGCGTGTTTCGCATATTTTTTTAACTCATTTCTATATAAAATATTGTTCACTAATGTGGACTTAAATGCTAGTCAATAATTTCTGATCAATAAGGAGCACATTGCCTAAATTTAAAATTTTAATGTAAGAAGACTGAATAATTTTTAAGAAATTAAATTTAAATTTACATACCACCTGATAAGATATATTTTTAAATTAAATTAAAAAAAGAGAAAAGGCTTGCTTTTATTCAAACAATATATTTCTTCACGAGATTATGAGCTTTCACGGGTAGTTTGACGTGGTGCTTGTTGTATATATTTTCTTGTGCCGTGGTTTAGAATAACATTGCGAAGTATAGTGAAAAATGTAGTTCGATGTTCTCACGTGAAAGGTATATGTATGTTATAAGTTATTCATTGGTTTACGCACTGTTCATTATATCCGCTATTTCAAATACATAAATCTTTACTTTAAAATTTATTTTTTGTATTGAAATAGTATAAAGCAATTCCGCCTTCCAGATCTACAATTCTTTCAAAAGTTTCACAAAGTAAGCACAATGCAACGTGATGAAACTGTTAAATTTATATCGTTGACATACCTTCACATGGAAAGTTGATGTCATGCTTTAGTTCCAATTCACACGAACTTCTGTTTTAAAAATCATTAGTATTATAAAATTTCCAGTAGGTACATAATAATAAAACACAAAGAACTCAGGTTATCAAAATCTTTGTACTATAAAATTTACCATAACTTATTCAACACGGAATCAATTTTTTTGTAGATTTAACTGAAGAGGTAAATTTTCGTCCAAAAAGCCAGTATACATAATATATGAAAAATAAATGATTAAATAAAATATTTAAAACTAGTCTGTATATAGCATTATACATAATTTATATTAATTTAAAAATAATTTATTTTACCTTTTAGAGAACTAAATTTCAGAAGGGTTAAACAGCAGGATTGTTTATCATTGGAAAGCATCCTCGAAGAAAATTCACAAATATCTTGTTTTGTTCAGGTTTTTACAGAAGAGTGATTAACCGGAAATTTTCGAACAGGAAATTCCAACAGGAAATTGTAGTAGCTTTTATTCGCGTAGTTTACTGTAATCTCCACAAACAACATACTATTCTTTTCGGCTTCCACATCACTTAATATATTTTATATAGATCTCCGTGGTGATTTTAGATGTTCCTAGTGTTGGTACGAAATTTGCCAATAAGGCAAAATATTCATTGTTGGATTGTTTCATGAGGTATACTAAAAGCACCGTAACAATCTAGATATAGTATAGATTGGGGGATGGAATTGGCTTACTAGAACTCGCTCCTGGATATGACGAGATGACACTTGCTTACCGAAACTACTTTCAGGGTTAAGAAGTGATATTAACTTACTGAAACCTCGTCTCGGCGTGATATTGACATGGGCAATATCAAATGGGTTTGTAAACCGCGCCCTAAATTTGTACAGCTTATCTGAGATTTGTCCTAGTTCATCATCAAGTTGGCTTGCGGAAACTTTAAGTTTTTTTGAGATTGTTTCTTTGTATTGCAGACAATAGAAGTCGAGATATCTCAGTGCTCTATATATGGTGAAATTTACTGATTTGTATGGAATTCGAACATCATATATTTCCATCCCGCCCCACCTCAACTGTCAACTGACGGAGTCTCTTCTTTTTGTAAATAACAAGGGATGCAGTTTTAGGTCCATTTTAGGATGCTGTGCCTAAAATATGCGTGTTACCTCTATTTAAATGATTTAAAAGGAGCAGTTGATGTAGTAGGAGATCACATCGTTTAGTGAGAAATTTCACTTTGAATCTTATATACGTCGTTAGACTGGAAGTCAAACCAAAGTAAGGTAAAAATCTTAAATTATAAAAAGGGGGGGTTAAGAACCAGGATTAAAATAATATGAAGTTTAAAACTTAAAAGAAAGAGGAGCGTGGAAGTTTATTAATGTAATATTTCTTCTATCCTCGATCACCCGAAGGGCGCATATTTGTTCCACTATGTCTTCAAACTTCAGAATTTTATGTTTAATTTTATTCTGTATCATAAAGCCTCTTCCGAACATTCTGATTGGCCCTCCACTTCTGAAAACAAGACATCCTCCACATTAATTACTTCGCTATCGGGTTGCTCGGTTTCTTATTCTTAAAAATATTGACGGATAATCCCGTTAGTAGAATAGTTTCTTATCTTAAGTCCCAACTACGATGGCTTATGACAACTGTGTTTGAGTATAATACACAATATTAAAGTTCCCCATAAGTCCTTCTAGACAGATTTCCAGCAAATAACTTAAATTGTCATTTGATATCAATATTAACGTTCCTAACTAGCCCGCAAAAAGTTTTGTCAAAAACAGGCAAAAATTAACTATATCTTGAAAAATTTCGAGGTATAACCAACAACTGTGTTATACCCACGGAACATCTACAGCTCTATAGCTACAAAGATGGGACCGCCACTGGTCCCCAATATTAATTCCATTTTTAGGAATTAGCCGTAAAGGCGTTGATAATACCAGTGTGATATCTTTTTGTATCTATTCGCTACTTTTCTGGAAAGTGAGACTGCACGCCTGGCGAACGGTTGGAGTGGATAACCAATTTGTTCAAAGGGTGAGTTTAGTGAAGGTATCCAGAGACCAAAGATTAGCTACCTTATGGTCGCTGGTACCACATGATATTTTCCAGTGGTAAAATTGGTTCATCATGATAAATTGACCACCTGAATCGCAAGTTTTCCGGATTTCAATTCGAAAGAATTAGCCAACGATAACTGATAAATCCGACCAAATTATTCATCATGGACTAGTCCCATAAATCGCAAGTTTTCCGGATTTCAATTCGAAAGAATTTGATAAATTCTTGCGGTAAGCCTTTATTATTTGTAATTATTTTTAAGTTTTTGTGAATTAGTTTTAAGTGTCAAATTTCTTGTTCATTTGTACCTTTTATTGTGAATTAATTCCGTGTAAATGTGTTATGATTTTCAATATAAATTATGTTTTTTAAATAATTTTTGTGTTTCTTTAGTTTTTCTTTCACACGTTTAGCTAAAAACAGCCTACGCCCGATATTTTTTTAAATATTTGCAAACGGCTCTGCTTAGCCGGCAAAAGAGTTATTAAAAATATAATTAAGTAACAACCTATGCTGTAATCTGCATCAGTAAGAGAGAAGAGAAGGATTTGAAGGTCTTTGAAAGAAAGGTACTGAGAACACGACTGCACAACGGCGAATACAGAACAAAAATAAACGCAGAACTTCGTGAAGAGATGGATGGAGAGGGCATAGTTAAGACACTTATGCCCGTTTTCACCAACAAATTCCTAACGTTAAGAGTTCCCTAACTTGGAGTTAAGAAACTCTTATGACACATTTGGTTTTCACCAAGTACTAAGAGTTCCTTAAGAGCGTGAAGAAATCCCTAACCTAAATAAAAATAGTCGTGTTTTATTCTATTTCACAAAATATTAGTCGAATTTTACCAGTTCTCTCACTCTTATGTTGGTGAAATGCAAATTTTCCTAAGTATTTTTTTATGGAATACTTAGTGCTAAGAATTCCTTGGTAGGTAATTCTTAAGGAAAAGTTGTAGAAAACGGGCAATAGTGACTTATAAGAAATTGTAGTAAAACAAACCTGTAAATTACGAGGATTAATCCATCTTAGCTAAATGAATTTTGAAAGTCGACGGGCAGCCAAATTCTGATAGAATGTAAATAAAATATAAAATTAAATTTGCACAAAATTGAAGTATAATAATTTAAACTTGATTGGAGACCAACGCTCCAAACAAAAAAAATTATCACTGTCGGGTTTCTTTTTCAAAATGGTTTTATGAAATATGTCAAGACACTCTTGAAATTAAATGCTATATTTTGAAATAAAAGTAATATTTTAATCTTTAAATTTATTATGAAAAAGAAATCAATACACAACTTGATAATGAAAATGGTAACCCACATCTTGTGTTCCTAACTTATTTAGATCCTCTCGAAAATTTTAGTTGAATAATCAATTTTCGTCAATCCTGTTTTATGAACTTGAACTTTTGATACAATTATAACCACGAGAGCTCGAGTATGAGTGAATATTTGCAATAGGGATATAACAGAAAAAATTACGTAAATAAATAAGACACTATCAATCTTACAATTGCCAATTATTCAATGTTCTCCTTACTTTAGATTTTAAAATTTAAACGTGATCTATAAGCCACCGTGTAGTAGTTACATAAACATAAAAAGCTATTCAAGTATTTGTTTGAACAAAATAATTTATTATAGCTCCCCAATATACCCACAAGCTGAAGATTATGCAGCTACAATTTTTAAAACATATTTAAAGCTGAAAAAATTTCATTAGCATACCACGAATATTTAAAAATACAACTTTTTTAATATAAATTGTCAGTTATTGGATACAAACGTTTTTATTCAAAAAACTTTTACACAATGAGAAAAAAAGTTTACATCATTTGAAAACCGCTATGTTGTAGGTACCTCCATATAATTTAGATATAGAAAAATAATGGACTTTATTAACAAAGTTTAAAATTTTTGAACTTATTTCAGCAACGTTTCAGATGTTAAATTATTTTAATTCTCCTATATTTACATGTAAATGTAATTTAATTTACATACAAAACACTTAACCGAAGAAAGTGACAAAAAGTGTTTAATTCATTCTGTTGCGTGATGGATCTTGAAAGCACTTTTTAATAATATTAATAACATATTTCTCAAAGAATTATTCGTAATATTTATAATTAAACATTTATACATAACTGGCTAAACAATTTACCTAGAAATTTTGACTTTAATTTGGTAAAACATCTAAGTGAATATTGGAATCTCTCAAAGAGACATCATTAATCTTATGGTAATTTAGTTATTTGATTATTGACTAAATAATCAATGCATAGTTGAGCTTAATTCCATTTTGACATAATGTCAAAATTTATGAAATAGCAACCAAGTATTGCAGTGGCTACTTGCGAGTGCCAAAATTAAGTCGATGGAATTAAAGGGATGGCATCTAAATTGTAATCTTAAATCACTTTAATTAATTTTAACTCACTTAGTGGTTTTACGACGTTCCTATATTTTCATTGAATAAATGAAATATTAAATAATGAAGAAAGAGTTTGAAAATAAAAGTAATAATTACTATAAAATGCAAATGTCGCAATGCAATTAGATAAGTCCTGTTCTGGAGTTTTCGAGTTTAAAGACTGATGAAAATGTAACGAAATTGTGCGGTAGAAAATAGGAAGGAGTGAAAAGTAAAGAAATATAGCAATGTAGCTATTAGGATGTGGGTTACTGCCGCAGTTGTTTCTGTTAGCAGGGTAACTATATTGGGGGTTGCAGCTTCTAAATGGCAATGAAACTGGGTTATGATGTCTGGTGCGGTGCCAACTGGCCGTTATGATAGTAAGAAATTGTATCATTAGAATTGCATATGCAGATGATAACTTAAGAAAATGGTTTCTAGTTTTTTGTAAAAAAGCGGAAGTTTTGTTTAAATCAAATTAACTGTAAATAATAATGTACAATAAAAGTTCCATTTATTTAATTTAAAGCTTGAAACAGTTTCGTAATGTTATTTACCTAATATTTGATTAAGCTAAAATTGAGATGGTTTATTAAATCATCAGTAACTCAATAACAATATTATGCTTTTTGTGTCGTAACGATCTTCGTATAGCTCATCCTTTTGAATTGTCTCCAAAACGACTGTGCAGTGATTTTGGACAAAAATGGACCACCATTAAAAGATAATCATGAAGTTAACAAAGTGTTATCATAAATATTGTTATTAAGTACTATAAAAAATTAACGGAAACGATAAGCCTGGTATATTTATATGGCATTGTGTTTAACGCAAAAATAATTAACTTAGGTTTAAAAAATCAATTACATCCTTTTTCAGTAAAAAATACGCCAGGATGTTGTAGCAATATTTTACCTTTTTAAATTAGAAATTATTAATATAACATACATTTTACACTAATTAGTTCTTAAGTAAGTTTGGTTTTCCCTCTACATGAATTAATGAATTAATCGTGTAAATAGGAAGTTGGACATTAGCACTCTCGCTTGGGAAGAAACTGCCCTTTCGTGGCTTAAGACAATTACTGCGTCCCTTGTGTACTAACCACTACATACTCATTTCCTACACAAATTTATTTCAGGCAAGTTTTCCAATATCCTTAATCAAGTTTACTCATAATTAAACGCGTTTATATACAAAACCTATTACAACACGTAAAAATATAAAATTTAAACGATATTATTATACGAAAAGTCTTCTTTAGAAGTAACTATTTTGAATTGCCCAGAATTACTGAGCATGACTTTGAATAGGCTGCATTACATGCGTCGCAAAGTTAATATAGTTGTAAGTTTAGAAATTTGAAAAGTTTATATAGGTCAGCTTAAGCCATTTCTCGAGTACATATATTTTTCAGAACAAACTTAGCAAACCTACGTCATAAAGAGTTATTAAGGATAACTTTACTTTTGAAAGCCTCTTAAGAGCATATTTGATAGTATTTAACAATGTTTTTGACCACCTTACTGATTTTTTCGTTCTTTCTTGACTGATAATAGATTATCAAACTTTAGTACTTTATATTTTATTAAAAAGTTGTTGTGTTATTTTTCAAACACTTTTCTTACATATTAACTAAAGTAAGTCCTTTTATCATAAAAGTCTTGCAAAAATATTTTTATAATAAATATGAATGTCTACAGTACGCAATATGGAGCTTTAGAGTACTTGAAATATTTCATAATTTTATAAAAGTGGCAAGCTACATTTTTAAATTTGTCTAGAAGTATTTTCTATTAATATGAGTTATACTTTTAGATAATCAAAGGTGAGATAATTACTTAAAAGCTAACAAATGCTAATTGTTTTAAGTTATTAAAATGAAGTATTTAAGAAATTTGGTTCAATTAATATTAATGTAAAAATATTTAACAATCAAAGAAAGGAATTTAAATATACATACAAGTTTAGATTGTTTAGACGAATAAACTCAATATTATAAGAAAATCACGAAACGCAAATAGGATATCATGGATTTGAAAATCGAAATGAGCTTGGAGAAGTATATTGGTTATTGATGAGTTTAACTTGCATATTATGAATTGATTTTTGGATGGTTTATGGAATATCTACTTCAAGAGAATATTTTAAGTAATGGTGTCGTATGAATTACAATATTTAATATTACATAAATATAGATTTTAACAAAAGTAGTGGAGTAAAATATATAAAATAAGTCTACTGAAAATATTTTTTTTAAGTAGACCTAAATGCGACCTAAAAATTTCTTGTTAAGTACATCAAATATATCAATAATTTTTCTATAATGGGAGCCTTCGTAATTAACGGTTAATCAATGAATTTACAGTGTTTAATTAAATGTCACATAACTTTTATTTATTAAGGAAGCTATTTCCTTCATTTATTTTGTGAGCAATAGATTTATTTAGCTTTAATAATATATATGTAAATTATTGGAAAAAAGAAAATTTTGATATTGAAAATGGACTTTAAACGGAAAATTCCAGATATTTCATTACAAAATTTAATGTATTATTACAACATATGAACCGTAAATCTTTCCTCACTATCCCTAATGAGAGGATAGCTTGAAACAGATTACGTCCACGCAGAAGGTAAAAACCTTCTACTTTTAATTGCGTGGAGCCCTGATCTTAGGTCAACTAGCTCTTTGATGGACACGTCGGTATGCGAGGGCCATGGGTCGTGTAAAAACGCCTCGGAGAAACTCAAGGAAGCAGCTTTGCAAACACACACAAAATAAACTTAACAATAAAATAAAAATAAACAATACGATGTTCATTGCTTAAAAGGCTTAAGGATAAAAGCAATGTTTATGGTGTTAGTATTGCGCCAGTGGAACGTAACAACAGTAGCCCACTACAGGAGCCGACCAGAACGGCACAGTAGCGACCACATTGACACCCAGAATCACCACCCAAACAATCAATCGACGGAACACTCGAATGGTCATATAACAATCCCATAATGGTAACCACATCGAGCCTCCGACGACAAAACCAAACGGCAACGACCCCGGTGCAATGCCGCACCCTGTATATATGTAGGTCGCACATCGCAGCCTTTATAAAAATAATATTTAACCAAAAATAAAACACAAAAATGTCGAACATAAAATTCCAAGTCGAGGCTTGAACGTAGAACGATCATTCTGGACTCCGATCGCCGATGCATTATACTAACGCCGCTTGATGTTGTAACGTGGAAATAAAACTCAGTCGAAGTACACATTATAAAACATTTTTAAATCAAATAATTATTAATTAGAATAATTATACCAAAATCAATATTCAAACATAAATTCACTTCCACGTTTGCGAACGTCAAAGAGATTAGATACTGCCAATCACCACGATGCAGAAATACAACCTGCACCGTAATCATAATCTCGTACAACACTCTGTAATAAAAAAATGCACGACAAACAGAAAAACCAGAATGCTACACATAAATAAAAGAAATAAAAAACATTAAAAAGGCCAAGGGAAAATACGTCATCGAGCTTCTGATGTTAAAATATTGGCCAATCGATCAACAGGTAGCTGTGAAGTAATGGCAAAATAATTAGATAACTCACCATGTCAAAGGATAAAAATCCTTCCCCGAAATTATGGGCCAGGGTGGTCCGACAATGACACATGGCACGGCAAAAAGAACCCATCATCCTCCAATCACGAATCAAACCCCCTACTGGGATGGAAAACAACATGTTCTATATAATATTCGGACTGTCGGATTGGAATTCCCAATAACGCAACCATATCCACTAAATCGAAAGCAACCCCAAATCAAACACTTCACAGCACCAAAAACGTGACCTTCTCTTCCGAAATTTTTCCCAAGACTCCCTTGCAGCGCGCAGCTCGACTTGCGTTCCGGAAAAAGATGATAAAAATGGAAGTGTCTACACCACCATCTCATTCAATTTGAAATGAAATGGCAGTGGCCAAACAAATTGATGTATAAGGTTGATCATAACGGATGTAAAGTCAAAAATCCGTTATACATAATACTCAGTTACATTAGGAATAAAGAAATAACATTCAATTATAAAATACTCCTTATTTCATTCTGAGTGGTGTGATAATATTATTTGTGATAAAAATATAAAAAGTTAGATTTAGTGCACAATTTAAAATGCTGTCGGTAACTCGTTCATGAGTACGCTGATTATTACCAACCCGCTTCAAAAATTTAGGGATATATTTTAAGTAAATCGATTTCTTTACAGTTTTTATTATTGATTAATGTTTTATTAATGTATGTATATTTATTGTTATAAATTTATTAAAAAAATGGTTAATGCTGGGAAAAATAGTTATTATAATGCTTATAAGGCTAAAATGTATAATTTCTTTTAAAAATGAGGGTGGGGGACTTTGTAATTAATGGTTAATTAACAAATTTGTAGTGTTTTGGTGGAATGTCATATAACTTACTTGTTAAGCAAGATATTTTCTTCGTTTTGTTTTTTAAGCAATAGAGAGAACTTAAATATTAAATGTGTGCATTGGTCAAAAAAATCCTTTTTAAACAGAAAATAGCCCTGAAACGCCAATTACGTAATTTAAATAGCGTAATTTAAGGTATTAAAATAAATAATTAAGAAATTATCGGAGTTACAAAAGTAATTTTGAATTATAAAAGTCAATTAATAAGCAAAAGTGTAACATACTTTCAGAGAAAATTTTAGTATGATTTATTTTAATTACTTAACATTTTGCTCTAAAGTAAACGCTGATATTTGGGATCTCTAAACCGTAAACGGTACAGAACTACTTTGTTTTATAAGACCAAATACATAGATACAATAAAATTTATTCCAGTTTTTCCTCAATTAGTTACACATTACCCCCTGTCGACTAGATCAGAATATGACATTGCCAATGCAATGAAAACTGCATTTGAAACGTTGAAAACAAAAAAATAAGAATTGCATGAAGAATTTGAGGAATTTTTCAGTGTAGTTATAAGAGGAAGAGTAAACTAAAAATTCTTTAACTATTATACTGTACTAAATAATATACTAAATACAAAAGCAAATCCAGTATAAAATGTTTAAACTAACTATGTTTTATTACAATGATGTAATAATATACAAGATCCTGCTGAATGTGGATAGAAAAGAGAAACTGATATTTGGAAACCTCCATTCGGTAGGTACTGTTACGGGTTTAATCCACGCAAAGGCAAGCGCTAAAATTGTTACTATAGAACCATCGGGATCACGCATACCCCCGTACAAAACGAAGTGCCGGCTTCGCTGCAGCGGGTGGGGTGGTTCATTATTCAAAATTTAGCGTGCGTGTCGCTTCGATGGTCGAAGATTGAAAATGGGCGCCACTACTAATTAATTACATGGTAATATTGGTTCAGGTATACGACCGAAACCTACCTTTGATAAAAATAACTTGTTTTCCATTCGACTGCAGAAAGAATGCACCTGACGTGACACTGAAACATTAGTACATAAAAATAACACATTAAGCAATAAATCACAATTAAAGGAAATTAAAATAAATATAATACGGAAAATTGAAATAATATGAACGATGAACAAAATACATTGTACAAACTATTGGTGTTAAATAACCAGAACAACATTAACTTACTTATTAAATCAACAAACTTATTAATGAACGAATTCGAGATGCATCTGATATTCACACTGAGGTTATTGACTTTAAAATTATCTTAACTAGGAAAATAAAACATTGATTAAAAATTACGTTATTCAGCGTAAAAAAATAATTAAAAGTGTAACTTCGCAAACTTATTCGGGATGACGTTAGTTTGAAAACACTATGGCAATACATGTACAAATAATAATTCTCTCCCTCTTCCAGCAAGGCGGTTCTTTTCCTTTCAGTTGAATCGGTAGTTCAATACGTGATTTCGTAATGTCGTAAATCGATCGTAAATTGATTAAAATTCGGACGTATCTCGGTTAACGATGATCGTAGTCGTAATGTTCCCTCCAACGGAAGAATTTGGAGATAACACCAAGTAAAACTGCATGTTGACGTTTAATGGACCTTCTTTTAACGGTATCCTCATAAAACTTGGGTATTTTAAATTGCAAAACAGATGCATGATACGCAACTTAACAACGATATGAAGGTCTGTCGCATGGTTTCAAGAATACTAACTTCACAAAGCGTTACCGTAATTCCTTCATACATAATTTGATAGAACCACAAACTTAATGTCGAAATCGAGAAAGCGTCATTATATTTGGTGGCCTCAACATGTTTTACGCATGGTACCGAAGGCATCCACGCGGAGCACAATTGTTGACTTCGTGGAAGCTCCAAGGCAACTGAATTCAGACTTGCATTTCTGATGTAATCTAAATTTCCACGAAATCTCTGCAGGCTACGACTTGCAAATACACCTCTTCGTATTTGGTGATAATAAATGCATACCGAATATTTCCTTAGGGCTATTTTAAATTGATTATGAATATTTTTATGAAACTGAATATTATGTCACAGTACTTAAGATCTAATTCCAAAGATTATACATGTGCTAATAATAAAAATGTACTAACTTTATAAAGGAAAACTGCAGATGGTGCGATTAATGCAAGTGCAAAAGTTGCAATCAATCAATTGAGACCATAATTGATGAATTCGTGGTTAATGTAGTAAATGTTGATATTAATTTATTACTATATTATTATTATTTGTAAAAACTGCACAGTTTACAGCAGTGGTTTGTTTGTAACTGGTTGAGTAATTCTGGGTATAATTAAGATTATAAGGGGTGAATCACTGGTCTCATTCTCACAAGTTAACTTATGACAGTCATAATATTTACTGAATGTTTATTGAAGCAGATTGTAAATTGTAAATTCTTCTCTTCTCTAATGGTGTTCCTTCCATTCAGAATATACCCGCCTTTTTTCGATGGTCTTCTCGAACCGTTTCCAGGTGGATTAATCCTTTTTCTAACTTTCTTTTTCTCATAACTTCTCATGTGATTTTGCCACAGCAACCACATTCCGTCATGCATTTCTATCTCTACACAAAGTTCTCCAGTCGCCGATCTCCATCAACCTCAGGTCCCTCTTCACTTCATCACCCCATCTCAATCTAGGCCTTCCCCTATTCCTCTCCCTGTCTGGTTTCCATTCGGTTAGGCTTTTTGTAGACGCAATTTCATGTCTTCTCATTATATGCCCCAGCCACCCTAATCTTCGCGACTTCAAATGTTTCATAATATCCTCACCCTCCATCTCCGACATTATTTCACAATTTTTTCTTATTTTTATCTCGCCATTACTCATATTCTTTTGACCCAATATTGCTCTCAGTACTTTTCGCTCGAAAACCTTCAGTCTATCCACCTCTCCAATTGTCAGACTAATCCTTTCTGACCACCATGCCATTTCCACACCATATTTGCACTTCTGAGTTCGACTTTCGGAGCAATGTAGAAAAATATACAATAAAATGGAACGACTTCCAAAAATAAATTTTTATAAAAGTTGGAGGCTAACTTCGCACACGTTAGTCACGCCCTTTAATGAGATTTTATCAATATTTTCAATTTGTTAATCACTTTATGACGACGATGCTAACGAAATTATATTTACTTACCTACACTGTATTTTGTTTGTAAACATTTGTTGTTATATTAACATTATTTAGAGATTCTACTTTGAATGTATAATTTATTTATATTATATTATCTTTCTTATAGAATAAAACTTATAATAAAAATTTGTAATAATAATAAGGCTATAAACTAACGATAAGTTAAACTTGACCCAAACTAAACCCATGATAACATTAATTTAATATTTATTTTTATTTAATTTTATGCGTAGTTTATTTAATTACGTTTACAAAATTTAATATTGATCCCATTTTTAGCTTTCAAAATTAAGTGAGGTGTAAAAGATATGCTTAAAAAGTTGTCTACAGGTTTCAAAATGTAATTATGTATTATCGAAATCAATACGGTTTTAATTTCCAGTATGGCAAATTTTTGGCCTAAAAAATTAATTTCAGTTTAGTTACAAAAACTTTGATTAGATACACACCTATGCAATTTCTCGGACCAGCACTAAATGGAATATACGCAAAAGGGTGACGACCCACTGAATTCTCCGGTAAAAACCTATTGGGATCAAATTTTTCAGGATTCGGAAAAATTTTGGGATTACGATGAATATCAAAAATATTTATCTGTATTAAAACATCTTTTGGTATTGTGTATCCAGTAGGAGTTTGAATATCTTGATCCGTAAGTCTTGTAATGTAATGAACACTAGGAAAGATCCTTAAAGATTCTTTTATCACCAAGTCCAAGTATGTCAATTGTTGTAAATTTTGAATTGTAATTTCATTTTCTTTGTTTGAAAGTAGATCGTAAGCTTCCTCGTAAACTTTTTGCTGAATTAAAAAAGTAGTTGAATAACTTGTCTCTTTGGAAATGAATTAAAAACTACTTGGTTTGGATAACCAGGAATATTTTTACCTTTTTCTTGGGTTTGGGGCAATTCAAAAATTTCGGCTCCAAAAGTTTTCATTTTACTAGACATTAGAAAAGCTTACCTGAATATCTTGATGACAAGCCAATGCAAATAACGTGAAAGAAATGCAAGCTGACGTTGTATCATGGCCCTAAAACTTATACTGAAATGACTATGCACGACAATTTTAAAGAATTAAATTACTTCAAACATAAATGTATTAACTTCTTCATGAATACCTTCGTCATCTATTAGTTTTTCCGTGTTTTTAGCAGAAATAAGTAAATCAAGCATGGCGAGCCTTTTCTTTTTTGAGGAAACGTATTCGTTTGTTTCTGGAGAAAACCGCACTTCTTCAAAGTTTATTTGCCTTTCTTTAATAACTGAACCTACAAAATTGTGCAATATTTTGACGCATTGTTTATGTTTCCAATACAATGAAGTCAGAAGGAAACCAAGGTCGGGCGCTAACCATGGCCTTGTTAGTCTATATAAAAGAATTTCTCCAATACTATAGATCAGAAAACTAAATTAACAAAAATTTCAGAAAAAATGTATAGGTACTTACTCCGATATCGCATCTATGTATTCTCTTGATTTATTATTGTTTTTGTCCAATTGGGTTCCCATGGCAGTTTCTTAAAAAGTATAACAATAACTTTACTAGAGCATAAGAAATATTAACATACCACAAATTGATTCAAGAGTAGATTGTGAAATAATGGGAACAACGTCTGTATAATCTTCATTTACTTCTACTTCAAGTTGTTTTACTAGACGTTCGCTTTGTTCTATAAAAGATTGCAGAAATTGCTGCAATATGTTAAAATGGAAGGCCGGTGTCAAAATTTTTCGTCTCTGGTGCCATTTCGAGCCTATTATATAAGAAGAAATTATGTAAGTAAGTATTATACGTTGCCTTCTTGAGACGGTTATAGCTTAGCGGTTAAGTGCGTCTAATACCAATGCCAACTAGCCATTTCAAATCCGGACAGATTAAGAACTTTATTCTGATAGTCTATCTATACACGGAAGGCAATAGAAAACAAGAGAGGTAATCTGCAATGAGAGCCGCAGTGTACGCGTTCGGAGCCTTCGTTAAACAAGTAGGTCTTTTATGTATATGAAAATATTCATAGAAACACATACAAACACATAATATATAGAAGAGATGGATCACGACACATTTGTTAAGATGCATAAGGATTGAGGAGGAAATCTATTTTACAAGCTATTATGTTAGTTGTAATAATACAATCCGATTTTTCTTGCATGTCCGAATAAGGCATACCAATGTTAAAAATCCAGTTACCTTCGTCATCTATGCTAATACTTACTCTTTACATTATTTAATTACCTTTACTTGTCAATAGTCCAGTACCAAGCCATGGATGCAATATTTCATAAGTAGGACCTTTCTCTGAGTGTTTCATAGTTCCCATTACTATCTAAAAATATAATGTTAATAGAACGTTTCGGAATAATAAAGTTGTTATAATTGTTGAACTGAGTATATAAATAGGGCCAAAGAAAATAAGAAAAGAATTTGTAGGATGTTTATTTCGGTAATAAAATAGTTTTTTAGTTGCTTTCTGATTTAAATTTAAAATTTGGGATGTGTTGACCATATTCGGACCTCAAGACGCACTCTAATTTTAAGTCGATTTTTCTAAGTAAAAGTACGTCTTATGGTTCGAAAATTTCGGTAATTATGATTTTCAAAAAAAAATTTTACGTCATCGTCATAATATAAATTTTAAGTTCTAGAGTGATTAAAATATGGTCGAAAATATTCATCCTTGACCCCACTAACATTTTAATATCTATGCAAGTTTTCTTGTTTGAGCACTATTTTTCAATTTAAAATGTTATCTTAAATATTTGATTATTTTAAATTACCTCGATGTCACGCGGATCCAGTATATTAACCACTGGTACATTTACATACCAATATTTATAAATTGGATAATATTGCTTTGCCCATTTTCGAAAATGTGGTAAAATATCATCTAAAAAACTTAAATTTCAATTTATATAACTTAAAATTTTAAAATAAAGAAAATTTGTACTCTATAAATTACCTTTGTCACCTAAAAACTTTAATAAAATGCCAAATATTGGATTTCCTTTGGGACCGGGCATTTTATCAATAATTATTCGCATTCGCCATTGTTTAATATACAAAAAAATACAATATAAACCAACCAAAGTAAAAAT
Organism: Podabrus alpinus; assembly: GCA_932274525.1. Classification (NCBI taxonomy): domain Eukaryota; kingdom Metazoa; phylum Arthropoda; class Insecta; order Coleoptera; family Cantharidae; genus Podabrus; species Podabrus alpinus. The sequence goes on along the minus strand of OW026457.1, from coordinate 55,791,526 downwards.
TATTGTTGTTGGTAACATCGCTAAGTAATCGATATTAAAAATGTACTTGTTACACTCGATCTATTTATTTAAAGATAAAATATATAGTGCTCTACCCAAATACTTGCGCTAATATAAATAAAAATATAATAAATTGAACTATTTTTTCATTTAATTATATTTCATTGCATATCAGTTATCGGTTTTTAATGAAAAACAAGACTGTTATCAGTTACTGCTAATTAATTACATATTTTTATAAAAATTGTAACGTGTAATTTGTTACAAACTCTTTTTCTTTAATAATTATTTAATTTAAATTTCTTATTTTTTTTTATATCCTTAGTTTTCTGTTCTTAAGAATTTCAATTTTCCAAAGTGCACCGGTTGCGGTTCAATGTTCTGTATTATTTCTTGCGCATATCGTTTTCTTTGGGGTTACAGAATTTGATATCTGTATTTATATTTAATTTTTTATTTTAATTTTTAAATGATCCCTGATATTTTACAAACTTGCAAGTTACTAAATTACTCGTTTTCTTTACAATTTTTTAGAATTTAGGAATATATTAACATTTGTTATAATTGTTTATAATTAATATTTTCATTTTTATTTATGAATATCTTTTTTTTTTTTTAATATAATTAAGCGTTTTTAACTGCAAGGTCACTACGCTTATGAATATCTATATTTATGTTATTTGTTATTTATGGATTTTAATTTATTATAATTCTTATCAGTTAAAAATCATACATTTTAATTAATTTATAATAAAAGCATAATTTCCCAATATCAGGAAGATGAAAATACTAATTAGTGTATAGCCCTTTATATTCATGCTTTCCGCTTAATTAGCCCTGGGTTACGCCCTTTTCTATTTTATTATATTTTCTGTTAATATCTATTTTCAATTTTTTTAAATTAATTAAGCGGATTAATTAACAGAGAAGGACGTAACAAAGTCTTAATAATATTGTTTTGTTTAATTTGTTATACCAGGTATTCATTTAAAAATTGTCAATCTAAATAACTTTTTTTGAGTAAATTTGAGAAAAACAAAAAACACTTTGAGTTATATACCGATGGGATTGTACAAATCCAATATTGTCTGAATTTTAAGTTTGACCCTCTCCCTATTTAAACTTTGACATTTTTTGGCTGTTCTAGGTTATTTTAGGTTCATTCTGTAATAAATTACATCTTAATCTTTATTAAATTATACATCTTAATAGCATAAATGTTATTACAAATTGTAAGCTTAATTGGCGATTCAGGTCATTACTTTATCTCTTAAAAGCTTTTAAACTTTAAACAAAGACGAAGATAATTTAAAATTATTGATTGTAATTGGCAATTTTATTTAAACTTCAAGTTTAAAGGTATAGACTGAAACATAAGACTGAAAGAAAAAGACCAGAGTCGACACATTAATGGAATTAGAAAATAAACTGGGATTCACAAAATAGTACATGACAATATGATAAAAAATCTAATGTGACAACACATTATTTTCCCATTTAGTAGATTCCACTTTATTTTATATTAAATATTAATAAAACAGATGTTAACTCAAAAAAATTTTTAACTCGATAAAATACACAAATTACTTTGAGATATCAAAGTTACGAAATTTAATTTGTAATTTAACATGGTAACTCATATTTTTTAAAAGCACTTATTTTATATTTTCATTTTAACAATTATTATATAACATGTTTGCATTGAAAAATGTTTAAAATTGACATTTTCCAAAAAAAATTAGAAATGTGCGGAATGCCGAGTTAACTTTTATGTTATTTCACTTAATTTTTTAAAAAAACACTTTCAAATTTTATTGATATATTTTTTATGAATATTAAATTTCCATGCAATATGATTTCTTAACTAACCGAGTTTCTGCTTAACTTTTATAATTAAAAATACAGACTAACATGATTACTTAATGAATACTCGTAGAATACTGACTGAAATTTAACCGACACAGGTTTTATGTGTTTTGCAAAATTTGTCCATTCAACGAATCTTATAATTTCTAGAATGTTCGAGAAAATATTATTTGCTAAACTAGCAATGAAAAATAATTATAATATTTGCATTTCCTCATTACATCATGCTACGGAAAATTACTCTGTTACATAATTCTTTATGAGAATATAACTTCTCCACCTATAAGTTGAAAAATTCGGAGCTTATCGGTGACTAATTTTTCAGCAGTGTCCAATTCGATTTCGATGACGTTTTGGATCTCTTGATGTGGTGATTTGATTTGATTTTCAGGCTAATAATATCTATACTTTTTTTTACACAAATGAAGATTTTATAAATTACAATTAACAATAAATGGTAAAATAAAAATGATAAAATGGATTAAAATTGTCCAAACACTTGTTTTTAAATTGTATCACTGTATTATTGAATCTTTTGGTTATTAAGTTCACTTTACATTTTGTTAAGTTCACTTCAAATCTACTGAGGACAGTTCTAATGATTTCACTTCTAAATTAGCACTAAGAGTTCCTTTGTTTTTGGCAATTTTGATGTCGAATACTTCAAAGAAATTTTTTTTTGGAATTTCGTAACTTGATGTCTTTTAATTTTAACTGGCGGAATTTAGGTAATTCGATCACATATGTTCCTTTTAATAGAATGTTTTCTTCTTCATTTTTACACTTTTGAATGTCCAATAATTGGTTTTGTTGATATAAATATCCATTTTCCATTTTTGAATTTTGACGTTGTTTAATTTAATGGTTTCCATTTTTCAATTTGTTATATTTTATTTCTTGACATTAGTTTTCGAAGTTGGAGTAATATTGCTCATTTACAATAAGGAAGTTTGAATTTGGAAGGATCATTTTAAAGTTGTTTTCGGAAGTAGGAATTGATAAAGGATAATTTGAAGATAGTCATATTTTTCAATTTCAACAATTGGAATATCGAATAGAAATATGATTTAATCTAATTTTGGTTCGAATGGTAATTTATCGTTTGTAAGTTTCGTTTCTTCTAAAAGGTTCATAGGTGCGATTATTTAATAAAAAAAATTAATTTTTGCAAAACTAATTGCTATTTCCAAATTATTTAACAAGTTATTGATTATTCGAAAGGTAATTATTAATTCTGAAATTGTTGACATCATAAATTTAAAATGTTGATAGGTTAAAATTTTGATTTCGATTGATTTTATAAATTCTTGTTTGTATTGGTTTTCGACAGGAATGTTATGAAATATAAGGTTTATGAAATTATATTGTTTTCTAAAGGTGAAATTGATTTGTAAAAAGGGTGCATATCAAAAATTTGGATAAACGTCCAAGATGAGAATTTTGATTTATGCATTTCCTAATTTGTCCAATATTTTGGTAATATCGGGTATAGGATATTTGCCATTTACTGTAATTTGGTTCATTTGCTGATGCTAGCACACTAGAAATCTGAAATGCAATTTGGTATTTTTAATTCTTTTAAGAATGATTTAGGATTTGTTATTTTGCTATTAATTGTGTTTTTAGAATTTACTTTAAATATTTGCGTCAGTTTGGTAAATGCATCTATAATCATTAAATATGTTTGTTAGTATAATATTGAGCAGGTTCATATGTAAAATTTGAAAATTTGGGATTTTGAAAAATTTGGAATTATTAAGTTTTATATTAATTATTTAAAATCGTGAATTGTGGAATTGCATGAAGAAAAAAAAGAAAAATTGCTGTTTTGTTTTTGGGAGGTACTAAAAGTGAGTATCGGTCAATATAGTGGTTATTGATTTTCTTCCTTTTTCGGTTGCTGTTTTTGAAAATTTGTTGTAATTTATTTGAAAATAATTTGAAAATTTTAAAATGTTTTCTTTTATTGTTATTAATCGAAATTTTATTCATGTATTTAAGATTTCTAACTAGATTTTGTCTTTTGAAATTTATCAATTCTAAATAAGGCGATTTAATTAATTCTGATGACTTTAAATTTTGATCTCTTGATTGAGTTATTGATTGTAGATTTTCTGACATCGTCTTTTGCAGCAATATTAATTTTTTATAACTTTGATTAGGAGTTTTAGAATTATTTAGTTTCAACAATAAATTATTTGTTCTAATGTCATTAAAATTTAATTTTGAATGATCAGCATGACTGATACTAATATTTTTATTTGAATTCTTAATTTCTAATTTTATTGAATCTAAATTTTGTTTTATTATTCGTTTGGGTTTTGAAACTTGGTTTTGTAACGTTTGCAATTCATTAATACTGTCAGCTATTAGGATTTTACATTTTTTAATTGATTCTTGATTTTTAAAATAATTTCGTCTAAAGTTTTGGTTGGTCGGAAATTTTACAATTTGTTCACTCATAAGATCAATATCTAAATTACCTTTTTTGAAAATTTTGTTTTTCCTAAAAATTTTTGGTTTTAAAGAATTTATTAAGTCATGCGGTTGTGATGGTAAATGATAATTTTCGATGATATTTAAATTTTTTGTTACGTTAAATGGTTTTGATCTTTGAAAATTTGGTTGTACAAATTGTCTCGTGAAATTCGTTCTACCGCTGTCTACTTCCATTGGGGTGGGTTTAAATGAAGTTCTGTTGGAGTTTGGTTTAGATACAAAAGGCTTATTAAAATTTTGAAAATTAGAATTTTGAAAATTCGGTTCAGGTTGAAAAGAGTTATTGAAATTTCGATTTGGTGTTTGTTGATAATTGTTTGGTCTGAAACTTTGAAAGTGTGATGACGGTTGAAAATTATTCTGTCTAAAATTTTGAAAATTTGAAGTTTGTTGAGGATAATTTGGTTTAAAATTCTGGGAATTTGACATTTTATTTTGGAAGGTGAATGGATTTGGTTTAAATTTATTAAATTGCATTGAGTTATTGTTAGGTTTAGAATTATTTTTAAAGGTAAAATTTTGCGTGTTGTTAGTTCGTAAATTTTGAATTTGTAATGAATTTTGTTTTTGGGAGTAATAACTATAAGAAGTTTTCTTCTTCTAAAACAAGTCCCATTGCGATTTCAAGTGAGTCCGGATTTCTTAATCTAATATTATTTTGCAATTGTCCCGGAAGTCCATGTATAAACTTTTTAATGATAGGTCATCATAATACAATTTCTCAGCAGGTGTTGAATTACTTATATTTATTTTTGATAAAATTAAAGATCTACAATCTTGACAACGCCTACCAAATTCATAAGGAGTTTCGTTTGCGTCAGGACGTAACAAAATGAGGTCTTGTACTAAACAATCTAAATTTCTTTGATCACTAAAACTTAAGGTTATTGTCCTTTTAATTGTATCGCAATCATTTAATTCTTGTCTATTACCAATTAACGTTAATGCTCGATCTCGTAATTTACTAAAATTGCCCTTAATAAAAATCGATTTATTTCGTCTGCTGGATTTTTTGAATTGTAAAATGTTGATAAAAAATTTTTGCACGCGTCAATAAATATATTTACCGCGTTTTGATCACCATCAAATGTTGGGATTGTGTCCAAATATAATCTTATAAATTGGTAATCTATTTTATTTTGGTTGGTATGATTTTGATTTAAATTACTATTTGGGGTTGTCATTATTTTTTCTTTAGTATCGACTTGCAAAGATAAATTGTTGAATATGCGAAAATATCAACGTTCATTAACTTCGGTTAAAAATAGAATTTCCTAGTGAACGAGTCTTATTACTAGGTGATGTAATTTAATTATTATAAAATGTAAATTCTTTCTAAATTATTTCGCGTATATGACTTTTTCAAATTATATTAATTATTAAATATGGGTTTAATGTAAAGATTAGGAATTAGTTTGAATTTTTTCTACTCACGTTATTATAATTTTCTTAAATATTATGTCTTCTTAAAATTATAGTTGCGGCGTTTTTTATCCGCTTGGTTTTCTTAAACTAGGGTTGGTTCCAATCCAAATGTTGCGACGTATTTAATTCGTTTCCACTTGAAATCGGTTTTTCTTAAACTAGGTTTGGTTCCAAATGTTGCGACGTTTTTAATTCGTTTCCAATTGAAATCGGGTTTTCTTAAACTAGGTTTGGTTCCAAATGTTGCGACGTTTTTAATTCGCTTCAATTGAAATCGGTTTACGGCTATTTTTGTCCGTAAATTTTGCAGCTTCCGTGGGTTTTTGGAATTTTTAGACGATTTGAGTACTAATTTTCCCAAAAATTTCGGATCCTTTGCGACTGCGCCAGTTAACTTTTATGTTATTTCACTTAATTTTTTAAAAAAAACTTTCAAATTTTATTGATTTATTTTTTATGAATATTAAATTTCCATGCAATATGATTTCTTAACTAACAGAGTTTCTGCTTAACTTTTATAATTAAAAATACAGAATAACATTATAACACCTTAACATAAACTTATTGAATGACAATAAAACGTTACATTATGATTACTTAATGAATACTCGTAGAATACTGACTGAAATTTAACCGACACAGGTTTTATGTGTTTTGCAAAATTTGTCCATTCAACGAATCTTATAATTTCTAGAATGTTCGAGAAAATATTATTTGACAAACTAGCAATGAAAAATAATTATAATATTTGCATTTCCTCATTACATCATGCTACGGATAATTACTCGGTTACATAATTCTTTATGAGAATATAACTTGCCGTGCCGTCTATATGCAATCAAATTTTAACTATGGGCGTAATGACGTCAGAATTAATTTTTTATAAGTAATTAAAAAATTCGTTTGATATTAATTACATAATATGTTTATACACGTAAATTAGTTAAAATATTAAATTATAGTAATGAACAATACAAATCACTTTGACAGATCAAAATTATCCAAGGCAAACCATATTCATTTAATAGCCCTTATTTTATTTTTGCATTTTAACAATAATTTAAGAGGGAAATATCAAGTGTGGGGTATCAAAAGATGCGGAAAAATAATCTCTTTCGATTGATATGATTTTCAATCTCATATGTTCCACCGGGAAGCGGCAATGCCCTTTAACAATTTTCATTCCCCTAAAAAAGGGGTTAAAAATGGACGGTTTTCAACCAAAATATAATCAGCTCTTTAGACAGCTACTTCAAACTAGTATATAAAATTTCAACTCAATCGGTGCACGCGTTTGTCTGAAAACGTTGACGATAGAATCACCACACATCACACATCACATCACATCACACACACATCCGGACATCATTCCAAAATTGGTCTTAAACAATTCGTATGGGCTCATAGACCATGGGAAAAATGCTAACTCTACATTTTTTTTTAACTCGATAACAATACTTTCCTTTACTACGTAAATGGGAAAGTAATATAAAAACAGAAAATCGTTTATAAAATAATTTTTACTTGATAAATTTGCATTTAAAATTCGTGTTCAAAATATGTTATAATTCCTGAAATACAAAATTTGTATTTCACTCGTGAAATTATTTTTGGTAACCGAATTTTCTTTTAATTCATTAGGACTACAATGAAAAACATGGAAATGAAAATGGGAAAAAACAACGTTCCAAGTCCTCCAAGATACAGTTAAACCTTTAAAAACCATTTTTTAAAAACAAGGTGGGGGCTATCTTCGCTAACGTTCACACATGTTAGTAAATACATTTTCCCAATATTTCAATTTGTTCATTGCTTTATAATGACGAATTATGTTTACCTACCTACACTGTATTTTTATTGTAATAATTTTTGGATTTTAGGTCGGTGTGGTTTGTTTTAATGTATTTTTTAGTAATTTTAAAATATGGATATAGTAAAATTATTTTGTTTATTTGTTTAATAATATTTCTTCCGTAAAATATCTTTTCGTTTGTAATATGCTTAAGTAGTCGCTATTGGCCCATCCAACGGTTGAAATAATCTTTTACATTTATTGTCATATTAACATTATTTAAAGATTCTGTTTTGAATGCATAATTTATTTATATTATATTATCTTTCTTATACAATAAAACTTATAATAAAAATGGTAGTACAGTAATCAGATTTGTCTTATCGCAATAATTATTCTATACTCCATTAATCATATTGCTAACAAATTGTATTTAATATATAAAATAACACTTGAACATTATTCAAGAGGTAACCGGCTTTAAAATTGTAATTTAATGTAGGATTGTATTATAATAAATCATCATTAATGAAGAGTAAAATTAACAAACTTTGAATAAGACTTACCTATAAGAATTTAATAGGATATGGAGAGTGCTCAAGATTCAAGGAAGGCTATTATAAACTAACTATAAGTTAAACTATACCCAAACTGAACCCATGATAGCAGTAATTTAATATTTATTTTTATTTATTTAATTTTATATTTAGGTTTTTATTTATAAATTACGTTTACAAAATTTAATATTGATGCCATTTTTAGCTTTCAAAATTAAGTGAGGTGTAAAAGATATGCTTGAAAAGTTGTCTACAGGTTTTAAAATGTAATTATGTATAATCGAAATCAATACGGTTTTAATTTCCAGCATGGCAAACTTTTGGCCTAAAAAGATCAATTTCAGTTTAGTTACAAAAAGTTTGATTAAGATACACACCTATGCAATTTCTCGGACCAGCACTAAATGGAATATACGCAAAAGGGTGACGGCCTACTGAATTTTCCGGTAAAAACCTATTGGGATCAAATTTTTCAGGATTGGGGTAAATTTCAGGATTACGATGAATATCTTGAATATTTGAATATCTTGCTCGGCAACTCTTGTAATGTACGGAACACTAGGAAACATCCTTAAAGATTCTTTTATCACCAAGTCCAAGTACGTCAATTGTTGCAAATTTTGAATTGTTATTTCATTTCTCTTTGTTTGAAGCTTCCTCGTAAACTCTTTGCTGAATTAAAAAAACAGTTGAATAACTTTTCATTGTTAAAAAAAAATTGAGATAATTGTTGTCTCTCAAGCAATTATTTTTATAACGCTTGAATAAGTTAATTGTTGTAAGCAGAAGGAAATCAATCGAAAACTCCTTGGTTTGGTTTAACCAGGAACCGTTTTACTCTTTTCTAGGGTTTTCGGTACCAAAAGTATACATTTTTCAAGACATTGGAAAAGCTTACCTGTATATCTGGATGACAAGTCAATGCAAATAACGTAAAAGAAATGCAAGCCGAAGTTGTATCATGGCCCTGAAACTTATATTGAAATAACTATGAACAAACATTTAAAAGAGTTAAATTACTTCAAACATAAATGTATTAACTTCTTCTTGAATACCTTCGTCATCTATTACTTTTTTCGTGTTTTTAGCAGAAATAAGTAAATCGAGCATCGCGAGCCTTTTCGTTTTTGAAGAAACGTATTCGTTCGTATCTGGAGAGAACTGGACTTCTGCAACACCGAAAATTTGTACGATCGAATTCAAGATTGTGAAAACCCCCTCGTCAACCAATTCGGAAGGTACAAAATCGTCGATTTCTACCGGTCCAGGAGGCCGAAAAGTTAATAAGTCTAACTTTTTTTCCTTTGCAATTAACCTTTTCCTTCAGCATTTGGCTGAACATATCTAATAATTATGGCTCTAGTTTCATGCGATAACTTTTTTTTACAGAGTCGTTTGTTTATTTGGCTTGGCATTGGTTGTTTTCGAAGTAGCTGATTTTGGCTCCAACTTCTCTCTTTGGGATCAAAAGACGTGAAAATTTTTGACGCAAACCCCGCGCGTTCTCCGCGAAATTTCAAGTCCATTTGATGTCTTTGGCTCGATGTGATTGGCAGTCTCCACCTGGAAAATACGTTTTGCGACCATCGGCTAAGATAAGTGGCAATCGTTTTTTTTAACATTAAGACCTTGTTTAGCATCTTTTCATTAAGACATTTATTATTTTTTTCACTTTTATTCTCATCTCATTTCATTAAAAGTTTTATCGTCATTTTATTTAATTTTTGAATTTAGTCATTCTGCTTTAAATTTTGTTTAACCTCAATTGATGATTCAGCTCCAATGCCACTCTCGGGTCGTTAATTCCTTTAAATATCACCAAAATAGCATTCCAAAGCAAGATGAAGGAGATTAAGTACAGATCTGTCGTATTTCGGATCTGTCGCCCTTAGGAATATTTTTTTTAAGTTGAACGTTAAAAGTTAGATGGACACAAAAATAATAACAAACACTCATCCCAAAATATTTGGGAACCAATTTTTTATCAACATGACATGCTAATCAATGCATCGCAATGTCATCAAGGGAACATATACTGCTGCCATGATGCGTTCCGTACTAATGTACAAATACACTAAGTCCTGTTTTTATATCAAATTAGGGGCGAGTATGGTCTATGAGTATTGATAGCCAAAACATTTAACATAAATTTTCTTCATTATTTCGTAGTTCATCATAGGTCTCCGTCCCTGATCATTTATTCATTTCCTTCCTAGTAATCGTCTCATCACCTTCCCTTCGAAAATTCTCATTTCCCCTTCCTCGTTTCTGGCGGGACACATATTTTCCGCTGAATATGTAAGAATCGATCTAATTAGTGTCTTATAAACGTTTATATTTGTAGCTTTGGATACATTCTTGTCACTTAATAGGTACCCATTTGCATACGAGTAGTACGCGTTATTGCCCAATGGCACTCTTCTCTTTATATCTTGTTGTTTCTCATTGGTGTTGATAATCTGCACCCCAAGATAATTGAAAACATTCACCTCCTCATATGTGTAGTTGTTAAACTGTAATCCATTCATGCCTCTTCCAGGACCTCTCCGTAGTTTCATATATTTAGTTTTACTTAGATTCACTTTGATGAGAATGTAAACTTTACTTTACATTTCGCTTGCTGTTTCTTCAATTTTTCCAAATATCTCCATTAATCCTTAATATCAAATATGTGCGATTATTTGCACATTTTTGTTCACTATCATACCAGCAAATTCCATTTCCCCACCACACACACCATCAGTTGATACTATTTAACCTTTCCATCGACTCTAACATCAAAACCAACTTTGCACTTTATTTTATTGTTCAACCTTTCCATTTTTGGTTTTTCTTGCAACCAACACTTTATCCGCACTTCAAAATTCTCTTTCTTCCGATTAAAACTTCCAACTCTGTTCAATCTCATTCTAAATCTGCACCACTAATGCTATTCACACATGCAGGGCCGTAATTGCCCTGCAATTACTGTAGTATTAATATTAGTAAAAAATATTTGAGGGAGAAGAAAATCATACACAGTACCTCAAACTTTTCTTTCTTCCGATTAACACTTCCAACTCTATTAAATCTCACTCTAAATCTGCAAAATTATACCACTATTGCTATTCACACATGCAGGTCCGTAATTGCCCTGCAAGTACTGTAGTAGTAATATTAGTAAAAAAATATTTGAGAGAGAACAAAATCATACACAGTATCCTCAAAAGGGCTCTCGTGGGCGTGTATACTTGGAAAAAACATAATTGGGCCAATATGTATTGAAGGAAACATGACGAGATAAATTAGAACTTGAAATTATCCCTCTATGACGAGTAGTATTTAGAAAATAAAGTTACTGAAGAAGGGTATATGTTACTGTATGATAATGTCCATTATCAACAAGACGCATCACACCCCCATATTACGCATTACATGAATGTGCGACAATGGTTGGATGAAAGAGTTCCTGACAAATGGATTTGTAGCAGACAAAACCCAAGCATGAAGGCGGATTAGTCCAGAAACATTTCAGAAAGTCCGCATAGAGTTTCAAAATAAGCTGCACCTTACGTTTGTTTGGCCAATAACAGAAATGTTTGAAAATGTAATTTCTGCATTTTTAAACATTTCAATTATTTAATAATAGTTGAAATGTATAGAGAATTATTTACAAAGTACGTTTACAAAATTTAATATTGATCCAATTTTTACTTTTCAAAATCAAGTGAGGCGTAAAATAGACACTTGCAAAGTTATCTACGGGCTACAAAAAGTAATTATGTATAAGTCAATACGGTTTTAATTCACTTGTGTCAAATTACAAAAACTTTAATTACGGTACACAGAACACACCGGTGTCTCTAAAAACAACTGCAAACACTTTGCAGTAGACTTATGGCACAATATTAGACAGATTCAACCCAATTTGTCTATGTTCAAAGGTGCACCATTTCGAAGGTGAAATTGAAGTTTTTAAAGTTCCTAATAAATATATCATTTTTTAAATTACTTCGATATCGTTCGGATCCAGTAAATTAACCACTAGCATAATGCAGAATCCAATACTTATAAATTGGATAATATTCGAACCATTTTCACATTATAGTAATATTTCGTTATTAATAAATATTATGTAAGTAAATTATTTAAGTATAAATTCATATAGCTCAAAATATAATTTATTAAATTTTACTGGGAATAAACTAAAATAAATTCTGTACTTTGTAAATTACAATTTACACTTAAAAATTCTGACAATAATTGGGTATCCTTTGGGACCAGGTATTTTATCAATAATTATTCGCCTTCGCCATTGCGTAATATATAAAAAAAGAAAATTGAATAAAAACCAACCACAGTATTGTTATCGATAAAGTAAAACAATCAACGTTAAAAATGTATACATACATAATTATATAGATTAACAATTTATTTAATAATGTTTACCACTGTATTTGCTTTGGCTACTATAAATTAATACCAAACTTATATTAAGTCTGATTGATCGTTTAATTATAATGTAATTTATTAGAAAAATTTAGAAAATTAATATTACAAAAAAATATCAATTTTCGGTTTGGTTGCTATGAGAAGAGAATTGATTGTTTTATCATTATACTGATATGGGATAATTGGTAAGATTAAATAAAATACTTAGTCATAATAAACAATTAACAAGCAACAACAAAATAGAAAGGATAAACAAAACAGTGACACCCATTTTACGAGGGGAAATCAATAAGTTCGGTTAAAACGGTATAAGGAATCGATATATTTTAATGATATAAATTTTACTTTTTGATATAATCTCCTTGAAGCTCAATGCACTTGGTATTTCCTTGAATTAATTTTTCTAAACAACTGAAAAAAATGTTTCGATTACCTTGCAAGATAACTTTCCGCAGTATACATCAGCTTTTTATTGGAATGAAATTTCATCCCTCGTAATTCCTTCCTTTTAAAACTGGGTAAAAAAAGAAATCCCTAGGCGAAAGTAATCGTTAATATTACTAATAATGAATAATAATGAATCCATGTCTTATCACCTGTTACAATGTTATTTAAAATTTTGTAGATCAGCTTTGCACATTTTCAAAAATTGTTGTTTAATCTTAATTAAACATGGGTTGTTCGGACACCCTGTATATATAAAATATAATTAATTATGTAAAAACTGCTGACCAGGAAATACAATAAATGCAACTAAGTAAGTGTAAATAACCTGGTAGTTATGAAAGTTATTAAAGGTATTTAATGTAAACTCAACAAAATTGTAACAATGAAAATATTATTAAGTTTGCAAAAATTGTATATAAATACGGTGATATTATTGAAATAAACAAGTTCTGAATTTAACATCCGTTTGATTAGCATCTTCACCACATAAGTTAGGAAGGGTACTTCTTGCCACCTTCTCCTAACTTATTCAATTGTCTAGAACAGGGGTCGGCAACCTGCGGCTCGCGAGCCGCATGCGGCTCTTTCGATGTCAAGATGCGGCTCTCCAGTTCCATGTGCAAATATTAATAATTATATTATTTTATTTTCAAAACTCATAAAAAAATATTGTACCTACTGCAAAAAAAATACTGCAGACAGGTTAAAAACACTCAACAGAGAACAGTGAGAATAGGTGGAGTAGAGAGTAGACGGAGTAACTAACTATTATTCAATAATATTATAGTTACTATATTATTTGATTACGTAAAACGAGGTGTCTTTGCCCTGCGGGGTTACTTTGCCCAATTCACAAATTTAAATGTTTAAATTTGAATAACGCGGTAATAATCAAAGTTAGGGTATATATTATGTTACCATACGGTTGGCTACATATTCGGCTTGACTTCTATCTGAAGTTAGCCGACTGCCATGATTGTTTTGGAAGTGTCAAACGTGTTTTAAAATATAGTGTATTTTTGAAAAAATTTGAAGCCTTCCAAACTTCTTACAATAAATACTACATTGATTAACTTTATCTGGTAAGTATTACATAATTTTATTAGAAAAATCAGTTCTTGTGGTATATAAATGCATAAAAAAAATTTTATCTCAATTTTTGAGGTTACAAAACGGGTGGGAAAAGTCACCCATTGGTTTACAATTCAAAAAGGGGCCACTTTGCCCACCAAGGGGTAGCTTTGCCCACATGTTTCTTAACTTTAAACTTTTCTAAATTTATTTCTAATTGATTGCTAATTGTTATTTACCTACCTAACTTATTTCAGAATAATGCCGCGTACTTACAAGAAGAAACTTGGTGCTCGAAACTACAAAAATTATACAGATGAAATTGTTTTGCAAGCTATAAATGATATTCAAAACAATAATTTATCAATCCGTAAAGCTGCTGAGAAATATAATGTTCCAAGAAAAACTTTGTGCCACCGCATTGCTAATAAGCATTCTCGGAAGTACGGAGGTCAATTACAGGACGGTCTCGCTCGACGCGGCCCTCGTTCTGGCGTCGATGCCCCCCATCGACCTCCTCGCACTAGCAAGGAGCAGAATCTACGACGGAGTGGGGGGTGCCGGATGCGAGGTGGCCGAAAGTTGGCAGGCCAGGTGGGAGGAGGCAACTTGCGGCTTGTGGACCCGCAGACTCATCCCCAACATCAAGAGATGGGTCGAGAGGCGGCATGGACAGGTGAGCTACCACCTCACACAAATGCTGTCAGGGCACGGCTGCTTTGCGTACTACCTGCACCGATTTGGCATATTGGGAAGCCCCAAGTGCAGGTTCTGCGAGGAAATCGATACCGCGGAACACTCCCTCTTCCAGTGCTGGAGATGGGAGCGCGAGCGAACAATGGTCTCGCTTGCACTGGGGTACACAATGACTCCCGAAGACCTGGTCGAAGCAATGCTCGTCGACGAGGCCCAGTGGCAGCGGATAAACACCCTCATCTCAAACATCCTGAGGTGTAAGGAGGCAGCAGGAAGAGCCGAACAACGGGCCGCCGCTGCTGCTGCCCATGCGGGGGAGGATTCCGACACTGAAGATCAGTGACCCGAGGCCAATCGCGGTCGGGTGGAAGAGTGGCATGCGAAAGAGCACACGTAACATCGAATTCCATCGCAATGCCCCCTACCCGACCGTCAAACCAGGAGGCCAACCAACAAGGAGGAAAGGAAAGGAAAAGGAAGGGAAAGGGAAGAGAAGGAAAAAAGGAAAAAAGAACTCGGACAGGTAGAAGAGAGGCTTGCGAAAGAGCACACGTTTCATCGAATTCCATCGCAATGCCCCCTACCTGACTGAGCAACCAGGAAGCCATTCATGAGAGGAACTTGGAGGCCCAAACGAAAAAGGCGGGTCTGCACACGATACTGCAGACCCAACGCATCTGCCCGAACATCCAGGGCGGGAGATGTCGAAGATCCCGACATCTCGGACCGAGCATCCCGGAAGAAATGCCTGACGGCGAAACCCGGGTGCTTGGTAGGGGGGAGTTTTAGTCAGTGAAGTCTGACACTATCCACTTCGATTAAGTGGGTGTCTCGCACGAGATTTCTCCTCCCTGCGTTGAGCTAAAAAAAAAAAAAAGGTACGGAGGTCAAACTATCTTTCCAGAAGAGGAAGAAGCCACTATCTTACGCCATATTTTAACATGTGCCGATTGGGGAATGCCTCTAGATTCGCTAGAAATACGTTTGATTGTTAAAGATTTTTTGTCGTCGTCTGACCGCCAAGTAGTAAAGTTTAAAGATAATCTTCCTGGAGAATCTTGGTATAATTCTTTTCTGCAACGACATAAGCAAGAACTTTGTGTAAGAAAATGCCAAAACATTAAACGTGTTAGGGTCGCCGTAGGTGGAGAGCAAATAAATTCATATTTTGACCACCTTCAGAGATCGCTAGAAAACATTCCTCCTACAAACATCCTGAATTATGATGAAACGAACTTCTCAGATGAACCGGGTGTTAAAAAAATGGTTTTTCGACGAGGAGTGAAATATCCAGAGCGTAATATAAATTCTTCCAAGGGGAACATTTCTATAATGTTTGCTATTTCAGCAGATGGTTGTGTTTTGCCCTGTTACGTTGTATATAAAGCAGAGCATCTGTGGAGAACATGGATAGAGGGTGGTCCATCTGGCACAAGATACGGAAGGACAGCATCAGGCTGGTTTGATGGACCTAATTTCGAAGAGTGGTTTTTAAGTATTGTTGTACCCTGGGCAAAAAAACTGACAGGCCCAAAATGTATCATCGGAGATAATTTAAGTTCCCATCTTAGCCACAAAGTTGTGAAGAAATGTGAAGAGTTAAACATAAAATTTGTATTTTTACCACCAAATTCAACCCATTTATGCCAACCGTTGGATGTCGCATTTTTTGCTCCTGTTAAAAAGGTTTGGAGAACTATTTTAACTGATTATAAACTGCGCAATCCAACCAGCACATCATTGGAAAAGTCCGTATTTTCTAGGCTATTGAGAAAGCTCCTTGAAAGTATTAGCATCAAAAGTGAAAATAACATTAAGGCAGGCTTTAAAACCTGTGGAATCGTCCCAATTAATCGCGAGGAAGTTTTAAAAAAAATCCCATCTTATTCTCGACCACAACCTTCTGAGGAAATAGCACGTACTGTAAGCGATACTCTGTTAAATTATCTGCAGGCTTGTCGAAGGGGAGGTGAAAAAGTTACTAAAACTACTAGACGGAAAAACTCTCTGTTCCCCCTGGGATGTCCGTGTCCTCAGCCGATTTAGCTGCAGACGTGGACTTGCCTGAATCTAGCGGCATTAAAAGAAAATCTGCTTCTCAAGATAATTCATCAGAACCCACCACCAAAATTACTAAAAGAAATAAAAAGAAAATGGATGAGGACCAGGACCATAGTAATAGTAGTGAAGATGAGGATAAGGATGCAAATATATCACTTCATGATTCGTCTGACAACGAAAACCTCTCATTTGATTCGATAATCAATTTAAATCCAAAAATAGATGATATCAATATTGACCAGTTCATTATTGCTAAATTTAAGATAGTAGGTACAGAAAAATTCAAACTTTATGTTGCCAAAGTTATTAATATTCCTTCTGAAAGTGAATTACAAGTCAGTTGTTGTCGCACAAATACTACTAATGCAGTATTTGTATATCCTACGGAACCAGACATCAGCATAATTGACTTCGATCAAATTGTTGCACTATTGCCTGATCCTATATGTACCCGTCGTGCTAGGATCATATTTGGACCAGATATAACCTCTTTATTAAAATAATCTATTTTTAATGTGTAATATGTTACGCTACACGCTCTTGTACCATTAGCGTATGTATTTTTATTAATTTTGGTAATAAAATTGTGTTAAAATATTTTTTTTCATAAGTAACCAGCTTACCAGTGTTGACTTTGCCCATACATCGAAATTACATTGAAATACACACCATGGGCAAAGTGACCCCTTTTTGCGTATGACTTTGCCCACACCGTTTTAATTTTTTTTTTGCCTAACTATAAAATAATGACCAATTTTAATATATGCAACTCAAACTACCTGTAAGGACTCATATGAGAGTAAAAAAAATTATCTAAAAATATTTTGTTAAAATGTAGATAATTGAATTTGAAAGTTAAATTTGGGTAAAGTCACCCCGTTTTACACTAATTTTATTATTCTAGCAGAGCTAGCTAACAGTATATTATATATCAAGGTTGTGAAGGCCGTCATTATTGCCCTAGCGCCAAGATTATATTCCGAGGTGCTTTGCACCGAGGAATATTACGCGCGGAGGCAATAATGGTCTTCACAACCGTGGTATATATACGATTTTTTCCACTACTAGATTTATTACCATTTTTTAAAATTCTTTTTAACAAAAAAATTTTCAAATTTAAAATATTTATTTCAAATGACAGTTTTGTTTTGTTGATATGACAGTTGTTGTGACAGTTGTTGACAAATTTAGGTTATTAAATAAAATAAATCGCGGTTCGTCAAATTAACAATGGATGGCGCTGTCACTTGCTGTCATATTTAATTCGATTATAATGAATTTTTAAAATTAAATTTATGTATTAAAAAAACGTTTTAAATAGTTTACATACAATTTCTTGGTTATTCTAAATCATTTAATAACAACATTTTTCTTTAAAATAGTCGCCAAGTTATCAAAAAATGTCATTTTGTTCATTATTAACCTTGGTTAATAATGGAAAAATTATTCACCACTAGTCGAAAACGTGTCACTTCTTGAGCAACTAACCTAAGTAAAAATGATAGCCTATATGACTAGTAGTGGAAAAAATACTTTAATATTATGTTTTGTGCGAAACATTTGTATATTTTTATATGAATAAATATCATTTCATATTTAAGAGCGCGCTGCGGAAAGAGAGAGAGGGAAGCAGTAGATATGATGTTGAAAGAAGCCTCTAATCTTTTGTAGAGATTTAAAAAATTAAAAAAAATTATTTGCGCCATATCTAAGGAAACCCTTGAACCCTTTGTGCATTAAGTTGATTTTATATAGTTTGAAACTCCACTAAGGGCACTTTTTGATTTACAAGTTTTCTATAATTGATGATGAAATCGCTTCAAAATCAGGTTTTGTCCTTATAATGATCTGCAGAAGGAAATAACGAAGTTTCATTAAGATCGGTTATCATAAAAATTCAAAATTGTCCTTTTTCATAAATTAAATTAACCTATTTACTTTTAATTTAAAGCGCTCGAAATTGGTTATTGCCTTCAATAGTCTTTTCTTATTAATATAAAAAAAAGAATTACATTGATACGACGTTTAGTTTTTTAAATTTGTACAAAAGATTAGAGGCTTCTTTCAACATCATTCCCTCTCTCTTTTTCCGCAGCGCGCTCTTAAAGCTATTTATTTTAAATCAAAAATCAAATCTACAAAAATGTTAGTGGCTCTTTAAAAACTGGGAAATTTTGTAAATTGTAACTTTTGGCTCTTTTGTCTCAAAAGGTTGCCGACCCCTGGTCTAGAAGTTTCCATTCGAAATTGGTTCTTTCTTTTACTTTCTCCCATATTCTATTTTATTCTTTTATTCATCATTATCATTATCTTACAGTACAACCTTTTTATCGATAAGTTTCAATCCAGAAAAAAATCGTACAGTTTTAATAATTTTTGAACATTGTTGGATATCCTCAACTATTGCCGCTCAAAAACATCCCCAAACCATTAAAGGCTTGTATAACTAAATTGCATATTATACAATTGTGATGTCCTTTCTCCAATAACTTTATACCAGGTAACACAAACAATATACAGTTACTCACAAAATTAGGTTAACAAAGGTATGTTTTCCATTATAATCTTAATTTTCATGGTTACTTATTATTTATTATCTACTTATTGTCCACCCCCTCGAGTGACATAGTTGCCAATCTAGATGTTAATGATTTGATATACTTATTACACCCATTTGGAGTAATATCAAACCAAATTTATTTTATTAAATTGAGAAGGTTAGTCAAATTTTTGGGACATCTTTCTGAGATTCGGAGTTTAAGCAGAGCCCAGAGGTTTTCTATAGGGAAAAGGTCCGGGCTCTGGGGTGACCACCCTATAACATTAATATTGGCATCTTTAAGGTAATAAATTAAAGCCAAATCGATAACCAACGTTCGATGAGCGGTAACAATACTTGTTGAAGAACAGGTAAATATAATTTGTTAATAGTTAACATTTATTGTTAAATACAGATGATTTATTTATAAATTACGTTTACAAAATTTAATATTGATTGCATTACTTGGTTTCAAAACTAAGTGAGGTGTAAAAGATATACTTGAAAAGTCATCTACAGGCTTCAGAATATAATTACCTATGTACTATCGATATCAATACAGTTTTAATTTCAAGCATCGCAAATTTTTGTCCTAAAAGATTAATTTCAGTTTAATTACAAAAACTTTTAGAAAGATACACACCTATGCAATTTCTCGGACCAGTACTAAATGGAATATACGCAAAAGGGTGACGACCCACTGAATTCTCCGGTAAAAACCTGTTGGGATCAAATTTTTCAGGATTGGGGTAAATTTCAGGATTGCGATGTATATCAAAATTATGTATCTGTATTAAAACATTTTTCGGTATTGTATATCCAGTAGTAGTTTGAAAATCCTCCTCCGAAACTCTTGTGATGTACGGAACACTAGGAAACATCCTTAAAGATTCTTTTATCACCAAGTCCAAGTATGTCAATTGTTGTAAATTGTGAATTGTAATTTCATTTTCTTTGTTTAAAAGTAGATTGGAAGCTTCTTCGTAAACTCTTTGCTGAATTAAAAAAGTAGTTGAATAACTTTTCTTGTTAAACAAAATTGGGATAATTTTTGTCTTTTTGGAAATCAATTAAAAACTACTTAGTTTGGTATAACCAGGAATCTTTTTACTTTTTTCTTGGGTTTGGGGGAATTCAAAAATATCGGTTCTAAAAGTTTTCATTTTTCTTAAGCTTACCTGAATCCAATGCAAATAACGTAAAAGAAATGCAAGCCGTAGTTGTATCATGGCCCTAAAACTTACTGAAATAACTTTATGTGCACAAAAATTTAAAAGAGTTAAATTACTTCAAACATAAATGTATTAACTTCTTCTTGAATGCCTTTGTCATCTATTAGTTTTTCCGTATTTTTAGCAGAAATAAGTAAATCGAGCATTGCGAGCCTTTGCTTTTTTGAAGAAACGTATTCGTTTGTTTCTGGGGAAAACTGCACTTTTTCAAAGTTTATTTGCCGTTCTTTAATAACTGAGCCTACAAAATCGTGCAATATTTTTATGCATTTATTATGTTTCCGATACAATGAAGTTAGAAAAAAACCAAGTTCGGAAATTAGCCAGGGCCTTGTTATTCTATGTAGAAGAATTTCTCCAATACTGTAGATTACAAAACTAAATTAAAGAAGAAGTGCAACAAAAAATATGTGCGTACTTACTCCGATATCGCATTTATATATTCTCTTGATTTATTATTGTTCTTATCCAATTGAGTTCCCATGGCAGTTTCTTAAGAAGTACAACAATAAATTTAATATAGCACAAGAAATATAAACATACCACAAATTGATTCAAGAGTAGATTGTGAAATAATAGGAACAATGTTTGTATAATCTTCATTTACTTCTGCCTCAAGTTGTTTTACTAGACGGTCGCTTTGTTCTCTAAAAGATTTCAAAAATTGCTGCAATATGTTGAAATGAAAGGCTGGTGTCAAAATTTTTCGTCTCTGGTGCCATTTAGAGCCTATTAAATAAGAAGAAAATATTTATTATACAAGCTATTTAAACTCAAATTTAATTTAATGGTAAAATCAGGCTTTTCCCGTATATTGTCCAAATAAGGCGTATCAATGTGAAATACCAGTTACCTGAGACATTGATATTAGTCACAGTGAGTGTCACAAGTATTCGTCACCTAACACATTTTGAACTAAAAACGATATAACTTTTCTACATTACACCTAATTTAAAATAGAAACTATAAACATATCTGTTTATGATTTGAGTTATTCTATTTAAAAAATTTCAAACACATTCGCTTAAAAAATAAAATACGAAAAAAACACATTCATAATATACTCGTCTAAAGTATTCGATATCACAACTTAAAAATTCAAAAACGCAGTTAAAAAAGTTTTTAATATTTAGTGGGATTGTCTTTAGCCTTTATAATTAATTGCCCCTAAATATTTAGGCTTAGATTTTACTAATTTCGTATCACTGAAGACGGGATTTTATCCCATTCATCTTAAGAACAGTTTTTGAATCATTTTTAATTCTAATTTGTCTTTCCCTAATTGTTTTTCTCAACGTGATCGCATAAATGTTCAACATGATTAATTTATGAGGAAAAATTTCCAAATAATTTAGTTATATAACGGGATGTGGATCCTTTATAACACACTAAACTTTAGTGTGTTATAAAGGATCCACATCCCGTTACATAAGCTTTATGCTTCAGAGCATTTCCTTTAATTTAGCTTCCAGAAAGCATTCAATTTCAGCCATAGTAGCAAATTTTTAATGATAAGCAGTCTTGTCTCAAATTATTTGATGTTGAATATCGTACTTTTGAAATGTAGAAAAGTTTGTCTTCTTATTTTATCTTTTAAGCAAATTTGTTTAAAATTTTTTAAATAGAAAAAATTAAATCATTAGCAGAAAAGTTTCTAGTTTCTATTGCATTTTTTATTTTTTTAAATTACGTGCAATGTAGAAAATTTGTATCGTTTTCAATTCAAAATATGTTAGGTGACGAATACTTGTGACACTCACTGTTTGTCGTTTTAGTCCATCCATGCTAATACTTACTATTGCAATTATTTAATTACCTTTACTTGTCAATAGTCCAGTACCAAGCCATGGGTGTAGGATATCATATGGGAAACCTTTTTCTGAGTGTTTCATAGTCCCCATTATTATCTAAAAATATAATATTAGTTGTATGTTTTGGAATAATAAAATGATTGTAATTGTGGAAAAGAAGGTAAAGAAAATTTTTTCGTGATAGTGTAAATGTAATGGCGAGTTCTAGAGCGATTAAAATATGGAGAACGTCTTCATCCTTGACCCCGCTGATATAACAAATATTTATTTGCATTTTCTTGGTCCGCCATTTTGAATTTAAAATGTTCTCCAAAATATTTAATTTATTTTAATTACCTCAATATCACTCGGTTCCAGTAAATTTACCACTGGTATATTTAAAAACCAATATTTATAAATTGGATAATATTGCTTCGACCATGCTCGTAGATTTAGTAAAACATTATCTAAAAAATTTAATTTTAAATTTATGTTTGGTTATAACCCAAAATTTACTTTATTAATTTATGCTGCATCTAAACGAAAGAAAACTTGTACACAGTAAATTACCTTTAATTTCTGACAAACTACCAATAATTGGATTTCCTTTGGGACCAGGCATTTTATCAATAATTATTCGCCTCCGCCATCGTTTAATATACAAAAAAATGCAATATAAAACAATCACAGTAAATATTATTGTTATTGATAACATCGCTAAGTAGTCAATATTAAAAACGTAGTTTATGGTGTTGCACTCAACTACTTACGCTACAATAAATATTAAAAACAAAATTTAACTTGTTATTTTCATTTACTTATATTTCATCGCATATTAGTTATCGGTTTTAAAAGAGAAAAAGCTATATTATCAGTTATTAGTTACTTGCTGCAAGATATTGCAATTCTTTATTATTTTTTTGTTTAATGTGTCATACAAGGGTCTTCATTTGTCACCTTATTACGCGCATCGGGCGCACCCTTAGATTTTGCGTTTATGATCTATTAAACTTATATTTTAAATTTCGAATCGATCCGTTGAAAATTACTCTTTGAGAAAACATTTTTAGGTCGGGTTGTAATAATAAAAGATTGAAACATTCGCTCAACTAATAAATTTACGTTTTGCAAATGCACAATAATCTTAAGAATTGTATAGTTAGGAAAGTATCATCAAATATTTTAATACACGTACAATAAACCATACGGTAGATGAGGAAGTGTTAATAATGTTGACGTAGCATTAATCCATAATTCACCTCATCAGCAATAAATTCTCTATTCATTAACGTTGCAAACTAAACGTCAACTCATACCTATACTTTGCTATAATCTTTCAAACGACTGAGAGAAACTTTTATGCGATCCATAAATCCACGTCGGCCGTCGATACAGAAAACGGGCACGTGCGATGGGGAGACCATGGGAACGAATGCATTCGACATCGTTATCTTAGACAGGCATCGACTTGCAAACCCAGGTGTTAATTTTTAACATGGGAAGCATAGCGATTTCGCAATTTTAAAACTTCGATAAAAACCAACAAAAAGTGCAAAAGTTAGACCCTTTTCGTCCGACCAGACGAGCAAAAAATTGTTTTGCTCGCACGTGTCCTGCAAAACTTCTCGATACACTTTGCATGGAGAAAGAAGAAAGTGTGCTCTCACACTCTAGGTATTGTCCAATTAAATCACGTCTCCCTTCTTTCTAAATTTATAGGACCCAATTACAAGGATCCAAATCAATCAGTAAGTGGGAAAAATCCCAAATCAGAGTAGGGAAAATGCATAAATTGAGCTACAAATTGCATATTAGAAGAGATTCACTTGGAATCTGATACTACCTTTTTCGTATCTTAGCGCTTCCAAAAGCGGAATTAACTATCGAGGTCTCACATTTATTAGAGATCTTTAAATAAATACAAGTCATTTGTGCTAAAAATTAGTGTGTGTCAACTGCAGGTACTATCGAACCAGAATATCGTCAATTGTTATTAAACAATCAATATTTTATGAAACCAGAATATCGTCAATTGTTACTAAACAATTAATATTTTATCAAACCAGAATATCGTCAATTGTTATTAAACAATTAATATTTTATCGAACCAGAATATCGTCAATTGTTATTAAACGATTAATATTTTATCGAACCAGAATATCGTCAATTGTTGCTAAGCCTTCAATATTTTATCGAACCAGAATATCGTCAATTGTTGCTAAACCTTCAATATTTTATCGAACATTAATATCGTCAGTTGTTGCTAATATTTAATAAGTGATCGAACAATTAATATCGTCTATTGTTACTAAACATTGAATCAATTATTGGACTTTTTATACCATCTGCTTATCACGTTAATCACGTCGAGTTATTGCTTGCCGCTCATAAGGCAAGTACGTAGCATTGCTTTTATCGAATGGTACAAAACAGGTGTTGCACTTCCAACCCATGTGTGCATTCCAATCGTTCTTTTTTTTATCGGACACCACATTAACATTTCTTACTTAGACAGTGCCGGCTTGAATTATTTGTCACTTCGCGAATAACTAACATAGTGAATTATTTCGTACGGAGACCCCTATTTTATCGTGAAATACAGTGCGTGAACCACCCTGTTATTTCACCACCTTCCGATTTGAAGAGTTTTTGGGAAGCTGGTTATTACGCTGCCCTTCTGATATGGTTTGAGACATCACATTCAGCTTCATTCTACGCTCTGAAGACGAAGTCTCACTCCTGAAGGACCCGTCATCGACTTTACCTAGAGGTCGAACATCAACCACCCAAATTAAGTAAGAAACCTTTTTATATTATTAAGATTGTGATGTTAATTGGTCCTATTGACCATTAGTTGTGTTTATGAACGTTCAGTTCAACCCTGGAAGACGATATCGCAACCATTTTGTATACCTTTTATTTAACTTAATATTATTATCTATTATTAACGTAACTTTTACCACGCCATTCGAGCGTTCAGAATGTAACCAAACAATTTAACGTAACGTTTCAAGTTTAGTATTGTAGCTAAAGTTTGTTTGTCCCGTTGTTGGGAATTTTGATGATCAATTGCATTGATTAAGTTCCATGATCAATTTTATGAATCATAGTTTTGAATATTATCAAGTTGCGCTTAAGTAACTATTTATTTTGGTGGAGTGCTGTATTCAATACGCCCCCCTTTCATGCAAATTAACCTTTTGTATTTTTGTAAGAGTAATTGTTTTACGAGTATTAGTTTCGCAACGGAAACCACACGGAAAGGTTCCGTCAACTGTACATATTTATTTTATACAAGACATGTAAATTTGATAGTATCTTGTGTAAACTTTGTCAACTCCCCCCTGATATTATTTTATTTAATACATTTTTATTATTTCCCAACTTTGTGTGTTATTATTATTATTGTGTTACTGTTTATTTAGCTATTTTCACCAACGGAAAGCTCGCCTCCTGTAAAGGTAAGGTCATTGAGCGAGGTTTTTCCGGAGTGAGAGTTCGCTGTAAGATCATCAAGTTGTCGCGTACCAGCTTGGAAGGTGTGATAACCAGTCCCCTTCAAAGAGATTCATTTCTTCGTATGCGTGGCGCCCATTTAAACTCCCTCGTGTATATTAACCCCATCGATTTTGACTTAACTCCCCCCCCGTGTAAATTATTCACACCGATTTTGACAATTTTTAGAATCGCGATCGAGGATTGCCCGGTCGTCGATAGGAAATACACGCTTTGCGACGTGCCGTCACACGACCCTTTCGTTCCATTCACCAACCCACCCCTTCGCGACTTTGAGCTAGCCAACCTTTTATTACCTGTTGGAAAGGTGTCGTGGATGCAGAACGTGGTGTAACAGGATAATAATTTGGCGCCCAACGTGGGGCTATCGATAAAGCCCTTTTGGCATGTTATGGTATCGAATTTTTTTTTGTTTATAAAACAAGTAAATTCCGAATTAATTTTTGTAGGTTTAAAAAATAATTTAGCGTCCAACTAGGCGGCTGTCAAGAAAGCCCTTTTGGCACATTATATCGAATTTTTGCTAGTTAATCAAGTAAAATAGTACCGACGCGCATGAATGGACTAACGAGATTCCATAACGCCCCCCTATTTAAATTTAAAAGTGAAAATTATCGCGATTTTAAGATCAAATATTGTATTTCCGTTTACCATTAGTTGTTCAGAGAACAAAGTAGAGTCGTGTTCCGCGAATTCTTTTTTGTATTTAATTAAATTTATTCATTTCGATTAATAATGGCATTCAGGATTGTACCGGACAAGTTGCGAAAGGACGAGGTCCAATACGAATTAAAGATTAGAGGTTTACCTTTTCACGGTTCGGTAAAAGAATTACGTGATGAATTAGTAATAGCCCTTGATAAAGAAGAAGAAGGCGAAAGTTACGCTTTAGCGTGGTATCCGTTTACCTTTGCAGAAGATTTGGTGGCATTAAGAGCCGGCTTATTGATTCTTCATAGACTACTTGGTCGCTTGGAAGTTTCACGAGACCAAGAACCTAACGTAGAAATCGAGGTAGAAACGAAGTTAGCACATTACTTTAATAGATTATCCCGATCAAAACCCTTTTTAGTAAAAGATAAAAATTCAAAACGAACAGTTATGGACGAATTAGAAGAATGTAGATCCGCGTACCGCTTATTTGTAGCAAATTCTCGAACGGAGCGAGATTCATTATCGAATATCGTGGCCGAAATTAGTCGAGAGACCCCAGTAGAACCAGAAGTAATCGTAACTTCAAATCCAGTTTCATTAAATATTAACCCCCCTCCGGTTGAAGTAGGGCAGAAAAGTTATTGTACGAAATCAACACCTGTTGTCAAGTGGCGATTAAAGTTTTCCGGTGAAGCAAAAAGTATTTCGATCACTGCATTTTTGGAAAGAGTCAATGAATTAATTGTTGCTAGACGTGTAAATTTAAGTCAACTCTTCGAAGAGGCGATTGACCTGTTCGAGGGTAAAGCATTATTGTGGTTTCGCGCAAATAGAGATAAAGCATCTACGTGGTCAGAATTAGTAGTATTATTAAATGCACAATTTCGACCAGCTGACTATGACGTCAGGTTACTTGAGGAAATTACACGTAGAACTCAAGGGAACGAGGAAAATTTGGCAATGTATGTAGCAATGTTAAAAACAATGTTTGCTCGCTTAGTCATCCCATTATCGGAAGAAAGACAATTAAGTATCGCATTACGAAACTTAAACCCATTTTATATTGCACAGTTAGGTTTTACCGAAATTACGTCTTTTGATAGGCTAATTGAACTCGGGCGCATTCTCGAAGCGCGTAGGTTGACCATTTCCAATTACGCACCGCCGTCAAAGAGGAAAAACGACTTAGAACCAGAAGTAGCTTATACCCATTTGAGTGTACCGACTCAAGAAAATGATCGCGCACCGCGTGCCGAATCAACGTCTTTTAATAAATCACGAAATAATAAACGATCTGTAAATAAACCGACTTTTAAAAGTCGTAATAGCGCTGTCGAAGTTTTTAGTAAAACTTCAAGTAATAATTCTTGTTGGAATTGTGGTGGCACAGGACATTTAGCGTCGCGTTGTACCGTTCCGCAGAAACAAATATATTGCTATCGCTGTGGGAGAAAAGGTGAAACAACAAAAACCTGCCCCCACTGTAACCCCAGTCAGAGTAGAAGGAGTTCGGAAAACTCTTCCGGGACTCATTAGGACGTGGTCACCTAGTGAACTCCCGCAAGTTTGTAAATTCGACCCATTTTCATAAGATGTTAGCTAAACGTAAAGATAAAATTAAAACTATATTAGATTATGTATTAGAGGATTCAAGACATGATAATCGTCCCCATGTGAGAGTCAATGTTCTCGGTTGTGAAATTTTAGCCCTCCTGGACTCAGGAGCGACCAACACGATTTTAGGCGAGGAAGGTTGGAATATTTTGCAATCTACCGGTGTAAAAATTCAACTTGACTCCACGTTACGACCAAAGTGTACCGTAGCAGACGGTGAAATTATAAACAGTATCGGGATAGCTCAATTACCCATTAGATTACAGCATCGTGTCGCCCATATTTCAGTCATTGTGGTACCAAAGTTTTCACACGCACTTATTTTAGGTGTAGATTTTTGGGAATCCATCGGTTTCGTCCCTGATTTGAAAAACAAATCGTGGTATTTCGGGAAACCCCAAGTTACATCTGTAATTACCGACAAGAAAACACCCTTAGGAAATCTTTTCAATTTATCAGTTGAGGAACGTCAGCGTTTAGATAAGGTCATTGACCTACATTTTCGGACTAAGGTCAAAGAACTCGGTTGTACTGACCTAGTGCAACATGTTATTAAAACCGACTCAATGCCGATTAAACAGCGTTATTATCCGGTTAACCCTAGTGTACAAGCACATATCGATAAAGAATTAGATCATATGCTTAAGTTAGGTGTAATAGAACGATCATCTAGTGGTTGGTCAAACCCCATTTTGTTAGTCAAAAAGAAAGACAAATCATATCGATTTTGTGTCGATTTCAGAAAATTAAATCAAGTATCCGAGAAGGACGCGTACCCAATCCCGTATGTGTCCTCAATTTTAGATCGTCTTCGAGACGCACGGTTTATAACGTCCCTGGACATTAAGTCAGCGTATTGGCAAATTCCTGTCGAGGAAAATTCCAAAAAATATACCGCCTTTACAGTACCCGGACGTGGATTGTTTCAATTCACCAGGATGCCCTTCGGGCTTCATAATGCTCCTGCTACTTGGATGAGGCTGATAGATCAAGTTCTAGGTCCCGATCTCGAACCCTTTGTATTCGTATACCTGGATGACATCATCATCTGTACATCCACCTTCGAAAAACACCTCGAAGTGTTACAGGAAGTTTTTTCTCGGTTACGTACCGCAGGTCTATCATTAGGGAAAGACAAATGTCACTTTTGTCAACCCGAATTGAAATATTTAGGATACGTGATTAACGCAAATGGATTACTTGCAGATCCAGATAAGGTAGCGGCAATTACGCGAATACCAGCCCCTCGTACGGTTAAAGAAATTCGGCAATTAATAGGTATGGCTTCGTGGTACCGCAGATTTATCCCGCAGTTTTCAACCATCCTTGCACCGCTCACAGCGTTGTTAAGAAAAAATTCCAAGTTCATTTGGGATGAACCTTGTGAAGTAGCGTTTACGACTATTAAGAATTGTTTAGTTTCAGCCCCTATTTTATCGTGCCCTGATTTTAGCGTCCCCTTTACCGTACAGACAGACGCATCCGGTTTTGGACTCGGAGGAGTCCTCAGCCAAACCATTGACGAAAAAGAACAAGTCATTTGTTATATTAGTAGGTCATTAACTCGTAATGAACGAAATTATTCCGTTACGGAACGAGAATGTTTAGCAGTTTTGTGGGCAGTAGAGAAATTAAGACCCTATCTCGAAGCTTCACATTTCACGGTCATTACCGATCACCACTCCCTGATTTGGTTAAATAATCTGGAAAACCCCTCAGGACGTTTATGTCGTTGGGCTCTCAGGTTACAACAGTACGATTTCAAAATCATCCACCGAAAAGGAAAGGATCATTTAGTCCCTGACGCTTTATCGCGCACTGTTCCCGAAATAACGTCAGTATTAGTTGACCCTGTTCAAGTTAGAAAGTCACCCGATAAAGTAAAGAATCCAGTAGATAACGACCAACCCTTAATTAACTCGCATACCGATCGTTGGTACTATCGAATGTTGAAGAATGTCAGAAGAGACCCCCTTCAGTTTAGGAAATGGCAAGTTATTGAGGACGAATTATTTAAACAAGTAAAAGTTCGATATCCATCTCTATCGGATAGAGAGTGTCAATGGAGAACAGTAGTTCCGAAATTTCGTAGAAAGAAAATCATTTCCGAGTGTCACGATAAACCTACTTCCGGTCATTTAGGAGTTTTAAAAACATTTGATCGAGTAGCTCATGAGTATTATTGGCCGAAGATGAAGACCGATATTACTCGTTATGTAAATAAGTGTCCAGTTTGTATGACTCATAAGCCTGAACAGCAAAAACCCCGTGGTTTTATGTCCCGTCATCCCGTAGTAACTAGGCCATGGCAAATGATATCCATCGATATAGTTGGACCACTGCCTCGGTCGACTAAAGGTTACACTCATATTTTATCGATTGTGGATTGTTTTACCAAATTTGCATTATTTTATCCCTTACGTACAGCTACCGCATCTCAGGTCATTCAAAAACTTGAAGATAACGTTTTGTTAGTGTTTGGAGCCCCACAGTATATTTTGACTGATAACGGAGTCCAATTTAGAAGTAAGGAATTTCAAAAAATGATACAGAAATATAATACCCGAATTATCTTTAATGCATATTACCACCCCCAAGCGAATCCTGTTGAAAGGGTGAATCGTGTTTTAAAAACTATGTTAGCTTCTTACGTTAACGATAATCATAAGAGTTGGGATATTTATCTCCCCCAGGTTGCTTGCGCAGTACGAACTGCACTGCATGAAGTCATAGGAATGACTCCGTATTTCGCAAATTTCGGTCGAGAGATGATCATGTCCGGTGGACAGCGTATCGAAACAGCTGATCAGAACACGCTGAAAGACATAACGTTTGCCGATCGTGACGAACTTAAACGACGTGCATTAGCACTAGGTGATGTTTACGATGACATCACCAAAAGATTAGAAAGCGCTTATGAGAAATCTAAAATTGTTTATGATTTAAGACGACGTCCGTCGAATTTCGATGTCGGTGATACCGTGTATAGACGTAATTATGTTTTATCCGATGCATCGAAGCATTTTAATGCAAAGTTAGCTCCAAAATTTGTAGGACCTTTTGTTATTCATAAGAAACTTTCGAACACCACATTTGTACTGTCAGACACCACAGGAGTGAGACCTGGTGCATGGCATGCCAAGGACTTGAAGTCAAGCCCCGATTAAAGTTCAGGTTAGGATTTAAGTATGTTTTTTGGTGAACTTAATTTTGAAGTTCAAATTTTCTAATTAGTTTATAGGTACGGTTTGGAAGTTTACGCATCCACCTAGTGGACTCGTAGAAGGTTGTTTTTGACTTTCACGTAGTTAATTTACGTCAAGTTTTTTGAATTCAATACCGACCCTTAAGGTAAAGCTTTTGAAATTTTTTTATTTAGTATCGACGTTTACCGTAAAGCTTTTCAATTTTTTTCATTTGGTACCGACTTTTACCGTGAAGTTTTTCAAATTTTTTTTTGAATTTAGTACCGACTTTTACCGTAAAGTTTTTCAAATTTTTTTTGAATGTAGTACCGACATTTATAATAAGGCTTTTTTAAATTTAGTTGGGAGTTTAGTTTGTCGATTTAAGTAGAGTTTTCTTTTGAAAGTTTTTTTCCTGACGCACCCTGTAAGGAGATTTTTCTTTTGTATCGAATTTTATTGTTGTAGTGCGGTTGCGTTTGGTTGATAGTTGTTTAGAGTAACCCGCTTCTCATTGAGTTATCGTATTATCAGGCTGGACCTAGTTCCACTGTCAGATAAAATTTTTTTTTGGACGTCAATCCAGTGTTGGATGTCGATCCAAACCCCGGGGTTATTGAGTAATTTTGTGGACATAGTCCATCCCTCGGCGCATTATCGTCCCATATATTTTTTTTCTTCTCGTAGTTTGGCGATTTAGAATCGGCCCCAAAGGAACCTTCTTGGAAAGGGAGCTTTGTACAGGAGTAGTGGTTAAACTCGAAACAACACCCTGGGAAATTTACCTTGTTAGGGAATAACAGATCGACCACCATCGGCCTACGCAGTTAGGACATCTGTCGGTCCACGGAAGGACAATTCGATCATTAGTTTGTATTTTTTTCTCCCCCCCCCTTTTTTTTTCTCTCTCTCCTCTACGACATTTGGAAAATAAATAGAAAATTAGGGATGAACTTGTATATCTGATCCATTCATCCCAGAGGCCATTGTAGATTTGATCGCGCCTTTCTTAAATTTCACCTTAGATTCGGGCCCAACCCAAACTAGAGTTCGGCGTCTCTGTTGTTAATTGTGGGTCTCACGGCAAGCGAAGGATCGCGTGATTTCGCGAACCGCCCTCTCTTATGACAGTCACAACGACTTTAGAAGTGATTAGGACCTCGAATATTTTCCTTGTGTGTAACTTTTATTCTTTTATTGTGTAATTAGCAGTTTAGGTTGAGTTTCGGTGTAATTAATTTTAAGGTATCGATTTAATCAATGTTAAGTTTAGATATTATGTAGATAGATTGAAGACGTTAGGGGAAAGGAAGTTATTTAACGGTATCTCGAGCGTATAGAGTAAAATTACAGACCCAATAAGTAATCAGGTCTTTAGTTGGTTTTTTTTGTTTATCACGCATGACGGTAGGAGTCGCGAATTTCGTTTTTTTTATCGAACATTTAAGGAAGTAGTTTACGCGAAGTTAGAGGGTATACTTATCGGTCCATTGGAGTAACTACCCAATAAATCGCTTAGGTAGACCAAGTATAGATTGGTGTTGCGGTGGCTTAGTTACCCAACGTCCTCATCAGTCATACGTTAATTTTGTGGTCAATTTTGATTTTTGTTTGGAAGAACGATTGTGTTCTCCCCCTTTTTTTTTGAATGAAATGTAGTAGAGTCACTTCATGCGGTTACAGTAAACATTAGAGATGCAACTCAGACAGTTGTCACCATGTCAAGCCCTGACCAAATTACGTTTTGTGGGAATTTTTTTTTTTCTCGTGGGTAAACAACAACTTTAGTCCCGGTTTAGTCAATTAACTCCCCCCCCGGCTACCGAATTGTATATAGAACCAGCATTGAGAATTAGTCCGTGTAAGACATTAAACTACCCTTCTCACTTTTAGTTTTAGGTTTTTAAGATTTTGTTCTCTCACGACGTGATAGTCACGTCCCGAACTTTATGTCGCTGTTGTTATGGTTTTGAGAACTAGTCCGCGTAAGACGTTAAACTACCCTTCTCAATTTTTACTTCCATATTTTTCAGATTTTGTTCACGTACAACGTGATCGTCACGAACGTCGTGTTACTGTTGTTTCTTTTTTGGAAGTGTCGGTGTTTTCCGACGCACGTCCAAGAATACCGGTATAGGAGTATCTGAAATGATGCGAACATTTTTCTTTTTTTCTTTTTCTTCTCGTACTCTAGTGCATAGGTGCTCAACCCTTGCATTCTTTTCTTTAGGATTAAGGTATAACGCTCAGTATCTGTGAACAATATTTCGTTCATTTTGTAACGACATTGGCTCTCGGTTCGAGCCAAAATAAGTTCCCGATATTTTTTTTGGTTTTCAACCATATTGACTCTCGGTTGGAGTCACGATAAGTTCCCGATATTTTTTTTGGTTTTCAACCATGTTGACTCTCGGTTGATGTCATGGTACTACCCTGGGATCCAGGCACTTTACAAATTGCCCGACTCCGAAGTATTATGTCACCATCTTGGAGCAAGACCCTCTTGTTACATTCCTTACACTTTTGTGACACATAGCTCTGGTGGATACGTTCCACTCATATGGTGTCGCCATCTTGGGCGAGCATTGTCGCTTTGCGCGATTTGCGCTTAGATTGGAGATTTCCCCCGGTGTCAGTCACCGCTGGATTTCCCGATCAACCGTCCGTGCAAGACACTAAACTACCTTTCTCGTTTTTTTTTTTTCACCTCCAGATTTTTCAGGTTTTGTCGAGTGTGGTATGTTCATACTTTGCATAGGAGGTACAGGCGTTCCTTGGATTGGAGTTTCCAGTCGGCGCTTACCGCCGTTGGACTCCACCAGTCAAGTTGACGTCGGGTATTCTCAAGTAGGAAGTTTTTCCAAGTTTTTTTTCATGGAAATGTCCCGATCATTTCGGAGTAGCGTTCTCGTTTTCGTCGGTGTAATTCGGAGATTCGGTCCCTTCGGTTATACTGACAAAGACAATCCCTACCCCCGTATAGGGTTCAGTTTTTCTGGTTTTATTTCATATTTGATGCTCGTTGTATCATTGTTGACGACTGATACTCCCGTCTCGTCAACTCGAGTTCTGTAGCGTAAATATCTTTTAAAAAGTATCGCATATTTAGTTGTGCGACCACGAGTTGTGTAACTTGTACCTTTTGATATGGGTGTCGGTTCGGTACCGTCCCACTCTCGTCCCGCCGGACTCCATATCCCTTATATCGCGTCTTTCGCGAATTTTGGATCACGCCTATCGTGATCCTTTATTAGTCTTTACTTGTTGGTTCGGAGATTCAGCCCCTCCGGTCAACACGATTGACGCGGCATTCGTGCCCCATTTTTTTTCTCGTGCTGCACGCTCTCGTGCGTAGATCCGTGTTCAACCCGGACGGTTCGAGGATTTGGTCCCTCGACTGTCCCTTGTAGGTTGTCACCCCACCCTAATTTTTTTTTGAGAAAACCCCCCCCTATTTTTTTTTCTCGTGTTTAGATCCGTGTTTAACCCGGACGGTTCGAGGATTTGCTCCCTCGACTGTCCCTTGTAGGTCGTTATCCCGTCCCGTTTCGTATTACGATTTATGCCCCACTATTTTTCCCGGTTGCATCCGTGTTTAACTCGGACGGTTCGAGGATTTGGTCCCTCAACTGTCCCTTGTAGGTTGCTACCCCTCACTTTTTTAACCCCCCCCCCTCCCCCACTCTTATCTCTTACCCCCCCCATCACTACCTCTTCTCTCTCTTCCGATCATCTCGTTTGGATCGAAGTCATGATGAAGGTGGATGGTCTCCCAAACGGCTTTGTAAATTTGATCAAGCTAAGCGCAAGTTTTTTTCTCTGTTTCACCAACGATAAATGATAAAACAGACAGTCCCCATCTACTGAAGTGCCCCAAACGGCTTTTGTAAATTTGATCCAGCCAAGCACACGTTTTTTTTTACTCTGTTTTTTCAACGTATTGAAAAAGGCAGACAGTCCCCATCGACTGAACCATTTTAGAGAAGGCTTTGTAAATATGAGTACGCCAAGGAAGTGTTACCTTAGCTCAGGTCTACCTTGATCTAGAGTCCGGTGTCTTCACAGACATTTGTGGGTCCCACGGCCAGCGAATGATCGCGTGATTTCGCGAACCGCCCTCTCATGTAGGAGTCACTACGACTCACGGGTTGATTAAGCCTAGGGTTAGGTGAACCTTCTCTCTCTTTCCCGGCATATACGTATAGTCTAGTCACTAGCTGAGTAGTTGTTTCAACACTACAAGTGTTGATGTTTTATCGCAGGACAGTTTGTGTTTCGGTTGAGGTTGCGCGCGTCCCAGTTGAAGAGTAGTTAGGGATAACAACTCTTGACGTAAGGGGAGTGTCACCTTATTACGCGCATCGGGCGCACCCTTAGATTTTGCGTTTATGATCTATTAAACTTATATTTTAAATTTCGAATCGATCCGTTGAAAATTACTCTTTGAGAAAACATTTTTAGGTCGGGTTGTAATAATAAAAGATTGAAACATTCGCTCAACTAATAAATTTACGTTTTGCAAATGCACAATAATCTTAAGAATTGTATAGTTAGGAAAGTATCATCAAATATTTTAATACACGTACAATAAACCATACGGTAGATGAGGAAGTGTTAATAATGTTGACGTAGCATTAATCCATAATTCACCTCATCAGCAATAAATTCTCTATTCATTAACGTTGCAAACTAAACGTCAACTCATACCTATACTTTGCTATAATCTTTCAAACGACTGAGAGAAACTTTTATGCGATCCATAAATCCACGTCGGCCGTCGATACAGAAAACGGGCACGTGCGATGGGGAGACCATGGGAACGAATGCATTCGACATCGTTATCTTAGACAGGCATCGACTTGCAAACCCAGGTGTTAATTTTTAACATGGGAAGCATAGCGATTTCGCAATTTTAAAACTTCGATAAAAACCAACAAAAAGTGCAAAAGTTAGACCCTTTTCGTCCGACCAGACGAGCAAAAAATTGTTTTGCTCGCACGTGTCCTGCAAAACTTCTCGATACACTTTGCATGGAGAAAGAAGAAAGTGTGCTCTCACACTCTAGGTATTGTCCAATTAAATCACGTCTCCCTTCTTTCTAAATTTATAGGACCCAATTACAAGGATCCAAATCAATCAGTAAGTGGGAAAAATCCCAAATCAGAGTAGGGAAAATGCATAAATTGAGCTACAAATTGCATATTAGAAGAGATTCACTTGGAATCTGATACTACCTTTTTCGTATCTTAGCGCTTCCAAAAGCGGAATTAACTATCGAGGTCTCACATTTATTAGAGATCTTTAAATAAATACAAGTCATTTGTGCTAAAAATTAGTGTGTGTCAACTGCAGGTACTATCGAACCAGAATATCGTCAATTGTTATTAAACAATCAATATTTTATCAAACCAGAATATCGTCAATTGTTACTAAACAATTAATATTTTATCAAACCAGAATATCGTCAATTGTTATTAAACAATTAATATTTTATCGAACCAGAATATCGTCAATTGTTATTAAACGATTAATATTTTATCGAACCAGAATATCGTCAATTGTTGCTAAGCCTTCAATATTTTATCGAACCAGAATATCGTCAATTGTTGCTAAACCTTCAATATTTTATCGAACATTAATATCGTCAGTTGTTGCTAATATTTAATAAGTGATCGAACAATTAATATCGTCTATTGTTACTAAACATTGAATCAATTATTGGACTTTTTATACCATCTGCTTATCACGTTAATCACGTCGAGTTATTGCTTGCCGCTCATAAGGCAAGTACGTAGCATTGCTTTTATCGAATGGTACAAAACAGGTGTTGCACTTCCAACCCATGTGTGCATTCCAATCGTTCTTTTTTTTTATCGGACACCACATTAACATTTCTTACTTAGACAGTGCCGGCTTGAATTATTTGTCACTTCGCGAATAACTAACATAGTGAATTATTTCGTACGGAGACCCCTATTTTATCGTGAAATACAGTGCGTGAACCACCCTGTTATTTCACCACCTTCCGATTTGAAGAGTTTTTGGGAAGCTGGTTATTACGCTGCCCTTCTGATATGGTTTGAGACATCACATTCAGCTTCATTCTACGCTCTGAAGACGAAGTCTCACTCCTGAAGGACCCGTCATCGACTTTACCTAGAGGTCGAACATCAACCACCCAAATTAAGTAAGAAACCTTTTTATATTATTAAGATTGTGATGTTAATTGGTCCTATTGACCATTAGTTGTGTTTATGAACGTTCAGTTCAACCCTGGAAGACGATATCGCAACCATTTTGTATACCTTTTATTTAACTTAATATTATTATCTATTATTAACGTAACTTTTACCACGCCATTCGAGCGTTCAGAATGTAACCAAACAATTTAACGTAACGTTTCAAGTTTAGTATTGTAGCTAAAGTTTGTTTGTCCCGTTGTTGGGAATTTTGATGATCAATTGCATTGATTAAGTTCCATGATCAATTTTATGAATCATAGTTTTGAATATTATCAAGTTGCGCTTAAGTAACTATTTATTTTGGTGGAGTGCTGTATTCAATACGCCCCCCTTTCATGCAAATTAACCTTTTGTATTTTTGTAAGAGTAATTGTTTTACGAGTATTAGTTTCGCAACGGAAACCACACGGAAAGGTTCCGTCAACTGTACATATTTATTTTATACAAGACATGTAAATTTGATAGTATCTTGTGTAAACTTTGTCAACTCCCCCCTGATATTATTTTATTTAATACATTTTTATTATTTCCCAACTTTGTGTGTTATTATTATTATTGTGTTACTGTTTATTTAGCTATTTTCACCAACGGAAAGCTCGCCTCCTGTAAAGGTAAGGTCATTGAGCGAGGTTTTTCCGGAGTGAGAGTTCGCTGTAAGATCATCAAGTTGTCGCGTACCAGCTTGGAAGGTGTGATAACCAGTCCCCTTCAAAGAGATTCATTTCTTCGTATGCGTGGCGCCCATTTAAACTCCCTCGTGTATATTAACCCCATCGATTTTGACTTAACTCCCCCCCCGTGTAAATTATTCACACCGATTTTGACAATTTTTAGAATCGCGATCGAGGATTGCCCGGTCGTCGATAGGAAATACACGCTTTGCGACGTGCCGTCACACGACCCTTTCGTTCCATTCACCAACCCACCCCTTCGCGACTTTGAGCTAGCCAACCTTTTATTACCTGTTGGAAAGGTGTCGTGGATGCAGAACGTGGTGTAACACATTTCAGACGTAGCCAGTCCAAATAACTTTATTTAGTAATTTTGAGAAAAAGAAAAACATAAAGTGCTAAAAATCAATAAGTTTTAGTGTACAATCTTCTAGAACTGAAAAATATGTTAACTCAAGATCGTATAGGCGGATTAGTCCAGAAGCATTGCAGAAAGTCCGCGATGGGTTCCAAACTTGTAGTGTCCAAATTACATCTTGGATGCGCTACGACATAATCAACAACGTTTCACACTTTAAATTTTAATTTAAAGTAGTACATTTATTTTGCTCCGCCCTATGCATACCATTCATTTTCACAACCGAAGGTTATTGATAACGGCATGCAAAATGTCAACTGATAACCGTCGTCCATTTTTGCATAAAATTTCAATTTTTAATTTTAGTTTAAAGTTTTACAACTACAATTTAATTATGGTTCTGGTTTATCTTTGTTACTATAAGGACCCGTTATAATTTTCTGGTAAATATAGGTTTTTTTAACCATTTTACAATGTCGTTTTACGGATTTGTTTGTACATGATTAACTGTGGTTATAAATTCATCATGAAGAACAATTTCGTTGGTACGTATATGATTTTGTTAAGGGAAAACTGATAGGCATTCCACTGTTTATGGCAGGGGTGAGCAACCCGCAGCCCGCCACACATTCTCGTGCGGCCCTGCTGACATCATTTCCAACAATTAAGCATCGGCATTTCTTGGTATGAAATGTTACGTCGGGTTTATTTTCTTAATAAAGTGATAATTTGAGTTCATCATGCAGTGTTTTTATGATCATAAGTTTCTTACATGCGGCCCATACAACATTTTTAAATTTGTAGCTGGCCCATTGTAATAAAAGTTGCTCATCCCTGGGTTATGGCATACGCTGAATTGTTCGTTATTCGGGCCACTGTGAAGTGACTGTATTAGAGAAGCTTTTTCGTCTCAAATTATCCATATTGGTTGGTAAATTGTGATCAATTGGTGTCGTCAGAAGCTAAATGATTTGTGTAAACTATTTGTTCCGAGTTTGGAGGAATAGCGTTTGTTTTTGGGATTTAGTTTTGATGACAAAGACGACGTTCGAATTTGTTTTGGTTACCCTGATGGAATATTGCATTCAAGCGAATTGAACTTTAATTTTTATAATAACATGTGACGGCGTATTTAAATATCATTTTTCATGGTTAAAAATGGAGTGTTACAAATAGTGGACCAGGTAAGGGTGTAATCAATTTTGTATTTTGTTTGTAGCTTGGTTTCGCATGACTACGGATACGAACGACTACAACTCATAATGAGCATTCTGTTGAGATTTAGATAAATCGTAACCTGTTCTAATATGAATAACATGTAAACTAAGATGTGAAAGCTCATGAAAAAAATGTAAGATATAATTTGGATAATGCTAAACGCCATACTAAAATTGTATATTCTAACTTATGCCTTTTCAAAATTTTTTGCATAAAATGCACAGAAAAATCCTACCTGTAGCAGTTGTTTAAATATTTGCAACTTTCAAGTGCCTAAAATTTGTGCTAAAGAAGTAAAAATTTTGATTTAATGACTCATTGCTCGTATTCACCTGATTTTTCATGTAATGACTTCCTTTTGTTCCCAAATATCAAAAATTAAATTCGCTGTGAGCGTTTTTCTTCGACTGAAGTAGTTGTTTAAACATTTAAAACACTGCTTTCTGAGGTATCAGCTTCAGAGTAGAAAAAATGTTTTGCAAATTGGTGCCAACGTATGCAAAAGTTTATTAAAATCAAGATCGAATGCTTCGAAAAGCAATAAAGTCATTTACCAAATTTTGTATGTTTTATCATATTGTTTCCAGAAACTTTTCCAGCAACCTACGTATTTAATGATATTTAGGCAATAAATTAAAATTAAAATTATATTATGTAAACTTTATTGATAGCTTAATAATTATATTTGAATGTATTTTAAAAATCAATATTTCGACAACCTATCAGTTATCAGTTTTGCAACTATGAGAAAAGAAAAGAGAAAATTGATTATGTTTTATCATTATAATAATATTATAGGGACATTACAACGATAAGATTCAATAAATAATTTAATTAAATTAAGTATAAATAAAATAATAAACAATTAACAATAAGCAAAAAAAATAATAAAATAAATTGACGCCCATATTTAATTCCCAAAATGTTAGAATAATAAATTATTCTTTTAAATGTTCAAACGCTGTATTTTTATGCTATATTAAAAAGTTATTAACGGTCGAGATTACCAAATCCATTTAACTTGAAAGTCTTTTTAAAAATCATTTTATTTTTTCCTAGTTTAGTTATTAGTCATAAGTCTTATATCTCTTGAATAATTTTTAAGTTGTGTTTAAAGTTAAATGGGTTTGGTAATCTCGGCTCAAGGTTTTTATAATATTACTATACCACTATAATTTTTATTCTTAGTTTTAATTACCTTAATTTGATATCCAGTTTCATGTATCCAGGGGGTTTGTTTCAGAATGATTATTAGACTAACACCACTTTGCAAAGTTACAAGTACTGTAATTTCAAAAGCCTGCATGCACGAAAACTGCGATATTTGAAATTTGAGTGATATTTTAGTAATTTTTAATACTATCTTATATTAGAACATAGATTGAATGATATTATTTCAATGTTGGAACACACTTTGCCAACATTACTTATTCACTTATCAATATGTCAATGCGAATCACCTATGAAGTCTTCTCGCATCGTTTGCAAACTTTCTATCCTAGCTGTAATAATAAAATGATTTTCTATGCCCATCCCTGGTTTAAGAGTATTATTTATATGACAGGTAATTAGGTTCTCTAACAAACTAAATAAATATTTGGAAAGTTCTACATGTATTTTTATTGCAAAAATTTGAAAAATTCATATTTCGATTTCAGTTATGGTTCAATATATTTTTAGTGCCATTGTAGTCTTTAGATTTTCTTTCAAGCAGAGAAATACCTGGAAGAAGCCCCACATTGCGCCGCAAATTAAATATGTCGAGTTTTATTTTTAAATTTTGAAATTATAAAGATTTAAATTGAAAAACACTAAATTCAACTCAATCGGACTGAACTAACGCAATAATAAAGACGCGCTCCACATGTGCAATTATAAAACTCGAAGGTGCAATTGATAATTTTAGTTAACAGCAGAATAGTTTAAACACGAACACGTGTTTCCAAAATGTAAAATGAAGAACAACCAAGCGTTCAAATGAAATGCAAAATTTGCATAAATATAAACTTGGCTGTTCTAAATCCAACCCATGTAATTATAAAAAATTCATACCTAAAGTATGTTTTTGGCGTCGTGGTTTTTATTTTGTTTAACCAAAATTTGTTTTACCAAATCCAACCTGGAAATTTCGGCGAGTGTTTTACGGACACAACCATATCTTGCATTTTCCTCTTCACTCATCTCTATCTGTTTAGTCCCCATTTTGCATTCCTCTAACTTTCATCGCATCTACCACCCCCTGCCCCCACTTTCTTGCTGGTTTTCCGGACTTTCTCCTAAAGTTTGGAGTCCAGTTCTACACTTTCTGTATTCTCTTTTTACTATTTTTACCTCAATTGTGTCCATTATTGACCATTTAAGTTTCATTCGCTATCGAATATCATCATTACGGATACGTTCTAATCTGGAGACGGCGCAGCTGCGCCTCCAGAAGTCCATCTCTAAGGTTCACAGTCTGCTCCTTTTCTTCGTGTTTACCACCCATACTTCCGAGCCATATGTCGATATGCTCTCTACAATTGATTTGTACATCGCCTTTTTTGTTGTCTTCGTTATTTTATCGTTCCACATAGTACCGAATTCAGTTGCTTTATAGCTCATGAATTACAAAACTTGTAAGGTAAGTCAATTCTTGCTGGTTTACTGAAGATATAAGCCAGACAAAAATTTTTGGAATTGATTCTTTTTACTAGCTTTGGAGAAATATCTAAAAAATGGGATAAATTTGGACTGTGAAATTGTTTTCAAAAAGACTAACATTGATACTGTTGAAATAATTAAATTTTAACTTCCATAAATTATTCTTTAAAAACCTTCATCATCATGGCTATCTTGACTTTATCCGCGGCGGCTCTAAACAGGGACCTTGTACTGGTATGAAACCACTCTCTTAAGTTTTTCAACCAAGATATTCTTCTTCTTCCAACACACGTCTTCCTCGAATCTTTCCTTGCAATATCAGTCTCAAAACTCCATACATCTCTCCCCTCATGAAGTGTCCCAAATACTCCAATTTTCTTCTCTTGACTGTGCTCAACACCTCTTTCTCCTTTTCCATACGCTCCAGAACTTCCTCATTTCTTACTCTGTCTACCCATGAAATGTTTAACATTCTCCTATAACACTACATCTCAAAGGCCTCGACTCTCTTTGTGGTATTCTGTGTCAGTGTCCAAGCCTCTACTCCGTACAGCAACACCGGGAAGATGTCGCATCGCAGAATACGGGTCCTTAACTGTAAAATAAAATCTCTACTACTGAGAAGGTTTCGCATCTTAAGGAAGCAGCTTCTTGCTAGTTCTATTCTGCACTTTATTTCTCGAGAATGGTCCCACTGGTCATTCAGCCAACAACCCAAATACTTATATTGGTGCACTCGTTCAATTTCTACATATCCTATTATTAATGGTGCAGCGGGTATTTGACCATTCTTACTGACTATCATTAGTTTGGTCATTTTTTAGATTCATCTTAAGTCCGTACCATTCACTGGCCCTGTTTACTCTGCACACCAACTCTTGCAACCCCTGCATGTTGTCAGCCAAAATAACCGTGTCATACGCGTATCTGATGTTATTTATTATCTGTCCGTTTACAATTATTCCTTGTTCTTCTCCCTCTAGTGCTTCTCTAAAAATAGTCTCAGAGTAGGTGTTGAACAAAAGAGGGGAGAGTATGCATCCCTGTCTAACTCCACGACATATCTATTTCCTCCGTAATACTTCCTTCGACTCTGACTGACGCTCTCTGGTTCCAATAGAGATTTCCAATTATTCTTATATCTCTACTGTCCAATCCAATATTTTTCAAGTTATCTATCTATT
The DNA here is from genome assembly GCA_932274525.1 of Podabrus alpinus. Taxonomy (NCBI): domain Eukaryota; kingdom Metazoa; phylum Arthropoda; class Insecta; order Coleoptera; family Cantharidae; genus Podabrus; species Podabrus alpinus. Next base: position 55,747,838 of record OW026457.1, on the reverse strand, counting down.
TTTGATGTTTTACTCTGTCAAACGCTTTCTCGAAGTCCTACAAAACAAGCATACACATCCACGTTCATGCCCCGACACTTTTTCACCAACATCTGAATACTACACAGAGCCGCTCTTGTACCGTATCCGTTTCTGAATCCAAATTTTGTGATTGCTACGCTCTCTTCGCATCTTGCTCTTATTCTTCCGTGAACTACCCTTAGAAAGATTTTTAGTATATGGCTCATTAGGCTGATAGTTATTACAGCCACTCTGAAGGTATTATTCCTGTATCGTATATTTGGTTGAATAACTCGACCAAAATGTCTATGCCTTCGTCTTCTATCAGTTTTACCATCTCGGTAAAAACATCGTCTGGTCCAGGAGCTCTTTCATTTTTTGGCATCTTTATCGCGTAGACTACTTCAGATTTCAGAATTTTGGGACCGGTTTCTTCCTGTGGTACTTCAAAGCTTGGTGGTCTTTGGTCTCCAAACAGTTCCTTCATTATATTCATACCACCTATTCAATCGGTCATTAGCATCCATTATTATGTTATCGTCTTTATCTTTCAGTATTGTCACTTGGTGTTTTCGGTCATTACCTACTATCTTCTTTATTTTCCTATGCATGTTGAATGCGTCGTATTTCTGCTGCAAGTCCTCGATTTCTTGACATTGCTCGTTCAACCATTTTTGCTTAGCTTCACGGATACTCTTTTTAATATGTTTTTGCTTTTGTTTGTATATCTCAATATCCTTACTCTTCCATTGTCTTCTCTCGTCCATCAGTTGCAGTATGCTATCAGTCATCCAGATCTTTCTTTTTATATGTTTATTTCCTTTCAAGCTTTTCTCCGTTGTATCTTTTACTATTTTTCTGATTTCCGCATATGTATTGTCTATGTCTTCATATCTCACTCCTTCCTTTATCCTTTGGAAACCTTCATTTAGCTCTCTTTTTGTTTTGTCGTAGATCTGTGGTTCTTTTAATTGTCTTATGTCTATATGTCTATTCATCTTTTTCTTTTCAACTCTCTTCAGTGTTACAGCTATTGTCGCCAAAACTGGGTTGTGATCTGATCCAACATCTGCTCCTGGATATGTTATTACCGCTTTTACCGAATTCCTAAATCGTTGGTTTATGCATATACAGTCTATTTGGTTTCTCACTATGTTGTTGTTAGTGCCATCGAGTGGGGAAATCCATATGTATAATTTTCTCTCTGGGAGCTTAAACGTGGTATTGAGTGCTATAAGATTTTCTTCCTGACAGAATTGGACCAGTCTGTCTCCTCTATCGTTTCTGATACCCAAACCATATTCCCCAATATTTCTCCCACATGCACCTCTTCCAATTTTGGCATTGAGATCTCCCATAACAATATTCACCTCATGTCTTTTGTCAATTTTATCATTTCTTTCACATTCCTGTAGAATTCTTCTACCACTTGATCTTCTTTATCTGCGGTAGGAGCATATACTTGTATTACGTTTATATCGACTAGATCTGCTTTCAGCTGTAGGAGCATCACTCTATCTGATAAGGGTATGAAATTTTTATCTGATTTACTAACTTCTTTATTCACTACTATTGCCACTCCATTACGGTGTCCATCACAACTTCCAGAGTAAAACATCTCCTCTCCATTCTCTGCTGTGTGTTTCCCAGTACCAGTCCATCTGTGCTCACATACTCCCAATAGTTGGATGTTCAATCTATTCATATCCTGCACTGTGTTATGCAATCTACCTGCCTCATACATAGTTAGGACATTCCACGTCGCTATTCTCATGTTCGACCATTCTCGCATAGTTCGCACGCCTCTCATCTTCAAGCTTTCATTGGCATTGCTCAAAATTCCCCCCCTCCGGAGATCCGATTGGGAGACTTATTACTCCGTAATCATTTGCTCTGAACCCCGCGATGATGATATTACTAGAGATATCCATATGGATCTTTAATGCAGTAGTTTCTCGTTGCTTTCTACATTCTTATGCCGTTGTCCGCTTCAGCAATTCATCCGTCTTCGGGGTCAATTTCTTAGCCCCAAGGGCAAAAGAGTGCCCTTACAAATACTAGCTCATCCACCCGTAGCTGTTGGCCAGTTATCGGTGACCACTTATGCCGGTAGTCCTTCGCCTCGGGTATTTCATTTCCCCGATACCACCTATGTATATCTAGGAGGCATTCCCCTATCCGCCACCTGGGGAGGCGCCCGATGGAGGACTAGCAACCCCACACAGGGGTTTAAAAGCCAAATAATTAATAATAATATTTAGAAAAATTTAATTACGATTGATTCTGGAATTTATGCTTTTGTTATTGTACATATATGATATATCGAAATATATCAAGTATTATCCCAAACACGACAGTGATAAACTAAAACTTTTAGAAAAAATAACACCACAAAATTTACTCGCTATAGGATCAGTGATACTCCTTAAGTGACCTAAAGGTGAACATGGATATAAGACAAGATCAACATACCAGGTACCCGAGAAGAGATACTGGAATCTTTACCCTATGTCAAAGGACAAAACACCGATTTTATGTCATTTCCCACGGTCTATTTGCAAATTATAAGCTTACGGGGACGGTAACAGCACGAGGAGTGGTACCTTTGGACTCTAATTCCCCAAACAAATCGCGGGAAGTGATGCATATTCGACGTGTTGCCCTTCTACAGTAATTTCGAAGTGCTTGTCGTGGGGCAATATTTGAATATTGTTGTTTCTTTCGAGCTGATATACAAAATTACAGTCTGACGAGGAAGGGTAACAGTATCGGAACTGCAATCATCATAAATCATCAAAATGCCGGTCTATTCCTGGTCATTCTGGACGCATTGCTGTGGTCTGCCTCCCAATATTTATTTTGGGCTACTATATGAATGGTAAAAGGTATTAAAAGTCATTTGAATTCGGCCAAGATGGTAACCAATGTTCGATAAGCAGATACAATACTTGTTGAAGAAGAGGCAAAACTAATTTGTTTATAGTTAACATTTATTGTTATACACAGGTAATTTATTTATAAATTTCGTTTACAAAATTTAATATTGATTCCATTATTTGTTTTTAAAATTAAATGAGGTGTAAAAGATATGTTTGAAAAGTTATCTACAGGTTTTAAAATATAATTATGTATTATCGATATCAATACGGTTTTAATTTCCAGCATGGCGAATTTTTGTCCTAAAAAGATCAACTTGTGTTGAATTACAACAACTTCAATTAATTTACATACCTATGCAATTTCTCGGACCAGCACTAAAAGGAATATACGCAAAAGGGTGCCGACCGATCGAATTCTCTGGTAAAAATCTGTTGGGATCAAATTTTTCAGGATTGGGGTAAATTGTAGGATCGCGATGTATATCAAAAATGTGAAACTGTAATATGACACCTTTTGGTATTGTATATCCAGTGGAAGTTTGAATATCTTGCTCGGAAACTCTTGAAATATTCGGAACACTCGGAAATATCCTTAAAGATTCTTTTATCACCAAGTCCAAGTACGTCAATTGTTGCAAACTATGAATTGTAATTTCATTTTCTTTGTTTGAAAGTAGGTTGTAAGATTCCTCATAAACTCTTTGCTGGATTATAAAAGTAGTGAATTAAAAAGGTAGTAATTGTTCTGATAATTTTGTTCTTTCGTGCAAACTTTTTTTACATTTATACCGCTTTCGTAAACGAAGTCTGAATACATAAGGAAATGAATTAAAATCTTTTTATATTATGTTATCTAATTATTTTAAATATTATGGTTTGCAGCATTTAAAAATTTTGTCCCCTTGTCATGACATTATAAAAATCTTACCTGAATATCTTGATGACAAGCCAATGCGAATAAGGTAAAAGAAATACAAGCCGAAGTTGTATCATGGCCCTGAAACTTACTGAAATAACTAAACGCAAAAATTTTGGAAAGATTAAATTACTTCAAACATAAATGTATTCACTTCTTCTCGAATACCTTCGTCATCTATTAAATTTTCCGTGTTTTTAGCAGAAATAAGTAAGTCGAGCATTGCTAATCGTTTCTTTTTTGAAGAAACGTATTCGTTCGTGTTTTGCAAAAATTCCGGTTCTTTAAAATTTATTTGTCTTTCTTTAATAACTGAACCTGTAAATTTGTGCAATATTTTGATACATTGGTTATGTTTCTTATATAGTGAAGACATGAAAAAAACAAGTTCGTTCATTGACCATATACGTGTTAATCTGTATATAATAATTTCCCCAATACTAAAAATATAGAAAATTAGAAAAAAAACTGCAAATACGTAGACTACTCACTCTTGTATTGCATCTATATATTCTCTTGATTTGCTCTTGCTTTTATCTAATTGAATTCCCATGGCAGTTTCTGAAAAAGTAAGGTAATACATTTTAGAAATCATAAGAAACATAAACATACCACAAACTGATTCTAGAGTCGACTGTGAAATAATTGGAACGATGTCTGTATAATCCTTATTTACTTCTTCTTCAAGTTGTTTTACCAGACGTTCACTTTGTTCTACAAAAACTTTTAAAAATTGTTGCAGTATGTTGAAATGAAAGGCTGGTGTCAAAATTTTTCGTCTCTGGTGCCATTTCGAACCTATTAAATGAGAAAAAAGTACCTATTAGGTAAGCCATATTGAGCTTAAAAATATCTTAAAACTTTTGAAGATTTAAAAGACTGCATTTGAGTTTAAAATAATATATCAAATATATTCCATAGAGATATATAAACAAGTCCTTCCCTTACGAGTCAGGAAAGATCGGGATCGGACATTTGACCGCAGCCATAATCCCTCAGGCGAAATACCGCAAGCCAGATTACCGTAAAGACAAAATATCGCAAGCTGAAGTACCTCAAGAAAAAATACCGCGAATGTTAGATATTTTGTATCATAATATAAAATAAATTATTCAAATAACATAATATTACATAATTATTATAGTAAATGTTTTCATTTAATTTTGTTTCAACAACTTGTGAGTTTTTGTTACATGCTTATATAATCTCATCAAGTACCATTTTCAAGCTGGGAAATGGCTGGCAGTCAAAATTTCACAGGTGTTGAAAGAATGTAAAAATTATTTGAAAGTTTTTAAACACTTTTCATTATTAATATATTGTTGATTTCAAAATTAAGTATTAGTATGACGGTAACAAACTGCTATTTCGAACCTTTTAAGTTTTATTAAAATATTATTACTTTGAATATAAAAGTAATAATCAAATTTTAAAAATTTGAAAGCCAAAAAAGTATGAAATTGTTAGAATTTCATATTTTAACTTGCGATATTTCGTTCTGGCGGTATTTTCGCCACGGTATTATGGCCCGGGTATTTCGGCAGCGGTCAAATGTGCCAGACTGAGGAAAGATACTGTGCATATATATCGTAGTATCTCTTCACTGTTTCCTGTCCTTTGCATATATCATTCATTCATGTTTTTTGTAGTAATACCCTTTCCATTTGATGAGTATACTCTATAATCATATTTGCGTCATTACTAGCATTAGTATATACAATTATTAGTTCAAATTATTATGTATTAATATTTAATATCGTCTTTAGCATCAATAAAGGAATGGAATCTCAATAAAAAATTGCACTTATTTACCTTCGCTTGTCAATAATCCAGTACCAAGCCATGGATGCATTACATCATAAATCATACTTTTTCCTGAGTGTTTCATAGTTGCCATTATTATCTAAAAAATTATGTTTATTCAATAATAATTGATGAACTAATTAACAGGGCGGAAACACATATCAACACCTCTGATGATTGTTTCTACCAAAATAAAAAAAGTTCTAAGATACTTTGTTCGATGACAACAAGTTTTTCTACTTATTTTGTGAATTAAATTTTTCTACCTTTAAAAGAAGGCACTAGGGATGGTTATCCACTAAAAATTTTAGATAGTAATAAGTAAGTCGGTGCTAGATTAATACATAATATGAAATTATACATGACCATGAGAAATTATTAATCTACCTTTCATACAGATTATTTGCTTCTCTTTTTAAAAGTATTCACAATCCATTTTACGAAGTGGATTTTCGTTTTTTATTTTAAAACTTATCCACAGCGTGTCAATGTACACCGGAAGGCCGCGTTAAGATGTTCCGTCAAGTTCGATATTCAAACCCGGAATTTCCGCGCTTTAACTCAAAGAGATCGCACTAAACTGCCCTTGTTCAATAATATTTCATTCTTTTAAAATACCTCGATATCATTCGGATCCAATATATTAATCACTGGTTCATTCACAATCCAATATCTATAAATTGGATAATATTGTTTTGACCATATTCTAACAGGTACTAACACATTTTCTAAAAAACTGAAATTGCAATAATTCATTTAAAAGTAACCCAAAATTTAGTTCAATTAGTTTTCGTTGTAAATAAACAAAAACAATTTTGTACTTTATAAATTACCTTTTGCACCTAAAAATTCTAACACACTTCCAATAATTGGATATCCTTTGGGACCAGGTATTTTATCAATAATTATTCGCCTTCGCCATCGTGTAATATACCAAAACGTACAATACAAACCAACCAATGTAAAAATTATTATTGATAACATCGCGAAACAATTAGTCCTAAAAATATAACTTTATTTACAGGTTAACAAACTACGGAACAATATCTTCGATTGTACATAAATGCTGAAGAATTTATGCTGTAATAAATATTAAATTTGAATTTAACTTGTTTATTCGTTTGATTTTATTACAGCATACAACAGATATCAGTTTATAACCAAAACAAAAAAAAAGGATTTATCATAACATTATACGTAATTATTGATATTTAGTTTGCTTATCTAATAAATAATGCAAGTCAATTAAGTAGAAATAAAACAAATAGATAAGAATTATTGCAAAATTTTTATCGGGTATAAGTCTTTTAATATTTCAATAATATTATCGAACGTTTCGGGCCATTTAAATTTGGCCCATGTTCAATGCTAAAAATTGAATAAACAATTAATTAATTAATTAAACACTTTTGGATTGAGAGTGATTGACAAGGACAATTAAAAATAATATTAAAATGACCTATACCCTATACCCAGTAAAAATTTTATAATTATAATTTTATAATCCTGATATTTTTGAATACTCCAAATAAAGGGGGATTTAATAAATTTATTTATTTATTTATTTATTTAAAGATTTAGACACACTCCTAACAGTTAAGACTAATTACAAGGAGTGTGTATACAAATGTATATATGTATATTGCAATGAACGGAATCAATTAAGAGTGCCACACGTTGGGCTGTCAAAATATGCAATGAAAGGTGACTCCTAATACTGCCACACGTTGGGCTAGCCAAAATATGCTCTGAACGGTCGTTGCTAATAGGGTTTCTCGTTATAATAAATTTTTGCAATGTTCGGGTGCACATAAAATGTACCCCGTCGATAGAAATATTAAACTTTTACACCAGAGACAAATAATGTAATAATAATGATAATACCTCGGCTTTAATGTCTCGGAGTGCATGGACTTACCTCTCTCAGTCTGGGTTCGTTCCGGGACCAATAACTGTAATACTATAATCAAAATTTGGACTCTCGGAACAGATCAAAAAAATATCTTCCGTTGCAAAGACAATTATATTTTTATTACACACAATAACGTAAATAAATGGTTTATTAAATAAAAAGTTCTTAATATTAATCCTATTAATAAAAATTCTTAACATTAACGAAGAAAAGCACGCGTTTATGTTGTCCGAAATTTTCACTTAATTTTATTACGAAAATAAAGTTTAATGGGGATTTACCTTTAAGAGCTCTAGCCCAGGTAACACAACTGGTGTAAATGACGTCATTTGTACGTCACTATGACGTCGGCGACGTCATAATGACGTACAAATGACGTCATTTACACCAGTTGTGTTACCTGGGAGGGTTTTTATTATGCATAAGATGTTTGACCATGAGATTGTTAACCTTCGACACGCCGATGGTTATTTCTTATCTTGATATGGGCGGATTACTTTTCTTGGTGCGTCGTACAAACCACGTGTAGTTGAAATTCGTTTTTTTTGTAGAAATATTCTGAATCTTTTATGATTTCGATTGGAAAACACTTTAATACAACGTAAGTACACTTTTTATACTAATATTCACTAATTTTTGTCGACTTTACTTAAATTTTCTGAACTTTTTTAATTATTTTTACTAGCGGCCATAAAACACAACGCCATTTATAATCAATCAAACGTAGAGCGTAGAGCGATCCCAATTGTTTTTTTTTTAATCACCTCGCAAATTCATAGCGATCTTGATTTTCCGTCATTGTTTATTATTGGTCGATGCAAAAATCAATACCATTTTGACCTTCCAAGATTGCAGGTCTGTATTCAGCTCATCGTGACTTGTTACAATTTTAATAAAAATAATATTTTTTTTATTTTTAGATTGGATTGATCTTCACCATTGCTTCGTGATTGGTTTCATGAATTTTATGGACATGCATTATCCGTTTTCGGTGCACTAAATCGAAACACTCCGAACTTTGCGTAATATTTTTATATCACTTATTTAAATTTTAATGCTAACACAAACTTTATATTAATTAAGCAATTAACAATTTTGACTTTGGAATTACCTTTCTTATGACTAAACAATTTTGATTTTGTATTATTAATAAACATTTTATATCAACGGAATTAATTAAGCGTTACATTATAAATTACTTTTATTAACCTGTTTCAAGCCTCGCTTTTCAAATTAAATGATACTGAACTCAAATTCTTGGTGTCGGAAGAAAGTTTATCTGTTTGTTCAGACAAGTCCATGCTTTTTGTTATTAACAAATTGTCTGAATCTTAAATAAACGTATTTCTATTGACGTGGTTCCCCAACATTGCAATATATATACCAACTAATATATGGAAGTACATAGCACAAACAAAATAATCCATATTTATATAAGTCAATGCTGGATCGTTTGGACGGGGCGATTACCCAACTCGCCTGTAACAGCATGCAACTAACTCCTTGAGGCCCGTGTGGTAGGGGTCGGCAATGTCAGCAATAACATTAAAGTTGCGGCTGCAGATGGAGATGGGGGACGTGGCTAAGAAGTTGGTACGGCTAAACCTACAGTAGAACAGGTCACTCTGTCTAGAGTTACCTCTCGGTACTAGAAAATTTATCTCTGCCAATAATGGTGGACAATCGATGTTGTATCTCAGAAGTTTGTATATAAATACGACGGACGATACAAAGCGCCTGCTCTCAAGTGTTTCGACATCGAATTGAGCCAGGAGTCTGCGATGATCATAGCCCTGTATCGGGTAAAGACCATCATGAAGGAATGCCAAGAATTTCAAAAATCGACGTTGTACAGACTCAAGTCGCCTAATGTGGTACGCATGTGTTGGGTACCAGATCAGCGCAGCGTATTCCAGCCTTGACCGAACAAAGCTATAGTAAAGAAGATTCAAACATGGAATGCTTTGAAGGTCACGTGCGTTTCTGTAGATGAATCCATACATGCGGGACGCACAACCTAGGGTTTCGCTGATATGTTCGGTGAAGGTTAGTCGTGTGTCAAAGATAACTCCCAGATCTCTGAAGGAATCGCATCTCTCCAAGATTCTGCCTTCACATGTGTAGGAGAAGTCAATAAAGGTCTTCCTGTTTGTAGAAGAGACTACTTTACATTTGGAGATTTGCAGTTGCAACCGATTACTCCTACACCAGGTCCCAACCAGGTCCAGATCAGATTGCAGACGATAGCAATCCTCCAATGAGGAAATGCCTGCGTAAATTTTTAAATCATCGGCATATAGCAGTTTTTGCGATGTTATAATATTGGGCAGGTCGTTCACGAAAATTATAAAAAGGAGAGGACCAAGGTTGGACCCCTGAGGAACGCCCGAGCTAACCGAGAAGACTGAAGATTTATGACCACGGTATTCAACAAATTGCTTGCGATCGAATAGATGTACTGAAGAGATTAATCAGCTGATTAGAGAAGCCAAACGTTGACAATTTCCCAATCAATCTATATAGATCAAGTTGGTCAAACGCCTTCTGGAAGTCAGTGTAGATTGTATCGATTTGTCCTCGGCAGTCCAATGTTTCGGATACGAACTGTTTAAATGTAGGTTCGTGACAGTTGAGCGCCCGTTCATAAAGCCGTGTTGATGAAGGGATAGTGAACTCTTGATATGAGCATAAATATGGTCATACAAAATCCGTTCAAATGCCTTGGACAAGTTGGATAAAATAGAGATTGGCCGATAATTACTGATCATTGATGGACTACCTTTTTTCAGGACTGGACATAGCCGTGCTACCTTCCAGGATTGGGGAAACGTGGCGGTAGTAAATATTAGATTAAAAATGTGTAGTAAGGGTACTGAAAAAGTCGTGGCACAGTCCTTTAGTATAAAAGCGGGTATACCATCCACGCCGCTAGTAAATTTGTTTTTAGAGCGTTGCAATGCAGCTATAACATCCGCACTTGAGACTTTCGGACTATGGATTAGTAACGAAAGGTTAGCATCGTCGCAACCCGTCGCGCAATCCTTATCGGAATCTATGTAAACTGATCGGAAGTAATCCGCGAAAACATTGACAATAGATTCAGGATCAGAATACTCAACATTGTTGAATTGCAAGGAACCAGGTATCGTAGAGTTACACCTTCTGCCCTTCACAAAAGACCAGAACTGCGATGGATCTGAACAGATAGCGTTTGCGGATTCAGATAGGTAATCCCGATGGCACTCGGCAGTCTGCTTCTTCACCAGAGCTCTAAGGCGTCTAAATGCCTTGAAATCGCCAACTGAACCCGACTTTTGGTAACGTCTATGATGCGCCGCCTTTAACCGGATGTTAGCTATAAGTGCCTTTGTAAACCAGTCTGGAATACGCCGTTAGTAATCGCATAGAATGCGTCGCAAGCCAAATCAACATCCGTGCAGTCACAGACGGAGGTCCAGTCCGTCTCATCGAATAAACGGTACATAAGATTGTGGTCTGCTTTTTTAAAGTTTAAGCTGTTATCCAAATTAGGAGCAAAACTGGGAGTGTCGGGACCCGACAATTGGAGAACTAAATTAAGTGAGGGATGATACTCGTCCTCCGGGACCAATGCATCAAGACTGCGCGATACTGTAACGCCCACGTTTGAAAAGATTAAGTCAAGGGTGCGGCCCAGCGAATTATGGATATAGTTATGCTGTGTTACGTCGGAAAACTGCATAAAGTTATGGATGGCAACTCCTCTTGAATCATCGAAATCCCCGGCGAAACGCGGAGCATTAAAATCGCCCAAGACCAGCAAGTCGCCCTCAGAAATAGAGAGAGTCGATGCGAATAATTCAAAAAACAACTCATAGTCATCCGCCGATAGACTTGGTGGTATATAAATTGCAAAAACACGCATTCGGTGTTGTTTATTTAAGTTCACCCACACTCCCACAACATCTACCACTGGCACAACCTGGGATAGCTCCGCCAGGTCAATAGGGACGGGATTAAGAGAAGACCGCACCGCTATCAAGACACCGCCGCCCCGGCTAACGCCGCGCCGGTTAGCTCAAAGTCACGGTCGTGGCGGAAAACGGCGTATTTCCATGTAGGAAATACTTCGGAGTCCACTATGTCAGGTGAAAGCCAGGTCTCACTGAGACAAATTAAATTCAGGTTCAGTGTGCACACATTGTTCAAAAGCTGAAGAGTTTTAGTACGTAGTCCCCGCACATTTTGATAATAGACACCGCCATATGGCAGAGTCACCTGTCTATCGACAGGGGTGTGTCCGGAACCGACTGACGAATCGGAACGAGAAGTAGAATTGCCTGAACAATGCACAGGCGAAGGACTCCGAGAGGCTGCCGAAGATAAACAAGAACGTAACATTAAGGAGCATCCAGATTGGCTCCCTCGTTGGGAAAATTTGAATTCTCGGTGGCATAGCGCGCTGATCTAAATCGCTTAACAACTATACGAGACGGCCAAAATTCAGGCTTGAGTATGTTGGCAACTACAGAGGCGGGAACAGAGACAACATATCCCCTATAGCTACCTGATCTTACTTTTAGCTCTTCACATTCCAGTTTGATGTCACGAGATAGCTCAGTAAGCAAACCCTCAGAAATGTACCCGGTAACCTGTTCCTGAGTCGTGTGAAGGCTCAACTTGGATATATGTATTCTCACAAGGGGGTCGTACGGAACGAGTGAGTTATCGGATTGTCCCGAACCAACGATCACGCCACGAGATCTTCTCCGTCCGCTACCATTGGAAGACCGCTTATTTTTATTTTTTGAGGAAGGAGCCGACGAAAGTTCCGCACCCCGAGCGGAACAGTCCTCCGGCTCTGGGCCCTCCACCTCCGGAGCAGTATCCACTCGGATCTGTGGAGCCGACGAAAGAGCTGCATCCCGAGCGGAACAGTCCTCCGGCTCCGGGTCCCCCACCTCCGGAGCAGTATCCACCTGGATCTGTGGAGCCGAGACGAGTAAGGGGTCAGATCGTGATGCCCGCATATTCGGAGCGTCACCTCTCTCAGGGAGGGTGGTCAGCGGCACGGGCTGATAAATAGAGGTAACAGACGATTAAGAAATTTTAGGCTGTGCCCGGAGTCTAACCGGGAAACCTTCCATTGGTAGTTGATATTAAAATTTATAAATAGATTTGCAGTAGAAATTTGCCCAAAAAAATAGGAAAATCTTTATACTGCTTGATAGGGTATACTTTTTTAAGTACCACATAAAATTTATTCAATTTTATAAAACACGAAAGTTGCTGATATTTATGAGTGCTAAAAATAGCATTTTCTGTACATTTTTTAAAATAATTTTGAAAAGGCGTAAGTTTGAAATATTACATTTTAGTATGTAACCAAAATATTATATCATATATTTTTTTCAAAAGTTTTCACACTTTAAATCTTAAATTCAGAGGTTTGAACTTGATGAATTATATCGGGGTAAAAACTCCGACCGGATAGAGGACCCACTCCTTCCATAAACTCCTAATTTATTTTCTCGTAGCTCATAATAAATTAAATTAATTCTTGTTGCTAAAATACAAAGGTAAAAATACGATAATACCTATTGATTTCTTTTCCAATAATTTTAATATTTTAAACTAAAGTTTTGGTAGTTTCACCTTGAAATTTTTTTGCAACAAAGTTGCAAATACGATAAGAGCTGAGTTTATACACATTTAAATTGGCTATGTACTTTGTACTGTGCAAAATTGTAAAAAAATGCAAATTGTAAAAATTATTTATTAATCTGTACGTGAGAAAATTTTATTAACCTAAAGTAATCGCGGTCAGTTAATTTAACAAAACATTACACTTTTTCTTTCAGTGACAAAATAGCCGTTGATGTTTTTGCGTTTTGTGCAGTTTTAAAGCTGGTTGCAGATAGTATCGATAACTCAAAACTTCAAAAACTTATTTAAGAGCGATGTATGTACACTGCGGTATTGAGTACTTCGTGTTTTATAACATTTATTTCCGGAATGTTATAAAAATTTAAATAATCGCTAGTTTTCCACAATGTTGCAACATCTTTCAAAACTTCCGAAACTACGATTCGAGAATTCCCAAATTCTTTCTATTTAAATTATAGTTTCTCTTTTCGGTTTTACATATTTTAAGATTATGGGAAATTAGGGATTATATACATTAATTTTGATAAATTCAAGAAATAAATAACATAAAACACGAATTACCCAATAAAAAGCACTGGATATTGCTCGTAATGTGCTTTAATTGTAAGCCGAATGTCAAGACATTAAATTTTACTTTTGAAATGTTCTACATTTCATGCTAATTTTAGAAAGCATAAACAAAAAATATTTAGATAATATAATTTAGCAATATAATTTAAATATAATTTAGTACTACTATAACTGTATGAGAGAGGTCAGCTACGCTTACAATTAGGTATGGTATTTTAAGAAGAACATTATTAATTATATCAAACTAAAGCCATGACATATGCATCGGTTTTTTAACGTTCTACGTCTTCCGATTTCCCTGTCTGTGCTCGTTGCGTGTTGAAACTGTGTGACGAGCACAGAGGACCTACAGCTTAACGTGGATTCCGAAACACGGGGATAGACGATTTTTACATCGTCTACTCCAACCAGGGAAGTTTTTGGAGCCATATATAATGTTACCTGTGGCCAGCAGATAGACATTTGGTGAGCGAAAAATCCTTCTATAGATAGCACCTCACAGGATTTGAACCTATGAATCTCGGCATGAGAAGCTAACACGCTAACCGCTCAGCCATTCGCCCACCTAAAGCCATGATAACAATAATATTTGAAGTAATTTAGGATTCTTCAAAATTGTGATGCTATAATTCCTAGAGGTCAGCAGTGTGACGTAAAGCATATACCCTCAGATATTTATTTATGGGATATGGGGGCTATAAGGATAGGACTGGAGTTTAAATAAATTAATATATCAAATATATTACATAGATATTTAAACTTACGGGCTAGTTAAGGTAGTGTTCATATACATAAATATTATGTACATCATTTTACTCTTTCCTGTACTTGCATAATTTGCATGCTTTGAGTTTTTATTCATCATCCAGTACAGTTTTCGGTAGATTATACCCAATTGGAGACGCTTGTTCCATATATGCTTTTCCCACGTTAGTCGCCTATCCCGGTGGAGACCAAGGTATTTGACGTCATTTTTTTGTGGGAGCCCACAATTATTTAGTGTTACTTCCGGGCATGTATCTCTTCTTAACGTGAATGTGGCGTGTACTGATTTTGTACTATTGGCCTTAATTCTCCATTTTTTGAGCCATTGTTCCATTTTATTGAGGTGTTCTTGTAAGAATCTGGAGGCTCGTCTTGGATCATCATGCGAGGCCCTTATGGCCGTGTCGCCGGCATATGTGGCTATTTCAGTATCAGAAGTAGTTGGAAGATCAGCAGTGTATAGGAGGTATAAGACTGGGCCGAGCACGCTACCCTGTGGCACTCCTGATGTTATAGGAGCCAGCGTAGAGTAGGCCTCTCCATACTTTACTAGGAAATATCTATCTGCCAGGTATGACATCAAGATTTGGCAATAATGGTGAGGTAAGTTGGTCTTTATTTTATAGGTAAGATCTTTATGCCACACCTAGTTGAAGACCTGAGAGATGTCCACGAATGCTGCTGAGCAGTACTTCTTGCGTTCCAGATCTTCTCTGACTCTTCCTACAATCCTATGCACTTGCTTGATGGTGGAATGCTGTTGTCGGAATCGGAATTGGTGATTTGGTATTAAGTTTTTTCCTCCAGGAGTGGTTTGAGCGTGGTTAAGAATATTTTGTCAAAAACTTTAGACAGTACAGGCAAAAGGCTGATTGGGCGATAGGAAGTAGTTTCAGTTGGGTCCTTGCCAGGTTTTTGGATAAGAACTATTTGGGCCACCTTCAATTGTGGAGGAAAGTACCCAAATCTGAGAATGGCATTGAATATGATGGTCATCAATTTAATTCCCTCTGGTGGCAGTTCCTTTAAGACCCTACCCGTTGTCAAATCGTACCCTAGTGATTTTCTTGGGTTTAGGTTTTTTGCAATGAAGTTTCTGACTTCTGCCGTCTTTATGGGCTTGTTCGGGAGGTCGATTTGATAAGGTGCATCTAGAGTTTAGTGTATATATTTCTCCTCTTCAGGGAGGATCTCCATTTCTACGTCATGCAATCATAATTTAAGTAGTAATATACTTTCCATTCGATACTTTTCCATCATATTTGCTTCATTACTAGAATTTTGCAGAATTGTAAGTTCAAATTATTATGTATTACTACTTATTGTCGTTTATATCATCTATGGACGGATTATCTATACCTCCTTGTGGTAAAAACGGGAAAAGTATAATAATATATGGCTAACGTAAGTGGGGACCGACCAAACGCCAATATAAGCTTTTAACTCCATCACACTATGAAGTAGGGCTACCTTCTGTTCTAGGGATAAGAAATCGTCCCCAAAGGCGCGCGAATCAAATATTCTGGTCAACGGCAGAGGATCGAACAGGTAACGGGAAAGCACTAGAGTAATTTCCCATGAGCGCATAAGAGGAACACAATTAGTGAAAACGGTTTGCTGGGCAAACCGATTGGCGATCGGCGCCAGCACAGATCTGGGTGCCTAGTGTGAAAATCTGGAAATTATATTTGATTTAATAAAATTTGCGCAGTATAAATGTGCTAGGTGTCGAAATCGTTTGACCATCTTGGTTGTTAAAATTTCTTATTGCTATCGATCGCCACATTTTTCAAGTTACGTTCGAGTTAATTACCTTGAAGAAATTATCATTTCTTCTGAAATTATTATTAAGAAATAATTTTGGTTAAATTATTTGAGCACAAGTTTTTGTTGTATAATATTGTATGAATACGACCACAGCACTTTTCCGCTTTTTGATCGCATCTTCAAAATGTTCTCGTTTCATCCTTGCTCATTTTATTAAATACGTAGATAATATCCCTCGTTTATCAACTTCGTTTATCAACTTCGTTTGCTTTTGATTTGTTTCTGTATTCTTCATGGTTTAATCCCGATACTTGACTTTTTTACGATTAAGGCGATTTTTAAGACTGCTCACCAGAACATGGCAGAATGTCTTATATATTTCGGTAATGTTGCCCGAAGACCAGGTAAAACAGAAAACCTCACAGTACAGAGAAAAATTGATGGATGACGATCGGGAGGACGGCCTTCAACACGATGGGTAGACCAGACAAAACCTCCGATTGATGAGAACTTAACGAGAAAATTGCAGCGTGCACAGGATCAAGAACAATGGAAGCCAATGCTTAACAATATTATTTGATTTAATTTGTTTAAAATGTCAGCTCACACTTTAAGAGTAAGGATCGAAGAGAGAGATATCATCAATAATTATCTCTACAAAAATAAAAAAATTCTAAGATGATTGGTTAGATCATCAACAGCAGTTTTTACTTATTTTGTGAATTAAATTTTCCATTCTTCTACCCCTAAACGAAGGCAACGGGAATGGTTATACAACATTATAACCATTTTTTGATTTTTATCTATTAAGGCCCGATTGCACCAAGCTCAATTAAAATCAGTCTATTAAGTGCTAGTAGTCTCTTTATTATGAGCCTGTTAATATCAATTCCATAAATTATTATTTGACGTTAATTTAAGCGTAGATTTACGAGTCAGTTAAACTAAATTACATTGGCGCAACGAATTTTTAAGTTAAATCGCAATATTTAACAGACATTTAGACTAAATCGCTATTAAAGCCTTAAATGGGCTTGGTGCAATCGGCCTTTAAAGCAGATTAGGGAGCGGGAAACTTTAAAAAGGTTTATTATTGGACTTCCTGCGCCGGTCTAAATCGCAACATTTATTGTAACGGGCATGAAATAATATATATCCTCAGGTCATTTAGATCCGGCGAAATTGATGGACAACGTTTGATATTGGAATACAATACTTGTCGAAGAAGAGGTATATGTGATTTGTTAATAGTTAACATTTATTTTATACACAGATAATTTATTTATATATTACGTTTACAAACTTTAATATTAATTCCATTATTTGTTTTTAAAACTAAGTGAGGTGTAAAAGATATGCTTGAAAAATTATCTACAGGTTTTAAAATATAATTATGTATTATCGATATCAATACGGTTTTAATTTCCAGCAGTGCGAATTTTTGTCCTAAAACGATAAACTTGTGTTCAATTAAAAAACATTTAATGAAGGTACACACCTATGCAATTTCTTGGACCAGCACTAAATGGAATGTACGCAAACGGATGACGGCCGATCGAATTCTCTGGTAAAAATCTGTTGGGATCAAATACTTCAGGATTGGGGAAAACTGCAGGATCACGATGTATATCAAAAATGTGAATCTGTAATATAACATCTTTTGGTATTATATATCCAGTCGCAGTTTGAATATCTTGCTCCGAAACTCTTGAAATAAACGGAACACTAGGAAACATCCTTAAAGATTCTTTTATAACTAAGTCCAGGTACGTCAATTGTTGTAAACTCTGAATTGAAATTTCATTTTCTTTGTTTGAAAGTAGGTTGTAAGATTCCTCATAAACCCTTTGCTGAATAAAAAAATAATTAGAAAACTTTTTTTATAAACGAAAAAGTTGAGATAATTTTGGTCTCTTAGTTTAATTTATTATCGAAGCATTTCTGTGGCTTGGAGCAATTAAAAATTTTATCTGGAAAATGTTTTATATTTTCAAGATATTAGAAAAATCTTACCTGAATGTCTTGATGACATGCCAATGCAAATAAGGTAAAAGAAATACAAGCCGAAGTTGTATCGTGGCCCTAAAACTTATTCGAATAATTATTCGCCAAAAATTTGTCAAGATTAATTTACTTCAAACATAAATGTATTCACTTCTTCTTGGATACCTTCGTCATCTATTAGATTTTCCGTGTTTTTAGCAGAAATAAGTAAATCGAGCATTGCTAATCGTTTCTTTTTTGAAGAAACGTATTCGTTCGTGTTTTGCGAAAATTGTGGTTCTTTGAAATTTATTTGCCTTTCTTTAATAACCGAACCTGTAAAATTGTGCAAAATTTTAATACATTGATTATGTTTCTTATATATCGCAGACAAACGGAAACCAATTTCGTATCCTGTCCATGGCCGTGTTAATCTGTATATAATGATATCGCCAATACTAAGAAAACAGAAAATTAGAAGAAAGCTCCCAAATATAATATAAACTACTTACTCTTTTATTGCATCTATATATTCTCTTGATTTACTCTTGTTTTTATCCAATTGGGTTCCCATGGCAGTTTCTGAAAAAGTATAACAATATAGTATTTAATAAATCGTAAGAATCATAAAAACGTCAACATACCACAAATTGATTCTAGAGTCGATTGTGAAATAATTGGAACAATGTCGGTTTGATCTTCATTTACTTCTGCTTCAAGTAGTTTTACCAACCTTTCGCTCTGTTCAACAAAAACTTTTAAAAATTGTTGCAGTATGTTAAAATGAAAGGCTGGTGTCAAAATTTTTCGTCTCTGGTGCCATTTTGAGCCTATTAAATAAGAGCAAAGTGCCTGTTACATAAGCCATAGTGGATTAAATAATTTCAGAAAACTTCTGCAGATTATCGATTAATATACTATAATTATAATACGTTACATAGTACATATTGCTAAGATACCTTGAAATCTTTGAGATGCAAAAGCCCCAATATCTGAGAATTGATTAATCAGGCCTTATTTATATAAAACCTTTATATTTTCTTTTAATAAATTTTTATATAAGCTTAATCTAAATTGAATTGATTTGATGATGTTATATTTTTTATTAGAGTAATTAAACTAATTTAGTTTTCTCGCTTCAGTGGGTTAATTGATTTCCCTTTGCTTTTTTGTTGATCCAATGAAATATCTTAACAGTATTTAAATGGTGCATATAATTATTAAACAATCTTTACATAATAACAATGAATTTTTAACGTACTCCTCATACTCCATTTTTCAACTTCTTCTTCTTCACGTGCCTATCCGTTACCGGATGTTGGCGACCTCTCTCCTATGTAGTATGTGTTGTGCATTTGTAGTACTATCACACACATAGGGGACCTACTTGTTTAACGCGGGCTCCGAACCGCGGGAAGTGTATACACTTCATCTCCAGAGAGGCTGTTCTAAGCATATTACACCTCGGTGGTTTGCCATTGCCTTCCGAGGGGAGACGGTCAGAATAAAGTTTTTACTGAGCCCGGAGTCGAACCGGGCATTCCGCATTAGCAGCAATGCACTTAACTGCTTAAGCTGATCACCGTCTCGTTTTTCAACTAGTTTTATTTTAAATTGCAAAATTGATTCCAAGGTTTTTCTCAAAATTTAATCCAATTGATTGTAAAATTTTAATTTCAATTTATTTTCCCAAAATCTTGTTTCAATTGTACATTTACATAGTCGAACTTATTTCTATTATGCATTCAATATTCCACTGTGAGGAGTTCTTTTTAATATACTCTCACCACCAGATCTCAATTATTTATTACACTCCTCATCTCTAGGTTACTAAAAACATCTCCCCCAAAAAATTCCATCTATTCCCTGTTCATATTTTAATTTTCTTAAAAAAACTCACCATGGGTACGATGCACCAATTCTCCTAATATTTTGTTCATTTCTCAAACCACTTCATCCTAATATTCTTATAATTTATAATGCATGTTTAAAATTTATATTAATGTTGGAGATACTTCATTGGACCATGTATATGAGCAATGGTCTGGGTATATCATCGCAATATATTACATAGTTCTCTTGCACACTTTCACTCGCAGAAGCGATAGTTTCTTCGGTACTCACATTTCTTTGTCGACCATAAAATGGGCGAAGAGCTTTATAAGTTTCGCTAACGGAATTCTAACTTTGAAAATAAATTTCTACAATTTGGTAGCGTTGTTCAAGTGTTAATTAAATTTATTCATGATTAAATGGCAAACCTTTCTGAACATAAATGTCAAAGAATTGTCACTTTAACAAACTTCATTCAAAAGTTATCCCTATTGGAAGATCTCATGCAGCTAAAAAACACCCTATACAAACACTGAATGAGGAACTCAAATTATCTTTTTATTAACAAAATAAACCTAACCCTAAAAGTCAAATTGTAAAATCTTTGAAGGGCCGCATGAGAGAGTGTGGCGGGCCGCGGGTTGCTCATCCTTGCTTTAGCTGGTAATACCCTTTTCATTTGATGGGTACACTCTTCCATCTTATTTACTTAACACTGGCATTTTGTAGAATTGTAAGATCAAATAATTAAGTGTTATATTTAGTACCGGGTGAGGGTTACCTAACACCTGTCATTCCGAATGAGTTGAAACTTTGCAATCGCAAAGAGGAAGGTTTATATAGGCCCCTACAACAAAAAAATTCTGAGAATGTATTATCAAAATTTTGAGAAAAATCGATTTGAAAAGTACGAAAAAGTAGCATGATCGTGCCACACAACCGGTCGTTGCCACTAGCTTCGCCCGGCAGGCGCGCATTTTGTTGACGGTACGTGCAGCTAGATATACTCTTACACTTAGAAAATTTCGCAGCAGCAGATGCACCTCGAGCGTCGTACATGCAACATCGATTATTTTTAGTTTTTACGCGATTTTTTGGGGGTTAAACGAAATAGTTTACTGCCCCATACCGCAACTATACTTTTTAATGCTATTTCGAGGGTCTCTCACATCCCGGTTGCATAGATCCCGGTGTTCTTGATGGATGGCGCCTCTCGTATGTTTAGCCTAGTAACCAGAGTCAAATCCGCTCCGTAGGGGTGCAGAGCGGAGCGGAGCGGAGCGGCGCCCCGGAGGAGTAGGATTTGACGATGGCTGACCCTCCCTTTCGAATGCACACCCTTAAAAATGGAAGGCAAAAAAAATTTAATTTTTTCACTTTTTCGGCAATAACCGCCTTATTTTCCATTTTTTCGCGAATATTTATACTAATATCTACTAAGCACACCCCCCCCTACCCGAATTTCAAAGAAAAATTAAAATCGGAGCAAAAAAATTTCACTCGATTTGAAGGGACCGGTAACCCGATAGTGGTCTCGGCCGGGGTCACGATTTTACTTTCCCCTACTTTTCAAATCGATTTTTCTCAAAATTTTGACTATACATTCTCGGGCGAAATTTTTACAGGACACTCTAATAAGGTTCCTTTTGCTAAAAAAAATATTTTGGGGCGATTTCGGGTGACAGGTGATAGGTAATTATCCCCTAGTACCGTATTTGTCATTCATAATAATACTACTGCCCTCTATATACCTTATATAATTGTATGGATTCTCAATAAAACATTGTATTCATTTAATTACCTTCACTTGTCAATAATCCAGTACCAAGCCATGGATGCAGGACATCATAAATTATACTCTTTTTTGAGTGTTTCATAGTTGCCATTATTATCTAAAAATATTATATTTATTCATTATTTTCCCACAGTAGAGTATGATTTGTAGTTGCAATTGTGAATCTAATTAACAGATCGAAAATATGGATCACCACCTCTGACCATTATTTCTGCCAAAATAAAAGAGTTCTAGGATGCTTGGCTCGATGATCAAAAGGTTTCGTACTTGTTTTGTGAATAAAATTTTCTATGCGCTTCTACGTCTTAGAAGGCATTAGGGATGGTTATTCTATAAAAATTTTGCACCATAATAACAAGGAGGAAGATGCTAGATATTATATGAAATTATACACGACCGTGGTAAGTTGTTGATATGTTTCTTTTGGTTTAATGTTATGCATTAACTGAAGGTGTTCAATTGTACACCACTCCCTTAGTAGTAGGTCACTTATGTACAGTGGCTCACAAAATTATCTCAACACTACAGAAAACTTTAGATATTAGGTTTGTTCGTTTTAGCAACACTTTTTACACTCGAGTGTGGCCGAGTGTAATTTACACTCCCACTTTTTTCCGAAAGTGTGCGTTTAACACGAACGCAAAAGTGTAATCCCTCATTGAGAAGCAAATCAAATTTGTGTTGGTACCTAACCTAACTTGTTGCCATCCACTTCACAACGAAACACATCATGTTCGAATGTGATTTCAGCGCTAACCAGTTGAAATAGCGATCCATCTATAATGTAATAGTAAAATGCTATAAAAAAACGCCAACAAACTTACCATCACATATACAAGTCACAAAGCCGTCTGTGTTTGGAATGTCTCCGTTCGCATCTCGAATTAACCACGCTGTTTTAACATTAGTACCCATTTTATTGAATAAATAAATAAATTATTGAATAAATAAATAAAATATATAAAAGTTGAGCAAGTTGTAATAAATTAGAGACAAACTACTAGGTTTCATACAGTAGGTATAAGACATTTTTAACGGTTTACTTTTATTTTTTAGGTTTGTAATTTGTATTTTAAATTTTAAATAAATTTTAAAAAATAACTAAATTTAAAATAAAATTTTAAATAACTTACCGCCAATAACAGCCAATCAAAATTAAGTGTTAACTTGCACACCTGCTCTGGAGCAGGTGTGGAAAGTGTCGAAAAGTACAACTAAGTGTAGCTACACTTTATAACACGAACAGAGCGCTCTGCTAGCACGAACAGAAAAGTGCACACTTTGTACAAAAGTGTAAAAAGTGTTGCTAAAACGAACAAACCTATTCTTCCAATATTTAATTAAAATAACACCCTATAGTTTTAATAAATTTTTATGTGATTAAATGATACTTTCTTATTGTAAACAAAAAAAAATTATGAAAAAAAACTTCATTGAAACCCACAGTTCTAAGAAACAGAACAAAATGACGAAAAGTCGGGTCACATAATTATCTCAACACCTGCATATTGCATGTTAGTTATCATATCTCCATAATGCAATACATAATATTTTTATGTTATGATGATTTAGCAGGTTATTTAGAATTACAATAAAGTAAAATCACTCGCATAAAGTATAGTGTTAATTCATATTTAGCCAAGATGGGTCGCAAAGACAGCGAGACTAGCATTGAAGAAAGAAAATTAATTCTTAAATTAGTTTTCCAGGGAAAATCTTTACGAGAAACTGGAAAAATTGTTAATAGAAATCATTGTACAGTGCGTAATATAAATAAATAAATTTAAAAATGAAAGAAATCTTATCAATAAAGCCGGACGAGGGAGAAAGTGTATACTGACACCAAAGACTAAGAACTACTATATTGTTAGGAAAATGAAGTGTAATCCTAAAACAAGTGTGCCAAATTGACTTGTGAAATATCAAAACTTATCAATAAGCAAGTATCTACCGAAACTGTCCGTCGAGTCCTTCGAAAAGAAGGCTATAATGGTCGAGTTGCACGCAAGAAACCATTTGTTTCTAAAGTTAACAGAATAAAAAGACTAGAATTTGCAAAAAATATGTAAATGAAAGTGTCGAGTTTTTGGAAAACCGTAATTTTTAGCGACGAAAGTAAATTTAACATTTTCGGTAGTGATGGAAAACAGATGGTATGGAAAAAACCGAATATGGAACTTAAAAAGGAAAATTAGTCGGAACTGTTAAACATGGAGCCCTAAACGTGATGCTTTGGAGTTGAATGGCAGCCAATGGGGTTGGAAAACTTGTATTTATTGATACTACCGTTGACATGTATCAATATTTAAATATATTAAATGACAATTTGAAACCTAGTATCGATAAATTGGGTTAGAAAGACGTATATCAGTTTCAACAAGACAACGACCCGAAGCATACTGCGTACATTGTGAAAGAATGTTTGCTTTATCATGTAAAAAAACAGCTTAAAACTCCCCCTCAGTCACCAGATCTCAATCTAATTGAGAAATTGTGGCAGGAATTGGACAGAAGAACACGACAGAGGTCGATTCCCTCTAAGGAATCTCTAAAAGCAGTGATTTTGGAAGAATGGCAAAATATTCCCGAATGTATAACTCAGAAATTAGTGGAATCTATGCCAAGACGTCTACAAGCAGTTATCGATGCAAAGGATTACCCAACCAAATATAAATGTATATTAATGTAATATTAATAATATTAAAAAAATATTAATGTACTAGAAAAAGAAAAAATAAATAGTAAGCTTTCGTTGCACTGTATAAATAATTTTGTGACATGCATTTCTTATAAATACTTAGGTTTTCGCAGTTCTACATTTATAAATTAAATTTTTTAGAATTTTTTCTTTCTGTTATTGACCCCAATGTATTAATTAATATGATAACAACAAAATAAAATGTATTGCAGCTTTATTAACGATGAATTTTGAACGATTTTGTATTTTTCTTACAGTGTTGAGATAATTTTGTGAGCCACTGTATATTTCATATGGCTATGATAATAATAAGCTGTTTCACTTTTTAAAATCCTCTTCTCTTTCACGTATTTCACACCTTATTCATAGGGTGTCTATGTTCAACGTAGGGCTGCGCTAGGAAGTTTTTAAAATTTCAAAGCCGGAATTTCCGAACTTTAACTCACCAGATCTTACCAAGCAACTACCACTTAACAATATTTAAATTTTTTAAATACCTCAATATCATTCGGATCCAATAAATTAATCACTGGTATATTTAAAATCCAATATCTATAAATTGGATAATATTGTTTTGACCATTTTCGAACAGGTATTAAAGCATTTTCTAAAAAAATTGTAATTACAATAATCCAAATTTTGTACTTTGTAAATTACCTTTTGGACCTAAAAATTCCAACACACTTCCAATAATTGGGTATCCTTTGGGCCCAGGTATTTTATCAATAATTATTCGCCTTCGCCATTGTGTAATATACCAAAACGTGCAATACAAACCAACCAATGTAAAAATTATTATTGATAACATCGCGAAACAATTAGTCGTAAAAATATACCTTTTCTTTACAGATCAACTATAGAATAATATTATGTTCAACTGTAGTTAAATATTAAAGTTATTTTTAAATTGCTTGTTCCTTTGATTTTATTTCATCATACATCACTTACATACGAGTACATGTTTATAACTAAAAAACAAACAAAAAACTGATTAATTATATCACTGTACTTGATATTAGGTTTGTTTATCAAATAAATAATTCAACTTCATCAAATATAAATATAAACAAAACAAAAGATAAAAATTTCATCCTGATATTTTGTAATACTCAAAGTCATATTCTGATAGTTAGCGCGATCAATTGCCAACATATGGTTTTTGTTATGTCTTATAAATCAAACACTTATTGTAATTTAAGGAAACTTTATTTTTAAATAATATCACGTTGCATTTACAATTGCGTCGTTGTTGTTGTTATTCTGCTTGACAACCATGAATGAATGAGTGTGCCTTGCATATGCATGGTGAGTTCATACATCACAATGCTAAATATGTTCATACATAACATATCTCCCCCTACAATTCTTTTATAAGTAAACAATAGAAATACATAACATACAAAATTACACATAATCATTTAAATACTTAGGACGTTTACGAACCCTTGTCGATTCAGTCAATGCCACAGGTACTGTAACTGGTTCGTTTATACCGTCATAGTTTACTTCGTTGGGGACAGGTAGAAGTTCGTCATTAGGAGGGAATTCGTCATTCGGAGGAAATTCGTCATTTGGAGGGATTGTACTGGGTTCTACTCCAATTTTCTTTGTAGTGATTGTACGTGGATCGTTTCTCACTCTCTCCTCTTCCTTTTTTAACGTTGCTCTTTTACGTATTTGATTAGGATGTCTTTTCCAAATTTTGTCGTTTTCAAGTTGACAAAAATAGGTAGCTTTTCCGACTTTCTTGATAATTTGAGCATTTATCCATGCCTTCTTGTTCGGGTTACAATAATCGCGAACGATTACGTATTCCTTTACATTGAAAGTTCGAACATTTGACATGTCTTCATTTTTGTGGTATTTGCTCTTGTTTTTGTGGAGTAAGTCCAGTCTTATCTTCAATTTCCTATTGAACATGGCTTCTGCTGGCGAAACCTTGGTTGTACAATGAGGTGTATTTCTGTACGTTAACAAAAATCTAGCCATCAATGTCGATATTGGTAAATTTTAATTTTTATGATCGATTATAGCTGACGTTATTTTATTTTTAAACGTTTTGACTGCGTTTTCGGCTAAACCATTACTTTGTGGATTGTATGGAGAAATCAGTAGATGTTTAATACCATTGTTATAAAAGAACTGTTCCATGTCTTCCGATACTAGGGAAGGTCCATTGTCGGATACGACAGTGTCTGGAAGACTAAACCTTGAAAAGCAATCTCTTAATTTTTCGATTGTTTCGTTTGTTGTAATCAGATTCATTTGGTAAATTTCGGGCCATTGCGTAAAATTAACAATTATTATTAAGAACTGTTTATCGTATAATTGACAAAAGTCGATATTTATTGTTTGAAATGGTCTGGAACTTTTTGGCCATTCGACGTAACACTTTGGTGGACTTGGTTGAACTTGCAAGCAACTTTCGCATGATTTGCATACGTTTTCGATGTCCTTATCTATTCCTGGATACCATAAGTATGATCTTGTGATTGACTTGGTTCTGACAATTCCTTCGTTTGCCGAATGCAATTCATCTAATACGCTTTTTCGTAAAGTTTCTGGTATAATTATGCGATGGCCATAAAATAAGCAATCTTGAATTACTTCAAGTTCGTTTCTTCTTTCGTAAAAGGGTTTTAGGTTATTGCTGATTTTAAACGGCCATTGTGTTTTCAAATATGTTTTTATTTGAGTAAACAGCTCGTATTTTTTTGATTCTAGTCGCACTAGATCATTGGAAAAATAAATATAACTGTGTTCCGGTTCATCTACCGCGTCATGGAAAAACAATCCGCTATTGCATTGTCTTTGCCTTTAATGTGAGAAATTTCGAAATCAAAATTCGATAAGTATATAGCGAATCTTTTTATTCGGTTGGCATAATGTTGGTTTATTTCTTTTTCTTCACCGAACAGTGTAACTAGCGACTTTTGGTCTGTCTTTAAAGTGAATTTATGTCCATGTAGGTAATCTTGAAATTTGTTAACACCAAAGAAGTATGCTAAGTTCTCTTTATAAACCGTTGAATAATTTTGTTCTGCTGGTGTGTAAGTTCGTGATACACATGAGACAATACATTCTTTTTTATTATGCATTACATTAGATAATACTGCTGCTATGCCTTTCTCTGACGCGTCGCATGTTACAATGATAGGTAATTCAGGATTGAAATACGTTAACATTTGCTCAGACGCTATTATTCTTTTTATTTCTATAAAAGATTTTTCGCAATCTTCATTCCAATGAAATTTTGTTTCCTTTTTTAATAATTTATATAACGGTGATGAGACATGGGCTAGGTTATAAACGAATTGACTGTAGTAATTTGCCATACCAATGAATGATCTTAGTTCCGTTATATTTGTTGGACGGGGAGCTTCTGTTATAGCTTTGATTTTTGTACTGTTTTTTCATAAACCATCTTAAATAAGAAACTCTGGCTTGGAAAAATTTACATTTGTCTAAATTTATGGTTAATCCCGCTACTTTTAAAATGGTCATAACTTGTCTGATAAATAATTAGCAAATAATTTTCGCCTTCCTTGTGTCCTATTAAAATGTCGCCTTGAAACGTGGAAACATTATTTATTCCTTGGAATAATTGGTCAATATATTGTCGTGTTACGTTTATAAGATAGGGGGTATGAAGTAATTGGGTCAATTAATCAAAACACTCATGATTTAATAATTCAATATAAGACCATAACAGGCAGTTAATAGATTGTGTCTGGATATTCTTTGGTTGAAAAAATTGGTTGACTGCTTCTGCTTCAATTATTTAGAGGATGAGACGTTGTTAGATCTATAAAAGTTAAGAAATTGTAAATGACAAAATATTGGTGGTTATTTGATCAATTGAAAGTATGAGAAACAAGTTAAATTGATTTAATTTATTTGTGAAATTAGGATTTTGTTTAAATTAAAGTGACGGTTTGTAAAATTCGTAAATGCGCGTGAGTTGAAATCTGGTGGGGGTTCAAAAAAGATAAGGGAGCGAAGAGGATAGGAGATTCCCAAGCCGGCCTTCAAAGTGTGAGGATGGGTCGTGAATATTTAGAAAAGTAGTTTTTATATGGGGATTTGAAAAGTTAGTTTTGGTCTCTGAGTTATTTTTTTATGAATAAATCGTTCTCAAGTGAAGACTTAATTTTACGGACAATTAAGAAGATTTTTGGAGTTGATTTGCATTGAATAGTACGTTTAATCAAGAGATTTTATGAAAAGTTTTGGAACCATTGATGTATTTTGTTGGTTATGGTCTATGGTTGGGTGAATATAAAAATATTGGAAGAGATTAGTTTTCAAATTACTTACTGGTTGATTATCTGATTCGGAGGAGAGAATTATAAACTGGTCGTTCCTACCTGTCTTTTGGGTCAAGATCAGAGGCTGTTCTTCAACGAGAACCTTCGACTTCTATGCTCCACATCATCGCAGTTACATCGGAAAACTCCGTGTGAACACTATAATTCGGTAAGAATTGTTTTTTTGTGACGCACTTACTAATTGATAAACAGACGAATCGTTTCTATAAATTTCGGGCGCGCATAAACTTTTGGGGAATTTTATTATGATATTTCACTTTGTAAAATTTGATTTTTTTAGCATAAGAATACCAATATTTTGTCGTACATTTTTATTGTGTAAAATAAATTGCTTTATTTTTTTGGTTCTGATAACGTTGCGTTTTATTTAATGTATAAATAGCAGTGGTCGATTGAAGGATAGGCAGACGCAAGTTACAATTTGATTGAATTATCGTTATAAGAAAGATCACAGGCTTAAGGTGACGTATTGGAATGTTTTGATTAATTACATGAACCCAAGTTACGACCCAAATTTACAGAGTCTGTCATGCATAGCTAGTCCGGAGCATTTAAAAGTGCCGTACATATTTTTTCTCTCGCTATAGAAAAAAAAACATAATTTTGTAGCTTATCACGGCAATATTTTTGGAAATAAAAACTTGCGCATTTTATGCCAAGTAGCTTCCGGTTGACACAGTATAAACCTTTATGGGTTGATATGGTCACCAGTTTTGTTACGATAGCGAATTCAACAACTATACAATAAAACGCGTTACAAAGTAATCCTTAATATATAAAGCGTATGGAACAGTCAAAATGTAGCAAAATGTATATTTACTTTGTAAATATCAATGAAGACCGCGCTATATTCGCTGATAACCACCTGCTCGGTTTTCCATAAGTAGATTATAAACGCTATAGTTGCATTCTTCAAGACAAAACCTTATCACTTATCCTCGAAAAATAACTCATGAGGAGTTGATGGAAAAAAGTTAGTTGTCTACAAGCGAGCGAAAAGAACACAACTCGAACTCGCAATTACCTTTTAATATCTACCTATCGAAGAAAAGTTAATTATCTTAATATTGTTAATAAAATTATAATGAATCTTAAGTAAATAATTCGTGGAATATCGGCTTAATAACATTTTAACTACGAACTTAAAACCAGTGAATAAATAAGTTTCGAATTCGGACCAAGTAAAGATTTAATAACTACCAATCGGTGAAACAGTTGATAATTTCGTACGTAAATCATTAATTTGAATAGTTTCGGGCGAACAGACATTCTTGAATTTGCCAATAACTCGAATTATCAAAGAACGAAACTAAAAGATAAACTTCTCTCGGAATGAAACCAATCATCAAGGTCCTGTAGCTAATAAAAAGTGTATCGAACGAACAATTATTGTTGCATTACCAACGAAACAATCATATTAGTGAACTAAATCACAATAAAGTAACTTTTTCAGTGCCTTTCATTACCTAAAAAAAAATACGGTAAACCACTGGTTAACGAACTTATGTAAAATATTCCTAATCTAAAAAACCGATTAATTCTTCCAGAACAATAAAAATGGAGCAGCGACACGGCAATAAAAGTAGTGAATAAACCAAACGTAACCAATAGTGTAATGGTTAATAGAATGTGCCACGCTTGGTGAAATAACAACGAAAATTGTTGGATTCTTTCTATCGGCCGAACGTCGAAATTAACTACCTCCATCGAACAACACGTCTGCCAACATCGGGACTCGCCATATCTCATCATCTTCGTCACCAGACTACGAAAATAAGGTAGAATTTTAGTCCATGGCCAATTATTATGTAAAACATACCTTTTCCTGTTTAAATGATTGTCAATTATCTTTATTTTTAAAATTAACTTTAAGATTAATTTACTTTGCAATATTGCGTCAACCGTGCGATTTATACTTTTTAGCAGCGTCAAACTTTAATTTAGCTATTACAATTTGCCTTAAATATTTATTTATCCATATTAGTGTAAATTTTGTGTACCATATGATCTATTTATTGTTTAATATATGTATATTGGAAAAATGGCTGAAAAGCTAGCGTGTTCGCTTTCAAGCCAATATTCACGGGTTCAAATCCTGTGAGGTGCTATCTATAGAAGAAATTTTCGCTCACCAAATGTCTATCTGCTGGCCCCAGATAACATTATTTATGGCTAAAAAACTTCCCTGATGGAGTAGGCGGTGTAAAAATCGTCTATTCCCGTGGTTCGGAATCAACGTTAAGCTGTAGGTCCTCTGTGCTCGTCACACATTTTCAACACGCAACGAGCAGAGACAGGGAGGTATCGGGAAAATGTCGCAAGACGTTCATAACCGAATATAGATATTGGAAAAATTTGATTTTTCTTTTGTTAACCTAAGAAACTATAAAACAATTCTCTAAAGAAGCATCCACCACTAAGATAAGAAGCTGGATTTTGAAGTCCACTCATCTGACTGAGCAGCCACGGAGCAAATTAAGGTCCATTACAACAAAAATATTAAAATTCTGTTTAAGGTCGTAATACCGTAATAAATCCTTCCGGAATAATTGGTCTCCGGTGTAACCTTTAAATATTGAAATTGATTTTTGAATAGGATTACAATTTTTTAAAACGTTCAACATAGAGTTCTTCAGATATGGCTGATATTGCCGAACCTGAGTCTAATTGCATATACACAATTTCATTACCTATTTTTACATGTAATTCGATTGGTTTTGTATTATTGCCTATGTTGTAGATGGTTTCGATGTTCGATGGGTACACTTACTTCTTCTACATGTTGTTGGGTAACGGCATTTATTTGCTTTGATTTTACCTGTTTGCATGCAGTTTGTAAATGTCCATTTCTGCCACATGCGTTGCACCTGCAATTTGCGTATTTACATATGACACTGTGTTTTTTCCGCAACAATTGCATCTTGTCTTCTTGTTTGACGAGTTGGTGCCATTTTCATTTGGCTTGATTTTGTTGCTTGGTTGATTTTTGTGCTGCCATCTACCGTTTTGTGGAGTGCTTTTTGCAGTTGCGATTTCATGTATTCGTCCTTGGGCGTGTTGCACTGCGATTTCCTTCGACGCGGCTATTACGAGGAGTTCTTGGACTGTCTTCGATGTCTCTTGTTCGACTAACTTGTCCAGGATTGGTCCAGGTTTCATACCGGTTACGAACTTATCGCTCAGTATTTTCGTTAAGTCGGTTCCAAAATTACAATTTACTGATAGTTTTTTAATCCTAGCGTACCACTCATTGCTGGTTTCATCAGAGAGTTGCTTTGCTTCGTAAAATTCTATCCCTTCCCTGTAGGTGTTTACTTTAGGACTGTAGTGCTGTTTTAATAGCGTTGTTAAATCGATGTAACTTTTTGTTCCTGGTGCTGTTGGATAACACAGGTCTCTTAAAGTACCGTACACGTGTTCCGACAGATGACTCAACAATAATCCGATTTTTACAGCTTCTTCTATTATTTTATTAGCTGAACAAAACTGCTTCAAGCGTTCTTCATAAATTGTGAAGTCTGTATTCGAATTTTGATATTGTGGAACCGCACCTACAAAAGTCGACATAACTACCGCGTGGTTTTGGAATTATTTTCACAAGATTTCACTACTAAAACTGTTCAAATATTGTTCTTTCGATTTACCTCGTCGCCAATTGTTATGTCTTATAAATCAAACGCTTATTGTAATTTAAGGAAACTTTATTTTTAACTTATCACGTTGCATTTACACTTGCGTCGTCGTTGTTGTTATTCTGCTTGACAACCATGAATGAATCAGTGTGCCTTGCATATGCATGGTGCGTTCATACATCACCATGCTATGTTCATGCATAACAGTTTTTGACTCTGGCTTTTGAGCTTAAAATTTCTTAACCATCTCCGTGCTTCGGTGGGCACGTAACGTCGTCGATTTCCCTGTATTAATGATTTAGCTTCATAACAATAAAAAACAGAGTAAAAACACATCGAGGGTCAGTTTAGCAAGCTACTAAAATGTAAAAACCAATTATGTTCGCAAAAACATAGCTCGCAGACCTAACGTAAGAGGGTGAAGAAGAGTATTGTAATTTGTTCTTCTAAATAACGTTTTTTGATTCATACAATCTTCAATACTATATTATAGAGGGCTTTTGTATTGCCAATACTGTAATAAATTCTTATTCTTTGCTTTATTTAATCCAATAAGTCAAAGTTTAACACTTTATCGAAGATTATTGTGTCGATTAGTTTGCTGATAATTTAAATTTTAAAAATTTAGAGATTGTCGTTAGCTTAAGCGGTTAAGTGCGCTGCTGCTAATGCCGAATATGTGATTCGACTCCGGGCTCAGAAAAAACTTCACTCTGACCGTCTCCCCTCGGAAGGCAATGGCACACCACCGAGGTGTAATCTGATTGGTACAGCCTCTCTTGAGGTGAAGTGTATATACTATACTTCCTGCTGTTCGGAGCCCGCGTTAACAGTAGGTCTCCTATGTGTGTGATAATACTTCAAACGAACAGCACATACATAGGAGAAAGGTCGCCTACGCCTGAAATCAGGCACGACATTTAAAGAAGAAGATAATTAATTTTTGAAAAATATATAACTAAAATCTAGGTATATTATTTCATCCCCCCCCCCATAACAAAATTTTTAATAAAATGAGCTCCCATTTACTTCGTTTGAACAACACGCATCATTATAAAATTGGTATCAATCGTTTGAGCTTCAGAAGTTTTTAATAAAAATTAAATTCTTTAAAATAATTTTGAAAGGGGCTGTAGAAATATTTTTTTAAGTAGTGATTGGTTTAATATAACGCACACCAATCGATCGAGATTCGTTTGAGCTTCAATGAGCTTCTATTTCCTTCGGTGGAACCTCAAAGGTTAAAAAGTTAGAATCCTTGAAAGATTGCAAAATTATAAATTTTACTAACATCGCTCCGAGCAAGTATGGTGCAGAATTTTAGAGTTGCTGATAATAATTCTTAGGGTTAGCAATTAACGATCGCTTTTAAAAATGTTATAAAGAAAAATTGACTATGTGGACATTGTATAACTCTCCCTATTCCAAATTAAGATTTCAAATTAATTTTTTCATAAAATGAATGAGGTTAGTTCATATCTTTTAGTTTATTCCTAGAGTTCTTATTTACCGAACTATCGTTTAATTTTTTAGCTACCAGAAAGGATCATAGCAACGCTCTTTAAAGATGTTTTCTACCTTTAATTTACGAGTATATACTATGTATATCTCCAACAACACAGCTAGGAAATAGAATCAAGACTAAAGGGCTCGCCACATAGCCTGTGCTGTGCTATGCTATGCTCTGTGTTATGTCAACACAAACGTTGAACAATGTCATGGTCATGCGCAAAATGGACCATGCCATTGTTGAACGTTTGTGTTGACATAACACAGAGCATAGCATAGCACAGCACAGGCTATGTGGCGAGCCCTTAACAAGAAAAAGTTTCCTAAACGAATCCATTGAAATATTTAAATATACATTTTTGAAAACAAAAAATTATAACTGATTTCGCCAAATTAAACACAAATTTTGACGCTTATTAAGTTAAGTTAACTTAGTTCCAAGTTAACATAATTTTTGACTTTTTTGATAATTTATTCTTTAAACGTCAAATATAAAATATAAAATGATTCACTTTGTGTGTCAATATTGATTCGTTTTTATCGAAATGAGACAGAACAAAATAAAACATTTAAATAATAATAAAAAGGGTGTTGAGAAAGAAATCGCTGTAGTTTTGTTTAGCACATCCCTAATTTTCAACAGACTTTTACAATTTTCATCTGGTCTCAATTGATTTCAATTTGATGACGGTATACGTCGATATCTAATTGCATGACAAATTTTGTTCGGCAGTTTAACCTATGCGATTGAAACTATTTTATCCACACAGATTAGCATACAGACGGACATCAAAAACAATTATAAAGATATTATCAGGGCATCATAATGAATTATTAATACCAAAACTTCAATTTTCGATTTTTGGGTGGATTACAATACTTTCCCTAATACGTATCTACATTTATTAATTTATACGTATGGCGAAAGTAAAAATTTAATTTGGAAAACATTTGAAAAAGGAGGGTCCGACTTCACATTCTGTCAAAATTCAACATTTCCATTCCAAATAAAAATTTAGTTAAACCAACATTTTCAAAATAACTTGGAGCATTTCGCGAGCATTGCCAATGAACAAAAAGAGAGAAACTTCCAAATTGAAGAGGCTGTGGCAAGTTGGCCTCTGCAAATTTTCGTATTTACATTTATTAATTAAAATTTAACGAACCTAGCAGTTTCAAAATAATTATAGCATTCTCCGCATGTTGCAAGCTCTGACTTAATAAAATTTAAACGCCAAAGTGGAGGGATTGCGTTAAGATAGCCCCTCCTCAGCGAAAAACTGCAATGTTTTGCATGTTCTTCCAATGGGGTTTTAAAAAATAAAAAAATTGAAATGCAAGGGCCAACTTGACAGACCTGACGCGGCGAGAGGCCGCCTCAGCTTGGACGCGCATATGAAAGTAAGTGAAGGAATCTAACAGGTACTACCAAACCGAATAATGAAAAAAAAACACATAATAGTTAAACAAACAAAGGCTTCGCCTTTATTGCGCAAACAAATATGCACATTATTTGGGGGGGGGGGGGGAATTTATCTTTCGACTTATCTTTCTCATCACTTACATGTAATGGCGTTAAGTAATAGCAACGAGAATAAGTGTTCAAATATTATAAAAACTTCAAGGTTGACTCACCCCGTCAATCAGACGTCCATGTTGCCAAAAATATAAACTAATAAGATGGATGCAATCATCAGTTGTAGATAAGCGGCTATATATATATAATAGATTCCGCAATCGATAATGAATTGAAAATCTTCTCTAGCTAATAACCACTTATTAATCCCAAACTAAATAATTACTTATGTATAATATCTCATAGATAAGGTCCCATAATACGAAGAACACCCAAGTGATGTCGTCCAAAATAATATATTAGAACTGAAAAATTCCACAAATGGTTTCAGAAGTTACGAAGGCGTCCTGAGGCCACGAGTAAAACAAAAAAATTTTAATTGTAAATTGACACTTCGAACTGTCAATTTACACTTAGAACTGTCAATTTACACTTCGAAGTGTAAATTTACACTTCGAACTGTCAATTTACACTTCGAAGTGTAAATTTACACTTCGAACTGTCAATTTACACTTAGAACTGTAAATTTACACTTCGAAGTGTAAATTTACACTTCGAACTGTCAATTTACACTTCGAAGTGTAAATTTACACTTCGAACTGTCAATTTACACTTCGAAGTGTAAATTTACACTTCGAACTGTCAATTTACACTTCGAAGTGTCAATTGACATTTCGAAGTCGCAATTTACATTTTCAATAGAACCTCAAAATTATATTACTTATTGTAAATCTTAAGTTCAGTGATTAACGTGTGTTTTAATAGTTGCTGTGTGTTAATAGTAAATCGAGTATCATTCTTTTGGTGTATATTATATTGTTATAGTTTAAATCAAAATGGATGATCTTATAAAAGTGTATTTTTCACTGGGTTTTCAACAAAAAGAAATATTAGCATGTCTTGCATTACAGCACGATATTTTTATGAGTGCAAGAACATTAAGAAGAAAGTTAAGTAAATTAAGACTCTACAGAAAGAAAGACTTTAGTGATATATTCGAAGTAGCTTCCTTCATCGATTCTCAATTAAAAACGCATGGACAGCTACATGGTTATAAGTGGATTCACCGAAAATGTTTAAGTCGTAATTTTATTGTTACCCAGCAAACTGTTCGTCAACTACTTCTTGTACTTGATCCACAAGGTGTAGAAATTAGAAGAAGAAAACGATTAAAACGCAGACAATATCATAATAAAGGACCGAATTATTTATGGCACTTCGACTGTTATGATAAACTTAAACCGTACGGCATATGTATTAGTGGTTGCATTGATGGTTTTTCACGATACATAATATGGTTAAAGGCTAGTAATAATTCAAACAATCCAAAAATAATAGGTCATTATTATGCAAAAAGTATTGAAGAAATGGGAGGAATCCCAAGAACTTTACGTGCAGATTTAGGTACAGAAAATGTTCTAGTCGAAAGGCTTCAAAATATATTACGGGAGAGTAGAAATATTGAGAATGGTCTCCCATCATTTCTATATGGTACTAGTACATCAAATCAAAGAATTGAAGCATGGTGGTCAATTTTGAGAAAACATCAGGCTCAATTTTGGATGAATTTGTTCCAGAATTTGAAAGATAATACTTATTTTGATGGATCATTTTTAGATAAAGCACTAATACAATTTTGTTTTATGAATTTAATTCAGGTATTTATAATAATAATTAATAAATCATTAATTTTATCAAATTTTCAACAAACGATTTCAATTATGAGATTTAAAATTTTCAGAAAGAATTGAATGACTTCGTTACCGAATGGAATACACACCGAATTTCGTCATCCAGAAATAGCATTTCACCATGTGGACGTCCTTTTATGATGTATCACAATCCAGAATTATATCATACCAAAAACTATCTTGTACCTTTAATTGAAGATGAAATATCATTCTGTTTTGATCAAACTTTAAAAGATGTGCAATGTGACGAAGATGTTATGGAATTGGCAAATATCATTATGTTAGAAAATAATTTAAAATTTTCCCAAGAGCCCGACGATTTGGTTGATTTATATATTACTCTTAGAACATTACTCTTAGATATAATTTGAAAATAAGTCATCAGTTAATATACAACGTTATTTAACTTTATTAAACATGGGGTAGATTTACATATAAACAAAATTGAAAAAAAAGTTAAAAATACACACTAATTCTAACAATAAGAATTGTAATTACATAATAACAAAGTTTTTAAGTTTATTAAACATCGAATATAAACAAAATTGAAAATAAAGTTAAAAATACACACTGTAATTCTAACAATAAGAATTATAATTACATAATAACAAAGTTATTTAAGTTTATTAAACATAGAATACATAGATTTACACAAAAACAAAATTGAAAAAAAAGTTAAAAATACTCACTGTAATTCTAACTATAAGAATTATAGTTAGCCTCTTTCTCCCAAAAATTCTATGAACTTCTCCATATCGCGCCGTCGAAACGGTATAGTATGTACTATGCACCACACTATGCACTAATGCACCACTAATGCATAAAACTTAAATTGACACTTCGAAGTGTAAATTGACACTTCGAAGTGTAAATTGACAGTTCGAAGTGTAAATTTACACTTCGAAGTGTAAATTGACAGTTCGAAGTGTCAATTTACACTTCGAAATGTAAATTGACAGTTCGAAGTGTCAATTTACACTTCGAAGTGTAAATTGACAGATCGAAGTGTCAATTTACAATTAAAAATTTTTTGTTTTACTCGTGGCCTCAGGACGCCTTCGTAAGAAGTGCAAGTATCTACATTACATGTCGAATTCTCTAATTGAACTAATCAAGCTACAGAACCAGCTTTCTATTCACCCACCTGTCGCATGATATCTGACCTTCGTCGTTATCTCCTTTTCGATAACCCCAATATTTAAAACTATTAAATTCCAATTTAAAACTGCAATATACAGGGCGCTTCGAAATAAATGAATAACATCTTATTTATATCAATGCAACAACTAATATTTTAGGGATTCTGATGTTATACAAATTATCCTACAGCCTGAATTTTTGCAAGGGCCAAATATATACGCTAGAAATGATACAACTATGTATTTGTTTTTAGAATAACCAAAATATGCATTAACAATTTTTGAGAACCAAAATGCACTAATTTCACAATAAATTAAAGTACACTGAAAGTATAATTTGGTTAACGTTTCCGATCATCAGGCATTGTATAAAAACTTTGGTATCTATTAACTCAAACCTTAGATACACGTAATCTATCCATAATATAATAAGCTCTGTTACCTTACAAATCGCAAACAAGACACCTTCCGAACAAAACTAAAGAGTTGACTAGCTCTAGCCGCGAAGGGGTGGGTGGATTAAACGGGCAAAAGGGCTTGTGACGAAACGTCGCGATTTGATGGTCTCTCATCAACGATTGGGCGGTCCATAATCGTGATTCTGGATGTTGTCGCTAACAGGGGGGGTAAATTTACACGCGGGGTATTTACATGGGCGCCACGTGAACAAAACCGGAGTTTATTCAAAGGGGGATGTAAAATCGCCCTTCCAAGCTGGTTCACGACAGCTTTCTGATTCGTCGCGTTGACTCTCACACTGGTGACATCTCTTTGGATAATCTTACCTTCACAATCGATAGATTTTACCTTGGCAAAAATAGCTAAACAAAACATACATATGACGACAATAAAATACATAAATAAACAATAAAGTAGATATAATAAAAACGGAATAAATAAGGACATTTGACAAATTACAACAATTGTACAATCAAATTTACAACCACAATTGTAGATTGACAAAATATTTACACATGACTTGAATAACATACAAGTTAACGATAAAAATATGAATGTTGGAACACCAACAGCTGTTCACAAAATGGAACAGGTGAAATGGTTGGTTTATTGAACCACAAAGATTAAATGCAGAAATTCCCATAAGTGGGAGTATAAACTTGACATGAAACACAATTCTAATCGTTACGTTACTTGCAATAAACAAACTTTAAAACACTGACAGCATACGTGTTGTAACACCACATCCAACTAAATATTAACACATAAATAAAAGAATACAAGAGAGCGAATTCGTCTTTTCACGGTGGAACTGAAGGTTCCTTGAAATTTGCGCTCAATCGACCACAAGATACAAAAATAATACTTAATAATAAAACAACAATGCTTACGTAATATTTTACAGGTAGGCTTCTATCGTAGGAACGGTCTTCCAAACAGATATTTTCCAGCGTGAGAATAATAACATTAAATGTCGGTAGGTAAAGTTCTTTCCAAAAATCGAGATGATAAAGATTCGGTAGAACGGGATGCTTCGATAAGGTGGGTTCGTTATTAAAAACAAAGGTGGAATGCTTCACGATTTCCACACTGACTAGATACGGCCCTGTCTTTTATTGACAATAATTCGCGCAAACCGTAACGTAATCTGGTTCCATTAATTGTACCACGAAACAACCTATGAAGTAGTTTAATCGAAAATGTTCTATGAAGTTGTTTATGTTTAAACAATTCAATCTCAACTCGTTCAAAAGCGGCACAAAACATTTCATTAAAGTCACGAGAATAATTTACAATGATGACGATAGCGGTACGAAATATTTAGCTTACACGATGCATCTGGTTTAAATCACGAAACTAATTTTAAATAACGTCAAACTTAAACGGTTTAATTTACACTGCGAAACAGGTTTTAATTGCGCCAATAAGATTTGATTTTAACAACGGATCGTTGCTTCGTTGAAATCGTCGAGATCGTTGAAACGATAGTCGCAAATGCCTGGGCGCCACTTATGAAACGGCTCTAGCTCCACGCTTGGGCGCCACTTATGAAATGGTAGGAGCAAATGCTTCCAGTTCCAATTGCCTCTTTTACGCTCGTTGATGTACTAACGAAGCGGCGTAGCTTTGTATGTTTAATACTAAGTACCGAGAGCTGGGTTGCAACGGATTGCTTTCGTGGATCCTTAAATGAGTTCTTCTTTGCGTAGTAATCTTTTCCGGAGGGCGCCAGAATCAAATAAAGACTTTAGAAGACCTAGTCGTCCTTATCGAGACAAAAATCAACTCAAAATAGAAATAAAAAATACTTGTTTTGAACACACACTTTTAATATAAATTAATATGAAATCAATCGTAAATAACATAAGCGAATTCTTGTTTATACAGATTGTTTGAATAATAAAAGTTAATATTAAAATATAAAAATTGACAATTAATTACGAAAGTTGAACACAAATACATATACAAAATATACAGAGCGAATCGACAGATGTCGCTGCGTTGAAGTCGGGTTGTTAAACGAGGTGAACCTTCGCACTTGACCTGGTGTGTCTACGAATTTGATTGTTTTGTAAAATGTTAGCGATAAAAACATCGCTCTACTACTACCAAAAAGCAGGAAAATTCTAGCTACTTCTACTGAAGGTAGATTATTATCAGATAAGCAGGTTAACAAAATGTTAGCAGCGTGCTTAATAGTTTTGTTAAACAAATCATACAGTAGGTAGTTTTTAAGGCTACTTACGATTTCTTTCGGAATTGTTACTTGACTGTGTTCAATCAGATCTGATGATACGTTGTCGATCCTGGTTAAAATCGTCAGGATTTCAATTGGTAATGGTTGATCTAAAATGTAGTTAAAACACACAATGTACGATGTTGTAAAACATAATAAAAGCGTAGCGATTTATCTGAATAATTAAAAGAAGCAATTAAATTCGTATTTATATCACCAAGTTTGCGTTTCGTTCCCCCAGCTGTGGAATTTATTGTTACACAGATAAAATTTTGGAAGACTCGGCATGTGGTCGACAGAGTAGG
This sequence comes from Podabrus alpinus, assembly GCA_932274525.1. Classification (NCBI taxonomy): domain Eukaryota; kingdom Metazoa; phylum Arthropoda; class Insecta; order Coleoptera; family Cantharidae; genus Podabrus; species Podabrus alpinus. The sequence goes on along the minus strand of OW026457.1, from coordinate 55,706,396 downwards.
GACCTTGGCTGACCCAAAATGGTGAGGATTTGTTCGTTGACGAAATAGAACGGGCAAATGAATTTGCGGGTTTTCGAATCCTTTCCTTGATGGAATTTTTACAATTCTCCGGATTTGTCCAATAATATTAGGGTTGTTGGAATAATAAAATAAATCACCTCGATATACTGGCAGCGGTGTTTGGCTATCGTTTCCGGATTTAGAAAATGGAGTCGTATCAACTTCACACATGTGTTGGAACAATAATTGCAGTTGTCGAAATAAAATCGGTTTTTGGGATCAAATATTGATCTTACCGAACCTAAAAAGCAACACTACACTCAGAGTGAGACTTTACTCGTCATAAACTCGATATTTGGATTCGATAAAACTTGATGTAACATCAATAAATTTAATAATTTGCGGAGTCGAAATTTTGTACGTGTTGGCGTTGCTAGTTCAAATTGGCGAGAGAGGTTTGCTAATCGAATTTGCGTCGATGCAAATTCGAGCTGAAAGTTAGCGATCTACCTTACCGATATCGTATAAAAATCTCATTGATTATGAACGAAAAAGATACGCAGATCGCGGTAATCAATGGTTCGATGTTATATTCGAGAAAGTGCTAATGATTCATAATAAAATTATATAATATAGTAATTCGCATTAATAAAAAATAAAATTAGCTTCGTTTATACGAAGCTGGTCAAATTTTATGAAATGAACAAACAAAATTAGAGAAGGAACGAAATAGAAACTTAGAAGAAGAAAAGAAAAGAATGGCTCAATATGCACAAGTATCTAAAACTAATATCGAGGCCATAAATAAGAAAATATTGGAAAAGAAAACAGAACTGGAAAAAAATTCCAAATCTAGTGATAAACTGTTACTAGAAGCAAATGTGCGATTAAAAGAAGGTATCGTTACGAAGAACGATACAGATATTAGAATCGCACAAACCCTTGTCGATGGTGCTGTAAATTTAAGAATGGAAGAAAGAAAGGTGCAGAAACTGTGAAAAAGCCATTGAAACGAAAAGAGCAGATGAATATAAAATTTTTTAATAAGAAAGCAAAAACTCCTGATCATTAAATTACTATGACTTATTTGTGTTAATTTATGTTAATAAATTTTTTTTTAAATATTACACTTTTTGTTCAATGTTGCTATACACTTTTTTCATTTTTTTTGAAAATTAATACACCTTTTTCACTTTTTTTTGAAAATTAATACACTTTTTTCACGCACTTCTTGCTTAGATCTCTGTGGCAACCCTGCAATAGAAGTTGGAAGAAAATAATAATATTCAAGTGGAACAACTCGTTAAAATAGACAAAACAGTTAAAGGAAGAAAGAGGAAATTCAAAATTGGAAAACCGAGAAACGACAACATATGCAGAACAAATTTCAAGTTTGGATTGGATTCATTTTGGACGAGAATTGGAGGAGTGGACAACTTGCTTTCCACATGAAGTCGAATTCATGGTACGATGGAAGCGAATAAGATGGAAATACATAAATGAGAGGGATGTAACAAGTATTCAGTCATAGAAACCCTCAACTATTGAAATTTGGTTTGATTAAACATTTAATAATTTACAATGCACATTTGGCTGACTGATTTGATAAACGATGGGATTAACAAAAGAATGCGAGATTTGATTTTTAACATTTTTTGGAGAATTGGAATTTCGTCATGAAATTAAGGATAGGGTTTGGTATTGTGATGAGATGGTGAACTAGGAATTCTAAAGGGGTGAAAAACTCACGAATTAGCCGATTTTCGCAGATAAATCTTGAAGGATTTACATGCACAAATGTGGAGGGTTTACTGTCGTGACTTTTTGATATGATTTAATAATATTTGAATTTGAAAGTTGTTAGGGAAATTCATTTTTAGGTTGGCATTATGTTTTCGGGGTAAAAATGCGAGAGCCAACCTGAATTGTAAGCCAGTCATAGATGTATCTATGAAGCCAGTGTGTTTTTGAGTTTTGAGGAGGCATGCACGTAAAATTGTGTAGAAAATTTATATTTTAATATGGAACATGTTTTTACAGTCGTTACCTCGCAAAAATCGACACCAAAAACCGACACCAAAAACCGACACCAAAAATCGACACCAAAATTCGACACGAAAAATCGGCACCACGTATATAATTCAAATTTATATATATATATAAAATTCAATGTATGTATGTATGTTTTCTATACAATTCTACACCGTTTGACCAATCTCTACCAAATTTGGTGTAGAAGCTTTTTACAATGCTACGAAAAACATAGGCTACTTTAGAATCTTGCCGCGAACTTTGGTCAAGCGCTGTATTAGCTTGACCAACGTTATTGCGGATCAACGTTTCAACGGATCAACGTATTAACGAACGATATCTATATATATAAAATCCAATGTATATATGTATGTTTTCTATACAATTCTACACCGTTTGACCAATCTCTACCAAATTTGGTGTAGAAGCTATTTACAATGCTACGAAAAACATAGGCTACTTTAGAATCTTGCCGCGAACTTTAGTCAAGCGCTGTATTAGCTTGACCAACGTTAGTGCGGATCAACGGATCAACGTTTCAACGGATCAACGTATTAACGAACGATATCTATATTATATCTGTGGCTTGGTACAAGAAATGACTATGTCAAAAATCGTGACTTTTCAGGAGCTGCAATTTCATGCGCTCGAGAAGATTTATTGTTTCATTTTTGTACTTTGGCCAAAAATCTCAAAACAGACGAAATCTGACTTGGTCACTTCTTGTACCAAGCCACAGATATATAAAATTCAATGTATGTATGTATGTTTTCTATACAATTCTACACCGTTTGACCAATTTCTACCAAATTTGGTGTAGAAGCTATTTACAATGCTAAAAAAAACATAGGCTACTTTAGAATCTTGCCGCGAACTTTGGTCAAGCGCTGTATTAGCTTGACCAACGTTATTGCGGATCAACGGATCAACGTTTCAACGGATCAACGTATTAACGAACGATATCTATATATATAAAATTCAATGTATTGCAATGTCCGACACTGACCACCACGTCAATAGAAATAATAACGTCACGATTCAAAATTTTGTTTATTAATAAAGAGAGCACATGACTTATTTGTTCGAACGGAAAGGTTCATCCGATACCGAATATTTGTTTAACGTCATAAATTTATATGAAGAAAGAGTCACGGAACGAGGTAACAAAATAAATTCAAAATGCAACGATTTAATTCCGTTAATAAAAATGTTTGTTAATATTATAAATCAAATTAATTAATCATAAGAAATGTAATTTAAAATCAAAATAATTGTTCCATGTTAGTTTATAGAAATGTGTTAAACGTAAAATTTTAAAATAAGCAAAATCTTTACACCTATCGTAGTGCGTCGCAAATCTAATGTATCACATATGGAAAAGACATTTTCTTCAAAAAGTTTATCAAACAATCACAGTGATGGTGAGAATTAATTCAATCTAAAACATAAAAATTTTATTAAAATTTTACAAAGTCACATTGGGCTTGAGCCGAACCTGCAAATTGAAACGTCAATAGTATTGATTTTATTTCACCCATAAAGAAGAATCACATTTGCCTTGGAAATACAACGGTAGCGATGGTAAAACAATTGAAAAGGAGAGTTGTTAATTAATTTTTGATTAATGGGGGTGATTGTGTGTGCGTCCAGCTAAAATTATATAAAACAGTGAAAATTTTAAAGAAATTCAAGAAAAAAGTGTATTAATAGTTAAAAGCAACGTACTTACGTATTTGAAAAGTAAAATTGGTAGAAGATAACGAAGGATTACGATTATTTTTGGAAAAATTTGGTCACACCACGAGGTAAATGCACTCACAAGGAAATTTGCATCTTGAATTATTATACGCATCGAAGGTCATCCATCAAGTGGAAATAAATAGTTTCATGGTATATGAACTGCGTAACCAGAAATACCCCAGATTTTGTTAAAGGTAACGTCCCATTAAAAATTTATATTGAACATAAAAATTAGTGAAAATTTTGCGATCCAATTTACACGTGCATTAATACGTTTCAAGTTTATTAGAATAAGACATTTGTTAATTAGCATAAGAATTTTATTGCATTTAAATCACTTAAAAACTAAATCATAATAAATTACCATTTGTATTTTAAAACGGAGCATAATTTTTGTAATCACATTCCGAAGACCACGATATTTTATTTCAGCATTACAATTTGGCCAAGGAAGGAACCCAACGTGAGAGAAGGTAGGTCTGTGCTCATCGCAATAGCTAAGCCGAGGTACAATTTCATTTATTTGTATTTATCAAAAATTTCACATACATTTCTATTGACGGGGTACATTTACGTACACTCGTACAAGACATTTACAATTAAAACGTTTAGCTCCAGTGAGGCAAAGACCCACACAGCAACTTGACGGCCCAACGTGTGGCATTATTAGTAGTCGAGGCTCCGCACACAGCAGTATGTATGTATGTTTTCTATACAATTCTACACCGTTTGACCAATCTCTACCAAATTTGGTGTAGAAGCTATTTACAATGCTACAAAAAACATAGGCTACTTTAGAATCTTGCCGCGAACTTTGGTCAAGCGCTGTATTAGCTTGACCAACGTTAGTGCGGATCAACGAATCAACGTTTCAACGGATCAACGTATTAAAGAACGATATCTATATATATAAAATTCAATGTATGTATGTATGTATGTATGTATGTATGTTTTCTATACAATTCTACACCGTTTGACCAATCTCTACCAAATTTGGTGTAGAAGCTATTTACAATGCTACAAAAAACATAGGCTACTTTAGAATCTTGCCGCGAACTTTGGTCAAGCGCTGTATTAGCTTGACCAACGTTAGTGCGGATCAACGGATCAACGTTTCAACGGATCAACGTATTAACGAACGATATCTATATATATAAAATTCAATGTATATATTGTAGTGAGCTTTGACTCCTAATACTGCCACACGTTGGGTTAGCCAAAATATGCTCTGATGTCCCTCGCTAATAGGGCTACACGTTTTAATATTAATGTCTTGTACAGGTGTACGTAAATGTACCCCGTCAATAGAAATGTATGCAAAATTATTATTGATAAATACAAATAAAAGAAATTTATACCTCGGCTTAACAATTTCGGTGAGCACAGACCTACCTTTTCTCAAGTTGGGTTCCTTCCTTGACCAAATCGTGAAGCTGAAATAGAATAGTATGGTCTTCGGAATGATATCACAAAATTTATGCTCCGTTTTAGAATGCAATGGTGAATTTTATTATATAAAATGTAATTATTTTTTCCGGAAATCGTCATTGAAACAACATTTCCCTGCTTATGCACGCGCAGGGAAATTGAACTTTACTGACTAGTCCGGTAATAATTAGTAAGGTTAATAATAACAAAATAAAATAGACAAATGTCAATGTCAAAAAATGTCGTTCAATTAGTGTTTTAAAATTTCGATTTAAAATTTCGATTTTTTACGATTTTCGGAAAAATTTAATACAAAACATGTCAGTAAAATGTCTCACTTGACTCGGAGCTCCAAAATACTCGGCACAAAGTGCCTCGTATTTCAACATTGCCCCTCGTCAGTAATATGTCATTTTCCTGACTTTTATGTAAATAACTATTAAATAAATCGTGAACATCAATTAAATAAATCGTTAATATTACCCCAAAACTATAAATGCTATGTCGACGCCACGCGGTAGAAATTTTTATAAGTCCGCACTAATTTTTGTTAAAATGAAAGTTGTTTGGCTTTACCTTTAAAAATCTGGTTCTTTTCTGGTTACCAAGATGAATGACCATGAAACCCAGTATCAATTTCTTATCGATGGTGTACAGTCGCATAAATACGAGTGGATGCCTTTTCCAACACGTGTAAATTCGTATATCGTTATTTGTGAAAATATCGTCGATCCTTCAATATTTTTGATCCAAAACACTTGTAACACACGTAAGTTAAATTTACTTTTTAATTTTTATACCTTTTATTCGGTTTGAATCGAAATTTTTACTAATAAATTAATTTCTTGTAGGACGCTTAAATTTCACCACGCCATTCATCGAATTAATTCAACAACCACCTTTCAATTGTTTTTCCATCGTTACCTGTGTATTTTCAAGGCAAATGTGATTTTGCTACTTTGGTCGATATAAAATCAATATTCTTGACGTTATAATTTGCAGATTCGGCTCAAGCCCAAAGTGATTTGTAAAATTTTAATAAAATTTTTATGTTTCAGATTAAACCAAAGTTCTTGCATCTCCTGTGATCTTCCAGTAAACTTTTGAAGAAAATGTCTTTCCCATTTGTGATACATTGAATTGCGAGACACTCCGATACGTGTAAAGATTATTCTTATTTAAGTTTTACGTTTTAACACATTTTTATAAACTAACATTGAACAATTATTTTGATTTCAAATTACATTTCTTATTATTAATTAATTTAATTTATAATTTTTAACAAACATTTTTTTTATTAACAGAATTAAAACGTTGCATTTTTGAATTTATTTTGTTATCTCGTTCCGTGACCCTTTCTTCATATAAATTTATGACGTTAAACTAAAATTTTGGTTTCAGATAAAACTTTTACGTTCGAACAAATAAGTCATGTGCTCTCTTTATTAATAAACAAAATTTTAAATCGTGACGTTATCATTTCTATTGACGTGGTGGTCAGTGTCGGACATTGCAATATGTATGTTTTCTATACAATTCTACACCGTTTGACCAATCTCTACCAAATTTGGTGTAGAAGCTATTTACAATGCTACGAAAAACATAGGCTACTTTAGAAACTTGCCGCCAACTTTGGTCAAGCGCTATATTAGCTTGACCAACGTTATTGCGGATCAACGTATTAACGAACGATATCTATATATATAAAATTCAATGTATGTATGTATGTATGTAAGAAGAACAAGAAGAAGAAGAAGTGGAAAAAACTTTGGAAGAGATAAAAAAGAATATTAACCCTTCATCTATATCGGCAAAAGTTAATAATATTGTGAAATTAAGAGATAATGGTGCGATTTCGATTAGCTGTAGCAATAAACAATCAGCAGATCGAATAGAAAAAGAAATTACAAATAAGCTGGGTGCTAATTATGAAGTTAAGGTTTCCAGTTTGAGGAAGCCAAAAATTTTAGTAGTTGGTATGAGCGAAGAGATAAGTAAAGAAGAGGTAGTACTGGCTGTTAAGTCACAAAACGATGTTGTGTTTGATGAATTAAATTGTGTGAAAGTATACAGATCATTTAAGAATGAAAGGGTTTTTAATGCTATTTTGGAAGTTGATGGAAAATCTTTTGAGCAGATTATGAAGAGTGGAAAACTTAATGTAATGTGGGACAGATGTAGAGTATTTGAGAGTATTAGTATAATGAGGTGTTTGAAGTGCGGTGGCTTTAATCATAAGGCACAGAATTGTACGGTGGGTGCGTTATGCTACAAATGTGGAAACAGTGGTCATATTTCTAATGAATGCCCAGAGAGTAACAGTAAATGTGTAAATTGTTGTAAAGCTAAGAAGGAACTGAAACTACATGATCTTGATGTTAACCACAACACGTGGAGCTCGGATTGCCCAATGTATAAGAGGAAAGTTGAAATTGAAAAGAACAAAACTGTATATTAGCAACCAAAGAATATTGAATGTGTATATTTAAACATTCAAGGTGTTATCAATAATTTTTGTGAACTGGAGCTGTTGGTCAATGAATGTAAGCCGGAGTTTGTATGTCTGAGTGAGACTCATCTAATGGAGGTTGATGATGATAGACTGATTCAGATTTATGGTTATAATATGATAAGAGTCGATTCTTCTTCTCACCATACGGGTGGTGTTTTGATTTATTATAATAATTCTTGGAAATGTGAGTTAATTAGTAGCAAGGTGATTGATTTGGATTTGTGGTGGTTGGTTGTTAAAGGAAGTGATGGTAATGATGTAATTCATTTAGCGGTTCTTTATAGAGCGCCGAGATATTTGAACGTTGATTCGAGTTTTTATGTGTATTTTGAAGGTTTCATGGAAGAATTATGTGAAATTAGCAATAAAGTTATGATAATGGGTGATTTTAATGTTGATTGGGCAAAGGTTTCAAACTCAAAAAATAGATTAAGTGATGTTATCAGTGATAATGGTTTTAGACAAATTATGAGTCAATACACTAGAGAAACATGCGAATCAAAAACATTGATTGACTACGTAATAGTTAATGACGGGTATAATTTTAGTGCTGAAATTAAAAGAGATTTAAAAATTAGTGATCATGAAACTATTGGAATATCAATTAGAAGTAATAAAAAGCTCAAAGGAAAAGGAAAAAAAACGATAAGCAGTTTAAGATATGACAAGAATAAATTTAGAAACAGAGTTGTTCAGAGTGATTTGATGACCACTTACTACGGTGATTGTAATTGTAAGGCTGACATTTTTTGTCAGGGTTTGCAATCGATTGTTAACGAGTTTATTGAGAATAGGAGGGATTCTTATGTTAGCTGCCCGTGGTTTTCTGGTGATCTGGAAAGTTTAAAGAATAGTAAGCTGATTCAATATCGTAGGGCGTCGCAATCGGGTAGTGCATTTGAGTGGTCAAGATACAGGTGCATTAGAAATGATTTTAAAAATAGAATTAATAAGGCGAAAGCTGAATACATCAGTGGGAAAATTGATAACTCTGTGAACCAAAAGATGATGTGGTGGTCTTTGAAGTCATTTGTCTTGGGTCATCAGCGGGGTGATATTGGTGAGATTATGTTTGATAATGAAAAGTGTGTTGACAGTTTGATAATCGCGAACAATTTCAATAGTTTCTTTGTTGATAGTGTGGTTGAAATTAGGAATAGTATTCCTGTTAGGCAATACGTGAGTGGGATTGTAGATTTACGTGTTAGTTTTGAATTTAAATCGGTGAGGATTGAAGATTTGGAGCTGATATTGAAATCAATGAACAATAAGAGAGACATGAATTTTGCCAGTGCTGGTATGTTTAGAAATATCATTGACCTAATAGGTGAGAATTTTTTGTCTATTATTAATGAGTCCCTGGAGTCTGGAGTTTTTCCTGATGCGTGGAAAGAATCTATGGTAGTTCCTATCGAAAAAGTAAAGAATTCGATTAAATGTGAGGAGTTCCGGCCAGTTAATATGGTATCGGTTGAGTCAAAGATTCTGGAAAAGCTGGTTAACAATCAGCTGATTGATTACTTGGACAATCATGGTGTCATTTCTGAATACCAATCAGGCTTCAGGAAGGGTCACAACTGTGAGTCATTGGTTACGTTTGTGGTGGGAGATTGGAAGATGGCTCTTCATGATGATAAGAAGGTATTGGCGGTTTTCTTGGACCTCCGTAGAGCTTTCGAGACAGTGGATAGAGAAATTTTGTTGGAAAAACTTAAAAGTTATGGAATTCGGGGTAATGAATGGAATTGGTTTAAATCATATTTATCTAATAGAAAACAGAGAACTAGAGTTAATGGAGAGGTTTCGGAGGCTTTGGATGTTTCTTTGGGAGTTCCGCAGGGAACGGTTCTTGGTGTGGTATTATTTCTGTTGTACGTAAATGATATGCATAATGTAATTAATAGGGCAAAATTAGTTCTTTTTGCGGATGACGCGCTCTTATATTTTTGTGGTGATGATGTGGATGACTGCGTTGGGGTTATTAATCAAGAGTTAGAGAAACTTAGTGTATGGTTTCAAATGAATAAACTAAAACTTAATTTGTGTAAGTCAAAATGTATTATTGTAAATGACAGTAGGGGTAGAACTCGTGATGTTATGATGGAGGGTACTCGGATTGAGGTGGTTAGTCAGATGAAATACTTGGGTGTAGTTGTTGACGATAAATTGAACTTTAAGAGTCACTTTGATTATGTATGTAAAAAAATAGCGAAGAAATTGCATTTTTTTTTGAAAATTAGGAAGAATATATCGGTTTTGAGCGCAATTAGGATTTTTAATGTGATGATAAAGCCTCATTTTGAGTACTGTTCGTCTGTTCTGTTTATGGGCAATGGTGGCATGTTGGATAGGTTACAAAAGCTACAGAATAGGGGTATGAGAACAATTTTAAGAGTAGGTCGTTTTATATCCAAAAGTATGTTGCTAGTCACATTACAATGGCAGAGTGTTTATCAAAGAATTGTAGTTAATGTTTTGATGTTTGTTTTCAAATTGAAGAATAAGATGCTTCCGTCGTATTTGTGCAACAATATTACTTATGTGGCAGATGTGAATAAGTATCAAGTACGTAATGCCCAGGATTTTCGTTTGAATCTGTTTAGGAATAATAGAACACAAAATATGTTGTTATATAGTGGTTTAAAATTATTTAATGACTTGCCGTTATCACTTAAGATGGAGAAAAGAGTTGAAATTTTTAAGAGGAATGTTAAGAATTATGTTAGTTTGCATTTTACTTAGAAGGGGTTAATGATTTAATGTTTATTCTTTATTGTTTAGGATGGATATCTTTTTTTTTTGTAAACTGATTTTTTTATTTCTTTATTGTTTGTATGAATTTGTTTGTGATGTAAATAGTGGTAGTAAATTACCAAATAAAGTAATATTATATATTATTATTATTATTATTATAAGAACAGGAATTGGCAATATCGCTGCGTGCTTTCGAAAATTCCTTATTAGAAGACGAAGGGGAGGAGGAAAAGGAAGAACACAAAGAACAAGTGTAATTGGTAAAAATAAAATAAAGTAAAATTAGAAATTATTGTGGTTTTTGTGAATACTTAACAGTTTTGTTAAACTTTTTTTTATTAAACCTTGATTTGTATTTTTTATTAATTTATTTATTTAATCCTTTTTTAATACGTTTGGTATTTGCGATGACCAAAAATAAGTCGCAAGGTCATTATGCGGATTGGATCTAAAAAATACATGTAGGCAAATATTGAAATTTGGGCAGGACAACGTCTGCCGGGTCAGCTAGTAGTTTATAATTTGAATATAGAGTAAATTATCGAATAACATCTTCGCATTTGCAATAATGAATTTTAAATAACAAAATTTTTATTAGCAAAAATTTAAATCCGAAACCGAGCGCAAAAAGAAAATTTGCTTAGATATATAGTAAATTTTTATTACCAACACAAAAATTATAAGGGATTATCCTATTATGACCAACAGTAAGAAGAAGAAACTAGATAGGCACCCCTAAATCGCGAGGAAAACTATGATAAATGGTTTAGTACCGAAAACATGTTCCATGTTAAAGATATTAGTCGGAGACTAAAATAGAAGGAATCCGGGGGTCCAGGGGGCGGAGCCTCTTTGCGAGGCGCGGAGCGCCGAGTTTTTCTTTAAAATTGGTGCTCTCCCATTGAAACAAGTCACGAGCCTCTACTGATCGATTATTATATTTGTAAACTCTGAAACTCTGAAAACCACGAACGACTGCATCGGGAGATTAACGGAAAAATTGTACAATAGGATATTATTGACTTTAGACACGTTTCAAGAGTAATTTGTCGAAAACTTTAGATAGTATAGGAAGTAGGCTGATAAATTCTTCTGGTTTTCTTCTTCTGGTTTTTTGCCTGCTTTAAGAATCAATATAACTTTTGGCTATTATCACTATTGGGGAAGTAATGAAGTCTATGGGTCGCATTGAATATCTGCAGAATTGTTCTAAAACAAGTTTCTGTCACCTCTTGCAGGACTCTTCCGGTGATCAGATCAATTCTCGCAATCAATAAATATTCTCTTCGCTTTTCCTTCGGCTCAAAATTTTTAATATAATGGTCCATTTGAAGAGGGGACATTAGCTAGATGTTTTGCAAAGCTATTTGCTTTCTGGTCTTGTCCATGTGATGGTTTTATCTTTAATGGGTGGTATATATTGTTGTGGATTTTTCTGATTTTTTGTACACTTCTATATTGAATAGTCGGTGGTCCGCGTCGCACTTCCAAGTAATTTTGTATGCCTTGATTTTTCATATCTGTCATCATTTTGTTACGGACTTAAACGGCGCGAACACGCACACCCCCGTATAAAACAAAGTGCCGGCTTAGCTGCAGCGGGAGGGGTGGTTCACACTAGAAATTTAGCGTGCGTGTCGCTTTAATAGTCGGAAATGGTTAAGGGCGCCACTGTTATTAGTCGATGAGGTACAAATGGTTCGGCCCATAACAGACGACCGAAAACCTGCCTTTACAAAACAACTCATCTTCAATTCGAACTGTAGAAAGAGTACACCCGGCTTTACACTGAAACGATTAGTAAAACTTGGTAAAACACAACAAAAAAATAATAACACAAATACAGGTGGTAATAAAGCGGGCATAATACGTACTAAAAATAATATACTCAATTGGCATAAATTCAATCGAAATGATTAATTTATTTACATGATTCAAACTACTTCAGCTGGATCTTGAGATGTTATTGTTTCTTGACTTGACCGACTTTGGCATGCATCTAAATTTTGTTGTGTCATACATTGTAGTTGTTGCAGGTTATATTCGTTAATTGGTGAAGGAACTTCACGATGCTCATCTATTATTGCTGTTGATATTACTGGATTAGGTGGAAGTTGATCATAGTGCGGTTCATTACCTAGTAGTTTTCCTCACTTTTATTAATTTTGGAGGTTATAAAATATCTGTTTGAGGTTATGTTCGCTTTTTTACACTTATCGTCTTATGTTCTACACTACACGTTAATATCGTACAGGGCCGCATTATCATTTTACAAACAAAAATTAATAGCATTGTTAGTGCTTATTATTAGTTTATTTGGAATTATAATTTATAATATGGTCAATAATTTATGGACATGCTGTATGTATAATTTAAAAAGAAATATTTTTTCGAGTTTAAGTTATAATTTTTCATCAATTCGGCAATAGGGATTCTTATTCGTTTGATGGTTCATAACATGTTAACGTATAGCTAACATTTAATTTATTCGAAGTGAATATTTCGTCTTTATATTTGAATAACGGATATGCTTCGTTTAGTTATTTACTCACTTATAACTTTGCCGCCCACAAATACAAAACTATTCAAGCACTTTTTGTTATGTATTCTACTAGTAGCTTTTAATGTAAAAAGCATGTTAAAAAAACAAAAAATATAACTAAATACTCAATTCGATATATTATTGGAAATATGATTTTCAATATTTTAAAATCTTTCATGATGATACATTTTAGAGACTTTTTAAATAGAAATAAAATAAAAATCTTTTTCTTTGCTTGGGTAATAGGGCGTGTGCTTGCGTCTCAAGTTCGAATTCCGATTCGTTAATTTTTTGTTGTTCTAGAAATGAGAGTAAATGCAGGAAATATTTCAAAATCGAAATTAATATTTATGTAATTTCCCACTGAAATAACTAAACAACCGCGAAAGCTTTCTACATGGTTTATACATACATTTAATTACTGAAATTTATTTACAGTTAAATATAATGTGCCAATTTATTGCATTCAGGTTTAAATATGCGTAAAATAAATTTTCCACGCACAAAGATCATTTTACGTTAATTTAATTTAGTTTGGATAATCATTCCTACGCATATTATGTACGGATAATACATAGCTTTAAAGCTTTACCGTAATAATAATACTTTTATTTACACTGTTTTATTTTTCATTTGAATTATGGTTTTCTACATGACACAGTACAAATAAAATTTGTATCATTAACATGTTAAAAATGTATTTAGCTAGGATGTAGTCAGCACGCGTTGGAACGATTTTCAAAATTAATTTTATGTAAGTAGGATGCATTAATGAGTTTCATATTTTACTGTTGTAGTTATGTTACAGATTGTTGGTTTTACCCTGACACATGAGATATTCAGAAATGAAAAATATAAAAATTATGCACTGTGCACACATAAAGGACCGGTCTAGGCATCTATGGGTCTAGGACAATATTCGGCGCGGTGCCATCTGGGTGTGAACTGAATTTTGACGATTTCTCAATTTAATTTCTTCCATAGGATATTTTGAATACATTTTTTATATTATGATATTTTATTTTTTAATCTGCATAAAACGTTTGTAATAAATTTTCATGAGGTTCTGAAATTCTTGAATTCAACATTTTGATTATTTTATGATTTTCCTGAAACATTTCATATAAAATTTATATCAACAAAATTTAAAATTTAATTCTATATAAATTAATATATTATTCAAAGGATCCTTTCATTCCGATACACTCACCGATCTACTTAATTCTTTATTAGTTATCTTTTACACCATAAAATCAAAATTAAAAGATTATAAAAAATACGCAATACATACATAGAAAACTTGAAGTCTTCAAGAGCCTTGAACAATTTTTTTAAAACGTCGATATTTATTTGCACCCTTTTAGCACTAAAAATTTGTAAAATTAAATTACCAACTCGGAGTCTATTAACACTTAAAGTTGTCAGATAAAACGTTGCGGTGCTGATCATTGAGAGAGTGCTTTCATTGATTTTTTCTTTGAATATATTTTTCAATTAAGTAATAAATTCTTACCCATTAGTAAATCGTATTACAGCACTGTTACAATATTTAATTTTTTATATTACTATAATAAATACAGCTTACGCTAAAAGATTTTCCCCTCAAGAAGAACAGTACTTCTCCAAAATGGTATTTAGCTTGATGGACGGATGTCAGTCAGCTTATTTAGGATTAATTTAAATATTGTTACTTTAGAATCATCTGAAGTAATACTGAATTTCTTGCAACGAAATCATAAAATTCTTTGAATATTTGTCGTTGTATATTATCTTAAATCACTAAAACGCTTGCTTATATAAAGTTGCAGTTAATAGGTTACCATATTTACACAGACTCTGTTAAACAAATTTCATCAACACTTTTATTTTTCACAATTGAATTTGCGCGTTAAAGTGATGATAGATATGGAAATCTTACGTTAATCTGATCATAATATACCGAAATCATATAAAAAAGGATAGATAATCGAAATGCTGTGAATAAAATAGGTTTTCCGGTTGTCTGCATTATATAGCTTTGAGTTTTAGTCCTTATTGAGCCTCACTCTTTTACAAAACTTCTATACTCTCATTTATATTTTTTTGTGAATCTGGCGTAATGTTACTTCGTTTAAGTATCGATGAATTTTATTCACCTATTTTTGGTTTCATTTCTTATTTCAATCAATTGTAGTTGCAGTGCTTGCATTGAATATGGATATTATTTCTCTCAATCGCGGGCTTAATACATTCCGTAGATATGCAATATCACGAGTTGTAAAATTCGTTGTTATACTTCGATATTGATTTTCGCTGTTAATATTGCATTTACCACATTTAATCATGGAATAATTATTGTTAATATTAGTTAAAATGCAGTTTAGAGTTGTACGTGATTAAATGGTGACCTTAATTTGTTGTAATCTATATTTTGATTCCCGATGAAAAGGGTCTTAATAATATCTTTCAAATTTAAATTTTTTTGTATCTTTAAAACTAAACGTGATTAGTTAAATTTCTTTTGAAATTATTGGCCAAAATAAAAATACGCAAGTTTTTTCTACGTCCACGGACTTCGTACCTCTTAGGATAACCGAAATATCCATGCGCTAGTTTGACAAATGATCAGCCTGTATAAAAATGAATATGAAACGCACGATTTTCGGACCCATATTTAAGTAAATCTTTTGGTTTCATGAATCTGTACAATAATATGGTACGGGTCGCAAATAATAGCGATGACGCAAAGCTGCCAGCTTCGCTGCAGCGGGAGGGGTGGTTCAAACCCAAAATAAATATGCGTGTCGCATTGTTATGTCAAGAATAGTGAGGGCGCCACCAAAGAAATTGAATAGAAGGAAGTGCGATGATGAAGTTCTTCTTCGGTAAACTCATCATTCGCAAAAATCCTGGTACTTATCAATCGTTATCTTAAAATATGAAACCTTCGCGATGAAGGGGTGACTTTACCACTTTACACTGTAGCGTTATTAATAAATTAAAACTCAAATATGAAGTTTAAATGAAATAATAAAATATAATTGAAACCTCAAACTTTACATATGAAACGCCTATGGTGTGACTATACAAATTGCTAATTCAACAATATAAGTTTCTGCTTAAATAACCTAAATAATAAATGAACTGCAACCGGAAAAATACATAATTAAAAACGAACTTAATGTAATCTGTAAATTTCACTAAAACACAAATAATTATGTGGCCACTTTGATGATTTTTTATCCCCAAAAATCTTGACTATTTAACTAACTTAATCTATCCGCATTATTAATTTAAACATCGTAAATAAACAAACAAATAGCTATCGTAAATATTTTATATAACTCACTGTAAATACCTTAACAGATAATTGTGGTCGGAATGGTTGTCACACTTTGAAAGGAATGCAATAATAATAATTATACAACTCTTAAATTCGAAAGGTTGGTGGATGGATTTTCTTAGTCGTTTGTTACGAATTAAATATGAAGACATTGGATAGGTATGAATTCCTCCAAAACGGAAGTTTTGCAGCACACCCAAAACTTAAATAATCTTGTCTAATACGTTCTTTGAAATCCCCAAAATACGGATGGAAAAAGAAGATAACGATACGGTACGGTGCTAAACAAAACAAAATATGACCAATGCAAGCCGTAACCAAAACCAAACTTCGTTCCTTCAAAATGGCAAACTGCTTGGAGTTACAAACACGGTACAACTCGCATAAGGATCAGAATGTAATTCACTAAATCAATCCATAATTCGAAATCGGTATAGGCGAAAATCGGTAACGTCACAAATTAGGATGGTCACAAATCAGGAAGGTCGATATTATCATCTTACGCGCAGTGCCGAATCAGCATCTACACGGAGCTAACCCATTACACCTTTGCTTGTGAGCTTAAGTGCATCCCCTTGCTTGGATGTCACAGTGCAAATAACTAAATTATTCCCCTCTTATGCCAAGTGTATGACCGTGAACGACCTAAAGAAAAATGCAAGATAGCAATACATAAGAACTCCTGGTGTTTATTTAACCTAGAAAACGCTTATAGAAAATTAACTGTAAATTACTGGAGCTCATTTAAAATTATTTTTAAATTAATGCAACTTGAAATGGCGTAAAAAACAATTGAAGGGCCTAGTTGAAAAAGTCGATAATTCACTTTTTTAAATGTTTGAGCACATAATTACAGTCCGGTATTTTACATGATAAACTAGTGCAAAAGTTACATCTGAAAAGTGTTTTAAGTCGGAAATATTTCCCACAGCCGTCCTTATTATCACCGTGTTCTTAGTAGAGAATTGGGTAATTCAGACTTAATCGGAATACACGAAGTTATTTCTTGTTTGGAAGGTATGTAATGAAAGTTATTCTAGACGAGGTTGACAAATTACATGGTTTTGTGTCTGCAGGGATTTTGGGTTTTAGGTAGGAGGGCAGGGTCAAGGACCCCACGCGCACACCGGGCCCATTGTACTGCCTCCATTTTAATGTCCCCCGTCCCATAATTCCCCGAGCCATCCCAACTGAAGAATGTACTCAAGGATCCTGGCAGGCGAGGTGCCTATAATTCTGACCATGTTAGGCCAGAGGTCCCCCAACTTCTGGTACCACTTTCTGATGCTAAAGCTGGGCAATGACAAAACACGTACTCTGATGTCTCGTTTAATTCGTTACATCCCCGGCACGTTGGCTTATCTACGATAAGTTAAAATTCCTGCAATTATCTGTAGATTGACTGTGGACAACTTAAAGTAGAATTTTGCTGTGTGCAGAGAAACAATAGGTATTTGTTTACTTTTTGGGACTTCATAGCATAGACTAGATTAAAAGAAGTCCCCCTGTACTTCCACATACCGGGGCACAGTATTATGACCATAGATCGAATTTTTGCAAAAATTGAAAACAAGCGAGTGATCTATGACAAAATTATCACAAGATCCATGACCTGTCAGAAATCTTGGATGTTGTGAAGACTTCCCAGTTGTTTTCAAAATTTGATGGGAAAAATAATACACAAAATCACCCATTGAAATTGTGTATATTAAACACCCCCTAACAAACAATCTTCAAGTCAATACGTGACAGATGTCAAGCAACTACTAAAATATGTTAATCTGAATGAAAGCACGTTCTTTTCTACTCTAAGTAGCGCAATAAATACTTTGGATGAACATGAAGAAGAATACAAATAGGACTGCTTTATAAATTTTAGCACGTATTTACCACAGTCAGTTCTTCTCCTATAGAAATAAATAATCATGATTTTATTAATATTATAACTAATTACTGAGGCTCAGTGGAAAAACTGGTAAGTCATTTAATTGTTTCTCCGCTTTCCGATATTATTTTTCGAGGAGTGTGCTACTAGAAATTTTAAGTATTTAATTGTATTTGAATGTATTTAAATGTATTTAAGGACGCAATTTGACAGACGATGATAAACATAATATTGCAATGCAATTGAAAGGGACAGCAATAGTAACTCTTTTCTTGATTGTTATTAATAATAGCATAAGTGATTAGAAATTAGTGATAACAATTTTGCACGATTTTGACAATAGAAATCGTGTTGCTTGGAAACAGCCCGAACCGAAGGGAGAGTGCCACAAATAATTTCATTAAACTAATGTGGAGAAATCAAAGTAACTTTGGTTCTGATTTATGTAAGACTGCTTTTCATTGAATTAAAGCAACACAAATGATTAAAACTTGATATACAATAATTTTTAAAACGCACGTTTTTGAAAGTCATAAAAATGGATTTCTATAGCACATTTCTCACTCTATAAAAAAAGCAAATGCAGGTTTATCTAGTGGAGATTGAATATTCATTTATAATTGGATATTTTTTAACGGATTTAATTGAATTTTTGAGTAATTAAATGTATTTAACTGTATTTAAATGTACGTATTTCTTAAATACAATTTAGTAGGAAGCAGTGGCACACATTCCTTTATTTTTTATCAAAAATGTTTTTCACTTTGGAGTTCACATAGATCCATGCCTTGCATTGGATTTCAAAAATTTCGAATAAAAAGTATAGTTAATCCATTTCTTAAACGTTAAAATCAATTTCTGAAGAATTTCCATAAGTTGACTTATCGAATTTTTTCACTAACCCCTTCAATTCACAATTTGGTCCCGTGTTTCTTAAACACTCTGTATAACAGGTATACTTTCTTAGTTACCTAGTAAATATAATATACAGTTAAAAGTATCACGTCGGTTGGTAACTGTCATTAAATAAAAATAGTTTTGGGTTCATAATACGTCAAAATGCCAAATACAACTTTGTATACCTACCGAATACTTGGGACCGAAACTGTTAAATTTGAATTTATAAAAATGGGAATATTTCTGTTCGAAAGATAACAGAAGATTTTATATTATTTCCTTGTTCCTTTCACACATAATAAATTGTAGATGACCACTAAGCGGTCATCATCAAGTCAATTAAGTGTGGTTAGTTAATGACTATCGCATCAATTAGTTTCCACATAATTGATAATTTCATATTCTCCAATGAAATAATAAAAAAAGAATATATGCGATATATTCTAAAAACATTTCAATGAACTAGGGATTATTACTTTGTAGATACGATCAGCTACACGTATTTGAAGATCTTTAGAGGTATTTTAAATATTTAACTAATATAAATGGAAAACACGATGCTTTCGACTTTGTTGGAATTACTGCTACGATTTTGCATTATATATTATAGGAAAAAAGCAAAAATTTAGATACTGGTAGTACTTACCTACAGTTAAAGGAAGCATTAATTTTGTTTGATTAATTAACGCAAGCTGGTAAAGTTTGAATCACAAATTTTTTTTAATTACTTACATTTTTAATTATTTTAATTAACCATCTTAATTAACTTTTATTACAAATGTTTTTAACCTTTGATTACATTTTTTCTTAACTTGAACTTAACATTATTATGTTATTATAATATTAAATAATATCAAAGTTTTTATTTAAAACCCGGATGTCATCAAATTATAATGTTCTATGCTCGAGATGCCACGTTATGGTCTGTTCAGCATTGACAGCAATTGACATTTCTTGATTATTCAATCAAACGATCAATTGCTTGGTCTAATTACTGATGCAAAAATTATTAACTAATAACTGCACTGATGATGAACATCTGATGGGACATGACCTCATATCTCTTTTATCGGTTACCTAGAAGCTGGCAGTGGATTTAGAGGCCTTACCTCTGGGTTTTGAACCACGCGAAATGTGGCAAAAAGGAAGTAAGTTTCCTGGAATATAACTGCGCCATTACCACTAATGCATAATTAGTGTAACCCTTCGCCACAATCCACGATGGTGATTGGTGCAACATGGATCATCACCCTCGGTTAGAGGGTGATGATCAGAACTACGGGTGCGATAGAACTTCGTTTCAGTTTCAATGAGCTTTTATCATAATCAGTTCGGACTTCTTGAATTTTTATTACATTTATTATTTGTTATCTTCGGTATTTCTACGGAACTTGCTTGGAGTTTCAGAAAATTTAAAGTACCTACCCGTAACATTATAGAAAATTAACATACATACATTGTTTACATAATTAGAAATTAATTTGAGCTAATAGAAGCTCAAACGAAGACGTTCATCCCTCAAAAATTCATCCGTTGTAAGAAACGTAATATAAGTTGTTTGTAACCCATAAAATATTAAAAATCTCATTTCGACGATAAATTACTAAAGATTACTTCATTACTTAAGATAATATATAATAATAAATCCTTTTATGGGGGGGGGGATGAAGACATATTAATTTAGAATTTTTTATCGAAAAGAATTTGTACTTTTTGTACCCATTTACTCTGCTAAATACTCTCTTGAGCCGCGATAATGTGAACTGAAAATCACGCAACTGAATTAAATATAGTTGTGTTTGGATCATGGAGTATTATTTCGAAAAAGTGAATAAATCTGTCATAATCAGTTACCATTATCGCGACTTCATTGTGATTTTCAGTTTCTAAATTTGAACAAAACTAGCACGATAATAATTATATTAATAATAATTCTTCTTGTAAGTCGTATTGTTCGTTTCCGAACGCCGTGACCCATCTCTTTCTATGCATGTGATGTGCGTTCCAAGTGTTTTCACATACATAGAGGACCTACTTGTTTAACGTGGGCTCCGAACCATGGGAAGTGTAATACACTTCATGTTGAGATGGGCGCTCTTGGAAAATTACCTCGGTGGTTTGCCATTGCCTTCCGAGGAGAGACGGCCAGAATAAAGTTCTTACCCTGCCCGGTTTCGATCCGAGCGTTTCGCATTAGCTGTAGACGCACTTAACTGCCAAAGCTATGACCATCTCTAAATAATAATTAAATATCCGTAATTCGAAGGGGGTTAGATTCTCGCCAGCCTCCCCCAACATTTTTTAAAATATCTCAAAAACTAAAGAGGTACATACGAAAATAAAAGAAGTACAAACAGATATAGACGAGGTACAAACGATTGAAACTATTTTGGATCCAAAATTCAAAATGGGGGACTAGAATTCCGCTAGCCTCCTCAACGATTTTTTGAAATATCTCAAAAACAAAAGAGGTAAAAAAAAGGTACTAACGATTTAGACCATTTTTGATCTGAAATTCGAAATGGGAGAGGGTTAGCAAAATGCACCTTTTTCAACTGGGACTTTGTTTTTTAATAGGGGCAATTTTGAATGTTGTAATAGGTTTTCCATTCTTTTTTTTGACATAAATATGTCAAGTAGAATTTCAATATCAGCAAATCGCATGAAAGTAATTAAAGTCCACTAACAAAAAGGTGGATCTGGGAAATCTTCATATCACAAAAATTCGGATATTTTCGGTCGTTATAATCGTTCTTCTGAGACCGCTATTAAAAATTTGGTGGATAAATTCTAGTTACTGGTTTGGTAAAGTAAAAGTGTTGAGGAAGACCAAAATATATCAATTCTACGGCGTTCTCAGCAATTGGACCTATCCACAAGCACCACATGGAAAATCTTCGTAAATATTTAGGTTTAAAACCTTATAAGGCTCAGTCAATGCAAGACTTAACTGCCGTCAGTAGTGAAAGAGCGGTAACTACATTTTTTGATATTCTCTGTTTTTGATATTTTTGGGTATGTAGGAGTATTGCGCGTCTTCCCAGGAAGTTTAAAAGCCGTAAAACATCTAGAAATGCTTAAAATAATTAAAATAAAATAGCGGTAACTTAACTACATCATCATTTCCAGAAGAAAGAAAGCGGCAAATACCAAATATTTAGTATAAAGGTGGTAACTTCATCTGAATCTGTTAACACTTGCCGCCTTTTTACTACAAATTACGGTCATATTACGCTATTATAGTTTATTTCTTGTAATTTAGGTAATTCCTGATAGTATATCAGTATCATACTTGCACTTTCGTTAAAATTTTAGTTGTTTACTTACATTGAGAATTATTAACAATAACCACATAAAGGAAAAGTCGTTCTTAATGATTCCATATTTTCCTTATCTGAGACGTTAAATATTTACTTTAGATGGATTTACAAAACTTGAAACAATATCTGTCCTCACTATCCTAATGAGAAGGTAGCTCGGAACAGCTAATGTCCACGCAGAAAATAAATTCTATTTTTATTTGCGTGGGGCCCTGATGGTAGGTATAAGCCAGCTCGTTATAGCGGCGGCGAAGCCGTGGGTCGTGTCAAATGAACGCCCCGAAGAAAATCAAGGAAACAGGTTTGCTAACACAACAAAAATAAAACCAGCAATTAGATGTTCGTTGCTGGAAGGCGATGACATAAGCGATGTCGGATGGAAATTGCGTTAGCCGACCAGGACCAGTACAGTGGTAACAACATTGCCACTAAGAACCACTGCTCCACAATCAATTAACGGAACTTTCGAGTGGTCATTTAAAAAATCCCACAAACGGTGGAACCACAATCGAACTTCCAACAATAAACCAAGCGGAAGCGACCCCGATGAAATCCAACACCCTGTACGTTGGTCGCACATCGATGCCTTCTTAAAAAAAACATATAACCAAAAATAAACACACAAAAAATGTTCAACATAGAATTTCAAATACAAGATTTGAACCCATATCAAACGCGTAGGAATTACCTTTCCAATGCATTAGACCAACGCTGCTCGATGTCACCGATGTTTATTGAGTTCAAACTCAATAAAATAAAACATAATAATATAATTAATAATTAATTAGTTTTCAAACACAAAATTCAAACTTTAGCACTAAAATTCACGTCTGCGAACGTAAGATTAGATAGCCTCTAATAACGTCGAACTGAAAGGCAAAACCTGCAACTTCACGATAATTTCGGCCAAAAACGTTCTAATAAAAAAAATGCAAGGGAAATGATAATCCTATATAACAAGACATAAAAAAATACCTGAATCAGCCAAGGGTGAAATCAAACAAAAACGAACTCCAGGTGGACGGAGCAAAATAAGCCAAGTCGATCAACGCAATCCACTGTGAAACAATCAACCAAATAACATAAATGTTACTTACCACTCCGAACGGGTTACCAAAAACAGTATTCAACGGTCGGACCACTCCACACAGTGGGGTTCCGTCAGCGGACCGCAATGACCCAGGGTTGCCCCGTACGAGCTCCAAATCCATGATTATTCTACAGAACACACACAAATCGACATGCGTGTGTGAAAAATTCACACCTGCCTTCTTGCTTCAAAACTGACACAAGAGCGTCTTGCTCGTTCAATAGTTCACCCAAGACTGTCCTTTGCGCAGTATGAACAATCCCCACCTCGGCGCGGTTATCATGCGCCTTTAAAAGAATAATATGATATACAGGGCAGGACGTAAGTGATGGATTTCAAAAATCCGTCACAAACTCGGCGCTCCGCGCCTCGCAAAGGGGCTCCTCCCCTGGAGCCCCGGGTTCCTTCTATTTTAGTCTCCGACTAATATCTTTAACTTGGAACTTGTTTTTCGGTACTAAACCGTTTATCATAGTTTTCCTCGAGATTTAGGGGTGCCTATCTCGTTTCTTCTTCTTACTGTTTTTCCGAAGTGCGGCGTAGTTGTGTAACCGTGTTGGTTATAATAGGATAATCCCTTAATTTTTGTGTTGGTAATAAAAATTTACTATAATTATATTGAACTGTATTTCAAGGCTAGCCAAATTTCGGTAATATTCAAAAATTAAAATAAAAGTTAACATGTTTAAAAATTCAAAATGTAACAAAAATTTGTAAATTAAATTTAAAAGAAGAAGGGGGATTTGGATAAATGTCTTTGTGCGCGGACAAAGAACTTTTGCGTTGGAAGAAGGAGGGGGCAGTCCACGCCGAGGAGGCGAGTGGATAGGACGCTATTGAGCGAGTGAATTATAAAAATGTATAGAATTTGTTGAAAATAAATAAAAACGAAAGAATTTAGTTTAAAATTGTAAGTGCTTTTGATTTGAAGTGAATAAAATAATTGGAAAAGAAAAATTTGAATTCAGCAAATTTTCTTTTTGCGCTCGGTTTCGGATTTAAATTTTTGGTAATAAAAATTTTGTTATTGAAAATTCATTATTGTGAATACGAAGATGTTATTCGATAATCTACTCTATATTCAAATTATAAACTATAAATTTGAATTATACATGTGGTGCTGATTTTTTATGTCTTTTTTGGTGTCGGTTTTTGGTGTCGGTTTTTGGTGTCGATTTTTGGTGTCGGTTTTTGATGTCGGTTTTTGATGTCGGTTTTTGGTGTCGGTTTTTGGTGTCGGTTTTTGATGTCGGTTTTTGGTGTCGATTTTTGCGAGGTAACGACCGTAAAAACATGTTCCATGTAAAAAAAAAGTTTAATATTTCATCTTTTAAGTAAAATTTAAAAAAAATTGCATGATCGCTACTTATTTATAATACCGGTAACCAATATCAACCCATAAGGAGCAAAAACGCGGTAAGTACTGTAGAAATAATTACAGTTGCCGTTTTTATGCCAGGTACTTATTTTTACGTTTTTAACAATGTAATCTGACAATTCGCTATTTTCATCGTTGAACTTTTATTTAAATGAGCACATCAATAAGTAAAATTGCTTCATTTGGGCTTCAGAAAATCCAAGAATGATTCTTGAGAAGCCTTTACATTCCACTCATTTGGCTGTTTGGTGTACTTTTTGGTGTGGAGAAGTGATTTGGCTGTATTTTTTTTTTGAAAATGAGGCCGGAAACGCTGTTACTCTCAATGGATTGAGTTATCGGGACATGTTGACACATTTTTTGCCCTATTATTGATTGTATCGATGTGAGTGAGTATTCACAGCAATGGTTTGGTGTGATCGCTGCGCGGCCCTCCGGTGAACATCAACACTCTGGGAACGAGTTAAGTTGTAAAATCGAGAAAGAAGAGAATTGATTTAACTAGAGTAGCGAAAAAACTTGCATGAATGGTTGTGGGTGATATTTCTACACACAGCCAATAAAACATTGAATTGGTAGCCAACTAATTTTCCCGATCGAATAATTTTGCGTAATTCTGCAATTAATTGACTGCCTAGATTGTGTAATTTAATGCTGTTAAACTATTTTTATGAGGCAATGTGAAAACCAACATCCGCCGAAATTATGTTAAAATGTAATCTAAAATTTTGACAACATGATCGACGTCTGTATACGTGGTCTTGGTGGACATTTATACGATATTATTTTTCATGCATACATTTTATACTTTCTGCATTATATTCTTCTCAGTCCTTTTACCCTAATGAGGGTTTGGTGATCCATCTCGTTCTATCTCTTTCTATGCATATGATGTGCGTTCAAATTGTTTTCACATACATAGAGGACCTACTTGTTTAACGTGGACTCCGACCCACGGGAAGTGTACTACACTTCATTTCGAGATGGATTTTCTTGGCAGATTACCTCGGTGGTTTGCCATTGCCTGCCGAGGAGAGACAGTCAGAATAAAGTTCTTACCCTGCCCGGATTCGATCCGAGCGTTTCGCATTAGCAGTAGACGCACTTAACTGCCAAGCCATGACCGCCTCTAATTATATATTAGTATATATATTGCATTATATATTGCATTATATATTGCATTATATATTAATAAAGAAATACAGAACTTTCATCTAAAATATGTGTTTTATTTAAAATTTAGAAACAAAGTCTGCATGCATGCAAAAAAAGCTGCACGATTTTATTGTTATTTTTCCGATGAAAATAAGTAAATAATTTACCTGACAGTTTCATTTCGAAGCAATATTTTCAATGCGAGATGAAACCATTAAATAAATTAGTTTCATCATTTGCATACTTCATATTAGTAAAGTTTGGAATAATTTTCTAAATTAAATTGTTAAAGAAAATGTAATGTAGTTTAGTTTAGTTGGAGAACTATCATCAAAACAAAGAGGTTTCTTGTCTAGATTTTCCAAGATATGCCTACAATCTTGACGCAAAGAAGCGTTATTTTCACGATAAAATTATTTTCTTGTTTTGCTTTTTGTGTCTCGCCAGGAATTTTATTTTGCATTTACTCAAAAACTTAAATAACATTGTGAAAATTTGCAATTTTGTAATCATGCTTTCGTCTTTTACTCACCAGTAAAAACGACCTTTTTTTTGGAATGATGGCTGTGTAATAATAATTATTCTACTGTATGTGCGAAGGTGTGTGAGTCACGTTATGTTAAACACGCTGTAAGTGACTTTAACTATAAGTAGTGACTTCCATTTTTCAGCTTTAAAATGGTTACGAAAATTAGGTAGATGCAATTTTGAGGAAGTGTAGAATATTTAATCAATAAGTATTAAAATTTTAACAACTTTTGCAATTATTGTAAAGGCTATTCTGGATATTGCTTTTTATTTCGACTTCTTGAAAGTTTTAATCATTTATAATGATGAACGACGGTTAATATTACGTTTTGAAAAGATTAACGTCATAAATTTCATTAAATTTTCAAAATGGTTTATTAAACATTTTGGTTATATTGTGCGTTATTATTATTAGTTAATAAGAAAATGTAATTAAAAAGAAAAATTAATTGTTAGGATTAGAGTTACGTCGAGATAAGTTAAAATTATACTCGCCGAAACAACTATGGTGAGACATTAAATTGTCAATTAAAGCTACAATTGTTTACTATGTGGTACGTACATGTACAATACTTAGACGCATGCATAAATTAATAACCTCCTCATTATTTACGAGGCCAACTAAAGTGTAGGATGCCCTAAAGCCGTATGCAATCGATGTAAAACTCGCAAGTCTTCCTACCCTTTGTGGACCATGTGGCGCCAGTGCGATCTCGCGCGCGGCTCGATCATCTCGCACCCACAACCCTCAATTCGCAAACTTATATTATACTTCGTTACATACCCATGCGATAACAAATTTTAAATATAAAAACCCACCTGTTTCTGTAATCAGAAAAATTGACAATTTTTTCACGAAAAACAAAACTTTTCGCGACTTGAAAAATATTTGAAAACTATTTAAAAATTAGTGGATTAGTGTAAAGTTTTTTTGAATGTGTACTAATTAATTACTGTAAGTATTTTAACATTTTATTTTAGTGCTTTATTGTATAATTAAGGACAAATTTCGACAAATTAAGGAAAGTTTGGAAAATGTAAATTTATTTAACTCTGTGATGCAGTACGATTTATTTTTAAGTTCACCTTAAATTTTCGGTCCGTTCAACAAATTAATTCGTTTGTAAAATTAAGGTAATTAATCTTACACAATACATTCGGTATTTTACGTAATTCTAATTAATATAAACTGAAATCGGCAAAGTTTCAAATATATTAAATTATTTCAAATTAAAATTAATCAAAGTTTTACGACTTTTGCTTTAATTTTCACTAATTATTGTAGGTTCACATAATATTTTCTATTTTTGATAAATAAACTAGTAAATCTAACTTGTAATACGTTGCTGGAAACTTCGCAAAAACTAACCGCTAAGGGTCAAATTTATCTATCGATATATCGACAGTTTTCTAATGGAACGTCTAAAATTAAAATATCTAAAACCAATTTAAAAAATTACCTTACTAAGAAAATTACTTTTTCAAAATATTGAATTTTAAGTTTATGAATTACTTAAAAAATATTTCAAAGTTGCGAAAGTTACACTAACTTTAACTTTTAACACCATAAGAATATTTCACCGGAAAACTTTGGCCGGTCAACATAAAAGTGAGCTGGGTTGTAGATTTCCTGAGTGGACGACATAATTTTAAAATAAATGAAAACAACGCGAGGTTCTTTTCAAACCATTTTGAGTAATGACTAAATTTATTGTGACGTGTTTCGTTTAATTAAACATCGTTAGGTGTTCGTTATATAATATTTACAATAATTTTAATTAACGCCTTAATTTTTCTGGTTTATGTATTTTCTTACCTACGTAATTTTTATTATGCACGTTAAGAACAAAATTGGTGGAAAATCATATTTTAAAGTAAAAATAAAAACTATCGGCGTTAAAATTTATAAAAGTATTTTTTACGTATTTCGTATTTTACGTATTAAAAATTTTAATTTCTTCAAAATTTTCCAACTATAACTTGAATATTAAAACTAAAACTTATATTATGATAGTATTGATATTGTCTGCGATGTGTTAGAAAAACTCACAACCATCTAGAGCAAAAATAAATGGCTACATACATATCTAAAATGTTTCTGTATTTTTACATAAAAATGAAGTTTGCTTTTTTATTCAAATTTTGCCTTCCACTTTGGTAAGGATGGTAATATTAAATTGATATTATCTAATGGTAGAAACATGCCGAAAATGTTCATATCGACAGCTTTGGCATGTCGTGCCTTAATAGTAGTGGTCGTGGAAATTAATTTAATTTTACTAATAATTGCTAAAAGTGACTCACTAATAAAATGAGATTAACTAAGGTCTAAGTTTCAATCTCCTTTGATAAAAATTTAGCAGAATTTGTATTGATACGCAGAATTTGAAATTAACAATAAAAATATTTTAAGTTGGAAGAATTTTACTCATAGTACTGTACTAATTGGTGAATGGCTGAATCACCATATGATATAATAGTATATTACATAACAAGGGACTTTAGTGAAATAACGCACCTAAGTCCTAAATTATATACATTATTTTATTTACTCCCAGTAAAGTGCAGTTTACGTTATGCGATTTATTGTACAATATCTCCTACGACATGCCGTATGATTTCTGTATGATAAATACAGATAAGGAAGATCTGAAACATTAACATCAATCGCATGCAAAATCGAATGAGAATAATACATTTCCTAATCATATCATTTCGTTTCGAGTGCCTTAGACTTTACTTACAAACCATTTCGTATGACAAAACGTACAATGTAAACGTTGAAATATTTGCTTATGACAGCTAATACGATAAGTCGCATAACGTTAACTGCATTTTAGTAAATAGTTCCCCATAATTACTACTACGTAATTTGATATTAACACACACGTCGTTGGACTTAATTAACCATGGAAGTTAAGGGGTTCGTACGTCACTCGCGTAGAGGAGTGCAGACCTGCATGACGATTGTCATTAATGGGGGGGGGGGTTACATACATAAAGTTACGTTTAGCGCTTTAACGCCCGTATTAATAGACAAAAAATTTACTTACAATAAATTACAACTAAACCATGCTATTTGAGTAACTGAGTTTTTACAAACCTGTAGTATTGATCGATAAATCAATATCACTTGTTTTATTTGAACAATCTCGGCAAAACCAAAGAAATTACAATTATAATAGGTTAAGTCAATTGTAAAATGAACGCACATTATAAATTTAATTTATTGATATTATACGGACACCTTGGGACAAAAGAGTTATTATTATCAATTACTCATTCAAATAATTATTAAAATAGATCATTTTTAACGTTTAAAAATCAACATAAATGAAAAACTTAGATAATTTAACAAATAATTGACAATTGACGTATGGTTTGTTTAGATTTACTTATTAAGTCTTTTCATTTTATTTTTTAAAGATTTACTTAAATCATTGAAATTTAAAATGTATTTAAATCTCTTAAAACGCCAAATACACCATACCATTATCGTACCGACTCAGAGTTGTTACAATATCGGTACAACTGTTGAATCGCTAACCACACGGTACGATTTCCTTACAATTTCCATACAATTACCAGACAATTTGTATGAAATTGTATGCAATTTCAAATTGCATACAATCGTGCGATATTGGTGCAACTGATAATAGCGAGCGCACACAATATGCAATTTGCGCATACAATCTCCAAGTTGTTACGATGTCGGTACAACCGTTGTATCGTGTATTCGATGCATTAGGCCCAGTTGTTCAGTATTAGGTTATCTTTTAACCTGAATTATTTTCTATGGAAACAATTCTTGAAACAATCATTTATATGGAAAATAACCCAGGTTAAAAGATAACCCGAAACTGAACAACTGGGCCTAAGTCTTCAAACCGTGGACTTAAGTAGTTACTTAAGTCTAGGGAGTACCTAATAGTATATTAAATAGTAAGGGACATAAGTGCAATATTAAACCTGAGTGTTAATATTATTTTAATATATTATTAATCCTTCACTCGGGAGATTACTAATCCACTTAAGTCCTGAGGTTCCTGAGTAATTATAAACTGCAATAAGGTAGTTGCAAGGGTCGTAATTAACACTTTTGAACATAATTACCACATAAAGATCATGAACGTGAACTATTATCGCTTGTTTAATTGTTTAGTTTAATCTTTCAAATTTTCGCTCACCAAATGTCTATCTGCTGGCCCCAGATAACATTATTTATGGCTAAAAAACTTCCCGGTCGTTCGGAATTCACGTTAAGCTGTAGGTCCTCTGTGCTCGTCACACATTTTCAACACGCAACGAGCAGAGACAGGGAGGTATCGGGAAAATGTCGCAAGACGTTCATAACCGTATATAGATAGTTAATTTCTTTCCATTCATATGAAGCCCAAAATTTAATTTTTAAATTTAACGTAACATCACTAGGAGGTTTTGCACAATTAATTTTCCATCGCTGTCTTACAACAACCTACTGTATTAATCTTACTAATTTTTCATTCTACATCGGCACATTTTGCAATACTCGTAGTGACGTCACGACGTATTTCAAAATTCAATTTTGATTAATAATTGAGTTACGAAAAATTGAAATTATTCCTTTTTCCTAAATTTTCATTTATAATTATTTCATGTTTTAATTTCAACATATATACCCTCTCAAATAAACGTCAGTTTGGAGTTTTTTAATAATCAAACACGGTCATTACGGAAACAGTCTATTTATGTTTACTTAAGCTTCTTGGGAGTTTAAATAGCAGTTTAAGTCCCGGAATTGAATAATAGTATGTTATATACCAAGGGACTTCAGTGCATTATTAATTCTGAGTGTGAAGTTTTGCCTGAGATGAAGTCGAGGGCTAAAACTCATACAAGGTATTAACAATTCACTTAAATCCTGAGGTGTATACATTATTTTATGCATTTCCGGGACTTAAAATTAAAAAAATATTTATTTAATGCTTTAATTTTAACATAACCCTCTCAAAATAAATGTCAGTTTGACGTTTCTTAACAATCAAGTAGCATGCGGTCGTCATGGAAACAATGCATTTATTTTTACTGAAGTCCCTTGGGATTTAAATTCACTTGAAATCCCTTGAGATTTAAAGTTAAACTTAAATCTTCGACAAAAGGGACTTAAAAGCAGTTTAGTTCCGGAATTGCATAAATCTTATTACAATATTATATTTTTATTTGCAAAGTTTATTTTGATCTAAAAATATCATTAGTATATTGGCAATTTAAATTTTAATATTAATATTTCAAATATTTATTAAATATAAATGAAATATAAACTAAAAAAAATAATCTATTTTTACATTTAATTGAATTTATTTAATCTTAACTTTTGAGGAAGGTTATTTTGTATTGTCAAAGTTGTTCAGTAAATTTAGAACTTGAATAAAATATAGATACTACCTACTACAATATGGTTAGTATAAAAAATAGATAATATTGTAAATATATTTAATACTGACAACTGAACACCACAAGTTGCTTTTACACTACATTTTAACAAAATTATACAAAATGGTTCTTAATCAAAAAAAATTTCTCTTCTGATACCGTAAAACGGGGTAACTTGATCAACATTTTGGGATATCTCCTCATGTCCTGGAGTTGCTGAATCAATTTCAAAGGGTCTGATATCAGGAAAGCTATCCTTTTGCTCAGAGGAAGAGATCTTCATAGTCGAAAAAATTTCAGGTTGCCCAATTTTGCCAAAAAAAATTTTGAAAGGTCATTTTTCAAGTTACCCCAATTTGGGGATACTTGATAAATGGTCGTTTTCTAACGAATTTTTTATGTTAGACTCTTCCTGAGTAACTTGAAAATCATATTGAGAAAAAAAAATTGATAGAATCGATCAAAAAATCAAATTTCTGCTTTATTCAAAAAAACACTACAAATACTGATAGGTACCAGAAAAAAATAACAAAAAAAAATATTCCCAAACAACAATAAAATATAAAATAAAAAATGTTCTAGCACAATAATTAATTCACAATTCACAATACAGCACAATTCCTGAATTTTCTAGTTCCCGGGCGTTTTTTATACGTACGAACCATTTTCGAAGTTACCCCTGAAAACCCAAAAAAAAATAAAATAGTACGCCCCTGCGCTCTCGAAATATTTTTTGAATAAATGAGTTTAGGAAGTTTGTAACAACATATCAGGCACCCCAAAAAAAATATTAATATTATTTTGCTTGCAAAAGTCTCATCTACACATTCAAAAGTATCCATACTACAAAAAACTCGATTTTTCTTACCTAATTCAATGAATTTTTCCCGCCCAAACAAGCCTCTCACCAACGCTCACAGGTAAACAATGTGAATGTAGATACCATCAGCTGTGTACCCAGGAAATATTTTGGTTCCACTACTAATAGTTAGATGTCAGCACATTATAACATATCATCGTGTATGAATTTATCAAGTTGCCCCGGTATTTCAAGTTACCCCGTTTTACGGTACTTCGTTATTTTTGAAAATATAATTATCTTTAATTATTATAAAGATTCTCATTTGTATAATATATTCTATTATATCTACATGATTCATAGTTTTATATACCTTACATACATTACATAGTACGTAACCGTAGTTGCATATTATATCGATACTATTTAATTTTCCATTTTTACTTTATTGTTTTCACATCGCAATTGTATTTGTTACAAAATAAAATTGGTGTCCACCTTCCGGTTTGGTTCGTTCAATTTAATGTTCAATGTTGTAATGGAGGTTTCAATGCTGATGCGCAAGAATGGATTAACGGGTTTTTCAAAAACTAATTTTTAATTTTCTTTCAATTAAAAGTTATTTGTCTAATGCTCATATATGTATGGAGAGTACAATTATTCAACTTAGTTTAAAGCGTTGGCATCAGGCAGCTGAGTGAATGTTTGAGATCTTAAAAATTTTGATTGGCTTGTAGTTGTGGGGAAATATTTAAAACATAGGAATACTTTAATAGTTTAGGTAAGATAGCCCAACCACTTCCCACTTAAGTGGAAAACTTTCACAAAACTTGCTATTTTCCCTAAAAAAGTCTAAAGGGGCTCTTGATTTAAATAGGAAATTTAAATAACGAGTAATTTTGTACCTTAAAAATCGCATTACGGTATATTTACTATTATTTTAAAATATTTTTCACGAATTAAATCATTTTCAACTTCCAGTTATAATTACTGAAAATCGATGTAAACTTATTATTTTTATTTGAATACTATAATTTTACGCTTACGAAGCTATTTAATTCTCAAGACTTGATCAGGCATATCTTGTAAGTAAATGGTTAAGCTCAACGATTAATAAAACCGTCAAGTTTTGTTTACATGTAAAATTATCTATTATTTTTCAATTTTTTTTAATTCAATCTTGAAATCAAACTTCACGGTTGTTAACGATCGTTCCTCCGAACCTTTTACTTACAAAATACGCTCCAATATCTCCTAAGGGTTAATGATAAACTAATGAAACTCTAAACAGCAAATTTTAATAAAAAACTATTTACTTGATGATAAAATGTTTTCAAAGGTAATAAACAGATTTTTTTAAAACTTTTCATTACCTATTGTAAACAGAATACGCTGGGCATTTTTAACTGATTAAAATCTTGAAATTAAGTATGTGTTAAAAAATAACATCTATAAATGTTAACAGTGACCCGAAAATTCATATTAATCTGTACCGCAAAGTTGTTAATATTTTAAAAAATTACAAAAACAAATTTAATAGAAAGTTTTGATAAAATGAGCTACGTCTGTGTTTAGGCTGTTGAAGAAGTTCCCGGAACGGAAACGAAAAAACTGATTTTTGTCCGATATTAT
Source organism: Podabrus alpinus (assembly GCA_932274525.1). Lineage (NCBI taxonomy): Eukaryota > Metazoa > Arthropoda > Insecta > Coleoptera > Cantharidae > Podabrus > Podabrus alpinus. The sequence goes on along the minus strand of OW026457.1, from coordinate 55,671,971 downwards.
TTTTCATTCCTAAATTGTAGACTAGCTATATTATATATCAATAAATAAATACATAATCTTCATCAAAAATGTGTGTTATATTTAAATTAAAAACAAAGTTCCTGCTGAAAAACCCCCAGATCTAATAAAAATCAGAATTTTGGACTTTTATGTTTCTCAAAAAATTCTAAGACAATAAATAAAACAACTTGTAAATAACTGTGAGAATATAAAAGTGGACTTTAACTTCGATATAAAACAGAATTTTAAATTTATGAAACCCGAATTGGGAATTAAAAATAAAACCAAAATTTCGTAAAATCTTATTTTATTATCTAGAATGTTCATGATTTTTACATAATTTTCTATCGAGTAGAAAAACAGTTCTGCGCTTAAAATAACAACAATTCTAAATTGCTTATACTACCAAATAATTAGTAAGAGCAGAGAGTTAACTATTTTGTTAAATAAATAGAAAAAAGTCGAAAACTGAAAAATAGCTTTTTCTCGGCTAAAGTCGAAGAAAATATGGGATCTTTAAACTAAAACGTTTACTTAATAATTAAGTAATAAATAAGGTTAAGTAACAACACTTCTAACTGCAACTTCACTATTATAATTATGAATCATCGTATTTATTACAATGTGGACCCATCAAAATATATTATACTATTTCATGACAAACAGACTACAGCTAAAGAATTAATCGAGCATAACGCTTTATCAGCATTATTTTGTACGAACCAAGGTAAATAAGTTATTATAGCCCCTACACACGATCCGATTTCTAGGTCCAACTTGCGACCCGACCAGATTGGAGATTGCCTCCACACGATCCGACCGCGTTGGAGTTTGCCTCTACACGATCCAATCTCGTCGGCCCGACACCAGCTGCGCCTGATATTATTTCGAACTTAAAATTTATTCTTGTATTAAATATAATGATTAAATAATTCGTAGTGTTTGGGAGAAAACTGATAAGTGCAAAAGTAATGTTTTTCAGTACCTATAGCTGTTCAATATAGTAAAGTTCAATATCGTTCAATAAATAGTAAAATATCAATAAAAGATCAATTTATTTTTATTTATTCATTTATTAATTATATACTTAGAATGTAATAATAATGTTTAATAATCCAGTAATTAATAGAATGTAATAATAATAATAATGTTTAATAATCCAGTAATTTTTTGAAATTAATAACTGTCATATTTGTACCATATGTTTAAACTTATCAGTTTTCTCCCAAACACCACGGCATTCATTCTCTTTAAAGCTTTGAACCGATTAACATGGCTCCGAATTTATCGAAATTTAGTATAGCAGGAATTGCGCTAGCGGCATCAATAAACACTAATAGTACAAGCAGTACAAAAAGGCTATGGTCAAAAAATCGTTACGCGATCGAAAAAAATTCTGCGTATAGAGATAATAACAAACAGTTACGCATTTTTTAAATTTTGTATTATGTTCATCAATCAAATATATAACAAGTGCTTTCTATAGAAAACTATAAAAATGTTATATTTTGACATGAAATAATTTTCAATTTGTTATCGAGTTATTATAAAAATATTTTATATGAACTGAAAGTGAAAATATTTAAATATTATTCGAGAAACCCTTTTAGACGTTTCATATCTTTTCGTGAGAACTACAAAAATTATCACCTAATTACATTTTGAAATCCTAAATTTTTTTAAATGATTATTTAAAACATAGATTTTGGTCAGATTATTACCTCCACTTTTCATTATAATTATAATTATGCATTATAATTTTAATATTTCGTGTGATATTTTGAAGGTATTTAATAAAAAAATAATATGTTTTTATAAAGTAGGTAGATAACAAGTCGGTTGGGTTGGTGGGTCTGAAGCTTCCTACATGATCCGACAAGGAATGGCATAAAAAACAGTTTTTATCAAGTTTAGCTCGCCTTATCTGCGATCCGACAACGCTCCACACGGTCCGATCTCGCCAAATTCCAACGCGGTCGGATGGCTACATCGGTGACTACATTTCCTACAAGGAAATGTTGCGAAATTTGTAGGACGACAAGCCTCCACACGGTCCAACTTGAGACCCGACCGACGAGATTGGATTTTAGTACCAACCAGATCGGATCGTGTGTAGGGGCTATTAGTATCATTAGGACGACAAGCAATAAAAAAGTAGAAAAATTATTTTCATTATTTTATTTAAAATTACACAGTACAAATTTTGTTTGCACATTTATTTTTGAAAAGTACATATATAATTATATAATAATAATTACATTATATATTATAGTAATATATAGGTAATTACCTAGAATTGAAAAAAGTATTCGAAAAAGAACCTTTTTTGAACGTGATATTTTAATGCGCAATTTTGTAAATAAAAACATTTTTAAAAAAGTTAATATTAAAATATTCAAGTAGTTTTAATATTTTAATTTTAATTTAGAGCAAACGCACCCTAAACCAAAACCACAAAATTAATAATATCCACAGTGAATGAAAATTTTAAATTAAAAAAAGGGGCTAAATTGAATTGGATCTTTGGAACAAAAATGATAGCTTACGTATTGATACTGAAATATCTACATCGCAAGCTATTCAAATCGTGCTGACCGAAAAAAACCGCGAATGTGAAATATCGTTAGAAACTTAATATTTGATGAGTTGGAACTTGAAATTGTTGAAAATATAAAAGTAAAATTATTCTTTTAAAATATATAGCCAAGTTATTAAACACTTACCTAATTCAATTAAATAATACTCACAGGGGTGGATTACCTAACCCTGGTCACTCCAAATAAATTGAAAATTTCCTATTGCAAAGAGGAAGGTTTATATAGTATAATGACATAATTTTCACAAGCGAAGATATAATCAAAATTTTGAGTAAATCGATTTTTAAGTTTGCAAATTTACATGTAAAATTAACGAGATTCCCGCGCGTCGCTCATTAACACTTAGAGTATTTTTGCCTTCATCCCGGTTTCCGATTTGAATTTTTCTTTGAAATTCGGATAGATTGGGGGTGTGATTAGTGGATATTAGTAATAAATATAATCTGGCACGGCCAGAATTGGGCGCAACAAAAAACCTACCCTACGGCCCTCCGGGCCTCCGGGCGGTTTTTCATTCGCGTACGCCGCTCCGCGGCATAGCTAAACATACGAGAAGGCGTCACCCATCAAGCAAACCGGGATGAAGGCAAAAATACTCTAAGTGTTAATGAGCGACGCGCGGGAATCTCGTTAATTTTACATGTAAATTTGCAAACTTCAAAATCGATTTACTCAAAATTTTGATTATATCTTCGCTTGTGAAAATTATGTCAGTATACTATATAAACCTTCCTCTTTGCAATAGGAAATTTTCAATTTATTTGGAGTGACCAGGGTTAGGTAATCCCCACCTACTCACATCACTAATATTAATTTGAACCGATGGGTAACCATTGACAAATTAGTTTCGAATTTCTTTCTAATCACGTCAGAATGATTTAACTGGCCAAAAAAACACTAGCAGTTGAAGTATTTTTTCATCACATAATAATAATAAAAAAAATAAATAATACAATTATAAAAATAAAGTAAAAGAAATACCTTGACTGTAAATACAAAAATTGTGTTATATTAATTATAAGCATTTACTTTATTTTTTAAAAATTACAGTGCGGGAAAGAGTTAAGAATATAAAAAGAAAAACATATATTCTAGGAAAATCAGCAATCCTTACGTTTGTTCCATAAGTGCAGGCGTGACATTAGGAGTTTCATATACATTCATGTACATCAGGTAACTTATTATCAAGTCTGATGCTGATGCTTGTGGAACCCCGCTGAACAATTACATATAAGTACATAGCCAAGAAGATTAATTTATAGTTTATTCTGTTATCGTGGTAATAGAAATCGTTATTTTGAGAACCACTCAGTGCTTCTAGAATGAATGACGAAGACAAAGTCAAAATATTAGTCGTACAGAATATCAGATTTTCGTGTTTACTTCATTTTATCCCAGGGTTTTATTATATTTCTTACTTTGTTCATTAATTTATATTTTGGAGCTTTTCTTTATGCACGCAGAAAAACCACGTCGCTTTATAATCATATTTATTTATTAACTAATTAAAACAAAAAGGACCTTGTGAATATTGTAAACATAACAATATATTTATATACTAAGTCAAGAGGTCCGTCAAGTTGACCCCTCCAATTTTTTTCTGTGACAATTGGAAGGGCTTGCGAAATGCTAGGAAATGTTGTAGTTTATTTTGCAAGTAGTGGGCTTGTTAATTTTTTATTAAAAAATTAAGTGTTTTGGCCCAAAAGGGGACAACATGGACATCCCCTCCATTTTAGAATTTTTTTAAGTCAGTCGGATTTATCGCGAAATGCTGGCGAATATTGTAAAGTGCTGGGTTCGTTAAATTTTTATTTAGGATTAAAATATTGACTTTTGACATAACGTCAAGTTGGTCCCTCCTTTTTCAAGGTTTGTTTAAAATTTAATTTATTTATATTCTTCTTCTTCAAGTGCCGTCCCCGCTACGGAGTTTGGCAATCATCATTGCTATTTCTATCTTTGAAACGGCTGTTCTGAACAATTGGGTAGATGTACACTTATACCATTCTCTCAGATTGTGCAGCCAAGATGTCCGATTTACAGCGAATGCTGTAAATCATTTAAAGATACTACATGAAATACGTTTATAGTTTCTAATTATTATTCAAGAATTTTTAAAAGCTCCGAGCAAGATACGATGGAATTCAAAATTATCTAAAATTTACTATTTGTATTATTGGCGAGTTAAACGTATAACTTTTATACGACTGAACCGAACTGAACGAACAAATTGTTTGTGTTTAACGTTTCCTAATTGCAGAAGTCACGTAGTTATAATAATGACTTATTAATAATAATAATATATTAATAATAATACAATAGATAAATTTAACTCATTAAAAAGAATTTAGTAAGCACTTCCGGGTGGCTTAAAGAAAAATAAAGAATTCGAAAATGGAGGAGCTGCGTCAAGTTGGCCCCTCTTCGGCCAAAAACCATAATTTTTAATAAAAATTAACAAACCCAGCACTTGCAAAATAAACTTTGGGTGAGGTTTCTCACGTAGAAGTACTAGGCCATTTTGCTGCAAATCCTGGCACCCCGACTCAAAAGGTTGCTAAGTTAACAAATATTTCAATAGTTCCGCATATAAAGTGCTAAAAGTCAACAAATTTCTTCCTCAAAAAATTCAAATTTACCACCAACTTGTTGAAGGCGATTTTGATGGACGAATCGAGTTTTATAAACTGATATGCCTCAGAGAATTCAATGTCACCCAAAGTTGGTAAAAAATTTGTGGCGGCGGCGGTGAATCAAGTTTTTCTTTGAACGGATTTGTCACCAAACGCAATTGTAGGCATTGGGACACTAAAAATCCGCACGTGTTTCTTGAAGAAATACAATATCATCAACAGGTCCATGTATGGGCTGGTATACTTGGCCATTAATTTATTGGGCAAAATTTTACTGAAAGAAACCGGACCAGGCAAATGTATTAAAATCTATTAGAAAACGAAATAAATTATCCCATCTATCATTCAGTTTTTAGAAATTCAAGTTAACGAAGATGGAGATATGCTGGTAGATGAACATAATGTACATTTTCAACAACACGATGAGAAATTTTTTAGTAAATGAAATTCGTAGGAGAGGTTCGATAGAATGGCGAGCATAACCATAACTGTTCTGGATTAATCCAGAACCATTTCGGGAAGTCCCCGGAGAGTTCCAAAATAGGTTGTACCGTAGTTTTGTTTGGCCAACATCGGAGAACATTTTGAAAATGCAATTTCATGAATTTTCTAAAATTTTAATAATTTCCGAATAAAATAGATTATTTTTGATTCATCTTGTAAATTTTACCCTTTACTCCATAGACGGATTCACAAAATGCAATTTTGTTAACGTGGGCAAACAACTATATTCTCTAACTGATTAATGATAATCGCTAGGTAAAGGGTGCTATTTAATTCTTCAAACTAAGGGTAGCTAGTGGGAATGGGGTTAAACTTCGAACTGTATTGGTTTGAACGTTATCTTTGCTATCTAAACCGACTTGTGTTTTTCTCCAATTTACTCAAAGAAGTTATTTCGACTGGTCACGTATGAAATGAAATGAACATCCGGAAGATGTGTCAGCCAAGAACTTCAATTCGTCACCGTTCACAGCAATTGGACCTTTCCTATGGCACTCTGCACATAATTTTAGAAAAGGATCTTCCTTTATACCCTACATGATTCAACTAACGCAATAACTGAAGCCTGTAGCTGAATCCATTTTCAGCTGAATGGATACGTCAATAAGCAAAGTTGCCAAATCTGTGGAGCTGAAAACCCACAGACAATCTTGGAACAACCCATGCATTCGGGCAGAGTCACTGCTTGGAGTGTTTTCTTGGCTGGAGGGGTAATTAAACCATAAACTTCTTCGAAAATGATGCCTCCAAACTTTATCGATCTCGTTATGGTTAACAAATTTTTTGTGGTCAAAATTAGTTGATATGCAAACGAAACAATAACTTCTAAACATAATTTGAAGATCGCGTGATCTTTCGACGTGCTGACATCAGTTGGCCTCCAGACCATGCGATTTGATACCACGAAGGGCAAAGTGTATGTCGACAAGCGTTCAACGATTCCAAACTTCAAGAACAATATTTGACCCAAAATTGCAAATATATTGAGTCTCATTTATGCGAAAACGTAATGGAAAAGTTTGCCAAAAGATTATGTTATGCCAGCAGAGCCGTGAGGGACATTTGAATGAAGTTGTGTTCCTCGTATAATCGTAATGTTTGGTCTTTAGTTAAAATAAAAGTTTTCCAATGTTTTCAATTACTAATGCCGTTTTTTAATGAATCAAACTGGCAATCGCCCTTACTAAAATGCATTGCTATACAATGCATTAATTTGTATAATGAATATTGTCAATTGTGAATATTGTAGAATTTAAAATATTTATCAATAATAAAAACATAATATATTTATTAATAAAACATCGTTCCTGATAGAAACACAAAAAGGAATTTAAAAAAACACATCAAATACGGATTCGATTAAAAACTTACCCATGATCTAGTGTAGGATAGCGAATATGCTCTGAATAACCACGTAATTTGTAAAGTAACTTAACTAATTTGTTTTCACTATAAATGTATAACTTAACTGAGGTTTAACTATAGTTTCAACTGTACCTTCACTTTGTATTTATACTATAATTAGTATATTTCCGATTTATTACAAGCGGGCGTTCTAAAATATACTCCAATTTATGGCAAACAGACAAACAGTTTTATATTAACTAAAAATTAATCGAGTGAAACGATTTTTCACCATACCTTGTGCTTTTCAAGGTAAATAATTTATTGGAATGTTAAGCTATGTAAAGGCAGGAATTTTATTTTTATTATTTCATTTAATATTGTATTACATAACACAATTTTTATTTTGTACTTATAATTTTTAAAAATCATAATGGATACTCTATAAATATAATTTTATAATACATGCTAATAATGCAATATTAAATTACTAGTTAAGTAAACAATAAACCATAAATATCTTTTTATAAGTTTTAAGCATTATTTGCTTCTGTTACGGTGGCTGTCAGATGTTATTTAGATCTTGAAAGCTTATGAAAAAATGGAAGACATGCTTCCAAAAATTAACAAAATAGATTCAGGGAATCTGGAAACATGAAAATCTGTCAGAAAATTGGAGGGTTAAATTTTGCCTGACAACAATAGGGGAGTGTCGTATAGGTTGGGACGCCGTGTAGGTTGGGACAGCGGAATATCTGCGTTGTTGGTAGTCGTGATACCTATATTATGACGTTTGGTTATAACCTAACGTTTCATGTGCATTAGAACGAAGACGTCGTGTTCATTGTGTGTATGCCAAGCAAGTCGTAAATTTTCTTAAAAAAACATCTTTATATAAGGTAGTTTCTACGTGCTGAAATTTTATAAAATTTAAATCAATTATTTCAAGTAAGTATGTTCAATGTGTCTTGTATTTAGTGTATTTTCATTGTGTGAAAGAGCAATTTAAATGGGGTGTTGCAGAAAGAAATTTTTAGACTATTTACAAAATGGCTATTTTGTCAAGGTTGGGACACCACTTTTTTTTATTCCTAAACACTGCAATGCCATTTAATCTGGCTTAACATCGATTTTGTCTTCGATCGGACCTTTGCAAGCATCAACACCAGCCAAAAAATCAAATCGTGGACGAAAGCCGATGAAAAGTAGTATTTTGACGTCGCCCGAAAACATTTCCGAATTGAAGGAAAAGCAAACTAAACGAATAAATTGTTTCTTTGAAAGTTTCAATAAATATTCTAATCATAATACCATGCAGTTTTACTTCATTTTTTGCCTTATTTTGCAGATTTTTGATAGTGTCCCAACCTATACGGCAATATTTTTTTGGGCTAATAAAGTTCCCTTCATTAAAATAGATATAACTTTTGACTCGTTTGCGATATCAAATAACTTTCTACAGCAAAGTTGTAGCTAATGATCATACATTCTTATTGGTTTATAGAAGTTAACATTATTCCCATCCGTTTCAAAACTACACACCAAAAACGAAACCCGTCCCAACCTTCACGACATTCCCTTACTTTCTTTACCTAAGGGGTTCGAAAATTAAAGATAACTTTGCTTTATTATTTAATTAACTAGATAACTTCTAAAGTTAAATTTAAATGTAATTTTGAATAGTTCAAAAATAATTTATTTTACATAATAATAAACCAAACCATTAATTTTTTAATTAAATTCATTCTAGTTAAAGAAGAGCTAGAACGAAAAAATAGATACCATGTTGCATATTTTTTTATTGCATTATTTTATTTGCCAATTTTTATCGGTCGGTATACTTTTGCGTAACAATTTGCCCTTACACTCAGTTCTTTATTATTTTCAAATGCAAGCTCGATCTTAAAATCGCCATTTGGTAAAAATGGGGGAAGCTTTGATTCATCTAAATCAATATTACAAATATGATAAACAATCCCCTGAAAATTATAAATATATGTAGAAATATACAAAAACACTAAAACCAAAAAAAAGTAGCTGCACCTTTTTAAAATCCACGTTGGTTACATTTCCACATTTTTTACATGCGCTCTGTACGCCTACCAAATTCCTTTCGAATGAATTAAATTGGTTTAATAAGAAACGCACTGATCGCATAATTCGATATTCATTGCTTAAAAATTTGTATGCTTGTATCATTATCTAAAACAACAAATTACACATTTAAATTATGAAATTTTGTAAACAGCAATAATTTTACGTTAGTTTTGCGATGATCCACATCCGCTTTAAATTTAAAGGTCACATTATCGGTAGCATGTGAGCGGTTATACTTGAAAGTAACAATTTCCAGGTTATCGTAGATCATTTTGTTATATTGAACCAACTCTAATCTGACGAACTGTACCTTATAATCATGCTGCGTAAACTGAGGATGACAGTAATTTAGTATTGATAACTTTTAATACAAAATTTAACATTTTTACTTTTGAGTAAATATCAACGTCGGATGCACGTAGAACTGAAAATATTAAGAAAAGTATGTTAAAAAATATTCCAAACATTCTTGAAATTCTTTTCTATGTATTTCTTTAGGTTTTCTTCAATATTTTACCAATAGGAATTAAAACCATAAATATTAGAACACCTTTTAATGTTTTTATGTAGAACTGTATAGGTCTCTATGGTTATCAGTTAACTTTTAAATAAAAGTAATTCGTAAATATATTAAAATCGGAATATTATATAGAAATACTTTTATAGGTATATTATTATTATTACATGTGCTTATTTTTTAAAGGTTTATTATTATTTGGATTTTATTTATTGTAGTTATAAATGATAGTTTCGAGGACGAAAATTGAAGATAATAATTATGAAATTTAACAATAAAAAGACAATTTTAAAAGGATAATAAATTAATATAGAGGAAAAGATCAAATATGACGCAGGCACTAAATATGAAATATACCTATATTAGTATTTAATATCATATGGAAAAAGAAGAAAGGATTACAGTATTAAATATAATCCATAACCACTAATTTGCGAGATACCCGTAAAGTGAAACTACGACCTATTTTTTAATGGACTATTGAAATAGTTTAATAAATAGTATATTGAAAAATAGGTCGTGGTTGCGCACTTTATAGATATCGTAGGAATTACTGGTTATGAATTATCTTTAATACAATAATCCAGTAATATGTTGAACTGTATTTCAATGGTAAGCCAATTTCGGTAAATATTCAAGAAAATAAAAATTAAAATTAACATGTTTAAAATTGAAATGTAACAAATATTTGTAAATAAAATTAAATAGAAGGGGGATTTGGAAAATAAATATCCTTGTGCGCAGACAAGGAACTTTTGCGTTGGAAGGAGAAGGGGGTCAGTCAACGCCGAGCAGTGGAGCGGATAGCACGCTTGAACAGGGAGAGCGCCAGGCAGTGGAGCGTATAAGACGTTTGAGCGAGAAGATTATAAAAATTTTGTATAGTTGATTTGTTGTAAACAAAAAGCGAGAATTTGAGTTTAAAATTGAAAGAGTGTGTTTAATTTAAAGTGGATAAAATAATTTGGAAAGAAAAATAAATTTAAAGAAAAATTTGGCACACCATCCTGAGGCTCGAAGCAACACGATAAAAAAAACACGACAATATATATATTTTAATTAGAATTTCCAATGTTTCCATAACGTACTGCTAATACAAATTGATATCGCTCTTATTACAATGATCTGCTGTACTTTCGCTTTTAATTTGTACTTTTAATTTTTTTTTAATTAAACACTTCTTAAAAAATTAATCCTTTATTAATTTTTGCACACGTTTTACAAATTTTCAAACATGTAATGCTCAAAACAAACCAAAAAATAAATTCTTGACAAAATTTTGCATACTTGCCTGATACAATGAAGGTTTAGAAGCAGCTGATTTTCTATCTTTTTGAAATGGAAATTTTGTAACATACCACACTTTCAACCCTTGTAGTCACCCCAGACTACTGGTTAACACTCCCTGACATAAGTAACAAACAATTAATTAACACTAGTATTTGCAATATTATTCTTGGTACCAAATTTTGGTACATAATTTTTTTAAATTGTTAAAAGTTGTCTACAGATGAATAAAACTTGAGATTAGGTTTTCTGAAAATCCCTGTATAAAACAACCTTCAAACTTTAATACATTTATTACAAGCACTTTTGCATATTTTTGTACAATTATGAATATAAGGAACTTAGGCCATTTCTACCATAGCAAATAGCTCAATTTCAATGCACCTAATGGGCATAGATAACTTCAAGTACCGTTACCCAGGGTGACATAATTGATAATAGCGGGGCGACTTTGATAACTATGAATATCCCCTAATTATAGGTCAAATGAGACGTTGAAAATCGATATTATTTCTGAAGACTGCACTCTATGCTGCAATGGCATAAGCGTAAAATTTGATTTTTATTTTTAACTAGGGACAACTTTGCATTTGATTCTGTAATTTTAATTCAAAATAACAAAAAATGCTCCAATCTAGCTCTTTTAAATTGTTACCTTCTAGTATCCCATGTTCCAGCTTCCATTCCTTTGATCGATCAGTAGGTAATTAACGAAATTGTAAATTCTAAATTATAATTATTAAATTCTTGTACTTAAATTTACACATAAAAGTGTTGATATTGCTTAAATATACGAAATAAAATTAATTAACATGTAATGTTAATTACATTATTAAATCCTTTATAATGAATTGAATTTATAACTTGTTGAAAATATAATAATAAAATTATTCTTTTAAAAAGTATTACCTAGTTAATAAACACTTACTTGAATTAAATCTCTAGAATCAAAATACCAATTTTTATAATGTATTGTCAACATTGACCAATATTGGAAAAACCAAGACGAATTACATTTTCTTAACATAAAGCCATTGTTTAATAATTTTTCTGCCATTTAATTGGCTGATAGAGCAAAAATCGCTGGGGAACCTCTGTTACACAACCGGCCCTTAAAGACGTAGAAAATTTAAAAAACTGATCGAGAAATTGAATTGAAAAATCGAAATAAAGAAAAAATCAAGACTAATTAAATTTTATTGACGTCCGTCCATAAAGTCATTGTTTAATGATTTCTACTTTAAGACGTAGAAAACGTAAAAACTCTTAATAGAAAATCTAAATAAATAAAAACCAATATCAGACCACAATTCGATACTGATCGTATCATCAGATGCATAAATTTTTTTTTAAAATTCAAGTACGTGTTTAATACCTTCGTAATGTAAAAGAATAATTTTTTTATAAAATCCTTATAAGGAATTATTAAGAAATTACCTGAAATCTGAATTTCTCAGCAATAATGTTTTTCTTAGGAATGCTTTGAATAGAAGTGAAATATGTAAATGTGTTGACAATTTTTACAACATTTTGCAAAATATTTGTGCGATTTTCACCAAAAATGTGTTCTTTCCTCTATTAACCATATCTCTAAAACTACTTGGTGTAGAAAAATTGTTTATTTTTAGCTGTAAGAAGAATTTAATTTACGTTAAATCTTAACTACTACATTTTTTGTCGGGAGATGCACTAAAACCACTTAAATTTTAAGAAACCGAGACCCTGAAAAACATTTTTTAAATAGAAGTTTATAGAAATAACAAATAGAAATAACAACTGAATATAAAACTAGAAAGTTGTTATAATCAGAGATTTTGAGATAATCTTGTATAGTTTCACTCATCTGTGAAGTACTTTTATGTCAGATCAATTGGAAGAACAGCCTTTATCGAAAGCTAAAAACTACGCTTTCTTGGGGAAAAATTGAAAAAAAACTGGGGTTCTATGGAAAGATGTATTTCCTAAACTATTATTTGTTTATATTATTATCTATAGGCTACAATATTATCCATTATTTAGTTTTAGGTAAATTTTATGTAATTTAATTTTCGTTATAGCGATTTTGGGTATAAGTTTATAGACGCACTACATAAGTAATAAGCTACTCACCATAGGAAGTATAAAAATATTGAGTAAGAAGTTGAAGTAAGTTTAACTAATTAGATTAAGGGAAAATAAATTAATATTACCTAATTTGGAGTTAAAGTATTTGATTTTTGGGAAAATTGAGGTTAAATGAGGAAATACCGCACCAGCGCGAAAAAGTGAATCTTTATGATGCTTATTCTTGATTTAAAGCATAAGCTAAGTATGCCATAGAGTTTGCACAGACGTAGGTTCCGTATTATATAGTCAGAATAAAATTAAAAAACTGAAGAAAATCAGCCTCGTTTTGTTTTAGGGAGGCCCAATTATTTTATCATCAGGCCCCTACAACTCCATTTATTCATCTTTGTTTTAGTTTTTTAGAAAAAAAATTTAGGTTGTAACAGAACTTTTACCATTTTTTCCCATCAAAAATAAATTAATTTTGTCTAGAGTCTAGAGGTCTAGACCAACGCCTCGCTATGCCATTATTACACCCGTGCGAGAATTATGCCTTTTTCACACTTGTTGCATAAAAAACCATTATAGTACTGAAAACTTACAAAATATGCTGATGGAATGTTATAAAACACAACCAACGAAATTTAGATAAAAATTTAAAATTATTACTCATAATAATTTATGTATGTAATATATTTGTAGAATAGTTGACCCTTTTTGATAAATAATAAAATTTAATTGGGAATAGGTATTTTCAATACTATGTTAAAATTAAATAAAATAAAAACCACCAATAAACTAAACGTTGGAAAATATTAATAAACATTAAGTCGAACTTTTATTTTTAAACAATAAAATCAAAATAATTTTAGTATAATAAGCTAAATTACAAATTTTAATAATAATGTAATTGATAACAAAAAGAAAAAACAGGAAAAAGTTATGTTAGGATAACCGTAGGTTAATTTGTAGCAGGACCATTTAAGAAACTGTATGCGACATCCTATATTTTTTTACTCCATCACGAGATGATATTTTTATGCTTCAGAATCCGTTAAAAGAAACTTATTTAATGTTTATATAAATTTTGTAAAAATTTGCTCAAGATTTTTTCAAATAATGATATAAAAAATTTGAATCAAAATCATATTGAAACTCTAACAGAATATTCAAAACACCCTATACTATTATAAAAAAAGTTGACTTTTCTAAAAATGGGAGTTGGACTAAGAAATTGTTTTTTTTGTGGAAAATTAAAATGAAAACTTAATGTGAAGATCGGATTCTAAGGAGCGGGTGAGGTTCAAGCGTCAAAGTGAAATAGCGCTGGCAAATAAATCAGTCGGTGCATTAAATAATTTATTTATATTATATAACTTTTAATTAAACTGTTTTTAGTTTATAATAATATCTATCACCAAAAAATATAAATTGCATATTATATATTATTATCTATATGTTCACACATGTTGCATAAAATGATATAGCCCACTATCATTTTGATTAAATCTTATTTAAAGTAGAAAATACTTTTATTTAAGAATTTTTATGGGTCGATATAATATTTTACATAAGAATTTATCATTTAAAATTTTTGTTTCATATTTATTAACGTCAGCTCGACTTTGAAATCTCCATTTGGTAAAAGCGGAGGAAGTTTTGATTCATCAAAATTCATATTACATACGTGGTAAATAACACCCTGAAAAATAATAATAAATAAATTATTATACAAAAGTACAAAAAGAAAATAATCTTTTCATTTTTGAGATCCAGATTAGTTACATTACCATATTGGCTGCATATATTCTGTAAGAAATGCACTGGAAAATTCGAGGCTCGTATTATTATCTAAACGAAAAATAATAATATATTGATACTAATTAAACATTGTAAGGAATAATAATATTATCTACATTAGTTTTGTGATGGTCCAATTCCATTTTTTATTGAAAAGTCATATTAACAGAAGCGTATGAGCAGTTATATTTGAAATTAATAATTTCGGCGTTGTTGAATATCATTTTATCATAATAAACCAATGTTGCTTAAATTGAGAATTATTATATTTTAAGTCGTTATAACTTTTACAACAAAATTTAACATTTTTACTTTTGAATAAATGTCATCATCAGGTGCAGCATGTAAAACTGAAAATGTTAAGAAAAGATAATTAAGCAAAATTTGAAACATTTTCGAAACTGTTTTTATATTATATTAAATTATGTTTTCTTCAAAAGTTTATTAATTCAATCAATACTGTGTGGATTAGAATTGAGATCAACTGACATTTAAATAAAAATAAATACTATCAAAATTACTAATCATTGAAATGAATCGAGTACAACACATTATCATATTGTTATTTTAATGTCTATTTTTAAGGTATTGTTTTTGTTTGATAAAGTCATAAATTATTAATTTCAAGGACGAAGATCGAAGTTAATAATAATAAATATTTTATTTCACAAACAAACAATATAATATCTGAGCTATAGCCCCATTTTTCCCTGGAAGATCATGGTATGGAAGATCATGTATGGATAATCAGTTTACTCTCGAACAACTGATGAAAAAAAGAATTAGAAAATCACACGAGGAAATAAGGCACATAAGTCCCGAGGTATATGGATATTGTGTACTCCCAAGAATACGAATTCATACTAGTTCCCCATAGTATATTATGGTGGGTATATGAGGCGAAGGGGAAAAAAAACCTTCCAAAATAGTGAGGTCACAACGTTATGTAGTGATTAGGAACAATAAATTTTTATTATTGGACGATAAATTTAGTTCGCCATGAAAGAAGGTTTTTTTATTATTTAATGCTTTTAATATTAAATTAAACTTTAAAAATAAAATAGTTAATTAAACAAATAAAATATTTATTTGGTGGGCGAATGGCTGAGCGGTTAGCGTGTTAACTTCTCATGCCGACAGTCATAGGTTCAAATCCTGTGAGGTGCTATCTATAGAAGGATTTTTCGCTCACCAAATGTCTATCTGCTGGCCACAGGTAACAATATATATGGCTCAAAAACTTCCCTGGTTGGAGTAGACGATGTAAAAATCGGCTATCCCCGTGGTTCGGAATCCACGTTAAGCTGTAGGTCCTCTGTGCTCGTCACACAGTTTCAACACGCAACTAGCACAGACAGGGAAATCGGAAAACGTAAAACGTTAAAAAACCGATGCATACATACAAATATTTATTTTAGTGCTCGAGTAACCATCGATGTCGGTTTTTCTGTTCATTGCATTTTTTTCATTCTTTATGAATATTACTTCATCAAGAACCTGAAATTTTTTAACTGATTTAATTTCATGTTTTTTGACTAAAATATGTATAGCAGTTGCAGTACTTTCAGATTTATTGCATTCAATAATTTATTGTTGAGCTATGCCCACCCCATTTTTTGTGGATATATTGATTGGTTTGGTTGATATATTTATGTATTTTATCGTGTTTTTTAAGACAACGAAGCCTTTTTAAAATTAAACCCTGTGGTTTTCCCAAATTTGATAACCTCTGCTCGTTGTATTTTGATATGCTCCTAATTCTTTATTTACTTTTGTACTTTAAACAAATTCTAAATTTTTGAATCTGATAGCAACTGATTTTATTTTTAAATCATAATTTATAAAAATGTTCAAAATTTTAAAATAATTATTTAGAAAATTATCTACTTAAATAAAAAAAAATCTAAAAAATCACAATATCGAAATTCCATGCACTTATAATTAATTTGAAAAGTTCTACCTTATGATTAGCAGTCCATTTTCCAAACTTAACTTTTATAATTCTCGAATCATCCATCCAATTCCATACCATATTTCAATTCCAATTCATCAGCTCAATACAACGTTGCATCTCTTCCTTGATTTCAGTGTTATTTTTCATGTTTTCCAAATTATGTCGAATTTTCCACATGTGTCCAAATTTTATTAATCAACCTTTCGACAAATCTTCACCGTTTACAATACGCCAATTCAATCAATTATTTTTACCCTTTTGGTAATTACAAAACTCAATTATGGAGGTCACCTTGAACCACTAAAACTCGATCTTTCCCCTTTGGTGATTAATTCACAATTCCCAATTTCGACGCACACTCTACAGTCGTCGATCCCCGACTTCCAATCCGTATTCTCTACGCGAATGTCCATAATTTTCAGAAATCCTCCTATTCTGATAATACCACCTTGCTATAAAATTTTCGCGCACAATTTTTAAAATTTCACTCATTTTCAAAATATTCATGTGTACAAAATTTGATAAAGAAATACATTATTAACACAAATCTACAATTTTATGCCACGAAAGGAATAATTCCACCCCTGTATAATCTTGGCTTACATTTGTTTGTTACCATTTCAAGAATTTCAGATGTTTCCAATTGTAACTTGATGCAATGAGCATTTAAATTCAATTCCAAAATATAACGAACTAGCAGGCATTGCTATTCAAGAACCCTCAACAATTCTAGAAATTTGCTAAAATTGTGACATTCTTGAAATTCCATCATGTCAACATTTATAAGGTTTTCGAGAGGTAATAGTTATTTCCAAAAGTGATTTGCGAAGTGATCAGGCAATAATATTCAAATTGTAGTAGGTTTAGCGAATAATTAGTATATTTGGCTTTAGACAAGTAAGTAATAATTTTTTATTACTTCATATTATAATTTCTCCTTAGATAATATGGGTAAATCTAAACATAAGCATCGCTCCCGTAGTAGGGACAACGATGCTAATGCAGATATGCTTAAACGCATTAGAAAACTGGAAAAAATGTTGGAACAACGAAATACTAGGAGTGAATATGTGCACAGATCCCGTTCGCCATTATCGCACAAGAATGTGCGACGTAGACGTTCTCCTTCCTTAAAGGAAAACATCGAGCGCGGATCACGTCATACTAGCCTCGCTACAGGCGATAGGTTAGAATCAAGTGTAGATCGCATTCCGAGTGAAGCGGCAAACACTGCATGGGGAGATCGCAGCCCGGGTGGCTCGGATCCTCTTTCAGAGCAATCAGAATTGAATAGTCCTAAATGGGATAATAGAAATCAGGACACCCTGATTTTACAGGACAAAGAAACAGAGGACGATTTATCACGTATACTGGGCGCAGACCCAGACCTATCCAGTGATTCCTCAGATGCCATTCACGAGGGGCTGGCAAAACGCTGGGCCATCACAATAACCAAGGGTACTGATAAGGAGTCACAGAATTTGCTCTCTAACACCTACAAATCTCCTAGTAATTGCAAAAGCTTAACAGCGCCTTTACTAAATCCTGAAATTTCAGCGATTTTGTCCCAGGCCCAATGTAACAGGGACGAGGCGCATAGAGACAAACAAAACCAATTAGGCAGGGGTTTGTCCGCTCTAGCTAAAAGCATTAATATACTTATGAATGAATCGGAAAAAATTCCGAAGGAATCAAAAGACAAAATCTTGACCACTCTGTGCGATTCTGGCCAGATTTTCACGAATTTGTTCTATGATCTTTCAATGAACCGACGAATGTTAATCGCTCCTTTATTAAATAAAAATATCAAATCAATTGTGGAACAATCTCCTCCAAACGATTTGCTTTACGGGTCAAACCTACACGAAAAGATCAAGGAAGCAAAATCTCTCGAAACGGCCGGCAAGGACCTTAAATCTTACAGTGGTCCTCAATCGTCAAAAATGGTGGATCGAATCCAAAGAGGGGGGGGGGAGCCCATAATAGGGGGCAGGTAAGACCCACCTACAAACAGTTAAACAAGTATCGCCCGGTCCGTCGCCAGAGGGAGGCGAGACCCTTGAAAGGGCAAACCCCGAGGGAAGACAAGAGGGACAGATTCAACAGGCGGTTTTAAATCAGGTAAGTTGTTTTGCGGGAAGGCTGTCACACTTCTATGAAAAGTGGACCTCTATAACCTCCAATGCTGTAATTTTGGAGTGGATTAGGGGATACAAATTACCTTTCATTGCGACACCGAAGCAACCCGTTGCGCCTACTGTTCCTAGGAGGGCCCCTACCGAAACGGCGGAAATGCATAACGCCATAATCGAACTAATAAAAAAGGACGCCATTAACAAATGTAAAGCTCACCCAAACCAATTTATTTCTAGAACCTTTTTGGCAAATAAACCAAACGGAAAAAAGCGTTTCATATTAAATTTAAAACAGCTAAATAAAATTATCGAGACCCCCCATTTTAAAATGGAAGACACTAGAACTGTCTTAAGACTAATTCAAAAAGATTGGTTCTTAGGGTCAATCGATTTAAAAGATGCATATTTCCTCGTAGCCATCCACCCCGATGACAGGAAATACCTTAGATTCCAATTCGGACACGGCTTATATGAATTTTCATGCCTGCCGTTTGGCTTATTGTCGGCTCCGTATGTTTTCACGAAGTTAATGAAACCCATTGTCCAAAATTTACGATCTAGGGGTATCACTTGCGTGAATTACTTGGACGACTTCTTAATAATGGGGAAAACCTTCGAAGACTGTCTTAAAAATTTAAAAACGACCCTCGAGATCCTCGGAAATTTAGGCCTCACCATAAACAAAGAAAAAAGCCAACTAAACCCTAAACAACAATGTAAATTCTTGGGGTTCATTTTAGATACAAAGTTCTTAGTAATCAAACTTCCTAAAGAAAAAAGACAAAAAATAAAAGCATGGATTCGTTTTTTCCAATCCAAGAAACGCTTCAAAATTCAGAAATTCGCACAATTCATTGGCATTTTGGTATCAGCATGTCCAGCCATTAAGTACGGTTGGCTTTACACAAAGATTTTCGAGCGCGAAAAACTTAAGGCACTAAGACTAAATAACGGAAATTACAACGCATTCATGTACCAACCGAAAGATATCATGCCTGACCTAATTTGGTGGGCAAAAAAAATATCGATACGGTTTATAATGATATAAAATACGATACTTTTGAGAAAGAAATCTTTACTGACGCGTCACTCTCGGGCTGGGGAGCTTGCTCAGGTAACGAACGAACCCACGGTTGGTGGACCGCGGAAGATAAACACAGGCATATAAATTTCTTAGAACTAAATGCCATATTCTTAGGTCTACAATGCTTCGCTCGAGACCTAAGAAATTGCAATATCCTTATAAGAACTGATAACACCACGGCAATGGCGTGCGTGAATCGCATGGGAAGCGTACAACATGCCCTCTTAGGTAATATGTCTAAGAGATTGTGGCAATGGTGTGAGAACCAAAACATTAGGTTGGTAGCTTCTTATATTAGCTCCAAAAACAATTGGCAAGCAGACCAAGAGTCTCGAACTCTGCCTTCGGAAACGGAGTGGTCTCTAGCTCAATCGGCACTCCAAAAAATAGTCACAAAATTTGGGCATCCCCAAATAGATTTATTTGCCTCTAAGGACAACTACAAATGTCCTACCTATGTATCCTGGCTTAGAGATCCAGGAGCGGTAGCCGTAGACGCGTTCACTATGTCGTGGGAAAAACAGTTCTTCTACGCATTTCCGCCTTTCTCGTTGATTTTACGAGTTATCCAAAAAATCATCCAAGATAAAGCGTCAGGTATAGTAGTACCGCAATGGGAGTCGCAACCTTGGTATCCACTTTTCAGGGAATTAATGTCAGCCACCCCCATAATATTCCCACCAGACACTAACTTACTCTTTTCGCCCTACAGACAGGATCAACATCCTCTAGCAGAGAACCTTACCCTGGTAGCCGCCAGATTATCAGGAAGGCCCTCAAACTAAAAGGGACTCCAGAATGCGCGCTGGAGACAACCCTACAGTCTCTATCAAGTTCCACCATGCAGCAGTACAATAGCTCGTACAAATCATGGTGGAACTTCTGTCAGGAAAAGGACATATCACCATTCCAAGGTCAAGTAGAGGACGTAATAAGCTTTCTACAACATCTACTGGACACCGGAAAAAACAGATATGGATCGTTCAATTCTCACAGATCAGCGCTAGCATTAATTCTCCAGATCAACTTGGGAAATAATCCAATCTTAACTCGGTTTCTGAAGGGCATCTCTAGACTGAGACCTCAGAAACCAAGGTATGATTGTACTTGGAGCCCCCAGGAGGTATTAAATCTATTCATTAATACCACAGAGTATATCCCGCCGTGGTCCACATGGGCCTATCAAAAATGAGAATTTAAGTTGAGTACAACAAGCTGCCGGCTATCTATCGAGTACAACAATAGAGTGAGACAGAGCATACAAGTTGTACTCGGCCGTTTCCAAAAAGACGCTCTCACAACGGAGTGGGAGCATACAGTTCCGGCGGATACAAGAGACCCCCCCCTCCAAAGAGTGCAAGAGTGGGAGGACACAAGTTGCATCCGGGCGGTCGGCAAAAATGCCGACTAAAAATGCTAATGTACCCCTATATATTACTCGATGACGAAAAGTTGACTTGCTAGTAGTAAACGTAACGCCATCTGGCGGAATGACCTACCCAAATTAGGACGAAAATAAATAAAACCAAAAATTTCAATGTAATAAACAAAAATTTATTCAAAGTAAAAAAAAGTACGTTTAATTTGACGTTTAAAAGTCACTAGGATGAATTTATGCGAGTAAATTGTGACAAAAAGTCACAATTTTTGATTGTTAGAAAACCGTGAGATGGCGCCACATTTAGCAAATTTAGTCAACTTTTCGTGCGAAGTAATGATAAGGATGAATATATGCGAAAATAAATTGAATTTATTTTTTTGGGAATACCGAAAGATGGCGCCACATTTAGCAAATTTGGTCAACTTTTCGTGTGAAGTAATGATAAGGACCATCATTGCCAATTTTCGCCCCGCCTTTTTCGGCGGGATCTACTCTCCAAAACAGCAACTCGGGCTAAAATAGCATGATGTTCGTACAGTTTTATTTTGCGCGACAGCCCTCGCGCAAGCGCTCGTGCTGTCAAGGCAAAAAAAACTGTACTCGCATCATGCTAACAACTTTAGCCCTAGTGCTGTTACATACGAAGACAACCTCCTGTTCGCTTCAAAGAAACTAGTGACGCTATTGGCACTAGTAACGGGTCAGAGATTACAAACTATCAGTGTAACAAGAATCTCAGGCCTACTAGAATCTGAATCAGGCTTTCAAATCCTTATTCCGGACAGAATAAAGACCTCCAGAATTAATAAGACGCAGCCATGCCTCACGATACCTTACTTCAGCGAAATGCCAAAATTATGCGCGGCTTCCGCCCTAAAAGAATACTTAAAGAAAACTGAAAAAATACGACCCAAAGACTGCGATTTTCTGTTTATTACGGTCAAAAAGCCACACAGGAAAGCAACGAAACAAACCTTAAGGCGATGGGTCAAAGACATACTAAAACTAGCCGGCATAAACACGGACAGGTTTAAACCGCATTCGACGCGCCATGCTTCAACTTCAGCAGCTCTGAAACAGGGCGTGTCGGTAGACATCATTCTGAAAACAGCCGGGTGGACAAAAGACTCTTCTACTTTTGCACGGTTCTACAATCAACCCTTAGTGGAAAACGATTCTTTTGCTACCAACATCCTCAACCTAAACAAGGATCAGCGTGTTTAGCTATATAATAGTTTAAGGTTTGAAAATACATGATGTAACCCATTGAGAGTTCTATTTTCTTATGTATAATCAAGTAATTCTACAAGTAATTATACAATCATGTTTTCTTGCAACCAAACATCTTTAAACATCTACCTTGTAGGCAAGTTATGTAGAGGACCGGACGTTGAAATATAATTAATCAATCAAACGAACTTACCTGTGAAGTTCGATTGTAATTATATGAAACGTCCGGTCCGAATACATAACTACCCTCCCAACCCAACCCGCTAGGTTGCAAGAATCTGCTACACATCCTTTAAACTCAACGAATGACAGGTTGTGACAGTATCACGGCATACCACGACCCGATAGGAGACGAGAGTCGGGTGTGATTGGTATCTTTAAAATATTGTGGGAAGCACGAAAGAAAGGTGGACTACCTTGTAGGCAAGTTATGTATTCGGACCGGACGTTTCATATAATTACAATCGAACTTCACAGGTAAGTTCGTTTGATTGATTAATTATTGTAATCTGTTGTTAATTTCATTTTTCAAAACATTAGCATTAATATAGCTATCGCTGAAAACAGAAAATTTCAATATTGAGTAATAGCTTTGGTAATAGGTACCTATTATACAGCAAGGTACCTTTTCCATTAAGTTTTTTATTATATTATTTTTTTATTTGACAATTTTTATCGGTCGAAATACTTTTGCATAAGAATTTACGATTGCAAGTTCTTGTTTATTATTTACAACCGTAAGCTCGATCTTAAAATCTCCATTTGGTAAAAGCGGAGGAAGCTTTGATTCATCCAAATTTACATTACAAATACGATAGGCAATGCCCTAAAAAATTATAAATATTGCTATGATTCAATCGTCAATAAAGATTAACAATTATTAGGGATGAAAATAAACAATTACATATAATAATAATAATAATTTATTTACGGATATACCAATTGAAATAATACAACACAAAAGCACATACAGTACATCAAAACTCCACACTACTCAACTTCCACATAACAGTCCTCTTGAACCCGATGTAAGACGGGTGAAATAGGTCAAACTGATGGTCACTCTCGTTTGCAACGTTGACCGTCCGACACATTCTCGATATTGGGCTATTCCATAGTTCGAGCCATGAAACTTTACCCATAGTAACCTCGGGCTCCTAATGGGATGGACTGGAACATAAAACAGAATCAGTGACAACAAAAATTCGCAATCAATCCCGCCATTCACCAAGCGATGGACAAAACACAGATCGGCAACCATTCTTCTATGCTCCAACGATCTGCAGTTGGCTTGAAGAAGACAGGAAGCATAAGAAAAGTCCTCACACTTAAGTCCAAGCTTAAAACTAAAGAATCGCAAAAACTAGCGTTCCACCGATTCCAGTCTAGCAACATGGACCCGGTAGAAAGGCGACCACACAGGCGAAGCGTACTCAAGCTTAGATCTAACAAGCGAAAAATATAAAACTTTACAGTGTTAGCCGAAAAAAGACCACCTTGTCGACGGATAAAGCCAATAGCACGAAGTGCACCGTTGGATATTTTTTCGATGTGATGCTTGAAGGTTAGACATTTATCAAGTCGCACACCCAAGTCATCAATCACGTCAACTCGCGCCAACTTGACACCACCCATGTAATAGCCAACCGGCACCACCGCGTGTTTAGCGTAAGAAATTACTGAGCACTTCTCGAAATTCAAAGTCAAATCATTAACAACACACCAGTTGTGGAGACCGTCAAGATCACACTGAAGCAATCTACAGTCCTCCTCAGAACCAATCGATTTAAAAATCTTTAAATCATCAGCAAACAACAGAAATGAGCAATGCTCTATGTATTGACCAATATCATTTATAAACAACATATCGCATGAAAATTCTTCTACGATTTAGAACGTTCTACGACGTTACATAAAACGCAAAGAAAGAGTACATTAAATTCGGGTATTAATAAAGACAGGTAAGGAATGGGAAAGTCCAAGAATGATATCGAAAAATATAATCTAATGTCCACAAATAAATTCACATAAAAATTGTTAGATCGTAAGAAACTGTTATTGAATAAAAAAAATGTATAATTATGTTAGATTAAGTTGTGCGTTAAAAGTAAGAAATTACGTGGGTGTTCGAAATCGGTTGAACAATAATGTAACGGTGCTTGTCCGGAATGTTCGAAAGATCGCAACGGCAAAACAGATTGTAAGATGAACGCTAAAACAAAAACAATGGTGTAAATAATTTAATGACAATTATCAAATCAATTAATTATCAAAAGTGCTACAAAACTTACCAGGTAGAAAATATATCAAGTGGGAATAAAAAAAGGAATTTTTTTAAAAAGCCTAGCAACGGATCGGTAAATAAAGGCTGCTCAGACGATAGCCAAAGCGAGGAGCACGTGAAAATTTCGGCTCCGAGAAAATTTCTTCATTGATTTTCAATCAATCTCAAAAGTGTGTAGAACTAAAAAAGTAAATCAGTATAAGCACGAGTAAAAGAGAAAAATAAGTGTGGTTATATATAAAAGTGCAACAATACTTACGTGTTATAATTTTGGAATGATGGTATGTAAATTGGATGAAACGATCCTATTATAATCACAGGAGCATAAATGCACAAAAACATAAACGATATGAGGACAAATTTCTGGATCTTGGTAAAAAGCTTGGAGTACGACATCTACGGGTGGTAAGAATACAAAAACTTAATTTTATAACGCGACGTGAGTGCGAAATTCAAATAACATTAAACCGGTTTCGCGGAAATACAAAATTAACGTTGGGTTGGAGTACGATTAAATTATAAGAATTTGTTGTTTATGTTAAAATTGTTTATTATGATAAAATTTGTGTTTGAATTACTTAATGAAAAATAAATTAAATTACCAATTGTTCAAAAACATAGGCGTATCATTCGGGGATTTTTCTATCCCGACAAAAATATTTAATTTCAGAATAAGAGCGCAGAACCGACTACTGGAGAGAAGGGTTTTCATGCAAGGTAATTTTTCAAAGAGCTAGCTGTGGAATTCAATAATTTCAAAGTCAATCTGAAAATAAAAAAAATATAGCGGGTGTATCGAATAATAAAATAAATAAACCAGTACACCGCAATATGTACATTTAATATTATTGTAGAAAAGCACAAATCAAAATTGGTATTACCTTTTAAAATAAAAGTTGGTTACATTGCCACATTTCGTGAATGTATCTTGTATGCCTACCAAATTCTTGTTAAATGTTTTAATAGCGTTTAATAAGAAATGCGCTGGGAAAATTCTATATTCATTGCTTAAAAATTTGTAGGCTTGTATTATTACCTAAATAGAAAATCATATACCTTAGTTAAAGTAGTTAAAACTTATAAAAAATGTTATACACACATTAGTTTTCTGATGGTCTAAATCCACTTTAAATTGAAAAGTCAAATTGGCAGAAGCATAAGAGCGGTTATACTTGAAATTTATAATTTAGAAGTTCTTGTATGCCATTTTACTGTAATTAACCAATTCCAATCTGTTAAATTGTACTTTATAATCATGTTGCTTAAACTGAGAGTTATATTAATAGTATTTATAAATTTACAAAAAATAAATTTAAACATTTTTACTTTTGAATAAATGTCATCGTCGTTTGCACGTAGAATTAAAAATATTAAAAATAAATTGAGCAATATTGCAAACATTTCCAGAATTTTTTATGTATCGATATAAATATTTGTTCTTCAATATTTTACTACTTGGAGTTAAAACCACAAATTCTAAAAGTGACCGGTACGTTTGTAGGTACAGTGGCAACTAACATTTAAATAAAACTAAATATTTAAATTGCTAAATATGGAAATAAATCTAGGATATCATAAAATACATCTATGGATTATTATTATTTATATTATTATGCATTTATAGTCCATTATTATATGCATTCTCTTGATATTTTCATTATTTTATTATAAATGATTGTTTCAAGGTAAAAAGATTGAAGATAATAATATATAAAAATATTGAACTGTATTTCAAGAGGGATAATATTTTTACATAATTTTGACAAAATTTTATAAAAACCAAAAGTCAATTTTAAAATTGAAATTTAACCATACACAATTTCGTTACAATTTGAAATAAATTTAATGCTCATTGCAGTCGCACAGAAATTTAAATTATCCAAATTCATAAAATGATAACTATAATATAGTTATCAGAAAATAATCATTATATTATAATGATTATACGCCAATATTGTTATGACATAATATTGAAATTCTATTGATATTATATTTTTCTTTATTTAATAATGTACAACTGAAAATATTATTAAATAAGTGAAATTTTGAAAATTCTGGGTGAAAATTTTATATTAGTTGGTATCACCCAGTAATGTGACAATTTTAATAGATTATGGTCAACTGAGTGGGTTTTCTGAGTCTTTACGTCCAAAACGATCTTGGAACAAAAATTTGAAGTCAGCAAGGCGAGTCGTGCATCGACCACGAAAGGGTGTGAATCGACCGCTGTTGATCGCGGGTCGATGTTAATAAACCGATAAGATCATTTAAATTATCGATAAATAATAGATTTGTTTTATAATTACTGAGAAAGAGTGATTTTGTTAATTGAATCAAGAGTGAATTATTGGTCCGCATAAAAATTTGGAATTTCACAAAAATTTGGAAAATAAAGAAAATAAACCAAAATTCAAAGGGATGCGATACAATACTGGATACACAGATTGGAATTTGGAAACTATACGGAAATTGATGGATGATCGCAGAAAAGGAATAATTGGAGATTTTACTGCATGGATACCTGCAGAAATTTACAAATAAGATAAATGAATTGATAAAAATTATAAACTTTCAATTTTCGGGACGTACATACGTACAAAGAATTTTAAGAAAATGTGCGGGATTGCGAATTTAAATTTAATTGACAATTTTTTGACAGATGTATCAGGTTGATGCATAAGTTCGTAGCGTTTTTGGTTTCCAAGGCAAGAGTGCTTTGGAAAGAAATTTGTTTGAGAAATATCAATGTCATTTTAATGCCATTGTATTATTTTATTGAATACTTCTTGAAATTTTCAGTTTGTAGAAAGTTAGGGGTAATTGTAATGGAGTGTCAAGTAACTTTCGTTTGAGTTTAACCGAGGAGTTAAGGCACCAGAGGCCGGCAGAACCAAGTGTCCCGTTTACGGAGAGAACGTCTTCGTGGAAAGTACTGCACGAAAATGGTTTCCTCGTTTTAAAGAGTGTAACAATTTCTGCCACCCCAAAGGAACGACAAAAACTGCCCCGACGATCTTTGTTGATAACTCAGGGGATCGCCGGACAACGATAGAAAATGCCACGAAGTGCTAGCTCAAGCACGGACTATGTAGAAAACGGAACCCCCCTACCCTCGGCTGATATTACACAATTATACGGGATGACGCTAAGAATACATAAATGTAGCAAGATAAAAGATGTTAATCTGGGCGCCATGTAATTGATTTCACCCCGTACAAAGAGAAAACTTAGAAGCACAAAAATTACAATTTGTGCCTCCGAAAATAGATAACCAAAGGTTGGAGGATGCCCCAGTGACCGGAAAAATATATAACGACTCGTCGAACGACACTACCTCATCTGTGTTAATATAGCAAGATCGACCGCTACTAGAAAACACTAAAAAAAACAACCATCAACAATCGAGTATAACTCCCGAAGAAGCGAGCATGAAATACGACGTCAAACGTGATTTGCAAAGAGCAAATATAAATCCACATTAATCGCACCCATGCAAACCCCTTTATGGTAAACGTATTTAAATACATACAATAAAATACAATGCTAAAATATTTAAAATTAATTAAAATATTTAACATGGGAAAGTAATCGAATTGTCAATGCGAACGACAACGTTGTTATCTGGCATACCAAGCGGTCAATCTTATTGCTATCAGCGTTCCCATTCAAATTTAAATTCAACTTAATCAAAATTGCAGTTTTAAAACTACACAAAAAATGGCTCTAAACAACCGTTTAGATCAAAAAAACACACAGTATGAGGCAACAATTACTACACAGAACAACTTGTTTTACACACACAAGGAAAATAATTTCGGGTACCAAGGAGTAAATAAAATCACAATTACACACAAATTGCGTAATTGCGGGAGCAATACAAAAAATGACAAAGCCACATGCCCAAATTTGATCAAGAGACGACAAACCAGAACGGAAATCAAATAGAAATAGCAAGAATATCGCACTCACCTACGCGAACAAAAAATCCTCCAACGAGAATCGCGCAAGCTAAAAAACGAATCCTCGCCACAGCCACCCGAACCACATCCATGGCTATCGCTCCATCACAAACAGAAATTGACCAGCTCTCTCAAAACTCGACCTTCCTTGGCACTTCCCAAAACCATTCTCTCCAGTCGCCATCGCGACCCTGTTATCCAAAGCACAGCAATCCCGCCAACCTTACAATTCGTGTATGAATCCACCATACAGGGCGTTGCTAAAGATGTCAAATGCAAAATAGAAATAATTAACGATTCAAAAAATCGTTACAAGAGGTGAATTTTGATTTGAATGATTTCCCACGTTCAGGGAGACCATCCGGCTGTGATGAAGACCGATGAAATGCTTCAATTCGTGATGATCCACATCAATCAACTCGGGAATTGGGCAATATGATGAATTGTGATCAATCAACTATTATACGACATTTAAATTCCATGGGCAAAGTTCAAAAGTTGGGTGCCATACGTTTTGAGCGAAACCAACAAAAATCAGCGTGGTGCCATTTGTGTTGCTTTTTGTCCCAAATTGTTACTGGTGACCAAAAATGGTGCATTTACATCAACATCAAGAACAGAAAGGAATGGCTGAGCCCTAACAAGCAAGAAAATCTTCACGCAAATACTGGTGTCCATTCACGCAAAGTAATTTGTGTATCTGGTGGGATAAAGAAGGCGTCACCTACTATTAATTGCTTCCGAGGAATGTAACCATAACTTCTGAGGTTTATTGTCAACAACTGCCTTGCTCGGAGGCTGCAATTCAAGAAAAACGGACGGCATCAAGTGGTTTTGCAGTATGATAATGCTCGTCCGCATACTACTAACATTACAAAAGCAGCTATTCAAGACCTCGGTTGGGAGGTTATTGGTCTCCTGATCTTGCTCCATCAGATTTTGATCTTTTCCGCTCTCTATACAAAATCTTCGCGGAATCTCATTTAGTAACGACGCACTCTTCAAAACTGGCTCGATGACTTCTTCACCTCCAAACCACCGGATATTTTCAAGCGTGGAATCGAAAAACTGCCAGAACGTTGGGAGTCAATCATTTCAAGTCATTGCGAGTCATACTATTGCAAATTACCATTTTGCTTAAAAGAGCAGGTTTTAAAATATAACAAGCATTAAATATAAATTTGGGTATCAAATTTTGGGAAATTGGGGGAAAATGTCTTGTTGCCGCGTTTCGCTTTTGGAACACGACAATATGTTATTTAGAAAATATGTAGTAATAAGGAAAATAATATATTTAATAATCAATATAAGATATAGCAATATAGGAAATATTGGAAAGAGTTATTAGTACAAAAAAATATACAAATACAGTATTCAATTTTTCTAATAATTGTCTCCCAAAATCAGTGTAATCATTCATTCTTTGCGGTAACAAAATCACTTACTATGCTACGTTTGCATATTTAATAACTTACAATAACTGTATTACTAATAAAAATTAGTAACAATCTAACTACGTCAGAAACTTCATACAAATATTGGACAGATTAGCGGAAGGAAGCTGACAGGAAGCGGACAGAAAGCGAACTATTCGATTTCAACATTATTCAGGTTTCTATGCCCCAACAGCGGATAAGAAACATGAGAGAGAGGTTGAGAAGCTTTACGACGAGATTGACAACTTACTATGTGAATTTTGAAACACAATCAAATAAAAATATCGACGGGCGATTTTAATGCTAAGGTGGGACATTGCCTGGGCTATTAAATAGAAATTTTCAAAAATGTGCTCTCAGCCCTGGCGCTCAGCAACTATTCGAATTATAGAAAAATATCTTAGATAAAAGTTGTAATAAATTTTATTTTCTATAAGATTTATAGCAATCATTTTCGTCCTAAAGTCAACTGGTAAGGAAATATTGCGAAGAGACAATTTGTTTTCGCCATTGTTGTTAAAATGGCGGCACTTCTGAGCGGTCGCCGAGGGCACCAACTTAGAGTTTTTATTAGGATCCCAAAGCTTAAAACATATCGAAAAATCAGAACTCCCTTACCAATTTTAACAGTCTTCATTTCAGGATTTCGATGTTAATATATTTTAAATGTTATTAATATTTTTAATGAGCTATATAATAACAATATAGCGGCAATATAAATTTGTTTAAAAATATTTTGCCTAAAAACATCATTTTCACTTCTTTATTAAAAATTTCAACTTCCGACGAAGAATTCGGTAAGAAGCTCAGGGGTATTTAGACATAATGCCTTTTAGTATGTTAAAATATTCTTACACTAATAGTCAACTAATATTTAAACAATAAGTATTGAGATATCTAAATATAGAAATAATTCTAGTATAATAATATATTTTTATTTTGGATCTCTATGTTTTTAAGGTGCATTATTATTTGTAACCGTTTGTTGTAGTTTATTATAGTCATGAAATAATGACTAGAGAAAGAGAAAAGATTATAACAACGTACATTTAATAATAACAATGTACATTTTATCTTATCTATAAAAATGGATGTATGTATATATGTGTGTATATATGTATGTATGTTCCGCATAGACGCCTAAACCCCGTAACTGTGGGCGTTGAAACTTTCACGAGATCTGGCGACATTCAATAGTAAACTTTTCGTCGTCTTTGAATTTAGTAATTCGTCACCATAAGACGGTCATCAGCAGTTAAACACTTCAGGTCACAGTCGTTGTCATAGTTACGATGCGATTTTGACGCTAAAAGATTAATTCAATGACATTGACATATTATAGTCAGTAGCGGCTCGACAAATAGGGGGCACAACTTTGACTAACCTTAAAAATGACATTGACATATTATAGTCAGTAGCGTTGCACAATATTTTTAAAATTATCAAAAATCATTTTGCATATACAGGGTAAAACATAAATAGTGCGCGTTTTAGCAAGACCCTTTTCATAACCTAGAGAGTGACCCTGATAGTGTTGAATAGCCCCCATGGGCCCCCCGATAGTGTCAAAGTGACGGCATTAACTACATAACCTAAAAATCATTTTGCACATACAGATTTAACTTTACATGAAGATGTAACTTTACGTGAAGATTATGTATGTATGTGTGTATGTGTGTGTGTCTGTATGTATGTATGTATGACAGATGACGGATGACAGATGACAGCTGACAGATGAGATGACAGATGACGGATGACGGGTGACAGATGACGGATGACAGATGACGGATGACAGCTGACAGATGAGATGACAGATGACAGCTGACAGATGACAGATGAGATGACAGATGACGGATGACAGATGACAGCTGACAGATGACAGATGAGATGACGGATGACAGATGAGATGACAGATGACAGATGAAGGCCGAACAACTTTGGCCTTCACGGATCTATTATTGTCCGCCCTGTGAGGCCGAAGGCCGAACAACTTTGGCCTTCACGGATCTATTATGGTCCGGTCTGTGAGGCCGAAGGCCGAACAACTATGGCCTTCACGGATCTATTATGGTCCGGTCTGTGAGGCCGAAGGCCGAACAACTGTGGCCTTCACGGATCTATTATGGTCCGGTCTGTGAGGCCGAAGGCCGAACAACTATGGCCTTCACGGATCTATTATGGTTTCACCCTGTGAGGCCGAAGGCCGAACAACTATGGCCTTCACCGATCTATTATGGTCTTCCCCCTGTGAGGAAGACTTTATATAGGTCGCAGAACTCGCCGGAATTGTGCAAGAAGACGCAAATCCACCTCTTCGTGGAAGATCCACCTCTTTGCGGAAGATTTAACTTTACCTGAAGATTAATTGAAAAGTGAAAATTGTGTAAAAACTTTGGACGTATGTAGCGCTCTTATTTACGCCAGAAATGGACGGGCAAACCGTTTTTGGGATTAGTTCCATCAAGACAAAAATTGAATTTAACATTGGAAGCATTTAATTACGACAAAAACTATGATTACATGAATCACGAGGATGTAGCAATAGGTGTTATGAACAAACTTTGCTTGCATTGTCGTGTTTCGAAGTTCGCTAAGGAATCACCAGGAATGTGTTGTTCGAACGGCAAAGTTGTTTTGCCACCGCTGATTGATCCACCTGAGCCGCTTCTAAGTTATCTTACTGGCACCACTGCAATTTCAAAACACTTCCTGCTAAACATTCGCAAGTACAACTCATGCTTTCAAATGACTTCATTCGGAGCAACAAACATTTTCTCCAACGTCGGTTACATGCCCACAGTCAATAGACGCCTAAATCCCGTAACTGTGCGCGTTGAAACTTTCACGAGATCTGGCGACATTCAAGAGTAAACTTTTCGTCGTCTTTGAATTTAGTAATTCGTCACCATAAGACGGTCATCAGCAGTTAAACACTTCAGGTCACAGTAGTTGTCATAGTTACGATGCGATTTTGACGCTAAAAGATTAATTCAATGACATTGACATATTATAGTCAGTAGCGGCTCGACAAATACGGGGCACAACTTTGACATAAGAATAACATAAGAATGTTAACCTTAAAAATGACAGATGACATATACTCAGTGGCGTTCCAAATATTTTTAAAATTAAATGACTTTGACATATTATAGTCAGTAGCGGCTCGACAAATAGGGGGCACAACTTTGACATAAGAATGTTAACCTTAAAAATGACAGATGACATATACTCAGTGGCGTTGCAAAATATTTTTAAAATTAAAATGACTTTGACATATTATAGTCAGTAGCGGCTCGACAAATAGGGGGCACAACTTTGACATAAGAATGTTAACCTTAAAAATGACAGATGACATATACTCAGTGGCGTTCCAAATATTTTTAAAATTAAATGACTTTGACATATTATAGTCAGTAGCGGCTCGACAAATAGGGGGCACAACTTTGACATAAGAATGTTAACCTTAAAAATGACAGATGACATATACTCAGTGGCGTTGCAAAATATTTTTAAAATTAAAATGACTTTGACATATTATAGTCAGTAGCGGCTCGACAAATAGGGGGCACAACTTTGACATAAGAATGTTAACCTTAAAAATGACAGATGACATATACTCAGTGGCGTTCCAAATATTTTTAAAATTAAATGACTTTGACATATTATAGTCAGTAGCGGCTCGAAAAATAGGGGGCACAACTTTGACATAAGAATGTTAACCTTAAAAATGACAGATGACATATATACTCAGTGGCGTTGCAAAATAGTTTTAAAATTAAAATGACTTTGACATATTATAGTCAGTAGCGGCTCGACAAATAGGGGGCACAACTTTGACATAAGAATGTTAACCTTAAAAATGACAGATGACATATACTCAGTGACATATACCAGGAATGTGTTGTTCGAACGGCAAAGTTGTTTTGCCACCGCTGATTGATCCACCTGAGCCGCTTCTAAGTTACCTTACTGGCACCACTGCAATTTCAAAACACTTCCTGCTAAACATTCGCAAGTACAACTCATGCTTTCAAATGACTTCATTCGGAGCAACAAACATTTTCTCCAACTTCGGTTACATGCCCACAGTCATTTTAAAGTTGAAATAATAAAAAAATTGTTCATAATGTGTTGGTTCTGTTTACTATACGTATGTCTAGCGCCGCAGGCGCTATTTTATATAAAAATTGCCATGTTAAGTTACAATGTGAAAGAATAATTATTATGAACACAAAAAGAATAAAAATGATAATAGGAAAATCAATAAACTTTTTATGGCTTACGTATATTATAATAGTCCAGTCAAATTATGTAGACGAAAAAAGGGGTTCAGCTCGGAAAAATTCCCACCTAGCTGAATTTTGGTACACATCTTTATGACATCTTGTAAACAATATGTAAAAAGTCGACCTCGATATCATGTACGCGTTAAAGGTTATTCGAGGTCAAAGGTCACGTAATTGGCCTTTTTTTTAATATCTCGTTTTTTATTAGTCGTACAATAAAAAGTTTTAGATACAATTTGTAGAGCAGGTAATTATCTACAAAAATGGTCTTATGACATTTTCACGTTAAGTTGATAGTTTTTGCGTTATAAGGCCAACAAAATGGACACTTTTAATGAAATATGATTTTTCAAATTTTGATCGGAAATTTTGTGAACGATATTAATTTGCAAATGCTGCCGTTATTTGTCGTTTTTTGTCCACCATCGTCATATACTAAATCAAAGACCGTCGAAAACCGCATCCGACTCTTCCATAAGTTTTACTAAATTGTCGACGGTTCTCGCGCCGCAGGCGAATTAAGGCGAAAATTGTGCAAAAACTTTTCAACGTCTCTGGAGCTCTTATTTACGAACAGATTCTTAATTTTTAAGGTGCAACGGAAGCCCATAGCGAAGGTCTACCAGAGCCCTTATATAAGCTTCCTTCGTATTTTCAACACTAAAGGCGTGAAATCGAATTTAAATTTCACAAATTTTTTCAGAAGGGTGTAGCCTTGGAAGATTATTTCCAAGGCTATTGGCGATTTACATTTAGCAACACGCCACCATGCGGTAGAATTTTAAGTTAGAATGCTACGTATAACATGCGATCAGTTGTCAGTTGTTAACGTTTAAAACGTGTGTTTATAATTTAAAGAAATTGTTACTGTGTGATATTATGAATAATAGACGAGTAAATAATGTAAATTGTTGTGTTTACTTTCAAATTTATTTCACGAATACGTAGCTTATCGGCCATTGTTTACATTCTAGTGGCGCCACCAACGGTAGGGTAAATCGCCAATTACTTTCGAAAAATTGGAAATTGGCGCCGGAAACTTTTTATTGTACAACCAGTATAAAGCATTTGCAAATTAATATCGTTCACAAAATTTACGATCAAAATTTGAAAAATCATATTTCATTAAAAGTGTCCATTTTGTTGGCCTTATAACGCAAAAACGCAATTTCGTGACCTTTGACCTCGAATAATCTTTAACGCGTATATGATATCGAAGTCGACTTTTTACATATTGTTTAAAACGATGTCATAAAGATGTGTACCAAAATTCAGCTAGGTGGGAATTTTTCCGAGCTGAAAACCTAATTTGACTGGAATTGAAAATATATAATTAATAACCAATAATTATAAAAAAGTCAATTCAAAAGGTACCTTTCTTGGAATTTTCAAATGATAGATAAATACACAAAAATATTTGAGATATGAGAAAAATAAAATCAAGTTTTGCTGCTACTTTTGTAGTAATGGTGTCACTTCCGGATGGTGGCCGTGGTCAAAAACTCCGGGCTTTCATTAGGGTCCCAAACATTAAAACATCTAAAAATTGGAATTACCGGATCGTTTTAGAAACCCTTCATTTTTTGCTTTAGAAACTGTTGTTAAAAATGTTAAGTGTTATTAATATTTCCAATGAGCTCCATAAATAACAATATAGCTAATAATGTAGAAATCGTTTTAAACCACTTTTAATTTTTCATTCGAAATTTCTATTTCTGACGAAGAGAGTAGGAAGTTCAGGGTTTAAACACGGTGATTTTTAGTATGATACGGACCATTACTAACGAAATCGGTTGAAAAATCACAGAAGACCGTTTTTGGACTATTTTGTTCAAAATGTGGAGATTTTTCTTATACATTAAGAATACAATTTATTTTTAGAAAGAAATGCCTAAAGAATGATCCAATTGGAAATTTACCCATCATGCTATACTATGATTATTATAATGCAATACGAACTAAAATATTATGTATAAGTAGGTATACAATATTTCATGAATATTAGACAACAGTTTTGTATTGACTAAAAATTAATCGACCGAAACGCCTTTCATCATAATTAATAAGTCCAATGGTAAATTATTAGTACTATTAGCTAATATAATATGTAGTACCAATATTAAAAGTAGGTATTTTACGTTAACTTATTAAAATTATATAATAATATTTATATTGCATTTTGAACTATTTTCTTCCTCGGCAAGTCTTAGGTTTCATTAATTTAATGAATAAAACTCATGGATAAATAAGAATTATTTTAACAACCAGTTTGTTACTTTTTACATGTACTCGTATTTACTCAAAACACAAAGTATTATGTATAAACTACAAAATTTATTTGAAATATTTATATTAATTTAATTGCAACTTTCAAACAAATATTCATATTTACATTTATTTTATTTATTTAAAAATAATATTGTTTTGTAAATCAAGCATTTTTTGGTTACCATTGATATTCCATCACCAAAAAAGAAATATTTTTGCATAATCATTTATAACTTTACACATTGCCTCCAACTTAAGCTCGAACTTCAAATCTTCATTTGGTAAAAGCGGAAAAAGTCTTGTTTGGTCAGTAAAGATATTACAAATATGTTCAGTAGTACGCTAAAATTATAAATATTATAAAATTACACAAAGAAACCAAAACCCAATAGGTACCATTATAAAATCCACGCTGGTGACATTGCCATAATAATTAAATGAACTCTGCTGTAGTCCTACCAAGTTTTTGGCGTATGCAGAAAATTGGTTCACCAAGAAATGAATTGGAATAATTCGATATTCGTTACTTAAAAACTTATAGGCTTGTATTATTAATTATTACATATAAAAAAATATATTATTTAAATTAATTTAATATTGTAAGGAATAATAATCTT
Source organism: Podabrus alpinus (assembly GCA_932274525.1). Taxonomy (NCBI): domain Eukaryota; kingdom Metazoa; phylum Arthropoda; class Insecta; order Coleoptera; family Cantharidae; genus Podabrus; species Podabrus alpinus. The sequence goes on along the minus strand of OW026457.1, from coordinate 55,634,509 downwards.
AGATTAGTTTTACGAGGGTTTAAATCCAGTTTAATTGAAAAGTCACATTAGGAGAAGCAAGTGAGCGGTTATTCTTAAAGGTAATAATTTTTACCATCTGGAAGATCGTTTTGTTATAATCAACTATCTCTAATCTGATAAATTGTACTTCTTAATTATTCTGTGTAAACTGAATGTTAGTTAAATTAATAATATTTGTAATTTCTAAAATCAAATTAAAATTTTTTACCCTTTGAATAAATATAAATATCAGAATGCATATAGAACTAAGAATATTAACCCTACAATGCGCAATTTTTTATTTTCAAGTAAGAAAATTAAATTCACTCAAAAACATGACAAGAAATATAGGAAAAATAATTTAAAAAATCCACTCTCGTTTTTTCTATTTTTTTGTACAATTTTGAGTATGATTCATATAGTATGCATCACTGCACCAAAATGATTACAAATTTAACTTTAAATTAAAATAAAAACAATATTTGCACAAATATAAAATGTTTTATGCAAGAAAACAAAACCAAATGTGTTTAAAAACAACGTAAAATAATATAGGTAACATCTATATTGCTTCTGAAACACAAATGCAAACCACGACTACCACTCAAACCAAAACGTGCAATGTACCACAAACATTTAAATTTTAAGTTTAAAAAATAGTTTATACGATAAGCACCCTGTTAAGAATGTTGAGGATGGATGAAGGATAGATGGGACGGCGCTTATTTACATCTTGCAATTTGCAATTATGCAATGCAATGATTTTCGCGAATTCGACAGATGATTCATATATGAATCAGCGCGCACTGTAGGGTTAAGAAAGATAAGTTAAACAATATTCGAGACATTCTTGAATTTTTAGGTATACTGTAGTTAACAGACACTTTCACAAAACTGTATTATGTTAAGTATTCCTATGATGTTATGGATTCTATTCTTTTATTGTGGTTATAAATTATAGTTTCTAGCACAAAGATCATAAAATAAATCGACAAGTGAGAAAATTATTTACAAAATGATTCTGTAATTGTGTATTTCTCATTTATCTTAGCTATTGTCTAGTAAATGATTATTGCTTGCCTTAGTAATGGAACCCAAACCGTTTATTGGTATTTTACAGGTATTTTTTCTCGATTACGCGTTTCGGTCACATGCAATATTCTTCGGACCCCGCTTCAATATATATTTTCAATATTTTATATTATATTAAAGAAATTTTATAAGAAAACGAATAAAATAAGCTAAAGTTCTTGGTTGTTATAGTAGATATGTTCATCAATAAAAATATTAAACATTTGTATATAGGTAGTTTTGATTAAATACCAAAGTCGCGCTGGATGCATCTAGAACTGAAAATATTCAGAAATGTACTTGAAATAATATTCGTAACAGTTTTGTAATTGTTTTCTATGTATTTATTTATGTTTCCTTCAATATTAACCTGCCAATAACTTCAATTCAGTTCAAAATGTGCTTTATTTCAAGTTTTCATTATAGTCGAGTGCAAACCCGTTTCGATTTTCACTTCCGTGGGTATTGTGGGGTAAAAAATAAAAAAGTTGTAGACACATGAAAGTTGCGAATATTTGTACGACTGCTAAAAGTAACATATTTAAAATAATTTTGAAAAAACATAACTTAGAATAATAACATTTTAGTATAATATTAACATTAACCAAGTTGTATCTTGCATTTTCTTCATAAGATTTCATACCCGAGTTTTCATGTTATTCAGTCTTAAAGTCTGAGTTCAGAACTTGATGAGCTTATAAGAACAACTTTTTGCTTCGGTAGAATTTATAAAGTTCTGACCTCTGACCTTAAGACCATACTTAAGAATTCAAAACATTTGAAGAGGAAATTTCTTTGACTAACAAAAATTATTTACAAAAACCTACCCCATCCTTCTTCAATTGTGTTGAAGACTGATAAGTTTTGCAATTATTTTGTGGTTTATTCCAAAAACAAAATCAACCAACCAAATCAAAACAATAAAATCCAACAAAATATTATAACTATTTCATGACAAACAGACAACAGCTTTTTGTTGTTTACTAACGCCCGGATTCATAGTCGTTCCTTAAGTATTGGTCGTCCCTTAAGGGATCCTTTCGCATTTCATAGTCATAAATCCGTTACTTGAGGGCGGCGTTACTTGGCAAAGTAGTGACAGTTGCTATAGAAACTAATTAAAAACCGCTCCTTGAGTACTAGTCAATACTTAAGGTTCGAATTTCGATTTCATAGACGTGTAACCGTTACTCAAGGGACGGTATTATTAGGAAAAACTCAAGTATGGGTAGTAGGTTACTTGAGTAACGGATAAATTGCGAACTAAGTACAAATGGCTTGTTAATAATTATTATTATTGGAAAATATGCTAAAAACCAAACAAACATCGCATTATTTGTTACAAAATATATATTTTATAGTATTTAAAAATTATAATTTTGATTTTATTGTTTCAATAATGAACGAATTCTTCCCAGCTACTGGTAATTTTTTGCGATTGTTGTTTGATGTATCGAAAATTTGTTATTCATACTGATTGGCAATAAAAATGTTACAAGTTAATTTTTATAATTTATTTTAATATATAATATATTTTACATTTACACTAGTTTTAATAATTAAAATAACTCAATGCATAAGAATTTGCATAATTTTAATATAAATAAGCAATTTTATATATAAAATTATTCTGAATTTTTATTTTCGTTTAACTTTGTACCAAAACCAACAACTATCGAACACGTAAACAAACGAAGCTTGCCGGAAATTGATTGTACATAACCTTAAATTGACATTTATCAAACAATTGTATTCAACTTGAAACACTAAAGTTACCAAATATCGAAATATCCCTGAGTAAGGGTTCCTTTCCCGAGTATTCACGAAGTATCGACTATGAAATGGACGAGAAAAATACAGATACTCAAGTAACAACCGTTCCTTTTCCAAGGTGGCGTTTCAAGTAACGGATAAACCACGAACTAACGCATTTGGCATTATAAACGTCGTAAATATAATATAAATAGGTTAATAAATACAAATTTTAATTGACTGACGTTTATGAAATTATTTTATACAGTCACGTAACATGAAATAACTTTTAGTCACCAAAAAATCCCTGCTCAAGTATTTAAATCCGAACATACACGAAGTTATCACTATGACAAACAACAGGTACTGAAGTATCAGTGGTCCCTTAGCCAAGTAACGTTCTAAGGATAAGGTATCCCTTGTCTATGAATCCGGGCGTTATTGTTTACATTGACTAAAAATTAACCGAGCAAAGCGCTTTTTCAAATTTATTTGTTAGTCCCAAGGTAAATAATTTATTATCATCACTGGTATGACATACAATGTAAAAATAGGAATATTATTTTATTTCGAAATTACACAACGTAATTTTAATTCATTTAAACATCATAATGAAATACTCTGGATAATATTATTATACCTGTCCTAATATTTGGATGGTATGATTATACAAATTAACAGATTCTGCTTATAAGCGAGCCAGTTTCGAGGTCAACGAAAATGTGACTTGGGTTCAATACTTACCAAAATAATTTTTTTTAATCTGAAGTTTCACTAAAAATGAAACAAAAATGATTCGCTACGCCTTTGAAATTTTTTAAATAAGTTTAATTAATACTGAAAAGTAACAATCATGCAAACGAGCTTTTCTTGATGCTTCTTCGCTCCACGTTTAGTGAAATTTAAAATAGCCTTAAAAATATACCTTAATTTAATATCCTGAAATAAAGATTAAAAAAAATAAAATATAAACATAGAATTTCGTAAGTACATATTATAATAATCTTAATCAAAACTGACATTTTTGTAAGCCAGTGCTTCTATGATTAAACCTCGGAAAAAGTCGTGAATGGATCCAACAATAATATAGAAAAATAGAAATCAGATTTTCTGGATCTCCAAATATCCAACAATTTTGTTAAAAAATTAAAAATTTAAGTATTTAATGAAAACATGGTATATGTTTGTATCTGTTATCGCTTACGTTGCCAAAACTAAACGGGCAAAGATAAATCAAAAGAAATTTTTTGTAAAGCATAAAATTACCAAAATAAATTTATTCCGTTATTATTTGTTCGTGAATTCGACCTTTCGCTAAAATTTCGTTAAAATGTGTTTATATTGCACAATGACTAAACCAAGTGTCACGGTCCAAATTAATGAACCAAAGATTCAGTTCATACATATTTTGTAGTTTAGAAAAAAGATAGCATATAGAAAAGAAAGATAAATAGAAAAAAGTGATTCATTGTGTGATATTTTACTATATCTGTATGTCCTATGATGGTCAACTAATTATGGTGTAAGTAAATTTCAAATAAAATGGTAATAAGTGTAATAAATGGAATATAGGTAACAAGAATTAATAGGGTAAGTTACCTAGATGATGCAGTATTGATAACCGATGGCCAAGACAAGTTATAAAGACTTCTATTCCAATTTAACAGAACAGTCAAATAGTCTAACATTTAGATATCGAAAAAGAAAACTAGAACAATGGTAATTGCCAAGAAGCTGATTCACTGCAAGTTGCAAGTCAACCGAGAGATGGTTGAGCAGGTCAGGAAGTTCAATTACCTGGGCACCGAACTTGGCAGCACGAGAGATCTAATGGGAGAAATACAGCAGCAGGCTATCAAAGCGACACACTATATGGAAGGTTAAGAACTATGATCTGGAACAACAAATATTTGAGAATGGACAACAAAGTTAAGATATAGTAGAAAACAATGGTTTGCCCTATCTTATCATACGATACAGAGACAAGAGCTGAAACAAAGAGAACAAGACAAAAGCAAGAACTAAATAATACTACGAATCATAAAGAGCCTAGCACTAAGAGTTAGACTCACTAGCACAAGTATTAGACAAAAATCTGATGTAATAAATACGCAAGAGAGCTTGAAATGATTACGTTAATGGAATGGATGAACATAGCCTATAAAAATCAATAACCGATAGGGAAAAAAACTCCTAGGATGACTTCCCAAGAGATGGGCTCAAAGTTGGTTTCCATCATCCGCTGAGTAATTAAATGATGTGAAGAGACACATCAGGACAAGTTCCTAGTTGAAAGTGGAACAAGATCCAAATTTTGTATCTAACTTGCAACATGTCTAGAAAAGCAAAATAAGCTATTACGAGATAGAACATATAGAAATTATACGAAGGATAACAGTATCTTAAATGAAGAACCAAAAATGCTTAATGCGGTCCCATTTAAAGGACACCCTGTAATACAATGTGACCCAGCAAAATATTTTACCTACAGTATTTCATGACAAACAGAAAACTTTAGTAGAATTAATCGAGCGAAACTCTTTTTCATCATAATTTGTAGGTTTAAATAAATGTGGAGTGCCATAAATGTACATATACGTATGTATACCGTATTATCTTTATTTAAAATTACAGATAAATTCTTTTGCATTTTGTACTTTTAAAACAATGAGGTACTACATGTTTAATGTAACAAGCTGTTGAGTCAATGGCAATCAAAATGTTACGTAAATAAAATAGCGTAACATTTAAAGTTGAATAACGGGCCGGTGTTGTGATATGTAACATTTTCCATGCAAAATTGATCTTTATAAATATTTTAAAAATTCAGATTGATAAAATTAGGAAGAAAAATATTTATTGCCAAATCATAAATTGAAGAGTAAATCAAAATGAATAAATTTTTATTTCATACACTCCAATATCTTAAATCAACTTGAATACCTACTTGAAAGTAATAATTTGGGCCATCGAGTAGATAATTATCATTGATTATAAAACATTTTTAAAAATATTTACATGTTTCGTCAGCATTACACTGTATATTTTTCAGTTCTCAGCATTAAGTATACAGTTTCTTTCAGAGTGTGTTACAATTTTAAACTTAATTAAACAAAAGTCAAAAACTCCCAAACACTAAACCAACAGTCACTTGAAAACATCGAATACGTTTCCCACAATTTTCATATCAGATAGCGTAAGATCAAGATAAAGTTAACCTGATTTGATCTTCACTATTTCAAAAAGAGGCGTGCAAATTATTTCTTCATGTATAATATTTTAAAATATTATATTGGGGTTCTTTCCTGTGTTTTTAATTCCATAAACCTCCCAAAGTTTAAGTTTTATTAAGTTGTTCATTTTGTGGAGGATTCGAATATTAAGGTGATCCACTTCATGCACGCGTAAACGAAAGATTTTGCCAGCTTGTGATATTTCTTTGTCTCTTATATTATACTCGCCTATCCTAGTTTTTAGCTTTCTTCCTGTTTTTCCTATGTATACTGCTTCACAGTCTGTGAATGGGACACGATAAACTCCGCTATTATTCATCGTCGGTTGTGATGATTTTACATTGCATAAAATGTTTTTTATGGTTTTGCTCGTTTTCTCCATGTTAACTATGTTGTGTTCTTTGAACAGTTTTTCAATCCCTATATTACTGTGCCCTGGAATTTAACTGATCTATATGAGTGGGCTTCCTTGAGCCCAATTGGGCTATTGGAAACTCGTAGGCGAAAACTATATACTTTTTAGCAGTTGAATAAATGATTAGTTCATTTATTTAAAATATTTCTTCCTTGTTAACATCTTTCAGTTTTATTTAAGAATCAGTAAATTGTATTTTCATGAAAAGGTGTTTATAATAAGGGTCCCTTATAAACATTTTTAATATATAATCCAACATTATGACTTTGCCAGATAATTCAAACTGGAGGAGAAAACTTTATTAAAATTAAAAGAAACGATACATTTTAAAATGCACTTATTTGACTAGCGATTTTAAGCTAAATTCATACTATTTTTACTAACGGCGCAGGTGTAAATTTATTTGATTTTATTATTTTATTGTACGTTAAGAAGATTAACTTGGTTTCGTCATGAAGTTGCATACTTAAAATTAATATTATAAATGCGAGTTTACATAATATTACAACAAATTTAGTTTAAGTCTTGTACAGTAAACAAAATTTACATTATTTGTACAAATGTTAAAAAATATTTAACTCATTTATGTGATGAGAATTTTACTAATTGTTAAATAAAAACTTGTCTATTTTGTAATAAAAAAAAACACCGAGATTTAATATTTTCCACTTGAATTTAACATTTTTAATTGAATTTAATATTTTTTGTAACATGGATTTATATTTACTATTTCGATTGTCTAAATTATAGACGTAATTATACAATTATCCTAAAAAAACATTATATCCTAGTAATATTTTTCTATAGGGATAAAATATTACCGATGGTGCGCTGTAAGCAACAACAAACGTGACGTCACGCTAATGCACGCTAATGATATAACCTCGCTTGACCTCGCTCAGAAATACTTTGATTTGGTTTTGAACGATAATAATACATTACAACTTAGTAATAATTAAATAATTTAATAAAAAATAATAAATTTAACGTATTTTAATTAATTTAACCTTGAATTCATTTTTATTTTAGCATCATCGTGACGTCAAATATTTAGTTGATATTACAGCCACCAGGGTGCGTACAATTAATATTTTTCCCCTATAGTAATTTGAAAACATGTTCATGAAAAAATTAAATATGTTACCTAATAATGAAGCCTTTATAGTTGATCGTTCAATTAATTATGAAGAACATAAGAAGATATATTTATCTGAATTTCTGTTTCTTTTAAAACTAATGAATAATACAAAATATTTAAGTAAACCCTATTATCCACTCCGATCCACTTTATAAATTAATAATGCCAGGTTACCGAAAAAAGTAGGCATTTTCTTTTTTGAAATTTATGTTTATGACAGTGGAAGATTTTTGGGAATAACAAAATGATGATAAAAGATAGAAAATAACACTACGTATACGCTTTTGAAAAGATAAAAATAATAGCCTACTAAAATCCAAGTGTCAAATATAAATTTGTAAATTCAAGTTAGTGAATTAAAGTTTACATTAAATTAATATTGAACATAAACCATGATACAATGTTTCGCTCTATTTTAGAGCTTGAGTGGACCTGCTACAATTTTAATTAAAAGCCATTAGAGTGGATATAAAAATTATTCGTCAAATTTATTAATTTTTGTGTCATTAGTAATTAAGTTATAAAAGTCAATATTTTTTTCATAGTAGGTTTACTAATTAGTTTCAATATTTGTTGAAATGATTTCGGAATTCATTAATTAGTTTCGGATTTATTAGCTATTTGAAAAGGTCTGAAATATAGCGTAATAGAGGACCATGATTTATTTTTAAACAATTAATTTCATGCAAGCTTCATTTCATTAGTTTGCATTTAATAATACACGTATATATTGCTGTATTTCGCGCCAATTATTTTGTTTTAATATGCCCGACTGCTCGTTAAAAAACTTATTGTGTAAACTTTACACACAAAATCACTGTCTCATAATAATCACACTATTTCAATATGGATTTGTTAACTTCCGGAACAGGAACAATAATGCCTTTCTTGCATAAATCAGGTAGTGTAGATTTCTCCAAACAATTATTGTATGTTACAGCAACGCGGGTTTGGACAATACTAAACGATTCAGCGAGTACAGGTTTTAGCAAGGAGATTGACGCGTTGCTGTTGCGATAATAATTCCGTGAAGAAACGCCACAACTTAAAAGCACAACATCGCATACGAAAATCGACATTTCAAACGCCATTTTTAATGTGGAAAATGGTGAAACAAATTGACCATATCGCACCACAATAATTGCAAAAAAAAATCAAAAAAAAAAAATTTCGTAAGTACCGAAAAAAATGGAAGCATAATCGCACTAAATTTGTAATATAAAATTCGTTAATATAAAATTCCTTAGAAGTACATTGCTTTAAGTCAACTCGGGTGGGAACTAATGCGTTGATGCTATATAACCGGTTTCCTACATCGCATCGGGTGCGAAAGTGCGTTAGTCACGTATGTATTCTTTTACGCCCCACTACAAATATCCGATTTTCACCATGCACCTAGGATATATTGCGAGATATTTTATTATTATCTGAATTACGAAAGAAGAGCTCTGTGACGTCAATAATTCGTCATAAATAGCTGAAGATCAGACAACTTTTTATTTTGCATCTTTGTCCCTCTTACGTTAAACGATATAAGGAAAATATAATGTCATGTCATTTCTAAGTTCACAAAATAATCACGTGGAGCTCTTCTTCCGTGGTTCGGACTATACGTATGAATTCTTTTACCCCCCCCCCCCATCACCCACTACAAATATCCGATATTCTCCTAGGGTATTTGAAATATTTTTTATTTTCGGGTATTATTCGACTGTGCATGAGTCGTATCCATATAATGTACAATGTAAAATAGCGCACGCTGATTGGTCGGAACTACCATAATATGACCCTGACCCAGATAGCATTTAATAATACGTAAGGTTGTGACAAGCTTGTCGATTGCTTATTTTTGGCTTACTACGACAAGCTTTACGGTGTAAACCTTGCAATCAGCTTGAGCAAAGGCTTTTAGTGACAAGCTTTACTTATAAACCTTGCAACAAGCTTTGAATAAGGTTTTAAGAGAAAAGCTTGTCAAGTAAAGCGAAATGAAGGCTTGTTGGTGGCTTAATTTTCAAGCCAATGACAAGATTAACATTTAAAGCGAAAGAGAGGTTTGTCGGTGTCTTGATATGACAAGTCTAATACAAGCTTTACTTATAAACCTTGCAACAAGCTTTGAATAAGGTTTTAAGAGAAAAGCTTGTCAAGTAAAGCGAAATGAAGGCTTTTTGGTAGCTTAATTTTCAAGCCAATGACAAGATTTACATTTAAAGCGAAAGAGAGGTTTGTCGGTGTCTTGATATGACAAGTCTAATACAAGCTTTACTTATAAACCTTGCAACAAGCGTTGAATAAGGTTTTAAGCAAAAAGCTTTGCATGTAAAGCGAAATCAAGGCTTGTAGGTGGCTTAATTTTCAAGCCAGTGACAAGATTAACATTTAAAGCGAAAGATAGGTTTGTCGGTGTCTTGATATGACAAGTCTAATCCAAGCTTTACTTATAAACCTTGCAACAAGCGTTGAATAAGGTTTTAAGCGAAAAGCTTTGCATGTAAAGCGAAATCAAGGCTTGTAGGTGGCTTAATTTTCAAGCCAATGACAAGATTAACATTTAAAGCGAAAGAGAGGTTTGTCGGTGAGTTGATATGACAAGTCTAATACAAGCTTTACTTATAAATCTTGCAACAAGCGTTGAATAAGGTTTGAAGCGAAAAGCTTTGCATGTTAAGCGAAATCAAGACTTGTTGGTGACTTAATTATCAAGCCAATGACAAGATTAACATTTAAAGTGAAAGAGAAGTTTGTCGGTGTCTTGATATGACAAGGCTAAGACAAAGTTTACTTATAAACCTTGCAACAAACGTTGAATAAGGTCTTTTTTTACGTATTTATGCTCCGAGCAACATGCGTTACACTTTGAAATGCAAACAAGTACCCACGAGCGATGTTTTCAGGCAATTAAAACACGTTGCGATGAAAATTCCGACAACATTTTTTTCTCTTTTTTTCACTTTTTTATTTTACGAATACCTGTACAATTACATTTCAAACAATACTGTAAAACGATTTTTTTTTTGCATCAAGATTACTAATTTTGTTGACGTGTTTTATATGATATCGAACCCACGTGTTTCAAAAACATTTTTTTGATTTTTTCCATTTTTTATTTCACAAAACACCGTAGAATTACATTCCAAACGTTACTGTAGAACGATTTTTTTTTTGCATCAAAATTACTCATTTTTTGCCATAATTTCCGATATTTTTGCGATACATTTTTTAAATTTACGAAAAAAAAAAATTTTTGTCTTCTTTTTTGTAATTCTTGGCTTAGTAAGAAGTAAGAAGACAAAAAATCATTGAAAACACACGAAAATTAAGAAAAATGTCATTCGATTCACCGTTGTCACCGAGTACAGCCCTCCGCGAGTTTTATTACAAGTTACGATGAAAATTGGAACAGCATTTTTTTCGCTTTTTTTCACTTTTTTATTTTACCAATCCCTGTACAATTTATTACATTTCAAACAATACTGTACAACGATTTTTTTTGCATCAAAATTACTAATTTTGTTGACGTTGACAACACACGCAATGATTTACATAAGTAAAACATTCGTAAAGTCATTGGCGAGAAGAAGATTCTTTCTTGTTGATATAGGGGGGGGGGGGCGAAAATAAAGGCATATAATAAATATAATGCTTTAGGGAGATAGTTGTTGGGCCTTCGGCCTCACTCAGGGGGATCGCAACCATACCTGTAGATTATAATTATTCTATCATGAGGGAATTTAGAAAATCATACACAATTATTGTGTTTACCGGCACATATATGTGCCCCCCCCCCCTATATCAACAAGAAAGAATCTTCTACTTTACGAGTGTTTTGCTTATGTAAATCATTGCGTGTAAACACACGCAATGATTTGTAACTTTTACAACAGAATGTACTTAAGAAATAACTCATCGTTCATTGGTTCATTCAAATTTCTCAAACCCGAGACGCGTTAGCTGTTTAGATACATAAATAACTATTATTAAACTTAGTAGGGCGCCCGTGGGCAATAAATGATTCTCAATTTTCTCTCTGATTTTCAATTAAAGCTTTTAAATGGAAAAACTTGTTTTTTACTTTGTTTTTATTTTCAATAAATCAGCAGCCGGCCGGCCCGGCCCTGCAAACACGTGTTTTGTTGTTTAAAAATTTATATTTCTAGCAAAACCGTGTTGTACTAAAACAAATTTTGAGGAATCTTACAACTTTTAGGACAAATAATTGTCCTTTATAATCGCGGCCCTAAATAAAATAATTATGAATACTTAAATTAATATTTATTATTACATTTTACATTGAATGTTGATTTCAACAACTAAGCAAAACTTTTACGCATGATTCAATTATTTCAAAATTAGTTATATTGTGTAACTAAAATAACGTGTTTAGTTACAAAATATAACTAAACACATTATATATGTAAAACATTTAATAAAAATATTTTACTAATTATATGAACTGAAATTTATTTTGGAGTAAAAATTCGCGAGGGGAACTGACTTATTAGTTAAAAAACTTAATTATTATTTAGAACAATATTAGGGAGATTTATAAATTATAAAATATAGTTTTTCTGAAAGAACTTTGAATTATAAATTTAGAAAATCGTACACAATTATTGTGTTTACCGGCACATATATGTGCCCCCCCCCCTATATCAACAAGAAAGAATCTTCTTCTCGCCAATGACTTTACGAGTGTTTTACTTATGTAAATCATTGCGTGTAAACACACGCAATGATTTGTAACTTTTACAACATTATGTACTTAAGAAATAACTCATCGTTCATTGGTTCATTCAAATTTTTATCAAATTAGTTGGCATATTCCTACCGACAAATCATTGCGTGTAAACATACACACGCAATGATTTACATATATTACTGGGAAGATGGTTCTACTCCCATTTAATAATAAACAAGTTTGTTTTCCATTGTTACATACTTAGACGAAATGCTGGTACATTAGCGAGTACCTATTATTACAAGATGAATATTGTTTCGACGATAGATGTCTCGTTGTATGGTTCAAGTCGATTTCCGTCATGGATAGAGGTCGCGATGAATATTTGGAATTGTTGTATTTAATCTTTGATTTAATGTGTATACAATGTTGTATAATAATTTGTAAAAAGGGTTTATCCTTTAATGTATTCGTTGTAAAAAGGTTTCGACCATGAATTTAATAAATAAATTAGACTTTAATAATAATTTTAATCAAATATTCCTCGAAACGGGTGAGGGTAATAAATTTTTTTCCTTTGAAAAATTAAAAACTGGTAACGCTTATGATTTCTATAATATATTATAATTATATTGGGCATTATAATAAATATATAGAATATATTTAAAACATATTACTTAAATTCCAATAGGTCTCCATGGCACAGAGCGTTAGATGTTTGCTTCCAAAACAGGATCCTTAAGTTCGAACCCCGGCCAGGTAAAAAAAAAGTAAGTATATTATGCATAGTTGGTTACACTTTAAATTATATAGATTTATAAATAATAATAATAATATTTCAGATTCCCTTAAATCAGAAGTCTACATAATACTATAATATAACATTGCGAGAGGGAGCGATCATCGAAGACGAGAAGTATAAAAAATAGTATATTCCATTATAATTAATTTAAATTAAAGATTGTATAAAAAATTAAATAAGAAGAAAATAATAATTATATAATAAAAAAATTAGTACAGTTTAATTACTTAATCAAAATTTTGTTTTATTTCAAACATTTTCCACTTGTCACGACAAGGTTATTGTAAGGTTATAGCAACATTGTTGGATAATTGTTTTAAGGTTGTATTAATCTTTATAAAAGCTTACGACCGTCAACTAGACCCTTTTTACAAGCTTTCTCTAAGCTTGTATGCCTTTTAACGACAACGATGTGACAACCTTTTCGACTTGTTAACTCAAGGTTGTTGTAATCATTTGACAACATTGTTGGACAATTGTTTTTAGGTTGTTATAAGCATTGTTTAAGATTATGACCGTCAACTAGACCCTTTTTACAAGCTTTCTCTAAGCTTGTATGCCTTTTAACGACAACGATGTGACAACCTTTTCGACTTGTTAAGTCAAGGTTGTTATAATCTTTTGACAACATTGTCGGACAATTGTTTTAAGGTTGTTATAAGCATTGTTTAAGATTATGACCGTCAACTAGACCCTTTTTACAAGCTTTCTCTAAGCTTGTATGCCTTTTAACGACAACGATGTGACAACCTTTTCGACTTGTTAACTCAAGGTTGTTATAATCTTTTGACAACATTGTTGGACAATTGTTTTGAGGTTGTTATAAGCATTGTTTAAGATTATGACCGTCAACTAGGCCCTTTTTACAAGCTTTCTCTAAGCTTGTATGCCTTTCCACGACTACCTTGTGACAACCTTTTCCACTTGTTAAGATAAGGTTGTTATAATCTTATAGAAACCTTAAATTGCTAACTGGGGAGTGGAATTATTGATCAGATGGGTGAAGATGTCTAAAGAAACAGATAGAGCAAGTTTGAGCATACGGGAGGTAATACCATTAATTCCCACCGCATTCTATTTTGCCCATCAGTAGCTTTATGGCCACATCATCGAGGGTAATCGTGCGAAAAATTAATTTATTAGTAATGAGAGTGTGACTGCGACTAGTGAAATCTTCCATAACGTTAGGATCAATAGCAGTACATTGTGAAGAGTTGGAAAAGAAACTTGATTATTCACTTGGTGTTTCAAGTAAGCTTTTTTTCTCAATGGATACACAAGGGTGACAAAATAACATAATAACATTGGAATTCAGCGATTCTTGATCGATTGGTATTAATGTTATTAAAAAATTAATTAAATCTTGAAAAAAGCATTTCTCAGGGCCCTCCCAAAATGTTTCTAAAGAACTGAATCTATTGAAAACCTTTAATGTTCAAATGACTCATGTTCAAATGCTCAAAATGTTCAAAAGCTCAAACGTTTGACACAAATTTCACACAATTACAACACAAATTAAAAACTTTGCAATGACGGGGGCGGACGAAATGTACCTCATAATTATTAATTTATTAAAAATTTTGTAATAAATTGCACTGATCTTTTATAAGATCCTCTACCACGTACCCTTTTATGTTTATCTGACTAGCTCTGTTCGGTAAGACTCTTCACAAGGTGCGAGTTCTAAGGTTGATTTTAATTTTGTATCCGGTAGATGAACACTTGACTTTACTTACTTGCCAAATCCTGTAAGACAACTTGGATATTACTATATTCAATGAAGGATGTTAATTAATCAAAAATAAGTTTATATTGATTCAAAATTAATCGCACTGCGCATATAAAAATGAATAAATGTTAACAACTAAAGTAGACCGGGGTCTACACCAAAAATGGTTTACAATTTTATTAACCAAAACAAAACGTATCGTGTTCCTTTCTTCCTGTGCTTAGTGAATTTATGTCACTTATGGTGGGTTTATGCACAAAATTTAACGAAACGGAACGTAATGTAAAATAATTTAAAAAAGAATGGCTTAGGCACTTCCATAAAAGAGTTTATGCTACCCTTCACTTAATGTAACATAACGGAACATAATTTAATGTAATGTAGTAGATAACCAACTTTTTTCTTGTTAAATTACGTTACGTTAAATGGAAGTATCTGCGCAAACTCATGACATTTGACAAGTGTTGGTACAACTTTACTTACAAAATTTCAACAGATACCGTTTTGTTTGGTATTTAATTAAAACAGGTATTACGTATAAACTTTAATCACACTACCAAAAATAAGCGCAATTTGACAACTACCGATGACTGACGAAATAAAACTGGAAGTAGCCATGTCTTATTCTCAAGTGCGCATGCCTTATTCTTAAATTACAAAAATGCATAAACACCCCGATCTATTCTCTACTTTACTTTACTTCGTTCCGTTACGTTCCGTTACGTTAAATTTTGTGCATAAACCCACCATAAGTCTTTTCGTTTTTAAATAACGACGTGAAATTTTAAATTTAAATTGTTTATTTTGAATAGCGTAAATAATATTAATAATGTTTGTGAAATTTTTATTAAAGAGGGTAGTGTTGAAGTAATCCTTGGACACTTCTCCACGCCCTGTACTTTTAAACGTTTAAGACCATATTTATAATTATAAATGATAAGACGATACCTGAGATTAGCAACAATCCAGCTGTTAATTAGCTCGTTGTGAATGATGCATAAAGTTGACTTATCCAGACAGATGGCGGTGAATGTAGTTGTTACACGTCGAGGAACACAGTTCACGTTAATTTAAGTGCACACACAAATTTATTATCGTGGATGATTGTTGACAATTGTTGATGAACCAGATATGTGAATGTTTGTGTTTACTAATAATTCGGCATCGTATAATTTGAATTGAATTTTTACATTCCATGCTGACAGTTAACCTCTAAAATTTCATTCATCATGTTGAATCCAAGTTTCAATGTTATTGAACTTCTTTTAAAATGTGGATCGAACCAAATTTACATCCGTCGACTTGAACTGACAAAATTCAACTGAACTCGATGCGCGATCGACGAATATTCCAAAATCGTTAACTATTGAGTCAAAAATGCAACATTTCAAAGATAATTTTATTTTATTCGAAATAACTTGGTTTGTTGGTGAGTTTTTGAATTTGTAAGATGTTGTTTCCACTAATTAATTTTGTATTTTGTTTACAGGAACTATTTTTATTTCTTAAATTGGAATTGTCTTGATTGATCTAGGGCAATCTGTGTAGAAATCTCTGGTGGCACTGGATTTTAGACCTTATGTTATTAGACACTTTCCATACACAAATTTATGATGATTCTCTGGAGAAACACATGCTCGAATTTTAGACACAATTCAATTTACCCAAAACATGTTTTTTACATAGAAAACAGACATTGAAAATTACAATTTTTATAGGTTATCTTTTGTGCGTAATTATTAAACGATTTTGGAGACATTTGACATTATAAATCTCAATGTGAATGATGCTTGCAAGTTTTAAAATGGTCCTTCAGTCTTTGACAACTTTATTAAATTCACACTTTCTGAAATCAGAGGCGGAGTTGTAGTATTTAAAAACTTGATGCTTCCCGAAACCATACAATTCCTTCGTTGAGGAGTCTTACGATCATAAACTGAGTCATAACAGACCACAGCAATATTTCATTTTCTTTTTTAAACAGATTTGTTACACTAGTATTTATAAACACTGCTATTTCTATCACTAACAAGAAAATTCACAAACCATTACAAATCATTCATATTAAGTAATTTTGAATTATTTTATTTGACTATTTTTATCGGGCGAAATATTTTTATATATTTACGTATTTAAGATTAGAAATTCATGTGTATCATTTCCAAATATTTGCTTGATTTTGAAATTTGCACTTGGTAGAAATGGGGGAAGCTTTGATTCATCAAGATTGAAATTATATATTCGATAAATAATATCCTGAAAATTATAAATGTAAATTAGTTTAACTTGAAAGAATTTTGAAGCCAAAATGAAAGGTAGAAAATTATATAAATATTATATACAGAAACCTTTTTAAAATCCACGTTGGTTATATTGCCACAGTGATTTGCTGCCTTTTGTATGCCTGCTAGGTTCATCGTGAATGCCTTATACTGGTTTACTAAGAAATGAACTGGAAAAATTCTGTATTCATTACTTAAAAATTTATAGGCCTGGACCGTTATCCAAAAAGAAAGTCATGTATTTAAATTAAGAGCTCTCGCCAGTGCTAAATTTAGAATAAAATAATTGTACAAGAATTAGAATAAACCTTAGTAACCCATCTTGAAACCTTTTTTCTTAACTTTGAATTAAATATAGTAAGGAATAATAATCTTACATCAGTTTTGCGATAGTTTAATTCCACTTTAAATTGAAAAGTCAAATTATAAGTAACATGTGAGCGGTTATAACTTCAACTTTGTGGTAGATCATTTTGTTAAAAGAAAGCAATTCTAGTCTGGTAAATATTGTACTTTATAATCATTTTGCTTAAACTGAAAATTATATTAATAGTATTTATAATAAAATTGAACATTATTACTTTTGAATAAAAATCAACGTCGGTTGCACGTAAAACTGAAAATATTAAGAAGAAAAATGAGGTAAACAGTATTCCCAACATTTTTGCAATGTTTTTCTGTTTATATCTCTGGTTTCTTCAATATTTTACAATGGTATTAAAACAACAACTCGCGGAAAACTTCAATATTTTATGGAGGTATAGTTTGTTTCACTATAATTGGAATTAAAAAAAGTCATAGCATCAAATTACGTTGATATAAAAACGTACGAACTATGTGATGAAACATAATATAGAGATAAGATTATCGCGTCAACCAAGACATCATATGCATTGCTAATGGCTGGCGCGAGATTAAGTTAATTAACCTTACTCTATATTATGTTTCGTTTATATAGTTTATACGTTTTTATATCAACGTAATTTGATGCTATGACTTTTTTTAATTCCATTTATAGCGAAACAAACTATAAATCTGTATATTTTACCGTGGTTAATAAACACTAATATGAGACTAAATATTACTAGAATGTGTGCTGGATTATGGTTTTAGGCGAATAGTTATTATTTCGGTACCGCTTTTATGTTTTTTATAACCCTCCAGCACACGGGT
The DNA here is from genome assembly GCA_932274525.1 of Podabrus alpinus. Lineage (NCBI taxonomy): Eukaryota > Metazoa > Arthropoda > Insecta > Coleoptera > Cantharidae > Podabrus > Podabrus alpinus. The sequence continues at coordinate 55,616,233 of OW026457.1, read as the reverse complement.
GGGGCTTGTGAGGCCACGCAATACACAAACATCGCTGAAACTTTGAAAAAAAGAAGTTTACGTTTGTGAACTTCTGTATACCTTTCAAAAATGTTCAACGACATAATATAATCAAATTGTGCAAAATGTAAAAATTACCATTTTTTCGCAAAAAAATAAAATGTCCTGATAGACCCCACCCGTGTGTTCGAGTAACTTTCTGTAGAAATCCAAAAATTGAATTTTATGCGAAAAATTTACTCGAAACCAGCTCACAGCACTAAACGAGGTTATTGCAAATATTGTAAACGAAGAAAAACCAAAGTTTTACCTAAAAACCAGATATTTCTGTAAAATTTTATAGCATGCTGTCGTGAATGTATTTCAAGCAAAGGAAGCCCTACTTTGAAGCTTCTTAATTTGTGCGGACATTTTTATAGAAATTTTTTTCTTGTTTTTACCTTAGATTAGTATGTGTTGTATAGCAAAACATTAAATTTAGCATCATATATGCTTTACATTATATGTTTCTAATGTGTTTTTAATAAATCATGTAAAATAACAATGTTTTTATTGTTGATAAAAAAGTAGGTAAATCTGGTTTATTCTTAAAATATTTTCAACGATCATAAAAAGAACTAATCAATTTACTCTATTTAATATTGTTTTACCTATTTTAAATTATTTAAATTCAAGCATCGCTTTCTGAAATTACCTAAAATTGGGACTTTTTTTTTGCAAACGTGGTGTTTTAGTACTACGTATTTTCGTAAATAAAAATTTAATTTCAATATAAAAATTTAAAATTGATTTACTCAAAACATAAAAATACATAATCAATTTATTCAAAACTTTCCAATTTATTGCATTGCCATTTTAAATAGATTTTTATTATATTATAACTATTAATCAAATTTTGTTTAGTAAACATTGGAGTTATTTATCATTAAAAATAAAAGTCACACATAGGTATTACATTTTATTTATGATGAAACGCAAATTATTTATATCACTTTTGTATTATTTATTTGATTGTCTTAATTGGTCGAAATATTGTTATATAAACATTTACGACTACAAATTGTTGTATACTATTTCCAACCGTACGTTGTAAGGACAAAATACCGCGAATGATAGATATCTTTAATTTTAGCTTTTTTCTTTGGTTTTTTAAATATTATGGTTACCTACTTGATGAGTTTTAATGAGGATGAAACGACGTCATACTTTCCTATATTTAAACAATTTATTACATGTAAGTTAAATTTTTTTTAAAACGCAAATATTATATTTCTTTCTTATGTTTAAATCTTAAAGTTAAAACTCAATATTATAAATACACATCAGTTTATTATCGTATATAATTTTTTCACTCAAAATACAACCATATTATAGTACTTCATTTTTTTAAAATTTTTACATTAATTTTAATACTACCATTTTTACAATAATATTTATTGTATGTTATTTAAATGAAGTATTTTCTAGTAAACAATAATAATCCATTACAAAAACCAGAAAAACCACACACATATCATACGGTACCATTTCCATTACCTTTTATTTGACCATCTTCATTGGTCGGAAAACTTTGACGTAAGCATTTAAAACTTTCATCATTTGATTATTATTTAAAAACGTAAGCTCTAATTTGAAATCTCCACTTGGTATATAAGGGGGAAGTTTAGCTTCATCAATAAATATATTACAAACACGATAAATAGTACCCTGAAAATTATAAATGAGTATGCAGTAGTTATGCAAAAACACAAAAGACTAATTTTATAACCACCTTTATAAAATCTACGCTGGTTACATTGCCACAGTGATTAAGTGACTTCTGTAGTCCTGCCAAATTCTTACTGTATGTATCATATTGGTTCAATAAAAAATGCATTGAAAAAATTCGGTATTCGTTACTTGCAAATTTATAAGCTTGTATTATTATCTAAAAACAAGTAGGATGTAAGTAAGGATTTAATTTATTAAAATACTGTAAAGGCCAATAATCTTACATTAGTTTCTCGATGGTTTAAATTCACTTTATATTGAAAAGTCCAATTAGCGGAAGCATGTGAGCGGTTATATTTGAAAGTAATAATTTCGACTTTCTCGTAGATCGATTTATTATATTCGGCCAACTCTAATCTAATAAATTCTGCTTTGTAATCATGTTGCATAAACTGAAAATTATATTTGAAGTATTTATAATTTTTAATATAATTAAACATTTTTACCTTTGAGTAAAAATATCATCTGCTATTATATTTAGAATTGAAAATATGAATAAAAATAGGCTAAGTAATCTACCAGACATTTTTACAATTTTATTTTCTGAGTGGAAAACTACAAACCAGAGAAAAACTTTAAATATTTTATGTAGATAAAACTGTAGGTACCGTGGGCACTAACACTTTAATAGAACTGAAAATATAAACTTTTTGTATCAGGAAAAACTTGAATATGTTATTAATATAAATCTGTATGTTGTACTGTGGTTAACGAAACTAACATGAAACTAAATATATTGTGCTTCCTCTTGTTTATTATTATTTCGGTACCATTTTTATATTTTTTATAATAGTTCTAAATGAAAGTTACGAGGACAATGATTTAAGATAAGAACATAATATTAGATTTATTAATAATTCTGAATATGTTTTTTTAAACTGCTTACGTATAGTCCGGGAGGTACCGTCACTTTTTTTCAAGTCATTTTATGCACAATGAAATTCAGTGGATGAAGTTGTTTTCATACTACTAAATACTAAGCCGAGCGTCAGATCGCGCGACCGCGGTGGGTTGAGTCGTAGGAAGCTGCAGAACGTGTCGCGTAATTTGTTCCAAAAAGTTATTTTATGCACGCTGAAAATTTTATTAGTCCTTATTTATAAAGTATATTTTACAAAAAAAGTCGTCAGACCCTGATCTGCGGGTGGATTGGTCGTCAGTTACGCGTAGTAACGAGATGATGAATTTTGAAAAAAAAAGTAATAGTAGTATGCAGTCTAAAATTTATTCAAGTGATAGTTTATAGCTCACATAATACAAAAATAATCGTCAGACGTTATGGAAATGGTGGAAAAACCGTCAGTCGAGCCTTCGAAGTTGATCTCAGCGTTCGAAACAATTAAACGCGCGGCATCGTTTGCGGTCCAACTGACAGAGTTATTAGTTTGCGCGTGGCCGCGCGTGTGTTTAGTCGTATACCTGTGTGAAGCATGGCTGATTCAAAATTATTTTGTGTTTTTTGCTCCAAAAAAAAATTCCGGTTTTCTTCGGTAATATTTCAAAGAAAATCCTAGGTGATTTCATGTATACTAATGGGAAGACTGTAATCATTGCTTTCGATCGGTATTTCTCGCCATCTATTAAAGATAATGAACATCTTATGAGAGGGAGAATAGAAGGAAATAGATTTGCCATCAATGGACCTGACCAAAAACGATCAACTAATTTCATAAATGATTTACAGAATGTACACTTTAAAGATGCACTAGTGAAATTCCTATGCGACGATTGGAAAAATGATCATCTGGCTCCTTTCATTTCAGGGAAAATCTTGCGTTTTTCAGAAGAGGAAAGAAAAGGCCCTTTGAATTACTGAAGAAATCAACCCGTTACATACAGGCATTTATACAAATATCGTTGAATCCAAACTTATATGCAACTTTTGCAGTGTTGGAAGAATTTGTTTGCCATATGTATGGGTTTCAAAATATTAATTATGTTTACTTGTCACGGGTAGCTGCATTTATGAAAATGTATAAAGTTAAGAAGAATGAGGATATTTTGAAAGCAAACAAAAATTTCGAGGGCTCTACTCTGCCACCTTGTAAAGCAGAATTGCATCAGCAATTATTGAGCAGTAGTTATATCGCTCAATTATGGACTCACGCATCTCACCGAAAACCTATTTCCTCAACTCCGATCAATTATGGATGGAAAGAGGAAAACAACAAATATGAATTCAAATGGTTCGAGGGAGATCAATTGCCTTCGATAAGCAGCATCACTAATACCATCGAAGATGAAAATGAAAATATTATAGGTATTTATCATACTTTCTCTGACATTGAATAGTTGATTTTCAACCCAGATCTAAATTTATGCATTTTTTCAGATCATTTGGAGGAAACAAATTCGCAAGACGATGATGAGGAAGATTGCGATGAAAGCGGGTTGGAAGACAGCAGCGATGAAAGTTTACTGGAAACTAGTGATTCCGAGAGTGATTCTACTTATGAAGATGTAGAATTGGAGGGATAATTCTTCAGAATATTGTTATTGTTTTATACATTTCTTTGATATTCTATATAGATAATAAATTCATTAATTACTTTCGAAACCTGTTGAAATCTAATTTTGTATGTCAATCATTTCCACTCAAAAATGATAAATCAAATCTTTCTTTTATCTCATAAAAGTCATCGTATGCATCCTGAAATTTTTCCCAGCAATAGTTATTAGTGTACATAATATAAATATAATCGTCAGACGACATGAATGTGGTGCAAAGTCCGGCAGTTGAACTGCAGAAGATGCAGGCGCGCTTAATTGCTTCGAACGCTGAGATCAACTTCGAAGGCTCGACTGACGGTTTTTCCACCATTTCCATAACGTCTGACGATTATTTTTGTATTATGTGAGCTATAAACTATCACTTGAATAAATTTCAGACTGCATACTACTACTATTACTTTTTTTTCAAAATTCAGCATCTCGTTACTACGCGTAACTGACGACCAATCCACCCGCAGATCAGGGTCTGACGACTTTTTTTGTAAAATATACTTTATAAATAAGGACTAATAAAATTTTCAGCGTGCATAAAATAACTTTTTGGAACAAATTACGCGACACGTTCCGCAGCTTCCTACGACTCCACCCACCGCTACTGGAGGGTCTGACGGTCGGTTACATCATCAACTTATATAGGAATTAACAATAGTAAAAAATTCAGCGTGCATAAAATGACTTGTGTAAAAGTGACGGTACCTCCCGGACTAGTAGTTACTGGCTACTGATATTGCAATAACGGAACCCAAAATTTTTTTGTCCAATATGATTTACTCTATTTAATTGTTTTAGCTATTTTAAATTACTTAAATTAAAACAACGATTACTAAAATAATTACATAAGATGGGGACTTTTATTGTAATCAAGGTTGTATTTTGGTACAACGTATTAGTAAATGATAATTTTATTGTAATACTTTAACTCAAAATCTATTCACTCGATCAAATCATAATAATTTATTCTAAATTTTAGAATTTATTTCATTGTCATTTTAAAAATTAATAAGTCTTGATTGAAGTTCTTCTATGAAATTCTATAAATCCCAAATTTAAAGAATTTATTTTGAATTTAAAACTTTAATTAATATAGGTAAGTACTTATGTAGGTACTCGTACATCATCGACTTCTTAGTACTTAAGAAGTACCGTAACTTCATTAACTTGGTGTTTTAAAAGTAAATATTATATTTCTTTTTTTAAATATAAATCTTTTCAACAAGTTAAAACTCAATATTATAAATTGATAAAATTTAATCTTAAGAATTGGAAGTATGAATATTATAATATTATAACCATCAGTTTATTATTATTTATAATTTATTCACTCAAAATACAAGCATATTATAGTAATACATTTTTTAAAAAAATTTACATTAATTTTAGTACTGCTACCATTTTTAAAATAAAATTTATAGAATGTTATTTAAATCAAGCACTTCTAGTTAATATTAATAATCCAATACCAAAAATAGAAAAACCACGCACATAATTATCATGGTATAATTTCCATTATCTTTTATTTGACCATCTTCATTGGCCGGAATACTTTCTTACGGAATACTATCAGGAAAAACTTGAATACTATGTTATTAATATAAATCTGTATGTTGTACTATGGTTAACGAAACTAACATGAAACTAAATATATTGTGCTTCCTTGTGCCAATAATCGAGCTGATATTTGAACAAATATTGCCACTTGTGCCCGTAGTAAAATCGGGCGGCTAAACTCTGTTCTTTTCGAACCACAGACCGAGAGCTGGGATATTCGTGGGTCCGATACTCGATTTTCCAGTGATTTATTCCTGTAACAACAGCTGAAAAGAAAATAATTTAATGGGCGCCAGGCCGAAATAAAACGCCAGATAGGTGAAAACGGTAATTTAATTTCGACCAATAGTTCAGTGATAGATGGCAAAAACGTACAAAAACTATAACAAAATACTCGACTTAATAGTCGACTTAATAGTCGCAAACACAGGATATGAAATATGAATTCGGAATCGCTAATCGATCTCAACTGGCTTAAGTCCAGTTTCTGGACCGCAATTACTGATCCGTCCCCAACTAAGCCAATTTACTGGCAAGCAAAAACAGAAATGCTTGCAAAAAAAACTTAAACAAAGCTGCGGTCACAGCCAACAGCAATCTCAACAACCAATCTGTTAATTAAATACGGACTTACCCCTTATCATTGGCAAGAAAATCCTGGACCTCCACAGAGCTCTGCTACGCCAGATGCCAATCCAAATAATAATCTTTTCTAAGGTCCTACAATCAAACGTATTCAAATGCACAAATTAGTTACCAAAAAAAAAAACAGTCAGCTGTTCCAATGCGTACTGATGACAAAAAAATATAAACTGGCTAAAGTTTGAAACGACTCAGCAATTATGTTGTTATCAGGAATAAATGGAATTTAGGTTTTCGTATGGCTCTTGCTCGTCCAGGAATCCTATTGGAGATAAGACCTCGGAGGCGCTACTGAATCAAAACGTCGGCTGATACGACTTTAGTTTTATCCAAATAAAAAAAAGCAACTTCGTGTTACTCTTGGTAAAGAAAACTTTCGAAAATTCCACTGACGAACGGATCAGCCGATGATACGATTTGCTTTCCAAATTTGCGTAAATTTCGTCCCAGATCAGAATGATTATCCAAAATTATTAGGCCAAGTGATGGGTGTGAATCAATATTATTGGAATAACAACAATTTTCACGAAAACTAATTACTTAATTAATAAAATTTGCTTTTTAATTTTCAACTACTAAATAGCTATATCTACCATTTAAGCGAATCGTGTCAAAAAGCCCCTTATCGCTCGCCACATTCTCTCACGATTTTTCGTGTTATCAACTTTTAATGCATTTTCAAATTGAAAAATGCGATGTACAGGGTATAACGTATTCTATCGGAATAAAATAATTACTGTAAGTAATTAAAAAACCCAAGAAGAACCATAACGGGCATTGAGAACGTTACATCCTCTTGTTTATTATTATTTCGGTACCATTTTTATATTTTTTATAATAGTTCTAAATAAAAGTTACGAGGACAATGATTGAAGATAAGAACAATATTAAATTTATTAATCATTCTGAATAAATCAAAAATCATTTTATTTTCCCAATATTTTGGAGTTTTGTAGTAAATTAAAATTAGTCTTTTTCTCCAAATTCTTTATTTAATTTGGAGAAAAAGACTAATTTTAATTTATTCAGACTATGTTTTTTTAAGCTCCTTAGTTACTGGCTACTGATGTTGCAATAATGGATCCAATATTTTTTTGGCGAATATGATTTACTCTACTTAATTTTTTTACCTATTTTAAATTAATTAAATTAAAACAACGATTTCTAAAATAATCACATAAGATAGGGTCATTTTTTGTAATCAACGTGGTATTTTGGTAGAACGTATTTTAGTAAATGAAAATTTGATTGCAATACTTTAACTTAAAATCTAATCACTCGATCAAATCGTAATAATTTATTCAAAATTTTCCAATTTATTTCATTGTCATTTTAAAAATTAATAAGTCTTGATTGAAGTTCTTCTATGAAATTCTATAAATCCCAAATTTAAAAAATTTATTTTGAATTTAAAACTCGTCTTCAATTTTGCTCCTTGGCATCTGTTCTTGGAAACATCTAGTGCTTGGATTTTAATTATTTAGGTTTGATTAATTTGGTGTTACTTTGAAAGAAGATTATGGTACAATTTTCGAAGTATCGCTCTCGAAAGAAAATAATACAATCATGAAAAACGGATACATAAATAATTATATCGTGACAAAATAATGTTGACTAAGAATTAATTGAGAGGAACGCTTTTCATCATCATTTCTAAGTTCCAAGGTAAATAATGTATTACTATCGTGGTTAGACATGTTATTTTGATTTCAAATTATGCAACACTAAGTATATATTTTATTTTATTTATTATTTTATAATGATTTGGTGTTATACAATAAATTAATGAAAGTGGTGAATTATTAATAAATTACAAACAAAGCTGAAGTTATTTTAGTGGTTTCCATTCGGATTGAAAACAAATAATAATTAAAAAATTTAGTACACCTTAGTAATAATAGCAAATTGACGCAGTAATTGGGTAAATAAGTGCTAAAACTTTCAAATTTTGGCAGTATAAAGTTATTAAAATCTAAATAAGTTTTGGGAAATTCATTCAGACATAAAAACCTTTTTCTAGAACATTAAAATATTTAAAATCGAAATCTTGTAAAATGAAAACATCTCACGAGTCACAAATTAAAATTACCAAATTCAAATATTTATTTGAATTAGACGCATTTCATTAGTTCGTAGTTTAACCCCATGATGGTTAAAACATGCTTTAAACTACTAAAAGTCCTCATGTCTAAACCTTGTGCTTCTAACCGAATTCTTCGCCGGACTTAGAAATTTTTAATGAAGAATTAAAATTATGGTTTTTGGCAAAATATTTTTAAATAAATTTCTGTTTCAGCTTCATTGTTATCATATAGCTCATTAAAACTATAATAATAACACTTAAAATATTTTAATATCTTCAAAATCATGAAATGAAAAGTTCCATAAAAATTGGCAAAGGTTCTGATTTTTGGATATGTTTTAAGGTTCGGATTCTTAATAAACATTTTGAGTTGTCGACCTTAGTGAACGTCCGGAAGTGTAAAAATAGGTTTCTCAGCAATATTTCCTTACCTGTTGACCTTACGCCCATCTTATAGAGAACATAAAGTTACTACAACTTTTGTCTAAAATTTCAAAAACGCTCGATTTTAATCGTCCATTTTTAATAATTATTGGTTATAAATTACATATCGTTAACATTCATTATTAACTAAAAATTGCAGTAGACCGTTTTCGGATGTTTTGATCAAATTATATTTTAAACAAAAATAACACTGGGTATAAATTTCAACAGTATGTTTTATTTATCCCATAATCATATAGTTAAAGTCAATATGATTGTATGGAAATGGTAAATATGTAATTAGTAACCAATAATTATAAAACAAAATGAGATCAAAATCTAGCAGTTTTGAAATTTTCAAAAATGGGTTTTATTTTACAGCCTTGCTGCTCAGTACCTATTCGACTTAACCTATTATTGTTTCCTATTCAAACCTAGTGTATCCGCCATTTTTGTTAAAAAACTTAAGTTCTCTTTCTTCTTTTTATTCCATTTTTTATTTTCCTTTTCCTTTTTCTTTCCTTTTTATTAGGACAGAAAACTTTACAACATATCCAAAACACTCTGGGCATTTTTAGGAAACTCTTTATTTCATGATTCTGAAGATGTTAAAATATTTAACGGTTATTAATATCTTTAATGAGCTGTATAATAACAATATAGCTGAAATAGAAATCTGTTTAAAAATATTTTCAGTGTTATAAAATGACAGATTTTAAGTAAAATCCTCCTGTTATTATCCATATACGCGTGTAGGTAATCCACCTATGGCAAAACCGGTGTTATAAGTATACATTCATATAAGTGACACGGCACTCAATGTGTTATGAAATTATAATATTTAAGTAGTTAATATAAGTTATAAACTGGAATTATAATTAAATTTTTCATTAATAATATGGTGTTTGAGACTATAAATTAATTATAGTAAACCAGGCAACGTAGGAAAATGAAAATTTAGTAATAAATAAAAATTAAGTCTTAAGAATTGGAAGTATGGATATTATATTATAAACATCAGGTTGTTATTATTTCTAATTTATTCATTCAAAATATAATGATATTAGTACATAATTGTTTAATAGTTTTTATATTATTATTATACCGTTTACAAAGTAATATTTAGAATATGTTATTTCAATCAAGTCCTTCCAGTTAACATTAATAATCCATTGCCTAAGATAGAAAAATCATACACTCATGTTAACTTTTATTTGACTATCTTTATTGGTCGGAATACGTTAGCATAAGCATTTTAAATTTTACGCTCTTGTGTATTATTTAGAAAAGTAATCTCGAACTTGAAATCTCCACTAGTATATAAGGACGAAGTTTAGCTAAATACATTAATAAATATTGCTGTTTTACTTGACTAATTTTTAAATATCCAAATTCCAAAGTATCCCAATTTAATATTTTTCCATCAAATAAATTTCTTGATCTTTCAAATATAATTCAGCCACTTTAAATCAACCGCACTTTTTTAATATAATTTATTTAAAATCACATATCATTTTTAAATTTACAGAACCATTTCATCAATTACGACTTTTCGCGACTCTCGTCCCTTTGCTTTCATGGCCCTGGCGTGAGTGTTTCCTTCCTATGCAATACAAATTTTACAAAATTCAATTCAGCATAATTTAAAACAAAAAATCAAACTAACATCATGGCATCTTACCCCTTCAAAGTTTTTATAAAATTAGATGGTTCAAATTATTTAACAACTTTAAAGATTATGCCATGATCCAAACTCAAATTTATGATGTTACACAAATCAGCCTTTAACAATAATAAACAAAATTATAATACTCCTCTAATATTTACAAAATTATTTCAAACATTTATATTTAAATTTTGAGCTCTTTTTTTAAATACGGCCTTAAACTGTTGTATACTGTGACAAGATATTTTTGGATTCTTTCTTATCATTCGTAAGTCTTCATTTTACTAGTTGTTCAGTAACATCATTATCTAACTCTTAATCGGTGCTTCTTTATTGATCGATTATTTAACAATAAATTTCTAATTCCCCATTATTTATAATTTATTAAAATTTTTTCATTAATTATTACAATTTTCCCACTATTATTTTTAGCTCACGATAAAGTAGTTAAACCTGGCCCTGGAGCCTGCAGTAAATAATTCAAAGAAATAATAAATTATGAGCAAATAATTCAAATTTAAAGAAATAACCAGACAACAGAAAAGCGAATGTTACGTAATCAATTAATAAATTAATTGTTGCGTAATTAAATAAATAAATTCGTTTCTTTGGTTAGATGAACATTAAAATAATACAACAATTAAAAACGAGATAATTTCCTTCTGAATTAGTAAGGATTAATTAATAAATAAGATGAAATAAAATATAAGAAAGATAAAAATAAATAAGAATTATTAATAAATTCTTAAATTAATGTCGATGTACAAAAATAACACAAAATATGTCGCCGTTAAGCGATAAAAAATTTACAAAACAAGATGTTCGACTGTTCCATTTCGCACATGTATACTGCCGTGCTAAGCAAGAAGGTCTCATATGACATTATTAAAAAAATCGAGTTACCGTATCTATGTGTAAAACATTACTTTCCCCATGTTTTCCACTGACTTAGAAGATCCTATCTAAAAATTTGAAAGACGTAAAAATTTGTGAAATTTGTCGTAAATACAAAATGATCTGTGTTATTAATAAATAGAAGCCTAAAAATAGTTTGCAAATCACTCCACCAATATAAAAAAATTGTATCTGTAATGGTCTCTATCAGATATGAATTTTTACTTCCCTATAAGGAAGTATTGTAATCATGAAAAAATTCGATGTCGATATTTTAACGGAAATATCCGTTTTGAGCATTTCTGAATCCGTTTTGACTACTTTCGCAATGATGTCTGTAATATGTATGTCTGTATGTATGGATGTATGTAACGCAAAATGTCTGTAAGTTCTGTATCTCTGGAACGAATTGTTATATAGTAACAAAATTTCATATTTAACACTTTAATCGGTATACAAAGGCATCATTTGATTTTGGAGGAAATCCTTAAACCGGAAGTAGCACTTCACTTGAAGGACGAAATGGTTTTTCTTAAATATCTCAGGAACGAATTGTTATCTAGTAAACAAATTTCATATTTAACACTTTAATCAGTATACTAAAGCACCATGTGATTTTGGAGGAAATCCCTAAACCGGAAGTAGCACTTTACTTGAAGGACGAAATTTAATAATTTAATTAAATAATAAAATAAAATTTAAATAATATTTCTGCGAATCTTTAGATGAACGATAAAGGAATGATTCCTTATAGGGAAGTCATGTGCTGGCCACATCAGATTTTTTTTGTAATAGTATGCTGATTTTGGGTACTTATGAGGACATTTTCAACGACAAGAATTCGTACCTTTTCACGAAATTATCGCCAAATGGCCAACCGGTAGAAATTGAGAAGTCAGGAAAAGAAAATAGCCAAACGAATATATATCACACCCTCGGTGGCTGGTGATTGAAACAAATTATCTCGTTGACTGTCGCACCTTAAAATTTAATAAACACACACAATGCAATGTTTCCGCTTTCACACTACAAGCCGGACTCCTTGCTCCACTCTCGCAGCATAGCGCCGTCGACACTCCCACTTAAAAATTGTATACAAACAAAATTGTAACGGGAAAATTCAAACCGTTACATCTAATCTGATAAATTGTACTTTGTAGTCATGTTGCTTCAACTGAAAAGAACATAATATGTTATTAGTATTTATAATTTTTTAAATAATTAAACACTTTTACTTTTGAATAAAGCTCGATATCCGCCACTATATTATGTAGAATCAAAATTATAAAAAAAAAATAAGCTGAACAATATACCAAACCTTCTTAAATTTGTTCCTTTCTGATGATCCTCACTTTTGGAATATTTTTGCGGTAGGAATTTAAACCAAACCCAGAGAGAAACTTTTATATGTGTAGATGTTCAACTAACACTCAAATAAAACCGTATCCGGAATTTTGTTCGCCAGCATTTGTTCGACAAACACTTAATCGACAGCGTTTGTTCGACTATACATTTATGCGAATAAGCATTTGTTCGACTCAACATTTATGCGAATAAGCATTTGTTCGACATGGAATTTTATTCGACATGCATTTCTTCGACTCAACATTTATGCGAATAAACATTTGCTCGACATGGAATTTTATTCGACATGCATTTGTTCGACATTAAAAACAACAAATCTCCGCGTAAAGTTAAATCTTCCACAAAAGAGGTGGATCTGCCGCGAAGAGGTGGATCTGCCATTAGGTTAGTGTTAGTTTTTGATATTTCTTTAGAAAACTAATTAAAAACAAGTAAATCTCCGCGTAAAGTTAAATATGCCGCAAAGAGGTGGATCTGCCGCAAAGATCTTGATCCAGTAAGCCATAGATGGTGTACATTTGCTGGAACAGGGACGGAACCGTTTTGAAGTTGTAGATTTCTTCTAGTGGAAAATATAACAATCCTATCTTCTAAATTACCAGAATCGAATAACAAGAACGGTTCATTGTTTTCAGTTGTTTTGTACATTTCCGGAAATACGATTTCCCGTCGGGAATTGCATATTGTGCTTATAAATCCGCTCTCTAATTATATCTAAAAAAGGTTACATACGTCTTTCGTGTCATGTCATGTCGGCATGTCGAAAAAATGCATGTCGAATAAAATTCCATGTCCAGCAAATGCTTATTCGCATAAATGTAGAGTCGAACAAATGTATGTCGAATAAAATTCCATATCGAACAAATGCTTATTCGCATAAATGTGTAGTCGAACAACTGCATGTCGAATAAAATTCCGTGTCGAACAAATGCTGTCGATTAAGTGTTTGTCGAACAAATGCTGGCGAACAAAATTCCTAGAATGAAATAAAACTAGTAAATATTTTTGTAAAAACTAAAATTAATACATAAAGTATGTCCAGAGGCGTTCGTTTGTTTTTGGAATGATGGTTATGTATTCGGCTAAAATGCCATTTCAATCAAGCAGAACGCCTCTAGACACACTTTATGTATTAAATTTAGTTTATACAACTATACTGGTTGTTAATTTTTAATTTTAGTTGAAATTTGGTTTTTAAGTTCAACATAGATATTTTTGTTAAATATCTTTGTATCTGGTTACGATTTAAGGTGAATTACTATTAAAAAAAAATTATTTTTGCGATAGGTTTAAAAGATCGAAAGGTCATATAATTAATTGACCACAGCGAAAATTAATATGCGGAATATTATCCGTTCTTAGGTATATTGAATAATTTATAGTTAATGATATTTATTTCTGGTAGTATTTTAGAAACATTTAAATAATCGCTAATTTCCATCTCTCTAAACCGAGAGTAAAAATTAAATTTATTTATTCATTTCAATGTCGTTTAATTCCAAAATTATCAGATTCGGGTGCTCCGAAATTCCAATTTTGTAATTATGCTAAATTATTGAAACGAGTAAATCAAATTTTTTGTCTTTTATAGGCAAATATGGCACTTCGAGGTTTTTAAATTAATTTTGCACTATTGTCCAAATAACTATAAAATGTGAATTACTTATAAAATAAATATATTAAATTGAATTTAAATTTTCAAATCATATTTGCTTGTAGTATGCTTCTCGTACTACTCATTTATTATTATTTTTTCTATCAATGTTAAAATAACAATAACACTGGGATAATAATGTTGCTAGAATATTATTTTTCCTTATTTTATAGAACTGCTACAAACCACGCGTAAACTTATTGCAACTGCCAGTTTTTGACATTTCTTTTGGGTTCAATTTTCAACTTGATATAATCTCTGAACAGATTTGTCGTCTTAATCTTTACCCCTTTGTGAGACCTTAAACAAATCGTTAATAGGTCTTGTAATTTATTAGTTGTCTAGAATTATATTTAATTGCTCTTTGTTTTTGGGTTAGCAAAGAAAATTAAAATGATTGGTAAAAAATCTGTTTGCTAGCCGAGCTTTAAAGTAATATATAAAATAGTACACGGCTCCCTTGTTACAGCTTGTAAATTGAAGAGTAGATTCATTAGCATATGTAGAAGGGCGTAAAGCGTTAAGGTACTAGACTTTATTAATGAGCTTCCAAAGTTGTAAGGTGCTTTGAATGTAAAGTTGAAGTAATTACGCAATTAGATATAACGTAAAACCACTTCAAGTTGAATAACAAATGAGTCAAGATTGAAATATTTAATGTAATAATCACCTTGTTGCTAACAAGTTATGGTAACTCATTGCCTGGATTTCTATATGCAACTAATTTATTAATACTATTATAAAATCAGAGGGAAGGAAATACTACTTATTAATGATCATCTTGCCATAATAACCACTAATATCTTTATAGTTTGTACTTAATGCTTAAAACCCACATTTCAAGTTAAAATATAAAACTAAAAGATTAATTAATACTGAAAGAAAATATTACTGGAACAATTAGTGAGGTTAGATATTGAGCAAGTTAAATATTTTGCGCCAAGTTGCAAACAGTAGCGATAAACAATGGCTACAGGCCATTCGAGGAAAACGATATATTACATAAAAAGCGATTTATATTTGTACCTATATTGAACTTCACGAAAGTTTCTTAAGAAGTGGTTGAAGAGCCTTGCTGTTTAATTGGAGACAAAATTATTATTTAAATGATAAATTGAAATTGAAAAATAAAGTAGTTAATTAAACAAACAATTTTCATTAGAATAAATATCTGATGAAAGCTTATGTTAAAAAATTATATCACTTATTTAATTAACTATTTTATTTCCGAAGTTTAATTTATTATTAATTTTTAATGGTTAAAAAATCAAGTTTGATATCTCAGTACTATTATAATATAGGATTTTCTAGAAAGTCGCGAGCATATTTCTGAGAACCTCTCTAAAGCTGAAAATTACCAATCCAGTATTATGAACATAATGTTATTAGCGTTAGAAAAGTTATACCTATATAGGGGACCTACTGTATCACGTGGGGTCCGAACCACAACAAGCGTAAAATGTATACTTCATTTCGGGAATGGTTCTTTTGGTGTTTATAATAAGTTACAATAAAGTTTTTACTTTATCCTGGATCGAACCGGGTTTTTTCCCATTTAGGTTTGTTAAACTCTTATTTATCAATTATCTATGTTAAAATGCACCTTCACTTTGGCAGAGCTAAAATAAATTTCAATATTTATATACATTAGAGTGGTCGTTATTTGGGGTGTTATCGAATTGTCAACCTGCCATCCCACCAAATAGGCTCAAAATAAATATTACACACCCTGTAATTATTTCACTAATTTTTTTAATATTTAACCCTCAACCACGGCGGAGTTTCTCTGCCCAGTGGGGGTTCTGTCATTTGAAATTCAACCTCGCAACCAAAAAGGTGACTTTTCTCATTTGTGAATTTTCGCAATAATTTTTCCTGATTCTTAAAAATTTTTATATCGGGTAAAATGGACAGGAAGAGACTTTTGAACAAAAGCAGTGTGTGTTTCACGTAAACGCTAGTACTATTATATAGGCTGTATGCTATAAGTAGTGGGTGGGTAACATCGATCATGCTAATGTACACCATTTACACAGAATTCTGCTCAAAAAATCACCTTGAAGTGGCTACTTCAGATTTTTCCAGAAAACATTCAGAGAAGAGTTCAATCTCGGTTTCCAGCGCCCCCAAAAGGAATCAATGTTGCACATGCATGGCATACAATACTCCTGAAGTTGATAAAGATGACTTAAAGAAAATGTATAACAACTCGCATCTTTTAGGAAAAGAGAGATCTCGTAATGAAAAGAAACGTTAATTTTGATCTCCAGTAAGTTTTGTTGTCTTCAAGCAATCCTGGCAACAAGGCCCATTTTATAGACAACGATTTAAATCATTTAAATTCACAGTCTACTATAATTCATTTTAAGCAAAGGAATTGCTTTATGTGCTTGGAAGTAGAAGGCAGAAGAGTAAGCTGTGAGATAGCAAGCTGCCAGTTCAAGTATTTTAAATCTCTTCTTGCATGAGTTAATCGTATTTCGTGTTTCAGAAATTGTTGTCGGGGACAGAACCTGAAGAAATTTGTTGCTGGAATCGTATTTGACCGCTGTTCTGAAATTTTTCAACCTTGAAACCATAGATTAAAATTTATTATTGTCGGGCATAGTAAAATGCCATTACTACATAACAGAAAGGAGCAGGAAAATTGACTGGCAGATTATTGGAAAATAACGACAAACCCTATGATCCTCATGACGTGATAACTCATGAGAATTTCATTGATTGGAAACTCATCTTGGATGTCAGCAGTAGCGGACTTATGACTTCTTTCAGTGGGAAGGCACAAAATTTAAATAAAAGGAAAAATATAAATATAAAATTATATTCATTTGTTACTTTCAAAATTTCAATACTGTTCAATGTCAAATTAAATAATCTGCGGGAGGTGGGGGGGGGGGCGTTATGGAATGCCCCATAGACGCCCCGGTCTTTGCAGCCGCCAATTTTTTATAACTTCATTTGCAATATCGATTCGCGACATTTTTAACGGAAAGATGCAAAATGTACGGAAAAGGGAAAATATATATTTATTGTATTTACTTATTCATTAGACTTTTAATATGACAAGGATCTTGCCCTTGGGCACTTTAGGGTAAGCCGCACATGCACGACATACTGTCGTCTTGTCCGGTAAATATTTGTTTATTTAAGTGAATAGCTCGGGGGGGGGGTAGATCAAATATATTACACCGAAAGGTTGTCTTCAAATTTTTGATGATATCAAAATGATACATTATGTATGTGTACTATGTCTGTAACCCTAAATTGAGCTGACGGTTTTGTCTCTCAATGCGGTTTTTAGACCGAACAACCTAGGCAATCAAGAGTCAGTGCGGCTTAGAACATAAAGCATCTCTGGGTGGTTTATTTTTTGTTATAACCATAAAAATTCATAAAAATCGCGTAGTATTACAAAACTAATGAATAAATAAATGAGAAACTAATTCATATGAAAATAATTAATTCCAAACCCATAATAGATATCTTTTTAAATGTAACTAAGCAGCTAGAATGTGATTGTCTAGGTTGTGCGGCCTAAAGTCCGCTCTGTAGATGGAGTTAATGGATCAATTTAGCGTTATACAATTGGGAGTATTCCAAATGAAATTTTTCACTCTATCGGATTTCCCAATATTCAGTGACGTAACTACACTCGCGTTAAACAAAATTTTTCTGAGTTGCTACTTTGTTTTGGGAGGGCTGCAACCTCCCCGTGCCAGCCGCCACTGAGCGCCACATGATCATTAGGAAAGCAGATGAAGAACGAAAGCCAATAGCCTAGCAGAAAATGAGCCGGCTAAATTTTACAAAACAAAAGCCATTAATAATTCAATTTACGAAAAGTTTTAATAAGAAGTTTAGAGGTCTAAACAGAAATTTTTCCTAGTGCCAAATTTAGGGTCAATGTAAGAAATATATATTTTATTTTTTCCACTAAATTAACAAATTTTCGAAATTTTTTGAAAGAATCTTAAAGTTCACTTTATTTGTAAGCAATTCAGCATAATTATCATATCATCAGAATTCGTCTATGTTTGTAAGTTAAAAAGCATAGAAAATAACCGAAAATATGGAACCGCTCTACTACAAAACGACCATTTTCAAATTACCTAGTTGTTGTATTGGGGGACGATATATTTTAGAATTGTTTAAGCAATATTAAATGTAGTTTACAAAACAAATAAATACCGTCATATGGATATGGAATAACCCTCACAAAATTTTTTGGAGAGCGGGTGAGCAATTTTTTCCGTACAGTGGCATCGCGGGAGATTACTTTATGAAAACTTAAAATTTGTAGGGCTGCAATTCGAAAACTGGAAAAAATTAGTTTTAAATGGAAATCTTTATCCCACGTGATTAAGGGTTAAATATTAAAATATAAAGTTAAATTACGTGCATGCCTCTATGGGATCTGTGTAAAGCAAGCACTCCCACTTTTTCAAACTAAAAAATATTAGTCGTTCATTATGTGAACCTTTAGAAAATGTTGTGAACACATTGCTTTAAAGTTATAAGCGTTTTAATAGTGGGGGTAGTAGCTTTATATAAACTCACCACTCCTACCTTTGTAAATTGGTAATCCGTATGCTACATCCCAGACAACACTCAATAACTAGTGAATATCTAGTAGATATCCACTAGTTATTGGACGTCCACTGGATATTCACTGGATATCCCTGGATATCCACTGGATTTCAGTGTTGTCTGGGATACATAAGTATTTATAAGTACATGAGAATTATGTGTAAAGTATGTGAACTTTAAAAATAAGTTTTTAACATATTCAAGAGGACAGGACTACGTGTTGCGAAATACTTTAAATTTATTTTAAAAAATTTACTTTACGATAACATGCAGTCAGTCAGTATGGAATGCTTAGGGTGAAAGGTCCTCAATATTAAAAAGGATAAAGGATTATTTCATTTTTTGTCTGGTACATTTTGTACAATTTGGATATACAAGGTGACCACTAAACTTTAAGACTGGGTATTCCCAAAGACTTACATCATCCGAGACACCGTTAAATCTGCATTGTCGTAAAGATAATATACGTACATATGTGACAAAAAATGGTAAGAATATCCTTGCAGTATATCAGTATATCTTCCAAAAACTATATGATATCAAAAGAAAACATTTCATTAACAATTTATATGGCACATTGGGTGAAGTCAATAACAATTAGCAAAATATTTTCTTTAAAAGTCAAAACTTGTAAAAAATTATAAACAAATTTGGTTTTCTGGCCTCTACCGTTTTTCCTTCAACTTTTCCTCCGTGTTTTCGTTCAAATTTAAAACAAGATATGTTAAAAAAAATTGAGTTTCAAAAGTATCTCGTTTAATTTATAAACCGTGATCATGTTTGATGATTTCAAGTTTTTGTATTTGGTAGCTTTTTGTATGGTATATATTTTGATTACACTTTTTCGAGTCGAATTTATTTAAATATTTTAAGAACAAAAACTAGTATAAATACTTTTCCTGAAGCAAAGATGTTTTTATATTAATTAAACTGTGCGGCTATCTTTTTAACCGTACTGCGTTTTTCTTGACTAACTTTGTAAAATTACATACGAGTATCATCAAAGTTCATGTTTCAGTTAATTAACTTACAGTTTAGTTGAGCTTTAATTAATTAATATTTTTTGTATTCCTATTTTATTCTATATGTGTTATATCTAAGTATTTTAATTACTTTCGGTAGGTAGTTTAAATAGAAGTCTGTTATTCAAATACGAAATTATTGTACCTTATATTAAATTATAAATTATATAAATATCAACGCACAATGAAAAGAAAATTTAATCTCGTAAAAAAATTCCCCACGTAACAAAAATTCTTATTCACTTTGAAAGCTTGCCTTTATTTCATTACTTAAGGGAAATTTAACGTAATCTTCGTAAGTAATTTAATTAAAATAATTAACTATGTTTATCAACAATTTATCAAAGTCTTGACTAAGTCAACATTTATTCGCGAAACAAAAATGGTCATCTGAAGTGAATAAATCAGTATTTACTTATCTTTAGGCTTGATGTCATTTCTTAATTGCTTATTAGATTAATAATTAGAAATTTACAGCATAGTGCATGCTGATTCCAGATAACGCAATTTTAAATGTTTAATAAATTATAGGATTGATCCAGTTATTGGATATTACATATTCAAATATAATTCAAGTGGAAAATATCATCGCAAAAATAGGTACCGACTGCTAAACCTATTTGAAATATTCTTTTCACATTTTTCGGGTTAGTGTCGATAAGGTATCAAGATTGTAATGCATTTTATAACTTTTAAGCTTTTAAGTTAAAATGCTGCAAGAATTTTGAATTAAAATCTATTTAAATTTTATTAATACCTATTCCATTATTTTATATCTGGTTATAAAAACTACTATGAAAAATTCCATGTCTAAACTCTTAATTTCTGAAATCTATATATTTCAGGTTCTGGTATAAAACATTTCTCCGATTTTAAAGATTTCTCCCCTAAGATACCATGATACGCACTTAAAGAAACACTATACATCATATAATAATATTTGTTTAACCCTTAAATAATATCGTATGTACTGTAGATTTTTATATTTTGCTGTAAGAAATAACCCGACATTGGGTGTGAAATTTGTTGGGGATTTTATAAATAACAAAGCAAATTAAAATTTATGTTGTCGTTAAGACAATAATTTATTTCATTTAGTTAGCGTTTATTTATGAACAAACATCCTTAGCATAGGAAAAAGTGAACCATAAAATTGTTATGAAAATGTACCCGCGACTCCTGCAATTTAAAATTTAATAAACGTTTCATGCAATTTTTTTGCTTCTGTGGTTTTATCTACATCAATGATAATGTGTGTGTATATATATGGTGTTATATTAAACGAAAGGATTCTATTTACATACATAATTTTGTGGTATAAAATATAATAATATTTACATATTTATTGTTTGCACGGGTATGTTACCAAATATTACCATACAATTATATTTTACATTCGGGATTTACAGAAAGTCTAAATTAGATTATTTTTAAAACCACGTAAGCAGAAATGATAATATTTTATAAAAACATTTTTAATGACTAAAATCATGGCTTTAATAAACCGATATACAATTAAAATTAAAATTTTCATTAAAAATAATTTAATATTTACAAGTTGTAAACCTTTTGCACACTACTAAAAAGCTTCCTTCTAAGAAAAGCACAACTTCGAAAATCTTCGAAAAGTTTTGTTATTTTAATTTTAAAACCTTCATCACGTTAAAATTAAGAACGCATTACAAATTTTGTGAAGATAATCGGGATTTAATTATTTATTGGATGATGATTGAAACTAAAACTGAAATAAAATCCAATATAATAGTAATTTTAAGTTATTATTATCGATTCAGGTTAAAATTTAGCCGTAACGTGGCGCAACACCACGGTCCACAATTTTGAATGGTTAACCGACGTTTTTGTTCGTGCAGAATTAATCGGCATCGTGAACCATAGCGTAAAGGTGGCTTTGCGGAGTACATTGCGAGCGCAGCTCGCTTCACCTCTTTCATATGCTGAACGTGTAACTATTTATCTTTGAAATTGAAAATTAAGTTTTTAGTGTTCGTAAGTTTACATCGCCATATAGTTCTGATTCAATTCATATTATGATTTTAATAAACCGTTTTCCCTCACCACGAGCTACTGAATGAGTGGTTAAACTTTTCACTTCTAGTAGTAAATAATTTAAAAATAGGATTTGGAAACTCTAACGCCTTAGTACAGATCGTGAAAAACAAACGTACCATTCCTTAATCGCGAAATTGCAATTAATTGAAGGTTTAATCTGAGGGATAGCGTCTGATTCCCGACAATCTGCAACCACTTCGACTTGAAATGCGACAATATTTTATTATCAACCTTGAATTGCTTGATAGTAGCATCAACCTTAGCTGGTGCTTTTCGCATATGAAGGACATCGGTTGGTTTCCATTTCCTGATATATAAAGCTAAACAAGTTGGTTTAATTTTGATCAAAAGCATTGGGTGACATTCCGATGACTTACTGTTATAACCCGTAGTTTCTTCAGTTTTTCGATTTGGCGAATTTCGAGTTGGAGCTGGTGGGTAGAGTATGCGGGCGGGTCCTAACTACGACCCTACGGTTACAGTAATTGGATGTGTATGCACGTGAACCGCGGGGTTACGACATATTATATAGTGCTGTGCATAAACTAGGATCAAGAAGGTTATTCAAATAGGTACATTTATCAGGTTGAATGAGACTTAACGATACTTGTCTAACTTTTTTGTTAAATCGCTTGAAGGAGTTTACATAGGTTCCGTTTTTGTTTCCCTGTTTTACTCAAAGAGTAATTTATTGTTTAATTATATATTTTTTAACCTATTGAAGCCTATATTTTAACGGGTAGGTGTAAATTGCCCTAATGCTCCAGGCAGATGGCAAAAAAACATTAAACTCACCTTCGAGCAAATAGGTAAATGTTTAAGCTTACCTTCCTGTAAACTGGCATCTAAATTACTCAAAGTAATTATATGGATAAGAGGAGTTTACATGTAGGATTATATAAGAAAATTAGAGTTATTGTTTCTTCCAGCAAAAAGCTATGTTAACCCAATTAGTAGTAGGTATAATGTATATTATACATAATTTAAACAATTATAAAATTTAATCGAGGTCGTCCACGAATTTTGTAAAGCTATAGGAATTTCATAGTAAAATAAAGTTTATTTTTTAGCCTTCGGGGGTTAGGTCTGTGTGATGATTTGTGGCATTGTGGGGGGGGGGCAGGATTAAAATAAGAAATTTTAGTGATCATAACTCGAAAAAATAAATGAAAAGCTAATAAATAAAAAGTTTAGGATGTTATACCTCAATTTCACATATTTAGCTACTATGTAGATATCAGCATCTATGATATTTTTTAATTTATATATTTGTAAGAATTTTTGAAAGATAGGATTAAATTGGAGATGGGACTCGCGCCAGGGCGACCCAAGGAGATAGACGTGGGTC
The DNA here is from genome assembly GCA_932274525.1 of Podabrus alpinus. NCBI lineage: Eukaryota > Metazoa > Arthropoda > Insecta > Coleoptera > Cantharidae > Podabrus > Podabrus alpinus. The sequence continues at coordinate 55,592,647 of OW026457.1, read as the reverse complement.
TCGAAAAGAGTCGTAATTTATAGAATTGTTTTATAATTTTAAAAATTTAGCATTTAAAAAAAGTCCGTTTGATTGAAATTTGTAGATGAATATTTGATAGAAGAAGAAATGTATGTGATTAAAAATTAATTGATGAACGAATAATAATGGAAGATATTTTGAATGGAATTGAAAATTAAAATTAGCTGCGTTTCACAGCAATATATTATTATTAAAAAAATTATAAAATTAAATTAAAGTTATTCATTATAATTACGTCGCGAGTGGAAAGGGGGTTTCCAAAATAGGATTTTCGTAGTGAAATTTAAAAAATAATGTAAAAATTAAAAATGTGGAAGGTTCTTAAAAAAACTTAAAACAAAACATTTAAGTTTACATGCTAATTTTTTTTCTTGAAAGGGGAGGGGGGTTTGACCTGTGTAATTATTTGCGGCTTTGGAGAGAGGGGGAAGAGTTTACAAAATTAGAAATTTGCAAATCGTAAATTATAAAATTTTATTAAAAAAATTGTAAAATATGTAATTGTTTAATAAAAAAACCTCTTTTAATCGATGGGTACTGAAAAAAGAGACTGCTTTTACAAATTCCAAACGCGATATTTCCTTTACATTGCAGTTTTTCAGCAGCTTTGCAATAAATATTTGCTTCTTCTTGTTGCTATTTTGTGTATAAATTTTATGTTGTGTAAGAGTATCTACAAATTTTTATACCTTGGGGTGAGAAGAATTAAAATTTAGTTTAAATATGGCACTAAAATGATTCACAACAATTAGTTGTTGAAATAAAATCCGCAGATGCATTAGCCCATACTCTTAGAGGAAATATCGTACATCTCTTTCGCCCATAATATTGTGTAAATCAATATTCCAAAATGTTGTTGAGATTTTAGTCGCTTTGAATTCCATTAAATCATAGATTTCCGAAACGTAGAAACTGGAATAGTTTTAATCCATCCAGTATATTTCTTTAAAAGAATAATTCATGTGACGTCGCTTGTTTGCGGTAATACACTGAAAACTAGCGGCACATAATGGCAAATAAAAAGTTTGTAGATAGTAAAAAATTGTATGAAGAATTCAGTATAATAATGAAACGCACCATCCACGTATATATCTTCTGCTGATGCCAAAACCTTTAAGTTTTTCGCACTAGTGTGAAAAGCTTACCGTTCCCTAAATCAAATGTGCGCGAAAAGTAGGATTAGTACGGTAGCCTATTGGACAAACATTTTTAAAATAAAAGAGAAATAATGAAAACATCCTAATATTATGGAATATATTAAGTAAATTAGATATCATTGATTTCAAAAGAATACGGAGCTAGATAAAATTTTGTATGCAACTCGTGTGAAAATGCATATTCTCGCACTTGCATGAATAACTATTATATTACGCATTTTGCAAGAATACGCATTTTCTCACGAGTTACTTACAAAATTGTATCTACTACTGTAATTTTCTCGAAATCACTGATTTTTAATTTACTTGCTAATTTCCATAATAAGGAGTTTTAATTATTTCTCCTTTATTTTAAAAATGTTCGTCCAATATGCTTAAAATAACTGAAAATGCATAAAAAAAATTTTTTATTATATCTACCATGCAAAACCTACTTTTAGGCTAGTGGTACATAAATAAATATTATCACCAACTGATAGGTTTTTGATGAATAATTTGGACAAACCTTGCAATCATCTTTTGAAGCTACTTTTGGCTCGAAATTTTCTTAAATTTTTATTTTGTTAATTGAGGGGTTTGGAAGTAAAAGGGTTCAAGTGCACTTTTAATAGTTCTGAGAAACATGGCTTTAAAGTTAACTGGAAATTCAAAATTCCAGGAATAAGTTTAGAAAATACAATTTTACGGCCTAAGGGGACGTAAAATGCACTAAAATCATTTTACCTCTAAGTTAGGATACCCATTAGGTATGATATTCTGCACTTAGATCATTTCAGGTTCAAGTGCACTTGAACCCTTTTACTTCCAGACCCCTCAATTGACCTTTTATTCTATCAAGATTTAACAACAATAAAGTACTTAAAATTGCACACTTTATAATTTGTTTTTTTAGAAATATGAAACCTGAAAGAAATTTGGTTGTGTGCATCTAAAGTGTTTTCTAGATTATGAACAAAGTTTGTAGTGTGGTTATGTTGTTAATAGTTGTCAAATAAACTCTTAACAACTCTGAAGGTTTCTAATACAATGTAAACACAAAATCAGGAACGCTTGTGTTATTAGGAAACTCGAGCAATCTTAAGGAATTTCTTAAGCATTTCACCTAAGCATTAATATCTTGAAATCGAATGTCGACACGATAACCGTCAGTACGGCTCTGTCACATAGCGAGTTTTTGAGTGAGTTTTAGTAGTGATATAACCGATTTTTTTTGATTGGAATAGAGAATAGGTGTAAAGATAAAGTGTGTGAACACAAATTAGAAGTAATTCCCTGGTTTAAAACTTGGAAAAACAGGTAAATCCAAAAATTTGCTTTGTTGGAAATCCTGAAGGTTAGAAAGATAAAGTAAACTAAGTTTGGGTTGCATATCCGTAAGGGTGAATGAAATACAATAAATAAATAATTTTTCCTAGAGCAGAATAGGTTTATCATCTCCGAAGGGTGGAGCTGGATGGTAGATTTATAACGCGATAAATGATCACAACAGATTTACGAAGTTTCTGAATTAATATAGAATTCAAAAGATAAGAAAGCCATTGCAAGTTGGGCTGCATAAACTAAGGCGTTTGATTAACAAGGGTTATAACTTAAGAAAGAGTTTGGAAAGAGTTGAAAGAGCAAGTGTTAAGAACAATATAATAGTGAGGGATCTGCAAATTGACACGAACAACAGACGAGAACTGAGGCAAGGTTATGGATAAATTCATAAAGGAAAAACTAGATTTGCAGATTCAGATTGGTGATGCGTTGAAAATAGGACCAAAAACATGTAAAATTGAGCTGGAAAACTTCCAGGAAAAACAAAAAATTATGGAGAACAAACATAAACTCAAGAAATTTGAGACGAGGGTGTTTATTGATAACGAACTAACCAAAAGCGAACTTGCGATACAACAAAAAATCTGGGATAATATCAAAGAGATGAATATTAAAGGCAAGACGGTTAAAATTGGATACCTAAAAGCGATAATAGACGGGAAAGAATGGAAATGGGATAGAGTAGAGGAAAAATTAAAAGAAAATGCTGGAGGGAAGGGTAACAACGGTACAAAAAACTAAAGAAAGAACCCACGAGTACGAATATGATGACGACACAAGCAAAGAAAATGGACATGAACATGGAAAGGAGAAAGTTGACAATGCAGGCAAGTGAAATGGACGAGAGTAAGAGAAAAATATGGAAAATCGCTACGTGGAATATTAGGAGCATAAATGGCAAAGAACAAGAGTTAGCAGATGAATTTGGGAGAGCAGATGTGGAGGTATTGGTCCTGACTGAAGTAAAAAGAAGAAAGGAAGCGGAGTTATGGAGATTGGGGAGGGACTGGTACTTTTTTGCAGCGGAGTGCCAATAATAAAAAGAGCAGCAGCAGGTGGGGGTTGTATAATAAGCAAGAAATATAAAAATAATATAAAGAGCTGGTCATTTATCTCAGAAAGAATATTAACCGTCACAATACAAATACAGTATGTAGTAACAATAATAGTGGTGTATGGACCAAACGAAGATGCACAAGTAATAGAAAAAGAAAAATTTTGGGAAGAGCTCCAGCTGACATTGGAAGATTCAAGTGGTGAGATTTACGTTGCGGGAGATTTCAACGGTCGTATAGAAAACAAAAACGATGGATTAAAAGGAATAATGGGAGCTTATGGTGAGAACGCTCTAAACAGCAATGGTGAAAGGCTGATTGATTTCTGTTTAATAAACAATCTTCGGATTACAAACACATGCTTTAAACATAAAGAGATACATAAATATACCCGAGAAGAACCGAGTAGAAACGAAAAGTCAATAATAGATTACATTTTAGTAGAAAATAGAAATTGGAAAAAGATACTACTAGATGTCAGAGTTTGTAGAGGTTACGAAATTGGAAGTGACCATTTTATGGTCGTAGGAAAGATAAGATATAACTCACAAGAGAGAAGTAAAAACGAAGAAGATAAGAAAGCAAACAGTAAAGAAATTATTAGAAGTTATAAACTTAAAGAAAAAACAAAAGGGTTAGCCTACCAATCGCTGTTAGAAGAAATGCTGTCAATGAATCAAGAAGAATGTAAGGAAGACCTCGAAAAACAGTGGAAATGGTTTAAAGAATCTTTAATAATGGCAACAAGACAAATATGCGGAACTTCCAAAGTTATAAAAAATAGAAAACAAACATCGTGGTGGAGTAAAGAAATAAAGGAAGAAATCAAAAAGAAGAAAAAGAAATGGCAACGATATATAGCCATGAGAACTGAAGAAAATTATAAGGAACTAGCTGGCACGGGCGGCATCCGCCGCCCTTAGCCATCTAGACCCAGAATAGATCCGAGTAGGCCATAGTTGTTCGGCCTTCGGCCTCACAGGGGGAGGACCATAATAGATCCGTGAAGGCCATAGTTGTTCGGCCTTCGGCCTCACAGACCGGACCATAATAGATCCGTGAAGGCCAAAGTTGTTCGGCCTTCGGCCTCACAGGGCGGACAATAATAGATCCGTGAAGGCCATAGTTGTTCGGCCTTCGGCCTCACAGACCGGACCATAATAGATCCGTGAAGGCCATAGTTGTTCGGCCTTCGGCCTCACAGACCGGACCATAATAGATCCGTGAAGGCAATAGTTGTTCGGCCTTCGGCCTCACAGACCGGACCATAATAGATCCGTGAAGGCCATAGTTGTTCGGCCTTCGGCCTCACAGACCGGACCATAATAGATCCGTGAAGGCCATAGTTGTTCGGCCTTCGGCCTCACAGACCGGACCATAATAGATCCGTGAAGGTCAAAGTTGTTCGGCCTTCGGCCTCACAGACCGGACCATAATAGATCCGTGAAGGCCATAGTTGTTCGGCCTTCGGCCTCACAGACCGGACCATAATAGATCCGTGAAGGCCATAGTTGTTCGGCCTTCGGCCTCACAGACCGGACCATAATAGATCCGTGAAGGCCATAGTTGTTCGGCCTTCGGCCTCACAGACCGGACCATAATAGATCCGTGAAGGTCAAAGTTGTTCGGCCTTCGGCCTCACAGACCGGATCATAATAGATCAGTGAAGGCCATAGTTGTTCGGCCTTCGGCCTCACAGACCGGACCATAATAGATCCGTGAAGGCCATAGTTGTTCGGCCTTTATCTGTCATCTGTCATCCGTCATCGGTCATCGGTCATCTGTCAGCTGTCATCCGTCATCCGTCATCCGTCATCTGTCATCTGTCATCTGTCATCCGTCATCTGTCATCCGTCATCCGTCATCCGTCATCTGTCATCTGTCATACATACATACATACATACATAATCTTCACGTAAAGTTACATCTTCATGTAAAGTTAAATCTTCCGCAAAGAGGTGGATCTTCCACGTTCTGCGACCTATATAAAGTGCTCCGGTCTTATTCGCGGCATTCAGATTAATTTGTTAGTGGTTTTTTGTTAGTGGTTTGCATTTTTCGAATTAAAGCCGCCATCCCCGCCATCTGTTGACAGTATTTTCAGATTAATTTGTTAGTGGTTTTTTGTTAGTATTTTTTTGTTAGTGGTTTGCATTTTTCGAATTTGATTTTCGAAAAAAGCGAATAACTTTTTTCCCCGCCACTGACTGTACGTCAGATTAATTATTTGACAAATTAAATTTTTTGTCAAACTTGTGATTTGATTTTCGAAAAAAGCGAATAACTTTTTTCCCCGAGCGAATTTCTTCTCCATTTTATAAAAAAAAAACTGCGCCTGGAGCTACAAAATAACTGTGCAAAATTTGGAGATCGGTCCACGGGTCTAGGAACGTATAGCGAACAAACACGCAAACACGCAGATCTTCTCTTTTATATATTTAGATATAAGGAACAAAGGATAAAGACTAAACAAATGATTATCCACGCTAAAAGAATATCGTGGGAAGAGTTTGGAAATGTAATGGAACAATACAAGAATCAAAATCAAAAGTTGTTCTACAAGATATTGAAAAATACCAGAAAAGCCAAACAAATACCATTGGTACAAGTTAAAGACAAGAACGGAAAAATAATAAGTGACAAGAACGAAATAATAAAGAGATGGAAAGAATATTTTGAAGACCTTCTGGAATCTGAACAAGTATTGACAAGTTATAATAACGAAGAAATAAGGAAAGAAAGTAACATAGAAGAAATTTCAATGGTAGAAACGAAAAATGCATTGAGAAAATTAAAATTGGGAAAAGCGGCGGGAAACGACGAAATCAAGCCGGAAATGTTGAAATATATGGGAGAAAAAGGAGTTATAATTCTGAACAACATTTTTAACTTGGCGTGGAAACAGGGGAGAATTCCAAAGGACTGGGAGATGGCAGTGATACTACCAATATTTAAGAAGGGTGACAATCGAATATGCTCAAACTATAGAGGTATTTCTCTGCTAAGCACAGTAGTCAAATTATATGAAAGCATTCTGGATCAAAGACTTAGAGAATAATTGAACCAACATTGGAAAAATCACAAAGTGGTTTTAGAAGAGGCTACAGTGTACAGGACCACATATTTACCATCAGACAAATTGCAGAGAAACAAGCAAAATACGATAGAACAACGTACATGTGTTTTATTGATCTAGATTCTAGAAAAAGCATTTGACAGAGCACCTAGAAATATTATCTGGAACATTCTAAAAGAAAGAAGAGTCAATGGGAAACTGTTACAAGCTATTCAAAGTATATACAGAAAGACGAGAAACATCGTAAGAACAGGAAATCTCAACTCCGAAGAATTTATAACAGTAGAAGGACTGCGACAGGGTGGAACGTTAAGCCCAGCTTTGTTTATAACACTAATGGACCAAATAAGTAAAGACACGAAAGAGAAAACAAAACAATTAATGATAGGACATAGAAATATGAAACAGATAGGAATAACAGAATGTGCGTTCGCAGATGACTTGGTTTTATTTGCAAGAAATGAAAAGGAACTGCAACATAATGTAAATATATGGACAGCAGCGCTGGAAGAAAAGAAAATGAAAGTAAATATAGCAAAGACGAAGGTTATGGTGATGGCTAAAGAAGACATAACAGTAAATATTTCGATCAGGAACACCAAGTTGGAGCAGGTAAATAAATTTAAATATCTGGGAGTAGCAATAGATAGAAGTGGAAGTCACAAAATAGAAATTAATAACAGACTGTGTTCAGCTGCAAATATATACAACGCGCTAAACAAGATTATAATAAACAAAAAAGAAATAAGTAAAAGAACGAAGTTGACAGTGTTCAAGACAATTTATATGCCGATCCTGACATTTGGATGCGAAACCTGGACAGTAAACAACAGAGAGCTAAGTAAAATACAGGCAGCAGAGATGAAATACTTAAGAAGGGTTGAAGGAGTTACAAGAAGAGATAGAATTAGAAACACAGAGATAAGGGAAAGACTACAAGTGAACTCCGCACAGGATAGAATAGAAAGCCAACAACTTAGATGGTTTGGACACCTTAATAGACTGAAGGAGGATATGCCAGTATAAATGGTGTGGATGGCCAAAACGACGGGTAGAAGAAGAAGAGGTAGACCGGCACAAACTTGGAACGATAACATCCAAAAGCTGTTGGAAGAAACAGGATCTACATGGAGACAAGCAGAAAGAGAAGCATTAAACAAGAAGTTATGGCGAAGATTTGTAAATGCGGGAATATAAGAAGAATGAAAACCTCAACACCCTAGGGTAAATGAGGATACGACTATATATTAATATCTTGGAGAGGAAAATATAATAATGTAAATACCCTTTAAGCATTTCTTTTGGCACAACTTAAATCTGTTTTTTCAAAATTTCTAGTTGAAGTAAGATTATTTGCTAAGATAGATTGTCCAAGCACGTTTTCATAATTTGTTTTGGTCTTCTTAACTGTTGTTCCATTGCTTCAATTTTTATTCGAATCTTGTATATGCAAAATATTGGCTTCAAATGAAGTCATTCGTAAATCAACATATGTTCCGAATACTTTAATAAACGCCTAATAGAGACTCATATAGACAGATAACAGGTCGTAATCTAATTTTAATTTATAGGCCCGCCTTTATACAATAGAATGAAAATAAGAAGAAAGTCGACAATTGAAAATTTTCATTAGTGTTGCCTAGAAAAATAAAAGGAATACCTGTAACGCTTTTTAATTTTTATTTATTTATATGGATGGCTCCCCAAAAAAACACTCATTATAATCATCATCTGCAGGTTTTAGGCCGGTGGTCCGTTACGTCACTCAAATTGGTCGTCCCATCTCTTTTTGGGGCGGCCCAAAAAATACTCTCCGAAAGGAAATCCTGTGTTCTACCGTTTGGTTATTTAATTAATGGGTTATAAAGATAAAATTAATAAGTTTCCTCACTATTACCAATGTCTAAAGCCGACCCTGTCTAACAGACGAATTCGATAGTATGGTCGTCTTCTCAGTCTCTATGTTTTCATATAGTATTCAAAATCAGTTTTTGTGATCGTTCCTCTGAAATTATGGTTTGTAGTTAGGGAACAATACCAAAAATGATGCTGTTCTCTTTTTCCACTCCAAGTTGTCGACCTTTCTTCTTCTTCTTCTTAAATGTGCAATGCTTTCATTGGTTATTGAAAAACCTGCTGTTCTATGTATGTCTGTTTTATGCATTAAAAGTGTTATCACACAGAAGTGGCTTGGTGTGATTGCTGGTTAAGTTACAGCCAGGAGATTGTGGATTCGAATCTTAGCGCGGCTGTCCGGTGAACATCAAACCCTATGGATAAGTTAAGTTAAAAATAAAGAAAACGAAAAGGATTACTCAATCCCAAAAAATGGACCATGAAGACTTTGCACAGAAGCAGCGTAGCCATATTTCAAATTGTATGGAAAAGCTTGATCAATTGATTAATATAGGGGACCGACTGCTTAATGAGGCGTGGGATCCAAACCACCGGAAGGGTAATACACTTTATTTTGAGAAAGTTTCACTAGACACATCACACTTCAGTGGTTTGTCATTGCCTGATGAGAGGAGAGAGTAAGAATAAACTTCGTACTTCACTTCATTTAAGTCAGAATGTTACACCGAGTTACTCGGTGGCTATAGAATTGAACAAATCAACATCAGCCAAGTGGAATTGATCCATCCAGTCTCTGCATTCTATTATTAGGTTAACTAGTAAGAATAATTAGAAATTTATAACGAATATCATCGTATAGAGCTTCAGCAATATTTTTGTTAAATAAAAAAATCAGCCGGTATTACTGATTAGTTAAATTAACATAAAAGTTGGTTGTTTTTAATTCTGGGATCGCCACAGTTTAATTGGTGGCAGTTTCTCTTTGGGGTATGCGTCTATTATTGGAATTTACACTACATTGTATGATATTTATACAATAGGTCTGCATTATCTTAATTTTAGCATCCAGAAATTTGTTTTTACTTGTGTTGTAAACATCAAACAGCCTACATCGATCGAATAGTAATTCCAGCAACGGTTTGAAATAATAAATTATTTAAAATTAAAATTGTATTTGCGTGATTATTATAATACGTTATTGTATTATATAAATTCAGAGCGTGGAAGAGAAGCTTCGGATATTTGTTATTAAATTGAGCTGCGATAAAATGCAGAAAGGTTAAAAATATTAAAATTTGTTATGCCAGTTTTGAATTTTACATTTAATTATATACACACAAAATGGTTATTTAATTTTATTATTATGTTTATGTTGAATATGATGGATGTACCCTGCTACAGATTAGTTTTTCAAAATGATAAATTCATAAATTATTCATACCATTTAGTCGTAGTCTGACACGTAAAATCTGATATTGATTTTAATACGGAATTTATTAAAAACAGCAATATTTTAAGAATATCCTCTTTATTTTATTTTTACAAAAATTTATGAACTGAAAAATTTAAAAATGCACAATTATTTATAAAAATTCCATATTAATAAATAGTTTGAATACGGCTGTACATACTTTTTGTTTTCATTTTGGAATGTGTCATACCCTTTTCACTTCGATATTACTTTCCAATTTATACTGTCATTCTTAAAATTTATTAAAAAATATTTTGTTTTTCTACAAAATATTATATAATTTGAAAATGTAGGGTTATTATTATTGCACAACAACTTTACATAATTTTATACGTTAAAATGTCTTTAAATTTTACGTTCAGGTTTTTCCGGTTATTTTCTTCGTTTTTATTAGATTTTATAATGTAATTGTGTATATTTTTAAAAACTTAATGCGGGTCTGCAGCTATACGTATTTCTTTCTTTTCTTCGTATAATTTATAAGAAACACAATTAATTTGATGTCTTCCCGTTGACTTCTCCAAAGCCACAAGATCGATCTTGTAGTACATCACAGCAGTAGAGTTTGTGCGGCTATGTGGCACTTTAGCCCTTATGTAACCTGTATGTTACACCACTGGGTCTTTATTATATTATGTATTATTCGAATCATTTTTGGGCATTCCATAAATATTGTTCAGTGTTGAAATTTAACTGAAATTTAAATATTATTATAATTAAAATGAATTGATTGCATTATTATTGCAGAAAACAGAATTCACTATGCTCACTACATAGCTACCACTTGCGGAACTTTGAGACCACAGCTTTAATAATTCTGTTTAGGTTGAAATCCTCTTTCAAAAGTTAACTTACTCTAATATTACTTTTTATTGCACTATTAAGAATAACGATCAGAACCATATGTTGCTCCTGGACACGTTTTTGTATTTTCAATATTTGGTCTGTTATAGTATTATTGAATTATTATTTCGGATACAAGTAATATCATCAAAACCGTAGTTGCTTATTGTAATATCCTGTTTAAGCATAATTATTCCAGTTTGCGTATATAGCAAATACTATATACTATATTAGCATCCGGTCAAATATTGTGGAACATGCAGATAAACAGCCATGCAGTAAAAAGTTTAACGTAGGGACCAGTTCACCCGGCAGGGGCTGCCGTAAAAGTCATTTGTCCACAAGAAAATATATTTTATAGAGCAGCCAATAATAATATTAATAGCTTAAGGAACAAAAACTTAAAACTGTTATTGGCTGCTTAATGTCATAATTCTCTTGGTCGATAAAATATGTGAATTTTGTTTTTGAAAACAAGAAGCTTAATATTAAAAATAAAACAGATAAGTGGAGTAAAAATTTACAGCGCATCAAAATTATTAAGTATAAAATATATAAAATACCAAATTTATACCGTAATATTTGAAGAAAATGAAGGGTATTATTTATTTATAATAAAATAGAATAAAAAATAAATAGAAATAATTTTGAACCGATCATTTATGCCGTACCAAATACTGCACTTTGATTGGTTAATTATACAAAACGTGTAAACGTTTTGATTGGCTACACATATCTCGTATTATGTATACAGCGTTAAATGCAGATAAATAATTACATAGTACCTACATACTATTCGTCGTTGTAATTATTGTTTATGTTTGATGCATGATAATGTCTATTCATTATCATCTTGGATACGAATTTTAGGTTTAAAGGTAGGTAATACTATAACTTTAAATAATTAACAGTGAAGCGTTTCGACTTGATTTAGCCCATAATCAAGCCATATTCTGTTCTTACAAGAAATTACATTTTAAATCTCCAATTATCATTTTGTAGCATATGTTTATGGCCTAACTAAAGTCGAAACGCGTCGCCATTAAGTATTTAAAATTTTATTACACGAAGGTGCATTGGAAAAGATACCTACCTCTAATATTATCTTAGTTTTTCAATACATTAAATGTGTAAGATACTAAACGTAACTTTTATAGCAAACTGGGTGTTGTGCAAGTATAACAGTAAAATTGTTTATTTAATTCTGAATTTTCAGTAGAATAAACGGAATATATCAGTACTACATTGGTATAATAAATGTGATTATTAATAACGTCAAGAGGAGTCCTTCATACAGCTTGTTGCGCTCCTGAAACTTTCTATTATTAAATAGCAAAACTCGACGTCTTGCCTAACGTTGATTGCATTAATAAGTAAATTCAATTTTTTACTTCTCAGTACTAAGTAAAACTGACACTGAAGAATTCCTTAAAAGGATACTCCGAAAAGATTTTTAATTATTAGAAATTTACATTGTTGCAACGGAAAATTCGACTTGAATTTTTATAAAGTTTTAAAATATTACGTTGCATTGCTGTAAAATAAAGAAATCTTGTTTCGTTCTATATAATAACGAGACTGAAAAACTTTTATTGAATTTAGTTCGAACTATAGGATTTCTTTTAATGCTGTTAGTATTTTAATACATCATGGTATATTCAAATTTACCATTTTAAGTTTGCTTTTAATAAAAACTATATTATCTGGTCTTACTGAAATATTTTTATATTAAATAGACGGTGATTTTAATATAGAAAATTGGTTCATATAAAAATTGCAATTGATTTAGAAACTGGTTGCTTAAACACGCAGGCAAGGTTCCGTTTACGTAAGAGTACTTTTAAGTAGCCTAAGAAAAAAAGGCATTAAAAGATGCAGCTACTTTATTGCTCAGCTGTACGGTATTTATAATACACTAATAGAAAATTTATTTTCTTGTTTCTCGGTTATAAATAATACTAAACGGTATGAAAATACATAGAGGAAGGTTTTCGTAGTGTATTCATCGCTTAATATAATTTTAATTGCCTACTTACATAGTAATAGGAAATGTAAAATGCTAAACAATGATTTTGTATTTAACAAAAGCTTCACAATTTCTTTATGAAACTGGAGATATTGCCGCTGAATTCTTTTTAATTTTCTTGCTCCTTATGCTGTATTCTCACAAGTTTTCTTATTTAGGACCATCATTCAATTATATTAGTGAATGGTCCAGCGGTTAGCGGATCATCCGCTGGCCCCATGTTATACTATTTTAAATACTCCTCTGGTATTTGAATTGTGAGATTTAGCATTGAATTATAGTAATTTTGGTAGAACCATATTTTGGCACAAGTGTAAATGCGATTTTCTTTATAAAACCAGATGTGACGCTCTGCTCTCCGCCACCCACTTCCTGGTAGACGCAAAACCACCACCGCAATTTTAGTTTAACCCATTTATTTCATAAACGGTTTATCAAAAGACAAAAATTCATCAGAACAAAAAATTTATAATTAAATTTTGAACAAAAAAGGTACTAAAGATTTTTTTGATACGACTTACGGTTTCCATTGAATCGTCATGAAAATTTTCGACAAATATCTCATGCACCGTTGCTCTTACGTGAGAAAAATTACTAAAATAGAAAATAAAAACGGACAAGTAGTTTTAATCATTTAATCGTCAAAATGTATTTTTTATGAATTTTTAAGAACCATTGTTTAATACGACAAAATTTTAACAAGTGGTAACTTAATGTTCTTATTAAATTGGCAATATTAACGCCGATTATAAATATTTCGTTAACGTTATACTATGGAAACTGATTTTTATCTTATATTATTTATTTAAAACAAAACATATTAGACCTATTCTCTCGTGATAAGCAAAACCTCTAAAATAATTTTTTATTAAAAATGACTTAGAATGTTTTTCTTGCAGTTGCTATATAAAGATTCATCTACTTATTAAGAAGGAACCCCGTAAAATACATCTTAATATGTGTAAATTTAGTTTTAATAATCGTATTTAAATACTAAAATATTTTAAATACTAATCACAAACACAAGAAATTGTCGATACTTAGCTGGAACATTGGAAATATTTTATGGGAATTTTGCTTATTATCAGGGCAGTATTGTTATTAAAACTACGTATTTTAGGTGAAAAAGATATTATTTAGACCTAATTAATATGAGAACAACTTCATATAGTACTGTACAATTTAAATTTTCTTTTATACATTTCGTCGAGATTAACATTGTTTTTTGCATTCACATTTAATTAAAATAAGCAATGATTCTTAAACTAAGAGAATAATGGTCTATATCGGCTTCCAAAATTGTGTATTCTTATACCATTGCTATCTACAACGCAATGGACCTGATAGAACTTGCCGGGCGATAAAACCCTGGCCCATATTTCATCCTCTTGGTAAGCTACTCGTTTCAAATGGCGCTGTAAAGCATGCAAAAACTTTTCTCAGCCACTGGTTCACTGTTTTACTATTCGTAGTTCGATCACACAAAGTTACGACATAAGATTGCAGTTCGTCCATTACATCATTGAAGAACGGTATGCTTATGTGAAAAGAGGATAAATATTTATTTTGTTGCCTTTATCACCAAAAGGACGAAAATTGATCCAAGAAGGACCATGGACCTATAAGTTAAACAATAAATTTGTAGAAAAATTAATAGTTTCTTGATGTGTTCAACGAATAATCCTGATCTAAGGTGTCAGCAATAACATGGGCGGCAATGAATTGATGATGCGATGGTGTTTACTTATGCCTATGGAAACCCACAACTGCTATACTTTTGAAATATTTCTAGCATAGCAGACACAAAGAATTTAGAACGTTAGTGTCAATAATTCTGACCGTAAATATGTGGTGTCCTTAAGTTACAGAGTTTAGAACAGCCTGTAATAGAGGTTAGAACAACGCAACTGAAAGTTCAAACAAGTTGTATCCATTAAGTATTGACTTCTTTCGTGCTCAATGCCGGTATGCGGAAAAAAGTTCACTTTTATTTCAGCCTCTTGTAAGAATTTCCTCAACTGCACCTTTCGCATATACTATTTTTAAGAATCATGTAATTGTGGAGATTGTTGGAAAATTTATTATATGAATATAAAAAATAGTAACACATTTTTCACCTAAAATACTTAGTTTTATTAACAATAGGCCTCAAAAATGTTTAATTTAAATATGACATGAAAGATAAAAACCTTCGCCATAGTAGGTACAAGTGCTTAAAAAATTATAAAAAATATGTTTTGACGAAAAACCAATAAGTAACACTACAGATATACTATAATTATCCGTTTTTCATTTTGTATTTCAATAATTTTTCACCTTAGAGCAACGGTACATGAGATATTTGTCGAAAATACGCGAGCTTTGTAATGCGTGAAACGGTAACTCGTATCAAAAAAAATCTGTAGAACCTTCTTTGTTGAAAATTTAATTCTTCTGATGTATTTTTATCGCCCGATGAGAATTTTATGAAATATATAGGATAAACTAAAGCCACCAAGGTGGTTTTGCCTTTTAGGGAGGAAGGATGAGGGCTCATCTAGTTTTGTAAAGGAGGGTCGCATCTATAATTGTGCCAAAATTTATGCTTCCATCACAAAGTGCTAGATTGTCCGGATGGTCCGAACTAAGAGTAGTACAATGGCGTCTTGACTGGGCAGAAACATCTAAAATTAAAACCAACATTCATGTACATATTGCCATGATATTTTTCAAAATAGATTTTTTATTTTAACAAATGGATCTTTACAAAAGCTTTAATGCGAGGAATTTTAGTTTTGTTGATGAAAAGTTAGTGACATGTAAGGTGTATTTTTGTAACTTATCTAAATGAATTTTTGGTTTTTGAGTAGTGATAATAGAAAGATGTTAGGGGAGTGTGTAAAAAAGTAAAAATTTGGAAGTTCAAAAAAGAGACGCTATGCATGTTCCCCATTAAATCATGGTTATAGTTTGAAAGCAGTTGATTAAAAAATTTTGGACATTGGAGATGATAGAAGAAAGAAACAACAGCGTTTTAAGTGGACTTGAACTGTACAAAAATACCCGCAATCTCAAAACATTTTAATATTAGTATAAATTTGAATAGAGATAAAAATTGTAACATTCAAGTATAAATTTGTGTAAAGGAAGGCTTTTTCAGCAACCACAATAGAAACTTATTTTCAAACATAATTCAATTTAAATTAATTGAAAAGAATTTAATTTAATTTCAATATTTTTATTTTATAAAGATAACATGGCAATATAATATGTACAATTTAGCTCAACAGGCCGTACAGGCCCAAGGCTTCTTCAAGGAAAACAAGGGCGTGCTATCCGGTATCGTGTCATTCGCTCTTACTCAAACACGCAGTGTTGATGTTCACCGGAGGGCCGTGCTAAGAAATTTCATTAAGTCCGCAATTCCTACTTTTAACCCACAATTTCGTGGGTAACTCCGTAACTCAACCAGCAATCACACATCCTATGTAAACAGTAAAAAATAAAATAATACATAATTTTATTAATATTTGTAAATACAAGAACTAATTTTAGTTTTACTGTTAATGTTAAAATTTTTGAATGTATTTGAGTAATATTGACACTTAATCACTCATCGATGTTACATCAGTTACACCACATATCCCTAGGAAGCTCTATATTTCAAACAAGATATCCAAATTGGATGCATGTATCAAATAGGTACCTAGTTTACAATAGCTCAATGAGAAATGATGTAGGTGTTAGTGGTGAATAGGGGGAAATATTTGCTAGTTGCTAAAGGTAATAAACGCAATAATCTTTGAACCAGTTAATCTTCAAAACTTATACGTGATACACTGAAATAAAAAAAATTTAGATTATAATTTGGATTTGCTAGCATAGCTAAAAATTTCATATTATTTATTATCCGTTTTATATTTTAGATATATAATTTTACATATTAATAATCTAATGTAGTTGTATGATGTCATCTATGTCAGTTATTCATCACTTCGATGTAATTAATCGAAAGTTCTCCAGACACTCAATTATGAATTTAATTAATAGTCGACTAATTTTAGAATATTAGTAATAAAATACGTCAAAAGCAACCCCCCCGAATATTTTTAACATTTAACTTTCCGTAGTCATGAGGACAATAAACTGGCAAAACTTTTTAAATATCAAATGAACAGTAAATTTTATAATTTTAATTGTTAATTAAATGCATAATGGTAGAATATAATTTTAAATGTTTTGTTGCAAAGTTCGATACTACTTTTCCTTATTTTAAAACAAAGTTTAAAGTAAAATTTAAAAAGTTTTCACAAAGCGATTCAATTAGTATATATTTTTCATACAAAATTTTCCTTAATATTGTTGTGAATGCAAGTTTTTATAAAAATATCTGTTTATAGATTTATACTTCATAACAAAATTATAATTAAAAATATCGACATACAAAATGTTACAACATTGTGTTGTGGTTGATTATCCTTGAACGGCTTAGGCCGCTTGGCGTTTACTAAACCGCTTCAATTGTATCTATTTATTTTTGGATATAAATAAATTGGACCCTTTTCGTATTTTCTATTTTTTTCAGTGTAAAACAAATTACAATTTCAAATGGTGAATTAATAAAATTTTAATTACTGAATTATAAACGATTTACAAAAATGTAAAACGACTTTCGCAAATTGAATTTGTTTTAGCGTTTTAGATACACTTAAGCGTTTAAGGACGTTCATTCAATCTGTTGAATTTTGTCGACCCTTTTAATTGTTTGCTGTTTAGTAGCTAATTCTAGTTAATTAAATAAGTGAGGAACGTATAGCACAATTCTACGCACAACGTTTAAATCTTATTTCTAAAACTGTTTATTTTAAACATAAATTAGAAGTCACACTACTAAATGTAATAAAATACTTACAACGATTCAGGTATTTATTTAAGTACTTAAAATATGATCTCCTGAATAATTAAACCCGACTTCTTATATTACTGATTGAAATATTAATTTTTAGTGTTTCCAAATTGTACGCAAAATAATTAAATAATCCATGTTCCATATAATTAAATTTTAAAGAAAAGTTTAAAGTTTTAAATTTCTCCAATTTCAAAAATTATTTCATGTTTAAATTAAATTATCAATTTGAACTAGACGATACAAACTCAACGTAATAAAGAATAAAAAGCTTTTATGCAAATTTGCAAACAAATTTCTTAAAATAATATATAGTATTAGGGAAGATGGTGGTCCAATTTAGTGAATGCTGCTGAGTAATGATAAACTCTTAATGGTAATGAGTATTAAAGGTTAAGAGGTTTAAGTTTCTCCAGTTTACATTTTCTGCAGTACGGGTGTATTTAAAGCTTTCCTTTACCTTAAACATTTCCGGTCTTAATGTATCAACATTACGCATTCTCTTCTCCGGTACCAAATACCAATGTTTGCAAATAAGGTGCGCACTGATGAATATTTATTGGGGCTAGTTAATTACCGTTCCACAAAAATATGACCTGCCATGAAGTTTGCTGTTAGACGTTCTAATATACTCACCAATTCGTAACTTATAAATATTAATAGTTACCGAAGAAGTTCGCAGTATTTATTTTTCTCCTGCAGGCTAATTTCTCTGACAGGACTAAAGCGAAGCGGATACTTAGTTTAGTTTACCAAAGTCTAGGACATTTGAGCACGGTCATAATAGCGCGGCGAAAATAGCACCGAGAAGAAATACCGCAAGGACAAAATACCGCAAGAATTTCTATCAATATTTGTTATTTACGTATGTGATATTTTTATCATACATGATGTAAAAAATATTTTATTATTAAAACAGGTTCAAAGGGTCCGGATTTTTAACACTGACCAAGAAATTGAAAATTCCCTATAGAAATGGCTTAATATTTTCGATCAAAAAAGTGTTTAGCTTTAATATAAATAGCGGTACAAGTTTAAACGGCAAAAACAACGAAATTTTAGTTAAAAACACCATGCGGTGGTCGGCATAGGCTTGTGGCCTAATTTTGGCGTGGTTTAGAGAACTACGGACACGCCCCCAACATGAAGTTTAGCAACATTTTGGGTAATTAACGGCCTTTTTGGGTATGTTTCGGTCCGAATGTGTCACTTTTGTCGTCGCGGAGGTGATCATAAAAAAAATCCGAAAAAAGTGTGAAAATGGGAAAGTTGCATTTCAAGCGGCCACTGGCCACCCCGGTCGATGGCACATCGTTCGCCCGTCGTTCCTTGAAATCGAGTGAAATATTTTCGCTCCGATTAGAATTTTTCTTTGAAATTCGGATAGGTGGGGGTGTGCTTAGTAGATATTAGTAATAAATATTATCAAAAAATGGAAAATAACCCGTGTATTGCCGAAAAAGTGAAAACATAAAATTTTTTTTTCTTCGATTTTTGGGGTGTGCATTCGATAGGGAGGGTTATCCATCGTCAAAACCTACTCTTCCGGGGCGCCGCTCCGCTCTGCACCCCTCCAGAGCGGTTTTGACTCTGGTTACTAGGCTAAACATACAAGAAGCGCCACCCGTCAAGAAAACCGGGATATATAAAACCGGGATGTGAGAGAACCTCGAAATAGCATTAAAAAGTATAGTCGCGGTATGGGGCAGTTATCTTTTACGTTTCACCCCCAAACAATCGCGTAAAAACAAAAAATAATCGATGTTACATGTAGGAGAGACGAGCTGCATCTGCCGGTCAGTAACCTTTACCTTTACCTTTACCTTTACCTGATATGTATTTGATGGAGCATCCCGGCATGGCCGGCCTTCTCCTTCATCTGAAAGAATACATTAATGACATTGGAAGTTGTAGAGACCGGTGGGTCTCTGGGAATTGGCGCTTGGCGGACTGACTGGTTAGAAACCTGGGCTGTGACTGTGAATATGAGATATGTGAAGAAAAAGAAATTTTTACGTTTGCCGATATAGTAGAGTCCCTAATTCGAAGAAAGAAATTATAATTTCTATTGATGACCTCGAAGTGAGTGGCTTCTACTTGGAACTAGTCAGAATTGGCGACTAGTGGGATTGTAGTGATACTATGGGGGGTGATTTATCGAAGCTTGTGGAAATTGATCGAAAAATTACACAAATCTAGTGAATAAATTCACTTTCGAAGAGAATTTGTGTAAGTTAAACCTGTGAACATACATTAGTCTGTGTGGGGGTGAGTTATGGTCAGGAGTTGTCCGTGGTCAGGAGTGATTTGGGACGGGGAATGAAGAAGTCGGCTGGGTTGTATTGACCTAGTTGATTTACTAGTGGGTTTTCTGAAAATTTGGATTTGTTGTAAAGATTGGTGGCATGTTTGCGGTTAAGAGTGTTAATAAGATCTAGTTTGGCTGTTAGTGACGTAATAGGGGGCGCTGAAAATAGCTCGGAGATTTTTGTTTTGAATGACTTGAAGTTTATTTATGGCCCTAGGGCGTGCGTATCCCCAGACAGGGGAGGCATAAATCATTGTCGGGCGGATTATGGCTTTGTATAGTCTTAGTTTGTTAGCGGGGGACATGGTACTTTTACTGTTCATGAGGACGAACAATCTATTGAAGAGGCATTTGGCTTTACCGGTTGCGGAGGAAATGTGAGCGTCCCATTTGAGACTTCGGTCCATGGTAACGCCAAGGTACTTGACCTTGGTTTTCCAGGGGATTTGCTCCTCAAACATCCAGACACTGGAGTTGTGAGGCTTGCAACGATTTCGAAACATGATCGCGGAACTTTTGCTCGAGTTAACCTCGATGCGCCAAGTTTCGTACCACCTCCCGAGATCGTTGATCGCCTCCTGGAGGCGGGTTGTGGCTATGTCCGGGTGGATTGAGGACGTGTATATTGCAGTGTCATCTGCATATAATGAAATTTTTGTTGCAGGATCTGAGGGGGTTTTAATGTCGC
The DNA here is from genome assembly GCA_932274525.1 of Podabrus alpinus. Classification (NCBI taxonomy): domain Eukaryota; kingdom Metazoa; phylum Arthropoda; class Insecta; order Coleoptera; family Cantharidae; genus Podabrus; species Podabrus alpinus. Next base: position 55,571,940 of record OW026457.1, on the reverse strand, counting down.
TCATAAAGATGTTAAACAGTGAAGCTGCAAGGATGTGGATCTAGTGTTCATGAGTTTGACTTGGAGTTTTCTGTCGTGAAGGTAGGAGGCAATAAGTCGGACTAGTGGAATTTGAATTTTAGATTGAAGCATTTTGAACAGGAGGCCTTCGTGCCAGACCTTATCGAAGGCTTTCGATACGTCGAGTAGCACTAGGCCGGTGAATTCTTTTTTGTTGAGTGCCTGCGTGACGTGCTCAACTAATCGGAGGGCTTGGTGGGTCGTGCTGTGTCCAGCACGGAAGCCGAATTGTTCGTTTTGAATAATACTGTTATCGAACATGGCTTCTTGGAGACGGGTGAGAATGACTTTTTCAACTACTTTTCCAATGGAAGGGAGCAGGCTGATTGGTCTATAGCTTTTCGGAAGTTTGAGATTTTGACCGGGTTTGGGGATTATCACTACGTCAGCGGTTTTCCAAATTTGTGGGTAGTAGTTGAGTCGAAAACATGCGTTAATTACGCCGGTGATGGCAACTTTGGCTTTTTGGGGAAGTTCTTTGAGGGCAGTATTGGTGATGCCATCGGGACCTGGGGCTTTCCTCTTTTTGAGGCGTTTAATGGCAATGGTGACCTCCGGAAGAGAGGCGGGGGTGATATGTGTGTCATCGGAGGTGTTTAGGGTGGTGGTGACATAATTTTCGACCGAATTGATATGGTCTTGGTCTAATCTTGTGGTGTTGGGGGAGCATTGAGCTTGGAGGCTGTCGGCGAAGATTTCAGCCTTTTCAAGATCGCTCCGGGCAATAGTGCCGTCAGGGCGGGAGAGAATTGGGATGGTGACTTTCTTTTTCCCCTGGAGGGCGGCGGCCATGCGCCATGCGGACATGTCTTTAAATGATAGGGAGTTAATGGTGTCTAACCATTCATTGTCATGAAATTCTTTGACTTTAACGTCTACTTGCTCTTTGAGCCGGTTGTATGACCTTTGGTCATCAGGGTTACGAGTTCGCCGGGCGAGTTTCCTCGCTCGGTTTTTGGCTCTGATAAGATCTTTGAGGGAGGGAGTGAGTTTGTCTCTGACGTCCGTGGTGTTGACTTGAAAAGAAGTTTCGTCAACGGATTTTTTGATGTTGTCTTGGAAATTGACAATGAATTGGTCTAGGTCAGTGGGGGACTCAAAGAATGGGATTGGTCCAAGGTTTTTTGACAGAGTGTCTTTGAAAGAGGTCCAGTCTGTTGTCGTTCTCGTGGGAGGGCCCTTTGGGGGTGACAGCGGTCCGAGTGTCAGAAGGACCGGGTAGTGATCTGAGTTTAGCTCTTCGCTGGTGGAGATGTCGTATTGGAGTTGTACGTCTTTGAAAATGGCTATGTCCAGAATGGACGGCGTACCTGCGTTAGAAAAGTGGGTAGGGGAGGTGGGAGCGATGATCGCGAAGTCCAGCTCGTTTGCTAGTGAAAGTAGGTCACGTCCTACATGGTTTGTGTGTTTGCACAACCAGTTGGAGTGTTTAGCATTGAAATCGCCGGCGATGATCTTCGCGTCGGGGCCTTCAAGGAGGGTTTCTAGGTCCTCTTTGAGGATGCGTTGCTGAGGGCGATTATAGACGGAAGAGATTTGCAACCAACCGTGATGTGCGGTGTGGATGCTCACCGTAGTGACTTCAAGGTACTCTAGGTCGGGGGTCGGTATTGCGACGTGTTCGATGGATGATTTTACGTAAATTGCGGTTCCGCCGCCGCGTCCGTCACGGTCGTTCCTATAAAGTGAATAGCAAGGGAGTTTTGCCAGTTGGCCAGCTCTGAAGTGGGTTTCGTTGACCAAGATTACGTCAAGGTCGTGATCGTGCGCGAACGCGAGAAGTTCATTTCGTTTGGCTGAAAGGCCGTTGGCGTTCCAAAAAGCCGTCTGCAAAGTGGTGGGTTGGAATCTGGGTTTAGACATTAACGGATGCGTTACTAATGGCATTGAAGTTCGTGATTGATTTGAAATGGTCAATGACTTTGTCGCTGACTCTTTCTCTCTGAAGGAGATCAAGAACTGCTCTCATTTGTCGGGAGGGGGCCTCCTCGTAGGAGGTGGAGGGCGTGGGGGTGGCATGTGTTGCTTCCCTGTGAGGGGCATGTTGGCTAGCGACTCCTAGATAGGATGGTCGATTGGGGCCTTGAGAGGAGGGGTAATTGTAAGTGGGGCGGCCAGCGAAGCGGGAAGATGCTTCGCGGGCTGAAAGTTCTCGCCTCTTGGGCTTGGGGAACGAGGCGCAACCTTTGTAGTTTGCGGGGTGGTTTCCCCCGCAGTTAGCGCAAGTGGCCGGGTCCTCTCGGATTTTTTGACAGGAACGTGTTAAATGATCCCCTGCGCATTTGACGCATTTGGGTGGGGCGCGGCAGAGGGATTGGGCATGCCCGAACCGTTGACAACGGTGGCATTGACCGACCTCTGTACGTTTGTGGGGGGTTTCGGTACGAGTATTGATAGACAGGACTGATGTCATGTCGAAAATTTTCTTGCCATCTGTGTTATGGGTTAGATGGACAAGGTATAATGGCATAGGTTTTTTATCGCGACCTTGGCGCATCTGAAAAACTGATTGAATATTGAAGCCTTGATATTCAAGGTCTTCTTTGACTTCTGCGGCTGTTATTGTGATTGGAAGACCTCGGATAACCACTTTAAGTGGTTTGTCCTGAGGGAGAGAATAGGAGTGCGAGGGGAGGGATTTTTCCTCAAGTAAACGGCTGAGGGCCCGGTAGTCTGTCTCGGTGGCCGGCTGGATTGAGATGCCGTCCACGAGCGTGCGGATTTTGGTGGTGGCAATTTTCCGATCGCGAATCATTTTGTTGATGGCCGGCCAGTTGTCCTTTGTACGGAGGACAATTGGGGGGATTCGGCTGGAGGAGGAGTATGTGGTAGTGTCTGGGTGTGAAGCACCCTGGGAGTTCGATTGGGAATCGTTGATGTCGATTTGGGGGCTATTGGTGTCCATGCCGTTATCATCGTCGCGTTCGGCTTGGGTATCGGTTGGGGTGTCTTCTACCTCGAGACAGGCAAACCTGTTCTTGGTAGCGGGCCCGGAAGTTTCACTGTCATTGCTGACGTTGAAGCGGGCGCGTTTAAGATTGCGGTCGCTTGGGGTGACGAAGGTGTCACCGCCAGTGGAGGTGGAGGCTTGGATATCCATTGCCTCTGATGGAGGTTGGACAATGGAGAGGGTATGTGCAGGTATAACTGCACGGAGCGAGCGTCGCGGCTTAGGAATAGCGGATTCCATAAGGGGGCGCGGAGGGTCAGCTTTCTTGGTCGTGGCTGGTTTGATCGTTTTGGCCTTGATAGGGGCTACCTTTTTGGTGGAGGAGGAGGTCGGAAGAGGGGGGAAGGGGGTCTTCTCCTTCCTTTTCCCTGAGGGGGCGTCTGCGCGTGGTTGTGCGACCGGAGGTGGTTGCACGACCTTGGGAGGTTTGGCGTCTTTCGCGGCTAATTGGGCGGTAAGTTTGCTGATTTCAGCGCGTAAACCTTCGATGATGGCAGTTTGACTAGCAAATAACGTGAGGAGGGTTTTGAAGTTTTCAGGGGTCATGGTCATGTCGTTAGTAATCGTCATGTCGTACAGTTAATTTCAATATTAAAATAAAATTTTTTTTTTTTTTTAAATTAAATTATGTTGCGAAATCTAAAATGATTAGATTAAATTTGAATAAATTTATGTCTGTGAAGCAGCTGGTTTTAATTGAATGCAAGTTTAATTTTTAAATCTGAAATTTAATTAAGTGTTGTGAATCAACCTTTATTTAAATCTGAATGAACTTGAAAATTTAAAAGGAAAAGGAATTTGTTGACTGACAAAATTTTTGTTAGGTTGCGATAAAATTATAATCTGAAAAGAATCTAGGTCAAGTTCAGTACACTAACCTTGTTTACGTTCGCTTCTGAACGTCGGTGATGACCTCGAAAGGGGAAGGGGGCAACAGAGCGCGCAACCGTTTGCTAATTGTGACGTAGCTAGCTACGTCACATTAACAAATGGCGGGTTCTTTTTTGCCGGGAAACTGGGAAGTCACTTATAAGCGTGTTTAAACGCTTTGAAAACGAAAATTTAAATAGAAAGGGGTCTTGATGTAGCACTTTCACTTCTATATTAGATTATCGTTTAGAGAACAGTAATGAAAATTACTTTTTGAACTTAATTCGTGAAAATTAAAGAACGCAAAAATTGACGTGCGGTGTAGTTCAGATCTAGATCGGAACTGCCGCGGTCAGTAAACGGCTAAGTTTAAGACTAGTTCTTTCTGCACGGACCGTCAACAAAATGAGCGACGCGCGGAATCTCGTTAAGTTTTTACATGTAAATTTGCAAACTTCAAATTCGATTTACTCAAAATTTTGATAATAAGTCCGCTTGTGAAAATTATATCAGTATACTATATAAACCTTCCTCTTTGCAATAGGAAATTTTCAATTTATTTGGAGTGGTCAGTGTAATAGTTCTCCACCCTATATTCAGATTTCTCAGGTTCAGATTTTTCAACATTACCCGGCAAAGTCAAAATTGAAAGAAAATATTTTCATAAAACGTGTCACGACTATGTTGGCCAAGAAAAAGTTTGCAATTTTTCAAATTTCAAAGTAGGACACTCTTTATATCGCGTTTCTTATCAAGAAACGTGCTTTTAACCATCAAATTTAATAAAGAAAGTTAATTGTTTTACTAATTTCATCTTTTTATATTACAACGCTGATTTAATAAGAATAATTTTAGTTTGTCACCTGCGAAAAAAATCCTTTGAACACCCATGATTGCATTTCTTCTAGGAATTTAGGTAAGAATATAAAAAGTATTTCTCGGTTTTTAAAAAAAAATTTAATTAATAAATGGTTAACTTGAAAATTAAGTATTAGCCTAACGCTCCCTAAAAAGATTTTACAATTTTCTGACTTTGTTTTTCAAGAATTATTAATTTACGAATCAATCTTTTAGATAATTTAAAATTCATAAAAACAAAATTTTCTTAAATATAAAAAAAATTCGCGTCTTTTCGATTTTAATAGATAATTATAAATATACTGTAAAAATTTTCTACCGGTATTTTGAAAACTGTAGTGACAAATTTGTAAATAAAATTCAGTAATTTTAACGCTAAATTGCGTTCATGTTTTATCTGCTTCACTTTGCTCCGAGTAACAGCAGTGAGAAACCTACCGCTAAGGATGATAATTTATAAAAAAACCTTGAAAACTGTTTTTAACTAACGCGTGTTGCTCCGAGCAACAGCCGTACAAAACAAACCCCCAGGATCAAAATGTAACTAAAAGCAAAGCTAAAAGTTAACACGGAGGAAACATTACAGGAAGCAAGTACGAGTTGGTGCCTATGCGATGTAACTAACATTGAACGCTCCTACAATATATTTTTCCGGTATAAGAACAAGTGCACCTGTCCTAGCGAATAAAGGTCCTAGTGCAAAGTTGAGATGTCACTTATGGACAAGCACAAATAGAGCTCAGCCATTGGTTCAAATGCCATCACAATGTATCTGAGTTGAATAATAGATATTATACTTCAGTAAATAGTGCATAATATTATCTCACCTGATGTAGAATTTTCGTTAAAAGCGGGCATACAGTTTAAAGTTTTAAAAGATTAGGTAGTATTACTTTATAAGTTGTTAGAATCTTTATATTTTATGTGCCCCTACGGTTTTTGACTTAAGCTTTCAACTTGGAAGATTTAACTGAATATAGATATTGTTTATTGCAAGTGAAATGTGGAATTTAAAAAATTTGAAATTGATTTTTACCAACCTATATTATTCTTTATTAATATATAGTACCTATTAATTTATTATGAATAATCCACAAATTCACATAATCCACGAATTACAAAAAATTAAATTTTGGAATGCAAAGCTTCTCATAACCTTTCGTTCAAAAACTCTAAATTGTTCGGGCATCTTCTCCTTTTCCCATACTTACTTCACAAGTTCACTCAATCTTTCATGTAATAGACCACCTCCACATTTGACTTGTTCTACCTATACAAATCCCGTCCACCCCCGGCGCTTTTCCGCTTTTCCCCATGATTTCGTTTCGAGCTGGACTTGGTATTTCTTGTTCATTTTCGATCGTTTGCGCTTTGCTGACATTATCATCTTAATAATCTCTGTTTAGCAGCTTGCGAAAGTGTCTCACCAATATTTTTTCGATTTTCTCTGCGTCATGTTCCACCACTCCGTTCTCGTCTTTTATGCCTCGTGGATAGAACTTTTTTTATTGGTTTCTATATTTTTAGTGTTTTGCAGAACATTCGAGATTTATTGTTGTTGATATTTTCTTCTATTTCCTTCATTGCAAGGAATTTCCTTCATTGCATTGTGATGTACAATATCTAATATGCGAGGTATTTTGGCTTGCGATATTGTGGCCGTGTCAAAAAATGTTCGATCCCGTCGATTACCAGCTAGTACCATGCAGAGACCTAAGTTTTATTAAACTTAATTTTGAATCGACAATTTTCTATCTCAATATTACTTTAGTTAAAGTCATTGTTTTTGTTATTATAATCTCACGATTTGACATAATAATATCATATCACAAACAGACCCAAAATCTTTACTTGCAAACTACAGTTTAAGTATACAAAGCTAGTTTGCTTGCTGTGCGATGAAAGCTTAGTCTTTAGTTTTCATAGTAAAATAGTTACACATTCAACAAAGAAAATTGCTTTTCGAGCAAATAAAAAAATTAAATAAAAGTAAAATATTCCGATAGGAATTTTGTAGCTACGAAGTCCAGCATGAAATCCAATTTTTTATTTATAATATTTGAAATGCATCAATATTTTAAATTAAATTCGACGTTTGAGGAACCGTTTGATGAAACAAGTTTCTATATTCGAATAAACTTGTATTTATATTTTAATATTAAATTGCTGAATATTTAAATATTTTATAACCCTCCTTTGTTGTGTATTTCTTATCAAAAAATTTTAATTAAATTCCTGGTTATTGTAATAATTTAACTTCTACTCGTATATAAATGAAATAATTGGTAACGTAATTTGTAAAATCACTACTTAAACTTTGGTTGTGTGTTACTCTTTTTATTCGCGTCACGTGTAATCATAAATAATTAAAACACATTCATAACTGAGCTTAAAATGTATTGTGTACATGTGTGTTTGTGCGTTGGGCAACGTTATATTGTCAAGACTAAAATAAAATAGATTTAACAATTGTGCCCAACCTACATGAATATACGCGATTTTGCATAAAAATGTAAAACCGAGAGATAACATTTTCTACAACAAAATCCAAATTGAGGAGAAAAGAGAGAATAAAATTTTATTTTATCAAGTACATATTTTTAAAATTTTCATTGAAGCAGAAACCAGTTCACATAGCAATGGTGAACTATTGAGATATTGAAGATTCTTGACTTTGTTCTCCGATAAACACTGTTTCAACTACGATCAGGTGTTATATATAGGGTGAACAATATTTTAAACTTAACAAGGACATTTATTGTTAGTGATAAGGTCATAACCATACTCGAGCTCTCGAGGTCACTACTATATTAAGTTTCTGAAGGATATCCTTATAACGAAAACTAGGTGAAAGATATTGTAATATCTTTGTGCCCAATCAGCCTGTGTTTGAGGTTATATTCTCTTCCCTACAATACAACTATCCGTTTACGTACGTGAAGTATTCATATTATGTAAAATGAAAAAAGATTTTAAAAATATTTCAAAACAGTTTAAATTTTTTTACGGTATCTACTAGAATATATAAAGAGATAAACCACTTGAGCGACATAAATTTTGTTGAAATTCTCATAGCGTGGAATACATATTTTTAATAATTCATACAATTTAATTAATTTACAAAAAAGGTCGAAGAAAAATAACCCTACATCCTACACGTTACAATAATTAATTATTATTATTGCGTTCCGTATCCGAAAGTTTCAAAGTACATCAGAAATATAACAATAAATTCAAAGAAAATTTATTAGTATGCGGCAGAATATAAATTCTGGATTTTTAGAAAGTTTCCTAAAACTTCTTGTATTGATATTAGATATAAACTTTTCTATCAGGTTTATTGTACCTCACAAAAGATTACATTATAAGTAATTTTTTTACCCTTTTGCTTGACTTGAAATTATATTATTGCAATCGCTATTCCTGAACTTGTATAAAACTTCCATATTTTAAATTTCGCATTCGAATATTTAAATCAAAGTATATCGTGCGTGAAAAGTGAATGGTTACCATCATATCACTAAAAATTTATATTATATTTGAATATAACAAATATTACAGTCTTACAATAAATTGGTATACCTAATAAATGTGTTTTATTTAAAAATTATATTGACTTTTTTTATGTTACTATTTGTTTCATTTTATTAATGTAAATACCTATATATTAAGGTTTTGGTATACTAGGTATAATGCTCTTATATCACGTAAAATGATTTATGTCATAATGTAGTATAAGTTTAGTAAACTTTATTAAAGTAACTATCTCTAAATTGATAAATAATTTGGAAATTTAGCAACTTAATAGCTTAGTTGTGTAGGTACCTATAGGAAATTACAAAGTTTTAAGGAAGATTGGGTATAAAAAATTCAACATTGAAATAGGTTACGTACTGATACTAAAAGACGGATCCCAGCCTGCAGCACCTTTATTTTAGAATTTACACCCAACAAACTATACGGTATAGTTCACTTATATAATAAATTTTATTATAGCGTACTTTATAGGACGTATAATTAGAAACACAACTAAGTAATGAAAATATTTAATTTAGTTATAAATTTACTACAATTTCAATTATTTACACCGAGAGTTTGTCAAAACAACAGAAATTGCAACTTTCTTATTTTAAATTTACTTATTTATCGTATGGCTGTTTGAAGCATCAAAAAAATCTAAAACATTGAAACACACCATATTGGGTTCCGAATCTGTTAAGCGTGGACTACGGTTTTTTTAAGAAGCCTTTCGGGTGATTACGGCATGTTATTGTTTTGTTCAGTTTGTTTTTGAGCTCATGCGTTGGTGAGGTTGAACTCATCTTTCACAGCCATGCCTGCCATTTTTCTTGGTGGTCGTCTAGAACGGAGTCGGATGTGAAATTGACGTCTTTAATATCTTGATGGATTGATAGCTATATGTGTCCCACGATCTTTTTATACTCTGGTGGCTAATGCGTATTGGCTTGATAACATCACCGAAAATTCTTGTGAACAATTTTCACGTATGGCGTAATTGACCCTACGGTTCCAATCGCCACATCTGCCAATAAAATATTGGCAGTAAATTTGCCGCGAGAAAAATTTTCCCTGGTGTAAAGGATAAGCCAGCTCCCAGTACGTCGGAGGCAGGTCGTGGTTCGTAAACCTTGAGGAAATTGTTTATAAAAATATAAAAAGATGTAAAATTAAAATTGTATAATCGCCGAGACTGAATACAGTAAAGCGGTATGGTATTACACAAAGTAATCGTGAAAATGAAATATTAAGTATCAGTATCTGCGTTCACTATCACACCCTGCAACGATTGACGGCAGTTGCACGAAAAATAACTGGGGTTAATAAATAAATAACTTAAGCTCGCCGGGTTTAGCACAATGCCACAAATGCACGCCCAAAACAACGACGTGTTCTTTTAATAGGATTGCAAGCACACCACTGACTGGAAGGATGCGATGGTCAGCTCCACTGGCAACGGATGATAGAAGGCTTGCTGGCACCCACGAGATACCTTGGTGGAATAATCACACAAAAGTTGTACCGCCAAAATTGTTGCTGTTGTTATGCAAATTGACAGTTGCAAAAGGTAAATACGAAGTTGTTAATATTTGGTTTTTAAACTCAAAGTTGACAGCCCTGGCACAAAAATTCCGTTGTGATAATTTTGTAACCTGATAAGAAATGATCGGAAATTACATTACGTCACGAAAAAATTAATGCTACTCACAGTTACGTCCCCAAAATAACATCCGCTAGGCGCGAACAACGGATAAACAAAATATACCCTACTTCCTATAAATATTCGAGATATTTCAAGTAATCAAACGACTCTAGCACAGTCGATGTCTGACCAATGTCAAAATTGACCAAAGATTGACCGCTATTCACGTGACCTGGCAGATAGCAAAACTGGTAAAACTTATATACCGGGCGTAGCAAAAATTCTCCGTAACGCAATGCAAAATTTCGTTATATTCTCTCGGCGTTGTTTAGATCGGCGTTTATTTTTTGTACATCTCCGAGCGCAGTATTCAGCAGCGGAAAGACAAGCCCCAGAGCAGAAGAATGCAAGGTGGAGGCTGATGTTCCCCAGGCTGCACCACAGAGCTTTTAATTTACGTTGTTTCGTGTTTTAAATTTTTAGCAATTCTCATTAGATTGGCATTCCATTAAGGGATATGCCTATTAGTTACGTGGAAGCAAGTCACTTCTGTTTAGGTTAAAGTCTCCATTTGCGAAAGTATTTTCCCACCACCTCTAAATCTGTAGTTAAGATTTCCTTTGACTGCTGGACTAAACTGCACCTTGTTGCAAGTTCCAAGTCGTAAGCGTAACCAAATTTACTCGACCTTATTTCCAGCATATCTGCAATATGCAGGCTAAAGCGATGTGGAGCAGTCTGGTTGTTGGTTTGCAAGAAATTACGCGAAGGAACTTATATTAAATCATGCCTTTTTAACACAGTGTTGTAAGCCGCCGATAGGTCAATAAATGCAGCTGAGGTTTTGGGACTTCTTTAAAAGCCTGCCTAAATGTGAGTAGTGAGATGAATATGATGTGCCAGTAGTTTGTAGGTCACTAATAGCAGGGTTATTAGTGTATAGCTGTTGGGGCTTTCAGATGGTTTTAATATAGCGATTATCTTCGATCGTTTAAATTTTTATGGAATATTGCTAGTTTGCATTATTTTAAATATAAGGTATTTATTACTTAAATTAATATTACTAATATATAAAGTTTCCTATAATTATTTAAGTAAGTATCGTAGCTATTGTTGTGATATGTGCGAAATGATAAATTTTTTTCAATTTTACCTTCTTAATGAGATATTATGCAAGCTGTAACTAGAAACAAGTTAACCTTCCATCCTACACCTTAGAACCAGTCTGTACTAAGACCATTTTTTTAAATCACATTTTAGATGATTCTTATTATAATTTTCCCGCTTTATGCAATGGTATAATTTATAAAATCCTTAGATAAATAATAAGAGATAAATATAACATGTTATGAACTGTATTAAATTACTTTGTATTTAGAGCCACACTGAATTAAGTCCATTTAATACTGTTTGGCTCGCCATAGCTGATAATATACTTAGAGAACTTCTATAAGTCCACCTTGTGATAACGGCTCTTACTACATTAAATTTATTAAGTCCAGTTTGAGTATTTGTGTTCTTTTGTATTTTACTCGCTTCGCTTATATACCAATTTTATTTACATTTTATAATAAATTACAGGTATTTCAATAAAATATTACTAGTCCAATATTCTGTAAAATTTTTATTTCCCAGTTTAAAAATATTCGCAGTAGTGGTCTGTATATTATATTGAGTCCTGTCAAAAAGAATAGTACTAAATCCAATAAATTATTCTTTCTTCTTTAAGTGCCGTGCCTGATTTAGACGCAGGCGACCTCTCTCCTATGTATGTGTTGTGCGTTTGAAGTATTATCACACACATAGGGGACCTACTGCTTAACGCGGGCTCCGAACCGCGGGAAATGTATACACTTCATCTCCAGAGAGGCTGTACCAGGCAGATTACACCTCGGTGGTTTGCCATTGCCTTCCGAGGGGAGACGGTCAGAATAAAGTTTTACTGAGCCCGGAGTTGAACCAGGTATTTAGCATTAGCAGCAACGCACTTAACCGCTAAGCTGGCGACCGTCTAATAAATTATTAAGTCTTGTGAATACAGTATTATGTCCTGGGCACAACAAAGATTTCAGAGACCCCCATTTTGTATTAAGTCCTTTTTTTTAATACAATTCAACACGTCAAGAAAAAATGGTAGAGCTCCAAACCAATATGTGGAAATGAACAAAAAAGCACACAAAAACATAAATAAAAACCTTTATGTAGTGCTCCTGAACAATTTAAAAAATGTGAATTAATACAATCCGGTTCTAGGGTACCGACATCAACTTTTAGACATTCCAAGAGAATTTCCTTAATGTATTATACAATATATTGTCATGTCCTGTTCATCGTGGGGGATGGTATGACGTAATTGAATCAAGGATTGAAACACTCATATTGTTTATTAATTAAATATAAGACCACAACAGGTGATTAATTAGTTGTATCTGAGTTTTCCTTGATTAAAAGATTGATTGACTGCTTTGCCTCACAAAACAAGAAGATGCATACGCTGTTGAAACCTGAAAGATAAAATGGGGTTGTAAAGGATAAATATTGGTGATTGTTTGGCTCACTAAAAATAATAGATAACAAATTAGATTTATTTTATTTATTTGTTAATGTAGGATTTTGTAAGATAAATAAAGTGGCGGTTTGTGAGAATCTAGCCAGCGGTCAGAGAACACGGACGCGCTGTTTAGTCGAAGATTTAGTTTGATTAGAAAATAAAAAGAGTAAAATTAAAATAGTTTGGAAATTTAGTTAAGAATTTTTGAAGTTAGTTTTCAACAACGGAAGACATACCGATAATTAAGAAAATAATAAATTGGAAGGTGTTATTAATTTATGGTTGACACTTTGATATTATTTGGAAAGTTGAAATTAGTTATGGTGAAAATTTTTGGAACCACTGAAAATAATTTTATGGTTATGTTTCGATGGTGAATTTAATTGAAATATTGGATAAAAGCATTCAGTTTACTTACCGATGATTAATTGTACGATCCGAAGAAAGAGATTTATTCGCTGGTCATTCCTGCCTGGTTTGTTTGGGTCGAAATCAGAAGCTGTTTTATCTACAACAACGCTCACGTTCCACGTACGACAAAGGTCGAATCGGAGAATTACCGAAGGACGATATACTCCGGTAAGAGTTTTTTTTTTGTGTGTCGCATTTTATATTCGAACATATACGAATCGTTTACGTTTTAAATTCGGTTGCGCATAAACTATGGGTCATTGCAAATATCCACTTGTAAAATTTAATTTGTTAATTTTTAAGAAAAACCAATATTTGTTTTAATAATTTTATTATGTTGAATAAATTCCATTGTTTTTCATTTTAACAGCGTATGAGTTTAATTTCAATTATAGCAGTACTAGATCGAGGAGAAAACAGATGCAAATTTCCTTTTATCTAAATAATCTTTATAAGAAAGATCACAAGTAAGGTGACGTATATTATGAGTGTTTCAATTTATTTACATGAACCCACTTTTGACCCTAAAATTTATGGAGTTCTCATGCATTGCTGGTCGGTGCGTTATTTAATTAAGTGCCATTACAACCCCGCTATATAAGTAAAAAAATTTGAGGAAACAGTAGCGATACATGGCAATATTGATAAACTTATCAAGAAAACAAGAAAGCTAAAGATGTAGAGAGTTTCATATCCCCATAATTGGACTGCTTTCAACTTTGGGCTCCTATTAACTATGCAATGTGAACTTGTTAACTTGAACTTGAACAAAATACGGAGGAAAATTTGATGACTCTTTTGGGTTAAGTTCAAGATAAAGAAATCGAAATAAAACACAAAAATACTTTAACTAAGTCATGATAACAAATAAGAAAAGTAACCCTTGCTTGGTTAATCTAAATTTCAATTTGATTGAATTTGCGTCTATAATTCCGTTTTTTCAATTAATTATATTTTTTTCTTTCGCCTACCTCCTAAATCCTAATCCTGTAATTTCTTGTGAAAATTCTGTATAAGACCATATTAACTATACAAACTATAATCTATATTATTATATTAAAATTTACACCATATTATAATCACTACAATAAGCGGAAATTTCTCGGAAATAGTTGCATAAATTGCTGTGATACCTTAAATGTTTCGGTGACGGTTATTTAAAAAGAATAATAAATTTAAAATCTTTCAAATTGTTTCAGTGTAATTTCATAAGAAAATTGCAGGTCTTGTTTTACCTGGTCGGTTCTGCTGCGGCAATATACAATTTGACTGCTATGTTAAAATTCTATTTTAATTCTTTTCAAATTCAAACTTTTATAATCTTAATCCTTTTTTTTTTAGCTTCTTAAAGCAATTTTGTGATTCGCTCCTTTACTTAATTATTTTATATTATATAACATAGAGTTTTAACTTCCTGAGAATATTTAAATTTTATATTTACTTTTTGTGTGTATAAACCAAGTAAGTTAAGGGTCATTCACATCCACGTAACGTACGTTCCGGACATACAATACGTAACGTAAGGAAAGTTGAAATGCATTGTTTCAAATGGCACCATTCACATTCGAAAAAACATGGCAGACGTAACGTAACGTAACAGAAAGTTCGTTCAACTTGTACGTTATGTTTGCTATGTTTGACCAATGGAGATGCTTTTATTTTATTAGGCAACACCCCTTTTACTGTATTTTCAATTTTAAGGTTAAGTCACAAAAATGAATGCTGTCAAACTGTCAACCGATAGTCAATGCAAATACAGGTGCCCGTGCTTTTCGTTTCTATGGAAACATTATAAACATAGTAAACTAAGTGGATGTGAATGGCAAATAAAAAACTACGTTTTCTACGTAACGTATTGTATGTCCGGAACGTACGTTACGTGGATGTGAATGACCCTTTAGATTTCATTAACTCGGTTATTATAAAAAAAGTAAGTATAAAATTTAATAATTTAAAAATTTCATGTTGCTTTCCGTTACTTCTTAATCACCATTTTCCTTCGTGCATTTTATCATCATTTATCTTCTCTTCACTAACTTAACAACTGTCCTTCAGTTAATTTTTATTATTTTAACTCAAATTAACCTATATGCTGTCTTGCTTAGAGCTCAAGAGTGACAGAAAGTATCACAATTAAAGAATATATAAAATCTGACCTAAAGAACAAAAACTGCATTGTGCCAACCTTATGCAATAAAATTCCCTAAATAAATTCAAAACAATAAAACTAATATTTCAAAACAAAAATGTTACACAGAAATGTCTCGACCATCCCTTAGTAAAATGAATATGACAATATTCTACCATTATGTGCACATAACGAAAAAAATTTAATATATCTAGATCTATTTAATTTTAACTAGAACCAGACCAAGAATTCATTTGGTATTGTTTATTCAGTTTTATTTTAGAGATATGCCGTGCCGCGCCGTTTTAATGGTGATAGCTGAAAATTTAAATATACTCGTAGTAAATCGTATTTGCCGTTCGACGCCGCACCTTTGCATAATTAAACTGAATATATGTACCTACTATAGAGTAAAGTAAGATCCTTGTATAAAAATATCCTCACTCTTTATGATTATTTCTAGCTTTAAGTTTCTGTTCCTTATAGTTATAGGACTTAGTCCTACGTTGATCTTCTCTCCTATATATATCTTTGCAGTACGCATATAGTGTTATCATACACATGGGGGACCTACAGTTTAACATGGGATCCAAAGCACGCAAAATGTAATACCTATACTTCATCTCAATTACGTTTACTGGCAAGTTGAGAGCAAAAGAAAATTATCAACATTAAACAGTATTATTATTAAAACCAGATAGAAATATTTTAAGTGTAAAATTGACTTAAAGTTTCCTAAGTCATTGCTGAACAACATATTAAAACACCCAAGACCTGCACCGCCGCGCCGACTTTCATTTTTGTTTTGTTAAGTATTTCGTCTAAAATTTTTATGTTTTAACCTAAAAAAGCAACTATTAATCTGAAAATTGTCGTAAATATCCCTAATACATTGCTGAATAAACGCCGGCTTCACTGATTTCTTTCTTTGAAAATCTTCCCTACAATGCAAGGGTCCAAAATTGTTTTATTGCAGATCGATGCAATATATTTTAGTATACCCCAATATGTAGCGTGGCAATTCGATATTGTTAAAAATAAATGCTTATCAAGAAAGGTGTTTTATCAAGAAAAGAATAATACCAGTAGGTTTTTAATATGGTTGAATGTGAACGTGATTTTGGAAAGAATTTGTGTTACTCCCTTTTTGGGACGATCCAGTATGCGAATTAATTTGGAACAATGTTTTTCCAACCCATATGGGGATCCTTCTCGTTGCCGGAATTGGAATTTCGAGTTTTTCTGTTGATTTGATTTTTATCGTTGCCGAGATGGATCCATTTTCCGAACTTCTTTTGAAGGATTTTCCCTCCAATTGGCAAGTACGAATTTTTTGTAAACAACTTCGCAGGTTGCACTTATCAATCAACTCAGCAAATTATACCCAACAACAAACATCTGAAGGTTTTCACCGTTACCAGTTTGTAACAAATTTTAAAATTTCGTCCAAGCTTCGATTTTTATGGTCATGTTTGTGTCGTTTATATTTTTACCTTCGATTGTGTATTTTTTTTGTATGTGAATATTTTAGTGTTCTCTTGCCTTTTTTTAAATTTGATTGGAAAGTTTTTCCAAGAATTTGTTTGCAGTGTTAATAATTTACATACGGGTGTAAATAAATAATAACAACTTCGCTACATGCAATTAATATTTGATAAATCATTAACCATTTGATGGAATTCAGCAACACTTGGACGCTCTTTTAATTGATTTGAGAAGTTTTTGGTGGTAGTATTTTACTTCTGTACAACCTAGTTCATTAAGGCAATTACTATCTGACATCGCAGCTATTACCACCATCGAGCAACGATCATCTGGTTGCTTACCGATTTGGTTATTATTGGTTTATTTTTATTAAAACTGGTCAGAGACGAGTCGATACTCTTTTGATTATTTATTGTAATTGTCTCATGGCTTTTGGTTATCGCAATTGAGAACCGCAATTTCGAAGTTTCATCTGTGGTTCTTTACTAACAGTACTATATACTGCGATGGTCCAAAATGAGTCGATTGGATTAAAAAACACAATCGTATTTTTGGTTAATTTAAGAAGCTGTGAGTTGTTTGGAAAACTGTACCAGGCTTTGCAAATACCTAAAATGTTGAAATACTGTTTGTTCAGATCTACTACGAAACTCAGATGAAGTCTCTTCAACGGGTACTGATTCTATAAAAAAAAATGTAAGAGACAAATTATAAAATAATGATAAATATTTTTCACTTTACAGAGTAAAACAAATTAGGTAATTTAAAATCTGTTAAGTTAGGTAAACGCGCAAGTAACGGTGTGTGAGAAATGAAGTGAATGACTGGTGAAAAAGAACGGGTTTATTTTTCAGACAATTCAAAAATTAGTAAAACGCGCCTGCTCGTGATAATTTTTGGAACGTGAGGACGTATTTTGGGGATTGGCTTGCTGTCTGTCGAGAAGCGAGGACGTATAATTTTTGATTATTTTTATAAAACAACTTTTCATTTGTGTACGCCAAAGTTTATGAATAGAAAGTCAGTTTATGGATTTTTAAGAAGCCAGAATAATTGATAGAGATTATTGAGAGAAGTTTTACATGAAAAGTTGTGTCAATCCAGACTTGGAAAATTTTGGTTACCACTGGGTGTTTAGTTAGTTGGTTATGGTATATGGTCGAGGAAGAATTTAAGTTACCTAAGCTGGAACACTTACCTGATATTCAATTGGCAGTTATTTCATCAGGAAGACTTTATGGTGTTCGATTGTTCTTATTTATCACTTCAACCAAACAAGTTAGAGAAGGATTCACTTCGAAACCGGCGACAACAGAGGTGCAAACAGCTGAATTTTAGATTTAAGAATAATTTGTACACTTGATTTGTTTTTATTTGATGTTTTATGGTTTGTCTCAATCATATTTGTGTTAATAAAATGAACAGGTCCTGATTGAGTAGATTTTATTTGAGTAAATTTATTTAATAAGATACAGCATAGGTATAAGGTAGATCCAGGTACAGACTAAGATTTTATATCATTCAATTGGGTTACGAATAATTGATAACAAGGCGAGGTGTCTTTTCTTACAATCGAACCATCGACGCGCCCACTATTAGAGTCTCATTGCCGAGTAGCCAGAAGTAGAAAAAAGAGCCGTTGTTTATTTTTCCCGCTATAAAAATTTGAATTTATTTTATCTTATCACGGCAATACATAAAATATATGGCGTAATAATATATAGCAAGTTTACTTCTAACCTTACTTTGTCAAGATTTTGTTGTATTTCGAAATTGCACAATATTTTACATGGGGAGAGCCGAAAAAGGCCGAACAAATCTAATAATTTTAAAGTCTAAAAAAGCACAATTATAATTCGTCAACGTTTTCGTCACACTGTAACATCATCAGGTGGTGTATCATCAATGTGACAAAAACGTTAGCGCATTATATTTATAGTACATTTTATTTGTGAAAAATTATGCATCTTAGCCCTGCAAAGTGTTTTGTGCATTTATTAGGTTAATCGATAAATATAGAAGCGATTATAACATCAATTTTCACCACATTAACCACTAATTCGTCGATTACTAATAATTATGACCTTAACTTATGGTACTAATCCGCTCAGTGCGGCCTTTAGGCCGCACAAACTTGTAAACTATATTCTAGAAATTTTATTATATTTGTTTTATTTTTAATAAATCTATGAACACGTGAAGTTTGATTTCTTGCATGACGATTTTACAAATTACAATAATTCGTCGATTAAATTAATATACTATGTATAACCGGCTTTTTATATTTTCTTAGCTACTGCATGTATGCCATAAGAGCTTAATGATAAACTGACGATATTTGCTTACTTTGAAAAAGTTTACATGAAGTCTGGATGTTGAAGAATATTTCATGTGAATTTAGATCAAGTACTTACATATATTTTGCAGAGGTCATTAACCTCCTTAGCAATCAACTAATTTAACCCCCAACCTATGACGGTGTATAGCTTTAAGCAAAATTATAATTTTTCTATCAAACGTTGAAGTTATACTTTATTAGAAAATTTTCCAACGAATTGTATACAACTTTAAAAAGTAAAATTTTCCGTCAATTAAATTAATTTATTGGTAGATACGTAATAGGTTTTTAACAAAAATTTTAAACAATTGTATATAATTTTGTAATTTATTTTATGATTAATACCATTAAAATTGTTATCTTATATCTTTATTATATAAATATTATGAATCAGGATTAGCTATTAACCTTAAAAGGATTAACCCTTTGTTAAATTTATAATGTGCTGAAAAATAATACGATATAATGAAAATAGTTAAAATGTGTTTAAAGAAAACATTGTTCGATTTTACAAACGTTAGAATAAAAAGATACGAACGAATAAATAATAAATTGATACCCAAAAACCTAAAGGTTTGAATAGGATTTACTGAATCGAATTTTGGAAGCGATGATTAGTATTAAAAATTTAAAAACAGTGTTTTCTGATCAGAAAACAAATTACTTTTGAAAAGGTGAATAGAAGTTTTTGCGTTGGTATTATCGTAAAATATGCAATATTTTATTATTTTGACGAGAATAAAACTTTGTGCAGAAATCTTTTGCAGAAAAATTTTGATCAATACATAATTCAAACAATATTTTCATATAATACATTCTTGTACAGTAACCGCAAATTATTTATTAATTCGGTCTCATTTTATTACGGAATAATGTGAAAAACTACTATGGAAAATATCAGAATAAAAAATAAATTTTTAATTTGTGTAAAAAACATTCGCGTTTTTACTACTAACAGTAAAAAAGATGATAAAGTGTAACATTTTACTGCGACTACGGAAAGGCATTTGTTGCTATTGGAATGGCAGCAATAAATCAAGTATTGAAAAAGATTAAAATTGATTATAGGTGGTAGGTATTTAAATTTAGCCAAATAAGTTGGTATTTTTTAGGTAACTGTTGCATAATTCAAAAGAAATAATAAATTGTATTTTTAGGTATTAGATATAAAATTGAAAACTTATTAAATTTTTTTTTTCATATTTGAATTGATTCTAATTATAAATTGAGATCAAACAAATTAATGTTTATGGTTTCAAGATTCTACGTTACTTATTAAGAATCTCATTTATTTTTTATCTCATAAAGTAAATTTTCTTAAATTTAATTTAATGTTTAAACTCGAAGAAATTAATTTCACCAATTAAATTCTTTTTGATTTCTATTACATTTTAAACGAACACGATAGTGAATTATAGCATTGGTTATTTAATAAAAATTGTTATAAGTCGAAATTTAAACATTTAGATTAAGGAAGGGTCAGAAATTCATGTTTTTTGGAACATTCAATATTTATAATGTAACCCTTATACAAATTTTACGAGTGTCGTTTAAACACCTTACCTACTTTATAAAATTTTCAATTATTTTTAAATTTATCAATGAATTATTTGGTCGCTTAAGGTAGGGTTATCTAAAAGTATATTAGTGTTTAATTAAGTTATAAATTAATAGTAGTAGTAACAATAAATGCGCGCAATTCTTAAAACCTGTGCAATATCAACAAGTGAATTTTTCCTGTTTTAATATTTTTTAAGCTTTAAAATTAGGTTTTTATAATACCATTAAGGACACTTTACTAATATTACATACAAAAAAAATTAACGTGAAATTGTTTTAAAAGCAAAATAAACTGTTGCTGCGACATTTCAAGGGAATTATTAAAAATGAAAAGCGGATGTTGAGAATAAATGTGAAATTTTCTTTCAACTTGTTACATTAATGTAAGTGATCAACTCCAAGACATTAATATTCAAAACAATTTCCATTTCAAAAATTATTACCTCTGTTCCGAAGTAACAGTCCCAAATGCATTTTAAGCTTGGGATTAGTGATATATTTTAATATAGACGATTGATTTTAATTTCCAATTGAAATATCTCATAATATGTTATAATATAATGTTGAAAATTGTTAATAAAATAAAATCAATATTGTATTGAATAATGATATTTATTTTATTTGTATAGGTACTTTTATTTGCAAGTTTAGGACTTTTATTTTGCAACAGAGGTAGTACCATTTGTTTTATTTATGCATTTGCTCTGTAAAATTTTTAAATTTACAATGTAACATTGTTTTAAAATATTGCAGCAATTTCAACTTGTAGGGTGACCGATGATCCATTTTGAAGTAAAAAATCGTTAAGTGAGGCGTCTGCTTCTTAATTTTGTATTTACTTAAAAATTAGAGGACAAATACTTATCACTGATATTTAAAGGTTTTAAAATTACATTGCTAAAACAGGAGGTGCTATCGGTATTATTCAAAATTATTCTAAAAGTGTAGATACGCTCTTCTTGCTTAGGACGGCAGTATAGAATGTAATATGTTAATAATATAATATAATAAATGTTTCCCCTTTATGTCTTGATATGACTTGCGATAGGTTACCCTGTACCTTACACATAGCTTGCTCATTAATTTAACGTAGCCTCAAATGGTTAGAATCAAATTGCGAACTCAAAATATTCCCTCTTAAAATACGAATTCCAACTTGAAAATTAATACTTGAAAACTTTCTGAAATTGTTATCTATTTAAATGTTTATTTTATCTAATTTATGTAATGATTAATGAATGAACCTATTACATATTTGAATTGTTTGCACCTATCTAATCTACCTTGGTTTTTTTTTTCAGATACAAAAATGCTTAAGATAAAATATAAATGGAGTTCTCTCGCTGTTCTTTTATTTTCCTTACTGTTGGGTAAGTAATACAGTGTATTTTAAGTTAAAATATGCAGTTATTTATCATTCAAAATGCCACTGTTTTATTTATGCGTTTTCTTATACAGATTTTGCAGTAATTCAGTTTTTATTTTTCCTTGCTTTTCATTTAAAGGTGAAATAAATAAAATTAATTGCATAGCACATCTGCTACTGACGTTATCTCTGCAAATCTATTTAATTGAAAAACAATTAGAAAATATTGCGAAACAAAATTATTTAAAATGTGAATTTAATTTTCACTCAACGTTCTATTGTTGTTTTTTAAAATGTAATTACATTTTCAAGCAACGATTTAACAAAATGAAACTCAAAAACAATCTTACTTAAAGTTTTATGTAATAAGGATTCTCTTATTCTATAGTATTTAACCAACTTTCTAAACACAAGTTTATAACTGGTATTACTTTATGTTAATCATAAAAATCTTCTTCAAAGTATACTGCCGAAAACTGTACGCTTCATCCTGTTAACTTCTTTTTCATTCTTAATTAGATACAAACTTTGTTTTAAGGGACAAAGTTGTTTTAAATATACAACCTTCTAATTTAAATTTTTTTATATTTAAACGACATGGAACAAAGGCGTAAAAGGTGATTAATATTTATTAAAACATAAAAAATGCAATGTGTTAATATTAAATTTTTTTTTTAATATCTACATATTTATTTTTCAACCCAACAAAACTAGCAACAAAAGTTAGAGATCTAATTTAATTAGCCAGTAAAAGTTTATTGCATTGATTTAATTAGTATCAAATATAAGTGGTTTTTTTAGTTTTTCATGGCAACAACAAATTATTAAGAACTCGACCATATCGCCAACCTATGGCAAAATCGTTTACAATTTAAATAATTGTATGCCACTTGCTTCCCGACCAAAGTAATAAATCATCTGGAACAATGTTCTATTTTTCCAGTACGGATCTGATAATCCATACATCTAAGATTTTTCTTGTTAGTTTTTCATTTGATGTGATTCTGAAGACGGCTATTACTGTTTTTATGTTATGTAGAAAAGCAGTAATTCTAAGAAATAAAAGTTTTTAAACTTTCATTTCTTTATTATTGTAAGGTTAAATGAAAATATTGAATTACAACTAATTAAAGTTAAAAGTATTAAAATTCCTAAAAAATTTAAAAAGAAAAAGTTGATAACAAAGCTTCAAGTTAAATATGGGGAGAGGAGAAAAAGGGATAAAGAGTTAATTAAAATTAAAAGAGAAAATTAAGAATGAAAATCAATTAAATTTATGTCGATCAAACGTAAGACCTTGAAAGTAATAATAATTGGCCCGATCGCACGATAAAAAGTATGACAATAATTTCCACTAAAAATTAAACATAAAAATAAATTTTCAAAAGTAGTCCTAAATTAAAACAAGAAAATTACGTTAATAATTTTCCAATTTCAATGCAATATATTAACCATAGCGCTGATTCCTTTTTGTGGCAATTCCATCAACAACTTCGGGTTTTTCTGGACATTTATTCGTAAAGAATAGGTTTTTTGGGCTCATATTTTTACGACTTAAAATTTACACAAAGTGCGTAATTTTATTAGGTTCACCATATAATTTTATTGGGAAGGATTTTGACCTGTGTTGTTTTGCGTTTTAGATCACAGGAAACATTATATTTAAATAAACCTATGCAAAATTTCAATAAAACAGAGTTCTATTTTATGAATAACATGTCATCAGTTAAAGTTTTATGGTCTTATTTTGAATCATCCAGGATTTTATTCAAGACTTGTTCGAGTATCGAGTTGAGCTTTATTTTTACTCCTTTTTTTATGAGTGATGCCGTACGTTATACATTGGGGTGTAGTAATGATTAGTAAGTTTTTATTATTGAGATATTGTATTTTATGATATAAATTCTTTAACATTTAATTAGATGTTCGGTTGAAATTTAGGATGAATTATGCACGATTGTAGGATAGTAATAGATATTTATTTAGTACATAAATTTATATACTTGACTGAGATTAATTGTTTGATATTATCCGCATTTTAGCTTCCATTTCCTTTTAAGTTTTATTATTGAAGTATATCATTTCAAATAATTGAGATCTTTAATAGTATAACGAAGGATTTTGTTATCTTTGGATTTTTATTGTTTGCTCTTTATTTATTTAATAAATATATTGGATTTGTGATCGCTGTGTGCTTATTTTATTATTTTTCTAGAAAATCCCTTTCTATTAAACAATTTTGTATCGCACAAAGATTCTAGCATAATTATTTAATTTTCGGTAACATAAACATGTTATTTCAAAATTTATAAAAAAAACTCAACCCTGAAACAAAGTAGGAGCGTGACATAAAAAGATTTGTAGGAAATAAGATCCATTTTGCAAACTTTCAAAGCAAATTTATAATTTTACGTTTTAAAAATTTTCCAAGCAAGTAAACTTGTAAACTTTTGCAGTGCTTAATGAATTTGAGTGATGTCTACGATTATAACATCATCCTTCCTACTTAAAATCATTTAGGTACTTCATTTTATTATTTAAATAGGTATATACATTGTTAATTTCCTAGATGTTATGCTTTCCAAACATTAATTAAAAGATTTTGACTGCTTTCCCGCCATGAAAGTTTCATTTAATTAAAAATTTTAAAGTATTAAGGGTATAAATACAAAACAATCTGTTTTTCAATTGCGTGCAATTGGTTTTCGTCCTCTTCATATGTTTTTAATTTGTAAATGAAATATTTACTACTTGGAAACGTATTTCATGAATACATTAACTATACAATAAAAGTACTTTTCCAATCGCACCGTACTGATTAACCTCACTCATAAATTTCATACGGGGTTGGGCATACAATTTCCTTTGCAAAAGTTGTAAAATATCGTACCTTCTTTTAAATAACCAAAATTAAATTCCCGCTTGAATTGAATCGGATAGATTATAAGTCTATAAAGGTAGCCATTTACTCATAAAATTGAAAAATTTGCGTGTAGTTCAGAAAAGAATATTATTGATTTTTTGATCTACAATGGAAGGGCCTAGTGGAAAAAGTAGTTAAGTCACTTTTTTTTCAATTTGTAGTCATTTATTCTCTACAAATTAGTATAAAAAAAATGAACAAATTGAAAAAAAAGTGACTTAACTACATTTTCCACTAGGCCCTTCAATTGTTTCGGATTGAAAGGAATCCCTAAAACAAAAACAGATGCGAATTTATCAAAGAAGGTCCTAAAGAACACCAGATTAGGAATTGGCCGTTTCTAATGGATCCTAAGCCCGAAATAAGTCATAGCAGAATTAAAGAAAATGAAATTCTGAACATAAACTAAGAAAAATTATTACTATAGCCCCTATAGATTCCAAAATTAGAGCCTTCTATAGAACGATAATTTTATTCAATTTTTGATTAATAGTGGTTTTCTGGATAAACTTTTCTTCTATTCATTTTATTCAAAAGTGGTTCAGATAAGTTAAAGTCGATTAAATTGTCTATAAATTTCCGTATAAAACAACTTTCTAGTCATAACAGGGTCTTAACTATTAGTTTTCAAAGTTAAGCATATTTTATCCTTTTTGAACGTTTTTCTTTTTTTTTTAATTATAAGATAAGATTTAAAGTATACGAAATTCTACGTTGGAAAACATTAATCTAACCCTTGTAATTTTATACATACATATATAAATGTCCGACAGGAAAAAACATTTTAAGGTGAAAATTGTAGTAAACTATCACGGGTCTGCATTTTAATACCTTGAAAAATCTAAATTGAATTTTATAACTGAATTTCAGTAAATGAGTGCTGCTGATTTCAAATATGTTTTAGTTTTTTGCTATCACGTAAGGTTATTGAATAAAACAGTAAAGCAACATAAATAATAATTATCAAATAATAATAAATTATCAAATACACTGGATCCCCGATTTGCGTCCCATAAAAAATATAGGACCGAAGATTTGATATGCGTCGTAAGATTCAAATTGCGTCCTTTCAAATAAAACAAACTCCATTTTAAAATTATAACTGTAATTTAATATCTTTTATCTTCAAGTAGAATATGTAATATATTTATTTAGAATTCGGATATACAAGAAAAGTAAAAATTGCAACGCAACAATTACTAAAAGCACAGATCGAATTAAAAATAATATATCGACGTTATTCCTTTAATTTCTTGGATTTTTTGCCACAAAAGCTTTTTTTCGTTGTTTCCCTACTGTATATCGCCTTAGGACAGTTCCTCTTTAACATCCAAAAGTAGTCGGTCATCATTGGGATATCCCAATGCTCTAAATATATTCTTTAAATTTCTTTAATATTCTGGTGAAATCGTTCACCCTGGTCTTCACAGACGTCAAGAAGGTTATCCGGAAAATATTCTAGCTGAGTATAAAAAAAGTGTAGCTTTATGCTCATGTTTCAACCCATGTTTGAAAATGTATACAACATTCTTTTTTGTTTTCTTACTATACCATTTAAAAATCATTACTTTTAATGTTTTTATTTGTGGCCCAACAAAAATACCTTTCTTTAGTTTTGCTTCTGAGAAACGAGGATGAGGAGTCGATAAAAAGTTTCCATTCCGTAGGTTTGTATTCGGGGCCACCAAGGCGAATAACTAAGTCAGAGATGTTATTGTAAAGTACAAGTTTTGGTCGATGAAATTCACAAATTCAGCCTCACGAATTCGATACCACTAAAACGTTGTTCATGGCGCAAGAAAATTTTTATTCCTTCGCCTAGATCCCAAAATCTCAGACAGATCTTTTGGATCTCTGACTAAGTCAAAAGTTCTTCTTGAAAATAGAGCTGGTTGATTGATAGTTCTGAAATATCAATTTCAGTATCAGTTGAAGTTTCGGAATCGGAGCGAGTCTGCAGTATTTTGGATAGAACAGGCAAAGGTAGTTAATATAATAATAGTGTGTGTGATATGGTCCATAATATCATATAGACAAAAAGCAGTCGACGTGATTTTTCGGCTCTATCTACGTAGGCCATCGGTGTTCCAAAACCGTCTACACTGGAGTCGCGATTTGCGTCGGTTCGATTTGAATCCCATTAAATCTATAGAGTCGTATGATTCAATTTGCGTCCTTTCAAATAAAACAAATCCCTTTTTTAGTGTCATACGAAAAATTCTAACTGTAATTTATAATATCTTTTATCTGCAAGTAGAATATGTAATAAATATCACCATGAACTGTTATAAAGATTTATTCACTAAGTAAACGTAAAAAAATGTAAGACAGCAAACTTTGGACAATTTTTATAGGTTTGTTAAATTTTTATTATTTTGAAATCTTAAATTTACAATTTTTATTGCATATTTTATTAAATTTCCTCCCAGCATTTTCTCCTGAAAATTTTGCGTTAGTATAATATTATGTGATTTTATTCCATTATGAAAAAAGTTTATGAAGATCGTGGAACGCATCTCGTATATTACTATGGGATCTTATGGAAAAATATAATTCGATTTGAGTCGATTAGAATTGAGCCTTACTTTTCCGGAATATATCCCCAACGCAAATCGCGACCCTATATTATAGAGTATCTGTGTACCTTCAATACTTCGACTGCGGGGAATTCCCGTCGGTAGTTAAACCCTCCAACGTATGCGCGAATTAAAACGAAATATTATAGTGATTCTTAAAATTTCTGACTTGAAAGAAAATTATAATCGAACATCAAGAAAATACCGCAATATTGATTTACATGCAAAAAAATGTACGTGATGGAAACAAAAACCGACTTGTTCAGTTAAATATACGTCGTCACTCTCGTAAAAAAATAAAAAAAATGTTAACGATAAATTTTACGTAGGCCTAGGATTATTAGATCCTCTAAAGTTCAGTTTATTACGTTTATTCATGGGATTCCTAGAAAAAATAACGATTTCCTAAAATTACATTTCCAAAGTTTCACCAAATTTTGAATAAAGATTAGATTCTTTGGATAGCCGTATCTCCAAAACTATTTGGGTTACAGCATTTTAATCTTATTTTATTTTTACATAGAATTTTCAAGTGCACTTAAATTGAGTTATTTGAAAAATGTAAAATGCGGCAGAAAAGAGTAAAAGTGATTAACTTGGATAGCTCGCAGCTATGAACCTATTAGGACTAAAGTCTTGGATGTCTTCTGCGTCAAAAGAACAGAAAACAACTCCATATCAAAATCTGAAAACAGAGTCATTTTAGGCACAAATCTAAAAACTTCATCTTCTTTAAAGGACTTTTCCAACACTAAACAGAACTTTAAAAAATACCTTTAAAAGTTATCGGTTTGAAATGTCTCACTGTTACTTATATTTCAAAAATTTTCAAAAGGAAAAAATTAGCTAATCTCACTGTTAATTTCAAAATATGATTGCACTTATCTTTAGCGAAATCCACTAATTATTCAAGCTTTTTGTCGTTTAGCAAATGTTTGTTTACATAGTAAGCCCTATTTGCTTGTTGCAATCTTCTTCCCATTTCTTGTTCTCTTTTGTTTCTGTTGTTTATCTGTGTTTATCTGTGTTATCATACCTCTTCGTATGTATGGTCTCCGATTTTCAGCTCACCCTGGACTTGTATCTCTTCTTTTTGACATATCATGTACTTTGTTTTCTTTTCGTTTATTTCCAAGCCCATTTGTTTTGCTATTTCTCTTATTTCTTGAGTTTTACTTATTAGGTTACTTCTCGACCTTGACAGTATAACCACATCATCCGCATATGCCACCACTTGCGTGTCTCTATTGATTATTGTGCCTTTCACCTCCATCTTTCTCACGATCTTCTCCAGCATTATATTAAACAGGGTCGCCGACATAGCATCCCCCTGTCTCACTCCACTATTTATCAAGAAATCATCTGTTTCTCCACTTGAGGTTCTAACACAGGCTGTTGTTATTTTTAGTGTCATGTGTGATACATTATACAATATACAATTTTATACAATATTCTCAACAGTTGGATATTGATGAAAAATGTTTAAATTTGCACTACCACGATTATTCATTTTTATGTCACTCCTAAATCAGAAGCTTCCCTACTCTAAAATTTGGTATACAAGTAACGAAAGGTCTAATAAAGATAATATATTTTTTTGAGAATTTAAATTACACCTTTTTCGGAAGGGCCCACTGAAAGTCAAAATTTGGTCAGGGCCCCCATTTATTTTATTTTAATTATTTATATGCAATAATGTTCGTCAAAAGGCGCAGTCATTTAAAAAAATCGTGTCTCTGAATGGTATGATTAAGCCAGGGTATGTACAACGTGAACGGCGCATTTTTGGGAAAAACAAAAATACAGGTTTGTTTATTTTATATTACAAACTTAGAATTACACTAAATTTGAGCAAAATCGATAATTGTGAAAATTGGTTAATTTGATATCGAATGACTCAAAAATAGCATTTGTGTGAGCAGATTAAAATAGAAATACTTATATCAAATATCTCAGTGTTACCCGGATTTTCCTGCTACCCTGCTCGCTTACTATGGGGATTTCGATGTTAAATTTATATCGAATCTTATGAGTTTCGAAAATGTAAATTAAATTTTTGCAAATCAACCATAAGAATTTAATATTATTTGAAAAACAAAACTTTAATAGTTTACGAATAGAACACCAGTTTTCAAATTTTACACTGGGTACTTTTGTACTTAAATTACAATAAAATAAATAGATCTAGTAAAAGCTCTTTTTACCGTCCTTATTATGTATATTTAGAGGATTTGAACCGGGCACTCCTACATACGGCTATATAGCTTCAATATGCAGTAATTTTTATATCTATGATAATTTATATTGTTGAACTGCTGAAATGCATAAGATATATTTTTCCCTAGATTATTTCCCAGGGGAAGTTTTCCGATGCCAAACTAAAAGGTTTTTAACAATAATTTATAAATGTCCAATATTCAATAAATAATTAGGTAAATGCAAAATTGCTGTTCTAATGCTTTAAGTCAAAATTGAAACGGCCACAAATTTTCCGAAAGACAGCAAGTACATAAAGAATGGTCAAATTCAATCCGACCATAAAAGCACGTAGAAAAATGTAGTCAAAGTTGATAAAGTTTGTCAAGATGCTCAAGAATAAGAAGTATTAAAAATAATCAATCTAGAAGTTTTATAAGCTTGTTGCTTTTTCTCTATAACCAGTCAGGACTTTACGATAATTCAATTAATTAATAATTTCATGACCTGTGACAGAGGCCTATCTGTTTCAAGCACAAATAATATGTTATTAATAAGAACCCAAATTAAAATTTGTCATATCTGGGTTAATTAAAATATTCAGATAATTTCGTTTCATCGATTCGACAATCACAGTATCCCGTACCTTTAATTTAATATTAATTTTCAGCAGAAAATAATTTATATAATATTTCATAAAATTTTTATTGGAAACGCATATTTTTGTACTGGAAATTACAAAGAAAATAATCCGTTTATGTACCTTAATCATATATCATATATCATATAATTGGCAATATCAATCCAAATAAAATAAAATGAATGTCACAAACAAACATTAAAGTTTGACAAATGATTTGATCAGCTAACGGCAGTTTTTATTTTTAAAAAGGAAATTGAAAAGTTTGCGTGTATTGTAAGAATTTGCATTTATATTAACAAAATTTGAGATATTGATTAACATTTTGTTGCCAATTATATTTTTAATCAAATTTTTCATTTGCATTTTTGATTTCGTGTAACGATGTAATTATTATTTTAACGAATAGAAAATTTTAATTCAATATTATTTTTTTCGTCTTCGTTAGAGGAGATGAGTATTATTTTTCTAGAATAGTAGGAAGCAATTTTGATGCTTTTTATTAATTGCGAAATGTTGATTAGAGAAATGCGTTTTCTTAAATTTTTTTGTCGAACATGGAAAATTGAAAAGGCAAAAAGGATCTGCGGCGGCCAAATTTCATTTCGGCGGGTAAAATTGAAGCTTTAAACAAAAACTAAAGCATATTATTTTAGTTTTTTGCATAAATCCTGAAAATATAAAACACAGTAGCAAGTGAGCTTCATAACGCAGGGTTCTGCAAAATGTACAATATAGTACAATAGAAGAGACAAAATGAATAAAAAAGTGGGTTTAAAACTTCAGGCAGAGCACAAGTTTTTAAAGCTTTATATAAAAGTGTCAGGGGCGAGTTTGAGATAAAAATCACGAAAAAAAGTCAACGCCAGAGCTTATACAATATATGAGTTCCGCACGGCTGCAACTTACACGGGGTATGATACGTCGTCGATGAACTTCCAGATCTGTCGCGCTATCCTGCGTTTCCGTTTCCCTGTACCCAACTGCTCCCACATTACCCGCAGCTTCTAACGCGAATGACCTGGTGCGTGTTTGGGCAGCGACCTGAATAATTTGAAACGCTGTGCGGCGTCACAAGTGCAGGAAATAAACATCATCCCAAAGACAAAACAAGCAGAAAACCATGCCTCAAATGAGCTGTACAATCCATAAGCATTTGCGTTTTTCACATTGATTAGTCTATTTTAAATGTGTTTATCACTTGCAGTGGTAATGTTGCTGACGTTTAATTTTCAAAATACCTTCAATTTATTTAAATTAAACTATATTTCTCTTGTGTACGACAACTTATTCATAATGACATAACTGGGAATATAAAAACATTCCTTTCGGAAAGTTACTCTTTATAGCCACTTCTTTTCATACGTAATTATGTACAATATATTTAGGTTTATTATTAACTTAACTATTACATTTTTGAATTTATATGAAAACATTAACTATAGCTTAACCTCCACTTGTTAGTTTGATGTGCTGTAATTAGCATAAATTTATTTTATAAAAGAATGTAAACTCTCTAAACTAAAATCTTTTTATAATTTATACTGAATACTTGAGCGGTAATATACTGAGTTTTTACAATTAAAAATTACAATACAAAGAAGTCTTCATTTTTACAATTCTTTATTTTAAAGTTCACTATTTCAATAATAAAACTTAATAAAAAATAATTTATTGTAATTAAATGTAATAAACAAATTGATGCCGAATAAAAAGAATTTCTCTGCCACATGTTGTCTGTTTTAATGTCGGTTCAGAATGACCAAATATTACAGAAAGGTTTCAGCAGTTTTCACCCCCCTGCTTTTGAACTATTATGGGAAGCTTACAAACCTTTCCATATATTAATGAGAATAGAGTCCGATTGAATTAATTCATGTACCACTCTGTATATATTTTTTTATACTTGAATAATGTTGATAAATAGTTAAGTTAAAATATTATACGAATATTATTTAAATTATACATACCTTGAGTTATTATGTAGTTCCAATTATTTTATTATTCATTAACGCATGTAAAAATAATTGCTTGTTATATATGTATTTAGAAAAACTCTAATTTAATTAAATATTTCAGTTGATTTTTACGGTAATTGAAATTATAAACTTTTTGTTATAATGCCCACAAACAATTATTTAAATAAAATATTTTAAAACATCAAAGTAAATTTTATAAATTACTCAGTAGATATTAAACTGAAATGATTTTATTCATTAAATACATAATTAAATTAGTACCTATTACTATTTCTTCTTGTCATAGACATGCATGCCAGAATAAATATTGTAGATAAAACTACAAATTATTATAAAACGAGATATTCTAAAAAATATTTCAATTAAAAAAATCATTAATTTGATTGAAGATTATTTAAGCAGTTACATGTTTCCAATAAATAACTTGAAGGAAAGAGAAACCAAATAAATTTAATTTCAAAGCTCGCATTAAATAGCAGACATATTATTTGAAATACGGCAAACAATTAAAGTTGCGTAATTAATTATTAATACCTCCTACCTGATTTTAAATAAAACTAAATTTAAGCAAGTTTGTCGTAACATCAATAAAACGATAAAGATAGAAAAGGCTTCCGTAAATTAATATTATTAATTTAAAGAACTTATGTAATTAATTTAATTTCCATCTGCCGATATTGATGTGCTTAAAGGTGCCTACACACGGTTACGTCTCTAGCGCGATGGATCAAACTTGTTTGTTAATTTCTATCCTCCAAAATTGATCTTGCCTAGCGACAATCAACGTTGGCATCATCATGTGTAGGCACCTTTAGGGACTTCCATACTTGATGTGTCAAAAGTGGATATGAAGTATTCTTATCATGTAGCAGTTTCAGGAATAAGTAGCACTTGTAGAGCGAATACAACATTTACGATTCTTGAAATTGCATTTAAGAAATAATTTCAGACCGATAGATATAGTCTTTAAGTTGTTCGACGTTATAATACCACTCTTATGGCCAATAATTGAAGTAAATGTATTTTAAAGTCAACTAAAAGTAAAATACTTAAGCATCAACTTAGAAGGCATCTTTATTGCGAATTATTAATGGCATAAAGGATATGGTAACATATACGGATTAAAAAAGTGGTTATGAGTCATAACTAATAAAAATTATTCGGAGTAGTTCCGCTAATTATTTTAATTGTATGTCTAATGCAAATTTTCGTGATATCAATTTTCTCTATATTACACAAACTTCCGGGCATTACTTGTGATATTTTCCACATAACGAGGATTAAATTTACGCAAACTGAGCTCATTTAATTTTGCGATCAATTTTCCAATTTTTGATGTAGTTTTTTTATAAATTGATTTCAATTAATTTTAACAATCTGTTTTTCACAAACAATTAGTTAATTGTGTGACAAAGAAGAAAAGATATGTATGAGTGATTGATTGACCATTGATGTACTGGCTTTTACTTAAACTTATTAGATTCAATGTTAAGAACAGTTCAGATCAAGTTATCAAGAAGGTATGAAATTTCATTATTACTTTTCATAGTCGGTGTAGATCCCTATCGTTTATTAGATTACCTGCTAGTGAATTTGGAAGAGAACAGAGTCTGTCAAAGTACTTTGCACTGAATTTTGCAATCCAATCTTGCAGTGGCATGGGGTATCGAAAATCATTCTTTGGACCTTTGAAGGATTTCAATATTGGATATGGAAGCTGAATCGCGGAGCGGTATTCAGCATATATTTGTAGATTATTAGCTTATTTTCAAGTGAGAACCAAGACTTTCGTTCCATCAGCCAGTACACTTTGGTGAATTTGAAGCCAGGCTGTTTGCTTTTGGTTATAATATGTTTATCCCACGTAATCCTTCTATCCAGGTATATTTCACGATATTTCGCCTCGTTATTTTGTGGTGGTTTATGTCCGTTTGGGAAGACAGATGGACTCAGGGTGAATGTCACTTTGTCTATTTGGTCTCATAGCTTTAGCGTATGCATTTAATTCTGTAAGGCAAAATTGAGAGCAAACGAAGCATAGAAACAAGACAGATGTCCTGTCTTGAATTAGCAATACCAGTGAACTGTTTAGACTGGCGGAAGATCGAAAAGCTTTTCTATAATAATCACCAACGATCCGGGGACCGGATATAGCACTTGAAGAAAAAGAAGAAGCTTTAGCCAATATTTGAATTTTATCTAGATGGCTTTGCAACATTTTTGAGGCCATGGCTGGGTTTTAGTGCACTGTTAGTAGAGTGTTGACGATATTCTTCATGATTGGTGGATCTGCTATATAAATATATAAGATGTACATGATCAGATCAATATGTTCATGTTCAACGTGATACTACACGAGGTAGTGTCTTTCCATTAGATAACATTTCAGTTTGTGCAATAGTTCATCATGCCAAACCTTACTTGTGATATAATATGTAACTAAAAAAGCAGCATCACAGTATCTTTTGGTTTCCAGTGCTCGGTAGATTGTTGTAACAACAAAATATATCTGTTCTATTCTGGGATGCTTGTGTAAACCCAAACTGATGGTATCGTATCCGTTTTCTTACATCTAGAATTGCCTGGAGTCTCTTCAGGATTAGTTTTTCTAGTAATATCAACATAATCGGGAGAAAACTGATGGTTCTACAAGAGGTTACATTATTTACTCTTATGCAAGACAGGTAAAGCCATTAGGCACATTCTGTGACTACCTCCTGAAGTCAGGACGACGGCGACTTCCGCATTGATGGAAGGACGGCGGCGACTCTACGGTCTGCACTCTACAAGCACAACTGATGCTCGTATACCGGAGATCGACACCATCTTCTCAATAGATGTGGGAGTCCCCTTCGGATTGGCATTCGGTAGCTGCCGCCATGTGGCCCGGGAGTGCAATCGGACATCTTACAACTCTCCCTGATTGGATCATTTTGATCTGGTACCATAGCTCTTCCTATTCCGACCAATTTATCATGAGCAGGGAGTATGTGGAGTGGAGGAAAGTCAATTGTTTAGTGCACCTGTGTGGGAGTGCGTGAGTTTCTCGCGCGTTGCACAAGTGCGCACCAATCAAACACTTATCAATTTTGTGTTCTAGTAATTATTAGTTAAGTTATTTATCAATGCTATATCCATTAGCAATAATTATACTTACCGATATCTGGGCGGTTAACACAATGGCAGAGAAAGAAACCTGTCTTATGTATGAGAATCACTTGATTTTTCTACTTTTCATTGCATTGGGAACTATTGTAACCATTAAAGATGTGGGCTATATGCCTCATACATCTTTCTGGCAGTTCTTTGATTATTTTGTCAGTTATGAGATTATGCGCAAGACTTTTTTGTGGTTTAAGTTTTTGTTTATTATGCGCTTGATTTAAGATCATTTGAGTGCCTTTGTTAGCATTTCTAATTGGTGTTAGGTAACTTTAAGACTTGCTTTATATTTTCGTCTTCTTCGCTAGAAATTTGAGAATTAAATAAGTTGAAGCCTTCGGTAAGATGTTACGTAAACAAGTTTGCCTTTTGCCCAACTACCATCTCTCTTCTTGATCGGTGGGTTAGAATCTTGTGATTTATTAAGATATTTTGTAGCTTTCCAGAATGAATAATTTGTAGATAACGTTCCAGATAAATTTTAGAGATAGTTTCGAATAGCGTTATTAGTGTTTTGTTCTAATGGTGGGTTCATGGAAAATATTTAACATAATTCAATTTAATTTATTTTAATTTAAAAAAGTTCAATGTACATAAACCTCCTGGAGGCGTTCATGCTACATTTTCTCTAATTTAATTTAACGATAGGAAATATCGGTTAACTCTTCTTTCTCTCTTCTTTCCATCTGCGATGCTGCTTAATCTTTGGTAAAACCAGTTCTAACGGTAGATGAATACATGAACCCACCATAACATCACACTCTTCAGTTCTTTTATTGCTTTGTTAAATTTGCTTTTGTCCTGCTGTGCTTTAATTATCTGCCATACCTTCCTTTATTTGCGATTCGTTGTGATTTTTGGTTTCATAAGTGTTGGACAGTTGTATGTTAGGTTGATTGCCTTGGGCTCTCAGTTTGAGTTCCAGGCCACCTGTTGTATATTTTGTGTCAGGTATTCGGTTGCTTTATCAATATCTCTGTTAGTTTTGAGTGGAATTCGCAAACTTAGGCCTTCATCCAGAAGTTCTCTAAATATTTTCCAGTTTTTTGCTTTGTTTGCGAGAGAGACAGAGATTTTTCAATCAATATTGTTTGAGTACTCAGGGTTACGATTATCCAAGTATAATCAGACCATATTAGATATAAGCAGGATTCTGCTTTAAAATGGTGTTTTACTTTGTTTTTGATAATGATATTGCGTATCATAGATGGTATATTTTGGAAATTTTAGATGCATATAGTGAACTGTTATTTTTCTTCCCCAAATATTTTTGTATCTTTTATATTTGCAGACCAGCAAAATGGTTTACAATTGAAATGAATTTACGATAAACATTTGAATTTTCCGCCATCAGCTTGAATGCAGATAATGGAAAGTGTTGAGGAAGATAGGTGAAAAAAATGCGCAGTCGGGCCCGCGCGAAGTGGACAGCAAGTTTTAGTTTAGTATTTTGAAGTTAAAAATAAAATTGAAATGGAAAGATAAGGAAGATTTAACAATTTTTACAGTATTGGCTTTACCAATAATTGCGTAGGATGCGATTAAAAATTGGACTTACTTTAGCCATGAGATTGATAAAGATAAACCTTTAGGAAAAAGCACCCCGGAAAAATTGAATGTGGATGCATCGGAAGAAGAATTCCTTCAATGCTGCTAATGTTTTGCTGTAAATCCTGAAGTTGGATTGCAAGAAATGATAAAATTATTAACAAAAACAATACAAGAGAGGGTAAACAAGACAAACAAATAAATTATAGACACAATAAATAAAAAATAGACACAACAAATCAAGAAATATAAAAGATATAAATAAATCCCAGATCGAGTACCAAAAGGAGATGGAAAATTTGGGTACAGCTCTCCGAGATATACAGGAAAGAGCTGTCACGGAAGAAAAACTAAACGGGAGCATACAGGAAACAAAAACAAATTTGGAAGAACAAATCAAACATTTATAAGTCAGCGTAGAAGAAATAATGCGAGGAACCAGTAAAAATTATTTTGAAAATATTAAAGACAATTGAAAACTGTCCATTGATGAAACAAGCAAAAAAAATTTTTAAAAACAACTAGAAATTTTAAGAAGTAGAAATTAAAGGTCCAAATCCAAATGATCAGTCAAGAACTAGCACAAGACAAAAACAAGATAGATTCCATACAAAGGAAAATAAAAACATAGGAAACTAAAGTGAAAAATGTAGACGGAAGGAGGGATGAAATGAATACAACATTTGAGGAAAGAACACTTCAAGTGAAATTGAGCTGCGCTAGCAATAATTGAGCAACGTACAGTTTTGGGGATGAACCAAGTATAATAAAAAGCTGCATCCAAGAACTGAATCTAGATTTCAATTCAGATATAATGATAAAATTCTACGGCGATGGGAATGGCATAAAAATGATTAGGTTCAGTTGCATAAAATTTAACAGGATGGTCGCGGTCGGCACAACACCTACAATATGGACGCCCTTAACAAGAGTTATCTCATGGAAGCATATGAGATGGAGATGGAAGACTGGGGTGCTGATTAAAAGGATAGACCATGGACTCCATTTCAGTCAAATTGGAAAGACGAAGAACGAAATATCTACAAAACGTGAACAAGAGAATCAAAAACCAAATAGCATTCCACATTGGTGACGAGTTATAGTTAAAAGCCTTAGAGTAGGCAAGAGATCGGCTAATTTGTATGCGAAATTACCAATTCCATACGAGGGACCATATAAAATTAACCGCAAAGTTGGTGAAAACACATACAAGTTTCTCAACAAAGCTATAGGGGCAATTAGAAGCAGATTGCATCTGAGCTCTATTTATGCTTATAACAATGAAAATTAAACGTCATAAGATTAAAATGTGAACGATTGCGAGTTTAAAGGAAAATTTTTTATTTTGAAAGAAATTTAGTTTAGGGTAGATACTCTACCAAAGGGGAAAATTTAATTTTAATTTATTGAAATCAAAATGGATCTTATTTTCATTTAATTTCAGTTAGAATTTCAAAACTTTAAGTTCATGTAAATTTATTTTTGACTCATATCGGTGAAAAACCATTTATTTACCATCAAATGCATTGTTTAAATAATTGTTGCATTTCGTAAAGATTCCTTTAACAAATCTTTTCTCATACCAAAAGGGGGAAGTTGAACTGTTATTTTCCTGCCTCAAATATTTTTGTATCTTTCATATTTACATACCAGCAAAATTTTCTTTGTGAACCTTTTTAGGGGTTGTATAGAACACAATAGATATTCATGGTGAAATACGTCTCTGAAATTAGCATTACATTAATGTTTTGTTTAAGTAGAAACATTTTTATATGTTTGGAGTGATACGCTATGTATTTGGCATTCCAGACAACAATTTTTATGTGCTTGCCATTAAGCCATTTCCAATACCACAATTATTGTCCTCATTTTCTCTATGAGGCCCCTCATCATATGTTTCAGTTCTTGCATATTGTTTGCCTGGTTAGCAATTGAATTTTTGACTATTGTGATAGAAAGATTAGAATTTGTGGTTGCTGTATGATGTTGCTCATAGCATGGACGTACATATTGCTATGTGTCAAAATGAAAAAGAAAGGCTCCCGATGATAAAATGAATCATATATTCGAAACAAGCACAAAATTCTAAGTCGAAAGACTTTAAAAATTTGCTCTACGAGAAATTTTTTATTTTTCACAATTTCAATTTTCTAAATTTATTTGAGTCTCTCAGGATGAATGAAACATGACAAATATTGCTAAGTCTAAATAAACTGATGATTGTCACATCAGAAATGAAACAAAAAACTTAATTAGCTCAAAATTTGTAAAAATGTATTAATCATGATAACCTAGAAAAATTTAAGAATTTGTAAACCAGTTTACTCTACAAATAACATTCTCTGTAAAAATGTAAGCATATCAAAAATTATGTAATTGTTTCATGCATTTAATGTGTATATTTTCAAAGGATAAATTAACAAATTAGTTAATAAGGGTCAAATTTGTGTAACGCCCCTGTAAACAACCAAGACGGACGAAAATGAGTCAATCAAGAATCCAAAAATTGATGAAAATGTAATGTACCAATCAAACTGCTCGGGAAGACATTCCAAAGGAAATCGAGGTTGATACAGAAGAAAAATCTAGAATAAAAATAATTTATTAGAGAGAAATAAATTCAAAAATACATGGATTTGACTCACAAAATTCAAACAAGAATACCAATTGTATCGATTTTCGATCAAAAATCAGTTCACCTCTGGTAACTCAACTGAGTGCACGCATTTTCGATGCTCTCAACAAAAATATTATTTACCAGGATTTGGAGGTTAACCAAATTCAACGACTTCGAATAGGTTAGAAGTTTCCGTTTGTCCAGAGTCGATTCTAAAAATAGATGTCAAGGACATAAACAATATTGATAATGGAAATGTTGTAATTTAAGAAAATCTATTCATAAAATTTTCTGGATGACAAGAAAATCATTGCAAATTAATGGAACAACTTACCTCAATAGTTTTGGAAATATTCAACAAGAACGATGCAGCTGCGAGCACAAAACTTCAACACAAGTCAAGTGGATAATACCAACTGGTATGAATTTGAGTCCTCGCATATGCGAATCTAAAGCAGGGCACACACAAACAACAACTAAATGATATCCTTTTTAAAAATGAAAATTTCGATATGTCCAGGAGCCAGGTACAGTGAACTCATGATTTCTATAATTTGTTAAAAATTTGCCTTCAGCGTATTTAAAATAGGATTTGGGGAAAAGACTTCTAACAGAGTGCATTCTTTGATACCCTCAGTGATAAGTTAAAAATTAAAAAGTTTTCTAATTTTGTTAAAAATATTTTAAGCTTTAAATAAGCGACAATTTAAATTTATAAACATTTAAGCCCGCTAATGTAAAGCGAGAGACTTGATTGGCTTAATAATCAAGCAACTTGGGATGAAGAGTGGAAGCCTCTTTGTTTCGAATCATTATTTGTATTAATTTTAAAAATTTCAAAGGTTTATTCACCTTGGATTTAAAATCCAAGATTTATTTTGTATTGATGTTCTTTCATGAAAGACAATTTGATAAGTTTCTTTTTTTTATTATAATAAAATTTGTATGGGAGCTGATGAAAGTTTTTTTATTTCTTTTTTACTCAAAAAAGGAAAGCAAAGTTAAACGTCCCGAGAGAGCCAATTAACATCTTTTTACATCGACTCTAATCTTGATTCACTAGGAACCCACACCTTGAACGACTCATTACCGGGAGTTTAGAAAGAAGGGGCAGAAATGTGTGTACCTTCCTGTACCCAACATTTATAGGCAGGGGGACATAGCAATATGTAATATTTTCGTAGCTGGGTTGCCTTTCTATTGGTTTTTGCAGGGATTGCATTTTGCGAGTTGGTCTACTTCTGATGAGTGGGTGCTTTCTATTTTGTAATTACTTGTATATTTTACGTGCCCTGCAGTTGACCAGGTGTTCTTGTGCACGCTTACCAGGACGGAAGATGTGGTAGCACATTTTTTTCTTTTTCTTTTGAGATCTACGTAGAACATTGGGAGGAATTCCTTGTTTTTTTCTTTTATTAGTAACATTAATTATTGCACTATCCACGTACTCCAATTTTCTGAATTATTACACCAGTTTAATTTTCTATTTGCTTACCATTTTAGTTACGTAACCGTCTTTCACAATTTCCTCCAGTAGTTCGCAGAATGGAGTAATGCAGCTAACTCCGACTACAAATATTGGAGTGGATTTGGGTATCACCTCATGCTTTGAACTGACTTCCTCTTGTAAATTTTCATCTTTGTTTATACCTTAACATCATTTGTCCCCAATCCTGCAAACCTAGTGGATCTTTGTGGCGTATTGAGTCAGTAATCGGTTATTTTTGACTGTTTGGCTCTTCTGAGAGGTTTCTCTGGGCTATCCTTTTTGTTCCGTTTCCTTGTTCCGACCTGCGTACAGTCTTTATTGTTAGATTGGTCCTGCAAACCACTCGATTGTGTTCCTTTAATTGGCAACCACTGTATCTGAGCTTGATTTGGTGGTTGACTTGTTACTTATGGAGGATGTATGTTCAGAGAGCTCGAATTTGAAAGAATTGCATATCCGAGATATTGTGGCATGTACCGATAGCTCTGGATATAATATATTTGAGAAGTTGAATTTTGCACTTGTGTATTCATATTATGATAAATAGTAGGGTCGTTGGACCCTCTTGGTAGACCCGGCTATGGTTTATTTACCACTTGGGATATGATGGCCCCCATGGGAGCCGGTGTTTGTTACATTCTTGTTATATTCTAACCTCACTTACTTAGTATATAAGTTCCAAAATAGCTGTCTACTCACATGTCTGCGGTTTATAACATTTACGCAGGTAACTTATCAGTCATGGTATTTGATAATCATTGTAACACTATCTGAGAAGCACCATATAATTAATATGTAGCAAAACTTGCATAATAGTGTCGAACTCGATACTTGTCATTTAACAGCCATTCGATCAATGATGCCGTAACTCTAAATAACAATGAAGTAGCATTATATAATATTACCAAACACCAAGTGTCTATATTGGTAAATTTTTTAGATGTATCGTCATAAAATTTACAGTTAAAATTCCAACATTTTATCATTTCGTTAAGATTTTGTTAAAATTCTCAGAGTTCATTTGAAATCTTATCATGTAGAAAATGTCGTATAATTTTTTGAATTGAATACCTATTCAATTGAAAATTCTAGAAAAATAATGTATATCTGAGTCCAATCACATCATTTGCAAACGAAATAAAAATCAGCATTCATATTATGTATACCAATTTTGCAATGTTCTAACAGGAGTTATAATAGATATGCAATGCATCCGAGGCAAATTTTCCGTACATAATGGAAAATCTCATAAAAACTACTTAGGTGAAAACTAAAGTATACAAAATAAAACGAATTACCTCTTACAAATTTTATGTAAGGAGCACTTTCATTAACATAGAACCACTTGTTTCTCCAGCGAGTGTGAGAGTTCATATTGTGATGAGTAAAACTGCTTTTCCTTTCCACACCACCTTATTCCTAACTTGAATATAAAATATATAAATAATCAAGTTATTTTCCATAAATATGTTATAATCAATTTTCAATTAATTAATCTGTTAAAACGTCCAATTTCTTTAGGTATTTTTATATACGTGTTATGCTACATAATGAACCAAATTTGGTGTACTTTTTTGTAGTTGAAGTTTTTTTTTAAAAGGAAGAAAAGCAGATTTTTTTCCTTCTAGTCTTCTAGATTGTATTCTATTAGATTAAGTATAAGTTGGTAATATAAATAAAAGTAAAAGATTTTTGTATTCTATCTTGTAAAGGTATATAAAAAATATTGAAATTAAATTGATTTCGAAAAATGTACCTATTGCTGTTATTTAAATATCAATGTTATAATTATCACTACTCGGAAAGCTCATTTTTGGCAATTGAATTAAAAATTTATTATTAGTTAAATAATGGGACTAAAGTATTAAATATATTTAATGGATATATCGAATAACAATTTCGTTCCGCACGAGGATGACAAATTTTGTTAAAAAATAATAATAAAAATTGAAAAATATAAAATATGAATTTTTGCGTGTTTGAATTTCTGTGTCCATTATCCATAAAATGTCATGATGAAGTAGTCAAACGTGCAACGATTTCAAACTTAACAACATTTGAACCGGAATGTTTTATGCAGCACAGCCTCACGCAGACAAATCCCGGATTTTAAGAATCAAATCACGTTTACAGGAATTAGCAACGATGGAGTTAAGCCTTCG
The DNA here is from genome assembly GCA_932274525.1 of Podabrus alpinus. Taxonomy (NCBI): domain Eukaryota; kingdom Metazoa; phylum Arthropoda; class Insecta; order Coleoptera; family Cantharidae; genus Podabrus; species Podabrus alpinus. The sequence goes on along the minus strand of OW026457.1, from coordinate 55,528,910 downwards.
AACAAGAAAGCCTAAGAGTTTCATAGAATATCGATAATTATCTTGTAGTTTAGTGAAATACCCTCTTATATATTGATTTATTTGCCTTATTCAGCCCTACTTATTTACGTGTAAAAAGGTTAAACGGGAAAAATTGGAGGGTACAATGTGAAAATAAAATTTGGGTTTTTATAATGCGCTACATTTGTGAAGATGCTTTGCTAATTGTTTGCATGTTTTTGGTTGATTAAAAACAACCCTAAAGTTTGGTAAAGCTGCACTTTAATTATTAATCTAAATTAACCCGTTTTACACCTTTCAAACAGGAAATTCTGCCTAGCCACAATTGGATAAACTATTTAAATCATTTACTTACTCAGATATCTGAACATTGCTTTAATTAAAATTTAAATTTTTAAATAATATTGTAAAGATTTTTTGTACTACTCGTATAAATCAAAAAGTACAAATTAAAAAGTAGTAAATTTATTCCTAATTTTTTTTTGAGGAAATAATCTTAACAAGTAATTTTAAGCACCTACCTCTAGTATAATTTTAAAATTTGAATATTCAAATTAATTTCAAGCTAATATCGATTGAAAAGCAACAATAAAGATGTAAAAGGAAATGTTGAATTAGATCAGGACAGGGTCTTTCATAGAAGTGCCGTCGGTTTTAAAGACGAACAAAATATTTTATTAACTTGCATAGCTACTTGGAATTTCAATAGTTCAGGTTATACCTATAGGAGGCTAATTCATAACGCTATACATGAAATCAAGCAATTGGAAAACATTTAAAGTAAAATAGTCGTTGTTTTTGATATTCCGAAAATCTGATTTGATGGTAAAAAAATAAAATTCAATTAATAGTTCAACTATCTGAAATTCAATATTGAGCGGTGACTTTGGTTCAGTAAAGTTGTCTAAGATCTTCCTACGGAATTGCAACAGATAAACAATTGATTATATTATATACAAATAATTATTCATTCAATAGGCATTCGTAATAGTTGGAATATAGTTTAGGAACATAAGAAATCGACGTTAATTTCACTACGTGGGCATGGGTCGACTGTAAAGTACCTTAAATTACTTATATTAATAGTTTACAATCCACTTTGATGTACGATTGAGATTTGACTCGAGTTTTTAGAAGATTGTAAGTTGAGACGTTACAGTTTGGTCTTTTGGGACGGATATTGAACACTCTTATGAATTGTAATGTATATTTGGTCCATTTTCGCCATATATTGATCAGTCCTGCGATTTTTAATTTAAGTTGTGGTCATTAAGAGGGACAATAATTCTACTAAAATATAATTTAAACTTTAATCGTGGAGAAAAATTTCATTATTTGTATCTCCAAGAAAGAATGGTTCCTCTTCTTTCACTTTATCTTTATTTGAATAATTTCCTAAAGCTTAACCGCGATATGTATGTGGCCATGTGTTTTAATTGTAATGATGGTAATCACTAACCTAGGGAAATCTAACCATCGGTCTTTACAACGTTCTCCGACGTCTTCCGACTTTTATTTGCCATCCCACATGGTCTTCCCGTTGCATCTCTTCAAGTCCCGTCTCTGTCATGTCCTTATCAATGCCCGCTCTCCAACTCAGTCTGGGTCTTCTGTATTTTCTTTTTCCTGGAGGTTTCCAGAACAGAATGTCTTTCGGTAGTCTATTTGTGTCCATGCGTTGTATATGACAGAACCATATCAATTGTTTTGTTTTATATCTTCGTCTATTGTATATTCTAAATACATAATTTGCCAGCGGGTATTTCGTGTTACTTTTAGTTTACTTCTGCCGACTTGATCTTCTCCAGAAGTCCACTTCTGTAGCCTGCAATTTATTTTACCATTATTTCCCCATTTACAACACCTCGGAACCGTATGTTGTTATTGGTTTAATTATGCTATTATACATTTTTGTCTTGCCTGTTTTGGACATAGACTGGTCCCAAAATTTTGAATTTAACATGAAGATCGCCTGTCTTCCTATTTTATTTCTTTTGCGAATTTCTGAGTAGTATCTACCATACCATCTCAAGATATTGCTATTTTTCATATTTTGGCAGTTTTCTAGTTGTAGATCTTGCTGCATTCCACCTATGCAAATATATTGGGGTTTCTGTACATTTATCTCTATCCCCCCCCCCACCTCTTCATATTCTTCTATCAATTATCTTGTCATGTAATCCATGTGCTCGTAGTTCTGTGCCATAATGACCTGCTCATAAGCAAAATATAGCAAATACAATACTTCCATCCGAAGCATAGAAATGATTAAGAGAATTAGACTCGACCCAGAAGCCAAACTGGGAACTTGTAATAATTCACAGTGGATTTACCAGGTCATGACGGTCGCCAAGGAATGAAGCTCTTCGTCTTAATATAGGTGTACCATTTGTATTTACTAATTAATTTTAATTAGTTCCGTTAGTATAATTGGGTTTTACTTCTAAGATAGCTGGCAAGGCAGACATCCGATATGCCTGTAACTCTGGCTTGTTATTGTAATTATGGCAGTTATTAACACAGTTGAATGCAAAACCGAGTGTATTTTCACTAAATATTATAGAATTGCATTTGTTAGTGTAAGCGAGAGTTACGATACGACCTTGCTAAAACTTTGGAACTAAAACTTTAAAAGTTTGTGTTTCAATTGTTTTAAACTGGTTCTTATTACATTTGGCTGTTCTAGAAAGACTTGTAAAGCGTGTTCTTCATGACATCATTGGTTATGGCACTTTGATTCATATATAATTTCAATACTTTTGTGCTCTAATCCCATACAATTATTCGTGCAATAAACCCACACGTTTAGCCAATGGAATGTCTATTTATAGTTTCTAATATGAACTATATAATAGTATGTAATTAATTAAGCTTTCTTTTCGAAAATTCATTCGGTTGGCCACTATCATTAATTTTTTAGGCAGAGGGGAACTGAGTCTTTTGCTAGAAAAGTCTTCCACGTCATTAATCTGATACGAAAATAATTTTTTGACGAGATGCAACGCCGAAAAACTACTAACTACTATTTGGTAAAACTTTAGACAATATAGAAATAAAAATGTTAGGTAAACATCCTCGCCCATCTTTGATTTCTCTTGGGGTTATCAAAGATAAAGGCTGTGTGGTTCGGAAGTCTTAGTTCGTAACCAAGCAGGTAGTTTTACGATAGGTTTAAGAATTTTCACTGGATGGCTAATTTAGAATGACTTGTAGCAAAACATTGAGCGAGCCTACCACTGCGTGTTGTTTGTGGTAACTTCATAACGTAAACCATTTCAGATGGTTCAGGTGCAATTACTTTAGAACTAGGAGTTTGGATAGTTTTATTTGGCTCTGAATCATGCGGACGGACACGGAACTAGATCATAAGGCTTTTTGGTATACTGCGTATAAGTTATACAGTAAGCATGATATTGTTATTGTAAAAACTAATTTAATATAAGCCTAAAAATTATGATTATGTTAATTAGGCGTCAGGTGATCAAAATAAAATCATAAAAGATAGAAGAAGGTTTGTTTATTTTATCACCAACATAATAGAATTAAAGTTGTGCAAATGTATTTTTAACTTTGCGATTAAGATTACACAAATAATAACTAATAAACCAAGTTTATTCTATTTTTAACCGACTTCAAAAAAGGAGGAGGTTATCAATTCGTCTGTATTTTTTTTTTTTTTTTTTTAATGTTTGTTACCTCATAACTCCGTCATTTATTAACCGATTTTCAAAATGTTTTCACAATTCGAAAGGATATAGTTTCAGATTGGTCCCATTTAAATTTCATCAAAATCGGTTGAGTACTTTGGTTTTTATAAATTAAATAAGACGGTCATCTGCAATTAAACACTTCAGGTCAACGTCGTTGTCATAGTTACGTTGCGATTTTGACACTAGAAATTTAATTAAATGACTTTGACAGACATATAGTCAGTGGCGTAGCACAATACAAAAATCAAGTTATAAATTAAAATAATGTATGACAAGTTACACTAGAAATTTAATTAAATGACTTTGACAGACATATAGTCAGTGACGTTGCACAATATTTTTAAAATTAGCAAAAATCAAGTTATAAATTAAAATAATGTACCTATGACAAGTTTAATTAAATAATGACATTTACATATAGTCAGTAGCGGCTCGAGAATAGGGGGCACAACTTTGACATAATAATGTTAACCTTAAAAATTAAATGACATTGACGGATAGTCAGTAGCGTTGCACAATATTTTTAAAATTATAATGTTAACCTTAAAAATTAAATGACATTGACGGATAGTCAGTAGCGTTGCACAATATTTTTAAAATTACCAAAAAGTACAGAAAACCAATACAACTTTATAATTTATATTTGGATCAATTTGTACGTGTTAATTGACAATTCAGGCCGGTAGATGCGCTGTAAATCTTGTCGCCAATAATTTTTCCCGTATTCCGTTTCCCGTATTGTCAATTATAAAATATTTGTTGTAAGCCCGCATTTTCAACTTTGAGATAGGCGTTTCGCCCTTTCTTCGCTTGTCTCATTTGAACGGCGCTGTCGCATATGGGCAGCGCGTTTAGTAGGTCTACCCATATTCGCTTTCGATAAATCAGTAAGGAACGCAAGATTCACTAAAAAGCAAGAAATAAAAAAATTTTAAAAAAAAAACTAAAACCGACTTCAAAAAAAAACAATACAAAAAAATTGCACTAAAAAGTAAAAAATAATTAGAAGTTATTAGAAGAAGATTTAACAGAAATTAGAAGTATATTTTTACAGTGCTGAGCATAAAAATTAATGTATTACGTCAATAATATACAATTATTGTTATTTTTGGAGTCGGTGCCAGCCAAGCTGTTAAGAAATTTACAAAATGTATTTGAAATCACATTAATACGACAATGTAGCAATACCGATGTCGTGTTGTTTAACGCCAAGCGCCTGCGATCTTGTCGACTGTGAAACTCTTTGCAGTCAAAGTGATATAAAATGTATACCTACTGGTACTCCGCTACTTCGTTAATACACGTTTGTTAACCTTGGCTGGCACCGACTCCAAAAATAACAATAATTGTATATTATTGACGTAATACATTAATTTTTATGCTCAGCACTGTAAAAATATACTTCTAATTTCTGTTAAATCTTCTTCTAATAACTTCTAATTATTTTTTACTTTTTAGTGCAATTTTTTTGTATTGTTTTTTTTTGAAGTCGGTTTTAGTTTTTTTTTAAAAATTTTATAGTTTATAATGTTTATAAGTCGGAGCAGCGTCACAGCGCAATGCATAGTATGTTTGTAGTTGTTGTTAGATTACAGAACGTTCAGAAAGGTTGCTAGCGGTATGCATTTGGATGGGTGACCAGGTTGCACCCTACCAATCCGCACTAAACCAGCGTGATAGGGTATGGCCTTAACCTTCCCTTCATTAAAGGAGGTTGTCCAGGAGGGATGGGCGAGAGTTGTTTGAAGAAACAACATAATAAATTTGAATGTAACTAACTGACGGCTTTGACATCCAAGACAAATAGTAAATACAAGTTGGTAATAGTGGAAATTGTATTGAAGGTATGTACAATCCCACTATCTAATTACCAGACAAACAAATCACCTCGTAGTGCCTTTGAGAGACTCATATAGCATACAGTTACAGCTCCCAATTTTAAATGAATTAGTCTCAAACTTTAGTTGATAAGGTATAAAACGTGATTGCTTTGGTAATGCCATCTAAAGGTCGTACTAGAAGAACTGATCAACGGATTAATTTAGCGTTGAAACTACAGACACATAAACAAGTTAAGGCCATTATACGTTTAAATTAATGTACATTGTAAAATAAATTATAATTTATTTAATCCTATTGTGCTCGTCACACAGTTGTAACACTTAAAGAGCGTAATACGTTGTAAGAAACTTACAGATACGTAATCATAATCATTTCGCTTCTTCCGGGTACGTAGAGATTGAAGAGCGATATAAACCTGCATTTATACCACTACACAATTTCCTTTAAATTCTATCCTACCCCGTCAAATTGTATTAAGCAGTTAAAAATATGCAGCAGCTCTTCCAGTTTAGTACATCATCAATATTCAATCTCAGAAATTTAACATTGAACTTTTTAACCCATCTGCATACAAAAGTCAAAGTTAATTAATCACGATTCTGCACATTATGAAACATCATGTTGTTACATAAGTCTTCATAATATTCAAATGCAGTCTCTTTTATATCAATACTAAAGACTATAACTACTCAAGACTCAAAACCACTACAAATTCGATTGGTAGTCTTTAACTGACTACAAAGGCTTAGACGAGCACGAAACAAGAGATGTCGTAAACATACGTACAATATTGCAGAGTGAATATCATTAGCCATGATTTCTACAAATTTAAGCAGAAGACATAAACTCGTCAAAAAACGAATAATATTAACCTGAAAACGTCCGTTGATGTTTATTGGTGGAACAAATTTACAACATGTAATTTATGTGTAAATGCAATAAATATCGAAATAATCATTACAAATTTAAATTTAATTTTGCTTTCTATTTTCCATTGATCGCTAATTCTGAATACGGCCCTGACCGTTGATGTTCGTTGTGGTATTGTTTTCTTGCACCCTATCTACTTAGTAGATTACAATGATTCTCAGCTATAATTTTATTAATATAAAATAAAAATCACTCATTTTACTGCTATTTGACAACATTTATAATTTTGAAGTCTTGGGTCTATTATTTCTTAATATACGTACATACGTCTATGATCTGTTCTTTAACTAATTTATTTAATTAGATCTATGAGCATTTGGGTTTTACATCTTAGGTAGCTTGCTAGGCTTGCCTTTCGATGTGTCTGCACCGTGTTTATTTATTGTTACGATTTCAAATCATTAAGACAGGGGACCGACGACTTTACGTGCCCTCCGAAACACGGAGGCTTTTAAGGGTCTTCTATTTTGGAAGACTGAGACAGAATTTTCATAATAACTGGAAGATCGATTATATATACACACTCTGGGAGGCAGAAGACCGCTTCCGAGTACTCTCCCCGTAGATGGTGAACATATGGATTGATTACAGTAAAACTCCAACGAATCAACTCTTGATTATCCGATCTTTCGCGTTAACCGAGACGAACCTGTCAAAATAATCTTTCAAGTTATTTGAGACGCCAATATAAAATCCGCATTATTGTCGTCGTACCGATTGCTTAAGTTTTTCCAATAAACGGTTGGTCTGCAGTTGTTGCGTCGGCAACTACGTATGTACATAAATTTAAGATTTAGATTAAGCAACAAACTTGAATTACCATTGTCGATTGTCAGGTACTTTGCTGGTTGAAATTAAAAATGTCTTTTAGTTGCAAAATGCCAGATATTCTCTTCGTCGGCTTATTTTATTGTACCTAATGGAGATATTTGGTTTCAAAAATCGACAATAGAAATCTCAGACAAAGGCCTCCCATGGTCTGGGAAAAATACAAAAACTTGGAAAATATTTGTAAATTTAATTAGTTTTAAGTTGTATAAAAGGGCCCAGAATATGCGGTATCTTTGAGTTTATATCAAGCATCCGTAAAGGCACCACTAGGATCTAAAAGATTGAACTCTTTGCAACTGAGTTGTGCAGTTACAAATAAATATTAATAGTGTTTTTAATAAAGAGTTCGTTAATATAAATTTTATATTCCCCACAATTAAATCTAAAAGCGTGGCGTCGTATTTTAAATTTCCGCACTCGTTGCACAAATATAAGTTTTTTGTACAAGTTTTCGCTTACCCTGTATAAATATTGTCGTCTTCTCCTTTTTGGTATAGCGCATGTGTTGTGGTCAATGGTGCTTCCCGTGGATGATCTTGTATTCACATCGATTTCTCCAGATTTATCTTCGATAAAATTTTTAACCCTCCTGGCAAGATTTTTATCTTCTCAAAAATATTCACGATCGGTAAGTACTTTATATTTCTTTTACCGTATTTACATTCACATTTATGGTTAATGCGGACACCCTGTATATCGATGCCATGTGGGTTCAGGTGATAACACCGGCGTAACGTGGTAAAAGAGGGGAGAGGTTGGCACACACTTGATGGTTGGACGCTGGCGAGCTATAATGTTGATTAATTATTGTGTTGCATTGTTATTATTACGTACTAAGAATATACTATTTGTTCCAAATTGGAGATAGTTGTTATTGATTGCACCCCAAGACTACATTAATCACTGTATTTTTGTAGATTTCACCTCTTTTATCATAATTTTATGCAATTAACTAATTAATATTCGAGCCGCTAAAAATTACACGTGCGATCTCGATGCAAAACTAAGGAAGACCATTTTTGTTGGTTATATCGTCAAGGTGATACAAATTCATTACTACTTGATTATTTAACCATAAATTCTGTAGGTAAGTCGAAACCACCATCTTTTTGTGGCGCGAAATTTAAAATTGTCTTTTAATTTATTTTTCTTATGGTTTTAGGTTAACCGTTGACTTGAAGCACATAATTTCTGGTTATCACTTGCATTGTCCACCGATGGTTTCTCGGATGACCTATCACTCTGTTTTTAATTAATTTTATCGACGCACACGTAATGTTTAAATTTTTATACATAACGCTTTAACAAATTATTTCTAACATCTTAACTAATAAATTTTACATGTAGTTTATAAATTTCTTATAATTAAACAATTTTATTATATTATTTTTAACAATTTTTGTCATTACGGATTTTAAATTGAACATTTTAATTTATTTTGTTAACCCTTGTATTCTTTATTATTATGATTTAAGTGATTCTTTTTGTTTTGACTTTGTGATGATAATAGTAAACCTCCTATTTAAATTAACAAGTTCCATGCATTAATTTTTATTCAAGCAAAAATGAATGTTCGTGTTGCGAGTGACGTCTCCATCAGATATCACCGTAATATTTTGTGCTTCGGAGGGCACGTAAAGACGGCGGTCTCCTTGTGTTAATGTTTTTCCATTATAACAATCAAAAACAAGGTGCAGGCACATCCAAAGGTAAGCTTAACAAGCTACCTGAGATGTAAAATCCAAACTGCTCATAGAACTAATACATAAATTAGTAAAAGGACAGGTCCTAGACCTATATTAAGAAGACGTCTTCTTAATAAGAGTAGAAGAAGAAACTCAAAAATACAAATTTTTCTACAAAATTTTGCGTGTGTCTCATCAATACTCAAAGAAACATTGGCTTATAATTTGGCTACGTTCTCGCATTCTTACCGTGAAAACATAGTGCCAACCCAAAATGAATTTCCCTAAAAACTTTCAAATTCAAATAGCATTTAAATTCGCACAAATTCAATTAATAATAAAAAATCACGACAATACATAGGTACATAATATAAAAGCATTTGCTTATTACTATTACTTACTAATTTGTTTTTGTACAAAACTTTGAGTTTTTGCCTTCGGTAACCGAGAATGGAGCAAGTTTATATTTTGGATATTTGATATTAGGTATTGTCACTGCTCAGTAGCAATGGCGCAGAAGGAGAAACGCCATCCATTGATAAGAAACTTCAAGATTCAGGGATATTAATCTCTTTGAAGTTTCGTTGAAATACAGGCATTGAATGGCTTGTGAAAAAGGTCATAATTTTGTTGAGAAGAAGCAGAAATACTTAAATACACACAAGTCTACGCAGTTTGCCGAAAAGTTCGCAGTTTTGCTCGCTAGTGTGTACGAGGAATTAAACACTTGAAGTTTGTGGGAAGCTGATATAGTGGAGTTGTCTCATTTTTTATAAACAATAAGAAGCGTCTAATTATCCTGGAATATCTATTATTATGTCTACAACTGGCACGACATCTTTCGGGTTATTCATTCATTTTTCATTTGTAAATGTAACAAACATAAATCCAACAACTTGGAGGTTAGGTGGTAAAAAATGCGTGAATAGACCATAATAGATGTTGTAGTAGAGCAATCCCAAGTAACATTTTTAGCCTGCAAATAGCCTGTAAATAGCCTGCACCTGACACAGGCCTGTGTCAGGCCTGCAATTTGTCTGTGCCTGCATTTAACCGGTAATTTAGCCTGCGTCAGGCCTGCCGTTGGGTTATTTATCTGGGCCTGTAATTAGCTAATAATTTAACCTGCGGCAGCCCTGCGTCAGGCCTGCCGTTGGGTTATTTATCTGGGCCTGCAATTAGCTAATAATTTAACCTGCGGCAGCCCTGCGGTTATGTTATTTATCTGTGCCTGCAATTTAGCTAATAATTTAACCTGCGGCAGCCCTGTCGTTAGGTTATTTATCTGTGCCTGCAATTTAGCTAATAATTTAACCTGCGACAGCCCCTGCCGTTAGGTAATTTATCGGCATAAAACAACATAACATTTTTTTGAAAAAAAATTAATTGTAAAAATTAATCAAGGTAAATTAACGGTATCTTGGAATATATATTTTCAGAAATTGAAAAATGCATATCCATTATAATAACCTGGTATAAGTGTGTGTACACGTGTTGCTCGGAGCTGCATTTTTAAACATTTAATAATAAATTATCGGCGTTTGTTCTTTTTCCGAATGCTGTTAGGAAAAATTCTGTTCACACATACAGTGGAAAGTGTATTTTAATAAATAAAAATTTTTAATAAATTACATATAAAACTTAATACACAAAAGTGTAAAAAAAATTGTGGGTTTCTGAGATTTGAACCCGGGGCCTCTCAGTACCAATAGTTTGGTTAAAATTTTTACAGGTTTACACTGCCAAAATTTTATTTGCCATTGATGACTCACGAATATTTTTTTCTAAAAGTTTCTGGAAAATTTAAATAATTTTTAATTGTAAAAATTAATCAAGGTAAATTAACGGTATCTTGGAATATATATTTTCAGAAATTGATAAATGCATATTCATTATAATAACCTGGTATAAGTGTGTACACGTGTTGCTCGGAGCTCGATTTTTAAACATTTAATAATTATCGGCGTTTGTTCTTTTTCCGAATGCTGTTAGGAAAAATTCTGTTCACACATACAGTGGAAAGTGTATTTTAATAAATAAAATTTTTTAATAAATTACATATAAAACTTAATACACAAAAGTGTAAAAAAAAATTGTGGGTTTCTGAGATTTGAACCCGGGGCCTCTCAGTACCAATAGTTTGGTTAAAATTTTTACAGGTTTACACTGCCAAAATTTTATTTGCCATTGATGACTCACGAATATTTTTTTCTAAAAGTTTCTGGAAAATTTAAATAATTTTTAATTGTAAAAATTAATCAAGGTAAATTAACGGTATCTTGGAATATATATTTTCAGAAATTGAAAAATGCATATTCATTATAATAACCTGGTATAAGTGTGTACACGTGTTGCTCGGAGCTCGAATTTTAAACATTTAATAATTATCGGCGTTTGTTCTTTTTCCGAATGCTGTTAGGACATTACATTCGAATCCATCCATTTAGATTTTTTAATACCAGTACTTTTTAAATAGCAATTTTCCATTTTCGTTTCGTGCGCAAATTCAAATTGACTGACTCACTGAAAATCGTTTACCTAGTCTGTCATATTATGTTCATATTATATAGATAAATGTTATTACCAATTACGGCTTAAGGGATTAGAACTTTTAACGGTAATTTTAGAAATTGCACTACATAAGTGTGATAAAAGTGTTACCGAGATTTTAAATTTGTTGAAAAAATTTAAAAAATTTAAATTTTATAAATAAATAAAAAAAAATTAAATTTGTTGAAAAAATTAAAAATCAATAAAACTTTTATATATCGAACCATCAAACGTTACAATGAGACATCTACGAAATTAGATCCGATTAGAATTTTTTTTTTATAAAAGTAATTCCCTCGACTTATAATTTTATCACAACTAAAATAAACAGTTCTACGTAGCTCAGACGTCAACGCGGTGGTACATGGAAGGCAAAGGTCCAGGGTTCGGTCCTCGGTAAGGGTAAGGATTTTATTTCAAAAATTCAACATTTAATTTCAGATTTTTCAGACTCCAAGAACAAAGAAGGACGACAACATCATCAACCGATAAATATTAGATATTAGAAATATTACAAGGTCCTACAAATATTAAATAAAACGGGTAAAATAAAAAATTATATGTTGTAGAGTTAAAATTGTAAAATTAGCAGCTGAAACGAAGAAATAAAATAAATGGTAAATTAAAAAAATTAAATTTTTTTATTTTGATTTTCAAAATTGATTATAGTAAATTAAATTTATTAAACGAAATTTAATCTATATAAATTATTTTTGTGCCAGGCGCTGCCTCGAGCCTGCGATAAAGTTTAATGCAGGCTTTTTTTTGCCTGCGATAAAGGTAACCGCAGGCTAACCGCAGGCCTGTGTCAGGGCTGCCATGAGGCTGCCATTAAGGTAATTTTTTACCTGCGATGAGCTAACCGCAGGCTATTTGGTGCCTGTAATCAAGTTTAACACCGGCTATTTCTTGCGCCACTTAAGCTGTTTCGTACCTTTGTCAGGGTGTTATTGAGGCTGCCGCAGGTACAGGCACAGGGACAGGCTGTACCTGACAGGCTGTTTACAGGCTATTCGCAGGCTAAAATGTTTATTGGGCAATGTATATAATTTTATTTGTTTCTCATTTGTAAACGTCAGTTTCCAAAAACACAATATTAATCAAGAAAGTTTATTTTATCAAGTCACTAACTTGTAAAACTGACAGTTAACTTGCAAAATTTTTACAAGTTAGTAGTATTATCTACATTAGGAAATTTTGTTTTATCGTCATATATGTTGAAAATCATGGTACAATTGTTATTTCCAGTAACACAGATTTTTGATGATGAAAGAGTTGATACTGATGATGATGAACCATCTGTTGACTCAGAAACTGCTGAACTCGAGGACTGCAGAACATTTGTACTCTCCTTACTACCAAATAATTTGCTAGACATTTCGATTTTTTTGTTGACCGAATCATCGACATAACTCATCGCAATTTCGGTGCTCTTCCACCCTCCTGCACGCTTTAGTGCTAAAATATCTCCACCCGAATCCGCAACCATAGTGGCTCCAGTTCTGCGAAAAGAGTGGCCGGTGTATAACTCTGGGTTTTTTAAACCTAAATATTTCGCTATTTGCTTTGGGACACCACCAATAGTGTGCTGGCCAGCATTAAGGGAAATGCACTTTCCATGTCGGTATGTCAAAAAAAATCTTAGGCTTTCTGTTCCAGGAGGCCGAAGATTTACATATTTTCTGTATAACATGCAGGGCTTGAAGCTGCAGCCATCATCGGTTATGGTGAATCTTCTTGTTGTTAAATTTTTTGTTTGCCGCAATGTCACAGTAACGTATTTTCCCATATCTTCTACATCATTCATGTTTAAGGAGAGAATTTCGTCACATCGACAACATCCAAAAATCCCAAATATTGTTACAATTTTCGCCAGCAACCACTGGTCATCAGGAGCATGTAAAAGAAATTGTTCAACCTCTTCTTTACTTAATACCTTGGCCTTTTTTGGCGCATAACGCTCATTTTTTCGTTTCAGAAACGCTATTACCTTTTGAAATCTGCAAATGACAACTAAACGTCATATTTTTCAATAAATTTTTTAAGGAAAACAAACCTGCGAACAGGGGCATTTTCTTTCATTTCCAAGCAGCTTTTCAGCATAGACCATTTTGCCCATAAAGTATTAGGGCTGAATCTAGCTGATAGTTGATTCAAGTATACCAACAAAACATCTTCAGTTACCCCAATCACACTATTTTTGTTTTGCCACTTTTTGAAGTCGTCGTATTCTCGCTCGTACCTTGAAGCTGATTTTGCAGGTAATAAACTTGAAGCTACACTGCTGGCTGCCTCAATAATTTCTTTTGGTACATTCATTTTCGCTTTCGCCAAAACAAATGTAAAGAAAAATAAACAGACATGTTCATGGCAACGCTTCCATAGCTTACGACATTTGCGACAAATTATTGAGATTTTTTTGGAATTTATCTAACCTTTTTACAAATGAGAAACAAATAAAATATAAAACAATGCACGTGTTATGTGAAACCAAGTTCACACACATAAAATGTTCCCAGGACTTCACCTGAAACCAGGGGAAGAAACTCGCTTGAACTTTCCATAGTTTAAAATAAGATCTGTTTACTAACATAAGCATTTTGTACTAAATATAAGTTGTAATAATTGCATTATAAGTCAGTATTATTCTGTAAGCTAAAATCGCTGCAAGTACTCAAATAAATTGTTAAGACTCAAATTGAAATTTTTTTAAAGTCTTTTTGGGTAAATAACTTAACTGGCGCAGTCGGGACGGATGTCAGAAAGGCATTAGATAAAATTTCTAAACCTTTTTCGTTTCAACGATTTACTGACAGAACTTAGTGATAAGTTAGTGTATAAGTGAAAATAAATAATTAAAAATTAAAATAAACGGGAACGCCGTTCAGTGAATAAAAATCAAATATAATTTAAAGTGCATAAAAGAAAAACCTACCAAACCAAGGAGGAAGAAAGAAATTAAGAAGAAAATTCAATCAACCACGAGGAAAACTACCCGGTGATGAAGAGATTCACAACGCTCTTGGTATTCATTGCGTAAGTTTTTGCTCAAAATTATTTAAAATTTCCCATGTCCGAATCCGAGCTCACAGACCTATTATCACAATTATCCATAACTAACGAAGTAGTAGAAGAACAACGTCAAGCTTTAAATCAACATCTCCAAATTGATACTAATACAATGGCAAAATTAGAGAAATTCCACATCGACGCAGTACCTAAATATGATGGAAATGCAGCAACCTTGTCAATTTTTACAAACGCATGTGAGCATTTATTATCCATGTGTAGTACTCCGACACCATCAGATGTAAACACACAACTTATTCAAATAATTCTTAGCAAGTTAGAAGGTCGTGCATTAACCTTAATTGCCTCTAGACAAAATGCTACTACTTGGGGTAATATTAAAGATTTATTAATACAACATTTCGGGGATCAAAGAGATGAAAATTGTCTACTTAGGGATTTGATGAGTCTAAAACCATTTAAAAATGAGTCATCATACCAATTTGGGATGCGGTGTCAAGATGTACGTTGTTTATTATTAACCAGGTTACAATTAAAGGAAACCGACCAAAACGTTAAGGTTATTAAAACAAAATTGTACGATGATTTAGCATTACAAACCTTTTTGCAAGGGTTAAACGGACAACTTGGCTTAGTAGTAAGGCTTAAAAACCCAGGAACGTTAGAAGAAGCTTTAGGACATTTGATTTCCGAGGAAAATTTTATGTACGCCCAGTCAAAAACCAACCTATTTAACAACGGTCAACGTCATTACAATCCGATTGAAATTAAACAACCGGCAATTACACACAAACCGGTAATGAATCAAATGATGTTCAAAAATAATTATTCAGGTCAAAATTTTCCAAATCAACATAAACCTAATTTTCAAAATTTCCAAAGACCGCAATTTATTAAACCAGCCACCTTTAATCCAAATAGAAATTTTACGCCACCTCAACAAAACGTCCGTACATTTCAACAATTTAATAATCAAGCAACAAACTCATCGGGTCAACGTTACTCTCGACCTACTTATCAACCTTCGAGTCATCGAGTTAACACTTATCAGCAAGGTTCCAATTTCCGAGGACAATTTCAACGACCCTCAGTAGAACCAATGGATACATCGTCAGCACATACGAGAAGATCAAATCAACCCACACGCAATTGGACCTCAGAAGAATTATTCCACCAAAATATTGAAGAAAATTATAATAATTTTGATGAAAGTCAAACTCATAATAATACAAATTACGACTATTTCGAATCATATGACCAAAATCAAGATTGTGAAAACTATGAATTTCAGGAAAATGAAATCGATCAAGTTCCTGTTGATGAATTTGAAAATCCAGAGGTCGATAACCAAAATTTTCGCGAAGTTTCCATCAGCAACAATCAAACTTAAACAATGTGACAAAAATTAACATTAATTTAATGGAACAGTCAAAATTAGCTTACATAGAAATACCAAAATTAAATTTTAAACCTAATAATTTTCAACAACCACAACATCTCCAAAATTTTAGACATAATGATTTTCAAACACCAAATCAAAATTTCATTAACCCTTTTCAATCTGTACGACCAAATTTCCAAAATAGTACATCAAACTTTCATAATTCAAACACATATTTTCAAAATAATAATTCAAATTTCCAAATGAAAGATCTAACAAGAACATCGACTTTTAATTTGACACCTACGGAAGTTCATAATAATAAAATTACAATCAGCAAAACGATGCAAAATAACTTGCAAATATCATATCACGAAAATGTGAACTCGAAAAATTTTGATAACTATATTAAACAAAATTATGAAAATCAATACTACCCAAATTCTGAATCATCCGAAAATTTTGAACAAAAAATACAAACATTACGGAACCAAAATTCAAAATTATATAAAGAACATCAATTAGTTAAACAAAATTTAGAAACAGCAAAATCGGAAATTGATAAAAAACATTACGAAATTTTGATGAACCAAAATCATGAAAAACTAATTTTACTACAAAAAACAATTTCAGAAAATCAAAAATTAAGAAGTCAATTAAAAGAACAAGAATTACCTGTTCAATCAGAAGATCAGATTTTGAAACCACTTGAATTAATAAATTCATACCATTTAGAACCGACAAATTTCCAAAAACAAAAACCGGTTAGAAATTTCAAATACATAAACAATATTTCGACAAATAATTACAAAAAGAAACATTTTAGGAAATTCAAATTATCTTCAAATAAATTCCAACAAATTTTCAAAAAACGAAATCTAGTTAAAAAACCCAAATACATAAATAAAATTTTGATTAATAACAATAGAGAAAATCATTTTAAAGATTTCAAATTATTTATAAACAAATCAAAACAAATTTTAAAAATCAATAACCGAAAAACAAAAAAATTAAATAACCATTACAAAAATCAATCATCGATAATTCAATCAAGAATTCGAAATTTAAAGTCATCAGAAATAACTAAACCATTTTATTTAAAAAATTTCGAAAAACAAGGTCTAGCAAAAAATCCTAAATACGTAAACAAATTTTTGACTAATAATAATGAAAGAGAACATTTTAGAAAGTTCAAATCATTCATAAATAAATCAATTCAAATTTTAAAGATCGACAACCGGAAAAGGAAAAAATCAAATAATCACTATATTGATCAGTACTCACTTTTGGTACCTCCAAAAACCAAAACAGCAAATTTTCTTTTTCACGTAATTCCACAATATGCAATTTTAAATAATTAAAATAAAACTTAAATAATTCTAAACTTTTCAAAATTTCTAAACTTCAAATTTTACATATGAAACTACTTAAATACACTAACAAACATATTTAATGATTATATATTTACCAAAATGACGCTTATTCAAATTTTAATATGCAATCTTTTTATAAATCAATTTTACCCTTTAGAAAAACAATATAACTTCATAAACCTTACATTTAATAACATCCTTGTCAAAAATCAATACAAACAAAAATTTATAAAATCAATCGAAATCAAAATTTTAACTTATCAACAATTTTTTTTGATGTCAACAATTCCAAATTTAATAAATAACTTTCGAATAATCAACGGAGCCACACCCATTCAAAATTGAGCAGACAGTTTATGTAAAAAGAACCAGTAACATAAGAGGAAAAACGAAAGAAAAGTTTGAAGGACCTTATGTGATACAAAGAATTTTTGATGACAACACCGTAGAAATTAAAAAAAAATAATCAAGTGCAAAAAGTTCATCTGAGATTATTAAGAAGACCTGTTGTTACAGATGCTGCACAGGAAGATGTACCGCAACCATCGACATCAAGGAATTAAAGGAAAATCCCGGAATTATACCAATTCAATTGGGAACAGCTAGTAATAAGAATAGTTATTGGACCTTAATTAAGATAATAGAATTAGAAAAAATTAGAGTAGAATATGATAACCTAGTAGATAATTTTAAAATATTGACTTCAGCTTATGTTAAGCATGAGAACGGAAAAGATTACAAGCGAGAAATGGAAAACTTCCATAAACTTTTGGAACACATTATAAAACAAACTAAAGAAAAATTCGATACATTGGATCCAACGCCACTGAAAAGACATCGAAGAGGTCTGATTAACGGATTAGGCTCTATTATTAAATCGATAACCGGAAATTTAGACAGTGAAGATGCAAGAAAATATAACGAAGCGATAAAAAACTTATCAGATAACCAAAAAGGATTAAAATTATTAATGAAGGAACAAATAAAATTAACCACTACCGCAATCGAAAATTTTGAGAAACGAGTTGGTCAACTGACAAGTAACCAAGGGCTTTTACAAGAACGAATTTACCAAATTGAATACATCGTCAACGCTACCAACGTTTATAAAACTAAAATCGAAAACAAATTAATGATCACCTCAATTTACCTACAACTCATAACAGCAGTCAATGCTATAAAAGACGTTTTGGAAGAATTAGAAGAAGTAATAACCTTTGGCGTAATGAAAATAATGCACCCATCAATTTTAACACCAGACGAATTAATTAAAGAATTAATAGAAATATCAGCCACCTTCACAAATACGAAATTTCCAATACCTTTGAAGAAGGAAAATTATCCAGAATTTCAAAAATTGACCCACATAAAGATATTCATCCAAAATTCTAAAATACATTTAATCTTAGAAATTCCAACTGTCGAACTTATCGAATATAATTATTTCCATTTATACTCATGTCCAATCCTAAAAAATTCCAGTTATTCAATAATAATTCCTCATGCAAAATTCCTCTTAATTAATGAGCAAAGCTATGCATTAAATAACCAAGAGTGCACCGAGATAGAAGTAAATAAATACATGTGCGAATTTGAGACCAATCAAATTAAAGAAGACTCACCTTGCGAAGTTCACCTAACACAATTTACTCAAAATTACAAAAATTGCCAATACGAATATTTGGATATCAAAGACACTAAGATTCAACCTATATCAAAAACCCAATGGCTTGTTATTACCAAAGGAGAAGAAATTGTACGACAAGAATGCGACTCTAAAACTAAATCAATTTCACTAAATGGAACATACCTTATTTCAATGTTAGGCAAATGTAACATGAAAATCAACTCAAAATTTATCCAAAGTTTTGAGACAAAGCAAATTACAAATGTCATTGAGGTCCCAAATTTATCAATGGAATACAACCGAAAAACAGAAGAAATTCAGCTTCGACCAATTCAATTGGAAACAATTAATTTGGATGAATTGAAATTAGCAGATATCAAGTTACACCAAATCAAAGAAAAAATTGGCGAAACAAAGACAAGTGCAATTTATTTTCACCGAACAAGTGGATGGACAATTATAATATATGTATTAATAATAATTTTTATATTGTATTATGTTCTAGCCAAATTTAGTTACAAATGGAAAAAGGGTCAGCCTTCGGCTCAGAAAAGGGATTCACCAATCAGTTCAATCGATCAGGTCGGCTTACAAAATTAACGAACCGTAATTTTGATCTTCGGCAGGGAGGTGTTATGTGAAACCAAGTTCACACACATAAAATGTTCCCAGGACTTCACCTGAAACCAGGGGAAGAAACTCGCTTGAACTTTCCATAGTTTAAAATAAGATCTGTTTACTAACATAAGCATTTTGTACTAAATATAAGTTGTAATAATTGTATTATAAGTCAGTATTATTCTGTAAGCTAAAATCGCTGCAAGTACTCAAATAAATTGTTAAGACTCAAATTGAAATTTTTTTAAAGTCTTTTTGGGTAAATAACTTAACTCACGCAAGGTAACGGGTTTTACTGGCTCAAGGAGGTAACTGACTCGCCTGCGGCTCGTCAGTTATATCCTCCATTCGCCAGTAAAAACCCTCTTACCTAGCTAGTAATGTTATATACTATTTATTATTTACTTTCAATAATCAGATTTATGTTAGAGCGCTACAGCTCGATACCTCTCGTATTCGATGTACAAAAACCATTTATTTTTGTCACAGGATTAACTGATGTGGAGATATTGTGAATAAAACCTGTTTTCCACTAATTTTTATAAAGTAGTGGCATTTCTTGAAAACTCATAATTTGCATCAGGACTTCAAACTCTAAAATATTTCCAAAAAACAAAAAAACTACCCGACATTTGCAGGATAAAGTTACCCTACCACTGTACTACGCTACCTCTCGCCCACATTAGTTTGGAAAATCGGGGTTCTACTGTATACAAATAATAATTGGTATTCGTATAGTATAATATAGTATATTTTCGTAGCAAATAAAGTAGTCCTTCTTAATAGATAAAAGATAGCTTACGAACCTAAGAAATCGACGTTAATTCGACGACGTGGGTCGACGGTAAAGTACCTTAAATTATTAATAGTGTAGTTGGAAATTTACAGTTAACTTTTATTTACGACTCAGTTTCCACTCTATCGGAATTTTTAGAAAAGCATAGCTGGAGACCCTACACTGATTACAATTTCATACTAACAATATTTTGATTTAATCTTTCGACTATTTTAATGTCAAATTAATTTCCCAAGCCTCCTCAACAACCTGCACTATAGAAATTTTTCCTAAGTAAACTAAAAAAGAATTTATTTAACTTTAAAATCGACGGCGGTTCTGCGAAAGTCCTGTACAAAGCTACAAAATAAATATTAAACAGAAATTAATTTTTTCTAAACGATAAAGCAAAAGCTTAATTTTATTTTGAAATTAATCAAATCTACTGTGGTTTACAAACCCTACGAAATAACATTTAAGTCTGTGTAAATAGCCATAAAGCATTTCGAATTCAATCACCACAACAATTTTCCGTTATGAAATAGGTGGACTTAAAAAATTTAATTAAATTTGAATCCATCACGCAAAATCATACGCGCAACGAATTCTATTTAATTTATGTGAAATTACCCGAACGTTTTTAATATTGTATTTCGTACATCAAAGTTAATTGGAAACAATTTATACTTGATTTGATCGACTCAGTTGCTATATTAGCAATACTGCAAAATATGAAATTACATTGAAACCGGACATCATTAAAGTTCCGGGGCTAAGGCAAGCAAACATTTACTACACGAAAGGGGATGGAACCCTTTCTTACACCAGATAAATTGTTTTCCTTTGAGCAGATGCTCACTTACATTAATCAACCGCACTAATTTATACTTGAATATTATAGTATACAATTTTTCTTAAATGTTCATAATTTATAGTTAGGTACAATGAAACATTTAAACAAAAAAAATGTTTGGTGATTTACATTATTTGACCCAATATTAGAGAATACAAGTGATGCCTAGTTTCACATTTATAACGTAAGTATAACTACTTCATAACAACTCGATTAAATTATCTTACAAGGTGCACGATCTGTCAAAAGTTTTAGCACGTAACAATGAGATACAATAATGAAGTTTCTCTGTTGGAGAGTTTCTATAAAAGCAATTTTATAAAGTGTACACATAACTGAATATTTTACCAACATTTTATCTTCAAATTGCAATCTCATATTAGATAGAAACTTTCTAAAACCTAAAACTGTTCAATTTAACTAAAACTTTAATAGCATAAACGTACGTAATACCAACAACTACCCCAATTTCTTCTTCCTCTTCATTTATGATTTGGTCCTTTTATATCCAACTATGTGCCAAGAGGTCGATTGTTGGCACTGTATTGTTACTGTGATCACTTGAATTATTCATGATAGTAGGATGATAACCCGGCTATAGCTTTGAACGAATACATGACACTCAAATGGTCACCCATCCAAGTATTAGCCTCGCCCGATACCTATACGAATATTTTAAAGTTAGCTTAAAATGATTTCTTATATTAACCGCACAAATACATAACTAAATATGTTTTACGTAATACAAAGACGTACGTAACATATTTTCTAAAAAACAGCATTGTTGTGCTAAATATGCCAGTAACGAGACATTGACTAATATCACTCAGCCGTCGATTCCTGTAGTTTCATCAATTAAGAAAGTATTTAAAAAAAATTAATTTAACTTCGTAAACCAATCTAAACTTCTCATTGAATTCCTTGTGTCAGTCTTTCAAACGCAATTACTCTTGTAAGTTCACTGGACTTAAATGAATAATTAATTGCCTAAGTTTTAGAAGTAAAACAAGTACCGACCAACAACTACACAATTTGGGTTATCGATCAAATTAAAATACTTAATTTAAATTTAGAGATTTCCATCACAATTTCAAATGTTCACTTTATAAAATTCAAGGTTCTGCATTTGAATTATCTCTACATACTATGTACATACATATTCTAAATAACTGAGAGTTTCAAAATGTATACGGCTTTATAGAAAGGTTATAAATTAATTTGGTAAGAGGATTTGCATAGCACGAAACAATTATATTTATTTCCATAACATTTAAATTTAGTTGAACAATTTTACAGAAAAAAAAATTTTAAAGTGGAAAATTCTAAATTGGTAAACAAACTTTTCTTTATACCTGGTGTGCTTTTGAACACCATTGATTACCTACTAATTTTTACGTAAAAGCTACCTTCTTAGCCACTGCAGAGCCATGGTATTGGGAATAGAGGATTAAGAATACGAGTTATGATAACATATAAGTAAACAGTTTTCCGCAACGCTACTTTACACCATGCCACACTAAAAAGGAACCATGATAATATGATTTATCGTAATAAAAAAAAAGTGATAAAATTATTTCTGACATTAAATTACTGAATTAATTCTCAAATTTACAGCGTGCCGATATTCACCGGAGGGCCGAGCTAGGAAATCTGCGATTTGAACTCAGAATTTCTTCTTTATAACTCAAATGTCGATCACACCAAGCCACTACGATAGTTAAGATAAACGTTAAACTATGCCAATAGCGTAGTAGCGATTAGTCACCGGATAACTGATAAAGTCTAAGATATAACGGTTAAGAAGTTTCCCAACTTTTAAGTTTATCTGAAACGCCCCCACATAATTATCGTACTAGAAATAATTATTAGAAATTGTTTCCTTTTCGTTTCTCTCTGCAAAAAGTATCGAAAAGCTGATTACTAAACAATTTTAAATTGATTAATATTAAATTTCTTCCCAGGTCAATATATGAGAGAATATGTTTTTGGGATTTAGGAGACCAAAATGAAACTAAAAGTTTGCTAAAGCCAACGTTTCGGCGTTATAATTACGCCATCTTCAAGGCTAAAAGATACAATATTGAAATCAACGCAATCACCCTTGAGAGGCAGAATCACCAGGCAAACCAAGGTGAACAATGTTTCTGGTCGAGATGACTATGGTATGGAGGAATATTAATAATATTTTAACGGGGTTAAAAATTACACAAAAAAATCATGAACGGCAAAAGCCTAGTTAAAAACATAATAAAATTTTTGTTGAATGTCAAATAAATTATGATTGTGTGAAGCCACCTATATAATTTATATCTCTTCCAATTAAATTTTAAATTTTAGTTTGAAATAACATGAAGAATATTTATTTAGCCGTGATCTTACTTTTAAGTATACAAAATATATCAAAAAATTAATAATTGTATATATTTTCATGTTTCGTTTTGGCTAGAGGTGGTCGAGGCATATTATGTAAAACTTTTTATTTTGAAATTGTTTGGTGTTAAGGGAATTTTCGTAATTGTATAATGGTGCTTAATTAAGTTTTAAAAATACAGGTGGTTAGTATAGTGGCAAGGTAATGGACTACATTTATCAGTGCCGTGGTTAGAAGTTAAAGTTTGTATTTAGAATAGTAATCGTATAAATTGGATGACGGTAATTGATATTTATAAAGAGCAAGTTTGCCTAAGCGGATCAGGCAAGGGACACTGCGGATTTAAACCATTCCATTAACTCACAGCCTCATGCATGGTTTGACTTCCTTTACCACTTTTCTCCTTCTTCTTCTTCTGCACTTCATGGATTAGGCTTTGTGCAGCCTGTTCCGTCTTCATACTTCTTTCCATCTTCGTCGCGGGCGGCCAACATTTCTTCTTCCCCGTGGTTCGTATTCCAGAATCTTCTTTGGTATTCTGTCCTCATCCATTCTATTCACATGTTCTTTCCATTTACCTCTATATTCTTGGATGTTTTCATTGATGTTATAGATGTTTAGATCTTTCCTTATGTCGGTATTCCTTATTTGATCTCGCATTGTACATCCTTTTACTCTTCGTAGGAATTTCATTTCGGTGGCTTGTATTTTAGATTTATCTTTTTTCAGAGGAACCCAAGACTCGCATCCATATGTAAGAACCGGAGTTGTCATCGTCTTATAAAATTTTAAAATCGTGTCCTTTCTGGTCTTGTTTCTTAGGGTTCTGTTGATTGTTCCGCAGATATATTGGTATTTATGTAGTTTTTCGTTTATATCATTGTCATAGTTGTAGCTTGTATCGCACCCGAGATATTTGAAATGTGACAATTGTTCTATTGGCTTCTCATTGATTACAATTTTGGTTCTCACATGGTGCGCTCCTGAAAACGCCATAACTTTCGTCTTATTTGTTGAGATTTTCATCTTGTATTTCTTACACAGTATATGTAATTGGTGGAGTGATCTTTGCAAGTCGTCTTCATTTTCCTGGATAATGACCTGGTCGTCTGCAAATAAAAGTGTATTGATGTATGTATGCTGGTTAATTTTTATTCCCGGCTTTGAAATTTTCTTCCATTTCTTCAGAATGTCGTTGATTATATATTGAACAGAGATGGCGACAGGCTACATCCCTGTTTGAGGCCCCTATTGGTTTGTATTGACTCTGTTTCGTGGGTGTTCATCTTTATTGTAATATTTGTATCTTTGTATAAGCTTTTGATAGCTTCTATTAGGTGTGTAGGATATCCTTTTTTCTTCATTATTTTCCATAGTTTGCCTCTGCTAACTCTGTCGAACGCTTTTTCGAAATCTACAAATCCTATATGGGTCTCGAGATTGAATTCTCTATGCTTCTCAATAATTTGTTTGATCGTGAAGATGTTGTCAGTTGGTGATTTACCCTTCCTGAATCCATTTTGTTCCTCTGATAGGATTGTTTCGGATATAATTTTTAATCTTTTGTTGATGATTTTTGAGTAGATCTTATATACTGAGTTTAATAGGCTTATGCCTCTGTAGTTTTTGCACTCACTGCGATCTCCCTTTTTGAAGAGGGATATCACCTGCGCCCTCTGCCATGTCTTGGGAATTTCTAATTTTTGCCAGCATTCATTTATTAAGTGTAGTAGTCTTAGATGTAGGAATGTATCGGCGTACTTTATGAGTTCCATTGTTATCCCGTCATCACCTGTTGCTTTTCTGTTTTTTCGCTTCTTTTAGCACCTCCTGCAGTTCGCTCATCGTTATGTCGTCAACCCTATGGTTATTGTTCCATTCATCTTGTGAATGTTCAGGGGTTATTTCCGTTTCGTCAAACCATAAGTCTCTGTAGTGTTCTATCCACTGCTGTTCCTCTATAACATTCAACTGTGCTGTATCTTTTTCAGTTCTATTTAAGTGTTTCATGACTTTGTAAGCCAGAGTCTGTCTTACATGAATGTCATTCTCTATGACACTAATAAATCTATCCCAAGATTCCTGATGTGCTTGTCGTGTTATGGTTTTTGCCTTGTTTCGAGCCCTATTGTATATTTCTTTATTTTCGGTTGTTCTTTCTTGTAAGTATTTGTGGTAGGCTTTTTGCTTTGTTTTTATAGCTTCTTCAATGTCGTCATTCCACACTCGTAGTCCTTTCCTACTTCTCATCTTTTTCTTTTTGCCCAGCACTTCATTTGCAGCCTTTGTAATGCAACTCCTAAGGTTTTCCCATTCACTCTCCAAGTTCTCGCTAGTGGTCATCTGCAAGAGATACTGGCTTAGTCTCTTTTGATAGTGCCATCTAATGCTATCATCTTGTAGTAGATGTATTTTGAACGTTTCTTCTATATTATTATTGTGTCTTTTCTTAGTTTTCTTCCATCTTGTTTGGAGAGTTATCGTTGCCATTACTAAGAAGTGGTCAGAATATATGTCACTTCCTCTGTAGACTCGTGTATCTTGGACTAGGGGACTCATTTTATCATTAACTATTACGTAGTCGATGAGTGAACGCAAGCCTCTTGCACTCCAGGTATACTTGTGTATGTCTTTGTGTCTGAAAAAGGTGTTTGAAATTTTAAGCCCATTATAAGTAGCGAATTGTCTCAGTTGCAGGCCATTATCATTCAGGTGTGATTCTCCGCACGTTCCAATGGTGTTTTGGATGGGAACATTACCGACTCTTGCATATAAGTCCCCACTCATTATGAGGTAGTCAGTTTTACTGTATTTATTTATCAATTTCTGTAGAGAGTCATAGTATAGCTCTGTTTCTTCTCTTTTGCCTTCTTCCGGCGCGTATACTCCAATGATTGTTAGGTGTCTTTGCTCCGTTTTCAGCCTGACTACTACCGTTCTTTCATCGACATACGTGTAGCTTTGTATATTGTTTTTCCACTTCTTGTCGATCAGTATCGCTACTCCACTTCGTGCTCTCACGTTTTGATCAACCCCACTATAAACCATTGTGTAGTCGTTCAAATCTTTAGTACCTTTTAATTTTTTCTTTGTTTCGGTTATGATCGCTATGTTTATCTTTTGCTTCTTTAGCTCATTATTCAGTTCTTCTTCTTTGTTATTTAAGCCCCTTACATTCCATGTGGCCACCTTTAATCTATCCGCTATACCGTATCGTTTATCCTTATTTCGTTACGTTTGTCGTGATTTTAATCCGTCCTGCTTCTTCCGAGGCTCATTTGTATGAAGTTTGCGAGTAGTTGAAAATTCCCCAGTATAGGTTACCAGTCTATAGCTAGGTAGAAAAGTGATGGGGCTGCCATCTTAAGGCCTCCAGACTTGCCTGATTTTTCTGTAAGAGTGGATCTTCTCTTAGCCAAGGGTCTCGGTTTTAAGGCGCCGGGGATTTGTTGGGTTCATTACATACTTGGCGTTCTGTATTCAACGTTGATTGGGATTTGTAGAGTGTATATATGGGCCTCTATACACTCCCCCAGTGTTGCTCTAAAAACTTTTATCCTCCTCCCCTTCTCAACCGGGCTCCGGTCATGGCGGGGATAGATGTTCGTATCCTAGCGAATACCTCTCACGTCAGCCTTGTGGACTTCCTCATCCACCGGAGTTGGTTACCCGATCTCAGAGAGTCTTCCACAAGTTACCAGGGACCACCACGAGGAGGTGTGAGTGGGATTTCGGCCCCCTCATTTTCTCCTTTTCTCCATAGGTTCTTATTATCGCACATATTTCTCCACTCTTTCACCTTCATGGTTGCGAAATCTTCCACCACTTCATCCAATCCCCTAGCTTTTCACTGTTCGTTTGCTTCTTGTCTTACTTAGGATCCAGTTTGTAATCAGTCTCAGCATAGTATCCAATTTTCTCCTCATCAGTTGTCAGTACATTTGACCAAATCGTCATTTCCAATAATCTCCTATATTTCGTTGTTCATTCTTATTTTGTATTAATTTTCGTTCATTTCATTAATTTTCTTTGGGCCCATGATAATTCTTACCACTTTACTTTCGGAAATTCTTGGCTTTTCTTTTTCTCGTTTTGTGAGATATGGCACCTTTGCTTATCACTGGTTCGACATACGTTGTATAATATCTAACCTTTGTCCATATAGAATGATATTCTGTTACTTTTAAACATCTTCTTATTTGCATACATCGCCTTCCAACCCATTTCTATTTTCTCTTTGATTTCCTCTGTTAAGCATTTCCTTTAAATACTGCAACTTTTGGACCTCCTCTAACGCTCAGTTGTTTACTTTCAAGTCAATTTTCTCTTCTTCTTTATTTGCAAACCTTATGTATTTCGTTTTCTTTTCGTTTGTCTTTACCATGCTTTTTTTACCTTTAGCATTATCTGCACCATGCTGGTAATCACCAATTATGTGTTCTGTTTCAGTTTTATGCCCGTATTCACAAACAATTTTATAACGGAGGATTATGAAATCCGTCGTTTAATTTTTACGACCGTAAAATCAAATTAACTATTCATAAACGTTACGATAGAAATTTAACAGTGTGTTTTGTAATCGCCTGTAATACCTCTATGTAGGGATTTATTGAACTAAGTTGGTATTATTCTTAGTTCTATCAAACAGTTCAATCACCTTTAGCTGTCATTGTGGTTTTGTCATACGCTTATTACGTATTGTTTGTCTTGACTTTTGTTTGTAATTTAGTTGAAATTACTGTATATTCTGTGACTATGTCGACTAAACGTGAAAAGGAAAAGAATTTCACCGACAGGGAAATTGCTTTATTGATTCGTGTCCACAATCGTGTAACTGTGTAACAAACCGATGGTGTAACGTCGAAACAAAAAACTCATGCATGGATGAGATCAGATCACTTCTCATTTTAATAGCTTCAAACTAGAAAAGACAATGCTCAAGATAAGGTAAATATTATCTATCACTTTAATTTGAATTATAATAATGTAAATGATTTTTTAGTTGCAAACGTTTCTAACGGGTGGAGGCAATTGATAAGCGAAAGTGCGACGATGTACCCAACTCGATTACCAAAAAGAAGAAGTCAAAGAATGTAGTTTCTGCAAGTGTTGTATATCGTAACCTGAATAAAATTGTTACCGATAAAACAAAAATATGATGCTACTTATCGTTCATTTAACAAATTTTAACATTTTATTATTATACATTAACATTTTATTATTACAACTCATTTTAATAAAATACATTATTTATTAAATTTTGTACACTATTATTTGTGTTATTGTTATTGATGGGAACTTTTTCGAAAGCTTCCGAAGGAATTGGTATTTTAGGGTCTTCGTTTGGTGCATCGTCCTTTAAATCTATAGCTATATTGTGTAAAATAGCAGTTTATAAAATTGCATAATTTTATAAAATCCATGTTGAATCTTCCGCACATCTTCTTGTGTTTGTGGCATAAATATATATTGTGGTTGCAAATTCACAATTCTGCTTACCGTTGGCTGACTAACATTAATATGGTCACCCAAAATTTGTTGAAATGTTCCGGATGCATAAAACCTTAATGCAATTAAAACTTGGTTTGTAACAGAAATTGCTTTATTCCTTTCTGTTTGCTTTTCTAGTTGTGGACCAATTATAACAATTAATTCACGAAGAGTATTTTTATTGAACCGATATGTCATTTTAAATTCGTAATTATTTACGAAATTGAAATTATCCATTTCAATTGATGGTAGATAGTTTGACTTTTCGTTTATTACTACACAAATTAAACTTTTACAAGTGGATAGTGGATACTTTCACATGCTTTAACCTCACAAAATTTATTTTAACGGACGGTAATGTGTATTACGACCCGAAAACCGGTCGTGATCATTACGGTTGATTTTACAGGCGATTTTACATTACGATCGTTTGTGAATACCAAACATAACAATTTAACCGTCCGTAACGTTTTACGCACCGTTAAATTCAGTTACGAACGTTTGTGAATACGGGCATTAGTCTTTTATGATTGTATGAGTGTCGACAAAATCTTAAAACAACTTGCAAAAATGTTATGCTTCTATAATTTCGACATCCTTCCATTTTTTTGACATATTTCTATTCGTTCGCCATCTTTCATTACTCCAGATCTCGACTATCGATTCAGAATACAGTAAGACCCCGCTTAACGCTGTTCCGCTTAGCGCTGTTTGGGTTTAACGCTTATTTGAATAGGGTATTCCCCGAAAATCGCACACAGCGTGGGATTCCCCGATATCCAAAAGCCTAACGCGGAAGAGTAGTATGCCGATCGCCGCTGATAAGAGTGCATCGTACATTTACATATAACCCATTAATTATTAAAATTTGATGCCTTATCCACTTATCGACAACTTCTTACACAGCACAAACGAAAAACGCAAGTGACATTAGACACATTTTTGATAAAAAGACAGAAAATTGGAAATGGGGAAGAATCTGAATGATCTCAAACGTAAATGATGACTTAGAATCTCTTTAATTTTTTCTATTTTGCGCATCGAGTGTTTGTTACTTGACGCACTTTTAAAGGTTGGTTTAAAATTAATAATACCGGGTGTATGTTTATTTATGTTTCTATATTTGTAAGAAATAAATTTTTGTTGTATTTTTATAAAAAAACATATTTAATAAACTTAATTGACAAAATACATAATATTCATTATTAAAAATTTTCCCCTAACCCCAATATTTACATGGTGACATAACCTCGTTTAACGCTGTTTTCTATAACGCTCTACTTTGCTGGAACGTATCCCCCGCGTTAAACGGGGTATTACTGTAATTATATTCTTCTTATAATTTCTTATCATTTCTCCGTTTATTTCTTCGTTGCCTGGAGATTTCCCACTTTTTCTCTTCTTTATCGACGCCTTCAACTCTGTATATCTTTTGTTCTGCTACATTTTCCTCTATTTCTATAACAGTTTCTTCTGTAGTCTTTTACTCTACATTTTGATATCGAAATGTCTTAAAATGGTTTCTTCAGATTTCTTTTATGTCCTCTCTACTGTTTGCTCTTCTTCTATTTCTATCTCTCATCGACCTTCTATCTCTCATCAATCCTAGCATAGTATTTTCTTTATTGGTGTTTAATATCTAGGTAGACCATCTTAGCGTTATTACTTTTACAGTAATTTTCTATTTCACCCACACGTCGTGCAGCCATTGGTTTTCTTTGATTTGCAAATCTTGCGTAATTCTTTCATTTTACAATCTGCCTTATCTTCGCCACCATCGTCAAACCATCTCTTATTTTCTACATATTGCTTGAAGTTCCCTATTGTTCTTTAAGCATTTTCTTTCATTACTAAATTGATATTTTCCCATCTCTTACTTATATTCTGTTCTTTTTATTTGCTGTAAATTTTTTTTGTCTCTTTCTTCCAAGTACTTAATTTGAATGTTCTCGTTGTGGAACTTTTCCAATGCTAATTTTCTCTTAACATCATTTCTGTTCTTAGTGTTTTCTTTAGTTTAACCTTCACTACCACTGGGAAGTGGTCCGTATCTGCATTCGCCACTAGATAAGTTCTAACGCCACAGTTTGTTGTTGCACTTTTTTTGCTGCACTTACGTGGTGTATCTGATTTCCATTTCTATTACTTACCTGGCTTCTGCCATATTATTTTGTGTAATAGTTTCTGCCTGAATTTTGTACTACTACTTATAACCTGATCTAATGCAGCTGCTAAGTTGCATAGCCTCGCCCGTTGTCATTATTTTCCTCATGCAGTATAAATTTACCAGCTATTTTGTTATTATAGTAGTTTTTTCCCATCTGTGCGTTAAAATCTCCTAAACTGGTTATCAAATATTATTTAGACACGTCTTCTACATTGTCGTCGTTGCCTCCATTTATCAGACTTATATTGATAAGCTATGCTTTTATTCGTAAGTATGCTAGCCTTCCATTTACAGGTTTGAACTGCATAATGCATTATTATTATTATTATAAGGATGCAGATAGTAGTGAAGAAAATTTAAAATAAGGGGCTTAAAGTGAATCGAAGAATTGCATTTAACCATAACAAAATTATAAATTTTGAAATGATTGAAGAAGGAATATTGAAGATGAACATTAAAAGGAAAACTGTAAGATAAAATTAAAAAAGGGCGTACAAACTGAAAGATACCTGGGACAATCAGCCAAATGCTTAGACACCGGTCCTTTAAAATTTACTCATTGAAATAAAGCGCATTTTTAATAAAGTTGTTAGAATTTTAAATAAATCACAAAAAGGAAAAATTATAAAAGTAGAAAGAATCAGAGCATAATTTACGGACTCTTTATAGGAATCTTTATTAAGTAAATGCTGTATAAATATGGCGTTCATAAATTCCAATAAATAGAGATTTTCACTTGTGAGTGATTGTTGCTAGAAAAATATAAGTTTTAAAATGAAATGTTTTGGAATTGGTTTCATTCAAGTTATGGTAAACTTTATAAAAAAAACTCAAAAATTCGTTATTTTAACGTAATTTCTAATGGTGTTTGTTACCTGACAAATCGCAAACAAGACAACTTCTGAACAAAAATAAATAGGGTGACTAGCTCGAGTCGCGAAGGGGTGGGTAGATTGAACGAGCAAAAGGGCTTGTGACGTAACGTCGCGATTTGCGGGTCTCTTATCAACGATTGGACGATCCACAATCGTGATCCGGAATATTGTCACAATCGGGGGGAATAAATTTACACGAGGGGTAGTTAAATGGGCGCCACGCGGACTTAAACTGGAGTTTATTCGAAGGGAATGAAATATCGCCCCTTCAAGCTGGTTCGCGACAGCTTTCTGATCTTCCACGCTAATTCTCACTCTGGGAAAATCCTTCCGAACAACCTTACCTTTACAGTAGACAGATTTTCCTTCGGCAAAAATAGCTAAACATAACACACATATGACGACAATGGGGATTTTACACCACCGATGGTGGCGCTAGCGTCAACTTCAATGTCTACATTAACGGGTATACCTCAGTAGAATGTTGATTTGTTGATACGGGTGATATACGGATGTAAAATTTGTAATTATCGATTACAATTAAAGATTAAACACTGCACTGAATTAAAAATCTCGCAAAAACAAACTCAAACACTATTAACACACGTTAAAAAAAACTGAGGTATACCCGTTCGGGTAGTTACAATTGTTGTCGTATGGTGGCGTTTGGTTAATGTAAAATCCCAATAAAACACATAAATAAATAATAACACAGATATAATAAAAACGGAATAAACAAGGGGTTTTGACAAAATACAACAATTGTACAATCAAATTTACAAACACAATTGCAGACTGACAAAATATTTACAGGTGGCTTGACTAACATAAAAGTTATCGATAAGTATTTTACATAATTAAAGCCCGATTAATGTAATTTACTTGCAGTAAATATGTTAATTCCGCTTAAAGCGATTTACCCACTTTCGGGCAGAGTTTCTAGTGGCACTTGAAAAGTTTCAAAAGAAGTGTCGATTACAACCAAATGCACGCTATTTATATAAATGCTCCCGTAAAATCGGAGTAAAAGATGCATTTTCGGGGAATCAAAGATTCCCCTCAAGCGGCGGTTCGATATTCTAATTGGTCCCCGCTTTTGAAAAAGACCGTAAAATAAAAGACAGCATATATGCAATTGACCGGCCTTGCTCCTGATTGATGTAAATCCTTTTCCTACTTAAGAGCGGAGTTTGCTCGAAGAACTGCCAGATTTGTCTAAACATGTGTCTGCACGTGCAATATTTTATCGTAAAGTTAATTTCATATTAGCAAATGCAGCTGGATATTTGCTCGATTTTACCAATTTTTTGCTCCTTTTTATCGGCAAATTTCGACATAAATACAAAATAGAACTGCAATTTACCATGTGCAGGCTCGATAATAGTCCGGGAGGTACCGTCACTTTTACACAAGTCATTTTATGCACGCTGAATTTTTTACTATTGTTAATTCCTATATAAGTTGATGATGTAACCGACCGTCAGACGCTCCAGTAGCGGTGGGTGGAGTCGTAGGAAGCTGCGGAACGTGTCGCGTAATTTGTTCCAAAAAGTTATTTTATGCACGCTGAAAATTTTATTAGTCCTTATTTATAAAGTATATTTTACAAAAAAAGTCGTCAGACCCTGATCTGCGGGTGGATTGGTCGTCAGTTACGCGTAGTAACGAGATGCTGAATTTTGAAAAAAAAGTAATAGTATGCAGTCTGAAATTTATTCAAGTGATAGTTTATAGCTCACATAATACAAAAATAATCGTCAGACGTTATGGAAATGGTGGAAAAACCGTCAGTCGAGCCTTCGAAGTTGATCTCAGCGTTCGAAGCAATTAAGCGCGCGGCATCTTCTGCAGTTCAACTGACGGACTTTGCACCACATTCATGTCGTCTGACGATTATATTTATATTATGTACACTAATAACTATCGCTGGGAAAAATTTCAGGATGCATACGATGACTTTTATGAGATAAAAGAAAGATAATTGATTTATCATTTTTGAGTGGAAATGATTGACATACAAGGTTAGATTTCAACAGGTTTCGAAAGTAATTAATGAATTTATTATCTATATAGAATATTCTGAAGAATTATCCCTCCAATTCTACATCTTCATAAGTAGAATCACTCTCGGAATCACTAGTTTCCAGTAAACTTTCATCGCTGCTGTCTTCCAACCCGCTTTCATCGCAATCTTCCTCATCATCGTCTTGCAAATTTGTTTCCTCCAAATGATCTGAAAAAATGCATAAATTTAGATCTAGGTTGAAAATCAACTATTCAATGTCAGAGAAAAGTATGATAAATACCTATAATATTTTCATTTTCATCTTCGATGGTATTAGTGATGCTGCTTATCGAAGGCAATTGATCTCCCTCGAACCATTTGAATTCATATTTGTTGTTTCCCTCTTTCCATCCATAATTGATCGGAGTTGAGGAAATAGGTTTTCGGTGAGATGCGTGAGTCCATAATTGAGCGATATAACTGCTCCTCAATAATTGCTGATGCAATTCTGCTTTACAAGGTGGCAGAGTAGAGACCTCGAAATTTTTGTTTACTTTCAAAATATCCTCATTCTTCTTAACTTTATACATTTTCATAAATGCAGCTACCCGTGACAAGTTAACATCATTGATATTTTGAAACCCATACATATATGGCAAGCAAATTCTTCCTTCACTGCAAAAGTTGCATCTAAGTTTGGATTCAACGATTCAGATATTTGTATAAATGCCTGTATGTAACGGGTTGATTTCTTCAGTAATTCAAAGGGCCTTTTCTTTCCTCTTCTGAAAAACGCAGGGTTGAAATCACAACCCGTGAGAGCATGAAAACCTGGTAAAGATTTACATAAATCACCACCCAATTTCTCAAATAATTTGGTGATGTTTATATATCTGCGTGCGTTTCCAGTACCAAGTAGGTAGCATGGAGATCTGTAATTTCTCTTTTAATGCATCCATGTTTCCCAGCATAATTATCAAAATATCGGTATCGGAGCATCTGATTGTCACGTGAGCATCAAAATCCAGCTTGCACACGTGAAAAATGATCTTAGTATCTGCCTCTTCGTGATCTTCACATGTTAAATAATTCTCCTCTGTTCTTATCACTTTATCATTTATCACTTCATACTTGTAACATTTCTCATAATTCACATACAAGATTTTCCCTGAAATGAAAGGAGCCAGATGATCATTTTTCCAATCATCGCACAGGAATTTCACTAGTGCATCTTTAAAGTGTACATTCTGTAAGTCATTTATGAAATTAGTTGATCGTTTTTGGTCAGGTCCATTGATGGCAAATCTATTTCCTTCTATTCTCCCTCTCATAAGATGTTCATTATCTTTAATAGATGGCGAGAAATACCGATCGAAAGCAATGATTACAGTCTTCGCATTAGTATACATGAAATCACCTAGGATTTTCTTTGAAATATTACCGAAGGAAACCGGAATTTTTTTTTTGGAGCAAAAAACACAAAATAATTTTGAATCAGCCATGCTTCACACAGGTATACGACTAAACACACGCGCGGCCACGCGCAAACTAATAACTCTGTCAGTTGGACCAACTTCGTCCATTTTTTTGCTACAGATTTATGTTATTTATGATTTCGCATTTTTTGCGAAGATCAACTTCGAAGGCTCGACTGACAGTTTTTCCACCATTTCCATAACGTCTGACGATTATTTTTGTATTATGTGAGCTATAAACTATCACTTGAATAAATTTCAGACTGCATACTATTACTTTTTTTTTCAAAATTCTCGTTACTACGCGTAACTGACGACCAATCCACCCGCAGATCAGGGTCTGACGACTTTTTTTGTAAAATATACTTTATAAATAAGGACTAATAAAATTTTCAGCGTGCATAAAATAACTTTTTGGAACAAATTACGCGACATATTTTGCAGCTTCCTACGACTCAACCCACCGCGGTCGCGCGATCTGACGCTCGGCTTAGTATTTAGTAGTATGAAAACAACTTCATCCACTGAATTTCGTTGTGCATAAAATGACTTGAAAAAAAGTGACGCTACCTCCCGGACTATAAGGCGAGCAAAGCTAACACTTGGATCCACACGTGTTCAGCCTACAAGCGGTTTATTCTATTCCACGTGAAAATGTCTATACGCGAATAGCGCATGCATTTGTTATTACATACAAATTAACGGCGTGAATATAAAATCAATCTATAATTTAAAAAGGTATTGTCAGCATAAATTTTTGCCAGCAGGTTCGTGCTACGTCAGTGTGATGCGTTACTCCCTAACGTATAAATTTCAATAGGACGTAAGTTGACATTCTTATACCTAGATCGGTAGTATTTGGTTGGTAATATTTTCAAACGATAAAATTTAACTAAGCATCGAATTGTATTTATTTGAATCTAAAATAAGTGACTTTCTCCTGACTTACGATATTTGATTTTTAAAAGTTACAAAGACGGAAATAAGTTCTATGATTTTACCGAAACTATACTATAAAAATTTACCTTGCGCGCGAGCGTAAAATCCAGGTAACATGTTACAGTTCTTAAAGCCGTTTTTTTGCACATAGAAAAGTAGCGGCTTTTAGTTTTCAATACTCTACCACATAACATCCAAAAATGATTGAAATCGCCAATATAAATAATACGCACATTTCCTTGTAAGTGTAATAATGTAATAGTTAATCAACAAAACATCGATTTGACTCATATTTACTCATATTTGACCTTGATAGACTTTCTGTATAATATTTTATTGATTTCTATACTATTTTTTAATTCTTCAGAACTGCTTGTCTTCACAGACCCGAAGCATGTAAATACAGCCTGACTTGAAATATAAGCAAGAAACGAACACAAAAACTCGCTTAATTTCTTTTGTATGTATCATAAATTAAGTAAAACTGGTGTAATTTTATTATTAACAAAAATTAATTAAGAAATTAGAAATACAAGTAAATAGTCCGTTTCAAAATAACGAATATTATTTCAGAAAAATAATAATTGCAAAAAATTTACACATCTCTCATATTATAATATACGTAAATAGAAAATTGCGATTTCAAAGGCTAACGAATTTTCTACCCTGTTTTGCAATTATGTTTCTCGAGATTCGTCGTGTCAAAATCAATTTTATTCTTTTAAAACAAATTGCCAAACCGTACTGCACGACGACATGTAAATTTTATTTATTCATATTTTATCTGGTAATTTATTTATATCACAGTTTGCGCAAAAATCGTTTGCAACTACCATCCGATTGTTACGTTTGTCATATTCAACTGACAGGCCAAGACATTTTGGAATTGTGCCAATGTTAGGCGATTCTTGAAGTTATTGGATGTCTCCAGAAAACTATTTGAAAAATATAGTTTGAGAAATTGTAGCCGTGCTCTGGTTGTTGCAAAATACTTTGTTAAATTTTGACAGAAAAAATATTTTAACAAATAGCCGATTAGAATGAATAAATTTATTAATAGCTTGCAAAAATAAAAAAGGTATGAAAAGAAGGCAATGGCCAATTGCTGAAAGCTTATGAAATAAACTGAATTTTATTGTGCTTACATAGCTGGATCAAATAAATATTTTAATTTAATATATTTATTTTTAAAAAACTAATATAAATTTCGAACTAATCGAAATAATCTTACATAATATTATAAAATATTGCAAAATAGAAATTTTTCAAATTTTATCCAGGCAAGCTGTGTCATGTCGGACACTATAATATGGTTTTATACTTACTTGAAAAATTAATGTTTATCGCTAGCTTCTTTACAATAGAGCCTGACAAATTTACGCGAGATTTTTTAACGTGTTTTATTCTCTCCCAATTTGTTGCAAGCGTATCATCCGCTACCTCCTAGTCTTTGATCGTTTGCACAAGGATCATAAAATAAATAGCTATGTAGGCCAATTCATTTTGAACTGGGGTTCCTCACTTTCCCATAAATGCTATTGGTGCATTTTGCATTGCAACAGCACGACACCGGCATAATTATGAACTGTCAAATTTATCGACTACCTGTAAAATTTCTATGTCATAGAATATACCTCCGTTATCACAGTAAAATTAGTTTGATAGACATCACCTACTAACTTCAAGTCAAGTTTCCAATCGCACAATAAATTAGTAGTTCAGTTGACAATAATTAACGTAATGTTTTGTCTCTTCTCTATACATTTCTTTACGAAGCGTTGTTTTCAAACAAACGTTTTTTGTGTTTGAAATTAATCTTTACGTGCAAAGCATTTATTTTTCATTATTTATTCTGCGACTAATTTAATTATGTGCACTAAGCAGGTGACTTGCAGTAAATTCAACTAAAATGCCTCTTAATTTTTTCCAGCACTTAACATATTATACGACACCCCATTAGTAAATAAAATATTAATTTTTCTATCGTTGTCTCCAGAGACCACGGAATTCCTGAATGACATAATAATAGTATAAAATCTAATAAAAAACTAAAAACATAATAATTACAGCTTGCTGTGCGGTCTTCCATTTGTTTTCCCCAAAAGTTTAGATATAACGTACGAGAAAACCCAATTAAGATTTTGAAATACAAAATGTCTGTCAAAGTGACACCTCCATAAGAAATTATAGTTTTTCTAGGAGGACTTAGCTCACATCTAAGAATCTTCCGGAAGGACCATCCAGCTGTGGACAAACCACTGGAAGATTTATATCATGCAATTAAGGCATATTTATTTTTACACATATATAGGTATATTAAACATGTACACTACTACACGTACCGCAAGATTTATCTTGATTCATAGTTATTTTCGATATTCATTAATAAAATCGTTAATACAATAAAAATAACCTGTTGTATTTTCTGTAGACGACCTAAACTGTATCAAAAAATAACTTATGAAATATATCTATTTTGTTGAACATTGGTGCGGAATAAACAAAGCAAAAATAAACTTTAATCAACGTTATGACTTACTCGGAAAACTTAAAATACATAAAGTACACATAAAGAGTAAACGAAACTGATATTACTGAAGTAATGAGTGGTAAGAACGAGGCGTCTTCTTTGACACCAAGTTAAGCTTTAAAATGCACATAAATTCTACTGCATCTAAAGCTCTTAAAACTTTAAGGTTTATTTTCTGCAATTGTGGAGACTTCATGAAGTTATGCACATGAACACACAACGGAGATTACTGAAACCCGGCGAAAGGTTTGAACATAGTATATGTACATATATTCGTGACTAGATTCAATTTTCAATCTCTTGAAAATCGTAGATACATAGGATTCAATTCAATTCTATACAAACTGGTGAACAACAAAATTTACAGCAACAAGTTAAATTTTATATGCTGACTTTTCTAAAACGAGATCCTCCGCTCCATAACATGCATTTAATAGTACGTATAGGACTCCACCACAGTAATTTTTTCCGACGGAGGACAATAATACATATTAAATTTTTCAACCAACGATTTGTTGTGTCTGCTAGCTAAGTTGGTTTTTGCGGCTTCCGAATAAGAGTCACTACAACACTTCGTCCAATCACTTAGTGTGTTTTATTGGTGATATGACTGTAGCATCCCTGATGTTACCGCTACAATATGTAAATAATATATACATACATAGTTGAGTTATTCAGCAAGTTACTGCTGGATTTGGTAAAAGCTGAAATTGTTATGACTACATCCTTGATGTTATGTATGGAACTATTCAGGAAATAATAGAATCATGCACAGTATTTTGTAATTTGTCAATATTATCAACCACTGTAGGGGATTGGCGCGGCCCTGTGGTGAACATCAACTTGCTGTGGAAATAGAGAAAATAGAATTGATCCACTTCGGGAAACGGATAGTCAAGACTTTGCAGAGAAGCCAAGTAGATATATTTCGAAATAGAAAAGCTAGCTCATCTTCATGAATATTACATTTAAACTCCAATTGATAAATTTCACTGAAAAGGGTATTCAAATTGTGGATAAATAATTAAAAATTACGGTATTCGATCAAATTTACTTTTAAAGTGGACATATATCTTTTCAACAAAACATTCATCAAAACAAGCATCAACAGCTGTGGTCGTCTTCAGGATAAAGACTAAATTCAAATACAGTAATTAAATTATAAATTCAAAAGAACCTCACCGGATGATATTTCGATGTTTATGAGACCGGTAATGGTACATAAATACTAACAATTCAATCTATTACTCACGGATAATCGGAAACTTTCGGACATAACCTCAACCACTATATTCTCACGACGAACGCACGATGAAAAGTATGTGAACATGTTTTATTGGGGAGCATCTAAAACCACTGCAACGATTCTTCACCTCATTAAACAATGAGGTTAAATTTGAATATTACAATTTCAACTCAGTCATTTTGAAATGTTGAGTTCAAATTGAAATTATTGTGTCAAACAGTTCAAATTGTAGAGTTCTGCTTGAACATTGGTTCTAGAGGTGTTAACATAGTTTACTGATTGCTTTGTAAATAACGTTGATTGATTAAATTGGCCTAGTTGAACACAATTGCTCTAATTGAATGGGGCTATTTGCGACCTTATATTTCAAACAGATTGTTGGATTTACATTGATATTATTCTTGATTAGATATTATTGGTGTAGTTATGTAGTTAGAACGGGTTTTCGTAGCCTAAATGCAGTTTTGATGCTTTTGATAGTTTCGTCATTTTACCAGTATTTTTATAAACACGAGAAAGCCTTTATCATTAACGTATTTAGAAATTCCATTTCGCAAATTGAACAATATTGAAATTGAGATGTAGGTATTGTAAGAGATCTTACTATGAATGGATTAGGTAATGTGAATGTAATTTTCGGTGTCAAAAACATATACATACAACTTGAAGTAAGTTTAAATTATTTGGTATCTCGTTCATAAATCCTTTATTTCTTTTTAAAATTTTTTAGGGAATTTTACATACAAGGTTAGGTATCAGGCACTTTTTCAGAAACGGTTAGTCATAGAGGGTTGGAAAAGAAATTTTGAACATAAAAGCCTACATGAAGAATCCAATGGTGATACTGGCACCCTGCAAGTTTGCTCCAAAATGGTGAAAATTCCAGATTTTCAATTAGCACGGGGCCCGGAAATGGTATCGTTGTAAAGATCTTCCAAAAATAAGCTACTTTTTTAGGGATAAAAATTTTATTGACTGCACCCCTTTCGGGGAATAATTCCATTAAAGTTAAATTCTAGATAATTAAATAAAATTGTTAGAAAATATCACAAGTATTCAAACTGCCTTCCATCTACTTGTAACACTTTTAAGCTCTTTTAACACCATCATTGGCTCTAAGTATCTCTTCTGCACTTATCATCTCTATAATATTCTTGACACGGCCCCAAAAAAAATCCAGCGGGGTACAATCAGGTGAGCTTGAAGGCTACCTATCTACCCGATTTAAAATTAAATCGGCAAACTTCTCTGTGATTATTATTAGTTGTGATTTTCAGAATTTAGAGTTGCAAGAGAAAGTCATAAGCGCATGAGTGTTGAAGGGTTCCAGGGTCCGAACTGCACTGAAAATTTCACTTTACTCTGCACGTATCTTGTTTTCCTATTTCTCGTGAAATAATTTTATGAAGTAAGGAGTTTCATTGTAAACGAAGCAGAAAAATCGCTTATGTCTGTGGAACTACTATAAAATCAAATTGTATACTATAAGAAATTAATAATAATGCATTTTTTGTTAAATAACGCATTAGAAAACGGGAAATTTGTGTCTACAAAACCAATTTTTTCAAATTTCCTTCAAATTAATTTGACGTTACCTTTTAACGGTTTAACTTTGAAAAAGAAAATATTTCGCCTACGGGCACAATTTTACACCACGCTGAGTATTCTAGAACCCGGCACACATAAAGGAGATATCATTTAGAATAAATTTATGCAAGGAGATGCCTTCTTCCAGATTTATAATTAATAATGAGAGTTAGTTGCTTGTTGGATGTAATTTTTTTATTATTTATGTTGACGTTATAAACTTTCGGATAGTACGAAAGTCAGATTCGGTCAACATATTAATAAATAATAATTGGTAATGAAAAACTTTAATTAAAAACAGAAGAGGAAAAAATTACAAACATACAAGATGTATTGGAGACTTGGAGATAATACTGCGAGCGATTCATCAGAAAATACGATGAGCATGATTTGTTCAACATTACACGCAAAAACAGCCGGAAATATTAAAAAACGAAATCCGAAAAGACATAAATAAACTAGCAAAAAAATAAAGAAATAAATAAACTTCAATCTGGGAAGTTTCCTGGAGCTGATAACATCAAAGCAGAAATTATAAAAGGTATGGACGATGGGGCAGTGGTCCTCCGACAGGTTATATTCCGTCTTTATTCCACTACACAAGAAAGCCTGTAAGGTTAAATGCGAAAACAAACCGATTAATAGCGTTAATATCTCACGCGAATAAGATCCATCTCACGATAATGAACGAAAGACTAAAAGCTGTTACTTAACTATATTTTTAAAAACTCTTTTTCCGGCTAAGCAGAGCGATTTGCAAACATAAAAAAAAAAATTGGTCGTGAGCTGTTATTAGCTAAACGTATGAAAGAAAAACCAAAGAAACAAAAATAATTTAAAAACGTATATTGAAAATCATAATCCATTTACACGGAATAAAATAGCAATTATATAAAAGGTACAAATAAACAAGAAATTTGAAACTTAAAACTAATTCGCAAAAACTTAAAAATAATTATATATAATAAAGGCTTACCCAAAAATTTATGAACAAACAGTTCTAAGTGGGGTTGTCGATACAAGTTAAAGGTACAATAAGTCACACAATGATAGTCGAATGTTTCTATTTCCTCTTTGCAAAATATTTGGATCACTTATTAAAACGTTCGGTAATTATTTTATTATATTTTGGTAATTTAGTTTT
Organism: Podabrus alpinus; assembly: GCA_932274525.1. Taxonomy (NCBI): domain Eukaryota; kingdom Metazoa; phylum Arthropoda; class Insecta; order Coleoptera; family Cantharidae; genus Podabrus; species Podabrus alpinus. The sequence continues at coordinate 55,485,876 of OW026457.1, read as the reverse complement.
CCGTCATTCACGGCAATGTAATAAAACAAATGTTGCACAAAAATAAAATTACGATACGGCAATAAGGTATGTACGTCATTCTTGACCAAATTTGGTATTAGAATCTTTACAAATAGATTTGGCACAAAAATCACGATAAGGTAATTATTAGGTACATAATTCTTTACCGAATTTTGTGTTAGAATGCCTCGAAAATAGAAATAAATAAGTTGTCCTCAAGTTGACAAATATTTTTATAAAATGAACGACTTTTTTTTCGAATGTACAGATGTAGGAAAATTTGGATGAGAAGGTAAACAACAATTGGTATAGTTTCATTGAAATTCGAAGAAATGTTAGATCATTGACTGTCATTGACAAATCATAGACATTGACAAAACAAAATTAATTTTAAGAAATCCTTATTTTGAATTTTGGTAGTTAGGAAATGGGCACCAAGCGCAACAAAGCGTGAAATTCTTCGCCAAAAACCGCTGATCCGAAAAATCGATCTTTTCGAATTCTTACTAAAAAGCTCGTCCGTAAAATTTTTTCTTTCCATCTTCTGGCCCCTTGTTAAATTTATCTGGATTGTGTATAGGGTAATGTGGAAGTTTGATGGCGAAACTATGGAATGAAATTCGAATGTTACAAACTCTAATATTGCCAGTACTTTTATACTCTTGCGAGTTGTGGGAACTCAAAACATAAGACAGACAAAAAATTGACTCCTTGGAAATGGGATATTGGAGGAGGTTGTTGCGTGTACCCAGACGAAAAGTAAGGTCTCAATTTTTAATTAAATTAAGGAACCTCCGCGTCTGTTGCAGACTGTCCTTCTTGTGTCGTCCGATAATTTGGTAACGGTTGTAGCAGAGGAGCAGACAGTTTAGAGTGACGGAAATTCAGTGCAGGATGGAGGACATCAGAACGAGTGGGAGCGGTTTACCAGGCAACGAGAAGCACTGAGAAACGCGGCGCGAGGTAGAAGTTTGATACGAAGAATCATCGGTTCTGACATATGGGAAAATAAAATTATCCCGACTCCTTTCCCACAACAAAAAATGAAGAAGAAGGCGAAGGGTAATTAGAGCAATATAGAGTAATAACTGAATACTGCGTAAGATTTGGAAGGAAAGAGAACCACCGCAAAGTAAAAAGAGAGAGAATTGAAAGAGGGTATCAGCAAATAAAACAACATTGCAATAGCAAGGGAAGACAACATTAGATTTAAAATTAGAACTGCCAGGAAATTAAAGCAGATGAAAGTGCACCTGAACACAATCGCCCAGGTGTGAAACAATCAAACGTTGCTATTGGGATTTTACATTAACCAAACGCCACCATAGCAATTGTAACTACCCGATCGGGTATACCTCAGTTTCTTTTAACGTGTGTTAATAGTGTTTGAGTTTGTTTTTGTGAGATTTTTAATTCAGTGCAGTGTTTAATCTTTAATTGTAATCGATAATTACAAATTTTACATCCGTGTCACCCGTATAAACAAATCAACATTCTACTGAGGTATACCCGTTAACGTAGACATTGAAGTTGATGCTAGCGCCACCATCGGTAGTGTAAAATCCCAATTATACAAGATTTTACATAAAATTAAATAGAGTGAATGTTTTGAAATTTTTTCCGCGAATGCTAGCATCCCGTTTGAGTAGAAGGAATAACTTTTTGTTTAACAAGAGAGGAAAAAGAATTTTCCCCATGTGTTTCACATGAGGTTTTTTTTATTAACGTCTTGTAAAAGTGGACATTCGTGTCTATGGGATGTATATAAATATGTCATCCCTTATTATTAAAAGTTTGATCCCCAATTCATTATACTAACACCGCCCCAAAATTTAACGGTGGCAACAATGCAAGCAGAATCAAATTCCTTCTCCACCATTCTTCGTACGCATGTTGATCCAAGTTGACCAAAAAGCTGAAAAATTAACATTAAACATTAATATTTTTAACTTTTTAATTGTTAAAATAAAAGCTTTTCAGGTCTAATTTTCAAAACCATTATGAAAAGAAATTATAAAATATGTAATAATATGTTGCTTTCGTCTGACCAAATTACTTTTCACCAATCGGCAACATTGATTCCACTTTTTATACTTTATCGCGAATAAAACAAATAAAATAAATTGAAGCCGTTTTTCAAATTTCTTTTCATTCAAAAAGGTCTTTTATGAGTTTTGTGATGGTGCGGCCGCTTTTTTTTTCAACCGGCTTCTAATGGTTTCTGAAGATACTTGTACCCCACAACGCGCTTGTAATCCCTTTTTAAACCCTTCCATGTTTTCGACCGAATTTTTAGAGACATCCATTCCGAACATCTATCCTCTCTGGGGGGGGGGGGGGGGGTAGCATACTTTTCTTTCACCCTTTTGGCTAATTTGCTAAAGCACCTCTATTGTTAATTTTTACGTTAATAATTCTAAATTACCGATGCCCCTTGCAGACATATACCCCCAAACCATTTCATGCACCATATTTTACAGAGTATAAACATATTCTTTATTCCATTCGATGTGCACTTTCCTTCATACCATTTGCTTTCCGTCTGACCCAAATAAGTTACACTTGCTCTCATCAGAACACAGCACGTTATTCCAGAATTCTGAGCTTTCACTTTTATATTTTTTAACGAATTTTAGCCACTTGTTTCTGTAAACCTCTGAAATGAGTGTTTTTTTACATGCTACACGACCATTAAAACCACTATTTAGCAGTCATCTGGGGATTATTTTATTAGATGTGATTTTTCATTATTTCAGATATTGCTGTCCTTAAATTTAATTATAGATTTAAGTTTTTTGGTTTTTTTAAATTTTTCTCACTATATGCTTGTCGTTGTGAGGTTTAAGTATTTTCTTTCTACCTCGTCCAGTTTTATTTTATAACGTTTGCTCGTTTTTAAATTTGTTTATCAAATAATATTTGTTTGTTGAACGATAAGTTTTACCTTCACAAACTAGTTTTTAAAAAAAATTCTTTTTATAATATTGGTTTTTCTTCGCATTTCATTTTAAATAAACACGCACTTTATATCAATGCAAATGATGTCCTGATGCAGAATTTCAGATAATATTTAATTTTCTTGTTACGTTGGTGTTATTAATTTTGTGTTATGCAATTGTTACATATTTCATATTTGACGTAGTTTCTTGTTGACGAACTATATTTTTTTAGTTTAGCAAGGTTATCTAAAATTTAAAATTATATTTTAATAATTATATGAAAAAACAAATTAATTAAAGATTTTAATTTGGTTTACATTAAAAATTAACATTTTGTTACCTTAAATTCGTTAGTATACAAAAATGGTTCACCATTCGACCAGACGATAAGATGATATGGATATCATATTGACCTGGATCTGGATTAGGGGTTTCTCTATTCGGGGCAAATATAACTAAAAAATTTGAGTCGCAAGTCATTCAAATATAAATTTACTTACTTACTTATAATCAAAAATTTACCCAAATTTGTGACATTGTTGTCCTACCTAATAAAACAGTTTTGAAAGTAAAGAACTCTCAAAAGGGGTTTACTGAAGTTTAAATGATAGGTATTCACAAAGACGGTGTACATTCAAACTTGATGAAAGCGAGTGAAATTTACAATGAAGTTAATTCATAGAAATACATAAGCAATATAAGAGGAGACTTTGCTGAAATTGTCGTAGAAGCAATTCGAACGATGTAAATTATACGAAGGTTATCAATGAGGTAAATCTTGATTACTTGAAAATATAGATAAAACGCATTTCATGTTTGTAGGTATGAACTTAATTTTCTCAAACATGCTACAATATCATTTTTAGTTTATTTAATAAAATCCCAGCATAAATGTTTATACAAAAGCCTTTGAAAATTGTGAAAGAGAAACAATTTTTATTACAATAGTCCTTACTGAAGAGATATTCATCGTATAGAAAAGTCTAAGTTTTCTATTGAATATAGAAATTCACCTTATGAAATAAACCGACTTGAAAACATCTCATTTAACAAGTGTTGTAGATCCATATGATTGTGAAGACGATCTCCTATGTATTGTTGACAATGATGTAGATACTTTAGTATTTAACAATATACGATATAAACGTTTACTATATTTTTTGTTATATAAAAATAACTGATTTGACATCAGAAGTACAGTTTAAAATCCAAAAGAAAGTAATAATTTATTATCAAGTTAAAATATGAATAATCAGGAATAGAAAACAATCAAGTATGTACTAATTTAATTGTTGTCCTAATTGGGTAGTCACGTCTTAGGGCCAGTTGTTCAGTGTTAGGTTATCTTTTAACCTGAATTATTTTCCATGGAAACAATTATTGAAACAATCATTTCTACGGAAAATAACCCAGGTTAAAAAATAACCCGAAACTGAACAACTGGGCCTTAGTGTCGCTAAAATTCGTTCAACATTAATTTAGCTCATTGCAATTACTACTACGGTAAATTAAATATTTTACCTTTTATTCGCTTATGAATAAAAATCAATTAATGAAATAGTCGGCGAATAGTAGAGACGGTCAAAGCTTTGGCAGTTAAGTGCGTCTACTGCTAATGCGAAACACTCGGATCGAATCCTGGCAGGGTAAGAACTTTATTCTGACTGTCTCTCCTCGGAAGGCAACGGCAAACCATCGAGGTAATCTGCTAGGAGCGCAGATTCACTTCCCGTGGTTCGGAGCCCACGTTAAACAAGTAGGTCTTCTATGAATGTGAAAATAATTCGAACGTACATCACATGCATAAAAGAGATGCGCCACGACGCTTCTGTCAAAGAGGCATCACGACTGAAGATGATAAATGAAATAGTACAAAATCATAAATATTCTATAAACAGCAAAATTAAGTTCGTGAAGATAAAGGAAACCCTAAAATATAGCATAGAATTTTTTATTGGCACTAATAACAAAATATTCTTGACTTTGTTACACAAAGTTAAAGTTTATTTGCCAGCATAATTAAGCTACGAGCTTTAAACTTTAACAACGTTCTACTAAATTAATATTGATGTTTTCTGAATCTAATTTACTATACTTAATGCTTTTCTTACTAAAATAAGTTTTAGCAAATTGAATAAGTTATTAATCTTAGTTTAATTAGCAGATCAAGATTTTAAAATTTAGTGCGATCCTCATTTTTGATAAGGAAAAATTTCATATTATTTATAAACTCGAGTTACATACATACATGCTTATTATGGAATTTCATATTAAAAAGGTATATAACTTTTCCAATTCTACTTTCTTTTGAAGTTAAGAAGGCATAAGTACTTAGCCAGTTAAAAACCAATTTTTCTGGTTCAATTTCCGATAAACAACCAAAATCTAATTTATTGGATCCATTAAAATATATATCGAAAGGAAATGTTTGCATCCTATTACAGATTTCGGAATAGGTGAAGATTTTCTTAAATTTCCTTGCATTTTCCTTATTACTTAACTGTAATTTATTGAGATAAACTTCGTCGAATATACAGGAACGTTATAATTTTCCATTTATGACGAACGCCGTTTAAAATCTGCAACTCTTAATAAATTGGATTTATACAACCATTTTAGAACTTTATTTACAAATATTATATAAAAATATTTTTTAAATTATATTTCATAAGATTTGGCAATAAAAGGAGCATATAATACACATTAATAAAGCATTTCTGGTTTCCTCCTCCTAACATTTCCAATGTAATGTAGTCTATCCCGAGGCTCAAGGAGACTTTTTCATATTAAATTTACCATGAGAAGTATCAATTTTTTTAAAATGAGTTTTCGATCGCATCCTTCTTGAATAAATATCCACCTATTTCGCAATTTGCTAACTCAGCTTATCATAAGCTTTATAATCGAATCTCGTCTAACTCGTTGGATACAATCCTAATTTCACAATCTTCAACTACTGTAACGTTACTCAATCGGAAAATAGTGCTGCTTCCGTAATTTAGGGTTATGCTGAAAAATTTATTCGCAATTCGTGCATAATGAAATATTATTCGATTGCTGGAAATCGACATGACACGACATAACATATTAATGTTAGCAATAAGGTTTAATGCTAACAGCTATTGGAAATAATGTAATCAGTTTTAACGATTTAATTAAACTAGATACACACACCAACATTAAATTATGTGGCACATTATCGGTGCAATCAAGCTTTATTGTTGTAAATAATTCCAATTGAAAACTAAAAATTAATTAATAATAACATAATTGAGCATGATTAACAATTTATCACCTTTTAGTGTTTTTGTATCATATTGTTTTAGATTTATCGAATTCATCAGATTTACGGCATATAACATAATTATGTTATATTACAAATTTTAAATTTGAAAGATATTGCTACTGAAAGAAATATTTCATGATATTCCAGAAATATATAGCAGCCAATTCACATCAAAGCAAATTATTACATATAGGTAATTGGCGTGCATTACTTGACTTTCTGTTTATTATTGCGAAGAATTCAGATTTTATTTTCACAATGAAAATTACAGTAAAAATCGAAAAATAAATTAATAATTTTTCAGCAATTCAAAATATTAATTTTCAAAAGCGAATAATTTTTATCATATTTTAAGTTATGAAGTTATAATGTTTTCTTCCACCTCTTCCCTGATAACTAAGTGAAGGTACAAGACAAGTCAACCAAGTCCAATCAATGTGATTTGTTTAAAAATTTAAACGTCTAAATGTGCAAACCATAGGTGGAATGTTAACTCTTTGGTACGTTGGGAGAGGAGTGAATCCGGCCGTAGAAATGTACTATGTTGTACTTGTAAATAAAATTCACAAACACAGTCGTCGCAAGATAGCACAAAGCATAAAACAAGTTTGATATCACACACAAACTGATGTTTGTAAATAATGTAAATAAATGGTTAAACCATCAAATTCAGTAATCATCAAAACAGTATAAATATCAGGAGCTCAAACAAATGCTCCTCTCTAAATAATTAAAGTTATACATGTGCGTGAAGTTAGCCCCCCCTTTTTCGAAAACCAAAAAATTTTTTTTTGTATTGTGTTGTATTCATTTGTATTAGATTGTATTGACAAAATTTTTTTTTATTTTGCGAAGCATTAAAATAAATATCGCGAAAAACCGTTATTTGGGCTGGCCCCCCCTTTTCAAAAATTCAAATTTTTTTGGGTTGTATTTGGTTGTATTTTGTATTGGATTGTATCGTAAAAAATAAAAGTCGTAAGTTTAACCTTAACCGCGTAAATCGCGAAACAAAATTTAGCGCTGGCCCCCCCTTTTCAAAAATTCAAATTTTTTTTGGTTGTATTTTGTTGTATTCATTTGTATTGAATTGTATCGTAAAAAATAAAAGTCGGAAGTTTAACCTTAACCGCGTAAATCGCGAAACAAAATTTAGCGCTGGCCCCCCCTTTTCAAATATTCAAATTTTTTTTGGTTGAATTTTGTTGTATTCATTTGTATTGGATTGTATCGTAAAAAATAAAAGTCGGAAGTTTAACGTTAATCGCGTAAATCGCGGAACAAAATTTAGCGCTAGCCGACTGGTTGACAAGCCCAACATTTCTTATATAAAATGTAAGGTATTGCATTGTATTGTATGTGTAGTGACCGGGAATTATGTTATATCCGATGATCCGTATCATCGGATTATTATTGGATTACTGGGCAGTAATATGCATTAATGGTAACGCCAGTAATTGCTGAGTTTGCTTCATGGACACATTGTAAATAAAAATTATTAGCCCAAAAATCAATAAGCTTTTCATTCCCATGTGTATCCTGTTTTGATAATTCATCCTCTTCCTGGTCTTCTTCTTGTTTCTCGTCATCGCTTTGTATATTATCAATGATATTGTAATCTTCATTGCCTTTAATTTTCTCGCAAATATAAACACGCGCATCTTCGGCCAAGGAAATTTGCCCGTCCTCAGTGTATCCAGATGTTTCGCTAGTACTAAGAATAATGGCCGATTTAATTAATTTCTGAAAAATACTGAATGTGGTAGCTTTAGTTAGTAAACACATAAAAATAATATAAAACTTTTTTACATGAGGATTCAACGACCCCAATGTTTTCCACCTAGCTATAAAAGCAACGTAATGGGATATGTCCAATCTTAAATAACAGCCGGGCAAATTTTTATCACTATTTATAATCGCCAAATAACACTTGGATAAATAATCTCGAAGATCCCTACATTGCCCAAAGACTCTCGCCACCGCACTCATTAACGCTTTATCAAAATCGCAAACTACTTCTCGTGGCATTGGGAAATTTGATTTGTGCATGCAACCTATTCGAACAATTTCAAAAAGCCAGTACTGGATAGCATTGGTATTTTGCACGGCACTTAGCATTTGAAAAACAGGCATTTTTGCTGTTGTGGTTTTGCAAACGATTTGGTACAAATATAATATGTGAGCCGATAATGCAGAATTAGCTTTCTTCACTTTTTTAACCAATGAACCTGTTGCATCTATATAAATTACATCAGAATGCAAAATGTAGGTTGCCATTTGTGCCAATGTCCAATAATGCACAAAAAGTGGGTCCAATCCAATGCCGTGAATTTCTCCAACATGTCGTTCGTATTTCAAATGGACAATAGTTTGAATGGGGTCTAAACCTTTAACTAAATTCAACAGCTGATCTTTCTGTTCTTGTTTGGCTTTCCGTAGTGTTTGAAGTTTAGGCAAATGGGGTGGTTCCAGATCATCCAATTCCATTATTTCATCAGCTGCCTTTCGACGCCACAGGCATGGTTGTAAACTGCTTTCAACCATCACTTTAGAAATTTTGGCCCTTCGTTCTCCTTTCAGTTGTCGTTTCTTTATATGCTTTAAAGAAAAATCAAACTCCTTCATAGAACATTCCATAATTGCCGGAGAATTTAGATCTGGAGGTTTGTTTATTATATGACCAAGAAAGACACCACCACATTCTTCACAACGTCCTTTGGCAGTTACGAAGTATCCTGTTTCAGACACATCACAATGTTTAAAGGCAATGGCACATTATAACTTTGTTTTTTCATATAATATTTGAAAAATTTCGTCCGTCCAACATTTACGTTTTAATGCACTGTATCTTCTACTACCACGTTCCTATTTGGAATATTGTTGCAAATTTGCTAATTGCGCCTCCATAATTTTTTATTTACAAAATTTTGGATGCAATAATTTGCACAAATTTAAATCAAACGAAAAACAACTTTATTCTCTTATTTGTTACTGGGCCCATAACCTATTGGGAAGGTTGGCAGTAGACAAGAGAATAAATTCAATAATCACAACATAAACAATTTAATAAGAGCACATTGGCAATACAACTTAATAAAACAAAGAATGGATAACATCACTAACCTGGTTGTGCACTCGTACTTGAGTGACTAAAAGTTTTTTTTTTTTCGATTTTCTGGACTGACCACAATGGAGCATCCCGGCGTAGCCGGCCTTCTCCTTCATCTGAAAGTATACATTAGTGACATTGGAAATTATGGAGGCCGGTGGGCCTCGCGGAGTAGCGCTGAGCTAGACTGACTGGGATGACTAAAAGTACAACCCAGGTGTCCTTATATCCAGCATTGGTATAAAGATAACCAGCTACATAAATATGTCGCGCCATCTATTAGTCACATTGTAACTTACATACCAACAGTTTACTAATAAATCCTTCTTCTTAGTCGTATTGTTCGTTTCCGAACGTCGTGACCCATCTCTTTCTATGCATGTGATGTGCGTTCTAAGTGTTTTCACATACATAGAGGACCTACTTGTTTAACGTGGGCTCCGAACCACGGGAAGTGTAATACACTTCATGTTTAGATGGGCGCTCTTGGCAAACTACCTCGGTGGTTTGCCGCTGCCTTCCGAGGAGAGACGGCCAGAATAAAGTTTTTACCCTGCCCGGATTCGATCCGAGCGTTTCGCCTTAGCAGTAGACGCACTTAACTGCCAAAGCTATGACCAATAAATCCTAAACTAGTATAAATATATCGCAATTGTTCAGATTTGTTCCAAGTTAACGATTTTATTTCTACCATACTTAGTTATTATTTTATTTTAAGTGAGTTGTTTATTAGAAATAAAAGTTTCACTTATATAGTATTTTTTATCTGATAATCCGATGATACGGATTATCCTTACCTTACATTTTATATAGGAAATTTTGGGCTTGTCAACCAGTCGGCCAGCGCTAAATTTTGTTTCGCGATTTACGCGGTTAAGGTTAATAATTCCGACTTTTATTTTTTACGATACAATCCAATACAAATGAATACAACAAAATACAACAAAAAATAATTTGAATTTTTGAAAAGGGGGGGCCAGCGCTAAATTTTGTTTCGCGATTTACGCGGTTAAGGTTAAACTTACGACTTTTATTTTTTACGATACAATCCAATACAAATGAATACAACAAAATACAACCCAAAAAAATTTGAATTTTTGAAAAGGGGGGCCAGCCCAAATAACGGTTTTTCGCGATATTTATTTTAATGCTTCGCAAAATAAAAAAAAATTTTGTCAATACAATCTAATACAAATGAATACAACACAATACAAAAAAAAATTTTTTGGTTTTCGAAAAAGGGGGGGCTAACTTCACGCACATAAGTTATACATTAATAATTAAATTCATAATTAATTTAATCTAAATATAAGTGGCAAAAAAATGAGTAGATTAATTTAAAAAAACAAATTAAATAATACAAAAAGTATTTCCAAAGCGTTCTGGTTGATAGAAACGACTTTTATGACAGTCCAATACATGACATGAAGTGTTTAGAAAAAGCTCAAATGAATAACTCTATCCATTCAAGTTGTGAACGTAGGTAGCTTATTAAAAATGAATCGCTATCGTCTTATCATGTGACTGCAGTTTCGCTGTTACTCTGTATTGTCGGGATTCAGCTCTTCAGACATGCACTGACAAAATGCGATATCATTTTCGATATCAGAAATTTCGATATCAGTTTTCGATACAATCAATGATCTACTTTGCTGCCCTACTTCCCAATACGGTCGGATTCATCTAGACAAAGTCAACGGGGAGGGGATAATTCATTTATTCATTAGTATATATCCCCCTCCCTTGCTACATATCCTGTTACCTAACCTATATGTTAACCTAAAACAATCACTTTTCTAAACGTTTACACATAAAGGGTAGTACTTAGCATTATACCCATATATCTTAACATTGAAATGTTATTTTCTTTCAACTTATATTTAAAATATTCAATTTCAAATTTGAAATTCAATCAATAAGGACTTCAATAAGGTAGACATAATGTTGGTCCATTTACAACCGAGATACCCGGTACGATGCATAAAATCGACCATCCTCCTTCTGAGACAGACGAACGTACAATTGATGGTTTTAAATTTAACAACATTATTTTAATGTTAATTTATGAAAGTGGATTTTGTTAATTTTGTATTTGCGTTGATAATGGAGTTACCTAAAATAGTGAAGTGAGAATTAAATTTAACGAGTGTGTTACGGACCCTTTCTTAAACATTTCAATAATTTTAAATTTCATTTTTTTAAACGTTTCTTCGTACCTTCAGTATATTTTTATTATTTTCGATAGAAAATAATTTATTGGTTCCAGGCTCCCAAACCTTTTTAAAATTTTAATTAATCACATTCTGTTTAAAACAGTTTATTTTTCAAAGTTCACTGTATTCTAGTATTTCTTGAACATTTTTTATATACTACATAGGCTCAATATTTGACAGTTATATTGATTTATTTCTGTAAATGCTCCAGTTCCAAGTGCTAGTTTCCAATTAGTCCGAATTTTTGTCATTGGTTAATTTCACATACCAATCTTAATTTGAACTTAATAATTTTTCTTGAGAGGGACATTCCTAATATTATTTTAATAACATTTGTTCCCAAGTCTTCGTCGAGGAACAACATAAAGTTAGTTGGCCCCAGTTTTCATCGAGGAGCAACAGATAGTTGAACCCGAGTTCCCATCGAAGAACCATGTACATAAAGTTGAATCCGGACTTTTGTCCCGGGATGGATCAATTCCCTCTGTTTATTTAGTGAAGTTATTAAGTTTTAATCATTAATTAATTAATCTTTGTGCGCCGTTTTAATGTTTTATCAACTAATAATACTCCAGTTGTGAATTCGAACTCCGGACTTTTGTCCCGGGATGGATCAATTCCCTCTGTTTATTTAGTGAAGTTATTAAGTTTTAATCATTAATTAATTAATCTTTGTGCGCCGTTTTAATGTTTTATCAACTAATAATACTCCAGTTGTGAATTCGAACTTGCTAAGTCTTGTTGTATTTGATTGGGAGGACAATAATTGATAATAGTGAAATGGATCAGTTTTTTAAAAATAATTTGTGAAATAAGTATCGTTTCTATAATATTGAAGGATCTTATACCGAACTGGGTAAGTCCGATGTGGGCTACTTTCGAACTATTGCTGGGTAGGTCCCTCGTCGCTGTTCTCCTTGCTTTCTCTTTATGCTCTCTCATATTAGCGGCCGTTCATGTATTACGTAAGACGATTTTTCCTACTTTTAAACTCCCCCCTCCCCCTAGTAAGAAAAAATAAGAAAATGTATACCCCCTCCCCCCCCCCACAATAATCTTACGTAAGATAAATTATTACCCAATGAGAGCTTCAGCTCTACGAGGTTGTTTGTAAGGAGGGGTCAAAAATAAATTCTGCAACCACATAAAGAACTCTGTGAGTGTATCAAAAATGGTAAAAAAATTTAAGCACTTCGGGGTTGTTTTTATCTCGTTCATAAATTCTGTAATTTGTAAATATTATGTTGATATTAAATCTGTGAATACACAAAAATAGTAAACAAGAACTGTAACCCAAGCATTATCAGGAAGTTGTTTTTCAGATACGACTAAAAAATTAATTATGTTTAAAACTTTAGAAACTTTGTAAATATAATTACTAAAATAAAACCTGTAATATCATACTGTATTATATCGTTTAGAATTATTTATACCACAAAGCTTCAAAATTTTTTAACAAAATTTATTTTTAATCCCTCATCCTCCCCTAAGAAACCTTATGGTGCTTAAAATTCTTGAACTATTTTTATTGTATTTGTAGATTTAAAAGTTTTAAGATAGTTAAACAAAATTGATTTTTCATCCCTCCCTAAAAACAACTCTCAGTACTTAGAATGTTTTGGGTACGAATATTATTGACATATTGAGCATGTTTACCAATTCGATATAAATACAACCAGGTGCCATTAGCAGAAAATCAAATTTTCCTCATTTGCAGACAATAAATCCGAATTAATTGAAATTTTTACTTTTTGTGTAGTATGTAGGCATTTGAGAAATAACTTTTTTCTCTTATAGGGGCAGCGAACGTATTAAAGAATATATTAAAATTATTTTTGCTGAAACTTTCAGTAATATTTAATGCTATCTTCAGGTAGGTATTTAAAAATAAACAGCTTACCATTATGCAAAATAATTTTGATTTATTGTTTAATTAACTGGTTAATTGTTAAATAATAAAAATTAAATTAAAAAATCGCTGATGTCTAAACCCTTTGAAAGATTTTCATTTTAAATATTAAAGATTAATTAACAGTGTATTTGGTTGAACAGTGCAATGTAACTTTTATGCTATTGATATTTAATGAAAGGGTTTTCAGGACCAACAAAGATTACAAATAAAGTGATTTGAAACATCTACTTAATATACAGAGTTTGAGTTTTATTATCAAGTCCAATATTCCGATTTCTAATTAACACTTTGGCTCCCAAGGGTGGTTTTGAGAAATCTGCCAAAAGGTACCATATGTATCACCAGTGATAATACTTTTTGGTTCACAAATGAACATTATGTATCACCCGTGATATCTGGCAAGTGTAAATTAAGAAATCAGTAACACAGACTGGTATTGGAAAAAGGTCGAATAAAATACATGGATGGTATGCCAATGAAACATAGTTACTAAATTTTAAGTACAGTACAGAACACTTTAATTCTGTACGTATAACTGCGTGATACATAATTAATCTAATTTAATGAATCACCGGTGATACATATGGGAGCCAAAGTGTTAATTGATTTAAATAATAAAGTATATACTTTTTATAAACATTGTATTATGTATATTACAATATAACCAAGCTAATGAAAAAAAAACTTACTTGAAATCTGTTCAATCATTATTTATATTTGAAACTAAATTAATGCGAATAAATAGTGTGTACTGTTATGTCCACCGTGAACTTCAAGATCTGTGATCGCTACTCACAGATTTCGGTACTGACACGACTTACTCTTAATCTCAGGCGGCAGGTTCTTTGGACTTTTACGATGGAATTAGTTTAATCACACAGTCAAAGAAAATACGCAAATCTAATCTTTATAAACATACCTATATAATGAACAAATAACACAAAATTAACATAAAAATTAACAGAAACAATACAACACTCGACAAAAATTAACAATAATCAAAATTTAATGTTACCTTTTTATATCTAGTTTTAACTACGCGAACTCCAGCGTGCACTTACGTTTTTAATTGCCCGGATTTATTAATCTCGCCTCTATTCTTTATTTTGGATCCACTTTTGTGTAATTATCCAATTATCCAATTTAATAATTTCTCTTTAATTTGGACTTTATTATTCCAACTCCAATTGTCTTACATCAACTCCACACAACAATTGCCTCACGTAAGTTAGTGGGGAAACCTCTTCCCACTCTTGGATCTTTAAACTATTCCTTTTAAGGAGACGAACTCTAACGCTTCCTCCCTCTGGGACACCGGTATTCAATTTTCTCTCTTTATATGCGACTATCGGTCGCTTCTTTAAACGGAACTCTCTTATATGCGACCACTTTTGTCGCTTTATTTCATTCAACCTCTGTTTATAACTCTCTGGCAACCAATCTTCCTTTTTTTATTCCAATTTGATTTTATCTCACATTTTCCAGTGTTTTGTGTTGCCTATCCAATTTATCATCAGGCGGGAGGTTCTTTAATCACAAAAACTTAATCTAACAAACTTAATCTAACATTTAAAACATCTTTTTAACAATTATCTTTTACAAACTTTTCCCATGCCATATTTTCTCTGACTGCACGACAAACAATTTAATACCGTAACAGCCAAATATTGATGGACACAACATTATTCCCCTTGCAAAGTAAAATAAATTTTATTAAACCAAAAGGTTGCCTCAAAATTTTGTTTATCTTTGCAATACTCATACTTCATACCCTTCATACGGTCTTGTCTTTCATCTACATCTTCAAACATCTTTCATTCATCACACTTCTTTCATCAGCAATTCTTCCATACTTCACAAACCCATACAGTACTGTTCGTGGTTCTTCCACGCATTTATTTCAATCATACATCACAACTTTACTTTCAAATATTCTGTCGACTCCGTTGATAAAATTTAATCAGTACAGCGCTCAGCTTGTATTTGATTCTCACTTTTTTTTATCATTGTAGCGCATCGCTTACAATGACACCCCTGTAGACTTGGAGATTCATGAAAACTTCTTGTCGACTCTTATTCCCCCTTCTTTCCAACGTTTATCGACCCTAGTTGTGCGTTGTATAACTCTCTTCTTCGTGGTACCATTTTAATTTCGAAATACTGTTGGTAATTACTTGCTGATTAATATGGTGTGTCCATTTGTGGATAGTTCACAAACGGAAATAAAAGATTTTTGTGTTAAATCGACCTCTGATTCCCCTCCTTCGTATGCTAACACATATTTAATGTTTTCATTAATATTTACAACTTTACATCAATTATCCAATGCCTGTCCAGTATTCATCGCTTTCAAATCAAATTTACTTTGTCGTCGTTTATATAATTTCCAATCTTCCAATTTATTCTTGTTTCTTCTTCCATCTTACATGCTTAAATAACTCCATCCATTTCATGTAATTGGTATGACTTCCATTAAGTCGTCGCATTTTGTAATTCGTAATGTCATTCCAATTTATAACATTCTTTGAACTGTCACTGTCATTCATAATTAAATTATTTTTACGTTTGTCTCCGTCATTGCTAATTAAATCGTTCATGAAGTTTACTGAAATGTTATCCGATTTTAATTCTATATCTAATAAATCGTCTCGTTTTAAGTTATTGTGCACTGTATTATTTTTAAAAAAATTGTGTTTAAAATAATAGTTATTTACATAAAAGTCAGGAAAATGACATATTACTAACGAGGGGCAATGTTGAAATACGAGGCACTTCGTGCCGAGTATTTTAGAGCTCCGAGTCAAGTGAGACATTTTACTGACATGTTTTGTATTAAATTTTTCCGAAAATCGTAAAAAATCGAAATTTAAAATCGAAATTTTAAAACACTAATTGAACGACATTTTTTGACATTGACATTTGTCTATTTTATTTTGTTATTATTAACCTTACTAATTATTACCGGACTAGTCAGTAAAGTTCAATTTCCCTGCGCGTGCATAAGCAGGGAAATGTTGTTTCAATGACGATTTCCGGAAAAAGTTTTTCCGTTGTAAATTTATGTTATTGCATGTATGCACCTTTGTTTTATCGCATGTTTGCATAACCCACGATTTTATCTTCAATTTCGCTCGTAAGTTTTTAATTTTCAGGTACCTTCTTTTAGCTTTCTTCCTACTTGCTGTCGTGTAGCGCTTCTTGTCTTCAGTTAATGGTGTTGGACTTTTTATTATGACCTCTTCTTCCAACTTTACTGTTTCATCGTTGTGTGCCACATTTCTTGTTTCCATTTCGTCCACCAAATTTATGGTTTGAACTCCGTTCACCAAATTCTCGACTTCAGTCATTTTGACATCTAGCCCTTCACATTTAAAATTTACCCCTCTACATTCCTTCACCCAACTATCGAGCGTTTTTAACACCTCGTCAACCTTGGCATCCACTTTCTCATTTATTCTGTCAAAATCCTCTTTCATTTCGGTGAATTTTGCATCAAATTTTAAATTCATCTGTGCAAACTTAGCATCTTGTTTTTCAAATTTAGAATTAATTTGTGCAAAATTAGCATCTTGTTTGTCAAATTTAGAATTAATTAGTGCAAAATTAGCATCTTGTTTGTCAAATTTAGAATTAATTAGTGCAAAATTAGCATCTTGTTTGTCAAATTTAGAATCAATTAGTGCAAAATTAGCATCTTGTTTGTCAAATTTAGAATTAATTTGTGCAAAATTAGCCTTCATACTTTCATTCGTCTTTTCGTTCATTTCCCTAATCATTCTCATCATTTCCCCCATTGGATTTTCTTGTACTCGGATCGTCTGGACGTCCGGTACTTCTGCTCTTTCTACCTCTCCCTCTACGCTTTCATCTTCACTTATGTTATCATTCATTCTGTCCCCACTTGCATTCACAATTCTACTGCGCGTATTCATTTTAAATTGTTTATCTTTTGTGTGCAAATTTTGTAATTTTCTTATAACTGTGCGATTTATTTTGGCTTCACCGTTTGGTTTAATTTTTTTTTTTTTTTTTTTAGTAAACCCGTATTCCACTCGTAAATCGCCCTCTCGTTGGTCGCCAAATTGTTATGTCCACCGTGAACTTCAAGATCTGTGATCGCTACTCACAGATTTCGGTACTGACACGACTTACTCTTAATCTCAGGCGGCAGGTCCTTTGGACTTTTACGATGGAATTAGTTTAATCACACAGTCAAAGAAAATACGCAAATCTAATCTTTATAAACATATAATGAACAAATAACACAAAATTAACATAAAAATTAACAGAAACAATACAACACTCGACAAAAATTAACAATAATCAAAATTTAATGTTACCTTTTTATATCTAGTTTTAACTACGCGAACTCCAGCGTGCACTTACGTTTTTAATTGCCCGGATTTATTAATCTCGCCTCTATTCTTTATTTTGGATCCACTTTTGTGTAATTATCCAATTATCCAATTTAATAATTTCTCTTTAATTTGGACTTTATTATTCCAACTCCAATTGTCTTACATCAACTCCACACAACAATTATTGCCTCACGTAAGTTAGTGGGGAAACCTCTTCCCACTTTTGGATCTTTAAACTATTCCTTTTAAGGAGACGAACTCTAACGCTTCCTCCCTCTGGGACACCGGTATTCAGTTTGCTCTCTTTATATGCGACTATCGGTCGCTTCTTTAAACGGAACTCTCTTATATGCGACCACTTTTGTCGCTTTATTTTATTCAACCCCTGTTTATATCTCTCTGGCAACCAATCTTCCTTTTTTTATTCCAATTTGATTTTATCTCACATTTTCCAGTGTTTTGTATTGCCTATCCAATTTATCATCAGGCGGGAGGTTCTTTAATCACAAAAACTTAATCTAACAAACTTAATCTAACATTTAAAACATCTTTTTAACAATTATCTTTTACAAACTTTTCTCATGCCATATTTTCTCTGACTGCACGACAAACAATTTAATACCGTAACAGCCAAATATTGATGGACACAACAGTACATACTTTGGTGAAATTCTTCATTGCCGTCATAAACTACAGTTGACGTCGGCGCTTTGCACCTCGGTAATCTATTCAAACTCACAGCTGAAACAAAGGATTTTCTATCCAAGTATGTAATTATTAAGAACGAGAAGATTTTTCTCTGAAAAAATAATATTAATTACTACTTTATTAAAAACAAATTAAATTTACATAATATTTTAGAAATGTATTAAGGAAAAATTAATATTTTGCATTAAATTAGTACCTTAATTATCTAACACAAAACACAATCAAACGATATGCTATAATTAAACTTTGTTGTGATGCGTATAGAGGTAGCAAACACCGTTTATTATGCAAAGCAACAACATTCCCTGTGCCATTATAGCGGCAAAATTGAAGGTGTTCAAAGGTACCCCGTGTTCAAATCAACCCCCTTCCAGCCCTATGTGTTAATTAGCATGTTTAGAAAATTCTGCAAACCCTGAGAATATTCATACATTTAAAATATAATTTTAATTATAACTTGTTTATTTTTAAAATGTTGATTATTGTTATTTCCACCCAACCCTTTATACATACATATTTATTGTTTGTATATTATTTCCTGCTTATCTTCAAATGGGTTTAACGTATCGTATTTAATTATAAAATAAATTAATAATTGATGGTGTCTATAAAGCAATGAAGGCTGATTACTATCCGACGTAATCTTAATTATTTAAATATTCTATAAATGAACAAATGAAATTCTTAACTTTTTATAAACAAAAAATATCTAAAAAGTTATCTACAATTAAACGAAGTTTGCAGCTGTAGTTTAGCTACTTTTATAATTTAGATTTCTCAGCAGTAAAAATTGCATACTATAAGAATTCTAACTTTATTTATTCACATGAAGATAGTTAGCAGTTCACGTTATAGTTAAGATTTCAGTACTGACGCAATTTGTTTCTGTATTTTTGTTTCTAAAAGTTTTTACATCGCTGTTCAACGCCGAACGCCCCTAGTATAGTTTGTATGTTAATTCATTCTGTTTTTAATGACAAAACAAGTAGTTGCAATGAGTTGTTATGTCCTGGGGTGTTTATAAAGTAAGTAGTACTATAAAAACTTTTGAAAACGGAAGTTCTAGACTGTCTAGACTGAGACGTAGCCGAGGCCTGCAATCACACGAGTTTCTAATGCTGTTTTATAATAATATTATTCTGACCTTTCAGATCTGTTTGTAATGATTACTAAACTTTTACGCTGCGATTGAACTGTTTTGGCTGGCTTACGCTGTTCTTGACGATCTACTAGTGAAAAGTTATAAATATTTTCATCACATTTTTAAATTTCATACCTCTTTGAGTTCCTTTATAGCTATTTTGATATTTTTTAAATAATACCTTTTTTACTGGATGTGAATTTTTTTTTTTTTTTTATTGAATCCCTTAAATGTTACAATCTGTTATAAATAACAATAAGTAACTCAAAATGACTTGATATATGATAAGAAATGATTTTCAAGAGTTCGCCCAGTGGCTCCCTCCTATAATATTGACATCTCTATTGCGAAATTAACAGTAGATTAGGACTTGTATTGTAGTAGTGTGTTATTCCATGTCATTCTTTAGGTCCAGCGGGTCACGTCGTTTTAATCTTCTTACTTGTTGTGGGACTAGTAGTACTTCTGCGTATGGGTTGAGGTGGTCTTGTAATCGGTGTAAGTACCTTTCACTGAGCCTTCTTATCTCCTCTTGGATTGTTGGGATCTTCAATTGTTCATGAATTACTTTGTTAGGGTAGTATATGGGGACATTAGCAATTATTTTCAGCACTCTGTTTTGGTAGGTTTGTATTTTCTTAATATTTGTGGCGCTCGCAGCCCCCCACAGCTGCAACCCGTAAGTCCACACAGGCTTAAGGACGATCTTGTATATCAAGAGCTTGTTGTCCAATGAAAGTACCGAGTGTCTACCCATCAGCCAATACATTTTAGATAGTTTCAGCTTAAGTTGGTTTTGTTTAGTTTTTATGTGATGCGCCCATGTTAGTCTACGATCGAGGTGCATTCCCAGATATTTTACTACTTCGGACTGAGGGATTGGCTGATTATTAAATGTGACTATTGGACAAGTTCCTCTTCTCAAAGAGAAGGTAATGTGGACCGACTTACCCTCGTTTACCCCAATTCTCCATAGTTCAAACCAGTTACAGATTTTGTTTAAGTGGTTTTGTAATATTTTCGAAGCTACCTCAATCTGTGTATTGGATGCCATTATGGCCGTATCGTCAGCAAATGTCGCGAGGGTAGTATTTATATCTGTCGGCATATCTGCTGTATATATGAGGTAAAGGATTGGTCCCAAGACGCTTCCCTGGGGCACACCAGACTTAATGGGGAGCAATTCCGATGTAGACTCCAGCTATTTAACAATAAAATATCGGTCCTTTAGATATGATTCGAGAACCAGAAAGTATGTGTACGGTAAATGTTTTTTGATTTTATACAGGAGCCCATCATGCCAGACTCTATCGAAGGCTTGTGATACGTCTAAGAATACTGAAGAGCAATATCTTTTTGATTCCAGATCAGATCTTATTTTGGTCGCAATTCTGTGGACTGTTCTATGGTTGAATGTCCCCGTCGAAAACCAAACTGGTGATTCGGGAAGATTTCTCTTTCAGCAAATATGGGTTGACGTTTCTTCAGTAAAATTTTTTCAAACACCTTAGAGAGTAGTGGGAGTAGGCTAATGGGTCTGTATGATGACACATTATTTCCATCTTTGCCAGGTTTCTGAACCATAATAATTTGTGAAATCTTCCATTGTAGAGGAAAATAGCCCAGCCTCAGCACAGCGTTGCACAATATGGTTACCATTCTTAGACCGGGGTCGGGCAGTTCTTGCAGTATTTTGCCTGTGATGAGATCAAAACCGGGTGCTTTTTTGGGGGAAATTTCGTGATAGATAACTCGGCGTACTTCTTTTAACTTAATTTTTTCAATTGGTAAGGCCATTTGGTGGGTGCATTCAGGAGTTGATGGATATGATCCTCTTGTTTTGGGATGCATTTTCTAGGTAAGGGCAGGAACACTTTTCTAAGATGTTCAGCAAAAGTGTTAGCTTTTTCTTCACTACTTCTGGCCCAACGACCGTAGTTTGTCTTGATGGGCGGTATATGTGCTTGTGGTCTAGTGATATTCTGTGTGACTTTCCAGAGCGAATATTCCGTAGTTTTTGTGGCTGTCAGCTCTTGTAGATGATGTTGTACCTCTTGATGTTTAAGGTCTTTAAGAGCTTGCTTTAATTCCCTAGCTGCTCTATTAAATCGAGTTTTGTCCGCGGGGTGTAGAGTTATTTGCCATTTTTTTCTCAATCTTCTTTTGTTGGCGATTAATTCGAGTATAAACATTGGACATGCCTATTCTTTAAAACCTTCCCTTGTTGTAGGTGTTGAATTCCAAGCAGCTTCTTGAATAACTCTTGTAAAGTGTTCGACTGCTCGATCGAGGTCTTCTTCATTTTTGATTGGGACTTGTTGGTTTAATGAATGCTCAATTGTGTTTCTGTAGCAATTCCAGTTGGTGTTTTTATTATGTAGTATTGCGGGTTTATTTTTTTGCTTGACTTGAGTTGAGAGGGTTACTATAATAGGTGTATGATCTGATGAAAGGTCTAATGAAGATCTTATAGAGAGATACTTTGTTGCGATACCTTTCGTTATACAAAAGTCAAGCAGATCTGGGATCTTATTTTGGTCCGCTGGCCAGTATGTAGGCTGTCCTGTTGATAACTGTTGGAGGTTATTAGTCATTATTGTATGGTATAGCTGTCTGCCCCTAGGGGTTATTAGTCTCGATCCCCAGTGGAGATGTTTTGCGTTAAAATCCCCAACTACAATAAATCTCTCCTCGAAGTCTTCTTTATGTATGGTTAGATGTGGAGGACAGTATATTGCTGTAATTGTGATCTTACCATTCCAGTCTTCTACTTTTAAGCTAGTTGCCTGCAA
Source organism: Podabrus alpinus (assembly GCA_932274525.1). NCBI lineage: Eukaryota > Metazoa > Arthropoda > Insecta > Coleoptera > Cantharidae > Podabrus > Podabrus alpinus. The sequence continues at coordinate 55,463,418 of OW026457.1, read as the reverse complement.
ATGTCTTTGTGAGTAAGCTTCGAGTTCGTGATGTTTGATGGAATTTTTTATGATTATCGCGGTGCCTCCTCTTGCTCTTTCACCTGGGTGGTTAGTATGATATACGCTGTATTTTGGTATTTTGAAGTAGCTTCTATCGGTGAAAAGGGATTCTGAAACCTGTAGTATATCGATGTTTTCATTTGTTAGGAATTTTTTAACTTCAAGACCGTGTTGTAACAAACCATTAGAGTTCCAGGCAGCTATATGTAATGAACGATTCATTAATTAATTTTAGAGATCAGTGTGGTAAGGAGATTCAGAATTGTATCCATTCTCTCCATCAATTTGGTCATAATAATTTCTAATCTGTTTGACTGGTGCTCTGAGGCATTTATGTTTTGATCTTGGATATAAATTGGATTTTGTTCAAGTTGGATATTTTGTCTTGCCTTTTGTGCATATGATGCGCCGGAATTGATGTTTGCCGTATTGGGGTTAGTTTTTTGTTGAATTGTTGTAAGTTGTTTTGCTCTAAGTGGAGGGTATCTTTGATTTTGGAGTTGCTTAATGTATATGCAGCCCCTGTAGTTTGCAGGGTGTCTTTCCCCGCAGTTAACACACTTGACGTTTTCGCCTAATCTTCCCTTATCGTAGCAATCTCGAGTATGATGATCCCCAGAACATTTAACGCAACGAGGATTGTAATGGCAATAATTTTTAGTGTGATTCATGCGTTGGCAATTCGAGCACTGTGTAATCTCGCGTGTTGGGTATGGGGGTTCGAATTTTATGATTGAATTGAGCAAACCCTTAATCTCATATATTTCTTTGTTGTTTGGGACAGCTTTTAAGGCAATGGGGAACATAGGAAGTGGTTGTTTTGTTTTTGTATGCACAATATTGCTCAAGTGTATTACTTCGTGCCCTGCCTTTTTAAGTTCATTTTTTATGTCTTCCTTATTAGTTGTTTGGTGTAAATGTTTTAAGACGACTCTGAAGGGTTTGTTTTCTTTACTTTGAAATGTGTTGAATTGAGTGCCTTTATTGTGTAGTTCTGTGACTACTTTACTGTAATATTTGGGTTCGCTAACCTTGATAGTAACATTGTCGTTGGAGGTAGATTTAATGAGAAATTTATTGCCTGTTAAATCTTTCAATAGTTGGGTTAATGGTATTATATTTTGTACTCCACTTACTTTTATTTCAGGTACCAGGTTTCCTTTGGACTGTGCTTTGTTTATTGTGTCCTCATCTTCGATGATGTTTGATAGGACTTCAAAACGATTACTAGTGCTAATCGGTAGGCTTAGCCAGTCCCCTAGTCTTGATTGTTTACTGATTTTGACACCTTCTGGGCTTACCTCCGAGGGTCGTTTGTTGTTGGTGTTTCGTTCATCTGCATGTGATTGTTGGTTATTCCTGTATGAATCTTCGCCTTCTGATTTATTTTCCGCTTCCTCACTATTAAAATTTCCGGCCGTAGAATCGTTAATAATTTTGTTTGAGGTTATGTTTTCATTATCATTTATACTATTAGGGCAGCTCCACTGATGGAATTTTCCGGTTTGATTGATCTCATTCAATGTTGCTAGGGTGAATTTTAAACGTCAAATATTTTTGTATTTCAATAAATTACAATGAAATAAACTAAATTATAATACATTTCTACATATAAAAAGTCTCGAAGATCAGCGTACTACTGGTTTTCATCTCAACTTATTCAAATAATTCTGAAACTTCCTACAATGATCTTTCGGTCACAAGTTCCTTTGTATTGCTTTTGAACTACATCAAACGTAGGCTTTAAATAAATTTAATAATTTTAATATAATTCCTTAATATATACAATATAAAATTATATAATAATAAATATAGACGTTCTTAGCTTAGAAAGAGTAATAATGTGAATGAATATAACTTAAACAATCATAACAATTACAACTTTTAATTCCAAGCGATTCTTACCGAATATCGCTCTTTCAGATAGAAAGGGCGCACAATACTACCGAATTACGGGTTGCTTAACAATTTTATTTGCTTCCGATGCTCGAAATTGAGTGCTCCAGTTACATACGTGATATATACTGCCGTGCTTAGTTAAAACGTCCTAACTAACAAATTGGTTTTCGGAAAAACACTGACTTTATGTAGATGTTATTCAGCTGACTTCATTATATAATAATTGTATTTATTTAATGCTTTCTGTAATGTATGATTATGTCAAATTTCTGTTAAGTGGTATGGCTTAATAACGTCCATATAAAATCATTTTTTCCCAAAACAAAAATTGGTTAGTTAGGACGTTTTAACTAATGATGACAGTATAATGCAATGTAAGAGGGTGATACCGTTGGGCATTTCATATTATGTGCTGACAGGTCGCTTATATAAAAGGAATAAAGAAAAATTGTCATACTTGAACTGTTCCATAATACACTTTGACGTTTTTAGACTACCTACAAAGGAACAACAAAGTATCGAAAGTTATATACACACAAGCAAAATTAATTATTTATTATGAACCGCAAAATGTATACTGAAAAATCATAAATTTATACCTTGTTGATGTGTGTAGAGAAATAAGATCCGACGTAAAAGTTTTAGCAAGTAAAACTCATAATAATATATAATTACATAATTTATAAGAAAGAAAATCGCAAATTTATTAGCTTATAATTAGAAGTTATTACATTTTCTAACTTTTTGTATAGATCTTGTAAAGCCGAACTGAGTGGTTCTGTTTTCATTGAACGTTCCTTTTTGCTAGCTACTCACTAAAGTGTTTTGATTTTGGAAACAAAAAGTGCCAAATTTGAAAAATAACAAAATATAGCGTTTTTCCCGAAAGAATGAGACCAATCAAAATTCTTAATTGGTCCACTCGTATTAAAGAAAACTAGATAAGGGGTTAATTTTATAAAAGTTAAAAGATTAAAAATAACATGCCTGAACGGCCCTTTGGCGTCCAGTACGACCCGTAGAAGTAATAAATTTTACTAACCGTGACATTCAAGTAAATGGGCAAAATTCAGCTCCAAGGAATTAAACCAGATAGTTTATTAGTAGATGTCGCTGGAATTAAAAGAAAAACAAGTGTTCAAATTGTCTTAATATAAGGATTAAGGAACTGTGAACGGAAGAACATAAATTATAATATACTATACAAAGAGGGATATTATATTAAATACTGAATTATAAATAATAATATTTTTAAACAACATAATCATATTGTTTAAAAAGACGTTAAAGCAAATACAAAATTACGTGGAACTATCAACTTTAATTTCAAAACTGTGGATGGCAAAAATAACATCGATAATTCCTATACTTTCGTCGACGGAACGAATACAACAAACTTTATTAATTAATTTGAAAGAACTACGTGTCGAGAAACTAATAAACAAAATTCAAAAATAAGTAAAGTTGATACCTGCCATATTACGTGACGCTTCTTGGTTATCAAGATATTACTTGAAGAAAATGATAGCATCCTATAATAGAAAACTTATCCACAAATATGAAGTAACAATTTAACATTAGTTAGTATGTACATTTATATTTGAAATTTTTTAAATTTGCATATCTACAAGGCAGAATTCTATGAGCAGTTAACAGTTGGAATAAAAAGTAGACATAATATAAAATAATTTAATATTTATGTGGTATTTCTTACGATTTTTCAATAAATTAATAACTTTAGCTGGAAAATCTACATTACAAATGAAATATTTTATAGGTATTAATAATTTTAGGTAACCTACTTCTACAATATCTGAATTTTTAATATTAGATAAATTTATTTTTAATATTAATAACTATTGAAAAAAATTTGAAGATGATTTCAGAATGCGATCATAAAATCTACATAAGCACAAAGCCAATAATTCTTGGAGATCGCTACAAATTGGAGACCATAGGTTGCTGAAGACCATTCATGGAAAAATAAACAAAAACAATAAGTAAAATGGGAAACCTTGGAGGAAATAATAATCTACATTGAAAACGATGTAACAGTAGAAGGAAGGCGAATACAAGTAGGAATAAGAAACATGGCTAAGAAAGAAAGAGAAGAGGGAAAAGGAGTCAAGGTGTAATAAAAAAGGATCATAATAAAAGGAAGGAAGTATGAATGGAAAGGAAAGTGTCTGGATTTTGAGAAGGAGAAACCCGACGTAAAAAGCAGACAATATCGGAAAGTTACATAGTGTCGTGTTCCGTGGATGAGAGATAGGGGTCTGGTGTAATTGGGTGTTATTTTGGTAAATGCTCATGTCGTGATTATCACTTTAAATACCATATGATAAATAAAAACTTGCACCTAAAATTTCTTCATGCTTCGATAGTAACTGCTTGCTTCATTGACCTGGATAAGAAAAAGATGTAACTATTTTGTAACCACAAGGATTGTCAGAATTTGTGTAAGGGACAAAGGGAGATTTAATTGTTTTGACTTTAAATAAGTTTGGATTGAATCAAAAATAAATTTTTATTTGTAAAAGTGTAGGGGATTATTAAAATTGTTGTGATGTTTGAAGCGAGTGCGCGAATTGATAAGATTTTGGTGGGGCCAGGAAAGAAGAATTTTGAGTCTCGTTCCGTCCACGAAATAGGGACGACGTATTTTTGAAAGTCGAGTTTCGTCCGGTAATAATAAGGACGTAATAAATTTGAGTCAGGTTCCGAAGGTTGGAACGTGAACACATAGTTGGAGAGAAGAAACGTGATTTTTGATTGAAAAATTGGAAAAGTTGGGGACGATCTACACGTCCATAATAAGATTGGAAAATAATTAATAATTAAGTTGAGAATGATATTGAATGTTTTCGCATATAAATCAAGATTAATTAGCTCAGATTACAAATATTAATAGTGAAGTAAAAGAAAAATTGCAATTGTTGAAATTTATGAAAATTTTGGAGTTCACCCAGTCAATTGGCGAGTTTCGATCGATCAACTATACACCCTGGAATTCTTCGTGTTATGGATCTGGTTTTACACTTCAACACATCTTCCTGGTTGCCCGTCGTACGTCCTACATCGAATGTGCACAAACAATTGGTAAGAGTTGCGTAACATTAAATTCGCGCGTGATTAAAAATTTTATTTTTTTTATTAGACATTTTTAGAATTAGTTAATTATTATAAATTTTGATTTAATCTTATAATGAAAATTTCTTTTTTGTCTTATTTGATATTTCTGTTCATAAATAAATGGCATTCTTGTTGTGCATTGGTTACATTTGTTTTGATTCAAATACAGCAGGAAGCAAAAGAAAATAAGGTGCAAGATAACAAGTATTTCCCGATTTTTATAAAAGCATTTATTAATTACAATTAGATTGAGCATTTACTGAATTGACTACCCACTTTTGCTGGGCGAGGATAAAAAAAAGAGTCGTAAGCTAAACCCTCGCTATAGAAATTAAAATTCAGTAGCGAAACACGGCAATAGATAGAAAACCCAGAACGACTTTAGCAATTCAAATGGAACAGAATGTGAATGAAAATAAGAACGATAACAGAAACGAAAAGAATGATAAACTTGGGAAAATGGAATGTGATAACTATGTTGAGACATGGAAAAGTATATCAAGTGTCGTCGAAATTTAAGAGGTGATATGAAGTAGAGCAGTATAGAGGTGAAGAAGAGTAGAGGTGATATGATGTAGATACGTGAGACGGTCATAGCTTAGTGGTTAAGTGCGCCTACTGCTAATGCGAAATGCTCGGTTCAAATCCGGGCAGAGTAAAAACTTTATTCTGACCGTTTCTCCTCGGAAGGCAATGGAAAACCACCGAGGTAATTTGCCATGAGCGCCCATCTCGCAATGAAGTGTATTACACTTTCCATGGTTCGGAGCCCACGTTAAACAAGTAGGTCCTCTATGTACGGACGACGCTTCTGTCAAAGAAACATCACGATTGAGGAGAGAGATGAAGTAGATATAGTAGGAATAAAAGAATGCTGTTATAAAAGGAACATTGAGAAATAAATGTTAAAGATTAAGTATTATTGTATTTGGGAGAGAATAAACTAGGTAAAAATGGAGTGGGTATTTTTATTTCGCAAGGGTTAAAAGACAACATGTAATTTAGTAAATGGAAGACTTGCGTACCTAGGATGAAATGCAAAATAGCGAACTTGTCAATTATAAATGCATATGCTCTAATAAAAGATGGAAGCTAAAGAATGATTTATGCAATAAACTAGAAATATTAGGTGCAGTTAAACCGCGATATGATTTGTTAATAATAATTGGTGACTTCAATGCCGTGATAGGAAAAATGGATCGATTGAAAAATGTAGCGGCAAAACACACAATTCATAACAGAACAAACAATAATGGACAGACTATATAACTTAGCAGAAGAACATCATATGTTCATTTTTAAGATTACTTAAAAGATTCATTTTTAAGTATTACTTGAATACAACCAGGAACAAATAAAAAAAGGGGAAACCAAATTGATAATATTAGAATGACAACAAAGTGAAGAAAAACACAATAAGAAATGTCAGGTCTTTTAGAGAAGCGAACGTAGATTCTGGTCACTACTTGGTGATAGCGAAATGAATCACAAAGTAACTTTCCAACGGGTAAAGGAGAAAAAAGTAAAAGATGGGCAATAGAAAAATTTTAAAAAGAGAAAATGGCCAAAAAATGGACGAAACAAACGAATATTGGTGAAAATTGAAAACCGCAAGAGAAGCAATACAAGACACCACTAGGGAAAAAATTGTGTATGAGGAAAATATGTTGAAAAAAAGTGGTTTTATTCAAAATGCAAAGAAAAAATAGACAAGTGGTTGAAACGTGAGATATAGAACAACTTGGAGGAATGCAGAGGAAAGCGAATAGAAGCGTTTTAGACTTGGAAGAAGAAAAAAGATTAATAGGTAAAGCAAATATTGGAGGAACTGGAAAGAAATCGGAGAGAAAATAAAGCAAACGATTACTACATAATATATGAAAATTAAAACACAAACAAGATGCGCCAAAGTGAAAGCAAGACCATTTAAAGAAGCAAATGGGAATGTTGAGAAAAGTGAGGAGCAATTAAAAGAGATATGTATGGAAGGTCCAATTTGACAAGCCTAAGAAGAATATATGTGGAACAAGAAAGCGACGAACAGGAGAAAGAAACCGAAGGAGAACTGAGAAAACTATAGAAGAATAACATTTCTACCGGCTATTTATAAAGTGTTCTCCACTCTAATTCATGCAAGACATGAAAAGTAACCAAAGAAAATAACTGGAAAATATCATTACAGGTTTAGAGAAGGAGATTCGCTAATAATAATTGATGCGATATACGAATTAAAACAAATTATGAAGTAGTGCTAAGAATTACACATCGATTTACGTTTGCTCCTATTCGAGTCCGTGAATATACAGAGCTCTTCAGAATATTGAATGAAATGGGAGTTCCCGAGAAACAAAAAAGATTGGTAAGACTTACGCTGAAGAACCCAAAGGCAACATTGAAAATAAACAGAAAATGGAAAAATTGAATGAGTCACAAGAAATATTTCAGTTACGCATGGATAATCTGGATAAGGCACTTGAATAATTTGATGGAAAATTATGCAAGGTCTCTTGCAGATTCGAAAAAAGTTGGAATAAAAAATTTTATGAAATAAAATGGGAAACGGTAAACTTTCAACAAAAAAATAAAAACACCCAAGCGAAAGAACTAATTGAAATCGATAAAACAATTAAGAAAATCCACCACCAATACAAAGATGGAAGATAAATTAAGGATAAAAATCATTTTGAAATAACTGGAAATGGATGGACACGTTTTAAAATAAAAAGTTCTCAAAAAAGTAAGCAGAAATGGAAGCGTGAATATTTTAAAGATGAAAAGTTTAACATCAAAAAGAAATTTAAAAACGAATATTTGAAAAAAGCAGAGAATAGAATGAAAATTTATTACATGAAGAGAAAAATTAAAATTGGAAAATCGAGAAACAGCAAGAAAAAGTGTGAATTAAAAAAAATTATTTACGAAAATTTAAAGTTTGGAATGAATCCGTTTGAAACGGTGAGAACTGGAATTGACAACTTGTTTTGTTTTTTTTTGTTTTTTATTTAGATTTTATTTTAATATTGAAACTTTTAAAATAATTTGAATCAATTTGATTTGAATTAGTTAAATTTTGTAAATATGATAAAAAAATTTAAATGATTTGAATGAATGGGATAATTAATAATGGTTAAATAATTATGCAAGTGATCAAGATTCGAAGTTGGTTATTGAATGGGATATGATAAAATTGTGAAATCAGGATAAAATGAAATTTGAGGTAATTAAAATTAATGATTTGAGATGTTATAAAGCAAATGGTGTAATGCTGATTTGGGAATGAACCGAATTTAGTCCGTTATTAATAAAATTTAAAAATTTAATTTCTGCTTTTGAAAATTATGTGCTTCAGGCGAAATTTTGTAAACATTTATTTTATGAACTTTTGAGATTTTGAATTTCTTGAGAAAAATCATGAGTGTGCCGATTTTAGCAGCTAAATTATAAAGGTGAAACCTAGAAAATACTGAAATCTAGAGGAGGTAACTGTCATGATTTTCTATCTATCTAACTATATTCGGTTATGAACGTCTTGCGACATTTTCCCGATACCTCCCTGTCTCTGCTCGTTGCGTGTTGAAAATGTGTGACGAGCACAGAGGACCTACAGCTTAACGTGGATTCCGAACCACGGGAATAGACGATTTTTACACCGCCTACTCCATCAGGGAAGTTTTTTGAGCCATAAATAATGTTATCTGGGGCCAGCAGATAGACATTTGGTGAGCGAAAATTTCTTCTATAGATAGCACCTCACAGGATTTGAACCCGTGAATATTAGCTTGAAAGCGAACACGCTAGCATTTCAGCCATTCGCTCACCTGATTTTCTATGATTTTCTAAAAAAGTTATTGATTTATGTTAAAGCGACTAATTTTATTATTATGAATTTAAAAATTATTATTTGGGGAATTTAGTTTTAAAAATTGGCAATAGGTTTGTTCGTTTTAGCAACACTTTTTACACTCGAGTGTGGCCGAGTGTAATTTACACTCCCACTTTTTTCCGAAAGTGTGCGTTTAACACGAACGCAAAAGTGTAATCCCTCCTTGAGAAGCAAATCAAATTTGTGTTGGTACCTAACCTAACTTGTTGCCATCCACTTCACAACGAAACACATCATGTTCGAATGTGATTTCAGCGCTAACCAGTTGAAATAGCGATCCATCTATAATATAATAGTAAAATACTATAAAAAAAACGCCAACAAACTTACCATCACATATTATACAAGTCACAAAGCCGTCTGTGTTTGGAATGTCTCCGTTCGCATCTCGAATTAACCACGCTGTTTTAACATTAGTACCCATTTTATTGAATAAATAAATAAATTATTGAATAAATAAATAAAATATATAAAAGTTGAGCAAGTTGTAATAAATTAGAGACAAACTACTAGGTTTCATACAGTAGGTATGACATTTTTAACGGTTTACTTTTATTTTTTTTAGTTTGTAATTTGTATTTTAAATTTTAAATAAATTTTAAAAAATAACTAAATTTAAAATAAAATTTTAAATAACTTACCGCCAATAACAGCCAATCAAAATTAAGTGTTAACTTGCACACCTGCTCTGGAGCAGGTGTGGAAAGTGTCGAAAAGTACAACTAAGTGTAGCTACACTTTATAACACGAACAGAGCGCTCTGCTAGCACGAACAGAAAAGTGCACACTTTGTACAAAAGTGTAAAAAATGTTGCTAAAACGAACAAACCTAATATGTTTTCATTTAGAAGTACGCGTGGACTTTCGCCGTTTTCCGGCATGGACACGTCAAAATGTATTAGTTTAAGTGAAAATGGGCATAAGTTAAAAGAAGTGTGTAAAAATAAAGATTTGGTTTTTGGGAGGCATTTTATTGAAAAAGGTAAAAAGTTGAAAATAAATAATCAATAAAGTTTTAAAAATTGAAAAAAATACTTCAATATATTAGATATAATTTTAAGTAGGAATAATAAATCGTCGGCTTACTGCCAAAACAAGATAACTCCATTTTTGGACAAAATGAGTTATATACATGATTGCATTCAAATAAGAGCAAACTACATTTTGACTAAACCTGATAACTGTAAGTCAAATATTAAAGTAGTATTAAGAAGTTCATTTTTAACTAACTCCAACTTGTTTATGGTGAATCAAACTTTAAAATCAGTTTTACTCAAAACTATCATTTTGGAGTTATCTTGTTTTAGCAGTATGCCGACGAAATATTGCAAAAAAAATTGAATTTAATTTTCAGGAAAAAGTTTTTAATAGTTAAAAAGAAATCATTTAGATACACTGCGTATAAAATTTAAAAATACCTATTATGTATATACCAAATTAGTATACGAGTAAATCATTCGCGCACATAAATTATTATACAAGATATTACTCAACATATGGGACGCAATTGCAGGCTAAATTCAGTACCTGCCTGAAACCATGAAATATGTTTTTGTAAACATAAACTTACGTAAAATTATTTTACTATTGATATACGCCCGGTTTTGTGATAAAACAATACGGTTGTATTATCATTTCAAGAACACCGTTAAGGTAACGCAAACTTACACCTAGAAGTGCGATTCAGAAGAGGTTTGAATTATGTTCAACGTTAGACAAATGGTTAAATTTTAATGAGGTGTAAATTATTGGAGAAAACTTTGTAGGTATAGGTGTGCTTCTTGCGTTCTTTTAATTTTTAATATCGAATTTCCTTTTTTTTAAAAGTCAAATTTTTTTTGTATACACATAGTATGTGCCTTTCCTTTTTATTGAAATGGACATAATCGTTGATAACGCCTAAATATGTCATACGATAAGATTTCATTGAATTGGAGTTTTCCAGGAGTTTTAATATGTTCTTCAGCAATGTCTTAGGGACATTTTAGCCAATTTTGAAATTGGGCCATAATTAATTCAAATAATTTTAAATAATGGAACATCCTGTATATGTCGCTTATTATCTTTGTAAGATCGATTGCTGACTAGGTAGATGGAGTTAACCAAAACTAGAAAGTTCTGCTCAACTTATAATGCAAATTTAAAATGTTGTGTTTTTGACAATGTTTTGTGGATTGGAAGAATCAAACTTTTAATACTTCGAGACTGAATAAACTTCGGTACTCCGGTGTTACAAAAGCTTTAAATTTATTAAAAGCTTTAGGAAACAGGAAATTTAAAATATATGTATGCATTTTTTTTAGATCCTAAATTTTAATTACAAAATATAAGTTTTACGAAAATTTAAAAAACAAATATAATATACTTATTTCTTCAAAAATTTATAAAATAACGTATGACGTTACTTTTAATTAAATATACTCTTTTATTAATTTATAATTACTTCTGATGAGATTGCTAATTATTCTGAATAGCATTTGCATTTAAATTGCATTTCATATAAAATTTTCTTAATACATATTAAAATGCAGAAAATTAAACTTTGAAATTATTCAAAAATTAAATTTTAATGTAATTTAAAATTATTTTTTATATTTTTAAATTTGCTTTTAAAAGTATTGGAAAATCTGATTATGTAAACGAATGAATTACGTCTTGTTGAAAATCCCCAGGACTCTTTTTGTAAAATAACCCAAATCCATTTTTAATAAAAATTGATGAACATACTCAATTACAATCCTCATGTAATCGCAACTTGTGTTTTTGTGATGTAAGTTAAGCTAATGGATTGTTATATAAAATCGTTTAACTAATAAAAACGTTACAAATTGTAATTCTAGGATAAACTCGAATGCAACTTTAATGGATCAACTTCTAATTAGATCTCAGGATACTTAATTTGTATGTCACAACTGCAGTCTAGCATCGTTTGTAATAATAACGGTCTGTTGGGTATATTTTATTTTATCTTGCAGTCGGAAAACTTATAATGTTTCTTGAAAAATATGTTTTTATTTACCATATTGCCCAATCATGGGCAAGGCGCTGCCATTGTCATTAGAGAAGCTATAGAAGAAACTACACGTATAGCAGCTTTTCTTTTTCAAAAATGCTAATATTAAAATATTAAAAAGAACATTTAAAATCAATTCGTGAAACGCAGCTGCTTCCTTTAGTTTTTGTTACCGAAAATGGAAGTTCGTAAATGCCGATAACGATGAAAGTTCAACCTCAACCCTAATAGTACTGAATGTTCTTTATTGCCCGTTTTATATTTTACATGGTTTTTAATAGCAAATGAGCAGAAAAATTTCGATTTATATAAATCAATGACGCAAAATATTGAAATGTTTATTTTTTGTGGTTTTTCTTACATTTCACTGATCGCTCTAATTTTCTTAAAACTTCGATACAGGAAACAGATGTTGCATTTTTTAGTATTCTTCTCGTCGTATTTACCGTTTCTTATATTAATTTAATTTCTTCATACATATTACGAAACTGTTATAAGAAACATGTGGAAACATGTAAAAGATCCATTATTACTTTCGTTATTGTAGATATTGTATTAGTTATTCTCGTTTTGTTTTATAATTAAACATTATTTATGATTCAATACTGTGAAGAAAAATGTGTACACCAAAATTGCAAACTTTACACGACATTTGTACATGTTTTATATTAATGGCGTAAATTAACAAATACAAAAGTAAGATCCTGGCCAATTATCACATTATAAAATTTACTTTTTCAAGAAAAACCGTCCAAAGCATGAACTGAGATTCCTTTTCCGTTGCCAAGAAAACTCTCAGAACTTTAAATTTCACCCCGAGGAACAAGTTATCAGGGGTTTTCTAATTTTATTGGATAGTTATTGTCCCAGTGACCAAACCAGGTCATTTTTATATGGGTTTATACGAACTAGCATTCAAGTTGCTAGAGTCCCCTACATCCTGCGTTGAAAGGAGTTTCCAAACAATTAGAAACAATTGCATGCAAAAAAATTTTAGTTCAGAATATATTAAATTATTATACTTTAAAAACTAATTTTACATAACACTATTATATGTATACATTAATTAAGAACTGCTAAAATAGATTAAAGAAAACACCTATCTCATCATGGTCATAGAGGTTTGAGAGGTTTCCTTATATTCAATGCCTGACAAAAACAATGAACATTTAACAAGTTAAAGTGGGTACTGAACTGAATGAAAATAATAAAATTGTAAGTTAATATTAGTACCTATATTGAAAATGTAATACAAGAAAGTCAAAAAAATTACAATTGAGTTCTTCTGGTAGAGCAAGTTGGTCTCGCGTATTTATACGGTTAATCAACAGGTAAATTCACAATTGTAAATAAATGAACAGCAGAAGAGCAGTCACAAATAACATTTCAAAATCAATTATGCAATTTAAATTGCAGTGCATTCATCTTACTATAAACAGCAGGTACGATTTACCTCTACATGCACTGAAGGATTTCCTCTTTTCAATCAATTAATCGCTCATTAATTCAGCATCTTCAAATAATTTAGATGTAAATAATGATCACAATAGCATTACAAATGCGCAATTAATATTTAGAAAATACAGTAATCAGATCCATGAATACAATACCAGTTAATTGACGCTTTTTCCATGAAAGGTAAAATTCAAAGATGGACGTTTAAGTTAAAATTAGGCAGATGGTTGAAAGTAAAACCATATGGCATCTGATGTCGCAACCTGAAAATAAAACACCATTTATATTTGGAGATTTTAGGATTTATCGAAGTAATATCGTAGAAACATTGCGAGCTATTACGTACTTGACATACTGGCTAATATTTTTAAGGAGGGACATCAAAACATATTTTTATTGTTTTAGGTTTAAACCAATCCATATTCACAATCGTACAATTGAAAGAACATCAATTTTCTTAAATAACGTAATTCCTATATTTTTGAAATATGGCGGTTGTTGCTCGGAGATTGACAAAAATTTATTTTCTCCAAGCTAGTTAAAATCGATATTGAGACGACGTGACGGGAATAGAAATACAAATGTACACAAACGATGCGTAAAAGATTGACACTAAATTCGAGCCAAAATTCAAAATGAGCGGGGCCGATGAAATAAACCTAGGTTATGTCGTTGAATATATTGTGGTGTTTTTTTTGGTCAATTCTAAATTCATAAAGTTTTACAAATTAAAATTTTTATTAAATTATGGTAAAATGGTAAATTACAATGGTGTCACATCAATCAACAAGTTTATTTTATATTATTTGTATCTCGTCCAAAATTGTCAATTAAATTCGCAATGCCGCACATTTGCTTAAAATTTGTGGTGAGTAGACATATGCGTCCCCAAATTTTCAAAAGTTTATAATTTTTATCAATTGATTTTTCTTACTTGTAAGTTGTTGCAGACGTTCGTACCGTTATCTTGAATCTTCTGTGGATTGCTGTATCGATTTTAATATCATTAAGGATATCACTCTGGCTTGGCAATTATTATTCAGAAAATATCGATCATCTATCGATAACTCTAAAATTCTTCTCTTGGTCGATCCACCATTAATTTTAGATCCGCGTTCAATAGCGGTCGATCCAAACTCGACCTATATCGATTAACGTTCAACGCTCAATGTTCAAAGTCCGCCAATTCTTTCGGGTTCTACCTGGATGTGGTATCCACTCGAAATTTGATGCGCGTACGATTACCATCTCTCAAATTTTTATTAATAACTGTACCTTTCCACTCGCGCACCTTTTTACATTTTATCTTCATTTATAATTTAAATTCGCGCACATTAATTTTACAATTTTAATTTACATTTTTATTAAATAGCCGTAAGGAACAAATCTACCTCATTATTCGACTATTAATAATTTTTTCAAAAGGTGAAATTGGAATTGACTTTTTATTTTTAAAATTTTATTTATTTTATTTAAATTTTATTTATTTAAAAATTTATATTAAAATAAACTTTTAATTTTATATATAAAATTTATAATATCTGAAATTTTGACTTTATTGAAATACAGTTCAATATATCGGAGCCGGACAAATGGACGAGGCCAAAAGGCCGCGACCGAAAGGACGCGAGCGTTTGGACGCAGACCCAAAAGGACGCAGACCCAAAAGGACGCAGACCCAAAAGGACGCAAACCCAAATGGACGCGCGCCATAAAGACGCAGACCCAAATAGACGCGGCCATATAGGCGCAGAACCAAAAAGACGCGGCCACAATAATAAAACTAAATTAAAAACAAACAAATCTCTGCGTAAAGTTAAATCTGCCGCAAAGAGGTAAATCTGCCGCGAAGAAGTGGATCTGTCGTTAGGTTAGTGTTAGTTTTTGATATTTCTTTAGAAAATTAATTAAAATCAAATAAATCTCCGCGTAAAGTTAAATATGCCGCAAAGAGGTGGATCTGCCGCGAAGAGGTGGATCTGCCGTTAGGTTAGTGTTAGTTTTTGATATTTCTTTAGAAAACCAATTAAAAACAAACAAATCTCCGCTTAAAGTTAAATCTGCCGCAAAGAGGTGGATCTGCCGCGAAGAGGTGGATCTGTCCTTAGTAACCCTATCACCATTTTCAAAATATTGGTATATAATCAATATAAAATGTCAAAATAATTTTTTGCGTCTATATAGTCGCGTCTTTTTGGGTCTGCGTCTTTATGGCCCGCGTCCTTTTGGGTCTGCGTTCTTTTGGGTCTGCGCCTATATGGCTGCGTCTTTTTGGGACTGCGTCTTTTTGGGACTGCGTCTTTATGGCCCGCGTCCTTTTGGGTCTGCGTTCTTTTGGGTCTGCGTCCTAACGTTCGCGTTCTTTCGGTCGCGTCCTTTCGGCCAAGTCCATTTGTCCTAGACCCTCAATATATTGCGAACGGTGCTAATACAAACAAAAATAATTATGAATACACAAACGAACACAAACGATTGACGTCAAATTCGACCCTAAATAGGCGGGGCTCAATGTTGATTTTTGAAAGCTAATTTCACAAGGATTAATAATCGGTGCAGTTAAATAAAATTCATACAAAATAATATATTTGTAACGGGCCAAATTGGTTCCGTCAACAAACTGTGATCACACAGGTGAATGTGTGGCACCTACCTGGATTAATATTGGATGCCGCTAGCTCAATCGCGTGGGTCGTGGTGCTTGAATCACTCCAATAACAATCCGGGACGGCAAAATCAAGGGAAGTCACAATCGGGTATTAGGGCGCCACTGAATTTGTCATAAACTTACCCCAAAAGTAATTCAGAACTTACCTATATAGAAATAGGGGGGGGGGAGTCGAGAGTGAAATAAAATATATCCAATAACGAGTAACAATATTTTAATTAAAAGACTTAATTTAGGTGGAGCTAATAAACTTATATGTGAATAATAATGACAGAGATTTTGACAATTTATGTAGATTAATAATAATGAACGTTGATAAGATTGTAAAATAATGAAATATAAATACGGTAAATAGTTGTCAGATTTAAATAACTTATGTCTAATAATACACAATAATAAAATAATGATATAAAGAATAATAATACTTATGCTAAAGGTGAACATAAAATGTTCAACACACTATATATAACCTAAACACATAAAAGAACATAAATGTAATATAAACAAGGTTTCGGTAAGTCGAATCGAGAGGAAAATTGACTTGGGTAATGTCCCACTAAAACAACACCTCGATTCCACGTTCGAGAACCAAATAAAAGGGTTAGTACTTATATTTATAATTAAAACTATGAACATTTGATAAACCAAATAACGTTGGAAAAATGTGACGTGAAGGTAACTAAAATGTTGAGTAGTAACTCCGAAACACAAAAACTAAAGGAATGAGCAAAACACTTCACTCGGAGTTCAATTGTTTAAGACCGGTAGAATAAGTGATGATTAATTTATATTTAATTTGACGTAATTTAATGTTTGTAATATGTAGAATCGATAGCGGGGTTAATTAAAATAAACTAATAAAAGGTACTTACGGAAAAGTTTACAATAAACAATAAAAACACATTGACCATATCGCTAGGTACGGTCCTGCATTCAGGAATGTTGCGAACAAAGGATATGTGACATCATCAAAATACATCAGCTTCCACAATGTAAGAAAGAAATCGAACCTAATTTTGTAGCAACGGACTTCAACGGATTGCTTGAATTGCGTGGTGACTAGTTTTGTCGTTAAAACTCCAGTAAGGTAAATTTGCATAAAGCTGTCGATTGCATAAAACCAAATATGCATTCAATATAACCAAGTCTTGGCGAACGTAATAATAGTCACAACGGACGGTTTCTTTTCATCGACACCCAGATCAACGAACAAAGAATTACGCCAATTTCGGTAATTTTACTAAGTTTACAACCACACACAAAACACAAACGTTCTTTCTCTACGCCATTACGAGAGTCACTTGTGGTTGTGCGCGCGCCACACAACGTCAAATAATCAACTACTCTCGTCAACGCTAGATGGCGGACTTTATAAATTCAAAATTTTCGCGGGGGAGAACGTAAATTAACAGGGAAAGTAAAATATTATTACATATTATATACCAAGGGGACTTAACCCAAGTAACATTTTACCGTCATAAATGTACATATACCTTACAGAAATTTCCGTAACGGTAAAGCATTGATTTGCCCCTTTTGCAGTTACTGTATCGATGTATCATTTATGCACATATAAGGTACAGGTATTTTCGCAACGGTACGGCATTGATTTGCCCCTTTTGCAGTTACTGTATTGATGTATCATTTATGTACATATACCCTACAGGTATTTTTGCAACGGTTCAGCATTGATTTGCCCCTTTTGCAGTTACTGTATTAGTACATCGTTTTTATACCGATTATGTGTTGATTTTTTATGAACGAGATATTTATTTAATAGAAAAAATAATTTTTATAAAAGATAAAATTTTTGATTTTTAAATATTTCTATTTTTTACATACTGCTAAATTGTTTCCCTGTTGTCTGCGCCAGAATCTGAAAATTGACATTATAAATGTGATAATTTTTACTTACTTTTTTTTCCGAGGCCAGGTTTTGAACCCAAGCTGTACTGTACCTATACGTCTGAAAACCAACTGCTAAGCCAACTCGACTACCTGGGTATACGGTATAAACTATGATATTTCTTATTTGATGGTCAATTTTATTTTCAATTCATAGATTAAAAATATTACCTAATATTGAATTAAAATAAATCAAATATTTTGCTTTGGTACTTTAAAATTTATTACATTATGAATTATTTTAAATAAAAGTTGTTATTTTGCACGTGTTTTGAAGAAAAATGCTACGACGCCGGCGTCACTTTAATTCGAATCGACAGCGGTGGTGGGATTAAATTTATTTAATTTAAATTTATTAAATTTTAATTTCCTGACTTTTAATTTCCAGAATTTTTATTTCAAATTTGGAGATTTTCGAAGATTTTTGATTGTTATTATTTGCGCAGTAGTTTTTCTTAAAAATCCGTATTGAAGTAACGAAGTTAGAAACTTTTTCAATATTTAGAAAATCAAAAATTTGATACATAGTTGAAATAAAGATTTATGATTACTAGAAAGACATAAAAGACCGATTCCCCAACTATAATATTATTCCTTTCTCATTATAGGAAAAAAAAATATTGGAGAATGTAAGAAATCTCGATGGCGTAATGGTAAATAGGCACGATGGTACCTTTGGCAATCCGTTGTACAGTGGTTCAACTCCCAAGCCGGCAAAGTTATTTTAAAAATAAATTTCCTAATTAATTAATTTTTTAATATTTTTATTAATAAATATTATAAACACAGTTATTTATCGGTCTTAAAACTTTAAAAGGGCCTTTAGTTAATTAGCTATTAGAAAACATAAAATATTTAAAATACACGTTTTACAAAAGCTAGTTAACTAAAGGGCTTTTTATATGGGTTGATAATACCGGACGTAAGAGGTTTAAAATTTCCGCCCCCAATTTAGAAATTTGACCGCCCTTCTTACCCCAATAATATCTCATATAATAATTATTGTAATATAAAATGCTTATCATAATTTGTAACCAATCAGAAACAAGAGTTTTTCTAACGGCGAAATTTTTTTTTATACATAATCTTGATACATAAATAACTATAATGTTACATATTTTTTACATTTCAATATTAATAAAAATTATAAAAAGCGCGTCTCGAAATTTAATTTAATAAAAAGGGATTTTGGAGAATAAGACGGATTTTTATTTATAAAATTATTATATTATACGAGTATATATTTCATAATATTTTATTATGTACTTATTAAAGTAGTCATGGACAATATCAAAACCGTGAAATAAATATCACAAAGTTTAACTAATAAATCATCTTTACATATTATATACCGGAATTGTAAGCGACTAAAACATTACTATTTAAACTGTACTTTAAGGTATCAAACCGGTGATGGAAATATCGTACCGTCCATCTTATAAAATACCTGTATATTGCGGTATCGAGATACCACGTCAATGGAAGTACGTCATTTAAATTTCAGCAAAATTTTGTTATGAATAAAAGCATGTAACTTATCAAAGTAATCAGAAAAACTTCGTCCGATACCAAGAAATTTAACTTAAAGTCAAATGATTCGTTGAAAACGGGACATAAAACAGGTGTGAATAAAATAAATTTGAAATGCATCATTTAATAATTGTCTTTGTTAAAATGTTAATTAATAGTAAATGAAAGATTGTTAGCAATAAGAAAGGTATTTTAAAAGTTAGAAATTTGTTAAATAATTGATAAATGTAAAAATTTATGATATCGTTAAATTTAAATAAGTTTGTTAAATTATTACGTGAGTTCGACATGTCACAACTTAATGAACTGCGTATGGAAATTTCATGTCCAGCATCTTTATTATTCAATCACTAAGCACTTGAGAGGAAGACAATTCAATCTAAAAATAAAAGAAAATTTTACTTATAAAATTTCAACGAACCACAATGGGCTTAGTCCATACCTGTACTGTGAAACTTCAAATAATATTGATTTTTCGATCGACCAATAAAATACGTCTATGCAAAGATCAGGATAGCGATGAACTTCGTAAAAGAATTAATAAAACAATGGATAAAAAAGGTTGGTGTTAATTTTCACACGTGTATAGTGGCGAATTTAGATTGTCCTAAAAATTTGGATATTATAGTAAAAATAATTAGTGTAAATGCAAAATAAAAGTGAATAATTCAACAAAATAGTTACTTACCTACGAAAAACCATAAATAAGGTGAAAATCGTAACGGATTGCAAATATTTTTAAAGAAAATAAACTTCAACACAAAAGGAGGTCAACAAACTGCATCTGGACGTTTTCCATGGTAAATGAACCCATCGAGTGTTTTTGATGCGCAATTGTGCCATCCACAGTACAAATAACAGAAAACATTCCTGCATCTAATAAGGTATCGTGCACATTGCAATAATTTTTATAAAATTAAGTGAAATTTCGGACTTCATACGACACGTGTTTTTGCATTATTTTATGTTCAGAATTCTTTATAATAGATTTAATAATAGAACTTTTTGATTATAACGAAATCTTTATTAACAAATGTGTGCTAAATAAAAACATTAATAATTTTGTAACGAAGGATATTTATTTAGACCTGTTCCGCACCATAATTTTATTTACAGCATTGGTAACGGAACGAATCCACCCTGTACAAGGTAAGATACATGCACTACGAAAGAGCTAAGCTGAGGCACCTTATTTCATTAAATTGTATTTACAAATTTTCACATACTTTTCCATTGACGGGGTACAATTACGTACACCCATATAAAACATTAACGACAAGAACCTTTAACCCTATTAGCGAGGGGGTACATAGCACTTTTTGGCGCCCAACGTGGGGCTACGTCAGCACACAGCACTTTTTGGCGCAACAACGTGAGGCTCGAGTCACCTCGAATAACCTCGTACCGCGAGTAAAATTAGGTCAATATAATTAAATTAATAGATAGGTTAATTACAACGAGAAAATTTCATTAAAATTATTCATAACGTTGACATTAAAACTGACAGTTTTCTTAAAACTAAAATTAAAAATATTCTTAAAACTAAAATTAAATTACATCATAATTCACTTAATAACTATTTC
Organism: Podabrus alpinus; assembly: GCA_932274525.1. Lineage (NCBI taxonomy): Eukaryota > Metazoa > Arthropoda > Insecta > Coleoptera > Cantharidae > Podabrus > Podabrus alpinus. The sequence goes on along the minus strand of OW026457.1, from coordinate 55,442,311 downwards.
CTTAAAATTAAATTGAACAAAAACATAAATCAAAATGGCAGAAAAATCTGAAAGGACAATAAGGTATGAAAAGAAAAATCCGGAAGTAGGAGAGGTAGAAACGGAAAAGGAAGAAGACGCGTTACAAGAAGTATTCGCATCGATAACAGACGAAGAAGACAAAACCGCAAGTGAAGTTTCGGTAGAAACAAATATTGACGAAATACCCAAGATAGAAGAAGAAATAAAAAGGCCATCAATGGAAGAAATGATAAGCATGATGTTCATAAATGCAAAAGAAAATGCAAAGAAAACAGACGAAAATCGATGTATGCTGGCCACGTTGTGCAAAAACACTAATGAAAATGACCAGAAATTAGAATTAATTATAAAAAATACAGAGGACATCAAGAACAGTATACAAAATTTCACAATAGATATTGGGGAAAGGCCCAAGGAAAAAGGAGTGACAGAAGAAGGCGATAAACCACAAGATGCTGCGAATGAGATGGCCGAAATGTTAAAAACAATAAAATTCAAACCGTTTAACGGTACAAAAGTTGAAAATAAAAATGAGCCAATAAAAGTGGTAAAAGAAAAGGTTAACGTGATAGCCGAAAAGGCATCAGAAATGAATAAGTGCCGGTCATATGAAGTGCTCACGCGAAAAACATTTAAACGAATGCAGTTAAAATTCAAAAAGGTACATGCAAAGCGAAAATATCACAAAAGGGGAGTACGAACAAACAGAAAAATTTTACAAAAAGGTTTACAAAATAAAAAGGTCATATTTAAAAGTACAAAATTTCATAAATTAACAGGCACAAGAACACAAAATAAAAGGTTAACATTTAAAATAAAAAAATTTCATAACTTGACAAAATTGCAATTTAAAAATTTATTAAATAAACAAAAACGGGTCAACAATACAAAATTTACAAAAACTGGGGGTAACAATAATTTTAAACATAAAAATTTAAATAACTGGAAAATTTATGATTACATCGGGATGATAAATAATTTACGAAAAAAAATGTTAAGAAATACTAAGATGAAGTGGACAAGAGAGTCCAATATGAAAATAAATATTAAAGTAAAAAGAAATTGTCATGTTAGTAAAAAGAAATTATTCAAGCGGAGAAAAATTAAAAATAAAAGAGTTCGCTGGAAGAAAAAGTCATTCTTGCGAGATCAATAAGTGATGATTGAAAAATAATGGCGAAACTTAATTAAAATAAATTAAAAATTAACAACTTAAAATTAAAAAAACCGCTCAAGAAGTAGTAAGAAAATACTGGCGAAACTTAATTATAAAAAAATAAAATATAACAACTAAAATTTAAAGAAAACCGCTGAAGAAATAGTAAGGAATAATCCAAATAGCAATGTAAATATGATTAAAGCTATTAAAACGAACACGAGAAAATTGACCAAGATAAAATTTATTAAAGATGATACGTTTTATGACAGTCAGAAATTTATAAAGGAAAATGTTATTAAGAATTCAATTAATTAAAAGAATTTTCAATTTAAAGATAATTTAGTAAAATGATTTAATGAATTTGACTAGTTAAAGAAGAATTTAATTAAGTTAGAATTTGGGTGAAAATTGAACTTAAGATAGGTAATGATGAGTAATTTGAAAAGATCAGCAAGTATTTAATAAAAAAAAAAAAAAAAAAGGAAATTGGTATTCAATGTTGAATGATAAGAAATAAATGGGGGGTAAATAATAATGGTTAACTCAGACGGAGTAACTAGAAGAAGTTAGAGGAAGATAGATACCTGAGGATACAAGAATAGATCACAGGTGTAAATGTAATGAATTAATTATATAATTATATGGGTCCAAAAAAGAGGTTACCGAATGAATAATGGGGAAACAAATAGGAAAATATTGATTAAAAGGAGATAAAGAGTACCAATAAATAATAAGGAATGAATTAATTTAAAACTAATAGTCACAAGATGTAAAGATAATCGGGAATTAAAACAATGAATGTAAAAATCGCCCAAATATGAATAAGTCAGAGATAGATAGATTAGATAAAAGAGAACAGGTAGTAAGGTTGAAAATATAAAGGCAAGAAATAAACATAGAAATTTAAAATAGAAAGTCAATTTTAAAAATTTTTTTAGAAATTAAATAATTTTAATTGATATCATAAATCTTGGTCGATTTGTTCGTAAAAATAAGTAGGTTAGTTTTGAATATTATTATAAGTTAGTTAATTAATTTTGAAAATGATCAGTTAAATTTGTTTGAATTTATTTAGTTAATTTCATTGAATTCCTTTAGTTAATTTTTATGTGATATAATTTAGGTAGATTAGTTTTTGAACATTTGATTTGAGTTAGTAATTATATTTGGTAATTAAACGTTACATTAAAAATTTAATTTATTGTTTATGAATAAAAAGCACATAAATGTTAATTGTGGAATTTAACACAAAAATAGGTATTTTTCTTTTAAATTACAAATTAACAAGGGGGTAAATGCGGTATCGAGATACCACGTCAATGGAAGTACGTCATTTAAATTTCAGCAAAATTTTGTTATGAATAAAAGCATGTAACTTATCAAAGTAATCAGAAAAACTTCGTCCGATACCAAGAAATTTAACTTAAAGTCAAATGATTCGTTGAAAACGGGACATAAAACAGGTGTGAATAAAATAAATTTGAAATGCATCATTTAATAATTGTCTTTGTTAAAATGTTAATTAATAGTAAATGAAAGATTGTTAGCAATAAGAAAGGTATTTTAAAAGTTAGAAATTTGTTAAATAATTGATAAATGTAAAAATTTATGATATCGTTAAATTTAAATAAGTTTGTTAAATTATTACGTGAGTTCGACATGTCACAACTTAATGAACTGCGTATGGAAATTTCATGTCCAGCATCTTTATTATTCAATCACTAAGCACTTGAGAGGAAGACAATTCAATCTAAAAATAAAAGAAAATTTTACTTATAAAATTTCAACGAACCACAATGGGCTTAGTCCATACCTGTACTGTGAAACTTCAAATAATATTGATTTTTCGATCGACCAATAAAATACGTCTATGCAAAGATCAGGATAGCGATGAACTTCGTAAAAGAATTAATAAAACAATGGATAAAAAAGGTTGGTGTTAATTTTCACACGTGTATAGTGGCGAATTTAGATTGTCCTAAAAATTTGGATATTATAGTAAAAATAATTAGTGTAAATGCAAAATAAAAGTGAATAATTCAACAAAATAGTTACTTACCTACGAAAAACCATAAATAAGGTGAAAATCGTAACGGATTGCAAATATTTTTAAAGAAAATAAACTTCAACACAAAAGGAGGTCAACAAACTGCATCTGGACGTTTTCCATGGTAAATGAACCCATCGAGTGTTTTTGATGCGCAATTGTGCCATCCACAGTACAAATAACAGAAAACATTCCTGCATCTAATAAGGTATCGTGCACATTGCAATAATTTTTATAAAATTAAGTGAAATTTCGGACTTCATACGACACGTGTTTTTGCATTATTTTATGTTCAGAATTCTTTATAATAGATTTAATAATAGAACTTTTTGATTATAACGAAATCTTTATTAACAAATGTGTGCTAAATAAAAACATTAATAATTTTGTAACGAAGGATATTTATTTAGACCTGTTCCGCACCATAATTTTATTTACAGCATTGGTAACGGAACGAATCCACCCTGTACAAGGTAAGATACATGCACTACGAAAGAGCTAAGCTGAGGCACCTTATTTCATTAAATTGTATTTACAAATTTTCACATACTTTTCCATTGACGGGGTACAATTACGTACACCCATATAAAACATTAACGACAAGAACCTTTAACCCTATTAGCGAGGGGGTACATAGCAATATGTTAGACATTGCTTTTATTGTAACAAAACGAAACGATTAAAACATTACCTAATCGGTACCGTATGTTCAACTATATTTTAGTTAATAAACTTTCAGTGCCGATCCGATAAAGCAATTGCCTTCAGAATAACGGTGCGAAAATATGTACATTGAAACTATACCTAAACAGTACAGTGTAAATATGAACTAAAATTTATGTGCCGCTTAGGTACCATTTTGGTACTTAATTTTCAGGTAATAATTGTAATATAAAATGCGTATAATAATTTGTAACCAATGAGAAACAAGAGTTTTGCTAACGGTGAAATTTTTCTTCGTTCTGATTGGTTACAACTGTTTTAAAACGTAATTAAAATTCATTGATCTTTAAATTACTTATTTTTATAATAAATATTTTAATGTTACGTATGTTTCACATTTTAATATTAATAAAAATTATTATATTATATAATATATTTCATAATATGTTATTATGTACTTATTAAACCTGTCATGGACAAATATTATTATGTTGAACAATATCAAAACGGTGAGGTAAAAATCATAAAATTTAACCAATAAAGCATCTTTACATATTATATACCGGAATTGTAGCAACTAAAACATTACTATTTAAACTGTACTTTAAGGTATCAAACCGGTGATGGAAATATCGTACATTCCATCTTATAAAATACATGTACATGTTAGATATCGCTTTTATAGTAACAAAACAAAACGATCAAAACATTACCTAAACGGTACCGTATGTTCAAATATATTTTAGCTAATAAAATTTCAATGCCGATCCGATACAACAATTGCCTTCAGAATAACGGTCCGAAAATATGTACATTGAAACTATACCTAAACAGTACAGTGTAAATATGAACTAAAATTTATGTGCCGCTTAGGTACCATTTTGGTACTTAATTTTCAGGTATGAAAATATATGTACATATTCGTTATACTTCAATGGTATACCGGTATAAAACCGACGTTGATGTTACTTGGGAAGTGCATTATTAATCCTGAATGAGAAATTTTTGCCTGAGACGAAGTCGAGGGTAATAAATCATATGAGGGATTAGCAATCCACATAATTTTCTGAGGTGTACACTGTCGTGTTTTTTAAATTTACTAAAATTTAAATATTTGTAATTCAAAATTATTGTTGGGAATTTTATATTTCTGTTGGCACTACATTTTGCTTTATAGGAATCGACAACAGAGTTGAAGAAAGTTACTTGCTTTTAGAGCCTTGCTTGTACAGGCATAGGCATGTTAAAATTGGTATGGAAGTTTTCTTTTAAATGGATTAATTTAGAAAAGTGTTTCAATATTGAATTAGAAAAGTGTTTTAGGATTGGATGATAGGTGAAATAATAGGTAGATGATAGAAATTTTGTGTCTGAAAAGTGATGGTGCAAGTTTTTCTGAGACGCGCAAAAGAATAGTAGGTGATGGTTGCGATAAAGCCATATCGGTTTGAAGCGCCAACGCTGAAAACTTTGAAATTTAAATTATTAATTTATAAAATACACTTCAATTTGACGCCGCTACGTGAGGCATTTTTAAAATTAAATTTAAGACTTATTAAAATCGATAAAAACATATAGGTAAATACATTATTTTATGCACTTCCGAGACTTAAACTGCAATTCATAATTATTTCATGCTATAATTTCAACTTCACCCTCACAAAATAAATGTCAGTTTGGCGTTTTTCAATAATCACGTTGCATTCCGTCTTCATGATGGAAACGATCTATTTGATGTTACTTAAGTCCTTTGAGATTTAAATTCACTTTAAATCCCTTGAGATTTAAAGTTAAACTTTTTAGAAAAAAGGGACTTAAATAGCAGTATACTAAGTTCCAGAATTTCATCAAGTATATTAGGCGCTCTGGTTGATTGAAATGGCTACTGGTTGTTAATATTTATGGAAATATATTGTTTATTCATATTCAACATTGAAACCTTTTTTTATTGCGGATATGGCTCTGTCCTGTAGAAAAAGATGCATACGAGGTCATTTAATATGAAATCAACCAAGGTATTTTCATGTCCTTCTTCGATTTTGCTCAAATTTGGTATAATTCTAAGTTATGCCATATAAATGGACCAGTATTATTTTTAGTTTAGCCCTAAAGTTAATGTATAACCCTTCAAAATAAGTCAAATTTGGCTTGTAGAGCTTCGATAAATTATTTTTTCTGGCCGAACCGTACCACTTAGAGACACGATTATTTTTAGATATTGAATAGGCCTTTTCAGTAAGTTTTGATATGTAAATAATAATTAAAGTCAGAAAATGGGGCCGTGATCAAATTTTGCCTTTGAGTACTCCTACCTTGTAAACGAGGTAATTTAAAATTTTCTAAAAAGCATTATCTTTGATTATACTTTTTGCTACTTGCATACCAAATTTTAGAGTGGTCACGTTTTTGGTTTAGGAGTGACATCAAAATCGAATCTTCGTGATCATAAATCGAATCACTTTACCAAAAGTTGTTACAACACGTTTAGCATCCACGACACCTTTCCAACAGGTAATAAAAGGTTGACTAGCTCAAAGTCGCGAAGGGGTGGGTTGGTGAAAGGAATAAAAGGGTCGTGTGACGGCACGTCGCAAAGCGTGTGTTTCCTATCGACGACCGGGCAATCCTCGATCGCGATTCTAAAAATTGTCAAAATCGGTGTGAATAATTTACACGGGGGGGGAGTTAAGTCAAAATCGGTGGGGTTAATATACACGCGGGAGTTTAAATGGGCGCCACGCATACGAAGAAATGAATCTTTTTGAAGGGGACTGGTTATCACACCTTCCAAGCTGGTACGCGACAACTTGATGATCTTACGGCGAATTCTCACTCCGGAAAAACCTCGCTCAATGACCTTACCTTTACAGGAGGCGAACTTTCCGTTGGTGAAAATAGCTAAATAAACATTAACACAATAACAATAAAACACACAGTTGGGAAATAACAAAAATGTAATGAATAAAACAATATCAGGGGGGAGTTGACAAAATTTACACAAGATACTATCAAATTTACATGTATCGTATAAAAATAAATTTGTACAGTTGACGGAACCTTTCAGTGTGGTTTCCGTTGCGAAATTAATATTCGTAAAACGATTACTCTTACAAAAATACAAACTGTTAATTTGCAAAGTATGATCCAGAAAGTTCATACGTAAAAGGGGGGCGTATTGAATACAGCACTCCACCAAAAATAATAGTTACTTAAGTGCAACTCGATAACATCTAAAACTGTGACTCATAAAATTGATAATGAAAATTAATCAATATTATCGATCAATTTTTTATGAACTTTAGTTGCAATACTAAACTTAAAATATTACGTTAAATTACTGGTTCAAATATGAACGCTCGAATGGCGTGTAAACGTTACGTTAATAATAGACACTAATATTAATTTACATAAAAGATGTACAAAATGGTTGCGATATCGTCTTCCAGGGTTGAACTGAACGTTCTTAAACAATACTGGTGGCCAAGGTGACCAATTAACATCACAATCTTAAAAATATAAAAAGGTTTCTTACTTAATTTGGGTGGTTGGTGTTCGACCTCTAGGTAAAGTCGATGGCGGGTCCTCCAGGAGTGAGATTCGTCCTCGGAATACAGAATAGAGCTGAATACGATGTCTCAAACCATACCAGAAGGGCAGCGCAATAACCAGCTTCCAAAACCTCTTCAAATCGGAAGGTGGTGAAATGACAGGGTGATTCACGCACTGTGTTTCGCGATAAAATAGGGGTCTCCGTACGAAATAATTCACTAGGGTGAATTACAATTCGTGAAGTTACAATTAGTTAAAGCCGGCACTGTATAAATAAGAAACGTCAATGTGGTGTTCGATAAGAAAAACTGTTGGAATGCACACATGTGTTCGTAGCGCAACACCTGTTTTATACCATACCGATAAAAGAAATGCTACGTAATTGCCTCTAAGCGGCAAGTATTGCGAGACTACGGCTCGATACTTCAATTGCAATAACTCGACGTTATTAAACGTGATACACAGATGGTATAAAATGTTCGATAATTTGTTAAACGTTAGCAACAATTGACGAGATTAAGTGTTCGATAATTTGTTAAACGTTGTTAAAAAAATTTAACAACAACAAAAAATTGCTAACTGATTAAAATTCGGAACGGTGACAACCATCCGGGTTGCACCTAAATGTTTACTGAAAAATATATGAAATGACTCTACTATATGAAACTGACGAATGTGAGAAATAATATTTCTCCAAAAGGCCTAAAGTGACTACGAAATTAACGCATGACTAATGAGGATGTTAGGTAGCTAATCTAACTCAACACCAGTCGATACTTGGCTTACTAAACGATTTGCGGGGTAGCTAATCCTTTGGATCGCTAAGCGTACCCTATAACTTCATGTAAAATAATTTCTTAAATGGTTGACGGAAAATTCAAAAAAAAAAATTCGAGATTACAAAATGACATGACTGAAAATTCAAAAAAAACAAAGAAAAACTCGAGATTACAAAAATGACACGCGAGATCAACAATGAAACACAAAAAAAAATGACCCGTTTATACTTTGGGGGCACGTAGTTTTCTGTCGTACGATAGGGACATAACAATTATCTCCCTTAACCTTAATGACTTAAAACTAGCCTAAAAATACCCAAACTTAACGCTAACTAAATCGATACCTAAAATTAACTAAACCGAAATCTAGGCTGAACTTAATGCTACCTAAACCGAAATCTAAACTAATCCTTACATACTAAAAGAGCGAGAGAAAAAAAAAATTACACAAAGAAAAAAAATGTTCCACGCCCCAAGTCTTAAACAAATCTGAAGCCGTTATGACCGTTGCAAGAGAGGGCGGTTCGCGAAGTCACGGGATCGTTCGCTTGCCGTGGGACCCACAATCACAAACAGAAACGCCGAACTTTAGCTTGGGTTGGACCCGAGTACGTGGTAAAAGTTGGGAGGCGTCAAATTATATGCCTCTGGGATGAACGGATCAAATGTACAAGTTCACCCATGATTGGTTTGTTCTTCCTTAGACCGGCAGGTGTTATGACCGCGTAGTATAGTTGTAGTCAATCTGTTATTCCCTAACAAAAGGTAAATTTCCCAGAGTGTTGCTTCGAGTTGTAACCCCTTACTTCTGTACAAAATTCCCTTTCTAAAAAGGTTCCTTTGGGGCAGATTGTCATCCGCCAAAAAAAATAAATGGGACGATAATTCACCGGGGAATGGACTAAGTCCACGAAATTACTTTGTAACCCTGGGGTTTGGATCGTCGTCCATATGTGGATCGACGTCCAAAAAAAATTTATCTAGCAGTGGAACTATGTCCAGCATGATAACTCGATATCTCGATATCTCGATGAGAAGTGGGTCACTCTAATCAACTATTAACTATGACAACCTTACTACAAAAAAATAAAATTCGGTAAAATTTTCCTAAAGGGTATGTTACAAAAAAAACTTCCCCTAAAGGGTGTGTTGCGACAAATGATTTGTCCGAAATTGGACACAAGTCCAAACAATACAACACGGCATGAGGCAATGTCTAATGCAATTGCATTCTCAGCCCTGATCTTAATTTTTAATCTCAAAAACGAAAACGAGAAAAAAAACGAAAAACAAATCTATTTCAAACGGTACTCGATACCAAGAAAAAACGGTGAGGGATGGTGGGGGCAAGTTAACGTCGTGCGATTGACAAAAAGACATGGTCAGTGTGTATGAAGTGACAGTGACACATTGATCTCAACCCGAAATAATAACTAGATGTTACCCTACCACTAACTTAAAGAAAAAATGTCACAATGGACTAGGATTCAAAAAAAACTATACGTTAATCTTCAAAAAAAACTTTACGTTAAATGTTGATACTAAATTCAAAAAACTTTATAAAACTTTACGTTAAATGTCGAAACTAAATTCAAAAAACTTTAAAAAACTTTAACTGACTTCGAACAACTTCAAAAACTTTCAAAAAAAACTTTAACTTAAATTCAAAAAAAACTTTCAACTGAATTTGAAAACTTCCAATCTAATTTGAAAAACTATTGATCAAGTTTGAAAAATTTTTGATTAAATTCAAAACAACGTTCCATTAATTTCAAAAAAAATTCCCCTCAACTCGAAAAAACTTTTCGTTAAACTGGAAAAAAAACTTGGCTTCACAGGCCGACATTAAATTCAAAATGTTCATCTCAATTCAAAAAAACCTGACGTTAAACGAAAAAAAATTGGCCTCAAGGGCCGATATTAATTTAAGTATCACTATTAAATTTAAAATGTTTACGTTAATTAAAAAAAACTTGACGTTAAATTCAAAAAACTTTAACTCAAATGGCAACACGAAATTCAAAAATGTTTACCTTAAAAAAACTTGAAGTTAACAATAACTCAAACTGCTCTAGATCAAACTCAAAATTCGGAAATACGTCTGCAAATGAAATTCAAAAAAAAACTTTTACTATTCCACTAAAATGTGTGCGTAAAATTTCCAAGACTACACCCACAAAACTAACTTCGAAGATTGAACCTTGCAACTAAATTCAAAAAAAGAACTTAAAAAAACTTTACGTTAAATGTCCATACTAAATTAAAAAAAAATCAACAAGAAATAAATGCGTAACCTAATGAAGCGCGTAAATGCGTGACCCGTAATAAAGCGTAAGAATGCGTACGAAACGCTTTGTGTCTTGTTCGAGACACATGCGAACAAAAAAAGTGCGTAATGAGTGTACGGCGTTACTAGCGTAAAATACGTATTGAAACGAGTGCGTAAATAACATGCGTACTTAAACATACTCGATCTAAATGTAAACATGTGTGCTAGGCACAACAAAAAAACTTTCTATCGCTATTTGCTAAAGATGGAAATAAAAAACAAGGTTCGCTATAAATGGTACGTGGTGATAATGCGTAAAGGTGCGTAGAAGACGCAGATTAAAATCTTTTATCGTTAATTGCTGAAGGCTAATAAAAATTTGTTACTAAAGTTCTCGATGTGAGGGAGGGTGGCATTGCTAAGGGATTGTGCGTTAGGGTGGTTTTCGTTCTACAGAAAGGGTTGCGAAATACAGGGTAGACTTTCAACGACCGATATGGACGGTAAGGGTTCACACAAAAAATGGTGAAACGAGAAAAAAAACTTTAAACTAAGTTGAGTGACAAATAAGAGTTTTCAACAAAATTTAAGGGTTGCGGTATTCATCGCCACGCTAGGGTGGTAAGGGTGTTCGCAGTTTTACGTCATGCACGGGACAATACGGGTTGTACACGCCCAAAACGGCATTATGAACCGATAACAAAAATGTAGGTTGTTTCGGTCTACAGTCAGCGGTGGTCCGCACCAGACCTGACCTCATCGATCCAACCTAACAAACATATAATAAAAACAAAGCGAAATGTTATGGCGACATTTCCTTAAAAGTACAAAAAGCAAGGTAAAATGTTATGATGACATTTTCTAATACAACGAGAAAAATTTTAACAACAATTACTAAGAACTAAATACATTCGCAACGAAACATACGCACCAAAAATTCATTCATACATTCGCACGAAAAACAAACAAACATAAAAATCTTAATATTAAAATCGGGGCTTTAATTTCTTTTTATAATTGGGGCATAGCGCCCTGCAAAGATACAATGGGGACAAGTTTTTGTAGTCTCATCTTTTCTCCCACAACGATAGCAATATATACGTTTCCGCGGAACGGTACAACGCGACGCTAAATGTCCTGTGCCACCACAATTCCAACACAAAAGGGTATTAATATTTGTCTTATTATGAATACGGCTCTTACACCCGAATTCACCGTTACTTTGCTCGTCATTACACGGTCCGCTAAAATTTTCGGACTCGTTCCGGGATAAATTTTCAATTTCTCTTACTGACATATTTTCCTTTGTCAGTATAGAGACGTTTTCGACCTGACCTGAAATTCGTAAGTGAAACTTCACGATCGGGGTTGATATTTCGAAATTTCTATGTGGCATTACGCCTGGCCTCGAATTCGCTGCTTCGACGGTACCGCGATCAACAGGGGGTTCTTTTGTAATTTCCTCCACGGTATTGGACCTAAAATCTCTCTCCGTCCGGGAGTCTGCTAACAGTAAGCCATAAGTTGACCTAAATTCCTCCAATTGATCTAAAATCCTAAGTTTGGAGTCTTTATCTTTTATTAATACGGGTTTTGATTTAAATAATCGATTAAAATAATGCGCTAGTTTCGTCTCTATGTTCATTTCTAGATTGGGTTTCTGATCACGCGAAACTTCTAAGCGACCAAGTAACTTTTTAATAATTAACACGCCCTCTGTTAAAGCTGCTAAATCTTCCGCAAAGGAAAACGGATACCATAATAAAATGTATTTTTCACCCTGTTCCTCTTTCATAAGGGCTGATACTAATTCATCGCGTAATTCTCTTACTGGACCGTGAAAAGGTAATACTCTAATCTTTAATTCGTACTGGACTTCGTCTTTACGCAATTTGTCTGGTACGGTCCTGAATGCCATTATAAAATGAAATGTATTAATTTAATTGAATACAAAAAAAAATTCGCGGAACACGACTCTACTTTGTTCTTAAAACAATAATTGATGGCAAATGGAAACAAAATATTTACTTTTAAATTCACGATAAATTTTGCATTTAATTCTACGAAGGGGGGCGTCATGGAATCTCGTTAGTCCATTCATGCGCGTCGGTACTATTCTTAAAGTTGAAATATTAATTTGAAAATTCGCGATTTCCAAATTTTCACGTAATGTGCCAAAAGGGCTTCTCGATAGGCAGGGGTTTCTCGATAGGCCCACGTTGGCGGCGCCAAATTATTAGCCTGTTACAACACGTTTAGCATCCACGACACCTTTCCAACAGGTAATAAAAGGTTGACTAGCTCAAAGTCGCGAAGGGGTGGGTTGGTGAAAGGAATAAAAGGGTCGTGTGACGGCACGTCGCAAAGCGTGTGTTTCCTATCGACGACCGGGCAATCCTCGATCGCGATTCTAAAAATTGTCAAAATCGGTGTGAATAATTTACACGGGGGGGGAGTTAAGTCAAAATCGGTGGGGTTAATATACACGCGGGAGTTTAAATGGGCGCCACGCATACGAAGAAATGAATCTTTTTGAAGGGGACTGGTTATCACACCTTCCAAGCTGGTACGCGACAACTTGATGATCTTACGGCGAATTCTCACTCCGGAAAAACCTCGCTCAATGACCTTACCTTTACAGGAGGCGAACTTTCCGTTGGTGAAAATAGCTAAATAAACATTAACACAATAACAATAAAACACACAGTTGGGAAATAACAAAAATGTAATGAATAAAACAATATCAGGGGGGAGTTGACAAAATTTACACAAGATACTATCAAATTTACATGTATCGTATAAAAATAAATTTGTACAGTTGACGGAACCTTTCAGTGTGGTTTCCGTTGCGAAATTAATATTCGTAAAACGATTACTCTTACAAAAATACAAACTGTTAATTTGCAAAGTATGATCCAGAAAGTTCATACGTAAAAGGGGGGCGTATTGAATACAGCACTCCACCAAAAATAATAGTTACTTAAGTGCAACTCGATAACATCTAAAACTGTGACTCATAAAATTGATAATGAAAATTAATCAATATTATCGATCAATTTTTTATGAACTTTAGTTGCAATACTAAACTTAAAATATTACGTTAAATTACTGGTTCAAATATGAACGCTCGAATGGCGTGTAAACGTTACGTTAATAATAGACACTAATATTAATTTACATAAAAGATGTACAAAATGGTTGCGATATCGTCTTCCAGGGTTGAACTGGACGTTCTTAAACAATACTGGTGGCCAAGGTGACCAATTAACATCACAATCTTAAAAATATAAAAAGGTTTCTTACTTAATTTGGGTGGTTGGTGTTCGACCTCTAGGTAAAGTCGATGGCGGGTCCTCCAGGAGTGAGATTCGTCCTCGGAATACAGAATAGAGCTGAATACGATGTCTCAAACCATACCAGAAGGGCAGCGCAATAACCAGCTTCCAAAACCTCTTCAAATCGGAAGGTGGTGAAATGACAGGGTGATTCACGCACTGTGTTTCGCGATAAAATAGGGGTCTCCGTACGAAATAATTCACTAGGGTGAATTACAATTCGTGAAGTTACAATTAGTTAAAGCCGGCACTGTATAAATAAGAAACGTCAATGTGGTGTTCGATAAGAAAAACTGTTGGAATGCACACATGTGTTCGTAGCGCAACACCTGTTTTATACCATACCGATAAAAGAAATGCTACGTAATTGCCTCTAAGCGGCAAGTATTGCGAGACTACGGCTCGATACTTCAATTGCAATAACTCGACGTTATTAAACGTGATACACAGATGGTATAAAATGTTCGATAATTTGTTAAACGTTAGCAACAATTGACGAGATTAAGTGTTCGATAATTTGTTAAACGTTGGCAACACTTGACGATATTAAATGTTCGATAGTTTGTTAAACGTTAGCAACAATTGACAAGATTAAAAGTTCGATAATTTGTTAAACGTTAGCAACAATTGACGATATTAAATGTTCGATAATTTATTAAACGTTAGCAACAATTGACGGTATTAACTGTTCGATAATTTGTTAAACGGTAGCAACAATTGACGAGATTAAAAGTTCGATGATTTATTAAGCGTTAGCAACAATTGACGGTATTAACTGTTCGATAATTTGTTAAACGGTAGCAACAATTGACGAGATTAAAAGTTCGATGATTTATTAAGCGTTAGCAACAATTGACGGTATTAACTGTTCGATAATTTGTTAAACGGTAGCAACAATTGACGATATTAAATGTTCGATAATTTATTAAACGTTAGCAACAATTGACGGTATTAACTGTTCGATAATTTGTTAAACGGTAGCAACAATTGACGAGATTAAAAGTTCGATGATTTATTAAGCGTTAGCAACAATTGACGGTATTAACTGTTCGATAATTTGTTAAACGGTAGCAACAATTGACGAGATTAAATGTTCGATAATTTACCTGGGGCTGACGCACAATAATTTTAGCACAACTGAATATTATTGATTTAAAAATCTCGAATGAATGCGAGATCTTGGTATTTTAATTCCGCTTTTGGAAGCGTTACGATACGAGAAGGCGGTATCGGATTCTAAGTGAATCTCCTCCAAAATGCAATTTGCAGTCCTTTTTATGCGTTTTCCCTTCCTAAAACTAGGATAATTCCCACTTAACGATTGATTTGGGCCCTTTTAATTGGGTCCCATAAATTTAGAAAGAAGGGATATGCATTTTAATTGGACGTTCCCTAAAGTGTGAAAGCACGCTTTCGTCTTTCTTCCAAACGAAAGTGTGGGGATATGTATCAGCACATGAGCTGAGAATAACAATTTTTTGCCTGTCTGGACTCGAACAAAATAGGTTTTTGTCTCGTTTTTATTTGTCCTCGATAATTTTAATTCCCTATACCTTCCATGCTAACTGCCAGCACATTTGGCTGCTTATCGGCACACGTTTCAGATAAGAGAACAACGGGCATTGTTTTACACGATTTGAAGGACCGCATGTGGGTTGATATTCAACATGAGTTTATAGATCGCATAAAAGTGTCTCTCAGTCCTCTACAAAATTATAGCAAAGCATATGTATGGGTTGACGTTTGGTTTGCAATGCTATCGAATGGAGACTTTCTTGCTGATGATGTGAATTATTGATGGGTGCTACGTCAACTTTATTAAAACTATATTATCTACCGCATGGTTTATTGGGCGTGTATTAAATTCTTTTGAGAATACTTTCTTTCCCATCAAATATTATAATTACTACTCGATCGTAAAACATAAATTTGTCCGTTTAAGTTACCGCTTCAATCTTTTCGATATATCCTCTGACCTAAAAATGTCTTCCTACGGAATATTCGACTTTAAATTTTTGCCGGATCTATTCGAAATTTTTGTTATAAGTATAATACCTCATAATAACAAGATTTTAAAAAAATGTGACCGATGCGCGCAGTCAGGTGACAAAGTATCAGAAAAACCAGAAGCGTACCCAATCTAAAATTTGGTATACAGGTATAATGAAGATAATATTATATTTTTCTGAGAATTTTAAATTACCTCATTTTTGTGGAATTCCAGTGCCCCAAATTCAAAAATTGATCAGGGCCCCCATTTTCTGACCTTAATTATCAATATAAGAAAACTCACTGAAAGGCCTATTATATATTATAAAAAAATCGTCTCTAAGCGGTACTGTTCGACAAGTACAAATAATTTACCCAATCTTTACAAAGCCAAATTTGATTTATTTTGGAGGGCTGTACAATGGAAATAATCCACTTTAGGGCCAAATAAAAAATACGGGTCCATTTATTTGGAATAACTAGAAATATACCAAATTTAAGCAAAATGGAAGAAAAAACGAAATGAAAAAATTGATTGATTTCATATGGAATTACCCATACATGGTTAGCACAAAAACAATCCCTTATATAACTTACAAGCTAATAGAACTTTGCACTCTGGGTCGTTTTGCTATTTGATTGCTCATTCCGTCAAGTACCTATCAGTTTTCTTAGCTTACCCGTAAATGGCTATTCTATCCTAAAAAAATACTCTTGAAATATCAATGAATGGTTCATTGATTTTTAACCAATGAAAGGCTTCTATTGTATTTATGATAATATACTATAAATTAATATGTATAATAAAAATAATGACATTTTTTCATTGGATGAAGAACAATGAAATATTCCTTGGTATGTTTTTCAGTATATCTATGTACATATTGCAATGTTGGGGAATCACGTCAATAGAAATACGTTTATTTAAGATACAGAGAATTTTTTAATAACAAAAAGCATGGACTTGTCTGAACAAACAGATAAACTTTCGTCCGACACCAAGAATTTGAGTGCAGTATCATTTAATTTGAAAAGCGAGGCTTGAAACAGGTTAATAAAAATAATTTATAATGTAACGCTTAATTAATTCCGTTGATATAAAATGTTTATTAATAATACAAAATCAAAATTGTTTAGTCATAAGAAAGGTAATTCAAAAGTCAAAATATTGTTAATTGATTAATTAATATAAAATTTGTGTTAGCATTAAAATTTAAATAAGTAGTTAAAATATTACGCAAAGTTCGGAGTGTTTCGATTTAGTACACCGAAAACGGATAATGCATGTCCATAAATTCCATGAAACCAATCACGAAGCAATGATGAAGATTAATCCAATCTAAAAATAAAAAAAATTATTTTATTAAAATTGTAACAAGTCACGATGAGCTGAATACAGACCTGTAATCTTAGAAGGTCAAAATGGTATTGATTTTTGCATCGACCAATAATAAATAATGACGAAGAATCAAGAGGCTATGATTTTCGAGGCGATGAGAAGAAAAACAATTGGGATCGCTCGACGTTTGATCGATTAATAAATGGCGTTGTGTTTTATGGCGACTGCTAATAAAAATAATTAAAAAGTACAGAAAATTTAAGTCAAGTCGACGAAAATTAGTGAATATTAATATAAAAAGTGTACTTACGTTGTATTAAAGTGTTTTCCAATCGAAATTATAAAGGATTCAGAATATTTCTACAAAAAACGAATTTCAACTACACGTGGTTTTATACGACGCACCAAGAAAGTAATCCGTTCATATCAAGATAAGAAATAACCATCGGTGTGTCGAAGGTTAACAATCTCATGGTCAAACATCTTATGCATAATAAAAACCCTAGAGCTCTTAAAGGTAAATCCCCATTAAACTTTATTTTCGTAATAAAATTAAGTGAAAATTTCGGACAACATAAACGCGTGCTTTTCTTCGTTAATGTTAAGAATTTTTATTAATAGGATTAATATTAAGAACTTTTTACTTAATAAACCATTTATTTACTTTATTTTGTGTAATAAAAATATAATTGTCTTTGCAACGGAAGATATTTTTTTGATCTGTTCCGAGCACCCAAAAATTTGATTTAGCATTACAGTTATTGGTCCCGGAACGAACCCAGACTGAGAGAGGTAAGTCCATGCACTCCGAGACATTAAAGCCGAGGTATTATCATTATTGTTACATTATTTGTCATTGGTGTAAAAGTTCAATATTTCTATCGACGGGGTACATTTTGTGTGCACCCGAACATTGCAAAAATTTATTATAACGAGGAACCCTATTAGCTACGACCGTTCAGAGCAATATATAAGATAGATGAGGTGGCATGAAAGGGACAAGTGTTGAAAGGAACAGTTGTTCAAGCAGGAAATCTACTGATATTATAAACTTCTACTAGTGACCGATAAATGTCACCCCAAGAAAACTAACTATGTCAGAAAACCAAATATTCCCACTTGCTTTTGTTGAAAAGTTATATATGTTTATGTAGTTTTGTGTGGAAAATTATTTGGTATTGGTGAAATAAGCAAGTTAGTGAAAGTACTTTAAGTTAAACTAGGTAGTGTACAGATTTATTTATTTATTACGGTTTTACTGAAATTTGAGTAAATTTTAACTAATTATTAAAAGTGTTGATCATTCTCCACTGGCATTGAAAGGGATACATTACAAAATCATGAAGTGTTCTTGCATTCCGTAACAATTGTTACTTCCGAGTTATTTCCTTAATACCAAATTTAATTTGCTCTATAATGTGGACATAAAAAAAATGAATTTACAATAATACCAAGGAAACTGCACAGGATACCTTAAGTATTGTAAACTGAGAACAAAACTGTATCCGATATTGACAAAAATGATATAGTACCTACTAGTCAAATTCCGTCCATCTCTAAATGATGGAGAAACCACGAAAGTTACGGCTTCTTTTTTACATTACTATGAATAATTTTTTATAACAATTTCAACCCTACATGGTGGGTTGAAAGGGACAAATACGTTGTTATACAAATAATATTTTATTTCTTATTTTTCAACAAAAGTTCTTCTTAATTGTTGCATTATTAATATTACTAAATCTACTGGGGTTAAAATACTAATAGGATTTAAAAATGCATTTATGTTCAAAATGTCCCTTTCATGCCACCTCTGTCCTACTATATCCTAAAGAACATTTATTCAAAAACAATATCAAATGAAAATATGAATAACGAAAATTACAATATTCAAAAAAACCTTAACCAATCATAATATGATGTTTTAAAGTCAGTTAACGTTTTCTTCACTTTTATAGTAGTTGGTCTACTGATTTAGTAATTCGATAAAGTTTTCAAACCGAAAGGGAGCCGTGTAGAAGTCTGCACTTCAAACATAACCCAAACCGCTAAATGTGCATACGATGTATGTAATTAAAATTTTTTAAATTTTTAAACACCATTAACTTCCAGGTTTAAAGCACATAACAGAAATGAAATTAAAATCGGCATTCTCGAACAATATATTTTCCAGGAAAGTTATAAAATGTTAAATAACAACATTGAACCATCAAACATTACTAACTTTTGTTTGAAATTGAACATACAGAGAACACAACTTTATATAAATATTGAAAGTGTGGAAAAGAATGTTTACAATGTTGTACCGTAGCTATGTTCACATTAGATAGGCATGCTATGTACTATATTTTATATACATAATATGTAGCTCTGGAGTATAGGAATAAATTTAAAAAAATTAAATAATATACCTCAAGAAAAAATTATTAGCGAAACCAAAAAGAAAATGCGTTTTAAATAAAGGAAAAGAAATAACAATAATATAAGAAAATTATTATTATATGAAATTATTGGAGTATTACGTGTTGGGAGTTACTCGATTCAAATTAATAGCCTCGATTTCTGTATTATCCTTTATTTAATCTCAAAATATTTAAAAGGTTGAATTTTTTTCTTTGCAGTCTGGAGATAAAAAAGAAAATGTTAATGATAGAAATTTTTTTTATCTATTTATCTTTTATAAAAAGTATTATATCATGTTCTGTTTAGGGTTATTAAGACAATTTGTTCATCTTAGAAGTTATTAATTTGATATAATTTTATATTCAAATTAGAGAATTTAATTTCTTTATTACAAGGGGTGATTCAATAAGAGGTGTCATTTTGATTTGTTAAGAAAGGCATTCACAATTGGAAAATTTGTAAATTTAAGGTCAAGATCAAACATTGCGAATTATACGTAGAACACAACTTCATTCAAATATCCGCCATGGCTCTGCTGTGTAACGTTCCATATCAAAACGGATTATTTGTAGATGACGTATATGTCAAAAAGTACATATGAGCACTGTCAAATTTATAGAGCGGAAATGCCGCGCAATTCAAAATAACATCTCTTATTGAATCACCCTTTATTATGTCGGCACGATAAAGTTTTTGTTTGCTAACACCAACAAAAAGACAACGCCCCTACGAGATTTTAAATTAAGATTTAATTAATTCCAGTATTGAAATGGATGTTGTTATAAGGTACAAGTATTTTTAAAATAACCCCAACAAAACCAATGTTTTAAGTTTCTGTTCATAATAAAAGATAATAAACAAGTTGATATCATTTTTAAGCTTGTATGGAAATCATTATTTTGGACCTTATCATACCATAAATAATAAATAAATAAAATTTTGGTACGTTAAAAATAATTTAAATTTAAACAATAGGTGTCATTAAATTACTTTAGACATAGATATGTACATAGATATATTTATATATATTTCTCTATAATATACTAGATATTAGGTAGATAACTTTTAAATTTGATAAATTAAGTTTATTTAATGCAATAATTTAATTTAGTTAAATGACTATAATTTCTGAAGTCAATGAATAAGTTTTCGCCATATTTAGACATAAATTCTTAAATTTTGCACAAATCTTCAGCTACGTTGCATCCAACAATGTATGCTCACATTTATTTGGGTGATGTGTTTCCGGTTAAACAAGAAACATGCTTTTTGTTGACAAGGGATTTGGTCTAGGACGTTTCTTCGATACCAATAAAGATATTTTAGTTTTATGAATACGAATGTTGCCAAACCTATTCTCCGCCAAACCAGTCTTCATATCGTCCTGTTTGTATCCTTTCTAGGAAGATTTTTGGTCGTACAAGTTTTTTTTCTTGTTTTCTTAGTTTTCAGAGAAACTTCCGTATTTCGGTTTTGGTTGTTTACTAATCCACATGACACGATCCGACACTGAAATGAGAGCTACTGTTGATAGAAAAAGATAAGTATTCGTAAAATTTTGCAGGTAGCAAGTCTTTATCCTGGTGGGAGATCTGCTGATTGACAGAAATCCGGGTTTTCGGTTAAACTCTCTAAATCTCCTCTAAAATAAAGATTATATGATATTTTTTATGAGATACCTTTGTTACTTACTTATAGAGATTGCCTTTGTTGCGAACCCCTGACTTGAATTGGCAATGAGAGATTCTTATAATCTCACATATGTGAATTATCCCCTGGCTAATACTCACCGGTTTTGACTTATCTCAGGCTCTTATGTTTATAAGTTTCACTAAATAAGGAAAGGTTATATGAAGAATAAAAAGCATAACAACTACAAAAATTTAAATATAATAAACCAATAAAAATTAATTTGTACAAAAACAATTATAATTATGAAAGTATGCCTAAGTGGCGTTTATAATTTAACTAAAAGTTTAATATTAAAAATTATAAAAAAGAATGTCCTATCATCACTATTTATCTTAAAATTAAATTAAAAATTTACCTTGGTAAGTTTTTGGAATGTGATAACTTAGAATAATCTTCATTAGTCGACTGGCGTGTTATTGCTTGCACCATTCCAATACGTAAAAGTTTAAAATATTCTTTGTTCTCACAATTGGAAACATATTTTTAATTCAGATTGTTTATTTATTTATTTCGCACTTGTATCAACTAAATTATTGTATTAGCGTCGCGCACATTTATTAACTATTAATTTATAATTTTCTCGCTCCACTTCAATTAGGAAAAATTCAAGTTATCTCCTTTTTTACCATTAGAAACGCGTTTTTAGCCAAGATAATTTATTATATTGGCGTTTCGCACATTTGTTGATTAACTTATTATTGGTTTATTTTAGTTGTTGATTAACTTTGAAACAATTAGTTAGAACTTTATAAAATTGACTAAGTTGATTTTTACATAAGATGTACAAATTTTACATCTTACCTCTTCAGAGTTTTTCAACTTAATCCTTGATTCTTTTCTTTTTAAAATTTAAGAAATCTTTTTTTAAAATAGGGGATC
Source organism: Podabrus alpinus (assembly GCA_932274525.1). Taxonomy (NCBI): domain Eukaryota; kingdom Metazoa; phylum Arthropoda; class Insecta; order Coleoptera; family Cantharidae; genus Podabrus; species Podabrus alpinus. Next base: position 55,420,187 of record OW026457.1, on the reverse strand, counting down.
CAATGATCTTAACATATTTCTTATAAAGCCAATCACAGAATTTGGTTCTATACGTAACTGACAATTGAATTGAACAAGATATAACGTGACGATAAATCGTTCAAACCTGGCAATAAATAGACTAATTTATTGTTCTCCAAATGGTGCGATATGACGTTAACTGATTTCAGGCAACTAAAAATTCTGTGAAAACTAATTGATTTTTTGTATTACTCCTATTCACTAAAATTATTTTGTATCTAGCATGTGTTCTCAGAACACTTTTTAATTTTAAAATTGTTTACTTCTTGTCAAAATCTGAACAAAATAAATTAGTATAATAGGGGTAGTTTCTGTGAATGTTGAAATAAAATAAAAATTATGACCGTGGGATATAATTGAATATAACACCATTTGGAAACAGAAAATTGTCGTAGTTCGAAAAAGAATATTAAAATTTAATAACGTAACACCTTACTCATATTCACTTTCGCTTGAGTTTGGGGTGTTTTTACATTGCTTGTATTCGGTTAAATAGCCGTCTTAATCAACCCGAACGCCTATATACATTATTTATAATTTTTTAAATTGGTTGCCAATCTTTGTTCACATTGTTTTTCAAGTTTAGCATAGAAATCTTTCCAATAAAGATTATGATCTTGGTTCCTTCTCCGTACTTCAATTTTAAAGGCTCAGCAGCTTCTTTTGGTTCCCGTTAAAATTCCAGTGCAGAATCCCAAAAACCATTAGGGTATCAAGTCATGACCGCCGTCACTATTAATTTTAGTAAGTACGAATATCTCATTGGTGGAAATAAAGAATGCAATGAGCTCCCCTAGAAGGAAAGGGGTGCCAAAATTTAGATATCTGGGAGTCACACTGAATAAGGAAAACTACAGGAGCATTAAATTCAATCTTGTAGGAGACGAATATAAGGAAAGAAACAAAGCTTTAAGTACTGTAAACATAACATAAATTTAAGGAGAACCTGCAGAACATCCAAATTGAAATGGGTACGAAACTACATAAGCATAGCGGAAGAAATGGAAATGTAACAACTGATGTGGTTTGGATACACCATGGAAATAGGAGGAAAATAGATGGTCTGGAAATTTAATTAAATTGTAAATTAACAAAGGCCCTGAAAATGTGATCTCTGCTACAATCTTATTTTAGGGTGAAACCTGGGCAATTTTGATTATTTTAAAACCGTTGTCAATAAAACAACCCATTGGAATTCTTCTGTATGAGATAAGAGTAACGCCCAAGGAAACGTTCCAGAAGAACCGGAGAGTGAAGAAAGATTTGTGACAGTGTTCTTCCCCTGGCTATGTTTTGCCTACCATAACAAAACTCACCCCCAGATTGAGTCACTAGAAGTTCCTATTTTTCTGTGTAATCTTCCAATGTTATAGTTATAGCATCCATCCTTCACTTCGCCTTAAATTTTTCCCCTCAGCTCCTACTGATTAGGAGGATAAGCGCATCAGACGGTCTCGAAAGATTTTTTTTAAGTCCAACTAGAAGAATAGAGCAATCTATCTACATATTTACAATATTACGCTTATTTGTGGAGAATTAAACAATAAACAATCTGCATATACTACTTAGAACTAGTTTTCTGACATATCATAAATAAGAAATTTATCTATGTAGTATTTAGCTACAATAAATTTATGATCTGTTTAGGAGATCTAGAGGTTTGAGTCCTTTCATTACTACGCATTAATAATTGGTTAACAAGCATACTGGGTTGCACTGCAAGCTTTTGACGATAGCTCACACTAAATTTCTTGATTTCCACCTACATATTGCTGAAGTTTAGAATTAGCTGCTGAGCCCCAGAGCTGAATACCATAAGTCCAGTTAGATTTGATTATAGCTTTGTAAAGGAGTAGCTTGTTTTCGATGGAAAGTTAGGATTTTCGTCCTAGCATTCCAGTACATTTGGCTGAATTTCAATCGAAGCTGTTTCCGCTTGGTAAATATGTGCTTACATCTGGTGCGTCTCCTGACGAGGTACATACATACTAAAGTACTTAGCATCGGTGCTCTGTACTTATGTAAAAGTAATTTGTACTGACTGTCTCGTTTGCCTTGTTTCCCCATTTCTTACGCCAATTCTGTATCACATTGAGGTTCAAATTTTTTTATTTTACTCCTGAATCAACGTGTGATGACAGTACTTTAATGTCATCAGCAAATGTAGCTGCAGTTGTGGATTCTAATATTGATAGGTCGAATGTGAATAGCCAACACAGGATGGGTTCCAGAATGATTCCTTGAGGTACTCCAGAATGGATAAGATAGTAGTCTGTGTTTTTGTATTCTCGTTCAACAAGGAAGTACCTGTTGCTTAGGTAGGATTTGAAGATCAAAAGATAATGGTACGGAAGAGTAATTTTCAGTTTGTAGCACAGTCCGATGTGCCAAACCTAGTCATAAGCTTGACTTATGTCGAGAAGTGCTGCCGAGCAGAAACGTTTACATCCAAAATCTTGGTTGATTTTGCTGACTACTTGATGCACTTGTTCGTTGATTCCGTGGTTATTTCGGAAACCGAAGTGGTGTTTGGTAATAAGATGCCGATTCTCTATTATTGGTTTTAGTCGCTCAAGCAGGGGTTTTTCAAATACTTTCGGAAATACAGGAAAAAGGCTAACTGGTATGTAGGATTTAACATCTTCAGCTTTTTTATCTCGCTTAAATATCATCACAATTTGTGGTACTTTGTATTGGTGAAGGAAATGATTGATTCTAATAGTTCCATTAAATATTTTCGTAAATGTTTGGAAGAATTGGTGTTCTTGCAGTATTCATCCAGTTATTAAATCAAATCAATATGTTTTTTTTTGGGATTAATTTTACTATTGATCATTTGTTCGATTCCCCCCTTTTGAATATTTTTAGGAAGATAATCGGAATATTATCTAAATAGATAACCTCCAATTAAATGCACTAATGGTAAAACGGCTAAACTCATGAAGACAGCTTTCTCCATATTGGAGAAATTCTTGTCATTGTATATAAAAGCATTTACACCACCAAAAGTACTCGAAAATGCTTTACCTTTAGATTTAAAATATAAATACTTATATAATATAATTTATTTATTTATTACATAACTACAATTAGGCATAAATGCCTGGTGGCAGCACAATAAAATACAATACCGTTAACATTTCCCTATATTAGTAGCCAGGTGGTTACCAACAAGGTTTCTAAAACTTTTTAAACTTGGTAACCCTTCATCAAACATAGTTAGGGGCAACTCGTTCCACAGCTTGATGCCAGATCCCAAGACCGAACCCGACCCAATACTTGTGCTGTACAATGGACGCTTAATCTTGTGCACATGATCGTGCCTTGACAAGTAAGATGGCTCCTGCAATCCAGCCTTCAAGTCGCTGTAGGCAGGGTTCCCCATGTATGTTTTGTAAATGACGGACAGTCTTGCAGCAGTTCGTGGTGTCCACAAATTACTCCACTTTCTTTTTTTCATTGCCTCGGTGGGACTGAAGCTGGCGTCGAATCTTTTTTCCACCCATCTTATGGCTCTTCTTTGAACCATTTCTATTTGATCACTCAAATAGACCTGGTGAGGAAGCCAAATGGAGGAACAATATTCCAGTGCTGGTCGTACAAGGCACATATACGCCCTTTCCCTTGCTTCTGGAGAGCCTCCTTGAGGTTCCTCATTACAAAGCTCAGCGTTCCGTATGCTTTCGACACAATGCGTTGAACATGTAGTGACCAGTTTAATTTATTTGAGCATGTAACGCCAAGGTAATTGTAGTCATCCAGTAATTCTAATTTATTGCCCACTACTCACTACTCTGAAATCACTACTCGTTCCGGGATTCCATAATATAGTTTCGGAAGTAACATCTGAATAATTATTGTGTCCCTTCTTTTTCAAACTAATCTGTTTAAAGCAGAAGATCTCAAATAAGGCTACTGAAATTATTTAATTAATACAATAAATAATAAAAAAAAAAGTTATTTCTTACAGTCAAATTTGTCTATCACTGTATAAGATGTTGATCACCTCATTAACTTTCATAATATTATACAGCTTGTTATTTGAATTGTGCCGTGCAAATTTCGGGTTCGAATCTCTACTTTTACAAAATTACTAATGCTCAACAATTCTATGAACATCGTCACTTTAGCTTTAAAGGAATTGCTATCAATTTGCGTATGTCTAGCTTCAATTGAAAAGGGGTACAATTTATTTATGTGCTTACAGTATGAATAATTAAGCAGAAACACGTAGAAATCTGTAACTTTTGTTATATTAATAGAACGGCGTAATTATGGCATTTAAGCGTATTTAACGTTTAAATATTTACATCAGCCCCAAACGGAATGCAGTCGAGAAGCGGAGCTTAAAAAATAATATTGGAAACTGAAATTTTCAGGAATTTCTGTATTTTAGTAAAAATAGTTATCTTGAAATGTTAAAAATGATTGCGTTTCAGAAGCGACATATTATTATCTTTTATACAGTAATTAACTTTATGAGCTTATGTCTATATGTCTTTCTTAATTCTTATGCAACTTGGAACAAAATAGTCTATTTACATGTAATACTATATTGCAGTTAATTGTATCACATCGTTAGATGGCATTAAGAAGTAATATAAAATTCTTGCTATCTTTAGTGTGCGTAAATCCTGCTTAACATAGAAACTCTAGCATATTAAATTTAAATAAGCTTAGTTTTAGTTAGTGTAATCGTTGTAAACAAAGTTTTTAATTTTGCTTTATTAAGTTAAAATGCTTAATACACTATTTTGTATATAAGAGATTTGCATATAATTTTGTTACACAACTTCAGTATACTATAAACATTAAATATTATTAGAATAAATTGGCCTGCTATTTCTGTGTCTGGTTAAAGACCAACAAGGATAACTAATTTAATTTTATTATTGCAGATTACGTATCGAGCGCCATAGAGTTATCTCATAATAAAGCCACAAGAGAATTGGGTGATAATTTTATGGTGACCTGTAGAGATGATGCTAATCGTTCTGTCACATGGAGTGGACCCAAAGGTACGCTCGGTATAAAAACTCATCCTGGAGTAGAAGTAAGTGCGTACGGAACGTCGCTTGTTTTCATGCCAATTACGAAAGATGATAGTGGAAATTATTCTTGTAGCGCAGCCCAAGATGTCTCATTTTTTCATCTTAAAGTTCAAGGTAAATTGTCTACATTGTTAAGCTGAAGTTACTTTTTGATCATTTCATGTTAGAAATGTTATTCTGATTCGAGATACGTTAAACTAACATGAAACGGAAATGTAAATTTCACCAAAGTGCATTCCATAAATGCACATCCGCATATCAAGAAGTTAGTTTAACGTGGGAGTTATTCTAAGATTGAAGTCTCTCCTTAATATCTGCAAAGTTACAGAAATTCCTTGTAATAACATATTTAATTTTGTTTATATAAAATGCTCTTTTCGAGTTTTAGCTGCTATAAATAGCAACAATTACTTTTTATGACCAATCGGCTTTAGGGCTTTTATTTTTAAATGGTACTTACGCCGTATTGGTGCAATGTTACAAATTTCGATTTAGGTATTGTATTAATTTTATAGGTTCGTAAAATCCTTTTTTCTTTAATTCAATTTGATCTGCTGGAATTAAATTTTATTAATAGGAAAATTTCTTCAAAGTGTTTCCTCCAGGAAGAACAAATTGAAGAAATGAATTTTTATATTTATTGTTATGTTACGACAAATATCGGGATGTGTAAGATAGAATTTATTGAAATATAACGAAATTGTCGTAAAATAATTAATAACTCCTTTAGGAGAACAAAGTAAAAACTTGAGAATACAATGCACCTATTTTAATTGTAATAAACATAGCAGGTATTGTTAAGACTGCAAAGAGAAGGAATGTCTAATTAGGACTTTGTTAATTAGCGCGCTACATCTTCAACAATATGTAAAATTTCATTTTTTACAAACAAAATTTTACGTTCAATATGTGTTTTAATTAAACTTGATTTTAAATTAATTATTCAAAAATCAACTTTAATTAAATTTAACTTCAATAATTGCTTCCACCTTATTTCCTCAAAGGGTAGGTATGTTACGTACTTCTTGTAAGATAAGATTAATAGAAATGAAATGCTGAAAGGAATAAATCCTTAATATTCAAGTTGCGTCCTGGAACGCAGTTAAATATTTGAAATTTTTATATTTCATTCTGGTCTCATATTTCAACGAAGGGTTGTTTTATGATTACATTATGCAGCCAATTTTAAATTTGCACTGATTAATTTAATAAAATAGACGTAGTAGCTATATCTAATTTGTGTTTTAACATTTACTTTAATAGACGAATTGATCGTCTCTTCCTCTTTCAAAAAGTTTGATTTATAAAAAGCAAAAAATGAAAAACGAGTGTGATATAAAGACATTTTTTATTATGTCACTGTTGTTATTACTTGAAAACGTTCAACATATACATCCATTTAATCCTTTGTCGTATTTTTAATAACATGTCATTTTTGACATATCTTTTTTGTGTAAGTCATAAATTTATTATTATATATTATATGTACGTATGTATTTAAAATTTAACTGTTATTTTCATTGCCTCGTTCAATTATTTCTAATACGATACATTAAGTTATTTTAAATAAAGTAGGCTTATTTTTTAATTTCAGTGCCATTAACTTTTATGGATACGCCACAAGAACAAATTGGAAGAGAAAACAACGACATAACTTTAAGATGTGAAGTAAAGGGAGGCGATAAACCCGTTGTTACATGGACAAGCGAAGGACAGGAATTACCACGTAATTGCTTTAAGTTCATAATTTTTAATTAAATAGGGTCCCTGCTTGTTATACATAAAACCAGCTAGTTAAAATTTTCTTTTAAGTTAATTTTATCGCAACATAAACAAAAATATTTTTGACTACTGAAAAAATTGTTATAACTTGCACGTATTTATACGTCGTAGTCTTAAGGGAACATCCTGCTAAACGTTCCTGTAGGCATCGTTGTAATACTATTCCATCGATTTTTAATAATGCTAGCAAACGTGAGTAAAATAAACTTGTTTTATAATACAACAAATTTTAAATCATACAATTGGAAACGAAACTCACTTCACATATTTGCCAAAAATAGTAACCTGCTTTATTTTGCTGAAAACAACAAAATTGTAAAGATGCGATATGGTTTAACACAATTTTTATCAAATCGAATTGTTGTATGTATGTATATGCATTTTCGTTTGTCAATTTAAAAGAAAAATTTGTCTATGTAAAATGTATGGAATTGCCTTTGACATCCTTTTATTCATGGTCATAAATTGACTCATCAAATGAAACAAACAACAAAAGAATTATTTGCTTCAGCGATGTACCATCCTATTCGATGTGTACTATTCTATGTCTATAAAACATTTTATTTGGTACCTTCGGACTATTTTATAAATTCGACGTTACAAAAAAATTAACCCTCAATGTAATTCTGCAATTACCATATTACCATTGAATGCACTATATTTTGTTACTCTCTTGCCGTGTCATACATGAAGAGTCGAATGTTGCATTACAAAATTTACGTGGAATGTAATATTAGCGTCTTACATTCTGTGGTTTTAGCCATTTAACACGACTTGAAGTTTCTAGTATTTCGGGAATGCGGTTGCAGATTTATAGAGTTCTTGTTAGTTTGTATTTTAATTGCCATTCTTATGTGTGCAACTGAATAATTTAATAATCAAAGCAGTGACATGCACTTACATGTTAATTAAGCTAACTTAATTAGCAAATAATTTACTGCAGATGTGCATTTTGATCAATATCATGTAAATTCGTATTTTTGTTTCATCTCTTACAGATATTCCAAACATTTTTAACTTTGATATACTATTACGAATTACGTAATTTTGTAATAACCACAAAATTACAAAACTAGTCATTATTCATTTCAGAAGTCATTTAAGTGACACAGACTAATAAGACTGACTTTTAACCTCGACCTTTGACCTCAGTTGCATAAGGACGTTTTGGTACAATTTTCATTAATAATTGTAATGTTTAGAAGTTCGGGACCGTTTTCTTTATTGTGTGCTGGATATGTGGTATATGAAATACATATATCCGCTATTTACAAATAAGGGTCAGAAACAGATAGTTTACGAAATGAGTAAGCAAATAACGAGCCGAACGGCGAGTTTTGCTAGCTTGCGCATCACTTTCTGGACATGTTATTTCAGGCAACATCTTGTGTACCAAAAAGGGGACCGTTGATATGTACGGTGACCGATGTCGCCTCTTTCCTGCTGCATTCGGGACAGAATGGTATTATCGTGCAAGTTTCTCCTGGTGGTCATCTTCAAAACAATCATAACAATTTGGAGATTTGTGTTCGTTATGGCCGCATTCAGATGGCTTACGTCTCATGGTAGAATACTCAGCTAAATTTAAATTATGCAATTCCAAATATTTTTCAATTTATTCTTAACTCAGTATCAATTTAATAATTATTTCTTCTTTCTTTCATTTTACCTTTATTTAATTTATTCAACTTAATCAAGAATCAAGAATTAGGAGACGGTCGTCAGCTAAAGCAGTTAAGTGCGTTGCTGCTAAAGCTGAATGCCTGGTTCGACTCCGGGCTCAGTAAAAACTTTATTCTGACCGTCTCCCCTCGGAAGGCAATGGCAAACCACCGAGGTGTAATCTGCCTGGAACAGCCTCTCTGGAGATGAAGTGTATACACTTCCCGCGGTTCGGAGCCCGCGTTAAGCAGTAGGTCCCCTATGTGTGTGATAATACTTCAAACGCACAACATATACATAGGAGAGAGGTCGCCAACGTCCGGGAGACCGGATATGGCACTTGAAGAAGAAGAATCAAGAATTACATTTTGCAAAAATTGCTCGCTATTCGCATTAAAATTTAGTTCATCGCTCTTGCTTGAGTTCTTCTGCTGCCCAATCCAATAAAAAATTTTCAAAATTCGTATTAACATTATAAAAAGCAAAAATCAAAAAATATCATGGCATCTTATCCCTTCAAGTTTTTACATAATTTTACCCTTCAAATTGTGTAAAAACTTCACCAACTGTGCCATAATTCAAATTTGAACTAAATCATAATACCTCACTCCTATTATTTACAAAAGTTACTTTAATTATTCGAACATTTCCAAATTAAAAATGATTTTTCATCTAACTGAACCTAACTTTTAACCTCTACATAGACGATGCCATAAGAAAATGGCTACTAAATCTGAAAAATCACTTCACAATCAACAACTTCTTAGCCGATACGATACTATTTGCAGACGATCAAGCTGTGATTGCAAACAGTGAGGACAATCTTCAGGAAGCAGTATATAAACTATATACAATAACAAGGAAATACAACTTGGAAATTTCAACCGAGAAAACCAAAGTAATAGCTTTCAGAGGAGAAGAGCCAATAAGAGCCAAAATTGTCATCAATGATAGAACCATCGAACAAGTCAATCACTTCAAATATCTGGGCTACGATATCTCCTATGGAAAACAAAATGACTACGTGATTAAATTAGGAAGATATAATCATATGTGCGGAACAATAAAAAGATACCTCAAAGGTACGAGTAAAGAAACAAAAATGAAGTTCTATAAGGTGATGGCCGTGCCTGTTCTGCTCTATGGATGCGAGAATTGGGTGTTGACGAAGGAGGACATTAGAAGAATTGAAACAGCGGAAATGAGGTTCTTGAGACACATAGCTGGATACACTCTTCTGGACCGAAAGAGAAGTGAAGATATAAGGCAAGAACTGAGAATCTTTTCAATAACAGCTAAAATTGAAGAATACAGACATAACTGGATGCAACATTTTACAAGAATGGATAACTCTCGTATTCCCAAACAAATAATGAACTATCGACCGATTGGAAGAAGAACAGTGGGAAGGCCCAAGAAGAGATGGAGTGACCAGTTCTGAGAAGATTTTTTTTCCTGTTTCCAGTTTCCCAGACCAGTTTCGAATATTACATGAGAATCGGAACAGACAAATTAGTCTAACCCATGAAGGATGATGATGATGATCTAACTGAAATTTTTAAAATTTTTAATTATATGGCTTTTTTGACAATTGTTTTTATTATTAACAAATTTATTAAATAACCATTCACATTTTATTGATCATGATATTTTATTGTCTACGATTTATCTAATTGATTTTAACCCTTTAACTTTTCTCTGAAGTTCGATATTTAAATTTTAAGTTCTTTTCAATCTTCCCGTTTCTTAAATACGGTCTTAAACCAAAAAATGTAGTCTTCGTTTTTTTAATTATACGATCTTGGCTTCTTTATTGATCAATTCTTTTACAACAAATTTCAATTCCCCCCTTATTAATAATTCATTAAAATTTTCTCATTAATTATTACAATTTCGCCACTATTATTTTTGCAAAAACGTTCTTCATCTCTTCTACTATCTATTCTTACTACTTTTAACAAATTTTCAATTAATAATTCTTCGATCATTAATTATTAATTTTTAATTAATTTGTATTTTGATTCAATTCCAACTCATTTATGATTTTCATGTTATCCAATCCCAGTTTTTATCAATTTTTTTTTATATTCATATAAATTTTATCACCAATTCAGCCATTTTTAATTTCTTCCGTTTTCAAAATCTTCACACCTCTAATATTTTTTAATCAAACAAAGTTCATAATCAATATAATAATGATACAAACATTTATTATTCCTATAGGAATTTTGCTATCTCTAACGAGATTTACAGGTCTTTTTGTTAGGGTTGATAAGTCCCTATATTCTTAACATTACATTCAATATTTTACATTTCACAATCTTTTATCCGTTTTCGTTTCTATTGCTATTCTTTTCCATTCTTGCCTGTTGTTCGCCTTCAAATCCTCTGGCACCTGATCCCACCACCTGATCTTGGGTTTCCCCTTGTACGGCTCTCCATGGGTTTCCATTTCGTGATTTGTTTTATGGCTGAGTTTTCCTGTCTTCTCATTACAAGGCCCATCCATCTTATCCTGAGAGATTTTACTTCTTTGATTATGTTTTCATTGCCCATTTCCTTCATTATTTCTTAGTTCATCATAGGTCTTTGTTTCTGATCACTTATTCGTTTTCATCCTAGTATTCATCTCATCACGTTTCATTCGAAAACTTTCATTTCATCTTCCTGGTCATAATCATTATACTAACTTAAATTTAAATGTCCAAAATTCTACCTTTGAAGGTACAATACCTAAATATCATTTTTATAAAAAAAATTACCTGTCTTATCTCTCTTATTTTTTATAGTAACATATTTATTGAATTCTGTCCTATTCATGGTTGCAGATTGGAGTGCTCTAAAAATTAGAAAAAACTCAAGAAAAACACAAGCTCTAATCTCAGATAGAAGGTTTTTTTAAATTATTTTTGCCGCTGATCTTCATGTAAACTTCTTATTACCGATGCAACGCTTCAAAGTGCAATGTAAGATAAGATTTTCACACATACGTTAAATTTGTTAATTTTGATATTTTAAAAACCTTAAATATTTCAAATTTTCTAATGAAAAATTTTTACAATGTTAAATTGCCAATTAAAGATGCCACACGTTGGGCCCGCCAATTAAAAGGTACTGTGATACTCAATTAAATTTAAATTATACAATTCCAAGTACTTTTCCAATTTATTAAATCACTTTCAATTAAATATTTCATTCTTCTTATCATTCATTCATTTTAAATCAAATACACTTTAATTTTTATTTAATTTATTTAACCCAATAACGGTTGACGGTTAACGGAGACGGTTACCAGCTTAGCGGTTAAGTGCGTTGCTGCTAATGATAAATACCTGGTTCAACTCCGGGCCCAGTAAAACTTTATTTTGACCGTCTCCCCTCGGAAGGCAATGGCAAACCACCGAGGTTTAATATGCCTGGTACAGCCTCTCTGGAGATGAAGTGTATACACTTCCCACGGTTCGGAGCCCGCGTTAAGCAGTAGGTCCCCTATGTGTGTGATAATACTTCAAACGCACAACACATGCATAGGAGAGAGGTCGCCTACGTCTGAAATCAGGCATGGCATTTAAAGAAGAAGAACCCAATAACAGAATTACCCACTATTCGCATAAACAATTACTCTCTTCGAATCTCACGAGCATTCTATTTCATCGCTCTTGCGTGAGTTGCTCTCCCTTCCAATCCAATATAAACAACATTTTCTATCTATCTATATTCGGTTTTGAACGTCTTGCGACATTTTCCCGATACCTCCCTGTCTCTGCTCGTTGCGTGTTGAAAATGTGTGACGAGCACAGAGGACCTACAGCTTAACGTAGATTCCGAACCACGGGAATAGACGATTTTTACACCGCCTACTCCATCAGGGAAGTTTTTTAGCCATAAATAATGTTATCTGGGGCCAGCAGATAGACATTTGGTGAGCGAAAATTTCTTCTATAGATAGTACCTCACATGATTTGAACCCGTGAATATTGGCTTGAAAGCGAACACGCTAGCATTTCAGCCATTCGCTCACCTAAACAACATTTTCAAAATTCTTATTATCATTATCAAAAAATCAAAAAATGTCATGGAACTATATTGTTTTCATACTTAGCTAAATTTAACTATTCAATTCCAACAATTTTCGTTATTTTATTTATCACTCATTCACTTTCACCAAATACTACTTTACTTTGGTGATTTATTTAACTTTTCTTAATTTAAATCAACATTAAATTTATATTGTTACAAATTGTTATCTGACCCACGTTAATCGAGTCACTAGGCCTTAGCATGAATGCCTTTCCTACTCTCTAATGCGGTTATCGTATTCACCACAGTAATAATTCAACTTTTATTGGCACTTATGAAATTTTAAATCTTACAATAATGAAACATAACATTTATTCTACCTTATCAATTACAAATTTTGGGGGTAAGAAACAAAGAATCATCCTTCTTGGAATTCATGAAATTGGCACCACGATTTCGGTCTGATCAATCTGATCAATCTGATCAATTTTACGATTTTCGTAATATCGCGAAACCTTTTTTTTTCAAATTTCAAATTTTTACAAGTAAAATCAACATCTTTAATCATGTTAACAAATTATTATTTATCAAAATCGTTCAGCACAACACACAATTTACTTCTTCTTCTTCTTAGTGTGCCATATCCGGTTCCCCGGACGTTGGTGACCTTTCTCCTATGTGTGTGTTATGCGTTTGAAGTATTATCACACACATAGGGTACCTACTGCTTAACGCGGGCTCCGAACCGCGGGAAGTGTACACACTTCATCTCCAGAGAGGCTGTACCAGGCAGATTACACCTCGTTGGTTTGCCATTGCCTTCCGAGGGGTGACGGCCAGAATAAAGTTTTACCGAGCCCGGAGTCGAACCAAGCATTCCGCATTAGCAGCAACGCACATAACCGCTTTAGCTAACGACCGTCCCACTAGCTAACACAATTTACAAATTATCTAAATGTTATTTTCAAATTGACATAATAAAATTCAAATTTCATTCAAATGTTACTTCTTTATACAACTAAAATTTCAAGTACTATATGTATTAGTAATTTTCCGTGTTTAATTTTTAAGATTAATTAATTATATATCGTCACCAATCTCTAATAAGTCCCTACCGTAAAATTTAAGCTATTTAAACTCTTTAAACGAAATCAAACTTTAGAAATCACAACATCGCAAATCAAATCACTTTAAAATCAAATTAGAATAATTCAATGTAACAAATTTCATCCATATTATCACAATAATTTTAAATGGACCTTATATCTTTATTAAAATGTGATATGTTTACCTTCTTCCCCGTTCCTAATGAGAGAACGTACCAGAAAAGCAAACAAACCACGCAGAAAGGATAAAAAAACCCTCTACTTATATTGCGTGGTTACCCTGATCTTCGTATAAAACTAGCTCGTTATAGCTGGAAGCGATGGTCGTGAATTCCACTCTGTGTTGTTCTGAAAAATAATGAGGGTACGCTTCGTCGAAAAAAAATAAAACAATAATTAAATAACAAAGTTTTAATGAAGTCAAATCGACAACTACAAACGCAAGTGGTGGTGGAGTGCTAATAATTATATGCACTGTAATTGACTTTAATAACGGCACGTCAAAAGTGACGACAATACGGGACGACCAGAATGGTAGCCCAGTCAATACAAAAGTTGACTCAAATGAAAATGCCACAATACCACAAATATCCAAACAAGAAAGATAAATTGTCTTACCCGAGCTCGAAATAAGATCACAAATGGTAGTATGACAGCAAACTCTCTGGATGGATCGGCTGTGGTCGGCGTTGAATAACAATGGTTGCAGTCTGGAATCCTCGCAAGCAGAACACCGACGTGATGTCTCTCGAAGCAACAGGTTTCGAGCAGGAACAACGAAGATGGAACGGCGCCACTCAGCTGTGTTTATGGTCTGGTACGGATTGGCAATCCAAATAAAACAATATGATCGTCCAGTACAATGCGATTATAAAAATAACTGAAGTTGCGATTGATAACAACAATCGATTTCCAAAAGTAAACAAGATCGTTTGTCAAAAATATCACCATGCGAATGTTACCAATAAAAATATGGTTGGTATTACTTTGTAGCACACGACAAAAAATGGTGATTTGAGATAACAAATTTTAATATCCCAAATTGGTTTGAACTGGCTACTTGAAAAACTCGTTACTCACTAATTTCACTATATACCCGTCGTGACGGTGAATTAGGTCATACGTACGATTAAATAACTGACGAAGAATCGAACAAAATTATCGATTTTTACACGCGATCAAAAATATCGATGTACCTACGTCAACGTTCAATGCCGAAGTTAGTTCGTAGCGGCGCGCGTCTATACTCTGTACTATCTCGTTCGTTGCAAAAGTAAGAGAAAGGTGGCGCTTGGAGTATTAATTGTAAATTTAAATTAGATTTAAATTTAGGTGACGAAATAGACAATATTTTGTTACAAATGATTTACAACATAGTATCTTAAAATCAGTAATCATTATTAAATCGAATTACTTTCCAATAATAAGTTTTCAACTCCAAATATTTACCATAGTAACTTAACATGTTCACATTCATACAAGTTCCGAATTGATGATGGTGTCCATGATCTTTGTTTCATTGTGGAGCTTCTCTGACCTTTTCATCGCAATTGTATATGCTTTCAGGAGAGATCCTAGTCCTAGACTTCTACAACTTAGAAGGTCGCTGGTTTATCCCCCTCTTTCTTGTCATTCTTGATGGAACCAATTTTCTTTCAATATTTTACATAATATCCTTATTTCTTTTTGGTTTCTTATTGACTTCATAAAGCGCAGTCTTTTTCCAATTGGAATCTTACATTTCTTCTTTTGCTCTGTTTTTTATATTTTTTAACCCCAATTTCCTTGAATTTTTCAATAATTCCTGAAGTGTTGGAGAAAAACATGCAGTTTAAATTTTTAGTTCTGAAAAAATAAAATTTTATAATTACTGTTAAAGGATTGTCAAACAAACAATCTAACACAAATTTACAATTTTTAAAATAGTTTAGTCAAGAATAGGATTTATTAATCAACATACGCAAATAGATGAAAATTCTACAAGCAACCGTGTAAGCATTTAGATCGCCGAGGGTATTGTAAATCGACAAATTGATAAGCTTTTAGTAATTTTTTCATATGCTTTCAGTACGAGTATATTATATTGAAGTATTTTAATTTTATTTTCATAAATTATCAATTTCAATTTTAAAGTTTTTATTAGTATAAACTTTCAATTTTAAGTTTTTAACTTTTAACGTTGTTGTTTCAAATTCATATGGTTCTATCTCAACCATCTGCTTTGTTTTTGTGCAGCGCCCAAAGGGATACCATCACTTTTTAAACACAAAATTTCTATTACCTATTTGTTTCAATTATCATCCAATCCTAAAACACTTTTCTAATTAAATCCTTCATTTAAAAAAACTTCATACAATTTCCTACACGTGTTGTTCAATTAAAGCTCATAAAGCAACTCTTCACAAAATTTTAGCGTACTGCAAGTCTCATACAACACACTCTAGAAATTTCAGCGTGCCTGTCCCAACAATGGTCATAAACACTACAGACCGCCATTCGGCTCTGCTGTCTTTCCGGCATAGTGCTAACAGAAATATAAAATCCCCAACAATAATTTTTTATTACAAATAATATTTAAATTTTAGTGAACATTTAAAAAAAAACACGACAATATGTATTTATTTTACTGGTATATAATTACTAAGTGGTACCGTCGGTCTATAACGTCCGCACTATTACCTAACCATTCCCAACTCGGCCTTCGGGCTCGCAAAAAGTCTACTATATGCGCGAGAAATGTTCTTTCCATTTAAACCTTTAGTATTTATATTTTTTAGCTAAGGAAAAGATAGTGGACATCGGACAGACAGAGTCACAACCTGAAATTTGATTATATAGTCTAGCGCTGCAAGAATATCTTCCTGTCCCAATAAACATTTTAGCCTGCGAATAGCCTGTAAATAGCCTGTAAAGTACCTGACAGGCTATTTACAGGCTATTCGCAGGCTAAAATGTTTATTGGGGTGGCTGCCATAATTAACAGATTTTTAGGCGGCTCGCATGTAGCTTACGACATTTATCACGATAGGGGAAATAGTTGACAGATAATCACAACCTGGGATTATATTATTATATCTGTAGAAATGCAATAATAACGTAAATAATTGAGAAGCAGTCCAATACGAATTGATTGAAATCCCAACTTAGGCCTTAAACAAAAAGTAATATATTTTCTTATATATAAAATAGGACAAGTAGTAAAGGCTCGTGGCTACCTGCTTAAAGTCGTGCAGAACTTTTATGCTAACTTCTATAATGCAATAGTACTGAAACATCAATAATAAT
Organism: Podabrus alpinus; assembly: GCA_932274525.1. NCBI lineage: Eukaryota > Metazoa > Arthropoda > Insecta > Coleoptera > Cantharidae > Podabrus > Podabrus alpinus. The sequence continues at coordinate 55,403,260 of OW026457.1, read as the reverse complement.
ATGCCAAACAAACAAATCTAAGTATTAGTTATTAACGAAGGAACTTCCTGAAGTAAACTTGAATGAAATGGAAATGGCATTGAATGATATTCTGAAAGCAACTCGAACCCTTGGTGGCGACAAAATAACTTCTGATATGATCTTGTTGAGAAGCAAATGTGATGAAAATAATTAATTTTAACCCTATCGAACGAGTGCCTGAAACATGGAGCAATTCGAACGGGTTGGAATAAATCAAATGTAGTTTTGCTATATAAACAAGGTGGAACTCGGACGACCGCAGTTTCTAGGCTGCTATAGAGCTAGACTTCAGATTTGAAATGTTGCTATTAGCTAGTTATTTTTGCTGTATTCAAATGAGGAATATGTAGAGGGGACAATCATCAAGTGTTTAAATAGTATTGCTCTAAGCTTTATATAACACAAAACTTAAAGCATCACTAAAATGGAAATACGCTGGACATGGGGCGAAAGGCATTGCCAGGAAATGGAATCGACAATTATTGCTCTGGGAACTCTACACAAATGAAAGATGAAGAGACATATATTGATTAAGATGAGTTGAGGATGTTAATCTAACATTGAGACAAAACTGGGTTCAGGTGGCAATAATAAAAAGGCTTGTGTTCAGAATTGGATAGAATAGCTAAGAAACAAGAAGGCTGCATCCAAATCTACATTAACGAGAAAGTCCTATTTAGGGTAATTTCCTCAATGATAAATAAAATAATGGGTTTATTTTTAATTATGTTCTACAGGGAAAAACTCAATATTCCCAAAAATTTTGGGAATTACCTTCCATTTAACTGTGCTGCCCTGTTGAAAATTATACGGACCATTATTATTGTTGTATTAAAATAAACTTTAAAAGTTAATCAGTTAATTAAACAATCAAACATGAAACTATTTTCGGTTTAGAAACGTTCAGCAATGTTTCTCTTGAAGTGGTTAACTCAGTAAATAAATATGATATCTTTTAAAGTTCATTGTAATAATTTAATTTCAACAGTTAAAATTTACATATTATTTTAAATTATTATTCTAACATACACGGTCAATAACAAACTAATTTTATTTCTTGATTTTTCTAACAAAGCCGTTATTGGCCTTTCTGAATAGCCCCGTGATAAGTTTCATCCAGTTTTGCCAAAATTGATTTCTGCATGAGCCTTTTGAGCTCGATATGCTGTGTAACAAAGTTTTTAATGTTTTTGCTATTCTAACATGTGACGATATTGGGAAACAAATTGACTTCTCTTCCTGCTCATTCAGCTATTTTCACCCAAGATTAGGTTAAAATTAATTCAGCTCTTCTTTGATCGTATAGCTGTTTCCGCAAGAGCTGATTACTTAATTTGTGTATTCTGCATTCATACATTAATTTAATATAGCTATCAAAAAATGGATCCGTACCATAGGCGTCCATGGATGGGGATCATATATGGCAACCAAATACATCTTCTTCTTTAACTTCTTTGAGATCTGCTGATCTGTTTTGTTACCAATTTTTTCAAATTAGTTCTGTGAGCACAATTAATTTTTATATCTTAGGTAACTTGCTAAGCTGGTCTTCAATGAGCTTTTACTCTGTTCTTTATTGTTATGAAGGTAAGTCATTAACGAAGTGGAAACGACGGCTTTACGTGCCCTCCTTGATCATTTCCACTGATTTTAATCTCCTTGTCAATCTTTTTCAGCCGTATGTAGCCCTCACTCATCAGGAGGTTATCTTGCAAGAATTGACACACTTTAAGATGATAAATCCTGATTCTCAATATTTTTGATTCAATAATACTCAAATCCTATGTGATTTATTTTTAGAACGTTACATAAATTTAAGTAAGATTCCAACAATCTCTACATTTTTGTTCAAGTATAAAAAAATTGTTTTACCTATAGGTATATTGTGTAAACTGGGATTAGGGGATTCCCAAGCTTTACTTTAATTTTACTCAGTATTTTAGTATTACAAAGGACTAGACAAAGTTCTAAAAGATAAAACAAATATAAAATATAAATTAATCGAGAATTTACTACTTTAATTAGTAATTTCTTACGAATGAATAATTTTGATAATATATTTGTTTTCCTACATAAACATTAACAGCAAATAAACGTGTAAAATTGAAAATCGTTCGTTCGAAGTTTTCATGATTAAAATTTGTGTAAATTTAGAGTAAACCCAGTGGCGGTTATGCTACTGACCATTCTTATTCAAATCGATGACATTTGACCTGAAAGCTAACAATGAAATACTCTAAGTTCTGCCAGTTGTTATACAAATCTCCCTCGTACCAAATCGATAGCTTACGAAGTCTTCATCCTAACCGGACGAGGTTAAAAATTTATTTTAAAAATCAAGGAATTTAAAATATTAGCAATTCTAATAATTTAATATCCACGAGTAATAAATATTTCACATAATTTATTCGAAAAATTTCACATCAATCAGAATAAATTATTTCAATTATTAGATATTTTAAAAATAACAAAAATATGATTTATCAACTCTGATGTGAATTTATATTTTTTCTAAGACGAAACGGTGTAATAAATAACAAGCCATCCTCGTGTTTAGTTCACATTATTTCTTCCCAAAAAAAAGAGATTAATGAACCACTAATCTGAATCAACATTTTCATTTTCAGCACCAAAATATGAGCAAATAGGAGACGGGTTGCTGATAAGGAACGTTACAAGGGCCGACAGTAAAACTTATACATGCAGAGCGATGCAATTGAGCACGGGGAATGTAAAGGATCAAAAGATAACACTCAAAGTCGAACGTAAGTTTATATTAAGTTTTCAGCTAAAACTAGTCAAAAGTTGATTATAGTAAAGCAAAGCATTAAATGAATTGATGCAATCACCTTTTGAACAGTGAAGCATTAATTAAATTTCGAGTACTGTTTACAAGATGCTTTAATTGCTTTATTGTAAGTCGTGTAATTACAAGCTTGATGAATTACAAATAAGGGCAGCTGCGTGTGTTAGTTGTCATTCATCACTATCTAGCTGCAGATTTCGTGTAAACACGAAAAGTATTCAATCTGAAGTGGTAATTATTTATTATTATATAAATATTTATTATTAACGATCAAAGAACGGAAGAATTAACTCTTAAGCCTGTAATTTATTGTAACATACAATATCCTGCAGGGAAAACCGAATTAGAATTTGTTGAACGGAAATAAAAATTTGGATTAAAAATATATTATGGATTATTCAAAATTGCTGTTTGGAGAGGTGGTCGCAACTATTACCTGTTATAAAATATCACAAAAGGGTATCGTTAAAATCCTTGGCTTTAAATGACGTTATTTTCTCAGTTAAAGTGATTAATAGTTTAATACGAATTTATCAATTACCAATCGGGGGCGGAGGGGAATTTGTCAGTTATCACGTAACTTTTATGGGGTGAGGTTAGTAATGAATAGTGCAATGAAGTTTAATGGGCAAAAGGGTGTCAAGAAATTGCCTAAACATTTTAAATAAATTAAAACTTACAAAGCAGTTTTCACGGTGATGGTAGCGCCAGGAGTTAGAAAATGAGCTTATCGCATGTAATATAACTACAAGTGTATTATCGGAAATATATTAATAAAGTTTCAAGTTTTAATTGTTAGATTACATTAAGTGATGTGTCTGATCTTGTTTCGTGTGTATATTTTTCACCGTTATATGAAAATTCTAAATTTGGCTCATTTCGAGAGTTTAAGCGGCTTATATATGGCACCCTGTCGAAGCCAAAAAGTTAAGAACTGTTGATTTTTACAAGGTTACTAATGAAAATTTTACGCTTAAAAGGCTACACTTACTATATTTCCATACATAATTAAAATTTGATTAAGAAGCCAAGAAAAGTGTAATCCCTTCCATCATTAGCTAACAAATTACCATACAATTTGCCTATTTATTTAAAAATTACTTGATGTAAACGTATGCAGAAATTATGTAAAATTTTGTAACACTCAGCATACAAATATTTAACAGATTTATGTTTGTGTAGTTTTCGTTGTTTTACATTCACCGCATTTAATTACAATACATTAGAATTATCTAGCGTAATGATCTAAATTGCTAAAGGTAAACTGCGTTTTCTTGTTATACTCCAAACCGTATTTAACCTGTAAATGCGAAGCTGCTTTTCTTCCTTCTTGTTATCTAAATGTAATTTGTTAAAAATAGTTTTGTTGTGCATAGTAAGAGGTTTTGTTTAACAAGTGATTCCAATGTAAATTGTCTATAAACGTGAACGCAGTAAAATATAAATGTTGCTCAATAGCACTCCAAAACCTCCAAAACAATTTGAAAACTACGCCAAACGAGAAAACTTTCAAAACAGTTTTATATTTACTTCTTTTATCGATGTGTCGATATAAATATAACATTTAATATTTGAGAATATAATGCTCTTCAAAACTATGCATCTTGAATGAAGTTCAATTTTACATGATTGCAAACATAAAATTAAGATTAATGTACCATTAAGTTAGTGGCTTAGTGGTACGTGAATTTCCAAACATCATTAATTTTTAATGCAATGTTATAAAAATATGATATTGGTGTAACTGTTTTCGATTAACTTTAAATTTTTAGAAATCACCTTCACATGACAATATTCTTAATTGTTTGTCAATGTTTAACGAGTCTGACCACCCTGTAAGTTTACAAAATTTATTTTTAGTTTAGTTTCTCCTTTATAAACCTTTCAGTATTGCGAACAATTTAAACTTTCTTTTGCATAATTATATCTCCAACTGCATAAAATAGTATTCAAAAATGAAACTTAGTTAATACTATAATAGTACACATATTTATAAAAATAAATATTTAAATAAAAGAAAATATCAGTTTCATGTTTGAATATATTTTTTATGTTTTTCTCTCAACTACATTTTTAAACCTGGCTGCAACTGCGGTTAAAATTTCGTAAAATTGTTTTACATTATTTATAGTATTTTCCTGGCAAAAAATATTATTATCTTTGTAAGATGGGACTTTATAATTTGAATTTCGCGCCAACGTCCTCTCCAGAAAAACCGCCATCTATTGAGAACTAGCAAACTTCAAACCTAAAATCACACTTATCCTCGACGACACGGAAAATAACTTGGACCACCACGTTGTGAAATACCTACGATCGCCATCTAGTTAGCAAATTCTTTCTTCCGGTGTACAAAACATAATGTCCAAAACAACTGTAAGAAAAGAAATGATCGCTCCAAGGAGAGACGACCATTAACTTCCAACACAAATAAAACTACAAAATTTAGGCAATGTCAATTCTTTTATTAACTTTAAAATTCTTGTTTGAGGATAAAACCTGAAGCAATGATTCACCTAATTCGTGATCTAATAAATCTGTATATTTAATTACCCTGAATGTTGATTTGTTTTAAATCGACTTTATGTTACTTCGATAACTTTTAATTACTTATTTGAATTCAATCCTTTGGATTGTAATAATATTTTATTCATATACTTTGTACTTTTATTATTATTTAAGATTGTTTAACGGCTATGTGTTTTTGTTGAAAAACTAGCGGGTAAGGGAAAATAACTTCGGTTTAGTCTACCTTTAAATAACCACCCTTTAAATAAAATTACACCTGTTTAAATTGTAACTTATTTATACTCGTACTCAGTCGAAACAATATTTTATATTTGGCTTGCTGGTTTATATCAAATCAGGGAAGATCAAGGAATATATCGTTGTTTTATAGCTAAAATATTTCTATACCTCGCTCCAACGTTCTTCTAGAAAAAGTGAGAGGTACAGCTGTTCAAACACAAACTTAAATCACAACCTAATTTAAACAAGTTCAACCCTCCTGTATTTGAATAATTAAGTTACCTAATTTACCAATATTAAAAACCAGATCTAAGTTACCACAACTTAAATAAATACAAATCTTTGGGAACGGTTCAATGTAAACTTGCCTCGTTTATGCCTTACGGTCATGAGTAATTTATTTTCCATGCCGCCACGGGTTTGGTTCATTCATACAAGCCAATCAGGGGGGGAAGGTAAGTTGTACTCTAAACGAAACCAAAATTATATTAAATAAACCAATTATCTACCATGGTATAAAAGATTTGTGGACATTTTGTACATCTATGCTCCGTCCTGTGTCGACTTAACAACTGATTAAATTTATCCGACCAAGTCTTTATACTTGCAAATAATTGGTAATAACTTCGAAGAACCACCCTGAATATTATAATAATTTAATTTACTTAATAAAACTTTCTATTCATAAATCTAAGTTCATTTGAAATTATAACCCATCCTGTATATTATAATAATTGTTGCATTTACTTTGTATGTTTTAAAAACTTTTTGCAGTATTAAGTTTGACCCCGACGTTCATAAAATCCCTTACCGTTACGTTAACCTTGAACTAACAGCTGCAGGTTGAACAACAAAGGAAGCGCCCTTAGTCACCCTCAGGCATGAAACTATTTAACCTTGCAACAAATATTTTCTATAAATGAAACAAATGCCACCTACTAATAGTTAATAAATTATTGTTAACTGTAATTAGTTAATCGTTTTTAATGAACGTAATTCCCCTTTTAAATTATCTTTGCAATAAATTGTTATGATGCAATTATGTTTGTAACTAATAATTAATATAAAAACCAAACAACTCAAATTAACCTCAACTGCCCAAATTAGTAATAACCTTATTAAATAATTTATAAATTTATACCTGTTAAAACCAAAAGGCACCCAAAAGCAACTTAACACAGAATTTATCTGAATTCAAAATGAATAAACCGCAACTTCAAAGCTTCAGCCACAAGTCTTTACCACCGAATGCCTACCGTTCGCTCTGCGTCCTCCCACTATGTTACCGAAACTATCTTTTTAAAAAATAGGTGTCGCTAATAAATATACTATTTAAAATGCAAATATATAGGCACGTAAAATATTCTAAACCAAAAGGAGCGGTAAATTTAAATTTTAAATAAATGAAAAATGCAATATTACATCTTCGATGAAAAAATGTACCGTAATAATAAATTAACGTAATGGTTATGATATAAAAGATCAAGGTTGTGGTGAATCACAGTCAGCATCAAGGGAACCTACAGCCAGCTAGGTACCTATTTCTTCATTAAAACCTTCCTTTCGAAGGAAAAACACCTTTTTTAGACTCAGTAGGGATGAGGAAATCTCGTACTAGACACTGGCCTAATCTAAGCTGGTAGTGTGGGACTTCACCTACTAAACCCTCATCCCCCCACCACCGAACGGGGATTCGCCTCTAGGCATTACTTCTGATCGATGATGTAAATTGCTCTGGACCTCCGGTTCGTTCAGAGGTCCTGCATCGTTTGTTGTTGTGTCTTCTAAGTTTAGCTCTCCTCGTTTTGCCTTTCTTAACTGCCTTGGGCTTGTTGCATTGGTCATGATCTTTTTGACCAGTATTTGTATGGTTTTCCAGCCGTACTCGTCCTCGAGCATGATGGCAGTCAAATTGTCTGGTGAGGATTTCCCCGATTGAGAGGGAGGCGGTCACACGTTTTCTCTCCCATCTCCAGCAGTGAAAAATGGTGTGCTCCGCGTCGTCTTCACCTTCGCACAAGGGGGAGGGGGTGTCCCTGGATTTTTTGCACAGGCAGACGTTGAAGCAGCCGTGGTCGGTAAGTACCTGTGGAATATGGAAATCTATCTCACCGTGTGTTCTTGAGGTCCATTTTTGGAAGTTGGGTATGACTCTTCTTATCCAATCACCGCTGGGGGACGACTGCCATCTTGCCTGCTATCTCTCGTGTACTCCACGATCGGCGTCGCGCCCTTCATACCCGGCGGCTCTGTCTTGTGCCAGCAGGTCTCAGTGTGGTATAGATGCCAGGACTAACGCCGCATCGCCGGAGACCGTCCTGTACGCACAGCACAATGCGTCTCTGAACTTTTTGGAGTCAGGCCTTGTTCTTCTGGGTCCACCTCTTCTGATCATCCATCGCATCGTACCACACCGGGATCGCGTAGAGTATGATGGATTGAGTTAACATGCCGAGCGTTTTCCAATTGGTGGGCTTCGGGCCGCCTATCTTGGGCATTAGGCGGGCGATGGAGTTGGGCATCGCTAGGGCCTTGGTTTCAGTTTTCTGGATGTGCGTGGTAAAGCTTAAGTTTTTGTCAATGCCCACGCCCAGTACAGTGATGTTTCGATGGAGGAGGACTTTTACTCCGTCTAGATGCAGTCGGATGGACGGTAGGCGAACCCACCGTTCGCCTTCCTTCCATCCGAGCAGGCTCGCGGCTCGGATGGCTCCAGCGTGTTCACCTCCCCCCGGGACATATCCCCGAGTCTGAAGATTCCATCGTACATTATGTTCCACAGGGCTGGGCCCACTAAGGAACCCTGGGATACACCGCCTGTCGTAGGGATGTCCGCTTCGCCGGTTCCCAACCTCCAGGTAGCTGGAGATTAGGTTAAATAGCTCGGGCTTGATCCTCCTTTCTTGTAGGGCGTCCAGGATGTGCGTCCAACCGATGTTGTTGAAGGCGTTGCCAAGTGCCGCTGGTAGCCTCCCCGGACCGTAGTGACGATGTTTTTCAGCGCGTCGATCGTGGACCTTCCTCTTCGGAAATCGTATTGGTTATCGGAGTCTTCCATTATGAGCGATTTTTTAACTCGAATTTGACAACTCGCCTCTTATATCGTTTTTCGCCAATTTCTCAACTCAACAATATACAAACTTAAATCTTACTTCGCCTGTAGATAAAAGCGAGGTTTTTATCGAATTATTTTATAAAGATATTTTTTTAGGTTTTGCTAACAATTTTCCTTAGTTTAATTTTGTTAATCCCAATTTTGAGCACTGGATGTATAGGAAACGGCCATTTCATGTCTTGGCGACTTTTGGAATCTTCTTCGCCAAATTGGACCCTGTTCCGGTTCGAGCCTGATATCGAAAACTTAAGGGCGCTTTTGCGATACCGAACTAAAGAATTTCAGCAAAAAAAATCGTTTTTTGTAAGTACCTAATAACTGGACTAGTAACTTTTATTGGAAACACTGCGAAACCCATAAGGAATACAAAATAGTTTAATAATTAATACCAAATGAAAGGTACAGGGGAAGAAGGCGATTAGTCACATTTTGTAAAATGTTCAGGAGAGCTTTTTAAAGAATTTCAGCCTGTGCCATTTGCTTCATTAAGTTCTGAGCTCTTTGATATCTCACACTGTATATCATTATAGTTTTTTACATCACTATGTAAAATTAAAATGGTTAATGACCTCTAATTGCTGAGAAAATTACGAATTTTCAACTTGACCACGAACTTAAACATGCAAAAAGGGGGAATGTCAACCAAATTCATACACCATAGTAAATAATTTTTTACTAACTTTTATAATCAAACTGAATTTTTATTTATAAAAAATTCAAAATAAAAATACATGAAAATATTTTTTTTAAATTAATTTGATATTTTCTTAGATTTTTTTGTTTTTGTTGCTGGCAACTGCTCAAGTTTACATTACGCATTCTTGCATTGTACCGCGTGGACATAACTCCTTTTTGCTTTGTACGGATTATTTTCAAACCCTTATAATTCCTGACTGAACACATTTTTGCTTAAAACAAATATACCAAATCATAGTATTCACCTCTAGCTACAATATAGCGCAAAAATCTAATTTTGTCATTTAACTGACTTATCGCCTTCTTCCCCTGTGCCCTTCAAATAGTTTCATATAGAAAAGAAAATGTGTTGGGAATAAAATATCCTACAAGCATAAATATATTTGTTTTCAATACTTGAGGTATAAAAGAAATTTCAAGTCTCGCATAACAGCCGAAAAGAAGTATATAGGGGAGCATGGGTAATAGTGAGGCGCTTATTTTCAAAAGCGCTAAACTTTGGTGCTATTAGCTATAATAATTACAATTCTTTGTTTACCGCCATATTCTAGCATATCGGTTTTCAGTGGTCAATTTGGTAATGAGTATAAAACTCTGAAATGTACATATGGCATAGGACATTAATTTTTAAGATCTATAACATCTTTCTTATTATCTATTTACCAAAAAATGTAGAAACAATATTGTGCTTAGATGCTAAGTTCTACTTTTCAGCGAATATCTACTGAATAAGAACTAATGAAATGCGGGTACGGTCCCCTAACCCTGGTGACTCCAAATAAATTGAAAATTTCCTATTGCAAAGAGGGCGGTTTATATAGTTTACTGATATAATTTAAACTTGAGAAGGTATTATCAAAATTTTGAGTTAATCGATTTTGAAGTTTGCAGATTTACATGTAAAATTAACGAGATTCCCACGCGTCGCTCATTTTGTTGACGGTACGTGCAATATGAATGACCCTAACACTTAGAGTATTTCGCACCGGCAGATGCAGCTCGTCTCTCGTACATGTAACATCGATTATTTTTTGTTTTTACGCGATTTTTTGGGGGTGAAGCGTAATAGTTTACTGCCCCATACCGCAACTATACTTTTGAATGCTATTTCAAGGGTCTTTAAGCTCCCGGTTTCATTTATTCCGGTTTTTTTTATGGGAGGCGCCTTCTCGTATGTTTAGCATAGTAACCAGAGTCAAAACCGCCCTGGAGGGGTGCAGAGCGGTGTGAAATTTTTACAGTATACTCTATAAACCTTCCTCTTTGCTATAGGAAAATTTTAAATTTTTTTGGGGTGACCAGGGTTAGGGGACCGTCCCCTGAAATGCTCCTCTTTGAATATGAAAAAAATGGAATTCAAAATAGAACGTGTTAGTTTTGCCGATTTTAAATGTCTCACTGTTACCTATATCGCCAAATTTTGCAATAGTAAAAAATGTGTTCACTTACTGTACGCCCAATCTAATAATTATTCACCAAACCCATTTAACTTTAGAAAACTTTAACAGAAAACTTTAACAGTGTTGCTTGATTTATCCACAATCACTTCAACAAATTACTATTAGAAATTAACTTTGCCCTCGAAAACCAGTAGCACTTCATAACTCGTCGGCTTACTGCTAAAACAAGATAACTCCAAAATGATAGTTTTGAGTAAAACTGATTTTAAAGTTTGATTCACCATATTGGAGTTAGTTAAAAATGAACTTCTTAATACTCCTTTAATATTTGACTTACAGTTATCAGGTTTTGTCAAAATGTAGTTTGCTCTTATTTGAATGCAATCATATATATAACTCATTTTGTCCAAAAATGGAGTTATCTTGTTTTGGCAGTAAGCCGACGAACTGATAGAACTGTTAGCACAGATATGTACTGTCGTGTTCTGTTTATCATAGGGGGTGGTCTGTCGTAATTGGGTTACTTTCTGGTGGAATGCTCATGACGAAATATTCAATTTAGAGACCATCATGAAAATTAGAGATTTGCACCTGCATCTTCTTAATACTTCGGAATGAACTGCTTGCATCATATAATCTAAAAGAATAACAAGCGTAATTATTTTGTACACACAAGTATTTCAAAAATGTTATGAAAAGCAAAAGAGGGTTTAGTTGTTTTGTTTCATGAAAATTTTGGGATTGAATTAAAATAAATTTTTATTTGTAAAAGTGTAGGCATTCAAAATTAATAATAATAAGTGTGCGTTAAAGAATTAGTGCGCGGACAGATAAACAATTTGGTGGGATGAACAAGAATAATGAAGGAAAAGTCTCGTAGCGTCTGTGGAGACGTCAAGACGTAATTTTGTATTAATTTGGTAATTTTGGACTCTCTGTACGTCCGTGGAGAGGAATAGACGTGATATTTAAGAAAGTTGAGTTTTATAGTTTGTCTTGGAATTATTCGCTTATGAAGTTGAGAATAATTAATTATTGATTGATGCGTTATAAATTGTATGAATTGATAAGAAGATTGAGACAAGTTTCAATTGATATTTGGAAAATGTTTGGAAAATTTTGGTGACCACTGACAAATTTCATATGGTTATTTTTTTATGGTTATGTTACGAATTATTGGAAATTATAGAAGATTATCAAAATTTGGACTTACCTGAGCGTTTATCCTGAGAAAAGAAGAAATCAAATTCATCATTAATCCAGCTTGGAATCTTCATGGTATGGAAATTGGATCAAAACTGCAGAGTCATCTCCACTTCATTGTTTCGCTACGTGTTCTACGCATCGATGGTGCACGACGATAAACTTCGGTAAGCACAATTGTGTCGACACTTTTTAGTAACATTTATAATAATAATCAAGTTCGCGCGTGATTTAAAATTTGGGGGATTTATAAACTTTTTTATAATTGTTTTTGTAAATTTAATTTATTCCTAATTATTAAAAATCCATCTTTTGTTTTTAAAATGATTATATTTGTTAATAAATTACAATATTTGGTTTACGAGTAATTACGTTTGATTTCACTTAATTTTACAGCAGTGAAGAAAAGAATAATTAGGTGTAAGATACAATAAGTTTATTATCTTATTTATTTCTTCGAGGTTATTACATTAGGGTAGCTTACATGAGCATTCGACCGATTGATGGACCCAATTTTCGACCCAACAATATAAGAGTTTCATGCAGGCTAGTCGAGGCATAATTGAATTAAGTGCCAGTTCATTCTCCCGCTATATAAGTCAAAAAATTTTATCTAAACAGTAGCGATACATGGCAGTACATAAAATTGAATAGAACGGTACCCGCATTATGCTAAAGTGCCATTTGTGTGAGTTGATTAGAATACAAAATATTTAAAATGTCTCACTGTACCCATGCTCCCCTATGTTCTTTCTAAGTAACTCTGGTAGGAAATTTAATTTACTACAAAACCGTTTATATAACTTTTTTCAAATTCCTTACGATTTTAGTAGCATTTTTACAGAATATTTGTCGAGTTTTGTAAGTAAAGACGATTTAAATAAGTCCACGCATACAAAGTATCACCTTAATATTATTAAGCTCAAAAAAACTCTCGAAAACGTGCTCGAATGATCTTCCAATTTCTTATATCTTATAAAGGAAGGCCTGGGGTATTTTTTAAAATATTTTCTACACAAAACTAGATTGAATTCTAAAGGTTCTCACTAAACATCCTATAAAGAAAACAATTAATTTAAATATTTAAATGCGAAATTTTCTTCAAAATATAGGTGCATATTATTATAACATTAAAGTAAAGCCCAGACATCAAATTAATAAGCTCCTACAGAAATTTCACTTTGAAGTAATATATTTTATCTGCTACAGTGTCGAAAGGCCTACTGTGCTAACATATTTGCGTTGGGAAACGAATTATTGTACCGCATTAAGGTGCGAAAAGTAAAATTACTAATACTGCTTATTCATACTTTATAGCATCGACTACCCATACCTCCGAGTTAAAATTTTGCACGGACGTAGTTTCCGTATTGGACAAACAGAAGAATTTCTAAACACTTAAATAAATTATGCTGGTTTTGTTTTAAGGATTCCCAAATATTTTATTATCTCCTTTCCTCACAACTCCGCTATTTTTTGAAAAATATTTTTTAAATTTTTGTTCCATTTTGAATTTATTAGTAAGCCTGTACGTAAAACATATTTAGTTCGTCACGGAATTTTTGCCACTTTTTGGGCATCAAAACTAAATTAATTTAACCAAAATCGTATTTCTCCGAAAGTAAATATTTTCCTAAATGTTATTTTTACGGATGTAGATATTTCCAGTTTCGCATACCACTGCGAAGCTGAAATTAACGGATATAATTTTGGGGGTTGGCAGAATAAAGAAAGACAAATAATTTAAAAAAAGGGCTCCGGTCGTTGATGGGTGCATCGATTTTTAACCTTCATTCGCGCAGAAAGTTAAAATCTAATCCATTTCTTTATTAAAATTAATAATCCCATAATCTTTAGTTTTTCCAATAATAGTCGTATTTTATTAATTTTTGCAACATATTTTCATACGAATCTGAAATATTTATTAGAATTTTCGCTAAATCAATATGTTCTAGTCGTCCTTACGATGTATATTGGATCATATTCACTGCAAATGAACCAGCAGGATTCGTCACCGCAATTGTAAACTTAAATTGTTGAAAATAAACTTTGAAAAAATAAATTGAAAATCATTACAAAAGTGCGTTTTCATCAACATAAAACCAAAATAAAATTAAATTAAAAATGTTGTTGTCACGTTCACGTTAGGGGAGCTTAATTCGCAACCCATCGTACCCGCCCCCAACTCCTCCTCTCTGTAGTAAAATTTTGTTTAAGCGGCAAATTAATATAAAGCGTGAGAGATAAACTAAATTTTTAGCTTGATACTGAAACAACTTGTCGAGGTGCCAAGACCAAATAGATATCATCTAAAATGCAGCGATGTGATAAATTTTTGCTTATTACATCACCTTAAAATTAATTTTAAAGAAGATTAATCATGATAAATATAATATTATAGAAACGGTTATTATAAGGTATTATAAAAAAATAGTGTTATATTAAAATTTAAAATTTAACAAGTTAATTAAATAATAAAAATCAAATATATTTCAGGAGCTTTCAGCAATTTGTTTTTGCTACCTATCTGATATTAATCTTTTATTTTTGTTTTTTATTCATGCCAATCAGATTGCTGAAACTATCAAAATATATCCTACAATCAGATTGTATTTTTCTACTGACTATGCGATATTGGATCATTTTGGAAATCTGATTGTCAAACAGGTCACACATGGTTGCTAAACTAAACTTGTTTTTGCAAGTTTAATTCTTGTCTTGGCGACGATGTAATTGGATGGTGCAAAAATAAGCTATCCTAACTATCTTGGTTAAAAATAATTATTGCGAATAAAACAGGAAAACTAAAGCGATGACCAGAATTTATTTTTACAAAAAAATATAAACTGAAAATAAATAAAAGAGTCGCAATGCTGCTGTCTATAAAAGGCATTGTGCGAGTTGTTGCATGTAAGATGAACCGTAAATTTTTTGCTGTTACCCTACTATATTTTATGTTAATAATTTAAAATTTTACATACCGTTATAGAATAATAGGGGTTGTCAAATAAACGGTAAATATTGGGAGCCGCATAGATCAAAAGGTTTAGAAGCGCCTAGCATTTTTACTCTATTTTTTAATTCCATACTGTTAGTCAAATCGAAATTTGGACTAGAATCTTTTAATTAAATCTTTAACACTGCTATAAATAGTCATCTATTGAAAATAAACCAACAAAATCTTTGATGAATTGCTTAACAAAAGTCGGTTTATCTTTCATAATTAAACTTTAGTTTGTCTTCTTAGACAAATCCAATACTTTCAAAGTCGTATTTTCTTACAACTCAATAAAATTTCTGCCCTATTGCGTTTTATTCCAAAACTGTAAAACAATCCCGTTCCAGATTTTAGAACGTTCTATTTATTTGGTCCTTCAAACTAGAACAAACCAATAGCACTGAGTTAGCTAACAAACGTTTGTATTTATTTAAAAAAATTTAATGCGAGTTAATGAAAATGCTGTTTACTAACATTGAAAGTCCAAATTTCTAAAAGTTTTGTATAAAAAATTTACATTTTGCAAATTAAATATAATTTCAAAATTTAAAATATTCAGATGTTGAAATGAACTTATTTGAAAGGGTTTTAATTAAAGTTAAATATCCAACTTTATCTAAACAAGTCGCTAAATTATTTTGGACATCACTCACAGAAATTTCAAATTTATGACAAATATTCTTTTTAAAATATATGTTTATTTGTATCTTATTTTAGAGCATTTTA
Organism: Podabrus alpinus; assembly: GCA_932274525.1. NCBI lineage: Eukaryota > Metazoa > Arthropoda > Insecta > Coleoptera > Cantharidae > Podabrus > Podabrus alpinus. The sequence continues at coordinate 55,387,547 of OW026457.1, read as the reverse complement.
TAAAACTTTCTTTTATGTTGTTATTTGCAGAAACTAAAACCTCAAAACTTTTATCAATAAAACCTCGAAGTAAAAAAAAACAAATAGAATATCATCTACAGACTGCTTTTATGTTTGGTGGTCACGTCTGAACATCGTTTTGTTATTGAATTATTTATTTAAAACATAAATTCATGTTTCACATAATACCTGAAACTTTCCTCTTCCAGTGCTATATTAAATTATAACAAATGGAAGGCTCTGTCAGAGTAATATTAAATTATATAACATTTCACTAAAGAAGCGATTAAGACTTTTTCTTTGTGCATTTATTTTTATTTAAAAAAAAGATTTATTTATTAAACATAAATAATTCATATTTCATTTATAAAACACTGAAAATTTTCCCGTTCCATTGCCATCTAAAATTATAACCAATGGAAGGTACTGTCAAAGTAGTATTAAATTACATCAAATTGCACTAAAAAACCGATTAAGATTTTTCTTTGTACATTTATTTTTATTTAAAAAAAAAAATTACATCGAGAATTTTCCAACGAAAAGGAGACGTTATCTTTCACAATTTTTATGTAGATAAACGCTTAGGTTTTTCCTTTAGAATATAATGCGTGATTTACGATTTACTCATGCAGTACTCCTTTAGTTTGGCTGCATTGTCGAAAAATAAAAAAGGATAATGTTCCAATAAATTTAATAATCTAAGGAAGCACAATAAGTTAAACAATTGTATTGTCGGTTATTTTTTAGACATTGAAATTTTTACTGTTATATTTGAGCTTCACGTTCGATTTGTTTTATATTTTGATAGAATATTCTTGCTATAAATCTTTGGTTTTATTATTGTATTACAAAAATCTTTCTATTATTCAACAACTCTTGCTTCTGCCATAAAATTAGATTATATTGGAGGGTTCTTTTATTTTATGTTTGATTGTTTGCAGTTATTATGACGCCATACAAGCACATAAATCTTTTTCAAAGCAACAAAACTAATATTAAAAAAATAGAGAAATTTACATGCAACTATGAAACTGAGTTACCATCAACGTATAAGTGTTTGATTTCCGTTCCATTTCTTACTTCCGTTCTTATAGTGTACTGTAAAAAAACGTACTTGCTTACTCTCCGGGGTAAAATCAAACAAGGAAACTATACTAAAACTATACCCCTTTTATTAAACCATTTCCAAGTAAGATTTAATACCGGTTCGGCTGCTAAAAAGTCTACATCATTCTTCCATTCACTGAAATAAACAATTGTTTCTCATGTCCTAACTACTCATGAGTAAAGGTAATATCAGATTGGCAATTTTGCCTAAAAAGATGATCTATGGTATGCCATCGACAGGACTCAAGGAGTACTTTCATTTGGGTAACACGAAGGACTACTAATGCAATTTGTAGAAGTGAATATTTTCAGAAATAGATGAATAGTGACAATATTTCTAACTTTTATGGAGACATAATGATTATGAGTAGCATAATATGTGTACGTACTAGTTTTATTTGTTTACAAATAGGTTTTTTTTTTCCTGTTTTCTCTCAAGAGAGAGAGAGTATATTCATGCAATTCGATACAATCTTAACAATAAAAAAACTTAAAACTTAACAATAATTGATTAAACTAAAATGGTGGTGATGAATGTAGGTGAAATTAATGTTGATGAATTAAATATGATAATTAATAACTGGATAAATATTAAATTATAACTAGAAAGACAAACGAGCATTACAACGGCAGCGGGTAAAAGACAAAAATTAAAATTTAAGATAAATTTGAAGTTGTTTGAATTTTAATTTACATTTAAATTTGAACTGGGTTTGGTTAGTTTAACAAACCCAGTTAACCTTAGTTAGTTTAACAAACCTTAGTTAGTGACTAAGGGGGGGTGTTAAATTGTTTTAGAGTGTTGATAATTGATTTACAGAAAGTTATAAAAATTTGGGTGATGAATTTATTTGATATGATTTCAGAAATTGTAAAAGGTGAAATATTTAAAAAGGAACAATGTGAAGTGTAGGTATGGCGTTGTTGGACGTATTTCGGGCAGGAAGACAATAAATGATGCAGAGTCTGCCTACTTTTTGAATCGCAGGGGCACACGTCAACAGGACTGATCTTGAATCTGTATAGATACTCGCGCGCAAACGAGTGACCCGTCAATACCTGCGTCATTTCAAAGGAGGTATCAACGGCACTTCGGAACAAGCGAACATCATGTAGCGTAGGTAAATGCTGCCGGGTGGTCGAACCTTGGACGGCATTTCTGTACTCGGTATCCCAAGTACATGCCGCCTCAAGACGAATCACCCTTCTTGCATAGCTAAGAGGGAACTGGTTGTATGCCATGCGACTGTGTGAAACAGCCGCATCTTTGGCACATTGGTCTGCAACCTCGTTCCCTTCAATGCCACAATGAGCCTTTACCCATGCAAACCTGATGATCGTTTGGTCCTTCAGTTTGAGCAGTGAACGATGGATGGAGGTGACCAAAGGTACGGTGCTACTCCTATTAGCGATGGTAACAAGCGAAGAGAGGCTGTCGGAGAAAATACACACTGAGTGTAACCTCCTGGAGGAGATCCAAGTTAGGGCGGCGTCAATCGCATATAACTCGGCTTGAAACACGCTACAAGTACCGTTTAACCGGTACTTGTGGGTCTCTTGCCGAGCTTCACGGTATATGACGATTGCCGCGCCGATCTCCCCACCTTCCTGCTTGCTGCCATCGGTAAATATAGCAACATCGACCTGGTCGCATATTCGATCGACTTCCAGCGAGTCGTATGCTTTTACGAAACTGATCGTTTGTCTATAGCGGGGATGTAACATCTCCGCTGGCGACGTACGATTTTGCAAGACGACGTCGTCCGGAAGTCGATCGAAAGTACCATCCATTTTCACTTGCTCTACCCTTGCCACCTCCTTTATCCTTAGCTCGATTGGAGTAAATCCAGCTAAGGCCAACGCAGATATTGCTGAGACCGTATGAAATGCGCGCGTAGCCCTGACGGCGAATGCCCGCTGAAAAGATCGCAACCAACCCAGCACGTACTTGTATCTTAGCACTCCACTCCAAATAAAAGAACCGTAAGTAATGGTCGGTTCGATGACCGCGTGGTATATAGTCTCCACATTTCGTGGATTAATACCCCACGTGGGCCGTACGAACCGACATAAAGATTTAAAAATTTTGTTGGCTTTGACTATGATGTGTCGAACGTGTTCATTGAATTTCAAGTGTTGATCTAAAATAATACCTAGAATTTTAATGTGAGGCTCATAAGTCAAAACAGTGTTGCCGAAGGAAATTCTACAAAATTTGGTTTTTGGAGTGAAGGCTATTGCTTGAGTTTTCGGAGCGCTAAATGTTAATTTAACACCTGCGCCCCACTCACTGATCGCAAGTAGAGCTGCGTTGGCACGACTTTCCATCTGCATTACACTGGGCGAACTCACGATTGAAAGGACGTCATCCGCGAATGCTTGCAGATGACATCCCTCCGGTAAACCTACATCGAGAAGTTCATCCAGTATAATGTTCCAAAAAGTAGGTCCGCAAACAGAGCCTTGGATGCATCCTTTGGTCATGGTCTTGCGCGACTTCCCGTCAGCGTAGGCCAGCTCAACAGACCGATCGGCGATATAACTTTTAATCAAGTTATATATGTTCCGCGGGCATGAAATGTTTCGCATTCTGTTGAATAGCGCTGGCCACCAAGCGTTGTCGAACGCCGCTTTGATATCCAAGGATACACCAAGTACCAGACATTTACGACTTTTCTCACGGCGGATAATCGATATAGCATCATGCAGGGCGTTGATCGTAGAGGTCTGTTCCCTGAATCCATACTGTTTAGGACTCCATGCCTGACGCTGAACACCAAAATACGTTAAACGCTTGGTGAACAGCTTTTCCAGCAGCTTTCCGAAGACGGGCAATAGTCCTATGGGCCTAAAGGCCGATAGGTCCGTTGGATCGGACCTATTCGGCTTGGGCAAGATCTTCACATAGGCACTCTTCCACGGCTTCGGAAAGTGGCCGGTTGTGAGGCACGAGTTCATTAGTTTAGTAATGAATTCAGGGTAGGCCTCCGCGACCACGCCGCATATATCCGACGTGAGGTTGTCAATGCCCGGCGCCCTGTTTGGACTCATGGAATTTAATGCGTCCAATACCTCTCCCTCTGTGAACTCCTCTTCATCCGGTGTATCACACACGTAGGGCGAATTAAACATATGTCGCAGTTCTCTGTGTCTGAGTCTCGTATCGACGTCGTCGTCGGGGTAGAAATGACGAAGCAGTCTAGTGGCCGTTTCGTCGCTGGTATCAGTAAATCTGTTTTCGCACGTTAACGTAAACGGAGGGCGCCTAACGGGTGTGTCACTGACCACACACTTTCTTGGTGCTGCCCATTACAAAATATTCGAAAATTCGCGGTAGAAGTGGAGCGTATCAGATCACCATATTCTTGCCTTAGCTCCTTTTGGTCTTCTAAGAGCCATGAAATGTCAAGGCCCTGTCGAATACCGGTGTGAATAAGGTGATGTACTCTGATACACTTCTTTTTTAATACTTCCAACTCCTCGGACCACCACGGGTTATACGGTTTAGCGTTACCACGTATTTTCATCGAGGAGAAGCATGATTTGCGTATGTCCTCGGTAAGAGTCTCAACCGTGTGGTCTAAGTCGTTGGAAGTAGTATCCGCGAAATTGGTGTTTAGAATTTTGGATTTTTTAAAGTTTTGATCAAGGTTTGTTCTAAAAGTTTGCCAATTGGCGATTTTGTTTCTAAAAATATAAGTCGAGTTATTGATGACCGGATTTACGCGGTCATCAACTGAAATTTGGTATGTGAGGGCATTGTGGTCAGATGACTGGCAGACTGATTTATCTACACACCAAAGTGACAAGCAGGTGGTGATGCGCCTAGGTACCTTACAAATAGGTTTGTTTCGTAAGTGAAATTAAGTGTATATATGAGAGAAAAAAGTTCGATATGAATCTTTGACGTAAATCTGAAAGCCGGTGGAAAGAATAGGAGTCCGGTCATAAAGTTAAATTTATCTATCATGAAAAATTTGTAGAGAGGAAACCAAAGAAAGCATTGAGGTTACCAAACGAAAGCTTTCTAGGACTTGAACCGAACGAAGCTGAAATTACTAACAGCATTCTCAAGCTGAATGAGCGGCGGCAAAAACTCTGAAAACCAACTAAACAAAGAAGATCTCCAAAAATCGACTAGAGCAGGAAATTTGGGCGATTACATCAAACGGAGAAGTATCAAAGATCGCTAATGGGACAGCGAAGAACTCTGTGGGGTATTAAAGAAAAGTAAGAAAGTTAACAGTGAAAGCACCAACACAACAAGGTGTGAAATGGAGGAAATCAGAAAATTCATGGAGAACATGACTAACGATATAAAAAAAATTATTGCAGCCCCCGTAAAAACAAAGTGATGACCTCGCTGCAGCGGGAGGGGTGGTTCCAACTCGAAATAAAATGTGGGCGTCGCATCGATAAGTCTAAAAATAGTAAGAGCACTACCAAAGAAATTGAATAGAGGGAAGTACCAAAACGAAGCTTTTCTTTAGAAAACCCATGGTTTGGGAAAATTCTGGCATATACCAATCGTTATCTTAAAACATGAAACCTTGCTACTGAAAGAGTGACTTTACCACTGTACACTTTAGCGTTATTATTAATAGATTAAAACTCAAACTTGAAATTTAAAAGAAAGAATGATATATGTAGGGTAGGGTGGTCGACAGTGGATCACCAATTTTGCAAACCCATATATTTTGGAAAATAATACATGAAGTTTGTTGAAATTTTGGGTAGAGTAACATGGACTATAATCTTATCGAAATATTCTAATTTAAACTAAGTTTTATTACAAGCAAACTATGAAAAAAATATTTAATTTAAGTGCATAATGATTCAGTGTTGACCAGGGGTGGTCCACATTAGATCGGCCTACGGTTAACAGTGGATCAGCCACCACGATTATTGCACATATTTTAAAATGGAAAAACTAACAGATTTTCAAACTAAAAATATAGAAAAACAATATATTTTGGAAAAAATATTATAGAGAAACAGAAAAAATACATTTTCGAGATCAAAATATAGGAAAATAAAAAAATCAGCACATTTTCAATAGAGAAAGATCAACTGAGAACTTATAATAAGACCGTCGCCTAGAGGTACCGCTAATTATTGGATTCGGAAGGATATGAATCTTTCATCCTGTTCTTTGACGATGTTTTGGTTAACCATGTAGCACTGATCCACTGTAGACCAACCCACCATTTAATTTTCAAACCGTGGTTTTTACAAAACAAAATGAGTAAAACCTGTTATTCAAGTGTCCTCGCGTGCGTTAATTATTTCTTAAAACAATGAAAACATCCAGAACTCTATCATAGAAGATCTGATCAAATTACACAAAAAGTTCAACTTACCTGATAATAACAATAGGAGGCTTTAAACCACAAATGTAACTGGTGAACATGCGACCATCAACGGAACCGCTCAGTTGTGAAATGAGTCAATGAGGGATCACATTGGCTACCACGTACATCTCGCGGAAGCGCATGCATACAATGGTTTAACTAATAATTGAGTGATTCACTGTGTACCACCGATCCACTGTTGACCACCCTACCCTACATATATAATTAAAATCTCAAAAACTTTACAATATATGATGTGACCTTTTACAAATAGCTGATTCGACAACAATAATTTGCTTAACTAAAAAAAACTACAGGAGATAAAATGGAGGGGTAGTGTAAAAGTAGATGCTGGCGAATGCGTCTTCCTATATTCCGGAGAAATGAAACAAGGAGCAAACAGTGTAAGGCTATGGGAGTGACAGATTGGAAGAGGAAATGCGAGGATAGAACGTTGTGAAGAAGAATAGTGAATTAAACCACAACGCATACGAAAGTTTAGAGCAAGGAGAGAACAATTCACCTCGTAAATTGTAACGTAAAGACTTCTACAAAGTAAGAATGCATACCTAATTAAATTAAAAAACTTGGAGATAGAATATTTTTGGGGTAAAAGTTGGTCCTTCCATTTTTAATGATTTTAGAAATAACTCTTGGGTTGAAATATCTTGACCTACAAAACTTTGTGCCATAGTTTGTAAAATTGTTGTTGGAACATTGAATTTTTACGAATTAAAGACCATTTTAACCATAAAATGTTAAAGGGGATGAAGATGTCATGACATTCATGGAGTATATTTTCCTAAATAGTATTTAAAATTATTTCAATTTATGACATTAAAGTTTTAATTAATTGATAATGAAATATTCCAATTATTATGATTTCCTACTCAATCAAATATAATTTTAAAAATCTCTTTTTCGATTTTTGTAACTTATGAAGCTGGTATTAAAACTTGAACGACAATATGAAGGAATAAAACAAATTTTCTAACGTCGAGTTAGATGTTATAAGTGCTCTTTTATTTATTTAGATTAAATTCTTAAGGGTACTCGAGTGGTACAAAACTATATGAAAAAGATACATTTTGGCGTTGTAAAGATTGCAAATTAAAAATTTAATATGATATAAAACTTACAGTACAATAATGAACTAGTTGGTCAAGTCGTCTTGGCACTAATTGTGTTCAAAAACATTTTTATTACATTTGTAAACTTTCGATGTGTACTTATAGCATTCTTGAGCAAACAATTCTTTAATAAATTAGTTGGTTTTCATTTTGTCAAAAGTTTTAAATTCGTTAAAAATATTTCTCGTTCATCGATCAAGTTCAAAAGACTCCCCATCTGATGCTACAATTTCAACAATTATTTTGGCGTAAGATTTTCATCATTTTAAGTTTTTATTGCGGAGAATTTAGTTTTATTACTCTTTGACATTTTTTTTATTGCTCAAGACGCCTACTCTCATGTCAGTAGGATGCTGATTTAGCCATGGCTGATCGATTGGATATTCTTAGAGTTGAGGTTAGATTTCATTTTACTTCTCTCTACTTTAGGCTCTGATAATGACAATCAGTAATTGTACCAACCTTTGTATTACAGGTACTAAACTACTAATTTAAATTAAATTACAAAATAAAATAAATTTAGATTGACTTTCCGCGCGAATTAATTTAAGTAGCAAAGAATAATGCGCATTTCATTACTTATTAAAAAATAAAATATTATATTTTCATTAATTTAGAATGAAAAACAGATTATTTTTACACTGACATGATCTTATGAGAATTTTCATCTTTTTGTATGTCTTTCATATTTTCTTTCTTTGTAGGTCGAAATTTCGGCAATAATCAAAATATCACTGTCATTTTATAAACGTTGCATATTCAAATTGCAACACTAATTATTTTTAAAGCTTTTATTTTCTGCGTTTGATATATTAACATGTCGCCTAGTGGAAGTAACGTACCAAATTTCAGCCTTAGGATGGAACTTGGTAAAAACAGGACTCAAAGAAATTTGAATATATAAAGATCTATGCAATCAACGGTCATGTCCAGTTAACCAGAAGTTTTAGAAAATAATAAAATAAAAATATGAAAATCTCTTCTTATAGTTTATAATATATATTCATAGTTTTTTGATAATTTTTATTGTATTTGGGCAATTGCAATTTTTAAGTATTTTTATAACATCAGATATTTGTTAATTTATTTGGTTTTATTTAATTTACTTTGTAAGCATTTAATCACTAGAATATAAAATATTATTTTTAGTCTTTTATATACAGGGTGTTCATTACAAAAATAGCTAGTCGAAATAACTATTCTGTTGGGTACATATGAGAAAAAAGAGCACATTGGTTGAGCAATAGCAAAAAACATAGTTCAATAATTGGATGTAGTGGATTCATTTATGAATTACTTGTAACAATTTAAACATGAAAGAAAAATAATTTTATTCGGAAATAATTTGTTTTTAACGAAAATTACATTAGCAGTCATAAACATGAGCACACCACTATCATCTAAGATAATAAAACAATCCATTTCAAATTAATTGTTTTAGTTTTAACACTAGAAAATGGTCGTGTATCGCTGAAAATAAAAGTTGCTGGAAAATCGTTACAAGAAAAAGTAAAAATAATATTTATTTACGGGGCTTAAAATCATAGTGCTCGTAAAAGTGCTCGAATTCTTAATGAAAGCCACCCTGGAAAAATTTAGGCTAACCAGTATCGCACATAATTTCATGAATTTTCTTACAATTTAATAATTAAATAAAATTATTTTTTGATTCAACTTTCAAATTTTACCTCTAACCAATAAACTGATCCACTAAATCTATTTGCTAATATGACTGAATGAGGATTAATTCCTCCTTTAAAAGGATGTGTCGTAAGGTAAGATTACTGGTTAAATTCAAGTTTCACTGTTCTGTATTTTTTTTTAATTTGTGCCATACCATTCAGCAGTCCTCAAAGAACTTATTCAAATTTAATAAATTACAGGGGTTTGAGGGTCAATTATTATAAAGAAATAACGCTGTAATTCTTATTTGTAATATACTTGGATCAATCAAATATTTTAATTTACTTTATTACTGACCATTTCGTGTTTTTCACACATCTTCAGAGTAATATATCAGTTACAAAAATATATTTAAAATCATAAGAAATTTTTATAGTATACCACATTTAAATTCAAAGGTGTTTTACCCAATCTCCTGATCTCAATTCGATCGAAAACGTTTGGACAGTGTAACGATTGAAACTCGGTGGCAAAGGTATTGAGCGGCAGTGAATCGAAGCCGACCCGTTGCTACGAAATAGTTTCGGTCACACCTGCCTCTTGTCATGCTCGTAGATGTACGGTACGGAGCAGCTAGCTCTTGGGAATTACCCCGCATCGGAGATGCTGGGTTACCTTTCGGTAATCGTGAGTTCTTAAACGGAACCTTGCTTTGCTCAATAATTATTTCTTTTGGGCGCCAGCCTCGAGTAGAAGCTTTCGCAAAACTAGTTGCCTTTATCGAGACAAAATGGAACTTAAAATAAAATAAAATTGACGGTTCAGAATACACACTTTTAATGAAAATTAACACAGAATTAATCGTAAATAAATGGACAGATCCTTGGATACACATAATAAATGATTTATAATAATTGATGGATAAAAATTTATGTACAAAATAAACTGGCGAATCAGTTGAGGTCGCAATGGTGTTGATGCGAGTTGTTTGAGGTGAAACTTCACCCGTATCTGGTGTGACTATATGAATATCATTACTTTAAAACTTCAGCGTTTCTAAAAGACGCTTTATTACTGCTCAAAAACAAAAAAACTTATTACAAACCCTACAGAAGGTAGGCAAAAAATGGAATGAGCAAGTGACAAATGGTTAGCTATTACGTTTTTATAGATTGGTTATTACAATTTACACAGTAAGTGATTTCTGGATCTACTTACGGTTTTTTACTTTCGTGATGTTTACGTTATTAAAATTTGATTGGAATTCGATGGCATGCCTTCTTTCCTCATAAATATCAACAGGACTTCTGTTGTGTGAATGTTTAATCTAAAAGTAGTCGAGAAAAACACATATGCATAAAATTGTTAAAAACCATGGAAAAGTAGCTATTATTTTCTGAATTAAATGAAAAAAATAATTGAATTCGATACTCGTATCACCAGATTTGTCTCAAAATTCCTCAGCTGTGTTTGAGATGGTATTAAAAATGTTGCACACAATTTGATAAAATGATTGGACCAGATGTCCACCAAATCGGACGTTCTAGAAATTAAAGATGGCTAAATTTTCTCGTTTAAAGGCAAATCCTGCAGATTGGTATTCGGGTGATCGCGCCTTTTCTTAATTGGGGTTGTTGATAACCCTCCGGGTTGTCCACGGTTATTGGGGTTGAAAGCGTTGAAAAAAAAGGTAACTTCAATACTGTGATAGCGTTATTTTGCTTCGAATCGGATTTCGAAATTTTAACGATCATCTTTTCCCAAAATGGCTTGTCCACGGTTATTGGAGTTGTAAGCATTGAAAAAAAGTAACTTCAATGCCGTGAAAAGCGTTGATTTGCTTCAAATCGAATTTCAAAATTATAACGATTATAATTTCTCAAAATGGCGTGGCGTCATTAAAAATTGCAAAGTTCAAAAATTGATTTTTGATCTTGCAGATCGTTCGATGTTTTTAAAAAATACCATCACAACCCGTACGATAAATATCATCGCCACTTAAAACTATTTTAAACAAAATTACTCCGGAAAAACTAATGAAAACTGAAAATTTTGACGGAGCATAATCATTTCACGTCTTACTGTCATGGCTCTGCTTGCGAACCTCTCTGCTTAAAAGTCCACCTGGACGTAAACGAAACGTCGGCACGCTCGGACTGGACGTAATCCAAAATCGATTTCTTAAAAATTGGTGGTATCTGGGTTGCCTAACCGCGGGCGTTAAAAATGTGAAATATTGATTTAAAATCAATTGAAATAAAAAAGATGTTATTAAATTACGCTACGTCAAAAACTAAAATATGATACAAAAAAGAAATAAACCTTGTTGGCAAATAAATTTGTCAACGCAAAACTGCATGTAACAATTGATTGTTACAACAGAAGATGCTAAAAAGCAGTTTTGGATTCAAACCCAAAAACAATAAAGAACTTGGGAAAGTAGTTGAAAGTTCATGTCGAACATGATTCCATCCAACGTTTTTATGCATCAGTTGTAAAGAATAATGGACATGTTATATAATATAAAATAGCCGTTCAAGATTGAATGCTATTCAGTTTTGTTGCAGTTCGTGACCTGCTATTATTTTGATTCCTCATCATTTCACCACTTTTGTCAAATTTTGTTAATTCTCGGTACAATAATATGAATCGTTTTTTAATTTGTTAAGCTTTCCAAGATATAGCACCCCTTCTTCTAAACAAATTATATTTGCATCATTGGTGGAAATTTTCTTTATGTATTTCCAGTTTAATCTTTTTATAAAAATTACGAATATTACAAAGTTCTTTTCAGTTTTACGTGTTTATTAAGAAAATTTTAGAAGTGTTGGAATTTTCTCTCATGTCCGAATTCTTAGTAGATCTAAAACTAGGAGATCTATTTGAGCGCACAAATGGATTTTCATTTTTATAATATTGTATTGAGATTGAACAAAATATTTAAATTATTAAAAAAAAACATTAATATAATTATCGACAATATCTAAACTTGTTTCCATTTCTCAAAATAGTACGGGAAAGACGGAAACTAATATAAGAGGCTAATTCATAGTTGCTATTGGACACGCTGTGCAAATATAAGGTTATGTTCATAACACTGAGCATTTTAGAACCATGAGATTTGGAAAGAAGCTAATATTAATTTTTTTTGGAAAGTATGCATAAAAAATGAAGGTACTTTTAAAATTACAATGTTCTTTTTTGAATATTATTTCAATTTACTTGGTGTTAAATCACAACTAAATTTCAAATCGCATTGCAATGATATCACAGCGATATTACTTGTGATATCAGACTTGTACTACAAATAATCATGAATCCGATATAATAGTCGATTGCGAACTCGCTTCAATTTTCACTTCCGTGGGCACTTTGAGGTAAAAGCAACAATATATCCATAAATGTTCTTCATGCTTCACAGATTCTAAATCTACAAGTCGTCAAAAAATCGCCCAGTGGAAAAGAGCACAATATCAACATTTTCGATGCCTAAAATATCGGTGTGAATTTTTCTATGGATTTACTTGAAAATATTTAATATTTTACGAATATACAGGCGCTTATGGAGTAAAATTTGTTTAAATGCGATTTACTAAAATGTATGTACGAACATCGAGAAAATTTTACTTATTTTCATACTTTTTGCCGTTTACACTAAGCTACCGTGGAAATTGTGCATTTCTGGAAAAAATTCGTTAAGAATAATTTATAAATTGTTTTCTTTTGCTCATGACTGCAATTTTTCAAGACAAAAGTTTTCAAGCTTGAGTTTTCATTCATTTTGAGTTCTTTGAGAGCAAAAAGTACTGACCGAGTTTTAATTTTAAAAGCAAATAAATGGAATCTAAGCTGTGAAAAATTTTTGGAAAAAATATATATCATTTGATTAATATCAATTTTCATACTTTTAACTCTTTAAAATTATTTAAAAATCTGTACAGGAAAACTATTTTTAGCATTCATAAAAATATCTGTATAACTTCATGTGCTACAACTTTTTTGTTAATTTATAAAATTGCGTTAAATTTATGTAGAATACAAAAAGGCATACTCGCAAGTTTTTTTTGCAATTTAGTATTACTTACAAGATGTTGAAAATGTCCGCAGTAGTTTGAAATAATGGCAAATCTTTCAATTTCCTACATATTTTAGGTTAGTTTGCAAATATCCTGAAAACTTTGCAATTTAAGGGTACACATTTTTGTTTAGTGGTCAACCCCTTGATTCTGGTATTTCAAGTCTGTTTGAATTTCATAGAGTAACTGAAAATTTGAACACGTGCAAAATACGCTAAAAGCAACAGCTTATTATTATTGGTATAAAGATTCAGTCACTTCAATCGCTAGTTGTATATATTATTTTATGCAACGGAGATAGTGAAACAACAGCAATCCCCAAAAAAATTGAAATCAAAAATAATTACAAGGTCGATAAACTGAACCCACGAAACTGATCCAAACTTCAGGTAACCAAACACGATAAAATACCGAAAATGAAATTTGTGAATAGCTTTTAGAAATTAAAAGAGTAATATTAAAATCGAGATTGAAATGTATTTTAATTTATCGCATTACTCATACTAAGTAATGTCAGAAATCTCCAAAAAAGATCAATTAATTTAGAAAGAGTCAATTTGTAAATTTGTTTACATGTAAAAATATAACCTATCGATTTATCAATTTAAAACATAAATATCTTTGTGGAAAATATATTCTGTGTAAAATGAGTTATACCAAAAATCCGATCATGCATTCATCCATAAGGTTATCATAAATTTGTGTACCGAAATTGTGTAATAACGTAAGGTTCAAAATTGCTAGAAATTCAAGATTTGTCCAGAGATAGAACATCAACGATCAATAGATATTCTGAAATATCATGTTAATTCGACTACTGTGAACAAAACAAAGAAATAATTAGTGCAAACATCATAATATGATAAAATAAGGAAGCTCACCAGCATATAAAAATATTTTAGGGTGAACAAATTTTTTTCAAAAACGTTCGAAATTTGACTAGCAATTCAAAAATTCAACAAAAATGGACATTTGCGCATCGAAGTTTAGTTGGAGTTTTACTTTCAAGCCGAGCAGTCGATATTCAACGTGATCCAGATATTTAATTAATGTTATCAACAAAAGATAAATCCAAGATGGCGACGTTAGTTGAAATTCTGTAAAGTGAAGATAGTAAAAACGGCAACTCAATTTATACGATATCTAATTATCAAGCAGTTTATTTGTTCACTTACCTGCAAAACGTCGTTAAAGAAGATAATATTTGGTGAAAATTATTTAAAATACAGTGAAAACAAGTGCTTCCTTTTAAAATCATGTGTACTGCGCATCGTATCAGCATCAACTATCAACATTTCAACAGCTGACTGAAGGACGTTCAACATAAGGTCTGCGTCACACCGCAAAGTGCATAATTAGGAATAGCTGATAAGCAAGGTATCGTACATTATCATTTAAATTTAAAGTGGTCTTCAACATTTTATATACAGGGCGTAAAATGATCGTTTAAGGACGATTAGGACACTACCCTATTTGCAAATTCTATAATAAAACATTTTTTTATATTTTTAATTTCATCGCAACGATTATAAACATTTCAATTTAAAATTTAACTCGTTAATTAGTACAACGAAAAGACTTAATGGTAATGCATCATTAAGCACATAGAAGAAGGAAGAAAGAAGAATCTTCGACGTATTTTGATTATTTCATTTGTAAACCTATTTGGTGCAGATTTCGATCTGATTTCTTTGTTAACATTTATCTGTGTTTATTTGGCGCAAAGCGATTATTTTTGATTCAATAGAAACTCATTCTAATCTAATTACATCTTTTATTTTTATCAAAACAGCAAGTTATCACTCTAAATTTGACGATTAATTATTACAAGGAGCTTAATATTTATCTGCCTAACAGAAATACATAATAAAAATTTAGTGTCATTCCAAAATCATATCTACTGTTTTCTAGAATCATTTACAACCACCCTTAATTTACAAATAACCTGCAATACCTTGAGAGAGTTTCGGTCTGACTAGTGAGAAGGGGCAAGGGTGTTGACTTTTCTTATAATTTGTGCACGTAATTTACTTTATTATAATCATTTTTGAATTTTTTTCATCCATTTGGATGTGGCGCCCAACAAACTGAGACGTGTATAAATTATAAAGAATAGGACATAGCAATAGGTGTTGAAATGAATAGTTACAATAATTACAAGCGGATGTGGCAATTCACAACATTGTATCCTTAAATATAAATTATGTAGTTTAATAACTTCTTAATACTTCAAATTAAATAACGTTTTAACTTTCTAAATAAATTTTATGCAAGCAAGACATTACAAAAGAGCAATTTCCTAACGCGATTTAAAATAGACAACTAAGCGACTCTTGCAGGTCTGTCGATTCATATTTTAAGCGAGATTTTTATAAAACCATGGGATTAAATTAAAAATTTTACTCTACGAAAGAATGAAGAAGGTCATGAATCTCAGAAATGTTTCACGCTCTTCGTTGCATAAAATATATTAAAACTTGATAGATATGTACTACATTCTGATTTTGGAAATAGTTATATAGGTATTATACCGTGTGCCTCACTAAAAATCGGTACACCAGGAACATCTCAAAACGCGTTCGAAATGTAGATTTAAGAGTTAAACTAAAGTTCAAGTTTAAAAGATATTAGAGTTGTAGTATTTAAAATTTTGAGTGGGGCTGAAACTTTTTTTAACATTAGTTTGTTGTTGGTAGGTCCACTGTAGTCATTAATTTAGTGCTTAAGAACGAGTATGTAAAAGAGAAGTAGGCGTTTGTTCGACGATGTAACAAGATGGGCTGATTAGAGAAAGAGGGTGTGAGATACACGAAATTTGTTTTATATAGAAAAGTACTTAACTCATTTATATTTCGACATTTCTGCAAGAGACAAGTAAACGTTTTCAAAGCGTAGAAATATTCAGCAAAAATTTAAATTATTCAATTTTTAATTTGGAACGCAGTTTTATTAAGTGGTTAAGCTGATTACTGGAACCTTTTAAACCTCAAATTGTTTGCAATCAACGTACGGTTGTATAAACATTCGCGATTTAATGCTTAATTAATGCTGCGTATTGAAATTGTGCATTTGTTATGTGCCCAATCTTTCGCAGATATATTTTTGTTATTATTTACAACTCAATTACTGTTCAAACATTGTGCTTACTAATGTTTCCCCTAATTTCATTTTCACAGTTAAATTTATTTACCGAATTTATAAAAAAAATATACTACTCGGTACTCGTATATCATACAGAATCGGTCATTCATCAAGTGCATTAAAATTTAGGTACTCCAAAGCGGTACTATTCGTATGAATATACCATAGCAAATAAATTTCAATTTTTTAATTATTTATTATTATCTCCCTATTTATTTTTATTTATACTTCACTATTATATTTTCTTGCAACTGCGCTATTCGCTTACGTTTGAAAATTTAGCTCAAAACAACATCAGCGGAATTAAAGCGAGCAACATCCATAATTAAATAATCAAATATACAAAAAGATGTAACTTAGCTTAACATAATAAAGGGCGAAAATTCGGATTTGAGTAGATTTGGCTTGAACTGTGTATAAATTTATGTAAATTACAACTTGGAAAATTTCAAGCATACGTGGATTAACTTAATGTAACTGCTTAAAATTTAATTAAGTAATATTATTATTACGGTTTTGAATTATTTAACAAAGTTATTTAACACGCATCAAGTTTTTTTGTTTTTCTTTGAATAACAATTTTTTTTATGTTAGTAATTGTAGAACAAAGTAAAATATCCCGCCTTCGTTTGTGTTTAATAATGATAGCAATTTCTTTTGCAGACAAGCCCGTACTACGTCACCCTCATCTGTGGAACAAAATAGATGAAGCTTGGGGATTCATCGGTGGAGACGTTAATCTGACTTGTGAAGTAGAAGCGAATCCACCACCAAAATTTGAGTGGTACAGGAAAACTCATCCAATTACCCTCAAAGATCGTTCAATTCAAGAACCACATAAATCCATTTTACAGGCAATTTATTATAATTATTATTTACACAAATTGTTAAATTGTTTAATTTATTATTACAGTTACATATTAATAATTCGTTAGTGTTTGGAGAATATAAATGTAAGGCGTGGAATAAACTTGGAAAATTGGAGAAATTTATTACGCTTCGTCAAGGAGTGCAACCGGAGCCACCGGATCTTATTCAGTTGCGAGGAACGCGTACTCGCTCTTTAGATCTGGGAATTAATGGCCCCGATATGTCGAATAAAACTATATCTCTTGGTATGGAGCCAATTGGGTATCGAGTTCAATACAAAACAAACCAAGACGATATTGGTTGGGATAAAGCGGGTACAGTTGATTTTCTAAACAGAAAAGGTAAATATTTACTTTGACTTCAATTATTGCTCAAGACATTTTTATATTATCTAACGGTATTTTCTTATTTAAATTATAAAAATCTATGTTTAATGTCGCTATAATAGTAAATAGAGACTTCTAAAATTGAAATTTCCTCTTTATTTGGAAACTGTAATATTCCATTAAAAAAGATATTTTTTAAGCACGCACGCTATATTTTTCTAATTAATCTTGTATGCAGTTAACATCAAGAAAGTTTTTGCTCGTCTATATCAACTTCTAATGAAAGTTCTACTTTAATGTTTTTTGGGATTTTGAACAGTTCGTCGGTTTCGTGTTAATCCTTATTAGCGCCTGGTGGGGCAAGTTAAAATGAGGAAAACCTTATACTTTTCCGTAGAGCGTAAAAATAATATAATATTACAGAATTTCGTCTGATATTTTAATATTTCATTTTATATTGTTTGCCATGTCATAGTTAATCGAAAATCAGTCGGTTAAAATTTTTTTCGTTAATATGATGGAAGTATTTCAAGTAAAAGAACATTCAATTTTACGATATTTGACATTTAAATGTCGCTCTTTATGCGAAATCGATATTTTAGAATTTTTTGGTACACACATTTATTGCCTTATAGGTGTTTTATGAAAATAGAATATTGTTGGATTACGTAAATTCAACCTGATGGAATGAAATTGCCATGTCACAAAGAAAATTGTTCAATTTTTAACAATATTGAACTTTACCGTATAAGCAGGATTCACAAAAAAGCCTGACCGGCTAAGTTACATTTTGGAATAATTGGTGAATTATAAATAATTAAGTTTCAAAAAGCTTTCTAAACTGTGTTATTGGTTTTATTTGGTAATTGATAGAATATTATGGTGAACGAATACATATATTCCGATAGTATCCGGAGTATTCGACATGTTTAATTTGTGATTTAAACCGAAATTCACTTCCACTCAATCTTTCTCCAAATGCCAACAGCTTGTCAAAAGAAATATATTGATTGATTTATTTTGTTACGCGAATGTTTACTTATATTTTTTATGAATTTTGATTTATTGCTTCTATGTTTTTATTGTTTGTTGTGCACCTGCATTTTCAGAATTAATTTACTAATCAAATTTAATTTAACTCTTAATTATAACTTATACGAGGCCCTAACAAAAATTATACAGAATCGAAAAGATGTTTTACTTTTTATTAATGTCACTAGACTTTGGCATAAGCAAACTGGAGAACTACCTTCTTCTTCTTCGTCATATGCCTCTTGTCTGAAGCGTCGTGACCCTCTCGAGACGATCTGGTTTGAATAGTTTTCTTTATGGTATTTAGTGCCCACCATAGAATTATTTTGATTTAGTCAATCCATTTCTTTGGTGAGTCACATTGTGATCTTCTAACCTCAAATATTCCTTGCACAACCAACCGCTCCGTTTTATCTGGCACTCTACATTGTATGTGCGCAAATAATCACTAAACTATTTTCTGAATGCGGCTGGATAGTCTTCGCAAACATCTTGAGTGTTGCTTGAAGATGGTCTTAGCCACAGTCAAATTATTTCTAATACAGAAGTCTATCATCCTTTCCCTCTTTCGTTGCTTTCACCTAAACCATACTGCCTGATTGCATTCTTGATCATTATCCTCCATTTTTCCCACTTTTGCATTGAAGTTCCTCACGATAATTAGTATTTCCCTGTTTGGAATTTTTGCTCATAGCTTTCTTCACGTTTTAAAATGCATTGATGGATTCTTCATTTGCGTCACCTGTGGAAGCACAAGCTTGTAATATGGTTAAAATTATTGGTTGGTTTGGTGTTTAATTTGATCGAAATTATCCTGTCATTTACTAGATAATATCCCAGTATGTATTCTGATAGACGTTTGAGCATTATTATTGTTACTCTATTTATGCTTTTCTTCTCGTCTCCCAAAGAATACATTACTTTTCCGTTTCTAGAATTGATGTGTCTACAGCCTTCCAGTAGGTTTCGCAAATTCCAGCGATTTGGATGTTGTTCTGATTTATTTTTTCTTCCATAAACTGAAGCTTTCACGTTGCAGGTTCCTATCTTTAAAGTTTTCTGAAAGCAACTACCCCAACATTTTTTGGAATCCGTAAAACAGTTTTGGGTCAACGTTATTGTTCCTAAGATAAGAATATTAGGTATATCATGAAGTAATCATAATCT
Source organism: Podabrus alpinus (assembly GCA_932274525.1). NCBI lineage: Eukaryota > Metazoa > Arthropoda > Insecta > Coleoptera > Cantharidae > Podabrus > Podabrus alpinus. Next base: position 55,367,724 of record OW026457.1, on the reverse strand, counting down.
CCAAAATATGCAACCACAATAATGTGGTTATTAAAGTCAGATACATATGTGCATATTGAAAAGAATATTACACCCGACCGGTGAGTCATGCAAAACTTACGATTTGGTTCTCGTCTGAAAAACTTTGGAAAATCTTGCCTAAACATAACATCCATAGCCATATATATAATTGTTTGTTAGTGCTATCCAAACGAGGCTAACTGCTATTTGTGCAGAAAGATTTAGGCTAGAAGATTGTTGATTAGAAATTGTTCATCTAAATGCAATTCTAAAGTTTGAAGTGAGCCTTTCTTTTGGCGTCGTTAAATCCCAAACTCCAAAATTTTGATAGATAATAACACCATTAAAGAACTGTTATAGACAGAAACTTAGCTACCGAATTTCGCTAGCACCTTCTTTGCTCTGTCAGTAACTTAAATGCTAGACAAGAAGTACAATACAATGTAAAGTCTTACATTCCTGAAGGAATATGACTGTCCATTTTGGACTTAACAAATCCGTTTGTTGAGGTGGATTAATCCTGATTATCTTATCATTTCATAAATACATATTTACAACTTTAAGTATATCAGTTCTTGCATCCGTCGTCATTGCCTTCTATAATCTCCTGTTCTTCATCCTCTCTCTCCAGTTCACGACCTCCATACTTCGCAGGTCTTCTTCAGGTCTTGCTATTATGATAGCAAATCATTAACACAATGAGACCAACGGCTTTGCGTGGCCTCCGAAGCACGGAAGACGGTCAAGAAATTTTTAGACTGTACCTGGATTAGAACCGGCCCGCCTTGCGTTAGCAGTTGATCTCGCTAACGTTTAGACCATGACCGTCCGTGATCTAAAAAATACCAGATGTTAAATAATGACATTAATGTCACTCCAATATGCAGGTCATCAACTGTAATATTAAATAATCAAGAACAAGAAGTTTCAGGAACGACCATCGTGTGGCGCTCTCAGTTACCCGATTTGAGTTCTTATTATTTTGTTAGGATATCAAAACTGTTATTGACATTTCCACTCAATTTCAGCATAGTATTCAACGGTGCGAAGATGTTGGAAATGTTAGAGAAGTGTTTCGGCAACGATACTCGATCGAAAACAAACGTTTATGTGTGGCACGAACGCTTCAGCAGTAGTTGTGAGTTCGTCGAGGATAACGAACGTAGTGACAGGCCGTCGACATTGAAAACATCGATAAAAGCGGAGAAATGATGGCCGAAAACCGCAAATTGACCATTAGAGAGCTGGAAGGGGACTTGAACATCGCTTATGAAGATATTTTAGTTAATGATTTGGGCTTCTGACGTGTCGCTGCAAAGCGGGTGCCGAAAGACTTCATGGCTTCATGAAAGATTTCATGGCTGAATCCGACTCAATATTCATCAAACGCATCATTACAGGAGACGAGATGTGGGTTTTCAGTCGAGAAAGAAGGAAATACTCACGGTTTTCATGGATTACAACGGTATTGTGTTCCATGAATTCTTGCCAAAAGGTTAAGCAGTTAACAAGGGGCATTATTTGGGCATTATGAGACGTTTGCGTAAAGAAATTCGCCAAAAAAAACGGATTTGTGGGTAAACAACTCGTGGATTTTACACTACGATAACTCACAGTCGCATAATTCCATCGTTATCCGCAACTTTTTGATCAACATCGGAACGAATATTATCCAACAGCCACCGAATTCGGCTAATTTGGCTCTTTGCGACTTCTTCCTGGGAAACTGTAACGAATTTTTATTCGTCACAATTAATTAATTAATTTATTTTCGAATACTAATTAAGTTTTGGTTGGTACCACCCACGCCATCTAGGATTAATCGAACCGGGGAATTATTGGTACGAGGCACGAGGTCAGTTTGCAGTTGGCTTTTGAATGGGGAGGTTGGCTTTTGCATGTAGTGTAATGTGGACGTGATTTTGAAGTTGGGTTCGAATTCTGCGAAATATGGTTGCGATTTTTGGGGAGAGTTCTGGTTGCTTCCTTTTTGGAACAATCCAGCAATGGGAATTGATTTGGAACAGTGTTTTTCCAAAACCATACGGGGATATAAATTCGTTGATGGTGGATTTTTCCTGTATCGTAACTGTTTCATTTTGTTGGACCAATCGTCCATACTTCTTTTGAAGGATTCTATTCGTCCAAATTGGTAAGTCATCTAAGTATATTGTTAATTACTCCACAGATGCATACGTTAATTAACTCAGCCATTTATACTCCGACAACACCTGGGGCTTATTACCTAAATAACGAGCGCTAAATGGGGTAGTAATTGAAGGGCCTAGTGGAAAAAGTAGTTAAGTCACTATTTTTTCAATTTGTTGATTTTTATACTAATTTGTAGAGAATAAATGCCGCAATGTGAAAATGTGCTCAACTACAAATTGAAAAAGAAGTGACTTAACTACTTTTTCCACTAGGCCTTTCAATTCTAAGCTAGGTGGCACTCACAATATCACCTATTTCGCTTTGGTGACAGGTTGACCCGTCATCTTGTGCCTTTATTGTATATTTTACCACTATTGGTGTTTTTGTTTTGCCAGCGGAGGTGCTCGTTATTCCTTTACAGATAGGGTATTTATATCGAGAGAATCCACGACTCTAGCTTGTCGCTATAACGAGCTAGTTAATCCGAACATCAGGGCTGCTCGTGCATATAAATACAGTAGGAATTAATATTCTGAGTGGGCGTAGTTTGGCCAGGTCTGTATTTTCATCAGAGACGGGGTGGTTAAATTACAAAAATCGAAGTTGGCTCTGATGGCCATATTGAAAACCGAAAATATTAAAAATGTTTCGAGGAGTGGATCAAGTGCTGGCGCAAATGCAGGTGCAATAGATGGAGAGTACTTTGAAGGGGACAATATCGATTTTGATGAATAAACTTGCATTTTTAAATTCCCGAATAAATTCCTGAAACGTTTTGATGAAGTTGGTAGGCTGTGAAAGTTCCATTGAAATCCTAAGCATTTTTGATGGTTAAAGGGCTTAAGATTAAATATCAACACTGGAATTCATGTTGTTAAAAATTGATCTGTGCCTGCAACGTTAAACCACGAAAATTCGACAAATTGGTTAGAATTTAGTTAGAGTGAAACTCTCGATCAGCTTAATAAGCCAAACGAGCCTTATACTCGTACAATATTAACTGATGTCTAAATTTAGGTGGTTTTGATGTCAGAAATAAATTAAAACATGATGCTAAAAATTTATTGTTTAGAAAAATAAAAACAAGAATGAAAATTATGTACCTGTGAATTTTCCAACAGGTGTACTAATTAATTTACAGCTACATAATATATAAAAACGTTAAACCAAAAAGCATTTCCGGATAACCTCGAGTGCACTGGCACGCCTGCCGTCGAGTCAAATTGTAACTACCACCAACGATTCAAATATATACATGATGTGCTAAAATAAAAGCAATCAGTTAAAATTAAATTATCGATATTTAATATTGAAAAAAAGCTAACAGTTAATTAATCAAATAGCATTCGGAATGTTACAATGCATCACATCAAAGACTCTGCCGATCAAGGTCTGACTGCGTCTTTGAAAGCGATTCATTGTTGTTAATTGATGAAGATCGTCTGGGTGAACAGACTGAACTAGAGATTTATGTGGTTTATACGGTTTAATCTAGAAAATGGCAAAACTTTTACAACAATACCCAAATCAAAACAGATTAAATAAGCTAATTTGTTGCAAGTAGCAGAAACGGAATTATTATGCCAAAAGAGAAAGGTCATTATAGTAATAAGTAGCAGTTAAGACTTTGGTAGTGTCACATCCATTACAAAGTCTTAAGTGCACTAAACTATAATATGCTTATAATAAAAAGAAAACAAATTGTGTGGCAAATAATTGAGATGTATGGCTATCCGAGAACCATATCAAGACGTCTCACGTAATGGATAAATTCACGATAGAAATTATAGTTGATTCAGGTGCAGATATACTACTACGCTTTTACTGAATTTCCCTTTAACTTGCTAGTACCACTACTGGCAGTTTATGATACCAGACATTAGGACATATTACTGAGACCGGTTGCTTTATACATTACGATTTTACGATTACTTTACGATTCTAGGATTAAAGGAGTTTAAACCACAGTTATAGTTGGTAAAAAATGTTTAAATGATCATCATTATAAGACGTCCTTCCTTACTTAAAGAAATCGCAATTCTTAATCATACCGACGATATCCCCAAAATCACATTAGAGCTCTGTTTGGATTATTTGAACTCTTATTCATGTGTTCTATCTTGGGCAATGTAGTGAAAATCATCCAATCCAACGATTTATCGATCAAGTACCTCACCACAATTACAAGATAGTATTTTTAACATTAAAAAATAAGAGTTACAGTTGTGAATAAGCTGTTAGTCTGCAAGACATAGTAAATTACATGAGCGCCGGACCCAGAACTACATTTTGTCATTCGTCAATGTTTGGAAGGACGTAAATTCCTCATATACGCGGATCAATACCTTTCACCATTCAAATTTAAACAAAAATCTGCAGATATTCTCTAAGACATTTTACATAGATAACTTGATTCCGTAGGTCAATATTCCACCAAAATTTCATATCTACAGTTTGAAAACATAAGACTTGAGACAGATATGAACTATAAAGCTTTAGCTGACATACGGATATAAGGCACTCGTTACAATTGAAAAATGTTTACTCTCAAATATCCAATATAAAAAAAATCCAACACAACACAACAAAACGTCAAAACCATTATTATACTGTTTACTATGAAGTAATTGAATACAAAATAGTAAAAAAAATAATAAACATTTGATTAAACCTTATTGATGATCCTTTTGTATTCATTAATTGTTCTTAATTATTAAACTATTGTCAAGTTAATTAAAGCTCCTACGCAAAGCACGAGTTCTCTCAATCAATAAATCAAAGGCAATAAGGGGTTATAACAAAACATTGACGTGAAGGTTTGAACCAATAAATAAAAAGTATTAACAAATATTAGCAATAATTGTCAAATCGCTTGTTTGATGGATTTGACCATAAAGTATGGCATTGTTTTAAATTAAATTGAATACTGCGTACATAATTATCGTTTAAATCTGATTGCAAATTTTCATCCAAGTAGGAAAATTAATTATTCGCTTGCCATTTTCTTTGATTGAAAAGAAGGACTCCACAATTTAAAGAGTTTCTTTTACAATTGGAATGGTCTAGAAACGTTAAGGAAATTTCTTTTATATTTTCTTTCAATATAAATAAGCTTTAATTACATTTAAATTCATTCAAGTTCACTTTAACAATCGACGACTTTTGAGTTACGCAAGGTTACAAAATCAATTTTCTGGATGCGTAAAAATTTGAGTTTGCTGTAAGTTTGAATTTTAAAGCTTTTTTTATTGAATCATTAATTTTTACTAGATAGCTAGAAAAAATTTGGAAAACTTTAGTGAGCCTTATCTGTAACTAATAAGAACTAAAAGTTGTTAAGATAAAATCTTAACGCATTTATAACGCTTTAGGTTTTCTTTCATTTGAAAAGCTGTAATCATTACAGAAGCCGCTTCAATAAAAAAAAATTTAAACTGTTATTATTTGTCATCCCTTTGTAAAACTACCATTGTGGGTTTTAGTAGGATTTTACTTTTTAACTAAATTGGATTCATGGGATTAGTAACTATAGAAAAATAAATAGTGGACGCGTAAAACTAAAATAAACAATTAGCTTTTATTTATTTATAGCACTGCCTGTTCAGCGTAGGGATTGCAGATTATTTCAGAATACACGAGTAACATACGTAATTTTTCGCGAGTGCAATTTACAAGGCATAAAAGATACAATAATTGATATAATATCGTATTGTGTGCGGTCCTAGAATTATTTTTTATCGTGTGTGGCATAAAAAAAAAAGAAAAAAATGAAATATAAAGTCTTCATAATTATTATTAAAATATCTACAGCACATTATTAATAATCTTCGTCCTTTCAATTGTAGCTAAAAACGATCTTCAACGGCATCCGGTTATGCTGTTTATTGACACTTCGTCTCATATTGGAGACGGTTTAGTATGGGACTCCATATTTACGTTGAGGGGTTGATAGTTTCCAACAAACCTGTTGATGGTATTCTAGAGTTTCCATGGCAGATCAAATTCATTTTTCAGATACTCAAATTCCAGTTTATAGGTTAATCTGTCGATTCAGTCCAGTTTTCTCTCACTACCATTATGCAGCAAAGTTCGCCTTTGCCGATTTATAGCATTTAATTGTAGATACACTTGGAATGTTCTCGTGAATAGATGACTAAAGTTATCAATATTTTTATATTCACGAAGTAGAATCTGTCAGTTGTTAGTTAGTTGTAAATTTGCTGCTATGTTGCTCTTTGATTCTAGAACTGAAAACATTTATAATCATCAATTGTAAAGACCATCTCCTTGATGAATTGGCTACAGTAGAGATTTGGCTTGCCGACGAAGCATTGCTCAATCTTTTATAACTGTTGACGAAAAACTAATGAATTGGTATGGGTAATTAATCTACTTGAGACTGCCAGTAGAGGCGGTCCTTGGAATTATAATTAAAGCAATCAATTTTTGATGTTGAAGGCATTGGTTGAGCCCAGGAAGAGTCTAATCTTCTTTCTGACTTTTTTCCTTCTATGACGGTTTCCTTTACCAATCCGTATTGGTCAGCTTGATAGGATACAGATAAAAATTCTTCTATAATATTAATCGTTCGAGATCGATAGTATATGGTAGAAAAGGACGTCTACTCAGTAGTGGGTAAACTCGACTGGAAGATAGTTAATCCAGTTGACTTGGAACGAACAACAATCGAACTATGTACGATTGCCTGCCATCTTATGCCAGCTAGGAATCATCGGAATATTCTGATCAACTTTGAAGCATCTGGTTGCTATTTTTATCATTGTCAATGTATCAGAGAATCGGCAAAGGACGTCTGTTACCTATCTTTATGTTCTTTATATTGTTACTGATTTGGACTTTCCCACAAGTCAAAATAGACATGTGGGCGAAAACGGGACTCCATGAGTGGGGCAGTGGAGATGGTCGGGGTTCTAAAAATATAAACGTAGAAGGGAGATTAACTTGAAAATATACTAAATCTAAAAGGTCGCTAAAAGTCTAAATACGGAATTTTCGATCACCTGAATGGTAACAAAAAAAAGTTCAATTCCGAACGAGAAATATTTACCAAATTATTACGCTGAGCGTCGTAATACCCAAAAAAATTTTTCTTCGGCTAGCTACTTACGGTAAGACTTCCTTCAGGTAGGGTTGCGAACTTAACTTACGTTGAGTGTAGAGGAAATCAAAGTCAAGTTCAAAATATACATGTATTATAAAATTATTGCAAATGGATACATAAATTACACCTGGCATAAAATATAAATAGCAAATGTTCTTAAAATTAAAAGATTCGCTCTCTTTCATTCAAATTAAAATTAATAATATTTTTAGCAAATTCTAAATTTAGTTTTTGATTTAATTAAAATATAATTACTAAACGGTAATTGAAACATAAAATGTAAATTGTGATTTAAATAAAATCTGATTATGAAACGTTAGTTGAAACCTATACGTTAAATTTAATAATTATTAACAAATTTCATTTTGTACATAAAGAAAATGGTACCTGTTTTTCGTACTTAACCAATCGAGAGTAAGCTTGGTAGCGTATGGCCGATACCAATGATGTGCGTGGACCCTCAAGTGGCTGGCCAGATGAATTACGTGGAACCCTTGTAAGTTGATGCATGGAAAACAGCTGATCTACACGATTGAAGTCAAAGTAATTTCCCGAGTTTATGTAGCCTTGTCTTTATTTAATTATTTCACAAATGTTATAGTAAATCGACTCGAATGTTCGTTAATAATAGATTAACCGCAAATAATCTCGATTCGCACTTTTAAGATTGTTCTTTTATTATTACGTTCACGAGGTGATTTTAATTCAAATTGTCATTATTAACAGGATTATTTTGTATTGTAATAATGATATTTATCAATATGATTTCACTTAAAAATTGTTCATTGTTAATTAAATTATTTTGTATTATAATAATAATCGATGATAGAATTGATTTCACTTAAAAATTGTTCATAATTAATTAAATTATTTTGTATTATAATAATAATCGATGATAGAATTGATTTCACTTAAAAATTGTTCATAATTAATTAAATTATTTTGTATTATAATAATAATCGATGATTGAATTGATTTCACTTAAAAATTGTTCATAATTAATTAAATTATTTTGTATTATAATAATAATCGATGATAGAATTGATTTCACTTAAAAATTGTTCATAATTACCATTAAAATTTGATAGTTAATAACTGCATTAGAGAACGTTTGGTTTTATATAGTGTCATGGCGATTGACCTTGCATCACATTAATTACCACAAATTATTTATTAATTCGAGATTCAATAGATCCAGTATTGATTTTGGATTTCACGTAAATTTTAGGAAATCACACTTCGTTGACACTCTGAGATACAGTTTTGTAATAAGATAAAAGATAATTGTTAATATTTTATATTTTTATACGATAATGGAGAGTGCAATGTTTGATGGTTCTAATTACACTGTCCTCCTTGCATCTCCCCACTTAATTACTAGCATTCGAAGTGGTTTCCTGTAAAATCTTCGCGGGGAGTTTAAATAATCCAATGAAATTAATTCAACCGGCCTGATTATCTATTTTTTATGGCAAGGGGAAAGACAAGCTCAAGAAGATGCAATGTGACGCGCTCAATTCTTTTGTTGTTACACGTGTCGAAGAAATGTAATGACATCATTTTCTTATTATGCAGTTTAATGCTAACGTTTGGTTTTATATACAAGGTGCTTGATAATTAATCATCATAAATATTAGTTTATTTTTTCTACATTTATTAATTTTTAACTTATCTATTACGATTTCGAGTGGAAGCCGTAACACGCTAACTTGTTATAAAAAAAACAAAAAAAAAAATGAGGTATTGTACCTATATTTTTATTTTCAAATATGGGATGAGTATACTTATTTACTCTTAAGCTAAATTAAAATTACAAGAAAGGAAAGTTATGGTACGCTTATTAGGAAGAATTATTATATGATTAATTAAGACCACTCATTGTCTTCGGCTTGACTCAAAGTACGATGGTGGTAGATTTGTTGTTGGACGCCACTTGTTCTGGATTATTCTTCAGGAGTAGAGCAAGAAACCTCTTGAAGAGTTGAGGGGGTTTATGAGATACAATCATTTATGAAATCAATCCTTGGTTTTAGGGAACCGAAAGTCAAGCGCTCTGCTCGTGCGAGGATGAGCCTTAACGCGAATCCGGGTCATCGTGTCAGGTTATTCATACAGGCTGGGCGGGGGCGTAACTCAAGGTAACTTCAAACGAGGATGTTATTTTCTAATGACTGGTACAACATAAACAAGATAATTCAATGAATCAAATTTACAAATTGAATTATCAATGGGAGGACTACAAATTCAACAGATCATATTTACAAGTTGAATTGTTAATAGGAGGACAAAAAGTTCAACAGATCATATTTACAAGTCAAACTTCGAATTGAGTTTGATTATATTTACAAGTAGAATTATTAGAATAATTCTCGAAATTTCAACGCATCAAATTTACAAGTTGAAAGTCGGTTAGTTGAGAGGATTAAACAGTAAGTGAAATTAAAGAATTTCATTTTCATTTTTCTAACCAGGCAAGTCAAAATTGTCTGTATGAAAATTTCTTACTTTCCTTATAAGATGTTTATAGAAAACAATCATTTTATGTTCAAAATGGCGAAAACATTCATTCAGCATTCAGGAAGGACAAAGTTCAATGAGAACGGGGCTTGATGGGAATCCGAGTCATCCCATTAGCTTGACCGCACAGATTTTAGTTTCTCCCTCTTTAAATGGTTGAAGATAGTGCAACCAAGATGAACATAACATTCCAATTGGAGTGTCTTAAAGAAGACTTTCCCTAGAAATGCACAGAATCTTCGTTTTACAAAATGAATGTAGTTGATTTCATTTTTTTTTTCGAAGAGAAAAATTGTCCAAACGACACACCGTGTTCTTAACACGTATTCTTTTATAATACTCCGTCCTATTTCATTCAGTGATTTTAACATCGATATCACGGCTGAATTCTAGGTTGGACTGCGTAATCTATTTGGTTGGGGCTGAACCAACACAAAATTAACAGATGCAATCACCGTTAGCTTATACGATACAAATTCAAAAACAAACTTAACTCATTAGGTAGATACGATTAAAGGCTTATTGAGATACGATAAAATTATTAGGTAGATACGATTATTTGCTTATTGAGATACGATAAAATTATTAGGTAGATACGATTATTTGCTTATTGAGATACGATAAAATTATTAGGTAGATACGATTATTTGCTTAATGTAGATAAGACAAAATTAATATGTAGATACGAATCAATAATTAATGTAGATAAGACAAAATTAATATGTAGATACGACTAAATAATTAATGTAGATAGGACAAAATAATTAATGTCGATAATGATATTAACAACCGTATTTAAAAATATTTAATTACTAAAAGGGGTACTATGTAGACAGGGAGATAGTTTAAAATTTCAGAGGGGGGGGCCTGGTTTTTCAATTATCCGCTGGTTAAACTCAGGAAAACTTACGATCGGGGTCAAATCATTAGTGATTTGTAGTGAACTAGGTCACTTTAATAAAGGAGAGGGGCTATTATGAATATTGTTTATTAAGGTATTTAAAATTATGAGAAATTAGTATGTACAAATAAATATATTAATTGGACTAATCATATTAGGGACATTGGGGTTGATTTTGTTTAAAAATCAAGTGATGTTTATTTTCTTAATTTATCTTAATTAAAACGGGCAATAACTTATTTTATTCTTAAAACTAACTAACCTGATTATTTACAAAAAAATAGAAAATTTTAACTAAATTAATTAGATTAAGGGACTATTCACAATGGGAATTTAAATCTTAGCGGTTATTAATAAGGTTAAGTTATAAGTAAAATAATAATATTCAAGGCGTTACCATAAAAATTAAATATTTAATGAGTGAGATTTTTGACAGGGTCGGATTTCCCGTATTATTTAGTCAACTCATTTTTTTTATAAATAATTTGTCAAAATCATATACTAAATAATTGGGGTTAATAATAAAAACACGAATCATATTTACATGTGAAATCATTAGAACACCAATACAAATAGTAATCTGTCGTTCAGTATGCGGCGAGCTTTAGTTCGAGGTATTATTGAAATTATAAATTGTGGTATTTTTATTAAATGTTATAATGAGTCATTCATTTTAGAGAGATGATTTAATTTAATTGTTAATAAATTTATCCTATTGATAATACGGAATTTTGTCTACGAACATTTTATTTAAAGAGATTTAAAAAAAATTATTAATTTTACTGTCATAAATTCGAGTGTCTTTAAAAAGTATAATTATTTTAATTTATTGTATTATTTACGCTTATATTTTACTTGTACCAAAAAATTTTATTGTTAACACAAATTATAATATTTACTTTTGTTTATTAGAAAAGAAAAGACACGTAAAGTTTGATAACATTTCTCAAACAAAATTCTTCATTCAAAGCCATGACTCATTATGCTTCGTTAAGGAGGTACAACGTAGATTACATACGAAGAAAAATAAAAAATTTTTTCATTTCAGTAATTACTTTTTAGACATTTTTAATAAACACAAATCATAATTACCAGTGAAATTAAAAGCTCTCTGAAGTAAGTAATTATTTACCAATCTTTTATTGGCAAGTCATAATTAGGATTTGAAGAGCCAAGAAGTCGTATTACTTCAATTATTTTTTCTTAAGAGTCATTTATTAATTTAGATTATCAACGGAATCTTTAATTACTTGTGGAATGGTAATTTAACATGGTATATTTTTAAGAAAAACAGTTTATTTAGATAATAATAGTCTAAGTTGTTCCTAAATTTGGAAAACAAAAAAATTTATTAGTTATTCTTAGTTATATTTTATTTATACGAATTTAATGAGAAGAAACTTTATTTTAATTTTATTATCATAACGATGATTGTTAATAATTTTTTATAAAATATACCAGACACTTTAAAGTGAATAAATTCGTCATAGCAAACGCCTTGTTTACTTTAATGACATCATCGTCAGGGATGTACAAAGCAAGAATAATTCTAAAAAAATTTCATAGTTGATAATTTTCTTTATAGCAAACGCTTTGTTTATTTTACTGACTTTGTTGTCAGGGATGTACAAAGCAAGAATAATTCTAAAAAAATTTCATAGTTGATAATTTTCTTTATAGCAAACGCTTTGTTTATTTTACTGACTTTGTTGTCAGGGATGTACAAAGCGAAAATAATTCCAGGTAAAATAAAATTTTATTTCAAGACCCATAATAATATGCTCTAATAATCAAAATTAGCGGGTTCTTCTTTTCTTGTATTCGATCTGCATTGAAGTGTAATTAAAAATTTATTCTTCACCAAATTTACTCATAAATTGTGTGATAATAATTATTTAGTTTTTTATTTGTAGTACACAGTTTTAAATTCTTTATTAATTTAATTTCTATTAGATAAAAAAATATTTTTATTTCAATGTGATCGTAATTTCTTCCACGAAAAATTAGAAAGAAACAAATTACTATGCAACTCATAAGTTTTATTATTGCTGCATTGATAAGCGACACTTTTATCATACAAGGTCAAACAGGTTTGAACTCGACATTTTACGCTTCATTATTTAACATTTAGTAGGAGGTAAAAATTTTCACGTATTAAATTATTAATTTGTATCAATCGAAGTATGTTGTAATATCTTAATTTTAATTTGTAACTGTAGTTACTTTATAACATTTTTAAGCTTGTATTTTTAAATAAATTCATGGTTCTACATAAAGTATATACTTTTTCTAACTGGGTAGTAGGATAATGTAATGAATTATCAACACTTCATTCTTAGCTTTTATAATTCGTTGCTGCGATCACCTAGCAGTTGTTTATTTTGCTTTAATTACATTTTAAAACCCAGTTGTAATAATATCGAGTTCATATTTGACCATACTAAAAGTTTAACTTCATTATTTCATATTATAATCAATTTATTCACTTAAGATTACCTGTTAATTTAAATATTAACAAATTAATTTTTTCAAAATCGTGATTTAGTTTTTAAATCTTTTACGTTTATTTAATAATTAATTAATTTATGTAATTTAGATAGTTCAACGTTGAATATATTACTTTAAGAAAGATTTAATTGTTATCTTTTATTTTTGATTCATATGCAAGCTATTTTAAACTCGAGGTCAATATAGTAAGTGTAAATGCAGTTTCTATACTGAAGTTGTTCATGATTTACCTTGCATAACAACTAGCAACAATTATTTATAAAAAACTTAAACTTCTGAGCTATTTAATAACTTTTTTTTTTTTATTATAACAATTACATGTCATTAAGGTTATTTAACTCATTGCGGAATAATACATCTTGTTTGAAAGAAATATTTTATTTTAACAGTCAACTGCTATTTGTCTTAATTACGTTGTTCTATTAATTATTCACTTTAACTTGCTCAAAAAAAATAATTTGTTTGATTTAGTAATAACTTTTTAATTTTACATATTAATTCATAGGCGAATTGCTGTAATTGCTACTACCTTTCTCTAACATAATTTATCAATTTCTGGAAGCATCGTGAGACAAAAATAAATTGAAGGTTAGCTATTCCTTCAACAAAATTTCTATCATGCACTAAATTTTCCACAAATCTAGTTAATTAGCTATTTTAACAGATTCGCAAAAAATCCTTTCGCCACCAGATTTAATAATTTGATTTTGGTCTTGCTAATAAACTTAATTTAGTCGCCAAATCAGTTACATTATTAAATAGTGATTTTTGTGTTTTATTTAAAGCAAGTTTATGAATTACTTTCCAACACGGTTGTGATTATTTTTTCAACCTTAAATTCAAAAGATAATTATGGTTCTTTATTTCCAGAACTCAACAAAAGATAAAAGATAAATATTCCGTTTTGGAACAATTAATTAAGATATCAATAAAAGATAAAATTTACGGTAAATTCATAATAAGATAATTAGGTACTTGATTTTTGGAATTCTGTAAATTGCCTTTTTGACAGTACACTTCAAAAGATAATCGATAAATATTCCGTTTTGGAACAATTAATTAAGATATCAATTAAAAGATAAAATTTACGGTAATTTCATAATAAGATAATTAGGTACTTGATTTTTGGAATTCTGTATTTTGTCTTCTTTTTAACAGAACACGTATTACAATGAATCCGCAAAAAAGTAACTGTTGGCCAATTGTTTAAGGTTGTGAACCAAGTTAGAATATTAATCTTGGGTAACTTGTTACCCTTGTCAATTCTTTTATAATTGGATCACTTCTTTGGACCATTAGCTTTTATAGTACAAAAAAAAAAACATAGACAAGATAAAATAAGGACCTTTAATTGGAATTTTCCAACTAGCAAATTTAATTTCCATTTTATGGATTGATTATTTTCTTTAGATAATATGCAGGCTAACATCAAATTTGTAATAGATAAATTGCTTATACAATTTTATTATTTAAGATTATTAATTCAGAAGACAAAAAAAATTTTAACTTGATAATATAAACTTAGTGATTGATAATTGTAGTTGACGTTCGTTTAATAAAATAATTGTTGTTTTTAAATTAACACCCATGGATTTATTTGTTATTAATAATTAGAATAATTTTAAATTTTAGATAGATTTTACGTTAACGACCTTTTGGGCGGGATGTAGTTTTGTGTCTTACCCAGGACATTAAGATATTATTCATTAAACTAAGGGTTTTGAACTTTCTTAAGATCCTTAATATGCCAGTTGCCTATATTTTTACCCTTAGCATCTCGTAGTTCATAAGTTACGTTACCTATTCTTTGTATTACTTGACATTTTATAAATTTAGGAGCTAACTTAGCCATGAATTTATTGCCCGCGTTTGACAAAACATAATTTCTTTTCCAAACGTAATCGTTCACTTGGAAAGATAAGGGTCTCTTTCTCAAATTATAATTATACTTTCCTTTATTATAAGCTTTAGTTAATGATTGTCGAACATTTTTGAATAATTCTGGTAATTGTTGTTGATCTTTATCCCAACGAATTTGCCCATCTTTCTCAATTATATTGATATCTTTTAATGATTTACCATAATAATCCCCCTTTATTGGTATATACCTTCCAAATACAAGAAAAGACGGCGAAAACCCTGTTACTTCGTTTTTCGAAGTATTTATGGCAAAGGCAATTGATTGAACATTTTCGTCCCACTCAGTATGATCTTCCTTTATATAGGAGGAGATAGCCGTTACTAGAATACGATTTATTCTTTCAGTGGGATTGTTTTGAGGGTGATATTTGGCATTATAAATTGTACTTTGGATTTTAAATTCAGCTAGACATTCTTTAAATTCTTTCGAGATAAACTGGACACCATTATCGCAGATAATCGTTTGGGGCACACCAAAAGTGGTAAAATAATGATTTTTTAAGTAGTCTATAATTTTAGTAGAGGTAGCTTTCGTCAAAGGATGAACAGTAACATATTTAGTAAAATAATCTGTAACAACTAATAAGTGCTGATGGCGTTTCTTTTTTGACATTGGTAAGGGACCTAACAAATCCATAGAAATTACTTGGAATGGATATGACACTTTTTTCTGTTGACCCATTAGCCCAGGTCGAGCGCTTTGCGAGGATTTTTGAGAACTGCAAATATCACAGTTTTGAACATACTCTTTTATATCGTAGGCCATTTTTGGCCAGTAATACAGTTCAGACACCCGCGCCATTGTTTTGTAAATACCTAAATGGGCTGCCTTTGGATCATTGTGTAGAGTTTTTAAAATGTCTTTTCGATGTGCTTTTGGGACTACTATTTTCCACTCGGATAAATTAGCTGAATTTAACAAGTCAGTAGGAACGAATTTATAAATTATATTATCTTGGATTTTAAATGACGGGTATTCCTTTGGAGTGTTTGTTATTTTTTCGATTAATTCATTATACCATTGGTCTTTTTGTATTAAGTTTAAATCTAATGAACAAACTTCGCGATTTTTAGAGACCGCTTTGGCTTCTAGTGTGCTAATGCACTGTTGAACATAATTTATGACTTGTTTTCGCGCTTGTTTAATAGTATCTTGTCCATTCGTTTGGACATCATCCAGTTTAAGCAAATTTCTCGTTAGCATCTCATCCAGATACTTATACTGCCTGTCCTCCGGCTCTCCCTTGAAACTCTCCACCTCAATCATAATCCCCTTTACGTCACTTAGAATAGTATTCAGTGACTCATTTGAGAGGCTGTCCAAACCCATTATACAAACATCGCGGGATAACATATCGGGAACGATATTTAATTTACCTGGCCGATGTTGTATATCAAAATCATATTGAGCCAATTTTAATGACCAGCGGGCCAATCGCCCGGTGGATTGATCGAATTGTTTCAACCATTTTAGAGCTGAACAGTCAGTAATTAATGTAAATTTTAACCCTTCAATATAACCCCTAAATTTATTGATTGCAAACAAGACACCTAAAAGTTCACGTTCCGTGGCATGGTATTTTTGCTCTGTGGAGGTTAACGCGCGTGAGGCGTAGGCTATAGGGTGCTCTAACCCTTCTTTCTTCTGAAATAAGACAGCCCCGCAACCTACCCCGCTAGCGTCCGTTTGTATGTAAAAAGACTCAGAAAAATTAGGAGATATCAAAATAGGAGCTGTGGATATTAATTGTTTAATTTGCTCAAAAGATTTTTCGGCTTCGGGAGTCCAATCTATAGTTTGGCCTTTCTTTTTATTTTTTATCAAAGCAGTAATAGGCGACGAGATAGTGGATAATTGTGGCATAAAGATTCTATAATAACTTATAAGACCAATTAATCGTTTTACTTCAGTAGTATTTCTAGGAGTTTTAAATTTTTGTATGGCTTCTACTTTAGCAGGGTCAGTTTGCAGTCCTTTTTCTCCTACTATGAATCCTAAGAAAGTTAGTGATTTTTGACAAAAGTTACATTTTTCTAAATTAATGCGAAAGCCAGCTTCTTTTAATTTTTCAAATATTTCAGTTAAAGTTTCTAAATGTTTCTCAAAAGTGGGAGAAGCAACAATTATATCATCTAGATAGACGAAGGCTTCCTCCTTATGTAAAATAGGGCCTAAAATTCTATCCATTACCCGTTGCAAGGTCTGTGGGCTATTACTTAATCCGAAAGGCATGACTACAAATTCGTATAAGCCCTTGCCAGGTATACAAAAAGCTGTCTTTTGTTTACTTTCATCATCTAATTTTATTTGCCAGAAAGCCTTCCGTAAATCAATGGAAGAAAAATATTTAGAATCACGCAAACGAATCAATATACTATCAGTTCTAGGCAAGGGGTACGAGTCCTTGACAGTCACCGAGTTAAGTTTACGACCATCGAAACAAGCGCGAAATTCACCATCTTTTTTCTTAACTAATAATACTGGAGACGAATAAGGGGAATGCGATTCTTGAATTACTTTATCCTTTATCATTTTATCAATTTCTCGGGTTAAATGTTCTTTCATCATAGGACTCAAAGCGTATTGCCTTTGTTTGAAAGGGAGAGAATTTCCAGTATCTATTCGATGTGTAACTCCTATGACGCATCCAGTGGCCGCTTTAGATATTGATTCTAATTTATGGATTACTTGTTCTAATTGACCCTGCTGTTTATGGGATAAAGACATTTGATTTGTTTCATTAATACTATTTATTTGAATATTTTTCGGAATTTTCCATGAAAAATTAGCAAAATCGATTTGTAATTTAAATATTGAACAAAAATCTGTTCCTAATATTATGGAACTATCTATAGTCGGTACCAGGTAGAATTTTACATTTCGAAGAACCTTATTAATTTTAACCGCCATATAAACTTCTCCGATAATTTCGGCAGGAGCCCCATTTGCCACACTGATATTTTTAATGTTAGATTTATTTATTTTCAATGAAAATTGTTTAATTAATTCAATACATTTCGTTCCTAAAATGGAAACATTACTACCGGAATCTATTAACGCCATAAATGTTTGGTTACAAACTTTAAGTTGGAGATAAGGTCTGTTATCGAAAGGTTTTTTCGTAAAGGTTGTCGCAACGGCTTGCGTTTCTTTTTGTTGTTTGAAAAATAAATTAATTGTTTGCAACCAATTGTCCCATTGGGAGGAATCAAACTTAAAATTATTAGTGGGTAATTTATTTTTTGTTCTAACAACGACCTTCCGAGGCGACTTCTTCCAACTTCGCGACTTGATTAAATCGACCCGTATAGCACTAATTGCCTGTCTGTTACTTCGGGTTCGCTTGCAGGGACTAATGCAATTGTTTTCTCGACACTCGTGCCCTGTTCTGGAGTATCGAGTTTCTCGTTTTTTGTCCTAATGGGGGAAGATATTTTTGGCTTACAATTTGCACAATCCTGTTTATAAATTCCGGGCGACCCGCAACCATAACAAAAAGGTTGTCGTTTTCTTTTGGGACATGAAAAATAAACATGGCCTATTTGTTGGCAATTCCAACATGTAGGATTTACTCTATTTACTTCAACAGGTGTTACTGTAGAAGTACCAGGTTTTAAGGAATTTACTTGTACTTGTGACATTCTTTTAGTGACTGAATTAATTTTATTAATAGGTCGTACCGGATAAATTAAAGTCTGATCTTGCAGCTCTTGTATTTTTTTACATTTTACTTTCAAGTCACACAACGTGTCAATCTGTTGTAAGACCACATGGTAAGCAAAAAAATAATTTAAATTCCGTATTATTTGTTTTACGATATCTTTTTCATTTATTGAATTTTCAAATCGACTGTATAAAGATACTATATTATCTATAAATGACAACACGTTTTCATGAGTACTTTGGACCCGCTTATTAATTTGTTGTATCAATTTATATTCATAGTCTAAAGGCAAAAATTCTAGTTTAAACAAATCAACAAATTCTTTCCATGTAGTACTTTTTGCTTTAGCACTTCTACAAAATTTAATTCCCTCCCCCGTAAATAAATCATGGGCTGAAGTAAATAATTCATCTTCAGTGACTTGTCTAGCGATACGAAGATCTTCTATTCGTTCAAGAAAATTCATAGGGTCTTCTTTTGACGAATGACCGGCAAATTTGATATCCCATTTATAAATTGGAATATTTTTTACTGTTTTTAATTTTAATTTACTACTAGATGAGTCTTGGGATTTATTTTGTTTTGAATTAATTATATAGTTGGTTATTTCTTTTTCCATATTTTCGATACATTTTTCATAATCAGCGATTTCATCGTCATTTTTATCAAACGTTTCTTTTTTTATTATTGATACGCGTTGATCCGCATGTAATAAACGAGCTTTAATTGCTTCTATATTATTTGCCGTTATCCCGCTTTGAATGATATTAGCTATTTCCGATAGCGTCGTGTTCAATTGATCAGTATTAATTTTCCACGTAAACGGTACACTATTAATCGGCACATATTGTTTCATTAACCCTATTAATAATTGTTCGTTCGCCAGACGCGTTACATGGGTTTGCCCGTTACGAATTTCGATTTCAAATTTTAGTTCTTCATTCGTTAAATATATTGGGTCCATTTTTGAATTTTTTTTTTTTTGCTTACTTAATTATTACAAAAACCTATTATTTTTTTTAATTACCTTACACTTTAAAATTGCATTTGCTTAAACCCTTTGTGACCAAGAAACAAAGAACATGAAATTTCATTCCTTTTCACTCAACTCAGTCAAGTTCGTTCGATTTTCTTGAAAGTCGATGTCCCATTCTTGGGCGCCATTTTATTACGCTGAGCGTCGTAATACCCAAAAAAATTTTTCTTCGGCTAGCTACTTACGGTAAGACTTCCTTCAGGTAGGGTTGCGAACTTAACTTACGTTGAGTGTAGAGGAAATCAAAGTCAAGTTCAAAATATACATGTATTATAAAATTATTGCAAATGGATACATAAATTACACCTGGCATAAAATATAAATAGCAAATGTTCTTAAAATTAAAAGATTCGCTCTCTTTCATTCAAATTAAAATTAATAATATTTTTAGCAAATTCTAAATTTAGTTTTTGATTTAATTAAAATATAATTACTAAACGGTAATTGAAACATAAAATGTAAATTGTGATTTAAATAAAATCTGATTATGAAACGTTAGTTGAAACCTATACGTTAAATTTAATAATTATTAACAAATTTCATTTTGTACATAAAGAAAATGGTACCTGTTTTTCGTACTTAACCAATCGAGAGTAAGCTTGGTAGCGTATGGCCGATACCAATGATGTGCGTGGACCCTCAAGTGGCTGGCCAGATGAATTACGTGGAACCCTTGTAAGTTGATGCATGGAAAACAGCTGATCTACACGATTGAAGTCAAAGTAATTTCCCGAGTTTATGTAGCCTTGTCTTTATTTAATTATTTCACAAATGTTATAGTAAATCGACTCGAATGTTCGTTAATAATAGATTAACCGCAAATAATCTCGATTCGCACTTTTAAGATTGTTCTTTTATTATTACGTTCACGAGGTGATTTTAATTCAAATTGTCATTATTAACAGGATTATTTTGTATTGTAATAATGATATTTATCAATATGATTTCACTTAAAAATTGTTCATTGTTAATTAAATTATTTTGTATTATAATAATAATCGATGATAGAATTGATTTCACTTAAAAATTGTTCATAATTAATTAAATTATTTTGTATTATAATAATAATCGATGATAGAATTGATTTCACTTAAAAATTGTTCATAATTAATTAAATTATTTTGTATTATAATAATAATCGATGATAGAATTGATTTCACTTAAAAATTGTTCATAATTAATTAAATTATTTTGTATTATAATAATAATCGATGATAGAATTGATTTCACTTAAAAATTGTTCATAATTACCATTAAAATTTGATAGTTAATAACTGCATTAGAGAACGTTTGGTTTTATATAGTGTCATGGCGATTGACCTTGCATCACATTAATTACCACAAATTATTTATTAATTCGAGATTCAATAGATCCAGTATTGATTTTGGATTTCACGTAAATTTTAGGAAATCACACTTCGTTGACACTCTGAGATACAGTTTTGTAATAAGATAAAAGATAATTGTTAATATTTTATATTTTTATACGATAATGGAGAGTGCAATGTTTGATGGTTCTAATTACACTGTCCTCCTTGCATCTCCCCACTTAATTACTAGCATTCGAAGTGGTTTCCTGTAAAATCTTCGCGGGGAGTTTAAATAATCCAATGAAATTAATTCAACCGGCCTGATTATCTATTTTTTATGGCAAGGGGAAAGACAAGCTCAAGAAGATGCAATGTGACGCGCTCAATTCTTTTGTTGTTACACGTGTCGAAGAAATGTAATGACATCATTTTCTTATTATGCAGTTTAATGCTAACGTTTGGTTTTATATACAAGGTGCTTGATAATTAATCATCATAAATATTAGTTTATTTTTTCTACATTTATTAATTTTTAACTTATCTATTACGATTTCGAGTGGAAGCCGTAACAAAATGTCTCTGTATACGTGGTAAATGCTTAGTTCATTTTAATTTTAATTTATTACAAAACTCCAAAAATATTGGGAAAAAAAATAAATAAATAAAATAAAATGATTTTTGATAAAATATAATACTCTGTCGTGTTTTCTTTATAAAAATCAAATTATGGGTGTAATTATGCAAATCAAGAAATATGAAATTTCTAGATGTAGAATCAATAATCCTCGATTGAAAATATTGCCACATCTCCAGCTGAATCGTACCGCGTTTAACACTAAATAAAAGATACGCTTCCAAATTAGAAGCTTATGGTGGATTCATGCAAAATAGTTAACATAATTTAACTTATTTTAATTTAAGGAACTGTTGCAGTTCATGCAAAATATTTAACGAAAATTTTTGCCAAGTTTAAGCAAATATCGTTGGTCGTTCTTAGGTAGTTCGCATCACACTCGTGCGCAGATACAATCTTATTTAAAATAACCGGTATAATGTAAAGTTGACCAACTTTTCCGTACGTTAAGTTAAATTAAATTAAATTAAATGTTGCATGAACGCTCATAGAGAGTTACGTACACTAAACTTTCGGAAATGAAATTAAGTTACGTTAAATATTTTGCGTAAACGCTCCATTAGAAGCGAATTTACCATGCGCAACTTCCTTCTCAGTCCTTTTACCCTAATGAGGGTTTGGTAACCCATCTCATTATATCTCTTTCTATTCATATGATGTGCGTTCAAATTGTTTTCACATACATAGATGACCTATTTGTTTAACGTGGGCTCCGAACCACGGGAAGTGTACTACACTTCATTTCGAGATGGATTTTCTTGGCAGATTACCTCGGTGGTTTGCCATTGCCTGCCGAGGAGAGACGGTCAGAATAAAGTTCTTACCCTGCCCGGATTCGTCCGAGCGTTTCGCATTAGCAGTAGACGCACTTAACACCATGCCAAACACGTGCCGTAAAATTTACAAAGTCTAAAATAAGGTCAGAGAGGTCCAAGTCCACAATTGCCATACAATGTTCTGCATAAAATAAACAACTTGGAGCTCCCCTTAAAAACCACCCATGTAATCATATCGGTTCCTCTACAACCTTGTTAGTCTTGTTCCGCTTAATATAAGTCTAAGACATGTTCTTTACTAATTTATTTAATTAGTTTTAAGAGCATTCGCTTTCACATCTTAAGCGGTTTTGTAGGCTTGCTTCCGATGAACTTGCACCCTGCTCTTTATTGTTATAGTGGAAAATCATTAACACAAAGGGACCTACGGGTAAGTGAACTCCGAAGCACGGAGGACGGTCAAGAAATTTTAGACCGTATGCAGAGTCCAACCGGGGAACCTTGGATAAGCAATTTATCTCGCTAACATTGTCCCACGACCGGTGTCATATAATTTTGTTTATATCATAAATATTTGCGATAAATAAATTAACTTTAGAAAAAATTGTCTCGTTCTCTAAATTAATCTGAATCTCTTGTATACCCCCTACTGTATTTAAGTGTCTCGCAGTTGGCGTCAGATCCAAGCGAAACTCTACCGTTTAATTATCGGTGTCAAATTAAGTGCGCTTACCCATTAAAACTATCTTCAAAACCTCGGCAATTGGGTGACGCAACCAACAATCTTCGACCATTTACAGGTACTATCTTCAATTTCCACTCTTTGCATTTTTAACAATATAAAAATCACATAGGAGCAACGAAACCTTCATATATTTGACTCACTTAAATCTGAGGAGAAAACACCCGAAGAAGGATACGTGCAATATGTGTGATAAACTTGAAGTACTAAAAAATACCGGAAGCAATGAGAAGCAAAATAAGTTCAAAACGGAAGATGAGAATCTCGATGTTTTATGTTTCGATCTTGAGAAAACGCTACCCCTTCCTCGCATACGAACAAATGTTGTCTTCTACAAGCGCCAACTTTGGCTGTATAATTTGGGTATTCACACAGCAAAAAAAAGGGTCATTGCTATCTGTGGTTGGAAGGTGAAGCCGGACGAGGAGCTCAAGAAATAGGTTCCTGCTTGTTTAGGCATATTATGCAAGATATGGATGCCTCCTATTCACATGTAATAAATACTGTGGTCGGATAGTTGCGGAGGGCAAAACAGAAATATTAAAATGGTTTTAATGTTAAAAGCGATTCTCGATGACCATCCGTCACTGGAAAAGATCACCCAGCGATTTTTGACTTCTGGGCATAGCTTTCTTCCTAATGACACCGATTTTGGTGACATTGAATGTGCCTTGAAGTTACAGCAAAGATTATACACTCCAGAAGATTACATGAACGTAATGAAATCCTGCAGAAGAAAGAACACGCTCATTGTTCATAAGTTGGAAAAAGAGGATTTTTTTAGTACATCGGATTTAGAAAAATTTATTGTCAATCGAAAAGTAGACATCGATAAGATTGATTTAAATCAAAATAACATTTTGCTGTACCAGTGTTAATTTTTTTAATTTTCAATAAATATTTCACTCATTTATTCATAAAAAAATTCTAATATATTAATTTTGCATAAATTGACTAAGGCCCAGTTGTTCAGTTTCGGGTTATCTTTAAACCTGGGTTATTTTCCATAGAAATGATTGTTTCAAGAATTGTTTCCATGGAAAATAATTCAGGTTAAAAGATAACCTAATACTGAACAACTGGGCCTAAGCGACAGTTTTGGTTCATAGTCAACTTATGCGAAATGTTTAAAATTGATTACGTAGAAAATGCAAAATTGCTAAGCGCCACTTTTCACTTTAAAATCGAAAATTTTTCTTTTTTTGCTTTAGTTTTTAGATATAATAGTTATTGACACTCTTTTTGACTAACATGCGGAAAATCACCTCTAATCTATAAGAAGGTTATAAAGTTTATTGCATTTTCTCAAAAACTCACATTTGGCGCTTGGTCAAGTTATGCATAACGCGGTCCAATTGCCTAGGGGCCGATTTGAGGAAATTATATAGAAATGTATGTAGAAGATGTACACAATATAAAACAAATCGTCTCGGTAGCGTAGTTGGTTTATCGGGCTTATTCATGGGTAGTACGCCGGGGTACAAATCCAGATCGCGAAAAATATTTTTAACATACCATTTTTACTACAAACTATCCACACGTTTTTATTTGTATATTATGTTCAATCGTAATCTCACGTTTAAGTTTCGATAAGATAAAAATATAATTTGAAGAATATGTCGTTTTATAGCGTTTAATACTTTTCAAAGTCAAACTAATTAAGTAAAATTTAATAAAGTACATCTTGTAATAAAGTTCGAGTGTTTTATTAAAATTAACACTTGCCTGAAGTACTGAAAACCTAATTATTAAAATATAGAGCCTTTTGGTAATGTTAACAAAAAGTAATTAAAAAGTATTATTAAAAGCTCCACTTTAAAGCTGTTTTTCTAAAATGTGAATGTCGTTGAGTGACAAACAAAATTTTTTTGGTCTGGAAAACAAATAAAAGGTTGTACAAGTACGTGAGAGCAGTGTGACATTGAGTTCTCCAAGATTGACGCGAAAACCATTTCAGCTTTTTCAAGTGCCAAACAGATTGCTGGAAAAGAATGTTTATAAAGAAGTTTTTCTTATTAAATCGAGTAAATCTAAGAAAAAACCTAAATAGTTTTGGATTTATTTATTAGCAAGTTTCAGTCAAGTGCAATCAAACAGAGTTTGGCTTTTTCATGTCCTTGGATACAAGTGAGCAATAATAATAATTATTAATGATGTTTTTCTTCATTTTTTTAGATGATACTTACACAATAGATGAATTAGAACGAGACACGGTTTACGAAGTGCGTGTCGCTACTAGAAATTTAGCAGGAATTAGCGATTATACAAATATTTCCATCTTCAGGACAGCCAAATCTTCGGGACTAGGTATTTACCAACACTATTCGCCTTACTATTTAGTTTACGTAGTTTTTCATAGTTTTGTTGTGGCAGTGTTATGATGAATTTTATTTTAAGTTAAATTTATGTATTTGTCAAATTTAATAAAGGTAGACTACAAGTTAAAATAAATTTTCACTAAATGTACATAAAAATTTTGTTGTAAAAATTAATTGTTATTGTAAATTGCCATCATCATACTCGTTTTAAAAAATTAATTAAGCGTTTGTTATAATCGAATTGTTTAAATTGTTAACCGTATAATTCGCTAAAGGATTAAATTTCAAGCAATGCGGGTGCTCAAAGCGAAATTTTTGGTTTAACAAATACTAAATTACGTATTCACTAAGGACACCCCACTAGTGAATATGTTAAAGTGATAAATATCAATGAACACGAATTCAAAACGCATGAAGGTGGGCTTCAGTCATAATAAATTAATTGAAATTTACTTAAATTAATATGTATTACTAAATATTGCACGTTGTCCATTTTTAAGGCATCTGCCAAGTCTCATGTTCAAATTTTTACGTCTTTCCTTTTGTAATTGTCGATTAAAAATTGAAAGGAAAATATATGAATCCCACAACGTTCGAAAAAAATTAACATACTATTCGAGTCCAGATATCCTTCACAACGTGTTATTTGAACTTAGCTTCCCTTGGCTCTTGGATCACTCTAAACCTAATTAATAGTCCTTGAAATAAGAGCAAGTTCCAATACTGAACAGAGCAATAAAAACAACAACTTAAGGCTGCGATGTATACTTAAACTTGAAATAAAAATAATACCCATTAGAAATTAGCTCCACGTCAATACATTTACTAAGCAATATGCCTAAGTCTTTGCACCTAAAGGATTTTATGCCTAAAACCACATTGTATGCTTTGCTGTTTAAATTTGATACTTGAATTTTTATTTACCAGTTGCTGCTTATTTTAACGCCTAAGGCTGGTATTTTGTAACTTCTTTCTTATGAAAGAAAATTTCAACAAAAGGTTAGTTCAGTTTATACCTAAAAATGTAAACAAGCGATAATTTTATCTGGAAACCAAACATTACCTTCCGTGTAAAGATTCTTTCAAAAGGAAAATTCCAGCCTTATGCAATAAAATAAGTAGCAACTAGTAACTAAAAATTAAAACTCCTATTTTGAACAGCTTATTTAAATATTTAAGTATACAACATGGTTTTAGGCATCACATCAATTAGGCATAAAAGGCAAACTTGTTTTTAAAGTATCGAGTTTTCCTTTCTTGAAAATATTTGTAAATATATTTACTCTCGTAAATCCAAGTTATTAAAATAAAACTTACATGAAATTAATTAAATACTGTCGAAACAATATTGTCGTAACTTATATTAGGACAATTAATTGCATTTCTATAGCTTGGCTTTAAAAAATTAAATTAAAAACAAAGTATGTAAGTGTAGGCATGAAATCCATTAGGCATAAATTTATTAGACGTCGAACTTAGGTATGCATATTGACTTAGGCGTAAGTCAGGATTAATTACTTTAGGCGTATTGATATGAAAATAAAATATGCATATATATCATTGGGGAATTTAAATTATAAATTCTCAATTAAATAAATCTGTTTGCAATATATTAACTAAAGTTACTTCCTACTTTTCACTACAAGTCAATATTTAGTAAATGGTCCCCGCAACCTTGGGCGCCATTATTATCATTTAACTAATAAATTGCTCATACATTTTAATACGTCTTCTATAGTATGATTGGCAGAATTAATTATGATAGTTCTTGATCCAAACACAAACAAAATAAAAACTTGCAAATTCCCTTATCTTAAAAGGAAGAATTCTCAATCAATGGATAGAACGCTTGTAGATAAGATACAATAATATTGGGATTCTCGTTTCGGTTGTTCGATCCCCAAAATATTCACATCAACCTCAAGGATACTTTTCAGCGGTTTCAAACAAAATAACTCAGTACTATGTGGTACTGTGGCATATGGTGGTGATAATAGATGTCCGATTTTTGAGTGACTATACAGAAACAGCGAAGTCATAGGCAAACAAATTTTTGCAACATGGTCGTCGATACCAAATCGAATACTTATTCTGAGCCATGCTGTGGAAAAAATTTTGAAATTTTTATCGTCACTGTCCCTGTAAAGTCACTGTGTAGTCTAGCCCAGATCATGATGACTTCTTGGTCACCTGCTGATTACCTTCCAACTAAGTAAACATAAAGCTTACTTTTCCTCTTTCCTCCAAAAATTCGTTTATTATTGACCAATTATAATAAAATTAACAAATTCGTTCGTGGCACATGCGATGTGGAGCATTGTATAAATAATCGAAACTTTTTTGATAAACTGGGATAGAATTTAATTGCAAACCGATAAGTTTATCAAGGAAAGCTCGGTGGCCAATTATAAAGCTCTAAAAACCTTCGGCTGTACATTGCGTGTTGACTGCTTTCTTTTGTGAATGGAATTCTGAGACATCCTCTAGGGTTTAAAACTCTACAATTTATTGTTTCTTTGAACAACTTCAATAAACATAAATTATAATTAACTCTGATAAATTTACAGAGACTATATGGATTTTAGATAATATGAATAGGTCCGTAGGCAATGCAGTCTAAATGGGCTATAATGGAAATAATTCGGGATAACCTAGAATAAATTTTGTTGTCTTTATGTTGACCTCTAAACAGACATACTAATTTTGTGCGTCCTAGTGACGCCGGATTTGGCCACCATATTGGTGAAAACTATGCAAATAAACACAATTTGTAAATATTGGTAAATATCTCGGTTGGGGTTTATTTTAGAGCAAAACATTAGGTAAGTAATTAAAAATAACTTAAATAAGATTCTTTACATAAAAGATCATATAATTTCTGCATGTTAATCGATCGGTTGCAGAGTTTCAGCCATAAGAGCTCACGATATATATTTGACATTATTTCGTATCATTTTTATAATATTATTTGATATTTTGGGTATTGTAAAATATCTTTAATGCATTTGGGGATGCAGTATGCTTTTGCATATTGGAAAAGCAACGCAGTAATATACATTTTTATGATTATTCGTGAATATTCCATTCCACATACTAAATATAAATCGACAGAATATCAAATAATAAAATTAATAATAAATAATGACAAATAATGTAATATACCGCACATTCTGATGGTTGTAACTCTGCAGTCGATCGATTAACAAAAAAAAAAGTATAAAACTTTCCGCAGGGAATTTAGCCAACTTTATTTTCAGTTTCTTTATATTTTGCTCTAAAGTGAACCCAAACCGAGATGCTGATCAAATCCTGATCAAATTTAGGGTTTCTAAAGCCTAGAATATAGACCATGAACTGCTAATTATATCTTTTCACAAGTTCAAATAAAGACAATAAAATTGATTCCAGTTTCCTCCAAAATATTTTCAGCACAAAACCATTGTCGATTGGCCTAATATGTACTTACAAAAATAACGAAAATATTTGTTAAAAATAATAGCTCAGCTAAAGGCTAATATTTTCGGTCCCAGTTAAGGATCCAGAGAAGTAACTGTTTTTGGTTGGTTAGTCCGTGTTAGTCCATAATAGTGACATGCAAATTCTAGTAACTATACGACGAAAGTTACTACAACAGGACATGCCACTAAGCAACTTAAATCTTTAATTAACAGTTAGTTATCAGGAACTTTAAGTGATGATGAAAATATGGGTCAATTTTCAAATTTATAGCATTTCGCGACATTTCGGGAAGCACTTGCGACTGGCTTAAAGAAATTAAAGAAAAAACTCAAAATTGGAGGTGTTTCGTCAAGTTGGCCTCTCCTCGGCCAAAACTTTTCAAGTTTTAAATCCAAATTAAGAATTAACAAACCCATCACTTGCAAGATAATAATACACAGCATTGACCGACGTTTTTTATTATAATTTAATTATAATTATAATTTAATATTTATTTCATTTTTAATTTAATATCATTTAATATAATTTAAGAAAATTATGCAAAATTGAGTACCAATACAATATTTTATTAACCTGACTATAAAACTATTTTTATCACAGTGCGGTTGCGGTCGTATCGTTCGCTCCTGGAACGGATTACTGCTATTAACGATGTATTACTATTAAACTTCTGGATTTGTACTTTAGGTTAATTTGAAAACTCCAGTTTACCAATTTCTATGCAAGTGAAATCATGCTTTGGTGATTTTTTTCGGGGTGTCTGCTTCTCCTTGATGATTGATATTTTTTAACGGTTTCGGGGCCTTTTATTAATATTTATATCTTTTGTCTCAAATTTCTGGGACCAATATTGAATAGTTCGTTCAGAAGGGTATTTTCTTGAGGTTATGTAGATAACAATTTGAAAAAAATAAAGGAATGAAATTGTATGCAATAATGGTTATGACGATGGTTATATCAAACGCTTTTCCGCAAAACACGCGTTATTTTCCCGAGAATCACTTCGTTGCTACTAAATTTCCCACGTTATGATTTCGAATGCACAATATTTGGCACCCCATTCCTAAGATATTTAAACCACAAAACCGACTAATATTTCTGGATACTTCATTAAAAATAATGAAATTGTCATAACAAATCACCAAAATTTTAAATCAATAGAAGATATTTGTTCAAATTTAAAAATAAAAGACTATGCTTTTAATTGAAATTCAATACCTCACTTTTTAATATCCGGATTTGCACAATATGGAAAAATGTTTAAAATATCCAGATTGAAAATATTGGGGTTACTTTCTATTAGTCCTTTCTTAAAACTCTAAGTTTGAAATAAGTTAAGAAGGAATTAAATTTATACGTATTTCAGATTTCTCTTTTTTAAATTTAATTACTCTCCACGTATTTTTTTCTAATATACTCGCTTCGAACAAATAACGTTCCTTAATTGGAAGCTATTAAATGTTTCAACAAGCAGCACTTTAGATCGGTAACCTGCGGTGGTGCTGTGGTATTTTGTATATTGGTATTTTATCGATTTGGTCATGCCAGTAGCCCTCCAATCCGTTTTTAAATTTTAAAAAGTCTCACTTCAAAAGTTTGATATGTTAACTTTTCAAAGTTGTGAATATAAATCCTTATATTATTAGTTTTTTTTATTCAGTATAATATAAGGTACTGTAAGTTAATTCAAACTCAGCTTGCTATTAAAATATTTGTGCCCATGTTTGCATTCCACGTTCAACTATTATATTCTATTACATAAAGATAATACATATTATGTAGTTAGAATAAGTGAAATATAAACAGGTAAGCTGTTATTCAAAAATATATTATCAATTTTTTTATTTGGAAAGCTCCATTTTTAATTGAAACACTCGCATTATTTTAAATAATTCGTCCTATAAAAATAAATTGTTGAGAAGTTTGTTTTCCAAGTTTTAATTTTCTTTAAAATTCGTAATAACTTTCCGAAAGTTAGCAATAAACCAGGTAATCGAAAATATTTATTCAATGCACTGTAGAAAATCTTACAAGAGCAAGAAAGAAAGAGATATGAAATTGCTTTAGAAACATTTTTAAGAGTCGCGAAGAATTTCCAACAATGCAAATGGAGAAAGGATAATCTAACAAAGTTAAGACAATTAAAGTGAAAGCATTTTTGGAAATGTGTAAAAATAATTAATTAGAAAATCTGCAGCAGCACGAGTAAACTTTATAAGACTTCAGGAGGTGCTCAAACACTTTCTTTTATCATTTTATTTTTCGTACAATGTAAATTATTTTTAGACCAGAATGTTTAAAAATGTTTCTTAAAATGTTTCTTAAAAATTATGAATCAAAGAAAATAACTCACAACACGCAAAAATATTGAATTAATTTGCTAGTTCTTTTTAAACTACCCTTAACGTGGTGGTTGTTCTAGTAAATATTCTCAAGTTTCAATAAGACATTTACGTGTCGAGTGTCTATAGGGATGTAGAACTTGAACATGTAAATTAACTTCAAACATAACTTGGTTTCTTTAACTTCATTGTATCATTCTAAATGTTTTTTTTAGATATCAAATAAAAAGTTCAACTACTGTAGATTAAACAATTGTTACTCGGTATACAAGGTCTGTAAATAAACTCTTGCACAATTGTTTTTCATTAAGCTTATACAATTGAAAAAAGTTTTAACCCTGCGATTTTTAAATTTAAAAGTACACTTTTTGAATGCAATTAGTTTCTTTACAGTGCTGGCATTTGAAAGAAGGGTGTCGTCAAAGTTTTTATAAATGGAAATATAGGGTATGTCGGGTATCATTGAAAAGCTATTTTTTCTTTATGGCTATCGTAAAAAAACCTAGTAGGTTATATATTATAAAAATGTAAGGGAAACTTAAAAAAGTTTTCATGAATATTTTTTCTAAGTAACCAATTTTTTTGTTATATACATAAAACAATTTAAAATTATTGAATTTTTAAAAGAAAGTGCTTAAATTGTTCTCAAAGTGGTCACCATTAAATGCTTGACTATTTTTAATATTTCTCCAATTGCCGAGCTTTCTGTTGACTTTTCAACTCCGCAACTAAGAGTAATCATGTTTAATTTAATTTTCTTAAGATTCATTTTTAATTAACCGTTAATTCATGATTAAAAATAACATGGAAAATGTACATGGCAAGTACAGTGTTAATTTAAAATGAAATTTAGTTTAGGAAAGAAAATTATTACTAATTTAATTACTTTCGCAGATTTTTAACTAGAAAACATTTTTCATTAAAATTTAATTGTCTACCTGCGAAGATGCACTATGTTTAAAATAGAATATAATATTATAGTAAATTATATTATTATGATTATAAAAAAATTTAATTTATATATTAAATTATTAATTATGTTCTCCCTAAAACTAATGCTTTTTAACATAACTATTTTAATTCAATCCCAAATTTTAATAATTTGAGACCTCTTTCAAAAAATCAATATCTCCTAAACGGTTGATGTAAACTTATTAAACTTTAAACATAGTTAAACTAATGGAGGTCTACATTCATCTAAATTAGGTTTCATTACACCTAAAATTAAAGCCCGTTAATATTTGTATGCAAATTTAATCATCATCAAGCACATTTTTATTAAAATACCCACTTCTTTTTTGTATTATTATTAAAATTCCGAACAAAAATACTGTTTTCTTCTCCGATTGTACGATGTACACTCGAAGTGTATGGGGGACCTAATGTTTAACGTGGGCTGAGAACCACGGAAGTTTCCAGTCACATTATAACTATCTCATAATTTCATTACGCTTTTTTGAACGGCCCCTAGTAGATCACATGAAGTTGGGCTTTATATTTACTTTTTAATATATTGGGTATGTAATGTTTAGTGAAACCCCATATTGGGAAAATCAACAAGTGTTTTAGTGCGTAAAAGTGGGGTCAAGCT
Organism: Podabrus alpinus; assembly: GCA_932274525.1. NCBI lineage: Eukaryota > Metazoa > Arthropoda > Insecta > Coleoptera > Cantharidae > Podabrus > Podabrus alpinus. The sequence continues at coordinate 55,334,732 of OW026457.1, read as the reverse complement.
GGTATCAATTTTATTATCCTTCTTACGACATCCAAAAATATATAATAAGTTTGCAACCTTTCGCAACTCCGGATTTCACCGCCACAATAGAAGAACAACACGAAGAACGAATATTCACGAATATCTCGGTTTGGGGGATGGGACCACACGCCGCGACAAACTCGCCGCAAATGTTAAAAATTAGGATTTTGTTTTTATATTTATTTAACCAAAAAATTAATATAACTAACAAATTAGTATCTGAACATATTGGATTATATTACGTATAGTCGTATATGCGATACCTCTTAAATATTGTGCATCTATTACTTCTTCGATATCTTCAGTCGTACAAAAGCTAATGAAGAAATCATTTTTGCCTGAAGAGAAAAATCTGTCCTAAGAAAAGTCCTAACTGACCAAGATTTCTTTGCATATTTTGCACGAGGTGAAAAAAACAGCCATGTATTTCAACTTCTAGGAAACAGGTGCTCATTGTTTTAAAAGCAGCCGCTTAATTGCAGGATATCGAATCTGAATTGACGCCTTCTACTATATCTTGTGTCATTCGAAACATTCTTGTTTAGGTGGTTTGCAATTTATTTCGCAGGAGAGCGTAAAAAATTGGATGAACTCCACCATGTGCCTCGGCTAGTATGGTATTCTCTATTATATTCTGTTCCTATTTCAATTCATTTAAATGTAGGTTTCTTCTAATGTTTCCATTGTGCATTAGAAGAATGTTTGGCTGTTGAAATCGCCGTGCTTGACATACGTGTTGGAAAGTTGCCTGTACCCTGTTTTTTATTGTTATGATGGCAAATAATTAACACAGGGCGACCGCCTGCATTACGTGCCCTTCGAAGCACCGAAGGCGGACAATACATTTTTTAGACTCTACCCGGAGTCGAACCGGGGCGCCTTGCGTTATCGGTTGATCTCTCTAACGGTTAGACCATGACCGTCTTCGTATATATTTGTGCAAATAATTGTGGCGTTTTCTGCTAAATATAATAATTCGGTCTGAGTGAGGCCCGCTGTCGGCCAATAAATAATTTTCAACTTCAGTTGAGCTGAGGTTCGTAAATCTGGTAGCGTTCTGGGATAACAAGATTTTCTAAATTTACCGGGTTTGAAGGCGCCGCATTTATTTCATTTAGTTTTCTTCTAGGTGGGCGAATGGCTGAGCGGTTAGCGTGTTAACTTCTCATGCCGAGATTCATAGGTTCAAATCCTGTGAGGTGCTATCTATAAAAGGATTTTTCGCTCACCAAATGTCTATCTGCTGGCCACAGGTAACAGTAAATATGGCTCAAAGACTTCCCTGGTCGGAGTAGACGATGTAAAAATCGTCTATTCCCGTGGTTCGGAATCCACGTTAAGCTGTAGGTCCGCTGTGCTCGTCACACAGTTTCAACACGCAGGGAGCACAGACAGGGAAATCGGAAGACGGCGTGAACGTCAAAAACCGATGTATGAATGAGTTTTCTTCTAACAGTTTTACAAATAGCTGCAATACTTGGAAGGACTCCCTGGGTACCTTGCGATAAACCTGCGGCAGATTCATTTAACCCTCGGGAGGTCGCGGTACTAAAAATCACACGCGAGGTCGCGCGTATCTGTGAGATAAATGCCTTATTAATGTGCTCTAAAATGCAAAATAGATATAAATAAACTTTGCAAATATAATTATAATGATTGTTTATTTATAAACCACTCTAGTTTATAGAAAAATACAATAAAAAATTTAAAGTAATCAACATTTTGCACAAAATAATAATAATAAGATTTTAAAATATTTAAGAAAACATTTTGCATGTATCTGTCAGATACACCGCGACCTCCCGAGGGTTAATACTTGACTTGTAACTTCAACCGTTTCTTCCGCGTGACGTTTAATTTTAGTGACAACTTTCTTTGCTTCGACTTGAGCAACTGATGATCTTGACATCATTCTCAGCAACAGTATGAATTTGTGCTTTTCAACCGCCTCTTTTTTTGAATTGCCAGAACTTCACATTTCCGTCACTACTAAATTTGTCAGAAACATACGTAAACCCGTCACTGGAAAATTTTTCCTTTACGCGCTGGCTCAAACTCTGTGCTACCATAATTTATTATTAAACGAAATTAATACTTGAAAAAATATTGACTATTTACTATTATTGCGAGTGGGTAAGAATTAAGAAATGTATCTACAATATCACTAACTCTTATACTAGTTTGCAGCTATCAGAGCACGAGGTGTGTATTTAATATTCATTATTAAATTTAATAATATCATTCATGGATTTTCTGTGGGTTCTAAAATATGTACAATGCATGTATTTAAGCCGTTTTAACCAATTTATGAAACTTGACCGTCTTGAACGTACCTGCAAAAGTTAGATACTGAGTGACAATAAAAAGAAGAACAGGGGGCGAGACAAGGAGGGACTAGCAATTTCCGATTGTCATACAGAGCGGGCTAGCCTATTGTTAGTATATTTTCTCAAGGGATTTGAATTAGGGTCCCTCTAGACGTGAAATTATATTGCAGAATCTTTATTATGAATATTATTTATTACCATTAACCATAATTAATGATAATGAAAAACCACAAGAGAAAAATTATCGTTAATAAAAATATATTTCGGGGTGTACAGACGAATGGCAAAAATATTCCACGCGCTTTGATGGCTGTACCTCCATAACTCGTTGATTAACAAGACAAAAACATAAGATCTTTTTTATAGATAATTTGGTCTGCTCTATTTTGAATAACCTCATATTATGTTCCTCTAAAGTGTACCCAAACCGAGATATTATTAACAAATATTCATAAAAATATTATTCTTTGCGTGCTTTTTCCTGCGCTGGCCAAATTCGGGGTCGTTAGATGGTGTAAAATTAGATAATAATAAACTTTGTTCCATTTGTCCCCATTTGTTTGAAGAATGCGTTAGCGACTATGCTACTTATATGGTTTTACGTTTCATTTAAAAAACTGCGACAATGCCTTTTTTCGAATACTGGAAGTTAAAAATTTAATAGCATTAGTAAAGTACTTGTTTAACTTAAAAGTTTTAAGATTAAAACTTGATCGAAATAATGTTGCAATAAAAATAAAAAACAAACTTTAAGGCTTATCTATTATTTATTTTTTTAATAAAATATGATTATCCATTATTCATTTAAAACATGTTTTAGTAGAAAAATTGAGAAGAACTACAAAAAGTTTTAGGTGCATATAAAAAAGAAAAATGTTGTGCTTCAGAATACTTTAATGTTGCGAAAATTGTATACGAAATATAAACATTTATTTAACGATCTGTGTTTTTACAAATGAAGCACGTCACCATTAAAGAATAAAAAATGGTCTCTCATAACGCGGTTACATTAAACAACGGCTATATCCAATTGGCCACTAATTAATATTATTCGAGTATGATGATGGTTCAATACACTAATAACGTTACTTACCTATAACAGAAAATAAAATTTAATATGTGCAAATTTTTCAATGTTTATTCAATTTGTTGCAAATATTGTTGAATACAATATTGGGTTAGAAAATGTATTATTTGAAAAGATTTTTATTAAATAATAGTTTGAAAATAAATATAAAAAATTTTACCTATTAACTGCTTTAATGCTCAATGTAATGTTAAATTTTATTATCAATGTTAAGTAATAAGATACAATTTTAACGTAATGTAAATAATACAACGATGTGAATGTAATATGGCAATATTAAAGGTGCCAAATTATTTTCTTTTATTATTACATACATACATACAAACATACAACATACTGTTGGTCGGTTTTCCGTGGCATTTGAAATACCCAGGAGAAGGAAAATACAAAGAGAAAAGAGGTTTCAGAAGCATAACCGACCTACAACGTACCGACATTTGAAATGCCACAAGAAATCTAACAAAATGTAATAGTAGGTACATACCATAAAATTATTAATAAATGTGTACTTATATGATAGCATAATCCAATCGGAGTAGTTTAAGTTAGATTTATGTTATATCCATAATATGTGAATAGTTAAGTTATTTAATAAGTTTGTTTAATTGATGTATAAATTTTTCAAATATTTATTATGTTAATAAACTATACGTCGAAATATTAATGTTTATAAACTTCTTTTATCTATAAGAGTCCAATAAAAGGAGCATCGAAACGAAATAAAAAGGATATTGTCCGTGACCGTTATAGTACTGAGCGAAATTACCCACACACTATATTTTAGATAATTGCATTCAGTGTCACATGATGGTCGTTTCGACCAATCAGCGAGCGTTATTTTACATTGTAGATATATACGGATATAATTCGTGCACCTAGTGAAATATCCAGTTATATTGAAATCCTACGAATATATATTCAAATATCCAGTTATATTGAAATCTTACGAATATATTCAAATAACCATTGGTCAATATGAATATTTTAAATTGTTTTGATAATAATTATGTACGTTCCTTTATATTATCATGTGATACATTTTTTATATGAAATAAAAATTCGCCGTCGGGAAGATTCGAACCTCGGATACTCACATTGCTAATCATGTACTATCGTACTATCGCAATTGCGCCACGGAGCTGACATACAAGGTAATGCTTTAAATTGTCAAATCTGCTACATAAAAACCATAGAAACACTACTTTATTTATATTTAACCTCCAAATTCTAATGCGTCCAATAGTCATAATAACCATAGAAACACTACTTCATTTATATATATTTTTTTATTTCATATAAAAATTCGTTTTTATTCGAAGTTGTGTCGTTTCTTCACGGAATTATCATCCAAACAGCAACGCGGGTTCCGACAATATTCAAAGATTCATCTCGTACAGGTTTTAGCTGCGGAGATTGACAATCACTCCGCTGCGCTACGCTCGTGCAATCTCCTTGCTAAAACCTATATTCGCTGAATCTTTGAATATTGTCGGAACCCTTATGCTGTTACATACGAAAATTCGAAATATATTCGTTACAACCCTGCCTACTTTATTTAAGGTGGTGTGTAATAGTGTCCTTAAAGTACCTATTGTATTTATTTGGCATTTTTCTTAACTGCTTATTTACCGTTACAAATTACCTGTAAATAACAATAAAAAATGCGAAATTACCATAGCCTCACGTAGTTTTCAGTGGTCATACATTCCGTGCACATTATTAAAATTACATGAAAAGTTGTCTATAGTCCATCCGTTTTAAGAATGCAGAACTAGATTGTACTAAAATTGTGAACTCGGAACGTGATTGGTTAAAATTTTTACAGGTTTACACTGCCAAAATTTTATTTGCGATTGATGACTCACTAATATTTTTTTCTAAAAGTTTCTGGCAAATTTAAATAATTTGTACAAGATAAATTGATATTTGATAAAAAAATACTTTTAACTCGATTATTTCAAGTATCAAATAAGTGACATTTGGTTTTTGTCACTCATACACTTTAATTATTTGACGTTTCCCAGTGTAAATCTGACTTGCCGTTCAAGCCGACCTCTACTGCAATCCAAAACCAGATGGACTATAGACATTGTTTAAAGTTATTTTGTGAGTTTACAGTTTTATTTTGTGCAATTGTTTTACAATGCCGAGAGGAAAATTACTAACCGACTTCGAGAAAGGTAAAATTGCTTCCTACAAAGAGCAAGGAATGTCACACCTTAAGATTGCCAACAAAATTGGAAGATCGTTAAAGGTAGTGAACAATTTTATTAAATTAGGTGATTCGTATGTAAAAAATCAACCAAAAGGTGGAAGACAGAAGCTAACCAAAACACAACGTTCATCGATTCTTCGCATGGTTTCAACACAGCAGGTCACTGCATCGATAATAAAGCGACAGTTAGACCTTCCTGTTAAGCTGGATTTATAGTTTGACGTACTGTAAGCGTAGACGCACTGCAAAAAGATCAACTATAGAATTTAGGTACTCTTATCTATAAATAGACGTAGACGCATGACATAACGTAAGAGGTTACGGACTGTAACATAAGAGTTGGCAACTTTAATCTTTTACAGTGCGTTCCTTACGTCCGACCAATCAAAAGAAAGAATTCTGTTTGTTTAATCTATGTGTATATTTGAATGTAAATTGTTTTTTAATTTGAATTTAAATTATTTTACGGTTGCCTATGTTAGTAGAAACTACCAACTGTACATGTAATTTCACGATTTGTATAATTTGTAGGTTATGTTGAATCGTTGAATGTCACTCTCTTTATATTCTATTATCACCTCTACGCATGCGCGAAAATTACGTTCCGTCGATTTATAAATTTGAAAATATCTTACAGTCCGTTTCTTACGTATACAGTGCGTCTACGCTTACAGTACGTCAAACTATAAATCTAGCTTTAGTGTAAAGAGCTCGCCACATAGCCTGTGCTGTGCTATGCCAATGTCAAACATTGAAGTAGAAACATAGGGTTTCAATAGTGACGTTCACATAGTTATGAGTTGCTATGCTATTTTGCGCATGACCATGATATTGTTCAACGTTTGTGTTGACATAACACAGAGCATAGCATAGCACATCACAGGCTATGTGGCGAGCCCATAAGGCGTGTTCAGCAAGTAATTGCTACATCTGGTCAATTTAAATGGACGAAAAAAGCGAAGAAACCGGCGTTAACAAAAGTTCATAAAACGAAAAGATTGGAATTCGAAAGAAACTAACAAACTTGGGATCAAGAACGGCGTAAAGTAATTTTTTCCGACGAGAAAAAGTTTAATTTAGATGGTCCGGATGGTTTTAAATATTATTGACATGACATAAATAAAGAAAAAGATGTCACAATGAGCAGGAACACTGGGGGTGGGACAGTGATGGTGTGGGCTGCGTTTTCCTTCATTGGAAAAGCACCAATATGCTGGAAACCACCAAGATGAACAGCCAGAAGTATACTGAGCTATTAGAAGAAGTTTTGCTGAATTTTTGTGATTTGCACGACCCTGAAGATTTCATTTTTCAACAAGATAATGCCGCAATTCATGTTTCGCGTGCTTCAAAAGAGTGCTTTGACTCTAAAAATATTAAATTGTTGAAGTGGCCTGCAAGATCACCCGATTTAAACCCGTTTGAGAACCTCTGGGGGGATACTCTCCCGCAAAGTTTATGGCAATTCTACCCAATACGGTAGCATGGGAGAATTAAAACGTGCCATAAGAACAGCATGGGGTGAAATTCCGATATCGACGCTTCAAAATTTAATTTGCAGTATGAAAAATCGAGTTTTTGAGTGCATTTCAAATAAGGTAGGTTCTACTCACTATTAAATTGTGTGTAATTTTTTTTTTAAATAAATTTATTAATTGTTGTTAAACTGAATCTATGGTAATTTCGTTTTATTTGTTGCTATTTCCAGGTAATTTAAAACGGTAAATAATCAGGTAAAAAAATGCCAAATAAATACAATAGATACTTTAAGGACACTATTACACACCAGCTTAAATGAAGTAAGCAGGGTTGTAACGAATATATCTCGAATTTTCAAAAATAAAGTGAGTGAATCTATGGTAAATTCGCTCAGGCATATCCTGAATATTAATAGATAAACCAAATGACTTACAAACCGACTTTTTTTCACCTTTTTAATACGTAAAAATTTGAAAAAAAATAAATAAAATTACTACCTGAAAATAAATCACTTACGAACATGCTTGCGCCATCTAACAGTTTTTTCTGAACACGACATTCCTTTTATAAATACCTGTTAGCAGATTTGAGCACCTAAACTACAGAAAACAGATTTGAAATTTAAATACTCCTTGATGTTGCATGCATGAATCAATAAATATTTATAACTATCTGTTTAAAATGTAAACAATATTAATAGAAACATACAAAACCAAAAGTTCACACATTTGGTTAATTAGTGTTTCATGTTTTTGAGTTTACATGCGACATTGATAACAAAGTTGATAAAATTATCAATGGAATTTTATATAAGTGTGAGTTTGTGAAACCAAATAAACAATTAAAATTAATTAAAAGATTAATTTTAATTGGTACTATGTTTATTGGTTTAATGGAAAAAAAACAAACAACTGTTGTCTCTTTTTTAAATTGAGAACATTTCAGAGGTAGAACATTTCATTGTTATTAGACGATCTGTAGAAACATAAGGCTATGTGCATTAGGGTGGTAATTATTTGGGATATAACAAATTTTTATCCCCCGTCCCCAAATGGACCCCAATTAAATAAAAAATATAGCCTGTAATTATTTAAATTTTTTTTTAATATTTAATCGTTATGAGTTCTGTTATTGTACAGACTAGGATTTAAATTTTTACTACTTATTATTCAATCTTCCATGCAAACGAAAATATTTTTTTCAAAATTTTTGACCATGTAGAAAATGAGATAATCGTCTTCAAAATTAGGTTTTTTTGCATTGCATAGTCTATTAAAAGTACAAATTAGCAGCTCATACTTTTCACCATGGTATAGAAACGTAGTTTACTATTTTGATAAAAAAAAAGTATAGAAAATTTGATTTTTTAGAAAATTTTACCTAGATAAAACGGGTCTAGGACGTTTCGCCGTCGCCGTTTCGCCGTCGCCGTTTCGCCGTCGCCGTTTCGCCGTTTCGCCGTCGCCGTTTCGCCGTCGCCGTTTCGCCGTCGCCCGTTTCGCCGTCGCCGTTTCACCGTCGCCCATTTCGCCGTCGTTAATTAAAAAATATAAATCAAAAGTTACAATTAAAATTTTATAATAAAATTAATAGTTTTAGAAGAAGAACAAAATGTAACCTAACCTATGGGAATTTTTTTTGGGATTTCAAACCCACTCACAATATGAGGCTGTTTCAATTATATAGTAAAAATTTATTACCAACTTAAAATGTTGCGATAATCCAAAAAATTTCAAATGGAGTGAAATTTTTTCTCTCCGATTTGAATTTTTCTTTGAAATCCGGATAGATGGGGGTGTGATTAGTAGATATTAGTAATAAATATAATCAAAAAAATGGAAAATAACTCGTGTATTGCCAAAAAAGTGAAAAAATTAAATTTTTTTTGCCTTCCAATTTTAGGGGTGTGCATTCGAAAAGGAGGGTAATCCATCGTCAAATCCTACCCTTACGGGGCACCGCTGCGCTCCGCTCCGCTCTGCACCCCTCCAGGGCGGATTTGACTCTGGTTACTAGGCTAAACATACTTGAAGCGCGACAGATCAAGAAAACCGGGATAAATGCAACCGGGATGTGAGAGAACCTCGAAATTAACGACGGCGAAATGGGGGACGGCGAAACGGCGACGGCGAAAATGGGCGACGGCGAAACGGCGACGGCGAAACGTCCCATTCCGAGATAAAACATGTAAAATATTCAATAATCCACCTTAAATGCATGAATAGCGAATCCAAAGCGATGCGACGTGGCAATATTGCACGTTTGTGACGCTGGATTTTAAGAGGTTATCTACTATAACACAAAAATTTTAATATTTATTTAACTAATATTGCTTTGAATAAACATGTTCTGTTATCAATTTCCCTTTAAAATGTATTTTGAGTCGACATATTCAATTTTATATTACCATATTGATGCACATCTTTCGGAGAGAATCAAGAAAATCTGTAGATTGTTGTGCAATCAGCTGTCAGTAAGTAAATTAATATCATTTTATTTGTATAGTATAGTCTATCGTAAAATTTTTCGTCTCAAAGATGGAGTATTCATTTCATGAATTTTGTCATAAGCCAACAAAATAATTTTGTAGACTGGATCAGTTGTGGACCGACACCCAGAAGGATAAAGTTTTCCGTTTAAAATCAAATAACTAGTTGTTAACAATAAACCTCAGAAGTGATGATTACATTCCCCGGAAGCAATTCATAGTAGATGACGCCTTTTTTATCCCACCAGATGCACAACATTACCTTGCGAGAATGGGCATCAGTTTTTCCACGAGGATTTGCTTGTTTGTTAGGGCTCAGCCATTCCTTTCTGTTCTTGATGTTGATGTAAAGGTACCATTTTTTTGTCACCAGTAACAATTTGGGACAAAAACTGCCGATGTTGTTGAAGAGCTAAACGATGACGAGCAAGCAAAGAAGCACAAATGGTAAAATGGTAACAAGTGTGATGTTTGCTGTTTGCGCTCAAAACCTATGGTACCCAAACACCCAACATTTGAACTTTGTCCATGAAATGCAAATGTCGTACGATAGTTGATTGGTCACAATTCATTATATTGTCCAATTTCCGATTTGATTGACGTGGATGATCACGAATTGAAGCATTTAATCGGTCTTCATCAAAGCCTAATAGTCTACCTGAACATGGGAAATCGTTCCAATCAAAATGCCCCTTTGTAAAACGAGAAAACCATTTTCGTACGGTACTTTCCACGATGACGTTCTTTCCGTAAACGGCACAAATGGTTCTAGCGAACTTCGATGCCTTAACTTCTCGGTTAAATTCAAACAAAAGGGTAAATGTCGGGTATTTGAGAATCCATTTTCTTTAGCCAACATTTACCCCTAACTTTCTACAAATTGAAAAATTCTAAAAGTATTCAATAAAAAAAATACTATGGCATTAAAATGAAACTGATATTTCTCAAACTAATTCGTTTCCAAAGCACCCATAATTTGGAAACCAAAAACGCTACGAACTTATGCATCAACCTGATAGTTTTGACATTTTTTATAGATATTCTTAGAGATTAGAATTGAATATCCGTCGAATTAATATCCTTGTGGGGACTACATAAATGTTGCTATCTACATACACTATTCAAGGAAAATACAAATTGGGAAAAATTCAAAAGCAGTCTTTCTTCCAATCTAAACCTTAGCATCTCTTCAAAAATAGAAAAACAAATAGACAAAGCAATAGAACACTTAACAATGACAATTCTATAAGCCTCATGGAATAATACCTTACTTACGTCAACAATCGATAAACCAGGCTATTACCCAAAAGAAGATATCAGAAAAGAGAAGGTTAACAAAACGTTGGCAATTAACTCATTCCCCAAACGACAAAACAAATTTAATTGAAGCCACGAAACAACATACAAAATTACTCAACGACCACAAAAATAAAGGTATTAAACATTTAATTCAAAATCTCTCTACTACTGAAGCAACCGACAACTCTTTTTGGAAAATCGCGCGCAATATAAAAAAACACAAAAAATGGACCAACCAATTAGAACAAACAAGAGAAAGTGTGGTCGAAATGAGGAGGAACAGGCCAAAACTTTCGCTGAACATTTAGACAAGGTATTTGAACCTCCTCCAAGGAAAATTACATTGGAAAAATACTCCGTTTACTCGTAGCTCCATACCAAATTAACTCGTCAATAAAAAAAATTCCAGATGAATCAAACTAAAAATGTCATCTTCAATAAGACAAATCTAAAATGGCTCTTGAATAACTATGATCTAATAACTGGACAGATTCTTCAAAATCTAGCAGACAAAGGATTCTAATTAATTATGTAAAATTATACTTTTCTGTCTCAGTGGAAGGTGAAGTAAGTTATTTTGATCCAGAAACCGGGAAAGAACTCAGCTGAAACGTCATCTTACAGACCTATAAATCTACTAATTATTATTCTTGACAAAACGGTTGAGACCTCTAGAGACGCCAATTTGTGTGTGCATAAATTTTTGTGTGAAGGTATCGGTTTTAATAAGTCGCCAAAACGTTTTTCCCACTTCTGAAACTCTCCGTAGGTGCATATACACTACGGGTAATAAAAAGTAATGGTGAGTCAGAAACACGTGCCGGTTATTCAAAAGTGATATAAATATTAAATTATTCCTCGTGTCATATTTTAATTAAATAATTACATGATAATACTTTTTGGATTAGCAAAAGTTCATTGTTTAAATTATATTATTCAAATAATATCACGATTTAGCCATGCTCTATAAGTAATAGGTGCATTTATAAAATTATGTTTTCAAGATTTTTTCTGAATATATTCCCCGTTAATTTTGTTTTTTTAATAATTAATTATTTTTCTTCTTCGCGTGGGGTCGTTCAATAACACTAAACCTATAAGATTAAAGCTTTAATACGACATGCTATTTTTTATATAAAATTACTATTTCCATTCGGGGTGATAAAGCGTCCATTCATATAAATTTATATGGATATGATTTTTGTCCATACCATTCTATTCTACTGGTTATGTATAGACATTCTGCAAATTTTTCATATCGTCAAAAATATAAAAATCCGTCGTGAAAAAATTGTACTTGTGCCCTTTTTACTTTGGACGGTTTAGTTTAGGTGCAGGTTAGGTTCAGATTAGGTTTAGGTTAGGTGCAGGTTAGGTTCAGGTTAGGTTTAGGTTAGGTTCGGGTTAGGTTCAGGTTAGGTTCAAGTTAGGTTCAGGTTAGGTTCAGGTTACGTCAGGTTATGTTCAGGTATTTCTTTTCCTGCTTCTCCACTGGGTTACTCTACCCTATGAAGGGGTATATTATCTGCTAATTGATACAGTTGACAATAATTATAATACATTTTAATAGTAATATTGTGTAGTATTATAATGAAGGTGAACATATTTGATTGATTTGATGAATAAAATAAAATTCAGGTTATGTTAGGTTTAGGATATCAAATTTTCATTGGTTGGTTTTGTGCATTATAAAGTAAGGTTTAAGTGTAAGTTTGTCTTTAAACCTTTATGATGTAGCAGTTTTGTTTCGTTTGAAACGGTTTTGGATATTGTGGTTTTCTAGATTCTGTCGCTAACCTATTTGCATCTATACTGGAGGCGGCGTAATTACTTGCCAACTCAAATGCCGTCGGCGTAAATACCGTCGGCGTATTTAACTGTTGGCGTGGTTACTTGTTAGAGTAATTTCTGGCGGCATAAATTTCATTGGTGTAGTTACCTGTTGGCGTACATGCGTCGGCTTAACTACATGGGACCCGTCCTCTTGTAATTTTCAAAGTTACTGTGCCATGTTATAATCAATAGTAAAATAACATGACCTCATTGTTAGATCGATAAGTTGCGTTGTAAATATGAAGACATAATACGTAGTTGCGTACACGCAACGATGTCTGAGTGCTATTTTCAATGCAACTTATCGATTTAAAACCAGAGGTCGTGTTATATTTGCTGCGTTAATTTCCTAAACATTGCGTTAAACGATATTTAAAATAACGTAAACAAAGAGCGTGTCAATTAACCGGATGTGGCACTCTTTTGACAGGAAGATACAATTTTTTCATAAGTATAAGTATTTCATTACCTTTTGTGAATGAAATTACCAAAGATATCAACAAAAATTGAGAAAATTAACAGAGTGTTATTATGGTATTTTCTATTCGCTAAAAATAGTTTTGAGATGAATAGTTCAAATTTTGTTTAATTAATTATTATTATTATATTATGCAACTGAAGATCCCAAATGAAGATGAAATAACACTACCTATATTGTATTATCAAACACCTGCCTTTTATTTATTAAATTATTTAATTCCTTCTTCCAACAAAATTTCGCGTTCTTCAGGACACTCTCCCATTTTTCTTCATTTCTTTGCCCCTACCAGGCAGTATTTTTATTCCGGCCTACTCGTAAAAGAAAGTAAATGTTTTCTCAAGTGTCTTTTCAATAAATTCTCTGCGAAACTTACAATTAAAATTCACATATTTTTCATTTGGTTAAGTTTTTCTGTTCAAATTTTCTAATTTTGCAATACGTCGTACTAAAATTACTACCCAATTACTTTAAAATTGCTTTTAAAGTACGTGACTCGAAAAAGTCCTCGGGCATCTAATAAAAATTGCAATAACTGCAATGTAATTCGATTTTTACAAGTAATTTGGGAAGAAAACGGCGGTTTAAACTTCCCATTTGATCAATTATTCCTTAAGGTCACCGATAAACACAAAAAAGTTTAAAAAAATTCAACCACAAACAGAAATTATAAGGTTTAAATCATTGCATAGTTGCAATTCTAATTAAATTATGTATGAAGAAGTCCTCGGGCACCATATATTATATTACTGTAACGCTTCCTAGAATTGTGCAATAGTTTTAAAATGCAGTTGATGCATTTTGTAAATAGTAGAGATGACATTAAGCTCAGTCTTAATCTTGACATTGAATATTTAGCACAATGGAGCGTAAAAATACCAAATACACAAGTTTCGATTTAAGACAATTAGTTATTTTTCATTCTGCCAATGGAAAATCGCAGCGGGAAATTGGGAAGTTACTCAATATGAGCAAGAGTACTGTAGCGGATATTGTTAAGCGCTTTAACAAAGAAGATCGGATCGATTTCAAAGAAAAAAGTGGCCGTCCACGTATATTAACATATAGAGATGAGAATTGTATTGTAAGAAAAGTTAAAAAAGACCCTAGAATTAGTGCGCCTAAATTACAAACTCAAGTGCTACACGAACTAGGGAAGAATGTGCATGTGGATACAATTCGCAAAGTTTTAAAAAAAGAAGGGTACAATGGCCGGGTGGCTAGGAAAAAGCCATTTGTAAGTCAAGTTAATAGGAAGAAACGCCTTATTTACGCTAAAGAGTACCTAGAAAAAGACATAGCATGGTGGAACGATGTTATATTTGCAGACGAGAGTAAATATAACATCTACGGTGCTGACGGTCGAACCATGGTGTGGCGTAAAGCCAATGAAGAACTGAATCCCAAAAATTTATGTGGTACGATCAAACATGGACTTGGAAATGTCCTTGTTTGGGGTTGTATTTCCACTCAGGGGACAGGCAAATTAGTTGTGATCGACGGCATAATGGACCGTTTTAAATATTTACAATTACTTCAAGAGAATTGGTTACCAAGTGCGGCCCAAATGGGAATTCAAAACAGTTTTAAATATTACGAGGATAACGATCCGAAACATAAATCCCATTTAGTGCAAGAATTTCTTTTATATAAATGTCCCAAAGTATTGCATCCGCCCGCTCAGTCACCCGATCTTAATCCCATAGAAAATCTATGGGATGAATTAGAACGTAGGATACGAACCACCCCTATAAACAACAAACAACATTTAATTCGACGTTTACAGGAGGAATGGGCTCTTATAAGCGAAGACTATTTAAAAAAAATAATTTGTAACATGCCCAATCGACTCAGAGACGTTATAAAACAAAAAGGATACCCCACAAAATATTAATTTTTTCAGTTTCCCTAAACTACTGTGCTAATTTATGTAGTGCCCGAGGACTTGTTCATACATAATTTAATTAGAATTGCAACTATACAATGATTAGAACCTTATAATTTCTGTTTGTGGTTGAATTTTTTTAAACTTTTTTGTGTTTATCGGTGACCTTAAGGAATAATTGATCAAATGGTAAGTTGAAACCGATGTTTTCTTCCCAAATTACTTGAAAAAATCGAATTACATTGAAGTTATTGCAATTTTTATTAGATGCCCGAGGACTTTTTCGAGTCACTAGTTTATATATTAAAACATACAAGTTAAATATTTAATATTAATGATTCTTTTGTTGATTGGTGAGTTGCTATTTTTAAGTGTTAACTCATGAATAGTAGGTATATTTATTTAGATGGTTGCTCTTTTGTTTATTATTTATAGTTAATAATTATAGTAATAATTAGTAAATTCGCTAAGATGTTTCAATTAATTATTAAAGCCTAACCGCTGAATTAACTGGTAGGTAAGCCGTCGTAATAAGCGTATATAAACCCACGGATTTAAGTTACTAATGTTCACCAATGAATTAGTACTAGATAACGCCCTTGGTTAACACTCAAACGGTTATGTTATTTTAAAAACACGACTGGTCAAGATAGGTCTGTGCCGTCCAAAAAATATACAATGCATATTATTTGCCTTTACAATCGTTACGAAGCGCATCCGATCAGTCCAATTTTTGACCATTTTTTCCAATATTTCTAACCTTATTTAAATGGCTTGCTGACAATTGACCTCCAATGCTTCCAGAGTAGTTGGTTTGTTAGCATAAACCATGGATTTAACATACCCCGAAAGAAAATAATCTCTAGGCGTCAAATCACACGATCTTGGAGGCTAATTGATAGGACTATTTCTTACAATAATGTCGTCACCAAATTGTCCTTTCAATAAATCGATGGTTTCGGTGGCTGTGTAGCACGTAGCACCATTCTGTTGGAACCATAAGTTGTCGATGTTTAACTCTTGGATTTTTGTATACAAAAATGTATTGAGTATGTGTCGACATCTCACACCATTCTCGTAACGGTAGCTCCTTCCTCATTTCGAAAGAAATATGAACCGATGATGCCGTTAGCGTGCATTCCACACCAAACAGTCAATTTTAATGGATTCAATGGAGTCTCAAGATAATATTCCGGATTGGTCTCAGTCCATATATGGCAATTTTTCTTGTCCACATACCCATTCAACCAGAAATGTGCCTCGTCACTGAAAAAAATTTAGCGGTAAAAAAATGGATCCACTTCCAATTGGCTGTGAGCCCAATCTGCGAACGCGCGACACAATCGATGATCATTGGACTTCAATTCTAGAACCAACTGTATCTTGTAAGGATGTAAACCAGGATCTTGATGTAAAATTTCATGTAGTGGACGGACAAAGCCCAAGTTTTGAGCACGATGATGAATGGAAATGTTTGGGTTCTCTTGCACAATTTCACTCACAAAAGCGATAGTTTCTTCGGTACGCACATTTCTTTGTCTTGTTTGTGGTCTTACATCATGCAATGAAGAAGTGGTACGAAATTTATCCATCACCGCACCAATAGCCTGCTCAGGAGGTCGATTATGTCGACCATAAAATGAGCAAAGAGCTCTATAAGTTTCGCGAACGGAACTCTGACTTTGAAAATAAATTTTCACAATTTGGTAGCGTTCTTCAAGTGTTAATTTATTAATGATTAAATGGAAAACCTTGCTGAACACAAATGTCAAATGTCACTTTGGCAAACTTCATTCAAAAGTTGTTATCCCTATTGAAAGATATCATGCAGCCTGGGAAAGCCTAATCCTCACCAACTTCAGAATTTCAAATGTAAGTATAATATTTTTTGACATTTTCTAAGCGACCCAAGTTCTTATAAGCAAAGGGTAAGCTTGATTTAAATTTGTATATTCTTTCACTTCTGCAAGTGCGTTATTTTTTGCAGAAGCCACAAAAGGGCCATGAAAAACTTTTGTGTACTACTACATTTTGAGATCTATTCTATTAACTATCCAGCTACTCTTAAGCTGAATCCATACAAGTTCTTGTTGTACCCATTACATACTGTTCTTTACTACGTGCAATAATTTTTCCATTTCTCCCATATTACTTTTGAGGGTAGGCTAGAAAAGATTGATAAGACTTAGCGGCATAGAGAGTAGAAGTTTTGATGGAGTATGGGGTGTGTTAGAAATGGTTAATTTGGTTGGTTTTCCAGGTTGAAAATTTGTTGGGTTCAGGGAACAAAATCCCTGTCTTTTGATAAGTGATCGACCTCTACGATTCTAATGAGGTTTAAGTGTGCAGAATATCAAACTTACACATGCGATTTAATAGCTGCAAGATTCAGGTTGCTGTAGTAGTAACTTCAAACTGGGTTTAATCAATTTCAAATTTGAAATAATCAATGTGAAATTGGGTTTCAACAAATAATCAAAAAATGCACTAAATGCAATATATACCGCATCGTTCAAATTTAATATTTGAAAAAATTTTCATCGCTAAAAGATGCAATTTATTACTGAAATTCCCCAATTTGAAGTTGCAAAGGTATAGTTATTTGTTTCCGGTGCTCTACATACATTGCAGCTGCAACTAATATCTCAGTAGTTTTTTACTTTTGAAGTTGGTAATATAAGTACAAAAATTTTACCCCGAATGGAATTTTAACAAGTGTTTTGTTGTGTAGTTAAACGTTGTCAGCTCTCTGATTGCGTGTAATCTTTACAAGTGCATCGATATCAATTCAATTTTTATAGACCCCTTGCAGGTAATAGAAAATGTAATTAACCATATATAACGTACATTCTCGAAACTTCCGTCAAATCAAACCTGCGTGAAATAAGTAAAATATTTAGTTATTGTATTTATTTCACTATCTTATTATTTGTTTTATTTCAATGAGAAGCTACCAAGAGCTTTCAGTTGCTTTGTATTTATGATGTAATCCTGAGATTCTTTGACTTGAGGTAATTACGAATTATGACTTAAATTGCAGAAGGTATTATATGCTTTTTTCAATACAATTGATAGATTAGTTTATCATTCATATTTTTATTGCCTACAGAGTTTTATTTTCGCAAGAAGGACTCATCCCCCACCGTTTGAATCTACCTCCTCAAATCCTGAAGTATTTTAACAGGTCTTAAAATCTGGTGAAAAATTATTCTTCTCGAGTCGACTTGTTTGAGGAAAAGAAAGAGATTTCTAGAAAATTTCTTTCAAGGTGATCTGTTCAAGGACCAATACTATTTACACATCGTAATAATTGCATTGCTGGTTGTGCCCCATTCCATATTATGCACACGATGAATTTAGGAGAAGAGTTTATAAGAGGTTGGTAACACGAGGTTCTCCAAAAATGGCGATTTAAGCAAGAAGGAACTCTTAAGGAAATTGGATAATTCGAATAATTAATTGGATGCAATGATTATTGATTGAAACACTACGTAGACATAGTGAGCTACATGCCGTAGACATTAAAGCGTTCTGTAAAATTTTCGCTAGATTGGAAGAACGATAATTATTTTTTTATGGTTGGAAAATTGGTGGTTCAAATATCGACACTTCTACAAGTGACCTACTTGTTTTCTGTCATAGGCGATCTCTCTTGTAAGTATGTGTTGCGCGTTTGAAGTTTGAAAAACACACACATAGGGGACCTACTGTTTAACTCGGGTTACAAACCGCGGGAAGTGGTTTGTCAGCATATCCAGAGAGGCTGACTGGGTATATTACATCTCGGTGGTTTGCCATTGTCTTCCGAGGGGTGACGGTCAGATTCAAGTTGCACTGAACCCGTAGTCGAACCAGGTATTCAGAATTAGCAGCAACGCACTTAACCACTTAAGCTGATGACCGTCTCATCTCCGTTAAATATCGATTAGGTTATCTTTCCTTGAATCCCTATTCGAATCACAGTAGTGCTTCCGTTAGACATTTTAAAGAAGGTTACCAGTTTTTATGTATATGGCGACGATTGACATCCCCAGCGAAAATTACTTACCATGTGAATTGAATGCCCCAAGGTTCAACCAACGAGAATTTTATTTTCGTTGTTCTTTCTGGAGTAGCTCGAAATCTGTGACAAGCAAAGGATGACCTGATTATTATCCACATGATTGTGATTTTGAAATTGTTTTTGCACTGTTACCAGAGTTCCACAACGGTCACGTTTACCGCACAGCGCAGTGTGCTATCGTTAGTAAACACAGCACTGTCTTTGGAAGCTATTGGTTTGTTCTTAAATATTGTGGCATCTTTGTGTGTTTTTAGAGATCAAAAGTCTTTTGCTACAAGCAGAAAGTTCCAGGGATTTGAAGTAAGCCCACGGAAAGGTTCTAGAAAGAATTTAGTAAGTCAGTCAGTCACTTTTAGTATACCACATACATACATAAGTAATTGGTATTGTTAAACGCAAGTACAAAAATTACTGTATATTTTAATTACTTATTAGTGTCTTTCTGTGGGATCAGTTTGGAAGCCAAATTTATATACATATGCTATGTTGTCCACTTGATTCCCTGATGTAAAATGCCCCTTTTGTTAGACTTAATTAATTAGGGTTTTTTTATGTTGAATCTTTATATTTTCTTTTTATAACATTTTTTTAAGTTTAATATAATGTGGAATTGAATTGAAGCTGTTATACTTTGTTGGGGTGGAGTAATTAAACGAATTCAATTTTCTCGCCTCATTTCCTAAATGCAGTTAATTGATTTCATTCCTTTAATCGAATCAATGAAATATCTTTACAATATTGGAATGGTACATATAATTAATTAATAATCTTTGCACAACGACAATCAACTTTTAAAATATACATAACTAACAATAATTAATGGTTTTAACACAGAAATATCCTCAAAAATAGTTTTTTTGCGTTTGTTCTTATTCGTGATCTTCAGTATATCCTGACCGTCTCAGACTCCATTTTCCAACTAGATTTATTTTAAATTCCTTAACTGGTTCTATTGTCCTTTCGAAAATTTTATTCCATTTATTTTCCAAAATCTTCTCCCAATTATAACCTTCCCATCGATGAAATTCTTACTATTAGACATTCACTGTGTCACCGCCTTTCATGCTATAACTTTTGCTATAGCTCGTGAGAAATTAATTCAAATTCCTTTCACCACCAAATCTCAATCAATTATTATCTGCATCTGCCCTCCGTCTCTAAGTTACTAAAAACATCTCCAAAACAAAACTTCGTCTATCCGCTGCGCTGTTCATATTTTAATCCTCTTAAAAAACTAACCATAGGTACGATGCACCAACCTTTCTTTTTTGTTTATGTCTCAAACCACTTAATCCTCATAATCTTATAATTTTTAATGCATGTTCACACTTTATATAATTTATGAAGGTACTTCATTGGACTGTCACTGCATTGCCGGTGTCGTTTTGGAAGAAGTATGGGCCAACCACTCCACCAGCCCAAAAACTGCACCAAACGGTGACCAGTGGCGTACCTAGACCACTTGGGGCCTGGGGCGGATTTATTTTGTAGGCCCCCCTCACCCTCAAAAAAGGTGATTTATCACTTTATAATGTGGCTAGCCTTTTTTATGCCTTAATCTAACCGTCTTCCATAAGCTATTGCCCTGTGCAGAGAAATAATAGATAGAATAAGGGAACAAACTCGTGCAGTCCGAGGTCATCAATTATCATTACTGTTAAAAATGTTAAACTGATAAAAAGTTTTATCGTAAGAGCCCGAATTCGAACAATTGAATCTACGACGTTCAGCACGACGCAACGCAGCTCCGAAACCGACGCTCTCTGAACGACTGAGCCACGAACGAGCTCGCTCACTTGAGAAACATGGAATTATTTATTTTTGGGTGGGTCCCCCTTAGTAAAGGGGCCCGGGGCGGACCGCCCCCCCTCCTAGGTACGCCACTGACGGTGACTCCTTGTGGATGCATCGCTTTCTGATGAACAACATGTGGATTCTCTGCTCCCTAAATTCGGGTGTTTTGGGTGTTCACGTACCCATTCAAATGGAAGTGCGCCTCATCGCCGAAGATAATTTTTCTAAAAAAATCAACTTCCATTCCTTGCTTTTCCAACACCCAGTTGTCAAAGGTACGGCGTTGCGCATGATCATCTGGCTTAAGTTCTTGAGTTAATTGAACTTTATAAGGATGCAGATGAAGATCTTTCTTTAAAATTTTCTGCAAACTGTCTGTGGAATGGCCAGTTGCTACGAACGGCGGCAAATCGATGTGCCTGGATTTTCACGAACACTGCAGTCATTAAGGCTATATTTTCAATATACCGGCCTGGTCGAGAACGGCCTGATGATTTCTCGCTAACAACCGAGCCAGTTCGATAGAAATTCTCGATCAGTCTATTAACTTTGCAACAATTTGGTGCAATTTTCTTCTTAAAATTTCTTCGTAAGCTTCGTAAAAATTGCATGCACTCGGCGAACTGTTTTTGCAAAACTTTCACCATATATTAAATAAGTTTTAACTATTAAAATCCGCTGTTCTTTCAAGTAGCTTTCCATGACTGATAATCGTAATGCGTCTACTTGACAGCTGTCAAATTTTTAATCCAGCACCTTTAATTAAAAGAAAATGCCGCGAAATTAAAATCTTGCGATCATTTTGAAACACCCGGTTTTCCCGGTTTTCACGTTTTCCTTCTTAAATTTGTCCAGGCTTTAACTCTAATCCCTCAGCGACCTCGGTAAACGATTACATGCTACCCCCCCCCCTAGTTAACATTCAATTGCTCAATTGAGTGAGGACACTTTTATCTTAATGTATTGACATTTACTAGATTGGATTTGACTTAATTTGATATACATAGCTAAATTTTGTGTTGCTAAAATTAAATCAACCAATTAAGAACTTGAGAACAAACAAACAAACTTTGAATTTTATACAATTATTATTACGTTTGATTATTATTATTATTTTTATAAACATCGTTGCTTTTAATATAATTTGTTACATAGATAACAATAAGAATTGAAGGGCCTAGTGGAAAAAGTAATATAGTCACTTTTTTTGAATTTGTTGATTTTTATACTAATTTGTAGAGAATAAATGCCGCAATGTGAAAATGTGCTCAACTACAAATTGAAAAAAAGTGACTTAATTACTTTTTCCACCAGGCCCTTCAATTGTTATTGACCAAGAAAAATAATATGGGCAAAGATTGCCCATAGGTAAGCCTCATAATGACTGCTTAAAAACATTTACATACATTTTGTTCATTGTGATCAGAAATAAAGTCACTAGGTTTGCTGGGACAAGTCTAGAGGGTCAAACCTCTTTAATCTTGTAATATTGGGGCTGATAAGAAGATCTAAAGCTGAGACACGCTGAGTCGGTGTTGATACTTTTACATCTCACGATGTATGACGTCGTTTGGAACGTACCATGGTGCATTGCAAACCGGCTGCAATGTTTTAGACTGGAATTTTTGTAATTTCCTAACATTTGATTCACTAGCAGAACTCCACAACTGTATACTGTATCTCCACACACGTTTGATGGTGGATTTATAAAATAAAAGCTTGTTTTCCATGCTGAGATGGGAGTTTCTATTCATCAACTAAAACACCTTGCGGTAGATAAAGTCCACCTGCAATCGCTTCTTCCAAATTACCAAACTACCGAGGTATATGACTTCCTCACTTTGCTGGAGAGGAATGTTGTTTAATGACATCACAGGTCATGTCCCCCTCCTCAAAGCAAACGTGATATGGGTTGTTTTTGTGCTGTTTGCTTTGATTCGTCACATCTTAAGCCGTTTGTTCACTTTGTCTAGGTGTTCTTACAGGAATCTAGAGGTCACCACTGGGTCCTGATGTGAGACCTTTGTTGCAGTGTCATCTGCAAAGGTGGCTATTTCGGTGTTTGTCCTAGTTGGCAGATCTGAAGTATATAGAATATACAAGAACGGGCCAAGCACGCTGCTTTGTGGTACACCAGATACTATTGGAAACGGAGTGGAATATGCGTCCCCGCACTTCACGAAGGAATGTCTATTTGTCAGATAAGACCCCAGTATGGATGAGGTAAGCTATTCTTGATTTTGTAGACCAATCCTGTATGCCACACCTTATCAAAGGCCTGGGAGATATCCAGAAAGACATGTTATGTTCCAAATCTTCCCTAATCCTCCTAACAACTCTGTGTACCTGTTCGATGGTGGAATGATTCTGTCGAAATTTTTAAATGGCTTTCTTCGAGAAGTGGTTTGAACTTAGCCACAAATTTTTTTTCAAACACCTTGGACAGAACAGGCAAGAGACTGATTAGACGAATAGTTATCATTTTTGTTCCTATTGGTGGTAGCTCTTTCAGGGCTCTTCCTGTGGTTAAGTCGTACATCGGTGCTTTTTTTGGGTTTATGCACGATCTGACTTCTTCTATTTTTATGGGCTTGATGTTTGATTATTTTATATTTTAGCCGAAAATATTGATATTTTATATTTTCGGCAAGGTAATTTATTATAGTTTATTACCATAAATTTTGGTAATTCCTCCATTTTAATAAACAGGTTGTATCTATCGACTATATAGTGTCAAGTTTAGTAACGAAATTAATTAAATTATCATTTGTATTAGCATATTTATAAATATTTCCATCCATTAGTTCGCTGTTAATTAATAATTAAAATGTTTATTCTTAATATTAAAAAACTAAATTAAATTTAATTCAATTATTAGGCAACTATAAATTTAATATTATGTTTTAAAAGAGACAATATAATAATTATTGGTTTTTATGAATTATATAAACTATATAATGCCATTAGATATTGAATATTTCAAATAGGTATTTATTATCTTGTTATAGCGATATTAATTTATTGCACAACTAAGAAGAAATTGTTTCAACTGCATGACAATCAATGTTTTTACATCGCATTTTTATAATTTATTAATTGTATCAAGTACTGACGTCCTTATAAATTCTACCTTTCGGAAAATTCAGCAGATTAGGTGTTTCTCAAAATGTGAGCAGCTACTTTTATAGTGCGAAAAATTTGTTCGTGGGCGCTTGGAAGCGGGTAGAAAATATCTAAAATAGTAAACATATCATCATAGTATCTACCTGTTTCAAAGTAGCAAATTCAACATGCCAAAATTGATTTTACATCGAACTTTGAACAAACTGCATCGTCAAAGTCCGTAAAAAAAATTGATAACCAATAGATTGAAGTACATTTTAATAAATGTTATTGATATTCTAATTTTGTCACGTTCATAGGTCACAATTTTTAAACTTGACAGACAGTTGACACATTAAACTTCAAATTTTGAGTACAGGAAGTCCATGAAACGACATTGGCCAATTTATAAATATTTCAAGTAAGAAAATTTTAATTCGTTTCAAATGTTTTCAATCAAACTCAATAAGATGCATTTTATTAATAACTTAAATGGGTGACCCATTTAGTTTAGTTAAAATCTCATCGCTATTACATTACCTACTTTATCTCCCTACATTTTTTGAACGTTCCAGAATATTGTTGTCACGAAATCAACTCGTGAGAGCAACGTAATAGTACGCAAACTCAACATGAATTCTAGTGCTACCAGCCGGCAAGACTATGAGCGCGAGTTGTAAGTTAAAATTATACGCACAAGTCTACTAACTGAAAAAAAAAATTAGTTATGGGATGGAGAAGATACCCAAGATCACCATCCGAAACCGACTTTCAAAGTGAGTAAATATTTTGTTATTATTTTGCACTGGGTTAGTGTGTGTAGTTTTGATAAGTCAATACGACTTTCTTAACCTTTCCCAATATTGATCAAATATGTTTTCCTGAATTTTACGATGCCCTTCGCCCAAGTTCACGTTATGTACTTCGTAGTGGCAATAATTTATTATTATTTTAATTCATCAATTGAAAACAATTTCATTATTTAATTCAAAATCAATATATGTATTGGTAATCAGTAAATGATAACCTTTTTGTTTATATAAGCACGTAATTGAAATTTTATAATCGGTTTACTCTTGAATTATTTTAAAATATTTACTAAAAATTATTCGAGGTTACATAGTACATAAGATTTTTCACGCTATAAGGTAATGTTCATTCATATTTTTATTATTTTCTGGGAAATGTTTTTGTTTATCTAATAGTTCTAATTATTTGGAATTTTTGTTTTTAAACGTTCGTACTTACGATTAGGAATTTACCTACATACCTAATTATACAAGTAATTAAGATTAGAAATTAAAATCACGGTGTGTGATGGTGTGTGCACCTCCAGTTAAGATAAAAGATAACGCCCAGTGATTCTACACCATAGAATTCTTTATTATTATTATAAATATAGTCTCGTTGATAACACAATAATTATTTATCAATTTGTTATAATTTGCGGAAGTCGTCAAATTTTGATTTGGTTAATTGTGCTCTGAAATGGTACGATGTCGATGCATTGAACTTGAATATGATCCAGGTATTAAATTAAAAGTTATGTAAGTGTAAAATTTAACACTTGAAGTGTCGGAATAATAGCAATAAATAAATAATAATGCTAATTGTAAGTGATAAGCTAATAAAAACGCGAGATTGTTAACTATTTCTGTCCCCACAATTGCGAACCGCATTGTTTACAATGAAAAGTCAATCTTCAAGGTTAATTTAATTGGCATTAACCATATCAAACCAAATTAATTGCGACCACGGTTACTTATGAAAAAGCACGAAAAATCGTTTAGAGAATAAATTATTGGCACAATTAAATAAAAACAAATCTTGACCTTAAAAGGGGTCAAGTATAAATTAATAATATAGTCGTTTTAACCGTTAAAATGATAAGCCAAAACGAGAAATATCCGACTAATTTTTTATTTCAAATAATTACGAAATAATAAGTTATATATAAATAATATTATTTATAATAATTATTGTCGGTTATAAAGATGAGAAAGTTCACTAAGCCGTCCGGCTGGAGTTCAAATGCTAAATCACTTTTAGATGATCAAACATTTGCACAAACTTGCAATTCTATTGGTGCATACTTTTGATCGTTTTGTTTCGGTTTATATATATCAATAACTTGTTTGATTATATCAGTTGTTACTATGTTGTTATTACTGATTCAATCTGTCTAGCAAATATTGTTAGATCTCATAGATTAA
Organism: Podabrus alpinus; assembly: GCA_932274525.1. Classification (NCBI taxonomy): domain Eukaryota; kingdom Metazoa; phylum Arthropoda; class Insecta; order Coleoptera; family Cantharidae; genus Podabrus; species Podabrus alpinus. The sequence goes on along the minus strand of OW026457.1, from coordinate 55,308,448 downwards.
AAGCAATATGGGAGAACTTTCGCGAACGTCAATTATTGATTGATTAAAAACGTTTTCAAATTCCCCCTGCATGTTCGTCAGTTCAGGGTTAAAATCGTTTCCAGTTCTTCCTCTATTTTATTGATTTTTTTGCTTTATTTAATAAGAGAGGGCAGGGGTTTCTGTATTTATTTTTACACATTTTTATCTCTTATTGTTTTATATTATGTTAATTAATTTTAAAGTTGCAAATAGAATTTTTTAGATTATTTCGAGTAGTTTTTAATTAGTTTATAATAATAATAATATATCTTTATTACACATAAAATTTATACATAAAATTTAAATTTTACAAGTAATGCGTGGAGATCAGCAAGAGCTGTTTTTCATCCCTACGTTAAGTGATTCTGCCAGTCAATCGCAAAGTATTCCTCCAGACAATAGATAGGATTATCCGCCAGTATAGGTTTCAGTGTCCTCTTCATTGTGGTAGTTGGAAGTTCTCGCAATCGTGTGGGTAACTTGTTGAATATTTTGATTATGCTCACCTCAGCATTTCTTTGTATTCTGCTTGAATACGTGCTAGGTGGGACTAGATCTGCTTGGTTCCTCGTATTGTACATGTGGCTTCGATGGGCATTCACAAAAAGTTCTTTGTTGTTTTTATAAAACAATATATTTTCGAGTATGTATATTGCAAACACCGTTAGTATTCTATTTCGTTTGAAAGCAGGTTTACAGGTATCCATGGTCGTCATGTTGAAGATGTTTCGTATGATCCTCTTTTGTGCTCTGAGAACTCTTGGTCCATCTGTTGAATCTCCCCAGAAGATTACACCATATCGCAGAATAGATTCAACATAGCCAAAGTAGCCTGCTAATGCCGATCGTGTAGATACCAGGTGCGCTACACTTTTCAAGGCAAAGGCCATGCTATTTAGTTTATTTACTAAACTATCGATGTATGTTTTCCAGTCCAGACGAGAATCAATCTTTACTCCCAAAAGTTTGTGGAGTAGCTGCAAATCACTTCTTTTGTATCCGTTATATATATTCTCCTTTCGTCTTCTTTATTTGCTGTAAGCGAGAATTTGACAATTTCTGTCTTGTCCATATTTAACCTTAGGTCGTTTGATGAGTACCACTGGTTCAGGTGATTGAACAGTTCTTTAATTTTTTCTTCGAGTTTGCTGTTGTCATTTTCGTGTAGTATAACTGAGGTGTCGTCTGCAAAGAGAACCGAGAAACAATCGATATATCCTGGCATATCATTTATATATAGCAGAAATAATAGGGGTCCCAAGATAGATCCTTGGGGTATTCCCTTCATTATCTCCTGCAGATCTGATTTGATGGAATAAAGGAATAAAGATAATATTTTATATTTACTAAAATTTTATCATATAATAATATTAACTACGTTCACTTGAATTCTTCTTCTTCTTCTTATCAACCTTTATCTGTCCACTGTTGGATGTAGGCCTCCTTTAATCTCTTCCATGCATCGCGGTCTTGGGCTCGATTTTGCCAGTTCTTTCCTGCTATCTTAACAATGTCGTCGGTCCAGCGTTTAGGTGGGCGCCCGACGGATCTTTTACTTGTTCTTGGTCTCCATGATAGGACCCTCTTTGCCCATCTCTCATGACTTTTGTCTAGCAAGGTGCCCCGCCCAGGTCCACTTCAAGTCCGCCACCCTTTCCATAACGTCTTTAACCCTGGTTCGGTCTCTAATGCTGTCGTTTGTTTGTCTGTCTTGCAACCGGACCCCCAACATCAAACGTTCCATAGCACGCTGAGTGGTTCTTAATTTATTTGCGCTTTTGTTGGTAATTGTTGTAGATTCCAGTCCGTATGTCATGACTGGTAGCACGCACTTGTCAAAAACCTCCCGCTTTAGGCAATTTGGTATGTCTGCCTTCAGAATGTGGGCTAATTTGCCAAACGCCGCCCATGCTAAACGGGTCCTACGGATTATCTCCTTGGTTTGGTTTTGTTTACCTAGCTTGATGGTATGGCCCAGATATACGTACTCATCTACTTTCTCTATTGGTCTCCCGTCTATACATATGTTTGTGGTGTCCTCTCTAGTCATGATCCTTGTCTTTTGAGTGTTCATTTTTAAGCCGATCTTCAAAGACTGGTAGTTCAACTCGTCGAGCATTTTCTGGATTTCTTCGATTTTTGTACCAAAAAGAACAACGTCGTCTGCGAATAGCAAATGATTCAATCTAACTCCCTCCACGTTTACCCCAGCTTCATCCCACTTTAGTAACTTGAATACATCTTCCATAGTCAAAGTAAATAGCTTGGGAGAAATCGTATCACCTTGTCTCACTCTTCTTTCTACTTTTATTTTCTTTGTTGCAAGGCTATTGTCAATCTTAACTGTCAGCGTGGCATTCTGGTATATATTTTTTATAACCATTGAATATATTGAATCGATTCTTGCGTTGTCCATTGCATCCAATATAGCGTCCATTTCGATGGAATCAAATGCTTTCTCGTAATCGACGAAGGCCATATGCAGATCTATATTATATTCCGAGCATTTTTCAATAAATGTTCTAACGGTCTGTAAGTGTTCCGTCGTACTGTACCCCCTTCTAAAACCAGCCTGTTCTGGTGGTTGGTAAAAGTCCAATTTGTTGGTAAGGCGATTTGTAATTATCTTCGTAAACAGTTTATATAAGTGGGACAGCAGACTGATAGGTCTATAATTACTGATGTTGTGTTTATCTCCCTTTTTGTGTAGTAGAATAATTTGAATTGTAAATTACAAATTAATATTAAGTACATTAGACTAAATTAGAAATTATTTGTCGGAAGCTGCTTCGTGATTTACTTTTTATTAGGTACTATTATTGGTTTTTCTGTCCTAATTTGCATTAATTACAATAAAGTGTATTGTTGTTATTCGTTTAACCTAAATAATGATTATAAATAAAAATATATTATTTGACTTGGCTTATAACTGAAGCGGTTATCTCTCTCCCTCGTTGACTTATTAGATCCGCCACTGATTGTAAGGTATTATAATAATAAATTAAGATGCCAGTATGTTAAAATAGGTTCTATAGAAATAAAATTTTAAAAAAAATTTATTTTTAAATTTGATATAAGTAATGAAAGGTATTAAAACATCTTAATAGTGGAAGCTATGTGCCAAAGTTTAGCTCTCTAGTACGAGCCCCATTAAAATTTACGGTTACAAAAAAACATGCAGAGAACTCAAAATAGTCCAGACAACGAAGCCCAAAAATTGGCCTGAGCTCACTTCCCAAAAGTTCTCTAAAATTCCATTCCGGTGCTGCGTCTCCCCCGATTGGGTTTGAGCCCCCCTGATAGGGGTTTTCGCTTATTTTCACTTTCACAAAAAATTATCATTAGACCAAAATTCTCTACAAAATACATAAATTTCCAAATTTTGTTCCTGAAATACGACGAGTAACTTATCAAAAATGCAACCCACTTCATTGCTTGGAGAGAAATGTTTTGAGAAAGGTTAAATGCATTTAAAAATAAATAATCTAAATTGGAACAAAGGGTTTTAAATTAAAGAGCTAAACAATTCAGGTAATGAAGTTCAGGCGGTAGGTCAGACAATGAAGCCAAAAAATTGGCTTAAGCTTAGAAGAAATCCGAACAAGCTAAAATTTTGTAGACAGGTATACTTAATGAACCCACAAAAGTTTAAAATCCCACACCGGCGTCTTCCCCAATTATGGATTTTAGCCCCCCCCCCCTCCCATTATTATTTCATTAACATGAGACTAAATTGAGGAGCATATAATTATTTACAAAATATATTTTTCCAAATTTTTCTGACATACTATTCCTGAAATGACCTTCGCTGCCATATTGGAAAATGGCAACTGAAACCGCATTTTAACATTTATTTCGGAAACCATCCATGTTATCAAAAAATTTTTCAAACAAAATATATTTTATGCAGTATTATCTACATCCTTTGTTCTTCGCAGTTTCTTTTTATAAAACTTACCATTTAGGTTTAAATTGAATTTTGAAATAAGTCGACACATTGTAGGTTCTGTGTGCAATACATAATAAGTAATATATTGTACCTACCGCCATTTTAGTCCAGTCATTACGTTGTGTAAAGAGCCTCTACGTGGAAATAACCGGGAAAAACCTGCGATTTTTGTTGTTTAAACAAACTCTTTGGTTTGTCATCAGAAAAGAGCCCCCAAGTTTTCGACCATGGGCTCAGAGCGGAACAGTGACAGTTTATTAGCAAAAATAAAGCAAATACAATTCCAGTTAAAAACGAAATAAAAATTGTTCTGGCTACAATAGTTTCTGATATAGCTATGAGTTATGAGCAAACAAATGAATTGATCACTTTTTAACCTTTTCTAAAGGATATTTTTCAGGGTTTCAGTTTCTCGAAATTCATTCGTTTTTGATTCATCTCACGAAAAAAATATATCAATTAAGATTTATATTAAATAAAATTCTGACTAGAAATTAAAAACGAAACATTGTTATAGACTTAGCACCTTTGGAGAAACTCATAGAAGAAACACTTTTTGTAAATTTATCATTATTAAATTAATGTAAAATTGCGAATTAGTCCTCTCTACGATTTTTGTTCACCACGTTTATTCGTAGCATTTCCAGGAAAAATCAATTACCAATAAATTTAATTTATTAAATGATTTGAATTTAAAATATTTTCGAAAATGAAACCGATATTGAAATATCAAAATAACAAATTTTAACTATTAGTTCAAATGCGTAAATACATTCTTTAGCCGAAACCACAACTTTTTGATAGAAGTTTTAAAAATTACGTTTAATTCTTTACTTCAATAATTAATTTTTATTTTTGCTAACAATCTCTTCATTCTACTTTTAAGTTTTATTACTTTAATTGACCATTTTAATTAATTTTGATGTTTGCTAATAAAGTTTTCATTCTATTTTTAACTTTGATTATCTGTTATTCTTTGATTTAACCCACCTAACGATCGATGGGATAATAATTTCGAAACGTCACGATCCGCTCACGATGTTGTGAGATTATCAGTTTCGTTATAATTTTATTCAATTAAATTCCCCCCCCCTTGAATTCATAATTATTCATTCACTTTAGATTTTATTGAACATTTTTGAATTTGGCTAAAAAAACACCAAAAAATGGTCAAAATTTCTGATTTTGACCTTTCAATCTCCGCTTCAGTTTCGAAAATATGTTGCTGAAAATAAAATGCGTACTACTAGTATTTTATTTAGAGTTATTTTGACAAAATATCTTTTTTGAATACCACTATTTCATTTAAATCAAATTTTAATTTAAGTCTCAGCCAAATAATAAGGAACTACAGACAATTGGAAAACCCATCTGAAAAGAAATGGAGGCACACAGGAAACTCCAAGAACGATTTGGTTATATAAAGCGATAGAACCAAGACCAAGAAAAATTTTAATGAAAATTAGGGTTTTTAAGAAAACCGTATCTCTAAAAATATTGGGGCTACAACAGTCTAACTTTTAAGTTTTACGTAGAATTTTAATCTGAACTGAAACTTAATTGTTTGCGAAAATGTAAAAAGTGGCAAAAAAAGTTCAAAAGGGATCAAATTGAACATTTCGTAGCTATGAGCCTTTTAGGGTTGGAAGATTGCCATATACGCTAATTAATAGATAATTGAAGTTAATTTTTCCTCATCTGCGAACAGGACAGGTAAAAAAGTCTACATCAAACCCTGAAAACCACGTTATATTGAGAAAAAGTCAAAAAGAAGAACTTCTTTGCAGGCATGCATCTCAGAAACCATAGGAACTAGAACAATACTTTTTTGTAGCTTTTACTTAGAATTACATTTAGTTTAATTTCGTTAATATCTATTTTGGGCATTAAATGCGTAAGAAATGGCCAATTTATGACTGTGATTCTTGGGACCATCTTCATCAATTTTACTCCTATATCCATCCGAGCCTGATGTCGTAACTTTCTCATTTTCTACGCCAAACTAAAGGGTTTAAGCAAAAAAATATAATTTCTAAGTTATTTATACCCAAAAACGATAATCAAGTAAATTCTACAATGTGGATTTGGATCTAGAAATGCTTGGGGTTGGGGGAGGGTAAGTTTTGAGAGAGTAGCCGGCGGGTTTTGTTCGTCTTTGGAGGTGCTACTCCCTAGATCGCCGTCTTCATCATCGGTTTATGCAAGGTTTGCAAATTTAACGGAATTACCACTTCTATTTTGTTCCTTCGGCTTTGAAAGTTCGAAGTTCCAGGATTTCTCTTCTGAATTCGAAGGCTTCGGTTTCAGAGATAAATCGTTCTATGAGTGAATTAACTGAATCAAGCTACTCTGTGATGTCTTGGACCAGCTTTCTTAACAACAGCGGGTTAAAATATTCTTAACGCTGTTTCGTATTGCTTGTTTATCACAGTAAAATCTTTGGACATCAATTTTACTTTTAATCGAATTAAAAATTGGCTCTCGAAATGGAAAATAAGAAATGTTTTATTAGGGGAAATAAAAACAGGTCTGAAAAACAGGTTTCGTATTGGGTTCTCACGATCCCCAAATAATCCAAAACCTAAATCATGATGTGTAGAGATTTTGCGAGCGCCCTCTTTCATGGAGCATCTAAACCACAGCTTAAAAATCCATAAACTTACTTCCATTTATTTCGAATCAAGTTAAGAATAAAATCGTGAAGTTTCATATTTTAAATATGTACCGTAATATTTCTCGGTTGAAACGTAGAATGATAATAATTTCCTGATCCTATCTAAGTAAACTGCAAACGGTAAATATTTTAAACACAAACAGCAATTCTTAGTAATTGAAGTAATTACGCAGTTCCGTAATTAACTTTCCATTACTTACACTTTTTAATATAGCGTTCTCACGATCATTTAACCATCGATCCATCGTGAGGTAGAAATATATTCTGAAGAAAACTTAACGATTTAATGAAGCAACAAAGCAAGCGAAAGAAAGCAAATATCTGCCAGAATAATACTTCAATTTAATATCTACTTTCGCTGTTTTACAGGCATTACTCTCGAGTTCTTGAACCAATTACTTATCTAACTTTATCTGAAAATCGTTGCTATCCAAACATTCATTTCACAAAGTCAACACTTGTTCACGTATAACAATAATTTATTTACCATTAATAACAAAATAAAAGATCTTACGTACCATGTTTGCCATAATACAGCATTACGAGGTCGTGACCTACTAGGATAACGCACAATTTGTCCTTGCTGCGATGCGAAATGTTGTAGGCATTATCGACAAATTGGGTGCATGTACACAAATATGGAATGGTAATAATTGGAAGGTATTAAAAATTTTCCGGACAGGAAAACGGAAGCAATTGGTGGCTTCATTTAGATTGTCATTTTTTTCTTCCAAATAGGCAATTACATGGTTTCTGAATTCCATATTTGGGTCGTTACAAACGATAACCGTATAAACTGATTTTGCTTCCAAAAGCGAACCAACAACTTACTATATTTGATTGATCGAAATTTTTTTTATTTTCATTGCAACCAGATCTTGGTTTTTCCTTGGGATTAGATTAACCATGAAGGAAACAGAAGATATACACGTTGGAATGATTGCAAAACCTGATAAATAACATATTTCAAAAATGAGGACAAGTTCAATCTTGTAAATTCTTATGCGTTTCGTTTACTCTCAATTTGTCTTTCGTCTAATAATATAACATTATTATCTTAATTTAAACATGAAAACACTTAACAAGAAGGTGTTATAAATAGTCGCATTAAAATTTAATTGTTTATTGGCTTATTTAGGAAACTTGCCAAAGGTTTCAACGTGTTGTACAAATTTGAAGGTCATCATGCAAGTCTTGAAATAATGCGAATTACTACGTATTAAATCAAAAAATTTAAATAGAAAAAGAAAGATGAAATTGTTTATAAAAAATGATATTAAATTAGCAATGAATTAATTTATTGATAGATGGCATTAACGTGCAAAAGAACAACATCCACAAAATCGTATTAGTTTGATGTTTCTTTAACTTTTCTTCTTATGAGCCCAATTTTGAAAATGTTGTTTAGGTCCTATGGATAGTGTCTCTAATATTAATTTTGTGTGGGGTTCAAGAATTTTACTGCGTATTTTTTAGGATGGTCTCCAATTTAATTTAGCTATCTTCCGATTCCTTTTATATTTATGCTTGCACTGCAGTCATTCCTAGTTTATCGTAGTTTATAAATCATGATATTTATTATAATACATAGTAAGCAATATTTTTTTAATAACTTGGATTAGAAAAGTTTGGTTTTGATCCTGGTGGTACTAGAAGCTCCCCAAAATTGAATTTCATAAGTCCATATATTGGAGATTTTTGGGATATTGCTTCCATTGATAGTTTTGACTTTCTTCCAATAATTATTCAATTTATTTCCACTAAATTTAAGTCTAGTTTTTGTTTCATTTCTCTGTTGACCCCAGGTTAGTTTTCGGTCCACGTGGATAAACCAAGTTGAATGGCATGGGCGAGTAAGTGGTTTTCCTTGGTGTAGGAGTGGGTAATATCAATCCTTTATGCAGGTAGAATTGCAGAACCTTTGAAACGAGTGTCATCCTTCAGCTACATGCTATCATCGCAGTGTTGTATTTCTGGACAGTAGGCATATAAAAGTTACAGGATTAGATCAAGGACACATCCCTGTGATTCCTTGGCTTCAATGAGGAATATTTCTGACGCGTGGTTAGTTTTTTTCATGGTAATCTTTATTCTCCTTTAATATTTCACTTTTTGGGAAGCGTTCTACACGAATTACTTTGTAGCTCCGTCCTACCGAGTTTTGAAATGTTCCTTCAGAAATCGATATATCGGTTCTTCTGAGTTGGAATTACAACTGCGAAAAATTGACCTTTTCCTGATGTCTAGAGACAAGAGTTGCTATTACTTGATTACTTCTTCTTGCCCATTAAATATTTAGTATTTTGATAGACGTAATTGGTTTTATCATGTTTGTATAGCGGTTATTTTTTGTGGAAATCCCTGTCTAATAATCTTATTTCTATTTGAGATTACTATTTCTTGTTTATTATTTTTTCACACACAAATTAATAAATAATTTTTATATTTGGAAGATATCTTTTATTTCTGACAGAAATTTAAATAATCATTTTACATGTTATTTGATATTGTCAGTAAATATTTTCAAAACAGAAATGTTGTTAGGCAATAATAGAATATTACATAATATTTTATGTAGTACCTATTTCAAATTATAGACGTAATTGAACGATCTTTCATCATTTCTATATTTTAAAAAGCATTAATAATTTAAATGATAAATAACAAAAATATATCTCTAATATTAATGGCATGAGAGATACCCGAGTAAAATAAATTATCTTGCATTAAATATTTTTTATTTCACTGCTTCAAGATCAATATTAAAAAAACCTTTGTCAAACACGTTTTGCGAGTTTGCCAAAACTTGATACTTTGATCACTGATTTTATTCATGCAAAATTTTGAATTCACATAATTAATATTACACGTGATAATAATAAAATTCTTGATACAAAAAAAACAAATAGGTAAACATAATTATCATATTTATTTAATTTATTCAATCATTCATATTTACAAATACTACTTGAGAATACATACTAAACAAATAATTTTTAAATACCGTAAAAAATGATGAACCTTCGCAAGAAAAACTTGAAATATTGACAATTATTTTGCGCTTATTGGTGTATCATCCTGGACTAAAGAAAAAAAAAGTTTTGAATTACCTGTGTGCCATTTTAACCAACGAAGCGATTTTGATCAACACAAATAACAACGCATCAGCCGTTCCTGAGTTAGCTCATCTAGCTTTCAGTTGACGACAAAATGGCAGGTTTGAAATTTAAATTTTCATGTTAATTTATTATAGTGTTTTTATATTATTAAAATATAACAAACCTATTAATCTTTTTATTCCAATTAAAATATTGTTCATAGAAGTAATTTTGCAAAATTTATGTAAAAAATCAACAACATGCCAGTACCATAACCTCAAACTGTTGATTTCACATCAACTGGAAGCTAAGAAATATAGTTAATATATTTATATTCAAATATTTAGAAAATTTAGCTTTGGATTTGCACTTGTTAAGGTTTCAATCGGTGAAGATGAATCCGTGTGAATTCAAATCGCACCCGTTCACAGGTACCCAAAAAATTATGTTAAAGATGTTGTTCAAGTTTTTAAACAGTCAGGGTAACCTTGTAGGTTCATTGTGCTTCCTATGCAAATAATCATCTATGAGCAAGAACACATTTTAATTCGTTTTGGGAACATTGACCTTCTTTCAATTGGAAGGTCCCACCAATTTTCCTGATCCTTAACTTCTTGCTGGTTCCTTCAGGTGGTTGATTACACATTAAGCGAACGAAATCCGGGTTAACGATTCGCAGTGGCATTATACCAAGCAAACGTCGGACGGTTTGGTTTCATTTGCTCCATCGCACACATTTCCCGAATTTGCCTTCGGCGTATGGCAATTTTGCTTTATTCGGCGTTCGTTTGCCTAATGTGCATCCACCCTTGGAAGTAATCGGCATTTAATCTAATTTAATTAAAAATCTCGGCTTTTAATTAATTTATTTTGGAGCAATGTTTGATAAGCATCGCTTTCATCAGCATAATGATGTTCAAAGTTATTGACTTTTTCTCAAATGTTAATTAGTTTTTTAACGAAATTTATCATATAACTGATGACTACATCGGATTGTTACATCGTTTGACATACAGGATGTTGAAAAAACAGTACCATATATTAGTATTAGTATATATTATGTTACGGCTAAAGTGTTTACTTGGTTATTTTATAAACTAGCTGGATAGTATACCTTATAGTAAACTAGCCAATGGCTTGGTTATGTTTGTTAGTGAAAACAAGATTTCTACCATAATAGCTGAAAATTTAGTTAGTTGATAAGCTATCCATTTTCAAATTTAACAAAATTCAAAACGTTTTCAATAACCCGTTAATAAAAATGCGTAGAAAATTTAACTCCTGAGAATTTCAAAATTTTAAACTTGTAGACAGTAAACTAATATTTATATAATTACAGTGAACAAACTAATCCATTGCAAAAATTAAACGATTTTAATAAAACAAAATGGATATAAATTTTAAATTCTTAAAAATATCAAACAGTCAACTGATAATTATTATAGAATAATGGGTTACTTATAATGTTTTTAATCAAGAAATTGGTATAAATTGGCCGAATTTTGGTTATTTTAATAGAAAATAAAAATTCTAACCTAAAATTCTCATTTACTCAATTTGCTTAGTTTACAAACTAGCCAACGTATTGGTTATTAAGTTATTATGTATAACCAGATAACAGTTTTTATATTAGCCAGTTGAAATTGGATAGTTTATAAACTGACCAAAAATATTGGCTATTACACGTATTTACTTTAATGCTGGTAAGTAAACTAGCCAACTTTCTTGGCTGATTTATAAACTAACCAAATTTGAAGCTATTATGGTAGGAATCTTGTTTTCTACTATATCAACCAAGCGATTGGTTAGTTTATATACCAGCTAGGTAGTTTATAAACTAGCCAAGCAAACACTTTAGCCATAACATATATACAATTTATTAAAATAAACAGGAGTTATCAGAACTTTTCTGTAGTACAATAGGTTGACCAAATTCCTTTGTTGTTGATTGTACACCTCAAAATTATTGTTAATAACAAAGCCACAAGATTTGTTTAATACCGAAGCGATAAAATGTATTAATTTATTTGGGTTTCCTGAGAAATGGCAACATTTACACAGTTAGTTTTGAATCTGTTTATGAAGAGTTTTTGTTTGTTTTGATTATTCATAAGTATTCTTGAAATTTGTTACCCAATTTTTCGTTATCTTATTTATTTGGCCTGTAGGTTTTCTTGTGTACTTCTTTTTTTGTTTAACTTATTTATTATGAATAAATAATAAGAATATTAAATTAACAAGCCATACGAACATAGTTTAATTTAAATTGTTCCATAAACTTTCTGCGATTGCCAATTTTCTTTCTTCAGATGCCATAATTAAAATTAATGAAATTGAAAGCAACTGAAGAAGGCAATAGATAATTTTTTAAAAAAGCTTGTGAAATAATTTTTATTGAATATTAATTTTTACAAATAATTAAAAAAGTATGGAAAAAAGCTAGAATTTAAAATTTAGGATTATATTTTATTTTTATGGTATAATATTTAATTAAATTGCTAATATTAAGTTTTGAAATTCAGTTATTTCTTCTTCTTCTTCTTCGTGTGCCATATGCGGTCTCCCGGACGTTGGCGACCTCTCTCCTATGCATGTGTTATGCGTTTGAAGTATTAGCACATACATAGGGGACCTACTGCTTAACGCGGGCTCCGAACCGCGGGAAGTGTATACACTTCATCTCCAGAGAGGCTGTACCAGGCAGATTACACCTATTATTTGTGTTATGTTTATTTTGTTTTTGTTTTTTTTTTATTATTTTTGTTTATTATTTGTTATATGTACCTAGATACACCAGTTATTTCTTATTTTACCATAATATATAAAATGTTCTTATTTTTTTTAATTCATTGTTTTTATTTTTCGATGCGGTTGAAAAGGATGCAGACAAATAAATGGGGGTAAGTTGTGAATTTTACTTCGCATCTGTATACTTTTCAGTGTTGACTAACCCGCATGTTAAAAACTATTACCTAATACCATCATTGATGTTAATACTAATTCCTATTTAGTAATTTGATGTTGTAGCAGATGCATCTTTTTCGTTATCTTCATTACACTGATGCTCACGAAAATATGTATCTATAAATTTAGATAGTTTTCGTTCTATTATTTTACCATAATATCTGTATTTTTAGAATATCCTAAAAGATGCCCAAACTACTTTTCAGAATTAAAAAGCAGAAATTATTTCACAATATGATCATGTCGCAATTTATGGAAAACCTTTGCAAATAGAATAGAAAAAAATGTGTGCTTTTTAACCCTCTTAAATGTTTAGTGTATTCTTCAGGTTATTATAAAATTACAAATATAATCAATATCACTTTCACTACCATATTAATCACGAATTCATCGATTAAAAGAGATTTCATAATTATTACCTATTATGTAGATAAAATTGAAACAATTGTAATATTGCATAGTTCCATTGTAATTATAATTTAATAATTTTATTAATGAACTAAAAACCTGTCAATTGCAAGGATATCCGGTTAGTGTCAACTTTTCACAGAATTTTATTAATTGTAACAATCAGTAACAATATTGGGGGACGGTAACCTAACCGTGGTCACCCCAAAAAAATTGAAAATTTCATATAGCAAAGGGGAAGGTTTATAGAGTATACTGTAAAAATTTCACTTGCGAAAGTATACATAAAATTTCGAGAAAAATCAATTTGAAAGTACGTAAATTTAGCGAATTTTTCTTCGATTTTTGGGGTGTGCATTCGATAGGGAGGTTTATCCATCGTCAAACCGCCCTGGAGGGGTGCAGAGCGGAGCGGAGCGCATTCAATAGGGATCCCCCATTCGATAGGGAGGTTTATCCATCGTCAAAACCTACCCTTTCGGGGCGCCGCTGCGCTCCGCTCCGCTCTGCACCCCTCCAGGGCGGTTTTGACTCTGGTTACTATGCTAAACCTACGAGAAGGCGCCTCCCATAAAAAAAAACCGGGATAAATGAAACCGGGAGCTTAGAGACCCTTAAAATAGCATTAAAAAGTATAGTTGCGGTATGGGGCAGTAAACTATTACGTTTCACCCCCAAAAAGTAGCGTAAAAACAAAAAATAATCGATGTTACATGTACGCGAGACGAGCTGCATCTGCCGGTGCGAAATACTCTAAGTGTTAGGATCATTATAACTGCACGGACTGTCAACAGAATGAGCGACGCGCGGGAATCTCGTTAATTTTACATGTAAATTAGCAAACTTCAAATTCGATTTACTCAAAATTTTGATAATACTTTTGCATGTTTAAATTATATCAGTAAACTATATAACTAAACCTTCCTCTTTGCAATAGGAAATTTTCAATTTATTTTGAGTGACCAGGGTTAGGTTACCGTACCCCAATATTGAATATGAGTAGGTCCATTAAAGCAACTATATTTTCAAATAAGAATACTTAGAAGTATCCATATATACAGAGTGGTACAAAAGTAACTTTCAAGAAAACATTCCATTCTAAAATTAATAGTTTTGGGCTTAGAAAAATTATAAACTTTATTTTACTATGGATGGGCTGACCATAATACATTCCGGTTTTTTACTATGTCCCGTCCATGCCGTCAGTTTTGTTCAAATTATTGTAGCTTTTATCCTGTTTTTAAAAAGTTTTAAAGAACGCTTCTGTAACCATAAATTGTCGGCATCGTTAAGTTTTTTGAAGTTGTTAGCAACTGTTCCGAAAGCAGCTTAGAATACTTATTATGTAAACAAGTGGAAATACAGCTTGCCAAATACTTAACAATTTAAGTGGGTATTACTGAGAAAGGTACTTGAATGGAAATTAATATAGAATAGTTTCAACGAAGAGACTCTCATTAAATAGTTATCAGGCAGTCGGACACATGAATTATTGAAAACGTTTCTATATCTGATAGATGACGAGCTAAGAAATTTTCTAAATAATTAAGATCTTTAGATCTTAAAGGATCAAAATATGTCATGCGTTCATCTAAAAATTATGTTTAATATGAACGTGTTGTTGAACATGTAGTACTATTATCCACGTCGACCTAAAAAGGTTTTTATATTTCTACTAATAATTACTGCATCATAAATATGTTCAATATTATTAATGAGAAAATTTTGTTACATTTTTTGCTACTCTCTCCAAAATTGCATTTCTTCTCCCGTGCTGTTTTAGCATCTAGAAGTTATGGTGAGCTTATCTACGCCTATCACACTTACGCATAACCCTTGACGCCTAAAGGATTTTTAATTAATTTAATGTTTAAACCCCTGTACATCGAACACACACTTACATGTAACGGTTTTACGCCTAAATGATTTTTATACCGAACAGATTTAATGCCTAAAACTAAGTCTTAATAAACCATGTGCGCTCCCTCTCCCCGAAAAAAAATTACATTTATACTTGTTTAAAATTCTTTTTCAATTTGTCTCGTAATGAATTTCACTGATTTTTTTACAATTACGTTAGTGTGATCTGAAGCCATCATATTAGCTCGGCCTTTGCCCTCGCAAGTAGCCGACGACATTCGCGGAAAAATTTACTTTCCGAAGCGAAGATAACAGACAGGCAGAATCGTAACCTCGGAATTTATTATACACATCTGCAGTTCATGCCCAACTGAACATAACCTCACATTTTTAAATCAATATTACGTCTAGTTAAAGAGATATTATCGAACCAAGTTAGGACTACAGAAATAGGAATTACAATTCTTTGAAGTAGATAGATTTTATTTATGCCAAACTTCTCTGCTTCATCAAAGATTTATGCATTCATAAAATTTAAAAATTCATGAGAACTTTCTAATACAGGATAAAATATAAGAAGCTTTTATAAAATATTTGTATATTTGAATCGATATTTGATTATAGGATCAAGGTATGTTTTTCTGAGGATTATGTTTGCATCAGTAATTTATCTTTATGGTTCCCGTGATACGGCGGGATCGAAATTTTGCACAAACGTAGTTTTCGTAATAGAAGAAAATGCGGTTTTGTTTTAATCCATACCCGATTCGATCTGAATTATTTTCGATTAGTGTTATGTCCAATGCAACGCCACTGGTAGGTCAGGCAACGCACAAACGCGCACGCCCATCATCCACGCCGCCATTGCATTGCGATACTTATGTACAGTTTTACACAGTAGTTTGTTCAATGGTTTTTCGAATTAATTATTCATTTCAATAAACGAATGCAATTAACGATTGTTTAATTTACAAGCATATACAACAAATTGGCGACGAGAAGGAAGAATGGCAGAATTACAAGAGGTTTTACAAAACATTGCAAAATCGATCGCATCGCAAAATGCGGCGTTATCTCAACTATTAAAAACCCACACGCCAAAGGAAACATTGCAAAATGTGAGTACACCGTTTATTTTCAAAGATAATCTACACCCGTATGAGGAGGATAATGAAACCTTCGACTCATATTTACAACGCCTCGATAATCATTTAAAATTAAAGAATATGGATGATAAAAACCCTGAAAGGGACAAAATTTGCGTACAACTTTTAATAGGGTGCCTCAGTCCTAAAATAGATCAAACATTGCGAAAGTTGACGGCACCAGAACTACCGATTTCAAAAACATACAAGGACTTAACAAAAATGTTGAAAGATTATTTATCTCCCCAAGCAAGCGTTATCGCAGAACAACACAAATTTGTTTCAAGATTACAATCAGAGGGAGAATCTGTTGCAGAATACACAGCTGAACTGAAACAGCTGACCACCACCTGCGATTTTAGATGTGAAGTGTTTGGCATCTACCATCGACACCCATCTACGTTCGCAGTTCATTAGAGGAATCAGAGACGACGAAATTAGGCAGAGATTATTGCAACAAAATGCCAGTGCATCGTTCAAGGAAACCATCCAGTTAGCACATTCAATAGAAATTTCAAAACAAGAATCCAACCAAATCCGACCAAGTAACATCGGTATAAATCGTATAGAAGAAGGATATGGGAAATCTAAGTACAGACAACTACAAAAGGGCACACAAATACAAAATTTATGGGGTAAATGTTTCCGCTGTGGTAGTACAGAACACAAGGCTGATACATGTTACGCAAGATCTTTCACATGCGGGAAATGCAACAAAATCGGCCATTTACGAAAGGTATGCATGTCAAAAGCGCAAACAGCGACGTCCAGGCAACCGAGAAAGAATTTTACAACCACGAAGGTAAAGAAAATCGACATGGAAAGTGGAACCAGTTCAGAAGAGGACGAAAATCTCCAACTTCATAAACTGGTAGCTATAAATTCAATTAATAGTGACAAAATCATTTTAGAAATCCGAATGAAAAACCAAATTTGCAAGATGGAATTGGACACGGGTTCCGGAGTATCAACCATTCCAATAAAAAGATTCAATCAAATATTCCCCGAGAAGAAATTGAACGCCACTTCAGTAAAACTACGAACATATACAGGGGAAATTATCCAACCCTGCGGTACAGCAGATATCACATTCAATTACAAGGACCAAGAAGCCCAAGGCCGTTTATACATCCTACCAAACCATGTAGAGCCCGTATTTGGACGAGATTGGCTCAAACTAATCAAAATAAATTGGAACGAAATTAACATGATCAACAACAGTGCACCATTCCCAATTTCAATCGAAAAGGAAATTACAAAATTGCAAGAGAAATATAAGGACGTTTTATCAAGCGAATTGGGGGAAATTCCAGAGTATACTTATTCTTACAAATTAAAAAATCCAAATATCATTCCAAGCTACCTAAAACCAAGAAAAGTGCCATACGCCCTAAAATCCAAAGTTGAAGAAGAACTAGACAGATTAGAAAAGTTAGAAATAATAGAGAAAATGGTTCATTCACAATGGGGAACTCCTGTAGTACCAATTCTACGTAAAGACGGCCGAATTCGGTTGTGTGCAGCTTACAATGCTACAATTAATAAATTTATTCAAGACGATTGCTATCCTATAACTGTAATCGAAGATATTTTCAATCAAATGAAAGGAGGAGTTTACTTTAGCACTTTAGACATACAAAATGCATACTTACACATGAAAGTCGATGAAGAAAGTGCCTTAATGCAAGCCATTTCTACACACAAAGGAGTTTATAAGGTAAAACGCTTAATGTATGGAGTCAAAACTGCTCCGGGTGCATGGCAGAGATTTATGGATCAAACGTTACGTGATCTCAAAGGAGTAACTTGTTTTTTCGATGATATTGCAGTACAAGGTAAAACACCGGAAGAAGTGTTACAATGATTAGAAGAAGTTTTTGGAAGTTTACGAAAGTACAACTTGCACCTTAACAAAAGTAAATGTAAATTTTTTAGTAATCAAATTTCATACTTAGGGCACAAAATTGATGGAAATGGACTACATACTCTAACGGACAAAGTAGAAGCCATTAGTAACAGCCCGCAACCGAAAAACCTCGCAGAGCTACGCACATTCCTGGGGTTAATACACTATTACCAACGATTTTTACCAAATCTAGCATCAAAACTACATCCATTATAAGAACTATTAAAAAAGGGTGCTATTTTCAAATGGACGCCAAAATGCGAAAAAGCTTTTACAAACATAAAATCTGAAATTACAAGCACTAAAGTACTTACACCTTTTGATGCAAACTTGCCGTTAATTCTAGCTACCGATTCATCTCCGACAGGGTTGGGAGCAATTATTTCACACATCATGCCGAACGGATCAGAAAGACCCATTGCATTCGCATCAAGATCACTAAATGCAGCAGAACGAAATTACAGCCAAATCGATAAGGAAGCCACAGCGATTGTTTGGGGACTGAAGAAATTCTTTCAATACTGCTACGGTCGGAAATTCACATTAATTACAGACAATCAAGCACTGACCAGAATTTTTCATCCCGAACGGGATTTACCAGCTTTATCAGCCATTAGATTGTTACATTACGCCAATTATCTTTCAGGTTTCAATTACAATATTCAATATCGAAAAGCAGCTCTCCATACCAATGCAGATTATTTATCAAGAGCACCACTCCCAATTACAGTCAAAAGTACGATGCTAACGAAATATTTCAAATTAACCCAATAGAATATTTACCTATTACAAGAAGAGAAATCAAGAAAGGAACAGTAAAAGATCCAGAATTAAGAAAAATTTATTTAGCTGTAGAAAGTGGTGATAAATTACCATATGGATTAAACGAAACAGAATTTTCGATTCAGGATGGATGTTTGTTAAGAGGTATACGAGTAGCGATTCCAAAACCTTTACGAAGACAAATATTATCAGAATTACACAGTGCCCATACCGGCATCGTTAAGATGAAATTACTAGCAAGAAGTTATGTTTGGTGGCCTGGAGTTGATAGCGACATCGAACAAATGTCCAATGAATGTTTAGCCTGCAGTAAAACTCGTAACAATCCGGCGAAAATTGGAACGCACCCGTGGGAATACGCGACAGTACCTTGGCAGAGAATACATATCGATTATGCTGGACCATTTTATGGAACATACCTCCTAGTTTTAGTCGATTCGTATACGAAATGGATTGAAGCTATTCCGACCAAATCTATTACTTCCACAACAACTATTAACATTTTAAGAGAAATATTCGCTAGGTATGGATTACCCATCACCTTGGTGACCGACCATGGCACAAATTTTAAATCGTTTGAATTCAAGAAGTTCCTTACATCAAAGGGAATTAACCACAAAACTACGGCCCCGTATCATCCTGCTACCAACGGCCAAGCCGAACGCTACATCCAAACAATCAAAAGAAGCCTTAGGAACTCACTATCGGAAGGAGGGGATTTTAAGTTAAGTCTATTGAGATTTCTAATGCAATACCGAAAAACTCCAAATATAACCACGAATACAAGTCCAGCCGAATTGATATTTCACCGAACCATACGTACGAGACTCGACCTGATAAGAAGAAATCTCAAAAACGACATGTCAGAAAAATCTTCAATTGAAAATAAAATCCCAAGAGTTTTCGAAGCTGGTGAAAAAGTCCAAATAAGAAATTATTCATCTCCTACCGAAAAATGGAAGTGGGGCACTATTGTGCGAAGAAGTGGAAATTTACATTACGATGTTGACGACGGACAGAGAAGATTAAGTAGACATGTCGACCAAATTCTACCACATGCGGGAGACTTGCCGAATCAACAGTCGCAGGATCAATTTACAGAAGAGGATGATTCACAAGTCGGAAATCCGGAATCGTTTTCAACGTCAACCTCTCCAATACGACCGCCACCAGTTCATCCACCTGTTCAAGAGGAAACAGCAGCAACAACTCAGCCAGGGTCACCAGCGGTAGCACCTATGGTGGAGCCACCAACGCTGCGGAGATCCGAAAGGATACGGGGGCGGCTAAATCCGTAATTACGGGGGAGATGATTGCATTATGTCCAATGCAACGCCACTGGTAGGTCAGGCAACGCACGAACGCGCACGCCCATCATCCACGCCGCCATTGCATTGCGATACTTATGTACAGTTTTACACAGTAGTTTGTTCAATGGTTTTTCGAATTAATTATTCATTTCAATAAACGAATGCAATTAACGATTGTTTAATTTACAAGCATATACAACAATTAGAAAAGTATAGTAATTTCAAGATTAAAAGCGAGTAACCCCGACTTTAAAAAAGAACATCCGATTTTTTCTATATTCCCTTATTTGGCCGTTTAATACCTAATTTTGTCCGCCAATGACTTTGTACCTAGATATCTTCTTTAAGTAGCGAATTCATTATCGAATTTTGGCAGTTATTTTGGCTATTACAACTTTATCAACTGCAAATCTAAAAAGTTGGGTCTTCCCGAACCATTGTTTCAAATGTTTAAGCCACGATGTTCTCCTTCACCCTGGATCTCTTCAACACTGTATCTTCCCCTGGATGGTCTTAATTATTTTCACCTCCTTAACGAATTTTCAGCACACATCAAATCTGTACATCCCCATATCAAAAACCTTGAGCTTGTTCTGCCAAGCCTCAGTTGAGATCCATGATTCCATCCTATAGAGCAAAACTTGAATACCAAACAAAGTCTCTCTTGTACCGATAGCCTTGCGAAATCCAAACTGTGTCTCTCCAATGTAGCTTTCAAGTAATCCAGACATCTGGAATTTGTCCTTTTGTTATAACTTAAATTAAAAAGCCGAATGTTGTTTCCACATTCACCCATAAGTTTTATCATTTTGGCTGGGATTTCATCTGGTTTCACTGATTTCCTTGCTTTAGGTTTCTGCATAGCTTTCATGATTTTATTAGTTGTTGATGCGGTAGTTCTTAAATCTCTCAATATATTGACTCCATTTAGATATTTTTTCCTGTATATATATTTTTTTGGGATATCTCTGTTGTCTACAAGCTCTTGAGTGCTTTTCGCTGGAATCCAGCTGCTTCTTTGATTATTTTATGAAGATGGAAAGCGTTGTGTCTTTTCATATTTCTCAATCTGGAGCGATTCTGCATGTTAAGTATCCTCCTCTCTTCCATCAGCAAAATCTCACCCTTCATCGAAACTAGACATAGGATAGCTTAAAAACTTACCGGTTTTCTCCAGTTGAGTATCGACTATAATAAAATATTATTGTGTAAAAATTGAAAAATTCACCGGGATTTAAAAACCCAATGTTGAGTGCGGGGCGTTTTATTTTTGATTTAAAATGTGTGTTTTTTAACTATTGAAAATGATATTAAAGTAAAATTTAAAAATTATCTTTAAACTATAGTTTTTCTTTGATGTTCTAGAAGATTTAGTATTTATCCTGTGTTGCATCAAGCTTCTCTAATCTAGCAAATAATTTTAGATAACATAATATTTATTCATATAATATTTGATTAACCGTTCCATTCCGATAATTTCCAATTACAACTTTTCTTACTAGATTCGATTTTTTGCCGAGTGTCCTAAATATTGTCATGTAGTCGTTCCCAAAATTTAAAATAACATAGATTGTCGAAATCTTAAAATAATTAATTGATAATATAATACAATCAATTGTTTTGTATGCAAAGAGAATAACAGGATTGTTCAATCTTTTTTCTATATTTTTTATGTATCCAATAAAACCGATGTCATTCACATAAATAATTTCTGTGTTTGATTCCATAGGTCATTGTAATATGATGCCTTTAAAATAAATTTCATTCTTATTTTATTTTCTTTTTAATGTCAAAGTCTTTCTGCATGTTATGACTTTCGACGTTATTTTTATTTTCTTGATTATATTTTGTATTGTTTACAACATAAATTGTGGAGCAAGGTTTAAACGATTTGATTCGATTTGATGAAAAAAATGCATATTATCAAAGCACGATTAGGTTCGATAGTGGCATTTTTTATTTAACATATGATTAGGTAATTGAAAAATAATATGTACTATATACACTTTTTTCAAAACAATTATTATCAAACAGAACATGATTTTATTGAGTGTTAACGCCAAGGTCGAGCCTACTTTGACGTAAACGTCGAACACTTCATCTTTGCGTGACATATATTTGGTTCAAATTTTCCTTCATGCAAAAATATTGGACCGATATGACTGTTAAGGGCAAATTCACATTATGACTTTGAAACAAACACACTTTGAACTAGGAATACCCCCAAGTGTCTGCTCATATCTGGTGTGAACTGTTTTCAATGTTTACTTAAGATGCGTCGATATAAAAAATACAAAAGAATAAAAACATAATTCATTAAATCTTGATGACGATTGAACATACTTTAATTGATAAACTACTGACCTTTTTAATCCGGGTAAACGCGATCTTTGTTCATTTCCGAATTAATACTTCTTGGGGTTTGCTCTTTAAATCAGTATCGTTTTAACATTAGGACTATTCGCAAAAATTTTAATTTTCAAAGTTTATCTACTTAATTAGTTAAGTTAATCATTTTGTGTTGATTTACCAATGCCTGTTTCATCATCTTTTAAAATGAGTGTAGATGTCGTGGCTTCTTCTGGCAGCATGATAGTGGTGTCCAATCGTCTACCCTTCGTATTACAGAGGCACAAAAATGGGCAACTTTTTAGAAAAGCAAGGTAACAATTTTTCTCAATATAATTTATTATTTTGCATTATTTTAAAGCTTTTTTTTCATCTCCTTACTAATAATTCACGAATAATGTTTAGTGCTGGTGGCTTGGTAACTGCTGTTGCACCCGTGGTCGTAAATGGAAATGGCTTATGGGTGGGATGGCCAGGTATTCATTTGGATAATCCAGATGAACCAATACCTGAATCTGATCCAAACGATATTACTCCAACTGCTGGACTCAAATCCAATAAGGTAATCAAAAAATGACCTACATGATTTTAACAGCTTCAAGATTCACGTAAACATTTATCCACAATTTAAACACAAAATCAGTTCTTCTAAAATCTAGAAAAATCTGGTTTTAGTTTTGTTCCATAAAACCAATACAAAAACATCGAAAAGATATACTTAATTTTCAAATATTTTATTTTTTTACCCTTTCTAGAGATAACAGTTTAAAAACATCACGTGGTAAGGAGGGGTGAGTGACCTCTATTATCAAAATATAATTTACAGACGTCAGTTCAAACTTTTCAATTTTTTTTATTACTTTCTTGTTTATGTTGCATTAATGCATGACATGTTTTTCAAGATTTGTCTATTTGCTGCATTTTCTAAATTTTGATTTCATGAACTTTAAACAGCGCTTCAAATTTGTTTTTTTAATTCACATCTTCAAATACCTAAATCAATTAAATACCTACATTCTACACAAATTAGCACTTATTAACACGAATAGGTAACTAATTGATTATGTCAAGCATTTGGTTAATCGTAGAAGTTATTGCACTCGGCATAAATATTTATACATTTTCCCTCAATTTACAGGTAGTAGCGGTGCAAATTGAACCTGTGAAATTTGATGATTATTACAATGGATGCTGTAACGCAACATTTTGGCCACTGTTTCATTCCATGCCTGATCGTGCTCTGTTTAGACGGGACAAATGGCGAGCTTACACTGAATGCAATAAAGAGTTTGCTGACTGTACGCTGAAAGCTCTTATGAATCTTAAAAAATCTGGCGACGATATTGGAACTGAACCTCCGTTAATTTGGATCCATGATTATCATCTCATGGTAGCTGCCAATTGGATTCGCCAAGTAAGATACTTGTTTTATTTTCACTAAAATGTTTAGCACTATTAACATTTTAGGCAGCAGAAGAACAGAACATAAACTGCAAAATAGGATTCTTTCTTCATATTCCTTTCCCTCCTTGGGACATTTTCAGACTCTTTCCTTGGGCTGATGAAATATTACAGGGAATGTTGGGATCCGATATGGTCGGTTTCCACATTACCGATTATTGTTTAAATTTTGTCGATTGTTGCCAGAGAAGTCTGGGATGTCGTGTCGATCGAAAAAATTTGTTGGTCGAGCAAGGCGGTAGAACTGTTCGTGTCCGTCCCTTGCCTATTGGTATTCCTTTTGAAAGATTTGTGGAGCTTGCTCAAAAAGCTCCTAAACTTTTATCAACAAGCCAAAAAATTATTCTTGGTGTAGACAGATTGGATTACACAAAAGGATTAGTACATAGGCTATTGGCGTTCGAACAACTTTTGGAAAAGTATCCGGAACATAGGGAAAAAGTTTCTTTACTACAAATTGCAGTTCCGTCACGTACTGATGTTAAAGAATATCAAGACTTAAAGGAAGAAATGGATCAACTGGTTGGACGAATTAACGGTAGATTTACCACGCCAAATTGGTCGCCAATTAGATATATTTATGGTTGTGTAAGCCAAAACGAATTAGCAGCGTTTTATAGAGAAGCTGCTGTTGGCTTAGTTACTCCATTGAGAGATGGAATGAATTTAGTTGCTAAGGAATTTGTCGCGTGTCAAATTAACGTGCCACCAGGTGTTTTAATTGTATCCCCGTTTGCCGGTGCAGGAGAAACAATGCATGAAGCAATCATTTGTAATCCGTATGAAATAGAAAGCGCTTCTGAGTGTATTCATAGGGCGCTTACCATGCCAGAAGATGAGAGAATTTTGCGAATGAACTACTTAAGGAGGAGAGAAAAATTGAATGACGTAAATTATTGGACCAGATCTTTCTTACATGCTATGGGATCTTTACTTACACAAGAAGATCACGACGATGTAGGAAAGGTGACTATGCCTGAAGTTACATTGGACGATTTTGATGAATATCTTGCCAAGTACGTAACATTTCACTTTAAAAATTATGTGATTTAATCAATTTTTTGTTATAGATATATAGGTGGTACACATAAATTAGCTTTACTTTTGGATTATGACGGTACATTGGCACCAATTGCACCTCATCCTGATCTTGCTGTGATACCTCAAGAAACTAAAAATATTTTACAAAGACTGTCTAATATGTCCGATTGTTATATTGCTATTATTTCTGGACGAAATGTGGATAATGTTAAAGAAATGGTAAAACTTAGCTAAAATATAGAAGAGGTTTAATAAAATCGTTTGTTTATTTAGGTGGGAATCGAAGGAATAACGTATGCTGGAAGTCATGGATTAGAAATTTTACATCCAGATGGCAGCAAATTTGTTCACCCAATGCCGACGGAATTTCAGGGTAAAGTAGCCGAACTTCTTCAACAATTGCAAGAGCAAGTGTGTAAAGAAGGAGCATGGGTTGAAAATAAGGGGGCCTTGTTGACTTTCCATTTCCGGGAAGCTCCTGCAAATATGAGAAACGACTTGGAAGCGCAAGCTAAAAAACTTATTGAAGCGGCAGGATTTAAGGCAGGTAAAGCACATTGCGCCATAGAAGCTAAACCTCCTGTGCAATGGAATAAGGGACGTGCGTCAATATACATTTTAAGGACTGCATTTGGAGTTGATTGGAGTGAAAGGATTAGAATTATTTACGCGGGCGACGATGTTACTGATGAGGACGCCATGTTGGTAAGTTTCTACTTGATAGGGTTTTTTACCTAACTACATGGGGTGTTTTTGATGCAGGCTCTGAAAGGTATGGCAGCTACGTTTAGAGTTACTTCGTCAACTATTACCAAAACTTCGGCTGAACGGCGTTTACCCTCAACTGATTCTGTTTTGACACTGTTAAGATGGATTGAAAGACATCTTAGTCGTCGAAAGCCGTCATTGGATCCTACAGGATATAGAAGAAATTCGCGTTCAATGCAAGGAGGTGTTCAAATGGAAATGTCATTCCTGCGAGCACCAACTACTGATGGAAATTAATATTAACTGTTCAATGTATTAACTCTATTTAGTTTCAATTTATTCTTAAAAAACACAATACAGGAAATTAATATTTGTTTAATATTGCAAAATACAAATGATTGACTCATCGCAATTATTAAACAACAATGGACATAGTCAAATATATTTTTTAATTGAGAAATATATTGCATAATTTATTTTTTATAGAGTATTTGTGATTAAATAAACCGATTTATTTAATGTGTAAATTAGTTTTACAATAAAGTAGATATAGTTTCGAAAAACTCAATTAGATGTAAATTAATATTATGTAAAAAATTATCAAAGTAGTTAGTACGTTATATTTCGTAATTACATTTTATATGTAACCGAAATGAATAAAAGCTTTTAAAAAAAACTGTATTTTGTACTTCACAGTTTTAATAAAAATAGAACTAAAAACAAATATTTCTAAGTTATGGGGTCAGTGTCGCATTCAGAAATATTTACAATCAGCTGATTTGTGTACACATTTAGAAGCATTATTAGTTGAATTTATTTATAAGTGAAAATCTTAATTGAAGGTTGACGGTGTAACCGCCGACCGTCCTTCGGAACTACTTTTCCTAAAAACGGCTGGAGTTATTTAAAAAATAAACAAATCAGCTGATCAAACAAAATTCCACTTAGACGCTTATCGATCTACTAAGAACATTTATTGAACAAGCTGCCACCACCGTTCAACCGATTACGCCCACCGTAGAATTCTGTTCTCAAAAAAACACACTATCAATTTGGTACGCGACTTTCTGGTAATGAGCCCCAGACACTCCCCGTTTTGGCGTAACGTTCCCCGGCTAAATGTTGAAGTTGAAACTTCGGTGCGGGCAAAACGACACTAAGCTCGACACTAAAAAAAACGTTCTTTTCCTCAACAGGAAAAACGAAAACACTGAATTTTCAAAAACAATATTTATTAATAATGGTTAAATTTAAAAAAGTACATGTACACATTTAAATATCTCTTACAATTTATGGTGGCCCTTTTAAACACATCGGTGTACAATCTGAAATAACTATCAGAAAAAAAATACCATCCTTCTGTTAGTAAATAATTCAAAATTGTACTTACATAGGTGATATATTTTTTCTTCTACCTTGGATCTCCAGACAATCCAATGCGGCAAAGACAATGCCTTGTCTATTGCCCAAAACAACGATAAATTCGTCACAAATGTCTCACACCAGAGAATACACAATCTATTTACGGATTCAATAAACAAACTATTTGACCTTTTAAAGCACTTAAAATACACAAGCAAGTCAACTCGGCACGACACTCCCTTGTCTTATTTGCCCAAAACCAAAATCAAAAACTGACAATCCGTCAAAACGTCCCGCACACGAGAATCTACAATAGTCGCCGACGGACTCACTGGAAGGACATGCTTCGGTTTTGTTATTCAACCATATTTATGTAACAACCCGCGCTTTTATCTAATTAATTCAAATACCGACCAAGAAAATACGGTTTAAGTATTTTCATTACCGACATAGATAATTGTAATTGAGATAATTAAATAGAGGTAATTTAAGAATATTAATTTAATACATGAAATAATTATGTAGGATTTTATTTTTAAATATCGATGCATTGACTTTACCGAAAAGAGCAGGAAATCATTTGTCAAGAGAAAGCCGAGTACAGATGCTGGCGGCTATGTAGTCAAAAGGGCGCCCTGCCGCTTATTTCGTAGTAAAGATTAGTGTAAGTCAATGCATACAATAGATTTAACTTTACATTGCGCTTATTTTGCATGTGGACGGAAATGAGTTGTTAATCTATAGCTACACCGCCAAAAGAGCCTTGTCAATAAGTATTAGCAAGGGGACGAAAAGTATAGTTCTAATTTAACGGTCCATTTGCATCATGTGTGAGAATAGTTTGTAGAACCCCTCAATTCGAGGAAACTTTAAGAATAACATGCCGCTGAAAAGTCACACGGTCCTGAACGGCCACCCATGTAAAAAAGGAAGTAAGTTTTGGAAACGAGGAGATTTGACCACATCCCCCTGGTTTTAGGCAGGATGAAGAATCAGGGGATTGGTTCTTCACATGGCGCGGGGGTGGTAAAATGAATATCCAAAGTGGGAAATTGGTGATAAAAATCCCAACTTAGGAAAAATTCAGAGTTGTTCATCGAGTACGTGATCGAATAAATAAGTTCAGTTGCTCCGCGAGCCCGCGCTTGATTAATTTTGAGTCAATACTTAATTAAAAAGTATAAAATTGATTAACTTAAAAGTCGAAGTTGTTTAAATAAAATTGAATAAAATATTAAGTGTAAATTTCGAGTAATTATAGTACGAGATTAAAAGTTTGACAGCCTTATGCATAGTCGTATACTAGTGGCCACTAACTTTTAGTAGCTACTAATTAGACATTTTAAGAGTAGGTATGTACCTATTCCAAGGCACATCATATTTTTTTTTAAATTGTTGATTTTATTTTTGCATTTTACATTATAATTAAAGAGCAAAATATTGAGCTTTAGGTATCTCTCGATGCGGAAGAAAAATCTCTTTCGATTGGATCATTTAGTTTTATATCCAAATGAATAATTAAATTACCAAATAAATAATAGTAAACGTCAGAATTAGTATAATTTACTAAAATGACAGTACTAACTTTTTAATTTAAAAAAACCATGGATACCTACATATTATTAGTGGCTACTAACTAGTAGCCACTAAAGTACGACTATGCATAAGGCTGTGAGTGTTTATTTCAAATTCTATAAAAAGGTTATTGTTAGTAAAATAAAAGAGAAGTTTGCGTGTTTCAAAGACTCCTTTCCTGGATTTTACATTGGTGACCTAGCAGCTGACTAGTAATAAAAAGGTATTGTGCATGCGTATTAAACTATTCCCAGTAATTTGATTATTTTGTAATTATTCACTCAAAAAAATTTGCTCAAGAAGTAAATCAAGAATCCGTGCATTAAATTAAGAATCTTGAAAAATTCTTGATTCTAAGAACTTACTTCTTATTTTTTACATTTTGGTATTAAATCAAGAACGCTATTCTTATTCTTGCAGTACTTTATTAATTTAAGCTTAATTTTGGAAACAAGAATGACGTTCTTAAATCAAAGAATACAAGCTAACACGTTAATGATATCACTTTTGTTACTTTTTCGTTCAAAAACATAAATTATAATGCAATTTTAAGCATTTTTATCTTCGCTATCGTAATACAAAAATTGTCCTCTACATGAAAAGGCATATTTATAAAAAATATTTTACACACGTTTTATTTTATTTTGTTTTTTAAGGGTATTCGTTACTCTGCACATTTTTAGGCACAAAAATTTTATAATAGTTGACGTTATTATAATTCATAATTATATAGGTAATATACATTATTGCAAATTTATATTGTAGCTGCGAAAATCGCATGGCATGGTAACCAATTCTCGACTTTGAGGTTTGGACAAATGCCGTAAGCTTTATTCGCTGTACAGTGGGCCAACTCCCTTTTTTGCTAAATTTTCTTCCTAAATAACAATAATTTACATTATGTTCATTATGTACATTATAAATCAGTGTTAAATTAAAATAAATAAAACATTTTCTGAAATGTTTCTCAGATCAATTTTATATTATGAATTATTTAAAATAAATGCATGTTGCAGAAAAGGGAGAAACACGTGTCATATATACTTTTTTACAAGCATTATAATTTATTACATTAACCAGTATTTATTTAAAATAATTTATAACCACGTGTAATTTTTATTTAAATTAAGACAAATAAATAACTGTTATTAATTAATAAAAACAAAAAAAATACCAGCATCATAATTTATTACATTGAATTGAATTGATGGCAAAATTTTTTAATTAAATTTGAAAATTTTTTAACTGCTTAATTTTAAAGAAATCTTTAGTTTTTGATAGATATGTTGCTATTTTTAAACACTAAACTTTGTAGGCTCTTGCACGAATATTTTAAAAATTTTGCTGAGCCTCATCGCTTGAATTAATGTCAAAATTTTTAATTAAATTTGAAAAATTTTTAACTGCTATTATTTGCGCGCTTGTTTATAATGCTTGATTGTGAAATTTTTTTAAATTTTTGATAA
Source organism: Podabrus alpinus (assembly GCA_932274525.1). NCBI lineage: Eukaryota > Metazoa > Arthropoda > Insecta > Coleoptera > Cantharidae > Podabrus > Podabrus alpinus. The sequence goes on along the minus strand of OW026457.1, from coordinate 55,278,368 downwards.
ATGTTGCTATTTTTAAACACTAAACTTTGTAGGCTCTCCACGTGTAATTTGAAAATTTTGCGAGTCACTCGCTTGAAATTAATGTCAAAATTTTTAATTAAATTTGAAAAATTTTTAACTGCTTAATTTTAAAGAAATCTTTAGTTTTTGATGGGTGTTGCTATTTTTAAATACTAAACATTGTAGGCTCTTGCACGAATATTTTGAAAATTTTGCCGAATCAGTCGCTTGAAATTAATGTCAAAATTTTTAATTAAATTTGAAAAATTTTTAACTGCTATTATTTGCGCGCTTGTTTATAATGCTTGATTGTGAAATTTTTTTTAATTTTTGATAAATGTTGCTATTTTTAAACACTAAACTTTGTAGGCTCTCCACGTGTAATTTGAAAATTTTGCGAGTCACTCGCTTGAAATTAATGTCAAAATTTTTAATTAAATTTGAAAAATTTTTAACTGCTTAATTTTAAAGAAATCTTTAGTTTTTGATGGGTGTTGCTATTTTTAAATACTAAACATTGTAGGCTCTTGCACGAATATTTTGAAAATTTTGCCGAATCAGTCGCTTGAAATTAATGTCAAAATTTTTAATTAAATTTGAAAAATTTTTAACTGCTATTATTTGCGCGCTTGTTTATAATGGTTGATTGTGAAATTTTTTTTAATTTTTGATAAATGTTGCTATTTTTAAACACTAAACTTTGTAGGCTCTCCACGTGTAATTTGAAAATTTTTCGAGTCACTCGCAAAATGTATCTTATAGATATATGTATGATTTGTACGATACTCCATTGCAATCAAGTAAATTAAATATTTATTATGTATGCCACGAAGGTATTAAACATGAAAATTTAATTCTGTCCCAAATAGAATGCAAATGTGTTGCTATTGAGCATAAAAAAGGTTATGCAGTTTTTCCAATTCTTCATCAAAGACGTTACCGTGAATACCGAAAATGTAAAATAAAAATTTAAATAAAAAATGTAAAATACGTTATTTAATTTTGTCATTTTAATATTATTGTAGCCCGCCTGTGCTAGCTAGTCTTTTATAATTTAAAATTCGAATTATAAAATAGGATTTTTATGACTATTTAAAATGACAATAGTCAAGCACGTCCAGATAGCACAGATGTTACAGCGTTAGACTCAATACCTGTGGGTCCTAGGTTCAAATCCCGGTGGAGCCGTAAAACAAATCTAAGTATATATAATTAATATTTCAACTTAATCAGGATTTTACAGATATGCAAAAACAACACATCGAATCGAGCTGGTAGAAAAAGTAAGTAGTACGTGTATAAATAAATTTAATATTTAGAATTTAATCAGGAATTTACAGATATGCAAAAAACAACAGGACGCAATATGATGAATACCAAAATTACCATGAATAAGTAGTAAAATTTAAAATAATGAAATTGTACAGAAGTGATAATAGATAAATTGTCAACTAAAATAATTGAAATAATAATAATAATTTTTATTATTTTTTTTATTTGTTTTAAGACTGGTCATTCTAAAATTAATAACTTCTTAAATCTTGGAACCAGAATGTGTTCGCTTTGAAATAAACCTCGGGTGTGATTAGCATAAATTAAGAATGGGCATGTTTAAATAGAGGATGCCTGCTTAAGTATTAGGGTTTCTACAACCCTAATTAACAATAAGCTTGCCATTCTTAAATTATTCTCGATTCAAAGTACCCGGCATGATTGGGTCAATTTCCAGAACGTTTGTTCTTGATTTAAAGTTCGTTATTCTAGCTGGTAAGAATGGATTTTTTTGAGTGATTGGTTTTAATGTACCAATTTTATGTCGTTGTATAAAGGAATCAATAGATTTGTTGTTAAAGAACTCAATTTATTTTTGCTTGAAAATACGCAAGTGCTAGTGTCGAAATCTCCTTTACCTGCGTTTCCGGAACGGCCAAAGCGACAAACTTAGGCAAGAGTTAAAAGGGAGTTTCTTCGAGCGTTCTCTCCCGAAATTACCGAACCTGTAAAATAGGTAATGGTGAGTTATAACTAAAAGAAAGCTCGTGGTGGCAGCGTTAGAAGCTATTTTAAATAACGCACATCCGATTTTCTACCTTGGTGTTAGCAGTGGAATTTATTAATTATATTTTACTCATTCCAACATTACGATTTTCTACATTGGTGGATACGGTGGGATAAATTACTCATTCCAACATCGCGATTTTTTACATTTATACCTTTCAGAAATCACGAAGATAGACCTTCCATAGCGTGAGAATTTGCACCACTGACAAATTTCACCTATAGACAGATACATCCCTATCGCTTTTTAACGAGAAGCAATGTCTACTGATTGCTTCAATGCAATCAAATCTTGATTGCTTCATCAATGCAATCAAATAGACTGCATTGAATTATCCGGTCAAATTGGCGATACCCCAAGTAACATTTTACCGTCATAAATGTACATATACCTTACAGAAATTTCCATAACGGTAACGCATTGATTTGCCCCTTTTGCAGTTACTGTATCGATGTATCATTTATGCACATATAAGGTAGGTACAGGTATTTTCGCAACGGTACGGCATTGATTTGCCCCTTTTGCTGTTACTGTATTGATGTATCATTTATGTACATATGCGGTACAGGTATTTTCGCAACGGTTCAGCATTGATTTGCCCCTTTTGCAGTTACTGTATTAGTGCATCCTTTTTATACCGATTATGTGTTGATTTTTTATGAACGAGATATTATTTATTTATTTAATTGAAAAAATATAAAATTTTTGATTTTCAAATACTTCTGTAATTATTTACATTTATTCAGATTCTAGATATGTTTTACATTTACAGACGACGATCATTTAGTTTTATTCAGATTCGATACATCAATATTGCCAACTCGCCTGCCTGGGTATACGGTATAAACTATGATATTTGTTATTTGGTGGTCAATTTTACTTTCAATTCATAGATTAAAAATATTACCTAATATTGAATTAAAATAAATCAAATATTTTGCTTTGGTACTTTAAAATTTATTACATTATGAATTATTTTAAATAAAAGTTGTTATTTTGCACGTGTTTTGAAGAAAAATGCTACGACGTCACTTTAATTCGAATCGACAGCGGTGGTTGAATTAAATTTAGTTTTATTTAAATTTATTAAATTTAAATTTCCTGACTTTTAATTTCAAGAATTTTTATTTCAAATTTGGAGATTTTTGAAGATTTTTGATTGTTATTATTTGCGCCGTAGTTTTTTTTATAAATAGTAATGAAGTAATGAATTTAGAAACTTTTTCAATATTTAGAAAATAAAAAATTTGATACATAGTTGAAATAAAGATTTATGATTACTAGAAAGACATAAAGACCGATTCCTCAACTATAATATTATGCCTTTCTCATTATACGACAAAAAAATATTCTAGAATGTAAGAAGTCTCGATGGCGTAATGGTAAATAGGCACGATGGTACCTTTGGCAATCCGTTGTACAGTGGTTCGAATCCCCCAAGCCGGCAAAGTTAGTTTAAAAATAAATTTCCTAATTAATTAATTTTTTAATATTTTTAATAATAAATATTATAAACACAGTTATTTATCGGTCTTAAAACTTTAAAAGGGCCTTTAGTTAATTAGCTATTAGAAAACATAAAATATTTAAAATACACGTTTTACATTAGCTATATAGTTAACTAAAGGGCTCTTTATATACGTTGATAATACCGGGCGTAAGAGGTTTAAAATTGCCGCCCCCAATTTAGAAATTTGACCGCCCTTCTTACTCCAATAATATCTCATATAATAATTATTGTAATATAAAATGCTTATAATAATTTGTACCCAATCAGAAACAAGAGTTTTTCTAACGGCGAAATTTTATTCGTTCTGATATATTGGTCTCAGAGATTAGTCTCACTGTTTTAAAGACGGAATTAAAATTCATTGATATTTCAATTATTTATTTTTATAATATATATTTTAATGTTACATATTTTTTACATTTCAATATTGATAAAAATTATAAAAAAACGCGTCTCGAAATTTAATTTAAAAAGGGACTTTGGAGAAAAAGACGGATTTTTACTTATAAAATTATTATATTATATATTATATTTCAAAATATTTGATTATGTACTTATTAAACCAGTCATGGACAAATATTATGTTAAACAATATCAAAACCGTGAAGTAAATAATATCATAAAGTTTAACTAATAAAACATCTTTACATAATTATTATTATATACCGGAATTGTAAGCGACTAAAACTTTACTATTGAAAACTGCACTTTCAGGTATCAAACCGGTGCTGAAAATATCGTACCGTCCATCTTATAAAATACCTGTACATGTTAGACATTGCTTTTATAGTAACAAAACGGAACGATTAAAACATTACCTAAACGGTACCATATGTTCAAATATATTTTAGTTAATAAAATTTCAATGCCGATCCGACACAGCAATTGCCTTCAGAATAACGGTGCGAAAATATGTACATTGAAACTATACCTAAACAGTACAGTGTAAATATGAACTAAAATTTACGTGCCGCTTAGGTACCATTTTGGTACTTAATTTTCAGGTAATAATTGTAATATAAATAAAATGCGTATAATAATTTGTAACCAATGAGAAACAAGAGTTTTGCTAACGGTGAAATTTTTCTTAGTTCTGATTGGTTAATACTGTTTTAAAAACGTAATTAAAATTCATTGATATTTAAATTATTTATTTTTAAAATAAATATTTTAATGTTACGTATTTTTAACATTTTAATATTAACAAAAATTATTATATTATATAATATATTTCATAATATTTTATTATGTACTGCCGTGATAAGCTACTGTATTTATTAATTTTTAAAGCGGGGAAAACAACGGCTCTTTTTTAACTGCTCCGGCTAGCTTTTGTGGTCGTGACAATGGTTCGATCATTACTAAAAACACACTTTACAGGGTTGCTGACTATTCGCAACCTATTCAAACCGAAATATAATGAATTCATCATGTACCTCAACCTTTTTTGTACCTTTTTGTGCTGTATCTATTTTAAAAATAAATTAAATCAAACGAAATCTCCTCACTCAAAAACCTGGTCATTTATTAAAACACAAAAATATCAGTGCAACAAGATTATAAATTTTCATAACAAATCAAGTGTACAAATAAACTCATAAAACTAATACCCCCCAGATTAATCGCACTAATTCATTAATTTAAAAAATATCGTCTAACGATCTGCTATAACCTCCCTTATATTAAAATTAGACACGTCGTTTAAGTTGGGCGCCACATTCAAATGAATGAAAAATATAAAAATGTAAATATTAGAATTTGCGTGCTAAAATTTAATTAGAGAGCTCACCACTTTGTCCCTCTTGTTTAGCTCAGTCTTAGGCTCTCTCAAAGTATTGCAGGTATTAGGATAAATTAGGGGTGGTTGCTTATCAAGTTGAAAAGTTTTGTTTTGAAATGATAGAAAAATATTTGTTGACTTTGAATAAAAATGCTTAATTGTTTTTACCAGATAAACGATCCACTTCTTTATTTGAATGATCTTTAAAATTTTGAGTACTGACCTGTAAATGTTTGATAATAATATAATAAAAGATTGCATTAATTTAGAAATGATTTTTATATTCAAAAATAATATCGCAAAGCGCAAATAATCAATTTTAACAAATTTGTACAGATATCTTATCCGTTACCAGAATGTTTACAATAATCAAAAATCAAAAATGTAGAATGGAGTTAAGTTCAATCATAAATTTCAATAATAAAAATAATATTTCATCAGTACCTTTTTAATTTGTAATCCGGACTTTATATAAGTCTGCGTCGAAAAACATTGTCTTGATAAACACAAGCGCACTATGAGACACTTCCACGATCAGATGTTTCTGTTGATACGACGCTCTGGATCTTCTCCTGTTTGGATTGTGTTGTGGTAGCAGTAATCATCCAAATTTGACTTTCCAATTGTGTTGTTCAACTAAATAGTATGCCGGTAAGTAATTTTAAATTATGTAATTCTCGGATATTTGAGAGTTGAGTTGATAAATAACATTTTATTTTGTAGGAGATGCAACTAAGTTTGCCATCTTGGATTTTTATCGACCAAATCGACTGAATTGTTGGATCGCGTTGCACACGTCCTTCCACTTTAAATATTCAAATTCAACTAACTTTTGCTTGCGCAAAATACCAATTTGAGCTGACTTCAACGATTTGTAAGTCAAATTTATTCCTTTTCGCAATTTTTATTTTAATGAAATTTCATGTAATTTCCAGAGTTGGTTCCATTATTGAAGAGATTACTTATCCGCTGCTTTCGTTGATTTGGGAGCCATTTGAAGTAGTACATTTGACTATTTTCACTATCACGTTTCACTTATCAACCTTTAATGGATTTTCACTCCTATTTACCTTTTTACAAATTTTGGATATGAATTTATGATTATCACATACAATTAGATGTAATGGAATTTTTGGCATAAACAGATTTTCATATAACAAGTTATTTACAGAGATTTATCAATTCAAAGTTTATAAACGTAAAGGTTATGTTTTTCAGATAACAAATTATAACAAATTTCATCATTTGTAAGATAAAGCATCTTATTAGAAGATTTTGACTTGTTCGCCTTCAAATTGAATGTATTTAGCAGGTTTTGATATAGCTTTCTCATCTTTAAAGATCTTATTAGGTCTACAATATCATGAATTGAGTTGGATGTATTTATCTGTTAAATCTAAAGTGTGTAATTAGCTTAATTTTCTTAAATATAACAATTAATTCAGTTTTACAACCATTTGTGTTGTGTGGGGTTATTTTAAATCACAGCAGATCGTTTAAACAATGCGCATAAAATTACTTCTTACCGGTTGTTTTCACCTTTGAAACGTTGAGTGAAGAATGTTGAAGGGAATTCGGATCTTCCTTGAATACTCCAGTTGTTTGTATTCGTCAAGTCCGGCCACCGTTATCGATGCAATTCCAAATCGTACCATCAAACAAAAACCATATACCATTCGACACGTCTTTCCAAAATTTGATAATGTGATACTAAAATTTCCATAATCCAATAACCAAATTAATATCTCCCCATTCTTTGCAGGATACAGTTTGAATTCCATTAACAAAATTTGTAAAATAAATAATTATTACGTCCACATTCGTTGTTGGACACGGTCAGATATCAATTCACAAAAATTTTCATAAAACTAGCGTCCACACTCTTCGCTGGACACGGTGAGCTCAAAAATCCCCAATTACGTCCGTATTTTCTCATGGACACGGAGCGAGTCCTTTTTCCTCCTTCGCCAAACCTTATCTTCCTTCCCTTCCAATTCTCCGGAGGCTGCGCAATCGTACATTTAAACTTGTAAGAATTTAAATTTTGTCTTTTAACATACCATTCACTTTTGAATTATCACTTCAATTTTTATGTGCGTTTTCCTAACTTTTACAAATTTGAGTTACTTAATTTGTTCTCACGTTATGATTGAACAAACAAATCAACAATTCATAATTCTGCCTCTTACACATTTCAGGAAGAGATTATTTTGTGGAGAGATTAAATTTAATTTTCTTCAATAATTTGATCAAACAGCTCTTTATAATAAAGGCACTCGTAAGACTTAGGTACAGCTTAAATAGTGGTTTTTTAACCTTTACATTTGAAAACAATGGATGTGCTTTTTGGTTAATCGAACTGACCCTATTTTGGATCACCACAGTACTTATTAAACCTGTCATGGACAAATATTATTATGTTAAACAATATCAAAACCGTGAAGTAAATATCATAAAGTTTAACTAATAAAACATCTTTACATATTATATACCGGAATTGTAGCAACTAAAACATTACTATTTAAACTGCACTTTCAGGTATCAAACCGGTGCTGAAAATATCGTATCGTCCATCTTATAAAATACCTGTACATGTTAGACATTGCTTTTATAGTAACAAAACGGAACGATTAAAACATTACCTAAACAGTACCGTATGTTCAAATATATTTCAGTTAATAAAATTTCAATGTCGATCCGCTACAGCAGTTGCCTTCAGAATGACGGTGCGAAAATATGTACATTGAAACTATACCTAAACAGTACAGTGTAAATATGAACTAAAATTTATGTGCCGCTTAGGTACCATTGTGGTACTTAATTTTCAGGTATGAAAATATATGTACTTTTGTATCCACTCTCGCTCTCTCAGGTCGCTTATTAGTTAAGATTCTTCAGACGTGACACACAATCAAAATAAGAGACAGGATACCTCGAACATAATTTATTAACAAACATTCAACACAAACAATAATACAATTAAATAATAAAATGAAATCAAGAGATAATTGACAACTTAGAGTCCCTATTGCAATTTTTGTATAATAGTGTAAAGCTTTACCTTTATCAGTTTCCTTCCGTAAAACGAACTTAATTTCGTCGCACGTACACGCACTGCCGAACTTTATACACCTTCTTTCTTTCCGCGTAATTCCGGTATTCAATGCTGGACCAAATCCACCAATTCTATTTACCCAAATTTGTCCACTTCTGCAACACTCTTTATATTCTGAACTGCAAAAGTACTATTGGTTTGCGTGTTGTATATTCATCCACTTCTTTAAACACAATTGATCTGCATATCATTAATTTAAATACTTCTTAACACGCCCGGACTGTATGTAATCTTTTCCACAACTGACTCAAAAATACGACTGGTTCGTATCTCGTTTTATCTGCCACTCAAAAATAACACGACTGGTTCGTATCTCGTGCAAACTGCAACTCAAAAATACGACTGGTTCGTATCTCGTTCAAACTGCAACTCAAAAATACGACTGGTCTATCTGTCGTTTTATTCTCCTCTCAAAAATACGACTGGTTCGTATCTCGTTCAAACTGCAACTCAAAAACACGACTGGTTCGTATCTCGTTCAAAACTCAACTCAAAAACACGACTGGTCTATCTGTCGTTTTATTCTCAACTGTCTTCATGCTCTTTATTATCACTTGGCATGGTTACCTCTTGTTTGTTTTTTTCTTCTAAGAGGCCGCACTATACTACCTCTATTCCTTTTTTTATTTCATCCAAACAAAACTTAAATCTAGTAACATTTTTAATAAACACATTCATACTGTACAAATTTTAATTAAACAATGTTGACATATCCTCCCTCTTATCTTGATTGCGTATCACGTACACATTTAAGAGGGAGCTAGCATATAGTGGACACAACAGTACATATTCGTTATACTTCAATGGTATACCGGTATAAAACCGACGTTGATGTTGCTTGGGACTCCTCTGTTGTCTGAAATTAATCAGTTCACCTGAACAAAGAACAGTGTAAAAGTCAACTTCAGACGCAGGAAGTTCGCATACAGCTGAAAATTGATAAAATCCATTATCAATTCTCGTTCGCGCTATAAACCTTATCTCTGCCGCTGTTGATAAATATGGTTGATAAACAATCATCAGTTATTATCTCAATAATAATTTATAATAATACCTGAATTTAAAATATGAAAATTAATTTTATGAATTAAAATCCCGTTTTGTTACAACGGTAATTTTTTACCAACATTTTGCTAATCAAACACGCCATTAACCGCGCCAATCCAAGGTAAAACAGGTTCCCAACATCAGGGTAGCAAATTTAACCGGGCGGAATTTTGATGATAAAAATCTGAATTTGAGAAATCATTTAAACGGAAAAGGAAATTTTAGTTTTAGCCTCACGGAATCTCAAAATAATAAAATTCAAAAATAACGATTTATCATTTACAAAGTTGTAAAAGTGGCAAAAGTTGAAAATACATGCATATTTAAATCTACAATTTATTGTGTAGTTGCATTTTTAATATAGTCAAATTAGGATTTTCATTGGAATTATCTGGCACCAACTCAATTTCATCGATTATTCATCTAAATTTGAATTAAATATACATTAAATCTTTTTCTTATATGGCATCCGTTCTTTATATGTAGAATATGTATATAGCCACCTTCTTGGAGGTTTTCTCAATCCATTTGTCAGGTGAATTATTCCTGTTTCCCTCTTTGCATCTCTTCTTATAGCTTCCTAGGTGATTTCGCTCCTTCTAACCTTCATCTCCATTTTTCCAATATCCGCACTTCTCTTTCTAATTTGTTGCGAAATTTAAACCGTGGTGGATTAAATTCGTGCAGCCGCTTATCTCAGAGGCGGCTGGGCAAAAAAAAGAAAGGCTTGCCCCTAATGCTAGCTCACAACAGCAGGGCAGGAGACGCTTACGAAAAATTAACATACAGAGCCGATACTTCCTATAGATGTAGAGGGGGTTATACAGGGTGCGCTAAAAGATGAGCTCCAAAGAGCAAGCGAGAAGGATGTAGTTTGGGCGCCACGCAGCTTAAAACCACCCTGTAAACAAATGTAGCAAACACTAGCGAAACTGCGGAATAAGTGTTTCTGCAAAAAAAAGGTAAAGGGCTTTTCGGGTCTGATGCTTCAGGATCAAAAATAGCGCTGATCAGTTCTAACTTCAGATTTAATCGTTGATAACTAAAATATATACAGTTAAGCGCAATATTGGGACAATCTTTTAAACTCGAAAATAATGAATAATTAAAACAATTATTATGAAATAATATGAGTTATTAGCGTTCGTAATGTAGCTACCGCGTATACGTATACTCAGTTTACAGATAACTACGCGCTTCTGTAACTGGGTCACAGAGATAAAAAATAAAGAGTTTAATAAATTTCGTTTACAAAACGTAAATGCGTTCATAAAGAACGGCCCAACAAATGTAATCCGCGCAATAATGTTAGATAGCCAAAAATATAACAATCAAATCTGACAAAATAAAACAAAGATCTTATCTGTGAAGTTGATGGAGTCTTCGATGTTGAAGGGACGAGCAGTTAGTATCGAGATAACGATGTTGGTCCCAAGCAGAAATGGTAGTCGGAGTGGAATGGAATGGTGCATCACAGAATGCTTTCCAGATGGCTTCGGAAGCAGGGTTTAAAACATTGGATTCCAAAACCCAAACAAATACTGATCAAAGGGGCGGTAAGGTCTTGGTCTCAAAGATGTTGTTGGAGGGTTTTAACAATTTCAGATGGTAATCAATTTCCTTCAAGATGTTAAAAATTCGGACGAAATGAATCCTTCAAATGAAGTACGGAAAATTCTCCCAAATGCTTACAAAATTAAGCCGGTACGGAAAATTGTCCAAAACCAAATGACCAAAATATATCCCAAATAATTGGATTGAAAAAAACTCGAAGTTCAATAAACAATTTAGTCACCGGAACGTCCAAAATAATAGATTTTTGTTCAAAAATTCGAACACAACACATTTTTTGAAATCGGAAAATTAACCATTTGCATATTTATCACAATCGCCCGTGATAGTAAAATTTGTTCAAATTAAATATAAAACTTGCATTTTAATGCCGCATATGAGATTCTCATTAAACTAATTGAAGAAATCTTCAATTTTTCGAAAAATATTTCTGTGTGAAAACAGGACCGTAACAAATTATCCATGCCCATGCTTTCCAGATCTATTTTTACTTCATCTGTCCGTCTAGATTTTTGTCTTCCTCTGGTTCTGCCATTGCTTGATCTCCATTCTGTTATTCTTCTTGTAGACGTATTCACATTCTTCCTCATTACATGAACCAACCATCGCGACCTTTGTAATTTTATGTACTTCACAATAGCTTGATTTCCCATCAATTCATTATTCGTTCTCGCTCTAATAACTCCATCGCGTATTTCTTTGGTATTATTCTTAGGATTCTTCTTTTCTACTTTTTATGCTTAACACTTTTGTCGCATACGCCATGGTACCGGTTCTTGTGCTTATTTTTTTACCCTGTAGTAGTTTCTTGTAAGCAAATTACGTTCGATGTCCAGCCTATACGTTTTCCCTTTCTCTACCCCTCTTTACTATTTCTTATTATTCTTTAAGAATATTCCTAATTAACTAAACTTTTGTAGCTCTTCAAAATTGTATCTTTATTTCTTCAATAATTCTTGTTAAGTAAATAGCTTTCAAAATCAATTCTGATCAAAGATGCTCTCAACATAGAATAGAAAACGCTGTGGAAGGACCTCTCATCACTATGAAAGAGATATAACAGGCCATTTAAACAAGGAATAATAAGGATAAAACAAGGAAATGCCATCTGAATGGTTGAAGTTACTCGGAGAAAAGGGGAAGACAGTTTTAATGAATTGTTACGGTCCTGTTTTCTCACGGATATATTTTTCGAAAGATTGAAGATTTCTCCATTTAGTTTTATGAGAATCTCATATGCGGCATCAGAATGCAAGTTTTATATTTAATTCGAACAAATTCTACTATCACGGGTGATTACGATAAATAGGCAGATGGTTAATTTTCCGATTTCGAAAAGTGCGTTGTGTTCAAGTTTTGGAACAAAAATCTAGTTTTTTTTTGACGTTCCGGTGACTAATTATTTATTGAACTTGAGTATATTTCAATCCAATTATTTTGGGATACATTTTGGTCACTTGGTTTTGGACGATTTTCCGTACCGGCTTCATTTCGTAAGCATTTGGGAGAATTTTCCGTACTTCATTTGAAGGATTTATTTCGTCCGAACTTTCAACACCTCGAAGGAAATTGATTACCATCTGGAATTATTAAAACCCTCTAACCACGTCTTTGAGATCAAGACCTTACCGCCTGTGATCAGTATTTGTTTGGGTTTTGGAAATCCAACGTTTTGAACCCTGCTTCCGAAGCCATCTGGAAAGCATTCCGCGATTTACCATTCCGTTCCACTCCGACTACCATTTCTGCTTGGGACCAACACCGTTATCCCGATACGGTGCTCTTATCTGCTCGTCCCTTCAACATCGAGGACTCCATCCCTCCAACACCGAAGACTCCATCAACTTCAACGACTCCATCAACTACTCAGATAAGATCTTTGTTTTATTTTATCAGATTTGATTGTTACATTTTTGACTATCTAACATTATTGCGCGGGTTACATTTGTTGGGCCGTTCTTTAGGAACGCATTTACGTTTTGTAAACGAAATTTATTAAACTCTTTATTTTTTATCTCTGTGACCCAGTCACAGAAGCGCGTAGTTATCTGTAAACCGAATATACGTATACGCGGTAGCTACATTCAAACGCTAATAACTCACATTATTTAATAATTGCTTTAATTATTCATTATTTTCGAGTTTAGAAAGATTGACCCAATATTGCGCTTAACTGTATTTATTTTAGTTATCAATTAAATCTGAAGTTAGAACTGATCAGCGCTATTTTTGATCTTGAAGCATCAGACCCCTTACCTTTTTTTTTGCAGGAACACTTATTCCGCAGTTTCGCTAGTGTTTGTTATATTTGTTTACAGGGTGGTTTTAAGCTGCGTGGCGCCCAAACTACACCTTTCTCGCTTGCTCTTTGGAGCTCATCTTTTAGCGCACCCTGTATAACCCCCTCTACACCCATAGGAAGTATCGGCTCTGTATGCATCATAATTTTTTTTGTAAGCGTCTCCTGCCCTGCTGTTGTGAGCTAGCATTAGGGGCAAGCCTTTCTTTTTTTGCCCAGCCGCCCCTGAGATAAGCGGCTGCACGAATTTAATCCACCACGGTTTAAATTTCGTATCAGTGGCGCCCAACGTCAAAAAGTATCAATGTGGTGTTGATTTTTTTTCCGATAAGGTCAGCTTTTGGAGTTTTTGGTTTTTAGTATTGGGTGGTAGTTGCTTAATAGCATTTTTTTTTATTTACCGATTTTGTTTATATTTCGTCTTCGGTTTTTTTCTTGGGGGAGGGAGAGTGAAATTCCCTTCGGAAATTTTTATTTCTTTTTCAAATTTTTCGAGTATTTTATCAGTTTCTTTTTGTAAATTTGCTAAATATTTTTTTTAGTCACGATGGATGTTAATCGTTTGTTAAGCGACGAACTCTATTATGAATTGAAGTGGAGAGGGATTGAAGTAGGAGATACGGTTGCGGAGAAGCGTAAATTATTGAGAAATGCGTTAAGGCAGGGTTTACCTGTTATAAGTTGCTCAAATATTAATTTAGAGGTGGAATTCCACACAATATCATCAAAATTAATCGAATTAGGAGGTCAGATAGAGGACTTTGATCAATCAAATAGGGATAATGAACAAGAGCGAATAAAAGCTCGTCTTCTACACATACAACGTCGTTTGGCTATATTACCTTTACACCACGCGGAAGATAAAGAAAAATGTGAGAATCTTTCTATTATAGCTGCTGGTTTGTTGAAATCTCTTAGTGAGGTGTATTTTGCATCAGGGTTGAATACTAGTGAGAATGAGGATTTGATTTCACTATCAGATTCACTTATCGACGCCCCTATTCCGGAATCCCACTTATGCGGTTCTTTATTAGATTTTTCGGTGCCGTCTGCATCTTTAACACCCCCACGTCCTGTAAATAACGGTATCGCAGCGCAGACTTCGGTAGCTCGCGATTCTTTAGTAAACGTTAACCCTGTACAGCTACCTATTGTACCTGTTACTAGTTCCATTTCGAATAAAAATCATTTTTGTGAAACGGCAAATCGCAATGTCGTGGATTTGATCAAGCGCCTTCGCGAGGTTAATGTGAATTCTACTCCGAGTAAAATTCAAGATACCCGACGAGTATCTTTTGCTGAAGATTCGAATAATTCGGGGCCTAATATCACAAGTTATCACAGTGATAGGGACAATACCAATTTTGTATCGCAAAATTTTAATGGTAACGATCATCCATTTGACCCTTCTCGACGTTATAGTAGCAGTACGCAGTATGAAACCGATTCTCATTCTATTGCAGTGAAAATACCACCTATTTATAAGTGGAATGTTTATTTTGACGGGAATAGTAGCGTTACGGCTTTTATTGAGAGAATTGAGGAGTTACGAGAAGCTAGGGGCGTGACAAAATCTCAATTATTTAGGTCGGCTGTAGAATTGTTTAGAGGTAATGCTCTAACCTGGTATCGTCCTAGGAAGAATCTTTTTTGTGATTGGGATGACTTGATTAGCCAATTAAAAGAATCTTTCCTCCCACCAGGGTACGAATCGCGACTCTTAGTCGAGATCCAAAAACGAACACAAGGTGCGGATGAAAAATTAGTTTTATATGTTTCCATCATGGAATCTCTTTTCAATAAGTTGGCTAGCAAGCCTTGCGAGCTAGATAGGGTAACCACAATTAGAGGCAATTTACTACCGAACCTGCAACGTGGTCTAGCAGCTCAGAAAATTTTTACCATCAGTCAGCTTATCGATTACGGTCGATCAGTCGAAGAGACTGAATTTTATTCCAACCAATATTGTCCTCCTCCTACGAATTTCAAATTAATGCTTGAACCCAATCTGGCTTACCGTAGATCGACACGCGGTAACGAAACTTTGAGTGCAATTCACGATTCCACAGCACAAACTCCTGTTTCGAGAGACACTTGTTGGAATTGCGGCGTAATCGGTCATCGTCGAGCTGCCTGCACAAAGCCTAGTAAAGTTATGTGTTTTCGTTGCGGAAGTTTGGGTTACACTGTAAGTTCTTGTCCCAGGTGTTCGGGAAACGGAAATCAGAGACGATAAACCGGTTATCGCACTCTGATGATTACCATCCGGTCAACGATAAGAATCTCCCTATAAATAACAAGGCCATCTTAGATTTCGTGTTAGCTAGCGCGATTAATGATGAGCGTCCTTATCTTCGAGTGACGATTTTTGCTCAAGTATTTTTGGGGTTATTGGATTCTGGTGCTTCCAGAACGATTTTAGGTGGTCCGGGTTGGAGCATATTACGCGGCAAATGTTATTTAGATAGCTCACACGTGCAAGATTGTATTGTTGCGAATGGAGAGGCTTGCACCAGTATAGGGGTAGTTATGCTACCGGTTAAGTTAATAGATAAGGTAGTACTTCTTGAAGTTTTAGTGATTCCATCCTTGCCACATTGCCTTATTCTCGGCACAGACTTCTGGATTAGGATGGGCATAGTGCCTAATCTTCGTAGCGGTGAGTGGTGCTTTTCGAATACCGATGAAAATTTTTTGCTTGATGCACTACAACCCGCCGAAACTCTTTCAAGTAGTCAGAAGCTGATGTTAGAAGATCTCTTGAACGAAGCCTTATTCGAACTGCCAGGTAGTAAACTCGGTTACACCCATCTGGTGGAACACGAGATAAAAACCGACTCACCTCCTATTAAACAAAGATACTACCCTATATCGCCTATCCTTCAAAAACATGTCGATTCAGAGCTTGACAAAATGCTGGCTGATGATATTGTGGAACCCTCAAACTCGGCATGGTCGTCACCTATTTTGCTGGTCAAGAAAAAAGACCAGACCTATCGGTTTTGCGTTGATTTCCGTCGTCTTAACGCAGTTAGTATTCCCGACGCTTACCCTTTGCGAAATGTTATCAGTATTCTCGACCAATTAGGTAACGCGAAATATTTAACGACGTTAGATATTAAGTCTGCGTTTTGGCAGATCCTTATTGCTGAGCCTTCGAGAAAATATACCGCTTTTGTTGTGCCTAATCGTGGTTTATTTCATTTTAAACGTATGGCGTTCGGATTGCATAACGCCCCAGCTACCTTTAGTCGTTTGATCCAGCAGATTATTAGTCCCGATTTGGAACCATATGCGTTTAGCTACCTGGATGACATAATTATCGCGACACCCACATTCGAAAAGCACATAGAGGTTTTAAAACGAATTTTGGCTAAACTTAAAGAAGCGAATCTTACGCTTAATCGTGAGAAATGCCATTTTTGTAAACCGGAGCTTCGTTATCTGGGTTATGTTGTTAATGCGAACGGTTTGGCTGTAGACCCCGACAAGGTTGAGGCTATCTTGCGGATTCCTCCTCCTTCTAACGTTAAGGAAGTTCGGCGAATTATTGGTATGGCGTCATGGTACCGACGGTTTATACCAAATTTTTCGACTCTTATCGCACCATTAACAAATTTATTGCGAAAGAACCAAAAGTTCTTATGGAACGAGTCGTGCAGTCAATCCTTGAATACTCTAAAAGAGCGTCTGATAACTAGCCCAGTTTTGTCTTGTCCCGATTGGAGCTTACCTTTTATCGTGCAAACGGACGCAAGCGATTTTGGCCTGGGCGCAATTTTGTCCCAACAACATCCGGAAGGCGAAAAGGTAGTTTGCTACATTAGTAGGTCGTTAACCGGCTGCGAGCGTAAGTACAGCGTGACCGAAAAGGAGTGTTTGGCCGTCATTCACGCGATAGAAAAATTAAGACCTTATCTGGAAGGCACTAAGTTTACGGTCGTCACCGACCATTACAGCTTAAAATGGCTAAACAACATCAAAGACCCTATTGGTCGAATAGCTAGATGGGCTGTGAGATTACAGCAGTTTAACTTTGAAGTCGTTCATCGAGCTGGTAAGCTTAACGTTGTTCCAGATGCTTTGTCTCGTTCGGTCCCTATTATTGACGCAGTTGATGTTACTCCAGTCGACGATGAACCCCGCGATAAATGGTTTTTAAAAATGCTCGAAAAAGTAAAAGCTACCCCTCATAAGTTTCCCCTTTGGCGTACTTCAGGTTCGAAATTGTATAAGATTGTTCGTCGGAATGGCATAAACTTGATTAACGATCAAGATCATTGGAGAGAAGTCGTTCCCAAAGAGAATCGTACCCACATTATTAAGAGAATGCATGATTACCCGACATCTGGGCACATGGGCGTTCACAAAACGTATCATCGGGTTATGCAAAATTTTTATTGGCCCAAAATGAGAAGTGACGTTGCCACTTACGTCAGACATTGTTTAACATGCGCACGTGCCAAACCAGAGCAAAAAGCTTCAGTTGGTACGATGGGGGGTCATTCTCAGATTTCTACTCCATGGGAGGTTATTTGTACGGACATTGTTGGTCCTCTTCCCCGCTCTACTCACGGTTATACTTATATCCTAGTTGTTGCCGACTGCTTTAGCAAATTTACGCTTACGTTTCCCTTGCGCACAGCAACAGCCAAGAACGTGGTTAAGCATATTGAGGAAGATGTATTTCTCATGTTCGGTGTTCCCCGTACTATCATTTGCGATAACGGCGTCCAATTCCGGAGTCGTCACTTTGGTGATATGGTGAGAAAATACGGTAGCACTATCACCTTTACACCTAATTACCATCCTCAGGCAAATCCTACCGAAAGAATAAATCGCGTCCTAAAAACGGTGCTGGCATCCTATGTGAAAGAAAATCACAAGGATTGGGAAAAATATTTATCGGCCGCAGCATGCGCTATTAGAACTGCGAGACATGAGGTAACGGGATACACCCCTTATTTTATAAATTTTGGTAGGGAGATAATTTTAGAGCGAACCGAGTTAGACGATGGGAAAGATTTGTTATTTGCTAGGGATCAAGACCTAAGTTACCGTTCTAATAATTTCAAAAAAATGTATGCTAATATTACGTCCCGACTTACAAAAGCTTACGAAAAGTCAAGCCAGCATTACAATTTGCGGCGTCGACCAGCTGACTTTTGCTTGAATCAAAAGGTATGGAGAAAGAATTTTGTTTTATCTGACGCAGCTAGGCAGTTTACCGCCAAGCTGGCGCCAAAGTTTGTAGGTCCTTACTTTATCGATAAAAAGCTTTCGCCTTGGGTTTTTCAACTTAAGGATCCTGATGGGAAACGTTGTGGAACGTGGCATGCTAAAGATTTGAAACCTTTCATGTGCGATTAACTTGTAAGTTAATCTTATTTTTGTATTTCGATTATGGTTTTCTGATTTGGATTTTTTGTGCTAGGATATTTTGTTATAGCTATGTTTTTTTATGATTATACTCTCCTGACGTAAGTCAGCGATTTTATTCAAATTTTCTCGCTAGTCTCGAAAATTTTTTTTTTTGGTAAGAGGGGAGTTGTTACGGTCCTGTTTTCTCACGGATATATTTTTCGAAAGATTGAAGATTTCTCCATTTAGTTTTATGAGAATCTCATATGCGGCATCAGAATGCAAGTTTTATATTTAATTCGAACAAATTCTACTATCACGGGTGATTACGATAAATAGGCAGATGGTTAATTTTCCGATTTCGAAAAGTGCGTTGTGTTCAAGTTTTGGAACAAAAATCTAGTTTTTTTTTGACGTTCCGGTGACTAATTATTTATTGAACTTGAGTATATTTCAATCCAATTATTTTGGGATACATTTTGGTCACTTGGTTTTGGACGATTTTCCGTACCGGCTTCATTTCGTAAGCATTTGGGAGAATTTTCCGTACTTCATTTGAAGGATTTATTTCGTCCGAACTTTCAACACCTCGAAGGAAATTGATTACCATCTGGAATTATTAAAACCCTCTAACCACGTCTTTGAGATCAAGACCTTACCGCCTGTGATCAGTATTTGTTTGGGTTTTGGAAATCCAACGTTTTGAACCCTGCTTCCGAAGCCATCTGGAAAGCATTCCGCGATTTACCATTCCGTTCCACTCCGACTACCATTTCTGCTTGGGACCAACACCGTTATCCCGATACGGTGCTCTTATCTGCTCGTCCCTTCAACATCGAGGACTCCATCCCTCCAACACCGAAGACTCCATCAACTTCAACGACTCCATCAACTACTCAGATAAGATCTTTGTTTTATTTTATCAGATTTGATTGTTACATTTTTGACTATCTAACATTATTGCGCGGGTTACATTTGTTGGGCCGTTCTTTAGGAACGCATTTACGTTTTGTAAACGAAATTTATTAAACTCTTTATTTTTTATCTCTGTGACCCAGTCACAGAAGCGCGTAGTTATCTGTAAACCGAATATACGTATACGCGGTAGCTACATTCAAACGCTAATAACTCACATTATTTAATAATTGCTTTAATTATTCATTATTTTCGAGTTTAGAAAGATTGACCCAATATTGCGCTTAACTGTATTTATTTTAGTTATCAATTAAATCTGAAGTTAGAACTGATCAGCGCTATTTTTGATCTTGAAGCATCAGACCCCTTACCTTTTTTTTTGCAGGAACACTTATTCCGCAGTTTCGCTAGTGTTTGTTATATTTGTTTACAGGGTGGTTTTAAGCTGCGTGGCGCCCAAACTACACCTTTCTCGCTTGCTCTTTGGAGCTCATCTTTTAGCGCACCCTGTATAACCCCCTCTACACCCATAGGAAGTATCGGCTCTGTATGCATCATAATTTTTTTTGTAAGCGTCTCCTGCCCTGCTGTTGTGAGCTAGCATTAGGGGCAAGCCTTTCTTTTTTTGCCCAGCCGCCCCTGAGATAAGCGGCTGCACGAATTTAATCCACCACGGTTTAAATTTCGTATCAGAATATATTTAATGTGATATACGAAACGGGCTGATTGCTATCTGACTGGCTAAATTCAATGTTTGTAACATTATTGAAAAAGACCAATGCAAATAAGTGCGCAGATTATCCCACAATAAGTTTGATGAATCACGTTCTAAAGGCTTTCCTATGTATAATTTATGAAAGAATATAATTGGAAAATTATATTGAAAAAGATGTGATTGAGACTCGGTTTGGTTTTCGTAGCCGTTTGAGTACGAGAGATGATCTGTTTGGTATTCAGGTCCTTATCCAAAGATATCGAGAAGTCAAGTGAGACGTGCACTTATGCTTCAGTGATTTTGAGAAGGCTTTCGACAGAGTGAGGCATCGTAAAATGATTGAAATCTTAATAAATGTGGGAATCGGCAGAAGGAACTTGGGACTTATAGCGAGTTTGTACTGGCAGCACAGGGCACAGTGGGCGATAGGAGGTCAGAGGAGATGGAGATACTGGGTGGTTTGAGGCAGGGTTGCTTATTATTGCCACTAATATTTAATATCTATTTCTATCTATAATAAAATATCTATAATATATATAATAAAATTTCCTCAGAAGTGGTTGCTAAAACGAAGGATGCCATAAAAATAAATGGGGTTGTAGTGAATAATATGAGGTATACAAACGATACCGCCATAATAACAGATAATGTGAAGGACTTACAATAACTTCTAACTAGGGCTGTAAATATTTGTTCTGAAAATATAATATAAGTTAGTCAGCAAGACAGAAATAAATGGAGCGAGTATAAAGAGTCATGAATCTCGGCAGCACCATCAACGAAGAATGGAACCACTCGATCGAGGTTAAGCGTCGCATAGAATATGCAAGAACAGTATTTTCCGCATAAAAGGCATACGAAGCGGTCATTGATATGAATGTACAGCTACGAGTTCGTCTGTTCACATGCTACCTGTTTTTTGTCTTTCTCTACTGCGTCTAGTCCTAGACTCTTACAGAGGGCACATTGAAGAAAATGAGGGCATTCGAAATGTGGACGTAAAGGCTCATGTTACGAATAACCCGGATGGATCGAGTACAAATCGATGATGTAATTAGAATAAATAGCTGGAAATTATAAAAGCTGTAAAAGTGAGAAAGTTGGAGTACCTTTGATATGTTGTGAGACATCCAGAGAAGTACAATATTCTGCATCTGATCCTACATGGGAAGTTCAATGGAGTGCGTGGAGCTAAAAAACAGTGAACATCGTGATTGAAGAAACTGGAGGCAATGGTTCGGAAGTGTTTCCTTGTTTATTATTGTTCCTCTACAATGGGTGCATCTAATTATCTTTTCCAACGCAATGTTAAACAGTGTAGGCGACAGGGGATCACCCTGTCTCACTGTGTGACTGAAGTCCTGAAAGTTTCTCTTTCTCTGGTATTTTCCACTCTTTCATGATTTTTACCAGCTTATCTTTGTTAACTTTATCAAAAGCTTGTTTGAAATCAACAAATAGCATTATGCATGTCTATATCGTATTCATAGCTTCCCTCGCCAATCTGTTTGATGATGTGCAAGACGTCTACTGTTTACCTGCCTCTTCTGAATCCGTACTGGTAAGTTTCGATTATCTTGTCTGTATATTCAGTTAACCTGCTGTGAATCAATATTGACATTATTTTGTATGCGATATTTAGTAGTGTTATGCCTCTAGAATTATTGAAAATCTCTGCATCTCCTATCTGTTTTATTGTCACTTTGACCTCTTCTCTCTATTTCTTAGGCATCCTCTCTTGTATCCACATTTTCTTCACAAACTCACAGATCCCATCATGTAGTGTTTTGCCTCTATTCTTAATCATCTCTGCCATTATCTCATCTCTACCTGGTGCTTTTCTATTTTTAAGTTTATATATAGCTTCCATATATAGTCTCTTGTTTCTCAAAATCTACAGTCTCTCATCTTTTCTTCTATCTGTGCATTTTTTTGATTAAATAATTCATGGGCTTCTAGCCGTTTTGCTTTGTATATTTCTTGCAGTCTTCTGCCTCATCTTTTTAAATCCTCCTCACATCTTTATATCGTTCTTGAATAATTTTACAGTTCAATATTTCTATCGCCCATTTTGTATTGTTTGCTTCTTTTCCTTTCTCAAAATAATTTTCTGTTTCATCTCGGCCATCACCAGAAAGAGATACGAATCGGCATTCGCCCTTCTGTAAGTTCTCACATCTATTATTGAGCTTATCTTTTTCTTGTTTACCTGTACGTGATCTATTTGTTTCCCATCTTCATTGTACCCTCCTGGTCTCGTTCATGTTATCTTATGTATCGGTAAATGTTTGTATTTTGTACTGTTTATCGTCATGTTCTTAGAGGTCGCCAAGTTGCGCAGTCTTTTCCCGTTGTTTCATGTTGTATTTCCTCCAATTGTACATAAAGCTTCTCTTTTTCGGCATTTGCCTTTTCTTCAGTTGGTGCGTATACATTCACTATTGAAACTGCTTAAATCCTTACACAAGCTATCCTTTCATTTATTGGATTAATTTGTACTATATTACTTCTTTAATTTTTTTTAAATAACATAACCTATTCCGAGACGGTGATCAGCTTAAGCGGTTAAGTGCGTTGCTGCTAAAGCTGAATGCCCGGTTCGACTCCGGGCTCAGTAAAAACTTTATTCTGACCGTCTCCCCTCGGAAGGCAATGGCAAACCACCGAGGTGTAATCTGCTTAGAACAGCCTCTCTGGAGATGAAGTGTATACACTTCCCGCGGTTCGGAGCCCGCGTTAAACAAGTAGGTCCCCTATGTGTGTGATAGTACTACAAACGCACAACACATACATAGGAGAGAGGTCGCCAACATCCGGTAACGGATAGGCACGTTAAGAAGAAGAAGATTCCGTTTCTACCCTGTTTATTTTCACCGGAACAGCAAAATACTATTTATAACTATCGACTTTGCTTTTATACTTCTATCTTATGTACTTCTTGCACTGTGGCGACTTCTATTTTTTACTTGTACATGTTTTCAATTCGCTATCTATCTCAAGAATTTTTCCTGATTTTAACAGCTTTAGCACATTTCAAACTCCCATTCTAAATATATTAATTTCCTCTTGTATTTCTCCTCGTTTCTCGTCCTCTCTTCTTTGTGATATTTTTTGCTTACCATATATCGCTTTTCCATCTTCTCATCAGTACGCCTTTCTTTCTTAAAGTTGTCTTTAATTGAAAAAAACCATTTTCGACTGTTTTTAATTATTAAAGTGCAGGTACTAACACAAGAAATATAGAAATAACTACAAAATTTAAAGCTAAAAATTAAAATGGATCATTTATATCGATCTGTTCATCTCCCAAACATCTCTCAAACAGAAACCTTCTGGCTTGTTGGTACAGCTCATTCCTTTGCGCTGACAGATGAGAATATACTTAGCTAAACTATACAAATTCGATTATATCCATCAGAACAGTTTGTTTGGAACAGTTTTTGGAAGGACTGATTGTTTGGAGCGAAAAGTTCCCTCTGTTAATTTAAATAATAAATAAAAACGTATATTGTTAGTTCATAACGTTTAAGAAGCACATTATGCGCTGTACTAAAATGTAAGTTCATAATCTTTGCTTTTACTTTTTTGACTTTTAAAATTCATTTAACGCAAATGCGAATATTGATAAGAAATTTATATTTTAAGCAACGTGTTATTTGCAATAGCGAGTATTTAATTGTGTGTGTATAGTAACTATTTTAAATATTTTGAACGGAAATTAAACAGGAAAACTCTATTGGATTACTCAATTTTTGATTTTAAGTGAAATGGATTCAAAAGAAAATGAGTCAGGAAAACAACCTCCGGAAAGTTCATCTGCAACAAAGGACGAAACAACAAGTAAAACTTTGGCTGAAAAAAATTCAAAGGAAAATGAGTCAGAAAAACTACCTTCAGAAAGTTCATCTGCAGCAAAGAACAAGTCAACAAGTGAAACTTTGGCTGAAAAAAATGTAAAGGAAAATGAGTCGGAAAAACTACCTCCGGAAAGTTCATCTGCAGCAAAGAACGAGTCAACAAGTGAAACTTTGGATGAAGGTGAAGTCTCATCAACATTACCAGTGGCTTCATCATCAGCTGTAGAGGCTGTTTCAACAGCAACAGCATCATCGTCGGGAGTAGAAACCTCACCTACACGAATGCCAGCTGATGCGCCGGGACCCTCAACACCAACAACGTCGCCTTATAGATGTAAAAGAAGAGAAAGGCTTACCCCAAGATCACTCGATGAACGTCGTCCTCCAAGTTCTTCTTCCGATGAAGGATTTCGTGAAGAATAATCTTTTAGCGCAATAGTTTTCAAAAAATTTAATAGATGTGCATCATGTTGTTCTAGTTTTTATAGTGGTAGTTGTGGTGCTTCATGTGCTTATTAACTGATTGTGGGCGAACAAACTTATAATAATTTGTTATTGGTCGATAAGGTAAATATTTATGTAGGTACCTAATTGTTAAATTTTGTAATTGTTTATAGTAAATTGTAAAAATATCTTATTTAGAAAACCATGTATAAATGCATCACTTTTATCTATTAAATTGCCATATTAAAAACAACAAAATATGATTTGGCCATCCACACATCTTTACCAAACTTTAATCTTTTTACAAATGATTTTAAGATAAATAAAATTAAAAATTTTCTTTTAATATTGAACAAAATTAAAACAAAAAAAAACTATTAAAAGATACACAATCGGTACCAAGAAATTTTTTCTATATTACCATACACGTCAAGATGTGTAAAATCATTAAAATCTGAACTTTTATTGACCATTTTTAAAAGAATGACAAGAGTAAACCTGAAGTTTCCGTGAACCGATTTCAACCAAAATCTATTAATGTACCCTATACATACTAAATATAAAATTGGGTTTTGTAATACCAATTGGTTTTAAGAGCACACATCAAATTTGACCACACCTATACACAGATAAATTTTTTTTGAAATTGGTTATTTTTATATTAAAAGTCATTCAAATTATCTCACTTCCATTAAAATATTTTTTCACCTGGCTTCTAATGTTTCTTGTACAAGGTGTTCCTAAGTTCTTGTCCTAACTTTGATGGAAAATGCTCACCAAAAATGATGATATGATATTTTGCACATTCCTAAAGACACATACCAAAAAGTAAATTTTGAATTTATTTCTTTTGAATGAGTTTGCATATCTACCATTACTCCTTATGCAGTGAATTATTTGGTATTTTACGCTAAACCATCAGGGTATACAAAATAACGTGAAATCCGAACAACAGAGCAAATAATTTTGTGATAATTGGCAGAGAATCGAATGTAGATATGACTAAAATATTGCGAGAAATTCAAATGCCTATACATTATACCAACTACTGAAACGAATTTTTCTTGATCATTACTAAACTTTTCTATATGAACCCCCCTCCCAACTCCCACGCTTTAGATTTCCCTGCGAGCGTTTTGATTAAAAATCTTATGTAATAAATAGACTATGCCTTGACTTTTGGGAATGCATATCGACGGCTTACTGCTAAAACAAGATAACTCCATTTTTGGACAAAATGAGTTATTAAAATGCTTTCAAATAAGAGCAAACTACATTTTGACAAAACCTGATAACTGTAAGTCAAATATTAAAGGAGTATTAAGAAGTTCATTTTTAACTAACTCCAACTTGTTTATGGTGAATCAAACTTTAAAATCAGTTTTACTCAAAACTATCATTTTGGAGTTATCTTGTTTTAGCAGTAAGCCGACGATATGTCCAGCAGTATGGACGGGTGAGAGCGGTCGCCCTTTTATGTGGTAGAATTACCCATTAACCCATTACTCAATAACTATGAGGTCATATCATGATCCCTTGGGATTAAATGACCGCATGGGAGTAAATTTACTAATAAACGCCACGTGGGACTGAAGAAGGTCATTAGGTCATTACGAACTGCAAAAGTAGTCATAAATGGTCAATTATTGCGCTAGGATAATATAAAAGCTTCAGAAGGTTACTCATAACGCTGATGGTGCGGAAATCCCCGCAGATTTTGACATTTTAGCGATATTCTTGGTACCTCCCCAATAGAATACATCCTGTTAAATGTTGCTGTCAACCACGATATGCTTTCTGCATCAAACAATCTAAGGAATTTTGTCACTTGAAATATTATAATGTGAGTGAAATCTGTTATGAATTTAAGCCAAATAGCTTGTTGAAATGTTTTTTTTTGTAACACCAAACAGCACAACCGAACAGTTTCAAGTTTAACTAGCAACAAAGCAAGTCTACTTTTGTCTCCTTCTCACATGTTTACGAAAACCGTTGAATTCCCTTGCTTCGTCTGTGATTCAGTTTATGTACTACCATATTCCATAAACATATCATAGTTTACATGATATGTAATACTACCTAATCTAATACTACCGTTCTTTGATTTTTAAAGTGTTTTATTTGGCAAGCGTTTATGTTGTTTAGAAAGCTTTCGTAAAATGTAGTTGGATAGTTTTTTTTGTTACTATATCGTTGGACTACTATAAATCTCACTATTATAATCTGCTTTAATACGATAGTATGGGCAGGCCATGATCGTTCGGCCTTCTACCTCACTGAAAACTGAATCAATCCCTAGAAATGTTATACTGTTACGTTTCGTAACGGGATCTACTAATTTAAAATACTTATTGGCAAAGCATTATTTAATCATCAAGAGAACTTAAAATTAATTATATACAAACCCTACAACTTATATTAACATTATTCTAACATTGAGGGTTTCCATGAGCCTTCTTGATAAGACTATTTTATTGACCTCAAACTACCCGCTCGAATGTGCCTGAACCTTGTCGTGGTGAGTGGGCCAGGGAATTAAAACCCCCTCGTGTTCGGTCTGGTTCGGCTGTCGGGCCCTTCCGAGGTCTAAAACCCTCCGTGCTTGGGCTACCGGCAGTCGGGGAACCGGGATGATAGTCACCGTAGAGGAATCTGACTAATACAGGCACCCACGTGTTATTGCCGTGCGTGGAGACCCGTACGGTGGGATGAAGGGGGCCTGGTGGCTGAGTCGGCTCGGGAGCGG
Source organism: Podabrus alpinus (assembly GCA_932274525.1). NCBI lineage: Eukaryota > Metazoa > Arthropoda > Insecta > Coleoptera > Cantharidae > Podabrus > Podabrus alpinus. The sequence continues at coordinate 55,250,948 of OW026457.1, read as the reverse complement.
TTTAGATCTCCTGGGTCTGACAACACTCCACTTTGGCCTGGATTTCCACTCAAACGGGAGGTCCGGACTAGTCCATCCGGATCAATCGGCTTGGCTGATTCCGTCAGAGGAACAGCAGGACGAGCCCTTAGGAGAGGACGGAGTGTGCAAACACTTTGCCTCTCCGGGGACTATACCTTTCCAGTAGCCCTGGCGCCGTGGGTGGCGTCCCCCTGGTTGGACTCTGTGACGGGTGGGGAGCTCTGGAAGATGAAAATGTACCTCTAATCAATGGATGATTTTAAAAAACCAAACCAACCTGAGGCTAAGGTGCTCCTAGTGAGCGAAAAGCCTAAAGATACAGAGGGTATGTCCCCACGGGATGTCCCTCAAACAAACACTGCAATGGGCATGTCCTTACAGGATGTCCCGTCAAACAGCAACAAGGTGACCGCTTCAACTGTGGGTATAACCCCTGTGGGTGTCCCACAGGATCGTGGCAACGCGGGGTCTGGCCCTAAAAAGAGTGGACTCTGCGGCGCAGAAAAGAAGCTGCGCAGGAAGGCTAAAGAGGCCGCATCTCTCGCTGCCTCAAAGCAGCCAAAAAACCGCTCATGAACAGGCAGTGCTGTCCAAACCCCAGGGCAACGACGGCGCGCCTGCCGGAGTGGCTAAAAACAAAACGGCGCAAAAGGGGAAGTGGCAAAACGCTTCCTCTCAGAACGCTGACAAAAAGAGGGTGAGGTCGCGGGACTCACAACCCTCACCTCGGAGCAATCCGAGTAAGAGGGTTAAAACGTCCCGACCCACCTCCACCGTAACATTTAGTGCGGCTAATGCTGCCACTTATAGGGAGGCTGCCACCAGGCACCTTGGAGTGGCGGTTATTGACCGCTCCTAACCTTCGGGCAAGATCACAACTGCCCAAAAGGACCTAATTGAGGAAGCCCTCACTAAGGCCATCGACAGGACCCTCCTGAGGGCCCTGGAGACGGCAATGGTGGCGCCAACTTTCGGAGGCTTCCGTTACTCAGGCGAGATCCTCCGGATCACCTGTGATAACGGGGCCTCTCTGGATTGGCGCCAGAAAACAGTAGCCGAACTACCACAATTGTGGGAGGGGGCAAAATTGGAAATCGTCCAGGTGGACGACATGCCCAGGCTGTCTAAGGCCACCATTTGGGTACCGGGGAAACCCGAGCCCACTGAGGAGGTCATTGGACGGCTAAGGGCACAGAACCCCTGGATCGACATCAAAGAATGGTGTGTCTTCTATGACACCGACAATAGTGACCCCCCGGGGAAGCTTATTGTTTTCGGTGTCAACAAAGAGGACAGCGACACCCTAAAAACAAGAAAGGAGAAACTGAGTTACAGATTCTCCTCTCTAAAAGTAAAGGTACAGCGGATATCCCATGATGCTGAGACCGAACCCACTGCAGAGCAGGTAGCTGCTGAGCTGGAACTCATGCACGTAGATGAGGAACCTCCAGCAGAGACTGAAGCTCGTGCAGAAGACTCCACCACAAGAGATGCCTAATGGCGACTCTATGTGAGTAGAAATTCATACAAACTAACCTGCAACACGGCCGGGCGGCCACGTCTACCTTATGCCGCCGCTTGGCAGGATGTACGGACACAATAGCTCTAATTCAAGAGCCATATGTAGTTAGGACCAAGATAACTGGCCTTTCTATGCTGAAAGGACATGTCTTTACAGGCAACCTATCAGATAAAACCAGGACATGTATCTACATTCCTGGCAACATTCAGGCTAACCCTTTGCCGCAGTTCAGCAGTGGTGACCTAACGGCTGTCCGGCTGAGCTGTGACTTGGGTGACGGTCAAAAAGATGTCATACTGGCATCTGCCTACTTCCCAATTGACTCTCAGGAGCTGCCACCAACCAAAGGTCTGGCGGATCTTGTCAGGCATTGCAAACAACACAAAAGACGACTCATTATTGGATGCGACTCTAACTCCCATCATAACGCATGGGGAAGCGACGGTTGCAACATACGAGGTATGTCCTTATTTGAATACCTAACTGGTACAAGCCTAGAAGTACTCAACAGGGGGGGCGCGCCAACTTTCTACGCGTCGCCCACTCGCTACTCTATGATTGATATCACACTAGCTACACCGAGTATTTCAACAAAAATTTATGACTGGCATGTTTCCAAAGAACTGACAATGTCGGACCATAGATGGATATGCTTTAAAATTAAAGCCCTTAAAGTGGAACCCAAACATTACAGGAATCCGAGGAGGCTGGATAGGCGGACCTTTTTGGATCTGCTTTTTGGCACCTTGGAGGCCGATATGCCTGGTGATGTTGCCACTAAAGTCAAATTTGACAACACTGAAGAGATCGAAACATGCACAAGTGCATTGAAAAGAATCTCAATAGAGCATACGAAGCGTCGTGTCCGCTAAAGGCGGCTGGCTCTGGCAAACAGGCAACACCTTGGTGGTGCGGGGAACTAGAGCGGCTGAGGAAGGCGGTCACGAAACTCTGTAATAAAGCGAAAAGTACAAGGAGCGACTCTGACTGGGCGGCATTTAGGGTGCGACAGTCGGAGTACAAGAAACTGATTCGCCAAAAACAACGGCAATCCTGGAGAGACTTCTGCAGTGGCATAGAGTCCACCAAGGAAGCTGCCAGACTGAGGAAGCTCATTTCCAAGGATCCAAATCACCAGCTTGGCAGCGTGTTGCGAGAAGATGGCTCCTTTACGGAGAGCCTTGAGGAAACCGTTGAAATAATGCTACAAACACCCTTTCCCGGCAGCAAGACTGTCCCTGATTACGTGTGGACTGAGCACAACGCTCGGACACCGACGGGGGCGGACTGGGAAATTGCAAACCAGATCGTTGACCCGATCAAAACGGCTTGGGCTATCCGATCCTTCAGCCCTTACAAATCGCCGGGGCATGATGGGGTGTTTCCGGCCCTACTACAATTGGGCTTGGACCACATCATCCATTACCTGGTGAGGGCGTACAGGGCATGCATTGCGCATGGCTACACGCCCAGAGAGTGGCGGAGGGTCAAGGTCATCTTTATACCCAAGCCAGGCAGGGGGGACTACTCCCTGGCCAAATCCTTCAGACCAATAAGTCTGACGTCTTTCTTTCTGAAGATCTTGGAAAGACTGTGCGATAGATACATTCGTGATGTGGCCTTGGTAACCAAGCAGCTACATCCGAATCAACATGCGTACACCCTGGGGAGATCCACCGAGTCTGCACTACACGTCGTTGTGGAGCGGATAGAAAGATCGCTACATTTCAAGGAATGCACACTAGGAGCGTTCATTGATATCGAGGGGGCCTTTGATAAAGCCACTTTCGAAAGCATAGACGCCTCCCTCAGGGATCACGATGTGCCCTGCACCATCGTAAGATGGATCAACTCCATGTTGGAAGGCAGGGCTATTGAGATCAGCGTGGGAGACGCAAACATTAAAGGTATTGCCACCAAGGGCTGCCCCCAGGGGGGCGTGGTATTCCCACTACTATGGGATTTGGTAGTAGACGGCCTCTTACAATGTCTCAACAACAACGGTTTTTATACCGTTGCATACGCAGATGACATTACCATACTGCTTACGGGTAAGTACGAAAGTGTCCTGTGTGATCTCATGCAGGCAGCCTTTCGTACCTTGCAAACATGGTGTAATGAGCAGGCTCTTTCGGTTAACCCAACCAAGACTGAGCTTGTCTTATTCGCCAAGAAGAAGAAGCTACAGAGCATGCGAATGCCGAGGCTGAACAGAACCCCACTCAAACTAGCATCGGAAGTCAAGTATCTAGGCATAATACTTGACAATCAACACAATCAACACCCTTATAAGAGAACAAACTCAGAAACTACATGGTAGAAGATGGGAGAATTTACAGGCATGCCGTCAAGCGAGAGCAGCTATATGCGGGCCCTCCAGCAGAAATGCCAAATACTACACACAGTTGTCTCGGAATAGTCTGCGTATTATTGCGGGGATTTTGACGGGACACTGCAAGTTAAATAAACACCTACACACAATGGGTCTTGTAGAGAGTCCCATCTGTCGTGGTTGTGAAGAAGCAGACGAAACGGCGGAGCATCTGCTTTGCAGATGCCCTGCCCTTGCGTCCATCAGAGGATCCATGTTGGGGGAGCTCTGGTCTAACATGGCCAGTATTAGGGATATGCCGCCCTCTAAGATTCTCGAGTACATTCTAAGGTTGGGATGGCTTGAGGAGTAGGGGACGGCTTCCCTAATGAAGGCAGCATAATGGACCAATTTGTGGCCTGAGTGCGTACGACCTCGTAAGAGGTCCTTCATTTACAATCCAGAATCCAGAATCCAGACCTCAAACTATGCTGTTCCAATCAACTGCCTATTTTAATTTTCAATACTGTCCATAAGAAGATCCTTAGATTTACGTAATTGAATGGGTTTGAATTTGATCCATCGGCGGATATTCGTCTAAACGCTTAGGAAGGCTTATAGGCTTATGTTAGTGAATTTTAATTTATCAACATTTCTAGATGCGGTAATACATAACTGGGATCCAAATGGATGGAGCAATTAATGCTAATGTGTTATTAATATTAATTATAATTCGGTCCATTACTACTCGTATATCTATTATTTACGAACGACCTACTTTTACACATTTGTGAATGACACCGATAGTAATGGCATCTTATCAAAACCCCCAAAATGGCTTCTTGCTTGCTGTAAATTCACCTGAATAAAATCAAAGAACGGGTGCAGCTGTTGCACATTAAGGTGAATAACAGCAAGTCGGTACATATTACTTTCATCTGTAACCGCCGACCGTCCTTCGGAACTACTTTTCCTAGGATCGGCTGGAGTTACTTTAAAAACAAACAAATCTGCTAATCGACCAAAATTCCACTTAGACGCTTATCGATCTACCAGGAACAATTTTTGATTATTATTTGCCACCACCGTTCGATCGATTACGCCCAAACGTAGAATTATGTTCTCAAAAGTAAACACTATTACTTATAACGTGGTTTTCTGATATGAGTCCCAAACACTCCCCGTTTTGGTATTACGTTCCCCGGCTTAATGTTGAAGTTAAAACTTCGGATGTGTGCAAAAGCACTGTAAAAACATTCTTTTTCAGACGCAGGAAGTTCGCATACAGCTAAAGAGATAAAACGCTTTATCAACTTATATAGTAAGGTGAGATGGGGCAAGTGCTACCCAAAAAATTAAGAGTTGGTTTTAGAACCGCTTAAGATACTTATTAAGTTTGCCTAAAAAAGGTTTCTCTTGGCAGTCTAGTAGCTTAGAGTATAATCTACATGATACAATATATTTGGATTGATAAGATGTTAATAGGTTTCTAAAATTTTTTTTTTTTTATTTATAACTACTCAGGGCGCACTAGCCCCACCAATACGGGGCAAGAGCGGATAAGGCATTTTTATGTTGATACAATACTCCTATTAAGAGACCGGGTAAGAGCAATACAACTTAAAGTATATTCTTTATATCGTAGTTCACTAAAAAAAATATTACTTAAATCAAAGTTTGCAAGAAAAAGGTTATTTTATAGGGGAAATGCAAAGAAAATTATAACTTAATAATAATTTTATTTCGTCAAAACTAAGTAATATAAAATTAAAAAAGTGTCAAGTAACTACATAGATTAATTCTAATCTATCTCCGGTAATCTATCTTCACTGGGATCGCTTTTCCAAGATTCTACATCACTTTCGTCTGAGCTGTTTATTTCCTTTATTTTTTTTATTTTTAAAAACCTTTATTTTTTTTTCAGAAACCTTTTTCTTTTTTTCACAAACCTTTTTCTTTTTTTCACAAACCTTTTTCTTTTTTAATACTCTCTTGGCTTCTGCATTTTGTTCAAAAAATGTAATATCTTTTTGGGTTATTACCTCCGCTCCTAAACAAACTCGTTTTCGCGATTTATTGAGAGGAGCCTGATCTCTTTTCACGGATTTTAGTAGCAGTGCTTCAAAACTATTAGTTGTTGCAAGTGAATTTTCGATCCTAATGGGATATCAATCAGAGCTGACGTTGAAGGTGTATTTTCATTAAAAATATCCCCGGCTTGTACAGAAGTTGAAGATGCATTGATAATTTCATCATCTTGTACAGACGTTGAAGGTGTAGTTTTATTAGCTTGTAAAATGTTCCATCTTTTTAATGCCGTTGGATCGAATAATTCTTGAGAAACGACATCTCGGTTAAGTGGAAAAATTCCAGCTTTTATGACGATTTTTTGACTCTCAACTCGTCATATATCAACATTAACAAATTATTTCCTGTTCGACCACTGCCAATTTATTTTTGAAATAATTTAGATGGGAGTAGAGACACTTCCTTCTTTTTTGGGAGTTCGAATTCATGCCGCAGGACATGGCGCTAGGAGATCACTTTTGGTTTGGAAACAGATGTGAGTGGGTCGTAGTTGACGCGCGTGCTAGTAGTGCATAGTTTAATTGCCGTGTACGTTATTTTGAATATCAATTTTAGTACTGAAGATTCACCGGTACGTTGAGGGTGGGATCAAGCCTGTTTACTGCCGTTTACAGAAGTGGGTGCAATTTTTCCGTAATCTTCCTCGTGGCCGGTGTCCACATTTTGTCGTTGCTAGCTGATAGCAGCTCGGTGCGCGCGCAACGCCAGACGCCCTCTCTGGGATTTTAATTGAAGTTTTCGATACCGACACTTCGAGGGTCATTGACCGCACGTACTCTCACCAAACTTTTATCATATCAACCAGATCAAGAGTCATATTCGTTGTCAAGTCCGTTCGTCCTTGTTCCTGTCCGATTTTTTGTCGCTGTACAACCTCGGTAGAATTTTCCGCCGGCGAGAAACCATTGGGTGCGTTATCTAGTTAACCAGAGTATATTGGAAACACTCTTTGGGGTTTACCAGTCCAGTCAAGTAATTCCGACGCCAGTTCGAGGGTCGCTGAGATGCAGTCAATAGAAAGGTGTGCCGTCGTACTTCTCGGGGAGGCCGTGTGAAGGAAGTCAAGGATCAAGTTCGTAGGCAATCCGCCTGGAAGGTGCATTTGCTGTCTCCACCATTGTGTAAGCTCATCAGACGTCTAGGTGAGATAAACTTTGCATTATTTTTGGGTGGGATTACCGATTATTTATATACGAATTTTGTATTAACGTAAACGTTGGTGTGTATTGTTACGCACCCAGTTTTTATTTTATCCGTTCACGAGGTGTCCTCGTGGAGTCGACTGATTCACGCCTAAGATCAATCTTGGCTGGCTTCCATCAGAAGTCGGTACTAGTTGTTCACGACACCATATTATTGTCTTCTGTCAGTGTCTTGTTTGTGCAATACTTATTTGTTACATTAAATATTAGTGTTAAAGTAGCGCATTTTATTTCCTCGAGAGAGGAGTCCACATTTTTAACCTTACAGGATAAGCTCGTGACCTGGACTTACGGCCCTCGCATACCGACGAGTACATCTAGTAGCTGGCTTAAAGAACATCTAGGGTACCCACGTTTGAAAAAGTGAGGAATCCTTTCTTCACGTGGAGGAATCTTTTGCTTTTCGTTAGGCACCCTCTTATTAGGGGTGCGGATCAGCAGAAAATTCTAACAATTTAACGAACCCACTTATTAGTATTGCAGACTTTGTTTCTGTCCATATTTCGCCTATCAACTTCGAAAACACGCTTTTTGGTATTTTTATTCCAACATTTTTTCTCTGCCATTCTACTAACTTGGCATCCCATCGACTTTTAAGAGATTTAAACACACTCAAGTGTAGAGGTTGCAAGATGTGACTAGTATGCGGTGGAAGTTTTAAAATTGTTATTTGGTTTTCAGTGGCAATTTTGATAACTTCCACACCTAAGTGGGTGGCATAACCGTCATACACCACTAAAACTGGACGCTCTGAAGACAGGTGTTTAATAAAGCTTTTTTCAAAATAATTCTTAAAGACTGTAGTCTCCATCCACCCGTTAGAAGTTGCTGCGTATGTCGTATTCGGAAATTCGCTATCAGGTGGTGCTACCCATTGATCCCATATATGCTTGCCTTTAAAAATGATCAGCGGTGGAACCTTTTCACCACATGCACTGCAGCACATTAAAACAGTAGTATTTTGTTTTCCTGGACCACTGGTTGTACGAGTTGCTGGTAATCCCCGTTGGCCAACAATTTTTGTTTTTGAAGAATCAGCGCAAAAACTGCTTTCATCTAAGTTCCATATTTGAGAGGACTTGTTCTCCAATCCAAGTTCCTTCACTGTCTTTTCTAATAAATCAAAATACTGGTAGATTAAAAACGGGTCAATATTTTTCTTTCTCGCAAATTCAACACTTTGAGGAGTGTTAATAGAAAGATTGTGTCGACGTTTAAAATTTAAAAACCAGTCTTCTCCTGGTGTTCCATTTTTAAACTGAGTTTTAATTTTGTTAATCCTGTCATAATCCGCTACTATTTGTATGATTTCTTTTCTACTTAAACCAAATCCCCATTTAGCCAAAGTACAAATACAATTAACCAGAGATTTCTCAACTTCAAGAGTAAGATCTGTTTTCTACCATAGGTTGAGCTCTTCTGGCCTCTTCTTCCTTTAACATGATCAGATAGCGTATTTTTAGGTATATTGTACACCAAACTAGCTCTATAAACTGTTAGTATGCCACTTGTAACACTGTTTACAGCTATCGTGAGCGCTTCCTGGGAATATCCACATCCTCTTTTACTTCGACGAACATAATTGCGGGCCATGGTTTATTCTGAAAAAACAAAGGAATCATCAGATCTAGTTCGGGGTAAGTGCGTTCTATGGTCTGCACTTGCCCCATAGAAATAAGCTGCACTAGCCCCAGTAGACAAAATTGAAGGGGCAAGTGCAGCCCATCAACAAAAATATAGTTGAAAATAAATATGAACAAAAATAACGTTATTAAGATGATTATATCGTAAAAATACGGATTTTTGTCTTTTTTGTTACGGTTAGTACCGCTTCTCCGTCCCCAGTTTCCATTCTTCTCTATTCTGACATGCATCTTCTTCGAGACCTCGAGCTTGCATCCCCTCACTTATTTCGTCTCTCCAGCTCCTTCGTGGTCGTCCTTTCTTTCTTCTCTCTGGTAGAATCCATTCTAAAATCCTTCTATGCCATCTATCCTCGACCATTCTTTTCATGTGTCCAAACCACACCAATTGTCTCCTCTCCATTTCATGTACGATGTTACCCTCAACCTCCATACTTGCTCTAATTACCTCGTTTATTACTCTCTCCATGCGAGATCTTCTACAGCTCCTTCTCAAGGAATCCATTTCCGTGGCTAAAAGCTTTCCTTTATTAATTATACTCACGTCCCAGACTTCTGCCCCGTACAATGTGATGCTTTGGACTATGCTATTATAGAGTTTCTTTTTTGTTTCTCTTTTTATGGTTTTGTCCCATAGCAATGAATTTAAAGATCTTATAACGCTTCTGCCTTTATTTATCCTTTGATTGATTTCCTCGCCGCTGTTTATTCCCCACTATTAGGTATTCACATTTTTTCATATTCATGTTCAAACCCGCAATCTTATACTCTTCTTCCAACTTTCGTACCATATATCCCAAATCGTCTTCATCTTCTGCTATTACCACCTGATCGTCTGCGTAGTACAAGGTGTGCAGTCTGTTGTCTCCTACTTGTAGTCCCATTGTTTTACATTTTTTCGTCTACCCATTTAGGGTTCTGTCAAGGTAGATCTTAAATAAGGTTGGAGATAGGCTGCATCCTTGTCTGAGGCCCTTTGTGGTAGAGAAACTGTTTGTTATGCTGTTACCAGTCTTTACCTGTGCTGTGTTGTTTTCGTAGTATTTTTTTCTGGCATTAAGTAAGTCTTGGTTGATGTTTAGATTTTCCATTTCTTTCCATAGTCTTGATGTTTATCAACTTTATTACAATTAAAATTTATAATTCTGTACCTCAGAAGCATAACACTGTAAGTAGAAAATCATGATTTTTCAGGGCAATCAAATTTGTCTTAGAAAACAGGTAGGGATAACTTCACAGCGCTACAGAAGTATAGTCTGAAGTTAATGAAAGATATTTTATATTATTTTGAGTACTTTATTTATTGCTTTATAACCAGGTACATATTTATTTGGCAATTTTGAAATTCAAGAGTAATTTTTAAGAATTTCAAAAAAAGTCGTATCACATACATTATTATGCTTCTATCTATCTAGCGTCACTAATCCGAAGTGTGCAATCACATACAGTCTAATTTTAAAATTCTAAACTAAAAAAATATTATACTTACATAATCAACCCAAATAATTCTTCTGTAAAAATCTACATAACTAGTACACACTTAAAAGTTAATAATAAAAAAAATAAAAAGTAATAATAATTGAAAATAATAATAATTATTATTCTATGTCATCCAACAATAAGTCATCAGAATTATTACCATGTGGTAGATTAACATAATAAGACTTCAGTAAAGGATCAGAAATCCACCCAGTCAAAGTTACTAAATCTTTATATTTTGCTGTGCTGATTGGTCGAAGGTTTTTAGCTGCTTGTGGAATTATATTTGGTAACAACAATTTTTGGCGAGTGTTACGTCTTAGATCTATCTGATTAAAAGTTTCTGACACGAAATCAGTTTTATAAAATAATACACCATTACAATTTTTTCTTACTTGCAGCCAGACACATTGAGAAATAAGGAATGGTTCATCATTGATATTTTTCCGACGTTGAGAAAAATTTGTACTTAAAGATTTTACATTTCTAATGTTATTTAAGTTTAATCGATGTACAATCATAGGATTCTTAGGTCTACATGTTCTTATTAATTGCTCCCAATCTCGAGGAATTGCAATTTCAAAAGAGGAAAGTTCCTTTTTCTTCCTCTCAATGATAGAATGTACTGCATCGACTTCTGAATGTGTGTGACCTCGCAGAAGGAATTTGTGGTTAATGGCGTCTAATTCACTATTTTCCAGTAGCCAAAAATAACAATAAACCAAAAAAATGTTCCTGTTTTGTCCAGCACAATTGTCGGACCATATTGTTATTTCTCTTGTTGATGACGGCATATAATTCAGGACCCATTCAATAATAGTAGAACCTACTTCATTTGGTCCTCGTGCACCCTCGGTCTCGTCCCAAATCATGCAGTATGATTTGTTGGTAGTGTCATCATGTAAGGTTTCATTTAACACCCACAATTTTCTCAAATAGAAAGATTGGGTGTTGGTAAGAAGAGGCGTTGGTAAACATTTTTGCATATCCAACATTAATGTGATGCTTTTACCATTAGAATTTTTACTAGTTTCTTTGTCCATTCTTTTTCGTGCATATCTTTCATCAGCATCCTTAAGATGTTCACACCTAATTTTTTCAATATTTGCTGTTTCTTCTAAGTTAGCTTCATGCCTCAAAATGGATTGAAATTTGTCACATGTGTCACAAGTGTCGTTACTTGGCAAATAGAACGATAAATTGAATTCTTCATTAAATGTTTTGCGATATACCCATTCTTTGGGTATTTTATCGTCAGATAGACCTTCGGCCTTACAATTAGCAACAAACAAGGAATACATTTTGGCAACGTTCAGTTCAGGGCCTAGATAATCACGTTTCGATCTTGACGTGGAATAATGTGAGGTATAACGTGGAAATGATGAAATGTGATTCTTGATACATTCGATAGTTTCAGCTGGGGTTTTATTAGCTGGGACGTGTTTACCTCGCTGATCTGGTTTTACAATATTGGTTGATTCACAGAATTTGGATAGCGTTTTGTACCTACGAATTGCTCAGAAATAACAAAAGTATTCAAGAACATAGTTTGACATACTCTAATGCGATTATCATCTAATTTTAAATAATAATTACGGGTATTCTTACGTCGACTAGGTTTTTCGTTCATGTTTCGAATACGAGGACGCATTACAGGTGTCAATGTAATAGAAGAGGCAATAAACTGGCGTCTTTGTTCCCAACTAGCCATAGTCTTCCAGAAGGCATTACATTGTAGTTGTCTTTTTGCTTCAGTAATATTTGTACTACATTTCATTTTGCAACTATCCGAACAAGACGGTTTTAATTTCTTTTTATTAATCGTCTTTCCAGTTTTTGAAACTGCACTTTGGTATTCTTCTCCTTTGAATCTTTTTGATTGCGCGACGTTTCTTTTCCATTGTAACTTATTTTGCATTCTTTTTCGCGATTTTTTTGTTTGGCTTTGAGAGGTTTCTTCTTCATTTGATTTTGAATTGGGAGGAACTGAACGTTGAGGTAGGTAAACAGAATCTTGTAATGAGTTTTCGCCCACAGATTCACTCTCATTTGATGTCGTAATATTAACAGAAGGTATTTCTGTCTGAGGATTAAATGGTATTTTCTTCTTTCTGCGTCTATTATTTTTCTTCTAGATGAAATTATTTTTACAAAGAGACAGTTGTTGTTCTACTAAAGTTGGGGCCCAGCTTGAATCGCTATCTGCCGAAAAAAGATCCTGATCTGATATTTCAAAGTTTTCTTCCAATTCTTTGTAGCAATTCAAGAAGTCACTATTATTTTCATTCTCCTTAAAAAAATGTTCTTGTTCTTTCGTCAAGGGTGACATAGGTATTATAGGTATTACCTCTTTCGGTGATTTATCTTCTGAAAAACATCCTTGATTACTTTCCACACAGGTCTCCTCAATAGATTTCATGCTTTGTTTCTCTTGCGTTTGATTTGTGTCTAAATAATAAAATAACAATTGAAACACAAATAATTAATTGACCGAATAATGTTTGTAGTACCTATGTAAGTAAAATAATACTTACATACAGAACGTAACTTACCGTTAGAAAATTGAGTTGGTAACAAATCAAATATTTTTTGTATTCTTAAATTTGCCATTGCAATACTATTAAATTTTAGGACAATAACGATCCGTCTCCTCTAACACATATCGGAAATCTGAATGCAGACTATTGTAAGTTCCGCGCTTATGATACTTGCGCACTGTCATGTAAATACGCTTACAAATACACTTCGAAGCATAATATCGTAAGTGGAACATACCTTAAAGTGCATACTAGACTTGGTAATGCATTTTATTGTATTGTCTATTACAATATTATGCTACTATATAATCGTTCTTTATACATTATCATACTTTTGAGATTTTATGGGATAGAAACATTTCCTTGCAGTTACATTAATATGCTTCGAAAGAGCTGAAAAAATACTGCATGATAGTGTAAAAAACTCAAATTAGGGATTTTGTCACTTACAGTGTTATGCTTCTGAGGTAGTACAGAATTATATCTGAATTTAAAATATGAAATTAATTTTTTATCAATTTGAATCCCGTTTTGTTACACATCCTTAACAATCCACCCCATAAAAAAAAGAGGTTAAATATCTAGGAATCCACCTTGACCAAAGATTCACGTGAGCCAAAATATCTGGTATAAGAGACTCCAACTGGGGTTCATTTTTCGTAAAATGTACTTGCTTATGGGCCTTCACTCCCATCTTAAACTAGAACATTAACTTTTGCTATACAAGACAATATTGAAAACTGTTTGGACGTAAGATATTCAACTATGGGGTTCTGCCAGCGACACATACTGCGTGTAGTATCTGTGATGTACCATAGTACGTACCAAATCAAACCATCCATTGTAACTAGGGTTGCCACCTTTTTTTTTGCAGTTAAAGTACATTGGTTATTAAAGGTAAGAAAAAAAAAGTACGTAGTATTGTTGAATAATAATGTGACAATTATGTTGTAACACCATGTACATTATAATAATATTTCTGTGTATTCATGTAGCAATTAAATGCGCATGTCATTAGCATACACCGACACGAATTTATTGCAATGCTCTTGCATGAGTTAGTTGCACTTTTGTATCCATGCAGTATTGATGTGTACTAATGACTACTTAAGAAAACTACGTAATGTTAGTAGTAGTAACTCAGTGATTCTTTTCTATTAATTAATCTATTCAATAAACAATCGTATTATAGTTTACTCTGTCTCGTTATTTTATTCATCAACCTGTCCAATTGCAAATTCCGCTGATAACAACAACAATTATTATCAACAAGTATCAAAATAAAGTACAATTTATTTTTCTTTATTATTATGTTTGAAAACATATTTTTTATTGCTTTTTGCAGTTTGTATCAAATTAGTATCTCTACTAAACAATTGCACAGCATCTTTACAGTCTATATTTAAATTAAAGTAAATAAGTAATTCATTTTTTATCAAATTCAGAGACGCTCTGTTTCTTTCGTCTCGCCGGCGACTCTACCACTAACTCAGCCACTCGAAAAAATTTTTCGAGTGCTACACACTAAAGAACAGGCTTATATCTGTCTATTAAAACAATAAAAAATGTGAATATGGTCAAAATAACCAAAATATCGACTTTTGAAAAGTACGGTAAAGTAGCATCGATTAGGCGGCCGACCGGGGTCTATGTGCATCAGACGCCCGTGCTCCGTCTAAAATGCGTAAAATTTTTTCGCTCCGATTTGAATTTTTCTTTGAAATTCGGATAGATGGGGGTGTGATTAGTGGATATTAGTAATAAACATAATCAAAAAAATGGAAAATAACCCGTGTATTGCCGAAAAAGTGAAAAAATTAAAAAATTTTTGCCTTCGAATTTTGGGGTGTGCATTCGATAAGGAGGGTAATCCATCGTCAAAACCTACCCTTACGAGGCGCCCCTCCGCTCCGCTCCGGGTTGCACCCCTCCAGGGCGGTTTTGACTCTGGTTACTAGGCTAAACATACGAGAAGGGCCTCCGATCAAGAAAACCGGGAATAAGGCAACCGGGATATGAGAGACCCTCGAAATAGCATTAAAAAGTATAGTTGCGGTATGGGGCAGTAAACTATTACGTTTCACCCCCAAAAAATCGCCTAAAAACAAAAAATAATCGATGTTACATGTACGACGGTCGAGCTGCATCTGCCGGTGCGAAATATTCTAAGTGTTAGAGTATATCACAGCGCACGGACTGAGCACAGAATGACTGACGCGCTCTGAATCTCGTTAATCCAACACTGAATTACATGAAAATTAGCTAAGTTCAAAATTCGATATTGGGGTTGTTTTGACCATGTTCACACTTTTTATTATTTTAATAGACAGATATAAGCATGTTCTTAAGTGTGTAGCACTCGAAAAAATTTTTCGAGTGGCTGAGTTAGTGGTAGAGTACCCCATTTTTTTTAAAACATTTTTTCGGTGTAACATATTCACTATCTATTTGATCCGTTTCACTATCGATTATCGAAATTACGTTTGGTAAGTGTATGTGGAGTATTCTTGTCCATGATTTACTATAGCATAAATCTATAAAACTTTAAATCGTATTCTTATTGCACTCAAACCGCTTCGCACGAAACAAAGAAGAAATTGTGACAATGACACTGACATTGTTGACATTTGAAGTTAGGTTGCGTTCAGAAATCGTTAATAACGAGTGCTTAAGTGATGTGGCGCGGCGAGTGGCGACATCGATTCAGCACCAATCGATAAATTTCGTTTAACGAAAAAATATTTACGACTAAACTTTTCAAAATCCCAAAGAAATCAAATCATGCGAAATAAAGTATTTTCGTGTACTTTATTGTTCTCATAAAGTATAGAGTACAATTACCTGAAATAACGTACAATACTTTATTATAAAGTACGGGTGGCAACCCTAATTGTAACGTAGATGGTCTCCATTGTGACGTGTATCAAAACGGCCGAAGAAGAAATTTGCTCTATGAGCGCTAAATAACAGCTACGTCTAGTAGCTTTATGTTAAAAAAAAAATTATCAAAACCATTGGATTTTTTATTTTCATAGAAAATGCGTTAAAATTAAAAAACGGTGAAATACTGCAGCTTTTAGTGAAAACTGCAATCACAAGAATTATAGATTTAGCCAAGTTTCTGTTTTACCATAAGATCGATCATGACGTTAAGCTTTAGATGGCGCTTGGATGTACTCGGGCAGAATTATTTGGAAATGGTGATAATTGAAATTGTTTCGGAAAGAGTAAAAATGGATTAAGATATTAATTAACTTGCTTAAAATCAATATTAATAAAACGATTTAATTCAGCTTAATATATTTTGGTTCTTGCGTAAATAAATATTTATTTTGCATCTAACAATAAAAACATAATTTTCAATTTGTCTGTGTAAACATAATATTGTTTCTATAAACAATGCAAGTCGAAAATGTCTGAAAGGAAATAAACAAAAAGTTCTTTTATATGTACTAGAGGCACATATTTATGTTAAGGTAAACACAAAACTGTTTCCATTTTCTTTCGATTTATTTTTATACTTTGCGGAACATATTTAAACATCTACGTTACAAAGTGATATGATGATTAGGTTAAATGGTGAATAATAATGGCTCGTTAGGCATTCATTGAAAAGTTTCAACTCGTTCCATTTTGTTGGCAAAACGATTTAAGCTTTTCTAATTTAATGTTCCCTAAGAACTTAAAAGTCATTGCGTGGTTCAAGGCACTTTCTTCGAATTATACAGAAACCGTAATTGAATTTTTTGTAGTTATTCAGTTTATTTTAGACGAGGAAGCTGATTAAGTCCGCTCATTTTTGCTAAATAGAAAACCCTCTTTTATAACGGTATGTTTTAATAATATCTTTATCTTCTTTTTTATATTTAAGACCATCTAATTGCGCTCGTTTTTAATTTCACACAAAATCTAATTAAATACCTCTTTTGTTTTTTCTTTTGTTGTCTCGTAATTAATATGCGTTTCTTTTGCTATCTTACTCATGAATTATATTTTTCATTATGTTCTTATCAATATTGAAAATCTTTAATTCTTCTTTTGTTAAATAATGAAAAATTTTAGAGGGCAAAATTTCTATTCACATTCAAACAACTGTTTGAGTGAATTGCTTGTCAGTCATTCTTCGTTTATTGTCAGACCATAATTACACTCAATTGTGTTTTAAGAAAATCAATTTGGAGCGGCAATCGTTTAGACCTTTTCAATGTTCGACGAATAATATTCAAATTCATTTGATGGCTGCTTAGAACCGAATGCTTTTTAAATCATTGCATTCGAAGTGTTGAACATATTGTTAGTTAACAAGTAAATCCTCCCACGTACTATCAAACTTTATATAACCTCGTGTTTATCATCGTTTATACCTTAAAACAGCTTTAGTTGTTATAGTTATCGTCCATATTGTTAAATTCAAACTCATCTTTCTAAATCCTGCTATAATAACGTTTAAACTAAAAACAAGAGTTTATCAATCTTGCTTTAATAATATTTACGAAAAACTTGATATAACACAATTTGTAAACACCAATTTTTAATTATTTTGAGAATTTCTCAAAGCTGTAATATTGTAGGATCACATCAAGGTTAAAAGTTTATTCCTTTTAAGCTGTGTAATACCTTCAATTTATTCTTGGCTGCTGTAATCGTTACTGTATTTTAAAACATTCAGTAAAGCTTTTGAAATTTTTATTCATATTACGCTAGTTCCACTCTTCATGTAAAATAAATAACAATTTAGCGTTAATTTTTTGTCAAGAACCGCAAGTTCTAACATTAAATGACATTTTTATTGGATTTATTCCAAAAATCACTTATGAATGTAGTTTAACCTCCAATTTTCCTATATCCAGCAACTGGTTAAAATATTTTAGGATATTACACCAACAATTAATAGTAGAACTATGTTACGGCTGGAACGGTAAATTAGTAAAAATTAATAATGGGTTCTTAAATGTTATCAGGCAAGAAGAGCGTCTGAAATTTATTATGAAAATTTTAATAAATGTTCAATGCTACGATAGGTATTTTGTTCACTGTCATAATTTAAAAGTTGTTTTGAAGTGAATTAAGTTCCTTATTCAATTCTTGCTCGATCTCAAAATTCTAACAGTGTAACTTTTCTAATCTCTTGTAATTACTTCTTTTGCAATATTCTACTTATACGATGCAACGCAGGTGGAGTGAAGCGAAATTAATTAATTCTCCTTCTCTTATAGACCAGAAAAGATAGTCGACTTATTTGTAATATTTTATTAAATAATGACATAAGAACATTCGCTTCTGTTTATTAGTTTACAATTTATTGCTCCGCGTATACTACAGAAATACCTACCTAGAAGATAACCACTAAGCTTCATTTAACGAACTTGAACACATTAAATTATAGTTTTTTAATTTATACGGGTTGATCCATAAGTTCGTAGCATTTTTTTAAATTTAAAATTTAGTTTTTAAATATAAACAAGGTGGAACTCGCTTTAGCGGCAGTTCCTAGGCTTCTATACAGCTACCTTTCTGTTGTGAAAAGTTGTTGTTGCTAGTTATTTTTGGTCGTCATAATATTTATAATGTAACATCAGATAATCCGATAATCTGCACCAATTAAATTTTTCGAGATAACTTCTTATTAGGGTATCAACGTCTTAAGGTATCAACGTCTTAACGGATAAAAGGATCAAACGATCAAACGATCAACGGATCAAAGGATCAACGAATCAAAGGATCAACGGATCAAAGGATCAACGAATCAAAGGATCAACGGATCAACGGATCAACGGATCAACGTATCAACAGATCAACGAATCAACGTATCAACAGATCAAGGTATCAACGGACCAACGTATCAACGTATTTAAATTTCCTATATAGGTGAAAATTATGTAAATAAAATATAACTTATATTTGGTCTGCATTGAAAAAAAAGTTGTTATTTTTGGTTGCCATAATTTTATAATATAATATCAGATAATCTGCACTAATTAAAATTTTGCGATTCGTATTTATCATTCACTATATAACTAATAATAATGAAGCTTTTCCATTCCATTCGGAACTTTACTTCTCTGTAATGTACGGTCCATTTTTTGAGGTGGATCAATCCTCTTCTTTCTCTTTTACTTACAACTTAACTTCACCAATTACATCAAGCCACTGCTGTGGTTACCAATAAATAAATTTGAAACAAATTATTGTTTTATAGTACATACGATGTGTTTACAATCACAACTTCAAGAGTTCTGATTAGATTTGAATTATGCGGACAGACAGACACGGAGCCAGATCGCCAGCTATACTTTGTATATAGAAACCTTTTTTTAAAGTTTTTTTTCAGAAAAATATAGTAGATAAAATATGACAATAATGTTATCCGTTAATTTGATAACTTAATCCGTTGATCCGTGATCTGATAACTGAATCCGTTGATACCTTGATCGGTCAGATCATCGGATTAAGTCTACCATATGGGTTGAAGATTACAATCTTAAAGCACAGAATATTTTTGTAACCTATATATATTGTCGTGTTCTATTCGAGTGAATGTCCCAGGACAACCAGTAAATATCTTTTTTTTATTAATTTTTTCTCTTTCTAACTAACATGAAATAAAATCTCCTTTCAAACAATGTAAACGTTTAATCATTTAAATAACAAAATTTTTTATGAACAATTAAATAAACAAATCTTAACAACTACGCGTCCCCAACAAAGTTTATTACGTGTCGCAAAAACCCGTTTAATGTTAATCGAAGTAATTTCACTCACACCGTTTTTTAATAGTTTAAGTTTCGCTTACCACGTGTGTTTCTCTCTCTTTTTCGTTCTAAGCTTCACTCTTTACTTGTTCAACCTGCCGGTCAGCCGCTATCCAAAACTTGGTCTGCCTTTTCATAAATACTTGTGAATCGATTCTCCAATTTTTTATTATTACCAAATTTTTCTTTCCAATTAGCATTTCTTTATTTATTATTAATTAAGGTAAGTAATCTCCAGTTACTTTTATTTACCTCCAAACTCACTTTTCTTCGTCACAATTATTATTAATAATCTACTTTTTAGATTGGCGCACTTTTTAAATTGATTTCTCATCAAATATCAAACTTTGTCTCATCAAATATCAAAAACACGCGGTTCTTTGACATTGTTTCTTTTTTTTTCGTATCCCTGGTTTTTCTTTTTTTTGAATTTTCATACACTTATGATCTACATTATTTATTTTTATTGTTTAAATTTTGATTTTATTTCATAATTAAATATTTAATTTTATGCATTTGAAAACACACTTCAATATAGTATATAAATTCTGATTAGATTTGAATTATGCGGACCGACGGACCGACGGACGGACAGACGAACAGACACGTAGCCAGATCATAAGGCTTCTTGTTATACTTTGTATAGAAGCCTAAAATACATAAACTAATCAATAATATATTCTCGTGCATTGTTTATGATTGACTCCCAACGTTCTGGCAGTTTTTCGATTCCACGCCCGAAGAAATCCGGCGGTTTGGAGGTGAAGAAGTCGTCGAGCCAGTTTTGAAGAGCAACGTCGTTGTTAAATGAGCTTCCGCGGAGATTGTTGGATCTCTATCCAACAATCTCTATCTATCTATCCACGCGGAAAAGATGAAAATCTGATGGATCAAGATCAGGAGAATAGGACGGATGTGGAATAACCTCCCAACTGAGGTCTTGAATAGCTGCTTTTGTAATGTTAGCAGTATGCGGACGTGCATTATCATGCTGCAAAACCACTTGATGCCGTCTTGCAGGTCGTTTTTCTTGAATTGCAGCCTCCAGGCGACGCAGTTGTTGACAATAAACCTCAGAAGTGATGGTTACATTCCTTGGAAGCAATTCATAGTAGATGACGCCTTCTTTATCCCACCAGATGCACAACATTACTTTGTGTGGATGGGCACCAGCTTTTGCACGGGGATTTGCTTGTTTGTGAGGGCTCAGCCATTCCTTTCTGTTCTTGATGTTGATGGGAAGGTACTGCAATGTTATCGTCCCCTTAATCGCCCTTCACGTTGGACCGAAATAATAAATATGCAATGTACCCGTACCTTAATTATGTGATTAACGCTTACGACGCAAATTGCCCTTACCTGGATGCTTATTCCACAATGATAACTTTTCGTGGAGAACTTTTGTAAATTATAACCACGGCTAGCCCAAATTTTGATGAAAGAAATTATTTATCGTTGTTAAACTTTCCTTTACTGCATCTGCTTATCTCCAGAATGAACAAGATTCGTAATTTTACACTTATGTAAACTTGATTTTAAATTCAATAATAAATTCATCATGGCAAAAGTGATTTTATTATGAAATGATAGTTTTTTTGTAAATCGTTGTCATGGGGACAATAAAATTAATAAACATATGTTATGCAAATTTAAATTTAACAATTTTACTATTACTAAACTAAATCTAAATAAAGTTCGAATGAATAAAATGATTTTCCGTAATTTTAATGTTTTCAAAATTCCCGCACTATTAAATAAATTGTATTTCGCTTACTGATTTTAAAGTTTGTCATACTGTTTCCTACGACTTGCGCAATCGGCTTCTCACACATAAGTTGTTCCAATTTTACCTCGCTTTACTGCATTCAATTCTATTTTCAACAACCGTCAACCAAATTCCACAAACCATCTAAATTATTTTTATCACCATCATAAAATTTTTATTTTGGTAAGTGTCGTCTTAATTTTTTATCACACTTTATCTTAATTTGCCTTTTCAGCATACAACAACATTTATTAACCTTACATTTTGGTTATTTTCACAAATTATTTCATTTTTTATCACCGCACAAAATTCCACGTGCGTACATTTTTTATCAATTTACGTTTCTAAGGTACATAACATTCGTTACTAAGTAACTTGATATTTGTTACCTTTCAATGCATGTTTGTTTTTGGTGATGTTGATTGTCTCCCATTTGTTGGTAAGTTTGTTCAAAATTTTGACACTTTTAAAGTTTGATTTAATTAAATGTTTGTTTTAGGACATTGTTCATTGGACACATAATTACTTTAAGAAATGTCAATTTGAAATATTTCGATGCACTTTAAGTTTATTTTGGAAATTTTCGATGCACCTTAAAAGTTTACGTTGAAACGATAATTGTTTTCAAATTAATACATCAAGCCGTCACCAAGTGTATTCAAGAAAAACCTTTTTATTACATAATCAATACTAATCCTATTTAACCTAGTTTTAACAAATTTTAATAACTAAAAATTAATAACTAACACATATTTTTTTTAACATAAATTTTTTCATCATAATGTAACAATGCTATCTTTACGTCACATTTCCATGATTTCTCGTAATTTCAATTAACGTTATACATGTAGCTGGTTCATTCCGTCGAATTGCTAATACGGAAAAGAAAACAACATCACAGTACCATTTGTCGTCACTAGTAACAATTTGGGACAAAAACGGTCGATGTTGTTGACGAGCTAAACGATGACGAGCAAAGAAGCACAAATAATTGAAACACGCTGATTGTTTTTACTTTCGCTCAATACCTATGGTACCCGAACACCTAACTTTTGAACTTTGCCCATGGAATGCCAATATGTCGTACGATAGTTGATTGGTCACAATCTCGCATATTGCCCAATTCCGGAGTTTATTGACGTGGATCGTCACGAATTAAAGCATTTAATCGGTCTTAATCAAAGCCGGATGGTCTCCCTCAACGTAGAAAATCATGCATATCAAAATGCCCCTTTTTGAAACGAGAAAATGATTTGCGTGCAGTACTTTCCACATTGGCGTTCTCTCCGTAAACGGCACAAATGGTTCTAGCAGCATCCGATGCCTTAACTCCTCGGTTAAACTCAAACAAAAGGATATGTCGGAAATGTTAATTTTTTTGTATTTGCACTCCATTTTCTTTAGCCAACAATTACCCCTAACTTTCTACAAATTGAAAAGTTCAAGAAGTATTCAATAAAACAATACTATGGCATTAATATGACATTGATATTTCTCAAACAAATTTTTTTCCAAAGCACTTACCTCGGAAACCAAAAACGCTACGAACTTATATGTATGATATATCAACCTGATATATCTGAAATGGAAGAGTGATCTTAAATAATTGATAGTACGATTCAACTACTTTTCTCAACTATAACAAACCATTGATTATTATTTGGAAAAGATGCGCAGCGGTTTTACTAAATTTTGTGCATTGATTAATGTACTTTTAAATGATGAAACTAGTTATAAACAAAAACTTTAAAAAATATTCAAGAGGTTAAGAATAACCTCACTATGCTCATGAGAGCTGCTCATTTCGTTTAGCCTACTGTTTGCCCAATTTAAGAAATTTGGGTAATGTTGTTATTTTGGTTTGGATCTCACGTAGGTTTGTGATAATTTGTAATTTGAAGAAAACACTTTGAATAATTGAAATAAACAAATGTATATTCTTTAATGTTAAATTAAGTTGAAGCACATGTACAATGAAATGTTTTTTATTTTACACGTCAAACTTGAGTTTTTTTTTACTAACTTGATCATGCATAAATGTTTGTGTATGCACTTAAAAATTGACAAAACAAATAAAAGTAATAATTGGACTAAACATATCGCCTCCCTTGAAAGCCGGAAGGGTTTAAAAACAAAATTAATAGGAACTAGTCACTTTGATTAGGTAGCACGCACACTTTAACCACTGGTCGTTTAAAGATGCCCGTGGTTGTCTTGATTGTGACAGCTCGGATGATGCCATCTCGTCCTGGATGTGTTTCCAAAATTCTTCCTAAACGCCACTTCATTGGAGGTAGACCATCTTCTTTGATTACCACCATGACACCTGGTTTCACCAACTGTTGTGTGTTCTTCTTCCATTTGGTACGGACTTGTAAATTGGAGATGTATTCTTTTGTCCAACGGGACCAAAAGCTTTGGTAAATTTGTTGAAGGTGTTGAAAACGCGACAACGTATTTTGTGCTGTATTTAGCCAATTGGGCTCCGGTATGCCCGTTAGTGTCGTTCCTATCAGGAAGTGTGCAGGTGTTAAAGGGTTAGGATCATTAGGATCGTTCGATAAAGGATACAGAGGTCGTGAATTAACGCAGGCTTCAATTTGTGTAATAATTGTATTAAATTCTTCATAAGTCAAGAGTGTATCGTTAATTACTCTCTTTAGATGAAATTTGATAGATTTTACAGCAGCCTCCCAGAGGCCACCAAAATGTGGTGCTCTTGGTGGTATGAAATTCCATTTAATGCCTTCCGAACTGAGAACCTTGGTTAATTGTTTGTCATTATGACTTAAAAAATCTTGTAATTCGTGGTTGGCACCAATAAAAGTTGTTCCTTGATCAGAATGAATTTCTGTGCATTTCCCTCGTCGGGACACAAAACGTTTTAGTGCTGCTAGAAAACATTCAGTTGTTAAGTCGGAGACAATCTCCATGTGGATGGCCTTTGTGGCAAAGCAGACGAACAGGGAAATGTACGCCTTGCTTGTCTTGTAGTATCGAGTTTTTCGGTCCTTAATCAGAAAAGGACCCGCGTAGTCCACTCCAGTTATAAGGAATGGTCTAGTCGGTGTTAATCGTGTAGTGGGTAGGTTGCCCATCAAATAAGCTTGTTGTTTTGCGTTGAATTTGAAACATGGTAAACAATTATGGACAATTTTTCTCACAAAAGAACGACCCGATAAAGGCCAGTATTTTTCTCGTAAGGAAGCTAATAACAATTGTGGACCAGCGTGAAGTAATCGCTGATGTTCTTGTCTTCCAATTAATGTTGTAATATGTTCATTGGATGGAAGCAATATTGGATGTTTCTTGTCATATTCAAATTCAGCGTTTTGTATTCGTCCGCCAACGCGGATCAAACCGTCTTTGTCCATAAAAGGATTTAGATTAAGTAATCTACTGTTCGAAGCTAATTTGCGTAATTTTTGTAAATTTTTATAATCATTAGGAAAGTGTTTTTGTTGTATGGCTCGAATTAAGATGTTAAGAGATTCTTCTAATTCGGTAGGTTCAAAAATACCGAGTTTTCTTAATGCTACAGGTTTCCTAATGTTGTTTGTAAATCTGAGTACGTAAGCGAAAATTCTTTCTAATTTATTGAGCGAAGAAAATTTGCTGATGAATTCGGGGAATTCGTGGTTGACGACGAGAAGTGAAGTCACTACACGATGTTCTGTATTATTACTTAAATCCTCGAAATTCACTGTATTGTGAGAGGGCCATCGATCTTCGGCTATGGAAAGCCATGTTGGACCGTGAAACCAGATCCTTGAATTGAAGAGGTCGTAAGGCGATATTCCCCTCGTGAGTAAGTCAGCTGGATTCTCAGCCGTACCAATGTAGTGCCAAGAGTCGGGTTTTGACAGAGTTTGGATTTGTGATATTCTATTAGCTGTGAAGACTTTCAGTTTGCTGGGGCAAGTATTTATCCACGCCAATACTATTGTGGAGTCGCTCCAGTAAAATGTTTTATTAAAATTGATGTTAATGGCTGTTTTTACCTTTTCTACTAGCTCGCACATCAATAGAGCTGCACAAAGCTCTAAACGAGGAATAGTGGTGTGTTTCAGAGGCGCAACTCTGGTTTTTGCACACAATAGATTGGAAGTAAATCTACCGCACGATTCTTCACATCGTACGTAGATACAAGCTCCGTAGGCGCTTTCTGATGCGTCTGCGTAACCGTGTAGTTCTATCGTGATTGGATTGGAATTTAATATTTTTCGAGGTATCTCCAGTTCGTTTATTTTAATAAGTTGGCTCGTATAATTTTCCCATAGAGTATGAAGGTCTTGTGGGATCGATTCGTCCCAAGACAGATTAAGTTTCCATAGCCTTTGTAGTGTGATTTTTGCCGTTACAGTAACAGGTGCAAGAAGACCCAAGGGATCAAATATTTGCGCTATAGTCGACAGAATTTGTCTTTTCGTAATCTTGTTTTTGTGAGAATAATTTTTTATTTTGTATCTCAATGTGTCGTTGTTGGAATGCCATAAGAGACCTAAAGTTTTATTTTGTTCGCCGATTTCTATAAAAGTATTTTCTTCCTCTTCACAATTAATTGCATTTTCGTTAGAGATAAATTTTCGTAATTGGAATCCATATTTGCCCAGTATTTTAGTGATTTCATGTTTGAGTTTCAATACTTCGTTGATTGTGTCTCCTCCAGTTAGAAGATCATCAACGTAGAAGTCTCGTAAAGTAGTAGAGCTGGCATTTGGAAATTCCTTGGCTTGTCGTATTGCTGCTTCTCGTAAAGATCGTATTGCCATAAAGGCGCTTTCGGTCAATCCGTAAGTTACGGTGTTGAGCTCGTATACTTTTATCTCTTCCTCCTGATTGTAACGCCATAAGATCTTTTGTAAATTGCGTTGGTTGTCAGGTATTAATACTTGGCGGTACATCTTGGCAACGTCTCCGCCGAGCACAATGTTATGCTTTCTAAATCGAAGAATAATAGAAAAAAGATCGTCTTGAATTGTAGGCCCTACCATCATCAAGTCGTTTATAGAAACCCCAGTTGTCGTTTTGGCAGATCCATCGAAAACGACGCGTAAATTAGTTGTAGTGCTACTATTTTTAATAACGCTGTGATGAGGTAAAAAGTAACCTGTTGTGTCATCTTGATCCTTTGCCAAAGTCATGTGTCTTAACATGATGTACTCCTTTATAAAATTATCATATTGCAATTTGAGTTCAGGCAAACGTGAAAGTTTTCTTTCCAAAGTCGTAAAACGGTTCATCGCTATTTGTTTCGATTCACCAAGCCTTGTAATGGGCTCCTTTAGTGGGATTGCCACTATAAAGCGACCATCGGGGCTGATTGTAGTGTTGTCCTGAAAGTGATTTTCGCACTCGATATCTTCTGGTGATATAAATTTGTTTTTCGGGAATTCTTCAATTTCCCAAAATTTGGATAATTGCTGGTCGATGTCTTTTGTGACGCTGAAATGACATTTCGTTTCGGTGTGAAGCTGTTGTTTTGTAAAAATTGGACCGGACACGAGCCATCCCAGTTTAGTCTTTTGTAAGATAGGATAACCTTTACCTAGCTTAATTTGGCCAACGCTCATTATATCCCAGAAGGTATCTGCGCCAACAAGCATGTCTACTGGCGCTGCGCTGTTGAAGTTTGGATCGGCAAGAATTATATTTGACGGTATATTAATGGTGTTTATTGGAAATGAAATAGAAGGTATGTCACCTGTTATGTTTGGTAAAATAAGACAAAAAAGTGTGCAAGAAAATTCGTTGATTGTGGATTTAATTGAAACAGTCGTTTGAAAGTTAATCTTGGAATTCACTTGGTTTATGCCAGATACAGAAAAATTGATTTTGCTGGTAGGTAATTGTAAAATCTGGCATAATCGTTGAGAAATAAAATTAGATTGACTACCATTGTCGAGAAGTATTCTACAGTCGTGTGGAATACCTGTGTGGTCATAAACTTTAACAATGGCTGTTGAAAGTAGACAAAGTGATTTGTGATTGAAAGTGTTGTTGATTGTTAATGCAACCGATTGTTGTATCTCATCTTCCGAAGTCGAGTGATTTGAATTAAAAGTTTGTTGTTCGGATGAGGTGTTTGTGTTTTCAGCCGTGTGAGAATTTGCGGCTCTGCGGCCGGAAGTGCCATTAAAATGTAGAAGTGTGTGATGTACTAGACCGCATTTTCTGCAGCCACCAGATTTACATTCTCTTGTACGGTGTCCAGAGGAAAGGCAGTTTACACATAACCATAAACGTTTGGCTTCATTTAACCTTTCTGAAGGTTGAAGTTTCTTGAAGTCGGGACATATGTATATGTTGTGATCTTTTTTGCAGCATGGGCAAGTTGTGTTTGAGGTTGTAAGAAAAGATCTTGACTTGTTTGGCTGTGTGGCTACTGGTTTGTTGTATATGCGCTTTGGTTCCTCAGACGTATCTAATGTTTCTAATATGCAACATTTATTTTTTAAGAAACTTGTCAAATCAGATTTTGTTGGTAAGTCGTCTGATTTGTGTACAATCTTTTCCCATTCTCTTCTGGAAATGTTATCGAGCTTTGAAGCGATTAAATATATAATAATAATGTCCCAGTGCTCTATTGGCAATTGTAATGCTTCTAGGGCACGTAGGTGTTTTTCCAGACTGTCCAATATAAGTCTTAAGCCTTGGTGTGATTCTTTTTGAATCGTGGGAATGTTAAACAGACCTTTGATGTGATTGTTTATTAACAGACCTTTGTTTTCGAATCTTTCAACTAATAGATTCCATGCTACTTCATAATTTGCGTCAGAGATTTCTAAAGCTTTCAAAGTATTAGCAGCATTTGAGCGTAAGGATGAGCGTAAGTAATGAAATTTCTGTATGTCAGCAAGCGAATTATTGTTGTGGATTAAAGAGGTGAATGTATCTCTAAAGTATGACCATTGTTCATAGGAACCATCGAATGTTGGTAAATTTAATGTAGGCAGTTTAATTTTTGGCATGGCAACTAAATTGCAATTGTATTTACTGCTATGTACGGATGTATTGCTATGTACTGATGGCGTTGGTGAACTAGGTGCAGATTTTCTAGTTTTATCCGTAATGAATTTCCTGGTTATTGAAACTATTTCAAAATATTTATTTTCAAAATCTTCTCTAGCAGTAAAGTGAATTTTTTTGTTATTTTCGTAATCGGGATCAATTTCTTCCAATTTTGATTGTACGTTTCTAAAGGTTTCAAGTAAACTTTCGGCATCATTTAAACGTAGCTGTAATTGCTCTAAATTGATTTCGTTGTCAGCTGAATTTTTAATAGTTTCAAAGTACGTAATGAAACGTGTAAGAGCGCTTTTTGCATTTCTACGCTGTTTTTTATAATTTTCAATTGTCATAATTATAATATTAATTTATTACACAAATCGCAATAATTGTTTGGATAATATAACTAACCTCTGATAGGAAATGACTCGTTCTTCTGGCTTTTCTGGTTGTGTTCACGTATCCGGCTCGAAGGACCAATTTTATGTTTGCCCAATTTAAGAAATTTGGGTAATGTTGTTATTTTGGTTTGGATCTCACGTAGGTTTGTGATAATTTGTAATTTGAAGAAAACACTTTGAATAATTGAAATAAACAAATGTATATTCTTTAATGTTAAATTAAGTTGAAGCACATGTACAATGAAATGTTTTTTATTTTACACGTCAAACTTGAGTTTTTTTTTACTAACTTGATCATGCATAAATGTTTGTGTATGCACTTAAAAATTGACAAAACAAATAAAAGTAATAATTGGACTAAACACCTACTTTTATTACGTTAGTACAGAATTTAGTAGCTCCTCGATGAAAAATATATTTTAACATTGTCAATCAATTTTTCTTTATTTAAAGCTGTATATCGTTTACAAAGTCAATTGTTGTTATTTTTATTTTGTGTTCCATTAAGAAACCATTGGAAGTAATAGACAAAGAAGTCGATGTCTGCAATTGATACATTTCTTATCACAGTAATAGATCGGTTGTCAGTTCCAGCAATATTACAGCACCCCGGTAGTCTTAAATACCGTACTCTATCATATTACATCTTGATAAAACATAATAAGAATATCGAGTTTAACAGTTCATGCCAGCATTTTCAAACCGTCGATATTTTTATGAGCCGATTTTAGTTTGATGAGAATTTTGACATTTTTGTCTTTCTGTTGATCGAATATTCGTTGTTATAGGATTTCGATTTATTATATTTTAGATTCAATTAATAAATTAAGTATGTGTATTTTGATGAACCAGAAAGGTAAATATGATCCAGTCACAAACAAAATCAATGTGTCTGGTATTTATCTAACAGTAACATATAATGTAATATTTATGAATATAAATAATGTAATATTAATACAATTAATAATAATTTATAGAACATTATAATTCACCTTGTTTAAGTTTCATATTTGAATACATAATACATTAACTTAATTGAAAATGCATGTAGTATTTGGTTGTCCATACAAACTAATGATAATGCGATAATATCTATATGTAGGTATAATATTACCTTGTCTAAAAAATACACCAGGCTTTTAAAGAAGATAAAATAATTACATTTTCTGGAAAATAATTCAATTAAAAATTTTCCAAGCAAAACAGGAGATCAATTTTATATATCTATCAGGGCCCTACTATAACACCAACGCTACAAGTCCTACACTTGATGATTTGGTAACATACAGTAACTTACAATTGGACCCCCTTCTGCAATAAGGAACCAACCATTTTCCAATCATTTGTTTCCAACAATCATTTTGATGCTTTCCATTATACAAAAGAGAACCAGAATATAAATCCATTTTAAAGGCATTTATTGAGCATGGGAACCAACGTTTTGTTATGTGTTTTGCTAGATACTGAAACCTTTATACTGAAAATACTGAAGATACTGAAAACTGGTTGGTTCCCTATTGCAGAAGGGGGTCCAATTATTTATTAGTGCAGTACAAGTAAATAACGTAAGTATTCCGTACTTTTAATCTTACTTTGTATTCGACATTCGAGACTTGGGTATGTAGTTACTAAAATTTAAGGGCGCGGTACATTAAGGTTGACCACTCCAAAAAAAAATTGAAAATTTCCTATAGCAAAGAGGAAGGTTTATATAGTATACTGTAAAAATTTTATATGCGAATGTATAGTTAAAATTTTGAAATAAAACCAATTTGAACTTAGCTAAATTTTACAGGTAAATTGCATGAATAGGCCACGCCCACAACCGGTTCTTTTCAGAACCACAAATATTGTAAGAATGAGGTCTCCATTAAATGTTTGGGGTGGATTCGAGACTTGTCGCGGCTGTCGACATCGAAAAACCTGAGCCTCCGCTGCTCCGCAGCTCTGGCCGGTTTTTCATGTCGGCCACCGCTTCGCGGCAAAAGCTAAACATACTTGAAGGCGCCATCCATCAAGAAAACCGGGATTATAAAACCTGGTTTATAGCATTTAAAATCATTTTCGAGGTATGCAGTAGTTAACCATTACGTACTACCCCCAAACACCCTAAAAAAGACAAAAAAATAACATCTGTAAGATCTTTCCGTTCTTCAATGTCCCTAATGGGAGGACAACTAACGAGAACGAAAAAATCCCCCACGTGAAGAGTCGCTGCTTCACTTTTCAACGTGGTGAGCCCAGATGGTAGTTAAGCTAGCTCAATGCTGGAAACGTCGGTATGCGAGAGCCGCAGGTTCCGATTGCGAACTTATGTCCTGAAAGCTTTTTAAGAAATGTACCCCTCTCTGAGGGAAATAAAAGAACGGTAAAACTGTTGACAATTTAATAACAAAATAGTTAATATAAAACAACACAACGGATGACAAGTAATTGAGCGGTGCAACGATACAATAGTAATGCGAGTCCAGAGGGGAGCTCGCCAAAACAAAATAAAATGAGCGTACAATTTAATCTGTCGGCGGTAAACCAAAACGTCGCCTCGAGGAAGCAACAAAAATTAAGGTGGCAAAAACACAGCACACCTTTAACTGACGTTATAAAAAAATCTCGCAAGAACAAAGCAATCCCAAAACAGTAAAATAGTAAAGTACTCACCCTGGCCAGGAATGACAACGAAACATACTACACTGCTCGAGATGCTGAGGAGATTTGATGTTGACGGGCTGCCTCGAGATAACTTCCGGCCACCGGGCTGACAGATCGCGCTTTGAATTGATGGATCTCTTCGAGCGACACCTGTGCTTCGTTGAACGATCGGTCGGACAGTAGTGGCAGCGTAAGACAACACGGCGTCCAACGACACCTCGAATGGGCGGTACTGGATGGTCTACCCCACGAACAAACGCAACGTGACTCTCGGAATGCGTGACGGTGTTATCGGGACGAACACAACTTCACAAGACAACAGATGAACAAAATAAATGGTGTAGATTAGATCCTCGCGAGTCTGGAGGTTATAACGAAACGATTTGAAAATGACAATCAATGCCACCAACTTTGGTGAACCAAAAATCCCAATGATTGCAGGCGTGCGCAGTACCCGATCCATGAAAAACATGGCTTGATAATGAAAAATCGTAGATGGAGCAAAACAATTGCAACGAACAATATGCAACTTAGCAGTAGCACGCAAAATAAAACGTCGTACTAAAATTCACTATACCAGCCTGCCTAATTAACACTTGAAGCTAATGGAATTGAAACGATTTATCTTCTATTCTTCCGTATTGCGCACACAATCGAGAGCGTGTTCACTTCTTCAAATCTACACCAAAAAGTGACCAGGAAATGACCCCTACCACCGGCGGACAAAGATCGAACTCGCGCTGGCATCGAGGTCAATAGGAATATGTCTAACGTCACGCCAGACGGCAAAATAAGCGGCAGTGTACGGGTTGACGTTGACGGATGAAAATTCGTCATACATCTAACCTGTTCGAGGACCGAGCAGCATCTGACGGAGCGAAATTTGTTAGGGTATATGAATGCACACGTACTGTCAATAGAATGCTTCTTCTTCTTCTTCTGAAGTACAATGGGCCTGGTCTGATGGTCTAAGTGTGCGTGAGGTTTTTTACCTAACCCTCCTACCCATAATCCAGAAGGTTTACGAGGTATCAAATTTCAAAGTACATACTTGTCTGAGTCCTTTGCCACAAATAATTACACAAATTGGTATACTCTATATATAAATAACTATATAAATAATATAGTATAGTGTTTGACGAATAGTAAAAGAAAGTCAAAGAAATATTATTGTCGAAGCAATATTGAAATGTGCAACAGAGTCCAAAAAAAAGTAATTGATGAATGCTTAAATTTTAATATTGTTCGTTTTGTTACCTACGCTCTTATATTTTATATCGCATCACGAGATGACAATTACTACGTCAAATTACCGGCCAGTCCCTAGGGCGTAACGCAACCTTTATTCGAAAATAATTTCTGGTAATCTGCAAATGAAATATAACGACTGGACTATTTGGACTAGATTTTGATTTGATTTTACGAAAAGTGTACTTAGAAATATTTGTAAATAATTTTATTTTGGATAATATTGATAATAACTAAAATTGACGGATTTTAGAGAAGGCAACCGTTAGAATAGTTTGTTTCCGTCAGATTCGCCAGATGTAATACAGCACAGCAGGTAAGATGTAATTTAAAATGTCAATAGGTGTTACGTCAAAAACGGCATCACGACAGACACCCCACGTAAATAGTTTCGAACTACAACCGAGCAGTACGGACTGGTTCTAAATAGGTGTATATGTTACCGATAATGTGGATAATGCAGTAAAAGTAAATAATTACTAGGGACTGCAGACATTTACTGGACTACTTAGGAAAAGTAGATAATTTACTTTTGATTCACAAAAAAGATCAACTCTTACTAGTGAGAGTCTACAACACCTAGCGAATGTATACTATTCCTACAAGAGGTCAGGAATAGTAGATTTTAGGGGTTTTAGTAGAATTTTAGGGGTGTGCATTCGAAAAGGAGGGTAATCCATCGTCAAATCCTACTCCTACGGGGCGCCGCTGCGCTCCGCTCCGCTCTGCACCCCTACGGAGCGGATTTGACTCTGGTTACTAGGCTAAACATACGAGAAGGCGCCATCCATCAAGAACACCGGGATCTATGCAACCGGAATGCGAGAGACCCTCGAAATAGCATTAAAAAGTATAGTTGCGGTATGGGGCAGTAAAAATATCACATTATGGGATTAGGTTTACATATTATTCCACATTTCCTAAACGGTATCAGTGACTGTATACATTCGCTAGTGAAAGTGTTTTTTTATGTTATTGTAAACTTTCACTGCCCATATTAGCGAGAGTATACCTTCACTAGAAATTGTATATATTTCCTAACAATCCACATTATCGGTGACATATATAGCGTTTTAAAGTAAAAACCGGGTGTTTTCCAAAATTAAATGCGCCACTACAACTGATAAAATTTGACTTGTCGCCCCAAGAACCGAGTCTCCACTGATAAATAAATTTTTAAAAAATTGGAATACTTACCTGGGGAATAAAGAACCAAGAGTAAATGTTAAATAATCCGATCCTGGTGTAAGAACTTCAATTCGGCCACCTTCGTACTTAAATAAAATAACAAGGAGATTCAATAGAATATGGTATCTAATAAAATGTAATATTATTAAATGATTTTTAAATAAATTAAATTAAAAATGACAATTAATAGAATTATCAGTAAATTAACTGGAAATACCATATACACAAAGATCTAGGAAATAAAATTAGAATTAACAGCCAACACGAGCATAGATTTGAAAATCATTTACTATTAAAAATCAGTTCTGAAAAATTTCATCAAAATTTTTTCATAAAGAACCTAAAAATTACAATAATGACATTTCAATTTATATTTACATCATAATTTGTTCATTATCTCCTTGGTTAACATAATAATATGTCATGTTTATTTCTACAAGCATCGGAATTATGTCTAAATGGTGTAGCAATCGGTGGTTACAATTAATTGTAGCGCGTTTTAATTGTAACAAAGGCTATAATGGACGTTTACAGCGATTTTAAAAATCTTTAAAAAAATGAACTAATATTGATATGGGCTAGTTTCCATGTACTTTGAACGGGTCACGTAATATAGAGAAAAAGTTATACAGATTTTTATATTTTTATATACAGAAAAAGTTATATCATTTTGGTACTTCGTACTTGAATTGTCAAAATTGAAGAATTAAGTATTTTGAGAAAAAATATCATGTCATTTTGTGTGAATTTTGAAAAACTATGAATTTTTGGTGTGCCATGGTTCCTATGGCGACAAACTTGGAGGGGCGAGAATTAATTTTTTTGTTTAGCAATAACTCGAAAACGGCACTAGATATCGAAAAACTGAGCAAAAAATTCTACCCCCCTCGCAAGGTACTCCCCGTCATGAATTGTCGGTAGGAAGGCATATGCAAAATTTCAGATCGATCGCGCAAAAAAAACAGAGTCTGGACTAACTCTTTTGTTTTGATATTGTTGTCATTGCTTAGCAACTTTATAGGCCCTCGGGCTATAAAAGCCATATTATGCCCCCATTTCCGTGCTAAAACACAAGGTTATGGTACCAAAATGAAATAAATCAACGTTATGAAACTCGTCATGAATCACATACAATGTAAGCGCGATTCAATTGGAACATATTTTTTAAATCAATTTTGACTGATTTGGAATTTTACGTTTAAAAAAATTATTTGAGGATCTAGTCTGATCTTAAGTATATCTAATCGATAGTAGACAAAAGTATAGAAATTTCTAATGTATGTATGTAAGAGGTATAGGGAAATGTATCGAATAATAAAAGAAAAGATCAGCGAAACCAAAGAGGGATGGCTGGAAGACGCTTGCGAAGAAAATAAGGCTCTGCAGTAGACACACGATATACACACAATGCATAAAAAGGTAAAAGAAATGACTGGTATATATAAGAGTAGATTAACGAGCTGATTATTACATGACGATAAAAAGCTAATTGTCAGTGCCGATAGAATAATGACACCTAATGAGCCCCAATTAGGGCGAAACGATGTCGTAGTGTTTTATTTTTCAACAATTCATTGCATGCAAGTTACGTGTTATATTATATGAATGCAATACTAAATAATGGATGGACGGAGTCAAGTTTATAGGTACAACAAATTTATTCATTTCTTACTGCATAGAATAAATGCAGTGTCGCAATTTTTATTACTTAATAAAAATTGTTAAATATAAAATTAACGAATTCATTAAATAATGCAAAACCGCTGAAGTAGTCTTTAGTTCATTAGGCAATGTTATCAACTGAAAAACCATAAAATGAAATATTACTAGTTAAAAAATTATCTAAAATCAATTTTAGTGCTTATATATAAGGGGCAAGTTATCGATAGCAACTGATAGGCCAGAAAAAATTGTTCCCAAGCCGGTGATAAGTAATAAATTGAGATATTGATACATTGAACAATCTGCCCCTGAAAATAGTAATGCATTAGGAATAAAAATGAATATAATAACATAAATTAATAAAGCAAAGCTTTAACGAAATAAATTGAATTTAAGTTGCACTTTTTTTACAGGCCTTTGGCACTAAGTGCCTTCGGTTGTGATGTCCATCAGAAGCTTAAGTATTTTGAATAGATTTCAGAAATTTTAAAAACAGTTTTCATGTTGGTTCACGAAAGCAAAGAAAATATTTTGGTATAAAGCAAAATTGAACGAAACAATATTACATTTCCTAGATAAACAAACGAAATACATGTACATAATATCGTACATATAGTACATATTGTAGTGAGCTTTGACTCCTAATACTGCCACACGTTGGGCTAGCCAAAATATGCTCTGACTAACCCTCGCTAATGGGGTTACACGCTTTATTGTTGATGTTTTGTACGAGTGTACGTAAATGTACCCCGTCAATGGAAATGTATGTGAAATTTAGTAAATACAAATAAATGGAAATAATATGCCTCGGCTTAGCTGGTTCGTAGTGCATGTGTCTTATCTTGTACAGGGTGAGTTCGTTCCGTGACCAATACTGTAAATAAATTTATGGGCTCGGAACAGGTCAAAATAAATATCCTTCGTTACAAAAATAATAATGTTTTTATTTAGCACAAAAATGTAATTAAAGGTTTTGTTATATTAAAAAGTTCTATTATTAAATCTAATTATCAAAATTCTGAACGTTAAATAAAGAAAAAAACACGTGTCGTTTGATGTCCGAAATTTTCACTTAGTTATTTTAAAATTGTACTTAATGTGCACGTTACCTTAGAAAAATACAGGAATCTTCTAGTTACTTGTACTTGAGATGGTACAATTGCGCACCAAAGTTCACTCGATGGTTTATTACCATGAAAATGTTCCCAGTTGCAGTTTGTTGACCTCGTTGGTGTCGATTTTTAATTCTTCATAAATATTCCCAATCCTTTACGTTTTTCAACTTATTTTTAGTTTTACGTAGGTAAGTAATTAATTTGCTGATTTTTACACTGGTATTTTATACCTTCACCAATTATTTTCACTATAAAATTAATTTTTTTTTAGGACGATCAAAACTCGCCACCATTACGTGTGTAATTTAACACCAGGACCACTTCGATTGTTTTATAATTTTCTATCTCGAAATTCATAGCAATCTCGATGTTTGCGTAGACGCATTTTTTTATTGGTTGATCGGAAAATCAATATTATTGAAGTTGCACAGTACAGGTATGGATTAAGCCAATTGTGACTCGTTGAAATTTTAAGTAAAAATTTTTTTATATTTTCAGATTGGATTGACTTCTTCCTAATTGCTTCGTGGTTGGATAAATAAAGATGCTGGACATGAAATTTCCATTCACAGTTCATTAACTTGTGACACGTCGAACTCACGTAATGTTTTTAAGAACTTATTTAAATTTAACGCTAACACAAATTTTTACTGTTTAAATTGAATTTAGCGCAGTTCATAATCCTGCTTTGGTAATATAATAAATTTTTGCAATCACAAACGCGTGAGCGGCAGACATATGTTTCAAGCTTTTTTGCTATCATCAGTACCGCATACACATGGAAAAACACTACACTTGTAACTGCAAAATGACACTACGGCAAATCGTTCATTCAGGTAAACAGAAGCACAATTTGCCCACTGCAAAACCGTCTGAACTAAAGCCTACGTGTTCAACAACCAATAGGTAATTAATGTTTAAATTGAATTTAGCGCAGTTCATAATCCTGCTTTGATAATATAATAAATTTTTGCAATCACAAACGCGTGAGCGGCAGACATATGTTTCAAGCTTTTTTGCTATCATCAGTACCGCATACACATGGAAAAACACTACACTTGTAACTGCAAAATGACACTACGGCAAATCGTTCATTCAGGTAAACAGAAGCACAATTTGCCCACTGCAAAACCGTCTGAACTAAAGCCTACGTGTTCAACAACCAATAGGTAATTAATGTTTAAATTGAATTTAGCGCAGTTCATAATCCTGCTTTGATAATATAATAAATTTTTGCAATCACAAACGCGTGAGCGGCAGACATATGTTCAGACGGTTTTGCAGTGGGCAAATTGTGCTTCTGTTTACCTGAATGAACGATTTGCCGTAGTGTCATTTTGCAGTTACAAGTGTAGTGTTTTTCCATGTGTATGCGGTACTGATGATAGCAAAAAAGCTTGAAACATATGTCTGCCGCTCACGCGTTTGTGATTGCAAAAATTTATTATATTATCAAAGCAGGATTATGAACTGCGCTAAATTCAATTTAAACATTAATTACCTATTGGTTGTTGAACACGTAGGCTTTAGTTCAGACGGTTTTGCAGTGGGCAAATTGTGCTTCTGTTTACCTGAATGAACGATTTGCCGTAGTGTCATTTTGCAGTTACAAGTGTAGTGTTTTTCCATGTGTATGCGGTACTGATGATAGCAAAAAAGCTTGAAACATATGTCTGCCGCTCACGCGTTTGTGATTGCAAAAATTTATTATATTATCAAAGCAGGATTATGAACTGCGCTAAATTCAATTTAAACATTAATTACCTATTGGTTGTTGAACACGTAGGCTTTAGTTCAGACGGTTTTGCAGTGGGCAAATTGTGCTTCTGTTTACCTGAATGAACGATTTGCCGTAGTGTCATTTTGCAGTTACAAGTGTAGTGTTTTTCCATGTGTATGCGGTACTGATGATAGCAAAAAAGCTTGAAACATATGTCTGCCGCTCACGCGTTTGTGATTGCAAAAATTTATTACAAATTTTTACATTAATCAATTAATTAATAATATTCTAACTTTTGAAATACCTTTCTTATTACTAAACAATCTTTTATTTACTATAAATAAACATTTTTCAACAAAGAGAATTATTAAATGTTACATTTTAAGTTTATTTTATTCAAACCTGCTTCATGTCCTTTTTTACAAATCATTTGACTTTGAACTAAATTTCTTGGTATCGGACGAAGTTTTTCTGATTACGTTGATAAGTCACATGCTTTATTAATAACAAAATTTTCCCGAATCTTAAATAACGTACTTCCATTGACGTGGTATCTCGATATCGCAATATAATCAAAAAATCATTTAAAAAATGCAGCAAAAGTGAGGCATGGTTTCGGCCTTGTTGAACATTAACAGTGGTTTATAAATAGAGATTATTGTATTTATCTTGTATACTATTTAAAAACTAAGTTATTTCATTATAAAATTGTTTCTATTTATTATATTGCCCTGTCTTTTGTAGGTCTTCCGATGTTTGCTTTTGATAGTGTTTCGCTGATGCTGAAAGTAGTATTTGAAAAAACTTCATTTTACGCACAAAAATTAACCAAAAATTTATATATAGTGAGCTCGTCAAGTTTGGAACAAATTCGATCAAACATTTTAGGGGGATTTTCTCAGAAAATTTTCGAAAACATCAACCTTGTTTTTTTAAGTGTTACCTTTTTCTGCCATTGACAATCTTTTATCGTACTTTCCTTTTGAGCTATGACGTCATCGTTAATTTTTTTTAAATTGCAACCCTAATTTTTATTTGCGAATTTGGAAATGTAGAAGAAAAAAGTTTTCGAGATAATAATTAGTCCTAAAGTTTCAAAAATGCGTGATAAAATTATTCGAGTATACCAATTATTTATCAAGAAGGGGGCTGAAAAAAATAACACAGTTTTGACAGTAACCAAAATTTTGTAATCTGTGGTCTAGTGAGTGAATGAAATTTGGTGCCATTCTCCTAACGGAATATAACATCTTCTTTTGAATTTTTCCAAATCCGCGTTCAGAGGTGGATTGGTCCTCATCTCTCTCCATTACTTGTTTTGTTCTGTGTGACTTTGTTGTATTAAAGATCTTTTTCCAAATATTTCTGTTATTGCCCTTCACTCTCCAGTTTTCAATCTTCATTTATGACAGGTCCTCTATCACTTCATCCCACCATCCCATCCTCGGATGCCCTCTTCTCCTTTCGTTCCTTGGTCTCCAATCTGTCACCATTCCTATCATCTTATCTTTATTTCTCCTGATAATATGGCACATCCATCTTACTCTCTGTGCCTTTCGTACTAAAATTCTTAGTTTTTCATTTTCAGCCATTGTACAACATAAAATTTCAGAAGTATACATGAGTATTGATTGACCTTATCAAACTTTTGTATAATTTTAACTTCGTCTTGATGATTATACATTTATTTCTGTTGCCTAATAGCTGCTTATTAGTGTAATAAGCCTTATTACCTGCTAGAATCCTTTATTTTATTTCTTCACTTCTTTCGTTAGTGTTATTTATGTTTACATCTAGGTATATGAAATTTTCTATTTGTTCAAACTAGTGCTTGGCTGATTTCACGTTCTGTAGATTATTTCTTTGTCTTCCATTTAAAAGCATGTATTTAGTTTTCTTGTCATTGTATTCTGCACAATTTCCTCATATTAAGAAAAGGGCGTCCAAAGCAAAATAGAAAACTTCAATTACATTAATGGAACTATTAAAAGAACATTTAACAATAAAACAGATATATGACCGCAATGAAGTTCTACAAAACAATTTTGATATGAAGTGTTACATATGATAGAGGATCATGGACACTGACAAAGGAATTCCTAAAGGGAATTGCAGGATATAAAAGAATCGACAAGAAACGGAATACTGATATCCGAATGTTTTAGTTTGAAGAAAAGTTATTTGTTTAATTATCGTTATGGTCGATTTTATGTTTATTCTTTGTTGTTTGATTATCTCTTTGAATTATCTATGGTAACTGTTTCTCATTGCTTTTGGTTATCGTAATTGAGACACACAGTTTCGTAGTTTCGTCGATGGTTTCCGGTTTTATGGTGAGCAGGGTGATAAAATTAAACTACATGGCGGTGACTCTATAACCTACTTCGCTTAGCTGTTCAAAGCATCTCTCTAACGTCCCCTATATTACCCCAAAAATATCTAGCCAGAAGTGGTGGCACAGTTATTTTATCTTTTACTCTCTACAGCTAGCCAAAGGGGCAACCCATCGTCTGATTGAACCAATTTAGTTTCCCCAGATTTTCTGGGCCATTACAGAGGTGATTTTAGGACTGCTTCACTTTCTATTCTTCATCTTTTTACTACATTTATGATTTCTTCGTGTTATCATATTCTTCCATATTCTCTCTTACATGTATATCGTCTGTCTCTCCACGTCTCTATTTAGTAGTGTTCTGAAATGCGTCTTGCATATTTCTTTAACTATTTCATCACTGCATTCTAGTTTTCCATCGATGTTTTTCATAGCTCTGGTTTTAACTTTGTAGCTTCTCTTTTGTTCTTTTAACAAGTTGCATATAAAACTTTCTTGTATTGTGCCTGTTACTGTTTTCTTTTAGCTAAGCTTTCCATTCTTTCCTTCATCCATATATTCTCCTTCTGCTTGGACATTCTAAAAGCTTCGTTACTTCGAAATTCTATGTATAATTTCGTATTTCTTGGCCCTTCTGTTCTCAACCATTCCATTCGTGCATTCTTTTTCAATTCTATCTTTCTTTCACATTCTTCGTCGAACCATTTCTTATTCTTATCTCGCTTGTTACCTGCATTTTACGCTCGCATACAATGTAAATTTTTGTGTAGTATGGTTTCGGTAAAATAATAGAAATTATTTTCATCTTTGTAACGTTTAAAAATCAAGTATTCGTAAGTCAATATAAAGTCAGTTATTTTAAATTAAAATAAATACAATTCGATGCCTTAGTTAAAATTTTATCGTTCGAAAGATACTACCGATCAAGTAGACAATCTAGGTATAAGAATGTCAATTTACGTACCATTAAAATTTATACATTAGGAAATAACGGAGTCGAGTTTACGTAGCACGAACCTACCAGCAAAATTTTATGCTGACTGATGTGTTTTAGAATTATAAATTGGTTTATCCAACATCGTGAGAGAATTAGAGTATTACTATGGTGATTTGAA
Source organism: Podabrus alpinus (assembly GCA_932274525.1). Taxonomy (NCBI): domain Eukaryota; kingdom Metazoa; phylum Arthropoda; class Insecta; order Coleoptera; family Cantharidae; genus Podabrus; species Podabrus alpinus. The sequence continues at coordinate 55,209,190 of OW026457.1, read as the reverse complement.
ATATGTAATGTTCTCTATTACCCACGGAGTGAGAGAATAATTTAAAAGTCACGGAAATCTCATTACTTACCTATTGTTGACAAAAAGATGAATGAACAAGGTTAAATAGTTTATAAATTTAATTTCAACAAGGGCAACGGGCCAGAAGTTAAAAAGTTATTTGTTTAAATTAATATTAACATTTATATTAAAAGATACTGTACTATTGTTATCATTATTTTCTATATTCAATGAGTTAAGGGAATAATTATGCGAAGATGAAGTGGAAGCTGATGTGACTTCATTTCTTGTAGTTGTAATTCCAGAAGATGAGATCGAAGGTTCCTCTTGAAGCATTACTCCTTGAATCTTTCTCGCTATTTCGAGTTTATTACTGACACAATCCTCAATATAGCCCTCGGCTGTAGTAGATGATTTCCAGCCACCCAATCTCTTCAGACTTAAGAGATCACCTCCACCGTTTGCCAGTAAAGTCGCGGACGATCTGCGCAGACTGTGGCCAGTAAAGCGCCCCGGTTCTGGTAATCCTAAGTATAATGCAATTTGTGTAGGAATTTTTGACAAGGTGTTGATGCCCACAGGCTGTTTTGTACACCTTCCTGCCGAATATTTTACAAACAATCTAGCATGGGCAACGTTAACAGGACGTAAGGACACATATTTTCGGTACAACTCGACTGCATTCACAGGATAACCCTCTTGAATCACAGTAAACTTGCGTGGGACGTACGTTTTAGTGTCCGGGATTGTGACATATAGGTATCCTCCCTTGTCTTCGATATTGGTAATGCTTAAATTCACGAGCTCGTTGCATCTACATGCACCTGCGATGCCCATTAATAGTGCAACCTGGAACAATACAAATTGTGTAACTAGGTACTCAAATTTCGAAAAAGATATATAAAATACCTTCATCATTAAATAATCGCAGTCAGGGGCTTCCTTCAAAAATTGTTCGATGTGTTCTTTCTCCAATACTTGCGCCTTTTTTGGCTTGTAAGCACGTGATTCGCTTTTTAGAAAGGCGATTAGTTTACCGTACTTTGATATATCAATATTTTTATATACATTTAGGGTTGATTTCAACATTGAATATTTCTTCCATAACGAAGACGATGCAGATTTTTTTCGAGCATTTAAGAAGTAGGAAAGTAGCACATCTTCATTTATGATCTCCACCTTTTTTGAAGCTCTCCATCTATTGAAGCCGGCAAATTCTTTGTTGTACACATCTTTTGATTTTGCCGGTAGTAAATTCAAACATGCCTCTTGGGCATCAAGAGTGATAGAAGGCGGAACCACAGAGCAATTAGCCGGAACTTCCATGAAAATTATACACACACAGACACAGTTTGACGCCGACGGGAATTATGACGGGAGTGTTTTAAAAAAAATATATTGAAACAACTTAACATAGCAACGCATAACAAACATTCAATTTTTTTCTATAATCTATAATATGATTTGAAATAATAATTTTTCAATTGAAAAAATTAAACTATTTGGGGTGCAGATAATTTATGGTGCAGATCGCGATGTTGGTTGGATAAAATTCTGTGTTGGTTGGATAAAATTTAACATTAAACTCGTGCGGAATACTTCTTACTCACTCAAGAAATTGTGGAATGTTATCCACAATGTGGAAGATATGTTGGATAAAATTTAATATTAAACTCGTGTGGAATACTTCTTACCCACTCAAGAAAATTAGGCCACTCGTTCTTCGAACTCGCGGCTAAACTTTTTCTTTCGTGGGTAATATCGTACATTCCACACTAGTCTAATAAATAACTATTTATATTCACGCAGCTAATTTATATGCAATAATAAAGTATGAGCTATCCGCGTACAGACATTTTCACGTGGGATAGAGGTAGACACATATTTTTTCGAACACGTGCGCTTGTTGTTCAAATTTTATCGCGCTCCACATGTTTACATGTGTTAAAATCCAATGTTATTTCGTATTTATGTTGAAATTTGCCTGATAAAAAGTAGTAAAAACGAACACATGCACATCTGCATAGGCTGATATCGAATTGACTTTCGAACAAAAAAATAGACACGTTTCTGCAGGTCTATACAAATATTGCAGCTTGTCGATCAAAATGTGGGAATCGAATCCACCTTATTTAGAACCAATGCAATTCGACTGCATTATGCTATCTTTGTTTTCGATCGAATTTTTAAAGATTATAGCCAATCAACATGTCATTATACCGCATTAGGAGAACTTTTAGTTTCCCCTTAAAATACTTTGCTGTTACATTTTTCGGGAGGAATGACATATAAGCGAGGCATCTGAATGCAAAAATCAGAGATCCAACGATCCCCGAACGGGCAGCGGGCCGCTATGGTCTAGTGACGATCAAGACGCTTTTAAGCGGAGTTAATAAATTTACCACAGTAAATTAATTTATCGAGTCTGATATACATTTAAAACTAGTGATTGTGAACCAGGCAAGTTAGTCGTTTAATTTTGACGTTGTTTTAAAATTACTTTTGTCGCTTTAAATTAAATATTAATGAAGACTGTTATGAATTGCCGATTGTTTCGAATTTAAATATTTTGCGAACATTCTTTTAAATCATTATCGTGTTTAAATATGTTATGAACATTACATTAAATCATTATCATCATTTCAACTGAATATTTGTTGGACTCTAATGTGAATTGTGCATTGTTTAAGTTAAACTTTAACGACGCGATAATAAAATCACTTTTGTTGTTTAAATATTACTGGCGTAATTTAAGAATCAGTTTCGCAGTATAAATGAAACACATTAATATTGACATTATTTTAAATCAGTTTCGGGTTTTAAACCAGATGTTCCGTGTAAGATAAATATTTCGGACCACAATAATAGTGAATTATTCTCGTGACATTAATGAAATGTTTCGTGTCAATTTGGAACGAGTTAAAACTAAATTGTTTAAATATAAACAACTTTATCGAACATTTTCGAGTAAATTACGTTTTGGTTTGTTTCGTGGTACTAGAACCAGATTACGTACGGTTTGCGCGAAGGTCGAAAAGACGGGACCGTCTCGAGTCAGTTTTAAGAATTATGAAGCATTCCACTTTCGTGTTTATTAACGAACACCCATTATCGAAGCATTCCCGATCTATCGAATCTTTTTGTCATCTCGAGTTTTGGAAAGGATTTTTATCCACCGACAATGGCATTCTCACGCTGGACCATATCTACTTGGAAGACCGTCTCTACGAAAGGAGCATACCTGTAAAATATTACGTAAGCATTTTTATTAGTATTATTAAGTATTATTGTACCTTGTGGTCAGTTTGACCACCATGTTTTCAAAGAACCTTCAGTCCTACCGTGTAAGTCGAATTCGCACGAATTCGTATTTATTTGGGACGTGATGTTACCACGCATATGTTGTCAATGTTTTAAAGTTGTTTATTGAAGTAACGTAACATTTTGAATTTGTGGTTTATGTCATATTTGAGGTTTAATAAAACCAACCAGTTAGCCCGTTCCATTTTGGTGAACAGCTGCTTAAATTTCAGCATCAATATTTTTATCGTTAACTTTTATGTTATTCAAGTCAGTGTAAATATTTTGTCTTTCAACATTTGTGGTTGTAAATTTGATTATACAATTGTTGTAAAGTGTCAAATGTCCTTGCATATTTCGTTTTTATTATATCTGCTTTATTATTTATTTATGTGTTTTATTGTCGTCATGTGTATGTTTTGTTTAGCTATTTTTGTCAAGATAAAACCTATCAGCTGTAAAGGTAATGTAATCCAAAGAGACGTCACCAGTGTGAGAGGCAACGCGATTAATCAGAAAGCTGTCGTGTACCAGCTTGGAAGGGTGATTTTTCTTCCCCTTCGAATAAACTTCGGTTTAAGTCCACGTGGCGCCCATGTAAATACCTCGTGTGTAAATTTACCCCCCCCCCCTGTTAGCGACAACATCCAGAATCACGATTGTGGATCGCCCAATCGGTGATGAGAGACCATCAAATCGCGACGTTTCGTCACAAGCCCTTTTGCTCGTTCAATCGACCCACCCCTTCGCGACTAGAGCTAGTCAACCCTTAATTTTGTACGGAAGGTGTCTTGTTTGCGATTTGTAAGGTTACACGTTTCTTTTGTCCTATTATTTTTTCCGTCTGTAGCCGACTGCATTTCTCTCTTTATGTTTTCCATTCATCATAAATGTTATCGCCTCTTCTAGAATTTTCAATTATCGACGTAATATTCATTGTTTTTTACGATGTTAAGTTTTTCTACAGAACAATTTTCACTTGCATTGCCTTTCCTATTATACGATATAACCTTCATTTTTTCTACCATCATATAATGATCAATACCTACTTCCGCTCCTCTATATGTTCTCGCATCTCTTCACAAGTCGTTGCTCTTCTTTTATCTATCTGGTCACTCTGGTTTCCTTTATGACTTCCTGCTTCTTGTTCTTGGCAACTCAGCTTCTTTCTCTAGTTTCATATATAGTCTGTTTTTATTTTTTCTGGTTTATCCTATGTTGGCCATGTACATGTATTATTGATATATTGGTCGGTTAACTATTTTAAAATGGTTCGTCTCTTGTCTAAAAGGTACAGAATTGAAATTATTATGATTATCGGTCAGAGAGACGAAACTCGCACATAATTAGAAGTTTTCAATTTCTTCAATAATAAATATTATAACGAGGAATCAATTACGTTTGCCACCGTTAGCAAAATAGGGTAAAAAAGTTTGAATCGCTCTAGATCTGGTCGTCCACCAGTTTAAGAAGAAGTTCAGCTAAATATTTTAGTAGATTTTCAAGAAAATCTCTATTTATCCACTCGTCAAGTGGCGGCAAACAACGCGAGCGTTCAGAGCCCCGTTATAAAATATTTGAAAGTGAGGAAGTGGCATTCGTATAAAGAGGTTCTAGTTCAAGAACTAAACATAAGTGATCCTGGCCGTAGGATACAGTTTTGTGAAACCATGTTGCAACACCAGGATGCGGATGACGGATTCCGTAATAATATTTTTTTTTCTGATGAAGCTACCTTTTATCTAGATGGCATAGTTAACAAGCAAAACTGTAGATATTTGTCTCTTCTTGTCAACCCACACTGGAGAAAGGAAACTCATAACCAATTTCAACAAAAACTTAACGTTTGGACTGGCATTGTAGGTATCTGTGTATTTGTCCTACTTTTATTTGAAATCACATTAACAAGTGAAATATATCTTGCCTTTTTAAGATACAAATTAGCCCCTGCACTTACTGTGCTATATTCAAGTGATGAACATCCAGATCTTCCCAACAACACGATATGGTTGTCAGCAAGATGGAGCTCCATCCACTTTGTAGTGATCGTTCATGAATATTTGAACCAAGTATTTTCATTGTTTTCTTTATGTTTTATTAAACTTTGAAAACTTTTCTCTTTGAGGTCAGGGAATTTTTAGATTTTCATACTCAGAAAATTGTGCTTTTTCAAAATTTGTAAAGAAAACAAGGCCATTTAAAAAAAATTCAAGATGCCGTCACAGCTCAAAAACCCACGATAGAAATATGTCAATGGCAGAAAAAAGTGACATTAAAAAAACAAGGTATAACGGATTTTTATACCTCATATCCGTTATCAATCAACCTACAGCAATAATTTGTTGAACACTGCTATTTCATTCAAATCTATTGAGCACTCCCATATTTTTCGTGTCTTTCGTAGAGAGCGCATGACGACGGCCATGCTGGTGGATTATCTTCACTTTTTTTCCGGGCAGCTGAGCGAGTAGTTCTAAAAGTGTGCGTAGTTGTAATCAAGTGAATTTAATTGCGGGAGCAAGTATAAATTAGTATACCGAGTTAATTCTGCTTCAACGTCGAGTGCACGAGGGTGAGATTGGCACATATTTTTTGGAATACGGAGGTTGCCGTATTATTTTTTCGTTTAAACATCTGGCCGTCCACCATTATTTGTACATCGATTATCTTTTCGATCCGGTTACAATCTGCGCATGCTAGAGCGCCCTCTTTGGGGATTGAGTTGAACAAGTATTGTCAACAAAAGCTACATCGAGCTACATCTATTCAACATCTAACCGCTTTTGTTAATTCCGTGAAAGAGTCTTGATTGTCGTGTCCGTTGCCTGTGCTATCGTCGAACTGTCATATTTGTTGTGGAACGACCCGCCAATTAACCGGGCGAGCCAACGTACTGCGTGACATTGGAATTGGATTTTGCTGCAACCAAATAATACCAGAGTATATTGGAACAACTCTCTGGGGTGGAAAGTCCAGCCATAGTTCTGTTGCCGAGTCGTGGGGTCGCTGCGAGGACGTCATCACAAATAGCGTGCGGTCCTTTCTTAGTGATTCGAGGCTTAGCGGACCAGTCAACAACAACACTCGTGTGCAATCCATCCAGGCGGATTTGGGGTACCTGTCATCAATATTTTGTGAGCTTTCTGAGTACTCAGGTGAGACATTTTTACTACTATTTCTGTTTGGTTGTGATTGCAACATATCTTTAACGAGTAATTTTTTAACGTCATTAAGAGGTTCTATTATTTTGACACCTCAAGTTTTGTGGTTCACTGGGTCTCCCTCACGGGGAGGATTGCTTCACGCTTTGTATTTTTGGCTGACTTCCATCAGAAGTCAGTATTTACTTATATTTGCCACCGAAGGTTGTTGCCACCGTTGTGTATTTTTGTGTACATTTTTGATTGATTTTTGTGATCATTAAATTGTTCTATTTAAACCGTATTTTATTTCCCTGGAAGAGGGGATACCTTTAAGCCTTTTCAGTGAGATTAGAGATCTGGACCCACGTCCCTCGCAGACCGACGTTACCATCAGAGGAGCTAGTCAATTCCATCCAGGGCTCCCCACGTTAAAAAGTGAGGTGGTTTTCCACTTCGCGTGGGAGGAGATTTCTCAAGCCTGCATCAGCGGGAGAGGGGCTTTTCCTTCTCACTGGCGCCCAACGTTTTTAGGGGACTCCTGTATTGCTTTGTCTCACTTGGGGTTGTCTCAGTGGCACCCTTAGTTGATTGTTGGCGAGGGTTCGTGATCTCAAACTTCGAGCTGAAAAGGTTTTTCACTCATACGGTGACACAGGTGGCGACTTCTGTAGGTGTGTGTAATAACTTTGCTTTCAGCGACCCGTTCGACGGTACAAACTTGGCTGGACTGATTAGTAAGTTTTGTTTTTTGAAACTGGTCACGTCGGGCGAGGGCTACGCTACGTACGGTTGTTGTGCGTATATTGTCATTTTTGTGCGACAAATTTTGCGGGTTTATGCGAAGCAGGGCAGTACTATACGGCACGACATATTTTATTTTATTTATTATTACACCTTTTTATTGCACTTGGCAAATCGGGGTTCGTGTATTGTTATATCACGAGTCGTCTTATCGGTGAAGAACCATTTGTAAGCTGCGTGTTGGCTAGCTTTGTTTGTGGGTTCTGTCACTGGCCATAGCGACTACCCGGGCTGTTGCCAAGGTGTGCATTTGGTGGGATTTTAATTATTTTTCTTAATTAAGTATTCCTGTTGTTGTTGGGTGTAATAATTTTAATATTTGTTGAGATCATACTGGTGAGAAACCATTTTTCTTATATTTATCGATCAGTCTTATTTTGCATGAGATACCGTGTTGTGACATTTCCTTATTCACTGTGGGTTCGAATATATATTTTAACAATTTACCAGGGTTTAACGAAGCGATTTGTTGCGATTTATTGAGAATTCGCATCGGCGAGAAACCTTTTACCGTGTGAATTTACAATTTCATTCATCATGCCTAAGAGAGAGTACGCTATGAATTTGCGAGCAGAGGAGCTCGATATAGAATTCTTTATGCGGGGTTTATCCATTGATGCAAAAACGGTACCGGAAAAGCGCCGAGAGCTAGCGATTATCAATCGGTCCGAACTGTGTACATCAAGACCTACCATTTTAAAGAACAAACCCTTAGATTTAGCGGCAGAAATAAATTTATGTAAGGGAAACATTGACGAATTGATGGGTGTGGTAACACGTCTAGAGACCTTGCCTAACCTTGATCTGTTGCAAAAGACATTCGATAGAATGGCGCATTATTCCACTCGTTTAGAAGCCCTAGAGGAATCGGCTAATGAAGCACGACAACCGCTTTTACATAATTTAAAATTAATGCGCGAGAAACTTGAGTCTATTTTGCAAAAACAGTCGGTGGGGGGCGAAGTTGAACATCCGGAAGTCGAGGAACCCTTACATAATCAGCTGTTAGGCACTCCTAGAGGACAGTCCTCTGTAATTTCACCTAGAGCTGATGTAGAAATTGATAATGACCGGCATAGCGCCGAATTAACAGCTATTTTAAATCGGTTGGTTGACCGCGATGTGGGTACCGCAAAGCAAGTACCGGTATACAAGTGGAACCTTAAGTTTCATGGTACTGGGGGGTTTGCGGAAGTATTCGAATTTCTGGACCGCGCTAGCGAGTTGTCGAGGTCGCGGAACGTTTCGGAACAACAACTTTTCAGCCATGCGGTTGAGTTTTTCTCCGGCGAAGCACTACGTTGGTTTCGAACAATAAATTCAAGGGTTAATAATTGGGCAGAATTGCTCAATGAGCTTAAACTTCGTTTCTTATCGCGAGATTTTATGTCTGATTACGAAGATCAGATAAGAAATAGGAAACAACAAACCAACGAGTCAGTGTTTTCTTACTTGGAAGTCATGTCCGAAATGTTTTCGCGATTGTCGCCCGTACCTGCGTTAGCTAAGCGTATTTTAACAATACGAAAAAATATGCTTCCGAATATTTCACTCGCAATGGGTACCAACCCCATTTTAACGATGGAGCAATTGTCCGAGGCTGCCGTTTCAGCCGAGGAATTAATAAAATGGACCTCTACTTTCGAGGCCACGACTTCAACGCTAGAATCTCCTGCGGCGGCGACGGTTACGCCCGGACCCTCTAAAAAGAAATACCCCGGTGCTTGCTGGAATTGCTCGGGTCCCCATCGATTCACATATTGCGATAAGCCCTTGGGAACATTTTGTTTGAGATGCGGACGTAAGGGGGTCACAACGGGTGGTTGCCCGAGGCGGCATTTAAAAAACGCTTAGGGGCGAGGCGATGTCACGGCGCATCCCTCAGGCGTGCCCGAAAAGCCGAAGCTTTAACATGGGGGAAATGGTTGGGGCGAGTTCGCGATTTTTGCAGATCGGATCCGCGCGCTTCCGCCATATTTTCTCATCCTACATCAGATGCGCGACCTTTTGTCAATTTGACAGTGCGTGGGATCAGCTTGACTGCTCTTCTTGATTCAGGAGCTTCACTATCCGTTTTGGGTACGGAAGCTCACTATATAATCGACCAACTCGACTTAAGTTTTAGGCGTGGTGCGGCGCTTTCACTGCGTTCGGCGGACGGTACTCCTCAGGATGTGTTGGGCCAAGTTGATATACCCATCACGATATGTGGGGTTACAAAAAGCCTGAGCGTGGTGGTATGCCGTAGCATTAAAGTTGGCCTGACTCTTGGAGTCGATTTTTGTAAACTTTTTGGCGTACGCGTTGATTTTAGACGCGACGAATTTTTAGTTGGAGAGGTTAATTCATTGGAGGCAATTAAGTCTCATCATGACCTCGACGTTGAGCAGCAAGTTGTTCTCACTGCACTCAAAGACAAATTTAAGGGGATAGCTCATGACAGGTTGACACGTACCAACAAGGTCGTGCACATAATCGACACGGGGGATGCGCGTCCCATGAAGCAACGTTTTTATTCCCTTTCACCTGCTATGCAGGAAATTGCGCACAAGGAGCTCGATAACATGCTCGCGATGAACGTCGTGCGACCTAGTTCATCTGGTTGGAACTCACCTATGCTTTTGGTTCGGAAATCCGATAACACTCATCGTTTATGTTTTGACGGGCGAAAATTGAATTCGGTGACCCGTAAAGACGCTTATCCCTTGCCGAGATTACAGGACATTTTAATGCGACTTCAGGATGCGCGATTTTTAACATCCATTGACTTAAAAAAGGCATTTTGGCAGGTTCCTCTCTCTCCGGACTCTTGCGAAAAGACAGCGTTTACCGGTCCGGGTCGGGGTTTGTTCGAATACACGGTCATGCCATTTGGTATTTCGAATGCTCCGTCCACGCAGCAGCGGCTCATGGACAACATTTTTGGACCTCTCATTGGAGAGAAAATTTTTATCTACTTGGACGATATTATCGTCGTGTCAAACTCGTTTGACGAGCACATGAGTCTGCTGGAAGAAGTCCGTGAACGACTCCGGGACGCCAACCTAACTGTCAACTTGGACAAATGCGAATTTTGTCGGTCCAGTTTAACTTTCCTAGGTCATGTTATTGACAAGTCTGGACTCCACACTGATCCGGCCAAAGTGGAGGCTATCACCAGACTGACGAAACCATCTAACGTCACTGGCGTCAAACGATTCCTTGGGATGGTGGGGTGGTACCGTCGTTTCATCCCTAATTTTTCAACTTTATCTGCTCCCATTACTGAGCTTACCAAGGGTCGCATTAAGCGCCAGACCGTCAAATGGACTCCGGAAGCCGAAAAATGTTTTGATGACCTTAAGTCATTGTTGGTTTCGGCTCCCATTTTGGCTAGTCCTGACTTTCAGGAAAAGTTTTACATACAGTGTGACGCATCAGACCTGGGGTTGGGTTGCGTTTTGACGCAGGGTGAAGGGGAGAGAGAGCGTGTCATAGCCTATGCATCACGTACCCTGAATAAAGCCGAGAAAAATTATTCGGTTACCGAACGGGAGTGCCTCGCGGTTATCTTTGGGATAGAGAAGTTTAGACCATGGGTGGAGGGTACAGTTTTTACGGTTATCACCGATCATTACTCCTTACTCTGGCTCATGAACATGAAGGATCCCAAGAACAAGCTTGCGCGTTGGTCAATCCGTTTGGCACAGCATTCCTTCGATCTCCGGCATCGTAAGGGGAAATTAAACGTGGTCCCCGACGCCTTATCTCGCGAACCATTGAGCGTCTCATCTTTGGTATTGTCCGAGGGCGACTTGGACAGGTGGTACCGGCGCATGTTGGCGAAAGTAAATGAAACGCCAGATAATTACCCTGATTGGCGTATCGAATCAGGTAGGCTCTTCAAGCTGGTTGCCAATAAACACGATATTGCTTCAAACCTAGTTGAATGGAAGCAACTCATACCCAAGTCGCGTCGGAAGGACATTTTAAAACAATGTCACGATGACCCGACTTCAGCTCATTTGGGTATTTATAAAACTTTTTGTAAGGTTGGCGAACAATACTATTGGCCTAAGATGCGCGCTGATATTGCTCGCTATGTGCGTCGGTGCGCTGTGTGTTTGTCGTCCAAAGCTTGCCAGGGAGCTCGTTTTGGGTTAATGGGACGCGAAAAGAAAGTTAGGTTTCCGTTCCAATGCATATCCGTGGATCTTATGGGTCCCTTTCCTCGTTCGGCGAAGGGCAACACCATGCTTCTTGTAGTCTGCGACTGGTTTACGAAATTCGTGCTAGTTAAACCATTGAGACGGGCGACATCCAAGTCGGTATGTGAATTCTTGGAGAACGACGTGTTTCTTTTATTTGGCGTTCCCCAGATTTGCATGATGGATAATGGTGCTCAATTTATAAGCGCGGAGTTTCGGGAACTCATGACTAAATACAAGGTTTCTCATGTCTGGAGAAACGCTAACTACCATCCGCAGGTCAACTTCGTCGAGCGTTACAACAGAGTTATCGGGACGGCCATGAGGTCTTATGTAAAAAGCGATCATCGTACCTGGGATGTCGAAATATACAAAATAGCTCACGCTATTAGAGCCGCGACGCACGAAGTTACTGGGTTCACTCCTTCGTTTCTGAATCTGGGGCGGACCGTTCCAATTAGTGGAGATTATTACGGACGCATAAGGGATTTAGGGGAGGGTGACTTGGCTTTCGATGGTCGCGAGGGCGTTGCATTGGATATGCGTAAACTGAACGAGGTTTACGAGAACGTGACCAAGCATTTAAACGATGCGTACAAAAAGAACGCCGAACACTACAACTTTCGAAAACGGCCTGTTAGTTTCAAGGTCGGCGACGTAGTCTGGCGTCGTAATTTTGTTTTATCCAACGCTGGCGAAAAACGGTGCAGTAAGTTGGCACCTAAATATATTAAATGCAAGGTACGCGAGGTCACGGGTCCTCTAACTTATCGTTTGGTGAATGAGCGCGGTAAAGACGTGGGTATATTTCATGCGAAAGATCTCAAGCAGCATCCTGAGGGCGATGACGTTGGGAGCGTACAAGAGTTGAATAGGGGGTAGATTCACATTGCTTAGGGGGGAGGTTGGTGTAATGTATGTCACTAATTGGTCTATAAACATCTCAGATCATAACTACAGCGTGTTTCCTGTCGTCGATTCAATTTTTTTTCCAACTTGCGTTTTGAATCGTCTTCGTGCGGCCTCGGGGCGACATTTTAACTTGTGATCGCTTTACCACTTGATCATGGCTTTTTTTGTTTTTTTTCTCCTTGGTTTTTACAACATAGCTAGTAATCACAACATCCAGATGCTAGCTATACCATCTTTTCTGAGGATCATCTTTGTTTTCTCATGGCAGTGTTTTTGTTGGTTTTCATTAACCGAGTATTAGATTTATTAGCTTCTTTCTGTATGTTAAGGTCGTTGAGTGCCTTGCATCAGAATACATAGTAAGTCTGTGGGGAGCGAGAGCGTTCCTTCGACTTCATAGGAGGGGTCCCATGTGTTCCCTTCTCTTAGTTGACAGTCAAGTGTTGTTTGAATCTTGCTGTTCAGCCTTATTTGTTTTGGTGCGGGTCCGATGCGAGCCGTGCGCTTATCATTCAATGATAATTCCGAATGGATGCGTATGCCATCGGAAAATTACATACAATTTTTGTGGTTTTCAATAGCGATTTACGCTTAACCCTTAGTTCACGCTTATGCGGCTTTCAAGGTGATGTGTCATCACTTTTGAGCTAATATTTATGATATTTTTTTGGAATTTTTTTATTCCACTGTCCCTGCCATGATGAAATCAAAGACTACCTATTACTACAGATTTTAATTTTATTACGATTGGAATTTTTACATTGAGCGAAGCGACATTCTTCTTTACCATTCAGCGGGCGCGTTTTGCGCTCACGGAAGACACTTAGAGATCGGTTGATTTTTTTGAGCCACAGGCGATTTTTTTGAGCCTTTAGCCCTATCATACCGGCAAAGACGCTTAGGGGGGGGGTGTATAACGGATTTTTATACCTCATATCCGTTATCAATCAACCTACAGCAATAATTTGTTGAACACTGCTATTTCATTCAAATCTATTGAGCACTCCCATATTTTTCGTGTCTTTCGTAGAGAGCGCATGACGACGGCCATGCTGGTGGATTATCTTCACTTTTTTTCCGGGCAGCTGAGCGAGTAGTTCTAAAAGTGTGCGTAGTTGTAATCAAGTGAATTTAATTGCGGGAGCAAGTATAAATTAGTATACCGAGTTAATTCTGCTTCAACGTCGAGTGCACGAGGGTGAGATTGGCACATATTTTTTGGAATACGGAGGTTGCCGTATTATTTTTTCGTTTAAACATCTGGCCGTCCACCATTATTTGTACATCGATTATCTTTTCGATCCGGTTACAATCTGCGCATGCTAGAGCGCCCTCTTTGGGGATTGAGTTGAACAAGTATTGTCAACAAAAGCTACATCGAGCTACATCTATTCAACATCTAACCGCTTTTGTTAATTCCGTGAAAGAGTCTTGATTGTCGTGTCCGTTGCCTGTGCTATCGTCGAACTGTCATATTTGTTGTGGAACGACCCGCCAATTAACCGGGCGAGCCAACGTACTGCGTGACATTGGAATTGGATTTTGCTGCAACCAAATAATACCAGAGTATATTGGAACAACTCTCTGGGGTGGAAAGTCCAGCCATAGTTCTGTTGCCGAGTCGTGGGGTCGCTGCGAGGACGTCATCACAAATAGCGTGCGGTCCTTTCTTAGTGATTCGAGGCTTAGCGGACCAGTCAACAACAACACTCGTGTGCAATCCATCCAGGCGGATTTGGGGTACCTGTCATCAATATTTTGTGAGCTTTCTGAGTACTCAGGTGAGACATTTTTACTACTATTTCTGTTTGGTTGTGATTGCAACATATCTTTAACGAGTAATTTTTTAACGTCATTAAGAGGTTCTATTATTTTGACACCTCAAGTTTTGTGGTTCACTGGGTCTCCCTCACGGGGAGGATTGCTTCACGCTTTGTATTTTTGGCTGACTTCCATCAGAAGTCAGTATTTACTTATATTTGCCACCGAAGGTTGTTGCCACCGTTGTGTATTTTTGTGTACATTTTTGATTGATTTTTGTGATCATTAAATTGTTCTATTTAAACCGTATTTTATTTCCCTGGAAGAGGGGATACCTTTAAGCCTTTTCAGTGAGATTAGAGATCTGGACCCACGTCCCTCGCAGACCGACGTTACCATCAGAGGAGCTAGTCAATTCCATCCAGGGCTCCCCACGTTAAAAAGTGAGGTGGTTTTCCACTTCGCGTGGGAGGAGATTTCTCAAGCCTGCATCAGCGGGAGAGGGGCTTTTCCTTCTCAAAGGTTGATGTATCCGAGGAAATTTTGAGAAAATTCCTCTAAAATTTTGTATCGAATTTGTTCCAAACTGGACCAGTTCACTGTATTTATTTTTAATGTGCGATTGCCAAGAAAATTACTAAACATGATTATTTCTCTCATGTTAAATGGCATCGATTGATTTATCTTTTCCTTGATACTATAAAGCAAACAAAAATAATTGTCCTTATTTCCTTATGCGTAAGCTACCGTGAATGAAAAATTGAACGATTTTGAAATTTAATAAGTCACAGTTATTTTTATTTTCTTTCAATAATTTTATTTAATATGTTGTCCTTGATTCCTGTACACTTGAAGACAACGTTTTGGCCACGATTTTAGCGATCGTTGTATCATTTCCAGATGAATGTTTTCTATCTCACGTTTTATTAGTTTTTTTAGCTGTTTAAGGGTTGTAACTTTTGACTTATTTAACTGAGATTTTAAATAGCCCCACAAAAAATAATCACAGGGTGAAAGGTCCGGTGATGATGGCGTCCATATATCCGGATGAATAAAAGATACGCCGTTCTGTTCAAGAAAATTAAATTTAAAGTCTTCTTAGAAGCGTGAGCTGGTGCCGAGTCTTGGTGAAATATCCAATCACCAGCAGGATATAATCTTTTTGCGTCAGTCAAAAGTGGCTTCAAACAATTCTTAATGTAATATTCCGAGTTAATTTTAGCACCAGGCTCAACAAATATTGGCGTTGTGGTTCCATAATTCGATATTCCCATGAACACCATAACTCCCTTCCGATGGGACTGTTTTGTGAATACGTCCAATTCTTTTGCCGATTGCTCACGTCTCAAGTACTGAACTTTTCGTTGGCCATCAGCATTTGTTAGATGGAACCATGCTTCATCGACAGTGATGTATTTTTGCCATTTATCGCAATTTAGTAAGTGATACAATCCTAGTGAGCGCTGGTGCCGTTTAATAATTGTTTCTTCAGAAATATGATGTCTCCTTGGTTTCTTCATTAATTTCAGGTTTAATTTTTTATTTAGATTACGTATACCGAATGATATATTCAGATGTTTTGAAATGATTAGCCATATGTTGTAGTGTCGGAGGATTCGTTTTTAATGCCATTTTCTTTAAATTCGATAATTGTCGATTTGTCAGAGTTGGCTTCTTTCCGCTGCCTTTCTTCCGAATTTTTGGATTTAAGTTCTGGGATTCCATTTTTTTTGTAGTTAGAGAGTGTACCTTTCGAAACACAAAAATTTTGGTCTTTACACCCTTTTTGTAACATAGCAAAACTACATTGTTGTTTTAAAAGCTTAAAAATTATGATTTGTTGCTCTTTAGTTAATACCATGTTTGTAACTGACATTAGAGAAAAACAAAATTGACATCGATAAGTTCATATCGCGTGCTCTATGGAATACTTTGAATTTTGTTTAAAAAAATAACTCTTATTGGTGAAAATTGAATTTAAATTCGTTCAGTTTTTCAATCACGGTACCGGTAGATATTTTATTAATTAATAAAATAATATTATCTGACTTATTTTATATTTTAAATATAGATAAGGTACTAACTGGTAAATACCCGCAATTATTTTAACTCATCATTGTACAATATGAACTGATAAACCGATTAGTCAAATAAAATGTTGTTAAATTTAATTATTTATTTTCCTTTTCATTGACAACACGTATTTATTCATGAATATTATCGACATAGTACATAATATATTCTTGGTTACTAGATTAGTATTTTGAGATTGCGATCTTCGATGCAACTAAATTACGTATATTGGGAAAACTTGGCTCTCATCCTACCAACATCATCATTTACAGTGCATGGGTTATTTTCGTAACAATTATAATTTTGAAAAAATTGCTTAACAGAAAAAAATTATATTTAATACAAACCTTGCAATCTAAATTGAACGTGAATTGTTATGAAATTTGCTTTGCAGTCAACTTTGCGAACGAATGAATCCCAATTATTATTTTTTGTAAGGTAGAACAAATTGAAATACATTAGATATCATTTCCCTAGAGATGAAACTGATGAACAATTATGAACGGCTGGAGGGTAGAAGTGGAGAGAAGTGTAAATACGTAATATACGTTGTTTGTTTATTTTCAGGTTTAAGTTGTATAAGCTATAGTTGGTGGTTTCGCATAAAGCACTGCAAACTTATATATAATAAAAGCACTCACGCACTATCCGCCACAAAACATAGCCACAGAGGAGATGTATGCTTCACACACATACACACATACCATTCGCATAGCTTAACATTACATAAATTCCGAAAATTGCTGAGCGCATCCGCTTTACGCTAGATTTTTACATTATTGCGAATTTTCAACTGCTGCAAAATGAAAAAGTCTCTGTACAGACATCACATAAATCCAGAATAATTTAAGTCGCTGAACGTAACAACAAATACATAAAGAGATTAAAAACAGGGCTCCGTTCTAGCCAACAAACAGAAGCAGTTAGTTTTAGTGACTTCGAAACGCTTATTATAAAGTTTAGGAAGCTTAGAGTCCATTTTACTGCCACAATAAATGCTCAAGTTACCACTGCGGAGCCGTGATTGTCAAATTAATAGCGGGCCACAAACAAATTAAAGCTGTCAGTATTTATATTGCCAAGCTTTCGATTATTTCATAGCTTGAAAAACGGTGCTGTTTATGACAGCTCAGCCTAAAGTCAGACGTCTCTCTCTCGGCTCACGTCTACCCTAATTATTATTAACAACAAAATTCAACCAACCATCTCAAATATTTTTTAACCAACATAAGTAAAGAATTTTTTTTTATAACCCTGTCAATAAAGATATAACTTTTTTTAAAAGGAAACTATGAAACGAACAAAATAAACACTTAATTAAAAGTTATACTGTGAAGAAAGTCAACATTAATTTTAAACTCTGCACATGTAATTACTAAACTTAATGAAATTCTTGTAATTGTTTCCTATTTTTTTGTAAGTAATAAACAAGTAGGTATTAAATTACTGTGCGTAAAATTAACTCTTACTTATAAATAGCCAAAAGGCTTTCGACAACAAACAATACAATTTTCTGCCATAGTAAAAATTACAATAAAGTGACATTTAATTGCGACATCTTTCATCTTTTGGTAAATAAAATTCTTTTATTTATTAACTTTTGTTTTTAGAAATTAATCTTTGGAAGTAATTAAGAATGCATACTTAAGTGTTTTAATTAATTTCAAGCCTTTGTTCGCACAATGATTTTCTGGAAATTGTAAGCGCTGTATTTGCGAGATAAAAATTTTTGAAATAATGAAAAATTAACAAAAAGAATTAATTATAAGTATACTCTTGTATGGCCTTTGTACATAAGTACAGATTTAATTAGTTGTTACATTTAAATATTACTTTAATAGAATGTTTTATATAGAAAACATTTAGTATTCGATAACATTAATTTGATATTAATAGAATAATATTCAATGCATTCGACGTATCGCGATACCACATAATTAATTAGTAAATTTTGTGAATCAAATCAATCCAAAAATTGTATGTTCGAATTTAGTAATTATCGGGAAGTAGGTGCAATGTAGGCAATAATTAATATTTATGAATAACAGGAAGAATATAATTTAAATAAAATATGTAAAAATAATACATTAAAAATAAAACCACCACACCACATCAAGCAGAAAATCATCTTCAATGTGACACATAAGGATGTCAGATATTTGAATTTTACCCGAAAGCCTTTCCGATTCTAAAGCTTTACATGGACAGGAAACTTCTAATACCCATGCCTATAGAACTCACTGAACAATTTTAAGTACATCATTCTTCTTAAATATGGCGTACATTCAATTGATATTGGTTACGCTCATACATATAGGATCTATTTCACGCAAATTTTCCTCCACTTCGGTAACAGAAGAATCCATAAACCAAATCCCGTAGAATTTCTTTCGAGACGGTGTGCGAGGGTCGTAGGAAAGCTTAACTAAGAGATGCTCAATTCTCACTTAAAAAAATACTGTATCAACAATAACAAATTAATTTAACATAAATAACCAATGAAATTAATCGTACAGGTGCACACCAAGCATTTCCTATACCATGGTGCTAGTGTAAGACGATGTAAACTTTTAACGGAAACTTGAAAAGACCAAATTCCGATGCACCTACTATGTAACGTGCGCTCCAAATCACAGTACGTGTAATGTAATTAATTTTGAGGCCTTACTAATCAGATTACACTTGATCTCCATTGCCTTCTAAAGGCAGATGTTAGATTAAAGCTCTCACTTTTTCCAGAGTCACACCGGCTGCTCAACATTAGCAGTTAACGCATTTAACCATCTAGAATATGTTTAGACCTGAATTGTCTGTTTCAACAACCTATATCAAAGTTTAGTACTCCGCAACATCTGAAAATTAAGACGGAAAAACCATACAACCCAGTTTGAAAATGCAAACTTGAGTTTCGCACTTATTAGTCCTCATCAGTGCAATATACAAAAAGGATTGTATGAGTGCGTATTACTTGCTTTTAACTTTCCACCTACATAGAACAAAACTTGTCAAATTGCAGGTTTCAGTAACGCCATCGCACGGTTCTCTCTATAAAGAAAATAATAATTAAGAATAAGGTTATCGGCAACAAGCCACGTTTGTATCAAATACAGATGGAAAAACCATACAACCCAGTTTGAAAATGCAAACTCGAGTTTCGGACTTATTAGTCCTCATCAGTGCAATATACAAAAAGGATTTGACAAGTTTTGTTCTATGTAGGTGGAAAGTTAAAAGCCAGTAATACGCACTCATACAATCCTTTTTGTATATTGCACTGATGAGGACTAATAAGTCCGAAACTCAAGTTTGCATTTTCAAACTGGGTTGTATGGTTTTTTCGTCTGTATTTGATACAAACGTGGCTTGTTGCCGATAACCTTATTCTCATCTGAAAATTAACTTAAATTGTTTTAATCAACAATCAATAAGGAGGTCTGTTTAGTTGTGTCCGACGTATGTATACCATCGGACCACAAGGGGTGAGCAAACATTTTTATTGGTGTTTTCTCGAATAAATTTTGGATACCTTACCAGCTGGCAGGATGCATCTAAGTACGAGAGCAGAATTAAGTTTAATGAAAACTTTTTTAAAACTCGCTAAATTTATATTACTTTTATTTTCTTTTTTTTAATTGGAAACCGCTTCAGATCTGACGGGGTAATTAACTTAATATATTAACTGCGACTAAGCTGCGATATTGTATAAAGGTGGATGAAGGTGGGCAAATGACTCAGAGCTTAGCATCTTACCTTCTCATGCAAAGATTCACGGGCTTAAATTCTGTGAGGTGCTACTTATAGAAGGATTTTTCGTTCACCTAATGTTTCTCTGCTGGCCTTAGATAACATTATATATATCCTAAAACTTCCCTTATCGGAGTGGACGGTATAAAAATCGTCTATTCTCGAGGTTCGGAATCCACGTTAAGCTGTACGTCCTCTGTGCTTGTCACACAGTTTCAACATGCAACGAGCACGGACAGAACAACTGGAAGACGGCGTAGAACCCACGGCTTTCACACTTCTAGACTATCTCATCTTTTTTTACGACTTCAAGTGTATGGCGAGATCTCCTTGCGTTTTAGACTGAAATCGGGTATGTCCTACAAAATTGCTCGACACTGAGCTGAGACATCGCGTCGCTAAAAGAGGCTAGAAGGTACAGGTGATGGGTATCACGTATTTTTTACACCCACGACGCTTGGGATGCTGCAGGACATGTAACGAAGGCATCCATCAATATTTTAATCATACAGGATAAGAGACGATACAGCTCTCTTTTGAGGATGGAATAATTTCGCAGAGGACGATATGTACTGGCTTGTAGTATTCTGCAATGCGACTCCCAACTCACAAAATTACTAAATTTAGTACTAAAAAATGTAGTGGCGTATGCCGTTGCTATAGAGGTATCACCAACCATAAGACAGGAAATCTCTAAGATGTCCCTGACTACATTAAATGAAAACTAAAGAAGATCGTATTTTCAAGATTAAAAAAATCCGTGGTTGCAAAACGATTTATAGTATTTGATATTAGTAGGTCATCCGAAGATTCTTTCGTCTCCGGAAGATTGAGAGCGCTAAGCAGATAACAAGAATCGTCAGTATAAAGCGTATCTGTATGATCAATTATGATAATTTGCAATATCAGCAATAAATGGTACGAAAGAACAGGGACTAGGTGCTAGTTGCATGAGAACCCCGAGGAACTTTGATATTAACTGATAACGATTATTGATTTAATCCTGTTGCTGGAGCAGCAATTATCTGACCAACAAATCTGATCATACTAAATTATACCATCAAAATAAGAACAAAGCGATTTATTTACTAACCACATAGTGCATATAACTGCAGCTTAGTTATTCAGTAAGTGTAATTTAAAAAATAATTACCTAGAGATCACTTTGACAAATACTAACTAAATTTAATTTGAAATTCATAGGACGGTATCATTCCAATACATTCATTCATTCATTCATTGTAGCGCTACAGCACATGGTGGGTTCCGACTGACCTAAGAATTTGTCTCCAAATTTCCCGATTTCTCTTCTCTTCTGGATTAAACAACAAATTTAATATGCGCTGGTTAGTCACGATGCTATTTCAATCTGGGGCGGTTCGTCTGTCGGTCTTCTTCCCATCGGGACCTCTTCCTATACTACCCTGATCAGGCTCGATTCCGGCTGCTTCTGTACATGTCCCGGCCCATCTCAGACGCTGCACCTTAATTTCTTTAATTATGTCTGGATTCATGTAGATATGATTAAAATCCCTGTGTTGTGTGGGCAACTACATAATTTTAGGTTTTAGTTTAAGAAGGATTAAGTAATAAATTTAAATTACCATTGTCAATTGTCAGGTACTTTGCCGGTTGAAATTAAAAATATCTTTCAATTGCAAGATGCCAGATGTTCTCTTCGTCGGCTTATATTATTGTACCTAGAGGAGACATTTGGTTTCAAAAGTCGACAATGGTAATCTTAGGCAAAGGGCCTCCCACAGTTTGGGAAAACTTCCAAAACTTGGAAATATTTGTAAATAATGTTACTGTAAATTTTACTAGTTTTAAATTATATAAAAGGATCCAAAATATGCGGTATCCTTCAGTTTATATCAAGCATCCGTAAAGGTATCACCGGGATCTAACAGATTGGACTCTTTGCAACTGGGTTGTGTAATTGCAAATAATTTAATAGGGTTTTTTAATAAAGAGTTTGTTTAATCAAGGTATTTACAGCCGTATTCATAAAAATATCTTAAAGTGTCTCTCAGAGATGTTTTACTTAAAACACATTTTAAGGCTAAACAGTATTTTAAATGTAGTTCTATTCATAAATGCATTTTAACAGCTTATTAGCTACAACACCGTTAATAGATACAAATAGGTAATATGAACCAAATATGAAAGGCGTGGCACCGCAAGTGAACTATTTCGTGTACATTAACCTAAATTTATTTAGCAGAGTAAATAAGAAAAAAGGTAACCAAATAATTTTTGTATCTTTTTAAATTAAACATTTGTTATGTACTCTTTTATAGCTTTAATGGAATGTGTAAGGGTAGCCATCGTACATTAGCACTTGGAACTGAATTGGCTACCGATCTTTTAAAAGATGTTTATACACGATGCACCTCGCAACAACTTCTAAGCGACAAATTGGATATTCCCATATATATAGAAGAGGATAGCAATACGACGAGACACGTATGTATTTATATTTCATAAAATAATAATACAGGATTAACTAGGAATACGTTTTTTTAGATCACCGTACCAGTGCAACAATCTCTAAAAGTGTGGTTATAAAAGAAAAACATGGAATAAGAAAGCATTTAATTTTATTTATGCAAACTACATACTATAGTAGGATCGTTAGATAAATAAAAATTTTAAATCATAATGTCTTTTAATTTCATAATAATTTATAGTAATAATAGCATGAAATTTTTTGAGTTCTTTCGTGGCTTGCTAAAGAGATGGCCATAGAGCGATGGCCAAGTGATTTGAAGTAATGTTAATAGCATTACATGCACATATTCGACACATATTATTTTCGAAAGTTATTTTCTATAAAATGCTTTAAAATATGTTCGGACCGACCGTCTTTCGGGTTTTTAAATTCAACATCGCAAAGCGTGAAAGGGTCGAATCTCGGCTTGTACAATTATCTACGACACAGAGGTGCATCACCAATCATGTTAATAACATTAATAGCCGCTATTGCATTCATATTGGTTTCAATAATTTATATATTATGAACAAATATTTTTAGGTTAACTTTAAAAGAGGCTTATAGGAGGTATGTATGAACCATAAAAACAAGTCACTTAAAACAGTCTTATAACAGTGTTTTAGCGCTATTGAACGTTTATGAATAACGTTTTTTGACACTTTGCTTATTAAGGGTTTATTAACCTGTTTTAAATTTTTATGAATACGGCGTTATTCTTTATTGATAACAAAAATATTTACAACTGGTTCTTGATCAAATATACAGTAATGAAGATTTCGGCAGCCGTCCACTTATTAAAGTGAAAAATTAAATGGCCCGAACACCCTATTTCTTCTCAGAAGATATTTGTAACGGGCTTAATGCTCGCGATACACGCACACCCCCAGTACAAAACCAAGTACCGGCTTCGCTGCAGCGGGAGGGGTGGTTCTCAAAATTTAGAGTGCATGTGGATGGATTTCCATCTCACGCAGGCACTCATCGGCTACGACTGCTTCAACGTCTAACTGTGCAAAATAGCCAGAACAAACACGCCCAAGGGGTACAAGGAAGCTGTAAATAGGAGGCGTAAACTTCGCCGACTAAAAGCAAACGATGAAGGACCTCCACACGAACTGGAGGTTCAGAGCAATCCACACCGTCGAACGGAAGTAATGCCTAGAGGCGAAACCCCGTTCAGCGCAGGGGGGAAGGTTGTACTGGGTGGAGTCCCACACTACCGGTTTAGATCAGGCCGGTGTATCGTACGAGATTTCCTCATTCCTGCTCAATCTGAAACAAAATAAGAAAACCATCATTATGTGAAGAACGTAGGTCTATCTTGTATCTATCCTCTATCTTGTCTTGCTCTTGGTGCGGTGTAATAAAGAGAAAATTATTGTCGATATAAAATTTTCTCTAGATCAAACAAAAAAAAGAATGAGTAAAAATTTAAAACAATTTATCATTGAAATATGCGATTTTTGAAATCACTGTAGTCAATCTTATATATAATAATGCTTGTATGTGTGTGGGTACATATGTGTGTATGTATGTTCCGCATAGACGCCTAAATCCCGTAACTGTGGGCGTTGAAACTTTCACGAGATCTGGCGACAATCAAGAGTAAACTTTTCGTCGTCTTTGATTTTAGTAATTCGTCACCATAAGACGGTCATCAACAGTTAAAGCCCTGTCACACTACACTAAAGTTAAAACAGCATTATTTGGTGTCAAGTTACTTTTGGCCCATCCTCTATATAAATTGTTGATAAAATTATTCAATTTATGAAAACAACCAAAATTATGCAAGATTTTATATCTAGGTTCTTAATAATGTTTGTATATTATTATTATATTACAAAAATTTCATTTTATTAAAAATACAGCAAAAAATTGTTACTAAGCTTTCTAAAAAAAGAGGTAGTGACGGAATGGTTTAATCCTATGCCATTAAGAAAGAAAAAATGTAGTAATAAAATTAGATTTTAATGGGAGGGTCCAGTACTAACACTAACTTGCACTCAACGAGCAGCACTGTTCGTTCTCATAATTTACATATGAGCGGTCATACATATGACGAAAATTAAGTGAGCGGATCAAGGGGTCGGGAACGCTCTCCGGAAAAGTGGGAAAATTTTTATCTAATATTCGCTAATCCACACGCAATTTATAACTTGCAAGCGTTTTGTAATGCTAAGATATGTAAATCAAATATTATACCGTATTCCGTTAATTTATATTTATAAGCCAACATTATTACAGTAGTTTGTCTAAGTTTTCATAAACAACTTAATTATAAACTTGGTAAAAGTTGTGGTACTAAAAGATGAGCTGATGTCACAAACTTCTATAGGATTTCTTTGAGTCGGACTCCCTAAGGTAGATGACGGGATTTAAAAGACGAAGCAAAAATTACGACAGTTTGCTTGATTTGCTGATTCAAAATTGTATATCAGTTTACTTGAGTTTTTCTTTAGCGTATTAGTTTATAATCAAATCATGAATTGGAAAATTAATGTCGTAAAAAAACTTAACCCGTTTGTTTTTTTAGTTCCATTTTAACGTTTAGTCTAGCCTGTTTGTAAATTAACGAATGCTGCTCTCGTGCATGTTACAAATTTCTTCTTTTTGGTTGATGAGAAGATATTCTTACATAATTATGTAAACTTATGCAAAGTTACGTAAAATGTTCTCAAACCTTTATAATCGTTAATTAGTCGAGCTTGTTATTTACATTAAAAATTATTAATCAACCACTATGTTATCTTTTAAAACTTGGTTGCCATATTTTGTTCCTTATTGCACATCGGTTACAATGGAACAATAATTTGCTATAACACTTCAATTTCGGGAAATTTGTCATGAACTAAAACTACAACATTAAAACTAAACCCGTATTTAGCTTAACAATTAATTGCTACTTCAAGTGTATTTAATATAATGAAAAAATTTACTCAACTGAAAAATTTACTTTAGATAAAAATTATGCAACATCTTTGCAATTCTATAAGAAATAAAGCAAATGGATAAATTGAAATGTAAATCTACATTGTAAGGTCGATGTAACTTATTATAAAGTTGTATTGTCGACTGTGAACCTTCATTAGCACAGGTCTTGCTGAACTTATAACAAGCTAAAATTGTTGTCTCTGTTCTCAAACATAATGACCTTAGTTCGACATAAGCATCTGCTGGAAATAATGCTTTTAATTACTAATTAATTAATTAATAATATTTTAAACTAAAGTCATTATAACAGTACTGCTTCGATTTAAAACTTTTGATTCGAACTTCCGATTCTATTAGCGGATGTTATTGAGCATATTTATTATTTATTTTGTAAGTTTAACACGTTTTTAATAATAATCATGTTCTTAACGATTTTTGCATCACAATTTTTTGAGATTAACGTTTCAATTTTTCGAGATAGTGTTAAAATGAAACTTAAGAAATGGTTTTACTAGTATCGACAGTGATGCCATGCTATCTGAGTTGAAAACAGCGATTTCCCAAATATTTACTTACTTGTGGCAAGCTTATGTTGAACCTTATACACTATTTTATAAAGACGCTTCAATTTCTACTGGAGGGGTTCAACAAGGTGATCCATTAGGCGTCGCTGTTTTTAGTTTGTCTATTAACAACCATATTAAATCTTTGTCTTTGGAGTTGAATATTTGGTATTAAATGATGGGACTTTAGCTGGTAACATGGACACGGTACTTTTAGATTTTAATAAACTCATTTTGGGGAGAAATTTTTATAAATAAAACTATCAGCCCCTCGCACATTTTAATGTCACCCACCCCAGTAGCAGTCATGTAGCCCCATACCATGATGCTACCACACCCTTAAATTGGTAATTTACTTCCCTTAATCGCCTTCTTACAATTCGTGCAAAAATTTTAATATCATTTATATGGTGTACATAACTTCCTAGCAAGGTCTTTTGAATTTTTTTGAGATCTTTTAAAGACAATCTCTCTAATAAAATCGGTCTTGCCTAGAAGAAGTTGTGCGTTTTCGACTTCTTTTTGGTTGGTTTTCGTAAGAACCAGTAGCGGCATGACAGTTTACGGTATATTGCACTGCCCTTCTTAAACATTTAATTTTTTTGAAATTTGAATTTGATTCACAACTTGTGAATGTTAGCACAATGTGAGATCGTTCAGCTACGGTTAATTCACGAGTTTTTGACATAACAACACTTTTGTATGTATATGTATCAAATAACTGTACAAAATTTATTTATTATAGTTCAATATTGTTTTTTAGGTCTGTCAATTTCTAATTTTTTATTAAATTTATACATGTAAATGAAAGGGTAAATTTGATATTTGGTCAATTGTATTCGGTAAATTCACCTGGACCCCATTTATTTAAATAAGTTGAATTTAAAGTCATGATATTTTCAAAATGTTAAATTCAGTTCAAATACAAATTCATTTGGTTTTATTCAATAAATGTGATAGATGTTTTTAAAATGGAAAATATTTGTTCAAAGAGCAACATTAATCATATTTATAGGTTGTCCATGAGATAAATACAGAAATAAATATTCTATTTATAACAATATAAAATAATTTTTGAATTGAAAATATTTTCAGATGCGAACGGTTAAACTTAAATCTTAGAGTATTTGAAACTAATTTTTGTTGTCCAATGGAAATACGCAAAATAGGACCAAACTTACAAGTAATTCTGTTGCAACCCCCACTTGAGTAGGGCATAAAAATATTTATAGAGAGGCTGTTCCTATTACTCTGCATTTACCTTTCACGAACTACGGCTATTTGAAAGCGAGCATTCTAGCCATAACCGTCATCAACCATTAAGTCGCGAATGGGTGATGCCACAAAAGAAAATTATAGCGAACGTGGTTGCTCTGGAAAAATAGGGCTAGTTTAGTTTTTGCTGTTGCCCTGCGAATCAACGCCATTTCAGAGTGACGGTGGTAGTTTAATATTAAGCCTTAACCCATTCTCAATTTTAGGGGAAGCTGCATGCATGTTTTGCTATTTTCCCTCTCATTGTGAATGTTTATGTATTAATTGATAGAGCTGCTTGTTTGCATCAAGGAGCTTTCGTTCTCCTCGTTTGAAATTCAGCCTCTCTAGCCCCTACGCTCCTAAAGGTTGCAAGATTAACCCCGCGATGGTTAAGGCTTAAAAGGAACAAATAGAGACGGTCATCAACTTAAGCGGTTAAATGCATTGCAGCTAATGCTAAATACTTCGTTTAACTCCGGGTTCAGTAAGAACTTTATTGTAACCGTCTCCCCTAGGAATGCAATGGCAAATGACCGAGGTGTAATCTGCTCTAAATTCGGAGCAATCTTATTCCTTAGGAGTTTGGAGTCTTCTATTCGACTCCGAATCATGTGGACGGGCGGGATCATAATGAATTGTAAAATGGAAGCTAATGAGGCTCAAACGATTCTCAAACGTTTAACATCAATTTCACCGAAAATTTCGACTTGAAGGGTCAACGTGTATCCCTCCCCCATCCAAATTTTGTGAATTGAATTTTTGAACAAAATTGGTTTCAAACATTTAACCAAGGTGTGAACCCAATAATCGTTTATAATTTTTGTTTGCCCTTAACTGTCACGAATCTATTTGCAAACTTTTTGGGAGTTCTAAGTACGTATAATATGTTGGATACGATATACTCGTATAGTTAAAGTATAGTGAATTACCGTTAACATAAAAAAGTCAATTTGTTGGAATTACTTTTACCCTTAATTATATAACCCTGAATATTTATAAGAACTGGTCAGTGAAAATATTTGTAAATCAATATTGAGTACAATATTAGTTTTTGTCGAAAACTTGAAAAAGTAGGAGTATTTATGAACTGAAATCACCATTGTAGAAGTTTTTCTTTGGATAGAAAGATGAAGCTGACTACTGAGACTTGCATCGAGGATTGGGAAGTGAGACTGGTATACTGAAAGTTATTTAAATTTGCTTATCTGATAAAATCTGAATCTGAGGCTTGAACAGGTTAATCATCAAGTTGATTTACTAGAACTACATTTGACATCACGTTGATCAAATATAAACAAGTTGGAACTTGCTTTAGCAGCGGTTCCTAGGCTTCTATACAACTACTTTTCTGGTAGTTGTGGTAGTGTACTTTTCTGGTAGTGTAAAACTACAGTTATGAACGTTGACATTTGGTTCTACAACGGTACCTACTTCAAGAACAGCTGCGTTTTTACTTCGTGGATTTTGTCGGCGAATTGCATGACTACGTGATCGATGTAATATTTGCGAAGGGGTCATGTTGGCAATTTGCTTTCGTTTGCGATTTTGTTCAATTTGTTCTGACGTCATGTTGGCAATTTGATTTCTTTCGCGATGTTGAATAATTTGTTCTGACGTCATATTGGCAATTTTCTTTCGCTTTCGAAATTCGCGTAATTTCCGGTCCATTTTTTGAGGTGGATCCATCCTCTTCCTTCTCTTTTATTTACAACTTAACTTCACTATCCACATCAAGCCACTGCTGTGGTTAAAATAAAATAATAAATATTTAGTTCAGATTATCTGATTATGTGATGTTACATTATATGGCGACCAAAAATAACCAGATAATAACAACTTTCCACACCAGAAAGGTAGCTGTATAGAAGCCTAAGAACTGCCGCTAAAGCGAGTTCCACCTTGTTTAATTTTTGTTATCTGAAAACAGCTGTCATACAATAAGTCAGGGGCGTACTGGATCAAGTTATTCACAACGGCTTAGATTTTTCATATCGATCGTCAGCTAAAGCGGTTAAGTGCGTTGCTGCTAATGCTGAATGCCTGGTTACACTCCGGGCTCAGTAAAACTTTATTCTGGCCATGTTTATTACTTTATAACTTTATTCTGGCCATATTCATTGTAAGTTTACTATAATGTGTTACACAAGAAAACATTTTACATCTGTTTTGAGAGGTGACATATTTTACATTCGATTTGTATTTTTTCGCTTGTTTATGTACATTTTCCTTTATTACAGTCTTGAAAATGACCCCGATAGAGGGTCGAAACTAGTCGATTCAAAACATAGTATTTCGTTAACACGTCCCCTGATATCCAATATCCTAGAAAATCATATCCTTGGGACAATACCTTATTGTATTACACTATTCTTACTTATTCAGTATATTGTAAACCAGTATTCTGGCCGTTAATCCCTGCGGCAGTTAGACCAGTACGCCACGTATCAAAGAATAATTGGATCAACGAATAATCGTCTCATGGTATAATCGTATCAGCGGATCATCGTATTATGGTATAATCGTATCAACGAATCATCGTATCAAGGTATAGTCGTATCAACTTATCATCGTATCAAGGTATAATCGTATCAACGGATCATCGTATCAAGGTATAATCGTATCAAATGATCATCGTATCAACGGATCATCGTATCAACGGATCATCGTATCAACGGATCAACGTATCATCAGATCAATATTCTTATATAAGACATCGCCCTATGAGTATAGTAGATGTAACAGTTTGGCTAATTTTTCGCGCGTTAAGTAAAAGTAAATTATTAACAATGGCATTAATCGAAAACAAATCTGCTTTCAAAACTGTAAAGAATGTGCAATTTGGCATTTTTAGTCCGGAAGATATTCGTAGCATTGTGCCAAAGCGGCTTGAAGTCGACCCCCTCATTAACATTGTAACTAGTATTTAAGACAATGAAATTAAATATCAACGTATCAACGGATCAACGTATCAACGTATCAACGTATTTAAATTTCCTATATAGGTAAAAAATTATGTAAATAAAATATAACTTATATTTGGTCTGCATTGAAAAAATAGAAGCCTAAATAAGGCTTCTTGTTATACTTTGTATAGAAGCCTAAAAGTAGCGCACTGGCTACCCAGTTCTTAGACCTCTATACACACAGAGTATTTCCAACACGATTTGAAACGCTCTGTATGATTTTGAATTATTCGGACAGACGGACAGACAGACAGACAGACGGACAGACACGGAGCCAGATCATAAGGCTTCTTGTTATACTTTGTATAGAAGCCTAAAATTTGTCTTGCGTTATCTGGTCTTCATGTCATTATGGAGCTATACGACATAATATTTTAGCCCTATTCCTTCTTCATCTGGTTGGTTGTTGCCTGGAAAATTATACGAAACAATGTACTTGGTTACCTTATAACCTGTTTTAACCTCATCATGAGGTCGCTTAGCTGCATTTTATGCAGTAATATTTCAATTTAAATAAAAATAGGAAATGCATCTAAAACGATTAAATACTAAATCATAATTATTATCATTGCAGGTATTATCAATTTTATACATGATATCCTTCCTCTTCAGTAACATGAATTATTTTTATAAAAGATTGAGATCTTCAAGTAACGTTCAACTTTATTTTCTATTAAATCACGCGATTTGTATTAATGTTGGTGTCAGTTGTAAGTAGAGTAGCGTGATTTATATTGGTTCAAACTAGAATGCCCAATCGTCAATTGAGAATTAATTTCAAGTTTGAAGTCTGATTGCCATACTTTAATAGACTTTCAAATAACAAAACAACAATAATAAACCACGTAATTACAATATAATCAAACAAAAGTAACTACTTAAATTCAAGTTTGATTAAATTAGAGAAGCGTTGTCTGCCTATATTTTCTTGAAATTCAAGCTATTAAATTACATTAAATTTTTAATTAAAATTTCATTATGATTGTTTCATTTCATACTAATTAGAATCAGGAAGTAGTGAAACTGTAATTACATATTATTTTCTTTAGTTAAAAGTTTTTTTGTTGCTTGTTCACTTTAGGCCCAACGCTCGTCGAGAGGAGAGGGGGGGTAGGCCATACTTTACTACGCTGGTAAAGTGCGCTTTGGTAGCGGAACGGCGCGGCGGTGTTAATTAAATTGATCACCCATTCAAGTGACTCTCGTGATCTAACTTTGAAGTTACGGGATGAAACTCAAAATGCTTCCCAATCCGATTGAAGAGTAAAATTGAGATAAACTGCAATCGAGATCTCAACTATTAGCTTCTCGTCGGGATCAAGACTCGCATTGCTATTCGTACGTATTGCTGTGATTCAAAATGCTTAATAAAGGCTCCCAATTCAAAAACGAATATTAGATTCGTAAAGAGCACAAAATTCTAAGTCGAAAGACACTTTAAAAATTTGCATTACGAGAAATTTGAAATTTTCTCAAATTTCAACTTCATGACAAAATTTGAATCTCTCAGGATAAGTAAGACATGATAAAAATTGCTAAGAATAATTAGATTGATGATTGTGACATCAAAAATGAAACAAGATTTAATTAGCTTGAAATTAATTAAAAATTGTTTGTTGTTTTGCACATGTTCATAACCTTAAAAATGTGAAACTTTGTAAACAAAATTTCTTTAAAAATAACATGTTATATAAAAATTTGTTCACATCAAAAATTAAGTTATGATTTCATCTATGTGACGTGAGTAATCTTAAAACGTGAATCAAGAAAGTTGTTAATAAGGGTGATATTCGTGAAAAACCAAAATTTGTAGAAGATAGAGTCAAATGAGTCAAAGAAGGATCCAAAGTACACCACAAAAATGCCATATACCAATGGAATTGCATAGAAGACGTCTGTTGGAAACACAATTTCAATATGGACCACGAATCTAAAACAGAAACAATTTTTTAATAAAATTTAAGATCGAAAATAATTCAATTTCACTCACATTTCAAGAACAGGCCTACCAATTTCTATCGATTTTGGATCAAAATCAGTTGGCTTGGAACATTACAATGGAGTAGATGTGTTTCGCTTGTGTCCAAAAAGAATAACAACCATTTGGAGGTCAAATAACATCAATGGCCGACCACTACAACATTTTTGCTAAATTGTGATTTTCAAAATCAACTCAACATTTCACTGAGACCTGAAGATGTTGTCAATTCATACGACTTACCTTAATCAACTCGATGTCATCAACAAATTAGATAAACAACTCAAATAAACACAAGATTCGAATCGAGAAGAACATCAACACGAGGTTACGTGAGGTCATCTAACCAACAACTGAAGTAATTCAACAAAATCACAGCAGGTGCATATGACTCATCGAGTGTCATTCTTAATAAAGGAGCCCATACACTCATATCCTTTTTTTTATTTGAAATTGCAATTTGATGATTTAAAGGTAGAGTGAAAACTTTTATTTTATATTTACAAACATTGCCATCAGCATTTAAAACACAGGATTTCGAATCAAGGCTTTCAAGGAAGTGCATTTTTCATTACCCTTTATTGAAAGGTTCTTTTTTTAAAAACATTATTATTTTATTGGTCAACGTTAAGCTTTACCAAAAGCACATGTATTATTTACAAACATTTAAACCGCTACAGTACAGCGAGAGACTTAATTAGTTTATAACTAATTAAGCACGACAAGAAGAAAAGAATAAGTCTTTTTAACTTGTAAATTTGAAGAATCAACTGTTTTTATTTGTAAAATTTCATTAATAGTAGATCTGGGATCTACAGATTTGTGTAATCATTTATTTGTGTGCGCTTTGCGATTATTTTTCTTTGTCAATATAAACATTTCTTTAAAGAAAGCTATTGAAATCTTTTTTTATTATTGCTCAACAAAAGCAATACTAATATCCAGAGAGAGCAAATTTATCCTCAATATTAAAGATCACCTCTTATTATAATCAAAAGGAACCGACCCCTGAAAGTGTCATCAACTGAGTCTAGTAAGAAGGGGCATAAGTGTTGAACATCCCTCAACTAAAAATTTCATACGAACCATTTTTAACAAAACATTTTTGTCTAGCCAACTTAGAGCTGGCGATTAAATTAGTTAAGGGAGGTCACAGCAGTATGTACATGTACCAACCTATCAGATTTCATTTTTTGTTCAACCAATAAGAAATTAATTAGAAAAGCGTCGTCATTATTTTAATAATATAAATTCGTTTAAGTAGTACAAACACAGATGCTAATTCGATAATGGTAAAATTATTAGCGATGAATACCTCTTACGGTATTTATAGGTATAGGTAATTAAATTTAAGTCAAACGCTAACAAAATATGGGTCTGTAATAATCATAAGGTACTTACAAATAATTATGACTGTATAAGCGCAGCTTCACTTTGAGAATAAATTTAGCATCAAATTACTCGAAACCACTCTAATATAATTTAAGTATATAAACATCTTTTCAAGCGAATATTACCAACTACATGTAATATTTACTCCTGTGTACCTACATATTATATCCAAATTGCCAGGTTCTATATTCATATAGACAAATTGATTAAATTATCACATAACCGTGTAAATGAAAATAAATTAAATACTTTGTTAAATTAAATTTTAAATCAATAAATTCTTGTGATCGAAATTTAAAAGATATTCCAACATTTTAACGTTATAACTTACGTTTAATTTTGATGCCAAATGCATTTAAGAAATTTCTGTGCATTTTATTTGTTTTGCTGTAAGAGCTTGAATGGTTTAAACCCATCCGAAGTTAAATATTACATTTTTCTCGTTGAAATTTAAATATGAAAATCACATTGAATTCTTGAAATGCTTTATAATTATCTGACTTAAACAAAATATTATATCCATGTATAAATTACAATTTGTGGTTAACCTTTTTTTAGGGTAGCTAGGACGTATATTTATGTAACTAAACCATCCGGTTTTTCTTTTCGTCAGTTATAGTTTATTTTGTAAATTAATGTTATGGTAAGTTCTTGAAGTTGGATTAAAATTATATTAAAACTTTTGCGAATCACTGTAATATTTAGTTTTAATTCACGCAGACATTGGGGATTCACCAGCGGTCAGCCCCACCTTAACACTATTTTTTTCATTCATTAGCACTATGAGAACAGAGCTAAGTAGAACAGTTTGTAAATTGTTAGGCTTTCCTAGGTTAAAGGTTTGATCCGGGCATCTAAATATACATTTCCAATGATTAATAACACGACTTAGGTTGGTAACTAAAAAATTAACGAATCTAACATGCTTTAAGCAAGGCCAAATTTTGGTAATAGCTGCAGGATGTAAATAAGTTGTACTAAAAACATTGGAGCATTTCACATGGAAACGGGCAGAATTTCTGCATATTTTGCACAACATTTTTTTATGTATCTACCCCCTTATATACATATAAAAAATTCGATATTATGCAGCAAACGAGTTACAAATTTTCTTAAAATCATCGAGTTACGAGCTTAATACTGGCATCCTTAGTGAAAACGTCCCAACTAACAAATTGCTTTTTCGGAAGAAAAATTACATTATGAAGATATAACGCTGTTTTCATTTCGTTTTACAGATATTGAATGGTTATAATTTTTTGATATAATAACCATCATTTTAACGTAAGTAATGTTAATATTTAAAATGGGAGCGTACGGTTTTTATCGCCCCTTGAAATAAACTGCCCTACGCTCAAGCCCACTCTCTGCCCACTCCCTTAAACCGAGCCTGCCAGCAGTGACATAACTATCGACTGGGATTCCCCGCAGTCAAAGTGCTGTAGGTACACAAGACCGTCAGAGCAAATAATTTAGTGTTGACGTGTTAATTTATAAATAGCCGGCTGTGCTGTTCTTTGTGCAAAGAAAAGTCTAGTAGGTGTTGTAAAAATAACCGTAACGATTTTTGTTACATTTTTGGTAAGTTTTTAGTGAAAAGGTATAAAAGAAACGTTACTGGTTTCGTTAAAAATGCATATTTAACCTACTTTGGCTAATGACGACGGTCATGGCCTGATAGTTAGCGCTATCAACTGCTAACGTAGGGCTCCCCGGATCGACTTCGGGTACAGTCTGAAATTTCTTGACCGTCTTCCGTGCTTTCGGAGGGCACGTAAAGCTATCGGTCCCCCTGTGTTAATGATTTGCCACCATAACAATAAAAAACAGGGTTCAGGCACATCGAAAGGCAAGTCTAGCAAGCTACTTGAGATGTAAAATCCAAAAATGCTCATGAACTAATCACAAAAATTAGTAAAGAACAGGTCCTGGACCTATATTAAGAGGGATAGTTCTTAATAAAAGTGGAAGAAGAAGAAGAAGCCTACTTTAAAAAAGATTACACTTGCAGATCAAGATAAATTTTGAACACCACATTTTATTTGCAAGATGTGTGAAGAAGCCTTTATGGCTTTGGTTGAAAGAAACTAGAAAAGTTCTGCCTTTTGGAATATCCATGGTCTGGAGTAAATCGAATTCTGTGAAAAAATTTTAAAAAAACTTCCAGGCAGACTTAACTGAAAAGTAAACGAGGTTTGGCGTCTTCTCATTGGATTAAAAGACGTCACATGGTAGATTTATCTGACAGGTAAGTTTAACTGGAGATTGATATACAGGCCCTTAGTGGAACAGAGAAGAACATAAGTTAAGTACTGGATAAGAAAAAATTGAACGTTTACACCTGGCTCCAAAAATGCGATTACAGAAGGTATAATAGTTGGAATTTTATTTTGGAACTTTTAATAATAACGGATTATGTCTTAAATACTTGTGCTAAACATTTCCGGGTCTTTCAGAAGCTAAAATAAAGAAGGTATTATTTTGGGTCACAAATAAGAACATTAATCAAAGTGATGAATTTGAAATGGTAATGAAGGAAAACGAAACAAAGACATAGGGCCAATTTTTTTGCAATAATTTACATGTCCCTCTTCGATTTTGCTCAAATTTGGTATATTTCTAAGTTATGCAAAATAAACTGACCTGTATTTTGTTGTTTGGCCCTGAAGTGGCTCGTTTATTTTGTACAGCTCTCCAAAATTATTCAAATTTGGCTTTGTAGAACTTTAGTAAATTATTTCTAGTGATCGAACCATACTCTTCTTTTTTTCTATGCTCATTTAGACTATTTTCTGGATAACCTAGGTGATGTCAATGAAGAGCAGCGTGAACGATTTCACTAAGATATTAGAGGGATGGAAAGAAAATATTACGGACGTTAAATGTCACAATCTATGTCATTTTTAATATGTTTGTTAATATGTTTTTTAATATGTTTCTTTATACGGTTGTATAAAGAATATGTTTGTTGTTTTTAGTAATTGTTTCGTTGCATATTTTACTTTTCTTGTATATTCTAAATCCAAATAAATATACTTATTATTTATGTTGTTTTGCTGTTTTTTTAAAACCTTACGTGATAGCAAAGACTGAAAACAAATTTGAAAGTAGCGGCACTTATTTATACAAATTTCGTTACAAAATTTAATTCACATTTTCTAAGGCATTGAAAGGCTATGTTATTTAATTAGCTTGTGAAATTTAATATGAAATTATGAATTAACAAGCTAAACAAACACAATACAATTTCAATTTCGATACACAATTTTATAATTTCCCTTCTAGATGTTTTTAAAATACTTTTTATGCGTTCGCTTAGCTTGTTTTTAATTAAATTTTAATAATGTAATATGAAATAAAGCAAACTGGATAAACATTATAAATATTATTATATAGCGTAATAGTAATAAAAACTATAATACGATATTTATGAAAACATACTTCTGCATAACGACACTTCATCTAGTATAAAAATCTAATATGCTCTAAAATGCCTAATTCTATATTTACGTTTTGTTCTATGTATAATTAACAAATTTTACAATTATTGTTCTTTGTGGCATGATTTCGTAATGGTTTTTGAATCTCAAAGGGATTTTTATAATTGAGTTAATTAAAGCATTAACAAAGAATTTTGGATTTTTCCTAGACTCCAAACCGGCTGCATCCCATAGGAATACTTTTCCAGATTTACAAGGTTATATTTTAGAAATTATACGCACAAACCCTAAGTGTTAAAATTTATTAACATTTTGTAGTAATTTCAGAACAAATTAATTATGTAAAAATAGACATATTAAAGCACGTTTTAAAGCAGCACTCATTTTAAGTTCATTTTTTATAAAATAATCTAATATGAATTTTCCACTTTTGGGATTTGATCCATATTAGGTATATAGGTACTTTTGTGCTTGAACCATTAAATTTATTTATGTATCGGAAAATTTGTGTAGCTTTCCATTTCTATTGCGTAATGTAAATATGGCAGTAGATGAGGAGAGTGCAGATTTGTTAAATATTAGTCGAGCAGCACTTTCTCATTTTTGTAATTTATCGGTGCATTACATTTTTGCCACTGTTTTAACTGCTTATTTATAGTACAAATAAATTTCATATTGTAGAAACGATTATGGGAATTTCAAAAATGTTAAAACAAAGCAAGCACCATGTTCTACTATGTAAGTAAATTATTTATTAATTCAGGTTGAAGCATAAGTTCGTTTTTGGTATCAAAGGTAAGAGTGCTTTGGAAACTAATTTGTTTGAAAAATATCAATGTCGTTTTAATGCCATAGTATTGTTTTATTGAATACTTCTGGAATTTTTCAATACTATGTAGAAAGTTAGGGGTTTGTTGGCTAAAGAAAATGGAGTGTCAAATACAAAAAAATGAACATTTCCGACATATCCTTTTGCTTAAGTTTAACCGAGGAGTTAAGGAGAATACACCATCGTGGAAAGTACTGCACGAAAATGGTTTTCTCGTTTCAAAATGGGGAATTTTGATATTAACAATTTCCCACGTTCAGGGAGCCATCTGGCTTTGATGAAGACCAATTAAATGCTTCAATTCGTGATGATCCACGTCAATCGACTCGGTGATTAGACAAAATGATGAATTGTAACCAATCAACTATAGTAAGACATATGCATTCCATGGGAAAAGTTCAAAAGTTGGGTGTTTGGGTACCATACGTTTTGAGCAAAAACAACAAAAATCAGCATGTTACCATTTGTGATTCTTTGCTTGCTCGTCATCGTTTAGCTCGTCAACAACATCGGCGGTGTTATCCCAAATTGTTACTGATGTCGAAATATGGTGCCTTTACATCATCATCAAGAACAGAAAGGAATGGCTGACCCCTAACAAACAAGGAAATCCTCGTGCAAAAGCTGATGCCCATCCACGCAAATTAATGTTATGCATCTGGTGGGATAAAAAAAAGGCGTCATCTACTATGAATTGCTTCCGAGGAATGTAACCATCACTTTTGAGGTTTATTGTCAACAACTGTGTCGCCTGAAGGCTGTAATTCAAGAAAAGGTACCGGCAATACGGCATCAAGTGGTTTTGTAGCATGACAATGCCCGTCCGCATACTTCTAACATTACAAAAGCAGTTATTTAAGACCTCGGTTAGGAGCTTATTCCACATCCGCCCTATTCTCCTGATCTTGTTCCATCAGATTTTCATCTTTTCCGCTCTCTATCCAACAATCTCCGCAAAATCTCATTTAATAACAACGTTGCTCTTAAAAACTGGCTGGACGACTTCTTCACCTCCAAACCACCGGATTTCTTCAGGTTTGGAATCGAAAAACTGCCAGAACGTTGGGAGTCGATGATAAACAATGCATGAGAATACATTATTGATTAGTTTATGTATTTTTTATAGTTAAAAAATTAAATTTTAAATTAAAAAAACGCCACGAACTTACGCATCGATCCGTAGTTTAATTCCAAAATAGTATCTCCTCGTGATATTATAGAAATGCGAATAAAATCGTGAATAAGGTCGAAACAGCTATATACTGTTAAGGCGCAATTAATACTGAATCTCACCATTTAATGGTATTGTCTCAAACGTATGTCTCAACAGGATCTGATAATTATGCCCTTGCATTGATTTTTGTACATTATACGAGTAAATTAATATTCGGTTGTGCCTATATTGTATTTATAAAGCAAAGTGTTATCTAATATTTCAAAATATTTGTGGCAGTAGTAATTCCGAGGTCCTGATAAACAATCTTCCAAATATTGATTCCAAATTTTTGCGTATAAAATAGAATTTACAGTATAAAACTTTATAAACTTGATTAAGTTAATAGATTTTATAATAAGAACATTTAAGTTGAAAACTGTAGTTGCAAACATCGCACAAGACAATTTTTGCTGGAATAGATAATAAAAGTACTACATTTTTAATACAATACCTCACTAAATTTTTATAGATTGTTAACATAAAAACTGTGTTATCGAATATTGAAATGTAAGTTACAACCAATAAAAAAGTTGTTAAATGTATCAAAAATATTCCTGATTTTATATTTTAGCAAATCTGGATAATGTGCCTTCAAAATATTTTCTGCGTTCTATAAATTGTTGTAAATATTTTCTAACAATAATTTTTATTGAAAATATCAAAATAATTTCAAAATTACAATTTTATTTTATTTATTTTGTGAGAAATTAAAAAATCAGAAGTGAATGCTAATTTTAGTGTATGAATCTGACACGTGGGTATGATCGGAGACGGATAAGAACAAAGCGAATGTGATTGGAACGAGGTAGGTATTTAAGAAACGTGTGTGGAAAAACTCGTATGGATAAGGTCAGTAATAAATGGGTGATGAATGAATGCGGTTTAAACGTGACTCCAATAAATCAGTGTGAAAGAAGCACCTTACGTTGATTTGAACATTACGATGTTGAGAGAATGACTGAGGATCGAATATTTGAGAAATGGAAAAGTTAGAAGTTCAAAAAACAAATAACCTTGTGCAAGTAGGAGTATGGATGTTGTCGAAACGAAGAGGAAGAATTAATAGGCAAGTGTGGAGAGATAATGCAGATGTTTAGTATTAAGTTTTAGGGCTAATATTTACCATTGCCTTTAGAAAACTCCTGTATACAGTAATTATAACCGATGTGAAAAGAAATTGTATAGGTAATTTTATTTAACGCAAAGTTTAATTTATATTTTTATTATGCCAGAACGGAACTAATGGAATCATGTAACAAAATATTGTCTATTTCGTTCCATAAAATTTAAATTATTTAAATTTAAATTGTTACTCCAAGCGCCATCTCTCAACTCACTTTTGCAACGAACGAGATAGTACAGAATATAGACGCGCGCCGCTACAAACCAACTTCGGCTTTGACTTTTGACTTAGATACATCGATATTTTTTGATCGTGTGCAAAAATCGATATTTGGTTCGATTTTTCGTCAGTTATTTTAATCGTACGTATTACCTAATTCACCGTCACGACGGATATAGTGAAATTAGTGTGTAACGATTTTTTAAGAAGCCAGTTCAATTATTCAAGATATTAAAATTTGTTATCTCAAACCACCATTTTTTTTTGTCGTGAGCTACAAAGTAATACCAACCATATTTTTATTGGTAACATTCGCATGGTGATATTTGTGACAACCGATCTTGTTTACATTTTGGAAGTTGATTGTTGTTTATCAATCACAACATTAATTAGTTTGGATGATCGTAATATTTCTGGACGATCATATTGTTTATTTGGATTGCCAATCCGTACCAGATTATAACACAGCTGAGTGGCGCCGTCCATCTTCGTTGTTCCTGCTCGAAACCTGTTGCTTCGAGAGACATCACGTCGGTGTTCTACTTGCGAGGATTCCAGACTGCAGCCATTGTTATTCAACGCCGACCACAGCCGATCCATCCAGAGAGTTTGCTGTCATACAACCATTTGTAATCTTATTTCGAGCTCGGGTAAGACAATTTATCTTTCTTGTTTGGATACTTGTGGTATTGTGGCATTTTCATTTGAGTCAACTTTTGTATTGACTGGGTTACCATTCTGGTCGTCCCGTATTGTCGTCACTTTTGACGTGCCGTTATTAAAGTCAATTACAGTGCATATAAGCATTAGCACTCCACCACCACTAGCGTTTGTAGTTGTCGATTTGACTTCATTAAAACTTTGTGATTTAATTATTGTTTTATTTCTTTTCGACGAAGCGTACCCTCATTATTTTTCAGAACAACAGAGTGGAATTCATGACCATCGCTTCCAGCTATAACGAGCTAGTTTTAAACGAAAATCAGGGTAACCACGCAATATAAGTAGTAAGGGTTTTTTATCCTTTCTGCGTGGTTTGTTTACTTTTCTGGTACGTTCTCCCATTAGGAACGGGGAAGAAGGTAAACATATCAATCAGTTTCACGAGTGAAATCGCGAATAAGATCGAAACATGTTATTCGTTATGGTTTTCTTGAATTTTATTATTTTTCTTATTAATTTTCCCTTTATGTTAATTCTGTAGACAGCCATTGCTGTTTAATGTTCTTAAAAATGTCTTAAATAAACAATATCTAAATGAATTGGATAGAACCAATCAATAGAAGCCTATAAATT
The DNA here is from genome assembly GCA_932274525.1 of Podabrus alpinus. NCBI lineage: Eukaryota > Metazoa > Arthropoda > Insecta > Coleoptera > Cantharidae > Podabrus > Podabrus alpinus. Next base: position 55,167,568 of record OW026457.1, on the reverse strand, counting down.
TTTTTCAATTTGAACTAAGATTCATATCCTTAAGTTTTGAGATACCAATTTCGTAATGTAAGTAAATAGGGTAAGTGCTACAGTTGTTGGCCATCATACAGTTATTGGCCACCTAAAATTTAACTGAAAATAATAAGAGTTGCATTCCCCTGTTCAAAGTGTTCTGGCTTGTTGCCGGATATTAGCAACAGTGCTTATATTGTATTTAAAATTTCATGTTTCTAAGTTGGCATTTAAACGTGTACGATCAGTTGACACACACGCGTGCAAGGTTGGCGCTAAAATACGGTGAGTCTTAAAAAATTTGCTAAGAAATGCATGAGGTTTTTCTTTTGTTATTTTGTGATGTATCGTAGTCAAGTCAAACTGCAAGTATTTTCGTTTACTTACATACTTATGTATATACGTTTTTGAAGCCTAAAAGCTTCTAGGTTATGAATAAAACCGTTATTTGAGTATGCCAATAACTGTGACAAAAAAATCATATCAAAACATTTATTGGCCCCTCTGGCCAATTACTGCAACCGATACAAAAAAATTATTTATTGTAAAATTTTGGTATTTAGGCACAGAAAGAAATTAATTGTGCTATTTTGAAAAAATTTGTAATTCTTAACAGGATAGACAGTTGTTGGCCAGGGGCCAATAATTATCACTTAAAGCGGCTAATAACTATAAAATTCGTTTCAGTAACAAACATACAAAAGACATGCCGAAAATAGTGAAAGGCGATTCGTATAAAAAAATATATAAAGAAAAAGATATTTCAAAGGCTCTCGAGTCTATTGAAAATGGCATGAGTAAAAGAGAAGCTTCAAAAATCTACCATATTCCCAGAGCTACTCTTCAGTTTAGAGTAAGCGAAAAATTCAAAAACAAAACTTCTCATGGACCAAATCCCATACTGACAGCTGACGAAGAAACATTGTTAGTGAACTGGATTTTAGTTTCTCACGCAAAGGGTTTTCCACGGAGGATCGATGACGTGCAAGCTTCGGTGAAATATTTCTTAGACTCTATACCTAGACCAAATCCGTTCAAGGATAACCTTCCAGGAAGAGGATGGTACGCAGCGTTCTTGAAACGGCACCCACACATTACCCTAAGGACGTCTGAAGGAATTACCTCAGCCAGCTCAGTAGTATCTGAGCCGGACATCAGAAAATGGTTTTCTTCTATCGAATCGTATTTTAGAGAGAAACAACTTATGGGCGTATTAGATGATCCAACTAGAGTTTACAATGGTGATGAAACCTGTTTCTGGCTATGTCCAAACAACAAAAAAGTTCTTGCACCTAAAGGAACGAGAAATGTGTATGAAGTACAGCATCATCCCAAAAACAACCTTACTGTTATGTTCACTTTTTCTGCTGAAGGTGATACAACTCCCCCAATGGTGATATATGCATACAAAAGGCTACCAGCCGATATTCTTAAATCGGTTCCTAACGATTGGGGAATAGGTTGTAGCGACAACGGCTGGATGAAAAATGAACTGTTCTACGAATACATTGGAAATGTATTTTATCCTCATCTAAAAGCAAAAGGAATCAAATTTCCAATTATACTGTTTGTTGATGGACATTGTACACATTTGACCTATGAAATCAGCGAATTGTGCTCTAAACTCGAAATAATTTTGATATCGTTATACCCCAATTCTACTAGAATAATGCAACCGGCAGATGTGGCCGTATTTAAACCGCTTAAGGAAGGCTGGAAAAAAGCCGTTTTGGATTTTCGTAGAAAGCACCCCACCGAAGTGATTACAAAAGAAAAGTTTGCTCCTGTTCTCAAGACGGTGGTTGAAAATTTAAAGCGTGACACAATTAGACATGGGTTTCGTGCATGTGGACTGTATCCTTGGAATCCATCAGCAATTGACTACAGCAAATGCACCGGTAAAACAATGAACAAGTTCGTAATATGCCTAATAAAAATACGATGTCATTTGAAACTTTCAAAACAATTGTTGGTGAAGAAAAAATCGAAAAGTTGAAAAAGTTTAAAAAAGATGAAGAGTGCGATGAAGATTTTCTAACACTATTTAATCTGTTTGAAGAATTTTGTAGAGAACATAAAGTCGATGAAACCAATACAGAAACTCACAACGGAACTCAATACAACAATGATTTAGGACACAATGGTAACACAAACTTTGATGTAATTGAAGAAGTCGAATATATAACTAATAATAGTGTGTTAGATATTGAAAATATCCCAATTTTGATGCAAGACAATAATGTTTACGTTGACTTTCAGATACTACCATCTACTTCTACCTGTAATCAAAAAGAGAATATTTTAAACAAATCTTTAAATGATTTTATCCTGTGGCCTAAAACGCCAGAAAGAAAAGGAAAAAGACAGTCAGAAAAAGTTCCGTTTGTATTAACATCTACCGTGAGGAAAAATGTGGAAAAGATAAAAATAGAAGTCAAAAAAGAAACAGAGTTATTAAAAGAGAAACGTAAGGCTGATAGATTGAAAAAAAAACAACAAAAAGAGCAGATTTTAAGCAAAAAAGGTAAGCAACTGATAGGAAAAAAGGCTTTACCAAAAAAAGGGAAACGTCCAATAATAGAAAACAATGCAAAAGACTTACTTTCATGTGATGTCACTGTGCCAAAGATACTTGAACAAAATCAAGAAATAAGTAATAACGAAAATGCTACTATAAATTTACCTATAGAACATAATAATAAACCTGAATCTACTGACTATATAGTGGAATGTTTAGAACAGAAACGCATACATCAAAATACTCACATTACTGTCTATGAACAAAAACAATACAAAACACTCCTGAAATAGAAAACGACTGTGCTGGTAAAATAGAAGCAATGGAAAGACTCATTATTATGCCTGAAACAACTAAAAGAAAATTATTTCAAGAAGACTATACCACAGAGTTATTCAAAGAGAAACGTAATAAGACTGACATACTAGAAAAAAAACAACAAAAAGATGAGATTTTAAGTACAAAGAGTATTGTAACTGTCGATGAACAAAAACAATACAAAACACCTGAAATAGAAAACGGCTGTGCTGGTAAAATAGAAGTAATAGAAAAACTGATTATACCTGAAACAAACAAGAGCAAATTACTTCAAGAAGAACATGTTAACAAAAAAATTAACATTCTAAATGTTTCTATTATTAAACCGTCTTCACCAAATCCATTTAACAACGTGGCCATTTTTAAAGGCTAATGTTTCACTTGCATTTGTAATATAAACAGAAGTCAGTTCGGTGTTAAATGTACAAATTGTTCAAGAACCTATCATGTAAAATGTATTTTTAAATTTAAAGCAAAACAACATTGTAATAACAACTTTTTCTGTAACGTTTGTTCTAATAATAAATGATTATTTGGTCAATTGAAGATGGTATAATTTGGTTACTTTTGGTAATCCTATACTTGAGATATTTCGAAGTACCTTAGTACCACAAACTTTGATAAATTAAAGATATTTACAATAAATTACTTACTAATCAATATTATTTGTACAGTGGCCAATAACTCGAACATGCCATGTTAATAACTGTCGTATTCCGGCCAATAACTGTATTTTAAGCTCTTTTTTTTTCGTTGTTGTATTTTTAATTAAAATATTACTGTAGTGTCATATTGTTTTACATCAAAAGATAGTTTATAGTTTTTTCTACCAATTGCCAAAGTGACAAATTCAATAATCTATAGTAGCAACTATTCACAAGCAGAACGGCGCAGAGAATTTCTTAAGTGGCCAATAACTGTAGCAGTTACCCTACCTGTATTTTACTGATAAAACTAAAAATATTAATAAAATTCTTTAACTAAAATAATAAATAAAAATTTACAGAAATATATTAAGTTTTTTAATTCCATCAGTAAAAATATATTTAGATTACTGATTTTGTATTTGGAAGCAAAATTTATTGAGTTTTAACCCCAAAGTCATATTAAAAAAAAATTATAAATTTCGTTTATTTTGAAATTCTGAATTCAAAAACGAAAACAACGCGGCCGTAGGTATTTAGTACGCAATTTTAGATAAAATATTTCTACAAAAAGATTAATATTAAAATAATTACATATTGCTATGATTCAAAATGCTTAATAAAGGCTCCCAATTCAAAACCGAATATTAGATTCGAAAAGAGCACAAAATTCTAAGTCGAAAGACACTTTAAAAATTTGCATTACGAGAAATTCGAAACCTTCGAAAATTTCAACTTCATAACTAAATTTGAATCTCTCAGGATAAGTAAGACATGATAAAAATTGCTAAGCATAATTAGATTGATGATTGTGACATCAAAAATAAAACAAAAGATTTAATTAACTTGAAATTAACTAAAATTGTTTGTTATTTGTACAAGTCCATAACCTTAAAAATGTGAAACTTTATAATCGAATTACTTTAAAAATAACATGTTATATAACAATTTGTTCACATCAAAAATTATGTAATGATTTCATCTATGTGACGTGAGTAATCTTAAGACGTGATTCAACAAAGTTGTTAATAAGGGTGATATTTGTGTAAAACCAAAATTTATATAAGATGGCGTAACAATAGTCAAAAAAGGAACCAAAAAACATCACAAAAAGGCCATATACCAATGGAATTGTATAAAAAACATCTCTTGGAAACAAAATTTCAATGTGGACCATTAATCTACAAAAGAAAAATTATTTTAAGGAACATGAAAATTCAAAATAATTCAATTTGACTCACATTTTAACAACAGGCCTACCAATTTCTATCGATTTTGGATAAAAATCAGTAGACTTCGAGCATTGTGATAGAGCGGATGGGCTTCGTTTGTGTTCAAAACTAACATCAACCATTCGAAAGGTCCAATAACAACAATGGCCGACCACAACGACGATTTTGCTAAATTGTAATTTTCGCAATCAACTCAAAATTTCACTGGGACCTGATGATATTGCCAATTCATTCAACTTACCGTAATCAATTCGATGTCATCAACAAATTGGATTCAACAACTTTAATAACCACAAAATTTGAATCGAAAAGAAACATCAACACAAGGTTACGTGAGGTCATACAACTAGCAACTGAAGTGATTCAACAACAGCGCAGGTGTATATTTAAAACAAGTGTCATTCGTTTTAAAGCTGGCCATACACATATCCTTTTTTATTTGTGAAAACACGACTTTGGTGAAACTTAAGGTATTGTGAACCATATTTATTTAACATTTATTTACTTGTAAATTTAATGAATCAACTGCTTTTATTTGTAAAATTTCATTAATGGTAGATCTGCGATCTACAAATTTGTGTAACCATTTATTTGTGTGCGCTTTGCGATTAATTTTTGTCAATTTAAACATTTCTTTAAAAGCTATTAAAATCTTTTTTAATTTCACTCAACAAAAGCAATTACGAATATCCAGAGAGAGCAAATTTTATCTACAATTTAAAAGATCACCCCTAATTTTAAACAATAGGAACCTACTCCTGAAAGTGTCATCAACTGAGTTTAGTAAGAAGGGGCATAAGTGTTGAACATCCCTTAGCTAAAAAAGATTAATACGAACCATTTTTATCAAGACATTTTGTCTAGCCAACTTAGGGCTGGCGCTTTTAATTAGTCAAGGGAGGTCACAGCAATATTAAATAGTTACAAATGCATACATTCCGATGCCAATCAAAGAAAAATTAAAGATTTAAAAAACGGGTCTAAAATTGAATTAAAGAATTATTAAAAAGGATAGCTTACGAAGCATTATATCGGTATCATCCATCCATCATCATCATCAGGTAAGCTCTATCGAAGAATAAAAGGTTTTTATCTTTCGGAGCAGAAATTAAAACCTAAACGAAATTTGTAAGAAAATATAAGAAATCAGGGGTAGGATTACCTATAGTTGGTCACCCCAAATAAATTGAAAATTTCCTATTGCAAAGAGGAAGGTTTATATAGTATACTGACATAATTTTCACAAGCGAAGATATAATCAAAATTTCGAGAAAAATCAATTTGAAAGTACGTAAATTTAGCGCATTTTTCTTCGATTTTTGAGGTGTTCATTCGATAAGGAGGGTAATCCATCGTCAAAACCTACCCTTACGGGGCGCAGCTGCGCTCCGCTCCGCTCTGCACCCCTCCAGGGCGGTTTTGACTCTGGTTACTAGGCTAAACATACGAGAAGGCGCCACATATCAAGAAAACCGGGATAAATAAAAACCGGGAGCTTAGAGACCCTTGAAATAGCATTAAAAAGTATAGTTGCGGTATGGGGCAGTAAACTATTACGTTTCACCTCCAAAAAATCGCGTAAAAACAAAAAATAATCGATGTTACATGTACGAGAGACGACCTGCATCTGCCGGTGCGAAATACTCTAAGTGTTAGGGTCATTCATATTGCACGTACCGTCAACAGAATGAGCGACGCGCGGGAATCTCGTTAATTTTATATGTAAATTTGCAAACTTCAAATTCGATTTACTCAAAATTTTGATTATATCTTCGCTTGTGAAAATTATGTCAGTATACTATATAAACCTTCCTCTTTGCAATAGGAAATTTTCAATTTATTTGGAGTGACCAACAATAGGTTACTCTAGCCGAAATCAGAATAACTGAAAAGAAATGGAAAATTCTCTAACTTTATATAGCAGTCTTGTTTTCAAAACATTCAGTAATAATTTGTTGTATGTTTCATCTTGCCTTTTTATTTATTTCTTTAATTTATATCTGCTATTTTCCTATTTGTAATTTTTTCATTTTGATCCTTTTTAATTTGATTTGTTGTATTTTTTTGCATTTCACCCTTTTATTAATTTCATCAATTTTTATGTTATTTTACTATATTTAATTTTATACACTTCCTACATTTAAAATTCCCGATTGAACTTATTTGATTATAGTGTAATAATACCGAAACTTCGATTTTTAAGTTATCATTTTTCAATTCTATTTTTAAATAATCGATGGATATGTAGTGGAAGTTTTAGAAATTTGTTATTAATCGTATCTGCATTTTTAGATTTTCCTAATAAATGAACATAGCACTTTTCAGAAACTCCTAAGTACAAATTTTCATAAGACAGAAACATTATTTGCTAATTATATCTTACATTTAATTTATTTATGAAAATTTGTGGTTTTTAGTTTCTGGAAAAGGTTATCGTGCATTTTACAGGTTAAAAATTTTTTTGGAAAAACAATTAGTTCGACCATCGCAAGTGTGTCTAATTTAAATACCTGCGCGTCCCGTCCGACATGTTTTCAATTTAACTCCGCGTACCGTCCGACCTGTTTCTAATTTAAATTCGTGATGTGTCTAGAGTCAATTTCCTGCTATAATTATTAGAAAATTAATTCAGTTAAATATTAGAAAAAAGAAAGAAAATCAACAGGAAAGTTTTAAAAATTTGTGAAAATGTTCATATTGATGACCTGTATGTTATACTAAGTTCTCTGGATCAGGGATGTATAGCTCGTAGAGGAAGAGAGAGAGAGAAAAGGGGTCCCAAAATATTTTTTTCGCTGTAACTTAAAAACGACAACAGATACGTCGATAGAAGTTTTTATATAAATATATCTTTTGAAATTTTCTATAAAACCAAGGTTTTAAATTTTTCTCGTATGATCCGTAGTTTTTTTTAAAGAAGTAAGAACGTGCGACCTTTCTTGGCTTTGCTCATATATTATTGATGAAATCAATCATTTTTACACTGAAGATATTGCTGTGTTCCAAAATGCTCTACAGAGGCATAAAATTTAAAAATGAATAATATATTCAAAAAGAACACGAAATTCTAAGTAGGAATCAATCTTAAAAACTTTAGATAACGAACATCACAAAACCTTCTCAATTTTCACTTTTATGACATTATTTGAATCTCTCGGGATAAGAAGGACATGTGAAATATTGCTGAGAATAATTAAATTGATGATTGTCACATCAAAATTTTACTAAAAGATTTAATTAGCTGGAAATTAATTAATATTATATTGTTATTTTGGATATCACAATAACCTAAAAATGTAAAACTTTGATACCAAATTGTTTCTTGAATAACATGTTTTGTGCAAATCTGTTCATATCAAAAATTATGTAATCACTTCATCTATGTAACTCAACTATTTTCGTGACATAAATCGTCAAAATTGTGGATAAGGGTGAAAATCGCATAAATTTGGAAATGACCCTAAAATGGTCGCAAGTGAGTCAAAAGCATTCCGAATTAAACGATAAAAACAGCAAATACCAATGGAATCGTATGGGAACCATCTCTTTATAACACAATTTCAATGTGGACCCAAAACCTGAAACAGAATAATTATTTTAAGAAATTTAAAAATTCAAAATACAATAATTTGATTTACTTTTGAGCTGCAGGCATACCAATTTGTCGATTATCGATGCAAAAATCAGTTGATCCCGAAAGTTAAAACCATGTAGACGTGTTTTCATTGTATCCAGGATTTTATGAAATTTTTGGAAGGTCAGAAAATCAAGATGGCTGACAAAAGTTGCAACAATTCTACAAAATTGCAATTTTTGTAATCAACTCACAATTCACTGTAATTAAAAGTAATTATCGATTCATTCAACTTACCAGAAGTATTATTTATGGTAGCAACTAAATTCGTAAACAACAACTTTGATGAACACAGAAATTTTGGGAATAAAAGTCAACAACAACATGAGGTCAGGTTATGTCATCCAGCTTCTCGAATCTGCAAGTGCATCTACAGAGCGCAGGTGTATTTTTGTGATAAGTTTGTTAAAGGTGTCCACACACACATATCCTTTTTATTTTTCGTATCCGCAAAATTGATGATATTTAAGGTACAGTGAATTATTATTATTTAACATTTAAAAATTTTGCCATATGCATTTAAAATACAGGATGTTGAAAAAAGACTTTCACGGAAGTGCATTTTCGACTACCCTAATTTGAAAGGTTTTTCATTAATAAACATTATTATTTACTTTTTCAATATTAAGCTTTAACAAAAGCAACATTATTATTTACAAACATTTAACGCGCTATTGGACAGCGAAAGACTTTTAATTAATGCAAATTAATTAAGCAATTAAGAAGAAAAGAAGAGATCTTTTCGACTTGTGTATTTTATGAAATTTAGATACTTTATTTGTGAATCATTTTTTGATAGTAGATCTTTGATCTGCAATTATTTGTACAACCATTTGTTTATTTGCGCTTTGCGATTTTTATATGAATATAAACATTTCTTTCCAAGCTATTGAAATCTTTTTTTATCTTTTTACTTCATAAAAGCAATTAGTACGAATCCAGAAAGAACAAATTAAGTCATTTTCAACGTTTACCTCTAATAAAATCACAAGGAACCGACTTCTGAGAGTGTCATTGACTGAGCTGGTAAAAAGGGGCATAAGTGCTAAGCATCCCTTAACTACATAATTTATTTAAGGACGTATAACATAGCAATATGTTTACTATCTGTCCAGTTCTGGATGTATAGGAGGGATGATTAGCGTACAATTGTATTGTCATCACAGAAATGGAACCACGATTAAAAATTACGAAAGAGTAGTTAAACCGGCCCTGCAGTCTAAAGTAAATAATTCAAAGAAAATTCTGACCGAAAAGGAGAGCAACGAAGAATAACCAGACAACAGAAAATCTATTGTTCCGTAATTAAATAATTTGATTTTCTTTTTTTGTTAGACTAGCATTAAAATAAAATAACAATTAAAAGCTAAAATAATTTCCTCAAGGTCATAAATTGAACATAGTGCGTCGCACTCAACGTATAAAAAAAATGTGGCGATCGTTAAGCAGTAAGAAATTTACAAACAAAATGGTCGAACGAAATCCATCGCATATGTACAACGGAAAATTTAGAAAATTAAATCGATACGAAAATACCTCGATTCGCCGAATATTAGTAAGGCTCCAGCGAATTCCAGTATGCATGTGTAGATGAAAAAAAATATGATGCAATCTTTATCCTTTTTTAACGATGTATCTGGAACTTGCTACAAAACTGTCGACAACGGCCAACCGGTAAATATTGAGAAGTTCAGAAAAATAAAACAGCAAAACGAATTTCACCTACCCTCGGTGGTTGATGACTAAACCTATAAACTCGTTGACTGTCGTACACTAAAAATTTCTCTACCCACACACACTTCGATGTTTTCGCGTTCAATTCTAAAAGTAGACTCCTTACTACTCTCGCAGCTAGTTCACCGCTGCGCCGTCGACAACCTCCACTACAAAACCGCAAACAATCAAAAATCGCAGCGGTAAAATTCAAACCGATACATGCACTGTTATGTCTTCTACATATTATTATATGGTGTTGAGGCATGGACCCTGAAACAGAAAAATATCAAGAACATCGAGACGTTTGAAATGTGGTGCTACAGGAGGATGTGGAGAATAGCGTGGACGGAAAGAGTAATCAATGTAGAACTACTGCGAATAATGGGAAAAAAGTATGAGATTATCGAAACCATAAAATGGAGAAAGCTGGAATATCTAGGCCATATTACGAGAGGAAAAAATAGCCATTACTGAAGCTTATTGTCCAATGTAAGATAAAAGGCAAATGAAGTATAGGCAAAAGACGGACATCCTGGCTGCATAATTTTAGAGAATGGTTTGGCTGCAGCTTGGGCGAATTATTTGTAGCGGTTGTTAATAGGATTAGAATCGTAATAATGATTTTCAGCTTGTGATAGGACATGGTACTTTATGAAGAAGAAGTATTGAAATTTGTATCGATTTTTGACGTTAAAGAAAATCTAGCATTTTTAATTTGAAGTAAAAGTATTTTATGTAAATCATTTGTGATACCATTATAAAAGTATCCCTACTCCCATCCGCCAAGCACTTAACTTGTCATAGGTAAAAAGTGATACGTTTTACGTCTAATTAAGTTATATATTTATATGAAACGGATTTTCGATAATATTTACAAAACTGTATGCTCTAAAATGACATACTAATTTTAGATGGTTTAGCGACTGCGATTTTGACCGCAATATTAGAAAAACCACTCGAAAAGAAATGTTTTTTATCAATATTCATAAATATCTTATTTTTATTTTATATAGGTAAATATAAATAGGGCAAATTGCCTTAACAAATTCATTAAAAATATTTTAAAACACTTAATATATCGCATAATTAAATTTATAAATAAAGATAGGCAAACAAATAAACGTAATTCTGCAACCGATCTATAATTTATGAGAAAAAACTATTGTGAGGTTTTTTGTAGAGAATTTAATTAACTTTATTTTTAATTCAGAAATGTTTTGCTCAATAAGAACCCAAACCCAGACTTTCATAAATATTTATGGAAATGTTGTTTTTTTCGCCATTTTTACAATATGGCGGCCAATTCTACGGTAGGGGCTTTATTGATTTAATGAAAACCCCTTTACTTTCCCGAAAACTTTATTTAAACGCAATTTTTTTTATTAATTCGAAACATTCAATGTAATCAACTTAAAAAAATACATTATAGGTCGGTGCATATTTTTCAATGTGCCAACTTAATAACAAAATTATAATAATGAATATTTTAAGCGCAGCTTCCTTGGTGTTGTCTCAATTGCAAAAATTTTTTTTTAAATTTCTCAGCTATTAATTGTCCGATTTTTATGAAACTCGGCACACATAAAGTACCACCACTACCGCCAGGTCATGACAAAGCCCGAATTTTGAAGTTCAACTTGGAACTTTCATAGCGATGTAAAACAGTTTTGAACTGCTCGGCGGATTAAAAGATCTACCGATCAACATATTACCGAATTAATGGATCAAAGGATTATTAACAGATCAAAGGTTTAAAATGACTATTTTATATCGGCACGGCCATTGTATTATAATAAATTAAATAAAAAAACTCTTATAGTTTTCCCAGAACAATGCTACCACTTCTTCGATGACGAGTTAGGTGCAAATTAAATCGGTTTGAAGCTCGGTTTTAAATTTATACGTCCATCCGTTTTAAGTTTGCAAGGTGCGGCACCGAACGACAAATGAAATTTGCTATATTTAAATATTTACCAATCACTGTTGCCGTTCGATACCGCACCTCTGTATACTTAAAACAGATTTTGCAGGGAATTAAGTTTTCTACAGAAAAATCCGTGATAGTATTATAAATACATAATATTTATTTATATTTAATAATTTAGATGTGAAAGGCATTAAAAGTCGCTGTTAACAGTAATTCAAAATTCAAAAAAAAATTGCAATAATGATAACAATTGACATCATCATAATAATAGTCTGAATAATTTATCAATCGAGTGACAAACCAATCGAAATTGTTCAACAATTGAGTTACCACCAATCGGTCGCTTCGTTTCTGATTAGGATCTGGGAGGGGGGAACCTTCCTAGTAAATTTATAATAATTAATCCGGGCCCGGTGTATTTGATAAAAAAATCTTGATATTTTAGTTAATTTATATTAGTTTAAACATGGGCCAAAATAAGCCACATTTGACTAATTTAAAATGAATTCAAGTTTAGAACAAACTACCTGTTTAAAATATTTAACCAACTAATTGGCACTTCATTTAAAATTTTGAGTGCAGTGCTAAAGAACTTCATTTAAATTTCATTGCAATTAATAATTAAGGTTGTCATAGTCGTTTATTTCTTTATAAAAATATGTCAATTATTGTTAATGACACTAGACGTATCATGAACAGACGCGAAATAAAAAACTGAAAGCTTTACCGAGGATAGTAACGTGGTTATTAATACTGAAATTAAAAGATATATTTTTCCGACTAATCATTTTATTGAAATGTTTTAAAAAATGTCTTTTAAAAGTGTGGAAAATAAATAATTGCATTTTCAGAAAAAAAATAATGCTAAGAAACATCGATGGCCATTAACAGCAGAAACAGCGATGAACATTTCCGCAGCGGTTAAGAAATGGCTTCGATAATTTGTAGCAATAGCGCACAAAGCCAATGGGGTGCTATAATATGTGCAATGGTCCATTACGACTGCATTCAACTTCGCCACTTTTTGCCCTACATATTTTCGTCGTCGGTTTGATTTAAGAGAGCCTCCGGTAATAAGCTAGGGAGCTCGCTCGCTTGATTTATGCGCTAATGTCGACTCAGTCGTGTTATTCTCTAGTATATTCCGGATTTTGTTGCCAAATTGAAGACGATCTCTTGCAGAAACTTTATTCCGGTATACTTATGACAATTCATGTTTTATACGACGTCTGGCACTAGTCTCCTCAATTTCAGCAGCTGAAATATTTAAATGAGGACTATCGTCTAAATAAAAGCGGCGAATAAAGCCGGTCAAATGTTAACTTAAGGATCATAGAAATCCGTGATCTCTCGTTAAACCGTGGATTAGGACGCCTTCTTCTTAACATGGATTCCCGGAGGATTTCTCTTGAAATGAGATAGATTTCTTTGGATCCTATTTTCATTCTAATGCAAAAACCAACATTTAAATTCGAGCTTTTAGTTTGCGTATTCTGAGCTTTGAAGAATTTATGATATGTTCATTGGAATAATGAGAACCGTTAGAGCTTATAATCAATGTGCACTCGGGATTCATAACATACAGGCTGTCAAATGCTGTGATAGCAAATTCAATGAAAACCGATGAACTCTCTAATATTGAGGATAGATAAGCCGATAACCAAATATACGCTAGGCATTGCTACGTGCGTGGCCCGAAGCGGTATGCATTATAAATATGTTATGATGTTGGACACTTCGGCATGAACTTTTCGTGAGAACACATATTATTTAGTCCTTTGAATTCAAAATTACCCACGAACAACCCAACAAGTGCCTTATTATAATTTCTTAACTTTTATTTAATTGCTTGCCATTAGAAATTAATTATTTACTATCAAATTATTTTAATTGCTAAATTAAAACATCATACGAATCATTTTCTTGATTGCTGCTTTTAAATAAAAAATTATTCTTATTATTACGTATAATTATAATTAATTACAGGATAGGTTGTCCAATTAAAATAAAATGTCATCCTTAATATTGCATTGCTCTTACTCATTATTATTTATGCATAATAATGGAGTCTAATGGTATAATGGCTTATTTCAAAATGTTTGATGCTTTGAAGTACAAGTGCACAAGTTAATTTACCTGGAATACAATATGAGAACATTGTTACTTGCATTGATTGAATAATATGAAACAGTATTCACTTCCTGATTTAATTAATCTATGTTCCTGTGTTTTTCATTTAGCAACCCCAGTGTAAATTAAATTTCACTAAAAACAAAATAAGACTTTTAGGTAATTGTCGTTCAAATGAAAATGTATAGTTTGGGAAACATAAAATTCAGGAGCGAATGTACATTCTTTTAATAAGAATAATTTTATTTAACCAGAAGGTAATTTAGTCCGCCAGGAATGGTGCTGTTAGTTAAGAGCACGTGGAATTTGTACGATGTGAAACCTTTTTCTTGTGCATAGCAGAGTTACATAATATGTGGTACTAGAACTCTAAATAAATAATTAGGAAGTCACCGTAAAGCTTTGCTAAGATGAGACCGCTCTATAAGCAGCTTACTACTATAAGCATCACCCCACCATCCTATATAGCGTTACGCTATGATATCTATTTATTATTGACAAATTAGAGTGGGGACCATTTTGGAAAGCTTCGTTCAAATTCAACCGATCTATTACACTGCACATAAAATGCGAGTTATAACATTGTTTTATGGTTTCCACGTACTTAAAGGACTCGACAACGGGTTTTCACCGTTGCAAAATATTAGGTAAAACACTTTAAACAAATTGGTTCGATTTACCACTACAATCCAACTTCCTCGAAAAATTACAATATTTTGAAATAATTATAATCAATCTTTATTTAGGATCACTCATTACATTCTGAAAAAGGTATACAAGTGATTCTTTTTAAATCATACAAATTCTACATAATAATAACTATGAAAAACAAAGTCCTTCATCCCAGTAAGAATTTTGCCGTCTACAAGACTTAATTAATCCGCTTTATTAGGTAGATTAGTTCTCGTTTTTCTATATATTTAATTTTTACAACTTACTATTGATTCCCTCCTTGGCTGCGATTCTTATCCATTCCTGTCTTCCTATTTTCTCCTTTCTATTTCTGACCCACATTCTCTTTAAATCGTCTAAAACGTGCTCATACTATCTCAAATTGGGTCTCACAGTAATTCGTTCTATTACAGAATTTCATCATTCTTCATCACATGACCGAAGCACCCTAGATATTCTATATCCATTGCTGGTTATTTCCCCTTGATACTTCCATCTTCTCTTCTGCAGGGCAGCCACCTCTATATTATATATAGATAATTTGTCTGCAACTTCATTTACTTTTCCCACCTTCAGGAGGGTTCAGGTATTTCATGTGGCCACTGTGGTTGTTTTTGATTTTTTTTCTTGACCTACCTCCATTATTAATTCAGTTCAAATGTTTCATCTCGTCTATTCCTTGCATCATTGACCTCTTTTTCTCTTCCTCTCCTTATGGAGCCTCTGTCTGGGAATGTACAGATGCTCCCTCGCCCTTCTTGAGTGTTTTGCTGATTGGTCTCTGTCGCTTTTCAGCTTCAAAGTCTTTTCTTTGTTGTCCCATATTTATAATTTTTCATCCTTTTAGGGATTTAACTTACCTATATATTTTGTAAATGTAATTTAGTGGTTCTTAAATAAAGATTTATTGTCTTCTGGTAATTTTTAGTTTGTCTCCGTTTCTCATTTTGTTCTTAGACAAGCTTATATCTTGTCTTGTATTTCATTTTCTTGGCGGCTCATGTTATTTTCCAAACGCGTTTTAGTACCCTTTAGATTCTTCTTCTTCGTCACTTCAAGATTTGGGCTTATGACCTGTTCCGGTGGCCATCGTTTCCTCGGCCTCCCGACATATGTTCTTCCTTCTGGTTTGTAGTGGCTTTTAGAGGAATTCTTTTGATAGTCATTTTCTCTAGATGTCCGCTCCATTTTAATTTATTTTATTGTATTTGTTTGTTAAGCTCCTTTATCTCCATCAGCTCTTGTCTTATATTTTCGTTCCTCTTTCTTTCTGTCAGTTTATACCCAGCTGTATATCTTAGAAATTTCATTTCTGCGCTTTGGATCCTGTTAAACAATTTCTTTTTAACTTCTTAAGAATAAGATTATTCTTATTATCCATTATTATTATTTTCTGTTGAAAGTCTCAGTTTCTGTTTCAGTTTTGCTATTACAATTTTTTTAACCGTTTCATACCCCTCCAATTGATTTTACAGCATAGTTACTTTCTCTTCCTACTGATTTGTTTTTTCTTCCATCCTTTCAACACTTGCTTTAAGGTGCGTTCATGGAAAATATTTAACGTCATTTAATTTAATGTATTTTAATTCAAAAAAGTTAAATGTACGTAACCACCTATAGGCGTTCATGCTACATTTAAGGCGCCGTAGTTTAATTTAACGTAAGAAATATTGGTCAACTTCTTAAATGATTGTATCTGCGCATGAGCGTGATATTCAAAAATAAAAAATATAACCTATCTATCCCAAGAAGTTGGATCAAAATTATAAATTGATATTTTGTGAAGTAGTTAACTTGTTTGGTATTTGCAATGAATGATGCAGTATTGATCGAAACGATAAGACAATTCTAAATTTTGTTTAATTCAAGTTGTTGTAAACAGCTGATGTTAGGCGGCAATGACCCTTTTTGCAACAAGTAGTGTTTACGCATGCTTCATTCTTCCGTTAAAGAATTCTTAAATATCTGCCATGAACCGGACCAATTCCTTAGCGCAAAATTAAATAGAATTAAATTAAATTACGTGGAGCATGAATGCACCTTTACTTGGAGCATTTTCTCATTCCAATGCGTTGCCATCCGATCAGTTTTTATTTTATTTCTCTGATTTTCAGGTTATTTTCTCTGATTTCATGGTCGTTTTCTTTATCCCATAGTTACTCCATGCTATATTTGGTTTATTGAGTTCTGTTGCAATAAGATGGTCCCAGTGCCATTTTCTAACTTATTTTCAATGTCTTCGCTTTGTTTTCAATTTCTTCGGTACTTTTATTTTGTTATTCTCTTTTGCGTTTTATATAATCTTTCATTGATGGGTAACTATTTAATCATTTCCTTTCGTCTTTGTCAGTATTCATCTACCCCTGTGTTTGTGTTTCGTTATGCCTCTTCACGCTTGTTATTGGCATATCTCCAACATGTCTGCCGTCTTTTATATCTCTCGTTCTCACCACTTCGTTTTGTTTCTTAATTCTATCTTTCTATTTTCGTCAATTCTCTAAAATTAACCAGCTCAATATCTGTACACACCATGCAGGACCGTACTCTCCCCGAACTCCATTTACCGGGGGTTTCATTCCATTCAAGAAAATAGTAGCTAAAACATTTTAAACAAATAGGTAGAATTTGCCACTAAAATTAAATTTTGTCGAACAGTTACAATATTTGAAATAGTCATAAAATTAATTTTTAAAGTTTAAAACAATATATCGCCCTCACAGTAAAATAGTGTCGAAAATTGTAAAATTCCGAGTTACGTCACTAAAATGTCTCTAAAATAATGCTGCATCTAAAAACGTACTGCCATGAATCAATTTCAAGAAAAAATAACATAACACGACAATTCATTAATCTATGATTTCTATTTATCTTAACGCGATAAAAATAATCAAGAACTAAAAGAAATAATAGAACTGACTACTGAGAAAGAGTTAATTGCTGGTATTGAAATTGAAAATATTTAAAATGGAATTTAAAAAACTTATAAAGAACTGAAAATGAAATATTGAAAGCAAGTAATAGAAATTAAACGGGAAAGCGAAATTAACACAGAGAAGACGCAAAGATTTAATGATACCATGATAGAAAATCTGGGGACGGTCACCTAACTTTGGCAACTCCAAATAAATTGAAAATTTCCTATAGCAAAGAGGAAGGTTTATAAAGTATACTGTAAAAATTTCACTCGTGAATGTATTACCAAAATTTCGAGAAAAATCAATTTGAAAAGTACGGGAAAGTAGCATCGAGTAGGCGGCAAACCCCGGTCGATGTGCATCGGTCGCCCGTGCTCCCTTGAAAATGCGTAAACTTTTTTCGCTCCGATTTGAATTTTTCTTTGAAATTCGGATAGATGGGGGTGTGATTAGTGGATATTAGTAATAAATAAAATCAAAAAAATGGAAAATAACCCGTGTATTGCCGAAAAAGTGAAAAAATTAAAAAAATTTTGCCTTCGAATTTTGGGGTGTGCATTCGATAAGGAGGGTAATCCATCGTCAAAACCTACCCTTACGGGGCGCCGCTGCGCTCCGCTCCGCGTTGTACCCCTCCAGGGCGGTTTTGACTCTGGTTACTAGGCTAAACATACGAGAAGCGCCACACATCAAGAAAACCGGGATAAATGAAACCGGGATGTGAGAGACCCTCGAAATAGCATCAAAAAGTATAGTTGCGGTATGGGGCAGTAAACTATTACGTTTCACCCCCAAAAAATCGCCTAAAAACAAAAAATAATCGCTGTTACATGTACGACAGTCGAGCTGCATCTGCCGGTGCGAAACCTTTACCTTTACCTGATATGTATTTGATGGAGCATCCCGGCGCAGCCGGCCTTCTCCTTCATCTGAAAGAATACATTAATGACATTGGAATTTATAGAGACCGGTGGGTCTCTGGGAATTGGCGCTTGGCGGACTGACTGGTAAAAACCTGAGCTGTGACTGTGAAAATGTAATATGAAAAGAAAAAGAAAATTTTTACGTTTGCCGATATAGTAGAGTCCCTAATTCGAAGAAAGAAATTATGAATTCATTTCTATTGATGACCTCGAAGTGATTGGCTTCTACTTGGAACTAGTCAGAATTGGCGACTAGTGGGATTATAGTGATACTATGGGGGGTGATTTATCGAATCTTGTGAAAATTGATCGAAAAATTACACAAATCTAGTGAATAAATTCACTTTCGAAGAGAATTTGTGTAAGTTAAACCTGTGAACATACATTAGTCTGTGTGGGGGTGAGTTATGGTCAGGAGTTGTCCGTGGTCAGGAGTGATTTGGGACGGGGAATGAAAAAGTCGGCTGGGTTGTATTGACCTAGTTGATTTACTAGTGGGTTTTCTGAGAATTTGGATTTGTTGTAGAGATTGGTGGCATGTTTACGATTAAGAGTGTTAATGAGGTCTAGTTTGGCGTCTGCATGTAGTCGCCTGTTAGTGACGTAATAGGGGGCGCTGAAAATAGCTCGGAGATTTTTGTTTTGGATGACTTGAAGTTTATTTATGGCCCTGGGGCGTGCATATCCCCAGACAGGGGAGGCATAAATCATTGTCGGGCGGATTATGGCTATGTATAATCTTAGTTTGTTAGCGGGGGACATGGTACTTTTTGCGTTCATGAGGACGAACAATCTATTGAAGAGGCATTTGGCTTTACCGGTTGCGGAGGAAATGTGAGCGTCCCATTTGAGGCGCCGGTCCATGGTAATGCCAAGGTACTTGACCTTGGTTTTCCAGGAGATTTGCTCCTCAAACATCCAGACACTGGAGTTGTGAGGCTTGCAACGATTTCGAAACATGATCGCGGAACTTTTGCTCGAGTTAACCTCGATGCGCCAAGTTTCGTACCACCTTCCGAGATCGGTGATCGCCTCCTGGAGGCGGGTTGTGGCTATGTCCGGGTGGATTGAGGATGTGTATATTGCAGTGTCATCTGCATATAGTGAAATTTTTGTTGCGGGATCTAAGGGGGTTGGAATGTCGCTCATGAAGATGTTAAACAGTGAAGCTGCAAGGATCGATCCCTGAGGGACCCCGTAGGTGATGGGGCGCTTTGTGGATCTGGTGTTCATGAGTTTGACTTGGAGATTTCTGTCGTGAAGGTAGGAGGCAATAAGTCGGACTAGTGGAATTTGAATTTTGGATTGAAGCATTTTGAACAGGAGGCCTTCGTGCCAGACCTTATCGAAAGCTTTCGATACGTCGAGTAGCACTAGGCCGGTGAATTCTTTTTTGTTGAGTGCCTGCGTGACGTGCTCAACTAATCGGAGGGCTTGGTGGGTCGTGCTGTGTCCAGCACGGAAGCCGAATTGTTCGTTTTGAATAATACTGTTATCGAACATGGCTTCTTGGAGACGGGTGAGAATGACTTTTTCAACTACTTTTCCGATGGAGGGGAGCAGGCTGATTGGTCTATAGCTTTTCGGAAGTTTGAGATTTTGACCGGGTTTGGGGATTACCACTACGTCAGCGGTTTTCCATATTTGTGGGTAGTAGTTGAGTCGAAAACATGCGTTAATTATGCCGGTGATGGCAACTTTGGCTTTTTGGGGGAGTTCTTTGAGGGCGGTATTGGTGATGCCATCGGGACCTGGGGCTTTCCTCTTTTTGAGGCGTTTAATGGCAATGGTGACCTCCAGAAGGGAGGCGGGAGTGATATGTGTGTCATCGGAGGTGTTTAGGGTGGTGGTGACATAATTTTCGACCGAATTAATATGGTCTTGGTCTAATCTTGTGGTGTTGGGGGAGCATTGAGCTTGGAGGCTGTCGGCGAAGATTTCAGCCTTTTCAAGATCGCTCCGGGCAATAGTGCCGTCAGGGCGGGAGAGAATTGGGATGGTGACTTTCTTTTTCCCCTGGAGGGCGGCGGCCATGCGCCATGCGGACATGTCTTTAAATGATAGGGAGTTAATGGTGTCTAACCATTCATTGTCATGAAATTCTTTGACTTTAACGTCTACTTGCTCTTTGAGCCGGTTGTATGACCTTTGGTCATCAGGGTTGCGAGTTCGCCGGGCGAGTTTCCTCGCTCGGTTTTTGGCTCTGATAAGATCTTTGAGGGAGGGAGTGAGTTTGTCTCTGACGTCCGTGGTGTTGACTTCAAATGAAGTTTCGTCAACGGATTTTTTGATGTTGTCTTGGAAATTGGCAATGAATTGGTCTAGGTCAGTGGGGGACTCAAAGAATGGGATTGGTCCAAGGTTTTTTGACGGAGTGTCTTTGAAAGAGGTCCAGTCCACTTCGCTGGTGGAGATGTCGTATTGGAGTTGTACGTCTTTGAAAATGGCTATGTCCAGAATGGACGGCGTACCTGCGTTAGAAAAGTCGGTGGGGGAGGTGGGAGCGATGATCGAGAAGTCCAGCTCGTTTGCTAGTGAAAGAAGGTCACGTCCTACATGGTTTGTGTGTTTACACAACCAGTTGGAGTGTTTAGCATTGAAATCGCCGGCGATGATCTTCGCGTCGGGGCCTTCGAGGAGGGTTTCTAGGTCCTCTTTGAGAATGCGTTGCTGAGGGCGATTATAGACGGAGGAGATTTGCAACCAACCGTGATGTGCGGTGTGGATGCTCACCGTGGTGACTTCGAGGTACTCTAGGTCGGGGGTCGGTATTGCAACGTGTTCGATGGATGATTTTACGTAAATTGCGGTTCCGCCGCCGCGTCCGTCACGGTCATTCCTATAAAGTGAATAGCAAGGGAGTTTTGCCAGTTGGCCAGCTCTGAAGTGGGTATCGTTGACCAAGATTACGTCAAGGTCGTGATGGTGCGCGAACGCGAGAAGTTCATTTCGTTTGGCTGAAAGGCCGTTGGCGTTCCAAAAAGCCGTCTGCAAAGTGGTGGGTTGGAATCTGGGTTTAGACATTAACGGGTGTGATATTAGTGGCTTTGGCGTTCATGATTATTTCAATATTGCGGACGAGTTCGGCATTGGCATTGAAATTACGGAGTTGTTCAAGAATTGCTTTTCTTTGTCGGGAGGGAGTCTCATCGTAGGAGGAGGTGGGCGTGGGGGTGGCGTGAGTTGCTTCCCTGTGAGGGGCATGCCGACTAGCAACTCCCAGATAGGAAGGTCGATTGGGGCCTTGGGAGGAGGGGTAATTGTAAGTGGGGCGGTCAGCGAAGCTGGAAGCTGCTTCGCGGGCTGAAAGTTCTCGCCTCTTGGGCTTAGGGAACGAAACGCAACCTTTGTAGTTTGCGGGGTGGTTTCCTGTGCAGTTAGCGCAGGTGGCTGGGTCTTCACGGATTTTTTGACAAGCCGGAGTGAGGTGATCCCCTGCGCATTTAACGCATTTGGGTGGGGCGCGGCAGAGGGTTTGGGCGTGCCCGAACCGTTGGCAACGGTGGCATTGACCGACCTCTGTACGTTTGTGGGGGGTTTCGGTGCGGGTATTTATGGACAGGACCGATGTCATGTCAAAAATTCTTTTGCCATCTGAGTTGTGGGTTAGATGGACAAGGTATAATGGCATAGATTTTTTGTCGCGACCTTGGCGCATCTGAAAAACTGACTGAATTTCAAAGCCCTGTTCTACAAGGTCTTCTTTAACTTCTGCAGCAGTGATAGTGATTGGGAGCCCTCGAATGAACACTTTTAGTGGTTTGTCCTGAGGGAGAGAGAAAGAGTGTGAGGGGAGGGATTTTTCCTCGAGTAAGCGACTGAGGGCCCGGTAATCTGTCTCGGTGGCCGGCTGAATTGAGATGCCGTCCACGAGCGTGCGGATTTTGGTGGTGACAATTTTTCGGTCACGAATCATTTTATTGATGGCCGGCCAGTTGTCCTTTGTACGGAGGACAATTGGGGGGATTCGGCTGGAGGAGAAGTATGTGGTGCGGTCTGGGTGTGAAGCACCCTGGGTGTCGGGTTGGGAGTCGGTGACTTCCATACCGTCATCGTTCCGCTCGGTTTGGGTGTCGGTCGGGGGTTCCTCTATGTCCAAACAGGCGAACCTGTTCTTGGTAGCGGGTTCAGAGGTTTGGCTGTCGCTACTTAAGTTGGAGCGGGCCCGTTTGAGGGTGTTTTTGTCTTTTGGAAAGACGAAAGTATCTCCACCGGTGGAGGATGGAAGCTTGGGCTTCGGGAGTCGGTGATGGTATTTTAGAAATGCGGCGGGATGTTCGAGGGATGATCGCGGGCTTGACTGCTGGAGTCGATAGCCGGGGTTTCGGGATGGCCGTTGCCATCAAGGGTTTGGGTAGAGCGGGCTTCTTTGGCTCTTAGGGCTTGGTTTCTGCTTTTTTAGAGGCGGGGGTAGTCTATAACGGATTTTGGACTTTACATCCGTTATGTTCAACCTTATACATCAATTTGGTTGGCCACTGCCATTTCATTTAAATTGAATGAGATGGCGTTGTGGACTCTTCGATATTTTATTATCTGTTTTCCGGAACGCAAGTCGAGCTGCGCGCTGAGAGGGACTTGGGGGAAAAATGGCGGACGAGAAGGTCACGTCTTGTGGGCTGTGAAGTGATTTTCGGGGTTGGTTTTCGATTTTGCGGAGTATGGTTACGTTTGTGGGAATTTCAGTCCGACAATCCGGTTATTATATGGAATATGCTGTTTTTCCATCCCAGTAGGGGATTTGATCCGCGATTGGAGGATTGTGGTTTTTTTGGCCGTGCCATGTGTCCCTATCCGACCACCCTGGCCCATAATTTCTGGGAAGGATGTTTATCCGGTAGCATCGGTGAGTAACATGCTTTATTTGCTATTACTTCACAGTACCTGTCGATCGATTGGCCAATATTTTAACAACAGAAGCTCGATGGCATATTTTTTTCCCTTGGCCTTTTTAATGTGTTTTATTTTTTATTTATGTGTAACAATCTGGTATATTTTTGTGCTGCAATTTTATTTAAATAATGGTTGCAATTGGTAGATAAGTGACAGGTTACAACTTTCTGCACTTGGTGATAAATTGCAATCTATTACTATCTCACGTTGCAGTCGTCGATAATAATACCAAGTTTAAATGTTGTTTTTGATAAATGTAGTAATGCTACTTATTTATATTATTACGTTTTGGTTATTAAACTTTGCTTGGGTATTATTTCCTTTAATTTTATGTCGACGTACTGGTAAATTGTATTAGCAGCAAGACTCTAGATTTATCGACGTAAGTTCAAATTTCATACTTGAAATTTTGTGTCGATACCTTTTTGTGTTTAATTATGATTTTATATTTTATTTAATAAAGGCTAAGATGTATGACTTACATATATACAGGGTGCGACATTGCACCGGGGTTCGCTGCCGCTTGGTTTGGTCGTCGGAAGCTCGATGTGGTTACCATTATGGGATTGTTTATGACCATTCGAGTGTTCCGTCGATTGTTGGTGGGGTGGTGATTTTTTGGTGGCAATGTGGGTTGCTTCTGTTTAGTTTCTCTGGTCGGCTCCTGTAGTGGACTACTGTTGTTACGTTCCACTGGTGCCATACTAACACCATAAGCATCGACTTTATCATTAAGCCTTTAAGCAATGACCACCGTATTGTTTATTTTTATGTTTATTTCTATTTTATTGTTAAGTTTATTTTGTGTGTGTTTGCAAAGCTGCTTCCTTGAGTTTATCCGAGGCGTTTTTACACGACCCATGGCCCTCGCATACCGACGTTTCCATCAAAGAGCTAGTTGACCTAACACCAGGGCTCCACGCATTTAAAAGCAGAAGGTTCTTGCCTCCTGCGTGGACTTAATCTTCTCCAAACTGCTTCTCATTAGAGCAGTAAGGAAAGATTTTGTATCAAGTCGTGGGGTTGGGGTGGGGGGTCTTGGCTAGTCTTTTCCCTGAAGGGGCGACTGGGGTGGTTTTAGTGATCGTGGGGGGATTAATGGAGTTCGCGGTGAAGAGAGCAATGGTTTTGGACATCTCTGCAATTGTTTTGTTCATGTCACTGATTTCGGACCGTAATCCGTCAGCGATGTCATTTGCCCGACTGGCGGAGGCTTTTTGCTTTTTGAAAAGGGCAAGGAGTTCGTTAAAAGAGATGTTAGTCATGTCGTCGTTTGTCGTCATAGTGATCGGGTAATTCAAATAATAAAAATAATATTTTTAAAATTAAATTATGTTGCGAAATCTAAATTGATAAAATTAAATTTGAATTAGTTTATATCTGTGAAGCAGCTGATTTTAATGAATGCAAGTTTAATTTTTAGATCTGAATTTTAATTTAGTGTTGTGAATCAACCTTTATTTTAATCTGGTGAACTTGAAAATTTAAAAGGAAAGGAATTTGTTGACTGACAAAATTTTTGTTAGGTTGCGATAAAAATATAATCTGTAAGTAATCTAGGTCAAGTTCAGTTCACTAACCTTTGTTGCGTATACTACAGTAAACGTCGCCTGATGTCTTGAAGGGGCGGGGGCTAAAGAGCGCGCGACCGTATGTTAATTGTGACGTGGCTAGCTACGTCACTTAACAATGGCGGGATCTTTTTGACGGGAAATACTGGGAGGGCCAATTAAGTGTTTTAAAACACTTGTCGACGAAATTTAAATAGAAAAAGGAGCTTGATTTAACACTTTCACTTCTATATTAAATTATCGTTTAGAGAACAGTAATAAAAATTACTTTTTGAACTTAATTCGTGAAAATTAAAGAGCGCAAAAATTGACGTGCGGTTAGTTCGGATGCAAGATCGGAACTGGGTGCGAAATATTCTAAGTGTTAGGGTATATCATATTGCACGGACCGCCCACAGAATGAGCGACGCGCGGGTGAATCTCGTTAATTTTGCTAACTTCAAATTCGATTTACTCAAAATTTTGCTAATACATTCACAGGTTTAAATTATATCAGTATACTATATAAACCTTCCTCTTTGCAATAGGAAATTTTCAATTTACTTATTTGGAGTTGCCAAAGATAGGGGACCGAAACCGAAAATCTAAACTAAAGTATGATTATTTTAAATTTTTAATGAAAACATCCTGCAAAATTGAAATGAGAAATTAGATGGGATATTAAATAAGATATCTGAAGTAAACAGAACTATGGAAAAAGGTGTACCATGTTTGAAAAAGAAATGGAAGAAACGAAAGAAGAAAGAGATGCTAGACTTAGATTGAAAAACATCAAAAGACACGAAGACAAAAATGATTAAATCATGGTTGAATAAAGAAGCATTCAATGGGATAAGTACAATTGAGAAGGTCGAAAATGAAAATTACAAGCATCGGGTAGGAAAAAGATTGATGTACAAAAATTGGAAAAATGGACGTTTCAGAAGTGGAAGAAAATTTAGAAATGGAGGAGTAAGATGTGGGCATGAAAAGATCGTCCCGAAATACTACAAAATCTAAGAGTAGTTTCGAACAAAACAAGAAGAAACATCAAAAACATTTGCAAATAATTTTAACAACATTAAAAGAGGCAAGACTGAAATTAAATATTAAAAAATGCGAGTTTTACAAAAGAAAAATAAAATATTTGTGCTATCAAATTGTATTAGATGGAGTTTATATCGTCGAAGAAAGATTACTAGAAATTAAAGATTATCCAAGGCCAATTAATTTTGATTTTTGAATTATTGGGAAATTTTTAATTTTTACGTTAGAAGTTGGTAGGTTGGCTTTTAGGCGGATAAGAGAAGGCAGTTAAACAGTTAGTTTAATTAGTGAATGAAGAATTACTCGCTAAAGAAACGATTTGACAATATTTGCAAATTACGTTAATTGGGCAAAGAGGAGCATGCTCCGAAGCCTTCCAAATAGCTGACACCTCGCTAGTTGTTAAAGAACGATTGAGAAGCTTACAAGCAGCTCCATTCCAAAAAGACAGCACAAACTTGAAGACAGGAAGGCCAATACCATCTAACTTGCAACCCATGATCATCAGAATGCAGAATTCTCACAATAGACTCAAACACTTAAGGAGTGGCCTCCCTAAGAGAGATTGTAGACTTAATTCCGGGATAAAAAGAGCCCTCAAATTTCGAGTCACTTTCAGCAAAAGACAAGACTTCCGGAACGGAATTAAGAAAGTGTGAGTTAATCTGGAATTTTTCTTTGTTTAACAGCACCCGAGATACTTCCTAAGATTCCGAAAACAGGCAAAATCAACGTCAGAACGACATGCAAACGCGCAAAAGACAGCGTGTCTCGAACGTAACCGGTAACACTCCCCCCCGAACGATCTATCCGCTCTCACAATTCTGTATTTCGTCACATTAACCAGATGAGAAGAAAATCCGAGAGCAAGCCACCTGTCAACAAATTCATAAATATTTGAAAGTCCGAAAGCAACTTTCAAATTAATGTTAATATTTTATGCACCACTGAAAAGCCACTGAAATCGGGCCGGCCAATAACGTCATAGTGAAATCTACAGATACAAATACAAAATTGATTACACAAGAACCAAACATTAATTAAAAACTAGTATTTATTAATAATATGGAAGCATATTTCTGTATTTATTTACATCAAAAAATTCTATAATAAACGCATACTTTCCTACTGAAAATACTAATTACAATGTTTTGTAAACAAAACGCTAAATTTGTTTTTTACTTAATCATACATGAAAATCGTTGAAAAACATTCACATTAAAACTAGCAAAAACAACAAAAAAACACCACTAATCCTGAAAATCGACTAAACTTGTTTAAAACGTTAATTATCGAGTATTAACTCAGTAATCCGTGTATTTAACAATTCACATCTAAACCGTTCAAATAGAAAAACTAGGATTGGTTTAAGTTTTTTGTAGAAAAAATGAAATACCAATTTTATCCCACATCTAAGTACTCAAAACGATTACAAATCTTTACGAATTCACTAATACAGAGTTAAGCACCTTATTTCGATTTACTTCACAAACACGTTTTTCTATAAATTGAAAATAGATATCATCACGCCCACAGTTTCAGCGAAATCGTTTATATATCTACAGCAAGATCCTGATTTAACAAAACTCTTAACTACGTTGCTTGTGGGTTATTAAAGATTATTGTCATTTCTTTTGCTTTTCTACAAATTTGCAGTATACAAAATAAATTAATTTTTATTAAATATCTACAATAAATATTTTTATATTTCTGTACATTTTTAAACGTGAATAGTTTTAATTAAAATTAAAAACATGGAAGATGATCCTGTAATATTATTATAGCAGTTGCAAGTATTTTAAAATGCTAATCCCATTTTTAAAGTACGAGTATTAAACTTAATTTTCGGATTTGAACTTATCTTAGTCGGTTCATACCATTAAAATAAGAGTGCCATGTCATCTAACGCTTTCAAATTTCCAAAGACTATCGGGCTTTGTTTAAGTTTAATTGCTTCAAAACTATAGCAGGATTTGAGTGCACGAACGGAGGTTATGATTTCAGGATGGCAGCACCAACACAAATACGCTATTTTTGAATTTATATAAAATAAATGATGAAAGTAAGTGGTTCTACTAAAAATATTAATGATTCCAAGTTAAAGAATTTATGGATTGTTAATTGGAATCTAATTTGAAAAAGGAAAGCTTTGCAATCAGAACGAAAAGTAATATAGAAAAGAGACTTAGGAATTGATTCTATTCACGTTTTGATTACATTTTCTTTTATTTCCTATTATTTTTTGTTTACTCTTACAAAAGATTGCGCACATAAATTTGTGTTAAACGAACATAGGTTATAATTATTCATCTACCAGCTTCATGCTGGCAGACGGTTTTGCGAATTTCGGAAAAATAAACACACTTGCAGTATGGAAACTTACTTAGTCCTAGAATGTGGAGAATTTATCTCATTTATATGAAATAATTGCTAATTCCTAACCAACTGCAAGAGAAACAAATAACGGCGATGTTGGAAACAGAATAAACTGATATAGACACTGGTAAATGGAAAATTCGAGGTTCCGCAAAATTCGTACACCTAACACCGCTTGTTTATTTGCATTTTTGAAGTTACGTGATGTAAGCTGAGATAGGAAGCGTGATATTTTGCAGGATAGAACTAATCTTCGAAGGAGATAACTCGAATAAGGTGGCACTTAATAATTAAGACACCGTTTTGAAATATCCAGAAAATGGCAGTCAATCCGTGTTATTCAAATTTTGTTCTTAACAAAAGAGAACTGGTTTTGAACCTATTGTTTGCTGGAGATGAAAATCGGATACCGTTATCTGGGGGGGGGGTACCATCAGTTCTAGTTTCGCATTTTTACATATATATTAAGCAAAAGTTTGAAATAACGGCTTACAAAACTGTTTAAAATACTTTCTTCTAATTCGGCATAAATACAGGAAAAATGTTATAATTATGCCAGTTAAAATTTTTGACTCTTTCAAATACTTAAATATAATATGCAAAATTGGGCAATATGGAAGGTAATAATTTAATCAATCGGAAGTGAGTTAGGAAATGACAGCATTTGGATTTTACATACTGAACCAAAACCTGTCTGAATTAAACCGTAATTGAATTTCAATCAATCAAGAAAAATTCATTCTATGTACGAAACTTTTTTGTGCATCTCGACAACCCGGAAAATTCTGCTTGTAATATGGTTCAAAAGTAATGAGAGAAACCTTTTTTTTTATTTATATAGCTATCTGAACCAATTTCTATTAAATTTTCGAAATCCACAGAAGACACTTCGTTTGGTTTATCGATATTAATTTAGAATACATCAATGCATTAAAAAAAATTGTAAACATGATCTCGAGGGTTTGATCACCCTGAAATTTTGGTGCACAAGATGTTGCGAATGTCTGCAATGGTTAGCAATAATTGTCTACACTTCTTGGATTTAATATACATTTTAGGATTATTTGCATGTTTTTGCAAATATGGTGCAAATTTTGTAATTTTGGTGTAGAACTATTTTTTTGGTGGGGAAACCCCGGGATGATCTTCACTATCGGGGACTGTTGTATTTTTATTTCCTTAGTTTATCATTTTTTGCGTGAAACCCTTGGGTTTACTCGTAGAACCCGTTTCGAGAACCGGTGATCTCGAAAATCAACTTTACGAGTACTCATAGTAATCGGAATTTGCACATGCGGATCGAAATGGGTCATAAAAAGATAAAGTAGAATTCAAAATGTACACCGCTATAAAAGTTGTTACCTACCACTGTCTTGATGAATATTATTTGACAAAATATTCTGTTATAAATTTGTTATGGGATTAGAGCATATTGTGAGCGAAGCTCGCTTGACCGGGCGTTTGAAAACCTGACCCTGAAAGCATTGTAAATTGTCCAAATTTAGGATTGGGCTACGAAAAGGATTACATTTGCGGCAGCGCACGAATTGAAATTAAAAAAAGATACAGTAAACCGGAAGGCGATTTACCAGAATGTTAAAATTGATGATGAGTTCATCAATGGTGGAAAGGATAGTCACGCAAATCTGTTCCACCCCGCCACGAGTTACTGAATGAGGCACCTCTAAACTTTGATTTCTGTAGTACAAAATTTAAAAACTGGACCAGAAACTCCAACGCCGTAGAATGACCTGCTCTGTTTCCGTCTTTAAACATACCATCGTGAAGAATAAACGAATTGGCGTTTTCTCATCTGAGTTGACCTGCAACTTGAGGTAAAAAGAAAAGATAACAATTAAAACTGTTGAGGTGACTCGGTAATGGGAGGCGGTCACTATTTGCACCGAGCGATAACAATTTAAAAGTTGAATGGAGTTCACAAGTGCAATCACATTTCACTTTCAATTTTAACAACTTCGGTGTGGAATATGATTCATTACCACGCTTTCAGCCCTTGCCTTTTTCGTTTTTTTTTCTGCAATTTTAAACATTCTTGCCTGAAAATAGACAAATAAAATAATAACAACATTTATTAGTTTCTAGTGGAAAAATATCAAAAACAATTTTAAATGTGATTGTTAACAATTATTAAATCAAAAAAATAAAATATTTGACCCGGACCAGTTACCCCAAATAGTGCGACAAAGTTACCCTAATGTCAACAGTTGTAATTTTAAATCCAAACAAATTATAATTTTATACTTTCAAAATTTACATTTTTAAATCCAAGTTATTGAAAAAAACATATCTATAATATGAAATTATTTATTTCTATACCTGCTTTGACAATAATACTTGTTTTACCCTGTTTTTATGCTTTTCAAATAGCTTGGATTTATAAACGTAATTATAACAGTGAAATAACTTCCACACAAATGACATTTTGTAGTCTATTTAGACGGCAGGATTCATCCAGCTCAAAAACTGGATCGTCAAAACTTTGTAGAGAAGCACAGTAGCAACAAAAGCGTTTCAACAACGATCTATGTACTCGTATTGTAATAATTGTTGAATATCTTTCCAAAGGATTAATTTACATTGGTCCAACCTTGCATGGGGTTATGATTGAGGTTCAATGCTCAACGAGAAATTATAGTAACGAAGTCCTTTACACGCGCCTTAATTGAGCTTAGGGCTTCTAATATACAGTAACGTATCTTTAGTTTATTGGAATGAAAAATTTTGAATGAAGAATGCATTTCAAGCTTGACACCCTCTCAAAATTATAATCACCCATTGTTACTACATTATTCTGTTCTTGTTTATTCGGAGTCGCTCTTTTTCTGTTTGTTTTTTGAATATATTGAACAATTTCTTGACTTTTATTATCAAATTTTGTATGATATCGATGGTCTCCATATAGGCTAAGAATAGTCTGGGGTCTTACACTCCAAACCCTTGCATAATTATCTTTGCTTCTCATATTGCGTAATCCATCAGAGCAGTTGACGAAAAGATACTCAAAAATTGTATCTCCTACCCTTACTATGGTTCGGGAACCATTGACACTCATCCTTGTGAGGTGTGTCAATTTTGGTGAGATTCCAAATTCTGCCATTTCTGCCAAATTCCCAGCATTTTCCTGATGGTAAACACCTGATTAATAGTGGATCTGACCCCTTGGAATCCATACTGGTCGTTATCCAATAGATTATCCACATAAGGTATTAGCCTACTGAGCATTCTTGGTAAGATCTTCTAGCCCATGTTAATTAATAAGATTCTTCCATAATTTACTTACTTCGTTTTACTATTACATCCTCTTTCCATTCGTCGGGCTTTATTTTTATGCTCTATATACACATTTAGGGTGTCATATTTAGGATGTTGTCCCTTCCAGGAGCCTTTGCATTTTTCAGTCGTCTGTTTCCCAGATTTTATTTCTTTTTAAAGCAAAGGCGCCAAAAATCATGTAAATATTTGCTGTTTGGCTATTTTTATTTTCACAGTTGAGAAGTTCATCAAAGTGACTAACGCAGACCTTTACGATTGCCACCTCCACAATCACTGTATCGATTTTCTCTTTAAGGAGATTCTTTGTCCATGATTTGATGCCCCCTTTAATGTCTAAGATCTTATTATAGATTAATCCTGTCCTGCCTTCCCTTTTGATCAACAAATATTCGATAAACAAGGATCAAATATCACATTAATAAGAATTCAAATTAAATGTACTGATATAAGATAGCACTCAATCCTATCTTAATCTTACTCTTCAGTTTTACACAAAACAGAGGAACAGCAGAGATTTAGACTTAATAGATCCACGACCGATGCCATCTATATTATCAGACAAATAACCGAAAAATCGATTGAGTTCCAGAAACCAACCTACATGTGTTTTGTAGATTTATCAAAGACGTTTGACCGAGTTAGAATCAAAGACATCACCGAGATCCAGTAAAGTACTCGTAATATCCCCCACAACACGATAGGCATAATACACCAGCTCAACACTGGAAACACGACAAAAGTGCGGACGAAAGGAGAACTTACAGAAGAAATCCCAATACCAAATAAAAAAAGTAAAGCCAGAAAGTAACAGATATCGTATGAGCAAGGAAGATATAAAAGTTATATGCTACGCTGAGGACGCGGTATTGATAGCCGAAGAAGAGGACGATTTTCAACAATTGCTCAATATTTTTAACATAACAGCGAAACTATATAATATGGAGATCTCCACAGATAAGACCAAATGCCTAACGACTTCAAGAAATCTAAGAAGATGCATGCTTACCATAGACAATAACGCAATAGAACATGTACTATATTTCAAATACTTGGTAGTAGAAATCTATGGACGTAGAAATCTAGTAGAAAAAAACCATGTTCCAGATCCGAAAAGCGTCGAATTGTTTCAGGCTGCTTGAGAGACACAATCTGCACAAATGAATTTCTGAAAGGTGAAAAGTAAATCAAGAATATACACAGCATGCGTGAGATCCATATTAGGATACGCTTAGAGGCAAGAGCAGACACCGCCAAAACAAAGAGAATGTTAAGAACAAATGAAATGAAAGTCTTAAGGGCTATAATAGGAAAATCACTTGTCGATAGAATTAGGACCGACCGCTTAAGAGAAGAGTGTAATATGCCCGATATAATAAGATGGAGCAGAATAAGAAGAGATTGGAATGAGCATATATCACGTATGAACTAGCATCGACTTCCAAAAATCATCATATATGGAATTCCCCATGGAACAAGAGGTGTAGGGACAGTTGGTCATCAGCATCCCGGGAAAAACCAGAATTAAACAGGTCCCAGACGTAAAAACTGTAGAAGAAGAAGAAACTGAACATCTTTTAGATGAATACGACGGTTCAACAAAATTTCAATAATAACAAAGGTTCTAAAAGGTTATAGGCCAATCTGTCGGCTACTCTGAGAATAAACTATCAGCAGATATGAGATAAAATTACAAACAGAGAAGAACTTATCCAATTCTGTATAGATCTGATTTGAATTCAGAAATTCTAATTGATTGTATAATACCACAATCTGGAATGATTGATAAAAACACAGACGCACTAAATCCAAATAATTGTCCGAGACTTGACCATTTTTAATTAGCTTTGTTCGGCCATCTATCTACTCTAGAAAACTGTTGAAAAAATCAAAATCTGCACAATAATTTCGGCGTTAGCATTAAATTGTTTAGTGCTATTGTCCCATAATGATCAATTTATCATCATTTTATAGTTCTAACTTTTGAGGGTGTTCAAACTGCAGTAGAGAAGTTTTTCGCCTCCAAAACTTGCTCAGGAACTTGCTTTAAAACAAAAATGTTCTTAAGTAATGCAAAGTGCGAAATAGAAAAGTTTTTCAATGAAGATAATGCCGATTAATTGGCAATTTAAGTGTTACAAAGTTAGATAGCTGTATCAGCAATGCCAATATAAAGCAAAACTTTATAATGAACAACCGGTATTGAAAAAGTAAATTTATATACTATATAAAATAAAATATATTACTATACGAGTATTATATATTATCTAGATGTAGTATGTAACTTATCGTAAATCTGAATTGAAAACTTACATCGACAACTTGAAATTAATTTATTATTAAACAAATACATATAATATATTATAATTTATGCGGTTAAATGATTTTATTTTAAATTTTTGTTTCAAACTTTTTTTGTGTACTTTTCAATTTTGGCGTAAAAAAAAGTTTTGTTATAAAGCGAAAATTTTATAAAAAAATTTAATTAATTAAAAACACTTGCAAATTCAACTAACTTGGTTTTGACTTGTAAGAACATTGTTTAAAATTATTATCTTAAATAAAACATAAAAATGAGACTCGAGCAATTACAAAATGTTTGAAATTTGAAACAAAAAGTAATAAAGAATTTTATTTAATTTGTGCTCAAATAGAAACTGAAATAAAAAAAGCAAAAAGAAAACCAAGTATACTTCCGAGTATCTACATCTTTTCTCTGTTTTGTGCAAAGCAATTTTGTAAAAATAAATTTTGCAATTTTAAAAGCAAGCATTGACCAATTCCATTTCAATATCAAGATTGATGTATTGTGCACAGTTTTATTTCGTAAAGGATCCTAAATGCACCACGTTTATTATTTTGATTACAAAATTGCCTGTATGGTATAACTAATAGGTACATAGACAGATTTACTTTTAAAAGTTATTATTAATTAATTAATTCATTATTGTTTTAATAGAGAAATGTGTAGTTGATAGTGCAGAAATTTGATACTAATCTAATTTTAAATTAAATTATTTTAACACTTATTGCATTAAAGTTGAAATCAATTGAAAAGCTTTCACGCTGATTGTGCTCATTGAAGCACTAAATTTCAACATTTAACAACTAAAAATAAAAGAGGCAAAACTTTCAATTTTAATTATTGTTTTTGCTTGCATTTTAAGTGGAAAATATATAAATTAATATTAATTTTGAAATTAAACTTTTCTCCTCATTAAATTAAAAGTCAAACTTGACGTTGTTGCAATTCCAAACTAAATTTTAACTTTTTACTGCTTATGAAAACGCTATTTTAGGATATTCGGATACTCAAAAGACCCAGTGTCGGATAAACCATTTAGTTTCATTCCTGGAATAGTTTACCGGACAAGAACAAATACATTGAAGTAGATCAAATTTTGGTAAAGAGTTTGTAACCTTTGTAAATAGTAACCTGCGTAACAAATACTAAAACTTTTTGTTAAAATTTTGTAAAAACAACAATTATTTGAATTAATTTTCAGTCAAAATGTTGATCATCTTTAATATCAATTAAGCAAACAAAAAGTTAGTGAGCGATCTAGTTATTACTTTTTTGTTACCACTCATACAAAAACAGGAATCCCTTATACAGATACTTGAATGGAGTAAAAAGTGAAAAGCTTCATTGTTTGAAGATCTCCGTGAAACTTTGTATAACATGTTTAAAAAATTTTAATTCGTACATAGCTCTTCTAAAACGCTTGCGTTTTGATTGCTTTTCAGTGGTCTACATTAATAGTAACTAAAAATGTTTGCTTCTTCAACTACAAAATTCATAATTCATATTTTTTTATCTGTTATTTAAATCTTGGTTTTCTTAAATGTGAGACAAAATTGTATCACAACTAGTAAGTACTATTATTTTAAACTTTATCTTATCTTTAGTATACATTCAGAAAAATGAAATTGTTATCAAAGCAAAAAATAATAAAGTTAGTAACTTCATATCGTGCAACAAATCCGTTTATTTTCTTTAACATAACAAAATTTTGTTTTTCAAAATATTTCGTTTATTCATTTCGACAAACATCATTAAACTTTTTGTACAACATAGATTATGCTGTTGGCATTGCACGCTTGTTCTGATAAACAAAGTACAATATATGGGCCTTTCTTTTTCTTTTTAAATTTGATGTGCCTTTAATGGGTGTTGACGATCAATCTTTAAACAGACCGACTACTGTCTGTCCAATCCAATGTTGCAGGTTTTCTCGACAGTCACGAAATGCGCCTTCTTCCAGGTCCTCTCCTTCCTCCAACTTCCTCTTCTTTCCTTGTAGTATCAACTGCAGTAGATGGTACTTTTCATTCTTCATTGGGTGTACAAAATACGCTAATGTTTGTTCTTTCATGACTCCAATAATTTCTTCCTTCTTTCTTCCTTAGTGATTTTAGGTCCCATTGTTATGTCTTGAAATTATAATTCGACGCTGGATCTTGAAATTCTTGTTTACCTAATTTTCCCAGCTTTACAATGCTTACCTGACATCATTCCGATATTCTCATTTCTTCCCATTTAAAGATTAAAGTTGTCATTTCTGTTGTTCTTCATGTCTTCCTAATATTGTAATAACTATATTATGTCTGGATTCAGATTCATATTTTTTTTTATTTACACTTTTGTTCCATACGGCCAGAATTTCATTCATAATTCATCTTTAGTTTTGGGAATCTGGAGCCCAGCCGAAACGATTTTGATCCTTAGAGTAAACAACAGAGCAATCTTGTAGAAATAAACAGTTTTAATACTGGGATTTAGTTTTTTAATATAATTAATATAATTTCTCGGTAATTAATAAATTATTATTATATTATGGATGTTGAAGGTAAATTATTCATTATAATTTAATTTCACATTGCACGTCGATGTTGTATTCTATTTATTGAATTGCATAAATAATGCATAAATGCACTTTTATTTATATAATTATTAAATTTCAGTTGAAAACTGATTTTATATGAATGTAATTTATATTTTCCCAAGCTTTCAACAATGCAGATTTATGTGTTAATTTTATATAAACGTAGAAGTCGTGGGAATTAGAGGATCGCATTGCCAAATCAATATTATATTGATTTCAATGATTTAACAAATGTAATCGAAATTATATATTACTCAATGCTGCTGCCCTTACGGTTAATTTACTACCAATAATTTAAAAATGTTATCTACGTAGTGCTGTGTAGTTTCTTTCAAAAGTTGCACACCTCGGGTTCGTGTCTGAAAGTGTATAAAAATTTTTATATTGAAAATTGAAATTTTCGAGGGTGCAATTTTTGTCCAGAAGCTCACGATCCTTGTCCCTCTTGTTTAGCTCAGCGGTTGAGATTCCCTCAAGGTATTGTAGGTTCTGTGTGTCTAAGGGATGCTTATCGAGGTCAAAGTAAGATTCGTTGAAATATTGAAATTGTTGAACTAATAATAGTTTGAAGAGATAAACCTGATTCACTTTTACTTTGATGAATCTCAAAAATTGGAATACTTTACTGTCGTTGCTATTTAGTCAATAAAAGATTGTAATTAAATCAGAAATAATTTTATATTGAAATAATCAAAACGCAAGCGCAAATTTTAAATTAACAAATAAGTACAGATACATTTTCATCTGCTGATAAAATACACAATCATCAAATAGAAAAATGTCGAAATGCCTCAATCCATAAACTTCTTCTTCTTGTTTGGCGTAGAAAAATGTAACAATAACAAATAGCAAAATAGTTGATAAATAATTTTTTAAATACCTTTTTAAAATATATCCAAGTTTTCAAATAAACACATGCGCAGATAGCACTATCGAAAACTACCGGTAACTTTTGTAACGAATTTTTACACTCGTTACGAAATATTAACATCGACTTGTACAACACCGTGTATATAAGATTCTGAAATCGACCGGTTTTCGTTCGATTTTCCGTAACCGCTCGGTGAAGCATCCATCTTGATTTTGTCGACAATCGAGTTCAGTCGTAGTCAATTTTTGTTCCGACTAATATTATTAATTAGAAGATTA
This sequence comes from Podabrus alpinus, assembly GCA_932274525.1. Taxonomy (NCBI): domain Eukaryota; kingdom Metazoa; phylum Arthropoda; class Insecta; order Coleoptera; family Cantharidae; genus Podabrus; species Podabrus alpinus. The sequence continues at coordinate 55,129,744 of OW026457.1, read as the reverse complement.
ATTAATTGATTTGGTCATTTAAATTGGTGGATGGATGTTTGCGCTACTGCGGATTATCATAAAAACATCATTTCAATTATTTTCCGTAAGTTAACTTGTTGAAATAACTTCTTTAAGTAAATTCGTTTATTCAATTTTAGAGTACATGTGTTCTGATTAAAAACACATTCGCACAGGGCTGTTTTAAACTGTTTTTAAAACTGTAGTTTTATAAATCGAATGACAAGGTTAAATTGTCAAAACAACGAATTATTCTGGCTGATGTCAACTGTTAATTTTTTGGAATTCTGATAATTAATTACACACTGGAAAGTAACAACTTTAGGAATAACATTCATTCTTTGAGGTTCATTGTTAACCAACTTATTTCATGGTGTTTCCTGACCTGGTCAAGGCAGCTGTTTCCTTACAATCAGTGGAGTGGTCAAAGACGTATTCCCTTCATCATCCTGGTGTTACAGTAGTCAAATTTTGGAGTCCGCTAAATTGTCAACAGCGAGTATTTTGTATTTATTTAATCCTACCAAGGTACCTTTGGGGTGAGTTGCATTTTGTAAGACTTGTAAATTTATTGCTGTACATTTAACAACACCATTTAATTATTTTTATTACGGATCAGCCCGCTGATTGTATATATGAATTGTTGCTACATACTACTACAGTTGTTGTACAGTAATTTCAACGAATATAATTTGTTTACCATTATTTTTTTGCATTCTTTATTTCTATTGCATCATTTGAACTTACAACCCATGACTCTAGCTCCCGCTAAATACGAGTTGGTTTAAACGTCCATCAGGGTTACTGCCGACAGCAAATTTTACTGTCATTTTTTTGGCAGATGTATTTTGACACCTTGTAATACCAAAGACCTCATTAGTCTTCGGAACTTGCAAGGGTGGAAAAACTTACACTTTTTACACTACACTTATCAGCTGTGATGTTGATCGCGATATCCAACTTGTTGCTTCTGCAGAATTGGTAATTTGTTCGGTGTTGATAAACGAAATTGAGTTGATGACCATTTGTCGTTAGAATTGAAATAATGATAAGTTGATTTGTTATATTTACTTCCTGGATACTAAAGATATGAGTTGAATTTCACTTGTTGTGATTTGCAGATGTCGTGACAAATTGGGAGCCATTTTGATTATCTTAAATCAAATTTAATTTACGAATGCTTGGCGTCGTTGACATCTGGATGGTTAAAATTGTTCACTCTTACTACACGCGCGTCCACTCGTTTTGACTGGCAAACTTCAACTTTAATTCTTATGGCACACATGTCCTGTCATTTCAAGCATTCATTTTGAGCATTCGAGGAAGACTTTCATTCCTATGGAGCCACACGTCTTGTTATTTCAAGCGTTCGAGTAAGACTGACTTTTATGTTGCGCACTTTTCCAAAATTCGTCGATTTTTGACAAAAGGTAAATCAAATTGTGTAGTTCAGCAAATTTTGTATTAACCAAATCTCTTTATATTTTCAGGGTCTCTTCCATATTCTTGGAGACGAATTTTGCACCAACTTCCAGACGTTTTCAAATACAGTAGCACTTTTTGTAGGCATTATTTTGACGGATTCTTGAACTTTCCTTATCACAAAACTTGTTATCAACTTTCAAGCGAAAATGAGCATTATTAACCTTTTTATGGCTTCACAAAACCAAATTATGATCATTACAAAGAGCAGATTATTTAATACATTTTGATATAATCAGTTTTACACATAAAAAGTTATTCACAGAATAAATTCAATTTTTGTGATACAAAATTATTGGTTATGTTTCTGTTGATAACAATATTCAACAGAATTACTATTTCTGATCTAAATATCCTTTTTTATGAAATTTTGATGTGGCAATAACCTTAATGAATTAATCTTACAGCTTTATATCAAGTGTTCCAATGTTTAGAGATCTTTATATGCTCATAATATTGAGAAATTTGTTTAAATTGTTTATCTTTTCAATCTGATTTGCTTTAAGTGGGTCAAATTTTTAATGTTACATTGAATTGAGTTAGAAATTTTATGTTTTGTGTCGGCTCGGTAGCTTGCATCACAGCAGTAGGTTCGTTTAAATTAGTAGTTGTTGAAGACAGATATGTTTTATTGAGTCCCACAAAATCGTCGTTATTATGTCGGTATGCCAAGAAAAGTAAATCCACAAAAATAATGGCAACTACCCCGAATGGAAATGACACCGATTCATATACCACGTGCGTTCCCACTACCGTCCCGGACGAACTAAAATCATTGGAATAGGAAAAAAGTCGTAGAATCCCCCTATTGGATCAGTTTGTGGCCTATTTATGCCTATACAAGGAATTAACCCATGAATTATAGAAAGTAATTCAATTGCGGTACGAACTCACTCGAAGAAAAATTTGAAGAACTAAATGCAGCAAAAGTATTTCTAGAAGCGGACAATAACATCTTTTTGGAACAACAAACATTGGCCCTCCAACCTGAATTCTCTCCCGGAGGAGACCACTTTTCTAGTGCAGTCGGGAGAAATGGTGATATTTCAGTTACACACCCCCCCCCCCATTTCACCTAATAAAACCACCCTCCTAGCCAATTAGTTCACAAATTTGGCTCAAACAGATGACAAAGATGATTACGATCAAATTTTGATGCCAAGGTGTAGCTACCAGTCCTACTGAGCGCCATCCACAGCTGCATCGATGGTTTTCATCACTCTTCTTTCCTGTCATCCTAAATTCCCCCCAAAATGTCTCAAAAAGCTTACCAAAGTGAGCCAGGATCCCTCCGCTCGTCCTGAGGGACGTTGCACGTCGCTGAGGATAATTCCATCACGCCCTCTACTCCAGAAGACTGCCATGCGAAGTTCAAGTTATTCGAAACCAACTTGGACACCGCAGTGAAAGGGGGCTTTCTCGCCCATCGACTACAGGATGAAAAACCACTTCGCATCGTCATCAAGAGATGATGAACCTGGTCTCCGGAGCCTTTTCTACTGAGTTCATCAATAGGGTGCATCAAGGACGGGACAAGAGCCCCTTCTACTGATAATGGTAGCAATGTTCTACTGGACATACGAGTGAGTATTGAAACTCCAAACAGGAAAGATTGAATTTTGTACTGACACCGCTGTCAAACCTTTGGGAGTGCACAACGGAGCTGCAGGCCGCAAATTAAAGGGTGTTGGATGTTTGACTTTCACTTGTACCAAACCAAAAAAGACGCTTGCGACTCGCAAAAGCTGTGGCAGGGGTCACCTTTCAAGTTTCCAAATCTGCATCAAATTTTCTAAACCCAGGACCAAATAATATGACAATCAGTCACTGTCATACAATTAGAATTATGAGGAAAATCAAAATATGACTCAAGCATCTGGGGTCTCAAATCAAATCACAGCGTCGGTGTTGCCGACAATCATGTTTACGCTGAAATTCACAACATACCAGAGGGGGCCATCTCAGATATCATTTGCCATCTCAAAAACAATTGGCTTAATGCAATCGTCAAATTAACCAAAGAATCACATCGACAGTCGGTTCAAAGTCAGCAAGCAAAAAATCAAAACATCACAGACTGATATGAAGATTCCGGGTAGAGCTCCTGCCAAAGGTCAAAAGTTATACTGTCATCGGCGCAATAACGAAAACGAGTCCAAATACTGAAAAGCCCAACTAGAAAACATTCGTTGAATTTTTGCTTTCGTTTTGACAGTTTTACACAAATTTCGCGTTTTATTATTAAATGGTATTAGTATTATTTCATAATGTAAATAACAATTAGCCTTCTTCAAGGCTATTTTAGCCTTATTTACATTTTTTAAATTTTCGCGCTAAGCTAATGTTTTTACGTAGCATTTCATATGTATGTATTTCGCCCTCTTGGGTCCTCCGTCGCGCATTGTATAACTTTTGAGCTTTGGCACGTAGTCTACCACGCGCTAAAATTTCAAAACCAGTTTTTTTACTTAGTCGAAAGAGATCGAGCGCGTGAAGCACGCAACCCAATAAACATTTTAGCTGTGAATTAGCTGTAAAATGGCTATTTAACAGCAAAAGCATAATATTAGTTCGTTAATAGCCTATTTACAGATAAAACGTTTGTTGGGAATAGGGTAGGTAGAAATCTAAAATTTGTATGATTGTTGTAGCAATGTGGTGTACTCGACACTACACATCAGCCTGTGATGTTAAAGGCGGCTAACCTTTACATCCAGCGTCTAGAGCGACGGAACTCATAGAATCGTTTAGGTGGTTGTTCAGCAACTAACTGAAATAAAGTGCTGATATTGTAGGTAGCGAGGAGACATTAATGAAATAATATACTACGAATAAGAAGTTATTTTAGTACTTCACAACGATTCATATACTAAAATATGTGGGCAGCGTGTCTTTCAATTACAAAATCTGGGACACATACAAATATAGAGCATGTTTGATAGTTAAAAGTTTTATTCGGCGATTCTCATCAAACAGTTCAACAGAAATAAAACAAGTGGATTGTTTTGAAGAGATACATCTCAACAGACAGTTTTATCTGTTAAATGGCTATTTAGCGGCTAAAAATAGCTATCGGCTAGTTAACAGCCGATTTACAGCTAAAATGTTTGTTGGGATCTAATAAACTAAAGGAGTTTGGCACACCTAAACGGATGAACTTTTTTTTCAACACCCTGTAATGTTACATCAATACTGTTGCAAGCAATCACACAAATTACTTTGGTATGTCTTCAATAACGCATTAGTAGATTAAATTTAAAAGTAATGAATAGAGCGGTCGCCTAAAAATTTTATAAAAAAAAATGTCGAAACATGAATATTTTAGCTATTTACGTATTCAATTTGGCGTCGATTTAATAAAATATCTAATGGAATATATAAACAGATGGCTGCATTATACGGCACGTATTTGTCGATTGATGGAGGTTCAAACAGAGCACCGAACACGTCTCTTCAACATGAATAATGCGTTATGATTGCTTCATACATATTTAATATCTACTCAAACCGATTGTTTCGTTGCAAAAGCGTTTCTTTATTTTTTACTGTCACAAGCAAGATGACATTATTGAAACTAGCTCAACGGTGGATTTTGGATATAGACTAAGAGAATATTTAACGAAATTTAAATAAATTTTCAGAATTTGTATATACCATTATATTATTTTTAAATAAAATTTTAGTTTTGAAATTTATCATTTGATGAAGGAAATGAAAGCTTACTAACAGAAGTACGAGAAATTTGCTTTTCTAAAATTTCGTCAATAGAAAACATCTGAATATCGGAGGTTATTGCCTAAATCAGACTGTGATATGACCGTGTAAAAGTCTACGCTCATGAACCATGCCAATATGAAAGCCATATTTTGCATGCAAGTTTACTTGATTTAAACAACCGTTTGTAAGTACCTCATTAAGAAGATCTTGGTTAAAAAAACACCAAAACTTTTACCTATAAAGGAACTTTTGTATGAGGTTAATTAGGGTTTCCACTTGAAAGAAATGGCTTCACGGATTAAAGAATATTTTTGTAATGTCCTTTTTGTATTCTAGGGTTCTTGAATTAATAACTAAACTTCTCATTGATACGAAAGCAACCCTTTATGTACGTTAAAAGCTAACCTAACCTTACATTTCTTTGTTACGAACTCGACATATTGTCATTTCTCAAATATTAATATTTAGAAATTACATTTTTTTTTCTTTTATCGAATCATCAATAATATTAAGAAACTGAAAACTAATTAAAAATATAGTAAAAAGATCAAGAATATAGCGCATGAAATTCTTAATCTTTAACTTATCTTGCTAAGCTGACCGTCGATGTGCCTGTATCCTATTTTTTTCATTGTTATGAAAGCAAATCTTTAACTTATGGAGCCGACGGCTTTACGTGCCATTCGAAGCACTGAGGCGGTCAAAAACTTTTTACGCTTAAACCCGAAGTCGAACCGACAATATTCTGGATAATATAAAAACAATATGGTGTGGATCAAAATAACAAAGTGTTCTTTCCTTGAAGGGTGAGATAATATTTCGGACTTATTCCTTGAATATAATTTAACTAACCTGTGATCTACAATAATAGAATGATTCAAAACCTAGGTGAATTTGTACGCTGTGGAAGACCTTTGGCAGGAGCCTGATACATTACGAATCGTAGGGAGCAAACCGTGTATGTAGTATTTTAGTATTCACATATAGGTAATTAGTTAGTTGATCTCGGTGTGTAGCAATTATCCATTATTCAACGAGGGAAAGCTTTGTTGTACCGTGGTGAGGGTTTAACTAGGTTACAGGTTTCATGAAAAATTATTGTGTTTTTCCTTCAAGATTTAGGATTATTCTTACATAAATTACATTACTAATTTTGAAATCGATATATTAACAACTATTTATGGTCGAAAATTACACTTCTAATAACATCAAATTCTTCTTCTTAAAGTACCGTATCCGCTCAGCGAACGTTGGTAATCAACTTGACCGAAGTCAAGATGACTTAACTAGGGAAAGAAATTTAATGGGGTGGTTTCTCGTTGCCTTCCCCATAGCCCACAGATTTATATTGGGCTTGAAGATCACAGCAGTATATCCGGCGCGACTAGGTATAGAACCACGGTTTCCCGCTCGCTAGTCTGCCGGTGTAAGCTTAACGCCACACTGCTGGTGTAAAACATCAAATATGAAAGGTTTATATCAAAACTAACCCTTTTTTTTATAAATGGATTTTGTACATTATATTACAATAATCTAAGGTGTCTACTACTGATAGAAGGTATAGGTACATAAAAATTGATTGTGCATAAAATCTCAAAAGTGGAAAAATTGATATCTATATTTTTAGTATAAACTAAAAATGCACAAAAACATTTTTCAGAACTCGCTTCTCTTCATCAGCTTGATGATGTTCTTTCAAACACCTATGCAGTTCACTCCTGGACTGTAGCCTCTCCCCATGAGAGGGAGTTTCAAGTCCCTCAGGGAAAGCAGCCAGAGGCGTTATTTTTTTTAAATTGGGCCCCACGCGGTCACCCATCCAAATGCAAACTGCGAATAACCTTGCTGGACTCTTGTGATCTATTGACCACGGGAATTTCAGAACTAAAAACACAAATTTCAAAGAAACAAAAAATTTCTACATCTGACATCTTCATGCTTCTTCTTCTTCGTGTGCCATATCCGGTCCCCCGGACGTTGGCGACCTCTCTCCTATGCATGTGTTATGCGTTTGAAGTATTATTACACACATAGGGGACCTACTGCTTAACGCGGGTTCCGAACCGCGGGAAGTGTATACACTTCATCTCCAGAGAGGCTGTACTAGGCAGATTACACCTCGGTGGTTTGCCATTGCCTTCCGAGGGGAGACGGTCAGAATAAAGTTTTACTGAGCCCGGAGTCGAACCTGGTATTCCGCATTAGCAGCAACGCACATAACCGCTTTAGCTAACGACCGTGCTCATCTTCATGCTAAATACTTAAAATGAAGAAAACATTTTTGTTTAAATATTATAGCAAAATTTGGTTTAGGGTGATGGTGAAGAGTTGAAGGTAATTCTATTGGTGAATACTGGAAAGGGTTTTATTGGCTGGTGGACCGGGGTTAATTTATGTGGTTAAAGGAGGGGGTAAGTTATTTCTTTACATTTTATAGTGTAATTTAAATGTGAGAATTTGTGTTTTTAGTTCTGAACAATGTTTTGTGCCTTTTGTGTCCTTTTCACTAACTCAAATCGTTATCTTTCCAATTATTAAAAACCGTCAAGTTCGGTTTACACCTCAAATTTTTATGGAACGGAATTTATAACGATATTAGGGAACTGTGCCATAAGTATCCCAAGCCGAAAAAAATTTTCTTCAGCTACACACTAAAGAACAGGCTTATTTTAGTCTATAGAAACAATAATTTTCGAGAACCATTGAAAAACAACCCCAAAATCGACTTTTTAATAGTAGGGAAATTAGGATCGAATAGGCCGCGCCCCCCAGGCAGACACGATGAAATGCACCGGCATTCCCTTCAGATCGAGTGAAATTTTTTCGCTGCGATTTTAATTTTTTTTTGAAATTCGGATAGGTGGGGGTGTGATTAGTAGATATTAGTAATAAATATTAGCAAAAAAATGGAAAATAACCCGTGTATCGCCGAAAAAGTGAAAAAATTAATTTTTTTTTATTCGAGATTTGGGGTGTGCATTCGATAGGGAGGTTTATCCATCGTCAAACCTACCCTTTCGGGCCGCCGCTCCGCTCCGCTCCGCGTTGCACCCCTAACCGGGAGCTTATTAGGGACCCTTGAAATAGCATTAAAAAGTATAGTTGCGGTATGAGGCAGTAAACTTTTACGTTTCACCCCCAAAAAATCGCGTAAAAACAAAAAATAATCGATGTTACATGTACGAGAGACGAGCTGCATCTGCCGGTGCGAAATACTCTAAGTGTTAGGGTCATTCATTCCACGCGTACCGTCAACAAAATGAGCGACGCGCGGAATCTCATTAAGTTTTTACATAAAAATTAGCTAAGTTCAAATGCGTTTTTTTCAAAAGTTTGGGCCCATTTCTCGCAAAATATTTATATAATCTACTCTATAAACCTTGTTCTTTAGTGTGTAGCTGTAGAAAATTTTATTTGAGTGGGGCTACTTATTGCACAGTACCCCGATACTAATTTATAACGATCGGAAAGATAACTATTTAATTAGTACAAAGATTATTAATACCAATTTTCACTACTTACATATTAACCGCGAATCCAGCGATTATGAAAAAAGTGACCTTGGCTCGTGTCCATCTAAAAGACAGCAATGCAGTACCTTTTTTAAAGTTTAGATTAATAATTATAGATCTGGTGTGTATGTGCTGTCCGCTGTATTAAAAACAATCTTCGAAGTGTCCAATAGGTTCTATTCGTCAAGTGGGTTGACGTTCATGGCTTGACGACGATTTTGACGATGTTATATTAATTTTTTAGCACTTAAGTTTTGTAGAATAGAGGCAGGAGATTCAAATTTAAATGTTCATTATTACATTATTGATTTTTAGTCATCGGCAATGATAGTTCAGGCAATGAAGGTAATAAAATAGCTACAGTTTGCAAAACTTTCGGGAAAACGAAATTTTGTCGAATAAATACTCCAAAATTTCCCTATAACCCCCGATAGGTTCTTCCGTAATTGATTTGAATTCCTTCAACGTGGTTTTTCGCCGATAACTCGCTTAATTTTATTTTAATGAAAAATTCTCATTAAACTCAAAGTAAAGAGCATAAAATTCTCGAAAAAATTATTTAAAAAAAAAATTCCTACTGGTCTGAGCAACGAAGTCGAAAAATTGGTCTGAGTTTTAGTATCCTAATCCCCCTAAAAATGTATCTATAATCATTATTTGTCGCATTCTTCCCCAACTGGGAATTATAGTCCTGCTAGTGCTGTTTTTCGCCTATGACTCGCTTAATTTTAGTTTTATTCTAAATTCTCATCAGATCAAAATTGAAATGCATGAAATTTTCTACTTAATATAATTCCTAAAAATTTGCCAGCACCATACTATTCATGAAATAAAAATCAATTCAAGAATGGCGAAATACGGTTTATTTTAAAAATTATAATTACAAAAACATATTTTTAATAATTCGTATTTTGAATAAAACTTTTTTAAATGTTATCTTCAGCATCTGAAGTGAATTCTGAAAAATTTATTTTGCAGAAACGGCGACTGTTGGGTTAATGTAACCACTCGAAACAAAATTTCTTCAGCTACACACTAAAGAATGGGCTTATATTAGGCTATAGAAACAATAACTTGCGAGAAATTTTGAAAAATAACCAAAATATCGACTTTTGAAAAGAAGGGAAAGTAAATTCATGTAGCCGGTCGAACCCGGGGTCTGCACATGTATCGGGTTACAGTCCCTTGAAATGGAGTGAAATTTTTTCGGTCCGATTTTAATTTTTCTTTGAAATTCGGGTAGGGGGGGGGTGCGCTTAGTAGATATTAGTATAAATATTCGCGAAAAAATGGAAAATAAGGCGGTTATTGCCGAAAAAGTGAAAAATTAAATTTTTTTTGCCTTCGAATTTTAGGGGTGTGCATTCGAAAGGGAGGGTCAGCCATCGTCAAATCCTACTCCTCCGGGGCGCCGCTCCGCTCCGCTCCGCTCTGCACCCCTACGGAGCGGATTTGACTCTGGTTACTAGGCTAAACATACGAGAAGCGCGACCGATCAAGAACACCGGGATCTATGCAACCGGGATGTGAGAGACCCTCGAAATAGCATTAAAAAGTATAGTTGCGGTATGGGGCAGTAAACTATTTCGTTTCACCCCCAAAAAATCGCTTAAAAACAAAAAATAACCTATGTTGCATGTACGACAGTCGGGGTGCATCTGCCGGTGCGAAATTTTCTAAGTGTAAGAGTATATCTCAGTGCGCGGACCGCCAACAGAATGGGTGAGATTCCACCCGCGCGTCAGTGAAACATGTAAAATTTACGATTTTCAAAATCGATTATTTCAAAATTTTGATAACAAATTCTCACCTAATATTTTGAGAATTTGTTATATTAACTGTGTTCTTTAGTGTGTAGCAGAAGAAATTTAGTTTCGAGTGGTTACATTAACCCAACAGTAACCGCAGAAACTTTTGTGGTTTTCAATTTTGGTCTGATTATAAGAGAGTTATAGACGAAAAATCATGTTGGAGGAACTAATATCATCCATTGGGAGAGAAGCCGATAGAGGATTTCAGGAAAATTTTTGGTGAGGGGGGGGAGCTAAACATTTTTCTTGCCTGAATTATATTAAGTACTATTTTGGTAGTTATTTTTGTTTTCGTTTTCTGCAGTACACTTAACACACCTTGGTCTCCGTTGGTAATATTTCTGTGTGTGGCCAAAAAATTGGCATCGAGTGCATTGAGGGACCTCACGTTTGGGATGAGGAGGTTCCATTTTAACTATTGTATTTGTTAGCTGTGTGATGTTGTAGATCTCCTTTTTGTTTGGCTTGATTTCCAGCTCTAGATTATGATTTAGTACCATTTTGTCTAATACAGTAGATGTTTTTTACTACATGACCTTTGGCTTGAATTTCCTCTTTGAGTTTAACTAAATCTGTAGTAGGGTGGATATTGCGTATTACTACACGGAAAGAACGGTTCTCTTTTAATTGATAGGTGTGGAATTGTGTGGCCTTTGAAGTGAGTTCCTTAACTATCTTTGTGTAAAAATTTACATAATCTAATCTTTGTTATGATATTTATTTTTATACTTATTTTTAAAGAACTGAGCCATTTCACTATCATCATTGTGTAACGTTTTTAAAAAATTTGAAATTAAAATTTTTTTTTTTTTATTAACTCTTTGATTACAGCAATCTATCACAATGATAACAAGCTTCTTGTAAGAAAGAAACAACTGACATGTATGAAGTGTTCCAATGAACACTGCATATTATAAATTAACTCATAAATAACAGTTACGCATGTACTATATAATATGAATATGTATAATCACTGTAATGAAAACTTAAGTTCTTTTGGATTAAATTAAAATTCAAAATTAGAATCTATTCATGAGGTCTGTAGGTCTTTTTACCTTTTTAGACCTTTTTAGTCTGCGCACTTCATCACTGGATACAATTAAATTATTGGCAAGCACATTAGGGTGCACTGTAAGTCTCTCGCGATAATTTGCGCTAAACCTCTTGATTTCTTCCCTAACCGAAGCAATAGGTATATCGCGTTGTATTACCTTGTTGGGTATGTACCATGGCGCATCGACGATCGTTCGTAGCACCTTATTTTGAAATCGTTGAAGGATTTCCAGATTGGATTCAGCTGCCGAGCCCCAAAGTTGGATACCGTAGGTCCAGATCGGTTTAATTATTGCCTTATAGTGTAGTAGCTTATTTTCAAGGGAGAGTTGTGACTTTCGGCCAATGATTCAATACATTTGGCTGAACTTGATTCCAAGTTGTTTGCGTTTACTAAATATGTGCTTGCGCCAGGTAAGTCTTCTGTCGAGGTGAATGCCGAGGTACTTAGCTTCAGTCGCTTGTGGTATTATGGAATTATTTAGTTTCACTGGTGGACAAGTATCTCTCCTCATGGTGAAGGTTACATGCACCGATTTAGTTTCGTTAGCCTTAATACGCCACTTTTCAAGCCAGTTCTGTATCTTATTCAGGTTTGTTTGTAGATTTTTGGATGCTATTATCGGATCTTCATGGGATGATAAGATTGCAGTATCATCTGCAAATATGGCTACAGTGTTAGGGCTTGATATTGGTAGGTCGAATGTGTATATTAGGTATAGGATAGGACCCAGGATGCTTCCTTGTGGCACTCCAGATTGGATGGGATGAAGGTCAGTCAATGCAGATTCATATTTAACGAGGAAATATCTATCGGTTAGGTAAGATTTAAGGATTTGGAAATTAAAAATGATTGGAATGTTTAAGAAATAATGTCCGAAACGCAGTCAATCAGGATATAGCTCCTTGGATAGTACAAACTGGGGTGGCATATTGTCACGATAATACACTATAGTTGATATTATATTGTCGTCCCTTCACTATTACATACATAAATATTTACTATGTTTTTAAGATTATATAAAATTTAATAACATAATATTGGAATTTAGCACCGATGCAGTGCATCTAACAGATAATCTAAAATTGTAATAAAAAGTCAAAATTGAAAACCAAAGTAGAGGTGCAATGCGGATTCTGGCGTACTTTTGAGCGAACAACTAGTCCAAATTCCATTATTTGAATTTCAATTTGGCAATTTTTCTGCAGTTTCCAATTTATTTTACTCGCCTTTTTCCGATAATTATTTAATCAACATTTGTATACAATTACCGTGTGGAGCTTTCAATGAAATTCTCACCTGATTTAATAAAATGACTAAGATTTTGCGATTGATGAACTTGTTGATCCCCAGGATGAATTTTATATTAGTAATCGTAATTATTAGTAATCTTCGCTATCTTAATAATTGTGTTTTATGCGAGTGAAGTTCTCAGGACTCCATAGAACCCAACGGTGGTCCAATGTTCCCCGGAAAATGCTCCCGTAGCTTCTTGCTGGAAGCAGACAGTTGTGGTTGCATAAAACGTCGAGATCAATTTGGAAGTCATCTACTACATAAATTTGGACGTAAGAAAGAAACATTAAACTTAAAGAAATAAAATGCATAAAAGAAAGTTTCAGTTTCAACGGACGAAAAATGGTAAATAATAGATAACTATATAAACATTTAATTTAAAAATTACTGGACATAAAGAAAATTTGATTTTTATAATGCTATTTATTCAAACAATAAAAGATAGTGGTAATTTTATGCGCAATATTTTTGGCGAAAATATGTGCCATTTCGAAAATAATTTGCTTGAACTGATAATAATTAAGATAAATTGGTATGAAGCGATTTACTAAATTTTACTTAGTGGTATTCGTTTTGGCTAATGCTTTGATTTACCAGAAAACATGTTACTACCATCAAAGAATATTAACTGGATAAGCTTTAATACTAACTTTTTATGGACGTTATTAAATTTGCATATTTTAATAATTTTGAACGCGTAGAGAGATGGACTAACAAAATAATGTTTAAATAAATTATTTCTAATCGCTGCAATTTACATACTAAAATTTGTTTTTTCCATATTCGTATAAATTTTTATAAAAGTTGGAATGAAATTTTAATTTTGATAACTATTTAATTTTCTAATATAAACAAAAGCAAACGTACTTCTTTAGCGCAAATATAAAAGTTAATATTTGTACTGTTATTTATATTCTCGTCACATATAGTAACTTTTCCAAGTTTGTCTCTTGTAAACAAACCAAGTTAATTATTTTCTAACTTACTTGTAAGTTAAACTAAATATGTCACAAACAAACTTTTTATTTATAAAATTGAAAATTAAACTCACTCAAATTAGAGAGAAAGCAAGAAGGAATTAATGAGAAGTTAAGCACGCAATTTACAGAACCACATGTGTAAGCAAAGTGCTAAACAGCTTGTAATAAGAACACGGTATAACAAACCTGCAGGTAATGCAGAACTTTGTACAAACAACACGGTTTTGGGATTAATATTACACTTGGCAAACATACGTACTTGAATTGTGTAGCAATTCCTTCCTTTGAGTCCGTAAGCTGTTATTCCCTACTTCAAATAACTGCTTTAAATTCTTATGAGGTACGTGATTGCATATCGATAATTTTCATTTTATGATTACCTTCAACTTATATTGCATTCTGGAAATAATTGGAAAAGTTCGCGTTGAAAATTTTGAATAAGTATTTCACACCAAAAATATTTAGAAATTCTGTTTTGTTCTGACGGTGAAAAGAAAATGCAGAAAATTACAAACGGGTATTGTATTTAAAATGTTGCGAAAAATATCGAGATGGAAAAGAAAAGAAAAAGTAAAATTAATATTATTAAAAATTTTGTGGAAATGCGGTTAACAGCATTAATTTTTTTCAATGCCTATTCATTCAGAACAAAATGCTAATAATGCCTACCTATTGAAAACCATGTTTCGCTTTTCATTATATAGTATATATGCAAAGCAGGTAATGTTGGGGTGGTTCGTTGACGTATATAATATATATTAAATAAATAAAGATAATCTAGCGTACTTACTATACAAACACTTTTATATTATTAAAGCATTATAATATAAACTAGATACCGGTACTTCAATGCTAGGTTATATCCGAAAAATAAACTATCAATCTGATCGATCTTAAAAATGTAATTTAAAAAACCAATGTTTGTAGAGAAATGTTTCAGTTACCACAGATATATTGTAATATTATGTTACTGTAAAATATATACCTTATTTCATGCAGAGTGAAATTGTGTGAGTTGTGTCAAATTCGTATGACAGACGAAAGTAAGATTAAAAAGACTCTCGCATCTACCGCCGTTTGATGAACAGATGAAGTCTAATTGAAAAGTAGTCAACACTTCGAAGAAGTTTAGCTTTTCCTTTCATAAATATATTTATTTATTCGTTTAGTATTATAGAGGTAGTAAAATTTACAACAAATAAAATGGCAAAATAATCAGAGAGACATATCCAAACCATCCTGCCAGACTTCTGCATTGGATGTCAAAGACTACCGCTTCTCTAAGCCACCGGCAAAGCATTGATTATGTAACTGAACGTTTGTATTCAATTATTGCAATCACAGGTCTCGGATATTGTTGAATTCCATTTATGTAATATGGAATTTATACCAGCATCTGCGAGGATGGTCAAAACCTGGATGCCAAATGCTGGGATCTAATATGAGATCCTTGTTGGTTGTCTTGTTAGATGTTTAACTCTTTAATGATGCGAGTATTTTTCTTGCGGTATTCTTAGTACGTCCGTTAGTTGTACTTTGTCAAATGCTTGCGTGAGATCTATGAAGCAAATGTAGTGTAGCTTGTTGAACTCGATGGATTTTTCAACTAACTGACGTGCTACATAGAAGGGTTTTGAGAGAAGGGAAATGAGAAGAAACTAGGTCCTGTGAAAGTGAATGAAGAACAGTATCGAAGAACAACGAATAGAGAGATAGCAAGTGAACTGCAGGAGGCTGATATAGTCAGACATGTTAAAGCTTTGAGATTGGCCTGGTTGGCACATGTTGAGAGAGAGAAGAACCATCTCAAAAGTAATGAGGTGGAATCCTGATGTGGATAGACCGAGGGGAAGGCCAAGGAAAAGATGAAGAAAGGATGCAATCAAAGATCTGATGTAGATGGGTGTGAGTGACTGGAGAGATAGGATGCTGAACAGGAAGATATGGAAGAGGGTCGTAAAGAATGCAAAAACCGATGAAAGGCTTTGAGAGATGAATTGAAGTAAAACAGTGAAAAGTGACTCTCTTTCTTCTTTGGGCTTGCTTATATCTGGTGCGTAAGCGCTTAGGAGGTGGATTTTGCAGGTTATAAAATTGAGTATAGTGTGGATAAATGTTTCGTTGATATATATTAGGCGTTGAATATTATTTTCAAACTTTTCATGAAGAAATAGCCTCACCCCTGCTTGGACTCGTTCTTCCTTACTACCTCCGCCATAAATCAGGTAGCAATTATGGCATTTGGTGTTTTCTTTATATTTATTTTTGACTTCTGAGAATGCACATATTATAGATATCGATGTTATATCTGTTCATTTGTATTGTTTATACAATAAATGTTTCCTGCTCTCTTTTGGCCTATGATGTTATTTTCTAGAAAGCCGTTCTTGTGATTTTCGATTTCCAGATTCGTTCTTTCTGTTCCGTCGTAGTTCCGCGGTATGTATGGTTCTTTGAGCGGTATGTTTATTTTACGGTAGATGAGCTTAATAGTTCTTAATAGGTACAATAATTCTGAATAATCGCTCCAAGAACAAAGTAGAAATGACATAGATTTTCTTTGCAGAGTTTGAACAACTTCAATAATAGTCCACTCTTCCACAATGTATCGTAGACCGCACTTAAATCTACAAAAAACACGTTATTTTTTTATCTTAAAAACCAGCTTCTTGATGGAGGTTAGTTTTACAACTTGGTTACAACAATTGTGGCCAGACCGGAAATCAGCCTATTCCACAGAGATCAAAGGGTTTAAGACTGGATAAATTCTTTCTAAAATTTTGTAACCCAATCATACGAGGGGAAATCAATAAGTTTGGTAAAAACGGTATAAGGAAAGGAGTTATAAAAAAAGCCGATAGTCGTTTGTAACAAAATCAAATAAAAGGCTAGTTTTCAAAGATTAAATCGATCCAAAAAACCGTTGAATTATTATTCAATTCTTAATAGTGGCCAGTTTTGACAATTGCAAAAATGGAGGAACTCGACCACCGTGTTGTGAAAAGGGTTAAGTGCATAATAAATCCAAATTACATGCTTGAAGTATACAAGGAACCTTGTCACCTTATTACGCGCATCGGGCGCACCCTTAGATTTTGCTTTTATAATCTATCAAACTCATATTTTAAATTTCGAATCGATCCGGTGAAAATTATTCTTTGAGAAGACATTTTTAGGTCGGGTTGTAAAAATAAAAGATTGAAACATTCACTTAACCAATAAATCTATGTTTTGCAAATGCATAATAATCTTAAGAATTGTATAGGTAGGAAAGTATCATCAAATATTTTAATACACGTCCAATAAACCATGCGGTAGATGATATAGTTTCAATAATGTTGACGTAGCACCCATCAATAATTCACCTCATCAGCAATAAATTCTCTATTCGTTACCGTTGCAAACCAAACGTCAACCCATACATATACTTTGCTATAATCTTTTAAAAGACTGAGAGAAACTTTTATACGATCCATAAACCCACGTCGGCCGTCGATACAAAAAACGGACACGTGCGATGGTGAGACCGTGTGAACGAATGCATTCGACATCGTTATCTTAGACAGGCATCGACATGCAAACCCATGTGTTAATTTTTAGCATGGAAGGTATAGCGGTTTCGCAATTTTAAACTTCGATAAAAACAAACAAAAAGTGCAAAAGATAGACCCTTTTCGTCCGACCAGACGAGCAAAAAATTGTTTTGCTCGCACGTGTCTTGCAAAACTTCTCGATACACTTTGCATGGAGAAAGAAGAAAGTGTGCTCTCACGCTTTAGGTATTGTCCAATTAAATCGCATATCCCTTCTTTCTAAATTTAGAGGACCCAATTATAAGGATCCAAATCAATCATTAAGTGGGAATAATCCTACATTGTGGTAGGGAAAATGCATAAAAAGGACTGCAAGTTGCATATTCGGGGAGATTCACTTAGAATCTGATACTACCTTTTCGTATCATAGCGCTTCCAAAAGCGGAATTAAAATACCGAGGTCTCACATTTATTAGAGATCCTTAAATCAATACAAGTCATTTGTGCTAAAATTATTGTGCGTCCACTACAGGTATTATCGAACATTAATATCGTCAATTGTTGCTAAACATTTAATACGTTATCGAACATTAATATCGTCAATTGTTGCTAAACATTTAATACGTTATCGAACAATTAATATCGTCAATTATTGCTAAACATTTAATACGTTATCGAACAATTAATATCGTCAATTATTGCTAAACATTTAATACGTTATCGAACAATTAATATCGTCAATTATTGCTAAACATTTAATACGTTATCGAACATTAATATCGTCAATTGTTGCTGAACATTTAATCAGTTATCGAACAATTAATATCGTCAATTGTTACTAAACATTTAATCAGTTATCGAACGTTAATATCGTCAATTGTTGCTGAACATTTAATCAGTTATCGAACAATTAATATCGTCAATTGTTGCTAAACATTTAATCAGTTATCGAACAATTAATATCGTCAATTGTTGCTAACATCTAATAACGTTTAACAAATATTCGGACAGTTTATACCATCTGCTTATCACGTTTAATAAACGTCGAGTATTGCAATTGAAGTATCGAGCTGTAGCCTCGCAATATTTGCCGCTTAGAGGTAATTACGTAGCATTTCTTTTATCGGTATGGTATAGAACAGGTGTTGCACTACGAACCCATGTGTGCAGTCCAATCGTTTTTTTTATCAGACACCACATTGACGATTCTTATTTATACAGTGCCGGCTTTAACCAATTGCAATTTCGCGAATAAATATTCCAGTGTATTATTTCGTACTGAACCCCTATTTATCGCGTTACGGAGAGTGTAATCACCCCGCCATTTCACCGCCTTCCGATTTGAAGAGGTTTTGGGAGCTGGTTATTACGCCGCCCTTCTGGTATGGTTTGAGACGTCGCATTCAGCTCTATTCTACGTTCCGAGGACGAATCTCACTCCTGAGGGACCCGTCATCGACTTTACCTAGAGGTCGAACATCAACCACCCCAAATTAAGTAAGAAACCTTTTTATATTTTTAAGATTGTGGTGTTAATTGGTCATATTGACCACTAGTTGTGTTTATGAACGTTCAGTTCAACCCTGGAAGACGATATCGCACCCCTTTTGTACCTCTTTTGTGTTATTTAAGGTTGTTATCTATTATTAACGTAACTTTTACCACGCCATTCGAGCGTTCAGAGTGTAACCAAACCATTTAACGTAACGTTTCAAGTTTAGTATTGTAGCTAAAGTTTGTTTTTCCCGTTGTTGGGAATTTTGATAATCAATTGCATTGATTAAGTTTCATGATCAATTTTATGAATCACAGTTTAGATGTCATCGAGTTGCACTTAAGTAACTAGTAATTTTGGTGGAGCGCTGTATTCAATACGCCCCCCCCTTTTTACGTATGAACTTTCGGGATCATACCTTGCATATTAACCGTTTGTATTTTTGTAAGAATAATTGTTTTACGAGTATAAATTTCGCGACGGAAACCACACTGAAAGGTTCCGCCGACTGTACATATTTATTTTTATACAAGACATGTAAATTTGATAGTATCTTGTGTAAATTTTGTCAACTCCCCCCTGATATTATTTTATTTAATACATTTTTGTTATTTCCCAACTTTGTGTGTTATTATTATTGTTGTGTTAATGTTTATTTAGCTACTTTCACCAACGGAAAGCTCGCCTCCTGTAAAGGTAAGGTCATTGAGCGAGGTTTTTCCGGAGTGAGAATTCGCCGTAAGATCATCAAGTTGTCGCGTACCAGCTTGGAAGGTGTGATAACCAGTCCCCTTCAAAAAGATTCATTTCTTCGTATGCGTGGCGCCCATTTAAACTCCCTCGTGTATATTAACCCCATCGATTTTGACTTAACTCCCCCCCTGTGTAAATTATTCACACCGATTTTGACAATTTTTAGAATCGCGATCGAGGATTGCCCGGTCGTCGATAGGAAACACACGCTTTGCGACGTGCCGTCACACGACCCTTTCATTCCTTTCACCAACCCACCCCTTCGCGACTTTGAGCTAGCCAACCTTTTATTACCTGTTGGAAAGGTGTCGTAGATGCAGAACGTGTTGTAACAGGCCAATAATTTGGCGCCCAACGTGGGGCTATCGAGAAACCCCTGCCTATCGAGAAGCCCTTTTGGCACATCGTATCGAATTTTTGTTAGTAAATTCCAAATTAATTTTTGTAGGTTAAAAAAATAATTTGCGCCCAACTAAGTGGCTATCGATAAAGCCCTTTTGGCACATTACGTCGAATTTTGTAAATCACGAAGTTTGGAATTAAGATTTCAATTTTAAAAAGTAGTACCGACGCGCATGAATGGACTAACGAGATTCCATGACGCCCCCCTATTTATAATTAAAAGTAAAAATTATCGCGATTTTAAGATCAAATATTGTATTTCCGTTTACCATTAGTTGTTCAGAGAACAAAGTAGAGTCGTGTTCCGCGAATCCTTTTTTGTATTTAATTAAATTTATTCATTTCAATTAATAATGGCATTCAGGATTGTACCGGACAGATTACGCAAGGACGAAGTCCAATACGAGTTAAAGATTAGAGGTTTACCTGTTCACGGTTCGGTAAAAGAATTACGTGTTGAACTAGTATCAGCCCTTATGAAAGAAGAACAGGGTGAAAGTTACATTTTATTATGGTACCCATTTACGTTCACGGAAGATTTGGCAGCGTTAAAAACGGGCGTGTTAATCATTAATAAATTACTCGGTCGTTTAGAAATTTTTAGTGAAAATGAAACCGATATAAGAATTCAGGTAGAAACGAAATTGGCGCACTACTTTAATAGATTATTTAAATCGAGACCCTTGCTAAATAAAGACAAGGACTCTCATCTCGCAACCTTAGACAAATTGGAAGATTGTAGGTCAACATACGGGGTATTGTTAGCGAACTCTCGGACGAATTTTGCAACAGAGATCGTGGAAAAAATTATCCAAAAATCTGTTGATTGCGTAAGCGAAACTGAAAATTCACTATCGAGCATGACCTCGGCAGTTTCAAATAAAATAATAACCGATGCAAATTTTATCGACCCTACAAGTAAATTTCCGGACGAAATTTGTCAATGTAGAGATTTCGAAATATCGACTCCGGTCGTGAAATTACACCTGCGAATTTCCGGTCAAGTCGAAGCTGTTTCGATGCTGACAAGTGAACAGATGTCAGTAAAAGAAATCGACAATTTATCTCGAGTCGAGTCCGAAAATTTTAGCGGACCGCGTAATGACGAGCGAAGTAATGGTGAATTCGGGTGTAAGAGCCGTATTCATAATAAGACAAATATTAATACCCTTTTGTGTTGGAATTGTGGTGGCACAGGACATTTAGCGTCGCGTTGTACCGTTCCGCGGAAACGTATATATTGCTATCGTTGTGGGAGAAAAGATGAGACCACAAAAACTTGTCCCCATTGTAACTCCAGACAGAGTAGGACCAAGAAAAAAATCGTTGCAGGGCATAATGCTCCAATTAAGAGAAACTAAAGCCCCGATTTTAATATTAAGATTTTTATGTGTGTTTGTTTTTCGTGTGAATGTATGAATGAATTTTTTTTTGTGGTGCGTATGTTTCGTTGCGAATGTATTTAGTTCTTAGTAATTGTTGTTAAAATTTTTCTCGTTGTATTAGAAAATGTCATCATAACATTTTACCTTGCTTTTTGTACTTTTAAGGAAATGTCGCCATAACATTTCGCTTTGTTTTTATTGCGTGTTTGTTAGGTTGAATCGAGGAGGTCAGGTCTGGTGCGGACCACCGCTGACTGTAGACCGAGACAACCTACATTTTTTTTATCGGTTTATAATGCCGTTTTGGCGTGTACAACCCTTTTTGTCCCGTGCATGACGTAAAACTGCGAACACCCTTACCGCCCTAACGTGGCGATGATATCGCAACCCTTAAATTTTGTTGAAAACTCTTACTTGTCACTCAACTTAATTTAAAGTTTTTTCTCGTTTCACTATTTTTTGTGTGAACCCTTACCGTCTATATCGGACGTTGAAAGTCTACCCTGTATTTCGCAACCCTTTCTGTAGAACGAAAACCACCCTAACGCACAATTCCTTAGCAATGCCACCCTCCCTCACATCGAAAACTTTGGTAACAAATTTTTATTAGCCTTCAGCAATTAACGATAAAAGATTTTAATCTGCGTCTTCTACGCACCGTTACGCATTGTCACTGCGTACCGTTTATAGCGAACCTTGTTTTTTATTTCCATCTTTAGTAAATAGCGATAGAAAGTTTTTTTGTTGTGCCTAGCACACATGTTCACATCTAGATCAAGTATGTTTAAGTACGCATGTTATTTACGCACTCGTTTTCATACGTATTTTACGCTAGTAACACCGTACACTCATTACGCATTTTTTTTTGTTTGCATGTGTCTCGAACAAGACACAAAGCGTTTCGTACGCATTCTTACGCTTTAATACGGGTCACGCATTTACGCACTTCATTAGGTTACGCATTTATTTTTTTTAAATATTTTGAATTTTGGATGGACATTTAACGTAAAGTTTTTCTAAAATTTTTTTTTGAATTTAGTTTCAAGGTTCAATCTTCGAAGTTAGTTTTGTGGGTGTAGTCTTGGAAATTTTACGCACACATTTTAGTGGATTAGTAAAAGTTTTTTTTGAATTTCATTTGCAGACGTATTTCCGAATTTTGAGTTTGATCTAGAGCAGTTTGAGTTATTGTTAACTTCAGGTTTTTTAAAGTAAACATTTTGAATTTCATGTTACCATTTAAATTAAAGTTTTCTTTGAATTTAACGTCAAGTTTTTTTAATTAACGTAAACACTTTAAATTTAATAGTGATACTTAAATTAATATCGACCCTTGAGGCCAACTTTTTTTCGTTTAACGTCAAGTTTTTTTTGAATTAAGATAAACATTTTGAATGTAATATCGGCCTTTGCAGCCAAGTTTTTTTTCAGTTTAACGAAAAGTTTTTTCGAATTGAGGGGAATTTTTTTTTGAAATTAATGGAATGTTGTTTTAAATTTAATCAAAAGTTTTTCAAACTTGATTAATAGTTTTTCAAATTAGATTGAAAGTTTTCAGATTCAGTTGAAAGTTTTTTTTGAATTTAAGTTAAAGTTTTTTAAAGTTTTTTGAAGTTGCTTGAAGTCAGTTAAAGTTTATTTTTGAGTTTTTTTTGAATTTAAAGTTTAACGTAAAGTTTTCTTTGGTGAATCAAATCAATCAAAGAGTTTTTGAATCCCAGTCCATTGTGACATTTTTCTTTAAGTTAGTGGTAGGGGAACATCTAGTTATTATTTCGGGTTGAGGTCAGTGCGTCACTGTCGCTTCATACACACTGACCATGTCTTTTGTCAATCGCACGACGTTAACTTGCCCCCACCATCCCTCACCGTTCTTTCTTGGTATCGAGTACCGTTTGAAATAGATTTGTTTTTCGTTTTTTTTCTCGTTTTCGTTTTTGAGATTAAAAATTAAGATCAGGGCTGAGAATGCAATTGCATTAGACATTGCCTCATGCCGTGTTGTATTGTTTGGACTTGTGTCCAATTTCGGACAAATCATTTGTCGCAACACACCCTTTAGGGGAAGTTTTTTTTAACACACCCTGGAAGGAAAATTTTACCGAATTTTATTTTTTTGTAGTAAGGTTGTCATAGTTAATAGTTGTTTAGAGTGACCCACTTCTCATCGAGCTATCGAATTATCATGCTGGACATAGTTCCACTGCTAGATAAACTTTTTTTTTTGGACGTTGATCCACAGTTGGATAACGATCCAAACCCCAGGGTTATAAAGTAATTTCGTGGGCTTAGTCCATTCCCCGGTGAATTATCGTCCCATTCATTTTTTTTGGCGGATGAAAATCTGCCCCAAAGGAACCTTCTTAGTAAGGGAATTTCGTACAGAAGTAAGGGGTTATAACTCGAAGCAACACTCTGGGAAATTTACCTTTTGTTAGGGAATAATAGATTGACTACAACTATACTACGCGGTCATAACACCTGCCGGTCTAAGGAAGAACAAACCCATCGGGGGTGAACTTGTAAATTTGATCCGTTCATCCCAGAGGCATATAATTTGACGCCTCCCAACTTTCACCACGTACTCGGGTCCAACCCAAGCTAGAGTTCAGCGTTTCTGTTTGTGATTGTGGGTCTCACGGCAAGCGAACGATCCCGTGACTTCGCAAACCGCCCTCTCTTGCAACGGTCACAACGGCTTCAGACTTGTTTAAGACTTGGGACGTGGAACATTTTTTTTTCTGTGTAACTTTTTTTTCTCTCGCGCTTTTAGTATGTAAGGAGTAGTTTAGATTTCGGTTTAGGTAGCATTAAGTTCAGTTTAGATTTCGGTTTAGTTAATTTTAGGTATCGGTTTAGTTAGCGTTAAGTTTGGGTATTTTTAAGATAGTTTTAAGTCATTAAGGTTAAGGGAGATATTTGTTATGTCCTTATCGTACGACATAAAACTACGTGCCCCCAAAGTATAAACGGGTCATTTTTTTTTCTTTCTCGCTTCATTGTTTATCTAGCGTGTCATTTTTATAATCTCGAGTTTTTCTTTTTTTGAATTTTCAGTCATGTCATTTGGTGATCTCGAATTTTTTTTGGATTTTTAGTCAATCTTTTGAGAAATTATTGTATTATATGAGGTTAGAGGGTACGCTTAGCGAGCCATTGGCTTAATTACCCAATCAATCGCGTAGGTAAACCAAGTAGAGGCTGGTGGTACATTGGCTTAATTACCCAATGTCATCATTTGGTCATGCGTTAATTTCGTAGTCACTTTAGGCCTTTTGGAGAAATATTATTTCTCACATTCGTCAGTTTCATATAGTAGAGTCACTTCATATATTTTTCAGCAAACATTTAGGTGCAACCCGGACGGTTGTCACCATTTCGAATTTCAGTCAGTTTTCGTATATCTTTTTTTTGTTGTTAAATTTTTTTTTCGTGTATAACGATCACTTTAGTCCCGTTTAAATTAATCAACCCCCCCCCCGCCTACCGGATTAGATAGAACCGGCATTGTAAATTTGATCCAGCCGTCGTTCAACTTCTAACCCCCCTTTTTGTTTCATGTATTATCTTTTGAGGCCTTGTACCCTAGTGGATACGTTCCACTGGTACAACGTCCCCGTCTTGCACTAACACTACCTGTGTAAGACAACATTTAGAGTGAAGTTTTCTCCGGTGCCGATCACCGCAGGACTTCTCAATAAATGGACGATGTATTTTGCGCATCAAGACTCACCACTAGCGTTGGTAGAGTCAACCAAGCTTTGATAGCTTCATTTTTTTTGTGGCGATAGATTATGTAGGTCCACGGTTAGGCCCCACGTAATATTTTTTTTTGTATTTAATGGAAGCTCCCGTTTACCTCAGTGTGGTTCAAGGACGTTCCCTTCGACTACACTGATGAAAGCAAACCATCCCGACCCGTACCGTCAACTATGCCCCACATTTTTTTTCTAGTGTACATCCGTGTTCAACCCGGACGGATCAAGGGTTTGTTCCCTCGACTGTCCCTCATAGGTTGTCACCCCATCTCAAATTTTTTTTTCTCGCCCCCCCCCCATCATTACCTCTTCTCTCTCTTCCGATCATCTCGTCCGGATCGAAGTCATGAGGAAGGTTAGTGATCTCTCAAACGGCTTTGTAAATTTGATCAAGCTAAGCGCAAGTTTTTTTCTCTGTTTCACCAACGATAACTGATAAAACAGACAGTCCCCATCTACTGAAGTGCATCAAACGGCTTTTGTAAATATGATCCAGCCAAGCACACGTCTTTTTTTTACTCTGCTTTTTCAACGATATTGAAAAAGGCAGACAGTCCCCATCGACTGAACATTTAAGAGAAGGCTTTGTAAATATGATACGCCGATGAAGTGTTACCTTAGCTCAGGTCTACCTTGATCTAGAGTCCGGTGTCTTCACAGACATTTGTGGGTCCCACGGCCAGCGAATGATCGCGTGATTTCGCGAACCGCCCTCTCATGTAGGAGTCACTACGACTCACGGATTGATTAAGCCTAATGATAAGTGAACCTTCTCTCTCTTTCCCGGCATATACGTATAGTCTAGTCACTAGTTGAGGAGTTGTTTCAACACTACCAGTGTTGATGGTTTATCGCAGGACAATTTTTGTTTCGGTTGAGGTTGCGCGCGTCCCAGTTGAAGAGTAGTTAGGGATAACAACTCTTGACGTAAGGGGAGTGTCACCTTATTACGCGCATCGGGCGCACCCTTAGATTTTGCTTTTATAATCTATCAAACTCATATTTTAAATTTCGAATCGATCCGGTGAAAATTATTCTTTGAGAAGACATTTTTAGGTCGGGTTGTAAAAATAAAAGATTGAAACATTCACTTAACCAATAAATCTATGTTTTGCAAATGCATAATAATCTTAAGAATTGTATAGGTAGGAAAGTATCATCAAATATTTTAATACACGTCCAATAAACCATGCGGTAGATGATATAGTTTCAATAATGTTGACGTAGCACCCATCAATAATTCACCTCATCAGCAATAAATTCTCTATTCGTTACCGTTGCAAACCAAACGTCAACCCATACATATACTTTGCTATAATCTTTTAAAAGACTGAGAGAAACTTTTATACGATCCATAAACCCACGTCGGCCGTCGATACAAAAAACGGACACGTGCGATGGTGAGACCGTGTGAACGAATGCATTCGACATCGTTATCTTAGACAGGCATCGACATGCAAACCCATGTGTTAATTTTTAGCATGGAAGGTATAGCGGTTTCGCAATTTTAAACTTCGATAAAAACAAACAAAAAGTGCAAAAGATAGACCCTTTTCGTCCGACCAGACGAGCAAAAAATTGTTTTGCTCGCACGTGTCTTGCAAAACTTCTCGATACACTTTGCATGGAGAAAGAAGAAAGTGTGCTCTCACGCTTTAGGTATTGTCCAATTAAATCGCATATCCCTTCTTTCTAAATTTAGAGGACCCAATTATAAGGATCCAAATCAATCATTAAGTGGGAATAATCCTACATTGTGGTAGGGAAAATGCATAAAAAGGACTGCAAGTTGCATATTCGGGGAGATTCACTTAGAATCTGATACTACCTTTTCGTATCATAGCGCTTCCAAAAGCGGAATTAAAATACCGAGGTCTCACATTTATTAGAGATCCTTAAATCAATACAAGTCATTTGTGCTAAAATTATTGTGCGTCCACTACAGGTATTATCGAACATTAATATCGTCAATTGTTGCTAAACATTTAATACGTTATCGAACATTAATATCGTCAATTGTTGCTAAACATTTAATACGTTATCGAACAATTAATATCGTCAATTATTGCTAAACATTTAATACGTTATCGAACAATTAATATCGTCAATTATTGCTAAACATTTAATACGTTATCGAACAATTAATATCGTCAATTATTGCTAAACATTTAATACGTTATCGAACATTAATATCGTCAATTGTTGCTGAACATTTAATCAGTTATCGAACAATTAATATCGTCAATTGTTACTAAACATTTAATCAGTTATCGAACGTTAATATCGTCAATTGTTGCTGAACATTTAATCAGTTATCGAACAATTAATATCGTCAATTGTTGCTAAACATTTAATCAGTTATCGAACAATTAATATCGTCAATTGTTGCTAACATCTAATAACGTTTAACAAATATTCGGACAGTTTATACCATCTGCTTATCACGTTTAATAAACGTCGAGTATTGCAATTGAAGTATCGAGCTGTAGCCTCGCAATATTTGCCGCTTAGAGGTAATTACGTAGCATTTCTTTTATCGGTATGGTATAGAACAGGTGTTGCACTACGAACCCATGTGTGCAGTCCAATCGTTTTTTTTATCAGACACCACATTGACGATTCTTATTTATACAGTGCCGGCTTTAACCAATTGCAATTTCGCGAATAAATATTCCAGTGTATTATTTCGTACTGAACCCCTATTTATCGCGTTACGGAGAGTGTAATCACCCCGCCATTTCACCGCCTTCCGATTTGAAGAGGTTTTGGGAGCTGGTTATTACGCCGCCCTTCTGGTATGGTTTGAGACGTCGCATTCAGCTCTATTCTACGTTCCGAGGACGAATCTCACTCCTGAGGGACCCGTCATCGACTTTACCTAGAGGTCGAACATCAACCACCCCAAATTAAGTAAGAAACCTTTTTATATTTTTAAGATTGTGGTGTTAATTGGTCATATTGACCACTAGTTGTGTTTATGAACGTTCAGTTCAACCCTGGAAGACGATATCGCACCCCTTTTGTACCTCTTTTGTGTTATTTAAGGTTGTTATCTATTATTAACGTAACTTTTACCACGCCATTCGAGCGTTCAGAGTGTAACCAAACCATTTAACGTAACGTTTCAAGTTTAGTATTGTAGCTAAAGTTTGTTTTTCCCGTTGTTGGGAATTTTGATAATCAATTGCATTGATTAAGTTTCATGATCAATTTTATGAATCACAGTTTAGATGTCATCGAGTTGCACTTAAGTAACTAGTAATTTTGGTGGAGCGCTGTATTCAATACGCCCCCCCCTTTTTACGTATGAACTTTCGGGATCATACCTTGCATATTAACCGTTTGTATTTTTGTAAGAATAATTGTTTTACGAGTATAAATTTCGCGACGGAAACCACACTGAAAGGTTCCGCCGACTGTACATATTTATTTTTATACAAGACATGTAAATTTGATAGTATCTTGTGTAAATTTTGTCAACTCCCCCCTGATATTATTTTATTTAATACATTTTTGTTATTTCCCAACTTTGTGTGTTATTATTATTGTTGTGTTAATGTTTATTTAGCTACTTTCACCAACGGAAAGCTCGCCTCCTGTAAAGGTAAGGTCATTGAGCGAGGTTTTTCCGGAGTGAGAATTCGCCGTAAGATCATCAAGTTGTCGCGTACCAGCTTGGAAGGTGTGATAACCAGTCCCCTTCAAAAAGATTCATTTCTTCGTATGCGTGGCGCCCATTTAAACTCCCTCGTGTATATTAACCCCATCGATTTTGACTTAACTCCCCCCCTGTGTAAATTATTCACACCGATTTTGACAATTTTTAGAATCGCGATCGAGGATTGCCCGGTCGTCGATAGGAAACACACGCTTTGCGACGTGCCGTCACACGACCCTTTCATTCCTTTCACCAACCCACCCCTTCGCGACTTTGAGCTAGCCAACCTTTTATTACCTGTTGGAAAGGTGTCGTAGATGCAGAACGTGTTGTAACAACCTTCACCTTCCCTTAAAACAATTTACAAGTAGGTACGACTCTTCAAAGCAGGACAGGAGTCCTTAGAAGATGATCACGGCATTGGTCGTCCTGGAAATGCAGTTAGTCACGTAAATGTTCTAAAAGTCGAAAATTTGTTAATGGATGATAAACATCTAACTATTTTAAAAATATCTCAAGAAGACATCAATTTATTACATGGTGATATACAAGTAAAATAAATTACATATACAAGAAAAATTACAGAGAAACCGTAATTTCAGAAGATTATGTACATACAATTCTACATGTTCATCTTCATGTGTCAAAAGTAAGTGCAAGAATCCACGTTTTTTGTCTCCTGAACAAGTAATTTCTAATCGAAACTCCTATGCAATTTTTGGAAATGTGTAAGGCTAATCCCAAGAAAAATTTTAAATAATAGTATTATAAACAGGTGATGAGATATGGATTAATTATTATGGCCCCAATCCAAACAAGGGTCTATGCAGTGGATAGAAAAGAAAAAATCGCCACCCAAGACGTTCAAAACTCAACAATCTGCTGGCAAGATTATGGCCACAATTTTTTGGGATACCGAGGGAATTCTGTTACTTGATTAACTATGTCGTAAAGAGAGTATAACAGACATTTATTATGCAGGATTATTACAGAAATTCAAAGCTATCCAAGAAAAAAGAAAGTGCAAAGTGAATTATAAATGATTTCTACAATGCACCAGTTTCACAGGCGGCTATTAAAAAATGTGGCTTCGAAGAAATAAATCACTTATTTTACAGTCCAGATCTGGCCCCTAGCGATTATTTTCTATTCCCAAACTTAAAGAAAGAATTACGAAGGTTGAAATTTAATACCGATGAAGAGCTGATATACGGCTATGGAAAGCTATTTTGCAATGCAATCGAAATAATTTTTTTGCAGTTGTTTAAAAAAATTAATTCAAAGGAGTACCAAGTGCCTTGAACTTTAAGGAGATTATGCCGAAAAATAATATTTATTACATTAAAAAACATTGATTCCTTATACCGTTTTTACCGTACTTATTGATTTCCCCAAATAGTACAAGGGAAGTGGATCTGTAACTGTGAATACTAAATACTAACATATTTGTAATAATAATCAAAATCACGGCCTCTGGATAATACGGAACATACAGACAGAAATTAAATATTCCGTTATGGTCATATTTGTTCAATTATTTGTTTTTGAAAAAAATGTTTGGCATTAAAATTTGAATTTTTATGACGAATGGTGTATGGCCAGCTTTACCCCATTTCAGTTAAACTAGGAACTAAAATTTGGTAGAATATGAATAATATAACCACTACACATAACCACTTTTCAGCGGCTGCTAAAGTTGTAAAAAAGTTATTTAAATAGTAAAAAATGTTGAATACAAAATCGGCAGACGCGGCAAGCAAGTTTGGAAAATTCTTCATTTTACATGAAATGAGGAATAAATTTTCATCACCATATTAATTTCAGAAAGAAAAGGTTTATAAATTTTAAAACAACTGTGATATGTTGCGCGAAGTTTCAAACTTGATTAATTCATTTTCAAGGTTACAAAACATGACAATAAATAATTACGAAAGCATTTCAGTAATTGTAGTAATATTGAGATTGAAGAATAAGAGGTATTTTAAAATACCTTTTTGGATAATCGCTGTGAGATTATGTTGGGCACAAAATTCCTTCACATGCCATCGGGCAACATATCACGTTATTTTAATGACTTCCTCAAGAACTATAATAACTTTTGGGTTTAACCCATTATTATATAATATAATAGTAAAAATATTACATACACAATTTACCAGATGGTTGGCTTTAAGTCATCATATCTGGGTAGTTTATTTGCAATTATTTATTGAAAGTTTGTGTTCTATTAAATCTATACCGAGAAGATTATCAGTATCAGTAAGATTTTATGTTTCCCACAAGAAATTTTGACTACTATTGCAATAGAAGATCACTCATTTTAATGTTGCGTGTTTAGAAGTATATTTTTAACTATTATAGAATTTAAAAAAATAAATCTGGTTTGGCACTTGGGAATTTACCGCAAACCGCATCTTAATAATATTTCTCCTATGCGGAACTATTAACGATGGAAAAGTTTACTAAACTGTGTGCTTTCAATGCGTATATGTGGGATTAATAATCACCAATTCGTAATTGGTAATATGATAAAGTACAACATAAAAATATGAATGTAAAAATATAAAAAATACAAAATATATACAGTAGCTAATACGCGCTATTAACTAATTAAACCTTTCAGGAAAACTTTTCTAGCTCTCTGAAATTTCCAACCTCAACCTTCAAAATTAACATATCACCAGTAAAACGCTACATACAAGGTGTTCTAAAATAATTTCTTTATTACAATGAATTTCCACTCGGACAGCATACATTATTTCGTTTTCAGTGGAGTTGTCCTAATAGGAAGACTCGGTAACCTCGATTGTCGTAAGGATCGCTTTTCGAGGTTAAAAATAATACTGAGCAATCGATGCACTCCTTAAATGTCAACGTGACGTTTAAAATACAAATATTTCTCAATTCTCTCATTAGCTTAATATCGCACATCCAGTACAAAATAAAATATTGTTAATTTGATACCTTTTGTGAGACTTCCAGACACGTAGTATATTAGTTTTCTACTAATTATTTCAGCAAACATTCTAATTAGTCTGGACTAGGGCTTTTATTAGAATCCAGAAAATATGATACAATGAACATTAACATTATTTACTTTCGTTTTAATGTTTTGTAGTATTTTATTTTGTACAACAAAAAATGTAATTTCCTGTTACGTTACGTACACAAAAACGATGTGCAAATATAGTTATATTTCCGTTGTAATAATTTCCGCTACTAGTGAATGTAAATAGTGGAAGATAGTGCTGGTAGAGGAAAGTATTATGTATCTAAATCTAAGCAATAAATTTTATAGGATTATATGGCTTAATGTGGTTTCCGCTTACACATAATTAATAATTAATTTATGGTTTATAAACCATTGTTATAAATAATATCATAAGTTTCACAGGATTGAGTACTGAAAGTCATGAGAATGTATAGAAAATAAGCAGTGCTGTAATAAAATTTGTACCTACTTTTTCTTTGCCCCATAAAAAAAATTAATGTGTAAAATGTTTAGGTCAAAAAAATAAATTCACAAAATTTTAACTGTAAAATTGTTTTTTCTTTTCAATTGCTATTAACTCGGAACTAATTCGCCTACATTTTTTGGTTATCTCTTTTTCAGTTTTTGAACTAACTATAAAAGGTTGTACTATAGTATATAGCCAAAACTGCAGCGGAGCACATTTTGCAAATTTAATTTTCTGAATTTTCTAAAATTTTAGAAATAAAATTATTTTTGTGCTTTCATGTTTCAAGAACATTTGTTAGATAAAGATATTTTCTACCTTTAAAACGATATGTCATAAGGTAGAGAATGCTATTTAAAATTTTAAAGTATGATTACACAAGGTTGTGAAGGGGTTAAAGCTAAAATTCAAACAGTATTGGTTTGCAACTTCCTCCTCGCTATGTATGTAAATCGACGTTTTTAAAATTTAATCCATTTTAATCAAAATATAACATGTTTGTAGCAATTTTCAGCAGAATGTCTTCGAAAATTACAGAATAGCCGTTCTTCTCAAATTTTATTGAAAACATTAAATTGTCGACGGGCTAGGGTGCAATAAGTAGCCCCTCTCAAATCAAAATTTTTTGTGTTCTACACTAAAGAACATGGTTAATGTAGTAAATTGTAAAAATATTTTGCGAGAATTGGGCCCAAACTTTTGAATAAATCGAATTTGAACTTAGCTAATTTTACACTATTCAGTGACGCGCGGGAGTGCGATTTGTGGAATCTCATCCATTTTGTTGACAGTCCGTGCAGAAAGAATTACCCTAACACTTAGAAATTTTCGCTCCGGCAGATGCACGACACCAGTCCTAAGCGTTGTTACGTTATCAAATTTAAAAATTCTTTTTCGAACTACGACAATTTTCTGTTTCCAAATGGTGTTACATTCAATTATATCCCACGGTCATAATTTTTATTTTATTTCAACATTCACAGAAACTACCCCTATTATACTAATTTATTTTGTTCAGATTTTGACAAGAAGTAAACCATTTTAAAATTAAAAAGTGTTCTGAGAACACATGCTAGATACAAAATAGGGCTCCCCGGTTCGACTCCGGGTACAATCTAAAATTTCTTGAACCGTCTTCCGTGCTTTCGAAGGGCACGTAAAGCCGTCGGTCCCCTGTGTTAATGATTTGCCATCTTAACAATAAAAAAACAGGGTGCAGGCACATCGAAAGGCAAGCCTAGCAAGCTACTTTGAGATGTAAAAAACCAAAAATGCTCACAGAACTAATTTCAAAAATTACTAAAAAAATAGGTTCTGGACCTATATTAAGAGGAAGAAGAAGAAGTTTTGCATTCATATAATTTGGGCTCCCCGCTATCAATTTTGTCCATCTTCAAGGTTAAGGATGGACAGTTACAGGTATTTGCCCAGGTTAGAATGTAATCAACTTTATAGCTTGGTTTTGTATGACTACGTAATCAAAGGACCATAAATCATAATGAGGACTTTGTTGAGAAGTAGGTAAATCGGTATCTGTTTGTTGATTGTGAGATAAATTGTATTTCTGCAAATTTGTCAACGCTGATTTGAAAGTTGGTGAGTGAGAGAACTGTTTTGTTTGGTGTGCTCAGAGTTCCCTAATTGTTTATTGGTTCGGCATTTTGAATTGCCTATTCAAGGTCATTTAAGCTTCTACTCGTATTTTTGTATTATATTTTGTGCGACCAAACTGTCAGCTCGGTTCCCACTTTAACTTATTATTTGTTCAATGTTTGTGTATGTGTCAAATATCGAATATAAAACCGCACGTCAAACTTATCTTATTTTAACTTTATTTTAGTATGATAATAAAGCAAGATTCCCGGCTCGACTCCGGGTTTGAGCATAAAAATTTCTTGATCGCCTCAGTGCTTCGAAAGGCACGTAAACCCGTCTGTCCCTATGTGATAATGATTTGCCTTCATAACAATAAAATACAGGGTACAAGCACATCGAAGGCTAGCTCAGCAAGCTACCCAAGATGTAAAAATTAATTATCCTTACAGAACTAATTTGAAAAAATAAATAACAAGGCAGATCAAGAGATCTCAAAGAAGACTTATAGTGCCCAGAAATACCAGCATTGTTTTCCCAAGTTAGTTGCAAGACAACCATATGCATAAAATATCCTGCAAACATTTCTGCTTTCGGCTCTTGTAAAAGATAGCCACCCTTTACACAACTTACCTATAAGACAGCTGCATAGTTATGAGCCACTGTCGCTATAATTTGAAATGAATTAAAAAATATCATATCAACTTATTACTCCTTGATATTACAAGAATTTTAGTATTTGTTGTACAAGATTGTAGGAAATTAGTAGGCAAGTAACTAATGCAGAAATTGTTAGGGAATCGCGAAGAAATTGTGGGAATTAGTGAGGAATTAAAGTAGATTGGCAAGGACCGACGAGTACATTAGGAATTAGAATATTTTCAAAATTGACTAACATTAAAATAATTAAATTTTAAATATTCCTACAGGAGCCAAAACAAAAATTTTTTAATAACATTCAAAATGAATGAAATATTAAGAATTTTAAAAGGGGGGAGAAGATTAAATTTGAACTGGAAAATTATAGAAAACCTTAGCATGCGACACCCATGTTTTTGAATTTTTATTCCATCATCCTTTACAAATAAAATTTTTATTACCGACCAAGAATCGAAGTTAGGTGATTTGCGATTTAAAAGCTATTCAAATAAATTTATCCAGGCACTCGAGATGATACTTTCCAATTCATAGGAATTAAACTTCACAACAATATAAAAGCTGTTATTAATTACTCAAAGAATTGCAGGAATTAGCTGAAAAACTGTGAGAAACAATTTAAAATTAGCAGCGAATGCGAGGATTAACGTTTTTGATCGGCACGCGAAATTCCAGTAGGCTCAATAATGCAGGTAATATTTGCAATAGTAAGGGATGATCTTATGGTTTCAATAAGAACAGCATGTCTAGATAACCTAAAGGGTAGACAGTGTACAAATGCACATGTGTGCTTTTGGTACAATCTAGCTCCAATTCCTAGACTCGCACAAATTCGGCAAGAGTCTTTATCCAGAATCTAGCCTCACCCCTGAGTCCTTTTCTGAGGCAATCAGAATGCGCATACGGTCGATGTCTGTTGAATTAATTAGTAAAAAGGAGTGAATAAATTTTACCATTGGAATGAATAAATTTACCTGCGAACATGATGGAAGAGAAAAGATGGATAATCGTGAAAGAGAAAAATTGTCTTCCAGCCTAAAGCAGCCTCAAAATCTGGTAAGGATGGGCTAAGAATAAAACAAATGGGTGTCTTAATACTTTAAATAAAAGCACTAAAAGCTGAAAGAGCCACATCTATCGTTGTTTAATGCCTAAACCTTCAAAACGAATGAGGAAAGAAGCTTTTTTGAAAGAAGAGTCTTCAAATTGGATGCCGAACGATTTTTCTAAATTGCTTCTAATTCAAAAGTCGATGGTGAAACTTAAATTGGGAAATTGAGATGTACTTTTATGATATTATGAAATGAGATACTTTTGTAATTTGTTAAAATTGTACTTTTCAGCATACTACTGATTATTTTAATTTTAAATAAAATTTTATTGGTAATATCTGAATAACTATAATATGGATCTAACAAATTGCATTTAAAGATATTTTTCTTTCTCTTATATCCAAATTTTAATATTATATTGTCGTATTTTTCTAAACAAAATTATATTTTATTATTATTTGAATTCACATGAGTGAAAAGCCTTACAAATTTATTTTATCAAGGATTTTTAATTTAAACATAATTGAAGGGTGAACAATTTTCATTTAAATACATAAGCTTAAAGCACAGTTACATTTTTAATTTTAAACACCATAAGACTCCTAAAGTAGAGAATTATACGGTTCCGAGTAACATGTCGTTCAACGATAAAATATCCAACTCAATTTCAGAGAACCCTATATCTTTAATAAAATCGCCCAATACTGAAAGATACTTTTAAAACTTGCTATCCAAATTCATCTAAAGATTTACCATGTCAAAAATCTCTAAAATAGATCAATTAATCTAGAATGAGTTAATTAGTAAATTTGTTTACATGAAAACATAACCTATAATTTTGTAAATATCAAACATGAATTTCTTTGTGAAAAACATATTCTGTACAAAATGAACTATGGCGAAAATTCGACAATATTGTGAACTTGGCAATCATTGTAAAATTGTGCATGAGAGATGTCTTCTAACATAAAGGTCAAATTCGCGTAAAACCATAGATTTCTTAACTGATACTAGCTCCATAATCAAAAGTGTTCTAAAATACGATGAAAATTCGGCTACTGTTGACAGAACAAAGAAACAATTAGTGCAAACATCTTCAAATAACTAGTGCTATGTCCTCCCTAACTAATTTTTAAATGGCGCCAGCCCTTAAGTT
This sequence comes from Podabrus alpinus, assembly GCA_932274525.1. Taxonomy (NCBI): domain Eukaryota; kingdom Metazoa; phylum Arthropoda; class Insecta; order Coleoptera; family Cantharidae; genus Podabrus; species Podabrus alpinus. The sequence continues at coordinate 55,092,992 of OW026457.1, read as the reverse complement.
TGCTAGCTAAAATATGCTCAGGTAAAATTGTTCGATACAATAATTTTTAGCTAAGGAGTTTAACACAATTGCCCATTCTCACTAAGCTCCGGTGATGACACGCTCAAGGGTGAGTTCCTTATGGTTCGAAAATATTAGAGGTGATCTTAGGATGCAAATTGGCTCTCTCGGGATACTTATTGCTTTCTTTTATTGAAAAATAAAAAGATTTCAGTAGCTTTAAAGAAATGGTTTATATTGAACAAAATGAGATGGTTGTATTTACACAAATAAATGTTTACACAAATTTCTGGAGATCGCAGATCTACCATTAGATAATTTTCAAATAAGAACAGTTAATGCAAAAATTTTGTTTTCAAAATAAAGTGGTTTCCTCACTTTATCCTGACGTGCTTGTTTTAGTTATAAACTAATCAAGTCTTTCGCTGTACATTAGCGTTTAAAATGTTTTTAAATAATATTTGTGCTTATTTAAAGCTTAACCTTGAATAAATTAAATAATAAAATTTGAATGAATAACCTTTCACTTAGGGTAATGGAAAATACACTTTCGTAAAAGTCCTTTTTCTCAAATCCTGTATTTTATACGCATAAGGCAAAGGTTATAATAAAATTAACGAAATAATAAGTTTCACTATACCTTTTCACATTGACAAATCGAAGTTTTAAATTTTTAAAAGGATATTGTGTGTGGACCGCTTTAGTTGGTATCACGTTGGTGAGTCATCGGCCTTGCATCTAATTATACCAGTCACTGACTGCTTATCCTCACGTAAAGTTGTTCCATTGGTGTTCGTGAATCAATTTTTGATATTTGTTGTTGTTATTTACCAAATCGTAGATGTTTAAAAGTGGAGAAAAAAGGTAAGTTACATCTTTTTGACAATATTATTAGGATCCAGTGTTTTTGATGAGTTAATTCCGTGAATTGTAATTTTGTAGAAGCATCTTGTGATCATCCATTGTCGTCCTTGAATCTATTTATAAATCTATTCCAATCCAGCTGAAAAATCTTAACCTTCAATTGTTTGTAAACAATTGATTTGTGGAGGACATTTAAATACGTCTACACAACTTGAATTCACAAAGTCAACTGAAATGTGGTTAACCTCCAAATGTTTGTAAATAATATTTTCTGGAGCGCATTGAAAATGCGTGCACTTTGTTGGAATGCCCGAGGTCAACTGAAGTTCGATCTAAAATCAATGAAATTGGCACCATTGTTCCTTCAAAGTAAGTCAAATTTGATCATTTTAGATTTTGACCTTTCCAATAATTCGTTTTTGTTTCAGATTCGTGATCTACTTTGAAATTGATTTTCTTTGATGTGCTTTCCATGCTATTTTACTGGTATATTCTCTTTTCATGCCTTGATTTGGACGTTTCTTTGACTCATATCTACCAACTTATATGAACTTTTGGATTTTGCACAAAATTGACCTTTATGTACAACTTTATCGATTTACGTTTTAAAAACATTCACTTCAGTTACATGAAATAATTACATAATTTTTGGTGTGAACAGTTTCATACAAAGCATGTTATTTATCAAATAATTCAGTTTACAAAATCTTACATTTTTATAGGTTATGACGATTTACATATAAAATGAATTTTTTATCAATTTTTGAGCTAATTCAATCTTTCGTTTTATTTTTGATGTGGTAATTATCAATCTATATAATCTTAGCAATATTTATCATCTTTATTTTATCCTGAGAGATTCTAATTTGGTTGGGAAATTGAAATTTTAGAAAAATAAAATTTTCTCGTAGAGCAAAATTTTTAAAGTGTCTACCGATTTAGAATTTTATGCTTAATATGAATTTATTATTCATTTTTGTATCGGGAGCCTTTATTAAACATTTTGGATCATAGCACTAGGCATCTAAGGTGTGGTGGAGTAAAGTCATTAACTGATTTCACCGCAACTTATATGACAAAATATATACCTATTGTATATAATATTATGTTGTGGTTAATTCATTGGATTACTTGGCTGAGGGTAAGAGGCCCTAACAGAAATCTCTCTGGCCCTTCAGGTTAGGGGTTGTGGCGATGGATCTGCACCCTATCCCACGAAGAGAACCATATTGCAAACAATTCCTACTACCAAGCCTCGGAATATGGATAATAGACGAAGATACCCAAAATAGAAGCAAGTGGCAATTGGCATGCGGAAGATGTGGCGATGGGCCTACACCTCATCGGATGGAAAGCATTATAGCGTAAAAAATCCTGCTATCAACCCTTGGAATATGGATAATGGTCGAAGATACCCAAAATAGAGACAAATGGCGATTGCAATGTGGAAGATGTCGTCAGATGTATCAAAACACCGCAATATAATAATATACTATGCCGATTTTCATTATATACGGACGATAATATTTACATCAATTGGTAAGTTTATTCTTTGAATAAAGTTTTCTGATGTTCGGTGATGTCATTTTCTTCTTCATTCGAGATTGCAGTCAAAAAGGAAATAAATATGTCCACAAGATAATTATCAAAAGCCATAACTTGTTAAATAGCTTGTTGAGGTTATTTAATTACTTTGGTTGTTCCTCATAGCGAAGAGGCAGGCAAAATTTTCAGATTTTTCATGTCTTGAAAGACTTCTTTGAGCTCATTGGTAACTGGATTGAGTCTTTGTTGTAATCCCAGATTCTCATGTTTTGACCTACTTTTCTTAACCTAGTCAGCAAATTTTGCTTCTATTATTATAGGACAGCTCCGGGGTTGCCTGACGTACAGATTTCAGAACAGTTTTGGTGAGCTATTTTACAGTAGTTATCATAAAATTATTATTTCCCAATGTTTCAGGGATTTTTCTTCTATCTATCGGTCATCACTCAGTTGGTTGTTCTGTAAACGATTATTGATTTTCATGATATTTAAAGGCTCCCTTCCTTTTGGGGTGTTTAATCTAGAGCTCCACTGAAAAGGCTTGGCATTGTATTGGCCAGTCACAATGAATTAATTTATCGTAAAATTGCTCCAATTATTTTTTGTAATTAAGCGCGCTGATAAGGTGATAGCAAACCAATCTTCTACTACAGTTAGTTAATATTAATTGTTGATAGTTTGTGAATGTTCTCAATTGGCTTTTGTTTATTATTGTTCGTGGTATTTAATTGAAATTTTTTTGCAATGATGGCTGTTCCAGTCAAATGCCATCCAGCTACTTTATATATTTGAGTTGTAATTATTTTAAAATTTTGATAAATATTTTAAGGCAGAGCACTATTTAGAAAGCTCTAAGAAGCATTGAGCAACAATTTAATCTTTCATTGACTTATAAATAATAATCACCTGTTAAATAGCTTCGAAAGTTTGGTTTCAATTGTCTGTAATTTAATGATAATAAATATTTCAATAAAATAACAACTTGAAATGAGTTCAATAATATTGTAAATGAATGAGGAATGAGGTTATCAGGAATAACATATTTAAAACTATTCATGAGTATTGACGAAAGCTCATACATTTGCAATATATTGAATTCGTGGTAGCAGATTAATTTATTGTAATAATTATAATTATTGATCTTTTAAGCTATTAATTTGTACATTTCAATTTAATCAATACATTTTTAACCATAGAATAAGTAGGAGAAGGTAATAAAACTAATTTAAAATCTATCTTGGTTTCATGTAATCATAATATTGTGAAACACCTAACAAGCCATCAAATTAATTTAACCAGAGAGTAAGTAACCTTATACGTGAAGAAAATAATATTGAGTTAGGACAAAATATATTTCAGGTGAAAGGAAGCTTCATTAATTCCCATTCCCGAGTTTGGTTTTATAAGCTGTAGGGTGTAATTAGCGTATCAAAATTTATTACAAAGTCTACGACCTAACTCGACTCAAGAAATATTTATACCGTAGTGGATCTTTGCCAACTACGTTTCCATTGTCATTGTAAAGATAAATGCGCAAGGTAATTATTAGAGTGAATGCTTATGTAGTCGTTAATGTATAATGTTGTGCCGTTAAATTACTAATAGGAAAATTGTAGTTAGCAATAATTGTATTGATATAAGATTATAAATTTATACTCAGATGAAGCTTCATTATTTCCAAAAACCATAACTTAATTTTTAAATAAGATCCTCTTATATTTGCTTTTACATTTCATTAAATAGGCATTTATTCCGCTGAATAATTTTTTGCTAAAAGAAAGTGTAAGTTAATTCAGTCAGCACATCACTACCACGAATCTTGCCTTATCATGATTTGCTACTTCATCAATACCCCTCAATGTAATTGAATAACCAACCGGAAAGATCGAGAATTCCCAAGCTTCAATCTTTTTCATCAGTTTGTAATAAACTCGGTTCCTGTCAAAGCTATACAATTACTGAAAACAATTTGATGATGTAAGAGTATTGGCAATATCGTTTCTATAAATATTTATGAGTTTCTGCCGAGACGAAATTAAAATTTGTTTTCTAATATGATTTGTTCCTCCTCTTTGAACACTTTAATTTTAAAGTTTCAAGTCATTTCCATTTATTTATTTTTCCAAAACTTTAGGAATAAGAAAAACAAAGTTTCGTTCAAATAATTGTTTTAAATTCCATAAAAAATACAATCAAGTTTTGTAGCACCAATTATAACGAACTATGGATTTTGGAATTATGGATGCTAAAACTTGGACTTCCTTCAAGTGTGAATTACTTTTGTTACACATTTTCTATAAACACTTGAATTTTTGAGTAAAATATAAGCTTTCAAGTGTCACATAAAAATATACTATACAACACAACACGTAGCACTAACATTTGCTTTGAAATTGCGAAAACTCCTCTTTTATATCGAGGTCAACAATGTTTGGATACTGTACTTAGGAGACGCAATGTTTGCGATACATCTTAGGTAAAATCGTATCGTATTATGTTCATCAATTGAGGATTCAGTAGGCCATCTTTACAGTCGAACAAAATCTTATCGAAATTGGTTCTATAATTAAATATTTATCGAGTGACTTTTAAAGTTGCTCACACGCAGTAAATACTAAGAATATGTTTCCCCTATGCGGAAGAGAGGTATCTATGTGTGCAATATAACCGAATTATAAATCATTTAAAGGATTTCTGTAATTACTGGATTCGTAACATGACCGCGTTAACCCATGCAGCATAGAGAAACTCCCACAACACAGGTCGTCGTGGCGCAGCGGCGTAAATTAGCGGTGTAGCCGACACTCTCACGTGACGAGTGCGTCCCTCGTGACGTTCACGGTTCTAGTCCGCACTAAATAACCTGTCCGATTAGACCGTATCCCATATGTGTCCCAAGTTCCCTAGCGTTTTCTGAATAAGTGCGAGATACTATTTTAACGTCAGTTTATTACAATGACTCTCAAGGAAGTTTCGTTGCATTGACTGCATTTTGCAATATATTACTCTTGATTGGAAGTTTCAAGTACATTTAATCTACTTGAAACTTGAGAGTAAATTACTGTTGGTGCAAAAAGGCTATGAATGCTTATACTTTGACATTATATTAATTCTGGCGGCCATTTTGTTGGCTGTTTGTGTTGTAGCGTCCGGCTGGGTGCCGACCGGAAGAGCCACTCCAGGCTAATGGTAAAAGTGTGTTGTAGCTCGGATACATGTTTATAGCATTTAACTTAGTCCCTGTTAAATCGGATTAATTTGCAGTTCGAGTGAATTTGCGTTTCATATTTCGATATATTCCGCCATAATTATTATCCTAAAAACCTTACTTATTTCAAGCCCGATACTAATTTCATTTTCTGGATTATTAATATCTATTGAATCAACTAGTTGATTTAGTTGTGTACAAAAGTAATCGAAGTTACTGAAACCGGAAATGTGTTTATAAAATAAAAAGAATGCTATCTGCATAACCATCGTAATTTAGATGTTATTAGATATTATCCTGGTTAATGTTCTATCGTTTACCTAATACCATAATATATTGCAATCACTCTACACCATTTTCTGTAAATATACGTATGCTTCTCATACGAATAAATAATAAATTAGCACAGTAGAAAATTGGGCTAACAACATTGCAATAAAAATGCATAACCTCAATCAGTCATTATTTTCTGCCATTTTTTTTCTTATCCATTTAAATACTGAATTCCGTATTCTTCTCTTCTGACACTAAACTATTTCTGATTATCTTTAGGATTATCACAATTGCATAATATATCGACAATTGATAAGCCATTCCACTATCACAATATTGACAAATTGATTCGCAATTGTATGAAGTGCAGGTATTACCATCCATCTTGCAGTAGATTATGTAGGTAGTAATTGTTGCACAGAGAATTATTTGGCCACCTTAATTACATTTAAACTAGTCAATGTATATTGCAGATCTGATTTATTAGTTTTGAACCAACTGCACCTGCAAATAAATCAATAATTATTATATTTTTAGGTTATGTAATTCAGTCGAATGTTGTAAGTTTATATTGTTATCTGGACTTCAACTATACTTTTTTTTATGTAACCACAATTTACGATTTCGACGATGAAAAATGCACAGGTTATGTTATTTTGCACCCTCATCTTTAATAATTAAATAAATTCGAACGCATTTTGCATCTTTCCTTACTCCATGCGTTGGAAAAAGCTAAAACAAACGTAAACGTGTTATACTGATTCGAATAATAAAACAAACTTTTCTTTTTAAAAATACAAATTTTCTTTACTTGATTACATAGGTGAGTTGTTGAAACAAATTTTTTACATGATTATTTATTCAGCGGTTTATTTATTCATTAAATTTGTTTTTATATGTCGAAATATGCTCGTAACATCTCACCTCATGTTATAAAAACTGTACTAATTTTTATATAATAGTTTTAATGGAAATATCATTTTGTAGCCCATATACGGGGTTTCATAATGAATTTTTTAATTGTTATATAAATTCTTTTGTAAGAATCTATGATTATTAACGGAAAAATCTTACCCAATAGGACTTGACGTTTTAGCGTGCTAATTGGGATCGTGTAAAATATAGGGTAATATCACGAAGTGGTCCATTTTTGAATTTCTGGTATGTAAAGAAGTTTAATGTAAATATTACTTGAAATCAAATTAGATAATTTTCTATGGGGACATTGCATAACTTTCTCCATATAGCGTCGCTAGATGCTTTTGTTGCATCTTAAAAATTATAGAGTGGTCGGTAAATAAAGAAGCGACAAGCTACATGCGTCCAAAGTTTTTCCAGAAATTTTGGCTTAATCACTCCCTCACGAGGTAAACCATCGATAAATTTGAAAACCCGATCGGAGCTTCGGATACAGTTTTTAATGGTTTTTAATTTAGTATATTTATGATAATTCCACTCAGGGTCATATTATGGTCGTTTTAACCAATCAGCGTGCGCTATTTTACATTATACATTGTACAGATCACGTCGTGCATCGGCGACCTATATCCGCTGATACAGAGAGCCCTTGGGCAATATCCAGTATATTGATGCCCTAGTTCTGATTTCTTCGTCGTGATTTCTTTCCTCATTTACCATAGTGCCTATATAATGATTATCGCACCCTTTCCACCGGTTCGCTTTTATTAAGAGGTGTTCATCTGGATTTTCAGATTTTGTTATAACGATATAGGGGAGAATGTTCCACAGTGAAACATTCCCATTTAAAAATAAATCAACAGACGTAAAACTTCCACCATCTCGTGGATAGTAGCTCGACTAGGATTCTAACTCCCACCACAAAATACATCACAGCACAGAGCGCGGTTTGTTCATGGCAGCGTTTCAGTCCAGAAAAGGCATCCGAAGTTACACGTGGGTCAAAATTTAACCAACAATTCCCGGCTTAGTTTTTAATATTTTTTAAATATTTTTGGAGCAAAAGGAAGTACCATAATTAGGTCATGTAAGTAGGCATTAAGATGTTTTAAAATATTTTTTGTTTGCATATAAATGTCTTTTTTGTTTGAGGTTAAACATGGTCTACAGTGAAACAGTGGTGTTACATTGTGGACCATCGATGTTTCAGTCTGCCACATATTTTGTTTGATCATTTCCTTTAGGTTTATTTTTAGGTTTAATTTAATATATTTTTTTAGGCCTAGAAATAGGGTGCGGAAGACTGCCATGGGTCTAACATCTGCAGAAACAATGCAGAACGCTCTGAATCTGCTCAATGGATGCTTAAGTTTAAGAAAGGTATCTGAGATGACAGGAGTTTCTTACGTTACACTTTTTCGCTATGCCAAAAAACAAAAAGAGAATCCTTTGGAGAATATTAAACTTACTCCCAACTACAATTGCAGACAAATTTTTGATATAGATAAAGAAAAGGAGCTGGTTAAATATATTTTAAACCTGTCAAAAATGGGTTTCGGTTTGACTGTAACCGAATGCCGAAAATTAGCTTATGATATGGGTGAACAAAATAAACTAAAGCTTCCTGACAACTGGGTAAAAAATAAAGAGGCTGGTTTGGAATGGTTCAGAGGTTTCAGGAAGCGCCACCCTAGTATTAGTATTCGTTCACCTGAGGGTTGCAGTCTATCACGAATGACATCATTCAATCAACATAATGTACAGTCGTTCTTCAACAAGTTGGAAACAGTTTATTCGCGGAGTGAACATTTTTCTAATGGTTCAAGAGTTTACAATTTGGACGAAACCTCAACCACGACAGTTCAGAATCCAAGGAAAATAATTGCTGGAAAAGGAATCAAGCATGTGAACAAATGTACAAGCGGGGAAAGAGGTCAAAATGTGACTACATGCAGCGTTATTAACGCCCTTGGTACCGCCCTTCCTCTAGTCATGGTTTTCCCGCGGAAAAATTATAAAACTCACATGATTAATGGAGCTCCTTTGGGTACGCTCGGGCTTGCTACTACTTCTGGATGGATGTGTTCCGAAATTTTTCCGCAAGTTCTGGATCACTTTGTTAAATTTACGTTATCCAGTAAAGAAAATCCGACGCTCTTGATTATGGACAACCATGAAAGCCATATTTCACTGGCTACTGTCGACAAAGCTCGAGAAAACGGCGTTACAATTCTTACTTTACCGCCCCATTGTAGCCATAGACTACAACCTCTAGATGTTGCTGTTTTCTCATCCTTTAAGCTCATTATAATGCCGCGATTGATAGTTGGCTTCTACATCATGCCGGAACGCCCATGACCATCTATCAAATTGCAGAATGCGTGATGGGAACCGCTTTTGATCGCTCGATGACGCCAAGTAATATAAAATCAGGTTTTAAAAGAAGTGGTATCTTTCCGCTCGATAAAAATTTATTTAATGAGAGTGATTTTATGAGTTCAGCTGTGAGAGATCGACCCACTACAGACGAAAACGAAGCTTCAACTTCTCAAGGGAATAACTGTGAAGTTAGTGGAAGGAATGAAGCTGCAGAAATTTCATTGCCCACCGTACAAAAAAAAGTCGAATTTGTTTCTCCGGAACAATTCAGAGGCTATCCGAAGGCTTCCGCACGAAAGGGTAAGATAAATAGAAGGAAGGGAAAAGCATTATAGCAACGGATACTCCAGAAAAAATTATTATAGAGGAAATGGAAAAGGAAAAAAATACAAAAAAGGTGACTATTAAAGCTGTCGAAAAAGCTAAGCGCAAACTTGTCGAATCGTCAGATGAAGAAGATGATGACGTAATGTCTATTGGTTCAGAAACGGAGAGCTGGATTCCTGAACTAAATCCAAATGGATTTGAAGATCTTGTGCGCTCCCCAGAAATTGGAGATTTTGTATTGGTGCAATTTAAAATAAGAGAGAAAATAAAAAAAACGGTTTATTACTTTGCAGTAGTCTTGAGAAGCCCCGGCGATAAAAACCAAGACGTTGAAGTCCAATTCTATAGAAGACACACAAAAATAGCCAACAAATTTGTGTTACCGAAAGTTCCTGACATTGCGGTAGTTCCTGAGAGCGACATTAAAATGATCTTACCCAAACCCAATCAGCATGGCAGAACAAAAAGACAAGTGGATCTGATTTCATTTGAAATTAGCTTCAGCAGCATCGAAGTTCATTAACGCAACGAGAATTTAACGGTTAGAGTAAGGTTGACATTTGGTTTCTGAAGTTTTAATGAATAAAAATCCCACTGATGTTCCACAGTGAAACAAAAACTTTTTTTTCTTAAAGTGGGGGCCCACAAATTATATTCATATTTGCATTCAGTTTTGCTATTTAATTATAAAGATAAATGTAGAGTTAACGAAAATTTGTAATAAAACTGAGGTTTTGGTGTGGCATGTAGATTTGGCGAACAAAAATAAAAAAATTGTTTCACTGTGGAACACTCTCCCTACTTAGTTTTTTGAATATTTAAAGTTAATCCATACTCTTCGCTAGTGTCTATCATTTTATTTAATAGATGTTGTAGTCCCTCCATAGTTCCTACGAGAATCACAGTGTCGTCATCGTACCTGATGTTGTTTATTGGAATGCCGTTTACTAGAATTCCCCATGTTGTGGACCCAAAAGATTTTTTCATTAGTTATTCAGAGTAGATATCAAAAATGGTTGGGACTATAATGCACCATTTTGCACTCTTCTTGTGTTTCGATTTCTGTGGAAACCTTTCTTTTTGATTGTTTTAGCTTTTATCTTCGAGGATTTCCATGAGCTGATCATGGCATACCCGATCAAAAGCCTTGTTCTAATCTATAAAACATACTGTTGCGTCGACGTCCTCTTTCAGCTCTGTAGGATGTTGAACAACAAATCTCAAATCACTTACCGTTCCAGCAAGCTCTTATCTCAGGTTATTTTTAATCGGGCTTATCTCAGACTTAGCAATAGCATAAAAGAAAACTACAACTGGTTCAGCTAACATCAAATTTATTACTAAACAAGAATTATTAACGAACAAATAAACAATCTACAACAACGAATCAAAACAGAACTTATAATTAACAAAAAACTCTCTAACCTTGGTACCCCTTGGATATTGAACGTAGCACTTCACTATCTGCACCGTTGAACACCTGGACCAAATGGATTAACCCAGTCCAAATGCTGATCTCTGGTTTTCTTGCTTCCTTGAAGCCTCTCGTACTATTACAGAGTCACGTCTCGACTCAGTCGTAATGGTTGGTGACTTGATGAAACCTTCACCGTCACTTATGGTCGTCCTTTTGCAATGGTTGATTCCCCAATACCAACTCTCGGCTGAGTTCAGTATTACCTCTAGGTTTTCAATCAACAACACTTGCTATTCACAAAACACGAACTTATTTATTCCGCGGTGAAACACGTCTGTGTTCTGCGCGATCTTATATCTGTCTATTATCTTCGGAGCGCGGTCCGGCACGTCTATCTCGGATGTGAGATCTAATGTGACCACCCGTTTCCCCGTTGTTTGGCCTGGAAAACACACTCATTTTATTTGCTTTTGTTTCTGGAGACCTCTATTATTTCCGGCTGTTCCTGCGGGTATGTCCGCCTACGTAATTTTCTTTGTTTCTAGGTGCGCTGCTCGTCCTGGTTATCGTAACTAACTTAAATCTAACAGCGATAAAAAAAAACAACTTGCACCTCTCCAGACTGCGTTTTCTTTTATACTGGTTTGCATCTCAATTTTCTAATGTGAATGACGCGAAACACAACAAAACATACACATCTTGGTTCATATCTAAAGGTCGTTGTATCAGAACATTGTACGTCGTAATCGAAAATATTCGATTGTGAATAATTTTTAGAAAAGCCTTGAGAGTATTACTCATACTAATTGCGCGATAATTATTTCACTATTTGGATCTTACTTCTTTTGGAATTGTTACGAACATAGTAGATATCGACCATTTTGCGACTATAATATCCATCTTATATACCAGGCTGAACAGTTTTGTCAATAAGTAGTGTACGTGATCTTCGTCTATCAATTTTAGAAGTTCGACGGGCAAGCAATTGGGTCCTGGGGATTTTAGATTTTGCAGTAGTTTAAACGCATATATGAATTCTTCCACCACATATGTGGTTCTTTCCCATCTCTATGTATGGGGATTTCTTTGCCAAGAATCTTCAAACAATTCCTCAATGTATTCCTTCCATGTTTTTAACTTATCCTTTGTGTCGTTAACCATTTTTATCCAGTAGAATGTTAACATTAGGTGTTTCACTTGTAGGTGTTTATAAGATCATTTATCTTCTTATGAACATCGAAGTTGCCATGCTTGTTTGGAGGTATTCTATCTCATTGCATTTTCCAGTAAACCATCTCTCTTTAACGTGGAGTATATTTTAGGTATTTCAGCTCGGATCTCTTTGTATTGCTTCTTATCATGTTTATTCAATATTCTAACCCCCATAAGCCTCATTATAACGTCCACCATCAATCGTTCCCTCTATTATTTTCATTCTATTTTTATTGGTCTGGATGTTATAATCGCTTATATTACTCCATTTTTCGTCTGTATTCTCGTCATCTTTGTTTTTGTGTCTTTCGCACTTTTACTTATTTCACTCATATTGTTGTTAATTTCCTTTCGATGCAAGTGGAGAGAAAAGCACAGCCATGATGAATATGGATAGATTGTTAGATAAAGTTTAGTTTTGGCTGATGATTAATTACTAATTAAAATCCTCAATAGGAACCACAACATAATTTCCGACGAAGGGTGCGGATTGAAGTGAGTTTTGAGAATTTAATGGATTGCTTTTAGATTTTTGATTTCAAGTTTAATTTTTTGAGGGAAAAAATATTAGTCAGGACGCAAATGTAGAGGATTGATTGCATAGTGGATTGGAATAGTAAATGGGCAAATAAGTGAAATTAGTTTAAAGTTTAAGTTTATTTTGTTACTAGAAAAAATTTATATTTTGTGAAAGTGAAGGTCAAGAGAGTTAGAGTGATAAATTTTTATAATATATTGAACCATGGAAAATTTTTTACCAGGTGGAAATTTTGATCAATATGTTGAGAGATTGGGGCAATGTTTTATTATTTATGAAATTAAGACTGAGATGAACGTGACGCTTCCGGTTTGCATTGAAAAAGAAATGTATTCCATTTTGAAGAGGTTAATAATGCATATTAATCCTACAACTGAAAAATGAATTTAAAACAAGAATTTCGCGATAGTAGAAAACTTCGAAAAACAAATATTGAAGAACAAACTAATTTGGAAAATAAACTTCAAGATAAGCAAAAATTACTTCAAAACTGAAAAGCTTGATAAACATTTAAATGAAATATTTACGTTGGAAGAAAATGTCGCTAAATTAAACATTAATGAAAAAAAAGTACCGTAAGGAAAATAAAGATACAATATTTAATTAATAAAATGGTAATGGAAGGAAAGAAATTTTAATAGCAAGAAAGAAATGAAATAGAAATATTTAAGAGACAATAAAAGAAATGGAAAGTTTAAAATAAAAAGTTTTAGTCTCACATAACCAAGCAATAACCATAGAAGAAAGATGGAAAATCATCGATAGAAGCAAAATTTGATTTCAAAACATTCAAAAAAAGATTCTGTCTAAACATTCACAGAATCTTCCTCCTGTTTGCATGATCTCCCCAATATCCTTATTTTTTCTCTCAGTTACTTGTTGGTTCACTTACAAATTCTAATTGAAGTTGTCAAATTTAACCCTTTTTTTGTATTTGATTTATGCTTTTATAGACAATAAATTCTCTTTTCTTAATTTATTACTTTGATTTTCGTGTCCTTTCAGTGTCGACGATCAATCCTATCGCCATTTTTTTGTTCTATGTCTATTTGCCACAAACTATCCTGCAACTTCCACTTTTCGCACTTTCCGCGCTTCTTTAAACACGAATTCAGCCCCGATCGTATATCGAACAAACACCCCTTAATCCTAAAGCATACACCTTAAAACTATACTTAAATTTCTAGTTATACATAATTTGCGTTCATAGACAAACTCCAACGTAGGTGATAAATTATTGAAGCCTGCCCAAGACAAGGTTTCTTCTCACTTCGATAGAAAATGTCTACAAGAAAGCAGACCCATTTGAAGCATTTACACTGACATATTCTATTTTTTATCAGATTACCAATGTCAAAAACCGATGTTTGCTCTCTTGTACAAATGGCTTCTGCAAGACGGAATACTTTTACGCTTTAACAAAAATCAGAAAGGCATTCTGTTGACAAAGCCAAGTAAGGTTAATCAACAAATAAAAATAAATTGGTCTATTATGCATTAGCATAACAGAAGCGGTCATAGCTTTGGCAGTTAAATGTGCCTACTGCTAATGCGAAACGCTCTGATCGAATCCGGGCAGGGTAAGAACTTCATTCTGACCGTCTCTCCTCGGCAGGCAATGGCAAACCACCGAGGTAATCTGTCAAGAAAATCCATCACGAAATGAAGTATATTACACTTCCCGTGGTTCGGAGCCCACGTTAAACAAGTAGATCCTTTATGTATGTGAAAACATTTTGAACTCACATCACATGCATAGAAAGAGATGGGTCACCAAACCCACATTAGGGTAAAGGACTGAGAAAGAAAAGCATTAGCAAACTTTTGCATTTGAGACTTAATTCTTACAGCTGATTTCCGCTGCGCCTCATCTACTTTATATTTAACTTGTTCCAACTCTCCCGTGGAATCAATATTTTCACTTATCGTAATTTCGCTAAAAAAAGTTACCACGAAAGGAAGGAGAACATCATAGATAGTAACAAATGCAATTATAAACATCTTTAAAGAGCTACGCCCCGCCAAAAAACCGTTCTTTTGCGTGTAACCACATAAAGTTTACAACTGATCTTGTTAAAATTTGTTTTCGCAGAAAAAGATTAGGGATATTAACTTATTGATTTTTTGATGTAAATTTTAATTAAAATTTAAGTTTCACGTTTAATATGAAACTCGATATGCTTGGCGCTAAGAAATTAAAGCAAGTTTATAATATACAAAGTATAATGTGGTAATAACGATAGAAGCCTAAACTGCAGCAATAAGGTATTATGAGGATGGTAATTAATTTCTTCAGATAAACCTATTTATAACAAATTATGAAATATAAGTGAAATATTATGAGAACGTTACCGTATTTTAGCTATAAATTCAAATTAAATTAAATAAAAACTTTAATTATTTTCGAAAATTCGTAAAAAAAATAATTTATTGTTATGGTAAACACAAAAAATAATATAAGATTGCTAAAAAATAATTACATTGTAAATAAAAAAAAACGTGACATTGCCTATGTATTTCAATGCGGGGCGTTTAAATCAGTATCTAGTACCGTAAAGATTTATTGCGTGTTTTCAAATATAAACTCGTATAGTGATAATTTAAATAGTATTTCGAGAAATAGATTTTATCTGGTATCGCAATTCTAAATTGCAAAAGTTTTGACTTCTTCAAGAGTTTCTACTAAGACGTTTGTATAAAGTAAAATAACCTGAAAAAAATTTTGACTAAAAACACACAATATCGCGGTTTTAAAATAGAAAAAAGTTTTCTTAAACTTTTTTAACTACTTAATAAGACAATAAAAGTGTAAGAACAACGGCAAAATGTTTTCAATTCCAAATTACATTTTCAAAAAAAAAAAAAATTGCGGTGGCGGCCCAGCCTGTCCAACAGACCTGCATTTTAAGCACCATTCGTTGTAGTGTAACCAAAATGATCTGTATTTACAATCTGCATAATAATTGTTTAATATTCATTGTTTACTCTGTGTAATTGCACTGTGGGTATTAAATTGTAATAATATGTTATTGTGGAGAAATAAATAAAGACATTTATCAAATGACGCGGTTTGGATCCGAACCCACACAACGCATCAAAACTACTAACGTAATACAATACCATACGCTATCATAACAGTATATTTTATAAAGCTGAGATTTATGTAAAACAATTTTTTATTTCAGGCTTCCAAAAATATTATCTGCAAATTTTTTGTATGATTTTTAAATACGTAACAAATGAGCAATTGATTGAAAGAATCAATCAGGTAGTTCATCGACTTTTCAAAATATTAATACCGCATTGATTTATGCTACGTGATGCAAACAGCACCTCAAACATCAGGTTAAGTTATAAAAGCTAGCTCCAAAACATTGGACATTAAAAAATATTAAAAAAGAAATTTGAATTCCCAACAGATGTTACATTGCGCTAAGAAAAATTTTAATTAAAATTTAGTTGAATGTACATGATACAGAGTGGTAGCTGGTAGGTTTGGAAGTTCGTGGAACGTGGAAAACTCAGTTGTATTTTTTCACAAGGTTTTAAACTTGTGATACTGCAATTAATTACAAATAAATTATTTTTAACTTTAAAATTAATTTATCACGGAAAAGTTAAAAGAGTAATGGAAAAATTAAAATTAATAATCATAATAATAAGGTCATTGATATGAATGAGTTGAATAAAGTGATTGATTTTGTCGCTCTTAAAGAAACGCTTCACAAAATTTTAGACAATTAAAAGAAAAATGTAACGTTTAATTTTTGTTAGAAATATATACTGTAATTAAAGTTTCCCAGCGAAAAAATTCTGCAGTGACAAGAACTTAATAATTTATAAACGAGTGAAAAACTTAAGAAAAAACAAAAAGCAAAATGGTAGCACACAAAGTTCTCTAATTAATGTTCTTTTATATATTTGTATTAATTAGTTGAACTTTAGTTTATCTTTATCTGGAATTATTTGATAAAGAAGTAAGTTGTTGAAATAGTTAAAACTTACGAGCAATGAGAAATTTTCAAATATTTCCTTTATTTCCATTTTTATTTTAATTAGGTACCTATAGAACATACTGGAAGTACGATAATTACCAATCACGATAAAATAATTAATAAAAATATTTACAAAAGCAAATTAGTTTATATAGCATCTTCTGAAAAGTTATTAAATAAAATTTAAAAAAACTAACATTGAGTATTTCAAAAGTAAAGCTAAAGGCTATAGATTATAGCCTTCTTTCCAAATGTTTTTAATTTAAATTTTATTGTGGTTGCTCGCTTTGTTAATTTTTATTAAAGTTTAATTTAATATGTATGCATATAATATAATTACTCAAATTAGACGATGTTTTACTCGTTTACTACTGCAACAAAAATTAAAAATTTTATAACCTCACGCTTACACGCAATACCCATATGAGTTCAACACGACAGTGGTTATCATCGACTTACTGATTAACAAATATGTCAACAACGTGACAAAACTTGACAATAATGCATTGTACCTACTTATATCTAATTTAAAAATTTTAAATTATTGCGTTCTATTTAGTACCAAGTACAAAGTATGTCAATGCTGTCAATGAATCAAGAAGAATGTAAGGAAGACCTCGAAAAACAGTGGAAATGGTTTAAAGCAGCGTTTCCCAAATAGTGGTCCGCGGAGCCCCAGGGGTCCGCGGCATGTTTTTTGGGGGTCCGCGAACCCACGACATATAAAGAAATAAAATTTTTTTAAAGAATATTTAAAATAAATAACGCAATAGTTGCTTTAATTTTTATTTTTATAACGAAATTCTGGTTACTGTGCAATAAACACCACCACCCGAAACAAAATTTCTTCTGCTATACACTAAAGAACATAGTTAATATAGCAAATTGTAAAAATATTTTGGGTGAAAAGTGGCCAAACTGTTGAATAAATCGAATTTGAAGTTAGCAAATTTACATGTAAAATCGTAACGAGATTCCGCGCGTCGTCATTTTATTGACGGTACGTGTGGAATGAATGACCCTAAACTTAGAAAATTTCGCACCGGCAGATGCAGCTCGTCTCTCGCACATGTAATATCGATTTATTTTTTGTTTTATTCGATATTTTGGGGGTGAAACGTAATAGTTTACTGCCCCATACCGCAACTTAACTTTTTAATGCTATTTCAAGGGTCTCTAAGCTCCCGGTTTTCTTGATCGGAGGCGCTTCTCGTATGTTTAGCCTAATAACTAGAGTGAAAACCGCCCTGGAGGGGTGCAACGCGGAGCTGATGTTGGAGATGTCCTCAAGATGTTGGAGAACGAAGAAGGCTGGAAAGTTATCACGGCCTTCGTGAACTCCATCATGAGGACGGAAGAACAGCTCGAGAGGGAAGTGCAACAAGGACGATGAAACGCGCAATAGCCGCGACTCCCGAAGTAATGCCCAGACGGCGAAACCGGGCGTCGAGGTTAGGGGTGAGGTTTTAGTCAGTGCGAGTCTGACACTACCGGCTTAAATTAAGCCGGTGTCTCGAACGAGATTTCCTCATCCCGGCGGAAAGCTAAAAAAAAACAAAAAAAAACAAGAAGTTATGGCGAAGATTTGTAAATGCGGGAATATAAGAAGAATGAAAACCTCAACACCTTTGGGTAAATGAGGATACGACTATATATATTGTTCTGAACGGTCGTTGCTAATAGGGTTTCCCGTTATGACAAATTTTTGCAATGTGCGGATGCACGTAAATGTACCCCGTCGATAGAAATATTAAACTTTTAAGAAATATTAAAATTGACAAATAATGTAATAATAATACCTCGGCTTAACTGTCTCGGTGTGCATGGACTTACCTCACTCAGTCTGGGTTCGTTCCGGGACCAATAACTGTAATGCTAAATCAAATTTTTGGGTGCTCGGAACAGGTCAAAAAAAAATCCTCCGTTGCAAAGACAATTATAATTTTATTAAACACAATAATGTAAATAGGTGATTTGTCAATAAAAATGTTCTTAAAATTAATCTTATTTCTAAAACTATCAATTGTTTACGAATAAAGCACGCGTTTATTTGTTTAAAATTTTCACTGAGTTTTATTTCGAAAATAAAGTTAATGGAGATTTACCTTTATTAAATATAGGGAGTTTTTCGTTTCTAGTACTTCGTACGGTGCAATTGTACAGATGAACTCACAGGATGACTTCATTTGCATGTAAATTCTTGTGGATTAAGTTTCTGGTGCACGTGTCGTTGATATCCAATTTTCTCAAAATAATCACAATCTCTTGATATTTTCAACCAATTTCACAATTACGTTGGGTAAGTACGTTGATTTAATTATTTTTTTCACTTTTTGATAAAGATGACTTAATATTTTTACACAATTATCGAATTTTAGTATGGACAATTAAAATTAACACGCCATTACATGTGAATTCAACGCGGACCTCCTTTCCAATTGTTTTATTTTTCATCGCCTCGAAATTCATCGCGATCTTGATTTTTTCGTTATTGTTTGTTATTGGTCGATGCAAAAATCAATACCAATTTGACCTTCCACGATTGCAGGTCTGTACTCAGCTCAACGTGACTTGTTAAAATTTTAATAAAAATAATTTTATTATTTTTTTAGATTGGATTGATCTTCACCATTTCTTCGTGATTGGTTTCATGAAATTTATGGACATGCATCATCAATTTTCGGTGCACTAAATCGAAACACTCCGAACTTTGCGTAATATTTTTAACTACTTATTTAAATTTTAATGCTAACACAAATTTTATATTAATTAATCAATTAACAATATTTTGACTTTTGAATTACTTTTCTTATGACTAAACAATTTTGATTTTGTATTATAAATAAACATTTTACATAAACGGAATTAATTAAATGTTACATTAAATTATTTTTGTTAACTTGTTTCAAGCCTCGCTTTTTCAAATTAAATGATACTGAACTCAAATTCTTGGTGTCGGACGAAAGTTTATCTGTTTGTTCAGACAAGTCCATGCTTTTTGTTATTAACAATTTTTCTGAATCTTAATAAGCGTATTTCTATTGACGTGGTTCACCGACATTGCAATATATATATCTATATATTTTGGAAATGCTTTGGAAATCAATATTGTGGAAATAACTGAGGACAACCTGGAAAAAATGGATTATTATTATTTGGACCTCTATAAAACATACTAATTTTACAAGGCATAGAGATCCCGAATTTGACCGCAATATTATTGGAACACTCATGCAAAATAAGACCCTTGGAATTGCATTTGGAATCTTACTGATGTAAGGTGGAAACGATGAAACTTTGATAGAGAAGTCTGGGTTGATATTATAAGTTGTCTAAAATAATTTGAATGATAGATACATGGGACACAAATCGCTTGGATTTAAATGGACTTTTTTTAACTAGGAATACGTGAAAGTGATGTTACTTTTTACTGTGGTATTTTTAAATTTAGTATACCCTGGACGATAGCTAACGAAAAAGAAGTTGACTGAAAAGGAGTTGCGAAAGGAATCTGAATGCAGTATACCCGGAATATAGCGAAAACTATGAGGATGAAAAGATAGAAGATATTTTAGACCTTTTTCAGTGCAGGTAACGATTACCAACCTTCATCAGAATTTGATTCTAAAGAAAATAATTATTCTGAAGGACTAAATATTAATTTACCAAAAAATAGGTATCTTATCTCCTGAAGAAGTATTGGCACACATCTTTTTTGATAATTTGCATATTAATAAAATTCTAAATTGGGTGAACCCTCGTACAGTAGCAGTGCTTCGAGTTCCGAGTTTGAAACCAAAATAAAAAATGAGGAAGTAGAAAAATACGGATTCCGATGGAATTCGTAAGTTTTTATGTTTGTGTAGTTATGGGCAATATATAGATAGCAATGATAAGAACAAATAAAATATAACAAATCTACAAAACTCATAGTGATATTTCTGATAATTTAAACAAGATTAACCTAGTAAAGTTGGGACCAAATAAATTGAGACCTGCGTCACAAATTTCTGATTAAGAAAAGACATCCTGAATATAATTTAGGACGTCGTTTAGCTTTATTAAAAAGAGAAAAAACATATTTGAAAGTCTTTCTGGCAAAGACTTAAGAAAAGACGTACGTTATCAACATTTTACATTAATAATAAATACTATATAAAATTAGTATGTCTGAACTTAAAAATAAAAGCAATAAAAATTGAATTGACTCGCGTATTGAAATTGAAATCAACAATGAGTAGGTAAGTACGGATATAATTTGTTTATGTCATTTTCATGAACTTTTCTGGTTGTAAAATTTCGCATTACGTGACGACCTTTCAGAAAGTAAGTTTTGATAAATTAAGAAATAGAGTAAGAAATCAAATGATTTGCCAGAATCGTCAAACATGAATATAAGGGAATCCATCTACGAAATGTACAGAAAAAGTAAGTTTTAAAATATTAGATATTTCTGGATTATTTTTTTAAGTAATGAACAAGAAAACAAAATTTTGGTATTTTTTTCAGAAGAACATTTAACTGTTGCTACATTAAACAAGAAACTTCAAAAACTGCATATTATTTTAAGCAACACTAGCTTAAAACGAACTCTCCACGAAATTGGTTTTAAATTTTGTAAAGAAAGTAATCGTAGAGCATTAGTGGAAAAACACAATATTGCTTTTAATCGAGTACATTTCATGAAAAGCTATATAAACAATATAAATTCCGAATTTAAACGTCAAGTTGTGTTTTGGATGAGACATGGATTTTTTCGAAAGGTAACCCTGGAAAGTCTTGGCAAGATAATTCAGTAAAAAGTGTTAGAAAACCAGAAGGTTATGATGGGAAACGCTTCATTGTTCTTCATGCAGGTTCGGAGTCTGGATTTATAGATAATGCATCATTAGTCTTTGCATCAAAATCTCAAAAAGAAGATTACCATGGAGAAATGAATGGTGACTTATTTAAAAAATGGGTTACTGAGAAACTTACCTATATGCAACTTGGAAGAAGCAAGTTTAATAATATTGGACAATGCATCTTACCACTCTACGTTAGTTGAAAAACAGCCTACGTCGGCGTGGAAGAAAGCAGATATTGCAGCTTAGTTGTCTGCAAACAACATTTGTTTTAGTGAACGATTGTTTAAAGTAGATTTGTTAGAATTGGCAAAATTGAACAGAAAAGATAAACGGTATGAAGTGGATGAGCTGTTACGAAACCATGGCCATGAAGTTTTACGCTTACCCCCCTACCACTGCGAGTTTAATGCGATTGAACTTATATGGGCGAATTGTAAAACTTATTACAATAAGCATATCGGAAGAGATGGTTATGGGGATGAAAAAGTAATTTCGATGTGGAATGAAGCATTGGATAATTGTACATCTGAAATTTGGAAAAATTGCATTCGTCACACCGAAAATCTGATAACAAATTGGTATGAACGGGAAAAACTTTTAGATGTCACCGTAGAAGAACTCGTCATACAATTAACCAATGACTCTGATACTGGTAGTGACAACGACTCCGATGAATAAAAATGAGCAGTTCCTCTGTACGTTTTAGGTATTTATTAACCCGTTTATTTTGACGACGAATTCATGGAAAAAATTTAAACAGTTTTTCAAAAATATTTCTTTAAAAATAATACAATTATTTCAAATTTGGTAATTCCGGAATCTTGCTTTTATTAAAAATTTAAGCATTTTCAAAGAAAACCCTAAAATTCAAGTTTTATTTATAATCAGTAAATTGCAATTCTATGAAAAGGTGTTTATGGGAAACATATTTATTACATAACCCAACTTTAGTTATATGACATTGACAGAAAGATAATTTAAATTATTACAGGAAAGAGAAAGAAAGCTATATTAAAATGAAAAGGGCAGATGCATCTTAAAATGCACTCATTTGACTAGCGATTTTAATATTAATTCGTACTGTTTTAAGTAATGACGCAAGTCTCAATTTATTTGGTCCCAACTATAGTAAACCATATTTTCAACAATATCCAAATTATTTATTATCTTGGTAAGTATAAATTCTCACGCACTTAAGCTACTCTACCGGATCCATTGAACTACCTCCGGTTTTATTGCTCACCCCCAGACTGAGCCATAGTGCCGACGTGCCACAGCCGTTAGGTGACTTCTCGGTCTCATCACCTAGTCTGAACTCCCAACACAGGTTGGCAGTACGGAACAAGGACCTCCGCTCGATGACCGATCTCTGAGAAGTCCTTTAGTTCGCACTCCGCCAGTGCTAGGTGCAGGCGATGGGGCCCCTGGATCACGTCACTCGGTCCGAAGCCTCAACAAAGCCAAAAATTACGCAGTCAATGTAGGAGTGATTTCACCCTACTTGACATAAGATCAGGTGGACCGCCGTCTTGGCATACCCTCTGAAGCACGGAAATAGTCATAGAAGGATAGGAAATCCGAAGGAAGATTAACTTCTTGCTGGATTCGAACCAGTGCTTTTAGTATCAGCAGTTGATTGCTTTAATACTAGGGCAGTGATCGCTTCTATCTTGGCATGAACTTATTATTAAATGAAGTATCGCTAATATCCCGAAGTCGATTAATATTTCGTATTTATTACACTAAATAAGATTGCGAAATACGGCACTAAGCTTTATGCCCCGGAATGTTTTGTGCTAGAAATTTTTATCAATTCAGGAAAAAAAACTGTAAATAACGAAACTGCAGGACATGCCTAATCCATTGTGACAAAAATTTCCGCTGATTTTCTGGAAACGGATACACGCTCTATATGTATCACCATTACAATACCCAAGTAACACCAATATCAGTTTTATACCAGTAAACTATTGATATGGTATAGTATCAATGATATACCGGTATAAAACCATCATTGGTGTTATTTGGGTAGTGTCTAATTAGCTGAATTTCTCTATGCGAACAAAAATCACGTAGTGGGAACACGAAGAAACCATAAATTTAATTTGAAGAAGATAATTTTCACAAAGGTGAAACCTGGAGAACCTGCATGAAAAATACGTGATTCTGAAATGAGAGAACAAGAAAGATATCCTTATAATATTTACAAAACATTCATCTGTATCTGAAGATGAATGAATGTAGAGATGTGGTAAGCAAGCCTGCAGTTATGAGCGACAATAATAGCAATGCGATGAGAGAGACAGGACGAAGTTAATGGATAAGATTACGTGTTTCTGTATTCAGGAGAGTGCAAACAAGGAAGTAAGGGTACAGGCTTCATAGTAACGACAAGGTTGAAGAACAAAATATTACATTATAAAGCAATGAACGGAAGGCTGTCGTATAGAAGAATTGAAATGAAACCTAATAACTTATCCATAGGAAACAATACTACGAAATAATACCCAAACACGATACACCAGTCATTCTGGGTGATTTAAAAGCGAAAATCGTGAAGGAAGATAATATAGGTGATGTTGCCGGCAAGGAGACAATCTAAACAAGCATAAACGAAAAATGGAAGTAAACTATGCAAACTAGCAGCGGCTATGAATATGCTGATATTCAGCACCAAGTATTAACACAGGAAACACCAGAAAATCACTTGAATCTGGCCAGGTGGGAGTAACTCGTAAGGGAATCAAATTGATCATTAATGAGATCCTACAGATGATTTAATGCCGATACGGATCGTTATTTCGTAGTAGCAGAAATCAAACAGAAGACATTCAGTGGTAAAGATAAACAGCGAAACAAATTGTAACTGAGAAACTGAATGATAGGCCAGTGGCAACGAAATATGAAGAAAGATTAAAAAGCGAATTAGAAATCAAAAAGAAAGGAATGGCGATCGACATAGATGAACAATGGAAAATAATAACAAAGTGCATCACGGAAAGTACCAAGCCAATAATATGACATATAGAAAGATTAAATGTATAGAAACGAACGATGAAGATAACTATAAGAAATACAGTAAAAAGAGAAAAGAAGCAAAAACGTTAGATATTATGTAAATGTTAAAAAAAGAAGTGTATAGAAAAAAAGGAAAGATGAAATAAATAGAAGAAAGTAACAGCAGAAATATTTGAAAAGTTTTATCAGCACATTAAGAACAAAAGAAAAACGAATGCATTCAAAACAAGAGGAATAAGGAGCAATGAAGGGAAACTGGGAAGTGACCCAGAAACAGTGAAGAAGATTTGGACAAAAAACATCCAAAAATAATTGCATACACATAGAGATGAAGAATGGGAACAAATTGAGTTAGACCCGATAGAAGACGAAACAATAGAACCCGATAAAGAGGAGATTGTACAAACAATGATTTTGTTCATTCAGATTCAGAAGGAGAAGGAGTAAGTACATAGTGAAGTTCATAAAAGTACATCAAGTAAAATGGTTGAGTCACGTTATGAAGAGGATTGTGGAATTCGGAAGGAACCCGAGCCAAAGCAAAGCCTAGGTTGCGCTGGCGGGACGGTGTGATGGAAGACTTAAGAGTGATCGGAGTATAGACTGGAGAAGGGGTGGAGAACTATAGTAAAGGAAGTGAGGACACATCCCCAGCTTATGAGAAACTTTATAAATTGAATCATTTGAATTGTAGATTGATGAAGACTAATTCCCCGCGTCGGTTCTATTATCTAATTAATCAATGGATTCGTGGTTTAATCTTAACCTTTTCACCTGAAGATGTCCCAGTGCGACAACAACGTTAGCGAAGTATTACATTTACAGTGTATTTTATTTGTGAAAAATTGCGATTTTCAGCTCTGAAAAGGATTTTGTGCATTTTGGTTATCCTAAAAATACAGATATGATTATTATTTAAAATGATTCAATTAAAAAATAATATCAAAATTGATGTGGGTGTAAATTACATTTAAATTATGTACCTACTTACAGAATAATTAATAAATATTACTTCAAATTTAAACGAAAAATAAAATATTAGGTATACAAAAAGTTTAAATTACAAAATCGATTTGGGAGCGATGACCATATTAGATTTATTATAGTAGCAAGGTAGGTGTACCTACTCAGGATACTCTAACGGGTATTATTCTGATTTACAACGTACCATTATTTCTGTTTTTAAAGAAAAATGTTGAAAAGTAAATCTCAAAAGGATCACAAATAAGCAACGAAGATTATAGCAAATATATGTCTTGCAATTGGACAGTTTTTATCAAACCTTAAAATTGTAAATATTTATTACGAAGCAACAATTCGTAGAAAGCCAAAGTTATCTTATTTAAAAACAGTCTTTTGTGAATAATATTTCTTAATTTCTTTTTCATATTTTGCAGTTAACCAGGGCTGCAATGCGAAATAACTTAAACTGAAAAAATTTAAAAATATTCAGTTTCATATCTTATTTTAAATGAACTGGGTTTCTGATGCTGACGCGCAAGAGTGGATTTATACGAAAAAAATATTTTTACAGGAAACTGGTATTTATTTGTTAATATCTGAAACTGCTGCCCTCCCCGTTCGTTCGCAAATTTTGAAATAAGGGTTAAAACTGAATCAGATCGCTATGAGGATACCGCGAGTAATCTTTTCGGGATTTCAGGATTTGTAAGATGAATGTAGTAAAATGTTAGAATTTTAAAATGAAAAACAAAGTTTTGTGCAATAATTAATGCTGAAAAATTACAGTGCAATAAAAGAGTTACAGTGTAGTTGCCAATAACTCAGTCACAACGTTCAGCCCGTCTTGTAATAGCAATTATAATTTTAAACCTGCAGCTTACTTACGCGGTGAATTATTGCTTTGGCGTAATTTAAATTTATAGAATACTAAAACGGTATTAATTTCAAATTAAAATTACATCAAAACGTTGTATTATGGTTATTATTAAAAATTACATTTAGGTTGTAATTTAACGGAACGCATATCAATGCCTAATAATTATTCAAAGCGTTGCGTTCCCAAGCGGACAATCATACTCAAATAACCTATCAAAAGCCGCTATGAGCAAACTTTGAGCGGTGTTGCATTATCTAACTACGTATTCACAAAATGTAAAAAAAATTCAGTAAAAACATACATCACTAGGCTTTTTTATTAAATTTTCCAGTATCTTTAATTCGCGATTGATTTAAAACATCGAGAAATGTGATACTTTTCTTAAAAGCTTGTACGAGAATACATTTTCTCAAAATATGTTTTAAACGTAATAGTTCGATAAAGATATTGGGTGTCAACCTTTGAACAAGTAAACAAAGAACAAAGGGGCTTAACACAATAGCTTTTGATGTTGGAGCAGTTTGTAACAAAATCTTGTACAAAAAAAAAGCGATAATCGATTTGCATCTTAGAAAACTTGGTAGGATTGAACAGTTTTTTATGTCGTTTACTGAGCAGATTATTTATTTTAAAATAAAATTTGACCAAAAAAAATGTCATTTTGTAATATTAGCTTCTTACCCTCCGTAATGGTTACCAAGTGACCTCTCACGAGACGACTTCTTCAATTTCGTTTTTTATTGGATTACTTATATTAGCTTCTGGTCGTGTCTGGCGTCCTTTACATAATAAGTGCTAAATATCAATATTATTTTCTAATGTCAAAACAATTTGTAGTATAAGTAATGAATTTTCAAATCTAAAAGTGCTTTATAATGTAGAATAATAACACTTTTAAAGTTTTTAAACAACTTGGAGAGTTAAATTTTATATAACTTGGCATAACAACTATGTATATCTCTATGCAACTTTAAATGTAAATTTTTTAGTGCGGTTTATAACAATATTATAAAATATACGTTTCTTGAGTTTATGATGTTTCATATGCTAATCACGTACAAAAAAAACTAATTTTTCATTTTATGAAAACATCAACAAAGACATTTTTCAGTGTAGCTTTTATAACACTTGACATGATATTCAAAATAGTCATTTAGATATATTAAATGTATAATTTTCTTTCAGGAAAAATGTTATTATATAAGAAAAATTGACATTTAATAAAATCTCTCGTTAGGTTAACTTCCCCAAGTGCTATAAATTGTTGGAAGTTCAAAAAGATATTCTCGATTTTTTGCTTGTAAGTCAATGCAACGTTAAAATATAACCGACATATTTTTTTGGTCAGGAGAAAATAAGCGATAATAGTCCAGAAGGGATATAAATGCTGGAGATTTAAAAGAAAAGAGGAGCAAGGGTCAACCATAAAGAAATGACCAAACGTGGAGGATAACGAGTCTAAGGAAAGATATCGGGCTTAAGAAAAAGCGACCGCGTGTCAGAAGAGCAAGGATGCGGACATATGTAAAATTCTAACGTCATATAAAAACGGAAGGTTCCCTAAGCACCTAAAACCTCAAATATAATTCACATCCTGGTCGCTTATCTTACATTTACAAGAGACTAATAAACTTTCGAAATTTTCACAATTTAAAAGATGGTCACGTTCTACTTGAATAAACTACGGATATAATTGGATAAAAACACACTTATTGAGTGTACTTTATAAAATCCCCGGATTATAGCCTGTGTTTGACAATATTAACAAATAATGTACATCAAGAAATAATTAAACTAACTAGTTAAAATTATAAGAAGCAAAAAACTTGGGGATTTAGTCATTAACTGTTTTTATTATGGCTTAGTAATTATTTGAATGAAGAGTCGAGATCCTGACAAAAACACACCACTACAAAGCTACGCAATCGCACAATTATTTGTAAATGCTAATTAATTCGTTTCATCCTATTAAAACCAAGTTGGTTTAATGAATATTTATGCAGAGTTTATTAATTTTTATTCACTTATTAAAATATTTCAAAAATGTTACGCGTTTTAGAACCAAACAGTTTTTTTAGAACAAAAACAAGTGAGATTTAATATTTTGATGAAAACGAAAAATGAGGGAACGATAGGGTAGGAACGTAAATAGAGGCATCAATCCTAAAACTAAGCTACAGTGTAGTGTTTCATCGACCATGCAACTAACCCGCATTTCAGCTTTTCACTTTTTTATTTTAATCAAAATTTGTTACGGAGTTATTAATTTAAACACAGTTATTTTAAATTAGAAATAAATGGCATAAATGACATTTTACAGCACGTTTACATAATAAATTGCAAAAACATCAACATAAAATATGGGTATATTCAAAAGATAGTAGCAATTAAAAAATATGCGTAATTCACATTTATATACGCGTATTTATATTTTTACAAAACTTTTCCACTATAATTTAGAGGAAAAGTATGAAAAGCAACAAAACCAAAAAATGGAAGACGACAGCTGTGGGCTTATCGCTGGGATAAAAAGTAGAAAACCATTGCATTGATTTTATTTTATTTCTCCAGTAAAATCAACTTGACTGGCTTTCATTAGCAAAGATAGCATTTTAGCATTTAATGAAGAAGCAATTGCTAATTCCTTAAATGCATGTACTGTGACATCATCTGTGAGTTTCCATATAATCAGTCATGAGCGCATTTGAAACTGGAATATCCTGTTTGCTTAACACTGTTCATTTGTGTACAATTTATACAATTAGTAATTATTGTTACAGATAAGTTCGTCATATTCACTTACCAGACATAATGCACATTTTAAATACTATTATGCACTGATGTAAACTTGAGTAGGTAGAACCTATACAATGTGGCCCAAGTAAGACTACATAAATGATATTACAGATTTACCAACTATGATCCTAAAATGCTCCAAAGACAGCGCTTGTTTTGTTCACTGGAAATAAAAACTGCATGATATGTTAAGAAAATTTTCGTTACCAACGACTTCCCCAATACATCATCTTATATTAGCGCCATGGTACAAGAAATTCTTGATGTGTACCGCGTTCCATATTGCTGTGGTTTAAAATGACCCCACACAAGGCAAATAGTTGAAAATCTCAATTAATTGTAATACTTAAGAAATTTAAGATAATTTGAAAACTTTAGATTGAACAGATAAGCACATCCACCTTATTTCATGACATTGTAGACTTATTAAGATCTTTAAAGATAAGAATGCTATATTAAAACCTCTTAAATAGATTCAATTTGAAGATGACCATGTCAAAATCTTCCAATGAGATACTGTAAATCAGAAATAATGAAATTTGTTACAGTTTGTTATCTGTAAAACATAACCTGTACATTTTGTAAACTTTAAATTGAAAATTCTGTGTGAATAACTTATTATGTGAAAATCTATTTACAACCAAAATTATGTCATATCTAACTCTAAATGTTAATAATAAATTGATATCCGAAATTTGTAAAAAGGTAAATAAGGTTCAAAATCCATTGAAAAGTGATAAGTGGAATGTGATAAGAAAAATGGTCAAATTCACAACTTCAAAAGGCTCTCAAATCAACTACTGTGGAGGAAATCTTCTCGGAAGCAGCAAACAAGTAATCTTTCTAATAATGCAACCAACCCTGTAAATTATAGAAAATTCGGGTACGGTCCCCTATCTTTGGCAACTCCAAATAAATTGAAAATTTCCTATTTCAAAGAGGAAGGTTTATATAGTATACTGATATAATTTAAACCTGAGCATGTATTAGCAAAATTTTGAGTAAATCGAATTTGAAGTTTGCAAATGTACATGTCAAATTAACGAGATTCCCGCGCGTCGCTCATTCTGTGGACGGTACGTGCAATATGAATGACCCTAACACTTAGAGTATTTCGCACCGGCAGATGCAGCTCCACTCTCCTACATGTAACATCGATTATTTTTTGTTTTTACGCGATTTTTTGGGGGTTTAAAATCCCGGTTGCCTTCATCCCGGTTTGCTTGATGGGTGGCGCCTTCTCGTATGTTTAGCTCTGCCACGGAGCGGCGTACGCGATTGAAAAACCGCCCGGAGGCCCGGAGGGCCGTAGGGTAGGTTTTTTGATGCGCCCAATTCTGGCCGTGCCAGATCAACCCAAAAAAGTAATTTGCGCCATCAAAACCGGCCCCGGGGCGCAGCCCCGAAGGGCCTGGGTTTTCCCCATAGTTTTATTTTATATTTATTTAGAGACCTTATTCTTAAAATAGATTTTGGTTCTGAAACGGACCGTTTTTTAAATAATTACTCCGATGTTATACGCACGTCAGTCGAGTAACAAATGCGCTCTGCATCGAGCGACCGTAACATATTGCGGTGTCCAACACTGACCAAGTCAATAGAAATGCGTACATTAAGATTCAAGAATTTGTTTATAATAAAAGAGCATGAGACTTATTTCAATTGAACGGAAAGGCTTCATCCGATACCAAAATTTAGTTCAGTATCAAAAATAAATTTGAAACACAAGTCACGGAACAGGTCAACAAAAATAAATTAAAAATGTAACTAATTTAATAATCCGTTAGCATAAAAATGTTTGTTAATAACATAAAATCAAATTGTTTAGATAAGTAATCTTAAATTAAAAACATAATATTGTTAATTGCTTAATTTATAAAAAGAAGTTTGTTAACGTTAATTTTAAATAATCAAAAACTTTACACAACGACGTTAGAAGTGCTCCGAAATTAGTGGACCGTGAATGGATAATGCATTTTCATCAATTTTACCAAATAAACACGAAGTGGGATGTAGAAAATCGACTTAATCTGAAATGGATAAAATTTTATTAAAAATTTGACAATTCAAAATGGGCGAGTACGAACCTGGATATATGGTTATTGATTTTTATATTGACAAATATAAAAGAATCACTATTGCCTTGACTTTGGAGAGATTGCGTTGGAAAAACAAAAGAGATGATTAATTCGTTCGTTGAAATTAAAAATGGCGTGCTTGTAATTTGATGCTCTAGCAAAAATTAAGTTAATTAGTAAAAATTTTAATTAAACTCAACGAAAAAGTGTATAAAATAATAAAGAAAGTGTACTTACGTGATTTAGCAGTATTTTCTACAAGAAAAAGTAAAGGATTCAAGATATTTTTGCACAAAGCCGACTTCAACTACACGTGGTCTTCACTACACACCAACATTTTTATCCGGCGTTATCAAGTACAGAATTACCCATCGAGACTTGTAACGACAAGATTTTCATGGTCAAACATCCCACCAATAGGAAAAAAGAACCATCTAAAGGTAATTTCACAGTAAACTTTATTTTTGATAAAAATTAGTGAAAATTTTGGAAAATTTACATACGCGTGCGGTATTCGTTTACAGTTAATATAATATTAAGAATTTGTCATTAATTTTAAGAACTTGCATTCAATTTCAACATATTTGAACAATTTATAATAAAATATAATTGCATTTGAAAACGGAGCATTTTTTGCGTAACCTTGTTCCGAGATCCAAAATATTTGATTTCAGCATATACAGTTATTGGCTCCGGAACGAACTCAACCCAAGAGATAAGGTAAGTCCATGCTTAATAAAAGATCTACCCGAGGTTTTACAGTTATTTATTTGCAAATCGTTAACATTTCTATTGACGGAGTTTATCCGTGTTCACACGTACATTGCAAATTTGTACAAACAACGGGAAGAAACCCTCTTATAGTAATATATTTATAACCTTGGCTATGGGCGTGGCTTCGACATGCATTTTACATGCAAAATTATGCTATTTTAAAATTGATTTTTCTCGAAATTTTGCTAATACATTCACGAGTGAAATTTTTACAGTATACTATATAAACATTCCTCTTTGCAATAGGAAATTTTCAATTTATTTGGGGTTGCCAAAGTTAGGGGACCGTCCCCGAAAATTCCATTACAATAAATTTTACAAAAGTAATAAATTTGACTTACAAGTCGTTCAAAATCAACGCAAATTGGTAATTTTGCGCAAGTAAAACTAGTTGAAATTTGGTATTCAAAGTGGACAGACGTGTGACGAGATCCAATTTATCAAACTTGGTCGATAAGGAATCCAAGATGGCCGAAGTTAGTTACAGCGACTGTAAATTAAGAATGTGAATCTTCAACTCAGATCTCCAATTTCTGAGAATTATTTAATTCAAAATTACTTACCAGCATATAATCTAATTAAACAACACAATGAGGAAGTCAAATTTGGATGATTATTACCACAACAACTCGATTCAACAGGAGCAGATTTGGAACCACCATATCAACACTGCATCAACAACAGCTGTGAAGTGCTACGTTTGTCCGCGAGTGATAACCAAGATTGTGATTATCTACGCAGACTTTTATGAGTCAGGATTAAATAAATTAAAGGTATTTCGAATTATTATTTTTATTAACTTTTTGCCTTCAGCATTTAACATAAAGTATGCGAGGAAAAAGACCCTAACAGGTGAATTTCTGGCTACCCTATTTTCATAAATATTCAGCTACAAAACATTTTTATTATTTACATTTTCTACGCTTCGAGCAACAATTTAATTACATAAACATTTAACCCGTTCGGTACAGCAGCGAGACTTAAATCATATTTAAGCATCTCAAAGAAGAAGGAAGAATTGGAACATCATTCTGCGATTATTTTGGTATTTTGATATTTGTAAACATTCTGGTAACAGATAAGTTATCTGTTTTAATTTTGTTAACATTGATAATTGGCGCTAGCGATATTTATTTTCAATATAAAATTATTTCTGAGTTAAAACAATCTCTTTTTATTATTATTCAACTATTACAGGTCAGTACTCTAAATTTTTGAGATCATTCAAAAATATAAAAGTGGATCGTTTTTATCTGGTCAAAGTAATTAAGCGTTTTATTCAACAACAACAAACATTTTTCTGTCACTCAAAATTAAAGCTTTTCAATTTAATAAGCTGCATCCCTTATTCTAATCAAATACCTGCAATACTCTGAGAGAGCCTTAGGCTGAGCTATACAAGAGGGACAAGGTGGTGAACTTTCCAATAAAATTTAGCACGCGAAATTTTAATATTCACATTTTTATATTTTTCTTTCATTCGAAAGTGGCGCCCAAAATTAATCGACGTGTATAAGTTTTACATAGGGGAGGTCACAGCAATATGTTATTGCTAAGGAGATGATGATTTTATGCAATTAAAATCTGTACAAGGTAGAATTTTGTGAACCTGATCATCACAGATCTGTAGAAGATTAGGGTTGAGTAACCTTAATTTTATTTTTAATCAACAATCTGCATTTGTGGGTCACTAAAAGGAGCCGATCTTGACTCACATTTACCTTTTTCTAAATATTGGTTACTACTGAGATTTATTAGGGAACAATTTCAATACCTTGTCAATGTTGTATCATAGTCCACTGCGTATAGTCAAAAAATACTATACTTACCTGCTTTCAGATGACATTTCACTCGCATGTATCATGGACACGGTTGCTTATATGAAAAAATGTCTATCTTATAGTAATTTCTCTAAAATTTCTTTAGCTTACTTTTTTATCTGTTGTATTTTTTTCCTAAATCCTATAGAAATTGAGATATTTACAATAATTAATTTTGGAACTGAAATTTCAGCCGTTTTCAGGCCCTGAAAACTTTAGCGGACACCCAAACTTTGGGGACTTTTGAGAAACTATTTAGAACATCCTATTAAAGCCAAAAACACACTAAAACGTTTTGTATGAATTATTCCGTATCAAAATCCTATATGCAGTGGACTATCAGCTGTAAGCTTGAAGCTGATAACGTTATATTGAATGTCACATTTCTGTACGATTGGTTTGCTTTAGTTATATGATTAAATATCTTTGTTATTGTTGACACAGTGGTTTACTTTGAAGTGATGAACGCATAATTATAACTCCCAACCCTCGCATACCTTTCCGAGTCTAGCAGATAACGGGCAAATGTAACATTCCTATAATGCGACTAAAAAAAGTTATCAAAATTTCAAAACTATACCATTTACTTCAGATGCATGTCAATTCCCCCTCCCCAAATCGAATTTTTAAAAATAAAGTTGATGAAAATTGTTAGAACTCTGTTTGGGCTTCAATGAGCTTCTATAACTATTATTTTATTTACATTTTGTACAAAGTTATGGACATTTGAAACTTTCGACAACTCCACCCAACTACCTTTGATTTTACCACATCAAAATTTTACAAATAAATTTGTGTTGGTTGAGACTCAAACGAAGAAATAGAAGCTCATTAAGGCTCAAACTATGTTGTAATGTTTGACACCAATAAATTTCCAGCAAAAATTCAACATGGTGCCCTCTCCTCCAAAGATTTCGCTAATAACTCCGCAACTGTTGTGGCTCAAACGAAAAGAATGGAATCTCATTGAGGCTCAAAGGATGCTCTATAGCAAGGTTGAGCAACCCGCGGGCCACATGCGGCCCGCCACATTTTCTCGTGCGGCCCTTCATAGATTTTACATTTTGACTTTTAAGGTTAGGTTTATAGATTTATTTTGTTAATAAAGAGATAATTGGAGTCCATCCTTCAGTGTTGTATGATCATAAGTTTCTTACATACGGCCCGCACAACATTTTTAAATTTGTAGCTGGTCCGTTGTAAAAAAAGGGTTGCTAATCGCTGCTCTATAGAGTGACATCAATTTTGCACAAGAATTTATCTATATCTCCATATGGCCCTCCTCCCAAAGATTCTCGAACCAACGCAAAGTCCTCATTAGGGGTAGATTTTCACGAAATGGGAGATGTTTCATTCACCTAGGAAGTGGTAACTTTCCGAATTCGTATTTCTAACCCCATTGAGAGTCCATATTATTATATTTTATCATTTTAATATAAACTCATAATAAACTATTTTGTTGTTTTGGTGAACTAAAAATATTAAATAGAAATTACATTTTGTAGGTCTCAAATGTTAGACAATTTTATTAAAAAATTAGAAACCGAAGAATTTAGTGAAAATTTAAAAAAATCGAGAGAGATTTTTTGTGGAGCCTGGAATTATCCATAACGATGTTATAAAAAAAATTACAAAACAATTTCTTTGATCGATTTTTCCTTTTTAAGAAATTACGATTTAACAAGATTTTGCATAATCGTAAGCGAGATTATGAACTATTCACAACCCATTTATAAAAAATAGCGGT
The DNA here is from genome assembly GCA_932274525.1 of Podabrus alpinus. Taxonomy (NCBI): domain Eukaryota; kingdom Metazoa; phylum Arthropoda; class Insecta; order Coleoptera; family Cantharidae; genus Podabrus; species Podabrus alpinus. The sequence goes on along the minus strand of OW026457.1, from coordinate 55,057,396 downwards.
TGCTTTTCAGATGACCTTGTCCATCAGACACGGATAACATTATTGATTTTTGATCAATATTAAAAGATGAGCAATAATTAAAATGAGGTTACGTGTCCGTGAATTTGTATTCAACATTTAGTATTTTCTGAGATTTTCAATGTGATCCATGCAAGAAGAACACACTTGAAACATTATTGGCGAACGGCTGAATTTACGAACAAACGACAGGGGAAAAAAATTGTAGACAATTTTATTACCTACAAGTGCAAAAATCAACATTATTTTTCTACCAATACTTCTTCTGGTATTAACAATTCAAAGAAAAAATGTGGTGTTGATAGTGTTAAGTTTTACCGTGCGAAAACAAATTTAATTGTAAATTGTAATAATTTTTGATTAAGTGCCACATTGCATATCTTCTTACAGCACATGCAAAAAGTCATTATTGTTCTAGCTTGTTATTTTACTGCCCGCTTCTTATTTAGAAAATTATGGACTTCGTTTAACGTTAGATATGGGTCATCACTCGGCAGTTTACAAAGTAACGTGTTCCAGGAACTAATCACGTTATTGTTTACAAGGGATCATAATACAAAATAATGACTGCCTTGATTTTTATTTGTTATATACTGAAAATTTAAAAAATAAGAACTGCAATTGTGAACCGATTATATGTACGTTATTGTTTACAAGGGTATCATAATACCAGATATTACGGTGTTGATTTTTAATTGTCATAATTTGAAAACGCTTAAACTTCTTATCTCAGATCTATGCCCTTGGGGACTTTCTTTTAAACAATATTATGATCTACAAAAATAGTTTTTGTGGCACTACGCGGTGACCTAATCAAATCAAACCGCGAGCAACCTTGCTGGACTCTTGTGATCTATTGATGATGGGCATTTCCTTTACGCTGCATCGCTGCTGTTTTCGATTCTGAGTTATTCATTTATATTCAAAATTTATAATTTCGATAAATAATAGTTATAATATGATTTTAATATCCCTTCTTCTTCCTCTTCCGATAGGTCTAGGACCCGTGTTTTATAAATTTTTTTCAAATTAGTTCTGTGAGCATAATTAGTTATTACATCTTAGGTAGCTTGCTGAACTGGCCATCGATGTGTCTGTGTCTTGTTTTTTATTTTAATGGAGACAAATTAACACAGGACCGACAATTTTACGTGCTCTCCGAAGCACGTAATTTATAATAAATAATATGAATAATTGAAATATTTTTAAATTAAACTTTAAAAATGTACTTGATATGGAAGTACATGGAACATACAGATAAAACGTGTAGTCATTTGATATGATATATAAACTTGAAATAGTTGAAAATTTAATTAACTAGTTAATTTTTAAAATTTACTTTAACCCTGTGTTACATAAATTAATTTTATACTATCTCTTAGTTAATAAAAATTGAAAAACATTCAAATTTGCGTCTAAGTGGGCTTGCAATTCAATTTTGTTTTTTGTGCGCAAATGGGAACATTATGTAATCGAGGGTTAAACTATATACCCGATCGTTCGAACTTTATCGGTCCATCTTCAAGGGGTAGAATAATATGCAATAATAATTGAAGATGAACCAATCAAGTGCGAAACTTCGCGCAACATATTATTGTGTTATTCATGACCTACTTCTCGAGTAAAATATATAATTTTAAGTAAACTATATACGAGTGAACTATATAATATGGTAGATATATCATCATTTTTATAAGCTAGTTTTATTATTATTATAATCATTTTGACTACTAGTATAAAACCATTATAATTCCCAAAACTAAAATTATAAATAATTTTTCTGTAAGGCGATAAAATGTGTAAAATAGAATGGAAAATAAAGTTTTTATTAGGGATAGATTGCTCTTTCTTTTTAGGTGAATATTTTATAGGATTTATTACATTCCTTATTTAAAAAATATGTATTGAAGTAAAATAATACTGAAATTTTATACAAAATTTAAACTTCAAGATCATGTAACTCCTTAGGCGTTTAAAATTGAACTAAAAGTTATTTAAAGTTTTCGAAGTAACATTTATAGAACAATAAGTTTTATTAATAAAAATTTTTGATATGTTTAAACGTAAACCAGAAAAATCTATTTTTGTCATCGGATATTAATATACTTTTATGAACACTTTAAAATTCAACTGCTGATTGCTACAATTCAGCATCGAGAATATGTTCGTATTTTTATCATGCATTGAAAAATATTAATGCAAGTTTATCTATTTAGTTATTTGAAGATATCGAGAGTCACAGGTGATTAACCTTAATTACTCGTGCAAGGTAGAAGAACCTCCGTTGACATATAGAGGGATAAATCGAAACTGATTTATGTTAGGGTAATCCGAATGGCCCCAGCTTTTGTCTTAATTTTGGCAATGAAATAAAACAACTTCCTTCCTCTTCGTTTACTTTTTAACTTCACTTATAGCTCAGAAATGCAACTATTTGTTATTTCACAGTTAACTGAAATACAATTATCTGAGCAATCTAGGCTCTAAAGGGTTTATCGATCATATTGTCAAATGATTTCCATCCCACTGATGTAGTCCAGTAAAATTAGCACAAGTAATATTTCAAAATTCTTCAGAAATGTGTTTAGAGACCATTTACTTTTGAAAAAGCCTAAGGGTCAATTTTTCTTGTTAATTTTATTTACCTGTATTAAACGTATAATAACGTAAACATTGAATTTGCTTAAAAAACAATAACTTTAGAACAACTTTGATAAAATCAACTTTGCCTCACTTATCCCATTTTCTTCTAACGCAGTACCCTGCACTCAGGACTCACCGATTTCTTAAAATATTAAGTATTCCTGTTTATGAAGTTTTCACAAATAGCTATCAGAATTATTTCCTTGTTCTAATCGAATTTTACTGAACCTCTATGGTAAAACATACTGCTGTGACCTCCCCTAACTAATTTTAAAAGCGCCAGCCCTTTATTTGTGTTGTATATGCTTGTAAATTAAACAACCGTTATTTGCATTCATTTATTAAATAAAAAATTAATTCGAAAACTATTAACAAAACTGTTGTGTGAAAACTGTACATGAGTATGATAATGCAATGGCGGTATGGCCCATGGGCGTGCGCGCTGGTTGGCGTTGACTGGGCTTCCAGTGGCGTTGCATTGGACATAACATCATCCCCCCCGTAATTACAGTTTTGTTAATAGTTTTCGAATTAATTTTTTATTTAATAAATGAATGCAAATAACGGTTGTTTAATTTACAAGCATATACAACAAATTGGCGACGAGAAGGAAGAATGGCAGAATTACAAGAGGTATTACAAAACATTGCGAAATCAATTGCATCGCAAAATGCGGCGTTATCTCAAATATTAAAAACCCACACGCCAAAGGAAACATTGCAAAATGTGAGTACACCATTTATATTCAAAGATAATCTACACCCGTATGAGGAGGATAATGAAACTTTCGACTCATATCTACAACGCCTCGATAATCATTTAAAATTAAAGAATATGGATGATAAAACCCCTGATAGGGACAAAATTTGCGTACAACTTTTAATAGGGTGCCTCAGTCCTAAAATATATCAAACATTGCGAAAGTTAACGGCACTAGAACTACCGATTTCAAAAACATACAAAGACTTAACAAAAATGTTGAAAGATTATTTATCTCCTCAAGAAAGCGTTATCGCAGCACAACACAAATTTGTTTCAAGATTACAATCAGATGGAGAATCTGTTGCAGAATACACAGCTGAACTGAAACAGCTGAAAAAATAGAGAAAATGGTTCATTCACAATGGGGAACTCCTGTAGTACCAATTCTACGTAAAGACGGCCGAATTCGGTTGTGTGCAGCTTACAATGCTACAATTAATAAATTTATTCAAGACGATTGCTATCCTATACCTGTAATCGAAGATATTTTCAACCAAATGAAAGGAGGAGTTTACTTTAGTACTTTAGACATACAAAATGCATACTTACACATGAAAGTCGATGAAGAAAGCGCTTTAATGCAAGCCATTTCTACACACAAAGGAGTTTATAAGGTAAAACGTTTAATGTATGGAGTCAAAACTGCTCCGGGTGCATGGCAGAGATTTATGGATCAAACGTTACGTGATCTCAAAGGAGTAACTTGTTTTTTCGATGATATTGCAGTACAAGGTAAAACACCGGAAGAACTGTTACAACGATTAGAAGAAGTTTTTGGAAGATTACGAAAGTACAACTTGCACCTCAACAAAAGTAAATGTAAATTTTTTAGTAATCAAATTTCATACTTAGGGCACAAAATTGATGGCAATGGACTACATACACTAACGGACAAAGTAGAAGCCATTAGCAACAGCCCGCAACCGAACAACCTCCGCAGTGGCTTGGTGTGAGTTGTAGTAGAGTTACAGTCCGGAAATTCTGGGTTCACATCGCGGAATTTCCTAGCTCTTCTCCGATGAACTTATGTACCTATATAAAATTATAAGTAATATATGAACTATTTTCTCTATTATTCCTAAACTTTCTAATCTGTCTAGTTCTTCTTCAACTTTGGATTTTAAAGCGTATGGCACTTTTCTTGGTTTTAGGTAGCTTGGAATGATATTTGGATTTTTTAATTTGTAAGAATAAGTATACTCTGGAATTTCCCCCAATTCGCTTGATAAAACGTCCTTATATTTCTCTTGCAATTTTGTAAATTCCTTTTCGATTGAAATTGGGAATGGTGCACTGTTGTTGATCATGTTAATTTCGTTCCAATTTATTTTGATTAGTTTGAGCCAATCTCGTCCTAATACGGGCTCTACATGGTTTGGTAGGATGTATAAACGGCCTTGGGCTTCTTGGTCCTTGTAATTGAATGTGATATCTGCTGTACCGCAGGGATGGATAATTTCCCCTGTATATGTTCGTAGTTTTACTGAAGTGGCGTTCAATTTCTTCTCGGGGAATATTTGATTGAATCTTTTTATTGGAATGGTTGATACTCCGGAACCCGTGTCCAATTCCATCTTGCAAATTTGGTTTTTCATTCGGATTTCTAAAATGATTTTGTCACTATTAATTAGATTTATAGCTACCAGTTTATGAAGTTGGAGATTTTCGTCCTCTTCTGAACTGCTTCCACTTTCCATGTCGATTTTCTTTACCTTCGTGGTTGTAAAATTCTTTCTCGGTTGCCTGGACATCGCTGTTTGCGCTTTTGACATGCATACCTTTTGTAAATGTCCAATTTTGTTGCATTTCCCGCATGTAAAAGATCTTGCGTAACATGTGTCAGCCTTGTGTTCTGCACTACCACAGCGGAAACATTTACCCCATAAATTTTGTATTTGTGTGCCCTTTTGTAGTTGTCTGTACTTAGATTTTCCATATCCTTCTTCTATACGATTTATACCGATGTTACTTGGTCGGATTTGGTTGGATTCTTGTTTTGAAATTTCTATTGAATGTGCTAACTGGATGGTTTCCTTGAACGATGCACTGGCTTTTTGTTGCAATAATCTCTGCCTAATTTCGTCGTCTCTGATTCCTCTAATGAACTGCGAACGTAGATGTGTATCGATGGTAGATGCCGAACACTTTTCACATTTAAAATCGCAGTTGGTGGTCAGCTGTTTCAGTTCAGCTGTTAATTCTAGCAACCGATTCATCCCCGACAGGTTTGGGAGCAATTATTTCACACATGATGCCGAACGGATCAGAAAGACCAATTGCATTCGCATCAAGATCACTAAATTCAGCAGAACGCAATTACAGCCAAATCGATAAGGAAGCCACAGCGATTGTTTGGGGACTGAAGAAATTCTTTCAATACTGCTACGGTCGGAAATTTACATTAATTACAGACAATCAAGCACTGACCAGAATTTTTCATCCAGAAAAGGATTTACCAGCTTTATCAGCCATTAGATTGTTACATTACGCCAATTATCTTTCAGGTTTCAATTACAATATTCAATATCGAAAAGCAGCTCTCCATACCAATGCAGATTATTTATCAAGAGCACCACTCCCAATTACAGTCAAAAAGCACGATGTTAACGAAATATTTCAAATTAACCAAATAGAATATTTACCTATTACAAGAAGAGAAATAAAAAAAGAAACAGTAAAAGATCCAGAATTAAGAAAAATTTATTTAGCTGTAGAAAGTGGTGATAAGTTACCATATGGATTAAACGAAACAGAATTTTCGATTCAGGATGGATGTTTGTTAAGAGGTATACGAGTAGCTATTCCAAAACCTTTACGAAGACAAATATTATCAGAATTACACAGTGCCCATACCGGCATCGTTAAGATGAAATTACTAGCAAGAAGTTATGTTTGGTGGCCTGGAATTGATAGCGACATCGAACAAATGTCCAATGAATGTTTAGCCTGCAGTAAAACTCGTAACAATCCGGCGAAAATTGGAACGCACCGGTGGGAATACGCGACAGTACCTTGGCAGAGAATACATATCGATTATGCTGGACCATTTTATGGAACATACCTCCTAGTTTTAGTCGATTCATATACGAAATGGATTGAAGCTATTCCGACCAAATCAATTACTTCCACTACAACTATTAACATTTTAAGAGAAATATTCGCTAGGTATGGATTACCCATCACCTTGGTGACCGACAATGGCACAAATTTTAAATCGTTTGAATTCAAGAAGTTCCTTACATCAAACGGAATTAACCACAAAACTACGGCCCCGTATCATCCTGCTACCAACGGCCAAGCCGAACGCTACATCCAAACGATCAAAAGAAGCCTTAGGAACTCACTATCGGAAGGAGGGGATTTTAAGTTAAGTCTATTTAGATTTCTAATGCAATACCGAAAAACTCCAAATATAACTACGAATACAAGTCCAGCCGAATTGATGTTTCACCGAACCATACGTACGAGACTCGACCTGATAAGAAGAAATCTCAAAAACGACATGTCAGAAAAATCTTCAATTGAAAATAAAATCCCATCCTCGTCGCCAATTTGTTGTATATGCTTGTAAATTAAACAACCGTTATTTGCATTCATTTATTAAATAAAAAATTAATTCGAAAACTATTAACAAAACTGTTGTGTGAAAACTGTACATGAGTATGATAATGCAATGGCGGCATGGCCCATGGGCGTGCGCGCTGGTTGGCGTTGACTGGGCTTCCAGTGGCGTTGCATTGGACATAACAATTTGCTAGCAAAAATGCTCAGGTAAAATGGTTCGTATAAATGGGTCGTATTGAATATTTTTAGCTAAGGGATGCTCAACACTATAGCCCCTTCTCACTAAGCTCCGGTGATGACACGCTCAAGGGTGAGTTCCTGGTAATTAGGAGGTGCTCTCTAAAGTTGTTTGTAAAATTTGCTCTCTTAGGATACTTAATTGCTTTCGTTGAATAAAAATATAAAAAGATTTCAGTAGCTTATTAAGAATGTTTATATTGAACAAAAATGAAATAATTGTTATAATTCACAAATAAATTCTTACACAAATTTGTAGATCGCTGATCTACCATTAGATAAATTTTACAAATAAAACAATTGATGCAAAATATTTTCAAGACAAAGAGGCTTCCTCTCCTTATCTCGACGTGCTTAGTTAGTCAAAAACTAACCAAGTCTCTCGCTTTACATTAGCGGATTTAAATTTTTAAATTATATCGGTGCTTATTCAAAGCTTAACATTGAAAATAAAATAATAAAGTTTTTAATGAATAACCTTCCAGGTAGGGTAATGAAGAATGCACTTTCGTAAAAGTCTTTTCCCAAATCCTATATTTTACACGCTTATGGCAAAATTTATAATAAATAAAAGAAATAATAAAGTTCACTGTACCTTTTACACATTGACAAGTCGGAATTTAAATTAAAAAGGATATAGTCTGTGCCCTGCTTTAGTTAGAACAACATTGCATGAGTCATCGGCATCTTCGTTGAAATGACGTCAGTAGCTGTTTGTTTGACCTCACGTAAACTTGTTTCGTTGCTGCTTTAGAATCAACTTCGTGTTTGTGGCTGTTATAAATTCCATCAGTTGATGTTTTTAGAAGTTGGAACAGGTGAGTTGCATCTTATTGACAATATATTTTAGGATCCAGTGAATGAGTTGAGTTAATTTCGCAAACCATAACTTTGTAGAAACATCATCCGAGCGTCCATAGTTGTCCTTGGATCTATTTATAATCGTGTTGTTCGAATCCAACTGAAAAATCTTAACCTCCAATTGTTTGTAAACAATTGGTCCTGGAGAACATTGTAAATACGTCTACTTTGCTACACTTTCCGAAGTTAACTGAATTTTGATCGAAAATCAATGAAATTTCTTAACCTCCAAAAGTTTGTAAATAATTTTTCCTGGAGAACACAAAAATACGTGCACTCTGTTATGATATCCGAAGTCAACTGAACTTTGATCGAAAATCAATGAAATTGGTATGCCTGTTCAATTAAAGTGAGTCAAATCTGAACATTTTATGTTTTTCACTTTGCTAATTAATTGTTTTAGTTGCAGATTCACAATCTATATTGAAGTTGATTTTCCATGAGATGTCTTTCATGCAATTTGACTGGTATATTGCTTTTTCATGTTGTTTGCTTGATGGTTTTTTGACTCGCATCCTCCATTTTATACAAATCCTCGACTTTACACAAAATTGACCCTTATGCACAACTTTGTCGATTCACATTTTAATAACCCGCACTTTAGATACATGAAATCACTGCATAATTTTTTATGTGAATATTTTCTTACACAACATGTTGGTTATCAAGTAATTCAGTTTACAAAATCTTACATTTTTATAGGTTATGAACATGTATAAATAAAAATGATTTTTCATCAATTTTCAGCTAATTAAATCTTTTGTTTCATTTTTGATGTGACAATCATCAATCTAATTAATCTTAGCAATATTTATCATCTTTATTTTATCCTGAGAGATTCAAATTTAGTTAGGAAATCAAATTTTTAGAAAAACAAAAATTTCTCGTGGAGCAAATTTTTAAAGTGTCTTCCGACTTAAAATTTTATGCTTTTTATGAATCTAATATTCATTTTTGCATTGGGAGCTTTTATTAAACATTTTCAATCACAGCAATACATATCGTAATTAGCCAATCGAAAAAAAAAATTAAAACTGGTTTTAGATTCCAACAAAATTAATTTTTCTTTTCAATGCAATGTTAATTTGTTTATTTTTTAATTAAAAGTTAATTTCATCTCTTTTTAGCCTACAATATATTTTTAAGAATTTCCTATATTTAAATGCTATAAAGTGAATTTTTAGTACAAGTATACAACTTTTATTCAAATTTAATTAATTAACATTTTCAACAAAGTTGAAAACTTACCAAAATAACTTTTAAAATTAAATTTTTATTTTAAATTAAACATCGATCAAATCATACTTTTCATACGCGTTAACATTTTTTTTGAATCATAAAATATTAAAAACAATTTTCTTTCAGTTTTCAGAGTTCAGTTTGACAGATATAAGCAGAGAATTGTAATTTGATTAAAATTAATTTATTAGCATTTATTAAAATCATAAGTAAAATCACAACATTTCGAAGATTATCCTTTCTCAGCCGAAAGAGGATCATAAGGAAGTTTTCAATGGTCCAATCTGTTTTTTAAAATATAAAAAAACTTATCGTTACAAAAATTTATTTGTATATTTATATTGGTTACTCAGTTTTATTTCGCCTATGAGTTCTCAGTTTGGTAAGTTTATTTCAATATTTTTTAGGTATCATAATATTTACTATATCGTCCTATTTAAATTTTCCACTAGTGGCTATTGGATATTTTCCTAATCAAATTAGTTCATATGTGTACAGTGAATATAATCAAATTTATGAACACCCAATACGTAATTTTTGACATATAAGCGCTCTCAGTGTAACTCAGTTAGCACGTTTGATAAACAAGACAATAACAAAATTAAAAATTTTAGAACAGCATTTTTTTAATTTTGAATAGTTCTTTCTTTTTAATTAAAAATACAATAGGTATTGTTGTTTTATTTCAACTTTAAAAAAAAATAATATTCAAAGATTTTAATTAGTAAACTTAAACTTAGGTCAAAACTAAGCCAGAAACCTAAAAGAAATAGTACAGGAGTTCCTAAAGCAAGATATAGACGTAAATGTCAATCCAATCGGAGGAAACCTTTCAAAGTGGCAAGGGCGAAGAAAATGAAGCAAAAATGGTGAAGTTGAGAACCTGGAAAGACAATATACAAATAATATAAAATAAAAACAAACTGAAATTAAATAAGCTATTCATAGAAAATGATATGCCCCTCCATCGCGAATTTTTTAATGAAATTAGTGTCAAACTTTGAGCTTCGTCTTTCATAAAAATCATTTGTACTCCACGCATCACGAAATTATTCGCGAAAACTTTTGACGGTAACTGTAGAAACGGCAGGCTCCCCTCTCACACCGCGATTCTCAATCGATAGAGAATCGTTTGAGCTCCAATAAGCTTCTATAAAAATTGCTTGTACCACAAAGGTGAAACAGTTAGAGAGTTTCAAAAATTGTGAAATTACACTACTTGCTCCGAGCAACTAGCGAGCAGAATTTTAGTGATGAGAAGGCGCGGTGAAATGTCACTAAATTTTGTTACAAAATTTTTTCTCATTTCGTAACTAATTTAAATTTATTTAAATTTATTCAATGCATCTAGCGCCACCTTTCTACAGCCATTACAAAGAACTTGATATAACAGGAAATTATCTCATGCACAATAGAGCATTTTTAATTAGGTTTTGACGAGCGAACTAGACGGTCGACATTTTGTGTTCGAGTTAATAAATCGATAATTTTGATTCGATTTTCGATCGCCAGTTAGTTGTTTTATCGTACGTGTTAGTATTTTCGTCGTGACTACGGATTTAGTGGAAATCAAGCCTATCGATATTTTCGTCAGCCAATTCAACCGTGTTGGATATATAATTTTTTATATCATTCGACCACATTTTTACATCGTGCGATTAACACGCAGTGTTACCAACAGTTATTTGGTGGAAAATAATCTGGTTAAATTTTTGACAATCAATTTTTGTTGTCATTGGATGATTGCTTATTTTGTTTGGACAATCATCTTGTTACATCACTGGATTGCATAAGTGTATCATTCCAACACATATTACTGAGGAGTGTCGATCCATTATCGTTCCATCCTGCCGAAACCTGCTGTTCGTGTCATCACGTCGGTGGTATACGTCCGAGGATCTTGGAGGGAAGCCAATTGTGTCAACACTTGCTACCACATATTCATTCAAGGAGCCGTATGTCAAAATTAAATTTGTAAACTTTCCTGAGCTCAAGGTAAAGTATTTTTACATTCTTGTTTGTTTATGGTGGTATATATTTTTTGTTCATTGACGCCAACATTGCATTGGCGGGGTTGCCCTTCTGGTTTCCCCAGTTTGTGTAACATCTTTGACGTGACGTTAGTCAATAAAATTAACGTGCATTCTATTTTAAGCATGTCGCAGCCACGCTTGCATTGTCGATTCGATAATATTAAACATTGTCACTAAATCATTGTTTTATTTCGACGGAAGCGTACCCTCATTTTGTTTTTCAGCATTGCACGGAGTGAAACTCACTGCCCTCGCTCACCGCTACAACGAGTTAGCTTACACCTACCATCAGGGTCCCACGCAATAGAAGTAGAAGGTTTTACTTTCTGCGTGAGTCGTTTTCCTTTCTGGGCCGTTCCCTCATTAGGAACGGGGAGAGAGGATTACGTTTCAATTTCACACTTTTTCAAACGCTCTAACTTTCTATCTTTACGTTACAAACGATTTTTATGGAAGCTCATTGGCGCTCAAACGATTCTCAATCGATTGACACTAATTTTATAAAAAAATTCGCGATGAGGGTTGAAACACTTTTTGAAATGCTCCAGCTTTGTTACCTTTGCGGTAATAACGATTTTTAAGAAAGCTCATTGGAGCTCAAACGATTCTCTATCGATTTGTATTTATTGTATTAAAAAAATCACATCTTAAAAAGGTATATTTCTACAGCCCCTCCCAAACATTATTATACGAATTGAATTTTCATTAGAAACTTTTGGGGTGCAAAAGATTTTTATAGGGCATTGGAGCTCAAACGATTCTGGATCGATTGATACCAATTTTATTCAAAAATTTCATTTAATTAAAACATTTTAAAATTTATTCGCGACTAAAAACAATTTGCAAAAAACTCACACCAGTACTATTTTTATCGACTATGATGCTCGTTTTATTTTTAATGTAGTAGATAAAATAATGAATGTTGAGCCAATAACTGGCAGATTAGCATACATTAGAATTAAATGCGACCAGGAAAACTTATCAAAATCATAAATTAATTAAGTTAAATATAAAAGAAAAACAAGAGCCTTGATTAAGCTCTAAGAATAGATCATGAAGAATTTGCAGAGTAGCGATATTCTGAATGAAATAGGAAAGCATGATCAAAGATCGAGAGAGATGTGAAAGAAGAGAAGACGACCGACAACAGACAACAGATTGGAAATAGAAAATTTGCACAATGAGAAAGGCCAATAAAAGTATGCCGAAGCGTTACAAGAAGAGATTAACCACAAACATAGAAGTCAGCAGTAGAAGAGACAATTGGAAAGATTGAGAAATACGCTAAGATAGAGTGGTTTGATGAGGAATGTGAACCAATGATAGAATTAAAGAGAGAAGCAAGATTAAAATGAATTAACTTGCAAGCAACAGAAGATAAAGAACAATACAAGAGAAAAAAAGACAGACCACGAAGCTGTGCCAACGGAAGAAACAACAATAGATAAACAGAATGATGACGGATATAGAAATAAACAACAGAAAACCAAGAGAATTTTACAGAAAAATAAAAGAACAAATGATAAACAAAAAAAATGAAGTACGAGGAATGAAAGATAAAAACGGATGTATGAGGGAAGAAATTAAAATATAAATATGAAGACAATACTTCAAAGAATTATTAAGCGAGGAAACGAAAGAAAAAGAAAAATATAATCAAGATGAAGAATAAAAGGACACCTGCAATCGACCGCATAAATAGAGAACTAATAAAAATGGGGTACCTACTATGACTTTATCGTTGACGTTGAGCGTTGACGAAGTGATGGATGTGTTAAACAGAAATTTGGAGGCTGTGCGTTTGGTGTCTTTGTCCAATGGCCTCTCATTAAATCCCACGAAATCTGAGCATTTAGGGTTGAGATGTCCTATGCTTGTTCGTAGGGCTTTAAATACTGCGACATGTTCGGTGGTCATTGGAGGTGAAGTTGTCGAAATGGTCGTTTCTTCCCGGAGCTTGTATTGGATACCGAGCTTGGCTTTCAACAACATGTTGACCATAAGCTGAGTTCATGCTATTTTAAGTTAAGATCACTTTACCAATTTAGAGATGTCATTCCTTCTCAATTAAAGTGATCTATTGTGAACAGCACAATATTGTTCCTAATTGAATATTGCTCTGTGGTCTACTGTTGATTTGTGACGCAAGTTTACGGGCTCTAGCTCCTTGTTACGGTCCCCGTTAAGATTCATCAAAAATAATTAAAATTATAAATCACCCTGTATGTAATATTCGTTTATTCGCGCTATAACATAATAACATTTCACAACTGGAATAATAGGTTTCGAAATAAACAAAGAAATTAATTATTTTCATAAGTTTGTATTTACAAAGTAGTTTTATTCTCTAACTACGCATCATAAAATAAAAAAAAAGGTTTATGTAGCAGTTTTCTTAACGTTCAAATTGAAAGTGATGTCATTAGACTTCAACGAATAATTATAACCATCTTTGTCAAGCGCACTTTCTTCGTTTCATATTAAAAATTATTGAAGCCGTTTGAATCTTTTCTGATTGGCTAGTAACCGCCAAGGACACAATTGCATGAAGGTATGCATGAGAAAATTATGTTAATACGCGCGGGGCGAGGACAGTGTTCTTCTAATCGTCAAGACGCTCGCATCTAAGTATACGACAAAAGTATGCAAATTGAAATAATTATCTACAAAAAATATCTATTAGTTAAAATCATACTATGGTAATACAAATACCTGAATCAATTTACAAAGAAAAATATGATAATATTATTATCAGAGTAACATTTAATCACAAGTGCCTTCATAAAATATGAATCGGTGAACATCCAAGAATAAAACGAAATAATTGTGTTTATCATTAATTCAAATACAAAACTAACTATGTTCCAGTTATATTCTACCAATATTTGTTAAAAGAAATCAGTCTAAAAAACAATAATCGTCAATACTTCGTAAACGTGCTTACAAAGGACACAATGTGCTACGCAATTAAAGGTTGTACCACGCGAGTGCATTCTATTTAAAAACCTCGTTTTCGTAATAAAGTTATTACAACAATTATTACCAAAAAGTGTAATAAAATTATAAACTTTCGAAATATGAGAATCTCTAACAATCTACGCATTCGCGAAAACTTGAAGAGTTGCAGCTGCATTCAAGAAACTTTTATACACAACCTCCAGCGAAGTCATCTTTTCTGCTACGTTTAACCATGCTAGTGCTCCATCGCGAAACACCACATTCAAATCGTATGTAATCCTCAAAGAAAGGTACCATATTAATCTATTATTTTGATGTATGCATTTATGTTATTTGTCAATAATTTTAAGAAAGTATGAACGAAACGGATGCATCTTAATTTTAAGATTTCATCATATTTGAATAACCTAACAAATTTTATGTACAAAGAAAGTCAAAATATATGTATAAAATGAGATCTTATAATTTATTCCTTCTGCATTGGCCTAAGGTAAGTTTGCAGCGACCAACACCTGAGATGGGGAGAATACGTAGGAAGTCCGCTTTTCGATTTAGTAAGTAGTGCTAGCCGGCGAAAGTCTAAATCGCCTACGGCTCAACCCGTAATAATGGCGCCCAAGAGTGGGTCATGAATTTCATTGGAAAAACATGACGAACTTACCAAAGGTGAATGTGGAAGAGTAAAATTTGTTTCTCATGTTTTATGCTATTGATTTTTTATGCTTTTGAATTTTATGTATTTGATTTTTTTTATGCAATCAATTTTTTCTGTATGTATTTAATGTGGGTATGCCCAAGGGTAAATAAGTTAGCAAAAATGGATCCAGCGCATTTAAGCGACGGAGAGCTTGAGTTTGAAATTTTGTGTAGAAGCGTCGAGTTACAAATAACGCGAGTGGAAAAAGAACATTCGTTAGTAAACGCGATGCATCGAGCTAAACCAACAAATCTACCGTTTACGTGCGAAATAAATATCAAGCAACTTAAAGAGACTCTAACGGATATGACCGCGAAAGTCCAAAACGTAGTAAATGAAAATAACATAGGAGAAATCGTAGCGCGATTTTTACATATTAACAATCGATTTTCATTAATACAAAAAGAAGCAAAAAATGAAAATAAAATCAAATTGGATGAACTTGAAACAGAAATTAATAAAATCGTAGAAGCAATTGTTAAATTTTTAAATGATTTCAATAATGGTAACTAGATACGACCACCGCCCAGAAGCACGGCGTTAAACTGCATCAAAACAAAACCACTTTTGGTTTTGAACAAGGATTATTTTATAATCCATGGAAATAATTATTTTTATAATTAGAGATTTTTTATTATTTTTTATTTCGTGTGTAAAGGTCCTGAGTATAGACCCTAAAATGCATTCATTTTACTGGATAACTGGCAAAGTAAATTTAGTCTAATAAATTATTAATTGCCCCAAAGATGATTTAAATTTTATCTTTTAAATTTAATTGTTTCAAAGTAAACTTTATTTTAGTTTTAACGTTTTTGAGAAGTTTAAAAGGAAACTTAATTAAATAGCAACTTGTTTGAATTGTTCAAATTAATGAAGGAATTAGCGATCCATAGACACGACTAATGTCCCTATTATTTGTCAATTTCAATATTTTTGAGTAGAAGGTTTCAAACGAAACTTAAAATTATCAATAAAACAAGTATAGAGAAAACTTGTAGTGATTTTTTATAAAAGTTTCAAGGAAACTTATTTTTGTTGATTAAAAGTATCAATTAATTTTTGAGTTAAAAGTTTTAGAGAAAACTTAACTTTGTGAAGTAAAAGTTTCAAGAAAACTAAGTATCGATTAATTTTTGAGTTAAAAGTTTTAGAGAAAACTTAACTTTGTGAAGTAAAAGTTTCAAGAAAACTAAGTATCGATTAATTTTTGAGTTAAAAGTTTCGGAGAAAACTTATTTTTGTGAATTAAAAGTTTCAAGAAAACTTATTATAGTTTATTTTTGACAATGGTCAATTAAAAGTTTCAAGAAAACTTATTATAGGTTATTTTTGACAATTAGTCAATAAAATTATCAAGAAAATTTATTATCGGGTAAAAAAGTTCAAAAAGGAAACTCAAAATTATCTTGTAAAACAAGTTTAGAAAACTTGCACTGATTTTTTTAAAAAGGAGTTTCAAAGAACTAACAATTACCTAGGTCATTTGATACAATGACTTGTATAAATAATGATTATCTTTATAGTTAAAGAATTTATAATCAAAGAATGATTATTTTTATAATTATTGATTTTTTATTTTTTTGTGATTACATTAAGATTAATGGTCCTGGTGGCATGACCTTAAACTGCATCCCCAAGTTTTTTATTTTTCACAATTACTTATTCTTTACTTTTTTATTACATAGGGTAACTAAATTTAAATCAATGGTCCCTGGTACGACCTAAAAATGCGTCTATAGAAAGGTCCTCTATGACCAAGGAACGATTATTTTTATAATCAAAGCTTAATTTTTTTCCAGTGGTTAAATTAGGAATAATGGTCCCTGGTATGACTTGAAAATACGCCTAGAACGGTTATCTTTATAACCAAGAAACGATTATCTTTTATAATCACGAAAATAATTATTTATAATTATTAACTTCCTAATTTTCCCCTGTAACTAAATTTGGACAAACGGTCCAGGAATATGACCTTAAACTATACCACCCTTAAATTCAAAATTACCTTTGTATAAATCAGTAAAAGTAAATTTCAAAAACTAATGTTCGAAATAATACAATAATAATCAATTAATAATTGCCGAATCGATACAATCACCGTTTTAAATAAGCCAGTAATAAAGGAATTATCAACCCACAAGGGAAAGAATAATATCCATGTCTTGGTTAAAAATCAAAAAAACGATAACGATTGATTACAGAAAAGAACAAATTTTTTGCTTATCCATTATCTTTCAGAATAACTACGCCGAAACGTAAGATTAAATTTTCTATGAGGATAGTACGGTTTCTATAAAAACCAATTTGCGATATTTTAAATTTATTTGGTGTTTAAAAAGGAATAACAATTATCTTGCAATAAAAATTGCGTTGTTTTTAAGTAAACAGATTTATTAACGTTGAAATATTTTCGGTAACTTTAATAAATTACCATACGGTATTGAGAGAGATTAAATAACTTTCAACGAAGTTAATTATTTTGATAATGTACTACCTATTCTAAAAGAAACATAATTTTATGCTAGTAAAATTAAAAGATAAGAACTCGTCAGCTGTCTGCTCTCCTGACGACAATTCTTTATAATAATACGTCACCTTGAACTTGGCTTAGAAGCGATAAGAAAAGATGTTGCTTTTCTTTCAATCTATTTATTCAAGGAATGAGCACTTTGAAAAATATTAAATTTTTTAAATACGACTTGTTTCCCTAAACCCTATCTGAAGGATAAAACAATAAGTTGTGTCTAATTTTCCCGAAATAGCTAATCGTGAAAAAACATAATTTATTTAGTGTATGTCCAAAATATCCGGAACTTGCTACTCTGCCTGTTTTGAACAATGCATGATAATCTCCAGATAGTAAGTTTGATTATTCAAATAAGCAACATATTTCAATTTAATTCCGCAATAGTGGAAAAATTAAAGCCGAGATTTCAATAAAATAACTTTAGAATTGAAAGTTAATGTTATATTTATGATTCTTTCCTTTATAATGCATTAGTACACAATTAAAAGTAAAAACTAAGATAGACCAAGATAAAAGCGAAAGGGATTTGAAGAAAGCAAAATTAAATCTGTATTAGCGTTGTAAAAATATTGCCTCGAAAGCGTCGTATGTTTGTAAAATGCACACAACTAAATTGTACTTGAAGAGTAGCGACCTTGCACTAGAAATACGATAACGTGCTATAATAAAAAGAAATAATTTCTACAATATTAAAATCGTTGAGTAAAATTGGCAGAATTATGTCTCTTTTTGGTTTAAAGTAAATTATTAAAATTCTAGATTGACGAAATTAAAATTAAAGTTAATTTCTCAAAATGCATTTTGTTACAAACTGTATTAATAGTAATTTAACAAGTACCATTTGCATAATAAGCTTTAATTGAATAAAGAAATATTTTATGTGTACAATATTTATTAATATGCTGAAAAGCTATAAATTAACGTAAACATTATCTTTCGAAGTAATAAATTTAACGAAATTATTTCAAGAAATCTTGAAGTGTTAAAGCGACACTCTGAAACAAAAGTACTTGTATGCGATTGAAGGTCACTACGTCTATCTAATAACAGAATAAATTCTTTTACATTTGATTGTACAATCTAAAAATGCATTCGAATAAAGCAACCTTATTAAGTAAAGGTATGTAAATAATAAACACACTTTAACGTGATAACAATTGTATTTTTTAATTATTAACAAGTGATTTTCTGGTTGTGGGATGCACTTCGTCGGATACAAGATATGCGGTTCCCCGAATTACTTGATAAGATTATCTGAGCATATTAAAGCCAGAAGAAGGAATTTCCTAGTTGTTTATCTTATTCTGAAGTTACGTAATAATGAGTCATACTTTTTACATGCAATGGTTAACGAAGTTTGTTGAACCGTTAATTATAATTTTTATCTCCGAAGTCTTATTAAGATAAATAATAAACAAAACTAAAGCTCACCGCATACTGGACGGCATATTACTACTTGATTTGGTTTCATAATAACTTCACTTGTAAATATGATCCGTGTTTTTATTATTGGACCCAACTATTAAGTATTGGATTTTGACAATTTAAAAATGAGTTGACTATATAATACGTGAAATTTGACCCTGTCAAAAGTCATCCTCATTATTTAATTAGAATGATACAGTTAATATAATTATTTTACCTATATATTAATTTTTATAATAAACTAAAAATATTACTCTTACATTATAGTAAGCCTTTCTAACCATAATTTAGTTTAATCAGCATATTCCCATAATAATTCCATTTTATGCCAATAATAATTTGTCTAATACGAATAATAATTTTATCATTTCAACCAACTGGTTGTAATATCTTTTGAATAATTTAGATTAAAACAGTATTCTACCATATTTTGAAATATGTAATATTAATAATTTTTTAAATGGCATAATTAATCGTGTTCATTTGGGCTACACAATCTTCGACTAGATTGGAGTAGGGGAAGCCAGGCCTGTACGGTAAAATCTGATAACATGACCCGGATTGTTATTAAGACCCGTTCTCGCTGAATGTTTCTTCCTTTCTGCATAATCAATGAACACTGATACAATTTTTAACAGCCTCTTTTTGTTTTCTCTGAAAACTATTAATGAAGTAAGAATATTTTCATATGGAAAATTTCTTTAAGTTTGTCCAATAAAATGAAAATGTGAATTCTTTAATTCACTTACTTACAATTTTTTCATTGAAACAGAAATAAATCTGTTCGCTACTTAAGACGAAAATAAAATACTGCTTTTTGACTAATTACATTTTATCATATCCCTTAATTTTTTTTTATCAATTATAATAAATACGCTACTTCATTCTATCAAAACTGAGTATAATACATCGGTTACCTTTTGGAATTATTATGCCTAACCCACCAACTATAATTATCATATCGATTAGTTACTTTAGCATAGTCTAAGAAATAATTTTTTATAATAATCAAATAGATCATCGTATCTTTTAAGTATGTAAGTTGCATTATTGGAAAAATTCCTTCGTTATCTCTGTGTAATATTTTTACGGTTAACCGCACCAAACGGTAGTCATAAATCCAATTCAATATCCAGCCGTGATTAAAATCACTGGATTCAACAAGATGGGTTAAGACGATCTTCGATTTGGTTAATTATTTCTAATTTTTTATATAATCATTCTTTCGTAGGAGAGGAAACAATGTCCGCTTCATAAAACGAAAAAATAAATTATTAAGTCGAAAAAATTTTCTTTTTAGAAATTCTGTTAGGTGCGATATTCAAATTGGTCGTGCACTCTTCGACTATAGTATAGTAAGGGAAACTAAGTCTGTACGATTTCCTAATGGGATGATCCGGATTCTCACCAAGGCCCGTTCTCACTGAAATTTCTCCTTCCTTAGAGTTGTGTGAATGTTTACACCATTTTGAATATTTTCATCGCTGCTTTTATAAACAACAATAAAGAATTTTTTTAATTCACTCATTGAAATTGTTTTAATTTTAAAACTACTAGGTTCCAACTTGTAAATATGATTCTTTGGATACCAACCACCACTATTGTTCCAACTTGTAAATATGATCGGTTGAACAAAAACCCATCTATATTTTAACTTGTAAATGTGATTTGTTAAAATATGACATCTTATGAATTACTAGTTGTTAGAAAATGATGTCCTCGTTTGAAGTCGATCTCACTCTGGTCCCTGCTTAACTTGTATGATAACTCTAGCTTGATGACCCGAATTCTCGCCAAGACCCATTCTCGTGAACGCAGTGTACTTAGTTTGATTTTCCAAAAACCAAGGATAAATTTTCAATGATAGCTTTAATTTATAAACTCCACAAACTCTACTAGAGATTTCTTGTTTACTCTAAAAGATCAAAATTAAAACAAGTGGCGTCCAACAAATAATTACTGCCGTTGTCCTTCCAGTTAAGTCGAAGGCAATGGGTAGTCCTCAATCCTGTATTATAGTATTAATAATAAATCTTTTCAACGTACGCTGTATCATTCCTATCTTGTCTTATAATATTAAGTTAATTTGAGTCTAAATATATTTAAGTAATTTCATACCTCTGACTTAAGGTTAAATGTACAAGAAACTATTTTTTTTAAAATTTTTTTTTTTTAACTAGTTAGCGTGTTACGGTCCCCGTTAAGATTCATCAAAAATAATTAAAATTATAAATCACCCTGTATGTAATATTCGTTTATTCGCGCTATAACATAATAACATTTCACAACTGGAATAATAGGTTTCGAAATAAACAAAGAAATTAATTATTTTCATAAGTTTGTATTTACAAAGTAGTTTTATTCTCTAACTACGCATCATAAAATAAAAAAAAAGGTTTATGTAGCAGTTTTCTTAACGTTCAAATTGAAAGTGATGTCATTAGACTTCAACGAATAATTATAACCATCTTTGTCAAGCGCACTTTCTTCGTTTCATATTAAAAATTATTGAAGCCGTTTGAATCTTTTCTGATTGGCTAGTAACCGCCAAGGACACAATTGCATGAAGGTATGCATGAGAAAATTATGTTAATACGCGCGGGGCGAGGACAGTGTTCTTCTAATCGTCAAGACGCTCGCATCTAAGTATACGACAAAAGTATGCAAATTGAAATAATTATCTACAAAAAATATCTATTAGTTAAAATCATACTATGGTAATACAAATACCTGAATCAATTTACAAAGAAAAATATGATAATATTATTATCAGAGTAACATTTAATCACAAGTGCCTTCATAAAATATGAATCGGTGAACATCCAAGAATAAAACGAAATAATTGTGTTTATCATTAATTCAAATACAAAACTAACTATGTTCCAGTTATATTCTACCAATATTTGTTAAAAGAAATCAGTCTAAAAAACAATAATCGTCAATACTTCGTAAACGTGCTTACAAAGGACACAATGTGCTACGCAATTAAAGGTTGTACCACGCGAGTGCATTCTATTTAAAAACCTCGTTTTCGTAATAAAGTTATTACAACAATTATTACCAAAAAGTGTAATAAAATTATAAACTTTCGAAATATGAGAATCTCTAACAATCTACGCATTCGCGAAAACTTGAAGAGTTGCAGCTGCATTCAAGAAACTTTTATACACAACCTCCAGCGAAGTCATCTTTTCTGCTACGTTTAACCATGCTAGTGCTCCATCGCGAAACACCACATTCAAATCGTATGTAATCCTCAAAGAAAGGTACCATATTAATCTATTATTTTGATGTATGCATTTATGTTATTTGTCAATAATTTTAAGAAAGTATGAACGAAACGGATGCATCTTAATTTTAAGATTTCATCATATTTGAATAACCTAACAAATTTTATGTACAAAGAAAGTCAAAATATATGTATAAAATGAGATCTTATAATTTATTCCTTCTGCATTGGCCTAAGGTAAGTTTGCAGCGACCAACACCTGAGATGGGGAGAATACGTAGGAAGTCCGCTTTTCGATTTAGTAAGTAGTGCTAGCCGGCGAAAGTCTAAATCGCCTACGGCTCAACCCGTAATATCCTTTAGAACTTTTCGTTGCGATTTGCGTTTAACATCCGCAAATACGACCATGTGACACCCATCGTTACTCTTTGTGTTATACTTTGGAGAGACCAAAACAAAGCTGGCAAAACGAAGTTACCGACGATAGAACATGAAGATCAACGATTGGAGAAACAGCGCTTTAAATAGACAACAATGGAGAAGGGTAATAGAGGAAGCGAAAAGTTATAGAAATAATAACATAAAAACACATAAAAACAAGAGAGATACACGGGACCAATCTACATCAAGAAACCGATTGTAAAACGTCAAATGACGTGGCGATATTCCAACAGGAATGAAGTGCCAAAGAAGAAGAAACGAAAACTGAACTGTAAAAGTTATTTAACCGCATTTGATGCACATCGTGAATTTTACATCACCTCTATGTTTGAAAATGTTCTTGTAATATTTGTTACGGCACATTTAAATAACTTCTGTTATTATTTAAAAATTTGTTGGTTTTAAGGAGGTAAAAGATTAACCTCGTGTGGCATATAACAGAATTCATTATTATACTTCACGTTACAATAACTGATCGAGGAAACCAACTTAATAGAGAGCGCCTCCATTAGAATGTAGTTGTGAATTGAACCTGTTTGTTTAATATTTGATAGGTAAGTCAAATTTATAATTTTGTTTACATGTTGACTTTTGGGCTGTTACCTGTGATTGTCTTACTTTACTCATACATATTTTTGAAACGAGAATTGAAGAGTTTCTAAAGCATTATTACGTTTGTGAACATCTGGATTCTTTTATTGTTATTCTTCTGTTGTTAAGCTATTCCCTCGGAGTAGTCTGAATTTTAATATGATATTTGCCCTTTTGGGATTGCATCTTCAGCAGAGTAACCAATTAAACTTTCGATGAGGCAATAAAGCAAGTTTATTCTCTTATTATTGTTTTATTAATTTCACCAGAGGAAACACTATATTTTTGTAAACAAGTTGGCTATTATAATATTATATGTCAATTGAATTTACTAATTTTAGGGGATGTGCTGAAAAATATAACTATTCCTAGATCTGTATTTCAAATGGGGAAAATTGGCGAAATATCAGCGTTAAAACGATCAGGCACTTAGTTCAATATTGCGTGAAACCATTAGTTATATCTGTTGCTACTTTTCTAGGATCCACAAACCCTAAATTGTCTTCTAATAAATTTACATAGGATAACAATGTCTCGATTAACCAATAGTTAAACCAGTGCAATTAAAATTTCATTTTGATAGCAAGAAGAATTTAAAACATTTCTAGTAGTAACTCCAGAAATTTTTAAAACAATTATTAACTTTTAATTGAAGCATAAATATACTAAGGTTACCTTACATTACTCCATCTCGTCTAATATTTTAAGTGTTTTAAATTAAAATTGAAGCTGTTATGTTAATAACGTAGCAGTTATTTTGCAAACAGTTTTCATTAAACATAAACAGTTGATTAAAATTGTTTCCCCTATGCTTTTACTTACAACCCTTTAAGAAAATGTAATAATGCGCAGCTATCTCCAAAACATAACACTTGATACTTATTTTGTATGTTTCTTAAAGTTTGAATGAGAGAAGGTTTTCTGAAAGTTTTATTACGTTGTTTTTTGGCAAAACTTAAATTATAATTTTAATTTACATTTGTAAGAATATCTCCTGAGACATAGTTTACAATCTTCAACTTTTTAATTAAATCTCGTAAAATGCGTAATAACAAAAAAGTTTCTTGGCGATAAAAATATTATAACCATTTAAAAGTTGGATGGATATTTTACATAGATACGTACCAACATAGTATTCATGTTTTCTAGTTCATTTAATTTAATGAGTTAATGGTTCAAAATTTAAAGTTAAGAATAAAAGTTCAGTGGCATTCTTGCTTTATTTTTTCACGTTTTAGTAAAATTCCAGATCCACGATAACATTTTTAATTTGGAAAATTTGAAAATAGATGGTTCTATAACTTGCAGATGTTGATAATCTTTATTTTTAGTAGTCCTTCCAAAATATAATACAATCCTACCTGTAAAGTCCCAAGTAGGTTTACATTAATTTTGTTATTGTCGTCGTGTCCCTGTAATGGTACCATTACAAAATATTACAGAAATATTTTGAGTAACTACAGAATGCATAATTACCTTAAAATATAATTAAAGAATCTTGTGATATTTTAACAAAAGTATAATAGTAATAAATAATATTAAATATTTTATATAGTACTGAAGGTGAGGAAATATTCTACTAGTATATACGTGGTGTTTCTAAATATCTGCCATAACATTAAATATTAAATATTTCTATACACGGACGTGTCTTTTTACTCACACGATATAATACAAAAAGAAAAAATAATATGTATAGTATAATACGATATACAATAACAAATAATACCATAATATACAAAACAATGGATAAGATAGGACTGAAAATGAAAATTGATAATACAGTCGCACAATAGATAAAGTGAGAGAAGTTCAGGGTCGGACATGGTGTGGTTGAATATAGGAAGCAAATTCTTTACCAAAAACCAACCACGTATTTGTTTGCGTTTTAGGTGCTATTATTGGGGTACATATTATTATATATACTTACACCTCATTAAAATATATAAAAATAAGGTCACTTTTTGTACTTTTGTTAACAATGAAATTTTTGACTTTAGAGTTAATTTTTAATTTTCCAACATTTTATTTTAACATTCATGATTAAAGTGACGCCACTGAACAAAGGTTATCTTTGACAGGACGGTTTTCGAATTTGAACAAAAACAGGCGATCTACAAAAAATCTAAATTGTAATAAGTAAAGAGGAAACAGTGTGAAGGTGGTTTTTTTGAGCTTGGAAGAACAGAATTTAGAACAGTAAGTCGATTAAATTCATATAGATTAGGGAGTGAGGCAACAGTTTCCGAGGTGTTGAAATGAACCGAGCCTTGTGCGCAGGATATTCAAAAAATTGCTCAAGTGAAAAACCATTTAAGTCAAATGAAGAGAGAAACTGGCAACAGAAGAACTAATAAAATAGGCCTCTTTGAAGAATACTCAGAAAGGAGAAAAGGGGAAACGCGGATCAAAACAGCTGAAGCCGAAATCTTTCAGAGGAATAGAAAACCATCTACTGAGATACATTCACAGAAAAGGATCAAGAGATCGAAGGAAAAGAAATGGATGAGGTAAAGACAATGATATGGGGCACTAACACTCTCAGTTAATAAAGGTGTAGCGAAAACCGTTAAATTCTCGCTCCATTGCCTCTTTTCGTGATTGTAGATGGACTGTACAAAACGGCCTAGCTCATAGGAATTACCCAATGTCGGAGCTCGCTGGGTCGCTCGAAAGCGTTCGTGGGTTCGTTTAAATATAGTTGACCTGCCTTGCCAAAATAACTGTACCCAGGGCGCCAGGCAAAAAGTAAAGGATTTCAGATGCAAATCAGTCCCTTTAATCATTACCAAAATGAAAATAAAAAAGAACAAAAAAAAATCTGAGTACACACTGAGGTGAAGTAAGCTTTACTACAGCACATGGTAGGCAAATGGGGATCCGGACAATTAGGCGCGGCCGATTAGGCGCGACCGATGAGGCGGCGCAGATTAGCCGCGGACTCAATTAGGCGCGGACCCAATTAGGCGCCGTACCATTTAGGTGCGGATACAATTAGGCGCAGACCGTTTAGGCGCAAAGCCATTTAGGCGCGGGCCCAATTAGGCGCCGGCCATTTAGGCGCCGACCATAAACAAATTAAATTGTTAATGTGTTATAAGTCTGTATTTATTTTTAAAAATCACGTAAGTCCACTAATAATTAAAAACATATAAATCTTCGCAAAAAGTTAAATCGGCCACAAAGAGGTGAATCTGCCGCAAAGAGTTGGATCTGCCGCGAAGAGGTGGATCTGCCGCTAGGTTAGTGTTAGTTATTGATATTTCTTTAGAAAACTAATAACTAAAAACAAATAAATATCTTCGCAAAAAGTTAAATCGGCCGGAAAGAGGTGGATCTTCGCGAAGAGGTGGATCTGTCGTTAGGTTAGTGTTAGTTTTTGATATTTCTTTAGAAAACTAATAATTAAAAACAAATAAATCTTCGCAAAAAGTTAAATCGGCCACAAAGAGGTGAAATTAATACAGACTTATAACACATTAACAATTTAATTTGTTTATGGCCGGCGCCTAAATGGCTTGGCGCCTAAACGGTCTGCGCCTAATTGTATCCGCGCCTAAACGGTCCGCGCCTAATTGTATCCGCCCCTAAATGGCACGGCACCTAATTGGGTCCGCGCCTAATTGAGTCCGCGCCTAATTGAGTCCGCGTCTAATCGGCCGCGCCTAATCGCTTGCGCCTAATCGGCCGCGCCTAATTGTTCTAGACCCGTTTGCCGACCAAAACCAGTACAGTAGCTTGGATACCATCGCCAAGAACCACTCCTTACAATCGACCAACAGAACGTTCGAGTGGTCATAACAGATCCCACAAAGTGGAACCACTAACGAACTTCACAGTCGAACCAGCGGAAGCGCCGACGACAAAAATCAAACACCCTGTACATTGGTCGTGCATCGCTGCTTAGTTTCAAAAAAACACCTAAATAAAAAGAAACACAAAAAAATGCCGAACATAAAATTTCAAATACAAGATTTGAACGCAGAACGACCAGTTCAGAAATCCTAAGCCAATGCATTTAGCCAGCGCTGCTCGATACAATCCAGTGAAAATAATGCGTTGTTCAAATTTAAAAATAATTATAAATAAATAATTTTAAAACACAAAAATTTGAACATATCGCATTCATACCGACGCCTGCGAACGTAAATGATTAGACGGCCTCTATTCACGTTGAAACAAAGATGCAAAACCTGCAAACCAACAATAACTTCGGCCAAAAAAACGTTCAAAGCTGAAATGCGAGGCAAAGGAAACTAAGATGTTAAAACAGCAAAAAAAATTAATAATTTGTACGATAACACAAAAGAGAAATGATACTAAATACCTGGAAACGTCTGGTCAGGTTGTTCAAGCTAAAAATGCGGCTAGAATGCGGATTTTCGCAATATGGCGGAACGATTTCGTTTCCTCGTATCGACATCAGCTTCCAAAAAA
Source organism: Podabrus alpinus (assembly GCA_932274525.1). Taxonomy (NCBI): domain Eukaryota; kingdom Metazoa; phylum Arthropoda; class Insecta; order Coleoptera; family Cantharidae; genus Podabrus; species Podabrus alpinus. The sequence continues at coordinate 55,029,734 of OW026457.1, read as the reverse complement.
ATCGGTCACAAAGCGTCAAAAAAATTGGGCTCGCGCTAAAAGAAAAATGCACTCACGGTTTTGCACTTAAAATCGAACTTGAATATCCAAAAAATACTTGTTAAATTCTAACATCATGCAGAGCAAAAATTACACGTCCTGCTCATACTACAAAATTTTATCCACCCTCCTCTTTTTGGAAACTGCCACACCGACCTTTTTGATTTAATTTGAAAATATTCTGTCCGTCATCTTGGTCATCTAACTGACTGGCGTAGAAATGCACAAATCCTTAATTAAATTCGGTCGACTCAAAGGTGATAAAATAAATCGACTCATCCAGGTATCAAAAATAAATCGTTTCGCTGAACGAAACAGTAGAAAAATAAAGTTGTTGACAAATAAGCTCGACAACGTAAAACATAGTAACATTGTACTGTTACAAAGGCTTGAGGAAAACAAGAGTGAAATTAAGAGCTGATCGCGAAGATCGAGCAAACAGAAGAAAATTGGAAAACCGAAAAGCAGGAGCTCAAGAACGAGATAGACATGATTGATAGCAGAGCATTGAGACAGAGAGATGCTATATCAAAATGGATGAATAAATCGAGAGAAATTGAAAGGAAAAGAAGAGGAATAATATCATAATTAAAGGCTTACATACAAGCGACAGAGTAACAGGAAGAAAGGTTGAAGAGTTCATACAGAAGGAGCTTAGAGTACATGTGGAGGTTGATGAAGCTTTCAAGATGGGAAGAATACCCGGAAGAGAAGTTATTGTTACTAAACTAAAAAGTTTCAGTCAGAAGTTCTCCGTGATGGAGAACAAGTGAAAAATGAAAGGAACCAGAATATTTATCGAAAACGACCTATCGACCTGTTGATGGAAAAATGCTTGTATGGGGTTAATGAGAGGAACTAAAGCCAGCGACGTAACAAGAAAAATTACTAAGAAACTAATAATCGTCTCAAACGTCTCAACCGGAAACTTCACACATGAAATGAGACAAATGTGACGATAAAGCAATACCAACGGAATAACGAGAAGAGAAAAGAAGACAATAGAGCGAAACTGATACTGGGAACAAAAAAGACATTCGAATGATATGACTAATGTATGTACATGGAACATAGGAACACTATTGAAACCGCTTGCTCATTAAAACAATTTCTTCTTTACCAGTGGTTAAGCACCACTAAGACGCATCATAAACCGCCCGACACATTTCGGACTGATAGTGTTGTAATTTCAAAACATTTGATTCTCTAGAAGAATCCCACAACTGTATGCCATAGGTCCACATAGTTTTGATAATGGTTTTATATATCAGAAGTTTGTTTTGCACACTAAGGTGAATACATTTTGTGGTAGATAAGATCCAGCTGCAACCGCTTGTTCGAAATATGCGTTGCCCATGTCAGGCGCATATCCAGGTGGAGATCGAGTTATTTGACCTTCTCACTTTGTGGAAGAACACTATTGTTTAATGACACTGCAAAACATGTCGCCCTTCTTAGAGAAAACAGGATATGGGTGGACTTGATACTGTTAGCTTGAATACGTCACATTTTCAGATATTTCTTAATTTCCATAAGATGTTCTTGTAGAAATATAGAGGCCATGTATGGGGCCTGATGTGAGGCCATTATTGGCATGCAGTGCCATCAGCAAAAGTACCTAATTTGGTGTTAGTTTGCAGATCAGCAGTGTAAAGAAGATACAAGAATGGACCCAACAAGCTGCCCTGTGACACACCAAATTTTATGGGAACCAGAGTGGAATAGCTTTCTCCGTATTTCACGTGGAAACGTCTATCTGGCAGGTAAGTTTTCTAAACTAAACCTGCGTGCCAAACCTTATCGAAGGCTTGCGAGATGTCTGAAAAGGTTGCTGAGCAGTATTTTTTATGTTCAAGGTCCTCTCTAATTCTCATAACAACTCGATGTACCCGCTAGATGGTGGAATGATTTTGTCGAAACCCAAATTTATGGTTGGGTATTAAATTGTTTTCTTCTAAGGCCGGTTTAGGCTTAGCTACGAAAATTGTTTCGAACACCTTGGACAGAACAGGCAGGAGACTGATCGGAAAATAAGGTCCATCTTTCGTTGGATCTGTAGGTTCGTACGGGGCTGAATACGTAATTCGACTCGTAGATAATCCTAACTTGTATTTTATCACTCCAGGTTAATAAATAAGAATCAAACTCACATTTGTCAAACAACATTTTATTTATTTTCTTGCCAACCGTTGGTAGGTCAGGTCACAACTAACTATCAACATGGCGTCAGTGGTGGTACCAACCCTACAGCGGGGTCACCACTGTAGGTTCGTACGGGGCTGAATACGTAATTCGACTCGTAGATAATCCTAACTTGTATTTTATCACTCCAGGTTAATAAATAAGAATCAAACTCACATTTGTCAAACAACATTTTATTTATTTTCTTGCCAACCGTTGGTAGGTCAGGTCACAACTAACTATCAACATGGCGTCAGTGGTGGTACCAACCCTACAGATCCTAGAAAGATTTATGGATCACACCATTTTCCATTGTCAGGGGAAAGAGTCCAATATAAAGATGGTATTGAATATGAAGGTGATCATTTTTATTTCACCAGACGACAGCTCCTTCAGAATTCTTCCCACTATCAGATCATACCCTGGAGCCTTCTTCGGATTGAGCTTCTTTTTTATGCATGTCCTGACTTCTACTACCTTTATTAGCTTAATCGGTAGGTGCATTTGATAAGAAGCATCTAAGAATTGGTAGAGGAGTTTTTCTTCCTCAGAAGTGGTTTACATTAGGAATGGTTTAAAACCATTACCAAGATCTTTCGCAAATGTATTTACGTTTCCTACCTCTTTTCTAGCCTAGTTGCCATTGCATGCATAAGTGGTTTTAAATTTTGAGGTTACTTGATTTTCCTTGAAAGTTTCCATAGAAAATACTCTGTTGATTCTGTAGATGAAAGATTTTCTATAAAGTTTTTAATACTTTAAATTTTGTTTCAATTGTCTGGTGCAACGATTTAGTTTTGATTTATCGTAAGGAGCATGGGTTGTCTGTCAACGTTTTCTTAGTCTTCGTTTTTCTTCGAGTTTCTTCTTGATATGATCGGAGCAATATCCTGGTTGATCAATCTTCTGCGCTGATGGGGTAACAGTTCAAGAATCTAGTTGTATTGAGTAGTTTAACTGTTCAACCACTTTATCAACGTTTTATTCAGATTATAAAGGGATATTCAAATTTATGTTTTTGATAAGATGTTACGGAATGATTTGAAACATCTTTCGTTGTTCGAAACACATCAATTCGAAGCCTTTGGGAAGAAATTCGGTATTTAGAATTCAGATAGGTCCCTAACATTTTTACCACATGTTTGTTGATTTATTTTAGAGAGTGCCCGTGTACCCGGGAATATTTACCCCCTTATATTTTACCCCCCGGTAAAAATTCCCTAGTGAATATTTACCCCCCGTGATAAATATTAAGGGGGTAAAATTTCCCTAGGGAATTTTTACCGGGGGGTAAAAGTATTCAAAATATCGTCAGTGAATTTTTACCCCTTTGAAATTAAATAGCTGTTATATAAAAATTTTTATTGCTATTTTGTATCAAATTCGATATTTCACTATGTATAAGATGTTAAAGTATCCTCCGTTGGTTTTTGACGAAATTTGATAGTTAAATAGTTATACATGAAGAGGTCTCAAAGTGCAAAGATGGCGAAATTATTTTATAAGTGAAAATTTATTCAAAAATTACTAGAATTTAATAAATTTTTGTCTACGAGGTTTTTTTTACTGAAACTACAGTTTCATAATGGTTAGAATTTTTGTGTTTCAAATATATTGCCGAGCTTTTGTAATTTGCTTCATCGGAAAGCTGCATTGAGCTAGGAAATCTTAGCCATGCAGAAGGATTCTTTGAAATTTGAGTGTAGCAATATATATCGGCGCCTATGAGTGCTGCAGTGAAAAATATTTCTACTTCCGTCCCACACTGCATTTGTATCCATTTGCGTGTTTTCCATATAGTTTGTTGCGCCAGAAAACCGATCAACCTCTTGTTTTGATTTTCATGTAATCTGTTACAATCTTCCTCACTTGTTCATGCTCATTTTCACTTCCGGTAATGCATAAAGATATGCACCTAAAAAAACAATTGCGTCTGCCTTGACGTCTACGACAGTGTGTGGTGGATGAAGCAACGAATTCCTCGTTGATATAAAATTGGAATTAATGTGGAACTCAAGTCCAAACTTCGCAGAAAGTCGTTTTGGGCATTTTTGATTTACAGGACAAAAGCGGAATTTTAATTTTGTTGGAGTGGAATCGATTACTTCGAGAGAAGATGCATCTTCTTCGATAGTAGTAGTATTATCTTGGTCTACGCTACAATAAATTTTACCCAATTCATTACTTTCTCGTGGACTAGACATTTTCTTCTGATGTTTATGATACATTTTTTGTTCTTACTGGATACCTGTTTTTATTATATATAGTATTAGTAGATAGGTTGGTAATAAAAGTTGTAGAGCTGGAAGCTGGACAGACCTAGATAATGGTATTAAATAATTACAGATTAGGAGAATTTGAGCAGCAATCAGGCGAAAGCAATACTGCGGAAGGCGACTCGGGTGTACTTAAAGTGCAAAATAATTTTTTTACCAAATAAGTTGCTTGAAATTGCATAAACGTTTGACATAATGCAATTTTATCGATATTCAGACATAAAGAGCAATAAAACATTTATTAAACAATAAAATTCCTTCATGAAGGGGGTAAATTTAGTGAACTTTTATTAAATTTTAACCCCCCGGTAAAATATCACTATTGAATATTTACCCCCGGTAAATATTCACTAGGGAAAATTAATTAAATTTTATTTAATTTTTACCCCCCGGTAAATATTCACTAGCGATATTTTACCCCCTTTTATTTTTTACTGAGGGGTAAAATATCACTAGTGAATCTTTACCCCCGGTAAATATTCACTAGGGAATATTTACCGAGGGGTAAAATTTCACTAGGGAAATTTTACCGGGGGGTAAAATTTCACGGGGGTAAATATTCCCGGTTACACCGGCATAGCAATTCTAAAATGACCAAATTAAAAACCACCTTAATAAAGATAGCTCGTGACGGTATGCGAAAGTTGAGAGTAAGTTTAACTAAAAGATGCTTAAATGCTCACTTAATAATAAAACACCGTATCAACAATAATAAATATATTTAATAAAATAGTAATAAAACCAAGACCATAATGATGGTCTTCATCACGCACGGACACCTTATCCATGTCGAGCAAAATGTGGTGACCATTTTGTGTTCCCATCGCAAATATGTAACCTTGAGATACAAGTTCCAAACACCGAAATACAACCCCGGGCGTAACTCCTACATCCCTAAATGTATCCATGCGAGTAGAGGAGCATCCATACTCCAACGAAATCAACATTTAGAATACTATTTAAATTTATGAGCGCACATTCTTCGTTTCGTTGGTCTCTCAATTTGTGTAAGAGCTCTGAGAGTTCAAAAATAGCGTCCCGTATTCCAATTCCTTGTTTGTCGCTTATATTCATTTTACACTTCGCAATTATTTTTTGTATATTACGAGTATTTTTAGGAATACTTTCTGAATCTGACTTATCAAATTTATTATTCGGAATTGGTTACATTTGTTGGCATTTTTCCTATTATTTCAATTGCTTTATGAACTTAATACCTGGACCTACTTCTTTTTTACCTTCGTCGGTTGTATTGGTGTATCGTCGTTGAAGTTTTTTTAAGTATATTTTCCATTCCTCTTCCCATTATGGCCGATCAGTTATTATTTTATGGTCTTCACTTATGGTCTTATGGCCATGTTGGCAAGGGAGTTCTAGGAACTCTCGTAACCGCTTTAATCTTGTAATGCATATTGAGCAGGTCGTGTTTTTTCTATAACTCTTTTATCTTTTCATCAAATCCTCTTGATCTGTTCTGATCCTTTTTCGTATTTCTGTGTTGGTCTTTCGCTATTTAAACTCGTCTCTCCTTCTATAAATATTACCTTCGCAAATCCATCAACCGCAAGGTATCGCCTGCCATCAATTTCTAACAGCTTTGCTTATACTTCGTCCGCAAATCTCTTTATTGTATGATGTTCTTGTTTTTCAGTTTACCCATATTTTCAAACTATGGTCTCAATTATGTTTCCAATCTCCTCGTATAATTTAACTTTATCTAAATCTTTGTTGAGTATGTGACCAATTTGTGCTTATCGATTGGGATCTTTAAGTATTGTCATGTCTGGGAGTTATTTAATTCTTCTTCATAATTTCTTAAGGTAAACCGTAGCCGTGCTATCAGCAGGTTGAGGTCTGATTCGATATCTGCTCCTGGGGTACGCTTTTAATGCTCTTACACAATTTCAATTTCATACTAGTTTGAACTTTAATCTGTTGTTTGCCTGTGGGGCAAAAACATTCATCATTATTATAAACCATCCAATTGCGACAACTGTTCAACATAGACGTCCTCTAAGCTCTCCAATCTTCTTTATTTGGACTGACTCTAGTTGTCAGCATTTCCCTTGAGACCGTCGTCTTCCATCTAATTGGTAATCTTTCCTGGCTTATCTTCTTGTTTCTAGGCCTCCACTGCAGTATTAGTTTAGTTCATCGCTAATCTTCGGTTCCGCAACGTGTCCTACCCAATTCTATTCAACCACCCTACTCTCTAAATGACATCTTGCACTTCCGTGGTTTGACTAATCTTTTCGTTGGTAACTCTATCATAAGGAGCTTCATAGCTCCCCGAGCCATCATCATCATCAATATTTCTGCTATATTAGTTAGTATTAAAGAATGAAACTACTTGACAACTGACACGAATTTATATGCCTGAGATATCGCATCGGTATCATTAATTTAGATATTATTTTACCCGTAATATTCATTTCGGCATTAATAAGCTCAAAGTGGTTATGCGTTTAAATCTCAGCTACTGCAAAATAATTTGTTCCTTGATTTGGATTCCACGTTGTTGAACTGTAGGTCCTATTATGTACATGCCCGTCTAGTTGATAAATAATAACTGTGAATTTATAAATCCCTAATAAACTAGGTTATCCGTAAACTTCACAGAATGAGCGCCCAAGTGAAATGCGCCTTATTAGTCGTAATTTTCCTAACCGTGCTATAGTGTGATGTTAGTACTTTTTTGACTCAACGTTGCACCTCAATTTCTACCATTTCATTAATGTATTTTACTATTTTTTATACGTAAATAAACACTTCACAATCAAATATTTTACCGATTATTTTCAAGGTGACATTTTGAATTAACTCACACAAACATGTGGGTTAGTATAATCAATATAACATTCAATTTATAATCCCGTTTTTTTCCCACAGTGTACATATAACAATGAAATACAATTTAAATATTAGCTTTTTATAGGAAATTACGTTAATTTATTATGTAAATCCAAATGATAAAAAAAGAAATTTGTGATTGTCCAAATAAATAAATTAACAAAGAAGTTAGTAAAAATTAAAGTTAATAAAAAGTGTTTTCGATTTAGTTGAAAACTTAAGACTTAAATCTAAGTGAAGTATAAACAAGCGATGTGGACTTTGCAGATAAGCTCGTATCGCGCATAAACGGTCTCCTGTGGGGCCGCTAAAGACATTCGCAGACGTTTTCTGATAAAACAAAAAGCTTGACAAGTGCAGCCGTCATCCTGGGATTGAATTGGCCGATAGCAAGTTCGACGATTACAGTCTAGAAAACTTGTTAACAACAACCGATAAGAGGACATATTGTTTGGATGTTCGCCATCGCATATCTCACAGATTTCATTTCAGATTTGGCTAGCTTGGCAGAGAACGAGTTTTAATGTTGATTTGAATCTATTTGATGAGTTTTATTTATCAGATCTTTTAAATACATTGTAGGATATTCGTGCATCCGGTTGGCTGCTTTCGAACATTTTCAGCTTATTTGTGGGAATTCGTTTTGACGATAAAATCTAATAGGATTTGTGTTTTTAAATTTGCCTTCGTTATCGACCTATAAAACTTCAATTCCTTGCAACATAAATCACAACTTGCACTCTATTATTCATACGACTACTGCACCGCAAAAGTACCGCCGTACTTTATATTATTTGCAAATTTTGTTTGCTAGATTGGAAATAAATTTATAGTTGGTGGAACAAAAAAGCAAAGCGCCAACAACTCTTGCATTTTGTTCCAACAAATAACTGTAAATATTCGATTGCATTAAATTAGAGCTGGCAGTTAAACGTTGATATGATGTAACGATAGCAGAGATAGTTTTATGGCGCTATCACATATATGCCTGCAACATTTGTTATGTTCCTCATCGGGATTTACCAAATAGCCGTTATCCTTGCAGTATTTGTAGCAAATATATTAATCCCGCAATGACATAAAGTATGGCGCACCTAATTAAACTCAAACCACAAAAACCTGCGTTACCGTTTTTACTTACTTACCAACATTCATACTAAAACGTAACCATTACTTTCTTCATTCAGGTACTTTTATGTTCCGCTAATTAATGTTAGCAACGTCTATAAACGCGCTTCTGTAGAAAGCCAAGCATAAAGCTTTCACGATCTTACTAAAACTTCTATAAAACTTCTAACGACAAATAAAAAGCTGCACATACCCGACCTTTCCGACATGATGGTATAAAATCTCGGTACTCATTCCCTAGGTGGTTATGACTCAACAAGAGTGCAATCGAAAAGGGTCATAAGTGGCATTCATCGTAAAACAAAAGCATCCCTCAGTCGTTGGCATGTATTCGCACTTTGCACGCCCTAAAGTGTTGCAGTTCTCTAGAAGTCAACATTACAGATTAAGAGGAATTGACAAATGTCAGAAAGCTTTGCTCTACTCTATATTCCACTTTGATATTCGATACACTGAATCTTCATTAAACCTGTTTGGTGATAATAAGGGTCAAAGTGTTTTACTCTAACTAAACATCAACGCTATAACCTTAACAAGTTATGAACTCGGTGTAAGTAACGATTTTAGCGATAAGCAAGTAATTAAATCACGGATATTAAGTTTAAATTTAAGTTAGTGGTTTATACATTAAAATTTTATTACACCCTTAACTAAATAAAATAGAAAAACCTAATTTTAAAATTTACTGCATAAGGAAATAAAACTTGAAATAAACCCACATAACTGAAACCAATATTATATTTGTTACTTTACTGTGATATGTAGTTTGTTTCGAATAGTTCGCGTTAAAATGGGTTTTGATAACTTTTTTTTTTATTAAACTCCATATTACAATGCGCATCTATCCTGATAGAACAATAACCATAATATTCAGAATTACCTGCATAGGGTGTTCTAGCGAACAATTTGCTTTAATCATAATAACTTCTGGTAACCTAATTCCGAGAGAATAATTAATAAATTATATTTATTAAATAAACTTACAATAAATTTTAAACTTGCAATTGTAAATTGTAAGTTTACATACCTTGTGTTAATAAAAACATTTGACCTTAAACACTATTTTAAAATTAATTAGTTTTATTTTAAACTAACTATTGAACGTGTAGTATATTCATTGGATTTATAGCTTTTGAGTCTTGAGGACTTCTTCACTTGGCAGTAGCCATTAATTAGCGAGCACATTACGGTGTCCCGTAAGTGTTTAATGGTATGTTATACTAAGTCGTCGAATCACTTCTTTTAATTGAGCCATATGAATATCACATAGCATACTGCTGAGAATATATTATCGAGGTGCATCCACAATTATACGAAGCACTTCGTTCTGGAATCTCAGGAGGATTTCGAGGTTGAATCCTAGAGCTGTAATACCAAAAGTACAAATTGGCTTAACTTACCTATTACTTTATAAATAAGCACTTGATTTAATTTTTATTATTTACGGATGAATGTTTTAAAATATACACAAATTTCGTTCACAATAAATTATTAAATTAAAACAGATTAGCGCTGTTATAATTCGCAATCATTATTGCTCCAGAATTTTTAAAATTGTGGTCAGAAAAACAGTTTGCTGGGAAAAAAGGAGTTTGAAATCTTTCAACCACTATAGGTCAGGGCGGACGATATGCCGACTGACCTTCTAGTATAATTTTGTATACGACATATAATTAAGGAGCTCAGCAACTCACAGCTGTCATGCCTGACAAATGCTAGAAATACTGCTAAAAATGTTACAGTCTACTGAAATACATTTCTAGAGATAAGCTGTGGGAAAATCCGAAAGAGAAAGAATATGGGCAATTATAAGAGTATCTCATACATAGAATTTATTATTATTATTATTCTAACGGGTTGTGGTTTATGACGCCCACTACACTGAAGCTTAAGCTTATTGTGCCCCTCGTTCAAGTTTTTCACTCCAGCAACACAACGAAGTCGAGTATACAGCCGAAGGGTGCTTTTGCTATCTCTCCAGTTCCTGGATATGGGAGCCCAAAGTGACGTAGTCTACCTCCTGCCAATTCAGGACAATCACATAATATGTGGCGTGGGGTTCATCCTCCTCTCCACACATCCTACAAGTAGGATCGTCAGCCAACCTAATATTATTGAGGTGTTTTTGAGACAGCAATGTCCTGTGAAAAGTCCTACTATTCTTCTCAATTGATTTCTACTCAACTTAAGAATTTTGTTACACCTGGACTCACTCGAGGGGCCCCGGATGAACATCCGCGATTGCCTCAGTCCTGGGAGGCCCTCTCAGTAAGTGAGGTGTTTTTTACGTAGTATTTCCCTGATCCCTTCCTTAGCGGTCGCGTATTCAATCCCGCAGGAAGGTTCAGAACCCATTAAGGGGGTATTTGCAGCTTTATTAGCCAGAAGGTCTGCCTTTTCATTTCCTTTTATGCCCCGGCACCCACTTCAGCGTGAGACTGTTTCAGTCCGCAAGACATACCAGCGCATCAAGGCATTGTTTCACTACCTTGAATTGTATTTCTACACTTTCCAAAGCCTTTAGTACTGCCTGGCTGTCAGTCATGATACAGATCCGTTTATTTTCATAGACCCTCCTTATCATTTCCTCAGCACAGGTTAGTATTGCAATACATAGAATAGTTGACGGTATTGGAACAAAATAATTGAGATGTGATGGATAATATGTCCAATGAAGAGAAATGGTCGAAAACTTAAAAGGATCTAGAGAGAAGGATTATATAAGAACATTGAAAGACGTTGTGCAAAAGGGTGGTAACTTATTCACGTGAAAATTATAATTACTTGCAGCACTCAAAATATCCTTGAAACCCGGACCGATCACAATTATAACAACGCGGCTAAAATGAAAGGAAAAATGCAAATGGATTTTGGAAAACTGGAACGTAAGAGGAATTACCAATAAAGCAATTGAACTTGCTACAATATTTGAAGCAAATATAAAAAAAAATTACAAGGATCAAAATATATTGCAGCAACTTTTCCGGAATTTTTCCTTCTTAAATTATTTTCAATTTAATATCTAAGCTGGGGTTTATCCTTTTCATGTAAAGCCACACGCTACTGGGCTCCATTTTCAGGTTAAATATGCATATATTTAAACCCTAAATGAGGGAGACCCAATAATGGTCTCACTGTACCACCTATTACTACTGAATAAAATTTTAACTAATTCAATAAATTGGTTCAAACGGAGTTCAAAGACTCAGCCATCCAAAAATCAGCAGCTTCCGTTAATTAAAATTTTATTCGGTAGTAGTAGGTGGTATAAACGGTCATAGCCTGAATGTCAGCGAGATCAACTGCTAATGCAAGACTCCCCGGTTCGACTCCGCAGGTACAGTCTAAAAATTTCTTGACCGTCTTCCGTGCTTTCGGAGGACACATAAAGCCGTCGGTCCTCCTGTATTAATGATTTGCCATGATAACAATAAAAAACAGGGTACAGGCACATCGAAAGGCAAGCATAGCAAGCTACCTGAGATGTAAAGATGTAAAAACCAAAAATGCTCATAGAACTAATTACAAAAATTAGTAAAGAACAGGCCCTGGACCTATATTAAGAGGGAGACTTCTTAATAAAAAATAGAAGAAGAAGATGGTACAGTGAGACTTCAGCCTTAAAGGTCGACCATGCTTCTTCCAAGTACGAAAGTATGGTATGGACCAATTTTAATTTGCGCCATTATTCAACAAAAAATTATGAATGAATGTATGTATACATAGATATTGTTTTTCTTGTTGAGATATGCGAAATATTTGAGTCATTGAATATTAACTGAAATTATAAATTAATAGTATCTTATGCCCCAATTTGACTTCCGAAGCGGCAACTCCAAAATAGATGCCGTAAAAGTAATCGTGGGGCCGGGCCGCCGAGGAAGCCAAGAGGAGCACATGGAACACCAGGCGCCCGTGCCGTCTTGTCACCCTGGACGTGAGGAACGCGTTCAATTGTGCAGGGTAGTAACCCATTCTCGAGTCGCTGAAGAAGAGAAGCATCGCTCCGGACATCTTCAACATTTAGGTCAGCTATCTGGAAACCAGATGCCTACAGCTGGGTCCGAATGATGCTAATGACGACGACACTATAAATATCACCAACGGAGTGCCCCAGGGGTCGGTACTGGTCCGACACTGTGGAACGCCATGTACGACGATATGCTGCGGCTAAAAGTCCCGGTGGCGGTGGCTAGTCGGCTTTTTCAACTACCCAATCCTAGTAGTCGTAGAAAAAGAAGTGAAGGCGCACCTGGCCATCGCAACGATCAACGAGTAGCCCACCAGCCGGGACTGCACCTTGGTTTCCGAGAAGTCCGAGGTTGCAATGGTAAGCAGAAGGAGGAAAGTCCCGCCCATCAGCTTCAAACTTCCCGGAAGGACTTTGTAACCATCCTGGAGGTCAAGGTGGATAAACACCTTAACTCCGCCGGGCACATCCAGGAAGCGTGCAGGAAGGCTACGGAGATGACAAGTTCTATCGTCCGCCTGATGCCAAATGTAGGAGGCCCCAAGTCTACGAAGAGGTGGATGCCAGACACGGTTGCTTACGCGATCATCCTCTACGTAACCCCGGTGTGCACGAGACAATGCTCTTCTAGAGCATAGTACTTGCAGTCCAGAAGAAGATAGCTCTGAGAGCAAACTGCGCCTATAGGACTGCGTCCGGAGAAGCGGTTCAGGTATTGGCATCCATGCCACTAGTCGATATTGTGACGCTTAAAATTCCTCACGAACTTTAGCGTGAATAATTGATGTTACATTAATTTCTATCCAATAGGTGTTAATTGAAAACGACGAAGAAAAAAAAAGATGGAGAAGGCGCCACTCGATTTCGTTCAAATGTACCATACGTCGTTCTGATAGAATAGATAACTCGATCCAAAGAAAATCGAGAAAACACGAGCTATCGTTGTAAATCTTGCCGGCTAGCTTGGAAAGATAATTATTCAAACAAAATCCAGCATGAGATCAGGGCATACGGAAAATTTTGAACAACGAAGAAAATTTTATAAACTCAAAATAATAACAGAAACGCAGATATCTTACGCGCAGTTCCACAAAGAACTGAACAAAAATAATGGCGTACTACAAACTTTTATCAAACATATGTTGATTATCACCCAAAAACGACGGAATATTTATACAAAATTTACACGTTGTGATAAGTAAATCAACTAAATAATTAATAATTATTATCATAAATAACCAACTAAAAATGATACGATACCTCAACTACGCTGATTTGCGGCCTATGCAAAATCTGTCTAGCTTCTAATCCCATAAAGGCGGAAGAGAACTCCGATAAAGTGATTCCAAAAAAAAATTGAGTTTCTCGACCTACGGATTCGAGAAGATAATCCCAGTTTGCCACTGGATGGTAACAACTAACCAATTCTTCTCGAAAATCCGGCTTCAACAAAATTTCGCACAGCACACACACAACTACCTCGCACCAGATCCAACGTATCCCGTCAAGTCCCGTACCGACTCCTGCGCATTTCCCTCCCTCGTACCAACGGTCACTGGTTCCAAAACCCAAAGAATTTGGCGGCAAATTTTAAACCGTTACACTCCCCCTTTACTTGGAAAGAGGTAAAGTTTCTACAAAACGAGAAAACCAACGATACGGGAAATATACTAGGAACTTTACCGATGGTGAAGACGTAAAGCTGTCCAGATGTTCGGACCTTCGATACGATAGGTAAACAAAACAAAAGATAACAATACGATAATAACGACAAAAGAGAAAAATATGTACAAAGAAAGATATATACAAACGATAAAACAAAAAAACTATATATACTCGTCGTCTATCTGGGGTTTCAAATCTTGCACGTGCCAGATGCCGGTTGAATTGCCGTGGTCGTCCTCGAGTTCATAAGTGACACTACCGGTTTTCTTTTTGACCCTGTAAGGCCCAACAAAAGTAGGTGCTAGTTTGGCCGAAAAGAACTTAGAGGCATCGGAGTGAACTTTATTCCTCCGCCAAACCAATTGACCAACAACAAACTGCGCAGGTCTACGGCGTAGGTCGTAGACGCGTTTGTTTCGGTCGTGTGCCACGCGCAACCTATCTCGGATCTTTTCGAACATTTTCCGAAAACCGGCAGAACGCTTATGAACTTCATCCTCATGATGTTGTTGTTCGGGGTGTAGATGGTGGTCACCCGAACTGACATACTCTCGTCCGAAGTTTACAAAATAGGGGCTAAAATCGATGGTTTCGTGTCTCGACGTACGGATGGCGCACGCTATCGCAGCTAAGTACGTATCCCAACGGCGGTGGTTGTCCTTCACGTAAGAGGACAGCATGGTTTTCACCACCTTGTTCACCCTTTCCGTGGGGTCGGCTCTAGGGTAGTACAAAGCTGTGTACTGTATCTTAGCACGATACCGCTCGCAAAGCTGACGAAACTCGTTACTGCGCATTTGCACGCCGTTATCGCAGATGATAGTCTCCGGTACGCCGTACACTAAAAAGACACCCTCTTCCACATTCTTGGCTAGTGACCGTGCGGTAGCGGTACGAACTGCAAATAGTAGGACATATTTGCTAAAATGGTCGGTCACTACCAAGATGTGGGTGTAACCAGACGAGGAACGAGGTAAGGGACCAACGAAATCCAACGAGATGGATTGCCAAGGGCGTGTGACCTCGGGGCTAGAACCCATTAACCCGGCAGGGGCTTTCTGTTCGGGCTTCTGCTCCGCACAAACTCGACAAGATCTGACGTACCTGGCCACATCGTTCTTCATCTTTGGCCAGTAGTACCTATGATGCAACCTCCAGTAGGTTTTGTATATACCCGCATGACCTGCGGTAGGCTCATCATGGCACTGACGTAGAAAAACCCGACGACCTTCCTTGGGGACAACCACTTTCCAGTTTTCCGCCTCCTGACTCAACTCAGGGATACGGACCTTGACATATTTAAAAAGGCGATTGTCCTCCAATCTCCACTGGGGGTACCTGTTCGGGTGTTCCTCAACCCGTTGTCGCATTCTCAAATACCAGGCATCCTCTGTGCCACTAAAATCGTCGACCGGAGGGGCCACCTGAATAGGTGCCACCGGCACGGAACGCGACAAAAAATCAGGCACGACGTGGTCTTTCCCCTTTCGATGGACGATGGTATAATCGAAAGGTTGGAGACGCAACGCCCACCTAGCCAACTTACCAGTTGGGTCCTTCAAATTATTCAGCCAGATTAGGGAGGCATGGTCGGTGATGACCGTAAAGTGGGTACCCTCAAGATAATGGCGTAACTTTTCAATTGCCCAGATAACGCTCAAGCATTCTCGCTCTGTGGTGGAATATTTCTGCTCTGGTTTAGTTAGCGATCTAGAGAGGAAGCAAAGCACCTTCTCTACACCGTCGAAGCTCTGTGTGAGTACTGCGCCGAGGCCGTAGGCTGAGGCGTCGCACTGCAGGGTGAAAGGCTGAGCGAAATCGGGACAGGTCAATATTGGAGCTGTAACGAGGCAGCTCTTAAGATGGTTAAAGGCCTGCTCACAACAATTATCCCACTTGAAAGGCACTCTCTTTTGAATCAACCGGGTCATGGGCGCAATGATGGTTGAAAAATTCGGTACGAACCGCCGATACCAACTGGCCATGCCCAGGAACCTCCTAATCTCGGTAGGGTTAGCGGGGGACGGGACATTCATAATCGCCTCGACTTTTTCCACATCAGTCCGTAGACCGTTCGAATCGACTACATACCCTAGATATTTTAACGACGGACGACAAAATTTACATTTTTCCTGACTCAAAGTTAAGCCAGCGGCAGTAAGCCTATCAAAAACTTTTCGTAAAATATCTAGATGTGAGGTAAAGTCGGGGGAAATAACAATAATATCGTCCAAGTACACATGGACGAAGGGTTCGAGGTCGACTCCTAACACCGTATCAATTAGCCGCTGGCAGGTGCGTTCGTTAGACCAAATGGCATCTTTTTAAACTGGTACAAACCTCTACCTGGCACGGTGAAAGCAGTGTACTCTCGTGAAGATGGGCTCACAGAGATTTGCCAGTAGGCGCTCTTAATATCGAGGCTGCTTATGTATTTGGCTCCTCTTAACCTATCTAGGATGGCAGAGATATAGGGAAGTGGGTATGCGTCTTTCTCCGTTACGGCATTCAGTGCTCGATAATCAACACAAAAGCGGTACTCCTTGCCACCTGACTTTGGCACCAAGATAACTGGAAATGACCAAGAACTTTTTGACGGTTCTATGACGTCCATCTCCAGCATTTTCTGAACCTCGTCGTCAAGGATCTTTTGCTTAAAAGGCGGGACTGGATAGTACCGTCTCTTAATTGGTTTGACATCGGGTTTGATGTTAATTTTATGCTCGGCTACAGTAGTGCAACCGAGACCGGTACCCATTTCAGAAAATTTCTCCTCGAGCAACTTATTTAGCAGAGAAGTTTGCTCAGAAGAGAGAGTTGATAATTCTCCTAAAGCCGAAACGGAAGATAGAGCAATAGAATCGCCAAAATGCCAAACATCTCGATGTAAATCCGGGACTACATCCATCTCTCTCCAGAAGTCCATACCTAATATGAGCTTCGATGACAGATTCTCTAACACATAAACATCAATGACCCTGACTCGTCCCATCAAACACATAGGGACCTTCAACATCCCAATGGTCCGACAGTCCTGACCATTAGCTACTACACACGATAAATTTTTGGAAGTATTGTAAAGAAGTAAATATTATGGTTAATTGTGATTTATTTTCAAAATTTAATTTTGTAAATTAAACACCATAATATGGCTGAAGTACTGTTGGTTGCCTAAACAACCAACCAAATTTATTGTTAATTTACAGGAAACTGAATTTAATTACAGTACACTGAATTTCATGTCAATACATTCGGATAGATGACAATGGTGGAATTACCACTTTCTTAAGTTTTTGTCATTTCTGCAGGAAGCTTGTTGAAGTTTCGAGAAAGTTGTCTTGTTAGACCCCGGATCCATCCGATGTCTTCTAGACCACCATCCGAGGTCTTTCAGACCACCCGTCCGGTCTTCTAGACCACCATCCCGTTGTCTTTCAGACCACCAATCCCCGTTGTCTTTTGACCACCAATCCCCGGTGTCTTTAGACCGCCCGTCCGTTGTCTTTTGACCACCGACACCCGATTGACCGTTATCCCGATCCGAGCTTTCCTTTAATTTGTTTACGTTTCTAGACAAATTTTCCAGTTACCAAACCTTCTTTTCGGTTACGATTCTAGCCGAAGGAAACTTTCCGATTCCACCAGGCGACAAGCTTACGGATCTAGGCTTGAGCTGAAATCATAACATAACCTATAATCAACTACTTTCCAAGACTGCCCCTTACCTGTTCTTAAAAGATTCAATCTGCTCCCGTATTTGAAGCCAGCCACTGGCCTCCTCCGTTTTTCCGTTATTGCAATTGGATCTTCTAATCTAAAAGTTCAGTAGTCCCCGTCAAGTAAATTCATTTCATTATTTTATTTGTTTTGAAAATTCGGTAATTTACCTTCAGTAATTGCTGAGTTAAGATTAACCGCCACCGGAAAAATTCAGTTTCCTTAGAACGCAATAAAGACCACTTGCAAATAAAACCCCGATAACTTACAACATAATTTTCAAAGGTTATGTTGATGATATTTTCTGTCTTATATTCCAGTGTCGTGCGAAATAAAATTTTTTTTCAATTCAATAAGATTTTGAATTGTGTAAATTTAATAAAATCAGTATTCTGCTTCCGTTTGTTTTAAGTATTTTTTTTTTCCATTTATTAATAATTTGCTTCCGTTTTCTTTTTTTCATTTATTGTAAATAAGTTTTTAATTTGCTTCCGTTATTGTAAATACCGTAGTAATTTGTAAATAAATTATTTAATTTAATATAAACATTTTTTTTTTATTCTTTTATTTTAGTTTTAAAGTTTTCTCTTAAAAAAACTTTTGGCGCCTGTGTGACAAATAAGTGTCATCGACGAGACGTCCTCAGCCCTGGCTACCCAAGGGGCAAATTACACGAGCGCAGAATAGCGTTACAGTATCCAACTTCAAACCTAAACCTAAAAATGTAGCCAGGCCAGACTGACCGACCACAGTAAGTGAACTACCCGAGTCCAGGAGTCCTAACATAACTCGACCAAAAACTGTGACCTTTAAGTGTGGTCTTCTGTCATCGTTGTCGCCATGTGAGAGGATATAATCTAACAGGATCTTTTGTTTGGTCGGATTAAAGGAACGAGACACTAACCGACCAGTTAGTGGCTCGCGTTTCGGTTTTCCGAACACGTAGGACATGAAGCAACGGTAAATCTTACTCTACCACAGCGGAAACACAAAATTCGCTTTTGTTGCCTGCAGGACGACCGTTGATGGCCTGGTCGCCCGCAATTCCAACACTTACTATCTATCGAGGAAGGAGTGTTAGTAGTCGAAGTACCGTGAGTGGCCTGGTCTGAAATAACGTTTACTCGGCCAGATTGGTTACTGGAGCATCTTTTATAAACAGACTCAGGTTCCACTGTGAAACCTTTTACCCCTGAAGGTGGGCAATAGAATCGTGCGCGGTATTCGCTTTCCTCTACCATTCGACCACAATCGATCAGTTGTTCAATCGTGTTGATGGTTAGACATGACATACCTCGTTGGATGTGTGGGAGCAAATTTCCCCTAATCGTGTCGACTCTGATATTTTCAGATGGAATATTCGACAGTTTACGGTACAAGTTCTCCATGACAGAAATGAACAACACTAATTTCTCGTCGGAGCCTTGTGTTCTTTTTTTAATCTCTGACTCGAGACGCGACTCGTAGCCAGGCGGTAAAAATGATTTCCTTAGTTGAAAAACTAGGTCATCCCAATCTTTAAATAAATGTTTGCGGGGTCGAAACCAAGTTCGAGCATCCCCTTTAAATAGTTCGATAGCAGATTGAAAGAGCTGGGCTTTTGAAACACCCCGTGACTCACGAAGCTCTTCAATATTTTCTAAAAATGTAGTCACACTACTAGTTCCGTCGAACTGGACGTTCCAAAGACAAATAGGTGGAATTTTCCCAAAATTTTGTGGTGTTGGGTCGGTAAATTGTTTAGCCTCTTTAGGAGAACTAAAACTAGTATCTCGATTTTCCTGACGGTCATTGAAAGAGACTCGCCGTGCGGTAGAATTATGTACGGTACTCATATCAACTGAGCTCAACCGCCTTATAATCGATTCTACATTTTGATGCAACTGTTCGTCTGGAACAGGTTGGTTTTGAATAACTGAGGTAGCACGAGAACTGTTAGGTAAATTCGTGTTTGATTCAAGATCAATCAGCCGAGAATTTGTCACCCTGGGCAAAGGTGGTGTGAAATGTGCTCTGGGGACCGAAAAATCAAGAGGTGGACTCATGACGTCCATCTCGGAGGGAATAGGTTCATCCAGGATCGAATCAGAGAGTGATATTAAATCGACTTCCTGATCGTCCGAAATATTTTCAGCACTACATGCGAGAGTGAGGTTCGTTAATAATTCGTCTACTATTGTAGAAAGACGATTTACCTCGGACTGAAAATCTGGGGAGAAAACATTCACCAAGCGACGCTGGACGTGCAAGAGACGTGCTCTTATTCGTTCTTCGTCATTTTTGATGTTTGCTCGATCGAGCGCTTGAATTTCCTTAGCCAATTCAGATAATTTGGTAGACGAAATACGTAATTCGGTGTTTACATCACCCACAAAACGAATAATTTGCGCATTCTTTCGAATGGCATCCCTTAACAAAGAACGCTTTTTGCTCACTGTGAGGCTTTCCGCCTCAATCCCTCTCACTTCTAATTCATAGGAGAGTTCATCTCCTAATAATCTATCCACTTTCATGATGGATGAGATTCGAAAAAAACACAATAAGAAAATTTTCAGAAAAAATTTCAACTTGAAATTTCCCTTCCCCCTCCAAAAAAAAATGGTACAGGGTAGAAAAACCAAAAACAGAAAACTACTTAAGAAAGTAATGAGCAGTTTTCAACAAAAATATTTTTTTTCTACGACTCGAGAACCAAATTAATAGGTATTAAAATTTTACCTTATTAATATTTTACCAGCGCAGTAGAAAATTTTTGAATGCCAATAAAAAAATTTTATAACATATCCAAAAAAAACTCGTAAAATAATCCCAAAACAATTCATAAACAAAAAAAATTAATACGAATACAAGATTCGAACGTAAAGTAACTGTGGCGGAGCCCGTGGTATAACCACTAGAGTACACAAGCTCATATAAAACAAAACGTTTTTAAACTAATAAAATTAGCAAAATTTTACCAAAAACACCATAGTGTTAAAAAACAGGTACACAAATATTATAACCACTAATTAGCTAAGCCAAAATTAACTAATTAGCCAAAAAAATATAAATTTCCTAAAACAAAATGCAAAAAAAATAAAACACAGTTAATAATTTATTTACAGTAATAAAAATGCAACAAATAAGGTTGTATTTACTTAATACACAAAAAAAAATTAAACCTAGAGAACAACAAAATAAGTAAATATCACCAAATATTAAAAATAAGATCAAAAAAAATTGTTGCAACTGTAAGGTGAACCCAGAAAATTTGTGTAGTAATATAAGGTAATATCGGTTGACCTCACAGAGCCGCTACGATATATAAGTTTATCTGTACACAAAAAGTTATAAAACGATTACAAATTGTAATCCAAGAAAAATAAAATAAATGTTAAATTTTTCACATAAAATGTTACGAATTTAAATAAACTAAGAAAATCAAAAATAAAAAACACTTCAAAATATAATCGACGTTGTTCAAAAAAATATTTTCGTTGGGCGCCACTTGTGTCGCTAACCAACTAAATTACGATAAATGTTGCTGCAATTTCGCGAAGTTCGCAATTCGAACCCACAATTTCCGCAACGTAACTCAACCAGCGATCACACCAAACCACGTTGGTCGCCACTTGTGACGCTTAAAATTCCTCACGAACTTTAGCGTGAATAATTGATGTTACATTAATTTCTATCCAATAGGTGTTAATTGAAAACGACGAAGAAAAAAAAAGATGGAGAAGGCGCCACTCGATTTCGTTCAAATGTACCATACGTCGTTCTGATAGAATAGATAACTCGATCCAAAGAAAATCGAGAAAACACGAGCTATCGTTGTAAATCTTGCCGGCTAGCTTGGAAAGATAATTATTCAAACAAAATCCAGCATGAGATCAGGGCATACGGAAAATTTTGAACAACGAAGAAAATTTTATAAACTCAAAATAATAACAGAAACGCAGATATCTTACGCGCAGTTCCACAAAGAACTGAACAAAAATAATGGCGTACTACAAACTTTTATCAAACATATGTTGATTATCACCCAAAAACGACGGAATATTTATACAAAATTTACACGTTGTGATAAGTAAATCAACTAAATAATTAATAATTATTATCATAAATAACCAACTAAAAATGATACGATACCTCAACTACGCTGATTTGCGGCCTATGCAAAATCTGTCTAGCTTCTAATCCCATAAAGGCGGAAGAGAACTCCGATAAAGTGATTCCAAAAAAAAATTGAGTTTCTCGACCTACGGATTCGAGAAGATAATCCCAGTTTGCCACTGGATGGTAACAACTAACCAATTCTTCTCGAAAATCCGGCTTCAACAAAATTTCGCACAGCACACACACAACTACCTCGCACCAGATCCAACGTATCCCGTCAAGTCCCGTACCGACTCCTGCGCATTTCCCTCCCTCGTACCAACGGTCACTGGTTCCAAAACCCAAAGAATTTGGCGGCAAATTTTAAACCGTTACAATATCCTAGCGAGAGAACGAGCTAGGACGCAAGCGGGAACGGACAAAAACGTCAAACAGGACACTCTTGAAGGGTGGCAACAAAGGTGGTCAGCAGCAGTGGAGACCAGCAATTCCCCTCTCATCCTCAACATCGAACCGTGGGTCGCCAGGAAGTGCGCAGAGCTGTCCCTCCATCTCACCCAGGTCCTCCCACGCCATGGGTGCTTCAACGAATACTTGCACCGTTTGAAAAGCTAGATTCGTTGACATGCCGCCAATCCGCCGAAGAGAACACCGTACCGAACATCTTCCGCTGCTGGAAATGGGAGCATGAGCGGATGTCGACGTCTCTGCGCTTCGGGGAGCCTTTTATCCCCGACAACCTGGTCTTCAAAATGCTGAAAAGCCGCCACAGTCTGCATCACAGCCATCATAAGCACCAGGAACAACAGGAACGGAATGCGCAATCTCGAACATCCTGAACAACCAGGTGATGGGAAACGTGGTTCGGGGTGAGATTTTAGTCAATGCAAGTCAGACACTACCGACTAGATTAAGCCGATGTCTCATACGAGATTTCCTCATCGCTGCGCAAGCTAAAACAAAAAAAGGCTTTATAATAGCTTATACTAGCGTAAGGAAAATATAAATTTAAAAGTGAAGAATATCTTCTTTAGCTGAAAACTGAATTAGTGATTTGAATAAGAATTACCAGGAGAAATTACCAAGTCAATTGCACGTGCACCGGAATTGATTGGGGGCGTCTACGATGAGTTGAACGTTTGTAATGGCCGACAATTTTAGTTTAGCGGAATATAGCGTCGATATTTAGAAAAGTTTATCAAAAGTTTGGAGATGGTTTTGTTCAATTCAGTACGTTGATAATGTTGAAATTTTGATGGCCTTAATAGTTAATTTTGGAAAATACCGTAACTTAAACCACGAGGTGTGTTAGACCTTGGAAAATTTTCATGCGAAACAATATGAAGAAATAAGGTGTGGTACTGGTCATGCATGAATATTATTGGAATTCTATGAAATTTTAAGTATCAAGGAAGCAATTTGCTAAGATAAGATTTGCACTCAATCCTTGCTAAGAAACTTTTATAACTTTAATGGCGACAGTGAACGTGTGCGAATATAATCGAGTTAAATGTAAATTCACTGGCGTGCTAGAATAAAAATTGAAATATTAAAAAAACTAAACAATTTTGTTCAATTTGATTTACAGTAAAAGTTTTTTATAATTACAAATAAATAATTTTGTAGAGGGGATAAGATAAGATTAGATTATGCAGAATTTGCATCTCAGTTGCATACTTGGAGATCCTCCCGTTTGTTTTTTTATTGGTTTTATAAATTTCGACAACACATGTTGGTGTTCAATTTCATATGATGCCAAATAAATGTTAAATTTTACTTGTACGAATTTATTTCCAGGAGCGCGTATATTTGGTCAAATATAATCCGACTGAGCATAGCCGTGGTAATCTATTTAAAGGAAGGAATAATCCAGCTTTCCGATTAAATTTTCTATATTTTATTTGCTTGACAATTTTTGCATAATAATTTATTTTTGTTAAAAAGACACGGTAATATAGAAAATTATGCAATATTTTACAGTGGAGTTAACGAGACTACCAGAGCAAGCAAATAAGTTGAGATATTTTTAGACACTAAAAGGGAAAACAGAATAAGAGACTACTCGTTCGTTCATGAAAGAATAATAAACAATGGAAATTGAACTTTCAAAGGGAGACTTAATGGTGATTGAAGTATATGCTTCAGAGGAGGAAAAAAGGAAGCAGCTACCATTGATGAGTTTTTGGTGTTTCGTCCACCTCCTCTCCATGCCTTCGCCAGTTCGGGCACACGATAAAAGTATGGCAGGGGGTGTTTTCCTCTTCGCAGCATGGAAAATTGTCAGCATCCGCCTTTTTGAATAGGTACGTACGGAGCAGATGCGATGCAAAAGAAAGTGACCGGTCTATGTGGATGCCTTGTGTGCCTTGATGGTTTCTATTGGAATTACTGTGGTGCCCCCCACTAAGATAGCAATCAGGAGGTGTCTTCTTCAGCCGCATACCATAAGACATAAGTAGATTAACTGAGTTTACTTCTATCAATAATATAACTTGTTTTACTTTATTTTAATACATACACAAAAAATTAAAACACATAACGTTGAGGTACTTAACTGTAATAATTTGCAAAAAAAATTTAAATTATAAATCGCATTAATTAAGCGGTACCATCAAAAGTATAAAATAGGAAATAAAAATTATGCCCACATAAGTAATGTAGAAAATTAATAACCACCATGCCCACACTTTCTTAGCGAGATTGTTGCCAATGGTGAAGGTTTCGTATACTTCATACACTCATGTATGGGTATACAATTACTTCATACAATTGGAGGAATGGTGGGCCGTACTTCTTCGATTGAGGCTTAAAAATCTTTTAAATTCTTTGGTAAATGTTGTGAAATTCTTAGTTTTAACTCCTTTTGGTAAGATTGACGGGTGCATTTTTACCTTGCTGCAGGGTTGACTCTTCCTTTCAAAATCACAATTTTCCCAACACCTAACGAGCATATGCAGCCCCAAATCATAATTCCCTTTTCTAAAGACTTTAGCGAAAGTCCCGTGTATTTACATGCCAAAACTCAGTTGCTTTCCTTCAAACGTATATTCTACCACCGTGATATATTTGAGGCGAATTGTCGTTTCGTCGATCCATAAGACTTTATTCCAAAATTTTTAAATATGATCGTTATACAACTGCAACCTTTTTTTGGTATTCACCTTACTTACAAATGGTGCTTTACGAGAAGTTCTGCCCTGTTTGCCTACTTCATGAAGGCCTACATCTTAGTGTTTCTGTTAATGGTACACTTATACAATATTTTGCACCCTTATATCGAATACGTGGGAGTAATACATACATCAACTTCCATGTAAATTCTTACTAATTGTTTTGTTCAATAAATTCTTGGGCCCCAAAACTGTTCAGCTCTCCCGCATCGTGGGGCTTGCGGGGGTCCAGCTACGGCATTGATCAAATGAGCTGTGTTGTTTCAATGCCTCCAACAACTTAAGATGCAGATCTTCTTATAACAGGGCCGTTTATGTTATTTAAAAATATAACAAAAGGGAAATTTTAATACTACCAATTTTACAGTTTCAGTGTCCTGTTTTACATATGATTCAATTACTTCTATTGTTTTGTGCCTCTTGAAGCTTTATTATTTGAAAATGAAACTTTATTATATCAATTGTGAACGTGTGGTTTCTGAACCACCCTCTTGAGCTGGGCCTAGCTGTGAATGTAGAAGTTGTAAAGTAAAAGAGAAAGAAGAGGATTGATGTATACCTCCAAATAGATTGTGGATACTTTGCAGCGAAGCGGAGCCCGAGTAGCAATATTCCAAATGGAATGGAAAAGCTGGATATTTGATTATTATCTATGTACATACATGTACATGAGTTTTGAATCAAATTCGGTAGCAAAAATGTTTATTCGCCTTGAATCACGTTCAGATTATGCGACCTTACGGTGGAGGTTTCAGCGATTCTTTTCACCATTTGTAAACCTGGAGTATCAAAGCGTCCAGCAGATGGATGGTTTTACAGATGGATAAATCTTCAAAACTTTAATATCCAGGGAAACCAGTTGCTCCCGAGTTGGACCAAAATGGGCGTTATTGGGAAATTGTCAAGATCTTAATGAGATCCTACTAAGAATCTGTTGGATCGATTGATTGGATGATTTATTAAATTCCTACTTAGATTGTATTAAGAAGGACTGATCGAGTGAGTTCCTTTTTTAGAACCTGTTGTGACATAAAGAAAAGAATAATCTCTAGCCAAAAAAAGAATATTTATCATTTACCTGATAGTCGGTTTTCGTGAAAATTGAAAATGAAGTTCACTTTGGGTTTTCACTAATAAAGAGACAACATGTGAACACTTTGACACTTATGTAGGAACAAAAGCCTACAGCGCATTCCTACTCAAAAATTTCTAAACGAATTTCGCTACAGCTCCACTAATCTTAGAACCAACTTTAGGGGCGTGTCAGGCGCTGCTAAAATTAAAAATGTACACTCAGATCAAGAAGTTTCTCGGCGCGAATTTAAAATCCATAAATTATTTTGTAAAATTGCAGTCATCAAATACGTAAAAAATGTTATCGCAAATATTAAATAATGCACTTTTGGAATAAATTTAGTAAATATTAAGTTCAAAAGAATTTTTATTCAGAAATATACAAAAAGTAATTACTAAAATACACAAACTTTTACAACAGAATGTACTTGAGAAATAACTCAACGTTCATTGGTTCATTCAAATTTTTATCAAATTAGTTGGCATATTTGCCGCGTCCTTTCTAAGCTTGGTGGAGCTGTAGGATGGGGGGACATGCGTAAAGTAACGCTCCTGCGTGCTATTCAGGAATATGGAAAACTAAAAATTGAACAACATGCAGGGCGTGTAAAAATTGAACGTTACAAGCGTAATCAGAAAAAGGACTGCATACCTTTGTATCCGATAGGGCCTGCAAGAAACACTAAGGTTAACAATTATTTTATTTTTCTTAATATCTCCAAAACTTAAAAACAATAAGTCAAATTTGTAATGGTTTTATTTAGAAATTAAAACAACCATTGATTTCAAATAAACGTTACTATATTTACGTTTCCCCCTATACCTAAAAATTGTACACATCGCCAAAAGTCGCCTGGATTCGAGGATCCACGAGGCGTATACAGGATTTCCTGAAAAATACATGAAGATAATTCTTGACCAGATAAGATCGACAGGCGAAATATTCAGAGGTTTACTACTAAAATCGAAGTTAATGTGTGAATTACCTGTAAATTGGTGTACTACTCCGATATCTCGAGATATTCCAGGAGTAAAATTTATTATCGCAAAGGGATAACTTTTCGTTCGAAGACATATAACGAATTATTGCATTGCGTTACAGGATAGTTTTTGCTACACTCGGTACATAAATTTTACCATAGTGCTATCGGCTTGGTCACGTGAATAGCGGACATCTTTGGTTAATTGATAAAATTTCTCAGACATCAAATTTACATTGGAGCCGTTTTATTTGAAAATATCCCGAAAATTTTATTATAGTAGTGTATATTTTACTCCAGCCCGTGTTCACGCCTATCGGATGGTATTTTGTGACATACTGTAAGTAGCAATGATTTTGTTGTGACGCAATGTAATTATTACTATCATTTCTTATGAGGTTATCAAATTTCAACCACAACAATAACAGTTACACGTTGCAATTCTTATGTGGAATTCGAGGTGTCTCGTTGGGTGGAATCAAGCCCCTTTCTGTCAGCTGTAGCCAGTTGGAGCTGAACATCGCAACCTTCGGTTCAGTGGGTGTGCCTGCAATTCAAGTAAAAGAACACGCTGTTGTTTTGCGTGCATTTGGGCATTGTACTAAATCTGAAGGGCTCCAAATGTTTGTGCCATTATTTGTTTCTTTCTTTTAATTGTAAGCAGATTATAAAAACACACAAGTTATTTTTCGAACAAAGGTCTTCCGTAGTTGCAAGGTGTGATAGTAGGTTTGATACTGGTATATACTACATTCATTTTCACAATTATCTGTAAAACAATACCATATCTTTACTGTATCGAGCCTCAGCGATTACACAATTTTAAATTTAACATCTTTTTATTTTCTTATAAGCGATACCCTCAAGATTTACGAACCACGGCCTGCCTCCGACGCACTGGGAGGTGGCTTATCCATAACACAATGGTCAATTTTTTCACGGCAAATTACTGCCAATCTTTTATTGGCAGATGTGGCAATTGGTACCGTAGGGTTAATTACGCCATATCGAGAAAATTGTTTACAAGCACAGAAGTGATTCGACGTTATATCAAAATGTTGGGATCGGTCCTGGAAGTCATCGATTAGCGAAGATTGGCATTTTTGGAACTTTACTTAACTATCAAAATTCGAATATTTACCTTTTTTCGGATGTCCAACTATGGTATTTGAGACACGAATCTCTGACTGCTTTTCTTGGAGACTTACAGTTGCGATCTTCGAGTCGGACTGCTTGTTTGACATTGTCTGATACACACGAAGAAGTACTGGTTTGTTTTTGTTTACGTTACGACGTCAAGTTTAATTGGACGTGTGAAATCCCAGTGGGTCGCAAATTAAATACGGTAAGTGGTTTAGCATTCCGTTTGGTTTTTGGATATTTTTGCGGCGAGTAACCGAAGTGGTTCACAAATATTTTTTGCGTACTTTCGTGTCACAGTTTTAATCGGGAGGAAGATTATTTAATCGTCTAAATTTTAGCTTTTGTTTGTTGGGTGACCGGGACAAGAATCTAATCGCTGGATAATCACGATAATCGTGAATTTGGTTTTACTTTACGGTAAACCTGTTTACTTGTAATTCTGACGTGTTTATTGTCTTTGCTTTTGCGTTTTCCGATAAACATATTGCGATGTCCGAAACTGACCACCACGTCAATAGAAATGATAACGTCACGATTTGAAATTTTGTTTATCAAGAAAGAGCACATGACTTATTTGTTCAAACGTAAAAGTTTTATCTGATACCAAAAATTTAGTTTAACGTCATAAATTTACATGAAGAAAGGATCACGGAACGAAATAACAAAATAAATTCAAAAATGCAACGTTTTAATTTCTGTTAATAAAAATGTTTGTTAAAAATTATAAATTAATTAATTAATAATAAGAAATGTAATTTGAAATCAAAATAATTGTTCAAGGTTAGTTTATATAAAATAATGTGTTAAAACGTAGAATCTTAAAATAAGAATAATTTACACTTATCAGAGTGCATCGCAAATTCAATGTATCACAAATGGGAAAGAAATTTTCTTCTCACAGGAGATGCACGTACTTTAATTTAATCTGAAACATAAAAATTTTATTAAAATTTTATAAGTCATATTGGGCTTGAGCCGAACCTGCAAAATTATAACGTAAATAAATTTGATTTTATTTTCGACCAGAAAAAATCACATTTGCCTTGAAGAACACAGGTAACGATGGTAAAACAATTGATGAAAAAAAGTTGTTGATTTAGATTCGATAAATGGTGTGTGAAATTGTGCGTGCTCCGCTAAAAAGTATATTAATCAAGAAATTACAAAGAAATTCATCAAAAAAGATTAGTAATCATAAAAAATATTGTACTTACGTATTTGGAAAGTCAAAGTGATAGAAGATTGTGAAAAATCACGATTATTTTTGGAAAAAACTTAATTACTACACGAGGCAAAATCAACACACAAGAAAGTTGCATCTAAATTTATTTCGCCCATCGAAGGTCATCCACCGAGTGCAAGTGAACAGTTTAATGGTACATGAACCCAGCAAACAGAAATACCCTAGATCATTAAAGGTACCGTTCCATTAAGAATTATTTTAAACTTAAAAATTAGTGAAAATTTGCGATTAACTTTACACGTGCATTAATCCGTTCCGAATTTATTAAATAAGATATTTGTCAACTAGCATAAGGATTTTATTACATTTAATTTATTTACTATTTTAAAATTATAATAAATTACGATTTGCATTAAAACGGAGCATAATTTTGTAATCATTCCGAGGACCACGACATTCTATTTTCAGCTTCACGATTTGGTCAAGGAAGGAACCCAACATGAGAAAAGGTAGGTCTGTGCTCACCGAAATTGTTAAGCCGAGGTATAAATTTTCTTTATTTGCATTCATCAATAAAATTTTGCATACATTTCTATTGACGGGGTACATTTACGTACACCCGTACAAGACATTAATATTAAAACGTGCAGCCCTAGTAAAGCTCCGAGGGTACACAGCAATATGTAACAATCATTTGTTACTGCCGTTTTGCGTTGGCAAATTAGTTTGTCAACAAGGTTTATTTCTGTTTTTAAATTATATTTAAGTTTTTGACGTAGCATAATTTTCCCAACACCTTTTGAATTTCAATTGATTTTCAATCAACATTTCAAATTTTTAACACCTGTGGTTATGCAACCTCGATAACACCATTTTTAGCAGGGCGATTTTTCGATTACGTCCTGGGCGGGCGTTTGAGCAAGGCGACTTTTCGATTACGTCCAGGTCGGACGTTTGCGCAGAGAGGGTCAGCAAGCCAGTCATGGCAGCATGACGTGAAATAAGTTGTGCTCCGTCAAAATTTTAGTTTTTTTGAGTTTTTGTGGAGTGTTTTCGCCCAAGAATGTTTTAAGTGGCGAGGGTTAACACCGTGCAGGGTGTGATGGTATTTTTTTAAACATCAAGTGTTTTGTGTGATCAATAATTGATTCTTGGATTTTATAAATTTTAATGACGCTGCGCCATATTGGAAATCATAAATCGATCGTCCATATTTCGAAATCTGGCTCCAAGCCGAATAACGCCACCATCTGGTTG
This sequence comes from Podabrus alpinus, assembly GCA_932274525.1. Taxonomy (NCBI): domain Eukaryota; kingdom Metazoa; phylum Arthropoda; class Insecta; order Coleoptera; family Cantharidae; genus Podabrus; species Podabrus alpinus. Next base: position 54,999,003 of record OW026457.1, on the reverse strand, counting down.
AAGTTATCCTTTTGCGAATTTATTCCGACTTCAATTATTTTGGGCAACCCAGAGGATTATAAAACATCCCTAAAGAACGAGTCCGACCTTTTAAACAGCAATCAGTTCAGAATTATTACTGGTAAAGAAAACTTTCGTCAACTTTTAGTTTCAAGATTGACCATCCTGGGAAACATCTGTCTGAAAGATATTCCATTTATTGCGCGAAATATCCTAACACGAATTCCCACGCAGCTGGTGAACCTCAAAGTAATCTGGTTGTATAAGATATCGAATTTAATTACTTCTTTTATTCAGAAAGCAATAGCTATATTTTCATGGTTTTTAACAATTTTGTACATGTGTGTTTTTCTTGAATACTTTTTAGATCAGACATTTACAAACAGAAGCTCTGTTAACGATTATACGAAACGAAGGCATGCCATCGAGTCCGAATAATTTAAAGAACGCAAACATCACGAAGTTGCAAACTGTAAGTAGTTCCAAGAATTGCTTACTGTATAAATTGTTAGTTAACAAATCCATCCAGCACGTAATAGCCAACTTTACCTGTCATCTGCTTAATTATTTTTGACTACCTTCCGTAGTAGTAGTAACAGCTTTTATTTTTTTTTCTGCTTTTGAATAGTAGTAGAGCGTTACCAGTACGCCATTATTTTTTTGAAGGTAGTAAAATTCGTATCTACACCAGACGAGTGTGAAGACTCGACCCGTACAACGTTCCGTCACATCATTGCGACACAAATTGGTTCGCCGATTTATCTTGTGTGTAATTATCTTTCTATTATTGTAAATCATTTTAAGTGTGTAGTCAAGAGTTTGTCCTATTGTTTATTATTATCTCTATGTTCAGTTTCATTAAACGTGTGTATTCTAAACAGTCAGTTTTATTTCATTTTAAGTTTCATTTTGTCTTGGTAAAAGTAACTAGTCCAACCAAAGCTTCTATCGAGGCTGGCGCCCAAGGAAAAATAATTATTGTGCAAAGCAAGGCCTCTTTTAAGAACTCACGACTACCGAAAGGTAACCCAGCATCTCCGACGCGGAGTAATTTCCAAGAGCTAGCTGCTCCGTACAGTCCATCCACGAGCAAGACAAGCGGCAGGTGCGACCGAAGCTATTTTGTAACAACCGAGTTTCGGCCGTTTCACATACTTCAAGGACGACAAAAAGCGCATGGCCCTTATATTTTTCAGTTTGAATCAGGTTGTCTCTGTCGTATTAAAGACCCAGGCCAAATTTCTCTCTGCATAGCAAAGCCGCAGCGTCGTTCATTTACCGTCAGGAATTGCAGGTAAGCGTTGTAGAGTTGATGATAAGTATTTTGTTGACATAATAAAGAACGTTACAAAGATTTTCGTACTATTATTGGCGAGAATAAAACTGAGCTACTTTTTCTTAGTTAACGGATTTTCAATTGATACCAAAAATGTGCAAGCAAAAAAATACTTTATGTGTGGTAAACGTAGATAACAAAAAGGTACACCAATGGTAAAAACCATCTGTCACTAGACCAAATTAAAAATTTCAGAGAGGTCTATCATTTAGTTCAGTTTTGACAGCCATTGAAACCAGACAACCCATCGTATTTTTGCAAACATGGAAAAAAGTGAATTTTGTGTGTTAATTAAACATTTTTTTTGCGTGGAAAAACCATTACCCAAACCAAATCAAAGGTTGATAAATATTATGGGGACTCTTCACCATCAATTAAAATGATTCACAAGTGGTTTACTGATTTTCGTTGTGGTCGTACAAGTATAACTGACGCCGAACGTTCAGGACGCCCAAATGAAGTCACCACACCAGAAATGATTGACAAAATCCATGATACGGTATTGCAAGACCGCAGAGTGAAAGTGCGCGAGATAGCTAGATAGTAGGCATCTCAGATGAACGTGTGCGCAATATATTACACGAACATTTGAATATGAAAAAGCTATCCGCGCGTTGGGTGCCGCGTTTGCTTAGAATCGACCAAAAACGCACACGTGTGACAACTTCAGAGGCAGGTTTGGCGATGTTCAAGCGCAATAAAAAGGAGTTTTTGCGTCGTTTCATAACTGTGGATGAAACATGGATCCATCACTATACACCGGAGACCAAGGAACAGTCTAAACAGTGGATTTCTACTGGCGAATCTGCGCCGAAGAAGGCTAAGGCGGTTTTATCGGCCAACAAGGTCATGGCCACAGTTTTTTGGGATGCACGCGGCATAATCCACATCGATTACCTTCAAAAGGGAAAAACAGTCAACGGCGAATATTACTGCAACTTATTGGACCGTTTCAACGACGTTTTGAAAGAAAAACGACCGCATATGGCGAAGAAAAAAGTTCTCTTCCATCAAGACAATGCACGGGTGCACACGTGTGTAGTTGCCATGGCCAAAATCCATGTATTACGCTTCGAATTGCTTCCACATCCGCCATATTCTCCAGACATAGCCCCCTGCGACTATTTCTTGTTTCCGAACTTTTACCAAAGAATTGTGTAGCAAGTGAAAATCGAAAACGAGCGATATGGTTGTAGAAACGCCCAGAATCCGAATACTCGATGCCAGAATCTTGAACAGAAAAGATCCAAGCAATGATCCAAAAGACAAAAAGAAGAATGACGAATCCAAAAGAACAACGCGAAGTCAGAGTACTGACGACGCGAAAAAATCCGCGAAATCCAAAAGAGATCGAGAGACATCAGAAAATAGTGACGAAAGCGAGGAGGAACAACCGTTTCTCTCCAAAACGAAAAGAAATAGAAAGAAAAAGAAAGAAACCTTGGAAGAAATGGAAACAGACTCATCGTCAGGTGAAGAGAGCGAAGATTCCGACCTGGAAAAGATATTAAAAGAAAAAGAGAAGGAATTGGACATTAACCAAGCGACTGAAAGCGACGGAACGAACAAGAAAAAACTAACAAAAAATCAGAGGAAGAAAGATAAGAAACGAAAAATGGACGAAGAACACAAAAAAGAAGAGGACAGAAAAGAAGCCGAAACTAAAGAAAGAAATGCTACCCCAGTGAACGAAACCCAGGAGGAGACCGTTAAGTCGACTCCTGGTTTGGCTAGTAACGAAGGAACCAACTTAACCACCGAAGCAAACACATGGACAGACGACAAGTTAAAAGAAGCAACAAGAAAGGTGATGGAGGACGCACACGAGGTGCGTCGCTTCTTAATGAGAAGCAAAGAAGCCCTGAACTTCAGGGAAGTGGCCCTGGAAAGGGTTAAAAATATGGAGGCTCTAATACAAGAGCTATGCCTCGATGGAATAATGAGAAACAAAAGGAGGACGGGAGCGCCTTCAGCCTCCCCTCCCCAAACCAAAGTATTAATAGAAGAGGTGGTCAAGGCCATTGCCAAGACCACCCCTTCTATGAATCTGGCGCCGACCCTTCAGGTCACTCAAAGTAAAGAAGTTCCAATTAATGATAAACAGAATCCCCCTAGGGATTACTTGGAGGCAGCTAAGAAGGCGGCCGCTGGCGGCCCTCGTAGCACGCCACCCAAAAAGTACAAGGTGATAGTGTACCCTGACGAAGGGAACATTAGCAAATCGGCGGACGACACCAAAGCCCAACTTACGAGTATAAAACTGGCCGACCTCAATATTAAACCGGATAGGGTATACCCCATCAAAAACAACGGAGTGATGGTTGAATCCTCTCAGCCATCACTCAAAAACCTGATCGGCAATCAATTTTTAGTAGAGATGAAATTGGTGGCCCGGGAGCCTTCAGCTACCTGGCCATCAATTTCCATTCAAATGGTGGACAAGTCCATGTCCAAGGAAAAGGTGGTTGAAGAATTTATCGGCAACTACCCCGAGGCAACTAAAGTGGCCGGGAGCTCCTGGCTCAGGAGCATCAACCCGGTGCACTCCAAGGGTATAAGACCCATAACAAGTGGATCCTGGAGGTTCACCCCGTGGTCAGGGAAGCGGCAATTAAAGACGGGAAGTTCAGAGCTTCCTGGAAGAGTTACCGGATTCATGACCACATAACGATAACGCGTTGCTACAAGTGTCAACGCTTTGGACACACTGCAAAATATTGTAAAGGGGCTGAAGCATGTGCATTCTGCTCCTCAACAGAACACGCCTCACGTGCCTGTGGGGTGCAGAATGACAGTGCGAAACATGCGTGCATCAACTGTGTGAGAGCTAAACATAGCGATACCAGGCACACTACAGGATCTAACACATGTAGGGTCTACAAAGCGAGACTTATGGAATACGCACATTCAATTCTAACGCTTACTGATGTCACTCATGAGTAAGTCGTTTAAAGTCTTGCAGGTAAACCTGAGGAACTCGGAGGCCGCCACGGCCGACGCGCAACGCTTTGTTGTCGAGAAAGAAATACTCTTAGCCATCTTTTCGGAACCCTACTGCTACCCTGTGGCAGCAGGAGGGTTTCGTCTTCCCTTCTCCCCGAACACACGGGCGGCAGCCATCTTCGGCGACCACTTCCGAACTTGCATCATGGTTAACGACGCCGTAGGAAATGAATTCACGTTCTCCTTCCTCCCGCAAGTTTCCAGCAGGTTCGTAACGGTCGTGTCAATTACCTTCAGTAACAAAGTGACCTACTACTTTATAGGCACGTATTTTCCTCCTTCAGAGGATATACAGATTCCACTCGAAGACCTCCGGAAAGCACTGGGTGTTTGCGGAAGGGGGAAGACCTACATTTGCGGAGACTTCAATTGTCGATCTAGGGTGTGGTATGACACCGTAGATTCCGACTCCAGGGCACAGGCGCTGGAGGAATTCATTGCGCAGCACAAACTTTTCGTGTTCAATCGACCTAACAAACCGCCTTCGTTCGAGAATTCTCTCGGAGGGAAGAGCAACGTGGATCTAACATTGGGCACATGCGGCACCGTCAATGAAACCCACTCGTGGGACATTGCGGAACACGTCATAATCACAGATCATAAAGCAATCACTTTTGAAATAGGTGCACCTAATAACCCCATCAGGGTTATTAGGAATAGAAACCCAGATACCATCCAAGCGGAAACCATAGAGACAGAGTTAACTCAGTGGGTAGAGGAAAACGGCCCCAGGTCGGACAATCTAACCACTGAAAACGAAATCGAGGACATGGTATCCGATTTGCACGGAAGGATCCAGGATCTAATAAATAAGAAAGCCCAAATGAAGAAGATCTACGTTGGCCGTCCTGACTGGTGGACCGACAATCTTGGAAGAGCGCGAAAGAATTATCTTTCGCGGAAGACGGCCTTGTATAGGAACCGCATTGAGAACGAAAGGAACGGGCTATACATTGCAATGATGGAATCGAAGGACAAATTCTTGGAATCATTAAAAAAGGCAAAGCAGGCCAGTTGGCAAAAGTTCGTCGAGGACGACCTTGTACCTAATCCCTGGGGGGTTACCTACAAAATAAGCGGCTTGAAAATATAAAGGAAAAAACATCCTCACCACCTTCAGTGGCGGGGACGGGAAGGTAACGGAAACGCCGGAAAAGACCCTAACCTACCTCATGAACGGTCTACTCCCCGACGACGATCGAAACTCCGATGCAACGGTGGATCACCAAACCATGCGGTCGGATTTCGAAAATCTGAGGGGCGTGCCGGACATGGCGCAGGTTAGGGAGGTCGTGAGCGCCGAGCTGGATGACCTAATTAGGACGACGCAAGCCAGGAAGGCACCGGGTTTTGTCAACATTCAGGGATCTTTTCTTAAAAAACTCTATGTTGTCATCAAAAACGTGTTAATGGGTATTTACAATGCATGCATTAAAGTTGCTTATTTCCCCAAGCTGTGGCAGGTAGGGGTCCTCAAGATCCTACTCAAGAACCCAGATGGGGAAACAAGCAACATCAAGAACTATAGGCCGATCACCCTCTTGCCGGTGTTCGGCAAAATACTAGAAAAAATAATGAAAAAAAGAATATTAGAAAGTAATACCCCTTACCACGATCGGTGCCAATATGGCTTCGTGGAAGGTATGAGCACCACAACGGCCCTTAAGGCATTTTATGAGAAAATAGATACTGCGGAGATGAAGCGGAAGAAAGCCAAGGGTTTTCTCGCGGTAATCTTCTACGACATCTCCGGAGCTTTTGATAACATGTGGTGGCCAGCCCTGTTCCGCTCGCTGAGCGAAAAAGGGCTCCCCCACAGGTTAAAAGTCATGATCAAAAGCTACCTTTCAGCCCGGGAGGTGACTCTCACCTCCGGGGTCTCAAAGGTAGGGAAAAGATCCACGAAGGGGTGTCCCCAGGGCTCAGTCCTCGGTCCGATCCTATGGAACTCCCTTCTGGATCACTATTTAAAACAAGATAAACAGTGTGGCACTCATACCTTCGCGTACGCGGACGACATCGCGAGCGTCGTCACGGCGGCTTCCCGAATCCAACTTCAAGAAAAACTACAAACATGCGTTAACCAATTAAGCGGGTGGTGCAAGGACATGAAACTCGCTCTCTCGGAAACGAAGACGAAGATCATGTGCTTGTACCCGAAGCGTGTCCATAATTACGACTTAGATGTGAGACTTAACGGAAAGAAAATAAAGGTGGCAAGGGAATATAAGTACCTTGGGGTCCTTATTGACGAAAACCTATCGATGCAACCGCATGTAAACTACGTTTGCGGCAAAGCCAGTAAATTAGTCCATGCGCTGCATCGAATGGCAAAAAGCGGTTGGAACCTGGACACCTCGAACTCTATGCGAAGGATCTACCAGGGGGCGGTAGTCCCCATCTTGGGTTACGGAAGCGAGATCTGGATACATAGAATAGGGGATAAGCACACGTTGGCCCGGCTGATATCGTGCTATGGATTTTGCTGTCGCGTGATAACAAAATGTTATAGGACTGTGTCGGCCATAGCCGCGGGTGTTTTGGCAGGTATCCACCCGATCGACTTAGAACTCTTGCGATTACTGTCATGGCGTGAAGCCAGAAACAAGAAAGCAACCACCTTTCTGGGGGTAAGGATCGACCCAAACGACTTCAAATACAGAGTAGAGATTAAAAAGAAAATGGACGACCTAATAAAAGAAGAGTGGCAACGCAGATGGGACGATGGATTGGTGGGTAGAATTACCTACCAATTCATCCCCAAGGTAAGTAGTCAAATAACAAATCATTCATTCCAGATGACTCAAATGCTAACCGGGCATGGCGAATTCGGCCGACACCTCAAAAGATTGGGGAAGTCGGAGGACGGACTATGTCCGGCGTGCGAAATTCTCGACGAACCTACACATCGGATACGGAAGTGCGATTTGTACATGCAAGAACAGTTGGAGTTGGCGGCCTTTCATGGCATCCATCTCCCTGCACAACTGGACGAGCTGTACGAAGAAACACCACCCCACCTGATTTGTAAGTTTCTCGAGAATAATACCGTCAACACAACCGATAACGAGAACTAATCGCATAAATTAATAACCCGACATGAAACAAGGTCTGGGTGTAACCAAAAATGATAAAACTATAATTGAAAAAGAAAAATTGACACCCAACAAAGTAAGGAATATTTATACTTACCAACAGTGAAGAAGGAAAACGCCCACGCAAACATGATGTGGAAACCTAAAAACAAGAGAAGAATTAGAATAACACTTTAAAAATCAGGCAGATTAATTGTACGAGACAATCCAACAAATGAAATGCGGTTTGAAACCCGACCAAAATTCAAAAAAAATACCAGAAACCAGAAAATTAATGTTTAGAAATTTTATTTTATTTTTTAATGAAAACTTGAACGTCCTGCCACTTTGCAGGATTAAATTTAGATTGGTAAAGCTAATCCGTTTTTTATTTTTATAAATAAACAAACTTCAATTGTTTCCGAACTTGAAGAAATGGCTCGGCGGAAAGAGATTCGGCTCTAATGAGGAGATCATCGATGCAACAAACGCCTATTTTGAAGGGTTGGAGAAATCGTATTATTCGGAAGGGATAGAAAAATTGGAAAAACGTTGGACTAAGTGCATCGAGCTAAAAGGATACTACGTTGAAAAATAAATCTTTTTTGGCCGAAAAAATTATTCCTTGTTTCATTTTTACCAGACTTCTCACTCCGCCCTCGTATAATACAACAATTACTAAATAATTCTTAATAAAATACGATTTGTTAACTGATAATTTTCATAAAATTGCAATAAAATCATGTTAAATTCTCATTAACCGTCTGAATTCCAAACTTTCATTATGGACCTACAACTAAATCCGAATTTGCACAAGCACTTATTTGCACCTGATGCAAGCCACTAATTTTATGACGTGTAAACTTAATGTAACCAAATGGTCCAAGATTATTACAGGGTTAATCTCTCAAATTAGAGGTTTGCTTTTATTATTCATTCGTCCAGCAAATTGAAAACTTAAAGCTTTATTGCTGTAAACTTATTGATGCTTATTTGAAGTTGAAAATTAGAGCCAAAAAAGAAAAAATTTAACTAGAATTTTTTTGTACATGTTAACTACGCTTGTGTTCTTTCAACGTTCTATCACTGTTGCAGATTTATGTTTAATTAGCAAAAACTCAACTAACGTTTTTGTTCAATGCACCTTATTAAGCTAACTTTGAGACAATAACAAATTAGTGATCTCTGGGTTAAAAATAAATGAAAGAAAATCGTGACTTTGGTATAAAGTGAAATATTTTTATACACGTGAATTGAAAAGCGTTGAGACACGTTCATTCATTTCATTAGTTCGCTCAGCTCTCGAATGACATTGTTATTGTAGACTATAATATAATTTTTATATATTTTTCTATAATTTCAGAATGTTTTCTGAGTTACAATACAATTTCTATTTTTAACTTTGAACCTAATTATAACTTCAGAATGATAATATTTTTCAATATAGCAGGTACACTTGGAAAACTACAAGTGGGATGATGTTAAAGTAATTTTGTCGAGATTGTATTATATGAGACTAAATAAAAAAAAGAATAAACTTATTGATTTACACTAATTTTAACGTACCAAATAATAAAAATATTTATTCAACCATAAAAGGCATTCAGAAAGTGCACCTCTTTATAGCATAGCATTAAATGGGTAATACAAAGCTTTTAAAATGACACAAAAGTAGATAAAGATCTGGTCTTTAAATGATATAAAAACAATAGATATGTAATCTTGGTTGATTTTCTTTAAGTGTCAGTTCTTTTGTTTGAATGTCTCAGTTAAAAAATTACAAATGGGTTTAAACACTTGTTGAAACGTTTTCATTGTTTGGTTAACTGATGGAAAGAATAATCGGTCATGTTGACTTTTGATAATCTTAATTACTGTGTACACGCAATGTTTGATAATTAAAATGTTTTTTTTCAAGTTTTTGTTTGAAATGTAAGATAACTTTAGCGAAACATAAATTTGAGTTAAGTAAGACATGTTTAACTAAATTTGTGATAGAATCTGAGCGTGGATAGTTACAAAAAGCGGTTGTTTGAGAACTCTGCATTGTAGGCCAAGCAGTTAAGACAACCACAACTATGAAGACTAAAGTTTCTAGGACGCAAGACATGAAACAAGTCGAGGACATATTTATTCTGTGGTGTATTATAGAAGACAAAGGCGAGCCGGGCCATTGCTAGCACTACCCTTGGCGTTATTATGTACTTAGAGGGCGATAAGGATAATTAGTTTTGTGTGTAACGGCGCGACGAAGGAGGGTATCGAGCAAATTCCTATTATGTAAGCGTCTTAGATATATTTCATCGTGGCGTTAAAATTAACAATTTCACGGTGTATTACTGTAATCTGTGATTCGGCGGTGCAGTACTTCCTTTTCTCTGTTTGTAGTGGCTCCTAGAGTATAATAGGGCATGCATAATACAGCCGATGTTTTCTATTGTCCTCGGCTATTATCAGTCTCACAGACGACTAACTGCTCACAATGCACGCCGCTCTACATAATATTCTCCTAAAAACTTGCGGCACTTTTCAGATAAAATTAACTATATTAAAATCGATTGTAATGCGACTAGAAAATGAGGTAGATACGGTGGATATTATTCGTTCCGCGATGTACAGCAATAAAAGCCAAACAATCGAAGCGAACTCGATTGCCAACAAATCAAATCAGGAATAGAACATAGGTCGCAGTGAAGATTGAAATCGTACCTTTGTCTGTATTTTTCAATATAGCGTAAGTCGATTGCCCTGGCCATTCTGTACCATCTATTGTATAGTCTCCAAAGACCAATCCAATATTTTACGCATCTATCTCCGATTTTCTACCAAATTCTATCAACAAATTACGTCTTCATCCAGATTTCCTTTCTAAAAATTATGAAGCATTTAGTTTAATGTTTTAAATCTCTTAAATTTGCAAAGGATTCTTTCGACTTGGCCGCAGCATTGTTTCCAGAAACTTCGTTATGTTAGCGCTCTGTTATTTCCCGGCCACAGACCTTCATCAGCTCTCGTAATAAATCTTGCCTCTGGCGACCGACGAGTAAGCGGTGAATTGCTAAATGAGACCCTTGTGGGCCACACCTGTGACGTCACGTGCTTCATGTACTCAAATCCACTTTGTACTTGCAAAAACATAAATCCCCAAATTACTTTACCTTTTGTTACAATCGGAATTGATTCTTTTGTTTCTCTCACATTTCCGTAATAAATTTTCAATTTGAAAAGCAGAACCTCATTGATAAAGTTTTTGGCGAAGCTAATTTAAAATTACGAGGACTATTTAAATAAAGAGAGCAATCGGTTTTGTTTTATTACTATCTCGAATTTATCTTTTCAGTGAGTCGTTAAACGAGTAACTGCAGTGTTCCACCATTTTGAAAATCATCACTCCGTATGTTGAAAATTGTCTTAGCATTGCATCAAGTAATATTGCTTAGCATCGGTGCACTCGTTTAAGTTGTCAAAGCGACATCTTATCTTTCAAAGCTTTACGTTCTAACATTTTTGCGACGGACCATAAAATTACTTTATGTACCTACCTGTAAAATTTTAATAAAATTTTTCTGCTAAAATTTAATATTCATTATAAACAGCGGCTTGTAGTTTGAATTTTAATTTTTAATAAATGATTAATGCTTTCATTGATTTTTCAAGTATATGACGTTACGTGCCCGTAGGATCACTATACATTTTTATTTTATGCAAGTTTTTGTCCGTCTTCTTGAGTTTTAAACCCTTTCAGCTTTCCAGCCTAATTAGACCTAGCCATTTATCTAGAGGTCAAGTGAGTCATAATTAGTTTTTCTTTAATTCCTTTTAAATTTTAAGATTGCGTGTCGTTCATTTTAAAGATCTCTAAATAGCAATATATTGAACTACTACTTACAAATGCGATGTAAAAAACAAATCGAATGAAAAAAAAATTTATTATAACTTTCCTAAAGTATGGCAGGTCAATCACGTTTTCACAATTAAAAATCACTTAAAAATACCGCCCGCGGTAGTTCAACTCTAAAGTAACTCAATATTTTCATGAAATTTTTTACTCTTTCATTACCATCCATTGACTTTCACTTCTATTTTAATTTCACTAAATAAACATATTATTGCAGGTAGAAAATATTAATTTTGTTGCAAGACTTGACATTGACTGAAAGCGATCGCTGCAATGGTTATCGTATCATGACCGAAAATTTTGATGGCTATCGTGTTTGCTATCATCAAAGGTTTTAATGGTCGAAAATATCAGTGCATCCTGCTACCGCTTTGAGGTTCTTTTTGGACGATTCGACAGCGTATTTCAAGTATCATTTATATTAAATTTCTAGTACTTTGTTAATACCATCTGAATGAACTTCACGTTTTAATTTTTGCCTGGGTAAACTCGATACGATATTTTTAGAAATGTATTTCGAGATTTATTTATTACTACGAAAAATCACGAGCTATTGTAATTTTTTAATTGCAAGTAGATTTCGTGTTCTAGTTTTTACAACTAGAAGTCTTGTATTCCGACGGGAGCTTCCAATTATGAACTTGATTGCAGTACACCCAAAGGTCATCTAGGCTACGTTCTTAAATTTTAACAACTCTCTAACACACTATACAAAGTTGAACCTTTATTCTACACTACGCTGTACGTTAGAACTCTAAATATAAAGTGGTACCCTTGGTCGATTTATTTCCACCATGTCACTTTAAGATGAAATATTACCTAGTTAATAGTGTTAGTTAATCTAGTAATGATAATTTTTTGTTTTTTCACGATTTATTTTTTTATGTTCGCCAGAACAGTCCGTTGTTGGAGGTAAACGCGAAAACATCGAAGCTTGTGTATTTGAGAAATTTTTGTTGTGCGACAGTAAACGACGTCATTGCTTTTCATTACAAACCATGGAGTGTAGGAGAAATTCGTTTTGCTGTTTTCTTTTCCTGGATTTCTCAATATATTTGCCGGTTGGCCATTGGCGACAATTTTGTGGGGAAGTTCCAGATTGCTTCGTTAAAGGAGAATCAAGACTGCACCATATTGTTCATCTACACATGCATAGGGGAATTCGCTGGAGCCTCATTAATATTCAGCAAAATCGAGTTATTTTCGTATCGTTTGAAGTTTAAAATTACATTAATTTATTTATAAATTTTATTTGATTCCATGAAGTACGGTCCCGTCCGGTAGTTCAACCTCACCTTTAGTCACTTGACGTAATTTAGTAAACAATGAACACGCAGCGAACGCTTGAGTGTCTCTTGTCGGTTAATTTGTGATTTCTACTCAAAAACTTACTTCTATCATTAATCAACCAAAACTAATTGAATTCTTAAAACGGTATGTAACTGTTATTAATAATATCAAAATTTAACAACTTCCTATCGGTTGCTCCCCTTGGCCCCCCTCGCTTGTTTGCCGCTTACGGAAAATTCGACCCCGAACGTGAATGGACCGTGGCTTGCGTGGTAGCCGTCGGTCGGTTCGTGGTGTTGATCTCAATCCGGTTGACATCCTTATTGGTGTCTTTGCGCGGTGCGTCTTCCTTTCGATCGCGTTGTTGCCAGCCTTTCCGATCTGTACCGCGGTGACCCTGGTATGCCCCCCTTCGCGTATGATCGTACCCATTTCTTATTGCTTCGTTCCCCCTGAACCGCTGGTCCTACGTCTCTTGTTGTGGCGCACGCCAGTCGCTTTCTTCCCGTCGCACATACGGGACTGTCAATTGTCGCGTATCCTCCCACTTAAAGTCGACGCTTTCGTCGAACCGCTTTAAAAGCTCGAGGAACCCTTCAATCGTCTCCACCTTCTCGATGCCAATACGGGCTTTTACATCCTTTTCGAAACGCCCCCCGATTGCTCTGACTAACAGTACTTCATCATAGCGTGGCTCTACCTGTTGTGCTTGGTTAATTAAGTTAACCGCATAATTCTCCCGAGTGCCTCCGTGACCTCCTCGGTACCTACCCCCATTTACCTTCTCTTTGACCTTATTTTGGTCCATGTCGCCCCAGTACTTCCTCAAGAAGAGTACTTTAAAATCGAAGTTTGTGATCTTTTCCTCCACCATGCTGAACCACGTTTCCGTCTCACCTTTCATGGTTGCGCGGATGATGTTCTATTGCCGGACTTCGTCCCTAATTCGTGTCAAATTATTGCCTAAATTTTTTATAAACATCTTCGGGTTAATTTTGTCGTCATTGTAAAATTTTGTGTATTTGTCCATGTCGCCGTCCCGGTAATTCTGGCCTTTTAACTCCTCCATCAGATCCCCCAACGATTTGTCATTCCCTGTACCTTTTATAGCTTTCACCTCTTCTAGCATGGAGCCAATCGCATTCTCGTTAGCCGCGATCCCGTTTGTCACCTTGGTCTCGATGTCAGTGATTTTAATATTCACCGTGTCAAATCTTTTGTTGGCTCCTTTTTCTAACCTTATTACGGCTCCGTGACCCTCTTATCAATCGTGTCGACCACCTGGTATTCACTGGGTGAAATAAATAATAAACGCTAACCTTTCTATTTCGCACAGTCGACACAATCTTCCTTCTTCTCTCTTGAAGCCAACTCTGCTCCAGTCTTCTTTAGATATGGACTCCAAAATCCACACTCGTTCCAATGTTTTCCAGTAATTTGGAACTCGACCTGATACATTTGATCTGGATTTATTCGCGTACGTTACCCTTACTGTAGGGATTTTTATGCAACAATATTATCTGTTGCTGAACACGCCCGACTTCCGTTATCTCAGGGAAGTTTAATTTGCCTGTGAAATTAATTCTCCCTATGTATCACCACTCCTGAGCTATGACTCGCCAATATAATTTTATTCTATTATATCGTAATTGTGGAGTGATTATACGATCGACTGCCTCTTGCAGTGATTTCGATGCTACTCTCTTGTTTACGCTCCGTAACTTCCGTTACCAAAATCATTTTGTTACCAATATGGAGGAGCTTCTTATATTTCCAGTTTGTTTTCAAGGATGTCGGCCTGTTATATGCACCTTTGATTTCTAGATGCTGTACATAATATTTTCTATAACCCGAACAAACTTAAAATTACCGAACGAACAAAAAAAACAAACACATGACAACAATGTGCTTGAAACCACCGTTTCCAATTTGTTGTTCGCTCCTTGTTGGTTATCAACATATCCGTAATGCGGATGGAGCGTATCACAACAATGTATTGACTATGTGCAAGTTCACAACTAGCGCCCCCTGGTTGGGCGCGCCGGCACTTTTCATGGTCTAATCTTATATTTATCAATATAAAAATTTGAAATTAATTACTATATAAATGAATTTGAAGTAAAATTAATGTAATATTTTTTGCAGCAGGTTAGTATAATTTAAAAGCATGGATTTTATTCTTCTTTATTCTTTTAATTATGTATCAGGTCAAAAGATCAAAGTGCTTCGGAGGAATGGTTTGAAGCTAGAAAAATTCGAATAACTGCTAGCACCAAAGCCCATTCCATAAAGAGGTTACAAAGAAAGAGTGAAAAGTCTCTTGCTGCAGAATTTGTAACTCCAAAAACTGTTTCGAACAAAAATGTACAATATGATGGTTTGTCAAAGGAAAAATTTGCCATTGCAGAATACAAGAAGCTTCATGGAGCTTTTATTTCCCCTGTGCAACCATGGCTTGGTGTTTCGGTTGACGCAGTAGTTGTTGAAGATGGTTGTGTCGCTAAAATTATTGAAGTGAAATGCCCAATTTCATGTAAGAAGTTACCGATTTATGATGCGACCCTCCAAAAATTCAATGTTCCTTATTTAACTATAATTAACGGTGACATTAATTTAAGTAAGTCATCAGTATTTTACGCAATGCCAAGTTCAAATGTATGTTACGGGAATGACCATATGTGATTTTTTTGTATGGTCTCCACTCGGGAGCTACAAATTAGAAATTCATAGGGACGAAAGCTTTTTATGCAAACTAATTCCAAAATTACATAATTTTTACTTTTCACATTACTTGCCTGCATTGTGTAATGAAGAAAAGGATTCCAATCAAACTAAAAATTAAAACTATTTTTGTTAAAATTATATCAACAATGAATTTTTATTACAAATAAAATATTTACAACAAGCATACTGCTTTTACTCAATGTCATCGATTCTACTTTTTAAAATAGATTGCTGTAAATTTACCAAAATGCAGCACATTATATACAATGTCATTGGCATGCGGTAACATTTTAATGGTAAATTTGGATAATATACGATAGGTTTATTCTTTGCATTATCCTTTCTATATGAATTCTTACACTGGCTACTTTTTTTGTTTCTAGCACTTGCTCTGCTGAAAAAGTATTATCTCATAGAAAAGGAGGCATGACAAGTAAAATTCCTTTACCGGTAATGGTATATAACCATTGAAAAGAAGCTTGAGTTTCTGCTTCACAAATATCCCCGCTACAAAATCGGTTACAAATAAAATATTTGCGTCAAAATCTCTTTTGTTTTCGTTTGTTTCCGTTTTCTCTAGAAAATCTACTTGTGTTTCCATTTCTCGAGTTGATACGAGAGTTGATTCGAGAGTTGATAAGTTTGTTGAACCTTCGTTTGAGGGTCCAGCAGTGACCAATCTTTTGTTTCTCCTATTGAACCTTAAAATTACAAAAATTTTAATGTATCAATAAAACAGCAAAATTTAACTTACCTATTGATTGACATTTCGACATTACAACCAACTACGCAGCACCTAGTATTTCCTGAACTTCCTCCTGTCATGTTTATATGTATAAGTATATATTATATTAAAACAAACTAATGTAAAAAACTTTGATAAGTATAGAAATTACGATATTATAAAAAAAATCACTTCAAAATCGACTTAACCTTATCTTGCATTTATATAATAAAATCAACTTAACCTGTTTATGTGGAGGCATGTTAACAACATAAATAAAAATACCAACCCAATAATTTCAACTAATGCACTAATACAATCCACAAATTGATTTAAATTTCTCGTTTTATAACTTTAAAATTATTTTTCCATAAACACTGTCACAATCTGGACCATGAAAAGTGCCATATTTCGCCACCGTAATCGCTGGCATCGAATTTTAAAAAATTCAAATCACTTGCACATAGTCTATAAGCAAATTTTCTTTTTGCGCTCGGTTTCGGATTTAAATTTTTGGTAATAAAAATTTTGTTATTGAAAATTCATTATTGTGAATGCGAAGATGTTATTCGATAATCTACTCTATATTATAATTATAAACTATAAATTTGAATTATACATGTGGTGCCGATTTTTCGTGTCGATTTTTGGTGTCGATTTTTGGTGTCGGTTTTTGATGTCGGTTTTTGGTGTCGGTTTTTGGTGTCGGTTTTTGATGTCGGTTTTTGGTGTCGATTTTTGCGAGGTAACGACCGTAAAAACATGTTCCATGTTAAAACCGAAAACACTCTCGGATGGACCTATGTACGTCTTGTCAACCCAAAAACGTACAGGAGTGATTTGCCTTGTTAAACCGAAGGCATCTCGGGAAGGGTAGGTGGGAAATGAAATGAAAGCGTCTTGCGAACCGAAAACACTTTCAAGTAAACATTAAATAATCCACAGAATTCTACGAACGTTGTCGAAACAATGCATCAAAATCTCGTTCGAAAATCCTGGAGACACAAAATCCGAATTTTCTCTAAATAATAAACCTGACTTTTAAATGTTTATTAGAGATTGACCTGATAATGGTTAAATATAACCGACACCGGTAGACAAAAGTATTTATTTTATTTGGCGAGGAGATACTTTTTATCCCAATATTAATTATTTACCTCGCATTTTGATGTTATCTGTTTTATACTTTTACTTTTTATTCATACTAAAAGTTTCAATTAATGAAGTTTTATTCAACTTCTTTTTATCATAGAAAATTATTAAGCAATCATTCTGTGTAGTTGTATTTCCGTTGTGAAAAAAAATGAATAAATTAAAATTGTAACAAAATAATATTTAACAAAATCGGATCGCATCAAATTTATAATATTATACCACAGTGGAACCTTCCAGAACCAGAACCATCAAATTCTAAAGTAAAAAGGCTTCCAGCGGAAAAATAACAACGTAGTTTGTTTCTAATGCGGACAATTGTTTGTTTGCAGTTTTAGTTTGCATGACGACATGTTACGACTCGGTTTGCCCTTGTCCATTTTTCGCAGTACCATTGATATCAGAAGAAGTTTGGCTGCTAGAGGGTACGAAAATATATTATAAAGGTACAAAGCAAACATTAGTGGTTTTAATAATTATTTTGTACCTTTTTATACTCGTAATATACTATTTAACGTTCTATTATGTTATCAACTTTGTATTTTATTTTGTTAATTTAATTGTAATGTCCCATGCAAAAATGTATATTATTATATTACAGGTAATCCTTTCAGCTTCTCTGTTGTATACTATTTTGTAAGATTTGTGAACTTCTGCAATATTTATGTTTAGACTACTTTACAATCTATGAACTGCAGTTTATGCAACATTCTGAGTATGAAGTTTTGGATGCATTTGTTTCTCGGAATTTTTTTTGCAAAGATTGGCACAGAACCCGTAATATTTTATAAGCATTTATTATTGCACAGTTCCTTCTCGATATTATTTTACATCTTAATTTTTCATCAATTTTAAGAGTTCACTGCAGTCAATTTTGTGACTGTAGCAGTTAACAATTAGAGGACGCACATATTACAGGGAGGCCTCTTGAGGATTGTAGTGGTAATTCGAACTAGCTTGCTTATTTTCAACATCTTAGATTTGGTAAATATGTTTGTGATTTCTTTTGTATACCGAATTTACGAGACTTCCTATAATTTTTCATCAATAAGTTTTGCTTGAACAGGTAAACGGTTTATTTGCTGTTGCCTTTCGTGGGGAGACGGTCAAAATGAAGTTTTACTGAACCTGGAGTCAAACCAGGAATTCAGCATTAGCAACAATGCACTTAACCGCTTATTGATGACCGTCTCGTTTGAGGTGAGCCATTTAAATGACTAAAATCCATAAAGCCCTGTTTAGGGTCGTATCCTCTGTGTTGCAGTTTTTAAGTGGTAACTTTGTTGAGTTTTTATTACTAGTGCAGTCTCAACTGCTACTTCATCTTTGTGCCAATGATGTTAAAGATTCATTTATCAGCAAATTTTATTTCGGTATATTAAAGGATTATAAATTCGCATATCCCATCCATGAAATCCTCTGCGTAATACTCGTATTGAGGGTAACTTGATAGCACATTTTTACTTATCGAAGTGATTATAAAATATTTTGTGCACTTTCTTGTAGTATATCACGAACAACTGTGGCTACTGGGAATAATCAGAAATCAATTATCATAGTAAACTTGATAAACAGAACGCACAATTATTCAAAACACGAAGTAATTTCAATTCCATATCTAAAATGATCAAATTCCTAAATATAAATTTTCAGAATCAGTTTTAAATTTCTTTTTTAACAATGTAAAATAACCTATGAAAAATAGATGATGATAATATATTATATAGACAGTATCACTGCATATAAAGCGATACCTGAACATTATTTCATACGTCACGAATATACAAGATTTCAAACCTTGCAGTTTTAAAAAGTTAATAAAGGGAATTTGAATAAAGATTTTTTTTTTTAACTTAAAGTTAAATCTGAATCGTCAAGTATTTTTATTCGATTCACGATCAATCCCTTCTTTTTCTTTTACTTTACAACATAACTTGTCTACAGGATATTGGTGTTTACCGGAGGCCCGCGCTAAGAAATTCCGTGAAGTCCGCGATTTGAACCCACTACCGCACTGTAACTCAATCAGCAATTATACCAAGCAGCTTTTGGTTTAAATTCTGTTTGACCAAAAATTGGTCAGTCGATATTATTATTGTTCATGGTTGTTAACATTTGCAACTATTGCTTAAGTTTGGGTACTTTTTCGTGGGTAAGCAGGAAGAAAGTGGAAGTACCTCAACGAATAAGCACTGCTCCGGAATCGCAAAGTATTAAGCCATCGAAAGAGAATACCTGTGCCCAAAACCGCATAGTACATCAATTCATTCTTGGAGAAAGTAGCAGCACCAGTATTATAAGAAGCATACTTTGTCACCATCATAATCCAAATCCCAAAAAGCGCTTGACGGGTAAGTATCTTTCCTTCATTTACTTGGTGTAGCTACTGATTGATTTATAAGTAGATATATCGGTTATGTCATTATCTTGTGCTTCGATGCTACATAAATTTGGATGCAGAATTGTTTTGCATTAGATAGCCATAGTATCTATTTTGACTATATCTATATCATTACCATCATTATTACTGTTTTGATCCCCGTCATAGACGAACTACGGCCATTGAACCGCATCCATTCCGAGCTAGTTTTTTAAGATAATGGCACTTAACGTTAAATTTACTGCTTGGGACTTTTGCTCCAAGCAAGTGACGTACTAAAGTTTCCTTTGGTGATTCTATTATCAAGGGTTGTGAAGAGAAGATTTCAGATACATTCACTATGCTTTGTTCATAAATTAATAAATGGGAATATCAACTGCAAATTTATATTGAAGCATTTGCAACAGATTTTTATACGTATCACCGCGCTGCAAATTATAGGTTGTTCAGACCGTTAAATGGAATAACACATCTCGTTAATAGTTTCTGTGATAGTGAAATATTTTCGAAACATAATTGAACCAGCTCCAGGAAGCTATGATGTGGAATAACCACGTGTGTTTAGAATGGTTTATGATATTATTGGATTTCATTTTGTACGTATCATTTTTAATATTATACATTTTTTCAATTGTAAGAATTGTAAAGAGGTCTATCTGTAAGTAAATAAATAAATAAATACATTTCTGATCAAGTAAGGGTCATACATATTGTCGTGTTCCAAAAAGAAACCCAGCAGTGAAATTTTTGATTTTATTTGAAGCGTTTGGTCTCCAACCAATTTATAAATTATTCCTCAATTTTTGTGTGGATTTAATATCCACCAAATTTCCTTGACGTTGTTCGTTATGATTTTGAAAACGCTCTAAATCAGTTATTTAATAAAATCCAAATTGTTGAAAATAATAACCAAAATATGTCATTCATTAATGTTCAATTCAAAAATAATTTTGTACAATAATTTCTATCTAAATCAAAAAGTTTATCACACAATATTTATGTACAACGTTAAAATTATTTTCCAAAATGCAACCGCGTATTATTTTATTCGTCACCTGGTTAGCACACGTATGTAAGAGCATTTAGTGTTTATAGCAGTAAAAATTTATGAAAAGGTTTACTAAAACTCGCTTATCTTTTTTGTGTAATGTAGCTACCCTAAATTTACTCAAACTCCAAAGATCTTCTGGTAAGTAATTTTTGTTCAACTTTCCAAATTTCCACCTGGTACCATTTCTAACTTTAAATTACCATTTATTCAGTCATCCTAGCAATCCCATATCATTTTTGAATTTAAATTTGTTCCACAGACACAGAATTGAATCCTTCCTTCGATTATTGTATTATCTATTCCTATTTCCAAAATTTTGTGAAAATTGCAAATTTTGCATATTTTGATATTTGCAGATCCGGTATACCTACTTGAATTAAATTGGAACTACCCATTCGCAGCAATTCTTCCAAGCAAAAAATTACCCCTTTGGTCATTACAAAACTTTCAGCACTCGAGGCAACTTCAACTTCTAAAAATTTCAAATTTTCAATTCAATAATTGTCCATGGAGAACCCACTAAAAATTCAATCCTGCTTTCTGCCCTTCTCGTACTGGATGCATTCCAATGCAAAAATTTGCGCATTTGTCCATAAATAAACAAAATCTTCTACACAGGTGATACCCAACGTGGGTACGGTCCCTTAACTTTGGCAACTCCAAATAAATTGAAAATTTCCTATTGCAAAGAGGAAGGATTATATAGAATACTGATATAATTCAAACCTGCAAATGTATTAGCAAAATTTTGAGTAAATCGAATTTTAAGTTTGCTAATTTAACGAGATTCCGTGTCAAAATCTAACGAGATTCCCGCGCGTCGCTCATTTTGTTGACGGTACGTGCGTAATGAATGACCCTAACACTTAGAGTTTTCAGATGAAGGAGAAGGCCGGCCATGCCGGGATGCTCCATCAAATACATATCAGGTAAAGGTAAAGGTTTCGCACCGAACCAGCCAGTCTAGCTCAGCGCTACTTTCGAGAGGCTCATCGGTCTCCACAACTTCCCAACGCCAGATGCCAATGTCAGATGAAGGAAAAGGCCGGCTACGCCGGGATGCTCCATCAAGTTCATTCCTGAAACCTGAAACCTTTCGCACCGGCATCGGCAGATGCAGCTCGTCTCTCCTACATGTAACATCGATTATTTTTTGTTTTTACGCGATTTTTTGGGGGTTTAAGATCCCGGTTGCCTTCATCCCGGTGTTCTTGATGGATGGCACCTTCTCGTATGTTTAGCTCTGCCGCGGTGCGGCGTACGCGATTGAAAAACCGCCCGGAGCCCCGGAGGGGCGTAAGGTAGGTTTTTTGATGCGCACAATTCTGGCCGGGGCGGATCCACCCTAAAAAGTAATTTGCACCATCAAAACCGGCCGCGGGGCAGAGCCCCGCAAGGCCTAGGTTTTCCCCATAGTTTTTTATGTTTATTTACAGACTTTATTCTTAAAATATTTGTGGTTCTGAAAAGAACCGTTTTTTTATTCAGTTTGGCCACCGTGCTAGCGATGTTATAAGCACGGCAGTAGACTGGCAAATGCGCTCCGAGCCGAGCGAGCGAGACTTATATTTATAACCTCGGTAAAGGGCGTGGCCTAAACATGCGATTTACATGTAAAATTATGCTGTTTTAAAATTGATTTTTCTCGAAATTTTGCTAATACATTCGCAAGTGAAATATTTACACTATACTATATAAACCTCCCTCTTTGCAATAGGAAATTTTCAATTTATTTGGCGTTGCCAAAGTTAGGGGACCGTCCCCCCAACGTTGTTATAAAAAATTTGCGCACTAATTGTAAATTGCAATTGTTTTTAAATTTTAGGTGTACGTTCCAAGCTTCCAAGAACAAGTATCGATCTTAACATAATTACAATACAAAGAGTACAATTCCACCCTTATATAATTGGACTAATATTCTTGTTATTCTCTAGAATTTTTGATGTTTTCAATTGTTTTATTTTGATACAATGAGCATGTAAATTTAATTTAAAAACGTAACGAATTCGTAGGTATTATAATTGAACTTATTTTAAACTGAATGCATTAACTAATAAATTTTTAGAAATTCTCCGAAATTTGACATTTTTTAAATTTCACAATAATAATATACAAGACTGGAGTTTCACTATACCATCTACCACCACCAAATAAAATTTTAACTACTGGAAGTACCTGATATGTAGGTAGGTAGGTCTTTGAAATTGGTTTCAACCAATTGATTTAGTTAAAATTTTATTTCCTGGCGGCGGATGGTAGACGGTGGAGGCTCGAACCTAACGAGGCGCGTTTTATACGATTCCAGGTCCGTATATCTTCCAACGTATCCCCCGTCTTAAGTTGGGCAGACAGGTTGCTAAGCGAAGTAAGCGATTTCAGTTTAGTATAATAAATATCTTGTTTCCATAAACAATCAGAATAAATAACAAATTTTAGAAACATCAAACAACAATCAAATGAAATTAACAAAATCAAATGTACAAAACTATGAAAACATCAAATAACTAGTGCAAAACTTAACCCGTAAACTGGAAGAATTCGTCCATGATCGCTACTGTGGGCATCGATCCTAGAACCGATGCAGCATTTCCTCGTTGAATGCACAAACTAATTCTCTGAATCAGAAAACTCTTTACTCGGCTATCCCCTGTTACAACAATTAACAAACGGCCGATCCTATCGACCAAATCCTTCGCGTCATTACTCTACGGACCCAGCGTCTCAACGGCAAAAGCTGATAATTTATGTGATACCATCTGCGTAAACTCAAATAATCTATTAACTCCTAAATTGGGCCAAAAGCAGCTCGGACCGCCTAAAATATATATTCGGGTTGGCCGCCAGTTAGAAATGCCCGAGCTAAGGCCCGTCTGTCATCTAGAATGCAATTGATGTGCTTAATGCGGCCTTTCTACGCCAGATGGCGTTCAAATCGGTAAAGTTATAGTCAAATTTAGTATTGAGTTATACATCTAGGACTATATATTACCATCAATAGCAGGGGTTAAGTAGCGCGCTTATATTTTAGTATACTTCAATCCGCGCAATTTGTGATGAAAGGAGTCAATTTCAGTCTTTTATACTGGGATACCTAGGGGTTTATGATAATTTATCAAACGCTGTCAAGTTTTTCTCTAGTGGTGTGAAGTTATAGATCTTTAATTACCGAGATTTGTAATTACAAGTGTAAAGTTTCAAACAGAGAGAGGTAAGCAAGAATTAAGCTTTTATTATAACTTGTTTGAAGCTGTTGTTTCAGTATCACCGAAATTTCGCATTACCTTTACACTTTCCCGAAATATATTCACATTTTTGTTGCTACTAAATAAAATATAAAAGATTTTTTGCAACAATTTGTTGGCGTTCATGTAATTTTATTTTGACGGTTTGTGAAAGTAGAATTTAATTGAATTTAGAATTGAAAACAGGATTACAATTATAGCAAAAAAATTAATCAATATTATGTTATGATAACTTATTTTTGATTAATTTATTATTTATATACTCATTTTTGAAATAAAAAAGTGTTAGCTTTTCGCAATTACATTTTTATAAATAACACGTAGCAATAAATTTCAATTTGGTTTAGTTTATCTGCACGATTGGTAAGTCATGTATAATAAAGAATTTGAAAATTGAAACGGTAAATTATTAAAATTCAAATTTTTACAAATTGCTTAAAAATTTTAAATAATTTATTTTTTATTAAATTTACTGTACGCGATATTAGGGTGAATCTTAAACTTGTTCTGAATCCGTAATTACGTTCTATTCTCGAAACTTCTTGAAACACATTTTCTTGAGTTGGGGGCGAAGATCTATGCGCTAAAAAGTGGAACGGTGGTTTTTGTCGCGGTCGTACATGTAAGGCTGCCTCACTCGAGATTGGAGTTCGGAAGATTGGAGCTATGTTGTAGGAAATGTGGCGCCATAAATTGATGTAGGAAGTAACGGAAGATCTTTAGCGGTAGCGATTGATCGACCATCAAGAACATAGGTGTTAAGTGGTTCAATAAAGTAAAACCAAATGTAAGGATCAGGTCTAGTGTTAACGAGAATTTTCTACAATCCAATCAGAATTCATGTTGCTTAATCTTGTTGTCTGTTCGTGACATGGCGAGGCGACACCATAAGCAAGGTGCAATGTAATTTAGTCAGCAATCTGTTGTAATATATTTTCTCGTTTCGTGCACAACCTGAGTTAGTCCATAGGCACGTTGGTTCGCTATTTACTGCTCCGGGTTCAAGTTCTGACTTGACGTATTCATACTCATTACTCGACGTTTCACCGCCGCCTATCGCGCTGTTATATTACTGTGCCCCGAGGAAGGGTTAGACTAAATTTACAACTTGCAACTTTGCAGAATTGCGCTTTTTGCGCTCAACTTTATAACAAGAAATTTTAATTTTTCCTACAAACTTTCATAATGCGGAACATTTCGACAATTGCTTATTGTTGCAATTTAGATATTGTTATTACTTTATGTTCCCCACATCCAACCCCAACTTTCTCTAAAGCTTCAAAAGGCATTCCTAAATTTAGGTAACATTACTTTTTCACAAACGATTTAATATGGCTTTTTAATAGCCATTTTTCATATAAACGAACTTTCAAACTTACAAACTGAGACGTAACTACTTTCAAAAAGAATTTATGCACAGCAAACTATCTGATTCTTCTTATACGAGTTAAAAGTTCTTCTTCCTGTTAGAACACATCATTTCATGAAAATATTAATAAGTCAAATCATTTCAAGCCATTGAAAAACAAATCGATTTTCACGGAGAAATCCAATCCTAGCAACGGAATTAATTAATTAATGAATCGTTAATATACACGGCAATTGAAAATGAGTTCAAATGTGGTTTTTAATTAAAAAATGGTTTAATTAATTTAATCACATTGATATGAAAATTATAATTTGATATTGCTTCTGACATTTCAATTAGGCTATGGATTTCGTTCTATAAGTGGATATGTACTTCAATATTTTATCTACTAATTATAATTTTATAGAGTGCTAAACATTAATTAACACAAAATAATGAATTACGATTTAAATATTTTTTTTCCAAAATTGTGCTTGTGCACGAAACTCGGATGATACTTCGATTTATAAAACGAATGGGTCGACTGCGCCAAGGTAAGGTTGAAATTGTAGTTGTATCGATTGCTCAAAATCAAATTGTTTTTTTATCAAAATAAATTATTGGATACTAATTATGTTTAATTATGATTAATTCATTAATTTTTGTATTGCGTGTGACCAATTTTCAGCTTAATTTTTAATTACCTTATATAAGTAGTGACGAAAACTTTACACACATTAATTAGGTTTTGTAGGTAAAAATCTGGAAAATATAAAAATAAACCAAAAATTACAGTTCTATATTCTAAACATTCGGATTTAACTGGAAGTAACTTTTATGTACTTGAAATATTAACTTTATTATTTCTTGTGCTATTCTTTGAAAATTCTCACGCAAACATTAAATACCATGTTTCTATTATAACGATAACGAACTTTGCTCTAAATTATGTTTTCTCTAATAGTGTAAACGTAAAATGTTAACATAAGACACAAACTGCAATTAAAAAGTTTATTTAGCTTCTTTGAAACTATCTAAACGTATTATGATTAGAATAGTAATAAAACAAATCAAATTTTAAGATGCAATTTAAGTTCAACGGTATTTAAAGCTGAGTTTTTATACTACCGATGTAGTAGGGATTTAGTCCTCGAAGAAAAGGTTAGGTAATTATGCAAAGAGAAAATAAGTAAAAGGAATATATTCGCAAATTATTCCAAAATGAGAGAATATCTCAAAATATTTGGTTTGTGTTAAGTGTTATATGTTTCAATTATAATAAAGTGGAATAATGTTATTGCAAAAAAAATTATAAAGTAAACAATGAAAAAAGGAGTCGTGTGCACACACATAGATAATATTGTTGTCAACATACACAACCCCAAAGTAAAACTTAAGCTTGCGTGCTTAAAATATTAATAGGTTGAGGTGTGATGTATGTCGTGTCACTTGGAAAACTGTCAGTATTTAAAATTAATATTTTATAAGAAAGTGAGAGCATTTAAAATAGAGCGATATTATTATAAAGGGAAGTTTGAAATTGAAAACTTTTAAAGAAAGATCGTAAATTAAGTTTCAGTTAGTTAATAATTATTTTAACCAGGCGAATAACAAAGCTCATCAGTTCGTGTATGGCAGCATTCAAGTTGCTTTTTGCTTTATTACATTAACTAGTGTGCGTATCTCGTATCTCATTAGTAAGAACTAATGAGCTAAGCTAAATAGAAGTTCTGATTGATATCAGATTACATAGAATAAAGAGGGAGAGTCTTAACAATTCCAGTTCCTAGTCGGATTTGATTTCGCCTACAGGATCCATTCAGTGCACTCTGCCAACGCTGTCTGAGATAAGCCGC
This sequence comes from Podabrus alpinus, assembly GCA_932274525.1. NCBI lineage: Eukaryota > Metazoa > Arthropoda > Insecta > Coleoptera > Cantharidae > Podabrus > Podabrus alpinus. Next base: position 54,971,925 of record OW026457.1, on the reverse strand, counting down.
TTTATTCCCGCTACCAACAGATCAAGAAGAAAAAATACGAGAAAATCAGTCGACTGTTAAAACTTCTATTCACGATACATTGTTCTTAGAATTAAGATTACTTTAAACAATCTTCAGTCAAATCTGACAGATATAAGGTTGTAGTCTTTTCAAGTTTTATGTAAGGAACTTAAGCTTAGCAAAATAAATTGCAACTAACTCCGATGAATATTAAAAATTCAAATTAATTTATGTGCCACAAAAAGCATTATAAAATAGATTCCTGCAACTATTTCTATATTCTATTCAGTTTATTGTAAGCTTTAAAGCTACCTTCAGTTTAAATATTGCTGTATACATAAAAATTCTACCATATTGTTGAAAAATAAAATGTAAATCGATAAAGAAGCTCAACGAAAAATAATTTTAAGTTAACCTGTCAGATCTGAAAATCTCTAACTTTCAAATAAAGAAAAGCGAAATGTCATCAACATAAGACAAAGCAGTTAATTTCGTACTGTTGATTATAAGCAAAGTATCAGACCAAATAAATTTCAAGTTTCGTGAATTCCAATATTTGAATATAATGTGATAGATAACTTGGAATATTTAACTATCCGTTCAGTAACGTAGATTGCACACTTTGAAGTAATTGGATGTTGTCAACTATATTACACTAACTTATTAAGGAATCTCGGCAGCAAGAGAACAAAAATAATTAAGCTTCTTAAACTTTTTATCTTTTCATGCGACAATGTTTTCCCATTAGATTCATAATCATCAAGTTAAAAATATTATCTAATTTATATTATGGAATACGTCCCTGTACTATCTCGACAGACTTAACTTCGATGTACGTAAGCATCGCCAATTAAATCGCTATGAATCCGTTACTGAAGAAGTTTAACAAGCTGATTTAAAAAGTAGCAAAGTATAGAAATTTTAGTTCGAAGGAAGGTTTAAATTTGTTTAGGTTAGAGAAAAAATGGAAGAAATGTTTGATGTTTACATTAAAAATATGTAAAAAATATTTTTTAATTGTCGAAGTTTAATCGAGGGATTCACAAAGTGATTGAAAATTAAACTACCTCAAGTAACAATTTTTGCTGGCGATTACCTGTTAAATCTATACAGGGTGTTGAATGAGTTAGCCGTTCATAGGATATTTACATGTAAAAACTTATTTATGCTAATTCCTGCTTCCCTAATTATTTTAGAAAAAAAATGAAAGACACAAAAATCATGCAGAAAAATAAACTACAAATGATAAAAGAATTATTTTCATCTAGCTTTTACTTAAAGTGGCAAAAAATGCTTTTGAAATTGTTCAAATTTTCATTTATCAGACTAGTCATGAAAGCTTCCAAGGTAATTATTTTTGATAAGTATTAAAAAACAATTGCACTTTGTTTACAGTTTTGCACTTTATTAAATTTTAATTTCATAAAATGGAAGCAAAGTACACAATTAGTGAAAAAAATCAATTTTTAAAACTATATTACTCTGGAAACAGTATACGTATGGTACGAGCTCTTTTTGCTGGTTTATACCCAGAAAGACCAATCCCTACTTATTCGACAATTAAAAATGTTATTGATAATCAAAATCAATATGGATCTGTATTTAAGCCGTCATGCAAGACCTGCAGAAATAAAAGAATAAATTTAGAAGAAATCAATATTGGTGAACTCCAGGTACCGATATCGAAACAAATGTAATTGCTGCCGTAGTGAATAATCCTTGTATCAGTACAAGAACAATTGGTGCGGAGTTAAATATTCATCACACTACGGCGTTCAAAATTATAAAAAAACATAAATTTATATCTTATAAGTTCCAAAACCATCAAGAAATTTTTGAAGAGGATATGTACAAAAGAATGATTTTCTGTGAAAGCATTATCGAAAAGGCCAATTTGGATAGAAATTTAATTAAAAATATTTGTTTTACCGATGAGACAACGTTTAGTATTAACGGGGAACCAAATGTTCAAAATTATCGGTTTTGGTCCACCGAAAATCCTCATTTAATGATCAACAATCGTTCACAGTATCGCCAAACTGTAAATGTTTGGGCAGGGATATTAGGAGCAAACATCATCGGACCATTTTTTATTGATGGAAATTTGAATGGAATAAAATATCTAGAAATGTTACAAAACGAAATTGGACCGGCAATTGATATTGTGGCAGGAGAAAATAATGTAATCTACTATCAACAAGACGGATCTCCGGCACATTATACTAGAGATGTAACCAATTATTTAAATGAATGTTATCCCAATTCTTGGATAGGACGCAATGGACCAATAAACTGGCCAGCTCGGTCACCAGACTTGGCTCCAAATGACTTTTATTGTGGGGTCATTTAAAATCTAAAATTTATGGTGAACGATACCAAAGTATTGATTCATTAAAAAATAAAATTGTGGAGGAGTGTGGCAATATTACCGAAAGACAACTTGCGAACGTACGATGTAACTTTTATGATAGACTTGGTTTTTGTTTAGCTGAATATGGAAACCTGTTTGAACATTTGCTGTAAATTTAATTATTTCTTAATGTTTGTAATTGTTTATTATTAATAATTTATGTAATAAATAAATTAAATTGAATTTATTTCATGGCTAGTCTGATAAATGAAAATTTGAACAATTTCAAAAGCATTTTTTGCCACTTTAAGTAAAAGCTAGATGAAAATAATTATTTTATCATTTGTAATTTATTTTTCTGCATGATTTTTGTGTCTTTCATTTTTTTTCTAAAATAATTAGGGAAGCAGGAATTTGCATAAATAAGTTTTTACATGTAAATATCCTATGAACGGCTAACTCATTCAACACCCGGTATATTGCTGGCACACATCTGGCAGATAGCTGACAGGCGCCGTTTACAGTTTACTTGGCTATTGTTGTCAGTTTATATAGGTGCCTGGCAGGCACTCATTTACAGATTGCTATTACCTTTTTTTTACAGGGGCCTTTCAGGTACTCATTTACAGCTTACTATAAGCTTGTTATTACAGGCGCTTGGCAGGTCCTCATTTCCTAGTTACTGTAAGTTTCCTGTCATAAGAATTTGCCAGGGACTCTTTTGCAGGTTACTTCACTGGTTACTATAAATTTGTTCAGCCAGCAAACTGATAAGTCCTCTTTTACAGGTTACTTCGCTATTACTATAAAATGTGTTCAGACAATATCCCGCCATGTTCTTACAGCAAGTTAACAGGTTTTCATCTTTGTGATAACTACATTTATGTCAACTCTTTTTATGTTTTTTTAGATTTTTCTCTATTACCAAAATGTGTAAAACCTACTATTAAAGTGACGTCACGTTAAATTTAAAAATTAATTTTTTGTGCTAATATTAATTATTAAAAACAATTAAGAATTACTAATCTCGAATGACTTGCATATTCTCAATGCATTTTGAATTGCAATTTTTGATAGTAAATAGTTTTTTTCAGGAGGAATTTAGAAATACAGAAAATTTTTAAAAATATAGTTTTTTTCAAATAAACTAATCGTTTATTTAAACAAATAAACTAAAAATTAATCTAAAGAATGATTTTTAAAAGGAATATTTTTTCAACCCCGCATAATAAGTTACATGTAACAATGCACTCGGTCTTAGCAGGTATACCATATAAATAACGGTACTGCAACTTGGTCGTATTCTTTAAATGCTTTTAAAAATGTTTAATTATTTGCAACTGATAATCGAAAACAACCGCGTATAAATTAATGTTGATTTTTAAATTTGTTAAAAATTTGTTTATAGGTAGAAATAAAAATTCTTGAAAACAATAATTTTTCAAATAACCCGTTTAAATGTTTACAATGTATTTACCTATTAAATCAAAACTCAACCGTACAAAATTTGTTTTTATTTCTATTAATACCGCAATTTCTTAAATTTATATTTTAAGCGTATTTATGTTGTTTGTACTTCTAATAGTATATTAACATTCCGATAATTGACAAAGTTGTATATCAACCTTGGTACAGTTTGCCACAAGCTTGTGACAGTAATTTCACAGCAGCCATTTTACTCATACAGCAACAGAGCAACCTGTGAGAATTTAGTTGCCAGGCACCTGGCAGGCGTTTTCCAGATTTAAAATCTTAGTTGGGTACGTTTAAAATTATAAGTAAATCGTAGAGTTGTTTTAGTGTTTAATAATAAATTTTAATTAGACTTTATATTTTAAATCACTTCTGCCACAATAAACTTTAAACATTTACAAATGTTTTATAATTTTATTACCATTTTATTTGAGAAAAGTCACATTTACTCTTGCTGATATCCTGAAAAATTTTCCAGATAATCTGGTGATAAACTCAACGCATTTTCGCAATAATGTCAAAGGATTATGCCGAGTCACACCATGCTCAATTCATTCAACCAAGATGGTACTTCGTGCGCAGACGTGTTTGTTTACATGACTGTGGGAGTACATTAAGCGTTAATCATTCAACAAATTAATAACTTATTCAGCGATCATTCAATCAATTATAATTTAATCGGAACTCAAAATAATCTCCACTACAGTAGATGTGTGTATACTCGCTCACTGGAATTTATTAAGCGTTCATTTATGTTCAACATTTATATTCAAAGATTTAATTAATTATTCATCAAACCATTCGAGTTTTTACCAAACAAAATTAAATTAAATCCAATTGTTTTATTGGTTTATTCAACAAAATAATTCAGTAAGAGTACACGTCGAAATTCCAGTAGTCCTGGAAACCACTGGAACTGGGAAACCATTCAACGAGACAACCTCCACATAAAATTAATATAAAATATTACCTACTAACGTTTAAAATAAATTATAACTACAGATACAACTATTAAATGGATCGCTGTATTGTTTAATAATTTCAATTTGATGTAAAATGTTATAGCTTCAATAAGACATGCACCTATACTAATATTTTAATGATTTTCTACTATTTTGTTTGAAACAAATCATCCGCACCCTTATAAATATCCTCTGAAATCTGCAAAGAAATCTTCCAGTATACGCAAGGTTTTTGTGGCACTGATCTCGAAAGTTTAATGATGTTCTTCATAAAACTTATTTAAAATTTGTCCACCGTTCAAAGTTTTTTAACTGTAGCAAAGACGATTAAAATGTATTGTTGTTCTATTAAACATCTAGCTGGCACAGGCGGCTTATCGGCCGCTTTAGGATGTTCTTCTTCAGCCTACGGCCTCAGAAAGTGACATTCACCCGCTCCTCCTGAGATTTTCCGATTACTATTAGCCATGTAGGGAGCCTGTGGTTCTTTGACTCACGGCTTCGTAGAGTGAAGATCTCCCGGTCATCTAATCTAATATAATAATTATAATAATAGCCTCCGTAATGCACCTCTGTTTGGTGAATTGATCTTTGCCAAGTTATGTATAATATTAATAAATATCTAATCTAGTACAATTTTAATAATAAATTTAAATTTGCAAATAAAATAGTTAATTTAACGAGTACAATATTTTACATTCTAACTTAAGCTTTCATCACTGTTCATTGCTCTTATCAGATATTTATTAAACAAGTAAGTACATGGCAACCTTTTACTTGTACTAGTACATGCTCAATGTTAAACATCTGATGATAGCAGTATACTGCTACACTGCCGAAAGCTTATGAACAAATAAAAAATATTTTCATGTTCTCCAGAATCTTTTTTTTACCATAATAAAATGTAAAATCTTTTTTCTATGGTCATCCTTTTCCATGATAATTTTGACTAATATATAGAGGAATAATTGTGTCATTGACGTTATCATTTTTACATTGCGATTAAAATGATGAGCGATTATATAATTTTAATCCTAGTCAACAATTTAAATCACTTCTGTGAAAATCACAAATAAGTCGTTAATATTCACAAATGTTTTAATGTTTTTAACCATTTTGTTTGAGAAAAGTCAACTATGTAAGCTTTTAACATCTGTTCAATTTTAACTGCATCCACAACGATTAAAATGTGTACGTATTTCATTTAATAATTTTAATCATGGATTACATTTTTTAAATCACTTCTGTGGAAAACGCTGAAATTAATAAAATTACAATTATTATCTTAACGTTTTTTACCATTTTGTTTGAAACAAATCATCCGTAGGACTCTTTAAAACATACTCTGAAATTTACCAAGAAATCTGTCGGTACACTAAACATTTCGTTTTCCACTAATGTCAAAGGTTTAATGGCGGAGTTTAAAAAATTGATTTAAATTGGACTTACAGTTACAACGACTAAAATGTATTTTTGTTCAATTGTTTAATAAATGCTACGGTACGTAACATATTGAATCACCTTTGTGGAACCAACAATAAACTGTAACGAAACCCTAATTGTTTGAGGAATTATCTCATTTAGTTTTAATTAAAATAAAACCAAGATAATGTAAATCAGAATAAATACATCGGTAATTGTGTTTGGGTGTAGAGATTGGGTTGCGTTTTGTTTACCGAAAACTTAAGGGGTTCAACAAAATTGACTCATACGGACGAAAAGAATTATCTAATCGATAATTGAGGCAGATAAAATAAACGAAATTTATTTAAAATTAAATAAAAAAAGCAAAATCATCTTGTTGATATTTGTGCATTTTAATGTTTTCAGCCCGAAGTATTTAAATTATGGTAGCAAATTTAATTTCCAATACACTTGAATTTTCGTTAACAATGCGTTTGTTAACGTTAATTTAGTTGCAGTGGATTATCCAAAGTGTCAAGTAACAAAATGTGAACTTTTTGTAGCACCATGTCAGGTAAACCAAGGAGGTTCGTAGACAACACCCATAATTATAAATTTTCTGATCAGATCTCCTGTTGAAAGATCCTCTTCCGATTTTCTCCAGAAACCTCATTTTCTGATTCCTTTTATTGCCGCGCGGAAACAGTAGGATATTACTTATATTTGTAGGTCCTTCCGACTAGGAGTCACTAAAAATGTGAAAAGATCAGTCACAGCTAGTTGCTATAACTGATTTAAAAACGTAACATAAGAAACTTGCATTCTTTTATGTTTTTGAAGTTACTTACTAGAGTAAATTGTCTTATTTTCTCTCTGCCCCACTTCTAATTTCGGATCCAAAATAATCTCAATTGTTTATACCTTGTTTGCACCTGTTTGGATTTCATTTATTTTCGTTTGTACCTCCATAGTTCTCAAAATATTCAGGAAAATCATCCTGATGCGCACGCTGAATTAAGGAGATGCTTCGCTCGCTTGTTTATAGCAAATTTCATGTACGATTGTTTAAAGTTGATAGTTATAACTTCCTTTAAGCTAAATCGTAACAGATATCAAATATTTAAAAGATGCAAAAATGTTCATCAGAAAATAAAGGTAGTGGTGTGAAACAGCCTTAAAATCGCTTGTGAAACGCCCCAGAAAATCTGGGGAGGCGAAATTGGACTTATCAGACGATGCCTGAAGCCCAATTCAGGATGACCGTCTTAACCGATAAATTGCCCCCTTGGCTATCTCCAGAGGGCAAAAGACAAAATAACTGTGCCACCACTTCTGGCTAGATATTTTCGGGGTAATACAGGGGGCGCTGAAGAGATGCTCTGAAGAGCTAAGCAGAGTAGATTTTAAAGTGAGCGCCACGTAGTTTAACTTTTACCACCCTTTCCACCATAAAACCAGAATAAGCCACCGACGAAACTACGAAACTATGGTTTCGAAATGCGATAACCTAAATGAGAGAAACAGTTACTATAAATATAAATAATTCAAAGAAACAATCAATTAGTAATTAAACATAATTACTTAAAAAGTAATAAATTTATTATTGCATAATTAAACAAATAAATCCTCTAATTAATATCAATAAAGTAAACAACAAATAAGAACCAAAATAACTTCTTAATAATAATTTTAAGTAAATTTTTCGTATATGAAATTTACGTCGCACTTGTGGTACAAAACTAAAAATGTGTCCACCATCAAGCCATAAGAAGCTTTACAAAACAAAATGGTCGAACAAAATCGACTCTTCCATCCACATGGAAGTTGAACTAATAGAACTTCTATAAAGTTTTTAACATTGACTTGCCGCCGGGTCAAGTTTTACCCGGCGACTGCGACTTTGGATGCTTCCCACGTTTAAACTATCAAAGCTAAATTGTTCCTATACAAATTTTTGCATTTCTCACCGTTGACGCAGTGTTTTGAATACAAGGTTTCGGAGTGAATTTTTTTTTCAGTTTTTTACATTTTTTGCATATTTTCCAACTTCGGGTTTAACTTAAATTTTGCTTTTTATACATACATATTTACATTTGAAAAATTTTTCTATCTGATTCGCTATGGCAATTAAAAATTTCAAAAACTCCGAGCAAGTTACGTAGAAATACCGAACAATAATTACTGCAGAAGACAACAAGTTAATATTAAATATAATAAAAAGCAAATAAGACCGAACAAAGCGATTATGATAGAAGCTCGTCGAAATTAAAACGAAGTTCTATCACACAAAAATACAAAGTTAACTGAAAATAAAATAAAAATGCATCCCCCCCACTATTAGGGTTCGTGGGGCCAGATACTTGCGCCTAACTGATAACTTTATAATAAATATATTAACGGTATTGGTTTATAAGGTGTAAAAAAGGATTAGTTACTACTGGATGAAATGAAATGAAAGGACAGATACCTTTTTTTCTGATGAACAGTTTTGCATCTTTTTAATATTATTTATAACAACCATATATGAAATTTGCCAAGAACAAGCGAGAGAAGAATCTCATAATCCGCGCCAGGGTGATTTTCCTGAACATTCCGAAAACTAAGAAGGCTTAATCGAAAATAGAAGATGTATAAACCATTGACATTATTTTGGACCCAAAATTCTAAATGGGGGAAGGGGGCTAGCATTTTGCAAGCCCCCAACATTTTTTAAAATATCATCAAAGACAAAGAGGTATAGTGTATTTCAAATTAATTGGAATTAAAAAAAGTCTAGCATCAAATTACGTTGTTCTAAAAACTGTCACCTGACTGCGCGCATCGGTCACATTTTTAAAAATCTTGTTATTATGAGGTGTTAAACTTATAGTAAAAATTTCGAATAGATCCGGCAAAAATTAAAAGTCAAATATTCTTTGGGAAGACATTTTTAGGTCAGAGTATATTACCAAAAGATTGAAACATTAACTTAACGGACAAATTTATGTTTTGCAAATGTATAATAATCTTAATATTTGATGGGAAAGAAAGTATTCTCAAAAGAATTTTATACACGTCTAATAAACCATGCGGTAGATAATACAGTTTTAATAGAGTTGACGTAGCACCCGTCAATAATTCGCATCGTCAACAAGAAAGTCTCCATTCGATAGCATTGCAAACCAAACGTCAATCCATGCATATGCTTTGCTATAATTTTATAGAGGACTGAGAGACACTTTTATGCGATCCATGAACTCGTGTTCGCTGTCAACACACGTGCGGTCTTTCGAACCGTGTGAAACAATGCCCGTTGTTTGTTATCTCGAACATGTGCCGATAAGCAACCAAATGTGCTGGCATTTAACATGGAAGGTATAGGAAATTAAAATTATCGAGGACGAATAAAAACTAGACAAAAACTTATTTTGCTCGAGTCCAGACAGGCAAAAAATTGTTATTCTGGGCTCATGTGCTGATATATATCCCCACACTTTCGATTGAAAGAAAGACAAAAGCGTGCCTTCGCACGTCGGTCAACACCCAATCAGAATGCATATCCCTTCTTTTCGAATTAATGATATCCAATTATAAGGGCTCAAATCAATCATTAAGTGGGAATTATTCTAATTTATGGAAGGGAAAACACATAAAATGAACTGCAAATTGCAGATTCAGGGAGATTCACAAAAGATTCTGAGTGATCTTAACAGAATCCGATACCGTCTTCTCGTGAATAACGCTTCTAAAGCGGAATTAAGACACCAAGATCTCACATTCATTCGAGATCTTTAAATCAATACAAGTCAATTGTGCTAAATTATTGTGCGTTCAACTTCAGGTAAAATTATCGAACATTTTATACGAATTGTTTATCACGTTTAATAATATCGAGTTATTGCAAATAAATTATCGAACATTTTATACGAATTGTTTATCACGTTTAATATTATCGAGTTATTTCAATTAAAATTACCGAACATTTAATGTTAATTGTTTATGACGTTTAACAATATCGAGTTATGTCAATTAAATTATCGAACATTTAACGCCAAGTGTTTATAACTTTTAACAATATCGAGTTATTTCAATTAAAATTACCGAACATTTAATGTTAATTGTTTATGACGTTTAACAATATCGAGTTATGTCAATTAAATTATCGAACATTTAACGCCAAGTGTTTATAACTTTTAACAATATCGAGTTATTTCAACTAAAATTATCGAACATTTAATGTCAATTGTTTATCACTTTTAATAATATCGAGTTATTTCAACTAATATATCGTACTTTAGTCTCGCACTATTTGCCGCTTGGATGCAATTACATTGCATTTCTTTTTATCGGTATGGTATAAAACAGGTGTTGCGTTGCGAACACATGGGTGCATTCCAATAGTTTTCTTATCGAACACCACATTGACGTTTCTTATTTACACAGTGCCGGCTTTAACTAATTGTAACTTCGCGAATAATTATTCCAGTGAATTATTTCGTACGGAACCCCTATTTATCGCGTAACGGAGTGTGTAAATCACCCTGTCATTTCACCACCTTCCGATTTGAAGAGGTTTTGGAAGCTGGTTATTGCGCTGACCATCTGGTATGGTTTGAGACATCGTATTCAGCTCCATTCTGCATTCCGAGGACGATTCTCACTCCTGGAGGACCCGCCAACGGCTTTGTCTAGAGGTCGAATCCCAACAACTAAACTAAGTAAGAAACCTTTATATTTTTAAGATTTGTGATGTTAAGTGGTCACCTTGGCCGCCAGTTACGTTTATGAACGTTCAGTTCAACCCTGGAAGTCGATCGCAACCCTTTTGTACCTCTTTTGTGTTAATTAATGTTAGTGTCTATTATTAACGTAACTTTTACTACGCCATTCGAGCGTTCAGATTGTAACCAGCAATTTAACGTAATATTTTAAGTTTAGCATTGCAACTAAAGTTCATAAAAATTAATCGATTGCATTGATTAATTTTCAGTATCAACTTTGTGAATCATAGTTTTAGACGTCACCGAGTTGCACTTAAGTAACTATTACTATTTTTGTGGAGTGCTGTATTCAATACGCCCCCCTTTTACGTATGACCTTTCTGGGTCATACTTTGCAAATTAACAGCTTGTATTTTTGTAACATTAATCGTTTTACGAATATTAATTTTGCAACGGAAACCACACTGAAAGGTTCCGTCAATTGGATATATTTATTTTTATACGATACATGTAAATTTGATAGTATCTTGTGTAAACTTTGTCAACTCCCCCCCTGATATTATTTTATTCATTACACTTTTGTTATTTCCCAACTGTGTGTTTTATTATTATTGTGTTAATGTTTATTTAGCTATTTTCACCAACGGAAAGTTCGCCTCCTGTAAAGGTAAGGTCATTGAGCGAGGCTTTTCCGGAGTGAGAATCCGCAGTAAGATCATCAAGTTGTCGCGTACCAGCTTGGAAGGTGTGATAACCAGTCCCCTTCAAAAAGATTCATTTCTTCGTATGCGTGGCGCCCATTTAAACTCCCTCGTGTATATTAGCCCCACCGATTTTGACTTACCTCCCCCCCCCCCCCGTGTAAATTATTCACACCGATTTTGACAATTTTTAGAATCGCGATCGAGGATTGCCCGGTCGTCGATAGGAAACACACGCTTCGCGACGTGCCGTCACACGACCCTTTTTATTCCTTTCACCAACCCACCCCTTCGCGACTTTGAGCTAGTCAACTTTTTATTACCTGTTGGAAAGGTGTCGTGGATGCTAAACGTGTTGTAACAAAACATACAAACTATGCAAGGAAAAACAATATAAGAGATAAGATTATCGCGCCAACGAAAGCCCGCATTTCATACTCCACGTGGAGTAGTGTAGTTCTAATTGGTTAATATTTATAATAAGGACTTATTATTGGATAATATTTCTATTACGAAAATTCTCTTTGCGACTCCACGTGGACGCGTGTACCAGGTGTACAGTAAGTTTGTATGTTTTTATAACAACGTAATTTGATGCTAGACTTTTTTTAATTCCAATTAATTTGAAATACACTATACAAACATGTTCAATAAACAAGGTACAAATGATTTATACAATTTTGAATGCAAAAATCGAAATGGGAGGGCTGGAGAAATGCAGCATCCTGGAAGTTGATATTGCACCCGACATTTAGTTGGTTCAAATTAAGGTGGGTTCATAGAAAATATTTAACGTAATTTAATTTAATTTAAAAAAGTTCTTCTTCTTTTATGTAGACTTTATGCCTGTTTTTCTTTACGCCTTCCCTCTATCCTAATGGATTTTATGGAGTGTCTATCAATGATGAGGCCCAACTGATCATCCATCTTTTAGGAGGTCTATCCGACTGTCGTTTTCCCGGTGCTCGGAGGTCTCTTGCCAGTTCAACTCGGTCAACTCTTCTTTCTCTCTTCTTTTCATCTGCGATGTTGCTTCATCTTTGTTAAACCAATTCTAATGGTAGATTTTTAAGAATTCCTTAAGCTATGAAAAATAACCATGAACCCACCTTTAGTATGTAACAAAGTAATACATTTCACCAAATGTTTTAATGGGTTATTACCGTTTTGTTTGAGGTATAAGGGTTAAATTTGTTAAGGAATCTGTAATATTGAATAGCGATTTTTTTTAAGATTTACAAAATTACAAAATTAAACGTTGGAAAGTTATTATTGTATTGAAAACTTGACGATTAATAAATGAATAGAAAATAAAAAGTTTGCTACCTAACCCCGGTCTCCCGTATTTATGTTTGATTAAGATTTTTCTCATAATGCATAGCATTTTGAATAACACCATAATTAACATGAAAATTATTTTGATTAGTAAAACAAAGTTTAGTATCATTTCGAAATTTATAAATAACTTGAAATTGCTGAATAAATAAACTGTTAAAACTGAATTGCAAAATTATTCAAATTATTAAATTCAACATGCATATATGTAGTTTGAAGGCGTAATGAGCTATCGATTTTCCACGATAATTTTAGCATCTAATAAAAGTTTAATCGTTTCTACAATAATCATAGGTAAATAAAAAACTTACTGCAGTAAAATTTTTCCACGTCAGATTGGCAAAATTTTTATGCGACTCGTATGATCAGTTTTCATGACATATAAATTACCACTTAAAAAGTTTTAAATCAAGTGGCGTTTTTAAATCTATTGCTTAAATAATGGGCTACACCTAATAATTATAAATCTAAAACAAGATTTTCTTTTTGTAAATTTCCATGTTTTTATAAAATTCAAAAGTTCTAATAAAAAAACGAACAGCACTTTGGCAGCTCAAGTGATGGAACTTCTAACAGTCATCGTATTCCATATGGACACTCCAGAATTCTAGATTCTTGTATAAATAGACCAGCAAGTTTCATGTGCAAAAGTACACATCGTACGTTGAAGTGTAGTACACTTTAAAATCCGATGGTTCTAAAATTTGTATCGTTATCTTGTTGAAAGCTCTCTACTTTCACTTTTTTTTGTAATTTACTCGTTTCTTAAAAGAGTTGTTAGTTGTTTTCAATGCATTGAACATGTTGAATGCTTTTCTTGCTCTCGCATTTATTTATTTGTATGTTTACTCAAATTTTTATACATTTCTACTTGCTTTAACTTGTCTTTATTTGAACTTCTCTAACTTTCTTTATTGGACATGCTAACGATGATTGGTTTTGTGTTATCTTTATTAATTTTCATGTTTTCTTTCGATTATTTATAGCATTCTCCACGATATTCCGTCCGAAATATATTTCAGCTTTTCCAAGACCACAGTTTGTTATACCGGGTGTTGAATGAGTTAGCCGTTCATAGGATATTTACATGTAAAAACTTATTTATGCAAATTCCTGCTTCCCAAATTATTTTAGAAAAAAAAATGAAAGACACAAAAATCATGCAGAAAAATAAATTACAAATGATAAAAGAATTATTTTCATCTAGCTTTTACTTAAAGTGGCAAAAAATGCTTTTGAAATTGTTCAAATTTTCATTTATCAGACTAGCCATGAAATAAATTCAATTTAATTTATTTATTACATAAATTATTAATAATAAACAATTACAAACATTAAGAAATAATTAAATTTACAGCAAATGTTCAAACAGGTTTCCATATTCAGCTAAACAAAAACCAAGTCTATCATAAAAGTTACATCGTACGTTCGCAAGTTGTCTTTCGGTAATATTGCCACACTCCTCCACAATTTTATTTTTTAATGAATCAATACTTTGGTATCGTTCACCATAAATTTTAGATTTTAAATGACCCCACAAAAAAAGTCATTTGGAGCCAAGTCTGGTGACCGAGCTGGCCAGTTTATTGGTCCATTGCGTCCTATCCAAGAATTGGGATAACATTCATTTAAATAATTGGTTACATCTCTAGTATAATGTGCCGGAGATCCGTCTTGTTGATAGTAGATTACGTTATTTTCTCCTGCCACAATATCAATTGCCGGTCCAATTTCGTTTTGTAACATTTCTAGATATTTTAGTCCATTCAAATTTCCATCAATAAAAAATGGTCCGATGATGTTTGCTCCTAATATCCCTGCCCAAACATTTACAGTTTGGCGATACTGTGAACGATTGTTGATCATTAAATGAGGATTTTCGGTGGACCAAAACCGATAATTTTGAACATTTGGTTCCCCGTTAATACTAAACGTTGTCTCATCGGTAAAACAAATATTTTTAATAAAATTTCTATCCAAATTGGCCTTTTCGATAATGCTTTCACAGAAAATCATTCTTTTGTACATATCCTCTTCAAAAATTTCTTGATGGTTTTGGAACTTATAAGATATAAATTTACGTTTTTTTATAATTTTGAACGCCGTAGTATGATGAATATTTAACTCCGCACCAATTGTTCTTGTACTGATACAAGGATTATTCACTACGGCAGCAATTACATTTGTTTCGATATCGGTACCTGGAGCTTCACCAATATTGATTTCTTCTAAATTTATTCTTTTATTTCTGCAGGTCTTGCATGACGGCTTAAATACAGATCCATATTGATTTTGATTATCAATTACATTTTTAATTGTCGAATAAGTAGGGATTGGTCTTTCTGGGTATAAACCAGCAAAGAGATCTCGTACCATACGTATACTGTTTCCAGAGTAATATAGTTTTAAAAATGGATTTTTTTCACTAATTGTGTACTTTGCTTCCATTTTATGAAATTAAAATTTAATAAAGTGCAAAACTGTAAACAAAGTGCCATTGTTTTTTAATACTTATCAAAAATAATTACCTTGGAAACTTTCATGGCTAGTCTGATAAATGAAAATTTGAACAATTTCAAAAGCATTTTTTGCCACTTTAAGTAAAAGCTAGATGAAAATAATTATTTTATCATTTGTAGTTTATTTTTCTGCATGATTTCTGTGTCTTTCATTTTTTTTCTAAAATAATTAGGGAAGCAGGAATTTGCATAAATAAGTTTTTACATGTAAATATCCTATGAACGGCTAACTCATTCAACACCCTGTATAGTGGAAAGCTCCAGTAATTTTTGAAAATTATTACAATTTTGTTTATATTTTGCAAGGAATTTTCATAAATATTATTGTTTAAAAGTTATATTCTTATTCTGTTTTGGTATAATTTTTTTTCTTTGATGCTTTAAAATGAAAATCTTCTAATTTTGTTTATATTTTGCAAGGAATTTTCATAAATATTATTGTTTAAAAGTTATATTCTTATTCTGTTTTGGTATAATTTTTTATTTCTTTGATCCTTTAAAATGAAAATCTTTTCCCTAATGAATTTTTAATTAATAATTTATTTTGTTTCTTCTTGTTTTAAATTTGCTTCCAGCTGCCTTATTAAATTTCTTTGAATGTCAATTTTCAACTTATTATTTTGTTTTTCTCTATTTATATCCCTTGTTATTTTCCAGGTCTATTTAAATTATCTGACTTTCACCATTAAAAAAGCACTGGCCCCTCTCAACATTCACATCTGTCCTTATTTTTAAATTCTCTGCTCAAAAATCATGTTTAAATATTTTTAGGTAGTATCTATCGAATTAATTTCTCTTAAAAAATGATGAATTCAATTTTTTTGAACTTTTATATTCTTTTATATATTTAGAAATAAAGAGGGTTGTGTTTTGAATTAATAATCTCTTCAGTTTGCAAAAATTCACTCAAAGACAAAGAGAATATGTATACACTTATTGAATCTTC
Organism: Podabrus alpinus; assembly: GCA_932274525.1. Taxonomy (NCBI): domain Eukaryota; kingdom Metazoa; phylum Arthropoda; class Insecta; order Coleoptera; family Cantharidae; genus Podabrus; species Podabrus alpinus. The sequence goes on along the minus strand of OW026457.1, from coordinate 54,955,535 downwards.
ATTGATATTTGACCTGATCCTTAAAATTCTTTAGTACCAAACAAAGAAATAAGAGCCTTAATTAGTAGTTGTAAGCTTAATAAATCACAAAGGAATTAATACAAATTTATATATTTAAAGTTTTTGAATATTTTACAAATTCTTACAAATAACTTGGAAAACTTCGATATAGTATGTACGAACACCAAATAAACAAACATGTAATATTATATTATGTAATATCTGTATAAAATTTTTTTTAACGAATATCAATTGCTGCAAATTTTTGCAGTATTCGTAAATACAGTTCCTCTGCTACATTAAGACCATATAAGAAGTCGAGATGAGTATATGTGGGAAGTTCTTCGATAGTTACTGCAGCTTTGGTAAACTTGGACTTGATAGCTGTTGCATCTTCCACTCTGGAAACCCAATCCTCTTTGCCGATAAAAATGATAATTGGGGTGATAATATTTTTTACGTCATATTCGGGAGGACTGCTAGCACCATTGTATTTAATTTCGTTCTCATCTCCATAATCCCATGGACAGAATCGACCTAATTTTGAAACTTATTAATATTAACAACACCAAAATATTATTAATTCCATACCAGATTTACACAGTTGGCTGTAATGAAGAAACTGTTTCAACGAAGCAGGACTATCTAAATCATCATTAAATACAGTTGGCAACAATGAAGATGTCATGTTCTGCGGATTATAACCGAAGGAAACAAACATGTTGTTTAAGCAAAGAATGTCTGAATTATTTCCTTTGCAGTCTATAAATTTGGAACACTTCCTTCTTACTTCGTCTTGAACTTCATAATTTTTTTTTGAGAAATACGATCCTAACACTTCCTGTTAAATTAATTGTTACCATTTCAAAAAGGCTTAGAAAATCGTTCCAACTTACTTTATCTTTCAAATGGCCTATAATTTTTATAACTGGGCACTGCATATGTTTTGCGTAAACAATAGGAGCTAAACTAATATTCAATGCAATTTTTGCATTGTATTCGGGAATTTGTGAACATAGAATATAAGAAAGAGTGGTTCCTTGGCAATATCCAATGTAAAAAAGTTTTGATCTACCACTTTTTTCCAAAATAAAATCTATCATGACCGGAATATCATAGATAGCCATTTCATGCAATGTGAAGTTCCAAAATTTGCTATCTTCTTTTGTGTATTTCGTGTGGAAATTTGAATAACGGGTTCCTCTACAATTGCCTAACCATACATCGTATCCTTCCTCTGCTAACAGGTAGCCTATTAAAGATTTAATTAATATCATATTCATTTTCCAAAATTTGTATCATCACCTAATCCATTGTCGACTCCCGATCTCACCCAATCATCAGAACACGATAATAAACCATGTACCAGAAGAACTGGACGTCTATTTAGGATGCTCTTGTTTGTGAAACCATGTGGAATATGGAAGAGATTTATCTTATACCCATCTGCTGTTGTAAGTTCAAAAGATACCACAGGAAACTTATTATTGTCGACAATCTCAGTCTAAATTAATAACAAAAATTAAATCACAAATTTCTGAAATCATGTTCACTTACTGTTTTATATTTGCTCTCTATTGGCGGTAATCCCTTAAAATATGTTTTTGCTTTCTGCCTAAGTGCGTCCACATTTGGATTCCATTTTCCACGCAAATTGGTAACTTTGGTAATTCCGGGAAGTTTGACAATCTTATAATTTGAAGTTGTTGCTAGTAAAATTTTAAAAAAATTCTTTTAAAATTTTGCAAATTTAGTCAATGTGGATGCCAAATTAAATTGCTATTTAATTTTTTTATTCTTACCCGTAGTTTCTTTCTTCGTGGCACCACTCATATTTTTTATAACATAAATTTAAAAATAAATATAAAACGGACACTAGAATACTTGTTTATTTGATGTAAACTTTTAAAAATTATACGCGCACATTTATCAGTTCAACAAAATTTCGTTTGATTGGCAGATTATATTAATAATAATTTGTAAGGCACATTTAAACGTTAAATATACGCGGTGTTTCATTTAATATCATTTTCAAATTTGAATATAATATCGTAATAATATTGAATTTTACTACACACAGTACATAATATTATAATTGTGTTCCAATAATTATTGAAATATACAGTATGTGTCGAATTAATATACCACTATTCAAGTCATGATTATTAGATTCATCGATTATTATATGATCGAATTAAAACTAACCATTAATATTAATATAATAAGTTTGTTATTTTGAAAATAAAAATATATAGGTAGTAGCATACCGGGTGTTCATTTAAAAAGCTGCCGGTTGGAATAAAGCTTTTTGAGAAAAACCAAAAACACGTCAGTTAAGATCATTCAAAACCAATATTGTTTAAATTTTAAGTTCAACCTGCTTTCCACCAGCTACCCCTGCTTGGAAATTTCAAAAAACACACCTTATTTTGCGATAGTCCATTTTAAAGGTGAAAAAGGTGGGAAAAAAATTGGATTTAATGGATTCAATGGATTCGTTTATGAGTTAGAGATAAACATTAAAAGATGCAACAAAAAATAATTTATTTACGGGGCTGTTCAAGACAATCTTACACAGTAGGCTGGTATACTTGGAAAATATATTATTGGGTAAAATTTTATTAAGGAAACCTGACCAGACAAATGTATAATAAGCTAACGCAGAGCAGAAGCAAATATGCTGCTAGAAGAATATAATGTACATTTTTAACAAATCGCAACACCCCCACATTATGCAATAAATGTGTGACAATGTTGAATGAAAAATATCCTGGCAAAGGGATTGGTAGGAGAGGTCCGATGTCAGGGTGGCAAGAGTTTTCCTTTATCCGTCTAGCATCAGATTCTGGACGATTCGATGATTGGTGCGCTTTCTGGCGAAGACTGTTTCCTTTGCCTTACCGGTATTCAATCGCATCTTCCAATTATCGAAGTACTTTTTGATTATATGGAGATGATTTTGTAACGGCCTGTGAGCTTCACTTTTGTACTAAGTTTGTAAGTGGTTTTATTTAACTTTGACTGATTTTCTTTAAATTTGCACATCCAATAATTTATATCTAACAATGTTACAAACATGACTATCCGCTATTTGTAATCTTTCGTTACATTTTATATGCGTTTGCAATTTTTATTTCAACGTTTACATAGTAAGGAGTTGCGTCATTCGAGTACAACCACTTATTCATATCAGCGCGTAGGCGTTGAATGCCCGCTGGTGTTATTTTATATCTGCCCTTTATTTTTAAAACCAAGTTATCTTTTGTAATGCTATACATTAATGGACCCTCAAATTTATTTATCATTAATTTGTTACTGTTATTTCCAAATTTCATTTTCGGCATTTTTTGTTACCGTTGAATCATGTTTTTGCTCCGATAATTTTGTTGTTATCTAACACTTTTCCCTAAATTTGACGTCCAATAATTGAATAACATTTTAGGATATAACATTTTGCAGTTTTAGTACTTTATAATTGTATTCACTGTTATCTTGCACTGTTATCTGCAAACCCTACCCGATTTTCAACAGGATTATTAGCAAGATGTCAGCAGCCAACAATCTAAGCAACTACAACGCCATTATCAGGCCGATCATGACCTTCGTTTAAATACAGGTATGGAATTTATTTGGCAAATAAGACCAAATAAATAATGAAAATTGGTGATAAATTTTTACTTTAAATCACAACTATTCTGCAGTCACAAGGCAGTAAGTACTTTTTTTTTTTAGAAATTGAGTTATTCATATTTACAGCGTTTTACGCTGATTTCAAAAATATAAATAACTCAATTTCGAAAAAAAGTACTTACTGCCTTCTTCCTTATGACGGCAGTATTGAAATAAAACAAATTTAGTAATAAGATTATAAAATAATGTATTTAATAATATCCTAAAAAACAACGGTTTACCACAATAAAACTGTCATAACTTTCAATAAAAATAAAACGTAAAAAGATACATTTTAAAATTTTAGAAATTAAATGAAGACCTACATTTTATTTTATCACTATTTAATTTTACAATCTAAATTAAGCCCTAAATTTTATTTTATATATTGTCGTGTTTTTATTTATTTTTTTCACTACAAACCAAATAAATTCTTATTGTTAATAAATTTCTTGTTGAATAAATGATTATATTATTTATATGAAATTTTTATAGTTAGCTATAGATCAATTTAATCTACAAAAGTAGATGAAAAATCTACAAGTAACCGTTTGAACAAATATAATTGTCTCAGGACCGTATCCAGAGTTGTTATAAATCTAAAAATAAGCAAATCATCAATAAAGTCGAAGACTTAAATAATGTTTTACAGCTGTTTCAACCTTAAACACGATTTCTTTATTTTAATAAGCTCGTTTCGCACTCTTACCAATTGTGATCTTTTACAGCTTCTTCTTAAACCGTCCATTTCTGTAGCCAACAATTTTCGTATATTAACTGCACTAAAATCCCACACATCTGCGCACTTCCATAATTTTATTTTACAACTTTATTTAATTTTCTTTTTCTGCTAATTGCAGTATCAGTTAGTTCCTTATTTAAGTGTCGCAACTTGAAAAACATTCTATACCTAAAAAATAATTTTTTTGATTCCTCACTACATGGTACATTAGCACTGTTTTCCAATAACTTTGTAATGTAATTTTTTGAAATAAATACATATTACGAGTTAACACTTTTAAAAATTGTTTCCAACTGTTCCATTCCAGCCATGAACTCCGTTGATGGTTTAGTTAAGGTACCTTCACTTAACTTAAATGGTTAATCCAAGAATAATGGTCAATTTATGCACAAAATGTAACGTAACGGAACGGAATGTAATGACGCAATGTAACGTAGCATTTTTTGCTACAGTTTATGCATTTTTGTAATGTAAGAATAAGGCATGCGCACTTGAGAATAAAACATGGCTACTTGCAGTTTTATTTTGTCAGTCATCTGTCGTTGTCAAATTGGGGTATTTTTTTTTTTTTTTAATTTAATTATTTTTGCTAGTGTGATTAAAGTTTATACGTAATACCTGTTTTAATTAAATACCAAACAAAACGGTATCTGTTGAAATTTCGTAAGTAAAGTTGTACAAATTTCATGAGTTTGCGCAGATACCTCCATTTAACGAACGTAATTTAACAAGATAAAAGTTGGTTACTACTACATTACATTCCGTTCCGTTACGTTATGTTACATTAAGCATAAACGCTTTTATGGAAGTGCATAAGCTCATCTTTTACATTACATTCTACATTCCGTTCCGTTACGTTACATTTTGTGCATAAATTGACCATAAGTAATAATAAGTAATCCAAGCAGTAGTGACAAAAGCAGATGGTTTTAGTAAATTTTTACTAGGAATTACTTCAGGTTTAATCAGTTGGCAATTTCTTGGGATAGGACATCCATTGTACCATGCCGGTCACCTGGCCACATTCCACCACCCGCTAGCATTTCTAATTCATCTTACAGGTCACATCACAAACGGAAACTGACAACTCCACCACAGCAAAACGCCCACCCACAAAAGACTTCACAACCATCAGACCACATTCACAAAGGATACGCCGAATGGAATCTAAGTTCTTATTATTCTAGTAATGTTACATTTAATTCTTCTATTTTTTCTTCTGTCTGAAAACCAGGTCCAATCGACCAGTTAGATTCAACCCAGTGCTAAAATACAATAGTCAATAAACCCTCAAATCCCACACATGCCAGATGAAGAAGAATTGAGGCAAAGCCTCTGCGTTTCATAATAGTCATGAAATTCATAATTCATGGGTATTACTATCTCTCCCATTGAATATTTCATCCACAAACGATTGTAATACCGTTGATAATTTAATGTGGATGATACTTATGGTCGATTTATGCACAAATTTAGCGTAACGGAATGGAACGTAGAATGTAATGTAAGAGATGGACTTATGCACTTCCATAAGTTGTCTTTGTCGTTGTCTAGACAACGACAAAGACAACTATATGGAAGTGCATAAGCCCATCTCTTACATTACATTCTACGTTCCATTCCGTTACGCTAAATTTGTGCATAAATCGACCATTAGTTCAGTAAATTTCGTTGATCTAAAATACTTTTATTATTATTACAGAAAATAATGACCCGCTAGTACCCAAACTAACTAGCGTAGCACATGGAACTTTGACTTCAATTTCACAGTCGTAATAAGCTATGCTGAATTTACTTTTGTCGAGACACAATAAAACTCAAGGTCATCCTTTAAATAGATTTAATAATCACAATGGAAAAACAAAATAATATAGGCATACAGTTTAATGGCTAACGATAATTAGTATTTCTATACAAAGAATAAGAAAATGTATGAAAGCAAATGGTACCATCTCTGTATAACGCAATTAATTATACTCTAAATCTAAATATATACAACAAAGGGTATTTCTTAAAAAAGCATAAATTTAATTATATGCTAAAATAAAAAATGAACTCGAGTGGGTTTAACTAGAATGACATCATAGGAACATAAAAACTAAATATCGAGCAACTATTAAAGTTATTCTTTTAAAACTGGAATTTGCAATATCACAAATGATACAAATAAATCACCAGGTAATACGTAAAAACTTACGTTACAGATTTCTGTCGGATGAACAGGTAACCAAAATGATTGCCTACCAGGTGTTAATTAATTATTCTGGAAACCTTGATCGTACCAGACACTTGGTGTTACCAATAAACGGGAACTTATTTGTATTTGCCAAATCTTCATTAATGGAACTTTCACGCTATACCAGGTGTTACTAAGGGTGGTTCAATTTGTGCCAAACTTCTATTAACACCCTTCTTCATAAGGTGCCACACAAAAATTAACTCAAAACTTAAACACAAAGATCTTAAATTCTCAAGCTCAGCAAATAGCTGAGGAGCGATTCGGATGGCGGCAAGCAATGCTCAAGAAATGAACTACACGCAAATATATAGACTTTGGTTTCCAACATGGACCAATAGTATCAAACATTACGTGTAAGCTGACCAATCCGAAAATTCAGAAAATGAGCCGTGATAGATTGAATCATCACCTTAGATTGTTTTTTTGTCCAAAATTACGCAAACTTTTAGAATTAGTTTCACGACACGGATACAATAAAATTTTATTTTATTGCATTCCCATAAGAATTGAATCATACCAACAACACAAATTGAAGCAATAACTTTAGGTTAAACACAAAGTTATTAAATCTTATTTTATTAATTAACATTCAATTTGCCGGGTGTTTTCAAAAAAAACATGACACATACATAATATGACACCGTTACAATAATTAACATATCGATTTAAGTAGAACAATTCATCCCACCTTCGCATTTAAATATTTCTCCAACTCCTGCCATACCCATACAGTCGCAAATCGTATACAATCCGCCACAATATTGCATTGTTAGCACTGCCCAGTTAAGAAGTCACATATATAGCTCCAGATATCCCGAAGATGTCTCATATCACTTTGGTGAAACTTTCACTAGGTACATGTAATTTTTTGTCTTTAGTAGCATTATTTTAAAAACTTTAACGATAAATGAATACCTACATAGTACATAAACTTTCTTTTCTAGTACATGGGTTTCATCCGACCAAAGAACTTGATCCTAATCATTAGGTGTCCAATTTTTATAATTTTTTGGATATTGAAATCGTCTCTTTTTACTTAAGGTTTGTTAAAGTGTAAATCATTTCAGAGCGGAATAAACTGCATTTCTAGAATATTTCACGTCGTTTTCAATTTTAACTTGATTCCACCCGACATTACTTAATTTTGCAATCCATTTAAGGGTTGCTACACTTAATTTTTTTGCAAAATTTAAACTTAGTATTACAACAAACTACAAACTGACGTAAACCTTGTAAGTAAAGTAATAAAAGCTGATATCTTGTGCAAACGTGTTCAAACTTGCTGCAACTGAAATCACGAATAATTTTGGATGTGTAAAAATACGAAATAAATATATTTCAGTTTCATATTAGTTTAAATTTAAGTTAATAATGCAAACAAATCGAGTGGTACACCATTTGGTAAATTACAAATAAAGAGGTAGAAATATTCGAAAAAATTGATGAAAACCATATGCACATGTGTAACACTGTTATTATGTAGGTAAACAATCCCTCCTTAGGAATGCTCAAAAATGTATTTTGATGCTGTAACTCTTTTTATGAGGTTATGTACCTTTGTAGTAACTTTGACATTTTAAAATTAATTACAGTTGCTGCTAAACCTCCAATTTCATTAAGAGGTTACACCATAATTTTTAATTCAAAGGCAACTTTAAAGTAATTATGTAGATGGTAATTTAGTATGTATTGAAAAAATATAATATTAATATTTTAATTATTGTACAGAGAACCCTCCTAAAATACGGAGAATTTGTACCGTTATTTTATCGCGTTACACTATTGATTTTCATCACTGTCATCTAATAGTGGCATCATCACTTTAGTTTTCTTTTAATTAATTAATAAAACTGACACCAATACCTTCTTGGACGATTTCTGGACACGAACTCGCTTCGGAGCAGAAGAGCCGGGTTCACACAACTCCTTAACTTCTTGTTTAGATTCAGGATCAAGGTGGTAGACCCAAGTCTCATCCATAGTGATGAAACGACGCACAAAATCCTTTTTATCCTTTCTAAAGCGCTCCAGATATTGCTGACAAAGTCGCATTCGAATGTGGATTTGTTGCACTGTTAGCAAATGCGACACCCATTGTGCACACAGCTCTTTGAAACCCAAAACTTGGACATAAAATATTGCTTACTGTGCGTAATGAAATGCCTGGGGTCGGTGACCGACAATTGGGCGCGATCGATTGGGCGCAACGACAACTGGGCGCAGCGACAACTTGGCGCAAATACAATTGGGCGCAAATACAATTGGGCGCAAATACAATTGGGCGCGAGGGAGATTTATCTATTACGTATTAATTATTATAACTGATTGTAAGAATTTTTTTATAAAAAACTAATAGGTATTTACGTATAAAAATGTTTTAAATCTAGAAATGTTTATTTAGACAATAAAAAAAAAATATAATTAAAAATTTAAAGAAAATGTTTTTAAAATGTTTAGTCCTTACAATTACAAATAATAAAAATGCCTATTAATAAAGTACCTAACTAATCATGGATTCATTTCGTAATTATGGGAAATTCCCCGCAAAAAGTCTATAATATTTCTATGGGGTCGTCCATAAATTACGTTACGCTCCTAGGGGGGGGGAGGGGGTTCCGACCCTTGTGACGATTTGTGACGATGGGGGGCGGGGGGGTTTCAAAAATTGTGACGTCACAAAAATTATTATTGCTTTTATTTCTCTCTCTCTCTAAAAACGTAAAAGCTTCTTGAAATGTCGAGTTAGTAACAGGTTGCCAACTTGACAACTTAAGATAAAAGTATGTTTTACACCTGCAATAATTGGTTTCTAACGTCCTGACATTGGTCAGGACCGGCCCTCGTATAATTTGGCCACTCATGTTCTCCTTCTTCTAACAAGTATTTCAAAAATACTATTTTTTGAACTTTCAAAATGATTTTTAAAATTTTAAAAAAACGTAAAAAGATTAAAAGATTAAAAAACTTAATTTTAGTTGGTAATCTGTACGTGTGTATATTTATGTATAAATATACAGAGCCGTCATAAATCTATTATAATAAATTGTTATAAAAATCAAAATGAAACCGATTGTAAAATTTACTAAGAAGTCAATAAAACTACATTGGGGGGTGGTCAAGAATATGTGACGTAATATTTGGAGGGGGGTCTTGGTTTGTGTGACGAAGTGTGGCGATGGGGGGGAGGGGGTTAAAAATTGCTTAAAATTGCCCTGACGTAATTTATGGACGACCCCTATGTGGCGTAATCCTCTACTAGATTTCTGATGCGCGAGTTAAGTTATTTACCCAAAAAGACTTTAAAAAAATTTCAATTTGAGTCTTAACAATTTATTTGAGTACTTGCAGCGATTTTAGCATACAGAATAATACTGACTTACAATACAATTATTACAACTTATATTTAGTAAAAAATGCTTATGTTAGTAAACAGATCTTATTTTATTAAACTATGGAAAGTTCAAGCGAGTTTCTTTCCTTGGTTTCAGGTGAAGTCCTGGGAACATTTTATGTGTGTGAACTTGGTTTCACATAACACCTCCCTGCCGAAGATCAAAATTACGGTTCGTTAATTTTGTAAGCCGACCTGATCGATTGAGCTGATTGGTGAACCCTTTTCCTGAGCCGACAGCTGAACTTTTTTCCATTTGTAACTAAATTTGGCTAGAACATAATACAATATAAAACTTATTATTAATAAATATATTATAATTGTCCATCCACTTGTTCGGTGAAAATAAATTGCACTGGTCTTTGTTTCGTCCATTTTTTCTTTGATTTGGTGTAACTTGATATCTGCTAATTTCAATTCATCCAAATTAATTGTTTCCAATTGAATTGGTCGAAGCTGAATTTCTTCTGTTTTTCTGTTGTATCCCATTGATAAATTTGGGACCTCGATGACATTTGTAATTTGCTTTGTTTCATAACTTTGGATAAATTTTGAGTTGATTTTCATGTTACATTTGCCTAACATTGAAATAATGTATGTTCCATTTAGTGAGATTGATTTAGTTTTAGAGTCGCATTCTTGTCGTACAATTTCTTCTCCTTTGGTAATAACAAGCCATTGGGTTTTTGATATAGGTTGAATCTTAGTGTCTTTGATATCCAAATATTCGTATTGGCAATTTTTGTAATTTTGAGTAAATTGTGTTAGGTGAACTTCGCAAGGTGAGTCTTCTTTAATTTGATTGGTCTCAAATTCGCACATGTATTTATTTACTTCTATCTCGGTGCACTCTTGGTTATTTAATGCATAGCTTTGCTCATTAATTAAGAGGAATTTTGCATGAGGAATTATTATTGAATAACTGGAATTTTTTAGGATTGGACATGAGTATAAATGGAAATAATTATATTCGATAAGTTCGACAGTTGGAATTTCTAAGATTAAATGTATTTTAGAATTTTGGATGAATATCTTTATGTGGGTCAATTTTTGAAATTCTGGATAATTTTCATTCTTCAAAGGTATTGGAAACTTCGTATTTGTGAAGGTGGCTGATATTTCTATTAATTCTTTTATTAATTCGTCTGGTGTTAAAATTGATGGGTGCATTATTTTCATTACGCCAAAGGTTATTACTTCTTCTAATTCTTCCAAAACGTCTTTTATAGCATTGACTGCTGTTATGAGTTGTAGGTAAATTGAGGTGATCATTAATTTGTTTTCGATTTTAGTTTTATAAACGTTGGTAGCGTTGACGATGTATTCAATTTGGTAAATTCGTTCTTGTAAAAGCCCTTGGTTACTTGTCAGTTGACCAACTCGTTTCTCAAAATTTTCGATTGCGGTTGTGGTTAATTTTATTTGTTCCTTCATTAATAATTTTAATCCTTTTTGGTTATCTGATAAGTTTTTTATCGCTTCGTTATATTTTCTTGCATCTTCACTGTCTAAATTTCCGGTTATCGATTTAATAATAGAGCCTAATCCGTTAATCAGACCTCTTCGATGTCTTTTCAGTGGCGTTGGATCCAATGTATCGAATTTTTCTTTAGTTTGTTTTATAATGTGTTCCAAAAGTTTATGGAAGTTCTCCATTTCTCGCTTGTAATCTTTTCCGTTCTCATGCTTAAGATAAGCTGAAGTCAATATTTTAAAATTATCTACTAGGTTATCATATTCTACTCTAATTTTTTCTAATTCTATTATCTTAATTAAGGTCCAATAACTATTCTTATTACTAGCTGTTCCCAATTGAATTGGTATAATTCCGGGATTTTCCTTTAATTCCTTGATGTCGATGGTTGTGGTACATCTTCCTGTGCAGCATCTGTAACAACAGGTCTTCTTAATAATCTCAGATGAACCTTTTGCACTTGATTATTTTTTTTTAATTTCTACGGTGTTGTCATCAAAAATTCTTTGTATCACATAAGGTCCTTCAAACTTTTCTTTCGTTTTTCCTCTTATGTTACTGGTTCTTTTTTACATAAACTGTCTGCTCAATTTTGAATGAGTGTGGCTCCGTTGATTATTCGAAAGTTATTTATTAAATTTGGAATTGTTGACATCAAAAAAAAAATTGTTGATAAGTTAAAATTTTGATTTCGATTGATTTTATAAATTTTTGTTTGTATTGATTTTTGACAAGGATGTTATTAAATGTAAGGTTTGTGAAGTTATATTGTTTTCTAAAGGGTAAAATTGATTTATAAAAAGATTGTATATTAAAATTTGAATAAGCGTCATCTTGGTAAATATATAATCATTAAATATGTTTGTTAGTGTATTTAAGTAGTTTCATATGTAAAATTTGAAATTTAGAAATTTTGAAAGGTTTAAAATTATTTAAGTTTTATTTTAATTATTTAAAATTGCATATTGTGGAATTACGTGAAAAAGAAAATTTGCTGTTTTGGTTTTTGGAGGTACCAAAAGTGAATACTGATCAATATAGTGATTATTTGATTTTTTCCTTTTCCGGTTGTCGATCTTTAAAATTTGAATTGATTTATTTATGAATGATTTGAACTTTCTAAAATGTTCTCTTTCATTATTATTAGTCAAAAATTTGTTTACGTATTTAGGAGTTTTTGCTAGACCTTGTTTTTCGAAATTTTTTAAATAAAATGGTTTAGTTATTTCTGATGACTTTAAATTTCGAATTCTTGATTGAATTATCGATGATTGATTTTTGTAATGGTTATTTAATTTTTTTGTTTTTCGGTTATTGATTTTTAAAATTTGTTTTGATTTGTTTATAAATAATTTGAAATCTTTAAAATGATTTTCTCTATTGTTATTAATCAAAATTTTATTTATGTATTTGGGTTTTTTAACTAGATTTCGTTTTTTGAAAATTTGTTGGAATTTATTTGAAGATAATTTGAATTTCCTAAAATGTTTCTTTTTGTAATTATTTGTCGAAATATTGTTTATGTATTTGAAATTTCTAACCGGTTTTTGTTTTTGGAAATTTGTCGGTTCTAAATGGTATGAATTTATTAATTCAAGTGGTTTCAAAATCTGATCTTCTGATTGAACAGGTAATTCTTGTTCTTTTAATTGACTTCTTAATTTTTGATTTTCTGAAATTGTTTTTTGTAGTAAAATTAATTTTTCATGATTTTGGTTCATTAAAATTTCGTAATGTTTTTTATCAATTTCCGATTTTGCTGTTTCTGAATTTTGTTTAACTAATTGATGTTCTTTATATAATTTTGAATTTTGGTTCCGTAATGTTTGTATTTTTTGTTCAAAATTTTCGGATGATTCAGAATTTGGGTAGTATTGATTTTCATAATTTTGTTTAATATAGTTATCAAAATTTTTCGAGTTCACATTTTTGTGATATGATATTTGCAAGTTATTTTGCATCGTTTTGCTGATTGTAATTTTATTATTATGAACTTCCGTAGGTATCAAATTAAAAGTCGATGTTCTTGTTAGATGTTTCATTTGGAAATTTGAATTATTATTTTGAAAATATGTGTTTGAATTATGAAAGTTTGATGTACTATTTTGGAAATTTGGTCGTACAGATTGAAAAGGGTTAACGAAGTTTTGATTTGGTGTTTGAAAATCATTATGTCTAAAATTTTGGAGATGTTGTGGTTGTTGAAAATTATTAGGTTTAAAATTTAATTTTGGTATTTCTATGTAAGCTAATTTTGACTGTTCCATTAAATTAATGTTAATTTTTGTCACATTGTTTAAGTTTGATTGTTGCTGATGGAAACTTCGCGAAAATTTTGGTTATCGATCTCTGGATTTTCAAATTCATTATCAAGAACTTGATTGATTTCATTTTCCTGAAATTCATAGTTTTCGCAATCTTGATTTTGGTCATATGATTCGAAATAGTCGTAATTTGTATTATTATGAATTTGACTTTCATCAAAATTATTATAATTTTCTTCAATATTTTGGTGGAATAATTCTTCTGAGGTCCAATTGCGTGTAGGTTGATTTGATCTTCTCGTATGTGCTGACGATGTATCCATTGGTTCAACTGCCTGGTAAGGTCGTTGAGAATGTTGTCGGAAATTAGAGCTTGTTTGATAAGCATTTACTCGTTGACTAGTTGTAGGTCGGTTAAAAGTAGGTTGAAAATTACGTTGACCTGTTAAGTTCGTTGCTTGGTTATTGAATTGTTGAAACGTACGAACGTTTTGTTGAGGTGGCGTAAAATTTCTATTTGGATTAAAGGTGGCTGGTTTAATAAATTGCGGTCTTTGGAAATTTTGAAAATTAGGTTTATGTTGATTTGGAAAATTTTGACCTGAATAATTATTTTTTCCGGAAATCGTCATTGAAACAACATTTCCCTGCTTATGCACGCGCAGGGAAATTGAACTTTACTGACTAGTCCGGTAATAATTAGTAAGGTTAATAATAACAAAATAAAATAGACAAATGTCAATGTCAAAAAATGTCGTTCAATTAGTGTTTTAAAATTTCGATTTTAAATTTCGATTTTTTACGATTTTCGGAAAAATTTAATACAAAACATGTCAGTAAAATGTCTCACTTGACTCGGAGCTCTAAAATACTCGGCACGAAGTGCCTCGTATTTCAACATTGCCCCTCGTCAGTAATATGTCATTTTCCTGACTTTTATGTAAATAACTATTGAACATCATTTGATTCATTACCGGTTTGTGTGTATTTGCCGGTTGTTTAATTTCAATCGGATTGTAATGACGTTGACCGTTGTTAAATAGGTTGGTTTTTGACTGGGCGTACATAAAATTTTCCTCGGAAATCAAATGTCCTAAAGCTTCTTCTAACGTTCCTGGGTTTTTAAGCCTTACTACTAAGCCAAGTTGTCCGTTTAACCCTTGCAAAAAGGTTTGTAATGCTAAATCATCGTACAATTTTGTTTTAATAACCTTAACGTTTTGGTCGGTTTCCTTTAATTGTAACCTGGTTAATAATAAACAACGTACATCTTGACATCGCATCCCAAATTGGTATGATGACTCATTTTTAAATGGTTTTAGACTCATCAAATCCCTAAGTAGACAATTTTCATCTCTTTGATCCCCGAAATGTTGTATTAATAAATCTTTAATATTACCCCAAGTAGTAGCATTTTGTCTAGAGGCAATTAAGGTTAATGCACGACCTTCTAACTTGCTAAGAATTATTTGAATAAGTTGTGTGTTTACATCTGATGGTGTCGAAGTACTACACATGGATAATAAATGCTCACATGCGTTTGTAAAAATTGACAAGGTTGCTGCATTTCCATCATATTTAGGTACTGCGTCGATGTGGAATTTCTCTAATTTTGCCATTGTATTAGTATCAATTTGGAGATGTTGATTTAAAGCTTGACGTTGTTCTTCTACTACTTCGTTAGTTATGGATAATTGTGATAATAGGTCTGTGATCTCGGATTCGGACATGGGCAATTTTAAATAATTTTGAGCAAAAACTTACGCAATGAATACCAAGAGCGTTGTGAATCTCTTCATCACCGGGTAGTTTTCCTCGTGGTTGATTGAATTTTCTTCTTAATTTCTTTCTTCCTCCTTGGTTTGGTAGGTTTTTCTTTTATGCACTTTAAATTATATTTGATTTTTATTCACTGAACGGCGTTCCCGTTTATTTTAATTTTTAATTATTTATTTTCACTTATACACTAACTTATCACTAAGTTCTGTCAGTAAATCGTTGAAACGAAAAAGGTTTAGAAATTTTATGTAATGCCTTTCTGACATCCGTCCCGACTGCGCCAGTTAAGTTATTTACCCAAAAAGACTTTAAAAAAATTTCAATTTGAGTCTTAACAATTTATTTGAGTACTTGCAGCGATTTTAGCATACAGAATAATACTGACTTACAATACAATTATTACAACTTATATTTAGTAAAAAATGCTTATGTTAGTAAACAGATCTTATTTTATTAAACTATGGAAAGTTCAAGCGAGTTTCTTTCCTTGGTTTCAGGTGAAGTCCTGGGAACATTTTATGTGTGTGAACTTGGTTTCACATAACACGCGCATCTGCCTCCGACTATTTTCTTTTCTTAATAGGTGGATTGCTGCCGGCAACTAATTTTTCATAAAACAGATCTCGCCCACGTTGAATAACTTCTAAACTAGAAATTAATTTTCAAATGTTTCCATACTTAGCTCCATACTTAGCTTAGATCCATACTTAGCTCTGTCTCTAATCGTCTATCATGCTGAAGCGGCACATAGAAGATTAAAAACAGAGCTGAGCATGGATCACCCAAACATCTGGAAATTAATTTCTAGTTTGAAAATTATTCAACGTGGGCGAGATGTATTTTATGAACACTTAGTTTCCGGCAAAAATCCACCTACTAAGAGAAGGAAATACTTGGAGGCTGATTCGCGCATCAAGAATCTAGTAGAGAAGTGTTATAGACTTTTTGCGAGGCATTTCCCATAATTATGAAATGAATTCCTGATCAGTTGGGTACTATATTAATAGGCATTGTTATTATTTGTAAAAGTAAGAAGGAATAAACATTTTAAAAACATTTACTTTAAATTTTTAATTATAATTTTTTTTATTGGCTAAATAAACATTTCTAGATTTAAAACATTTTTATACGTAAATACCTATTAGTTTTTTATAAAAAAATTCTTACAATCAGTTATAATAATTAATACGTAATAGATAAATCTCCCTCGCGCCCAATTGTATTTGCGCCCAATTGTCGCTGCGCCCAGTTGTCGTTGCGCACAATCGATCGCGCCCAATTGTACTAGACCGTGCCTGGGGTTTCTGCAAAATATCGCTAGGTCAATCTACGATCTTCCAAAACCATATCCTGTATTTTTGCGACGATTTCTGGTGTTGATGCAGTTTTTGGACGTCCTTCAGATGGATCGTCTTCAAGGATTGTTCGACCACTTTCAAACAAACCAGCCCACTTACAAACCACTGTTTTTGATGGAGCAGATTCACCTAACACATTTAGCATTTCGGTATGAATTTCCATTCCCTTTAAACCTTTTTTTACAAAGAATTGCATTACTGCACGATGTTCAATGTTTTCCATTGGTAAAAAATATACTGGTACGTCAACTTCAAATGGCAGGTAAACAAATAATGAATTGACAGACCGATATGAAATTTTGGTTATGTTCTTATGAATGATGAAATATTAAATTTGCGTCGAAGTTTTAGTTCTTGTGAAGCTAATACAAAATAATAAGACATTAAAATGGTTCTATAATAATCTCATCAATAAAGGCAAACACCACCAACAATGGTCTCCTTGCGATGACACAGGTTACAGATTAATAATAACAAAATACAATTAAGGACGTACCTATATCCTCTCAGTACTCTTTAGCAAGAATTATTATCAATATTAACCTCGCATTCTCTTGCAACCGATTACTGCATCGAGTCGATAACACAGATGGATAAGCCAAAACAGACGCATACACAAAATATGGTGACCTTCAAGGAAAACTTTCACCATTCAAAATATCCGCATTACTAATAAAATTGCGGTTCTCATAAAAAAAGACAATCTTTCCTTTTTTCCAAAAGAAATATTGTTCCCGGAGTACCGAATAGGAGTACCTTGCTTTAGTATGCCCACTTTTTTCATCTGTCTATCTCTTCTAGGAAATCTTTTTAGTCCATACCTGTCACAAAATGTAAATAAATTATTGTAAAGTGTCTTTGGATAGAATTTTTTTGTACGTAGTACTATATCACACTTACAGCAATTAATATTTTAGCATTTAATTAAGTTTTTGTTAAATTATATTCTGTGCCAGATTTGAAAGCTTTGAACGTACCTGGCTGTTGAATTTATATTAAAGGATAAAACTATACTGCATTTAAGTAATATATTTATTACAAATTATTTTATTACTTAGACACTTGATTCATCTATTTTAAATTTAATTAGTTTTTGTTTAGTAACTTTATAGTGCTATGTGTATTTTAAGCACTAAACCTACGATTTCCTTTTTTGACACTAATTAATCTAACTTGTGCTTTATCTGCGCTAATACTATCTACAGCAGTTACTTGTTTGTATCTCGAGAAAAAATAAAGCAAAGAGTTCTATTTAGATTAGCTACAGTAGTTATTTTATTATTATTAATTTTACTTTATCAAAATGTCTATTTAATATCAAACTGTTTTAAAGCAATTACGTAGAGTAAAGTGGACGTGTGATATATTAAATATATAACAAAAACAGCTTTTTCAAACTACAAGTCCAGGTTGACAGCTAAAACGTACTAGATATCAGAATATCAATTTAAAATTTCAAAATATAAATTGTGAAATATTCCGAATTTTTAATGCAAGATGTGATTTCTAATGTCAATTACTTTACAAAATTGACAAGGTATAAAAAAGAAGAGAAGATATTTTATAAAAATTGTGGATAAAGTAACTGAAATGCTCATAAGAAACAACACTTTTATTTTTTGAAATATATTTCTATATGAATAGCTTCGAGATGTAGTAGGAAAATTTGGTATTGGAAATAGAAATCAGAATGGAGAACGGCTATTGCAGTTCGGTATAGAAAATCAGTGGCGAAGCTTCAAATTTGGGCCCCCCTGCGATTATTTCTTGGGGCTCTCATTATAAGGTAGTATATTGTCATGTTTCTTTATAAAGTTTACTAAAATTTAAATATTATTTGTCATTAAAAATTAATGTTAGGGATTTTATATTTCAGTTGGCACTATGTTTTCTTCACTATGTCACTATGTGACTTCGACAGCAGAGAACGCCAGTGGGGTTTTGAGCCCTAATGAGGCAGCCACGCTAAAAATTTGTAAAGGGTTGTTTTTGAGCATTGCTAGGGTAGGCACGCCAAAAATTTGTAAAGAGTTTCTTTTTGATCCCTGCTGGGGCAGGTACGCTAAAATTTGTAAAGAGTTGCTTTATGAGCCTGGATTGAATAAGGGGTGTTAGGAATTATGTGGCAATTCAGAACAACAGCCTAAGTTAATTTTTTCACATTTTGAGATATATTATATGTAAAAAAGGATTTTTATTTTTGCGCTTTATTAATCTAGAAAATTTCCCTAAGTCATTTCGTAATAGTTTAGGTTGTATACAGTGTGAATCTTTTGGCTAAAGTCAATTCTGAAAGAAAATATCACAAGTTTGATTTGGTAAAACGACGCAAGCCACAAATTGATAGTTACTGGGTAGATTCATATGGAATGTGATGTAGATCACTCCATTATTGAGAGAACAAAAAACATACAAACATTAAAATTATTGAACATCCATACGATTGGAACCAACTTATTCGCATCTCTTCCAAAAAAATACAGATGATCGTGACAAATACGACGCAAGAAATAATTTATGATTTTTCGAGTTTGGTGAAAAACGTGTACCAAGGACATTAAAAAAATGAAATGGGCGACAAACTTGCGTTAAGACTAGTACAGTAGTTGAGTTATACCGCAGCCGAATCTCCCATTGTGTTATATAAACACTCTTCGAGAGAAGAAGATGAAGTTCTTAGAATTTCATTCCAACGAAGAAGAAAATCAAATTCTAGTGGCGGAAATCACTAAAGGAGGAAGTATGAGGCGTTGTTGCTTATTAGCAAAGAAAAAAAAAACTTGTGAAGTATTCTCCATTTGATTAGCCCACGTCATTGCGAATTTTATCGTTAGTTGCGTTGCGGCAATATCGCATATATTCATTCCACATTACAAAGTTATTCCGAAGAAAACTAACCATCATAAGTATAAAATTAAATTTTCGTTTCGTTGTTAATACAAAAATTGCGCAATGAAATGATTTCAATCAATAAACACAGTAAAATTTTTATATAACACCATGGGCTGAAGTCATTTCTTCGAATACTTTACTTTAACTTTACTATTAGAAAAACGGCCTAAGTTCTTGTAATTTAGTTAAAATTTATTATTTTAAAATAATAATAACTCCATATTGTCAACACGTATTCACATTACTAATAAGACAAAAAAAATTACTCTAAACTGATAAGTTGATTTCATTGTATACAAAAAATCGTACACATTTTTTGTACCGTCGCCATTTCTTTTCTCCTGTAAAATCATGTTTTTTGACGTAGCCCGTTGTTCCGAATTATCACAGAATATTTTATGGAGGATTTATTTTAATTAGAGGATTGTTAGAAAAGTGTTTGAAAATTTAATTTTGAAAAATGTTTTAAAATTGGATGATAAGTGAAATAAATAGGTGATATACATTTTGTGTTTGGAAAGTGATGTTATACCTTTGTGCGACGCAAAAAGGTATCGCATGGTTGCGATAGAACCGTATGAACTTGAAGCAACAACGTTTAAAGTTAAAACCTTAAAATTGAAAGTTTAAACTTATGAAAACTTTAAAATTGAAATTGATAATTTATAAAATTATAATAAAACACTTCATTTAACGCCACAACGTGAGTTATGTTTAAAACTTGGAAATTAAAACTTATAAAGCTTTAGAAATTAAAATTTAAAAATTTATTAAATTTATAATTAAATACTTCCAAATATTTTTTTATATTTATTTTGCCATTCAAACGCAACGCTCGAAATACTAGCCAAGATTACCAATTATTCGACACCTCGCCGCCCCCTTCCTTGGCCTGAGGAAGCTGCTTGACAAAATACTTCGTGAGTAACGCGGATTGTTAGTAACCCAAGTCTCCAACGGTCTACTCCAACGGTCTAAAAACTCGGGAACGTACTGGGACTGATCCTCCTAGACGAGGAAATTTGGACCGGTTCGAACTCCACGATGCCCTTCATAGCTCAAATTTTACCTTCCTTACTTCAACCCAGTGAAGCAGAGGCATGGATGTCGTTCCCGGTGAAAAGTTAAGGCAGCCATCTGTACAAATGAACAGAAAATGAAAATGCGACACCTTAAATTTTTTTAGAAACTTTCAAGGTCTAAAATGAAAGTGTTCCCATTTTTTCTTGTTTTTTTTCTTCCAATATTGATACACAACATCAAAAAGTAATCTAAAATAGACAATTTACTGTCTTTATACCAAATACTGAAAAAATTAAAGAGACATAATGCTAATCTTACGTATAGCCTGTAAAATAATTCAAGGAGAAAAATCTATGGTAAAAATGGCTAGGTAAATAATCCGTGAAAAATGTAGGATTTTATTATTTTAAGTTTTTTGAGAAAATTAAGTTTTAACTTTAATATTACATTTTTTATAGGGGTAAAATATATTGTTAATTAAACTGCTGATATTAATACCTGCTATGGATTATTTTACCGCGGATATTTTGGATTGTAGCAAGAAGAGGAGCCCTTATTAAAAACCAGATTGAACATATGCGAGAGAAAAGAATCGATTATAAGTACTACCAATCATGAGCTATACAGCGAAGATGCAGACAAGACACGAACAACTATTTGAATTCTATCTGTGTGAGATATAGCTTGCTTGCTTGAGTTGGATGTTGTGGGGTATATTGCGAGCGAATCTCACTTGGCTACCTTCATTGGGTGCTGGAAGAACCGACTTTGAATAGCATGTAAGCTTTTAAAATTTAGTAATGGGCTATGAGGAAGATTACATCCTCGACCGGTCGTGATTGATTGGGAAAGAAGGGATACAGTTAACTGTAAAGCGATTTACCAACAAGTCAGTTGGTCATTGTACCAAGTTGGTACAACCAACTTGGTGTGAACGCTTGTCTTTTTGGTTCTCCAATATGCTTGGGAAACCTGGACGAAACCTTTGAGATGTAGGTGTAGAGAAGATCGCTTCGAGTGGCTTGAGTAGAACGAAGAACAAACAACTCAATTCTAAAAAAGATTGAATCTAAATAGAGACTGTCTGCTAGCGTATGCATAAAGTCATTGCCACGAAAGTTGACGTCTCGTCATAAAAGCATAATCGTCTGAACTAAGCTAATACTCCCTAGTCAAACGTGCAATATATTTTCGTGCTTTGTCATATCAATACAAAATGACTGGTAATGCTCATAAGCAATACGTCGTTGCTATATTCGGTCAATCTATGACGAGATGTCAACTTTCGTGGCAATGACTTTATACAGCATGGTATTTAGGTTCCTCGGACATAAAATCCACGCTGGCAATATGGAGAAGCTTGTGGTCCAAAGGAAAGCCGGATGTAAAGCAAAGACGCGGAAGATCTCCATCACGATGGACTGATACTATAGAATCCGTCATGAATATCAACATCGAACAAGCCATAAAAATATCAG
Source organism: Podabrus alpinus (assembly GCA_932274525.1). NCBI lineage: Eukaryota > Metazoa > Arthropoda > Insecta > Coleoptera > Cantharidae > Podabrus > Podabrus alpinus. The sequence goes on along the minus strand of OW026457.1, from coordinate 54,933,226 downwards.
GTACATTTCGCCCCCCCCCCCCACCCTATCGCTAATTCTTTAATGAAGAATTCAAAAAGAGAAGTGTCGAACGTTTGAGTTCCAATGAGCTTCTAGAAAAATCGTTTGTACCCCAAAGATTTTTAATAAAAATTCAATTCTTAAGAACAATTTTTGGACAGGCTGCAGAAATGTTATTTTTATGATCTGATTATTTTAATAAAATAAATACTAATCGATAGAAAACCGTTTGAGCTCCAATTAGCTTCCAGAAAAATCGTTTGTACTCCAAAGGTGAAAACGTTAGAGCGTTTCAAAGATTGTGAAATTTCTAATTTGACCAAAATCGCTCCGAACAAGTAGCGCACAGAATTATAGTGCAGCTGATGACAATTAAAATAGTTCGCGAATGGATAATATCGCGATGCGTGTGGTCCAAATGATTTTTATGGAAGCTACAAAATAGAAAAGCTTAAAATATTCGCAATGGGTGGAGGAGGGTCGGTGAAAAGTCACTCAGTTTGACACTATTTCAAATGCTCTAACTTTTTTACCTTTGGGGTACAAACGACTTCTATTAAAGTTCATTGGAGCTCAAACGATTCTAGATCGATTGATACCAATTTTATTCAAAAATTTCATTTAAGTAATCAAAAAATTTTAAAACTAAAAATAATTCGCGAAAACCTCAGACAAGTACAAAGGATTAGTAAACTATTTTTATCGACTATGATGCTCGTTTTCTTTTCTAATGTTAAAAAATAAAATTAATTTTAATTGTTATTAGCAAGACTAAAATTCTGCACGCTATTTGCTTGAATAGCTTTAACTGTTTCACCTTTGCAGTACAAACGATTTAAATGGAAGCTCATTGGAGCTCAAACCAATCTCAAATCATTTGACACTAATTTCATTAAAAAATTAGCGATGGGGGGATGTAGGCGGCGAAATGTACCTAAAAACATCGGACAATGGAGAAAAGTAGTGTGCGGGCTGTGGGAAAAACTGAAGGCCGATTGAAATGTGAGGAAAATTTATAGTCATCACACGTTTCTTAAGGCGGCAGGATTTGAAGAGGAGATTTTTATCAACACCCAGTGCGCAAATTATTACATACATGGATTTCTTACAATTCAGTATAAGCAAAGGTATAAGTCTCATTATATGTTGCCGATCATTTTTTTTTAAATTTAGCAACATTTTCGAAACCACTGGATTATGTTGTAACTTATCTATTCCTGGACATAACGTAAAAATAATGTCGAAATTAAACGTTGGGTACGTTTTACATGGGGTAAAAGCAAATACATTAAGGGGTGAAAGATACAAATGGAAGAGTAAATTTTAATATAATTATGTGTCCTTTCTAAGGGTTAGAGTAATAAATAATATATTCAAATTTTGAATTTTATAGTTTTTTTATCACTACTTTTAATCATAAAATTTTCTAATTCAAACTATTACGTTGACGTTGTATCTTATAGATATTACTTATATTAATTAAATATAATTAAGTCAATTCGTACACCAGAGAAACAATTTCAAACAAATACTTTAGGTAAACAATAAAAAGTTTGTTGGTATAATATACAAAAAATATAATGTCAACAATAAATTAATTATTATGTAATTAATCTTTTTATTATTTGTTTAATAATTAATTAACTTGGATTGTTTTATAAAAAAAAATTAATTGTAATACTTAACATAAATAAAATAATAATAGCATCGACTGTGTTATAAAATAAATGAGAGTGATATAAAATAATGGTTCAACTAATTGATATTTCAATTAAGGTGTCTAGGATAATAAGTTCCATATTTGGAACCTATAAGGTATAAAATTTCTTTTAATAAATACACCATTATCAAATCGAATTGACTATTGTTATGATATCAACAACTATTAGGTGTAAAATTGATTATTCCATGAAGAACTTGCGCAATTAATTTAATGTAATACTAAGATCTTCTCAGGATTTAATAAATTTTTAATTAATTTTATTCCGTAGGGCATTGCACCGGTCCTTTTGTAATAATGTTTTGTTGCGACGTAGTACATAATATCAAATTTGAATAAAATAATTTTGTCATACTAGAAGTACACACATGAGTAACATTATTGGTAGTTTGACAAAGAAAAATATATTTTCAATTTTATTTGACTCAAAATAGCGTGTACGAGTCATTTTTGAGAATTGTACTGCCAGGGTTGTACTACTCCCCATAGATTTGGGGGGCTGACGTACAGAACTCAATATGTTAGTCAAGCTTATAACAAACCCCAGGCTATATAAAATATTACTAGAGTATAATATAACGACACTGCCAGGGGTGAAATATCCCTAAAGTGTGGGGTAACATGATGAAGTTAATTAACTCTCACTCTGTCTCTGTTTAAACAAAAGCATAATAATAGTGGAAAATTACTTATTTTTGCAGTAACCTCCGTAGATGTATCTTTTAACCTCCAGCGCTTATAAAATTGGCATTCTCGTTAGGTGAATTCTATTACTTTTACATCGTAATTATTTTTAAGTTTTATTACACGTGGCACCGCGAATTTCCTATTATAATTTCTAACCGAACAAATCGGTAAGGTCACTGCAAGTTACAAGCCAAGTCGAAAAACATTATAGGAAAAGTTTATAAAGGAAATTTTCTTTAGTTAACTTGAAGATTGAAAATTGAATATTGGAAAATTATGCAAAAAAACATAAGCTTGTTTGTAATAATTTTTGGAACGGTTAATATTTCGCAATTTTTTCAGATCGTTTGTTTCGTATTTTTTCATGCATAAAACTTGGTTAAAATATAAAATAATGTTAGTAATATTTTCCGAAAACAAACTAATTAGTTTAAAATGTTGGAGATAAATTGCTTTTTGGTACAATTTGCACTTGTTTTGTCGAGTTTCTTAGCTCCAACAACGTCCGATTGTCTTGATGTTGCTTTTTCAACTTTTGTCTTCCTCTAATGAAACCGAAGCTAAGCAATTTAACGGTTTGACTTGCTCGTTTCTTTTACGTTTTTCTTTTTCTCAATTAAGTTAAAATATTTTGTTTTTGTGACGTGTAGTAATTGAAGAAAATTGTAACGATATTAACGTATTTGCTTGTATACCAAAGAAATGTTTAAAAAAATGTTTCTGCTCTAATATTCCTTCCAACATTAAAATAATTGCGTGAATGTTTTAACTTGTATTTAGTATGTACGAAAATTTATATTATTATCACCATCGGTAAAAATATTAAGTTTTGTCGAGCACAAAGGTAATAATAATTAAAGTTAATGTTTACTATTTGTTAAAAAATTAAATTTTTTGATAGCTTTCGACACGCAACACTAGAAAATGTCCACCTTGAACAACTAATGTACTAATGATAAAGTCTACATTTTTGTGACAAAGTAATAACTTTTATTAGATCTGGTGCTTGATAAGAAACGTATCAATTTTTAATTAAACCGTCGATCGTTCGTGCTGTATACCATTAGAGAAACAAACATACCTCGAACTGTATGTATCTCTACTTTATCAGATCCATAAATATTATACGATTGTTTAATATACATGCAAAGTTTTATACAGCATAGAATTTTCGAATTCACTTATAAAACTATGTACCGAGAGCGATTTGGTAAATGGAAACGAGTGGACTTCTTCCTGCTGTTTTTCGAACAAAAAAGTTCAAAGTAAAATCCATTTGCTCCTATCGGTAAAAAAGAGGAGAGTATTAGAAGGTTTAATATTTCAATAACAACACAGATTTATTTCATGTGCTATTGAAAGCTGATGACCCTACAATACAGAATACCGATGACCTACCGCAAACGGATTCAATTAAGTTTTTCGAGTTTACCCCTTGTATAAGACGATTATTTCCTTTTATTGCCATTTAACAGTTCCAGTATTGTTTTGTTACAAAACTTCTCATTTGTAACATATGAATATTTTTCAAGTGTATTGAAGGTTTCTAAATATTTTAATGTTTCCAAGAGCTTTGCTTTTGATTTCTATTACATTCTAGTTTTTGTAACACCAATTGTATCAAAAATTTAGAAATTAAATCAATTTATTTAAGGATCAATCCACATCAACAGTTTTTAGCTTAACATGGAGTGCAGCTTAATATGGAATCCGAATTCGGCTGCATCAGAGATTCGATCCCAAAATCTCTGTAACTTTCTCCGATAAACAATTTTGAGTGGTTTATCTTATGGTGTATTTCTAGGCCACCACAACTATTTTCATGTTTTATTTTTCTCTGAGAAAGAAGTTACCGGCGTTTTTCCCCGATTATCTTAAATGTTAGCAAAAGACATAATAACATAATAAATGGTGGCATTTAAAAGGGGGACGTTGATTACTAATTCTGAGAGGAAAACTTTCAACGGGCGACACCATATAGGAAATCCTGCAGCAGGGACGCAAATTAGAAATTTAAATCGAGCAAAGGCTCATAGTTTAGGAAATTATAAACTCAACACACAGCCTAGTGAGAAAGAGACAGATCTAAACTCATCAATACTATAAAATGTACCAATGTCTTGCAATGGGATCTAGGATTCCTTCGGTAAACAATAATTCTAAAAGGATTATGCCCATCTGATCATACCAGATGAATTCAGTCTATTAAAGGACACATAAAGAAGTCCTCGTTATTGAGTGTAACAATCATGCACATCTCCGTGCAGAACCAAACCATCTACACCTCTTCTATGTGTTTAAACTACATCCCGATGTAACCCAAAAATATCATATGCTTTAAAGGGAGGCTTGCAATATGCAAAAATATATCCCCAAGAGTACAAACCGCTGCCCTCTGCTTCATATTTTGTAATATCCTGAGGAATATTATCTCGAACTATGCATACAACGCTATGACCACCATTACAGTCCATGACCTGCATCTGATTGTTAAAGTAAGACTGGATCAACCCCAAAGGAATTGGGTTTTTTCATTCTTGTTTACTCGAGAAACGGTCATCAGCTTAAGCGGTTAAATACGTTGCTGCTAATGCTGAATACCTGGTTCGACTCCGGGCTCAGTAAAAACTTTATTCTGACCGTCTGCGTCTCCCCTCGAAAGGCAATAGCAAACCACCGAGGTGTAATCTGCCTGGTACAGCCTCTCTGGAGATGAAGTGTGTACACTACTCTCGGTTCAGAGCCACCGTTACGCAGTAGGTCCCCTATGTGTGTGATAATACTTCAAAAGCACAACACATACATAGTTAGGAGAGAGTTCACCTACGCTTGGAATCAGGCACAGCACTTGAAGAAGAAGAAGAAACAATCTTGCTATTAAAAAATTCTTACGCCAAAAATAGATATTAAAAACTGGAAAAGTTTTCAGTCCAGAAACTAAAACGTCCTCATGAGAAATAATGCAACATCCATGCCCGGATATTTTAGAAGCTCTATCTATGTTCGGTTTCTTTTCAATATTATTATATCATATTATAACCATGTTCCATACTATGAAAGTCTTATTTAAATCATCAGCAAGATTCATTAATATATGCTTATGATCATCCAAAGTCAGCCAAGAACCACCCAGGGTTATAGCGCTGCACCATAGATAATTAGATTATCCAAAGATGCAGGTATACAAGGCAAGACATCAAGAATGGCGGCGATGGCACTCAGCCCTCTCCTAAAATTAATAAGGTAGGATTTGCCTTGAATCCAGGAAAACTCCTTTAAGAAGTCTGTCGATATCGAAATTTTGCTGTTTTCCTTCTTACTAAATATTGTTGCAACCACTTGTGCCATCTTCGTTCTGTGTATAATGAAAATTTCGTTAAAAATTTGAATGGCTACATTATATAAAAGTAAATATTCTTGCTATTAAAGAACTTCATACGTCCAAAATAGTTACAATTAAATCTGGATACAATTCTGAGTAAACCTATAAATTAAACATATTTTAATAGTCTCTATAAATTTTTTCCTGTATTTAGACAGGCGTTTTAACAACTCGTTCTTTGTTTAGAAGTTTACTCAAAATAGTAGGGTAGTTTTAGACTTTATAGTGATGGATAAATCAGCAATAAAAAATACAACGTCACTTTTCAGCAGAAACTTCCCGATGAAAAATAATAAATTATAACATTATTTTAAAATAAAATATAAACTCAAATTTTAAAAGTCGTCAGCAACATTTTTTATGTCGATTTTTAATGTGCCCTTAAAATTTATTCAAATTCATTTGACACGTTCATTTTCTACACTTCATATCTCCCACTTGTGTACATTAAATCTCCCTCGTGAATTACCCCTTGCTTTACTGTATACTTTTTTCCCTCTAATTTAGCACAAAAATGGTCCACAGATGAATGAGATTACACTTAATTTTTTGTAAAATTCCCTATACTAGAATAACCTTTTAGCCCTAATACGGACCTGACTGTGAATTTTCATAACTGATTGTTGGTATATAAGTACCTATATAAGTCAATTTATGCAATTTTTGTTTTGTGGAAATAAAATAAATAAACTGAAGTTGTAAAGAATTTAATTCTGCGCTATTGAGGAGTCAGGTGGAAGAAAGAATTAAGTAGGTTGAGGTGGTTTTTCTATCCAATGAATCTTCAATACTACCTTGACGATCATCATTCTAAATATAGTTAGATATTATATGTCATTCAAAATGTAGAAATTAACTTACGTAAAAAAAGTTCAAGAAAAGGGTGATAATTTTTAATACGCATTGTAAAAATTATTAACTCTTATAGAAACTCTAAAATATTTGAATATATGAATTGAATAATATATTGAAAATATGCGGTGCATCAAAATTACGCATTAGATTTCGAAAAACCTTAATCCTGAATACTAATTCAAAGTGGTGTTCACCCCCAGTTCTTCTTTTAAAAACTTTTCGGCCTCATGTTTCAAAGTACCCTTGGTCATCTGTACTCCCTTTATTACTATGTTTGTTTTCCTTTCCTTACTTTCCAGTTGTAGTATTCTGGTTTCAAGCGCTCCAAGACGCATCTTTCTAGTTCTAACTCATTTAATTCGTTTTCATAAATTAGTTGCCCGCTCTTTATGTCTTTTACATCCTTCATCAGTTCTCTCATCATTTGGGTCAGTTCTTCCATTTTGTTACCTTCCGTGTGTTGTTGTTTATTTGGGGTTCTGATTAGTTTTTTGCTTCTATTAAAAATATTATATTCGGCACTTCGTTTTTTGTATCTTTCCTCCTTTGTGGAATCTTCACTGTCGTACTCCGGTCTGTCGCTCATCCCGTCAAGAAAAACTACTACTCGGGTCAACCCCTCGAAAGTTGCAGCTTTACTTCACAATTCATAATATTCACTTTAGCGCCTTGCTTTATACTACCAACTCTGCTCCACGTACGTTATCAGCAGTTATCAGTATTCTAACCTCCAAGCAGAATATTTCCTGCTTTTCACTTAATTTACTTGATCCTGTATTTCCACCTGGAGTTTTCACTACTTCAAACAGCCGCCACTCTTTGTAAAACCGCTTTAACTTTGCTTCGCTTTTCCTTTTTCTTTCTAAAACACTCGTTTTATTACTTGTGAGACACAACCGTATTCTCGATACTGATATCGTCACCTCGCATATAATATCAAATATCGACAACAAATTAGTGGATGAGTACGTCGAGAATACCATCTACCAGTCAAATATTGCAGCTGGAATATTATCTCCAAGCATACCTTCTATAGCTCTATTTCATTTTTTTAGTTCCGTTCTTCCAAAAATTAAAAGTGATTTGCTTTCCTGTGTTTAGGATCTTCCTATCTGTGTTCTTTTATGGTAACTTACCTACGTATATGTTTTTGTGTATTTCATTTTATACATACATACTATGTAAGATTGGTGGAAAAAGAATACATGGTGGAACGCCTTCACGAATGACAGAGAATTACAGTACAGGAAACAACAAGAAGTTCTATACGGCGATTACAAGTCAGAAAGAAAAGGTAACAGTATTAAAAATATAATTATGAGAAGCACGAATGAAAGATTACAAATTAAAGATATTGAGAATGGTAAAATATGGAAGGAATATTCTCGAAGTTTGTAAACGCGGGGGAAAAAGGAGTCAAGAATGCGTGGAAGAATGTAATGTATAAGGAAATTATAGCGGAGTTATGAATTAACCAATATAGTACAATGTGAATAGTAAATTCGACTTTAAATTAATAGGATAAATAACGCAAAAGTAGCAGATAGAGACAATGTTTACGGTAAAATAATAAAGAATTCCTGAAAGAGGGACCATGACCAATTAAGAATTTCTGAATAATTGTTGCTTGATGTATATGGAGAAAATAAAAGATGCCAGATAATTGGAAAATAGGAAGAACTGTTTCAATATATAGAAAAGGAAACGCGGAATAATATATAAAACTATATAGGAATTGCATTATTGTCAGCTGTTTTCAGAGTACTGTCAACGATAATTATTGAAGACTTCTAAAAGAAGATCGAAAAGGATAATAGGAGATTATCTGTGTGGGTTCAGGGAAGGAATTACATATCATGAAACAAATTGTAGAAAAGTCATACGAGTTATATAAAGCACTAAGGGAGATGCCATGAGCCAGAAATCCCAGGAAAGTTGAGAAAGCGCGTGAGCATGACAATGAGGAACCCAAGAAATACAGTTAAAATTAGAGAAAACGGGACTGGTAATTTTGAAATTAACGTACATAAGGTTTAGTTCCGGAAATATGTTTGATTTCAAATTATTTTTGGGTTGCTGTTGTTTCACTCTCCCATTTGAATAAAATATTTAGTATGTAAAACTTAATCTCTAATATTTTTAGTATTTTGGCTTTTAGCGACTGGCTAAAATCACACTCGAGATTAAAAGTCCTAATTCAGTCTCTCGTTCCGTAATATACAATTTTGAATAAAGTTACGTTTACTATTAGTAATTTTGAGAAAAACATGTGGAACATTGAAGGTCAAGAAGTACAACAAGCAAAGCATATGGCGGAATGAAAATATTAACGGACAGATAAAGCTGAAAAGAGAGAATTAAAGAAAGTTCCTGCACAACAGAATGAATAACGCTTACCAGCAATGCAAAGGACAGAGAAGAAAGGTTAAAGAGATAGTAGATGCAGCGAAGAAAAATGTTAGAGCGGATTTGGAGAAAGAATGAAAAGTAATCAATGACAACCTAAAGCTTTTCTACAGAACAATGAAAATTATAAGAGCTGAAAGTAGAAATCATACCATAACAATAAGGGATGTAACAGTAAATATACTATGTAACTGAAGAAAGACAAATAATGGAACGATGGAGAAAGTATTTTATGAAACTACTAAACGATAACAGAGTTTCAAACAACGGAGATGTGGAGAAATGAATGGGGAAAGTAAATGGAAAACTGATACGAACAATTAAAAGCCTTTGCAGAGAAAACTCCAGCTATGTTACTACCAGAAACATGAAATCAGAGAAATTCCGAACCAAACATTGACTGAGACAATCGGGGGTTATTAGCCCCGTATTGTTCACAATAGTTATAGATGAAAAATCATAATGTGTCATTAGAATATAAAAAAGCTATTGGTAGGATATAGAAATATTCCAAAAAAATATGGAATGAGAGACTAAAGATAAATGGAATGAAGATGCATAAAGACAAAACGAAAGTAATGGTATTATCTCGAGAAATAGAAACAATAACTATCCCGATAGACGGAGTTGTTACTCGCGTTTACTATTTTCAATTTCCTCTTCATGGAATCAATTTTTATTTCTTTAATTGATTTTACCACATATTTGTTTTTGAATTTCTTTTGGATATCAATTTTTCATATTTAAAATATTCACGTTTCATTTGCTTATTGTTTTTCTGAGAATCTTTCAATTTTAAATTTTTCATTCTTTCAATTATTCCAATATAATTTCCATCTTTAGTTTTCTTCCGTCTTTGTACCGGTGGTGAATTTTCCTCTTCCGTTTATGAATAATTGCATTGTCCATTTTAATGAGTTCTGTCACTTGGTTATTATTATTTTCTAGTTTTTTTAAATTATTGTTTCATTCATTTTCTTGTTAACTTCTTCAATAAAACCTTCCTCAATTTTGTTGTCTATCTCAGGTTTCATTGTTTTGTATAATTGTTCAACTAATTTTTCACGCCACAGTAATTTTTGACTCATATTTTGGTTCAAATTTTGTTCGAATTTGCAAGAGACTTCGCATAATTTTCTATCAAATTCGCCTTTTAATGATTCTACGCTTTTGTTCAAAGATTCTTTGGTTAGTACTTGCATTCTTAACTCTTCCATAGACATACCTAAATAATCCATACGGAATTGAAAATTTTCTTGCCATCCAGTTTATAATTCATCCCTTGTTTATTTTCGTCCAATTTTTGATTTATTTCTTGTTCAATTTCGTCAAACTTTTGGTTAATTTCCTTAATGCTTTTGTTTATATTTTCCATAGCCTCCATGAATGGAATCATACTGTGATGATAGGTACTGTAATGTTGAACTTTGAATTTGAATCTCCCGCCGTCATCCGAAAATCTCAACATCCGGAAATTCAAGTACCATCGTTCTAAACCTGTGATCTGTCTAGCGACCCACACGTGGTAAATACCCTACCGTAGTACACCTCAGTTCTTTTATTGAACGGGAAAGTCCGGTTCGTGAAGATTGCATTACCTCTAAAACATAATTAGCCTACCTACATCATACTCAGTGATTCAAAGAAAGATGCCCTGTTGTACGATGCAGAATGTGAACGAAGTTCACATTCTAAAGCCCAATTGACTAAATAAAACATTAAAACACCCAATTTGTACTCAGATTTTATTTATTATTTATTTAAAAAAAAATAATAAAAATAATAAAGCCCGGTTCGTGAAGATTGCATTACCTCTAAAACATAATTATCCTACCTACATCATACTCAGTGATTCAAAGAAAGATGCCCTGTTGTTCGATGCAGAATGTGAACGATGTTCACATTCTAAAACCCAATTGACTAAATAAAACATTAAAACACCCAATTTGTACTCAGATTTTATTTATTATTTATTTAAAAAAAAAGAAAAAAATCACGGGAATGGATCAACAAGCCAAAATAGTAATGAAAGTTATCTCTTATTGATATTAAACCAAGTGAACACAACTCATTATTGAGTGGATTTTGATATTTGTAATAATTTGTTCATATTTATTGGTAAATCATTCATCATTTCTGATAATAAGGTCAGTGGTAAATCATATTAATAATAATACACATAAACTTCTCTTAGAGAGTATTCTACAGCCAAAATTGTGACTGTGAACTAAAATCATACCTTCGATCCACTTTTGAGATCAGTAAAATATTATATAATATTAGTTATAATCATTTGAATTTAGATCCTCTTTTTGAGAATGTTTGTTTATTGTCATCAGTCAAAATACGACTGGATTAAGCTGGCTGGCAAGTCGGGCTAAATTTACGCCTTCGACTTCTATGCAAGTAAGTTTAGACTAATTACGTCTACAACTTTTATACCTGTAAATAAACCATAATATTTGTTTATAATACCTGTAAAATTACACCTCAGTATAACAAAGGTCTCCCTTATCGAATAAAGCAACACCTCCAAGCTCCACGCAATATTTAGGGGGGGGGGGGGTGAAATGTGACCACTTTATAACAACCATACAATTTCTACCTATTTCCATGTTCCGGCCTCCTGACCAGAATTTACACAAACCACATCCCGGCCCCTGGCTTGTCGAGGAATATTTCGCGGGTGTGATTCGCTACATGGATTAAATTACTTTACACTCATACAATGAGCTTGTAACTATTACTATACCTCAAAGAAAGGACCCTGTTATACCGACATACTTTCAATACCTTCTTTACCTAATCTGAGACGATATTCGTCCGCATATAAATTACCAAACCTTTAATATAGACAATAAAATACCAATAATAAAATATGCGTAGAACACATGTAACCAAAGACTGACCGTCTCAACATTTACCTTGTTAAATCATAACCACATTTAACCACCGTTTTTTATCATCCTCCATTTTGAATTTACCACCAATAAATAGAACAACTTAAAACTACGTTGTAATATGTGAAGCAATGCCAAACCTTTCGGAAACACCCTGTATTTTAAGTAATTGAATATAATTGAACGATAATTGACGATATTTTTATGTAATATGCAAGATATGATTATTAATTATTAATAGGATAAACAAATCGAATTCTTTGAAGTACTGCGTATAAATTCAAAATAAATTCACCACGTGTCCAGTCACCCAATGGATTTTGCATGAATCGCCTAATATTACGATAATCAAGCATTCTAATGATTTATTGATTAAAAATCTAACTTGGTATTTTACAGACCTCATTGGATAAAGCAACATTTATAACATTTTAGCAAATGCATCGGAAAAATCCAACAGGTGAAACCTCGTGGTAATTTGTTTCACGAAATATAAATATATCAAAACAAAATTAGATTGAAGACATTGTACAGCATATTAAAAATAACGCGTCATTCCTTCAACATATCAACAAGCATCGAGAACCACGCCGGCGCACATTGTACGAGTTTGGACTTGGCAGTTTTGGTTAGAACATCCAAGTGAAAATGGTAGTGCAGTGTGTATATTATTTGTATTGTCTTGTACTTACTTACCGTCACAATAAAGAAAATTAGATTTAAATTGCAACTTACTTGTAGATCCCCGGTATAGTAGAATATTTCACTATAATCGCCTTTTTTATTAGGATGTTACACAAATGAAAAATTAGAATAAATTTCTTTGTCACAAAGCACCAGTGTTACACGTCTCGAGACCAAAACTTTTCTGTCCCTGATTTCAAGATGGTTCCCGCGTCCTTTTTACCTCCTCCCCTTCCCAAAACCCTTAACTCGTCAACCTTATTAAATTTCTGCTAAATCACCCCATCTCGATCTTAAAAGATCAACCTTCGATCTCTCTCTCTTTCCTGTTTTACTACTTTGTTTATATTCGAATTTTGAATCCCGCTTAAAAAAAACCGCCCTAATTTTAGAAAATTTTGAACTGCAATATTATAGTACACAGAATATTACAAAAAATCCAATTAAATATCTCTTTTAAAAATTTTAAAATGTAATACGATATGCAGGGTAAATGAAAAAAGTTTGGAATTAAGGAGATTGTGAATGAACAGATCGGAAAAGGCATCGTATCCATGGGACCTTTTTTTAAGGAAAAAAACAGGAAAAAAGGATTGTTTTTGCGGGAATGTTTATAAGTAATCTGAAGACGAAAATAATATGTAAATTAGAGCTTGTAGTGGGAAGATGTAAAAGCATTACTCCCAAAAATATTAAAAGAAGTGATAAAACATAGTCACAATATTGAGCGAACAATTAAATTAAGTTCAACGAGGCAAAAGAAGACTGAATTAAAATTGAAAATTTAAAATCGAATAAATTGTGAATAATTTTTGGACTGGTTTATGGAAGTAATTTTAAGAATTAATTTGGAAATGAACTTGAAAATTAATGCAAAGTGGAGTGTGTTCCAGTGAAGAATCAAAGGAAGAATTGCCCTAGGAGCAAAACGAAGTTAAAAATCAGAGCAGATCAATTAGTGAGAATTGCGGAAATGAATAGGATTTAAAATTTAAAAAGGTTTATAACAGCATCACTTTAATCAATCCAAAAGCAAAAGGTTAGCAAAAGAAAATCAAATAAGGATAAAGATAAGGATAAGGCCTTATAATCAAGGTCAGATTAAAGCAAAGGAGCATCTCTTATCAGGGAGAGGGAAAGGGTCACGGCATATATAAATTTGGCTATCAATCGTGGGGAAAATCTAAAAGGGGAGATGTTAAAGAGGACATAGCATATTTAAATTTAGCGCCAGAACGTGGGGCAAAAAGATATGGGGCATGGCAATACCTATTATTTCGCCTGTATCTCTTCTAATTCTTGAAAATGAAATGGCGGTGATGGAAAATATTCAACCTCATCTGGTTTATTCTACCTCAACTACAAGCATCTAGTTTGTAGTCTTCTGTCTGTTGTTTTTTATCGGACATTTTTAAATGTTATCTCAGGGTTGTTCTAGTTTCAATTTTTATAAATTTTGTAGACGCCCCACTTTATTTTTGTTTGCCAATTGCTACTGTTAATAAATTTCAAGCCGCACTTGTAGCACCAATGAATATGTTTTTATTAATTTTATAAATTTTTAATTTGATTTTTGAAGTTTTAAAACGTTTCTGGTTTAAATTCATATTGTCGTAACCATCTGCTATATTTCGTAATTACGTCGCACAAATGTGCACCACCACTTTTTCAGCACAACATTTTTAGCATTCAGAGCTAAAACACCCCTCCAACTTCTTATTTAAAACCTTTCAAAAATAATTTAATCCTTCATTTTTCACACTCCCTACAAATTTTAAAACATGCCTGCTTAAATAAGACTCAAAAAGCAATTTTTTTTTACAAATTTCGGCGTGCCTGCCCCAGCAAGGGTCATCAAACAACTCTTCTAACATTTTAACGTTCCTGCCTCAGCAAGGCTCAAAAACCTACCGGTGTTTGACTCTGCTGTTGAAAACACCGTGAAAAATATAGCGTCAACAGAAATACAATATCCCAAAAATAATTTTTAATTACAAATAATATTTATTTTTTGTATATTTTATAGAAAAGTATACATTAATAACTGTGTATTTGTAATGACCAGAGCTTATTACTTACGTAGATTTATTTATATCTCACTATGGAAATAAAATACACTAGGGAAATATAAATGAAAGGTTTTTTGTATCGATCTAATCTTAATATAACTTAAAATTTATAAGAAAATAGTAAACGCAGTTATATAGGGTGTCCCCGTGACCGTGGAGAACCTTTGAGGTGGTGATAAAGTGATAAAGAACACTTTTCTAAGACAAATTTTCAAATAAAATTTTTGCCCAAGTCCAAACCATTTAAAGCAATTTTTTGAATTTCTGATTTCAAACGGCCATAGCTCCGATATTATTGATTTTTTAAGGTTAATGGATTAGAACTTTTTTAAAGATGATTCGCTTGTCTACAAATTAGGTTATAACCCCTTATCGTCTAGAATTAACGGATTTCGAGTTATAAATTAAATTAAGGGAAAAAATGCTTAAAAAATTCAGGTTTTTCTTTTTTTAATTTTCTTGCGAACCCCGTATCTCTTAAACGAAACGTCTAAGAGAAAAACTAACGGCCCAAACCGAATAGAGAATTTAACGGGATACAACTTTCGTCAAATAAATTTTTTTGGGCAACCAACCGTTTTCACAGAAACTCTGAAAATAATGAACAAGGTGTAGGTAAAAAATATAAATTCACAAAGTTAATTTAATAAATGCTCAAAATGGCCTCCCTCATTTTCAGCACACAGGCGTGCTCTTTTCAAAAGGTGTTGCACGGTATTATTTAATACGTTTTAACAATGTTTTAACATTAAAACAAATGCTATAAATTAAATTGAGATTTTTAGTAATTATGTGAATTTATATTTTTTACCTACACCTTGTTCATTATTTTGAGAGTTTCTGTGAAAACGGTTGATTGCCCAAAAAAATGGATTTGACGAAAGTTGTAGCCCGTTAAATTCTCTATTCGGTTTGGGCCGTTAGTTTTTCTCTTAGACGTTTCGTTTAAGAGATACGGGGTTCTCAAGAAAATTAAAGAAAAAAAAACCTGATTTTTTAACATTTTTTCCCTTAATTTTATTTATAACTCGAAATCCGTTGATTCTAGACGATAAGGGGTTATAACCTAATATGTAGAGAAGCGAATGATATTTAAAAAAGTTCTAATTCATTAACGTTAAAAAATTAATAATATCGGAGCTATGGCCGTTTGAAACCAGAAATTCAAAAAATTGCTTTAAAGGGAGGTACCCCCAAGGGTTTAGACTTGGGCAAAAATTTTATTTGAGAATTTGTCTTAGAAAAGTGTCCTTTATCACCACCTCAAAGGTTCTCCACGGTCACGGGGTCACCCATATGCACACAAATAGGTACTTTTAGAACTATTCACAAATCTACCAATTATTAAAATAACTCAGTGATTTTATCCTCGAATGTTTTTTAATTATTTCAAAATTAAAATCTTGCACTATGACAGTTTAATTAGTGTTCGATACAATGCTTTATTATCATCGGATGACATAAAGCAAGGTAGAGCAGTAATTCAGAATGAAATTCTATGTAAATGTAGAATTCGTAATTATTGCTGCAATCGTCAAGTCCACTTGAACTTCATAGAACACTTTTATTACAGAGGCGTGGGTACAACAACATGCACCTGTTATCAAGGGAAACGCATTCGCGAATCAAATATTTTTTGAAGTCAAGGTTCAGTTGTGTTGCTTTACAAGAATTTGAGTGTAATTGTTTGAAATGGTTAGATTTGGAAAATTAATTATATTAATAAATAGAAAGCATTCTAATAGAGAAATGTTCTATTAAATAAATGGCTACTTTAAATTCAACAATCATAATTTACGTTGAACGTAATGTACATTTATGGCTACGAATTGAGACTATCCGACTGTAATAAAGTCACTAAAAACTGCCACAAATGACAAACTTAAATTTCGTTTTGCATAACTAATTTTTAAAAATATTACAACATACATATAGGTTACAATTTTATTATAAATTAAGTTAAACGTAGCATAAAGTTTAATTATGTGTTACTAAATCTGATGCATTTTAGTATTTATGAATAATACTACAACAATAAATTTATTTTAGACGTTTACTTCAGCAGAAAATGCAACATGTGTATTATAAAGGATAAATTAATTAATGTTAAATTTAATAACTTCGTTACTAATTAATAAAGTAATATACCTACTACTCAAAACCAAATACTACGTTTAATAAGCTCTAAGCATTTCAACTTACAATCTAAGCTGAAAATCACCTGTTTGCTAAATTTACTATTTATTACCAACGTAATAAAGTAAAAATATTATTCCCGCTTAACGATAGAAAATAAAGTGGGGATATTTAAGTCTGGATCACACTCCTATTAGAAAAGTGTCATTTTCTGGAATAAACTTGTTATACTTTATCCTCTCTGTGAAGCTTTTCTGCACAGTTGCATTAACTGAACTTGCAAATCCATTATGTAATTTATTTCGAAACAGTTAAACAAACATATTGATTAACTGTTTCAGTACATTGGAAAGCTCTAAAAACTATTATTACCTACAACAATAATTTTAAAATAATGGCAATTTTTACTGGCAAAGAATACATGAGTTATTATTAACCGTTAATTTACTTTTCAGCAAATTACGGTACTACATTTTTACAATTTATGTAGTGCTTATTATGAGTATCACGAGGGGACAGCCATAATTCCTTTTCAGAATAATCGTATAGTAGCTTTCAATTGAGATGAATCCAGTGTTAACGACATGTTGTCGACAATTTCCAATTCATATGATGCAGCATATAAATACATTAAATTACATATTAGCAGAAACGAATATGAAACGACAACATAAGCACCAATAATCTGAGAATGAAGTAGATACTTGTCATAAATGTAAATTGGAACAGTCTCCATTTAATTTGGTGATTCAAAACTACGTCCGCTGTTTCTGACAATCACCTTATCAACGTCACCTGGTGAGAGTCCCTGCCTTATCACATTACGACCATTCATGCCAACTCCCCTAACTGGACTCCCGTTAATAATAAGCTGCTTGCAAAAGGGTCGACGATCACGTGATTTTCTATTGTGCGGCATTACCAAATTGCAAATTATATTTAGTTGGGTTAAAAAATTTTAACAAACTTCCCAACGAAGATTTTGTTTTAACTGCGACCTTTTTATATAAAATTTCAATGTTTGCTACATAAATTACATTTTATAACAGTGTTTATTCTGTAATAAACTTTTTGTATCTACACACAGTGCAGTCAAAATTATTTATATGTTGAATTTATACCAAAAATTTGTTACAATTTTAAACGGGAGTTTCGAAATAAACTAAAGAATAATAAAATAATCAATTATCACAAGTCAACAAAATCAAACCTAATTTTATAATCCGAGGTAAATATTTTTATAACATCGACCACGTCATTTATTTTAATTAATAACGGCGAACTTCTGTACTACCACCTAATGAATTTAAATTTGCCTAATCACAACTAAAATAGATAATTTGCCATTAATTGGATTAAACCTTCATGTAATGACGATTTTTATTAAGGGGGATGAAAGCATAGGGATAACTTTGTAGAAGAAAAATAGTAGAAAGTCGTTTAAGACAAACTAGAAAATTAACGTCTGGTTATAAATAATTAAAGGAGATTGAACTTGTTTGTTCATTGTTCTTAGACAATCATCCAATTAGCAACAATTGAAGGAATTAATAGTATCATTAAAGTAATTATTCCAGACTCTGCTCCCCTTCAACGTCCATATGTCGCCGTATTCTATCTGACTGCAACATCTGCTGTTGAAAATCGACCAATCTATAAAAATACAGAACATTGGACATGTTTTCCTGCTTCTATCGTCATGCAAATAGGAGTACCTAATTCGAAGCTTCGGTGCTGTGAAAATGCCAGTTTTGTTTGTGAAACGTGCAAATGCGATAATAGCTTTGCTATGTACTAATCTTTTTTTGTTTACAATTTTTCTCAATTTGTTTTCTCGATTATCGTATGGAAATGTACCGGAGTTTTATTAACATACAAAGACAATAAAAATGTTTATTTGAAAACTCAATGTTGTTCCATCAATAACTGTTCAGAATATTATTGGTTAATTAATTATTTACCCACGAAAATAAATTTTCAATTAAAAAATTAAATTTAAATTAAAACTTCTGTAAACATACTTTGCCATATAACTTCATTTAAATTCATTTATTTAATTCCAAATTTATAAAAATATTATTTCAACTGTACTTCGCTCCTTACAATAATAGAAATTTTTATTCACGAAAAGCAATATTTACTAATTTTTATACAAACGGACTTTCGTATTTAATATTATGAAAACGTTAATTGTTTATTGTTGTATTACTATTTTAACTTATATTTAAATAAAGTTATACTTATTCAACATTAATTAATTTTTCTACAGGACGTTCAGAATTTTCCGGGCACGGATTGTTCTTTATAATGCTAAGGAAATATCGTAGGTAGCTTAAATTTATGCGACAAGTCATTTAACAACGCCCTGTGAAGAGAATTACGTTTAACAACAGCAAATATACAAAAAGCCTATTTAATGATTATCGTGCATGTAAAAGCGAACTAATCTTTAATAAACATCTCTCCAATAATTAATTTTGTATGATAAAACAATAACAGGAAATAACATTAAAAGTGCATTAAACCCTTAAAAAATAATTTTATAGGTCACGCATACCTACATAAAACATTTTAATTTTTTATATTACTTACCGATAATAACTGTATATAACGAAATTTTCTTTTTAGTGTTTGTATTAGTATTATTATTTGTACTGCGTTATAAATATTTTTCCTTTTTGAACAAACTGGAGACATCAGAGACGATCCCGTATTTGAAAAAATTCTGTTATCCTGTTCAAGGATTTTCATCAAATATCACCTGGCGCAGTTCCAATCGTCTACGTTCATCAAATCCCTGCTTATTGAATTTTACTGGTAGTATTTTTAAGATATGCAGAATTAAATCAGAAAACAGATAGAGATTATCATTTTTTGTTATCAAGTTGTGCGCCGTTATTAACTTATCGCGAAATTAAATAAATATATTCTAACTGTAAGATTATAATATCGATCCTGAAAATGTGTTACTTACTGACAGAAGAATTACTGGTCTGTTACCAGAACATTTTCCATAAGAAAACAACCCCTCTAGCAGGGCTTGACCTCCATCCAACTGTCCAGCAGATAGGGGCTTCCATCAGGACAAACGCTTGAACGTTCCATTATCTCTGCTTTAGTTTCTCTAAAATTAAATTGTTAGAACTTTTCTTTGCAGTGGGGCTTTAAAATTTATCTACATATTTTTCTAGTCCAAGATTTATGTGCCTAGTTCTACAACTACTAATATTATCTTGAGTTTGATAACTAAACTGTTTGTGCAATAGATTAAACATTATCTAATTTAAGTTTATAATATAACAAGTTATTATTTTATCTTAACATTTCAGAATATTGATATGCTAAGTATCACAAGAAAATAATTCAATATTTACGAGTTTTAAAAATTGATTTGTTCTCAATGTCTCGCATTAATATAAAAATAAGCTTCTAGTGTTTTAGAAATTTAGAAGCTGTTAAAAATAGGTATATACTCGTATTTAGATTTATTTTAAATATTTTGTATTATTTACTTATTTTGTTTGAATAAACATATTTGAAAAGGACTGCAGTCCTTTGTTAACCTTTCAAATATTTACTTATTCTTAAATTTTTTATTATTTTTTATCGAAAATTGCTTTCAATTTTCTTTATAAATTTTTCAAAATTTTTGCAATAGATTTTACGTCTGTTTCAAGGGTATTAGATTTATTCTCAACAGTAAAGCTTTTATTTATTAATACGATTATTTACTTCAGATTACACTTTAGTTGGTGTTTCCAATAGTAATATTTCAGTAAATTTTGTAACTTAGTAATGAGTACTGTTTAATTGTGTTCCCGGTGGTTAGGACAGATGCAACGCAACGGGTCCTTATAAATATTGTCTCTGGGACTAGAGATTGCTCGACTCTATTATATGTTATTTGTCAAAAAGATATAAACTTCTCATAGCATTGTAGGTGTTTTCCTAACAGGTAGCCCGAAGGTATTAACCTAAGTTACCCTTAGGTACAAGTTCAACTGACTACAACTCTATTATCGTTTGGTCAAAACAACATTTTGCACTTGTAGCTTTCTTATATAGTAAATCTTACCTTCCAATAGCGGATTATTATAGCATAGGTAATATCATGATGTAAAAATTACTTAAATAGCAATTTTCCAATAATTATTTAGTAGTTTTTTTTACCAATTTCATTCATAAATAATTAAAAACTTCAGTAAGCCAATTTTAACTGAAAGTTTAATTTGTACACATAATCAGTGCTATTTCCTACAACTACGTTAGTTAACAATATTGACAAAATATTGATTGAGGTGTTCCATTTAAGTTAAGATTAAATTGTAACTTTTATTATACCATATTTTGATAGAAATTAAATTTAAGGAAACTAAACCAAATGTTAAAATATTTGAATTTTAACTATAAGTTCAATATAGGAAGGCTTAACGTTGGTATGGTCTCAAATGGAGTACCTACTTAAGGGATGCCTACTTAACTTTGAGAAATTCTGCTATGGCTTAGCAGATACCAACAAATTCTATTTTCACGTTCACGTCGTGACCTTTGACTGTAGTAGACGAAAAAGGGGAAAGGTTAGTTTTTGGCGCCTTAAACCCGAATAATAATGGCTGGCACAAAAAGCAAGTCGAATTAGAAGTAATTTTAAAAAAAGAGGAAATAGATTTTGCAGCGATTACTGAGACCAAG
The DNA here is from genome assembly GCA_932274525.1 of Podabrus alpinus. NCBI lineage: Eukaryota > Metazoa > Arthropoda > Insecta > Coleoptera > Cantharidae > Podabrus > Podabrus alpinus. Next base: position 54,911,695 of record OW026457.1, on the reverse strand, counting down.
AAGAAATTATTTTCATGTAAACAATTTTAAAAATTGACCTATTCAAAATTAATTGATCGATTTTAGAGATTTTTGACATGGTAAATCTTTAGATGAAATTGAATAGCAAGTATTAACAGTATCTTTTAGTCTTGGACGATTTTAATAAAGACAGGGTTCTTTGAAATGAGTTGGATATTTTTATCGATAAACGACATGTTTCTCGGAACCTTATAATTTTCTACTTTAAGAGTCTTTATTATGTTTCATTGAGTCATAACAGACCATAGCAATACAATCAGTCCAACTATGTATCCAAAATGTTAAATATATCGTGCCCGTTACGTCAATTTTATCCAACTTGTTATGTTGTTTATTAAATTCTTACTACGTATCTGATAACTAAACGTCTAATTTATCGATAAAAGGTAAAACATTACAATCATTTAATAAATAACATAACAAATTGGATAACCTTGACTTAACGGGCACGTTATATTTAACATTTTGGATACATAGTTGGACTGATTAGCGTACAAAAGGAAGAAAGAGTCAGTAAAGGAATAACGTTATATTTATATTGAGGTAAATTGTCTCTTTTCAGATAATTTTCAATTGAAAATCTATGGGGTCATCCTTTTCCTTGAATTTAAATCCACACGCTATTTGGCTCCATTTTCATGTTAAATTTACGTGTTGTAAGGACTTAATTGAGGAAGATGCAACAATGGTCCATATTTTTACTCGCTGCGCTAGGTTAAACTGACATGAGTCAAAGATCAACCATGCTTTTTTCAAATACGAGAGTTTCCTATTGATAAATTTTAAATTGCCGTCCACGATACCAAGTGAAATTACGAATGTATGTACTACATCATGTTGTTTTTCTTGTCGATTGTGTAAAATATTTTAGTCGTTATAAATTGACTAAAGGTGTAATTAAAAATTAATAAGCGCATTAAAAAAGAGACGGTGATCAGCTTAAGCAGTTAAGTGCATTGCTGCTAATGCGGAATGCCCGGTTCGACTCCGGGCTCAGTAAAAACTTTATTCTGACCGTCTCCCCTCGGAAGGCAATGGCAAACCACCGAGGTGTAATATGCTTAGAACAGCCTCTCTGGAGATGAAGTGTATACACTTCCCGCGGTTCGGAGCCCGCGTTAAACAAGTAGGTCCCCTATGTGTGTGATAGTACTACAAATGCACAACACATACATAGGAGAGAGGTCGCCAACATCCGGTAACGGATAGGCACGCGAAGAAGAAGAAGAAGCGCATTAAAATTAAGTGAGCAATTTTATACATCCATAAAATTTCCATGGGGAGTTAAAAACAAAACTTTGTTCATTGGTCCTATTACTACATCCTCGTGATTTCTGTAATCGTAGTCTTTGTCGTAATTAAATGCTTCCAAGATTAAATCCAATCTTTGTCTTGATCGAACCAATCGTAAGCGATTGGCATCAAGTCGTCCGATACGTTGTTGGGGAATTTCAGCAGCTCTAGATGCTGAAGCTCTGTCGCGGTTTTGTTCAAGCTGATATTCATGTTCTTCCTCTGTTTCAGCAGCTCTAAAAGTTGAAACCCTGTTGCGGTTTTGTGAAAGCCGGGCTTCACGTTCTTCCTCCATTTCAGCAGCTCTAAAAGTTGAAACCCTGTTGCGGTTTTGTGAAAGCCGAGCTTCACGTTCTTCCTCCGTTTCAGAAACTCTAGACGTTGAAGCTCTATCGCGGTTCTGTGCAAGCCGAGCTTTACCTTCTTCCTCCGTTTCAGCAGCTCTTTTTTCCCTAATTTTCTTAGCCTTTGATGTTTTATTTCCAATGGATGCTTTTTTAGGTGGCATTGTATGTATGTAAGAAGATCGAAAATAATCACACTTTCGATGAAATATGATCGCAGGTTAATTCGGAAAATGTTACTAAAAGTAACGTAACGTCGTTTTAATTCTTTATGTCAGGTTTAATTCGAGTGGTTGTGGTGGTTTTGGTTTCTATCTTGGTTGTATTCCTGGTTCCATAACGTTGTTTTACTTATATAGTGGTTTTGGTTCTAGTTGGTACTCCTAAATCCAGATAATCTCTTTGTCAGGGCGGATTAGTGTCATTAATGGTTTTCTGCTTCTAACATGTATATTATGTACACGTATTCTTGAGCGTGACGGACAGATAAATTAAGGCTACTATATACTGCTCAATTGTTTCGTTTGCTCGATTTAATGCCTGTCGAGCAGCGTTTCTCTGCGAAGCCGATTAAGCTTCTCCTGGCCTTGGCGTGCTCGCGATCTTTGTTGCCGTTCTCTGGCTAATCGACGTTTTTTTGCTGCCGGCTCTGTCGATTCATCCATATTGAGAGCTAAAGAATTAGTTTTAAGTTCTTATATCAAGTTACCCACTTTTTCTTAATAAGTTTCATCCTAGATCAACGGATACGTTGATCTTTTGATCCGTTGATCCAGATTAAAGATCGTTTTACACTGAGGAGCGTCACACACAGATCTGCGTAAATCTTATTATTATTATTATGTTTTTAAGTTGATTTTGAGTGGCCTGCCTTTAAGCTTGTGTTCGAAGTCCTTGACCCCGTTTATCTCCAATTTCAACCATTCTCTGAAATCGAATTCGCTTAGCATATTATGATGTATATCTAGAATACGAAGGACGCATCTTGGGTGGCTTAATTGTTTCTTTCAATTTCAAAATATGTTATGTATATTTTAATTTATATAGAAAAAGTTGTCATTAGTTCTTTAAGTAGCTTATCCGATTAACCGAAATATAGAAAAAAAAATTCTCTTTAATCCTTTAAGGAATCTCGATGATCCATTCATGCGCGTCCCTGTAGTCTCCCTTCGCGAATTTTTCTTTGCGAATTTTTGCACTATTTCAATACAGAAACATGCGCAGGGACCTACAAAATAACTGTGCCAAATTTGGTCCCGAGCGGTCAAACGGTCTAGGAGTCTATAGGGAACATACATACTGCTGTGACCTCCTTTACTTTCTTAACTCAAGCCCTATGTTGGCTAGACAAAAATATGCTATGTTTTTGCTCAAATAAAAATTTTGTTTTGTTAAGGGATGTTTAGCACTTATGCCCCTTCTTACTAACTCAGTCAATGACACTCTCAGAAGTCGGTTCCTGTGATTTTTAATTAAAGGTGATCTTTGAAGTTGCTTTAATTTGCTCTCTCTGGATAGTTTGTTATTGCTTTTATGAAGTGAAATTAAAAAGATTTCAATAGCTTGAAAGAAATACTTATATTCATTTAAAATAATCGCAAAGCGCATATAAAACAAATGGTTATACAATAATTTGCAGATCACAGATCTACTATCGAATAATGGTTCACAAATAAAGCATTTAGGTTTCTTAAAATACACAAGTCAAAAAGATCTCTTCTTTTCTTCTTGAAGATACTTAATTAACTTTCATTAATTAAGTCTTTCGCTGTTCAATAGCGTGTTAAATGTTTGAAAATAATATCTTTGCTTTTGTTAAAGCTTAGTGTTGAATAATAAAAATAATAATGTTTGTGAATAACAAACCTTTCAAATTACGGTGGTCGAAAATACACTTCCTTGAAAGTCTTGATCCAACGTCCTTTATTTTTAATGCTGATGGCAAAAGTTTATAAATGTTAAATAATAATAATTCACTGTACCTTAAGAATCATCAAAGTTGTAGTTTCAAAAATAAAAAAGGATATGTGTGTTGCAGCCTTTATATATTTTGTAGCACTAGATAACCCAAATAACTGCACACTGTTGATACACCTGTCGATCGTTGAAGCTGGTGACATCACTTGTTCTCGTGTTGTTGTTGAGTTTATTTCAAAATTTGTGGTTATTAAAGTTTTTTACAAATTTTTGTTGGTGCCATAAAGTTGATTGTGGTAAGTTGAATGAATTGACAATTACCCTTGATCGCAGTGAATTTCGAGTTGATTACCAAAAGTTACTATTTTGCAGATTTGCTACTTGTCGTTAGCCATTTTTGTTTTCTAACCTTCCAAAAATTTACATAAATTCTGGACACAAAATAAACACGTCTGAGTCGTTCCAACCTTCGGGATCAACTGATTTATGTATCGAAAATCGAAAAATTGGTATGCCTGTTGTTCAAAAGTGAGTCAAATTGTTGTTTTTTGAATTTTTAATTTTCTTAAAATAATGTTTCTGTTCCAGATTAATGGTCCACATTGAAATTGTGTTTCAAAAAGATGTTTTCCATACAATTCCATTGGTATTTGCCGTTTTTATGGTTTAATTCGGAATCTTTCTGACTCAGCTTACGCCATTTTATACAAATTTCTAATTTGTGCAATTTTCACCCTTATTCAGAACTTTGTCGATTTGTCTCTCTAAATTACTTGAGTTACACAGTTGAAGAGATTACATAATTTTTGATATGAACAGATTTGTACAAAACATGTTATTTTAGAAGTAATTTGGTATCAAAGTTTTACACTTTTAGGTTATTGTAATATTCAAGATAACAATACAATTTTAATTAATTTCTAGCTAATTAAATCTTTTAGTTACATTTTGATGTGGCAATCATCAATTTAATTATATTCAGCAATTTTTCACATGTCTTTCTTATCCCGAGAGATTCAAATAAAGTTATAAATAGTAAATTGAGAAGGTTTTGAGTTTCTCGTAATCTGAATTTTTAAAGTGTGTTTTTACTTAGAATTTTGTGTTCATTTTGAATATATTAATATATTATTCATTTTTAAATTGTGTGCCTCTATAGAGCATTTTGAGACACAGCAATACATACATACATACATCCATTTTGATATATATACCGGTACCGTGATTTAAAAACTGAACGAATTTAAATTCAATTTTCACCAATAAGAGTTATTTTTTTAAACAAAATTCAAAGTATTCTATAGAGCACGCGATATGAACTTATCGATGTCAATTTTGTTTTTCTCTAATGTCAGTTACAAACATGGTGTTAACTAAAGAGCAACAAATCATAATTTTTAAGCTTTTAAAACAACAATGTAGTTTTGCTATGATACAAAAAAGGTGTAAAGACCAAAATTTTTGTGTTTCGAAAGGTACACTCTCTAACTACAAAAAAAATGGAATCCCAGAACTTAAATCCAAAATCCGGAAGAAAGGCAGCGGAAAGAAGCCAACTCTGACAAATCGACAATTATCGAATTTAAAGAAAATGGCATTAAAAACGAATCCACCGACACTACAACATATGGCTAATCATTTCAAAACATCTGAATATATCATTCGGTATAATCTAAATAAAAAATTAAACCTGAAATTAATGAAGAAACCAAGGAGACATCATATTTCTGAAGAAACAATTATTAAACGGCACCAGCGCTCACTAGGATTGTATCACTTACTAAATTGTGATAAATGGCAAAAATACATCACTGTCGATGAAGCATGGTTCCATCTAACAAATGCTGATGGCCAACGAAAAGTTCAGTACTTGAGACGTGAGCAATCGGCAAAAGAATTGGACGTATTCACAAAACAGTCCCATCCGAAGGGAGTTATGGTGTTCATGGGAATATCGAATTATGGAACCACAACGCCAATATTTGTTGACCCTGGTGCTAAAATTAACTCGGAATATTACATTAAGAATTGTTTGAAGCCACTTTTGACTGACGCAAAAAGATTATATCCTGCTGGTGATTGGATATTTCACCAAGACTCGGCACCAGCTCACGCTTCTAAGAAGACTTTAAATTTTCTTGAACAGAACGGCGTATCTTTTATTCATCCGGATATATGGACGCCATCATCACCGGACCTTTCACCCTGTGATTATTTTTTGTGGGGCTATTTAAAATCTCAGTTAAATAAGTCAAAAGTTACAACCCTTAAACAGCTAAAAAAAAACTAATAAAACCTGAGATAGAAAACATTCCTCTGGAAATGATACAACGATCGCTAAAATCGTGGCCAAAACGTTGTCTTCAAGTGTACAGGAATCAAGGACAACATATTAAATAAAATTATTGAAAGAAAATAAAAATAACTGTGACTTATTATATTTCAAAATCGTTCAATTTTTCATTCACGGTAGCTGTAGATATTGGTATTATAATATTTTAAGTTATTTAATTTGAACTGTGCATTATTTTCACTAGGTGACATCGAGCTGCGTTGGTCTAATGCATTGGCAAGGTAATTCCTACGCGTTTGACATAGGTTCAAATCTTGTATTTGAAATTCTATATAGAACATTTTTTTGTGTTTATTTTTGGTTATATGTTTTTTTTTAAGAAGGTAGCGATATACGACCCACGTACAGGGTGTTGCGTTTCATCGGGGTCACTTCCGCTTGATTTGTTTGTTGGAAGTTCGTTTGTGGTTCCACCTTAGTGAGATTTTTTATGACCACTCGAACGTTCTGTTGATTGATTGTGGGGAGTGGTTCTTGGTGGTAATGTCTTTGCCACTGTACTGGTCCTGGTCTGCTAACGTACTTTCCATCCGACATCGCTTATGTCATCGCCTTCCAGCAAAGAACATCTCATTGCTGATTTATTTTTGTTATGTTAGCAAAGCTGCTTCCTTGATTTTCTTCGGGGCGTTCATTTGACACGACCCACGGCCTCGCCGCCGCTATAACGAGTTGGCTTATACCTACCATCAGGGCCTCACGCAAATTAAAGTAGGCATTTATTTTCTGCGTGGACATATCTGATCAGAGCTATCTTCTCATTAGAGATAGTGAGGACAGATATTGTTTCAAACCAAAAGAATACAAGAGAGCGCAAACAAAACAAAGATAAAAATAATAGACACAAACATAATAACAATAGACACAATCAATAAAAAAATAATAGATACAACAAATAATAAAATAGATACAACAAATCCAGAAATGCAATAAACATTAAACAGATGATAAATAAATCACAGATCGAGTTTCCAAAGGAGATGGAAAATTTGGGTACAGCTGTCCGAGATATACAGGAAAAAACTATCATGGAAGAAACACTAAACATGGGCGTACAAGAAATAAAAACAAATTTTGAAGATCAAATAAAACATGTAAAAGACAGCGTAGAATAAATAATGCGAGGAACCAACAAATATTATTTTGAAAAAATTGAAAAATTAATATCCTGGGGGAGAAGATAAAAGAAGGAGACCAGGATGTGGAAGACGTTAATAGAAATGAACGAACAATTAGTATGAAAAATGGGAAAAATTGGAAGAATACAGAATTAGCGTATAAAGTACAAGTATGGAACGAACTAAAGAAAATGATACAAGACAACATAATTGAAGAAGCCGCAACTTTCTATTTGAATCCATTAATGGTGGTCGAAAAGAAGGTTGGAAATGATATGAAAACGATTGGGTCTGATTGGATGAAATTTAACAGGATTGTCGGCACAACACTTAAAATATGGAGGTCTTTAACAGGAATCATCTCGTGGAAGCATCGGAGATGGAGATGGAAGACGCAGGTGCCGATTACAAGTATAAACCATGGACTCCATTTCGGGTCAAATTAGAAAGAATAACGTAATATCAAAAAATAACGTGAACAAAAGAAAACATTTTAATTGAAACAATTTTAGTTTAGGGTAGATACTCCACTTAAGGGGAAAATTTTAATTTATTGTAATCAAAAGGGATAATGTTTTAATTTAATTTCAGTTATAATTTCCAAACTGTAGCTAATGTGAATATATTTTCAACTCGTGCCGGTGAAAAACCATTTATATGCCATTCAATGCATTTCTGAATAATAAATTGTTGTATTTCGTAAAGATTATGTTAACAAATCTTTTCTCAATCCAAAGGGGGAAGTTGAACTGTTATTTTCCTCCCCCAAGTTATTTTTTATATTTTATATTTGTGTAAAAGCGGAATGAATTGAATAATTTGAATTTACGATAAACATTTGAATTTACGGCCACGAGTAAAAAAAGAAGATAACAGAAGAAGAAGAATATCAATATTTTTTCAATATTGTTAACAAACGATATTGTCAAAATATACTTTATAAGACATTTTTTACCTTTTGTGACAGGTTCTGGTCTAAAAATATATAAAGAAGTGAACGAAAATCACGAAATTTCTTTGAAATTCTATATCAAATAACTAAATACATATTTTATATAAATTATAAACTAATGTTTAAGCAATACAACATAACACTATTTATTTATCAGGTTTCCCTGACATTACCAAGTATTTTTTTTATATCTATGTTTTAATTATTGAATGTCTATGCTGTATGTTTAGTTATATAAACTACACACATAGGGGATGTACCGTTTAATGTGGGATCCAAACTACGGGAAGTGTAATTCACTTTATTTTGAGAAAGTTTACTATACAAATAATAATTGAGTGGTTTTTCGATTACCTTCCTATAGTAGATGGTCAGAATAATGGTCTTGTATAAGTAGTGAATGTGGGTTATTATTATTATAACCTGCATTATTTCCACCTACCAGCCTCAAAATCTATTATACAGAGTTCTTAACAAGAAGAAAACATAAAATTGAAAACCAGTTTGGTACGACTAAATTCAAAATTAATTTTTAAAAATTGACAACCTAAACAATTACGTTAAACTTCAAAAAATGTAATCTATATATATAAAATTCAATGTATGTATGTATGTATGTAAGAAGAACAGGAATTGGCAATTTCGCTGCGTGCTTTCGAAAATTCCTTATTAGAAGACAAAAGGGAGGAGGAAAAGGAAGAACACAAAGAACAAGAGTAATTGGCAAAAATAAAATAAAGTAAAATTAGAAATTATTGTGGTTTTTGTGAATATATAGGGGATGGTTATTTATTCCCTATTTTTGCTTGATTATTAATTTAAACAACGATAATATACGAACTTGGTTTATTTACACTTTATACAATTTTATCACATTGAAGTTGCATTGAACTACTGATGCTGTCGAACTACTACTTCGAACATTACTTATCGAACTACTGCTTCATGGTTTGCCTACCGGACGCAGTAGTTTACATTTAGCTCTTAGCGACCTCTGTGGCAGTTTGCAAAAACATATTTAAATTTGAATAATACAGAGTGGCCACAGTACTCCCCTTCTAGAGAAGACTATCTGAGCGATACACAAAACGTAATAGAAAAAGAGAAAAAAATATATACAATTACAAAAAAAACTTTTTACATTTTGCTATTTGTAGCGGTTTGGAAGCTTTACTTTCCTTCCTGTTCTTGTTTGAATATCTGGTACAAATGTGACTCTCTTTGATGTACTTGGTTGTGGTTGCGGTGGCGGTGCTGTTGGCATCGTTTCTTGCCTTGGAGGATTTCCAATAGTGTGCGCAGCCTTCACTCGATCGATTGTCACTGTAACGTTCTTACCATTTACACAGATTACGAAATTTTTGTCGGTGCGTGACATAACTGGAAATGGTCCTTCGTATGGTGGTGTAAGGGCTGGACGAACTGCATCGTTGCGAAGGAAAATATGCGTGCAAGTGCTTAATGCCGGTTGAACAAAAATAGTGCTCTTGCTGTGGTTTGATGCCGGAACTGGCTTTATTTCTTGCATTTGCCTCCTTAACTCTTTTACAAATTCGGATTGCGGAATCTGGTCGTCAGTTTTGTTGAGAAATTGACCTGGCAAGGATATTGTTGATCCATAAACCAACTCTGCGGGTGCTGCCTGAATATCTTCCTTGTACGTGGTTCGAAGACCCAAAAGGATTGTAGGTAATATGCTGCACCAGTCCTTGGTTTCATATGCCATTATTGACGATTTCACCGTACGATGCCATCTTTCCACCATACCGTTAGCTTGTGGGTGGTAGGCAGTGGTGTGGATATGCTTTATACCTAGCGTCTTAGACAACTCCTTGAACAGCGTTGATTCAAATTGGCGTCCTTGATCAGTGGTAATTCTCGCAGGAATTCCAAAACGTGCTATCCAACCTGATATTAATGTAGCCGCAACCGTTTCGGCCGTTATGTCCATTAGCGGCCATGCCTCGGGCCATCTTGTGTACCGGTCGATGCACGTAAGTAGGTAGCGGTAGTTCTTACTTGGTGGTAATGGTCCAACTATGTCTACGTTAATGTGCTCGAAACGTTTACCAGGCAGAGTAAATGACTTGATTTCTGACTTGTTGTGGCGTTCCACTTTCGCTTTTTGGCACGATAAACATTGGCGTACTACTCTTGCGCATTCTTTGTTGATGCCGGGCCACACGAATCGTTGTGATATCAACTTCGTTGTACCTTTGATGCCTGCATGGGATAGTTTGTGGAACTTCGTAACAACTTCTTCACGAAACTTCCTTGGGATAAAAGGTCGTACAATATTTTGAGACACGTCACAGTATACCTCGGTTGCGGTATCTGTGAACAAAATTGGTTTTAGCTCCAAAGAGTGACTAACCTGCTTCGTTAAAAATTGGTTTAACTCTTCGTCGCTGCGTTGCTCCAAAGCTATTGCTGGATAGTCGATTATTGGGTTGTTGGTAACCGTGCAGATCCTGGAGAGGCAATCGGCTACAACATTTTCTTCACCGGGAACGAATCTGATGTCGGTGGTGAATTGCCCAATTAAATCTAAATGCCGTAACTGTCTAGGCGAAGAGTTGTTTGGTTTTTGGTGGAAGGCATAGGTAAGTGGTTTATGGTCAGTGTTGACGTAAAAATCTCTTGCCTCGAGCATGTGTCGGAAATGTTTGATGCCTTCGTATATCGCTAACAGCTCTCGATCGTAAGTGCTGTACTTATTTTCAGCTGGCGACAATTTCTTTGAAAAGAAACCCAATGGTTGTAAAATATTATCGACTCTCTGGTGGAGAACGGAACCGATGGATGTATCTGAGGCATCACAGGTAAGTGACAATGGTGCCTTCATTGACGGATGCGCCAATAACGAAGCGTTTGCCAAATCGTCCTTACATTGTTGAAATGCTTTCAATGTTGATTCATTCCATGTTAATTTTGTATTGTCGTTCTTCTTGTTACCAGGAATTAACTCTTGCAGTACTTTTTGGTTGTCGACTGCATGAGGTATAAAGCGTCTGTAGAAATTTATCATAGCCAAGAACCGCTTTAATTCCTTTGCCACTTGTGGTAACGGAAAGTTGCTGATGGTTTCTACCTTTTCGGGAAGTGGTTGAATCCCTTCTGCGGAAACTCGATGACCTAGGAAATTTACTTCTGATTGTCCGAACTTGCACTTTTCAACGTTAATGTGCAAACCATATTCGCGTAGCCTTTTGAATACTACTTGAAGGTGTTCGAAATGATCTTCCTTGGTCTTGGAGGAGACGAAGATGTCGTCTATGTAAACGAAAACGTATTCAAGACCAGCTAAAGCTTCTGTAATGTACCGTTGAAACGTTTGCGCTGCATTTTTTAAACCAAATGTCATGAACAAGAATTCAAAGAGACCAAACGGCGTCGTGATCGCTGTTTTGGGTACGTCTTCGGGATGTACAGGAATCTGGTGAAAAGCACGAATCAAATCTATGGTCGAAAATATTGTCTTACCTTCTAGGTTGTAAGAAAGATCTTGGATGAATGGTACGGGAAATCTATCGGGGACTGTGATTGCGTTCAGTGGCCGATAATCTCCACACGGTCGAAACGATCCATTAGGCTTCCGAACCATATGAAGAGGACTTGCCCATGGTGACTTGGATGGTCGGCAGATACCGTTTTTTATTAAAAACGCGAATTCCTCTTTTGCCGCTTTCAATTTGTCTGGAGTCAGTCGTCTTGGTCTGGCGGATACTGGTAAGCCTTTGGTTTCAATGTGGTGAAAAACTTTTGAGCTTGCGGTTGGTGTGTGTCGCTGGTTTTCAGCTAGAAGTTCGGGAAACTGACCTAAAATTTCACTAAATTTGTTGGAAATGTGCAACAACCTCGGTGATTCTTGACGATTGTAGGTTGCTTTAAAATTGAAGGATCGGTTGGTCTTCTTATCGATCAACTGATTTCGTTTGACATCTACTAGCAAGTCGAAATGTTGTAAAAAATCCACGCCGATGATAGGTTCTTTAACATCTGCTATTATAAATTCCCATTCAAACTCGCGGCGTAAACCTAGGTTTAGTTTCAAACGTTTTAAACCATACGTGTTAATTTTTGTTCCATTTGCTGCGAACAAACATTGGCGTCGTGATGGGTGCTTGATCTTGAGCTGTGCAGAGGGTAGGACCGACACGTCTGCTCCTGTGTCGATGAGAAACTTTGTATTTGTAGTACGCTCGGACACACATAGACGGTGTAGCTCTGCAGTCTCCTTTGCCGTCTGAGGCTGCAGTGCTAGTTTAAATCACCAGCATATGTGCACGGTTTGACGCACTTCGTTGCCTTGCTTTCAAACCGTTGATGGTACCAGCAATGTGCCTTATTTCTACTTGCCGATCTATTTCTCGAACGAGAACGTGACACTGCACGATTACTGTTGATTGACCTTTCCAATAACCTTGTGAGCTCGTCAACCTTCTTTTCTAATTCAGCAATGCGATCACTCTCCTGGCTTTTTATCTGTGATATACTTGAACTGTTATCATTCACTTCCATGATTTTATCGGCCAGTTTTGCTTGTGCAGTCAAATTGCCTTCGCTGGCTGCCAAAATCCCACGAACGTTCTGCGGTAAACAGTCCAACCATAAGGTTCGTAATATGTCTTCTCCCACTCCTTTCGTGGCATGTTGACGCATTTCTTCGAGTAGGTGAGAAGGTATTCTGTCGCCTAGTGTGAACTCGGATAAGAGTTTCCTAATCTTTTTCTGCTCGCTCATCGAAAACCGATCTAAAACCTTGCTCTTAAAATTTTCGTATTTGTTGGTTCTTGGCGGGTTTATTATGGCATCCGAAATCTGGTGTAGGATTGGACCTCTCATCTCGGCGATTGCGATGTTAAATTTTGTGCTGTCCTCCTTGATGCCATTTAGCGCAAACTGGCTTTCCATTTGTGTGAACCAAATTTCGGGCATTTGCTCGTAAAACGGTGGTGCCCTTATTGCTACACGTTGCACTGTGATTTCTTGCATCGTGCCGATCGCGGCATCCACAGGTTTTGAATCCTCAGTAGCCATCAAAATCAAATCTAACCTCAAAATAACCAAAAGTTCGCACGTGGGTCGTATATTATATTTGCTGCGACTACGTACAATTTAGGCATAAAATCTTGACAATGCGTTGTTCGCTCGTCTAAAAATACTATCGTAATTATTAATATATTTTTAACTTTTTTACCTTGCACGTGTAGTCGACTTGGTTTTTTGCGTTTTTCTTAATCGGAGGTCACCATTATAGGGGATGGTTATTTATTCCCTATTTTTGCTTGATTATTAATTTAAACAACGATAATATACGAACTTGGTTTATTTACACTTTATACAATTTTATCACATTGAAGTTGCATTGAACTACTGATGCTGTCGAACTACTACTTCGAACATTACTTATCGAACTACTGCTTCATGGTTTGCCTACCGGACGCAGTAGTTTACATTTAGCTCTTAGCGACCTCTGTGGCAGTTTGCAAAAACATATTTAAATTTGAATAATACAGAGTGGCCACAAATACTTAACAGTTTTGTTAAAGTTTTTTTTATTAAACCTTGATTTGTATTTTTTATTAATTTATTTATTTAATCCTTTTTTAATACGTTTGGTATTTGCGATGACCAAATAAGTCGCAAGGTCATTATGCGGATTGGATCTAAAAAATACATGTAGACAAATATATTGAAATTTGGGCAGGACAACGTCTGCCGGGTCAGCTAGTAATATATAAAAATAATTCTAAAATTAGATATCCAATTATTTAGTAGAAGAAATTAAAAATTGAAACCCAACGGCATTTAAGGAATACATGTTTCATATAGGACAATTTTAAATTGCAGTACGGAAAATTACTAAATATTAAATAAAATATCAAGTGGATATTAAATAAAACATTAATGAGCAAGACGATTTTATTAAAAACTGTTTTAGCAGAATTCTAATCAAAATAAAATCTAAAAATATTGTACGCAATATTAACATTAAGCTTCTTTTGCAAATTAAAACTAGCTACTCTAGAATTAATTAAATTTGTTGCAGAGTAATGAATTTTCTCTAATTTGTAGGTAATTAAAAAAAGGATCAAACAATAATAATTAATTGCTTCTGTTACTGGTGCTTATTAATAAAAGATAAAGCGGAACAAAAATAAAATTTTTATAGAAAACTTTATTCAGTCAAAGCTAAATTGAATATTTTTGCTTCTTGGATAGAATTTGATGTAATCTTAACATTTCTATTTTTAAAAATTTAATATGTTTTGATTTTTTGTATAAATATATTTTATTTCTACGCACAAGCTTTTCGCTCTATTGTGTTATCCGATATTTCGCTGTTAAGGCTTTTCTCGTTCCTTCTTTAATTAACCGAACCGTTACTCGTAGCTTCGTTCCATTGTGCACCCACTTGAATTCTTTCGATTTCTGCTTTGCAATTTTTTTAAATTTTAAGTCAAACGGTCAATAAGAGTCTCTTCATGTTCTCATGAAAAGGTTTACAATAGGTACAAAAAACTGTTTTTCATTTTCAGAATATTCTACGTTCATTAAAATGCTGAATGAAAATTTTGATTCTTTGCTGATGCTGATTAATTCAAAAGACCATTTAATTGCTGATTTAAATATTATGATGTGCTGAACTGACAAAAATTAGGTGAACAAATATGTAGGCAATAACCACCGCAAGTGTATTTATTGACATAACCTCAAAGTGAAGTAAAACTTATTGATTGTCATTTTTAAATGGTATAACATATTATATAATATGTAACTGTTTGGTTCTTAAATTTTAAGTTAAGTTGGTATTCTCTTTAAAAATTGAATACCAAATAGGAAGTTCCGAGGAAGCGATCGAAAATAAACAAGTTAAATCTGTCATCAGTCTTTCTAACTTTTCTGTCTTGTCATGAATTTTCTATACAACTGGCGGCTATTCATTAAGCATTGATAAAGAATTGTTTAAAAGTTTCAATAATTATTATCACGAGCACAATTTTTTGAAATAATGGAAAATATGTCTAAAATAGTAATTGTTTCTGTTTTACTTTCAGGTGATATATTTATTTCAAAACTTTCAGAAACAGTAGAATATTAAAATAACCCGAATGAACTTCGGAACTAGAACATTATATAAAATCATGTTCTCAAAAAAACATCTATTTATATTTTTTCCTGTAAAATGTACCAAATCTGAACCTTATTATAATATAATGTTTATAGCAATTCAACTTAAATTTCGTATTTTGTTCACAGTTTTCTCATTCTAGCAGCATAATATGCGGGGTTTATCGAAAAGCAACTGACAATATTTTACAGTAAACTCAAGGAACATTATTAATTCGAACGAAACAAATTTATCTTATGAAGATAGAGCCCAATAATAGCCCCTTCGTTAGATAGGAAAGAACGTAATGAAGCATTTCATCAGTTATAAATATTTTTATGGTTTTATGATCATTTTTGTTTGCTAAGTAATAATTAGTTGTGTGCATATGAAGTATTCGTTTTTATATTTTTATAGATAATAAAGTTTGTTATAAGTATACTTTACAGATATATTTAAAATCCCGTGTAGTATTTAGGATAGATTGTAATCAAACATCAATAGTTACAAATGTTTTTATGGCTTTATAACCATTTTTGTTTGATACTCATTATAAAATACTTGTTTGCGTATTGCGTACTCAGTTTTGGATCATATATTTTGTTACCTTATAAATCGCAAACAAGACACCTTTCGAACAAAATCAAAATGTTGACTAGCTCTAGCCGCGAAGGGGTGGGTGGATTTAACGAGAAAAAGGGCTTGTGACGAAACGTCGCGATTTGGTGGTTTCACATTAACGACTGGGCGATCCACAATCGTGATTTCGGATGTTGTTACTAAAGGGGGGGGCTAAATTTACATGCGGATTATTTAAGTGGGCGCCACGTAAACAAAACCGAGGTTTATTCAGAGGGGGATGCAAAATCTCCCTTCCAAGCTGGTTTACGACAACTTGCTGATTCGTCGCGCTGATTATCACACTGGTAAAATCTCGTTGGATAACCTAACCTTCACAGTAGATAGATTTTACCTCGGCAAAAATAGCTAAACATAACATACATACGGCGACAATAAAACACATAAATAAACAATAAAATAGATATAATGAAAACGGAATAAACAAGGACTTCTTGACAAATTACAACAATTGTACATCAAATTTACAACAACCGTTCGTCTGCCAAGAAGAACGTTGGTCTAACTCCGCTTTTATGCATTTTGCAGGAGAGGAGTTTGAAACTTTGACATCATGTACCCATGAATTTGTTGTGTGTAACTTCCTCCAATTGTATTTTTTCGAAAAGTTTGGAACAATACGGCTAAATTACAAATCTATGTAACTGTCAAACCATCCAAAAGTTAGATTTTTAACAAATCTTGTGGAGTTAAAACATTGAATGTATAACTTTCTGAAGAAAAATGATGTAACTCCAAGGAGTTAGGACAAAATCTAACTTAATTATAAAACTCTCACATTATAAATGAAACGAATAAATTAAATTTTTAACTTTATAATCAAAATAATAAAAATAGTATAAAAATAAAAAATTTACAAATCTTCAAAAATATCAACACTTCTTTTTTTCTTTTGTTTTCTTCGTTTCTTTAACATTATTTTGCGGCTGTTTGAAAATACTCTCCCAGAATTGTATATCAACCTGAGCGAACTGTGGATAGAGACTTCTAATACTATTTATTTTGTCCTCCGAAATATTCTTCACAGCATTTATTATTTTAGGAACTAGTAAATAATTATTGTCCTCAATATTCTTTCTTAACGTCTTCTTTTTTAAAAAACTTATTATCTCAAATTCATTTTGTGTAAAGGTTGTACTATATTTAAGAAAATCTTTTCCTTTTTCATACACAATGTGTTTTACTTTCTTGTATGGCAGTTTTTTCAAATTTGTATTGACAGCCACTTCTTGATAGTTTTTAAAATTATCTTTTCTCATCTGGTACACTATATAAGCATTTTTCGCTCTAACTTTCAGAAGTTTTCTTACCAAGTCCAGAGGGCTATGAATATCGGCTCTTGAAAAGGATTTATCTATCGTACTGTGGATTGCGTCAACTTCTTGTACGCAACTGTGACCTGGCTCCTCGAACGTCTGTTCAGTAGTGGAAACATTGTGCTTTTCATTATTAAGCAAATTGACAGGAGCCATGGTCATGTGCGAATAGCGATTTTGCGGAGCACAAGAATCCGATCAAAGCACTATCCTAGAAATAGTGGGATGTTTTTCAAAAAATTTGGAAAGCATCTGCACTAATGCAGATGCAATGTCATTACCGGCCCTTCCTGATATCCCCTCGTACCAGAGAATACAATATCCTTGTTTATTTGCCGTGTCACAAGCTGTCAGATTGAAAACGTTCAATTTATGTAAATAGTATTCTTTAGATACATTTGATTGCGGTATATTTAATACACGCTGCAAATCAAAGCATATTATAGCTGTTGTTTCATCTACAGATTCTTTGTCTATATTTTTTTCACATCTAGCATGCTCCGTTTCTGTAACATGGATCTTAAACTTTTCATATAATTCTTCGGTCAGTTTTTCCAGTTTTCTTTGGTTTTCATGTTCACAACATAAATCGCATTGATCTTTTTTAGGTGTATAAAATTCGATGTTAAATTCTTCATTGAAAATTTTTGTATATAACCATTTCCTCACATCTTGAATATGTTTGGTTTTGCAGTCTTCCTAATACAGTTCATACATTTTAGACAAATTTAATCCAAATTCTAAGTATTCTTTCTTTGTGTTTTTTCTACAGTAATGACCTGGAACACGTGGAAAGGAATTTATGTGTTCCTTTACTAATAATCTGCTGCTTTCAGGTATTTTAATAGTTGTCTTTCTCCCTCTTTGGTCGCGTCTAGGTGTGTTAATTATACCTATTTTTTTAATGGAAATAGGAAATTCTCCTGCTGCTTATCGATAAAATTGTTAAGTAAAAGTCACGACAAACAGGAATTTATTGATCATTAACTAAAAATATGAATTTATAACTATATCCTCTTGGTCTAGATGAATTCTGGTTTTCTTTTCGCACCCTTTTCTTTGGAATTTTGGTGGTAGTTTTTTGATAAAAATTGCTTTTCTCATTGTCAGTCAATCTCCAAAATTCTTTCCAAATTTCTTGTGCAATATTTTCTGAAATTTGATTACATTTAAAAGGGCACTTCGTACATTCCTTACCCTCTAATATTTTATGATAACTCCACTACATAACTTTAACGTTGGTAGACCAATGTCCTAACTCCAATTCTTAAAGGAGTTAGGACATTCTCACTCAAATAAGTGGAGTTAGGACTATATTATTTTGAACATGTCATGAAGACTGCAGTTAGAACATATATAAATATACGATTTAAACGCATTTAGGACAGTGTTATTGTGAATGTTAAAATATTAACACGTATAATGAGGAGCTAGAACAACATTTTCATCAATACCCCATTTTTTTTTTAAAAGTGGAGTTAGGACAACGTTCCTCTCGGCAGACGCGTTGTTGGTTTGCAAAAATATTTACATATGACTTCCTTCAAACACCAGTTAATGATTTTTACATCCAAATATGAATACTGAAATTCTAACAGCTGTTCACAAAAGTGGAACATTTATTTACAAAGAAAAATTCGTAGTCGACGTGGTTGGTTATTGAACCACCAATATTTAATGCAATAAATCCACTTACGTGGGCGTAATACTTGAAGTGAAACACAAATTCTAATTTTACGTCATTAGCAATAAACAACATCTGACTATTCAACTTGACATCAGCTGTTCGGCAAAACAGCATTAAATATAAAAAAAACAACTAACACACTAAACAAAAGAATACAAGAGAGCGAATTCGACTTTTCATGGTGGAGCTAAAGGCTCCTTTAAATTTGAGGTCAATCGGACCACAACATACAACAATACTTAATATTAAAATAATGCTTACGTAATAGTTAACTTGTAGGCTTCTATCCCAGATTCGGCTTCCAAACAGAGGTTCCCAGCGTGAGAATATTTGAGAAATGCCGGCAGGTAGGGTCCCTCCAAAAATTGAGGTGATAAAGATTCGGTAAAACTGGATGCCTCGATGAGGTGGGCTCGTTATCTTAAAAATGTGGAACGCTTCACGATTTCCAATCTGACTAGGTACGGCCCTGCATTTATTGACAATAATTTGCGCCAACGCGGTACGTAACGTAATCTCGTCCCATTAATCGCGCCACGAAACAAACTATTAAGTAAATTGACCGAAACTGTTCTACGAAACTGTTTATGTTTTTATTTCATTTTGGTATCATAACCTTGTTTTTTAGCACGGAAATGGGGGCATAATATGGATTTTATAGCCCGAGGGCCTATAAAGTTGCTAAGCAATGACAACCATATCAAAACAAAAGAGTTAGTCCAGACTCTGTTTTTTTTTGCGCGATCGATCTGAAATTTTGCATATATGCCTTTCTACCGACAATTCACGAGGGGGAGTACCTTGCGAGGGGGGGAGAATTTTTTGCTCAGTTTTTCGATATCTAGTGCCGTTTTCGAGTTATTGCTAAATAAAAAAATTAATTCTCGCTCCTCCAAGTTTCTCGCCATAGGAACCATGGCACACCAAACATTCATAGCACAAACAAAATGACATGATATTTTTTCTCAAAATACTTAATTCTTCAATTTTGACAATTCAAGTACCAAGTACCAAAATGAAATAAAACGTTGTATGTACCACGGGCACAATCAGATTATAGCCCTCGGGCAATTTAAAGCCCTCCGCTAACGCTTCGGGCTTTAAATTACCCTCGGTGCTATATTCTATTGATTGTGCCCTTGATACATAAATAACTAAAACAAAACAATTTAAAATAGTTCAACAAACTTGGCGAGAGCGTCAACGATATTTTTAAGTTAACAACAAGCGGTAGTTCAAATACATCAACGATATTTAATTTAAACAACGAACGGTAGTTCAAAAAGTATCATCGATATATTAAATTTACACAACGAACGAAAGTTCAAATAACTTCACCGATATTTAATTTAAGCAGCGGAAATAGTTGAAATAAACTTGCAATATAATTTATTTAAATACCGAAACTGATTTAAAATATTTAACGGTATAATTTTATTTAAATACGCAAATGATTTAAAATAATTTTGGACTTACGGAAAATTTCACGAACTTTAAAATTAATTGCACTTAGCTCGATAATTGTAAGTTAATTTTCGGTGATTGTTTAAATTTCGCCTTAAAAGCGTATCGATAGGTCAACTACCATAGCGACCCGCGGCACTTGGATGATTCGTGAATCTCTGCTAATTTTAGCAAACTACATCCTATTTATATTGTCGTCCCCGTAAAATCTATGCAGTGGAGTATAATTTGGGACTCCGAAGGGCTCCCCTCTCGGTGTGATATGATATCTTAATTGGACCCCGCTTTTGAAAAGACAGTGGAAATAAAAGACAGAAACTAGGCACTCAACGCGCATTGGAGGAAATTGACGTTAGGTTGTCCCTACCAATGGTCACAAATTTGCAGAACGAGCCGTGAAATATCGGTAGACATGTGGTCCACAGATCCATTTTTTGTTGCAGATTTTAATTCTTATCGACATTGCAAGCCGTAGTTTTAGGATTTTTTGTGGTTTTGAAATGAATAAATTTCAACATATTAGCAAGATAAGGCTCGATTTTAACACTTTTTATCTCTGCCCTGAGATAAAATTTGAAATAACATCGCTCGCAAAGCGCACGTGTCCTGACAGCTGTCTGTCTATAACTATCCTATTTATGAAGCGTCCTTACATCGGCACCTTATGTTTCTCGAATAACAAAAATAAAGATTGGAATTTTATGAAAATTCAAAATCTCCATTTTTATCATATACATAATTCTAAAAAAGTTTTTTTAATTATTACTGCGTTTAATTGAAACTGAAAGACAGCAGAACATTCTATAAGCATAACAGCAAATACAAATTTTCAAAACAGCTTGTATATAGTAGGTATATAATACCAAATTAAACTTTAAAAATAAATATTTAATTTAATATGAAATTACTTTTTTCTACTATCTGATGATAGTCGTGCACACAATTGAAAGCTCGTGTTATAATAAAAAAAATTTCATGTTCAATTAACTATTTATTTTTAAAGTTTAATTTATTAAAATTCTCAAGAGTTTAAAAAATCATATATTCGTATAATATTTAGGATAGATTGTAATGAAACGAGGATCTCAATAGTTGTGAGGATCTCACAAATGTTTTTATGGTTTTATGTTCATTTTTGGTTCATAATAATTAGATGTATGCGTATTAAGTTCCGGTTACACAATTTAAAATTACCGCTAAGTTCTCGCAGATTCCGCTATTTAAACATCTGAATCAGTGTAAGCGCTCCTTTAAAGTATTGTAATGAAATAACCATGAAGAAAATTATCCTTCAAATTTTGTTTTAATTAATAATTTTTCACTATTCTTAAGAACCAGATTCAACCGAACCAGCAAGGCCTAGCTCAGATCTCAACTCTGAGGTTCAAAGACCTTCAAATTCCGAAACCGGTCTTCTACGTTCCAAATGAACGAAATATGGCTCCAAGCCTCAGTGCTCTATAATAGCCAACATGTTCATCGTTCACTACTTCTTAGCTGTGTTGCCACTCATAGTTCAGAATATGTTCATATCTTTCCACGAGCGTTTTCAGTGTTAAAGATGCTCTTATTCTCCGATGCTTTCGGTACATTTTTTAAAATACCTCCGAACCGAAAGAGGTACAAACGAAAATAGGTACAAACAGGTACAAACGAGGTACAAACGATTGAAACTTTTTTGATCCAAAATTCGAAATGGAGGGGGGCTGACGAAATGCACCTCAGTAAGAGGTTCGCAGAGCGATTCTGTATTTATCTTCTTAGTGAAAGATACTCTCCTGGTTAACAAACTATCGCTCCCCTTCGAGATCTTGATGCAATGTTATATTTCAAATATTTAAGTTGTGGAAATTTAAACAAAAATATTACCAATGATTTTATTAAAATCAGGTATTGTTTTGTTGTGCTGAATGGCTATAGGTGGGAGAGTGTTTTCGAAACCCCGTTAAAAATTTTTATTTATGCTAACGCCACGTTGTGAAATCAACACAAGTGCGAGATTATGCATTTTCACACGTGTTGCATAAAAAATTTTATCTACTACCGTATTTTTTTGAAATCAATGATATTCAATTTACATGCTAATTTACTAGCAAGTCCTTCCATAGCGCAAAAGTGTTTGAAAGTAGGTCTTTTTCGCAGGGTAGTCGATAACAGAATGTTAGTGAGATTTCTGTTTAATTTAATTTAAAAGTTTTAAATTGAAATTTACGAAAGATGAAGATATTATACCAATAACGGTATAAAAAATACACTGAATTAAAAAAAGTGTAGGCATCAAATTTAAAAGTATACGAGTGTTTTGACATGGAACTCTATTTTTGGTGAAGCTTTGGAAAGATGTACGCGTGAAGGTGGATGAAGAGTAGGGACTCTGTCCTTACAGTTACGTCGCTCAACATGAGAGGACGTGAAATATTGAAACGCTTTACAATTGAAAGAAATTCTTGAAAGAAATAAAAAATTATAAATTAAAATTAAGTGTTAATAATAATAAATTGTAAGTATAAAAATAATAATAATTTATATCATTACGTTAATGGCAAGTAAATTGCAATACTCAAAATTGCAAGACGCTACAAAACCAATTACCACATCTGGAAACTAAACGAAGGAAAACCTTACAAACATCAACTATAGAAAAACCAAAATTTGTATATTTTGGTATAATAGAATTTAATTATGTTAAAACCTGCAGGTTTATGGTCCGTTTGGATCAATACCTTTCTACCGAACGTATAAATGTGATAACTTGTTAGACCGTGCAATATTGCTAACAGTTCTTTTTCGATTTGAACATTCCTTTTTTGTGTTTCTGTGAGGGATACCGAACTGTACCCTACGGGTTGATTATCTTGTATTACCACCGCTCCCAAACCATAGCTGCTTGCGTCTACTGATAAGCAAAGTGGTTTCTTTGGATCGTAGAATTTTAAAACTGGAGCTTTACTTATTTTTTCTTTCAAAATCTTAAAGCATTTCTCTTGGTTTTCTCCCCACACAAATTCGTTTTTGTTACTCAACAATGTACGTAGGGTACTTGTGTGCTGCGATAAATTAGGTATAAATTTCCTTAAATAATTTATCATTCCTAGTACCCTCTGTAATTCTTTTTTATTTTCGGGACTTTGCAATGCATTAATTGCATCAACTTTCGTTCTTTCTATCGAAATTCCATTTTCCGATACTCTGTGTCCCAAATATTTAACTTCCGTTTTACCTAACTGCATCTTGCTTTTGCTAAACTTCACGTTGAATTTTTTTGCTCTTTTCAACGCTTCTGTTAATCTTCCGTTGTGTTCTTCTTCGGTTCCTCCGAAAATTAGCACGTCGTCTATGTATGGTATTACACCATCTAGGTTTTCAAAAACCCTATTAATTAGTTTTTGATAAACTTCTGGCGCGCTGTTTATACCATAAGGCATAGTTTTGTATCGATACCTTCCAAATGGAGTGGCTATCGTACATAAATTCGAACTTGGTTCATCGATTGGTACTTGTAGAAACGCCGTCGTTGCATCTAATACCGTGAAGTAGTTTGCTCCGTTCAATTCCGCTAAAACGCTATCTACTGTAGGGAGCGAATAGTGCTCTCTCTTGATATTTTTATTTAGGGGTCGCGGATCCATACATACCCTTATCGAACCGTTGGGCTTGTTAACGATCACTATTGGGTGAATCCAATCTGTTGGTTCGTTTACAACTTCCAAGATTTGGTTTTCTACCATCTTTTCTAGTTGTCTTTTAATTTTTGTTTTAGAGACAAAGGAACTCTTCTGGCTGGTGTTATCGTTGGTGTTGCGTTTTCTTTCAACGTGATGTGATAAGGATTGCTTTTAATTCGCGAAGCTTTTTTATCGAATACTTCCTCGTACCTAGCTATGATTTCCGACGCCTTACTATTTTTAATAACATTAACACTTGTGGTAGGTATGAAACCAAATACAGCTGTGTCATCTAGTCCTAGTATACACTCGCCGCCTTTATCAGCTATAAAGAAGTCTAAATATTTAATACTTCCTTCGTGTTCGCATTTTAACTTGCATTTTCCTTTAATTTTAATAGCATGTCCTGAATATGACTTTAACTTTGTTTTTGTTTGCGTCATTTCCGGCTTACTGGGTATTGATTTGTAAATCTTTTCTGAAATTATGTTGACTTCCGACCCTGTATCTATTTTAAACCCAATGGGTTTGCCACTTACTTTTAAAATTTCTCGCCATGTGGTGCTACTAACTGTCTTGTTCCGTCTTCTTACTGCCAAAATGTGTTCTTCGTCCGAGCTATTGCCTTCGCATACTTCTTTGACGCGTTTCTGGTTTCTGCAAACACTGGCGAAGTGATTATTCCCCTTGTACTTGAGACATGTTTTCCCCGTTGCAGGACACTTTTTCTCACCACTGTGAATGAAACCGCACATTTTGCACTTAAGATTAACTTTTGCGTTCTGTTTTTTGTTCACAAACTTTGTTTTTTGTTTACTCGCGATGCTGACTTCTTGTGCACTCGCGCTCGTAATTTCAATTACTTGCTTGCGGCTTTCTTCACTTGAACGACAATGGTCTAATGCCTTTGTTAATTTCAAATCTGAGTCTCGCAATAAACGTTCTTGCACAGTTTTGTCTTTAATGCCTATCTATAATACTAACCTATCGCGAATTAAAAATTCAGTTTGTTCCCCAAAGTTGCACTGAGCCGCGAGTTTTCTCAACTCGGTCACGTATTTATCGACTGGTTCATCTTGCTTTTGGGACCTCGAGAAAAATTTAAAACGGTCAAACACGACATTTTTACGCGGCTGACAGTAGTGATCGAATTTTTTGACCACGTCGTCAAATTTCTCTTCACTCTCATCCGCGTTGTATTGAAACGTTTCAAATATGTCGACTGCTTCATCACCCATTACGTTCATGAGGATCGCAATTTTTTGTTTATCGCTTTTTCCATTTTTTCGCTGGCTTCTAAATAGAAGTTAAACTTCCTCTTGAACTTCTCCCAATTGCTTGCCATGTTTCCTTCGAAGATCATTTCCCCAGGAACTCTAGCACCAGTATCTTGCATTTTCACTGTTTTTAGTCACCGTGTCAATTCGTATTGAATTGTTTTACTGCTGCCACCATGTAATATAATTATAGGAGTGGGTTGTGAATATACCGAAGATAGAATACCAACCAACAGATGTCAGGCAAGGAGATTTGCTCAACCTGATATCATCCCTCAGGAAGGGTGTAAAATGGAACGCAATAAGATAAACATCATTTGCCACATCGATGATGCAGTTTTCTCAACCAAAAGTGAGAACAACTTACTGCGTCTGCTTTAACAGTTTGAGTTAACATAATGAGGAACCTGGAACATGGGAGTATCAAAATATTCGCAAACATTGTCGCAAACAATGGTATGAACACATAGAGAATTCCCGAACAACATTTACTAAAATTTGCAAAAAATCAAATTCCAAGCGGTCAACGTCGATCCGACCGATTCCACTAAAATGATCAACGTCAATGATTAGAATCCAAACCCATGTCAAAAGTTTAAAAATTTGATTAGTCTTTAATTTATTAAAGAAACAAATATTTATAAACTAAGCATTTTATTGACTTTTTATCCCTTTTGTCTTCCGTTTTTTTTTAAATAAAAGTCTCCTATATTAGACACGCGTGGCGCCCATGACAAAACCAAAATAACGTTGTACCACAATAATAATTTAGTGTGAGCGCTAGCATGGCTACAGAGTAATATGGAATTCGACATATTCAGTTCAATCCCTGGAGCTCGTCTTACGTATTCTACCCAGAAGTGGGGATTTGAACCAAATATTTAGTTAGATGAATTAGTTTGTCGCAGGATATTCTATTTCATTTGGTTAACATTCTAAGCAGGCATTGTAAAACCCATTTACCAAAATTGTACTTTTTCAGATTATATATTTTCACTGTATATCGTTCGGTATATTATTGATTACAGATTTGTATGTTAGTACATTAGTTAGAAATGTTTTTAACAAAAAATTTCAATATTACAATTTTAAAATCAAATTTCAATAAAAAATAGCAACTAGTAGTTATTAAACAAAAAAGCGTTCAACCAGAACTCCTATATACTGTATCCACGTTTTGTTTAAATGTTTTTATCGTTTTATGATCATTTTTGTTTGATAATATTTAACTGTATACATACTAAGTACCTATCATCATATTTTATATCATTTTTAATGCCGAATAGCAATGGAAAAGATTATGAGAATTAATCGTATTTTTAGCAGTGGAATTGATGTAGGTTTTCAAAGTTTTATTTTCTCCTGAATGCAAACCTGACTAATCGCGAAGAATTAGGCTTTACTTATTTACAAATAAGGCAAAGGAAAGTAGATAATGTTAGGTTCCCTCAATAATCAAAGGGATATCGTATTCGAATCAAACAAACACTCATACTGTCGTGAAGTGGTCTGAAGGGACTCTTCCATTAGCATGAACTCAATGATTAATATTCACTGACGTAATATACTTTGTATTCTATTCTAAATGGTGTACCAATATCGAAAAAACGGATAACGCCTAAACGAATTGGCTCTGAATATGCTTAGCACCGAAAAGAATAGCGCCGAATTCCGGGGATCGGAGCGATTGTGCGAGAGCAAATTGAGCAATATAATATTGAAAATTTGTAGTTACGTTCTTTAACTATTAAAAATTGTTCAAACTGATATGGGGGTATTTAATAGAACCGTTTGATCATAATATAATGGCAGAGTCAGGTTTCCTCTATCGATTTCAATTTATTATAAGCTAAACCTAATGTAGTAATTTTCTTTTTTAAAATGAAAATCGTATCGTCGTCATTTTACTGAAAGCACCATTTTTTCAGTTTTTCTAAAATGCGCAGCAGTTGATGGATGCACTTTTTTTAATAACACAAAAAGTGTTGAGCAACTGTTAGTTTTATGATTGATCGTATTTAACTATTTATTCATATTTCCATAATAGCATATTATGATTACAAAGATTTCATAGAAATACTCGAATGTTGCCTTTGGGTAAGTTTATAGAGTAGGGTATGAAATTATAATGGTATAAAAATTATGTAGTTACCAATTTAGAGTTTATTGTGGAAAAATCTTGTTTTTCAGTTTCGTTATGTTTAATTAATTCTTTTCAATATTGTTATGACTTGGTATTCGTTTGATCATTTTTTTTAAATTATAATGCTTTACAAATTGTTGCTGTTTCAATGCAAGAGAATACTTGGGTTTTTATTTCCTTTTATTTTTCAGCAATAAGTAATAAATTATTCAACCTCACGCGCTGAAGAGAAGAGAATTTTCGGCCGTCGGCGTTTATTTAATTTAATTTTTTTTAATTATTATTTCCTTTTCCTAAATTAAATATTTTTTAATTAATTTTCTTTACTTCTACTTTCATTTGAGAAATTTAAGTGAATACAAATAATGTTATATTTAACAAACGTAAAACAAAGTCCATAACCTGAAAAGAACGACGGTAAATTTAGAACAGAACAACTGTATGGAAATGCATTTCTTTTGGGTTATTGTTAGACTTTATCGATATGGCAGAGACCTTATTTTGTTTATAACGAGATAATACAGTTTCAGTCGATTAAACTTTATTTTGATTCGTCAGTCGGGTAGATGGTGGTTTAAATTGAAAAATTACGAATTTATAAATTGAATTGATACAATTTTATTAATTGAATTAAACCTCAAACGGTGACATGAGCATAATTTAACCAGGTTATTGCGTATGGCAATCTACATAATTTATAAGATGAGGAAATGCATGCGATGTTATACTATAATTATATAATTTGCGTGTATTGTTAACGAGTAAATATAATAGGTTTCGAAATTCGTTTCCTAGCAATTATAAAGTAGTGGTGTGTCGAGGGTTTCTTGACATGTGAAGAAGGGGTGGTCTTCTCCGTTTCTTTGGCCGTTATTAACGACAAACAGCACCCTCCGCAACAGTATGACTCTTCTACCACCTGTGTAGGCGACGCGGCGACGGCGCCGTTGCGCGCGCCGGTGCGGGCGGATGGGTAACCAACTCGGAGAGGGTCGATCAGTATTCGCGCAATGCTCAAGACGAGTATATAATCGCGCGTCCGCGACCGACGCTCGTTCAGTGCACGTCCTGGACGCGTCGCCAGGTGGGCGCTACAGGTACTCGCGTGAAATGTGAATATACCTGAGCTATATTTATACGACACCTTACTGATATCTCTTAACTGCGAAGAATTTACAACTTCATTTGTACACGCCATTTCAACAATCTCATAACTCTTCTCTAATATCCACAAATTTACCAAAACTTACAATTGGAATAAAAGCGTAAACGGTACGGAAAACGCACGCTTCATTAAAAACCAAATTTATACAGATAGAAGTGTCAAGAAAGTGTTAGCAAATCTGCGCAACGACAAATAAATTATCAAAAAGTATCAACAAACTGAAACTTAATTAATTTACTTTTCATTCAAGCGAGAACGTTTACTTAGTCATTAAACTTTTCCGAAAAAAAAACACAGTTGAAGAGCGAGATCTAAATCTCGTCTTTTTACTTAAAACGCAGCGTTGAAAATAACGAATGTAGGAAAGCAAAAACTTCACCTAACCCTTTCCGAGATTTTTTCCGCCTCGAGCTGAAGGATAATGTGCAACCATAGCACGCCCGGTGTAAATGATCCGACATATTTTAACACCTTCACGAGATTATCTCGGGTTTCTTAAAGGGAATTCGACGCTGGTGCGGAAGCAACAAGTCACACGCGCCCTGTATCTAACTTCTTAGTCTTTGAGAAATGTGTTGACCCTCAGCATGGACCATGTTAGCTTGGTCTGTTGCCTGCTTGCTTTTTTGCTCTACTACAACACCTTGGATGCCGACTTCGTCTACGACGATAGGTAAGAATTTGAGTAATGACATTGTTTTTTGTTCCCTTTAATCAATCGCTTTACGAATTCTATCGTGCATCAAAAGTTTGAACAAAAAACGATTATGAGGAAAACTTTTTCCAGGAGTTCCTTATAAATTACAGACTTTTTTATGCCTACCCACTGAAATTTTTTAATATTCAAAATTAATTTCCTATCTGAAAAACCCTGCATATTGAAAACTTAATTTTTTTTTTTATTTCAATTTACACACCAAAGCATCTTATTTTCTTCGATGCAGCCTTTAAAAAACACAAAATTTGTTTTTTCGAACCAATATTTTCATGAATGGATACTGCCTTCTCCTGAAAGTTACGAATGACGAACACACGATGTAAATTCCATTTTTTTGTTACGGAAAGCAAATTATTTTTTAATAAATTTTATTTTCTTTAAGTTTCATGCTTTTCTGAGGCACAAGCAAGTGAAATATAATTAAATTTCTAGTTTTTGTGAGAGCACAATTTTAAAAATGGAAATGTAAAAGAAATTCGCTTTGAAGTTAAATTTTCCCAATTAGGTAGTTACGTTTTTAGATACTTGAGGTAAAGTATTTTCTAAATTTTTACAGTTACAACATTAATTAACAAACATAATTAAAAATTTTAGTTACCTACTCATCTGATTTTTAGACGTATTAATATGGTTGATGTCACTTTAGCAAAAGTATTTTATAATTTAATTTTATTAAAATTGAATGGTGGCAGAACTTTCAGAAATTTTTGCATTTTTATCTGAATTTTAATTTTCTATGGATGGGGCATTTTTTTATGAAATTATGAAAATGGGAGCTTTTAACGCTGAAAACCAAACATTATTTAAACTTTCGTGATGTTTTGCTTTAATTATGATTGATTATCTCACTTTGAAGGTCCATAATATCGTGGACTTGTGTTCTAAGTAAATACATTCCCACATCTAAGATTAAATATTTGCTACAAGATTGAGTAGATAATCTAGTAGTTAATTGTCTCAAATATTCGATTTCAACGAAGCTTAGAGCGTCCAGTCTTGCAAATTTCCACTTGTTTTACTGCATGTAGTACTTAGTTTCTTATTTACTTTCATGAAGCTCTACTAAAATCAATATTTTTTATGTTATGTTCCGTAAATTTTATTGTAAAATTCTTTCAATTCTTTGCAGCACAAAAAATAATGTAACACAAAATTAAATAAAGGTATCATAGAAAAGCAATAAGGTAGAAGCGTCGGAATTCTTTGACTTATTTACAAATTTTCTTTTATGTCGCAATATAAAATTAATCTCGCCAATATGTTCCTTCATTTTGATTATTTTCCACTAAGTTTAACTTAAAATTTGTTGATAATAAACTAAAAATAAAATGTTAATTTTAAATTCAAATTCAAAAATAGCTGAGAATTTCTCAACTTTCATTTTACTTCAATAGCTTGATAGATCTATCATAATTTTCATGCTCAGATGTTCAATCTGAAAAGCACGTGGAACTGTCTCTTTTATTTTGCTTTAGTTTCATGTTTGTTCCGTCTTAAATTTACCTCAAAATATATTTATAACATTTTCTAGTAGTAATGGTGAATTTATTGTAAGGTGCTTGCGGAAAAACCATTTTACGTTTAGTGGTAAATCAATTTCAAACCAGCACTTTGGTAGTTAATGGAATCTTGAATTTAACGTGGAATACAAACCACGTCACAAATAATCTGGTCCTAGCTGAAAGTCGAATTCACGACCATTAGCTTTGCAGTTTAACTCCCTCGCCCCTGTACATGTACAAATTAAATATAGTTAGGGGTGATCTTTTCACCTCCAATTTCACTAACGTCATCAATCAACCAAAAAGTTTAACTAACAATAATTAATTATCTGGAACTTGAACTGGATGTGAAAAGATCGGAAATAATTTGATTAGAAAATATAAAACTTGTTGCTTTATTTTCTAATTGCACCTGTTTTTAAGCAAATTTTTTTGATGTATTGTGTAGTAGATATAACAAAAATTCCATTTATTGAAAAGGTATTTTTGAATACCCTTGTCAACAAACAGTACATCTAGGTATTGATAAAGAAAATTTAGTGAAAATATTATTCCTTTTCAATTTTATTTGACTCAGTTTGTATACAACAACGACAAAATATCGAAATCCTTACTACCTTTATCAATTTCCTTTTTCTTCTATTTTCAAACTTTTATTTAGTAATAGATATTCCTATTGCTCAATCAATCAATCACTGATAAAAATTTATTCATATGAGCTTTTTTATACACAAATATAAGCTTTCCAATATTTTTCCTAACATACTGTTTTTGATGTCAAATTTATTTTATCTTTAATAAATGCTGTAAATAAAAGAATAAGAAGTTATATATTTGTTTAAAAGACACCGTTTGTGATATAATCTGTTATCTAATTGAATTTGAGGGAAAATGTGTACATCTTTATTTCGCTTAAAACAGTTTGCTTGTTTCATTTACAGAAAATTCCAGATTTAGGAAATATAGCGAGAAGAATTATTGATTTACTGCTGAATAATACAGAGTTATATGACGCTTATCCAGATTTTTTCTATACTATCTTTGAAATTTTATATTATGCGATACGCAATATATTCTTTTGAACTTTTAAATTTTTATATTTAAATACATTTCAGAAATTTATCATCATAAATTTCCAATAATGTAAACCATGCACGTTTGATATTCCACGTTAATGTATATTATGCAAGTTGTGATTAAAATTTAATTTATTTCTGTTTGATTTTTCACCATAATTTATTTGTGTATATAATTTTAGCTTACGAAGAAATACTAAAAGTCGTAAAGTTTTTTTTGAAGTTAAATAATAAGTTTTTCGATTTACAAACATTTAAAAAGTCTCAAGACTCGAAAGATGGAAGCGTTCGACGTTGAAACTAAGAAGTAGGATTCAGCTTTTCTTGTTGACTGTAATTGAAGCTGAAATTACCACCATAAAAATAAGACAAAAGAAGAAAGATTGAGAGATTTAACTTTTAAATAAAAATAAATCTGCTTTAAATTATGTTTATTTAACAGAATATGGTTAAATGTTTTAGTATTTAGAAAATAAAATTCTACTGCTATTATTTATAACGCCACTTAAATTGCAGTATGCACAAGAAAATGAATAAAAGAAATGAAGACTAAGAAGTTTTCAAGTTGTTTTATAGCTAGAACCTGAAAGTAAATTCCTTGCCATTGTTAGGTTATGGAAATTGGAACAGGGTTGAATCTAGTATGCATTTCTTTTTTCAGCAATAAAATAATTGGGTTCGAAACTCATGCGATTTTATTTCTTGTTTAAAATATTTAAAGGAATATATGTCGGAAAATCCTAACATCTCTTACATTCTATATATGGAAGTCATGATTTAGTTATGCTCAAGTTTCTCTTATGACGATTTTATATTTTGCTTCTTATTTCTGAAGTCTTGCGGCATATTTTAGCACTTTAAAATATATTGCAACACCTTAAACATCTACCTTCCGCCAAAATCTTTATCTGAAACAAAATGGAAATGTTAGTTGAAAGTGCAAAAGCAAATAACTTTAATGGAGTTCCAACAACATGCGAAACAATAACATTACGTTTGACGTCATATTTGTCGTCTTACAAACTTTTAAAATTTTATAACAATAAGAAGCGACAAAATAATTTCTCAATTTTCTTTCTCTCATTTTTTAAATTTTCAGTTTCTTAGAATAACTTTTCATAGTTTCAAAGTTGCCGTTTTTCATATGTATACTTTGTTGATAAGTAAATTTATCTAATAACAAAACTATTTTGTTGAATAGGAAAAAGGTAATGGTTACCGGTAAATTCAGATCCCAAAAGAGTTTCAAGCGAAAACACGAAAATCATTATTTATGATCAAAAACTTCAGAAGATCAAATTGAAGTAGAATAATTACCAAAAGTTACCAATAAGGGTTGGAATTACATAACATTAAAATGTAATATTTCTATTAACAATTCAGCTGCAAATCGAATAACATACAAAAACCATCCCATATATATTTTATGGTTGAGAATAAACTATCGCATGAGATGATATACTGCCAAGTGAATTTATATTTTTCCTGCATAATTCTTGTTTTGTAGTTGGTACTCAGTTATGCTTCTGTAAAAACGAGTATCCGAGTAAACGAGTGATAACGTATCCTTGATAGAATCTATAGGAAAGCTATAATTTTTAATCCCATATTTGTCCTCGTTAATAAAACATGATAGAAGCGGATTTATATTATAATTCAATTTTATTCATATTTTTTATCCATTACCGCACAAGTACGGGATTAAAAATGATAACCTTTTTATATATTTGCAACCAGAGATTATTTTTAAAATAAATAATTAAAAATTCATAATTCAAGAAAAATTTCATTTCAAAATATAAATTTGTTGGATGTACATTATTTAAAATAACAATTTTTTCTTTTTTACTTTTTCTGTTTAAAGTACATAAGCTCGCAGTAAACATAGTTTATCCAGATTCTTGTCTCGCGAAAATTTTAGCACATAAAGTATTAACCCAGTAATAGAAAATACTTTTTTCGAACAACACTTGTTGGTTGAATAGTTCGAGAAAATTATAATCCTGTTTCAAATATTTTTGAAAAGTTTTCTTCTATAATTGTTTAGTTTTTTTTTCGTCAAACACTTTCCGTTTTCTAATTTTTCATTCATAGTAAATTATAATTTTCCGGTTTATAAATGTATGTTAAACCATAGGCTTTCATCGAGGGGCGTTTACTCCCCCGATTTTTCACTTACAAATACTACAAAAAATTTATTTTATATTTTTTGCTTTAAAAAATATTAAATAAGAGAAAGAAATGCTGGCTCGCTGCTGGTGGAATCACAACACAATGCAATACAAAAGCAACAATAAAATAGGTACAAAGTTGTAAATGGGGTAGATCTTAAAAGAATTTAAATCCCGAGTGCAATAAAATAAAAAAATTTTGTAACCTTTATAAAGATTTAATTAATTATTATTTTCAAAAGTACATATTAAAATGAGGGTCATAATAATTTTGTTTTGTAAACTTTCCGTTTTAACGATTTCAAAAATTGAAAAACTAAAAATGAATAAATGAAATTGTTAGATTTTCTCCTTCTTGTTCGACGTTTTTCGTTAAATTCAGAATATCGCTAGTACTTCTTTTCAGAAGTCTTCTCGTCTTCTCTTCCTTCTAAATAATATTTATAAGAATCAACTTTATTATATTTCAACCAAGTTATAAAATCATTTCATAAACTTTCGTATGGCTAAAATTTTGTATATATGCACTTGCGGTATTGAAACTGTAACTTTCTTCTTCATTTTCTGACATGTATGATGTAATATAAAACTTTGAAGGCATAAATGCGGTTTCTATCCTATAGCATTGAATATTTTGTAATCAACGAGAGCAGATATGAATTTCCCAGTTTTATTACTATGTTCATATGATG
Organism: Podabrus alpinus; assembly: GCA_932274525.1. Taxonomy (NCBI): domain Eukaryota; kingdom Metazoa; phylum Arthropoda; class Insecta; order Coleoptera; family Cantharidae; genus Podabrus; species Podabrus alpinus. The sequence goes on along the minus strand of OW026457.1, from coordinate 54,877,068 downwards.
CGTTGTATGTCCAAAGCAATTTTCTAATATTTAAATTAAAATTAGTTTATACTCGCCAAACAATCGCCAGCGTTAATTTTTACATCTACTTCTCTTTCTTTACTTCTATTTAAAAAATTCCTAGGCATATCCTAGATTTCTCTTAGTTCTTCAAAATTTTAGTTTACATAATAATATTGAAAGTTTTTATTCATTTCATTCGCTGTTTTTATAAAGCGTTTCTATTTTTTCTGTGCCTGCCATACGCAATAATTTGTATTTCGCAATTTTTATTACTGTCTCACCACATTGTTTTTCCGTCTAAATGAATGAAATTATATGAACCGAAGTTTGTTTAATAAAATAGTATTGGGCAATTCCATAATATCAAATCGGCCGATGTAATTTCATGTCTTTCTTCGATTTCACTTAAATTAGGTATACTTCTAAGTTATGCGTAATAAACGGATACGTATTTTTTGTTTTCATTGTAAGCCCTCCAAAATAAGTCCAATTTGGCTTGTAGAGCATCGATAAATTATTTTTACTTGCCGAACCTTGGAGACACGATTTATTTTATAGAATGAAGATATTGAATACGCCTTTTCAGTGAGTTTTGTGTCTGAATAATTAAGGTCAAAATTTGGGGCTCCGATCAAATTTTGACTTTGAGTGCCTCTCCCCAAAAAACGATAATTTGAAATTCTCAAAAAAATATGTTATCTTTATACTTGCATACCAAATTTTAGAGTGGGCTAGTGGGCACGCTTTTGGTTTAAGAATTACATCGAAATGAATGATCGTGGTCATAAATAAAAACACTTAATAAATATCTATGGGTTATAAAATGGGGACCCTGATCAAATTTTTACTTCGAGTGCCCCTCCTCCAAAAAGGGGTAATTTAAAATTCTCAAAAAAATATATTCATTTTGTTATACTTTTGGATACTTGCATACTAAATTTTAGATTCGGCATGCTTTTGGTTTAGTAACCAGTTTTGGTTTAGGGTTTCGATTTTTGACTACGATCATTCATTTCGATATCACTCCTAGCTATTTCATTAATTTCGCACTTCTTTGATTAAAGTATTTGTATTTGTACGATATCAACGGATAAACCATTTTATTTAGGGATAAGTCCACACCAACTAACTATAAGTCCACAGTTTCACCTATAGACTATATGTGCATGTACATAAGAGGACCTATAGCTTTACGTGGAATCCGAATCACGGCACAAATAATTCTGGAGTAGCTGAGATTCGAACTGAGCCTATCAGGTCCACAGTTCAATAACTCCTTTGCCATCACACCAGACTAAGCATAACGGCTTTGTCATACGTATAAAGTCGCACGCCTTCCGAAGAAGACGGTCATGGTAAATATAATTCGGGGGTAGTTGAGATTCGTACTGAGACTTTCAGGTCCACAGTTCAACTCCTTTGCCAACACAACAAAATACGTGTAAAGTCTTTGTCATACGTATAAAGTCACACGCTTTCCAAAGAAGACGGTCATTGGTAAAGCTCTAACTTCGATTAGAATCGAACCTGGCACTGCACAATATAGACAATGACATAGGCAAATATTTTCACTATCAAAGTTTAATTATAACGAACAAAGAAATGACAATGAACAGGGGAAGAACGGTGTTGTTTGCTCCACTCTGACTTTTTTAATTCATAAATTGAGATTTTAACAATTATAATTACTACAATCTATCTAGTTGATATTGTAATGTTTACTTAAACACAAATTGTTCTTTTTTATATAATATATGTAGGGCGGTCGGCCTGTTGGCCGCCTGGATATCAGTGGTCGTAATAATTATCTCGGCCTTCGACCTCGCACTTAGATCTCTGTTAAAAAATTTTCGGCTACGTTGCTAAATAATTATTATTATACATCGATAATAAATGAATAAACCAATCAGAAATGTCAGCTTTCCAGATGATCTAAAGTAATTCAACCTTTTGGCTGGATCCGCTGTTGCAGTGCGGACAATGAAAAATTGTCTGCCGATTCTGACCACATGGAAAGCTGGCATCTCTAATTGGTTCATTCATTTACTGACCTATAATTATGCTTTATCGTGACGACGTCGTTCATCGCGAGAAAGATAGAAAATATGTCGTGAAAGAAGTAGTCAAGAAACTTTTGATAGAAATGAGAGAAGTGCGAGACCAAAGGCTTATCTAATGATTGCGGCCACAAGCCGCCTTCCTGGAAATGTTGATGACCTGATAATAACAAAAAAAAAGGGTGCTATTACCTGATTTCGGTAATTCTACCATATAGTGGTCATACTTGTAAATACCATATATACCATTATATTTTTAGAATAGTGTAAATTTTATTATTGTCTCAACAAGCTAACACAATTTTATATGAACAGGGTTGGACTATCTGTAAAAACAATCTATATGCCAAGTGTTTAGGTGGCGCTTTTTATCGTTGTATCCTTCTTTTCATCTTTCTACATGTTAATACGAAACTTTAGCTTTAAAGATGGGTCAAAATTGGTCGAATAATTATAGCATAGCGGAGATGAGAATTTTCTACATGTTTATTATAATTATTTAAAAAAATTAAGTCATTTTAAATTTACTCCCCCCTCCCCATTGCTAAATTCTATGTACGCCCATATTAAAAACCAAGCAATAACACAAATAACAATTTGCTTTAGTCTTTAGATTACTTTATGTACATAATATGCGACCTAAAGAATACTCAACATTTTCAATAAGATACTTCACCTTCTATTCACAAATTGTTTTACTTTTGTTGCTATCCTACACATACCTGACTTTTTTAACATCTACAAATTCTTATACTTTTATTCAGTTTCGATATATACATTGGCTTTTACCAAGTACCAAAGTGAAGTTCCTTTGTATAAGAATTTAAAAAATATATCCAAACATTTTTTCATTTATTCATTGTGTTAAAATTATACAGGGTGGTCTTCACATGTTTAGTAAAAATTTTGGATCAGGATAATTTAATATAATACATTTATTTAATATTTCAATACGTCTACACATATATCACAATTGATTGCACATCATTACATCATGTAACAACGACTCATTGAATTAACATTGCTATTAATTACAATTAAGCTGTTAAGTAACAATTAAGAGTTTATATTATGTACTTCAATTAGCATAGACACCGAACAGCTTCTTCAATACATATTTCAGTTTTATGATAGTATGGCCACATGCCGACATATCCAATAACACGGAATAAATTTCCAAATACATTATTACAAGTCAGTAGTTTTTACCTAGTAACTACTGTGAACAAACGATACAGTAGGATCGATAGTTCATCATACAATCTTAACCACGGCAGCAATAATTTTGGAGCAGTCGAGAATGAAACCTGTGACCCTAGGGCATATAGCCAAACTCCCCATGCACTACACCAAACTACCTGTACATTCTCATCATAAGAATGTAAAAATCTCTATAAAATATGTATGTATATATCCCGAAATGTTTGAAAATGCCTCCCTAGTAGAGATGGGCGCGTGAGTCACTTTTCACTCACGGTCACGCACACTCACGAATTTTTCTTGCTGCTCACACACAATCACGAACGATCATGCAAAGGCTAGATCACGTTCACGCACACTCATGATGCTTTTCATATTACTCACGCACGTTCACGCACACTCACGCACGATCACGATTTTTTTCCATGCACTCACGAACACTACTCACGATGTTTTCCAAATCACTCACGATATTTTCCATATACTCACGAACCGTACACTACCCACGATTCAGTCACACCGCACACGACTAAAATCACGTTACGCGCCCACATTTAGTAGATACTAGATCAGGCTAACATTTTTACACACATGCACACTTTTTTATTTACTAAAAGATAACAAATTTTATTATTGGAAAGCAATATTGAAAAGTTTTTGTATAAAACTTTAGAGATTGCAAAAATGTACAACTGCTCACAACCACTCACAGCTGCGTACGACCACTATCGGCTGCTCACGACCACTCACGGTTATTCACGTATACTCACGACATTTAGCGGCTCACGCACGATCACGTTTGTTTAATTTCACTCACGCACAATCACGGTTTTTATCGTGATTCTCTATTTTAGACATTCACGTGTCACGTGAAAAGACCGTGACACATCGTGACACGACGAAAATCACGTCACGCGCCCATCTCTACTCCCTACAGAGTTTGAGCTCTTTTAATTTTTAATACACTAATAGAAAAATTGAAGGCCATAAAAATATAGAAAACTTAAACGTTATCAATATCTGCCCCGAAGAAAACAAACTATGGCAAGGTTAGAAAATCTATTTCTTCGTGAAATTTAAATTTATTACTATATTAAAGTTTTCTATTATCTGTGGGTGGTAGATTGAATTGTTATTCGTATACCAATACGAATCTACGAATCTGAGGAGATGAATATCAGCATCCAACCTGATAATCATCGAATCGTTATTCGGTAAACGAATAGGATAAATCTCGGGTACAGGGGAGTCGGTACTCAAGAAAACAAATGTTACATTCGACCGGTTTCGACCAAACTCTTGGTCATCATCAGGACTCATGAAACGGATTGTGGCGTCTTCTTTTTGAGTACATAAATACAGAGATACGTGAAACAGGCATTAGCAGAAGCCGCAACAGGAAACAATTTAAAATGATCATAATTCAACAGAAATTAACAATTAACAATAAAATATTGACACACCATGTGACTGCTGAGCATTTCAAATGAATGCTGAAATGCTCAGCAGTCACATGGTGTTTCAATATTTTATTGTTAATTGTTAATTTCTGTTGAATTATGATCATTTTAAATTGTTTCTTGTTGCGGCTTCTGCTAATGCCTGTTTCACGTATCTCTGTATTTATGTACTCAAAAAGAAGACGCCACCATCCGTTTCATGAGCCCTGATGATGACCAAGAGTTTGGTCGAAACCGGTCGAATGTAACATTTGTTTTCTTGAGTACCGACTCCCCTGTACCCGAGATTTATCCTATTCGTATATGACTTGGAGCGAGAATTCAATTATGGTATTCGGTAAAGTTATTTTTAATACTGTAATTATTTACATTTAATCATGATTCTGAAGGCGACCACAGCTATCGGTGATGAATGTTTTATTGGAAAGATTTTATATCTGCTTTACAAGTAAATTTTTTGTATAATATTGCAATCGTTGTTCAACTACACTTCTGCACTATGTAATACATATCAGATAATCAAACTTTAATGTTATGACGTTTGTTAGTAGTTTATATTATTACTATGACAGTAGCATTTTCTAACAGTTTGAAATCTTCTTATTTAAAAAGTAATATATCTTTGGCAATATTGTATACACTTATTGAATAGTATCTTGAGAGACACAATAAGATATTTTCCTCAATTTTTTAGTAGCTCGCTTATTATTTCATTTGTTATCGGTGCTTTATTGGCTTTCCTTCTCTTAATGGCATTTTCAATTTCATCCTCATCAATGTCTGGTGGTTCTTCTGAGTAAACATTTATAAATAAATAATGTAGAAGAATAGAAAACAGAGACACAGCAGAATAATAAATATAAATTTATCAAAATATTACATTAATAAGTCACGCATCTAATAATCTTGGGTAAATCCCCTAAAATGATTAAAAAATGAATACGTAAAAATATTTTTCCGTCAAACAATTTTTTAAACCACAATCGCCCATCAGATCTAAACCTAATTACCGCTTACTCCGTGATACTTCCCAATAAATTATTCCTGCGGAGAATATTTTGTATATCTTAATGATTCCTATTCACTAGTGAATCGATTGTTCAAATCTTGTATAGCTGATTTGCTCGGAAAATTGTCGGTGTAAATAATGATCAAAGCTTTTAATGTTTCTGTCACACGCTTCCCTCTTCTTTGTTGAAATTCTAACGCGAGAAACCATTTTCACAACTGATGGCTTACCGCGATTATGGGAACTTTTTGATTTCCTTTCATACATTATGCAGTTCTTAATTATAAATGCCTTTCGATCTTTTCTACTAGATTATCGCCAAAATTACTCTTTGTTGTACTATGGAGGACAATTTAGCTAATGTAATCGCAGTAAAAAAAATTTTATTTTATTATTTATTCGAGAAGTTGATATCTTTCTTACTTTAATTATCTTCAATCAGGAATCGCGAAAAGGAGAAAATATTCCTTAGTTATTTGAATTTAAATTTATAAATTCTGGTAAGATTTATTTTCTAAATTAGGACACGAAATAACATATTTTATATTGGCCTGTATTTATTTGGTCAGTATTTCAAATAATTTTTGGTCAGTATTTTAAATAAATGGTCAGTAAAGAAACTTGTCAGTATTTTAAATAAATGGTCAGTATTTTAAATAATATGGTCAGTATTTTAAATAAATGGTCAGTAATTTCAACGCTCAAAATAATACAAATAATTACAAAGAACAGAATGCCGCGAATAAGACCGGAGCACTTTATATAGGTCGCAGAACTCGCCGGAATTGTGCAAGAAGACTAAGAAATGTTACGTTGAACTTGACATGAAGATTTAACTTTACGTGAAGATTTATTTGTTTTTAATTGGTTTTCTAAAGGAATATCAAAAACTAACACTAACCTAACGGCAGATCCACCTCTTCGTGGAAGATCCACCTCTTTGCGGAAGATTTAACTTTACCTGAAGATTAATTTGTTTTTAATTGGTTTTCTAAAGAAATATCAAAAACTAACACTAACCTAACGGCAGATCCACCTCTTTGCGGAAGATTTAACTTTACATGAAGATGTAACTTTACGTGAAGATTTATTTGTTTTTAATTGGTTTTCTAAAGAAATATCAAAAACTAACACTAACCTAACGGCAGATCCACCTCTTCGTGGAAGATCCACCTCTTTGCGGAAGATTTAACTTTACCTGAAGATTAATTTGTTTTTAATTGGTTTTCTAAAGAAATATCAAAAACTAACAGTAACCTAACGGCAGATCCACCTCTTCGCGGAAGATTCACCTCTTCGCGGAAGATTTAACTTTACATGAAGATTTAACTTTACGTGAATATTTATTTGTTTTTAATTGGTTTTCTAAAGAAATATCAAAAACTAACATTAACCTAACGGCAGATCCACCTCTTCGCGGCAGATCCACCTCTTTGCGGCAGATCCACCTCTTTGCGGCAGATTTAACTTTACGGGGAGATTTGTTTGTTTTTAATTAGTTTTCTAAAGAAATATCAAAAACTAACACTAACCTAACGGCAGATTCACCTCTTCGCGGCAGATCCACCTCTTTGCGGCAGATTTAACTTTACGCGGAGATTTATTTGTTTTTAATTAGTTTTCTAAAGAAATATCAAAAACTAACACTAACCTAACGGCAGATCCACCTCTTCGCGGCAGATCCACCGATTTCTAATTTTATATTAAAAATGGTCACTGACAAAAACAATTAACTAACCAATAAAGTATACTAACCAAAACTGCAACTTTATTATTTATACTATACTGACCAAAATAACAAATTTTACTGACCAAAATTCGATTTAATACTGACACTTAAATATTTATACTGGCCAAAATGTTATTATATACTGACCATTTATTCTAAAATATACTGACCATGTATTTAAAAAAATACTGACCATGTAATGATAAAAATACTGACCAAATATTTAGTTGCCTTTTATATTGCTGGTGCTTAAAAACCTTCCAGACCCACAAATTTCTCATCAGCGAAACGCAGGTAATTAGGTACCTTAGAAATAAAGCACAGTCTCCCTACTGCTCATATCACATTTCAAGATTATGGTAATGTTATGCATTTTGTAGAAATTGGAATTATTCCAGCTTAATCGCCAAGATAATCTTTTCAAATAAATCGAATAAAAGTTATGCTTTCAATAAAAATAATGTTATAATAAGTCAGTAACAAATAGAACTAAACTCCTCGGCTTTACATACTTAGAAAAATTGCGGAGAAAGCTAGAATGTCATTAAAACAGATTTAAAATTTATGAAAACATGAAAAATAATTGGTTTTTTGTGTGACAAACAAATTAAATTACTTCAAAGATTTACAGAGAGCTTTGTGGAATTGATTCGAAATAGGAAATTAAAATGTATCGTTATACAATGGCTGGCAGCCTTACGATTTATTTCTAAAAATAATAATAATGTGGTTGAATTTTAACATAATAGTAACTTTTAATTTAAATTATCTAAGTTGGAAGAAAATATGTAACAATTTTGTACGGATGTGTTTAACAATTTTTCACGTCTCAAAAAAATTGTGTTTTCAAGCTTTGGCTTTTTAATTATCTATAAAACACAACGCGTCTCGCAAACTCGAAATAATGAAATTTTTGAACAGAATGATAAAGTATTTAAAAGATTTTGAAAAATGTTCACTATTAAATTTTAAATTGATATACCGTTTGGATTGTAAGAAGAAAGCATAACAAATCCATTGAAAAATTCAATGGAATTTTAATTAATTACAACTCGAGATTCCTACATTAATGAAACGGAGCATCCATTTGATTCGCAACATATAATTTATGTAGATTATGAAATACCTTTTAAAGCGCCTTCTTAAAAAATTTGGCCGAATATTCTAAAAGCGAAGATTTTTAACGATATCCTCTGCTACGCACTAAGTAATAAAACGTACACCCTGAAATTTTTTCTCGTTTATTTTTTATGCAGATCTAATATAATTAGGCTTGATGAACGGCTGCGGCTCCACTTTTTATGTGAATTTAAATGGTTTTAATCAAATAAGGGTGAAAATTTAATTAACAAGAAATCGATACTAATATAGCCCTTTTTTACTTAGATAGCTGATTTATAATGTAAATTAAAATGAAATTGGTAAATTAAATTGCATTTCCTAAAATTAATTTTTGGGATGACTTTTCCTATCTCTCCGCTATATTTCTATTTGAGTTCATACCGCGTGAGTTAATTACCAAATTGAAAATGGACAAATTCTAAAAATGTGTGAAGTGAGGTTGGGTATTACAATCACCTCGTTATTTTTTATTACTTTAGGAGTTTTAAAACGAAAACGCATGCAACTTTCGTTTGGTCAAACTCAACGTGGTTCTTTAATTATGCCAAGGCAATTTATAACGCCAGATTAAAATCTAATCTTTGCCTAAACAAATTTTGTTTAATAAACTGGTGCTTCTATAAAATTGCTTACGTATTAAGCTTTTCGCGCGGCCTATTTTTTACATTTTCTTTAAACTTCGTTTAATTTAATTTATTATTAAAGCCTGCTTACCTACTTTCATAAATATACATAACGAAACAGTTTACTTTGATGGTAAATATAAACTTATCTAGAATGACCATGCTCCTACTTTTCAAACTTCCTTGGAAACTTTCGAGTTTGTGAATTAACTAGATACGAATTTTGATAAAATTAACTTATTTGTAAATGGAACAAAATATAAACTGGTTACTTTATTTTATTTCCAAAATCGAAAAGTGTTCCAATTAGTTTGATCAGGCACATATTCAGAATATAAATTAATCTTCTAAACCTAACCTACAATTTTAAAAAACAAAATTAGAAGGAAATTTCTTTTATCTAAAATCAGGTCCATTACTAAAGCTGGTTTTCCCCGATGGATGTAAAATTCCTGTCCCAATGTTTTGGTGTTACGAATCGGAATCTACTATGACTATAGATCCCATATTTCTCGAGTCGAAATGGCAATTTTATTTAAAATTTCTCATGCTTGCAGAAGCATACATGTCATGTATTGACGCACATTCTTGACTCAGTCGTAAATAAATAGAGAAATTTATGGCCTAAAAAATTGAAAATGAAAGACGCGATTACTGAAAGACAAAATTTTAGTGTTACCGAAATACCACTTTTTGTTTTATATGAGTACAGTGAAGCGTTTTTTTCTGAATTGCCACTAATTTTGTTTAAAACCCTCTACATTCACACTTTTTTAATTGTAATTAAATTTTAAGCATAGTTTAATAGAGTATACTAATGGTCGGTTTCACAAAAGCTACTTCAAATTTAAACTGTAATTATAATTTTAAGCAATATAGCAGCAATGCATTTTTATCGTTTAATTTAAATTTTAAATTCCTGTTATGTAACCGACCAAAAGTATGTTTTAACTTGAATATTTATTATATAAACAATTGGTTCTGGCACGTGATGTCCCAAGTGTCTCTTACGATGCGATAGTATTTCCCAAAGGGGTGAAAAATTTCAAGTATTTTTTCATACATACTCGTACATACTATATACTTTTTTTAAATACTGGGTATCATTTATTAATTCTTTTTATAGCAACCACAGAATTATAAATTACATGTCATGTTTTAGAACGACTTTCCATGTACCGACTCGACGCGACGCCAATTTTAAATTTTAAAAACAGTTAAATAGATTACAATTAGAATTTATTCAAAAAGGTAAATTTAGTTCACCAGCCTCCCCCCCCCCCGTCCACTTAAAGTATGTTAAATCGAATAAAGTAATTTTATAATATAGATCTCGCTTTTATGTTCATCTTCAGTAATCTAGTGCAAAAATTTAGAAGGCTGTGCGGCACTGAGAGAAGAGAGCAATGAATTATCATTAGAGACCCAAAACCACACACAACCCACAAAAATTTTTTTAAATACAATATAGTTTTACATAATATGATAATAATGTAAACATAAGCTAACTTCTAATCTAGCCACTAACCATCTTTTTAGCGTAACAACGTAACCTTTATCTGAAATTTCCACTTAACCTAACCTGTTTTACGTAAATTAAATAAATAGTTTCACATAGTTAATTATATTATATGACACTTTACAGCGACCAATTAGCTCAATATTACTTTTATCTCATTTTTTTATTTGTTATATTTTATATTCTGCCGTTAAGAGCAGAAATATCCATACGGTTATGTTAAAACGAACTGGATGAAAATGCCAGTGTCGCTGAGTGATATCTAACAGCTATAAAATAATAATAAAGAAGAAAAGTTTTTTATTATTTGATGAAAAGAAATTGGTACGTATATAGATGGGGTTGATGTAATTATCATAGCGAAGGTTTGGGCCTACATCAAAATTACGAGAAAACAAAGATTAACAGTTGGGGTTTTAATGAATAAACAGCTCCGCGTACTTGAATAACTCATCAACGCCTAAATTAGCGTTGTAACATCGGAATATGAATAAGTAATCATGTATTACTTATATAGATTTATACCTCTTCTGTAACTACTTTATCGAATTATTTCTATGAACATTAATTTGGTTCTTACATCTTAGGTAGCTTGCTAGGCTTTCCGTTCGATGTCCCTGAACCTTATTTTTATTATTATGTTGGCAAATTATTAACACAGGACGACTAATCGCGGAACTTAGCATTAACAGTTGGTCGCGATAACATTCAGGCCATGACCGTCGTCTCCATTCCATTAATAACGTTCCAATAACCAAAAAATAATGCAAAATTGCGCAGCGACGCAGAGCAATGGAAATTCCCGTTGTCAATAGATCTGAATCAATAGAATTGCGTAAGCGCCTAATGTAAAACAGAACGCCGATTATTGCTCCCCTACCACCCCCTCATGAGGGAGAGGCTTATAGTCCAGGAATGGTCTGGATGTTTGAAAGTACATCAAGCTAATAAAGAATCAAAAATTCAAATGCAAAAGAGGCAAAAACAAAAGGCGGTCATAGCTTTGGCAGTTAAGTGCGTCTACTGCTAATGCAAAACGCTTGGATCGAATCAGAGCAGGGTGACCGTCTCTCCTAGGAAGGCTATGGCAAACTACCGAAGTAATCTGCCATGAAAGTTAATTACGAAATGAAACAGGTCCTCTATGTACATATGTGTAAACACTTTGAACGCATATCACATGCATACAATAAGATAGATCACGACGCTTCTGTAGAGAGGTATACCGACCGAGGAGAATCAAAAATGCAAATGAGATTGCAAACAAACTGATTCTGATTAACCACCGGCGAACTTCTATGATGTTCAGGATCCTCAATTCGTTGAGATATGAAACCAAACTACAAAATTAATTACACCACTAACCAAGGGTTTACCTATAATTCGCATAATTTTTAACACCCAAGTGATGTTAAGCGTTACTTAAATACACAGCTGCATGATCTTATGATCCTGTATGTATCCAAAGTTGATTAATCGAAGTCGTCGTAAAACGAACGTGCAAGATTAAAGATCCTATGGCACCTGACGTCACAACATATTTCCCGTTTTGCACCGTTTACACAGCTTCTGGTTTTCCCTGTCTGTGCCCGTTGCATGTTGAAAATGTGTGTCGGGCACCGGAGGCCTACAGCTTAATAAGGCTTAATTTTGAACGACTGGAATAAATGGTTTTAAATCAAATTTTTAAGAGTTTATTAATTTTGATATTTTATATGAAATTTTGATTATGAAATTTTGATATCTGATACTCCTGCCGAGACTCCTGCATGCACAAAAAAGCTTAAGCGTTAAGCAACAATGAGAAAAATCCATCAGCATAGTACATAAATTCGGAATAAGCTCGTTAAAAATTAGATCGCATTCACCTTATTGTATAACCGCGGTTTCTATCTTCTTAAGACAATTCTTGATCTCCTCCAATGCACACTGGTGAAGCAATGCCATCATCTTGACTTGCATCCTCTTGAGAGGTGGGTAGGATTACCCGCCAGTTCATCCCCAGCTTGGAAAACAGAATGAAAGGGGGCAACTCCTTTCAGCTTGCCTAACTCCTCACCGGGCACGGCGAGTTCGGCTGACACCTTAAGCGATTAGGGAAATCGGAAGACGGTCTATGTCCGGAATGTGGACACTGAACGCCTCGACCAACTGTATAAGGAAACACCACCTGACCTTATGTGTAGGTTTCTGGAAATAGAAATGGTGGTAATACGGGGCGAAAGCGGGGATGAACATTCAGACTTTGGCCTACTAGGAAATAACCAAAATTGAAACATCGAGTACACCGGGCAGAGAAGAAAAACAGCGAGAAATCCATAAAGGACCATATCGAACAAATAAACATAAACCTATCCGGATTTCCAGGGAGGAAAATTAAGCATAAAAGAAAGTAAAATATATTAAACTTATGGAAAGTTTAAAATTTGTGCATCGACCCACCCTGTGATAACTTGATGATAATTATTTTGAAAAATTGAAATCTCCGCCAATTTTCGGATTTATCTACGTAAATTGGTAATTTTTTTGATTTTATTTTGTTATATACCTAAATAAAGAACTTTCATTGCATCCCCTTGAGTTCGTACAACTAAAACTTCAAAAACCGCCCAAATGCCAATGCCAATGATTTAAAAATCAACAAGTTAATTAATCAAGCAAAAGCAAATTGTTAAATATATATTTCTGTTTCTAGATTACAATATTTGTTTACAAATTAAAATATCCGATGATAGCAATATAACCTACAGCTGAAAGCTCACGAGAATAATTTGATAATTTTTACATTTCAATGTAGTAGTATAATTGAAATAAATTTAAGATTTTGATTTAAAATTTTTCCGAGGCTGCACCTAAGGGTGATTTAGGTAACAATATGATTAAATTATGGCTTTAAACTGAAATCGCAGTGCTCTCATTTCAGTGCAACTTAAAACGAACGAGATAAATGAGATAAATGGTTTCAACGATTATGATTAATTTTTCGATTCCATTAGAGTTAGACTATTATTACCACATCATTTGGGAGTTTGTTCGTCTATATTTTTTAGTGGAGGATTTTTTGCTGTAAATGAAAAAGCGTTTTTATATCGTTCGACAGTTAGGTACAACTTTAATTGCTGTGATCGTTCTACATCGTTAATAACGCATTGGTATAGAATAACAATCCTTATTGCTTTTCAATTCAGAATCTTGTTGCTATGTTTACCAACCCTTAAAACTTCTTTGTTGGTGGTAGTCTCAAGTTTACCACAATTTGTGAGTGTTAGTTTCACTATTTTGGCTTCCCATTGTATACCGCGCTTGAATTTATCTCTACTTTAATGTTGAACTTAAGCAAATATTTGATTTTGTGGCGTAATTTGAACGGTAAAATTTTTTGGAGCATCTTTGAATAATAACACGCTGAAATATTATATTGATATTGATAATTCGGTAGATCGTAACATTATTCGGATTACACAGGTATATTACGCACGACAAAACAAATTTTATTTATTAAAGTGTCAAATTTAATAGGCACTACATACACTCCCCCTCCAGTACTACACCTCTTTGGTTACATAAACAGTATAGCGACAAATTTCCTCAATGTATTGGTCAACATGAGCTCGATAGTTAATGAAAGCTCTACTGTTAACCGCTTACTTTGATATTGGTCGAGGTGTCACCACTGTATTATCATTAAAAGCAGTGGAATTTTATTGGAAAGCCGAGAGTAAATCAAGTGAAAACCGATGATAAACAGAAATATACATTTGGAAAAAGACAAAAACTGCAAAAATTTCCCAAGCCGGTAGATTCGAACCTGTGATGTTTAGATACCCTTCCTACTTAATATTGTAAAAAAATGATATTTTCTTATTCGTGATTTATGATTTGAACGTCATTGGCAAGTTTTTGTTTTATAAACTCCAACATTGATTTATTAATATTTAATAATGAGAGTAATGGTTTGTAATAAATGTAGCTGAATTTTAATTTTGTTTGGAAAGGGTAAAAACTTTCTTGAGAGCTTTAAAAATTGCTAAATTAATGATAAATAAATTATTGAATAAAAAATGTAGTTAAATATTATCCTCTTTAGCATCTGTAAATGTAAAATTTAGCAGAAATTTTCTCTTTTTAACTTAAAAAAAATTGAAGGATTTCAAAATTTTGTAACCTGACGCTATCGAAATCATAAAATCGGAAATTTTGTTTGCGGTTAAATATTTAATAACATTTTGTGTAAAATTTATATTTGTAAAATTTCAGTATTTGGTTTTGACACATAAAGAGGTATCCAAAAGAATATATTGATTAAAATACAGAATTTAAAAATACCACGCTATTTATCTTCATCATAAAATTGTAAAAAGATATTTATGTGATATATTTTTAATTAACTGTCCTCTATGTCGCTATGTATTACAGAAAATGACAAATTTTTATAAGTTTATCGATTTTTCATAAAGCTTGGTGTGGGACCAAAATTATGTGAGCTATCGTTAACAATGAAAAACTTCATATATCAGATTGGAAAGTTCTTAATGCGATTTTCCCACACATAGGATTTTTCAAGTTATAAAATAAAATTTTCGCAATTATCGAAACTTGAAGCTTTTTTAGACGAGGACGTGCAATTATTTTAATTACTCCTCTTAAAACTGAAAGCTCAATTTTGTGTCATCAAGGCTCTTACTATTTACTTATTTCGGTGGAACTTAAGTACCTTTGACTTATATTATTTTCGTTCTTTTCGAACAATTGTGTACGATTTTGTAGTGAATGCTCTTTAGAATATTTCTATATAATAAAACCAAATAAGTGCTTTCTATAAAGACTACTTTTAAAAGCATTTCTCGGTTTTTGTAAAAAAGTCAAGGCTTTGTATTTAACAGCTTAAACGTTTATAAAATGCTTGGTAATCACACAAATGGTAATTTTTGAGTAAGATAAATAACTTTAACGCTCGATGTAAAATAGTTTGATTTTATTGTTCTAAAATATTGCAGATGTATATCAAATTAGATTAAAAGATATTTCGTTTTGGCTAGCAAAATTCCCACATTGCAAGATTAATATTCCTAAATACGGAGATTGTAGCATGCATTAAGCATGCACACGTAAGTACAATGATGTAAATAGTTTAAATTCAGTGCTGTGTTTATATATCAAATGGATTTTGTCTTTTGTAATTATCAGGTCTGAAATAGATTGGTAAACATGCAGTGTAGTTTAGTGATTGTCTAGTATTTACTCGGAAAACTATTTAACTCATTTTGTTGTACTTATTGCTAAAATGTACAATATAATTTTCACTAAAATTGGCTGAAAACAATGCATTTAATATGAAATCTTGAACGGTTAAAAGCATTTGAGCGGTATTGAATTCGTGACTGATCAATGATTCAAAAATATCGTTTCTATAGAAAACTGACTAAAACATTAAAAGTTTTCCGCTAACACATGATTACTTCTGTGTTTAGTTGTCAACAAATCACTGAATGCACTGGACAAATGTCAACTCATCTGATGGATAACTGATCAGATTATTAATCATGCGTCATTCAAAACTTATTTATCGAAGAATGTTTTTTTGTATTTACAAGTTGCAAGAGCACAAAAATTAAAACCACCAGTGTTTACTCGTAGAATTACTAATAAATGCATAGAACATTTTTTTGAGAATTATTAAAACTAATTTTTCAAAATATAAAGAAAACTATAAGTATCAATTAATTTGCTAACTTTTTCGTCATACTATGACATGATCAGGTGATTAATAATAAAAATTGACAACTTACAATGTATTGAGTATAAAAAAATATTTACAGTGTAGGTATATAAAATATTTGCATGTAAGGCAAATTTTCTAGGTATTGGTTCTGAAATACTTTTTGAATACTTCTGTTCTTAAAATACCATATCCGCTCAGCGAACGTTGGCTATCAACTTGACCGAAGTCAATGGGGTGGTTTCGTACCAATAATGTTGTATACGTTTAAAAACGACGATACCAAATAACACTGCTATACCAAAATTACCTTGTCAAATCAAAAACCCATACCATCACTGTCATTTACCATCATAAAACAGATTAAATATAATTATAAATATCAATTTGCACAATAAGCAAAGTCGAACCTTGTGAAAACACCCTGTATATTATACTTGAAACAAAATGATTGAAATATCGTGAATGCGCAATATACCCATAGACCATTATATCATCAATAAAATAATAAGCAGAACTCCTTTTGAAACACTGTGTATATATTTAATACTAATAAAAAAATTATACCATGTGACGCGGGTCTAGGACAAATGGACGCGGCCGAAAGGACGCGACCGAAAGAACGCGAGCGTTAGGACGCAGACCCAAAAGGACGCAGACCCAAAAGAACGCAGACTCAAAAGAACGCAGACCCAAAAGGACGCGGGCCATAAAGACGCAGACGCAGATATAATTATTATTTTATAAATACTGGCCAAATCCTAATCCGAAACTACAAAACTGAACCCACGGACAACTGAACACAATCGTAATGGATCTAGCTTTTTGGGGTAATTATTATTATTTTGAGTCCATTCTCACTTTTTCCGTTCAACTTGGAAAAAAGTTTGAGGGAGCGGTAGATTCACCTCTTTGCGGCACATTAGACTTTACGCGGAGATTTGTTTTTTTAAATTTGTTTTCTAAAGAAATATCAAAAACTAACACTAATCTAAGGACAGATCCACCTCTTCGCGGCAGATCCACCTCTTTGCGGCAGATTTAACTTTAAGCGGAGATTTGTTTGTTTTTAATTAGTTTTCTAAAGAAATATCAAAAACTAACACTAACCTAACGGCAGATCCACCTCTTCGCGGCAGATCCACCTCTTTGCGGCATATTTAACTTTACGCGGAGATTTATTTGATTTTAATTAGTTTTCTAAAGAAATATCAAAAACTAACACTAACCTAACGACAGATCCACCTCTTCGCGGCAGATTCACCTCTTTGCGGCAGATTTAACTTTACGCAGAGATTTGTTTGTTTTTAATTTAGTTTTATCATTATGGCCGCGTTTTTTTGGTTCTGCGCCTATATGGCCGCGTCTATTTGGGTCTGCGCCTATTAGGCCGCGTCCTTTTAGGTCTGCGTCTTTTTGGGTCTGCGTCTTTATGGCCCGCGTCCATTTGGGTTTGCGTCCTTTTGGGTCTGCGTCCTTTTGGGTCTGCGTCCAAACGCTCGCGTCCTTTCGGCCGCGTCCATTTGTCTGGCTCCCATGTGACGCCACGTAGATTTTTATTAATCCTCAAAAATACACGTTAATTCATATACTATATTATTTACAATCGAGAATAGAAATAATACGAAATACTGTTTTATTTTATTGTAGGTATAACATAATTTTTGGTTATTTAATTAATTTCTCTTAAAACTATTTGCAAATTCAACTATTGAACAGGCAATAATACCCAATCAACAAACAATAACGTTGCAATTAACCCCATTGACATCACACTATGGAGGAGACGGCCATTGGATTAATAGTTGGCGCGATCAACTACTGATGCTAAAGGTACTGGTTCCATTCCAGGAAGAGGCAATCTTTTTTCTGACTTTCTTTCCTTCTGTGACGGTTTCCCCTACCAATCCGCACTTGTCAGCGTGGTAGGGTATAGCCTGAACCTCCCCGTCATGGGAAAGAGGCTGATAGTCTGGACTGTTAAAGCTGATAAAGAGAAAGAGACATCTCACTAGCCATAAAAACAACCCATCTAATTTAGGGAGGTGAGTTCTTTCAACACCAAGATAGAACTGAGTAAAATTAGCACTACGAACGCGGTAAACATCCGTTCGGCTAATCAGGTACCAATAAACGTACCAAAACCAAATATAAAACGGAAAATAAAACTATAAAGTACGAAAAATAAACCTGATAAATACAACGAAGGTTGTAAAGACACGTTATCGACAAGATGTTGATGTGTAGGTCAAATTAATTGTGGTGTTCAACGAACACTTAACAGATGTTGGATCCACTAATCTGGGTAGATAAGGTAAATACCTATGCTATCAAGAATGGTGTTGAACATTTATGGTTAGCTAAGAAAAAAGGTTGATTTATCATGAGAGGTCTGACGATAAATACAAAAATAGTAGTAACAGAGCAGTGCAGTGAAATGATGGATAGCCGACATATTGAAAGACTAGAACACCCTGTAGAAGTCAAAACACACACTCGTGTGTAAACTCGTCAGGCTTCGCATAGATGATGTCGTGCCGGAGAATTCATTGAAGTCAGCTAAGAAGATGGAACACGGCTAGTTGGATCCAAAATGAATTAAACGCTTTAACGATGATTCGAACAATACCCAGTACTAAATATAACTACACACCGTACTGGAATCAGTATTTAGTACTATGACGACGGTACGCAGGTTATAAGGCCGAAACGCTCCGTTTTTAACTAAATTGGACTGCCAAACAAAAACTTTAGTGTTATAATTCTGTACGCGTAGACATCCTAGGGTGAAGTACAGTGACAGACTCTATTTTACGTAAGTTTCATCCAGTTCAGTCTCACTACCTTCTTCACATTGTCTCTTTACCTTGCATGTGGTCTTCCCGCCAATCTCCTATATTCTCATGAGTGCCATTTAACACTTTTCCACTTTGACGATCTTGGTCTCTTGCCACGTGACCCGCCTAGCTCTACTGCAATAAAGCGACTCTTGCAACTATATCATGCTCCTTCTTCTTCATCTTTATCCAAATATTCATCTTTTAGAGTTACGCTCAGTATCTTTCTTTCACGGCTCGCTGATTTACGCTTGATCAGGATGAAATTTGTGAAAACCCAAATCTCAGCTCTATAAGTTCTGACCAACAATATAAAATCGTTATCAAGTTCACCCTTCAGTTTTATAAATATATCCATATCTATTAGGTCCCGTAGTTTTCGATAAGCCGCCATTTCAGTCTTTTATTCTCTCATTTATCTCAACTTGCTGATTTGCCTTTCCGGTGGTTACAAGATTTATATTACCCTGGCATTATAAATAGTCGTACTTTATTCTGTATTCTATAATCCATTTATATATTGCAGTGTATTTGCAAGGTAGAAATGTTAATTCTTGTTTTCATTTAAATTTTCTTATTATTTGTAATGCTAAAAAATAGAGCTTGCTATTTATTTTTCACCTTCATTTACTGGCCTTACTAAATTAATTTTGGGTTTTCTTAAATTTATATTATTTATAATTGCAACTGTTCAAATTATGCTTATTATTTTCTCCATTCCTAATCTTCTTCTTCCACGTAATATAGGTCTATGATCTGTTCTTTAACTAATTTACTTAATTAGTTCTATGAGCATTTGGTTTCTACATCTTAGGTAGCTTCCTAGGCTTACCATTCGATGTGCCTGTATCCTGTTTTATATTGTTAAGATGGAAAATAATTAACACTTTGGGACTGACGGTTTTACGTGCCTTATAAAGCTTGGAAGATGGTCAAGAAATTTTAGACTGTACCCGGAGTCGAACCAGGGAACCTTGCATTAGCAGTTGATCTTGCTAACATCCAGGCCATGACTGTCGTCCTAATCCCTTAATCTTCACTCCTATTTTTTATGTATCTTTTTTATTACTATTCTTTTCATACTATGCTTAATGGTTTGCTCTTGGCCTTGTCTAATTTGAACTAATAGTAATTATAAACTTTAAACTTACATTACGTTCTGTTTCTGAATTGTAATTTTCCATCTCCATGGCTCATCTTCATATCCCAATAAACATTTTAGCCTGCGAATAGCCTGTAAACAGCCTGTCAGGTACAGCCTGTCCCTGTGCCTGTACCTGCGGCAGCCTCAATAACACCCTGACACAGGTACGAAACAGCTTAAGTGGCGCAAGAAATAGCCGGTGTTAAACTTGATTACAGGCACCAAATAGCCTGCGGTTAACTCATCGCAGGTAAAAAATTACCCTAATGGCAGCCTCATGGCAGCCCTGACACAGGCCTGCGGTTAGCCTGCGGTTACCTTTATCGCAGGCAAAAAAAAGCCTGCATTAAACTTTATCGCAGGCTCGAGGCAGCGCCTGGCACAAAAATAATTTATATAGATTAAATTTCGTTTAATAAATTTAATTTACTATAATCAATTTTGAAAATCAAAATAAAAAAATTTAATTTTTTTAATTTACCATTTATTTTATTTCTTCGTTTCAGCTGCTAATTTTACAATTTTAACTCTACAACATATAATTTTTTATTTTACCCGTTTTTTTTAATATTTGTAGGACCTTGTAATATTTCTAATATCTAATATTTATTGGTTGATGATGTTGTCGTCCTTCTTTGTTCTTGGAGTCTGAAAAATCTGAAATTAAATGTTGAATTTTTGAAATAAAATTCTTACCCTTACCGAGGATCGAACCCTGGACCTTTGCCTTCCATGTACCACCGCGTTGACGTCTGAGCCACATAGAACTGTTTATTTTAGTTGTGATAAAATTATAAGTCGAGGGAATTACTTTTATAAGAAAAAAAATTCTAATCGGATCTAATTTCGTAGATGTCTCATTGTAACGTTTGATGGTTCGATATATCAATTTTAAATTTAAATTATTTATAATATAATATATTTTAATGTTAAATATTTTTCACATTTCAATATTAGTTTTCTTTTCTACAATATTTTTGTTTTCGACATACCACGTGGGTGTTCATAAAAATTTGTATTTTTATATCTTATTTCACTATTACACCTTCTTATTATTTGTCATAATTAATTAATTTTAATTTTAACAATAATTAATTTAATTTAAATACTTTTAATCACAAATAAGCATAATATATATTTATAATAACATGTAACCAATGAGTAACAAGCGTTATGTTAACGGTGAAATGTTTCTTAATTCTGATTGGATAAAACTGTTTTAAAAGACGGAATTAAAATTCATTGCTATTTAATTATTAATTTTATAATATATTATATTTTAATGTTAAATATTTTTCACATTTCAATATTAGTTTTCTTTTCTACAATATTTTTGTTTTCGACATACCACGTGGGTGTTCATAAAAATTTGTATTTTTATATCTTATTTCACTATTACACCTTATTATTTGTCATAATTAATTAATTTTAATTTTAACAATAATTAATTTAATTTAAATACTTTTAATCACAAATAAGCATAATATATATTTATAATAACATGTAACCAATGAGTAACAAGCGTTATGTTAACGGTGAAATGTTTCTTAATTCTGATTGGTTAAAACTGTTAAAAATCGGAAAAAAATATTCGTGAGTCATCAATCGCAAATAAAATTTTGGCAGTGTAAACCTGTAAAAATTTTAACCAAACTATTGGTACTGAGAGGCCCCGGGTTCAAATCTCAGAAACCCACAATTTTTTTTACACTTTTGTGTATTAAGTTTTATATGTAATTTATTAAAAATTTTTATTTATTAAAATACACTTTCCACTGTATGTGTGAACAGAATTTTTCCTAACAGCATTCGGAAAAAGAGCAAACGCCGATAATTATTAAATGTTTAAAAATCGAGCTCCGAGCAACACGTGTACACACTTATACCAGGTTATTATAATGAATATGCATTTTTCAATTTCTGAAAATATATATTCCAAGATACCGTTAATTTACCTTGATTAATTTTTACAATCAAATTTTTTTTCAAAAAAATGTTATGTTGTTTTATGCCGATAAATTACCTAACGGCAGGGGCTGTCGCAGGTTAAATTATTAGCTAAATTGCAGGCACAGATAAATAACCTAACGACAGGGCTGCCGCAGGTTAAATTATTAGCTAAATTGCAGGCACAGATAAATAACATAACCGCAGGGCTGCCGCAGGTTAAATTATTAGCTAATTACAGGCCCAGATAAATAACCCAACGGCAGGCCTGACGCAGGGCTGCCGCAGGTTAAATTATTAGCTAATTACAGGCCCAGATAAATAACCCAACGGCAGGCCTGACGCAGGCTAAATTACCGGTTAAATGCAGGCACAGACAAATTGCAGGCCTGACACAGGCCTGTGTCAGGTGCAGGCTATTTACAGGCTATTTGCAGGCTAAAAATGTTACTTGGGATTAGGTATTATCTTCTTCCAGTTTCCAAATACAACATACATTTCCCTATGAAACTCTTCTTTTTCTTTAATCTTTATGAAATTTTCTTTGAAGTTCAGACGTCAGGATATATTTAAGGCACAACAGCGATTGAATAAAATACAAAAAGTGCCGAAGACGTAATACAAAAAAAACTTTATGATTCCAATCTAATTGTATCAAACCTCATGAACTGAGCAGTTTCTGATCACATTTTACATTCTATCTCTAAGAGTAGATTAGAATACGTAACTATTGAAAAGTTTTATTTTACATTTCAATATCACAAAATATACCACCAATACCAACCTCAAATTTTAACCTCAAAAATTCATGACAGAAAGGCAAATAATTGTTGAATTAGTAAAATCGATTCGGAATACAGCTACTTTGTTTTTCTGCAAAGTTTTCATCGGCCATTCTTCGAGGTGGATCAATCTTCTTCCCTATCTTTTACTTTTACAACTTAAATCTGCAACGTGTCCAAGCTCACCGGAGGGCCGCACTAAATATTCGTGAAGTTTGCAATCACACGAAGGATAACACTTTATTTAATGCCAATGACGGTTAACTGTAAAACATAAAAATGACATAAAAATGTAAAACCACTATCCAGAAATGAATTATATGGTAATAAATGATTTTCTAAATATACTCGTATACAGTGACAGATATGGTCAGAAGTTTTGATCGACCCCACTAGATAACAATTGCACGATTATTCCTTTTCCACTTACAAAAGTACTTTTCTGCATTGTACTCCCATTTCCATTAGGGCCCATTGTTTGCATTATTTGTTAATAGTTAATTTTGCATTAGATTATGTTGCTTTTATCGTAGATAAGTTACAAAACACACTGAATACTTTATCTATCGGTTAACAAAGAGTTATACATTTTCCTTCAATTTTTGTGATAGAGAAATAATGGCCTTTGAGTTATAGTTATAAACATAATACTTATGCAACTGTGCTTCGTCGAAAGAACATTTAGAAAGTTCACTACAGTAGCTTACTTGATACTATTTGTAAAATCTTGTGCTTTTCTTGTGGTTTACAATACTTACGTTTTAACCCATCATCATCAGCATCAGAAGCTCATGTAAGAGCTTACGCAGGATGCCCATTATCTGCGATATATAACTGCGATATATACTGCATTAGCTTTGATATTGTTGTGGTGAACGGATGTCTGCGCATTTTATGTGCAACGTGAATATAACTAAAGATTCAATACTTTCAAATGGCTAATTATTTCTGATATAAAATATTTCAGCAAATTTAAATTAGTCACATCCACAAAAATCAGGTGTTTTCGACCCTTGGTGTCGATATAACGAAACAAATTCAGTAAGAAGGGCATATTTTTCAAATCTAATGATGCAAATGAGTTAATGTAACATTTTATGTTATTATACTTTTCATTTTGTACTTTTTATATCCAATTATACAAATTAAATTTGTATGTTTAAAAAGTAACTTTTATAATTTCATACAACAATGTTACTAAATTTTTAAATTTTTCCCTCATCCCACCCTCGTGTAAATTGCACTGTACTTTCTCTACCAAGTAATGTAAATGACAGTACTATAAATGTACCGAAACCACTGACTACGTGATAAAATATGCTCAAGGAGATAATTGTCGATTATTGTTATTTCCAACTTTTGCAATTATATGGATTAAAGGAATTTTACGGTCGATAACGTATTAGTTTTAAAATTTAATTAAGCAAATTATTGCTCAATAAATTTTATTTTAAAACTTTCAAACTAAAATCCAACTGAGCGAAATTGTTGGCGCATAAAATGAAAATGGATTTGCTGCTTTATTTTGCATTACAAACAATAAAGTAAAGAAATTCCATTAATAGTTTTACGTAAATTATTATATACTAGGTAGAAAAATAAAAATAAAAGTTTCGTAGTTAAAGCAAAAATCGAACTTTTTCTGGTTAAAGTGTAAATTTGGAAATACCGCTTTCCGGAATTATCCCGGAGGTTCTAATATCGAGAAATGAATTTTTACAATGTTTAAACTACACCTATTTTATTTGCAACTTTTCTTTATATTTGCATAGAGTTGTGTTTAACTTTTCTCTATATTTTCAAATACCTACCATTAAACATAATAAAGTTGTAGTTTTTAGTTTTCCAACTAAAACAAATTCAATTGTAGTTCATACAATACAATTTTCAAATGCAAGTTGGAATATGTGGTTATTTATTTACGTAGAAGCACAATAGTTGCTCGTAGGCTACATAGAATACAAATTGATTCGGTTAGAATTTGAATGGAAGTTATTTCATTCAATTCTTTAGTCTTTAGGCATAAATTTAACCGAAACATGAGTTTATCTTTTAAGTGTAATTGAATATAGATGAAAGGTTTTAATACTTTGTGTTCCGAAAATTTGATTACAACAACGTGGTATAACAAGAACGATTTAAATTTTTGAATTTAAAATGAAGTTATAGAAATTTGTATTTAGCAAAAAGAAATTTTTTCATTTCGAAATATTTTTAAAATACTTGAATTTTGAAGTGCTCTTGAAACTCTCTAAATTTGAATAATGAAATGTTAACAAGTTTTAATGGAATAATTTTATATTATATAAACTATTAATGGAACTTTACAAACGCTTTATTAACTCTGTAACAAAATTTCCTAATTAAGGAATAACGAACCCTTTTTTATTTTTAGATTGTCTAAACGTAATTAATTATACGCGGATGAAATTGCACCAATTATAAAATGACGACTTTTGGTAATAAAATGTGCCAAAATATTTAAGTTTCATGGATATTTTGTTTTCGGCTCGATCATAAAGTTATATTATATCTCTGCTAGTTACTGTATATTTTTATTACTATAACTTGGTGATAGTACTAGAGGAAACCTTTTTAATTAATGATTTACATTCTTAATGTTTATTACACATACATATTTGGCCATTTATCAAAATTCTAATTTAGATTGAATCTACCCTTTTTTAAGTGCTATATAAGCCTGTATCGAATCAGCTTAATATATGTGGCAATTATATTTTGATGATTTATACCCTTTTATATTGTAAAGCTTGTATTCAAGAGCTATATAATCCAGCGTGGTTGATAATATTACGACAGCGTGTTTCGTTACCCTTATATATTTAATGATAAAATTTATGACTTTCTAAATTTTTAATTAGCTTTTTTCCATTCTTTTCTACTAGTAATTTTTAGCAATACTTGTATTTGTTAACCTCTCTATAAGATTCCCTGTAAAGTATTTCTAAAGAGAAAAGACAATGGACTCTTTAAAACAGTACCTACTGTGCAGATCAGTACAAAGAGATTTAATTGATTGTTAGGGATGTTTAAAGCCGAATGCTTACAAATCTCATATACTTATAACTTTCTGAGAAGATAAAGTTGGTTTTATAATAAAATTTGTTAAGAAAAATCGCAATTTAGTTCTAAAAAAATTAATACTGTTTACCTGATACAATTTGATTTATTGTTATCAAACAAAGTTAATGACTTCTGGGTCAATAACAGAACCGTCCTTAATTAGTTTTATAATTTTCTCTCCTACACATACATCATTAATTAGTGCATCATTAATTTTCATTTATTTTATAAATTTTTACCTACAACTTTCTGAAACATTATAAGTTCTGTTAGATAGTTAACAAAAGTTGTTAAAACCAACCTTTACGTGTCTAATGTAATTAATTGATTTTTCAGAATAATAACACGAAAACAAGTAAACTTGTGAAAGGTAACATCTACTCTACCCGTTATCTTCTAAAAATAACAAAGAGGGAAAATTTCAATTAAATAGTTTTAGTTTTTAGGTTATTAATTTAATAGTAATTTGTTTCGGTTTATATTACAATATTATTAGGAATTTTCTGCTTATATTTCGAAAAGTGTGAATCTTGTTATTGGACAAGCAATCTATTCCGTCCGCATAGCATTTGAAAATATTTTTAATAAAGCAAGATATCGAAGGGAAATTTTAAAATTTTTTAAGGAAACATCTCAATATTAAAATTTTATAAGAAATACATCTAAATACTTGAAAACTTTTTGCACAAAAACGGATAACTTCAGAACTGAAGATGTTTGTTAAAATTTACAAGAAACTTGTACATCAAAGAGTTTTTTAGTTACAAAAGTTAATGACTTCAAAGTAATGGGAAGCACAAAAAAAATAATAATTTACGTAGAACATAAAATAAGGAAACTCGTTATAAGAATTACTAATGAATTAATTAATTTGATGTGCACCAGTTTCGTATTGATAATTTTATACTGAAATATTTTCTTTGTAAAATTATAACGCATATTTCTAAAGGATATGTTCGGGTAACATTTTCATGTCATTGCTATTGGTGTTTCAAAAACATCAACTTGTTTTGTTTTATGGAAGCAAAATGAATACACAAAATGGAGAGTACCTGTGTGGTTGTCAGCATTTCCTTGCTAAGGGTGCTCTATAGGAGGTGGCCTACTTATAACGAATTTTCAAATAGTGTTATTTAAAAATATTAGAATAACGTTTTTATCATATAAGTATTATGACTATAATATGTGACCTGTTCAGCTATTAAATTAATAAACAAAATTCATACATAAAGTGTGATTTGTCATAATGGATGAATGAGACGGAATATTAGCCGAATGCACAACTATTTGCATGAACATCC
This sequence comes from Podabrus alpinus, assembly GCA_932274525.1. NCBI lineage: Eukaryota > Metazoa > Arthropoda > Insecta > Coleoptera > Cantharidae > Podabrus > Podabrus alpinus. The sequence goes on along the minus strand of OW026457.1, from coordinate 54,849,532 downwards.
AAAGCTTAAGCTTAAGCGAATATGAGTAACCCTATCTGTGTAAGTTGTAAACACAGGTAGCTCATCAAAAGATCGACCGCTTTGCTTTATTGTATTACCTCGGTTTCGTTGTCACCCCGTACAGGTGACTATCAACTCGTCAGACAATACACTAACAGACGGCAGTAAGTGGTGTTGTTGCGCTTGATATTTTTGTGCTTGCTAATGCGTGTCTGACGAGTTGAGTCCCATTTACGGGGTGACAACAAAACCGCGCTAACACGATAAACCAAAGTGGTCCATCTTTTGATGAACTACCTGTGTTTGCAACTTACACCGATGGCGGTACTCTTTTTCGTTCAGACTTAAGTTTAAAAATATTTTGTTTACGTATTAAATTAATATTAAATTAAACATAGTAATTTATTCTTTTAAATAAAATTTAAAAATTATTATTACATTGTGGGAGAAAGTTGAGAGATTTGAGGTGATTTGATCAGTCGGTGTGTGGAGCAGAAAACTAATTGAAGTGAGGTAAACCTTAAAAAGTGTGGGAGTAGGTGAAGATGCAGAAATAAGACAGGGAAACATCGCCGAATTAAATAATCTTAGATTACATTAGAGACATTTTATAACGCAGTTGCAATGTTATGCAAACTTAAAGGAACATAATTATGTAGGAGGGCAGAGGCCTCCTAGGCGTTGACCCGAGTCAAAGTTTGACGTGGGCGAAAAACTATTTAAAACGAGATTAACAGAAGAAAGAACAAATGCACAGAGCCACTGCTGGGATAAGCAGTGAGAAAGACACAACTAAAACTAAAGAGCGTGCAGATAGCGAAATCCAATTATCTGAATATATAAAAAGAAAGAGGTTCCCAAATAGTAAAAATTCCTTGGAAAGGTAGGATGCAATATTCTCATTATCGCCAATGAAAGCGAAACAAATTAAGGAAATAATGGATGCAATTTTAAAAGTTATTTAGGCGATGAACGGAGAGATTCGTGTTGGTTTTAAAGAAAACAATACTGAAATAAGAAAACTGAAAGACGAGATTAAGGGGATACAAAAAGAGAGAAAGGAGACTATCTGGAGCCATAAAAATAAAATTCTTCCAAAGGGATTCAAAGAACTAAAATGAGTCCAGAACCTCCAAAACGAAAAGTTAGCCGTGGTATTTAATCCGATGTAAACTTTCAAAGTCGGTAAAAGAGAATAAAACAAAGCGATAGTAGTTAAATTGCAGACCTGGGAAGAGAAACTGCAAATAATTAAAAACTAGAAATCTAAAGAAAGAATAAAGAAATCTAACGAAAGAAGCAAGCAAATTAGAAGATTGAAAACACCGAAGGAAGGCAAAAAACTAGAAAAAGATGAAAAACTAACTGAAGATAAGTAACTAGAAGAAATAAAACGCTAGAAGAAAATAAAACACTAGAAGTTGGTCGAATAGTGGAAGAAGAAGAATACTAAAAGAAGAAAAGGAACTAGAAGAAGATGATAAACTAGAAGAAGATGAGGTACTACCAAAACTGATTATCCTGCATAAAGCCGATTTTGTCATCTTGAAAACAGGCAATTTAAAATATCGAAGTGGAAATGTTCAGGAAATCAAAATGGAAATTCAATATTAATTAGGTATTCCTCTTCAACGCTATTTCCAGGTGGTTCAGCACTGCGTAATATCTTCCCTATTCTATTATCTACAACATAGTTTATGTAATAAACAAAAGAGTCATTAATAAAATAAACAAATGTATTAACATTTTAAATTATCATAAAATATATTGAATGGCTAAAGGCAACCGGATATTATTGACTAGGTTGTGCAGTCTAAAAGCCGCAAGAAGAGGGATTATTTTCATAAGTAGTAATAACTTTCTTTGAGTTATTCAATGTGAAATATTATACCACTTTTAAATACAGCAGTCTTCGCAAATTATACTACAGATTCTCACCTGCATCCTTATCTGGGGATTTCGTATCCGGAGTTTTTCGATTCAAATTCCTATGTTTGAAGGTTAATTTTATGTTGAGAAGTCGAAAGTTGTTAGTCTATGACTGCGTTCGGTCTGGCACTTTTTTCGTTTTGAAGTTCCGTCAAACGCATTCTGATTTGGAGGTTTTTCAGATTTTCAAAAGATTTATCTGCTTTTCATTTTAGAATAATGCGTGTTTTAAGCTTCCAAAATTGACGGAATTACATTATTAGAAAGGACGCAAAAACTCCAAATCCAACCACCAAAATCTGTTCGACGGAGCTTCAAAACGAGAAAGGGGCCAGACCGAACACGGCCTATATTGCACGGCAGAAAAATCCTGATTTTTAATGAGCGAGTAAATAAATTCTATTAGCTTGATTTGTACAGGGTGTTGCGCTGGTACATTTCCTATTTAAATATTCTCTATTTATACATCGAAAACCAATATCTTCCTTCCTTCGGCGATACATTAAGGTCATAGTGATCTGCCTACTTAGTTGTAATTCAACCTACTTCCGCTTTTAATTATCCTATACGTATTTGCGACGATTGTGCGGCCTAAAGGCCGCACTGATGGGGATTATTAAAGTGGCGTCCGGTTTGAATATTTATTATCACACCATCTACTTTTTACATTTAAGATTACAAATAAACGCGGAAGAACTTTAATAACTTCTTGTACAGGACGAAATTTATTATGAAAATAATTACACATATCCAGAAATTCGCAGCAAAATGTTTTGTGAAAACTTCACTTACTAATTGGCTGAAATAGCAATTTATTAACTATATATCGCTTGCAATCCTGTAAGATGCAAATTAATAGCGAACAACAAAATCATCGAACAAGTTATGCATTTCAACTACTTAGGTGTCAACATAGCGACTAATCGCAATTTATGCAATGAGGTAAATTTTCAAACTAACAAAGCGTCAGCTATACCAGGATTCTTGAGAGATATCATGAATGTACCGGAACAAATAATATGTATGTATATGAACAGGGGAAACAAAGTCAGGATATATAAGACATGCGTAAGACCCATCATGACATATAGTGCGGAGACAACGAAGACAAAACAACTTATGAGAACAGTGGAGATGTTGTGGATTCTGTATTCTATCGAAAAAATCAAATACCTAACTTGGTTCTGGTTAAGTTACACCTCTGAGTAAATTATCTCTTCGTACAGTGGTGAACTGGCTTGACTCACCCAATGTAAAAAGATTTTCTCAGATATGTTCATGTGACGGGTGTTTTCGAACATAAAATGCGTGTTTTGCAAACATTTCTATTCTCGAAATAAGATGAATTAAATTCCCACCGGGGAACCAGGGTTTATGGAAAACTTCCCAATTATACTCGATGAAAATTTTCAAGTCTTCAAATTTGTAAAAAATCGTAAATACCGATAAAATGTATCTGTATGCTCAAGGTCTTTCATTATTTCTCTTGAACCCCGTAAACTGGGGGTATTCCATACCATGCAATTTAAGTTTTTGACTTTTCCATTAGCGTTATTTTTTAAGTAGACCGTCAACTGTAATTTTGCTCTTGAATATAATCGGAAGAACCATGAAGAGGGTCATGGCCTGAATGCTAACTGCTAATGGAAGGCTCCCCGGTTCGACTCCGGGTATAGTCTATAATTTCTTGACCGTCTTCCGTGCTTTCGGAGGGTACGTAAAGCGGTCAGTCCCCCTATGTTAATGATTTTCCATCATAGCAATAAAAAACAGGCCGCATGCACATCAAAAGGCAAGCCTAGCAAGCTGCCTGAGATGTACGTAAAAACCAAAAATGCTCACAGAACTAATTAAAAAAATGAGTAAAAACAGGGTTCTGGACCTATATTAAGAGAAAGAGGAAGAAGAATAAAATGAAGATCTTATATTTATTGGATCTTCCTCACTCCTAGATACAGATAATCAGCAGTTTAAAGTCTTAAAAATTGTGTCAAGAGGAAAATTATAAAATAGAAATTACCTTGTTAAATAATTAATATTAGAAAAACAAATAAATATTTTTACCCAAAATGTAGTAAAGTTTTTTTTTTAAACTTTAGTCTTAAAGCTGGTATGTTATGAAAGTTGCATGTCTCATTAGCATCTTCTAGCAAACTGACACTGTATCTAGCTACTATCTATATGTTCGTGATGCACCTTTCATTGGTTCATTTTTTAGTTGCCGACCTAAAAAAGTCCGAATGTGGCCTTTAGGCCGCACAATCAGCACTTAAAGTAATAAATAATATCTTATTCTAAACTTTTCTATCTTTTTCTTAAAAATGCTCTTAGTGGATATTGACGAACCCTCTCTCCTATTCTGTATCCATGTTCGAAGTTTCATCAAATACAAATAAGAGCTACTGCTTTACGTAGGCTTCAAACTAAGGGAAGTGTAATACAATTCATTTTGAAAATGTTTTTACTAAGCAGATTACACATCGGCGGTTTTGCCTTCTATGGCTAATATATGATCAGAATAAAGTTCTCATTTCGCCCGGAGTCAAACCGGGTACTCGGTATTAGCATTCAGTGCAATTAACCACCACTCTATATAGACCATCTCAGACTATATCGCTTCAGTGGATGATTCCATGAATATTGACCAGTTTTAATCCCAAACAAAATTTATAACAAATAAAATACATTAACTTTTTAGATATTAATTATTATTTATTTTAATTAAAAATATATAATTTATACAGTTATATTATTTAGTTCATCAAAGCTACGCAAATCTTTCGAATATATTAGAGATTAGTCGAATATATTAATTTATAAAGTTAATTTTACCTGCTCAAAAACCAATAATCACATTTATTTGATTTCACTACTTGTAGCGCTGAATGTAGAATGAATGAATGTAGAAGAAACAAAAAAGTAATTTTTTGTTTAAAAACTGAAAAACTACATTTTGTTCTTTATTTCAGTTAATAACTCAGTAATTATACGATCGATTTAATTGTCGTTGCAAAACGACAATCCACCTCTTACTCATTACTTCATTGCAAAATTTCTTACAAATCAGGTAAATTTAAAGGACGAAAATCTTATCCTTGCGAGTAGAAGACTACGCTCTCGCTTCGTCTTAATAAACCAGTTTTTATTGATACTTGATAAAATTCAAGTAAGGAAGCAACTAATTTTTTTATAACTGATCATCTTGTAGAAGTTTCAAAGTTATATTATTTTTATTTATAGATTGTTTTTCACTGTTAATTTTCTGTGAAAACGTTTCCTTTGTTCTGCGAGTTTTCGGTATTTCGGCGTTAATACAAATTCATGTTACATTGTTACCTCAGTTAATCAATAAAATTTGGGCCACTACGATCCATATCCGATATACATTTCTGAACAACTTACCAACGGGTTGATTTCTTAGTGGAACAACCGCTCATTAGCATACTACTTAGTTGTTGCAATTATCATTACAACAAAAAGAGTAGAAGTTCAAACTGAATGCAATGTAGAAACAGAACTCATTGTTCCCCGATTCCGTAATATCAAATTAATACTGAAATAGTATTTCAATTTCTGAAAATTACCAAAACAGAATAATGTAGCCGAGACCATTTTCTACTATCTACTATAGTAATTGCATAGTCACCCAACTTATTAAAGCTGCTAAATCGATCTCCAGCTTATGATATATGATCAAAAATATATTTGAAGGGTTAATGCATATTAAAACCAATACTTTGCGACACTCGGGGGTGGCGGCCAGCGCGGCGGTTGGTTTCTATTACTTTATATTTTATTAACTTCATTGTTTTTACGTAAATTGGCTCTCAATTTTGTGTCTGTACATCGAAACGCTATTATTTTAATGACTAAAAAATGTGATTTAGCATTCCTAATTAAAAGCACATTAATTTGTTTACTCACAGATATCGAGAAATTAAATACAATTAATTACAATGGGATTTATTTATATCTAAAAGCTAAAAACTAATTTCTTTCGATTTAATTCTTGCAAGCGATGTGGTAACGATGGGTGAAACACAGATTACTCCAATTAAAAACCGGACGAAGCAAGTATTGCTCTAAATTAAAATTGCGAAAACTTTATTCTTATATTTTGAAAATCACTTGATGCTCTTGCTGAAATTAATTATATTATGTAGTACAAAAGCAATACGTCTTTCGCGTTGTGCTACTTCTCTTCGTTTATTTTTGTAAACGTTTCGCATATTCAATGTTGTTCTTGCTAGTACTAGTTTATATTTTTATTTCTCGACTTCTGTTTGAGTTTTACAATTGTATTCCTTCAGTTACGTAGGATAAGAGTTTGCCGTTTGAAGTGGCAACGGTCGCTATCTTACCAACTTTACCTAATGATGTGGTTTTTAACATTCCGGCCTTTTGCTCCATTACTACGGTTGTAAACAAATATTTAATTTATGTGTGAATATTTGAGTTAGGATTTTCTGTGTGTACTGCTAGAAGAGCACGCTAAAAAGAAGGTTTTTTTATATCTATTATTAAACAAATACTATATAAAGTTTATAAATTGTAAGTGCCAGTAAACAAAAGACAGTGATGTAATAATAACAGTAAGATAAAAATGTAAACAGATGATTATGAAAATTATGTATAGCTTCTGTAAGATTACATTAACTGACAAAATAACCTAACGTGCGTGGAAATGAAGATTATCGTTATACAACGAGCAGGCGCTATATCTTAGAAACGCTTGCTTGCTCTTCTGGAGGTGGTATTTCAAAGGGTTCGTTTCAAGTTAGATGAAAAGGGTTTATAAAGGGGTATGAAGCAATAACGTAACGTGTATATACACGCCCGTTGTCACCCTCAAACCTTGACGACAGGATTTAATTGAACATCTACGTCTTTGAATCATAAAACCATACATATTATTATAACAATAATAATAATAATCTTCTTACATTTCTGTCGTAATCGCTTTAGAAATGGAATAATTGACCTGTTAAATAGTACACGCTCATGTAAAGATTATGTGTAGTTGACATCAATCCAAAATTCTATTTCCGTCTTCCAAAGCTACCGGTGAAATTGTCCTACGTTGTAATACGGGGTAGCTTTTTAAGCAATTTTCACTTTACTGTGTATTTAAGTAAATAGAGGTTCGACCCAAATTTGTATGCAAATTTAAAACGCTTTGTTTAAGGAAACGGTTTCAGTGTTTAAGGTTTTAGAAGGTCTTTTTACAAAGATGCGGGTTAACTTTTACTATAATCGTTTATCGTTTTTTCCTGCCTTTCAGCGATAGCTTATATTAGACTCAACAAACTGACAGCATTGTGTGATAACAAATTCGTGATCATCTCTATACACCCGAATATTAATTTCTCTAAATTACACATTTAATTATACTAATTAATCACTTTTATGTTTTATAAACAATTGCGTATTCATGTAAGAGACAATGCATTGTTACAAATTTGGGCAATTTAATAATATTAATCTAATGTACATTAATTCGCATGATTTCCCTTGATTCAAAGAAGAACCATCAGAGAATGTAGGGAATTTAGAACAAATTCCAATAGTATCCTAGAATTACTCAAGTATAAGATTCCGAACTTCCTTAATTTGTGGTAAACATTTTTGAGTTTATTTTCACCTTAGTTTCCAAGTACAAAAGTCAAACCAAGAGATTTCTTTCTATACGGAATTAACTCTCTCTGATTATTTTTTCTTCGAGCCATTTTATGACAAAAATCACCATTATTTTTAAAATACTTTTAGTCTACAAACCACCGACATTAAATTTTATAAGCTGATTAACTTTGTCTTCTTTCTTGTTTCATATAGATTTTTATATAAATCTTGAAATTTAATGTTAAACGATAGGAAAACCTTTTCGACGTCTGTCGAATTAATTTCTTTCGACATGTTTATGTATGTACATTTACCATTATAAGCCCATAAGCTTGACATGTCATAAAATATTAAAAAGTCAAGATATATAATTGAAAAGTTTAGATGTTCTGCCTATCTATTAACCATAAAACCATATAATCATAAAATTACTACAACAAATTAGTGAAATTTATTTGTAATAATTGATTACGATTACCTATTTTGTCCATTACAATAATTACCCCAAAGATTAGTTAAGTTTTCCATTATTAAAACTAATTCGTATAATACAAATTTTCATATGGAAATATAGATCATTTGAATACATTACAAGGATAACTAATTCCACATAAACTGTATTATACACGAAAATGTTATAAAGGACACTAATAAAAAGCGTAACTTACCCTTTGAATGCTTCTGGATATTACACTTGATAAAAGGCAATGATTCTCAACATTATAAAGATTGAGGTCATTCGATAACGCTTCATAGTTAACAGAGTTTCTAATTTCTTTGAGGGATGAATACTTAACGCGTTACAAATAAAACCTTGCTCTTTTTTGCACCCTTCACTTTTACAAGTTTTTAATTAAAGTCACAATTACCTTTTTTTCAGCAAAAAAAGTTAGCAAAATAATTGATATATTTTTTGTTTCAGACGTGCGATTTTAACAAATCCGGATTTACTTCCATCTACACCTTGGACTAAGCTATTGGAAAACGATTTTTGGGGAACGCCTTTAACCGATAGTGGTTCTCACGGATCTTATCGTCCTTTGTGCGTCTTAACTTTTCGGTTAAATTATTTACTCGGCGGATTTCAACCATGGGGATATCATCTTGTGAATGTTTTACTTCATTGTCTCGCAACGGCGTTACTCGTCCGAGTGGCACGTCACGTTTTTTCGAGATCTCGACCTACGGTGGGTCCTGCAATTACTGGTTTGGTATTTGCAACTCATCCTATTCACACTGAAGCGGTGGCAGGAGTGGTTGGAAGGGCAGATTTGGCAGCTTGCAATTTTTATCTGTTATCATTTTTGGCGTACATCTCTCACGTCAAGTATCGAGACTCGGGTTGTAAGAAAAGAAGTTACATGACATGCGATGACTTGAATAGGACTGAAGAGTGTTGTGATAATAAAATGAAACAGTTTAACGGTTCGAAATACCATCGGTTCGTGGTTAACTTACAAAGAAATGTAACGAATTGTAATTGGCCGAGGAAGTTCGAACGGGTTACCGTACACAGTGAGACATTTATAACGGGAGTGAAAAATAGTGTGACATGTGAAAATATCGATAAATTTTGTTGTTTAAAAAGAATAGCTAAACAATGGGGATATCTTCTTATTAGCATACTACTAGCATTAGCGTCCATGTTGAGTAAAGAAACGGGAATCACAGTTTTAGGAGTTAGCATTATTTATGATGTTTTAACGTCGACATCATCCAATGTGCATAAAGTAAGTTTTCTTGAGTTGCATGGTAATAAATTGATTAGAGCTGGTGCAATAATAAATCCTTGCGATAAAGTAATTTTCAAATATGAGTTTCTTTTATCGCACGAGAATCGACTTAAAAAGTTTTTGAATCTTAAGCGAATTGATTGGCTTGCAAGTTGAAGATAAAATACTTTTAACTTAGTTTCTAATGTTTGGAATTGAATTGAGGAATATTAAAAAATTATCCGGGACTCGTTTCAACAGTTTTGCGTCACGGTGATAGTAGTTTATCTAAATGAATCGTCGTCGCGTCGTTCTAAATTTATCATTAATATTCTATAAGGTCGGTACTTTTGAAACTCATTGCATTCTTTCGTTAGTATTAAATTTTTAACTATTTCACTCACGAAGAACTCATTGATCTTAGTGTCTCCACAGCCGTAGAGCAATAAACCGAAGCTAAAGTCGAGGGAGTAGATCTTACCCCGCGGTACGTGTTAATGTGTCACGTTCAGCCGTTGCTATCTTGTCGTGTCGCCTGGTCGTCTGCCCAGCCAAGATTGGAAAAGTTCGCGCGCAAACACATAGTGACTTGCTGTTAAATTTTATAATCCTCGATTTTCTTTAACTTTCTATTTGGGTTTTTACTTTGCGTCAGCTGTAATTTATAGCAATCTTTTCTTTAACCCCATCCAACCGCTTTAATTGAAATTTGTAGGAAAAGTAATATTGTAGACGCGAATGTAAGTTTAATTCCCTCTTGGTATCTCTTCCTGAAGTATATGTTTACATTCGATACAAATTTCGTGATCGCAACAAATTGTTCAGTCAACACCCAAGCAGAACCTTCTGCACAAATATCCTCGGTCTGTCTTCCGGAGAAAGAAGACGTATTGAATGACCGAAATAAAGTAAGAAAAAGCAATTTGAACGGTCTAGAACCGAGTTTCGAATTGATTTCTACAAACTGCTATCTGTACCCTAGTGGCGGTGGTGGAAAGGGATCGACAAAATGACCTCGTATATTTGAAAGAAAGATTTTACAGTTGCGCAATAAATCTGAGAAACTTAATATGCCCATCCAGACAGAATCATCAACTATCACTTTTTGTTTTTTACCCCATCTCGAAGTGAAAACGATTCAATTTCTTTTATATGGACGTTTGATTAATCTCAGAATTTCTAAGACGAAGTTCAATTTATACCGAATATCGAATAAAGCGTATACTATTGTTCGTCGGGATGGTGTTAATGTGTCGAAGCGATCCTATCGTACATCGAACCTGACCCAGAATTGATTCTTGATGTTAACCCTTCGTAAGTTAATATTGTCGAACTTGTTCAATTTAAATAAGATCGTATTTTACCAACATCTGATAACGTTTCAAATCGAATTTCCCTCTTTCTATACTTAATGAATTATTGTAATTTGATGCGCACATAAATATGAAGTGTCTATGTCGGTCGCGGTAGTCGACACAAGAACTGTATTTACATGTTTATCAGACAGGGCGGCGCTGCTAGCTGAATTTATTGGCGCTATTCGTGTAATGTAATGGTGCGAAGAACCGGAGAAGGATACGGGGCTAACTTGTGTCGACTACCAAGCGCCCCGTTCCCTGCTGAGAGAATAGATCCTCCAGCTAGATGGATAATGCAGTCACTTTGTGGCGACTATTCCAGTTACCACTTCCACGCAACCTTGCTACTGTTCACCGACTTTGGGGAATTTTAACACCCTCACCCTTACATCGCTTTGCCTTTCAGTAAATACCTTTTCTATGTAACATTGCACATTTGTTAGTTATAATTGTTATAGAATTTCCACTATCGAAACTTTCAGCCTTAAACTCACTTTGGGATTCATTGTTAAATGCCAATATCGGGCGCACAATAGCCGACTCTCGGAAATCGTTCACTTTTTACAACCATCTCTGGAGAACAACTTTAATTATGTATGAAAAATTAAGCGATTTTATCCATCGTGACCTAATTACATAGAATAATTAATGTTATTAAATTAATGTTCACCTGACGGAAGCCTAATGATCCTGCTCGTTATTTTCATATACAATTTAACATCAGCAACGTTCTCTACAATTTTGTTACTATACCAAATTTTATATTATATCACGAATAACTTGACCTTCCATTTGCAAGTGTATATCAATAATTAGCCAAAATCAATTTTTCTCAAAAAAGCTCATCATCATCAATATTAAAACCGTTAGGCACAAAAATTAAAAAAACTAGAAACAATGAAAGCCACTTTTAGTTTCATGTTCATTATTGCCGAGGTTAACGTGGCCTTTGTGAACTGCGACCGCTTTTTGGGCTTATTGCGCTCCCGTTTTCCGTTAGGTATCCTTCAATCAGGTTTAGTAGTTTTGCAACCAAGTTTTATTGGGGTAAATTATTTGTGCGTCGTGACCACAACAAACCCTTTACCTACCAACAAACCTACGTGCGCTAACAGGCCAAAATTTTAGCGGTTACATTCTAGCTCGAGGTTTTAGAATATAATATTATTTCAAGTATGCAGCTTGAAAAAGTTTTATAATATCAAAATTTAACGATCTTAAAAGTTTATAATTATGATACTATCAATTGTTTGTATTGTTTCAGAAGCAGTGGCGTAGTGCGGTGGCGTTAAGTTCTGCAGCTGTGCTGTTTTTATTGTTGCGACTCCAAGTACGTACACCTCAATTCTCAACAGCGGATAATCCGACGGCACGTGCTCCACATCTACTAACACGTTTGCTTACATTTATTTACTTACCAGTGTTCAATTTTGGACTACTTTTATACCCTAATGCTCTCAGTTTCGATTGGGGGATGGATGCAATTCCACGCATCAATTCTCTCGGAGACGTACGAAACTGTGTATCGATAGTATTTTACTTGACTTTAACTTTAATTGTTAGATATTGTATAAATAATGTGTTAAATTCAAAAATTCCTGTACAGAAATCAAAAAGACGTTGCGATAATACGACAACGATATCGGCAAATGAATTAAAATCGTGGATATGTTCTTGTCCCGTGTGTCATCAGAGTGTATCAGAACATCATTCGGCGACGTGTCGAACAAACAATAACAACAATAGCATGAATATGTATTCAACCTGCGTATGCATCCGTCTGCCATCATCACGTTCGCTACCTAGAAATCGAGAAAGGAAAAAAATGCAAAGTAACCATGTTGCTGTGCTTATAGGTCTTGCATTTTTAGCTTTACCGTTTCTTCCAGCAGCAAATTTACTATTTTACGTGGGTTTCGTGGTAGCTGAACGCGTGCTTTATCTTCCTAGTGCGGGTTTGTGTTTGTTATTGGGGTTGGGGTGTGCTAAACTTTGGGATAGTCGGAAATATCGGTGGTGTATGGCGCTTTCTCTAGTGATACTCTTCGTTGCTTTCGCAGCTAAAACTATTCTGCGGAACAGAGATTGGGTTAATGAAGAGACCTTGTATCGCTCGGCTACTCACATCAATCCTCCCAAAGGTAGGTAATTAATTGTTAATAGCATTATTCAAACCAACACCACATGTGTCCTGTCAAATAATATAAGATAAATTCGCAGGCGTATTTGTTTAGTATAAGAAACGAACACAACTTTAAACTTTAACTAATCCAATTATTCATTTCTCGAGGATATCTTCTGCATTTCAACATCGCGTGCAGCATTAATCTATTTACTACTCGAGAAATGTCAGAAACTGTTTAACTTTGTAGTAACATGACTTCAAATAACACGAAACAGTTTACGTGTGTTATGAGTTGCTAGCTACTTTTCTCGGATGCCAAGATTTTACTTACTTAATGGTTCACAATCTCGAGTTTAATTGATAATTTGAGTTCAGCTTTAATTGATTTTTGTTCAATTAGTCTTTGACGTACCCTAGTGTGGCTGTTTCGTATTGAAAACATACACTAAATCAAACAGATGAATGATGAATTATATGATTTATTTTGTTATATCAAGTATCTGGAAAAAATGTTGAATTATATCGTATATATACCGGTATATAGGAAAACGAGACTAAATTTTATTTTTTGTGTTTGCCAGGACATAAAGGGAACGTATTTTATCCTTATGTAAACATTTTTTGATGAAAGAAAAGGTTTTTAAGTGCCCATTTAGTTACGGCAAAGATTAAATTCTTATGTAAGACTTTAAATAATCTTTTTATACAGATTTTTTATAGTCTAGTAAAACCATTAATTTTTAATATCATCTTTATGTTGCTAAAAAAAAAACTATATTTATAGTGCATGGAAAAATGCGATTAGGTACTACCACCTGCACTATAATGTCACTATAGTTAGCGATATCTTTTATTATATAAAAACCATAAAACATTTATGCTTGACTTGCAACGGAAAACTAAGTTTACTTTACGGTGTGCACCCTATCTAATCCGAAATTTAGTTCCTTAGATATAAGAAGTTAAAATACAACTTGAGACCCTCCTTGTTTTCTTAAAATTTTCGTAAAAAGTCAATAAAGTTAACAATAATTGCAATATAACTCACCTCACAAACAAACAATATTATAGATTCGATTCGGCACTTCAATTCTTTAAAACTATTTCTTATATTGAATTGTTTGTTTTTATAATTTTTGGATTTCAAAGTTGCTTTAATAAGCCAAGCACCAAATCAGTATAACTATGGTTATATGTATGTTTAATTCCAGTTAATTCAATTCTCTACAAAAAGAGGTCATACATATTTTTCGTCAGATTAGCTAGTAATGATCATATAAAGTTCATATAAAATCATATAAAAAAACTACGATATTTATTTAAAGGGGTCGGTTAATTGATTTTAAATTAATTGTACAGATTTTCAGCGAAACTATGAGATATCTACTTAAGTATTTTAAATTAACAATGTCGTCGCTGCTTGGACATTACACGACGTTCTCTTAAAGATTTTGTAAAGGGAGCTGGGCGTGTTCAATAGTGTTCATTTTGTCAATCTCAATTGCTTCTCTCTTGTCACTTTTTTGTTTCAATCTCAAAATGTTGGAATATAATCGGAATATAACTTCTATTTTTACATGGTAGTCAAGCGAGTCTTCCTCAATGCAGATTTTCGTGCACGACCTTTCCAGGCCCTCGAGAGGTTCCATAAATTAACTAATTTTGGTAAAAATACAGCAAACGAGAAAATATGTTTTTCTACGAAAGTACGGAATGACTCGTTCCGGATACTTATTTTGTAATGGAACCATTTCCGCATGAGTATTATAATATACTTTTGTTCTAAATGAAGAACGTAACGATTTAAGCTGTTTTCAATTTCTTCACTGTAACGATACATTTTTCTCTTGAATGGGATTTGTGTTCGCATTGTCACCCGATTGTAAATGGGATTCAGACTTGCATCGTTGAGGTTAAACAGTTGCCTTATGTTTCCTTGACCCTGCAGTTAGAACAAGATGTGGGGTTTAGACCCCACATCTTGTGGGGTCCACACACCACCACTGTGTGACCACACACCACTGGAAGGGCCTATTGTTGCAAAACATCCAATCTACCACCTATTTGATGCTCCTTACAAGTGAATGAAATCAAATATGTTTTAGCACACAACATACGCCGAGAAAGGCTCCAAGCTTCGACTTAATAACTGGAGAAATGCTGAAAAATTTACCGATAATGGACATCAGGTTAATTACAATGATCTTCAATGCTATGCTTATACTTGGATACTTCCCAATACAATGGAAATCGCACAGGTGACCTCTCTAAGGTCTTAGAGAAACTTATTCTGGAAAAACTGAAATCTCTTCTGGAAGAACGAAAATTGATCCCAAACCATCAATTCGGCTTTCGTCAACAGCATGCGGTAGTGGAACAGGTTCATTGATATCGAGACATACCACAGTCATTCGACAAGGTTTCGCACCAGGGCTTGATCTACAAAATTAAACTCAATGTACCACACGCGTAGCCATACTTTACGGATAGACAATTTCTTCTTATTTTAAATTTACAGTGTGAAGCTTATAATACCAGTCTTGTACCTATAGGGCAGTGATTCTCAACCACTGTGCCGCGGCACTTTTGTGTGCCGCGAAATTCTAAAAGTGTGCCGCGAAATTTTAGATATATAATTATGTATACTATGTATAAGATATATAATTTTTACTTTCCGAACCCCTAGGGTAAGGAAAGTATTGTTATCAGGCAAAATTTGACCCCCCAATTTTTTGACAGATGTTCACGTTTTGAGGTCCCCTGAATCCATTTTTATCATTTTTGGAAGGATGTCTGTATGTAAGGGTGTATGTAGGTCTGTGAACACGATAGCGTCTAAACGAAGCAAGTAAATCATTCCAAATTTTGCATATAAGCTTTTTACTGTCGTAGGACGAAGCCAGATGAAAATAAATTAAATCGTGTAACGGGAAAGGGGGGTTTACCTGGAGCTATTACGACATTATGCGTCATAACTTCGAAACGAAATTAAATATGTAAAAATAATAATAACAAAAAATTAGCGCTATGGAATTTCCTACATTTTTTATCCTACATGTTTTTCTCTAAAATATACAGGGCGTTTCAAAAAATTTTGTATTTGTAAAAAAAATTTGTATTTGTAAATAAAATATATAGTAAAACGCATTCTACTAATGAAAATAAGATGAAAAGTTTCTAATAACATGCGTCCAAAAATGCTTCGTTTGCAAGATATAGGCATTCAGAGGTTTTTTCTTCCTATTTTGGCAAAATATGAAATTTTTCATCGATTTACTGTTGAAATTATGTAACCATTTTATTTAAAAATATAATATAAAAATTTGCGTCTGTTCGGAAAGTTATGCGATGGCCACATCAGATTTTTAAACTTATCTTTTTCTTTGTGTGCCGCCAAATTTTGAAATCGTTAAAAGTGTGCCGCAACAAAAAAAGGTTGAGAATCACTGCTATAGGGGCTGAAGTTCCACAAGAAAACATTCTTGGTGCATTGCTATATCTATTATTTACAAACAACCTATATAATATAAGCAATGAAACAGAAATTCCCACATTTGCGTATAACACCGCTATAATCGCGTCTTATCAACGCTGCCAATGAATTCTAGCCTGCTACGAAGCTATGGCGCATTAAGGTCAACAACAGCAAGTCAGTGCATATTACCTTCGCCCTTAGGAGAAATACTCTCAGTGTAACGTTATGCAACATCCCCTCCGTCAAAAAGAAGAGGTTAAATATCTGGAAATCCACGCAGACAATAGACTAAAATCTGTGGAAGTACTCACGAATGGATGTAAGCTACTGGGCTTGCTCTATCATCATTGTCTATGCAGTAGTCCTCTTCTAGAACAGATCGTAATGTTCTTGGATGTTATTAAAAAAAAATCTTTCCTTTGAATGCCCGATTCTCTGAAATTTTTTATTCCGCTCCCGGTAGCATTTACAGTATCATCTTCACTTAAATATAGCGCACAGAATATAATACCTCTATTTTCTGCCATCATTACATGGTGCTCATAAAAATTCAGAAGTCGTAAACAGACTGGGTAGTCACAACGTCAACTACTACTGACATATTCGAGACTTATTGATCATTTTAATAATTGAAAGCGAACACAATTTAACGGAAACTGAAGGTGCTACCTGGTAAAGAAAGTCTTGTATAAATATTCTAATAGGTGAAACCTGGGATCACCTTTGACTCAAGAAATTTCAAAAGATTAGAAACATACCGGTTCGCTTTAAACCAACACCAAGGTAACAAATTTTCTCCAAAGAATAAATTAGAGTTACCATCAGAAACTTATATTAAGTGTATCGAGTGGAAGGGTGATATTACGTTGAATGAATTACATAATATTACATCCTCTTCGTATATTATATGAATAGCTACTAACACACTTAAAAAATGAATAATTCGTAACCTTCCTCGAAGGAACTACTATGTCACGTCAGCGTGGTAAATAATTTATTGAAAAATTTGAAGGTTATGTCACTTAGCTCAACTTTAGATGGTCATTGCTAGGTAAAGTACGAATCTAACGAGAAATATTTAGTATATGCATTCTTTTGTAGAGAATTTAATTAGTTTTACTTTTGTATGGAACCACTTTTTTCGTCAAGTTAAAAAGAAGTCGAGAAATCAGAGAAAGCAGTGGATATCTGCATTGATAAAGTATTGCTTGACTACGACAAAAGTCTTTCATTATGTCTGTCAAATGTATATCAATACGTTGATTCAATTTGAAAAATAAGTGCCGAAAAAATTATTTCTTGGAAAGTGAGAACTTTCCCATTTTACTTCCTAATTTGGAGATAAAATCGGATAGGCATTTAACATACAAAATATTCCATTTTTTGAGTTTCTAATGCTTCAGACATTTTTCTTCAAACAAAGATGGAAGGTTAGATTTTCTTATATAGGGTAGGGTGGTCGACAGTGGATCACCAATTTTTCAAACCCATATATCTTGGAAAATAATACATGAAGTTTTGTGACGTCCTTTTGTCACACCTGAAGTTTTGCGTTGACAAAATTTTTGTCAACAAGATTTATTTTCATTTTTTAATCGCATTTGAGTTTTTTAAGCTAATAATTTTTATTAATAACTTTTCAATTAGTTCGATTTTAAATCGACACCCTTTTTAAATTTAATTTGATTTTTCAACACAATCAGTTTTATTTCATTTTTATTTCAATTTTTGTCTCGAGAAAAGCCACTAGGTATCGACAGCTCTATCGGGGCATGGCGCCCAAGGTAATAATTAATTAGCAAAGCCAGTTTACATTTAAGAACCCACGAATCTCTTCGGAGGACCCTGTCTCTCCGACGCGGGGTAATTCCCAAGGGTTAGCCGATCCGTACCTAACATCGACGATCACGAAAAGAGGCAGGTGAAGCCAAAGACTCATATTTTTTGTGACCATTTGCCGGGTCATAGCTATGTGCGAAAGTTACCGAGTTTTAAACGTTAAAAAATTGCGCCCATGCGTGGAGCTCGAGTCATTACAGTTTGTTGAAATTTTGGGTAGAGTAACATGAACTATAATCTTATCGAAATATGATAATTTAAACTAAGTTGTATTACAAGCAAACTATGAAAAAAATATTTAATTTTAAGTGCATAATGATTCAGTGTTGACCAGGGGTGGTCCACATTGGATCGGCCTAAGGTTAACAGTGGATCAGCCACCGAGATTATTGCACATATTTTAAAATGGAAAAACTAACAGATTTTCATACTAAAAATATAGAAAAACAATATATTTTCGAAAAAAATATATTATAGAGAAACAGAAAAAATACATTTTCGATATAAAAATATAGGAAAATAAAAAAATTAGCACATTTTCAATAGAGAAAGATCAACTGAGAACTTATAATTATTGGATTCGGAAGGATGAATCTTACATCCTGTTCTTTGACCATGTTTTGGTTAACCATGTAGCACTGATCCACTGTAGACCAACCCACCATTTAATTTTCAAACCGTGGTTTTGACAAAACAAATTGAATAAAACCTGTTATTCAAGTGTCCTCACATGCGTTAATTATTTCTTAAAACAATTACACATTACACAAATTACACAAAAAGTTCAACTTACCTGATAATAACAAATGGAGGCTTTAAACCACAAATGTAACTGGTAAACATCCGACCATCAACGGAACTGCTCAGTTGTGAAATGAGCCAATGAGGGATCACATTGGCTACCACGTACATCTCGCGGAAGCGCATGCATACAATGGTTTATCTAATAAATGAGTGATTCACTGTGTACCACCGATCTACTGTTGACCACGCTACCCTACGTGGAAGGCTCTGAAGACATAATAATAAATAATGAATAATGTAGGTAAAACGACATTCAATAGAGGTAACATGGGATAGGATCTTGTTTTATCTATATGAAAATTTCTCGGTTTACCGACATTGCATTAAAATTTTAAAACTTATCTCCTAAATTATAGGTGACTTGAAGAGCAATCTTTCGTACCCTACTCGATACCTTGTTCTCCTTTTCAATTCAATTAGCTGTAATTTTGAATATAACACTTTTCGTCGTCATGTTGAGAAAAAGTCTAAGAATAGATTAAAAAAACTGATTTTTGTCCCGTTCCCCATCCCGCAGAAGCTGACACTGATCTCATTGGAGATCTAATCCACTTGGCTTTCTCAGATTTTAATCTGTATTTTAGAAAACTTTACTTGTATGTTGTCGTGTTGTTGGTTTAGAATCTTGTAATCGAATTTTAAATCAATTCCAGATAAGAAATAGCTATAAAACTTTGTATAGTTGTGTATTCCATATTGCAAAACTATAAACTGTATTTTTAAAAAATAAATATTAATTTTTAGGGAATTTCTTTGTTGGCTATCTAGTCAAAGAACAAATAGTACTCTACCATTGTCCAAATTTTATTAATTTTTCAAACTCCTATTTTTATTAACATTTTCCTTTGTTTTAATTTGTATACGTATTTTTAGAATACATTCGACTAATTTCAATTATTTATATACATTTCAACGTACAGTTCAAATTACTTTTTCAACATTTCAATTGAGTTAGGTTTTTTAAATTTATAAAAGTTGATTTGTGTTGGAAATTGTTTGATTTATTTTACAATAACAATTGAAATCCAGCTGCCAAGTTTAGCAGGAAAACAATAAACAATAAAAATTTTGCAAAATCTGATTGATCAATCACATTAAAAAAATTCAATTTAATCCTACAAAAACATCAGATTCAAATCAGAATAAATAAAATAAATTAATATCAAAGCACATCGTTTCAATAAGTGGGACGCTCCAAATTAAATCCTCCACTATTAGCGAAAAGTTGGTTTCCTTAGTGAGATTTTATAATAAGTAGTAGACTAGGTTACCAGTTATGATCGTATCTGTTTCCGTAACGAGCAATGTATAATGTAGGATCCGAACCACAGTGACAAGATACATTTTCCCTGGAGGGTCGCCCATCCAAATTGTACTAAACAAGCCGCACATTGTCCTAATGGGAATCCATTGCTTTAAAGATTTAACATAAACCAAATTGTTGAGAGGTTTCACTTTCTAGCATCTCTATTTGTCGAAATTTAAAAAAAACTATTTATTCAAATTTAGTCTTTTGCCCAAGTTCATGCCTAAACTATTTGACGTTTATGTAATGGGAAGTGATATTTCCAATATGTCAGAACCATTGCCAAATCACAATTTTATCTTTATATTGCTTGCTCAATTTCCTTGGCACCCGCTAACCTCCGATTTTTTCGAACTTATTAGTGGATTTAAATCCGTATCAAGAAGTATGATTATAAATTTTACCAAATAACTCCAGTTTCTTTAAAGTGAACATAATATGGTGTAATATGGCGCCATTTAATTTTTTACGTTACTCGTGTCACGTTAAAAAAGATTACTAATTATATCGAACCACAGTTTTGTCAACTAGGTTTTAAAAACTGCCCGCAAAAATGGGCCATTAGGCGGCAATGTATCGTGTTCCATTATTTTATATTGTGTTGGTATAATTTTTATTCATTATAAGTTACAGGGCCTGTTCTATTTTATTTTCAGACGACGTGGATTGTTCAGTATAGATTAAAAACTTTTAATTCAAGATTTAATCTCTATCAGAGAAGCGCAAGTTTGAGCAGGGACAAAAACTTTTTTAGTTTTTTCCGGATCCCAGTTTACATAATATGGAGTATGAAGTTTCACTATCTATGCTATTCGTAGCAAATCATATTTGAAGTAATTTTATTTAAAATCAGTAAGCAAGTTATGCACCTTTTCTGCTCCAAAAATATATTTACTAATAAATCTAACAATATATTGTTAAAAGCTGCCATGTGGACCTTTCTGAAATAGTGTAAATATTAGGTATAAATCCAGATATTTTATTTAGGTTGGCGAGGTTATTTTTGTATAGGATAACCAAATTCAATACAAAGTAGAATAATAAAAGAATATTTTATTATGCATAAAACATTTTACGTCGCTTCTGTTTTATAGTACAAATGAGACGGGTTTTGATTTTTATTTTGCAATTACGGCAATCGAATTTAGTTGATAGGTGCAAGTATTCACTTTGAAGTTATACTGGAAGCAATCTATATGTTAATATCTGCTTAGTTAAAAACACGTGTAATAAGTCGTTTTAGCACAAATTTAAATAAAATCTATGGTTTCCTTGATTCGTCTTTTATCATATTTCCGACGCTCGTTGTAGTCACTATATCTTTAATTTCCACAACGTTTTTAACATAACCTGTACAACCACTCAGTACCGCAAATTCACAATTAACCATTACAATTACAAGTTACACATTTACAATAAATTGAATCTGCAGCTGATCAAAATCGAAATTAGTTAATTTCCCATTGGACTAAATTTAATTTTTTAAATTAAACATAGTTTAAAATATTTAAACCTGACCTTTTTAAATGTGCCGCGACGGACACAATTTATTTCCAAATTCCCGCACTTGTCTTCTTCTTTTTCTTCATATTATAAGACAATGTCCTGCTTTTTTCATACTGCTCTTGTACTTTTTTAGGGGTTGCTATCCTGTGGCGATAGCGTCCAACTTTCGTGCCATCTCTTATGTGGTTTACCGGGTAGTCTCCTAGTCTCTGGCCTTTGGGTTTGCACCAGTCTGGCAAGTCTTTCTTCTCCCATTCTCTCAACATGGTCCCTCCAACGTTGTCGCCTATTTCTGGTCCATATGACCACATCTTCTTTCACTTCTGACCCTTTTGCGAAGACTGAGATTGATGATAGCTCGTAAAGTTTTCATTTCATTTCTTTTTGCCATTTGTTTGGTTTTGGATGTATCGGCTATTGTTTCTGCTGGATATGCTAAGATTGGTCTTACGCAGCTCTTATATATTATTCGAACTTTACTTTCTATATTCATATTTTTGTTTTGCCATATGAAATCGCGAAGACATCCTGAGACCACGGCCGCTTTTGTTGTTCGCATTTTTACTTTTTGGGCGGCGTATTGCTGCTTTTCTGTTTCCCATGTTATAGCCAATATTGGTTCTTTTTACATCGTTAACAATTTGGTCCATAATTATGTTAAAGAGGACGGGGCTTCAGCTATCATCTTGTCTAATGCCAATCGAAATGGATAATCCCTTCCGTTAGTCCTTTGTTTGTTTTAATTCTTGTTCTGTTATACTTTTCTATCAATACTATCAATACTTTTCTTGCAGTATTCGTAGTACGTTGATGAGTTGTACTCTCTCAAATACTTGCTCAAGGTCGACGAAGCAGAGGTGGAGAGGTTTGTTAAATTCGACGAATTTTTCAACTAGTTGGCACAGTGTAAATATTGAATCTATGGTCGAGCGATTTGTACGGAAACCTTGCTGTTCTTCTCTGCTTACGATCTGATGTTTGTGTTAATTTTGTAGATAATATTTTTGTTAAAAGTTTTGAAATGCTGCTCAGTAGGCATATTCTTCTGTAAATTTTTGGGTCTATTTTTGGTCCCTTTTGAATATGGGAACTGTTATACTTTTTCACCATTGGTCGGGAATCCTTCCAGCTGTAGATATTTTCTAATATAAGATGGTTATTTCAGTTGTAATCTGGACTTGTAATCCACGTAATCCGAAAATTCTTCTTTCTTCACTAAGTTATTATTTTCACAATATACTACGTGGAAGTATAAAATAAAACATAGGTAGATGTTTTATTAGTTTTATTAGTACACTCTGTATCATTTTTCAACGTGATGGGAAGAATTTACAAAATTGGAGTTTCTTCTGTCTAATCCATTTCAGGGCCCCCTTCGTCCTGGGCTCTGTACCAACACACCTGTTGCACCTCCCAAATTCCGGGAGGAATTAAAATTAATAAATTAAAGTTATCTAATAATTACATAGAAAAGCTTCTATAGTTTAAAAAGAAATTCCGAGTAAATGGAAGTTAAGGTATTTACAATAAATTAATATAACATTTA
Source organism: Podabrus alpinus (assembly GCA_932274525.1). Classification (NCBI taxonomy): domain Eukaryota; kingdom Metazoa; phylum Arthropoda; class Insecta; order Coleoptera; family Cantharidae; genus Podabrus; species Podabrus alpinus. The sequence continues at coordinate 54,826,313 of OW026457.1, read as the reverse complement.
TTATACAAAAGTGATAACGGCTTCGATCTATAATCCTTTCATAAATGTACCTAAATATATTGCCATCGGCCGATTCCATATCATGTACCATTGTAGTAGACCTCAAATTACGTGTGCTGTTAAACATGGACTTCGATTAAACGCATTTATACCTACCTTGATGGGCGTACGAAAATATTTTTTGTACCTAAGATTAATAGATTAAAATTGTTACTTTTTTATTAGATTATTTCATTATATAAGCCTTTTCTTGCAATGGATGTCATCATTGATCAAAATCATAAAATTCATAGTTTATTATTATTTTTGCTTCTTCTTAAATCTTAACAGTCATCCACTGTGTACAACATTACTCAACTAATCAGTAAATCGTCATCCTAACTAAAATTTAAGTTGCCATTTAAATTTGAAAGATTCTTACCAGTTACCATTATAAAATATTTACCACGTTTATACCAGCTCTATTGAAGTAATTTCAGTAACATTGTTATTTTTCACGTTTATTTTTCATATATTCCGTTAATGTAACTGAATGGAGATAAAAATTCTTCCCATATCTTTCTGATTTGAATCAAATCATAATATACACAGAAAGATAAAGAAACAAATTGTAACTAAAATTGGTTCTGAAAATGCTATAATAATAAAATTATTCTTTTAAAAATATTACCAATTTAATGAACACTTACTAGAATTGAAATCCCTATATTTACGATATACAAAAATTGGAATTTTGAATATATAGGGATTTCAATTCAAGTAAGTGTTCATTAATTTGGTAATATTTTTTAATGAATAATTTTATTATTATGTTTTCAACTAGTTTTATCAATTCAATTCATGAAATGATATATTAAATAATTTGCACAAATAATTTGATGACAACCTGGTATCAAACCCATAATCATAGAACCTAGATATTGCCTCCCTCTATCCAATCACAGGGTGGGAACCTCCGACCAGCATCAATATTTTATCCAGTCCATGTTCGTTATAAATTAAATTAGAAAAATTATTGGAACTTTGTTATGATGGTACTCGTATTATTTCATTATACAGAAACGTTGGGACAACACAATGATTTTTGACTTCCAACTTCTAACCCATCAAAGATTATTTTCTTAAGATGTATCAACCACATTGGCTGAAAATATGCTCATTATAACATTTAGGTGAACTTTGATGGAAGTTCAACTGCATTTTAGTAAACACTTGCAAAAATAAAATATATTGTCAGTACGTTAACGAGCCACCAACTGGAACAAAATATTATTATGATAATTTGACATACTTAAGTGTAGAGTGGTTCTACATAGGTTTAACCAAAAGAGAAAAACAACCATATTCTAGCCACATTTAAACAAGGGTTCCTGTCGCTGGTTATTTATCTGCGGAGTCTATCAATTTTAGGATATAGTAAATATTTACCTTCGTATATTTTTATTCAAAACGAAATTTTTATTTGATTTTCGAAATATAAAATATAACATTCTATTCAGAAATACGATATAAAGTTAACCTTCAAATTAATGTCTTTAGTACTTCTGTTTATGAAAAAGTTCATAGCATGTCTTCCTTCTCCTGAAAGTTACCCTTAACTTGAAAAACCCTGGTTTAAACCATTTATTTGAATTAATTTTCTATATTAGTTTTTGTCCGTATTTATGAAATTCTCGATTTTACAAAATTTTTATAGGAACTTTGCGGCTTTCATAATAGATTGTCTCATTTTAACGAAATTAAATTCAATATAGTTATAATGAATTTCTTTAAATATTCTTTGACTATGTTAACACAGAAAACGAATTTAACCAAGAAGTTATTTCATAATTATCATCAACCAACAGACATTGTTTAATCTGAATAAAATTGTCCAAAAGTCCTTAGCAGGATAACCATGGTCCAGTGGCCCCGACACGGATTTAACTGAAATTTTTCAGAGGCATTAATCAGTGGCGTACCTAGACCACTTGGGGCCCGGGGCGGATTTATTTTGTAGGCCCCCCCTCACCCTCAAAAAAAGGTCATTTATCACTTTTTAATGTGGCTAGCCTTTTTTTTGCCTTAATCTAACCGTCTTCCATAAGCTATTGCCCTGTGCAGAGAAATAATAGATAGAATATCATCAATTATCATTACTGTTAAAAATGTTAAACTGATAAAAAGTTTTATCGTAAGAGCCCGAATTCGAACAATTGAATCTACGACGTTCAGCACGACGCAACGCAGCTCCGAAACCGACGCTCTCTGAACGACTGAGCCACGAACGAGCTCGCTCACTTGAGAAATATGGAATTATTTATTTTTGGGTGGGGCCCCCTTAGTAAAGGGGCCCGGGGCGGACCGCCCCCTCCGCCCCCCCTAGGTACGCCACTGGCATTAATACCAACGTATCTTGACTGTCCTGTGAATATTAGTCCTTCAATATACCCATATCAAGTAATCATTTGTTTAAAATAAAAGAAAAAATTATTATATTTTGAACGGCTAAACCGAATATTTTGAAAAAACTTTACATCGACCTTATTGTAGAGTTTTCTTAAAAAAAATTGTTTTCAGATTTGTTTAAAGACGATATCGTTTTGAAACAATCATCAAACATATTTTTACTATCTTTTGGGGTCCGTACGCATCCTACATTTTTTAAGGGATGGAAAGGGTACTTCATAGTCAAAATAATATTTAATGTTTTTATATTATATATTGGGATAGTTTTTGCTATTATATTACTTAATAAATTACACTCTTCTCGTATGCAAATCTTGTATTTGTGTGATCGAAACGCGTCAAAAATAAAGATTTACATACGGAAAGAGTGCAATTTATTAATTTACAAAAAAACTCGTTAAACACTTCAAAACTTTAATTATAACATTACTGTTGAGAGTATCCATTAAATTAAAAAAAAATTGTATTAATGTTAAAAATATTTTTTGGGTCTTTCCTGTTATCTGCCCGCCTCTGACGTGCATGGATGGATTATTTTGGTGGAATATTTTAATACAAAAAATATAATAACCTATACTTAAAGTATTAATTTTTTTACTTCTTGAAAATGTTTGATGTAATAAATTTATGTTTTTTTAAAAATTTTTTGTTTTATTTGTTGGTAGTTGTTTGTCTTATAGTGCATGCATTCGTTTATAGTCCGGTCAATTTAAACATTCGAGGTTGCAATAATTCGCAGCCAGCTGAAAATTGGTAGGATTGTTCAAAACACCATCATAAATGAAATCTAAAAAGTCCTCATCGATCCGACACCTGGAAAAAAATTTATTCGGGGTCAAAGGTCACTAAAGCGGGTTTTTCGCTATTTTCAGCAAAACGGTAAGTTTTATCATAAAATTATCTCATTGAAAAATTGTAGATCAGATAATTATCTACAAAAAATGTCTAAATACTTTTTTTCCTAAGAGCCACCGTTTTTCAGATATAACGATTCGAAAAGTTGAAAGAGTTGTAATCGTCATAATATGGGGTCCGTTACTTTGGCCCCCCCCCCCCCCCCGGTTAATATTTTTACACCAAAAGCAAGCACTGGGATCCTTAGAGCTAGCACCCAAATATGAAAGCTAGCACCATTACAGTTTTTTCACAAATCGACTTTAAAACCGGGGGGGGGGCCAAAGTAACGCTAGCCCCCCCGGTTAATATTTTTACCCATAAACCTAGCACTGGGATCCTTAGAGCTAGCACCAGCTAGCACCCAAATATGAAAGCTGGCACCATTATAGTTTTTCCACAAATTCATTTTATTTATTTGCACCTAAATGACGATTACAACTCTTTCAACTTTTCGAATCGTTATATCTCAAAAACGGTGGCTCTTAGGAAAAAAAGTATTTAGACATTTTTTATAGATAATTATCTGATCTACAATTTTTGAATGGGATAATTTTATGATAAAACTTACCGTTTTGCTGAATATCGCGAAAACCCCGTTTTAGTGACCTTTGACCCCGAATAAATTTTTTTTGCAGGTGTCGGATCGATGAGGACTTTTTAGATTTCATTTATGATGGTGTTTTGAACAATCCTACCAATTTTCAGCTGGCTGCGAATTATTGCAACCTCGGATGTTTAAATTGACCGGACTAAGAGTTATAATCGTCATTTAGGTGCAAATAAATAAAATGAATTTGTGGAAAAACTATAATGGTGCCAGCTTTCATATTTGGGTGCTAGCTGGTGCTAGCTCTAAGTATCCCAGTGCTAGGTTTATGGGTTAAAATATTAACCGGGGGGGGGGGGGGCTAGCGTTACTTTGGCCCCCCCGGTTTCAAAGTCGATTTGTGAAAATACTGTAATGGTGCTAGCTTTCATATTTGGGTGCTAGCTCTAGATTCCCAGTGCTTGCTTTTGGTGTAAAAATATTATCCGGGGGGGCGCCAAAGTAACGGATCCCATATTATGACGATTACAACTCTTTCAACTTTTCGAATCGTTATATCTCAAAAACGGTGGCTCTTAGGAAAAAAAGTATTTAGACATTTTTTATAGATAATTATCTGATCTACAATTTTTGAATGAGATAATTTTATGATAAAACTTACCGTTTTGCTGAAAATCGCGAAAAACCCGTTTTAGTGACCTTTGACCCCGAATAAATTTTTTTCCAGGTGTCGGATCGATGAGGACTTTTTAGATTTCATTTATGATGGTGTTTTGAACAATCCTACCAATTTTCAGCTGGCTGCGAATTATTGCAACCTCACTCCTATTTTTTGGTCTAATTTGACCGGACTATTAGATGAAATATATTGATCAATAAAAAATATAATTAAAAATAGGAAACCCGATTTGTAAAACATTAAAAAAATATCTAAATTACATTAATTTATTTTGTTGATCATAAATCTATTTTGTTAGCTATTCTTTGTAATAAAATATTTAGAAATATTTACAGTGGCAACTCGTTAATCCATTCATGCCATTCATGCTAGGAAAGGTCCAAAAATATTTTTACATTTGCGATAATCCTTGTACAGGTAGCCCTCGGTTTACGCCGGAGTTCCGTTCCTAAAAAAACCGGCGTAAACTGAATCGGCGTAAATTGAACCTAATTATAATGGGAGGTATGGAGTTAGGTTCCATCTCATAAAAATATAGGCATATGCAGGTATAACATTATCCGATCATAATTAACATTAACCCATCTTCCATTCTTCGAATCACCTCCATCTTTTTTTCAAGTGTTATACCTATAGATTGACGTGCCTTTTTTGCAACATGTTCAGATAACTTTTCTGCGCTTTTATTAGACATGGTATTGTTACTTTACCAATAATTTACGCGAAAAATATTAAATAGAAAAAATAAATGGATTCAATTGTAACACTGCGTTTAATAAATGTACATACGTTGTAGCAGCTCGGTAAATACGTTATCACTGAACTATCAACATGTCTAATTGTTTTGGTACTTCCCCAGTCAGGCCGGGGAAGCCCAGTACATACCCAGTTAAACCAGGGATTTTCAAGACGTAGGCATGTGGCGTTATTGTGAATCGGCGTAAATGGAACCGGCGTAAACCGAGGGCTACCTGTATTAGTTTATGCGATGCTTTTAACAGCAATACAACAATAATAATATTGACAATTGGCCAAAGATATTGAAATTAAAGGCCTAATATTTAAAATAATTAGGAAAATCTTTTTATTATGAAACTAAATCTAATATCAAATATTTTTGAATAAATTGTTAAGTGGAGCGGTCAATGAAAGACGACTGCTATGATTATTTAACGTTCCAGGCATTTACTCGGCCATTTTCAAGGGTAAAAACTTGAAAAGTATGTAAGTATATAAAAATGTGAAAAGATTTTAAAAATTACAGAATAAATAGAAAATTTTGAAAAATTAAATACAAAAAAGTCAAATATTGCTAAACCACAATAAAAGACATAACAACCTAATGAGTGGGAAATGTTTGAGATTCAGGAAGTCATTTCCAGTTGATGACGACCGTGCCACAAAGAGGGAAACTGAAGGAAAATGTAAATAGAATAAATTAAAATGAAATTAAAATCGGAAAGTTTGAAAAATTACAAAATAACTAAAAGAAAATGGAAAACTTAGTGGTTAATCGATTACACGTGCAATTTTGTAACTGTACAAATGAAAACACAATGTATATGACATTTAGAGGAAAAGAAAAACCACATAAATATATTGTATTGTATATTCGGTTATGAAGGTCTTGCGACATTTTCCCGATACCTCCCTGTCTCTGCTCGTTGCGTGTTGAAAATGTGTGACGAGCACAGAGGACCTACAGCTTAACGTGGATTCCGAACCACGGGAATAGACGATTTTTACACCGCCTACTCCATCAGGGAAGTTTTTTAGCCATAAATAATGTAAATCCCTAAACCACATAAATATATAACTATTATAAATCAACCCCAGAGGATTCAAGAAGGAAACTTTTCACAACAACGTGGTGTAATAGCGCTAATTTTTGTGAATAAACATATTTTCGATACTGAAACCGACGTTGAAATGTCAAAATAAGAAATTTTAACTTACTATCGGTTCAAATGTACAATTTTTTTAGCCAAAGCCAAAATTTTTAATAAAATCTAAAGAAAATGAAAAATTATTAAATAAAAAATGGGGCGAAGGAGGGGTGAAAACAAACTGAATAATTCCAACAAAAACTGAAATTCTCATTAATTATTCCAACGTCAGGTGAGATTAATTAAAGAATAACAAAATGATAACACAGGTCTGCAAAAAAATTTTTTTTTTTATTGTTTGAAATGTGATAAGTGATTTTTATATATTTTTCAGCGCTGATTTCAAAAATGCAATCCATTTTTTTCTATCACGTCAGGTTCTCTCACAAAAGGGGAGTATTTTTGAGGATGAAAACAAAATTTAAGCAATTTTTCACATTTTTACAAAGTTATAAAATATTATTTTATTTATAAATCATGTTCTAAACTACATTTCTAGCACACTTCCTTAGCATATGTCCTTATAATAACGCTTTCGCTTTGTTTCGAATTTTTTTTTTGTTTGTGATGGAGGGGAAGGGGCAGCGCGACAGACAGGCACTGACATGAAAGATGCTCAGTGCAGTAAGTGGATGGAGGGGGGGAGGGCAAGGACAAGTACTGACATGAATATCTAAAAAACGTAAAACTAGACAAGCAGTTTGTGAAATAACTGTACGTGATGGAATTTTTTCACTATTTTTCCCAAACTCAGCAATAAAAACACTATAAAAATCACTTATTAAATTTTAAACAATTTTTATGTCGCAGACCTGTGTAATTGAAATTAAATTTAGAATTAAAAATTGATATAAAAAATAAAAAATCAAAAATTAATGGAATGGTGAATTGAAGTGAAGATTCGAACGTAAAATTAATTTGACTCGGTAATGAAATGAAAAAATAATTAGAAGAATAATTTGAAGTTGAAGTGGAAAGAACAAAATATGCAGTAAAAATGAAAAATAACGGATAAAATTAAAAGAATATCAATATTTCTGATTCGTAAGAGAACATAATATTAAAATACAAAATCGGACTAAAAGTTTTTCTTTAATAGTAAATAATTGAAAACAAACAATTAATAAAAATTTTGTATTTTCTCAATCATTTATTTTAAATCTCATCTATTTATTCTCATGTCCTCATCTTCCTTTAGTCGAAAAGAGATCTCGAAATAAAATAAAGGACTTAAAGAAAAAAAAAACTTAATTTTTATTACTTTGTTACTAATTAACTCCAAATATTCGGAACATATTTTTTGATAAATAAATAAAAATAAAATAATACTAAGAACTGTTCCTTACATGAATTTAATAAATTTTAAATTTAATTAAGAAGTTTTTTGGCTATCATGTACTCTTTTGTTTCCCTAAAAATACAAGTTATGTAGAGACTCTAATCTAAAGGAAAGTAATAAAACAGTTTGATGATTGTATTAATTTACATCGTGTTTAAAAAAATTTGAAAACAAAAAAAAATTTCATTGATCTTGGAGTGCTCAATAATTGAATTTTTGTTTATAGAAAACCTTGTAAAGTGCACATTACACGCGGCCTTTTTCTCATGCGATGATCGCCGCAACCATCGCAGCAGCCGAATGCACCTGCAACCGAATGCACAATGTGCACTCAAGGCTATGCGATGCATAGCCGTGATGCGATTTTCGTATTTTAACAATTTATCACAAATTTTAACTCACAAAAAAAAATTAACAAATTTAACCACACAACATAAAAGTACAATATTTTTACGTCAATTTTATCTATTTTTATAACTTCAATAACATCAAATGTTGATAGAAATCACTAGATCGCATGAGAAATCGCATACAAAATAGAACGAGTTCTATTTTATAACCATGCGATCTTACAACGCATTGCAATCAATTGCTGAATGGGTTGCCTATGCGATTAGCTGTTTACACGAGGCTTTCGGCTGCTGCGATGGTTGCTGCAACCGATCGCATGAGAAAAAGGCCGCGTGTAATGTGCACTTAATAGATCTGTTCACTTCCAGTCAGCTTTGCCCAATACTGAGCAGACCTCTTCCGGTTTTTATAATAGATCTACTATGTAAATAAAATTACTGGCCCATTAGGGGGAGGGGGTCTGGATCATACTTTACATTGCATTGGTCAGCCTAAAACTGTATAATTATAAACCGTATATTTAGTTAACGAAGATGTTTTCAATACATAGAAGTTCTACTTTACGTTAAATTGTACAACCCTTTCACCTCTTTCACCTATAAAAAGCTTGCCGATTTCTGTATTATATAGCAGAAAATATAAGACAGCACAGCACAGGCGCAGCAGACGTCCTTATAAATTTTATTTTGTAATTTGTAGTTTGTATTATTGAATTATAGTAAAGCAATTCTGAGCATAATGTCATCCTAATGTTGCCTCATACTTTGTAAATATTTTTAATTACTGCCTCACAATAGCGCATTTTTGTTATATTTCGTGGAATAGCAAATATTAAATATGAATATTTTTCTCATGGGAACAGGTTGTTTAATATTATGTTAACAATAATATTAAACGCGTCCAATACTAATGAAAAATGCAACTTGACAAATCAATAGCAGACAGATGTTTCGATCTGTCATATTTCTCATCAGTACGCAGAGTCACATTGTGACATTTTAACACAAAATCGTTCCCTGTTTGATATGTATCAGCAGATGCTTATCGTCCATTGCGACACGTTAGCCACAACCGCTTTTACATTTTAGAGCAGCATTCATGATTCATTTATTTCACATTAATATTAAATTCTGGGATAGTCAGCCTAATTTTGAATCCTGCTGGAATATGATTGTATATATATTGTCATTGTCTACATTTCCCAAAATTTTATAACTTTATGAATAATTAAACTAACTGTTTTATTAGTATGTTAGTATGGTTTTGTATTCCATTTAGTTTATCTTCTGGAAGACAAATTCAACAAAGATGAAAATGTTACGAGGAAATGTATATATGCAATTAAAGATTTATTACATCCGTTATGGAATTTGTTTATCTACGAAACAAAGAAGAGAAAATCAATATAATACGTAGTTCCTATAATATTCGTCAATTTAGTTTCATAATAAAAATGTGAAATACGTTCCTTAAAAATCAAAACGTCAATTTAAAACCGTTAAGTTTTTTTTTAACATTTTTCATATAATTTCATTTTGTTAGCATAAGATGGCTAAATCGCATATAACAAATGGCACAAGTTCAAATCTGGTGTCCGTTGGATCTTAAATCATATCAAAGTCATTTTTCACACATTGTTGCATGGTTACGGCTTTCTGGATGGGTGAACTGGGATTTTATGTTTTTCACACGTCGACATTCACCTACTCCATAATGCTCTGAAATTATTCTGACAAGGATTTTTGGAAGATTTATCACGGTTTCTTTTGTATTTTTGATGTTGACAATTCTTTATAAGGATTCAATTTTAACGAAACTCATTCTTTCAGCGTATGGAAATCTGGGCAGTGTGCTAAGTACGCAAGGAAGGGTAGCCGAAGCGGAACAGGCCTTCCGCAAAGCCTTACAACATCGACCCAACATGGCTGACGTACACTATAACCTGTAAGTAATTATGCATTCACTTATTATTTAGTTAGTGGTGTTAATTTGATTATAATTAGGGACAAAGTAATTGTTAAATAAACGTTGAATTATAAACTAATTAGCCAATTAAAATTATAATTTTTCTTCCAAATCGCTAATTTAATTACACCTAATGCGGTGGACGAATGCGTTAAACGGAAGTAAAGTGTAGAGTTTAGCAACGGTTTATTTGATTTAGGTTGACGGAAATTAGAATTAAATCGACAATATATTTATTTTGGGATTATGTGTGAAGCATTTTTCTCAAAGATAAAAGCTTTAGAAAGCTTTCTTTAACATAAAAACAGCAATACTTTATTAAAACGATTACCTATAAAACAGTTTTTCGTTTTAAATTTTTTGGTCGTAATCTTGCGAATGTTATAAAATTTCGAATTTTCGAAATTTATAGCATCGCCATTTAAATAAACAAGTGTTCGAGTCAACTCTTGCACGAACTTTTCGTGAGAGTTATGCAAAAAAACGTGATGCGATGTAAGGGACTATTAAGATTGTGTTTATGACAAAAATGTGACTTCCTTACGAATAAGTTGAACAAAGCTTAAAATCAATACGACCGACAGATACAATGTCAGTTAACGAAAACGCTTTTTATCTCAACTTGGAAAGTGATTTAAAATCACACGACAAAAAGTGATCTTTCAAATCAAATATGTTTTAACTTTAACGTTAATATAAATTTTCTGGATGGAGGAAAAATTATATTTTAATAAAGGAAAATAGACAATATAGCGATATAATTATTATATATTAAATGTTAGGGGAAGCTTAGCGATTTAATAAAGCTTTCAGCGTACACATAAATAGTGTGAATTAAGTTGGGGAGCTTTTAATAAACGTAATTAAAAAATTAATAAACCTTCGTGGATACACATCACATTAAAAGTGCAACCAACAAAATATTAAATCGTTGCGAGATGATAGTACACACATCTTTTCAGTTTTTCTTTCAAAAAATGGAAAGGGAAAAGTTCACCACTCCACTAATGGTTAAATTATCGATCGTTTTAATTTTCAATTGTTTGATAGATATCTTCAAGTTTCTAGTGGCTTGATGAATTTTTACATCTCCATTAAGTGTCTAAAGTGAATCTAATAATTGACTTGCGTGAAAAAAGATAGAAGTTGTTCAACAAAAGCTGTCGTGATAACATAAGCACTTTGACTGATAAATGTGCTCGTGGCTTATTATGTGAGATTTATGGTTAAATCGACTATCAAACTATGGTATTTTTTGAATTTGAAATTTTTAATGTATATGCAAAAGGATATTCTTTTTCTAAAGGGTTTTTATACTGTTTCGTATTCCAATGTATTATTTATCAAACAAAATTGTTTTTGCTTATGTTTAATGCTTTTATTAACACAAAAACCTTTAGAAACTCTACTTCTTCTCAAAATTTAATCCTGTTAGATTTTTCGCCAGGAGAAGAATATTATTAACAACAAATTGTACTTTTAAGGTTGAACACTAAATACGTTTTTCTTAATATAACCCGTAAAAGTGCATAACGCTTTGACTACCAGATTTAAACTTAGCAAACTGATTAATGAAGTCTTGCGGGTCGTTTTAATGATTTTCTTTATATAATTGTTGCATTTATAATTAAATCGACTATCAAATTACGGTATTTTTTAAATTAGAAATTTTTAATGTACTACATAGTACCTATATACAAGACGATGATCTTTTTATAGAGGTTTTTCATACTGTTCGTATTTTAGTGTATTATTTATTAAACAAAATTGGTTTTACTTATATTTGCTGCTTTATTGCCATAAAAACCTTTAGAAACTCTTTTTTCCCCAAATTTAATCCTATTAGATCATTTACGCGGTTCTTTCACGTGAATTGGAAACTCCACGTCCTCAGCAGGTCTTCTTTGTGTAGGCGAATGGCCGAACAGTTGGTGTGTTAACTTCTAATGCCACGATTCCTGAGGTTAATCCATTGGCATAGGGGAGTATCTACATTTTGGGGTAAATAAATACTAAAAAATATTTGATTGGCCCTAAAATTTAACTCTTACCCACTCATGGGTAACAGTGACATCTGTATTTGAGAGTATTGCACTCATTGCCAAATTGCGCAGTTAAAACTAATAACCATAATATATGTGCTAGATTGTGTAGTTAAAAAAGGAATTAATTATGGCTAATATAACTCTAGTTTAGGGCATCAGAAAGAAAAGCGTCTCACTCTTACTCATGCTCGCCTACTATGTATAAAAGTACTTTTTGCTTACAAAACGTCCAGCTAATGACCCCAAAGTTAACAGTATACTATATGGCCCAAAAGCTTCTGAGGTCTGGAATGGAAGATATAAAAATCATATACTATTTAATGTCTCGTAATCTATGTTAAATAGTAGGTCCCCTGTGTCTGTCACATATTTTCAACACGTAATACAGACAAAGGCATGGAATTTCTAAATTTGCTTTAATTACGTTTAAAACTTCAAAGGACCCTGTAAAATTAGCACTTCAATAAGTAAACTATGATTTTTTTATTTTGTGCCCACTTATAGGTAGAATAATTCTTTGACAATTCGAAGATCTCTCACGTTGTTCATATTTCTCTTTTAGGCTGCATGCACACTGATACAACGAGGCAAAACATTTTGTCGCATTAAATTGCATTTTTTTCATCTAAAAACATGATAGAACAAAACGTTTTGCCACAAAATGTTTTATCTTGTCTCGAAACGTTTTTTGCTGTCTTGAAACGTTTTGTCTTGTCGCTGCAAGACGAAACAAAACGTTTCGTTTTTGACAAAACATTTTGTCTCGAAACGATTTGTTTTTAGATAAAACAAAATGTTTTGTCCCGAAACGATTATTTGCATCAGTGTAGTGTAGGCAAGTTAGCATTTGAAATCGAAATTTCGTTTCCCGTGTTGTGACCTATACCAATCGATAGATTAGAGCTTCCAGAATATCATATTAAAATGTATCATTGCAGAATTGATGGGAAAAAAGTTATTTAATAAACAAAATCCGAAAATCGCGATTTTTGACTTTAATCGCTTATATCTCGAGATTTTACACTGACTTTTGAAAAAGTGAGGGCACTATTTTGTAGAGCAGAAAATTCTCTACAAAAAATGTGCAACAACCCCTATCATATAAATAATAATAAACCCGCTATAAGCGTTCAAACATTTTTGGAGATTAATTTTTATTTTCATCAGCTGTTTACCGAACAGCATAAATAACCTTATTGTTATGATGAAAATATTGTGTATTATCTATATTTCTTGTTCTTGTGCTGACTTCAACATTGAATAAGAGAAAAAATCACGTCAATTTTGAATTCACGCGCTCGGGGCGGGGCCTCGGTAAACAGCTGATGAAAATAAATATTAATCTCCAAAAATGTTTGAACGCTTATAGCGGGTTTATTATTATTTATATGATAGGGGTTGTTGCACATTTTTTGTAGAGAATTTTCTGCTCTACAAAATAGTGCCCTCACTTTTTCAAAAGACAGTGTACAATCTCGAGATATAAGCGATTAAAGTCAAAAATCGCGATTTTCGGATTTTGTTTATTAAATAACTTTTTTTCCCATCAATTCTGCAATGATACATTTTAATATGATATTCAGGAAGCTCTAATCTATCGATTGGTATAGGTCACAACACGGGAAACGAAATTTCGATTTCAACCTTTTTTTGAGTCTAACTTGACTGCACTTATCATTTTAAAACTGTAGTCAGCGGCCAAACAGCACACATTGTTTAGAGAGAAGTCATCTGCTAATTTTTCATGGTTTTACTAATTGCATTATTGAAGTTTTCCGCATATTTGGGAATGCGCGATATTTATAGTAAACACTTGCGGCTCCTGACTTATTGCAATGGGAGGGTACAAAATCTAAAGAAAAGGAAAATTCTAAGAATATATTCTTGTGTTACATTGAAAATGTTAATACTCTTTATTGTCAAATTAAATAAGCAAGGCAAGGATAGGAATAGAAAATAGAAAATAGAAACCATGGGAGGGGGGATCTGGGGATATTGAATAACCTCCAGCATATCAACATGATGGCCATCTTGATATCGATAAGCTGGGGGGTGCTCCACACCCCCCAGACCCCCCGGTCTCTGAAGCTGCCTATTGTATTGTTATTTTCTTAACATTTTTACTACTTTTAGATGGTTGTCATTTCCTAGTTTGGATAGGAGAGCACGTCTTATAGCTAATCAGAAAGACGAAATACATATTCCACTGACTGTCGCTTTTCTTTCTTGACATGCACGACATACTATCACCCTGTCTAGGTGGCGTTTGTTTATTTCAATGAATTGCTTGGGAGAGGGGTGTGAATAAACTGAACCGAAAAGTGTTTTTTAAGAATTTCTTACTTAATTGCTAGAAAATCCGATGCTATTATTACGTATCTGTGCTTGTACATGGTATCCGGACTAATGATCGGTCCCAACCTGGACAATCACGAATCAGTGCGGTCTTAAAATACCACTTCTATCCAAGATAATCACGCATTATAGTCCATCCGTCTTCAGAATGCAGAACTAAATTTTACTAAAACTGTGACCTTCGAGAGCGATTGGATAAAAATTATACACATTTACACTGCCGACATTTTATTTGCGATTGATGGTTCACGAATATTTTGCCTAAAAGTCACTATTAAATTTATAAAATGTGTATAAGATACATTGATATTTCACACAAGAATACTTTCAATTCAATTTTCCAAAGTGTCAAATAAGTGAAATTTATTTTTTGTCGCTCATATACGTAAATTGGCTGACTTGCCGTTCAAGGCGACTTCTACTGCGGAATAGACCCGGATGGATTATGTGAAGGGCCAAAACGACCCAAAGAGAAGATAGGTATGACTCAGGACCAGTTGCACGACGGCTAAGTTCGATGGAGTGGTCGTGGGTTGAAGTTGTACTAAGTACCAACGGAAACTGGCCGATAGGTGGGGAACTTACCTTTCTTAATTTAGTAAAAACTATTAAAATAGAGTGGGCGCCACCAGAACATAAACTTACCGACCTTTCCCTACGGTTCTTCGCTCGAAGTTCTAGGTAGGAACGAAGGGGTGGTCACGAAAGACTCAATAATAAAAAAGAAAAAAAACCGATCAACGAACTAATGATGGTTATATTTGAAATAAATAATAACTAATAACGTGTAACAGCAATGCCTTAAAGTTAACGGACTAATCCTAACCCGACTTAAACATATCTTAATTGAACACACAAGAATAACAATAAGGTAACCGGGTCTAGATCTAGGTAGCCTTTACGTAAGATACGCCACTGGACCAATAACAGCGCTCTCTCATAACAGAATGACAGATGGTGGCTCATGCCACAGTAAATAGTAAATGCATGAACGGGAGTCCCACACTGATGTATATTTATGATCGAATAAAAGTAATTGAACCGGAGCGGAGGTCACGAAATTGAACAATTCCAGAGGTCGTTCAAACAAACAGCTAATTTCCCATTAAATTGTTAATTTTAATAGCAAGTGTTTACAATACCTTAAGCCAGTATATACGGTGCTAACTATCTTCCGCGACACGAGCAGAATACATAAACTTCTCGGTGACAATGATATCGTAAAATATTCAACAATTTCTAAACGAGGCGAGAATACACAACCTCAACTTTTTCCTCGTGACTCTAAAATCCAAATATCTAAGTCATCGACACCATCCTGTCCTGAATAGATACTACCTGTTACAGAAAATACAAAACATTTGTTTCTTCCAATTAGTGGGGTTAAATAAATTTAATGCCGCAAGTCTATATTATCCTGACGGGGAGTTGTATAACTATTCTGCTCATCAGATATAGTGTTTTAAATCCGAACCACCGTTTACAGTCCAAATAATGTCGCATTATCGCAAATATTCAGTGGCTTCAGTATCACGGTACAAGCGGTGCTTTCGCATTAAGCAATATTTTGCAAAGTTGCTATTCTATTTAGGGACGACGGCGCGCAGTCGCCCTCTACGCACCAGCCGCCACTGATAGTAAAGCCTTTTTATAGGGTTAAAATCCATTGATTTTATCTGTTAAAGTTTTACCTCTGCTGAATTTCAAAAATAACTGTTAAAAGCCATACTACGAGTATATAGGATTATATGCATGTGCCTATTAGTGTTCCTTAAGAGTGTTGTTTACAGCCTCAGCTTTTTCGTTAACTTCTGAAAATCAATTTTTTTTGTGAAATGCAAGTTAATTAAATTAATTTCCAGTTAATAGGGTCCCCCTTACACCGTCCACTACGGTCAGAAAAGTTTTTAACCATAAATTATACTGTCGTGTTACGTAGATTATTTGTAATTCAAAATTATTGTTGGGAATTTTATATACGATATCTGTTGGCATTATGCTGGTTTTATAAGAAAAGACAGCAGAGTCGAATAGTGGAGTTGCTTTTTGAACATTGCTTAAGCAGGCACGTTAAAATTTTTATGGGAATTTTTGAAATAAACGATTAATTCGGAAAAGTATTTTTGGCATTGGATGATAGTTGAAATTATAATTAGACGATAAAACATTTTGTGTTTGAAAAATGATGGTCTACATTTGTGGGACACACAAAAGATAGCAGATGGTTGCGATAAAACCATGTCGATTTGATGCCATAACGTTTTAAAACTTATAAAAATAATACCTGTTACCTGGAGCCACTAGGTAAGCTAAAATCTTCTATAGATAGCACCCATGAATCTTGGTACAAGACGTTAAAACACTAGCAGCTAAGCTATTCGCTCACCAAAACTATTTGTATTTAGTTTAAAAACTATTTTAAGGATTTATATTGAAAGAAAAAAAATTTTCTTTTATATAATGACTAGGTTATAAATAGTTGTTATATTATAGCATCACAACACCATCCCTATATAATTCTTTATACATAATCTTGAGCGTAGAGACCGAATTTATAGGACACAGGGAAAATTTGTCAAGTTTCTGTCGCTCAAGTCATTTACAATGAGATCGGTTGATTTTTTTAACTGACTGCATACTTTGGCATGTCTTCTTTAGAAGTTCTTAGGGTATTTACAAGCTTGTTTTGTGTTTAAAGTTTAGAGTAAGTTTAAACTGAAAGTCCCTCGGGCCTCTTTGAGAAGAACTTTAATGTTTCATGTCGATTATTGTCTCGCTGATTTCATCTGAAGTTCCTAATTAATTAGAGAATATTAACAAAAAACTTATCTAAACGCTAAACTATTTGAATTTTAACTCAAAAGTTTGATATAAATACGAAGAGATATTTTCAAAATTATTTACCCTTGTGAACGAATATTTTCTTGAATAGCTAAAGAGGAAGGTTTGTTTGAATTCTATGATTTTACAATGTATAGTAACTAAATTGTCACAATTGCTATTTCAAAATTGCTTTATTATCTGACACGGGTGGCTAACATACTTGATGACGAAGTTGACATCTATGATGTGTCATTTTACAGATTTAAGGGACAGCTAAGATTAATGCTGAATTTATAATTTGTAATTTGAATTATGCTAATAACTGCTATTATTTACTGGGTATTAATTTTAAATATTTATGGTATTTTAAAAATAAATTTCTTCCTCAGCTAAGTGATGACTATGACTGATTTTTGGGTGTGAGGGAATGCAATCAAACAAATATTATCGTTAAGCCTTAACGGTAATATAGGCTTAACGATAATATTTGTTTGATTGCATTCCCTCACACCCAAAAATCAGTCATAGTCATTTATGGTATTGTAGTAAGTGCAGTTTTTGTTATCAGCTTTTTATAATAAATAGTGCAACCGCGAATAAATATATTATTATTGAAGTTTTTACATGAATGCAGCCAATTTTATGTCGAGTGTTGAACTAAACCTGGACTAGTCATGTGTAGGAAGCACTTGAACTAATACAAGAATTTTAGATTATCCAGGATTTATCTATTTCTACCATAAATCTTTAAAATGTGGAGCTTAAAAGTCTTTAAGCGTAAAATGATGACGTAGTAATATCTATTACGATTATTTATTAATAATTAATTCAACTATCTCAATAATAGATAGGGGAGCATGGGTAACAGTGAGACGCGGGTAACAGTGAGACATTTTAAATATTTTCTATTCCACTGCTTTCGTACAAATGGCGTTCTAGTATAATATATTTAAAGTTCGTAGGTACCATTCTACCGAATTCTTCATTGATTTTCGAAAGGCAAATGTAGAAATTTCCAATGGTGATTTCCTGAAGTGATTGTACATAAATCGAGCAATATTGTTTAAGTTTTGATGGGTTTGGTGAATATTTAATTTGAAAATTTTGGTGATATGGGTACCAGTGAGACATTTAAATGGGGAACAGTAAATCGTTCTATCTCTTTCTTGTTACTAATTTTTAAAGTTCTGTTTGATGAAGAAAAAGTTTCAATTTACTAGGATGCCTAGAAATCAAACATATAAAACTAATTTTGGAACATTTTCTGACGAAGAAATTGAAAAAAACCATTTAATTAACTGTTATTCAATAGATATTCGCTGAAATCTTGAACGTAACACTTAAGCATCTGAATATTTTCGAAAATAAATAGTAAAATCTAATTTTCTTGATCCCAAAAATTAATGTCTTACTGTTACCCACCCATGTGTAACAGTGACGCGTATGCTATAATATATAGGTAAAATAGGAATTTTAAGAATGGTTAATAAAACGTCTCACTGTTAGGCAGCTCCCCTAAATCAAATCAGGTACCACCTGAGAGAAGACATCGAATAAGTAGAGATGAACAACAATGATGATGAGAATAATGTTCAAGCGATACAAAATCACCAATGTCAAAATATTATTACTAGACTGTATAACGCTGGTTACTGCATATTAAAATGGTTACCTAGTCACTGCATCAGAAATTCCGCAATTGATTTGATGTTTTAGTATAAATTTATTAGCTTGGTGAGCCAAATCCATGGCTCCTTGGACCGGATTGGAGAATTAGCTGTACAGGACTCTACTACTGATTTGACCGGCTAACCGCACACTAATTATAAGTAATGCTTTGGTTTAAGAATTTCAAAAATCATCTACGGCGCTATTCTTAAATTATATATAGCTTATGAAATTTTGTCATCGCGTATTTGCCGTTCATCGTCGATAGAGAATAAAATATTTTATTAATTCTATGAAATAGCAGTATAAAAGACAATAAGTTGAGATAACTTTACATGTTTAGAATTTAAATTAGGTAATATACTGTAAAATAGAGTATTGCAAATAATATTTCCAGCATACATTTTAAACATGCACATAATAGATTCAGGTAGGTACAATTCCATAATATGTTGTATGGTAATTTTAATAATATTCTATGTTGCTTTACGGAAATTATATTATTCGCTATGAGTCAATCAAACGAAATAGACAATATGGTAATATAATTATTTTATACTAAATGATAGGGGAAGCGCGGCACCCTAATGATGCTTTTTCATCTTCCATACAAATGTTGGAAATAAGTTAGGGCGGTCTAATAATTGATTGTGAAATAGCAATAACATGGTAATGCAGAATGTGACGTTGTTAAATTTATATCCCAAAAATATTCATCTAAATTTATTAGTTTTATATTATAATTAAATTGGATATTAGACAAAATTTTATTCGCGTGTATAATAAAAACGGTTAATAATAATATTTTTGCAATTTGTAAGTAAGAAATGTTACATTTAACGAACAGTTTTTGTGAGAGATACCCTTTTAACTAGTATATATAAACACCAATTACCTATTACTGAGTAGTCGGCTATTGGTGTAGTCCTGAATACCAGTCATAGTAATGAATTTCTAACCTCACTTTACATTTACATTCAAAAATGCAAATTTGATAAAAATAATAGTGGCATAAATTAGAAAGCTTTCTTAACTCGTCTCGTCGGTTAAATATAGGAAATGAAGCAGGAAGCAAAAGTAAATCTATCTGGTGTAAAATTCCACCATCGTGATATAGTAGTCATCATAAATGGTTAAAACCACCGAACTTGAACGCTAATTGAAATGTTTGCCTATTATTATCGAATAGTCACCAAAAAAACTATTGCGTACCTCGGACTTTAACTTCGAGAACGTCATTTTTAAAATTAGTTTAATTTGACTTTTTTGATAAAGTGAAAGTGGAACAAAAAATATTTACAAAAGTTATTCAAAAGTTATTGAAAAGCGTCGACGAGGATAGCGGACTATTTCAAACTGCTAGTTTGACGTCTTATTGAAACGAGTGCAAACCATTAGCGCCGCCAAATCGTGTGCTCGAATATCAATCTGAAGAATTCCATCGTGACTGAATTTTCAAACTTTTCAAGTGCGAGTACAAATGGTGGTGTGCGATAATTAAGTTTTTTTAATTAAAAATTACACTTTGTAACTTTGTGAAATATGTCGTTAACATTATTTAAAGTTTTTTCGTGCATACCATACTGTTTATTGAAAGTTTTAGTCGAGAACATTCAAGAAGTTGGTAAGACGCTGGAAGAATATTTAAACTTAAAGCTTATCTACAAGAAAGGCAATAGATCAGAATGAAGTGTTTTAGAAAGATGCAAATCGTATAAAATACATTTTGTTGGTGACGTTACCCTAAAAATATGTTTTTTATTTTTTATTTTTAAATTACAACTTTGTTTCGACGATAAATTAACAAAAAATCGCCATTGTCGAAGTTAAACAGTTCGATTTCAATTAATTACCACGAAATAGCTTAAACTAAATAAAAAAACTAAGATTAAGGGCTGAAATGTCGAACGATTAGCTGAAAGCGATAAGATTGTGTTTTGCTCTATTATAAAAAAAAATTAGAAAATCTGGTCCGGGAAATTCTTCTAGCATGCGACTAATAGTATATTTTTTTTAGAAATTTACGACATCTTGTACTTCTATTTGATTTTATTGCAATCAAAAATTTTAACTGTTTAAATAATGTCATTATTGCCGTCTATCAAATCATTACGGAAGTAATTTTCTTGAAAATTACAGTTTTATTATATTATACAACTTGTCACTTAAGGCTGTATTAAAACAAAGGTAATTATGGAAAACTGATAATCGATAGTAGTTATACCTTATTAATGGATTTAATTCAATTTTTGAACATTCCAAAGTGGTAGGTATATTATAAAATTATACAGTTTTTATTTTTAGGAATTCGTTAATTTTTCATCAAATTGAGAATAGCAAGAATGTATAATTTAGTGTCGGTTCGATCTAGACATTTTCCGGATTAAGACAGGGATTTTGAAGTGAAAATTTGCTTTTCGAATTCGCTTCAGCTAGCAAATCGCAGTTTGTAGTAGTTTATGGAAAGGGTTGCGAAACCCAATCCTATTAAACCAAGCTCTGGTGATAACGGGTCAGCAATCCCGGCTGTTCTGTCCCATTAGACCCTCAGCGGGTCCATTACAGATATAAGCGTCACACTCACAAATGCACGCTCTCACGCGCCACCAGCTCTCACCGCAGCGCCCGCGGCGGTTCAAATTGAATTTGAGTGAATCTATCCGCACAGTCCTTGACAATCTGCAAATCGAATCGCCTGGAACATTTTGATGTGTTGAATTTGGTTGTGAAAGGTATGAATCCTATTTTCATCTCAAATTCAATTGCCGATCGGCTGTAATATTCGGTGCGGTATTTGCGGATATTCATTGACTACGCTTCTTGATCGACCTGATTTTAAAGCCCACGATATTTATTTTTAAGCGCAAATTTTGGGTTGAAGTAATTTTATGCTCTATCTAAAACATTAGGTGAACAAAGCTTATTGTAACCGAAGGTTCTTATTTTAAAACCGCGCTTGCGGTCATTTCTGCTCGAGAACGTACATTAAGGTCACCTAATGTCTTAAATCCGGCATCGTCTATTGATGGAGTTGTGGTGTAGCAGCTTAACTCTCCATGTTTTGCTTCTAACTTTGATTATTATTTGATTGCTGTTTTAATAGTTTCAAGTGCACTCGTTGCTTTATTGCCGTATAGTTAATTTTGCAGCTTGAGTTATATCGAGCAGCGGATTGTATAAACTGCTAGTTCATCAAATTTGTAGTATAAATCAATACGATACTAATAAAACCCAATGCGGACATTAGTATCATCTTTCTGCACTCTCTTATACATTTTTCTTAGTCGGCAGATCGAACATATGAATTTACTGTCCCCATGAGACGACGAAAATCTCATATATAATCAATAGGAGATACGCGATGTCTGGTCGCAACAGAGGCAACTAAATCATTACGGTGGGGTGTGTAATAGTTAAACGTTATTGACTTCTAGATGCTGGAATGATTTGTAAGCTTGCCAGATAATAGCCCCACGGTCTGCACGATTTCATCAACCTTAAGGAACAATAGTGGGTGAATAATTGTGCTATCAAGGAACAGGCGGTGACGGCAGGTAATATGGAACTTATAGGATGGCTTTCAGAGGTGAATCAACAGCCCTAAAGACTAGGCTTGAGTTAAACGATCGTGAGTAAAACCATTCAGAACTTTGACAAAGGCCTTTGTTTTGATGTAGTCGTTGCAAAACTTTCAATATACGTAATGCGTTATCGCGTTTAGTTTATCCGCGCTAATAACTCAACGGATCTTAAAACGTGAAAAATAATTATTATATTATATCCATCATTATATTCAATTCATATTCCCTTCTAGTGTATTGTATAATCCTGCCTAAAGCAGGCTGTTTAATCCCCGCAGCCTCATCAGTTTTCCATCTCTCGCGGCATTATCACTATACCCAATCCCTGCCGCTAATTACTGCTAACTTTGCAACTCCTCCGACTTCAGCTCCACTAACTCTGATCACTGTTTATAGTGTTTGTTGTTGTGTTGTTTGGCAAACTTTAAAATCTTTTTAAACCAAATAAATTGCAGCTAATCGGCACAGTTTCTCAATTTGCTATTTGATTAAAAAGTGCAGATTTTTGCTTCCACGAATTCATTTTTAACAAATATCCGGCTATAAACCAAGTTATCGACATTTAAACACACACAATCTAGAAAATAACCGGCAATTTTTACGTTTACGAGCCGGGAACTGCTGTGAATTTCAGTTGATAGCAACCAATCCGGGTCATTTCATTTTGTAGCGCGTCGTGCTTTCGATCAATACAGAAAGTACAGCGCAACTGCCGCGCTGATTTCTAACGTGCATTTCAATGTGCAAAAATATAAAGAAAATTAGGGCTAAACAAATTTTATTGCCTCACGAAATGTGGAAAATACCTGCCCCGAAAGCCGCACCACACTCGAAAAAAAGTTTGATGACACCCAGCAAAGGTTTGATTTACCTTCCTCGACAAAAAGTTTTAAACAGAAACATAAATTATTACCCTTCTTGTAAAAGTTTCATGAGAATAGTGGTGAAGTGCTTAAGAGATTTTTTAATTAAAAAGGGTGATGTTTCGTGTTATAACTTTAAACCACACTTCTGGTTTGGATAAATCTTAAACTAGCGTAACTCTTATTCCGCAGTGTTGTCGTGAAGGAAATTATGAAAGTTTATTGCGAAAAGGAAGTTGCAATTATTTTTCGTGTTGTGGGGGTGCTCTTGATACATGAGGATATTTGTTGGGTTTAATTAGAACTGTTCCGGAAGGGATCCGCCTTGAGACGGTCGGGGAGGTGCGAGCTTGTTTTAGGTAATTTCAATTAGAGAACGCTCAACAACCGACAATACGCGCTGAATAAGTTGGCGGCTTCGCTAGATTAAATACACAAGTGCAATTAGGATCGAACCATTCCGAGCGAATTCTTCCGGATTCGTGTTCCGTTATTCTATATTCCGTGTGCGTCCGACAAAGCGCTCTGACACGTGCTCGGCCTTCCGGTTTGATGGGATTAACAGCGTATCGCTAATGACACACCAGGATGCAAAGATCGTCCATACATGGGGGCGCGTAGACCCCTATCGATTAAACGGCGGCTTTTTATGATCTGGGGAGAAAGCAAAAGTGAGAAGTGACGATAACGCAAGGCATTAAAAAGCACGTTAAAGGGGTGATGACTTCAAGGCGATAAAAACACCGTGATCCATAATTGCCACTTCTACAAGAGCCTGGATTACGCTGATAAATTCATAACTTTTGTCGACTTTTTGCACAAATATATTATCTTACTAGTTTCTCTCTTAAAAGCCATTCTAATTATTGTAGCCCAACTCAAACCAAATCAATTTTCTTTCAAAATTCGATAGGTACTTGTACCAGTCAGGTTGGTAATCGTTCTCTTCTATAGTTTGCGTGCTCCCTCCGAACATGAAATCACTCTCAATCAGTCATCGAGGTATATATTGAATCGGTGATCCGTTATTTCAGCTACTCTCATAATAATTATCGCTGAGATTTTTAATATTAAAAATCGCGTTCAAAATTATTTCGGTCATAATATTAATAGGTTTTTTATTGTTAGTAATGATAAACTTTAATGGTTAGTTAAATATTTAGTCGCTTCGCTTTATATACCAAACCAACGTCAAATTCAATAAAATTTCACCATTAAATAAATAAGGGTAAATACATGCGTGTCTTTTGGTAATAAATTTATATTCTATAATCCATTATTAAATTTCATAGCAACATAATATTGTCTTTACAATGAAACTAGAAATGTAAATACTTCGAACAACAAACTTCCATGAGTTACTGTTAATTCTTTATGATTAATATAGTCTAATTAATATACTACCATAATACTATCTATTTAATTAAAAAATCTGAAGTATTGTCAACGTAAAAAATTTATTTTAAGAATATAACAAAGATAAATTCAATTTTGAAAACCCATTAATTTTTTTAATAAAAAAAGCTACTTTTGAAGAAAGCAATTAGGTATCTCTATAGTTATCGTAATTTTGCGTTTCCAAAACCTTTCTAAAGTCAAGAACGACTTTTCAAACAATTCACAAACCTTAATTTTATTAAGTGTTTTTCATTTCTGTTTTTATTAATATTTCTTTAACAGCTACGTGAAATATGAAATAAAATATTTTTCAATTAACACTTGGAGTAAAACATTTTTTATTTACATTTTACCTTAAAAGAATGTGAAAAGCTAAGTTAAAAATATTGTACTAACATTATTTATTTTAAATCTATAATTTTGTAATTAAATAACTTTGTTTACGTCACCTACCATGGGGGTAAATGTACCTAAATCAATCTCAGCAATCGACTCTCAAGTGCTCTATATGCGAAGGAAGAATAACAAGCACACAATGTAAAATATATTGCCAAGATATCGATAGTTCACTTAAGATCAATCTAAAACAGATTCAGGAGGATCAACGATTAAAAATCAAAGGACACAGAGGTCGTTAACTGGGATTAAAGCAATATTTGCGGAAGCTGTAAGTTGATAACAATTGAAGCCACACGAAATCTTTTACCGTAAAAGCTTTTACGTACAGATCAAAAGCAAGCTGAAATATTTAGTCATGAATTCTGGAATGGGAATGATGTTTCTCTGATTAAATTAATGATGTTACATTCTTAGATGCTGTTCTCTTGTTTACCAAAATAACAAATGGAAGTCGGTCGCTTTTTTAAATTAATATAAAAATTGGTAAAATCTAAAATTTTCCGAATAAAAATACAGTCCATATTCGAGGGTCAGCTTCAATCATTTGAGAAAGGTTTTTTTCCAGGTTGGTATGTAATTCGTTACATGCTTTCAGTACACATATACACAACATGCCATGCTCAAATTTCGTTGCTAAATTTTTTTACATTTATTACCGGTTTTGGATTGTAAGTGTTTATCAGGAAAATACGAATGTTGAATCATAATAGAAAAGGTAATTAATTACCCTTAAACTTCCTATACATATTCTCATATTTTTAACTCTTTATTTGTTAAATTTAAAACCGTTTTGTTTGTCTATGTTAAAATTGAAATTACGTAGTACCTTGAAAACAACTGTGATAAATTTAATGGTAGATACTCGTATAGTTTGTTTAAGTAATTATCAAAGTGTGTCCTCGTAACTGTGCAAGTAAATGAACTAACCATAAATCTGCATGCAATCTCAAAACGGAGATAATCCATTATGCTGTATAAACGTTTGTAAGAGTTATACGACCCAAAACGTGTCAATTTAATTTTGAAAAGGGAAATCTGGAGGATGAGAAAAGTTTGGTCGTTATCCAAATGGGCTTTGTTATATATTGATATCATGTATCTACGACATAGTTTCGTTCTATAATGAGCTTTGTTATAAAGGAATATGTTCGTATATATTATGCATATTTTGATTTCATATACATGTATGAAATTTTAATAATATGATGTTTGACGTATCCTTGTTTTAAATAATTGCATTTTTATTCTGATGAATTTTAATAATTTAATGGTAGGTATAAAACACAGTTTTTAAACATTCAATTTCTGAAAATATTGCAGTATTTAAAACAAAACACTTTCAATGTGTTGACTTTTCACAGAACACAGCAATCGATATACAGCTCTCTATCAATTCAACTTTTGTAATGCAGCTACGAAATAAAATGTCAAACACATACCGTCCCGATTGACAATAAATTCTTAAATGTTGACGAGAAAAGCTTACATAACATTTAAAACTGAAATCCTGATATTACGTCGATTTGCTTCGAGATTTTTTATTTCCTTCTGAAGGTATAAATTGATTACGATGATATGAAAGTTGTATCGTAAGATTTACTCCCTTTTTAAGTAAATCTTTACTAAAACCTATAAATCATCTACAAAATTTGACATGGGTATACCCGAAGAGAAGAGAAGAGTTGCAAAACATAATTTTATTGAAGAGTTTATACACGGTGATCAAAATAAATGTTAAAATGTAATATTTTAACATTAAAAATTATTTTCAGACTTAACAAAACAATGGCGTTTAATTGAATATGAAACTATGAATTATAAAAGAGGGAGGGAGCTTAATGAAAACTTCGAAAAAACGGTAGCTTACGACGTGTTAGATCTTGTTAGATACATATTTTATTATACACTATAATTTTTTTAATTCAAACATTTTTCTTTTATATTTGCGAAATTACTGCTTAAATTACTTAGCAATTAAAACACACAACTACATCTCTTTGATAATAATCATATTTCTATGCTTTCTTACCCAAAAAATTGATTTTTGATACGGGAGGAGGAATATTTTGTTTAATTCAATATTTTTAATTTAAATGAAGCGCCAATAGAACAAGAAAAGGGACTCACGCCAGGGCCATCTAAATGAACGGACGTGGGTCAGATAATAGTTTGAAATTTTGAAAAATAATTTCGCTTTAATAAAAAGAATAAGTTAAAAGTAAAGGAGTATTTTATTGGAAGGTTTGCTAAACTTTAGAGTGGTTCAAAATTGAAAAAATATTTCGAATCGTATAAGTTTATAATTTTTCTAGCATCATAGAATCTATTTAATTGGCGCCCCACGTTGTGCGCCAATTAAAAGATGCTGTGATACTCAGCAATATTGTTTATTTATTCAAATTCAAATTAAACAATTTTTCGTATTATTAATTAACCACCACAAGTTTTATCAAACCATTTCTTTTTGTTCGAGGAAAAAGGAAATGGTTAGTCACGTCGCGACGACCAATTAGATGTAAGCCGATTATCAATAATAAAATCATCTAGCAAGTAATGACCTTCAATTATACCTGAGTATCAATCTCTCTGTTTATGGAGACATGACAAAAGAAGTGTACGTCTAAAGCACTGTAGAGTCAATAGCTGGAAGCTTAAGAGAACGTATATATGGCGCAATGAATTTCTTAACATAGTAAGTAAACTAATAATATAATATAAAACCGGTATTCGACCAATAATGACGGAACACCAAAACAAAAAGAATAATTTGAACAACTGAGATGAGGGTGCTAAGATCCATAGCAGGTAAAATGTTCAGAGATCAAATAAGAAATGATACGATATGGATACGTCAGGTGCAGGACGTTGTGAGGTGGGAAAGGTAGCAAAGAAAAGAACGGAATTCTCACATCAGTAGGATGCGTACTGATTAGCGATTAGCGCGCATAGCACGGTAAGGAAAAGTGAACGGTCAAAGACCTCCAGGAAGATCCGGGATAGTTGGCAGTCAACCTCCAAGAAACCTATAGTCCAACTTAATGAATTCGTGGTGCTGGAAATAACAATCCATTGGCTTAAATTCAGAAGAAGAAGAATATTCTTCTTCTGTAAAATTTTCATCCACAACTTTTAACCAAACTCGTTTTACTTAATTATCCAATCTAACTTATACTAAAGTGGCTGCACAGCTTTGAAACATAAAAATCCAGTATAAACCATATTTTGGTTTTTTCAGTAATGTTTTCTCGTTGTCTTTATTATGAGTGCTCGGATTGAATTAAGTTTAATTATGTACATTTGGGATGAAGTTTGTTGAAGAAAATCATGTACACCAACATGCCTATGCAATGCTTGGACAGCATCGCATAAAGTTTGATTTGAACCATTTTTAAGTGAGAAAGTTAGTCGTAGAACCATCTACAGTATTTTCAAGTGGTATGTAAAACTGAAAGACGCCGCTGCTAACAAAGTTGAAACTTCAAATTTGCATTAGCATGTAAATTTAAAATTTCCTAAAAAAACTGTTAGGCAGAATTTGTTAAAAATAGATGTAAAATATCACAAGGGAGTGAATGTACCACGATATACTGAAAAGCTACTGCTGATTATGGACGATGAAATATATTTCAATTCACATACAGCAATCGTGACAAAAATGAAGGTTTTTATACTGATGCTATTAAGAACAGCCGTACCAACATCGGATTCATTCCAAAGGAAAGTTTGAGCAAAACGTTTTGGTGTGGTTCACAGTATCGAAGAGAGGAATTTTTCACTTGCACATTCAGCCATCGAAAGGTCCAGCAATCAATGCAGATGTCCATATCGAAAAATGTTTGAAACTAATGAAACCTTTCATTGCAACTCATCGTAATAATCTGGAATCAAGTCATTGTGCCCAATAAAACAGTCAATTGCTTACTCAACGAAACCATCAGGTCTGTACCCAAAGCAGCCAATCCTCCAAATATACCAAAGGCCGCCCAATTGAAGATTTCTGGGCTCTATTCAACAAAGAAGTGTATAACAGAGGCTGGGAAGCTCAGATATCCAAATAGATGATTCAGCAAATTCGACTTTGTGTACGAAAAATTCCTGTACATGCCGACCAGAAGATGTTGAACGACGTTCCAAGAATAAATATTCTTGTGGAGAATAAAATTTAAATACATATAATTTTTTGTAATTGTATTGAATTTCTGTGTTTGAAATGTGTGCAGCTGCTTTATTGGCACACGTTTTATTGAATCGTTTTTGAAACATTTGAATCAAAATTATTCTATAAATTTACAAAATTATTCGTACAAACTCTCTGTGCGAACCACGTCGCTCTTGAGCGAGTCCTCTCCTCTCTTCGATACAAATTTTTCATAATTACAATCAACATTCAAAACAAAATTTCTTCAATTTTGGTTTGGCGTCAATTTATCTCTAAACATGTAACAAGAAAATTAAAAGTACTTTTAAACAAAAATACCAGAATGTAATGAAAAACAAAGCTTAAAAACATTTAACACTTTTGCAGCGATGACAGCTCTGCACCGTAAATGCATATTATACTCAATAAGTTTCGTTAAACACTCCATTGGTATTTTGTAGCATTCTCTCTGCAAAAATTCGTACAACTACGCCGTATTTCTTTAATTTTTACTTCTTATGTAGTTCAAGCTCATCCTACTACTCTTTCAGATTCAGATCTGGAAACTAACTACTATACTCAAGAAGGCGAATTGTAATCGTGTTTTTGATTTTGATCGTTGTGTAATCTTTCACATGCTTTGAAGTACGTTTTAAAACATTATCTTGTTGAAAGATCCTCGTGGCATTTAACGTTTAGCATGTAGTCCTTAATATACCCGCGTCCATATCGTATTCCCAATAAAATAGTGTTGAAAATTGTAAATTCTGAATTACGTCACTAAAAGTCCATAAAATAACGATGGAGCAATTTCAGAAAAAAATTAAATAACACAATAATTCACTATTCTATGATTAGGAGTTTCTATTTTATTTTTAAGTTACATGCCTATAAAGTCATGTCTTGAAAAATTGCTATTTTCGACTTACGACAGATTTTATTCGGTGTGCGATAATATGTACCAATCCATAACGCCATCAATTTTTTACAAAGATACAATTCTATCACCAGAAAAGCAGCCCCACACCAATACGTTTCCATGCCATGCTTTATAATGGATACTTGACATAATTACTATGTTTTTTGTTTTGAGAACGCCGAAGAAAACAAATTAAACTTACTTTCATCGTTCCAGTTAATTTTTTAATTTTTTTTTCTTTAAATTAATGTTTAACGAATTTCAAACGGGCTATCCGATTCTTTTTTGATATAAAGGGTTTCTTGGAAGGAAATTTTTAAATCTGATCAGCTGACTTCAACCAAAATTACTGTCAAAATTAATTTCTTCGCGCCTTTTGTTAAAATTGCGTGCAATCTCAGGTGGTTAGATGAAGATTTTTTTGTTTCTCGAACGAACGTTTGGTGGTTTTCAGGTATAAAATTGAAAAATATATTTAAATTATACAATATACATACAAGTTACTTATTAATTTTTGTAAACTTATAGCTTATAATTATTTCTACATTTGGTATATTATACTGCCGTGATACGCACAATCTCCGTCAAATGATTTTTTTTATTAAAAGCGAGTTAGAGTTAGTTTTTTTAGATTGTATCAAGATCATACATACCTACTTATTAAGTAATATTAAAATATTTTGTAATACTGAGCAAAAATACAATTAATTATTGTTGCTTAACTGGAACACCGGAATTATTTTACGGAGATTTTGCTCATTAGAACAATATACCGGGTGTCTCAGTTCTTCTATTCAAAAATAGCTTCGTAATTAGAGATTTAATTAATGTTTAATATATTTGAGAAAGCTGGCATTAAGTTCTAATCACAAAACAAAGTTTACGTCTATTTTGACATTTTAGGTTATGTTTATAATAGGTGAATTCAGAAATAGAACAATTCAGAAATTTATAAGTGGGCAGCGTCCATTTTCTCAGTCATTTTAACATGTCAGATCATTAATAATTAATATTTATATTTGTTATATACAAATTTATTTAGTGAAATAACTGCTGTAAATTCTAGAAAAATAATATAAAAAAGGCGTTACTGTAATTTGTGTTGTATACGTAATTTATATTAGTGAAATTTGTCAAAAATGAAGAAATTGAAGTAGTTTATAACTAACAAATATAATTATTATATTACTATACTTTTCGGCATGAACTCTTATTGCTTGATAAGGTTATCGGTATGTAGGAGACTGGATTAGTATTCACATACTAATACGGGTCTGAGGAGATGAGTATCAGGATATAATATATACAGAAGGCAAGTGCTTTACGGGCACAACCGTATCTTGCATCTTCCACTCCTCTGCATCAGTCCAATCTCCATCCTATAGTCCTCTAGCTTCCATCGTATCTACCTCCTCATGTGGGCCATGTTGTTGCTGGTTTTCCTCGCTTTCTTCTAAAGCTTGAAGTTCAGTGCAACATTTTCTCCTGCCATCTATAATCTCTCATTCGTTGTAAATGTCTGAAGCACCTCAAACTTTTCACCTCAACTATAGTAATTATTGAACCATTGAGCCATACGTTCAAGCCATAGTTCGATATTATTTATGATCTCGCAATTGCTTTGTATATAGATTTTTTTCTTGTCTTTGTTATTTTGTGTCAGGATTAAACCTGATTAACTTTGAAATGTCATCCGGTAGGGATATTTTGAATTTGTATTTAATTATAATTCTGAAGACGACCACAACCATTCGTGCTAGTCGTGAAAAATAGTTTTGTTGATGGAATGTTTAACAGAAGTTTTCAATTATTTAATTTCTAATTGGTCATTTTTAAATATTGAATTTGAATTGCAATATTTAAATGTAACAGCATTAATAAACTGCACTCTTCTTGTATGTAAATCTTTATTACAACTATCGAAAAGTTCTGACCCCTGAGTTTGAAGTACTTGATTTTGCTTTATGAACCTTTTTCTATATCCCCAAATTTTGGTAGGTATATTTTTGAAGTGCTTTTTGAATTATGATGCAAAATAGCTTTGCATGGCTTTTTAGTTATTATAATGAATTACGAAAAAAAGTAATAAAGAATAAATTAGACAGTCTGGGGAGTGTAGAGCGGAAAGGCGGGACACTTATATTGCTTATATCATGTACAGGCAGTGTGAGACATGCACTTCTACACAATGTTAACCAACACACCCATAATCATCTCACATCTCTTTACAATTTAATTTATTTAAAAACCCATTTTTTAATTGTTTATAAATTAATTTTTTATTTCAAATACTTGAAAATACTATTTAAAATTTTATTTATTAAGATCGTTAGATTAAAGCGAAATTATACAAAAATAGGAAAATTTATAAAAATCCATTATTTTTAGTGTACTTTTTTCTGTACCACATAAATAGTTATTATGTAATTTTATAAAAAAGGGCCAAAAACTTGTAGGTAAATAAATTTTTATAGTTGTTTGGTAAATATAAAATTCTTTAACAATTTCTCTAACGAAAATCTCACGAGCAAATACGGGCCATGAACTGATAGGCATTAGTGAAATTGTAATAATAAAAAAAAATTATAAATTAAAATATTATTTGGGTAATATTGTCCATATTACAAATTTATTTATAAAAATGTAATTAAATAAATCGACGTTTTTGTTTGTAAATTGTTATATTTAGATAATATATTGATATTAATATTTTTTACAAAACTGAATTGAATTCAGGGTTAATAAATTAAAATAATTATTGAACCTGAAGCCGGGTATTCAAATATAACAATTTACAAACAAAACCGTCGATGTATTTAATTAATTATTGATAAATTAAAATATACTTTATTTACCATAGGATTTCTTTAATAAATTAAAAGTCCTAATTTATTATTATCAAATAATTCAGTATTATATAATTATAATTGCGGTGGGAAACATTACATTACAGTCGTTCCGCGAAGCGTCATGGCTTTTTACCGAAATATACACAAATATATACTATTTTATTCACAATCATTTAGTTTAAAGAGAAATAAACAAATAAATAATAATTCATTGCGTACAATTAACTATTAAATTAAATAACATAACCTAAAATGAAATAGTCAATTCAAAATGTGGTCACTTTTCGAACCTTCTAGAGGTTGGGAAGTCGGAAAATGATTACTGGTTACTTACCACCATAATGGAAGTTTCGAAAGTGACTACTTATCAAACTAATCGGTTGAAAATCGGTGACTACTATTAGTAAGCGATCAAATATTAACTTATTGTGTATAAAGTATTTTGTTTTAATTTGGCTGCAATATTTATAAATTATAAAATTGAGTAAAAATTTTTACGGTGTACAGTTTTCAAATAAACACCCGGCATAGAATCTACTTGATTTGTTTAATTTGATTTTATTTTTAGATTTAATATGATTTTAAATTATCCGAAAAAAGATGGACTTTATGATGTAATCAATTAGTATTAGTATTAATTAATAATTAGTAATTGTAATTCGATTAAAGCATAGCTTTAAAATTATGTATATTTTTAAATATTATTATGAAATTTATACCACGTAATTTGAGTATTAAATGCTCTTAAAAACCCAACATTTTTTATAAACGAAAATTAAAAACAACCTCCATAATAATTAAAAACAATTTTTTGCAAATTAATGTTGCTAAAGAACTTTTACGTGATTTTCATAGCTTTATAATTTTATTCTTAATCCAGTTTTAATTAAAATTTCAGGACCTTTCAAATAATAATTTATTATTAAATTTTTATAATTTAAATTTATTTTTAATAGCAAAATTTTTAATATTTAATAGTAAAAATTTAAAATAAATCCCCTAACAAATCAGGTTTAATATAATTAACAGATCAAGTCAGGGTTGTTGTGTAAGTCTGTTTATCCTGTAATGTTTTCGAAAAATTTGAACCTAGGACATGAAAATCCTCGTTTTAGTACAGATAAAAGATAAATAATATCTATAGTAGTTGAATTCTGATTTAATATTAAATAGTTTTTCTGTAACTCCCTCCATATATTAATTTTGAACTAATATTAAATAATGTGGTGCTAACTTTGATTCCACTCAATTACTGAAGCTACTTTTAATTAATTTCAACGACCCATTATTTTTTATATGAAGTATCTCTCTATTTAAGGTAAAAATTCATACACGACAAACAGAAAAAAATTTCAATCGATATAATTACAGACTCGAAACTAAAAATACTAATGTGATTCAAATACTTGTCACATGGAATTTTTTAATTAAATTTTTAGATGATTTAATTATATTTGCACAGCGGAGCACGGAATATAATCAAAAATTCTAATTTGATTAAAAAAATTTAGGTTTAAAAATATTTTGTGGCGAAACAACGCAAATTAATGTTTTTATTAAGTAATCAAAATTTTTTTCTTGTTATTTAATGAATACTTAATTGAAATTTGACATTTGAGAAATTAATTCTGCTTAATTAAATTTTACCTAATTGTCAAGTTTTGTCAAAACAAGCCAATGTTTAGTTATATCATATAAAATTATAATGACTGCAGTGTTCTAATCGACACAAACAATATTCTGTTAATTATTAAGTTAGAGACACTGTTAAGGGTTAATGTTGCAAGACAGCATCGCACACCCCATGCCAGCTATATTGCTACAGCATCGAGGGGGTTCATACCTTGCAAAATATGAGGACGTTGGGGTTGTAACAAAATGTCAAAAGAATGTCTAGTACGCCGCGGAAGAAATTAAAAACCTAAACGAGTATACCACAACAAAGCTCTTCTTCGGTGAACCTGTTACTTGGAAACGAAGGGCTTGCCAATCGTACAGTAAAAATTTACTGTACATTTAGGACAATATTTTAAATTACAATTTTAAAAGCTAATTCAGAATATTATTCGGACTTGTAAAATAAGAAGTAGTAATACGATAAAAACTTCATAAGGGGATGATCGAGAAGGTATTTAAATAATGGAGTTAGCAAAATTTCTCACAAGAAGAACGTGTTAACGAACGCCAAATTGGGTTAACGAATTACGCAGGCTTCTAAGTGTCCCTTACAACCAAAATTAAACAAAACGGGACTCGAGACAGTACCACTTAAAGCCAAAACACTTATCTAATGCCATACTACGATGAAGCCATGCATCACTCCAAAATCTACATAAAACTTACCATTTCACAAATTGAGAACATGAAAAAGCACGACTTTACTGAAAGATATTCGTAGGGTTATATGCAGTTGAGGAATTGGTCATTACATTTACAAAGTAGATATGTTTTTAACATAGCTTGTATTATAATAAAACATAATAAATTTAACATATATATTTTGTAGATTTAATGATCATAAATTGTAATTATTATATTTCAAAAAAAGATGAAATTAATTAATCTTTTTTGTTTGTGTTTATAACCTTCTGCGTTTTCCGCTCGTTCCGGTATCGATATAAACGGATATAGGGCTGTATATAGCTTTATTTGGTAGTCACCCATATGCGCGTTGGCGTTGGTGGTCTACATGTTGAATTCACTGGTGAACAAATCTCAACTAAAAAAAAAACTTGAAAAGTATAGAAAATTAGCTCCATAATGGTTTCTTAAAGCATTCAGAAGCCGTTTCTACTACATTTGTAACCAGTTACGTAAGAACTTTATTCCAACACGAAATCGTGCCATTTATTAACATTAAACTTCTGGTGTCTGCTACTAAGTTGCACTTTCACGTAAGGTGTCCGTTATAATTGTCTAGCTGAGTGCATCACGATTTAATATTTCTACGTAATAATAGTTAAACTCCGAAATTAAACGCTGCTGTGCGATGCATGAGCAATTTACGACGAAGAATTCTTACAACACAGTTGCAATGATTAACTTACGTTTTAATTGAAAGAAGTCGGGAAATTCTAAATATTTGTACGGGTTATTTGCTATCGATGCGCTTGGAATTGCGATTGAATGTATGATTATAACAAAACAGCTACCTATTGATTTATCGAGATTATGGTTATTTCACCTCGGTGTACACGGTATGAGCAATAATACCTTTGAGATTTTTATTGTACGCTTGGTAAATCCGTATTAATGAAACGCTTCCATTACATAGTTGACTAATGGATATTATTTTACAGTTAATTCCTGAACGTTTGTTTTGAATTTTGCTTTAGTGCCAACATATACATATGTTCCAATTTATACCATAACGCAAAAAATGGAAAAATGTTCAGGAAAGCCATTAGGTAATTCTGGTAATTGAATTTTGGTGTGTAAATGTGTGCAGTTACAGCATTTAGAGCATTACATTGACGTATATCAGAATGCATTAACAGGAACAGCGTAGTAGGACGGATATGCGAGGGTTAATGAAGCAAGGGAAGGGTATACACCCAACAGGAATGCTTTATCATGTTTATTGGCAATTAAAGCTTTGAGTCTTTCCTGCTGCATGTATGCAACGAACAACATAAACCCGCTAATATAACCGTATATCCGGACAATGTCTATTGTAGGACGCAAATCGATTTTGTCGAAAGACAATATTTTACATTCGGGCAAATAGTTAGTGTAAATATAAGGGAGCTAGGCAGGTAGGTAAGTTCATTTTCGTGCTTCACTGTAATTACATTTACATGGTACTCGACTACAATTCATAAAATTTAAAAATGCAAGTAGAATGGTTGTGTACTGCGCATTTAAAATCATGAAATAAGTTGGTTTGCGTGTTTCTACGGTGTTTAATTAATTAAGACTGTAATAATTCACTGTAGTCCTCGGTAATGTCAAATGTCTTAATTTTGACGTTCTATTTCGTTTCTACTGTAATTAACTTGTCATTAAAAGGTGTCACTTCCGTTACCAATTGTAAAATTTAATTTGACTGACAAATAGACTATGCAATTGTTAAATTGAAAATACCCCAAAATTTGTTGATCTTCTAAATAAAATACTATGCAATGGCACTTAATCCGAATTGTATTATAAAATACCGAAAATAACCTCAAAATTATTGTTACGTAAAAAAGGTTAATGGATGTTGCCATTTTGTAAATTTTAATTGTTTGTCTCCTGCTTAACGTAATTTTCACATTTTCACAATTTTTAACGTTAGTCCTGAAAAATTGTTACACTTAAATTTTTTTGGCTTAACTAACTGCATCAAGCACTGAGAGCTCCTTTAATACCATAATGAATGTGGTGCTTATAAATATCGGGATAATTAATGATCTTAGTTTGTGTCTTTATAATATATTTACGCAAAACAGTCCTTAAACCATATTTTCAATAAAAGGTTTTATCAGTATTAATCTTCTTAGTAAAAATATTATTAACGTAGCTTATTTTACGCCCAAACTGTAAGAAGGATTAAATAAAATTGGTGAAGCTAAAATGAAAAGTGCTTTTTATGCTCCAATTATTTTAATTTTACAGTGTAGGTGTATTAAAGTAGGGGAAAGGTTTAATTTATCACACACTTTTTATTTTTCTGAAGTGCGTATAACGTCAAGAATCTTAAAATACTAATCTAGCACATTGAACACACAATGGAAGCACTTTTACAATCAGGACAATAAACTTAAAAAGTAATAAAGCAATCTTGAGTCACCCCCTAATGAGATCTAATAAGATCGAAACATGTATGTACGGTTGCTAACTCGTGAAATAATTTACTAATTCCGAAAGATAAATTAATTAATTGATTTCGGATTATTTAATTGAAATGCAAAGATGGGTCTTGTCGTACAATAAGGTCGGCGAGCATGTAAAATTAATTCAACCGCGAACATGTTAATCAAGCTTCGTATTAATGTAGTCTGTATATTACAATCAACATAAACCTATCGAAACCATAATAATTTTGAAATTATATACCTAATGAGAAGCTGGCGAAAATTTCGGCAAACTTTAAAATATTTTTCAAAGTTGAAGCTTCTTTCCACTTTAAAATAACAATGTGAGGATAATTTAATATGTAGTATATTATAAGTTACAAAATTTAAAATTTACCCGGAGGTAAAGAAGTTTCAATACCGAAAACTTTTATGATTAAGTTTTCTTCTAAATTAGATCACAAATTTATACCATATTACATATAATTGAACGTTATTTCTGCAGTTACGGAATGTTTACTTTAATAATAATAATATTAATAACAAGCTTAAAAGTTACGGCCAAAGTTTACACGCTCATTAAAGATTTAATATGTTTAATAATTAGAGACTACTTATGCACTTTCATTTAAGAATTATACAGTGACTATTAAATGTGAATAATAGCATCTCAGATTCCATCAGGAAGCAGTTATTATGTATATGAGACATAAAAACAATATATAGGTATCATTATAGTTATTTTATTGTAGTTTTCAAAATAAAAATAGGTAATTTTACAAAAATTTGGCAAGTTGCAGAACAAAATTGCTTTATAAAGTTTGAAAATTACCAAAAGTTGTTAGCGTAGAAGCCATAACTATACGACTGGCGTTTATTGTTTTTTCGCGGATACAATAAAAAAATGCTTTTTAGCGATTAGTTTCTAAGTTTTAAACTTTATAAAGCCTCAAAAGTTACAAAATAAATCTTTTTTACAATCTTCACTAAATCAGTAAATCTGTCAACTATGGTGGTACAATAATTTTTTTCCTTAAATTTGCGTTTTCAGCCTAAGGTGGTTCTATCAATAAACAGAACCTTTTTCCAAATTTTATTTTTAAATTTTCGTTCAGACGAACTGCATGGTTTTCGCTGCCGTGGTTCTGAAACCATAAGGACCAACTTGTTGATTTTCATTAGACTTCAGTTTAAGTTTTTCGTGTTAAGGACCTACAAACCGTTTAATTTCTATTATTCACTCCCTAAACTATCAAACAAAGATTATAGTTATAAATGCTTATAATAAATTAATGTAAGTAATTGGTTGAGGATAGGGGTCAATCAAGACAATAAAATTAATCTGTCAGACGTTTCGGTTATTTATTCACCCATCATTATCAAGGCTTCTAGGGGAAACATTTCAATTAACAATTAATTGATCTAAGCACAAATAATATGTAGTACTATGGTAAAACACGTGAAAAATTACGTTTTAATTCCAACTATTTGGAATAAACAGTGGAAGAAAACAGTATTACCAATAAATCACGACTATTACACGTACGAATTTTAATGTATACCTACGTTATTTCAACCGTCGAACACGTCGAATAACCATAAAAAACATGTGTATGCATTTAATGGGAAGCTCCGTAGTTTCCCTGTTTTTAATTTGGTTACATGAACATTAATTTTAATGATGTTACAAGTTTATTTAGTTCATGTAATCTTACAGGAAAAGTTCTTGCTTTAAAGTCGAAATTCCTTACTACAGCGTTACCAACCATAGCCAATGTGCTATTAACTGTAGTACGTATTTTATATTGAAGTTTAAGTGAATCTCATAGGCTAGGTTTTCATTCGGCATATCGATTCTTTTGTGGTAGTTTTTTTATAAATCTGAGATTTACAGTTTAACCTCTTCATGTTTAACGATATTCTTCAAATTGTATAATTTATTTGAAAATTTAAATTACCTAATCAAAATAATTTATTTAATCATTCCATTAACACAGCTCAATATAAAATTCTATTCAATAAATAAGGGGAGTTCAATTTTTAACGTATCGTGAACACGATAACTCGCGACATTGGTATACTAAATTTAATCTGCTAAGGCTTTTTTGATTGGTATACTCGTACCAACATTAATTGGTTGGTAATGACTGGAAAATGTTCTTCGTTTCTTGACTGTACAAAAAATTTTAAAGTTCATATCTTTTGTTTTGCATATTCCATAATATGCAGATTAAATGGAAAATGTGCATGTATTTAAATTGCAGTAATATGACAACATAATATACCTAAGTAATTGCTATTACATTTTTCTTCTGACAATGTAATGATGGAAATAGATTTAAAAACAGATAGATTTTCAGTTTGAATTCTACCGATTTTCATTTGCGGTTATATAAAATTTATATGATTAATTAC
This sequence comes from Podabrus alpinus, assembly GCA_932274525.1. Classification (NCBI taxonomy): domain Eukaryota; kingdom Metazoa; phylum Arthropoda; class Insecta; order Coleoptera; family Cantharidae; genus Podabrus; species Podabrus alpinus. Next base: position 54,785,973 of record OW026457.1, on the reverse strand, counting down.
AGGAAAAAGGTAAAATCGTAGACTAATAGTAAATCTAAAATAGTGCAAAAGATGAATTTTTCAAATCAATACAGACATTTAATTATCAACATTTCAGTTCGTGTAATTTGATGGGAACAAAAGAATATCGCGATTACTTTTTATCGAATATTCTCAAGGTATTTTATAATATGAGAAATTTTGTGCACTTTCTTGGTAATTTAAAAATATAGATAATATGATAAATTATAAATTATCGGCTACATTTTTTCAACAACTTCTACACAAAGAAAAATCGTTAACATAGAGAACTGTTATTAGCATTTCTTGGTATAGGTACTATGGTATATTTTAACAATCATAACTGCGATAAACTGACCTCACAATGTTTCATGTTTAATTATTTATTTAATATAATTGCTAATAGAGCGCAAATAATGTACTTGAAGACTATATTATTTACATACATTACAGTATTGCATTATTTCTGAATTATTATGGGTTAAAAGTTATTGGATTATGCATTATGAATAATTTATATTCATGGGTATTACACGTATTTATCCAGCATTTATATAATATCATGTATCTAGTATATAATTATAATATATAATATTCAACTTTTCTTAAGGAGAAAAATACAATTACTTATATCGAGCACACAAAGACTTGATGCATGAAGTGTGACATCGTGTATGTATACCTCGTGTTTTCCATATTAAAGGTAATAAGAAATAAAAGGCGTCCTAAATTTAGAAATCTGAATGTCAACTTTCATTGCTTCCTAACCCTACCAGAACAGAGTCATACCAAAGTTATGAAGGGAATGACACTAAACAAATAAATTTAGAAAGTCAAAGTGTAAAAATCCTTCCAAAATACTATATCCTTTTACGTGCTTGGGATATCATCAGTCTCTTCCAGTTATAGTATTTTTGTAATAGTAAAATCATACTATTTCCAAGAGAAACTGAAATAACAAATTCACAGTGCTTACTGGAACAAATCCGTAGTTAGTAGTCCCTGTTCGTTGATGTAGTTTCTTTAATTCAATTAATATAATCTGTTCAATCAAAATATGAAATATACTTACATGCCATACAGAGAAAATTCCATCACATGTTCCATTATGGGTACACCTACAATTTTTGAGTGCTCAAAATAGATTCTGAGTTGTATATTATGATAATCGAGTAGATATGTCAGATGATTTGAATCTTTTCCATCTTCTTACTCGTTGGTGCTGTTCATCAATTTGTTCACCAGCTCATTGAAATGCGCTTCCAATCTGTTTTTATATCTTTTATGGAATTTTAAAATTTCATTAGAAACTGATGTCACTTGTAGGTTCCGTTTGATAACATGCTTATGGTACTACGTTGTATCAAAAATTGCTCTAACAACTTTGTTAAGGAATTTTTTTAATATTTCAATGTTAGAGGTGCCATGGATTTCTAAAGAAAAAGTTTGTTTTCTTGGGACAATTGAGATTTTCTGCCGATCAACCAATAGTGCATGTGGCTGAACTTCATCCTGAGTCGTTTTCATTTTGTGGAAATATGTTTTCGCCATGAAAATGGCGGAATTGCAATGTATCTAACGATTTCCCTTCTTCACAAATTCTTGGGGTAGTAAAGGCTTCAATGGCTTCCCGATCGCTACTTTTATAAATATTTACGCTGAAAACTTCACTAAATCGAAGATAAAATCTACCCCCAAAAAATACGCGTCTTTCTTCATCTTACATTCTCAAAAATAGCCCCTTTAGTCCGGTCAAATTAGACCAAACAATAGGAGTGAGGTTACAATAATTCGCACCCAGCTGAAAATTGGCAGGATTGTTCAAAACACCATCATAAATGAAATCTAAAAAGCCCTCATCGATCTGACACCTGGAAAAAAATTTATTCGGGGTCAAAGGTCACAAACACGGGTTTTTCGCGATTTTCAGCAAAACGGTAAGTTTTATCATAAAATTATACTATTCAAAAATTGTAGATCAGATAATTATCTATAAAAAATGTCTAAATACTTTTTTTCCTAACAGTCACCGTTTTTGAGATATAACGATTAATAGAAAAGTTGAAAGAGTTGTAATCGTCATTTAGGTGCAAATAAATAAAATGAATTTGTGGAAAAACTATAATGGTGCCAGCTTTCATAGAGCTGGTGCAAGCTCTAAGTATCCCAGTGCTAAGTTTTTGGGTAAAAATATTAACCGGGAGGGGGGGGGGCTAGCGTTACTTTGGCCTCCCCCGGTTTTAAAGTCGATTTGTGAAAAAACTGTAATGGTGCTAGCTTTCATATTTGGGTGCTAGCTGGTGCTAGCTCTAAGGATCCCAGTGCTTGCTTTTGGTGTAAAAATATTAACCGGGGGGGGGGGCAAAGTAACGGACCCCATATTATGACGATTACAACTCTTTCAACTTTTCGAATCGTTATATCTCAAAAACGGTGACTCTTAGGAAAAAAAGTATTTAGACATTTTTTATAGATAATTATCTGATCTACAATTTTTGAATGGGATAATTTTATGATAAAACTTACCGTTTTGCTGAAAATCGCAACAAAACCCGTTTTAGTGACCTTTGACCCCGAATAAATTTTTTTCCAGGTGTCGGATCGATGAGGACTTTTTAGATTTCATTTATGATGGTGTTTTGAACAATCCTACCAATTTTCAGCTGGGTGCGAATTATTGTAACCTCGGATGTCTAAATTGACCGGACTACTTGGTGCGCACGAATCTCGCATACGTGGATTCTTACACAAGGGAAGTCCGATGTACGTACGTTGATATACACCCCGCAAAACAACGTAAAAATATGCATTCTAAAATATTTTGTATCATCATAGTTTAAGGCAAAATGCTGCTCAGTTTTACAGGTGAACACGTTTCTCTTCTCATGGTAAATGTCACATGGGTAGATTTGATCTCTTTAGCTTTCTTTCTCTATTAGCAAAGCCAGTCCTAATCTTGATTCGGTTATCCCGTAGATTTTTGGACGCCATCCTGGGATTGATGATGTTAGCACAGCTGTGTCATCCCGAAATATAACTGTGCTACTAATCTTATAGTTGGTACGTCCACAGCATAACAAGTATAATACTGGTCCTAAAACACTGCTTGTAGAATCCCTGAACTTATTAGGTAAAGGTCGGTATTGTCTTCCTGATGTTTCACAAAATTATATCCGTCACTTAAGTAAGACTTGATAGAATTGATGTAGAAGACTACTTTTCATTATTTTATAATACAGTCCCTCATGCCAAACCTTGCCAAAAGCCAGATTGATATATCTTTTTGTTTATTCTATGCACCTAGTCGATGTTGTCCTCTAAAACCGAATTGGTGATTTAGTATGAGTTTATTTTGTTCTATTACAAGTTTGAGACGTTTAAGAAGAAGTTTGCAAATATTTTATCCATACGATGTTACTTTTTCCAAATTTTAGATGGATAAAAGACAGAATGATGGCAGGAAATAGAGCCTTCTTTAGTAATCAGAACCTGCTGAAAAACAATGTATTGAAGAAGAAAACGAAAAAAATGTAGTAACTGAACGGTTTCCCGACCTTATGAGCCCTTAAATGACGTATTAAAGTTTGTCTAAGAGCAAGTTTAGAACCACAAATTGCAGTGCTTTGTCTAACGAAAACAGAGGAGGAAAAGCTGAAGGTTTTTGAGAGAAAGATAATGAGAAGAATCCTGGGCCCAGTGAAAGTAAACGACGAACAATATCGAAAGAAAATCAATGGAGAAACTAATATAGTGTGGTATAATATTAAATCACTGAGATTGGGATGAATGGGACACGTTATGAAAACGCAAGAGAGAAGAGCCATTTTGTGTTTAACGTAATGGATACCGGATGTGAACAGACCGAAGGGGAGGCCAAAGATGAGGATCTGAAGGAAATAGGAATACGTGACTGGCGAATAAGAGTTATGGATAGGACGATGTGGAAAAGAGTCGTGGAAGATGTGAGGACTAACAGATGTATCTAAAAAAAAACAACTCAAAGAAGCAAAAGTTACTAAAATGGGGACTAATCCACCCAAATTAAATGAATTTGAAAACATTGGAAGATGTGGTGATATTCCATAAGAATTAAGATCCAAAAGAAGAAGAAGAATACCAAAGTTATGAAGAGAATGACACTAAGCAAATAGTTAAATTTAAAAAGTGAAAGTGTAAAAATCCCCTCAAAAGGCTACCTCCTTCTTACGTGCTTGGCATATCATCAGTCTTTTCCAGATATAGCAATTGTGTGATCGTAAAATAATTCTATTTCATAGAAAAATTAAAATCCGTATTTTGTCGCCACTTTTTGTTGATGTGTTAATTTATTATCGTTGTATATGTATTTTCCTGAAAACTACATTTTTCACTCTAAAATAAATTATTTTTTCTGGAAAGTTGGTTAGACTAAAGTTAAAGACCGTTAAATTTGATATCAGGAAAGCGTTTATTTGTTCGTTCAAATATACTGGATTTTCAAGAAAATCGAAATAAATTAAATTCACTTGAATAATTTTATTCATAACTCGAAAATCGTTGATTTTAGACAAGAAATTGTTATAATCCTGCTTGTAGATAATTTCAGGCTCTTAAAAAAGCACTCAATGATTAATACTAAAAAATCGATAGTTTCAGTGTTATGGTAATTTTAAGGTGGAAATTGAAACCCCTGAGAGTTTCCACGCCTGCCTAAGAGCTTTGTATTGCACAGTGGGACACCCGGTATGTATAGAGAATGTGACACCTCAACCATTTCTTGCATTTTCTATTTCCACATACGTATATTTTTAAATTTATTATTTAATAAGAACATGAACATTTTGTAAAAATTATTGAAATTATAAATCAATTTGGGAGTCCTTATTTAAAACATTGCTTCACTGAAATACCCAATCGTAACACTACGTATTTTTTGGTTGTAAAGCGAAGCTTTCTTATTATTATTATTAAATATTTCACTCCTTTATGTATGAAAGCAGTCGCTTTTTGTTACGCATGAAGACGTTTTATAATGATCAACTTTAGTGTTCATTAAAAATGATCATTAAATGTAACATATTAATTATTGCAATTTAGGAGAACAGTTACATCATCACTTAAATTGTTTTTCTACACGAAATTTTTTTAAATTTCTAGCTAGGGATGTCAGAAACTTTAAACGATTACAATTCAGTTTTTAATTGGAAATAAGCGTTTTTACTTAACAAGAGGCAAACTTACAACTATTTGATTACTGGTACAATATTTCACTGAGTTATTTATTTATTTTATAATTTATGTACAACCAGATTTATTAAAATATTTAATCTGTAATTTGTATACAGTTTTTACGGCTAATATACAAAATATGCAAGGGTATACTATTTAATTGCATAAAATGCGTGACTCGTAATAATTTGTATAAAAAAATGTTTGGATTAAAAGCTTGTATCATTTAAATACATGACTATTATTAAATAATTATTATAAGAATTTATAATATATTACCTACAGATATTATAACCAAAAGTTGTATGTTTTCCATACACTGGAGCTCAAAATTAGTAGATGGTGATTTTTTCCTCAAAATTAGTAGATGGTGATTTTTTCAGGATAAAATAATATTTTATTATCCTGAATGATAATAAAATAAAATTTCAGGTATCTTAGCTTTTAAAAACAATTTAAAAACCGATATTTTCGAAAGGTATAATTAAAATCCTATTAAATTGTATTTAATAGTACTTCTAATGCGGTTTTGTTTAACTTTTTTTCCTACATGTATGTAAATCGAGATTAGAATAATTAATTTTTTGTTTTGAATACCACTATGTTGTTTAATCAAAAAAGCATTTATAGGATCCATACTACATACGTATATACAAATATTGTAGGTATACTAATTGCGTTTGTTCAATATCGGAATTAAAATTTGAATTTTGTATAAATTCAAATTAAGATAGTGGGGTAATGTTAGCAGAGAACTCTACAAAACCAGCGGGTAACAGTGATAGATTACTCTTCGTCAGGAAAAAATATTCACCAAACGTATTAATCATTTTATTATTCGAATTTCAATCGATATTAGCTTTATATTAACGCAGAAAAGAATAACAAACCCGTTGCTATTGACCTTTTATGGAAAGGAAATAAGCGTGATATAAACTGACAAGTCACCGTGATATATTGTTGATTGTCAATCTAAAATCTATTGTAGTTGTGTTCTATTGTGTTTTACGTCAACCTTCTAATAACACTAATCACGTTATGGTTTGATTGTTGCAGGGGTGTACTACTACAGGGTAAACATCAGCTAAACGAAGCTATCCAAAGTTACCAACGAGCTATTCACTTTAGGCCTTCATTAGCACGTAAGTTTGGACTTATTATCTATTGTTGTTTTTGTATCTAACACTATATTTGATGAGTTTTTCTTCAGTATGTTATTGCTTTGACCTCGCCACATGATTTTGTTGATAATAAAAGTAATATTTGTATTATATAAATCCATTAGGTTACATCGAGTTCATAAAAAAATTACTTTCACTCTAACGTTCCCATTTAATTTTAACAAAAGTCTTATTCCTACCTCACCTTATTTGTGCTTTATTAAAAGTTTTTTCTTTATTTTCAAAATTCTTATCAATTAAATTCAATTCACTTTATGAAAGTAGCCTTAGTTGTTTGTTTACAAAAACTAATGAGAATGATATTCTTTGAAGTTCCTTCTAAGAGATTATATCTTTTGAAAGCCGTTTATTCTTTCAAAAAAATGCGAAGCCGCACTCAGATTGGAATCTAATTCTATCTACATTACTTTACCAAGAAAGAAAAATAAATTTCTAAGATGAATCTTGCTTGATAATATAACATGAGGAAAACATTGGCTATAAACGAATGAATCCTATTTTTCGATATCCAGAAGTTGTTAAAATGTTAAAAATAAAATTGTTCATGTTACAAGGGTGCACTGCACCACTTTATATAATTCCACAACCACGATTTTGTCTTTTATGGTACTGACATGCCCTTTCAAGCATAAACAATTCGACTCCTTAATTTAATTCACCCTCAGTTTCGGGAATTTCTACACATTTTTGATGTCACTACAATTTTATAAAAATCTGTTGTGCATTTCGTCAGCTATAACGGAGCTCGTTATTGTTAACTTTTTTAAGCAGCTTTAAGCTTCTTTCTAGATCATTATTCGTAGAAGAATTAATCCTTCATTGAAATCGTTATTATAACGGCCAATTATGATAGAATTTCTTTTTTAAGGGTATAGTGGTCATGCCCTTAGTATAATAAAAGTCGACCAATTAACCACTAATACTGTAATATTATATTGTGGTCTTCAAAGTGTACTACATGCCTAGAAAAAAAATTAATCATAATTTCTGTCGAATGTACCTAGAATTTGACAATTTTCTTCTGTTTTCTCAAAAACTATGCAGTATCTGTAAATAGTATATTATTGAACGTGGGCGGTAACGATGTTTTGCCAATCGCGAAGAATTTCGAGATTAGTAAAACAACTACCGCCTGAGTTTTAGTACGATATTTTATTCACACTGAGAAATAAAGAGACAACAAGATCTGTTACTTCGTAGATAACTAAAAAATAGATAAGTGGGTGGTAAGATGACTTACAAGTGGTGCTGAGGGATTTATTTGTCAAGTTTTATTTTAAAATCGCCTTTTGTAGCTTATATTTGTTAGAAAAGGAAACACTCCTAACAAAAACCGACACAATTTTTTTTTCAGAATTTAGAATAGAGTGAGATTTACGCACGTATTTTTGGCGATTTTTTATGAATTGTAGTTCTATGATACTGTGATCAATTAATCGAAAATGTTATATTCATGTGAGATTTTTCAGCACTGGGTTATATAGCATATAAGGTTTTTTCTTATAAAATATTATTGGAAAACGTTTAAAATTGCATTAATTTACATGGAAAGCTATTATTTGCGTTTCTTTTCGTGTTGCGTTATAAACACAATTGAGATATTTATCAGGAGGTTTATAAGTGTTGTGGTGTTGTGGTGCGTATGTTTTTTTACTGTTTTATAAAATAGGATTCAATTTATATCCGTGTACATTAATAGATTACGTGCCGTGTTGAAAACTTTGTGGAAACTTTTAAATCCAGCTTCTCTTTTACTTCTTATAGAACTCAAGTAACTTATAATTCCCAAGATTCGCCGGTAAAATAAAATATGAAATACTACTAAATGTAGATTAGTTTTATTTTGCGCATACATTTTCCACTCGAGACCGTCGTTTAATTTAACCGGATTTCCATAAGAAGTGTTAATTACAAGAAGTTCTATCCTTCGAGTTGGTAACGGATTATATATTCATGAATCTGTACCCTCTTTGTTGCAAAACTGACTACACCTAACCATCTCTAAAGAAAATTTCACATCAAAAATTTTCCTTTATGAATTTTTAGTATAATTTCGTTTTACAAATTTAATATCTTTATGCCACTTTAATCATTAATTTTGTTTGTAATAGCACGTTAATACAATTTTTTGAATTTTCCTTCTGGTTTTTCCGCCGTTATCTGACATTTAAAATAAAAGAAATATTTATGGAATATTCAAGTTAACTTATTCCTTGAATTTTAATAAATGATTTGAATTGTGTTTTTGGCTTTCAGATTTTCAGGTTATATCGAACTGTGCTGAAATACCCTCAAGTATAAAAATTCCTTAAAGCTTAGACTTTAATTATGTTAAATTGGCAAAATTAAAAACAATCGTAATTTCATTGAGGTAACGGTCAATAAATTATTACATTCATTTTCGCCAGGATTCGTTTTGAATAATTTAATTTTAATCGAAGTTTGTATGTAAAAAAAGTAAGAACTGCAAATTTTTGTATTACAATATCCATTACCATCATCACTAGTTTCGAAAATTTAAATATTTATGTGTAAATTTGAATCTTCTTGTGCATTTTGAGTAGGTAAATTTCATGCAAAGAAAATTTCCATAGCAAAATTTATATTTTTTCACATAACATGAATAATATCGTTGTAAAGACTGGCGGTTTAATATTTTATACTATCGGGCGATTCGATACCCGCGAAACGTTTAAAATATGTATTAGCACAAACCCCGTTGATAATTCAGTATATTTACTCGCGTTACAGAATAATTGATGTTGATGATAAATTAGTTTGTAGTTTGGTCGCAGTTCCTTCAATGCTATCATATTGCTGGTGATTTTTACTTTTTTTACTGTTATTTGATCCGTTCAGGGTTACCACTCTAGAGTTGGCACGTTTTCAAGCAATTAATTAGGGGATGTTAATTAAATTAATCTCTTAGTTAGATCACTTAGATTTCATGGTTTTGTTGTTATTAATACCAAAGTTAATACCAAGTCATCGTTGGATAGATAGAACATAGGATATATGTGTACTTAGTAGATCGTTACTAGCATTTGAATTTAATACCGACCACTAATTATAGAAAATTATAAGGAATAAGAAAAATAATGTACATAGGTATTAAGAAAGACAAACAAAATTTCATATGAATTTCAGCTTCCAATTTTATTAGTGGTAGAGATAGTTTCAAAGCACAAGAACCGTAAAAATTGACGCAGAAGGCTCAAATTTTTATCTCTTACGAGTTTATCATGTTGCGAGTTATTTACATCCTGATTTCTATGTCATAACAACAAAATGTAATATTTTAATTTTGTGTGGTTTTAAATGTATGCAGTAGAGAACAAAATATTTTACTAATATTCTAGGGGTAATTGATTTACCGTCTTAAACGAATTGTAACTCAAGACGCTTTGCTAAATCTTTCTACCCCCCTCGTAGAATAAAATACTATTCTTATTTCATTATGTTTCGTATTTAAATATATGTACTAAGTACTATAAACATTTTACGGTTAAAAATAACTATTAAAAAAATTAAAAGCTAATCAATTAATTAAACAATAATTCATCAAAATATTTTCTGTTCTTATTAGTGATATAAATTGCTGAACGTTATATTTGTTTATAAAATAAAATAAAATAAACTGACGATATCAATAAACATTGCTGAAAGCTTCTAAACAGAAAATATTTTGATTTCATACTATTTAATCAACTGGAACTGGAACTTTTAAAGTTTATTTTAATAACATTTTTAATGTTTATTCGAATTTATAAAAGGGTTTTCGAGAACCAATTATTTTTTTAAAAACTAATTAAAAAGCAATTTTTAAGTAATTAAGTGCTAATTTACTAGCAAATTTAAAGATTTTAACTAAAAGCCATTATATACAAATAGACATTTATTTACCCTTTGTGATAATGCCGAAATAAAAATATTTCCTTGACGAGATGAACAAGTAGAAAGTAAAAAGATTATTATACATCAGTTTTCTAACTCATTCAACTTATTCGTAACAATTCCCGACATTCCCCGCTAGTTTACCATAATTCGCTTGCAATTCCGCGCTATTCCCGCAATTTCTTTAAAAGTTCCCTACAATTTCTTTCACTACTTCACTATAATTCCTCCTTAATAATAAATTGTAGGAAAGTGAAACCCTTTAAAACCCAAGGTTTGACCTGAACTTTCCCCTCATGGGAGAGAGGGTTATAGTCCAGAAGTGGACTGGATGTTTTAAAGAACATCGAGCTAATGAAGAAGAAGTGAAACCCACAATAAATTATCTTAAGTACCTATTGACTGGACCCTTAGTCTTTTCCCAAAGACTACCAGGTGTAATGTTAATTTCTAAGTGGATTCTTCAAAGATAGATTAATCCATGAAGTGGTAAGCTAATACTTTAAAATCTGAAGAATTAGCTTATCGATAACTAATGACCCAGAAGCACATAAGACATATTTAGATATCATGTAGTTTTCTTCAGGAAGTTACATAGAAAGCAACCAACTGTAACTTTGTCACCTTTAGGAACTCCTGACCAGAAGAATTAACAAACAATAAAAGGGATCTTACTTGATCTGCCTAACCCTGCGGTTACTCTTTCCCACGGCCAAAAAAGAAACTGGAAGCATATCTGATATCAAAATGATACCAACTAACAATGTTATCCACAAAATTTGTGTTTGGCTGCTAGATGAAGTTCACACCTAACCACTGGACACCTCAGATAATCTACCAAAGGTAGCTTCTATCCCAGACGATAAACAACCAGGTATTGAGATTCGGTGCAGTAATCGGAAGGAGAAATTTGAACTTGAAACTGAAGACAAACTTCGAAAATAAAATAACCTTATTAACAAAATGGTTTGGATAAATTTAGTCTGTCTTGAATACTAAAAACAGATTAGTTAGGATCGGAAGGGGGTTACATATGGCTGAACCACCAAAATGTATCTAGAAGGAGCGGATTTGCCCAAACATCAAAAACAAATCCAATCGGATCAGAAGGAAAGGTTTTATTAGTGCGAACAACTTATTAGCTCGGCACCCACCTCAGTGCCAATAGAAAATAATTTTTTCCTTTACTTTGCTTGACTAAAATAATAAAATATAACATTTAAGTTAACTATTTGATGTTGAATTAACTTATTTTTTGTTACTTAATCTGTCTTACTTGCGATGATCACAACAGTTTTGATGTAAATAATAATGCAGAGCCTTCACTGGAACACTTTGCGCATGTTATTCTTTTTGTCCACGAATAAGCTTACTATCTATGGATAGATTGCTGAATAAATTGAGTAAATTAAAAATTTGCGATGGGTATCTTTTATTCATTGATATTTCGTCAAATTTATAGAATTTGTATATTAATTAAAATGAATTAAGATAATTCTAGACAAAAATGAGAGTAATATGAACAAGATCGCTGCCTGTGTCCATCAATGAAGATTCAGTATTGTGGAAATCGATAATTTTTGCAACGTTTTCCCCGGACCAGGGACGTACTCAGACCATTTATAATGTTTCCGTGATTTTTGGCACTACAAACTAACACGTCAGCCTGTTGGGTCCTTCACTCACTTATATTATTGTTGTTCTTCTATGTAAGTCATAGTGTTCCTTTTCGAACGTCGCTTCCGTAAACACTGCTTTTCTATGTATGTCATGTGTGTTCAAAGTGTTTTCATATCCACGGAGAACCTTCTTGCATAACGTGGGCTCCGAACCACAAATAGTGTACTACACTTCATTTCAAGATGGGTTTCCATGGTAAATTACCCCGGTGGATTACCGCTGGTTCCGAGGAGAGATGGTCAGAATAATGTTCTTACTCTACCCAAAGTTAAACCGGCTATTAACTACATAGCTGTAATTATATGTAACAGCCCAAAGGAAGTAATGATAATCGTAGGACAAGACACCGATTATTTCTGGCTACCCGCGGTCTGTTTGGCGAATTGCAGCCATGTGGGGACGATGACAATCCGAGGACTGATGTTACCTCTGGGCTGTAATTCCCCAAACAGACCGCGGGAAGTGATAAAAAATATTCGGCGTATTGCCCTTTAACAGTCAATGTATACGATTACCCTTCGCTTGTTATGTACAATTACTGCATTGTAGTATTCGTTCCTGGGCTAGTATGTACTTTTCTCGCGGGGCTGTAAATGTATATAACAGCCCTAGGAAAGTGACGATGCTCGGTTGTTACACAGCGACAGTAATATTGATAAAGCGATTAACAAAGGGTAAAGCACCGATTATTTGTCACTTGCTGCGGTCTGTTTGAAAAGTTACAGTCCCGTGGTAACAGTCCCCGGGCTGTTACTTTCATCGAGGAGTTTATAACTGTTGTTTTATACTGCTATAGTTTTTGGTTAACTAATTACAATTTTAATACCTTGCACAGTGGAATCGCAAACTGGAAAACTTGAAACTTTTTTTATTAATTCTTCAAAGCCATTTTTGAGGAAAATATTATTTTAATAGGTAATAAGAAAATATTTTGTAGCTTTTTTGTTGGTCAATTTTATCCAATTTCATCGGAGCAACAACGATTAATATGAATAGGCAGGACATCATTTTAAAGCGAAATTGCGTGATTTCAATGAATATTAAAGAATTTTTCCCGGTCCGTATAAAAGGTCCCCTTAATCATTTAAATCTTTTAACATATTTTTCCATTTTTGCGTTGTGCAATTAATAAAGATGCTAAGTTTTGTCATTTTCTGCTCTGGCGCTGTACCTTTGTACTAAATGTTTACAAATATTTTCAACATGGTAAGGAAAATTCTACCATTTTACTTTTAGATGTATAATGTATTGTTATTAAAAGTTCATTATTAATGTTTTGGGATAGGAATAGTTGGTTTGTCTGTTTATTTTATTGGTCGCTTTTATTCCATCTTGAATATTATAAAGGATTCCTTTATAATAGAAGGACAATAATTTCAATAACAATGATAATCTTATTTCATGTAGACATATCTGATGATGTAAATGTCATCTTCCGTGATTTCAACTGTAATCACAATTGTTTATCGAAGTTACTGATTGTTTTATAGTAATAGTTGATTGAATTTTAATTAAAAATTACATTTCTGGCAAATTTTTAGAGAACTATGTGCATTGTGTTGAAGGCGGAGAGTTTTTAATTGTGTTATTAATAAAGTTTTGCAATAAATGAATGAAATGTATGCACTTTTCGTTAAAACAAGTTTCGTACTTAGTACATGGCCAAACTTTTCGTCAATGGTTAGTACTTTACTTGGTATTCAAAGTCTATTTTATTGTTAATTTCTCAGTCTGGTGAATACCTTAACGTTTACTTAATTTAACTACGCTTGACTTATAAAGGATTAAATTGACGTAAGAATGACAGCAAAACTGTTACTAGTTAAGTAACTTATGCAAGTTTACAATTTACTTACTAGCCAAAATCAACAATACCCGGAAAGTAATTCGATTAGCATTAAATATACTTCACTAATTATTTCCATTACGTTGATCTTATTAAATGCTATTGTAAGCCATTACGAATAGATTAACACTTTGGAATTTTTACTTTAATTAAAAAAGTAAGACTGTTATCTAACCTTTTAACGTAATGAGAAAATTCTTTGTCTTGCATGTGGGATGGTTTATTTTGAATTTTTCCTAATAAAAAATTGAAATTGTGATTACTAACAAAAAAATTTATGATGTTATGACATTTCTAATTAAGAAAGTTCACTCCTGTTTTTTGTCGGGCTTTTTGTTATCGACTTATTCAATTTATTATTATTAGATACGCAGTCAAAATAAAAAAGTTTGTCCAAAAGAAATAAATACAACCGAAATGTCAAGGCGATTGATTTTACTTTTAACGATACGATTATTTCATTGTGACATTATAGAAAAACACGAAATTAAAAGTTTTTTTATTAAATATTTAGTTATATTTACCCGAAAATAATGTGTTTATATTAATCAATATGATGTAAACTTTGATATTTTATTGGAATCAGTTTAATTTACTACGTATGTACTCTTTTAGAAAGAATTTAATTAAACTTTTAGAATTGCCCCAGTTAAATTAAAGTTTTTAAATTTAGTTTTAGCATTTCCCCAAGTGGCACAGCAATGACATATTTTATCTACTACATGAAAACTATAAGGATTTTAATGTTAAAATTTGCAATAATTGGTGAAATTTTTATGAACAACGAAATCGGTTTCTTTTTTGTTTCGTAAGCGTAATCTAATATTTCTCTTGATAAGATATATACAATTTTGGAAGATATATAACATAACATTCAGTTTTCTGAATGGATATAATATAAAAGGCATTCTCTTGTGAAATTCACGTAGTTGATTCCTTTTATTTAAATTGATGACTTATCAGCTTACATCGGAGAATCAAAATCTACTCAGCAAAAATAAAAGGAGAAAACGGTCAGAATATTGATGAACGTGGTAGTCCGAAACGTTAAATTATCTTATTGCAATCAAAATCCCTTCAGAAACCTTTTCATATTTTAGTAGAACATGATTTTGTAAGCCAGGCCTTCCTATATTCATTGCGAACCGGTCCCGAAGGATCGCATCTTCATTTTGTTCGTGCAATAAAACTCCGCCACCGGAACGCATTTTGCATAAAAATATGTCGAGGATGAAGAAGAGATTCCCGACTACGGTCCAGATATGAATTGGCGTTATTAAGGAATCTGAATGTTTAATATCTACTGCTGCGACGAACAAGTTTAGTGAATTGCTCCTCATTTATTGTCGATTTCCTTCTCACTTATTACTCGATGCGTTTGAATTCCGTTTAAAATATTTGGCGACATTAATACTATACCACACTTAATAAAATTAATTGTACGGAGATACGATAATATATTGTAGACAAATTATTTTTATCGATTTATTAACACAATTTGTTTGTTTATATTGGATGTAAATGAAAAACGTTTACGCAATAGAAATGATATTTAGCGGATACGAGTTTATCTTTAGCGGAAGCTTTCTAATGCAGAGAAACGATCCGAGGTGACAAAAGCGGGAAAAGCGACGATATGGAATATTAAGTGAAGTGACGAGACGCTCTCGGAAATACAGACTCGGAGACGCAAAACAGGAAAGAACGCCGTATAAATAATGTTCAAGTTTTGCATTCGAGTTCCTGTGTACCCCGTGGGAAAGAAGAACAACAATAAAACATTTAGAACAAAATAAAATCAAAAATCGAGTCACGAATTTAGCTAAAATATGACAGGAACCGGGATAGTATTTGATAATGTGCTGACTTGTACACATTTATCAAAATAACCGTTTAAGAATGCGTTTGTAAAAGATGGGGATTGAAGCTCTAGTTTCTATTTGAAGGGATGGAACATGTCGAATATAGAGCTTTATATAAAAAAACCGCATGCAAATCAACATATTCAAACGCTGTCGACTAAAGCGAAGAACCCAAATAAAGCGGAATCCTTTTTTGCTCTGAATGCATTACGCCAGCACAATGGCGTTCCGGTCCACTTCAGTACCACTTCGGCTACCGATATTTCCGTAGTCCGGTTGTTCTTCCTTAAAAAATACCAAGATTGATTTACATCATTGCATTTAGTTATAATAATAATTGACTATCCATAGTTAAATTCGCTCATGTTCATGTAATTTCTTACAAGTATCTAATTATTATTACAAGATAAGTTTCACAATTGTTCCAGATTCTAAAACGGAAACTACAACTGAAATCACATTACTGAAAATTTGCAGTTTCTAGTTTAGAATGCAATAATCTTAATCGCAGTGACGTAAAGCTTAATTAACGTATTCTGCATAAAAGTTTATGTTTGCTTCGTTATTGTTTAATGTATTTGCAACAAAAGATATTAAATGTTTGCAATTAGTTACTCTTTTATTAGATTAATTAAAACCTGGATACTTTTAGAACAATACTCACGTAATACAATTATTTTCATTCTCGAGTTTTTTAAATTAAAAGTTGTGGAAACATAAAGCTCATATAAATTTACAAATATTACAGACCAAGTTTACAAAAATTCCCCGTCCAATACTAATTCTTTTATTTGCAAATTTTCGATTTTATCTATATTTTCCACATCACAATGTTCGCTCTTTTCGAGGTTACGTTAAAAGAACTACGTGGATTTTGGAGGTTCAATCACGAACCGTTCGTAGTTGTTAATTAATGATGAACTTCGTGAGTTCAATAAATTCAAAATAATCGAAATACTCGTCTGGGTACAAATTTAGTTATGATATTGCAACTGCATCGACATAAATTTATATAAATGGGCTTGTTACTCTTTGAAAGTGGCTTATAGAAAATAGCTTGACCTGCTCGGAAGTAAATGACCTTTGTGTTTTCTGTCACTTTGATCATTTATAACCATAATGTACCATGTGGTTGTTTAAAAATGTCCGTTTTGTATTTGTACGGAATTTTAGTCAACTATCAATTATTTACTCCTGTAAAATGTTACCTTTTTATACGAGTATGTGCTTCATTTTCAACATGGATCTCTTACATGTTGCTACTTCGAATTGGTTGAAACCCAAACAGTCTCACACATACACGTCTCATAATATTTGTGACATATCATGAATAACCCTCAATTGTGGCATTATCGTTAAAATTAGAACTGGGAATGCGCCATCTCTTAGTAAATGCATACATTCGGAAAATTTCAAGATACCTTCCATAGGAAGAAATCTGCAATATACTTTTAATGTGGCTACTCCGCCACACATATGTGGTTACATGATCTGTGTATTGAAGTAGCCACAAATATTTGTACACCAGAATCGTGTTAAAATGGGACGCCAGAAATATTACCATACATATTCGTGTATAACTGCTATGTTGCCACGTTTATTAAACTAAATTATTGAAATAATATAATCTGAAATATTAACTTTACTAATTTTTTAATTTATCTATCGAGTAATTTCTATTGATTATCTTTTTAAATAAATTCAATTTCGTAAATAATCGAAGATTTAATGTTAAGTAACTTAAGTTGCTATCGTCGCCGTCGGTCTAATACCTCAAAGCCCCAAAAACTATTTTTTTCAAGAAGAGGGAAAGACGTTTACCTACATATCATTATTATAAATATTTACTATTGATTTAAACCAATATTAGGGTCCCCCAAGACTTTACTCATTATTTTGTAGAATATAGTTTTTCTTTTTCTTATGAACTAAAATTCCTTTCCTCAAAAGTCTCAAATGTAGAAGACAGTTTATAGTATCAATCTATAATAATTTAAACTTTTAAATTATAATAATTTTTCTTGTGATACTTACTCGTATATGTTTTTTTACTAAGAATAAATTTTGTACATATTACATACATTATTTTTTTATAATTCGCCATCCTTAGACAACCGACCCCCCCCTCCCCCAATAATATGCTACATGGGGCCCCTGAAATGTAATTAGCATCAGACCTCAAAAAGTCACCATCCGCCACTAGAGTAAAATTCAAGTAAAGTTGGACCAGGAATTTTCGGTTTTCGCTGCATAGTTCTTTTTCTGTTCATCTGACGCGAAAATAGTCTATAGATAAGTGAAACTAGACTCAATTATCTGTAATTCCATTCATAAAACAACTTGGTAGCTATATTAGGGCCCCAGCTGTAAGCTTTCGAACTTAATTGACAGTTCCATCTTTACTTGAATTTTACTCTAGTACCAAGTTGTCGACTTTGTACGTGATTGGTATTCATCCTTCTTCTTCTTCTATGTGCCATGCTTCCATTCCTATGCTTGTGATGTGCGTTTTTAAAATTTATCACAAACATAGGGGACCTACTGGTTAACGTGGGCTTCGAACCACGGGAAGTGTAATACACTTCATTTCAAGAAGGCTTTTCTTGGCAGATACACCTCGGTGGTTTGCCATTGTCTTCCGAGGGGAGACGGTCAGACTAAAGTTTTTACTATGCCAGAATCGAACTGTGGCTTTCCGCTTAGCAGTCAAACGCACTACTGCTAGGCATACGACCGTCTCATTCATCCTATTGAATCTAAATCAATTCAGTTTCTAGCGAAATATAGTTATGGGCAGCACTCTAGAAAGAAGAATGCTGTCAATAGTTCTTTCATGTGTTTCTACGATTCATACAATGCAAGGTAGTACTGTCGATTATGCTGTTGTCTATTTGGGACCAAAATTATGTTAGTTTATTAACTCGTGATAATTATTAAATAATATTGTTTTAAAATATTTCGAGTTATAATTAATTCATTTTTTAATTATTTTCTGAAGAACGGAATATAGTTCGAAAGCTTAATAAAATATTAAAAAATGAATTAGGTAATTATAATTCAAAATTATTTAGGTACCCAAGGACAAGTGTATGTCGCACCAAGTCGAGTTCGACCATTAGATGGCATTCAAATTGAAGAACTCGATTGCACAAAATTAACAGGCAAAAACAACCATGCAATCAAGACTTTAAAAGAAATGAATCACTTAAAAAATTTGTTTTAAAGTTATGAATAGGTAGTACAGTGAAACTTCCCCTAGCAGATACGACGGGGAATGATATTTTGTCCGTTAGAGAAAAGTGTCCACTAAAGGCAGAAAACAGATTTTTGAGAAAAAAAAGTACAACATTATAATTACAAAGTTTAATAATAAGTTTTTATAAGTTTAGTATAATTATTATTTATTACCTAATTAAAAAGTACAAAAAATCAAAAATCTTGAAAATTCAAATTGAAATTCTTGGAAAACAAGCGTAATAAAAAAGGAAGTAAAAAGTAAACATTTCAACATATTAAGTGCAAAAAGCCATTTATTTCTTAAGCGTTTTTTTAATTTTGTCAATTTGGTTTTTCACACAAAATTTAACATCAGTCCAACTTCTGTTATTCAGTGAAGAATATTTTTGTATGCAGTTAGTACAATCTGCCTTTCCTGGTACAATGCCTTTTGTAATTTTCCCTTTGAAAAATTTAAAAACGGCATCTTTTTCTTCACTTGACCATGGCCGTTTAACTCCTTTTTTTGATAATTTTTTTCCTGTAATAAATTTGATTATTTTTATATAATTCAAAAATACTATAAGTACCTATGATTTTATACTTACTTTTTGTCACAACTGCTGGCGATGTCAATACCCGATCTTCATCAGCATGTTTGTTATCGTCATGTGAATCTTCATTGTCATATGCATCTTCATCCTCCTCTTTATCATTTTCTACTTCATCCACATCTGGCATATCTGTAAATAACACAAGAAATAAGTATAAAAAAAGTAATATTGTTATATAAAATTACCGTTCAAATTTATTTCCTCGAGTTTCTTCCCAGCAAATTTGTTTGCCTGACCTTCGTCTACCACCATCAATAATCGACTTACTTTGGTCAATTCAACCGCACTTTCGTGGAGGCGATAGTAATCTCTATGCACTCTAATATTTATGCTTATTTTAATGTGATGCCAAATATGCTTCTTCAACATAAACCCTAAACAATTAGGACAAGGGCCATAATCACTAAATTTGTTAAATTTTAATTCGTCTTCGGTAGGACGTCTAACAAGAATAAGTTCGCCCTGTTTGGTAGATAATACGTTTACATTGTGGTAGAAATCTCCCGATCTTATGAGGGTTGCAAAGCCATTTCTTCTAGATTTAGATTTTTTTGGCATTGCCAACAATTTTGCAACGCTATTTTCTGATCCATGCATTACCTCCAAATGCCTTGCCGAATTTAAAATTATTTTTTGGCAAAAATAACATGAATGCCCCTTATTTCTAATACGCTTTCTATTTGCTTTTCTTGCTGCGGAAATGTTAACTTTATTAGGTTGCATAGAAGAAGTACACACTTGTTCATTTTGTATTACTTTACTTGCTTCGGAAATGTTAACTATATTAGGTTCCATGGAAGAAGTACCCACTTGTTCATTTTGTATTAATTTATTGTGGTTGGGGGCATATGACAGTTCATTGAGGTTTATATCTGCAGGTGGAGGGTTGGAGGTATGTTCATTAGAGAGTTTCAAACTTTCTTCAAATTTCAGCGACTTATGAGATTCTTCGTCACTTTCATTTTGATATATTATGCTGCAATCCGACGGAAGATACTCACTTCCACTACTTTTGTCTTCAGACCAATCATCTAAATCTAAAATTTAAGAGAATTCCGTGAGGTTTAAAGAATTGTTGTCATCATGCTTACACAGAGAAAATTTTTTGGTGTTTTGAAGTAATTTTTATTTCAAATTGAACCCCAAATCAATCTCACACCAATTTGAAGTAAAATTTATTTTAAATTTACTAAAAATTTTTTAAAATTATTTAATTAAAATTTATTTACTTCAAATTGGTGCGAGTAAAAATTTTTCTCAGCGTAGTTTTACCATTTGCTGAAGAATTTTCATAATGCGAAGTACTCGTTATTTCTTCCAACTGGCAGTTAGTATCCGATTTCGAAACATCCTCCAAGGAATATGGTTGGCTTTTTTTGATAATAACTTGCGAAAGAATCTTTATTTGATTAGGGGCATCTGAAATTCAACACATATTTAACATTAGTACTTCTGAAAGCTGTATTATTAGACGCTCACAATTTTTTTTTAATTTTAAAAATTTGGAACGCTGTGGATTGAAATAAAATCCAAGTATTTCTTCATGCTGCACAATCTTTAAATTTTGAAATTGCATTTAGCAACAAAGTAAATAATAGTTTGGTTTAAATATGTTAATTATTTTTGTCATAAATGTTATATTTATCTACATATTATTATTATTATTTAAATGAAATCAATTTATGACAAAAATAATTAATATTAAAGTTTAACAAAAATATGTATTAGTTTCCTGCATTACTAAACACAAAATTAAATTCCAAGATATCAGGATAGTTGCAAAAATACTTTTGTTTTATTTCAATCCATAAGGGTTGTGCAGTAGCATAACCAGAATGTCATTGGGTGGGCATAATTCTTACGATGAAAAAGAATGCCACAAGAGAATTTTTTTTAGAATTTAATATTTTCCTATATTATTTTTTGATATGCTTGGCCCTCATAGCCCTCTCTGATTATGCCACTGATGATGTTCACCTAATGTAAAAAAATGGTGTAAACAGTGATCTGAAATATCAATTTTCCCCCAATTTTAAAATATTTTTATAAAATATCCCCCCCCAAATTCTGACAACCAGAACATTATATACTGAAAAAACTTACTTTTAACGTTTCCTAGAGGCTGCCTGCTAGATCCTTCATTAATCCTTGCGGGCGCAATTCCATTACTGGATAACATACGCATTATCTTTGAGGATCTGGTGTTCATGGTGGATAAAACTGAAAATTTATAAATACTTTACTTTAACAGGAATCTATAGCAACACAATCTTATAAACCGAGATCCCAGCTTCCCATGACACAAGTAATTTAGGCAAAGCTGAAATATTGTGAATCAATAGTTTAATATGCAATTAAGAAGGTATGCGTATTTGCTAGTTTGAAACCGGCAGCCTATTATGGGTAGAAGGGACTAAAGGTACATAAAAACCTTACCCACTTAAGTTAAAGTAGAAAAGCTGGTTTTTACATATATGTTTTACAGAATATTGTCAAAAACCTACATTCATTATTGCCAGACGCTTTCCGAGCGTCATAACTTCCGACAGACGCTTTAAAGATCGTTCCGAAAAAAGTTCCGCTTTCACGCTCGCACTCACAGCGGAACTTTTTTCGGAACGATCTTTAAAGTGTCTGTCGGAAGTTAAGACGCTCGGAAAGCGTCTGGCAATAATGAATGTAGGTTTTTGACAATATTCTGTAAAACATATGTAAAAACCAGCTTTTCTACTTTAACTTAAGTGGGTAAGGTTTTTATGTACCTTTAGTCCCTGCTACCCATAATAGGACCTCCATCAAGTTAGCCCCCCTTTAATCGAATTTTTAACTTTTTCTTATGCCAAACGTTTGGCAATCGTTAGGTAAGATTTGGTAGTTCGATTAAAAGTTTTGGTAGTTCTTTGTTTTTTCGTAATTAACCAATCAAATTTTTTTGTCAAGTTAGCCCCCCTTCAATCGATTTTGTAACATTTTTTTAGCTCATTTGATCGATTATAATACGCAGAGGTTTGGTACCCCAATAAAAAGTTTTGGTAGTTTCTAATTTGGTGGTAAATAATTAATTAAGTTGGAAGTTTACTTATACGCACGCGCTAAACTTCACGTGTATACAACAATAATTGTTTATTGCCAATTTGGTCTAATTTAAACCTTTTTTTAATGCCAAGCGATAGTTCATCGTCATGGAAGGTTTATTACTTCGATTAAAAGTTTTGGTATTCTTTGTTTTTTCGTAATTAGTTAACTAATTAAATTTTTTTGTCAAGTTAGCCCCTTTCAATCGATTTTTCAACTTTGGTTTAGCTCGTTTGATAGATTATAATAATATGTAGAAGTATAGTAGCCCTATAAAAAGTTTTCGTAGTCACTAATTTGGTCAAATGATTAATTAATTTTTAAGATGAATCATTTATACAACAAACATGAAAAATGTAACTATGCATTATACAAAAAGTTTGCGCTGCATTCTAATAAGATGATTTAATAAGATTATAACGACACTTGATATGAATAACATTGTAACTTTATTTTGCTTATTTTACATGAGGGCATTTTAAAGATTTTTTGCTACATATAATTTGCAATAAGAATGATGTTATTTTGTTAAATTAACAGTATTTTTAATTGAGATAGGACGACGATTCATAAACCAAAATTATAGTTTGTTCTTTGGGGAAGCCGTTTACAGCATAGTTGGATAACATTGTAACTTGAGTTATGCTCAAGTTACTGAATTATTTAATCAATTAATTAATTATTTGACCAAATTAGTGACTACGAAAACTTTTTATAGGGCTACCATACTTCTTTCTACATATTATAATCTATCAAATGAGCTAAACAAAAGTTGAAAAATCGATTGAAGGGGGCTAACTTGACAAAAAAATTTGATTAGTTAACTAATTACGAAAAAACAATGAACTACCAAAACTTTTAATCGAACTAATAAACCTTTCATGACGATGACCTATCGCTTGGCATTAAAAAAAAGTTAAAAAATGTTTTAAATTAGGCCAAATTGGCAATAAACAATTATTGTTGTATATACTACGTGAAGTTTAGCGCGTGCGTATAAGTAAACTTCCAACTTAATTAATTATTTACCACCAAATTAGAAACTATCAAAACTTTTTATTGGGGTACCAAACCTCTGCGTATTATAATCGATCAAATGAGCTAAAAAAAAGTTAAAAAATCGATTGAAGGGGGGCTAACTTGACAAAAAAAATTGATTGGTTTATTACGAAAACACAAAGAACTACCAAAACTTTTAATCGAACTACCAAATCTTACCTAACGATTACCAAACGTTTGGCATAAGAAAAAGTTAAAAATTCGATTGAAGGGGGGCTAACTTGATGGAGGTCATAATAGGCTGCCGGTTTCAAACTAGCAAATACGCATACCTTCTTAATTGCATATTAAACTATTGATTCACAATATTTCAGCTTTGCCTAAATTACTTGTGTCATGGGAAGCTGGGAAGCTTGGCCTGGGGGGAAGGCCAACTTCAAGGACGTCAGTCAAATAGCGGGAAAACATTTCAATTTTGTAACATCTAATATCTATGTTTTTAAGTAAATAATGTTTTAATTTACAGTAGAATTCGCTTATAATGACATTGAAGGGAGATTAAAATTGATGTCATAGTAAACGGACAAGCTATACAGCTCCACCAAGCTTATTTTTGAATGTACATTTTCATTTTTTGATAATCGTTAATCGTCGAATGACTAACGCCAAGTTCTTTTGCAAGAGACGAGTTTGATTCCATTTTCCAGTCTGCATAATATTGCACCTTTTTCTGCAATGGTAAATGCTTTACGACGTTATCACGCCGTCGAGGTATTTTTCGGGTCAAAACGCTAAACTATGTACTTCACAGAAAGAACCGACGCGACGGTTCTTTCCCGCCTAGATATTTCTTGGCATATGAAACAATCGCAATAGGTATTACGCAATCGTTATTATGACCGGATCAATTTTCATGAAAGCATGCAAAAATGGGCAAATTTAAGCGATATGTAAGTTCCTATATATGAATACCAAACTTTACTCCAGTTGCGACATACATAATAATAAACGGTAGGTTATTTTAAGCGGATTCTACTGTATATAAACGAAAACCTTCAACCAACACTATCTCCTAATATGAATTTACATAAAATAAAACTTAAAGAATTTTTATGATAACTTAAAAACTTAAAATTACACTTACCTTATACTTGTCTTATGAGAGCGATGTACAAAACTATATAAATTCACTAAAATGTAGCTTCAATTAACAACAAAACTACTGATGTCACTCGTTCACTAGTTAACAACGTATGAAGTTAGAAGTATCACCGTGTATCACGAAGAAAAAGTTGCTTTCTGTGCAAAATCACCCGATCCACGCCTACGCGACGGCGACGCCACGGCCGGTTCAAGACGGTGTGATATTTAATTTCAGATAAACTTGATTATACTATTAATATAATCGTATAATGCAAAGCTACGAAAAATAAATTATTATTTTACAAAAATTAATATTCTGCGCTAGAGAAAACCTCAAAAAATTGAACCAAAACGAAGCAATTATTTTTACGTCCGTTGGTAATTTTTATTCTTATTACGTAGCGTAAAAAACGTTGGTTGATGATTAACAGCTGATGTGATAACATATGCTATTTTTAGAACAATAACGAATATGCCTGTGTCTAGTCCTGACCGCTACATGCTCGGAGCTCATCTATTATTGCAATTCTTGGACACTACTTTCTATTTTGCAATTAGAATTCATTTTATACCTAATCAAAAATTCATCATCTATTTATGCTTAACTAATTTATTGTTCTATGTCAGGGATGGCGAACCAATGGCACGCGTGCCACAAGTGGCACGTTTGAAAATTTTGATGGCACGCACAAAAACAAAATTTTTTTTTTTATAAGTTATCTTTTTTGATAGAAATGAATTAAAAATTATTAATCTACACTTAATTTATAATTTATGATATAAATTTGTAGTACTGAATACCTAGTATGTATCTTAGTATGTTAACTAGAACCGTGAATTAAATATAAAACTACAAGGTGTTAATAAAACAGTCATTATAATGTTTGACTTAATCAAAGCGTTCGAAGTCAAATTACAGATTTTTAATCGTGATATTCTTTCAAATTCATATAGTAAATATTTTAATATTCTGCGCTAGAGAAAACCTCAAAAAATTGAACCAAAACGAAGCAATTATTTTTACGTCCGTTATTACGCATTATATCATGCCTAAGAGACGAAAGAGTTACAAAATGTGAGTAACCGGTGAGGTGAGAATTAGTAAAATCAGGGAGTCAAATGTGATGTCTGCATAAAATCTGATTTTCAAATAGCCATAAAAATTATAGGATAATGAACAATTTTCTGTATTTTTACAAAAGACATCAAGTTTGATTAAAGATATATGAAACAGGCGCGGATACAGGATTTCGTTAAGGGGGGGGGGATTCCGGATTTCGTAAATATTCCATAACGTCAGATCGGTACCAGCTAATTTTCAAGAAATGTTATTCTAATTTTTATTAACTACAAACCTAATGGCGAAATTACGTCAGACGACGGCGATTAGATTATTTATTGCCGTGTTTTAAACCTACAGCAATATTATTTTTAATAGTTTTCTCACGCCTTATTTTAATGCACAAGTAAAGTAAACTCAAAATTTAATCATAACACTTAAACGTGCTTAAACTTACCACTTACTTACCAGAAATACAAAATTAAAATTACTAGCAATAATTATTCTTTTTTTTTCGTAAAAATATGCAAGCATAACTTTATCGCGTTCGTTTACCACGTTACTCTGCTTATATTATACTTGTAAACATTTTCGTACTGATTTTGATTTTCTGCTACCATCGCAACTTGTTCCATAACTGCGAGGTTTTGTTATAAATTCTCCATTTTTGCCAAAATCGTTCACATGACTGCTATAAATGCAAAATGAACCGACTTGATCTGGCTTACAGCTTATACGCTTAGTAGAGCTCGTGTCAAGTAAAGTTGGATCAGGAATTTTCGGTTTTCGCTGCATAATTCTTTTTCTGCTCATCTGGCGCAAAAATAGTTTACCATATAGATAAGTGAAACTAGACTCAATTATCTGCAATTCTATGCATAAAACAATTTTGTAGCTATATTAGGGGCCAAGCTGTAAACTTTCCAACTTCATTGACGGTTCCAACTTTACTTCACACGAGCTCTATAGTACAGGTGCAAATTAGATATAAGATATAATATACCAATCTTCTCAACAGTCATTTACCAACTAAAAAGTACCACAAATTTTTTTTATAAAATTGAGTTACCCATATACAACCCAGCAAAATTCCCGAAAGCAAGTTGCTCGGAGCAGAATAAATTACAACAAACTGAACATAATCCTTACGGAAACTAAAATCATTTGCAGTTTAATTATATCGGACAGTAATTAAATTACTTACGGTATATTAAGTTTTATTAAAAAGACCAACGAATTAAGAATGCTTTCACGGGACAAACACTTCTTTGTCCCGTTAAATAATTCTAAAAGCAAGGAGCTATGATTTTTTGAATAATTAATTATTAAATAATAAGAAGCAAATTAAACATTGCCATGTACTTAATAAAATTTCAATTCTCGGTAATGTAATATAATATATACTAGTACGCAACTAATATGGTAATTATGTAGCAACGTCGATTTTAGGATCATTAGTCATTACTCATTACATTTTCGTTTCCATTATGGTCAAACGGCCCTTATTTTTGGTTCTCTTCGATAATTCAATCCGGATCGGCTCTGATCGCAATTGATCCGGATTATCGACGTTCTACTGTAATAAAAGTTATTGCTGATCATTATAATCTTATTAGTTCAGTCAAATTAGATTAAAATATAGCGAATAGAAAAAATAACTGGTAAAAAGCTATAAATTGGTGGATGCCTTTACCTTGGCATACTATTGAACATACTAAAAGTCCTGATGTCTATATGCACGGCTCGATCCGCCATCTTGGAAAAAGGGTGCTCCAAGTCAGGTTATTTCTTATATCTCGGTAATCGTTGATCCTATCGCATTTAAGGTTATAATAAAAAATAAAGCTCATTAAATTCTCTATAAAAATAGTTCAAAACATTTTTTTCATATGTTTAATAGTTTCTTTGTAATACATCAGTGAATACGTAAATAATTTTTATGTCTGGGCTGTACTCTGAAATCTATGATTGTACACGTTAGAAATATCAATAAAAAATGTTAAAAGAATTTCTGGGCAACGCAAAAAATAAGACTCGACTGATATCAATGTTATCGAAAAAATTTGAGGCCAAAGGTTTTATCGTTAAACAGGCTAAAGACGATGCTGATACTCTTATCGTCACAACAGCGATAGAAGTATTTTCTTTCGAAAAGGCTGTGATTGTCGGTGAGGATATGGACCTTCTCGTTTTACTAACTGCTCTAGCTCCACAGAAACGGAATATTTATTTCCTAAAACCAGGAAGAGGAAAGTCCGAACGTAAAATATACTGTTCTCGTACTTTACAATCACATGGAGGACTTCGAGATAGAATACTATTTGCACACGCTTTTAGTGGTTGTGATACAACATCGTGTCTCTTCCAAAAGGGCAAACTAAAATGCTTTCAACTATTGAGGCAACGAGAAGATTTACGTGATATCATAACAACATTTAATGACAACAACGCTTCTCATGATGATATTACTCTAGCTGGAGAACGTTTTTTTATGGCTATATACGGTGCACCTGCAATTGAGACATCTTTAAATCGACATCGGTATAATGTTTTTACGAAATCAGCGTACAAGAGTAAACCGAATTTAGCTTCGTTGCCTCCTACAGCTGCAGCAGCTCAACAACACTCGTTTCGCGTGTATTACCAGGTAGAGTAGATGCGAAAGGTCAAAAGTTATACTGTCATCGGCGCATTAACGAAAACACGTTCAAACACTAAAAAGCCCAACTAGAAAACATTCGTTGCATGTTTACTTTCGTTTACTTTCAAAATAAAATAAATAACATTAACTTTTTTATTAAATTACATGCCTACTGATATTTTTTTCATATTAATTTTCAAGAACGAGTAATTACGTCTTTTTTTATTCACATTTTTTAAATTTTCGCTCCAAGCTAATGTTTTCACGTAACATTTATATGTATGTATTTCGCCCTTCGCGCATTGTATAACTTTTGAGCTTTTGCACGCAGTCTACAAAAGTGGCGCGGTAATGAGAAATGCCCTGAGCTGTGGGGTTGGAAAAATATCAATTAGTGTCTAAAACCTGTACCGACACTCAAGGCACCAGCTCCGGATTCATTGCTTACATTGATCTCGTGCAATTGTAAAAAAGGCTGCACTTCTTCCTGTGGGTGTAGAAAAGCAGGACTGAACTGCGCGGCTATAATTATGTGGCTACTGTCATGGTACATCATGCCTAAATTCAAATTCTGCTCTTGACGAAGATAAGGAGAGTTCCATTGAGCGGGAGTTTGACGAAAATGATTCCGATGCTGAAGATCGAGATGATAGCCCTGTTAGGAAGAATTTTATAGATGACGCCACCCCCAGTACTAGTAGTGTACTACAACTTTAAACAGTAAGAGTTGCCAAATTTTCATAGGTATTATGTCTTTTTATATTTTTTTTGCAGATTTTACACTGGAAGTGATTTTTATATGTTCAACTGTGTATTACAGAGAAACTAATAAAGATATAAAAAAAATTTATTGAACCTTCTTTATAGACAATTTAATGAGCTTTATTTTTTATAATAACTTTAAATGCGATAGGACCCACTATTATCGAGATATGAAGAAAAAACCTGACTTGGAGCACTTCTTTCCAAGATGGCGGATCGAGCCCTGCATGTAGACGTCAGGACTTTCAGTATGTTCAATACTATGCCAAGGTGAAGGCCTCCACAAATTTATAGCTTTTTACCGATTATTTTTTCTATTTTTGCTAATTTGACTGAACTATATGCACTTTGTATAATTATTTACTTCAGTCTGCCACTCTATCCCAGGAATGAGTTGACGTACGTCATAATATAATTAACTGCACGCAGTTTGGCTTGTAGCGTATAATCCTATGGTAATTTTTATTCTTATTACGTAGCGTAAAAAACGTTGGTTGATGATTAACAGCTGATGTGATAACATATGCTATTTTTAGAACAATAACGAATATGCCTGTGTCTAGTCCTGACCGCTACATGCTCGGAGCTCATCTATTATTGCAATTCTTGGACACTACTTTCTATTTTGCAATTAGAATTCATTTTATACCTAATCAAAAATTCATCATCTATTTATGCTTAACTAATTTATTGTTCTATGATTCTATGTAAATTGTATAACGCATGTACATAATAAATTGATGTCACTTTCCGCCAAACTAGTGCAAATTTGAAGAAATATGTTCCCTGATAGTATTGTGTAAGCATAACGCTAATTATTTATTAAAATTTTTAATTTATTTTATTTAATTTAAAATTATTAATTTATTAAAATATAGTATTCAACGCTTATAGTAATCTTTAATTATAATCAATCACACAAATACTATTGGAAACATTCTTACGCCTCCGTTTCAATTTTATTTTTTTTTGACTACGTATGTACATGCATAATAGATCTCTTTCTTATGATGAGACCGGAATAGCATTTATACATAATATTATTATGTATACTGTTGCTGATTATTTTGAACACAATACAAAACAAAACAAAATACTATTAGGGTATTCACACTCCCTAGTAATATCGTTGTATATTCTACACTCTAGTAAATATCCATTAATTTAATGGATATTTACTAGAGTGTAGAATATACAACGATATTACTAGGGAGTGTGAATACCCTATATGTTTAAAGCTTATAATCCGGTCTCGACTTAATATTTCAATATTTATTTGGTAATTTTTAGTATTACAAAACATGCACACGGAATTAAAAATTTTCAACCGAAAAGGCCAAATTACGTTAGTTAGCAAGTACTTCTAAGTAATTAAATTTATTATTATTTTTTTTTTTTTTTTTTATTAACATCCTAGATTTTAATACAATCTGTTACATGAATAACAATAAGTATTATTATTTGGCTAAGGAAATGACATAGATGAAGCTGACCCATCGGTAAGCCTCATAATGACTGCTAAAAACATTTACATTGTTTTCATTGTGATCACAAATAAGACTTTAAAGTCACTAGGTTCGCTGGGGCAGGTCTAGAGGGTCAAACCTCTTTAATCTTCTAAGATTGGGGGCGGTAAGAAGATCGGAAGCCAAGATGTTTGGATGAGCGCTAAGTCGGAGTTGGTATTTTTTGCTTCTGGATGCAATTTCTTCCTTGACCGTGACCATGCACATGTCACGATGTATGACTTCGTTTGGAATGTACCAAGGTGCATTGCAAATCGCCCGCAATATTTTAGACTGGAAACGCTGTAATCTACAAATATTTGATTCACTAGCAGAACCCCACAACTGTATGCCATATGTCCACACAGGTTTGATGATGACTTTATAAATTAGAAGTTTGTTTTCGATGCTGAGATTGGAATTTCTACTCATCAACCAAGACACCTTGCGGTAGATAAGGCCCAATTGCAACCGCTTCTTCCAAATGTGCTTTGTCCATGTCAGCCGTCTGTCCAGATGAAGACCGAGGTATTTGACTTCCTCACTTTGCGGGAGCGGAATGTTATTTAATGAGACCACCGGACATGTCCCCCTCCTCAAGGTGAACGTTATATGGGTTGATTTTGTGCAGTTGGCTTTGATTCGCCACATCTTAAGCCATTTATCCACTTCGTCAAGGTGTTTTTGTAGGAATCTAGAGGCCACGTTTGGGTCCTGATGTGAGGACATTATTGCGGTGTCATCCGCAAAGGTGGCTATTTCGGTGTTGGTGCTAGTTGGCAAATCAGAGGTATATAGAATATACAAGAATGGGCCAAGCACACTGCCTTGTGGTACCCCAGATTCTATGGGAACCAAGGTGGAATATGCGTCCCCACACTTTACGAGGAAGTGTCTGTTTGTCAAGTAAGACCGCAGTAGTTGACAATATGGATGAGGTAAGCTGTTCTTGATCTTGTAGACCAATCCTGCATGCCACACCTTATCAAAGGCCTGGGAGATGTCCAAAAAGGCCGCCGAGCAGTATCGCTTATGTTCCAAATCTGCTCTAATCCTCCTAACAACTCTATGTACCTGTTCTATGGTGGAATGATTCTGTCGAAATCCAAATTGATGGTTTGGTGTTAAATGGTTTTCTTCAAGGATTGGTTTGAGCTTGGCCACAAAAGTTTTTTCAAATACCTTGGATAGAACAGGCAAGAGGCTGATCGGTCGATAAGAGGCAGCTTCCGTTGGATCCTTTCCAGGTTTTTGGATCATTATTATTTGGGCCACCTTCCATTGTGAAGGGAAGTAACCCAATCTAAGGACGGCATTAAATATGATTGTTATCATTTTTGTTCCTACTGGTGGTAGCTCTTTCAGGACTCTTCCTGTTATTAGATCATACCCCGGTGCTTTCTTTGGGTTGATGCTGTTTATTATGCACGATTTGACCTCTGCTACTTTTATGGGCTTAATGGGAAGGTCCATTTGATAAGGTGCTTCTAAGAACTGATGTATGAATTTTTCCTCCTCTGGTAGTATTTCCATTGGGAATGGTGTGAATACATTGCCAAGATGTTCCGCAAAAATATTGACTTTTCCTTCATCACTTCTGGCCCAGCTGCCATCCCGTGTTCTAATTGGTGGTCGTATATTTTGGGGTTGTTTGATTTTCCTCGTAACTTTCCACAAAGAGTAGTCTGTCGATTCTGTGGGTGAGAGATTTTCCAAAAACTTTTTAATAGCTTGATTTTTATTATCGTATAACATTGTTTTCAATTGCCTAGTAGAACGATTTAGACTTGTTTTATCTATCGGAGCATGAGTAGTCTGCCAGCGTTTTCTTAATCTTCTTTTTTCTTCGAGTTTCTTCTTGATATGGTCGGGGCAATATCCTGGCTGATCGATTTTGTGCTTTGATGGAGTAGCGAACCACGCGGCTTGTTGTATTGTATGATTTAATTTTTCTACTGCTTCATCTACATCTTGTTCTGATTTTAATCGGATATTCGTATTTAGTTGTTCTGAAAAAATTTTACGGAACGCCTCCCAATCAGTATTTTTACTTGACAGACTAGGTGGTGCAATATTTTCAGTTACTTGACTTTCATAGGTGACTAGTAGAGGCAGTGGCGTACCTAGGGGGGGGCGGGGGGGGCGGTCCGCCCCGGGCCCCTTTACTAAGGGGGCCCCACCCAAAAATAAATAATTCCATGTTTCTCAAGTGAGCGAGCTCATTCGTGGCTCAGTCGTTCAGAGAGCGTCGGTTTCGGAGCTGCGTTGCGTCGTGCTGAACGTCGTAAATTCAATTGTTCGAATTCGGGCTCTTACGATAAAACTTTTTATCAGTTTAACATTTTTAACAGTAATGATAATTGATGACCTCGGACTGCACGAGTTTGTTCCCTTATTCTATCTATTATTTCTCTGCACAGGGCAATAGCTTATGGAAGACGGTTAGATTAAGGCAAAAAAAAGGCTAGCCACATTAAAATGTTTTTTTTTGAGGGTGAGGGGGGCCTCCAAAATAAATCCGCCCCGGGCCCCAAGTGGTCTAGGTACGCCACTGAGTAGAGGGGAATGATCTGACGAAAGATCCAGGCAAGCCTCTATTTTTAAGTAATTGCGTGCAATGCTTTTAGTGATGCAAAAGTCGATCACGTCGGGTATTTTATTTACATCCGTTGGCCAGTAGGTTGGATGCCCTGAGGAGAGTTGATGCAGATTTTTTCTCATCATTGCTTGATATTTTATTATTTGAAATAATTTTTTTTTGTTCAAAAAAAAATTCAAAAACGATTTTAATTTGTATTTGAAATAATTAAAAAATTTATTTCAACGATTCAACATGACAGTTCATCAGTCAAACCGAAAATTTTAATAATATGCTTATTGAAACTTATGATTTTAAAATTTTTTATTTTTTAATAGCACATAATGCATAATTATTTACATCAATAGTTTTCCCGCGTTTTTTTATTATGATATTAATTTATGCGTAGGTGTGGAGGGTCTAAAAATAACTTATGAGTTGTTCCGTACTTTGCTCTAACGGCACTGCTTACCTTTCAAAGGGGGTTACCGTTCAAAACAGGTTTAGTCATAGTCCCCCTTTTACCAGCCCATAAAATTAAAATTTGGCGTTCCGTATTGTAGTGTAGATAGGGGCGGTTTTAGTTCGGTTGCGGAGGATGGGGATTGGTGTTGCTTCTTCGCTAAATAAAACGATTTACCAACTCAACTACTACTTCCACGAGTTTATAGTATTATAAACAATGTACAAGATGAATGAATTAAAACAATAAATCATGGACAAGCCGTTCAATGTACTAGTACCTTAGTACATCATAAGAACATAAGATTTAAAATATGCAAACAGTAATTTTTGTAACATTTTACAGTCAAAAATTAAAATTGTTAATATAAAACTGCGCACAAGACTGCCGTCCTTAAATACTCGTAAGAACCAAAAATGAAAATTTTACTAAATCTTAAATTAAAATATCAAAATGTTTAACCGCCATGGTATGAGAACCGCAAACGTATAAAATGTTAAATATTTTGAAAATGCTTACGCCGCGGATTCTTTCCTATTCAGAATACCTCAACCGACCGACCTCTGAAGCAGCTAATCTGTTGATAACAACGTAAATGATGACATGCTGCCACTGTTTTTTCTAAAATAAGCTCAATTGGTTGTTTTTCAAAAATTTTCTATAAGTAAATGAATGCTTTTTATTGTATTTAATAGTTATTATTATTATTAATTATATAAAGGGATTATAACAAGTTAATTCCCGAATGTAATTATTCAATGCTTTATCAACGACTATAGCCAAAACCGCAGGTGAAAAGTTCTGGTTTTGAGAAACGTCAGATTTAGACAAATTTATTTTGACCGCAAATATTTATTTTGAGCTAAAAACTAGAAAGTTTTTGAATCGTTTCTATGACATGCGTTCGTTTATTTGTAAACAAGAGTGAAAAAATTTGCAAAATAGAAAATGCTATTCTAATCCACTAGTGTATTAAAAAGCCGCCAATCCACGGAAAATATCAGACGTATTAAACCTTCCTAATAAGATGGTAAGACACGATCGTAGATGGATTCGTGCTGGGTTCGAATCCCTGCCAAGTACACCGAAATTTTCCGATCGTGTCTTCTTCCCAACCCGCACTTGGTCAGCGTGGGAAGATTAAGATTATGGCCTGCACCTTCAAGTTATGAACAAAAGTAACTTGAAGAGGCCTACGACGTTCAGGAGTGCACAGAATGGCTGAAGAAGAAGAAGAATAATATTATAGTGGTCATGGATAAATTAAATAATAATGCACTAATAACCTGGACTTTAACGGTTTTTCATGAAGTTTGAGCTTCGCCCGGATTTCATAATCAAAAAGGTGAATGGAAGAAATTCTATTATGACCAATTAAAAAAACTGCTGTGAGCGTTGTAATCGATATTTATGCTTAGAGCGCACATATAAGTTATCTGTTTTGAATGCTATCACCTTGAAATTGTTAAATGAGCTTAGCTCAAAAATTGAAAAATTTTTAATTTAAATTAGGTCTATTTTTATATTAAGCTTTTAATTTTGCTTAAATTTCTTATCAATATAGTTTTTTAGAAGAGCATTAATTTATAGATATTTTGTTGCTTTTGGTACGAGTCATTGGGTACGAGTCAGATTATATTTTTCCAAAGAAATGAAGCTAATTTTTTTTTATTTCTCAAATAAAGCACTTTATTTAAAAATGTGGTATGGAACCGCCGCGTGTTATGGTGTATTAAAATTTGGCGCGTGTTCTGAAAGGTTAAAAAAATAGGCGCCGATTTTATTAAAGCGCCTAAATTTAAACATTAAAATTAAAAAGATTAAATGAGGGCACCTAATTTTCATTTCCTTGTTGGCTAGACTATGATAAAATAACCTTTTAATATAAAACAACCCATTATATTTAGCAAAATTGTGATGAAATTAAATTTTTTTAAGTTAATACCTATGTATTTGTTGTAGGTACATAGAATAGGCAACCCATTTGATTTAGCAAAACTGTGATAAAATTAAATTTTTTTAAAGTTAATATTTGTTGTACATAGAATAGGCAACCCATTTGATTTAGCAAAACTGTGATGATACAGAGTGTTAAATATTAAAGTAGATTTGGCAACAGCGCAATACTTTGCAGAGGGCGCCACGCGAAAGGCAAACTTGAAGTTGTCATATATATCAAAAAGCATGTAGTTGCAATGTCCCATATTGTGGCACCTCCAACACAAAATAGAATATCTTTTTTAATTTTTCATCTACGTTAAAACAAATAAACCTATATAATACGTAAATAACAAACAGTATAGGTAGTCCCCAATTGTGGCGTCTTATATAAATTAATTACGAGATATTCTACTTTAAAATTGTGGCAACGCGTGTAAGTTGCCACAATTTTTGGATTTGCCACAGTTCAGGCGTATTCACACACAAGTTGCCATAAATATAGTGAAACCTACACAGCACAACTTCGATTTGATTCGTAGATTGTTTATGGTAAACGCTTTGGATTACAAGTTTTTTATTTCGGTTTTATTTTTTTTTCTCGAGTAACTTAAAAAGTAGTAGCTTTACTTGTGCGGTTTATTTATCATTCAATTAATGAATTTATTATTAGTACTTTTTAGGTACAGATTTTATTTTTGTTGTTTCATTTATGAATTAATCCGTACTACATTATTTACTTTTTAAAAATTGAATCAATAGTGTATTTTACACTAAAAATGTAATGTGCCATAATAAAGTTCATTATATCCGATATTGTAAATATCAAACATTGCAGTTATTTTTTTTATTGTAAAATAATACTTAAATTTTTTTAGGCATTTTTAAAATGCAGTTCTTAAAAGTTCCCAGAAATAGATGCTTTACGTAGTCTAAAGTTGCGTTTGGCTGTAGACTCCTTCCTTCCTCCACTCAGCAGACAAAACTACAATAAAATAAAATTTATTGTTGATTTGCACACAAGGAGTGAAAATAATTTTCATTCAGAATAACGATATACCAATAATAAGTATATTCCTGCAATTTCATGGTTTCCAATCAATACAAAACTCATCAATTACAATATCTCTTACATTACATTATATGTTATCATAGAAAATCTATAATAAATGTCTAATATTCAGTGACGCGCCAAGGATAGTTCGCAACTTGGAATTCTTGATGTGTTTCTGAATCGTAAAGTCTTAAGGACCGAGATCACAAGGTGGCAAGGGGCTCTGTTATTTTCTAGGTCCATTTATTATTAACAAGAAAAGTGAA
The DNA here is from genome assembly GCA_932274525.1 of Podabrus alpinus. Lineage (NCBI taxonomy): Eukaryota > Metazoa > Arthropoda > Insecta > Coleoptera > Cantharidae > Podabrus > Podabrus alpinus. Next base: position 54,748,988 of record OW026457.1, on the reverse strand, counting down.
ACAATCTCATTTACTTTTTGTAAAAAGATGCCGCTCGCATATTTAGTAAATTTGTTAGGTAGCGCTCTTCTTAATTCAATTAATTTTAAAGTTTTGACGCGCTAATATGTTTATACTTTGCAAACGGCATACCTTAGGACATAATACATATTTTCTGAATCATTTCTGATTCTATTCTGAAACCACATCAATATAGCATATTCGGATATCATCACAATTAAGATTGTTAAAAATATTTCTATACATATTATTTTCTCATTAATGTTTTAATCAGGCTATCGCCGCCCCCGAGATTCTATCGTACGGGTGACGTGCATACTTTCAACCTATTTTTGGAGCGGTTCTGTTTATCTCAACATTTGAGAATTAAAATCAATACATAAGTAGGAAAATTGATAATTGACGATCAAAACCATGGCCGTTCATAGAATTCCCCCCACGGAATCTGTTATGATATGCACTTTAACTTCTCTTCCTAGTTACCCAGATGGAGTTCCTCAAACACCAACATCGACGTATCGAAACATTTTGCTTGGAATCCCCAAACGATAACATGGTCTGGTAGTAAACGTTCCATACAGATCCTTCAAATGCTTCAATGAAAAGCTATGATCCAATATTTTTCATACATTTCTCGATTCATGTAGTCTCTTCTTGTTTGGTAATAAACCAATCTGAGGGATCGATCCAAGAATTTCTGTGCTGTGTACGTTATTAATGAATATCAACACCCCTTAATTCAAAATTCTCAACTACTACCGCTGGAAAATCCTCATGGGGTCTATTCTTGAACCGTTTGTTCAATGTATTCACAAATGTATAGGTTTGCCTAACAAGCGAATCAGGAATAGCCCCCATTTTGATTACTTTACCAGAATTTCACTTTCAGAGTAATTTTGTTAAATTTATTTTTACATGCTTTGCGTGAGCAGCCCTAATGTTCGGATCAACTAGCTCGTTATAGCGACAAGTTAGAGCCGTGGATCCTCTCGGGACGAATGCCCTATTATGTAACACAAAAACGGTCAACTCCGCTGGTAAAACAAAAACACCAATGGTGGTATAAAATACAATAAAAGCACAATATGACGGGTCAACCTGTCACCAAAGCGAAATAGGTGATATTGTGAGCGCCACGTACAGGAGATACAACCTTTATCAATGCTATGCAGAAATCACAAATTTACAAACAAATAATCTATCGAATAAAATTTCCAATCAAAAGCAAATTCAAGAAATTTAGCTCAATACATTCGAACAGAATATATTATATTATCGCCCAAAATAAAAGTATAACCAGCAAAAATGGATATTTTATCCTTCAAATAGCCTCTGGTATACGGTTGATAAGATTGCAGCAGGAGCAACTTGAATAAAACTTGTTGCAACTGATATCGATAACAACCTCCAGGTGTTATCGGAGTATAAGCTGCGAGCTGACTGATAAATGCAATCTGTGGAGTAACCAACGAAAAATTCAACAAAATGAAACGGTACAATACAGGAAAAATCCACCGCTCTTTGTTACAACAGATGTCGGTAAACGCCTTCAGATGTTGTCGGAGTATAAATAGCTGAGTTGATTGACAAATGCAACCTGTGGACAGGGCCTATTTTTGATTCAATTGGGCCCCAAGGCCCAAGCAAAATTTCGGGCCCCCTATCCTATATATACGACTTTCCAATAAGAATTTTTCTGTTTACCTTTGGCACCTTTTCTTCATGAAAAAAATGTTTGATGAAAATTAAATTTTCAAATGAATTGAAAAATGGTTTCAATGATTGTAAACAATTAAATAAGAATTTTAATTGGACAAAAACATAAAATAGGTAGTACAAAAAACTAATAATATTTCAACAATATTCAAACAAAATCAACAACCCAACAAAAAATAAAAATAATATAAATTTCTGCTTTTGGGGTACAACGAACAAAATAAAGAATTATCAATAAAAGAAACAACTAATTAATATTTTTTACGTACTTTCATTTCAGAAAACTTATCTATGATACCATTAATTTCTAATGTGTCCAGAATATCGCTTTCTACGTTAAGAATGGCCAAAGATGAGACATTTTCTTCATTCAGTGAGTTCCTCAAATATGATTTCACCCTTTTTAACGTAGAAAATGATCTCTCGCCGGAAGCTTTACTGATAGGAATAGTTAAATATATACGCAACAATACCTCAACATTAGAAAAGGTTCGAAAAAAGTTTGCAAACATAACAATAAACACAGCCCGATTTGGGACTGTAAACCAACCATTCACGAAGGGCTTTTTCGCCGTTTTCTTTAGATTTGTAGAATGTTGAACTTTGTAAGCATCTAGATTTTTTCCCATCCAATTGTTTTAGACACCCACTTATTCTGTCAATATTTTGTTCAGGTCTGTTTTTAAGAACATATTCTTGAAATTCTGATGTTATATTTTGAGGCCAGTCTGCTAGATCACATGGAAATGGTGCAGATTCACTTTGTTGAGGAGTTTCTTCATCAATTTCCATCATTTCCAAAGTACTTACGACGACGTTACCATCAACGTTCGCGTCTTCGTGTTCTTGTATCTCGATGGTACTCCCAATGTTGCTCGTTGAAGCATTTATTTCCTCATCTTTTGAAACACACGTTTGTTTTTCTTCTAGAAGATCATGTTGATTTTCTGGCTCCTTTTTGAGGAATGCCAACATTGCGTTTCTATGTTTTTCTTTTTCATTTTCCCTTACTTTTGCCTTTTTACGCTTCTCACTACCACTTTGGTATTTGTAACTCATGTTCTTCTAAAATTAAAAAATACATTAATGTTGGAGTGATTTGAATTTTTGGGTAATGCAATACATAGTGTCAATTAATATTTATTTTTGGGATTGAACATGTCTATATTCTTGTTTAATGATTATGGTTATTTTGAAATTTTGCACAAGGTATTAAAAATACGAAAATAATATATCAATTATAACTCAAAACTTACCTTAAGTTGAATTTCGATTGGACAATATGGACATCACTACATCACTTGAAAACTGAGCTGAGACTGAACAGAACAAAAATCTAAATAAATGATATCTACAAAACTACCCCACTATAATACTGTCGTCACCATAGATTGCTTGGTATTATCATGTTTTTGCCTTTTAAACGCAACAAAAATACGCTTTGTCGGTATTGTCAAACGCGCAAAAATGTACCATATACCGCCAATAAAGATCGCCTTAGGCGACCGCCGTATAAACGATGGCGGCTGGCGGCATAAACAAAAACGCCGCGAAAAGACCCGCCAGCGCCGGTGCCGTTTGGTACCTAATGCATTTTTTTATTTGCCAGAATTGACTAATTGAGAATTAGTGACGCTGAATTATAAATCATATCATATCATATCATTATTATACCAATTTAAGCCTAATCCTATTTAATTTCCTTTATCACATTTGGCTTGTTTTGGTGTGTTCAAATTGAAATTGGAATGGTTTATAATTATTTTTTGAAGCCTTTTTCGGGCCCCCTTTCCATCGGGCCCAAGGCCCGGGCCTTATGTGCCTTATGGTAAAATAGGCCCTGCCTGTGGAGCAATTAACGATAGATTCTAATTACTTACCAATTTAAACGAATAAAATCCTTCAAAAGAAGTCGTTCCAAAAAGAAAGCAACCGGAATTTTTGCCAAAAATCTCAACCACACTTCGCAAAATTCAAAACCCAACTCCAAAATCACGACCACACTCCATCACATTTAAAAGCCAACCCAAAACTGACCTCGTGCCCGTGCCAACCCCGAACCAATAATAATTCACCGGTTCGATTCTAATCCTTCTAAGCCATAAGAACATTTGAAACCCACACTTTAAGGATCATGACCAGCGGAAACATTTCTACAGTGCATTATTGAATTAAAAATAAATATTATGCATAAAAATCCAATATCTACACCGACGAGAAGAAAATACAAACTTCATGATGATATTCGATTTTTATCGTTTGTTATACCATATTTTTCAACAACGTAATTTGTTATTTTTTAACTGTAGTTTTTTTTATTATATTGTTACAATAAAAATACGAAATTACCATTTTTACATTAAATTTGTTGTTTTCGTGCAATTTAAGCATCAAATTAAATTCAAATATAGGTAAATTATACATCGCTGAAATCCGTAAATAAAACTATATAAATTATGCATAAAGAAATTATTAAATATTTAATTTAAGTAGGCGTAAATAGGCGTTTGTGAACCTAGGTTACAATTTTTTTAGTCCACAAATTATGCAAGGTAAATAAATTTTTTTTATATTGATGATTGGGTGGAAAGAAAATATAATTAATTATATTATAATTTTCTCTATGACATTATACATTGGTTTCCCAATTATTTCCATAAAAATCTTATAAATATTTATTGCGGCGTTAAATTCATTATTAAATTTGTTATCAAAATTTAAAACCTTGATTATGTGGTTTTAGCGGCAGGAAATCTAACACAATTTCCGAACGACAAGCTGACCATAGTACAATCTAAAACAAGGCGCTCAATTAATTCGATTTTATGGTTACTAGAAAATAAAAACTTCGTAATACAAATTGAAAGGTCTCTTTTGTGGTGATTTCTAGTTGATGGAAATTTAATTATTTTTGAATTATGATGAGGAACACGTATTGCATTACCTGGGGCTGTTTCGTGGCAATGTTTAAACTTTTTATATTCAATGAAATTTAAATAATAATTAATTATTATTTTTTCTCGGGCGTACATGTTATATTAATAGGTAATTTTAATATTAAAAATTTACATTAAGCTTTTTTTGAAAATCTAAACATAAATATCTGGAAATTTCAGTTTAACTTTTTAAGGACCATAGTAAGAGTGGAAGCTAAACTCTAAGTTGTTTCCTTATTTTCAATTTTCCTAGATCATATTTCAAACAACAAACAAAAAATATTAGGGTAGACAGAATCTAACTTAGCAGTATCAATAACTTGGTGTTTTTACATCATTTTTCAAGTGTAAACTTTTGATTTATTTTTTATTAAAACAAAACCTACGATCACAGTGAAAATGAAATTCGTTTGCTGTTACCTCTAATTTTACCATTTATTAAAATATAGCGTACTGAAAGTTACAGCTTTTATGTTCGTAAAAAGAGAATGAAAATTAATTTTAATAACGAAAACCCAAAAACAACATTTTCCGCATTTTTAACATTATAAAAATTTGATTTAATATTTTTTATTAAACTCGCACACATTTCTGTCACTCAATAAAATTTTACATTAGCAAACGCATGTTATCGAAATGGGTTACTTTAAACTCCGCATTTCTACACTCTATTACTATGAATGAAACTTTTGAATGAGTGCTTTTAAAAAGAAAATTTGCATAACAGTAAATTAAAAGGCAGTTTTTACACCATCGAATTTCAGGCGGCAAACTCAGAAGCATTCGGCATTTAAATGAGACAAACTCGTACAAATTTTAACAAAACTTGGGAGAATTATTTTTATAAGCGAAAATATTATTTATTGGCGTTACAACTTTTAAATCAAAAAATTAAAAGTTTTAAAATTCTTTAATCATGAAGTAACAAATGATTTTGTTCTGGTTCAAGTAACTAATGGATCTTTGTAGTCTAAATAATGAAAGCTTATTTTGTACTATTGGGATACGCTTCAGCGATTCCTGAAAGCATCGCTATAAAATGCCCCGTGCTGAAATACAAAGACAATGTTGCTGATTTTTTAAGTTAAATAATTTAACTGCTTTTATAATCAAGGTGTATTTTATTTTCTTTCAAAATTGTATTTTAAAAATCATTACATATACAGGGTAGTCTTTTTAATTTTTTTTGTTAATTTACAAAATAAGTAAAATTTCGTTAGTGCAGGTTATAGAGCAGACTTTGGAGATTTATATACCTTCATAAGTGTTGTGTTTTAATAAATTTAATTACACTTGCAGCGTTTTAATTCCCCCTTTGCCTAATAATGCATTTTCATTAGCGACAGCGATATATAAATTAATATCTGTGCATCATTTGTAAAATTAAATGCGTACTGTAACGTTCCCTGGAGGTACAGAGTTATGATGAGTATCTAAGAACTTGCTCTAAAGAATCATTTAATATTTACAGAAAATTACTACAAAATTGATGCATTTCTTTTAAAGTTCTCAAGGGAAAAATAATCAAATATTCTAACGAGATGACATCCACTCCGCCTTTTTTGTTCTGTCAATGCTTAAAAGAGTAACTCGTGGTAATATTTTGAAGTGCAATAGCTATGTTTGCGGTATAAAATAAAAAAGTTGCAATTTTTGTGATAAATTTTACTATGAGAAAAGATGCAAAAGTAACCACACTTAATAAAGGTTTTATTGGATTCATGCGCTAGTATTTTGGAGGACAATTCGAGTAATAGCGCATTCAAAATGCTTCGTAGGTGCGTCGCCATCCGATGCTCTACAGCAGGCTCTACAGTCTATCAGTGGTTATACCCTTGGTCAAAATCAAGAAATTCAAGTCTCTCAAAGAGTTTATTTTTAATAGATGAGCTTTTAGAGAAATTCTATAACAAATAAATTGGCACGGTAATAATAAGATAATTAGGGTGGGCGCAGGCGTGTCGATCTATAGCTCATTTAATAATTTCACACGCTAAGCAATTCTTGCTTAATTGTACTGGAAGAATTTCTACTCCTACATTTACATCTCCAAAATGGCATCCATCTTTATGAACGTGTAGTAATATTTCTGTCTGTACTCTAAAAAAGAAAGTGGATTTGAGGTTAATTTTAAGAAATTTTAAGTGGAAAATCACCTACTTCTCAGGCACAATTAATTTATTAAGTTGAAAGTACTTCTACAATTTATTTACCGGTTAAAATTACTATCAATATCAGGATAAAAATGAAATTACATAATTTTTAAGGTAAATAATTAACTCATATTAATTGGGTAAATTTCAATTCCCATCTATTTTTTTACAGTGTAAGTTAAAAATGCTTATATAAGTAGTCATGGTTTTTTCAATACTCGGAGATTTTTGCCTCCCCCAGAATCTTCAAGGCAGACAACATGTCGTTGTAGAATTGTCAGTAAACAACTACTAACCTGAGGCACCCTATTTTTTTAGGGTGTAAGATTAAATAAGAACCTTGGAATTATTTAAAGTAGACTATTTCTATACATTATAATATCAACGGCTGACTCTTACTTCTATTATGTAATATAAATGTTCATTATGTACCTATAGCTTCTCTTCTTCTTTAACTTCTTTAAGATCTGTACAAATTTTTTCAAATTTGTTCTGTGAGCATAATTGATTTTTACATCTTAGGTAGCTTGCTAAGCTGGCCCTTGATGTGCGTTTGCCCTATTTTTTATTGCTGTGACGGAAAATCATTAGCACAGCATTCACGGGAAAGACTTAGAAATAAAGTTCTTACTTCATCCAGATTTAAACTAGATCTCTTATTATTAGCAATTAAGGCACTTAATCGCTAAGCTGTAACCGCCTCTATTCCACTGAACGTCCGTCTATGCCAGCTAGTTTACTGCTCCTGTGTTTACACAAGCTATGTTGAACATCCCCGGTTCGACTCTAGGTAAAGTCAGGATGGATTCTCGACGTGTTCCTTTACTATTTAATTTGTCGTTGTGTACAAAGAAAACACTTTATTTGGATTATTTATTTTATTTTGAAGAGCCGTTCAAAGCCGATTTTATGAGCCTAATATACTGTGTACAAATCACGTCTGCTCTCGTAGGTATTGTCGGTTATGATTAATGGTACAGATAAACAAACTTTGGTTGAGTAGATACAAAAGGAAAGAAAAATATAACCAAGTAAACAGTTCATATGTTCATTATGGTAATAGCACATGTACGACCGGCACAAGTATAAAATTTCTTGACCGTCTCCTGTCTTCGCAGGATACCTGAAGCTGTCCCCCTGTAATAATATAGGGTGTAAGAACATTGAACGCAAGATAACTAAGATGTAAACCAATTCCTTAAGGAATTAATTGAATAAATTCGTTAAAAAATAGGTCATAGACCTATAATAAGAGGAAAAAGAAAATGCTGATCAAATTAGTGTTAGTGTAAAAATGGGTTCATATTATTTTGCTAACTTAGGGCCCCATTTACAATGCTCAGTTAAACCAATATAATTAACTAATCCAACCAATGATAACTACAGTTTCGAACTTTAAACCTTATGTTAAGCAATTAGAAGTTTATTTGAGCATTGTAAAAAGGCCCTAATTCATGATAAATTTTCTCCACCATTTCTTCACCGGTTTGGAGCACACCATTTTTGCGTATTACCTCTATAATAGTTTACCAATAACTATTATACATAAACATTTAAACCATTACTCCTTAATATCAAATTAATATCTAAACCTCCTCTATAACCTACACTATCGAAATACCTAACTTAACAAAAGTTGACTTTTCATGGATTGTAACCTTCGTTAAACAGTAGGTCCCTTTCTCTGTGTGATAACACTTCCAATGCACACCGCAGGCAGCAAAAAAGCTCGACTTTTAAAATCGATGACACTTCGGCATAAAGGACATTTTAATGGCTCCATCACTACAGTAATTATTATGGTATTACCAAAAAAATTTCAGTAATCTTTTAAGAAAAATTCAATTCCATGAAAAGTTCTAATTTTTTAATTAATTCATCAAAAAAGATTTATGTCAAAATATTTACGCAAGTTTATAAAAATAAAGGATTTTTATGACGGATGATAAATATCACGAGAATATTAATATATGCACCCTTTTATGAATGCAATACAATGTTACTGAAACGTCAAGCTGATGTCTTCAGGTCTTACCTAGAAATTGTTGTTCATATACGGAAATATCCCATCACATCATCAGAATGCTTTAGATTAGGGAAATCGGCAAAACGGTATTGTTTACGCATGAAATCGTTTCAGGAAGTTTTGGGGGAAATAGAACAATGGGAATATAGTACAGAAGAAGCAAATGGGGAATGATTTGATAATTAAGTAATTATTAATAAAACTTTTCCACTATTATATTTATATGAACAATCTTAATTTTATTAGACAGTTTTTAATGAAAAATTAATCGAATAATTATATTTAACGAATAATGGAAATTCGTTCAACTTGTTGATCAATATTGAGTCTGAGTGTAAATGCGATGAGTTGGTTGAAATATAGTTACGAGTATTATATGCAATGAGCAGTTATTACTTCTGCGCTTGCAATCAAACTAAAAGTTTTTGAAAATTGGTATTTTATTGTCGAAAGATAATTACAGCCACGTTCCAACAAAAACAATATTTCTAATATACAGGGTGCTTCCTGATTGATCTGCCATGCTATGACTAATGGTGAAACGAATGCAATCGCCATTTTAATTCTCTTTGTTCAATTAATCAAAGTGGTTTAAAGTAACGCACCTTAACGCCTTTAATAACAACTAAATGTTGTTCATTTGCAAGATGATAAAATAAATCTGTCGACAAACCATTCGTTTTCGAGCTATGACTTCTTTTCACAAAATGAAGAAAAGTCGTTTAACATTTTGTGCAGCTTAATCAAACCGGTTTCAAGTCATATAGAAAGCAATTGCACCGGTAAAGTAGGGCACTACTTGGTTACGTACTTAAAAAATGAATAAATCATTTTGATTAAGGAGTTAATAGAGAGACTATCTAGTCAATTGACTATCCATTCAAAATTCGATTTATCAGCGAAACAAAAAATTAAGGATCATAATATGCAAGTAGATTAGGTTATAAAAAGAGTTGTACATCAGGTATTTGATATTGAATGGTTAGAAAAAAATTAATTTGACTTTGCTATCAGTTTAATTGAATTGAAATTATAATAAGTAAATGATATTTTATCACCTTAAAGTCCTCAAAGCTATTTATGCTATGATATGTAAATATGTACACTAATCGGTATATAATATAGAATTATATAATTTACTAATGTAAATATATTCCATTTCGTTGCATTGGTATAAAAGAAAACATTAATTATTTATTAATCAGATATTGAAAAATTCCCGACTTTTTTCCATTTAAACATAATTGAACTATGTACGAGTATATTGCCATGACATTTTTTATTTTTCTGTGCTTTTTATAAAATTAATAAGATTTTTGAAATCTTGATTTCAAGTATTGATTTGAATTATAAAAAATTTGTATTGGATTGGAGGTGAAACTCACGCAAGAGAGACACGAAAGAGTGATAATTTAGGCGAATAGTAGGTAATTTTAAAAAATTGCAATATCGATTTGAATAAAAAGAAATGGAATTCGTAAAAAGTTGAGTGTTTAATTTATAAGTTGCGAGTGATGAAAATTATTGAAGAATTTGTTTTAGTTGGAATGTGGATGATTAAAGAATAACTTAGAAAATTGTTGAAGATATTAGAATTGAACAAATTAATTAAGCCAATATCATAGCAATATATTATTTTGTTGTATTATTATTTAAAATTGAATAACTGAATTAACTTATAATTAAATTAATAACTTAATAAGTTAACAAGAGCATCTATCATTCAAATAGAACAAAATCAGAATTTAATCTTTATTTTTATAAAAATGATCTTTGACCTGTAAAATCCATCTTTAAAATATAGAATATCATTTTGTGAACACCCTGTAACATAAATGGGGGCATATTTATCGCTCTTTCGTAATGGCATAATGTCTATCAAATTAGGTCTCTTGTGTAATATTACCTACTTATCTATGTTAATATACAAAATTGATAGTACATAAATGTAGCTGGGATGGCGCTGAACAAATTTAATATTCGGTGGGCTTTACAATATGTAGAACAAGCATCCGTCTTAAACTATGCGAAACAATAGTTTATTTTTATTAAGAAAAATTTCATCTTTTGGAAGAAATTTAATAGAAACCATATTTTCGATCTTACCTTGTCCGTTGACGTAGCGAATTTATATGAAATATAACCGGTAGCGATAGCATCTTCCTAAAATAAGTTGCATTACATACATTCTTAAATTAAAGTTTATTGCGGTATATAATACGAAACGTCCAATAAAGTGGAAGTGTACACACAAACAACTTAAACTGTCTAGCGTGTTGCATTTTCCACCCCATATCTTGTTATTTATTTCGGTATTTGATTTGCTATGTTTACCTTTATCGTTTGATATTTTTATCAAAGTTGTTATTTGCTACCAACTTCTTTAATGTACCTTAAATCCTTGAGTCACATTTACACGTTAACGACGTGAAAGAATTTGAAATCCTAAATTGCGCTGTTTCAGTTTACCGAAATGGTATTACCTATATAAATCTGCTGTCGGAAATAACCGCATTTGATAAAAATTGCTGAAAATGCTTTAAATTTTATTTTTCAATTTCTAGTGGCGTACGTAAACTTGGGAGCAGCGTTAATCGCCGCAGGGAGGTGCCAAGAAGCTGTATCGGTTTTACGTCAGGGTTCACGTTTAGACGGTACGGGGCTAAAGGATCGCAGAGAACACGAATCTGCTCGAGTTTCGGCCCTTCTACAGCTAGGTGGACTTTATTCCGATCAAGGTCGTCTACAAAGAGCTTTAGCTGCCTACAGAGAAGCTGCTCACTCGTTACCACGAAATTATCCACCACAGGTAATTTGGTATATTTTATTTTGTTACAAATCGAAAAACAACCGGACATTCGAAACTTATTTTCAATCAATAACGATTTGACCTAAATGCCTGATTGAATTCGTCCCTTATTTGTCATATCAAATATTTGCTTTCGTTTTTCTATACAAACGCCACACATCGGCAAGCGTTGTCTTTGTTTTACAATAGTAAATTGATGAACCTGTGGGTTTGTCGTAAAATGTCTCCAAAACGCGATAGAATACATCATCCCGTGATGAGCGACCATCTGGCCAAGCTTTCCCTAAACAGCTGGGTTCTGACAAATGCCGCGCTTACTGATAATCACGCTAAGTGCTGGCAACGTTCAGCCAATTCACTGTTTCTCTAACTGCTTCTCATATCTCAACAAACGTAATAACCATTATTGCGTCTCTTGTTACTGTATATTCGCCAAATTTAATTTATCAGCAAAGACTAAAGTAAACTTGCTTGTTGCTGAAATAATAATCATAATTTAACATCATTTGATTTTTTTCGCTCTTATTTTTACTTTGTGCCGTCGACTTTTCCTGACTGAGCGCATTTTTCTAATTTATTTTCAATCAATTTAATGAGAAAATAAGAAAGACTAAACGAGAATTTAATACTTCCTCGTAATTAAATTTTAATTTCCTGATATTGAAACCAAGTAAGGCAAAAACTTTCTGAGCATCACATAATATTAATTGGAACACTTTTTGTATGCAGTTTTTTAAATTTAATTAGACTGTAGTTTAATGAACTGCTACATACATCCAAACGAACACACGGATAAAACTTGTCGCATTAATTACGTTTATTTTCTTAGAGCGTCTTCAATTTGCTCGGAGAAACTTTGGCAAGACTACAACAAGATGAAGAGGCTGAACGATGGTACCAAGCCGCCCTTAATGCACAACCAGATCATGTCCCAGCTCACATCACATACGGGAAATTACTAGCTAAAAACGTAAGTAAATAGATTTAAAACTAAATATATTTTTTTTTTTTATATGTGTTTTTTAAGGTGCATCAACATCTAGGTTATTAGCACCGGTTGTTTTTTTGTTGGTAAGGGTTTATTCGTAAGGATTATTTTGGTAGGGTTTGTTTTTCGTATGGTTTTTGATCCACAGTGTGTGCATGATGCACACTGGGGAATCGAGCGAGCAATTCCGCGAGGTCCGTTATTCGAACCCGAAATTACCGCTCTGAATTCAACCAGTATGCACTCTAAGCCACCGCTGTGAACTCTAAATATTTTAATAAACTAACAACTACATTTTCATGGTGACGTAGTTTTGGAAGCTATTTTATTTAAAATTCGCATTGAATTTTAAATCAAAAACTTTACTGCATTTGTATTGCACGGCCATTTCCAATTTACATCATCTTAAATAAGTAATAATTGTAAGTTTGGCGACATTGATTTTAAGTATAAGGTACTATTGGAAATGGCGAAACTACCTATATAAATTCATTGATTAAATAAAAATACGGAATAGCGTAATTGGGAAATGGGGATGTAGAATTTCCCTCTAATAGCACAATTAAGTAATATCGTTTTCGCATTATAATATCACGAACTACTATTGTTTGAATTCTCGTAACCCAGTGCTTCCGTTTTTTTCTGCCTGAGAGTATAAATATTTTTTTTTTAGAATCGCAGGTTTAATACTGACTACTGTAATAAAACCATTTTTTCTCCTGCAATACTAGGCTTCCAAATTCATAAATTGATACAAGTAATTGTTATCATAAAATAATACAAAATAATAACCGTTTACTTATCCAAATTCAATCGAGCAAGTATTATGGTCAGCGTTTGTTCCGAATCCTGACTTATTGAGACAACATAAAATAAAATCAAACCGGTTGTTGCTTATGTAACTCTGAAACTCATAACTGAACCGAGACCACTTGATCAAGCAACTTTGAAGTGGAAGAGTAAATCGACAACCCCTATAGTGCAATATCACTACAATTGGTTTTTTTATAAATTGAAGTTACGAAACTTTATTTTCAAATATTAGGAAAAGATCTATTCGAGAGCGATAAGCTAAATATTGTATTACATGATGTAATACAATATAAAACACATAGTTTTTTTTACAAAATATGATATACCATTAAACCCAATTGTAAAACTATCATATTAACACGCTTCCCAGATAATTGGAAAAAATGTTACTGTGTTATACTAAACTAAAATTACTTTTTAAATAAATTTTCTGGAATCCTAACCTAACTTAGTAATAATTGTTACTGAGAAACGTGCGGTTGGGATATTTCTGTATATATTTATAACCCCTCAAGATAACGTCAAAACAGATTTGAGTTGTATTAGACTTCTGCCCAAAAGTGGTTCAGACTGTGCCTCCAGAGCGTTATTGGAAGAAATGCTAGCTTTTCAGACGGCCGCGGTTGTGTGGCAAGAAATGATAAGTGCACAACAAAAGATTACTAAACTTATAGTAGAGAGGAAACATAAAGCAGGAAGATTAAGTTATTCAACATTACCTAGAAAGATAGTAGAGTGAACGATGTTTTCCACCAATGCATAATGCCAAATCGCAATTGAATTGATCGTGGTAAAATAATTAATCACGTCAATGATTAATGGCCTGTCCACTACATGGAAATACATCAAATATAATTTCAGTCAATATACACATGGTTAAATGTCAAATTAATGGCCACACAAACTCTCACTGAGGATAATAAAAAAAGAATAGATTCTGGTTAAGGCACTCCTGGAATAGTATTTGAGAAATCTGGGCCATAGATATCCATGGCGTATTGAAAAGTAAACCTACGTTTGAAACTTATTTCGAGCAGATGTGAAAATGAGTAAGAAAATTTTACGTAACTTGAGGTGTACAGCAACCGGATCTCAATCAGAAACCTCAGCGATGGCGCTAGGTTTTACGGGTACTGGACAAAGAGGGTACATTGCATATAATTTTGCATCAACGTCTATTTTGTTGTTTATCTCAGGTTTTATTGCTTTGTACACTTGTTTAGCTATTCCGCCATCCCCAAGTAAATTTTGACTCATACTTTGCCAGTTACTTCGCAGAGACTTCGCATAATTTTCTATCAATTTCTTCTTTTAATGATGCTATGCTTTTGTTTAACAACTCTTCGGTTATTGCTTGTATCCCTAACTCTTCCATGGGTATACCCAGATTATCCATGCGCAATTGAAATATCTCTTGTGATTCATTCAATTCAAGCTCATTTCTTGTTTATTTACTCAATTATTTCTTGTTTATTTTTATTCATCTCTCGTTTCATTTCTTGTTTATTTTTATCCATCTCTTGTTTCATTTCTTATTTATTTTCATCCAATTTTTTATTTAAATTTTGATTTAAATTTTCTATAACCTACATGAATTGACTAATACCCATTACCTCGCCTGTACCCCTTCTAGTACTTGAAAATGGCGGTGATGGAAAATTCTCAACCTCATCTGGTTTACAGTCTTCCTTTTATTTTTCTCGGATTTTCCTTTCTTTACTTCGATCACTTTTATTGAGCCCCACGCCTTTAGTTTGCCAAATTCTGCTGACAACCTATCGAGCCTTATGTTGTAACGCCAAATTGACATGAATTTTATAATGGAGTACAAATTTCTGATATTAATTTCAATCACACCACGTTGGGCAGTCAGATTGACATGAATTTTTATATGAGCAGTAAATTTTAATTTTGATTATTTCAAGATTTCTTCCTTATTTAAACACTTCTTAATAACGCAAACTTTATCTTCACACAACTTTTACAAACTTTCAAACATGCAATGCCTAAAACAATTCCAAAATTATAACTTTTTTTGAAAAAAATTAAGTGAGGGTCAATACCACACTGGCATCAATTTCGGCTACCTTCTCGCATTTCATGCCGTGAAAACATATTTGCCAACTTGAATGATAAATTCCCCAAACACCAACTTTCCAAATTTAAATAAAAAAAATCATTCACATTCGTACAAATATGAAATCTTTGTAGAAAAATCACGACAGTTACCCCCTCAAGATTTGAGAATGTAAATCCTTTAAGATTTATCTGTTAAACTCGGCAAATTTGTGGATATTGGCAAAGATTATTAAATTTTTCTACGTTTTGGAATAAAAATGAGCTTTAATTCTTAATCTCAGATGACCTAATCTTAAGGAGAATTTGAAAGTTTTTGAACACTTTAAATGGACCACACTTGAATAAAGGAATGGCATTTGTTCATTGTTGCTCGCATACTTACTTCCAGGGTGAAAGACAACCTCTGAAAGAGCTAACTTCAAATATTTGTCAACGTCACAAAAATTTGCCTAAAATTGTTATAAAATGTACATTAGAATTAATAAGAAGGTAATTTGTTTTTAATTGAGGGGGTAAATGTTAATTTCGAGTGGACAAAAGGATGTAGTAAAATCAAATTTAAAGACAAATTTTGCAAAGAAGACAAACTTACAAAGAATGAACAATGTCATTTTAGGAACGCAATTGTATGGATAAAAAGTTCCAAAAAAATTAACCAGAGGAAAAATGAAACTTTGAAGTTTGGAAAATGTAAGGTTAATTTAGCAAAATCTTAAACATAAATTGTGGGAAAACCCTTTAGAAGATTTAGAAAAAAAAATTATAGAAATGATCCTGGAAGTAGGGCAAGAAGATTTTGTAAAGTTTCAAAAAGGTCTAAAAGAAAATGCTGTAAATTTCATTTTTAAAGAAAAACAAAGATAAGTTGATTACGAAAATTGGTAAAAGCTATAAAAAGGGAAACATTGCAAAATTAAGGGTAGTAGATCTCTCAATGCCAAGAATCACTATGTAAAAATGTAAAAAAATATTTTTGAAACAGTTTAAAGCAATGAATAAGTGGAGAGGTGATTCGAAGAACAACGAAAAGCGAAGACAACGTTTAAATTAAACAATTTTTCCGTTTTTTCTACGTAACTACATCAAAGGTCAAGATTACAATTTTTAGCCCATTTACGAAAATCACAAATGGTTATGTAATTCATAATTGGACCAATAGTTTCAAATTATTTATGTGCATTTCACTTATTTTGAAATCGAATAATTATATCTCCTGAGAACCAGACCAGGTAATTATTGGACGCTCTATAGAATGTGGTAAAATAGATATAGTTACCATAAAATCGATACCTATTATCAGAAACCAAAATACTTAACTATCGACATTATTAAATAATAATGCACATGGAACCTACTGTTTTATAATTTTAAGTTGTCGGTTGCTGCAGTAGTTGACATATTTATTGGACCTCTATAAACTTTGACGAGCACTATAATAAGGACATCAATACATTTCTAATTTATGTTTTGTAACATCATTAAATAAATAACAGCATCAATTTTATTACAGATACCTACTAAAACATCAATTATATAATATGTTATTACGTTTTAGAATTGTAATATTACATTGAAGCTATTAAATTAAAATTTTATTTTATTAAATTTTTTTTTATTAATTATATTTTATATTAACATGCAAATGACTAGCTTGTATAAATGCTGTAAATAACGTTTTTAAAATTATCAACGGTAATATAATGAGTTTCTGTATGAACTATGCACAAAATATATTTTGTCCGACTATTGAAAAAGTAAATTAAAAAAAACGATTTTGAGTTGAGTTAGGTAAGTAATTTTAGCCTACGGAAACACATAATAACAGGCATGCCCCTAAATATATCAATTATTGGTAAATTGTAGTCATACAAAAATGGCTATTTTAAACATTTATTATTGTAGTTGACCTGCGTTTGATAATACAAAACAGTAAATGCGTAGTACTACTTATGATTTAATTGATTTCGGACTGGTTCTAAATTTGATATTTGAGTTTTGTTATTGGCTCACATATAGTATATATGCTTATATACCTATGTACATAGGTACATCCACATGGAACAGTTAATAGTCAAGCTAAGCAAATATAATAAAATTCAAATTAAATCGATTATTGCTTTCTTCAGATCTTTAATTTATAAATCAATAATTAGTAAATTATTACCGATTTCTGAATGGTTCTAAGATCAATTAAATTCGTGTTCGCTTAGCTCGTACATTTTAATAATAAT
This sequence comes from Podabrus alpinus, assembly GCA_932274525.1. Lineage (NCBI taxonomy): Eukaryota > Metazoa > Arthropoda > Insecta > Coleoptera > Cantharidae > Podabrus > Podabrus alpinus. Next base: position 54,731,237 of record OW026457.1, on the reverse strand, counting down.
TTTTAAAATAAAATAATTTTTCACTGAAAATCAGTCACGTGTTTCGATCTTATTAGATCTTATTACCGACGGATAGGAGGAAATTCTTCCAAGTGATTACATGGCGTTGCTATGATAATATGATACTAAAAATTACCAATTGAAAGGAAATCACATTGCCAATCATTAGTACGTCGTAATATATCAGATATCTGCAAGGTGAGACTACGACCTATGAAAATCAGTGATTTTCAGTTTAAAAAAATTAAAATTCAAAGCTTTTTCTTCATCATTTGTACTCGTATTTGATATTAATTAATTTAAAGGTTAATTAAAATGTAGGTAAATGCATCCAAACATGTCTTAAATTTTCCACAAGCAAAACTTAACTACATTCGCCCCTTTAAACTGACAGGTTTCTTTAATAACTTAAAAAGTAATATTTTTTTATAAAATGGACAAAAGTGGCTTACACGGTTTTTTGAGTATTAGTTAAATATTTGTGTTATGAACATTTGTTTACTAAACGTATTGGACATATTTATAATGTTAATTATGTAGGTATGTTGAGAGTTCCAATATTGACTTGGTGTAATTAAAGAAAAGTTTATGAGCAATTTGGTATCGATTTTTAATTTAGAGGTTATATTTAGATTATTTTATTGTACGGAAATGTATTACAACTAACAATTTTCTAGTTTAATGTAAAATATAAATAAATCAAGATTTTGCCGAAACTTGCGTGATAACTTTTCATAATAATTATTTATAGGGACAGATGAAAATTGTCACGCTATTACTGCCATTTCTGTATATGTACATTAGCAACAGATTATTCGTTTCGATGCATGTTTGAAATATTTCGTACCTTTAATTAGATTAATTTTTAAAAGGGTATGAAAATATTAGTAGATATTGATCAAATATGAAGTGGTTCGTAATAAATCACTCTTTTGATTTTGAAACTTTAAATTTTAAAATGTATTATTAAATTTGTAAAGGAATTAATTAATAAATTAATATAAGTAAAGTTAAGAACCCAATAATAGTAAAAGTAAGCAATATTAAACATAATCCAGGAGTCCCTAAAAATCTCAAGCGAGTGCTTTTCGTTAAGTTTAGTGTACAAAGTAAGAAATATTTATTTTCAAATCATTATAATAAATTATATAAAAACAATCCAAAATCCTTTTTTTTTTGCTTCTAGCCAAAATCATAATCTAACTATTTATTTACCTGGCCATCTCAATACCAAAATCAATCAGAATGCATTGAAACTACCAATTCAATTCTTACACCCAAAGAAAAATCAAAGAATCATATTAAACTCCATCGAAGGATTTAAAATAAGGACTATGTTATAATTAATAAGGAATTATTTCAAATACATCTCTAATAATAATCGTTCATGAATACTTGTTCAACTTCTTACAAAATGATCTAAACTTCATAATTACCTTCCGGTGTTATGTTTACATAGAAGATGTTTACAAAAAATCAGAAATTCCTACCTCAGCACAAATCAATTTTGAAGAGGAGGACTACCGAATATTCTTAGACATTGCGTCAAAATGCTTAAAATAAGGAGTATTTGGTCATTCCGCAATGAATGAAATTTTTCTCAATTGGGCTTGTGCTACTAAATGCTTCTTCATTTAATTTTGTTATTATTTCAGCACTATTTCCTTCGCCTCTGTTAATATTTTCCAATCTTAGTCTTGCATCTCTTTTTTCCTTTATTTCTTTTTTGACAATTGTCCAACTTCTTTTCGTAGTTCTGTTCACTTTGGCGAAGTTGTTGTCCAATATTCTATCTATGCCCTCACTGAAATTTTGTACCGTGCTTTTGCTCAATTTTTCCATCATACTTTCTACTGTCTTCTCCATGTTAATTTCTGATACGCTTTTAAGTTCTGCCACACTTGCGTTTAGCTTCTCACTTCCATTTTTGATTTCAACCAAGCTTTCGTTAATTTCACTCATGGTCTTCCACATGTATTCCAGCCAATTTTTTTTTAAATTTATTTAAGTGCTTTAATATCTAGATCATAGCACTAGTGAGAATGGAATTACAATAAATTGAGTTTTATAATTTGGAAATTAAATCTGTGTGGTTCAGAAAACTATGGAGTAATTGAATATTTTTAGGGTGGCCAGTATTTAAATTTTAAGCACTTTGGCTATTTTTATCTTTTATTTCGTTTAATCTTTTATTTTAAATCAAAATTTGCACTACCTAATGAATATGCTTTTTCAAGCAAGGTTCAACAACAAAAAACTGCCTTCTAAAGCTGGCTCTCGTTTAGCACGTAACTTCGCACCTCACAATCATAGTGCTAATATCACAATATAAAAATAAAAATTCCCTAACAATTTAAACTCATAAAGCAAAACTTTACATAACCAACGATCCGGTAGAAGTTACAAAAAAACACCGCAATATGTTGTATACGTATACACACGTAATATATTACAAATAAAATTTTAAAAGGAAATTAATTTAAAAGGTCAATAAATAAATAAAATTATAAATTTAATGGAAAATAACTTTATATTACAATGGGACTTTAATGCAATAATAACAAGACAAATAAAACAGTTAATATTATATTTACAACCAATAATCATATGCCTCTAAGAAATTCGAACAACCTCTACAGCTAAATTTATAATAAATAAGTATACAGAATACAGGCACGACCATGACGGAAAATTTATTGTATCTGGTGGGGTTATGCAATATACACCCACAATAGGTCATAAAAATAGAACTCCAGATTACCTACACAGTTCAAAAATATGTAGAGGTCAACGACAGAAATTTAGGAACATTTAATAATAATAAAGCCTTTCAGTAGTCATTTGGCTGTCTACAAGACTTTACAAATCCCCTTTTTGAGGTGGAGTAGTCTTTCGTTTATCAATACATTTCATTTCTACAACTTATTATTCGTTCTCGCTTCCACTACAATTTTTATCGCACCATCTTAAAATGGGCCTGTCTCTATTACGGTCCTCCATAGACCTCTACACAGTAATTCGTCTTATTATAGAACTCTCATAGGAGAGTTCTGATATTCCATGTGGCCACTCTGATTGTTTTCTTTTATTTTCTTCCTTGACTTATCTCCATTGTTAGTTCTATTTAAATGTTTCTTCTCGTATGTTCCAATTCCTTGCATCATCGACATCTTTCTCCCAGCCTCTTCTTATGGAGCCTTTGTTTGGGAAGGTATTAATGCTCCCTCCCCTTCTTTAGTATTTTGCTAATTTGTCTATGTCGCTTTTCAGCTTCAGACTATCATCGTTCTTGACCCGTATATATTTTGTCTTGTTTATACATCTTCTGGTAACTAACTTTTACTTTGTCTCCATTTCTCATTTCGTTCTTAGTTAAAGCCCATATCTTATTTTGTATGTCTTTCTCTTGGCTGGTCATGTCATTTCCTAAATACATTTTGGTAGCCTTTAGCTTATTCATATTATCCATTACTATCATTTTCTGTTTAAAGTCTCTTATCTTAAAATCATCACTAACATTGCCTTGTATTTGCATTTTTTGATTCAAATATTCTTCGACTCCTTTTTGTATTATACTTTTTATTGATATGTTCTCGATAATATTGTTTGCCGCCCTTTAATCTTTTTCATACCTCCCCAATTAGTTTTCCAAGATAGCTATTTTTCTTCCAGCTTATTTGTTTTTTCTATCTCATATGGGAATTTGGGGCAACGAGGAAGTGGATCATTAAGGAGTCCTCGTATTACTCACAACCAAACAATGAAGACATACAACAATTAAAAACATTTAAAATAAAGAATAGAGTAAAAAATACCTAGAACAATTTACAAAATGACAAACTACAAAAATTAAAAATTTAACATACGGAATTGCAAACATTTAACAAAAGAAACAGAAATGGAGAAGTAATTCTTACAGTGGCCATTCCTATCTCATAAACAAAACTCCGTCCCCACAATGCGAAAGTTGTCAGACAGCACACATAATAGTTGCACACTCATATTAACAGAGTATTAAGTATACAAAACGGTCTGCAGACTGGCTTCGGTTCAGCTGATACCAATGAGGCAATCCATCGCGTTTTGGGGGTTCATCCTGGCCAGTTGACTGCATCTACAAGTTAAAAAAAATAACTGTAACAAAAAAATGGTGTAATATTTCTGTAAATATATTGTCGTGTTCCAAAATGAAACCTGGTAACAAGATATTTTCCCCCCAATTTAGAGCGATGGTCTCTAATCGATTCCCAAATTTTAAATCCCTAATATATTCTTTGTTTTCGTTGTATTTCGAAATTGCTGTATAATTTAAAATAAACTTCCAAATTTGAAATTGATAACAAAACATTTTTTTATTTATGGCAAGCAATAAGGTGTATTCTTTTTACAAATATTTTAATCTAAAAAAACGTTTATTACATTTGCGAAACCCCACTACAATCAATTCTTAAATTTTCTACCTTACAATTTCTTGCGGCGTCCAATTCTTGTTTCCGTGTTATTCCTCTTGTTTTCCGTGTTATTAATTTTCATCCGCTTCTTCACAATTTAAATTCCCGTTTGCACAAAATCACTTTATATCAAATTACCTTTGTTAGGTATAATTACGTAAACCAATGTCGATTACTATTTCGACGACTCAATTTTCGATCCTCCTATCCTGGATATCGAACGGTTTTTTAATTAAGTATCGATCCACGCTTTATGGCGGTCGGTCGTGCTCTCAAATTTGATTCGCACACAACTATGGACCTTCAAACGCAGAAAACCACTCAGTTTATCATAATTTACCAAAATTGTCACACTTATAGTGACACCAATTTACAAAACCTTCGCGCACATTTTTCAAATTTTACATATACCAAGAAAAATACAATATTGATGCCATTTACAATATTTTCATGAATTTGGATGTTTAAAAAGTTTCTTATGATTACAATGAGCAATAAAATGTATTCCAAATACAACGAAACTGTGTCGTATGTTTACCGATGTTTACCATTTAATTTCAAAATTGACTTTTCGTTTTATGAAATTTTTCTCTAAAATATGTAAAAAATTATGAATCCTTTAAAATACAGTTCAATATAAATCTCCTTCTCAGTCCTTTTACCCTAATGAGGGTTTGGTGACCCATCTCGTTCTATCTCTTTCTCTTTCTATGCATATGATGTGCGTTCAAATTGTTTTCACATACATAGAGGACCTACTTGTTTAACGTGGGCTCCGAACCACGGGAAGTGTACTACAATTCAATTTCGAGATGGATTTTCTTGGCAGATTACCTCGGTGGTTTGCCATTGCCTGCCGAGGAGAGACGGTCAGAATAAAGTTCTTACCCTGCCCGGATTCGATCCGAGCGTTTCGCATTAGCAGTAGACGAACTTAACTGCCAAGCTATGACCGCCTCTTATATAAATACCTATGTAAATATAAATTTTTTCACGCATTGGCCTTGCAGTTAAAGGCGTTATTATAATATGAGAAAAAGGCTTCAAATTTTCTTCAAACCAAAGAGGAAGAAATTTATTTTATTACATCAACAAAGCAAATAGATTAAATATTGGGCGTTGTGGCTTTAAATTCCAAAATCTGGAACACATGAAGGCATAAAACATATTATGAAAAGTAAAATCGAGACCTATATCTTCAATTTCAAATTCACAGAAGTAGAAGATACTTTTGAAGGCAGAAGATACGATAAAATTTACTCGTAATGCAAATATCGATTGAGAGTTAAGACTATTCTAAAAAAGAAAACATCGGCTTCCAAATATACCAGGTAATGCAAAGCAAACTAAAAGTCGTATACTGTAACATCTGTATTTTAGAATCGCCTAACCATGCCCTACTATGAAACATACCTTTTCGAAATTATACTTACAGTGTATTTTATTTGTAAAATTTTGTGTGCTCTTAGTAATTCTAAAATATAGATGTAATTTTTGAGCTTGTAACCCACCATGTGAATTGAAACCAGTCAGTTTTGTTAAGATTCTGACAACCTCATCATCAGTATGCACATGGTCTTCTACTCTGCATTCTACTACGGTAGCATAATATATAATTGTGATAGATGAACTCGAGCATAACTGAGAACATAGTAGATTACTACTTATTTGTTTTCTTGTGCATAATGACATCTCATAAAATAGATACCGAAGTTCTCTTTTTCTAAATCATGCAGATTTTAAAAATGGTTACATTTTCTGTTATGTAATAATGAAAATATGATGATGATAATAAAAAAGCTTTTAAAATAATGTAAATATCCTTCAATAAAAACGAAATTTGCAATAAAAAGTAATGAATGTGAAATGCATTTTATCTGCAAGTTACGTTGCAATAATTCTTTTACAACGCAAAAAATCCCCACACCCACAAATGACAAATTTTCTCCAAATTTTATCGTAATTTATTATTGCAGGTCAGAAAAATTAATTTTAAATAATGAAAACCTTGCAGTAAGAAAAATAATATTATTCGATCACCCTGTACACTTTAAATTAGTTTTTATGGGTAATTTAATCTTCATTTAATTAAAACTAAACTTTTTGACCACATTACAATCTAAACTTTGTACTATACTAACGACTTTTTAACAAGCGTAATGTTTATTGTAAACACTTCAACTTTTATCAAAATCACAAAAAACTTTAACAACTTTTCGAGTGCTTGATCGATTTTAAATTGGTAGGTAGGTGGTACGATATAGCAAATTTTTGTTATAGCAAAAATTTTGTTTGGCATAGGACAACTTTCCGAATTTCAATTTTGTTAAGGATTTTTATTGATAAATATTTATAAAGGACTTGTATTAAGTTTTTTTTAGTTAATATAAATCAACAAATTTAAAACTATTTATGCGATACCTGAATTTAATGTTTTGATTTTTAATAAAAATTTAACGAGCTTGCTGTTCAACATGAGTTAATTCCTGATCTCAAATCATGGGGATAGTTACCTATCACCTGTCACTCCGAATGAGTTGAAACTTTGCAATCGCAAAGAGGAAGGTTTATATAGGCCCCTACAACAAAAAAATTCTGAGAATGTATTATCAAAATTTCGAGAAAAATCGATTTGAAAAGTAGGGGAAAGTAAAATCGTGACCCCGGCCGAGACCACTATCGGGTTACCGGTCCCTTCAAATCGAGTGAAATTTTTTTGCTCCGATTTTAATTTTTCTTTGAAATTCGGCTAGGGGGGGGTGTGCTTAGTAGATATTAGTATAAATATTCGCGAAAAAATGGAAAATAAGGCGGTTATTGCCGAAAAAGTGAAAAAATTAAATTTTTTTTTGCCTTCCATTTTTAAGGGTGTGCATTCGAAAGGGAGGGTCAGCCATCGTCAAATCCTACTCCTCCGGGGCGCCGCTCCGCTCCGCTCCGCTCTGCACCCCTACGGAGCGGATTTGACTCTGGTTACTAGGCTAAACATACGAGAGGCGCCATCCATCAAGAACACCGGGATCTATGCAACCGGGATGTGAGAGACCCTCGAAATAGCATTAAAAAGTATAGTTGCGGTATGGGGCAGTAAACTATTTCGTTTAACCCCCAAAAAATCGCGTAAAAACTAAAAATAATCGATGTTGCATGTACGACGCTCGAGGTGCATCTGCTGCTGCGAAATTTTCTAAGTGTAAGAGTATATCTAGCTGCACGTACCGTCAACAAAATGCGCGCCAGCCGGGCGAAGCTAGTGGCAACGACCGGTTGTGTGGCACGATCATGCTACTTTTTCGTACTTTTCAAATCGATTTTTCTCAAAATTTTGATAATACATTCTCAGAATTTTTTTGTTGTAGGGGCCTATATAAACCTTCCTCTTTGCGATTGCAAAGTTTCAACTCATTCGGAATGACAGGTGTTAGGTAACCCTCACCCAAATCATGACATTTAAAATTCGATAAATTTATTCAGGATTACTGGCAGTTTTCAATTAATTTGGATAGCGTCACTTTCGAGAACATTTTCAATTTATATAAATAAATTGCACACTATTAAAGGCAATAAATGCGAAATCAATAATAGAAGACTCATTTGCAAATGAAATCTTTACAGTAATCTGAATCCTTCAAGTATCAAATTAAATACTGAATCTATTTCGTTGTAATTGTGATAGCCCTTTCAAAAGACTGCGTATTAAAATAAAGTGAAATAATTAATATAGGGTAAATGTGAACAAATTAGGCAGTTTTTAAATTACTAATTTACAAAACCAAGTATCATCAAAGTCAAATGTGTTTAAATGAGTTGAATTAAACACAATGTCATACTATTTATTTTGTTCAAGTTATAAGATTTACGGTGTTTGGAAGCCATCGTGGTAATTAAAGTTTCAAAAGCTGCAAGTACTTTCCTTCATTGTGTGAGATCCTGAAAACGAAAGCTGTTATCATTTAATGCTGCCGTAATCAAATTTCACTGTATCAATCACTTTCAACAGCAAAATATTTTTTGTCAGGCCCCAATACCACAAACAAAATTAATTACGGTTTTTTGCGGAAATATTAATGTCCTGGTATTTAATGCAATCAAAAACCTAAACTTACTAATTGAAACTATTAAATATACTAAAAGTGTAATTAAGGGTTAACATTAATTCCGACAAATTTTATTATTTATTGTACGGTTAATTTTGAGGTTATTTAACGGTAAATCATAGAATAGAACTTTTTAAGTATAATTATTGCAAATCGAAATCAATAAACAGCTTGAATCAACAGATTATCCCTTCAAAATATTTAATGTTTTTTTTGTGACAAAACTTTGTGCATATTTCAATATACATATATCTCGTGCAATTAAATCCTCTAATACCAAGTTGCTCAAGTGACATAAAGTGTACTACAATTGTGTTTAATCTCGGTGATAAAAGGAGTATTATCATTTCTGTCAACCTTTCACATAATCAAACTCAAACTTATATTAAGCTACAGTGTATCCTCAACTGTTTTGGAAAGTTACGAACAGAAGATTTCCTGAGTTTGATAGAAAATCCGACTTTAAACTTGCTCAATCGCTTTAGATGATTCAGATCTCACCGGTAGAAACCCAGGACTGACAGGAATGAAGGTATTTCAGATTTTAGGAGGTCGACGTTTAAAAGAATTACTTTTCATAACATTTCCCGTTGTAAAAGTGAAACTGTGATGCAGTGTTTCAACTAACCCGGTATTAAACAATTTGTGAGTTAAAATGTTCAGTAAATTAACAATTTCAACATTATTATAAGCACAAAGGGAAATTTTCATGTTGTTGTGTATATAAATTAAATATTTGATGAATATTAGGAGCAGTATGCTGTGAAAAATTTAGCCGACAAGCTTGTTACTAAAGCCACTCTTTGTGGTACACTGACTACCATATACAAGATGCTCGAATTTCATTAGATGAAAACATTAAAAATTCAGTTTATAATAAACATTCACAAAGAAGCGTGCAAATAAAACGTAATTTGTAAATACTAGCTGTTCAAACAAAGGTTATAAGTTCGAATGAGGAAAGTTGTGATATTAACGATGCAAATATTAAATTGTTTTTGAATTACTTGTTCTTTTGTGCTTTTAATTTAGTAAATGAGTTGGAGAGGATTATAAGGGTGGAAAGTAATAATGTTTATGGTTTCAGGTGAGTCGAGTGGCCGAAGCAGAGCAGTGGTTTCGAAGGGCGCAACGCTTAGCCCCTCAGGACGCTAGCGTATACCACCATTATGGTAAGTTTTAGTGTTTTACTTGGATTTTGCGCTTAGAATGTGAAACTTTCTTACAAATGTAGTATCATCTCTTCGGAGATGTTAGCCCGACGCGTTGGGATTGTCCAGGTTGACGCCGTTCTAAAATATAGTCATGGGGATACTTTCCTTTGTAATAGGAGCAACTCTGCGAAATTTGGTTTACTAAAGTACAAATTTTTCTGACAAATGTTTTTATCTTACAGCGTATTCGTTCCGTAATTCGATTATTTATTATTAAATTATTTTATTTAAAATTAAAATAAATTACATTCTCCAGGTTTTGGGATATTATTCAATTAAAAAGGTAGGGCTTATCCTTAGCCCGCGGCACCGTAGAATCTCATTAAATGTTGGCAAGTACATTAATTTTCACTTTTGGTTTTGTCGGAAATTATCTTAACGGCTGGAAAGCGAACATTTGGCAACTACTTAATTTCGTTTTTAAATGTCAGAAATCTCCATTTTCTTAATCACCTTATTTTTTTAAACTTCCTCTTCCAAATATGACTTTACAACTAAAAATTTACATCAAATTAATTAAACCTAATGGAAACCCTGTACCTACTAAATTTCAGTAGCAATCAATAGTATCACACATGGAGCAATTGTTAAACTTAATCACTCCATGTAGCAGAGTTTATACTTGCACAAAATTGCTATTATGAAGTGAAATATTGGTTATAGGTTTACTATTCACTGTAGATTAGATGCGCAGTGAAAGTATTTAATTAGAAAATTTTTAGTTTTTAATAAAACCAGAGTGAACGGTGGATATTAAAATGGAAAAATATTATACTTCCTAGTAATAAAACTTTACTGTCGAAAATAGAGAATTCAAGTTAGTTTTATATACGGAAGATTATAGTAAAAAAGAAAGACTTTCTTCTTTCTAGTTAAAAGTTTTTTTTTTTGGGTTATTGTATTATTCAAATTAAAATGGTCGGATTAAAGCACTCCAATTAAGGTAAAACCGTTAATGTAATATGGTTTCAATAGAATGGGGTATATGAACACAGTAGGTACCCACTACATTTCGTTTATATCATTGAAAATTAGTTACACGTGTATAGCTAACGATCAGTTAATTAATTACTGCTGTTTTAATTATGTTTAGTTAAGCTTAATAATTTATTAATTATAATTAAAATATTTTCGAAAATGGCAAATAAGAGAAACAATATTGATTAATAATGCAATTAAAATTCAAATTCAACAATTTTCATTGCGCTAATTAAACAACATAACAATTCCTGCAAGATGCTTCAGTATTCTAGATAATTGCTTTAGTTCTTTAAGAGAATTTACGCTTCCATAGATTTTCCTTTCAATTGAAAATTATTGCAGACTTTCGAATTATGAAATTAATGCTTTATCATGATAAACTTACACGAATTTACATAGAATCTTAACATATCAATAAAAATACTAATATGGAATAAAAAACCACTCTTCTGCAGAGTAAATTTATAATATTATATTATGTTATTAATAAATAATTTATCGCAAATACAAAATTTATGAATGTTAGCGAGATCAACTGCTATTACTGCAAGATTCCCCGATTCAACTCCGGGTACAGTCTAAAATTTCTTGACCGTCTCCGTGCTTCAGAGGGCACGTAAAGCCGTCAGTCCGTGGTGTTAATGATTTGCCATCCTAAAAATAAACGCAGGAAGAGGCACATCGAAGACCAGCCTCTCAAACTACCTTGAATGTAAAACTCAGTGCTCATAGAACTATTTTGAATAAATCGTTTAAGAACAGATTACAGACCTGCTATAATAAGAGGAAGCTAACCTCCTTTCGAAGCGTGGTTTTTTATTACGGTTGTATTTGTTTCAAATATCTTCTCCAATTTCCTAATTAGAAACATGAATCAACATAGAGAGCATGGGTAACAGTGAAACATTTAAAATATGTTCTATTCTATTTCGCACACACAAATGGCACTTTAGTTTAGTATATTTCATTTTTAAAGGCACCGTTTTGTCCTATTTTAATGTGTCTATGGAAGCACTTTTGACAGTTATGAGGTGCTATTGCTTTTCCTTCGGGGGAGTAAATTTTCTATAGAGATTCTGAAAACAGAACGTTTATATAGTAGATTTAAGAAAAAATTGGGGAGTGTTTATGTTTAGATCCTTAAAACAGCATTTAAAAGGGTAGTAAAATTCATGGTTTCTCATTATCTCAACCAATCAGAAGATCGCATTAAATTGTCAAGTAATTTACCACAGCATTCTGTTGACAGTTCGTGTAAATTGATACAGTTTTACACTTAGGGGTATTTCAACTCGGACCTTCAACGTTCACTTGAACGTGTCTTTTAAATATGGATTTTAAATTTGTAATTGTTTCGCATACTCTAGCACGATAAAAAAATCGGTTCTTTTCAAAACCCAAATAATTTCTGATGTGGGTTTATTGTAATTTTTGTGTGCATCTCACTTTTTGCGTTCAACTTGAAAAATATATTTTTGAGCGCGACAGATGTAATAAAGACTATAGATCCGAAAAAATTGGATCTAGCTTTTAGGGGTACTTATTATTTTTGTGTCCATCTCACTTTTTTCGTTCAACTTGGAAAAAACATCCTAGAGCGCAACATATTCGAAATCCGATAGATCCGAAATACGATTGATGTTTAAAAAAAAGATCTTGATTTTTCGGGCACATATTATTTTTGTATGCATCTCACTTTTTGCGTTCAACTTGAAAAACATATTTTTGAGCGCGACAGATGTAAAAGGCGATAGATCCGATAGAATTGGATCTATCTTTTAGGGGTATTTATTATTCTTGTGCCCATCTCACGCGTTCAACTTGGAAAAAATATCCTAGGGCACGACTGATGCGACATCCGATAGATCCGAAATAAGACTGATCCTTAAATAAACGCATCTTGATGTTTCGGGCACATTATTTTTGTGTGCATCTCACATTTTGCGTTTAACTTGGAAAGAATATCTTTGCGCTCGACAGATGTAAAAGACGATAGATCCGAAAAAATTTAACATAGTTTTTAGGGATACTTATTATTTTTGTGTCCATTTCACTTTTGCATTCAACTTGAAAAAAAATCCTAGGGCGCGACAGATCCGAAATCCGACTGGTTTTTCAAAAACGGATTATAGATTTTACGGGTACATTTTTCTAAAAATATGTCATTGCCTAACACTAACCTAACGACCGATCTAACGATGCAATTCTGAGGTGAAAGTGTTAGACTATAGGAAACCACACTAACTGTCAATAGAATGCTTGACGTCACCCGCTGCAAATCGACTGCAAGCACCTGTTGATTTTGATAATCAACTTCAAGGGTTGTTTTTGAAGGGTAAACCTGAATATTCCGCAATTTTTTTTCTTGTTCTTCTTCGCTTCATGCTACGGCATAGCTGCCTGTTCCGGTACCCATCTTTTTTCGGATGGAATTTTTTTTAAATCTACTATATAAATCTTCAGCTCTCCGAATATCTATAGGGAAGTTTTAAAATCCGGGTACCATTTTACGTGCTCTTCCCGTCCCTCGGAATTGCTGTTCCTAGGAACGGTTGGAGTTACTTTAAAAAACAAACCGAGATCGAACAAAATTCAACTTAGACGTTTACCGATCTGCTAAGATCAATTTTAGATTAAGCTGTCAGCACATTTCTATCGAATACTCCCAAACGTAGAATGCCGTTCTCAAAAAAATACTATTAGGTAACGTGACTTGCTAATATGAGTCCCAGAGACTCTTTTCGAGGGCTAAGTCCCCCGGCTTAATGGTGAGGTTGAAACCTCGGTTGCGGGAAAAAGGACGCTAAACTCGACACTGTAATAAAAACTCCTTTTCCCGAACAGGAAAAACGAAAACATTGGGTATTTAAAATTAGAAATATTTATTAACTAGATAAATTAAATTAAACATGTACAATTTACAATCTGATCCTATTGAAAATTAGGAGGGCGCCTAAATAGCTAAATCACTTCACAATAGAATAATGAGAGAACAATACCATCATTCAGTTAGTTGGTAATTTAAACTAGTTACTATTACAAAAAAATTATGAGTTTCGATTCTTTCGATTTCGAATTTTTATACTCACCGGTACCCAAAATAGCCAATTCTTACGTTAATTAACAATTACACTTGAAACCACACGTTTTATTCCTAGAAAATCTATCTGTATATTTCGTATCTCGAAATCATAAAAACACAAGGCGGCAAAGACAAATCTTTGTCTATTGCCCAAAACAAAAAAGTGGGCTGGTCAAAACGTCCTGCTCAAGAGAATCCACAATAACTAATCTAAAATATAATAAAACTGAAACCTTCGCGGCAACACTTAAACCGCCGAAAATGAAGGATCTCTTCAAACGTCCTAATGGAGAACTCTTTTCTCTCACTCGCGAAGAAGTTTTTTTACAATAGTTTTGATCGTTTTGGCGATTAATTAGTTAGTAGATTAGGCTTCAGATAAATGGATTCATATTTCTAAGCATATTTTTTTACATTGTGGGCAATTTTGGTGATATTAATAACAGTAGGACATTTAAAATGGGTAACAGTGAAACGTTCAATTTCTTATTACTATTTTTAAAGTTCTCTTTGGTGTAGAAATACCTTAAATTTACCAAGATGTCCAGAAATTCGCCAACTAAAAGTGATTGTGGAACATTTTTTGACGAAAACATGAGTAACAATAAAAGCAATTCTCAAAGAACGAAGTATAAGCTCCGTGGAAAAAGATGAGCATTTAATAATTAATTTTTATGCAATAAATATTCGTCGAAATCTTGAACTTAGCACCTAAGCTCAAGATCGTATATCTACACTTTTTGGAAAATAAAAAATAATATAAAATATTATATTGATCCCAAAAATTAATGTCTCAGTGTTACCCACTCATAGGTTAATGACATAATTTCATATAGATACATTTTATAAATGTTAAAGCTTTGATTGGCTTCTATTATAATGAATTCTGCCAACCCGCGGACTTGAAAATTTTCCTGGAAATTCAATTTATTTTTTATTAACTTATTACCTATGATGTAATCTTTAACAAAATATATTCCCGTGGAGTTTTAATTTGTTAGATAATTTTATTCGTTTTATCCTTATTCTAAAATCTCATTACATATTTTAATAACATTATGTAATGTTGTGTTTTATTGGGAATAATAATTAATTAAACATCAATCAGAACTAAATTATATTCTTATAATCAAATCCATACAAAATCCTCCAGGCTATGCTTATCTGTAAACTTGCGTACTGCCAACCTAACTATTACATACACCAATATAATGTAACAAAGCTGAGGAATGCAAATCTAATATATCACAATATTCTTTCGACAAAAAAAATCAGCAAATATTATCTATAAATTTAACAATTGTCGATTTAAAAAACTATCTAACTGAAATCATTACGTGATACAGGAATTAAATTATAAACAAACATTTACGCAAAAGAAATTTCAAGCTCAAACCGAATTTTCTCATTGTTTTCAATTTTGTTTTTTTCTGTTTCCTATGTATCCAGTACTTGAGCGTTGGATCGTCCGTCTTCTTTATTTGATTAATCATCAATGGATGCACTAGAATTTTTAATCTTTCTACAGTGTAATTCATCTAAAGTTAATTGTAGTCCATTGTCTAAACCAAGATATCGAGGGTAACCCATTCTTGAGAACATTTCACGCAATGATGCTAATGTTACAGATGTAGCGATGTTTTTCATAGCGATGACTTCCAACCAACGCGTGTAAGTATCAATGATAATTTTATAATTATTAACCACATCGTATTTTCACATGGCCCTGTTAAGTCAATGTGAATTCATGACCAACGTTCAGATGTTCGGCTCCGGTGCCGTCGGTGCCCGAAAGGAGTTGGTCCACTGTACTGTACCACTGTAACAGCGACGCGACGGCGCAAAGTTAACCCCAAATGGTAATCGCTTGTAAGCGTAGCTTCCTTATGAGTGACAATCACCAGGTATCTTCGGAGTTGGGATGTGCTTGCAGCTGTGAAAATTCGAAAGATTTTCTGTGATCTCCTCAAATCGTGGAAGTGGATAGTCGTCATTCTTTTGAACTTATGGGTTAATTGTAACAGAAATCTCTCCATAAACATGAATTTTCAACAGTGCCTGTATTTTTTATTATTATGATGGCAAATCGTTAACATAGGGTGACCGACGGCTTTACGAACCCTCCAAAGTACGCAGACGGTCAAGAAATTGCACACGGAGTCGAACCGAGAACCAACTACATTAGTAGCTGGTCTCGCTAACATTCTGGTCATGACCGTGGTTTTCTACCACTTTACCATTTAAATTGATCGTTACAGCAGGTGTTACAATAGGTGTTTCCCATTCAACAGTTGACAGCAGTATGTTTACTAGTTCTAAGACATGTTCTTTAACGAGCCTAATTGGGAAGAGCTTGGGTCGAAACGTCTTTGGTATTACGTTAGGGTTCATTTAAATCCTTACCATGTATCATTGTATAGCCCCGATGTGTCCATTAAAAAGTTCGTTGAAATTTTGTAAAAGGATTTTAAATTGGCGTATGGCTTCTCGTATTTAGATAATTATCTGTTTTAACTTGGATTACCTCTCAGTTATTTTTAGTCAGTTCTGATCTTGTATGGTAGAGGTAAATTGAAAGCTGGAACCCAATCCAGCCCGAATAATGGAACATCGTTAAGCGTCATTCACATCCACTTTACGTAACGTAAGACATAACGTAACGTTATGTTTGACCAATGAAATGCGTTTATTACTCGGCTGTCTCGGGCGATTGTCGTTTTCCGAGTAATAAACGCATTTCATTGGTCAAACATAACGTTACGTTATGTCTTACGTTACGTAAAGTGAATGTGAATGACGCTTAACGTTCTCATGTGCATGTGTCATGGTTTTTTTAAAACACCCGATACATGCTAACTTTATAAAATATATATATGATTTAATAGCTTTGTTTTTTACCTAAAGGTATTATTTTAATTTGGGTTGTTGATATGATTTAATTCTTCTGGATATGTTCATAAAATTTTATTGTTTCCGTGTCGTAAAATAATCCTGAAAAATTTGCGTAATTTTGGACAAAAATACGGTCCTAGGTGATGATTCAATCTATGCCGACTCATTTTCTGAAATTTCGGATTGGTCAGCTTAGACGTAATGTTTAATACCACTGGTCCATGTTGGAAACCAAAGTGTATAAATTTGTGTGAGTTCATTTCTTAGTAGTTGATTACCGCGATCCGAATTGCTCCTCAGCTATTTGCTGAGTTTGAGAATTTAAGATCTTTGTGTTGAAGTTTTGAGTTAAGTTTTGTATAGCACCTCATGAAGGAGGATTAACATCCTTGCGTAAGTGGCATGTTTAATTACCTATTAGCGTACTGGCCGTTTTTGATAACTGCTTTTCCCAATGAAAAATGATTTAAAGTATCACTAGTACAGTAACTTTTAATATCTGCCGCACATATTTTTCTGTCTATTGTTTGTGCTCACCACACTGCGATTAATTTTTATCAAGTTCTAGTGTTTGTCCTTTGGAGTGTTTATATTCTTGGGGACTGTTAGTTACCATTGGAGCCCGGAGTGGGCGGTAACAGTGCGGAGATTGTTACCGTCCCTGCAGGGCTATAATTCCCCAAACAGGCCGGTTTAGTAGTGATACACATTCGAATATCATTGTTTCCGTGGGGCTGTTACATATAAGTATTCCATAAAGGCATGATTAGCTTTTTACAACATGCTACGTAGTTCACCACAGAAATTAAAAATCTGTTACAATTTTGAAAATTTAGTCGACAATTCCACAATAAACCGTGGAACTAATAATTGTTTCAGGACCGTAATTATTATCTACTTATGTAGATTAATAGATGACATTCTGGACTACATACTATATCTTAAAAATGGTAAAAGATTTTTTTAACTTGTTTGTTTAACAATCGGTCAACAATAACTAAGAAATTTCCTTTTTTCAAAAATCAAAATTTAAACTACTTGATACTAATCTTTAGTATCAATGTAACCTTTTCAGGCTAACTGTTATAAATCTTAACTAAAAAATGATTTTATATGACGAATCGTTGCCATTTTCTTGCAAGTCAACAGTTTAATCGTATTTAAATTTTTTCTGAAAAACCAGGCGCATTTTAAGCTAAATACAGCTGTAAGCAATAAAATGCGTCCCTTTAAATCAGAAAGCAATTGAAGTATGCGGTGGCTTCACATCGTTTGCAATCCAGCTTACAATATTATATGAGAAACTTCTGTACACCAGCGCACTATAAACATTTCTAAATCTGCTTCGATTTATAAAACCCTTTGATGAACACACTAGTATGTAAAATGTCACACTCAGGTTGTAGCGAACTTGATCTCTCCGATTATTCCAATTTACTTTACCGCTAATATCTATAATTATGATCCCAAAACCTTCACACTTCATACTTATTCAACACAGGTGTGGGGGACTTCTTTATCTGAAAATTAACACATACATTTTATTCTAACAATAAGTTCAGTATTAATTTATTTCTATCGCATCATGCCGGTAGTACATCAACTCGTTCTTCTTCTTTTTAACCTTCTCTTGTCTGTTGCTGAACATAGGTCTCTCTAGTCCACCCTGTTTTGCACCACCTGATTCCCATCTCTTCCGGCTATGGTTTTTATGTCATCTAGCAATCTCTTCTAAGATCTACTGACGACAGAATTTGTCTATTGTTCGTGGTTCATTCCTATGTTCTATCCAACTTCTCTGCATCTCGGTCACCCTTTTTACAATGTCTGTGACTTTTGTTCTTTTTCGTATTGCAATGTTCCTAATTCTATGTGACACTCTTATACCCATCACAGCATTATTATTTGCGTCGTTTACAACCTGTGTGCGCTTTTGATAGTTATAGCAGAAGAGATAACTATTATGATGCAGAAAATCTGCATTTATTGTATCAAAATATTTAATCTTGTTATCAAATACATCATCATATCTCAATATATTTATGATACAAGGCGATCTGGACAGATCTACTTATTCAAAAATAATAATCAGCATCGCCGATTAAATCAGGTTTCTTTTCTCTCAAACAATACGAAGATGTACAAAAAACACGAAACCGGTCAGCAATAAATTTTATGTAATAAAACCCTGAAACAACCTACAATAGGTGCCAATTTCGAGGTAAACACCCGGCGAACTCAAGAAGATGTCGCTCATCACCATCAAGTTTGAGTTCAGCCACCTGTCACCATAATCCAAAAAAATTCGACAGCGTGACTCAAAAATTATGATTTCAATAGTAAATAAGCCCCCAATCTAGACCGAACCGCACGTTAATAAGCTATTCCTTTCAAGAAGACGTTACAGAACTCATTAGGGCGCTATGCATACCCTAATTTTCCCGCAAAAATCAACGAATTTGTCATCACCGAAATCGAAGACGTCCGTAGTTTCCCAACAGGCGAAACTACACCAACTTAACTCCAAGTTAACAACAAATGCAGCCCCCTTCTCATAAATTCTGCTTCTAATCCAAGTTCAAACGAATCGGCTACGTTAGAAGTCAAACGCACAACTTCTAATCTATAACCGTCTCTCTACTCTCCCATTTCAGATTGATTCAATTTATATCGATAGGCGGAAATTTAACTAGCTTGATTTTTTTACAACAAATATTCGGATCCGGCACAAAATATTACAATTTATTTTTCGATTACATAGTCGACTAGGTTACGAAAATCTTGGCTTAATATAGTCGTAGTGAAATTTTAAGTTATAAAATCAAAAATTACTCATTCAGCAAAATGTTAACACTGTTCCTTATGCTCAAAAACCATATTTTATGAATTTTAGTGCTAAATTGACCTACTTTTTTGGCATGCAAAATGTAGCTTTAAAGTTGATGATATCCATAATACGGTAAAAAATGTAATATAAAATTATACACAGTAAGAAGGAAATGAGTTAAAAATTTTAATATTAACTTTTTTTATTGAAAATGTGATAGGAATTTTAGCAAATTTTAAATTAATAATACGAGTAATGTGTAAGTTGCATAACGAAAATAGATACATTGGATAGTATAACCTGGTTAGTAAAAATTAGGTCTTGCGTAGCTTCAAGCTAATGTAAAATAGCTTTTCTGCTTTCCAAACATTAATAAAAATTATTACGTCATATTTATATCGCCGGAGATTTTGGATGAAAAACCTGCCATGTATTTGAAGCGATAAAATTCCACACCCAATTCCTGAATACCACAAATTTTTTTAAAAGGGTTGTATTTTTAGAGAATCAGTTATGAGAATGTATTCGGAATAAAAATGTGATAACGCTAAAAGTTTTCCCGTGAATTAAATTATTGTAAAAAATAAAAATATTCTTTTTACATAATACGGACAAACTTGTTCTAATACTTCGAGACACATCAACAAGGATTGGAGCTTAGAGCAACAGGCTAATGGGAGATTTCTCATATCTCGTGCATCAGTATAATCATTTTCAATTATTTCTACCCCATGGCTATGCTAAGCACATCTCTTCTCAGTAATGAGGACTAAGAAGCTTTTTTGCTGATATATTCCTATTTGGAGATAGCAGATTAGAATATTTCCCGGGGTTTCTTTAATATTTTCGAACGAGAAAATAACCACAACGACCCATACAAAGTTAAATCTAGATTTAATTTTAAGAAGTTTTTTTTTAATTTAACGTTCCAATTTCATTACTGAATTTAAATTTTTATCAAATTAAAAAGCATTTCTAAAATTAACTTTTCAATTTCATTCTATTAAATCACTTTTAAATGGGAGTTATTAAAAGTAAATCAAGTGTCTGCAAAATGTCTGCATGCACGATATTTTAACTTAAATGTTGACCTCTTAATTTATTTTTTATCGAGGTTTGGCGTAACAATTTGTTGTTTTATAAAAATTTAACCCTCTAAAACCGGGGCATAAAATTATAATTTGCTTTTTCAAATGATAATAAAAATAAAAAAATTATTCTCGCTACGTAAAATTGTATAACAGATGTTTGTGCCTGGTATGTTATGTTATGATATGAAATGTTATTTTAAATTTGTTTACAGAAATGTAGCTTGAATCGTTTAATCCTAAAATATCTGCGATACCTATATAAGCTAAATTTTAAAACAGAACAATCCTTGCTCATTTTTCAGTGGGTATTAAATTTGACGCATCCGTCAGAGTATAGAGACTGTAATATATAGAATTTTTGCTTTTAGTGCATGTAAAGAGTAAAACATTGAAACTGATTGCACATTCACGAAGAAAGCTCGTCTTTTATTCATGTAGGCTATAAGGATGAGCTTGAAGTATTGCAATATTAGTGCAGAAAGGCATGAAACTATCTCAATTACGTCTGTATTCGTCTTTTGAATCGTTTCAAAGAATTATTACAAATGCTTAACATTTTCTATTATTTAAAATTTTATTTCGTTTTAAAAAAGTCTGATGCAGCCATTACTTCTTGTGGAATGAGGTATTGATGAGTGCATTTTTTTTCTCCTTCTCCAGAAGCCGGAACGTAAAGGAACCTGCGGAAGTGTCGCTTCTGGTATACCCTGATTTGCTTTAACTCAATCCTATTTCAAATTTATCACCATAACTCAATCATTTTTTGAAGTCTAAAGAAGTCGGTAATTTTAAAAATTGTGGTTGGAAAGTTTTAATATGCTGTTTTAGTTATACAATTATGAATTGATTTTAAACTAACTGAGGTGAAATAGCCAAAACAAATAAATTTAAACGATAATTATACGACAATAAATCGGTGATCATTATTTTGATTCCATCGTTTAATAAACGGGTATACATATTTTATCGAATTTATTTATAGCGTAAGAAGCGGTCGGAATTGAATTTCCTTCGTAGGAGTACAATACGACCGACTTCGAGGACATCTTTTAAATTACAAATACGATAGATGTATTTTAGTAAATTTAATGGCAATATCAATTTGAATAATGAGTTGATTTTGATCGATGTGAGGGTTGAAACGATACAACCGAACGACTTGTTCGCGCCGATTATTAAATTATATTCAAGCGCTTCAAATCGGTATCGTTTCAGAATAATTGAACACGAACTACTGAATATTACCTACCCAGACTTCATCTCCTATTTTTCCCTAAAATTATAATTGATGTGCCGATTTTTTGTATACTCGAATACTTGAAAGCTCTCCGAATGATTTAGAGGTTTTAAAATTTCGTTGTAAATTCTACATTTACATTGGTTCGATCTGTAATTCAATTCTTTTTCAAATTAGCACAATTTCTTTGTGAAGCTGAATGGAATAATGTTTATTCGAGATGGGATCTCATATAAAAAAAAATAATGAAGTTGGAAAAATAATGTTGGTTGAAATGAAACCGAATTAATAAATTACGTAATCTTATTATTATTTGAAAATTATGATAAGTTTTTATTTTCCTAGTTAATTTCATATCCTATATTTAAAGTTAATCTTTAAATTGCTTATTATCCAATATTAAATTTTGAAATTATAAAATGTTGTTTTGATTTCCCTCAATTATTTTTTAATTTTCCAACTCAATAGATAAATACCGCAACAGTTCTTTATGAACTTGTTTGTCAGCATAGCCACCAGAGAGCTTTTCTATCAACTGCCATACATTATATATTTATCCTGAAAATGTAATTTTTTCAAAATTAACTCATTTGTATTTTAATTTTTCACGATAACGAGAAACCTTCAATTTTCCACTTTTTTGCAGTATTTCACAATAGCAAGAATTGTTGTTTATTTAAAATCGTTTTCGATGCTTTTGATAACAAAGCATTCAAAAGTTGAATTAGAATAAAACCCAATTTTCCAATACTGTATAATTATTTACAGCATATCAAACAATTGTATTATTTTTGTATCTTAAAATTTATATCCTTTGATTTAGCACCTTTTTATTGATCTATGCAATAAAATACACCTACATAGGTTTACAATGGATCAAGCCGGATTTAAAGAAGTTATTGAGAATAAAACAGTCTTGGCAAGATACAGAGATTGTTACGTTCAAGACGGAAAATGTATATTGAAGATTTAGTTGCTCAGAAATGTGTTATCTTTTTATTTTCAAAGAACGCGAAAGGAAAGGTACTTAAATTTTTTGAAAACTGCTTCCGATGAAAGATTTTTAAAATACATAGAACTAGAAATTTAAATTGCAACCTGCACGTTAGCAAAACAAAAATAATGTCTGGGGAGCTTTTTGCTACTTTGTTGCCGCAAGCGCGAATTTTTTGCTCTTGCCGTTCACGAATTACGGCGAATTGAAAATGGGGGTACTAAGTCACAACCTCCACCATTATAAGTTAGTAATCAGTGAACTTAGACAAAAAAATATATCTTTTTGTTGCTTTTGAAAAATATTTGAAATTTAAAATACAGGTGTATGTCAGTGATTCCCCCCCCCCCCCGTTCTTCTAATAATATTGTGTCAAATATTTGAGCATCTTTTGAGCTCCAATCTGCTTCTAATTTGTTCATTTGAGCCTCAACTGTCGCTAACATATTTGTGAATTCTTGAGGGCGTGAGGGTGGGGTCACATTTTATAGTTTAATTACCGTCTTGATTATTTGAGAAAATTAATTGTAATTTTTTTTTTCTAAATTTTATAAGAATTTCTAATAATATTTAATAATTTTTGTACGCTTTTTTCGGCAACTATTTGTAAAACTGATGGCGTTATAATCAATTGGCCCTGAAGATTTGATCAGAAAGTCGTGTATTTTAATAAAAATTTTCTTTTTTCGAAATTCGAAAAATATATTGAAGACAATTTCGTTCATAATAATTCAACCAATAGGATGTTACAATCTCATCAATTTGAACCAATCATAATCTACTTCCTTTGACAATACAGACCACGGTGGTGTATTGTCGCGGCAATACGACCACCGTGGTCTGTATTGTCAAGTAACGATGGAAACTACGTAAATTTTTAAAATTTTAAACTCGGTCAATTTTTAAACCATGGAATCATCGTGTTTGTCGCCATTTCAAATCACCATTCGTGCTAAAGCACTCATGGTGATTTTAAGGGCGACAAACACTCAGTTCCAGTTTCAAAAATTATTGCCGACAATTTGATAGTCTCTTGTGGTATTATATATGAAAATTTTGTAAAATTATGTTATGTCATATGTCGCGAATCTTGCCAAAAACGATATAAAAGTGAAATAGAAAATGTGTAGGGGTTTAAATTCGATTTATATGGGAATTTTCTACATAGAGCTTTTTTTGGTGGAGCGAGGTGTAAAGAGTGGGGCTCTTCTCTTTAGGTTACGTCTCTCGATGTGTGAGAATGTATAAAGTTTGAGCGCTGTGAAATGTTAAATAAGAAAGTAAATAAAATAAGAAAATAAGGCAAAAGTGTTTATAATATTAAAATTGAAGAATAAACAATAAAGAGATATTTCAATAAATCTATGGACGATAAAGTGGACGAACCCAAATTTGAAGACGCTGCATTTGCATTTGATTCTATGAACATCTGGACACCGATCGTGAAACAAAGCTTTTCAATATTAACATTATATAAGAAACAGTTACAGTTTTTGGTAAAAACAATTGAAATTATTTTAAAAAACCTGCAGGTACGAAATTTACGTACTACCTATGTATTCATCTTTGTATTTGAGTAAAAACTTTTCAAAATGCTTTGAAAATTTAATTTTAATCAGGTTAAGAAAATTGCGACTTGTAGTAGTAAAACTTTATGAACTCAAAATTATAAACATTTATGTTAAGAATTTTATGTACAAACTTTAAATACCGCCAGTTCAGTTAAAAAATAAATAAATTTCATTTCGAACAAAATAAATATAAAAAATTTTTATTTTATCAAATAACAGAAGATTTAATTGGCGCGACCCAATGTGAGGCAATTTGATAATTAAAATTAATCAATTTATTTTAAATTTTTGTTAAGATGACTACGATATATTAATATATTTTTTTACGTTACCGGTGGAAAGAAAAACTCAATAAAACTCGTTGGAGTTGTCTATAATTTCAAATAACCATAACTTTGTAAAAAAAAAGAATGAAAATAATATTATGGTAAAAGCTCATTGACGTTATATCGATTGTTATCGGTTTTGCGCAAAAGTTCAAAATGGGAAGGAAAATGGAAAAGCATGCGTTAATCCCCCTCACAAGATTTCGCGAATAACTCAGAGACGGTTGAGTCACAACCTAAAGGAAACTCATTTAGGCCCGATTGCACCAAGCTCAGTTAAAATCAGTCTATTAGTGCTAATAGTCGCTTTATTATGAGCCTGTTAATATCAATTCCATAAATTATTTGACGTTAATTTAAGCGTAGATTTACGAGTCAGTTAAACTAAATTACATTGGTGCAACGAATTTTTAAGTTAAATCGCAATATTTAACAGACATTTAGACTAAATCGCTATTAAAGCCTTAAATGGGCTTGGTGCAATCGGCCCTTAAGCTCAAATATTTGACATCAACTTTACACCATAATTCGAGCAAACTTCGAGAAACAGTTTCATCCATTTAATTAAATTTTTTAATTAAATTGGTGACAAACTATTAAACATCGTTTAAGGCTCAATGAGATTCCATTTTTTAGATAGAGCTTCAACTGTTGCTGAGTGGAGTTAAGAATCGAGAGGCGGAAGGGAGACACGATTTTCTATTAATTTTCCTTCCCATTTTAAATTTGTAGGCAAAATCGATATTAATCAATAGAATTTCGTTTGAGTTTTAATGGGCTTCTATTCATGATCTTCATCATTTTAATTTCTTGTAGGTATTACCAAGTAATAGTAATTTTTCGAAAACTCCGAGCAACACGCGTTAACTTTAATTAAGTTTTTACTCCTCTTCTTCTTTCTGTTTTACTTTCAACTTAATTTATCCACAAAGTGTTGATATTCATCGGGGGGCCGCGCCAAGAAATTCTGTTAAGTCCGCAATTCAAACTCACAATTTCTGCGCTGGGACTGTAGCAGAGATTACTCGAAGCCACTACTGTGTTCAGTTCAAATTAGAAATTTTACAGTTAATATAGAAAAGATTTTATAATTTAATGTTAATTATTTTCTACGGCAGTTGCAGTCTGAAATTAAATAATGTCAGAGTTTTCATTATCTACTTCTACTTCTTTACTAATTTTCCTTCTGTAACATTCATCAATACCCGTAGACCTTTAATATTTTTCTCACTATTTTTTCTCACAAGACTTCAAATCAATATTCATTATTGTCTTCAACCAAATTAAATGCGTTGCTCGGAGTTGTTGAAAATTTGATATATCATTAACTTAGTAAAATGCATGCCTACCCTCAAAATGTATTTTATATTTCAACTATTTTCCCAGAGCAACAAATAATAATGTTACCAACTAAAATAATTTTTCCAGAGCAACCAAGTTTAGCCTGATTATTTTTTTGTAGCATCACCCGTTCGCGTCTTATAATAGTTGGGGTTGTAGCTTAATATTAACCTAAAATCCCTACTTTAAAATGGCTGTAGTTCGCGAACGGTAAGAGCAACAAATTCGCGCTTACGGCAACGAATTAGCAACAAACTCTCCATATATATTTTTTGCTCAAGTAGGGATTGTAGCTTAACGCAGGTCGTAGAACTACAAATATAAGGAATATTCTACTATTATTAGTATTAAACGATCTCACAAAAACTTAAATTCGTGATCCCTTAATAACAACGTCTAAACTTCAACACCAACAACTGTAATCAACATGAATTCCGAACAGCTTCTTCAATGCACATTTGGAATCTACCTAGTTTGTAACAATATTTTGACATGCGACTCGAGATAAACCTACAAAGATCTCATAACAAGCCATCAGTTTTACTTAGAGACAAAATAGAACTAGAATCGATAGTTTAACGTGTAATTCCAATCACGGCACAAATAATTAAGCTCAATATTAATATAAATTTTGAAATTTTTAAATACGAGTTCAGATAAAATATAAAAGTCAAATTTCCCCGAATTAAAGGATAGTTGACGCAGTATATCATAAATTAAAACAATTGCTGTACTATTCAGGATCTGTTTTAACTAATCATGTCGGTTCCTATATTATTTAAGTGTCTGTTTTCCCTTCTTTCTACATGTTTCTTGAAGTACATCCTTGTAAAAACCCCCTTGTCATTAATTCAGGATCCGAACAAACTGATGTAAAATCCTGCTTCTTATTTTAGTAATTCATTAAGTAAAGATAATCCTAATAAAATATAATCAATATTTAATCTGAGATTCTATTGAAATAGCCGTTGGTTAAGTAAATATTTAAGCAACTTATTAGACTACTACGCCTTAAAAGTTTAAGATTTCCGTTAATATTAATTTTCTTGCTAGCTTAAATTTAATGAAGCGTTTGTTAGTTGATTTTAATGCTCATAATAAGCGGATTACGAACAAATTAAAACAAATTCAAAAACTATCCTCTTATTATAAAAAAAAATATAATATAAAATTAGTTTAGTAATTTATTTGTTATTGAAGGAACTTCAACATAAATTTCAGTTTTATTTTTAATCGGCCAGTGCAATTTTCTCCAAACTTAATAACAAAAGTGGTTTTCAAATGTATGTTGAAAATTAGAACATATTCTCTGGAACTGCACTGTGCGAAATGATTATTTGAACATACTGAAAATTTAGTTGCATTAAATATGTATACAGCAAGTTTCACAGAAATGTTGTAGGTTTTAAAGTCAAATCGAATTGCTTTTAACTCACCCAATTGCAATTTCGATAGCGCAGGTTGTAGTGATGACTTCAGAGATTAATTTGACATTAAAAAGTTGATATATTATACTACGTACATACTGCTGTGATTTAAAATGACCCCACACAACACAAATGGTTGTAAAACTGAATTAATTGATATATTAAGAAAAATTAAGCTAATTTTCTAACTTTAGATTGAACAGATAAACACATCCAACTTAATTCATGGTATTGTAGACTTAATGAGATATTTAAAGATAAGAATGCTATATCAAAACCTGCTAAATAGATTCAATTTGAAGGTGAACAAGTCAAAATCTTCCAATAAGATACTTTAACTCAGAAATGATGAAAATTGTTATAATTTGTTATCTGAAAAACATAACCTTCACATTTGTGAACTTTGAATTGAAAAATCTCTCTAACTTATTGTATGAAAATCTGTTTATAATGAAAATTCTTTTATATCTAACTGTATGTGATAACCATAAATTGATCTCCAAAATTTGTAAAAAGGTAAATAAGGGTCAAAATCCATTAAAGTTTGATAAGTGAAATGTGATAACAAAAACAGTCAAATCTACTACTTCAAATAGCTCCCAAATCAACTACTGTGATGGAAATCAACTGGAAGGCAGCAAATAAGTAATCTCTTCAATAATGGAACCAACTCTGAAAATTACAGAAAATTTCATTAAAATAAAATTCGTAAAAGGAACAAATTTGACTTACAAGTCGTTGATAACGTCTCAAATTTGTATTTTGCGCAAGCAAAAGTTAGTTGAATTTTGATATTTAAAGTGGACTGACGTGCAACGTGATCCGATAATTCAAACAAGCCTTGGTCGATAAAAATCCAAGATGGCAAAGTTAGTTGTCACACCTGAAAATTAAGAATGTTATCTTTCAACTCAACTCTCAAATATCCGAGAATTATTTAACTTGAAATTACTTACCAGCATACAATCTAATAAAATAACACTATTAGAAATTCAAATTTGTATGATAACTGCCACAACAACTCAATCCAAACAGCAGAAAATCTGAAGCGTCATATCAACTGGGATCAACAAAACATCTGAGTGGAAGTGTCTCATAGTGCGCTTGTGTTTATATCAAGATTGTGTTTTTTTCTACGCAGACTTATTAAAAAGTCAGGATTATAAGAATTCAAAGGTATTTGAAAACCATTATTATTTTATTAACTTTACGCCTTCAGCATTTAAAATACAGGATGCTGAGAAAAGACCTTAGCAGGTGCATTTTCGGCTACCCTACTTTATAATTCATCAACAAAACATTTCTATTATTTTATTTTCTACGCTTCGCCAAAAGCAACAAATTTAACTATTAAAACATTTAACCCGTTTTTGGATATCGGCAAGACTTAAATTTATTTAAGCAATTAAAGGAAGAAAAGGAAGAAGAGGATCGTTATTCTACATTATTTTTGATTTTTGATTATTGTAAACATTCTGGTAACAGATAAGGTATCTGTTCAAATTTTGTTAATATTGATTATTTGCGCTTTGCGATATTATTCTGAATATAAAAATCATTTCTGAATTATTACAATCTTTTTATTATCAACAAATATTTACAGGTCAGTACTCTAAATTTTTAAGATCATTCAAACACAGAAGTGGATCGTTTTATCTGGTCAAAACAATTAAGCATTTTATTCAAACTCAGCCAACTTTTTCTATCATTCAAAATTAAAATTTTTCAATTCAATAAGCTGCATCCCCTAATTTAAACTAAAACCTGCAATACTCTGAGAGAGCCTTAGACTGAGCTATACAAGAGGGACAAAGTGGTGAGCTTTCTAATAAAATTTTAGCACGTAAAATTTCAATATTTACATTTTTTTATATTTTTCATTCATTTGAATGTGGCGCCCAACTTATCAACGTGTCTAATCTTTTATATAAGGGAGGTCATAGCAATACATAATATCGAAATGTTTTGCAAACAACTTTTCCAGGATTCAGAAAGCGATGATGACGTGTTTTAACAAGATTTTCTGCTAAAATTTTGCTTTAAATGTTGTTACGCCTCCTCTACAACCTTCACTAGCGAAATACTAATTAAGTTAAGTTTAAAACAATTTTATTCTATTTTAAAGTTCTCTCTACGTTGGTATGAAAACAATAGAAGAGAATATAAATTACCTGTTTGGAAATACTATCTGTAAACATTCAAAAACATTCTGTTTATTAACAAAATGACATATACATAAAGTTAAACGTGGTATGGGAGTATGATATATTTTAACAAGTTTCTTTGTTAACATAAAATCCACTGATTTTTGTAATCGATTAGAATAATTTTAATGCGTTCTGTCAAAACGATTACATTGTATAATCACAGAATCAACTTTTCGAATAAAAGTTAAAAAGTTCTCATTAGTTAAAAAAGTTTGAACATGCACAGTAAATGTTTGACGTTAATATTTAATTAAAATTTATATTATTATTAAAACTTATATTTATTTTTAATTAATATTTATCATATCATAATAATAAATTTATGATATTTCACTAATTGTTAAAACATACAATTCAAGCTCCAATATTTATTATTCGGTGGATTTCACGGAACATTAATAATTAAACATCAAAGAACAAAATTGGAAAAAAATTACTTTCGGTATTATTTTATAATGCGTATAGTAGGAATCACAAAACATAGCAAGGGAATAATATCCCCTATCTTTAGGGCAAGATTTCTAAATGAAATTGCGACCCTACGGTGCAGCTGTTCACGAAATATTTGCTGCGTTCTAATAAAAAAGTTTCAGTGTATTGCTATCTTAAATTGCTTTATCACAATAGATTCTGTTGACTTTTAGACAAATCTTTATTAGTTCATAAACAAAAAAAATCCATTATCTTTTGAAATTACTTTGTAAGTTAATGTTAAAATTTCAAAACAAAACATTTCTATCGTGCGTTTAATTTTTTAATACAAATAGCTTGGAAATTATTAATTTTGCCTGAGGTCAATTTATATTTTGCAAAATTGAAACGTAAACCTTTCGATGGCTTTTTTATTTTTCATATTTTATATAGTACCTATTGTTTAACTTAATATTGAAATTTGATTTACGTGCAGCGGAAAAATATTAATATTCCTATTTTGTTAATTTCATTTGTTATGTTTCTTAAAAACATAACTAATTAACTTGTACACTTTTAATTATTTTCAAATTAAGAGCTACATAAAAAAATATAATATCAATTTGTACTAATTTTAAAATTTGTATATGGAATATATACGCCGAATGTATAAATAAATGGAGCATATTTTAAAAATAGCAACGTTAAAATTTCATATGCAAATAATATTCGTTTAAGTGTGCTATTTGAACAGCAATCTTTTTATTGTCGGATTTGTGCGCGATTTTGTTGCTTTACTTTTTTTCTGTATATTTGCAAGATACGAAGCTACCTCAATTTCCAGAGTCATAAAAGAGATTCGCCCGTATACGTTACTAGGAACTTCTATATCCTGGGATATGTTGGGGTTGTATGTTGGTAATATTAAAGGAATTAATAGCGGGAGAAAGCAAGCAAGCAAGGAAATATTTCCAAGCCTAAATGCGAGTCTTTAAGCTTTCAACAGCAATTTTTCTTCATAAACTTTATACTGGCCAAGATATATTTCGTATTAGCTTAATGAGAACGAATTTCCCCAACTAACTTTAATCTTTGTATTCTAGGTGAGTTTCTAGCGTCGCGAGGTCGCCACAAGGAAGCGGCGGAAATGTATGAGAAAGCCGCTGAGCTACGACCTCGGGATTACGAATTGGCGGTAGCTGCTGCGACTGCCATGAGGCAAGCTAGCAGACAGCACGACGCCGAACGATGGTACCGACAAGCAGTTTCGCTCAAACCACAAGTAAGTTCTTTAATTTTCTTTTCATCGAATTTGTATCCATTCGAATGTAACGAAATTATTTATTTGAATATTTCACTTTTTTATTTCTTAAATGTACAAACAGGCGATAAAGTTCGATTCCGATCGATTACAAATTTTTCAACCATTTAAAGGTTACTTTTACAAATTTATGTTCACTTCATTTCTTTGCTTTCGGCACTAGAATTCGATTATGTAACTAATGTAAGTGTTAAAATCAACCTTCGTGTAATATTGGATTTTCGGCAGTTAACATATTTTATCCTCTTGATTATGGGCATTAAAATACATTCGCCTTATTTTCTTCTTTCTTTTGTAATTTTCTCGTATAGAAATATGTCTTTGTTATTTAATTTCCAATATTAAATTTCTTTTTTATGTTTTATATCAAAAATACAATATAGGAAAGAAATTCATATTTGAGAGATCAACTTCCGTTAAAAATTAATAAAATACGAACACAGATTTTATAATATTTTTTAAATTTATTTTTTAAAAGCTGTTACTTATATAGTTCCATGTCATTTTATAACGATATTAACGATCTGTAAGAAGGGTCGCCCAGGATAAGAACCAATAAAGGCAGGAACAATTTTCAGAACACACAAACGACTATCGAACTAATTTAAATTGCAGCTTGTACACTTTGCAATTAATCACCACTCAAAAAGGAAAATGGTATCCAATGGCGTAGGCATGATTTTTTGAAAGGGATGAGTTATAGAATAAATAGGACAATGATTGGGAAGTATGTACACACCTTCGTTACGCCACTAGTGGTTTCATAATGAATTATGCCAGGAATAGTTTATAAACATAATTTGTCAAATATGGACATTTCAAATAGAAAATATTTGCAACGAGCTTTGCAAAATATTTACTTAATAATACTCGTACTATTTTTGGAGACCAATAAATTATAGAAAAAAATAAACAGACTTTTTGCTATATTAAACGTAATATAAATTTTATTTATGGCTTCTGAACCTTTTTAGTTAATTATATCAACCGGACACGTCGACCCTTAAAACAATTAATAATATTTACTTTTGTTTTTGGGCACTCTTTTATATTTTTTTATGATTTACAGACTTCACGATTAGTATTATCTGAATTTTTTTAGCTTGCCCTAAAAGCTCATTTGATTTTATTAACATTGATATACTTTTAGGGCGTTTTATTAATTTATAAGTTCCTATTTAAATTATTTATATTTTTTAATCAATATTCTGGTTAGATATTCGTATAAAATTTGCACTCGTTTTCAGACTTAGCTTACATTCAATGCATATGTGGTTTTCTTCTTTTTAACTATCGATCGAACTTTACATGCATATTTTTTGCTTATGTTGCTTACTTCTATCTAAACTTTTTTCGTTTTATTATTGTATTTCTTGGTACATCTTATTTTTATTTTCTTGTCATTTCAAATCTCCTAGTAGCTTCTTTAGTATATTTTGTGCTATGCAATATATTTATAAAAAAAATTATAAGGTGCGGTTTTGTTATATTTGAAAAGCTAAAAGAAGCTTAAAATTTAAAGCACGATCAATAATGCAGTATTGTTATATCACTTGTAATTTATTTATAAAGCGAATAATATAATACAGTCAAGGGTTGACAATTAGTGCTGTAAATTAATTATGCAAATATCCTGAAGAAGCGCCATATATTTTGAAAAGCATTTTTATAAATAGTCGAGCATTAAAGTGGTAATTATTACTCCAATTGCATACTCCGGCAATTAACATTTTCTCTGTTTTCATATCTTCTCCTTAAAATGTAATTAGTGATTATTTGAAACGCAAATTGCTTCATTACTGTAGATTCGATAAGAGAATTGTTGATTTTAGTCACGCATTTACCTTTGTAGAATTGTAACTGGTCAGGTATGTAATTTGTTTTGTTTTTATTTCCATTGCTGCTAGTTAATTTAACTGCACACGGAGTATGCTCCTTAGTTGAATTTTTAAAACCATCTTTCTTGACAATATACAAACTCATACAAAATATAGCTCAACGAAAATGATTTAGTAATGGACTGCAGGCAACAAATCACTCTTAAAATAGAAATTTTCCTCTTAAATTTTCTAGAAGTTTTACAGCTTTTTCGGTTAAACGAACCTCTACACAAGCTACATTTTTTTAAACTCACAATAGAACATCCGGTGTTGGTACTGAAGAACTTAACACCATTTGAAGTGACCACCAGTTTTATTTGACGAGAGCAATTTTTTTGCTCCATTCTTTTCTCCTGGAATGGGAAATTGACTTTGGCCTGCGAATAAATAATGCAAAGCAAAATGTAATTTTTTTAAATTTAATCTCGTAACGAGTTACTAATAGAATTTTCGTGGTATCGTTAAGTTTTCTGGAATATTTATTAAATTTTATATTAATATCGTCAACAATATCTTGGAAAAGTAGTATCGCATGCCATTTTAATGATTTTCCAAGAAGCAATAAGTAACTTCGAGTGTACTTCCTTTGAGGCATGTTTATGATGGATATTAATAAATTGTATATGCTTAACGTGAAACTCGGCATTCAAAATATATAATTTAATTTATTAAAAAATGTATAGCATACCGTTTTCTTACGAAGGTGCTTTGTGTTGATTAAAATGGGAGATTCTTTTAGGATACTAGTTAAACCTTTATTTAATCATTTTTCTTAATTTCAGGATGCTAGAGGTCACACAAATCTTGGTGCGATTCTTCATTTGAATGGCAAGTACACAGAAGCTGCTGCCAGTTATCGTGAAGCTTTACGTTTGCAACCAGGTGATATCACAACGCTTACAAACTTACACAAGTTACACAGTGTAATGACTTGACGTCGACGATGACTACTAAAACGGATATTTCATCTGAAGTCAGTTCAAAGAGCCGGTGGTGGAAATGAATCAAGTGATGTCGGTTTGACTTTAAGACGCTACTGTTCATTCCGGCGGTGCCTTTGACTGACGTAATGTTGTGTACATTGTCAGTGGTTTCAACAACCACCGGAGGTTTTTATCAACGAAAAAAATATCAATGTGCTGTAAGATTTGTGCTTTCAATCGCCGATGCATTATTGGGACCACTGTGTGCACGCTTGACAGTAAGAAGATACTCTTGACAATATAACGACGATCTATAGTGATATTTTTATTATAAATACATTAAATGCTAATAACCCCCATTTAAAATGCAGATGGTATAATTTTTAATCAAAGTACAGGTGATATTGTAAATAAATTTTAGTCTTTTTTCTATAATTTTTTGTTATACTTGAACATAAAATGTTAACATATCTTTTTTATCTGTGTAAAGTACTTTGAATTATTACATATTGCCATATAATGCTTTTGACAAATTCCAAATTGTAAGCTTAAATTAACAAAAAAAAACAAAGCTACTGTTTAATTGTTGGCTTTTAATGGTAAAATATCTTGTAATTAACACATACCTATGTATTTATTCAAATTGTAAAGTAAAGCTTATCATATTTTGTGTAATTCTGTTTTTAATTTTTCCCCGATAATTTTAATTAATACCTCATTATTTCAACTGATTATGTCATATCGTACTGAAGAATGCTAACCTCTTTACAAGAAAGTCTTCAGAAATCGGAACCAAACTTAGTAAAACTGTTCACTATACAAAATAATTTAAATGGAATTGCTTTGCTCCTTATTTTCTTTTTTCATGTACTGGTTAAGTTATTTCTCATTCTGCTACATAATTTGCCACTGAAGAAGCATTAATCCTTTCAGAATATCGTGACGGAATTACTTACGTACTATTGATACCAGCTTGTAACAAACATAAACAATTCCACAAAAATTCCAAATAAAATTTTGTAAGACTTCCCATTCTTCCGTTCCTCCTGAAAGACTAATTAAAATTTTTTAACTTTGATAATCTTTGACTGCTTTAGAGTTCACATTAAATTTCTCAGGGTTTTGCCGTTTATCTAAAGCAAATCGAAATAACAATAATTTCCATTTCTAATTAGCATAATTTTAACTCGAAAAGTTTCTTGTGCCAGTAAAATTATGGAAATTAAATTTAAAGTTCTTTTAAAGCGTTTATCATTTTATAGAAACAAGGAAAGCGTTTGTTGTCTTCTAATTTGGTAAGACAATATGGTATAAAATGGACAATGCAGTTTTTGCTCGAAAATATGATATCCATATAAATTGGATATTAGCACCTGACAGTATAGAATAATAAATTTCAACAATGCAATTGTATTTTCTGTAAAATCAGCATTCCAAATGCAGACAGTGATTACTGTACATCTCCATTAAGAAGCAATCTCTTGTGGATCATCCGCATTTCTCAAAGAACGAAATGGATCCCAATGTCCGTTTAGGTGAAAAGCAAATACTACTCAGATCTTTCTCGCGTGTAAAAATTAAAAGTACCACCCTTCGTGATTTTCTTTGAAATTATGGCAATTTACAGCACGAAGTCATTAAAATGTATACGTCATTTAAATACAAAACACCTGAATGTATAAATAAAAGGCTTCTTTTATCCAATGACGTACTTTTCGATTAAGAACAAAGTTCGAGATTCGGGGATTACAATTTTTCTTAGAAAATATTATTGTGAGATGCTGTGCCTTCGAATCTCTATTGAAGGGGTGCTATGTTATAATAAATTGAAAAGTGGGCGTGTCGTAATAGTTTACGAACCCTTAGCAGTGGATGCTCAGATTTTGCAATTTTTATTTTCCGCTCTCGGCTTAGAATAGCGTTTTATTTTTCGATTGTTTATAGAACTTGACTATTGGATCGAGATTTGAAAACTGTAGTTTTTCCAACCCCGAAAGGTAAGCCCATTTACTTGTGTAATAACTTGCATAACTGAAACTAAATATAGTTTGTAACAAAATATACAGTTTATAATGACCCAAAAAGAAATAAAACCGTAAAACCTATTCCAATTATGCAGCACTTTAAAGCGCAGTATTTTGTTCAAAATCGTTGACTATTTCGCAAGTGCAGTATTACAAGAAATTCTGTTTTCGGAATTAAGCTGACAAATATACAGGCTGAGCTAAATTAAGTGAGCACCATCAGTAACTTTTTAATCATTTGATCTACAAAAACGGTTAAATTAGCAAAATAGCGGCACTGTTCTTGTTGATTAGATTATAATGGCGTTAAAACAATTGAGTGGTACGTTTTTGAGTTTTTAATCAGAATATTACTTTATAACATAATTTTCATAAACATAATTTCGATTTTGAGTTGAAAGATTATTGTTATTCCTATTCTAACCTTCAAAATAAAGAAGTTAGAAAAGGATAACTTTATTTAAATACAACCCTATATTTCCACATAATTAGTACTAATTTCTGACCACATGGTTGTGCTGTAAAACGTACCGTTAACTTTTTGATACATTTTTTGGTTATTGCGGTTATTGCGTCTATAAATATGTAGTTGTTTTACAGATATCACATTAATCGATTGTTTCGCAACTAACAAAACGGGTCCAGGACAAGTCGTCCTGGCCGAGTTACCGCAACAATCTCGCCACGGACGACTCGCCGCGAATTGTTCTGGCCACGGCTCACTCGCCGCGGAATTTAGCTGATCATTTGTTTAATGCAGTATTGATGTATAATGCAGTAAATATGGGGCAATCCGATGTCTCTTGGACTGTAAACGGTTGTACGGAATGAAAACACTTGATTATAAACTGAAAAGTTTCATTTTCACCCCCCCCCCTCATTATAGCAAACCACGAGTCGCCATTGATGAGCAGGTTAGTTAAACAATTCCCCACAATGCAGTAGATTTACAAAATTGAATTGATTTAAGACCCCCCCTACCCCCAAATAACCAAATGATGCTAGGATTTATTTTTTTAATTTGATATTTAAATTCCATTTTATTTTAGTATTTCATTACACAAGTTAGTTATTAAAACGTATTACATACATATGATAACCTCAATTTATTTAATGGTCAATCACCAGGGTCTTTAGGATACACAACCAAGGCAATCACGTTCTAGATGGATGGACAGTTAAAAAAATTTCTGTTATAGGTTCAGAATTAATTATTTTCTCATTTATTTATTCACTACTTTTCTAATAGTGCGCGATTGTTATGGTTGTGCTGCCTAAAGGCCACAAGTTGATAAAATAATATACCTATGAAAGCTGCTTTATGAACAAATAGATCGACATAAGTGATGTTCTAGGGCTGGAGTCTCACTACTACCAAATAAAATTTTAACTAACGGAAGATAGTTAAAGCTAACTATGTTAAATAAAGCTAAGCAGATTTGTGTGGGTGGATGGGTCTTTGAAATTGGTTTGAATGATTAAAATTAGCTAAAAGTTTATTTAATAGTAGTAGATAGTACAGTGAGACTCCGGCCTAAGTCGCAATGGCTCTTGATAGCCTAGGTTGTGCGACCTAAAGACCGCATTGAAAAACCAAATAATCAGATCAATTTAGCGTTAGGCGGACCAGCACTCTTGCTTGACGCAGTCCCAGACAAATACCTAATAACATCGTCGACTTTCCTTGCTATTCCTTAAAAAAGAACTTTGAAGATACTCTTGTTTATTTTATTTGACTCCCCCCCCCCGCCACCCGATTCACTTAAAACAACAAAATGCACGACAGTATGTCGTGTATGTAAAGAAATAAATGGGACACCAATATTCGTGTTGATGCAGTGGAAGCTTACTTTAAAGTGCATAATGGCACGTCCCATATAGCACATTTGTCCTATGTACGTCCGTAGTTCGTTTATAGTACGTCCGTTCGTCCATCATACGAAGTTTGTACGTACATAAAACGAATGTGTGCTATATAGGGTGTCCCCCTATCTAAAATCGAATAAATAAGTCAATAAAAATACATAAATTTATATTTTTCCCTTTCCGTGCATTTTGTGTCCTTCCATTGAAAAATTAATGGCACAAGTCGATTTTGTAAAATATGGATGCATTCCGTACTCCTCCGTATTATTTAATTTGATAATAAGGAGTATTATTAATTTCAAAAGTAACACAAGAATATATTATTATATTTTTCGTTTTTATTTAAATTTTTTCCCTCCCATTGAAAGAGGTCACGAGTCGCCCACTGTCTGCTTGTAGATTAAATAGATCCATTCCTCAACTACCTTGCAATATAACAATATTTGTCCCATCCCCAACAAAATACAGTTAACAATAATAAAGTTGTTTCTAACTTATTTGTTTTTATCCATTCAATATACAGATAAAATATTGTATAATCGGGAAAAACCTGCTGGATTGAAGTACAAGTAAGTAGTGGTTATTTATTGACTATACATACTAAATAAAAACCTAAACCTTAAAATTAAATCCGAGTTCTCTTTGGTACAAATGATTTGATAGCAACTAAGAATCAAAATTTTCACCTAATGGGAAGGCATAATTTATTATTTTGTCCCCAAAATTATTTTCCGATATTGTAACAGAAATTGCGCACAAGCCATAAACTGGTCTGAGAGGAAATTCCTAGTGGCTATTGGACAACCAGTGGAAATAGAGGGCTATTCGCATGACACTTGGCAATTAATAATCTCTAGATTTGACACGAACCCTACATTCCTGTAGAGGGTCCGTATTCTAGATAATTATATTACCAAATTATCATAAAAAAATTAATGTTTTAGTCGATAATTCGAGAAGATTTAATTCCTTTACTGATTTACCCGATTTTATTCATCAAATTAATGTCTTCCAATTTGAAAATAGTGGAATCTTATTAGATTTTTTTATGTGTGTCCTTTCGTGTTGTAACTAAGGAGTTCGACTACGGTCGCGGGATCAATTCCCAGTAGTTCCAAATTTTTTGAACCGAGGTTAAGATTCCACGTTATACTAGCTATCCCATTGCAACGTTAAATCGGTACTGTACGTAGATAACAAATCGACGACGGCAAAAAGGCGACCCTAAATATCCTACTGAATAACACACATAGCGTCGATTTCAGACTGTCGCTACGCTAAGTTACGATACACTACGCTATTTTATCATTGACTTCAGATTTTCTAGTCTTCAAGTTGAGTGTTGAAATATTTCACGCTATGAAAGGTTGTGAACGTTTCCTGATAGTTTAATGTTTAATTATACTAAGTAAATTGTTAGAAACGGTTCGTAAATGAAATTATGTGAACTACGTCACGCATAAGTTAAAGTTATGCTCATTACATCACGGATTTCCAATTACACATTTAAAATGTAAAGTTTAAATTTGTTTGTATTGAAAGTTTAATACGTTAATAAATATATATATAAATTATAATTTGTGATTGATAATACATAAATCAATCATTTTATTACAAATATCTACTCCATTATTAAAGTTCGTAAAAAGTTTGTTGTCAATATTTTGTTAGTAATCATTATTATAAGAATTCACAAACAAATGTCACAAAAATTGAAGTAAAGAAAACTTAAATATTTGTTTTTTAACTATTGAGCATTAATATTAAATTAAACTTGAAAAATAAAATAGTTAATTAACGAGTAAAATATTTTTTACTTTCAACGTAAGATTTCTGCTATCATCAGATGCTTATTTGTATTAAATTATTTTGTTAATAATTATTATTTATTACACTAATAAACATCTGATGGTAGCAATAAAAGCACTGCTGAAATAATATTTTACTCGTTTAATTTAATAGAAAAATTATTACATCCTTCACAAAACACTAATACGAAAGTTACGGAAATTTATTTCAATGTAATTTGTAAAAAAACAAAAAACCTCCTGAATTTCTACTAGGTACTGCATTATTGCCTCTTCTTGTGAGAGACAAAAATTCTATTGTGCAGTTTCTCTGCACAAATTGATTGCCAATTGACACACAATTGTGCAGTTTCTTAATACAATTTTTGTCTCGAGAGAGATGAAGTTTTAGTACACTACAATAATTGCACCAATAATTATCAACAACGTTGAATAAACTTTTTTTCTTTACTGTTAACAAAAATAAAATTGCTTTTAGTCGGCGAATAAAAAATATACTTCAAAGAGATGCGACTGTTGAATTCCACTTCTTGTTTGTGGTTTTAAAAACAACAATTTTTTAATAATGTACAAATTTTATTAAACACCACTTTTATAATTTTTCAGTTTAGTTTACATTATTGCGGACATTTTTTTGTTGTCAAATTAACAGTATAAAAATTGTTATGAAAATCTGTAACTATAGTTGCTTTTACATAAAATATAAGTTCACTGAAGAACAATAATAATATATGTCGCAACCGTCGCTAACAGAACGATTTGCATGGGCAAATGCAACAATAATGGTAAAAGCAATTAAATAATTTAGTATTCCTAAATCAATAAATTTTTCAATTAATTATTTAATCTGTCAATTGGATAGACTATTAAGTCAGTCCAAGTTTGTTCCGTTTTATTTAATTAACTAATCACTAGCGAGATCGAATTTTAGTACACAAACTCTTTAGATAATCTTAACTGAAATCAAATATAAAGGATAAATAATACGATGATTAAGATGACAACTTTGGAGGTTTCCAATTTTACTAATAGATCGCAAAAGTAATACCGATTTCACAAGTAGTATTGTGAGAGCCAATTGAATGAGTTATTACCAATTCCAAGGTAAACTTAAATATAAACCGTTCAGTGAGTACACAATCGAAAACCTGAGTGAAATACGTCAACACTCGAGCCAGATTTTAGTTTTCCTATAATATATTCAGGGGACGTACATAAATTTGTTGCGGTTGAGGAGTTTCGAATAAATCGTACTTTATCCATGACAATCCATTCCAAAAGTTTGGGAATCACTGATAATGCGCTTATTGGTCTACAATTGCGATCACGAGAGCGGCGATTACCTTAAATAATCGACGTAATTAATGAAACCCTCTAAGAATTGGTAAGCAAGAAAATCCGCAAGTGTTTTTTCGAGTATTTTATTGAAAGACTCTCACCACAATTTTTATAACGTATCCTGCCGAACAGGGGTTTTAAAATGTTTTAAGTATTCCTGATTTATCAATCACTTTCTGTACACCGACAAAGACATGCGTTAAAATTTTGATTTCGCCAGAGTTGAGATGTAACAAACACGCAATAATGTACAATCCAAAAAGCAGCAGCCATCAGTGAAACTTGGCATCACTTAATCAAAACATAGACAGTCTGGGAAGAATAATGAAACATCATTTTATGGAATGTACAGCTTTGGGACCCAAAAGGTGCCGACTTTTTGATGTACTCATAAACACATAAAATAATCACACAGAAACTCTGATTTTCATCAAACATGCAGAATTGGTAAGGTAAACGACAAAAAAGTGTAGAAGGTTATATAAATTTAACTTCAAAGTTATTTTGTAGTTAGACATAATATAACCAAGATATATTTGGTAAAAATAATTGTGGTATTACATCAAAGACTTCACAAATTCAAATCCAATTCAAATCCATATTGCCAACTTTGATTCTACTTCGAGTTATAAAATTAAGAACAATATGGAAGCGAACCAGGAAATACTTGTTCAAAAGAACAATTGGACATAAGTCCAAGGTATTAAAAAAGTACAACTCCCATTTTAGAAAATGTTATGTTATTTGAAATCGCACTTGTATTATAATACTAATCTCGAAATCCTGAGAATCAAATTTTGTGCTGGGATTGCAACTCCTAATTATACATAATAACCGGGCAAAATTACATTGCTCTAATAACGCAGTTAATGGGCAAACTTTTGCAATAAATGTAACAAGACTGTTGGTTACTGTAAACTGGTTAACAAAGGAAGGTTTCAAGGTGGTAATATGAATCCATACGAATTCTGCCTAAATGTTCTACACCTTACTCCGCCCAAATGAAACTTCATTAAAACGTGTTGAACTTTTTCAAAGAAAATTATTATTTTCGGATGAGGCATATTGAATTCATGTATGTAGTTCCCAAGTGGACTCAGATGGTATACGATAGGAACCAGGAAGTTCCACAATTTTAATTAATTAGTCTGCGTAGTACTTATCTAATTATAGCTTCCACTTCATATTTTTGCTTTTATGAGTTCAAGCTAATACAGATCAATATTCAACTTAAGGTTATTTTTACAATGTGACTAAAAATATACATAAAAGTCCAGACGTACTTTTTCGGTTGCGTTATTGCTATCATCCTAAGGAAATAACTACTGACGATATCCTTTCTAAAATTTCTTGTTTATGGTGCGTAAATGGCTACTGCAGATAAAAATTCAAAAGAACGTAAAGAAAATCAGGACCCGGTCCTTGGTGTATGTTTCAAGTTGGGCATAAAACAACCCTACTAAATTATTTATCTTAATTACGGTTATAGTTTCTAGTTAGGAACTTGAACAATAATTTAGTCATAAAACGATTTATTATTAATAAAGTGCGGGCAATATTTTTATGAATTTTCTGCAAACCTTTATTTTAAATTAACTACATCAAGAATAATCGCTCTTGAAATAAACTGTAAATGTTAAACATTAGAATAATTTTAAATTACATCATACAGGGTGTTTATTTATTTTCAGCTAAATATTTTCCAACTAAATAAATTATTTAATGCTATTTTCGAATTGAAATTTAGTCCAGTTTCACTAAAATCTAAACTTAGGGGTTTAGATTATATGTAAATGTGTGTTTAATTAACAAAACTGTTAAAAGGTAAGTACAGCCGAAAATCTAAAAGCTTCTTTGTGTTACAAGAGCAAAAGATCCTAATATAAAACAAAATTTGCATAAGGTTTGGGTGTTAATAGATATTCTCTAGGGAATAAATACAATTTCGTTAAATTCAATCGAAATGAATTTGAATATGGTCAATGTAATTTAAGTGCAATTTTAAGCAGGAAAATAATTTTTTTAAATGTTACAATTTTTTTGCTTTTAAATTGACTTCATTAAGATACCAAGGGTGGGTAATTCTGAAATCAAAACAACTGAGGTTTTTAATTACAATTTTTAATTATTTTTATGAAGTTTACGCTTTGTTAATGCAAACAGTTACTTTTGCCGGTTTTACAATATTCGGTGATCACAAGAATTTATAACGTCCCTTGACTTCTATCGTATATGTACAAAT
Organism: Podabrus alpinus; assembly: GCA_932274525.1. Taxonomy (NCBI): domain Eukaryota; kingdom Metazoa; phylum Arthropoda; class Insecta; order Coleoptera; family Cantharidae; genus Podabrus; species Podabrus alpinus. The sequence goes on along the minus strand of OW026457.1, from coordinate 54,687,686 downwards.
ATGAATATGCGTTAATGTATTAATGCTGAATTTCAAAGCTACCATTATATCATTCGAGCGTGAAAATCTCTAAGGGGTCGTAAATTGAGCGTAAATATTTTTTGGTAATTACTTAATACAGCAACATTATTTGAAAACTCCGTTATTAAAATTACTTTGATTAAATTAACTGAAGTATAATTTAAATTATTAAGGTATAAAATAAATTTGTTGGCGATTGGTCCAGCGGTTAACGTGTTAACTTTTTTTGCTCACCAAATCACCTGCTTGCCTATTGTAATAATTGTCTATTCCCGTGGTTCAGAATTCACGTCTAACTATATTGTCCCTTGTATGTACAGCCATTGGCATAATTTATTATTTGGCAGCCTATTTCTTTAACTATTCCTTGCAATCTATATGGAAATAAATAAGTACAAGATATATGTTAACATTTATTCTCTAAAAGATTATAAAAACTAATATTTTGCTGGTCCACCATTTCGTTTTATAACTGCTGCTATTCTTTTAGGTAAGACTAGACCAGATTTTTGCATGCAGACGTTGGTATCTTCCCACATTCTTCGAGGACCTCCTTTTTAAGATAAGAAATTGAAGTGCATTTTCTATCATGGATATTTTTTTCACATGAACCGAGAGATGCTCAATTGGGTTGAGATCTGGGCTCTGTTGATGCCATTCTAATAACTGAATATGATTTTCCTGTAACCATGCGATGATCTTATAAGCTGTGCGACAGGAAGGATTGTCTTGTTGAAATATCCTTTCCATCTCCAAATATTTTTGTCATCGAAGACTATAATATCTGCTCCAATATGGCCATATTTATAAGTCTCAGAATTCATTCGGCTGGTACAAATAAATACTTTTCCCACCCCGGCTGATGTCATATGTCTCCAAATCATAACACTGCCCCCGCCATGTTCAACAATAGCTACGACACATCCCGGTTTGTAAGCTTTTTCCCCAGGAGACTAAAAAAACGTAAACAAGAAGAAAAATTTTATACATTCAGTAATTGTATTTTTATGCCGCGTTATCATAATTTATAATTAAAAATTTGTAACGCCACTGACACGCAGGTGACATTAAATGAATTTATTAATTAAATGTATTTTTGAAATGCAATAAATAATAAAAACGACAACACAATAATTTAGCGAATTTTGTAAATTTTCTATAAATAGAGTCTTGGTGCAAGAAATTTAGAAAAATAACATCTTCATTAAAAAGATCAATTTAGAGAATGAAAATTACATAATTGCCCCTTACCCCCTACTTCCTTGAGCAGGGAAGCTGCTGATGGCTACTAAAGCAACGAAAAATAGGGCCCAATCCTAGAGCTTTAGCAATCCAAATCTTATTCATAAAATAGAGGACATTAAGGGCACACCCAATCGGTTATATATAATTTCCTTTATTGTGACAAATAAATTTTCTATTAATATCCTGTTTTGGCTGTATAACATATCTTTAAATTTTTCTGTTCTGGTACTCCAAATTATAAAAATTAATTTGCGTATCAAATTTTAAAGGCACATTTCAAAGTAATTATTATTAAAATATTAATACTACTTTCTTCCTCAATTAATTAATGTAAAAAACTATTTTTCGGGTGTAAAGGAATGTAATCAAACGACTATCTACCGTTAGCCAACGTTTCGATTAATTTATTTAATCATCTTCAGGGCTGGAATTACAGAAGTGTAAAATAAATAAATTATTATGTACAAGTAAAAACGTATACTACATACCAAACAGTAGCTGATGGCAAATGTTAGATTACGTATAAATGTGGACAATAGGAATAAATAAATAATTGTACAAAGTGATCAATAATTAATTAATTAAATTATTAATTTATTATTAATTTAATTATTTATTTATTTTACACTTCTGTAATTCCAGCCCTGAAGATGATTAAATAAATTAATCGAAACGTTGGCTAACGGTAGATAGTCGTTTGATTACATTCCTTTACACCCGAAAAGTAGTTTTTTACATTTATTATTAAAATGGTTGGTTCCAAAATTGGGTGGCGACTTATATTTTTATAATTTCGATTAAACTTCCTTTAATTTATTATTAAAGCGATTATAATCGCTTATAATTTATAATTTCCACGCGATTATAATTTCCTTAAACTAATATTAGAATATCTGCTATCCATATGATTTTCACAAATCCCAATTATCTTTCTTCTTGATTAATTTATTTGGAATTCGTTGATCTGTTTTACTAAATTTTTTCTGATTAGTTCTGTGAGCATACTTGGTTTTTACATCTTGGGTAGCTTGTTAAGCTAGCCCTCGATGTGCCTGTTAAACTGTTGTTTATTGTTATGAAGGCAAAGGATTAACACAGGCTTTATGTACTCTCCAAGGTACGGAGGCGGTCAAGAACTATGTTAACAGTTGATCGCGCTAATGGTCGATTTATGCTAAAAATGTAACGTAACGGAATGGAATGTAGAATGTAATGTAAGCGATGGGCTTATGCACTTCCATAAAAGCGTTTATGCTTACGCAATGTAATGTAGTAGACATAACATAAGCGCTTTTATGGAAGTGCATAAGCCCATCTCTTACATTACATTCTACATTCCATTCCGTTACGTTACATTTTTAGTACAAATCGACCATAACTCTCAGGTCATGGCCGCCATCTAAATTATGTTAATCGAAAAGTAGCTACTCTAACATCAATTCTGCGGATTTTTGATTTTATTTGTTACTTTTTGATTTCTCAGGCGACGGTCATGGTCTGAATGTTAACGAGATCAACTGTTAATGTAGAGCTTCCCGGTTCGACTCTGGGTACAGTCGAAAACTTTTAATCGCCTTCCGTGCTTTGGAGGACCCATAAAGCCGTTGATCCCCATGTGTTAATGATTTGCCGTCATAACAATAAAAAACAGGGTGTGGGCACTTCGCAAGGCAAGCCTAGCAAGCTACCTGAGATATAAAAACCAAAGAAGCTCACAGAAGTAAGTAATTACATAAATTAGTAAACAACAGGTCCTGGACCTATATTAAGAGGAATACTACTTAATAAAAGTAGAAGAATAAGGCGACGCAAATTAAAACTAAAATCAAAATAGGCTTGAATTTATAATTTGTGGGGTAATTTTAAATTTGGAAGTTTACATTAAGTCATTCATTAAGGTATAACACTGTTAAATTCACCAGAATTTTGAATTCGTCAGATAATAGTATTTTGTCCCATTCTAATGTAGTGAAAGTTTTATACTTTTCCCATGCAAGTTATTTCTTTCTGTTGGTCTCCGAAAGCCATTGTTTCTGTCTCGCTTTCTTTGCTTTAATTCCAAATTCATTGAGGCGTCTGCTAACAGTTTTTTTCAACTTCTGAAATCGGAAGTTAATTCTTTTGTTGTTTTCCGACGAGTTTTTAACGCATTTTATTTTAAAAATCTGTCCTCTCTGATACTACTCTCTTGTTTGCTTCCTCTTCCAGGTCTGGATTTATACTGTTTAGTCTCACAATAAAGCAGTTGACCGCATAAGGCAAGCACTTCATTATTTATGCAATTTGAATTTGCGATAGAACTTCAGAGTGCAATACCATACTTTGAGCCAGTTGTAACAGCCACAGAAAACCACAATAATTTTGAAATTATCCTAGGCTCTAATTTAGGACTCTAAGAGTTTCCGGTTAAATATATATCTTTGGCGGGGAGCGCTGGCGCTGCTGCAGCGCCACCGCGAAAAATTAACTACTCTTTTCATATTATAAACCGAAATTTTGAACTAATTTTGTGTTAATTTTGGATTATATTCACGAATTTAATACTTCAATGGTTTCACGGTAAAGATGACATCTGTGGTGAGGTTAATTATCTTTTAAATATTTAACATCGATTAAAATAATGACGATATAATAGATACAAACATGTTGGGTAATTTACTAACCATTTATTCGGAATACAAAAGTAGAGCAGGGTAAACTTGTTTCTCTGTTCTTACAGTGATTTGCTTCTCGTTATAACCATCTAACAATAAATTAAACTTTAAATATAATATAGTTAATTGAACCTTGAAAATGCTTTTTATTTTTTATTATACCCTTCGCGAATTACATCCATTTGAATCTAGGGGTAGTAGCTTAATATTAAGTCGGGAAGCAGTGACCTAGAACAAAAATTATACTAAACATTGTTGTTCATATCTCTGTAAACATATGTGAAATTTAAAATACAAGTGCTTGTCAATGCGCCCCCCCCCTCTCCTTTCACAATCGATATTTCTAATAATATTGGCATCAAACTTTTGAACATCTTTTAAGTCGCAATGCGCTTCTAATTTTTTCGTTTAACCCTCAATCGTCGCTGAGTAATTTGTAAAGCCTTGGAAAGGGGTCTAAGGCATGGTTCTAATTACTTTTTACTACAATAGTAGCCGTTAATTTAAAAATGGTACAATGTTCATGATTTACTTCGATTTGACTAATTCTTTTGTAACATTCATCAACATCCATAGAATTTTTAATATTTTTCTCAATATCTTTGTGTACCGGTTGTCTACGTCAGCATTTATTTGATTTGGAAGACTCAAAATGTTTACTCAAATGAGGTTATACAAAATCTTCTCGTACTCGCATTTTTTGTAATGATGATAACTTTGTTTTTTTGTGATTTAATAAACTTTCGGAAGTTGCTCTTGTTTTAGTTACACTTCCATATATTTAAACATTAACTCGTATTGCTAGTAGAAAATTTCAAATATCGATAGCTTGAATGATTAAAAGTTAATTTATACACCCAATTTAAAAATTTGTGTTCCCATTTTAGAAATTACTTTCGTTGGTTATTTAATTATTATGTTATTCCAGAAGATCCAAAGCAATGGTGAAACGGCCGTAGAATTTCTATATTTAAAAAATCTATATCATGTGAGTTATTATTCAATACCTAATTAATTAATTTGAGTTTAATAATCTTTATTGATTTTTATTTTAGATGAATCTTGAAGAATTTATTATACTACCTCATTTTGATTATTAGTCTTCTATTTTCATTCACGTTAAGTTTATATTATTCGGAATTCTAGTACAGAAACCACCTTTTAAGTATATGTAAGTTAAATTCAATAACTTTAAATTAGACCTATACTCAACTAACTTTTAATCATTAAATAAATAAGGTCACTTAATACTCCATAAATATTCCATAACTTTGTAAAAACAATGAAGCAATTAAAATGATAATTATTGTAGTAGCTTCTTGAAGCTCTATCGATTCATACAAATTTTGGCAAAGAAAATAGTAAAACATATTTCCTCTCTCAAATATTTTTCCAATGCAACAAATTAGCAACAAAATTTAGTACAACTTTTCTAGAAGCGTCACTGTGAATTATCACAAGTCGTTTGTAATGAAATGTTGGTTTTCAAGCCTTCAATGGATTGTGGATTATCTGCATATACTTGATCTTGTAACGTTCACTTTTGACTTCAAATTCAAATTTTCATTGTCTGAATTCTTAGCAAGCGGTCAAAAGGGTTACATTACGAATGTTCCCCCATCCATACCTGCGCTTTTACACCTAGCGCACCTCGTCAAGAAATTGGAGGAGCGAAAGCACAGCAGACTTCCAGTTTAAATTTTCATAAGAACCAACCAACAGATAATTAATGATTATTCTTTTACTAGCAAGGGATTCTTTTTCTTTATCTCACTACAGGTTCTAAAAGCGTCCATTCTGAATTATTTGTTCAGAATATTGTTATATGTTCCAATCCTGTTATAATGCAGCATTTCACCTTCAACGCGAAGGGTTAGATTTTCGTGGTGGTTTATGTGCAGAAATTCTTTGGCTTTTTCAGATTTCCAGATTTTGAGGATTGATCTACCTGCTAACCAAAGCTGAATATACAGGTCCTTTTGCTTTCCTATTGGTAATACAAGTTACTGAGGCGTCACGATAAGGTAGTATAATTACATATATATTTATATTTTGATGTCTACGATGGTCTATGGTGTCTATTGATGGTCTATGTAAATTTTTTCCTTTAATTATCATGTAATTTTTCTTCCCAGGTTTGTACCTTTGCCACAAATGCCTTGGGTTCTACATTTTTTCCTACTTTAAAGACTTCTGTTATATTAACATCTACACCTATTTCATTCTCGATAAAGATCCGTAGTTTTTTTAGACGGTCGCCAGCTTAGCGGTTAAGTGCGTTGCTGCTAATGCTAAATACCTGGTTCAACTCCGGGTTCAGTAAAAACTTTATTCTGGCCATCTCCCCTCGGAAGGCAATGGCAAACCACCGAGGTGTAATCTGCTTGGTACAGCCTCTCTGGAGATGAAGTGTATACACTTCCCGCGGTTCGGAGCCCGCGTTAAGCAGTAGGTCCCCTATGTGTGTGATAATACTTCAAACGCACAACACATACAAAGGAGAGAGGTCGCCTACGTCTAAATCAGGCACGGCACGTAAAGAAGAAGAAGTTTTTTTTAAGTTCTCTTTATTGTCCTACTTGGCTCCATTGATTACTATATTATTTCTTTTCTTGCTCTCTCCTGGATATCAATTGCGTTTTCCAAGTTTTCCATTCTTACAAACAGCTCCTGTCTCTCTCTATACCATCCCTTTTCCTTAACTCTCAGATCCTCTTGTTTTCCGCCCTTTAGTCTTCTCAGTTCATCTCTGGTCTCATTAAAACCGTCTCTCATATCTCCAATGGCTTTTAAGACCTCCTCCATTGCAGGTTGTTTCAATTCTTTACACTTCTCACCTCGTGAATCTCTCGTTGGAGATCTTGTTTTTTACTTTTCTGGAATATTCCCGCCAATTCTTCGCTGGTTTCTCGCCCAAGTGAAAATCTTCCTAGTTTTTTACTGTCTATTATGTGCAATTCACTGTTTGTGCGTTCTATTTTCACTTTTTCTTTATTTTATTCGGTTATTGCAATATGTATTCCGTTTCTATTATTTGTTAACGTAAAATGTTTGAAGTTCGTGTAAGACGACCTTCATCCGGTTCCATAGCTCGGAGAACTCAAGATCTTTGTTTGTTAGGTTGCCTACTATTGTTTACAATTCCTTGATAAATTATGGTATTCTTATGTATTAATTTTCTAACCTCTGTTTCCACCTTATTCCTGTGTTTCAAGACACACACACACACACACACAGTCATAGTAATAAATAAAAAACACAAATTTACTAATTTGTCCTAATGGCATTTGTTTTTTTATTTTGGTCCGCCAAAAAGTCAAAAAGTTTGTGTAGACTTCTAGGAAAATACTATAACTTCATCCACGGTAGTCTACATATCAAAATAAAAATGTTCTGTATGGTAGGTAAAAATGAACGCTCTATTTAAATATTTAACCACATTATATTTTTTCAACCCCTAAATGGGTTAATTTTCTAAAATTAACGCCATTTCAACACCCATTTTTAACGGGTCTTTGTTTTCTTAATTTTTCAAATATTTTTTTATGCAATTGTGCTGAGCATATGTGTCAAATTTAGTCGTGGAATGAGATTGGATTCCGTTACTAAAAATAAATTAAAAACAGAGAGCAGCAGACAAAAATCGTTTTTTGCCGATTTCTGGACTTTCTTTCAACTTTTTATGCAAAATAGTTATATTTTCGTGAGATTCTTATTCACATAGTAATAACCGTTCAAAGTTGAGCTAAGTTGCACAGGCACCGATAGATTTATTTAAAAAGTAAAAAAGAAATCATTCAAGTACTAAGGCTGCCTGCAGACTGATCAAGCAAAAACGTTGTGCGACAAAACGTTTTTGTTTGATCCAATCAAATTTGATTTTGTTTGATTTGAACTTGATTTTGTTTGATTTGAACCAATCACAAAAAACGTTTTGTCGCACAACGTTTTTGCTTGATCAGTCTGTAGGAAGCCTAAATTCACGAATTGGTTTATTTAAATTGGCAAAAAAATTATTTTTACGGGGTAGGGGTGCTTGGTTTACATCAATTCAAACAAAAACTTACGCTCATTCGATTAAAACATATTCACAAAAATCAAGGGCGCCTAATAATTATATCAATTGCTGTAATATAAATTGCAAAATAACAGCAAAAATTCCGAACATAAAATGAAAGCAAGCAAGCACCCATAAAAACTTCTGCGAAGTTCTAGATTTTACCATATCAAATAATTGTAATCAAAGTTGCAAATGCACAAATTTCACCAACTTAGTTTATTTTCGTGATAATATTGCAAACAGAATAAAATCATTCCAAGTTTATCTTCAACTTATGATTTCCCATGGTAATAGAAATAAATAGTTAAAAAGTTTTTAAAAAATCAATATGTCAATGTGTAGGACATCAGCTTTTCGCAGGAATGCTGTACGCTATACGGTAAAGCACAATAGTTTTAATCATTGAAGACTTCCCAAACAACAAATGAATTTTGAAATTTCAGCAGCTGAAGTTTTCGTTTTCATTTTTCAGCAGCGCGTGAAATCGAAAGAATTTATTGTATGCTTATATGCGTGAGAAATTATGTTCGCCATACATAAAAAAACCCTTAGAAAATATTTATTTTCGTAAAAGCAACTTATTGATTTAAGATGAATGTATCTATGTTTAGAGAAAACTTAACAGTACTCAAACGAAGTTAAGGTTTAATTATTAAAATCAATTTATGTTTCTCAATTTGCAAACCTTTTATGTTTCAAAATGTAAAATTAATTAATTTGAGTTTGGTTAATACATCGACATGAAAGACTAATAATATAATTTTATTAGAAATAAATTTAACCATCGCAACTTTACTGCAAAAGAGGGCAAAACAAAATAAAATAAATAGTTCTTTTAGATTACACAGTTTCAATTACACGCAAAAGTGCTTCCAGAAATTACAAACTTCAGTACTTGCATGATAGTTCCAATGGTAAATTCTCGTGTCATGCTCTTGTAATTTTACTAAAAATTCAAATCACAACCGCTTTTGCAAGCTGCACTTGTATAAGATTATGTTTAATTCTTTGGATGCACTAGATTATTGTATTTCATTTAACTAACAACCCATAGCACTAATACCCCTATTTGAGGTTCAATTTACTAACGCAAAAGCTATAAAGCTATTGGCAGAAAGGTTATTTTAAATTACAACTTAGCGAAGGGGAAGAATCAATTTACACTGCACTTAAATGTGTTTCAGGTTTATGCCATTACATTTACTAATAATGAAGTGTAATCGGAGCATTAGAGAAACCAAAAGGTTTCGTTGTTATGACACCATCGAAATTTTTCATAGAAAATGTCAATTACATTATCTAGATAAGTACTGCAGGATATTGGTTTGAATAACCAACCAGATATAAGAAAAGCAACTTTACACATTACAATAGCAGTCGTGGGAACGCTACCTTACAAGTTCTACCTTCTTTTAGATGTTATAGCATTCCTAATAGTTCTACTGTGTGTCGTAAGCATTGTACGATATGTGCAGTGACATTGTATTGATACGATTTTTCAGATGTAAAAGAGATCATAGAAACCAACTTTAAGTATATAAATAAATCAAATCTGTCCAGTTACAGTAAAATAATTAAAAATCACCCACTCATCCATATACTGAATCTCATCATCATGCCAAATAAAGGTTGTATTTTTTGCAAGAAGACACAAAGCAATAAGTTAAACGGCTTTCCTTCGTAAAGAAGTCCGGTAAAACAACAAAAATATTTTTTTAGGTTACCTTGAATGAAAGTTAATTATTGGAATGTATAACATAATCAAATACGGACTCAATTTCCGTAAATAAAAAAAAAGTTTCCGAGTATTCCTATCAAAGAAGAATTTTAATAAATTTATTTTAAATAGATTATTGTGTAATGCAATAAAACATTGAAAAGCAACGTTTTCAACATTTCAAAGCAAGCATTTTTACATATCCGTTTTGAACTGTTATGTTGTTTTCCTATCCCTTGCAAACGATACTTTATCTTAAAACTGGCACCGATAACACTACAGAGCAACGTCATTTCAACCATGTGAAAATTGGTTTTGGTAAATTTTGCTACAACTGAAACATCCAATATTTACACATGGAAGTTTAATTGGATGAAATTTCTAACAAAACTACTTTTATATTTACTTGCTGTTGGCTCATCTGTTAATACTAGATACTATATTGAATTTTGAAATCCTGTATAATTTTTGTTAATTATTGTATAAATACTACAGTATTATTCTGGTTTCTATGTGTTTATTTCCGAATCAAATTCATATTAATTTGTTGATATTCCTTGTGGTGCAGCTAAGAGCATAAAATAATTGCAAGTAATTTAATCATAATATTATAAAGTAGGTAGGGTCAAGTGGGGTAAAAACAAAGTACGCAAAATGGGGGTAAAAGTTAAACAAGCCTGTAATTACTTATAGATTACTTTATACCAACATTTTAAATGTGATCATTTCTCTTATAATTTACCTTCAAGACAACGCATTTGTTAATCGGTCTAAAAACATATAAAACAGATTTCATTTTGTGTTTCACAACTTTCTTTGTAGGGTCCGTCAAGTTGATGGCCCTTCCCGTATTCAATTTTTTACTTTATAGTATGCTAGTCGCTAATGCTAGCGAAATGCTGGCGAATGCTGAAAATTATTTTGTAAATGCTGGGTCCGTTGAATTTTTATTAATAATTAAGATTTTTGGTCAAGGAGGGGCCAACTTGACGCACCCCCTACACTTTGGAATTTTTTTTAAGGTCAGTCGCTAATGCTAGCGAAATGCTGGAGAATTATGTAAATTATTTTGAAAATGCTGGGTTAAATTCATTTTTATTTAGTATTGAAATATTGATTTTTGACATAAACGTGAAGTTGTCCCCTCCTTATTCAAATTTTTTGGAAATTAAAATTTTTCTTTATATGATTTGAAAGTATTCATGAAATGCTGTTAATTATATAAATAATATTAATGCGATATGTTTTCCTTGCTAAATCTTATTATTGAAGCAAATGAAGCTCCGAGCAACATACGTTGAATTGCAAATTATCTTAAAAGGGGTTTGTGCATTATTTGTAATGCGACAGCTAACGCAGAGGGAATTAAGCTATTCTTGTTATAATAATTACTTTTACTAATTGGTAGTTTTATTTTGTAAAAGCAATAACTTCAAACTTCTTCCATTTCCTATTCTACAGCAAGGTTTTACAGTCTACGTTCTTATTCTCATTATTTTCTTTATATTCATTTTTGTCTTCTTCGTCCTTCTCTTCGTTACTTCATCGTTACTGTGTCTCTGTTTTTTTATCGTAATTCATTATTCATGTTCATTTTGAAAGTTTGCGATCAATTTTCTTGTTTTCATTAATTATTATTATTCGCTTTTCCTTATCTCATTCATATTCTTCACAATTTATTTTGATTTTCTGGTATTTTACCTTCGCTGTTTTATATTTTCTTCTTTGCTGCTATTCTCAGCTCACGTTGAATCGTTGTCTATAAATATTTTTCGGTTTCCCAATTTCACCTTGTACTATCTTATTATCTCTCTCTCTTCTCGAGCGATGAGTTTACCTCCACCACCAACGTTTCGCGTGAGGTATTTCCAATCTTGTTTGCCTTTTACCAGTTTAGCTTTCACCTATAGTTGCGATATTCCAAGATAGTTATTCGACTATTCCATGGTTGGCAACATGTGATACTTTATTTCTTCATTTTGCATTTTACTGTTTAGTATTTTGTTTTCCAATATTGCAATTCTTGTCTTCACCGCCAGTTTTTTTCCCATTCTTCTTTTTTCTGTTTGAACGCAACTTTTAGATCTGTTTCTTCGTTCATGTTCAGTTTAGGTCCTCTTTCACTACTTTTCTAATTCTGCTTGCTTTTACAAACACTGGTAATTGTTGTTCTTCATCTCATAATTCTGCATATTTTCTGGTTAGTTTTTTTTTAGTTCTTCACTTATATGAGTTTGCAGCGCGACGCGACGTTTCGTGTTGTTTGTATTGCCTATTCGCTCAAGTCTCAATTTCTCGTACACAACGCTTACGTTGCGACTGTCGACTTTATTGACCTTCATAACTTCAGTATATTAATGTCTTCGTTGTAGAACTTATTTATGCTATAACTATAAACTATGTCATTGACTTTCAAGCCACTTCTTTTGATACTTGGCGATACTTTTGCCCTATAATATCTCAATAAACTGCGGTTTTCTATTATTAAACTCGTAGCTGTCAATTATTATTATCACCTGTCATTACACACTCAATTCCGATCACCAATGAAAGATAATAATGCCTTTCTTGTTTTACTTTTTGTCAATTGTTTTTTTAACTCGCATTAATCTTTTGGAAAAATGTGAAGCAGCGCCCGCGAAAATATTAAGCAGTTTCTTAGCCAAATTAACATAAGCTCGACCTTATCAAAACATAACCACAAACTTAATTAACAGCATATCACTCTGAAAAAACATTTATTTTCAGAATACCCCGTATTTCGTATGTAATTCTTAATTAGACTGTTAATTAAAGTCTAAACTGCCATTTGTTTCAAATACGTATTACGTATTTATTGTTTTTCGATGGTTGTAGCCAAATTGGTGCTCTTTTGAAATGAAACATTACCTTTTTATTCTTGTTATTCATATCTAATTATAAAAAGTTATGCATAATTGATAAGATCACGTAAGACTGCATCATCTGTAGAATACTACAAATTTTAATTATATATCTCAAAAATCTTATGACTACCTTAAAATTCGAAAGTTAAATATTTACCCCACTTAACCCTATCTACTTGTAAACTTCAAATTGCAATGGCTATAATGCAAGTCTCCGGCTAAATGATTATGACTAAGTATGTGCCGTGTGTCATCTAGTCTATCATAGGTAAATGTCAATATATCGTAATTTTTTTTACCATGTATAAATAATTATCAGATCTAATAATATCATAAGTCATTTTAATTTCCACAAATACATTGTAGTTTACTACATACGAGTACATTCTATTTATTTCTAGGTTGACATTTACAATTCACTAGTGGATTGTTCTAATGTCAATTTTGCTAGAAAAATCGCTGTGCAAAAATCCTTCAGTGCATGTAAAATACATCTTATTCTATAGAAATTACAATTATTACAAAAGGAATTTGAAAAAGGATTCCACCAGCAGAAAGCAATCAACAAAATTTACTATAAAATAATAAATTATGTTGTAATGAATATAAATACTACTTATGTTTGAAAATTACACAAAATGAAATGTTGGATAAAGATATGCCAGAAAAAGGATGCAAGAGGTAGAGCTATTAGTTTGATTAACGCTGTTTTGAGGGACGTAAATATCGCCAAGAATAATAAAAAATTTATATACAACACATAATTAAGGACCATAATAATTAATAACTTACAGATGGAAAGTCAGACAAATTATATAAATACCGTTGGAAATACTGAAGACTTTAGCATCCTTTCCCCATAGCCTAGTATTTCTACAGCCCCTTTGAACCTCAAACGGTATGAATAAAAGCTTGTTGACGTTTAAACAAAGTTCAAAAGATTGACACCAATTTTATTGACACATACGCAATGACGGGGGCTGTCGTTTCTACATTCTCCTACCCCCCCCCCTCCCCCAATTTTTGCGAAAGACTTCGCGATACTTATGGTTCAAATACTTTGAATTGAAGCTCATTAAGGTAATAGGGATGGGGGCCGGAGAAATATAACTATGAAAGTTTATGAAAAAACAAAGATTTGGATTTACTATTTATTTAAAAAGTTGATTTTTAAAGTTTAACTTACTATTAATTTTCAATGATTAAAAAATCTTAAACTTTAAGTTTGACTAAACTAACCTATGAAAATCTACAGTTTCTTTTTAAAGGTAGAACTAAAAGTTAAAAAGATTTAAAAAGCGAAAGTATTAATAAGAAAATGCCACAAGTCGACAGATCCTTTGTAAAATTAGACGCTGCGCTGATTGGTTTAAAATAAATATAACTGCTGATGTTAATTAAAATAAATTGTTAAATTGAATAAAATGATCATTTTGACAGATGTCAAAATATTTTGTACGGTATTCACTGGATAATTTGTACACCGTGAACAAATTGCCCAGAATGTTGACGTTGATTGATAGCAACGATGTAAATTTACATTTTATTAGCATTTTTCATATATTGTCTTGGTTATATTTGTTACGGCCAAAGTGTTTACTTGGTTAGTTTATATACTACCTGGATAGTATACAAACTAAGCAATCGCTTTGCTATTTTACCACAGTAAAAAATAAAATTCGCAGTGAATTATAGCGAAACATCAAAGAAAGTATACATACTATTATTCCGTCTGACGGAATCAAAAGTTTAGGGGATATATTGGTAATATCTAGGGATCACTAAAATATTTATGTTTTTAAGTATAATTTTTGACAAATGTCACTAGCATAAGGCAGACTCTACAGATATTATTCACCATCAATCACAATGGCGCCCTTTTCGACATTATTTTTCTAACATTCACAACAGACATTTTTATTTCAAAATTTATTTATTGGATAACATCGTATACATAACATTGTATAACATCGAGTAGGTAACTTACACCAAAGAGAGTTTTATACGTAATTTAGAATATCGGCGCTACTGACTTTTATAATTGTGAATAGATAGCTCGAATAGCTATCTTATAGATACAGGATAGGCGGCTAATGTTGAAACCAGAAGTTTGATTTTATTGTAACTTATTCATGTTTGTTTACCTAGTTCTTGGATCTGATTGGTGGTTTTAGAATTGCCTTTTTTATCTGTCCTTTGATTCCTGAACATTTGCAGGTCGAGTTGTTGATTCTCCTACTCTCTGTAGTTTGCATCCAATCAAAACTTTAAATTCTCCCTATAAACAAATTTATTCAATTCGCACTTTTTCTTGTTGTTTTCTGTTTTTCATTTATAACTTTCCTCTTCATGGAATCAATTTTTATTTTGTTATCTGCTTTTTATCACATATTCGTTTTTAAATCTCTTTTGGATGTCAAATTTTTTATTTTTATTTATACTTCAATATAATTTTTAACTTTAACTTTTCTTCTGTCTTCGCACTGGTGCTGAAGTCTCTTCTTTCTTCCTTTAATTGTTTCGTTTATTTTTTTAATAATTTATTCAATAAAATCATCATCATGGATAAAAGAATCGTTATGTGACTTTATTCTGTTATCAATAATGGTATTCACGCAATTATTCTCTATTTTACTGTTTCATTTATGTTCAATTAAGTACTTTTCACACCTTTTGCTCAAAGTAAATTTTGACTCATTGTTTTGTTTAGTGTTTCTTTGAATTAACAAGCGACTTCGCGTATTTTTTCATTAATATTCTCCTTATAAGGATCATATATGCTTTTTTGAAAAAAATTCCGTAGTTACTGCTTGCATTCTTAGAACTTGTACAACTACTATACTCAGATTATCCATGTTTAATTGAAATTTTTCTTGTAATTCATTTAATTTTTGATTTATTTCTTGTTTATTCGCGTCTATCTTTTGGTTATTTTTGTCTAATTTTTTATTCATCTTGTGGTTATTTTCGTCCAATTTCTGATTTATTTTTTCCACAGCCTCCATGAACTGAGTTATGTCCGTTAATTCGGCCTTTCTAGTACTCGAAAACTGCTTTGATGGAATATTTTCAACATCATCTTCTTAGTCATCCTCGGTGTCTTTTCTTCCTTAAAATTTTCAGCGTCCGCTGCGACTTGCTTTTCATCGAACAATTTATACTTTGTCAGGTCGATGGTAGGTTGAATTTTACTTAGCAAATCTAGTAAACGCCCCACGTTGGGTGCCAAATGAAGTGATTTTTCTTAATTACTTCAATATTAAATTTAATTTTCAAGCGAAATTGTCAGTTCTATGAAGTTTTTTAAACGCAAAATGTTTAATTTATTCAAACACCTTGGTTGTAATCACCACAACTGGTATCATCAATCCCCCGCTTATGATAATAACCAATTTTTCTCTCCAATTTTACTTACACTACTGGTTTTTCTTCTGGCTTTTCTTCCTTTTAAAACACCAAATCATGCCATCAAATGCTAATTTTTATTTCTATTTTATTCCAAATTAAATTCACAATTACATTTTTACCACTAGCTTTTTATACCGTTTTTCGCAAAGTTCTCACGTCTTGCGCTATACAAATTAAATTTTATCACCTGGGCTATAGGCGTATCAACCATTTTACAAATTGACATTCATACAAAATTTACACAAAGAAAACACGACAACATTAAATATGGCATAAAATTTGTATGTCTGTCTCATTAAAATCTCCCCAAAGGAAAACTCTAACGCGATGAAACTCCTGTTTCCGAATTTGAAATCGAAATCTGCAAAACATTCAGGACAATGATCTATTATATTATATTATAGGAGGGCTGATTGTTACTCTTGCTGATGATTTTCATCAAACATTAGCGGTTATTGCCAAAGGTACAATGTCTGACGAAATTAAAAACTGGATGAAATCTTTGCAGTTGTAGAGATATTATGTATATGTGAAGTTTTCCAAGCTATGTTCAAGCATTGAAAGTCTTATTCACCATACATACATAGTTGATCGTGGTCTTCAAAATTAGATATTGGCCTGCTGTATGTTTGTCGCAAAATAGCACAACACCAAGGCCCAGTTGTTCACTATTAGGTTATCTTTTAACCTGAATTATTTTCCATGGAAACAATTTTTGAAATAATCAAATCTATGGAAAATAACCCAGGTTAATAAACTGTCAGTTTCGGGTTATTTTTTAACCTGAGTTATTTTCCATAGAAATGATTATTTCAAAAATTGTTTCCATGGAAAATAATTCAGGTTAAAAGATAACCTATAATACTGAACAACTGGGCCTAAATGGTTAAACCGTTAGGTCAAAACTCGGCGCTCCGCGCCTCGCAAAGGGGCTCCGCCCCCTGGGCCCCCGGATTCCTTCTATTTTAGTCTCCGACTAATAGTTATCTTTAACATGGAACATGTTTTTCGGTACTAAACCGTTTATCATAGTTTTCCTCGAGATTTAGGGGTGCATATCTCGTTTCTTCTTCTTACTGCTGGTTATAATACGATAATCCCTTATAATTTTTGTGTTGGTAATAAAAATTTAGAGATGGTCATAGCTTTGGCAGTTAAGTGCGTCTACTGCTAATGCGAAACGCTCGGATCGAATCCGGGCAGGGTAAGAACTTTATTCTGGCCGTCTCTCCTCGGAAGGCAATGGCACACCACCGAGGTAATTTGCCAAGAGCGCCCATCTCAACATGAAGTGTATTACACTTCCCGTGGTTCGGAGCCCACGTTAAACAAGTAGGTCCTCTATGTATGTGAAAACACTTGGAACGCACATCACATGCATAGAAAGAGATGGGTCACGACGTTCGGAAACGAACAATACGACTTAGTAGTAGTAATAAAAATTTAATATATATTTAAGCAAATTTTCTTTTTGCGCTCGGTTTCGGATTAAAATTTTTGGTAATAAAAATTTTGTTATTGAAAATTCATTATTGTGAATGCGAAGATGTTATTCGATAATCTACTCTTTATTCAAATTATAAACTATAAATTTGAATTATACATGTGGTGCCGATTTTTCGTGTCGATTTTTGGTGTCGGTTTTTGGTGTCGGTTTTTGGTGTCGATTTTTGCGAGGTAACGACCGTAAAAACATGTTCCATGTTAAAAGTATACAAGTGTGGTGAAAATCGCCGAGTATAAATCTCCCTGGGTTTAGACTATTTTTTGAATAAAATTGACAGTTCAGTTATCAACCTAAAATTCCCGAATACTGAGTTACACACCAATATATTTGTTCAAAATAGAGTTTCACACCAATTGAGCTCGAATCTCTAACAATGCGATAATCGCCTGTGTTTTCACTAATAAACAAAATTGTTAATTAATGTCCAATTTTTTTATCCAGCATAAATTGGGTGACTAGGGACGAAAATAGTAATGTGAGTTGAAACATTTGAATCCCACCGGTGAACCCCTCGAATCCGGGTTTCCATTTAAATAAATAAATAATCAAGGAAAGTATATTTTATAATTCTTATTAAGTAACCTCAATTACTCAAGTCTTCACAATAATTTAATTTGACAGTAATCATAGTATGCATTTTCTGGATTTGAGGTTAATAACGCCAACTTTAATTGGCAGAAAATGAGGTTTGATTGCTTGATACGTTGATACGCTAATCTCTTTCAATTCAAAGCACAATTACAATCACAAATTTCCACCCAATAGAAATTCCTTGAACATGTAAGGAAACTTATTAAGATCACGAAATGGAATTTAACATAATCAAAAAGCACAGCGCAATCGATATACACAAAAAACCATTGATAGATTAATCTAGAAGAATATCAGTGGAAATGAAAGAAATTCTACAATGAAAATGTCGCTTTTATATTAATAGCATATAGTATAAGGTAACACTAACACTTAAAGGAAATGATAATCAAAATCCACAAAACAGCTAAATGATACGTTGCGTGCTACAAGGAACAAGAAGAAAACGAATTAATTGGACATATCAGAATTATGCGATTGTATGAATTGTCTTCTCGGATCACAATTAAATCATTTATTATTTTTCATAATCGATATTATGCTTTAAATCATCCTAAATTGATTATTTTATATCAATAAAATTGGATTGAAATAAATACGTATGTTTTACCAGATTTTTTTTGTAGAATCAGCTCACCGTGAGTAAATGTAGCCATTTAATATTTACGCATAATTAAAACAATCGATTTTGATTTTAAGAAGGGCGCGCCGGGGATGTTTTATTGCTTGTTTCGGTTGATATTTTGGACAGAAGGTTCTTGTAGTATACAAAGGGTAGGTAACAGTAAGTTACGATTTATTATGAGATTGACGGTTTATTTCTCGACGGTGAAAGCGATGAAAACATTGAATCATGCGTACATAAATAGCCATTTGAATATTTATGCGTCAGTAATCTGGAATTCATTTTACCTAATTTACATTAAAAATGTTGGAGAAATTCAGATGAAAATTCTGTATTATAGCATTTTGGAGTGGTGTTCCTTGTTGATGATTTGTTTATTCGCGAGTATATACACCCACGCATATATAAATTCGCCAATCCTGGATATTATGCTTATCATAATTTTCATTTTATTAAAATGTGGTAATTTTGTGTAATTGAAAATGTATTTATTTGTAATCCAAACTTCTTGAATGCCTTGCGGGTTGCCGTACCTGAAATTCCAGTAATATAAAGGGTTAAATAAATAAAATTGTAATATATCAATTATTGTAGATTTCTTTAAATTCAATTTTTGAAAATTAAGTTTTACAATAAAAACTACTCATATTGTATAGGTTGATGCATAAGCTCGTATCATTTTTGGTTTACAAGGTTAGAATGCTTTGCAAATATATTTGCTTGAGTGGGCATTCACAATGGACATAAGCATAAGAAATACATAAGCATAACATAAGCATAAGAAATACATAAAGTTGGATACCTGGTTTTAAATGGGAGCGTTCACAATGCAGTTACGTAATTGTTATGTTTAGGGAGGCCCATAACAACTACATAAGAACTACATAAGAAGTTGGAATATTTCAACTTTTACGTATTTCTTATGGAAATTAACCTTAATTTGAACGATGCGCCGTTTTTCACGCAGTGAACACACCTTCTTGTGTGACAGTTCAAATAATAATATAACCTAAAATTGTACATTCTTTTGTAAACGCTCTAAAAATTTATAAATTATAAATATATTTATAAATTATAAATAAAAATAAAATATATATTTGAATGATGCTCCGTTTTTCTAACCAATAGAAACGCTGTCAGGGTTCACAGACCAGGGTTCCGAGATTCCAGCGGTAGGAGCCTCCTGATGCTGTATTGTTGGTGTAATCTCCTCTAGCAAATAACCCTTAAACTGCATATTTCCATCTTCATCCATATAATCACTTTTTATTTCTTCTGTCAGCGAAATCCATACATGTCTTCTGTCGTGCCTCTTTTGTAATGTAGCTTTTACTTTTTTATAGGTTATAGTTTTTGTGATTGCTTCATGCAGTTTTACCAGTTGGATTTGTTCTGGAATGATGTAAGTCTGTTCACTGTTTGCAGTAATTGAGGTCACACAAATTGCATTCGTTTTTGGATCATCCACAGCTTTTACTACGAATTCAAATCTTAATCTATCCATTCTTCCTCCAAGAATAGTTGCAAAAAAATGTCGTTTTATAATGTGTCCCTTTTTATTTACACAAAGTAACAAAGTTATTAGTCATGTGCATTCTTTTATAATTACTACTTTTATAATTCTACTATAATTACTTAAACGACGGAGAGGTTATGTCACAAAATAGTTTCGTGTTGAAACTTCATAGCGCCTGCGCAGTTTTAAATTTTTATGTAATTCTTACGGTCATTGTGAACGGTCCCATCTTATGCTTATGTTTATGTTTATGCTTATGTAATTCTTATGCTTACGTCCATTGTGAATGGGCACTGAGAAATATCAATGTCATTTTACGCCATAGTATTGTTTTATTGAATACTTCTTGAGTTTTTCAACTTGTAGAAAGTTAGGGGTAATTGTTGGCTAAAGAAAATGGAGTGTCAAATACAAAAACCTGAACATTTCCTACATATCCTTTTTTTTTTCCTGTTTCCCCATTGGGTTAAACCACCCAACGGGGGAGTATATTCTGCTATTGGATACAGACATAAACTTAAAACTAATTAATTGACTTGTAATTAATGTAATATAAACGCAAACTTATAACTAGGGAAAAATGGAAACACTTATTTGGTAGAACTATTAAAACTAAAAATTGATAAAACATGGTAATGAGAACAAATTACACAAACACATATTAAGGCAAGAGATTGACTGTCCCTGCCCTGTATGTGTTTAGTGTTGGTGTTGTAATCTGTAGAGATGAGTCAAGGTGTGAGCCATGGCCAGAACGAGAGAATGAAAGATTAGAAAAACAAAACCGGGTTTGAGCATACAATGGCCATTCAATATTCGAACTTGGTATGAGCTCAAGCTCAGGGTGGATTATTAAAATCTTTAAGAGTTGAAATTATATGTTTTCTGAAGGTGGTGAAAGAAATAACTAAGGTAGGATGTTTAAGAACATCCTTTTGTTTGAGTGTAACCGAAGAGTTAAGGCATCGGAGGCCGCTAGAACCATTTGTGCCATTTACGGAGAGAAAGTACTGCACGGAAATGGTTTTCTCGTTTCAAAAAGGAGCATATTGATATGAATGATTTTCCACGTTCAGGGAGACCATCCGGCTTTGATGAAGACCGATTAAATGCTTCAATTCTTGATGATACACGTCAATCGACTCGGGAATTGGGCAATATGATGAATTGTGACCAATCAATTATCGTACGACATTTGCATTCCATGGGCAAAGCTCCAAAGTTGGGTGTTTGGGTACCATACGTGTTGAGTGAAACAACAAAAATAAGCGTGTTACTATTTGTGCTTCTTTGCTTGCTCGTCATCGTTTAGCTTGTCAACAACATCGGCCGTTTTTGTCCCAAATTGTTACCGGTGACGAAAAATGGTCCCTTTACATCAACATCAAGAACAGAAAGGAATGGCTGAGCTTTAAAAAACAAGCAAATCCTCGTGCAAAGGCTGGTCCCCACCCACGCAAGGTAATGTTGTGCATCTGGTGGGATAAAGAAGGCGTCATCTACTATGAATTGCTTCCGAGGAATGTAATCATCACTTTTGAGGTTTATTGTCAACAACTGCGTCGCCTGGAGGCTGCAATTCAAGAAAAACGATCGGCAAGACGGCATCAAGTGGTTTTGCAACATGATAATTCACGTCCGCATACTGCTAACATTACAAGAGCAGCTATTCAAAACCTCGGTTGGGAGGTTATTCTACATCCGGCCTATTCTCCTGATCTTGCTTCATCAGATTTTCATCTTTTCCGCTCTCTATCCAACAATCTCCGCGGGATCTCATTTAATAACGATGGTACTCTTCAAAACTGCCTCGACGACTACTTCACCTCCAAACCACCGGATTTCTTCAGGTGTTGAATGAAAAAACTGCCAGAACGTTGGGAGTCAATCATAAACAATGCAGTAGAATATTTTATAGATTAGTTTATGTAATTTTTATATTTATATTTATATATAGCTGTATTTATGATGCGCTAGATGTTGCTGTCCCAACTTTTAAAACCGCAACAACCAAACGGTATTATCCACCATGGTTTTCAAGAGACGTTATTGCCTTAATTCGCCAAAAGAATAGGGCTCATAAACTTTTAAAAAAATATAGAACGACCCATCATTAGAATACCTTTAGTTGCTTGAGGCGGAGGGTTAACGATCTCACTAACGCCTGTTATGTGGAGTACTTGCAGCACACTGAGCTAAATGTTAGAGCAGATCCCGCCAAGTTTTGGGCATTTATCGGGAGTAAGCGCGGTGCATCTAGAATACCGGGCAATATTACTGCAAATGGTACAGATTATAATCATCCTAAGGATATCGTTAATGCCTTTGCAACGTATTTCAAAAGCGTTTATCGCGATAATGAATCACTTGGAACCCGAAAATTAGATGTGGGGGGTTTTGGCACTAGTGCGGCGAGTATTGCTCTTGTGCGGGTGACCGATGGCGACGTGGCGCGTGCAGTTGAATCGATTAAGGGTACTAGAAATAAACTAACAGCTGGAATCGATCAGATACCAGCGTTTATTATCAAGGATTGTGTTTCTTGTTTCATGCAGCCGCTGAAGCACATTTTAAATCTGATGCTGAGTACTTCTGTATATCCCGAAGTTTGGAAGAGGGCCCGCGTTGTTCCGGTGCTAAAGAAGGATGACCCCTCAGTTGTTGATAACTACCGACCTATCTCAATTCTATCCAACTTCTCAAAAATAGCAGAAATGATTTTATACTCCTGTGTATGCACTTCAGTTAAAAATATCATTTCCCAAATGCAACATGGCTTTATGAGTCATAGCTCGACCGTTACTAATCTGGCTTGCTTCACGCAGTTTGTTTCCGGGGAGCTTGATGCCGGTGGACAGGTAGACGCCATCTACCTGGACTGTCAAAAAGCGTTCGACCAAATAGATTTACAAATTCTACTACTAGTCCGGTCAATTTAGACATCCGAGGTTACAATAATTCCCAGCCAGCTGAAAATTGGTAGGATTGTTCAAAGCACCATCATAAATGAAATCTAAAAAGTCCTCATCGATCCGACACCTGGAAAAAAATTTATTAGGGGTCAAAGGTCACTAAAACGGGGTTTTCGCGATTTTCAGCAAAACGGTAAGTTTTATCATAAAATTATCCCAATCAAAAATTGTAGATCAGATAATTATCTATAAAAAATGTCTAAATATTTTTTTTCCTAAGAGTCACCGTTTTTGCGATATAACGATTCGAAAAGTTGAAAGAGTTGTAATCGTCATAATATGGGGTCCGTTACTTTGCCCCCCCCCCCCCCCCGGTTATATATTTTTACACCAAAAGCAAGCACTGGGATCCTTAGAGCTAGCACCCAAATATGAAAGCTAGCACCAGTACAGTTTTTTCACAAATCGACTTTGAAACCGGGGGGGGCAAAGTAACGCTAGCCCCCCCCCGCTTAATATTTTTACTTAAAAACGTAGCACTGGGATACTTAGAGCTAGCACCAGCTCTATGAAAGCTGGCACCATTATAGTTTTTCCACAAATTTATTTTATTTATTTGCACCTAAATGACGATTACAACTCTTTCAACTTTTCGAATCGTTATATCTCAAAAACGGTGACTCTTAGGAAAAAAAGTATTTAGACATTTTTTATAGATAATTATCTGATCTACAATTTTCGAATGGGATAATTTTATGATAAAACTTACCGTTTTGCTGAAAATCGCGAAAAACCCGTATTAGTGACCTTTGACCCCGAATAAATTTTTTTCCAGGTGTCGGATCGATGAGGACTTTTTAGATTTCATTTATGATGGTGTTTTGAACAATCCTACCAATTTTCAGCTGGCTGGGAATTATTGTAACATCACTCCTATTTTTTGGTCTAATTTGACCGGACTATACTCAAATTAGGACGGATCGGCTTTACCGATCCTATGCTGAGGCTAATGCAGTCCTACCTAATTAACAGGAGACATTGTGTTGAGTACATGGGTCACAGATCCGATACATTGATCCCCACGTCAGGAGTACCCCAGGGTTCAAACTTGGATCCCCTATTATTTCTTATATTTATCAATGATCTTATTGAGGTTGTTGATTGTCGGGTGCTGGTATATGCCGATGATGTCAAGCTTTTTGGCTCAGTGGCGAATGACCGTGATTGCTTGAGACTTCAACATTCGTTGGACATGATTGCGGGGTGGTGTATTGATAATAATCTGAGCTTAAATGTGGCTAAGTGTTTCTCTATGTCCTATGCGAGGACAAGAAATACAATATCTTTCTCGTATAGTGTAAACGGTAAAGTTATTGGCCGCTGCGACGAATGTAGAGATGTAGAGACGGCCGACAAACTAGGACGATACTATCAAAGGAGAAGAACGTGGTCCGATTCTAGGACACATCATCCCGGAAGCAATGCCTGACGGCGGACACCCGGGAGGACAGGTTAGGAAGAAGGTAAGTATAGAAAAGAATGTAGAGACCTGGGCGTATTTTTTGACGTCAAAATGAACTTCATCCAACATGTGGAGAATGTAAGATCTAAGGCTATTAAGACATTGGGATTCATAACCCGCAATTGTCGTGATTTCTCTAGTATTGACGTAATAAAAATCTTGTACTACGCCTATGTTCGTAGCACGCTGGAATATGCTTCAATTATTTGGTGTCCTATATACCAATGCCACGTTAACAGCCTGGAAACAGTTCAGAGACGCTTCTTGAAATATCTATATTTAAAATCAGATGGCACATACCCTGGGATCGGTTATAGTCATGGCTTGTTGTTGGGGATGTTTGGCATTCGTCCACTGAGTGTTCGCAGGATTGCGATATCGGTTGCTTTCCTTTTTGGACTACTTCATGGCAATGTAGACTGTTGTTGTATCTTAGAGAGCTTGAATTTCCATGTACCTAGAATTACTAGCCGCAGCACATGGGTATTTTACGTTGGTGGTCGTCGCACTAATGTGGCTGCTCGTAGTCCGATAAATTGTATGTGTGATAATTTCAATAAGATCTCGCACTTGTGTGATATT
The DNA here is from genome assembly GCA_932274525.1 of Podabrus alpinus. Classification (NCBI taxonomy): domain Eukaryota; kingdom Metazoa; phylum Arthropoda; class Insecta; order Coleoptera; family Cantharidae; genus Podabrus; species Podabrus alpinus. The sequence continues at coordinate 54,662,441 of OW026457.1, read as the reverse complement.
CATGCGGACAGTTTAAAAACTATATACAATGTCATTTTTGACTTTCACTCTCATGTAGCCGCATTGGAGTGAGTGGACTACGAATATCAACCTCATTTTTGAATTTGTGAAATTTTTTTTTTTTTTAGCTCAACGCAGGGAGGAGAAATCTCGTGCGAGACACCCACTTAATCGAAGTGGATAGTGTCAGACTTCACTGACTAAAACTCCCCCCTACCAAGCACCCGGGTTTCGCCGTCAGGCATTTCTTCCGGGATGCTCGGTCCGAGATGTCGGGATCTTCGACATCTCCCGCCCTGGATGTTCGGGCAGATGCGTTGGGTCTGCAGTATCGTGTGCAGACCCGCCTTTTTCGTTTGGGCCTCCAAGTTCCTCTCATGAATGGCTTCCTGGTTGCTCAGTCAGGTAGGGGGCATTGCGATGGAATTCGATGAAACGTGTGCTCTTTCGCATGCCTCTCTTCTACCTGTCCGAGTTCTTTTTTCCTTTTTTCCCTTTCCCTTCCTTTTCCTTTCCTTTCCTCCTCGTTGGTTGGCCTCCTGGTTTGACGGTCGGGTAGGGGGCATTGCGATGGAATTCGATGTTACGTGTGCTCTTTCGCATGCCACTCTTCCACCCGACCGCGATTGGCCTCGGGTCACTGATCTTCAGTGTCGGAATCCTCCCCCGCATGGGCAGCAGCAGCGGCGGCCCGTTGTTCGGCTCTTCCTGCAGCCTCCTTACACCTCAGGATGTTTGAGATGAGGGTGTTTATCCGCTGCCACTGGGCCTCGTCGACGAGCATTGCTTCGACCAGGTCTTCGGGAGTCATTGTGTACCCCAGTGCAAGCGAGACCATTGTTCGCTCGCGCTCCCATCTCCAGCACTGGAAGAGGGAGTGTTCCGCGGTATCGATTTCCTCGCAGAACCTGCACTTGGGGCTTCCCAATATGCCAAATCGGTGCAGGTAGTACGCAAAGCAGCCGTGCCCTGACAGCATTTGTGTGAGGTGGTAGCTCACCTGTCCATGCCGCCTCTCGACCCATCTCTTGATGTTAGGGATGAGTCTGCGGGTCCACAAGCCGCAAGTTGCCTCCTCCCACCTGGCCTGCCAACTTTCGGCCACCTCGCATCCGGCACCCCCCACTCCGTCGTAGATTCTGCTCCTTGCTAGTGCGAGGAGGTCGATGGGGGGCATCGACGCCAGAACGAGGGCCGCGTCGAGCGAGACCGTCCTGTAAGCGCAGGAAACGCGCAGCGCCATTCTGCGCTGGACGCTCAGCAGTCTCTGCGCGTTCCTTTTAACCCTCAGCGCCTCGTGCCATACAGGTGCCGCATACAGTATGATCGACTGCGTCACGAGGGCTAGGGTTCTTCTCTTTGCCTGCTTAGGGCCTCCCATATTGGGCAAAAGGCGGGCAAGCGATGTCGTCACTGCTCCCGCCTTTGCGGACGCGTCCCTGATGTGCTCGGCGAAGTTCAGGTATTTGTCGATCTTGACGCCGAGAACGGTTACGGAGTCCTTAGATGGAATTGGAACTCCGTTCAGTCGGAGGGATACCTTGGAGACTTTCCTTCTTCCGCTGAGAAGTACTCCCTCCGACTTTTCAGGGACTAGGGTGAGTCCTCTTTCGCTCACCCAGGCGGAGATGGTCTCAAGCGCCTCTGTCGCCGATGTCTCGATCTCCGCCACGTCCTTGCCCACGACCACTACGTTGAGGTCGTCCGCGAAGCCCACGGTGGTGCATCCGTCTGGGAGCTTCAGACGCAGCACTCCGTCGTACATGAGGTTCCAGAGCGTCGGTCCAAGAACCGAGCCCTGGGGGACTCCGCTTGTGACCTCCATTTCTTCCTGCTCCCCATCGCCTATTAATAGGCGTCTGTCCTCGAGGTAACTGGCGACGAGATTAAAGGTATCGTTTTCGATCGTCGCCAGGCTGTTTAGTGCCCCCAGGATGTGCCTCCACCCCGCATTATTGAATGCATTCCTGACGTCCAAGGTGACGAGTAGGCAAAGCCTTCTGGTACGCCGGCTTCCCATCTTGGCCTCGACCGCGATCTCCATGATCTTTTTAAGTGCATCCACGGTCGATCTTCCCCTCCTGAAACCGTATTGGTTGTCGGAGAGGCCGCGAATTTGTGAAATTAAGTTATGTAAACTTACATATTTATTTTGGTACCACATGGTATATTGTAATTACTTTCTGTAATTGGATTCGTCCGTTGAAAGGTTTAAATAAATAAATAAATATTTAAAAAATGAAATTTTAAACTTAAAAAAAAACGCTACGAACTTATGCATCAACTTATTTACATTATTTTTTCAAATGGGTAAAAAAACAATTCAAAATGTTAAAATACATAGAATCTTTATATTATGTAAACGTTCATGTTTATTTTAGTCATTAAGCATTAACAAGCATTACTAAGCAGTATCCATACGCCATTGAGAATAATTCATTTTTAACTTAATTGTTCTTGTATTATTTCTAAATTTTTTAAAACTGAAAATGATATAAAATTGAAGTTCTTAAAATATTAACAACTTGCATATTATGCACTATACGTTGAAGAAATATTGCCCAGAGAAAAATATAATAGCTTTATATTTCAATATACATTTATTATTTAAAAGATCTAGCATAGTAAACGTGCACAGCATTGTTTCATTTTTTTGTTAGGTAGATACTTTGTTATTCCCTAGAAAATTATTTGTCTAAGTAGATCTCTAAATATTTATAAAACTGCTGCAGTTTTTAAAAGTAACAACAAACTTCTATTTTACTTCTTATACTTGCAACTCCCATTTTGCCAGGATTTCGTTTCCTGTCGATTTGCATATCTCCGCCTCGTATGATTTAATCGCACAGATTTGGTTTAAAAATTGTATGTATACTACAGTCGACTCTCGATAATTTGAACACTCGTTAATTTGAATCTCTCGATAATTTGGTAATAATTAATGGTAATTTGAAATTTTTCTCTGGTCTTTCTCTGGTCCCTTGAGTTTCAATTTATCGAGAGTCGACTGTATTTAGAAATTTCTAAAAAAAATTAATTTTCCGAAATTTTATTTTTTATTTTGAGTTTTTTTTGTGCCACAAAAAATTTCACTAATCGAAAGGGCAGACTCGAAATTTTAATTTATTATTTTATTGTTATTTTTAAAATAATTTCCATCAGCTTTTTGGCAACCAAGTAAGCACGGAACGATTTATGGTTAAATACCTGTACTGTAAACAGATAATTTTGTACAATACCACCAACTTTCGTGAACCACGTTTTATGAAGGTTGCCCTTAACCTAATTATTACCTAATCTATTAATTCCCACATTATTTTTACTTTTATGGTGTAGTTTAGACTTCGTTTATCAACCGGTATGCATTCTGCATAACTTTTCGAAATGGAAATGGAAACAATAACATATTTTAAATAATTGTGAGAATGCTTGTGTTTTGTTTAGAACATTTATAAACGTTTACTTGCATTCTTAAGCTACAAACTAGTTTAAAAATCAAAATGAAGCAGTTAATTCTTGTGTATTGTTTGTTAAGTGCAATTGGATTAATAAATTCGTATAAAATTTTAGGGCTGTTTCCATATAAAGGAAAAAGCCATTTTAATTGGTTTGAACCTTTGTTGATTGCTCTTGCAAATGAAGGCCACGAAGTTACTGTCGTTAGTCATTTTCCTCAAAAAAGTGCAATACCGAATTATCACGATATCAATATTAATGATAAAGATGATTTACTGGTAGAAGTCGTTAATTTCAATGAACTTCCTTCAGGACGGTTATTTAAATATTTTACACCTTTACTCTTAACTTACATGGGATACGAATCTTGTCATCAAGAATTGGCGCATCCAAAAATAGCAAATTTAGTGCAGTCCAAACCTAAATATGATGTAATCTTAACAGAATACTTTAGCAGTACATGTTTTCTTGGAATAATATATCGACTTGAAGCTCCGTTTATTGGAATGGTATCAAGTATTCCCTTTCCTTGGCAAGATTATTCGTTAGGATTTTCAAATAATCCAGCCTATATTCCAAATCACTTCATGCCATTTTCAGATGATATGACTTTTTTGGAACGTGTTGAAAATACTGCAATTTATTTGTTTCACAAGTTTATAATAAATTCATTAATATTGGAACCTATCAACAATAGAGCTGCACGGAAATATCTTGGAGAAGATTTACCATCTGCAAGTGAAATTTTTGTAAATACTAGTTTGGTATTAGTAAATAACCATTTTACCTTTACGACTCCAAAACTAAAAGTTCCAGGATTTATAGAAGTAGCTGGTATGCACATCCGAGAGCCTAAGAAGATTCCGCAGGTAAGCTAATATTGTCATTACCATAATTATATAACACATACTGTTTCGCATTTCGCATAAGGGGCCGTTCATGTATTACGTAAGACGTTTTTTCCTACTTTTAGACTCCCCCCCTCCCCCTAGTAAGAAAATGTATAAGTAAATGTTAATGTTAATAAATGTAAAATAAGATGTCAGCTACCCCCCCCTCCCCCTAAACGTCTTACGTAATACATGAACGGCCCCTAAACAAAAAATAGTAGCTGTGATGAATTTATTGTCGACATATTATACAACACACTTGACAACCACCACTTTTTTCTACTTCATGAGAAATTGCGTTAAAATTCAAGGTTGTTATATTATTTCCACTTCCAATACCTTCAATCGACTGTTAACTAGTAGCAACATTTCTTGTAGATTCATCAAGGAGATTTGCAGAACAGGTTTTTAGTTGTAAGAATTACATGTCTTAAAACGACACGATCAAACTGTTAGTGTAAATATGAAATTATTGGTTATACTGAATATTTTAGGGGTTGTGTGCGTAGTCAATTCATATAAAATTTTAGGACTTTTTCCATACAGAGGTAAAAGCCATTTTAAAGTTTTTGATCCTTTGCTAACAGCGCTTGCGAATAAAGGTCACGAGGTTACTGTTATAAGTCACTTTGCCAAAAAAAAAGCTATACCAAATTATTTCGACATAGACATTAGCGATCAGTGCGATGATGGCTTCAATTCAGTGGTATTTGAGGACCTATCAACAATGAGAGTATATAAATACTTATCACCATTATTTCTGATTCTAATTGGGTACGATTCTTGTCAACTAGATTTGGGGCATCCCAAAATTACAAAATTGATAAGTTCTAAACCGAAATTTGATATTATCCTAACAGAGCACTTCAGCAATCCATGTTTTCTTGGATATGTTCATCAATTGCAAGCACCTTTTATCGGCATATCAACATGTATTCCTATGCCCTGGCATGATGCTATGTTCGGGTTTTCAAATAATCCAGCTTATGTGCCAAATCATTTTATGCCATTCTCGGATAAAATGGACTTTTTTCAACGGGTCGAAAACTTCTGTTTATATTTATTTGGTAAAGCTACACATTTTGTACTGGAGCGTGCCAATAACAAAATGATACGGAAACATATTGGGAATGACATTCCATCAGTAACTGACATTGCGTTAAATACTAGTTTAGTGTTGGTGAATAATCATTTTACTTACACCACTCCAAAACTTACAGTACCGGGATATATCGAAGTTGCTGGTATGCACATCAAAGAACCTAAGAAACTTCCTCTGGTAAGATAAAAATTATTTTAGTCATATAATAATTCGATACGATAAGTCTAGTAAAGTCATCCCAAAAGAGGGCGCATCTTACAGTTTGAGAAGCACTGATTAAATAGAGCTATCAGGCAGTCACGCGTAGCAATGAACTCTCAAAGTCACTACATTTAAATCTCATTTTGACCTAAAAATTTTTTCAAGTGCTAACTATTAATAAAAATTTTAACTACAAAATTTTTTTGTTATTATGATTTTTGTCGAATGTATGAAACTTTTGGTAGTATCAATGTAAACAAGTTATTTGTCGCGACAGTGATTTCAGTAGTCAAATTGTAATCAATTGTCTAATAGATAAAATACGAGATAAAGTTGACTGGTTTCTGTCCGAGTAGTGCGATAGTTAAATTGTAACAATGAAATTTATAGTGTTAACTTTTATATTTTCTTCGTGTTTAGTTGTTTCAAGTTATAACATTCTAGCTTTATTTCCACATAGGGGTCAAAGTCATTTCGATATTTTTGAAGTTATGTTGAAAAAATTAGTCGAGAGAGGTCACCACATAACCGTTCTTAGTTACTTTCCCCAAAAAGCTCAATTAAAATATTATGAAGATTTCGTTCTCAATTCGTCAGCTATATTAAAGCACGTGGTCGAATTAAACCCAAATAATCGAAAGCGATTGATTCAATTTACAAGCACTATTGACTTGATAACGTATGGAATACAAGATTGCAACTTAGATTTGTTTTCAAGCACCGCAAAAAAGCTTTATGATAGTGACCAGAAATTTGATATTATCATTGCTGAGTTCTTTGCCAATACGTGTTTCTTAGGATTCGTACATAGATTTAAAGCACCATTAATCGGAATATCTAGTACTAACATACATCCTTGGGATAACGAAATAATTGGAAATCCTACCAATCCTTCGTACATACCCAATTTTAATTTATTGTTCACTAAAACGAATACGTTCTTCGATCGAGTGGAAAACACATTATTGGAAGTTTACCAAAAACTTGTGATTTGTCTTTACAGAGACAGAGAAAACAATAAACTTGCTATTAAAATGTTCGGAAACGATTTACCGAATTTGAAGAAAATTGAATATAACGTAAGCGTTTTTCTTACTAATTCACATTTCACACTGCATGGATCGCGACCTTTAGTTCCTGGTTTAATTGAAGTAGCTGGAATGCATATCGGAGAAGCCAAACCTCTCCCACAGGTAAACGAAATTTTTTATAGTGTAAAATAATTTCTTAACATTAGAAGGTTTTTGAAAATTTTCCCAAAGAGTTACTAGTTGACAATTAAATTAGTTATTTATTGGATAGTTTTATAACATAAATTAATATTCAAATAGAAAAAACAGAATATAAAATGGAAAAAACAAGAGGAAACTTTAAGTTCCATTGGAATTGTTAGTTGTATGCAGGTATAATTATGTTATTATTGCATATGTTACCGCTAAAGCTGCGTCCTCATCTGAACATTTTTACGCGCACGAACGGTTTACGCGTAAAAATACTTAGATGAGTACAGATACTTTTGCACGCACGAAAGCCGAAAGAAAATAATCAATACGTTGGTTGTATAATAATAAACTAATAAGTAAATTTAATAAACGCTAATTTAAGATTAGGTTTTGTTTTATATTAAAAATTATAAACAAATAATGATAAACTTAAAATTTTAAAAAAAGAGCCTTCTGAAAGTGTTGACGAAGTTATCGATCTGGATTTAAATTTAGAAAATATAGAATTAACTGAAGAACAAAATTGGAGAAATAAAAATCCTGGAAGAACAAAGAAACGTTCGTATCTCGATGCCTATCCCGATTGGAATATTATCGATTATTCCACTCAGGGTCAAATTTTGGCGTTTCGACCAATCAGCGTGCGTTTATTTTACATGATATTTATACAGATACAATTCGTGCACCGTGGGTTTTACCCGCAAATACTGTAAAATATCCAGTTTTTATGAAATACTACGAAAATATTCCAAATACCCTACCAGAATATCGAATATTTGTGGTAATAATTCATACGTAATAAAAAATATTCGAATATCATAATTTATGTAGTCGAATATTTTAATTTATGAGGTGTTTATGACAACGCACTCAACAGATGCGATTTATGAAACCGGTGTAACGCATTAGTTCAACCCGAGGTCACTTAAAGCAATGTACTTCTAACGAATTTTATATTACAAATTTAGTGCGTTATGCTTACATTTTTTTCGGTACTTACGAAATTTTTTGTTTGATTTTTTTTTTGCAATGATTGTGATGCGATATGGTCAATTTGTTTCACAATTTTCGACATTAAAAATGGCGTTTGAAATGTCGGTTTTCGTATGTGATGTGCTTTTAAGTCGTGGCGTTTCTTCACGGAATAATCACCGCAACAGCAACGCGGATTCGGACAATACTCAAAGATTCAGCGAGTACAGGTTTTAGCAAGGAGATTGCACGAGCGAAGAAGAAACTAGATGTTGGTTTATTGCTTAATGGTAATATATGCCCAATAATTAAAGGAAGGCTCAAAAATACCGTAGTAACAAATACATGTGGGTTTGATAGCATAATGCAAATATTAGCCATAGCATGCAAACACGAAAAGTTCTTTCAAGTAATTAATAACGGAAAAACAAAAACGTTTTCTTTTATTAAGAGTTTTCTCAAAGATGGTCCAACTTTGGCAATATATAAAATGCGATCCAAAATATTAAATATTTATAATATTTAAATATTAAATAATAAAAGTTAAATATTTTGTTAATAGTGAAAAATCATCAGATGTTATCAAAATCAATGCAGCTTCAAATATTGTAAACCTCTGTGAATACATTTTTAACCTCGATTGGAGCGTGATGGAAAATTTTACGTGCGATAAATGCTGGAAAACAAAAACTTTTAAGAAACCGATCGCCACTGTAAATATAGATATTCTTGAAAAGCATGGTTTTGGAAAATTGACAGAAGCGCTGAAAGACGGTAGACTATCTAAAAGAAAATGCTGTAATATATTATTTGACGTCATTATAACGTATGGTTCGCAACTATTTATTGAATGTGGATTAATGGACAAACAAATTTCTGTGGAAGAATTTCCAGATGAAATTTACTTAAATAGCAGACGATATGTACTTGCTGGAATTGTTATGTATAAGAGATGCATGAATACTAATGCAATTGGACACTATACAGCATGGATAAAACGTGATATTCATTGGATTGAATTTGATGACTTACTAAAGAAACCTGCATGTCCACCTCATCAGCCTACAGAAAAAACTCCTCATCTATGTATATATGTAGAAAGTTAATTATTTATTTATTTTTTTATATATTTGTTAGAATAAAAAACATTTAATATTAATTTTACTCTAGTTATGAGTTACGCCATTTATCCAGGTTTACTAATAAATCCTAAACTAGTATAAATATATCGCAATTGTTCAGATTTGTTCCAAGTTAACGATTTTATTTCTACCATATTTAGTTATTATTTTATTTTAAGTGAGTTGTTTATTAGAAATAAAAGTTTCACTTATATAGTATTTTTTTATCTGATAATCCGATGATACGGATCTTCGGATATAACATAATTCCCGGTCACTACACATACAATACAATGCAATACCTTACATTTTATATAAGAAACTTTGGGCTTGTCAACCAGTCGGCTAGCGCTAAATTTTGTTCCGCGATTTACGCGATTAACGTTAAACTTCCGACTTTTATTTTTTACGATACAATCCAATACAAATGAATACAACAAAATACAACCAAAAAAATTTTGAATATTTGAAAAGGGGGGGCCAGCGCTAAATTTTGTTTCGCGATTTACGCGGTTAAGGTTAAACTTCCGACTTTTATTTTTTACGATACAATCCAATACAAATGAATACAACAAAATACAACCAAAAAAAATTTGAATTTTTGAAAAGGGGGGCCAGCGCTAAATTTTGTTTCGCGATTTACGCGGTTAAGGTTAAACTTCCGACTTTTATTTTTTACGATACAATCCAATACAAAGGAATACAACAAAATACAACCCAAAAAAATTTGAATTTTTGAAAAGGGGGAGCCAGCCCAAATAACGGTTTTTCGCGATATTTATTTTAATGCTTCGCAAAATAAAAAAAAGTTTGTCAATACAATGTAATACAAATGAATACAACACAATACAAAAAAAAAGTTTTGGTTTTAGAAAAAGGGGGAAAACTTCACTCACATACTTACTACGCCAAATATAACCCTGTACCTATCAAAGCCTGGTGTCGAAAACTTAAGGGCTCTTTTCCAATGTCAAACTAAAGGGTTTAAGTAACAAAATCTTGTTTCCGAATTATTTTTAAACCAAAGTACCTAATGACTGGATTCAAGGTTATGTTATTATATAGGGACATTCCATATCAAATCATAACATGTAGCTCTTGGATTTTGCTAAAATTTGATTTATACTTCTAAGTTATACCAAATAAACGAACCCGTATTTTTTCTTGTTTTGCCCTTAAGTTGCCCGCTTACATTGTAAAGCCGTCCAAAATAATTCAAATTTGGCTTATAGAGCATTGATAATTTTTTTGTGAAATGAATAAATATTTTCGGTGAGTTTTTTTTGTATAAATAATTAAAGGCACCAAATAGGGGCCTTGACGAAATTTTGACTTTGAGTGCCATTCCCCCAAAAAATAGTAATTTCTCTTGTCAAAAAAATAGTTTTATTATACTTTTGGCTACTTATACTCGTAGATACCAAATTTTAGAGTGGGCACGATTTTGGTTTCGGAGTGACATCGAAATGAATGATCGTGGTCATAAATCCAAAAAATCGAGACCTAAAAGTGTTCTCAATATAAAATTTGGTATACAAATAGCCAATTGTTACAATAAATATAATATATTTTTTTGAGAATTTGAAATTACCCCTCTTTTGGGGGAGGGGCAATCAAAAAACAAAATTTTTGAAGTGATTTGAAGAACACAGATTTAAAGGTGTAATTCGATGTCACTTCTAAAATAGTAATTAGTAGCAACCAATTTTTGTTGCCATCAGTAATATATAGACTTGAGTAACTATGAATTGAGTAAAATTCGTTAAAAAATAAAATAATTTGTAGAACATGAATTTTCAGAATTTTATAATTTCTCTATCAGTTTAAATTTAACCCTTTAACGTCCAAAACTATTTGTAAAAAATTGTTCAAACATTTATTGTAATCAATTGTTTTGCCCACAATCGTTCTATCTAAATAATTATTGTTTAATTGCCAAAACAGTAAAAAGCAATCATCTGTAAGCTGTATTTATTCTTATTAACCCGATCTGACGTAAATTTAAGCGTTAATATTAAAATATTTTCCTATCCAACTTACTGGTATAAGTACTTACCAGTGATATCAGAGAGCTTTAAAGAGTTAAATACTCAGTTATTTCTTATATAAATACTAATCTAAGTTGCCAAAATTGGTCCTTATTTATCGTGAGCCCTCTCCCCAAATAAAAATGTTAGATTTGATAACTGCAATACCTGATATAAGTGAAGTTCTGTTTAATTTTAATGTTATGTTTCAAATTTTAAATATTTCGCGCCAGGAAATATTAAGCTTAGCTTATGAGGGAATAATGGATCCAAACTTCACAAAAATGGGAGAAGTATCAATGCAGGCACAAAAAAACTAAACAAAGCAGAGCATAATAAGTTTTGTCAAGTCGGTTGTAAATATATTTTATGTATAGTCTGTTAATCATAATTGGATTGGATTGGCTAGGATAATACATATATGTAGGGAATTAGTTAAAGAGCTCATCAATTATTACCACTAACGACATGCCTAACAATATGGTTTTCGTTTAGGTGGCCATCTTGATGGCTTAGAAATTACTAAGTTGAACTTAGGCAAGAAGTTAGCTTAAATATTTATTAAATGGGGTGGGATGTTTGAATGAGGTTTGCAATACAAATAAATAATAATATGCTAATAGAAAATCCAATTCCGGTTGATCTACATCCTTAATTATTTAAGTTAAATAAGAAATAAATAACGCTTTTATAAAATGTAAAATATTATGTTTAATAACCAAAATATTAATATTTTCTTTGAAAAATTTCACAATTTGCATCCGGGCCAAACAATCCCAGCTACACCACTCTGTGATACATCAAATTATATTAGCCAACCCCGAAATTTGTAAGATGGTTTGTGTAGATATTTTTAAGTTATTTTTAAATCAAAGTTCAAAGGCATAATTGATTGCACTATCCTAGAGAATCCGAAGTGATGGTGTTTTTTTCAACCTGAAACATCCTAAGCTCCTAAGCTATGGAGCAATACTATATCTCATCTTTGGCTTTAGTGTTCAAGGTTATTTTTATATTTATTAATCTGAATACGACTTTTCTTAGGAATGTGTGTTGTGTCTACATATATTTCGTAGAAACTTAAATTCATCACGCCAATCTCTCTCCCTTTTCCTGAGCTTTTCTTTCGAATTTTCAGTTAAGGTTAAAAACGCTTAGTTTTAAGTTCAAAAGATTTCGTTTTATCTTTTTGAAGGGGGCTTGAAAAACTTTTTCACTGGAGGCCCAAAATATAACAAAGCCGCGGCACTCAAAGTTCTCACAAAATATATTATATAACTGTCTAATTTAAATAATGCTTTTTGCATTAGAATGTTATACATTCCATTTTTGAAAAGTATTTAGTGCATTCTTTTGCAAAATAGATAAAAACAACTAATATTTTCATTTATTCATAGCTATTGTCACTTTAGTAAATTATTATATATATTTTCAGTTTTTGAAATAGATTAAATTTACAAAAATATAATACTCGTACTATAGATAAACATGTAATAGAATCTATTCCACCATATATGTTAAATGTTTACATTAATGATAAATATTTAAATAAGCAAGAGGTTATGAGAATATACACTACTAATGCCCGGTTTCTGAAGCTCGAGTTATATTAAGGTTAAGCTTAACCTTTGTATAACTGCAGATTTTGAGTTTCTATAACGAAAAATAATCTCTGGTCAAAGTTAACCTACGTTTTTATTGGTTGTTAACTTTCTGGAATATGCGCATTGTGAATAACTATAACTTTAAGCTTAGATTAGTTATGTAGAGTATAACCAGAGATCTTCAGAAACCGGGCATAAGCCTGCTATGTATAATATACGTGTGTAGGGGAGGTTGGGCTTGAACGAAAATCTGACGAAGCGAATTTCGGTATGATCTATTGATGTTTTTCTATAAGTCGGTCACTAGTACACTTAAGTGAATATAGCAGACATTATAATAGTTTTTAAATACCTTGAACAAAAACTAAAATTTTTGTTGAAGATACTGCGAAAAGATAACATAATTTTCAAGCCTTCAGTATTAACCCTGGAACAGCACACTTAATTTTCCTAACGTGTCCTGCACACTGGGGTTTTAGAGACCCCACCATTCTCTTTATGATATTTATAAGTAAACAACCAATTTTGTGAAATAATTCTCAACATTTTAATATAAAAAAATGAATTTTATTAAATTAATTGTACTTTAACATGGTTGTGGAGAAGAAATACATTTAACAAAATAAATGTGTGTGCTAAAAATGTGCTAGCTACCCTTAGCCAAGCTTTTCAAAATTGAGGTCGACATTCGTAACACAGCTTCGCAGAAGAGAATTGATCGTGAAGACTTTTCAAAGAAGCAGAGTGACAACATTCCGAATAGAATGGAAAAGCTCGATCGAATCGAATATAGAAGAAGATAATATTTATAAGAATTCATAAGTTTAAAATAGTCTATAGTAAAAAGGAGCTCTTTCCACTTTCTATTATTAAGCACTTCGGGATATTTGCCCAATTATTTTTTTTTAAGAATATAATAGAGCTATTCAGTCCAACTATGTATCCAAAATGTTAAATATAACGTTCCCGTTAAGTCAAGGTTATCCAATTTGTTATGTTATTTATTAAATGATTGTAATGTTTTACCTTTTATCGATAACGTTAGACGTTTAGTTATCAGATACGTAGTAAGAATTTAATAAATAACATAACAAGTTGGATAAAATTGACGTAACGGTCACGTTATATTTAACATTTTGGATACATAGTTGGACTGATTGTTGCTGTGTTATATTATGTACATAAATATTATATTAAATAATTTTTCAACGATATTATCCTGTTTGTTAATTTGATAATATCGCTAACTAAACTCTTAATTTCACATTGAAGTTAATTATTTTATTATTATTTATGGTTAATATTTCTTTACTTTTATGTAATTACTTATAACATGTTGCTGAAAATTATTCCACACGCCAACTGAAAAAACCATATTTTAAGTTATTACCAGTAAAAAAAAACGCTTTGTGGTCCATAAATACCAATACGTGTACATTTCAAAATTGAAATTAGGGATTAGGTAACTATTTGGGCAGCTAAATCTCTTCTAAACGTAATTTATTATCATTTGTATTTTACAATATAGTACATACGAGTACTATGTTATCATATTGTAAGGTATACACAATTTTAAATTAAAAAGGTGGCTGACATCCATTTAAATATTTATTTGTACAGATAGAAATATAAAAAATGCTATTTCGATTTATGTACTCTGCGTATTATATTGTCATTTCTCCTTTTACCCGTAAATGTCGAAGTACACTATCTCAATTTACATACATTGTTACATTTACAAAATCGTGTTCACTTCTTTCTGTCTCGAGCTAGCTGTTAGATTACTAATCGTTACTCCTCTTCCTGTTATTGTCTTGAGCACTGTAATATCTCAAGTTTTCTGTGGTCTGCCTCTTTCCTTTCTGCTTTTCACTAAAGCTTCCCAAATCCTCCTAACCTGTCGATTTTCATTTGCTCGATATACATGACCCCACCATCACAGTTATTTTTGCTCTAAATATTCCAGCAATGGATGGACGAACAGTTGAGAGGTTAGCATGTAAACCTCTCATTCCAAGATCTACCGGTTCAAATCCTGTGAGGTGCTATATCTATTATAGAAAGCGTTTCCGCTCACCAAATGCCTACCTGCTGGCCCCAGGTAACACTTTCAACACATATATGGCCTAAAAACGTACGTTATCGGAGTAGACTGTGTGAAAAACGTCTTTTCCCGTATATTTGGAATCCACATTACGCTATAGGTCCTCTGTGCTCGTCACATCGAAATACGAGGACGTAGAACGTTGTAAAATCCGATGTATATTGCTGTGATTTTGAACAAAATTTTATAATTCGATTTTTATCGATTTGCCACACGTTGGGCTCTGTTATGTGACAAAATTTAAGTTATTTGAAGGAATAAATACCACGTGTTGAACTCAAAAATAAAGAGTTGCTACGATTGAATTTAAAATAAAATTTTATTTGAACTAAAATGCTTGCACCAAATTTTTGTACATATAATTTTACAGAAAAATTTATAAATTTTTATTATTACAAGTTAAGAAAATTTTCTTAACTTAATTATAATTAAAATCGTCAAATTGAATTCTTAAATGTTATCACAAAAATATAAAACTGAATGTTCGTAAATATTGTACGAATTTTTAATTATTTATAATAATTGTTCTTGCCAAAAAATGTAATTTATTTTCTAACATGTTCTTACAAAATTTCGTTTCATGATCTGTGTTCAGATGTCTATAAAAGCGATAATTGTGGCTTCTTTAAGCATGTGTTCCTCCCTGTTATTGTCGGCCATTAATTTTGTGAAATATCCAAGTGTTAATATGATTTCTTCAAATTTTTTATTATAACTACTGTTGTCTTTAATTATTAATTTCTTGCGAACTACTTTAAATATTATCTCTGCTGTTTCCAAACAAAAAAATACATTTTGACGCACTTGCTATCTCCCCATTTATTATTTTTTATCAATACTATCCCTCTTAATAATTATCCTTCTCTTTGAAATTTGCACATTTTTCTCTCTAGCATCGAGTCTCGTAGCCTAAAGGGAAGAGTCCCACTCTTCGTACGCCTTTTTTCTTTCTCCAATTCGTTTCGCCAAATTAGCAGTTTTATGTTAAACAATTCCGTAAAACTCAAATTTAGACGCCTACGCATTTTTTATTGTCACTTTTGTGACAATAAAATGTAATGTTAAAATGGGTTTATAAATAGTCTTTCTTGCACACCCTGATATTTGTTTCTTTGGAGATTTCTTTTCGTATTTTAAAACTTCCGTTAATAGAGTGGTTTTCATGGTTTTATCACATCTTTATTCAATATCTCTATCTTGTT
Organism: Podabrus alpinus; assembly: GCA_932274525.1. Classification (NCBI taxonomy): domain Eukaryota; kingdom Metazoa; phylum Arthropoda; class Insecta; order Coleoptera; family Cantharidae; genus Podabrus; species Podabrus alpinus. Next base: position 54,646,539 of record OW026457.1, on the reverse strand, counting down.
TCCCATTACTTTGGATTTCCTAGGTACTTAAAGTTTTCTTTGTTACTTTTGCTTCTTTACTTTTGTTTTCTTTGAGTATATCTTCATTCCGCACCTTTGAAGTGTTTCGTTCCATATCTTCAAATTATGCCTCAGACCTTTCTCCTTTTCCGCCATTACGACCATGCCAACTGCAAATACGCATTTCGTTATCTCTACTCTCTGTAGATTTTCCTATACTACTACTAGTTTCTTAAAATTTGGATGGCATTTCTTTATGATTTCATCCATGAATATTGCAAACAATACAGGGATCATTACTCCTCCCTGCCGGAGCCTTGCTCTCTTAGAAACTGCTCTGATTTTATGTTTCGGGTCATAACATAATTGCAGTTCTCTCAGTATAGGCTCTTAATTACTTGTTTATATTGGTCACTAACGTTTCATTTTTCTAATATATTCCATAACTTTTGTCTCTGTACACGGTTTAATGTCTTTTCCAGATCGACCAATGCGAAGTCTTTGCTTCTTGTATTCACTGTAGTTATTTTCTGTTTTATTCTGTAGACATTCTCTCCATTTTGTTCTTTTCGTTTGTTTTCGTTTATTCTTAACTTTCAGCGTCTCGCAGGTTTCTTATGCTACTTCCACAATGATAGTCTTGTATGCATTCCATAGTTTTTCCACCCCCGTGCCATCCTCCATATTCCTTCCATCAACTACTTTTCTAGCGACAACTTCTTCATACTTCTATTCCACTTTCTTTTCCCTTAATTTATATGTCTTGATAGGTTCATATTCACACATTCTGTGATTCTTTTGTATTACTTCTGTTTTAAAAGTAGTTTTTATTATTTCAGCGGCCAGCATGTAACGATTACTTCCTATATTTGGTTCTCTTCTTACTTTTACAACACTTATATCTCTCCTATTTAATCTCTCGATCAAAATGTAGTCAATTATTGACCTTGAATTCACTTCCTTTACCTTTTCTTGTATAATTATGTATGTTCTTTCGTTTTATATTCGCTATGATAAAATCGTTTAGCTTGCAGTACTCTATCAATCTGTTTCCATTGTTACTTCTGCTATCATCTCCGACTTATTACATTTTCTACCCACTCTTGCATTAAAATCTCCAGCCATCTATGGGTTTCCTCTGCTACACTCTATTACCAAATGTAGCTCCTCTCAGAATTTATCCTTTACCTCAACATTCTCATTAGGGCCATAGACCGCGATTATAGTACTTGTATCTCCATTTTCCACCACAAGTATTCTTTCAGAAACAACTTCCCATTTATTTACATATTTCATTAACCTTTTTTTATCGCAATCTGACGCCTGTTGATGCTCTTTGTGTATGTGGCACTCCCCTATATATCAAAAGTGTTCATCGATCATAATCTCTTCCCTTCGCTCCTTTTTCGTCTCGGTTAGCGCCAAAATATTCAGTTTTCTTCTTTAAATTCATAGAGTAGTTAAGTTTCCTTACCATTAATTCCTCGTACATTCTAAGTTTCAAATCCCAATATTTCTGTCTTTTCCAAATCGTTTATTTTATTTTGTCGTCAGTTCATCTATGTATTTCCTGATAGTTGTTTCCGGTCAGTTTTTGGGCATTTCCCGCAGGCATCCATCTTATCTCTTCCATTTTAGCAGTTTATCGACGTGTAACAGTTTCTGGTAGCCTATCTTGACTTTCTTTCCAGTCTTTCTCAACTCTTCCGCCTGTTCTCGTATTTGTGCCTGTGTTTTTCTTTCTTAACTATTAAGTCGTTATCTACAGATATTCTCTCTCTTGACAGACAGTTAAACTTCAATTTATTTCCTGCTTTCCTATCTAGGTTTGTTCTTGGATCGCATTCCTCACATTTCCTCCTTCACCTTTAGCTCTAGCTTTTTCTTGATAAATTTTTCCATTTTTTCCTCCATTGAGATGTTTTTGCGATTATCTAGCTTTAATCCTGTCACCACCAGTTTGTTCTTTAATTTTTCTGTTTTCTCTCTCTTCTAATTCCAGTGTATGTTCAGACGCCTCCAGCTTATTCTCGAGTATTTCTAATTTCTTTCCCTTAGCACTTTATCCTGTTCCCAGTCGCCTTTTATCTCTCTCATATCTTCCCTCACCACTTTTATCGCCTCCGCTTGGTTGTCTTTGATCTTGCTGTTTTCAACTCTCATTTGTTATACTATGTCCATGCTTATGGTATCCATGAATTTATTAATTTATTTCATTTATCTCAACTTAGTTTTTAGATTCCCTTCAGTATATTTATTTTGTCTAGTAGATGGCGTTCTATCAATTCGTCTGCTTCCCTTGAAAATTTCGCTATTATTCTCGGCCTCTCAAGAGCGCATTTTTTTAACGTATTCTTTGGCGTGTATTATTTTCTGAAGTTCTCATATTAATTGTTCCTTGTTGTTCATTTAATCTGATTGAACTATTTATTGAGCACTGGTGTGTTGTTTGTGTTGCCTATATTCACACTCGCACGATTATCGTTACAAATTCCGTTTGTTAACCCTATTCTCAAGCAATATAAATTTTTCAGAAATTCGATTAATACTGCTTCTCTACCCTGTTCAGATATCTTCCTTCTAGGCGAAGTTCATCTTCTGGTAAACTTCCTCTACCAGAATATACACAGAAGTATTAATTTAACCTATTCAATCGACTCCTTTCTTATTGCCAGTACTCGTAATGACTTGCTGTAAAACTTTTGTCACAGTTCGCTTTCATAAATTTCTATGGTCGATATTGTTCAATTTTTGGATTTAATATCGGAGCTCAAAAACACAAACCCAGCACAAAGCCACCTATTTAGTGGCGCACCGATCTCCTCTCAATTCATATCCGTTGGAATGGGAAGCAGGAATCTTAAACAACTGATTGCCAAATACCTGACACTTTTCCACTTAATATTTTACTAGGGGTTATAAGAAGTCAGAAAAATGTTTATTTGTAAACATCTCAGGTTTTATGATTGAAATAGGTAGTATTACGAAAATTAATGATTAGAAAACTTTGTACCAAAATATTTATGCATTTTGTTCCTAATCAATCGTTATTACTTCCACGTTTTGTGACGCAGAAACTATAAATAATATACAAAAATGAGCATTAAGTTACTATTTTCTTTACAGCTTCAATATTTATTAAATGGCAATTTTTATCTCCAACCACCCGCACCAGATTTCCTGCTAAATATTATTGATCAGATTGTGATAGCTGCAATGAGCAATTCTACGTTAATTATGCACTATAGATAGAATTTTCTCACATGAAATTAAAGGGCAATCAATAAAAAATTACATTAAAAAGAATAAGAAGAATAGTTTGATAAAATTATTGTTCTAATATTTGTTGATAATTCATTAATTCGAGAAACCGGATTAAATTAAGCTTTGTGTTTTGGATGTCTATGTACAAATTTTCATTCCTTTATATTAATTTTATTATAACAAAGATATAAATAGTTTTACATTACAAGTTAGCAAAAGGTCATTATATCATGGCATGTTTCGATCTTAGAACGCTTTACCCCTAAAAAAATGTATAGGTACCTACTCAGTGTTTACATTCGTTACCTATGTCGAACATTTCTGTATTTAAGTACTTATGTAAAATTTGTAATCTAAAAATCAGATTACATTTTTATTTATTATCAAAAATTATGCAGGTCAGTTGAAACAAATTCAAACTTGGTTAATTAATTAATTAATTAAAGAACTTACTGCAGTGCCGGTGGCTTGGTATGCCCGCTGGTTTAATAACAAGGTGGAAATTCTATGTTAAATATCAAATGTCACGGATTTCCTTGAATCGACAATCAGTGAACAGGAATTGTCTGTTTGATAGACCGCAAGTCTTGGATCTATATTTACATTTTCATAATTGACGAGAAAAAGTTACCTATATAAATGTTAATATAACGAACTTTCAAAGACAAAGATAGAAATACAACCATTTTTGGTGGTTTGTTTGTATAATATACCGCCATACACCAGATATATCTTAGCTTTCCTACTTTGTCTTTTGGTGTAATTAAACTTTAAGTTATCTAAAATATTAAATAAGCATACCTACTCAATATAGGTAATTTAATTAAATGCCAAGTTAAATATTATTATTTACATTAGTTCGATATATTTAGTTAGTTACCTTGGAGAAATTTAATTATAAATTTTCTAAACTCTCGACAATATTAAATTTAGATGGTATTTCTGTTTTGCTTGCTATTTTGTAATAATTATGGTAGTTCAATTTGTGCATTTATACTGGTATTTGAATTACCCATTAAGTATAATATTATAATATAAATACAAAGTAAATCAATTTTTCCAAATGGAAGCTCAGTAGCGTCAAAATTATACTACGCATACCATGTGGAATATTAAGTTTAAAGGTACAATTGGTAATTATTAAATATAAATCAGAAATATTGATATAAATTTGGTCAATTACTTCCCGACCATTATTATTATAATGAGATAGATATAAGCATTAGAAATTCCTTATAGCAAGCCATCGCCCCCTAGCGGATGTATAACAGCTAAAACGTAATATTTGAACTAATAATTACATAAAGATATACTTAGAGTAGTTAAATAATCTTATCTGTAGATTGTATTTTATATTATTCAATTATAAAACACGCAAAATATCTATTATGACGCGCATGAGTGTAATAATTATTTTAGTCAACATTTTGTCAAAAGTTTTAATTCCTAATAGTTATATATCTTAAAAAAATACGAAGTAGTTTAAACTGTGAAACAGGAACACCATAGCTATTCTACTTATCTTATAAATTTATCAACATCTACGTTATTAGCAGCTGTTTTTTGGTAGCATTTTGGTAAGGTTTGTTTGTACAGTTTGATCCACAGCATGTTGATCCCTACCATAGGGCCGAGCTAAGAAATTCCGTTAATCCGTTATTCGAACCCGGAATTTCCGCTTTACAACTCAGCCGGTATTCATACAAGTCACTGCAGTGGATTATATACATATTTTGTAATTACTATATCAAATGTAAAATTAAAAATACCTATTTTGAAGTACCTAACTGATAGACAAATTTATTATTTATGCAATAATTAATAAAAGCGAATAAATAATAAAATATATCATATTATTTGTGAAGGATTTGAACGAATTGAAAATCATTGACTATGTATTTCATAGATTTACTAGAAAATGAAATTATAGTGTAATTTTAATTTCACTTGCTGTTGCTACAATACAAAATGTGCGCACCAGGCATGACGGAATTAATTGAGAGCACGTGAAACTTTCAAATGTGGAAACTCATTATACTGGAGAATACAAGTGCGGTACTTCACTATTAATTGTAAGTTGGGTTGCCAATTGTATGTATTTTTCTGGAATAGAAGTTTTTTTAAGTAAGGAAGGATTCGCATTTTTTCTCTTTAATTTTTTAATTAATTTATGCGTAGCAGAGATATACTTATTCAAAATTTAAAAATAATATTATGTGAATTATCTCGTACTTGTGAAAATTATGAAATTTAACGATAACTGCGTTTTAATATACAGGGTGTCCCCATGACCGTGGAGAACCTTTGATGTGGTGAGAAAGGACACTTTTCTAAGACAAATTTTCAAATAAAATTTTTGCCCAAGTCCAAACCCTTGGGGGGTACCTCCCTTTAAAGCAATTTTTTTGAATTTCTGATTTCAAACGGCCATAGCTCCGATATTATTGATTTTTTAAGGTTAATGGATTAGAACTTTTTTAAAGACCATTCGCTTGTCTACAAATTAGGTTATAACCGCTTATCGTCTAGAATCAACGGATTTCGAGTTATAAATTAAATTAAGGGAAAAAATGTTTAAAAAATTCAGGTTTTTTTTAAATTTTCTTGCGAACCCCGTATCTCTTAAACGAAACGTCTAAGAGAAAAACTAACGGCCCAAACCGGATAGGGAATTTAACGGGCTACAACTTTCGTCAAATAAATTTTTTGGGCAACCAACCTTTTTCACAGAAACTCTGAAAATAATGAACAAGGGTAGGTAAAAAATATAAATTCACATAATTACTAAAAATCTCAATTTGATTTATAGCATTTGTTTTAATGTTAAAACATTGTTATAACGTATTAAATAATACCGTGCAACACCTTTTGAAAAGAGCACGCCTGTGTGCTGAAAATGAGGGAGGCCATTTTGAGCATTTATTAAATTAATTTTGTGGATTTATTTTTTTTTCGGAATGGGACGCTTCGCCGTCGCCGTTTTGCCGTCGCCGTTTCGCCGTCGCCGTTACGCCGTCGCCCGTTTCGCCGTCGCCGTTTCGCCGTCGCCCATTTCGCCGTCGTTAATTAAAAAATATAAATCAAAAGTTACAATTGAAGTTTTATTAAATTATTTTGATTATTTATAAAAGATTATTTTTTGTTTTTACGCGATTTTTGGGGGGTGAAACGTAATAGTTTACTGCCCCATACCGCAACTATACTTTTTAATGCTATTTCGAGGTTCTCTCACATCCCGGTTGCATTTATCCCGGTTTTCTTGATCTATCGCGCTTCAAGTATGTTTAGCCTAGTAACCAGAGTCAAATCCGCCCTGGAGGGGTGCAGAGCGGAGCGCAGCGGCGCCCCGTAAGGGTAGGATTTGACGATGGATTACCCTCCTTTCCGAATGCACACCCCTAAAATTGGAAACGTAATAGTTTACTGCCCCATACCGCAACTACACTTTTTAATGCTATTTCGAGGTTCTCTCACATCCCGGTTGCATTTATACCGGTTTTCTTGATCTATCGCGCTTCAAGTATGTTTAGCTTAGTAACCAGAGTCGAATTCGCCCTGGAGGGGTGCAGAGCGGAGCGGAGCGCAGCGGCGCCCCGTAAGGGTAGGATTTGACGATGGATTACCCTCCTTTTCGAATGCACACCCCTAAAATTGGAAACGTAATAGTTTACTGCCCCATACCGCAACTACACTTTTTAATGCTATTTCGAGGTTCTCTCACATCCCGGTTGCATTTATCCCGGTTTTCTTGATCTGTCGCGCTTCAAGTATGTTTAGCCTAGTAACCAGAGTCAAATCCGCCCTGGAGGGGTGCAGAGCGGAGCGGAGCGCAGCGGCGCCCCGTAAGGGTAGGATTTGACGATGGATTACCCTCCTTTTCGAATGCACACCCCTAAAATTGGAAACGTAATAGTTTACTGCCCCATACCGCAACTATACTTTTTAATGCTATTTCGAGGTTCTCTCACATCGGAGCGGAGCGCAGCGGCGCCCCGTAAGGGTAGGATTTGACGATGGATTACCCTCCTTTTCGAATGCACACCCCTAAAATTGGAAGGCAAAAAAAATTTAATTTTTTCACTTTTTTGGCAATACACGAGTTATTTTCCATTTTAGGCTTCTATACAAAGTATAGCAAGAAGCCTTATGATCTGGCTCCGTGTCCGTCTGTCTGTCCGTCTGTCCGTCTGTCCGTCCGCATAATTCAAAATCATACAGAGTGTTTCAAATCGTGTTGGAAATACTCTGTGTGTATAGAGGTCTAAGAACTGGGTAGCCAGTGCGCTACTTTTAGGCTTCTATACAAGGTATAGAAAGAAGCCTTATGGTCTGGCTTCGTGTCTGTTAATCTGTTAATATGTTAATCCGTTGCTTCGATTCGCTAATGCGATTTATAAATACGCAAATGTTCGAAAGAAATTTACTAAGTTAAAGATATTTTCGAAGAGGTCTCCCTATATAAACTACTTGTTTTACTTTGATGTGAAAAAATAATTTTTTATTGATGTGCTTAGTGAAGTTAAGTTATAAATAAAAGAGAAAGGAGAGGATTGGTCCACCTCAAAAAAAGGACCATACATTACAGAAAAGTAAAATTTCTAATAGAATGGAAAAGTTTGATTGTTATTACTTATATAGTAAATGATAATTACCAATCGCAAAAAATTTAATTGGTGCAGATTATCTGATTATGTGATGTTACATTATATGGCGATCAAAAATAACCAGATAATAACAACTTTCCACACCAGAAAGGTAGCTGTATAGAAGCCTAAGAACTGCCGCTAAAGCGAGTTCCACCTTGTTTTGATTATATTTATTACTAATATCTACTAATCACACCCCCATCTATCCGAATTTCAAAGAAAAATTCAAATCGGAGAGAAAAAATTTCACTCCATTTGAAATTTTTTGGATTATCGCAACATTTTAAGTTGGTAATAAATTTTTACTATATAAATGAAACAGCCTCATATTGTGAGTGGGTTTGAAATCCCAAAAAAAATTCCCATAGGTTAGGTTACATTTTGTTCTTCTTCTAAAACAATTAATTTTATTATAAAATTTTATAATAAAATTTTAATTGTAACTTTTGATTTATATTTTTTAATTAACGACGGCGAAATGGGCGACGGCGAAACGGCGACGGCGAAACGGGCGACGGCGAAACGGCGACGGCGAAACGTCCTAGACCGTTTTTTTTTACCTACACCTTGTTCATTATTTTCAGAGTTTCTGTGAAAACGGTTGGTTGCCCAAAAAAATTTATTTGACGAAAGTTGTAGCCCGTTAAATTCCCTAGCCGGTTTGGGCCGTTAGTTTTTCTCTTAGACGTTTCGTTTAAGAGATACGGGGTTCGTAAGAAATTTTAAAATAAACAAACCTGAATTTTTTAAACATTTTTTCCCTTAATTTAATTTATAACTCGAAAATCGTTGATTCTAGACGATAAGGGGTTATAATCTAATTTGTAGACAAGCGAATGATCTTTAAAAAACTTCTAATCCATTAACCTTAAAAAATCAATAATATCGGAGCTATGGCCGTTTTAAATCAGAAATTAAAAAAATTGCTTTAAAGTTAGGTACCCCTCAAGGGTTTGGACTTGGGAAAAAAAATTTATTTGAAAATTTGTCTTAGAAAATAAGTGTCCTTTATCACCACCTCAAAGGTTCTCCACGGTCACGGGGACACCCTGTATATAGTAGGTTCTAGTTTCTAGACTAAATTAATATAAACATAGACGTACAGTTTAACGTGAAGGGTAAACCCCGGTATACAAAATGTTGTGTCCCTTACGCCCCTTTAAAAAATGTACTAATTGAAAAATTGTGAAATTTAGCAGGATATAGGCGACTTCCTGCAGAAAATTCATGAAATAAGGATTAAATATTTAGGTACGATATTAGGACAACTTGAATTAAATATGTAACACCTTCATCATCATGACTATAGATTTTTAATATAGATTATTTTTGAAGTTTAAAGCACATCATGCACTTTCAAGTGGTCAAATGTTAATTGTAAAACTCGATCAGAACTTTTTAAAACATCCGGTTTCAATTGGATTATTTATTGCAAACTAAAATTTTTTTTACATTTATTATATCAGTTATGAAGTTGATATCATTGATTTCCAATATGAATTTATCGAAAAGAAAAGGCTTTCAAGTATTTGTATGAGCTGGCTGAATTAATATAATATATAATTGAAAATTAAAAATTGAGCAATCTGGTCAAACCTGTGGTATTTCGAAATTAATTATGTGAAAGTTACTTAAGAGTAGCTTTGCATTTTTTGTACACCACAAATACTTAGTATTTTATTTTTACAAGAAAATTTAATTAGTGAAGTGATATTGCTACCACAACTACTACTAATTTCTGGTTTTTGCACCGTTTACATAGTTTCCGGTTTTTCTCTATGAAAAACCTTCATTTAGTTCAAATTTTCACAATTTTGCACTTCTAAGCTCACTGCTTGTGCAATCTCTATGATAACTTTGTACAATACCTATAGAAAAATATATGCTAAGCTCTAATTGCACATTAAGGTAATTGGAGGCGAAGGGTTGAAATGTAAAATTTCAGTATTTCTTATTTTGTAAATTTTTATGATTCGCTGTTAAGAAATTTTGCAATTTACCTTTAGGATTTATTACAAGAAATATAATCACAATTATTTTTATCGAGGTTTATGAATACTTACTTTATTTATGGGTGCGATCATATCATATAGGTATAGTAAAACAAGGTGGAACTCGCTTTAGCGGCAGTTCCTAGGCTTCTATACAGCTACCTTTATGGTGTTAGAAGTTGTTGTTAGCTAGTTATTTTTGGTCACCAAATAATGTAATTTCACATAATCAGATAATCTGCACTAATTAAATTTTTGAGGTTGGTATTTATCCTTTACTATAAGTAATAATAATCAAACTTTTCCATTCCATTCGGAACTTCTTTGTAATGTACGGTCCATTTTTTGAGGTGAATCTTCTTCTTTCTCTTTTATTTACAACTTAACTTCACCAATCACATCAAGCCTCTGCTGTGGTTACAATAAAAATAATAAAAATTGAATCATTAGCCGGATTGGATTAGCGGATCGAATCAACGGATCGGATTAACGGATCAAACACTATATAGAACGAAGTAATTTTTACAATAGAAAACGATGCAATAGAACGAGCAAGAGTTACCAACTTAAAAAATATTCTACGGGGTGCGCCATCTTTTACTTCGGTATGTAAACATTGAATAACTTTGCGACGCATTTTTAAGGACGATTTGCAATTGTTTCCGTATAAGGTGCAATTAACACAAAGAATATTGCCCACTGACCATTCACGTCGCTTGGAATACGGCCAAACAGTCGCTCGAATGGCTGACATTGACCCTGATTTTTGGAAGCAAATTTTGATCACCGATGAGGCTCATTTCATACTGTCTGGCGGCGTTAATAAGCAAAATTGTCGCATTTGGGGTGCCGAAAATCCACACGTAATCCATGAACAACCATTGCATGACCAAAAAGTGACTGTTTGGGCTGGCGTTAGCGCCAAAACCATCATTGGGCCTTATTTCTTCAACATCAACGGATGTTTGATGTCGAAAAATGGCGATATTGACTGACCACCGAGATCTCCAGATTTAACGCCTCCAGACTTCTTTTTGTGGGGATATTTGAAGAGCAAAGTGTACGCCAATAAGCCTTAGACCCTGGACGACCTCAAAGCCAACATCCGTGCCGAAATGCTTGCTATACCGACCGAAATGCTTGAAAAAGTGATGGAAAATACCGCAAAAAGAGCTAATTTTGCCGTGACCAATAGGGGCGGTCACTTAATTGATGTTGTATTCGGAAATTGATCCAAATAAATTGTAAAGGTTCAAATTAAATGATAACAACTCAATTTTAAGTTTTTTGTTTTTTTTTCAAAGTTAATCAACAAAACTAATATATAATTAAAATTTAGTGACAAAAGATTTAGATTTTCAGATTAGTACCTTTATTATCCGATAAAAAATTATTTTTTCACATAAAAGCAAATAAATAGCATTTTAAGTTCAAATATAAATCTCAGAATATTTCATTTCTTAAATCTGTGGTAATTCTGATAATCTGAATCTTTAGTAGCAACCTAACAAATATTCTATATATAAGTAAAATTTTTTGTAGAGCGTGGCTAAAAGTCGATTTTAAATTTAAAACACATTTTTATTTTATTATAGGTATATAAATATACATACGATGTGTTTACAATCACAATTTTGAGGGGTTCTGATTAGATTTGAATTATGCGGATAGACGGACAGACACGGAGCCAGATCATAAGGCTTCTTGCTATATTTTGTATAGAAGCCTAAACGTCAGATCAAAATGAAGCATTCTTGGAATTTTCAATAATACACTCCATATTACAGCTCTGCAGCCAGTGGCCATTCGACTTACAGAAAAATATTTAAGATAAAATTTGTGGGAAATTATGTCTTCCATAAGATTTACACTAAATATTTTCGTCCCGAGCTAAACTAATAAGGCGATATCCGGAGAAACCAGCTTATACCGATATTGGTATCAAAATGGAGACACTTCTCAGCGGTAGCCGAATCCAAAACGTACAAATGAAAATTTCAGAACTACCAATCATTTTGCAGAAAACTCTTAATTTAATGCTTTAGAGGATGTTAAATAATTATTTTAAAAGAATATAGCAATTTTGTTACGAAACAAATCGTTTTCAATTTTTCATTGGAAATGTCAACTTCTGACGAGTAATTCGGTAAGAATATCAGGATTTAGACACATATCATTTACTAGGGTCAAGTTCGGACGGCCTAACGAAATCGGTCGAAAAGTTGCAGAAAGCCGGTTTTTGGACTAATTTTCGAAATTTTGCTCCACTAAAAAACTACCGACCAATATTATTTTGTTGTATTATCTATTATTTAACCAAGCGATGCAATTATTACCTATTAAAATTGATTAGTTCCACTTTTTTCAGGACTTTATCTAACTCGATAACAATAAATTATTTAACTAGTGATTACATGGTGATTGTATATTATAAATACCAAATTTCTTTTCTAACAAAATCTAGTATATACGTGAACTTGTACTATATAAAATAGGTACTCTAAGTTAAAAATTATTATAGTAGTGGTATTAATTTATTACAGTCGGCAAAAAATTGATAACGGTTAATTTCATTGTAGTTTTCATCATGCAGTTTATTAAAAAGATTTTAATAACGTGCTTATTGATATTTCATAATACAGAAAGTTTAAAAATCCTGGGATTATTTGCCCATCCGGGAAAAAGTCATTTTTATGTTTTCCAACCGGTTTTACGAAAACTGGTCGAAATTGGCCACGAGGTTACGGTTATTGGACACCATCCTTTAAAAGAAATTGTGACAGGATATACGGATATAACTTTAAGTACTCCGCATGTTTCAAAAAACGAAGCTTACGATATTGAAAAGTTTAACTCTCCAAAACTTATACAATACTTTACTCTAAATTTACTTCACCGATATTCTAAAATGACTTGTGAATCGGCTTTATCGTCAAAAGAATTTCAAAATTTTTACAATTCGGATGAAAAGTTTGATATAATCATAACGGAATTCTTTAATTCAAATTGCTTGTTAATACCACTAGTACATAAACTCAAGATTCCCTTCATCGGATTTTCTTCTGCCGTTGTAATGCCATTTAATAATGAATGGGTTGGAAATATGGACAATCCTGCCTATATTCCGTTGGTATTTTTGAACAATTCCGATAAACTTAACTTTTTGCAACGTGTTGAAAATACTATTGGTGTGCTTTACACGAAATTATTTTATAAGTACATGTTAGAACATAGCGATCACGAGATAATAAAAAAATATATTGGAGAAGATGTACCACATCCAAGTGAAATAATGCCAAAGACTAGTTTGATTCTAACCAATTCGCATTTTTGCCTTAATAGACCAAGACCTTTTGTTCCAAATGTGATAGAAATTGGTGGAGTTCATATAACAGAAGAATCTAAGAAACTACCTGGGGTATGTAGTACCTATTATTGCAATGTTTTGCCATGACGTGAATGGTGTTGATTGTCAGTGAAATTATACTTTGAAATTTTGGCGAAATTACCAGAGGGTTTACTGGTATATTTTTGTTAAATTTCGATAGTATTTCTGTATGCTTTGTTATTTTTTTATTATTGTGGAACATAGTTGAATTCGTGACTAAACGGCTAAAGTGTTTACTTGGCTAGTTTATAAACTAGCTGGCTAATATATAAACTAGCCAATCGCTTAGTTATTTTAGTAGATAAGAAACTTTCAAGTATGATAGCTAGAAATTTGACTACTACCAGTACCGTAGTATAAACCTATAAACTATGTATAGTATGTAGTATATATAAACTGCACCAGTATAAACTAACCAGTTACTTTATAAACTATCCAAAAGCGTTGGTTAGTTTACTTACCTCTAAGGCACAATTTTTCAATCTGGGGTTATCTTTCACCAATGAGTTATTTCCATGGAAATAAGTATTCCTAGAATTTTATCCACGAAAATAACCCTTTCATGGTAATTTAAACCTCGCGTTACCTTGAACCAAAGAGTTATTTCCATGTAATCAATTGTTTCATGAATTGTATTCATGGAAATAACCCTTTAGTTAGAGATAACCCGACATTAAAAAGCTGGGCATTGGTATGCTGAAGTACATACGAAATATTTTTCGCAAAATTACTACACTGAAAAACTGCTATTAATAGTATATTATTCTCCGCAAGCGCCTCGTGACAATTTCAACCTTGACGGTAAAAAGCCCAACCGAGGCGAGGAAAAATAAGATATTTTATCGCAATCTCGATCAGTAAGAACCAAAATACAATAAATAAACAAATTTGGAGGAAGTATAATTAAAAACAGACAATTAAAATATTGCAACTATTTATAAAAATATGATGCAAAAATAACTTGCTGAAGACCAGCAAAAAGGCGTAACAATGTAAGCAAACACTATTCGCAATTTACATTAAGCAAACGCCAACATGCGGGAGAATTTCAAATTAGTACATGACGTATTAAATGAAAATAATAATTCGTTCTTCAGGCTCAAAACATAACAAAATCAACTAATTAACAAAACATACTATTACAATAAATTTAACACCATACTGAAATGCATGCAAATTTTTACCAGACTATCACTTTGAATTTTGAAATATACGTCTAAACACAGCCATGTTGCTGTTGCTGGTGGCGCCACCAACGGTAATGTAAATCGCCAATACAATGTAAAGAAAATACATTATACGGGGAAAACGCTACTAAGAAAAGTAGCGTAATCAGTTATCTAATGCATACCAAACGATAAGCGCGGCACATCCTTGTTAATTATGTTCAAACAAGTAGTGAGGACAATGATGCTAGTAGTGTTTAAATTCATTAATTGTAACAATGTTACGTTTACCTTTAATAACAAATAAAACATCGCCAATAATTATAGCTAACCCCATATGTAATTAATGTTTAAAGAAAATTCAAAACAAAATATTGTAGCGTAGCCATAACTAAATATGTAGTTCATTTATGCGTTCTATTTTTATCTTTAAAATTGCAGAATAAGACCAGGAAAGTGATAAGCATATAAAAACGAAGGATCTATTTACTAATAATGCAAGATGATTACAATACAAAATACTTTCGCTTTTAAATAACCAATGTAGTTATTGAAATTAACTTTAATTAAAGATATATTGATCACGTTAATTCAAAAGCAAATATAAATAAAAATTGCAAAGTGAACATTAAAATCTCCCTAGACGAGTTAATGAGCTCTAGACAAAAATTATTCATAGCAACATATAGCCGGGAAGGAATACCTGCTTACGCATAGTCTGTACAGCGGGTTATCTGCTCACTTACTGATCGAGTAGCGATAAACTAATATTAATTTTGTTTTATTATTTAACCAAGCGACGCAATTAGTATTAAAATGAATTAGTATCACTTTGATTCATGACACTATCTAACTCGAGAACAGTAACTTATTTAAGTAGTGATTAGATGATGATTGCATATTATAAATATTTTCTTTTTTTCACCTTAATCTAGTATATAAGTGTAAGGAATTAATATCAAAGTGCATCAATTTAAAACCAGATTGTAATCTTCGTTTATATGTAACCAATGCAGGGCTCAGTGGGTATCAAATTGTGAAAATTTATTTCAGTTGTGTTAGTGGTTAATATAAGTTTATTAGTTTATTATCGAAACATTTATAACGGATAGCTTAATTTGTAGTTTCCAACATGTTTATTAAGAAAATTTTGGTAATGTGCTTATTGGTATTTCACAATACCGAAAGTTTAAAAATACTCGGATTATTTATTCATCCGGGAAAAAGTCATTTCTACGTTTTCCAACCGGTTTTAAAAAAACTAGCCGAAATAGGCCACGAGGTTACGGTTATTGGACACTATCCTTTAAAACAAAAAGTGCCAAGATATACGGATATAGTTTTAAATTCTCCGGAGGCTTTAAAAAACGACGTTTTTGATATGGAAATGTTTAAAACTCCAAAAATTGTACAATACTTAAGTTTAATTCAACTTCACGGGTTAGCTAAAATTAATTGTGAATCGGCTCTATCGTCAAAACAGTTTCAAAATATTTACAACTCGGATCAAAAATTTGATATAATCATAACGGAATTCTTTAATACAAATTGTTTGTTAATACCATTCGTACATAAACTCAAGATTCCATTTATTGGATTTAGTACTGGCGTTCTAATGCCATTTGATAATAAATGGGTCGGAAATATAAATAATCCTTCCTATATACCTGGAGCATTTATAAGCAACTCCGATCAACTAACCTTTTTCGAACGTGTTGAAAATACTGTTGCTTTACTTTACGCGGAATTTTTTTACAAATACGTAATGGAAAATACTGATTATGAGATCACGAAACGATATTTTGGAGAAGATATCCCGCGTCCACGTGAAATTATGTCAAACACCAGTCTGATTCTATCCAATGTGCATTTTTGTCTTAATAGACCACGGCCTTTAGTTCCAAACGTGATTGAAATTGGTGGAATTCATATTACAGAAGAACCTAAGAAACTTTCCATGGTATGTAAACCTTAGCAAAATGAAATAATCAATGTACTAGTACCTAAGTATATATAAAAATTTTACATTTAAGGTCCTTCTATATCAAGTAGTGGTTTAATAACACTTAATTTTTTTTGTGCGGTATACCCTAATATGGTGATATTTCAAATCGTTGTTTTTCATTTTATTGCTGTTTGTTTTTGTGTGGCAGCCATACTTGTTTCCCAGGACACGATATTTTTTAAAAATTTAGTAGTTTGCGGAAATTAGTCCTTTCGACATAGGGATAAAAGGAATTTCCTCAGAAACTAAGTGGAACTCTGATGACCGAAGTTCTTAGGGCTCTATACAGCTCCCCCTCCCTTATTTGAAAATTTGTTGTTAGCTAGTCATTTTTGGTCGCTATATTATAATTAAATATCAGGTAAAATTATTGAGCTCAAATTAAATAAAACAAAACTCAAGAGTCTATGAAGGAGAAAATGAAGTTAAGATATGTTTGAACAAACATTTTTTGAAATGAAATAGGTGTTTCCTAAGCCTACAGACTTACTTGGTACAATCAAAGATAAAAAACTGTAAAGGTAGAAACTGCTATAAAAATTTACATAGTGCCACATCACTTTTCTCCCCAAAAGTTGCTCGCTATCTTGCACCCTAGTGTGGAAAGTACGAAATAAGTATTCCGATTGGCAAGAAAAACAGACAGGTTTAATTTTTACCAATCGCAACACTTAATTTTCACAATTTTCACATCGAACTAGAGCAATAATCAAGTTTTGGGAGAGAAATTTGATACATATAAATTTGTATAGGCTTTTCTATCTTTACAGCTTTTATAAATCTTTGATCTAAGTAAAATAGAAAAACAAAATTAAAATTTCGAGATTTCCAAAATTTGACATTTCCTCTTTTATTATTGTTAAAAATGCAAGGAGAATTTAACGCTCTTTAAGAGACTTGGATTTCTCAATTTACTCTTGTACATATTTAAACAATAATTAAAGAGCAAATAACACGTATTAGGTATCAGTTCAGTTCATTCGTACATCGGTTTATGACGTTCACACCGTCTTCCGATTTTCCTGTCTGTGCTCGTTGCGTGTTGAAACTGTGTGACGAGCACAGAGGATCTACAGCTTAACGTGGATTCAGAACCACGGGAATAGACGATATTTACATCGTCTACTCCGACCAGGGAAGTTTTTGAGCCATATATAATGTTACCTGTGGCCAGCAGATAGACATTTGGTGAGCGAAAAATCCTTTTATAGATAGCACCTCACAGGATTTCAGACAACATCTCAGTTAATTAATACAATTTTCATTATTATGCATTACAATGGGAAAAATGCTGATTTATCATGTTAATTCCCTATGTTCGGGAAGATGGCTGACCACCCATTGAAAATAATCAATTATTGGAATTGAAGCATTTTAAAAAAATGGTACATTTATACGACCACTTATAGACACAAACAAATTAATACAATAAACAGCAAAGTCAGAATGTTGTTATTTAATGTAGAATTAATAATTTAAGAAAAGTTAACCTCAAAATGAAATAAAGAAATTATTAAATACTAGTTGTAATCGGGATATAGGACTGGCAAAATGAAACATTCGCTTACTCTATTGTCGATGTTTCGCCTCCACTCACGGCTTCATCAGGACTATAGAAAAACAACTTTCCACCTCATCAACAAAGAGAGCCATGCAAGCCAACATCATCAGAACAATACACAATTGGCATTACAAAAACCCACAATTAAAAAAAAAGAAATTTGGTAATTTTAACGTGTGACTTATTGTGTTTTCACTTTGCAAGGGATTTTTATTGTTTTTAAATATTTTATTATTTTTTAAATGTTTTAATGTGTTAGTAGAGGTTTTTTCTGACGTGTAATTGAGGGGTTTTGTAATGCCGATTGTGTATTGTTCCGATGATGTTGGCTTGCATGGCTCTCTTTGTTGATGCGGTGGCAAGTTGTTTTTCTATAGTCCTGATGAAGCCTGATGAAGATAGTTCAATAGGTGGCTTTTTCACGCCACCTGGCGGACTTCCAAAGCCATCTATTGAACTGAAAAGTATGCAAAATATTTATTTCAATTTTTAACATGTAACTGGCCCTCTATATATATTGCAATGTTGGAGAACCACGTCAATAGAAATACGTTTATTTAAGATTCAGAGAATTTGTTAATAACAAAAAAGCATGGACTTGTCTGAACAAACAGATAAACTTCCGTCCGACACCAAGAATTTGAGTTCAGTATCATTTAATTTGAAAAGCGAGGCTTGAAACAGGTTAATAAAAAATAATTTATAATGTAACGCTTAATTGATTCCGTTGATATAAAATGTTTATTAATAATACAAAATCAAAATTGTTTAGTCATAAGAAAGGTAATGCAAAAGTCAAAATATTGTTAATTGATTAATTAATATAAAATTTGTGTTAGCATTAAAATTTAAATAAGTGATATAAAAATATTACGCAACGTTCGGAGTGTTTCGATTTAGTGCACCGAAAACGGATAATGCATGTCCATAAATTTCATGAAACCAATCACGAAGCAATGATGAAGATTAATCTAATCTAAAAATAAAAAAAATTATTTTATTAAAATTGTAACAAGTCACGATGAGCTGAATACAGACCTGTAATCTTAGAAGGTCAAAATGGTATTGATTTTTGCATCGACCAATAATAAATAATGACGAAGAATCAAGAGGCTATGAATTTCGAGGCGATGGGAAGAAAAACAATTGGGATCGCTCGACGTTTGATTGATTAAAAATGGCGTTGTGTTTTATGGCGACTGCTAATAAAAATAATTAAAAAGTACAGAAAATTTAAGTAAAGTCGACGAAAATTAGTGAATATTAATATAAAAAGTGTACTTACGTTGTATTAAAGTGTTTTCCAATCGAAATTATAAAGGATTCAGAATATTTCTACAAAAAACGAATTTCAACTACACGTGGTTTTATACGACGCACCAAGAAAGTAATCCGTTGATATCAAGATAAGAAATAACCATGGGTGTGTCGAAAGTTAACAATCTCATGGTCAAACATCGTATGCATAATAAAAACCCTAGAGCTTATAAAGGTAAATTCCCATTAAACTTTATTTTCGTAATAAAATTAAGTGAAAATTTCGGACAACATAAACGCGTGCTTTTCTTCGTTAATGTTAAGAATTTTTATTAATAGGATTAATATTAAGAACTTTTTACTTAATAAACCATTTATTTACTTTATTTTGTGTAATAAAAATATAATTATCTTTACAACGGAGGATATTTTTTTTGACCTGTTCCGAGCACCAAAAATTTGATTTAGCATTACAGTTATTGGTCCCGGAACGAACACAGACTGAGAGAGGTAAGTCCATGCACTCCGAGACATTAAAGCCGAGGTATTATCATTATTGTAACATTATTTGTCATTGGTGTAAAAGTTCAATATTTCTATCGACGGGGTACATTCTGTGTGCACCCGAACATTGCAAAAATTCATTATAACGAGGAACCCTATTAGCTACGACCGTTCAGAGCATATTTTGACAGCCCAACGTGGGGCACTATTAATAGATTCCGTTCACTGTAATATATATATATATAAATACATCCTCTTTCCACACTCGGGATTAATAATCCACTTAAGTCCCGTGTTATATAATATACTATTTCACGTTATCATCAAATAAATTTCGGATAATTTATACGTTTTAATGTCATCGCGCTATTTATTTTGTTATGACCTTCATAGTTGGCTTTTACGCCGAATATTGCAATAAGTTATGCATCAAGTTTGGGATAATAATGTGTGTAATTTTTGTATTTGTAGATTAAGTTAATAAACAATTGCGCGGTAGTATTGCAGAAAGAAATTATTATTGAAGTTATTTAGTTGAATTAGTTATTATACGATATTTTTTAGGTATATCTTATAAGTACATGTGATTGGATAATTGTTTATTGTATGTACTTATTTTGATTTCTACGTTAATCTTTATAACTGGAAAATGTCTCCTCAATGTCAGAAAAAATACTTTCGAAGTCAAGTTTTAATCATACTTTTAGTATATAATCGGTATTAAATTATTAAGGTCATTCGTATTTTAATGAATTGGAACCGGTTAATCGGTGTATCTTAATTTATTTAAGCTGCCGAAATCGATAGCGGTTAGTTTAGTTTGTAGTTTTCATCATGACGTTTATTAAAAAGATTTTGCTAGCGTGCTTATTAATATTTCATAATACAGAAAGTTTCAAAATTCTTGGATTATTTGCTCATCCGGGAACAAGTCATTTTGATGTTTTCCAACCGGTTTTAAAAAAATTGGCCGAAAAAGGCCACGATGTTACAGTTATTGGTCATCATCCTTTAAAACAAAACGTGACAGGATATACGGATATAACTTTAAGTGTTCCTCGTCTAGGTTTACTAAGCGAAGATATCGATATGGACCTGTTTAAAAATCCAAAAATTGGACAATACTTATGTTTAAATCTACTTCACAAAATGTCGCATATTACTTGTGAATCGGCTTTAACGTCAAAAGAATTTCAAGATATTTACAGCTCGGATCAAAAGTTTGATATAATCATAACAGAATTGTTTAATTCAAATTGCTTGTTAATACCATTCGTCCATAAGCTCAAGATTCCTTTTATTGGAATTACGTCGCACATTTTAATGCCATATAATAATAAGTGGGTTGGAAATATAGACAATCCTGCCTATATACCCGTATCATTTTTAAGCAATTCCGATCAACTTACATTTTTCGAACGTGTTGAAAATACTCTTGGTGTGTTTTATTCGACAGTATTTTACAAATACGTAGTGGAAAATAGTGATCACGAAATTGTAAAAAAATATGTTGGAGAAGATATGCCACATCCAAGTGAAATAATGTCAAAAACTAGTTTGATTCTATCCAATTCGCATTTTTGCCTGAATAGACCAAGACCTTTAGTTCCAAACGTGATAGAAATTGGTGGAGTTCATCTACCAGAAGAATCTAAGAAACTACCTGTGGTATGTACCTATTATTGCATTGTTTTGCCGTGACAAGTATGATCTTGATTATCAGTGAAATTATAGTGTGAAATTTCGGTAAAGAATTTACTGGTAAATATGTTAATACTAAATTTAGAGGGTATTTCTGTATTGCTTTGTTATTATGTAATTATTGTGGAAGAGGTACGGGAAGGTAGTTGATTTGTCAATTTATATCGGTATTTGAATAAAATTTAAATAAATTTATATATATAAATATAAATAAAAAACAGTTAGTTTATGAACTATTCAGGCAAGATGACTATTTTACTTAACTTTAAGGCCCAATTTTTCCGTCTCGGGTCATCTTTAATCAAAAAGTTATTTCCATGGAAATAATTGTTCTAAGATTTTTATCCATGGAAATAACCATTTAGTCAAAAATAACCCGAGTTTGAAAAACTGAGCAACAGTGTGTTAAAATAAACCATTACCTAACACAATCAGTTAAAAAATCGCAGAAACCCGTTTTGGATTATTTTTCGCAAATATTATTTTCGTAAATATTACGTTAATATTATTTTGTTATATTATTTAATCAATTGATGCAATTAGTAAAAATGAATTTGTATCAGTTATGTATATTATGACACTCTAGAACAGTAATTTATTGAAGTAGTGATTAGATGATTGCATATTACAAAAAAATTTCTATTTTTATCCACTCTAATCTAATAAGTGCAAAGAATTAATATCAAAGATAATACTTTTTTTAAAATTTGTTTAGTATATAATTAATACACTGGTCAGTCGATATCACATTGTTAAAACTCAATATGTTTATTAAAAAAATTTTGATAACATGCTTATTGGTATTACATAATACCGAAAGTTTAAAAATATTCGGATTATTTCTTGATCCGAGAAAAAGTCATTTCTGCGTTTTCCAACCGGTTTTAAAAAAACTGCCCGAAATGTATATGTAGGTCACGAGGTTACAATTATTGGACACTATCCTTTAAACCCAAGTGCCAGGATATGCAGATATAACTTTAAAACTCCAAAAATTGTACAATACTTAGATCTAATTCAACTTACCGCATTAGCTAATATTAAATTAACGGAAGAAATCGATAAGTAAATAATTTTTTACTACTTGTTAACTAGTGTTCCTATACCAAAAAAAACTGAAATTTGCAACCCTTTGTTTTCTAAAGAAATTTCCAAATGATGAAATTTAAAAAATACAACCTTGAACGCTAAATATCTCTGGCGAGGGACGAGATGAAGGTCTAAAATTTCACCTCATAAAGATACCATATGATTGTATTATGTATTATGCAAAATTTTGAATTTGATATTTAACTATAAGCATAGATATGCAAACACAAAATGTTCCAGGAATGCACCCTTTAATTAAATTAACTGAAACAAAACTAAAGGGGCTCTAAGGGAGAAAATAAGGTTCAGAAATACTTACAAGTATGTGATGAGGAGAGCTTCTATACAGATATACGCCTTTGGTTAGAAATGTTCTTAGCTAGTTATTTTTGCAATTGGTATTAATTTTTTGTACATACATACCTAAATATTGTCAGTGGCGGTAGAATAATTAAAATTTTAATTCAATATATACAGTTCACAAGTTAATTATTAAAATATAATATCTAACCTTAAGTTATTGAAGCTTAACTTTCAAGAACTTTAATATAAAAATGTTACACTTAAAGTAACCCTTTTATTAATTTATCTGACTCTGTATGCCTATAACGATAAATTCGTGTGATTCTTTAGAGCCTGAATTAAAAATATTTTCCGTTTTTTAGACTCCACATAAATATAACACAATATTCATATTAATATCGTTTTAATTATTTTGATATTAATCGTTTTCTCATTCATAATTTCTTTAGTCATGCAAGATTTTCATGGTTGTGCGGGCCCAAAGGCCATACTGTAACCTTTTTAAGTTAGTAACCAAAAATAAGAACGCGTTGTGAATAAATAGATAGGCAGCAGGTGGTATTCTAATACCGAACTGAGTCGTGATTACCCAGATTGTGCGGCCTAGAGGCCGCACTGGGGGTACGTATCAACGTTTCCATTTAACGTAACAGATTTATTGATATACATTTAGGCTATTAATGATAGTGTGTTTTATAATTATCTATTATAATGAGGAAGGAGGAATCTTTAAAACACTTATTTACCATAATAATTTCCTATGTTTGGAAAGATGACTGGCAACATATCGAAAACATTCGATTATTAAGATTAAAAGAGTTAAAAAATTCGGCATCTCTTTTAATAAACAAATGTGCACATTAAAATAAATTAAATTAGTATTAAATCTATTTAATGAATTGAATGTTTAACTTGTTGAAAATATAATAATAAAATTATTATTCAAAATAATAATTCTCAATTATTAGACTCAAAATACTGAACCTTGTACAGAGTAAACCTTGACAAATTTGTTTCAATTTTTCTAAATTCTCGTCAGAATGCTTTAAAATACTAATAAATGATTTTCAACTATTTGGAATACCTAACAAAAATATTAAGCTTATTTGAAGTGTAGCTTTGAAGCTACAAGAAGAGCAGCATTTTAAAATTTTTAACTTTTCGAAAAAATAATTTTTTAATACAATTATTTTATCATTAACTTTATTTAGGTGAATTATTTTATGACATTATAATAGGTATGTCCGAACATTTTAAGTACATGTGATTAGATGATGATCGTATATTATTATAGGTACCTATTTTTATTTCTACGCTAATCAGTATAAGTGGATAATGTCTCACCGTCACAAAAACCAGTACTTTAAAAATCAGATTTGAATCATTTTTTTTAGTGTACAACCGATATAGTGCGCGGTCGGTATCAAATTGTTAAGGTCGTTCCAATTTTAGTAAATTGAAACCGTTTACATTTATTAATCGGTGCATATTTACTATACTTAGCTGCAAAAATTGATAACGGTTAGTTTAGTTTGTAGTTCTCATCAACATGTTTATTAAAACAATTTTGATAACGTGCTTATTAATATTTCATACAACAGAAAGTTTAAAAATTCTCGGATTATTTGCTCATCCGGGAAAAAGTCATTTTGATGTTTTCCAGCCGGTTTTAAAAAAACTGGTCGAAAAAGGCCATGAAGTTACAGTTATGGGGCATCATCCTTTAAAACAAAACGTGACAGGATATACGGATATAACTTTAAGTGCTCCACCCTTGGGTTTGTTAGGCGATGTGTTCGATATGGACCTGTTTAGAACTCCAAAAATGGTACAATATTGGGGTCTGAATCTACTTCACGGGTTATCAAGAATGACTTGTGAAGCGGCTTTATCGTCTAAACAATTTCATGATGTTTACAACTCGGATCAAAAGTTTGATATAATCATAACAGAATTCTTTAATTCAAATTGCTTGTTAATACCATTCGTGCATAAACTTAAAATTCCCTTTATTGGAATTACTTCACACGTTTTAATGCCATATAATAATAAGTGGGTCGGAAATATGGACAATCCTGCCTATATTCCGCTAGCATTTTTAAGCAATTCTGATCAACTTACCTTTTTTGAACGTGTTGAAAATACTCTTGGTTTGCTTTACTCGAAAGTATTTTACAAATATGCGTTAGAAAATAGTGATCACGAGATTGTAAAAAAATATGTTGGAGAAGATATGCCACATCCAAGTGAAATAATGTCGAAAACTAGTATGATTCTATCCAATACGCATTTTTGCCTGAATAGACCAAGACCTTTAGTGCCAAACGTGATAGAAATTGGCGGAGTTCATATAACAGAAGAACCTAAGAAACTATCCGTGGTATGTATTATCAGTATTACTATAGAATTGTTTTGCAATTACGCGCATGGTGTCGATTATTAATGAAATTTTAGTTTTGAACCTTGGTAAAATTAAATAATGAATTTACTGATGTATTATACTTAATATTAAATTTAGGTTGTGGGAGGTAGTTAAATTTGTGAATTTATATCGGTATTAGAATAAATAAATATAAATAAAATATGAGTGAAATAATTAAAAAAAAAAGGAAATACTACGTAAATATCAAAATGGATTTATTCGCATCAGAAGCGCAGTTTGTTATTACAGAAAATGTATAGAAATTATAGTTAATAAATATAGTTGAAATCTGACAATACTTATTTCGATACAAAAGCAAAAAAATTATATCACTCATTACAAAATTCCGTAATTTAAATAAGACTGCCAATCGGCAGGATTATACTAATTGAAAAATTTTGGGAAATATCAATGACTTTTGATACAAAGGTATCTAAAATATAATAAAAAAGATATAATAGAAATGTGGCTTCCTAATATAGAAAATTCTTTTGTATTTTTTGGCAAAAATTTCTTCAACATCAAAAAAATTTATTCACTTTAAATTCGCTTCATTCGATTTTTATTTAACGAGTTTAGATTATCAAATAACGATAAAACTTGAAAAGATTAAACTATTGTTTAAATTTTCGCTCATTTTTATATTAAAAGCAATGTAATGTACATTACATAACTACTATTCACCTTGTAATTAATTTTATCATCATAGATAATTATTTTTAATTAAAGCTTTATGAAATTCAAATTGATAATGAACATTTATATGTAATAATTATTATGAATATCGTACAATGAACTATTCTTAAATCCCCGGTTATAACAGCGATATTCTCGGGAATTGGTATAATCATTTCGGCAATTCCATTACCTTTTATTTTTCGAAATTTTTTATTTTTCGGCATTTATGCATATTTATGGTAAACGGACTACAAACATTTCAGAAATAATACTATACATACATTCACAAAATTTTCTAAAATGTACTATTAAAATGTCAAAATGAACTCAAAACCATTAGCGAATATCCTTACTGTGTATTTTAGGTATGAAATTTTCTTTAGTTAGTTCTAAAAAATCTTAACTGCATTTTTTATACAAAATAGTCAATATTACATGATTCCATTTTGTCTTTTATATTATATCTGTTTGATGGAAGCTAAGGAATATGAAGTTAAAATGTAAATAATTATGAACAAAACAAAACATCTTGAATTCTATTTTATAAAATTTTATTATTTCGTAATTAGGTTACATCGACGTACTAATTAATAATTAAAATTAAAATTATATTATTTTTACGAGATAAAGGCACTTCTGAGCTTTAACAATCATTAGATAAAAACGATTATGTAATGACTGAAAAGGTGACAGCTGATAAAATTTTGCTGAATCACAGATTTTCACAAACGGAAAATAATTTTTATTCGATTGCAAATAATGCAGTTTTCATTTATGACTAGACTCAAGAACAGATAATATAACTTTAAATTTAACTTTTTGCTCTATGTTTTATGTTATGATTTGTTGCATATAATTAAAATAATCATTTCTCATTAATTAATACTATATGATTTATTGCTCAATAATGACTTTTGATAGTGCCAGCTCATGTTTATCGTTCACACCGTGCCCATGAAAAGGTTAAAGGTTACGACTTATCAAAAATTGTTCTTTAGTAATTGCAGAAACGATGCCAATACGTACAAAGTACAAGAATTTTGGGGTATGGCGTAGTGGTAAAGACGTGAAACGCAATTTTTTCGAAAAGTTTTTTTTTTATAAAATTAGACTACGGGATACTTATTTTGCATTTCTGCAATTTAATTATACATAGTTTAATCACTTCGAAAGCGTACAAAATAATTATTTTAGTTTATCAAATAAGTTGAATCCTCTATACTAGAGATAGCGAACCTATGACCCGCGGGTCAGACACTGACCCACGCAGGCTTTTTAAATGACCCACGCGTTGATTTTTATTAACTTATTTTTAAACTTGCAAAAGTAAAAGTTGTAAAACAAAAAGGAAACGTAAACTTTTTAGAGAATTTCAAAAATGAGAACAAAAAACGCAGTTTTAACCATCCTCCCCTCCCCCTTTTCCCCCTTTCCAAGTGACGCCACTGACTTAGTGACCCACGAGCTAGTTCTAAAAAAATAATAAAGAAACTTTGACCCACTTCGTCAAAAAAAGTTCTTGATTGCCTAGGTTGTACGGCCTAAAGACCACAATGAGAGACCGGATTATCAGCTCAATTTAGTGTTACAAACACACACATAAGATCAATTTAGGCAGGTGTCCGTAGTCCTTGCCGGGCACTGTTACCACTAGCAATCTAGCTTGTAAAGCACTCGTGCATGTAAAGAAATAAATCGTTGTATGAGAAGTAAAACTCACTAAGTACAGCTTTAGACAAAAATGCGTTTTCTTCACTGAGTGCATTATTTTATGACAGTGCTTGGCGGGAAAAACTCGTGTCCTAATTTATAAAATGAATAAGGATTTTTCTTCATTTACAATTTCAAAACAATGCTATTCAATACGTTTTATAACATCAGAAAAATGTTTCAACTTTAAAATAGTACTTATGAGTTTTGCCTGTTATACGACGAAATGGAACATTTGACGATGTTTATTTTTTATGTTGATGCAATGATGGCTTACCCTAAAATGCACAAGTGCACGTGCCCCCCCTAACCAAAGTCGCAAACAACTCTCAAAACATAATAATTTTAAATAAATGTGTAAATAATATTAAAGTAAATTTATATTTTGCCTTTTTGCAAAGACAGGGGGTATGGAATAGCCCCCAGCATATTGTGATCAGATCTCCATCATGATATGCTGAGGGTATTCCATACCCCTCCCCTCTCTCGGATTATTTAATTTGACAATGAAGAGTATTAATATTTTCAAAGTAACACAAGAATATTATAACAGTATATTTTTCATTTTTATTTAAATTTTGTGTCCTCCCATTGAAAGAAATCACCAGTCGCCACTGTTGGGTGGACGACTACTCGAATGGTTAATTTAACACTTTTAACGTAGAATTGAAATGTGAATATTTTTATTCCTATTATTTTTTTGTACATCTAAGAAGAAAAAGAAGGAAGAAAAATGAGAAAACCCAAAAGTTTTCGCAAAAAAATAGGATGTTTTATCATCCACTATGATAAAATTTGGGAATTGATGAGGGAAGTTTTCAAATCCTTATTTCTGACCACATTGAGAGTTCGTATACCATAATAGAAACTAATAAATTAGCATTATTTTTGTTCAATTTATGTGAACCAATAATAAATAAAATCAAGTAATTATTAGCACAATTCGCATATTTTCTTGGATTTATAATGTATAATTTTTCTATCTACTTTTATAGTGAAAAAACTGTAAATAAATCGTAGAAATAATGCAAAGTACTTAGGTAATAAAATAAATTTTTTTACAAAATTTGTATTTCATCTCCTAACCACTACACCGCACCCCAAAATTTTTGTACTACCTTATTGGATGATGGTTTCTTCAATTACTAAACATGATCTTCCTTCTGATAGGTCTAGAAGATTTTTTTTCCAGATGACTGCGATTCGAGGACTCGACTATACCTACATATTTGTAGTTATTTTTATTCGAGTTTTTGCACTCGCACTTTGGTGTTTACAACGTGTTGATAAAAAGGATGTTACCAAATTTCAGGAGTACATAGAACTCTTCAAAGTCCAAAATTCATTACCTTATCGTTTTAATATTATAATTTTTTATTATTATGCGCATATCAACAGCGAATTTTGCTTCTTATTTACTTCTATCATTTCAAAATTTGTACTAACTTGATCGTTTTATGGCTAAACAATACTATGACAATCTTATTACAGCTGTTTAATTAAAAAGTTTGACGTGTCTAAATAAATCAAGACTAAATAAATTTCTTTTATACTATGTTTTACTGCAGAAAAGGTCTTATAATTTTGAAATAAGTAAAAGCTTTTAAATTTAATACTTCTTTGTGTGTTTTGATGATTTGGTACCACCTTTTTCAATACTCTTTACGCACATGTTCGTTTAAAAATAAGTTGATTTGATATTTAATTAAATTTATTTGTAAAGTTATTTAAAACAATAAATTAAAATAAAATCATATTAACCCTTAATCGTTTTATCGTTTTAATCTATTTCTGGAATAAAAGAAAACGTCGAATATTTATATTATTTAATAACTTTTATGCAATCCTAGCGTGTTTATCATGGATTTATTACTACTGCAGTTCGTAATGACCTTCTTAAGTCCCACGTGCTGTTTATTAGTAAATTTGCTCCCATGGGATCATTTGATCCCCAAGGGATCATAGTATGACCTCATAATTACTGACTCAACAAAAGACTGCATGCTATATTTTATCTTACATTATAATTATTTATCGCTTCCTTCAAAGGAATGCGTTATCACATTGCAATGAGATATCTTTCGACGTGTAGGCGTTGTATGCCGCCAAAGCTTCATATACGTAAGCGCTCTTTCTTTTAATCATACAACCACTGTTATCATTTATTTGTAATGGGATATATTAATAGACAATTTTATAAATTGCATAATTACAAAGTAATTTTGAATGTTACACTGTTATCTTTCGCGTTTTTGTGCGTTTTTTGCGTTTTTTAACAGCCACTTCAATTTATATAATTTAATTTGTACCTGTTTATTTCAATTTTTCTTTTCGGATATTTTTTTGTCGGTAGTTATTAGGATTGCATAAAATAGTATACACAACTCGTGGCTAAAGCGCCATTAAATCTCTGGCGCATTGCGACCCCTTGGAGGAGGGGGTAGCTGTCGCTACCCCCACTACCGCAGGATCGCAATTCGGACACGAGATTAAATGGCCTGCTTTAGCAACTCGGTATACGCTCGGTATGTAATATAGTCCTATTAATTCTTGATTTTATTATTTGTTTAGAAGTCGATGTTCTATGGATTCAGGGTTGTATTTCTTTTTCACTTTAAAATCGCGAACGTCGAGAGGTTATGGCCGAGGTTTGATATAAGAATATTATTTTATCATTATAGTGTAATTATATAGCAACAATTCAAACGGGTAATGATAGAAATATGTATGTACTAGTTTGTAAAATATTTATATTGTTTTAACATTAACGTAATTTGGGTTGCCAATCGTATATTATATTACATAAATACTTTTAGAACAATGCGATTTTTCGCATTAATTTTTTTTTCTTTCTCAAGACAAAAATGTATTCATATTCTTCTTCGTATAGTACAGTAACTTAAGTAGTCTGCTAAATGACTAAATTTTAAAATAAAATAAAAAAGTTACATAAATATAAGCTCTGCTGAAATTTCCAATAATGACATTTTTTTATGTAGTAGTTTTTCAGATACTAACTAAAGTTACTTACAATTTTTATCACAATTATAAGTTCATTTCAACCTGTTTGAAAAACTATAAAATCAAGTTAATAACCCAACATTATATTGTTTTTATATTAGTTTTAAAAATGCGTTTGAGTTCTTGTAATATAGTTCGTAATTCGTTATTAAAAATTGCTCATGAGAATAATTGCAAAAAGGCTGCAACTAATTAAAATGTGTCAGTCACTCACGCCCCACTCAGTAATTTTTTAATTCATTTTGATTTTAACTATTCATTATTAAAGTTTATAATAAAAACACAAAAGGGCTTGTAATTTTATTTTAGAGCATATTATTTATTACTTTATTTCATTTTGGTATCATAACCTTGTGTTTTAACACGGAAATGCGGGCATAATATGGCTTTTATATCCCGAGGGCCTATAAAGTTGCTAAGCAATGACAACAATATCAAAACAAAAGAGTTAGTCCAGACTCTGTTTTTTTTGCGCGATCGATCTGAAATTTTGCATATGCCTTCCTATCAACAATTTACGGAGGGGTTACCTTGCGAGGGGGGAGAAAATATTTTGCTCAGTTTTTCGATATCTAGTGCCGTTTTCGAGTTATTGCTAAATAAAAAAATTAATTCTCGCCCCTCCAAGTTTCTCGCCATAGGAACCATGGCACACCAAAAATTCATAGCACAAACAAAATGACATGATATTTTTTCTCAAAATACTTAATTCTTCAATTTTGACAATTCAAGTACCAAGTACCAAAATGAAATAAAACGTTGTATGTACGACGGGCACAATCAATAGATTATAGCCCTCGGGCAATTTAAAGCCCTCCGCTAACGCGTCGGGCTTTAAATTACCCTCGGTGCTATAATCTATTGATTGTGCCCTTGATACATAAATAACTATTCAAGTGCAAAAATTGAACCAATTTTTGTATTCGCGTATTGAATCACATTGTTTGATTTTTATTTGACAGTTTTAGATTACAAAATAAAGATTAAATTTTTGTAGTGCCTGAATTTCGATATCAAATTTCTGTAATAGTAATACCTAATACGGTTGCAAAAAATGTCGTAAATATATTATGATTGACCTTGACAGTTTATTTTGTAGTCTGATATTTTTAAATTATTTTCTTGTAAATTTTCTCCTAATTAATATTTCTTTAACGGTGGTAATTTGATAAGTATTATTGTGAAAATTAGCACCTTTGGTGTGAGATGTAAAATTTATGTGTTAATTTTTTTAAAATTATTATGATAGGTACCTATTTGTATTTGTATGTTTTTGTTATAAATTCTTACTATATTTGCTTACTACGGAAAACCAATTTAAAAACTTTTTATGAATGAATTGGTTTTTCACTATTTTTTAGTTACCTATTCAAAATTTATAAATACTAAAATTTGTATCAAGTGAGTTTGTAATAAATTTTTTTTGCGTGCCCAAAAGAGAATATCATGCAATGCGTTAATTTCGTTTGTCGAAATAGGACGCGATATGGCGGCCATTGGTTATTTTCATCTGAACAGCGAGTAATTCCAAAATTAAAAAAAATTTAAATATAGTAAATAATTACATAATCTTAGGTTTATAGTTGCGGTTTATATCATGGAAACACTTTTTAATTATTCGACACTTTGAGTTTTTCTTCCGATTTATTCGACGCACAAGTGGTCCAAAAATAAATGAATTCTCAGTTATCAGTAAATTCCATTATATAACCATCTACTCGTAATCAGGACCTTAGCTATATATTCTTTGAAAGTTGATCATTTTTGAACTCTTTCAGTGTCGTTGTTGATTTTTGCAAATATGTAGCTAATTGTAATCGGATGCAAAGAGCTGTCGAAAAAAACCTACATTTTCATTCAATTTTTGCTGAAGACTGTTAAAATTAATTTTTTTCAATGGGAATCCTTTTAGTTTACGTGATGAAAGAGAACAATTATAAACGACTAAATTTTGCATAATTTACATCATTTTCACCGAAAAAGGTTTATTGTTCTACTTATCTCCAAAACCATTTGTGCTAGAACAATATTGTCTTTCCATTTTACGCAAAATTTCATTCTTTTAAGCAGAATATTATTTACAAAATAATAATCTGTCTTTAAAAGCTCACATCCAAGTTGCTTTATGTGGGAATATAGAGACAACTGAATATATTTTTAATAATATGTGAACCACTTTTATGTTAAATGAATAAGAAAATATGCCTAAAACCGATATTTTCTGGACAAAATAGTTCCTGAGTTATTTCCACATAGAACCCTTACTTCGGAACAGAATGACTGGACCAATAGTAATATAGGTACTATAACTCCCAATCTTACATTCATTTTTATTGTAGTAGATGTCGCTTATTATAATCACGGATAATGAGATCAATCGGGTATTGAGATCATTTTTGTGAAGAACGTGCCGGCCGTACATAGAAAAAACAGGGAATGGGACTTTTCGGCGTCGCCGGTTCGGCGTAGCCAGTTCGGCGTAATACCGTTTCGGCGCTAGGACGTTTCGGCGTGAGGACGATTCGGCGTGAGGACGGTTCGGCGTGAGGACGATTCGGCGCGAGGACGATTCGGCGTAGCCCATTACTGTGTCTGTGTGTAAGTATAATAATGTTACGTGTTAATGTTTTCATTGGCTAATTTTTGGGGTTTTTATCCTACAGCCTCTTTTCGACCGAAGATGAGAATATTTTAAATTCTCTAGACGCGTCTCAATTTATTAAGGAAATAAAGGACTCTGGGGGAAAAGATTTAATTTTTAAATTACTTGATCTTGGTTTTCAAACTAATTTTTCATTTTGTTAAGGTTATTCAGGATCTCAAGATTAGAGTAATATAAATTTGTAATAAATTTTTGTATTATAGTTGACCTTTATTTGTTAATTTATAAGATATTTTTTAAAATTGGGTATAGGTCTTTTAATATTAAAAGACAAAAATAATCAATAACAATTGATTAAATTTACATTGTCAACTATTGAATTTGTGCTAGTAAATTTGAATAGCTTATTTGCAAAATTTTAGAGCATATTTTGAAGTTTTTTAGTGCCTAAAATCCGATGACTACTAATGAGAAATAAATAAATAAAAATATGACACTGAAAAATAAATTTTCCGAAATTTTTTTATGAAAACCACCCACATTGTAATTTCAAGCCATTTCGATGGTGTTTTTAGAATATCATTAAATTTATTCGTTTTTAAGATTTGCACCGAACAAAAACAGCGAATTTTTCGGCCACTTTAAAGAAATCTTAAAGTATAATACAACAAAAATGTTTTACAATATTTCTAAAAATTATTGAACCTCATCATGATTTACAAATGAAACCATTTTTGTTCTATAAATACAGCTTAATACGAAAAGTACTAGCCCACCTCTGCATTTAGAATTTGAATTTTTTAAATCTACCACCTAGAAATGATTCTACTATAAATAATCAAAGGAGAAAATTTCATAGTATAAAATTTAGTAATTTAATTGCTATACATCAACTACATAATATGTATATTAAAAACATTTCATATTCAACTTAATGATCGTATGTAGTTTTACAAACGTAAATTAAAGTTTAATTTGTGATTAAAAACTGCGAAATAATGCATTAATTTTCCATTACAAGAATTTAATTATATTTTAAAATGAATCGGAAAATCATTTCCCGCCGAACCGTCCTCACGCCGAATCGTCCTCGCGCCGAAACGGTATTACGCCGAACCGGCTGCGCCGAAAAGTTCTAGACCCAGAAAAAACATCGTGTCTAATGATAAAAATTCGGTTTATGCGATAAAATTTATGTTAAACTGCATTCTTTTACATCCAATAAAAAATTATTTCTATGCATTGTATTAATTGTAGGAATAAAATCTGCCTGACTCTAAATAAACATGTATCGATAAATAATATTATGTAAAATCCTTTAATTCGGCATCGGAAAATTTTGATATTACACTCGGACCGGAACAGGGAAATTTTTTTCGTGAATTGATCGTTCCTGTACATCCTATGCCGAAAGTAGATTTAACAAAATTACCCTAAGAGACGGTGGTCATGGCCTGATAGCGCGATCAACTGCTAACGTAGGGCTTCCCGGTGCGACTCCGAGTTTGGACGTTAAAATTTCTTCACCGCCTTCCGTGCTTCGGAGGACACATAAAACGGTCGGTCCCGATGTGTCAATGATATTCCATTATAACATTATAAGAACAGGGTATTGGCACATGATGGAAGGCCAGTCTATCTGGCAAGCTACCTAAAATGTAAACCCCAAAGCTCTCTTTCTTCTTCCACTTTTATTAATAAGTCTCTCTCTTAATATAGGTCTAGGACCTGTTACTTGACTAATTTTTGTAATTAGTTCTGTGAGAATTTTTGGATTTTACATCTCCACCCCAAAGCTCAAAGTTCATAGAACAAATTTACAAAAAAACTTGGAAAGCACAGGTCCCAGACCTAACATATTATGAAGAAGAAAAAGACCTCAAGTAAAATTATGTTGTGTAAAAAATTATTGTTTTAGTTCCTATAATTTCGTATAATATAAGAGCCCCTAGGGAGATGATAATATTCGGGTTTTACATGATGACAGTCATTTTGAGTATTGACTCAGTATCAGCCAAAATGACTGTCGCAAGACAATACACAGAATACTTATCAATTTACGTGCGCTGTTTGATCGATAGTTGCTGGAACAAAAGAAAATATTTGAAAAACATAAAGTTAGAAAACGCACACTATTTTAATATTTTATTTATATCTGATTGTAAATTTTCTTGTGTTGGCGGGCCATCACCTCAACGATAACTTTGTTACCAATAATAGCTGACGGCAAAATATGGAGCGTTTCCAGTTATAATCAGTAACAGCCCTACGGAGTGATGATAGTCATCCTGTCATCCAAAGGGCCAAATGACTATCAAAGGACACCAACTATTTATCATCTGCAGCGGTCTGTTTGGAGGATTATTCAACTCGTACAGTGTAACAGCCAATGCGATAAGAACGCTTTATTTCACGGCTGTCTATCTACGATGGCACAAGGGGTCACTAAGCCCTGTCATCGCTAAATAGCAGTCTTTGGACCCTGTACTGCGTGTCCAACTACATATCGCATTTCTTTAAAGTGTAGCGCACATTGCTCAGAGCAAAAAAATTAAGATTAATAGAATAATATCGTTTTAAAGCAACACCTAGGGTTTTTACTCTGATGAATAGTCCTCCGAACCGACATCGGGCTGCTCTAAATAGCTGTTACCACCCGTCCAGGGCTGTAATTCGCAATGCCGCTTTTAGAAATATACTGCGCTATTACTAATTTGTCTTTATTTTCTTTATATACAATGATACAAAAACTTAACTATTAAATTTATTTTTCTGAAAATATTTTAATTTGTCAGACTTTTTGTTAAAGAGTTATAGTCTAATCTGTGTCGTTCTATAAATGTTTCATACACTAGGTAGCCACTAATAATAATCAATATCTTAAATGATGATTTATACCTGTATGGAGTGTCATACTGAATAACATCCAAAACGATCCAATCGTCCCCTAGTTATAAGCAAAAATTATATTGTTTAAGAATGCATTTGTGGGATACCCTATAGATCAATGAAAATTCGGTTTTAATTGTATGAAATAGGAGAGTATGAGTAACAGTGAGACATTTGAAATATTTTCTATTCCAATCCGCTCACACAAATGGCACTTTAGTATTTACATTAGTATTAACATATTTAACCTTCTAAGTTACTATTCCATCCAATTTCAGGGTAGCTGTGGTGCAGTTTTGAGAGTCATGAGGTGCTATTGGTTTTCGGGAGGCAAAAGTAATTTCAAATAGTGATTTAAGAAGTGATTGTGTAGTAAACCGGGGCTGTGGTTTACAAATTTTTACACTAAAAAAAGGGATTGGTTTCTGACACCAATCCGAGATAGCGTAAAGCTGCCACCAACAAGTTAATTATAGGAAACTTGTATCCTCGATTTCCGTAGCGTCGCTTCTCTTTTGGCGTTGGAATAAACCTCTCAGATAGCAATCAAAATACAAAATAAAAGTAACTATATAATAATATGCTTATTCTTAATTTGTTCTTAACTAAAGGTGGATACACACTACAAATTACTTTAATTTAATACGAAATGGAATTTACACACCAGACAAAATAATAACAAAAATTTACACAAATGAAATTAATATAATATGATTTCTTCCTCGATATGAATTAATAATCTATGATATCCCTTATTATCGATTGGAAGAAGGCGATGAGTCGAAGGCGCTTCAAAATCTCAATATTTGGCCCGTTTTTACGATAACGTTACGATTAAATTTCCTATACTAATATTTCAAAACAACACAAAACTTTTCTGGTGATCACAGGCTGAAATAAATATATAATTATGTATTTGACACAGTCACAAAGTATTACAAAATATCACAAGCTGAAAAAAATATAATTATGTATTTCACACAGTCACAAAGTATTTAAAAAGATCACCATTGAAATATTAGTATGGATGTAGATATGACACACAATAATTAAAAATAAAAATGATACAAAATCCGACCCGACGAGTTTGTTAACTTTACTTGCACAAATGCGCGTAATCAAGTGCCCTTTTTTTGAGATGTTGCATGCACTCTTATGCCTTTTCTTATCTGAACTTAATTGATACTTTGGGGCCTAATGTTGTTATATTAAAATAAACGTTAAGGACTTTTAGATTATAACATTATTTAATAACGAGAGGTTCTAATACTTTTTGAATTCATATTGAAAAATGGCAATGACAATTTAAATTGTTTAAGAACCTTCGGTTATTAGATATAAAAATTCTTCTTCTTCTTCTTACGCTAGGACTACGTCCTGTACTTCCCAACTATATGCCTCTGTCAGAGGCACTGTTGGTTCTGTGAGCAGTTTTGGTTTTTACATCTCAGGTAGCTTGCTAGGCTTGCCTTTCGATGTGCCTGCACCCTGTTTTTTACTGTTATGATGGCAAATCATTAACACAGGGGGACCGCCTGCTTAACGTGTCCTCCGAAACACGGAAGACGGCCAAGAAATTTTTAGTCAATACCCGGAGTCGAACCGGGGCGCCTTGCGTTAGCAGTTGATTGCGCTAACGTTCAGACCAAGACCGTCTTCATATAAAAATTAATTTCCCTTAATTATCGTAGCGACCTTTTAACATTAGAAACTTAGATAATTACAATTAGAGTATTTACTTTATCTGAAATTAGTTTATATAATTCAGCGATAAGTAACATATCATACAATTTATCTTGTAAGTTTCTTTTCAAAGCAAAGAGAAACTAGTTTAAAGTTTGAATTACTATTCAAAGATTTGACCAGAACAAATGAGTAATAGATAATTGTATGATTTTTGGTACTTGCTGTTAAAATTCAAAATTTATGCAGGACCGCATTTAAGAGAAAGACATATTGCTTAATAAAAATAAAATGTAACGACAGAATAGAAAGGTAAAAATAATTAATAAATTACAATGAAATATAAAAAAAAATAAAATAAATAATTTAAAAAAATTAAAGGGGGGGTCGGATTACTACAATTGAGCATAAATCAAGCAATATTATACAAATTTTGATGGGCTTGATGACTGCTTATTTAGTAAATTTGGCTTAAGATTAGAGCATTCACATATTTTTTTACTTTTGAAAATTTTGGCGATATGAGTAACAGTGAGACGTTTAAAATGAGTAACAGTAAGTCGTACGATTTCTTATTACTGTTTTAAAAGATTTTTTTGGTGTAGGAATAGAATAGTAGGAAATCAGACAAAATGGAAAGAACACCTCTAAATACCCCTACAAGTTTATAGATACAAACCTCTAGGATGCAGAGATGTTGGTCGACCGAGGAAGAGATGGACCGGAACAGATCAACGACCTAATCCATAATGAAAGTGATGATGATAGTGATGAAATAGTAAAAACTATTTTATTGATCCCAAAAATTAATGCATGTCACATGTGCAACAGACGAATAATGTCTGCATTTGAGAGTATTCCACTTAATACCAAATTGACTGATGAAAACTAATAACCATATAATTATGCTAGAACGTCTACATACTTAAAAAAGAATTTTAATTATGACTAATGATAACCTAGTTTAGGGCTTTACAAAAAAGCGTCTCACTGTACCCACGCTCTCCTACCAATAAAAATACGTAAATACTTTTTCTTCGAATGAAAATGCTTTTATAATATTATGTTTCTTTTATAAATTTATTTTTATCAATTTCCTATAGATTTTTATGCAAGGAATCACTTTGTAATAACAATAATTATTGGAATTAGTTCTAAACAATCACTCGATATGTTATTTTTTAAGGTTATTGCACTCTTACATTGATATACTATATTAATAATTTTGAACCATTTTATGTACCTATAAAAAAAGTAAATCACTTTTTATAGCGGGTGTATGTTTGAGAATTCAGATTTGTAATTTTTAAATAACTTTTGTTTTAAGTTAAAATCGTGAACGTCCTAAAGTGGTTAGTCAACGTTTGATTCTCACAAAAAGTTAATAATTTTAAATATTTCCTGCGTTAATATTTGTGAATCGTATTTGCTAATAAGTGTGCTATTTTTGTATTGTTCTCTGGAATTTATTTTTGAAATTACTGTTTTTATTGATTTAATTTATAACGTCGATCCATTGTAATAGCATTTTTTCATTTAATTTATCGTTGTTGACTGATATTATTATCATTATTATTACTAAATTACGATAACCGAACAATAGCGAATCAAAAATTTCAAGTGTAAGAGTATAGTGTATTTCAAATTAATTGGAATTAAAAAAAGTCTAGCATCAAATTACGTTGTTATAAAAACATACAAACTATGCAAGGAAAAACAATATAAGAGATAAGATTATCGCGCCAACGAAAGCCCGCATTTCATACTCCACGTGGAGTAGTGTAGTTCTAATTGGTTAATATTTATAATAAGGACTTATTATTGGATAATATTTCTATTACGAAAATTCTCTTTGCGACTCCACGTGGACGCGTGTACCAGGTGTACAGTAAGTTTGTATATTTTTATAACAACGTAATTTGATGCTAGACTTTTTTTAATTCCAATTAATTTGAAATACACTATACTAGTGATTATGTGATGGTCTAACTATGAATATCTATTTTTAACCTTTTCGTGGATCATTATACTACAGCAGTTTAGTTTACGTGTAAAGTTATCCCACATGTCAGATTACAATGCTTTTAATATCAGATTTCCATTTTTCCTTAGCCTATTAACCAATAAACTGCTCATTCGTTATCAAATCGTGAAAACTAATTCGTTTTACCTTCGTGGTTAATAATAACCGTTTAGTTTCATTCATTGTAGTTGCCAAATGAATTGATAACGGTCAGTTTAAATTTAGCGGTTGAACTAAATATTTACTGTGCTTTCAACATGGCGTTTATAAAATTTTGTTTGATGATGTGCTTATTGATACTTCATAATACAGAAAGTTTAAAAATACTCGGGTTATTTCCTCATCCGGGAAAAAGTCACTTCGATGTGTTCAAACCGCTATTAATAAAATTGGCAGAAAGAGGTCATGAACTGACAATTATTGGACATTACCCTTTAGAACAAAAAGTGCCAAGATATACGGACATAGTTTTAAATGTTCCTCCCGAAGGTCTTCTAATCAACGTTCTCGATATGAATTTGTTTAGTAGTCCTAAATATCTACAGTACTTAGGTATAAATTTTATTCACGGCATGGGAAAAATTAG
The DNA here is from genome assembly GCA_932274525.1 of Podabrus alpinus. Lineage (NCBI taxonomy): Eukaryota > Metazoa > Arthropoda > Insecta > Coleoptera > Cantharidae > Podabrus > Podabrus alpinus. Next base: position 54,606,050 of record OW026457.1, on the reverse strand, counting down.
TTGTGAATCGGCTTTATCATCGAAGCAGTTTCAAGATATTTACAACTCAAATCAAAAATTTGATATAATCTTATCAGAATTTTTTAACTCAAATTGCTTGTTAGTACCATTTGTACATAAACTTAAGATTCCTTTTATTGGAATTACTTCTCATATTTTAATGCCATTTAATAATATGTGGATGGGAAATATTGAAAATCCTGCTTATATACCAGTATTATTTTTAAGTCATTCCGATCAACTTACGTTTTTCGAACGGGTTGAAAATTCTCTTGGTTTACTCTACTCGGAATTATATTATAAATACGTAATAGAAAATGATGATCACGAGATGATCAAAAAATATGTTGGGAAAAACATACCACATCCAAGTGAAATAATGTCAAATACTAGTTTAATTCTATCCAATTCGCAATTTTGTCTTAATAGGCCAAAACCTTTAGTTCCTAACGTGATTGAAGTTGGTGGAATTCATTTATCAGAAGGGCCTAAGAAACTACCCACGGTATGTATTAATTAAAAATTATGAGTTTAATTTAATTTGACACAAACAACTGGATTGAATTACTCCGACCCACATGGTATTGATTATCAATGAAATTATATTGCTATTATGTTTGATATTCGTGATATAAAGCAGTTATGAAAGAAATTGGAGTCACCAAACCTTTTATAACATAAAACTAGAACATAATGGCTGTGTGAATTATGTATTTGCTTTTAGTAAAATTTGTCTTGAAAAATTTTATTATTTTACATCCAATTATAAACATATAAATTAGAATAAATTTAATTTTTTTATTCGAGTTTTATATTAATTTATTATATCGTACTCGTAAAAGTGAACCAAAATAAAATGATATAAAATTATTGCAATTGAATACAGTGTGTCCTAAAATCCACTGCATAGGCGGTATAGATTTTGATAAATAGAAAGAATTTTTTACCATTTAAACACGAAATTGTCTTGAAAAATCTGAAATTGTTGTTTATTATAATTATTGCGGTGGTCCAAGGAAAACTGTTATGAAGGTACTTTTTCATGCAGATTGTCAATTTGTGTTAATTTTTTTTACATGTATTTGGTTACATTAACTTTGTTATTTTATAGAGCACAAGTGGTTATATAAATCTTAAGTTAGTGCGATTAACCTAAGTGATTTGTTAATTTTTAATTTACTTATTTTTTATGCTTAATAAAACGTCAAGTCAATCACGATATAATAAATGTATGACCATTCGACTGTCGTTTACTAAATAACCACCAATTATGTAAGAAAAATAATATGCATTTTTACGCCTAATTCGGTTATTTGTATTTAACATGTTTATATGTCACGTTTCTAAATTATTATACGCGCTATAAGCGAACCATATATTAGACATCAAACCTTCCAATTAGTCGTTCCAATTTAAAAACACCATAAATCTCTTTGGATTCAGTTTCTAGTTAGAAATGAAGTTCATTTTTCTTTAAAAAATTAACTCAGACTGAAGAGTTATCACTGAGCTTATAAACAAAAAATGTGGTTTATGTGTGTTTTATCTCAAATATCTTGAAAACGAAGCAAGATATGGTAACAAACTATAGATACCTGTTTGTAGAGCGTAAAATTATCAAACATTTATCGTCAAATCAGTCGTTTAGCTTGCACGCGTTGTCAAACTCTGAAACGCGGATCTTGAAAATCTCGATTTGGTCGTTTTTATGTTATGCCGGTACCTATTTTTGGTCATGTATAATGGAATTCAAAATCGAAAAAAGTTAAACATTATCTGACAACTTCAAAAAATACTTTCCATAGTGAAAATAATAGCGGAAACAATTTTTCGATCATTTATTTTTTGATTAGTAAATAATTATGTAAAGACTTTTTTGAGTAGTCTTAGTTTATTGCTGTTATTAGGTGTTAGAATTTATTTGAGAGGGATATCATTATATGAATCTTTTTGGGAACAAGATTTTAAACAAAAAAAGACCCTTGCGTTGTTTTCAAATGAATTTTTTCTCATTGTTAAGATTACACATGGCGGACCTGTAGTTTAACATTAGCTCCGAACCACTAACGCCCGAATTCAAAGCCCAAGCGTTACTTATTTACAATTTTACTTGAAAAATTAAAATTTTATCAGTACATTTCAGGTTAGCAATTTTTTTGCCAAGTTTATGAATTTTCAAGGCATTTTGCCCGAAAATGTGCCTATGCAATATAAATTTGACCCTTAAGCACTTGCTTTTACAAAAACTTAAGTAACGACTATGAATTTTAGCGTAAGTGAAGGGTATTTTTAGGACGGTCGTCAGTTTAAGCGGTTAAGTGCGTTGCTGCTAATGCTGAATTCGACTCCGGGCTCAGTAAAACTTTATTCTGACCGTCTCGCTAACGCCTGGAATCAGGCACTGCACTCAAAGAAGAAGGGTATTTTAGGCATTTAGACCCCACGGCTGCCTACCACGTCTTAGGGAATGATGCGCAGTTATTTGCAGCTTCTTAAGCAGTTTCTTAATTTGATATATGCTTTTAACAGGAATCCGTATCTTGGAACTTTCACTCCTTCACTTTTTAACTTCTCACTTTGTTACACCACGTTCTGCATCTACGACACCTTTCCAACAGGTAATAAAAGGTTGGCTAGCTCAAAGTCGCGAAGGGGTGGGTTGGTGAATGGAATGAAAGGGTCGTGTGACGGCACGTCGCAAAGCGTGTGTTTCCTATCGACGACCGGGCAATCCTCGATCGCGATTCTAAAAATTGTCAAAATCGGTGTGAATAATTTACACGGGGGGGGAGTTAAGTCAAAATCGATGGGGTTAATATACACGAGGGAGTTTAAATGGGCGCCACGCATACGAAGAACTGAATCTCTTTGAAGGGGACTGGTTATCACACCTTCCAAGCTGGTACGCGACAACTTGATGATCTTACAGCGAATTCTCACTCCGGAAAAACCTCGCTCAATGACCTTACCTTTACAGGAGGCGAACTTTCCGTTGGTGAAAATAGCTAAATTAACATTAACACAACAATAATAATAACACACAAAGTTGGGAAATAAAATGTATTAAATAAAATAATATCAGGGGGGAGTTGACAAAGTTTACACAAGATACTATCAAATTTACATGTCTTGTATAAAAATAAATATGTACAGTTGACGGAACCTTTCCGTGTGGTTTCCGTTGCGAAACTAATATTCGTAAAACAATTACTCTTACAAAAATACAAAAGGTTAATTTGCATGAAAGGGGGGCGTATTGAATACAGCACTCCACCAAAATAAATAGTTACTTAAGCGCAACTTGATGATGTCTAAAACTATGATTCATAAAATTGATCATGAAACTTAATCAACGCAATTGATTATCAAAATTCCCAACAACGGGACAAACAAACTTTAGCTACAATACTAAACTTGAAACGTTACGTTAAATTGCTTGGTTACATTCGGAACGCTCGAATGGCTTGGCAAAAGTTACGTTAATAATAGATAATAATATTAAGTTAAATAAAAGGTATACAAAATGGTTGCGATATCGTCTTCCAGGGTTGAACTGAACGTTCATAAACACAAATAATGGTCCATAGGACCAATTAACATCACAATCTTAAAAATATAAAAAGGTTTCTTACTTAATGTGGGTGGTTGATGTTCGACCTCTAGGTAAAGTCGATGACGAGTCCTTCGGGAGTGAGATTCGTCTGCAGAATAGAGCTGAAAGCGATGTCTCAAACCATACCAGAAGGTCAGCGGAGTAACCAGCTTCCAAAACCTCTTTAAATCGAAAGGTGGTGAAGTAACGGGGTGGTTCACGCACTATATTACGCGAATTTCCTTCGTATACAATTAAATTAATATACTTCACTTAAGTTCGTTATTCGCGAAATGACAATTAATTCAAGCCGGTACTGTCTAATTAAAAAAATGTCAATATGGTGTTTGATAAAAACAACGATTGGAATGCGCACATGTGTTCGAAGTGCAGCACCTGTTTTGTATTATTCGATAAAAGCAATGCTACGTAATTGCCTTAAGAGCGGCAAGCAATACCTCGTCGTGATGAAACGTGATAAACAGATGGTATAACAAAAAGTCCGATAATTGATTAATTGTTTAACAACAATTAACGTATTGTTGTCCGATAAAATATTAATTGTTTAACAACAATTGACGTATTGAATGTTCGATAAATATTAATTGTTTATTAACGATAGACGGTATGAATGTTCGATAATACCTGCAGTTGACACTCACTAATTTTTAGCACCAATGACTTGTATTTATTTAAAGACCTCAAAAAAATGTGAGACCTCGATATTTTAATTCCGCTTTTGGAAGCGCTAAGATACGAAAAAGGTAGTATCAGATTCCAAGTGAATCTCTCCGAATATGCAATTTGCAGCTCAATTTATGCATTCTCCCTACTCTGATCTGGGATTTTTCCCACTTACTGATTGATTTGGACCCTGGTAATTGGGTCCTATAAATTTAGAAAGAAGGGAGACGTGATTTAATTGGATCAATGCCTAGAGTGTGAGGGCACACTTTCTTCTTTCTCCATGTAAAGTGTATCGAGAAGTTTGGTACGACACGTGCGAGCAAAACAATTTTTTGCTCGTCTGGTTGGACGAGAAAGGTCTAACTTTTGCACTTTTTACTTGTTTTTATCGAAGTCTGTAATTTCGAAATCGCTATCCTTTCCATGTTAAACCCGAGCACATTTGGCCGCTTATCTGCACATGGTCGAGATAGCAAAACAAAAGGCATTGATTCTCACGAGTTCCAAACATGCACGTGTGTGTCCTTGTATTGACACTGGCTCGTGATTATAGATCGTATGAAAGTGTCTCTCGATCCTACCTAAACTTTATAGTAATGCATTTGCCTATATTGACGTTTAGTTTGCAACGTTATAGAATAGAGAATTTATTGCCGATGAGGTGAATTATGGATTAATGCTACGTCAACATTATTAACACTTCCTCATCTACCGTATGGTTCATTGTACGTGTATTAAAATATTTGATGATACTTTCCTAACTATACAATTCTTAAGATTATTGTGCATTTGCAAAACGTAAATTTATTAGTTGATCGAATGTTTCAATCTTTTATATTTACAACCCGACCTAAAAATGTTTTCTCAAAGAGTAATTTTCAACGGATCGATTCGAAATTTAAAATATAAGTTTAATAGATCATAAACGCAAAATCTAAAGATGCGCCCGATGCGCGGAATAAGGTGACACTCCCCTTACGTCAAGAGTTGTTATCCCTAACTACTCTTCAACTGGGACGCGCGCAACCTCAACCGAAACAAAAACTGTCCTGCGATAAATCGTCAACACTTGTAGTGTTGAAACAACTACTCAGCTAGTGACTAGACTATACGTATATGCCGGGAAAGAGAGAGAAGGTTCACCTAACCCTAGGCTTAATCAACCCGTGAGTCGTAGTGACTCCTACATGAGAGGGCGGTTCGCGAAATCACGCGATCATTCGCTGGCCGTGGGACCCACAAATGTCTGTGAAGACACCGGACTCTAGATCAAGGTAGACCTGAGCTAAGGTAACACTTCCTTGGCGTACTCATATTTACAAAGCCTTCTCTAAAATGGTTCAGTCGATGGGGACTGTCTGCCTTTTTCAATACGTTGAAAAAACAGAGTAAAAAAAAACGTGTGCTTGGCTGGATCAAATTTACAACAGCCGTTTGGGGCACTTCAGTAGATGGGGACTGTCTGTTTTATCATTTATCGTTGGTGAAACAGAGAAAAAAACTTGCGCTTAGCTTGATCAAATTTACAAAGCCGTTTGGGAGACCATCCACCTTCATCATGACTTCGACCCAAACGAGATGATCGGAAGAGAGAGAAGAGGTAGTGATGGGGGGGTAAAAGATAAGAGTGGGGGAGGGGGGGGGTTAAAAAAGTGAGGGGTAGCAACCTACAAGGGACAGTTGAGGGACCAATTCCTCGAACCGTCCGAGTTAAACACGGATGCAACCGGGAAAAATAGTGGGGCATAAATCGTAATACGAAACGGGACGGGATAACAACCTACAAGGGACAGTTGAGGGACCAAATCCTCGAACCGTCCGGGTTGAACACGGATCTAACCACGAGAAAAAGAAAAAAAATAGGGGGGGGTTTTCTCAAAAAAAAATTAGGGTGGGATGACAACCTACAAGGGACAGTCGAGGGAGCAAATCCTCGAACCGTCCGGGTTGAACACGGATCTACGCACGAGAACGTGCTGAACGAGAAAGAAAAGTGGGGCACGAATGCCACGTCAATCGTGTTGACCGGAGGGGCTGAATCTCCGAACCAACAAGTAAAGACTAATAAAGGATCACGATAGGCGTGATCCAAAATTCGCGAAAGACGCGATATAAGGGATATGGAGTCCGGCGGGACGAGAGTGGGATGGTACCGAACCGACACCCATATCAAAAGGTACAAGTTACACAACTCGTGGTCGCACAACTAAATATGCGATACTTTGTAAAAGATATTTACGCTACAGAGCTCGAGTTGACGAGACGGGAGTATCAGTCGTCAACAATGATACAATCAAATATGAAATAAAACCAGAAAAACTGAACCCTATACGGGGGTTGGGATTGTCTTTGTCAGTATAACCGAAGGGACCGAATCTCCGAATTACACCGACGAAAACGAGAACGCTACTCCGAAATGATCGGGACATTTCCATAAAAAAAAACTTGGAAAAACTTCCTACTTGAGAATACCCGACGTCAACTTGACTGGTGGAGTCCAACGGCGGTAAGCGCCGACTGGAAACTCCAATCCAAGGAACGCCTGTACCAGTATGTCAAAGCATGAATATACCATATTCGGCAGGGTCCTGTACCTCCTATGCAAAGCATGAATACACCACACTCGACAAAATCCAAATTACCTGGAGGAGAAAAAGCGAGAAAGGTAGTTTAGTGTCTTGCACGGGCGGTTGATCGGGAAATCCAGCGGTGACTGACACCGGGGGAAATCTCCAATCTAAGCGCAAATCGCGCAAAGCGACAATGCTCGCCCAAGATGGCGACACCATATGAGTGGAACGTATCCACCAGAGCTATATGTCACAAAAGTGTAAGGAATGTAACAAGAGGGTCTTGCTCCAAGATGGTGACATAATACTTCGGAGTCGGGCAATTCGTAAAGTGCCTGGATCCCAGGGTAGTACCATGACATCAACCGAGAGTCAACATGGTTGAAAACCAAAAAAAATATCGGGAACTTATTTTGACTCCAACCGAGAGTCAACATGGTTGAAAACCAAAAAAAATATCGGGAACTTACTTTGACTCCAACCGAGAGTCAACATGGTTGAAAAAAAATGAACGAAATATTCACAGATACTGAGCGTTATACCTTAATCCTAAAGAAAAGAATGCAAGGGTTATGCACCTATGCACTAGAGTACGAGAAGAAAAAGAAAAAAAAGAAAAATGTTCACGTCATTTCAGATACTCCTATACCGGTATTCTTGGACGTGCGTCGGAAAACACCGACACTTCCAAAAAGAAACAACAGTAACACGACGTTCGTGACGATCACGTTGTACGTGAACAAAATCTGAAAAATCTGGAAGTAAAAATTGAGAAGGGTAGTTTAACGTCTTACGCGGACTATTTTTCAAAACCATAACAGCAGCGACATAAAGTTCGGGACGTAACTATCACGTCGTGAGAGAACAAAATCTTAAAAACCTAAAACTAAAAGTGAGAAGGGTAGTTTAATGTATTACACGGACTAATTCTCAATGCTGGTTCTATATACAATTCGGTAGCCGGGGGGGAGTTAATTGACTAAACCGGGACTAAAGTTGTTGTTTACCCACGAGAAAAAAAATATTCCCACCAAAAACGTAACTTGGTCAGGGCTCGACATGGTGACAACTGTCTGAGTTGCACCTCTAATGTTTACTGTAAACGTATGAAGTGACTCTACTACATTTCATTCAAAAAAAAGGGGGGGGGAGAACACAATCGTTCTTCCAAACAAAAATCAAAATTGACCACAAAATTAACGTATGACCGATGAGGACGTTGGGTAACTAAGCCACCGCAACACCAATCTATACTTGGTCTACCTAAGCGATTTATTGGGTAGTTACTCCAATGGACCGATAAGTATACCCTCTAACTTCGCGTAAACTACTTCCTTAGATGTTCGATAAAAAAAACGAAATTCGCGCCTCCTACCATCATGCGTGATAAACAAAAAACCAACTAAAGACCTGATTACTTATTGGGTCTGTAATTTTACTCTATACGCTTGAGATACCGTTAAATAACTTCCTTTCCCCTAACGTCTTCAATCTAACTACATAATATCTAAACTTAACATTGATTAAATCGATACCTTAAAATTAATTACACCGAAACTCAACCTAAACTGCTAATTACACAATAAAAGAATAAAAGTTACACACAAGGAAAATATTCGAGGTCCTAATCACTTCTAAAGTCGTTGTGACTGTCATAAGAGAGGGCGGTTCGCGAAATCACGCGATCCTTCGCTTGCCGTGGGACCCACAATTAACAACAGAGACGCAGAACTCTAGTTTGGGTTGGGCCCGAATCTAAGGTGAAATTTAAGAAAGGCGCGATCAAATTTACAATGGCCTCTGGGATGAATGGATCAGATATACAAGTTCATCCCTAATTTTCTATTTATTTTCCAAATGTCGTAGAGGAGAGAGAGAAAAAAAAAAGGGGGGGGGAAAAAATACAAACTAATGATCGAATTGTCCTTCCGTGGACCGACAGATGTCCTAACTGCGTAGGCCGATGGTGGTCGATCTGTTATTCCCTAACAAGGTAAATTTCCCAGGTTGTTGTTTCGAGTTTAACCACTACTCCTGTACAAAGCTCCCTTTCCAAGAAGGTTCCTTTGGGGCAGATTATAAATCGCCAAACTACGAGAAGAAAAAAAATATATGGGACGATAATGCGCCGAGGAATGGACTATGTCCACAAAATTACTCAATAACCCCGGGGTTTGGATCGACATCCAACACTGGATTGACGTCCAAAAAAATTTTATCTGACAGTGGAACTAGGTCCAGCCTGATAATACGATAACTCCATGAGAAGCGGGTTACTCTAAACAACTATCAACCAAACGCAACCGCACTACAACAATAAAATTCGATACAAAAAAAAGTCTCCTTACAGGGTGCGTTAGAAAAAAAAAGAACTTTCAAAAGAAAACTCTAACTTAATTCGACAAACTAAACTCCCAACTAAATTTAAAAAAGCCTTATTATAAATGTCGGTACGAAATTCAAAAAAAATTTGAAAAACGGCACGGTAAAAGTCGGTACTAAATTCAAAAAAAATTTAAAGCCTTACGGTAAATGTCGATACTAAATTCAAAAAAAATTTAAAAGCCTTACGGTAAATGTCGATACTAAATTCAAAAAAAATTTAAAAGCCTTACGGTAAATGTCGATACTAAATTCAAAAAAAATTTAAAAGCCTTACGGTAAATGTCGATACTAAATTCAAAAAAAAATTTAAAAGCCTTACGGTAAATGTCGATACTAAATAAAAAAAAATTCCAAAAGCTTTACCTTAAGGGTCGGTATTGAATTCAAAAAAAACTTGACGTAAATTAACTACGTGAAAGTCAAAAACAACCTTCTACGGGTCCACTAGGTGGATGCGTAAACTTCCAAACCGTACCTATAAACTAATTAGAAAATTTGAACTTCAAAATTAAGTTCACCAAAAAACATACTTAGATCCTAACCTGAACTTTAATCGGGGCTTGACTTCAAGTCCTTGGCATGCCATGCACCAGGTCTAACTCCTGCGGTATCTGACAGTACAAATGTGGTGTTCGAAAGTTTCTTATGAATAACAAAAGGTCCTACAAATTTTGGAGCTAACTTAGCATTAAAATGCTTCGATGCATCGGATAAAACATAATTACGTCTATACACGGTATCACCAACATCGAAATTCGACGGACGTCGTCTTAAATCATAAACAATTTTAGATTTCTCATAAGCGCTTTCTAATCTTTTGGTGATGTCATCGTAAACATCACCTAGTGCTAATGCACGTCGTTTAAGTTCGTCACGATCGGCAAATGTTATGTCTTTCAGCGTGTTCTGATCAGCTGTTTCGATACGCTGTCCACCGGACATGATCATCTCTCGACCGAAATTTGCGAAATACGGAGTCATTCCGATGACTTCATGCAGTGCAGTCCGTACTGCGCAAGCAACCTGGGGGAGATAGATATCCCAACTCTTATGATTATCGTTAACGTAAGAAGCTAACATAGTTTTTAAAACACGATTCACCCTTTCAACAGGATTCGCCTGGGGGTGGTAATATGCATTAAAGATAATTCGGGTATTATATTTCTGTATCATTTTCTGAAATTCCTTACTTCTAAATTGGACTCCGTTATCAGTCAAAATATACTGTGGGGCTCCAAACACTAACAAAACGTTATCTTCAAGTTTTTGAATGACCTGAGATGCGGTAGCTGTACGTAATGGATAAAATAATGCAAATTTGGTAAAACAATCCACAATCGATAAAATATGAGTGTAACCTTTAGTCGACCGAGGCAGTGGTCCAACTATATCGATGGATATCATTTGCCATGGCCTAGTTACTACGGGATGACGGGACATAAAACCACGGGGTTTTTGCTGTTCAGGCTTATGAGCCATACAAACTGGACACTTATTTACATAACGAGTAATATCGGTCTTCATCTTCGGCCAATAATACTCATGAGCTACTCGATCAAATGTTTTTAAAACTCCTAAATGACCGGAAGTAGGTTTATCGTGACACTCGGAAATGATTTTCTTTCTGCGAAATTTCGGAACTACTGTTCTCCATTGACACTCTCTATCCGATAGAGATGGATATCGAACTTTTACTTGTTTAAATAATTCGTCCTCAATAACTTGCCATTTCCTAAACTGAAGGGGGTCTCTTCTGACATTCTTCAACATTCGATAGTACCAACGATCGGTATGCGAGTTAATTAAGGGTTGGTCGTTATCTACTGGATTCTTTACTTTATCGGGTGACCTTCTAACTTGAACAGGGTCAACTAATACTGACGTTATTTCGGGAACAGTGCGCGATAAAGCGTCAGGGACTAAATGATCCTTTCCTTTTCGGTGGATGATTTTGAAATCGTACTGTTGTAACCTGAGAGCCCAACGACATAAACGTCCTGAGGGGTTTTCCAGATTATTTAACCAAATCAGGGAATGGTGGTCGGTAATGACCGTGAAATGTGAAGCTTCGAGATAGGGTCTTAATTTCTCTACTGCCCACAAAACTGCTAAACATTCTCGTTCCGTAACGGAATAATTTCGTTCATTACGAGTTAATGACCTACTAATATAACAAATGACTTGTTCTTTCTCGTCAATGGTTTGGCTGAGGACTCCTCCGAGTCCAAAACCGGATGCGTCTGTCTGTACGGTAAAGGGGACGCTAAAATCAGGGCACGATAGAATAGGGGCTGAAACTAAACAATTCTTAATAGTCGTAAACGCTACTTCACAAGGTTCATCCCAAATGAACTTGGAATTTTTTCTTAACAACGCTGTGAGCGGTGCAAGGATTGTTGAAAACTGCGGGATAAATCTGCGGTACCACGAAGCCATACCTATTAATTGCCGAATTTCTTTAACCGTACGAGGGGCTGGTATACGCGTAATTGCCGCTACCTTATCTGGATCTGCAAGTAATCCATTTGCGTTAATCACGTATCCTAAATATTTCAATTCGGGTTGACAAAAGTGACATTTGTCTTTCCCTAATGATAGACCTGCGGTACGTAACCGAGAAAAAACTTCCTGTAACACTTCAAGATGTTTTTCGAAGGTGGATGTACAGATGATGATGTCATCCAGGTATACGAATACAAAGGGTTCGAGATCGGGGCCTAGAACTTGATCTATCAGCCTCATCCAAGTAGCAGGAGCATTATGAAGCCCGAAGGGCATCCTGGTGAATTGAAACAATCCACGTCCGGGTACTGTAAAGGCGGTATATTTTTTGGAATTTTCCTCGACAGGAATTTGCCAATACGCTGACTTAATGTCCAGGGACGTTATAAACCGTGCGTCTCGAAGACGATCTAAAATTGAGGATACATACGGGATGGGATACGCGTCCTTCTCGGATACTTGATTTAATTTTCTGAAATCGACACAAAATCGATATGATTTGTCTTTCTTTTTGACTAACAAAATGGGGTTTGACCAACCACTAGATGATCGTTCTATTACCCCTAACTTAAGCATGTGATCTAATTCTTTATCGATATGTGCCTGTACACTAGGGTTAACCGGATAATACCGCTGTTTAATCGGCATTGAGTCAGTTTTAATTACATGTTGCACTAGGTCAGTACAACCAAGTTCTTTAACCTTAGTCCGAAAATGTAGGTCAATGACCTTATCTAAACGCTGACGTTCTTCAACTGATAAATTAAAAATAGTTTGTAAGGGTGTTTTCTTGTCGGTAGTTACAGATGCAACTTGGGGTTTCCCGAAATACCACGATTTGTTTTTCAAATCAGGGACGAAACCGATGGATTCCCAAAAATCTACACCTAAAATAAGTGCGTGCGAAAACTTTGGTACAACAACGACCGAAATATGGGCGACACGATGCTGTAATCGAATGGGTAATTGAGCTATCCCGATACTGTTTATAATTTCACCATCTGCTACGGTACACTTTGGTCGTAACGTGGAGTCAAGTTGAATTTTTACACCGGTAGATTGTAAAGTATTCCAACCTTCCTCGCCTAAAATCGTGTTGGTCGCTCCTGAGTCCAGGAGGGCTAAAATTTCACAACCGAGAACATTGACTCTTACATGGGGACGATTATCATGTCTTGAATCCTCTAATACATAATCTAATATAGTTTTAATTTTATCTTTACGTTTAGCTAACATCTTATGAAAATGGGTCGAATTTACAAACTTGCGGGAGTTCACTAGGTGACCACGTCCTAATGAGTCCCGGAAGAGTTTTCCGAACTCCTTCTACTCTGACTGGGGTTACAGTGGGGACAAGTTTTTGTTGTTTCATCTTTTCTCCCACAGCGATAACAATATATACGTTTCTGCGGAACGGTACAACGCGACGCTAAATGTCCTGTGCCACCACAATTCCAACAAGAATTATTACTTGAAGTTTTACTAAAAACTTCGACAGCGCTATTGCGACTTTTAAAAGTCGGTTTATTTACAGATCGTTTATTATTTCGTGATTTACTAAAAGACGTTGATTCGGCACGCGATGCGCGATCATTTTCTTGAGTCGGTACACTCAAGTGGGTATAAGCTACATCTGGTTCTAAGTCGTTTTTCCTCTTTGACGGCGGTGCGTAATTGGAAATGGTCAACCTACGCGCTTCGAGAATGCGCCCCAATTCAATGAGCCTGTCAAAAGACGTAATTTCGGTAAAACCTAACTGTGCAATATAAAATGGGTTTAAGTTTCGTAATGCGATACTTAATTGTCTTTCTTCCGATAATGGGATGACTAAGCGAGCAAACATTGTTTTTAACATTGCTACATACATTGCCAAATTTTCCTCGTTCCCTTGAGTTCTACGTGTAATTTCCTCAAGTAATCTGACGTCATAGTCAGCTGGTCGAAATTGTGCATTTAATAATACTACTAATTCTGACCAAGTAGATGCCTTATCTCTATTTGCGCGAAACCACAATAATGCTTTACCCTCGAACAGGTCAATCGCCTCTTCGAAGAGTTGACTTAAATTTACACGTCTAGCAACAATTAATTCATTGACTCTTTCTAAAAATGCAGTGATCGAAATACTTTTTGCTTCACCGGAAAACTTTAATCGCCACTTGACAACAGGTGTTGATTTCGTACAATAACTTTTCTGCCCTACCTCAACCGGAGGGGGGTTAATATTTAATGAAACTGGATTTGAAGTTACGATTACTTCTGGTTCTACTGGGGTCTCTCGACTAATTTCGGCCACGATATTCGATAATGAATCTCGCTCCGTTCGAGAATTTGCTACAAATAAGCGGTACGCGGATCTACATTCTTCTAATTCGTCCATAACTGTTCGTTTTGAATTTTTGTCTTTTACTAAAAAGGGTTTTGATCGGGATAATCTATTAAAGTAATGTGCTAACTTCGTTTCTACCTCGATTTCTACGTTAGGTTCTTGGTCTCGTGAAACTTCCAAGCGACCAAGTAGTCTATGAAGAATCAATAAGCCGGCTCTTAATGCCACCAAATCTTCTGCAAAGGTAAACGGATACCACGCTAAAGCGTAACTTTCGCCTTCTTCTTCTTTATCAAGGGCTATTACTAATTCATCACGTAATTCTTTTACCGAACCGTGAAAAGGTAAACCTCTAATCTTTAATTCGTATTGGACCTCGTCCTTTCGCAACTTGTCCGGTACAATCCTGAATGCCATTATTAATCGAAATGAATAAATTCAATTAAATACAAAAAAGAATTCGCGGAACACGACTCCACTTGTTCTCTGAACAACTAATGGTAAACGGAAATACAATATTCGATCTTAAAATCGCGATAATTTTCACTTTTAAATTTAAATAGGGGGGCGTTATGGAATCTCGTTAGTCCATTCATGCGCGTCGGTACTATTTTAAAAATTGAAATCTTAATTCAAAACTTCGTGATTTACAAAATTTGACGTAATGTGCCAAAAGGGCTTTCTTGACAGCCGCCTAGTTGAACGCTAAATTATTTTTTTCAACTTACAAAAATTAATTCGGAATTTACTCGATTTACAACAAAAGGAAATTCGATACCATAACATGCCAAAAAGGCTTTATCGATAGCCCAACGTTGGCCGCGCCAAATTATTATCCTGTTACACCACGTTCTGCATCTACGACACCTTTCCAACAGGTAATAAAAGGTTGGCTAGCTCAAAGTCGCGAAGGGGTGGGTTGGTGAATGGAATGAAAGGGTCGTGTGACGGCACGTCGCAAAGCGTGTGTTTCCTATCGACGACCGGGCAATCCTCGATCGCGATTCTAAAAATTGTCAAAATCGGTGTGAATAATTTACACGGGGGGGGAGTTAAGTCAAAATCGATGGGGTTAATATACACGAGGGAGTTTAAATGGGCGCCACGCATACGAAGAACTGAATCTCTTTGAAGGGGACTGGTTATCACACCTTCCAAGCTGGTACGCGACAACTTGATGATCTTACAGCGAATTCTCACTCCGGAAAAACCTCGCTCAATGACCTTACCTTTACAGGAGGCGAACTTTCCGTTGGTGAAAATAGCTAAATTAACATTAACACAACAATAATAATAACACACAAAGTTGGGAAATAAAATGTATTAAATAAAATAATATCAGGGGGGAGTTGACAAAGTTTACACAAGATACTATCAAATTTACATGTCTTGTATAAAAATAAATATGTACAGTTGACGGAACCTTTCCGTGTGGTTTCCGTTGCGAAACTAATATTCGTAAAACAATTACTCTTACAAAAATACAAAAGGTTAATTTGCATGAAAGGGGGGCGTATTGAATACAGCACTCCACCAAAATAAATAGTTACTTAAGCGCAACTTGATGATGTCTAAAACTATGATTCATAAAATTGATCATGAAACTTAATCAACGCAATTGATTATCAAAATTCCCAACAACGGGACAAACAAACTTTAGCTACAATACTAAACTTGAAACGTTACGTTAAATTGCTTGGTTACATTCGGAACGCTCGAATGGCTTGGCAAAAGTTACGTTAATAATAGATAATAATATTAAGTTAAATAAAAGGTATACAAAATGGTTGCGATATCGTCTTCCAGGGTTGAACTGAACGTTCATAAACACAAATAATGGTCCATAGGACCAATTAACATCACAATCTTAAAAATATAAAAAGGTTTCTTACTTAATGTGGGTGGTTGATGTTCGACCTCTAGGTAAAGTCGATGACGAGTCCTTCGGGAGTGAGATTCGTCTGCAGAATAGAGCTGAAAGCGATGTCTCAAACCATACCAGAAGGTCAGCGGAGTAACCAGCTTCCAAAACCTCTTTAAATCGAAAGGTGGTGAAGTAACGGGGTGGTTCACGCACTATATTACGCGAATTTCCTTCGTATACAATTAAATTAATATACTTCACTTAAGTTCGTTATTCGCGAAATGACAATTAATTCAAGCCGGTACTGTCTAATTAAAAAAATGTCAATATGGTGTTTGATAAAAACAACGATTGGAATGCGCACATGTGTTCGAAGTGCAGCACCTGTTTTGTATTATTCGATAAAAGCAATGCTACGTAATTGCCTTAAGAGCGGCAAGCAATACCTCGTCGTGATGAAACGTGATAAACAGATGGTATAACAAAAAGTCCGATAATTGATTAATTGTTTAACAACAATTAACGTATTGTTGTCCGATAAAATATTAATTGTTTAACAACAATTGACGTATTGAATGTTCGATAAATATTAATTGTTTATTAACGATAGACGGTATGAATGTTCGATAATACCTGCAGTTGACACTCACTAATTTTTAGCACCAATGACTTGTATTTATTTAAAGACCTCAAAAAAATGTGAGACCTCGATATTTTAATTCCGCTTTTGGAAGCGCTAAGATACGAAAAAGGTAGTATCAGATTCCAAGTGAATCTCTCCGAATATGCAATTTGCAGCTCAATTTATGCATTCTCCCTACTCTGATCTGGGATTTTTCCCACTTACTGATTGATTTGGACCCTGGTAATTGGGTCCTATAAATTTAGAAAGAAGGGAGACGTGATTTAATTGGATCAATGCCTAGAGTGTGAGGGCACACTTTCTTCTTTCTCCATGTAAAGTGTATCGAGAAGTTTGGTACGACACGTGCGAGCAAAACAATTTTTTGCTCGTCTGGTTGGACGAGAAAGGTCTAACTTTTGCACTTTTTACTTGTTTTTATCGAAGTCTGTAATTTCGAAATCGCTATCCTTTCCATGTTAAACCCGAGCACATTTGGCCGCTTATCTGCACATGGTCGAGATAGCAAAACAAAAGGCATTGATTCTCACGAGTTCCAAACATGCACGTGTGTGTCCTTGTATTGACACTGGCTCGTGATTATAGATCGTATGAAAGTGTCTCTCGATCCTACCTAAACTTTATAGTAATGCATTTGCCTATATTGACGTTTAGTTTGCAACGTTATAGAATAGAGAATTTATTGCCGATGAGGTGAATTATGGATTAATGCTACGTCAACATTATTAACACTTCCTCATCTACCGTATGGTTCATTGTACGTGTATTAAAATATTTGATGATACTTTCCTAACTATACAATTCTTAAGATTATTGTGCATTTGCAAAACGTAAATTTATTAGTTGATCGAATGTTTCAATCTTTTATATTTACAACCCGACCTAAAAATGTTTTCTCAAAGAGTAATTTTCAACGGATCGATTCGAAATTTAAAATATAAGTTTAATAGATCATAAACGCAAAATCTAAAGATGCGCCCGATGCGCGGAATAAGGTGACAACTTCTTTATTTATTTCACTTTTCATATATTTACGGTGTAAGTTGATCAGATCAGGTAATATCGCCTGAAATGAACATCAACGTCTGAAAAGTTAAAAAGTGAGGAGTTAAAAGTTTCAAGCAATCTATGGATTCCTGAAAACACCTGAAGATGTCACGATAACGTTTCCGAATTATATTTTATAGCATAATATTTTTCTTGTGTAAATTTTAATTTGTCTCAATAAAATTAAAATTATTTTAACTTGGTAAAAATTGTATAAGCACATAAACCCCTCTTTATCCATTATTACAATGATAACCTTTAACTACAGAAAAAGAATTTAATGATTATTTTGGTTCTGTTTAATTTTTTTAATTACTTCTTTTAATTTTTGATTAAGTGTTTTTTATTGAATTGTCATGTGTAAAGAGATTTTTATATGTTTTGACGATTAACATCATGTCAAAATAATTCTTATTTTACTGAGATGATTTTATTGGTCCTGAAGAAGAAGAAAATATATATTCTAAACGTAGACCGATAGAGAATATTATGATGTTAATTTGTCCAAAATTGCCCACTATCCCATTGACTAATCTATTTTCAAGCCAAACTGAAACGCAAAAAACCTCGTGCAAGAATAGACCCTGGGAAAAGCTTCTAAGAGAAATCAATTCTTATATTAGCAGACAATAGAACGTTGCTTATCGCACTTAACAGTCGTAACAAGACCGCTAGTTTGGTGTTTTATTGCATTAAGGTAAGATAAGGAAGTTCCGAAAAATAGTTCCTTAATACTCAGTTGGATTGAACACTTTAATGTAAGGAGGGTAATGCAAATGCTGTTAGGCAGGGGATATGCTAAAGTGGCTATCTGTGAGTAAAACCGTTTTTTATTCCGGCCATCAAAATTTTCAATACCATCCATCGAAAACGTCCAAGCGCGGGAACTACACGCTAGAACTATATAAAATGCAATTGGGTGCCGTCGAGTAAGAACAGCAATAAGTACCTACATCTTTTTGTAGCCACGAAATAATAATTTATTCTCACGTGTGCCAATTATGACGCGAACCGTTGATGAGAGAGAAATATTGTTTTACGCCTCTCCAATAATAAAACATCAGCCATCTTGAGAAATCGGAAATCAAAATACAGTGCAATCGCTATAAAATAATAGAACGCACGATAATGCACCACCCAATAGTTCGAACCCGAATTCATTATTTCCATCGACGCCCCCATTTTTTGTTGCACCTCAACATTAGTGACACAATTCCCCCAATGGTTTTTTGCTATTAATTTGGAACCCATATTCTTTAACGACAGTATTAACTCTATTTACCAAGGTTTGTAGGTCTTCTGCACATTCGGTCAGTAAAATCGTATCATCTGCATATCTCAGGTTATATATAATTCTACCATTAATCTCGATGCCTTCTTCTAGATCATAAAGGGTATCGTTGAATATTGTCAACGAGTAGGTGTTAAAAAACAAAGGTGACAGCACACATCCCTGACGAACTCCTCTTAGGATGTCAATTTCCTCCGTGGTATTGTATTCCACCAACACTTTCGCTCATCGATTCTAATATAATTTTGGAATAATTTTTATGCCTCCAATGTGTAACCCTATTTCTTGTGGAATCTTAACGAGTTCCCCATGTTGTAACCCTATCGAACGTTTTTTATAATCGATAAAACATAAATGCACATCACTGTTCACATCTCTACATCGTTGGATCTACATATTCAGGGAAAACAAGACCTCTCTGGTCTCGAAGCCACTTCTGAATCAAAACTGTGTGCCGCCCATCATTTCCCCACAAAGTTAGGATACTCTTCCGTGGATAATTTTCAAGAACACTTTCTACGTATGGGTAGGGTACTTTTTGCATCTTTTCGCATGAGCTACTTTAGGAATCACGACGAAAGTCGAATACAATAAATATAACATGTTATTAAATAATTTGACCAGAATATCTATGCTACGATTATCCAGCAATTTTAATAACTCATCTAGTTTATTGTTTTTTGTATTTTTAATTCTATACTTCAATTCGTTTCTATCGATATCTGGTCCAGTATCTGCAAATTCTATGCCGTGTTTAGTCGTTCTATCGTCTTGAATCAATTGTTCTATACACTTTTTCCATTTGATAAGTTTCTCCTCTATGTACAATTTAAACGGGTCATAAGTTGATTGATGTATCAATGCCTTAAATAAATTAATTTTCTTTTCGAGCGGGAAGACTTTTGGACTTATTTTCAACATTGTATCTTTAACCCTTTAGCAGTGGTAAAATCCACTCCCAAAATCTTAAATTGCAAGGAGGTCAAATAGCTCATCATTTTAATGTGATCTACTCTATACACAGATATTGAATAGAAAATCCTAACCTTGACCACAATAATATTTTTATTCTACCAAAGAATATTTTTATGTAATTTAATTTTGTCAGTTAATTGTACGTCGGTCTAAATCGTTTTGTATGTTGATTACATTGTAATGTTTGGTAAATAATATTTCTGTGCTTAATATACTTACTTACACCACATTACATAT
Organism: Podabrus alpinus; assembly: GCA_932274525.1. NCBI lineage: Eukaryota > Metazoa > Arthropoda > Insecta > Coleoptera > Cantharidae > Podabrus > Podabrus alpinus. The sequence goes on along the minus strand of OW026457.1, from coordinate 54,585,927 downwards.
AACATACTTTTATTTATATTATAGTGACGATTGTAAGTGTATTATATTTTATGTATGATAATAGATCCAAAAATTATGGTAGCGCACATAAATTGAGCTATTACATTTATGCCCCTCCTTCATAATATCTTTTAACTTGAAACTTTTGGAAATAAATTATTTATTCAGTAATATTAAAAAATTACATAGTTTTTACATTAAATTTGTTTGTATGGCACTGCCGTGATTTACTATGTATTTTATTTTGTTTATTTTTACTTTGCTTCTGTATTTAAATTATGGTGTTAAATTCAAGCTTTTTTTGCAGAGTTTCAAGTTCAAACACGGAATTTTCAATATAGATCAAATTATTTGGTGCTTAAATAATTTTTGCCACTTCAAAAGAAATTCGGGAAGAAATGCATAGGTACTGTTCAAATTAAATCATGCGGGCGAAATACGATAGGGTGTCACCCTTTTTAGCAAGATTATGTATGAGGGCTTTTAGTCAGCTTATAAATTGCATTATTTATGACTTATAAAGCTTAATGGTGGTATAATCTTGATTTCACAAAATAATGAAGAATGCTGGAATAAAAACAAATTCTTCTTTTGCGGAAAACTGCGGAGAGCTATGCACACTTTCTTTTTGTTATTTTCTGAAACATCACGAGGTCAGTAAAACTTCTATCAATCAATCCGTAATTATCGATAAAAGAAATCTTATTATTAATTTAAAAGCTGTTGCCTGTGCGAAGTAATTAATTTTTTAATATAAATTTTTGCGTGTATTTACTTTTATTGTTGGATATAAAAATGTGTTAATTAAAATGAGTTATGATGAAGAGCTTTATCACGTTATATGCACATTATAAATTATAATTTTAATTAATCATCAATATTTATAATTTATTGAACCCATGATTTTATTATTGATAATAATTATATTGACTATTGAAAGAATTTATTATGAATGTGTCATAACTTAATGCAATGAAGATAACATTTTAGTGCTATTCATTCTGACGCCATTGAAAATTTATTTAGCAATTTATTTTGCTTTAAAGTTGTTAAATTTTGATTTTACTTTTATTGCAGGACTTAGAAAAATGGATAACGGGATCTCCTCATGGTGTAATCTACTTCAGTTTGGGGTCGATGATCAAAGGACACACGTTCCCTGAAGAAAAACGACAAATGTTTTTGAATGCGTTTGGCCGGTTACCACAACGTGTTTTATGGAAATGGGAAACTGATATGCCAGGACAACCGAAAAATGTAATGATAAAAAAATGGATGCCACAATTTGATATTTTGAGTAAGTATTATAATAGGGATTATTGTACACAGGACATTTATCGAGAAATTGCAGAGCGTTCCATAATATGTTAATGAGGCTATTACAATTCTTTAAGATAATTAAGTTTTTAGTTGTGTTGTAGCATAGACTAACTAATTTTATAGACCCCTAAAGGCGCACTAAAAATTTAAATAGCTCTGCAATGGTTAATACGTGCTGCCATCTAAAGCTGCAATCACATTAAATTTCTCACTGCATTCGATAATATGTACATATCCCCTAAATTTCTTCAATCTATCAAAATTTTCCTGAATATTCGAGCAGTAGAGTATGCAATAATAAAATGAAATTCATATAATTTCATAAAATTATTTTGTCATTTTGTCATACATTGATTTTTCTTTCATGTTAACTGCTTTCATTATAATTTTGTGTGTACAAGTTAACGTTGTTTTGTATTGTTAATATTTTAGTAATTTTATATATTATAATCTTGCTAATAGTTTTGTGGTATAAAGGAAGGTCTGAAACTTTTATAATTAACTAGAAACTTATAGGTATCATAAAGGAAAATCAATTTTATAGGTTACCAATTAACCAAGTTATAGTTTTACTCTTGTATTATGGTTGCTTTAGCTTTAATAATAGCTTATAGTTATGCTCTAGTTATTCGAATTGCCTACAAGTAAAAATCCAAATTGAGTATTAAAATTTCTTGAATATAATTCTGATATTGTGAATATTCATAAGGAAGATTCAACATGCATCCTTGTAAGGAAACAAAAAAGTAACTTTATTAGACTTTTTATTTATAAAGAACCAAGAACGAGAGTAAAAAATAATGTGGTTGAATTTTCTGTAGTTTAGTAACAGCTCATATTGACTATAGCTTTTCTTTGAAAAGGAATTAATTAAATAATTACACGTTCATAAATAAACGAACTTCTATCGAACTATTCCACCTACCTATACCATAATTTGTAGTTGAATTGGTTTCAATAGAGTTACTTTGTTTCAAATTTCTTAACATGGCCCTTCTAGCTACTCACTTTAGTGCAAAAACTATTACATAAAAGATATACCCAAACAAACACTGACTAGAAGAAAATTAATTACACATTATTAGTTTAACAAAACATTTTTATGATTGGATTTAACTAATATGCATTAACAAATGTTCTTATGGTTTTATTTTATTTTTATTAAAAAAACAAATGTTCTTATGGTTTTATGACTGTTTTTGTTTACGAGAGGCTGCCCCTTTTATGTCTATACTTATCTAAAAACTGAGTAATATACATTTACAACTTTAAAGAAATTAAATTTTAATTTATTAACAAACATGAGCCTTCACTTGTATGCAAAACAACAAACTCACACTAACATAAATGTTACATATCGATTATTACTTTAATAAAACCTTTTTTAATTGGATTTATGTAATATATACTGCTTTTGTTTGCGAAAGGTTATCTTTACGGCTAAATTTATTATCAAAATAAAGGAAATCTAGTTAAAAACTCGTTCACACCTTCGCAATTTTAGAGAAACTAAATTTTAGCTTCTTATATGAGTTGAATAAAAATTGTTGCATAAATATGCACAAACAAACACAACTAAAATAAAAGTTTTGTATATTAGTTTACTTCAAGATATTTTTAATTACTTTTAATATACATTTACAAATGTCCTGATGGTTTTATGACTATTTTTGTTTGCAAGATCTTAATGACAATAGCTATCAAAATTAAAGAAATTTGGCTAAACTTTTCATTTCTTATTTAATCGATATACAGAGTATACACATTCTCAACTTGACAGAAAATGTTTTGGTTTGTTTTAAGTAAAACAGCAAATAAACTACCTTCATACAAGTCTGTCGTATAACAGCCAATAACAGACCCGGTATGAAGCTTTCACTGTAACCTGTATTTAGTTTTTGTCTCATTTTACCTAATAGCAAATAACCAGGAGGTATTAAATTAATTTTGAACATTTAAAAAAGCTTTTAATTCAATTAGCAACGAATGGCAGTACTAATTAGTACAATGTGAAACAGAATCATATGTTCGTTAAATTTTAAAACTACAAATTCTCTTGGTACAGTAATATAATTTAAAAAAAATTTAAATACGTTTTTATTGAAATGTGGTGGTGTTATTGTCCTATGCTGAATTATTCTTTTAATCCAAACATAAATAACCGGATTTTAGCGGTTTGCGAGTAATTTATATTGCCAACATAACAGATTAATTTTCTAATATTTTCAGATCATCCAAATGTGAAAGCTTTTATTTCCCATGGTGGATTATTGGGTACAACTGAATCTGTTCATTGCGGTGTACCAATGTTAGTTATGCCACAATTTGGAGATCAATTTGCAAATGCGAGAGCTGTCGAAGCTAGTGGTGGTGGAGTAATGTTAGATTTCACATCACTAACAGAAGAACTAATTTATAATTCACTTAAAACAATATTAGATCCAGAGTAAGTTGAAATATGTTTTTTAATTAAAAGTTATTTTTTTAAGTCATATTTTTAAAATACGTGGGAGCTAAGTTTTCAGTACTAAAGTGTCAAAGAGTGCTTGCTCCAATTATAGTAACTACAAATTAAAAGCTCTCGAGTCTTTTATTACAATTTTTTACGAAGTAAAAATTCTTATATCTATTAATTTAAACTTTTTCAGGTTTAATAAAAAAGCAAAAGAGCTTTCCGAGCGCTTCAGAGATCGTCCTTTACCGCCTATAGATACAGCTATATACTGGGTCGAATACGTAGCTAGGCACAAGGGTGCCCCTCACATGAGAACAGCTGCTGTCGGAATGCCATTCTATCAGTATCTTCTTTTAGACGTGATAGCATTTTTGGCTGTTGTTTTGTTTGTGTTCTTTTATATATTTTATTTTGTTACAAAAGCACTTTTTAGAAAATTGTTCAAATCGAAATCAACGCCGGAAAAGATTAAAAAACATTGAAGTTAACAACATTGACAGTAGGGACATTACGCTTTTGTTAACTTTTTTTGTTAAATAAATAACGTAGTTGTATTATTATTTTAAGTTAAACACAACATTTTCAAGTAGTGAAAGGCGTTTGTTGAAAATAAAGATTTTAAATTAATTTGTTTTCATTTTTTAGCGTAACCCGATCGTCTCTCCGATTGACAAGAAAACCACAATTATAGAAAACAAACAAAAAGGAACAAATTTTATGTCGTGCACAGAGTTTTCCCAAAGAATAGATATTTATAATAGTCGTTGGAAATTAAATTTCTGCTAGAAAATTGTGAAACACCAATAAGAAAAATTGAAGTTTCTAACCTCATTTTAAGTAGGTAATTGCCATTTGGCAAGCTCCAAGATTACTTGGTCATTTCTTGACAATCATTACTATCACCGTAACATTTAAAAAACTGCTTTAGTAAACTAAATGTATACAGTGTGGCTAGATTAAACTTCTAATTCAGATGCGGCCATTAATTTCTTTAACTTCTCTCTTTTGAGCAAAATTTTTGGGCCATGTAAAATTTTGAGAGAAACCAATCACCTGATTATCGAAAAATGCAAAACAGAAGATCAATTATGTTTTCCTTTCCAAATATGCTAGAATCTTATCTACAGATTGAACCTTTGTCAATTTACCTATAGGCATTCTACCGAAAATGTAAGTGTGAATATTGTGGAAAGCGCAATAACAACGCAAAATTTCCCTTGTTAGAAAGGCGGCGGGCGTTAACTTCATCTCGACATGTGTTTTAGAAAATATCATCAATCATGAAGTTTTTAATGTTATGAAATATTTTAGTTCCTATTTTAATTCAAGCAAATATCGTTAGTTTTAATACGAAACGCTTCATAGATTTTGATGTAATAAATTATATTTTTTAATAGTTTTAGTTTTAATAAATTATCTTTTCAGGAGAAATATAACACAAAATGTGTTTGCTTGTTTCCGGACAACAAATAGCAAAATTGCAGAATTATTCATCACTACGTGTTTGAATAACATTGTATACAAGCACAACAAAAGTCAAAATAAATTAGGTCATAAAACTTAACTTTTCAGAAAGAAATGCCTATGTATGTATGAAAATTTTATTTACGGAACAAAGCCTAAATTTTAACCGTACTCATTTTAAACTAAAAATATCATTTTATGATTTTATATGGATAAGGCATGATGACGTAACGTTATTTTAGATATAACGCATTATCTAAAGGAGAATAGGAAATAGACCAGAAATGAAAGCACATCCTTGCAAACGAGAAGGCTTTTATTAACACCCGCTGTGCCCTAATACCTTACAACAATCTAGAAATAATATCACAACTTGGATATATCTCTCTCACCCCTTTTGTAACTCACAAAATTACATTGCAATTCGACAAAATTAATTCATTGCATTACTAATGCTAATACTTATTAATTATGCTCAACTAAGTTTGTATTATTAATTCTATTTTATGAAACTTTTTAATCCGAGATAAGTATATAAATAGGGATTGATCCCAAACAAAATGAGAATTTTGTCAGCATTTGCTTATTTCGCGTACTAACTTAATTTTAAATTTCTTCTTGCAGAGTAGTGCAAAATAAAAGTACAACTTTTTTAAGGATACACCCACCTTCTCAATCACATAGATAACATCCTAATGGATTGACCAAATATATCGGATGGTAATTATTTTCTTTACAATTACAATGCCCAATTACTTCAAATGGAAAAAGTGAAGAAGAACATGAAGAAATGTAAATTACAGAGCTTTGAACAAGTGTAAAAATCCTTTATAAAAATAGACTTAAAAGATTAACTGACTGATATAACAAAAATTCGATAGCACGGAAGAATATTAATTTAGGAGTTGTCCAAAGAAATAAACGACCCAATAAACCGAATTAGATATAACAGACAAGAGAGAAAATCCCTCTGTGCTTCTGAGGGCACGTAAGGACGGCGCGGCGGTCCCCCTGTGTTAAGGATTTGCCATCATAACAATAAAAAACAGGGTGCAGGCACATCGACAGGCAACCCTAGCAAGCTACCTGAGATGTAAAAATCAAAATGCTTGTAGAACTAATTCATAAAATTAGTCAAGGACAGATCCTAGACCAGTGATGGCGAACCTTTTTGGAAGTGGCTGAAAGTTAGTTTATTATTTTTTTAATACTAACCCGTGGGTCATTAAGCCAGAGACGACACTTGGAAAGAGGGGAGGAAGGTATGATAAAAACGGTGTCTATAAATTAGAAACACCGAAAATTTGTTAACAGAAAATCTTGGCAGTAGACACTTATTTTGGTTCTCACTTCTAAAATCATCTAAAGAGGATTACGTTTCTTATTTGTTTTGCAGCTTTTACTTTTGCAAGTGAAGAGCACAAAATAAAGGTCGACGTCAAAAGATTGATATCAATGGGGGTGATACCATCAATTACCGCACCAGGTGATACCATGCCCAGTTTTCACCAAAAATCAACTTGGGTCATTTAAAAAACCTTCGTGGGTCAGTGTCTGACCCGCGAGTCATAGGTTTGCCACCACTGTGTTAGACCTATATTAAGAAGAAGACTTCTTAATAAGAGTAGAAGGAGAGAGAAAAGTATAAAAAGTACTTGAACACCATATACTGCGGTGTTCTTTTTGTAATTTCAATGGGGTTGTTGTTTATTTAAAACTTGGTATTTGGAATTGTCATTTGAATTTGAATTGTTGGAAAATTTCGGATTTTTATTTTTGAAGTTGAAAGGATTTATCTGATAATGTTGGCGGAACGATATTTTTTTGGAAGATATTAATTTGTAGTACAAATTTTGATTTAAAATTACCCAAAGTGTTTGAAATTTAAATAATGGTGAAAACAAGAATTAGGTAATAAAAGATTTATATTTGAAAAGTGTTGTGGCATATCGGTGCACATTTTGTGGAATAACATAGGTATTGCACATAACATAGCATATGGCAAACAAAGGTATGGGGCGATAAGAAAATAAAAAATACGATTATAAGGTAGAACCTGCTGAGGAAAAAAAGACAGTAGAAAGCATGATGGAAAAATTGAAAATTGAGCAAAAGTTTGGATCAAAATTTTAATGAGACAATGGAGACATTGTGACGAATCTTTTGGCCACGTTCAAATTGCCCCTTGGGTAGCCAGGGCTGAGGACGTCTTGTCGATTTCTTTTTGACACTTTAAAATTAAACACTCAGGCGCCAAAAGTTTTTTTAAAGAGAAAACTTTAAAACTAAAATAAAAGAATAAAAAAAATGTTTATATTAAATTAAATAATTTATTGACTATATTTACAAATTACTACTGTATTTACAATAACGGAAGCAAATTAAAAATGTATGTACAATAAGTGAAAATGGAGCAAATTAAGAATTTAAAAAAAAAGAAAACGGAAGCAAATTATTAATAAATGAAAAAAAATACTTAAAACAAACGGAAGCAGATTACTGATTTTTATTAAATTTACACAATTCAAAATCTTATTGAATAAGATTTCTTAAAATGAAATTTACTTAGCACGGCACTGGAATATGAGACAGAACATAACCCTTAAAAGTTATGTTGTAAGTTATCGGGGTTTTATTTACAAGTGGTCTTATTGCGTTCTAAGGAAACTGAATTTTTCTAGTGGCGGATAATCTTTAATTAAAGGTAAATTACTGACTTTATTAAAACAAACAAAAGAAAATAAAAAAAATGAAATGAAACTACTTGAAGTGACTACTGAACTTTCTAGATTAGAAGATCCAATTGCATAAATGAAAACGGAGGAAGCCAGTGGCTGGCTTCAAATACGGGAGCAGATTGAATCTTTTGAGAACAGGTAAGGGGCAGTCTCGGAAAGTAGTTTAGTATAGGTTATGTTATAATTTCAGCTAAAGCCTAGATCCGTAAGCTTGTCGCTGGTGCAATCGGAAAGTTTCCTTCGGTTAGAATCGTAACCAAAAGAAGGTTTGGTAACTGGAAAAATTGCCTAGATTCGTAAGCAATTTAAAGGAAAGCTCGGATCGGAATACGGGATAACGGTCGGTCGGGGGCTCGTGGTCTAAAGGCAACGGACGGGCGGTCTAAAGACACCGGGGATTGGTGGTCAAAAGACAACTTTCTTGAAACTTCAACAAGCTTCCTGCCGTAATGACAAAAACTTAATGAATTGGTCATTTCACTATTGTCATCTACCTCAATGTATCCTAATAAAAATTAGCAAACTGTAATTTTAATTATTTGTTTTAATTCAGTTTCCTGTAACCCAATAATAAATTTGGTTGGTGGTTTAGGCAACCAACAGTACTTTAGCAATATTATGGTGTTTAATTTACAAAATTAAATTTTGAAAATAAATCACAATTAACCATAATATTTACTTCTTTACAACATATTGGACAGTAACTTCACAGAATGAAATAAACCTTTGGATAAAAGGTGAACCATGTTTGAAAACGAAATAAAACAAAAAAAAAACAAAAAGTAGAAACAATGGATGAAAGACAAAAAAGATGAACAAAAAGAGATAATAGATTTGTATTGATACAGACCACAATAGACAACCTGGAAATGGTATTGAATAAACAGATGGATTATAATATTGAAAATGAAAAAAATAGAGGTAAACACTATTAAAAACCGTGTAAAAGAGTTAGAGAAGATAATAAAAAATAAGGTACACACTGTCAATGTAGGAAACTAGTGAAAAGATCAATCAGGTATTAAAAGTTTGGTTCAAGAACTAAACTTGGGTTTTAATGCAAATATAAGGCAACAAAATATTGTGGTGATGTCAGAACAAATCCCAAAGCATTTATCAAAAATTTAGGGCAAATCACAAATAAAATGGAAGATGTCTCACTTTTCCGAGGGGGGGAAAAGGGTACGAATAACTGGAAAATTATCAAAAGTAGATGACGAGAAAAGAAAAGAGATATAATTTTATCGATTACCCTGAAAAAATGGGACTAACATTTTAAGAACATCCTTAAAGAAAATAGAGCGGAGTTTAAACAAATGAAAGATGACAATCCTCCAGTTCAAATTATAGCAATAGGCTGACCATTGATGCTAACAATACAAGAAGTTAACGCAGTATGAGCGTCTCCAAAAAATGAAAGAGCGACTGCACTAGGAAATATTTCAGCTGAATTGATAAAATAAGGTCCGGAGGAGCTATTTGAACATCTAATGCTGAATTTCTTAGTCGTTACTTAAGTACAAGTACTTACTTAAGGGTCAAATATAATATATTGAATAGCGGAAATTTTTGGGAAAAATACGAGAATTCAGAAATTTCGTAAAAAAGATTAACCTGCTATGCGCTGATAAAAATTAGTTACTCAAAGTAGTATGGGTTTATTTTTCAAGAAAAGCTGTAAGTGTAAGACTTACACTTACAGCTTTACTTTACTAGTAAGTAATACTTTGTCTATGAATACGGTCTCTATAAACCACTTCCAAAACTACTTTAACGGATAAAAACCACCCCATGAATGGATGGTATCCTAAGTCTCTATTCTCAAAAGTGTAGGTAAATAGGGAGTGTTGTAACAACTATTGTGGGATATCGGTTACAAATGCTATTTGTCGAATCTACGGAAAGATCCTAAAAGCAAGATTGCAAAAAAATACAAAAATAAGTAATCAGAACAACAAGCGGGATTTAGAGTAGGTAGATCGACAATATACCATCTATTTTGTATCACCCAGCTGATAAATAAAGAAATAGAATTTCACCAGGAGTTTCACATATTGTGAAACAGCGTCCTTTTGGGAAAACTTTGGGAAACTGTTAGTTTGAACCTTATAAGAGCAATGTATGAAAATACCAAAGCTAGACTTAAATTTGGAGACCAACTTACACAAGGATTCCATGTTACCAAGGGACTTGTTAAGGATGCTGCATCTCAATCGACATTCCACTGGGAACTTTTGCGTAAATTTAGCAAAACATGAATATTTATCTAGTCTAAATACCCAGATTTTTCTCCTTAGATAAACCAAGGAACGCCGGCTTATGACAAGAACAAATATGTATAATATTAACAATATAGGAATAAATATTCTAAATACAAGCACAAGAAGAAGATAAAAAAATAAGAATCTCAAATGAAAAGAACATAAAAAAATAAAATCTCACAAGTTAAAGTTCACATTTGCACCCTCATTGATATGTTAGCAAAGAAAAACAGTCCAATCCTGCTTTTAAATGGGTTACTACGAGAAAGGAGATGCAAAGCCGCTCCTCCAGTTACTCGTGACGACGGAAAATAGTTGTGTTTCACTGACCTTTCTGCAATCGAGAGCCACACTGTCAATCTATCATAATACGTAAACTGCTTCACAGTTTACTATTAATTTTTGTTCAATCATTACCGACGTAGCGATGTAATTGTCGCAGCGACAGGTTCAAAGTCAAATATTCATTCGCCCGATGAAGGATATTGCGCTCGCAATATACTCCGCAACGCCACCTTTCTATGCTGTATTCAAAGGGCATTATTTAAAATATATTTGGAATACGCTTTGAAAACGTGGAAGATAAAATTTAAAAGAATGAGAATCTCAATATCTGTTTCTGGAGGATGAACAAAGGATTCGGCAATGTTTGGAGTATAAATATTTAGGGCCGAATATCACACAGAATGGAAACATGACTGAGGCTTATATACGAGAAAAGAATAAAATTATTTTTTAAAGTTTAATTTAATATTAATTCTTAATAATTAAAAATGAAATATTTATATCAGAGAAGAAGACAGGGGGAAGAAAAGCCATATCACTAATAAACAGCATATTATGGGATGAAAAGATTTCCAAGAAAAACAAGCAGCTAATATAAATACCTATAACGCAATAGTCAAGAGCATAACTACATACAGTGGCGAAGTATGGCCGTTAAAAGACCGAAACCAACAACTCTTAAATGACACTGATTGGACTTCTGGAGACGGTCTGCGGAGAATTCTAGGAAAGAGAATACGAGAAAAATAATGATCGTATCCCATAAAATAGTGAATAATATAAGAAAAAAACACCTACAATGGTTTGGTCATGTGCAGAGTATGAAGGAGCGAGAAACCCAAAAAAAGTTGGAGAGACCGTATAGATTCAAATATGAGAGCAAAATACCTGGTAGATGGTATGTGGACGAACAGAGAAGAATGGAGAGCGGAAGACTGCGTAGAACGTTTTAAACCGATTAATACATAAATTACTCTCTTTACCTGGATGAACTTGCATGTTATTTAGTCACAATCACTTAACGTCATTCAACTCTGCAAAATAAAACGTTTTTATGAGTTTAATCAAATAACGTGTTTATGTATTTAAAACAAATAATATGTATGGATCACCAAACAGGACTATTGAATTAAAATAAGTTCAAATCAATACTGGTTTACGAATTACGTTCCATTAGTCCTATTTGCAGAAAAAAAGCAATTAGCTGACTGACTTGTTCTATTGTTATTTAGAATTTATTTTATGGATTTAGGAAATTGACTTTTTGTGTATTGTATTTGGTTTCAGATTTTTATGTTTTGAATTAATCAATTTTCACGTCATTTGGGATTACCAAGAGCGAATGTAAAGCTGTGCACTGAGGTAATTATATTCTATCCACTCGGGATTCTAAATTTAATTGATTTAATAAATATTTCAAAAGAGGTTATATGGTTATAAAGTTAAATCCTGAAATTTTTTTTATTATTTGGCAACAATATTTTACTAAATATAATCCAAAATTCAGAATCTTTTTATGGTTCTTTTAAGCTTCATAATTTATTTAAAATGTATTTTACCGTGAAGTTTAAAAGAAACAACAAAAATAAATAAATTGTAATGGAAAATAAAGAGTTTTAGTGTAAAAAAGTTTCTGAAAAAATTAACTTTACACTTATTTAGTCAAAAACATTAAAAAGTTGGTGAATTAAACTTGAGCTTTTAAATCCCAGGAAATATTTCCAATAGAGAAGCTTTTAAACTGAAATGCTGAGTTATTTTCAACACCATTTTTCACTCTAAAAGTATACAGTGCATGCCAAACTAATATCTCCAGGGCATAAAGTTTCCGGATTGTGATTGAACTAAATGAACATAGAATTGGTTAGCGTCAACTGGTAGGCAGCAAAGCATATCGGAGATAGAAAGACGTACGTACAGTAAATGCCGTAAAGTTAGAGAGTGCATATGGGCAACAGATTGTGCTGTCTGTTACTAAAAATGTAGAAGTGAAATTGAAGGTGACTGCGAGCAGAGGTCAACTCGGTATCGAGCAATCCTTGCTTTCCCACGGGAAATGCCGTCAGTGGTGGCGATTCAAGACACCTACGACCAGTAGTACTTTGTATTAACTCAATAAATGTCTAAATGTTTCTGTCACACTTATTTATCAAGCCACAACGTTCCAAAGATAATTTCTGCTTCGATACACTTTCCTAAATTATAAATAAAAAGTATGGATCGTTGCTAAAACAATGATGGAGAATTAATTTTCATAAAACTGTCAACTCGCTCGGTTATTGTTACAATTCTATACAATTTTCAAGAAAAACTATTTATCAATGATATTTACATACTACCAACTGTATTTCCCATTTTATCACTTTTTGTACTTCCAACATGCATGGTCCAGGCAACACACAACATCTGGATAATTCACGCTGCTACTGTTTTACAATTTTTGAATAATTATGATCGTAGCTGTAATACGAGTATACAGAATAATTTTCATAACATAGATGGAAGGACCTAATATTATTTTACCTTGATTATAACTTCAAAGTGAGTTTGCAGGGTAATTCAAACCAATGCAATGGCAATCTATGCTCTAAATCTTTTATTATACTCTATTAGCAATGCAGGTAATTACTCCAAAATATTGCTTTTCTTTTAATATTAATAGACAAGATGGATATTATTTTAACTGTTTGGTAAGTTATCGTCAGCGAAACCATTTCCAAAAGATTTAACTAATATAAATTTAAAAGTTATGCATTTTTGCAATTTATTTTGTAATTTTGTTACTCTATGCGAAAAAAGTCTCATTTAAATTAACTCTAAATAACCGGAATAGAGGGGATACACGAGACCTAGGACTTGCGGTTTTTATTCAAGGTGTTATATTTTAATTGGTTTATGTTAAGGTAATTATAATTACTGCAGGTAGTATAATTACTGTATATTCAGTATATTTAATTGCATGAATGGAATTATCAACTCCAGGTTTCACCCCCTTCACTTTTAATTGAAGATGATAATATATTCTATTTAGGTTTATGTTGAGGTACATTTCATGTTTCAAACCATATTACAAAGGCTTGAGATTTATGTATTTAGCACCAACAAGCCCCCAAAAAATTGTGTAGTCCTTAGATGAGGTTTACTAACCTTAAACTTATTCAGTTCAAATTTCTTTTTACTAACAAACTGTTACTATATTACATTCAGATAAATCAAAGTATTTACACCTGTTTATATCCCTCGCCAGTTTCTATCTCATTAGTATACCTACTTTATTGAACTTTTTTCTTAATCCGTTTTTTCAATAATCTGCAATGAAGTCGCGAAAACTGGATGGAAATAACATGGAAATGTGATTTTTTGCTTATATCATTAGCATCTCGCGACAACAATATAAGTTAATATTTGAAGTAAATAAAATTCTGCAAAAACCTGAAAAGAAAATATTGTTCTAATTCGAGAGTTTTAAAGATATGTTCAGTAGAAAAAAATTACTTTTATGGTGAAAATTTTGCAAAATTGATCCTCTACAACTTTCGTTAACTAAAAGCTGGTTCACACTATGCAACTTCTCACGTGACAAGTCATATGACTTCTCATATGACTACGATTTTTACGTTCAGACTATATGATTTTATGTATTATTGAAGTCATAGCTGAAGTCATAAGCAAATAATAGCAAAATAATAAGTGATTTTCAGAATAGAACCGTGTCTATTTTGCTATGACTTCTTGTATGATATTTTTGAATAAACCGCTTTTTTTTAAGATTTTAACATTATATGGTTGGTATTTTTAATATTATGGTTAGTAATTCAGATTTGTTTATTCCGTTTATTCTATTTATTAAAATTAATTTGATAATTAAAATTTATTTTTAAAATTTTAATTTTAAATTTTGAAAATTTCAAATTCTTTGAAAATTTATTATTATGGTAAAACGGGTCTTAGTATTATTTAATTGTTATTTTATTTAATTTCTGTTAATCAAAAAATTATTAAAATTAATTTGATAATTAAAATTTATTTTTTAAATTTTAATTTTAAATTTTGAAAATTTCAAATTCTTTGAAAATTTATTATTATGGTAAAACGGGTCTTAGTATTATTTAATTGTTATTTTATTTAATTTCTGTTAATCAAAAAATTATTAAAATTAATTTGATAATTAAAATTTATTTTTTAAATTTCAATTTTAAATTTTGAAAATTTCAAATTCTTTGAAAATTTATTATTATGGTAAAACGGGTCTTAGTATTATTTAATTGTTATTTTATTTAATTTCTGTTAATCAAAAAATTAGTTTTATAAAAATATTACAATTGATTTTTTAGTATGAATGGACTAAAGAAAGCTTACAACAGCTGATAAGTTGTTATGAGCAGTATCCCTGTTTGTATGACCCAAAAAACAAATTTTATAGCAATAAGCATGCTAGAAACGATGATCAACCACACACTAGAGACTACAATCTGCTATAAACTTAGGTTAATTACAACATTTTTGACAGTAGACAGTATTGTGACAGTTTAAATCATACGAAAAGTCATAAGCAATATTGTATAGTGTGAACTTAAAAGTTGTTGGTCATGTGATATTAGCGTTTCTTATGATTTTAGATATGATTTTTCTTATGATCAAGTCACATGAGAAGTTGCATAGTGTGAACCAGCTTTTATCGCTTTTTTCATAAGATTGAATGAAAATTGCATGAGCCTTGGTGTATTTTAAAAAGTCGTTTATCATTCTCGGGGTCGTTTTTCGAATCAGATAGACAAGAGAAAGTCTACAACAAAGTTTTAAATCCATGAACTTCGAGCAAAAATGGAATAAATGCGAAGTTCTTTAAAGAGCTGTATATTGAAAACTTTAAGGGCTAAAGCAGTACAGTTTTTGCTTTGAATTTTATTTAGTTTCATTTTACTACTACCCATTTTGGGCAGAGGATCTATACAAAATTACTAATGCTCGACTTTCTAGTTTTAGAGACATTCGTTGGAAAATTTGTCCCTGGTTAGGTCTGAGCCTGGTGTCGAAAATTTAAGAGCTATTTTTAGATCCGATAGAAATCAGACTACAGAAGAAGATTTTCTAATATCTGCTCCCCAAAAAGATATTTAATATCACACAAATAATTTCGGACCATGTTGTATATTATCACAGTATTAAATTTACATGCATAAATTTAACATTTGTAGGTATAAATTTAACATAGCGGACTTTCGATTAAAACGAAGTCACGATTGATAATTAGGGCTCGGCTAAGCGAAAATCTGGAAAATTTTTGAGTAGTAAAATTTAGTGTACTTGGCTTCTGCATAGAATCCTGTATTTTTCGATGAGAGGTTTCAATGGAATAGCTGTATTGCGTAATCGTGTTCGTTTAGTTCTCCAATATTGTTTTTGAAAACGATACCATCTGGACGATATTGGCCATACATCCTTCCTTCTCAGTCCTTTTACCCTAATGAGGTTTGGTGACCCATCTCTTTCTATGCATATGATGTGCGTTCAAATTGTTTTCACATACTTGTTTAACTTGGGCTCCGAACCACGGGAAGTGTACTACACTTCATTTCGAGATGGATTTTCTTGGCAGAGTACCTCGGTGGTTTGCCATTGTCTGCCGAGCAGAGACGGTCAGAATAAAGTTCTTACCTTGCCCGGATTCGATCCGAGCGTTTCGCATTAGAAGTAGACGCACTTAACTGCCAAGATATGACTGCCTCTTCCACCATATAGACATATTTTTTAAGATCGAGAACATTATTTTATTGGTAGTACCATCTGTCAATATCTGTAATCCGTCCTCTATCTTGGCTGTTTTATTAGTTCATTTTGGTTGTTCACTGATGGTAATTTTCCTGACCATCGAAGTTATGATTAACCGAATCTTTTATATTTATTATTTGGAATTTGATTTTGGACGTTATTGTTATATAGCGAAATCGTACGTAGTTATACGTACAAGATCGATTTAAGAAGAGCGAAGAGTAATTATTAACATCGTAATTATTAATTTTGTTAGAGTGATAAGGCTTTATATAAATCATTACTACTTTGCTTTTTGTTAATCCGCAATGTTCAAATAATGTAAAGGTTCTTATTCATTATAGGTTATCTATCGTTCCTATTAGTTTTATTCACATCCTTTCAGACTTTCAGGGTATAACATCTTGTTTTCGATTTTAAGTGCGTGGTGCTATTTTAATTTTGTCTTGTTTTAGAGTGAAATCTAACTGGATTAGGCACCGACCCTAAATTTTTCGAAGCTAAGCAGCACCGTAACGTCGCTGTAGAATACAGAAAATTTGCTGTAGAAAACGCAAACAGCGTTGACGAAGTAACGTTTTATACGCCTAGCAGCAATCTAACGTAGCTAAGAAAAATAGCAGTTCCAATTCAATTTTAAGCTTAGATTTTCATAATTCACATAAATCATTTTTCTCCCGAAAAACAATTTGTTGGTTAGGATATTTCAACTATTAAGGACGGCAGATTTAGTCTTATTACATGACTCCGGTTTTGATGTTACCTCAGAAGGGACTCACCATCTTTGTTTCATACTACTAAAACTCACTGTACTTGAGTGAGTTCACATGTACACGTTATAGAGACTACAGTGTAGTCCCTATTACGTGAACATGCATAAACGTGAACACCTGATTTGATTTTGTACCTATTCCAAAACGTGAACGCAAAGGTATCGTATAATCTAAAACGTGAACAATGTTGACAATACGAATTTAAAACTGCATACAACTCGTATTATTATATTATTCTTATGTTTTTGTACCAAACCAACCAAATTATTTAGCCTTAGAAAATAAAATAAAACTTTTAACAGATGCTAAAAAAGGTTTTGGAGTGACTTATTTATCAAAACAATAAGGAGTTCCCAAGTCAACTATGCGTAGTATTAAAAATAAACAGTTAAAGATTACCTCCACAAATGCTGAAACATATGCCGGCCCAGGAAAAGGAAAATCATTGCAAAGGTCAGAATTTCCCAGGATGGAAAAACATTATAATATAATGTTGAAAGTTTATATTATAAATGGGTTTTGCAACAACGAGAAAAATGCTCCTATAAGTGGTGACATATTAAAACAAAAAGCCAGATATTTTCATGATAAATTGCAAGAAAATCAATATAATTAGTACGTTTTCTGCTAGTTCAGGTTGCTTGCAAAAATTCAAGAAACGGTATGGCATACGATTTTTAACAATATTTGGTGAAAAATTATCTTCACATCCAGAGCTAATTTTTCCATTTTTACATAAACTTGCCAGTACAATTGAAGAGCTAAATTTAGATCACAATCAGATGTACAATGCGGATGAAATCGGCTTATATTGTAAGCTTTTGCTAGGGATAACTTATGCATCCAATGAAGAAAAAACTGTCTCTGGTAGAAATACAGCAAAGGAATGGACAACATTCTTAGCATGTACAAATGCAACCGGATTACATAAATTGAAACCTTTAATCATAGGGAAATCAAGAAAACCACGATGCTTCGAAAATTTTCAAGTTCCTGTGCACTACAAAAACTCCAAGTCTACATGGATGACAGCATTAATTTTTAAGGAATGGTTTAATGAAATATTTGTTCCTGAGGTAATATTAAAATCTCAAAAAATTTTTAGGCGAGAACATTTCTTCTCTTTGTTTTTCTTCTTTCTTATTTGTCTTTATATTCCATTTCATAAATGTAAATGTTAATTTAGTTATTTTTTACGTATTTTCAAACCATGTATGGTTTGATGGTGTTCTTCAAGAACTGTCTCCCTAATTTAGATTTAGAGATCGAGGTGCTAGAAATGTAGCTAGAGAATTTTGTTGTTGTGTTGCACATATTTTTTCTCTCTTTTTGATCTGTTTTCGTTTCTCAGTACCGGACTGGAATGTTCTTTTCATATTAATGTTTAATGACTATAAAAATTAAAAACAAAATTATAAAATTATTTATTAATCTAGGACCACTGCCCAGCCTACAGTCAAGCGGTAGTAGATTATATTTTGAGGTGGAAAGTGCTCTATTACAGCCGAGGGCTAAAATAGACAGACACGTAGTGGCGAAGTCAGCTATAACGCGAGTTTGGAGTTGGAATAAAGCCTTCCACCGTCCATCGAGGTATGTATATTATTTTTTCTCCAGACCTGCAGAAACTTACCTCATACGATGTGATTTATTTCAACGAAAGTCCAAAATTTTAACAAAATTTTGTACTTGCTATGTCACTTGAAGTAACTTGATATTTCCTGCTCCGTAATGTACATTTACTCCCGCAATTATCACCATTACCTATTTATGTTATTTCTAGACCGCAGTAGGATTTTGAACGCCTGTATGCAAACACTATCAGTTCATAGTATGTTATGCTACGTGCAGTGGCGGTTTTAGCGAACAAGCAGGGTAGACCTGGCCTACCCAAAAAATGTGGACATAATAATATGTTTTATGTGGAGAAGATGGGAGAAAGAGGATGGAGGCAGAAAGTCATGGAACGCGCAGCCTGGAGAACGATTGTAAGATATGCTAAAACACATCGAGACCTGTAAATAATTAATTGCAAATAAGAGGATTAATCCACCTCAATAAACGGATCTTTTAAGTCCGAAAGGACAGCTAAATTCTGTAATAGAATATAATGCTATTAATAATAATGTCACGATTATTTCGGAGGTGCCCGGCACCTCCACCATTTGTCACGATTATTTCGTGTGAGACCTTTTACGCATTTTGAATTAAACGGGATCGAACTTTAACATAAATTAATTACACACCTTCTAATTTATATTTACATACGCCTTACACTAATACTTAAAATTAATTCTTACATTATAAATGGGGGTGAGGAATTCTTACGGACATCATTATCAATTGGGGGTGAAGCCTTCTTATCAGAGCCATGGCAGTATCGCTCGGTGGCCCTCGATGTTCACCTTCTAACACATCGTAACTAACTTCCTAGCTGCACCTCACACTTTCAACTTCCATACATGACTGCCTGACCTCCGTTCAATTACCCCCCAGGTAATTGGTATTCTTACGGACATCATTATCAATTGGGGGTGAAGCCTTCTTATCAGAGCCATGGCAGTATCGCTCGGTGGCCCTCGATGTTCACCTTCTAACACATCGTAACTAACTTCTTAACTGCACCTCACACTTTCAACTTCCATACCTGACTGCCTGACCTACGTTCAATTACCCCCCAAGAAAACTTCTAAACTTTTCCATCAATCCATTTTCTCATTATCTAATCATTTCCGGTGTTTGCTATTTATTCGTAATGTTGATTTTGCTATAATTGTTTACGCGAGTCGCGTATTGATATTTTTATTTTATTCTTATTTTATTATAAATGTGACAATAATAATATAACCTATTTGTTGATCAATTTAATCATTTAGTCCCCTGAGTAGTGACTTTACATCTTAGGTAGGTTGCAAAGCTTGCCTTCGGGGCACTCTTTTTTATTGTTATGATGACAAATCATTAATACAGGGGGGATCTATGAATTTACATGCCCTCCGAAGCACGGAAGACGGTCAAAAATATTTAGATTGTAGCCGGAGTCGAACCGGGGAGCCTCGCATTAGCAGTTGATCTCGCTAACATTCAAGCCATGACCGTCATCTAAGCTTAAAAGTGTAAGCCTCAAATAGATTCATATTGTTACTCCATCTGCCTTTAATGAAAATGTGCCATATGGTTTCTCTGCGGTTTCCCTTCTTACCTGACCTTAATTGAATATATTTATATTATGATCTTAAAATTCTAAATACAATTTTACACCTAGAGGCTCAAATTATTGAGGGAGCGAGAGATAAAGATATATTCGTTATAAAATGTCTTCCTGGATTAAATTTAATACCACATACGTAACTTGAAAAAATTTTCTTTAAAGATTTGCTCTTAAACGTTTCGTTTAAGAGATAACGTATTGACTTTCGAAGTTTCGGAAGTGATTGAATAATTGGACCGTGTTATGAAACAATGAGTAAAATGAGTTACCCACAAATCTATTGATTTGAACTAAATTATTTAAAACTTGTAGAAAATAAATGTCGATTTATAAAAATGGTTTAGTTACCTAATTATATTTTTGATACTGTTTATACAGCAAAAATCCATTTTTAAATAAGTGGATTAACTTATTATTGCAAAACACCGTCCAATTTCAAATTGATCGAATAATAATAAATATAATTAATTGACTATTTTCCATTTTATTACTTTAAATAATAAATTTGTTTTATTTTAAGTATAAATAAATTTTATAAAATTACACTGGATCTGCCAAAAGCCAATAAATGACAAAAGACAATACTCGATATCTAATTTTTATTATTACTACCATATGTAAATACTTAGATGATTTGAAAATTATTCATACCTCTCTGCTATCCCTTAAACTTAGATTATTTGCGAGCAAATCTCTAAAGGGGCCATTTTCGTGTTTTGAAATCCTTAACTGATATCTCAAGTTTGGCAGCAATTTAACCCAGTAACACCAGATATACTAATGAGATAAAAAAAATAATGAGGAATGAGGAAAATTGAAACACCTAACATACGGATTAAAGGCGAATCAATATTTTGGGTGTCCAGATCCCGTATAGCCCCTCCACTGCTTGCTAAAACATTTTATTGATTATAAATAATAAAGTAAGATAGATACTCTATGAACATTCATTATTTGAACATTTAAATGACGTCGAAAGCAAAATTGTAGATTTTGTTTACAATTGGAGTATTTTTCATGTAATTTTACGACTACAATTTCAATATCTGATTTCAAGATAGAAAAAGCTGTTAGCTTACTTTTGTAAACATGATATATTGCATACATTCAAAGGACAATATGCAATCCGTTCAAATCAGGAAAACCGATTTCAAGCCGAAGAAGCTTGTAATTATTGTTGGTGTGGATTTTTACGAACCGCAGCAAAATGATTAAATAGTATTTTTCCGTAAAATTTGTCATTGTTATAACATAATCATAAAGAACGAGTGACACTAGAGTTCATTATTTTTAAAAGTGTACATGTGATTGATTATTTTCTCTAAAATAAACTTTAAAATTTATAATCGTTAGTTTCATTGCAACGTTTCAACCTTTATTAATTCATTTTCGAGACTAATAAATATATGCTCTTTCTCTTCTTTTTTGCACCAATTTAGCAATATGGCAACAGGTAATATTTGTAATGAACAGCGTTATATGTACATAGAAGCTAATGAAGCTTAAGCTTTAGGCCCTCAATGTAACAGGGGCCCTACAGGTACTTGGTGTAGTGTATAGGGATTTGAGATTCGGACCATAGGGTTATAGGTTCAATTCCCAGTTGATCTCAAATTACTTTCGCTGTGATTCGGATTCCAATTTAAATTGTACTAGATCCTTGTTTACCTTTAGTTCGCAACTAACAAGTAGTGACTTGTAAATTGGTTTATCCGTAAATTGAATTGAATTAGAATAATGCAGTACATTGAGATTTACAGTTGCAAAGGTTTCACCACAATGTTTCATCCGGTAAAACGACAAAGGTGTGGCTCTGATTCTCTTTCAGTATTCCAGTACTGCCATCTAGAACTTTGTTAATTTGTATTATAAATTATAACTATATAAAAGCATCGTGTAGAATGGGATCCAAGATTTAATATGTTCTATATGATTAAAGAAAAATATGTTGTGTCTACAAGGTGCTATTTATCGTTATGCTCAAAGCAACAGCAGCTATAAAGCTAAATTGAATTCTTTAGAAAATTTTGTAATAAGCGTAGCAAGGTATAGTATATTAGATAATCTCATATAAATTTCATTTTATGGATACTAAACATTTAATAAAGGTTCATATTGTATTATGAAACACAAACGCGGTACGACATTTACTGCTCACATGAAACAGGTGACATAACAGAAAAGCACGCAAGTTTACAAATCATAAAAATTGTTGCGTATACAATAACATTCAACAGTTTTTAAATTGAATTTCACAAACGCATGTTATCTTTCAAAATTTATTTACAAAAATGCGACCTCGTTTTATAATAAATTAAATCTGGTACCTAATTTTGTTTTTACTTTCCAGAGAAAGAAAATATTTTTTATTCTCATTAAGACGTGCAAAATTTGTTTCTTTAAATTGTAAAAGTTAAACCAAGTTGTTACATGGTTGAGATATTTCAAGTTCTGTGTAGCGCCACTGGATTCTCATCTTGTGGGTGAGAAACTTGTCGTTTTGAGGGCACTCGCCGTCCATCGCCGAACAAACTCCATTAACAAGCGAGTAAAGAAGTTCGCGCGTGAAGTTGTAAGGTCTCTCGGGACCTTTGCTATCCTCATAGACTTTAAAAGAATGAGGGATTAGATTACTATCCGCATCTGATGCAGCATCTAAGTTGACGACTTTATTACTTTTGTATGTGCGCATTACCTAATAAAATTTTCTTTTTACATTTGAAATTTGACCGTATCTTAAATTGCCTCAAGAAGCAAACGAATCGATGTTAGATTAAAACTGAAAACAATATTTTCGTTAAATTATAATACAAAAAATATAATTTTCATTTATTACTTTATAGTGGGCAAGTTTAAAAGGCGTAATAAATTTTGTAGTGATTTATGGAACTAAAATTAGGCCTATTGAGTCCAATTAATCTATATAGAAAAAGACACTCTGGGGAACCCTAGCTTTTCAAAGTGATAAATGTTCAATTTACTTCTTTTTATACTTTCTAAAACTTTGAAACATGATTTTAAATTTGCAAAAACAATTGTCGACACCATTAGCTATTTCACGCTAAATTAATTAGAAACGGCCAAATGATAATGAAAATTCCGCTTGAACTTGCATTTAGAATTTCCACGATATTTTATAGCACGTCGCAAAATTTACTTGCATTTTCTACATTTTTTTGCATTGTTTTAAATCCATTAAAATTAGGTACGAATTCTCCATAAATGCTTACGATATATTTTTTATATCGATAGTTTCAATACAAAGGTAAAAATTTACAAGGAAATATTTTTATTCTAACTGTAAATTATGATACAACATACCTAATAGTATACCATAACTCTTTAGTTGAAGATAATTGGCGACTAAACAACTGGACCTAAGGGCACATTCTGATTAAAGTCGTAAGAGAGGAATTTGGCGGGGGCAGTTGTTTTGGGACTGAATCCTCTATACTCTCAAAATACCAAAATAGGACCGCTACATGTTTTTATTAAAAAGATGGTAATCTCAGGCAAAGGTAAATAATACTATTGGGTAAATAAAAATCCCATCAGATCTAGTGTCGTATACAAAGATCAATCAAATGAACGCCTCAATTTTAAACTCCCAAATAAAATTAAACAAATTAAAACAGTTAAATTGATTTTTCCGTTGTCCTTGGATCACCCTGAAGCGATGCTTGGTGTTTCTCTGAAAACAGGATAAGGAATGAGACAATTAGAAAGAAGTTCAATTCAAACCAATTCAAAGTGATCATTTTTTTTACCCAACCTATTGCTATGTTCTCCTGATACTAAGGAGTTAAACACAATTGCCCCTTCTTACTAAACTCCCGGTGATGAGTCGCTCAAGGGTGGGTTCCTAATGAACGGTCAATATTAGAGGCGATCTTATGAATATTTATTGGCTCTCTCGGGATGTCTAGTTGCTTTCATTTTTTTAAGAAAAAAAAGAAATAAAAAACTTTCATTAGCTTATGAGTAATATTTATTATAAACAAAAGAAAATTGATTGAAATATTTTTCATGAAATAAATGTTTACACAAATGTTTTGGATCTCAAATCCAATATAAAATGAACATTTAGAATTAAGAACAATTGATACAAAATAATCTTTCAAAATAAAGAGGTGTCCACTCTTTATTCCGACGTGCTTGATTGTTAGACCAATCAAGTCTCTCGCTTTACACTAGCGGGCTTAAATGTTTAAAATAATATTTGTTGCTTATTCAAAGCTTAAAGTATTGTTAAACTAAATAATAAAACTTTTTAATGAAAACTTTTCACTGAGGGTAATGAAAAATGCACTCTGTAAGAAGTCTTTTTTCCAAATCCTGTATTAACACGCTGATGGCCAATTCCCAAGTAACATCAACGTCGGTTTTATACCGGTATACCATTGAAGTATAACGAATATGTACATATATTTTCATACCTGAAAATTAAGTACCAAAATGGTACCTAAGCGGCACATAAATTTTAGTTCATATTTACACTGTACTGTTTAGGTATAGTTTCAATGTACATATTTTCGGACCGTTATTCTGAAGGCAATTGTTGTATCGGATCGGCATTGAAATTTTATTAGCTAAAATATATTTGAACATACGGTACCGTTTAGGTAATGTTTTGATCGTTTTGTTTTGTTACTATAAAAGCGATATCTAACATGTACATGTATTTTATAAGATGGAATGTACGATATTTCCATCACCGGTTTGATACCTTAAAGTACAGTTTAAATAGTAATGTTTTAGTTGCTACAATTCCGGTATATAATATGTAAAGATGCTTTATTGGTTAAATTTTATGATTTTTACCTCACCGTTTTGATATTGTTCAACATAATAATATTTGTCCATGACAGGTTTAATAAGTACATAATAACATATTATGAAATATATTATATAATATAATAATTTTTATTAATATTAAAATGTGAAACATACGTAACATTAAAATATTTATTATAAAAATAAGTAATTTAAAGATCAATGAATTTTAATTACGTTTTAAAACAGTTGTAACCAATCAGAACGAAGAAAAATTTCACCGTTAGCAAAACTCTTGTTTCTCATTGGTTACAAATTATTATACGCATTTTATATTACAATTATTACCTGAAAATTAAGTACCAAAATGGTACCTAAGCGGCACATAAATTTTAGTTCATATTTACACTGTACTGTTTAGGTATAGTTTCAATGTACATATTTTCGCACCGTTATTCTGAAGGCAATTGCTTTATCGGATCGGCACTGAAAGTTTATTAACTAAAATATAGTTGAACATACGGTACCGATTAGGTAATGTTTTAATCGTTTCGTTTTGTTACAATAAAAGCAATGTCTAACATATACAGGTATTTTATAAGATGGACGGTACGATATTTCCATCACCGGTTTGATACCTTAAAGTACAGTTTAAATAGTAATGTTTTAGTCGCTTACAATTCCGGTATATAATATGTAAAGATGATTTATTAGTTAAACTTTGTGATATTTATTTCACGGTTTTGATATTGTCCATGACTACTTTAATAAGTACATAATAAAATATTATGAAATATATACTCGTATAATATAATAATTTTATAAATAAAAATCCGTCTTATTCTCCAAAATCCCTTTTTATTAAATTAAATTTCGAGACGCGCTTTTTATAATTTTTATTAATATTGAAATGTAAAAAATATGTAACATTATAGTTATTTATGTATCAAGATTATGTATAAAAAAAAATTTCGCCGTTAGAAAAACTCTTGTTTCTGATTGGTTACAAATTATGATAAGCATTTTATATTACAATAATTATTATATGAGATATTATTGGGGTAAGAAGGGCGGTCAAATTTCTAAATTGGGGGCGGAAATTTTAAACCTCTTACGTCCGGTATTATCAACCCATATAAAAAGCCCTTTAGTTAACTAGCTTTTGTAAAACGTGTATTTTAAATATTTTATGTTTTCTAATAGCTAATTAACTAAAGGCCCTTTTAAAGTTTTAAGTCAGGAAATTAAAATTTAATAAATTTAAATAATAAATTTAATCCCACCACCGCTGTCGATTCGAATTAAAGTGACGCCGGAGTCGTAGCATTTTTCTTCAAAACACGTGCAAAATAACAACTTTTATTTAAAATAATTCATAATGTAATAAATTTTAAAGTACCAAAGCAAAATATTTGATTTATTTTAATTCAATATTAGGTAATATTTTTAATCTATGAATTGAAAATAAAATTGACCATCAAATAAGAAATATCATAGTTTATACCGTATACCCAGGTAGTCGAGTTGGCTTAGCAGTTGGTTTTCAGACGTATAGGTACAGTACAGCTTGGGTTCAAAACCTGGCCTCGGAAAAAAAAAGTAAGTAAAAATTATCACATTTATAATGTCAATTTTCAGATTCTGGCGCAGACAACAGGGAAACTTAGCAGTATGTAAAAAATAGAAATATTTAAAAATCAAAAATTTTATCTTTTATAAAAATTATTTTTTCTATTAAATAAATATCTCGTTCATAAAAAATCAACACATAATCGGTATAAAAACGATGTACTAATACAGTAACTGCAAAAGGGGCAAATCAATGCTGAACCGTTGCAAAAATACCTGTAATGTATATGTACATAAATGATACATCAATACAGTAACTGCAAAAGGGGCAAATCAATGCCGTACCGTTGCGAAAATACCTGTACCTTATATGTGCATAAATGATACATCAATACAGTAACTGCAAAAGGGGCAAATCAATGCTTTACCGTTACGGAAATTTCTGTAAGGTATATGTACATTTATGACGGTAAAATGTTACTTGGGTTGTATAATAAAATTATAGAAATCATAAATTCACAGTACCTGTCTCCTTGACAATGAAGTTTTTATATTTTAAAAGGATATTACTTCGTTTGTTGTGTGTGGCCTACTTTAGTGTACACATTTGATGAGTCAACATCGGTGCGTTGATCGTCATTTTCATCTTATTTGACCTCACATAAAGTTGTTTCCGCATCGACTAGTGATTGAATTTTACATTTGTCGTTTGTATTTTTCCAATTGAAGATTTCCAAAAACGTTGAGAGGTAAGTTACTTTTATTTGACAATGTTATTATTATCCAGAAAGTTTTATGTGAGTCGAGTTCGTAAATTATAACCATTTTAATAACATTATGAGCATCCATTACTGTCCTTGAGTTTATTTTTAGATCTGGTTTCAATCCAACTGAAAAATTCTAACCTCCAATTGTTAGTAAACAAATAATTTCGGATCCCATCGCAAATATTTTATCGAGCGCTTAAAATGCGTGCACTCTGTTAGAATTTACGAAGTCAACTGATTTTTAATCGAAAATCGATATGATTGGCATGCCTGTGCGAATGAAGTAAGTCAAATCCGTTTATTTTCAAATTTATTTCTTTCTAATAAATAATTTTGATTGCAGATTCACCCCTTGTACCAATCTCGGTTTCCTTTGAGGTGTTTTTCCATGCAGTTTTGCTGGTATATTGCGTTTTTATGCTGTATTTGGATTGTCCATTGACTCATGTTCTCCATTGTTGTTGTTTTCTTTGATGTTACACAAATTTGACCCTTATTTACTAATTTGTCAATTTACCCTTCGAAATTACTCACATTAGATGCATGAAACAATTACATAATTTTTGATATGATCACATTTTTACAAAGAATGTTATTCATAGAATAAATCAGTTTACAAATTCTTACATTTTTATAGGTTATCATCATTAACACATTTTTACAAATTTTCAGCTAATTAAGTTTTTTGTTTCATTTCTGATGTGACAATCATCAGTCTATTTAAACTTAGCAATGTTTATCATCTTTTGTCCATCCTGAGAGACTCAAGTAAAGTTAGAAAATTGAAATTTTAGAAAAATAAAAATTTCTCGTAGAGCAAATTTTTAAAGTGCCTACCGATTTAGAATTTTATGCTTATTTTGAATTTATTATTTATTTTTGTATTGGGAGTCTTTATTTATCATTTTGAGACATAGCACTATGTAAAAATCTCAAAACGCTAAAATGAAGGAGACTGAAGGTTTATTAACCAGACAACAAATATTTATTTATTTCTGTATGTTCTGTATGTATGTTGCTGGAAAAATTAGTTAGGGTGGGTATATAGATGGAGGTTAATTTATGTGGCTTATCTGTTATAATTTTTTGAACTACATCAGATATTTTCATATTTCTATAAGATTTGGCTCTCCAATAATAATCGAAGATATTACGTTGCGATTCAACTTAATTTCCTGAAAATTATGAATGCGTTATAAACGATTTGTAACCGTAAAATAACCAATTGTAAATCCAATAATGTCGAATTTAAATTTTACTTTCTGAAATGTATTTATTGGTGTACTTTTATTTGTTAGTCCCGATAAACTTAATTTAATTTCTTTTATATCTACGTATTATTCTTTAAATTTTAATATTTTTATCTTTTCTTCCCCTAGCTTCCTATATTGATTTTACGATTTGCTCCCTCGCCCCTGGTATCTTCCCTTCATAATCTTATAATTTTAAATTTTTACTTTCTTTCAGTTCGTAATCATCATTTTCCTGCATCCACTTTATCATCAATTTCCCTCTCAAATTTATCTCCCTTTCACCAATGAAACAATCCCTCACTTACATATTTTTAACTTAACTTAAATTCTTCGTAACAAATTAATCTATGTATGTACATGTTGCCAGGCGTAGGGTTCAATAGCGAATGCAAAATTTATATAAAATCAGGCTTTCTAGGAAAAAATAAAATCTTAATCGTACCAACCTAACAATTCAAGAAAATAAGAACTAATAATTTCTAAAACAAAAATGTCTGGAACCATCCTTTTAATTAAAACAATGGTGGAAACCGCAGGGGAATTTTAGTGTACAAGATCGACGAATTGTAGGGGGGCTTGCAGGAATTGGTAGTAAAACATGAAAATGAAGAATGACTAATCAATGGAATTCCGGGAATTATGAACAAAATTGCAAATAATCTTATTTATGAATTTCAGTAAACTAAGTATTTAAAACGGCTGAAAATAACTTTAGGCTTCTCTTAGAACACAAAGTCTACATTAATCTCGCCTGTTAATTGCCCCAAATGTTTATAAACCACCATTTTGAAATACAGCTGGCAAGTGATAGTAAAAAGGTGTTTGAATCTGACAGAGTATTTGAAACAGCCAGAAACAAATATGTAGATATTTTACGTGATTATTTTATGCTGCCGTCTCATAAATTATTTTTTTCCGCACCTTTATACAGTTACAGTACAATTATACAGAAAGAAAAATATATAATTTAGTGTAATTACTACAAACATAAGTTCGAAAAATATTTGAATTCTTAATATTTTCAGATGTATAAGATATCTTTTTCCTTTTCTTTTTTTCTTTTTGTTTTGTAATGTGCAAACTTTTATTTTATAAAGGAGACCTCATAAATTATATATTATTTATAAAAATCTACAAAAATAATGGGAATACAATCATGGCTCGGCTCCCTTATGACAGCCACTGATTAGGTTAAATTTCATATCTTGAATAATTTGCAATTTTGTTAATCCATCATGCGCGTCACCGATAGAAAAATAATGGAAGAGATCCTTATATTGGGTGCGTTTAGCGAGCGCAGCTGCTTAAAGTCATCAGTCAACTATGTTGAGTATGATGACATTCAACTATTTGAGTTTCGCTAAACGGTATGCTTACAGTCAGCAAGCGTTACTTTGATTTTAATTATTTTATTTATTATTATTTATTAAATAATATAAAAAGTTTCACTTATATAGCATTTCCGTATGGAAATGGTATATTCCATGAATAAATGGTATATTCCGTTAAATTCATCATTAGCTGTGCGACGCAGCGTAAAATTATTGCGCTGAGTTGTTTACTCAACAGTTGTAAGTAAGCGCTTGCTCAGCGTACCGTTTAGCGAAACCGCTGTAGTCAACTTCTCAGCCGCTGACTTTCGCTAAACGCACCCATTGTTTCGATGTTCTAGATGAAAGTGGTGCCTGACCTGGTATTGTGTGTAATTCATTTTGTGATACAGTTACTTTGCGCCACAATCCGGATCGAGGAAGTACTATTAAAAATGGAACTCTTGCGGAATGTAGTGATAAATCAAATCTGTGTTTGATGGTAGATGGTAAGTGAATTTATACAATTTATCTTGTATATCCACGGCTTTAAATGATTATTTTGATCTCGAACATATTTATGTACAGAATTTTATTTAATTAAGACTTCTTCAACTCTTATTAATCTTATAATTGAGAAACTACCGTGAGAAAATATCTTTCAGAGCAACTCGACTTAATGTAATGTCTCTTTCCCGCATATTTGTAGCTACTTTACTAATTTTCCAATCTCATCGAAATATATGTAAATTCGATATAAATCGAATATAAATTCTTGAAATTACCACGCTAACTGTTCATTCATATTCATAATTTTGCCACGATGGCGATGTTATACGAGTTGCCAAGTCATTTAAATGCTTGGACTGAAGCTAATTGGATTTGCTTCTGGGCTATTCAATTGTTGTAATGTTCCTGTTGGCGTATTCCTTCAAAACAGTCTCAATTGCTAATTTTGTTATTTGTATTTAAGATCGATCCTTCAGTTGACTTGCAATATTTTCAATTTTATTTCTTTGTGCTTTATGTTGTTTTCTTTATCTATACCTGTTAGTTATTTACTAAGGTAAGTGTACCAAATAAGGCCCACTTAAGGAATAATATTATTTTCTTTGCGTTATATCAACTTAAATATTTTAAAAAAGATAGGAAAATATGCTGTCATATGTCTAGGTTAAACCAGAATAATTATTTCTTGAAAAATATATATTTACATATTGGTAAAACGAAAATAAACAATACCACTGCGTGGGCCTTATTAAGAACACGGTGTACCAAATAAGGCCCACGCGTAAACTTTTAGCAAACAACTGCTTGTCAACTAAATTAAACATTTTGCGTAAATAATAAAGAACAAAAAGAATTTTTGTAACAAAATATCAAAATAAATTTAAATTTAATCAGAATTATCACAATCTGGGCACAAAAATCGTATGTCTTTGTCTTTAGGCGTTAAGCCTTAAGACTTTTTTCGTTGCTTTTATTTCTGGTGTTTCTTTATTTTTAAATTGCGTCTGAATATCATTTTTTTGTTAATATTCGTAAACGGAACGTCTTATTAGCTTAGATGTTAAAAGCATACCCACATCAGCTAGTCTGAATATCCTGTTATATAATTCACCTTCTTGCTCAGGTGTTAAGCATGCAGGTCGGCTAATTTTTTTTTTAATTCACCGCTCTTAACATGTGTTCTTAAAGTTCTGCGTGGGATATCGAATCGTTTTGCTGCTGTTCTTACGGACACACGAGCATTAACAGCTACAAGTGCCTTTCTCATCTTTTACTCACTCCACGCACACTTCTTTTTTTAACATTTTATATTTCAACAAAGTATCTATAACAATATTAGCCTATGTGAAAATGCACTAGAGAACTAACTTATGAGACTAGATGGTTCACCGTGTGACTGATGCACTTATTATAATAAATTCCAAACAATGGTCCAAACAAGGCCCGCTGGGCCTTTATAGGACACTCCGGGAAGAACTCAATTTCCCGTACATTATTGTTCTAAATTAATGTTAGTAGTATGTTTAGAAAGATGCAATTAACATAATTTGAAAGCAAATACATTTAGCTAAAAAATCATGCAAAGTAGTAAAAAAAAGTATTTTATAATAAGTATAAAAAAGTTATATTCTAGTAACCTAAAATTTATATCCGACGTGACAGCACCCATTCAAAGTTGGTATCTTGGTTTACTTAAGTTAATATGGCGCATTGCAACAACACTATTTATTATTTCACAGTTGTTTGCAAGACAACTGCCTCCCATTTCTCGAAAGAAATTGTCAAGGAAGAATATGCTTAATGCACCAAGATTAGGCTAAGGCCTGTTCCGAAGTCCAACGATTTTTCGATCGCCCAATGGCTCATTTTCCTATAAGGTGGTATTCCAGTATCTATTTTACTGGTTTGCAACTATTCGTTCTGTTCAGATGTTCGTACCATCGTTGTCGGTATGTTAATTAATGTTAATGTTAATTATGCTTAATTAATAGATTCCAACAGAGACTTAATGTTAAATTCTTCAAGTATTACTTCTTTGCGTATTCTGTCCATCTTGGTGCTGCCTTTTGTAGATATTAGTAAGTGCATTTCAGCAGCTTGAATTCTGAATTCACGCGTTGGTCAATTTTTAGGCGGTTATACTTATTATAGTTTTGTTTTTCAAGCTCTTATGAATTGTACCACATATTGCTCTAAATGTACTTAGTTTATTATGCATCTCGTTGTTTTCTCGTAGGTAACGTCACAGCCAAGGAAATTGAAATGTCTAAACTGTTCGGCCAAGCTGTTGTCTATAACAATTTTTGGCATATTGGGGTTTTCTCCGGCAAAAGTAATCGTTTTTATTTATTTTGTTGGTATTTTAAAATTGTAGTTTGGGTATAAGAGTTGTAGCTTATGAATTGCTCTTTAGAGATCAACTACCGTTTCTTCGATCAGTTACTCGGTCGTCAGCATAAAGCAGTATGAAGATTCTTTCGTTGGTGCTTAATTTGGATGCCGTTCTTCTGTTCATAATTCCATTTTCGTACAGTAGCGTCTAAGTACTTTGTTGTGTTTTTCAGATAATTTATAATTGTGTAAAAGTTATACAAATTGAAAATTTAAGCTGAAGGATCGATCAAAATGTACTTGCGCCTAATCAATTTAAACATATACATGTGTTGTCAAAAACTGCTGAACTTGATGACAGCCAAGTGTATAAATTAAATCTAAATTTTGGTATAATTAAAAGCAACTTGACTATACTTTTAAACCACCCATTCAATTAATCCAATGATAAAGAAAGATGGTTAATCTTTATCTATGGCACCGGGTGTCGTGAGTGAAACAAGTACCAAAATTATTGCGTTATGCTTCATTTAAGTCATCATAGCCCCACAAATTCAACGTGTAAAATGTTCTAGTTTTAATATCAAATTCGAATGACCCCAGTTGGACAAATATTGAAAATTATCTCAAAGAAGAAATAAACATTGAAATATATTGAAGAATGTCGGTGATAAACCACGGCCTTGCAGGACGCCCTGATTGGTTGGTATTTCTTTTCTTAGTTCTTTGGTAAGTTGAAGTATTGACGATGTTCCACTATATAAGACCTTAATGCTGTTTATAGTATTGGAACTCGAACCCTCGACTCTTCGCAAACGAAACTAGTCGTTATCGGTTTTTTGCTTGCTTGAATATGAGTTTAACAATGATCCTTTATTGAACGGTTGATCGAACAGGGTGCGCCAAGATCTCAAAACGTTTATTCTGTTTATGTGACTTGTAAAATTATATATAAAATTATAGAATAGGTTTTACTTTCAGTTATCCTTTAAGAGCTTGTCTTTAGGTAAAGGATCCTTTCATAAGAGACGAGTTACAGAATAACCTCCTTAGATATTATTAACTATCTGTAGATACTCGCAATTCGAGATTCGACCTACCTGATAATTCTACTTTTATTAATTCCACCCATACACTAGACTTTTGACAGCGCGATATGATGGAAGTACTGAAATAAATAGACGTATTTGGCAGGTGAAATGCAGCTTGAAGGAGATAACAACTAAGGTGACACCTAAATGATTCACACCAAAATTCGAAATCTCCGGAATTTGATACAAATATGAACATTAATATGAATAAATTCTCATCGATGACACTTGCAGATAGCAAAGCACGTGCTTTGTTTCTCCTGATGTCAATCAACATAGAGACGCTATAAATTTGAACATAGTAAAATCAAACCGAATAGACGAACGTGTATCGCTCACTCCCAGTACAACGAAACGGTCTAACACAACCTATTTTGAATACAACAGATACAAGATTTCCAATTCACAAAAACGGCCTATTATTTTAAATATAAAGGCGAATTATTTTCAATACGTCTCTACTGCTTTATATATCCCCAAAACGAACATAGTCCATTTCTGGCTAATAGGCATTCTTAAGGGCAGCGTTTGCATGTACTGGCATACCGAGGACGATTTCAAGATTAATAAAAATTTATAAAGATAATATTATAAAAATTTGTTAGAACTAATAAATGAATCTGAGTTCGTGCACTTCGATGTTGGAAATAACGATTAAAGCACTTGCAGGCAGAAGTTAGATTATTTTTGGTATTTTATTTGATTTGGCGAATAAAAAAAATGAAGAAAGTATTGTAACCACTATTTTATTTTCGGGTCATTGACGGTCGCAGAAAAAATGGTGTATGGAACCATTTGCAATAGAATTTGTTTAATTTATCCTTTATCTTTATTTTAAAGAAATTTTGGTGTTAATTTAATCTGATGATAAAACTTAACAACAATTTTGTAGATTTCCATTGAAAACTATTATAATTTTATGCCTAAGTGAAAAGTAAACTGGTAAAAGGTAAAATATCGTATGATATTGTGAAATGCTCGCATTACGTATAAAAATTTGATGATTTGATACTATGGTGGACGTATATATTGTGACAGAAACAAACACAGAAAGAAAGGTAAACCCTTGTGGCTGAGACACTTCACAACTTTGAAAATTGACTTCTTTTTATTTCTTATTTTAACAACGTCGTGTTATTATTTCGCCGTTGACAGTTTTTGTTGTTTTATAAAAGTAGGAACTTGAAACGACCAGTTTTCAGCTTGAAAGGATACGACATCAAAAGTGTATTATTTTGTAAACGACACCCGGTCAAAATAAGAAAATAGATATAAAATTCTCTTTTACAGATGCATATAGTCGATATAAAAAGTAAGAAAACGTCTTCGAGTTTTTGCGTAGTTACACGAAGTTTTCTATTTAATACGGTTACATCTTTGAAAGCTTTTGAAGAAGCTCCTTGCTTCCTTATGGTATTATAACATCGGTACTAGATAGATACATATTGTAATGTATAAAGAAAGGACGTATGAAACTTAGAAATTTTGAGTTGACAGACAGTTACAAGTCCTTTTCTGAAATTATTGACTATCGTTTAAGTGAAATTTGAAATATTTATTCGTTTCCTACAAAATTACATTATTTTGGTATTCTGAAAGCTTTAACTATTTCGACGAAAATGTAATCTGACATGTGTCAACGTCAGACGACTGTAGTAAATTAAATTTATTTCGGCGACGAAGAAACAAGAGAGGCAGGAGGGCTGCGAGATAATGCACCTACCCAAAATAATGCAAATTTAAAAATAAAAAAGGCAATTAACAATCGCATCCTATTTGTCATTTGCAAAATAAAAAAGCTTTTGCGGTTATTTTTCTAATTTCCCCGTACGGCTATATCTTGTTTTAGAACTTAGTTCTGTATTGCGCTGCTATTAAGTCGCCACCGTAAATTTCATACCGCAATGCTCATGAAATATTTTATACCCAATCTAGTAACCTATATCGCTACACATAAAATAAAATAGCACGGAAAATTGCCGACTGTCGTTTTATTATCATCGCAGATTTACTGGTTACTTTTCCTTGCTTATATTAATCTTGACTATTTCAACGTGATTAGTCATAAAGTGTTACAAGCAGATACTCTCTTATATCATTTATAATTAATAATAAGATTTACTTCTGTAGACCTTTATTGCTTAATTTAATTGTTATATTTCATGACAAATGGTTAAGGTATTTAGTTATTCGTTGATACCAATTTTATTATAGCTGTCGAATATTTCAGAAGAAAAATAATCAATAACATGTAATGGCACCGATAAAAAAACTTTGAATATTTCATGACTATCTTAATTCCATTCTCAATAAATGAAGTTAACTTTGAAGGTAACTAAAAGCGACCACGATGTTAAGTTTGAAATACTTGGAAAGCCCTCGGCCTGAGGCTCCATCATCCCTTACAACTCTCATCATGCTTTCTAACAGAAATTCTTAGCTTTTCACTATCTTATTAATAAGGCAATACCACTAACCTGTGGGAAACGTGAGAGATAGTTAGCATTTATTAAGCGAATGACATGTGATAATGTAAATTTAGAAAACCGAGTTAATGTGCCAATCAGCAATGCAATTTTATTCAAATACACAGGGTAACGCGCGGAAAATGAAACGAATGTGTTTCTTGGGTATTTACCCTCTTTTGTACGAAAACCACTTGAACCAGTCATTTTTATTTGGAAAGGGGACATGTATACCTATAAGCTATTGTTGTTCACTTAACTGAGTCCTTAAAATAGGGATAAATTTCGCCCGAAAACTTTAAATAGTAAGGGGTGTCTGAAGACGTAGCATTTGAAAGTTCGATGAATTCGTTTAAAATAGTGTTAATATTTTTTGAATTTTATATTATTATTTCGATCGTAAATGCAAAACTACAATGTAACTCAGATGATTTGGGGACTATTATGATGTTTCTGCGAAAATACCATTTAATGCTATATCTTAACATCAGAGAGTAACGCTTTTGAGGCAATCCATAATAGTGTGTTAATGCTAAGTCTGATCACGTAATTTCTTCATCCACTTCCCCAACAGAAGCCAGTTATGGTAGACGAATCCGTGAACCACAATCCGAAGGATTTGTTTACAAAAGCGTAGGGAAATTAAATCCAGTTATCTTCTGCTAGACTCGTGACGGTGTGCGAGGGTAGGGAGTTGCTAATTAAGGGTTGATCACTTCAAACCAAAACACTCTGTCAACAATAACAGAGATATTTAATCAAATAACTAAAGCAAGCAATCCCCTATGTAATAATAGCGTTTATTATTACATTAAATCTTAATAAGAACAATTAAGAAGGCAACATCGACAGCAGCTGATGAAGTACTAGGTAGGAAGCGCGGGAGGGAGATGAATACGTGGTACGACGAGGAATGTCGAGTAATGTTGGAGGAGAAGGAGGCGCTCAGGAAGATTGTGATACAAAATGGAAATAACGAAAATATACAAGGATATATGAATGCTAGAAGACAGACAAGACAAACTATCAGATCAAAGAAGAAAGAATACGAACAGAAATTACTGAGAGACATGGAGGAGAATAGAAGTAGAAACCACAACAAAGAATTCTACAATGAGATAGCTGCGACGCGGAATGGATTTAAACCCAGGTCTAAGACTTTTCTCAAAAAAGACAACGGGGATCTTATCACGGATATCGAAGAAATCATACGAACCTGGCAAAAATATTTCAGAGAACTACTCAATGAGAAGAATGCCGAGCGCCTCACTCCAAAAGTATATCAGACAGCCGATTTACCAACTGACGAATCAACTCTTGAAGAGATAATAGGGGCAGTGAATAAACTAAAAAATTCAAAATCACCTGGAATCGATGAGATATCAGGGGAAATTTTAAAACGAGGAGGTCATATTTTACACCAACGATTTCATATATTGATACTCTTAATATAGAGAGGAGAAGATACCAAGTGAATGGCTAGAAG
Organism: Podabrus alpinus; assembly: GCA_932274525.1. Lineage (NCBI taxonomy): Eukaryota > Metazoa > Arthropoda > Insecta > Coleoptera > Cantharidae > Podabrus > Podabrus alpinus. The sequence goes on along the minus strand of OW026457.1, from coordinate 54,548,093 downwards.
GTGTAATAATACCAATACACAAAAAAGGAGATCGATTAAAATGCTCCAATTATAGAGGGATTTCGTTGGTTAGCACCGCATACAAGGTATTAGCGAACATCCTGCTGAGAAGATTAACTCCATTTGCAGAGAAAAGCTTAGGAGACTACCAGGCGGGATTCAGACCAAACAGATCATTAGACATTAGACAACTGCTAGAGAAGAGTTGGGAATTCAACAAAATCATACACCACTTATTTATCGACTTCCAGAATGCATACGACAGCGTAATTAGAGAGGAACTCTGGACCATGGCAGAGATATCGATCCCAAACAAACTTATACGCCTGACCAAAATGTGCGTACAGAACTCAAGATCTAGAGTAAATAAGGCTTCTTGTTATACTTTGTATAGAAGCCTAAAATAGACGGAAGAATGTCAAAGTCTTTCACAGTGGGCAGCGGACTGAGACAGGGTGATGCACTGTCACCTCTCATATTTAACATCGTACTGGATAAAGCCATAAAATCATCTGAAATCGAGATGCAGCTGTTTGCAGTGGACGAATCCAAACTAATACTGGCATATGCGGATGACGTGGATATAATGGCTAATAGCGTGATCAACATGAAAGCTATATTCCAAAGGGTGGAGAAGGAGACAGAGAAGATGGGTCTTACAATAAACGGAGACAAGACAAAATATATGTGTGTGAATAGACGACCACACAGAGACAGACTTGGACGAAATGTCACCATCGACCAGTACAATTTTGAAAGAGTCCAACATTTTAAATACCTGGGGTCAACTGTCGCTGCCGACAATTACATAACCGAAGAAATAAAAGGACGCATACAGAGCCGTAACCGATGTACATTTTCCCTGGACAGGCTGTTCCGTTCGAAAAACCTAACAAGAACCTCAAAGATCAAAATCTATAAAACCGTGGTGAGGCCTGTTGTGATGTACGGCTCAGAAGCCTGGACGATGACCAAAACAAATGAAGAACGACTGAGACGTTTCGAAAGAAAAGTTTTAAGGAGGATATTTGGCCCAATATATAATCCCGATTCTAATACAGTAAAAACTTTATTCTGACCGTCTCCCCTCGGAAGGCAATGGCAAACCACCGAGGTGTAATATGCTTAGAACAGCCTCTCTGGAGATGAAGTGTATACACTTACCGCGGTTCGGAGCCCGCGTTAAACAAGTAGGTCCCCTATGTGTGTGGTAGTACTACAAATGCACAACACATACATAGGAGAGAGGTCGCCAACATCCGGTAACGGATAGGCACGCGAAGAAGAAGAAGAAGATAATCCCGTAGAGGAGCAATACCGGATAAGGACAAATAGAGAGCTAAAAGAAATATTTACCGATCCGGATATAGTACAGGAAATAAAGGCGCAACGGCTGCGTTGGGGTGGACACGTCCAGAGACAACCACATAGTAGACTAATCAGATTGGCATGGGATGGTGCTCCAGGTGGTAAGAGACCGGTGGGACGACCGAGAACAAGATGGAGGGATAATATCATATCTGATATGGAAACACTAGGCTTACAATACAATGAAGCACTAAATCTGATGAAAGATCGAGAGACGTGGAGGGCAATTATTGTTAAATCAGCCAAGACCCACCCGGGGTTGTAGCGCTACGAAAGAAGAAGAAGAATAATAGCGTAAGTGTATGTACGTGTAACAAAATGTAACGCTTCTCTGATTGTTCAATAACAATGCGATAAAATAACAATAAGATTGCGCCGGGATAATGTTCTATCTCAAGGAAATTGTATCCCACGGGAAACTCCACAAGATACTTGGGCTCGACTTGATTCTAATACTCTATCTCAAAGAAATCGTATTCAATGGGAAACTCAGGCTCGACTTGATGCTAACGCTTTAGCATTTATTCGTCGAACTGCACAAGAAAGTCACAGTCAAATTCTTCGGAGCGAAGCAATCCCTTTTAATGAGTTTCAAGTGATTGAGCATAATTGCCGACGAATTATTGTGATTTGCCAATTTTGCAATTCGAAAAGCTTCGCTGCCGAACTTACCGTTGATGGAAGATTTACCAGTTCTGTCGAAAGGGAAAAGTCAAATTGGAACAACCAATGAATTCAGACGGTAATGCATTAGATTATCTAGACTTTTTTCGCGAATTAATTTCAGACCCACAAAAGTTCCAATTACAAACACTTTCGTGAAGCTATAAGGTCGTAAACAATGAGTTGTCTTTTGCATCAATTGGAGCGAAAGTTGCCAGTTTCCTAGAGGGCGGGCCATACATTTTTAAAGTGCTTTCAAGTAATTTATCCACAGAGTGTTGATGTGCACAGGAGGGCCGCGCTAAGAAATTCAGTCAGGTCTGTAATTCGAACCCTTAAATTTCCACGCTAAAATTCAACCAGCGATAGCATCAAGCCACTGCTGGGTAAAAACTATATACAAAATATAAACTAAGGGAAAAAACAATTTTTTCCAGTTAAAAGCTTTATATAGGTGAACTCAAAAGTAGAAATTAATTTTTTCTTTTAAATTCCTTGCATAAAAATTTTCTTTAGAAGCTTAAAGATTTGATGGAGTGAGGCAAATGTAAAACCATTAAAGCTTTAAGCTTCAAAAAAAATTATTTTATAATTCACCTTTACCTATATATGTAAATGTCACCTATATAAAGCTTTTAATTGGAAAAAATTGTTTTGCTTAGTTTTTTCCGATTTATGCATTGAAATTTTTTTTTGTAGTAGTCCAAATATTTAAAGTACTCCGTAATTTTCTCAATCAACACGGCTTTATAGAAGTTTTCAACAATTATTTTAGTCAATTTCCTAGAAAAACTTAAGTTAGTTTTCAAGTTCTTATTAATTTTTAAGCAATTACGAGTAGGTATTAAATTTTTTAATTTGCATCGGATTAGAAAATTTGGTCGATTTAGCAGTGCAATTTGTTTATGGGTGGGTAAAGCATGCAGTTATTGGGCACTTTAGAAAAAGTTAGAAAAGTATAAATGCGTAACGTAGAACTTAAAGAAAGGCAGAAATGTTGATCTATCATACCAATTTTCGTATTTGCTCATTGTTGCACTGGTTTTAAAAATGTTGTAAAAGAAGGAAAAATTACCTAACAGTTCAGATATTGGACAATTTTCGCAGTTATTGGATACGTCAAGTTTAGTTATTGGGCATAATTAAAACTTCAATTAATTAAATACCTCTACTTTCCAAAATATCTCTGAAAATAGTACCTAGGTACCTAATGGGCATTAGATATGTACCTAAATTTAAAATAGAACTTTGGTAAGTATGGGTTATAAAAAAATTAAAATAACATTGAAGACTTTAGTTATTGGACATTTCCCATTTTTAGTTACTGGACACGTGTCCAATAATGAGCTCCCCAATTAAACTTCGATTATGAATTACTTGAAAGTTAGAAGTCGTATAGAACAACCTACAAAGAAGTGTGCAAATACAAAAATCCATTCAAATCAGTTATTATCTATAATGGCCAAAAACTAAAAAATATGAAAAAAATTTAAATTAGTTATTGGGCATATCTATAAACCCCAAACATAGTCTCGAGCAGATTTCAAATGATAATAACTTAGATCATATTATCGTTGGGTGTCACCAGAAGATTTAAAATTTATCCTATTATTCATTATTTGAAGTTTATTTTTAAATCAACCGACCTTAACTAGTTTCCCTCGAATGGAGAAATTTTGGCAGTTTCTTTTTTGGAATCTTGGTAACATAAAGTCTAGTGAAGCTGTTCTTGTATAATAAAGCCTTATAATATAAATAAAAAGGTTATTTTTTTCAATTTATAGTGAAGTATCCAATAACTCCCTTATGAATGTCCGATAACTGCATGGTATCATGTCGTAAAATTTATGTTTCTTTTAAATTTTTTGTAACAACTGTGCTCAAAGCAATTTAAAATTCTTACTACATTTGTACAAATACCTATTTCATTATTTTAATCTGTAAAATGGAGATTAATTAATTATAAATAGCAATTAATGAAGTGGCCGCAGACTTTTGCACAGTAGCGTATCTCCAATATCAAAAAAATGTATAAATAATAATACACTTTTGCTAAATTTGACTGTCGCATATCGTTTAGATTTCCCTTATGTAATATTTGCTTTATTTCAAAGTATTTGAGGTTTGAATAAGGTACTGATGTTGATTTTTATTATTAATGGAAGTATTGTTTAAATATTAAAATATCCTGTATACTACATACAACATTTCTATTTAATTTAAACTTTCTAACAAAACGTAATATAAGTAAATATAATAAAAATAAGTTGAGGAAATCTCTAAATAATAATCCAATTTTAAACAAAATTAAACTTTTACTGGATATTAAGGTTTATCATGTAACATAAAAAACATGATATACAATTTTAATATAATATACTTACGAACTTCTCTCAACTTTATCTTCTTAAAGTAGACTTTTGATTACTTGAGTAAGTTAGATAAACCACTCGAGTTCGGTAAAGTGTATTAAAAAACCTACAAATTTGAGTTTACTTAAAAATCTTAAAACGAAACTTAAAAATTCAAAAAGTGAACTTTAATATCTTTCAATTAGAACTAACAACGCGAAGAAGTTTTTATATATTTTGCTGGGTCCAATAGGAAACGATTTAAAAATAAATATTAAAATATTACTTGAAAACAATAAATTTTCCACAGTTTAAGAGCACCCTATATATTGTTTTCTTATTCAGCAAGTAAGCATTGGTATATTAAATTTTATTTCTACATTATTAAATATTGCTAAATAAACTGTATAGTGTAAGCTATAAAATAATTATTAATTGTGATGGTCAATTTTGTATTGTTTTATACCCGAGTGTTAATAAAATATGACATTATGACATAATAAACACGAGATCGATTAACTCTGTATTAGTGCTATAGAATTATTTAGAATGGTAAATACATATTAAGTGTGCACTTTTATAACACCATGTAGAAAATATATCACAAAAGTTAACCTATAGAAAAATTCGTAAAAGAAAATTTTAAAGAAAAGATTAAAGTAGCTCTTTTCTTCTATTCTTTTATTGTACGAACAACAAAGTGAGAGATAAAAGTTTTTTAATAATGGTGTGATGTAAAATATTTGCAATTCGTATTAAGTAAACCCCCAAGTTTGTATAACGACAAGGGTGCTAAAGTTTCTCCTTGTAAATAAAAGACTTTGCTCATAACTTTTAATTGGTATCAAGTTCTAAATAAAATCTTCCTAAGTAATCAATCTAAGATAATGAACGTTTGCCAGCAAACAAAAATGTGACAAGTTTTAATAAAAGTATAACGGGAAAATGTTTAAGGAAAATTTTTGACGTTACTTTAATAACCTCTCTAATTTCTACGTTCAATAACTACCCTGGCACCATTCATAATTTTCTAGATTAATTTTTGAGTATGAAATACTGGTGGGAAGTAACACAATAAGATGGCAATATTAAAATATCTTAACAATAGAAAATCGAACAATGTTTAATCCCGCTCCTAACACTTGTCAACGCATCATCGGTTTCTCTTGGTAGCGTTTCCGTTTTTAATTTATCCGATGTTTGTTTACCAAGTTAGCTGTTGCGCTGGCCGCGGGCGGCACGCGCATTGCAAGACGTGATCTATCTTTTAGTACGTGTGCGTCGAAGCGACCCAAGCGATTTTGAAGGGTAAATTTGGAGCAAATTGTTTGATTTATTGTTGTTTTGCTACAGTTTCGTCGGAAATGTACGTCTCCTTAGATATGATATACAAACGATTTTCAAGACATATATCATCAACTTTACAAATATCTAATATACCTAGCGTAACTTGATAGAAAATCATCGGAAATTTCTAACTTCTCAAGTCAAATTTATTTTACTTACTAACTTTCGGTTAATCTATATTTCATATTTTATATTACAAAAATTTTCAGCCATTTGATACAAAGTTAAATTTACAACATCGACTACACGATTTTATTGACGGCTACTCTATTTCAATTATATTTAATCTACCAGTAATAAATTATGATAATACAAACACCATGTAAAATTTTCATAATTAATGACTGAAAATTAAAACGAAAAGCTTACTGAAACAAGAAAATTTGCATATAATACGCTTTAGTTCATTAGCATTTTTTTACTTTTTATGAAAATTTTAATAGTACAGGATTATTTTATAAAACTTAATTAGGAAAAGCAAATTTTATATTTGCCAAATTTTAGCGGACTAACGTACGCATTATGCCTAAAATTCCGATAAAGTGAAAATTAAATCGTAAACTAAACAGTAGATTCCATTTTCCAACTAATAAAAGGTAAAGAATACTTATCACCGAAAAATTCTATCTATATTTATATTAATCTATCTAAAATGTAACAATTTCAAATAATTTATCCTAAAATTTATTGATTTAAAATATTAAAGCAAAATTATTATATTGTGTTTACAATAATTATAGTTAATATTTTAACCGTACTAATTAATATGGTCAAAATGGTTTTTAAATTATGACAAAAGAATTTTGAAATTTGAAACTTAAAAATTTTCCGAATTTGCCTATGAAAATCGTTCTTTTAGCTTCGATGATGACACTATAATTCTTGGGTAATTTTAATTGAAAGCTTTTATAGATAGAATGAAATAGAGACAAAATACAACAGAAATATTTTTTAATTTTAGGATGTTTTGACTTTTCTATAAATGCGGCATAATAAACTAATGGTCAACTTGAATGGATATACCAATGGTAGAAACTAAAATCTCTAGTCAAACCATAACCACAAATTGCTGAAAAATAATATGAACATATTAATAAACTCGAAAAAGATATGTTAAAAGGTAGTCAATAAAAAAATAATTTCCTACGGAAATTTGTTTATGTTTTGAAATTATCTAGTAAGATTATTGAAATCTAACATTTTCTCTTAGAATTTTAAATCTGGGAAGGTAATTTTTTGTTAAAATATTAAGAAAAACATTAAATAATCAGATTTTGATGAGAAAAGTCAGCACTTTTCCTGCGCAAAGACTGATGAACAACATATTTTAAAATAAACACTAAAGTTTGCATTAAAAGTTCATATACACTAAGATGGTCGTTATTTGGGTTCTTATTAAATTTTAATCCTGCTTCAAGAAGGTTCCAAATAAATCGAATCACACCCTGAAATTATTCCAGATTTTTATTTTAATATTTAACCCTTGACCACGGCGTTTTACGATATTTTTGTAGTTAATATTTAATTGAAAGACTAATTGTGGACCCAAAAATTAGATATTCTCGGAACGCTACAAGAATAGTGCTACTATTCGGAAAATAATTGCCTCCCCTGCATGAACCATGGCTGCTTTCGCCATTGTTAATTAGTAAGGTAACAAAGTAGGCTATTTATTGTGTATAAGCGTACAATCTATTTAATACTAGTATTGTGAAGTAAATAAGCAGTGAGTAAATGCTTTTTTTTTAATGCAGGGAAGGGGGAAACCTTCATAGGCACCACCCCAATCTGGGATGGTATCGTAGTGTGAGATTTTTACTCACTAAAACCTCCTCCCCGACGAGCAGCGGGATTTACCTTCTCGGTATCACTTCCGCTGTCGTCTGCGATGGTCTTCAACTTGTCGTTTTTCTACGGCCTCCCGTCATCACCGGATTAGCTGGCTCCCGCTGGGCACCCACGGAATACGTGGCCCGGGCTGATCGCAATGACCCCCCGGCATCACCCGAATCGCTTGTACAAATGCGTGTTGGGAGCCACTAGGTAGTGGCCGCGAGGCTCGTCTCTCTGCAACCTGGTGCGCAGAGTCATGACCCGGTCTGTCCGGCCTGCACCGCTTTCGGGTCGACTTCCCTCAGCTTGGCGTTGGGGGAGACTGGTGTTCGTCTCCTTGTTGTGTCCTCTCACGTCAGCCTTGCGGATTTCCCCCATCCACCGGGGTTCGCGCCCGATCTCTGAGGGTCTTCCGCAAGTTACAAGGGACCACCCCGAGGAGGTGTGAGTAGGATTTCGGTCCCCAGTGAGTAAATGCTTAGAAGAATTTAAGAGCGAATAATAAAGATTTTAAATTTTTTATCCATCATAAAGCAAACCTATGAAGAGCGGCCCGTCCCACGACGGGAATTATTAATTTAAATCCTGTTACTTGCATAGAATACTATGTTATACAACTAGAGATTGAAGTGATACGTTTAATCTCACGTGCGAAGGGTTTTCCCAAGGCGTGGCCGCTGCATAGCCGCAACAAAAATTGCACAAGAGATTAACAGTTACTTCAATCTCGAATTGCATGTACTATTTATGCAACGGAGATTGTGAAACAACAGCGATTCCAAAAAATATAAAATAATTACAACGTCGATAATAAACTGATTCGAACTTCAGGTAAACTAAACACAATAAAATATCGGAAATTCTAAAATAAGTAACGACCGTATTCATAGACAAAGTGTTACTTACACTTACAACTTTACTTGAAAAATTAAACCCTTTCTACTTGAGTAACTGATTTTTATCAATGCATTTCATCTTAGTTTTTTTACGAAGTTTCTGAATTTCCAAGTGATTCTGCCCGAAAATTCGTCCATGAAATATAAATTTGACCCCCCAAGTACGTACTTATACTTAAGTAACGACTATGAATTTGAGCGTAAGTCAGTAAGTTGTGGGAATTCGTTCATTATACCTACTGTGGGCATCGATTCTAGCACCGATGCAGCATTTCCTCGTTGAATGTACAAACTGATGCTCTCGATCAGAAAACTATTTTCATAATTAACTTCTGTAATTTTTAAATCTTAATTTAATGTTAAATTAAAAATCGCTTAGGTGGTCTAGATTTTCAATATTGAGATGAAGGGATTAAGGAAACCGACTGTAATGTATCAGCAATGACTAGAACTTTCACTGAACTTCTGCTAAAATCACTTGATTTAAATTGTCTCAATTTGGAGATTTCAGATGAGTTTTGGCTTTTATATGATTTTCCTGGAGCAAATTTGGCGATATTTGGTCTTTACTATGAATATCATGCATGATACCAATTCGCGATGTTTTTAAGGGTGCCATTTCACCGACGAACATATTAATAATACTACGGAATAGAAAGACAGCAATATACACTTATTTTTATTAATTTTTTATCGCCACAACCTCTAAAGATTTCTGTTAGGGCCTCCTACCCTTAGCCAAGTAATTCAATGAATTAGCCAGAACAAAAAAATTTTTAAAGTCCATTCTAAATTCATCAATTTCAATTCTAAATGTCAAAACGTCAGAATCGATTTTTATTAATTTTCGTCCAAATTATATACTATATTAGCGCTCGCCGAAAAACCAGGAGTATTTTTCACTATTTAAAAAATTATTTTGATTAACCAAATAGTCCAAAATAAGTAAATTTGTCGGAGTAAATTTTGATGCATCCAAAACTTTCTGAAAGGTTAAAATCAATTTCATAAACTGAAGTGGGAAAATATATTGAATGTGTTTCTAATTCATGTGAATCTGATTTTATAGAATTGAAGCCGTATAAAGTACAATTTTAAATAAAAATTTTGTATTCAGACACGCTTTTGTATGTTGTAAAAACAACTCTCTATTGCATTTTATGTTATTATGTGTATCTTCATAATTATCATGGTATAATATATCGTGTACCGACAGCTGGCCCTGAGACACTTGGCCCTGCGACAACTCGCCTCGGACAACTGGCCCTGGCGACAACTGGCCCTGGCGACAACTGGCCCTGGCGACAACTGGCCCTGGCGACAACTGGCCCTTGCGACAACTGGCCCTAGCGACAACTGGCCTTGTGACTACTGGCCTCAGTCTGTATCAATTTGCAGAATATTATATATTGTGAGTATCGGAAAGTAATCTACTTTGCCTCTTGATTATTATAAGGTAACTCATAAAATTTGGTTTTAGTAAAAGTTCTCACAGATATATAATATTTGGCTTCTGGTTAAATAAATAAAGCTGGATCTTCCGAGAAGAGGTGGATCTGCCGTTAGGTTAGTGTTAGTTTTTGATATTTCTTTAGAAAACCAATTAAAAACAAATTAATCTTCACGTAAAGTTAAATCTTCCGCAAAGAGGTGGATCTTCCGCGAAGAAGTGGATCTGCCGTTAGGTTAGTGTTAGTTTTTGATATTTCTTTAGAAAACCAATTAAAAACAAATTAATCTTCACGTAAAGTTAAATCTTCCGCAAAGAGGTGGATCTTCCGCGAAGAAGTGGTTCTGCCGTTAGGTTAGTGTTAGTTTTTGATATTTTTTTAGAAAACCAATTAAAAACAAATTAATCTTCACGTAAAGTTAAATCTTCCGCAAAGAGGTGGATCTTCCGCGAAGAAGTGGATCTGCCGTTAGGTTAGTGTTAGTTTTTGATATTTCTTTAGAAATCTAATTAAAAACAAATAAATCTTCACGTAAAGTAAATCTTCAGGTAAAGTTAAATCTTCCGCAAAGAGGTGGATCTTCCGCGAAGAGGTGGATCTGCCGTTAGGTTAGTGTTAGTTCTTGATATTTCTTTAGAAAACCAATTAAAAACAAATAAATCTTCAAGTAAAGTTAAATCTTCAGGTAAAGTTAAATCTTCCGCAAAGAGGTGGATCTTCCACGAAGAGGTGGATCTGCCGTTAGGTTAGTGTTAGTTCTTGATATTTCTTTAGAAAACCAATTAAAAACAAATAAATCTTCACGTAAAGTTAAATCTTCAGGTAAAGTTAAATCTTCCGCAAAGAGATGGATCTTCCACGAAGAGGTGGATCTGCCGTTAGGTTAGTGTTAGTTTTTGATATTTCTTTAGAAAACTAATTAAAAACAAATTAATCTTCAGGTAAAGTTAAATCTTCCGCAAAGAGGTGGATCTTCCACGAAGAAGTGGATCTGCCGTTAGGTTAGTGTTAGTTTTTGATATTTCTTTAGAAAACCAATTAAAAACAAATTAATCTTCAGGTAAAGTTAAATCTTCCGCAAAGAGGTGGATCTTCCACGAAGAGGTGGATCTGCCGTTAGGTTAGTGTTAGCTTTTGATATTTCTTTAGAAAACCAATTAAAAACAAATTAATCTTCAGGTAAAGTTAAATCTTCCGCAAAGAGGTGGATCTTCCACGAAGAAGTGGATCTGCCGTTAGGTTAGTGTTAGTTTTTGATATTTCTTTAGAAAACTAATTAAAAACAAATAAATCTTCACGTAAAGTTAAATCTTCAGGTAATGTTAAATCTTCCGCAAAGAGGTGGATCTTCCGTTAGGTTAGTGTTAGTTCTTGATATTTCTTTAGAAAACCAATTAAAAACAAATAAATCTTCACGTAAAGTTAAATCTTCAGGTAAAGTTAAATCTTCCGCAAAGAGGTGGATCTTCCACGAAGAGGTGGATCTGCCGTTAGGGTAGTGTTAGTTTTTGATATTTCTTTAGAAAACCAATTAAAAACAAATTAATCTTCAGGTAAAGTTAAATCTTCCGCAAAGAGGTGGATCTGCCGTTAGGTTTGTGTTAGTTTTTGATATTTCTTTAGAAAACAAATGAAAAACAAACAAATCTCCGCGTAAAGTTAAATCTGCCGCAAAGAGGTGGATTTTCCGCGAAGAGGTGGATTTACCGGTTACTCATAAAATTTGGTTTAAGTAAAAGTTCTCATAGAAATGCAATATTTGGCTTCTGGCCAGTAGTCCAGTAGTCATAAGGCCAATTGTCGCTAGGGCCAGTTGTCGAAAGGGCCAGTTGTCGCCAGGGCCAGTTGTCGCCAGGGCCAGTTGTCGCCAGGGCCAGTTGTCGCTAGGGTCAGTTGTCCGAGGCGAGTTGTCGCAGGGCCAAGTGTCTCAGGGCCAGCTGTTACCAAACCATAATATATTTATGTATTATAATAATATCCATAACATAATGCATCAAATATTACTGATCATTGTTTGAATGCATTTTGGAGATTATAATCGGCATGTTTTTTTATTATTATATTCAGAAAAATGCACGAAAAGAATAAAACCGGTAATATTTGATTCACATCGAGTGTCCGTAGGAAAGTGAAATATAATTTTAAAATTTAATTTCCAACAATCTAAGTAGTCGTTCTGAACAGTGCATTGAAACTATAGTATAGCCATTACGAGCAAATCTATAAAATAAATTAAGTGACGTAAGTTTTAAACGCAAAGAACTTGAAAAAGTAATTGTGATAAAATCAAATTACTTTGGATTGAATTAGAATTTATTATTATTATGACAATAAAAGTTTTCTTAGTAGATACTTGCTTTTCTTTAGCCGAGTGCTAATCAGGCAACTTGCATGATTGCCGATTGTCATGCAAGTTCCATGATTACCATTAAATAGCAACGTTATTGGTTGAAATTTAAACATAAAGATAATTCGTATCTGTATTTTAGTTTAACCTTAACAATTCACAGAAAACACTAAAAAGGACTCAAGTAAATCTTATATATAAAAATGGATGTATGTATGTATGTGGGTATGTGTGTATGTTCCGCATAGACGCCTAAACCCCGTAACTGTGGGCGTTGAAACTTTCACGAGATCTGGCGACATTCAAGAGTAAGTTTTTCGTCGTCTTTGATTTTAGTAATTCGTCGCCATAAGACGGTCATCAGCAGTTAAACACTTCAGGTCACAGTCGTTGTCATAGTTACGATGCGATTTTGACGCTAAAAGATTAATTCAATGACATTGACATATTATAGTCAGTAGCGGCTCGAAAAATAGGGGGCACAACTTTGACTAACCTTAAAAATGACATTGACATATTATAGTCAGTAGCGTTGCACAATATTTTTAAAATTATCAAAAATCATTTTGCATATACAGGGTAAAACATAAATAGTGCGCGTTTTAGCAAGACGGGCCCCCTTTTCATAACCTAGAGAGTGACCCTGATAGTGTTGAATAGCCCCCATGGGCCCCCCGATAGTGTCAAAGTGACGGCATTAACTACATAACCTAAAAATCATTTTGCACATACAGATTATGTGAAGATCTTCACTTTACGTGAAGATTATGTATGTATGTGTGTGTGTATGTATGTATGTGTGTATGTATGTATGTATGTATGTATGACAGATGACAGATGACAGATGACGGATGACAGATGACGGATGACAGATGACAGATGACAGATGACGGATGACAGATGACAGATGACGGATGACAGATGACGGATGACAGATGACGGATGACGGATGACAGATGACGGATGACAGATGACAGCTGACAGATGACGGATGACAGATGACAGATGACAGCTGACAGATGACGGATGACAGATGACGGATGACAGATGACAGATGAGATGACGGATGACAGATGAGATGACAGATGACGGATGACAGATGAAGGCCGAACAACTTTGGCCTTCACGGATCTATTATTGTCCGCCCTGTGAGGCCGAAGGCCGAACAACTTTGGCCTTCACGGATCTATTATGGTCCGGTCTGTGAGGCCGAAGGCCGAACAACTATGGCCTTCACGGATCTATTATGGTCCGGTCTGTGAGGCCGAAGGCCGAACAACTGTGGCCTTCACGGATCTATTATGGTCCGGTCTGTGAGGCCGAAGGCCGAACAACTATGGCCTTCACGGATCTATTATGGTTTCACCCTGTGAGGCCGAAGGCCGAACAACTATGGCCTTCACCGATCTATTATGGTCTTCCCCCTGTGAGGAAGACTTTATATAGGTCGCAGAACTCGCTGGAATTGTGCAAGAAGACGCAAATCCACCTCTTCGTGGAAGATCCACCTCTTTGCGGAAGATTTAACTTTACCTGAAGATTAATTTGTTTTTAATTGGTTTTCTAAAGAAAAACTCGCCGGAATTGTGCAAGAAGACGCAGACCCACCTCTTCGTGGAAGATCCACCTCTTTGCGGAAGATTTAACTTTACCTGAAGATTAATTGAAAAGTGAAAATTGTGTAAAAACTTTGGACGTATGTAGCGCTCTTATTTACGCCAGAAATGGACGGGCAAACCGTTTTTGGGATTAGTTCCATCAAGACAAAAATTGAATTTAACATTGGAAGCATTTAATTACGACAAAAACTACGATTACATGAATCACGAGGATGTAGCAATAGGTGTTATGAACAAACTTTGCTTGCATTGTCGTGTTTCGAAGTTCGCTAAGGAATCACCAGGAATGTGTTGTTCGAACGGCAAAGTTGTTTTGCCACCGCTGATTGATCCACCTGAGCCGCTTCTAAGTTATCTTACTGGCACCACTGCAATTTCAAAACACTTCCTGCTAAACATTCGCAAGTACAACTTATGCTTTCAAATGACTTCATTCGGAGCAACAAACATTTTCTCCAACGTCGGTTACATGCCCACAGTCATTTTAAAGTTGAAATAATAAAAAAATTGTTCATAATGTGTTGGTTCTGTTTACTATACGTATGTCTAGCGCCGCAGGCGCTAGTTATACTATAAAATATAATTTTTTACGTTTTCATCACATTCGGTACCTTTAAAATTAATTTATTAGTACCTTTTTTAGTGCCTATAAAGTGCTTTTGTGCATTTTTCAGGTTAAACTAAAAATACAGATATGATTAGTATCAATTTTTACTTTCGGTTTAATTGTTTCGTTGGAATGAATTTTTTTTAAATTATGGTTATATTATAATGAAGTTTCTACCTTTAAAATGATGTGCCACGAGGTAGAGGGTGCATTTATATTATAATCGTTTATTACAGCAACAACACCATTAATACCAACATACGAGGGTCAAGCTGAATTTATTGAGAATAAAAAACACGGTTAATATTTTCTAGGATTTTATTTTAAATATGCTCAAAGTAATTCCCTCCAACAATGATACACTTGACCATTCTTTCTTTCCATTGCTTAAAAGCTCCCAACCAATCTTCTTTCGGAACACCTTCAAAATAAGTATGAACTGCGGTATCAATCTCTTCTTCAGACGAAAACCTTCTGCCCCGCAAATTTTTTTTAAGCCCAGAAAATAGCCAAAAATCGCACATTGCTAAATCAGGTGAGTACGGCGGATGTTCTATGACTTTTATATTTTTTTCAGCCAAAAACTGGCGAGTTATAGCTGCCGAATGGGATGATGCATTATCATGGTGGAGCGTAATTCCCTTGGCTGGAACTCTACTGAACACATCAGGTAAACATTTTTCAGTGTACCATTTAGCTGTAACTGTCTTTTGTCCATCTAGCTTAATGGCATTTACTAGGCCCGTACTTCTGAAGAATACCGCATACATAACTTTTTTCATAGCTCGCTGTTTCTTGATCATTGTTGGAGTTTCCTCATCTTCGTGAATCCATACACGACTCTCTTGACGAGTAGGTATATCGAAAAAGGAAATATAAGTTTCGTCACCTGTCACGATTTTGGAATAAATTTGGTGTCCGCCATTATTTAACAAATTAAGAGTTTCATGGCAAATTCTTACACGCTCTGCTTTTTGGAAATCAGAAAGGTAAAGCGGCACAAAACGACGGACCACTTTTTTTAAATGCAGGTGATCGTGTATGATTGTTTTAACAGCTGAGGATCCAATCTTGAGTTGATGCTCTTTTACCCCATAAGTGGATATATTGTCCTCTTTAATTATTTTTTTAACAGCAGCAATGTTTTTGTCGGTAACAGCGGTAGAAGGACGTCCTGCTCCTTTTTGATGCTGAACGGAATTCCTTTCGCGTTCAAATTCCTTATACCATCGGTAAATTGTAGCCAAGGAAGGTGCTTGTTCACTAAAAGTTGAATCTAAACTCTCTTTGCACTCGTAAGCGCTTAAATCTTTTTTAAAATCATAATAAATCATGATTCGAAAAAGCTCTCTTGTTAATTCCATGTTTTCACTTGCAATGTCACTTTAAAAAATTAGTAACTTGAGTTATAACGAACGTATTTTCAACTTCTAAACTCCAAATGAGAGATAAAGAGTTTCTCTAAATAATACCGTATGTTTTATTTTTAACAACTTACTAGATCTATTTTATTCTCAATAAATTCAGCTTGACCCTCGTATTAACAAAATAACAATACACTCAAGAGCCAAAATGTTATATTAGCAATCGCTTAAAGTTAACAATCTTGCAATCAAAAATATCAAAATCATCGCATTCACCTCTAACTGAATTTCCAAACGACACATTTTAACAATTGCTGAATGTTATCCAAAAATGAGACCTATGGAAACATTCTATAAAAATAGCTTTATGACGCAAGTATTTCGAAGGTACCCGGATATTAAATAGAGACAGCACATCTGGACAATTTATGAAATTATTAAGAACTTTACACATTAACATCAAATCTGCGATAGATCTCCTTGCCGACAATAACTTCATACCGAATATCAAGTTCTATTATTCGGTTCTAATCTATTATTCCAGGATTGATTTTACAAAGGCAGAATATAACAAACTCAGTGAATGATGGCTAGAAAATTTATATGTAGATCTTCTAAAAAAAACCCAGCATCTTGTTAGCTCTTGAGATAATGTAGTAATCAAGGTTATGGGTGTAAGACAGAACTGCATCAAGGATAATTCATACTTAAGTCCTTAAATGTGAATATATTATCCAGCATCTGGTCATCGATCTGGCACGAGTAGAATGTATTGTTTCTCTTGCAAGTGAATTACATTGTTTCAAGTTTCTTTCCATTTATATGGAGACCGTTTTGACTACACCAGTGTAATAGTCTATGAATGTCACTCTGAAGCTGTTCTGAATCTTTATCAGAATAAATCCGACGATATAATTTCAAGTCATCAGAAAAACGTAGAAATTCCGAATATCTAACGACTGAGCCAATGTCATTGATGTATAAGAAGAACAAGGTGTAACCCTGCCCAAGTCCAAAAGACACATCAAAGTAAAAGAACACAAATATGCCCATTGAAAATTATATTATGATGATTTGTCATTTAGTCCTTCGTCACGACTGTAGCAATGTAATCGACCGTGTTTCCACCTTCTTAAGCAGAAACAACCAAACGAGAGAAACTCAACAGATTCGGTCAAAATTTAACAAAGCAATGTTGATTGCCAATTAAAGCATTTCTGGTTTACTTAAAGATCTTAGAAAACATAGACGTAATACAAATTGAACGATAACTATTAACGTCATTTTGACTGCCATATTGGAATAAATAACCTTGGAGGTTTAGATTTGCAAGATTTAGAAAGGCAGAAGAGATTTTATCTAGTCCACAACAGTTGGATGAATTCAACCAATTTATTTCGACTACTAAGGTATATATTGCTATGGTACAAATGGATGATAAAGAATTAATAATTAAATATGCTCGTACGCTAATGACAAATCGCATGAAGGTTCTTTCTTGAGGAGAAGATTTCTCGAGGTTACAAAATCATCACAAAAATGCAAGTAAATCATTTAAAAGTAAACAAACGGGTAACGTAATGAAAAGATTCCAGATGAAACAAATTATCTTTTTAAAAAAAAACATGTTCACAATTTAATAAAAATGTTAGATGTAAGAATTTTGTAAAATAAAATAAACAATTGTTAATTTTTAAGAAGTGGCGCATTAATGTTAAAAGGATATTTTACGTGGTTGATAAAATCGGTCCAGTGAAATGCAGCGATAAAACTTCATCCGAGACTTCGTGTATGAACAAGGGTTACGTCACATGCAGAACGGGAGTGTAAAATCGGAACGCAACTGAAAAACAATTAAAAGTGCTTCAATCAATTTATAAACATAAATAAAGGATAAATATTATCAACAAGGCGGGAATAACTTACCAATGAAAAAGGTTGGTTCAATTTAAACTCAAAATCAGGATTGCATAAACGGGATAAAAATTTGAGAAATAACCCGGGTTACGGATAAATAAATGGGGGCTTCCACAAAATCGTCGAAACGGGGAACACGTATGATTTCGTTCTCCGTTAAAGAAAGTAATTAATTGATCACAAGATCAATACGACTTGTGGAGATCTGAAAATAAAGAGTAACAAAAACGTGTGTGTAAGAAAAAGTGCAAATTACAAGAAAATCAAGTACTTACCTTGATGAATGTTGGAAAAGTTGGATTGATAAACGTATTAGGCTGTTTGATAAGAAAATTGGATTCCTGGCGAATAAAGGAGATCACTTTGAAAATTGAAGGTCGAATTGCAACACGAACAAAAGAAGTAACCACATGTTTAACATTAGGAGGCGTGTAGAAGCCAAGGTGAAGACTCTACATACTAAAGTTGTAACTATAAAACGCGGCGCGTAAATTACGAATTTTGAAAAACTATTTCGCGAACGAAAAATTAACATTGGGGTAATTTTTAAGTTTTTATTGATGAACTTTAGAATAATCACATTTCATGTTGATATAATTAATGCTTTCATATTATTGTGCTAATAAAAAAATTTATTTATGTATCCATTACGTTTCATCTGCTATTTTTGAAGTCGACGTCATTACTAAGTTTATTCACAGAACAAAAGTGACAAGTAAAGGTAAGGCGTCGAGGAACCTGCTCTTGAGAAGGAAGCTTCATGCTCTATAAAAGAAATCTACCCAAAGCTAGCACGGAAGATATTATATTTTCAATCATTCATAAAAAAATAAATATAGCGGTAAAGCAAAAAGTTAGAAAGACGTTACATAATTTGTTGTAACATAATTAAATAATTAATTAAAATAAAGTTTACCGTAATATGTACGTCATCAGAGATCGATATATTAGGCATGGAGTCACTGATATATAATTCCGATAAATCAAAGGATTATCATAATCTTTGTTAGAAGTCTTAACTGATCTAAAATAACTGGCAATAAATTAGACCCCGAATTACCAGTTACATCACCAAGTTTCAAAGAATTGCTGGTTTTAGACTTATACGAGTATACGCACTATAGCGAGACGGTTTATGATGTGGCTCCGTGTTCGTCTATCCGCAAGATTCATAACCAATCAAAATGAACGAAATTATTATTTAAAAATAAATATACCAAATTATTAATATCAACTACAAATCAGAACGATCCCGCTTTTCATAATTGTGAGCCAATCTCCTTCTAACAATAAGTGATTTAATTAAATCAGAAAACCAAGATGAGAAAAGCTTAGTTGACTTACAATTAGTGTAAATCTTTAAATATTTATTCACTGTAGAAAGCAATATTTTATAAACAGATCTGCCAAAAAACAGATCCGTATTAATTGCGTTATAAAGGAAGAATTTCATAGACCACATTAGGAAATGGGATGCCCTAACCGAGAGAATATTCACAGTAGAACTAAAAAATGAGAAGGGTGAAGTAAATACCATAATTGCTGCGTATGGACCTAACGAAGACAAAAATAGAGATGAAGAATACGTTTTGGGAAGATTTAAATATGGCGATAGAGAGTAGTAGAGGAGAAATCTACATGGCAGGGAATTCGCCTGGGAGGGGGGGGTAAGTAGCACTAATTCAGAACTGATGACTAGAAATGGTGAAGAAAGAAGAAAAAATAATGGAAATAGAGTAATAGAATATTACAAAATGAATGACATAATCATAGAAAATACCTTTTACAGCCATAAGGACATATATAAGTTTACTAGATAAGGTAAAGAAAATAAGCGAAAAATCAATAATAGACTATACATATTGATCGAAAGGAAAAATAGAAGAGAGATGAAAGATAAAAGTAAGAAGATGATGAAATATTTTTAGCGATCATTATAAATATGCTAGTCGCTGAAATAAAAAATAATAGTGAAGGAAAGGAACAAGTACAAATGGTTGATCATAAGAAATATATGCAAGAATATGCAAACAATTAATGCCTACAGGACGATATGCAACAAGAGAAACATGTGGAACATTGAAGTCAAGAAGAACAAAAAGCAAACCGCATGGTGGAACGAAGAAATTAACCAACAGATAAAGATAAAAAATAAAAAGTGGAAAAAATTTCTGCAAAATAGAACGGGGAATGCCTACGAGCAATACAAAGGAAGCAGCGAAGAAAAGATGTTGTAGCGAATTTAGAGAAAGTATGGAAACTAACAATAAAGACAACCAAAAGCTTTTCTACAGAACAATATAAAATATAAGAATTTATTCAAAAAAGAAATCATACCATAGCAATAAGAGATTAAATAGAAAATATACTGACTGAAGAAAGACAAATAATACTTCTAGGCCTATAAGGGTAATAAATACCATTTTAGATGGTATTCAAATGATGCATACGTAAGTGTCATAACCCATAATTGTCATTTACCTCTCCAAAAAATATTGTTTTCTCAACATCTGTGTTTTATTTTACACTTCCGCTTTAAAAACTTAATGAACTCTTTCTTTAAAATTATAGAATTCGGCAAGAAATGTAATTATTTCGCTGTAAATGCAAATAGATTTTTCAATTGCCCACATTAATCTGATTATAATGTCAAGGCAATTGGGAACTCCAATTAACGTTGGGGGCGCTGCAAATGTAATAAATATGGTGGTTTAAATCGGTTTACATAAAGAAAATAAGTTCACAATAAGAACAAGTTACCGTGAAAGAGTCCAAATAATACCACAATCACTTTTATCACTTGAAACTACGATAAAAAACATGCACAAGTGCGCTTTTATTTTAACCACACTTTGAGCACTTCTATTACAGTTCTATAAAAGGTCACGTGGTGGCGTTTTTTAATTTGGAGTTGCCAATACTGCTGAATTGTAATTCTGTCTAGTGGTATAATCCCAAGTTGAACGTCGGAATGTTTCATACCATGATGGTTCCTGATTACATTATGCATAATCAGGCTATGGAAGTTAT
The DNA here is from genome assembly GCA_932274525.1 of Podabrus alpinus. NCBI lineage: Eukaryota > Metazoa > Arthropoda > Insecta > Coleoptera > Cantharidae > Podabrus > Podabrus alpinus. The sequence goes on along the minus strand of OW026457.1, from coordinate 54,527,300 downwards.
GTACATACCTATATGAGTGATTCAAAAGTGAGGTTATGCAGATTTCATCACCGATAAGTGAGATTATGGACACATTTAAAAAATTTATGTGTAATTAATGTATAAATATTATTAGATATTATAATATATTTTATTTTCGTAGATGTTATGTTTAAGAAACAAACAACACTGTTAATCAAATAACCTGCCAATCTACATACACGGGTAATACATTATAGGAATGAGAATGTAATATACAGGAATTCTCAAGATCCCTTTTCTATCGTGTAAGAAAATACATCATTATTTATTACGAGAGTTGCACACCTGATCCCACAGCAAAACACAATACTAATAAAACTCTCACGTCTTGTGCCCGCCATTATGCCGGAAGCATACATGTGTGCCACAAAAATACCGGATATTTAGTTTAAAAATGTATGCAGCAACCGAGAAAGCGCTTTAAATAAAGGGAAATATCTTATTGTGTATTCTTTTACCGTTTTTTCTGCTATTCAAAATAAATAACTCCCTAAACTTGATCAAAATTGTAATTTTAAATGAGAAAGAAACTGCTTAGATGAAAATTTCGATAATGTAAATAGAACAATCACTGTTTTGTTAACTTTTTTAAAAAACTAATTAAAATTTAATTGAAGTTGACACAATATGGACGATGAAAAAAGTTATAAAACAGAGATAATTGATAAAATACGGATGACGGAGTAAACTTTTTGTTACGACGAACTCGTTCAGGTCGGTCACGAAATAGTGAGTGAGTGGTGCAAGGAAAAGGGAAACACGACATTAGTGAAAATTTCCCCAGCGGCCTCCCGCAGTCTACTCTATTTGATTCACAATCAGACTGTTTTATGTTTTCGGGGTGTAAATTGTCAGATGTTTCCGGAAAACCTATACCCGTTAAAATAGATTTTCAGTAGATTAAAAGAACCTGCAGGCAATTCACCTACCGTTTTATTTGAATTTCAATAAAACTGTAGTTTGAGGAAACGAGTTTACAGTTCTGAAATTGTTTTTAAGAAAAAAACAATATACCTATACAAAATTGAACATATTGCATTAACATTATACCATTATACGGGAAATCGCTTTCTCGAAGTCATTTCAATTTAACTTTACGGTTATAAAATTAAAATTCGAAACTGAATTAAAAGTTTTACGATATACAGTGCAAACAAAATATATTGATATTCGAATTTTATTGTGGGTTCATACTACACTTTAACCGTAATTTAATTTAAGAACTTGTCCGGTTCATGCTTATATTTAAGAATTCTTTAGCATTGAACTGCTTTCAAAAAATATCGTTGCTGGGATTGTATCTCCACTCATGCGCAGATACAATCTCATGTAGCATAACAGGTATAAAATGAAGTTGACCAATAATTCTTAACGATAAATTAAATTAAATTAAAATTAATATTTTGCATGAACCCATCATTAGGTTGATCGACTTATGAATTAAATCGATGCCGTTATGTTTATTATTTTTCACTTCTAAAAGTTGAAGTTGAGAAAATTTGAGTCAGATAATAGCGCATTAAAGTCTATAAATTAGTAACAAAAACCGATCGGCTTATAAAGCGGTCGTTATTCTAGATTCAATCTAACCTTATCGGTGCAGTTAATAATGGCAATCAGGTTGTTGATGTAATGGGAATGTAGTGCACTTAGGCGATTAAATTACAGTCTCCGTATGATTATTTTGGTGGTTAGAGCGATACCTATATTATCTTCTCGGGCACTTATCGTCAGTTGTGAAAAAGGAAATGACATTTAAATGGAATATAATTAAATAGCATGAATGAAATGTAAATTAATGTTAAAATTCAACACTGGTATTAAATTATTGTATGCTGAAAAATATGAAAAGTAATTTACATTGTATTAGTTTAATCGAGCATGTGCGTGCCGTGAAATAAATAACGTTAATACAATGATAATTGATATACGAGTGCAACGTAGATATTGGAATATAAAGTCCTGACGTTACAATTTACATACAAATGAATGCATATCGAAAATGTACAATCGTTTGTAACACCCGCTTCAAAATTTCCATCCAACCACATTCGTGATTCAATTGGAATCGAGTTAAAGCGAGCGCAAAATGATTTACTACTTGAACGTAGAAGGTACCCGCTTTAGCATGCACTCACCATCAGACCACTGGAAGTGGAGATATGTATGTAGAGATTACTTTTGGTAACCATTTATACGTAGTATAATATAAATTTAATTAAGTTGCCAGCAAATGTACTCTCCTCTCATATATCATTAATATATAACGATGAGCAATTCAAACTTTGTCCAATTGTTACCAAATATCACCACAAGTTGTCACAGATGTCAGTAAACGCTGAAAACCATTGGAAGACTTTTATTACACTTTGGTTTAATTTCAATTTAATAATTCAAGCTGACAACCCAAAGTCTTATTTTACTTAGTTCGTGCAAACGGTGCCGGTTAGTAAAACTTAAAATAATTTATAACCCAGAAATATATAATTTCGTATGTTGAAAGTATGTTAAACATTTAATAATTAATTTATTATTAGTGGCAAAATACAGTTGGGCTCCACCTTCCACAATCTAAAAGTAAAATTATTTTTCCCTCGAGTTGATAAAACTTTATGATGTAGAAATATAATCGATAAAAAATACTACTCATAAAATAACGTCCAAAACAGCAGTTTACGGTCAGATTTTCGAACTTGATGTCGCAATAATATTAAATAATTTATCTTTTTAGAACAAAGCTTGAGATAAATTTTACGTAATACAACTTGAAATTTAATAACAATTTATGCAATCAATTCATATTATTGTATTGCAAAAATCTAAAAATAGTAGGTCGAATCTTAGAGTAATTTAGGTTAAAAAAAAGTTGAAAACTTTGCGAATTTAATTTAAAATTATGTACACATTATAAAATTTTGTTCAAAAGTTTAAGAATTTTATGTGACTCCATCTGGAGCTGTTGTTAGTGATTTATGACTTCAATTGCTCAGCTCTATATTATGTGAATTACTTTTATACACTCCATAAGGTATAATCACTTAGTTTCAAATCCATTGAGCACAGTTGCCAGAAGTGTCAACTTTCAAATTGGTAAAATAATAAACGTGAAAAATCAAAAATCATTTCTTGGGCGAACTTTTCCAATAAAGCAGACATTTTGTATAATAGAATTAATTTTAATTGCTTCACGAATTTCAATTAAACTAAGCGTATTTATTTTACGTTTTTCCAATAACGTTCAAACCAAGGATGTCTGGGGCCGAAAAAAAGTTGCTCTTTGTAGTAGTACGTACAAGCTATACTTTTTATAGTTTCATGCAAACTGTTGTAGGCTCTTGGCACGTTTTTTGAGATTTTTAAGTTGAGTTTAACAAACAATTCGACCGTTTATACGATACCATTTTGACAAGTGATGCCCAAATGCTTGACAAATTTATTACTTACCAAATTATAATATACTGTCGTATTTTTTATAAAATTTACTAAAATTTAAATAACATTTGTAATTCAAAAATTATTGTTGGGGGATTTTATATATCTGTTGGCACTATGTTTTCACAGTGGGAAGCGACAGCAGAGTCGAAAGGCGTGAAGTTGCTTGTTGACGCTTGCTAGGGCAGGCACGCTAAAAATTGGTAGATAGTTTCTTTATGAGCTTTGATTGCATAGGGCGTTTTAGAAATTGTATGGAGTTTATGTTTTAGGATTGTATGATAAGTGAGATAAATAGGTAATAGAAAGCTTGTGTTTGGAAAGTGATGTTCGATCACAAAAATATAGCAGATGGTTGCCATAGAACCACATGAATTTGAAGCAACAACGTTTACAGTTAAAAACATTAAAATTGAAATAAATAATTTACAAAATTAAAATAAAACACTTCAATGCAGAACACTAACTTATGATCACTTACTGGATGTAAGATATTTCGGTACGTGACATTTGGGCGCCGCCGTTTGGGCGCCGCCGTTTGGGCGCCGCCGTTTGGGCGCCGCCGTTTGGGTGCCGCCGTTTGGGCGCCGCCGTTTGGGCGCCGCCGTTTTGGCGCCGCCGTTTGGGCGCCGCCGTTTGGGCGCCGCCGTTTGGGCGCCGCCGTTTGGGCGCCGCCGTTTGGGCGCCGCCATTTGGGCGCCGCCGTTTGGGCGCCAGGACTTTTGGGCGCCGGGACTTTTGGGCGCCGGCCGTTTGGGCGCCGGGACTTTTGGGCGCTCGCCGTTTGGGCGCCGGGACTTTTGGGCGCCAAAAATTTTTATTTTTTATAATACAAATCCTCAGATATTAAAAGTAAATCGGAGGAAAAACTCGGGTTACATTGAAAGCAAAGGGTCTAGTACAGATCCACCCTAGATGGTTATCTGGCTTGCATTAGAGATCGAATGATATAATTATTATCATAAATATGTAGTATTCTTTTATTAATTCGCAGTACCTTGTGGGGAAACGTACTCTTCGTCCTGACTTTGTTATTATTTCTTTGTTCACAGTATGTTCAATTGTTGTAGTTGGTTTCGCTTCGGTATTGTTTCCTTCAGGCGTTACCAAATACGCTGGTTTCAATCGATCGATAGAGACTACGCGTTCCTTGTTGCTGATTATTATCGTGGATGTTGTTTGTATTATTGTCTGTATTATTTATGATAATAATTATATCATTCGATCTCTAATGCAAGCCAGATATTATTTATCTATTTTTTGAGGATCTCACTAGGAAGGAGGTAATGTAGTGACCACCCTGTATTATGATTATTGATCGAAAGTTTATTTTTATGTTGGTAATATGATTATAATTTTGTTTTCTATATAAGCTTATCATTTTTGATTAATAAAACACAACTTTTCGAACCTAACTTTTAATCCCAACATAACCAAGAAATAATAGTGAATCGCAAAACGACAATTTAGAACTTTTATCGATAATAAACAATGGAGAATACCGAGACAACCCGAAATCAAACTAAATTGATAAACGATGGATATATGTACGTGTTTGATAAATTGAGCGCGGACGAAAGAAAAAAATTTTGGAGATGTGTTCGAAAAGCGGATAAGTGCCGTGGTCGTATCCATACAACATTAGCCAACGAATACTTGTGCTCAAAAGGTAATCATAATCACGAACGTGATGGGGCAGGAACAGAAGTTGCTAAAATTAAGGCTTCCATTAAAAGACGCGCAGAAGAAACTGTAGAAACTCCAGCTCAAATCAGGAACACGGTTTTAGAAAATACTGGACCGGCTATCCAAGGACGAATGCCCAACAAAGATGCCATCCGAAAATCTTGTCAGCGGGTTCGAAACATTGTCGCTGGTGCTCCGCCAGCTCCAATAAATTTGGAGACTTTGGTAATTCCCGAACGTTATAAGCGATATGTATTTGCTCCTTGACAAACTGAAAACTTTTTGCTAGCGGATACTGCGTCAGAACAGCCCGACCCTCAAAGAATACTAATTTATGGAAGGGAAAGCAACATTCAATGGAGCGAACAAATGAAAAACATTTTTATCGATGGAACGTTTCGGCAAGCCCCTCCACTATTTTATCAAATTTTCGTAATTTTGGCTAGCAGAGGTGGATTTGTTTTACCGATATTATATGCTCTTTTGCCAAATAAGCATCGTGAAACTTATGGTAGGTTGTTCCAACTAATTAAAAATATGTGGCCACAATTTGAACCAGAAACCATATCACTAGATTACGAATAGCTGTAATCAATTCAGTAACTGAAGCTTTTCCGGCAGTTCAATTAAATGGTTGCTTATTTCACTTGGTGAAAAATTTTAAAAAGCAAATTCGTGAAAATGGATTGTACCATCAGTATACAAGCGACCCCGAATTTTCTCTCCAAGCTCGCATGGTAATCGCTATCGCTTTCGTTCCTATTGGAGATATTGATAATGCACTTCAAGAACTATCTCAGCTGCTTCCAGTTGAATTGATACCGATTCTAAACTGGCTAGAAGATAATTATGTTGAAAGGCCAAACCGAAATCAAACAAGGCGAAGGCCACTATTTTCTCCGCATATATGGAATGTTTATGATCGGGTGCTTAATGATCAAAATCGCACTAACAATATTGCGGAAGCCGCTCATCGCAGTTTACAAAGCCAATTAGATATGGATCACCCATCCATATGGAAATTTGTTGATGGCCTGCGAAGCGTTCAGAAAGGAAAAGACTCATTATACGAGGAATTTACACGTGGTGAAGCTCCTCCTCATAAAAGGTTAAAATATCAAGCAGTGGATACCAGAATAAAACGAATTGTGGAATCATATGGAGACAGAACGTTATCAGAATATCTTAGAGGGATTGCACATAATGTGTTAATGAATTAATAATTAATAAAATTTATTGTATTATACCTTATTTATTGTTTGTTGTGTTAACTTCTTAAACTTATTAGGTCAAAACGGCCTGGGGCGATCGGAGTTCCCGGGGGGCGGGATAACGCAACGTTTTGACAACGCAACCATCTAGGGTGGATCTGTACTAGACCCTTTGCTTTCAATATAACCCGAGTTTTTCCTCCGATTTACTTTTAATATCTGAGGATTTGTATTATAAAAAATAAAAATTTTATTAATAAAAAATAAAAATTTTTGGCGCCCAAAAGTCCCGGCGCCCAAACGGCGAGCGCCCAAAAGTCCCGGCGCCCAAACGGCCGGCGCCCAAACGGTCGGCGCCCAAACGGCCGGCGCCCAAACGTCCAGCGCCCAAACGGCGGCGCCCAAACGGCGGCGCCCAAATGTCCTGTCCCGAAGATATTTACCTAAATATTTTCATTTTTAACCGACTTCAAAAAAGGAGGAGGTTATCAATTCGTCTGTATTTTTTTTTTTTTTTTTTTTTTAGTGTTTGTTACCTCATAACTCCGTCATTTATTAACCGATTTTCAAAATGTTTTCACAATTCGAAAGGATATAGTTTCAGATTGGTCCCATTTAAATTTCATCAAAATCGGTTGAGTACTTTGGTTTTTATAAATTAAATAAGACGGTCATCTGCAATTAAACACTTCAGGTCAACGTCGTTGTCATAGTTACGTTGCGATTTTGACACTAGAAATTTAATTAAATGACTTTGACAGACATATAGTCAGTGGCGTAGCACAACACAAAAATCAAGTTATAAATTAAAATAATGTATGACAAGTTTAATTAAATAATGATACGTTGCGATTTTGACACTAGAAATTTAATTAAATGACTTTGACAGACATATAGTCAGTGACGTTGCACAATATTTTTTATATTACACATGCGGGAAAAGTTCTATCTTTGCACACATTATTTTGTTTGCAAAATGGCCGATTGCCCATTCCGCCATTTGCGTGCGACAAAGTACTTTATATTACACATGCGGGAAAAGTTCTATCTTTGCACACATTATTTTGTTTGCAAAATGGCCGATTGCCCATTCCGCCATTTGCGTGCGACAAAGTACTTTGTCGCACGCAAATGGCGGAATACTTTGTCGCACGTTAATTTCCCACAATTCGAATAAAACACGCAAATCGATACTAGATCTCTTGATATCTCTTGATATTTTTAATAAACACAATTTATTGAACGTCACTTGAACGTGACTTGTTTTAAATAAATTTAACTAAATTTATCTAAAGGATTTATTCATGTTTCTTTTTATTAATAAATATAGAAATATTCGGACAATTAGAAATATTAAAATTAATATTTTGGGAACTATTTGATGATGCCAATGAGTTCAAATTTGCAATTTCTATGTTTTCTTTGTCTTCTACATAAACGTTGATTGGTAATTGTGTCGTTATATTATGGTCATTTGGGTCGTTTGGGTCATTTCGTGATGTTGATGGGACTTCGGTTATTATGGCATTAGCAATTTGCTGGCCTATTCGTTTTTTATTGCCTACAGAGTCTTCAACGTAACCTTCAGCGACTGTGTTGGATTTCCATCCCCCATGCCTCTTAAGAGTCAAGAGATCAGCACCAGAATCAGCTAGAAGCGTCGCAGAACTTCTTCTAAACGTATGTCCAGTATAAGATTCCGGTTCTTCTAATTTCAGAAATATTGCTACACTTTTAGGCATACTGCCAAAACTATTGATGCCTATGACTTGCTTTGAACATCTGCCATTACGGCAATATATAAAAAATCTGTTCGTCGACACAAGTTTTGGGCGCAAAATAGCATACTTCTTATAGATGTTATAAAAATCACCCGTTACTACAAATGATCTCGGCTTATCATTTTTCGTTACCGGAATTCTGACTAGAAGCATGTCACCTTTGTCCTCAATGTCATTGACAGTCAAGTCACACAGTTCATGTCTTCTACATGCTCCTTGCACTCCAAAAATTAAAGCTACCTAAAATAAATAATAAAAACAAATTGTAAATAAGTTTATGTATTTATTTGTATTATAAATTTAGAATTTTTAGCTAATTTACTAACCTTTACAGCCAGAAATTTGTCGTCTGGAGCTTCTTGGAGAAATCGATTTATGTGTTCAGCATTTAGTACTTGAGCTTTCTTGCTTCTAAATCCTTTATTTTTTTGCTTCAAAAAAGCAATTAAATTCGAGTAATTATGAATATTAAGTTTATGCTTAATATCAATCATGCTTCGAAGCATCGAATAAGTCGACCACATACTCGATGGCTTATAATTTGCAGCCAATTCATTAAAATATGCCAAAAAAATTGGTTCCGAAAAGCTTTTAATATTTTTTTCTGATCGCCATTTCATAAATTTACCATATGAAGCTTCATATTTACCTCTTGATTTTTGCGGAAGTAAATTATTGACGACTTCTTCCGCTGCTTGAATTACTTCCAGTGGTAGTATATCTGAATCACTTTCTGCTTCCATTTTCAAATGTCACGTTTTAAAATAATATTTTCGACTGTGTTTTTTTTTATTATTAATGAACCTGCCTACGTTCTAAGTAATGGTCACTTTTTTTCTGAATTATTTTACCCCAAAAATGCGCGCTATTGATCTAGAATTTTGCATAAGGCTTCCTGCGACAAATTGCTGACGGGGGGTAAAGTACGAACAAGGGGGGGTAATTTTTTCTCTCAGTTTTTCGCTATCTAGCGCCGTTCTCGAGTTATTGCAAATTCAAATTCTCAAATTTAATTATTGATGACACCAATATTAAAATCAGTGCCACGATAGAAATTTTCCTTCATGTGTAATATAAAATAGTATGTACTATTCGTGCGGTTGTCTATTGCCCACTAACTGCCAACTTCGCTCGCGTGGGCAATAGACAACTTGCCGCACTTATTGTACAATATACTATAAAATTAGCAAAAATCAAGTTATAAATTAAAATAATGTATGACAAGTTTAATTAAATAATGACATTTACATATAGTCAGTAGCGGCTCGAGAATAGGGGGCACAACTTTGACATAATAATGTTAACCTTAAAAATTAAATGACATTGACGGATAGTCAGTAGCGTTGCACAATATTTTTAAAATTATAATGTTAACCTTAAAAATTAAATGACATTGACGGATAGTCAGTAGCGTTGCACAATATTTTTAAAATTACCAAAAAGTACAGAAAACCAATACAACTTTATAATTTATATTTGGATCAATTTGTACGTGTTAATTGACAATTCAGGCCGGTAGATGCGCTGTAAATCTTGTCGCCAATAATTTTTCCCGTATTCCGTTTCCCGTATTGTCAATTATAAAATATTTGTTGTAAGCCCGCATTTTCAACTTTGAGATAGGCGTTTCGCCCTTTCTTCGCTTGTCTCATTTGAACGGCGCTGTCGCATATGGGCAGCGCGTTTAGTAGGTCTACCCATATTCGCTTTCGATAAATCAGTTAAGGAACGCAAGATTCACTAAAAAGCAAGAAATAAAAAAATTTTAAAAAAAAAACAAAAACCGACTTCAAAAAAAAGCAATACAAAAAAATTGCACTAAAAAGTAAAAAATAATTAGAAGTTATTAGAAGAAGATTTAACAGAAATTAGAAGTATATTTTTACAGTGCTGAGCATAAAAATTAATGTATTACGTCAATAATATACAATTATTGTTATTTTTGGAGTCGGTGCCAGCCAAGCTGTTAAGAAATTTACAAAATGTATTTGAAATCACATTAATGCGACAATGTAGCAATACCGATGTCGTGTTGTTTAACGCCAAGCGCCTGCGATCTTGTCGACTGTGAAACTCTTTGCAGTCAAAGTGATATAAAATGTATACCTACTGGTACTCCGCTACTTCGTTAATACACGTTTGTTAACTTTGGCTGGCACCGACTCCAAAAATAACAATAATTGTATATTATTGACGTAATACATTAATTTTTATGCTCAGCACTGTAAAAATATACTTCTAATTTCTGTTAAATCTTCTTCTAATAACTTCTAATTATTTTTTACTTTTTAGTGCAATTTTTTTGTATTGCTTTTTTTTGAAGTCGGTTTTTGTTTTTTTTTTACATACAAGTTTAATGGAAACGGTTGCAATCAAAATGTTGAAGATTTTGTTTTAAGAACAAATGATTTTTGGATTTCGTTAATGCAACAGAATGAATTGGAATGGGTGGATGATTTTGGCAAGCTTGCATGTTTTTGATATTGACTATATAAAATTTTAACAATGGCGGACATACAAGGGTTAGATTTACCAATTAAAACATTTATTGTTGCAAACATTGCAGTATAAAGAATTTGTTCGGGGTTTCAAATACTTGAACGGTGGTTTTTGAAAGTACAACCAAGTTGTTTTTAAGCAGAGTATCATTTTTTATTTGTACACTTGGCTGTGCTTGAGTCTGTTTTTGATTATTTTTGGTGTCAAATAAAATTATCAGTATTTAACTTTGAGTTCACTTCCGATGGCTGAATAGCTCTTTAAGAGCTTTAGCCTCCTCTATATATTGCCCCTCCATGTGTCTCGATTCATTACTGACTTCTCCCAGTCACCTCCTTTTTCGATATGATCAAGTTATCCAAGTTATCAAAGGTCTTTTTCCATTTGGAAGTGATTTATAAATTTATCTGGCCCCGCTCTTATGACATGCCCAATCCATGCCAGTCTTCTCGCTCTCACTTCACTTCTGATTAGTGGCTGATGGATAATTTCTCGTACCTCTGCATTAGTTCTTCGACGCCAAACTCCTCTCTTCGAGTCAAATACTGGTCGCAGAATCTTGTTCACCACGCTGTACTCAAAGCTCGACAATTTCATTTGGTTCTTTATTGTCATGCACCAAACCTCGCTTCCATACAATACCTGTCCACTGGTTTTATTATTGTATTGTATATTCTGAGTTTGGCGTTTCTCGACACCCCTCGCTTTGCTAGGAGCCTATTGAATGCCCCTACCACTTTGTTGCCGCTTGTGCGCCCTTTGGAAATACCCTTTGGAATGTTACATCCGCCACTTTTAAATACTGGTTGTTTCTACCTCCCTTATTTATTCTGCCGACTTCCATGTATTTTATTTTGTCTACGTTTAATTTTAAACCGGCTTATTTGATTCCATCCTTTATCACCAGGTACAGTTCCACTAGTTCTTGTTTGGTCTTTCCTACTTATAAGATCCGTATCGTTAGCATACGCAAACAGCTTATGGAGTCTTCTTATAGGTACTCCGGCGTCGACTTCTTTAGTTTGCCTTATCACCCATTCCAGTATCAGGTTAAACAGCATTGGCGACATTGCATCTCCTTGACTCTACCCCTTGAGTTAGTCATACAAATTAAACTTTGAGTTGTACAATTTATTTTAAAGGGTGCCTATGCTTTATTTAGGATCGAACGTTAAGACTCAGCTCGAGCCGTGGATGCTACTTTCCAAAAGGGATTGATCCTCTAGGTATTTAGAATTTTCATACTTTTACTTGCATAATTTTCACATAATCATTGTTTTCTATAAAAATACACGGCAGTAAATATACTGCAGTATTTGCTACTTAATCAAATTTATTTTTGATCAAGATTATTTGAGAGGCCAAAATAATTATTTGTTTGGCTGTCGCTGGTTTTTGCCATTAGAAATTAATACACATACGAAACGACTTAGAACATGGCACTTAAAAAGACGTTCGCAAAATGTGTTGCAAAAACGTAAACAATAGTTAAGAATTATTAATTAAAGAGGAAAGAGATTTTCAAAATTTGTAAGTTTGGAAAGACAATAAGTAAGTAGTAAATGTACTCGTAATTAATAAATAATTTGTAATGCGAGTAATAAAGAAAGGTTCAATTTTTATAAAATAAAAGTAATTAAATTAAGGCAATGTCTAGGTAAACGGTACCGATTATACATATTATATAGAGAGCCGATAGTTAACGTTCATTGGTCAATTTTAAGAAGGTGGAACTCATGGTATAATGCATAATACTACTAATAAGTTTAGAGTAATTATAATGTGATATTATTTATAAGAAGGTTGTAGCCCAGACGACGAAGTAACCTGTTGAGGTAAGGGTTCTGATTTTTTTTATTATTCCTTTTCGTAATTTCTACGTCATTCGAATTGCAAATGTATCTAAATTATGGAATTAATACTATTTGTTTAACAAAAATTGTTTTTCATAAAAAAATATACAGTATGGTATTTTCATTCCCTCTATTGTATTTTATAATAAAAATATTGAATTTTGCTAAAGTAAAAAAGGCAACTAAAAAAATGTAAATAAAAACAATATCGTAGCTTCTTGCATAACATAATCAAATTTCAATTTTATTTAGAACAAATAGATATTAATTTAAATTAGAAAATGCAATCTACGCAATGAAAAGTCAGATTTTCTCAAAAGATGTAATAAAAATACCAAAGTGCATAGTTTTTTTTATAAAAAATGATTATTCCTAAACAAATAGAATTAATTTCCATACTTTTGATACATTTGTAATTGGAATGACGTAGAAATTACGAAAAGAAATATTTAAAAAATATGAGAACCAAGAATTCGATAACCGAACCCTTTCCTCAACAGGCGACTTTGTTAACAACTAATTATAACATCATAACGTTATAATTGTCCTGAGCACGTGAATTTCTAAAAATTGATTTACTCGAAATGGTTACAAAGTGCATCCAATAATTTGCACCCGTTGAAGTACTAGTCAAACTACTTGTTAACTTGGTTTTATCCTCTATAAATTTTCGTGTTTTCTGAAAATTTATGAATATTTAAAAAAAATGTAATTTTTCTGTTTTGCATTTAAAACTTTCATAAAGCAAAACAAAATAAATTTAAAAAACCCAAGACAATTAGCGCACGACACAGACATAAATCTCTAATTAATCTTAAAAACAAGCTTAGTGTTTTCATTGAGGATGTATTAACGAATGAACCCTGTTACGAATTCTTAGTGATTAATAACCGAATACATAATATAGTAATTAAAATCGTTATGTATTTTTATTGGTCATTTTATTTTATATTTCAAATTTTATCTAGTGACTTATTACCGGCAATGCAATAATATAATCTAGGGTAACGGTAGTACCACCTTCTCTAAATTGACCAATGAACGTAAACTACCGGCTCTCAATATGGTAACCGGTACCGGTTACCTAGACATCGCCTTAAATTAAATAGTAAAACTATGAATATTAACATTGAAGAAAAAGGAAGGTATGAACATGAACGTTAGTTTATTATATAAATAGAATTGAAGTAATTTTTAATAACGAAAAGTTTAGTTGTATATTATTTACCTTAAGAGCGCGCTGCGGAAAGAGAGAGAGGGAAGCAGTAGATATGATGTTGAAAGAAGCCTCTAATCTTTTGTAGATTTAAAAAATTTAAAAAAATTATTTGCGCCATATCTAAGGGAACTCTTGAACCTTTTGTGCATTAAGTTGATTTTATATAGTTTAAAACTCCACTAAGGGCACTTTTTGATTTACAAGTTTTGTACAAGTTTTCTATAATTGATGATGAAATCGCTTCAAAATCAGGTTTTGTCCTTATAATGATCTGCAGAAGGCAATAACGAAGTTTCATTAAGATCGGTTGTCATAAAAATTCAAAATTGTCCTTTTTCATAAATTAAATTAACATATTTACTTTTAATTTAAAGCGCTCAAAATTGGTTATTGCCTTCAATAGTCTTTCCTTATTAATATAAAAAAAGAATTACATTGATACGACGTTTAGTTTTTTAAATTTGTACAAAAGATTAGAGGCTTCTTGCAACATCATTCCCTCTCTCTCTTTCCGCAGCGCGCTCTTAAGAGTCATGGATGTTATATTGTGTAATTTGAATAGATAGTTATCAAAAAAAATTATATAAAGAATAATTGTATGTAATACAACTGAAATTATTCTATTTTAATATTATTACGTTTCTGCTAGTTTACTGGTTTCTATTTTCATATTCACATCAAATTCCGTTTTGATTGCCAGGTTAGCCATGTAGTACTATTGCTTTTTGCTAGAGTTTTAATCTATACCGTTTGTCTCAATCTGATTCATACTAGTAGTTATTTAAGATTCACTTCTTCATATACTATATTCCCATTTGTTTCATTTTTCAGCTCTTGGTCGTCTATTTTGATCTTATTTCTTCTTGCTATCTCCATTTCTTATAACATTCCATAATAATTGTTAGGCTCTTTTATATGGAGATTAAAATAGTATAAATATATATAATATTATACATTAATAATTAAAGCTCGGAGTAGGCACTAACATTCCGGAAACTACTACTTCCGGATTGTAATTGCATGTAACAGCCCAAGGAAAATGATAATACTCAAATGTTGCCCGGCGATAGGTTAGGAAAATCCCATAAAAAACTGACAAAGGCAATAGACCCGCAGTCTATTTACGGAATTACAGCCAGGAGATAACAATCTTCAGGCTGCTGCTGTCCCCGCAGGGCTCAAATACCCTAAGCAGACCGCGAGAATGAATTCGACTTATCAATGCTACCACTTCCATAGGACTAGGACTGTTACATACGAATACTATGTAGCAATTTTCCACAGTTATTTCCACAATATTTAATAAAGTTTTGCAGTTTTGTCTCACTCTGTCTTCTGGAGTTCAAAATCGGAATCGGATTAGTACCGTTTTGGTGATTTTCGTCGTATATACTTTCTTTGAAGATTTACTTTGGGAAATAGTACACGTAAATAAGACGAAATTAATGCAAATAGGAGACATCAGTTATCAATCCTTTATATTTCGTATACACACTATCAATAAGGTCCGCAAAAATGCTCATCTCCATAGCGAATGAAACATCCCCTTTTTTGTGAAAACCCACCCCCAATGGGTGACTTGTTATTTATAATTACTAATTGATAATTTTAATGATAATAATTCAATTCTATGTTAAATGTGTTACTTTGACCCTTCGGCTAATCTCCACCTAACTCGCACAAACAACGTTTAAAGTTGGGTAGCAGTTATAATTAGCCCCTAAAAGACATATTGTAGGAAATACATTGTATAGTTTTGAACTTTGGTATATACACATACATACTCTTAACTAATGTAGAATTGAATATCCGTCGAGTTCTCTTACCTCATGGCAGTTTAATTACATAATATTAAAAAAACACCTAAAAACGGGGAATATGTGTAGTTTTTTGCAATTACATCGTAAACGGTGCATAGCCTGAAAATTTTGCTATCGGGTAAAATTAATCGTAATAAAATTTTTAATAAAAATTATCGAACAGGGCTTGACGTAAAACTGGCTGGATGTGAGGATGTATTGATTAATTCCGTATTGAGGTGCGTAAATAATTATCCAATTATTGATATTCAATTCTAGATAATACGATTATATCATGGTTCGAATATTTGACGCTTTTCATGTTTGAAATATCGTATGGTAGTTATTTAAACAATCAAATACGCAATTTACCCCCCCCCCACGTTTCCATCATCTATATGAACGGACTATAAGTTTTACGTCAAATTAACCCTATTACATTAATTATAATTATTTAATAATTTGTTCCCTCTCAATTTTAGCTGATATAAAATATTTCAGGAGATTCACCTTTAACGAGATAATTTTGAAATACTACACATACTCGGATTTAACGTTTTGGGTGTTGCGTTTTGCGTTTTGTTATCAAACGGCCCCCGAGCTAGGGAAATTTTTAGCCTTATTTGACTTTACATCCACCTAGAACGTTGATTTGCGAGAATTGGGTGATGATTAGCCGAATGGTAGCTATAAAATACTTTTAACGTATTTTATCTCGTGATTTAATAACGACAATACATGTTCGATGATTATAAGGGCGGCAATCGCAGAAAAGGGGAGGCTTAAGAAGAATGCTTTTTTTGTGCGCCTAAATGGAAGTTGGCTCAAATAATTCTTACCCAAAAGAAGCGACATGTTATCGTCGTATTAGGATGCAATTATATTGAACCCGGATCCGATACGTTCCATCCCATTCCATTCCGTTTCGTGTGGGTTAAATGTAGCCACGGTCATAAGAATATACATGTTTGTTTTCTTCCGTCAAGACAGGTCTAGACGGAACGGAGCTGATCCGGGTCCAATGTAACCACCAACTTAGTCTCCTGCCACTTCTTTCAAAGGATTTTGAGAAATTCGCCAAATGTTCTAGATGAAGTTTCAAGACGAGACTTCTGAATTCTGTCTAATCCAGTCGAGAGTCATCAGCGCAGTATTATGGGCACAATTTTATATCTTTTGTTGACATCGGATCTGCCCACGACCACCAAAACAAATAGTGCAACAAGCGTGGATGACAGGCAATCGTCGCCTCAATTGCGATCCAATTCAAGCCACAAGAAATTTAGAAGTTTACCTTTTAAAAGTCCATAACTGGCTAAAAATATGGTATAAAAAAATATAGGTTAAGAAACAACATCGATTCAAGTCACGTACACCATAAAAAGAGACACTTGGCTGCCAATAACATTAAACAGTCAAACGCTACCCCAATCCGATGTAGCTAAATATCTTGGTGTGAATTTCGATCGAAGGATCATGTGGAAGTATCACATCTGGATGACGAGAAACACTTGGGTTTAAAATTTAGAAGCAATAGGCTGATTGGTCTATAATTACAGTTAACACTTGAGAATAAGGTTTTATGATACAAAACTATCTGGAAGCCGATCTGGTAACATGGAATTCAATTGTGACAGAAAATACCTCAAACATCGAAATACTCCCGATATTTCAGTCGAAACCGTTGCGGATAAGTCAAAAATGCTTCACAATATGGAAAATTGTGTAATAGCTGCTTGCATTGGCATCCTATGCAGATGGCGTTACCTCATCATCGCCCTTAGAAGATTCACTTTTCTGAAATTTGTCAGTAACAAGAAATTATTTTAATATTTCTTTGAAAATTTTCTGGAGAGGGAACGGATTAGCTTCAGGGTGAGAATAAAATTTGTTACGAATTTCAATAACTTACTAAAGGCGCCTTTATTATAAACATTCTCATTTTATTATTAAGTACTAGAGTATGAGTCTTGAAAACAGTTGACTCATTGTGAACACGAAAAAAGGATTGAGAAACCAATTTAAACTTACATAATTATATTCCCTTTGAGGTTACCATGCGACGACTGGTTGCAAAATTTGAAGAATAATTTTTTAATGATTTCTTACTCATTTCCACTATTAATTTATGTTATACACTAGAACGAACCACAATTTTTTGTATAATTTTAATATGTTATCTGAACTAAAATAATAAACCCATTGCTCTTCTAAACAATTGCATTTAATGACTTAACCCCTTATTTCTGCACATCAGAGATATAAATATTTTTTAAATCTAGCTATTGGAGCCACTTATTCACTTTAATTAAGTTTTAGTGTACAATTTTCTTAATAGCATCTTTTATGATTTTCTTCTTAGTACGTAAAATTATTTTTTTTGCATCTAAAGGCTAATTTCTCTGAAAAGCAAAATTTTCTCTAACTAAATAGCAAGTTTCTGACGTTTTATTTTACCCATTTGCATTTTATACTTTTAATCAACAAGTGCGCATTCAAAGCATTCCTCTATCAGCTGAAAATATAACAAAGGCGTTATACGCGACTAAAAGAGTTTATTTATTTTTCCTACCCGAGATACAATTAGTAACATCGTTAAAGTTGAACACCGTTTGCTAACACACCAAACGGTTTTGGGTGGAAAATCGTTCGACTATGAAGTAGATTTGCTGAGAGGCTGCTACAGTTTTGCATCTCACTATCTGGCAAAATTAAATGTAGCCAATTTAAAATACTCGTTAATTTTGCATTACACGCCATTTTTCTAATTTTTCTACTGTAATGAAGTTCGAATACTATAAGAATAGTTTGGAGACAATGCAATCTAAAAAGCTACAATAATGGTAAAAATATATCCTTTTCCACATGAAATTACCCGTATCTTTGTATAATCTCAACATTTCATGCAAAACTAAAAGGTGCACTTTTATTATTCAGAAACAGAATTTGCATTTGACACAAATTTAGAATTCCATTTATTTTGTTCTCAATTTTATTCAATTGTCTATTCATTTCGTTCGCTTCATCAAACATTAACAAGAAAGATAAACTACAAGGAATCAATTAATAATGATAAAACGAGCTTAAATTTGAAACATGTTAACGATTCTTCCAGTTCATTAACTAAAGACATTAAATCCACTAATGAAATGTTGCATGATCTGTAAAAATCAGCAAAATGTTGAAACAATGTGGTTTAAGTTTTCAAGTGAAATAAATCGTAAAAAAGACAGCAAAAAGCTAAACCGATAAAAATCGTGTTTGAAATGGAATCAAAGCTAAAGTAAAGGAATGTAGATGTGAAATGAAAATTTTGTTAAACGCGAATGTGATACACTTTTTATGCTTTTTAAATAATAAACCATACCAACTAACCAATAACCTTTTCATATCACGACTGAATTAGTATTTTATAGTACAGTATAGTGCAAAACTATCAGTGCAATAAATTGCTTTTGTTTTCTGGGAAATATTCTTCATAACATCAATAAATGAAGAATTGTGAATTAAATCGATTTTATCTTGATTTTCATACCGCTTAACAAGATCAATTCTTCGTATAATTTGAATTTTTAATAATATTAAAATTATAACAACATCCCCTCCCCAAAAAGCCAATCACGTATAAAATTGTGCATTTGCAAATTAATGATGTCATTGTGTAACTTACTTTTGGTCAGCAACATAAACTAGTTCGAATATGGCCTTTAGGCCGCACAACCATGGCAATCGCGTACTAAATGTTCATGGAAAATTATAATATGTCAACCTAATACTGAATAGTGACGTAGGTTCAGTATTCCGAACACCGAGAAAATAGGAAAGCTTTACATTTCAACACGCAGAAGAACTTTAATCTTTACAAGTTAAACTACAAAGTGCTTTTTATACTTTGCTTTATTGGAGCGCTCTGTACATTATATCATTAAAATGTAATGCACGAATGTACACAAGGTCGTTAGATAAGGATTCAGCTGAGAACAACAAAAGTTTATGTGCAATTACTTTTAAATAGCAAAACCTGCATTATCGGCTACTGTAAATTGTAGAAAGCAATTATTTGACAACCTTAGCTAATGAATTCACCAGTGTTGATCTCGGTTTTGGAATCAACCAATATCTACCTCTAGCAACAAAAATTCTTTGTATTTGGAACAGCGTAGATTTATTTAACGTCGCCGTATTATCTATCACGGGAACATCTTGGTTAGATAATACAGAACACGTGATAGACTTTGGTTAGAATTTAACCCCGACTAAACCATAAGAACGAGTTTATTTGCTTTATCTGCTTCTATCGACTCTTGTTTAACGATGACCATTTTCGTCGTTGCATAATTTTATAGGTTACAAATAGTTGAGAGCGCTTTCTGGAAGCATTTTTAATGCTCTAAAATTAAAATTGTTTTCGGTTATGATTTTGAACCGTTTTGAGGGTGGAATGAGCATATATCACACATGGAGGAAAAACGACTTTCAAAGACTTGCCAGGTATGAAACTCTCCATGGAAGAACGCCACAGGGAAGACGTGCAAAGAGATTCAAAGATAACTGAACGTCAATATCCCAGGAACAACCGGAATTAAAGAGATTTTCAGCCTAATGCAAGCTAAAGAACCACGTTGTTTATATCGACGGTTTTTATATCGAAGAGTTGCGAGATAAATTAAAAATGCAGCTATGGAAGAACGATGCGAAACAGGAAAAGTAATAGTAGGCTACCAGAAAAAAAACTACTATAAATAGTCAAGATTTAAAATAAGAAAAGAAGAAACGGACAGTTAAAGGAGTGCGCGGAAGATACGAAAAGATAATAAAATACGGATGAATCACAACCATTTTTGCAATGAAAGCACAAGGTTGACTAAGTAAATCAAGTGTAGAAAACAAACGAAAAGTAATAAAAATTTGAAGTATCAACAGAAAGAAGGACGAAGTGACAAAGGAAATTGGTAAAAGTTGGAATGTTTAAAGTAATTATTTAATAACAGAGTATTCCATGAAACATTGAAGAAACAGAAAATTGAACACAAAATAAAGACGAGAGGTATTAGGAATTGACATTGGCATTGACATCAATATAAATAAAACGAAATATATGACGATATAAGAAATTCCTATACCATAACCACAAGGACAATTGGCAAGATTAACAAATTTACTTACCTTGGAAGCAACGACCAGTGAGATCTGCATTTGGAGATCAAAGTCAGCACTCCTCTATTGCTACGT
Source organism: Podabrus alpinus (assembly GCA_932274525.1). NCBI lineage: Eukaryota > Metazoa > Arthropoda > Insecta > Coleoptera > Cantharidae > Podabrus > Podabrus alpinus. The sequence goes on along the minus strand of OW026457.1, from coordinate 54,506,567 downwards.
ATTTCTGGTGTTCTTATACAGCGTTAAAGCATGGACACTGACAGAGGCATCAAGTACAATGCTTGATAAGGTGCTTGAATGAATGAGAAAGAAAATGGGAATTAGGCATCACGTCAAGAGAAGTAAACTCGACTGTGTGGGCTACAGCATGAGAAACGGAGAACGATATGGGTAGTTTCCGTTGAAACTCCAAAGAAAGGTCTATGGAAAGAGAGGATCGGATCGGAGACGAACTTAATGACTTAAAAACCTAACAATGAGGTTTGCAACAACACCAGCATTTTTCAAAGCTGGCGTCATGTGAAGAAGAAGATCAGGAATAGAGTGGTAAAAATAGAGGATGACGCAAAAAGATTAAATGATATATGCGTGGAGTATTTTTGAAAATTGTTGAATGGAACATAGCTGAATGAACACACGTATGTCCATAATTGGTTTCTGGTTCGCCTGTTCTTGGTTCAAAGTGTTAATGGTACTTAATGTTGCACGCAACGCACATTGGACGGAATTGGTCGAAAAATTGAATTTCTCACGGTCTTCCAGGAGGGTCTGGTATTTACTCAGAAAATTAGGAGCTGTTACACCTCTGCAGGTGCCAGTATTCTCTTTTAATCCTAAATAGATTTAGGTGCATTTTTGCTCGGATGGGAAGGTTTCTATTTCTCAAGATTTATCGTAATTTAAAAAATACAAAAGCTACCGAAGAATAAATGAAAATCTTGTAAAATTTCTGACTGTGCTTATAATGTTGGACTTGAAGAAGTTAATGTCACTCCTGGTCATCTAAAAAATAATGAAGCATGCGGAGTGGACAGCCAATCTCCGAAATTTTTGAAAGATCTGTGGATTTTTTCTATCGATACTTAAAAATTATTGCTTTCATACTGATCAAATTTTTACAGAATGTAAATATGCAAAAATTACGATAGTTTTGAAGCTTGGTAAACCAAAATATCGTCCTGGCAGTTACAGCCCTGACCCTTCTACGCTTGGGTTGCAAAATTTTAGAGAGAATAATTAACCACAGAATTTATCCAGTCTAAAACGCTTGGATCCCTGTGGAACAGGCTGCGACCAAATTTCAGCATTGACTTCGCATAATAGAAGTTGGTTTTCATGTTAAGCAGAAAACTACTGTGATCTTTGTAGATTCAAGTGCTGCGTACGATACAGTGTGGAAAAGTGGACTAATTGAAGTTGTTCGTGCTCTCGTGCTCGATATAGTTTATTCTATGTTAAATTGTACAATGCAATTACATAATTTCAGGAGTAATAAAATCTACACCCCTATCTTAGCTTCCATCCAGCTTACCTACCTTGGAAGTGGCGGCCGTAACTTTGACAATTAAGTGCGTCTACTGCTCATGAGAAACGCTCGGATCGAATCCGGGCAGGGTAAGAACTTTAATCTGACCTTCTCACCTTGGAAGGCAATGCCAAACCACCGAGGTAATTTGCCATGAAAATTCATCTCAAAATGAAGTGTATTACACTTCCCATGGTTTGAAGCCCACGTTAAACAAGTAGGTCCTCTCTATATATGAAAACACTTCTAACGCATATCACATGCATAAAATTAGATGAATCACAACGCTTCTGTGCAGAGGCATATTGACTGAAGAGGAGCTTAGCTTCTTGTTCATGTTGCTCCCCCTAAAATTAGAAGAGAAGCAACTCTTATTTTGAGAGAATATAAGAAAATTGAATCAGACCGTACTGTATCAATCCATTTAGATATTTGTAAGAGTACAAAATCGGTGTATTTCTAGAAATACACTTTGGAATACAATTAATAGACTTAACACTGAGTTGATAATATTTCCAGGTACTCGATTGTAGATCGTACATAGTACTTAGAAAATGGCTTGCCTTGGACAAAAATATCTAACAATATAGCCTACAAGTGTCTCATATTATATCCCAGCATTTGACCAACCTCGCAGACTTTTGGTCAAAATAAGCAGTATATGAGCGAATTAATGTTCAATACTGCATAAATGCAACTCGATAATATCTAAGACCTGCGATTGCAATGATTCAATACAAACGCTCCGTCACATAATTAATGATTGTCTTGCTAGACGCTTTGCCGGAAACTTGGACGAGCTTACACTATTTGACATTCAATGCATCAGTAGCCTGGCTAAAAGGTTCGGATGTGTCTCTCTAATAATGTGGCCATTTCATTAATTTGTTGTAAGCTTTTTTATATTTACTACATACTATACGAATAAATGAACGAACAAATAGAAGAACCAACATTCGAGGAAGTAAGCAAAATAATGAGGCTCAAAAAAGAAAAATCATATGGAAAGGACGGTATATATGCGGATGTACATCATATTATGTTATATTATGTTCCATATGATATGTTATATTATGAAAGAGTATATTTAAGATATTATAAAACAATAAATTATGGTTGGAGAAAACATTCTACAAAGATGGAGAGAAGGCATCATTGTCACAAAAATGAAAAACGGCGATGCTGAAAATTGTGAAAACTATAGAGGAATCCCGCTACTGAATGTTACCTATGAAGGATTGGCCACAGCAATAAACACCATATTGAAGAAACTTACAAGGAATATAATTGAGGAATGTCAGTGTGTGATGAGAAGAGTCACGATGTGGGGACATATGAAGGGCCGTGATAAGAGAAGACCTAATTTGAGATGGTATGCCAATATTTTCAGGATTTTTGAGATGAATAAGGGTCGGAGATTAGAATGTGGAAAAACCAAGAATGGAAAGGAATCGTAGTGGAGGCGAGAAGAACAATAAATTGTAGAAATTAAATGTATTAGTAAATGAAAACTAATCCACCTCACACTGCGGATGTGTTTAAGCCATGTTGTAGATTATCAAATTCCTCCTGGAAGGAAAGGCTTATTATTATTACATTGCTTGTGGAAGACCTCAACGACAGGCCAGAAAATGACAACTAGTTGCTGTTGATAACAAAAGAATAGTGTGAGAAGTATAATGAATAAATGAGAAACGATAATGGAAGTAAAATACTATAATTATGTACGATATAAAAAACGAGCTGGTGATGGCAAATTGTAAATCCACTCAAAATAAGCACCGACATGCTACTAAACTTAATTCAATTATGAAAATTTTAATAAACTATAATTGGGCGATAGATAATTATTCCCAAAACGCGGTAGCGCAGCGACATAGTACATACATAATAATAATATAACAATGTGACCCTTTATTGAAGGAAAGATAATATCCAGAATGAAAGATATAAAATGGTTAAGTAGTGGATTAATCTGATTATTTAAATTTGATGAATGTTATGAATATACAAGAGAATGTTCTTTATAATAAAAATATAAGTAATTGGCGTTTTCATTAAAGTGAAAGCAAAAAGAAAATGAGGACAGGTATTTTGACAATAGCAGAATAAATAAGGAAGCTTAAGTAATAGATGGAAAGACCGACGTCCCATCCATTTGCGTTATTGGATATATTCGAGAATTCCCAGAGATATTATCGTTTGTTACGTTACCGGTGCACGGTAACAAGCGATAACGGCCTTAACAGCATTTGATTACATATTATAAATTTCTAGAATAGCGTATAATTATTTTCGAGCAACGTACAATTCTTGCAGATGAAATAAATCAAGTGGTAGTCGAGTATACAAAACCTGACACATGTTAATAATAAGAGCGAACAACTCCGCCCTCGTAAAAAATAACGAACTACCTTTCATCAGGCGCTGCATACACGCGTATGTCCGGGACAACAATAAAGAGGGAGGCGTAACTTCCTGAGACTGTTATCACGTTTTATCGGCACAAGTGAAAATTTCGAGCTCAGCAATCATATGCTAATACAGTTTTGACTCGCTGATTTATTTATAAGGCATCACAATTGAACGAATTTCGCAGTGATAATTTTCAGCTTTTATTTTGCTCTTATACAGTTTTAAGAATCTTCCAAATACTTGCAAATTCTACACGTTCGGTATTTATGTAAATTCTATTATAACTTGAGCAATTTTAGAAAGCCCAATCGGGGATCGGTAACATTATATGCGAAAATGGAGCACGTGCAATAGATAACATATACATTATCGTATCATTCAAGCGAGGAGCACCAACATATTGGTGTGAAAGTAAGAACTTAAAACGAAGGTGGAAAGCTGAAATGTTACACTTCCGGACAGCTTTAGCATCGCAACTCAAAGTGCTTCTCATTTTATATTCCTCTATTCTTATTCCAATCGACTACATTTTCGATATTGCTTCATGCGTTATGCCGTTCCTGCATTTTATCATCAAAGAACCGAACGAGAACAATCACCATTTGAGCGGCCATCATATTTTACAACCACCCATTCTCAAACTAACTGAAATATCAATTCCGGCTTTCGATCAATAACAATATGTGTAGCAATGTGCCATTTCTGCATGACATTTCCGTCCTTACTCTGCAAAGAAGATATTCGAAAACAAAGGGTGAAATTGAAAATGAACACAATGCTCGCTTCTTTGTTATCGCATATATTAAAAGCGTCACCCCGTGGCTGTAAAAACATTTATACTTGTACAATTGTCGTTATGTTTCGTTACACACTGTTACCGATTTATGACATTAAAAATTACGACCTTCGTCGTTTTTATACCACCCAGCGATATAACATTAATAATGATAAATGGGAATTTAACTAGATTATTTGACGATTGTCGATTTATGAATCACAAGTGGCTCCTGCAACGCGCTGATACTCACAAAACATAAACATTGACCGTGCAACTTATCATAAATCTCATCGTCCGCAAATGACTCGAATTTTCCGCACGACCGCCAATGTTGCTTCGCTGCTTTGGACGAAACGATCTCATAAAAATAGCATGTAGGACCGCTATCGGCGCCGCACATACGTGGTTAACCGCTATCAGCGTCTATCCAGGCCGCATATACGACATCACAATAGTGCCGAATGAGAAAACCAATTCACGCTGCTAATCCAACTCGCTACGTGTTTTGTTAGGTTTTTTGATAAATGCCAACAATCGACCTAAACCTCACGACGCTCATATTCTGTTAACATCAATAACAATACCGACAGTCACGTAAAATACAAAATGATACAACCATTCTTCAATTTCTTGATGCTTGAATTGACTATATTTTCTGAAAATTGCATTTTTATTTAGGTATATAATTCCAGTCATTGTAAAATTTATATTTTGCATACAAATTATTTACAATTAATGTAAAAAAATTTATTTTCCACTTATAATAAAGTACAAATAAATCTTACACCTAACAAACGCACAAAATAATACGGTATCACTTTAGTTCCGTGTATCACAAATTTAAATACTAATATTGCGTGTTATTTAAAGATGATATTGGACTATCCGGAAGCATTTCGTCGAGAATTTGCAAAACTTTAATTCGGAACTGCATCTTATGTTTTGGCGTTAGAGCTTGAATATACGGCGCAATACTATTAAAAAACGACACATCTTCGTCTATAATAATTTTAGGTGCTTCAGTGTGGTTGGGGGTTCCCTTAAAATTTACGTGCCTAGTATTTTCAGTTTTTCCATAAAATAAATGTGACTTATCAGACTGACTTCCATTGAAAGAACGTTTCCCTTCTGTCGATGAAGTTGGAGAGGATGACGAAGATAGCGTGACTTCATCATTCACGGGTACGAAAGGCATATCACAAATTTTTACGACCGACTCTTTTATTTCTTCTTTAGTATCGTTCGAAATTTCATCATCTTCATTAAAACTTTCAAATATTTCTGAACCATCCTGCAGCGGAAACGAAAACTGCTCCTTCAAAAACAGTAATGACTTGAAATACGGCCATTCCGGCGTTACTTTCCCGTCAGAAAATAATTTTGGTGGTAACTTGGAGTATCTTTTTCCGAAGCTTTCTCTCAAACGTTTCCATTTTCCTTTAGCGATAAATACTGAAAAATATTAGAAAAATTAGAAATTTAATCTAGTTGTTTATCGGTAAACATTAAAATTTTAGAATATACTACATGATTACTAAATGAATGTTATGGTTAGAGATGAGATTTTTAGGTCGTATAAATGTTATACCAGAGAGCGTTAAAGGGTTAATTGATACACGGCCCCGTTCGAAAGTTATGCTGTATGAAAAAGAAAGAAGAAACGGGGCCGTGTATCAATTAACCTTTTAACGCTCTCTGGTATAACATTTATACGACCTAAAAATCTCATCTCTAGTTATGGTATTGTTATGAATATAATACCCTGTATAATTTCAAATATAATAAATATTGGAAATAATAATATTATGTGAATTAATAAGATAAATTTTATGGTGTCGTTTTGAATTCAGTAACGGTTTAACGAACGGGTAGGTTAGGCCCTGCTTACCCAAAATTTTTTTAATTTAATAGTTATTATATAATTAATATTAAATATAATTTATTGTTGCTTTTTTTTATTGTTTTAATTACAAAAATTTATACATTTGCCTATGTAAAGATATTCCTTTAGCGACAGCGTTGTCAATGATGTACCATGAACATCAAGTCTTTACGGAACGCAGGACCCGTAGATACGCTATCACCTTCATCTCAAGAAGAGCTCGACTTTAGACGACAGTGCGCAACCAAATTTCTTGTCAAAGCACTGATGAAAGATTGAGGATACATTTCTTTTACATGGGAAAATAAAATGAAAATGCTACGACAAGAAGGGTAGGTTGGTAGGGGTGGATCTCAGTGGTTTATAATATTTATCCGAGTTGTTCGCGAAAATTAGTGCCGCAAGCTGCAGTTAGCCCATGCAGTTGGAAGGCCTTGTGACTATGTGCATTATGGTATCAGGTGGTTACCTTTGGACGGTCGGTGATGTTGCCTTACATCTGTCTTTTGATGGGGTTGATAAACGAGGATATTGATGTCAAGTACCGCAAGAGTGTCAGACATGGTATTCTCTTCATCTTCTCATAGTACCATACCTGCTTTAGGCGTAGGCGACCTCTTTTTATTTGCATGTTGTTCGTTTGAAGTATTATGTTATTATCACACACATAGGGGACCTACTGCTTAACGCGGACTTCGGACCGCGGAAAGTGTAACCACTTCATCTCCAGAAAGATTCGCTAGGCAGAAATGTCTCTACCTTGTAGACAATTTTCCCCGTGTGATGTAATTGACCCTACGGTTCCAATTGCCACATCTGCCAATAAAATATTGGCAGTAAATTTGCCGTGAGAAAAATTGACCCTGGTGTTCTGGTGAGCCAACTCCCAGTGCGTCGGAGGCAGGCCGTGATTCGTAAACCTTGAGGGAATCGCTCATAAAAATAAAAGATGTGAAATTTAAAATATTATAATTGCCGAGATTCGATACCTAACGAAATGGTACAGAATTACGAGGGCTATTTTTTAATCAACTTCCATTAAGCTAGTAAAAGCAAATAAGGCAAATAGGAAAAATTTTAATATATACAATAGTTGCTCATACATGTCAGCTATTTTTCAACATAGTCGCCACCGAGATTGAGGCATTTGTCGTAACGGGGCACCAGCTTTTGTACCTATACCCTCCTCATAAAATGTTGCCGCCTGGATTTTCAGCCAATTTTTCACACAGGTTTTTAGCTCCTCGTTATTGTTGAACCTCTGCTGTCCCAACCATACTTTCATCTTGTTGAACAAATGTTTCATCCCCCGTTACAATATTTCTTAAAAACCTTTCTCCTTCGTCACTGTAGCGTTGCAAAAATGTTAACGCAGAACTCATTCGTGAACTCATTTTGTGAACGTCTGTGAGCTGTTTGGGGACCCATCGTGCACAAAATTTATGGTAGCCTAATTGTACTGTAATAATGTTATAAAGTGCTGATCGAGAGATTTGAGGAAAATCAGTAGACAGCTCAGATTGTAAACCGGCGGCGCTCTTGAACCGCTTTGTTCACATTTTCGATAATCTCATTTGTTGCTACGGATTTCCGTCCCTAACCCCCATCTTCATGAACGTTAGTTCGTCCTTCCCGATAAAATTGCACTGCACTTGCACTCATAATCTTTTCCCCATACACTACAGACAATCTTCGATGACTGCCTTCAGCTTGGAGAAAACGGATCACAGATCGAATCTCGCATTTGGCGGGAGCTTCGAGTATAGTGGCCATGATAAAACAACACTCACATAAAAACTACGCTGCACAATGGCTTACCCGGTTAGGAAGTTTTGACAGATAGATGACTTAACACTATCACGCAAGCGCCATGTCAATATGATAACTGACAATCCATTGCCAACCTAATAGAAGTTGATAAAAAAATAGCCCTCGTACACAGATAATTGTGAAAATGAACCTATGTATTTACCAGTATCAGCGTACAATCACACTTCGCAACTCCGGAGGGTAGTTGTTTGTAAAATAACAGGTGTAGTTTTAAAACAAAAGTGCATTAATTAAGAGGAAAATCATTTGTGGCACAAACCTTTCAAGCTCTACGGGTTTATTACAATTCCCAATCATACGCAAACAAAGCGCGTTCCTCTAATTGATGCTGTCTGCACTGATCATGCCGGGAAGGTAGTGAAGGTCATTTCCATTGGCAACAGATACCAAACGGGCTTATAATGGCATCCATGAGACACCTTGGATTGATAATACAAGAGTTGCACTGCAAAATTTTTGTTGGATGTAAATATGAGTTGGTAACTTTGTGTTTATAAAACTTAAGGTTGACAGCTCTGGCACAAAATAAAATTTCGTAGTTTGATAATTTTGTTAACCTGATAAGAAATGATAGAAATTACATTACGTCACAAAAAATTAATGCTACTTACAGTTATGTCACAAAATACCATCCGCTAAGCGCGAACAACGGACTGGAGTACAAAATACCCTACTTCGACAAAATATTCGGGATATTTTCAATATAGAACGACTCCAATAAAAGTCGACGTCTGACCAATGTCAAAAGAATCATCAAAGATGTCCGCTATTCACGTAACCTAGCAGATAGCACAATGGTAAAACTTCTGTACCGAGTGTAGCAAAATTTCTCCGCAACGCAATGCAAAAATTCGTTACGTTACAACCTGCCCCATTCTTTGGGGAATGACCATGAATAGTGCCAGCGGTTGTCTGGGGTACCCGAATCTCATTTAGTGAACACTAAGAACCGGAAGTCGTTGTGTCATCAAATGGTCTTGAACCTCGTCTGTGTAAGCCTCGTAAGTACAACAAAGGTACAACCTTAGGGAGATTTTCATGGACATACAAGAACGTATATGATAGAATACTCTCGATACCAAGAGCGTGGATAGATCACGGTAGTCATCTCAATATATGGATGCACAGTTATGCGATTGGCCTATAAATTTTATTAATTTAATGTCTTTGTAATTAAATTGCGCGTTTCAAACCAATTATCCTTGGATTTGATCACGTAGGTAGTATGATTGGTAGTATTCGTGAGGTGCAAGGGGGTGGAAAAGTGGCTAGGATGAATGGGATGGATTTGTTAACGACGTCGTTGGTACCATCAAGGAGCCGAAATTTCTTTTAGTTACGAAGGTCTTTACAGGAAGAAGAAACACTGAAGTCGTGCTTTTTGTTGTGCTTTCGTTTTGCGTTCTTCTTCGGTAATTTGAAGGGCACTCAGGTAAACTCATTGTTTCCTCTAAATTTGCACCTGGAAGGTGGCGATGTCAGCGTCCAAATCACCCAACCGTTCCTTTTTCGTTTGTCCATAGTGCATAGCGTTTGCTTATAATTAAGAAATTGCAATGGTTTAGAATTAGAAAATTATTATCTGTAAATTTCAGAAATGCATGTCTTCTCGCTGTAACTGTTCACTCGCGAATGCAACGGTGGATGGTGGACCCACCATAAATTTAAAATCATATCTTCGTTTACATCCTAACAAGATTCATATAAATGAAGAACTGAAACCTGCAAACCATGCATACCGCCGTAAAATTGTCAATTGGGTGTTGAAAAACAAAGCTGTTGATGTTGATTTTTGCAATAAAATCAAGTAGTTAATTTTGGATACGTCAATAAACAAAGTTGCCAAATCTGGGGAACTGAAAACCCACATGCCATCTTGGAACAATCTATGCATCCGCGTCGAGTTAATGTTTGGTACGCTTTCTGAACTGAAGGGGTAATTGGATCATATTTCTTAGAAAATGATGCCGGCCAAGCGCATACTTTTTGTGGCCAAAAGTAGTGATTTGGATTTCGAGGATGTGTTGTTTCAGCTAGATAGGGCAACATGCCATGCCTAACAAAACAATAACTATCTTGAATTCAAAATTCTAAGATCGCGTTATTTCTCGATGTGCTGACATTGATTGGCCGCCCAGATCTTGCGATTTGACACCATCAGGTTTGTTTCTTTCGGACTACTTGAAAAGAATAGTCTATATCGACAAATTTCAAACGATTCCAGACCTCAAGTATAATATTCGACGTGAAATTACAAGAAAATTTTGACAAATAATGTTATAGTGCCAGCATTTGAATGATGTATTCCACGTATAATCCCAATGTTAGCTCTTCACATTGCAATAAAAATTTTACAATTATATTATTAATGCGTTTTATAACAATCAACAATGACACCTCTTATTGGATCGCCCTTGATATTCAGTAGTAATAATTTTGAAATTTTGAATTAGCCAAGTGACAGTTGTTATCCGTTTTAATGCTGGGACGCTGACAATACTGAGTTTTGAATTATATAATTATTTTGGAACACACAAGGGAAGCGAAAGGTAGGATATCGGTAATAAAAATCTCTATTTTTTTGGTTATTCTAAAAGTCATAAATACTATTGGGAATTTACATTAACCATGCGCCACTACGCGTCCATAATATTAACTACTCCATTTAGTATACCCAAAATTTTATACGTGTATTTGTTAATTAATTGTGTGTTAGAATTTGAATTTTACCACTATTACAACGCAGTCGACTAGCTATATTAGTACAATACGCATTAATAACTTATGTGCAATATCGTGCTATACTAATTAGAACAGCCATTATGACGCGACGTTAGCGCCCTCATCGGTGATGTAAATTCCCAAAGACGGTCTTTGAATTTTGTCCAATGACGCTTGGATTTTGAGTTATGAATTTTTCAAAATAGGGTAATTCCATCTCAAATCGGCTGAAGAATTTACTCGACTCCCACCAAATTTGACGAAACTTGGTACACACCATCGTAGTAAGAAATAAAAAATACAAATTGAAGATTTGTCCAAAAGGGTGTTTTGTTTCCTTGTTTTTAGCCGTCTCTTGCTATACTTAATTTATTTTTAGTAACCGTACCCATGCTCATCCCATGATCAAATTTTGTATGCATGCTCATCACAATTGCGCAAAAAAACAGTAAACAAAATGAACAAAAAGAAGACCCTTTTAGAAATAGGGCTTGAAATAGGGTTAACATTAGAAAATTAATCCAATTAAGGGGTTGAAAAAGTAAAATGTGGTTAAATATTTGAATAGAATGTTCATTTACCTTTACAGACCATATTTTATTTTTAAATTTAGACCAGTGTGGATGAAATTACAGTCGTTTTCCGACAAGTCTACACGCTAACTTTTTTACTTTTTGAAGCACAAAGACAAGGAAAAAATGCCCTTTTGGACAAATTATTAAATGCGTATTTTTTATTTCTCACTAAAATGGTGTATACCAAGTTTCATCAAATTTGGTGGGGGTCGAGTAAATTCTTCAGTTGATTTGAGATGGAATAACCCATTTTCAAAAATTCATAACTCAAAAACCAAGCGTCATTAGACAAAATCCAAAGACCGTTATAAATTTTTTGACTTTTAGATTCATCAAAAAAATTGGGATCTTGATTGCCGATATGCTTCCCCTTGTCAGTTAAATAACCTCTAAATTAAGAATATGTTACCCTTCCCGATAATAATCGTAAATTCCCTCTCTGTTTAATGGAGAACGTAGACGCTAAAATGATGTTTCATTCTCACCTTCATCAAGTTAGCCCCCCTTCAATCGAATTTTTAACTTTTTCTTATGCCAAACGTTTGGTAATCGTTAGGTAAGGTTTGGTAGTCCGATTAAAAGTTTTGGTAGTTCCTTGTTTTTTCGTAATTAACTAATCAAATTTTTTTGTCAAGTTAGCCCCCCTTCAATCGATTTTTCAACTTTTCTTTAGCTCATTTTATCGATTATAATGTGTAGAGGTTTGGTAGTCCTATACAAAGTTTTGGTAGTCCCGAATTTTGTCGTAAATAATTAATTAAGCTGGAAGTTTACTTATGCGCATGCGCTAAATTTCACGCGAATAGAACAATAATAATTTATTGCCAATTTGGCCCAATTTAAACCATTTGTAACTTTTTTTAATGCCAAACGATTGATAATGAACCGAAAAAAAAGAACAATAATTGCATTACACAAAAAGCTTGCGCTGCACTTCAATTTGATGTAATAAGCATTCACGGGAGTAGCACGAATTCCGATCCCCGGAATTGAAAAATTCCGTATAGAGATTCGGAAAGCTGAACGTTTGTATGGTGGTTTTCAAAAAGAAAATTTGTAAAAGGTGCAATAAATAACATGGTTTCTCATTAACTCAACCAATCATAAGCTCACATTAAATTATCAGGTGATTTCCAACATCATTTGTACGTGTATTTTAAATGTGGGATTCCCCTATATGTCGATTTTAAATTTACATTAATTATTTACGACCAAAGTAGGCACTACCAAAACTCTTTATATGACTATACCAAACCTCTACACATTATAATCGATCAAATGAGCTAAAAAAAATTTGAAAATCGTTTGAAGAGGGGCTAACTTGACAAAAAAAATTTGATTAGTTAATTAGGCAAAAACGAAAAAATACCAAAACTTTTAATCGGACTACCAAACCTTACCTAACGATTACCAAACGTTTGGCATAAGAAAAAGTTAAAAATTCGATTAAAGGAGGGCTAACTTGATGGAGTTTTCATTCTCTTCCAGCGACAGTACTGTATTTACAAAAAATAAAGCAACAAAATTTGGTGGTTGTCAGCGTCAATACTATGACCGTCTCAGAACTCAAGCCGAACGCGCAGTATAATTCTCAAGTTTAAAAGCTTAGCTTAATATTAAATTACCAATTAATAATAAAAAGTCATTACTTTCTTTAAATGATACATCTATTAAAAACATCTGAAAAAAGCAATACCTATTTCTGGAAAGTTATGAAAAATTTTACTGTTATTGTTGTTTATTTAATTATACATTTTTTAATTTTAATTTAACATTAATTTCACAAGGTAGTAATTTATATTATATTTTATATCTACAAATTAATATTCAATTTCGTAAACTCAAAAATTTAACCTCTAATTCTACCCAAAGGTATCCTTAATCATAAACTTAAAATTGATTTATTAATTATCGTGTAATATATTTATCTCTTTCAATTTTTATTTATCTACATAAATATGTATTTAATATTGCTTTTAAGCATCTTTTAATTTCTGTTGTTTTTTAATACAAAACAACCAATTTAATTTCCCGCCACCGTAATTATTATGGTACGCACAATTACCACAATCTGATTTTATTTTAGATTCCACCGTTAGGTTTTGGTAAATGTGTCATGAACGGCAACGCTGCAGATTATCAGATGTTGTAAACGTAAACAGTAGTTCCGATACTGCACCAATATTAATTTAGTTTTGATATAAAAAAAATGTATGTAAAACGAATAGTATATTTTATAATAATATTATATATATATTGATAAAATAAGTAGATTTAAAAAATGTGTAAGTTAATTACCTGTCATATCGCAATCTACAGCAACTTGTTGCCAAAGCCGGGTTAAAACAGCACCATTATGATGATTTTGATCGCTTTTATCCCAAATTGCACGTTTTGTGCGTACAGATTCGATTAATGTTTTTATTTTACTATACGAAAGTGGCGTAGTCATATTGTAAAGGCAGTTATACTCACAATATGGTGCCAAGCCCTGGCTACTTGGACTCGTTCATAGCTTAGGGTAGGGCGGTGCAAGGTGCGGTGCTCCGTGACGATACGTCAATACTCGGGCGAAGACGGCAACAACACAAAATTAATTATAAAGGGTACAATATAATTATTACACTTAATTTTGAAATTGTATCTAAATTGTAATTTTCAATTTTTCAATAAAGACTAGTTTTCTATACCATTAAAAACAATTCCGTTGTATTATTTTAACATAAAAAATATTATAATATTAAATGTGACAAGAACAGTAATTAAGTAATGAAAATTCAGTGTAAAACATTACAAAGGAAATTTTTTATAAATATAAAATGTTTTATTGTGTTTTATTAAAACAATAAAATAATTACCTAAATTTTAAAGAAAAAAGCTGGTTAGCGCTCTGAGAGCGTACTACAAAAAAAGTGCTTTGTCATTTTGGAAATATTGCTAGCTCGTCAAGCTTGGAACAAGTTTGATAAAAATTTGATAAAAAATCAGAAGGGATTTTCTCATATCAACCTTATTTGTTTAAGTATCACTTTGTTCTACCATTGACATTTTTTTGATCGTGTTCTGTTTTTGAGCTAAGACGTCATAGAAAAGTTTTTTTAAATTCCAACCTTTATTTTTCTTTCCGGATTTGGATCGAGCATTATATTCTGAAATGAAAATGTACAAAAGCTGTAACCTTGAAGAGAAAAGTTTTCGAGATAATCAGTCCTAAAGTTTCAAAAATTATTAGGGTATACTAATTATTTATCAAGAAGGCGCTGGGAAAAATAACACGGTTTTGAGAGTAATTAGATTTTTGTAATATGTGTTCTAGTATTTTGTTAATAATTAACGGTTGCCTAAATTGTATTCAGAATTTATTTTTATTTTTTTAACTATTTTAAAACGGTTTGTTGCTTGTCTGAAGGGCAAAGAATTGAAACTCTGATGATTATCAGTTATGGGGATAGAACTAACACCCAATTAGAAGTTTGCAATTTATTCAATGATAAATATCCTAAAAAGGAACCAATTACCACTTACCAAGTGCCACCGTTATCAAAATATTGCAAACCTTTTTGCTAGTGGTTCATACGAAAGATCGTCCACCGGTTCAAGAAGATGTTCAGCTAAATATATTACTCAAGCTTTAAGAAAAAACCCATTTATCCACCACCTGACGGTGGATAAATGGGTTTTTACCCAGTAACCAAAAATTATAAAATAACAAGTCACAGCAAAATCGAGCGTTTTTGAAATTTTCTAAAATGTGATCTATTTAACAGTGCTGGCGCTCAGCAACTATTAGACTTAGAGAAAAATACATTAGATAAAAGTTGTAGTAAATTTTGTTCTCCATAAGATTTATGGCAGTCAGTTTCGTCCTAAAGTCAACTGGTAAGGAAATATTGCGAAGAAACATTTTGTTTTCGCCATTTTTTTAATATGGCGGCACTTCCAAGCGGGCGCCGAGGTCGCCAACTCATAGTTTTTATTAGGACCCTAAACCTTAAAACATATCCTAAAATCAGAATCCCCTGACAATTTTTAAAAAACTCTTCTTTTCATGATTTCGAGGATGTTGTTAAAATATTTTAAGTGTTTTTAATTTTTTTAATGAGTTATAATATGATAACAATATAGCTGAAATAGAAATTTGTTTAAAAATATATTGCCGAAAAACATAATTTTCACTATTTCATAAAAAATTTCAACTTCAGAGGAAAAATTCGGTAAGAAGCTATCAGCAGTAGGGTTCCGAGAGGACGTTTTTTAGTAAGTTAAAGTACGAACAATTACCTAACGAAATCCGTCAAAAAAACGCAGAAAACCGAATTTGGATTTTTTTTCGCAATTTTCTTACATTATTAGTGACGACGTCAGAGATTAAATAAATACTTTAATATATTTGAATTTCATTATTTAATTACATCGAAATGAGCCGCTTTTAGAAAATTCTAACCACGTTACATGGCAAATGACATCCTAAGGATTGTATCGACACAAAAAAACGCTACTAAATTTTTCTTGTCGGTACCCTATTTATGATTTTGTAATATTTTACTCCTTGGGCTCAATTTTACATTTTCCCATATCATATCATCATCCACATCAGTCCGATTATTATTTTTCAAAAGGTTTCTAATCCACTACTGGACTTTTGAGATTCAAAAGAGCTTCTATTCATCCCGTCGTTTGAGCTTCAAAGGTTTTAATAAATATTCAATTATTTTTCATAATTGGTAGAGGCTATTGAAATGCAACCCTCCCCCTATAGTAAATTTTTAATAAAATTAATGCCGATCGTTGGAGTGTGGTTTGAGTTTTTATTCCCATCGTTTTAAATTAAAAACTAACAGCGTTTTCAAGATTCTGAAATTGGGAACTTAGATTTTGACCTTTTTTTTGGTAGCAGATCACGTTAAAAACTGTATGCTTAATACAACACCATCGAATATTGAGAGCTGGACAGTAGAAGAACAACAAATACATGCCGCAGTATATAAAATAAACAGAAAATCCTCAGGGGTAGACGGAATTTCAAAGGAATATATAAAATATGCGGAACAAACATTAATATAGGAAATAGTAACTCCTTTTAAAAAGCATTCTTAGATCATTCACAATAGCTGGAAAACAAAGTATATATACGATTTTTGAGAACGGAAATATAAAAAGTCTAGTAACCACATAGAGATAACACGACCATACTGAAATTATTCGCATTGCTGATGGCAAGAACAATAAGCGAAATAAAACCAAAACAGAGGATTAACGATGATTTATTTATTTTATTTATTTAAGACTTATATTCATGAGAATATCGCTAACATTTTCGAGATTTACAGATCCTTTTGAAGAGGGGGGATCAGCCTCATGTAATACAATTCATAGTGTACAATTTTGATCGCTCCTATTTTTCTTTTCTTTGCGTGGTTTGTGTCCTGACGATTTCTTTCCAACTTTGTCTGTTCTGAGCCTTCTTCCTCCAGCCCTCCACCCCCATCGATGTCAGATCTTCCATCACCTAGTCCGGCCACCTGAGCTTTGGTCTACCTCTTTTTCTGTCTTCTATGGGGTTACATAGTGCTATCGTTTTCATCGCCTCGTCCTCGTCTTTTCTCATGATGTACCCCAGCCAAGTAATTTCTTTTTATTTCTATTTCTTTTATAACTAATTTTGGAGATCTCTACAGATAAGACAAATAAAATAGGTACATCGTTAAACAAATACGACGCTTTAAATAATTAGGCATAGCAATTATTGGACAGAGAAGTCTAGCAGACGAAACCGTATTATGTAAAAGTTGAATATAGAAATAACGTATTAGACGCATATTAACATACTAAGGCCCAGTTGTTCAGTTTTGGGTTATTTTTTAACCTGGGTTATTTTCCATAGAAATGATTGTTTCAAGAATTGTTTCCATGGAGAATAATTCAGGTTAAAAGATAACCTAATACTGAACAACTGGGCCTAAGTCTTCATAAAAACGAGAGCTGATACAGCCAAAACAAAGATAAACCTAAGGCTAACGGAAAAGAAAATTATAAGCACCACGAGCGTAATATTTATCTCCTATATAATAAAACTGGAGTAGAATAAAAAAAAAGAGAATGGAAAGAGCACTTATTGCAGATGGACAAAAAACAATTTTCCAAATATTATCAGGTATGGAACTGAAAATATCTCTAAAGAGATGAAAAATAGCTGAATGTTAATATTGCAGGAGCACCAGAATTAAAGAAGTTATACCCGGCGGTCATGGCCTGATAGTTAACGCGATCAACTGCTAAAGTAAGGCTTCCCGGTTTAAAATTTCTTGACCGTCTGCGTACTTCGAAGGACATGTAAAGCCGTCGGTCTTCCGTGTTAATGTTAACAATCGAAAACATGGTATAGGTACATCGAGGGCCTACTGAGCAAGCTCTCTAAAATGCAGGAAACAATTATGCCCATAGAAAAATATTTAGTTAAAGAAGATCGACAGGCAGAAGATCAATTATTGTTCTTAAATAATAACCCTAGTTTGTTTTCTGCTATTGGGCGTTATCTTGTTACTAGGACCGCATGGAAACAGGGTGCACTGGAACGGTCGCATATTTTATTTTATATTAATAATAATTATAATAGCATTACATTCCAGTCGGAGTTTTGCTATCTCCGTAGAGATTTTCAAAACCGTTTATTGGGGTGGTTTAGTCCCCACTTTCTTTACATTTTTTTCTATATTCTAATATCGGATTTCGCTTCATTTGATATTCTTCTCCGTGCCGTTCTGTCCGATATCTTCATTTTCCAGTCATCGACCCTCATCATTCTTATATCCTCTATCACCTGGTCCCACCATCGAACCTTGGGTCATCCTCTGATACGGTCCTCCATCGGTCTCCATTCTGCGATACGTCTTGTGATTGTATTCTCGTCACTTCCTCATCACGTGTCCGAACCATTTCGTTCTCGTAGACTTAATTATTCTTACGATGTCTTCATTTCCTATTTCTTGTAGCAACTCTAAATTCATGATAGGTCTGGATTTTTGCTAATTTATCTTTTTTGGTCCCAATATTCTTCTCAATATCCTTCTTTCAAAAATTCGTAGTTCTTCTCTCTTAGTTATGCATAGAGTCTCTGCCGCATACGTACTGGTCTCACCAACGTCTTATATATTTTTATCTTGGTTGTTCTTGATAAATTTTTGATTTTAGATATATCTCAGATATATTTCCCTCTCTAACCCCCTCCCCCTGCCCGTTTAATATATTTGTCTCTCCAGTTTCCAATCTCCAGTTTCATATTTTGTGTTTGAATTAAAAATTACTGTTAAAATTATTTTATTTTAACATTTTAGCTACATTATATTTGAAAATTTTTTATTCCCAAATTTGTGTACTTCAGATTTGGTCATTCCTTTATTACTTACAGGTCTTTAAACTTTAAATAATTAAAAGAGCATTCATAATATATTATAATGGATTACATTATTATAATAATACATTATATTATAATGTATAATATTTTTTGTAAAACATACTAAAAGATATATAATAATATGCACCATTTAATTAAAAACAATATAAAAATTTTCTTACGCTAAAAATGTTAAAATTTAAAAATATATGTTCTTCAGCTTTCCTCGTAAATATATATTATATTTATAATAAAAGCAATAACAAGATGTGCTGCATACCCTACAACCTAATATAAAAGTAATGTAAAATACATAATATGCCGCCTGTGTACTTGTATTTAATTATAATTAAAATAATTTAAACGTATCTCTATTAACATTATTTTCATTATTTACAATTAGAGTGCGTTACAAATAAAATTTGAATGGAAGGAAGCAAAATAATATAAACGGATAAAATAACTTTTTGCATAAATTACATACCATGATAATATTATTAATTCTTCATGCGGCGTTAAATTTTCATCTGTCTATACATCGGTTTATAACGTTCTACGTCGTCTTTCGATATCCCTGTCTGTTGAAACTGTGTGACGATCACAAAGGACCTACAGCTTAACGTGGATTGTGAACCACGAGAATAAACGATTTTTATACCGTCCACATCTGGGGCCAGCAGATAGACATCTAGTGAACAAAATGTCCTTCTATAGATAGCATCTCACGGAATTTGAATCAGTAAATCCTGGCATGAGAAACTAAAACGCTAGCTACTACGCCGTTTGCCCACCTTAGTTAAATTTTCATAATTTACCTAATGCAAATTATACAATAAGTTATAGCCAGATTAAAATTAACTAGATCCATGAGGACATGTTAATTGCGAATTAGGACAGATGAATTGAAGACTTAAGACCTAAGGGTAATCGGACTGAAGAATCGAAAAGAAAAATTGATTTACAGTTAACTTATATTTTTAACCAAGCTAGTCAAATATTGTATTTAATAAATGCGCAAAAATGTGCATATATTTTGAATAAAAAAACACAAAAATTGACTTACATAAAACATTACATTATATAAAACGTTTCGTCCTCATTATGGACTCCTCAGATGAGTACAATAATCGAATGGATCTATCAAACTATAAAATAAAAGTTATTTTAATAAATTGAAATTTTTTATTTATCTACAGAATGTTTATAAAGTCTAACTGACATTTATAAATAAACATAAACTCAATCAAAAATATTACAGAGACAAAAAACTTCCAATTGAAATCAGACAAATGTTAATCTAACTTAATAATTGATATCAAGACAAAATGTTGACTAACAATAATCACAGACCCCTGTGTAGCTGGAAAACAGTGAAATGATCAAAATATCTCAAATTCCTACCAATAACATCTAATTGAAATTGAAAAAATTGAACTTATCTAATTATTAATTATTATTATAAAAATATTTACTGAACTTGCAACAATTTCGTTTAGCTTATTTATAGCATATTTTAGCTCATGTTCATGTAATTTCAGGTATAGAAAAGTTTATGAACGATCATTTTTACCCGATAGGTAATAGGCTAAAAAATAATACATTATTTTTGTATGTTGTGTATTTGTATAGAATAATAAATTATTGGTCTCCGAATATAATTACAGTGGCTCACAAAAGTGATCATACACCCTTAAATCACATAATAAGTACATTATAATTCAAAGAAATATATTGCTGTGAACGGTAACTCCTAATACTGCCACACGTTGGGCTAGCCAAAATTGCTGTGATATGTCCCTCGCTAATAGGACCACACGTTTTAATTGTAAATGCTTTGTTGCGGGTTCACGTAAATGTACCCCGTCGATAGAAATATTAAACTTTTACACAATTTACAAATATAATAATAATAATACCTCGGCTTAACTGTCTCGGTGTGCATGGACTTACCTCACTCAGTCTGGGTTCGTTCCGGGACCAATAACTGTAATGCTAAATCAAATTTTTGGGTGCTCGGAACAGGTCAAAAAAATATCCTCCGTTGCAAAGACAATTATAATTTTATTACACACAATAACGTAAATAAATGGTTTATTAAATAAAAAGTTCTTAATATTAATCCTATTAATCAAAATTCTTAACATTAACGAAGAAAAGCACGCGTTTATGTTGTCCGAAATTTTCACTTAATTTTATTACGAAAATAAAGTTTAATGGGGATTTACCTTTAAGAGCTCTAGGGTTTTTATTATGCATAAGATGTTTGACCATGAGATTGTTAACCTTCGACACGCCGATGGTTATTTCTTATCTTGATATGGACGGATTACTTTTCTTGGTGCGTCGTACAAACCACGTGTAGTTGAAATTCGTTTTTTGTAGAAATATTCTGAATCCTTTATGATTTCGATTGGAAAACACTTTAATACAACGTAAGCACACTTTTTATATTAATATACACTAATTTTCGTCGACTTAACTTAAATTTTCTGTACTTTATTTAATTATTTTTACTAGCAGCGGCCATAAAACACAACGCCATTTATAATCAATCAAACGTAGAGCGATCCCAATTGTTTTTTTTCTCATCGCCTCGAAATTCATAGCGATCTTGATTCTTCGTCGTTATTGTTTGTTATTGGTCGATGCAAAAATCAATACCATTTTGACCTTCTAAGATTACAGGTCTGTATTCAGCTCATCGTGACTTGTTACCATTTTAATAAAAATAATATTTTTTTTATTTTTAGATTGGATTGATCTTCACCATTGCTTCGTGATTGGTTTCATGAATTTTATGGACATGCATTATCCGTTTTCGGTGCACTAAATCGAAACACTCCGAACTTTGCGTAATATTTTTATATCACTTATTTAAATTTTAATGCTAACACAAACTTTATATTAATTAAGCAATTAACAATTTTGACTTTGGAATTACCTTTCTTATGACTAAACAATTTTGATTTTGTATTATTAATAAACATTTTATATCAACGGAATTAATTAAGCGTTACATTTTAAATTATTTTTATTAACCTGTTTCAAGCCTCGCTTTTCAAATTAAATGATACTGAACTCAAATTCTTGGTGTCGGACGAAAATTTATCTGTTTGTTCAGACAAGTCCATGCTTTTTGTTATTAACAATTTTTCTGAATCTTAATAAGCGTATTTCTATTGACGTGGTTCCCCAACATTGCAATATGTATTTATAATGTAAGTTTTTGATAATTAATTTTTACAAACCTTATTGAAGTATTATACGCAAAAATAGTTTAATAATTTGTCTCATGTTACCAATTACAAAACGATTAATCAAAAAACATCTATATTATATGTCACAAAAGTGAGCATTCACTACAGTTTTTATATAGAAATATACACAATTTTATGTACTTTAATATATTTTACGGTTTCCATTGGATTGAAGAACCGCTTGCAATCATTTTAGCATCGAATACACTAATGTTTTCGTTAATTCAGGTGAAATTTTCTGCCATTTTTATAAAAACTTTGATTTGAATTCTCTATTAATACTGCAATGACTATTTTTCACTTTTTGGGCTAAAATAAACCACAAATGTTTTATAGGGTTAAGGTCCGGTGATTGGGGAAGGGTTTTCAATTGCTTAGGTACATGGTACAAAAGCTATTCCTGAGCTAAATACGACGAATGCTTAGGGTCATTGTTCTGTTGGAAATAATAAATTGGTGTCATGTTTAATTTTTCAACGTCAGATGGTTGTAAATTATTATACAAAATTGGTAAATACTTATACTTGTCTATAATACCATCGATAAATTCGAGATTGCGAAACCAATTCGACCCCATATAGGACCAAACCAAAACTGAAGTGCCATCGTGTTTCACTGTTCTACACATGTTTTCTTTATTTCTTTCAAAATTCTTTTTTCGATACACAATTTGTTTGCCATCCGAACCAAATAAATTGTACTTACTTTCATCATTAAAATTTACAGTGTCCCAAAATTCTATACTTTTATTTAAGTAAGTTTTAGCAAATTGTACACGTTTTAGTCGATTTATTTAGAAACGAATGGTTTCTTCCCTACTACGACCATTACACCCTCTTGAACGAAGGGTTTTTCGCTTAGTTTCTGTTGAAATTGATTCATTAATCATAAAAGATATTTTTGTCGTTAATTTTGGTACATTTTTTGGGTTCTTGTTTCATTTTCTTTATAATAAAATTTTCATCCGCAGCTGTTAAATTTGTTTTTCGGCCACAACGAGGTTTATTTTACAAGGTTCCGGTATTTTTATAATTATTTATCATTTTTGTATAGTAACATGGGATTAGCCAACTAATTGCTCAATTTGGAGTGAAAATTTTCCTTCGAAAATTAATTTTAGTATTAATTTCCTTCTAGATAAGTCCGTACCACTTCTTTTTGAATTCATTTTGTTAAAATTCGATAAAATTTACTGCTAACGTCTGCACTATCATTTGTAATACTAATTAGTAACTAATGCAACTAAGTAATTCCATTATTATTGCATTGTCGCTTCGTAACATTAGAAAATCTGCAAGTGTATGCTCACTTTTGTGTCATAAAATGTTATCGAATCACTCTATAATTAGTAATGTAATAGAAGATAAGAGATCATTTTTTCGAATTATAGTACATATTAATACATCAAAGTCAACAGAATATAATTATGAAAAAATGGAATAAAATATTCATATATATTTCCTTGAAAAATAATGCAATTATTACGTGATTGTATGCTCACTTTTGTGAGCCACTGTATAATATATTTCCAAAATATAAAAATTACATAGACGTAATTTTAAAATAATCCTTAATCAACTAGTAATCATGCCAATTAGTAATTAATTCAAATATACTTATATTCATCATAAACACAATTTATCTATAAATATCACAAATGATAAATTGAACTATCAGGCTTGATAGACTGAGAATAATCAAAATTTAATTAATTGAAACTTCAAAATCGTCTTTGCAAATGATACAAATAGTTCTAGCAGAATATTGTAATAAATTTGCTTTAATTGAATGCACTTGTCAAGTACGTCTATTATAAATTACAATGTTACAATTTAATATCATACACTTAACACACAAATAACAGTGACAAACGTTCAAACAAACAACTTAATAGTCAGTTTGAAAAACAATTCAAGTTCCAAGTGACAACGAAAATTTATTTAAAATTTCATTAATATTAGCGCTGTGTGAAATAAATACTAAAAGTTGTAGGTACTTTGCAGTGCTTCAATTTACAAATAAGTTAATACTTTAATAAAATATGGCGCATTTTTTGCACAGGAATACAATAGTTTTCAAAAATTTTAGGTTAGCAATCTCCTTACCTAATTCGGCCCCGTCTCGTCAATTTTTTCTCCTGTACCTACATAAATTCCGCAATGCAGATGAGAATATATTTGTCGGATTAATACTACACGGAACTGCAAATAAAATGTCAAGTTAATTTTATTCTCTATGTAGTTTGTAACTTCAGAAGTCGCATGTGGTTTCAGTAAACATGGAACGATAGACCGTTTCTCTATCGCGACCCGTACTCTTACAAATAAAAGGACAGTTACGAGTGAGCCATATTGAAACGTCAAATAAATAAAGGAAACAAAATTTAAGATCTGTGTACCGTAGCTTCGCTTTCTTTCCACGATGCAGAGCAAGGTGTGTTGAATGCATGGTGGTGTACACCAAATCTCTTTAAAAATCTCTGGTTATTATCATACTTGCCGATCAACTGGTATTATAAATCATGTCTCTGATGGCGTAGATATGCTCATTAAACACAACGCCAATCACTGAACTAATGAACTTCAAATGCACAAACTCGCAAGTAGCTGGAATTCAAATAAAACTTTCAGACAGCAGTTTGCTAAACATATCTAATAAGCGCATATAAACAGTCAAACAAAGCTCTTCTTAATGAAAACTTACGAGAAGTTTTCCCTATGCCAGTAAGAATCAAATATGGGGTTATAAAACAAATAATTCAATAGTAGTTAAATCAATTATAAGCCATCTAGACTTAGTCACAACTGGTAACCACCACTTTTGACCTAAAAGGTAATAATTGATCCCTAAAAACTGACGGCTCTCCGAATATTGGTCTTCTAACTATCCTTCAACTTTTTGGAAATGTTTCGAAGGGCTTCAAAAAGACAATTAGTTGCACATGTCCTTACATTGACAATATAGGTAAAGCCCAATTGTCAGAGGATCAGTACTCAATCACCAATTATCAACAACAATAAAATAAATTGGAACCCCAAAGGTCGAGCGGTAAATATCTGGAAATACATCTTTACTACTTTTGGACATGAAAACGTCCCACATCCAGAAGTACTTGAGGAAAAAAACTTCACGATTTTAAACAGATGCGCGAAGAAGTTTTATATTTTGAAACTGGCAACAAAAACATTCCACTCGTTCAAGAAGCATAATGCTAATGAATATTATTTACTAAGTATGTACAAAGTGGTTGTAAATATCAAAATAGGACAACAGGATAGATACCTTGTCCCAGCCCTTATTTACTAATTTCTAGTCAAATACCTCCCCCGAAGGTCTCTAAGTTTCTTAATTTTGAATTATGACCCTCTAAGAAAATCCGGCAAAACTCTTTATATCGTCAGCCCATCTGAGTTGTATCCGACCTCTTCTACGTTTTGATGCTCTTGGTGTCCAAACTCTAATTTTTTATTCCATCTGTTGTCCTTTTATTTCATAGTCTGGCCACAGAATTTCCATTTAAGATAGACTATTTTCTTGGGGGGGTCTAACACTTTTGTTTATCTCTTATCCAGTTGCTTCTTTTCCGTCGACCTATTTTATGTTTAGGGTCTGGTATTCCATTAATCTTGGCTTTGAGCATTTCGTGCACGTCTCGATTTGTCCATGGACAAACGATTAGGTATTAACAAATGTATGAATGTACAACGCGGTAGGAAGAAGATCCGTCGGTAGACAAAGAAGATGGGGTGATCTGGACCAGGCTTCGTAACAGGTATCAGTGCTTAATACATGAAGAAAGAAGAAGAATAAGAAGATTTAATTTGCCTTTCGTTTTATTTATTGGAGGGGGGATATCCCCTTTGACCCCTTTTGTATCCAACTGTGGTTTGTATTTTTGTTTGTTTTGTCATAGATCCGAGGCCAATAATCATATAACTTCAATTACAGTCCCGGAGGCGAAAAGTCGTGAGGCCAATAGTGACGAAGATAAATTGTCGTAGGGCCAATAGTCGTAGTGCCAACGTAAAGAATAATTTTCGCGGGGCCAATAGCTGCTGAGGTCAATTATCGCCGAGGATAATTGCTAAGGGCGAATAATTGCAGGGCCAATCGTCACAGAAAACTAATTTGAACATAGGAAGCATAAGAAACGATCGATTCATGACTTTATGGTTGGTTGAATCTTCTTCGGAAAATTTGCCTCTGTTCCGGTTCGAATAACGGACTGATGTCGAAAATTTAAGGGCTCTTTTCTGATGCGGAACTTAACGGTTGTAGCGCAATAAATCGCTATTCAAAGTTATATCCTCACAGACCCATTTTTCGTGACGTAATGACTGAACCTTGAAAATATCTTCCAGCGCTATTATGAAGAGCTTTAAACTGATTGGGTTGTCTTGTTTTGTGACGGATTTTTGGAATCCGCCACTTACGGTCAACCCTGTATATCAATTATTCTTTTAAAGGCGCATTCTATCCGCGCCGAGGTGGGGATTGTTCAAACTGGGCAAAGGACAGTCTGGTGTGAACTATCGAACGAGCAAGACGAGTCTTGTGTCAGTTTTTGAAGTAGGAAGGCTGGTGTGAATTTTCAAGCGAAAATAATCATGGGCTTTTGGGTTACGAAATTAACGGGATGTGGAGCGGAGGTATTCCTTCAGAACATTAGTTGCTGCTGCAGACTCAATGGAGGTCTGAAATATCTTCGTTGATGGAAAATGGCGGATTTTCCCCATATCGGTCGTTTCTTGGTCGATTCCTACTGCCCATGCTGTCTTTGAAGGTTTGGTTTCCGTTCAGATTGGTAAGTAACAGAATTTGTTGCTTAATTGTTTCACAGTGGGATACATTGGTCGCCTAGGACAAATTTTGCTCCGTCCACCTGGAGTCGCTGTCGTTTGAATTCATCCTTGGCTGATTTATTGTTTTTTTTAATGTTTTAACATTTTGGTTTTTCCTTTGCCTTGCATTTTTGATTTGAAGGTTTTGCCGAGATTATTATTTGTTTGCAGCTTTTGTGTTTCTGCATAGAGGTGATTAAAGGCAATCTAATCTTTTACGTTCGCATGCGTGGATATGGATACCAATGTTTAAATTTTATGTTTGTAAAATTATTAATTATTAATTGTTAATTATAATGTTGTCTTTATTTAAGTTTAAGCTACGTATAATTATCTAGGTAACATCGTGCAGTGCTGGCTGAATGCATTGGCATAAGAATTCCAAAGTGGTCGTCCTGAGTTCAAATCTTGTATTTGAAAATTTATGTTCGATTTTTTTGTGGTTTATTTTTAGTTATATGTTTTTTATGAAAGTAGGTAGCGATGTACGACCAATGTTGATTTCATCGGGGGCGCTTCCGCTTGGTTAATTGTTTGGAAGTTTGTAGTGGTTCCACCGTTGTGGGACTTTTAATGACCACTCGAACTTTCCCTTGATTGATTCGGAGAGGGGTTCTTGGTGGCAATATCTTTGCTACTGTACTGGTCCTGGTCGGCTAATGCACTTTCCATCCGACATCGCTAATATTGCCACCTTAAGGCAACGATCATCTAGTTGCCACTTTATTTTTGTTGTGTTAGCAAAGCTGTTCCTTGATCTTCTTCGGGACATTCATTTGAGATGACCCACGGCCTTCGCCGCCGCTATAACGAGCTGGTTTGTACCTAACATCAGGGCCCCACGCAAATTAAGTAGAAATTTATTTTCTGCGTGGACATATCTGTTCCGAGCTACCTTCTCATTAGAGATAGTGAGGACAGATTATGTT
Organism: Podabrus alpinus; assembly: GCA_932274525.1. NCBI lineage: Eukaryota > Metazoa > Arthropoda > Insecta > Coleoptera > Cantharidae > Podabrus > Podabrus alpinus. Next base: position 54,478,640 of record OW026457.1, on the reverse strand, counting down.
TCAGTTTTACCCCTCGTTTACTAGGGATTTGGTTTGTTTCCCTGTGTAAATCGATAACGTCGCTCGCCTTTTCTTTGTACCTACGTCCTATAGTAAATTTATGTACTTATTATTTAATAATAATTACTAGGTAGAAAGGTAAGCTATATTCACTGAAGTATTTCCTGCGGAATTCTGCTTGTTCTATAGCTTGATAATAAGCAGTTTATCGAAATTGTAATTATAAATTAATTTAAAACATAATTATTTTAATATTAGTCTTTTTTGAAATATTTGATAATAGTTTAACTTCTGATCTAATCTGGTTGCTATAAGTTTTGATAGAATCTCGTATATTTTCGAAACCAAAGTTATTTTTACCCCCCCCCCCCCATTGAACAACAGTATCCTTTTGCACAATTAAATTTTGAAGCTATTTCTTGGAAACCACTGTGAGAGTTGCTCCTCCTTAAAGCAGTAACTCGATTATTAGTCCTGACTAGACCAGAACTCCCCAATAAAGGCCGGCACTATGAAGCAGGGACGTCCGCAGAAGTTCCGTGATTTGCACCCCACCAGTGCTAAGTGCAGTCGATTAGTGGCCCATGGACCAGGCCACCCCAACAAAACCAAGCATTGCGTAGTCGATGTGGAGTAAGGGTAATTTTGATTACCCTGTTTCCTATATTAGATCAGGTCAAATCAGGGCGACCGCCGGCTTAACCTGTCCTCCTAAACACGAAGATGGTCATTGAAGGAAAGAAAGTCCGAAAGAATATTGACTCCTGCTGGATTCAAACCAATGCCTTTAGCCGATTGCTCTAACTACTTGGTAAATGACCGCCTCTCGTTTTAGGACATTTTCAACTTAATTTTCTTCGTTGTAAGGTATTTTCGCAGACTTAACTCATGACTTTTTATTTGACTATATATTTTTCCCATAAAATATTGTAATGGGGTGCCGACACGAAAAATTTTGTTGTATTTTTTTTACGAAAACTCGATTATGATGTCCTTTGCCATGTGAAATCTTCAAATTTTTATTAGCGCAATTCATATACATGCAATTAAATAAAGTCATTGCCACGAAAGTTGACATCTCGTCATAGATTGACCGAATATAGCAACGACGTATTGCTTATGAGCATTACCAGTCATTTTGTATTGATATGACAAAGCACGAAAATATATTGCACGTTTAACTAGGGAGTATTAGCTTAGTTCAGACGATTATGATTTTATGACGAGACGTCAACTTTCGTGGCAATGATATTAACCATCATAATCAAATTAAATGAATCGCACAACATCACAAGAAATTTTATATTTAAGTGCAAGGAAATGAGGTGCACAAAAACATCATCTGGCATAGGTCGAAATTTCGTAAAAAACACAGCAAATTATTTTGCATCGATACGCCATTATTTAATATAACATTAACACTATTGTGAAGAACAATTTATTGTATTGTTGAATCAACAATAAAATGCTAAAAATGGTAATTGAATTTTCCATAGACAGTACGGAATAGAAAACGTTTAATTTACCTAACGGTATTATACCCACAGACATATACATATGTTTTCCTACTTTTTGTAGATATTGCTGCAGGAAATACGTTTCAAAGAGTTTTGAAAATAAACTAAGCAATTATAAAAAGTGTAATGGTAGATGTTTGTTGAAGTCTATAATCTTGTAGTAATAACGAGAATGTTGTCAGCGTGATGTAAGAGTTTCGACGTCTAACGATTTCAAAGTTTTTCTTACTAATTAAGATCTGAAAAAGTTACTCGACGACACAAACATTAGTTTTAACAAAGTAGAAAGTGCCGTAAAGATGCAGTTCAACTTTCGAAAGCCACCATCTGCGAATGCCAACCCTAAAACCGACGTCGTACTTTGGACAATTAGTGGTGAATAACCCGCAGAACAATACGTTGTCTGTATCTTAGAAACGTATCTTATTTAATGTTATACCTCTTGTATTATGTTATATTCCCTCTTCTAATTTATCTGACCGTGTATGTTGACGTCAAATGTCGGAGTCTTGGGGAATAGTACGGTCCCAAAGTATGTTTTCTGATGCGATATCAAGCCGCAACTTTGCTACAAGCCCTATAAAATGAATTTCTGACAATATATTAAAAAACTAAAACGTGTCTGTATTTGACCGAGCATTGCTCGATTAAACATACAACTGACATAAATTATCAACAACTCCCAAAAAGTTTACGACTCGAAAAGTTTGATCTGCCTACCGACTTCAAAATGCGAAATTCTTATTTCAGATTTACTTCAAGCGTTATTTATGACTTTTCTTTTACTAAGTAAGCGTTGAACATTTTATATACCCCTATCAGTACTTTCAAACACCCCATTTTTATTTTATATCACATGGCCACCACCTATTACATTATTTATTGCCACAGGAGATAATATCTTTTTTTAGGTTAGGTACCTAAGTTATTGTATCGGGCAACGTTATTATACTATACTACACATATACCACTACGAAAACATTAAATTTCGATATTGCCGAGACCAGAAAAATATATTTAATATATACCTTTTTGAAACGCTAAAAATTATCCAATTAATTTTACCTTTAAACTTAAATTAATATAATAGAGTGTAAAGAGTAGGGCACAAAATAAAAAGTTTAATTTACTCAGTTTATTTTTATTTTTTGTTGAATTTGCTACAACAGACAAACTTCAAAGAGTTTTTCCAAGAGCCTCCGCTCTACTAAAACGAATTACAGCAAATGTTTGATGAACTCTATAATTTTCTAGTACTAACAAAAGATAAAGCATGTAATTCGTTTAAATTACGATCGTGTCTGGCAAAAATAAAACTATTTTGTAAAGGCACGTTTTGATTACATTATTATGATATAAGCGGGTCTCTGTCAACAATCTATCAACATTACTTTTCTCAAGCAGTATGGAAATATGTTAGCCTCAACGATAAGCAATAATCCTGTCTTTATAATAGTTATTTAATTTTTGTTTTAGAGCTAAGAATATAAATGAAAGAATAGAAAGCTTCAAATGACAAAATCATTTCTTTTAACGTAAATTGGAAAATGCATACAAATGCAAGTGAGAATCCAAAGAAAAAACTTCTCGCATATCTAACCGCCACTACCACTGATGTGTCCGCCATTGTGGTTACAGTTAGATGTGGTAAAGTTTTTATCAAAACATTGCATACCTAGTACCTAAATACAAAGGGTAGTACAAATTAATTAATAAAAATACAAAAACAAAAATTCAGGAACTCACTTAGAATAAAGGCTAATAAAAATTAAATTTTAAAATGAAACTGCATAAATGTAATTAAAAGTTTATGGTTACAATTATTTTTATTACTGCCGGTTTGATCTTTCTACATAGAACTTGAAAATAAGTACTGTTTGATTGATGACCTAGTTCTGATGCACGTCTGATAATTATTAGCCGTCCCTTTACCGGATCTTCAGAGCGGTGTAGTCCTGCAATTAAAAAGTTAAATATCAATTAATTAGGATAAAGAAATAATTTACCTTCAAAATGGAAATAAACTCATGAAGGGTTGCGAATTTAATATACTAAGAAAGACATCGTTTTTGAACGTTTTTATGTACAACAATTTGTTTTTACCATTTTTTCAGATATCATTTGCTTCAAATCGGAAAATGACGAAGAAGTTTTAGTTTGACAATCGGTTTCACGAGAAACTTTTAATGTGAAAAATATGCGTATTAGTGAAAGTCTTACAACAGAGCTCCTGTAAACATGGCAGCCAACTCGAGCTTCCCGCGTATTTCACGTATTTAATAATCTAACTAATGTAAGTCTTAATGAAATATCAAATTGGATTTTAACACTTACATTTGGTACAACACAAACGTATGGTAATTACGTTTTTATGGTTAATTAAAAGTTTACGTCATTGTAATAATTAAATGTTAAAATTATCGTATGATATAATAATTATGCACCCATTAGTGCATAGAAATATATCACAAATTGAATAGCTTAATGACAGCAGTTTATCACGCATATTAGATTTGATATTGGGATCTCCTACGCGCATAAACTCCGTTCATCACCACTTCCGTTATTAGTCTACAAAGAGAGCAACTCCCCCGATAGAGGAGAATGATACAAATAAAGATAAAATACCAAGTTTTATCAAGGTGCAGCAGGTTTTTCTTGCGTGCAAATTTTGCTTTGAATCTGATGATTTTGAATTTGTGTGTTGGATTGGGACATTTTGTGTTAGTGCTAAGCGGTCAGTTTCTGCATTCGCTTTTGTTCCTTGGGCGAGTACGCAAGTATGTTAATTAAGTAGAAGAATTAAGTTTAAATAAGATGTTGAAGTCAAGGGTTGTTTATTTGTATAAGGACGATGAATTATTAGAAGTGTGAAAAACTGAAGCATGATTTTAATATAATATGGAAGTACTGACTAAGAAGAAAGGCGGTAATAAGGAAAATATAGGAAAAAGTTCAGTTTTTTTAAATTCATTGGAATTCGTTGAAAATCTTATGAATTCTAAACCATGTTAAATCATTGGGAATTCCTTCCTACTATTTGGAATTCCGAGTCCCGTGTGCAAAACTTTTTAGGGACATTTACTCCCTCATAAGGAAGTTTTGTACAAGTTCCTACATAATATTTATTAAATTACCAAAGAAAAGAAATTGGAAGTTACACAGCAATGTATCTTGTACTTTTTGTAAGGTAAGTTCGTGTTAAGTTACAAATAAAAAAATATTCTTCGACTTTATCAACGTTTTCTAAACTAACTTTCCGAGCAGACTAAAGACCAGTTATTCAATCTCGGGTTGTATGTTAACCCGGGTTAATTTCTATAGAATTGGCTGTTTAAAGAATTTTATTCTTGGAAATAGCCTGGGTTAAAAGATAACCTGGTACGGAACAACTGGGCCTAAGTCTGTTCTATGTTCTCAACTAACTCGTTGATTGCCCAGAACAGTTGCACCGAAACCAAGTTTAGATAAACCGCTCTCATTTTCTTCTATATATCAAGGCAAAGTTTTGCATCCTCATCCTCACATCCAAACACTCGGACTTTCAGAACTTTAACCAAATCACGAAACAATCAAATGAGATATTTTTTATCGTTGATATTTCCAGAAACTGACTTAATTTCCTTTGGTAAAATTTCCGATTAACAGTGAAATCCAAGATATAAACAAATCACTTATAGACAGAAAAGAACTTCTTATCTGTAGCTTTACTTTCTCATTTTAGTAGGGCACCATTAATGTTTCCTTATGGTTTTTCTGTGGTTTAATTTGAAACAATATCTGTCCTCACTATCTCTAATGAGAAGGTAGATCGGAACAGATAATGTCCACGCAGAAAATAAATTCTACTTTAATTTGCGTGGGGCCCTGATGGTAGGTATAAGCCAGCTCGTTATAGCGGCGGCAAGGCCGTGGGTCGTGTCAAATGAACGCCCCGAAGAAAATCAAGGAAACAGATTTGCTAACACACAAAAATTATATCAGCAATGAGATGTTCTTTTTGCCGGAAGACGATGACATAAGCGATGTCGGGTGGAAATTGCGTTAGCCTACCAGGATCCATACAGTGGCATGACATTGCCACCAAGAACCACTCCCCAAAATCAACCAACAGAACGTTCGAGTGGTCATATAAAAAATCCCACCAACGGTGGAACCACTATCGAACTTCCATCAATAAAACCAAGTGGAAGCGACCTCGATGAAATGCAACACCCTGTACGTTGGTCGCACATCGCTGCCTTCTTAGAAAAAAAAACATATAACCAAAAATAAACGTAAAAAAATGTTCAACATAGAATTTCAAATACAAGATTTGAACCTATATCGAACGCGTAGGAATTCCTATGCCAATGCATTTGACCAACGCGGCTCGATGTTGTCTAGTAAATATAATGCACAGTTCAAACTCAATTAAATAAAACATAATAATATAATAAATCATTAATTAGTTTTCCAAATATAAAATTCAACCTAAATAATAAAACATAAAAAAAATACGAATCAACCAAGAGTGAATTCAAACAAAGCGAACTCCAGGTGGACGGAGCAAAACTTGTCCTAATCGATCAAGGCATACCACTGTGGAACAATCAACCAAATAACATAAATGTTACTTACCACTCCGAACGGGTTACCAAAAAAAAGCATTACGGTCGGACCACGCCACACAGTGGGGTTCCGTCAACGGACCGCAACGACCCAGGGCTGCCCCGAACATACTCAAAATCCATGATTATCCCACAGAACACACACAAATGGACATTGGTGTGTGAAAAATTCACACCCGCCTTCTTGCTTCAAAAATTGACACAAGAGCGTGTTGCTAGTTCAATGGTTCACCCAAGACTGTCCTTTGCGCAGTCTTGAACAAATCCCCACCTCGGCGCGGTTATCATGCGCCTTTAAAAGAATAATATGATATATAGGGTTGAACGTAAGTGATGGATTGCAAAAATCCGTCACAAATTTCCAATGTCATTAGATTTCGCTGAATGAAAATTTGGCTTGATTCATTCAATCACGGGAAATTCTTATGCCTTATTCGTTGTGTTGAAGCGGCCAATCCATTTATATCGACCCATTTGGAAGATTTGTTATTATTCATCTACTAGTTTTGATTTCAACCATCTGCCCGATTTTAAGAAAAAATTACGATCTTGGAAATTTGTTTTTGATGAATATGCGTCAATTAACCAACTTTCAATACCTCGATGAAAATTTGTACTGTCCTGCATTGTATTATTACAAGATCATGGGATAGTTTATTTAAATAACTCTTATCCCATTTTTATTTTATATCATGGATGTTAGGGATAATGAAGAATGCAGATAGTTTTCCTTCCATGTTGCCTTTCTCTTTTACAATCAATTTTGTTTTTTGTGGTTTGGTTTTACCTCCAAACCTATTTAAACCTAATCCTATCAGGGTCTACCTGACAGGATGTCATATGTACATTATAATCTATTGAATAAAGAGAATAGGTTTTAGAAATATTGCAATTTAATAATTGCCAAACTTGGCTTTACTACGAAAGTTGGCTATGAGGCTGCGGTTCACATTCTGAGAACCTATTTGCAAAATCGTGATGAGTTTAGGTAATTTCAAAAATAGACGTAAGAACTGCTTTTAATGTAAAAACAATAATTGTGGCAAGTTTACTTCCATACTACATATTTTATACAGACAATTAAATTTATTCTACTGTAGGGGTTCAACAAGGTGATCCATTAGGCCTCGCTGTTTTTAGTTTATCTATTAACAAATTTAATAAATCTTTGTCTTCGGAGTTTAATATTTAGTATTTCGATGATGGGACTTGGTAACATGGCATGGTAATTTATTATCCACCGAGGACCCTACAATAAGATCTCACTTAGAAAAATTGTTAAACACCAAATTAGAAGACTCTTCTTTCAAACAAGTTCCTTTACCAATACGTTTTGACGGTTTAGGTGTTAGAAAAATAGTAGACGTGGCCCTTACAGCTTTTGTTATTCTATTTATGGTATAGAGACATTCATTGGTTCTATTCTTAGTCCATCCTCATCGGATTTTGAGGAATTGAGATCTGTTTCATGCTCTCAGTGATTTGGGATATTCCAATCGTTAAACTTATTCACTCGTCATTACTGAATAATTCATCAGACATCAACCGTGCGCGCATTCGTGCTGCATTTGCGAATTTGTGTGAGTCTAAGAGTTCAAGCTAAATTGTGCCGAAAATATGCGGTATATATGCGGAGCACCAATCGATCAATCGTGCTCAAGTCGCTTAATTGCTTAAGTACTGAAACTATTAAATGATCCTTTGCCACTGCAAACATTCCTCGCTTTCTTGAGCCCACTGGAATTTCGCGGGACGATGGAAAACGACCTGACGGAGTCACGTTGGTGCCCTGGCACGAAGGAAAACTTTAGTGTGGGATGCGCCTTCGTTGCTATCCTAGCTCCTAGCCACCTAAGCGTTTCGTGCCAGATGTCCAGTTTAGCAGCGGGAAAAGCGGAGAATTGAAGCAATTACGATTTATCAGATTTTGCTCTTGGAACATCAGGCCCTTAGAATAATGACGCAAATGATCTGGTCGCTGAAATAGTTCTGTTAGGGGATAGTAGCGCAAAGAGTTTTCTGATACAGAGTATCAGTTTGTGCATCCAACGAGGGAATATGCTGCATCGGTGCTAGGATCGATGCCCATACTAGCGATAATGGACGAATTATTCCAACTTACTGGTTAATTTTTGCAATTGAGGGGTCTAGAAGTAAAGGGGTTTAAGTGCATTTTTAATAGTTCTGAGATACATGGCTTTATAGTTAACTTGAAATTCTAAATTCCAGGAATAAGTTTAGAAAACTGTGTTTATATTTTAGTTTTATTTAAAGGTGAAAAACATTGCAAAAAAGAAAGAATTTTTCTAATTTTGCTTTTTAATTCTTTTTTTTCTCAAAAATGTACTTGAATCATTATGCACGTTAAAAAAATTTTAGTGGTAATATGATTCAAGTGCAATTACTGTGCTAGAATTAACTTTATTTATAAAAACATAGGTCACTTTCATAACAAAATTTCTTATTAATAATCAGAATGTAATATTACGTTGCTATGTTCATCATTTTCTTCGTCTGAATCAGCTGGCCTTTGTTGGGGTTGATCTAAATCAAGCTCTTTTTGGCTCAATGTCATGGTCTGGGTTTGTTTCTTTTTTCTTTTTTTGTTGATGCTTCTCCATCGTGCTTTATGCTTTCATAAAAGGTGTGGTGAATCGGCGGAATGTAATCCAATAAGGTAAGCAAGTTGTTGTACTTGGCGGCTTTAATTTTTATTGAAGTTGCATTCAAAGTCTTCAGTATTGAAAACTTAAAAGATGAACGCCCAATTCGTGAGGTTGCCATCATGCAACTATGAAACTCTACATCAATATTTAGGGTCCTTTTGTATCTAAACGATAGTCTTTCACTTTTGTAATAAGCGAACCAGAAAATTTCTCTCCATTTTAAGGGGTGACCGGCACTATCTTTTTTAGGATCTTTCATAATTTCATTAAATGGCGAAAAAGAATAAAAATCGTCTTTGTTCATGTTATACACAATAAATTTGGCTGATGTGGCCCTTTACAGTCTCCCAATCTGCTGGGATAAAAAATTGAGGGATTTGCCTTTTTTTGGTCATTCATAAGGTTATCTTAATTTTTAATCTTTTCTACGAAATTAATGTACCGTTGTGTTTCGCGACATTCACAAAATAGGAACTCGATATGCACTAGTATAAAAGGAAATGCAGACTGGGGAGGTGCAGGTTGTTTTTTTATCGTTGTTAGAATTTAAGTTGTGTGAATGTGAAATTAAATTTTGAATCGACAGTAAAGACGAGCAGAGCACCTAGCTACCAACAAAATACGTAGGTGAGAACAAGCAGGATAACATCCAGAAATTAGCAGATCCAGAAAGAAGAAATAAAACAATTTTAATTTGGTTTCTAGGATCAACAACTGGGAAGCAAGGAGTCACATACGAGTCCGCGAAGAACACAGAGGTGTTTTTATTTGTGGGATAAAATAAATTCGGGTTTTCAAGTACAAGTACATAAGTTGATTAGAACACAGAGGTGGACTACTGAACTCGGCCGAGAGTTCTTAGTGGGAATCAATAAGCTTGTCAAAGAAGCCAACCAGTGACGATAAAGATTGGATCGGATCACTAGCCAGTGACAACCGATAAGAAGCGAATCCTGTTAGCGGCACGAGAAGCTGCAAGGAATCTGGAATACGGAGATCAGCATTTGGGCTGGTGTACACCATTTGGACCAGGCGTGAGACGGGGAGAAAGTGTTAGTGCTACGTCAAGTACCTAAGAGGTACAAAGGTTAGCGAGTGTTATTTAGATTTTAAGTTCTGTTGATTTGTTGTTGTTTATTGTTTATTTGTTCTTTTGTTTGTCCGTTAATAATTCTTGTGTTTATGTTAATAAAATTGATGTTAACTGAACCAGCTGGATTTTCTTTTATGCTTTTGCTAAGCGAGATAAGCCTATAATAAAAAAGAACCTGAGATTAAGAGCGTGCGGAGAACGGTAGGTGAGAAAGATTTGTTGTTAAGCGTCCTTTAGAGCATAAACAGGCGTAGACGCAACAGTACTTACCATCGCTTTCCCAGTCAGTACTCATTTTCCTCATTAATGTAATACTATCTACACTGCAAAATATGTATTTTTAACTAAGAAAAAGTAACTGTGAAAACACATTGACACATTTCAAACATTAAAAACAGCTGTCAACTGTAGAAGTAAAATGGTTCTAGAAGTAAATAGAGTTGCGCCTTCTAGTTTCTCTTTTTCAGTTAGATGCAAGACAACCACAAAAGTGAATGCAAATCTAATTTTGAAAAAGTTCTTGCTACACTATATTGAAATATTATTTTTCTCGTCAAGAAATCTTCAATATTTGACACCAAAGCTGGAATCATCCTATTTTTGAATTTGCAGCCGCACGCTATCTAAATCTTTTACACATTGAATTTGTGCACTTATAATTACCTAAGTGAGGCAGAACGCAATGCTGGCCCATGTTTCAATCGCGACAACCGGTGCGATTTATAAAAATCGAGCGCCCTTCTTACAATGAACGAATTTACTATTGATGAATTTAATTTGCCGCAACTATTTCAAATTCCAAGTTTAAATGTAGTGTATACAAAAAATAATTGAGTCCTTCTAAAAATTTTGATAAATGCAATTTAAAATTTGTGTGTGAGTGAGCAATATCATTTGGGGAAAAGATTGTCTACATGAAAACTTAATAGGTGATTTAATTTAAACAAAAAGGCATACACCCAGTTCAGAGGAACAGGCTTTTGAGATAGTGGTGAGAGAGTGATATAGCGGATATTAATTTTTTTTAGATATTTGCTGAAGATTCAGTTGCAATAGTCGTAATTTTCTTCCAAATAAGTTGAGTGTGGCTGTAGATGTTGAATTTCCACGCACACATGCGAAGAAACACACCCTTAAAGGCGTAATTCGAAGATACGCAGAGGATTCGTAGAGGTTCTGTTCGACCTATAAAATTTTATTGGAGATTGATGAAAACTTCATGTGACAACAGGATTATTTTTGAAGGCTTCAACGGGTAAGAACTTATTATAATTAACCAAAACAAAAGTGACAACGCTTTCGTACGAAGCAATTAAAATTTATTCCGGTGGTGGAAATTCTAAACGGATCGGATTATTTTTTGTAAAATAAAGAAACATTTTTGTCAAGTTTTGATTTATTATTACAATGAAATGAATTGTTTGAGGTTTGTAGTAATTTAGACGGATGCTATAAGGAGATTCAAGTTGTTCTTTTAGGCTGTGTCTGCATTTCATCCGTAAACTAGGATGTCCTTCATTGTGTATTTTTAAAAAACACACATTGGTGTTAAACTGATTTGGCACAATATATTTATCAAAAGGAGCATGTGGAATGCGTATGTTTTATTAGGTCAAATGTGGTCCAATCTGAGCTAAGAATGAATTTAAAATTTTTATAAAAAAGCACTACAATAAACTGTAGTGCAACTGCAAATGAACTTATCAGGTAACCCGTAGTATAATAAGTTTTGCGAACTCTTTCTATCTCACAAGCTTATAAGCCTTTTGGAATAGAAAGCGTAATTTGTATGATTATTTAAATGAACTTAAAATTAATACTCTTTCCAAACTAAAAACGTCTATATCTACATACTACATAACATTATTAAGGAATTAACTATATGAATATTATGAAAGTTACTTGAAATGTTCAACATTTAATGTTTATTATTTACTGACTAAGTTGCTATTCAGAAATTCTAGATTTTAACCTAATTTCTTAGCGCAGCCCTCCGGTAAACATCGACAACTTGTGTACTTACGTTTAAGTTGTAAAGTTCAAGAGAGAAAATATGACTGTTCCACCTCGGAGAACGGATCGTGAAGTAGCTATGTCATTCAGAAATAAATGTAATCCATATTGAAATATTAAAATTTAATAAGCTCACTGCAAGGTGTAAAAATAATTTGGTGAATTATTTACTGGAGTCAGTAAGCCAATGGCAGAAATATTATCGATATAGTAGTTGGCTCTGTCTGTCGCTCCTGAAACATGGCAGCTTACTTTACAGAATAACATAGTTCTATGGTATTTTCGAAGTAATTAAATATTCGTTTTCCTAAATGGCAACGGTGAGGGTAACTAATAGGTGTGAATTTTAAATCAAAAATGTGAACGATCCTCGTAATTTGTGGAGCGTAACAAAAAATTGCGAATAAGAATAACGATTAATATTGCTTTATAATTAACTGAAACGATAAATAAGGTGGCTTTAATAAAAATAAAATGCGTAATATCTGCTTCGAAAAAGTTGTTCGATGACTTTAATATCAAGCAAAAACAATCTCTGCGAACGTAATAAGATGTAGCAGAAGCGCTAATATTGAATGGAAGTTTGACATGAATGAAATCGACTATAAAGGGGGCGATATCTAATATGAAAGAATCAAAAAAAGACCACGAAAAATAAACAATCTCCAAATTGCAGAAGCAATACGCCAGAGTTCGATCAAACTCGACAAGTCTAAATTTACTCGGCGTGCACACAAAAAGTTGAATCCAATTTTCCACTTGGTCTCCCGCAAAACTTTCTTTTGCAATTTTGTAGAAAAATAAAACAATTTAGAACATATTGTCGCATTGGACAGACAGTTCGAATGTAATAAGAGTAAGATCATGTCTGCGTTGATATAAAAGTCGCGTTCTTTGTTTCTCATATAACATTCTCGAATAAAATTGCAGTTTCATGTTAGTATATAGCATTCGTAAAAAGATCCAATTTTTGCTCTTTTATTTTCCAATTCCACAAACTTATTTTCTTTATACAAACATAAGAAGTTTAAAGTGCAATCTTTTGAATAAAAGCTTGCGGATTTCAGGTAAATCCAGCGAGCATTGTTTTGCAGTCATCCTTTCAAATCTGCGTAAAACTGTGAGAGGCTGGTCGGAGCATCAATTGAAAAACAATTCGATTGTCTGATCGAGATTCGAGAGCAGCAGCTTAGGTGAATCCGTATCTTTTGGTGTGCACATACTAATATGAACCCTATTTAGGCCTACGTCTAAACAAATACTCCATCAATTTTATGTAATCGTGAGAAATAACATTTCGAGAATATCTACTACAAAATTTATTTATTTATTAACTTTCGGATTAATTTGTTTCGTGCATGAAATCAACATTGTACTTTGTACATAGTCCTATATAGTTCGACAAATGAGCGTACAGAAAATTAATGTAAAAGCAAGATAATTCATATTCGTGGTCTATTTAGTACGACTAGAACATAATTTCATGCTGACATGTCTTCATGGAAGCAACTTTAATTCCAAAGTTTGGCGTCGTCATTCAGCACGGCGGGCAACAGCTCGTGACGCCGCTTTGATAACAATGGCCCTAACAATGCGCACCTGCACGGTGCCTTGCCATTATCCTGATTGCGAGTCGTGGAAGTCACCTGTAAGTCTTGATTGATGGTTTCTCTCGGCACTATACATGATTGCGCTTAGATAGAATGTGATCGTTTCGACTAAATCTTTTACAAATGACGCTAAATAGCAACAGCTAAATTTACAAATTTTTATTAAATAAGCAATCGCGAAAAGTTGTCTAAAACTTCACTTTTTACTTTTCTCGAATACTTTTACAGAGCTAACAAGAATAACAAAACGTTCTATCGTCTAACTTTTGAACTAAATTTATATCAAAGTTAAAGTATTGTAAATCTAATATAGAACTGTTCCTAATCAAAAGTAAGAGTTTGGTAACTACATTATCTAAACGTGACCTATAAGGCAGGGTTTTGAAGAAAACTGCATTCAGAAAGTAAATACGTGATAAAAGCTTCAGCAATTACAAGATGTTCTACAAACTTTTTACAGAAAAAAACTACATAAGATATCGATTTAATACGAATTGTATTATTGTTTATTCTCGGGTAGTCCCACTCAATAAATTTTCAACTTTTTGAGCAGTATATTAAAAAAACAACTCTTTTCAACTTATATCTATACACAGCTAATTAAAGTTTTAAAACCTTATTAATTGACTTTGAAATTGAAAAAATTAAAATTTATTTTGTAGTTACTACTTTAGCAAGTTTAAAACTATAAACTTTGTAGTTAGGGAATGAGCAGAGCGGTATAATTTTACGCGGTAAAACTTGCTAAAACTTACTAAATTTAAATGGTAAGTAAAACTGGATAACAACGAAATATTCCATCAAAATTGAGCCGATATAATCAGCAGTAGTGCTTAATTTTAGTTCTTATACTCGGAAAGTTTTTATAAAGTAAAACTTTTGATAAGCCTAGACTCACGTGTCACCGCTTTCATACCTTATCGGCATGGCAGGAAAACGGGCTTGTACCTTGAGAAACATTTTTTGGTTTAACTGAATTTTTCAGTATTTTCTATACATTTTTATATCAATCTGTGCCGGTTACACATTGCATAATAACTTTAACAAATATGTAGTAGTCTAAAGCCTTGTTTACGTGGTTACATCTTTTTTCCTTTGGAAACTCAACCAAAGTTTGTTGATCTCTATCATTAATCAGAGCCTAAAATAAACTCCACGAAAGTAGACGTGTTGTACAGTCGCTCAGTAGAAATTATTAGGCGTTCAATTATATTTATAATTATAAATATAATAAACCAATCAACAGTCTTCCAACAAAATAAATCTAAATACTATAAAATGCAATTAAAGTATTTTAATTATACAACCACAAATAATTAGTATTAGTAGAGAAGCACGTTGAGAATTCAGGAATGTACTGCAACTGGAATATCATCTACGAACAAAGCTTCCTCAAATTTAAACCATATTAGTTAGTAGTTCATCAACAGGTGAAGTTAATAGAGTTAAAGAAAAAGAAGGAAAGTTGCTTTATCACATCGCCAACATTAAGACAAACTATTGTGTTGGCCTATCTTAAATTCAAACACACGTCAATCATGAAAGAGAAATTATGTTGAAAGCTTGTTATCCTCGTTGAAATCTCGTTAATCCATTTATGCGCGCTGGTGGTGGCAAACTACGATATTTTACTGAAAAAATTAAATAAGCATTAGAAATCATTATCGAAGTACTAATAATCGCGACATAGCTCACAGATAACGAGGAGTGGTTAGAGAAATCAACTACTGATGCTAAAGGCACTGGTTCAAATCTAGCAAGATTCGGACTCTCTTTCTACCTACGATTGTCTCCCTGCTTCATAGAGCTTGTAAAGCAGGCGGTTATGTAAGAGGCTAATAGTTACTAAAAATTGTTTCTGTTCTAAATCTGAAATTTGACTACAAGTGACCCACTAGTGTCCAGACTAACTCGTAGCAGGACGTTTAAACGGGACCGTTTGAACGCGGGGACGTTTGAACGAAAGGACGATTGAACGCGAGGACATTTCAACGCAAAGACGTCTGAACGCGATTTAATTTTCAAATCTTGTTTCAATTATCCATTGCGTCGATACACTTAATTTGATTATGCGTTCAATATTCTACCTGTCTTTTTCTATATTATATGCTATTATTCGTGGGAATTTTTATCACATCCTCTCACCACCGGATCTCATTTACTTATTATTCTCTGTGTACAGGTTACTAAAAACATCCCCGAAAAACAAACTCCATCTCCGTCATTCAGATTTTAATTCTGTTTTCTTTTAGAAGAAACTCACCATGGATACGATGCACCACCTTCCCAATGTGTTTATTTCACAAACCGCTTAGACTAATCCTCTTATCACTTATCATGAATGTTTACACTTTATTTTTCAGGAGATATTTTTCATTCGACAATGTTTGCGCAGTGGTCTGTGTATCATCGCAATACTTTCTTTTGTTAGTTCATAGTTTACAACCTCCGTCAGCATGAAGTAGGGAACATTCAGAGAATTATAGAGACTCTTAACTTATTTTCACGTTCACATTTTAAGATCATTTTCTTAATAATGCTCCTCCGGTTGGATCATTTTTTCTACTACCAACCTAAAATAAGTTCCATAGCGGCTTTTAAGACCCACAATTATGCACTAGAAAATAATAGTGGCCGTCAGGCCTTCTATATAAAATAATGAGATTTATTAAACGAATTTAGATAGATCTGTAATCTCGATCGAATTGTCACCAGAAATTACAAGAAAACTCAAAATGTTTAAAAAGAAGTGGGAAATACAACTGAGGGTGTAATATTGTGCTAAATTGCAATCATCTAGTAAAAAATATACAATCACCACAATTTGCAGCATTCCAGTCTAGACAAGGAAGTTTTTGTCTTGCCAAAGATCCGGGCAAATTGGAATAATTTGGCGCACAGGTATTTTTGAGTGCCATAATAAACCTCCCAAAAATCCCCTGCCGGATTCTCCACCAATTGAAGATTTCATTTTCTCCAACGCGGTCTTTTGCCTATAACTTGCTTATTTTCACATGTGCGAAAAATTATCGTTAGACCAAAATTGAAGAATAGGAAATTGTTTACAAAATAGATATTCCAGAATTTGTGGCAAATTTTATTCTAAATAAGAATTATCCAAAATCTAGCTTATAATTTCAATTTTGTTTTTACCATGAAATGAATTTCTCCGGAGGGCTTTATCACTTATGTAATACCATGTAATACTTATGTAATACCAAGTAATATTTATATAATAATAAGTAATACAATACAATAGTGTAATACTTAGGACACCTATTTTGAGAGTGATAATTAAACCCCTCGATTTCGCCTTCATTGAATTTATTTTTATTTCCAATTTTGACCTAATCATAATCTTCTGTAAAAGTAAAATTAAGCGAGTTATAGGTACAAAATGATATCCTTGTATCGGCAGGACTGCTGTTTTGACTTGAATTAAACATTTCGCGATCTTAAACACTTAGGTTTACTTTTGATTTACCAGCAAATGGCGATCCTCTTGAAGCACCGCCAATCTGCCCAGTTGATACGATTCCTTCTTGTTCTCTCGTAAAGGTACAAAACTTAAACGAATGTTGGTTGTACTCATCAACAATAGCGGCAGATAACCATACACTCGCAAATGTAATTGGTGCTTACTGATCTCAACTGATTGAAAGTTAAATTTAACGACGTTAAATAATCCGTTAATGGTAAAAAATCGATGGTCGCGCCTTTGACAAAGTGTGGTAGAGATTCGAATTAATAATGGCGACGAAATCTTATTCTGATACCCGGCATATAACAATGAAGTATTTCACAAAATTACTAAATCCCCCAGTGTGACAAATACTTAATAATAAAAACTTTTTCTCAAGATGGAGAAGTTATTTCGTTAAGGTTCCTTCACCTACCTATAAATGTGGAGTTCGCGAGTAAATACCCGATTCCATTCTAAAACAAAAAGAAGACGTCACACACTTATTGTCGCACGACAAGATGGTCAAGCTTGAAAGTTTGAAAGTAGATATAAAACTAGGCGATACATATGGCAACGTATAATAAAAATAAAGAGGTACAAACGTTAGTTAACACACGAACAGTTCGCTCAGATGCAGCTGAAAAGTAATAAATGACCGGCCTCAGATCTGATGTCGTTGTCAATGTTAATTCAAAAGCTCTGCTTTTAGTCAACCAAACATTAAAGTGAATTACGATGGTAGAAAAACTTTTCTTCATATTCCGCTCTCGTACGCACTCGACGTGATATACGTTAAAGATATAACAGTCGAAGCAATGTTTCCAAAATAAACAATTGGTAAACGCTTACCAAAAAAACCTCTGGTGCCTTACTTAACAGTAGCTAGTTCAGAGGTTCCATCGAAAAATTGATAACTAGTGGTTTTCTGATGTATACTAAATGAATACTAAAAAGTTTGAAGATACGATGTCAAACTCAAATTATTGACCCAGTATTTTGCGGTTATCGCGATAACGGTGGTATCGCACAAATTAGGTATTTTTTAAACAAATCGTAAGTACATTAACAGTAAACTTTCCAACAAATAATCGCATACCAAAAACAAACTTTAAAATCCTACAGGAGCTGATATTACACAGGTTGTACAAATCAAGTGCAATATAACGATATGTAATAAATTAATTTCATTCAGCTTCGGCCAATCCCAAATACGGCAAGGAAATTATAAAACCAAGATTCCAAATAAACAGAAGTCGAAAAATTTCATAGACAATTGACTATCAAACGCACAAAACATTGTTATCTACCCTTGGCATTGTTAAAAATCATATCTCTTTCTTAATCTTAGAGTACCTATTAATAAGTGAATATTATTACTACCATATACACGGCGTTACCAAATAAACGGTAAGATTTATTTTGTTTAAGCTACCACTTATCTACCTATATCTAATTTTTCTGGGGCATCAACCCGCATTAAAATCTTCTGTAGCCGTGTGTTAGACGTAACAAAACAAAAATAAAGGCTACATTCCGGCGCGGTGGTAGTACGACCTCAGAAAACTTCCGAATTTCTACTTTGATCAAATATTCACCACCGAAAATACTAAATGTTCAAAACATAAATTCTTCGCGCTGAACAACGTTATTAATTTAAAAACCCTCGTGGTGCGCGTCGATCTCGAGCAGGTTGAAACATAAATTCTTCCGCTAGGGAAGTCCCTCATAAGAGATGCATAGGAGATAGCATTACGCTTTCGAAAGTCATAATAAACCGTAACACTGTAACTGACACCCGTATTAGAATAAGCTAAAAACCTTCTTCATCTATATTCCCATGTCATGGCTCTTAAATCGAAGTGTTTTCAATGTAGTAATAGCTGAAAAATCGCTGAAAAATATATCATAATAGTACCTATTGTTGATCGGCAAATTGGATAGAAACAACGGCACTTCTCACTACGCCTCGAAGACCGTTGTTGTTAATGGTCACTAGGCTTTTTATCCAATATTTGAGAGAGCAGTTTTAGAACCCCTCCAACGTGTCCCTCAGGAGTAACCACATTATTATGTTTTATTATTTTTAAATTGACTGATCTTTCAGAGTAACCTCAACTTTACATTTGGACTATAAAAATACGCCACTCCCATCTATAGTTTACTTATTTTAGTGATTTAATAAAGAAACTTTCTTCTTTTAATTTGGTATTATTAACTTCCCTGACGCATGACGCCTTCCAATGTCAGAACTTTTGCAATCATAGTATTACTTAGTTACTATACCACCACCTAAGCCTAAAGAAATCCACTAGTTCCCATATTATCGATGTTAGATGTGAAGACTAGCCGTCCTTCACAATATTAAGGACAATCGAAGCACAGTTTAAGGTAAAGCTGCTGTTGTCTCTACATAGCTAACGATTTTTATTCGTGCATTTCTTTTAAGTATACAATTATTTACTGGAAAACATTGTGTTCAAAATGGAGTGGATTTATTAATTTTTGCAGAACCTGTTTTTGCAGAAATTTTGAGATAATATTTTCAATGTTATTGATAAGAACATGCGTTATTTTTTAGAAATAGCTTTGTAAATAAAATTGAAAGGTATAATATTAAATATATAATCCGGGGCGTCTACAGTTGGCGATGTTTCCCGGTCTTCATACGCCATTCATCCCTATTCAGCGTAACCTCTATTGTCAAGATTCCATAGGACTATAATTATATGACAGGATTCCAATACATCGTAAAAAGGAGGGAGGTCATGAATAACCTGATACCCTGGAGTCTAAACAGTCATGGAAGGTATAATAATATTTTTAAAAACCTCTAACCCACCGTTGGTTTTTCACACACTTTTAGGTTTAAAATGAATGATATTAACATAGAAAGTATTAATAATATAGGAAATGATCAGTAAAGTAGTTTTATTGTGGGAAATTTTTAGTTATACAAAAATATTACAGAAAATTAATTTTGATGAAAATGTAAAAAATATTTTAGACGAAAACAAAAGTTTCCAATACCAGGATGATAAAGTAATAAGAAAACCAATACAAGCGAAAAAGCGATTTTGTAATAAATCAAATATTTTGTGTAACTCGATATTGTAAATAAAGAAGAGCGAGAATGTGTTTCAAATTTGTTGCTATTTCAATTTTTCACGACATATAATCGGGTGTTTTTCCAGAAAATTGACTTGTTCCCTAGCAAAACAAACACAGGGCGACGCGCTCGGTCTGTGGAATTGATTTCATTTATAACAGCGATTTTGTGACAAGCAAATTTCAATCTATTTGGGTTGAGCGTAGGAAGTAAAGAGCTGAATTTTGATTTTAATAAAATCTTATAATACCAAATAAAAACAACTTGCGACGTCGTGGCAGTTCCCGCGGGATGTGACGCTGATGTGATTTGGCTACAGCGTGGTGTTGAACAACTGGGGCCACATACATATTGATAAGCCGTCGCGACTGATAGCGGCAGGATCAGAAAGCCGAATCATAACCTGCATGAGAATATAAAGGAAGCACAAGATATCCTTCCCTTTACACCCACCGCAAACACAAAGTAATCAAACGCAGGAGTAATATATTATCATTTCAAGCGGAATATCTATCTCTAAAAGGATGTGTTCGATATTCGGTCTTCAGAAAATTTATTAAAAAATTCAACACCTCGTTAAATTCGAATATCTGAAAATAAAAATTTAAATTGGAAATGCATTCCGGCGCTTTATTATTAACGTATTCTGGTAACAAGCTGTTTGAAATTTTGAATACATCATTATTTTTGATTGGCTCTATGTACGCTTTCTGCACAAATTGCCTTTCATAACAATGCAGAAACAGGAACTTGAATGAGTCACATCTCACATATCAATACGAACCTCTTAGTTTAGCATTACAAATCTTTTTATGTCAATCACGTTTATTTTTAAATAATTCTTTCGATCCAAATGTCTGCTATACAAAACGCACACAAAATATTTAATGAAGTTCAACCTGCTAGGATTTATTACTATTTAAAAACTACCGTCAACATTGCAGAGATTTGCCCATATACCTACTAAATACAAATATGAAAAATTGAGTAAACTTAATCTTTATTGTCATCATTGATGATCGCTATAATTACGAAACTAAACTAACAAAATAAAAGTTACTAAACAAAGATTGAGTGTTCGACCACAACAAATAAGATAATAAATAATACGGAAAAATACACCGATTTTTAAAGATTGCAATATTTCAAAATTTGTTTTTATAGCAAAAATTTGGATATAAATCATAAAGAGGCAGGTAGGTTAGTAAGTAACCAAAAATATAAAATAGGTTTTGACAAATAAAGAATAGGAATGTAGGGGGTGTCGAGAGAGTAACGATGAGCTTGCATTTAACTTCGGAAAATTACAAGAATTAATTCTTACAAAAAATTTATATAGAATACGTTAGATTAGGTCAGGTTAGGTTAGGTTGTAGGTTGGTCAAATTAGGTTATGTTAGGTTCTGTTAAATTCGGACACTTCAAATTGAATGAAAATTCCAAACTAGTACGATTTAAATGTATTTTAACGAATGGAAGACACCGATGCCAAGAAATCGGACTTTTTTTAAATAACGACTTTAAAACTGCTTTTTTTATGGCATAGCGGCACGACTACGTCGGGAATATATTAGTCAACGCAAAATGTTAAAAATGTTAATTATTAGATGCTGATAGAGTGGCTTGCAATTTTTGTACCTTTCAGGATAAACTACTAATGATAGAACCACCACCACTGTGAGAATCGTGAATAGGCGACTGCATGGTAAATCTTCTACCAAAATTGGTTCATGGATAAAGGCACAAATAACATAAATAATATAAACGCGTATAAATAATTAGAAAACCTCTTGACACTCACATCTGGGTTGGTGACTAGCAGGAGGTGCTATCTTCCATCAGGTTCAGTTGAATAAATATCAGGATAGTCAGAAACACTCCAATGAGAGGATAAATAGGTCGAACTGCATCGGAAGATTACTGACAGAAGACATACATACATATAAGACGAAAAATTCTAGAGTAGCTAATGAAAAATTGCAAATAGCAGAAAGATAAGAAAGAAACCTCCAACTATACTTCTTCTTCTCTTGTTCCAGTTTCGACTGGAAACTTGTTTCTGTTTCTCTTGCCTCGTTTTGTCGTCAATCCACGGCTAACAATATTTAGCTTTAAGCCCATCTCTTGGGAGGTCATCCCGGTTTTTTTTGTAAATTTGGTCATCGGATTTTACAAATTAATGTTGGTTAGTCTATGTTCGTCCAAGTGATTAATGAGATCGTTCCAAACTCTCTTCCAAGCTCTGTTCACTATATCACATCTTTGAAGCCCTGTGTGGTTCGTAGTATTTTCATTTCTGTAGTTCTTACTTTTTGCTTCGTTCTTTTTCAGCTTTTGTGGTGTATGTTAAGACAGGGTGGACCATTGGTTTGCATATTTTAATATTTCTGCCCATTTTCATATATTTATTACTTTGGTTCATAGTTTCGATAACCTGTTGCTGTATGTTGCCAATTAGAACTTTCCTTTCTTGACACAAAGTTAGGTGCCAAGGTAATTAACTTCATGATCTGATTAACCATCTTTCCGCCCATTTTCAGTTTACAACAGATCGGATATTACGCCTATTACAACTATTATGCATTATATGTAATTATATCATGCATTATATCAAAGTGGTTCGTAAGGTTCTCTTTCCAATCTGTTGGTATTTTTCCTTGCTCTTCTTTCACTTTCTTTTTTCATTTCCTTCTATTATTATGCATTCGAATAAATTATGTAACTGCTTGAGTAAATGCTGACCTCCGTATTTCAACAGCACGCCAATAAGAAGATAAACTGGTCGACAAAGTGAAGAAGGGTCTCCCAAAGGTTTTTCAGGTCTGAATGTTACCTAACTTTCTAGACTATTAAGCTGGGAATGACGAATTCTAATAGAACCAAATACAGTATAAAGATAACAAAATGTTGGAATTGACGAATCACGATACTTTGAAAAAAATCACCACCGATACTTGGTCTGTAAGGAATATATTTTAGACGGTAAAAATCACACGCTACTACCCAGTGTGGTCTTTTGGCGTCGTTTAAAGATCTCATTCCTTTTTCGGAAAACGAAAATGAGAAGTTACGTTAGGTTATCGATGACAGAGATTTGCTAGAGGTTCAGTTAGTGGTTTGGCTAGAACTTAGGTTAGGTTATTCAGGGGTGACCACTATGCAATTTTGGTGTAAAAGATGTTATAAATGTCTGCAATTTTTTGCAATAATATTCTTAAATTCTTTCAACTTGCAATGAAACAGGGTTCATTCTTTTGAAATTTTACATAAACCTACGGAATCCCCTTTAGAATTACATTGCTTAGCGAAGTAATTTTACAAAAAGAGGTTAATAGAAGTGATTTAATATATCGCGACTTTTAAAGTGTGCGAAATACAATGTATGAACTAATATATTCTAATCTATTCAAATTAAACGATAAAACTTATTTCATCGAATTTATCTAATTGGCCTCATCAAAGTGGAACGAAATGCACTATGGATGCTCTCAAAAATACATAGCACAAACGGGCAAAATTTTTTTAATGTGATTCAACAAACATACACGGTCATACTGATTAAACTATGAAAAATATCTCGTACAAGGTTGTCACAATATTCTCCACATAGAATCAAAAAGTACAACATTAGAAGTTTTAGAAGCTTATACATATATTAATGAACTCAAATATTGATCACATACAAATTGCAGAAGAACAGTAGTGCTTTAGAAGGAATAGATGTATAGTAGTATAGTGGACCCTATATTCATACTCGGACAGATAGTTGAGAAACTTCTTACATAATTAATACAACAAGCCGGTATATCTTTGTTTAGTGGACCTAACAAGAGCCTTTGATTGGGCTACGAAAGAGAGATGTTATTGAAACATTATATGAGCATAATGTGCCTGCGTAGTTGATAAATATTATACTATATAACATAAACACAAATAATTCGACAAAAATAATGACAAGTGAGGGGTTAGCTGACGTAACCGAAGGAATCAGACCAGGCGATTCTCAAAGCCTTTTTCTATTCAGCATAATAATGAACCGTATAATTAAAGCTAAATTATCTACTAAGTCAGGATATAAAATGATAAACACAAATTTAAATATCCTATACTAGTGTGTGGATGATGCCGTATTGATGGGTGAAAACGATAATGAAAATATAACATAAACAAAATATCATTCGAAAACCCAAAGGGTATGGTCACAACTAAAAAATCAATAAAATGCAAATTACAGATGGATGGTGCTGGAATAATTGATCAAGTTATGACGTTCAGTTATCTGGGAGCGAAAATTATAAGTGGCAGATGTATGATAAGAAGTACAACATCAATCACTAAAAGCAGCACGTATATTGGTAGGATGCCTAAAGCCCGTCTTACATCAGGACATTTCTGGCGTCATTTCTTGAGCCATTTCTGCGCAGAGACGAGTTAATAGTATTTGCGCGTGCGTATACCGTTGTGCGCAGAAATGGCTCAAGAAATGACGCCAGAAATGTCCTGATGTAAGACGGGCTTAAGGGACACCGCATGGAAAAACAAATTTATGTGCAAGGCCGCAAAAGTAAACATTTAGAAGACAATGATCCGAGCTATATATTGACATATGTAGCAGATACAAGAGCGAAAACAAAACAGAAAATGAGAACACTGGATATGAAGATGCTAAGGTCGATCCTGAAGCTGACTCTCAGAGCCAAAGTTTCAATAGGAGAAGGCTGCGGAGTGCAAAACGTGGTTAAATGAAGTAAATCTTGGAAGAGGGAACGGAATAAGCACGAAGAACGAGTGGAAAACGAAAGACTGCCAATAATTTATAAAGATGAATAATTGCCGATGGGAAACAGACTGCCGTGCCGGGACGACCGCCCAAGAGAAGGGCTGCTTGAAGGTGATTTTCCTCGTCAGTTGAATGAGGCAAGACAAACAGGAGAAATACTAGTCCAAAGTAGAAGAAGAAGAAGCAATATTTGTTCGCCCTAATAGTTAATCAATTTGATGTCAATAATTCACCGTTAAAATAAACATCTTTAATAAATAACTAACGCTCAAATTCATAATCGCTACTTAAGTATAAGTACTTACTTAAGGTAAAAAGTTGGTTTGGCAATAAACGAAGAGAAAACCAAGTACATGTGCGTAAATAGACAAAAACGTAGAGACAGGATAGGACAAAATGTTACAATAGACAGTTATAATTTTGGAAGAGTCCAACGTTTCAAATATCTAGGATCTATAATCACCCAAGATAACGACCTGACAGAGGAACTAAAACACCGCATGCAAAGTGGAAACAGATACATATACGGGCTAGCAAAAATTTTCCAATCAAAAAACATCTCGAAAATCTCAAAACTCAAGATCTACAAGACGATCATAAGACCAACAGTAATGTACGGCTCCGAAACATGGACTATCACCAAGTTAAACGAGCAGCGACTTCGAATCTTTGAAAGAAAAGTGCTGAGAAAGATCTTTGGATCGTCCCACGACCCTGCTACGGATTCCTATCAGATAAAAACTAACGCCGAACTTAAAGAACTATACAAAGACCCGGACATAATACAAGAAATAAAGTCACAACGACTAAGATGGGCGGGCCACGTACAGAGGCAGCCGAATGACAAAATAATCAAAATGGCATGGGAAACGGTACCCGAAGGTAAGAGACCCATAGGAAGACCACGACAAAGATGGCGAGACAATATCACAGCAGACCTCAAAACTCTAGGAATAGACGAAGATGAGATGGAGACACTGATGTCAGAACGAGAAAGATGGAAAGAGGTTGTGAAGTCAGCCAAGACCCACCCAGGGTTGTAGAGCTGCACGATTTGATTTGATTGGACTTACTTAAGGGTCAAATTTATATTGCATAGACGCATTTTCAGGCAAAAACACTTGGAAATTCAGAAACTACGTAAAAAAACTAAGATAAAATGCATTGATAAAAATTAGTTACTCAAGTAGAAATGGGTTAATTTTTCAAGTAAAGTTGTAAGTATAAGTAACACTTTGTCTATGAATACGGCCGTAACTCGCTCTCCCCCACCCTTAGGCAATAGAAAACCTTGAACCCTCCACCCTTAAAACATACTCTAATCAAATTTTCCGATAATATTTAAACAAAACTTCTCATCACTTTCGATATAAAGTGCTGCCGTAAACGTTTGCGAATTATATCTACAGTGTGGTTTATTTGTGAAGATTTGTGCTTTCCAGTTCTGAAAAGTTTTTTGTGCATTTTTAGGTTTTCTTATAATAAAAACACTAATTAGGCGAATATTTAGGTTAGGATACGTTAAAGGTTGAGTTAGTTCTAATATTGAAACTGCTTCAATCAATAGTATTCCAAAGGAAACCTACAAGAGTTTCTGCATGTCACAAGCTTGTGACAGCTGCTGTATGAGTAAAATGGCTTCTGTTAAATTGCTGTCACAAGCTTGTAGCGAACTTGTGACAAGGCTGCCAGTATACTGTCAGTTTCCTGGCGGTGACCTGTCAGGTTTCTGCCAAGAAGCTGTGACAAATTACTGCTAGCAAACTGTCCCAGGTTACCAGAAAGCCGTTACCACGTGTACAAAAATTATTAATTACAATTAAATTAGATACCGTAATTAGTTTTCACTAAATGAAAAAAAATTTTGCTGTTTGATCAAAAAACATAATATATACTTGTGTATTTTATTCAACTCAAAAAGAAATCTGTTTATTATAACCCAAGTAACATCAACGTCGGTTTTATACCGGTATACCATTGAAGTATAACGAATATGTACATATATTTTCATACCTGAAAATTAAGTACCAAAATGGTACCTAAGCGGCACATAAATTTTAGTTCATATTTACACTGTACTGTTTAGGTATAGTTTCAATGTACATATTTTCGCACCGTTATTCTGAAGGCAATTGTTGTATCGGATCGGCATTGAAATTTTATTAGCTAAAATATATTTGAACATACGGTACCGTTTAGGTAATGTTTTGATCGTTTTGTTTTGTTACTATAAAAGCGATATCTAACATGTACATGTATTTTATAAGATGGAATGTACGATATTTCCATCACCGGTTTGATACCTTAAAGTACAGTTTAAATAGTAATGTTTTAGTTGCTACAATTCCGGTATATAATATGTAAAGATGCTTTATTGGTTAAATTTTATGATTTTTACCTCACCGTTTTGATATTGTTCAACATAATAATATTTGTCCATGACAGGTTTAATAAGTACATAATAACATATTATGAAATATATTATATAATATAATAATTTTTATTAATATTAAAATGTGAAACATACGTAACATTAAAATATTTATTATAAAAATAAGTAATTTAAAGATCAATGAATTTTAATTACGTTTTAAAACAGTTGTAACCAATCAGAACGAAGAAAAATTTCACCGTTAGCAAAACTCTTGTTTCTCATTGGTTACAAATTATTATACGCATTTTATATTACAATTATTACCTGAAAATTAAGTACCAAAATGGTACCTAAGCGGCACATAAATTTTAGTTCATATTTACACTGTACTGTTTAGGTATAGTTTCAATGTACATATTTTCGCACCGTTATTCTGAAGGCAATTGCTTTATCGGATCGGCACTGAAAGTTTATTAACTAAAATATAGTTGAACATACGGTACCGATTAGGTAATGTTTTAATCGTTTCGTTTTGTTACAATAAAAGCAATGTCTAACATATACAGGTATTTTATAAGATGGACGGTACGATATTTTCATCACCGGTTTGATACCTGAAAGTGTAGATTAAATAGTAAAGTTTTAGTCGCTTACAATTCCGGTATATAATATGTAAAGATGATTTATTAGTTAAACTTTGTGATATTTATTTCACGGTTTTGATATTGTCCATGACTACTTTAATAAGTACATAATAAAATATTATGAAATATATACTCGTATAATATAATAATTTTATAAATAAAAATCCGTCTTATTCTCCAAAGTCCCTTTTTATTAAATTAAATTTCGAGACGCGCTTTTTATAATTTTTATTAATATTGAAATGTAAAAAATATGTAACATTATAGTTATTTATGTATCAAGATTATGTATAAAAAAAAATTTCGCCGTTAGAAAAACTCTTGTTTCTGATTGGTTACAAATTATGATAAGCATTTTATATTACAATAATTATTATATGAGATATTATTGGAGTAAGAAGGGCGGTCAAATTTCTAAATTGGGGGCGGAAATTTTAAACCTCTTACGTCCGGTATTATCAACCCATATAAAAAGCCCTTTAGTTAACTAGCTAATATAAAACGTGTATTTTAAATATTTTATGTTTTCTAATAGCTAATTAACTAAAGGCCCTTTTAAAGTTTTAAGACCGATAAATAACTGTGTTTATAATATTTATTAATAAAAATATTAAAAAATTAATTAATTAGGAAATTTATTTTTAAAATAACTTTGCCGGCTTGGGAGTTGAACCACTGTACAACGGATTGCCAAAGGTACCATCGTGCCTATTTACCATTACGCCATCGAGATTTCTTACATTCTCCAATATTTTTTTTTTCCTATAATGAGAAAGGAATAATATTATAGTTGGGGAATCGGTCTTTTATGTCTTTCTAGTAATCATAAATCTTTATTTCAACTTTGTATCAAATTTTTGATTTTCTAAATATTGAAAAAGTTTCTAACTTCGTTACTTCAATACGGATTTTTAAGAAAAACTACGACGCAAATAATAACAATCAAAAATCTTCGAAAATCTCCAAATGTGAAATAAAAATTCTGGAAATTAAAAGTCAGGAAATTAAAATTTAATAAATTTAAATTAAATAAATTTAATCCCACCACCGCTGTCGATTCGAATTAAAGTGACGTCGGCGTCGTAGCATTTTTCTTCAAAACACGTGCAAAATAACAACTTTTATTTAAAATAATTCATAATGTAATAAATTTTAAAGTACCAAAGCAAAATATTTGATTTATTTTAATTCAATATTAGGTAATATTTTTAATCTATGAATTGAAAATAAAATTGACCATCAAATAAGAAATATCATAGTTTATACCGTATACCCAGGTAGTCGAGTTGGCTAAGCAGTTGGTTTTCAGACGTATAGGTACAGTACAGCTTGGGTTCAAAACCTGGCCTCGGAAAAAAAAGTAAGTAAAAATTATCACATTTATAATGTCAATTTTCAGATTCTGGCGCAGACAACAGGGAAACAATTTAGCAGTATGTAAAAAATAGAAATATTTAAAAATCAAAACTTTTATCTTTTATAAAAATTATTTTTTCTATTAAATAAATATCTCGTTCATAAAAAATCAACACATAATCGGTATAAAAACGATGTACTAATACAGTAACTGCAAAAGGGGCAAATCAATGCTGAACCGTTGCAAAAATACCTGTAATGTATATGTACATAAATGATACATCAATACAGTAACTGCAAAAGGGGCAAATCAATGCCGTACCGTTGCGAAAATACCTGTACCTTATATGTGCATAAATGATACATCAATACAGTAACTGCAAAAGGGGCAAATCAATGCTTTACCGTTACGGAAATTTCTGTAAGGTATATGTACATTTATGACGGTAAAATGTTACTTGGGAAATATCTTCTGTATTGAGTTCAATTTTTCCATCGACCTACTCTCTTTGACTCTTTGCATTAAAATATAAACGAATTTAGTGGACTTTCTAATCTACTGTGTTTGGTTTAACATCGAATGAGTTTTCCCTTGGAATATAAACTATAAATTAAACGTCCTAACCTCTAAGTTAAACCAAAATTACAACAAACATTCACTAATGCATACGCAATCTTTAAAATTTATAACAGAACCTTATCTACTGCAGCAGCTTATAATATATCGGAAAGAAATTTATTCTGCCAGATAAGTTCACCATCGATCCTTGGGTAAATTTAAATTAAAAAATTAAATTTTACTTAAATTCTTACATTGTTTTCCTTCCTAGAAAGGCAGGTCTCAAATTTCTAATGTGTAAAATTAAAGGATTTGCATGGTATTCTTTTACAAGTCATGAATAATCGATCAACGTTTTGGCAGAACATATTATGTACTTGATTGTTATTATACTCAGTTCGAGAAATTTGGGTTCAACTCACTTTTAAATCTTTTTTTAAGTTATAATGAGGTCAAAGTCACCCCGAGTTAACTGCAAATTTCTTTGGTTCAGAAGGTAGTAATTAAATCATTTAGTACCAGAAATTTGTAACATAAATTTTTTGTCGGATATGATTTCATTTTATAAAATTTAAAATTATTTAATAAGTCGATTACTGGATTTCCCAAATTCGGTCATTGCTACTCGGTTATCATGGTATAATAATAAAACTGTAGATCGTGTCACCAGAGTTAAAGATGCCTGACACTTTTATAAAGTTTCATGACATTTTGGTTTGAGATCGATCACTTAAAATTAGTACACGTGTGCGGTTATCCTTCTAAGTAAACGAGTTTTATATACAGGGGTGGTTTTTAAATTTTAAATAAATAAAAGGCAGTGTAAAGATTTTTCAGATAATTTTATATTGTTTTTAGTTTCTGACATGGTTCTGATATGGACGAACAAAGGGTGCAACATCGACTCAGCGCTTTCTGTATAGCATTCGTAAATAAGAATTTTTATAAGGTACCCGTACATAGGAGTTACTTTATTAAAGAGTGGGGTAGATAAACTATGCGTTGTACACAAATTGTATATTGGAAAATAACCTACGTATATTCCGTTCGCTTACGTTCCGATTAACTTTTTTTGTTTCAAAGATGAAGTTCTTTATTATACGATTGTACATTATTTTCTATTCTTTTTTCCCAGTGAAATAAATTTTATAAATAACGCAAGCTGTGTTAACAACGTTCACATCTAGATTATCAGTTGCATTGCTTTATAGTATCTAAAAAGTATATTATAAATATTACAAAACTGATCAGTTATCTTAAAATATATACTCATAGTAATAATATAATAATAATATATTCTCTTGCATTGTTTATGATTGACTCCCAACGTTCTGGCAGTTTTTCGATTCCACGCATGAAGAAATCCGATGGTTTGGAGGTGAAGAAGTCCTCGAGTCAGTTTTGAAGAGCAACGTCGTTATTAAACGAGATTCCGCGAAGATTGTTGGATAGAGAGCGGTAAAGATGAAAATTTGATGGAGCAAGATCAGGAGAATAGGGCGAATTTGGAATAACCTTCCAACCTAGATTAGCTGCTTTTGTAATGTTGTTACGAAATTTTGTCACTTTCGCAACAGCGTTGAATTTATTTAAATTCAACTATTCCATTTTGCAACATCTTTCGTGACGCCCTGTATATCGAACGTAATTGACAGGGAAATTAAACTCGCGCAATGCTATGATAAGGACTTCTTGGGTTAGCTTTCGAAGCGAGCGGTCGGTTTTGTGTTTTACTGTGAAGTGAATATAATTTTGGTTCCAATTTTGATAAAATATTGGTAGCGATTTTGTGAGGGGTCCCTTTCCGCATCATGAATTGTTTTGGATGGTTTGCGCTCCAACCCAGTACTATGGGGATTTTTCACATTCATGTTTGCAGAATTGTGGATGTATTCCAGGTCGTTATCTTTTTGTCGGACCACCCTGTCCATATTTTTCTGGAGGCATATTTTTTTCTCAGTTCGGTAAGTTTTTATAATTTGAACTGATTGCTTCACAGGGAAATGCATTACTCGACTTGGCCAAATTTTTCCTCCGAACATAAGGAGTTCGATTGCGTTTTAACTAACCCTTGGCTGTCTTATTTTTTATGTGATATTTTTATTACAGAGGTTTTCATTGTCTTGCATATTTTTTTATTCGAATGTTGGCCGAGATAGTTGATACGCCGTAAGTTTTCGTTTTCTGCACGATGAGATATTCTATCTAATTCACACGTTCGCATACGTTGGATGGAGTACCAAGTGTTTGCACTTTACTTTTTGATAATTATTTTAATTAATTATATTATTTAATTATGTATTATTATTTGGGTTACTTGTGTATTTTATTCCCACTAGAAAACATCAACCGGCGTTGGTCAAATGCAAAGACTTTGAAATTCCTAAGCGTTTGACATGGGTTCGAATTTCGTATTTGAAATTCTACGTTAAACATTTTTTTTTGTGTTTATTTCGCTTTATGTTTATTTTTTTATGAAAGGCTGCGATGTCCGACCCATATACAGGGTGCGGCATTTCATCGAGGTTGCTACCATTTGTTTTATCGTAGGGAGTTCGATATGGTTCCACCTTCTTGTGGGATTTTTAATTAACCATGCCTTTGGTTTGTTTTTGGGAGTGATTTTCGGTGGCAATGTCGTTGCCAATGTGCCTGTTTTGGTCGGCTAACACCTTTTACATCCGACATCGCTTATATCTTTGCCTTCTGACAATTAACATCCAATTGTCCATTTTAATTGTGTTGTGTTAGCAAAGCTGTTTCCTTGATCTCTCCGGGGTGTTTCTTTCACACGATCCACGACTCTCGCTGCCGCAATAAACGAGCTAGTTTAAAATCGACCACCAGGGCCCCACGCAAATTTAAAGTAGATGGATTATCCTTCTGCGTGGACTTTATCTTTTCCAAACTGCTTCTCATTAGAGCAGTAAGGAAAGATTAAGTATCAATGTTAGCAGTATGCAGACGGGCATTATCATGCTGCAAAACCACTTGATGCTGTCTTGCCGGTCGTGTTTCTTGAATTGCAGCCTTCAGGCGACGCAGTTGCTGATAATAAACTTCAGAAGTGATGGTTATATTCCTAGGACGCAATTCATAGTAGATGACGCCTTCTTTATCTCACCAGATGCACAACATTACCTTGCGTGGGTGGGCACCAGCTTTCACACGAGGATTTGCTTGTTTGTTAGGGCTCAGCCATTCCTTTCTGTTTTTGATGTTGATGTAAAGGCACCATTTTTCGTCACCAGTAACAATTTGGGACAAAAACGGCCGATGTTGTTGACGAGATAAACGATGACGAGCAAGCAAAGAAGCACAATTTGGTAACACGCTGATTATTGTTGTTTTCCCTCAAAACGTATGATACCCAAACACCCAACTTTTGAACTTTGCCCATGGAATGCAAATGTCGTACGATAGTTGATTGGTCACAATTCATCATATTGCCTAATTCCCAAGTTGATTGACATGTATCATCAAGAATTGAAGCATTTAATCGGTCTTCATTAAAGTCTGAAGGTCTCCCTGAACGTGGGAAATAATTCATATCAAAATGCCCCTTTTTGAAGCGAGAAAACCATTTTCGTTCAGTACTTTCCACGATGGCGTTCTCATCGTAAACGGCACAAATGGTTCTAGCGGCCTCCGATGCCTTAACTCCTTGTTTAAACTCAAACAAAAAGATATGTCGGAAATATTCATTTTTGTACTTGACACTCCATTTTCTTTAGCCAACAATTACCCCTAACTTTCTACAAATTGAAAAATTCAACAAATATTCTTCTTCTTCTTCATCTTACTTTAGGCCTTAAGGCCTGTTATTTCCAGCTTCTTGTGATATGGACTGCCAGCTTTCGTGCCATCTCTTCGGTGGTTCTCCCGACAGTCGTTTCCCATGGACAACTTTCCCATCTCTGACTACTCGGGCAAGCCTATTGTTGTTCATGCGATTGACGTGTTCGTTCCAACCTCTTCTTCTTTGTATTACCCATTTTATTACGTCTAACACCTGACATGTATCTCGGATTACCTCGCTTCTTATCCTATCCCATAGCGTTTTTCCCGCTATTGTCCGTAGGGTTCTCATTTCGGCTGTTCGTAGTAGCCTCTTTGTTTTAGAGTTATCGGGACGTGTTCTGCGGCATATGTCATTACTGGTCTTACACATGTCTTGTATATCCGCACCTTACTTTCGATATTTAAAAATTCGTTGTTCCATATTGTTTCTCTCAGGCATCCCGATATAGCAGCCGTCTTTACTGTCTGTTTACGTACCTCCTTGATTAGGTCTCCATAACTCGTGATTTCCACTCCCAGATAGACAAAAGACATCACCTGCTCAATGCCTTGGTCGTCGGTGACAAGCTTAAATCTTCTTGGTTCCTTTGATATCACTAGACATTTGGTCTTTTCTACCGATATTGTCATGTTATTTTTTGCTGCTTCTGTTTCAAAGGCTTGCAATAATCGTTGTAAGTCATCCTCGTTTTCCGCTATTACAACTGTCATCCGCGTTACATACAATTTTCACTTCACCCGTACTAAGCTGATAACCTCTATTATTTGGCATTTTGGTTTTCTCTATTATGTTATCCATAACGATGTTGAATAATATTGCACTTAGTCTATCGCCTTGACGAATTCCAGTTTGGATATTGATATCTTCCGTTAATTTGCCATTTATTCTTAGTTTTGTTGTATTTCGGGTGTTTAGGTCTTTAATTATTTTGATTAATATTTGCGTTGAGATGTTTTTTTCTTTGCAAAGCCGCAGTACGTCCTTTAGTAAAACACGGTCAAAAGCCTTTGTTAAGTCAATAAAACACATTGCTGTGTAATTCCCTTCGTAAACTGCACCACCCTGGGTTTTGTTAGGCGCCAGCTTTCAGAGTGAAAGCAAATTTATAAAATAAAAATGAAATCTTTAGAGGGTGCAAATTTACTCAGAAATTCACTACACTTGTCCCTCTTATAGCTCAGTCGTGGAGATTCAACTCAAGGTGTGGTAGGTTCATGAACTCAATTAAGGGATGCTGATTGAAATTCAAATTTTTGTAGATTAAAATTGTCGATGTTGTGATATTGGAGATAAACTAATTTGCTTTCGTTGGTGATAATCTTCAAACTTTGAAATGCTTACTGTCATTTAATTTAGAATCGATGAATAAAAGATTGTTTTGAATCGAAAAATAGTTTTATATTTATCAAAAATAATTAGATCGCTTGCGAACACAAATCAGATAAATTTTTATCTGAGTAAAACGACAATGTTTAATATCAAATAAATCAAATGTGTCCAAAATTTCTTCTTGTTGCATGGACAAAGTTTCAATAATAATAATTCATAAAAAGTTAATAAAATATAATTTTTAAAATACCTGTCATTTAAATATCCAACTTCATAATAAAAGGCCTGCGCACTAACACAATTTAACTTGCGCTGTCACTTTACTGCGTTCACTCACTTTGCTTCTTGTTGATGGCGTTGATAAATTTTGAGCTCCCGCTTTGTGATCTCTGACGACGTTGAATTGCCAGTTGACACCTGTTGATTGTTTGAATCGTATTTGTGGAGTGCCAGTGAATTTTTGTTGATATTTGTTTACCAGTTATTAAAAAGGTGAGTCATACTTCTAACTCGTTGTTCGTGGTGATGTTCAACAAAAGGTAGCCATTGCTGTAATTTGTTATCTAATTTAGATAAACATTAAATTGGTCGAACATCTGGGTGTTTTTGGATTGAATTTCCACCCTGGAGGTATACACGTCTTGCTTATTCAAGAGCTAAAAATGGACTGTTTGATTTTGCTGCGCTGTGCCTCAAATTCGTCAAAATTTCCTTATCAGTAAGTCGAGTTCGTCACCTTTTTGAATTTTATGATTACCAATTGTCTTTCTTTTTACAGGAGCGCTTCCATCTATGATGCCTTGATTAATTGTGTGGTTCCCCGACGTCTCGTGAATACAGTAGCACTTTTGTAGGCAAGGTTTAGCTGGGTTCTCCACCATTTTCTTATCATGAAGCTTGTTATCAACTTGAAGCGAAAATGACCTTTATTTACACTTTTGGAGATTTATAGTAGCAAATTACGACCATTAGAAAGAGTAGATTATTTAACAAATTTTTATATAATCGGTTTCACACAATAATTGTTATTCATGGAGTAAATTCCATTTTTGTACAGTACAATTGTGGTTATGTTCATTTGTGATAACATTCACAGTAATTTTACCATTTTTGACCTAAACAATCCTTTATTATCAAATTTTGAGGTGGCAAAAACCTTTATGAATTTATTTTACAGCTTTTCATATCATTTACCAATGCTTAAAGATCCTTGCCTGTTCATAATATTGAGAAATTGCTAAATTTGTTTATCTTTCTTATCTGTAATATTTTAATGAGGTCAAACTTCATGTGAAATTTTAATATGAGTACTAAATTCAGTAATTTGCATCGACCTGATAGCTTAGAACACAGCAACATGTACGCCTGTTTATTATAAATATTCTAATATTTTTCAATAATTTGACGGATTATGAAAA
The DNA here is from genome assembly GCA_932274525.1 of Podabrus alpinus. Taxonomy (NCBI): domain Eukaryota; kingdom Metazoa; phylum Arthropoda; class Insecta; order Coleoptera; family Cantharidae; genus Podabrus; species Podabrus alpinus. The sequence continues at coordinate 54,442,300 of OW026457.1, read as the reverse complement.
GAGCATGAGTAGTCAACCTATTTTTACGAAAGCCCTGCTGTTCTTCACTCATATTAATTTATTGTTTGAGTTATTTTATCCGCAATCATTCCCATGAATAATTTTGCGGTACTGTTTAGCAAAGTTATCGTTCTATAAAATTAGAGGGATCGTTTTTATCTCCTTTCTTAAATATAGGTATTGTAACGCTTGTTCTCCATTCCTCTGGGATCGTCGAACTATTCAGTATTTCCGGAAACAATTTTGTCAGTTCCGTCACCAACGCGACACCAGCATATTTCAACAGTTTATTGGGAATGGTATCGGTGCCAGGGGATTTTCGATTTTTTAGTTTATTTATAGCATCGGCGATTTCTTCAGGTGTGATATGTGTTATCTCATCTTCATCTTCCATGTGTTCCAAGACAGTTTCATTCTTTTTCTTACTTTCAAACAAGGTATGCAGATATTGTATCCATCGTTTTTCGCTTATGTTGCTAACCTGCCGATATTCATTAATATTCCGTTTCTGCTTTCTAAGCATTCTTTTTCTTTTTTTTTTCCTTTTTTTTTCTTTTTTTTTCAGAGGAAGATTTTCCTCTGTGGTACATGTCGCTTTCCATTCCCTTCGTGAAGGCCATCCAGTAATCCCGTTTCAAACTTCTTATTTGTTTCTTCTTTCAACATATTTTCGGTGTTCAAGTGCTGTTTTGTTACTTCGGTATTGAAGGTAGGCTATTCTTTTTTCTGTGGGAAATAGCTTGATTTCTTCTGTGAACCATGGTTTCGTTTCTCACTTTGAGTGTGATACCACCTTTCTAATTCCAATCGCTTGTTTTGCAGCATCCAATAATATGTTGTCTCTTATCTTTTCCCAGCTGGAATTGACCCCGTCTTCGTCGTTAATTGCGTTTTCTTTGATCGCGTTGGCAAGTCTCCGCTGGTATAACCATTGTGTACTTTCTTCTCTTAGTAGTTCTATATTTAGTTTTTCAATTACATTTGAGGTTGGTTTCTTGTTCAGTTGAATTGCCATTCTTAATTTGCAGAGTACTAGGTGGTGGTCAGAACCAACGTCAGGTGATCTCAATACTCTCACGTCCATTATTTGTGTGGGATGAACCATTTCGTTTGTTATTATGTAATCAATAGTGGACCTTTGATCTCTTGAATTATCCTATGTGTATTTGTGTTGTACTTTATGAGCGAAGAATGTGTTATTTCTGCGCATGGAGTTGTATGTGCAGAATTCGATAAGTTTTCGCCACTTTCGTTGATCAGTTCTTCATTAAATCGTTGTTTAACCCCCGGTATTACCTCGTTACCACTCAAGCATTCACGTCTCCCATTATCACCATCTTGTCATTCCTTTCCGTCGTGTCTATCATACATTGGAGGTCGTTATAAAATCCATCAATTTCCTCATTCGATTTATTAACATCTGGAGCATAAACTGATATTACTTGAATACTAGATTTCCCAAATTTTAGGGTAACTTTAAGAATTCTGTGGTTGATATAGGCAATACCAGTGATGTTGTGCTCAAACTTTTCATGAATCGGTAAACCGACTCCAGAAGAGGCACGATTCTCTTTCTTCCTACCGCTATATACCGATATGTATTTGCCGTATCTGTCCGTTCCACATCCCTTTTTCTTGGTTTCGGATAGGGCACACATGTCTATCTTATGGTGTTCTATCTCCATTACAATCTCTTGGTCTTTTTTTGCAAATGAAGATATATTCCAACATGCGACGCGTAGTATATCTTTTATCCACATATTTAATTTCCGTTTTCTCGCATTAGTCGTCAATCTTAAAAACCGTCCATTATCATCCGAGGCTTATTTGCTGGTTCTTTGAGCAATTTTTTTTTATTATTGGCAGGTTGCTAACCTCACCTACGAACCCTCCTCCTTTATCCGGGCTTGGGACCGGCAACGTCAACCACTGAACTACTCAATCCACCCAGCAGTCTCCGCAGGCGGAGTTAAAACAAATATTCAATAAAACAATACTATGGAATTAAAATGACATTGATATTTCTCGAACAAATTTGTTTCCAAAGCACTCTTACCTTTGAAACCAAAAACGCTACGAACTTATGGATCAACCTGATATATCTCCAATTTCTCTATAGTATATTAAATTTACATCACCTTGTTACACGAGGGACATTTTTATAATGCACTATGTGATAAGATTCAGAAATAAACCCTTTAATGACTCTGAGTGGTTCCATACAAATACAATACTCTTGGGTTGCTTACTCAAAAGCTTGTCTGAAGAAGTTTGGGAAAAAGAAGCAACTAGGAAATAATTATGCTACCTAACTATTGAAAGACTCTTTGTGCTATAACCAGAGATACAACATGAGCTTTAATAACAAATTTAAAAGTATAGGCGAAGATAAAGCTGTTGCCATGAGAGGATTGTATAATTCACTGATAACTTGACCAATTACCATAAAAGAGAAACAAACTACCTAGAAAATTTGGAAAGCAGTCCCTTAAGCTGTGAAAGCCTCCCAAGATATTTCTAGCATAAGAGTATATTTTGATCATTATATCAGGCAGCACAAGTTTGGGATCTTGCTTGCTCAGTGATAGATAACATTCCAGGGTAAGAATAAAGGAGATCGAACATAGAGAACGGACCGTTTACAAGCTGTTAATTTGTATGAGCACTTCTTATTATTTACAAAATATTAAATATCAAAGTCTGTGTTTATTACATTGACCCGCGATTTCCCAAGAATTTGTTTATTACAACAAAATTTTGTTTTAATATAAATGGAATGCTAAAATAACGCTCTTTCTTTTTTATAAGGAGTAAGTAAATAAAACAGTTATTAGTATGTTATCAATGAAAAGTTCCCGAGAAAACTGAAATTTTCAAATAGGTACTTATTTAATTTTCAAAATTTAGAAATAAATGTATAATGACAATAAAATTTCTTCTTATCAGTAGCTTTCGAAAACATGAAATTGGCCCACTACGGGCTAAGGTGCAGTCTATTTTAGGATACCAATAGAGGTAATCTTAATGGAGGCCTATATGGTGTTCTACATGGATTTTTCATTGGCTCCTTATCTTCCTACCTCATCTTACATTAATTTATAACCGTATTCCATAAAGTATAAATTTGTTTGTTTTCGAGGCGTACAAGAAGTCACCACCCCTTCGAGAGCATTTTTCTGAGCCATTAGGATCATTATCGTCTCCTCAAAGAAATGACAAAAAAATGTTTTATACCAACACAGCATGTTATAATTAAATAAAGAAGAGACAGTGTAACATCAAAGCCGTTTCAGAATTTATGATTATATCTTTATATTAATTTTCATTTTGTAGGATGTTTCTAATTTTGATTTGACTAAAGAAAATTTAAATTAAATTATTTTAACTTTCGAGTAAAATTGTAAATAAAATTTTAATATACCTACTTAAATAATGCGTACTTTTGTATAGGGACGAAGGAGTTGAGATACGTACCTGATAGTAATAGTGAATTAGAATCTCAACTACTTCCAAATGATTTGTGGCGTGGTTCAGATTCCACGTTAAGGTCTAGGACCTATTATGTATGTGCGTTATTTTCGGTTTAATTAAACATTTATGGCGCAGCCCCCAAAGAGTCTTAAATCCAGAAAAAGAAGTACGGTAATTATTTGAGTCTTTTATTTTAATTTTAATACTTGACCAAAAGGCATAAACTTTTTCATTTGAAATATAATAATTATACTATAATTATGGTGTTTTGTGGTCTTTGCAGCTATAGATTCCTTGTAGGACGAACTATGACCCTAAAAATTTTAAATTCTCGAAAACTAGTTTACGAAAATGCTGTTGTAGGAAAAAATTTGGCAATCCCCTACCCATAAAATTTTGTATGGGTTATTCCATATCAATGTAATATTATTTATTTTTTAAATTTCATCTAATGTTGTTTAAAAACATTGAAAATATGCTATCTTTATCAATTTATTTACGTTTTATTAAGATGCTCCGTCATATGTAATAACTGTTATGCAAATTCGACGATAAGAATGGTGTTTTCCAATGTAAAAGTTGACTTATAGATTACGAAAATTAGACGTAACAAAGCGATTAGAAAAACTAATTTATAATGAATTTACATTTGATTTAATTATATATTCTTCATTCGGCGTGTCCAATGGGAATTTGGCGCTGATTATTTCACTTTTTTCTGAACAAAAAAATTAAATAATGTGAAAATATTTATTAATTCGATTCGATGTTAAAAAGATTTTTGTTTACCCTATATTTACCGTTCAGCCACACCAGTTCCATTCAAATTTTGTTCGCATCAATGTTACCTGGTATAAAATTGTTCAACACGTTCACCATTTGAAACCTCCCATTTCGGTTACTGATCCGAATTTACCACCCTTGATAAAATTCTGCCATATGAATTTGAGGTAGAAATACAAACACCATTTTTCCAATTCAAATATTCTATTAAATTGTTGTAAACAATACTTATCGTATTTTTTGTATTGTGATTATTGTAAACCATAATTTAGTTATTAATGCAGTGTGTTTTATACACTTTAGCACTTACATATGGAAACGAGACCTGGACACTCAGAAAAACAACCGAGAGTAGACTCCAACATGCCGAAATGAGGTTTTTGAGATCCAACTTGGAACTCACACGTCTGGATAGAGTCAGAAACACAGCTATCAGAACCTTTCTAAACATCTTCGACTTGGGCGAAAAAATAGTACAATACCGAAGTGAATGGAAAGACCACATAATGTAAATGACAAGCGACCGACTGCCAAAACAGCTGTACTCTACAAACCAGTCGGAAGACGATATGTGGGAAGACCCAAAAAAAGATGAAGGAATCAGAAGTGACGTAACGTGCCAAAGCTTAAAACGTAAAGAAGAAATGTGTTTTCGGGAATTATAAATTTCATAGTTGGAATTTTTATCTTTGATAATTTTGATAAGAGAAAATAATTTTCGTTCAACGATTATTATCGAACCACGTGTTACGGTGAGATCAAAGTAATTATACTATAAAAAGTGTAATTTTGGGTACAATACTTGCAAGAGTTGGAATCGAATGGTATCCCTTACCAGTATTTTGAGATCATCTTCGCGGTATTCAAAATTGAAAGCTATTTTTTTTGTCAACACTGCCTATTCCCGTTTTCAGCATTTACCACTCATTTTCATTTTGTTTGGAAGTGAATTATTATTGGTCGCCATCCAATTGTTCACCCCGATCACCTTTGAGTTATCTACGAGTCGAAAATTTGATCATTTTGTTCCTCCATTTCGAACAAGTGGAAGAGGGATCGGAATACCTTTTGCTTATCGCTACATATAAATCCGCGTTAAGATAGATTGAGTAAATTTTGAATTTATTTGTTGTACATGGTGTTCAAGCTTTATTTAGTACATTCATTTATATTTTGTCCAACTGATTTGACTGATCAATATGGAGTACTTCATTTTATGCTTTTTATTTTATTGAACTGTTTAGCTTTCACGATTCAGTAAGAACAAGAGTTAGCGGGAAAAATCGTGTGTATTTTGATAAATCCACATCCTAAGCTCTCCAGCTTGCCGAAGCTCCGTAACTATGATAAAGGTGTTATTTGGAGTTTCTTTTTCTACTACTTTGGATTAGAATTTCTTCTGTACGTCTTCCATTATACAAGCGGCGAGGAAAACCAGCTTTGAGCCCATCTCTTGGGCGGTCTTGCCCATAGGCAGTCCATCTTTATAAATTCTTGCCAGTCTTCTGCTAATATCTATTCGTTTTACATGCCTATTCCATTCCATCTTCCTGATTTGGCTTTATTTCGCTATCATAATGGAAGAAGGTCGTATGTAACATTTTTTGAGTTTTAGACATATTATGTACATAGAAATATTCGTAAACTTCAGCTCTTTATTCTACTCTCATTATCTCAAAAAAAAATGCTAACTTCACATACGACATTCTGCCATTATGGTAGCGATTTAACCGCTTCTTGCACTTCACAATCTTCTCGTATTGAAAAATTGATTTTATAGTCTCTGAGGGTCAGATTTAGGATGGATCTTAGCACTTTCATTTTCGCTGTTCTCATTTTCTGTTTTGTTTTCTTCGTTTCTGCTCTTGTCTCTGGTGCATATGTTGAATCATCGTTTTATAAATTTTTGCCTTTGCATCCTGGCATATAAATTTATTTTTCTATGTGGTGTCTCTTAAGCATTACGTGCTACTTTTAGTGATTGATGTTTCTCTTCTTCTATCATACATCTGTTACTTGTAATTTCCACTCCCAGATAGCTGATTGTCATAACTTGCTCAATTATACAACCATCCATCTGTAATTTGCACCTTATTGGGTTTTTAGCTATGAAATTGTTTTTTGAATAATATTTTCATATTATATTTTGTAGATGTTATACTATTAAAGCGATGTCTTTGCAGATCATCCGCATTAATTATACGGTTCATTTTATTATATTGAATGAGAACGGGCTCAAAGAATCACCTTGTCTGATTTCTTCGTTGAGTTTAGTTACGTCAGCTAACCCCTCACTTGTCATTATTTTTGTCGTGTTATTTGTATTTATGTTATATTTAATATCTATTAACTGCGCTTATGTTCACATAATGTTTCAATAACATCCCCTTTCTTAACTCGATCAAAAGCTTTTGTTAGGTCCATAAAACAAAGATATACCGGCTTGTCGTATTCTATACCTTTCTCAATATAGCGTCCACCGTATCTCTATTCCTTCTAAAAGCCCTTCTGTTCTTCTGAAATTTGTATCTGTTCTTATAGTTTACCATTAATAACTGAGGTTAGAAGTTTTAAAGTAACGTTCAACAGTGTAATTCCCCGGTAGTTGTTTAAATGTTTTGTCCCTTTTTTTATATATTGGTGCTGTGATCGTTTTTCATTTAGTACTTTATTGAACAATGTGTCCATTTCAATACCATATATAGTATGTATATACAAACACAGGGTTGTTTTTATTTATTTGGAGCCAATTTGTGAAGTGGCAGGATAAACATTCGTTAAAACCCCAAATAACGACCACCCTAGTACATCATGCACATACTCGTATGATATGCAAGTAAAACTTCGGACTTGTAATTCGTTACTGTGGGTTTAGTCCTAAATAAAATGGTTTATTAAAAGCAACCATTTTAGACAAATAGGTATATAGCATATCAATTGTCGATAAACATAATCTATTATCACAAGTGTGAGAAACATGACTCCATTGTTGCCTTTAGTGTTAAGTAAAGATGCTTAAGTGTCCCTCCACACAAAGACAAATCCCCGATCAAGACTTTAGCAACATTTGCAAAAAATACAGTTAAGTTTATCACGTTCCTTTGGGGAGGATTTACATTTTACATTTACAAATTTACATCAATTCAGAAAATTGATGTAATTCTTTTTACAATTCTCATGTGATAATGCAAGCTTCCCTTCGGCATTTTATACTAAGTAAGTAGGACAATATGTGACATTGTTGTAGGTTTTGAATCCTGTTTGTAAGCTATAATTCGATGGTTTATAATTACCTATGTATATGTACTAATCATGCGCGTCATATACCGGTATGTACTATAATATAGCCACCTATTTAATGCTCGGTTAGGCATATCTGACATTTATTGCATGATATAAATATGATGTTTTAATTGGTAGATATTCAAATATATCCACTTTTACATAATATAGTACTATAATAAATATTAGGCAAATGTTTTGGAAATTAAAATTTGAGTGCTCACAGACCTAAAGAGGCGGTCATAGATTGGCAGTTAAGTGCGTCTACTGCTAATGCGAAACGTTAGGATCAAATCCGGGCAGGGTAAGAACTTTATTCTGACCGTCTCTCCTCGGCAGGCAATGGCAAACCACCGAGGTAATCTGCCAAGAAAATCCATCTCGAAATGAAGTGTAGTACACTTCCCGTGGTTCGGAGCCCACGTTAAACAAGTAGGTCCTCTATGTATGTGAAAACAATTTGAACGCACATCATATGCATAGAAAGAGATAGAACGAGATGGGTCACCAAACCCTCATTAGGGTAAAAGGACTGAGAAGGAAGGCTCACAGACAGAGGGACAATACAGTTGTTCATTAGAGAGGTTCCTTTTCTTGATACTAGAACTTTGATATGGTGAACATTAAAGTAAGAGTAAGTTAGATTTTGATTTTATAATCTTGTATTTGTAACTTTCCTTGCTTCGACCATTTTGATTGTTTAAGTATATTCTCATCTATAATAAAAACCGTATACTGTAATCTTGTAAGATGGACCGCAACATAAGCTTCTTAACCTAGTGCAGATAACCAATCACTGATATTGTCACTATAATACCTCATCGGTCATCCGCACCAGGTTAAGATGCCTATGACGCAAGTCCCAGGTTAAAAGATTACAACTATATTATGATCTAAATTTAGTCTAATCTACTACTTGTTCTAAGATTAATAAACACGTACATACATAGGTTAATTTCACCCAACTGGTCAACATATTACCTGAATAATTAGAAAATGCCCCTATTAATCATATATAGAACATTTTTGAAATAAGGAATACATACATACAAAAATCCTTACAAATAACACCTCTTTGTGCAAAGTTTATTCCAAATGGTATATATATTATTAATTTAAGCATATTTTTGTTTGAAATTATTATAGGTCTAAATATTAAAAAATAAAATATTTTTATCTACTTGAAACAACCCTACCCGCTCATAAAAAACTAAAAGTTTACAAATAGTGGAGCACTATTGTGAGCTCATTTAATTTTAAAATTCTCCAATATCAGATTACTTCACATTTTTCTTGATAATTACTACGTAAGTCCTCGTGCTTGATGCTCACTTTTGTTAAATACAATAATTAGAAAATATGGACTTTCAACTGCACTTATTACTATGATTTCATAAACAATTTTTTTTCTTATTAACGCTTTTCTTGGAAATTTTCTGATAACTAGAATAGTAAAATAGATCACCTTCCTATGCATGAATGATAGAATGCGGTTTTCCTATGGTCGGATTTTTCGTGAAATTTCATAAAGCAAATCAAACAATAAATAGTTCCTCCCTCATTTTTTCTTTCTTTACTACATTTTACTTACCACCAATTGGGCAGATTTTTACATCGAAATTTAAACCCAGCAATTTCCGTTAAATGCATAATTTGTGACAAATTCAACTGTTGATTTATAGATTTTGTTCAAAATTTGCCTTTTTACAAAATTTTATGTGTGCACTAGCCCGGATTCGGTTGATCTTCCTTTGGCCTTGCCAAGCAGAAAGCGCAGGTTATTCCTAGATAAAAGCAATTTTTTAAGATAAGGTTTTATATGCGTGTGCTTTAACGAGGTACATTTTACCGCCTATTTACGACAAAAACTTGAAAGGACAACTTTAATTTTATAAAGATTAAATTATTTTAATTTCCTACACATTTTAAGATTATTTTTTCCAGATATCTTGAAAATTTTACAATTTTGGTGTACAAATTGTTTTTCAGCGCGGTCAACCCCCCTGATTTAGCTCGATTGGCAATAATTATTATTGCTCGTGACAAAGTAGAGGTCTTTATCTCTATTCTCCTTTTTTGATTTACTTTGCTTGTAATTTTTTTTTATTAATGAAATTTCCTCATACATTGAAATGTTCTGGTGTGAAAGTAACAAAATTTTACAACATATATAATTCTTTCAACACATAAATCTTAACAAACAACATTTAACGAATAGCAGTTTATCGGCAAATAGCACATTACCAAATTCAAAACATTAGTTTTACAGAAATTCTTTTACTAACTTTTTACTCGGTCGGAATTTACTAATTCCTTATTCTTTCGTGCCTCTCTTCTTCCAGCTTAACATTGGATTATGGATCTGGTATCCTGCTTCCAAATTTGTCCATACATCATGGACTTTATATACATACCAGTCCAATTACTGAAGAACTTGTTGAGTTTTAAACTCTGTATTTATTGATCATTTATTATCAATAAATTTTTTCGGGAGCCAATTTATGTTTGTCTTCCCTTCATCATCTTAAAAAAAATTGTTATTCTGTTTCCTAGATACCCAAATATCTTTTCTAAAAACAACCTTTTTTCCCGTTATTCATATCTATACGTAAAATATAATTCTGTTTTTTAATTTCTCTGGACTTCTCCATGGATACGATACCTTGTTCACACAACCCGTTTTTATCATTTTCCTTGCTGTTCTTTTATTTAGTTTTACATTTTACTATATTAGAAATTTTATTAAGTTATAAGCAGTTTTCGGGTATCATTGCAATACTTTCTGTTAAACTCGTGAAATTGTTTAGCGATCTTAATTTTAACATTTATTTAATGAGTCATGAAAGCTTTTCAGGTTTAAAAAAAAATTATTTCTTTATTTTCAGATATTTCGAGTGTCTTCTGGATCTGGATTGTTTGGGGAGGGCAGATTTTCACTGCAAGCACTCAGGCCACACATCGGGCCCATTATGCTACCTCCAGGTAGCCCATCGCTCCTCTAAGTCTCAAGCCATTCCACATTTAGGATGTACTCAAGTATCTTCGAGGGCAATGTGCCACTAATACTGGCCATGCTAGGCCAGCAGTCCCCCAGCATGGATCCTCTTTTCGAAGCAAGGGCAGGGCAGCTGCAAAGCAGGTGCTCCGCCGTTTCATCTGCTAAGTTACAGCCCCGACAAGTTGGGCTGTCTACCAGTCCCATCGTGTGAAGATGTTTATTTAGTTTGCAGTGTCCCGTTAGGACTCCTGCAATTCTTCTTAATTTTTCTCGCGATAGCTGCAAGTAGTATTTGTGGTGCTTACGCAAGGGTCCACGTATTGCTGCCCTTGCTTGTCGGCAGCCTTTGGTATTTTTCCATCTACTGGTATGCAGTTTGAGGGTCTCTTCTGTAAGAAGGGTGTTGAAGAGCTCAATGGTCGGCGTTATGAATGGCTCAGGTCCACAGGGCAGTTTAGCAGAGCCAATTCCCGCCAGAGTATCTGCCCTTTCATTGCCTTCGTTTCCTTGGTGCCCTTTGACCCATCTGAGCGTTGGGACATTGTTGTTTATCGATATTACATTTAGCGTCCGTATACATTTAAGTACCAGATTTGAGGTGATCCTATGACAGTTGAGTGCCATAAGGACCGCCTTGCTGTCGGTCAATATCTGTATTTTTTTGTACTGGATGTTCTTTTCCCGGACTGTATTTGCGCGGTGAAGTACGCCCATGAGTTCCGCTTGAAATACAGTGGCATATCTTCCCAGCGATAAGATTTCGTTTATTTTCAGTTCAGGAGAGAATACTCCCGCACCCGAGCCAACTTTATTTTTGGAGCCATTATCTGTAAACATAGTTATGTCTGACTCGAAGGTTTTTATTTTGTTTAATAGGATGTAAAATTTCCTATTAAATATATACGTATTTTGGAGGGGTACTATCGGTCTCAAGGTCCAGCAGAGGCATAATCCTCTTAGAACAGTCCTCCAGGATCCTCGAGTGACCTCCTTCACCCTGTCTATGCGTCCACGTGCCCCACGTTCGCAGCCTAATGGAGGCCCGTACCGTACATTCCTCCACATAGATATCCAGTGGAGGTAGGCAGAGGAGAGCCTCCAAGGCCGCAGTTGGAGCCGTCCGCATCACACCCGTCACCGCTAAACAGACCGATCTCTGAAGTCGGTTAAGAGATGACGCCGCTGTCATTATCTTGACTCTAGGCCACCACACAAGGGCGCCATAGCATAGCATTGGTCTAATTATTGCAGTATAGAGCCAGAGAGCAATCCTCGGGGAAAAGCCCCAGGACTTTCCATCGCCCTCCTACACTGCCAGAAAGCCACGCTTGCTTTCTCAGTTTTAAGGCTGACATGTTTTCCCCAGTTCAGTTTTGCATCCAGCACCACTCCCAGATACTTAACCTCTGGAGCCAACTTTAGAGGAATTCCCTTTAGTTCGAGTGTCTTATTCAGTTATTTGTATATGTTACACTAAACAGTCGAATTCGGGCAATGCCCGAAAAAAATGCGCAAAACTAGTTTTTAGCAACGAAGATTTCCCAAGCCCGAAATTTTACTTTTATACGGTTATTGAGCGTAACAAAATAAGCAGAACTAGTTTTGCGCATTTTGAATTGTACAAAACTAGTTTTGTACGTTTCTGAATGACCAGCACTAGTTCTGCTTGTTTTATTTAATTCTAACGCCTGCCGCCCGAACCCAGATAAAAAGTAAAAAAAGTTTTCGCTCCGATTTGAATTTTTCTTTGAAATTCGGATAGGTGGGGGTGTGATTAGTAGATATTAGTAATAAATATTATCAAAAAAATGGAAAATAACCCGTGTATTGCCGAAAAAGTGAAAAAATTAAATTTTTTTTTCTTCGATTTTTGGGGTGTGTATTCGATAAGGAGGGTTATCCATCGTCAAAACCTACCCTTCCGGGGCGCCGCTTCGCTCCGCTACGCTCTGCACCCCTCCAGGGCGGTTTTGACTCTGGTTACTAGGCTAAACATACGAGAAGCGGCTACGATCAAGAAAACCGGGATCTAAAAAACCGGGAGCTTAGAGACCCTTGCAATAGCATTAAAAAATATAGTTGCGGTATGGGGCAGTAAACTATTACGTTTCACCCCCTTTATGTTTATGTTATTTATTTTATTCGGATGCTGATAAAATGAAAAAAGCAGAACTGGTGATGTTCATCCATAAACGTACAAAACTAGTTTTGTACAATTCAAAATGCGTAAAACTAGTTCTGCTTATTTTGTAACGCTCAATAGCCGTGTAAAAGTAAAATTTCGGGCTTAGGAATTATTCGTTGCTAAAAACTAGTTATGCGCATTTTGTTCGGGCATTGTCCAAAATCGAATATTAAGTGTAACATATACACCAACGCTAAAGTTTTTAATGCTACTTGTTCGAAGATGATATTTAAAATTGCTGTACAATAAATTATTCATTACATCGAAAGTTTCAATTCAAAAAGAAACTTTTATGAACACGTGGTATTTTCAGTATGCATTTCAATTTATTAACTTTGGTTTTGTTGTATTTTTCGCCTGGCCATTTTTATTTATATTTGTTTCTTCAATTTCTGTATTAATGTTTGTAATTTTCTCAATTTCATAATTTTTTAGTTCGTTTTGCTGTATTTTACCTTTCTTCAATTTTCTGTTATTTTATTATTTTTTTCCCTTTATTTAATCCTGTTAAGATTTTTTCTTAAAAATTGCCATTTATTTCAAGTAATTGGTCATTTTTTCCAACAAAATATTTTCTAATTTTATATTCAATTATCATTAATTTATTTATTGTTTGATTATACACACACGATGATGGCATAATTATACTCAAACATCGATGTCGTGTGCTATGTGGTACCTGCATTGAACTTAAAAACGATAAATCGTTTCTTCTTTTGAAAAATATGGCTGTAATTAAATTAATTAATTTATTGTTGTCTATTATATAATTTTATCAAGTTGTTATGTAAATTAACTTATTTTTAATTGGTATAAAATGACCTATTCATATAAAAACACTGGTAAAATAATTCAGTTATAGAATTTAGCATGATATACTAAGCTAAATCATTGTGTCTGTTTATTACTCTAGAAAATCTACGCAGAACCCATTGCAAACAATATTACAATGGTAAAATAACGTACGATATCTGCGAATTGCCAAAGAATATTAAGGAAACTTAAATTATTTACCAAGGTAAAAGTGCGTATCTACATGTAGATACAACAAAATTGCTTAGTACACAAATTTCGTACAACAGTGGTGCTAATTTTTTTTAATCATTAGTCACATTGCTAGAATTCGGAAATTATTCATGTAAAAAGGTCAACCTAGAATAAGACTGTACAAAAATTAATACCTCGATAGGAATGTGATTGTTTCTCGAAAAAGACAAATTGAATTCTAATCAAAGGGCCGGGGCGGGAGTCCAGGTACATATGATGAAAATTTTCAAGTCTTTAAATTACTATAAAATCGAAAATACCTAAAAAATTGCTTTATTTTCTATTCTCAATATATTCCATTACTTCTCTTGAAACTCCTATTTTATACCCCCCAGACCCCCGGTTTGTATAGAATTTAAATTTTTGACTTTTCCTTTAAAATTATTTTTATGTCGACCGTTCAACTCTATGTATTTTTGTTGTAGAATAGAATTCCTTGAAAAATTTTAAAAAATATTTTTGAAACTGGGACGTTCTGGTAGTTCCATGACTCCTTGGCATCTCATAACAAGCCGCCACTGTAGCAAACAGTAGATACGAAAGCATATCCTCGTAATTCAAGATAAAAAGGCAGTTACGGTAATAAAACAGAATCGATTTTTAGGAAGAAAAATGACGTAAATTGAGACAACAAATGGTTCAAAAATAATAACTCAATTTTCACAAAAATATCAGATACCATTTCTGTGGTTAGTAGAGCAGTAATAAGACCTGATTTTGGTGATGTTTAGATGTTTTTTTATAATTATTGGTAAAGGTTATACAGGAAGGTAGATATCCATAGTGTGTCGATGTTCACCGGAGCGCCGAGAGAACTTTCATGATATCTATGGTTCAAGCCCGAAATGTCCACTCTGTAACTCAAACAAAAATCACACTAAGCCACTGCTGTGGGCTGGGAAATTATTTTTATCGATGACGATTGCTTTCTTTTTTAACATTAAAAAATAAAAACGGTTTTAATTATTATCTGCAACGATAAAAATTCTACGCGCAACTTGCTCAGAGCGATATTAAAAATGTTCGAATTTCCCAATCTTTAAGCGCTCTAACTTTATTACCTATGAGGTTCAAATGATGGGAATAGAAGCTCATTGAAATTTAAACTATTCTCGAACGATTAATTTAACGAGTATTAATTTAATTAATACACCATGATGGGAAAAAGGGGGGGTTGCATTTCTAAAGCCCCCTCAGAAATTAATCAAAATAATTTGAAAAATTTTTATTGAAAACCTTTGATTTGCAAACAACGGATATAGAAGCTCTTGAAGATCGAACGAAGTTCTGACGATTGACACCTATTTTATCAAAAAATTTGCTATGGAAAAGCTGTCGTTTCGTTAGCTCCCTTCTCAAAAATTTTGCGAATTACTTCTCAATGTTCTAATTCCACTCATTTCTTTCAAAAATTCGGGATAAGCTAATTGATATATTGTATATTAATCACCTATATTTTTATGAGTGAGTGAAAAAGGACTTTTGGCTTTTACATGACATGATATAAAAGTAAGTGGAAAATGAAAACTTTTGTTTTAGATAACTTCTAATGTAGGGAATTTTGTGACCATCAAAAAAGTGTGAGTTTTAATCAGCAATGATAAACGAATAATTTTTTGTGGTTTGTTGGATGTACACACGAATAGGCTGCGGTTGATTTGGTAGGAAATAATAATATAAATTTAATTACGTATAGTTAATTAATTTAGGTATTTCTAATGATAAATAATTAATAAATTTTGTTGATAAGGTGTAATTTAGTTTTATTGAAGCATTAATCACAATTGCGATAAAATAAGAAAATATGTTTTTAGGAAAGTGATATTTATAGTAGGTAGGTAAAGAAATGTTCAAAAAAAGATTATTCTTTATGTGACGATATAGATCCGGACCTGAGCAGAGCCAGAATCCAACGTCAGCTTTATGTCTACAGAGACATTCACGTAAGTGTGAGCTTAACGGCATCCCTAGAAAGTTCACATGCTGACTAATGTCGGCGTCACCTTTAAAACACTGTAATTTTTCCGTTTTTCCCCAACATCACTCGCTCGATACAAATGTTCAGTCTGGGACGCATTTTGCTAAGAAATATTTTCTAAATGAAAAAGCTTCTTATTTACTGCAGTCTTATTTCTTTGTATTGTATATTCTGTAGGCGTTTTGTTGCACAGTTTCATTTATCAATTTCAATGGCTTAGAAATACTTGCGTATAAAGGTTTAGTTAAGAAAACAAGAATTATTGATAGACTACGTCATGTATGCCTGTTATGACTTTAGAATTGATCATTGGGCTTTAGAGTCGAGGGAAGATTACATCCATTAGCCACCTGGCAACTGTCACATAAACTTACGCAAGTGACAAATGGCGATTGCGACAAAGATGATGATGGAGGGTTGGAACATTGCGACATTTCTAAGTTAATGTACTCACTCCTTCAAGTTTTCTCGAACTATTAGAATTCTAACACACAGTATATTGTTCCATCTATCTTAACAAATAAAGGCCCCCACTGCACAATTTTGCTCAATTAAGATGAACCGAGCAATTACACGCACCACTACCGTATATAAAGTGACACAATGAAATTGTCACTAATCTTTACGACAACACCAGGCGCGATCAATAACGTTTCTATTTGCTAAAATAATATATAAGCCCAAATCTTAAAACTCGCACAACATAAAATACCTCTCATCCAATCATTTATAATCTCATCTCATTCACTTGCGTAAATACGTTTTGTTAATAAAAAGTTATTGGTTGGGAATAAAATGTAAAAGGTTTCTTTATTCTCAATAAATTTTAATTATCTCAGGCAGGACAATCCGGAAAATAAAGCTTGCAATATACACACGAAATTAGTATTAAAGGTTTTTCTTTAAAATTTTCTTCTAATAATAATATATTGCACGCAGTAATAACAAGCCCAGTAATGATATTATACCAAGTTATGTACAATATGAAATATTAAATTTTCATTAAATTTAACAATAGTAATTAAAATATGATAAACACGTAGATGGCGCAGCGTAGCTAATAACATTAATAGCATTTTCTCTAAAACAAAGCGATTACATTGTAGCTATCAATCACCTATGTAATTAAACATACCTACTATTTGATATTTACAACGTGAAAATACTGCATATTATGACATAAATTTACCATTGGATTAGGTACACAAAAACATTATGTTATGCTAATGGAATTAGGATAATGGTGTACATTTTATAAAATAAGCAAAAGACATTTTGTAAAATAACAACGACATTATGTTTAATTAAAACCTTGGAGACGCAAAGCTAAAGTAATTTCTTCCAGTAATTGTATTACTTCTTTGTTACACTAGTGAATGACCGTATAAACCTAAAAACGATTATCACGGACTAAAGTTGCATTTAGTAGATTAAAATGGATGTCTAACCAAGTATAATAGATTAAAGATAGCTTAGTGATTTGAAGTGTTAGCTTGCTCCATTAAGATTGATTTGTCGATACAGTTTTAATAAATTGCTAGTGCTGCTTACATCAAATTTCCAAATTTGTGATTGTGTGTAATTTATCATTACTTGACATATTTGTTCGCTCAAATTCTTCAAATGTTATAAATAAAATTTAGCACGCCATCCAGGAGAAACTCTTTATTTAAACACAGCTTTCGAGTGCTTGTCATGGCAAAAGTGTTTTATTTGAATGCCAACTGGGCAAGGGTAGGTTCACTTGACATTACAATCGTGCAGCATGACAATTTTTTTCCTTCCGTTTTTCTTCAAAAAGTGTAATGCTACCGGATTTTATTTACTTCAAACACAATTTTCTGAATAACTTCCTAAAGGAAAATAAAATAATACCCACTAATAATCAACTTGAAGTAAATCCCTTCTGATCAAAAAATTTTCAATAGGAAAACTCGAAGGAAACCCCCAATTTCCTTTAACAGTAATTTAATAAATTTGATGACGCAACGCAGCAAAATCTGGAGATTTAGTTCAAACTGGTTTTACCAACTGATAATCTTTATGGCCGCACCAGATTATCTACAATATTTCTACTACCGATATAAAAATAAAATGATCGTGTAGTAACGTTAACAGTTAATATCTTCCAGTTGTGGTTTACGCGTGTTTACTATTCAACATGTTCCTGTATCGCATATTATTTGTGTGCACATATTTTTTGACTGTTTCGCATGGACAACATATTTCACGTTATAGTATACCGACACCCACTATTCAAGCTTTTAATCCAAGAGGCTTTCGTGTAAGCATAGAAGATGCTCCAGGTATTCGTCTTTTTGCTTTCCATGCTAACATCAACAGAGAGGTGAAAGATCTCGAGGCAGGGGCCATTGCAGGAGATGTCGTTAATGCCAAAAATGGAAGGTGGGTTTTTAAAGATCGTCGAACTCGCCTTCAAGTTGGAGATGTAATTCATTATTGGTTATTTGTTATTAAAGATGGATTGGGATACAGAGTAGATAGAAAATCATTCGTTGTTGAAGGTACGTGGTTATTTTTAGTTACTAAATATTACTGCAATAATACGTTTTGCAATATTGACTTTATAACCTCTACTATTTGTTATCATTAATTAATTTTACATCGTTTCTAAACACAAAAGCTAATTAATTAGATACATACCTTTGTGTATATATTGGGTTAAATATTGAATTTGCAAACTAATTTCTCATTTATTAATTGATTAATTCAGATTAATTTAATTAATCTACTAATGCTTTCTGCATCTTGTATCTCTTTTTATTGAAACTAACGTAAACACTTGTTTGTTTCACATTAGAAAAATTAGAATTGCAAATCTTGTAAAATGTGATCAAATAAATACTTACCCGGATAGAATGCGCATTGACGCAAAAAATAATAAACTCGTTAAATTATAATTAGCGATTAATATTGTTGAAATTATTTATTATTGCAAATTTTTTAAATTTATTCCTATATTATTGCACCGGTTTGCTTAGATCACCCTTTTCAATTTCCATAATTAATCGATCAGTTTTACGTGATTATGAAATCAATTATGATTTAAACGAGCTTCAGATGATATAAAAATTCATCAATAATTAAGATAATTTTAATCACCTTAAAGCAGCAAATTTAATTTGTCAATTTTATAGTGGTTCATTGTAATCTAAAATCCATTTAACTTGTTTTACTTTAGTATGGCAATTTTAACAAATTTAACCATCAGGTTTTCCACTTAAATGAAGTAAATCAGTTTTTGTGTTTAAGCGATAATTTTCAAACTTAAAATCGGTTTTTCATTTTTGAAGCATTATTAGTAAGTTGATAGTTAAGTTAATTTATCATCTCCGTGAAAGCAAAAACAATACAAATGGCAATAATCCCTCATATTTCATTTCATTATTGGTTTTCATTTAACTTCAATAACCAATAATAACAGAAATTATTTATATAATCCGCAATTCGAAACTGAAAAGTTTTAAAAATAAGCAATTTTCAATATATGACTAAATTCAGAGATACAAAATTAATGACAAACATAATTATTATTGTTATTTTGGATAAACTAAATAAAATTTTTTTTTTCAGAATTAATACCAAAAATAAATAATGGTGGTCACAGACATATCTACGACGGAAATAATTCGAACACTTGCAACGAAACTTCCGGCTCGGACTCTTCTGAAAGTGATATGGCGTCAAATTTGAAAGTATGCGAGCAAACAATTTTAAATGTTACACAAGTTTTAATAAATTTGCACACTGAAATTAGCCGAATTGAAAGAGAAAATAATCAACTCACAAACTTTTTAGAAAGAATTCCAAATTCAAAAATGTTAACCCTTAGTGGACGAATACCACCAGACGACGAACCACTTTCTACTGTTAGTTTTATACTTCGCGAAAAGTTGTTACTAAATCCAATAATTACATCTGCTGTTAGAAATTCACCAATGAATATTACCTTTGAAGTGGGTACTATTTTCGAGAAAATTGAAATATTAAATGTTGCAAAGGAAAAACTAAATACTTCCAGAATAATTATTTCCTAGTAATTATTTTGATATTTTACATTTAATGCAATATGTAGTAAGTTGATATCGCAAACCTTATTACTTATTTAAATAAATGTATTATGTACATAATTATGAACGTAATTTATAATCATATAGTACTTCCGATCCAAAATAATATTCCCAAATGCACTTAAAGCTCGGGATTATTGACTTGTCGTGAATAAAATGACTATTATATTAAAATAATAGTATTTTTTTACTTGGGACTTTTATTTTGGAACAGAGATAGTTACTATATAATATGTAAGAACTAAATTTAAGATTAAATCATGAATAGTATTGTGGTGTAAGATTATAGCTAAATTATTTAATTATTATTAAAACAAATATTTAATTTTTTATAAAAACGAAATAAAATTTTATATAAAATGGTTTATGGTACTGCTTATTTAGATATACTGTGTATATCATATCCTTTGCTTCGTTTTCACAATCTCTTACTTTCATTTGTTTATTGGTCTTCCCCTCCTCCTCATGCCACCTTCAAATTCCGATTTCCATGCCATCCTTGTAGTTTTTCTATCACTCGTTCTCGCTATATATGGCCCATCCATTTAATTCTCTGGGTCTCAACAATTCTCACTATATTAGGTTCTCTATATAATTGCTTTCTACCGAAAATTCTTCTCAGAATTTTTCTTTCCCACACCTCCAACATCAGAGTTCATGCTTCCTAATCATAAATCACTGTTGGTCTTGTACAATTTTAGTTGTAGTGTCCGGGAGAATATTTTTCCCTTCAAAAATGCTTTTATTGCAAATACACTCCTTATTACCAGTGCTATTTTTGCTTTCACTTTTAGAAATTGCCATTCCTATATTTTTGTGATGACCGTTCCCAAATACGTAAACGACTCCACCTCATCAAACGTCATTATTCTGTCTTCATGTTTTAATGCTCAGTATGTTATCAGATTCAAATGGTTTTTCTTCCCAGATCATACTATTTCGTCTTATTTTCATTACCTTCTAAACTTATTTTACTTGCTGCTATGTTCAGCAATCTCTCGTAATCGCTAATAATTCTGGCTGTCATTTTCAGTATTGTTAGATCATTCGCAAAAGCCAAGCACTGATGTTTTAGTCGATAAATTGTTTAACTTCTATTTATTTTAGTTTCCATTTTGGCTTCTCTGATCACTCTAAATGCAGAAAGCTAATAGAAAAGAAAACGGACGCACCAGATCCTGTTACAAAAAACTAAACAAAACAGAATTGGACGATAGATCAGTGACGGACAGGCGACGACATGACGAAACGAGTAAAAGGAAGAAACAAAATGAGAAGCAATAATTAATGAGGATCGGTACATGGTACCGAGTAACGAGAAGATAACGAAACTATTAACTCTATGGAAAATGGGAATAAGAAGAATGATAGGAAGGCCAAGTGTACGATGGTGCAGTTGTGTGACGGGTGACTTGATGGAGATAAAGTTGAGGATTGGCGACAGCAGTTCAGTGAACGGAGGAAATGGAAGTCAATAGTGAGGGAAGCAAAAAAAGAGAGGATCATTATGAATTATCAGCTTTTGTCATTGAGACACTGGGTCCATGGAGTAATGACGCGAAGGATTTGATACATAGAGGACTAATACCCTTCAAAAAACGGATCTTGTAAGTCTTTAAAAAACAGCTCAATTCTGTAAGGAATGCATGCTATTAAATAATAATAACATGTACAACAATGATGTTATAAAAATAGTAAATAAAAGTACTGTTTTTAAACAAAATTAACCTGTTTTCAATTAATATAAAATATAAAGTTTCCTGTTTTTTTTCTAGAACAGTGTTTACGATCTTAGTCTATTTTTAAACTGGTAGCCATGATCTTACACTTAATATTTAGTAATGCTATACCACAGTAATTTCCACACACCGTTTTCTCTCCTCTCTTATGTATTAAACAAAAAATAAGCGCCACTCTCTATGACTTAAAATTACATGAATTAAAATTAGGAAAAGTTGGTGCATCGTACCCATGGTTAGTTCTTTTTAATGGGATTAAAATATGAACGGCAGATGAACGGATTTCGTTTTGGAGATATCGTTTGATAACTTAAAAACGGGCAGAGATAATAAATGATTGAGATTTTGAGGCGAAGGTAAATTAAATTAATTCCTCACGATCTATATAGCATTTTATGACTCGAAAGGCGGTGGCATATTGAATGCCCAATAGCATTAATTTCGTCCATGCAAATGTTATAATTTGAATAAGATTTTGGAAAATACATTCAAATAAAAATTTGAAATAATCGGAAGATCCGGAATAAGAACAAATAAAACGTTAGTTTTGCCATTGTATTACGTTCTATTGAAACTATTTATCATTATTGATGATATTACGAGTATGTGTTAAAACCATTCTTTATAGTTATTTATGTTTATTTTAATGGTTAATTGTTGTTCTGTAAAGTTTATTAAATAATTACATTTAATATTCGAATACTGTAAAAGACATTACATTGGATTAACTATAAAAAAAATCGATTAACTGAATTTAAGAAATGAGGCGAGCAAATTGAAATAGTTCAATTACTCCACCAGCAAATAATAATATTATCAATTCAATTCCACCTAGGTACATAATAATATTAAACTGAAAACAATTATAAAAATAAAATAGATAAATAATTTACATAAATAAAGCTTAATTAACTAATCTCAGAAATGGGGCATTTCACATCAGGGAAGTAAGTGGGTAACATAACAATACCTTCTGTTGCCCAAATCAAATTACCATCGTTGCTTCTACATAAAATTGCCTTTGGTTGGTATCGTCGTTTAATTTCTGTAACGACATTTCGACATTTCGAAAAAATGCTTATTGCTAAGTTAAAAAATAATGATATAAATCCCGAAAAACCTTTTTCGAGCCCCCCCCCCCCCCCCACTGTTTAAAATTGAAATTTAATTTTAGGTTTTTGACAAGGTGATTGTTCCAGGTTGTTTTATATTTCTTCTATATTACTGCAAAATCAAATTCGTAAGGACAAAAATGCTGTCGTGAGAGGGAGCGGAACATTTTAGGCCAGCCCCCCACTCTTTTAAAAAATTGAAATTGTTTTGCTTGTAGCAACGCTTCCAAGTGTTACAAGTGTACATGTAATGCATCAGTAGCTACTAGTTCGACTAAATTTTCTTATACGGCATACGGAATTACGTCACGATTTTGTCACTTGTGAACTTATTCTGTAACATAACTTCCACACTTGTAGGATATGATTAACAATTTATTACATTTTCGTAGGTAAATTTAGTCGAAATTTCTGTGCCATGAAGTTCTCCCGATTCAAAAAATCCAATGAAGATGTTCCATGTAGCGACAGTATCGTTTTCGTGAAACAAAAATTCAAATTTCAGATTATTTTATTTGGAAAATTGGGCAAAAAAATTCAAGTTTTGGCACGCCAAAGTGAGTACTTTAATGAATACCTCTAACAACGTTATAGTTCTCAGAAATGCTGTCCATTCTTTGAAACGTATTCAACATGCATCTAATTTATTAGTATAACAATGCAGGCACGTTTTTGCTCATGTAAAAATGTATTTAATATTACAGATTTAATAAAAATTTGTAGCTTTAAAATAATTAAAATTTATAAAATATGGTTTTTAATAGTAATTTGCCAAAAATATTCTAAAACCTTAGTATTAAATTGAAAGGATGGGTGGATTATAAAAAAGATAATATTATGTGCAAAATGATTTTTCACCGAGATAATCGCAATATTACTTATTTATATTATAACTAGCGCCTGCGGCGCTAGACATACGTAGAGTAAACAGAACCAACACATTATGAACAATTTTTTTATTATTTCAACTTTAAAATGACTGTGGGCATGTAACCGACGTTGGAGAAAATGTTTGTTGCTCCGAATGAAGTCATTTGAAAGCATGATTGTACTTGTGAATGTTTAGCAGGAAGTGTTTTGAAATTGCAGTGGTGCCAGTAAGATAACTTAGAAGCGGCTCAGGTGGATCAATCAGCGCAGCGGTGGCAAAACAACTTTGCCGTTCGAACAACACATTCCTGGTGATTCCTTAGCGAACTTCGAAACACGACAATGCAAGCAAAGTTTGTTCATAACACCTATTGCTACATCCTCGTGATTCATGTAATCGTAGTTTTTGTCGTAATTAAATGCTTCCAATGTTAAATTCAATTTTTGTCTTGATGGAACTAATCCCAAAAACGGTTTGCCCGTCCATTTCTGGCGTAAATAAGAGCGCTACATACGTCCAAAGTTTTTACACAATTTTCACTTTTCAATTAATCTTCAGGTAAAGTTAAATCTTCCGCAAAGAGGTGGATCTTCCACGAAGAGGTGGGTCTGCGTCTTCTTGCACAATTCCGGCGAGTTTTTCTTTAGAAAACCAATTAAAAACAAATTAATCTTCAGGTAAAGTTAAATCTTCCGCAAAGAGGTGGATCTTCCACGAAGAGGTGGATTTGCGTCTTCTTGCACAATTCCGGCGAGTTCTGCGACCTATATAAAGTCTTCCTCACAGGGGGAAGACCATAATAGATCGGTGAAGGCCATAGTTGTTCGGCCTTCGGCCTCACAGGGTGAAACCATAATAGATCCGTGAAGGCCATAGTTGTTCGGCCTTCGGCCTCACAGACCGAACCATAATAGATCCGTGAAGGCCACAGTTGTTCGGCCTTCGGCCTCACAGACCGGACCATAATAGATCCGTGAAGGCCATAGTTGTTCGGCCTTCGGCCTCACAGACCGGACCATAATAGATCCGTGAAGGCCAAAGTTGTTCGGCCTTCGGCCTCACAGGGCGGACAATAATAGATCCGTGAAGGCCAAAGTTGTTCGGCCTTCATCTGTCATCTGTCATCCGTCATCTGTCATCCGTCATCTGTCATCTCATCTGTCATCTCATCGGTCATCTGTCATCCGTCATCTCATCTGTCATATGTCATCCGTCATCTGTCATCCGTCATCTGTCATCTGTCATCCGTCATCTGTCATCTGTCATCTCATCTGTCATCCGTCATCTGTCATCCGTCATCTGTCATCTCATCTGTCAGCTGTCATCCGTCATCTGTCATCCGTCATCTGTCATCTGTCATCCGTCATCTGTCATCTCATCTGTCAGCTGTCATCTGTCATCCGTCATCTGTCATCCGTCATCTGTCATACATACATACATACAGACACACATACATACACACATACACACATACATACATAATCTTCACGTAAAGTTACATCTTCATGTAAAGTTAAATCTGTATGTGCAAAATGATTTTTAGGTTATGTAGTTAATGCCGTCACTTTGACACTATCGGGGGGCCCATGGGGGCTATTCAACACTATCAGGGTCACTCTCTAGGTTATGAAAAGGGTCTTGCTAAAACGCGCACTATTTATGTTTTACCCTGTATATGCAAAATGATTTTTGATAATTTTAAAAATATTGTGCAACGCTACTGACTATAATATGTCAATGTCATTTTTAAGGTTAGTCAAAGTTGTGCCCCCTATTTGTCGAGCCGCTACTGACTTAAAAATATTTGGAACGCCACTGAGTATATGTCATCTGTCATTTTTAAGGTTAACATTCTTATGTCAAAGTTGTGCCCCCTATTTGTCGAGCCGCTACTGACTATAATATGTCAAAGTCATTTAATTTTAAAAATATTTGGAACGCCACTGAGTATATGTCATCTGTCATTTTTAAGGTTAACATTCTTATGTCAAAGTTGTGCCCCCTATTTGTCGAGCCGCTACTGACTATAATATGTCAAAGTCATTTAATTTTAAAAATATTTGGAACGCCACTGAGTATATGTCATCTGTCATTTTTAAGGTTAAGTCATTTAATTTTAAAAATATTTGGAACGCCACTGAGTATATGTCATCTGTCATTTTTAAGGTTAACATTCTTATGTCAAAGTTGTGCCCCCTATTTGTCGAGCCGCTACTGACTATAATATGTCAATGTCATTGAATTAATCTTTTAGCGTCAAAATCGCATCGTAACTATGACAACTACTGTGACCTGAAGCGTTTAACTGCTGATGACCGTCTTATGGTGGCGAATTAGTAAAATCAAAGACGACGAAAAGTTTCCTATTGAATGTCGCCAGATCTCGCGAAAGTTTCAACGCCCACAGTTACGGGATTTAGGCGTCTATGCGGAACACACACACATACCCACATACCCACATACAAGCATTTTTATATATAAGATTTATTCAAAAGTTGCAATATTAAATTTTACTAACAACATACCCAAACGTCGACAATCGAATACAAAATAAGATTAGCATTATGGAATATTTACTGATTCTGCACTAGTAATAAACTATAAGTTACTTTAAAGCTAGGCTGAAAAGTTCGTGTCGTTTTGAAGAAAACAACATTTTTTTGGAAAAATTCAATTTTATTATTCAACATAGTTGCCTTCGAGGGCGATACACCGATTATAGTGATCTACCAACTTTCCGATACCATTTTTGTAGTACGATTTGTCTTTAGCCTCAAAATAGGCTTCTGTTTCGGTGATTACTTCTTCATTGGTGCTAAATTTCTTTCCAGCGAGCATTCTCTTGAGGTCTGAAAACAGGAAATAGTCGCTGGGGGCCAAATCTGGAGAATACGGTGGGTGCAAAAGCAATTCAAAGCCCAATTCGTGCATTTTTGCCATCGTTTTCAGCGACTTCTTGACACGGTGCGTTGTCTTGGTGGAACAACACTTTTTTTTCTTCAAATGGGGCCGCTTTTTCGCGATTTCATCCTTCAAACGTTCCAACGATGCTGTATAATAGTCGCTGTTGATTGTTCTTCCCTTTTCAAGATAATCGATGAACAATATACCATGCGCATCCCAAAATACAGACGCCATAACCTTGCCAGCCGACTGTTGTGTTTTTCCTGGCTTGTGATTGGGTTCGTCGCGTGCAGTCCACTCAGCTGACTGCCGATTGGACTCTGGAGTATGGTGATGGAGCCATGTTTCATCCATTGTCACATATCGACGCAAAAATTCGGTTTTATTGCGGTTGAACAGCTCCAAACACAGCTCCGAATCATCAAAACGTTGTTGTTTTTGATCGACTTGTGAGCACACGCGGCATCCACTTTGAACGGAGCTTTCGCATGCCCAAATATTCATGCACAATATGTCCAACACGTTTCTTTGATATCTTTACAGTCTCAGCTATCTCGATCAACTTCACTTTACGGTCATTCAAAATTATTTTGCGGATTTTTTGTATGTTTTCGTCTGTAGCAGCCTCTTTTGGACGTCCACTGCGCTCATCATCTTCGATGCTCGTATGGCCTGTACGGAAATTAGCAAACCACTTACGAATGGTTGCTTCCGCTGGAGCAGAGTCCGGATAACTCTTATCAAGCCAAGTTTTTGTTTCAACACTATTTTTTCCCATGAAAAACAGTGTTTCATTAACACACGAAATTCCTTTTTATCAATTTTTTCTCCAATAATACAAGTTTACTCAAAATGCTATAACGCACGAACCAATTCTCCGATCGCTGTCAAATTTTGACACGTATCGTTTGAAGGTCAGTTCTCACTGAAAATCCTATGAAAAAAATTCTAGTGGCGCCCTCTCTTAGAAACGATACGAACTTTTCAGCCCACCAATATGTTGCCAAATCATTACAAGTCTAGAATTAATTCTCACAAGTGTAGGACTTGTAGCATTTGTGTGACATAGTCCAAATTGTTCTAGATTTTTTTATATTATTCCTGGAAATCAACACCGTAAACCAAAAAATTAAGGCGTTAGTAGGAAATTTTTTGCTTGTTCCAGATTGTTCTAGGTTTATTCCATACTATTCTAGAAAATCAAAGAAATTGCTGTTGTTATAAATTATCAGTTTTATTGTGGGCACTACAATGTGACTTAGTCGTCGATTCTAGTGATTTTACTATCTCTCAAAGGACTTTAAACTATAAACAAAGGCAGGATAAACCTCAATTAAATTCAAATTTAGCATATGACGCATAAGAAACGTCCAATCCACAAAGTTTTCCATAAATTTTCCTGAGGTTTAAATGTATGAAAATTGAAAATATAAAAAGATATGATAGGAAAATAGGGGGAGGGAAGCTTATAGCAGTTTCCTCGATCTGTTTAGTATCGTATCAGGCATGCGTGATCGGGGGATTTGTAAATGAAGAGTAATCATAATAATAATTAATAAAATAACAGTAATAAATTAAATATGATAAGAAAGATAAGATCTAAAATATAATTCAAAATAGAAGGTAATAAATTTTTAAGTTTATAGTATAAAGCAACTTTTATGTGAAATGATTTGTGAACGCAGTGGAAATACCGATTAAACATGAAGGTTGTTGTAATAATATAAAGGCTACCATTGGGTTATTATTGTTTGTTTTGGGATTCACCAATATTTTAAACGTCTATTTTAATAAAGAATCTTCAAGGAAACAAAATATTGTTATACCTCACTCACTCAGATTAAGAACTCTTACCGAACACAAGTAATCAAGTTGGCCTTGTGATCTTCTTGGAAACTATGTACATAATATAACGTAGTACTTAGTGTGAGGTCATGCAATCTATATTTTATGGAAAGAATTTCTAAGCTTTTACCAGCTAAATACATTTTAGAATCTTTGATATACTAGCGTATAAAAATTAATATAGACAAACTCGGCCTGATGAACTTCATCCATTTACTTTGCTTAACCAAATTGAAAAATAAAACTATATTCTAGGGTATAATCCAAAACTACACAATAAACTGCCCATGTCTCGATAATTTTACTTTTGTGTGCTCTAAAATAGGCACAAGAATGAAATTAAAACAATAATTCGGGGCGCACAGAACAATGGAAATTTGATAGCTATGCTATCAAATTTGATTTGAGATTTAGCTATAACTCCGTAACCGATTGATTAACAAGAAAATGCCATAAGATATTTTCTCTAGATAATTTAGTCTACTTTATTTTCAATAACTTGATATTTTGCTGGAAAGTGAACCAAACCGAGATATTCACGAATATTCATCAAATTATCACTCTTCGCGTGGTTTTTCCTACAACGGCCAAATTTGTGGTCGCTGAAAGATGCAACATTAATATATCCCTTTTGAGGTTCTAACCAAGATAACTTATTTTAGCTTGTCTCCATTTTTAGGAATGTTTATTTATTTTTCAATTATACGCTGAAAAAGATTATATTCATAATAGCATCAATGAACTGGAACGACTCTGCTAAGAGTATATCAATAGCATAAGTTGCTATTTTTAAAATCTAAAAATTACTCCAATTTCCGGAATACTACTGTGCGTCTTCATCGATTAGAAAAATAATATTCTTTTCTAACTAATAAAGTTTCTCTCCTGTTATAATTGTTATTGAAACCGACATCTGCAATAAAGCTCTTTATACTTAATAAATACTAAGGGATCGCTTGATAAATAGGCTCTAACTATGTAAGCCCAAGGTTCCCTGGACTGGACATCTCTAATTACTTCCAGTGAAATATTCAATCCTGTCTTGCAGAGACTTATGCGAATAGTTTAGAACTAATACTTGGAAAATATTGAGAATTAATAAATGCCAATATTTGCAATAGCTAAATCTTATAATCTTCACATTTATCTACCATTCAACTTATAAGCAACTAAAACAATATTAAAAATAAATAAGTTTTAATTTCTTAACTTGGAATAATACTTTGAATGTTGTTTAGAATACGCAATAAATCTTGCTCGTGCTTGATGGTGTTCAATTTTATTTACCTGCCCTGTCCTGTGGCAGAGTAGTATTTGGATATGTTGTCATAACTAGTATATTGTTGAAAGTTTTGACAGTTGGCCACTAATAAACGGCTCGGTACCACAGAGAGCACCAGACCTGAGGTATTGTTTTGTTGGATGATTTCTGAACAGCTTTGTCTCAAATAAAAAATTTATTCTCTGAATTTGCGTAGTAATATAATGTGTGTATCCAAAACTTTTACCTGAAAGTTTCGATTATAAGTTTCTATCCACCATCGTTTGTGGTGTATCCCAGTCACTCCTTCTAAAAAGCAAAGGTGAATTTAATTGCATCTGATTCTCTTATAACAAGCGAAATAATTTGTTGCGCAATTTAAAACAGCGTATTTGCGATTTGCCCATGTAAGTCGTTCTTTTAGTAGTAGTGGCGACGTACCATCATTAGTATGTAATTTTAATTGAAAGCAACTATAATTATTATTTTAATTTAATTTTAGTGTTATGGGTTTTTTCATACTTCTTTGGAAAATTACTATTAATATAATAAATATAATATAAATCTCAGGTTGAAAATGCTTGGTATAGCAGTAGCTAATAGCCAAGATGGTCGACATTTCGTCGCCACGTCATTGTAAATATGTTATTAAAGAAAATCAATAATAATCTAAGACATCGAATTAATTAAATAACATAAAACAGGAATCGCCCCTTTATTCGAATCCAATAAGTAATTAAATGCACAAGAATGCCAACAAGCTCTTTATGTCTTACTGGTATTTTGAAACAAAACTATGTGGAAACAACTAGAAAAAAGTCAAATATAAAATGCTGCTAGAATTCCAAGTTTAACTTATTCGAATATCTATGCATAATATGAATATATAACACCTATAATAAGAATAACATAATTATATTCATGTTTTTAATTTTAATTTTGGAACTAAAATTACTTTTGGAGTAGAAACAATCGTATATTCGAAAATTTATTCAAAAAATAATTTTTGTACAGAGTTATAGTTTAATTATAACTGTAACTTAAAATTATGAATTTAAAAATTGACGTCTGCAGGTGAAATTAATAAAAATTTTAAAACAATACCTTATGACATGTTTCTATCTTATTGGAATCTCAAGTTTTAATCATTCTTTTACAAGAAACTGGAATTTAAAAAAGAGTTTAGTAGGTATATCTTATTTTCTCACATAGTTGCTATCATTCAAATGAAACCTAATTTTTTTTATATTCTCTTTGAACACGTTTCAACAATTTTCATATTGTGACAAATCAGTATTCAACCACAGTTTGAACGATTTGTAGGATTCTACAATTCACACATATTTCGCTGAAATTTTATTATTGACAAATATCAAAGATTTTAACATATTTGAATATCATTATTTACATTAAAAATCTTAGCGAAACCGCTAAGCATTGGATAATAACTCGTTTTGCTGATTTTTAATTAAATATCTTTCAATTTCTTCTCGTCGTACCGTAAAATATTTATTCTAGGTAATTATTTTAATCTAATTATTTCAAACAGATTAAAAATCAATTACTATTCAATGCTAGGGTATAACATTCATGTTTTGTTCTTCTAAATTCAATTTATATTCATTCATTAATCAAAACAGGATTGTTTAGTTGGATTGGAAGGAGAATATCCTTTTTTGTTGTTTACCTATTTAAATTACAACAACTGTTAATTAGCTATTTTAACCGAATAAAATTTAAACCAATAACAATACCTTTATTGTTAACAAAAATTTACGGCGAGTAAATCCTCAATTCGTATAAAGTCTTCAAATATTTTTAAATGTATTTCCTTTTCTAATTTTTGTTTTTCACCTTTTTGTGGTTTTTCTCATTACGTGTATCTGATAAATCCGAATATAAAGGAAGATCCTAGCCAACACAATTGACAGTGTTTTAATTACTTAGAATTTGAAACCTTTTTGCCATGAAAACTTGTTTTAAAATTAAATGTGTTACGCTTCCCGTGGTTTGGATCCCACGTTAAACATTAGGTTCCCTATGATATAAAAACACTTAGAATGTACATCATAGCCATACGTGAGAGGATTGCAATGTGATTATTCAAAACTGACGAAAAGAACTTAGAACTCAATTTATAGTTTGGGAAAAGTTTCACATGATACCATTGTAATCACTCAATTCCAAAAAATTGAATCCAAAAAACGCAAAAGTGAATTTTTCCATAGCGTCTAGTCATTATTTATTTTTTTTCCAAATTTATCGTTATTATCTACCAATAAATTACACATAAGTAAGATAACTTCAATAATATGAAATAATTATATTATACCGGGTGTTCATTTCAAAAGTAGCCAGCCGAAATTACTTTTTTTTGAGTAAATTTGAGAAAAACGAAAAACACATCGGTTCAATAGCGAGGCGAGAGTTCAAAACCAATATTGATCCCTTGCCCTTGCCATACAACATTTTAAAGATGAAGAATCCCCGTTCATTCATGTTAAAAATTTAATTTAGTGAATCCGTTAATGAGTTAGATGTAAAAAGTGATAAACGAAACAAAACAATTATACCTATATTTTTACGAAAATCACGTTAGCAGTGATAAACATATTATGCTCTCCATTATCACATAAGATAATAAAACAAACTATTTCAAATAAATTATTTGACTTTTAACACTTGCAAACGTGGTTCAAATGGAAGGTATGATCGTGGTGGTGCTAATTTTTCTGGAAGATGTGCATCTATAGAGATGGACCAATTGCATGTTAACATCAACAATACCATTAAGTCCAATCATGTAGCGTCCTTGACGCGAATCCTGGGCATTGTAATTTTGTCATGGTAGATAGATAAGGAGCGAAAGGCGAAACCCTGACACTTAAAAACGAGAGAACACCAGCTAAGGAAGGAAATTTAAAAAAAACATGGAGAAAGGCACCGGGAAACCACCTCTATCATTTTTTCCCACGAGAACCAAGATGAATTCATTCAATTCAAAGTATTCCGGAGATATAAATAGTTGCCCGATCGGATCTCTTCTCGAATGACAGAGTGACAATTCTTTGAATTGACGGGACCTTCCATTACCAGTTTGCTTTATCACCAGTAAGTGATAAAGCCGGTACGAAAATTTGAAGAAATCTATTCCATAAGTACAAAATAATAAACATTATAAAATTTTGGATGAGGTTTCGCAGATAGAAGTACGAGTACTAGGCCATTTTTCTGCAAATCCTGGCACCTCCATTAGAAAGATTACATGGTTAACAAATATTTCAATTGGTTCCATACAAAAAGTGTTAAAAGTCAACAACTTATTATAAAATTCAAATTCACCAACAAATTGGCGAAAAGAATTTTATTTTTATGGAAGAATCAAGTTTTGTTAACTGATGTCCCAGAGAATTCAAGATGATACAAATTTGGAAAGAAAATATTTGTTTTAGCGACGAAAAAAAAATTTTTTCCAACGGATTTGTCAACAAACACAATTGCAGGTATTTAGACGATAAAAATCTTCACGTGTTTCCAAAAAAATATATACACGGTGTCCTCAAAATGTCAATGCATAGGCTGGTATTCTTAGAAATGGTATTATTGGGCAAATTTTTGTTGAAGGAAACCTGCCTGGACAATAACAGCACAATCTATTAGGAAATGAAATTGTTCCACTTATCAATCAGTCTTTAGAAAACCAAGTTAATACTGCTAGGTGAACAACAATGCGGAGCATCCCTACATTACGCATAAAATGCGCGACTATGGCAGGATAAGGAATGTCCTGCGAAATTAATAATTGGTATTATATTGCGGTGTCCAATGGTGACCACGTCAATAGAAATGCGTACGTTAAGATTCAAGAGTTTGTTTATAATAAGAGCATGAGACTTATTTGATCGAACGGACAAGCTTCGTCCGATACCAAAATTTAGTTCAATATCATACATTAATTTGAAACACAAGTCACGGAACAAGTCAACAAAAATCATCAATAATGTAACAATTTAATAATTCCGTTAATATAAAAATGTTTGTTAATAACATAGAATCAAATTGATTAGTTATAAGAAATCTTAAATTAAAATCAAAATATTGTTAATTGCTTAAATAATATAAAAATTTGTGTTAACGTTAAATGTTAAATAATAAAAACTTTACACAACGTTCGCAGTGCTTGGAAATTTAGTGCACAGTAAATGGATACTTCATGTTCATCAATTTTACCAAATAACCACGGGGTGTGATGTGGAAAATCAAATTAATCTGGAATACACAAAATTTTATTAAAAATTTGACAAGTCAAAATGGGCGAATACGAACCTGAAAATGTGATATCGATTTTATTATGGACAAAATACAAAATAATCACAGTTGCCTTGGAATTGCAAGCGTTGCTTTGGCAAAACAATTGCAAGAGTTAGTGGTTGATTGATTTTAATGGCGTGGTGAAATTTAAGCGTCCTACAAGAAATTAAATAAATTAGTAAAATTTTAATAAAAATCGAGAGAAAAGTGTTAATAATAATAAAGAAAGTGTACGTACGTGATTTGGCAGTATTTTCAACAAGAAAAATTGAAAGATTGGAGATATTTTTGCACAAAACTGATTTCAATTACACGTGGTTTCACTACGCACCAAGATTGTAATCCATCGTTATCAAGTAAAGAAGTAACCATCGGCCAACTCAAGCATAATAAGTTCATGGTCAATCATCTTATGAATCACAAAAACCCTAGATTGCTAAAGGTAAATTTCCATTAAACTTTATTTTTGATAAAAACCAAGTGCAAACTTTGAAAATTTATAAACGCGTGCGATATTCGTTTAAAGTTGGGTAGTTTAAAAAATAGGAATAATTTTAAGAACATTTATTGATTTAATCATCTTTTCACATAATTTTGCATAATAAAATATAATTTGTATTTACAACGGAATATTTTTTTTTGTAACCTTGTTCCGAGTGCCAAAATATTTGATTTCAGTTTATACAGTTATTGGTTCCGGAACGAACTCAACCCATGAGAAAAAGGTAAGTCCATGCCCATCGATAGCTAAGCCGAGGTTAAATTTCATTTATTGCTATTTGTGTAAAAGTTAAACATTTCTATCGACGGAGTGCGTTTGTGTTCACTCGTATAAAGCATTTTTGATTACCGTGCAATTAAAGGTATTCCCCACACAGCAATATGTATAAACGACTTCACTTAATACAATTTTTTAACGAAAATGAACAAGTGTTTCTTCCACCTTTAAATGATGCATGGCAACGTAGGGGGTGCTATTTAAAATTTAAAAATAGTGATATCTGGTGGGGACGGGGTTAAACTTAAAATTGAAACTATATTGGTTTTGAGCGAACTCTCCCCCCCCCCTCTCTATCTATGTAAATCGACGTGTTTTTTATTATTATAAAATTTACTCAAAGCAAAGTTGTTTCGACTGGCTACTTTTGAAATAAACACCCGGTATACTAGCAGCTGTTTGACGTCACTCTTCGTTATCTTTCTCTCTGTTAGCGTACTTGTTATATCCCGAATACTCCTATTGTTACCTTTACTTGTACTGACGTGCACTGCTTTCTATTCAATTGTTCCAGCAGCTCTCGTTATATTTACGTTGATAACATAAAACAATTTCTTTTAAACTTTTACAAGAATGGCTTAAACTTTAACTGACAACTCGATCAATATTTTTAATAAAACAAAAAGTTTCAGCAATTTTTAAAATGAGGCACTTTAGGAATACCTTCTGCATGAATAAAATATTGTAATATCTACCAACAAACATAACAAATAGTAATATGAAAAATTTTATATAATAACTCCGAATACATTTCTTATGTTATCATACGTAATTTGAAGAGAACGTATTGCTTCCATGCAACAATGTTTCTTAGCTATTTTTTATATTAAACTAAATATTTACAATTTACTGGTAAAAATAAGAGCAATAAGCAAATTAGTTAAAAGATTTAGTTTCTTCGTGAGGAGAAGTCGTCCATCGATGGCCCTTCATTGTATGGGGAACATAATACCCAAATAGGGAATTTTTGGGGGATTGTGATTTGGATTTTGGTGTTCGGGTAATTTTTATGGTGATTAATTTTCTTAATTTCCTCGGAAATAAGAGGGATGCTTAAGTCGTTGAGAATTGTCTGGTTGTGTACGTACAACGGCGGACACGGACAACTCGGATCTGGACAACTCGGCACCGGACAACTCGGCACCAGACAACTCGGCATCAGACAACTCGGCACCGCGTAAACTCGGCACCGGACCAACTCGGCACCGAGACTAGCGTCGGTTCCACTCTTTCTTTAATAATTCATTACATAATTGTGAGATGAACCGCGCAAATACTCCCACATATCGTGGGAGATATGTGGTTATATCAGAACCAAACAAAGTACGTTTATATACCGACCAAACTTCATAGGGAAACAGAGGTGGGGCTTTAAAAAAATATTCTCGAATTATCCGATTAAGAGATTAAAAAAAGGGATTAAGAAGATTTAGATTAATATTTACTATATAAGCAAAACACACCAGAAAGAATAGCATAGAAAAAAATAGTGAAGAAACATAATGAATAATGCCCAAATTTTATCTCAAAGAGCAGGGGAACGATACAACTACGACGGTTATATCTATGTTAAAGATAAAGAAAGTAAAGATGGTCTAAAATGCTATTGGCGTTGTCATAAAAAAGATAATGGGAAAAATGACTCTGGAAACAGGACTTATTGCAATGGGCGTATATGGACATATACTTCTGATGGGTCGTTTCATTCCTTACGTATTCCACATACGTGTAGTAATACTGGAAATGCCGTTCAAGTCGAAATTGCAAAAGTTATTACAGCTGTGAAGAGAAGAGCAAACGACACAATGGAAAGGCCCCAAGAAATTAGAGCTGCGGTTTCTCAAAATATTTCGGATGGTGCTCTGGGACAATTTCCTTCAACAGATATGATGAGAAAACTGATCAACCGAAGTCGTCAAGACAATAGAACGCCTAATCCACAAACACGGCAAGATATAGTTATGCCAATTGATTTCACCCAATACGAAACCAATCCCGGAGAGTTTGAAGATTTTCTATTAGAAGATTCAGGATTTGGCGATAATCAACGAATTTTGATATTTGGCCGAGAATACCATAAAAGCTGGAGTGAACAAATGCGCGAAGTTTTTATGGATGGTACATTAAATTCTGGTCACATATTTTTAATCATTTGGAAAAGTTTACAGTAAGTCGCTTGTAACTTGTTTGGAAGAAGACAAAAGAGGATTGGAAAAACAAATCCGTGACCGTCACCACGACGAGCAAGCAAAACAAATATTTGACTAAACAACGGTGGAGTTAGCAAAAATGTACCATCCATAAAAACTTCGCGCATTTGTTCACTCCAGCTTTTATGGTATTCTCGGCCAAATATCAAAATTCGTTGATTATCGCCAAATCCTGAATCTTCTAATAGAAAATCTTCAAACTCTCCGGGATTGGTTTCGTATTGGGTGAAATCAATTGGCATAACTATATCTTGCCGTGTTTGTGGATTAGGCGTTCTATTGTCTTGACGACTTCGGTTGATCAGTTTTCTCATCGTATCTGTTGAAGGAAATTGTCCCAGAGCACCATCCGAAATATTTTGAGAAACCGCAGCTCTAATTTCTTGGGGCCTTTCCATTGTGTCGTTTGCTCTTCTCTTCACAGCTGTAATAACTTTTGCAATTTCGACTTGAACGGCATTTCCAGTATTACTACACGTATGTGGAATACGTAAGGAATGAAACGACCCATCAGATGTATTTGTCCATATACGCCCATTGCAATAAGTCCTGTTTCCAGAGTCATTTTTCCCATTATCTTTTTTATGACAACGCCAATAGCATTTTAGACCATCTTTACTTTCTTTATCTTTAGCATAGATATAACCGTCGTAATTGTATCGTTCCACTGCTCTTTGAGATAAAATTTGGGCAATATTCATTATGTTTCTTCACTATTTTTTTCTATGCTATTTAAAAAAAATCCAAAAAACATACGATGCGGATTACGAGCGTTATGTCGCGGGGTATGAAGCACCACAAAAACGAAAACGTTACGAGGAAGCAGATGAGCGTATACTTAACAAAGTTTCCAACTATGAGCAAGCAAATATGTGGGAGTATTTGCGCGGTTTATCTCACAATTATGTTATGGATTAATAAATATGTAATTTTTTTAAATAAAGAAACTCAACTTAATAGGTACTAGTACTTTAATTTAAACTTTTTTGCGCTAACAATAACGATTTCTGATGAAAGATGGTAGGTTTTCAAAAAATGTGACGGAACCCTAGTCTCGGTGCCGAGTTGGCCCGGTGCCGAGTTTTCCCGGTGCCGAGTTGTCCGGTGCCGAGATGTACGGTGCCGAGTTGTCCAGTGCCGAGATGTACGGTGCCGAGATGTACGGTGCCGAGTTGGTCCGGTGCCGAGTTTACGCGGTGCCGAGTTGTCTGATGCCGAGTTGTCTGGTGCCGAGTTGTCTGGTGCCGAGTTGTCCGGTGCCGAGTTGTCCAGAGCCGAGTTGTCCCGTAC
The DNA here is from genome assembly GCA_932274525.1 of Podabrus alpinus. Lineage (NCBI taxonomy): Eukaryota > Metazoa > Arthropoda > Insecta > Coleoptera > Cantharidae > Podabrus > Podabrus alpinus. The sequence goes on along the minus strand of OW026457.1, from coordinate 54,404,144 downwards.
CGGTACAACGGTGCATTTAGAATTTTGCGCAAGGTGTTTGACAGGTACCTTTGCAGTACTTTTATAACGAAGGGTTTGGTGCATCCCCAGAGCTGAATGCCATATGTCCAATATGGCTTTTGAATTGACTTATATATAAAAATTTTTAATCTGAATTTCAATTATCGCTTTGTGAAATACAATTGACAAATCTGAATTACAATTATCGCTTTCTGAAATACAATTGACAAATCTGAATTTCAATTATCGCTTTCTGAAATACAATTGCCAAATCTGAATTACAATTATCTTTCAATTATCGCTTTCTCAATACATGTGACCGTTTGTGAAATAAAACTGGAAAAGGTGTAGAAATTTGTCTAACTCAGCTCAGATCAGATCAGCTCAATTACTGACCATTTCCAAATGGTTTTTGAAGTGTTGACTTCTTTTACTATGTATACTTTATGGTTCGTCTTTATGATTTGTTTTCTTGTTATTGGAAACTCAAGTTACAGGTAAAATTTTTGAAAACCCGATAAACAATAGAAGTTATGTACGAATATGAAGAAATGTAATATATTTTCAATAAATTGATAAAAGTGTATTTGGGGCAACCCTGTATTCTTGTATTTTTTTATTCAATTTAATAAATCAATAATGTCGTAGGTTTAAATGCAAAACTTACTTAAGTAACATAATACAACTTTGGAGATATTTAAATATTTTTATCTGTATATACATCTTTGTGCTTGGTGCCTAATACAATCTTGAGCAAAGTCATCTGTGTATTTGTTCCTTAAATCGGAGGTGGTTCCTATATCACAGGTTTTGAGTAATATTGCAAATAAATTTCTTAGCTACTTTGGGAATTGGTATACGACTGCTTTCCTTAAATAGTGGCGTCTTATAGCATTCCAAGTTTGTAGCGTACCGCTTTAAATAATACCATCAAGTATTCTGAGGTCTTTCAGTGTTTTAGGACCTTCAACTTCGTGCAGCAACATCCTTAAAAAGAATAGAGGGATGGGAATCTCGGTAATTCAGGTAATCCATTCATTATTCATGCGCGTCCCCATAGTCTCCCATCCCGAATTTCCCCTCGCGACATTTTGCTCCATTTTCACACGAATAGGTCCTCAGGATCTTACAGAATAACTGTACCAAATTTGGTTCTAATCGGTCTAATGGCCTAGGAATGCATAGCGAACAAAATAACAAACTTTTTTATATAAATTTAATACTATGTAGAAAATAGATAGATTGCAGTCGCGTCGCCCAGTTTACATAGTCGCCAAGTTGTCGTCATCCAGTTGAACGTTGCCTAGTTAAAATCTTCCAGTAGTTGCGTACGGAAAAACGAGGCTGTATTTCGGAAATTGTTGGCGCTATAAGCATTTTTTGCAAGTTTTTCTCACAATTTTATTTTGCTAAGATACCTACGTATTTTGAACATTGGATGTATAGAAAACGGCCACTTAATGGGTTTGTAATTTTTGGCGTTTTATTCGGAAAATTTACCACTGTTCCGGCTTGAGTGTGATGTTGAAAACTTCGGGACTCCCAAACTAAAGGGTTGTTACGGTTCAAAATTGCAATGTCATTTTAAAATCGATCATTTGCAGCGTATCCGGAATTTTGTGTGCCAGTATTTGCTCGACAAACACTTAATCGACAGCATTTGTTCGACACGGAATTTTATTCGACATGCATTTGTTCGACTACACATTTATGTGAATAAGCATTTGTTCGACATGGAATTTTATTCGACATACATTTGTTTGACTCAACATTTATGCGAATTAGCATTTGCTCGACATGGAATTTTATTCGACATGCATTTGTTCGACATTAAAAACAACAAAACTCCGCGTAAAATTAAATCTGCCGCAAAGAGGTGGATCTGCCGCGAAGAGGTGGATCTGCCGTTAGGTTATTGTTAGTTTTTGATATTTCTTTAGAAAACTAATTAAAAACAAGTAAATCTCCGCGTAAAGTTAATTACAATGCCATGGGTACACTGTATACAATTTTAGAAATTAAAATCGTGATTTATTTATGTGATTGTTCAAAAATTGATTATTGTTTATAGTTTTTATACTATAACACTGAGTTTCCTGAGTATACACTGAGTTACAAATACTGAGTTTCGTTTTCATTCGGCATAAAATTGCTCACAACACGAGCAAGTCTCTCGGCATTATCTCTTTTTTATCAAAGAGGTGGATCTGCCGCGAAAAGGTGGATCTGCCGTTAGTTTAGTGTTAGTTTGTGATATTTCTTTGTGTTGTGCTTATAAATCCGCTCTCTAATTATGTCGAACAAATGCTTATTCGCATAAATGTTGAGTCGAACAAATGTATGTCGAATAAAATTCCATGTCGAACAAATGCTTATTCGCATAAATGTGTAGTCGAACAAATGCATGTCGAATAAAATTCCGTGTCGAACAAATGCTGTCGATTAAGTGTTTGTCGAACAAACACTGGCGCACAAAATTCCTAGAATCACGGCTTAAATAAATTTTAACATTTACCAATGTGTCGCGTGACAATTAAGTATTTTTAAAAATTATGATACGTGCTTTATCAGAAAAATGATAATGGGAATTGGTTACTGAATGGCGTTGAGGGTGAAGGTGATTTTCGAGGAATTTTTGTTGCTTCCTTTTGGGACGATCCAGTGTACGAATTAATTCGGAACATTGTTTTTCCAACCCATTTAAGGGATATTTTTTCCAATGGCTTCCCAGTTAGCAATTTAAGGTTTCTATAAGATTATAACAACCTTATCTTAACAAGTGGAAAAGGTTGTCACAAGGTAGTCGTGAAAAGGCATACAAGCTTAGAGAAAGCTTGTAAAAAGGGCCTAGTTGACGGTCATAATCTTAAACAATGCTTATAACAACCTCAAAACAATTGTCCAACAATGTTGTCAAAAGATTATAACAACCTTGAGTTAACAAGTCGAAAAGGTTGTCACATCGTTGTCGTTAAAAGGCATACAAGCTTAGAGAAAGCTTGTAAAAAGGGTCTAGTTGACGGTCATAATCTTAAACAATGCTTATAACAACCTTAAAACAATTGTCCGACAATGTTGTCAAAAGATTATAACAACCTTGACTTAACAAGTCGAAAAGGTTGTCACATCGTTGTCGTTAAAAGGCATACAAGCTTAGAGAAAGCTTGTAAAAAGGGTCTAGTTGACGGTCATAATCTTAAACAATGCTTATAACAACCTAAAAACAATTGTCCAACAATGTTGTCAAAAGATAACAACAACCTTGAGTTAACAAGTCGAAAAGGTTGTCACATCGTTGTCGTTAAAAGGCATACAAGCTTAGAGAAAGCTTGTAAAAAGGGTCTAGTTGACGGTCGTAAGCTTTTATAAAGATTAATACAACCTTAAAACAATTATCCAACAATGTTGCTATAACCTTACAATAACCTTGTCGTGACAAGTGGAAAATGTTTGAAATAAAACAAAATTTTGATTAAGTAATTAAACTGTACTAATTTTTTTATTATATAATTATTATTTTCTTCTTATTTAATTTTTTATACAATCTTTAATTTAAATTAATTATAATGGAATATACTATTTTTTATACTTCTCGTCTTCGATGATCGCTCCCTCTCGCAATGTTATATTATAGTATTATGTAGACTTCTGATTTAAGGGAATCTGAAATATTATTATTATTATTTATAAATCTATATAATTTAAAGTGTAACCAACTATGCATAATATACTTACTTTTTTTTTACCTGGCCGGGGTTCGAACTTAAGGATCCTGTTTTGGAAGCAAACATCTAACGCTCTGTGCCATGGAGACCTACTGGAATTTAAGTAATATGTTTTAAATATATTCTATATATTTATTATAATGCCCAATATAATTATAATATATTATAGAAATCATAAGCGTTACCAGTTTTTAATTTTTCAAAGGAAAAAAATTTATTACCCTCACCCGTTTCGAGGAATATTTGATTAAAATTATTATTAAAGTCTAATTTATTTATTAAATTCATGGTCGAAACCTTTTTACAACGAATACATTAAAGGATAAACCCTTTTTACAAATTATTATACAACATTGTATACACATTAAATCAAAGATTAAATACAACAATTCCAAATATTCATCGCGACCTCTATCCATGACGGAAATCGACTTGAACCATACAACGAGACATCTATCGTCGAAACAATATTCATCTTGTAATAATAGGTACTCGCTAATGTACCAGCATTTCGTCTAAGTATGTAACAATGGAAAACAAACTTGTTTATTATTAAATGGGAGTAGAACCATCTTCCCAGTAATATATGTAAATCATTGCGTGTGTATGTTTACACGCAATGATTTGTCGGTAGGAATATGCCAACTAATTTGATAAAAATTTGAATGAACCAATGAACGATGAGTTATTTCTTAAGTACATAATGTTGTAAAAGTTACAAATCATTGCGTGTGTTTACACGCAATGATTTACATAAGTAAAACACTCGTAAAGTCATTGGCGAGAAGAAGATTCTTTCTTGTTGATATAGGGGGGGGGGGGGCACATATATGTGCCGGTAAACACAATAATTGTGTACGATTTTCTAAATTTATAATTCAAAGTTCTTTCAGAAAAACTATATTTTATAATTTATAAATCTCCCTAATATTGTTCTAAATAATAATTAAGTTTTTTAACTAATAAGTCAGTTCCCCTCGCGAATTTTTACTCCAAAATAAATTTCAGTTCATATAATTAGTAAAATATTTTTATTAAATGTTTTACATATATAATGTGTTTAGTTATATTTTGTAACTAAACACGTTATTTTAGTTACACAATATAACTAATTTTGAAATAATTGAATCATGCGTAAAAGTTTTGCTTAGTTGTTGAAATCAACATTCAATGTAAAATGTAATAATAAATATTAATTTAAGTATTCATAATTATTTTATTTAGGGTCGCGATTATAAAGGACAATTATTTGTCCTAAAAGTTGTAAGATTCCTCAAAATTTGTTTTACTACAACACGGTTTTGCTAGAAATATAAATTTTTAAACAACAAAACACGTGTTTGCAGGGCCGGGCCGGCCGGCTGCTGATTTATTGAAAATAAAAACAAAGTAAAAAACAAGTTTTTCCATTTAAAAGCTTTAATTGAAAATCAGAGAGAAAATTGAGAATCATTTATTGCCCACGGGCGCCCTACTAAGTTTAATAATAGTTATTTATGTATCTAAACAGCTAACGCGTCTCGGGTTTGAGAAATTTGAATGAACCAATGAACGATGAGTTATTTCTTAAGTACATTCTGTTGTAAAAGTTACAAATCATTGCGTGTGTTTACACGCAATGATTTACATAAGCAAAACACTCGTAAAGTAGAAGATTCTTTCTTGTTGATATAGGGGGGGGGGGCACATATATGTGCCGGTAAACACAATAATTGTGTACGATTTTCTAAATTCCCTCATGATAGAATAATTATAATCTACAGGTATGGTTGCGATCCCCCTGAGTGAGGCCGAAGGCCCAACAACTATCTCCCTAAAGCATTATATTTATTATATGCCTTTATTTTCGCCCCCCCCCCTATATCAACAAGAAAGAATCTTCTTCTCGCCAATGACTTTACGAATGTTTTACTTATGTAAATCATTGCGTGTGTTGTCAACGTCAACAAAATTAGTAATTTTGATGCAAAAAAAATCGTTGTACAGTATTGTTTGAAATATAATAAATTGTACAGGGATTGGTAAAATAAAAAAGTGAAAAAAAGCGAAAAAAATGCTGTTCCAATTTTCATCGTAACTTGTAATAAAACTCGCGGAGGGCTGTACTCGGTGACAACGGTGAATCGAATGACATTTTTCTTAATTTTCGTGTGTTTTCAATGATTTTTTGTCTTCTTACTTCTTACTAAGCCAAGAATTACAAAAAAGAAGCCAAAAATTTTTTTTTTTTCGTAAATTTAAAAAATGTATCGCAAAAATATCGGAAATTATGGCAAAAAATGAGTAATTTTGATGCAAAAAAAAATCGTTCTACAGTAACGTTTGGAATGTAATTCTACGGTGTTTTGTGAAATAAAAAATGGAAAAAATCAAAAAAATGTTTTTCAAACACGTGGGTTCGATATCATATAAAACACGTCAACAAAATTAGTAATCTTGATGCAAAAAAAAATCGTTGTACAGTATTGTTTGAAATGTAATTGTACAGGTATTCGTAAAATAAAAAAGTGAAAAAAAGAGAAAAAAAATGTTGTCGGAATTTTCATCGCAACGTGTTATAATTGCCTGAAAACATCGCTCGTGGGTACTTGTTTGCATTTCAAAGTGTAACGCATGTTGCTCGGAGCATAAATACGTAAAAAAAGACCTTATTCAACGTTTGTTGCAAGGTTTATAAGTAAACTTTGTCTTAGCCTTGTCATATCAAGACACCGACAAACTTCTCTTTCGCTTTAAATGTTAATCTTGTCATTGGCTTGATAATTAAGTCACCAACAAGTCTTGATTTCGCTTAACATGCAAAGCTTTTCGCTTCAAACCTTATTCAACGCTTGTTGCAAGATTTATAAGTAAAGCTTGTATTAGACTTGTCATATCAACTCACCGACAAACCTCTCTTTCGCTTTAAATGTTAATCTTGTCATTGGCTTGAAAATTAAGCCACCTACAAGCCTTGATTTCGCTTTACATGCAAAGCTTTTCGCTTAAAACCTTATTCAACGCTTGTTGCAAGGTTTATAAGTAAAGCTTGGATTAGACTTGTCATATCAAGACACCGACAAACCTATCTTTCGCTTTAAATGTTAATCTTGTCACTGGCTTGAAAATTAAGCCACCTACAAGCCTTGATTTCGCTTTACATGCAAAGCTTTTCGCTTAAAACCTTATTCAACGCTTGTTGCAAGGTTTATAAGTAAAGCTTGGATTAGACTTGTCATATCAACTCACCGACAAACCTCTCTTTCGCTTTAAATGTTAATCTTGTCATTGGCTTGATAATTAAGTCACCAACAAGTCTTGATTTCGCTTAACATGCAAAGCTTTTCGCTTAAAACCTTATTCAACGCTTGTTGCAAGGTTTATAAGTAAAGCTTGGATTAGACTTGTCATATTATCAAGACACCGACAAACCTATCTTTTGCTTTAAATGTTAATCTTGTCACTGGCTTGAAAATTAAGCCACCAACAAGCCTTCATTTCGCTTTACTTGACAAGCTTTTCTCTTAAAACCTTATTCAAAGCTTGTTGCAAGGTTTATAAGTAAAGCTTGTATTAGACTTGTCATATCAAGACACCGACAAACCTCTCTTTTGCTTTAAATGTAAATCTTGTCATTGGCTTGAAAATTAAGCCACCAAAAAGCCTTCATTTCGCTTTACTTGACAAGCTTTTCTCTTAAAACCTTATTCAAAGCTTGTTGCAAGGTTTATAAGTAAAGCTTGTATTAGACTTGTCATATCAAGACACCGACAAACCTCTCTTTCGCTTTAAATGTTAATCTTGTCATTGGCTTGAAAATTAAGCCACCAACAAGCCTTCATTTCGCTTTACTTGACAAGCTTTTCTCTTAAAACCTTATTCAAAGCTTGTTGCAAGGTTTATAAGTAAAGCTTGTCACTAAAAGCCTTTGCTCAAGCTGATTGCAAGGTTTACACCGTAAAGCTTGTCGTAGTAAGCCAAAAATAAGCAATCGACAAGCTTGTCACAACCTTACGTATTATTAAATGCTATCTGGGTTGATTTTTTTTTCGTTACCGAAATGGATCCAGTGTCCAAACTTCTTATGAAGGATCTTTTTCGTCCATTTGGTAAGTATAAATCTGTCGTTAATTACTTCGCAGATTACATTCATCAATCAACTTGGCAATTTATACCCAACAACATTTGGAAGTTTTCAGTATGCAATAGTCGCTCACACCGTTATCAGTTTATGACAGGTGTTGAAGTTTTGTTCAAGGTTGGTGAATTTTTATGATCTGTTTGCGTCTTTTATATTTTTACTTTGGGTTCTTTGTCTGGCCTTTGTTTTTCATTTGATTGGAAAGTTTTCCCAAGAATTTTACTTGTTTGCAGATTTAATAATTTCTGCATAGAATTGATAAAGGCGTTATCTCCCGTATGCTAAACATGCGTGCAGATAAAAATTTTAACATTTTCGCTGCGTGCAATTAATATTTAAGGGTGGGATAGGAAGAAAGTCACGATGAACGACAAAAGTGCAGTGGTGAAAAGTTTTACCGGGGGCTTACAAGTAGTTAACTATTATAACCATTTGATAGGATTTAGCAACACTGGAGCGTTCCCTTAATTGAATTGAGAAGAAGTTCTCTAGTCGATTAATGCAATTACCATCTCACATCGCAATTACTGTCACCTTCGAGCAACGACCATCTGGTTGCTCATCTATTTGGTTATTATTCGTTTGTTTTGATCAAAGCTGGACAGAGACGAGACGATACTCTATTGGTTGTTTATGGTAATTATCCCACTGCTTTTGATTCTAGCAATTGGGAACCACAGTTTCGTAGTTTCATCGGTGGTTTCTGGTTTTATGGTGAGTACCCAAGTAGCATTTTTAGCTAAATAGCAACTACGAATTTCAATAGCTGGCTATTAGCTAGTTGTTAGCAAGCTAATACATCTATTTCAATAGCAATTGGTTATGACTAGCTAATAGTTGGCTAATAGTGCTTAATAATAGTTGGTTTTTAGCTACACAGCTAATACTTGGCTAATTGTGGTTAATAATAGTTGGTTTTTAGCTACACAACTAATAGTTGGCTAATAGTGCTTAATAATAGTTGGTTTTTAGCTACACAGCTAATAGTTGGCTAATTGTGGTTAATAATAGTTGGTTTTTAGCTACACAACTAATAGTTGGCTAATTGTGCTTAATAATAGTTGGTTTTTTGCTACACAACTAATAGTTGGCTAATTGTGGTTAATAATAGTTGGTTTTTAGCTACACAACTAATATTTGGCTAATTGAGCTTAATAATAGTTGGTTTTTAGCTACACAACTAATAGTTGGCTAATTGTGCTTAATAATAGTTGGTTTTTAGCTACACAACTAATAGTTGGCTAATTGTGCTTAATAATAGTTGGTTTTTAGCTACACAACTAATAGTTGGCTAATTGTGCTTAATAATAGTTGGTTTTTAGCTACACAACTAATAGTTGGCTAATTGTGCTTAATAATAGTTGGTTTTTAGCTACACAACTAATAGTTGGCTAATTGTGCTTAATAATAGTTGGTTTTTAGCTACACAACTAATAGTTGGCTAATTGTGCTTAATAATAGTTGGTTTTTAGCTACACAACTAATAGTTGGCTAATTGTGCTTAAAAATAGTTGGTTTTTAGCTACACAACTAATAGTTGGCTAATTGTGCTTAATAATAGTTGGTTTTTAGCTACACAACTAATAGTTGGCTAATTGTGCTTAATAATAGTTGGTTTTTAGCTACACAACTAATAGTTGGCTAATTGTGCTTAATAATAGTTGGTTTTTAGCTACACAACTAATAGTTGGCTAATTGTGCTTAATAATAGTTGGTTTTTAACTAACAGCTAATATGATGATTTGACTAATTATTTTATTCATATAGTTTTTAAAAATAGCTAAGTTATAGCAACTTTATCTTCTAATATTATGTAAACGAACCATGATGCACGTTTTAATGTACAGAATCAATTTATTAAATTTAGTAGGTATATTACTCGTTTTCACATCTACGATCAAAACTACGGATGTGTTTCTGCTAGCGTTCCTGCAAACCGTTTGGTGTAATGTTGCAAGCTGTTTGAAGAGAGCTTTGAAAATTAATGGGATAGTGACATTTAAATACCTAGGGAATGAAATTACAAGTGTAATTTATAGCGTATCTTCAATCTGATGATAACTTTTGTAAAATTTTTATTACGAGTCAAGTAGGCCGAGCAGTCGAAGGCGGCAGATTTAACTTTTGGTTCACAAAACTGTTGGGTTTAAACCCCATACCTATCCAATTGTTTTTTTTTGACAAAATAATAAATTGGATTGAGATATCTGTGTGTAACAAATAGTTACCATTAATTTTACAATTTGTATACAAATATTTTATACAAATATTTGTATACATAGTATAATGGTAACAAATAGTTACCATTAATTTTACAATTTGTAATTTAATAAAAAAATGTGTAATTTTACTAGTTTATTATTTATAAAAATTAAATATACAAAATATTTTAACACTTTACGTTCACAAACATAATAATCATTCCGCTGTCTTCACGTTACCTAATGCACTGAAAAAATAAGAATTAATAAATTAAATTTAGATGAACAAAATTTAAATGCTTTAATTACCGGTTTGCACTATTTCTAAATAGCTTCTTCAAAAATTCTTCGTTGCCCTTCACCGTAAACTCGGAATTTGCTAAACAGATTACTTGATGCAAAGTCCTAATTATGTTAACATACAAGCCAAATTCAATTTTTTTGATATTTTTATCATGGGTATTCCCAGTCCAATTGATAGTCGTAACAAAGCTCCGATCAAAAATACAGTCGAAAACGGTGTAACACACTTTGTTCCCTTTTAACGTGCCAGTCTTATCACACAGCTGCGCCAGAAATTCTACAAAAATGAACTTGAATTCATCGTTGTTCAAATCGGATTCCTCGGTAGCAATATTTGAAGTCTAAAATAACAAATTAAATTGTATAATTGCAACACGATAGCTATAATATAATTACCAAAGGCGTATTTAATGCTATTTCATTCTCTTCGATTCGAGTAATACTATTTAATATTCTTTCTTTTCAAACGGCATAATATTTTTCTCCATAATGCTTTATTACGTACAGATTGTGGATCTGCACGCAAAGTTTTAACTTGATCACGTTTGGGCCAATATAGAATTCACAATCACAATCGCTCTATAAAATTCATCATTTATGGAATCTGTAATCATTTATAATATAGTCATTTTTATAGGTTATGTTTGGTTATGTTCATCAGATGTCACGACCATAAAAATTATAATTTTTCGTGATTTTTTGTTAAATTGTTCAAAAATTATTTTTTTATTTTTTTAAATTATAATTTAACGTATTGCAACCAATTTAACTATAACCAACTATAACTATATTATTACCACGTGATACACTGCGATTCTTTCGACACTTACATATATTTATAGACATATTAACCATAACTATAGACATTTTATTATTTTAAGTTGGTGGTAACCTATAATGTTTTCAAATTTAAATTTCTTTATAATTATAATTTAACTAGAATTATTATAACATTTTATTTAACTACCTACATTATTATTTTGAGTTTTATACAATTCCAACAAGGAACCGCGTTAGCAGAGTACGTAGAGTGGTTACGTCGTATTACGAGGGTCCCGAGTTCAAATCCCAGTCCGGACGGTAAGTAAAAAAAAAATTACATTTAAAAATAATCAATTTATATTACAGTTATTAATTAATAATTAAGAATTTAATGTTACAGGTTTAATACATCAGGATAATCAAGTTAAATACCATCATTAATGAAAAAAACTCGGGGATCCATCAGGACGCGCATTACAACCCGCATTTATAATAATAATACTAAATGTATCAAATAAAAAATCGAGTAAAATTACAAATTAAATTTTTTTATTATAAAAATTTATATTTAAATTAATTGGCGAATTTAAAATTTCGAATTTAGCGAATTCAAAATTTCGAATTTTGCGACTAGCAAAATTCAGAAATATTTCAACCAGTCATTTAATTGCTTAATGGCTGGCTTTTTTGCTAACTAATGACGCGTTATTTAGCTAGCTATTTGCTAAGAAAAAGTGGGCCACTTTAGCCATATTGCCACAATATAGTCACATTTTAGCTACTATTTAGTTTCTTGCAACAGCTGATGCAGCCACCAACCACAGCTATTAGCTGTATTTTTGCACTAGCTTTTTTGCTAACTAATGACGCATTATTTAGCTAGCTATTTGCTAAGAAAAAGTGGGCCATTTTAGCAGTTTTGCCACAATATAGTCGACTTTTAATCACTATTTAGTTGGCTGTATTAGTTAATGTAGCCATTAACCATAGCTAATAGCCAACTATTAGCTAGTTTTTAGCATCAAAATGCTACTTGGGTAAGATGGTAATTTTAAACTATCTGGCGCTCATTCTACTACCTACTTCGCTTTGCTCTTCGGAACATCTCATTATCATTTTATCATTTGCCCTCTGGAGATAACCAAAGGGGCAATCTACCGCTTAATATGATCGTCCTGGGTTTGGACCGCATTAGGGTTTTTGAAAAAAAATCGCATGTCCGAGTTATTTGCACACTAAAATGGAAATAATATGATAATAATGGTAATAATAATATTATTTAGTTTATAATAAAAACTAAATACCAAACAAGTTTAATTAAAACTTAAAAGAATATTTATATTAAATTAATTAAATGTTCATAAAAAATTTATGATTCGAAACTAAAAGTTAAAATGAAATATCTTATTACAGTTTCAGATTTTAATATAGGTATGTAATTTTATACGTCCTTTCGAGAAAAACCATTTTCATTTAAGAACATGCACAAAAAGTTTTAAAAGCTTTCTCAAATTATTATTAAATTAATAAATGCGAGCAACTTAATTTGCATTATATATTACTTGTCAATTAGTTAAGTTATTTAGTTTAAAATTTTTATTTACATAATGCGTGTTCAAGTTTTAAAACTAATTTAACACAAAAACTGACAGTGACAACCTTTGATGAATAAATAATCACAAATTTACATATTTTGTGACTGGTGGAGGTGTTAATACCTTCAAATTGCAAATGTTTTATTCAACAGCATACATGTACCAATTTACACAACTACTTATACATTATTAATATTATACTAATATTAAGTAAAACTTGATGCAGTTTACTAATTAGCATAATTTTGTACTTTTGTTGGATACCATGCCAGAAAATTTGCACACTTAAAAAATATTTTTAAATTTATGGTTGTTTTACATGTAACATAATTGAGTGAAAAATCCCATTCGTTTTATATACCCAAGTGTGAAACTTAATCAATATTTTGTATTTAGCACTTTAATTGCTGAAATTTATAGCTTGATAAGGTCCGTTTATTTCAGTTTCTTAATTTATTGCCCATCGCAATAGGTACAGCAATTTTCCTTCTTCCACGATTTGTTTTCAAAATAAATTTTCTACCTAATGTAATGGGCAACAAGGGCTGTTGCATTTTCTCCCCTTAAAACTTGCAGATGTAATGATGGGGAAAGCAAACTTTTATATCAGGTTGTATCGTGATGGAAAAAAGATAGTAAAATCGTTAAGCTTCTTTGATAATGGAAAACTGCTGTTGGTTTCTAAGTCGAAAGAATTAAACGCCCTATAAGAGAAGATCTGCGAAAATAACGCCCTTCTCAAAATTGTCGAGTTCATCTTGCAGATAATACAATGTGTTTACATGAATCTATTTAATGGGAAATAAAATTCCTCAGCAAGTCGATATATTTAGGTACTTGTATTTATGATGTTGGCATTTGGTCGTTTACTGCGCTATCAAAGTTTATATATCTCTTGATGCAGAAGTTATGTAGTCCTAAAATTGCTATTTTCAAAATTGGTGTATAAACATTTGTTCGACTTGGTTACTTTTTGTCTTCCAGAGTAATTAAAATTTAATTCATCTTTAAAAGTTTGATTTTAACTTTTATACATTTTAATTATTGCAACAAGAATAAAAATAGTTTTTCCAAGAAGTGCTATGCAAAAATTTCAGTCTAATTTTATGTACTTTTTATTTTTCAATTTTATCTAAGGCACATCGGTTGGTTTTCTGTAATTGGTTGGATTTGAAGATGTAGACTATCAAGTAAAAAGTTTAAGCATGTAATTTGCATACTTCAACTTGAGCTTTTACGTCAGCGCCAGCGTCATCGACATACATATTATAAATAATATTAATCTATAGCAACGTAACTATAAATCGTTTAATTATTTTTGATAGGTAGGAAGTAGAATTTAAAAAATAAACAAATTACTTTTAGATTTTGAAACCAATATTGATAAAAAATAATACAAAATGATATAATTATTGAATTTCGAGTAAAATTCCTGTATAAATCATCTAAATTAATCCTTAATGCAATGAGCTTTTGTAAGTTTCGTATGCAGTACACAGTACTGCATTTATTTGGGTTTCGTAAAGCCGTTATTCACAAGTTGTACGATAAATTCAATATAATTCTATATAACATATTATAGTAAACTCATTACTTTACAAATGTAGGAGTACAGTAATATTTATTTGCTGGCTCATAATTTTACCTAAAGTTTAATTTTAAGATGCTTCCGTTTATATATGGTGTTGTTTATAGCTTTTGAAATTGCAACTAAGAGTTTTATTACTACACATTACAAAAATTTTTACTTATTGTAGTACTTATATTGTTATATGCTGTTTGGTACCATACATAACTTCTATTTTTACTGAAAAATATTAAAATATAAATGCGCTAATTACAGTCCACAATCCCCTACGGCATATTATGTGCAGAAGTATTAAAAAAATAACAACTAAATTTTAATATAAATTTAATGCAAATGAGCAATTAAGTTTTCATCTCTTGGTTCGCGTTTATTAATATTTTATTTCAAACTTTTATATTTATGGTTTCTTTTTAATTAATAAAATAAGTGCCCTATTTTAAAAACCCCGCCGACATGTAAACGTATAGGGGTGTAATATTTGCGTGAAATAACGAAACCACTTTAATTAAACAATTTTTTTTGTGTTTATTAGACTATCAAATGTTATTAACCTTTGTTACATTTTTAATTGACTTTCTGTCATATTAACAGTCCTATAACTTTGCAACGAGTTTGCTACATTTTAAAGTTTATGTGTCGATTCTGGTCTTTTTAAGTATTAAATGTCTTAAAACTTTAAGTTTGACTAAACAAAGAAAATCAACGATTTTATTTTAGCTTCGTCTTTCTTTAAAGTTTAAATGCCCTTTAGAAATAAAGAATGACCATAATCTAAGTATTAACATCTTTTTCACACTTCAAACATTTGTTTAAAGTTGTGAAGTACTTCCGTTTTATACTGCTGTGTAAATTCGAAATACAAGTTGGATACAAGAGATCTACTCAGACTTTAATAGATCACTTTAAAGTTCTCGTCAATTTGTGATTATGTTTTAAATCAACTGCTATTGTAATTTTATTATGAATAGTTTTTTCATCTATTGTTCTCCACTTTTTACATTTCATCATAATTAAAAAATTAAAATTTGTTCAGCGTACTTCATTGGTGTTAATTCAAGCACTGAATACCTTTATGAGGACATCGAGGCGTGTCAATTTATTTGTATCGATCTCATTTGAAAAATGTTTGTTGAAATGGGTTTTATCCCCCAAGTTTTCCACCAATTGATGATTTTCCATCCGTTCATTCGTATCCGATCACATGTTGTGACGTCAAACGGAATATGGTTACACTATCAACATCTGGCAGAGTTTCAAGATAGACGTTCGTCATAGGAATTTTCTTTAAACAGAAAATCTGTCGTTTAAATCGCATTGAATACCCGAATGAAATTTAATACCACCTGTGATAGCTAAGTGGTTTGCATAATCTTGGCTTTGCTACCGCGCATTTAAACGGCTGAATTGTTTTTCAGGGCCGCAATATCGATCGATTTATACATGTAACTAGGTAGTAGAATCGGTTCAAGGTGGGATATAAGAGGAAGTAAAAGGGGTAACCTTCTCCACTACAAATGTTCAATAATCGAAAAAAAAAAATTAAATGGATTAAAATTGCTAAAAAATTACAAAATTTACCTATTTTGAGATATTATGCAATTAATTAACCCCCCTTCCATGAATTTTACCTGGATCTACTCGCCCTTTGATCGGTCTAACGATCGCTCTATTAATTATCAGGGATGCGACGCCTTATAGTAACCTAAAGCAGCCCATGGCCTTCAGCATTGCAGAGTTCTGTTATAGGGTGACGGTTTTCCAATTGTTCTACCTGGATATGTGTATAAATAAATAGATTGCGGACGCTCCTGGAAAGCAATTCTAGGATTTCCAATTTTTTACTTAGGACATTAAGTTATTTGATTACTAGTTTGTAAGCCAATCATTGATTTTTTGGCGAGGGAAGACTCTTAACTTTATAACTAGGCCTGGCGTATGACGGTTATGATTATCTCGTCCTTCGGCCTCGTAAGTAGCCCATACATACGCGGAAATATTACATTTTTAATGATGTCTTCAGTGATCCTCGATGTCTTTCAATTAAAGACGAGCTAACTCCATAGCTGAATATAAAGACATCAATGGACTTTGAGACAAAGACTGTAATGTTGAGTTGCCCAGTATTATTACAACTTCATAGTTTTATTCTTCTTCATCTTAAGCTAGAAATATTTCTCTATTGCTTTGGTTCTCACTGATGCTCGGTGGAAAATTAATTAATAAATTTTGGTAAAATAAATTGGATTGCCAAATTTATAAATTTATCCACTTGTCAGATCTCCAGAACCTCAAATCTCGTATTCGAGTGTATCCACATTCCCAACATTTCCAGAATCTACTTAAGAATCCTTGCTTGATAGTCTGCAAAGCGCAGGGCTGGTATATTTGTGTTGTTTATTGGTATCGCCAAATCATCAGATGTTTGTTTCCATCTTCTAAGCGCTATTTCTAAATAGGCATTAAATAGCAATGGGGAAATACTGCAGCCTTGTTTTAAACCCATGGTTATATGTATGAGTTCCTATAGATAACTTCTCATTTTAATGTATTTAATCCTATTTTTCTGTAGTTCATGGATTATTTTTAATGTATGTGTTATTATTCCAATTGTTTTCAGGGCTAGCCATAATTTACTTCTCGGTATACTCTCATAATATTCCCTTTTAAGGTCTATAAACGTGATATGGAATTCATCGCCTTTGCTCACCTTATTTTGAACTAGTTATTGTATAATGAATAAATTATCAATGCGGAATCGACCCGGATGAATCAGATTTGATCTGCTGCTATATAGTTTCCAATTGCTGATCTGAGTCTCTTATATATTATAATTTTTCCCCATAGTCGGCTGAACTGGTCGTACTTAGTTCCCTATAGCTGTTAAGATCTTTTCTGTTTCTTGTTTTGTAGAGTGACAAGATGTAAATAATTTTTCATGCTGCAGATAATTTTTGTTGAATTAGACATTCCTTCACCATGTGTAAAATTTTTTGCAGCAAAATTATAAATTTAATAATAACAAGAAAAAATTTCATTACATCTATGGTCCAGAAAGTGGAAAAACCCAAATTTGTAGGGGCTGCTGCATATTCGATATTATGAATATTTGGATATCAATCGTGAAGCGAAGCCCTGCAAAATATTAACATTAATGAAGAAGAATTTACAGTTTTTCATGAAAACAATTATAATTAAATAATAATAAAAAACCCGCAGGTGTGAGATTTTCGAATATTCATCTTTGTATTTTGTGTCGACTTTTAAAAATTCACTTAGAAGTTTAATTGAAGTATCAGAAAATTACGGCTTTCTGTAATAAATATTTAGAAAATCCAATTTCTTTATAAAAGTTTTATGCACAAAAAATTTCATTGTAAGCAGTCAACTAAAATTAAATTTTAATTTACAAATTTTAAATATCACAGTAATACATTGGTAGCTTTTTATAAATGTTTTTAGCTGATTTTTTATGAGTATTGAGACTCCAGAACACTCTCTCTGCGACTTGTCTATTCCCGACGAAATGTGGAAATAACCCTCCATGTCCTAACCTCCACAACCGGTTTTTGTTCGTTTCCGATGGTACCATGACATCAAGATTCAGGTTGTGAATCAGGAAGAAGGCGTATAGTTGTGTTTGACGATAGATTTGTTGTTTGAGATTCTTATGTAGTTTTAAGTTTTTTTGCGTCATTCGTGCCATCGCTTATTGCGGATTTGTTAAAGTAACAATAGCTAATTTGACGATTTGACCAGGTTTGTCTTCTCATCAGAAACAGGATGGTCAATTTTCGTATCATAGTACATTTCTAGAAGTGTTTATTGCTAATCGTCGTCGTTAATTGTTTCCGCCCTTAAATACGCACTTTTAAGGCGCCGGATACTCGTTTTTCATTTTTTCCTATTAACTACAGTCTATTACGACTACAGTCAGACACAACGTGAAGGTAGAATAGGATTTTCAGGCAGAGACTTTTCTCAATTTTTGATGGTGTGTATCTGTTCGACATCGAAACATCCCTTTCAAACCTTACCAGCTGTTACCCCGCCAACAGTTTCAATTTTTTCTTCGTAAAATTCTACTTGTTTAGGCAGGCACATTTTCCATAAGTTACGTTTATTGTTAAAACCAGTAAAATGGTGAATAAAACATTAAATACATCGTGGTGCTTTGCTGAAAGCGGTGTATACATGTATAATGTAGTGAAGAGCTGATGAGCGATTTAATAGATTTGAAGACATCAGTTGTCTTTCAAGATGTCAGAATATCAGAATTTTGTTATTCGATTCAAGGAACAAGTACATAGAAGCAGTTGTAATGTGCATATAAGAAATGAAAACAGACATCAATTCGATGAATTTCATCACCTGCATGATGAATTGCGTAGCCATCCGATAAATTCCATGGGTATGACTTTCGAATGATTGCATCAACGTTTGATTATATTGTGGGTCCCACTGAGCTGCATTATAACGCTATTCGACATATCGACATTGGTGCTTATTACAGTGTTGATAACAAACTTGCCCGATTTTGATCCTTTACTTGCTATGAACACTGGAAGTCATGACGTTTGCTCGCGACTTGCGATTTTCACTTCAGTTTCGAGTTTTTTCTTGGATTTCCATCGGATGACACAAATTTGTGATGATTACATAGCTGTTTATGCAATTTGTTCCCAGTGAAAGGGCTAGAAGTAATTTCTAATTATAATTACTTAAAAGATAAAACGGTGGACCTAATAATCGTTGAATGTGAGCTTTGAAAATATATGTTTTTAGGTATAAAGGGTTTCGTATTAGCATATCAGACGTCGAAAGGATTGTTTTACTAGGATTCCACATTAATACAAATAAAGAACTATGCTTATGGCTATATAAACAGCACCATTGTGCAAATATTCCTTATTCAAATAATAGTAAATGCAAATAAATACTATCAGCATTAATAATTCCTCTTCCTATGCATTAAAAGCGAATACATAAATTTATTTATCACCGGGCAAAACAATGAAAAATAAATCCATAGAATTGGAATACAATG
Organism: Podabrus alpinus; assembly: GCA_932274525.1. NCBI lineage: Eukaryota > Metazoa > Arthropoda > Insecta > Coleoptera > Cantharidae > Podabrus > Podabrus alpinus. The sequence continues at coordinate 54,384,806 of OW026457.1, read as the reverse complement.
TATTGTGTATATAAATTTTCAATATTTTGAATAATGTGCTGCTAAAGAGAAAAATTTTGTATAATTTTTACACTTGTACTTTTTGCAGGTTGGAAAGTTCCCTGATACAATAAGGACTAAGCTACATAGACAAGCCAAGTTTTCAAATAGAACAAACCAAGATATTTGCTTTAATCATAAACGGACTCTGATTTACTATTCTACAAAGTTAGATAAGGTCGTCTCCATTTTAGAACAACTATTGTCGAAAGTGATGGAACTTGACTTTTTATATCATAGTAAAAAAATAAAGAATCATTGAACACTACTTTATATCAATTTATTTTCATAAAAATTTACGGTCCAAAAGAATGCACAAAGAAATTTTAAATCGCATTTTTGTATTGTTAAAATTTTTGCGGTACTTTTATAAACGTAATAGTGTCTTTGATGTACAATTGCAAACAATGCAAGCACGGTCCATCACCGTAACACCGAGCCCTTCCGGCGATACATCATCCGGCTTGCTCCAGTCATTTATATTAGGTCGACACCGCACAAGCGTCGGAAATTATTGATGGTGACACGTATTAAGCGGTGCTGTCATCCGAATTACTTTTTACTGAAATTTAATAACAAACATGTCACAAAAACCGACCTACTGAAATGTACAATGTGCCTCTTAACTCAAAAATAACGCAATTTGTACTATTAATCAACAACACACAGTCGCGAAATCGAATAATAACTTATATATGTAAAATTTGGTGAAATGTTAAAAGGTCTATCGATTAGTTTAATAAATAACGAATGTATTTCATTTTTTCTATAACTGTTGAAATTGGTGAAAATTCTCCTTCCTCATAATGTGGGATTTTGGTCCTATTAGGTTTTTATTCTTCTCCTCCTCTCTTGTGCATATGGTATAACGTGAGATCTAAACCACCAAATGAGTTCATTTGAAGAACATCTCGAAGATGAGCCCATTACTTGTGACGAAGTAAGACGGCAGTATATGCCTCAATATTTATTATAAACAAATATTTTTTTGATCAATTCCCCTTACAGTAAGTTTACATTTTTCGCCTGCGTGCATAATTCGTAAGTGTCGTTAACATCACGGCTATCGGTTGTTATAAATTACTGTGGTCTAGACCTTATAAAGTTGTCTAGGGAAATAATCATGTTGGAATTGCAATATTTATTTATATTTGATTTTGAATTAACGTGATTAATAAAACTTTAACTAAAATAAACTTCAATTACTACGTTGCTTATTTAAAAGTGAAGGTATTTTTTATTGTAATCAGCTTTCATTAATCGTAAATACTTCGCGGCTTTTCAAAGACTATGTTTTGAACGTAACTTAATCACTCAACTCGAGCTTGTGTCTGGGAATTACCTTCCTTGTCTCATTTCCTCTGTATACTATGTGTTATTCTGCAAATTTAAAAATAAAATTTATCGTTTAGCGGCATTCTAAGTAGGGTTTTCCCCGTATGATGTATTATTTGTACATATTATAATTTTTACTTACAAGGTTACGACCTTTATGCGGGACTTCACAAAGTCATTATTTTTATAAGACATTGCAATATTTTAATTATGTCTGTTTGTAATTGTACTTCCGCCAAATTTGTATATTTATTATATTTCTTTTCTTACTGAAAGGGAAATCGATAAAATATCTTACTCGCATATTTAATATACACAACTCGCGACGCAAGCGTCTCGAGTTACAATTTCATCCGTTACGGTAAAACTCCAATACGACCTTTGGATGGTAATATACTATTAGTGTATCTACACAGGATATAAATTATTACATCCAAATTTAAACAGAAATATCTGTTAATATAATAACGTAAAGGTAAGTATTTATGTTCAATATTTGTCAACGAGTTGCTTCCTTGAAGTAAGATTTCTGTGATTAGTATTCGGTGTCGTAAGTAATAAGTTATAATGCCTAAATTATATTGCTCTGTATACATAAAGGTTACTTCGCAACTTGCAAATTGCATTCTTCGTCATGTCGCATAATTTTGCAATTTAAATTTTGTATTTGTTTAATTTAACCATAAATTTTGCAACGTCTCATGTTGCACTTGGTATGCGTTGGTATGCCTGTTTTATGTCTGGACTGAACAATCTGTTACTTACGTATTAACATTTACCAGAGGGCAGATATTTTTACCATATAAATTGTTAAAAGAATAACATATTTTACAGCGTAACTTATATCCGTCATGTAAGCGGCGTAACATCGCTCAGTCAAGTTACTCTTGACGTAATTCTCTTTAATCCTTCATATCATAAAAGATTCTAATGTTATATCTCAGAATAAATGTATAAGTTAGCAGTATACTGACTTAATTTTATAGAACTTAATAGACTGATAGTTCAACGTGAAATCCTAGGCACGCCCAAACAATTTGATTGCTGCAGGGAATAGAATCCATAACTATAATTCCCTTAGTGTAACTTACTATCACCACCAAATTATATATCGTCGGCTTACTGCTAAAACAAGATAACTCCAAAATGATAGTTTTGAGTAAAACTGATTTTAAAGTTTGATTCAACATAAACAAGTTGGAGTTAGTTAAAAATGAACTTCTTAATACTCCTTTAATATTTTACTTACAGTTATCAGGTTTTGTCAAAATGTAGTTTAATCTTATTTGAATGCAATCATGTATATAACTCATTTTGTCCAAAAATTGAGTTATCTTGTTTTGGCAGTAAGCCGACGATATTAGGTAATTACAGCAGTATTGAACCAAAGTTCTGTATATTATTGCGAATTCATCTTGGAGGCGGTAGAAATGGTACATTGTTTTAAGTGTTAATTTTGGAAAACCTGTAGTACATCCAAATTTGGTAGCAATCTTTTTTAATTACTCATATCCAGAAACCTGTCAACTGTAGTACGTAGTTTGTTATTTTTCGGTCAAGTGAATCACCATGATTAAACCCATTTATGGGCAATCTTGCAATGAGAGAAGAGATGGCTTTAGAGAAAACAAGAAGGAAATAAGGAGTCTGAAAGATGAGATGAGAGGAATTCAGGAAGAAATAAAAGAAAAGAAAATAGCCTGTGATCAGAAAAGACAAGCACTTACTAAAAGAGTTGAGGAACTGGAGAACGCATTCGAAAGACAAGAAAAAACAAAGAGCGAAACAATATAGTGTTCAAAAAGGAACTAAAATGGTGAACGTTAGGAACCTCACTGAAAGAATACGGATACTCCTGAAAGAAGAGATAGGCGTGAACGTTAACCCGATGGAAGCCTTCCAAATAGGGAAGAACGAGAAAAATAAAGCAATAGTAGTGAAATTCCAAACCTGGGACGATAAGATGCAGGTAATGAAAAATAAAATCAAGTAGAACGGAAGAAAAATGTACATCGTTAACGATATGACATCGAATGAGCTGAGGATCCAAAGTAAAATAAGAGAATTTGCAAAAGAGAAGTCAAAAAAGAAATAGGATAAAATTGGGATGCCAAAAATTAACCAGAATAAAACAGAACTCTCATAATATAACGACCCCTGCAATTACAATAGAATATAAGAGGAAATGCGAATATACTCATATGAAAACAAATCAAAAGTTAATGAAAAGAAAGAAAGAAGAAACACACAGAAATAATAGCAACCTGGAACGTAAGAGCGCTACTTCGACCTAGGTGATTTTAATGCTCAAGTCGGAAAGGAGAAAACAACTCAAAGACCCAAAAGTTAGTTAAATTGGGACTAATCCACCCCAATAAAATGGATTTGAAAACATCGGAAGATGTGGCGATATTCTAAAAAAGAATGGAGAGCCAAAAGAAGAAGAAGATGTGCAAGCTTAATTACTAATTAGCAATCAAGTGTTAAGCCAGAAATTTGTTGTAAATCACCCGATAACGGAATTTTCGCAACTAAATTTTCGTTATCTAAGAGTTACCCTATACATCATTGGACTCGAGCGTTATGGTAAATTCTCTAATTGTGAATTTTGTGAGAGTATGGATGCTACCCGATTGACACGAACACATTTAGGGACGTAGAAGTTACGTCAGGTTTGTATTTTGGGGCTTCGAGTTCATACCGCAAAGCTACAAATCTGCGGTGGAAGAACAAAATTGTCGCCACGTTTTGTTAAACATCGATAGTGATCTGTTAGTGGTGAACACCCTATGCTAGTTCGATTTGGTAGTTGGGTTATCCAATTTGGGATATCGACTTTGGTATGGTAGTCAACATTTAGATTGATGGTTACTTCATTTCATCTTGGTGATTATCAATACCCGTCATTTTGGATGCCTGTTTGGTTAATAGTTATCGGATTTTGTTATCAGTTGATATTTATGCAAGGGTGAATTTTACGAACTGTCGACCCCATGGGTTCAATTTTGGTTATGCGTGTGAAATGTTTATAATCTCTGTCATAATCAGATCTCTTCGTGAGATCTAGGTTACAAATGTGTTTGAGTAGACTATCAATGTTTATTACTATTACAGATTAAGATAATATATTGTAGCGTCTGGTGCCTTGAAGATGCACGAGTACGCACACAATCGGTTTATGGACACCTACCTTTAATTCGACTCTTACTTCTCAGGCTAATATGCGTCGGGATCTGATTCAACCAACACTTTTTTATACGAGCTTATGTCGAACGAATTCTTAATTCCAACAAAGATAAAACTACAGTTGGATTCCGTTAACAAGTTTTTAATCAAATAAACAAATTCCAACATATAACATATAACCCAAACAATCAAACAATCTTTATATACTACTACTCTACGCACTGATAAATAAACTTGTAAAATGTTTTACTCCTCTAAGCTCGACAAGCTAATGAGACCTGGGGAGTTGAAGAAGCAAAACTTTACATCTGCCAATATAAATATCAACAGTAAATTCGGTGACAGACGTAAAACCCTGATGGTCGTATAAGCTAACTCTTCTCTTTTGCGGAGGCAAAAGGTCGTGGATAATTAGAATCTCCAGGTGATCACTGAACAGACAAATAAAGCTAACGACAAACAAATAATCGTTTAATGAAGGTAAAAATATCGTTATCATATGCACAGTACAAGCAGTTAATTAACAAATTAATGAATGCTACCAAGTCAAAGGCAAGAATCAATACAATTGCAGAAGGCAATTGTGATAGCAAAAAAATATGGTGTACAAAATTCACTGCAGTGCAGATTAAAAAAGTAAAATACGGCACAAACCTTGAAGCGCTCTCGGGTTCTACAATGCCCAAAACACAACGCAATACAATTGCGGGAATCTCCTTTAATCTTCCTGCAGTCACCAATAGTGGATACGATGTTGACAGATTCTTTCGCCGACTGGTTAGAAGTGGAAGCCAATAAACTGGATCTTGCCAAAAGGTCACCCTGATCATTCAATATACTGGTCGTCCTGGTAGTGTGATTTATTTCAAGTAAAAAACAATCAACTTGATGTTTGTTGACATAAGTAATTTTTGACAGTTTGGGATGTGAAATGTCAAAACTTATAATTGAAATCTCTAAAGATAATATGACAGCATAAAAATGACAGCTCCGCACATATCTAGTAAAAATTATATGCGTTAAAATTAAGTTGTTAAAAAAATTTGCCACTTACATAAACTGATCTATCTAATCCGCGAACGTGTCAGTTGTTATAATAATGTATTCAATAATTAAACATTATAATTCCAAGGAATTTGCAAAAATTCAACGAGCGAAACTTCCTCTCGTCACAAACGAAAAAATGCTAATCGCTATGGCCATTGACAGACATGCGCACACATATCCGACGATTAAAAATGCCGTATATAGGATGTTGCGAAATAAGTAGTCAGTAATGTTTTGCAAAAAATCGTTACAAACTGATAGCTAACCTGCTAATCTTTCGTGCGCACAATTTTCTTTTTCCTCTCTTCTAATTTCCAATATCGTCACGATCCAACTCTCGTACGGATCTGATCGTTCCACTCTTTCTATGACTGCTTCTCATAGATCGGATAATTTGGTATCCGGTTCTCCCTTACGTATCTGTATGACACGATCTCGACCACAACCTTTGTTGCCAACACCTTTCGTATTCCGCTATCTCACGGAATCTTAATTTCTCCAAGGAATTAATTTTCTCTTGTAGCACCACCGTATTTCGTTCACGAATATAATTTATCTCAGTATATTTAAGTGAATCTGACTTGATTTCGCGACTTTGTCTCACAGTACTAAATACGCGACCGTCACCTTTCGTGATCTCGATGATACTCCCTTATTTACTTTTATGTAACGTGCGTTACTATATATTTTGTTTAAAAACCGGAGCTTCTTATATTCTCGGCTTGTTTGTACATGGCCGACGATTCTCTGCACGTTTGATTAAATTACACATGTTGTATATAATGTTTACATACAACATGTAACACGAACAAACTTAAAATTAAATTCAAACGACAAAAAAAACAAACACATGCAAACACATGCAAACAAATGTGTTTGAACCTCCGGTCTCCAACTGTACTTCTCTCCTTGTTGGTACGACTCTATCCTCAACATGGATAGCGCGTATCACAACAATATATAATACCACTGTATGAGGTATTATTTTGTTAAGCTAACCCGAACAATTCTGAGAGGAATTATGTAGGTAAGTCGTATAATTGTATTTTTATTGTTAACCTCTAATTTTTGTCATTGCAAGTGGCCGATTGTTGACTCAGTGTTCTTCATCACCTCGATGATGTTCTTTCAAACATCCATCAGGTCCACTCCTGGACCTTAGCCTCTCCCCATGAGAGGGAAGTTTAGGCCATACCCTCTCAGGTAACTCCGTGTTATCTTTTGTAAACTTTGTCTATGTAAGAGATTTTATTGAATCACTTTAATCATGTCAATTTTGAATCAACTGTTAGCTTGAAGTTGATAGGTGCTATAAATATGTGATGTCGCATACCTGCACGTTATTCTCATTCTTTATTTAATTAACTAGTTTATTATTGTTGATACAGTGTTTTATTTGCGGTGGGCAATAGAGAATCCCCGAATGCAACTTACCTACGACTCTCGCACACCTTTTACTTACACTTTACTTTAAAATCCCCTGGCTAGCTCACTCAAAAAAATTTGGTTAAGAAGTAAATCAAGAATCCGTGCATTAAATTAAGAATCTTGAAAAATTCTTGATTGTAAGAACTTACTTCTTATTTTTAACATTTTGGTATTAAACCAAGAACGCTATTCTTATTCTTGCAGTACTTTAAGCTTAATTTTGGAAACAAGAATGACGTTCTTAAATCAAAGAATACAAGCTAACACGTTAATGATATCACTTTTGTTACTTTTTCGTTCAAACACATAAATTATAATGCAATTTTAAGCATTTTTATCTTCGCTATCGTAATACAAAAATTGTCCTCTACATGAAAAGGCATATTTATAAAAAATATTTTACACACGTTTTATTTTATTTTGTTTTTTAAGTGTATTCGTTACTCTGCTCATTTTTAGGCACAAAAATTTTATAATAGTTGACGTTATTATAATTCATAATTATATGATGATTAATATTAAATTTCTTCCCAGGTCAATATATGAGAGAATATGTTTTTGGGATTTAGGAAACCAAAATGAAACTAAACTAAAATGAATGAAACTCATAATTATATAATATACATTATTGCAAATTTATATTTTAGCTGCGAAAATCGCATGGCATGGTAACCAATTCTCGACTTTAAGGTTTGGACAAATGCCGTAAGCTTTATTCGCTGTACACTGGGCCAACTCCCTTTTTTGCTAAATTTTCTTCCTAAATAACAATAATTTACATTATGTTCATTATGTACATTATAAATCAGTGTTAAATTAAAATAAATAAAACATTTTCTGAAATGTTTCTCAGATCAATTTTATATTATGAATTATTTAAAATAAATGCATGTTGCAGAAAAGGGAGAAACACGTGTCATATATACTTTTTTACAAGCATTATAATTTATTACATTAACCAGTATTTATTTAAAATAATTTATAACCACGTGTAATTTTTATTTAAATTAAGACAAATAAATAACTGTTATTAATTAATAAAAACAAAAAAAATACAAGCATTATAATTTATTACATTGAATTGAATTGATGGCAAAATTTTTTAATTAAATTTGAAAATTTTTTAACTGCTTAATTTTAAAGAAATCTTTAATTTTTGATAAATGTTGCTATTTTTAAACACTAAACTTTGTAGGCTCTCCACGTGTAATTTGAAAATTTTGCGAGTCACTCGCTTGAAATTAATGTCAAAATTTTTAATTAAATTTGAAAAATTTTTAACTGCTTAATTTTAAAGAAATCTTTAGTTTTTGATAGGTGTTGCTATTTTTAAATACTAAACATTGTAGGCTCTTGCACGAATATTTTGAAAATTTTGCCGAATCAGTCGCTTGAAATTAATGTCAAAATTTTTAATTAAATTTGAAAAATTTTTAACTGCTATTATTTGCGCGCTTGTTTATAATGCTTGATTGTGAAATTTTTTTAAATTTTTGATAAATGTTGCTAATTTTAAACACTAAACTTTGTAGGCTATCCACGTGTAATTTGAAAATTTTGCGAGTCACTCGCAAAATGTATCTTATAGAGATACATGTATGATTTGTACGATACTCCATTGCAATCAAATAAATTAAATATTTATTATGTATGCCACGAAGGTATTAAACATGAAAATTTTATTCTGTCCCAAATAGAATGCAAATGTGTTGCTATTGAGCATAAAAAAGGTTATGCAGTTTTTCCAATTCTTCATCAAAGACGTTAACGTGAATACCGAAAATGTAAAATTTTAAAATAAAAATGTAAAATAAAAAATGTAAAATACGTTATTTAATTTTGTCATTAATATTATTGTAGGCCGCCTGTGCTAGCTAGTCTTTTATAATTTAAAATTCGAATTAGAAAATAGGATTTTTACGACTATTTAAAATGACAATAGTCAAGCACGTCCAGGTAGCACAGATGTTATAGCGTTAGACTCAATACCTGTGGGTCCTAGGTTCAAATCCCGGTGGAGCCGTAAAAAAAATCTAAGTATATATAATTAATATTTTAACTTAATCAGGATTTTACAGATATACAAAAACAACACATCGAATCGAGCTGGTAGAAAAAGTAAGTAGTACGTGTATAAATAAATTTAATATTTAGAATTTAATCAGGAATTTACAGATATGCAAAAAACAACAGGACGCAATATGATGAATACCAAAATTACCATGAATACTTAGTAAAATTTAAAATATTGAAATTGTACAGAAGTGATAATAGATAAATTGTCAAGTAAAATAATTGAAATAATAAGAATAATTTTTATTATTTGTTTTAAGACTGGTCATTCTAAAATTAATAACTTCTTAAATCTTGGAACCAGAATGTGTTCGCTTTGAAATAAACCTCGGGTGTGATTAGCATAAATTAAGAATGGGCATGTTTAAATAGAGGATGCCTGCTTAAGTATTAGGGTTTCTACAACCCTAATTAACAATAAGCTTGCCATTTTTAAATTATTCTCGATTCAAAGTACCCGGCATGATTGGGTCAATTTCCAGAACGTTTGTTCTTGATTTAAAGTTCGTTATTCTAGCTGGTAAGAATGGATTTTTTTGAGTGCTTTTTTGGGAATCAATTAAACGTCTTCTCTAATCGGGCGTGGGCAGTACTGAACTTCCAATGTTCTTCCAACTGAAAGAATGTAAAAAAAATAATTAAATGAAATCATACTTTTGGAAATAAACACACAAACACCAAATTTTCTGTTAAAATGGACCTAATACTGCCATATTTATAATACACAAACTACACATACATAATTAAAATTTTCGTAGATACCATGAAGATCTTGATGAGTTTTATGATGGTTTGCACCACTCAAATTGATTATCTTAAATAGTTCTGATTTTAATGATGGGTTGTTATCTTCGATTAATTACCTTCAATTCACCTACATATGGATTCCTAATTAGGGGGAGCAAAGGTCTTGGTATCCCTGTGCGATAAAAAAATCATTTCCTTTATTGCTTCGGCCACCATTACTATACAATTTCTCGCCGAAACAATTTTATTAGGTCAGTCTATAATAAAAATTGAGTTTTATGCGACTCGACCATCGCATTTTGTTTAGAATTATGTAAATACACACACATGACCATAGCTGCGGAATATTAACATATTATTGTCCTCGAAATGCAATTATTTGAATTTATAAATTTACCCACAAAATACAAATATAATATTCTTTTGTAATTGCTGCCTAAAATAAACTCTGATCACAATCCAATAAAAGGAAGTTTTAAATTAAAACTAAAAAGAATAGTTAAACGAAATTATCCTTTATAGAACTTAGATAAACTAAAGGTAGAGAAAACTGAAGAACAAGTTGCACAATGCTTGAACCGAGAATTAAGAGAAGTATAGGAAGGCGCAATGATCGAGGAGAAATTGGAAACATTTATAAAGGCAATGAAAACAACGAAAGAAAAGCACTTAAGGAAGGAAAAACCAAAGGACAGGAAGCAATGGATGACCAAACAGATATTGGTATTATGGAGAAGAGAAGAACAGCAAAACAACAAAACAAAGACAAATATATCAGGATACATAGTGAAAGAAGAAAAAGATAAGGCAGGCAAAGAACAAATGGTTGAACGAGAAATGCGAAGAAGTAGAGGAACTGGAGAACAAATATGACAACTTTAATCTACACAAGTAGGTTAAAGAAGCAGCGGGTCTACATACGTATATAAAACCAGAGCAACTGGTAACCAAATACACAGAATGGCAGGTGGATAACATATGAACAAGAAAACATTAAAAAGTGGCAAGAATACATTGAAATTTTATTCAAAAACGAACTCTCAGACATTCACACATCAGAAATCGTCACGGCCCCTCCAATCACTGAAGAATAACTAATAAAAACAATATCCCTCATAAAAGATGGAAGATCCGCGGGACCAGATGAGACAAATGGAGAACTTCTGAAGTTGTTAGATGACTTCAACGTCCAAAGACTTACCAAAATATTCAACGGAATATACAACACGGGCAACATTCCCACAGAATGTTGCCTCTTTAATCCAATTCGGTTAACTCTATATAAGTTTGATCTTGTAGTACCTGGTAAACTGAGACGACATAAACAAAAGCACAACAACCTTTTCACCTAAAAAGCGACAAACTATTTCCAGCGGAGAGTTACGAAGAAAATCTAGCAACCGCATAACACAAAATCACCTATTACATCATGGGGTAGCAGCAAAAATAAACAAAAGTTTAGATGCTCCATATTAGAGAGACCTCTCACATTATAAAGATAGTAGAAGTTAGGATATTACTAGGAAACAATTTCAATTTAAAAAGCACCAGGATATGATCACAATTATATTTAATGCAATCCCCAAATTGAGCTACTTTCCCTCCAAATGGAAGATGGAAGCAACGGCCCAACGGAATAATTGATGATTTCGTGGTTAATGTAGTCATACCTGTATTTTTAATTTAACTTAAAAATGCACAAAAACACTTTACACACACAAAAATGGCACAAATTTTCACCAGTAAATTCGCTGTAACTGTGACATCTTACGCCTGAAATTTACTAGTAAATTTGTGCTCTTTTTGTGCCTAAAAAGTGTTTTTGAGCACTTTTCAAGTTAAACTAAAATTGCTGATATGACCAAAGGGAAAATTTTTCCTATTGTCCGATTAGTCTTCTGTCTACTCTATTTTTTACAGTGTTTTAGAAAATTTGTATAGCTTGAAATGTTCATCAATAGATTGAAGTCAACTTTATGTTCTATAACAAATTCTTCCTCTGTCTGTATTTCAAAGAGCTTCATTCGATTATAACGATCTTCCTTCGTTTGCTGAATTTTAAAATAAATAGAAAAGGGTCACACAGAAGCCACTCGGGATCTACAAAGACAGTAAGGGCACATAACGTCACATAATTGACTAATTCAATTTTAGCACACACAAATGCAACGGTTTGTAAATAAATTTGTTTATACCTTTTCAAATATAATTCTTTCATAACCAGAAGAAACAGCAGCTGTTCGCTATTTTCTTTGAAATTTTTTTAAACTGCATGCTCAAAGTAGTTCACATAGAGTATTTAATTAAATAATTGAAGTTAAGGTATTTGGTTCAGTAATATCTATTTTAAAAATAAATAATCTTTTCAACAAAACCATTTATTACAAAAAGCACAAAAGCTGCAGTCGTTTCGGAATAACGACTAAATGAAAATGCAGCAGTTAAATTATGAAAATAAAATAACTTTGATGTTAATCAGGTTTCATCCTGATACTCATCTCCTCGGGTCCGCATTGGTTCGTAAAATACACATATAATCGCATAATTTCAGATATAACCTCAACCTCTATGTTCACATGACGATGCAATGTTGAGGGACATCCAAGCGTCTGCTACAGAACATATTCTAACTACTGTATAGAAATCTCTACAAACTGAAAATTAAGGTATTCCATCTAACATCTAATTTTAAAATAAATAATCCGTTCAACAGAAAAATTCATCATAATAAGCGCCAACAGCTGAGTTCGTTTTCGATGTAGAATTGGCTTTCGATAGGGTTTTAACAATTACCTTGATCTTCAAAAACCTTCTAGCGCCACCACTGGGTAGCTGTAGTTTAATTAATTTTTCTTAATCAGTAACTGCAGTATAAGTTTAATTAAATTCTTAAATATAGCTTGAAGGTACCTTAAACTATTTGTTTACGTTGTTTCCTCATCTTACATATTTTCACAACTTCGCTTTAAAAGAAAATATAATTTCATTAATTTTTATACGGTAAGCTCTGCTTTCGGTATACTAAATTGTATATTTTAAATTTAAAAATTAAATTTGAACTTCAATATTTTACGTGCCGATATACCCTTAGGACATTTTTAATTTACCACCTAACCCTCTTTCATGCGTTTTTTTAATTAGTTAATTTTTATTGTAAATTATCTCCTGAACTAAACATTAATAAGTTTACTTCAAAATTATCCAATCCTAAATTTTATCAAGGAACATTAATTTCATAAAAATTTATGAATCCATTTACTGATTGATTCATGAATCTTCATATTCATAAAAATCTGATCTATTCCTAATCTTCAGTATTGGTGATTTTCGGTTTTTACACTTGACATGGTTTTTTATTAGTGTGGTTTCATTCGTGATAGACAAGTTGTAGTATTTCATGGGTAGTTCAGTTTTCGTCATTCTTTATAGTGATCAATATCAAGTAATCATCATCTGCAGGTTTTAGGCCGGTGGCCCGGTACGTCACTCAAATTGGTCGCTCCATCTCTTTTTGGGGCGGCCCACCATCCTGGGCTTGTATTGGAACATTTTCCTTGGTAATCGGGTCTGGTCAGATTGAAAAATGCAGATAAAATGCAGATGAAATACCTTTACCAGCTTATATACTTAAATCAATAAAACCCTAGAAGTGATCAAGGACTGGATGCATTATAAGGGCGTTGAGCAAGTACCTGAAAAACTTAGGCGCATATTCTTTTGGGAGATACCACTAAATTGTGAGGAACAAAATGGTACATTCAATTTGGTCGACGAAAACCAAGAAAAATGGGATGAATGAATTTTTGAGGTCGTTGATTATAAATATTAAAATTGAAAAACTCTACACCATACAAAATGGCGGATGCAATAATATGGTCGATTAATATACGAAGAAGTTATCAGATTTCAAGCAAAATCGGTATCTTTGAGTTTTCAAGTCGCTAATTACGAATATTCCATTTATTTCAGGTACACTTTTAGTGTGCCCAAAACACGTAAATTAATAGATTAAATCTGCAAATTGAACCATACGATCGATTGAGCGTGTTGATGATCTATCTTTTGGTCGTTGCCTCTCTGTCTTGTCTTCCATAATTATCTTCTTCACGGGGTCGGTTTTCCTTGCAACTTGTCCAAGATATATCAAAATTGTTCGTTAATTTTTGTGGAGTAATCTAGTTTTGATGTTCAGCTCTTCTATTACTGATGCATTTGTACGATGCACTGTCCAAGGTGTGCAGAGCAATCTTCTATAGCAGCACATTTTAAAATCGACTATTTTTTTCGTCTACTGTCTTAACCATCCATGTTTCTGGTCCCTAAGTTGCTATGGAGAAGATCAAGGATCGCACCAATTTAAGTTTGGTGTTAACTTTTTTGTTTTAGTTTACGCATTTCATACAAGACACCAACTCGATCGGAGTTGGTATTGTGGGACTTTACCCACTAATATTACCCCCCTACAACCGAGAATTGGGATTGCACCTCACGGCATTGCTTCTGGAATTCTTGGTGTTTCTCTGTCGTTTATCGTAGGAGAGATGACTTTCGTATTCCTACTGTTTCTTCCAAGTACCCTACGGATGGTTACGGCGTCCGTTGGAGGCTTGTTGCTCTCTTTCCGCTGCCTCCTTTTTCCGCCTGGTAAAGGTGCCCGGCACCTCCACCATGTCGCGTTTGGAATTTATCGTCCACCATGTCGCGTTCACCATGTTAAGCTTGTGCTTATGTCGCACACTACCGAGTTTGGGGGTTCGTAGCTTTAATGAAAATCGACTTACTAACCATTTCTATATTGACTATACATAAATATTTACAGGGGGAACAATTTATTCAAGGAACAAATTTATAATTAAATAAAATTCACTTACCCTAATATTAGCATGATGCACTGAAGGACTTGGGCAGGTGTCAAAGCAATCATGATGGACTGATACGCGTAGTAACTTTTAACTAATTGATTATCTTTAGATCGAACACTATTGACTCATACTATTGACTGACTATTATTCTGACTGCAACCTTTTTTTATTAATTTTCTCTTTCTCTTTGCTTTGACCTTTTCAAAGTCCTTACAGTTCATCAATCTTATAATATTGGTTATTAAACAGTTCTTACAGGTACGTCCGTTGTTCCTAGACGCAATTCAGTCATTTTTTATAACATCCGCTTTTCGCGTTAATGAACTTTATTATTGTTAATTAATATAATAAGCTATTCATTTTCTAGGTTGCCAATATCAGCATTTACGAGTTCAATGATTTAATAATTTTTCTAATTTCAATTTTTATAAATGTGACACTATTATCCAGCTGGTTACGGTGTTCCAGTACTGATGGTCTTTCAGCATGATGGCAATCAAGGTGTCGGATGTGATCACCCGTCCGTCAATTATGGCTAAAAAAAACTTCCCTGATGGAGTAGGCGGTGTAAAAATCGTCTATTCCCGTGGTTCGGAATCCACGTCAAGCTGTAGGTCCTCTGTGCTCGTCACACATTTTCAACACGCAACGAGCAGAGACAGGGAGGTATCGGGAAAATGTCGCAAGACGTTCATAACCGAATATAGATAGATCTAACATTATGACTATAGCAACGATGTCGAGCAAAAATTGAACAGATTTATAGTATAATGTGGAACAATAAATCAAGATCTGAGAAACAAATCAAAAACGGACCCTTAAATTAAGTTCTACAAAACGATTCCAGTACCAACAATAACATAATATGGAAGCCAAATATGGATAATAGTAAAGAAACAAACAAGACGATTCCAATCAAAGGAAATGAAGTTTTACATAAGAGTTAAGGGCAGTACCAAAATGGATAGACTAAGAAAAGAATATATCAGATATGAATTATATAAATTAATATAAATTTAATGGTTTTATCTCATGGATCCATATTGGTTACCCGAATTATTCTTCCACCAATTGCTCTCATCCGTCTCTCAGAATCTCATGCGTCATCCAATGTTTCTTCTTCTCTCTGATCATCGATTTCGAGAATTCCCGGACTGCCTCCTTCATCCACTTTTCTGTACTGCTATAATACTTGTTGGAGTCGTTTGTGTCGTCAAGTTGTTCTTTCAAAGACAGAGAGTATGCTGGAAATCCCATGGATTAGAGATACCCATTCTTCCTGTTTTACTTTCTATTTTTAAATTGCATAGCATTATTTCGAAAGCTCCAAACACTTGGTTTGATTTTTACATTTCTAAAGGAGCTTCTCCATCTCTTGTAAATTAAGATAGAGTCGATCTGGATTTTTGTATTTTCATCAGGAGAAGTTCATATATGGAAAGGCGTCTTATATGTTGTTTAAACGCCGTATTCATTATTGTTAAGTTACCTCCAGTTGAAATTTATATGAGGCTCTTGCCTCTTTCATTCCTTTTTCCACTTCCGTATCTACCATTATCCAAATAAATCATCGCTTTTTGCTTACTTGGAACGCTATGAAGACAATAATCCTCAGGGACTGTCACGTGATTTTACGCTCGCGCGCAAGTAAATTTCTTTGCAATTTTATGCTATACAAATTGTTTTCGTTAAAGTAATTTTCTTAAGTTTTAACTTTAAGATATTTTTTAAATTCAAATTTAATGTGTTGTCAGTATTTTTAAATTAAAAATTTAATGCGATAAAATGATCCCATTTAAAATATTTTAGTCTACGGTGCAAATAATCTAGATTTGGTAATGTTTATTACACGTTAAAATTGCGAGTCTTTTTAAAGAGGCAATGTGTTGACGAAACGTAACTTTATAATAAGAATTTTCTAGAATAAGCAGGTGTCGAGGCACGTGCATTTTCAAACAATATTATTTGCTTTTATCTCGAATTAGAGATAAGTTTTCTAAAAATCAAGTCTTTCGACATGTATGTCGAAATCCTTTCATTTCAAAACCACAAAAAACACCAAGTTGCAGCTGCATTCGCTAAAGCGAACGTAAAATTTAACGACAAAAAAAGGTCTGTTGGCCAGATGTGGTACGATATTTCGAGCGTCGTTCTGCAAATTTGTAAACGGCAGAAGGGACAACCTGACATCAGGTTCGACCAATGCTAATTTAGCGCATAGATGCTATCTTTATTGCCAATGTCTTTTCAAAAGCGGGGACCAATTAAGATACCATATCACGCCGAGAGGGGAACACGTTGAGTTTCCCAACTGCACTCCGCTTGATGCATTTTTGTGGGAGACATCAAATAAATAGCGTTGTTTTCTATGAAATCGACAGAGATTCCGAAATCAAGTCAGAGCCACTGGAAGCTCTCTCCGCCATTATACCGGTACGCTATTCAAGTGGAATAAATACAATCACCGGTAATTAAATTTAAATTTTCGAGCTAAGTGCAATTAATTTAAAGTTTCTGAAGATTTTACGTAAGTCCGACATTATTTAAAATTATTCGTTATTTAAATAAATTATACCGCTGAAGTTAAATTCTTTTTCGTTATTTAAATAGACTATTCCGCCGAAGCTATTTAAAATTATTCGTTATTTAAATTATACCGCTGAAGTTAAATTCTTGTTCGTTAGTTAAATGAACTATTCCGCTGAAATTATTTAATATTTAAATATACCGCTGGAGTTAGTTGAACTATTTTTATTGTTTAAATTAAATGTATCGGTGTAACAGATTTTACGTGCAAGTCAGTGCAAAGTCGCTAAGTTAGTGGAACTATTTTGAATTGTTTAGATGACCATGGACCGTAGTAGTAAATTTTGCGGGTTCATGTAAAACGATACGAGTTACTATAAACTATTTACACTTGACTAGATTAAATTATTTATCGTGTTGTCAAGAATTCTTCTCTTCTTAAAGTGACGTGCCTGATTTCAGACGTTGGCGACCTCTCTCCTATGTGTGTGTTGTGTGTTTGAAGTATTATCACACACATAGGGGACCTACTGCTTAACGCGGGCTCCGAACCGCGGGAAGTGTATACACTTCATCTCCAGAGAGGCTGTTCCAGGCAGATTACACCTCGGTGGTTTGCCATTGCCTTCCGAGGGGAGACGGTCAGAATAAAGTTTTACTGAGCCCGGAGTTGAACTAGGTATTTAGCATTAGCAGCAACGCACTTAACCGCTAAGCTGGCGACCGTCTCTGGCGACCGTGTCAAGAATTATTTTCAATAAATACAGTGCTATAATTAGTTCGGATTGTAAAGCGTGGATGTTGTTTCAAACACCCACTTATTCGAGTTTCGTTCTTCATTTATCGGGTAATGGGAAAATATAACCCCAACATATCGGCGAAAATTAACTCGCACCTGCAACCTTATTAAAAAGGTAAATTTATGGAAGGAACAAATCTACCGAAGTTTTTCAAACATTCTCACGCTGGGGACAATCTCTCTGGAAGCCTAATCTAAGGACAGATGCCTCCAATGAATTATTACGTAAGCAGAGTTGGATGTGGGGGAGCAAACTGAGCGAGTGAATAATGATCACGACTCCTCTGACAAGAGGAAAGCGAAGAAGAAGAAGAATTTTTAAGGCCGTTTTGCCGATCAATGATGTCAAATTTGATAATCCTATTTTGATAACGTAAAGTTTGGTACTTGTGTTTTATTTCAAGTCATTACACCCACGTATGTGGATTTGTGCGTTAAATACTTATTGTGGTTTGACCAACTTTGACTACGCATTGCGTTTTGATATCTGTTCCATTTTCGTGAACAGCTGTTTAATAGTTAAGTATTCATATTTTGATGCAATACTCATCAACTTGTATTTTTTTTGTAAAGAATTCATGTGTCAATTATTATTGCAAATCAGCAACCGGTTTTGTAAATTTGATGTACCATTGTTGTATTTTGTCAATACGTCCTTGTAATTATTCCGTTTTTTATTATATCTCTGTTATTTGTTTATTTATGTGTTTTATTATCGCTGCATGTATGTTATATTTAGATTTTGTCGCCGAGATAAAATCTGTCAGTTGTAAAGGTAAGGTTATCCAACGAGATTCAGCCAGTGTGAGAATTGACGCAACGTATCGGCAAGTTGACGTAAACCAGCTTGGAAGGGTGACATTGTTTCCCCCTTTAAATAAACCTCGGTTTAGTTTACGTGGCGCCCATTTAAATACTCCGTGTGTAAATTTACCCCCCCCCTTTAGTAACAACATCCGAAATCACGATGTGGACCGCCCAATCGTTGATGCGAGACCACCAAATCACGACGTTTTGTTACATGCCCTTTTGCTCGTCAAATCCACCCACCCCCTTTGCGGCTAGAGCTAGTCAACATCTTAATTTTGTTCGAAAGGTGTCTTGTTTGTGATTTGTAAAGTAACAGGATACAGGGTGCTTGCACCACTTCTAGTCCTCCCCACTAGCCCCCAGTACGCCACTGTTTAAAGTAAAAAAAAATTACTAGACACTTTTACACTCGGCACATTAAATAAATATTTTTATTTAATAACATTTTGGCATTTAAAAACCTTCTACTTTTTGTTAATGTTGACTCACTGAAAGCAATTAATTAAATTAACCACTAGAAAAATGACCTTTATATTGAATTAAATAAATCGAAAGGAGACGAATTTGGAACGAAATTTTGATTAAATTTTCGTGAATATTTTGACTTCTATTTGTATTTATATTTCTATGAAACTGCAGAAAACTGTATAGGAATAGTAATAAAAAATTTACAACGCGGAAATCTTAGATGTTATATTGCATGTTTTGGTGCAATAAAAGGTGTATACAACACATTTTTGATTTAAAATTTGAATGTAATTTGGAACACGTTAGCTATTATTGTTAAATTTTAGATGGAAAATTGATTAAAATTATTAAATTCAAATAAATTTTTTATATTCAAAAAAATATGAAAATAATAGGATTAAATATTAAATTATAGGGTCATTTGTAATATTTCTATATAAATACACCGATAAATTACTTAGGTACCTACTGAATTTAAAAAATGGGTTTTGTTTAATTCACATTGCGTGGGATATCTGCAACTTCTTTGTCCAAAATAAATTATTAAAAAATGTTTTATTCTTTTGAATCGCTATTTCATTATTTCATATTTTCTATCGATTTTCCTTTTTTAGCTACTTATTTTTTACTTTAAGTTACTTAATTTTTTATGCATAAATAAAAAATTTGGTAGTTAAAAGGTGGAACTTTTTCGCGTAAGCAATGTATAGAATACGTAACATGAAAAAATTTGATGTATGTGCGAAATTTTTAAATTGATGGATGACTGATGCAAAAACGAAATGGAAGTCGATGTAATACAATTACTATTAATTAGAGAACGTTTTTCAAGTCATCAACTTGGGTGAAATTAAAACGAATAAAAATTATAACTTTGTTAAGTTGTGACTATTACAATCTACATTGTTACATTTTATACTTTCAGTTAGATTCAACGTTGCTGTTTTGGAATAATATATGTTTTAAGTCGTACATAATTTAATAAAATTATGTAAATGTCAGTGTTATTTTGTTTACAAATACATTACATCAAAAAGCAACACCTTAAGCGTTGTAGCAGTGAAAGTAATAAATAGCAACTTCCATAATATTATCAAAATAAAAAAAATATATGTGCGTTAATCTTGTTTAAAGCGAGAACACAGGAAAAATATTGGAACTGACTTTTTTGGTAAGAAGTGGGAAGCCGATATAAAATAATTAAACTTACACCTACCAAGTAGAATAATTAATGTAACTCAGGCACTAAGCTTGTCTTGCGGCATCCTTTTGAGAAACCGACTTGTAGTAATTATTTCCGTCGTCAAGGAATACATACAAATAAGTAGTGCATTATTAAACTGCCACAGTCAGAAGTAGGTTGCTTTTTGTAAGATTATAGATTAAAGTCGCGGCCACAGAACGCGTATTCAAAAAGAACGTCGAAAATTGAATAACCGAAGCAAACGTATTTCTAGGTTTTATTTCCCTCACGTTGTCTTAACTCAATTTTATTATTTCCCTGTGTCCCGAAGCTATTATTTTCAATTTTGAAAGTCTATTTTGCCAGTCTTTCGTCGAAATATTTTTTCAGTGGTGACACAACAAGCAAATGAAAACAAATCTGCGTACTGCGACACGTACAATCATAACGCGCCCCAATGCTGCCATTCCAGCCTGCCCCAGGCTGCTTAAACAACGTAAATCGTTCATATTAAAAACTAAAAAGAATGAGCCAACTCAAAAAGAAATAACTAAAATGTAAACGATCGTTGCCAGACTGAACGGGTATCCTCGGGCAAAGCGAATCTTAACTTATGAGTAATGAAAATTTAAATTTTTACAAATACAATTTTTGCATTTATCCGTACTATATTATGTTAGCAATCGTCTTTAAAGGAAATATTTTACAAAAAAAAATAAAAATATGTAAAATCAAACGATTTCCAGCCTCATTCTTTCTTATTTCAAAATTTTCATTTACATATACGAATGCAATATAGGTAAAGATTTTAGATTCAATTTTTATTATTTTAACTAAAATAAACTTACGAATATTTTCAATTTTAGACTCGAACAGCAAAAAAGCTATTTAGTTTTATATCGGTAGTTACATATCCATATTATTTTTTTTATTTATGAACGAAAAAACATGTAAGAAGGAACCGTTTGCAAAATTCAACTCAAATTATGATATTTGGGGGCATTGTTATTTTTAAAAGTTTTATTACGTTTAATAATACTGCCGAATAAAAATTATCATATCTTATCCATAATAAAGCTATAAATATAAAATTTATATTTTATGTAAAAATTAACAAGCAAAAACACAATAAAATTATAAAATATCTTGTAAGCTGAGCTTTTAGCAATAACTTATTGCCCTCTTCCAGTAGTACATAGGATTGAACATGTAAAATTTCACATATACCACTAACATAACTACCTTATTTAAATGTTATTATACTGTTTAAACACTAAAACCAGTTGACCTACCACCGAAAATAGAATTTTCATTCAAACACGGTATCAGCATTAAGGTAAAAGAATTTTTCATTTAAAATTTATTTTATATTATTTAATAAATTAGAATGACGGATTAAATTTTTTAATAAAAATCTCACTGAAACAGAGTTTAAGATTTATAATTGTAATTCAACATGAGAACTCGACAAGATTGGATGTAAATAATTTAGCGACATAATTTTGCGATTCGCTAGTAACAAAAATGAGTTGAAACGCTTGTAGACTTGATTACCAATTAAAATTGTAAGTTTCCGTATAATTTTTCTAAGTTATAAAATTATAAGGATTCCTTCACCATTAGTGAAATGTTATAAATGAACCGATTTTAATTTAATGCTATTTAATATTTTCGTATACACAAATTGTCGAAATTCATACCTAATTAGCTTGATGAGAAATATTTCAATGAAACTCGCTTATGGTAAAAAATATTAAGGAATTTTATTAGAAGCAACTCAATTAACATTTTCAGTTTGAGTGGAAGGTATCATTACTTTTAAGAAAAATTTCTTAATTAATTAATATACGAAGCCTCTTGAAAGCATCAATTGCCTTGGTTATGAAATAAATTATAATTGTGTGAAGGTGTAATCCTAATAATAATATATTATTAGAATAACTATATTTATAATTGTAATTGTTTTAACGCTTGTATTTCAATGCATAGTGTGTCTATTATTAGAATATAGGTGCTCCTAATAAGGGTTAGTTTTTTATAAAACGAAAACACATTGTAACTGCAATATTTTAGAATTTTGGAGCTCTTTATAAATTCTATGTTGATTGCGAAAAAGTGCTTAAAAGTCAATATTTGTCAAACTGAGATAATTTGGAAAACAAATTTTGGGCAAAATTGAATTTGGTTTACTGACGAACATTTTGAGGGATATAATTTTCTTTTGCATATTTATTATTAATTATAATGCTATTACAGGCATATAACTAAATAATTATTGCGAAAAACTGAAAATTGCACAAATTTAATTGATTACTTTTGACTTAGGCGAAAGGTGTTCTATTAAATATCTGCCTTAATATCGACACCCCCAAGGAACAAAGCCGTAACTCCAGTTACGACAAATTTGAGTTATGACTACCACTATAATCCTGACAAAAATATCTTTCTTTTGGTAAAAAAAATTTTAATTTACGACAAATATTTACAGAGATAATCAGTGGAACAAAGTTGTAACTCAGCATTTTTATCGCTTTTTTTAACTTTTTGAAACTTTCAATTGGCTCTCCTGCAAAATAGGTAAAAATGAGTTACGGCTTTGTTCCTTGGGGGTGTCGATATGTACGCTATGACTTAGGAAGTTATACCAAAAGAAAGAGCAAGAGCAAGTCAAACCCCTAATTTTGCAAAAATATTACTTGAGCACTTTTTCGCAATCAACGTAGAATTATTAAGCAGTATGTTAAAAATTGATAACGCCTATCTTTACATTATTTGTAATTTTCACATAATAATTAAAACTTACTGGATCCTTTTGTCCTTTTGATAACTATATATTATTATGTTGCTTGTTTTGGAAAATAGAGAACCATCAGCCTGATGAACTTTATCTAAAAGGTGTATTATAGGGTTATAATTTTGTTACGAGATTTATAGAACTACCCTGTAGTTCTACGAAGAACAAAATTTAATGGCGCTAAGACCATTTGGATTAGGATTTCACGATGCAGAGCGGGGGGCGGGGGGGGGAAGCAAGGGAAGTCTAATTCAGTTTTCTAATTTTGGTTAAGAGATATAGAGCCTCACTGCAATACGTACACTAGTAACATGTACTAATATAAAAAGCTTTATACAAGAAAGTTATAGTGAACCTTGTAGCGGTATTAATGCAGCTTTGTAACGTTACAGTCATTTTTTATGTCTGGTAGTAATTAACTTCATTTAATTATTTACTGTCCTTTTGTAATTTCTAATTTATTTAAAATTCAAAATTTCAAGTTGCTGCTACAACAAACTTTATTAAAACCATATTGGGCGTTATTATTTTCATGCAAAACAGACTACCTAACTTCAACTTTGTTATGCACTTGATTTATGCACAATCACTTCGGAAATCACTGTTGGAAATTACTTTTGCCTCTCGAAAACCAATAACACCTCGTAACTGTCAAACCTGCCGTCAAAGATACCTTAAAATTGGATAAAACGGTACCTTCGAGGATTTAATATATTATAATAAAGTGCCATTTGTGTGAGCAGATTAGAATAGAAAATATTTGAAATGTCTTACTATTACCCGCGTCTCACAACTTCCAATAAGACGTTGAAAGCTTTTACATCCTAAGCGAATATAACTATCCCGTGGTCCAGGATTTGCAAATTCCTTTTAAGGGATGGGTTAGTCCCCGTACAACACATTTTGTTTATTTCTTTTCAGTTCTTTTCCTACTTCATGTCGCTCGTCACCTCTAAAGTTTCGAAATCGTAACAGCTTCCGTAACGAAATAACAAATTTGGCTTAGCTTCAACCTTCAGATATGGTAGTCACTCATGGATTGCTTTAAATGGAAACATCCTTCTGACAGGTCTAAGCCAACGCCGCTTCTTCCCTGTGCATGGTCACCAGAAAAGAACATAGAGTAGTTTTGCTTGTTTTTCCCACCTTGCCGCCCCCCACCTTAGCTCCTGTAAAGCTGTCACATCCATTATGTATCTCGATAATTCGCTTGCCACATCTGCCCTCCCTCCCGATCTCAATAGTGTTCTCTTAAGTATTCCTTGTGCACATATTAATAATATTTTCGTGTCTGTTCTTTCTTGGTATAAGTTTCGCTTTTTTGTCTTCTTTTTACATCTCATTATTCTATTTACATTGCTTTATTGCCACGTTTGTCTCATCGTTCATGTGTGAATTTTTCCGTGTTCAATTATCAACTTTTTGGTAAATTCGCTGATTTCAACTTCCCTCTATCACTTCAATTAAGCATCTTTCCATCAACATAAACCTTTCTATAACCCACTTTTATTTTCTTTCCATTTTTAGCCTCTTCTCTGGTTTATTTCTCAATTTTATCCTGTATCGCCATTTCTTTATGTGTTTGACCGTTTTCAGTAAATATTCTGTTTCCTTTATTACAGAGAGCTTCTGCCTGAAACTTTTTAGTTTAGCAACAATTCTCTATTTTCCGGATATTCTTCCCATCTTGAAAGCTTCATCCATCAGTACCTGTACCGCAAGATCCTTCTGTATGAATTGTTTAACCATTGTTCCTGTTGTGTGGTGAACCATTAATAATTATATATTATATTGTTCTTCTTTTGTTCATTTTCAGATCTCTCAATTTGTTCCTCTCTACTATCTTCTATCGAGGCCTTCTATCTCGTTCTTCAGCTCCTGTATTTCCAATTTCTTTAAGCTTTTTAATTTCATTCTTATTTTCCTCTAAACCTTTAATAACCGAAAGTGTTAGCACCCCTTCTTATTGCCTTTAACTACTCCATTTCTTTTACTTCAGGTTCTCGTTCCTTTTCTGAATGTAGTTTATTAAGCATTGGAGTCATTTACCCTTATGAAACATTTCGCTTTCGCTATGCTTCTCTTTTTCTGTTTAAGTATTCTTTAATTGAGCTTACACTATTTGCTCTTTTGTTTCCAGTTTGCCCATTCATTTAATTTAAATGGTTTTTCACTTAAGTGATCGTTCGAAATTCGGTTCGGTTCGACACTAAGGAAACTGTTGCCTTGTTTTAACGTTTTTGGACGTTGTGAACTGCAAAAACAGTACACTTGCACAAAAAAACACTATAGAGCCTCGATCTGCACTTTCTACAATTTAAACTCCTCTCAAATCCTCATACAAAATAGGTAACTTCCAAATTGGATTTTTGGTAAAGTAAGATGTTAGATGTTTAATATTTTTAGAGAGATGCTGATCGACATGCTTTAAGCTAGAGCTTAGCTCAAGAGCGTCAAAGTCAAGCAATTCGTAGCAAAGCAATCAATTTCCAAGAACTTCAAGTCGCTCAACAATTTGCCACATTCCGACAACCACATCCGACATGGTCTATATGGCTATTAAAGGCGGCCTTAAATCCAAATTAATTTCCTGCGGCTCCTTTTATTATAAATTATCCATTTATTAGTTTCCATTAATTTAATGTTCCATTATTTTCGCTATTTTAAAAAGCAAACACAATTTTAGCCATTCATTCTATTAAATATCATTTTCATCAAAATCAAACCAAATATCAAAAACAGTTTACAGTCTAAAATTTCTTGACCGTCTTCCGTGCTTTCGTAGGGCACGTAAAGCCGTCGATCCCCCTGTTTTAATGATTTGCCATCATAACAATAAAAAACAGGGTACAGACACATCAAAAGGCAAGCCTAGCAAGCTACCTAAGATGTAAAATCCAAAAATGCTGATAGAACTAATTACAAAAATTAGTAAAGAACAGATCCTGGACCTATGTATATTAAGAAGGAGACTTCTTAATAAATGTGGAAGAAGAAGGAGAAGAATTTTTCAAAATCACTTCTACGAAAATTATTATTTTAAGCGCGACTCCACTCACGTCTATCTCGTTCGCTTGCTTTGGGTCGAGTCGCGTTCAAATATCGTTCTTGCAAATTCTTCCATTTCAAATTCGCTATAAGGCCTTAAGGCTGCCTATGCCAGCTAGTAATTTAGATATTAGGGTAATTAATTAACTTCAAACATAAATTCAATCCCAAAAAAATGTTATTGAAACTAATAATTTTGGCCACGCATAACACTGTCTCTTGAGAAACTCGAATTGGTTGCCAAAAAGCCAATCACTTCAATCAAAATATTAGATAAACACTTCCACACAAAGTTTCATCCAAGTTTTCGAAATAAATCCATCCAAGTTAACGACATAACACAAAAAAGCATGGTGCGGTAAGAAACTGTAAGAATTTTTTACAATGCTGAAAATACAATGCACCACAATACCTGCAAATTACCAGTAAGGGTTCATAACAAAGGGAAATAAACGGAGAAACATCCAATTATATTTCAAAGCTTATTAAAGCACAAAACTAGATCATACAGAGTAGTGCTTAATAAAAGTAACAATGGGGTATGAGCCTGCTGATCCTGCATCTACAGTTTAAAATTCAATAAGCACCTTATCAATATTAAATAGTAGTTAAGTGTCGCATACGACGTAGTGCGCCCACACTTGTCCGATAATACTCGGCGATCTGCTGACGTAAATTTCGGTACAGGTTTTCTCTGGAGAATTTTATCGAAAACATAATATATATCTATATTCATCAATAAATGTCAAGGTTGATGATCTCCAATCTCTAATTATTATGGGTACGTACGCATTAGCAGCCACATTAACAAGCTGTAATTATTAAATTAGTCGTTTTAATTATTTTGATCAATTTATGATAGGGACTACAAAATGATAAAATATTTGTGATAGAATTTGTTAATGACTCGTTTAATAATAAATTCGATGCTAAAATCAACCACACTATTAAATCAATAGATTTACCTGAATATCTGAATTTTGATTTGTTGCAATTAATTGTGCTAGATATATAGGATACATTTTATAAAAACAGAATATATTTAAATAAAAACATAAAACACGCCGTATAAATCTACCCTTCTGATTATATTTTTTGATATAAAAACTGTATGCTTTATTTTAAAAATGTAAAGATATCATGCAGCAGTAAATGTCTAGGCATACATAAAATCACTTTTATCGCCCCAAGTTAATTATATTTGTCGTGTATTTTATCATATTTTGATTTCAGCAAATTTTTTTTATTATTCTTTCAGTTCTTGTTCGTTCATAATTGAAGAGCACACATTTAAATCTTCAAGGGTTGGAACTAGGCTGCAAAACTTATTGTATACTAGGATAGTAAGGTATGTAAGTTATTTATAATAACGAAATGTAGCATTGACTTGTTATACTTCATGTATGATGCAGGGGCTTTCTGTGTCAGAAATGCATGAAGATAAGTTCTCTCGTCTGCATTATACATGACATTCAAGCCACTGCAATGCGCGGTATGAAATGTGGTTACATCAGTATATGTACATACTTTACCTACACCGTCTGCCAATTATTTGTACTACAAACAACTCGCAAAATAACAAAACACTAAACAAACGAGGTCAACAACTGAACATTATTAAAAATAGAAAAACAAATTTTTACATGACTTTTTTTAAATGAAAACTTTTCCGTCAAATTTATACTTCCAAGGCGCCGTTAACACCAAATTTACTACTTTTCGACACAAATAAGTATTCCATTGCAACCACAATACAAGAAATTTATTCGATCAAGCTGGAAAATTTGTGTTCTTCCAAGTAAAGCTTTCAGATGTTAGATTGAAATAGCTGTGCAAACATATCGCAAGATGCAACCGCATACTAACAGCAAATCACATAGTATTATATACAAATTTGTATGTTTAGCGAAAGAAAGTAATTTTGACAAATTGTAACAAACAAATTAGGTGTTCAGTCTAAATTGAAATTGTAATAAGATAAATAGACGGTTTGAAACTTTCATTTTCTTTTCAGTAAAACCTGGAAAAATAAGTCTTAATTTGTACAATGTCAATAGCAACGAAGCATATTACCGTAGTCAAAAATATTTATATCACGAGCAGGCACATTTGTTCCTTGAAGTCAATTACGTGGCAATTGCGGTTTTCTACCTCACCATGTACTTCTAATTCCATTGTAACGATTTTTTAAAATTGTGCTTTGTCTTTTCGAAATGACGCTACGTTGATTTGATGTGTTGGAGGTAATACCACAAACATGTTTGCGATCTCTTTAATAACTTAGCATTTTCTTTCGATTTAGATTTTAAGTTATAGTGTGTAATTTTGCAACCAACTTTTCAAAATTCCCGCTCGCATTTCCTAAGCGCCAAAGTAACTTCAGGCCTGCACGAGCGAACCGAACCCTAAACGCAAAACGAGGGTCCCAGCAAGTGATTTATCTAAAAACCCTACGTTGTGTATTAACCCAAAACGCCGCTGATTGCAAAATTTACCCCAGTTTCGTTGGAAGTCCCCCCCGTGTAGGTAAACGAACACAAAGAGAGTTGATGAATCAAAGCAAAGTACGAAATAATCTTGTACACAAAAATAACACAGTTTTTTGTAATTTTATTTAATTCGATGAATAAATTGGTTTGGTTATACTATCTGTTATAAATATTGTCCTCTGGCTATTGTTGGCTACATTGTCTACTGTCCATATCCGCCTTGTTGCCGTTACTTGTATTTCGCTGGCGCACGATATTTAAATCAAATTTATCATTACAACTGTTAGTATATTATCACGAAATTCTTTTCCTACACTTCCCCAACAGAAGCCAGCCATTATCTTCTGTTAAAAGTTATCTTCTGTTTGCATCGATACGGTATGCGAAAGTACTGAGTAAGTTAAAGATAAAGAGTGGGTAAGCATAATATTTAAATGAATAAAATGGTCCATTAATAACCAATATTACAAACGGTAAACAGAGCCAACAATTAGCTTCTCACAATGACAAAATTGTAGTTCAATGATAAAAATACAAAAAGAATAGCTCACCGAGTCTAACAGATCTAAAACGGGAAGTTATACATAATTTACCTTATATGTACAGTGGTGTTCTATATTAATCAAAATATATTCGCAAACTGTTGTCTCACTGAGATTATAATTAACATATAGTTTCACTCATGTCACTAAAAACCACTACACTTGTTTACTGATTGCACATGGAACTCATGAAGGCGAATGTTCATAAAATTCACCTAACATAAAATATTTACTGCTAATTCAGACAGATGGACCAACCACCAAACCAAATGCTGATGACTGTCCATTCAAAAATCGAACCAGCATAAGACATTCAGCAAGTACAAACACCTTATCGGTGCTGAACAACATGTGGTGACTTTTTTGTTTTCCCATCTCAAATTTGTAGCTTTGCGATACGATCCCGAAGCCCCAAAATATAACCATGATGTAACTTCTACGTTCCTAAACGTATTCATGCGAATCGGTAGCATCTATCCACACTCAAATTTTACATTTTGAAAACTATTTACACACACTATCTAATCATATCACTTGGATCTAATCCTATCACTTGGATCCAATCCATCACTATCACATCCTTGAGTGTCGCCGCGCTTTTGTCCAAATTAACTTCAATATACGCCAAGTGCGGTACCGTGCTTCTGGAGCGACGAGGGATTTCTGTACCAGCTTGGCTAGGCTCGGTTCGATGGAGCTTAATATGATGGTTTTCTTTGTTTTCGGTATATCGCTTATATAGGTGTCGAAAAAAGATCGAAAAATGATCCTCTTCTCCGCCGAACGGATGCCTTCCAACTTGATGTTAAACTTCCAGGTCCTTAAGTAGGACTCCACGAGTTGGATTAGTGCGGGTTGAATTTTGACCTGAAACATCTAAAAAATTAATCCATTATGCTATACTCATCCAGAAAGACGTCGCCTGTCGATTGCCTCTTGTTGTAGACTACTTCTACTACTTCTTTCACAAATCGTAGAATCTGGTGATGGTGAAGTGTCCGGGTGGGAAACCAAACTGCACGTCCTGGATAATTTTGTTGTCCTTAACTACATAGTTAGGATTATCTTCCCGTATAATTTCCCAATGTAATTTGGAATTTTGCGGAAACGTTTTGAACTTCCCGGGATTGTGCAAGATGACCACATCGGCTGTCTTCCACCTATCCACCTATCTTGGTCTCAGTAAGATACCCGAGTTTGGCGAGCTGTTTGAGTGGTGTTTGTGATGCCATCAGACCCTGGGACTTTTTTTCTTTTGGTGTCCTTGATCGCCTTCTTAAATAAATCATTATTTTGACATCGCAAAATAATTATAAAAAAGGAACTATGTTCGAAAATGGGCCTGAGGAAAGATAAAACTGATATAACAAAATAATAGGCATTAAATCACGGTCAATGAACACTCAAAATACCTGCAGGACAAGGAATCATTCTACGGACACGTTAAAATGTGTAGATTTAAAAATATTAAAATTCCTGATCATATCAAGCTTACCGACCTTAAGTTTAACGTGCGCAGAAAAACAGATTTGCTCATCTGAGCGGAACATTTTCATAACTTAGAAGGCAATGGAAGTTAGGAAATGAACAATCTAATTTACAAGAAACAATATTTGGATAGGTCATTGCAGGAAAATTACATAACATCAATTACGCGTCGTCATTATTGTAGTGTAATATCATCAAGAATCAGAAGAACCTTTTGGCCTCTACGGAACTTAAGAAGCCTTTAGGATTTCCTGCATCATTAAGTTGGTAACAAAAAAACATTCAACATAAAGAAACAAAAAAACTCGATGACTTCCATACCCCCATGAAATAAAAGTGTGTGAAGAAAGGTGTCAACCGAGAACGACAAAATCGTGCGCGTAAATGGACAAATCTAGTATACACTAGG
This sequence comes from Podabrus alpinus, assembly GCA_932274525.1. Taxonomy (NCBI): domain Eukaryota; kingdom Metazoa; phylum Arthropoda; class Insecta; order Coleoptera; family Cantharidae; genus Podabrus; species Podabrus alpinus. The sequence goes on along the minus strand of OW026457.1, from coordinate 54,353,533 downwards.
TGAAGCTAAATTCAAACAGTAACAAGAAGATCATAAGGAAATGAAAGCAAGACATTTTTAAATAAACGAACTTGTAAAATTTGTAATTTTTATTCTAAATAGAATCGAAAAATAAATCAACAGCAACAGTCGCGACAGATTAGAATCAATTCAAGGTTCTATATTAATTAATTCGTGGTTGTTAGTAGAACTTGATTATATATAATTTACGTATGGTTCAATGGTCGGTTAGACAGAAACAGTTGGTAATAATGAATCAAAATAATATACCGGGTGTTAATTTTAAAAGTAGCCAGTCTAAGTAACTTTTTTTGAAAAAATTTGAGGAAACCAAAACTCACGTCGGTTTACATAGCATGAGGACGTTCGAAACCAATACTGTTAGAATTTTAAGTTTAACCCCCTCGCAAGCCAGGTACCATCATTAGGTGCCTTTTTATATACCTTAAGGATACATTATTTAGGAAAACATTCTAAAAATTGAATACAGAAACATTTTATTTTCGGAAATTATTTTATTTTTACATAAATCACGTTGGCAGTGATAAACATGTGTACTTCACTATCACCTAAGATAAAAATATATTTTTAAAATCAATTATGTGATTTTTAACACTTGAAAATGTTCGTGTATTGTTGAAAATAAATGTTGCTTGAAAATGGTGTATATTTTACAAGCAGTAAAATTAATAGAACTTCTCGAATTTTTAATGTAGCCACATTGAAAGAAACTGTAGGCCACCAGTACGTCCGTGCAAAGTTAGTACGAAAATTTGGAGACACCGGTTTCATATGCGACAAAAGTAATAAGCAATGAAGAATTTTGGATACTCATAAATAAGTTAGTTCGACTGGCTACTTTCGAAATAAACACCCGGCATACGAGTAGCTCAGTTATCTTCGTTAAATCATCGATAGTACCGATTATTAAGCATTATTTACTATTAATGGAACATATTATAGTTATTAATTTTTTTAATTCTTCTAAAACGAGAAAGACACAAAATAACAAGAATATTACCTTTAGATCGTTATAATTTCTCATTTTTAGCAAAAAGGCTCATTATATTCTGCTTAAGTATAATTTTTTATCATACTTTAGGTTATTTGTCGGAAGCAGTAAGTTCGTCTAGAAAAAATTTTATTAAAAATGTGCTCGAGCTGAGAACAATATTTAAATTTTATAAAAGTTATTAATTCTGGAAAGTACAAGTAGGTCGCTTCAATGTTATTAAAAATTTCAAGAAATAGAATAAATGGTGGGCAAAAACTAACCTTTTAAATTTTAAAAATATTACGTACGTTAAAAACTATGAGAGCATTGTAAATTTTTAATAATGCAATTAGGAATGTCTTATTATTCCTATAAAGCATGAAGTCTAAAATATTTTATAAGTTAATACGTAATCACCACAATTGTTTATAAATGAAGCATAAGTGGTTTATAATCGTTTCAACGCATTTATGTTCAATCCATTTGAATGGAGCTCTCTCCATTCTCTCTACATTAATATATTTACTCCATTGTAGAGAATTTATGGAAGGTGGCGCTGGAGATGGGATTTATTAACCATATCCATTTTATAGAGTTTAAACTTCTTTTTTCAAGTCCGAGTGCACTTGCGTTTTACCGTTAGGCCATTTTTTCTACTAATGTGGACATAAAATTTAAGAAGTATATTATCAAAACCAATATCATTTTACATTGGTGGTTTCATGAACATGCTTTTTAATGGATCCTCCTCAATCGTGATGCTTCTTTGACAGAAGCGTCGTGACCCATCTCTTTCTATACATGTGATGTGCGTTCGATTTATTTTCACATACATAGAGGACCTACTTGTTTAACGTGGGCTCCGAACCACGGGAAGTGCAATGCACTTCATTGCGAGATGGGCGCTCATGACAAATTACCTCGGTGGTTTGCCATTGCCTTCCGAGGAGAAACGGTCAGAATAAAGTTTTTACTCTGCCCGGATTTGAACCGAGCATTTCGCATTAGCAGTAGGCGCACTTAAGCACTAAGTTATGACCGTCTCTTTAATGGATTTAATGGATACCATAAGGTTATAATATATTCCATATTATGATCAGATAGAACTGAATTTCGCTGTGGCAACACTGAGGCAGGCACGTACGTAGGAACTTGCGGGTAAGATGATAACGGCTACACAATTGGCTACGAAAAAGATCTATGCATAATTTAGAACCACAAGAGAAATTAAATTCACTGCAAATATAATACAACTTCAAGAAAAACGAAAGAAAACCACCTGCAGAAACGGATACGTATAAAGCAATAGATAATGACGCCAATAATGTATTCGAAAGGGTTTAAGAATTTACAATACAAAGTTAATCTATATTTATGATAATCTATGGACGATGTTCTGTGTGTTTGGACAGGTTCTGGCGATGGCATAACCGTTTTCCTCCAACAAACAAATGCGATACACAAAAACATCAACTTTACTCGAGAGTTGGATACGAACAAATCGATCAGTTTTATTGAATTGAGAGTTTCCATTGTCAATGATGAGGTAACGTTTGATATCTATCGAAAAGTCACTTTGTGTGATATCCTGATCCCTTACACTTTGGGACATGGTTTTGGTCATAAATTGGCAGCTGTATCGATCGTACCTTAAAGGTCCCATTAACAACCGAAAATAGACAGAAAGTTATCCTGCATCCCACCAATTTCCCATTAACAAAGTTGCTGATGCCCTAACTGAGGTCATCCGTACCAAGCTGGACGATGAGAAGGTCATCGAAGCAGCTCTGCTCCGATCGCAGGTCAACATCGCAGGTTGACAGCTAAAGAAATACCGAGAGGTGAATCCGACTGTCACCGGGAAGGGAATTTTAGTGAATAAGAATCTCACACTACCATCCCAGATTGGGGTGGTGCCTATGAAGGTTCTCCCTCCCCTGCACTGGTAAAAAAAAAGTTCTGCACCTTAGTAAAACTTTCCTATTCTCGCCAACCTGCCATGCTCGTTTATAAACCTTCGCCATTCGCCAAGCCTCGCCACCATGTTCCCTATTAATGATGTTAAATACTCTCCAATCTTGTTCAAATATTGAAGATTTATTTTCGTCCAATATCTTATCATAAATTGCCAATAATTTGCAGAAAATTGGACTAAGCAATTAGCCAATTAGGTGAGATTGTCGAAAAGATTTTGTAATTTTTTTGAGATATTAAATAAATGTATTTTCAGTCCTGAAGAAGCCTTCAATAAGGTTAGGCGAAACGTCGACTTCTTATACAGTTGTTTGAGTTGTAGTATACCTAGTCCAATTTCCTGCAAATTATTGATCATTGAAGTATTTAAGACATCAGTATTGTGTTCGTGTTTATTTGCAAAAATTGGGCGAAAAATTCAATTCAACGAAAATTATCTGTCTGGAACTGAACAAATCCGTCGGCCATAATAATTATAATCGTAATAAAACACTTTGTAATTATATAATATTCAACCCATAATATTCAACTAACCAGGGAAGTCAGACCAAGTAACGTGATCCATAGCCAGAAAATAATGTATTTTAACTTTAAAATATTTTCAATAAGGGGCGAAAAGGTACAAAGTTTGTTAAATTAGATTGTGCATTAGGGTGGGTTTTTTTGGGATCTGGATTAACTTGTATCTATTGAACTGTATAAATAAGAGAAGGCTCTCTTAAAATTTTAGCTTTCTACCTCTATTGTTAACCAATGCCAGAAGAGGTGAAATTCATCACTTGAAATGCATAGTGTTTTTCTCTTTTCAGTTGCTATTCAAATGTAGAATAAGGTTTAAATTTAAATATATGATATTCAACTATTGAAATTATAATAAATTAAACTTTAAAAATAAAATAGAAGATAGTCGTAAACACTACTGAAAGCTTGTGATTAATAAAAAATAATTTCAATATTAATTTAATTAACTATTTTATTTTTAAAGGTTAATTTATTATAATAAGGTATTGATCTAAAATTTTCAGAAATCGGTATTATGATACACTGCTATACGGAAAAGAAATATGTCAAAGCCCTTCATTAAATTGGATATTATTTTCACCGTGCCTTTATAACGTTAAATTTTTCCTTCAAAATTTGATATAATAAAATATTTAAAAAGAATACAAAAAAGTTTTTAAATTGGTAGAAAATGTGATTTGTAAATGTACATAATTTTTATTATATTATAATATTTAGAAACATTATTTTATTAGAACTAATAAGAATTTGGAATAAATTTTGTTTATAAAATTTTTTTAAGTATTTCGTTTAGACGCAATTTATACTTAAATGATGAATTTAATTTCAGGCAAAGATATCATACCAAACCTCATACTAAACGAATACCTTTTTAATGTATTTGATGTGATATAATCTTTATTTAAAAAAAAAATTTAATTTGCTAAGCTAGGCAGACTGAGAGGTAATTAAACATTTTTTTGATATAACATGCAATTTCTCTCCACCGTATTTGATTACTATCTCTATCTGTTATCCATCCTCCCCCGTGCTTTTATTATTTTTTAGGTTTATTATTACTTTCTTATTGTTTATTCTTCACTTGTTACCACATTGCCGTTCCTATTATCGCTGTGGATTTTCTCGGATTTTCACCTTTATCCTGTTGCTTGTTTAGGAGTTCTTATATTCTAGAAGTGTTTTATCCATCTCCATATCTGTTGCTTCAATCTTAAACCCTACAAGGTTTCCTTCCTTATTTTTACAAAACGTAAAAAAAATTTTACAAAATTTTATTTATTTTTTTTCTTCACTGGTAACCCCCTTAATCTTTTTGACTCCTTGTTAAAATTTATATTTCTACATTTTTCTTCTATTTTTTCCAATTTATCAATATTGAATTATTGTTTTTCGCTCTATTTTACCTCTTACTTCTTTTTGGTGTTCTTCATACCTGTGCCTGTCTTCTTCAGTTGCTTTCGTTAGCATTCTTTGTCTCAATTTTTTGCGCTTTCTTATTTCTTCTTCACACTACACATACATAGTACCATTCTTTATTCGTCTTCGCGTTTCTCTTCCCCTGATCCTTCACTACCGTATTTATACTGTCTTGTGTCGTGGTCAACATTGCATTTGTATCCTTGTAACAATCAATTGTTACTGCCGTTTTGCGTTGGCAAATTAGTTTGTCAACAAGGTTTATTTCTGTTTTTTAAATTATATTTAAGTTGTTGACATAGCATAATCTCCCAACATCTTTTTAATTTCGATTCATTTTTAATCAATATTTTAAATTTTTAACGCCTGTGGTTATGCAACCTCGATACCACCATTTTAGCAGGGCGATTTTTCGATTACGTCCAGGTCGGATGTTTGAGCAGCGAGGAGCGTCAGCAAGCCAGTCTTGGCAGCATGACGTTGAATATTTGTGCTTCGTCAAATTTTAGTTTTTTTGAGTTTTTTGGAGTAATTTCGCTCAAGAATGGTTTTAAGTGGCGAGGATCAATATCGTGTAGGGTGTAATGGTATTTTTTAAACACCAAGTGGTTAGATATGGATTAACGATCGATTTTTTTTGGATTTAACAATTTCTAACGACGCCGCGCCATTTTGGGAAGAAACGATCGTTACAATTTAGAAATCCAGTTCCAAGCTGTCCAGCGCTACCATTGCATTGAAGTTATCCTTTTTTAACACTTGTTACAACTTCAATAACTGTGGACAATCCGGAGGGTTATTAGCAACCCCAATAAAGAAGGGACTCGATCACTCGAATACCAATCTGCGCAGAATTGTTCTCAAACAAAAAAATTTTAGCCATCTTGTAATTTCAAGAGCGTCCAACTTGGTGAACATCTGTTCAAAAGACTTTCCAAAAATTGGGTGCATTATCTTAAATATCATCCCAAACACAGCTGAGGAATCTAAAATAAACCTGGTGATATTACATATCGACTTTAAATTACTTTTTATTAATTCAGAAAACAATAGCTACATTTTTATGGTTTTTAACAATTTTATACATGTGTGTTTTTTCTTGACTACTTTTAGATTGAACATTTACCAACAGAAGTCCTGTTGACATTTATGAGGAACGTAGGCATGCCATCGAATCCGAACAAACTAAATAACGTAAACATCACGATAGTACAAACCGTAAGTAGATCAAAGAATCACTTACTACATATAAATTGTATAATAACCAACCTATAAAGCACGTAGTAGCTAACCATTTTGTAACCCGCTTGATTAATTTTTGCCTACCTTCTGTAGGATTAGTAGTTAGTTTTTTCCTGCTTTTGAGTAGTAGTAGAGAGTCTTTTTGCAACGCTAAAGTTATATAAAGTAATAAAATTCATAGCCACACCAGATACGTGTGAAGATTCATCTCGAACAACTCTCAGCAACATCATTGCGACATCAATTGATTCGCCGGTTTATTTTGTATATAAATTTTTGTTTAACTATTATAAATCATTTACTGTGTGTACCCAAGAATCTGTCTATTTGTTCACAATTAATTATATGTTAGTTTTCATTAAACGTGTGTATTCTGAGCAGTCAATTTTATTTTAAGTTCCATTTTGTCCCGATAAAAGCAACTAGTTTAGCGAAAGCTTCTATTCGAGGCTGGCGCCCAAGAAAAATAATTATTGTGCAGAGCAAGGCCTCTTTTAAGAACCCACGACTACCGAAAGGTAACCCAGCATCTCCGACGCGGAGTAATTCCCAAGAGCTAGCTGCTCCGTACAGTCCATCCACGAGCAAGACAAGCGGCAGGTGTGACCGAAACTATTTTTGTAACAACCGAGTTTCGGCCAGAACATCCTGTTGTACTTCTTTCGCTTCACGTATTTTTTCCATTTCTTCGCCGTATTTTTCTTGGTCTCTTGTGTTCGTGAACTACATAAAATATTTATATTCTTTTATTTAACTTAATCATGTCTTCCTTGTTCCTTGAGTGAGCAGCGATGCAGCGCAATACAAATGCCCATGGTCAATAGATCACGAAAGTCCAGCAAGGTTGTTCGCAGTTTACACTAGGATGGGTGACCACGTTGGTGCATAATTAAAAAAAACCGCCGCTGGCTGCTCCCCTACCAAGCAGCACTTGGCTAGCTTTGTATTGTATGGCCTGAATGTTTGGAAGAACATCGAGCTGATGAAGAAGAAGACCAGTTATCCATGTATGTTTTTGTGATCGTAATCTGCACGTTTTATCTTCATGTTCCTTTCTAACGCTAAAATCAATTAAGAACCTTTTATTTTCGTTACTTTCCTTATGTAAACTAAATTTCCTTATGGTAGGCTGATAAATTTATTCTCTACCCACTTCAACATTTTAATCTCGCGCTGCTAGTTTTAAGTCATATCTAGGCACCCCTTCACAAACTTTGTCAAACGTCTCACATCAATTTTCTTTAATTTCATTCCCTTCTCTTATATATTTTCTGCTGCTTTAAAAGAAAATGTAGACCTTCAAATTAAACGAACCAAATTTGTTTTATACTTACATGTTAATGTGAATGACCGAAATAATGTTATTATCGACTTTCACTTGTAGATTTTATAAGACACTAGCTGACCCGGCAGACGTTGTCCTGCCCAAATTTCAATATTTGCCTACATGTATTTTTTAGATCCAATCCGCATAATGACCTTGCGACTTATTTGGTTATCGCAAATACCAAACGTATTAAAAAAGGATTAAATAAATAAATTAATCTTATATATAAAAATGCTTGTGTGTGTGTGGGTATGTATGTATGTATGTGTGTTCCGCATAGACGCCTAAATCCCGTAACTGTGGGCGTTGAAACTTTCACGAGATCTGGCGAGGATCAAGAGTAAACTTTTCGTCGTCTTTGATTTTAGTAATTCGCCACCATAAGACGGTCATCTGCAGTTAAACGCTTCAGGTCAACGTCGTTGTCATAGTTACGAAGCGATTTTGACACTAAAAGTTTAATTAAATGACATTGACATATAGTCAGTAGCGGCTCGAGATTAGGGAAACACAACTTTGACATAAGAATGTTAACCTTAAAAATGACATTGACATATACTCAGTGGCGTTGCACAATATTTTTAAAATTAGCAAAAATCAAGTTACAAAGTAACACCCAACACCCAGTGAGACCTGCTCTTTGGTGTAGTGTACCCCCTTGGCGCCGCGCCCCCGGATAGTGTCAAAGTGACGGAACTAATTACATAACCTTAAAATCATTTTGCACATACAGGGTAAAACATAAATAGTGCGCGTTTTAGCAAGACGGGCCCCCTTTTCATAACCTAGAGAGTGACCCTGATAGTGTTGAGTAGCCCCCATGGGCCCCCCGATAGTGTCAAAGTGACGGCATTAACTACATAACCTAAAAATCATTTTGCATATACAGGGTAAAACATAAATAGTGCGCGTTTTAGCAAGACGGGCCCCCTTTTCATAACCTAGAGAGTGACCCTGATAGTGTTGAATAGCCCCCATGGGCCCCCCGATAGTGTCATAGTGACGGCATTAACTACATAACCTAAAAATCATTTTGCATATACAGGGTAAAACATAAATAGTGCGCGTTCTAACTAAGTGGCCCCCTTTCCTAACGCAGTGAGACCTGCTCTTTGGTGTAGAGTACCCCCTTGGCGCTCCCCGATAGTGTCAAAGTGACAGACCTAATCACATAACCTTAAAATCATTTTGTATATACAGGGTAAAACATAAATAGTGCGCGTTTTAGCAAGACGGGCCCCCTTTTCATAACCTAGAGTGACCCTGATAGTGTGGAGTACCCCCTGGGCCCCCCGATAGTGTCAAAGTGACAGAATTAACTACTATCGTAACACAGTGAGACCTCTTTGGTGTAGAGTACTCCCGGGCCCCCTGATAGTGTCAAAGTGACGGAAAGTGAAGTGAAAAACATACGAGTGATACTAATAAAGTAAAGTGGAAATAATACACATGCAGAGTGCCCCCGGGCCCCCTGATAAGAGTCAAAGTGACGGAAAGTGAAGTGAAAAACATACGAGTGATACTAATAAAGTAAAGTGGAAATAATACACATACAGTACTACCCGAAATAAATTTCACACCTAAGATTATGTGACCCAATTACAATACAACGTCAGGGAAAGCCAATTGTTCTATACCCCTACGCCAAAGTCCAAATCAAATTCTTTTTTGTTTCTAATAAAATTCACATATTGGTGGTCTTTAGACACGCCCTTTTTAAAAGTGGAAATTTTTTTTGACATTTACCCCCACTTAAAGAGTTTTTACTAAAGTCTAGAATAAATTCTTCATATTTGGTATATCAATAGGTAACATAAAACAATTTTATAAAAATAAATTTTTCCCCTGTTTCTGTTTTAAATTTTTTCTACTTTTTTATTCAAACCATCGTTTGAATTATAGATAAGTATATAAAGTTTGTACACTGCTTTTACGTACAAAAGCTTCAACTAAATAAATCTTGATCGTATGGTAGAAATATTTATAACAAATTTCACTAATCACACATTTTTTTGTTTTTTCATAATTTGTTTAATTATTTCGAATAATTTATATTTGGATAAACAATTCTTTGAGTGGCATAAAAATTAAATTCGGGCAGGACAACGTCTGCCGGGTCAGCTAGTAAAAAATACAAATCAAGGTTTAATAAAAAAAACTTTAACAAAACTGTTAAGTATTCACAAAAACCACAATAATTTCTAATTTTACTTTATTTTATTTTTGTCAATTACTCTTGTTCTTTGTGTTCTTCCTTTTCGTCCTCCCCTTCGTCTTCTAATAAGGAATTTTCGAAAGCACGCAGCGATATTGCCAATTCCTGTTCTTCTTACATACATACATACATTGAATTTTATATATATAGATATCGTTCGTTAATACGTTGATCCGTTGAAACGTTGATCCGTTGATCCGCAATAACGTTGGTCAAGCTAATACAGCGCTTGACCAAAGTTCGCGGCAAGATTCTAAAGTAGCCTATGTTTTTCGTAGCATTGTAAATAGCTTCTACACCAAATTTGGTAGAGATTGGTCAAACGGTGTAGAATTGTATAGAAAACATACATACTGCTATGATTCAAAATGCTTTATAAAGGCTCCCAATGCTAAAATGAATATTAGATTCATAAAAAGCACAACATTCTAAGTCGGAAGACACTTTAAAAATTTGCTTTACGAGAAATTTTTTATTTTCTCAAATTTCGATTTCTTAGCTAAATTTGAATCTCTCAGGATAAACAAAAGATGATAAATATTGCTAAGATTAATTAGATTGATAATAGTCACATCAAAAATAAAACAAAAGATTTAATTAGCTGAAATTGATTAAAAATCATTATTGTTTGTACATGTTCAAAACCTATAAAAATGTAAAATTTTGTAAACTGAATTACTTGATAACCAACATGTTATATAAGAATTTCTTCACATCAAAAATTATGTAGTGATTTCGTTTATGTAAAGTGCGTGTCTTCAAAACGTGAATCAAGAAAGTTGTGAATAAGGATCAATTTTGTGTAAAACCAAAAATTTGTATAAGATGGAGAATCCAAGTCAACAAAGCATCCAACAAACAACATGAAAAGGCAATATACCAGTGAAATTGCATGGAAGCCACCGCATGGAAAATCAATTTCAATGTAGATAGTGAATCTGGAACAACAACAATTTATTAACAAAAAGAAAAATCCAAAATGTTAAAATTTGACTAACTTTAATTGAACAGGCCTGCCAATTCCATTGATTTTCGATCAAATTTTAGTTGACTTCGGGAATTGTAACAGAGTGGACGCATTTGTAATGTTCTCCAAAACCAATTGTTTACAAACATTTGGAGGTTAAGATTTTTTTAGTTGAATTCGAGCAGAACGACTCTGAAAAGATCCAAGGACAACAATGGCTGCTCGTATGATGAATCTGCAATGTTATGGTTTACGAAATTAACTCGACTTATTCGCTGGAACCTGAAAATATTGTCAATAAGATGCAACTCACCTGATTCTATTCGAAAACATCAACAAAATTGGAAGTGTAACAGCCACTAATACGAAATTGATTCACAAAACAACACCGATACGAGGTTACGTGAGGTCAATCAAACAACTACTGTGAACTACTGACGCAACTCAACACTAATGCTGACTCATCCAAAGTCGTTCATGTTAAAGCTGGACATACACTATATCCTTTTTAATTTAAAATTCCGACTTGTCATAATTGAAAGGTACAGTGAAACTTTTTAATTTTATAATTTATTACAAACTTTGCTATCAGCGTATAAGATACAGGATTTGGGAAGAAGGCTTTTATGGAAGTGTATTTTTCATTACCCTAATTGAAAGGTTATTCATTAAAACTTTATTATTTTATTCTTCAATATTAAGCTTTATAAAAGCACCAATATTATTTAAAAACATTTAAATCCGCTAATGTACAGCGAGAGACTTAGTTAATTTATGACTAATTAAGCACGTCAGGACAAAGAGAGGAAACCTTTTTGTCTTGAAAATTTTCTGCATCAACTGTCTTTATTTGTAAAATTTATCTTATGGTAGATCAGTGATCTACAAATTTGTGTAAACATTTATTTGTGAAAATTTGCAATTATTTCATTTTGTTCAATATAAACATTTCTTTATAAGCTACTGAAATCTTTTTATTTTTCATTCAACGAAAGCAATAAAAGAAAAATATCCAGAGAGAGCAAATTTTTCCTATAACTCAAAAGAGTACCTCCAATTTTAATCACAAGGAACCCACCCTTGTGCGTGTCATCACCGGAGCTTAGTAAGAAGGGGCAATAGTGTTGAACATCCCTTAACTAAAAACATTCAATACGAACCATTTTACCTGAGCATTTTTGCTAGCAAATTAAGGGCTGGCACCTTTAAAATTAGTTAGGGAGGTCACAGCAATACATACATTGAATTTTATATATTATATATAGATTAAGCGATTCAGTGCATATTCGAAATATTTTAAAATTTATTATTAATTCTAATTTATAAGTACTGATAATTCTTGATAATGGTAAATGTGTTAGGTGAATCTGCTACTTCAAAAACAATGGTTTGTAAGTGGGATGGTTTGTTTAAAAGTGGTCGTACAAGCCTTGAAGACGATTCACGCGAAGGACGTCCAAAACCTGCATCAGCGCCAGAAATCGTTGCAAAAATACAGGAGATAGTTTTGGAAGAACGTCGATTGACCGAGAGATATTTTTTAAAAGCTGTAGGCATTTCATTAGGCACAGTAAGCAATATTTTATGTCAAGTTTTGGGTTTCGAAAAGCTGTGTGCACGATGCTACAAAAACTCATTCGAATGCGACTTTGTCAGCAACATCTGGAGCATTTTAGAAAGGATAAAAAGGATTTTGTGCGACGTTTCATCACTATGGATGAAACTTGGGGTTACCACCATGATCCTGAATCAAAACAAGACGCTAAAGAGTGGTGTAAACCCGGCTCTTCGGCTCCGAAGCGAGTTCATGTCCAGAATTCGACCAAGAAGGTGTTAGCGTCAGTTTTTTTGGGATGCAAAAGGTATTTTGTTCGTGGATTACCTCCAAACTGGTAAAACAATAAACTCAGATTATTATTGTACCCTTTTGGAGCAACTGCATGTAACAATTCGTGAAAAAAGTCCCGGTTTACAGAAGAAAAATTTATTTTCCATCAAGATAATGCACCTGCTCACACAGCTCAAAAAACCGTCGTTAAAATCAGTGAATTAAAGTACGAATTGTTGCAACAACCAGCCTATTCGCCAGATTTAGCTCCCTCTTACTTCTGGCTCTTCTCATAGCTCAAAAAATTCTTCCGTGGAAAACGATTTTCATCAAATGAAGAGGTAATATCTGCCGTAAAGAGGTATTTTGCAAACCTTCCGGAAAACTACTACAACGATGGGATCCATAAATTAGAGAATCGTTGGAATAAGTGTATTGAAGTTGACGGAGATTATAAAGTCATTTCTACAACCAAAAATCCGTTTATCATTTCCGTTTAGCGAACTTATTGAACAGCCATTAAAACCCCCTCAGTTTTTTTTGTAGCTCGCTGGATCTCCCCACGGGGAGGATTGCTTCACGCTTTTGTATTTTTGGCTGGCTTCCGTCAGAAGCCAGTATTTATTTGTATTCACCACCGAAGCTTGTTGCCATTTGTGATTTTGTATGTAATTTTATTGATCAATTTTGTGTGTTCATTAAACTATTAATTACACTACCGTATTTTTATTTTCCTGAGAGAGGGGGTACATTTAACCTTTCAGTGAGAGATCGAGGTTGGGATCCACGTCCCTCGCAGACCCACGTAAACATCAATTGAGCTAGTTAATAACACCTAGTGTTTCCCACGTTGAAAAGTGAGATGGTTTCCACTTCACGTGGGGGGAGAATTCTCGATCCTGCATCCGCAGGAGAGGAGTTTTTGTCTCACTGGCGTGAGACAAAAACATTGTCTCAGTAAGACAAAAACAAAATATACCCTGAACCCAACCCTGGAAAATTTAAAAGGTTCCCAATGTGATAGAGGAAAGGAATGTTTGGTAGGAGTGAGGTAAGTGGAGTTGGAAATAAGGAGTTGTGGGAGAGGATAAACGACCCTAATGGCCGATGCGTCCCCACCCCGATGATATGAGCGATAGCTCGTCCTCGCGTATGGGTGAAAACAACGCGTCGTGGACCGCCAGCTAACAAACGCACACCACCGAAACGAGAAGACAGCGGGCACCAGGCCATCTTTGAGGAGGGGAAGAAAGGTTAACCCCGGGGAATGACAGTATGTCATTTAGAGACGTGAAAAATTCACCCGGTTCTCTCTCAAAACCGGGATCACTGTTGGGGAATGGCTGAAGGCACTATTCTATGGTCTCGACGAAAATACGGCCGACGACCCCCCCCTACCCGTAACAGGAGGAAGACCCGCCGACTACCCACCAGCAAAGATTGACCAACCCCACTGCCAACAGTGGAACAGCACGCCTAGCCTAGACAGGGCGTGCAGGTGTAGTCAAATCCCACCGATGAAGCAACCGAACAAGCCCCCTTGTTCCTGCACAAAGCAAGAAGTCCGACGGCCCCCATAATCGCCAAGACCGAAAACTAATTTGGGTCGGGACTTGTTGACCCCACGGAAATGGTGAGTCAGTAAACTGACCTACGGGATATACGAAACACTAACACTAAAATTTCCATTTTGACAAAAAGAAACCATAAATGTGGTAAAAATATCAAGCCTTTACAGAAAACATAAATTAAGGAATTTTAAAAATGATGTTGAGAGGATTAACATCCAAACGTAAACTATTAAAAAACTATTTACAAACATGCGCATTATTTCCTTTTTTATCCAATTATTTTCGTGCAATTTAACGTTCTATCAAATTTTAATTTGGTTACAAAATGCAGTTTATCAGGGGAAATTCATGTGCATTGCCTCTGGTGTTGGAATATCAAATTTGTTTGTATCAACCCGCTTGGATGATTTTAATATGTGTTGTTCTATCCTAGATTTTTTTTAAAGCGAAATTTTACAATTACGTATAATGAAGGAAACATTGTTTAACCCAATTGGAACACTTAATGAAATTTTTGTATATTTAGGTTTTAACTTCACTTTTTGCAGTTTTTGTGGTCAAGACGATCAAGATTCTTGTTCCAGGTCCTTTGTGGGGATGTGATCAAGTATTTTGTAGCTAGGTTTCATATAACAAATCTGGCATAAACTCCATTAATTTCCAATCTTGTTTGAATTTTTGACTATTGAAATGTTATCTATAGTTGTTATTTATTTTTATTCAAATGTTGCAAGACCGATTTACGGTTTGATGAATCAGATAATTTCATGGAACTGTTTTATTTAATTTTCTCCTTCAGGATACTCCTACCTTTAGTTGTTTTTATTTGTTGGGTTGTTCCTTCAGAAGTACGCGTACTTTTACTTACATGTTTTTCTATTATTTTACCTGCGGGAAATAAACGATATGTTTGGTTGTTACATAAAATATTCCTGTATTTTGTTTAGTAAATTTTAAGAGCTGTGTTATTATATTATCTAAATAATAATTTTTAACTTTTCCACATTTTTTTCCTCTTTCTGTAGTTTAAACTAATCAGAAACTTTCTTACAGTATATACCAAGATGGTTGAATTAAATAGCTCTTAACTAAGTTATAACCGCAATGAAACTAAATATGAATTCGATGTTATGACAGTTTCTTAATTTAAATTCTAACTTCATAATAGCTATTTGCATAATGCACATTCGGAAAACGTTTGTGGAAGATTTCTACCATTTTTAATTCATAGTTAAGAGAAAGCTACGTGTGCCAAAACTCTGAAGCCAGATTATAACTGCAAGTCATTAGTTTTAAAAAATTAGTTCACGGACAAAGATTTTCCGAAATACTCGATGAAAGCAACCAAGTTTATTCAACATTGACAACATTTTAGTTTTTTGTCCTCAATAATTATATATACATGGTATTCAAATATGTCAATCAAAAGTTCAGTGATCAAACACTTAAGAGCTAAAAACGTATTCAATAAAGTATTATATAAAAAAGATGTATTAGATAATTTATCACTTAAAAGCTTTCTACAATATTGACATTTTAAATAATCGTACGTTTATTGTTCCATTTTTCAAAAACAATGTTTTTTTAGAAATTGATGGATTGATATGCTGATCTAACAACTTAAGTTTATTGGAAAATACTCTTATGATGCATACATATTTAGCACTTTATATAACTCATCAATTTAAAATATCGACAGGTAAACAAGTTGATGTATATTTTGTAAATATAATCACAAAATTCGTTTTTAAGTAGCAGCAGCTACCAAAACATCATCTTAAGTAAAGACAGCCGTAATTTAACAGTTCCCAACTTTGCCGTTTTAACTTTTTTCAAACGGAAATTGTGTATTATCATCGTATGTGGTTTCCCAAAAAAACTTATAATAAAGCCTTTGCCAAATAAAGCATTATTTTTAGATCCAATGATAACGGCACAACACAATAGCAGAAACCAATAACGACGCTTTAGACGCTCCCATGAATCTCCTGCCGAAACGCCTACCAGACCGTAAATACTTACAAAGAACTATTTATTAATATCGAAGTATAGAAGCTATAAGAAGCAAAAAAAACTAAATGGAAATATATAAACTTCTTGAAAATAATTTTCAAAAATATCAGCTTCGATTGGCATTGGTAATGCGATTTTCTTGCAATACTTTAGAAAACTCAGTATACCTCGAATACTTTTCGCAAAAGTCGGATAATGTTTTTGTTGTGAAAATATTAACCATAAATTCGTCAAATCCTAGGGGGAGAATGTTTTCATATTTATCCGGAAAGCTTGAAAAAATAGTATTTTTG
Source organism: Podabrus alpinus (assembly GCA_932274525.1). Classification (NCBI taxonomy): domain Eukaryota; kingdom Metazoa; phylum Arthropoda; class Insecta; order Coleoptera; family Cantharidae; genus Podabrus; species Podabrus alpinus. The sequence continues at coordinate 54,337,171 of OW026457.1, read as the reverse complement.
CTGGTATGTAACCTAATAAGAGTAAATGAAAAAATGTAAAAACAAATTGAATTTTTTTTTGTTATTTTATGCAATTTTGTTTTAAACCCCAATTTGTGAAAATATTTTAGTTATTTGTTTTAAATTGAATTACACGAATGAATTTCACTTTTGTTGTAATTTAATTTAAATTTTTAACTCTCCAGTTTTTTTCGTTTTAGGACACATGCAAGTAAATGTTTTTGTTAGAAATTTACAGCTTGGATGTGAATTTAACGTATATGCAGATGTGTAAATCGGATTTGGATGTGCTGCATCTGCAAATATACACAGCATGTATTATTAAACTAGCGCTAAAACCAAACTGAAACGACATTTCCTGAAACCGTGTCAGTTTTCTCAGGTTCAAGTCGCAGCGGATACGACGCATATCGATATACCTTCGGAAGATGAATGGGTGTCAATGGAAAATTGAATTCCGCGGTTCATCGCTTCAATCTCTCGTCTGCAGTGCCATTTTTTACAAGAATTTCTCTATAAAAGTAAATGACAGCGAAGCTTGCACACATAACTTCTTATCTTCAACTCCAGCACAGACACTTTTTTTATGTCGAATGGAAATATAATCCGGATTGAGTCCGGATTTGTTTAGACAAGCGCTTTTTACATCGGAATTTTTAAGCTTAAATAAAGTTTGAGTAGTAAGTAAACTGCCGGTTATTAAATTTTGAAGTGTATGACGACCCCTTCTTTTTTGTTACATCGACTCCAATTAAAATTGGATTAGAAAGTAATTTGAAATATATGGTGAAATATTAACGCTATTTTTTGTGTGTACATAAACTTATATCGCATAGCACCGAGAGATATAATTTTTGGATTCCAACTTGTACAGGTTTTTGTGTATAATTATGATTATTAGAAAAGGAAACGTTATATTTGAAAAGCAATTTATACGGCATCACGCATTGGAAGTCAAGGATCTAAAAGAGCCAGTTACAAAGCCAACCCTATTATCTTTGAAGCCTTTCGGAAAGGCCTATAAATAATAACTAATGTTTTCTCCTCACGTAACTAATCTATGAGAACAGAGAAGCGCCAATAACTGCCAACTCATCAATCGTGTCTAAACGGGAAACGCTAGCATATTAAAAAATTCGGTTCTAAGTGTTCTATCAGGACATTATTTACACAGTATCGTTTTGTCAATTACATTTAGATAACATCGATACATCTTCTTAAATTGAAACAAACCAGAATCTTTCTCAGAAATACGTCCTTTAAATCTTACAAAATTCGATTAGAGAAACCATCACTGCTTTTAAAGAGAAATAAATAATTAAATATTGAGTGTGGGTAAAGGAAAACGCCATTAATTTATTTTCTTTTAGATTCAATTAGCAATTCTCTTCTCGTTTTATGCACTAGAATCTCTGGACACAATTGGAACAAGAAAGGCATTCTAAATTAATTTAATTGCTTTAACTGCATATTTTCGGGAGGTTAAATTGGATGAAGAAAATTTGATCACTGGTAAATCTCATTAGTTTTTTTGTTTCCTTTATAGCTGGTTGTAAAAAAACGTCTAAAATAAATTTAACAACTTAAATCGATTACGGGAATATGAGTTCGTGTGTTAGTGTAATATAGTTTGGATTTACTAGATGGCTTCACAATCGATAATAAAATACGTTCAACTTGAATTTTTGCAAACTTGCTTATTGTGCTTCTCTAATCAGCATGCTAAAAGTCCCCTTTGAAACTTATCCAAACCGACTTACATCGGTAAATATATTTTTATTTTTAGAATTAAAGGTAAGGTAATGTATAGCAAAAAGGTACATGTATTTAATTGTTTGTGGAATGAAATATTATACCTATATTACCAAATTTATCTTTATATCAAAATATATAAAACAGTACCTACAAAATCATTACAGATTGTAATTCAGTTCGCAAGTTCTGCTTTAAATTTCTATATCCATTACATCACTCAAATGCCAATATACACTATAATATACACTATGTATGCTCGGATATGAAACCAAAAATTGGTACTATTGACACAATTTACATCAAGTTGTTTGTTCACTAAAAATTGCGAATGCAAAGGTGGATGTTCTGGATTTATCCGCTTTTGTAGTTTTCACTGCCCCTTTTTTTGGATCATTTGCATGGATTAATATTGAGTAATTTAGATGACCTTATAAAATTTTAAAATTTATTTAGTAAGAATTTTATCGACATTTAGATACTGTAATGTTCTTTGCTTAGCTGCAGTGGCAAGTCTAAAAGATGAACAAGTCTATAAATAGAAATTTAAATAAACGTGCAAGTATAGAAAAGTCATAGCAAAATGATAAAATAATTAAATCGTATATGATATTAAAATTAGAACATGTTAAAATAATCATTAGTTATTAGTTAAAAATTATGTTAGTTAAAATTTTGTTATAAAACTAGGTTAATTTGTAATTAGTGTGTTATGCAAACTTAAAAAAAAAGAGTTTCTTGATGACATTTATCACAATTTGGTGCGATAAACTGAACGGACAATTATTCGCTTCAAAATAAACAATTATAGTGCATCGTATTCGAATTTGCGGATCGTTCCTATAAAAACAATATTTTAATTAAAAATCAAGTGACGAAAATATCGATTAATTTACCTGCCAATAAAAACTTTATAACATAAAGACAGACAGGCGTTGGATTTTGCAAAAAAAAATAATATCCTTGGTAACGTGTTTGTTTTACCTAACAACGTAAATAATTTATAAAGATGTACACGTAATTTTAGTTGGTCCAGAGTTTTTTTACAATAAAAGGTGTTAAAATAACCCGAAATAGGGAAGTGAAAATGGATTAACCTAAAAAGAGGTTATATTACGTGATAATTGTAAAAATTTATCAGTGTACTCACTAATTTGTATGAAAAATATGGAATTTTTGGTGGTGGATGTAGTTGGATTTTCGAAGATTGAATAATTAGAAACACAACGATAAATTGTAGAGCAAAATTTGTGGGTGAACGACCAACAATAAAAATACAAGAAAGAAAATGATGTAATCAGGAAGTGAGGTTACAAATCTTTAACTATACAGTGCGGAATTAATTAACAAAATAAAAGGTCAGAAATCTTATATTAATAAACATTTATTTGCATAAATCTATTTTATAATTAAGAAATTTTGTTATCATTAAATTTAAGGCGTGTGCGTAAAACTTTAATTGTTTCCATAACAACCGTTTATAAAATTTTATGAAAAATTTTCATTAAAATCAAATTGCCATGAAAATGTTATTTTCAATTTAAAATCAAATAAATCAATATAAAATTTTATGAATTTTGTTCATTTTAATGATGAGCTAATGCAACCAAGAAAAGTTATTAACAATAAAAGAATTTTTTTTATAAAATTAAGAGCTGGCCGTGGTGACCTACAAAATTCGTCCACAAAAGTTATCATTGTGGGATAAGCATCCAGGTAAGGGTAAATTTATTGAAAGCATAATTTAGTTAGTAAGGTAAAGGGGAAACATTACATATTTATTTGATCGTACCAACGTTAAGGGCGATTAGAGGCTACGATACATTACAATACCAAAAGCATTATTAATTGAAAACTTTTGTTGGAGATTTCCGTGCATGGGAAATATTTGTTTCCATGTTCTTGGAAATTGGTCAACATACGAGTATTTATAGGATTTATTTACCTACTTTGTTTGATTATCTAACTACGACTAGTTAAATTTTTTTCAAGTCATCATTGATACACTTCCAATCGACGTGAATCTAATTTTGCATTATTTGTAGGTCTGTCTTACATCGTGACAGCCGAAGTTGTTGGCATCTAGTGGGGTAAGTTAGATTTTTATATTTTTTATAGTTAGCTGCAAAAGGATCCACAAGTTTCCGCAGTAGATATAAAGGATAGTCACACATCAAAAGCATAAGAGAATTAGTGTAGGCTTGAGTTTAAAAATTATGGCTAACGCTTTTACAAAATTCCATGATCTACATTTTTATTTTCTCGTCAAAAGGATTCGACTTTATTTTTACTTTGGACGTGTAATTTATTGATATCTTTCGTAGAAGTTCAAGTTCTTCGTGTTAATTGTAAATTTACTACCTATATTTACCAATTTTTGTAATTATTTCTTTGAACATAATTGATTTTTATTTAAATATTTGATTTTGTTTAATATTATAGTTATTAAAATTTTCAATCTTCTAGGTCCTGGGTGGTGCCTTTACGGATGCTTGATATTGTCACGCTTAGGGGTAGTTTCCCTAAGTCATGGAGTTTTGGGGTGGTGTAGCTCTAGGGATCACTTTAAGTTGGAGCGGCGTAACGAATAATAAATTCTAAGTTCGTAACAAATTAATTATATTAAAAATAAAATAACATATTTACAGATACCTTAAAATTATCATTAGGACAGCGAGGAGTTTGTACATTGCCGCAGGTCGGTTTTGCATGTTGAGTTCCCTTGATCGGATTTGGACCCTTGAATTTGATGTGCACTCACGATGCGGATGACACAACCATTTGACTACCGTAGCCACTGGTGAACTAACTGTCCCATTACATGTTACCCTTTTTAACACCTCTGTACTCCCCTTGCAGCAATGTACATTTCCCCAGCTTTTTCACAAGCTTGCATTTCCCATCACGTTGTTACTAACAGGGCATGAAGGTTTAATCACCTGTTAATAAACTGCAATAATGCATTTCCCACACTTACCAGACATTCTCGTATTGTGATATTACGTGTTACTGAACTTTTAATAAAATATACTATTTCTTTAATTTCCAACGTTGTCACGTTTTCTAATAAGTAATTATGAATTTTGATTTTTGAATTTTCAATATGTGACAATATAAACTGAAGGATACCGCATATTCTGAGTCCTTTTATACAACTTAAAACTAATAAAATTTCCAAATATTTTCCAAGTTTTCGTATTTTTCCCAAACCATTGGAGGCCTGTTGTCTGAGATTACCATTGTCAATTTTTTGAAACCAAATGTCTCCTTTAGATGCAATAAAATAAGCCGACGAAGAGAACATCTGGCATCATGCAACTGAAAGACATTTTTAATTTCAACCGGCAAAGTACCTGACAATCGATAATGGTAATTCAAGTTTATTGCTTAATCTAAATCCAAAAATTATGTAGTTGCCGGCGCAACATAGCGAATTAAACGTGTAAAATATTTTTTAATTTTAATGTAAGCTTTCAGTAGTAGATGTTTATAACTAAACAAATACATGAAAACGGGTATACAGATAAAACGTATTGTCATTTGTTACAATCTAGAACTAAAATGCGTGAAACTTGATCGCAAGTTAAGAAAGAACCGAAACAACCTAATTTGTGAATACATCAAAGTAGTAAAATCTTAACTAACTTCAATACGTTGAAGTAAAAAGTTTATAGGCAAGTTGTAACCTGACAAATCGCAAACAAGACACCTTCCGTACAAAATTAATGGGGTGACTAGCTCTAGCCGCGAAGCAATGGGTCGACTGAAGGAGCAAAAGGGCTTGTGACGAAACGTAGCGATTTGATGGTCTCTCATCAACGATTGGGCGGTCCACAATCGCGATTCTGGATGTTGTCGCTAACAGGGGGGGGGGGTAAATTTACACACGGGATATTTACATGGGCGCCACGTGAACTTAAACCGGTGTTTATTAGAAGGGGATGAAAAACCACCCTTCCAAGCTGGTACACGACAGCTTTCTGATTAATCGCGTTGCCTCTCACACTGGTGACATCTCTTTGAATTACATTATCTTTACATCTAATAAGTTTTATCTTGACAAAAATAGCTAAACAAAACATACACATAACGACAATAAAACACATAAATAAATAATAAAGCAGATATAATAAAAACTAAATATGCAAGGACATTTGACACTTTACAACAATTGTATAATCAAATTTACAACCACAAATGCTGAAAGACAAAATATTTACACTGACTTGAATAACAGAAAAGTTAACGAGAAAATATTGATGCAGAAATTTAAACAGCTGTTCACCAAAATGGAACAGGCTAACTGGTTTAATTTATTAAACCTCAAATATGACATAAAACACAAAATTCAAACTGTGACGTTACTTCAATAAACAATTTTAACACATTGACAACATATGCGTGGTTATACCACGTCCAAATAAATACTAATACACAAACAAAAAGGAATACAAAATGGTGCGAATTCGTCTTACACGGTAGGACTGAAGGTTCTTTGAAAATATGGTGGTCAACTGACCACAAGGTACAATAATACTTAATAATACTAAACAGAATGCTTACGTAATATTTTACAGGTATGCTCCTATGGAGACGATCGTCCAAGTAGATATGGTCCAGCGTGAGAATGCTATTTCGGTAGGCAAAATCCTTTCCAAAACTCGAGATGACAAAAACGTTCGATAGATCGGGGATGCTTCGATAGTGGGTGTTCGTTAATAAACACAAAAGTGAAATGCTTCATGATTCTTTAAAACTTGACCTCGAGACGGCCCTATCTCTTCGACTTTAAATTCGCGCAAACCGTACGTAATCTAGTTTTAATAGATCGTACCACGAAACACACCAAAACGTAATTCACTCGAAAATGTTAGATAAAATTTGTTTATATTTAACAATTCAAATTCAACTCGTTTATAATCGGCACAAAACATCTGGTTTAAAACCCGAAACTGATTTAAAATAAAGTCAATATTCATGTGTTTAATTTACACTGCGAACTGATTCTTAAATTACGCCCGTAATATTTGATTTAAACAACGGAACGTTAATAAAAGCGTGAATAGTTATAAATGACGTCATCAATAGTTTATTTAAATAACTGATAATTCATAAAAATGTCCATTAAAAGTTTACTTTAGAAATCCGGCAATAATTTAGTTTAATGTCCAGGAAATATTTAATTCGAAACAATCGACAATTCATAACATATTTAAAAAGCGGCAGTACTTTAAGGTAATATTTAATTCGAAAATGATTTGAAATAATGTTCGTAAAATGTTTAATTCGAAACAATCGACAATTTATACCAGCGTACATTAAGATTTAATTTAAAACGACAAAAGTAATTTTAAAACAACGTCAAAATAAACGTCAAACTTGCCTGTGTTTCACAATCACTAGTTTTTAAACGCACATAAGACTCGATAAATTAATTTACTGTGTTAAATTTATTAACTCCGCTTTTAAAAGCGTCTACCCACGGTCGGGCATAGTTTATTGTAGCACCTTGAGTGATCGTTGGATCGCTGATCTCTTACATGCAGCTACCTTGCGTTGAGATGAAAACCGGCATACGCTGATCTCCACCATTTACATCTGAACATTTATGTAAATTTTATTTTTGTTCTGTGTGTAATAAAGATTATTATTATTATTATTATTATTATTATATGTAATTTCTCCCGAAAAATGTGACCAAAAGATGCATTTCAGGGGAACTTAAATTTCTCCTATGGCGGTATAATGACATGCTGATTGGTTGTAGTCTTCACAAATTCGACCGAAAATAAAGGATAGCATAATGCCGTCGAATTGCATTGGCTCTAACTAGCGTGGATATGGTTCCCACTTTTTGATCGACAAGCTGCAATATTTGTCGAGGCTTGCAGAAACGTGTCTATTTTTTTGTTCGAAATTTAAGTTAATATCGCCCATGCAGCTGCACTTCTTAATAGTTTTTACTGCTTTTTATCTAGTAAAATTTCAACATAACTACAAAATAGCATAGGAATAAACACATGTAACCATGTGGATCGCGATAACGTCGAGCAAAACAAACACTTGCATCGACACGTGTGCAACCTACAAGTGGTCTTTTCTATTCCACGTGAAAATGTCTATACGCGAATAGCTCATACATTTGTTATTACATACAAATTAACGGCGTGAAAATAAAATCGATCTATAACTTTAAAAGGTATCGTCAGCATAAAATTTTGCTAGTAGGTATGTGCTACGTAAGCTTGATTGCGTTACTTCCTAATGTACAAATTTCAATGGTACGTAAGTTGACATTCTTATACCTAGATCGGTAGCATTTGATCGGTAATATTGTCGTATTTAGGCCCTTCTGCCTAAATTTGGGATCTTAAATTGGGGTGTACCTTTTAAATAATAGTCGTGGAATAATATTAACTAATCTATTTAAATAAAATAATCGGGGGAAAATATTACAAATATAATTATTTAAATTAATCTTACTCTACAATTATAATGATCCATAGGACCCAGGAATCTTGGATGACTCGTATGATCTACATCTTGGATTCTTGCTTGTTAATAGTTGGATGCACAAACACCCAGCACTTTCAACCGACTCCCGTACTAGTCTAAATGACAACTAAACTACAACTCCCAACCAACAACTAACTCTCTATCCTCATTTTCGGATATTTAATAACTTTTGGTTGTTCCACATTTTCGTGGTATCTTTCCTAAGTCCTATTGATAATATGCTGACTTCGTGACTTTACAATGCTCGTGTATGTTTTATATGTATGCAATATTTATTTATTTAGCAACTCCTAATTATAAAATTTACTCTACAGGGTGATCTTTATATACTGGCCATTTTAATATAATTTAATTATCTATTTGTGACAATATTTTCAAACGATAAAATTTTAGCTAAGACTTGGATCGTATTTATTTTAATTTTAAAATAACTGACTTTAAATTAACTTACGATATTTGATTTTTAAACGTTACAATGACGGAAATAAGTTCTATGATTTTACCGAAACTATCCTACACAAAAATTTACATTGTACGCGAGCGTAAAATCCAGGTAACAAAGTACGTGGCTGTACATAGTCCTGAAATATCCATGTCGGATTTTCTGTTCATTGCAATCTTTTCCTTCTTGCTGCATATCATTTCATGAAGAAGGCGATTCTTATCACTTTCAACTGATTTAATTATTTTCGGCTAAACGCTGAGTCTAAAAATCCGAAAATAATTAAATCATTTAAAAATTACAAGGATTTCCTTCTTTATAAATAATAATTTATAACTAGCGATCAAGTATTACGCTTTTTAGTTCTAAATTGTATCAAATGACAATACGTTTTATCTGTACACCCGTTTCCATGTATTTGCTTACTAATAAACACCTGATGATAGCAGTAGGGGAGCATGGGTAACAGTAAGACTCGGGTATCAGTAAGACATTCGAAATATTTTCTATTCTAACCCGCTCACACAAATGGCACTTTGGTATAATATCTTTAACCTTCGAAGGTACCATTCAATTCAGTTTTAATGTATCTGTCGTAGCAGTTTTGACAGTTATGAAGTGCTATTGGTTTTCGAGAGGCAAAAGGCAAATGGTTCGGTGAATAATCAGTAGATTTGGCTTCGTAAGGCATTCTAATTTTTAAATTGCCAGTGAAGTTGGCGTATTTTTTTACTATTGAAAATTGTAGCATTATGGGTGACAATGAAACATTTACAATACATAACAGTAAGACGTTCTATTTCTTGTTACTATTTTTTAAAATTCAGTTTGGTGTCGGAAAAGTTTTAATTAACCAGGATGCATAGAAATTCACCAAATAAAACTAATTTTGAAATATGTTTTGATGAAGAAATAACTACAATTAGAAGAAATTTTCAAAGAACGAAGTATAAGCCCTGCAACAAAAGAAGAGCATATTGCACATGCTCTATATTGCAAAAGCACAATAATGTATCTAAATGTTTTGGTAAATTAATAATAAAAAATATGTTATTGATCCCAAAAATTACCCACCATGGGTAACAGTGAGACATGTGCCACATATAGATTATGTATACAATAGCACTACAGGCATAGCAGACCTATGGCTTGATTTATCACTTGGTTCCATTGCTTTCTGCCCTTTGCTTTGTTTTCCCAATCTCTCACATTTATTTCAATCAAATCTTCCTGTACCTCTCTCCTCCATCTGCTCATTGGTGTTCCCCTTCTCCTTACACCACCGAATTCCGATTTCCATATATTCTTTGGAGTTCTTCTGTCACTCATTCTCACCACATGGCACATCCACTTAATCCTCTGTGTCTGCTCACGATATTTGGTTCGCCATAGAGATCTTTTAATTCGTTGTTTGTTCTTCTCATCCATTGTTCCTCTACTTGTTTTCCACCGAAAATCCTTCTCAGAATCTTCCTCTCCCATACCTCTAACATCACCTGTTCCTGCTTGCTTAGAGTCCATACTTCGCAACCATAGGTCACTGTTGGTCTTATTATGGTCTTGTACAACCTCAGCTTTAATGATCGAGAGAAAATTTTACCACTTAATAAGGTCTTGATTGCAAAAGCACTTCTTGTTTCTGCCGCCATTCTTGCCTTCACCTCAATCTCGTTCCCTGGTTTTCTTGAGATGACCATTCCCAAATACGTGATAAATTCCACCTCCTCAAAGATTAGTACTTTGTCTTCGTTCATTTTGATGTTCAGTGTTTTATTTGTCTCAAAAGGCTTTTTTCCCATATCATATACTTGGTTTTCTGTTCATTAACCTCTAGTCAGATTTCACCTGATGCTCTTAACAGCCTTCTTGTAGTCTCCTGCAATTCATTCTTTGTTCTTGTCAATATCGTCAGATCATCTGCAAAAGCCAAGCATTGGTGTTTCCGCTGGTAGATTGTTCCAGTTGTATTTATTCTTGCTTCCCTTATCACTTTTTCCAGTGCAACGTTAAACAAAACTGCTGACAGTGGGTCTCCTTGCCTTATACCTACTTATACTTCAAAAGCTCTGGATACATATCCATCTATTTTAATTTTGTTTTGTGTACCATTCAGTGTCATTTTTACCAGGTTAATCAACTTTTTTGGTATTTCCAATTCATACATTGCCCCGTAGAATTCTTCTCTTATCTGAAATCTTCTAAAACCAGTGCATCTGTATTCAAACTATATACAAAAATTAAGTACAAAAATGTAGTCTGTCACAGACCTATCTTTTCTGAATCCACATTAGTATTTTGCCTATTATTTCTTCCGTATAGGTTCGCAATTTGCTTTTTATACAAGTGTGTCACATGTACATTTAATAATATCTGTATCTTAAATGAGTAAATAAATTTATTTTTGCGTGTTTGCACAGAGATGTCACAAGAATGTGGGAAGCCACCAATTCTTTAATTTTTGTAGCATTCTCTAAATATAATAACATATACTAGCATTACACAATGTAGCACTGACATTGCTCTTAAGGGTGCAGTTTTACCGACGAAGATAGCCCATATATTACCAAGCAATATAGCAAAACCGCAATAGTAACTCTGTAGAATTACCACCCTAATTACAAATAAGTTCACCATAATTGAAGCACAAATATAAAATACAAGTAATATCTTAAAATGGCTCGTTGAACAATTTGATGACGAAATTATATCTTTTAGGCATTCAAAACGTGCATTTTAAACAAGGTGTAATATTTAAAATTTAATGTCGTTATTCTATAGAAATCAGTTTCAAACGAATTAGAAACACATTTATTACAATTTCTCCATTTCAGTTGGATAAAATTATCTCTAATTTGCTATTGCGGTTTCCTCTATTGTATTGTGATATTATGATGTATATATTATGCTTCTCTATATCTAAATGTTTCAATGCACGACAATTCCAGAAACTCTCTGGGATATTTTTGTTACTGAACTACACATCGGTATCTTATTTTCATTAATTGTACATGTAGAGTTTACTTACACTGGCTACCTATTATCTCAATTACAATTAGGAGAAAATATAAGTACGTTCGATTTACGCAGTATTATAATTCGAACAAAAAGTATCGTAAAGAAGTATGCATCATTTTGGTGTTGCTTCAAAAGAGGGGGATTGACTACTGAAGAAAAATATATTGTCGTGTTTTTTTTACAGCGAAGGCTTTCAAATATTCACTGCCGTGTTCCAAATTGTGAAACCCGGCGGTGATATTTTTTCCTAATTTGAAGCGTTAATTAAAAAGTTAATCATACAAACATTAATACACACCCTTTTGAAGGGAACGAGGTTGCAGACCAATGTGCCAAAGACGCGGCTGTTTCTCACACAGTCGCATGGCATACAACCAGTTCCCTCTTAGCTATGCAAGAAGGGTGATTCGTCTTGAGGCGGCATGTACTTGGGATACCGAGTACAGAAATGCCGTCCAAGGTTCGACCACCCGGCAGCATTTACCTACGCTAAATGATGTTCGCTTGTTCCGAAGTGCCGTTGATACCTCCTTTGAAATGACGCAGGTATTGACGGGTCACTCGTTTGCGCGCGAGTATCTATACAGATTCAAGATCAGTCCTGTTGACGTGTGCCCCTGCGATTCAAAAAGTAGGCAGACTCTGCATCATTTATTGTCTTCCTGCCCGAAATACGTCCAACAACGCCATACCTACACTTCACATTGTTCCTTTTTAAATATTTCACCTTTTACAATTTCTGAAATCATATCAAATAAATTCATCACCCAAATTTTTATAACTTTCTGTATATCAATTATCAACACTCTAAAACAATTTAACACCCCCCTTAGTCTGTCTAAAATGGATTTATGCCCCACTGATGTTACATAAATAAAAAAAACTGTTAAACTAACCAAACCCAGTTCAAATTTAAATTTAAATTAAAATTCAAACAACTTCAAATTTATCTTAAATTTTAATTTTTGTCTTTTACCCGCTGCCGTTGTAATGCTCGTTTGTCTTTCTAGTTATAATTTAATATTTATCCAGTTATTAATTATCATATTTAATTCATCAACATTAATTTCACCAACATTCATCACCACCATTTTAGTTTAATCAATTATTGTTAAGTTTTTTTTTTTATTGTTAAGATTGTATCGAATTGCATGAATATACTCTCTCTCTCTTGAGAGAAAACAGGAAAAAAAAATACACACCCTTATACTAATGTTGCAATCATGACCGGACGCAAAGTTTATTAGCAACGGATTATAAAAGTTTATTGATATTCGCCCACAGTACTTTGTAGTGATGCTTTGTTGTGTAGCTTATAATTTTCTTGCGACGTCCATTTTTAACCTCCAATATTTATTTTTCTGCAATCATCCAATCCATCCTATATCCATATCGTTTTCAAATTTCATTCCACTCCATCAATACAACCTTGCATCCTTTCTCTGATTTCCGGGTTATTTTTCTTTTCCTTTAAATTCTTGAAATTTTTTACATATTAACATATGCTCTATTTTCATTAATCGATCCTTCTTGCAGATCCAGAATACGCAATTTATAACCAATCTCTTCACATGAACAAATCCCTCCCACAATTTCACTTTACAATCAAAATTACCTTTATCCGGTAATTGCCAAATTCAATATCGATTGTCTAACGCAACTGAAACTTCGATCCACCCACTTTGGAGATCGATTGACAACTTTTATGCAATCCCCGTTCTTTGTTGGTTGCTTCGCAACTGCCTTCTTATACCTGCTTTCCTTCGACCTGCACCTAAATCAAATCCAAAAACTGCGCATTCGACCCTAATTAATACAAACATTTATACAAATAAAGCCAACTTCTGTCATTAAAATTCGCGCATCAAATTTAAAATTTCACTTCCTTTTAAATATTTTTAGGTGTACAAAAACGGGGAAAAATTATCTACCTTAACATAAATTTACAATATTTTGCCATGAGAGTACAATTTATTTCTACCCTTGTATAATTTTGGCTTACATTTCTGGTTATCATTTCAACAATTTTGTTTTCAAATTTATCTGATGCAACAAACACTTAAATTATTTCAAAATATAACAAATCTGTAGGTATGGAATTAATAAATTTATAGAAATTTTGTCATCCTTGAGATTACAACCTTGGCCATTAGTATGAAGCACCCCTTGGAAAATCCCAAATTAGGGCAGGTATTAAAAATTACCTAAGTATGACCGTTAGGCTATGTACCTGATAGAGAATTAACAAATTTTTAAATTTTAAATTCCCGTTATTTTCTCATTTTTCAGTTTTCTTTTGTAGTCGATAGTAGAGTACAAGTTACAGCAAAGTGATATTAACGAAGAGATTTTAACGTGCTATTTTTTGTGGTTGTAGTATTGCGTTTATAAAGTGTAGTTATGCCGAAAAAACGTGAATTGAGTGAAATTGAGCGAAGCCAAATCGTGTTGCTGAGTTCACAAGGTATGAATCAAGTGAAAATTGCTAAAAAAATTAAATGTTCTCGATATGCCGTTCAATAAACATTGAAACATTTTAAAAATAGTAGTTCTTACACCAGCAAGCGAAGAACTGGACAACCTCGTGTCACAACCGCTAGGCAAGATCGGTTTCTTGAGAGATTGTCACTGTGAGATCACAGAAAAACGTCAAAAGATCTGCGTAGAGATTTGATGGAGCAAGAAGGGGTTGAAATTTCGGCAAGAACAGTAAGAAGACGTTTAGTTAGCTTTAATTAGCATGGTCGTAAGGCCCGAAAAAAGCCACTTCTTAACGAGCAACAAATTAAAAAACGACTTTCCTGGGCACAAAAATATAAAAATTGGACTGTTGATGATTGGGCTAAAGTGATTTGGTCTGACGAATCCAATATTGAGGTATGGACCGTTTCCACTTAATTTAACTGTATTTTAATTAAAAAAATTCAAAATAATTTTTTATTATTTAAAAATTTATTATAAACAATTATTATTATTATTTTAATTTGCATTGCAGCTTTTCGGTCAACCAGGGGCTTTGTTCGTACGAAGGAGACAGGGGAAAGCGTATAATCCCGAATGTGTTATCCCTACCGTTAAGCATGGAAGCTCTAGCATCATGGTATGGGGTTCTATGGCGGCCAGTGGGACAGGCGAACTAAAAGTATGCGAGGGTCGAATGAATATAGCTCGCTATATAGAAACTTGAGAGGAAGTTTTAGAACCCTCTATTGTTAAGTTATTTTCGGAGGACACTCCGGAATATTTTTTTCAACAAGACAACGCGCCATGTCACAAATCCAAAGAAAGCATGCGTTGGTTTGCGGAAAATAACATAAGGATGTTGGATTGTCCCCCTCAGTCACCTGATTTGTCGCCAATAGAGCATCTCTGAGGGATATTGAAAAAAAAAGTTGCTAAACATAATACCTCTTCAAAACAACTCCTCAAGGCAAGAGTATTTGAAGAATGGCAAAAGATTGGGCGAGAGACATGCTTTCGTTTGGTGCAAACTATGCCTAATCGGGTAAAAGCCGTACTTAAAGCCAAAGGGGAGTAACTAAATATTAATAAAACTTAATAAAATGTTGTTTAACACATATGTGTGGATGTTGTTTTATTTAATACCCCAATTTTTGCAGTTATGCGTTAAATTATAAGGTGCTTTATACTAATGGCCAAGACGTACATGTAATAAAATTGCAAAATTTGCACGATATTTGCAAAATGAATTGTAAACAAACCTAAAATGTACATAGGAAATTGTAAGAATTGCAGAAAATTATTAAGAACAATTATAAACATTTGCACCTTCTTAGGCCGGAGTCTCACTGTACCACTTCCTACAGTCAAATAAAATTTGAACTAATTCAATTGGTTCAAACCGAGTTCAAAGACCCACCCACAAATCAACAACTTCCATTAGTTAATATTTTATTTGGTGGTAGGAAGTGATGCAACGAGACTCCGGCCTTAGACACCAAAATTGCACGGCGATTGACAGTGATTCGAAAAATTAGAAAATGTTGAAACTTAAAAATTTACTTAAAATAATTTTATTTTTACAATTATTACTTTTGAAATATAAAATGATGACCACTGCCTGAAAAAATATTGTTTTGTTTAAATTATTGACCTACTGTTAGAGATATATTTTTAAATATGTATTTATATTTAAAAAGGTGAAAATACAGCAATACGTGCCTTCGTGGAAACATGCAAGATACTATATGAAGCTGTCCAGAGTCAATCTGCGGACAATTGCAGGGATATTGACTGGACATTGCAGATTAAATAAACATCTCCACACTATGGGGTTTGCCGATGATCCTTTATGTCGTGGATGCAACCAAGAGGAGAAGACAGCTGAGCATGTACTTTGTTACTGCCCAGCTTTGACTTCTATGAGAGGATCCGTGTTGGGAGACTTCTGGCCCGACATGGCCAGAATCAGTGGCACTCATCCTCCAGTTGGCATGGCTTGGGGAATGACGGGGCAGGGGGCGCTGAAATTGGAGGTAGCACAATGGGCCCAATTTAGTGGCCTAAGTGCGTGTGAGTTTTTTTGCGCTCCACCTGTAATCCAGAATCCAGAAGGTGAATATTATTTATATATTTATTTAGAATGAGGTATGATTGATTCTTCCATGGCGGTATAACGTAACTTTATTACATACTTATGATTAAAATATATAAAATTTATTGATCAGGTCTCAAGGTAGTAGCGCAGTATTCCTCTTCTGCTATGCCCAATTAATTTAATTAATACAATGGTCTCATAGTGGAAGGTTTCATTTGGTGTTCGTTTCGATTCCGCTCGTTTCGTTTCAGCCGTTAAATGGCTGAAAACATTCGTGATATCGTATTGTCAGACCGAAGAATGAAATTGCGTGAGATAGCTGAGGCTATTGGCTTCTCAATCAAATGTATGGAAAATATTTTACACCACCATTTGCATAGGAAAAGGATTTGCATGTTTAAGCATAATCCAAAGGATTTTTGGGTCACTTCATTACTGTGGATGAAACATGGCTACATTATTCTACACCTGAGACAAAATAACAGTTCAAACAATGGATAGAAGGTGGATCTAGCGCTCCAAAGAAGGCGAAAGGGGTTCCAACAGTTGGAAAGGTTATGGCTACTGTTTTTTGGGATTCTCGTAGCATAATCCTTATCGACTATCCTGAAAAAGGAAAGACAATAATAGGAAAATATTATGCAACATTATTCGATAGATTGATTGCTGATATCAAGGGAAAACGACCACATCTATCGAAGAAAAAAGTGATTTTCATCAATTTCATTTGAAATAAAATTTTAAATTAAAAACCTTTTCAAATAAAATTGAAGTACCATTCGCACGTACTTAATTAATTGAAAATCAAAACATGGCGTTATTCTGCTTTAATTATTTTTGAAAGTGGACTTAAAAAACGACAGAACATTTTTTAGTTTGATAAAAGTTTTAATCTAAATTTAATTATTTTTCAGACTCATCTTACCTGCGCTTTATGATTTTATATATTAAATTTTCAAGTTTACGTTTTCTTTCCTAATTAATATTTCTATTTTTAATATTTTCTAAGTTTACGACGCTGAATGTGTTATACGGAGTGTTACCAAATTTTAGGAGCACATAAAACTGATCAAAACGAAGTTTACGATATATTATTATAAATAGTGTACATTTTTTATAATTCTGAATATCATGGGTTTATTGCATGGACCATGGAGTACCTATATTGCTTTCTCTCCCTTGCTTAATTTTAAAATTTAATACTAGTTGTATACTTGTTTATTCATTTATTCTCTCATTGTATAGAAGTTATTCGTTAACCCCAATTACAAAACAATTAAAGTGCTATACAAATGGAACTTACAGTTTCAAGTGAAATTCAAACCGCGATACAAGCAAATCCAATGAAACTAGATTCAAACTCGGGATCCAGCTTAATATCCCGAGCAATACCCAACACACCAAACTTCCTGTGTTTCAGTTTGTTTTTGTCGTTTTATACCTACTTAAGGTTACCATTTTAAAAGTTTTAATACAATATTGTACTTTTTACAAACTTGATAATGTCCTTCATTATGTTTAACTATCCAGGCTTTAGCCTCTATATCTCTATCATTTCAACTTAATTATCGTGCAAACTTCTAAAATACTAGTTTTAGTATTAATTTTGGTGTATAATTGAATTTAATCATTAGAAATAGAATATCAAAAAGAGTTGTTACGGTATGTTTTGCAAGGAACCACCGCGGCCGGCGACCCATTATACCAAGATACGAACAAAAGGGCAAATGGTTCCTATTCTGGCATAATCGGCCTATAAAAATGAGTTTGTTGGTCCTTGAAATGAAAAATAATCAGACCCCTTTATTCAATAGCGCCAAATATCATCGACCATTGCAGATATTCATAGTTATTTCTTAAATGATATTCATTAATTTTTTTTATAAGACAAAATACAGAAACTGAATCTGTTATCAAATGATTTATTTATTAATATGGATCATACACTATACTTTTTAGCGGGTACTCCAGTTCAGCCATTTTATTTAATTTCTGAATTTCCCGAGCACCCTTATCCGTTACCTAGGGACTTCCTTTCTCTCTCTCTAGGGATTACAGATTCACCCAAGGGGTTTTAAAGATTAGGTATTTAAGTTTTCAAAGTTGAAACACGTGCCACATAATTCTAGAAGAAATGAACTGATGCAATGAAATCCTTTTACGCTATAAGTGCAAGTTTATATTTCTTTTCACTACTTTTCACTGTAACTATTGTCATTAGAACCACTTTTTGTAATGTTGTTATTTTGTTATACGAGCTTTTGTTGTGAGCTAACCAAATGCACACTTTCCTCGAAATCGCTAAGAGATTTGATGTAAGTTAATTGCACAAAGCTTTCTAACTGTAATAATAAAATGTTGAGTGTTCTTAAGATAGCTGCTAAATTTTTTTGCAACATTTAATATAGTTCAACTAATTATAATTCAATTTGGTTAATTTTGTGTTAAAAAAGTCTATATTTATATTATAAGCTAAGAAACTCCTTAAAGTTTTTCTCAAACTTTGAGAAAGCATTTTCACTGTTGAAAAATTTTTTTACAACGTTATATATTTTCTCAAAAGAATAATAATGAGGTTCCATCCATTCTTATTACCCCGTGTAAGCAATAGGTAAAAATTACTTTAATCTTGCAGCTAGCAGATAAATTGTTAAATAAATCAAATTAAAAAGTATTTTAAATTAAAAATGTTAAATGAGTTTTGCTTTACTGTATCATAAATATTAATCTTTGTTAATTTAGAAGCTTCATTTATTATTGTTATTAGGAAGTAATTTACATTTATTTTAATTGTGCCTTTTTTAATTAGCGAAAAGCACACTTTCTAATTATCATCCTCGAAATGACTTTGTTCAAAAAATTTTCTTGTTTTAATATCATCTCTCGTCGGGTTTGTTCAGCACACTACTGCCTACTACTTTTTCATACTAAATGTTTGTCAAGATCTAGTGACACTTTAATCACGTTTTGCTTTCATGAATATTTCTGTGAAATAATACGAGCTTCGGTTGATGAGTAGAGAGCGCTAATCCGCCTGCAGGTGTAATCATGTATTAATTAAGCGGACACGCGCTCTGGGTACAGGATTACTAACATTCTGTAGCTGCATAACCCCACATTGATTAGCTTTTAATCAAATCACAGTCTGATTAGCTGCCAATGACTGAGTATGCATTACCATTTCCATTATATTACCTCATATAAATTTTCGTTAAAGTCCATAATAATATTTAACCATGGTTCAATATGTATTAAGTCTCCACCGCAACACAAATTTTAATAAAGATTTATCTTTATGCAAAGTTTAATCTCTTTTAGTATTGAGTTAATTTAAATTAAGCAGTTATTGGACGGTATTTCATTTGGTATCATAACCGCGGGGGATCTAACCCAAAATATAGCGACGTACCTTTTGTTCCAGAATATATTCCAACGCATACCAAATGATGTTTTTATTGAATAGCAAGTTTTTGCTTATTGGTTATTCCATATAATATTCTTCTACGGTCACCGAGAGCTTAATTAGCTATAGTACATATAGACACCGCATCCTAGTGCAGGATAAATTATTTGCTTAAATCAATTTATAATAAGTGCTTCCAGTAGCATTTTATACATATTGTTGTGATATTTGCACTATGGCAATTGAAGACCCTGGTGCAAGAAGGGGATAAGTAACGTTTTCCAAACTTTTCAGGAGAAGCAAAATAAATTTTTTTTTAATTCGTTTTTTATAGTGGTATTGTGTCCCAATGAAAGAGAGTAACATATATTTATAATTTTAATTTAATATTACTATAACTTTCAATAATATGGCATAAAAATGATGTACGGTGCAAGAACGGGATATGTAACACAAACATAAAGAATGAAATAAACTGAATTTTTTTATTAAAACTACTACTAGAATCTTGATAAGGGTCTTCCACATCAACTACACTTTCGTCGGTACCACTCATAATTTTAATCTTAAATTTAACTAGCAAACACCGTAAAACTACCATGAAATTCAATGGTTTATTCCAGACTTCTAATTGCACCTGCACGTTGCAAGAATGGGACATGATAACATGTGTAGAATAAACAATAAATATGAAGTGCAAGAATGGGATATGTTAAGTGTACATATCCCGTTCTTGCACCATTTTGTACGAGGGGATATGTTATTTTCACTTGTAGCTCCGAATTTATTTTAAAAAGAAATTCCATAATTTTACCAAGCGAAGAATGTTCGTTTTAGAACCCAAATCTGCAAAAATCTTACTTTTCAAATTTTTGTACATATCCCCTTCTTGCATCAGGGTCTTCAATTGTATCGCCCAAGAAATGATATGACGATCACAACTTCACTTACCTCGGCTAACTTCAAAGCTTTTGCTTTAATTTGAGACTCTTTAATATTTAATTTTTTATAATATTGAATTGCAGTGGATAGTGTAACGATTTAAAAATTTGCCGCCGAATTCTTTGGGTTTGGAACCAGTGACCGTTGGTACGAGCGGAAATGCGCAGGGTAGGTACGCGTAGACGGGAGGTGATACGTGGAATCTGGTGCGAGGTAGTTGTGTGTGTGCTGTGCGAAATTTTGTTGAAGCCGGATTTTCGAGAAGAATTGGTTAGTGGTTACCATCCAGTGGCAAACTGGGATTATCTTCTCGAATCCGTAGGTCGAGAAACTCAATTTTTTTGGAGTTACTTTATCGGAGTTCTCTTCCGCCTTTATGGGATTAGAAGCTGGACAGATTTTGCATAGGCCGCAAATCAGCGTAGTTGAGGTATCGTATCATTTTTAGTTGGTTATTTATGATAATAATTATTAATTATTTAGTTGATTTACTTATCACAACGTGTAAATTTTGTATAAATATTCCGTCGTTTTTGGGTGATAATCAACATATGGTTGATAACATTTTTGTGTGGTCCGCCATTATTTTGTTAGTTCTTTGCGGGACTGCGCGTAAGATATTTGCGCTTTATATTTGAGCAATTATTATTTTCGTTTACAAAATTTCTTCGTTGTTCAAAATTTTCCGTATGCCCTGAACTCATTGCTGGTTTTTGTTTAATTAATTATCTTCCAAGCTAGCCGGCAAGATTTACAAAGATAGCTCGTGATTTCTCGATTTCCCCTTTAATCGAGTTGTCTAATCTTTCATAACGACGTCTTCCTTTTTAACCGAAATCGAGTGGCGCCTATTCCATCTTTTTTTTTTCTTCGTCGTTTTAATTAACACCCCTTTGGTTAGAAATTAATTTTAACATCAATTATTAACGCTAAAGTTCGTGAGGAATTTTAAGCGTCACAATAGTTTTTGTAAATCAAACGCAGACTTTAAATTATTTGGTAAATTAACTCTATAACTTAAAATAAGAATGTGGACGATATGTAGGTATACCCCGCTTTGTTTGATGTAAATTTCTAATACAACTCCGTGAATGTAGCCTACTTCGTTGGAACTGAAGAAATAAATCAATCTCTCGTAAACAATTGAATTGGTTTTATTTACAACACCAAATGAATAATGACTATGGCTACCAAAAATATGAAAATTCGAACTTATGAAATTATACAATGAATACAAAATTTCTAAATAAAAATATTGTCCGCTAATATACACCGCGATAATATGGTCAGAAAAATATGAAACAGTTCTATAATAAATTTTGTAAGTGCTTTTACCTTTAATATCCACGCCACTAGAGTTTACACAAATAACTTCTGTTGAGAAGAATGACTCACTTGTTTTCTTATCTTCTACGATTGTAGGTTCATTGGTGTTTTCGCATCCATCTAGTAACGCCACGCTTGTATGAAAAATTCCCTCAACATATCCAATAAATTCAGGTACGTAAAATTCAATCCAAATCTCCAAACTTTGTTGAACAATTTCCAAATCAAATGCATAAAAAAAACTTCTTTCTCCAGATAACCTCAAACTTCCACCATCGACTAAGAAAAAGGTTCCAAACATAACATTTTACGACGTTTACTGTGGCATCTAATAAAATCGACTGAGTGCGGTTGAAAAATTTCAATTCATTTTATAGCCTACGCTTATCTTCCGGAAATGGCAACGTTCAATTTGAAAAATGTTCAAAATTGCTGATGGAAATAATGGTTTTCTGGATTCGAAAGATATGTGGTAAATCTTCTTTTCATTATTAAATCTTCACAGCACTTACAATTTTACAAAAGCACTGATTTTTAAAATTTTCAGTTTAAAGGCTACAACCATAAGTACACATTTTGCGAATTTCGACCTTATTACCTATCCACAATTTTTAGCGCAAAAACTATCGCAAATATAAATTAATACAAGATAACAATAATATAAATGTAAGTATGAACTTCCATAAAAAAAATACAATAATTAAATATAACCATAATTATTTTCAGGTCAACGACCCCGAGTTACAAATGGGTCTCAAAACTATCCACGAGAGATGATTAATCGATCCCTCTGATCTGAATTGACTAAATAAACAAAACTACCAAATGATCCACAGAGATGTACCAGAAAAATACTAAATCTGTTCCTTTCTGAACAATGAACAATTCTTCGCATAGCAACCGAGAATGAGTCAAATTTACAAAAACTAAATTTCCAGTTTAATATAAAATTTAAGATTTGAGTCATTAAAGGATTTTCCACGACTGCATAGTCGATTTCTTTAAATTTTAATTTTCGAGCTAAATAAAACTCCGAGAAACTCTGAATAAAAATTACCTCGTCGGGGTCATTCCATATTAAATCAACTAATTTTCCGCGTTTATTTTCATTACCTTCTTCGATTTTGCTCAAACTTGATGTAATTCTAAGTTATATCAAATAAGCATAGTACACCTATTTTTTTGTTTGCCTCTAAAGTGTACCGTCACGTTGTACATATTGCCCTTCAAAATAATTAAACTTGATCTTGTAGAGCTTTAACGAATTATTTATAGTATCACATACAGATAAGGTAAAGAAATGGGGACCCTGACGAAATTTTGATTTTCAGTGGGCCCTCCCAAATAAAAAGTAATTTAAAATTTTTTTTAAATATATTATCTTCGTCATACTTTTGGCTACTTGCATACCAAATTTCAGAGTGGGGAAGCTTCTGGTTAGGAGTGATATAACAATGAATGATCGCGGCAGTACAAATCTTTTAAGTTCATCAATATCCAATATAATACAATGTAGAATATTGTATAGATTGTGCCAGCGTGCTATATTCACAACAAAGGCAATAATTTTAAAGAAAATTTTGTCTTGTTACAGTGTTTTATTTTTGTCAACGTGTGATGTTGTAAAAACCCTTTGCCTTTCAAATTAAATTTGAAAATACACCGGCTGAATAATTGTAAAATATACGATATCTCCATGGGTGGTTTTATTATAATATGAGGCGACAAAGACAAAGATTATACACAAAATAATTAATACTTATTAATAACACAAAAAATCTATTCATTTAAACACAATTAAAATTATTAAATTAAAAGAAACATTCCTTCTTCCTTTTCTTCTTCTTCTTAATACAGGTATAAGAAATTTTAGACTGTACCTGGAGTCGAACCGGGAAGTCTTGCATTAGCAGATGATCGCACTAACGTTCAGGCCATGACCGCAGTCAGAAAAGAAAGAAAAATTCCGAATTAAAAATTTAAAAGAAAGACTTAAAATTAAAATGCCACAATTGATAATATTGTAATAACATTTAGTTAATTTCTTAATTTTTATATATTATCTTATTTACGGTATAGTATCAAAATAAATAAACTTTTATCGAAAAAATTAAATTTAAAAAATGGAATTAGAGAATGAAGTTTATGTTTGCGGGAACTGAGAACCGTTCATTTGTACATGAATGAACCTCCCATGTAGACCCATTTTTTTCCAAGTTTTTGATCGGCAACGGAGCGGCCAACGGCAACGAATATGTGAAGTTGATGACATCTGTTCTAGTATGTCTGGTCAAAAGGTGCAGATCTCTTCACAGTCACACCGACTTCTTTATCATGTCAAGTGTTTAGCAATGGAGCTGGCTTGTCCGAGCTGGAAGATTCCGTAACGCTAACTGCCTCCTGAACTTCTTTTACTGACGTAAACACGATAGGAACTTCTGGAGATGCGAGTTCTCGTCGGAATTTTTGGCATACCTTGCCTCTTTCAGGAAAATATGGAGTTTTCGTATGCAACACTTTTGCTGTTAAAATCGTTAGTCGATGAGTTTTAGTTTAAGAAGTAGTTTATGAAAACTTTGTGTAATGTATTAGACTAAATGTTAATTTAATAATCCTTAGTTCATGTTCCTGGTCATAGCTTTGGCAGTTAAGTGCGTCCACTGCTAATGCGAAACGCTCGGATCGAATCCGGGCAGGGTAAGAACTTTATTCTGGCCGTCTCTCCTCGGAAGGCAATGGCAAACCACCGAGGTAATTTGCCAAGAGCGCCCATCTCAACATGAAGTGTATTACACTTCCCGTGGTTCAGAGCCCACGTTAAACAAGTAGGTCCTCTGTGTATGTGAAAACACTTAGAACGCACATCACATGCATAGAAAGAGATGGGTCACGACGTTCGGAAACGAACAATACGACTAAGAAGAAGAAGTTCATGTTCCACTTTTCATGCGACTTTTTTGCGACTTTTCATTGGACTATGATTAAAGATTATTTAGTGGTAAATTTAAGAAGATTTTTTATCGTGCCTGAGCAGGACGATTTTCGGGTCGATGCACGTGTGAAAATTCTGGAACTATAAAATTTTAACAAAACACTGTTTTTGTTTTATGTAAGGATTCTGTATTAAAAAATTCCTAGCAAGAAATGCTATCATTTTTTATAAGTTTGAACTTTAGCACGGAAAACCTTATACTATTATCACACATAGCCCATACTCGTGAAAAAAGAATCACTGTATTTGGAAGAAATTTAATATTAGTTTGGAAGTCATTAGTTAAAAATAAGAGAAGCGCTGTCTGCATTGATTTCCATTGACTTCCAGTTCTTGACATGTGTAAAATAATTCATTTAGTAAATTGTACAATAATTATTGTATTAGATGTAGGTTATCTGTGCTATTATGAATGTAAATTTCACCTTTTATTATTTTTTCGTTCTCCTTCTTCCTCTTATAGGTCTACAACTTGTTCTTTAACTATGTAACGAATTTTTACATCCGTTACGAATATTAACATCATTAACATTTCCAACACCGTGTATATAACTTTCTGAAATCGTCGAATTTCTTTAATCTCCGTGACCGCTCGGAAAAGCAGCCATCTTACCATTTTTGCATTTGATCGGCTGTTGAGTCGAATTTTTGTTCCGACTAATATTATTAATTAGACGATTAATTAATTTTTTTGATCGTGTAACTTGGTGGATGGATGTTTTGCGCTACTGCGGATTACCATAAAACATCATTTTTACTTCCGTAAGTAACTTGTTGAATGATAATTTCCTTGAAGTAAATTCATTTCATTATTTTAGAACACATGTGTCAATATTCAAGGACACATTTTTCGCAAGGGCTGTTTTAAATAAAACAGTAGTTTTAACCAACGATTTATTCTTGTTGATGTCAACACAAGTTAAGTCATTTTATGAAATTTCGATCATAAATTACACACTGGGAAACGACAACTTCAGGAGTAACATTGAATTTTTGAGGTTCTCTTTAATCGACGAATTTTATGGTGTTCCCGACCTAATCAATTGCACCTGCTTCCATATTATCAGTGCAGCCGAGTACAAGACGTATTGCCATTCATCTCTGGTGCTACAGAAGTCAAATTTGGAGTCCGCTTACTTGTCACAAGCGAGTAATTTGTATGTGTTTAATTTTACCAAGGTACCTTTGGGTGAGTTACAATTTTTGTAAGACTTATAAATTTGATCTGTACATTTAACTACACCATTTTATTATTATTACGTTATCAGCTCGCTGATTTCTATGAATTGTAGTTGCATGATACCGCCACATTTGTTGTACAGAACTTTCAACGAATATAGTTTGTTTATCATTAATTTTTGCATTCTTTATTTTTTATTGCATCATTTGAATTTACAACCCATGACTCTAGCTCCCGCTAAATACGAGTTGGTTTAAACGTACATCAGGGTTACTGCCGACAGCAAATTTTACTGTCATTTTTTTGGCAGATGTTCTTTTGACACCTTGTAATACCAAAGACCTCATTAGTCTTCGGAACTTGCAAGGGTGGAAAAAGTTACAACTATTACTTGCACTATTGGCATGTTTCTTTTCACTGCTGGATGAAGGCTTTTCCGATCAATCTCCAGATCCCTCTCTCTATCTTCCGCCACGTTCAACCATTGAATACATGCCATTTATCTTAGTTCGTCCTTCCATCGTGTTTTTGGGCGTTTGGTGCTCCTTCTTCCAGCTCTCGGTCTCCTTTGCAGTATCTTCCTTGTCCACCGATCATCTTTTATTGTGGTTATATATCCTACCTAATTCCACTTCAACTGGAATTCCCTTTCCACCACATATTTTAGTCCTGTCTGTTGTGTTATCCAGTAATTTTTCTTATGATCTTTTAGAGTTGGGTAATGATAAATTTGATTTAAATATTGCGCGCAAGCGAAATGCCAGTAAAGGAAACATAACAGATATGGATTGTAGACAACATAGCGGAGAACTGAGAAGTGACATCGCGAAAACGAAGAAAGGCAGAAGCCAAGTCTGCAAGATCAAGTAGCGATAATGAGTTGATTGCAAATTCTCATTGCTATATATTTTCTTTATTTTGTGCGTGTTTTGTTTGTGTTAGCTATTTTTCGAAGAGATGAATATAAACTATAAATTTATTTTGAAGTGGGCACCACCCGTTTTATTATTTAGGTTAAAACGGGAAAAGTTGAATAAACGTGCTACATCACCAAAATAAGCCTATCCTTTTATAAAACTAAAATTTTGGTAATATGCAATATTTTTGTTCTCCGTAGATCAGCACGTTGTCGATAAAAAATAAACTTCTTTAAGATTCAGGACCCTGTGACTCTTTCGTGATTTTTAAATGTGGTTCCTTTTCTGTGATAAATAAGTGGTCTGGAAATCACGTGTCGCCTTAATCCAATATCTAATTTTGCTAGTGCCTTCGGAGGAAATCTGTAGCATTTACCACTTTTTTATCCAAAATACACCAATTTGAAAGTAAGTTCATTCATGATTAATTAGCAAAACAAAACCTTATCGCTGCACTTGCACGAAGTAATTTTGGTTTATTTTGTCTTTTGCCCCATAGAGATAGCCAAAGGAGCAATCCATAGTTTAAGACGGTCGCCCTGAATTTAGACCGTCTGATTGCACCAAATTTGTCTCCCCAGATTTTCCGGAGATGTATTAGTGTCAATAAACTTTCATCGTTACACTGACAATTCGTAACAATTTTACATATGGCAAGAATTTGGGTAGTTACAGCCTCCATTTCCTAAAAATTGAGTTTACTTGAATGTCCAAATGAACTCCCCTAAAATATATTATGTCCTCTTCCCCAAATTAGGAATTTTACTCCTTCCAATGTCGTTTTTCCCCTATAACTCCGTCAATTTCATGTTCATGGAAGATTTATTATCCCATAAAAATTATTAAGCATAAAATTATGCACTAAATGTTGTCCTCATGAACCCCCAAAATTTATCAAAAAATCCCTGTTGGCTTGTCGGTTTTTTTGCTTATAACTTAATTTAATCCTATTTTAATGGAAAATTCTCATCAAATCAAAATTAACTACAAAACAAATTCTCCAAAATTTTTTTCCCTGTATTTTTCTTTGTTCTCCTAAGTGCAGGGCTCCTTTGTACCGGAACTTTAATGCATGGACAATAATATAAATATGATATTAAGCGAGTTATTGACAAAAATTGATCCAAAATCGAAAATCCTCAACCGGAGAAAAACGCGACAGGGGATTTTAGGGGACACTACTGAAATCCATTCATACTTAAATACCCATGCATGAATGTCAAATTTTAGCTTGCTCGGATTTTTTACAAGCTATAAATGTAAAAAAATGTAAATGTCTAAATGCTTGGAATACAAAATAATATAGAGGAGTGTCGTATAGGTTGGGACGCCGTATAGGTTGGGACAGCGGAATATCTGCGTTGTTGGTAGTCGTGACACCTATATTATGACTGTCGTAGTAAAGTTTGGTTATAACCTAACGTTTCATGTGCATTAGAACGAAGACGTCGTGTTCATTGTGTGTATGCCAAGCAAGTCGTAAATTTTCTTTAAAAAAACATCTTTAAGGTAGTATCTACGTGCTCAAATTTTACAAAATTTAAATCAATTATTTCAAGTAAGTATGTTCAATGTGTCTTGTATTTAGTGTATTTTTATTGTGTGGAAGAGCAATTTAAATGAGGTGTTGCAGAACGTAATTTTTAGACTTTTTACAAAATGGCTATTTTGTAAAGGTTGGGACACCACTTTTTTTTATTCCAAGACACTGGAATGCCATTTAATCTGGCTTAACTTCGATTTTGTCTTTGATCGGACCTTTGCAAGCATCAGCTCCAGCCAAAAAATCAAATCGTGAACGGAAGCCGATGAAAAGTAGTATTTTGACGTCGCCCGAAAACATTTCCGAATTGAAGGAAAAGCAAACTAAACGAATAAATTGTTTCTTTGAAAGTTTCAATAAATATTGTAATCATAATACCATGCAGTTTTACTTCATTTTTTGCCTTATTTTTCAGATTTTTGATAGTGTCCCAACCTATACGGAAAATTTTTTTTCGGCTAAAAAAAGTTCCCTTCATTAAAATAGATGTAACTTTTGACTCCTTTGCGATATCAAATAACTTCATACAGCAAAGTTGTAGCCAATGATCATACCTTCTTATTGGTTTATAGAAGTTAACATTATTCCCATCAGTTTAAAAACTACACACCAAAAACGAAACCCGTCCCAACCTTTACGACATTCCCTTACTATATTCGGAGTTTTTGCTCAAGACTATCAAATTTCTGTTAAAACCTGTTTCTTTGGTACTAATTTTAAAGAGAACACTGTTATCTACAAGTTTTATTTCATATATTATATTAATTTGACAACGATTAATATTGGTTTTGCATAATCACGTGAATTATCCCAAGGTATGCGGTTTTTACCAAAAAAACATGCCATCTGAACTCAAATTTATTGCTAAAAACCGATTTAAATGATCAGAGAATCTTTTAAACATATTTCAGAAACATAGTTACAATTATGAATATTTGCAAGCTTTAAAAAGTATCATTTGCAGTCCATCTTTATTTATTGCTCAAAAGGCCAAAGTTCCCAGAATTAAAATTACAAAAAACACATGATAGTCTTCAACTTATTGCTATGTCCTCCCCCCTTTAAATTCGGATCTTTTATTGTATCATTTTCTCCATCTTGGTTGTTTACTTGGGTGTTACACAAATTTGACCCTTATTCACTAATTTCTTAATTTATCCTTTTAAAATATACACATTATATGCATGAAACAATTACATAATTTTTGATATGCTTACATTTTTACAAAGAATGTTATTTATAGAGTAAATCGGTTTACAAATTCTTACATTTTTCTAGGTTATTATGATTAATACATTTTTACAAATTTTGAGCTAATTAAGTTTTTTGTTTCATTTCTGATGTTACAATCATCAATTTGTTTAAACTTAGCAATGTTTGTCATGTTTCGTTCATCCTGAGAGACTCAAATAAAATTAGAAAATTGAAATTTTGAAAAATAAAAATTTCTCGTAGAGCAAATTTTTAAAGTGTCTTCCGACTTAGAATTTTGTGCTTGTTTTGAATATATAATTCATTTTAGCATCGGGAGCCTTTATTATTCATTTTGAGACATAGCATTATGTATTATCATGTTTTTTTTTGGAGTGTTGGGTTCCAATCTATCCCAATTTTTTTATGCCCCAAATTATTTTTATGTTCGTTATTTCATGAAATGTTCTTAAAAATTTTATAACCCAAATTTTTGAATATTTAGCCAATACTTTTATTTTATATTCAAATAAATTAAGCTTATGTTGATCGCCAACCTCTGGTAAAAGAAGGCACATGAAGAAGCAGAAGTTGTAAGTCCCAATTAAGTTCAAAATTGTAACGGTACAGTAAAAGTTCACACAATTTTTTAAAAAATAAGCTCACCTTAATTCTAGCGAATGTATAGTTCTAATTTTAATGAAAACTGTTTCCGGTAAGCATTCAAATTTTATTTTACTTTTGCAATTTCTGTTGGCGTCCATTTTCCAAACTCAACTATTGCCTGATTCATGTGGGATATAATTCATTACATGTTGATTTGGCTTTATAATAACAATTATTTATGTATTGTAGAATACCGCCAGACCACCTGCTGGATTGTATCTCGCTCTCGCTCCTACATTCATGAAAAATTCAAATGATCTACCATTTTCCAATTTGGATTTACTCCATTTATGCTGAATCGCCTCCTACCTTTGATTCTCGTATTATTTTCCTCGTCTTCAAAATTTTTGTGGAAAATCTTTCCATGTGTAAAACGTCATCCTTTAATTTTTCTAGATAACCCTGCGCAGGTCTAAAATATGCAATTTTTAACCATTTTCTCCAATCGAATTAATCGCTCCCACAATTTCACTTCAATCAGTAAAATTCCCCTTGGTAATTACAAAATTCAACACTCGAGGTAATTTCACCCTCTCAAAATTTCACCTTTCCACTTTGGTGGTTGCTGACCGACCTTAAATTCGATCCATCTAGTGTGGCGATCGAACAACGACTCCAAAATTTGACCCACACTCTACGGTGGTCAATGATCGACTCACTCCCTGGCCTCAAGTCCTTCGACTTGGACGTAATGTACTCCAAATCCCGGGCATTGAACTTAATTTATCCAAATTTTCTGTACACAGGCAACACCAACTCGTATTTTTGCCACAAGAGCACAATTCTACCCTTGTTTTAATCGGCTCACAATTCTGGTTATCATTTCAAGAATTTAAGATATTTTCAAATTTAAATTGATGCAACGAGTATTTAAATCATTTCAAAATATAACAAAACTGTAGGTATGGTAATTCAGATCATTTTCAACTGTGTATTTTTCTAATAATAAAATTTTAGAGATTTTCCAAAACTTTGACCCTTTTGAAATTACACGTCAGTATACTACCAATTAAAAATTAAATTAACCTATTGGCCGCGAATGGTCACTCAAATCAATGCAATAAGGATAATTCAATAGCCTCTTGTCCACTTCTTGAGTTGCCATCTGTTTTCGCTATTTAATGTAACTTTTATGGCGCGGAATATTTAAAATTTAAATTTAATCATTACAATGTTTCCGATATAATATAATTGCTACACTGTTACTGTAATTACTATTGCGGTTATTGTTGTGATAATTGTATATTGTTAATTCTCTGATTTTACTTCTCGTAGCTAAATGTTGATGGACATATATTTTTGGTATAGGTATTTGAAGAATAAAAAAGAAGGAAAGTAATGTGCATGTTGATTAATTTTATTGTTTAATTCGATGTTCAAATTTTCTTACAGTATATTAACTATGGATAAATATGAGATTTCTATTTCATTATTATATCCTAGTTTTAAGCAGGAGGAAATTACTTTTTAGTAGCGGTTGATCTTTATCCAACTTTCCACTAACGTTTATCTTTAAGAAGTTATGAATAGGGGAATAATAAATACATTTTCTTTGTGGTGCTCGTATAGTTAATAAACTCGTATTATTATGGTAATCACGGCGAATGAGAGCCGCATTATGGAGAAGATTCAACTGTCGTTACGTTTAAAATTAGATTTTTTTTAATACGAAGGATATAAAAAAAAGTGAAGCAAAATATAAATTAAATAAAAATAAAATTTCGAAAACGTTAAGCCTTTGTAAAATCCTAATTTACATTTAATTATTTTCCCGCGGCTAAAAAAATGAAATAAGCTTTGAGATGATATTAGCTGTAAATAAAATACATTGTAATTTTAATTAAAGCAGATAATCCAAGTTTTAATTAATTTTTAATATGATTTATTTTTAACACCCTCTGTTTACTTTGACGGGTAAGTTGAATTGGCAAAATTGTGGGCAGGTAATTAAGAAAAGTAAGTTTTTGAAAGCAAAACAGCAATTCTGGTAAAGGTTAAAGCAAATACAGGTAATTATTTAACTTCAATTATTATTTCGTGGACTAAACAAGTTTATGGTATAATAAGAAAGGTACTAAGTCGGTAATATAAAACAAATTTAACAAAGTTTCAAACCAGAACTGCTTAGTGTACCTAATTTCAATAAGTTTGTTTACAATAATGATAATTAATAAGTACGGACTTTCTTGTAAAGTATCATAAGTACAATGGTACGGTCTGTGAACAAGATCAAATGAAATGTGTTTCAAGTCAACGTTGACAAAGCATTGTTTGTAGAGAGAATGTAAAATGAAGAGCGTGCTCGTGCACAAAGCAGTGTTTTTATAATGAGCAATTTGTAGTTGTCTGAATATTCGAAATTTTTGTTCAGTAAAGAAATAATAATAATAAAGACTGTATATCAAACCTTGGGTATCGTCTTCCATTTTCAATGAGCTTTTCTTGCAACTTTCGAGATTTTTAATTAATTATTTCCTCATACTGACAAAGCGTGGATATTTAAAATTCAAATATTAAATACCCTTAAATTTACATAATTTTCTTCCGTACCTCTACAAATTTAATAATCAGAACACGTAAACTTTACATTCTCTGTAAAATATCAAAGGCAATATAAGTTCCCACTTCCAGTTAGCCTTGTTTTGCAAACCGGGCGCTAATTTGGACCCTCTCATTTATTACATTAGTCTAATGAAACTTCTTTGATGATAGCTCGTTTAGTTTCCTCTCTGAATTGTCTATGAGTCTAGCGAATATTAGCTTGAATATTGAAAAACTAATTACACACGAATTGATTAAAATTTCAACCATCCTTATTTTGTTTCATTTTAATTAAATTTGTCTCTATTATTAGTTTTGTTATTGTAATATTGCAAATACCAACATCCCTATTTTAATATTAATTTTCATATCTACTTTTACCTGCACACCCATCAAATTTAATATCCTCTCGTTATTATTGAAAATTAAAATTGTTATTGAACAAACGAAATGAAATGCACTCTTAAATTAATTATTCAAATTGAGCACCAAATTATAAGCTCATTAAAATTCACATCTATCTGCATAACTGTTTTTATTAATCAACTTGTTAATTACTCTAAATTATTAATGTATAAATAATGAAAATAATTAGAAAATCTTAATGCAACGGAATTACCTAATGTACTATGGATGTACCACTTTATTGTTGTCATTTGTGATAGACCAAGCCCACTATAGCAATAATTAACAATAAATTATGAATGGAACTTTTCAGTCATTAGGTCCGATCAAGTATGTAAGTACTCTTGGAATATTTCTTATTGGATTGAAGTGGACTTGCAATAGAAAATTCCATATTATATTATGGTCCTTCCTTATTGGTGGGTATTTTTATGCTAACACTATAGAAGCTATAATAATTATTGGATCAATCAAATACTAATTATTACAGGTTCAAAATTTACTATATCACTTTTTTATAAAAAAAAAGTAATATAGTAATTTTTGAACCTGTGATTGATTAGTGTTCGATTGATCCAATTATTATATTACCGTATCCACAGTTTTACCTCGATACCAACAATATAGAAGCTTGTGCAGGAAAACAGTTCATCGGTTTGGGTATGTAAATGATAGAATTAATACCTCCGCACATGGGGTAAACTGGTGGAAGAATCAATGCAATGATAAAACTAGTGGAAATATCAGGCTATTTAATAGCGTCTATTGACTCCATTGAAAGAATTCGTAAATTTGGCACGAGTTCTACGTTGTACTATTTATATCAGAGAAAAATTTCCTCATCTACATAAAATTTACAAAATCTTTCGTGACACTTTCGGTGCGGAGCATTGTATATGTACATAAATAATCGAAATTTTTCTTGATAAACTTCCTCGTTTCTTTCGTTTCCCAAATTGATGAGCCACCCAATATTTCGGGCGTTATTAATTATGTGTTGAATATAAGCGGCAATATTGGGCAACTTTTTAAAAGTTGGGTTGCACGATCATAAAGGTTAATAAAGTCAACTTTCTAAATGTGGGATCTATCAACTCTACATTACAACAACTAAATACATTAACACTCTAATTAAAGAACATATTTATGTACATCTAACATAGCCAACAAAACAATGAAAATAGGTTTCTCCATGCATTGCCCAGAAGAAGGGAATGATTTGGATAACAGTAACATCGAGTTATTACATCATGCGGAAAAGGACGTCTGTCCTTTGTCCTTGGTGGTGTTACTAATTTAAATGGTGTATGAAGTTGACTCGCGGAGGATTTATTCCTAGAATCTCGACAAGCTCTTCTACTTGACTTCGTTTCCGAACACACAATAAAACATTGATTAATCTGTATGTAGTTTATTTTGGTTCCCACTGCAATTTTTGGTTATTTGCAATTTTTAAGTGGGAGATTGACGACGGCACAGCAACTAAGCTGCGAGGAATCCGGCTTATAGTGTGAACACGGAAACATCGCGATGTGTGCGGTTAGAGAAGTTTTAGGGTGCGACAGCCAGCAAGATTTTGATTTTAATCACCATCCACTAAGTGTGGGAGTTACTTCATTTTAGCGGTTGGCCAGTTGGTGACAATTTTGAGGGGAAGATTCCAGATTTCTTCGTTAATTGAGGCTAAACCCATGTAGCACACAATGTTGGCGCAATATTGGACAAATATTGGCTCAATATTGAATCTTGGCCCAATATTGCAAGCTTTAGCCAATATTGGTTCAATATTGATTTCCAATATTGCGCCAATATAGGAAATCAATATTGCGCCAATATTGGCTGATGCTTGGTGCAATATTGAACCAATATTGATAGCCAATATTAACTGCCGAGCTTCAATCAATATTGGTTCAATATTGATTTCAAATATTGCGCCAATATAGGAAATCAATATAGCGCCAATATTGGCTGATGCTTGGTGCAATATTGAACCAATATTGATAGCCAATATTAACTGCCGAGCTTCAACCAATATTGGTTCAATATTGATTTCATATATTGCGCCAATATAGGAAATCAATATTGCGCCAATATTGGCTGATGCTTGATGCAATATTGAACCAATATTGATAGCCAATATTAACTGCCGAGCTTCAACCAATATTGGTTCAATATTGATTTCACATATTGCGCCAATATAGGAAATCAATATTGCGCCAATATTGGCTGATGCTTGGTGCAATATTGAACCAATATTGATAGCCAATATTAACTGCCGAGCTTCAACCAATATTGGTTCAATATTGATTTCAAATATTGCGCCAATATAGGAAATCAATATTGCGCCAATATTGGCTGATGCTTGGTGCAATATTGAACCAATATTGATTGCCAATATTGACTGCCGAACTTTAGCCAATATTGGTTCAATATTTATTTCCAATATTGCGCCAATATAGGAAATCAATATTGCGCCAATATTGGCTGATGCTTGGTGCAATATTGAACCAATATTGATAGCCAATATTGACTGCCGAACTTCAGGGGGGGTGTATGGATGGATATCCCTGTTAATTTGGCCGGTTTCAATTGATTTTAACGTTGTGGAAGGGAGCGAATTGTTTGTTTTCGTCTTGTTTGTTGACATCGGGTTGGAAACTTTTGTGATGTGTGGTGCGCCTGCTTGCTTTGGTGGATTCCTACTTGAATACTGCGGGAAGTTTAAATGGAATATAAACTGAGCGGTGTAAGAATGTCTGTCTTATACGCTATCAACGGTATCAGTATTCTTATCTGTATTTAGTTTATGCATGTTGTTGTGA
Source organism: Podabrus alpinus (assembly GCA_932274525.1). Lineage (NCBI taxonomy): Eukaryota > Metazoa > Arthropoda > Insecta > Coleoptera > Cantharidae > Podabrus > Podabrus alpinus. The sequence continues at coordinate 54,300,960 of OW026457.1, read as the reverse complement.
AAAGTTTGACTGTATATTTTAATATTGTACATGAGGTTTTTTATGAAAATCCTATTGTTATTGACTAATTCGCTTTTGGGATTATGCAACGTTTTAATTTTACGCCACCGAATGTTTCTGTTTTTATTTGCATGTGACACCAATGCAGGCCCCTTCAATGTATTGTAAACAGTTTCCACCTATGTTTTTTAAGGTATGTCTAATGCTGACCCATGTGATTAGGTATTCTCACTTATTACATTACAGTTCTGAAGATGGCTTTTGTTTTGAGGCCGAAACGTCGACTATAAAAACACTTGTTTGATTTATTTCTGTCCACGAACCCGATATCCCGTATTATTGATAATTATTTGGACGTGAATTGTTGCTATATTCAGCCAATATTGGTTCAATATTTATATCCAATATTGCGCCAATATAGGAAATCAATATTGCGCCAATATTGGCTGATGCTTGGTGCAATATTGAACCAATATTGATAGCCAATATTGACTGCCGAACTTCAACCAATATTGGTTCGATGTTGATTTTCAATATTGCGCCAATGTAGGAAATCAATATTGTACCAATATTGACTGAAGCTTGGTGCAATATTGAACCAATATTGACTGCCAAACTTCAACCAATATTACCGAAGAAAATATTGAAGGCTGCTGAAATATTGCATCAAACAATTTTTTTACACAAATGTTGGTCCAGAATTGGTTTTGCGCCGAATTTGATGTTGCGCCATTAATTCTTACGTTATAAGTTTAAGTGCAACTAAGAATGTAAATAATTAGTCCGCGAAAATTTTAAAGGGGTTATTATCAGCAGGGTACAAAATATTCAAAAATATTCTAAAAAATATTTTTTACTTTGATGGTTTTTGAAAAGCGGCTTTGTTTCGAAGATCTCTCTCCTCAATCGTGATGCTTCTTTGACAGAAGCATCGTGACCCATCTCTTTCTATGCATGTGATGTGCGTTCGATTTAAAATCACCTTAAATCGAAGATCGAAGATATTTGAATCCTGAATATTTTCACTGTTTAAAAACTAAAAATATAAGTTTAATTATTAAAAATTCATAATGTTATGAACAGTTAATAAATGTTATTGGAAAATCAGTAGTGAAAAGCTGTTTGAAGCTTCAATATTTTAACGGCTTTTCTCCCCCCCCCCCCCACTTAAATATTTTTAAATATGAAATTGTCATCAATCGATTGAGAAACGTTTGAGCTTTAATGGATGTCTATTCTTATTGTTTGACCCTAATTCGTAACAAAATTTATAGCGTTTTGATGGTATCATTTTACTACATTTTTAACCTTATACCATACACTTATACAGACACGCCGAATGCTATCTTACACTGGTTCTACTGTAAAGCCAACATTAAAAGTTTGCGCATGGTTTCTTGTGACGCCATCGGCGTCATGCACCAAGGTTCATAAATTACGTCACGCACGGAGGGGGGGGTTCAAACTTGCATGATTATTTATGACGCTGGGGGAGGGGTTTCTAAATGCGTGACGTCACGCTTCTGTATGGTTGCCAACTTAGAAAAAGTAGAACATTTATCCTTCAATTATTTGAGAAAATGTTTATGTAGAAATAATTATTTATTTTTAATTCTGATTACCTACAATAAAATTGTCCCAAGATCCCAATTTTGACAGGAAACCTTTCAAATACCACTAAAATTAGGCTAATATTTTTAATAATCAAAATTGAGATTTCGGGATAGTTTTATCCTAATCAAAATTAAATATAAATCATTTCTGTATAAAAATTTTCTCAAAAAAGTGAAGGGTAAATGTCCTACTTTTCCGAACTTCCCCTTAAGGGGGTTCAGCATGTTACAAAATCGGACATTTACCTGCACTTTATTCTCGAGAAATTCTTTTTAATGTATTAACTATTTTCTAGTCGGTAATAACTTTTTCGTTGTTTGGGCTTTATTAAAAAGGTAAATAATAAAATATGGGGGTTGCAAGGGTGCGTAACGTAATATTTGGAGGTGGTCTAGATTTTTGTGACCCAAAAGTTGGTGAAATTGACAAAAGCCACTAAACCAAAGCTAGGTTTGTAAAAATTTTATCAACTCAAAAAAATTTCAAGTAATAAAAAAATAATATGCCTATTTTCTCATATTTTATAACTATTTTAGTTATATTTTGTAACTAAAATAACGTGTTTAGTTATATTTTGTAACTAAACACGTTGTTTTAGTTACACAATGTTACTATTTGAAATAATTAAATAATGCATAAAAGTTTTGCATAGTTGTTGAAACCAACATTCAATGTAAAATGTAATAATAAATTTTAATTTACATAGGTATTCATAATTATTTTATTTAGGGCCGCGATTATAAAAAACAAATATTTGTCCTAAAAGTCCTCAAAATTTGCTTTACTACAACACGGTTTTGCTATAAATATAAATTTTGGCTAGAGTTCAATAAGTTGGCCGCGTTTTAGCCAATCTTGTGTCAAGTTTATATTGAAAATTTTAAGATAACGCCGTTTGTTGCAGCATTTAGGAAATTCAAAACCTCCGATGTAGATCAATTTTTCCAGAAATTTGTAGAAGAAATTAATACATTGTTAACTTACAATATTGTAAGTTGTCTTATAATATAATAATAGAATCTACATTGTCAAAATAAAAGGTATAGTATGCGATGCATCTGCTAGGGAGGGCATTTATTAAATGCATTAAAGGCCACACTGGATATTTTGGTTGCGAAAGATGCTTTATTAAAGGAAGAAGTGAAAACCATAAACTTGTGTATGGAAACGAAATTTGTGAGCTAAGAACCAATTCGAAGTTTTTCGACCAAGCACAACCTGATCGTCATTTAAAACAATCACCTTTAATTAAAATTAAAGATTTTAAATTTATTAGTCACATTCCTTTAGATTCCATGCATCTTGTGTTTTTAGGGGTTACGAGAAAACTTATAAATTTTTGGATAAAATCATCGTCCGAGTTTAGAATTCTTCCAGCTTTCAGAAAAAAAATGTCAGCAAGATCTTTAAATTGTGGTCAAACGGTTCCAAGTGAATTCAATAGAAAACCACGGAGCTTTGATGAAATTGATAGGTGGAAAGCCACAGAGTTTCGGTTTTTTTTACTATACAGTGGTCCAATAATTTTAAAGGATTTGTTTTCTTTGCGAGAGTACAATAATTTTTTACTGTTAAATGTTGTGTTTAGATTATTAAGCAAAGGAGATTACGAATTACATAAAAATAGGGAAAAAGTAGTTACACTGATCTGGCAAGAGCCGTCGGATTACGAATGAAACAAATTGAGTCAAGATTTTCAAATTTTTACGTTATTTGTGCTTTCTCTTTTAAATATGTTTTCAACTAAGATCCCGACAAATGTTTAAAATAAAAAGTAGATCTTACGTACACAAAAGTTGTCCACCCCTGATATACACCATTAATCTTGAGAGCAAATAGATTTAAATAAGTAAGCTTCGTAGATAAATGGTAACAGGTGGAGGCTTTCGCAACATTCAAAAGGAACGTCATGGGTTCGAACCCCGCTAGCGGCAAGTAAAAAAAATCTTTAAATTTAATTTAATTTCAGATTTATATGATGTTTCGGTACTACAACAATCAAAGGATACTTGAAAGAAAAAAAATTATAATTAATATGATTGTCAGATACAACTACTATATCATTTAGTGGAGGCTCAAAACTTACAACATTACAAACATTAGAAAAAGGTAGCAACATACAAATTAGGAAAAAACCAGACCGAAATAATATTTATATAATTAGGTATCTATCACAATAAATATGTAAAAAGTTAAATTAAATCTTTTTTTCTTTGTACCAATATTTATTTGCAATATTGGTCCAATATAGAGATGTGAACATTCTGCTATATTGGTCCAATATTTAAAATCAATATTGGTCCAATATTGAAAATCAATATTGCGCCAATATAGAGATGTGAACATTCTGCTATATTGGTCCAATATTGAAAATCAATATTGGTACAATATTGAAAATCCATATTGGACCAATATAGCAGAATGTTCACATCTCTATATTGGCGCAACATTGATTTTCAATATTGGACCAATATTGCGCCAACAATGTGTGCTACATGGGAAGTCTGCATCATATTTTTTTCGTCCACACATACCTAGGGGAATTCGCTTGAGCCTTACTAATATTTTCATCAAGGTGTTTTCGTATAATTTGAATTTTACAATTACATTAATTTATTTAGAAGTTTTATTTGATTTAATAAATTTTACGTTGCACATGCGAATGAAACAGTCAATTAGCGTCCGACCATTTTGTTTGTAAATTTCTTATCGCTTTACGTTCGCCACATTTTTACTTTTATACGTCGAGGAAATTGTTTTGTTATTTCATTTTGATGTTTAACTATTTTTTTGTTTTTAATGGTTACAGTCAATTTTCTGATATTTGGTTATTCTTGAATTTTTGTTGTTGTATTGACTTATTTACTTTATGCTACAATGGCCGGGTTTAACTACTCTTTCGTGATTTTTAATTGTTGTTCCTTTTCTGTAATAAATAGGTGGTCTATAAATCACGTGGCGCCTTATAATCTAGTATCTGATTTTGCTAGTACCAATTGGTGCAAATCTTTAGCATTTACCACTCTTTTATCCAAAATACATCTAGTAAAAATTGAGTAAGTTCGTTCATAATTAATTAGCAAGCAAAAAATATTATCGCTGCGCTTGCAAGAGGTAATGGTTCAGTTTATTTTGTCTTATGCCCTCTAGAGCTATCTAAATAAGGGGCAATCCATAGTTTTAAGACAGTCGTCCTGAATTGCTGTCTGATTGCACTAAATTTTTCTCCCCAGATTTTCCGGAGATGTGTTGGTGTCAATAAACTTTTATCGTACACTGCCAATTCGTACCAATTTTATATGGCAAAAATTGGGCAGTTACAATGGTCGAATGATTTTATATAATTATTCGAATGCTCACTATAGCATAATGATGATTGATTAGTTTATAAATGATTAAAATGTACTGTTGAGATACGATCAACGAGCACGATCAAGATTGAATAAATGAATGTGTAAACAAAATTTGGTAGTTTTAGCTATGTACCAAAATGAAATTCGTAACCAAGTAAACAATGCTACAGTCCACTAAATATTCAATAATTTGATTTAGCAGCACGCCTGACTTGATAAAAGCATAAATAAACGGTAAGCACTTGATCAACTTGCAATAGTTGGACTGTTATTGCAATTGCACTGTTGTTTCAAGCTTCATATCAAGCTCCATAATAATTAGAGAAGTACGCAAAAACAAAAGAAATGAAAGAGTTAAAGAAGATCAACTTCAAATAGTAATTTGAGAAGTTTTGGGGGGTACTTTTAGGGGTTGTTAAATAAAACTTCACTCCTATCGCAGTAGCTCAACTTCTTAGATAACGCCTTTGGATTACATGCGACAATCTTGCGTGTTAATATTGGTCCCGAAACATTTGGAGATCCCTGCTTTATATTTTCTAATTGGCCAATTTGCAGAATTCTGGGTCTCTTCGAACCAGTAGAAGAAAATTGAATTCTTGAAAGACGAATGAATTTCGTGATGGTTAGAAACAAATCTCTGACAATCCACATTTGTAACTCATGATATCCCACACATATTACCAGAATGCAGTCAAATGACATAGACGTGCCATTTTGCCATATAAGCCATTTTCTCCACTCTTTAAGAAACGAAATAACCAACTGAAGACCCATAATAATGTTATTCCCTATACATTTATTACTCCTTTTATTATTAGTCAACATAAAGTCAGTTCATTTCCGTAGTTTTAACTTTTGATGGTGTATTTTTCCTGTAAATCAATAAAAAAATTCTTTAAATTCATTATCATCATTTTTCTCCGTGGTTTCATGATTAACGAAATTTGCAGAGTATTTATTGATTTATTTTTTAGCAATTGCAGAATAATTTCATTATTTTATCAAAATTTGTAACGACATTTTCATTGATGATCATAATATTATTGCAATTTAGTAAAGGGCATGCAATCTTTAACACATATTTATACAACTAGTGAATAAAAACAACTTTTCCTGTTTGTACCACATAAAAGTTTTTCAACTATTGTTTGAATAAGAGATTAAAAAATTTAACTAATATTTAAACAAATTTTTGCACATATACTGTGAAGGCGAATCATATCATGAAGGGAAATTACCGACACTCGTGGCTACGGTGCCTTCATGGACCTACTTGTGGTAATAATACAATCTGCTACCAGTTGCCATTTGTCTTGTGCCTTCAGGCAGCACTGAAATATCTCTTTTACGAACTTCAAGGACAGTTTTTGTATAAATTGTGTTCTTAACCTCATCAGTGCGATAAATTATTGCTTCTCCGCACTAGTAAGGAAAAACGTCCTGTTTCAAAACGAAAAGTAGAAGAAACGAAATAAACAAGTTGGAACGTGCTTCAGCAGCGGTTCCTAGGCTTCTATACATACAACTACTTTTCTGGTGTGAAAATTTGTTGTTATTTTTGGTCGCCATAATTTTATAATGTGATATCAGATAATCCGATAATTCGGAACCGAGAGTTACAAACTTAAAAAAGTTGTTATTATCTGGTTATTTTTGATCGCCATATAATGTAACATCACATAATCAGATAATCTGCACCAATTAAATTTTTTGCGATTGGTAATTATCATTTACTATATAAGTAATAACAATCAAACTTTTCCATTCTATTAGAAATTTTACTTCTCTGTAATGTATGGTCCTTTTTTTGAGGTGGACCAATCCTCTCCTTTCTCTTTTATTTATAACTTAACTTCACTAACCACATCAATAAAAAATTATTTTACACATCAAAGTAAAACAAGTAGTTTATATAGGGAGACCTCTTCGAAAATATCTTTAACTTAGTAAATTTCTTTCGAACATTTGCGTATTTATAAATTGCATTAGCGAATCGAAGCAACGGATTAACAGATTAACGCAATACTATATAGACGAAGTATTTAAAATATAACAACGTATCAGTTGATCAACGTTATGATTGGCTCTGAAACATGCGGACGGACACGAAGCCAGACCATAAGGCTTCTTTCTATACCTCATATAGAAGCCTAAAAGTAGCGCACTGGCTACCCAGTTCATAGACCTCTATACACACAGAGTATTTCCAACCCGATTTGAAACGCTCTGTATGATTTTGAATTATGCGGACGGACAGACGGACACGGAGCCAGATCATAAGGCTTCTTGTTATACTTTATTTTCATTTAATACGTCACTTACTAATCTAAAATTCTCCCGTATGGTGGCGTTTGATTAATGTAAATTGCGAATAGAAGCCTAAGAACTGCCGCTAAAGCGAGTTCCACCTTGTTTAATTTTTGTTATCTGAAAACAGCTGTCATACAATAAGTCAGGGGTGTACTGGATCAAGTTATTCACGAGGGCTTAGATTTTTCATATCGATCGTCAGCTATAGCGGTTAAGTGCGTTGCTGCTAATGCTGAATGCCTGGTTACACTCCGGGCTCAGTAAAACTTTATTCTGGCCATGTTTATTACTTTATAACTTTATTCTGACCATATTCATTGTATGTTTACTACAATGTGTTACACAAGAAAACATTTTACATCTGTTTTGAGAGGTGACATATTTTACATTCGATTTTTATTTTTTCGCTTGTTTATGTACATTTTTCATTATTACAGTCTTGAAAATGACCCCGATAGAGGGTCGCAACTAGTCGATTCAAAACGTAGTCTTTCTTTAACACGTCCCCTGATATCCAATATCCTAGTAAATCATATCCTTGGAACAATAGCTTATCTTCACTTTATTCTGGCCGTTAATCCCTGCGGCAGTTAGACCAGTAAGCCACGTATCAAAGAATAATTGGATCAACGGACAATCGTATCATGGTATAATCGTATCAACGGATCATCGTATCAACGGATCATCGTATCAACGGATCATCGTATCAACGGATCATCGTATCATCGTATCATCGTATCATCGTATCATCGTATCAACGGATCATCGTATCAACGGATCAACGTATCATCAGATCAATTTGCTTATATAGGACATCGCCCTATGAGTATAGTAGATGTAACAGTTTGGCTAATTTTTCGCGCGTTAAGTAAAAGTAAATTATTAACAATGGCATTAATCGAAAACAAATCTGCTTTCAAAACTGTAAAGAATGTGCAATTTGGCATTTTTAGTCTGGAAGATATTCGTAGCATGTCTGTCGTCCCAGAAGGTATAAATCATGTAGAAATTATGGAAGGAAGTCTTCCAAAAGTGGGCGGCCTGATGGATCCGAGGATGGGAGCGTTTGACAGCACTTTACCATGTCAAACATGCGAAGGCGACCGGGACACTTGCCCCGGTCACTTTGGTCACATCGAATTGGCCAAACCGATCTTTCACGTTGGCATGATTAAAGATGTCATGAAAGTTTTACGCTGCGTCTGCTTTAATTGCAGTAAATTGTTGGTGAACCCAAAAAAACAAAACCACTTCGAACACGCTCAGAAGATAACTGCAGACGATTCCAAGAAACGCTTAGAACTAGTGTACGGTTTGTGCAAAAAACAAACAATATGTCACGCGGATGGTGGATGTGGAAATCATCAACCTGTAATTAGAAAATCGGGTCTCGATTTGACGGCCGAATGGAAGGAATCCGACGGAAAGGTTCCACAAGAAACAAAGTATTTGTTGGCGGAAGAAGTGCTGCATATCTTTAGACAAATTAGCGACGCAGATTGCAGCGCCCTGGGAATGGATCCGAAATACTCACGACCCGAGTGGATGATCGTGACGGTTTTACCGGTTGTTCCTCCTTCCGCGAGACCCGCAGCTTTCATGGGCGATTCGCCGAAGAAACGTCAAGACGATTTGACAAATAAATTGGCCCTAATCATAAATATACCTTGTATAGAAGCCTAAAAGTAGCGCACTGGCTACCCAGTTCTTAGACCTCTATACACACAGAGTATCTCCAACACGATTTGAAACGCTCTGTATGATTTTGAATTATGCGGACAGACGGACAGACGGACAGACGGACACGGAGCCAGATCATAAGGCTTCTTGATATACTTTGTATAGAAGCCTAAAAGTAGCGCACTGGCTACCCAGTTCTTAGACCTCTATACACACAGAGTATATCCAACACGATTTGAAACGCTCTGTATGATTTTGAATTATGCGGACAGACGGACGGACAGACGGACAGACGGACGGACGGACAGACGGACGGACGGAGAGACGGACGGACGGACGGACGGACGGACAGACACGGAGCTAGATCATAAGGCTTCTTGCTATACTTTGTATATAGAAGCCTAAAAGTAGAAAAATGTATAAAATTATTTAAAAATGTAATGTAGATTCTGACGCAAACAATCCACATTATCAATTGAAGATCTTTAATTTCTATGTTTTTATGTGTGATGAATATATTATATGTAGAATTTTTTATTCGTCTGCAAAGTTATCGAATGTTATGAACAAGTAGGACACTTGTTTATGAGCGCCAATAAAATATTTTACGTTTGCGCTAGAACAAAACGAAAAGGTATTGCTTCTTTAAAAATATTGTCTTCAATAAGATTCACATAATAAAATTCCGGTGTAATCAATTTTTAGACCTAAAAACAGCCATAAACTAAGACTACTCTAAAAGATAAAATTATTTTGTTTACAATGGCTAAAAAATAACCAAAGACTGGCTTGAAAATAAATTGTTTTAATTTTTAATTTCAATCTAAATGGCCGGAAACAAAATTATCGGTGCAACATCAAACAACTCTTATTGCAATGGCAAACAAATTCAACATTATTTATAAAAGTACAACTAAAGTTACTTACCCCTAATCTCCTACAGATCTGACGAAATCAGGTTCACAAAATTCTACCATAGGAACCCCCGATAGGGACTCGATAACTCCGCATGGTACACACCAAGCATTTCCTTGTATCATATCGTTAGTATCGGACGATGTACAGGGGAACTCGTAAGTAACGAAGCTTTTCTGACAAAATCCCATTACAATTAACATCTGCTCAAACCAACATGGTAGGTTTAGTTCTTAGCGTTACAATCAGCGTTAGTTCTTCGTTTTTAGGTTAGGTTAGATCTTGATTATATGTAATTTAAGTAGTTGGTTCGATGTTCACATTTTCCTGTCCCGTTACTGTCGATGCAATAACGTATCTTGCTTTATTTTCAATTGAGCATTTGAGTATCCCTTATTTTAGTTTATCTACGACTCTCACACACCATCTTGAGCTAGCAGAAGATCACTGGCAGTAATTTCCTTACGTTTCTTTTTTAAGAAAGATCTATTTCGTAAATTCTTCTTCCATGACTGACTTTCATTGAGGAAGTGGAGGAAACAGAATTTTGTGATAAACCGAAAATCTTTAAGCTTTATCTTGAAGCGATAAGTCTTATCCACAACCTTCATCACCTGAAAATGTCACAGTGTGAAAAAACGTTAGCAAAGCATATTCGTACTTATTTTACTTAAATTATTCTAAAATGCAGATATGGTCACAATTATAAATCTAAACACCATACAAACACAATAAGGAAACAATGAACGGTATACTAATAGCTAAAATAAAAATTTGGCGAATAGAATTTGCATCAAAATACCTGCAAACTACGCGACTGGAGTTTCAGCAAATCCCAATTAAATCGCAAGCATATATCTTTTCATTTATAGCCTATTCACCTCCTATCAACAAAGCTTTTCAATGGAACAATAATTGTCAAATTGAAAATTACTAAATAGTACTGCTATGTTACGTAGCTAAGCTGCCCCACAGTGGGCTCCAAAAATATGCAACGTACGATACCATTGAATAAAGATTTCGTTTAACAGAAATTTGGCTTTTACAGCCCCACGTAGACGTTGGGCGCCAATTAAATACGCTATAGTTCTTGAATAAAGATTTTTTTTTTACAGAAATTTGTCTTTTGTAACCCCACTTTGAGCACGAATTGAATATGCTATGTTATGTAGCTAATTTGCCCTACTTGATAATTAAATAAATAGTGACTTGTAATCAAATAAAGCCCATGGGTTGAAATGCAATATAATAAATATGATTTGTAGTTGAAATTTGAAACTATTTTCGGAGAATGAAGCTAAATAAATGTTGGCTGTGGTTAAATTTAATATATGATTGGCGTAAAAAAAACTTACCTTGCCTTGCGAAGATTCATAATTATTTCTAACAAAGTGAAATTTGATCTTTCACAAAAAAATAAATTAATTTCAATGGCAAATAAAAATAAATTTAATAACATGAAATTTTATCCTAGCCTAAAATTGAAAAAAAACTCTTAATTAAATTGTTGCTGACTTCAAAATTATTGTCGCTTTGATGTTCCATTGATGTTCTAATTTATTGCTTTATATTAATTTAATTCTGACTTCTGGTTGCATTTTCGGTATGTTAGAATAATCCACCAATATTAACTGCGTTTCATCAGATGGCTTTCAAAAATTTAACTTTCAGCACTTTTCATTAATTTCCTTTAATCAATTAAATTTGCTTTTTGGATATTTCTATGTTCCATCTATGTACACTTGTGGTATAATATAAATAACTTTTGAAATATTTTTACAAAGATTTTTTAAAAAAGTTCTTTAGCAGTTGAATGTAGACTGATTCGCGGCTCTTTTAGCTCTTCTATTTATGGGTTTTCAAATTTTACAAAAATCACATCTTCCTTGAAAATGAGGATTTGCAATTTGATTCGCAATTTGAAATTAAAAAGTATTCATTCAGATTCTTTCATTGATATTCATATTCATTCAGAATACACAATTTCTATTAAAAGTCGTCTACTTAACCTCAATTTTATCACTTTTTTAATGCTTTTATTGGTCTCAAATCCTTCTTTTGGAACTTTTTATACTTTCTATCGTGGTCTTTTAAGTTCTTTGTCCAACTCTATCATCTTTTTTCGTAGATACACAAATTTCAACAAATTTCTGAGTGGCACAATTTGTCTTCGAGCTATGCGTTTTCCACATCCGCCATATTATGTTGTTATCAACCTCTAATCACAACCAGATTCCATTTAGAAACCTTGTACACGTGTGCATTTTAACTTTTTCAATTGACCTTTGTTAAGTTTTTAAAAATTTAACTTCGTAACTGGAACTTCATTACTCCGATCAAATTGGAAAATTGTATAATTATGGAGAGAATTTTAAATATTATGGCAGTACTTGATTTCAAATTTGAGTAGACAGGGAAGTGACAAAATAAAAGGCATATTTTAAATAATTATTTTTAAACGTGTCGTTTTCACGTTAAAGATTTAAAAATCTAGTAATTATGTCATTTCACATGTTATATAGTGTTGTAGAATACTATTGGCGATTTACATTAAGCAAGCGCCATCATGCGGGAGAATTGGAAATTAGTAAGTGACGTATGCGTTCTTCAGGCTCACAACATAAAAAAGTGAACTAATTAATAAAACATATTACAATAAATTTAATAACACACTGAAACTTTTACCATGAAATGATTTTGAATTTCAAGATATATGTACTTCCAAACACAGCCATGTTGTTGTTCCTGGTGGCGCCACCACGTGGAGGTGAGCTTGGAAATTGGATGGCTATGATGTTTATGAGCTGTTGTTGCCATCCCTTACGCCCCTGCTAAAAGCTAACTTTTAGACTAGTTATTCTGAACAAACAGCTTTATAAAAATAAAAAATTTACACGAAATGTGTAAATTTTGTAAATACAAAATGAGTATTTAACTGCAAGTTTAACCTCACAAACAAATAACAAAAAAAATGAAAGTTGAAATTATTCTGATGTGAAGTAGCGCAACAAAAATAAAAAATTATAATTGAATTGTCCTGAAGGAGCTAAGTCATCGAAACTGAAACAGCTCCGCAAAATTAAATGGTTCATCGGCAGGTAAATCAACCGTTGCAAAAAAGTCATGAGGATAAAGTAGTGTTTTCAAGAATTTCATTCACAAGCTAACATGTAAGCAAAATAGTAAGTACAAGCAAATGTCTTCAATAGATGTCAACCAAACAGTTTCAATTCGCTACTGCAATTCACAGGAAAATACAAAATTAGCTCGTATCAACCCTGAAATCAATTACCTGGAACATTCAACTTCTTAAAAAACTGAACGCAATCTAAAAATTATACAATCTGATTTTCCAACGTAGATAGTATTCATTTTCTTTTTTAAAAAATTAAAAGCGGATAAAGAAAACTAAAAATATTATTGCTAACAAAATTACTCAAGTTACTACCCGCAAATTGTAAAATACTGCTTCTTATAAATTAATAATAAAATTCAACTGGCTTTTAATTTTATGAAGGAATTTTTCTGGTTTCTTAGTACGTATTTATAAAAAGAAACTAAAAGTTTAATACTATCTTTGCTTTAAAACAGAGAAAATCTAATATCACTGTAAAGCATTTTCTTCGAAAGAGCAATAAAAGATCTAAAAGGGTAATTGTGAAATTTGCAACAAAATTTATTGCTCAAAGCTGACATTCTTTATTTCAATGAGGATGAACAGATTTATTTGAGATTTGCCAAGTTAAATGTAAACAGAATTCGAGATTTGGAAAGTTAGAAGATGTGAAAATGGGTGCATTTTCCATGACGTGTATAACTGTTATTGTTAATTAAAAGTTGCTGCGAGGAAAGAAAAGGAATAAATTTATACTTCAATTTTAATATTGTTTTACGCCGGTGCAGTTGTCGGTTTTTTTCCACCGAGTACTAGATAATATGCGGTTCAAACCGCGCTTATATTTTTTTAAATTGTTTTGTAATTCCTGTTAACAAATTTTAAATGGAATGTTTGTAGAGGAAGCACAAATATTTTCAAATTACATCATGTCCATCTCTGGTGTATTTATTTATCAGTCAATGAAAATTCGAACAAATTCCACATCAATTTTAATTATTTAGAAATGTAATATTCAAAATAGCTTGTTTTGGTAAATTAAAATTTTTTGCTTCGCAATTTTTTTACTTTGTTCGGCATCAAATATTTGTGAGCTTCAATTTGAAAGATAAATATTATATAATTTAAAAGTTATTAAAATTAAAGTTGAAGTATTAGAAATGTATTGTATAAACGAGAATGATGAAAGGATTCCCGCTAAGAGTTCCTTTAAAGAACGGATTCGCTTCATTGTTCCGCGGAAGCGATGGATACAGATGATTAAATCTGCGGCAGTCGTTGAAGCCTGTCTCGTGTCATCGCGTTAATTGCCTACATTACCGAAACTATTACTGAAATCTAATTACTGCAATATGCTAGAAATTCTGAGGCAACAATTATACTAATTTGCACCTATTATATCCCGTCTTAACTATAGTTTGCTACGATTTAATGTCAAGATAGACGTAATTGCTAAAGCATTTTCGTTAACACTGCTCTCACACAAAATTTAATAGAGAACTTAAATTCCCCAAAGATTGTATCTTATAACAACTCCAATAATTTTACAAGTTCCGCTTTATATATGGTATCTTTTTAATTTTAGCCAATAACGTAAACCAAAAAACTTCCATTGTGAACTTCTTAGTTTGTTGGAATATTTCCACGCTGGAATGAAAAATATTTGGTTTTATTTTCGAAAAGGATAATTAAGAAAGTGTTAAGTGCTCAAGTGATCATTTAAATTTGCATTCGAATTGTTTAATTGCTTTTTTAATTAAAATAGTAGATATTTGTTTTATGTAATTGCATATTTTCCTTAATTTACGTTAGATTGAAGATTCTAAATTGAATTGAAATATTGCCGTACATTTTCTTTACATTCAACTTGTCTGGATGGAGCGAAAGGAAAACTTTGCTTCTTAATCTATAATTTGTAACAAATTTGTATCCATTTATAATAAGAAATTTCCTTTACCAAAAAAGCAATATAAGAATAAGAAAATTATGTTACATGGCAATTTATATACTACACCCATAGCTTTAACCGTACCCTTCAAGCACAAGCTTTGAACTTTGCCTCATAAACCCAAGTCTCAAGTATTGCGTCCGCAACACTCTGCGCTGAAGTAAAATATTAGAGTATTATTTATAAGGCGATCATAATTCTTTTGCAGGCAGTACATGTTCAATAAAATAATTTCTTGTAAAACGGTACAGTTTTACGTTAAATTTGATTCAATATAACGTTACAGGCTTAGCATTAAAACAAACTTTCTCAAATTGTTTTACCAAATAAAAATAAACCTTCAAATTTTGATAATAAAAAATTGATTGTATTTTTACAATATGTAAAATACGATGCAAGATATAAAATTTACATAAAAATGATTAGCAATAAAAACAAAAGATGTTTTATCTGAATTTCAAAACAGTATCAAACTTCAGACGAGAATATAAACCACAAATACGAAGCGTTTTCTAAGTCCCCTTCCTACTATTCGTCAAATAACAAATTTTCCAAATAGTTTTATTTTTAAAATTAAAATACAATTTTCACGTCGAATTTTCTTCTTTTTTTTTTCGTTTCAGAATAATGTCAATTTGGGAGTAATGACGTTGTAACTAGAGCTTATTTCGTTCACGCCATGTTTGAACAGTAGCTCATTATTTTAGTGTTATAAACGTAAAATTTAATCAAACGTGTATCTAGTAATCAACGATTCTGTTATATAATAATATAGCCTTTGACTTTACAAACGACAAGTTAAGATTCTACAATACAAACAATTAATTTCAGTAAACGAAGGAACGAAGATGCAGAAAACTTTAAGATGTTAAAATTTAAGTTCCATGTAAATAAACCATAATTTATATTTAAAATATAAATTATTTACCACATATTTACGGTTTTAACCGTTTGTATAACGGTCACAAGCGACCTACAGCTTCATGTCAATTCTGAACCACGGAAATTGACTAAATTTACACCGTTAATTCCAAACAATGGATATATTTAAACCATATTTAGTTGGCCTAGTAGAAGGCCTAGTTTGGCCTTCGATGTACCGGTACCCTTTTATTATTGTTATGAAGGCAAATCATTAACATAGGTCGACCTACGGTTTACGTACTCTCCGAGGCACGGAGGCGGTGCAACAGCGGAAAACAGAGTCAGCAAGCATACCAGAAAAGCGGGTCTTACCGAGGCCACTTTACGTTAAGTGGAAGAAGGACTCATTAGGATGGGTATCTTCTGAAATTGATGGAATACCTGGATCGGTGACGGAAGAATCCAAATCCAAATTTTTTTTTTATTTAACTCCTCAGGTACAAGCGATCTATCTGTAAGATAACAAGCTTATTCTAAGCAGTCTCTATAATTACAAAATTATTAAATTTATATGTTATAATGATACAAGTATTTAGGGTTGGAATCTTTTCACTAGATCATCCGGTATGTATCTGTTTAGTCTACGCACTTCACAGTAGTCGCTGGCGAATAGTTCAGTTGCAAGAACATTATTAGGATGAAGTGTGAGTCTTTCTCGATATTTAACACTATATCTTTCGATCTCTTCCTTGATGGAATTTAGCTGTATGTTGTTACACCACGTTCTGCATCCACGACACCTTTCCAACAGGTAATAAAAGGTTGGCTAGCTCAAAGTCGCGAAGGGGTGGGTTGGTGAATGGAACGAAAAGGTCGTGTGACGGCACGTCGCAAAGCGTGTGTTTCCTATCGACGACCGGGCAATCCTCGATCGCGATTCTAAAAATTGTCAAAATCGGTGTGAATAATTTACACGGGGGGGGAGTTAAGTCAAAATCGGTGGGGTTAATATACACGCGGGAGTTTAAATGGGCGCCACGCATACGAAGAAATGAATCTTTTTGAAGGGGACTGGTTATCACACCTTCCAAGCTGGTACGCGACAACTTGATGATCTTACGGCGAACTCTCACTCCGGAAAAACCTCGCTCAATGACCTTACCTTTACAGGAGGCGAACTTTCCGTTGGTGAAAATAGCTAAATAAACATTAACACAACAATAATAATAACACACAAAGTTGGGAAATAATAAAAATGTATTAAACAAAATAATATCAGGGGGGAGTTGACAAAGTTTACACAAGATACTATCAAATTTACATGTCTTGCATAAAAATAAATATGTACAGTTGACGGAACCTTTCAGGGTGGTTCCCGTTGCGAAACTAATATTCGTAAAACAATTACTCTTACAAAAATACAAAAGGTTAATTTGCATGAAAGGGGGGCGTATTGAATACAGCACTCCACCAAAATAAATAGTTACTTAAGCGCAACTTGATAATATTCAAAACTATGATTCATAAAATTGATCATGGAACTTAATCAATGCAATTGATTATCAAAATTCCCAACAACGGGACAAGCAAACTTTCGCTACAATACTAAACTTGAAACGTTACGTTAAATTGTTTGGTTACACTCTGAACGCTCGAATGGCGTGGTAAAAGCTACGTTAATAATAGATAATAATATTAAGTTAAATAAAAGGTATACAAAATGGTTGCGATATCGTCTTCCAGGGTTGAACTGAACGTTCATAAACACAACTAATGGTCAATAGGACCAATTAACATCACAATCTTAAAGATATAAAAAGGTTTCTTACTTAATTTGGGTGGTTGATGTTCGACCTCTAGGTAAAGTCGATGACGAGTCCTTCAGGAGTGAGATTGATATGTTTACCCTCCTTTCCGTTCCTAATGAGAGAACGGTTTGGAAAGGCAAACAAGACCACGCAGAAGTAAAACTCCTACTTATATTCGTGGTAACCCTGATGTTGGTATAAGCTAACTCGCTATAGCCTGGAAGCGAGGGTCGTAAGTCCAATGAAATTTCCACTCTGCGTTGTGCTGAAAAATAACGAGGGTACGCTTCGTCGAAAAATAAAACAATAATTAACAATAAAGTTTTAATGAAAATTGAAACGATTACGACAATTACAAACGCTCGTGGTAGTGGCGTGCCAAGAACAAGAAGCACGTTAACTGATGGTGACAACGGTACGTCAAAGGTGACACAATACGGGACACCAGAATGGTAGGCCCGTCAATACAAATAATTGACTGTAATGAATTACCACAATACCACAAGAATAAATCCACACAAGAATATAAAATTTGTCTCACCTTGATATCAATCGTGAGTTCACACAATGGAGATGACAGCAATAATCCTTGTATGGAATGCAGTGGTTGGTGTTGAATTCCAATGGCTCCCAATCTAAGATCCTCGGACTGCTGTACACCGACGTAATACTCGATGAGCAGGTTTTGACAGGCGGATACGAAGATGGACAGGCGGCACTCCGCTGCGTTGACAGTATGGTACAGGTTGACGATCCAAATAAAACAAAGTGATCGTCCAGTACAATTTGATCACAAAAACTGAAGCCGCGATTGACAATAACAATCGACTTCCAAATGTAAATAAAAGCAGCTGTCAAAATAGTCACCAGACGAATGTTACCAAATAAAATTATGGTTGGTACTAATTTATACTTTGATAAAGAAAATATGGTGGTTCGATACAACCACTCGAATATTTTCCAAAAAAATGCTTGAACTGGCTAAAACAAAATAGCTACGCACTGCTTTCACGAAATCCGTAATGACGGTGGAATTACTAATGCGTATCACTAATTTTGTAACGAAAATCGACTTATAAATAATTGATTTACACGCGATCAATAAAAATCGAACTGTCTTGTCGCACTCTCAAGCCAAAGTTAAGTTTTTAACGGCGCGCGTCTATATCCTGTACTATCAAGTACGTTGTAAAAATGAGTAAAGAGATGGCGCTTGGAGTAACAATTTATAATTTAAATGTTATGAATTAACATTTGGGACGAAATAAACATATTTTGTTACACACCCCCCAACTAAACGATCTGGCCGCAGGCCAAGATCTAAAAAGATCAGATAAAGAAGTTGACATTTACAACGAACTGTGAATTTACAGAAGAAACCGTACTGTAGTGAGGAGAGAGTTTGTCGCAATAATGGTAGGATAGAAATATCAAGCTTAACAAGTAAAAAAATGAGCTTAAAATATTTCAATAAAAAAATAAAATAAAAAAATCTCTAAAGGATTAAGAATAAAATAATAATTGTATGGTTTTTCACCCATGGGACTAAATGTCGCCTTAAATCCGCGGAAACGAAAACCAATTGGTAGAGCTAATGATAGCTACTGAAAACCATAATGTATAAATGATTTTGTCTCAGATAAAAATCAATGAGTACAAAATGGGCAGCCCGCATTGGACCTGCACCGAAAAAAGTGAATACAAAAAAATCTTCAGGGACATCAAGACAAAAAAAAAAAACGTCTGATAATCAACCTGGGAATGGGTCACATAGGATCCATTCTAGAATAGTCAAACAAAAAAATTATCTTCAACTAATTCTACTTTCCAGTGTGAGACACTCATGGTTCTCAACCCAAAGGAAATGGTATTTTGCAAAATAAACAAAATAATTAAATAATTTGATCAAACGAATATTTGATCAACAGATCGCCCTACCAAGACTTTGACAGCTTCTCCGGAATCGTTGGAATAAATTCCGATGGAATAATTAGTGGCTAGATGGTCTGCACTAATTATGACGTAAAAACCAGGGAGTAAAAAAATAAAACCCTTGACCCACCCAGGAAATAAATAATAGGTGCCCAATGTGATAAAACGAAGGAAGGAAATTGGAAAGGAAGATAAGGTGATTGGAATTATGGAGTGATCTGGTTATGGGAAGGATAGACGACTAATATGGCCAATGCGTCCCCGCCTCAATGACATGAGCGATAGCCCGTCCTCGCGTATGGTTGGAAAAAACGCGTCGTGGACAGCCAGCTAACAGACTCACACCCCCAAGACGAAAAGGCAGTGGGCACACAGCAATCTTTGAGGAATGGAAGAAAGGTTGTACCCCGGGGAATGACAATATGCCATTGAGAGACGTAAAAAACTCACTCGGTTCTCTCTCAAAACCGAGATCATTGTTAGAATATGACTAAAGGTAACGATGTGTCGACAAAAATACGGCCAACGACCCTTCATGCCCGTAACAGGAGGAAAACCAGCCGGCTACCCCCCAACTAAGATTGAACCAACCCCACTGCAACAGTGCATAGGCACGCCTAGCCTAGACAGGGCGTGCAGGTGTGGTCAACCCCGCCAGAAAGCAACCAACCGGTCCCCCTGGATCCTGCACTAAGCACGAAGTCCGCTAGCCCCCATAAGTGTCAACACAGATAAGCAAGTGGGTCGGGACTGGTTGACCCCAAGGAAATGGTAAGACTGATGGAATGTCTTACGGGCTGTTTTATATGATCTGAGATGGAACATGATCAAAAAGAGACGACATTACCCAACCTCCTCCCATGTAATGTAGAAATTAACCCCTTTCAGATATTCGATCATCGTCGTCATCGGGATGTGATTTTAAGTCCTTAATATGATAGACACCTACATCTTTACCACGCTCGTTGACTAAACGATAAGTTAATGGACCTGTAACCTCGCGAACCTTGCACTTGATATACTTAGGAGATAGCTTACTACTAATTTTATTCGGAGCATTAGAAAGTACGAAATTTCTTCGCCAAACTATGTCACCTACTCGAAAATTGATGGATCTTTTGCGCAAGTTGTAATGTTTAGCCCCCCTAATATAAGCATTATGCAATCGCTTAGTAACATCTTCAAACACCCCATTTAACTTTCGCATATCATGCGCGACGCTTTCACGGTTAGCAAGGGTTAGATCATCCTCTTTAAACTGTTGGATGCGACCGTAATAATCTCCGTTTATCGGAACAGTGCGACCTAAATTCAAGAATGATGGTGTATACCCCGTAACTTCGTGGGTAGCAGATCTTAAAGCATGTGCTATCTTAAAAATTTCTACATCCCAACTACGATGATCACGCTTGACATAAGACCTAATAGCGGTACCAATAACTCGATTATATCGCTCTACAAAATTTACTTGTGGATGGTAGTTGGCATTTTTCCACACGTGTGAAATCTTGTAGTTATTCATTAGTTCTTGAAATTCTTTTCCCGTAAATTGGGGACCATTATCGACTTGGCAAATCATCGGAGTACCAAATAGAAGGAATACTTCATTTTCCAAAAACTCACAGATGGCCTTAGCCGTAGCTTTTCGTAATGGTTTGACTAATACAAATTTCGTGAACCAGTCACAAACTACAAGTAATACAGTATTACCTTTTGCAGAACGGGGAAATGGACCCATTAGGTCGATGGAAAGACATTGAAAAGGAAAACGGACTTTTTTCTCTTTACCCATTAGTCCGTAGCGTGCGCCTTGGCAAGCTTTAGAAGCCAAACAAACTGTGCAACGACGCACGTAGCGAGCAACGTCAGTACGCATTTTAGGCCAGTAATAAAGCTCCAGAATTTTATTAAAAGTTTTTAAAGTACCTAAATGTGCAGACGTAGGATCGTCATGACACATTTTCAAAATTTCATTACGACGAGGTTTAGGAATAATCTGTTTCCATTCAACCAAATTGGAAATAACGTCGTGTTTGTTTGTAATGAGCTTATACAGACGATCTGACTCAATACGCCAGTCTGGATAAAGTTGCGGATTTGTTCTAACGTTGATCAGCATGCGCCGATACCAGGGATCCAAGTCATCATCAGTTAAAACTAATGAAGAGACTTCCAAGGGAGCACGGGACAAGGCATCTGGAACTACATGCAATTGACCTTTGCGATGCTGGATGTCGAAAGAATGTTGAGCAAGACGAACGGACCAACGGGCTAATTTATTGGCTGGATCTTTCATATTCATGAGCCATAAAAGTGAATAATGATCGGTCACAACTGTAAACTGAGTACCCTCAACATATGGTCGAAACTTTTCGATACCAAATAAGACCGCTAAACATTCACGCTCCGTCGTCGAATAATTTCGTTCAGCCTTGTTCAAGGTTCTAGATGCATATGCAATAGGTCGCTCATCATCACCTTCACCCTGTGTCAAAACACTTCCCAAACCGTAACCTGATGAATCGCAGTGTATAAAAAATCTCTTTTCAAAGTTGGGACTAACTAAAACGGGTGCTGTAACTAGTAGTTTCTTTAAACTCTCAAATGACTCAATAGCGTTAGGAGTCCAAGTAATGGTTTGACGTTTAACCCGTCCCTTAATTAACTCAGTAATGGGAGCAGAAAAGGTGGAGAGATTAGGGATAAATCGTCGATACCATCCTATAAGTCCAAGGAATCGTTTTACTCCAGTAACAGTAGTTGGACGTTCAAATTTAGTTATAGCCTCAACTTTGTCAGGGTCGGTATGAAGACCAGATTTGTCAATAACATGACCTAAAAATTTTAATGTGGATCTGCAAAATTCACATTTTTCAAAGTTAACGGTTAGGTTAGCATCTTTAAGTTTCTCAAAGACTTGTTGCAAAAGGCTTAAATGTTCGGCAAAGGTATTGGAAACTACGATTATGTCGTCAAGGTAAACAAAGACCTTCTCACCAAGCAATGAACCAAAAACGTTGTCCATTAATCGCTGTTGAGTGATAGGGGCGTTGGAAATTCCAAACGGCATAACGACATACTCGAAGAGACCTCTGCCAGGCACAGTAAATGCAGTCTTTTCACGAGATGAGGATGAGAGAGGAACTTGCCAAAATGCTTTTTTAAGGTCTATAGAGGTCAGGAATCTAGCGTCCTGTAAATGAGATAAAATGTCATCCAATCGAGGGAGTGGGTACGCATCCTTTTTAGTCAATTGATTTAATTTACGGCCATCGAAACACAGTCGATAGGAACCGTTCTTTTTACGGACTAAAAGCATGGGTGACGACCAAGCACTCTTAGAAGGGACAACGATGTTCATTTGTAGCATTTCGTCTAGTTCACGGTGAGCAATAGCTCGCATGGGTGGAGATAAGGGATAGAAACGTTGCTTGACAGGAGCGGCTGAACCCGTATCTATATGGTGAATTACCTTATCAGTACGAGTCAACCCCTCACGGTCCAGTTCCTTATATTTGTCTTTCATGGAAGAAAGCATAACCTGCTGCTCTATTGATAATTCGGAAGCGGAACGCATAAATTCCGTGGCACTAATTTGATTAACAAAATATTGGTCTCTACCAAAATCAATTTTGACACCAAACATCTTGCAAAAATCTATACCTAGGGTTAATGATGTGGTGATACTACGGCAAACTATGACGTTTAAAACTTTGGTAACTTCACCAATGGTGATAGGAAGCATGACTTCACCTAATAAATCTTGTGAAGTTCCATCAGCGGAATGTAAAAGAGATTTGGTGCCGCGCGTAAAACATAAATCTAACTGATTTATTAAAAAGTGCGCATCACTACCCAGAACAGAAACAGATGCTCCAGAGTCAAGCAGAGCAGCAAGAGGTACCCCCCCCACAGTTAAATTAACATAAGGTCTTATGTCTCGCGTGGGATGTGTAAAGAGAGCGGAAGTAGTCTGCGATGATCCGCAAAAAGAGCGTACGCGTCCTAACCACCCCTTCCAACACAAGGAATCGGCTTTAAGAGCCTTCTTGAGACGCACGCCGTGATGCCATCTCGCTCTTCTTCTTTTGTCGGCCTTTAACGCGGATTTGCCGGGCGAGCCGAAACGCCTCTCCGCCTTCGCAAGTTTTTTGAACGTCCTTGATGTTTTCTAGGACATGTTATGGCAGTTACCCCTTTTTGGCCGCATACAAAACAAAATTTAGATAAAGGTTTTGGGCAATCCTCAAAACCATGCGCGGGATTATTACAGTTCCAACAGTTATCTAGAGAGTTGTCTGACTGAGGGTCTGATGGAAAATGAGTAGTAGTAATGGGAGATGAAGACATTGAACAAGTGGCCTCTGATGGAGTAGTCCACTTTATGACTCTTTCAGCCGCTTGAGCTGCTGTAATAAGTGCTTCTCTAGTTTTGTATTCGTTTAACCCTAAGGTTAATGAAATTTGTGGAGACATGTTACGTCTTATAACCCATAGCTGTTCCTCATCCGAAGGAATTGGATTTAATCTAGAAAATTGAGCAATCATGGATTCTATGAATCCCAGAACAGATTCACCTGGTAATTGTTTCCGAGCCCGGATTTGATCGGCATATTCTCTACTATAATCGAGAGATAAAAATCGGACTTTCAAAGCATCCATTAATTGTGACCAATTTGAAATAGTCGGACTCAAGGAACGGTACCAGACCAATGCCTCGTCTGAAAAGAATTCCCCAGCTTTTCTAAATAACTCGTCTTCTTTAACCCCTCGTGAACGTGCAAGCTCTTGTGCGCGCTCAATAAAATCAAAAACGGCTTTAAAATTACCCTTGCCATCATAGCTAAGACCCCATTTGTGAACAGATACCCGATTTTGCGATTGATTTAATAAAATGTTAGTTAAGGCGGTGCTAATGTCTGGATTAATCGGAATTGAATCGGTAAGAGTGGACCTACGTGCAGGTTGAAAATTACTTGCTTGAACCGGAGAGTTCGTGATTGGTAATAACTCCTCGCTTTCCAGCGCATCTGAATCTTTGATTAAAGATTCGAGATTCTCACGTAAAGTTTTACATGTAAGAATTAAAGTGTTTCTTTTGGGGTCATCAAAACCAACTCCTTCCATTGAATCTAAACGATTACTATAATGCGCCAGCCGATGATCTAACGCATCCAAAAGCTTATCATCAACATTAGTTGACAAATCATTAATTTGTTTACTGATTACTGAAAGGGACTTTTCGCATATTTCTAGTTCGGCAGGTATGTCAACTGGTTTATATTTAATCATTGCTAATGATGAATTATATTTCTCATCGCGCATCAACTGACATAGTAATTTACGACGAGAAGCTAAATGTTCAGGAATTCCGGGTAAGTCATTTCCTTTGCGTCGTTGCAACTCAACGGCGATCTCCTCTCTAGATAAGGCTGCCACGTAAGCTTTTTCAGACATAATTAAGTTAACTTGACAAAGACGAAGTAAAAAAATGTAAGCGTTCGATAAAACACGAAACTAAATCGTACAAAGAATTGAATAATAAAAAAATAAATAGTGCGTAAACACGACTCCCAATTGCGTGACAAAA
The DNA here is from genome assembly GCA_932274525.1 of Podabrus alpinus. Taxonomy (NCBI): domain Eukaryota; kingdom Metazoa; phylum Arthropoda; class Insecta; order Coleoptera; family Cantharidae; genus Podabrus; species Podabrus alpinus. Next base: position 54,275,828 of record OW026457.1, on the reverse strand, counting down.
CAAATACAGTCAAATTGCAATTGGAGGGAACGCAACAAATGGATAATTATTCTAAGATACTTAAATACGTAAATGGTTTCTCGCCGGTGTAAATTTTGAACTGGGCGTAGCGTTACTCGCAAGCAATAATTAAAAATAATATATATATTGCAAAAATGAATAAAGCGAGAGCACAACAAAAGGATATTTCGTTCTTGAACCAACAAAACTTGTGCACCACAAACAACAAAGTAAAAAGGTTTTTCGCCGGTACGAGTACTAGGTTGACAACTCAATCTATTATTATTTACCATGTACCAAACCATACAAACACGCAAAGCGCCCAGTCCACAACGCTCTCCAGTTGCCAAAAACTGCTGTAATAATAAAAAAATTAACACGACCACAAACGTTCCGTTGTCGAATCGTATACACGAAAACGCACCTCGGGACAAACACAGAGTTATAAAATTAACAATTCGAGTTCCACGTATGGACGCCAGTGATATGTTTACCCTCCTTTCCGTTCCTAATGAGAGAACGGTTTGGAAAGGCAAACAAGACCACGCAGAAGTAAAACTCCTACTTATATTCGTGGTAACCCTGATGTTGGTATAAGCTAACTCGCTATAGCCTGGAAGCGAGGGTCGTAAGTCCAATGAAATTTCCACTCTGCGTTGTGCTGAAAAATAACGAGGGTACGCTTCGTCGAAAAATAAAACAATAATTAACAATAAAGTTTTAATGAAAATTGAAACGATTACGACAATTACAAACGCTCGTGGTAGTGGCGTGCCAAGAACAAGAAGCACGTTAACTGATGGTGACAACGGTACGTCAAAGGTGACACAATACGGGACACCAGAATGGTAGGCCCGTCAATACAAATAATTGACTGTAATGAATTACCACAATACCACAAGAATAAATCCACACAAGAATATAAAATTTGTCTCACCTTGATATCAATCGTGAGTTCACACAATGGAGATGACAGCAATAATCCTTGTATGGAATGCAGTGGTTGGTGTTGAATTCCAATGGCTCCCAATCTAAGATCCTCGGACTGCTGTACACCGACGTAATACTCGATGAGCAGGTTTTGACAGGCGGATACGAAGATGGACAGGCGGCACTCCGCTGCGTTGACAGTATGGTACAGGTTGACGATCCAAATAAAACAAAGTGATCGTCCAGTACAATTTGATCACAAAAACTGAAGCCGCGATTGACAATAACAATCGACTTCCAAATGTAAATAAAAGCAGCTGTCAAAATAGTCACCAGACGAATGTTACCAAATAAAATTATGGTTGGTACTAATTTATACTTTGATAAAGAAAATATGGTGGTTCGATACAACCACTCGAATATTTTCCAAAAAAATGCTTGAACTGGCTAAAACAAAATAGCTACGCACTGCTTTCACGAAATCCGTAATGACGGTGGAATTACTAATGCGTATCACTAATTTTGTAACGAAAATCGACTTATAAATAATTGATTTACACGCGATCAATAAAAATCGAACTGTCTTGTCGCACTCTCAAGCCAAAGTTAAGTTTTTAACGGCGCGCGTCTATATCCTGTACTATCAAGTACGTTGTAAAAATGAGTAAAGAGATGGCGCTTGGAGTAACAATTTATAATTTAAATGTTATGAATTAACATTTGGGACGAAATAAACATATTTTGTTACAAGATTCGTCTTCAGAATGTAGAATGGAGCTGAATGTGATGTCTCAAACCATACCAGAAGGGCAGCGTAATAACCAGCTTCCCAAAAACTCTTCAAATCGGAAGGTGGTGAAATAACAGGGTGGTACACGCACTGTATTTCGCGATAAAATATGGGTCTCCGTACGAAATAATTCACTAATTTAGTTATTCGCGAAGTGACAAATAATTCAAGCCGGCACTGTCTAAGTAAGAAATGTTAATGTGGTGTCCGATAAAAAAAAGAACGATTGGAATGCACACATGGGTTGGAAGTGCAACACCTGTTTTGTACCATTCGATAAAAGCAAGGCTACGTACTTGTCTTATGAGCGGCAAGCAATAACTCGACGTGATTAAACGTGATAAACAGATGGTATAAAAAGTCCGATAATTGATTCAATGTTTAGTAACAATTGACGATATTAATTGTTCGATCACTTATTAAATATTAGCAACAATTGACGATATTAATGTTCGATAAAATATTGAAGGTTTAGCAACAATTGACGATATTGATGTTCGATAAAATATTGAAGGTTTAGCAACAATTGACGATATTATTGTTCGATAAAATATTAATTGTTTAATAACAATTGACGATAATAATGTTCGATAGTACCTGCAGTTGACACACACTAATTTTTAGCACAAATGACTTGTATTTATTTAAAGATCTCTAATAAATGTGAGACCTCGATAGTTAATTCCGCTTTTGGAAGCGCTATGATACGAAAAAGGTAGTATCAGATTCTAAGTGAATCTCCTCTAATATGCAATTTGTAGCTCAATTTATGCATTTTCCCTACTCTAATTTAGGATTTTTCCCACTTACTGATTGATTTGGGTCCTTGTAATTGGGTCCTATCAATTTAGAAAGAAGGGAGACGCGATTTAATTGGATATCAATCAAGGTGCGATGGCACGCTTTCTTCTTTCTCCATGTAAAGTGTATCGAGAAATTTGGTACGACACGTGCGAGCAAAACAATTTTTTGCTCGTCTGGTTGGACGAAAAGGGTCTAACTTTTACACTTTTTACTTGTTTTTATCGAAGTCTGCAATTGCGAAATCGCTATCCTTGCCATGTTAAACCCGAGCACATTTGGTTGCTTATCTGCACATGGTCGAGATAGCAAAACAAAAGGCATTGATTCTCACGCTTTCCAACATGCACGTGCGTGTCCTTGTATTGACAACTGGCTCGTGATTATGGATCGTATAAAAGTGTCTCTCGATCCTACCTAAAATTTATAGTAATGCATTTGCATGTATTGACGTTTAGTTCGCAACGTTATAGAATGATGGTTTTCTTGCTGATGGCGTGAATCTACGATGTATGCTACGTCAACTCTATAAAGATTGTATTAACTACCGCATGGTTCATGGGACGCGAATAAAAATATTATGAACATACTTTCCTACCTCTACAGTTCTTAAGACTATTATACATTTGCAAAACGTAAATTTTGTTGGTTGAGCGATTGTTTCAATCTTTTAATTTACAACCCGACCTAAAAATGTCTTCTAAAAGAATAATTTTCACCGGATCGATTTGAAATTTAAAATATGAGTTCCATGGATTGTAAAAACAAAATCTAAGGGTGCGCCCAATGCGCGTAATAAGGTGACACTCCCCTTACGTCAAGAGTTGTTATCCCTAACTACTCTTCAACTGGGACGCGCGCAACCTCAACCGAAACAAAAATTGTCCTACAATAAACCATCAACACTTGTAGTATTGAAATAGCTACTCAAACTAGTGACTAGACTATACGTATATGCCGGGAAAAAAGAGAGAAGGTTCACCTAACCCTAGGCTTAGTCAATCCGTGCGTCGTAGTGACTCCTACATGAGAGGGCGGTTCGCGAAATCACGCGATCATTCGCTGTCCGTGGGACCCACAAATGTCTGTGAAGACACCGGACTCTAGATCAAGGTAGACCTGAGCTAAGGTAACACTTCCTTGGCGTACTCATATTTACAAAGCCTTCTCTAAAATGGTTCAGTCGATGGGGACTGTCTGCCTTTTTCAATACGTTGAAAAAACAGAGTAAAAAAAAACGTGTGCTTGGCTGGATCAAATTTACAAAAGCCGTTTGGGGCACTTCAGTAGATGGGGACTGTCTGTTTTATCATTTATCGTTGGTGAAACAGAGAAAAAAACTTGCGCTTAGCTTGATCAAATTTACAAAGCCGTTTGGGAGACCATCCACCTTCATCATGACTTCGATCCAAACGAGATGATCGGAAGAGAGAGAAGAGGTAGTGATGGGGGGGTAAGAGATAAGAGTGGGGGAGGGGGGGGGGGGTTAAAAAAAGTGAGGGGTAGCAACCTACAAGGGACAGTTGAGGGGCCAAATCCTTGAACCGTCCGGGTTGAACACAGATGCAACCGGGAAAAATAGTGGGGCATAAATCGTAATACGAAACGGGACGGGATAACAACCTACAAGGGACAGTCGAGGGACCAAATCCTCGAACCGTCCGGGTTGAACACGGATCTAAACACGAGAAAAAAAATAGGGGGGGGGTTTTCTCAAAAAAAAATTAGGGTGGGGTGACAACCTACAAGGGACAGTCGAGGGAGCAAATCCTCGAACCGTCCGGGTTGATCACGGATCTACGCACGAGAGCGTGCAGAACGAGAAAAAAATGGGGCACGAATGCCGCGTCAATCGTGTTGACCGGAGGGGCTGAATCTCCGAACCAACAAGCAAAGACTAATAAAGGATCACGATAGGCGTGATCCAAAATTCGCGAAGGACGCGATATAAGGGATATGGAGTCCGGCGGGACGAGAGTGGGACGGTACCGAACCGACACCCATATCAAAAGGTACAAGTTACACAACTCGTGGTCGCACAACTAAATATGCGATACTTTTCAAAAGATAGTCACGCTACAGAGCTCGAGTTGACGAGACTGGAGTCTCAGTTGTCAACAATGATACAACGAGCATCAAATATGAAGTAAAACCAGAAAAAAAACTTAACCCTATACGGGGATAGGGATTGTCTTTGTCAGTATAACCGAAGGGACCGAATCTCCGAATTACACCGACGAAAACGAGAACGCTACTCCGAAATGATCGGGACATTTCCACGAAAAAAACTTGGAAAAACTTCCTACTTGAGAATACCCGACGTCAACTTGACTGGTGGAGTCCAACGGCGGTAAGCGCCGACTGGAAACTCCAATCTAAGGAACGCCTGTACCAGTATGTCAAAGTATGAATATACCATACTCGGTGGAGTCCTGTACCTCCTATGCAAAGTATGAATATACCACACTCGACAAAACCTGAAAAATCTGGAGGTGAAAAAAAAACGAGAAAGGTAGTTTAGTGTCTTACACGGACGGTTGATCGGAAAATCCAGCGGTGACTGACACCGGGGGAAATCTCCAATCTACGCGCAAATCGCGCAAAGCGACAATGCTCGCCCAAGATGGCGACACCATATGAGTGGAACGTATCCACCAGAGCTATATGTCACAAAAGTGTAAGGAATGTAACAAGAGGGTCTTGCTCCAAGATGGTGACATAATACTTCGGAGTCGGGCAATTTGTAAAGTGCCTGGATCCCAGGGTAGTACCATGACATCAACCGAGAGTCAACATGGTTGAAAATCAAAAAAAATATAGGGAACTTATCGTGACTCCAACCGAGGGTCAATATGGTTGAAAACCGAAAAAAATATCGGGAACTTATTTTGACTCCAACCGAGAGTCAATATGGTTGAAAACCAAAAAAATATCGGGAACTTATTTTGACTCCAACCGAGAGTCAATATGGTTGAAAACCAAAAAAAATATCGGGAACTTATTTTGGCTCGAACCGAGGGCCAATGTCGTTACAAAATGAACGAAATATTGTTCACAGATACTGAGCGTTATGCCTTAATCCTAAAGAAAAGAATGCAAGGGTTAAGCACCTATGCACTAGAGTACGAGAAGAAAAAGAAAAAAAGAAAAATGTTCACGTCATTTCAGATACTCCTATACCGGTATTCTTGGACGTGCGTCGGAAAACACCGACACTTCCAAAAAAGAAACAACAGTAACACGACGTTCGTGACGATCACGTTGTACGTGAACAAAATCTGAAAAATATGGAAGTAAAAATTGAGAAGGGTAGTTTAACGTCTTACGCGGACTATTTCTCAAAACCATAACAACAGCGACATAAAGTTCGGGACGTAACTATCACGTCGTGAGAGAACAAAATCTTAAAAATCTAAAGCTAAAAGTGAGAAGGGTAGTTTAATGTCTTACACGGACTAATTCTCAATGCTGGTTCTATATACAATTCGGTAGCCGGGGGGGGGGGGGAGTTAATTGACTAAACCGGGACTAAAGTTGTTGTTTACCCACGAGAAAAAAATATTCCCACAAAAACGTAACTTGGTCAGGGCTCGACATGGTGACAACTGCCTGAGTTGCACCTCTAATGTTTACTGTAAACGTATGAAGTGACTCTACTACATTTCATTCAAAAAAAAAAGGGGGGAGAACACAATCGTTCTTCCAAACAAAAATCAAAATTGACCACAAAATTAACGTATGACTGATGAGGACGTTGGGTAACTAAGCCACCGCAACACCAATCTATACTTGGTCTACCTAAGCGATTTATTGGGTAGTTACTCCAATGGACCGATAAGTATACCCTCTAACTTCGCGTAAACTACTTCCTTAAATGTTCGATAAAAAAAACGAAATTCGCAACTCCTACCATCATGCGTGATAAACAACAAAACCAACTAAAGACCTGATTACTTATGGGGTCTGTAATTTTACTCTATACGCTCGAGATACCGTTAAATAACTTCCTTTCCCCTAACGTCTTCAATCTATCTACATAATATCTAAACTTAACATTGATTAAATCGATACCTTAAAATTAATTACACCGAAACTCAACCTAAACTTTCCACTACCTAAACTGAAACCTAAACTGCTAATTACACAATAAAAGAATAAAAGTTACACACAAGGAAAATATTCGAGGTCCTAATCACTTCTAAAGTCGTTGTGACTGTCATAAGAGAGGGCGGTTCGCGAAATCACGCGATCCTTCGCTTACCGTTAGACCCACAATTAACAACAGAGACGCAGAACTCTAGTTTGGGTTGGGCCCGAATCTAAGGTGAAATTTAAAAAAAAAGCGCGATCAAATTTACAATGGCCTCTGGGATGAATGGATCAGATATACAAGTACATCCCTAATTTTCTATTTATTTTCCAAATGTCGTAGAGGAGAGAGAAAAAAAAGGGGGGGGGAAAAAAAATACAAACTAATGATCGAATTGTCCTTCCGTGGACCGACAGATGTCCTAACTGCGTAGGCCGATGGTGGTCGATCTGTTATTCCCTAACAAGGTAAATTTCCCAGGTTGTTGTTTCGAGTTTAACCACTACTCCTGTACAAAGCTCCCTTTCCAAGAAGGTTCCTTTGGGGCAGATTATAAATCGCCAAACTACGAGAAGAAAAAAATATATGAGACGATAATGCGCCGAGGGATGGACTATGTCCACGAAATTACTCAATAACCCCGGGGTTTGGATCGACATTCCACAATGGATTGACGTCCAAAAAAAAAAAAATTTATCTGACAGTGGAACTAAGTCCAGCCTGATAATACGATAACTCAATGAGAAGCGGGTTACTCTAAACAACTATCAACCAATCGCAACCGCACTACAACAATAAAATTCGATACAAAAAAAAAAATCTCCTTACACGGGACGTTAGAAAAAAAACTTTCAAAAGAAAACTCTAACTTAAATCGACAAACTAAACTCCCAACTAAATTTAAAAACCTTACTATAAATGTCGGTACTAAATTCAAAAAAATTGAAAAACTTCACGGCAAACGTCGATACTAAATTCAAAAAAAAATTTGAAAAACTTTACGGTAAAAGTCGGTACTAAATTCAAAAAAATTGAAAAACCTTACGGTAAAAGTCGGTACCAAATTCAAAAAAAATTTGCAAAAGCTTTACCTTAAGGGTCGGTATTGAATTCAAAAAAACTTAACGTAAATTAACTACGTGAAAGTCAAAAACAACCTTCTACGGGTCCACTAGGTGGATGCGTAAACTTCCAAACCGTACCTATAAACTAATTAGAAAATTTGAACTTCAAAATTAAGTTCAACAAAAACATACTTAAATCCTAACCTGAACTTTAATCGGGGCTTGACTTCAAGTCCTTGGCATGCCATGCACCAGGTCTCACTCCTGTGGTATCTGATAATACAAAAGTGGTGTTCGAAAGTTTCTTATGAATAACAAAAGGTCCTACAAATTTTGGAGCTAACTTTGCATTAAAATGCTTCGATGCCTCGGATAAAACATAATTACGTCTATACACGGTATCACCGACATCGAAATTCGACGGACGTCGTCTCAAATCATAAACAATTTTAGATTTCTCATAAGCGCTTTCTAATCTTTTGGTGATGTCATCGTAAACATCACCTAGTGCTAATGCACGTCGTTTAAGTTCGTCACGATCGGCAAACGTTATGTCTTTCAGCGTGTTCTGATCAGCTGTTTCGATACGCTGTCCACCGGACATGATCATCTCTCGACCGAAATTTGCAAAGTACGGAGTCATTCCGATGACTTCATGCAGTGCAGTCCGTACTGCGCAAGCAACCTGGGGGAGATAAATATCCCAACTCTTATGATTATCGTTAACGTAAGAAGCTAACATAGTTTTTAAAACACGATTCACCCTTTCAACAGGATTCGCTTGGGGGTGGTAATATGCATTAAAGATAATTCGGGTATTATATTTCTGTATCATTTTTTGAAATTCCTTACTTCTAAATTGGACTCCGTTATCAGTCAAAATATACTGTGGGGCTCCAAACACTAACAAAACGTTATCTTCAAGTTTTTGAATGACCTGAGATGCGGTAGCTGTACGTAAGGGATAAAATAATGCAAATTTGGTAAAACAATCCACAATCGATAAAATATGAGTGTAACCTTTAGTCGACCGAGGCAGTGGTCCAACTATATCGATGGATATCATTTGCCATGGCCTAGTTACTACGGGATGACGGGACATAAAACCACGGGGTTTTCGCTGTTCAGGCTTATGAGCCATACAAACTGGACACTTATTTACATAACGAGTAATATCGGTCTTCATCTTCGGCCAATAATACTCATGAGCTACTCGATCAAATGTTTTTAAAACTCCTAAATGACCGGAAGTAGGTTTATCGTGACACTCGGAAATGATTTTCTTTCTGCTAAATTTCGGAACTACTGTTCTCCATTGACACTCTCTATCCGATAGAGATGGATATCGAACTTTTACTTGTTTAAATAATTCGTCCTCAATAACTTGCCATTTCCTAAACTGAAGGGGGTCTCTTCTGACATTCTTCAACATTCGATAGTACCAACGATCGGTATGCGAGTTAATTAAGGGTTGGTCGTTATCTACTGAATTCTTTACTTTATCGGGTGACTTTCTAACTTGAACAGGGTTAACTAATACTGACGTTATTTCGGGAACAGTGCGCGATAAAGCGTCAGGAACTAAATGATCCTTTCCTTTTCGGTGGATGATTTTGAAATCGTACTGTTGTAACCTGAGAGCCCAACGACATAAACGTCCAGAGGGGTTTTCCAGATTATTTAACCAAATCAGGGAATGGTGATCGGTAATGACCGTGAAATGTGAAGCTTCGAGATAGGGTCTTAATTTCTCTACTGCCCACAAAACTGCTAAACATTCTCGTTCCGTAACGGAATAATTTCGTTCATTACGAGTTAATGACCTACTAATATAACAAATGACTTGTTCTTTTTCGTCAATGGTTTGGCTGAGGACTCCTCCGAGTCCAAAACCGGATGCGTCTGTCTGTACGGTAAAGGGGACGCTAAAATCAGGGCACGATAGAATAGGGGCTGAAACTAAACAATTCTTAATAGTCGTAAACGCTACTTCACAAGGTTCATCCCAAATGAACTTGGAATTTTTTCTTAACAACGCTGTGAGCGGTGCAAGGATGGTTGAAAACTGCGGGATAAATCTGCGGTACCACGAAGCCATACCTATTAATTGCCGAATTTCTTTAACCGTACGAGGGGCTGGTATTCGCGTAATTGCCGCTACCTTATCTGGATCTGCAAGTAATCCATTTGCGTTAATCACGTATCCTAAATATTTCAATTCGGGTTGACAAAAGTGACATTTGTCTTTCCCTAATGATAGACCTGCGGTACGTAACCGAGAAAAAACTTCCTGTAACACTTCAAGATGTTTTTCGAAGGTGGATGTACAGATGATGATGTCATCCAGGTATACAAATACAAAGGGTTCGAGATCGGGACCTAGAACTTGATCTATCAGCCTCATCCAAGTAGCAGGAGCATTATGAAGCCCGAAGGGCATCCTGGTGAATTGAAACAATCCACGTCCGGGTACTGTAAAGGCGGTATATTTTTTGGAATTTTCCTCGACAGGAATTTGCCAATACGCTGACTTAATGTCCAGGGACGTTATAAACCGTGCGTCTCGAAGACGATCTAAAATTGAGGACACATACGGGATTGGGTACGCGTCCTTCTCGGATACTTGATTTAATTTTCTGAAATCGACACAAAATCGATATGATTTGTCTTTCTTTTTGACTAACAAAATGGGGTTTGACCAACCACTAGATGATCGTTCTATTACACCTAACTTAAGCATATGATCTAGTTCTTTATCGATATGTGCTTGTACACTAGGGTTAACCGGATAATAACGCTGTTTAATCGGCATTGAGTCGGTTTTAATTACATGTTGCACTAGGTCAGTACAACCGAGTTCTTTGACCTTAGTCCGAAAATGTAGGTCAATGACCTTATCTAAACGCTGACGTTCCTCAACTGATAAATTGAAAAGATTTCCTAAGGGTGTTTTCTTGTCGGTAATTACAGATGTAACTTGGGGTTTCCCGAAATACCACGATTTGTTTTTCAAATCAGGGACGAAACCGATGGATTCCCAAAAATCTACACCTAAAATAAGTGCGTGTGAAAACTTTGGTACCACAATGACTGAAATATGGGCGACACGATGCTGTAATCTAATGGGTAATTGAGCTATCCCGATACTGTTTATAATTTCACCGTCTGCTACGGTACACTTTGGTCGTAACGTGGAGTCAAGTTGAATTTTTACACCGGTAGATTGCAAAATATTCCAACCTTCCTCGCCTAAAATCGTGTTGGTCGCTCCTGAGTCCAGGAGGGCTAAAATTTCACAACCGAGAACATTGACTCTTACATGGGGACGATTATCATGTCTTGAATCCTCTAATACATAATCTAATATAGTTTTAATTTTATCTTTACGTTTAGCTAACATCTTATGAAAATGGGTCGAATTTACAAACTTGCGGGAGTTCACTAGGTGACCACGTCCTAATGAGTCCCGGAAGAGTTTTCCGAACTCCTTCTACTCTGACTGGGGTTACAGTGGGGGCAGGTTTTTGTTGTTTCACCTTTTCTCCCACAGCGATAGCAATATATTTGTTTCTGCGGAACGGTACAACGCGACGCTAAATGTCCTGTGCCACCACAATTCCAACAAGAATTATTACTTGAAGTTTTACTAAAAACTTCGACAGCGCTATTGCGACTTTTAAAAGTCGGTTTATTTACAGATCGTTTATTATTTCGTGATTTATTACAAAACGTTGATTCGGCACGCGGTGCGCGATCATTTACTCGAGTCGGCACACTCAAGTGGGTATAAGCTACATCGGGTTCTAAATCGTTTTTCCTCTTTGACGGCGGTGCGTAATTGGAAATGGTCAACCTACGCGCTTCGAGAATGCGCCCGAGTTCAATGAGCCTGTCAAAAGACGTAATTTCGGTAAAACCTAACTGTGCAATATAAAATGGGTTTAAATTTCGTAATGCGATACTTAATTGTCTTTCTTCCGATAATGGGATGACTAAGCGAGCAAACATTGTTTTTAACATTGCTACATACATTGCCAAATTTTCCTCGTTCCCTTGAGTTCTACGTGTAATTTCCTCAAGTAACCTGACGTCATAGTCAGCTGGTCGAAATTGTGCATTTAATAATACTACTAATTCTGACCACGTAGATGCTTTATCTCTATTTGCGCGAAACCACAATAATGCTTTACCCTCGAACAGGTCAATCGCCTCTTCGAAGAGTTGACTTAAATTTACACGTCTAGCAACAATTAATTCATTGACTCTTTCTAAAAATGCAGTGATCGAAATACTTTTTGCTTCACCGGAAAACTTTAATCGCCACTTGACAACAGGTGTTGATTTCGTACAATAACTTTTCTGCCCTACCTCAACCGGAGGGGGGTTAATATTTAATGAAACTGGATTTGAAGTTACGATTACTTCTGGTTCTACTGGGGTCTCTCGACTAATTTCGGCCACGATATTCGATAATGAATCTCGCTCCGTTCGAGAATTTGCTACAAATAAGCGGTACGCGGATCTACATTCTTCTAATTCGTCCATAATTGTTCGTTTTGAATTTTTATCTTTTACTAAAAAGGGTTTTGATCGGGATAATCTATTAAAGTAATGTGCTAACTTCGTTTCTACCTCGATCTCTACGTTAGGTTCTTGGTCTCGTGAAACTTCCAAGCGACCAAGTAGTCTATGAAGAATCAATAAACCGGCTCTTAATGCCACCAAATCTTCTGCAAAGGTAAACGGATACCACGCTAAAGCGTAACTTTCGCCTTCTTCTTCTTTATCAAGGGCTATTACTAATTCATCACGTAATTCTTTTACCGAACCGTGAAAAGGTAAACCTCTAATCTTTAATTCGTATTGGACCTCGTCCTTTCGCAACTTGTCCGGTACAATCCTGAATGCCATTATTAATCGAAATGAATAAATTTAATTAAATACAAAAAAGGATTCGCGGAACACGACTCTACTTTGTTCTCTGAACAACTAATGGTAAACGGAAATACAATATTTGATCTTAAAATCGCGATAATTTTCACTTTTAAATTTAAATAGGGGGGCGTTATGGAATCTCGTTAGTCCATTCATGCGCGTCGGTACTATTTTACTTGATTAACTAACAAAAATTCGATGTAATGTGCCAAAAGGGCTTTCTTGACAGCCGCCTAGTTGGACGCTAAATTATTTTTTTTTTTAAACCTACAAAAATTAATTTGGAATTTACTTGTTTTACAAACAACAAAAAATACGATACCATAACATGCCAAAAGGGCTTTATCGATAGCACCACGTTGGCCGCGCCAAATTATTGTTCCTGTTACACCACGTTCTGCATCCACGACACCTTTCCAACAGGTAATAAAAGGTTGGCTAGCTCAAAGTCGCGAAGGGGTGGGTTGGTGAATGGAACGAAAAGGTCGTGTGACGGCACGTCGCAAAGCGTGTGTTTCCTATCGACGACCGGGCAATCCTCGATCGCGATTCTAAAAATTGTCAAAATCGGTGTGAATAATTTACACGGGGGGGGAGTTAAGTCAAAATCGGTGGGGTTAATATACACGCGGGAGTTTAAATGGGCGCCACGCATACGAAGAAATGAATCTTTTTGAAGGGGACTGGTTATCACACCTTCCAAGCTGGTACGCGACAACTTGATGATCTTACGGCGAACTCTCACTCCGGAAAAACCTCGCTCAATGACCTTACCTTTACAGGAGGCGAACTTTCCGTTGGTGAAAATAGCTAAATAAACATTAACACAACAATAATAATAACACACAAAGTTGGGAAATAATAAAAATGTATTAAACAAAATAATATCAGGGGGGAGTTGACAAAGTTTACACAAGATACTATCAAATTTACATGTCTTGCATAAAAATAAATATGTACAGTTGACGGAACCTTTCAGGGTGGTTCCCGTTGCGAAACTAATATTCGTAAAACAATTACTCTTACAAAAATACAAAAGGTTAATTTGCATGAAAGGGGGGCGTATTGAATACAGCACTCCACCAAAATAAATAGTTACTTAAGCGCAACTTGATAATATTCAAAACTATGATTCATAAAATTGATCATGGAACTTAATCAATGCAATTGATTATCAAAATTCCCAACAACGGGACAAGCAAACTTTCGCTACAATACTAAACTTGAAACGTTACGTTAAATTGTTTGGTTACACTCTGAACGCTCGAATGGCGTGGTAAAAGCTACGTTAATAATAGATAATAATATTAAGTTAAATAAAAGGTATACAAAATGGTTGCGATATCGTCTTCCAGGGTTGAACTGAACGTTCATAAACACAACTAATGGTCAATAGGACCAATTAACATCACAATCTTAAAGATATAAAAAGGTTTCTTACTTAATTTGGGTGGTTGATGTTCGACCTCTAGGTAAAGTCGATGACGAGTCCTTCAGGAGTGAGATTCGTCTTCAGAATGTAGAATGGAGCTGAATGTGATGTCTCAAACCATACCAGAAGGGCAGCGTAATAACCAGCTTCCCAAAAACTCTTCAAATCGGAAGGTGGTGAAATAACAGGGTGGTACACGCACTGTATTTCGCGATAAAATATGGGTCTCCGTACGAAATAATTCACTAATTTAGTTATTCGCGAAGTGACAAATAATTCAAGCCGGCACTGTCTAAGTAAGAAATGTTAATGTGGTGTCCGATAAAAAAAAGAACGATTGGAATGCACACATGGGTTGGAAGTGCAACACCTGTTTTGTACCATTCGATAAAAGCAATGCTACGTACTTGTCTTATGAGCGGCAAGCAATAACTCGACGTGATTAAACGTGATAAACAGATGGTATAAAAAGTCCGATAATTGATTCAATGTTTAGTAACAATTGACGATATTAATTGTTCGATCACTTATTAAATATTAGCAACAATTGACGATATTAATGTTCGATAAAATATTGAAGGTTTAGCAACAATTGACGATATTGATGTTCGATAAAATATTGAAGGTTTAGCAACAATTGACGATATTATTGTTCGATAAAATATTAATTGTTTAATAACAATTGACGATAATAATGTTCGATAGTACCTGCAGTTGACACACACTAATTTTTAGCACAAATGACTTGTATTTATTTAAAGATCTCTAATAAATGTGAGACCTCGATAGTTAATTCCGCTTTTGGAAGCGCTATGATACGAAAAAGGTAGTATCAGATTCTAAGTGAATCTCCTCTAATATGCAATTTGTAGCTCAATTTATGCATTTTCCCTACTCTAATTTAGGATTTTTCCCACTTACTGATTGATTTGGGTCCTTGTAATTGGGTCCTATCAATTTAGAAAGAAGGGAGACGCGATTTAATTGGATATCAATCAAGGTGCGATGGCACGCTTTCTTCTTTCTCCATGTAAAGTGTATCGAGAAATTTGGTACGACACGTGCGAGCAAAACAATTTTTTGCTCGTCTGGTTGGACGAAAAGGGTCTAACTTTTACACTTTTTACTTGTTTTTATCGAAGTCTGCAATTGCGAAATCGCTATCCTTGCCATGTTAAACCCGAGCACATTTGGTTGCTTATCTGCACATGGTCGAGATAGCAAAACAAAAGGCATTGATTCTCACGCTTTCCAACATGCACGTGCGTGTCCTTGTATTGACAACTGGCTCGTGATTATGGATCGTATAAAAGTGTCTCTCGATCCTACCTAAAATTTATAGTAATGCATTTGCATGTATTGACGTTTAGTTCGCAACGTTATAGAATGATGGTTTTCTTGCTGATGGCGTGAATCTACGATGTATGCTACGTCAACTCTATAAAGATTGTATTAACTACCGCATGGTTCATGGGACGCGAATAAAAATATTATGAACATACTTTCCTACCTCTACAGTTCTTAAGACTATTATACATTTGCAAAACGTAAATTTTGTTGGTTGAGCGATTGTTTCAATCTTTTAATTTACAACCCGACCTAAAAATGTCTTCTAAAAGAATAATTTTCACCGGATCGATTTGAAATTTAAAATATGAGTTCCATGGATTGTAAAAACAAAATCTAAGGGTGCGCCCAATGCGCGTAATAAGGTGACAATGTCACGTTGGATAACTCTATTAGGCACGTATCTTGGTGCGTCCACAATCACGCGAAGTACCTTATTCTGGAATCTCTGCAATATTTCGAGATTTGAGTTTGCTGCGGAGCCCCAGAGTTGAATACCGTAAGTCCATATTGGCTTCAGGATGGCCTTATAGAGCAATACCTTGTTTTCTATGGAAAGTTGTGATTGTCTGCCGATTATCCAGCACATTTGCATCAGTTTCAAGCCCAATTGCTTCCGCTTTGTGAAAATGTGCTTGCGCCATGTTAGCCGTCTGTCGAGATGCACATCAAGATACTTGGCATCTTCGGCTTGTGGAAGTTGATAATCATTGAGCTTGACTGGTGGGCAAGTGTCCCTTCTCATGGTGAATGTTACATGTACTGATTTAGTTTCATTGGCTTTAATTCGCCACTTTTTGAGCCAATTTTCGATTTTAGTTAAGTTGGTTTGGAAGTTCCTGGAAGCAGTTGCTGGCTCATTATGAGTAGAGAAAATCGCAGTGTCATCGGCCGCTGTTGTCAGTTTTGTTGTTGGCAGGTCATGGGTATACAATAAGTACAGGACTGGACCCAAAACGGTACCCTGTGGTACACCCGAGTGGATATCATGTAGAATGGTGTACTCGTTTTGATATTTAACTAAAAAACTTCTATTACTTAAGTAGGATTTTAGTATTAGATAGAAATGTTGTGGAATAGTTTTCTTTAATTTGTATAACAGGCCATCATGCCACACTCTATCGAAGGCCTGGCTGATGTCAAGGAAGGCTGCTGAACAGTAACGTTTGGCTTCCAGATCTCTATTGATTTGTTTTACTATCCGGTGCACCTGCTCAATCGTTCCATGCTGGTTGCGGAATCCAAATTGGTGGTCTGGGATTAGTTTTCGTTGCTCTATTATAGGCCTTAGACGATTTAGGAGCAATTTTTCGAAGACTTTAGATAGTTTGGGAAGTAGGCTGATGGGTCTGTACGATTTTACCTTTTCGGGTTTTTTGCCTGGTTTAAAGATCATTATAATTTGTGCCACTTTTCACTGATTCGGGAAGTGATGAAGTCTGAGGATGGCATTGAATATCTGCAGAATTGCTCTAAAGCATTTTTCTGTTGCCTCTTGCAAAACTCTTCCGGTGATCAGATCATATCCTGGAGCCTTCATTGAGTTGATTTCTTTAATTATTGTTCTCTTCCAATGGATCCAAATCCAAATGGATCAACCAAATATTTGCCAACACGGCTTGGCAAGCGTGACGTTTTAACGCCTACCAACTTCACAAATACTCTACGTTATATTGAATTTTAAAATGAAATTACCCCATGTGAGTAGAGCTTAAAGCTCAGAATCCCACACTGTTACACCAGTCAGCCTTAGGGATTCCCGAGAGGCAAAGATTCAACTAGTAAACTCCGAAAGCGAAAGTCGGGAAGCCGGGCCAAAAGGAAACATCACTTAATAAAGGAAATGTTTGTTTACACCTGCAATATCCGCACAACCCAAATAACAATTTAAGGTTGCCACGATCTTATAAAAATCTTGTCTTAACAAGTGGAAAAGGTTGTCACAAGGTTATCGTTAACAAGTCTATAAAGCTTACAAAACGCTTGTCAGAAGGATCTAGTGACGGTCCTTTTTTAAAGCTTATCGCAACCTTAAAACAATTATCCAACAAGGTTTCCATAAGCATCTGGAAGCACTAGAAAAGGAACTGAAACAGATATAATAGGACATAATTGAAATTAGTAAAACTAGACAACCAGGAGAAAAATAAGGTATACTATAAGATAAACTGGCCACGCTCTCTAACAGAATAACAATTACATAAACTCACGTGAGGGGTTGGGGGGTAACACTTTTCATAAATAAAAACATAAAATACCTGGTTAAAAAGACATGTACATTGTCGAATAGAGCAATATACAATATTTTTTATGCTACAATAGAACAATTTTACGAAGAAGGCAAGAAGATCAAAAAGGTGGCACTTATCGATGGTTGCCGGAGATTTTAATAGAAAGATCGGAACCAAAAATTACCAACACACCAAAAATTAGGACCCTTTAACGTGGGTACTATAAATAATAATGCTGAGTTATCTGCAAAGTGAAAATCGGTATTACGTGAATATACGTTCTTTGGAATACCAATACAAAGGAAATAGACATGGAACAGCCATAACAACAGAACCAGATTCATTTAAAAAAAACGTAATAACAGACTGCAAGCAATCTAAGCTCTTAAAGATAAGCTAAATAACTAATAGAATTATCTCAGCTATTTGAACGACTACAAAGAAAGTATGTATCCGAAAAAACTGCAAAAGGAAAGAAAACAAAGTGACAATACAATTAAAGTTACAGAGAGTTACAGAGAGTTATAAGATCCCATAATACGAAAATAATCCTAGACACTATTGGGGATAACTGCAATCTGAAGGTTCTGATATAAAACAATGTCGAATATTAGAACAAATATTAACAAAATAAAAGATACCCAACGTAATCTAATAACAGAAAAAGAAAAAGAAAAACTAACAGAAACCGTAAGGTTATTCTATAAAGACTTTATATACATATCGATTCCCAGATCAGTAAACCAAAACCCAGTAGTTATGAACGTATGATCAGAAGACATACAGCATTAAGCCAACTGAAAAATAGAAAGGCATGCGAGGAAAACCGAATCACCACCAAAATATTAAAAGTCGAGAGGGAAGCAATAGTGCAGGCCATGGAGATGCTCCTAAATAAATGTCTCGAAGAACGAAAATTACCAACACTGTGGCAAAATTTGGCTTCATTGGCCTATTGGGCTATTTTAGAAGCATTAAATAGGGCACGAATCTATTCAAGAAACTCGAACCTTATAGGTTATATTTATACGATATATCAGAATGCTACACTCTGTTTAAAGATAAATGAAGATATTTATGACCACAAACATGATACCTGTCAAACTAGAAATTCATTAGTCAGATACAATATCGCCAAAATTGTTCACTCTAGCAATGAAAAATATCTTCTAAAACCACCTTTCATTAAAAAAAAGGGCATAAATATCAACTGTACCTATTTGAGTCATTTGCGCTTTGCTGATGACATCATACATAGTACTCATAGGTACGGACGCAGATGAAATACAATATGCTAAAGAAGTTGAGCGAAGCATCTGAACTTGTGGGAATGAAATAAACCCAAAACAAGACCAAAATACTTAGTCCAAGCGAAGAGAACTTAGAGATGCATGGTCATAACATCGATAATGTGCCGGAATATGAATACCTCTGGCATGCTATCAAACTGGGAAAAGAAAATCAAGCTGCTGAAGTAGGCAGATGAATTTGATAGAGCTGGGCCGCTTTTGGATGGTTGGGATATATCCTGAAGCGCGCAGATTACTCAATAAATTTAAAAAAATGTATGTGCCGTATGCGTTGTGACTGTGCGAATTGATTAAGAGTAATACAGTGATCTATAGAAAGATCCATGTTGGTATATCATTAAGGCATATGATATGATTAGTAGAAATCCGAAAAGGAACAAAAGTCCCCGACGTATACCTAATAGACAGAGTATTCCAATTGACGTGGAATTGGGTGGGCAATTACAAGATGGACAATTAAAACTATTCAGTGGCGCCCAAGAATATCTAAAGGAACACGCAAATTAATTGACCACTCCCTGACCTCTAAATTATTACCTTATTATTATTTATTTAGGGTTAATCATATTCATCTCATAAATAAACACAATATCATTCAGTTGTTAGCTGCCTCTCTATTTCCATTTGCCATAGCTCTCGATTGTGTGCCATCTCCTCATCCATATCCCGATTTATCATCGCCTTGGGAAAATTTTTCCCAGGTGACTTCCATGTAAATATGCGTTAGGGCCTTCGCATGTTTTCCATTCTTAAAAGATGGTCAAACCACTTCACACCTCTTTTTTCCACTCTTTTGATATCAGAGTAGACTTTTCTTCTGACATCATATTTCTTTTTCTTCATTTCTTATTTGTTGCAACCTTTACACTTCTACGCAAATAGTTTATTTCTGCGTCCGCTATTCTTCGTTTATCCTTAAATTATTACCTCGCAAATTTTTAAATTATAACTTTATGCTAAGAAATGGTAATTAATTTATAACTTCCCGTGGTTTGGAGAAACTTTAAACTGTAAGTCCCCTGCCTGTGTGATAACCTTTCGCACGTACATAGAAATAATATTTAATACAGAAATAATTTTTTTTTAAATTCAATAAAAGTAATTACAGAATATAATCCTAGAAATAGGCTGATTGATATGCACCATTGAAGGTGCACCTTATTACAATTCATATCAAACAAATCATATTTTATTTAAATAAAATAAAAAGAAAAAGAAAAACTACTGCATCTGGATTTATCTTTCCTTGTAATCGCAGCAAAATATGTTTTTAGGAGCTAAATTTGTATCCGAAATTGATAATCCACCGTGCTAACATTTAGATCTTCAGTCCAAAACAGTTATAGACGGACGGATGAACACCAAAAATGTTCAGTAACCCAATTTTGGCGTAGAACTAATTAAGTGATACCTTAAAGTAAACATACTATGAAACTTGTAATATTAAAATTAACTTTAAAAATTAACCACTTAAACTAACAACAAATAAAATTATTTTTCATTACGTTTCAGGAATGTTTATTTATTGTTATAGTGGTGACCAAGATGTTAATTTTTAATTATAAATATTATAAAAGAACTAAATAAATACATTTTATAATGCACTATTGTAGGTTTCCTTAAAATATGTGATTTTTTAACTATTAAAGATATCTGACTATAACAATAAATAAACATTCCTGAAACGTCACGAAAAATAATTTTATTTGTTGTTAGTTTAAGTGGTTAATTTTTAAAGTTAATTTTAATATTACAAGTTTCATGGAATGTTTACTATAAAAATAAAATGTATTTGCAAGCAAAAATTATTAATGAAGGCGAACGAAGAGGTATCTTCGCGGGTGGTGCGGAAGGAGGGGTCAAGCGGAATATGTTGCTGTGACTTTGGTTTTTTGGCTCCCCTGTTCTTATTTATCAAAATATAATGTAAGCGTATGAAATATTCCTTATAAAATTCCGCTGTTTTTCACGTGTAGGAATTTTTAGATTTAGATCTCAAAAGAATATTATTAAAGAAAAACTTTTCATTTTAACCGAATAAATTTCACGCGAATTACCCGTTGCCTAGATAATGTTAAATTGGGGTTGATTAGAATTGAATTGATATATATTTTTATATATGGTTGGAAAGTAGACATTTTATACTAAATAATAGTGTTAAAATCATCTTAGTAACTGTAGTGGTTTTCAATCACGAGCGCGATAAAAAATAGCTTAAACTTATTTGAAATTTTTTAGTTTTTGGCCTATAACTTTTTTCAGTCCAAACGGCCAATGTCGTAACTTTAGATTTATATCCAGTACTTCAATGCGGACATTTTAAGGTATCACTTAATTAGTTCTACGCCAAAATTGGGTTACTGAACATTTTTGGTGTTCATCCGCCTGTCTGCTTGTGGGTATCTCCGCGGTTGGTGCGGTGAGACGAAGGCAGGCAGAATAGGTTGTAGTGATTTAGTTTTTGACCTCCCCTGTCCTTATTTATCAAAATAAGTATATAATGTAAGCGTATGAAATATTCCCTATAAAATTCCGCTGTTTGTCACGTGTAGGAATTTCTAGATTTCGATCTCAAAAGAATATTATTAAAGAAAAACTTTTCATTTTAACCGAATAAATTTGACGCGAATTACCCGCTGCCTATATAATGTTAAATTGGGGTTGATTAGAATTGAATTAATATTTTTTATATATGGTTGGAAAGTAGACATTTTATACTAAATAATAGTGTTAAAATCATCTCAGTTAGTTAGTGGTTTTCAATCGCGAGCGCGATAAAAAGTAGCTTAAACTTATTTGAATTTTTTTTTTTTTAGTTTTTGGCCTATAACTTTTGTCAGTCCAAACGGCCGATGTCGTAACTTTGGATTTATATCCAGTACTTCTATGCGGACATTTTAAGGTATCACTCAATTAGTTCTACGCCAAGATTGGGTTACTCCTAAACTAAGCGTATTTTACGCTAGTATCCGCTCCTCTATTAATTAAGACTTATTAAAGAAGAGAAGGAAACATACAAGAGGGTTGCCTGCTGATACATAAGCACTCTAATGTAGAATGGAAAGCTAGGAAATATTAAATTTGAAATGAAGAGCTCTCGTATCTGTTTTCTGGAACTGAATGCCAGAACAGGGTGATTTTTGAAGAAACCAATACGGGATAATCCATAAGGGATCTATATAGAAAGGAAATGCTACTGTATAGAGTGGGATTGCATAGACCACGGTTTCGTTGTTACTCCGTATATAATGAGGACTCAACTCGTCAGATACGCATTGGCAAAGTGATTTTATTTAACTGCTACTGGTTTTTAATTTTTGTTGAAATTGGTTTTCAAGTTCAACATATAAATTTTGTTATCATATTTATATACCTTGGTTGCAAAATACTTTCCAATACCTACAATACCTACAGTTTTCAAGATTTATCCTTATCATATTGATCTACTTAGCAGTAATTAAATTCAATTTTAGAATTAGGTACCTTTTATTATAACTACACCTAATCAATCAGCAATGAGTCAGAAGAAAAGAAAACCCGATTATGCCACACATGAAAAATTCTGAACAATTGGTGGCAAACAGAGAAGAAGTCCTGGGAGATTTGGACTACCACCTTCCACGCATAAAACCAGCAGACGGTTCTACTTCCACCCAAGAACCGTCCTTCAAGGTTCCTAAATTAAATGGGAAGCACCCTCGCAATGGGAAGAAATCGGCGTCCCCAAATTCTTCGTCGGACTACTTCACAACACCAAACAAATTTCGGATCTTCGCTGACGAGGTGAAAGCTACAATGGGCAGCAAATCAATCAACACAGATGACGGAAGTAGCGGCTGGATTGACAAATGACAAAACAGGACATGAAGGAAATTCAAGTGAAGGCTAAGTCACTCATACCACCAAATTCCCTCCCGTGAAGGACATTCGACGGCGACCTGTATCAAAGCCCGGGCCACGCCCGCTACTTGCTCGAACTGTGGCGGACCACATCCCGCAAATTACAAAGGCTGTCACTTCTTCCCTAAAGGAACGAGAAACAACCCAAGTAATTCAACCCGATTATTTGGAGTTACTGCAAACACCTACACCAGCATAGGACAAATCGTTTCTTTAGCTAACCAGCAAAGCACTAACAAGCTCTTAGAAATATTGATCTCTGTCATCACCACCATTTTACGTGACGCAAACATTAGCGAAACGGTGATCTCCCACATAAACTTCACGGTAGCCGCCAAATCCGGTTCCAGCCAAGTCTAAATGTGCAAACCAACATAAAAATGCCATTCCACCGCGTACAAGGACCAACACAAGCCAGTTCTCCGCCAATTTTTAACATCAAATGACCGCAAACCTCCTCATCCCATATCATCTTAATTAATCCATGTATCTAATTAATCATTAATTAACCAAATTAATCCGAAATACCTACAACCTGTTACACCTGCAGATGAAGAAGACGGGAGGGTCTGCGGCGCAGGTACTTCGTTTACTAACAATGATCAAGAAATAAAGTGCATGGTAATCTCTTTACCTTTAAGTTCCTAATTAACTTTTAAATAAATCATTGCAAATCAAACTATCTCAAACTATTTACAAAACGCTAATCTGATAATAATTATTGTAGTATCCCTTTCATAGTTGTGTCAAATTATTTTAAACTCATGATCATGCAAAAATTTCATAAAATAAATCAACTTTACTTTGACCGGACAGAGAGTTCATGGTCTATCTTTGTAATCGGTATACCAATTAGTCTTCCAGCTCAATGTGAAAAGCTTCCACAAGAGAACTCTTGTTAAGGGCGTTCATATTTTGGGACTTGAATTAACCATCCTTTCAATTTTTATTCGATTAAGCCTTCTTCATATCACTTCATTTTTTTTCTTTTTGGTGTATCCAAATTTTATCCACGTGGAAGATGGGTAATCCATCCCTCTCACTTCTCCAAACCTCAATGCAGCTAATCGAATCTATTTTCTTCTGTTCTTCGTTAGTCAGTAATCGTTCTTCTTATAGTGCCGAATGATTTTTTAATTCCGGTCATTTTTTCTCATTTTCATTGTATTTGATACCGAATTTCCAATATTATTTTTGTTTTGTATCACTTGCCTCTAAATTTTGCTCCGATACATTTGAGTTTACTTCCAAATGCTTTTCCTTTTGTTTAAATTTCATATTTTCGTGATTTTATTTTGAAATGTTATTATTGAATATTTTGTTTAGTTCTTGATTTAAATTTTCCAGCATGTTTTTATTCGAATTTTCCAACAAATTTTGCTAGTTTTCTCTATTACTTTGGTTTTCTCTGTTTTTAATTGATTATTATCCTCTTTAAAAAATTGTGTATTTTTTCATTTTCACCATGGTTTACAGTATTTCTCTCATAGTTTTCAACATACTATACTTATTTGTTTGTTTGTCGGCTAGCTCTGTAAATTTTGGGTTGTTAATTAAAGAAAAGAGTTCAAAAACTATTAATTTACTTTTGTACCCCTTTCAATCAAAATTTATTATATTTCATTCTTACAATAATTAAAAATAATTCTGAACAAATTTATTCTTCCAAAATTAATAACATTTATTAATTAAGAACAGGGCCAAGCTAAAAATTTCCCCCTAGGCCGTAATTCGAACCCAGAATTTCTGTTCTGTAACGCAACTAAATATCATACCAAGGCACTATCGTGGTTATTTTGTTAATTACGACTTTATAAAACTCTTTAGGAAATTCCTTATCCTAGTAATTAATAAAAAATCGAAATAAAACCTAGTTAAATTTTACCAACATAAACCAACATCTACCAGTATCCGACGAAGTGATGTTGAAAAGTTTGGAGGCGATATATAATTAACGAAAGATTGGTGAAAGAAATTTTAATGATTAAGTTGGAAGTAACGAATAATTGAAGGCTAGAAATGAAATTCAAGGATTGATTCGTGCAAAGTTGATGAGGAATAAAGAAAGTTTTGGAAAAAAATAGACAATAAAGTTAAGTGAGATAAAGGTAAATTTGACGAATAAAGAACTAAGAAAATAAAAATTGATAAAATGGAATTAAACATTTAAATAAAAGTTATAAATTAAATTTATAACTTAAATTTATATTTAAGTTTATACAATGCTATTTGGGGCGAAGTGTAATGTCATAGAGTTTGTCGCGCTGCGCAAATGTTAAATGTGGATCTATTGAAATAAATTTAATAACAGAAACTGGAATTAATATAATTTAACAATATTGGAATATCTTGTTAATAAAGAACATTAAAGTTTAAAATTTGAATAATCGTAAAAATTTAAACCTATATAATTAACTTTATACCGATAATAAAATTAGAGTGGTGGCATAGGTCCCTATTGTAATATGTTTCTATAGAGCATACATCCCAAAAAAGCACCAACGGTCAGGGCCATCTTCAAAATCAATATCAAATTATATTATAAAATTTTCTATCTTGGTAACAATAATGAAGTAATTTATAACAAAAGTGAGAGAGTGGTTTCGGGTCAAAGTATCCATTATAATAGCAACAGTTATCAAAGCTAATACCGCATGTAAGTTGAAATCCAAATAAAATGAAATTCAAAGGATTGAACTAACTTTACCACAATTGGTGATTAAAATTAACCGATTAGCTCTCTAACAAAGTTTGGAGTGCTTAAATTGTCGAATTAATTTCTTAAACGATGTTTTCACAATAAATTTTCTAGCTATTGTTTTCAATATTTTATTTTCAAAAGTTAAAATCTAAACAAATTTATAACTTTCTTCATTACGTACCTACTTAGCAACAATTATTCAAATATTTCAAATTATAGCGATTTAAATTTCCTTTTTGTTGGAATGTGCACTTTATTAAATTAATTATTTCTGGGAAATTAAAGCGTTCATATAAATTAATGAAATTTTCAAAGCGATGTATATATCTGCTTGCATATTTGCTAAATTTACAGTACAAACTCCTATCAAGCGGTTGCAATGCAAACCATAACCGTCTTTCATTACGTGCATTGCGGTTCTTCTGGGCAAGTAATCAAGACAAAATGTCATTAATGAAGTTGCCACTGAAATTAGTATCCCACTAGATATCGAAAATTCTTGATGAAATTTAATGGAGTTCCTAATTTAATTTACATGTTATAAATTTAAATTATTTGCCCACATTTTCAAATTAATGATAAATTTTGTCAAGAACTTGTTTCTTCTTTAACGATGTTCTTATAAGTAATTGTGAGAAAATTTTTAAAAATTTATTTTTATTTAAAATTTTCCTTATAATTTGCAATTTTTCCGATATAGTCTAATTGAAGAGATCAATGGAGTAAAATAGATGGAAGGAAGGAAAGAGAAATGCCGAAGGGGAAGGTCTCAAGCGCTGCAGTGCGAGCTGTTCACATCACTCCCGCCTCACTAACGCATTCTAATAATTCTTAAAACTGATGTCTGAAATAGGAAAAATTTAACCAACACCAAATTTAACCATTTCGCGAATTGCAAAATAATTTCGGTGTGCATAACCGACGAAGTCGTACCTGGGGTTAAGAAATTAATTCAATAATTCTGTCGAATCGGGTCAAAGTTAGATGTCCAATGACCAGTGGGTTCTTGCAGTGATCGGTCACGCAAAAATATCGCTGCAGTGAGTGACAGAGTGTTCGTGAAAATCCTTCAGCTTCAATTCGCTATCAATTCCAACAATTAGACCTTTCCTATATCTCCAAGCACCGCATTTTAGCAGTAGATATGCATGCCTACAAGATTCAATTGACTCAGGAATTAAAGCCACCGAACCATAAAAAGCGTCATGACTTAGTTGATTGGGTGTTAGAGAACCACCAAGTTAATTGCAATTTTTTCATACAAATTATTTTCAGCTGCGAGGCTTACTTTCAATTGAATGGCTACGTAAACAAACTAAATTGTCGCATTTGAGGCGATGAATATTAACGGGTTATTCAGGAACAACCAATCCAACAACAGAAATTTATTATTAGGGTGCGTATTTTGGGCCGGCGGTGTGATTGGGCAGTACGTTTTAGAAAGTGATCGTAGTGCTACTGTAAAAAATTATTTTGGCACCAATTGAACGACATTGATTTTAAAGACATGTGGGTATCAACAAGACGGTGCCACATGCTACACAGCGTGGGAAACCCAAAGTTTCCCGGGCGCTAAATTTCTCGTTTTAGCGGCAAAAAATGGCCACCAAGATCGTGTGATATCACGTCGTTGCATTTGTTTCTTTGCGGTTATGTGCAGTAAAAGGTGTATGCCAATTATTACCCCCCAAACGATTCCAAAGTTACAGGATGAGATTCAATGCGTTATTTATATACTACCACAGGATTTATGCCGAAAATTAATATGAAAGGTAAAACTTCCATAACGTCCTTTTGTAACAATCAAATAATAGTTGTTACGGGATATAGAACGGGCAAACTAAAACAATTTTTAACCAATTGTCGACGTTTTGCCGCCACTCACGGCTTCATCAGAATTCTAGAATAACAATTTACCAAACATTAAAGTAGAGAGCCGTGCAAGCAAACATCATCGATATCCAATACATAATCAACAATACAAATACCCTCCAAAATTCCACATTAGAAAAAACTTCTACTGGCACATTAAAATATTTAAAATCAAAACATTTTTGTTTTACGAAAAAACGAAAAAGGGCTTCCCCACCGTCTTAAATTCATTCTGAAAAGTTATTTGGCCGCAAAAGAGATGACCCTCACCTTTGCAGTCGCCACCGTAGGGAAGAGATCCTGTGCAATTCTCTTTTAGACCATTACCTCAAACAACCAAAGCAAGAGCTAACAAGGGAATTTGAGTACGCGAACGACATAGCGACGGTGGTCACAGCATACTCAAGAAAGAAACTGGCCATCAAATTTCAAAATTGCGTAAACAATCTGAATACCTGGTGTAAGCAGATGAAACTTAAGCTTTCGAAAACGAAGACTAAGATCATGTGCTTGTACCCGAAAAGAGTACACAATTATGACCTGAATATTTCACTAAATGGGGAAAAAATAAAGGTGGTACGGGAATATAATTACCTTGGGTTCTTATAGACGAAGACCTCTTGATGCAACCGCATGTCAACTATGTTTGTGGAAAAACCAACAAACTGGTGCATGCCTGCATCGAATGGCCAAATGTGGGTGGAACTTTGACACCTCTGATTCTATGCGAAGGATCTACCAGGGGGCAGTGTCCCGATCGTAGCTTACGAAAGAGAGATCTGTATACATAGAATCAAGAATAAACACATGCTGGCCCGGCTGATATCGTGCTATGGATTTTGCTAACGCGTGGTTGCAAATTGTTATAGGACTGTAAACAGAATAGAAGGGGGCAACTTCTTCCAACTTGCGCAACTCCTCTCCGGGCATGGCGAGTTTGGCCGGCACCTTAAGCAATTAGGGAAGTTTGAAGACGGACTATGTCCGGAATGCGGGGTACTCGAAGAGCCTATACATAGAATACAGGAGTGTGACATGGAAGAACAGGCAGAGGAGGCGGCCTATCATGGCATCCACCTCCCTGCACACCTGGACGAGCTGTATGAAGAAACGCCACCTGACCTTATGTATAGGTTCCTAGAAGTTAAAACAGCGACAATACAGGACGAAAGCGGGAATGAACAATCCGACGCTGACCTACTAGGTAGTAGCCGGAATTAAATAAAGCAAGGACCACGGCTGGATTTAACCTGTGAAATATTAAGGATACCGGGCAAATAAAACAAAAAAGCACGAAACCCATGGAATGAACCACACCGATGAAGAACTAAACCTACCCGATCCCAGCCAGGGAGGAATATCAAGAAAAAAGTAAAAAGAAAATGGATCGAAACCTATGGAAAGGTTAAGATTTGCGAACCAACCCACACCGTGATATATGGTTTTAAATCCACACTAAAAAATTATTATTATTGTAAACTTAGATACCCTATATGTAAGACCTGGTGGAATTATAAATAAATTAACAGTTTATTATCATCCAGGTTTACAATAAAAAAAACGCAAGGTATAGAACTGTCTCCGCGTCAAAAAGTTCCCGCGTTGAAACGTTCCCGCGTCGAAATATTCTAGACCAGGTTTACCTAAATCATAAAGCAAATAAAAATTTTAAATATATTATAATATAATATGCCTAATGATTGGTGTGATTTCCAACATACGAATTCAATTAGAAAATTCTTATTGTTGTTGAAATTGCTTGAATATTTTACACATACCGCCTTACCGATTAACTGTTAAAATGCGTAATTTAGTCCATGGTAAATTGAAATAAATATACCAACAACAGAAAATATATTTGGTATATTTAACTTTAAAACAGTAAAAGAAAATTCTTTACAATCGGGAATTTCGTTTCAAAAATTGGTTATATTAAATTCCATACCGACGATCACATTGGCGCAATATGACTTTTAATATATTTTGAACTGATGAAATTAAACATCTATACACTTTATAACACCTTAATTATGCATTCTACTCAATACAGGTGTTGTTATAAATATTATACTAGTATAGAAATAGTTCTACAAGAAAAACAAAGACGACAAAGAGTAAATATTTACTTTTACACTGCCTGAAAACTCAAGTTATAACGAGATAGCTTCCGGTGTACTACTGACAGAAAATTGATTTTAGAACAAAATTATGATTCAGTTGTGCAATTTTTACGGCTTATTAGTTCAAACATTAAACTGTGATCGTTGGTAAAAGAGAAAATCAAAACCGGAAGTTATAGGTTTTTAAATTTCAATCGTTTAATGCAACCATATTGGATATTAAACAATGGCGATCGTAGTTACGTCAATATTCAAGTTATGATTGGATCTAAAATTGAATTTCACCATTAAGTCCTTAAGATTTCGATTGATATTACTTAGAAGTTTTAGTTTTCAAAAGCTAACTGAGAGTTGGATTCCGTTTCATATGGAAATTTGACGTAAATTATGTGTTCGATTAATTAATTATATTTCAATTTACACTTATTTTACTACATTATTTTTTAAATCACTCATAAGTGCTAACCGTTAAACCAAATTTAGTTTTTAAAAAGATCCTTGAAAATTATATTTATGTATCGTATATCTACAAATGTTTTTATCGTTTTGTGACTAGTTTTGTGGGGTAATGTAAACTCCCCTCCAAATTGACCTGTTTTTATTTTCTTCAATTTTGGTTTTTAAGTCGGCATGTAAATTCCCCTCGAACCGTATAATCCCTAGTTATACGTAAGTAGGAGATTATAACAATTAGAATTTAAGTACGGCTTGTTAAATGGACAGGGCCGGTTTAGACAATTTCGTTAATTCAAAATTATTTAAATAATCGAATTTGAAAAGTACGGAAAAGTACCATGTGCATGGACAGGGCCGGTTTAGACAATTTCGTTAATTCAAAATTATTTAAATAATCGAATTTGAAAAGTACGGAAAAGTACCATGTGCATGGTGCACAACCGGTCGAATGCCACTCCATCGCTCGGCGGGCGCGCATTTTGTTGACGGTACGTGCAAATCGATATACTCTTACACTTAGAAAATTTCGCAGCAGCAAATGCACCTCGAGCGTCGTACATGCAACATCGATTATTTTTAGTTTTTACGCGATTTTTTGGGGGGGGTCTCTCGCATTCCGGTTGCATAGATCCCGGTGTTCTTGATGGATGGCGCCTTCTCGTATGTTTAGCCTAGTAACCAGAGTCAAATCCGCCCTGGAGGGGTGCAGAGCGGAGCGGAGCGCAGCGGCGCCCCGTAAGGGTAGGATTTGACGATGGATTACCCTCCTTTTCGAATGCACACCCCTAAAATTCGAAGGCAAAAAAAATTTAATTTTTTCACTTTTTTGGCTATACACGAGTATAGCCAAATATTTTTTTAGTTTTTACGCGATTTTTTGGGGGGGGTCTCTCGCATTCCGGTTGCATAGATCCCGGTGTTCTTGATGGATGGCGCCTTCTCGTATGTTTAGCCTAGTAACCAGAGTCAAATCCGCCCTGGAGGGGTGCAGAGCGGAGCGGAGCGCAGCGGAGCGCAGCGGCGCCCCGTAAGGGTAGGATTTGACGATGGATTACCCTCCTTTTCGAATGCACACCCCTAAAATTCGAAGGCAAAAAAAATTTAATTTTTTCACTTTTTTGGCTATACACGAGTATGGCCGAATATTTTTTTAGTTTTTACGCGATTTTTGGGGGGGGTCTCTCGCATTCCGGTTGCATAGATCCCGGTGTTCTTGATGGATGGCGCCTTCTCGTATGTTTAGCCTAGTAACCAGAGTCAAATCCGCCCTGGAGGGGTGCAGAGCGGAGCGGAGCGCAGCGGCGCCCCGTAAGGGTAGGATTTGACGATGGATTACCCTCCTTTTCGAATGCACACCCCTAAAATTCGAAGGCAAAAAAAATTTAATTTTTTCACTTTTTTGGCTATACACGAGTATGGCCGAATATTTTTTTAGTTTTTACGCGATTTTTTGGGGGGGTTCTCTCGCATTCCGGTTGCATAGATCCCGGTGTTCTTGATGGATGGCGCCTTCTCGTATGTTTAGCCTAGTAACCAGAGTCAAATCCGCCCTGGAGGGGTGCAGAGCGGAGCGGAGCGCAGCGGCGCCCCGTAAGGGTAGGATTTGACGATGGATTACCCTCCTTTTCGAATGCACACCCCTAAAATTCGAAGGCAAAAAAAATTTAATTTTTTCACTTTTTTGGCTATACACGAGTATGGCCGAATATTTTTTTAGTTTTTACGCGATTTTTTGGGGGGGGTCTCTCGCATTCCGGTTGCATAGATCCCGGTGTTCTTGATGGATGGCGCCTTCTCGTATGTTTAGCCTAGTAACCAGAGTCAAATCCGCCCTGGAGGGGTGCAGAGCGGAGCGGAGCGCAGCGGCGCCCCGTAAGGGTAGGATTTGACGATGGATTACCCTCCTTTTCGAATGCACACCCCTAAAATTCGAAGGCAAAAAAAATTTAATTTTTTCACTTTTTTGGCTATACACGAGTATGGCCGAATATTTTTTTAGTTTTTACGCGATTTTTTGGGGGGGGTCTCTCGCATTCCGGTTGCATAGATCCCGGTGTTCTTGATGGATGGCGCCTTCTCGTATGTTTAGCCTAGTAACCAGAGTCAAATCCGCCCTGGAGGGGTGCAGAGCGGAGCGGAGCGCAGCGGCGCCCCGTAAGGGTAGGATTTGACGATGGATTACCCTCCTTTTCGAATGCACACCCCTAAAATTCGAAGGCAAAAAAAATTTAATTTTTTCACTTTTTTGGCTATACACGAGTTATTTTCCATTTTTTTTATTATATTTATTACTAATATCCACTAATCACACCCCCCTCTATCCGAATTTCAAAGAAAAATTCAAATCGGACCGAAAAAATTTCACTCCATTTGAAGGGACTGTAACCCGATACCCGTGCAGACCCCGTGTTCGACCGGCTACATGAATTTACTTTCCCTTATTAAATAAGTAGGTTATATTTTGTAATTTTTCAAATACAAATATTAACTTAAAAACTCAAAAATGTAGGTTTCAAGTTTTTCGCTAATTACATATTAGGTAGGAAAATGATATGCAAGATCGTGAATTTCAATCGTTCAACAAAAACGCCGTCCGGAAAGAAATCCTGCGTACGGTCCTGAGTTGTTAACGGGAATTTCAATTTATTGGTTTGATTCTGCATGTAAACTCCCCTCATTCTTAATTGCTTAGGAGGGGAGTTTACATGTGAGTTTAAGTGTTGGCCTTTTGCTCGGAGGGGAGTTTACATGCTTTTTTGAAATTTACCTGGCGCATTAGGGGAGTTTACACCTACCCAGTTTTGTTTGTAACCAGTTATTTTTAAGGATTTCCAATTAATTACCGGTCATCTTAAAGGTCATTTATCAATAAAGGTAAGACAATGGTTGTTGAGCCAAGGTTTAAATTATAACATTTGTTAAAATAAACTGTCTCTCTTGGTGGTGAAACGCATTAACTACTAATGCTGAATGACCGTTTGGACTTTGGGCAAAGTAAATCCCTTTTATTCTGACGATCTCACTACGAAAGAAATGGCAAACTATCGAGGTATAATCTACCCCAAAATATTTGAAAAAAAATAACTCACAACGTTTCTGTCCAATGGTAAGTAACGAAGAAGAAGTACATAATAAGGAAATAGTTTTTAATAAATTGCAAGTATCCACCTTGTAAAAGTAAAGGATATACATTTACAAACGTTTTTATGGTTTTATGTCCATTTTTATTTGCGACCAGTTGTTTATGGGTGCATTATATTCGTTTCATGCAATACATAGGATGGTGCTGCCACAATGGCAACTTTAAAATTGCTTGTGTCGGAAAATAGGTTATGTACAATTTATTTTGCTTCAATAAAATACAAGGTTATTCTAATTATTAGGTATCTTATAATTTATTGTTGGAAATTAGATAGCGATTTCGCAATGCATA
Source organism: Podabrus alpinus (assembly GCA_932274525.1). Lineage (NCBI taxonomy): Eukaryota > Metazoa > Arthropoda > Insecta > Coleoptera > Cantharidae > Podabrus > Podabrus alpinus. Next base: position 54,242,416 of record OW026457.1, on the reverse strand, counting down.
ATTTCTAAATAATGTAACCAATATTTCCTTAAATCGCCACCTAGTGCGCAGACATTGCAAATCAAGTGTTGCATGAAGTGAATATCCGGTAATCTTTTTAAGGTGAAATAATAGTTATTTATGTATCAAGGGCACAATCAATAGATTATAGCACCGAGGGTAATTTAAAGCCCGACGCGTTAGCGGAGGGCTTTCAATTGCCCGAGGGCTAAACTCTGATTGTGCCCGTGGTACATACAACGTTTTATTTCATTTTGGTACTTGGTACTTGAATTGTCAAAATTGAAGAATTAAGTATTTTGAGAAAAAATATCATGTCATTTTGTTTGTGCTATGAATTTTTGGTGTGCCATGGTTCCTATGGCGAGAAACTTGGAGGGGCGAGAATTAATTTTTTTATTTAGCAATAACTCGAAAACGGCACTAGATATCGAAAAACTGAGCAAAAATTTCTCCCCCCCCCCCTCGCAAGGCACTCTCCTCCGTGAATTTTCGGTAGGAAGGCATATGCAAAATTTCAGATCGATCGCGCAAAAAAAAACAGAGTCTGGACTAACTCTTTTGTTTTGATATTGTTGTCATTGCTTAGAAACTTTATAGGCCCACGGGCTATAAAAGCCATTTTATGCCCCCATTTCCGTGCTAAAAAACAAGGTTATGATACCAAAATGAAATAAAATATTATATTTTGTTTAAAACGTCTATAACTCTCTAATGCCCGATTGCATCATGTTTGACTAAATGTGTCGCTTAGCAAAGGGACCCTTAACTATAAGGTGCACCTTAATTTAGGTTGCATTGCACCATCGTGTTTAACGTCCCCTTAGTTAAACCTCGGCAACACCGCATTTGTCTAGTAACTTTGGTTATGTTTTAGGGATTTTTCATAGAATTTATGTTTAGAATGAATAAAATTTTCAAGATGTTTTTTCATTTGAAATTTAAACGAGATCCGTATGCCATAATAGGAAATCTTCGTTTCCATAGTACCCCAAAAAGTCTTTCAGCAGCATTTCTGGTGAGAATGTGGAATTCATTATATCGTTGTTGTGGTGGTGTTTCTGGATTCAGAAGAGGAGTTAGCAAATATGGTCTAATATTGTATCCACTATCCCCTAAAAGTAACGAATTATGAAATGCGTTACTTTCAAATTGTCCCCTTAAAATGGAATTGTTAAAAATGGTAACATCTTGTGCTGACCCAGGCCATCGTGCAACAACATTTACAAATTTTAAATTTGAGCTTGCTTCTTCTTAGTCGTATTGTTCGTTTCCGAACGTCGTGACCCATCTCTTTCTATGTATGTGATGTGCGTTCCAAGTGTTTTCACATACATAGAGGACCTGCTTGTTTAACGTGGGCTCCGAACCACGGGAAGTGTAATACACTTCAGTTTGAGATGGGCGCTCTTGGAAAATTACCTCGGTGGTTTGCCATTGCTTTCCGAGGAGAGACGGCCAGAATAAAGTTCTTACCCTGCCCGGATTCGATCCGAGCGTTTCGCATTAGCAGTAGACGCACTTAACTGCCAAAGCTGTGACCATCTCTGATGGTTGAGCTTGCTACGCCCTGAATATTAATGGAGAAGTAACATTTTCTATTACGTAATACTTCAGCATCTTCTCCTCCAGGTGACAAAATCTTTACGTGCGTGCCATCAATTGCACCGACTACCCAAGGAAATTCTGCAATATCATAAGAATTTCTCTGCGCTTGCATAACTTCCTCATTTGTAGTTGGAAATTTAACATAACGTTCATATAAACCTGCAATCGCTTCTGAAACGCTTTTGACAATAAACCACCAATATCGGCTATTGCCAGCAAGTGGGTTCCCGTTGCATAAATTCTTAGTGCAATTAAAATTTGGTTTACAGGAGATATAGAATTATTTCTGTCATATATGGATATTCAAGGAATCTTTTAAAAAATGATAAATCATCCATACTATGAATACAGTGAGCCCTTTCGTAAATTTGTCTTGGAAAACTATACTTAAGATTTCAAAAATTTCTAAATCATTATTAATCAAGTCATTCTCCATTTCTATCATCGCAAATATCTATCACTTTAAGGTTAAGTTTAGATGGAAGATTTCTGAGGCTTAAATTTAGGTGCTCAGTGAGAGATTAAGGGACCCTTAATTCAGTGGTGCAACGGAATAAGGGGCCTTTAACGATTTAAGGGACCCTTAAATTTTAAGTGTAGGTGGTGCAATCGGGCATTAAATAAACTAATATTAAACCTGTACATACATTAAAATAGTTAATAAACAATTTATTGTAATCCTCGCATAAATTCTAAGTACCTACTCGGAGATTGTTTTTAGGGATGGATGAAAATAACTTTTATTTAAAATTCTGTAACTGTAAATAAACTAATATTAAACATAAAAAATTGTAAACAAAATTTAAGCACTAGGCGATAATGTTCTCTTTAGGGAGGTATGAAAAATATATTTCGCTGAAAAATTCTGTAATTACGATATAATTATGTATATCAATATTATATCTGTAAATACAACAAAAACAGTTAAAAAAAACAGTAAGCTAAGCACTCGGAAGTCGCTTTTAGGGAAGGATGAAAACATTCAACATTTTTATTTCTTATTTAATATTAACTAAGTATTATCAAAGGTATACGAAAAGACATTTATATGCCACATCAGCAATTTTAGTTTAACATCAAAAATGCACAAAAACACTTTTTAGACACTAAAAAGACACAAATTTTCACAAGTAAATTCTGCCATGCTAAGCAAGAAGATCTTATCTGAAATTTTTGCAAAAATCTAGTTACCCTATCTACGTGTAAAATATTACTTTTTCCCATGTTTTCCATCGACTTAGAAGATCCTATCTGCAAATTTGGAAGACGCTAGAAGGTTGTAAAATTAGTCGTAAATACAAAATGATCTGTGTTATTAATAAAAACTTATAATATAAAAAATTGTATCTGTAATGTTCCCTATCTGATATGAAATTTTTTTATACTAGTATGCTGATCTTGGGGACTTTTGAGGACTTTTTGTTAGGAACAAAATAAAAAATCTTCTATTACTCAAAACTATCAGTGATGTAGTTACGACTTTCTTGCTTAGGAGGACAGAATTGTACTATAAAATATAATTATCAAACGTTCTCATTACACTGCGACATCTTGATACGTATAGACTTTAAATGGAGAGATATAAATCAAAGATAAACATCAATATTTACAACATTGCATTGACCACGATACCATCGAAATTTATATGTATTATATTTCTACCTGAAAAGGGTATTGCCATCTAACGCCTTAGTACGGAAAATAAAAGCTAAGTAGACAAAATTTACTTGTAGCCAATCAGAACATTTAGTCTTTACTTTCAGTGCTAGGAAGATAGATGGCGATACCTTTTTGGAGAGAAATTTGATGCATATAAATTTGTATAGCATTTGTTATCTTTACAGCTCTTACATCTTTGCTAATATTAAACAGGCTAATATTATGTAATAATATTAAACATCTATAATAGTAAAAAAATAATAATTTGATCAATCAAATACTAATCATAGGTTTCAAAATTACTTAATTACTGACTGGTTTCGTGCTTTTCACCCATCTTCGGAGTAAAACATCAGTTATAAAATCGTAAAAATCTATACACATAAAGCAGGCTAATAATTCATAGCGATGCCCAACATCGGTGGCCCACAACCGACGAAGCGAAGGATGTTGGGCACCGTCGCACACTCGGTGATGTTGTACGCCGCTCCCGTTTGGCAAGAGGCCGTCAACGTTCAGCGTAACCGTAAGAGGCTGCAAGTGGTCCAGCGCAAGATGGCACTTCGAGTAACTTGCGCTTACAGGACCGTGTCCGGCGAAGCCGTGCGAGTCTTGGCCTCCATGCCTCCCATAGAGCTTTCAGCTAGAGAGAGAGCAGACGTACGAGCGGGACCGGACCCCACCATTAAGCAGCGGACGCTCAACGATTGGCAAAGGAGCTGGTCCTCCAGCACGAATGCCGCTTGGACCAGAAAGCTCATTCCGGATCTTCGTCCTTGGGTAGCGAGAAAGCACGGAGAGGTGAACTTTCATATAACACAAGCTCTCACCGCCCACAGATGCTTCCAGGCATATCTCCACAGGTTCAGGCTGACCAAGTCACCTGCCTGTCGTTACTGCGGGGACGAAGATACGGTGGAACACACTCTTTTCGACCAACAAATTCTTGTCCAATTGCCTCTGATTAAATAGATGAACTCTAGTGGGATAGTGGATCGCAATAAAACAATTAAGTTGTCACGTCAACGTTCCGGAAGCATTTATTGTTCCATCATCAGGACTGTAATAAACAATGTCAATCAGAAACAAAGCAGCAAAATCATGGGGGGGGGGGGGGGTTTACAACTCATAAAGGTGACATACCTAAACAACTGGATGTAATTTCGTTTTCTGCGTTAATCATGAAGCAGGTCAATGCTGAAGGCCATGGGATCACAATCATCAGTGGTGTCAAAAATAAAATTTTGCAAACTCATATCATTCGAGTAGTCAAATATTAAATGTAAAACTAACAATATAAACCATAAAAAACTTAACAATTGTAAATATGAAATACAAATAACAAAATATCACAAATAAATATACATTAAAACAGCCAAAAATCCTTTTATCTACATATACTACTAAAATTATTCTGTCAAACACACAAAATGTGGCCAAATCACTGGTACGTTGATAACAAAAATAAAACTACAAGAATTTGTAGAGAAACACTCTTTTCGGATGCCTAAGATGACAGCGTTTTTAAGTTCCCTTGAGAAGTTCCCGCGAGAAGATGCGCGAGAAGTTCCCAAGAGAGTTCCCGAAGATAATCGTCATTAATCGGCGGGTCGGGTTCTCTCTGGACACAGACTCTCGTGCTAGTCCAGGGCGGGATGATCGCGACGAAAAGTGCGAAATATAAAGACGAGTGGACTGGCACTTTGCCAGCGACCACAAGTTTTTCAAGTGACCCGGTCGCGTCGCGCTCTGCGATTTAATATGATTTGCAGAGTCGCTTGGGGGTTTGGGGTCTCTGGTATGGATGAAGGTCGGTTCGGCTTTAACTTGGTTGCCGGGATCTCCGCCGACTAAGTTAATGACGAGTGGACTTGCATCTATGCCGACGACCACGGACCACTAGGTGGCCCGGTGAGACGTGCTGGATCGGGGCGAGCGGTGCGTCCAGTTCACTTGAAAAAATAGAATCAAGTGTTAGCGCTCGACCTCCCGGACACAAACTTTCGTGCTAAACCGGGGGTCATCAAAGATCCGAAGACGACAGCAGAAGTAATGTCGAGAAGGTAAATCCCGCTGTCGTCGGGGAGAGAGTTTTAGTCAGTAAGAATCTGACACTACCATCCCTGATGGGGTGATGCCTATGAAGGTTTCCCCCTTCCCTGCAGGAAAAAAAATAATTCATAGCGAACTAAAAATTCAAACCAAGACAAATTAAAATGCAAACTAAAATGTCAATAAATTAAATACAAATATTTAAACAATTCGGAATTGTTTTTAAAGAGGCATGAAAAATACATTTTGCTTAAAAATTCTGAAATTCTGTAAATGTATTAATATTAAATCTGCGAATACATCAAAAATAGTGAAAGAAAACTGTAAGCTAAGAACGTCTTCTTCGGGTTTCTATCATTTAGAAAGCTGAAGCCAATTAGTCCCCATTTTTATGCCTTTGTTTCCTTCTTTTATCTTCAGAAACTTCTGTGTGCCTTCATCTCCTATACGATTCTTCTGTATTATGTTGTAATTGCTCTAGTAATAAAAATTTTCCTTTAAGGACGGTCACAAAACTGTTGCTTATATATTATCATAGAAAGCGCTTGAAATATTAGTGGTGTGAGCTTATGGTTTCACAATTAATTTCAATAGTTAAAAATAATTTACGAATGTTTTTATGGTTTTATAACCATTTTTGTTTGAGACCGGTTGTTTATAAATGTATTCAAAATCCGATGATCCAATTTAAGGTCGTAAAACAATAAAGGCAAACAGCCCCTAGGTTGTGAAGTTACGATTTATATTTAACATTTGTGTTAAAATAAACTGTCTGGCACGGATGCTCAATAATTTGATGATTAAGTGCTTTAACTACTCATACTGAGTTCTCGGTTCGACTCCAGGCAATGTATGAAATTTATTCTGACCGTCTCGTCTCATCTCGGAAAGAAATATCAAACCACTGTTCCATATCCGACAACAAAAGTGTCTTTTAAAATTTGGGCCATGGCACTTCTGTCAAGAGGCAAACTAGAAAGAAAAATACTAAGTACTTACTATAATAAAATATTTTTGAATTGTAAATAATGTCAAGTGAATAGTTAAGAATATACTACATTTACAAAAGTTTTTATGGTTTTATTGCCATTTTTGTTTGCGATAAGTTTTTTATGGGTGCATTCAATATCCGGTCATCTTTTTAACGTTTATAAATCAATAATAGCAAGCGTATACTGGTTGCTAAGTTAAGATTTATATTTTAGCATGTGTTTAAACGGAAGGAAAAGATTTATTGCGCTAAACTAAAATTATTTACTTCCATATAAACACAATGTCATGCTCTCTTACAATTTTGTCGATTTATTGTTTATATATTATTTATTCAATTGAATTACTTTTATTCTCAAAATGTCTTTTATTTAGAATAAAATTCATTCGTCCATTAAATATCTTTCATTTGAGACAAAAGTAATGAACCCGATTCAAAGATATTTAAAGAATAAAAATAATTTAATTGAATAAATAAAAAAGAATAAGAAACACTGCGATTTTAAGACAACACGACATTAATTTAAATGCAGTGTTCACGAATATAATCAAAGATATGGAGATTGTGATAAATTGAATGGAATGGAAATAAAAAAAGGTTGCTTAGAAGAAACAAAGTTTGTTTAGTTTAGTTTTTAGTCAGTTGTAATTCTTTTGGGTTAAAATAATATTACATTCTCTTTATATCATTAATTACAACTTCACAAACTAAACTAAATAAAGTTTGTTTTTTCTAAGCAATCCATTTTTTAAATTTCGATTCAATTAAATTTATCACAATCTTCTTATCCTTGTGAATACAGCAACATGTTAAAAAATAAATCTCAACTTAGGTTAGAAATCCGATGTCCATTTATGTTAAAGGAGTCCATGTAAATAAATCTGACTGGAAACTCAATGTTTCTTAAAATATATTCCAGGTATAAGATTTTAATATATTAGAAATCAAGATAACGGTATTTCCTTGAAAACGAAAAATAAATTTGAATTATCTTTTTGCAATTCTGATTTGCAATCCATGTGTCTTGACACTGTAATTGATATTATGTAGGTCAAATATCCGTCATCACAAAGGTTCGTTGATATTCGTATTCATGTAGATATTTTTTATAAATTATGCAAGCTTGGTGATGTAAAGTAGATGTAATGTAAAGTTTTAAATTTGAATTATAAATATTTGGCGCCTTAAAATGCGGAAGTCGAAATTGACAAGAATGCAGGTCCGCTGCGCTTCGCTCGTGCAATCTCCTTGCTAAAACCTGTACTCGCTGAATCTTTGAGTATTGTCCTAGCCCTTGTGTTGTATCGTGCGATACAATTTGCAAAATCAAAATCGATGAATATTGTCACCCCGGATATATTTATTATTCTCTGAGGTAAATCCGTAATGAATAGGGGGTTAGAAGCTATCAAGCTCGATAGACTCTAGATTGATTATTGTTCACATTTGTTTATTCGTTCGTTCGTTGGGGTTAGTTTGCTACCTGCATTTCAGATTGGTTGAAAGTTTAAAAAGTAAAAAGTAGTTACAATATTATCAAGTTAAACTTTAGCATTAACAACCGGCTTCAATGGATATATTTATAAAAAGCAAAGAGATGTAAGAAACTTAGTTAGAAGAACCGATCCGGTGAATCCACTCAAACCTTTTTCCCATATTAGTTGTTTATTTTTGGAAAATAAAACATTATCCCATCTGTTAAAGCAGATATGACTCCGTTCGCTAATGGATATATCGTGAAAATATATTCCCATCCTGTTCACTTTAAGATAGTTATTCAATTTTTTCGCCAGATTAATTTGTGTTCGTGCGTTAATGTAAAAGTTCATTTTTATTACTCTACCGTGTAAATGATATGCTTTCCGGTTTAAATTTAATTACAATAAGTAGTAAACAAAAACTGCATTTAGCGTAAAACTTTATGAACATTTCTGTTTTTGTGGTGTATAAATTTAAAAATAAAGATAAAAGCAACTTGAAAAAGTTATGTGTTCTTTTTAATTAGTGTTGGTATTCTGTTTGGTGAGTCCACCTCTGCGTTAGATACCGCGGAATTATGAAAGGTAATAAAACAAAGGTATGCTAACTAAGAATTCTCTTTAGTTAAATTTTCAAATAACTTAAACGGCCGGTTAAAGAAGATTCTGTATCTGAGCATGATTCACACAGTGATACAACATAGCTCATTTGATATATTATTCTACTGTCCTTAGTTAAAACGTCCTAACTAACAATTTTATTTTCAAAATAAAAGTTACTTTATGTGGATGTTACCATTTGACAGTAGTAAATATTTATAATACATTCTATAATATTATAATGGTTGTATCAAATAATTGTAACGGTAAAATGAAAAGAAATCAACGTTAGAACATTTTAATTCAATTTGTTCACCTTTTTGTTTAGAAATTTTGTTCAAACGCTTATTAAAATATTTTATTTTGTTCAAAATGTGCCCAATTTTCTCACACTAATAAATTGTGGAAGGATAATTCGGTTTTCATCACCGTTCAACAACATTTAAAAATCAGTATAAAAATTATGGATATTAAATTATGGATATTCAGAAATCACCAGTTTCCAATCCCAATACTCTAGGGATTCCCATAGATTAATCTCAACATTATAATATTATTACAAGACACCTACCTTAAGTTTAAACGTTAAAACTACTACACTGCATCCGTGGTATAACAACATTAATAACTGATTAACACCTGCACACTGAGGTCAGAAAATAAAATCATCTCATACTGTGCTGTGAAGTCCTTACTCTTCGTTTTGAGTTACATATACTTGGAGCCGCTGATTCAACTTATTGCATCACTCAACTTATTGCAATGTAATGTTTTGATATTTAAGAAACCAAAATTCTCCTCCAAAGCAGTATAATGAAAAAACCAGGAATCTCGGGGATGTGGAAGCAATAAAACACAATAGAGTTGTCTAGTCGACGTTTCGGAGGATATACTCACTCCATCTTCAGGACTATATTAAGGAAGCAAAGTTACAAAGATTACGTGTCAAGGGGCATAAAGTACTCACCAGAACAACAAAAGGTGTAAAACATGTTTATGCTAAGCGGGAAACAAAATAAAGTACGGAAGCCATGACCACATTCAACTGTGTACAATGTAAAAAAATGTAAAAAACAAACAGCCCACATGTAACACATGGGGAGACGTCAAAATAATCTCAAAACAATTAAATATAACAGTAAATAACATTAAAATTTGTAAATAAACTAATAAAACCAAGAGGTTATAACGATAAAAATAATCAAACATAAGATTAATATACAATATGACAATCCGAAAAGTTTCCATACATTAAATTGATAAATTCAAAAATAACCCGCGAACATAATGAATAAAAGCAAACTACACTAGTGAGCACAAGCACCCAACACTGCCGCAAAGGAATTGATGATGGAAACCATCATCAACAAAAAAAAAAACCGCCAGACTATAAACGAAAAACAAAAAACTAGACGGAAGCCGTGTACCGCACATTACGTAGGAAACCGGTTAGGGGTAGTCTTACTAAGATAACAACGTAATACATGTTTATAACCTGAATTAATGTAATTAAAATCAGTCTGTTTGTTGACATTATGGTGGTTAGTAGATATAAAAGCTGCCTCCAAGAAAGTTCGTTTAAAATAATTAGACTCAGTAGCCAACACCGTGATATCATCCAGTGAGAAGGTGTGAGAGCTCTCTATCAAGTGTTCCGATAAACCCGTTTTGGAGGAAGCAAGCCGTACGTCATATTGGTGCTGTTTTATACGTTTTTCCAATTTTTGCTTAGTTTGGCCAATGTAAACAAAATCACAACTACATCTAATGTTGTAGACCACGTTGCTCTTCTGAAGGGTAGAGACAGGATCCTTAGTGTTGGAATAGAGTAATCTGTTCAAAGTGCAGTTGTTATAGAAAACGATCCTGGAGTTATCATTCCCCACAAACTGACTTACCAATTGGCGTAATCTAACCGCCAACCAAGGGTGGTAAGTAATTTTAATGTATCTGACCTCGCTATCAGGTGTCTTGGGGTCCATGGTTGTTTTAGAAAGACCCATATGTCCACGCTGGAACAGGATCAAATCCAACAGGCGACCAGGGTATCCATTCTTCAGAAATTCAGAAATTCAAAAAATTCAGAAATGATTTTAATTACATTAATTCAGGTTATAAACATGTATTACGTTGTTATCTTAGTAAGACTACCCCTAACCGGTTTCCTACGTAATGTGCGGTACACGGCTTCCGTCTAGTTTTTTGGTTTTCGTTTATAGTCTGGCGGTTTTTTGTTTTTTGTTGATGATGGTTTCCATCATCAATTCCTTTGCGGCAGTGTTGGGTGCTTGTGCTCACTAGTGTAGTTTGCTTTTATTCATTATGTTCGCGGGTTATTTTTGAATTTATCAATTTAATGTATGGAAACTTTTCGGATTGTCATATTGTATGTTAATCTTATGTTTGATTATTTTTATCGTTATAACCTCTTGGTTTTATTAGTTTATTTACAAATTTTAATGTTATTTACTGTTATATTTAATTGTTTTGAGATTATTTTGACGTCTCCCCAAGTGTTACATGTGGGCTGTTTGTTTTTTACATTTTTTTACATTGTACACAGTTGAATGTGGTCATGGCTTCCGTACTTTATTTTGTTTCCCGCTTAGCATAAACATGTTTTACACCTTTTGTTGTTCTGGTGAGTACTTTATGCCCCTTGACACGTAATCTTTGTAACTTTGCTTCCTTAATATAGTCCTGAAGATGGAGTGAGTATATCCTCCGAAACGTCGACTAGACAACTCTATTGTGTTTTATTGCTTCCACATCCCCGAGATTCCTGGTTTTTTCGTTTTGATATTTTTTAAAATCAGCATGTAGGGTACTAACAAAAAAGTTTAGATTGGTTAAATAAATATGATCACCAAACTTTATTTTAATACAATGTTGCATCCATAATTGCAACAACTTGTTCCCAAATTCTTGAAATCTAATAAAAAATTACAATAATACTACCCGAATACTACATAGTAAATATTTACTACTACAAAAATTTTTTGATTATTTTTTGTCAGGAAAGAAAAGTCTGTATAATAATTAGTAACACTTTTATACTACCTACTGACTGATGATTAAATTTACCTACATATAATCTTATGTTTTCCCCCTGTTTTCCTCGCATGAGTGCGAATTTCCGTTGAAAATGTAAAATTCCTCTATTGTAACACATATTTACCATATACTGTGATAGGTAAATATACCAATCAACGGTTGACTTTTTTTTACTTAAGATAAAAATCTCTGTTTCGGGGGTAGAAATACACTATAATGAAGGTAAATTTTATTTTACCCCAAAAATGGTGTAAATTTCACCCAATTCTGGTGTAAATTTGTCATTTTTCACCAGTAAAATTCACCTCATTTTTTGCAGTGTAGGAAACTGAAGAGAGAGACCAAAATGAAAATCTGGAAGGCATCGATAATACTGGTGATCACATAATATGTATCCGAAACTATGTGCCTCTCTCAGGTGGAGGCCGAACGTCTCAGAGTCATTGAGAGAAAAGTCTTTTGCACAATTCTGGGCCCAATAAAAGATAACAACAGCGAATGTAGATCAGTAATGAACCATGAAATAGAGAAGGATGTACAAGGCGATGAATTAGAAGAAACGATGACAATATAGTAAGAAAAATAACAACATGGAAACCCAACGAGGATAGAATGCGAGGAAGACCAAAAGTGAGAAGGTGAGACCAGGCCACCTGAGGTTGATGGAAGTAGATCTGTGGTTATTAAAGGTCCAAGACAGGCAAATTTGGAGGAAAATTGTCGCAGACGCTGCGAACCATCCAATGCTGCAAAAAAGAAAAAACACAAAATAAAATAGAAAGATACACGCTAAAATTGATTAATGTTAAATGGGGACTAATCCTCCCCTTCAAATGGATTTGTAAATTCCAGATTCTAACAGCAATATTCAAGTTGAATGTAAAATGCTATAAATAAAATCAATTAAAGAAATAATACATTTTCCAATAGTTTTCACAGAAAAAATTTCTGTGATACTTCCATAAATAACTAATAAACTAATTTTCCAACTTGTTGCAAATATGAAAGGAAAATTATTCTTTTAAAGATTGTTATCAAGTTATTAAACATTTAAGTACCTAGTAATTGTAATATTTTATAATAAGATTTAAAATACTAACAGCCTTATGCATAGTCGTATACTAGTGGCCACTAACTTTTAGTAGCTACTAATTAGACATTTTAAGAGTAGGTATGTACCTATTCCAAGGCACATAATATTTTTTTTAAAATTGTTGATTTTATTTTTGCATTTTACATTACAATTAAAGAGCAAAATATTGAGCTTTAGGTTTAGGTATCTTTCGATGCGGAAGAAAAATCTCTTTTGATTGGATCATTTAGTTTTATATCAAAATGAATAATTAAATTACCAAATAAATAATAGTAAACGTCAGAATTAGTATAATTTACTAAAATGACAGTACTAACTTTTTAATTTAAAAAAACCATGGATACCTACATATTATTAGTGGCTACTAACTAGTAGCCACATAAGGCTGTAATACTTCTATAAATGAGTAAACATTCAAAATGATTTAACTTGTTATAAAAACTTGAAAGTGAACTTATTTGAAACAACAGAAATACTATAAAATCTTTTGAAGTAAAGTAACTTTTTGTTATAATTTAAAATTTTTTTAAATCTGGCTGACATTATTTGAAATCTATACCTACTATAAATAATATATATCTATAACATCATTGATTAATATAGTGAACTAATGAAACAAATTATATTGAATTATGAAAGTCATTTAACCCTTCAGTGGTCGCGCTATGAGCAAATCGCTCACGTTTTAGTTTGAAGTGCTGGTAATTTTGAATGACTCAAAGAGGAACCGCCTACTCAGGTCTAGCTGAGATTTACACCTTCCCTTACAATATTTGAACCCCGTTGTAAAAATTGTGCCATTTGTTTCCAGTCTGTAACCTTCATGTTAAGTTGTGTATTGAAGTGTGAGCAAGTCCCTCACTGCGTGACCACACGAGGTGTATAAAATTTCCATTAAAAATTAAATTAAAAAAAAAATATTAATTAAGGTATAAAAATTATAAATTTTTATAACGCAAAATTCTCCTCAAAAACAGAAAACTATGCGTACCATGAGGTAAATATTATTTTATGCAATGAACATGTAAACTGTATTTTTTGTTCAGTTTGTTTGGATTTTGCCGATTCAAAAATCATCTTAGGTAATAAAATTAAATATTTAAATGGTTTGATAATACGTAATTATTTCTTTAGCATAATCAAGTTAAAAGTTATATAGTTGTCGGTTTATTTATTCTAAGTAGGTACCACAGCTATAAATTACAAAAATTTATGAAGCATATCCGGATTGCTACAATAACAAATTAAAATACAACACATTTTTGTAATTTGACACTGTGCCCCTAAAATTCTTTAGTATATTGAAAGTGCTCGACATTTACGAGAAGTTTATTTTTTTAGCAAGGAAGAGCCTGTTAACAATCACTTTTTTTAATATATTCATATCTTATCATTAATCTGCGTTTCCTGTACCCTTCCTCATGCTGTATATATATGTGACCTGGTTTATGAAAAGGGGGCTTACGTACGAAAACAAGTTATCGAGAAAATAGCTGTTAAAGGTAAAAAAACTCGGCGATGATGATGAACTACATTTGTCTCAGGCAGAAGATGATATGGAACAAAGTTTCGTTAGGATGGATGTATCTGCTGTCGATGAAGCAGAAGAGGATGAGCTGGTAACCAAATTTCTCTCAAAAAAACTGTTGTAATAACAGATGCCAAACAATTTTACTACGATAAATGATCGAGAATACGAGAAACAATTTCATCTTTTCAAAAATAATTAAACAAATTACGACTTTCTGGTTTTCACTATATGAAAGAGTGTCTCAAACTCTATCCGAATCGGCAAAAAAGTGGAAAATGATTTTTTGACACCTAAGCCCCCTTTTCATAAGCCAGGTCACATATAATAAATTAAAATTTTCATATTACAGATTTGAAGGACATAAACTTTAAAAAATATCCATATGCAACGAAACGCTTTGGGTTATAATTCTATTGACAGTTGAAATGATACCATAAACATCAGACAGAGCTTGTGGAATTTTTTTAACTATTAGTCAATAATACTAAAAATACATAGGGGAGAAATATTAGCGGTGGCGCGCTGTAAGCAACAACAAACGTGACGTCACATTAAGGTTATAACCTCGCTTGACCTCGCTCATAGTAAGGTTAACTTTTGAATATGGTTACGTACAATATGAAAACACATTAAAAAATTTGTTATACTTACATATTAATATTATTTCACCAGGATGAACAATAATCACTACCGTATAAAACACATATGAAAACAATAAAAGGTTTATTTTCCCTTCTAGTGACTTCAAATATTTAGTTGATATTACAGCCACCAGGGTGCGTACAATTAATATTTTTCCCCTATATCGATATGAGATTTTCACATAATAATTATAAGATGTAATGTAAGATGTTTTACTCTTCTAAGCTCGACAAGCTAATGAGACCTGAGGAGTTGAAGTAGCAAAACTTTACATCTGCCAATATAAATATCAACAGTAATTTCGTGTGACAGACGTAAAACCCTGATGGTCGTATAAGCTAACTCTTTACTTTTTGCGGAGGCAAAAGGTCGTGGATAATAGAATCTCCAGGTGATCACTAAACAGATAAATAAAGCTAACGATAAAACAAATAATCGTTTATTTAAAACAAAAACCTCGTTATGGAATGTACAGCACAAGCAGTTAGTTATCTTATTGAATAATGTTGCCAAGTCAAAGGCGGAATCAAAATACTTGCAAACAGCAATTATTATGATAATAAAAAAATGGCGTAACAATTTACTGCAGTACTGATTATATAAGATAAAATTAATGGTACAAACCTCCAAGCCCTTCGGTTCTACAGTACCCAAAAACACGCAATACAATTGCGGGACCTCGTATAATAATCCACTGCAGCCACCAAAAATCGAAAAGAATGATTCTCTTGCCGACTGGTCTCTGAATGATGCAATTACTACTTGATCCTGCCAACTAATCACCCTGGGCATCCAAAACTCTGGCAGACCTGATATTATGGTTGCAATAGTCAACTTTATGTTTGTTGACATAAAAATTTCACAATCGGAATAAGAAGTCAAACCGATAGGAATTGTAACAGGTAAAAATGACAGCTCAAAACTGACAGCTAAGGTGACAGGAAAACTTGACAGCTCTTCGCATATGTAATTCTAAAAAGTTTTATTTCGTCAGAAATAAAGTTGTAAATATAATTGCCACTTACATTACTGATCCATATAATTCCGCTAACGCGTTGCAGTAAAAATAGTAATGTTTATTAAACTAAAACATTAGCAAAATAGCAAAAGTAGCAAAAATGCACGAGTTGAACGTCCCTCGTTACAAAACCAAAAATGCTAGTCCTTTCGGCCATTGACAGACATGCGTACCATATCCGTAGATATTGAAATGCGTATACAGGATGTTGCGGAATAAATATAGAGTCCGTAACGTAATGCAAAAATTCGTTACAATGTTGAACTATTTAATAAAACCAAAATAGTTTTTTTCGATTTTCAGATAACTTGTCAGTTTACAGAAGTTCAAATTTATTCATTAATATTATTGTTATTGTGTTATTCTAATTACGTGTAAAGTAAAACCCCTAAATAATTTGTTTCTAAATTTATTTTACTTAAAATTGCGATATATTGATCATAAAAATGGACATTTCCTGTAGAAATAAAATGCATCGCGACCACTGACGGGTTAAATAATGACAATTAGAAATTTATACCTATTTTATCATTGCAAAGTAAAATCTCTCTTATTGTTAAAAAATCTAAAAAAATAAAAATCAAGACGAGTTAAACATTAACTAAACGCAAAGGCCACAGTATTGTGCGCTTTCAACTTTAGGTAAGTGTTTAATAACTTCTTAACAATTTTTAAAAGAATAATTTTACTACCATAAATAACTAAAAATTATTGATTAATATTAATAAAAATTATTATTAGCCGAAAGTCAAAATTAATCTCAAGCTTAGCTACATGGTAAAGGTCCAATCGAAACTTACAAAATTAAGAAAAAAAATTGAAGTTATACTACCTGAATGCAGCATGGCCGTCATTATTTTGAACCGCTTAAAATTGTCTAAAAAGCATTGAATGGAACTCTATCTTGGAGTATAAATCGCTTATAAAATAAAGCTATAGGTACTTATTGATGGAAAGTAGAAAAGTTGGAGGTACTTTTACAATAAAACTAGCTAAACCGACTTATAAACGATTACGATCCTTGGTTTGAGCAACGCTATTTGAATACACATTTTTATCAAACATGACGTTCGGTTTCTCATAATATTTATTAAGCACTGTTTTATGCAAAACCTACGTTTTTTGTATTTATTTTGATAATATAATGGAACGGACGTCAATATTGATGTAGCAATCATTAGAGCGGAGAAATTTAAATTTTTATCAATTTAAAAAAATCCAATTGATAGCTTAGTTGACTTCATCGGAGTTTTTCTCACGTTAACATTTTTTTCGTGAAAAATTTTAAAAAAACTAATAATAAATTTAAATTTAATAGGGAACATAATCCAATTTATTATAAACCAATTCTAAACCAAACGGTTGATTTAATGTTGATGAAATTTGGGATATAGAAAATTTAAGATAGGTTTGGGAAAGAACTCATTAATTTTTGGATGAAATCGATTCCCACTCACACTCTTACTTTAAAAGAATTTTTATTGTCAATACCGGGTCAGATCAAATGAAAGTGGAAAATGTGTATCAGAAGATGCCCTAGGCAAACTAATTATATTCCTATCAAAGCAGTTTTCGCTTGGTCTAATAAATGCTGGCAGTTTGTTGTCGAAATGAGTTAAAAGGAATAAAAATAACTCATATGTATTTGGCCCGCAGCTGGAAGTGCCGAAAAGTGGAGTATAATTACTTCCAGTTTGTCTGAAATCCAATTAAAGTGTAAGGGAAAAAAATTGATAAACTGTAATGTTTTAAAATAATGAAATTAGTCTAACCATCGCGTTTGAAATATTCTACATTATTAAAGTAGCTAGTTAGAAAGTTTGCTAGTTAGGCAGTTTCATTTTAACCACTCGACAATTTTAATAACATAAATTTAATTAGCAACTGTTGAAAAGTACAAGTCGTTTTTCCCTAAATTGGATTATTTTCCATTTCGCGCTCGTTAAAAATTAATATTTCTGTACAAATTTAACTGGAGAATTCATAAAGACAAGTTTAAATCTTTTTTGTTGGCGAGTTAATTAGTACATTGTTTTATTAACAAGATTTTGGTGTGGTTATGAAAGATTTAGGACACGGTACGGGTACAGTTCGGGAACAAGCACTCTAACAAGGGAAATCGAGCAGTTCGAAAGTGGAATTGCTGATGAATAAATCACTTCTCTTGATTACGCTGCGTTGCGCATTGCAGACGTGGCCGTTATTAAGAGACTCGTTTTAACAGAAGGAAATATTAATAAACTTCCTTGAATCTACGTTAAAGATAAAACATACAAACTCTACATTGAAATTCACAAGTCACACAAAATTTGCATTCATACTCAAATATTTACAAAGATCGAGATTTAAAGGCATACATAAAGGACGATGAAAAGTCAAACAATTACTTTGTCGAGTACTTGAACTTATTCATTATACAGAATCTTTCTTTCTTTCTTTGTAACGCAATATAAAAAAGTTAAAGCCCTGGTGTATTGTAAATTAAATTTCCCGCCTCACGTATAAGAACACGAGGTGCATTAGTGAACATTGGGATCAAAGAGTGCCTGAAGTCGGACAATGTTGTCTTTCCAATCCATCTGGCGCAGCGAACAAACAAATTGGATTAGAGTTTAGTTCAGGAATGGACAAGTGAAAGCATAGTACAAATGTTAGCAAGCAGAAACGAACGTTACGAGACTGCCTAACGACTTCTTTTACGTAACCATCACATTAAGCGAACTGGACTGTACGCAGTTTACAAACTAACACAATTTATACGTCACATGTTCGCTTTTTATTGGACATTTTCTGATTTTCAAAGCAAGATGATTTGAAAATGTGTTTAAGCTTCTTCGTGATAAATTACTTGACAAACAATAGCCGAGATTATCTATTCAAACTTATTATGTTGCTTGGAAAATTTAGAGAAATTACTTATCGCTCCTGGTAACTCTGCTTAAAATGAGCAATGAATTATTTATGTTTATAAACTTTTTAAAATTATGAATATAAATTAACACTTTAAAAAACTTTTTCAATTTTGCTTAAAACTTCTCTATGGTATGTTTTCGTAAAACAAACAATACATTCAATTAAGCCGGAAAAATTATTTTCCCTTTTGTGTGTGTGTGTACATATATACTATATGTATGTCTATTTTCGACTTTTTCTAGTTGGGTAACATTGGTAACTTAATAATGTGGAATAATGCAAAATAAACATTTCAATTCGCGATATTACGATGTAAAAAACGAAATTTGTATTATATTTTATGTAAACGAGTGTTTTACTGATATTCTCAACAATGAAGTGAAATTGTCGACGATTTCATAACATTAGTTATATTTTTATGCGTTGTCATTCCATAATCTGTAAGTATCCATCTGACAATGGAATATTATGCATGAGAAAATCTCGATAACCGTATATGCATGGATCCATAACCGTAATGCAGTGGAAAGTGATAAGTGATTTGAGAAGAGGCAAACATTTTTGAATTAGCATTACAAATTTATTTTGACAACATGATAATCGAAAGCAACAGCAGTGAAATTTGAAAATGAACAAATAGATGCAAGCAACGTTTAGTGATTAGATATCGTTTCTCGTCATTCGCACAGCTGTGGTCATCTAAAACCGCATTTGGGATGAGTACTTGCCGACCACATTGTACAATCTGACACTACCATAGCTATGTATGCAAATGCACAATTTATGTGAAAGAATATGCAAATGAATTATTTCACCGTATAACACGTCGTGTTGAGTGTTCAGTTGCGTTTGATGCTTTATTATTTTGCTGGGAATTGAAGCATGTTTAATGATACATGCGTGTTTTTGCAAAACACAATTTAAATAGATCTCTGCCTCTAAATTTCTTTAAATTAACAACCAATGTGTTTTACTTCTACATCCTTTCATAAAAACATCCTAGAAATTATTTATTTTATGAAGCCCGATTTTGTTGGCCGTATTAAATAACATAAAAAGAAGTTTTTTTTGTTATTGCTCAAGAATACATTTAAATAATTTTGTAAAGAATCAAATTTTCTACAAAAGAATCTGTTACGGCACGTATTTATTAGGGTAGTCTTCATTTATGGTCTGGGCGAATTTTTATCGAACCTTCCTCCAAATCGACCTCGAATAATAATTTAAAAAGCTTGCTATTAAATTTTCATCTTTCTATCTAAATTCTTTTACGAATTTAATACGGTCCAAACTCAAAGCGACCGTATGAAACGATGGATGCCCCTATGGCTAGCTCCAGAGGGCAAATGACAAAATTACTGAGCTGAGGGGGCGCTAAAAGGATTATCCGAAAAGCAAGGCGAAGTAGATAGTAGAATGAGCGCCATGTAATTTAAAATTACCACCCTGCTCACTATAAAACCAGAAACCACCGATAAAATTACGAAACTGTGGTTCCCAATTATGATAGCCAAAAGCAATGGGACAATTACCAAAAATAACCAAAATAGTATCGGCTTATCTATGACCAACTTTGATCAAAACAAACGAATGATAACCAAATATATTGCTGTGATATCTCCACTCACGATGTTGTGAAATTTAGAATGGAGGATAATAATCACAAATCTACTCACCTCGACTAGCTCGGACTTATTTAAGTTAGTTGTAGGCTCTGTATAAAATGCTTTAACTATGCTTTTAACTGTACTGTATGTCTCGTACAAACAAAATCCCCATAAACTTGTACCGATAGCTTGGAAGTGGCCAACAAACGCCAACGTACCTCCAATTTGTGGGTCTACCACGAATTTAATTAAGCAAATTACCAATTCACCTCTGTAAATCTGGCTTATGTCATGAAAGAATAAATAAAAATTCAATACCTCGTGAGCAATTAAATTGGTTTTAATAACAAGAATACCAATGTAAAACAAATTATGTGAGACCTCAACAGGATTCAATCTTATAGCTTTTATAAAATAATACAAAATTAAAAAAATAAATTGTTTATCAATTCGCACTAGAAAACGACCGAAACGTAATTTAAATAAAATAACAGTTTTTGAAGTAAAATTTAAGTTAATGTTACCTTCGTTTTTCGTTTTGGGTGCACTGGTCTATTTTAATGGAAGCCAATTGTCCACGTGTCGATAAAAATAGCGGCGGCAAATGTGAGTCCTTGGTGAAAATCGAAGAACCATTCAATCTTCCATACAAAAAGGGAAATTCGTCAAAACTCCATATAACATCAGGTAAGTGGGTGATTAAGCAAGCCTCCAAATTAATTGAAATAGTTGATTTTCCAAAAGAATTGTTCTTATCTTCGTAGATAACCTCGAATAGCTCTACTTCCTCACAAATCGACACTTCATTCACCATAACCAAACCTTAATCGTAATTTTGCAAATTGACTGCCACAAATCAACAAATCGTTGTACGACATTAATCCAATACTGGCATAAGCAATGATAATTAAATTCGCAAATCAAAAATTTTATCTCAAAACACAAAATGGCTGCCAACTTCTCCAATTCAATTTCAATACCAACTGCCAATAACAAATTCTCCATCCGATACTTTACGGAGACTAACCAAATTTGGAGAATGGAAAAGAACTTACTTTAGATGCGGAATTCGTTCGCTTTCATGGTAATTCCTTATCTTCACCGGAAGTGATTGAATTTGAGCAGTATTTTTCATCATTTTAAAACAAAGCAGCTTATCTTCTTTCTTGCGGGGTACGTGGAAAATCGTTGATTATTATTTAAATCACATAGACACTGTTTTAATTTCAGATTATGCACATTTTAAATTAACAGTCAATTAAATTATTAATTTAATTATCGCGATATGCGAAAAGCGACCCTATTGACAAATTTACAAAAATAACTTAAATCCATAACAGATATGAAGAAAGACGAGCTCGCAATATTGAGAAATGTAAGTATGAATTCCTATTCTTAGTAAAATAATTATTAAAAACAAAATCTTCACATAATTTGTCTTGTAGGTCAATGACCCCTAAGATACAATTTTGGGTCTAAATTACTCATGAGGGCGAATTCTCAGATGCCATAGATCTGGGACTCTGATAATCAAAATTAACGCCTTTACAAATGGTTCGCAGAGATAAACTGGCAAAAAGTGAAATTGTTCCAGTACGAACTTAAGTGAAGTCAACGGATGGTCTGTCGTACAAAGATTTTATTTGCCCGAGAACCTGTTACGAAAAATTTTCACTTTTCGCAACAACGTTGAATTTATTAAATTCAACTTTTAACATCTAGCAATATATTTCGTAGCACCCTGTATAGCGAGCGTGATTGACGGAGTTTAGACTCGCGCATGCTATGATAGGGGAGTCATGGGTTAACTCTCGAACGGAAAGGTCGTTTTTGATGGTACTGTGAAGTGATAATGTTTTTGATTCCGCATTTTACAAAAGAGGGTTACGATTTTGTGAGGGTTGCCGTCCAACAATGCGAATTATTTTGGATTTTGCGCTCCAACCCAGTAGGGGATTATTTGATTCGTTGTTGAAGGATGGTTAATTTTTCCCGTATCGTACTTTTTTTGGTCGGACCCCATGGTCAATACTTTCTGGGAAGGATTATTTTTTTACATTGGTAAGTTACCTAATGTTGTGTTAATTACTTCACAGTTACTAGTTAATCGACTTGGCCAATTTTGCCCGTACATCTGGAGTTCGATGACGATAAAATTCACCCTTGGCTGCTTTATGTATTTTTTTTATGTGTTACATTTTGGCTTCTCTTTTTGTCGTGCATTTTTATTAGCAGAGTGGTTGTCGAGATTACGATTGCGTTGCAGGTTTTCGTATTGCTGCATTGAGGAGATATACTGCAATCTAATCTCATTTACACTCGCAAGTGTGAAATGGATCGAGTGTTTGGGTTTGATATTTGATAAACTAATTAATTAATTTATATTATTATGTTTTGTGTAATTAAACTTGAACTGCGTATTATTTCCACTAGTTAACATCAATCGACGTTGGTAAAATGCACCGGCGAGGAGATTCTGAAGCGTTTGACATGGGTTCGAATTTCATATTTGAAATTCTATGTTAAACATTTTTTTTGTGTTTATTTTGCTTTATGTTTATTTTTTTTATGAAAGGCTGCGATGTCCGACCCATATACAGGGTGCGGCATTTCATCGAGGTTGCTACCATTTGTTTTATCGTGGGGAGTTCGATATGGTTCCACCTTCTTGTGGGATTTTTATATTACCATTCGAACGTGCCCTTGGTTTATGTTTGGGAGTGATTTTCGGTGGAAATGTCGTTGCTAATGTGCCTGTTACATCCGACATCGCTTATATCTTTGCCTTCTGACAATTAACATCCAATTGTCCATTTTAATTGTGTTGTGTTAGCAAAGCTGTTTCCTTGATCTCTCCGGGGTGTTTCTTTCACACGATCCACGACTCTCGCTGCCGCAATAAACGAGCTAGTTTAAATCGACCACCAGGGCCCCAAGCAAATTCAAAGTAGATGGTTCATCCTTCTGCGTGGACATTATCTTTTCCAAACTGCTTCTCATTAGAGCAGTAAGGAAAGATTTTGTATCAAACCCCAGTCCAGTTCAATATATGATAACGATAATGATATATGATAATGATCGAATTGATCGAGGTGAGCGAATGGCTGAAATGCTAGCGTGTTCACTTTCAAGCTAAAATTCACGGGTTCAAATCCTATGAGGTGCTATCTATAGAAGAAATTTTCGCTCACCAAATGTCTATCTGCTGGCCCCAGATAACATTATTTATGGCTAAAAAACTTCCCTGATGGAGTAGGCGGTGTAAAAATCGTCTATTCCCGTGGTTCGGAATCCACGTTAAGCTGTAGGTCCTCTGTGCTCGTCACACATTTTCAACACGCAACGAGCAGAGACAGGGAGCTATCGGGAAAATGTCGAAAGACGTTCATAACCGAATATACATATTGCGATGTCCGGGTTAATTAATGACTAACGCAATATTTTTTATTTATTTAATTCGGTTCGTTACCTTTTTTAATTATGCCGGCTAACTTTAATAACAATAGAGCATGAAATCCCCTTACCTCTGGAGTCGATTCCTCGAAGGCTTATCTTATCCTGAAAGTTAATGTTTCGTTCGGATTTTAACAATCCCAAAATGATATGCTTTTTACAATAACAATCAATTTTATTTACACACATTAAAGACAAAGTTTATTTTTTTATCTTGAAACCAAATAAATTATTAACCCTTATAATTTTTATTGTTTTTCTTGTTAATCCCCAATAATTCGAATCACCCGTGTACTTCAATGTTTTTGAATTACGCATTTACAATTCACTACATAGAAAAATCAGTAAGGCCGCTTAACTTACATGTTGAACTCGTCATCCGGTTCTCATAACCTCACTAGAAGTATTGTAGCGAAACATCTTCCTTCAACGGCAATCTTCGTTGGTTAAATTGTTTATCGTGCATCAACCTAACCATTTGGTAAATAAATATCCAAATTTTAATACCATAAATTCTTCTACTTGGCTTAGTAAGTATTTATTTACTTTTATGCAAATTATTTTCTGCCGCAAACCACGTGTTCATTGACTCACTCAACTTTATTTGTTTTCAGTATCTCCAGACCTTGGCGTTGTTCAAAAACAACTCAAACTATTGAATTTTTGAAGACCGAACAAATTCGCGTCCTTTCACCTCGAAACCACATGGGAATCTTTTGTTTACAACCTTCGTTGTCCGGGTTTCCTGTTAATTATTGTTATATTCATTCTTGATTCCTTTTATTAATTAGGTGCGTATTACACTTTTGATTAATTAATTAGTTTTTGAAATGTCACATAACGAATTCACTTTTATTGTTGTTTTTAGCACCTGCCGCATACCTGATCGCAAAGTTTTCAGTCCGTACCTTGATGCTTGTAGCGGGCTTTCGGAACCGTTACTCCTCTTTCTTTCATCGAACCCACGTAAACATTGTAAACCGAACTTCTTAATCTAATATTTTAAAAAATATTAACAAATTTCTTATAACCAACATTTTAAAATTACTTAGTAAACAATTTTCTTTATATTATTAACATATTGCTGTGAACCCTCGGAGCTTTACTAGGGCTGCACGTTTTATATTGATGTTGTGTACGAGTGTACGTAAATGTACCCGTCAACAGAAATGTATGTAAAATTTTTATTTATAAATGCAAATAAATTAAATTTATCCCTCGGCTTAGCAATTTCGATTAGCACTGACCTACCTTATCTCAAGTTGGGCTCCTTCCTTGACCAAATCGTAATGCTGGAATAAACAAGTAATGGCCTTCGGAAATGATAAAATTATGCTCCGCTTTATAATGCAAATTGTGAATTTTATTAAATAAAATGTAATTAAGTTTAAACAAATCTTGAACATCAATTAAATAAAACCTTAATATTACCCCAAATTATAATTATTATTGTGTCGACGCACGCGGTAGAAAATTTTAAGTTCGCACTAAATTTTGTGTAAATAAAATTGTCTGGCTTTACCTTTAAACGAAATCTAGTTCTTTTCTGGTTACCACCATGAATGACCATGAAACCCAGTATTAATTTCTTATCGATGGTATGCAGTTGCTTGAATACAAGTGGATTCGTTTTTCCACACGTGTAAAATCGTATAACGTAATTTGTTTAAAATATTGTGGATCCTTTAATAATTTTGATCAAAAACACTTCCAACATAGGTAAGTTGACTTCACTTTTGTATTTAATAACTTTTCTCTGGTTTTAATCACCAATTTTACTAATTAACTGTATCTTTATTAACAGCTACAAAAACTCGACCACCATTAAATTAACTTAAGAATCAACAACCTTTTTTTTTAACCAATTGTTTTTACCATCGTTACTTGTGTTTTCCAAGGCAATTGTGATTTTCCATTAATCGATGTAAAATCAATTCATTTGACGTTAAAGTTTGCAGGTTCGTACTTAGCCCAAAATAATTGTAAAATTTTTAATAAAATTTTTATGTTTCAGATTCAATTGAATTAAAGTTCTTGCATCCTTGCCGATCTTCCAGTAACTTTTGAAGAAGATGTTGTTTCCGTTTGTGGTACATTGAGTTACGAAGCACTTTGACACATGTAAAATTTTGTTATTTTAAAAGTTCTACGTTTCAACACATTTTATAAATTAACTTTGAACAAATTTTGATTTCATTTAACATTCCTTATAATTAATTAATACAATTTATAATTTTAACAAACATTTTCATAAACAGAAATAAAACGTTGCATTTAAATTTATTTGTTATCTGGTTCCGTGACCTCTTCTTCATGTAAATTTATGACGTTAAATCAAATTTTTGGTATCGGATGAAACCTTTACGTGCGAACAAATAAGTCAGGTGCTACCTTTATTAATTAAATAAAACCTTGAACCATAACGTGATCATTTCTATTGACGTGGTAGTGGTACACTGCAATATATCATTCTGGGACCTTCTTTTGTTTTTACTCAATAACCTCGTTGAGTGTTTATTGAAATTATGTGATTCGATCCTTCGACGAATCTCCCAATGTGTTAAGAGACCTCATGCTTTATTTTATTTTGATAATTGATCAATAATATTTTATTTCTTTAATTCATTGAGACACCGCAATATATGATAATGATAACCAACCGAAGGTGGTTGTAATTTTGATGTCAGATGATAATTGCATTGATCGTCTGGCGTTATATAGAAATAAAATAGTACCATCAAGAACTTCTTCTCAAATCAATTAAGGTAACGTTTGAGTGATGCTAAATCCCATCACATGGTTAGAATATAATAATTCAAGTGCCTCCACTGCAAACTTCCGAATAATTAACTAATTGTAAGCCCCCAATAAAACTATTCACCGCTGCACTTTTGTCGTTCATTGTGACCTTCCGCCTATCTCACCCTTATCCTACGCAGCATCAGGCTTAACTTTTTTCAAATATCTCGACAACAATTGCAATAATATTTAGGGGATAGCACGTTATTGCCCAGCCTGAAATTGAAAATTTCCTATAAAGATTCGGAAAGTTAAAGGTTTGAATAGTTGAATTAACAAAAAAAAATTGCGGAAAAATAATAGTCACCCTTAAAATAAGGGAAAACTGTGCGGAGATTACCCATTGGCTCACGGGGTTAATAGGCTCCGCCCACCATCAAATTTAAAAGGCATTTTGGGGCATTTTTATGTCCGAATTCAACTCTGAAGTGGTTTCGTTGTAAAAACCTACCGCAAAAAAACCGCAAAAAGTATGAAAATCGTCAACACTTCATACATGTTACTAGTAAGAGGGGCGTGGTGCACTTGATGCTGTGAAATTTCCTAAGTGTTAGAGTATATCTTTTCGCACGTACCGTCAACAGAATGATTTCACCTGACTGCGAGGTTCCCTATGCACGTCTTTTACATGTACTCTTATGGGAAATTTTTTTAAAGCTCAAATTCGATTTTTTCAAAAACATGAATATTCCGCAAATTTTTTTTTTTTTTGAATTATACTGTAATATA
This sequence comes from Podabrus alpinus, assembly GCA_932274525.1. Taxonomy (NCBI): domain Eukaryota; kingdom Metazoa; phylum Arthropoda; class Insecta; order Coleoptera; family Cantharidae; genus Podabrus; species Podabrus alpinus. The sequence goes on along the minus strand of OW026457.1, from coordinate 54,215,189 downwards.
AACCTTCAGCATTCCGAATCTCTATAGGGAATTTTCAATTTCAGGGTGGGCAATAACGTGCTTTAACCTAATATTTATCTACCCGCGTCTGTAGCGTACAAGAGCAAATACCTTTATCAATTGTTTGCAAAAAATTATTAAAACTGCATTCATACGTATTAAATTCTTGCTAAAACTTTCCAAACAAATCAAAAAATAAGGTAAAAGATAAACCTAAAAATATTCACACAAAAATAATATACATATTAAACGACACAAAAATTACCATAAAAATCGAAGCTTGATCAAAATTTTAAAATTTGTTACAAATTGATAACGGTGAGCGACAAATTAAGGCTCCAGATGTTGGGTATAACTAAATTGATGAGTTGATTGATAAATGTAATTTGCGAAGTACTTAACGACAGATTTACACTTACCAATCGGACGAAAAAAGATCCTTCAAAGGAAGTCTGGACAATGGAACCATTTCGGCAACGAAAAAAAAATGAAACCAACACCAACGGAAAAACTCCATAAATTCAATTCCAGCAACGAATAAGATGGGTTGGAAAAACAATACTCCAAATTAATTCGTATACCGGATCTTAGTAAAAGAAGCAACAAAATTCCATCGAAAAATCACTTCAAAATTTCACACAATTTCAAGACAAATTGCCGTTATCATTTTCTTAATAAAGGCCGTATCGTTATTTTCAAAAAATGCTTAATTGTCATGCCACACATTGGAAATTGTTAAAACTCATTGCAATGATCCGAATTAGATCAATTTTTAACCGTAAAAAATTCGGGGGGGGGGGAATTTCTTCATTTAAAATATTGGCTAACGGTCGAAATTGTTAAAAATTACGGCACCAACACTTTGTATTTTCAGTGAATTTCTTTAAAAACAAACCGTTTACAAGAAATACGGCAATATTTATAATTTTAAATGGAGTTCTGCAATTATTTAATAATTATGCAGTACAAAAGTAACAAATTTATTAATAATGGGTGGAATATTATTTATTATAATTGATCACCTGCACATCTATTTCTCATAAATATAGTAACTTTTCAATTATTTCTTATGATACATTTTACCTGGATTCGTCCAAAACATCAAATACTTCAATTTTATTGTTATAATTTTTCACTTTTCCCCATACACAAAAAGGGAACCCCGACGCCATGCAATAACTATAGAACTATTGGTATCTCATGCAAGCGAGGTTATGCTGCTCATAGTAGCCGACAGACTCAGATCCTTTCTTCTTCAACAAATAGCAGAGGAACAAGTACGCGGGAACAAATCCTAAATTTTAGGCAAATAACTGACGAAGAATATATGAAAGCGATCATGGCAAGTGTTACGGGATAAAAACGCCACTACACACACGTACAAACAAAGTGCCGGCCTCGCTGCAGCGGGAGGAGTGGTTCAAATTCTAAATTTAATATGCGCTTAGATTCAATAATTCGGTAAAGTAAGGGCGCCACTGTTATTAGTCGATACGGTAAAAATGGCTCGGATGATAACAGACCACCAGCCTACCTTGATGGTGAATTATCTTCAATTCGGGCTGATAGGAGGGAACAGCCTAACTTCACAGCTGAAACTTTTGGTAACACAAAAAAATACACAAATAAAGATAATAAAGCGAATATAATACGTAAAAGTAATACGGACGATTGACAAAATAAATATATTGATTTGGCATAAAATCAACAAAGATGGTTAACTTATTTGCATAATTCAAATTACTCCTTAAACAAATTGGGATGCATCCGAGTTAAAAACAACAACTTTTAAAGTTTGACTTTACTAGTATTTATTATAAAATTAGTTTGGAAACGTAACGTCGCAAGTTAATTGCGAAACAAAGTAATTGATTCAAAATTACCGTAATTTTCGATGCCCTGTATAACAAATAAATAAACAATTGTTCGCTTACAAAAATGTTAAAGTTTCTTACAAAAATATAAAGTTAAATAAAAAAATGTTAAAATTTTGGCGTTGTAAATCGGTTGTCTGTTTGGCTTTGCCGTAAATTTCTTCTGCCGGAAGATTTTGAAGATACAGCTCCAGGAAAATACACATTGACTTCAATGGGCCTTTTCTATTACTAATAGATCTCCCCAGAATTGGGCTTTCATAAATTGCAATTAATGGCAAAAGCCACATGAACACCTATATTTGATAAAAATGCTTACCGAAAATAAAATTAAAATTATTTTTAAATTTTATATTATTACAAATTTATTCTATGAAAGTGGAGCAAACGAATAGCAACTGAAGAACGTAATAGAGTTGAAACGAGAAAACAATAAGAAGATAGAGTGACCAAAGAACTAATCGGGAAAGAAAAAGAAAACAACATAGAACAAGAATGGAATCACATAGTTGTAATCCTGAACGTTTGCGCAAAGGAAGTGATTGGGTACAGGCAAACGAAAAGACCTAAAGAATGGTTCGATGATGAATGTATTAAGGCTTATAAGAACAAAAATGCGAAAAGATAAGAATGGTTCAGAACTGGAAGGTAGGAAGATTTGGGTATATACAGAGAAAAGTTAATGAGCCAGAAATCTCGAAAGGAAAAAAATTATTTGGATGGAAAAAACAATGGAAGAAATTGAAATGACAAATTGAGAATGTTTTTGCTGCAATTACAGTCGACGCCGCTTATTTTAATCACTGATAATGAGATCAATCGGGTATTGAGATCATTTTTGTGAAGAACGTGCCGGCTGTATATGGCTACCTAGAAAAAACATCGTGTATAGTAATCAAAATTCGGTTTATGCGAACAAATTTTTCTTAAAATGCATTCTTTTACATTCAATAAAAAACTATTTACTAGCATTTTATTAATTGTAGGGATAAAATTACCTGAGACTAAATAAACACGTGTCTATAAATAATATTATGTAAAATCATTACGCGTTATTGTGTCAGCAAACAAATTCCTTTGTGCATTTGTTCAAGGATTAGAGAGAAAAAAAATGACTTTAGTTCTATTCGAATGTTTTACAATAATTACCATTAAAGGGTGTTTTTTGGTATTGTATTGTACTTAGGGGTCGATTGGCCGCGAGGGCCTTTCAGAACTGCGACCAGTGTTGATCTTTTGTTCATTACCCTGCTAATTAGGTATTCAGGAATTCAAATTTGCTAGTAAATCACAGAATACTCCTGAGAGGCTTTTTGTTGCACCTCCTTGGGTGTCAATTGCGTTTGTCCCAGATATTTAGCCTGGATCGGGCTAAGGCATCACAGCTACAGAGAATGTGTTCGGCCGATTCAGTTGCCGATTCACAGAGTCTGCATATATCAAAGAAGATGCCGAGCTGTTTCACCACATAGCCTTCCTGTTCACTGGAGAGCAGAGCTAAGGAACTTCCATTAGTTCCGATATTCGAACCAGAAATTTCCGCTCTGTAACTCAACCAGCAATCACAGTAGGCCACTGCTGTGGTCGGAGATAAAGTCAGAAAGAAATTTTTGACTCTCTCCGGATTTGAACCGGGGTCTATAGCATTAGTAGTACATTGCTGTAGCTACTAGACCAATGACCGTCTCTTACAAATTTTTCTTAAAATGCATCCTTTTACATTCAATAAAAAACTATTTACTAGCATTTTATTAATTGCAGGGATAAAATTTACCTGAGACTAAATAAACACGTGTCTATAAATAATATTATGTAAAATCATTACGCGTTATTGTGTCAGCAAACAAATTCCTTTGTGCATTTGTTCAAGGATTAGAGAGAAAAAAAATGACTTTAGTTCTATTCGAATGTTTTACACTAAAATTACCATTAAAGGGTGTTGCTTTTATTTTGAATTTTTTAAAAATTTAGTAACGTTTCTATCGTAAATAAAAATTTGTGCTCTTTGATTTTTAATCAGTTTCGTTTATTAAGATCATCGGTTATTGTGATCAAAGATCCCTAGTCTCGATGTGACCACATTAAGCGGCGTCTACTGTATTAACTAACGTGCCTCCTAAATCACGGCTACAAAAGGAATGAACATAATGAAAATGTGTTCGGCGAGCACCCACAAAACATTGCCAATCCACCCCTACATAATTTAAATTCCCTGTAAATTTAAATGTTGAAGATTGTTTACATCCATCATCTCATCATACACTATTTCGCAGGATATTGGACCAGGTATGTGTATAATAGATAATAGTAAAAATAGATGCAAGCATTTCCAAGAAAATGAAAATTAGAAACCTGTATGTTAAATATCTTAATTCTCTTTATTTTTCACAAAATTTTCTAAATAAATTAATATTATTAATTACTTTCTTTTAAATGCTAATGTTTACTTTAATTTTTCCTTCTGTAAATTTTTCTTACCTTTAAACAAGAAATTTATTTATTTTTTTATTTATTTTTTTTTACGCACTTTTTCTGTTAATTAACGCTATTTCCACTTTCAAATCACATTTTAATTTTTCTAACTTTTATTAAAAATTATGTCTGAGAAAATTTATATTAAGTAAAAACATGACAATTGTACAATGTTAGAAACGTATCAAACCAATCTTACTAATTATTATTACATTAATTTAAGTTGATATGAATTTTTTATAAGAAAATATGATAATATTAATATCACTTTTTATTTATCTGATTATTAAGTATTTATTCGTAACGAAGCCTCATTGCTTCATATTTTAATAACTATTCTGAGAATGCACTGCCGGCCTTTAGGCCGCACAACCGTGGCAATAATGAACTTGAAGCGAATAACACGCAAATGCTACCACATGATCTTTTAGTACATATTTCAAAGTTTTTGGCCAACAAAAATATGTGGAAATAAGTTTAGTAACAGAGTAGAGGGCCGAGCTTAGAGATCCACGATTCGAACCCTGAAATTCCAGGCATTGATTAAGAATAACATTAAAGCCTACATTTACACTCAATTTATCACGAAAATTTGAATATGAGAAATAAATGTGATGCATAAACATAATATTACTAAAATATAAATCTTCGATTGTTGGAAACTGTTAGCACTCTGCCAAATGAAAAATATTAACTTAAATTTTATTTAGAACCGTGCGATGCCTTTCAGTGATTGTCATCAAATTTAAATTGATAGGTAATCATCATAAATAATAAATAGGACAGTGACACCAGTTGCACAAAATGGTTTACGTAATAGAATGGTCTACTTAAAATAAATCTCAAGTAATGATTTTATTAATTAATCTTAGTTAAGGCTTGCCATAATGTCCATCAATGTGGATACCATTTTGGAGATGTACCGACGTCATTATTGACGTGAAAATCTTCTAGTAATATTTGATATTTGAGTGATACCATAACTTTTGAAATAAAATTTAAGACAGATGTCAACTATTTACTCATCCTAATTTAAAACATTTAAGATCAAATTAACGAAATATTGTAATGGCTACATTATGTAAAATTTTTAATTCTTAAAATCGACATTTGACTTAAAAATGAGTGACTTCAATTATTAATATTGTGAATTAACATTTTTAAATTCTTGAATATTTCGCATTTAATACAAAGCACCATCTAAGGAAATATTTTTAGAACAGTGATTTATTAATGAATTATAAATTTGTGGTCTCATAATTAAATTGGATAAGATATTGGGTTAATTTGTTTCACATGGAAATATTTAATATCAAATGTAGAAACTAGCAAGAACATTAATACAAATTCAAGGAAAAGCTTAACGAATGAAATGTTTCGATCTTATACACGAGTTTTCCCGTGAAGCTAATTTTATCGACGATTTCAAAATTTACATTATCGGCAAGGACTCCCTCAGAATCAGCATAATCCTATATACATCTATTCAAAAATTAGTAAGTTCATTCATAATTAAGTAGCAAGCAAAAGAAAAACTTATCGCCGGACTTGCAAGAAGTAAGGTTCAATTAATTTTGTCTTTTGCCTTCCGCAGCTAGCCAAAGGGGCACTTCATGGTTTAAGACGGTCGCCCTGAATTTAGACCGTCTGATTAGACCAATTTGTCTCCTCAGATTCTCTGGAGATGTGTTGTTGTAAATAAACTTTCATCGTTACATTCTTTGTAAATATTATTATTAAATTATCCGTTCTAAACACTGTAAATATGATCAAGTAAATAGATATTGTAAATCAATTTCCTCTTTTATTCTTCCATTTATGGAAGTTTATGAACGTTCCTGTTGTAACGAATTTTTATTCGTTACCATTAATTTTAAATTGGTACCATCCAGGCCATCTATGATTGATCGGTTGGAACCGAGAAATTAAAAGAAAATCGAGGTTGGCACCTCTGGGAACCGCGGACGATTGGGAGTCTTGGGTTAGATCTCGAACGAGCAAGAGAAGTTTTGGATTGACTTTTGAAAAGTGATCGAGTGAGTTTGTGAGGTGTGGACGAGATTTTTGGCGAGATTTCCGCTTACTTTCATTTTGGAACGACTTCTTTTGAAGGATCTTATTCGTTTGGCTTGGTGAGTAATTGGAATCTTTTGTTAATTGCTCCATAGGTAGCTTTCGTCCATCGGCTCGCAGCTTGCATTCTGATAACAGCAGGAGGTTGCTATCGTTATCTATTGAAACAAATTTTGTTTAAAGCTTCAATAAATATATTTCACATTTGAATAAATTTGCCCTTGGCTGTGTATTTTTTTGTGTTTTGATATTTCAGGGTTGTTCTTTGCCTTATATTATATTGTTTGATTGGGAAGTTTTCCCAAGAAAGTTTTGTTGCAGGTGTTGTGATTTCTGCATAAAATTGATTAAGGCATTGTTATCTCTCTTTTGTCGCTCGACGCAGTAGACCCATTATTTTGGTTTTTGGTTTGCCAGCGAAGGTGTCCGTTAATCTATCATCGATAGGGAATTCATCTCGAGTGAATCCACGACTCTAGCTTGCCGCTAGAACGAGCTAGTTGACCAAAACATCAGGGCTTTGCTCACGCAAATAAGTAGAAATTAATTTTCTGCGTGAGCGTAGTTGGCCAGGGCTGTCTTCTCATCAGAGACGGAGTGGTCAAATTGCGTTTCACTGTATGACATCAATTTTGTTAAATACTGTAATTCTTATAATTATTATAAAATATGTCGGTTGTTACTCGGAGAGTAACAAAACTTCATTTTCGCACTGGTTGTTGAAATTCGAAGCTCATAAGACGTAAATAGAAACACAAAGTGCACAAACTATTGACGCCAAATTTGGCCCCAAGTTCAAAATGGGGAAGAAGGGAAATAAACCTAGGTTATGTATATCGTTGAATAAATTTCGCGAACGGTGTTAACACAAACGAAAATAATAAACACACAAACATGCACAAACAATTCGTATCAAGTTTGGTGAAAAATTTAAAATAGGGAGGGGGCTGGAAAAACGGACTACAAAATACACTCACTAAACCGAAAAACATACAAAAATCTGTAAACTGCAAAGGTAAGTCACATTAATATCATTAGATAACCTTATACGATAACAACATTTCTTGAATGAGATAATGGATGGATTTTATGAATAAGTTCTGGAGAGTCATAAATGCAGTATTATAATTCAAGTAATAGTTGGGAATTTCAGATTTATGCCATAGCATCGCCTTTGTAGCTTTCATACAATGATTCGTATGAAACGATGCGTAACAATGGATAAGTTGTAAGCCACCAACTTGAAATTTAGAGCTCATTTTAACCTTTCTGCGAAATAGTTTATTTAAATAGCTCATTTTCAACTTGCCGGTTTTTGCTTTTGATAAAATGTATGAAGACTCTTAATGAAATACCTACCAAGAATATAGTTCGAAATATAAGAGGGTAAATAATTATTCATCAACGCGCCAAGAAATGTTTGTAATCCAGGAAGTAAAGCAGGTAAACTCACGCACACCTATTATATAAGCTTTAGAGTAATTAGCATTGTGAAGTGAGCAACACACTTTAAAGCCGCACGCAGCACTGATGTATTATAAATGACATGGCTCGTGGTACCACCATTAAAGCATCACACACTCTGCATACAAGATAAGACGGGATGCTTTTTACTTTTATAGCATTTCTCTTGTTCGTTTATGTTTTATTCTAAATTATTCTTTTTTCTCGCCGTACCGCTCCGTCGCGATTCAAAAACAGCTTACAAACACAACAAATGGCTTTCTCAAAATGGCTCACTTTATTACTAATAAAGAATTAAATTTGATAACTTAAAAATTGATTTAGCAGAAAATTAACCCTCCAAAACAAACTTCCAAGATTTATTTCTCTATAATTTAGTATTATATCGACCCATTTTCTGCTTAATCAATTTTTAATTTTATAATTTATCCTACTTATTGCTCATTTAAGACTTTGCTTACACAAGATCAATATTTCCCTCTTTTAGTAATCCCAACTTAAATAAAAAATAAGTTAAATAATTTAAGTATGCAAGATAGGATTAACCCGAATAAAGGAAAGTTCTTTCAAGTTTTATAGTAAGGTTCACTTTTACCAATAAATTATTTATTTATTATAATATTGTCTTTAGTAAAGCTTGATTTATTTATTGCAAAATAAATTAGTAACAGGATAACTTCAGGTTTTTAAAACTTCTAGCAAGTTCTTGAAGTTCTTTAAGGTAGGAAAGTTTTAACGAAAACTTAACTAAAGACAGGATAGAACTAGAAAATTTTTTAATAAGGCGATATATCAAATTGACATTATGATCTTTTACTAGTTTGGTTCAAACTTCTTCCCCATGTAATGGTATACTACTTGAAGCAAAAGTCACCAAAAGGAAGACGTTTATAAGGATTTTTCTGCTTGAGCTGTAGTCAATGTTATTGGTACGTCTACTTCAAATGATGGTGATATGCCAGCTCTTGATAATAGTGCTGATGTTGGTACTGTTTCTGGTCCAGTTCCAAATGTGCCCAATGAGAATACTCGAAAATTGTTGGGTTAATGCGCCAATAACTGTCTGAAAAACATATGCATGAAGTTGCAGAACAGAAAGAGCTGTTCGTGACAGTAGAAGATTATACCCAATTTCAAACCCATAACTTCTTCTTGTTCTTCGAGTGCCGTGACCATCATCGATCGTTGGCTACCGTATTGGCTATCATGATCTTGTCGACAGCCGATCTAAAAAGCTGCACTGAGGACTGTCCAACCCATTGCCTTAGGTTTTCTAATCAAGAGGTTCTTTTTCTACCGGGACCACGCCTGCTATCAATCTTCCCCTGAATAATGAGGTGCAATATCCCGTATCTCTCTCTCTTTGCCGCATGATATGCCAGAAAAACTCAAGCTTCCGCCGTTTAATACATGTTGTAAGTTCAGTATCTTTTTTCATGCGGTTCAATACTTCTTTGTTGGTCACTCTGTCCACTCAACTAATCTTGGGCGTCGCGTCGTCCTATATATCCACATCACAAATACTTTTACTCGGTTAAGAGTTCCCTCGGTAATCGTCCAGGCTTTCGTCCCATATAGGAGGACAAGGAAAACGTAGCACCTCACCATCCGTACCCTAAGGCTCCACGCCAGATCATGACCACAGAGCAACTTCTTCATGCGTACAAATGCTGCACGGGATTTTTCGACGCGTATTTTAACTTCAGAATAAGGGTTCTAATTTTTATTGATGTTGGATCCTAGGTATACCCCTCTTGGAACTCTTTTCAATGATATTTCTCTACCATATAAACCCTTGCCTTGAACTGGATTCTCCATGCTTATGACCATATACTTCGTCTTATTTAAGCTCAGTTTTATTCCGTATCGATCACAAGCTTCAGCTACTATAAATTGAAGATCTTCACTTTCTTCCATCGAAATTTATTCCCACCTCTACTCCTTGGAGTACTTCTCTAAAGATATGTTCTGAGTATACGTTAAACAATAATGGAGAAAGGATACACCCCTGACGTACTCCACTTTTTTAAGTCTATATTTTCTCTTTCTATTGGTTCTCTACCCTCTCTCTTCGATCCTTACCCTTAAAGAGTGTGGTGACATTTTTGAACACACTACATCAAATTACACTATTAACTATTAGCCGGCATTGTTCTCGGTCCTGGGCACGTTGAGATGCTCCTGATAAATTCTCATCTATCGGCGGTTTTGTCTGGTCCACCCATCGTGCCGGAGACCGTCCCCTCGATCGTCGTCCGTCTATTTCCCCTGTACTATGAGGTTTTCCATGTTGCTTGTTCTTCGGGAAACATGGCCCAAATATATAAGATATTTCTGCCGTATTCTGATGAATAGTAGTTTGGTCTCTACACATTAGAGTCAATTTAAGCATAGCTGATCTTGGCATGGTTATTTACCTGCGGATCTCCACGCTATCACCTCCTTCATTGGTAATAATTGATCCTGGTATTCGAACTGGCTTACCACATCAAAGCCAGAGATATTTTGTATATGGGCTGATTATTATTGGCTCTATCTATAATCATTACTTTAGTTTTTTGTGCATTTAATTTCAGTTCATACTGGCCACTAACGTTTATCAATCTTGTCGCTATCTCTCCAAGTTCGTCTTCATTCGCTGCTAATATCAGAGAATCATTTTCATATCTCTGATTGTTAATCTTCTTTCCGCCAATAACTACTCCACCACTCCAATCTTCTAGAATTTTTCTCATTACATACTCTCCATATACTATGTTAAACATCATAGGAGAGAGTATACACCCTTGTCGCGTGCCCTTGCACATTTTGAAATCTTGTGTAACAATTCCTCCAACGTCAACTGCCGCATAAATTTTCCCATATAACTGCTTTATAAGATAAGATGTTTGGGGCATCCCATTTGTTCTAGTATTATCCATAAGTCACTCCAAATTATGTTATCAAAAGCCTGATGGGTGTAATCCACAAAACACTTATAAAGTGTTTCATTCTTTCGTTTATTATAGTATTAAGTATTATTTTACTGGCATGGGAAGTGATTGCTATTGTTCTGTAGTTTCGGTATTGTTGTGGGGATCCTTCTTTAAAAATTGGAATAAACTTAGAGTGGCACCATTCATCTGGCCATTCACCAGACTGCCACATTTTCTTCCACAGTTCGTACATTACGTCAATGCCCTTGTCACCCATTGCCTTTACGATCTCAGCTTCATTATTGTTAGTACCCACTGCTTTGTTATTTTTCAGCTTTCCAACTGCTTTCTCCACTTCTGATCTCAATATCGTTTGACTCCTATTCTGTCGTCTCTCGATCTCTGTCATCCTGAAGAGGCAATCCTTTATTATGATGATACAATGCACAACAGTATTTTCTCCATATTTTCTCTACCCTAACCGCCGCTATTTACTGACAATACAGATTTCCTATAACACAGGTGTCTTTTTCATCAATTTCAATTGTTTTAAGGATTTGGACTAACTTTTCGTGTTTTACTTTATCAAACGCTTTTTCGAAATCTAGTAGGCACACATACACATTATAGTTTACATCCCGACATCTTTGTATGAGCACTTGCATTCCGAAAAGTGCTTCGCGCGTTCCCAAACCCCTTCGAAAGCCGAACTGAGCATCATCGATTCTCTCTTCTAGTTTTAAATAAATTCTTTCATGTATTATTCTAAAGAATATTTTTAGCACATGGCTCATTGAACTTATGGTACGATAATCGTTTTACTTTGATAATTTGATCTTTTTTGGAAATGAAACAAAGGCGGACCTTTGCCAGTAGGGTAAATTATTTCCTGTGTCATAATATAATGTTAAAGATCTCCGTCAATTCCCTTATTCCATTTTTTCCCACAAGTTTCAGTGTCTCAGCCGCATAATCTGTAGTATCTCATCCACTATCCACTTTTGCTTTTTCACTCTTCTTCTTAGCTTTAGCTTCGAGTCTTGTATCCTCTGTACGACATTTTTACTTTGTTCCATTTCATGTGGAGAGTTTCTTGTCCGTTTGTGTCCAGTACTAATATTTTATCTAGTTGTTCTGTTAGTTCTTTACGAGTCGTCGAGTCTCTCAGTTTATTGTCATCTAATCTCGCTATTTGTTGCCGTGGGCACAACACTATAAAAGATAAGGAAAATAACATACTCACCGATATCTAGCATCTAGAATTCTGAAGAGATGGAGAGAATACTACGAAGAACTTTTCAAAAGTGGTGAAAATATAAATACCGGAAACAGAACCTCATCACTGCCGAAAGAGAAGGAACCATACATTTTCAACGAAGAGGTTGCATACGCAATAAAGAAATTAAAATAAAAGAAAGCAACAGGTGTGATGGCATCGCCCACAAAATAAGAAAAGATATGGACCGAAACCGGCATCAAAATATTTCGGATTACCCGTCAGAAAATCTGGGATACTGGAATATGACCTAGTAAATGGACTGAATACATGCTTTTCTCTTTTCCTAAGAAAGGCCAAAAGAATAATTGCAGCAACTACCGCCTGATTGCGTTAATATCTAATGCGAGTAAGATACTATGTAGTGCATGCTATAAAGCGAAGCTTAGAAAATTATCTAAAATGGCTAATAGCCACCGAACAGGCGGGATTTATGGAAGGTAAAGGTACGTTTAATTATAGAAGAATCCAGAGAATTTAAGGCTTTTAGAAAGGCTTTCGACAGCATTCGACGGGAGAAATTGTGGGAGATCTTGAGAGGAATTGGTGTTCCAGAACATTTGATACACTTTAAGAGAGTTGATAAGACAAAAATCTCTTCCAACTGATTTAACCAAAGAAAAGGATATCGGGCTATTGGAGTAAATAAAACACTTAATGCTTTTCTAAGTCGACGTTTCGGCTACTTTATGTCGCCGACGGATTTCGGTTTTATTAACAGTGGTTACCTGGGCGTCCTCAGAAAATACGTAGAAAAGACGAAAATCAAATAGTTTCTGTGTCAATATCATGTCTTGGCAAGTTTTCCTACATATTCCAACAAGTAGGTTGAATTTCTTATTAACGATACTCATCATGTAAACATTTATGTGTGGTTAGGGTGTGTTTAGGTCAATTTTCTAATATTAGAGGACTCTACTCTTTTTAAATAAATATTTTTCGTCTATTGGTTGGTGGCGCAACGGCGGTAATTTGGTATTTTGTTGAACTACAGGGTCAAACCTCTTAATCTATCAATCCTCTGATAACATAAAAGTATGTGTAGTAGTGTAGAGATTTACTATTTACAATTGGTTGTTTTACACAAATTTTGAATATTTATTGTTATATTTTTATAAGAATTTTTAACGTGAAATATTTTTATGATTTCCAAATTTTTTAAAGTTTGCTGACTTTGTTGAGTGTGATCAAATTGGTGATTTTGACCTTTCCATGTTGCGTCACATTATTATTGTATATAGACCTTTTACCATCCTGCTTTTCATGGTGAGTGAATGGTGTTGAGTTGTTTTTTGCCCTTTTGGGATTAATACATTGTTCTCTCTATTTTAGTCTTGAAAATGGCGACATAAAGTAGCCGAAACGTCGACTTAGAAAAGCATTAAGTGTTTTATTTACTCCAATAGCCCGATATCCTTTTCTTTGGTTTAAGAGAGTTTGTCCGAAAATAACAAAGCGATGGTCAGCTTGGGCAACCGGGTTACGGATCATTGTAGGATTGAAAAGGGGATGATACAGGGTTAAATAATATCACCAAATATCATCAAATTAGATGACGCATTGAAATTGTCATAACTACCGTAAAAAGCTTACACAATATGTATATGGGCGGGTAGACACGTCACACGAAGTGTCAAAGAAATTATGATGAAAACAACTTGTTTTTCCCGTCATCCTTTGTGTCTCAGAAACTTGAATAGTGAGGAAGTTTGATGTACAGATTACTGAGGGTATCCTGGACTGAAAATATAACAAACACCCCAATTGTGGAAAAAATTTAAGAACCAAAAGGACTGTCCTGCCTTATTCCAAGAAGAATAGCAAGATACTTTGGGCATATACAACGTAGAGAGCCGGACAATTAGGAGAGGTCCAATGCAAGTTTTTCAAGTATTTGAATTATAAATGTGGGCTTCCAATTATTGAATTCTCTGATGATGATTTCCTAACGTTTTGTAATACGAGGTTCTCCGCTCATAGAAGATTAACTTCCTACCTGTGCGTTGTGCGTGGCATTTTAAGTCGTAAAATTGTTTGCAAATATTTACGCGATTGATTTCGTGTTTGGAAGCCAAGTAGATTTAGCAGATAGATAAGGATTTTTGAAGAAAATCGGTTGGAAGAATGATTCGCTCAGCGAATAATATGGATGTTGTGGAGTCTTTGGATTTTTACGAAAACTCGTTAATGATCTTCAAAAGAAATCTGAGAAGCATAGATTTTGCAGGGCTTGGATAATATCCTACTATTTCTTCTGTTTGTGCCTCTTTTATTTGTTGTCTATTTTATTGTGTGCTTTTTTTTGTTATGAAATGGTATAGCATAATAAAATATACTATTATATGATTATTAAAAAAATTTAAGAAAGGGGGGAAAATTTTTCCTTTATTAATTTTAAAAATTTATTAATATCTTTAAGGTACTAACACAATCGTATGTAAGAGATTAACAGAAGTTCTATTTTATAGTTGAAAATTACGTTTGCATCAATTTTAGTTTAAGTTATTTTGTTTAATTAAATTTGTAGTAGATTAGTTAGTATATTAAGGAATTACCTACTAAATATATTTATCATACGGTTATTAGTGTTTATGGACTTCCACCATGACTTCCACCAACCCAACAATTATACAGATTATGCCATTATGTATTTTCCCATTAGGAAAATTATACCCCAAACTAATAATTAACAATAACTAATTTTAAACTTCACAATCTAATTTATTTTATATAGAAGTTAACTATTTAATTAAATACTTAATACGCATTATATAATACAATTAAGCTTACGTGTTTACTATTTCCTTCTAAATAAGATAATTGTTATGTGCCGAAATTATTAAACCAAATTGGTTTTTGCATCATATAAAACCTACAATTTACAGGGAGATAAGAAAATGAAGCAGTTTCTATTCGGTCCTTCTAATCTATATAAATACTTACAGATAATGAAACTGATTTAGGTAACACAAAATTAATAGTACAAATTCTACTTCCAAATTTTTTCCATCATTTCTTGTTAATAACAATCACTAATGAAGGTTAATCGAAAACACAATAAGCTAATATCGATTTTAATAGTTAATAAAATTGTTATCTTTCAAGAGATATTCAAAGAAGTGTAATATTTTTTTACACATAATTTGTTAAAAATTTTATTTCAACTTTGCAAACTGTTAAAGTCCCAAAGAAATAATTTCTTATGTAACTTTTTAAGCGGGTTGAATTAGAGCACGTAGAGGGTTTGATACTACTGATTTAGCATGCCATCTAGAAAAGATTTGCACCGAAAAAAGTAAAATCTCAAAGAATTTAAAAGGACCGTAATAAATTTTAATAAATAAATTTTATAGATTCCATCAACATATAAAGCAGATGAAATACTGGACACATAATGTAACTGAAGTTTAATATTAAATTCTACATTCGTCAATAACTCTGTAAAGGATTATTAATTAATTTGAAATATTGTTGAGCAGTTTATTATGATGAACATCAAACAAAAGATTAATATTTAACGGTTAACATCTCCGCCAATATGCCATTGGACTTATTAAACGCGTTTACATGATATCAATTATCGCGATAAACTACTATATTATAGAATTTAAGAAGCTTTATCCTTACAATCCCTCCTATATGGTTCTGTTATCTGAAAATAATGGTTACTTTTAGAGATAAATTTTATGGGGTCTATCATAACCATAATTTTACCTTCCTTATTATAACGTCTTCATGTAACCTGAAATTGAGAGTAAAGTTCAAGCAAGTTTGATCAACGTAAAAATGCTTTGTATTTTATTGCACAGGATAGAATTCGTTATTTTTCAAACCTAACTTCAAAATTATTGAACTTCCAATAAAACTAATCCGTATACTATCAGAGTAAATTGTCAACATAGCTTGAAATAAATAAATTTGGGTTATCCTTTTTCGCTATCGAGTTATGCATCATTATTAATTTTCAATAAAATTTAATATTTTAAATTTTTAGTTTGGTTGAAAGTCTGCAGGTGAAAAGTTCATTTTTACTTCACTGAAAGGCAAAATTTGGTTTTCCAGGTTTATACACCGATCATAATTTTCAGTAGTTATTAATTCAAAGTCATTATATCTGTTTGTTAGCAATGACATTTTTAGCTTTCAGCATGTGATATTTATTTTCCAATAACATTTACTGTACTATAAAATTTAATACAGATTTTATGCAATGCATTTTTTATGAATTAATTCATTTACCCTTGTCTAAATTCGTTTTATGGACTTTTCGAATTTCCTCAATTTGGGTGCGGGAAGGTAAATTTTTATGGTTGTAAATTTTGAACCCGACTTGATTTTCATTAATGATGAAGAAAATGCAAAATAAATTACAATTTACATTATCTTGCAGATTTAGGTGAATTCGATGAGCGAATGGCTTTGCGGCTGATTTTTCCATGGTCAATCGCCAAAGTCTTCTTTATATAATTAAATGTTAGTATTAATGGGGATATAGGACTGGCAGAAATGAAACATTCGTCTAATCTATCATCGACGTTTCGCCGTCACTCCATCACCAAAGTAAAAACCAGCATGTCTACTTCGTTGTCTACATTTTACTTCGTTTTATTTTATTGTGCGATTAGTTTGGATAAATAATTGTAGATAGTGATTATGGTTTTGTATTTTAATTTTGATTTTTGTAATTTTAACGTAGTACGACTTATAGAGGTTTTATTGGTTTTATATAATTTTAAGTAATTTATTATGTTTTAAACGTTTTAATGTGTTATTAGAGGTTTTTCTGACGTGTAATTGTGGGTTTTTGGGATGCTGATTGTATGTTGTACCGATGATGTTGGCTTGCACAGCTCTCTTTGTTTGTGAGGCAAGTTGTTGATCTATAGGTGAGCAAATTGTGTGAATTCATGATTTTTTTCTAAATAAAGAACAATTTTAGTCCTGAAGAAGCCGTGAGTGACGGCGAAACGTCGATGATAGATTAGACGAGTGTTTCATTTCTGCCAGTCCTATATCCCCATTAATACTAGCATTTAATTATTACAAAAAGAAGGACGATATGGAAGTTTTGCCTTCTTTATATAAATCTTACAAAAATGTAAAAATAACTTATGTTTCTAAAATTATTAAATATTGTAACGCCTTCGTTCCTTCCCTGATCGGGGTAAATGGTATAAAAATCGTCTATTCCCGTGGTTCGGAATCCACGTTAAGATGTAGATCCTCTGTGCTTGTCATATATTTTCAACACACAACGAGCACCGACAGGAGGGAATATATTGTCGTGTTTTGTTTTTATAAAATTGATACATTTTAATTTGTATATTATAATTTTGATGCGCGTGTATGTGCAGCGCAGGACTCGACACGACATGTGGACGATAGCGAGAAAGTTTTGATGTGTGAAAAAATAAAATTTAATTGATCATTTCAAGATTTACAAACAAGATCAGATTTGTCAATTATACTTGATGCTATTGAGTTTCATTTAGTTAAAAAATAAAATGAGAAGGTGAACATCGGAAGTTTTGTGAAACAAATTAAAGGTCATGGCGACGAATGGTGCACGAATGAAAGAGACACGTTTAAACTTTTGCAATAACAATTTGGAAATTAAATTATATAATTTTTGGAACGATATTAAAAACATTTCTATTAGCGCCCAGAGTAGGACTCAAATTTAATTAACAGTAGCAATTTGCAAACCAAAACCGTAGGGTATTTACTGAGTTTGTTAAATAATAATGAACCTACGATGACCCTGAGATAAGAATAAAAATGTTCATACGAAATTTGCCCACCCTGTCTCTAATGAGAAGCGACAAACTTAGATAAATTTCGGTCACGCAGAAAAATCAATTCCTACTTCTTTTATTTGCGTGAGCAGCCCTGATGGTCGGTTAAAGTAGCTCGTCTATAGCGCCGAGCGATAATCGCGGGTCCTCTCGGTAACAATGCTCAATCTGTACAGGAACGAGTACACCTTTGTGGATAAATAAAACACGCCAATTGTGATATAAAATATAATTAATGGAATTATGTTTGGCACACAAGAGTACAAACAAGGTAGAAAAAGTGCTTATTGCTTAAAGTTGACGAAATACGAGTGATCACACAACCAAAAGTTAGAAATAATTTGTCCTACCTCGAATTGGGATAAGCTAACAATTATTGAAGGTGACAACAGATCCCCATCTCTGGAGTGAGGTTAAAGGAAATGACACAAAGCTGCTTTGAAAACCTGCACGACGAACTTAAACACCGACACTATTTTCCGGCACAATGGTGTTTAACACTACACAGAATCGTCGCAAAGAATCTGTCACCCTCACTAAAGGTTGTAAAATCCGGTGACTAGAGAAAGATATGAATGGAAAACGATTGACCTCCACAGGTTAAACAAAAATAAATACTAGCAGTTATTGTTATGACAGTCGAGACGCCGATTTAACGAGACCAAGAAATCGGTTGATAATAGCTTATCAACATGTAACACACTTGTGTGTGCTGTAAATGGTTTCCACAAAAATGGTTTATCATCCAAATGCCTTAAAAATCATACGACAACTGAATGCACTGGCAAAAAATTGCTACTGTTACCATAACAAATCCGCAATTAGCGATGGCACGAATGACGTAAGAAACCTGCAAAACCCTCATCAGATGCAAAACCCTCATTTTCGTTGATAAACGATTCGCAGAAGACCATAAAAAACTGGAGGAAAAAAAAGAAACAGAGGTCTACAAACCAGATGAGGTTGAAAATTTTCGATCAACGCCATTTTCGAATACTAGAAGGAATACAAGCAAAATAATGGGAATGGTTCAATTCATTGAAGCTTTGGAAATTCTAAGTAATAAATTTGAAGAGAATTTTGACGAAAATGACCAAAAGATGGATAAAATTGAACAAGAAATAATTGACGGAAATAAGCAGGAAATAAACTTAAAATTAAATGAATCACAAGAAAATTTTCAATTAATCATGGATAAGGTGAGTATCTGGAACAGCGACGTAGCACAATGCAGATGTCAGTGTGGTCGTTAGATTACGGAACATCAAGCAAGTTTGCTAGCGGTAGGCATTTGGATGGCAGAAATCTGGGTACGGTTTTACAAGACCTAGTAATGCAAGCAGTAACCGTAGAAACTTTGAACAAAAGCGTAAAATCCTTAAAAAGAGATTTTTGAAAAATAATACACGAAGTCGCTTGCTAATTCGAAGAAACGTTGAACAAACAAAGGAGTCAAAATTTACTATCGGATGGAAAATTTGTGGAACAGGTGTACAAAGTAATGGAACCTGAATTAGACAATAAAGTAGAGGGATGCGTGAATACCATTATTGATAATAAAGTAAAGTCACATAACGATTCTTGTATCCATCATGAAGATTATAGAAATAAATAAAAATGTAAACGAAACAATCAAAGAAGAAAGAGGAGAATTCACCACCAGTAAAACAACGGAAGAAAAATTAAATATGAAAATTATATGTGAATGTTTAAAAATTTAATAATTTGACATCCCAATGAGATTTAAAACCGACTATGTGATAAAAGCAAATAAAGACATGAAAATTGGTTCCATAAAGAAGAAATTTAAAATTGTAAACCCAAGATAGGTATGACAAATGAAAGTGTGAATTGAAAAATTTTGTTTACAGAAAAAAATTGAAGTTTGGATTCGTTTGGGACGATGAATATTAGAGGAATGACCAACTCACTTTACACATCAAGTCAAATTAATGGTTCGATGAGAATGACTGCCTATTACTAATGCTTTATTGTCACACTAAAATGAAGTCAAAAATTACGGGTTTGACGTGTGGTTTTAAATTCAATATCTGGCACATACATACACAAATAATTAACAAATAACAAGTTAAAATTTAAACCGAATTGATAGTTCTGCCCAACAGGAAAATAATAAGAAAACAAGTAAATGCTGAAATTAGCTTGATGAAGCTGCACTAGCTGCACGAAAATATAAGCCCTCAGGGAAAAGAAGTGTGGGACGGCCGAGGAAAAGATGGGTGCCGGAACAGGCATTACTGCCTATACCGTGAAGTGAAGAAGAAGAAGCTTGATGAGGTAACTCAATATAACAAAACAATTAAAAATTGGAGAGCTCCAACGGAGCACGCCCCAACAAAACCGTCCAGCATACCTACGCGCAAATCAGTGTTGAGACATTGGAAAGCAAAATAATTATAGATGATATACCGATGTTCTGAAATGCAAACAAAATTGTAAATGCACTTACTCCACAAATAATAAACTGGTTCCTGTTCACCTACATCTTAAATGAGTCCTCATTATTATATGAAAAACCAAGCTATAAATTAATACAAAACTGATCACATCCTAACCTGCTCCATCACCTATAATACTCCATCTTTAACCTTGAAGATGTAGAAGTTGATAACATGAGTTGTTCAAATACGCCGTCACATGTTCTTAAAAAATCTGATGTGACAACACATTACTTTCCCATTTTGTAGATTCCACTTCATTTTATATTAAATATTAATAAAACAGATGTTAACTAAAAAAAATTTTTAACTCGATAAAATACACAAATTACTTTGAGATATCAAAGTTACGAAATTTAATTTGTAATTTAACATGGTAACTCATATTTTTTAAAAGCACTTATTTTATATTTTCATTTTAACAATAATATAACATGTTTGCATTGAAAATTTTTTTAAATTGTCATTTTCCAAAAAAAATTAGAAATTTGCGGAATGCCGTGCCGTCTATGTGCAATCAAATTTTAACTATGGGCGTAATGACGTCAGAATTAATATTTTATAAGTAATTAAAAAATTCGTTTAACATTAAACTGCCCTGGTGGCCAAATTTAGCGTAACTGGGATGGTGAGCGCAAACGGTTTTAAATACAAGTAATAGTTTAATTACGAATTAAACATTAAGAATTAGAATTAAGAAGTAAATTTGAATTTAAATAATATTCTATATTTATGCCCTATATAACTTAATAGCATTATGGTTGGTAGTGCTGACGATTTTATGTGATTTAAAAATTGACATAAGTAGTAGATTCACATAGAAAAGTTGATTTAAAAATGAGTGCAAAAAGGTATTTTTGTGTAGTCGGATGCAATAAATCAGAGAATAAGAATCCTGATTTAACATTTTATCGCTTTCCTGGAAGACCTTACCAGATTAATTTGTATTGTAATTATATTTACTTGCCTTTTGATA
This sequence comes from Podabrus alpinus, assembly GCA_932274525.1. Classification (NCBI taxonomy): domain Eukaryota; kingdom Metazoa; phylum Arthropoda; class Insecta; order Coleoptera; family Cantharidae; genus Podabrus; species Podabrus alpinus. Next base: position 54,193,885 of record OW026457.1, on the reverse strand, counting down.
ACGATTTACCACGAAAAAAGTCAATAATGTTTATATTTTGATAACCACATTGAATAGTAACTGACACTGAATTCATAATGTGAAAAGCGAATTATTTCAACTAAACACTTGGGTTTATACGCTAGTTGCAACTTGTAAATTTTGATAACAAAACATTGTTTATTTTATTTTATATACCTAGTAAAATTCATCTTGGTTATGTACCAACATAAACTTAAAGGATCGACTAGTACAGTTTATAATAATTATTACATAATAAAATATTTTAAATTAATAAAAATAATTAATATTTTTGCTAATATTACCATATAAACATGAACATTCGGCCATCCCAGTTTTGACAAAATTTATCCACGAGACGGCGCTTCGTACGCTTTTGGGAGCTACGCAACTAGCGTATAAACAATACAAATCACTTTGACAGATCAAAATTAAACTAAGGCAAACCATAATTTTTTAAATTTGCCGTTTTTAATTTGTATATCACGATTACTCGAAACCAGTTCATTTTTCGAGAAAAAGTATATCTACAAATTTTGTCGGGCATACAGTCGGCTCGACGACGGTGTATTATTTTTCGCGATCCGTTCGACGCCGCCCGGCGTAACGCAAAAATCGGCAAAAATATGTAATTAAAATCGTCGTCTCGCTTAGCGCTCGAAAGCGATCTGTGACCTAGGCATTTTTTTGCAAAAATGCAAATCTAAATTCGAGAGGATCCAAATGAGACCAAAAAATCGAAACTTTAATCTGAAAATAAGCGAGCCAGGCGCAAAAAACTGTTCAATTTTTACCCCCCCCCCCCTTAAACGGTAACGGGACAAAAATTGGAAAATTTAGCTATGCCGATTGTCCCTTTTCGCCGCCCCCACCCCTCTAGCAAATTTCAGGTCGATCGGACGAAAACTCTGGAAGTAGAAACAAAAAAACGAAAAACCGCGAGGAGCCCTCTTGCCAAGCGCTGGAAAAAAATTTCGAAAAAGAAAAAATTGTTTCGCCCCCTCACCCACCGCCCGGAGCTTCCTGAAAAATTTCAACTCTCCAAAGTGAATGCCGAAATTTTGTGACCACTTTGAAGCGCCATTTCACCCCCTCCGTTACGTCCCATGAAAAACGGGAAAATTTTCCCGTTCAATCCTCGTAAAACCACACGGGTATGCAAAATTTCAACTCTCCACGACCCTCGTAGCTATACGCACTAAATTTATGTGTTTAATACAAAATTTGGATAAAAACTTGGATCAAAATTATCCAAGGCAAACCATATTTTTTTAACAGCGCTTATTTTATTTTTGCATTTTAACAATAATTTAAGAGGGAAATATCAAGTGTGGGGTATCATAAGATGCGGAAAAATAATCTCTTTCGATTGATATGAGTTTCAATTTCATATGTTCCACCGGGAAGCGGCAATGCTCTTTAACAATTTTCATTCCCCTAAAAAAGGGGTTAAAAATGAACGGTTTTCAACCAAAATCTAATCAGCTCTTTAGACAGTTACTTCAAACTAGTGTATAAAATTTCAACTCAATTGGTGCACGCGTTTGTCTGAAAACGTTGACGATAGAATAACCACACTTCATACATCACACTTCATACATCACACATCACACACACATCCGGACATCATTCCAAAATTGGTCTTAAACAATTCGTATGGGCTCATAGACCATGGGAAAAATGCTAACTCAAAATTTTTTTTTAACTCGATAACAATACTTTCCTTTACTACGTAAATGGGAAAGTAAAAATTGAAGTCCAATTCACATAACTGCAAATTTCAACAAGGAACCAAAATAAATTTGAACAATTTGATGAATTCCCAAAAGCAGACATTATTCCGCAAAACTGGGAACAAAACTACAAAAGTCATTTGGCTTCTGCCGTCACCAATTGAACACAAACTTCCAACCAATATGCATAACTTGAGGTAAAAAAACCTTTTCCAAATACTCCTAAACAGGGTCATATATGAACAAATTAGCGAATCCATTGCCAGTGGAATATCTGTCAGTTTTCCTTTTACAAAATTATATACTAATGAAATCTTTCTTGACGATAAATTTATGTTGAAAGTTAATCATTGGATAAAACTGCAAATTTTAACTTGGGCCTTTATAACACAGAAAAACCAGGAACCATAATTAACTTGCAGTTTTTAAACATTAAGGAGAGAGAGAGAGGAGCAAAATAATTGTATAACTTACAAGTACCTCTGATCGGGCTCCTTTTGTAGTGGTAAATGAGGTCCTAGATGTGAGAACTATTTTAATCTAAACTGTCCATACTACATTAAATTGATACAACCAAACTTGCATTTCGATATTATTGCGGTAAAGCACTTATTTGATTAACGTAATGTTAGTAAACTTATATCGTACAAGGTAATTCAATAGAAACTGTACGGAAGTTCGACTCAGAATGGGAGCAAATTCTATACCCAGCCGATTTAATAAAACAAAATAAAACGAGAATTTTCAGAAAAACAGTTTGTTAACCAAAGTTTCCTCGCATGGAATAATTCTATAGCTACATATAGCACGATCCAATATGTAAGTGTTTTATGCCCTACGATTCATGATTGACCAGGCTCTTGCTTCGAGGACTACAACAACGTGTAAAATCATTCGTGTTGCTTCGGCAAATATTTATAACTATTATACATAGGTTTAACAATTAAGTCATAAACTATTTTGCAACCTGTGACCTATTTCGTTCCTCTTTTATTCGGGTACATCTTCAGACAAGGCCCAAAAATTTAACAATTTTAAATCCAGATAAGAGAACAAATTCAAGAAGCAACAGCTCACAAGTCAAACTACTTACTAAAAATTATGATACATTACAAAGCATGAAATAGGGTGACCGAATAACAGAAAGGCACAACAGACTCTAACTTTGCTATCAAGTGCAAATTTTAATATATTATTTAATATTTACTTTTACCTGATAGCTTCACATTATTTCACTGATTATTGCTCTTTACGTCGGGGTACGTAATGCAACTTAATTTTAGCACATAATATAAAATATATTAATTTGATAACCAGCGGGATTTTTTTAGGGTAGATCTTATCAAATTTATTGATAGAATTTATTGATTTACACCTTATTGTGATATTATTCAAACACATATAAAATATCGATAGTTGCCTGAGGTATTTTTCTTAGGGTAGATTTTATCACATGTTTAATTCCAATAACTTTAAAAGATCTTTTTAAGGTTTCACATATGAAAAGTTTTTGACGAGTTGTTAACGATAAATTAAACCAATTCAACTTTACAATTATTGCTTCATTAAAAGTTATTAATATATTATGGGATTAAATTACATTTGCATATGAAATGTAAATTGCTTTCATGAAAAGTAATTGAATATATAATGTTTTACTACAGTTTCAATTATTATTAATTGCAAAAATTTACATTGACTATACAAATTGTACAAGTAGTTGGTTCACTGCATTAAGAATTAGGCTTCGAATCTTAGTGGCTGCTAAATTATTTGTGCCTTGGTTCAGAATTCACGTTAAGCTATAGGTCCTTGTTATGTTTAGCCAGCATGTAACAACAATACAGACTTGTAATTCGGTCTTACAAATTTTTACATAAAGAAATATTTTCGTAATAAAAATTCTTCAAGAATTGAGATAAAATAAAATTAGGGTACTGTAACTCCGAAAATTACATCGTTAAATATCTGTAAACATTTTGTGAGATACGTATTACCGTAATAGGTAAGCATATGCTATGTTTCAGATTTTTTGAAGCAGCACTAGGATAGGTAACAAAAATTAACCGAGAAGTTCCAAAACTTCTATGTTATTCTAATAGAAAAATTGTAAACCTTTGGGGAGGTATTTATTTAAAATTGAGAAAGAAATCTGAAAATCATATCACATGTTTTTTTTTATTTAGTTATTTAGAGATCATTTAGTGGATTGGAACATTAAAATTCGAAAAAGGAAGCGTATTTCTTAAAAAATTTGTTATATCATTTTTTTATGAAGGCACCGGTAAATTTTAACATCTAAAATAAGATCTAATAGTTAATTTATAGCTTATTTGCTTTCAACGTAAAGTTTGCTCAAATTGGGTGAGAATGATGGAAATGCTATCAAAGGATGATTGGGACAGAATTTCTGATGCCTTAACGGAGATCATCCGTGCCAAGCTGGACGATGAGAAGGTCATCCAAGCAGCTCTGGGTTCAGGTTACGAAGACTAAGAAATATCCTTATTGACGACAAAGCGGAATAATAAGGATATGACACAACAACATCGCAGGTTGACGGCTGAAGAAATACTTAGAGGTGAATCCGGCTGTCACCGGAGAGGGAGTTTTAGTGATTAAGAATCTCACACTTCCATCCCAGATTGGGGTGGTGCCTATGAAGGTTCTCCCCTTCCCTGCACTGGAAAAAAAAGGTAAGAATGGTCCAATATTCTGAAAATGTTCATAAATTATATTGTTGTGAGCGTCTTAAAAATAATAATTCTTAAAAATTTGCGTCATTCTGGTCAAAAATACGGTTCAAGGTGATGATTCCGTTTATGTCACATCATTTTATAATTTTTGGATCGGTCAATTTGGACGTGATATTTTGTAACATTAGTCCATGTTTGAAACCAAAGTTTATAAATTAGCATGTTGTTCATTTCTTAGACAGTTGATAAATTCTACCGGAAAAACTCCTTACCCTATCAGCTGAGTTGATAAATTTGACGGTCAAGATGATGTTCATAGCCTGAATATTAGCGGGATTAACTGCTAATAGGAGGCGCCCCGATTAGACTCCAAGTGCAGTCTAAAATTTCTTGACCGTCTTCCGTGCTTCGGAGGATACGTAAAGAAGTTGGTCCCCTATGTTAATTATTTGCCATCGTAACAATAAAATACAGGGTGCAGGCACATCGAAGGTAAGCCTAGCAAACTACCTAGGATGTCCAAACCGGTGCTCAAAGAACTAATTCAATCGATTAATTAATAACAAGTCATAGACCTACAAATAAGAAGAAGAACATAAATTTCATCCATATCACTCCTTTGCCTCTACTACGTTTAACAAGTTTATTTTGGAAAATCCTTTTCATATTGAAGTATATAGAAAATACGACAAATTTAGTTAATGTGAGTGTGCTCTGGGAAAATTTGAGAATTTAGCATTTGATACTAAAGTAATATGCAATTCCATAACCCGCAGCCCCCCCTCTTCCGCTGTAACACAAGCAGTTATCACACGAAGCCATTGCTGAAACCAGGGGTCTGGAGGTATGGAAATCCCCCGGGGTGAACAAAAGTAAAATATTTTCATACAACTATGTTTAACGTTTTAACTCCTGATTTCCATATTATGCTATGCAATAATCCCCAGACCCTTCGCACTGTAACTCAACCAAAGATCACATTATGGTACTGCCCTGACCGGGGGGTCTGGGGGGTATGGAATACCCCCCAGGTATGTCATCATTGCTAAAAAAGTAAAGTAGTATCATAAAACATTTTTAAATAATTTAAGCCCTGATTACTATACGTATTATCCTATTTCATATCCCCAAACCCTGCAGTGTAATTCAACTAACCCCGTACTAATAGTCCGAGGATTAATCCCAGATGAGCTCTCAAGCCTCGACCACCAGTACGGGTACCAGTGATCACACCAACCACTACTGAGACGAGTTTAATGTGCGGTAATTTTTGTGTTTAAGTATTTTTGAGGATTCAAATTAAGTTTCCTTTTACACTTCATAATGGAGGGTTTTATAAGAAGTCTGGCGTAAATCGAACCACCTTTAGTGGCGCTTGGTATACCGTGAAACCTCAATCATTGAGGATTTAGCTAATTCAAAATTAGTTCCCGTTTATTAGTAACAACAAATAACTCGTTCGATCAAGGTTTCCAATTTAATTAATTACCACCTGGTAGAAGACTTTCAATTCGGTTACCTGTTCATTCGACTAGAATCTATTAATGTGAGTTTTCATATTTTACTAAATACATTCTTTGCTTCATTATTTTTGATATTGAATATTTCAAGTTTTAAAATGATAACTGCACGATATTTATTATTATGTTATTATGATGTCATTCTTGTTGAACTCATTCGAATTCATTATTTTAACACATAATTAAATTTGCACTATTTTATGAAATAAATTTTGTTTTGTTAATTCAAATTAAGTATAATACAATTCGTCACCCTGGACGTAAGAAACGCATTTAATTGCGCAGGGTGGAGGCACATACTGAACTCGTTGAGAGCCCGAAATATCAGTCCCGAGATCTTCAACCTGGTGGCCAGTTACCTTGAATATAGAAGTCTTATCATCAACGGTGCCACTAGGGAAGTTACCAGCGGTGTCCCACAGGGTTCCGTACTTAGCCCAACCTTGTGGAACGTAATGTATGACGAAGTTCTCGGGCTGGTATACCCAGACGGCACTACGCTGTACGGCTTTGCCGACGACCTCACCCTCATCGTTGTAGACAGGGAGTCGCCGGCCTTGGAAGCCAAAGCAAACGCAGCGATAGCCACCATAAACACCTGGGCGGGCAGCCGCGGACTTACTCTCGTGCCGGAGAAATCCGAGGCAGTCGTAATCCGCGGCAGAAGAAAAGCCCCCACTATGAGGCTGCTTTTGGGTGGTTCCCCAATTGCAGTCAAAGACTTCGTCACCATACTGGGGGTAAAGATAGACAAGAACCTGAATTTTGCCGATCACATCCGTACGGCGTGCAACAAGGCGACGGCGATAGTTACTTCGTTCGCTAGACTAATGCCCAACATCGGTGGCCCAAAACCGACGAAGCGAAGGATGTTGGGCACCGTCGCACAGTCCGTGATGTTGTACGCCGCTCCCGTTTGGCAAGAGGCAGTCAACGTCCAGCGTAACCGTAAGAGGCTGCAAGCGGTCCAGCGCAAGATGGCACTTCGAGTAACTTGCGCTTACAGCACCGTGTCCGGCGAAGCCGTGCGAGTCTTGGCCTCCATGCCTCCCATAGAGCTTTTAGCTAGAGAGAGAGCAGACGTACGAGCGGGACCGGACCCCACCATTAAGCAGCGGACGCTCGACGATTGGCAAAGGAGCTGGTCTTCCGGCACGAATGCCGCTTGGACCAGAAAGCTCATTCTGGATCTTCGTCCTTGGGTAGCGAGAAAGCACGGAGAGGTGAACTTTCATATAACACAAGCTCTCACCGCCCACGGATGCTTCCAGGCATATCTCCCCAGGTTCAGGCTGACCGAGTCACCGCGGGGACGAAGATACGGCGGAACACACTCTTTTCGGATGCCTAAGATGGGAGAGGGAGAGAGTGATGATTTCGCTCAGGATGGGCGACACACTAAGCCCGGACAACATGATTGCTTTCATGCTGTCCGGCGAAGACGAATGGCTGGCTGTAGCGGTCTTCATCAGTCAAGTGATGAAGACCAAGGAGGGGGACGAACGAGCTGAGCAAGCCGAAGCTCGAGTCCTCGCCCTACAGTTAAGTCAATGACAGCCTTTTAAAGTTCCCTTGAGAAGTTCCCGCGAGAAGATGCGCGAGAAGATCCCAAGAGAATTCCCGAAGAATATCGTCATTGATCGGCGGGTCGGGTCTGGTCGAGTAATGACGGTCGTTCGACGGGGTAGGTTAGTGTCGGTACGACGATAGCGCGTAGACCCTCTGTGGACACAAACTCTCGTGCTAATCCAGAGGGGGACGATCGCGAAAATAGTGCCGTCAAATATAAAGACGAGTGGACTGGCATTTTGCCAGTGACCACAAGTTTTTCAAGATGACCCGGTCGCATCGCGCTCTGTGATTTAATATGATTTGCAGGGTCGCTTGGGGGCTCGGGGTCTCCGGTATGGATGACGGTCGGCTCAGCCTTGACTTTGTCGCCGGAATTTCCGCCTATTAAGTTAATGACGAGTGGACTTACACCTATACTGACGACCGCGGACCATTAGGTGACCCGGTGAGACGTGTTGGATCGCGGCGAGCGGTGTGTCCGGTTCAATTGAAAAAGTAGAATCAAGTGATAGTGCCTGACCTCCCGGACACAAACTTTCGTGCTAAACCGGGAGGTCATCGGGAGCCTGCATCATCGATGCAGCATGGAAGATCGCAGACGACAGCGGAAGTAATGCCGAGAAGGTAAAGCCCGCTGTCGTCGGGGAGGGGGTTTTAGTCAGTTAGAATCTGACACTACCATCCCTGATGGGGTGGTGCCTATGAAGGTTTCCCCCTTCCCTGCAGAAAAAAAAAAGTATAATACAATAATTATACTTAAATTTGTTTATCGTAAGCTTTTGCCATTACCAGTACCTGTGTTTAAGTTGTCTTGTTTAATTTATAATGTATTTAATATAATATTATTTGTTTGTTTTTATTATTGCTTTGTTTAGTGTAAAGGTGGTAAAATTGAAGTCCTACCAGGATTGGCTTCTTTATAATTTATTTATAATATTTTATGTTTCCCAAGGTAAGTATTCTATTTGTACAACCTTTTTTGCCAGTAGAGACTTTTTTGTTGGGGTACTAGCCAGATTTTTCATTGATATTCCATATTAATTTTGAAAAACATCCTAATTAAATTTTCTTGATACGATACACACTTTTGTCAGTATTTAGAACCACCCCGTACTGCTGAGTTGTCAGCAACCATTTTTGCGGTGGACTGTGTGTCGTTGTGTAGATTGTATACGTAATACGTTTTTTTTTTCATTCTTATTTTTAGAGGTATTTTCAGTATTGTAATACTTAATAAAAACTATGCTTTGGATTCCACGTTAAACCATATATTCCGTATACATATGATGTATAATCGGCTAGAAAAAATACTTCTTTTAATAAGCTTATGTAAGTTTACCTCTAAATTAAAAGGTTTATCCTTAAATCCTATATTACTTCATTTCACGTTTTAGAGCGGTCGTTTGCAGTTTTCTCTGAAATGGATGAAACTTTTACTTTTCCAAAATATAATTCGCTTTCCTTAATTTTTTTTTTGAACATTTTGCTAAATTCTCTAATTAAATGTTTGATTTAATTACCATAGCTCGTAAATAGAGCTAAACGTTCTAACACTATAATATTCCTCAAAAATTTCGTCTTATATAAAGTTTCCTAAACCACCTTGACGAGCTAAGCTGATTTATTGCGAAAAAGTAATTAAAGTAATGATGTAATTTGTTAGGGAATCAAACCCTAGAGCCTAGACTTTTCGTGTCATAAATTCAATAGTGTGTGCTTTTATTGCAATAATAATAATTTATTAATTTGAGTAAATATAAAATAATATCATGACAGCACACGTTTAATAAACATGTTTTTAAGATTTCAAGGATGCTTCAATGAAAATAATACATTATTTATTATGTGAAATTTGTAATATTGTTCGTGTTTGCAATTTATTATCAAAATTTGCTTCAAATTCTTCTGTACATATAAATCACTTTGATTGTTATATTCGCCTACAAGATAATGCAAGTCTCTCGTGTTAAGCTATTTAATTATTAGTATGTAAAATATGCATCAGCTTTCTCGGCACTAATTATCTTCACTTTAATTATCAAGATCACTCTCTTCCACTATGCAATTTTACTCCTTAATAACTATCAAGGTGTAATAGTGAATAATTATAGAAGTAATTTAATAAATTTAAAGTTAGTGTATAGCCGAGACAGTTTTCTCGCTACACATTTCAATATTTTAATTAATGGATTATGCATCTACATTAGTAAAGTTTATCATTTTTAAAAAAGATGCAGGTAGGTAGCTTAAAAATGAAAAATAAAAGTAAAGTTTCATGTTTGCCATGTAATTTTAAAATTTATGTTCATTCGTTGGCAAACAATGGGAATTACAAATAGTAAAAAGTTCAAGTGGAAATAGAGCTACAATTTGTAGAAGATATCATAAATTCTCCAAAAAATCTTGAATCGTAATATTATCTAAAATTCATATCTCAATCCGCAATACTTTCAATATATTTTACTGAAAACTGGCAATCGAATCTATGACAATATGGCATTGGAGTAATAATAATAAATATTTCCTATCTACTGTGCCAGAGCGGTCGTTTGTAAAATTATCGTCCGCCTGCATTTGCCGTTCAAAGCACTGGTGGTGTGCCAAAATGAGAAAATGGAAGCTTAGATAGAGAGAGATGTATTAAATTAGTATTTAAAACTGGAAACAAGGGAATAAAGGCTTAACTCTTTATTCAAACTGTGATGTATGCTTTAACAACAAAAGTATACTCAAAAACTCATAACGGAGCATAATTATATTTTTTGTTCTGTGGTTTTCCGTGGTATTTGTAGAAAGCTTGTGCGAACATGACAATCTATATACCGGGATTTATAAACCTAACACCTTGTTAAAAATTTACCATTTGAAATTGCACGTTTTTATGTCGTTTGCTTTAATACCAAAACTAAGAGGAGTTATTTTGTTTTATAACGTAAATCCTTTATATTACGTTTTATCCTCGCCAAACTTTGAGCTTTCCTTTATGATGATTTTTACTAACAATGTAATTTTATATAAATATAATGCGACACACAACTTTATATTGTTTCGTCAATTTAGTAAGCCAAAGTCTGCACCAAATAGTTTCATATTAAACAAAGTTTGTCTCTCTTGTAAGTGCCAGCTGCGAGGCCACAAGTGCAATTTACAACGCCCAACTTTTATGAAGCAAAAATGTCCTTTCTCGGTTACAGCTTTTTGATTATATTTTTCGTAACCCAACTTTTTTATCAAATACCATATGCGTCATTAACTTTATTTTTGAGGTAGACACATACATTTAATTAAATATTTTGATTGGAACGGAATGGAAAACTGGTAACATCATTTTTTAAAAGTTAACACATAATCGAGGGTATTTAACCTGATCTGCTTTGAAAGGATTAAATAACAGCATCCACTTAATGTAGATGAAAGCCTTTGAACTCAAATTCAAATTATCGTTGGACAACAAATTCTTGTTATTCGATAATATTCCATTACTCTGAAAATGCGAATCAATCCGAAGCTTTTTCTAAATGCTTGTAGAAGGGCTAATCCCCGGAGCTTAAAGCATCTTACAAGTTATCTAATTTATTGTGATCTAGATTCAATCTTACAAATTCCGATAAACTTAGTCTAAAGGCCTGCGGCTTCATGTTAGTATGATTTAGGTTTGAAGTCTCTAATTACATCGACCGTAAACTCCTTCGTCTTTATAGTTTGTTACTTTCAAAGTCCTATTATCTTAACGTTAATAGGTTCTTTTACTCGGATGTCATTTTTTACAACTACTCTTTTGACAACACTTACAAAAGTTTCCATTTTTTTTATTACATTAACCAACATAATTAAATTTAAAACAAGGACTGTTGTTAAGAAATATGACAATACAAATATAATTACATCGTGCAATCTTTATATTTTTAATAAATACTAGATACGAAGCTTTTGTCGTTGACTTTTTACCATCAAGTTCGTAGTAGATACAAAATTTATTTTCAAAAAATAGTTTCCGAAAGCATAAATCCTTACAAGATTTTACAATTTATACTTTCACGCATTTTAAAACCAATTAAAACATACTATTAAATAAATTCGAATCAGATTCTCTTTTAATCGATATCAAGGTAACGGTTTCATTACTTAATGATCCACTTTACCTTTAGTTAAATATTCTATTCGTGTATTTCATTTATTTCTTTGTAAGTTGATTAAGATCATTTAAATTCAACTTATTGCTAATAATAATGGTGAAACCCATGTTCTGGCGTATTCTTCGTGAATCAATACGAAAGATAATTTTATTGTGCACTACTCTGTATGCTGTAGTATGAAAACAACAGTTGGTACTCTTGAAGTTAGTAAAATTACGTTAGTAAAATTATATGGTAGTAAGAGAAGTTTTCTTCGGTTTAATTTCTTTAATTTAATTTTACTTTAAGTTTAATCTCTCATCTTAAATTCAAGCAAACTGAGTGATTTGAGTGTCCCCAAAAGTTCACTAAAGCTCCCATCGGCTTCTCCCCCAATGGAGAATTTTCGGTCTTCCAACGTTGTTTTTCACCTACAACTCGTTTATTTTCTTTTTAAGGAAAATTCCTTAAGCACAAAATTCTCTATAAATGTATTTTTCTTTAGAACAGCAGAAAGTACATAGTTACATTGAGATTAATTGAAGCGAAAATCAGCTATTCAGGTTCAAACTACGTAATCGTGGTAATTTGATACACATCAGCGGAATTTCACACTTTACCATGCATGTTATATCAGGTTACTTACTTTACGTCTAGGATAAATTTTAAGCGCACTTTGTAATTTACAATTTACTTTAATTTAATATATTTTTGTTGGATTTGATAGTTTGTTACCTGGATTTTACGCTCGCGTACAATGTAAAGTTTTGCAGTATGGTTTCGGTAAAATAATAGAAATTATTTTCGTCTTTGTAACGTTTTAAAAATCGAATATTCATAAGTTAATGTAAAGTCAGTTATTTTAAAATTAAAATAAATACAATTCAATGTCTTAGTTAAAATTTTATCGTTCGAAAAAATATTACCGATCAAGTAGACAATCTAAGTATAATAATGTTAATTTACGTACCATTCAATTTATACATTAGGAAATAACAAAGTCGAGTTTACGTAGCACGAACCTACCGACAAAATTTTATGCAGACGATGCATTTTAGAATTATAGATTGGTTTTATATTCACGCAGCTAATTTATATGTGCTAATAAATGTATGAGATATCCCCGTACAGACATTTTCACGTGGGATAGAGGTAGACACATATTTTGTCGAACACGTGCGCTTGTTGTTCAAATTTTATCGCGCTCCACATGTTTACATGTGTTAAAATCCAACGTTATATCGTCTTTATGTTGAAATTTGCCTTATAAAAAGCAACAAAAAATGTTAAAACCACGGCTGGTTGGGTTGATATCGAATTGACTTTCGAACAAAAAAATAGACACGTTTCTGCATGTCTATACAAATATTGTAACTTGTCGACCAAAAAGTAGGAATCGAATCCACCTTATTTAGAACCAATGCACTTCGACTGCATTATGCTATCTTTGTATTCGGTCGAATTTTTAAAGATTATAGCCAATCAGCATGTCATTATACCGCATTAGGAGAACTTTTAGTTTCCCCTTAAAATACTTTGCTGCTAAGTTTTTCGGGAAGAATGACATATAAGCGAGGCATCTGAATGCAAAAATCAGAGATCCAACGATCCCCGACCGGGCAGCGGGCCGCTATGGCCTAGTGACGATCAAGACGCTTTTAAGCGGAGTTAATAAATTTACCACAGTAAATTAATTTATCGAGTCTGATATACGTTCAAATCTGTGATTGTGAACCAGGCAAGTTTGTAGATTAATTTTGACGTTGTTTTAAAATTACTTTTGTCGCTTTAAATTAAATATTAATGAACACTGTAATGAATTGCCGATTGTTTCGAATTTAAATATTTTACGAACATTCTTTTAAATCATTATCGTTTTTAAATATGTTATGAACTTTACATTAAATCATTATCATCATTTCAACTGAATATTTGTTGGACTCCAATGTGAGTTGTCCATTGTTTAAGTTAAACTTTAACGACGCGATATTAAATCACTCTCGTTGTTTAAATATTACTGGCGTAATTTAAGAATCAGTTTCGCAGGGTAAATGAAACACGTTAATATTGACATTATTTTAAATCAGTTTCGGGTTTTAAACCAGATGTTCCGTGTAAGATAAATATTTCGGACCACAATAATAGTGAATTATTCTAGTGACATTAATGAACTGTTTCGTGCCAATTTGGAACGAGTTAAAACTAACTTGTTTAAATATAAACAACTTATCGAACATTTTCGAGTAAATTACGTTTTGGTTTGTTTCGTGGTACTAGAACCAGATTACGTACGGTTTGCGCGAAGGTCGAAAGACAGGACCGTCTCGAGTCAGTTTTAAGAATTATGAAGCATTCTATTTTCGTGTTTATTAACGAACACCCATTATCGAAGCATCCCGTTCTACCGAATCTTTTTGTCATCTCGAGTTTTGGAAAGGATTTTTATCTACCGACAATAGCATTCTCACGCTGGACCATATCTAATTGGAAGACCGTTTCTACGATAGAAGCATACCTGTAAAGTATTACGTAAGCATTTTTATTATTATTTTGAAGTATTATTGTACCTTGTGGTCAGTTTGACCACCATATTTTCAAAGAACCTTCAGTCCTACCGTGTAAGTCGAATTCGTACTCTTTTGTATTCCTTTTGTTTATAGATTAACAGTTATTTGAATGTGGTGTTACCACGCATAGTTTGTCAGTGTTTTAAAACTGTTTATTGAAGTAATGTAACATTTTGAATTATTTGCGTTTTATGTCATATTTGAGGTTTACTAAATCAAACCAGTGAGCTTGTTCCATTTTGGTGAATAGCTGTTTAAATTTCAGCATTAATAATTTTATCGTTAACTTTTATGTTATTCAAGTCAGTGTAAATATTTTGTCTTTCAACATTTGTGGTTGTAAATTTGATTATACAATTGCTGTAAAGTGTCAAATGTCCTTGCATATTTCGTTTTTATTATATCTGCTTTATTATTTATTTATGTGTTTTATTGTCGTCATGTGTATGTTTTGTTTAGCTATTTTTGTCAAGGTAAAACCTATCAACTGTGAAGGTAATGTAATCCAAAGAGATGTCACCAGTGTGAGAGGCAACGCGATTAATCAGAAAGCTGTCGTGAACCAGCTTGGAAGGGTGATTTTTCATCCCCTTCGAATAAACTTCGGTGTAAGTCCACGTTGTGCCCATGTAAATACCCCGTGTGTAAATTTACCCCCCCCCTGTTAGCGACAACATCCAGAATCACGATTGTGGACCGCCCAATCGTTGATGAGAGACCATTAAATCGCGACGTTTCGTCACAAGCCCTTTTGCTCCTTCAATCGACCCACCCCTTCGCGGCTAGAGCTAGTCACCCCATTAGTTTTGTACGGAAGGTGTCTTGTTTGCGGTTTATAAGGTTACAAGTTTTAATAACTTACAATGTATATTGAAAAAACGTATGTTAATTATAAATAGACCTGCGGCAGGTATGTGAACGCCCACATGCAAACATGTAGAAAACGCTTGTTGAATGTACCTATGCATTTTATTATTGCTGAAGTAATTTACATTACAATGTAACATAATAATTTTATTTATTTAAATGTTACAAAATCACTGAAATAATCATTTATTATGTAATATTCCTTTAATTCTTTAGTACAGATTTTCTTTTTATTTTGATTCAGGCTTTGCTCTGGAGAAAAAATAGCATACGTAATTCGCGCTACTTATACATAAATAACTTCAGATGATAAAGATGACCTATAAGAAAATTGTATTCGGTATTTATTTAAGGAGTAACAATTGAAATAATAAAATTTATTTATATAATGTTTATAAAATGTTGAACGAGTTAAACAATAGAGCATAAGGATAAAGCAAATAAACAATGAACATAGATTTTATTAACATAAAACCGCTCAACATAAACAACAACAATAATAAACGTAATCTCTAACTTGCAACTTAGGCTTGTTTGCTAGGTATTTTGACCCCCTTCATCTGGTGGTTGAAAAACTGACTTTGCATGCAATGTAAATTTTAATAATTTACGATTATGCTACGAGAGAGATTACATCCTCGACCGGGCATGATTGATTGAAAAGGAAATGATAGTGATTTACTAAAACGTCAAATGACGGTGAAGTCGTCATTGAAGAATAGACCGTAATGCAGTCCATTCAACCTCGCCACGAGTTACTGAACGATGTGGCTCTGCATCTCATTTCTAATAGTAAATTTAAAAGTAGGATCCGAAACTTCAACGCCGTAAAGCGACATTCTCTACTTTCCATCTTTAAACATACCGGTCGTGAAAAATAAGCGTAGCATTCTTTAATCGTGAACTTAGACTGACTGATGATTTCACCTAAATAATATGGCGTCTTCTCGTGTGAATAATTGAAACCTTAACCTTAAAATCAAAGCGAGTTTAAATTTTGTTTAAATTTACACAATATCTCATGAAGAGATAAACAATATCGAAAACGAACAAGGAAGTTTCTGGCAGGGACCTGATGGGTGAAATCGGAATGTGTGGTTAGCATCTGGTGGTTGACATAACTTGGAAAAAATTTGCAGCTACAGTTCAAATCTAACAACAAAACACAATCGCATTCGAACCTTTGCGACTTTGTTACAACACGATTCGCATCCACGACACCTTTTCAACAGATATAAAAAAGGGTGGTTAGCTCAAGTCGCGAAGGGGGGGGGGGGGTTGGGCTAAAAGAGCCAAAAGGTCGTGTGACGTGATGTCGCGAGTCGTATGTCTCCAATCGACGACCGGGCAATCCTCGATCGCGATTTGAAAAATGGTCAAAATCGGTGTGGATAATTTACACGAGGGGGTAGTATGTCTAAATCGGTGGGGATAATATACACGAGGGAGATTTAAATGGGCGCCACGCGTACGAAGATATGAATCTATTTGAAGGGGACGGAGTATCACACCTTCTAAGCTGGTACGCGACAACTTGATGATCTTTCTGCTGATTCTCACCCTGGAAAAGCCTCGTCCAATGACCCTACCTTTACAAGTGGCGAACTTTCCTTCGGTGAAAATAACTAAATAAACATCTACACAATAATAATAAAACACAAGAATGGGAAATAACATAAATATAATGAAAATAATTTCACAGGGGGGGGGGGGTTTAACAAAATATATATACAAAATACTATCAAATTTACAGGTATTGTTGTACAAAATTCGTAGCGAATGGACAGAAAATTCCATACGTGAGGGGTGCGTATTGAATACCACACTCCATACAAATAGTTACTTGAATGGATCACATGCAACTTCGGAAAGTATTAATTACCAAAAATTAATCTATGAACTACGTGTCCAATTGAATACAAAATTCCCATGAACGGGAATGCAAACTTTAGTTACTGGTTTAAAGAAAGTTACGTTACCTTGAGGCACTAAAACTAATTACTAATAAAAGGAGTACAAGAGAGTGCGATCGGCTTCGAGGTTCGGATTGAAGACCCGTTAATATAAACGGTGGTCAGAGTGACCACTCAACATTACAAATCTTAAAAATAGTCAAAGGTTTCTTACGTAATACTGGTGCTGGTGCTCGGCCTTCAGACAAGGTCTTTGGAACAGACCTCCAGAGGCAAGAATCTCGACAGATGGTGTAGTTACTTCCTCTCAATACGGAAGTGAGTTGAATAAAATGTCGGAAACCATGCCAGCAAAGTTGGTGTGATTTCCAGAATCCAAAATCTCTCCAAATCGTAACGTTGAAATGAATGGAACAACAGGGTGATTTAGTCGCCCCGTTTCCCGACAAGAAGGGGAAGCACGTTCGAAATAAAGCACTAAATAATTACTCACGAAACTGAATTTCTTTAAAGCCGGCACTGTAGTAACGCACGTTATCGTAAATGCGGTTGACAAAAAAAACGGTTGGAATGCAAAAATGTTTCAATAAGGTAACACCTGTCTTTAAAATTGGATGGTGAATGCGACACGTGGTCCGAGCATCTGGATAAACTAGAGTCGCGTGACCTATGATGCACGTGATGAATAATCACCGTTGACGACAAGTGATTTGTTTTAAGTCAATAGTTGTTTAAATAAAACTCAAAATTGGTGTTAAATACGCAATAACTCGAAATAATGTTCATTAATTGTAGCGTAATTGATTTGAAATACGAGAGCGTTTGAATTACGATGAAATAATAAATGCAGCGTGATTGATTTAAAATACGAGAGTGTTTCAATAAAATTCAAATACAGTTTGACGTTCTTGCGCGAATCGAAAAACATGTAATATTTAAATAAAAGTTCGTTACTATTCCACGTCGGTGAGTTTGAATTAAAGGCCGACACATGTGTGAATGTTTAAATAACTAAATATTGATGACGTTAACTTTAATACCTGCGTATGATGACACATATAACTTTGAATGCACTAAAAATCTTGGTGTATTTGCAAGATAATTTCTACTTCCGTATTATAAACGAATTCACTAAACAACTGACAACGATACGATCTCGCAGAGTTACATTGTAAAACTTAATTTTTAATCGTTCTGTTCGCCCTTTTATATAAAAATCCCTACCAGAATCGACACATTTTATTAACTTGCACATTCCTGCACAAGTTTGTCCGTGAAATCTGCAAAAATCCCACTACGCGATTTTTAAAATGTTCCATTATTGGTTCTTAAAATGGCCTCGGATTTTGATTGGTTAAAACCACAGACAGCGAAATATATTAAGCAAATTAAAAATATCGATTCGTCTGAATTTTAACTTCGAAATATTAACCATCTTAACAAAATACCTACTTTTAAAATATTTACTTTGAAAATTTTACAAGGACGAAAGTTTTATTCTATTCTTGATTGTTAAAATGATTGACCAAGAAATATATACTTTTAAAAGTTTGATTTTAAAATTTAAAAAGATGAGAAATTTTACTTGTATGCTCGCTATGACATTTCAAAAAAGTTTTTAAATGCGCCGCACGCGTATTTTCAGGTTACAACTTCCAAATTACAACGGAATGTTGTCAGTGCGACAACATTCCATTTAAATTTACAATCACTTCGGCTCTGAATACAACAATATCTAATTGTTAACGCACGAACTATAATCCGTCCTATTTAAATTTGCCGAGGTATGGCCTCGAACGGCAACTGTGATTGGTTAACATTTAAATATAGGAAATCTCATTTACCATTCGATGCCGCACCTCCGCATTCTTAAAACGGATGGTCTATAGATGGTATAGTGGTATCACTGTGAGGAGCTGACTGGTAACATCAGAATATGAATGGCATCTGGCGATCGACTGGTCCTCAAAATAATAGATTAAAACTGAAAGATAAGTTGGATTAGTCTTGATTGGATGTTCTGGATGATATTCTGATGATATTTGATTCTCTTTGAGTAATATCTTTAGAGTACTACCACCCGTAGTTTCGTCTGGTTTTCGGGTAGCCGAATTCCAAGTTATTAAGTAAGTACGCATGTGTAGACGAAAAAAATATGATGCAGCGTTGATCCTTCTAACGAGGCTTCCGTAACTTTCCCAAAATTGTTGCCAATGGCCAACTGGTAAATAAATTGAGAAGTCCAGGAAAAGAAACGGCAAAATGAATATCTCCCACCTCGGTGGTTGGAAAATTACCAATGATCTCGCTGGCTGTTAGTTAAATTTTAGAATTTAGTGTGAGTTCGACGGATGGCAATTTTGTGTATAAATGTTTTTTAGAGTTTTCGAATTACGTTGCGTCTTACACATCATGAATAAAGGTTTTAATAGAAATGCTGCGTAAATAAAACCACCCTTAGTAGCGTTTGGTATAACGTGAAATCTCAACTATTGAAGATTTGACTAATTCCCAATTAGTTCCAAATTAATCAATTAACACCTGGTAGAAGATAGTCAATTCGGTTACCTGTCCATCGGACTGGAATCTGTTCGTCCTATTCTTTTTTATATGTTACCTAGATAATTCTTTATAACGTTTGTGATATTGAAAATTACAATTTCAATAAAATGATAATTTCTATAGCTGTTCGATATTTAAATTTATATTATTATGATGTAATTTTGGTTGAACTCGTTCATGTTCATTGTTTTAGCATCTAATTAAATTTGTACTACTTTAAGAAATGCATAAGAAAAAAATTTATACGGTAACTATTTTTTGTACATGGGGTGTAGGTCGTTCTATACATTTTGCATCTAATAATGGTGTATGTTACTTTGCTATTATTATCTACTCTTCTAAATACTCACACATTATGTGTTCCGATCCGGTCACCAAAAGACCCACGTATGAAAATTAATTTAAGGACTCCCAACGCCATTTCTTAAGCCTGTTCAGGGATTTCCATACAAAACAGTATTTTTCATGCCCGAAAAGTAAGCTTTCAGAAAACTTCCATTCAACCGAGAAGGTGTGCGGTTCAGGTGAGTTGTGACCAGCGATCTTATATTAACTGGATAGTGCATAATTATATACTACTTACAAGCAGGTTATTTTGAAGTACATATTCATGACGACTACAACAGAAGATAAACATTGATGTTATTCCATATGTTATTTTTGTATCTATTGATTTTTATATTAGTTTCCTAAAACTTATTAAAAATTCAATTTATATAAAACAACTGGAGGATTGAAACATCGATTTTGATAATTTAAAATATCATATTGACCCCTCATACTAAGCTACCGGTGTTGCATCCAAAAAGCAAAACAAACTTTATACCTGTTATTATTGGCTGCACAACAAATGCCTCCACGTCCCATCTAGTAAATATAAGATCAATGGTTTTGACTTTACCTGGATCTTGACCTGATAAACCCCCCAACCAAAGGCGAATCACTTCACTGAACTTTGGTTTTAGTTAATATTTATTACGTAGAAGAAGCATATTATACATATCAAAGTAACATTGTAATAGTTACATATTAAGTAAGATCCAGATGCTGATACCCAAGGCATTTTTGTCAAATATGACAGACGTTGCTAAACGGCAATAATATTTTTTATTAAGTTTTGATTTCCAGGCATCTTTTCCACTTCGTCGCAAATGAAATAAACTTATGCATAAATCCTAATCTTGAATTATTAGTTAAGAAAACAACAACCAATACTAAATGTTATGCCAAACTGTATAATTAAAGTGAGATGAATAATAAATTAAAATTATAATTACAAAGTAATACATATTACATAAAGTTAGTTGGCTTCCATTTGCTCAACCAACTGAAAATATCAAATTCCTCATTACAAACCAAAAACCTTCATTATAATTGTACATAAAATTCAAAGAATGTACAAAGTTATTTTATACAACATTTACCACCAAGTTATGAAAGATGATGGAATAGCTTATTCCCGAGTAATTGAGAAAGTTATACAAAAAAGAACAAAGTCTACTTTTAATATCATTTAACGTTATTATTATTACTAGAAAAACTGGAAACTAAAATAAAACCTAACAATCCAGTTTTTACATAATTTCGTATTATCAAAGTTTTTCAAGTAAAATAAAAAAAATTATTAAGTAAAAATTACTTCAGAAACAAAAACTACTATCAAAAGTCGAACATTTTAATTAATTTTGTAGTTTAACTTCGAAAGTAAAGTTTGGGTAAAAAATTATTTAGAGATGCAATGATTAAACTAAGTAGTGAGATAAATAAACAAGGTTAAGGAAGTGTAAATGAAATTAGTGCCAAACTACGTTAAATGAATTTTAAGTTGGTTAACAAACGACGTGTAATGTGAGAGACTGGAAGAGATTTTTGATTAGATTTTAAATAATATGCTAATGGCTTCCTCAAAAACATGATAATACAAAAAAATAACTCTAATTTTTGGTTTTTGCGGTTTATTTTATCACACGTTGTAAAAAAGTAAAATTCATTTTTGTGCACAACCACACAACAAAACATTTTAACATTTATACGCCATCTAATTCGTATATTGTTTTGCGGTTTATGAATTAAATTCCATTTTTGACAATAAAACCATTCGTTATACAATACACTGTGATGTTGCACCGTGAAAAATATTTTCATAAATTATTCACAACACTGATTCTTGAGCGCTTATTCATATATACAATATACATATTTTAATTGCCAATAACTGTTCGTTACCGCAAAAACCATAAAATTTAATTTAAATTCCAAAATTTGTATAAATAAGCTAGTCATAATCGATCTGATGTTTGCTAATATTCACATGCATATTTTACAAAAAGGTTCCTTAATTTCTATGTTTCACAATATTGTTATGATTTTGTAATAGTTACAACACCAAATCTAAACTGAAATGTTAAAACAAATTAATTTTAATTGTTTAGTGGCGATAAAGTGATACAAAAGGTTGCAACAAGATAGCACCAAAGATGCTAAAATATACGTCGGAGATGGGTTTGAAGGTGCTATGTGATATTTATAAAACGACATGAAAATGTAAACAGAACCCAGGCAGATGGCTGGTCCACCGCAATAATATTCCCCAGTTTATAAGAAAAGGAGACACAAGCAAGTGTTCAAATTATAGAGGAATCCCTTTGATGTGCGTTGTCCTAAAGATGTATTATGAGAATATTCTAGAGAACCGGCTGCAGAAACACAATTAAATGATGAGCTGGACGTACTGTTTAAGTTCTATATTTATTCTGCAAGAAATAGCTACGGAATTAGTAAGAAAACTCGAGAAGTTATTTATCTGTGGTTTATTTTGAGTTTTAATGAAATGTTATTAGGAATTAAATTAGTTTTAAATTATTATAGTAAATATTGATGTATCTACAAGAGTTAAAATTGGATGTGAAGATGTACAACAAATTTAAATATTTTGAAATAATATTAATAACTCTTTACGAGATAAGAAGAAATAAATATAACACAAGGCGAAAACTCAAAAACAAAAAATCGCCCGGAAGAGATCTTATCACCAACGAAATAATTTAGTACGAAGGTACTGAACCTGCAAATGAAATCAGAGAGCTGTTCAAATTTGACTAACGTAAACACATTTACTCCAACTCATTTCCGGAAAATTTGGGGAAACAAATTGGTCGAATCAGGCGATGCCTGAAACCAAAATTCAGGACGACCGTCTTAAATGATAGATTGCCCCTTTGACTAGCTCCAGATGGCAAAAGATTAAAATAACTGTGCCACTACTTCCGCCTAGATGTTGTCGGATTAATGCAGGGGGCGCTAGAGAGATGCTCCGAAGAGCAAAGCGAAGTAGGTAGTAGAGTGAGCGCCACATAGTTTAAAATTACCACCTTGCTCACCGTAAAAACAGAAACCACCGATGAAACTACGAAACTGTGGTTCCTAATTTCAATCGCCGAAAACAATGGGACAATTACCAAAAAATAGCCAAAAGAGTATCGACTCGTCTCAGACCAACTCTAAACTGCTTATAACCAAATAGGTATAAGCAACCAGATGATCGTTGCTCGAAGGTTGTCAGAAATAAATACTACCACCAAAAACCTCTTCTCACATCAATTAGGGGAACGCCCGAGTGATGCTAAATCCCATCAAATGGCTATAGAATATTCCAGTACAACCACTGCGAACTCCCGAATAATTAACTGATTGGAAGCCCCCGATAAGACTTTCATCACTGCACTTTTGTCGTTCATCGTGACCTTCTTCCTATCTCACGCTTATACTTCGTAGTATCGGGCTTAGCTCTTTTCAAAAGTACAAATAAAGGCAAATAATAAAAATTACCAAACAAAAGTAGATAACAAAACAGATTTGCACTTACCAATTGGACGAAAAAAATCCTTCAAAAGAAGTTCGGAATAATAAATCTATTACGGCAACGACAAAAAATCATACCAACGGAAAGAAACCAAATTCCAATACCAGCAACGAAAAAGATCCCCAAGTGGATTGGAGAAACAATGTTCCAATTTAATTCGTATGATGGATCGTTCCAAAAAGGATACGACAAAAGTTATTTCAAAATTACCATTCAATCACCAACTGCCATTATCCTTTCTCCTGATAAAGCACATCTTAGATAAAGTATCCATTTCCAAAAATACTGAATTACCACGCCACATATTGGAGAATGTTAAAATTTATTGTAGCGATCTGTAATAAATTAATTTTAAATTGGAGTTGCAATTTTTAAGAAAATTGCAAACAATCAGAAATTGTAGCAGGAAAATTCAAACCGTTACATGTCGTCTGGTAACATACCTGATGAATGGCGCACAAGCATTACTTAAAGTTGCAGGCACCCTCGCAGAAGATATTCCAATCACAAGCGGAATTGGACAGAGTGACAGTTTGAGTCCCACCCTTTTCAACTTAATTATGGAAGGGATCATCCAGGGCATTAGAAACGCCAGAGTTGGGTACATAATAGGAAACAGCAGAATCCAGGTGGCGTACTATGCGGATGACGTAGTCCTAACGGCCGAAAACGTAGACAACCAATAGTGACTCCTATTTCAACTCAATAATCTGGAAAAAACGTCAACATGAAGATAACAATCCTAAAATCAAAATATATGGCAAACTCGAAATCTCCCATGCGTTGCCAACTTGTAGCCGTTTAAGAAATCATTGAGAAGGTCAGGAGATTTACATATCTTGGTAGTATGTAGATAAACTAACGATTGAAGTATCATCGCAGAGGTGCACTCAGGCATCCAAAGCAGCCATGATCTAGGTCTGCCTGAGAAACGCTATGTGACGTAAGAAGCACATGTCGATCGAGAGTAAGGCAAGAATACATAAGACCTGCATAGGACATAGAAAGCCGGCAACATGAAAAGCAAAACAGACCACGAGATCTACTGAGATGAGAACGCTGAGGACAATAGCAGGAGTGACGATGTGGGATAGAATTAGAAGCAAAACAATTCGCGAGAGTTATCCAGGATTTTGTTAGATGGACTAGAACTAGAAGAAGATATTATCGAGACCACGTGGAAAAAACCAGGAATGGGGAATAGCAATGATAGTCATGAAACAAAGACAAAACACTGAAAGAACCCTAAAGAGATAGAAGGGCACCTGGGCGTTAGAGCCACAACAAGGCAATCAAGGTTAATTAACAGGGCCGGCCTTAATTAAAGAAGAAGAAGAAAGACTCTAGATTAGGAGCTAAATTCAAGAGGATCAACAGCTGGAGGAAAATCTCACAATAACCAATACGAGGCCAAAGGCCGAGTCGTCTATAGGTTATTATATTTTTTTATAAAAGATATCAATCAAATTATAATAGTTGAAATATTTTTATAAACTTAACATGAAACGGGAAACAATATATCAATTCTCCTCCGATGAGGTCAAGAGTTGCTAAGTTTTAATAGAAAGAAGCCCTCGTGCGAGGCCCAAGGCCGAGTCATGTTTAGGTTCTTATACATATTTATATTGAACTGTATTTCAAAGGATTCATAAACTTTTACATATCTTGGAGAAAAATTTTATAAAACGAAAAGTCAATTTTGAAATTAAAAGTGAACATACACAATTTGGTTGTATTTAGAATAAATGTTAATGCTCATTGCAATCATAAAAAGCTTTTTAAACATCCAAATTCATGAAAATATTGTAAATGGTATCAATATTGTATTTTTCTTTAACAAGGGTAATTTTGTGCAAACGGGAACTTTTAATCGTGAAGAAGAAGATGAAAATTGGAAAACAAGAGAAATAACACGGAAACAAAGATTGGACGCCGCAAGAAATGATAAGGTGGAACATTTAAAAATTAACTATAGTACATTTTCGAAAATGTAATAAACTTTTTAGATTTAAAAATATTTGTAAAAAAATTACCTTATTGTTTGTCATAAAATAAAACAAAAATGTTTAGTTGTCGATTTCAAGAATTTGAAAGTTTGTTTTAAATTTCAGAGCAATTTCAGAATAAAACGAAAACAAAAACATATTGGGGATTAAAAATTTGGGAATTGATTAGAAACCAACGCTCTAAATTGGGGGAAAAATATCGTGTCGCCGGGTTTCATTTTGGAACACGACAATATATAACATAATATTACTATGATATTTCTTAACTAATGGGGGTTGCTAGCAATTGCGTGGAAATATCGTGCCGAAAAATTTTATTTCCAAACCGTCAAAATTCAAGTTTCCAGAATACTTTTGCTGGACTATAGCCCCAGCTGCTCGCACAATGAATCTGCAGGTTTGTTTTTGTATTTAAGATAAAATTTTGTTCCGATTATTTCAATTTCCAATATTTTTTATTAATTAACCAAATCGCTGATAACCTCCAGTATCCATATTATCATTTACCATCCAAACATCATATTTTAATTTTAATCCAATTATTCACTATCTCATGAAAATTAATTTTTCTGATTTTTTCTTTGTTTTTCCTTAATTAACCTCGTTAATTTATTTCTATTTTGAAAATGCACTACTTTCTGAACTAAATACACAGCAGTGGCTTGGTGTGATCGCTGGTTGAGTTACAGCGCGGAAATTGTGGGTTCGAATTGCGGAATTGACTTAATTTCTTAGCGCGGCCATCCGGTGAACATCAACACTGTATGTATAAATTATGTAGTTGAAAGTGAAAGAGAAACAAGAGTCGAAAAACAAATCGATCCCAGGACAGAGTAGCATTATTCCGAATCGAATGGAAAAGCTTGATAGCTAACTACTTTCGTGATCAAATCTCCAGAGCAGGCAATAGATTAATCCCCTCGCCCTCACGAGGTCGAAGGTCGAGCCATATTAGAGTTTATCTAAAAATTAGTTTATAATTCGTAATTTACTGGAATCAATGGTTTTCGAGTTATAGATTAAATTAAGCAAAAAAATGTTAAGAATACGAAATTGAAATTTTTTTTTAGTTTTTTAGTAAAATATAGAGTAGAACAAATTGTTTTGTCTGTTTCGGACGTGGGATTTACTTGTAAAACTACAAAATAAATTTCTGATGGGGTGTCACAGTCAGGTGCTTATTCCTTTCACCTTACGTATAGGCATTGCAATTACAGTAATGCTCCGATTATCCGAGTCTTAGTTATCCGATCTTTCGAGTTAATCAAACATAACTTCTTAAAACAATCTTTCGCGTTATTCGATATCAAATTCGTTTGATATGAGATTTGCCGATTACGTTAATAACTGAACTAGTATATGTATTCAAAACAAGGATCAATTTTGATGCCAGGCTTTCAAAAATTTAGGGATACTATTAATTTATAAGGAGAAACAGTCGTCATCTCCGGGCTCGGTCAAACTTTATTCTGACCATCTCCCCTTGAAAGGCAATGGCAAACCACCTAGGTGTAATCTGCCTGGTACAGTCTCTCTGGAGATGAAGTGTATACACTTCCCGCGGTTCGGAGCCCGCGTTAAGCAGTAGGTTCCCTATGTGTGTGATAATACTTCAAACGTACAACACATAAATACATAGAAGAGAGGTCGCCTACGTCTGAAATTAGGCACGGCACTTGATGAAGAAGAAGATTTATAAGGGAAAGGGGTCCAATGGAAGAAGGCGATCAGCTAGTGTAAATTTGATATTCAGGTTCTTGCGTCTTCTTGTGGTTCAAAACATGCAGTATTTGTTTGTATATTTTTCAATAGTTTTTTCAAATTTTAGTGAACCACCTTCTTTAAAATTGTCACATAACCATGACAATGGTCATTCATTCCAATAGAGATCTCAAAAGTATTTACTGACAAAAATAGGCCCCATAAACCGCAGGGTCTGGAGGATCTGGGGAACCCAGTAGCAAATGTTACTTTTTTTAAGGGCATTCAAGATTTACCGTTCTCCGTTTTTTTGCTTTTCATTATTTTTAATAGTTCTTCTCCTAAGGGCTTGATACTGAGGAGGCAGGTTATAAAGTTTCTTTTACAATTTGTGCGTAACTGGAGGGGATTATTCCAAACCCCCTCTAAACCGCCCGGTCTTTTAAACTATTGTATTGATGATGGCATTGGTCCGTTTACTTTAAATACATAATATAGAGGCATTTGCGTATTTTTCATTTTTGCGGAAGTTCCGCGCAATCCGAGTTATCCTCGTCCCCATATTAGCTCAGATAATCGGGCTTGTACTGTAGTTGAAATAGTACCAAGATATACTTAGAACAAGGGGGACTTTAAGGTTTATTTCACCCAGGTTTTGTATAAGTGACTGTACGCGTCGTTGCCCAGAACAATCTGTACTAAGAATAAAGGGTAATTTTTGAATGTATTGCCTACAACCAGAAGAGCTTATAACTTCCTACATCAACAGCGCCACCAAAGCTGCACCAGCCCGTTTTAGGACAAGCTTAATTTACTAAGAACACGGAATATAGTTTAAGATCATACCTACGGCCAGGCGGAAGATTCTTATTCCTTTCGCTATTAATAAAGGATGTGCAGTTTAACGTCGTGTCCAGGACCTATTAACACTATCCCGGCAACTCCTAATTTTTTTTTTTTATTAACTCCTGTGAATACAAGCAATCTGTACAAGTACAATAAGCTTTTCTTTGAAGATATTAAATAAATAACATGACATGAAGAGTCTTACTTCAATAAGTAACCTCTATAGATAATATAAATATATATACATTTATGTTATTGTGAATCTATGTGATAGATCTTCCGGCGTGAATCTCTTTAGATTGAAGGTGGAAGGTGGCCCAAATTGTGATGATTTTGAAACCGGGTAAAAAATCAGACGACGTTAAATCATATAGACCAATCAGTCTGCTTCCTATAATGTCGAAGGTTTTTGAGAAACTACTCCTTGTACGATTTAAACCGATAATAGAACACCGAGGACTAATACCGAACCATCAATTGGGATTTCGAAATATGCATGGAACAATAGAGCAGGTGCATAGAATCGTTAAAGAAATCAACAGAGTTCTCGAAAACAAACGTGTATGCTCGGCGGCTTTTCTTGATGTGAGCCAGGCGTTCGACAGGGTTTGGCACGACGGCCTGTTTTACAAGTTAAAGAAGAATCTTCCTCATCACTTTTACTTGTTACTGCGATCGTATCTGAGTAATAGACATTTCCTGGTTAAACACCAAAATGAATACACAGAATTACATAACATCAATGCCTCTCACATCGACCCCTCATCTGCATCCAGGAACCTACAGATCTGCCTAACTAAAGTTCAACACTGGCTGAAAAAGTGGCGTATTAAGGTCAACGAAACCAAATCAGTGCATGTCACTTTTACTTTGAAAAGAGATACCTGTCCACCGGTCAAGCTTAACAATTGTCAACTGCCACAGTCAGAAGAAGCCAAATATCTTGGCATACACTTAGATAGACGACTCACCTGGCGTAAGCATATTTTTGCCAAGCGGAAGCAATTAGGGCTGAAGCTTAAACAGATGTA
Organism: Podabrus alpinus; assembly: GCA_932274525.1. NCBI lineage: Eukaryota > Metazoa > Arthropoda > Insecta > Coleoptera > Cantharidae > Podabrus > Podabrus alpinus. The sequence goes on along the minus strand of OW026457.1, from coordinate 54,164,894 downwards.
CTGGATCATTGGTAGAAAATCCAAACTTTCTATAGAAAGTAAGTTACTGCTGTACAAGACAATCCTGAAACCCATCTGGACCTATGGGATACAACTCTGGAGCTCAGCAGCAAATTCCAACCTCGAAATACTACAGAGGTTTCAAAATAAAGTACTCCGCATGATTGTTGACGCACCGAGATTTGTATCCAACAGCATCATACATCATGACATACCACTGCCGACAATCAAATAGGAGATCGAGAGATTTAGTATGAAATATCGCCAAAGACTCTCCGACCATCCTAATCCACTTGCAACAACATTATTTGCGAACAACGAAAATGAAATGCGTAAACTCCTAATTAATAGTTATTTACATAAAAGTCAGGAAAATGACATATTACTGACGAGGGGCAATGTTGAAATACGAGGCACTTCGTGCCGAGTATTTTAAAGCTCCGAGTCAAGTGAGACATTTTACTGACATGTTTTGTATTAAATTTTTCCGAAAACCGTAAAAAATCGAAATTTAAAATCGAAATTTTAAAACACTAATTGAACGACATTTTTTGACATTGACATTTGTCTATTTTATTTTGTTATTATTAACCTTACTAATTATTACCGGACTAGTCAGTAAAGTTCAATTTCCCTGCGCGTGCATAAGCAGGGAAATGTTGTTTCAATGACGATTTCCGGAAAACAATATTATTTATACCGGAATATTTTTTAACAACACTGTAAAAAAAAAGCACGTAAAAATACATTCAAATACGTGTAATTTTTACATTCAAAATTATAGTAAAAATACATATTGTGTATTATTCCACTGACAATAGTGTGAAATTACATTATTATCAATGGAATAATAAATACGCAATTTGTATTTTTACTATAATTTTGAATGTAAAAATTACACGTATTTGAATGTATTTTTACGTGCTTTTTTTACAGTGTTGTTAAAAAATATTCCGGTATAAATAATATTTAAAAAAAAGTAAAAATACGTGCTTTTTTTACAGTGAATCAGTAAGAATTAAAATCCTTCCAAATCTGCAAAGAACATCAACGGAGTTGTATTTACCCTCGATTTGTAAATATAAATTTATAAAAGTAACTTAATTGAAATGTTAAAACAAATTAATTTTGGCTGTAAATTGAAATACATTTCCGCTAAGTTATTTTTGTAAATTTATGTTTACAAATGCGGACCAAATACTGTTCAAAACGTAAATTCTTTTTGAATAACTTCAGAATACATTGAATGAAATATTTATTACAATAAGGCAGAAAATATTGCTAGCTAATACCTGTAATGCGGAAGTTAATAATAATTTAAATTGATGATATAAAGAAAGTATTGTGTAACTGAAACTTTTCGGAATTAATTCCTTATTTCAAAGTGCAACTTTTAATATTACTTCGAGTATAGCAAAAGTTTTATTAACTTTATTTATTTTTGTTGTTGAAGTCTTAAAAAGAGTAAATGTCGGATCATCAAAGGAAACTTAACGTTGAAGAATTTTACTTATTTGCATTTATAATTTTTAATAAAAATGTTGCGTATAATTTAATAATTACGTGGTTTAAAAGCCAAGTTTTTTGCTGAAATTCCTAATGGGAACATTTTGAAATTTCTTCGTGTGCAATTTAAAGTTGCAAAGAAAAGAAGCAAAAAATCAAACTAAAAAATATTCCTGTGTGAATTTTGATCGTCCCGAAACTTGAAATGCGCAATATTTGATCTCTGGGGGCCTAAGTTTGCAATAGTTTCAGAAAAGCAAGATTTGAATGGGAAAATAGAGTACGTGTTGAACTTTGAAATAAATGGTGGGAAGTTTAAATACTTTGGAAATCAATTTTAAATTTAATTTTCAGCGTAAAATTAATATAAAAAATCCATATACTTTTATAAGATAATAACAACAAAGGTTAATGTAGCCGAAACAAGAAAAAATAAAAACAGAAAAATAAGTCAATAATAAGAAACGAGGGATTTTATTAAATTAAGTTTGGCAAATAATAACAGTATTTTCCAACAGCAAACGTTTCGAAATGAAACATATTTATGGCACGAACTATAAAATAGAGATTAAAGAAAGATCAAAGGCAATCAATTCCTTCGTATCGTTTTCTTTTGAAAATTTAATAAAAACCCATATTTCCGTATTTTGCAAAATGTAATAATGTAATTCAATTTTAAATTTTTATATAAAATAGTATTTCACTCTCAGGTTTCGAATACTTATTTATAATAATAATCGCTAATTACTTAAAACTTTGGTTGTATTAAATTAAAACCTATTACGTTTTCGAGTAACTTTAGGACATTTTTAGTAGATAATTATGAAGAATTTTAACAAAATTAATTTACAAATACCCGCTTGCGAAAGATTAAAATGGCTTCTGTTTTTAAGTAGCTAATCTTATTTTATTGCGATTCTATGAAGAGTGAATTTTGCTAATTCTATTTAATCCGTTTTCAGCAGTAGATGAAAACAAGAGAGCAAATTCATGAAATGTGCCGCACATTTTCCTTCTACTCGAGATATATTTCAGATATTACAATGATCCGCTTATGAGGAATTGAAACGCTAAATTGTATCACAGTTGAGTATCAGTTAGGGTCTCAAGCATTAGCTTTATAAAGTTTGCTTTAATTTTATAAAGCCTCCTTGCAGACTTTCATAAGGGTATAGAGAGTTTGTAAAGAGCTTTTAACTTTTTTCAGTAGGTATATACTTTGCGATAAAGGAGTTTTTAATGGAATGATGTGGATCAAGTAACGCTATAATTAACTTTTATAGCTAACAGTTTTCAAGCGTTTGTCGTTAAGTACTTCACTATCAATATGCAATATGTTTGTACCTTTTCATTACTTATCAATAACATGCTTTCTTAAAGCGCTCTTATGAATATATAATTAGGAGCAAACGTCGGTTAGATTCATCAATCTTTATTAATGACACCACATTACTAACTTACTAAGAACTTCATATAATATCAAAGCGCTGCTACTCCAAATTCTAATAACAAATCTTGACACGCATTCAAAACTTTTGCGTGCATTAATTATTAACTCCAATCATTTTTTTTCCTACATTAATAATGATGGTCTTAATTATTCACACTTGAATTCCTGCATGTTTAAATTTGTTTTTAGCTCAATGATCCTATAAGTAATTTCCTTCTATTCTCCAAAACAAATTTATCAAGGAAGAAAATGCTTATCATTTAAAAAACATAGAGGGTTGGCCACTGCAATCGGCGAAGGATCTACGACTATTCGGCGCAAGACCAATTTTCCCCAAACCCAATTTAACGCGACTTCATTTGCTGCAAGACCAATTCGACGCGAGGTAATTTTCCTATTCATTTTAATGTATTTAAAGATGACACTACGTACATAAATTGTATATACCGAGTGTCTCGCAAATACTAGAAACTACAAAGATTAAAATATAACAACCAGTAATAGTGTAAAATAAATTTAATTAATACATAAGGTATTTCTAAAGCTCTTAGAAGTTCAAGATTTTCTTGAAATTTAAGCTATATTTAAGTTAATGCATATCTGACGAGTTGAATCTCCATACGGAATAACAACGAAACTGCAGTTACTGCAATCAACTAAACTGCAATTTCTTATTTTTTTTGCTAAATGACATTTTAAAAATATTTTTCAATACAAAAATGCCATTTTATTGTTAAAATGAAAAGATAAAATAAGTGCTTTTAAAAAATATGAGTTACCATGTTATAAACAACATCCAACAAATTACAAATTAAATTTGATAACGTTGATATCTCAAAGTAATTTGTGTATTTTATCGAGTTAAAAAATCTTTTGAGTTAACTTTTTTTTATTAATATTTAATATAAAATGAAGTGGAATATTTTTGTATAACCGACGGCGACGCTGTAAACAAACCGTCCGCCATGTTGAATGTTTTAGTTTTGTATTTTTTATATATTGTATGTTTTCCTTATATTTAAATAGTTATGTTTTTTGTAAATAATAATATTAATATAATAGCCGATAACTCTGTAAATATGATTGTGTAAATAGATCTGTAAAAACAAAATTTCCCTTTTTAATTCATCCAATTACGGAAGCAATTGTGGAAGTAAAACCGACAGAACTAAAAACCCACACCGAGTGAATAAGAAATTAAGAGACAATATACGTCCAAATTTTGACCCGCATTCCAAACTGTTCAAGCTATCCGAACAACACCAAATCATGAAGGCAAGCAAAAAAGCCACATCGACTAGAATTTTACATCTCGTTGGCGAAGAGTCGAGGGATCGCGCTACAGTGTGTAGCTTTAAATATAAAAACTAACGGTGGGACGATTTACCAACTGGTTCGATTTTGCAAATTTTACCCAATGTTTTGGCACGATAAACAATTTCCATCGTAACAATGATCATCCAGAAGTTGAAAATAAATGCATTCAATGTCAGGAATAATCCATCCAATAATTTGGAAATTTATAGATGGGTTTAGAAAATGCAAAAAAAAATCACGAACCTTTTGATGAACGTCTCGTTGCTGAAAATGCTCTCCACCTCCTAAATTACGTTTAAGAATGTATTATATGCAAGAATTCTCGCAACTGGTTGGGAAGTAATCCATTTTATGTTTTCCAGCTTAGTTTCGCATTACAGCGGAGACGAAGAACCGCAGATCACAGGAGACTCTGTTGGTGTGTAAGTCAATCGGAACCTGTTTGTTTATTGTGAGTAAGTTTCATTCATAATTTTGTTTGCATTTCTGTCTATTGGAGAATTATCTTTAATTATTTGTTTATATTCGAACGTTTTAACTCTGATTTATGCATTAATGAGTTATTATTAAGTTATTAAGTATTTTACGGGGTGTGCGCATTCAGAGTCCACCAATTGTTGATTGCTTTATTTTGTTGAATTACATCCTCAACATAATTTCTACTTTTGCTTCTTTTTTATTATTTTTAACTTATTAAATGCCAGATAAGTGTTTATGTATATGTCAGATGCTTAATTTAACATCAAACCCTATTTTTGGTGTGTCAATAACGCAAGCATCTTAACTCTATCTATTGTTTTATTTGTGCTCATTTGCACACCACTATTATTTTTTTTACAGAGATGCATAAAGGGTCTGTGAGGCAACTATTAAATTATTTTTGTTGTTGTTCCAACTTGTTCTACATTATTCCAAAAAATCAATAACGCAAGTGCGAAAATTAAGTCTTAAAAGGAGAAGCAAAATTTTAGACTACTCCACCACTCTTGAAAAGCGACTTTTTTCGTTATTCCAGGGTTGTTCTGTTTTATTCCATATAACGGATTTTTGGATCTTATATCCGTTATCGATCAACCTAAGACAATAATTTGTTGACCACTTCCTATTTTATTCAAAATTATTGAGACGGGTCCATACACACTTCCACTCGCATTTTTCGTTCTTCCGTGAATACGCATGTCAGGCGGCCATGTTGGATGGAACTTCACTTTTGGTTCTGACCGTCGAAGCATATAGTTCGGAGTGTGTGTACTGCTGCAGTATAAGTTCATTTTATTGCTATTGCAAGTGAAGATTAATACAATCGAGTTAACTAAGATCTACATCGAGTACACGAGGGTGAGGCTGACATAATTTTTTGAATACGGAAGTTACCGTAGCACATTTTTCGTTTTGACATCTGGAAGTCAATCGCCATTTTTTTTTGTGTGCTCGAGTATTTTATTCCAACTGCACTTTGTGCATGCTCTTGCGCCCTCTATTGGGATTTTGGAAAGTGACAAGTTGTCAACATAGCGCACCGAATTATTTATTTACCAACCCGCTTTTGTCGGTTAGTGCAATTAGTCAATTTTGTCGTCGTGTCCGTTGCCGATTGTTTCGTCGTACTGTTAATATTGTTGTGGCACGATCCACCGAGTAGCCAAGCGAGCCTGCGTCCGACGTACTAGCGATTTTGGAGTTACCTTTTGGAGCACATCTGTCCAGCCATTGTCCTGTTGCCGAGTCGTGGGGTCGCTGAGGATTCATCACTCGAGTCGTGCAATCCTTCCTGGAGAACCGAGATCTGGCGAGCAGTGCATCAACATCAATTCTCGTGTGCAATCCATCCAAGCAGGTTGGGGGTACCTGTCACCATCAGTTTGTGAGCTTGCTGAGTACTTGGTAAGACAATCTTACTTTTCTGATCTGTTTTGGGTAGTGATTGCATAATCTCAATTACGAGTTGTTTAATTAACGTCACAACGAGGTGTCTTGCTTTGTCACCTCAGTTCTTTTTGTTCGCCGAGCCTTCTTCACAGGAGGATTGATTCACGCATTGTATTTTGGCTGGCTTCCGTCAGAAGCCAGCAATTCATTTTATATTCGCCACCGAAAGGTTGTTGCCATTTGTATTTTTTTGTGTATTGATTGTGGTGTGTTATTAAATCAATTATTATTACACCGAATTTTATTTCCCTGGAAGAGGGGGTACTTATAGCCTTTTCAGTGAGATTAGAGATCAGGACCCACGTCCCTCGCAGACCGACGTTACCATCAGAGGAGCTAGTCAATTCCATCCAGGGCTCCCCACGTTAAAAAAGTGAGGTGGTTTTCCACTTCGCGTGGGAGGAAGTTTCTCGATCCTGCATCCGCGGGAGAGAGGTAATTCACTTCTCATCCAAAATATTAATTTTATAAGTGCAAAACTGAAGTCATAGGAAGAAAAATAAACTTTTAGGTTAGACGCTCACCCTTGAAAAATTGAATTTTTTTGACCTTGCCAGACTATTTTAAGTTTATTATATTGTTCCAGATACTCAATAATATTTCTAAGTTTAAAAATGAATACCTGATTTTAATGGTTTTACTGATTTTAATTATGTCATTAGAATAATAGTAATGTAATAAATATAAAATTCCCCGGCTGAAATATTACGGGTAGCAGATATAGATGGCGACTCAAAGAGAAGAGGGCACTCGTAACACAATAACATGTTTAAAGGTGCACAAAACCCTAAAAGTGAGTGAATATTTATATTTATGACATCACGTTGCCATTCTATATTCTATTCTGCACACTGAAAATAAATGGAACTATATCAATGAAAAAGTTCATCAAATTGATGAAAATTCATCATTTTTGATGAAAAAATGTCATAGTGATGATGAATATACTAGTACGCACATTCATCAATTTTATGTTCGATCTGTAACCCAATAAAAATGTTTTGTATAAGTTTCATTAAGTTTCTGCATGCATTCTTTATGGTTTAGCTTATTTCAAGTCATATAAGGAAAAAATATATACCTGTAATTATACACATTTAGGTTCAGAAACTTCAATAAATTCATCACAATGACGAAAATATTCATCAATTTAATGATCAGAAATTGATAAAATCCAATTAATTGTATTGATGTAAGCATTCATCAAACCTCAAACTTATCGTATGATTTTTTATTAACATGATGAATTTTATTTTATGATCGGTGTTCATCAATATGATGTACCAAATTTTTTTCAGCGTATCTATAACCCAGTCCATAATATCTGTCAATGTCAAAAGTTTAGGGAAAATATCGGCGATATCTAGGTAATCACTAAAATGGACAATTGTAATTTACACCGCCGTGTCGGGTGGGTAAAGGTGCAAAATAGTAATTTTTTAATTTGCTAAGATCCCAAATAGATTAAATATTAGGTTAATTTAAGTTGTCGTTATATTTTTATTGTTTTAAAAACCTATTACATCGCGGTTTCTTCACAGTAGAAATTGTTAGTAGTAATTTTAAATTATGTTAATTATATCTCGGGGTTATGTTTTACTTTAGTTTTGCTTTTTTTCACTTCATTGTTGTGAATTTAACATGTTTTTTTTTCAACAAATTTTGATTGCTTTAAATTTTATGTTAGCTGAAATTGTATATTAATTTAGATTTATATATTATTTTTGCCTTTATTTTCTAATAATGATTCGCAATTACTCTTAATTTTTTAAGAAAATTGTGGGCGAGGGGGGGCGTACAGCCAATTCTTAAGTAGATATAATAAATTGGCATAGATATACGTTTACAATTATACGTGTTTTGTACTACTTTATACTTCTATAAATAGCAAGTTCAAAATAATATCACAGAATAAAATGGTCGACTAGAGCCCTCACCCGCGAGAAACTTTTGTGTTCGCCATCGGTGCTCGACACCAAGATTTACACACGAGATGTTTGTGGTTTATAGGTAAATCCTGATTAAAATTAATGTTTTGCTAGAATCAAATAACGGTGTCGACCACCGGTGGCAAACACAAAAGTATCTCGAAGGTAAGGGCTCTAAAAGTCCATCCAGTGGCAAAACTACTGGAAGGAGGTTGCGAATGAACAAAAGTGCCTGATTCCTTTCATAAATTAAAAGGTATGCAAATTAATATACATTTTATATATTAACAAGAATAGTGTTGATGCCACAAAAAAAATTTACTTCTACTCTTTTAAAATAATTTGTAAGATCGATAGATAATTTATTAAATAAATTTTGACTTGTTTTTCAATAAAAAGCCTTTTTAAGGAAATTTATTATTTTAATCTGCCTATTGTGCCCTCACTAATACTTTTTAATCTGCTTATTATTGCCATAAGCAGAATATACTAAAGCAATTCGGTGTCCATTCCAACAGAAAAGATTAACTATGAACCATCAGTAGAAATTACAAGCATCCACTAAAATATTTGTTTGTATATTTTTTAGTGATAAAATAATTCCATGTCATAATTTTTGATATAAGTCACTTCTATAGAACCGGTTGCACACCACAGGGGCATCCTTTTTAATTTTCTTTTTAATTAATGTACAAATGACCGTGTTTCATTATTAGACTTTTTCATGTAATTGGGAAAAATATTGTAAAAACTTGAGTGTAAAATTCATCAAGTTCTTCCTTCGGTTTGTCGATTTTATATTTATAATCTGACTTATAGATATTATCTTCATCAGAGATATTATAAACATAACACAAAATCTTTAAATAAGGGTTGTTATCACGTTTAAGTAATATTGTGAATTGTAAATCTATATTTTGTTGTTTAATTTTGTTCTATGTAGCCTTTTACCTTAAGGGGGTTACCTACTGTGACCGATAAATTTTTTCGATTTTTTTTTATTACATATTTTTATAGTTTGGGGTCTTGCAAATGTGTCCAAAAAATATTGAAGTAAAATTCATCAAATTACCCGAATTATAACAGATTTTCTGTATCAACCACTATGCACCTCATTATAGCACAAAAAAGTTTAAAACGATTTATCTCTAAACTACATTTCTCGGGTCGGGCGCACGTGTTCCAAACAAACTACTTGTCGGATTAACTTGTTTTTTTTTAGGCATTTAGAATATTGTCATGTTCCGCTTATAAGAGATAGGGGGTATGACGTAATTGGGTCGATTTATTAAAACACTCATAATTTAATTAATTTAATAAGACCATAACAGGCAATCACTAGATTGTATCTGAATTTTCTTTGTTTGAAAGATTGTTTGACTGCTTCTGCCTCACACATCCGGAAGATGCAAACGCTGTTAAAATCTGAAAAACATAAAATTTGAGAAGGACAAAGTATTGGTAGTTGTTTGATTCAATGAGAATAAGAGAAAACAAATTTCCCCGAAAAGTCGGAGGGAGTACTACTAAGCGGAAGAAGGAAAGTGCCCGCGGTTTTCATTCGACTAAACGGAGTTCCAATCCCATGCAAGGATTCGGTAACCGTCCTCGGCGTAAAGATAGACAAAAATCTAAACTTCGCAGATCACATCAGGGAAGCGGCAGCAAAGGCAGGAGCGGTCACGACGTCGCTTGCCCGCCTATTGCCCAACATGGGTGGCCCAAAACAGGACAAAAGAAGAACCCTCGGACTGGTGACGCAATCAATCATATTATATGCGGCACCGATATGGCACGAAGCACTCCGAGTGAACAGGAACGCACAGAGATTGCTAAGCGTCCAGCGAAGAATGGCGCTACGAGTTTCCTGCGCCTATAGGACGGTCTCGCTCGACGCGGCCCTCGTCTTGGCGTCGATGCCCCCAATCGACCTTCTCGCCTTGGCAAGAGGCAGAACATACGAAGGAGCAGAGGATGCCGGGAAGGAGATGGACGAGATTTGGCAGGCCAGATGGGAGATGGCAACTTGCGGCTTGTGAACCCGACGACTAATCCCCAACATCAAAAGATGGATCGAAAGACGGCACGGACAAGTAAGCTTCCACCTCACACAAATGCTGTCAGGGCACGGCTGCTTTGCCCACTACCTACACAGATTCGGAAAGTTGGCAAGCCCCCGTTGCAGGTATTGCGAGGAAATCGACACCGCGGAACACTCCCTTTTCCACTGTTGGAGATGGGAACGCGAGAGGACAATGGTCTCCCTAGCACTGGGGTACACGATGACTCCCGAGGACCTAATCGAAGCAATGCTTGTCGACGAGACACAGTGGCAGCGGATAACTACCCTCGTCACCACCATATTAAGATGTAAGGAGGCATCCGGGAGAGCCGAGCAACAGGCAGCCGCCGCCGCTACTCTAACGGAGGACACACAAACGGAGGACGACACACAAATGGAGGACTAACGATTCGACGCGAAACCCGGACAGGTAGAAGAGAGGCATGCGGAAGAGCACACGCCACACGCGAGTTCCATCGCATTGCCCCCTACCCGGCCGACAAACTAGGACGACACTATCAAAGGAGAAGAACGTGGTCCGATTCTAGGACACATCATCCCGGAAGCAATGCCTGACGGCGGACACCCGGGAGGACAGGTAAGGAAGAAGGTAAGAGAAAACAAATTAAATTAATTTAATTTATTTGTTAAAGTAGCTTTTTCGTGTAAATAAAATAAGTGACGATTTTGAGATTTGCGAATGCGCGAGTGGAAAATTTAGTGGGGTTTGGAAATGATAAGGGAGCGAAGAGGATTCCCAAGCCAGCGGTCGAAGAGTTAAGACGCGCTGATCGTGGAGTAATTTGGAACTTAGTATTTTTTGGATTGAGGATTCTCAAGTGAGCCGTCGGAGAATCAAGACGTGCTATTGGGATTTGAAAATAGTTTTTGAATATTAAGTTGAAATTTTTCGAGTCAGTCTTCAGCAACGAAAGACGTAATTATTATTTTCGATGATAGAAATAATTGGAGGTGATAGTATTTGGATATGGTTATCACTTTAATATTGTCTGGAAAAGTAAAATTAAGTTCGATCGAAAGTCAATATTACGTTTGATGAGGAAATTTATAAAAAAATTTGGAACCACTGACGCTGATTTTGATGGTTATGTTTTATGGTTATGTGAATGGAATTTATTGGAGAAAATCATTCAAATTACTTACCTGTTATTGATTGTACGATTCGGAGGAGGATAATTATTCACTGGTCGTTCTTACCTGCTTTTGTTTGGTCCAAGATCAGAAGCTGTTTTTCAACAGCTTTAACTGTTTTAAAGTTCGGGAGCGCATAAACTTTGGGGGATTTTATTACGAATGTTTCACTTTGTAAAATGTAATTTGTTTAGCTATAAGAAAACTAATATTTTGTCTTAAATTTTTATTGTGTTAAATAAATTCCATTATTTTCGTTTTAATAACGTTTGCGTTTAATTTCATTTAATAGCAGTAGTAGATCGAAGAATAAACAGATACAATTTTCCATTTATTTGAGTCGTCTTTATAAGAAAGATCACTGATTAAGGCGACGTATATGAGTGTTTTGATTGATCTAGATGAACCCAAAGTTCGACCCAAATTATCGAGTCTGTCATGCATAGCTGGTCGGAGCATTATTGAATTAAGTGCCATTACATTCCCCGCTATATAAGTAAAAAATTTTAATCTGAACAGTAGCGAAACATGGCAATATATTTCAGCCTCCAGTCAGAATCTAAAATATCCAAAATATATTTAAAATTACAATTTTGCAGGCCGTGAAAAGTAAATATTTTGTTGTAAAAAACGAAGTTTTTTTTAAATCCTCGCCATTTTGCCATTTTTTGTTTAAATTAAATTTTCTAGGTTCCAACTGGAGCCACATTCAGATAGAACAAGAATTTAAAAAATTCATTTATTTCAGATAACTGGATCGGTCGGACTCGATGCGCCCGATTGGCGCGTCATTTCGAAACATGAGTTACGCATCGATCTGTACCTTGTACAATTTTGAATAAAAAGCTTTACAAAAATTTTAGGTGTTAGTTTAAATGTGAATAAATAAGTATCCTAAATATTAGCTCAATAGCTGTAACAGTTTTCTCAAATTTAATTCCTAAAAATCAGCTTGAAAATGACTGTTCACAGTAGGTAACCCCCTTAAAAGTAAATATTACTCTATTTTTTGCATTCAGATAGGATCAATAATTATGTTAAGTTGCTTTTAAATTATTGTATATATTTTATGTAAAGCGTATTAGCCACGATCAAAAAGTTGTCCGACAGCCCTCGGATGCGTGGTATAGAGCAAATTAAATTTATGGTAGTATCGCATGTATAATCAAATACAGAAAGTATTTTATGCTGGCTAATTTTTGTGTATTCATTCGAATTTGCTTTTAAGGGAGTAATGTTGCTGTTGATGCGAAATTCAAAATACATAACTTAAAAACTCAAAACCAGGCAAACAAATAAAATTTTAACGCCTAATTATTTATTGAATATTACTGAAAATTTTCAAATTTCAGAGCATCTGTATAACAAACTGATGAAAGTTTATTTTTATTACAAAATAGAAGAAACTTTAAACAACCTGAAGCAACCAAAGAAATTTTCTGTCCTTACTACTTCAATTTTTCACTTATAAAATTAATTTTTTCCAACAATGTATAACAAACCTACAACAACTTTCAGAAAATTGGAGAATGACTTCGCACGCTTATTTACATAAATATCTTATTCCAAATATACTCAACAAGACCACTCAAGGTTTTCATGGACAAAAACTTATTGTAAAGTTCCATTTTCCATTAAAAAATTAATTTTCATATAAGACTTTCCTAAACATCTTCTTCTAGGTGCCCCACGATGTCTTCCTTACATTGGCAACCTTCTCTCCTGGCAATGTGGTGCACACACATAGGGGACCTACTGTTTAATGTGGATTTAAAACCACTTTATTTTGTAACGGTTTGCTAGGCTAACTAAAATAAAGTTTGTATTTCACCCGGAGTCAAACCAGGAACTCCGCATTGAACTACCCAGGTCGAGTACTTGATTTTGAACGTTTGTTATCAGAAGGTCATCTAAACTATCTGCATAAAAACTCTTTTCACAATTAAGTGTATTACATTTCCCGTGGTTCGGAGCCCACGTTAAACGGTCGCCATAAAAAAGAAAATACATCATGTGTTCGAGTACTTCACTGATAGACTCGAATGTTTTTTCTTTTATTTTCATTCGCAAATTGCTAAATCCGACACAGAAGAATCCCCCTAGTGAGCTAACCAAGCACAATCGCGGCAAGGAATTCGAAATTACTTAGTTCGGTTTGTAAGGTAAAACCGTAACACAGTTCATACGAATTAAGTACTTGAAAACTAGTAAAATTTACAATTAAGTTGTGACTTTCCAGAAATGCACAAATTATCAAAAGATATTATCAACTTTAACATTACCACGAGATTTATTGCGTTGTACGCTGTTGCGACAAAACGAAACAATAATATGACCAGCAAATTATACCGCTATCCACGGATTTTTATTGTTATTAATAAGAGTGAACCGTACCATATTCTGAGAAAACGCGACAAAATCTTATACAAACAAAAAGATTCGCGTGTAAGAGTTTACTATTTATAGAAAAATGTGAAGTGGCAAGAAAATGCAGTTTAAATTTAACAAGTTGATTTATAATGGTGACGTGCATTATTACTGGGAAATTTCAACCTTTATCTTATTTTACATTTCTTTATCAAATTATCAATAATTAAGATCCCAAAAAGAACATTAATTCTGGGCCTGACCATTTTCCGTTTTCTAATAAAACATTAGTTTACATGGTTGATTAAAATTAAAATGCCACTAACCTTACGGTGGTGGCTTCGATTCGTCACTACATTTCGAAGTTCTATGTATGCGCACGAATTCAGTCGCTATCGTTATTTTTCTACAAAAAATAAGAACTACAAAACCAGTGACATTTGCTCCAACACTTGAGTTGTAATAGTTAAAGGATAAAAAAAACTAATGTTTAAAATTTCCCACAGGATGAACTAAGTCGAACAACTGACCTTTAATGTGTTGGCATTGCAAAAATCGATTTGGTGGTTTTCTATTTACTGTTTTACAAAAATCATACTTTATGTTCTTATGACTGCCAGCGAGATTTTAGATAACTTGTTAAAAATATTTTTAATAAAATTTGTGAGAATTTGTGTAACTTGGAAAGTTTTGAACGTGTTGTGGTTATTTGAAAAGGTCTGCACAAGTTATTTGCGTTCTGGTAATTTTGTGGTAGCTACAGGATAAATAACAATTCGAACTTACACAAATTTTGTTAAATAATGCATTTAATTAAAGTTAGCTACTCTTTGTCATAGTTTGATAAAAATTTATGGCATTTTCAAACTTTCTTTATATTTTAAAGTATTGAATAGGGATTTGTTTAAAAAGAAATGTAGTGCATATAGTTCGACATTTGCGAAAATGTATTTTAGTAGGTTTGAAATATTTAATACGTTTTCAAAAATTCTTAATGTGTCATGATTTCATAACGTGAATTAGTGAGAATCTCCGAAAGCCTCATAATCAATTCCACGTGTACCTACTATATAACTTTGATTAAAACTTGACGAACGAAATATTGCTGGAAGCATATTTAAATCAAAAAGGAAATTAGACTGCACAACTGTATAATTCAAATATAAGTTATATGTATGTTATTATTTGCATATTTTGGTAGAGTAAAGAAATTTTTGTACCTATGTACATATTTTTACGTATTTATGTGGTATTATAACCATATGGTATTATTTTTACATATTTACACTTATACGTGATAAGAATCTTAACGTGAAATCTAATCCACGGCACAAATAATTTAAATTATATCAAGGTATGACAACAATTGCAGAGGTTATTGCATCAATACGACTTCTCACTGTTTGCTTTTCACAGTAATTCACCCTTAAAAAGCGTAAAATAAAGCAACTTGAGTGACATTTCTAAGAGACAATCAATATCTTTTAATTATTTAAATGCTTTTTCAAACAAAAGTTTTTAATGACAATTTTTTATTAGAAGCCGAACGAAAAAAGCTAAAATCAAATACTACTTGGAAATTTGTTAATAAGAAAAATTATTGATAAAAATATGTATGAACTTCTATCTTCTAGTTTTGGGTATACAAAGTAAGTTTCCCCTGGCATAACGAGTTTCGTGCGTTGGGCGTAAATAAGCAACAAGGGTAAATAGATGCCTTGAGGAGTCGAAGAGGTTTAATCTGTATTCATTGGCTGCAGACGACAGGAGAAAATCCGTGGATGACGCATAATTGAAAATGTAACGTATTGACGTCACACAGCTCACAGCTCTTAGATGTAGTTAATCAAACACAAACTAATAAAACCACCATCAACACCTTACAACTTAACAATTCCAACTATTTCTAATATAAACAGCTTGCTTGGTTACTTTATTAATTATTATAACTCGCATCACTATTATTTTTTCGTACTAACAAATTTTAATAAATTGATTTTTTTTTAGGGAAGAAAATTATAAAAAATTTAAATATTTTATTTAGAATGTAGATAGTATTTTGATACTAAACATACAAAAAGGTGTACTCGAATGTACACAAAATTCTGCAGTACTTTTTAAAAATGTACTGCGTACTTGATTTTTTGTGTTTTAATTCTGTATCCCGGTCTGCTTTTCTAAATTTTATCAGATATGCCGTCGATTATAAAGCTAATTAATTCGTCTTCGTCGATTTTAACTCGATTTGCTAAACAAAATTTTCGTGAATATATTCGTTAAATGTTTCTTCTTTCTGCCATTCTCTCACCTCAAATTTCCTTCGTAGCATTAATTTGCTTGACCTGTGATCGAACATTGACAGCATCTCGTTGAGTAAAGCCGTAATTAGTATTTCAAGACAATCCGATTTTGAATTGAAGTAAGTTCTTGCCCTGGCACCAAGCCTCATGCCAATCAAAATTCTAGTCGATCACCCGTTTCTCCCATGTATTATAATCTTCGCCATTATCTTCAAAAGAATTTAGAACATCTGCTATGGCACAGATATTTGCCTTCGAAGTCACGGTTTCAACTTGTTCTTCATTAGCGGAAATTCTAGTCCGAAGCTCTTCAGCTCCCGTCGTACTTAACCTTTGCCGCCGTAACATTTCTTTTAGTTCGTACAACTTAAAATCACTCGCCGTCGTCTTGCTCATTTTAATTTATGCACTTTTTCACTTATAATGTCAATTTCATATCCCGGACGAGCCCCCAATTTGTAGAATTGAAATAATTAGATTTTATTTAATTGTTTATTTAGTCAAAATATGTACATAGATTTAATATAAAAATATTATTCGCCGTATATCAGTTTAACCCGTCGTATGGTAAGAGCATCGAAATACGGTTGATTAAAAACTGCCTTGTTCGAGTCACCCCCGTAATAAGACTGAAAACTAGTCCTTGTGGGTTGCTGGTACGAGGGTATACCAGCAACAATGCATCCCTCTTGTAAACCTACCCACTCAACCACCCGCTAGCGTATCGTATTTCCATCCTACATAAATAAATGTGTGACATTTATGACAAAAACAAACTTAACAGATTTTAATGAAACTATTAATGAAAGTTCATGCTCTAAAAACAGACAGAGAAAGAATTTAATACTGTGATGAGTTTTTATTAATGCCACCGATAATTCAGAAATAACACAGAAACAAAGTAAATCACAAAAATATATTGATGAACAAATACACAATTGGCAAAACACATTAAACTTGGAAAAATAACATGAAATAATAATGCATTCATACCGAGCGAAATTTTTAAGATTATTAATTGTTTTCTTGGTTACTTGTTATTCGCCTTCTCGATGCATTTCATCGGTTGCATTTTAGACGGACGCGTACGTAATTGATAATGGCTCGGCTTAACTGATATACACGGTGTTACAATACTATATAACATGCTAAAATGAAGCGGTCATTGGCCTAGTTGTTAGATCAATCAACTACTGATGCTAAAGGTTCCAATCCAGCAAGAGTCAATCTTCTTTCGGACTTTCTTTCCTTCCATGATCGTCTCGTGATTCGGAGGGCACGCAAATCTGGCGGTCCCACTAATCTGACCTGATCTAATAAGTCAAATAAGGTGATAAAAATTACCCCTACCATCCATTGACTGCGTAATATAATGCTTGACTTTGTCGGAACTTCGAGTCGGGTACTGTCAAATGGTACTTTTACGTATAAATAGAATTTGGCAGATTTTAACGATACGAAAAATAACGTTTTGAGTTCATGAATAAGAGTAAATACAAAGTATTCCGGAATTTTAGGATTTAATAGCACCAACAATATTTTAGTAAAATTTCTTCCAACACTCATGACGTCATAGTGTAAAACTGAAAAATGTTTGATTCCCATAACTAAAAATAGTACCTAAACGCAACGCCGTATACGGCCGCGCCCTTGGCGGGACTTAACATTTGCGCCCCCCACACCGGGGGGTTTGGGGGGTATGGAATACCCCCCAACGAAAACGAGGGATCCGGGGGTCCTTCCGCGGAAATTTTACAAAATTAAAGTGCAAAGTTGTAGGTTTAAAGTTTTTTTTTCAATCATGAGTCAAAACTGTACTTTTCTTGCTTTTACCAGGGCAAAATCGTCGATGATATCGTTAAAATCAATCTGAAACGCAATGTCTTATTCTATATTCAGAATTGCTAAGTTTGTCAATCTGTTTTCAGACATACTTAATCTTAAATAGTTCTTGATCATTTTTAACTTGCTGAACGAACGCTCACAAGACGCCACAATTACAGGTATTGTTAAAAATATCCTCAACGCAATTTCAATGTTCGGATAGGCGTCCCTTAATTCATAATTACGTAGAAATAACGTTCAGAACATCCAAATGGGAGGCCTTATTGATGTCCTTTATCAGCTCTTTTGCATGATACTTGAAAGTAACTACTTCGTTCACAAGCTCTAACGTATCTATATCTTTGGCATACATCGCACCAAGATTAGCTGCACACTTTTCAAGAAGAGAATCAGAATACTCACGTGACTTTCCGGATAAAAAATTAAAGTCAGATGTAACCGAATGGTAGATGTTTGCCCTCTTGTCCATTTCGCTTCTAATCCCATAACACAACGAAACACTCTCTCTCAAATGATTTTTCAGCACTCAGCAAGTGGGATTCATCTTCAGCCATTTCACCAGCCATTCTTTTGACTTTTTTCAGTCTCTTAACAGGAAAACAACTTGTAATTTCCAAGAAACCACATGTAGCTTTGGCTTTTTCTATGTATTTCTTAATTCCTTCTTTACGTAGGTCTTCAACTTTTTTAGCGGACAGTAACTTAACAATCTGGAATAACATTCATTTCAATAACGTGAAATTTTTGTCCTTAACAAAATGCACTAATCTAAAAAAAAATTATTTTTCATGGCCGATTTTGCGCCCCCCCCCCCCCCCGGTAGCTGCGCCCTTGGCGGGCGCCCATCTCGCCACCGCCTAGATACGGCGTTGCCTGAACGCATTCTACTGTTCAATAGTTTCATTATTATTTCCAAATGTACCATAAATTATGTACTTCCCTTGGGATACATTTTCATACATTTTCACTTGATATTTGTTCACTCTATCAAGTGCCCTCTTAACATTAACAATAAAAATAATAGTCTAATGCGTCGATTCTGGTCATTCTTTAAGCTTTAAATATAGGTAGGGATAAAATAAAATCGTTGATTTTGATGATGAACCCACCAAAAAAACATACAATAATAACTACTGTAGGAAGAAATTTTTTATTGAATCCCAATAAGTGACTGAACATAATGAAAGGTCCGATAAATGAAGGAGGTAACTAACATTTTTCTAAAAATCTAATTTCTATGTTCATGGAGGTGCTATGTGTTAATGAGCCATTTATTGCTGACTTCAGCTTTAAATTGTTAAAATACAGGCCTTTATGCGTGGATTAAGGAAGTAATTGTCACAGTTTAGGCCGCTTTAAAAGGATGAACATGGTATATGCGTGAATAAACGTGGTACCGACAGCACACAAGAATTGTGGCATGTGATGTGATTAGATTCTTTTAAATACCACTCATTTCTATGTAATTCGATAATGAAATTCAAATAAATTGTAATTTAGTAATAGTGGACTTGCTAACGTTAATTACAATTTATTTGAATTTTATTATTTAATCCTAAAGATCGAATGTTCGTAAAAATCACAACAAATTGTTTTTCTAGACACCCCAACATTGCACGCCAATGATTAATAACATTCTGACATCAGAATTGTTAACTATTGATAATTCAGAACTTCTTAATGATGACACCCTAATAAAGAACCATTATCTGAACTATAAACTATAGAACTATAAATCCATTTTATATTAAATTAGAATTAACATTAAACTAAACTTTAAAAAATTAATTAGTTAATTAATCAAATCAAAATTGTTTTTCAATAAACTGTTGAAAACTTTTAAAACAATTATTTAATATTTGAATTTGAATTTAATTATTGAATTACATCAGAAAAATCTAATTACATCACATGGCAAAGAACATCTTAACGATCGAATTTACTTAAATAAAACAAAACAAAATATTTTTGCTGGTACAATTGTGAAACTAAATATGTCAACATCGAATCGTACAATAGATATGTTATTTTCACTTATATAATTGCTGCGATTGTTTAAAGTTCCTTGCAATAGTTGTTAATATGTTATTTCCAATTTATTGTTAACAATGACAGGATAGAGCACCAGTTCCGTGTATGGTAGTTCCATAAGAGTGGGCGAATGGCTGAGCGGTTAGCGTGTTAACTTCTCATGCCGAGATTCATAGGTTCAAATCCTGTTAGGTGCTATCTATAAGAGGATTTTTCGCTCACCAAATGTCTATCTGCTGGCCACAGGTAACATGAGGTAACATTATACCTATATGGCTCAAAGACTTCCCTGGTCGGAGTAGACAATGTAAAAATCGTCTATTCCCGTGGTTCGGAATCCACGTTAAGCTGTAGGTCATCTGTGCTCGTCACACATTTTCAACACGCAACGAGCACAGACAGGGGAATCGGAAGACGGCGTGAACGTCATAAACCGATGTATGAATGAAAGTTCCATAAGAGCTGGCCCTCTATATATAATTCTCTTTGCTTGTATATAATTTTACCTGAAGTCGACCTGTTAAGGTTACAACCACCTCAAAAATTGAGGACTCTGCCATTGGTCTAAGACCAACCGATCACAATTTTCTGCTAGTTACTACTTTTAAGGCTTACGGGGATATGCAATTTTTAGTCCGGCAATTGTTTAGTTTTTTGAGCGTAACAATAGAATTTACCGAAACCTTATAGTTGCATGTAAGCACGCTATCAAATATGCAAAGTTTGTTTATTGTAAATCGTAGTAAATTTTGTACACATTTCAATTTTTGATAATAAAATGAATTTTGTCATAAATTGAAATGTAACAGTAAACAATATTAATAACTGCAAATATTACTCCCTTATTTTATTTTTAATATTATACTATATTAGAAACGATGTACATAGTATATGCGCGCCTTACAGTTAGACAACTTGCGAAACACTTACTCAACGTAAATATTGCTTATATGGGAATATATGCTGTGGTTTTGTTCAAAGTAAGTTATTCGTTTAATTACAATTTTTAAATAATTTTAATTGCAGTATCTCTTTTATATAAGAGCTTAAGTAAGTAAAAACCCATAATTATTAAATACTAGCGCCTGCGGCGCTAGACATACGTATAGTAAACAGAACCAACACATTATGAACAATTTTTTTATTATTTCAACTTTAAAATGACTGTGGGCATGTAACCGACGTTGGAGTAAATGTTTGTTGCTCCGAATGAAGTCATTTGAAAGCATGAGTTGTACTTGCGAATGTTTAGCAGGAAGTGTTTTGAAATTGCAGTGGTGCCAGTAAGGTAACTTAGAAGCGGCTCAGGTGGATCAATCAGCGGTGGCAAAACAACTTTGCCGTTCGAACAACACATTCCTGGTGATTCCTTAGCGAACTTCGAAACACGACAATGCAAGCAAAGTTTGTTCATAAGTCCTACTACTACATCCTCGTGATTCATGTAATCGTAGTCTTTGTCGTAATTAAATGCTTCCAATGTTAAATTCAATTTTTGTCTTGATCGAACTAATCGTAAGCGATTGACATTAAGTCGTTCTAAACGTACTTCCTCAGTTTCGCCAGCTCTTGACGTCGAAGCTCTGGCGCGTTTATCTTCAAGCCGGATTTCGCGTACTTCTTCAGTTTCGCCAGCTCTTGACGTCGAAGCTATGGCGCGTTTACCTTCAAGCCGAATTTCGCGTACTTCCTCAGTTTCGCCAGCTCTTGACGTCGAAGCTCTGTCGCGTAATTCTTCAAGCCGGATTTCACATACTTCCTCAGTTTCGCCAGCTCTTGACGTCGAAGCTCTATCGCGTAATTCTTTAAGCCGTGTTTCGCGTACTTCCTCAGTTTCGCCAGCTCTTGACGTCGAAGCTCTGTCGCGTAATGCTTCAAGCCGAATTTCGCGTACTTCCTCACTTTCGGCAGCTCTTCTTTTACTTACCTTCTTAGCCTTTGTTATTGGTGTTTTATTTCCTACGATGTCCTGCCTGGAATTAACTGACTTTGACATAAGAATATTAACCTTAAAATAATGACATTGGCATAGAGATTCTAAAGGGGTCGGTATAGTTTCGAATCCCGCATTTGAAATTAAATAGATTGATGATAGTTTTTGTGTTTATTTTTATTATTTGTCTTTTTCATTTGAAAAGGATTATTTATCTGGTTGCTAATCAATTATTGTTCATCGTGCGATTGTGTTCAGCAAAGTTGGTAGAGACCAGCCGATACTCTATTGTCGCTCGTCGTATTGACCCATTATTTTGGTTTTGTTTTGCCAGCGAAGGTGCCCGTTATTTTGTTATAGATATGGCATTCATCTCCAGAGAATCCATGGCTCTAGCTTGCCGCTATAACGAGCTAGTTACCAGGACACCAGGGCTGCTCACGCTTATAAATAAGTAGAAATTAATTTTCTGCGTGGGCGTGGTTTGACCAGGTCTGTCTTCTCATCATAGACGGGGTGGTTAAATTACGTTTCAAGTTGAGGATTCCATCTATCCCAGAGGCTTTTCTATTTTTCATCTTTTCTTATTGCAGCCTTTACATGTTGCCCTTCCACAGTCCATAACTTCCCCCACCTGAAATTTGTAATAATATTTCTTCTTCTTTTCCAGCATTGTATAGTACACCGAAGTAATATACTTATGACAGTAATGTACATAATCAACTTATGACAGTGTTGTCCACGGATTCATATATTGGCTTCTTCTGGGACCGCAAAAGCTTTCACACTTTTTTTGTGCCCCGTACAGATCCTTTTCCATTTATTCAGTTAATTTTTGCTTTAAGGCGGGATTGTAGGATATTTTGCTAGTTAAGCTCGCCTTACTCCCTTCAACGGGTGTTTGAAGAACTGACTTGAAAGCAATGTAAATTTTTTAATTAATTTACGTGTGGGCTTCGAGGAAGTACATCCTCGGCCGGTCGGATTGAATAAAAAATAAAAAGGGATACAGTAAACCGTGAGGCGGTTTACCAATCAAACTAATTGTCGATGAAGTCGACAATGTGGGTGGGAGACGCGCACCTGCCCACTCCCTCCACGGTGTAAAGTCTTGAGCCGACTATGTTTTTCATTTCGGGTCGCATGATTTCAGGTAAGTTTCAAAAGCTCCAACCCCGCAAAGCAATCTCCACTGTCCCTCTATCTTGGCAGACCTTTGTGAAGAACACACGTCTCAACCCCTAACCGTGGATTCGATCTAACTGGTGACGTTGGACACCTGGAAGGATTTGATTCCTCATCTGGGTTTCCTAGCCTAGGGTGGAAAGAAGAATTTAAAAATTTAAATTTAATTAAAAAGTTTAAAAGTAGTCGGTGGGTATTCAGTTAATTGTTAACATTCTAGCAGTCCAGCATTCAATTTATTCCTTACGGTCACATATTCAGTATAACTATGAACAGTTTTAGACTTCTGTATCTTAGAAAAGCCTCACATTTTTCCTTATGTCGATATTTTCACCTCTTTCTTGAACCACAGTTTTGTATGTTTAGGGTTGTTCACACTTGTTCATCGTATTCCTAATATATTTCTAGCTTCATTATCAATAGTATTGAGTAATTTTCCCAGGTGTTCTCCACATCATCTGTGTCTGTAATTTTATTATTTACTATGATATTTTCAAGTCGCTTCTTGTAATCAGTCAGGAGTTTGGTGTTATATTTTTCTATAAATATTGGTTGCTTGTATCTCGTATCACAAACGGGTAAGTTTGTGCTCAAGACTGTATGGAGTTTATGAGTGATTGGAAAAGTGCTTCCATTGTACAGTGTAACGAATTTTTATTCGTTACCAATTTTTGTTTAATTGGTACCTCTCGCGCCACCTAGCGGTCGAACCGGGCAAGCACTTCGAGCGCGTTTGCTCGGCGCAAAGGCAGTCGAGCCTGATTCGTACAACCGAGAGGTTGTGTTTGGAGAGTCTGGTCTGGGGTGTACAACCGAGAGGTTGTGTTTGCACAGTGCATCGAGTGTAGTGATCACGGTGGAATCAATTTTTTTATGGTGAATCGACTAGCCACCAAATCTGGAGTTGGTTTCGTTTTTGATTCCACTGTATCAATTCTCGGATCACTGAGGTCCCGTCTTTTTTTTGAGGATAATTTGGGCACCTACGCAAAATTGTGGATGTACGCCATTCTGCCAGGACGCACAAGGTATTTCGTATCATTTTGCATTTATTTAATTACTGTGTAATATTTTATTGTTTGGAAATTAATTATGTTATAATTAATTTCGATTTCGCATATTGATTTTTGTATGATGGGGTACATTTGGTGGACAATATCTTTTTCGGTGATTTCGTATCTACAAATTGTAGGCAGCCACATTTGGCGATTTTTACATTTTGCTTTGTTATCCACTAATTTGGACTCTATTCTCGTATTTGTATTTAAGTATATGCTTGATATTTTTTGTGTATATTTTTATTTATTTGAATCGGATTGTATAGAAAGGAGGTAGCGATGCACGACAAAGTACAGTGGTGGAACGTTTCATCGGGGGCTTACGATTGGTTAGTTATCTGGAGGTTCGTAGTGGTTTCACCATTTGTTGGGATTTTAACGGCCACTCGGACGTTCTCTTAATTGATTCGGGAAGTGGTTCTTGGTGGTAATGTTTTTACTTCTGTACATCCTGGTCGGCTAATGCAGTTACTATCGGACATCGTAAATATTATCACCTTCTAGCAACGATCATCTGGTTGCTACTCTATTATTGTTCATTATTCGACTGGGTTGAGTAAAGTTGGTCAGATGCGAGTCGATACTCCTTGTCGCTCGTCGTTATTGACTCATTATTTTGGTTTTTGTTTTGCTAGCGAAGTTGGCCGTTGGGGTTTTCATTGAGTGTTTATTTAAATGATCCACGACTCTAGCGCACCGCTACAAAGAGCTAGTTGACCGAACATCAGGGCTTCACGTAAAAATATGAGTAGGAAGTATTTTCTACATGAACGTAATGATCAAGGCTGTCTTCCCATTAGAGACAGGGAGATCATTTTACGTTTCAACAGTCAATGTAATTAGTTATTATGAACTCGTACATTATGGGAGGTTTTAAAAAATTGGGTTAAATATTTATTCACTAACAATATAATAGACTTCAAAAATCATTCAAAACCCTTAAAATTACAGTCTAGTTATTATTTTAGGACATCATTACTGAAATTATTACAGCATCGCTATTAGAAGCTAAAAGATAACGAAGTTTTAGTTACTTAGTTATAATTTCTTAAATGCAATTTCTTGTGCACATTTGAAGTAATAAAACAACAAATAATCACTACGTACTGTTCATATGCAAGATGAAGTTGTATGAAATGTACATACAGCCCAATTAACATTAAGTTTAACAAACTTGAATTAATATGCTTTGTTGTACTAAAATGCATAATGAATAGAAGCCCAGGTGGAATTGTGCTCATTTATTATTTAATAACTAACAATATTATTAACACAAATACGGCTTGAAAAAAATTCCCAAATTAATTGGTGCAGAGCTATTTGCCAAAATTGAGAAAAGCATAAGTTCAGAGTAACTTGTAAGGTCTACTAAATATTTGCTAAAGGACTTATGATACCGAAAACTATTCACTACTTAGGCAAATTTAATTTATTGGATGTTTTCCATAAATGGCTCTATAAATTCATACTTTACACTTAAGTTCACTACTTGTTGTTATTGAAAACGTACTTATTGCAGCCTCATTCACCACAGTTAAGAGGATGTCATCCAGAATATTAGCTCAATATGAAATAACATTAATTGTGAATCAACATTAAATTGTAAAAGCTCATTGTAGTGTTTTCAAAAATAGTAAAGGTGGTGTTGTTCTAAACAAGTTTAATAAGAAAAACATACTTGAAATATTTAATGAATTAATAAATTACAATATATTAACAATTTACAATTTGCTTGTGCTTAATTTACAAGTTTACTGAAAACCTGTGCTCCAAGCTACCGAACTTTGATTTAACTTTCTTTGCTAAAGTAAACTTAACTTAGCTCTTCAACTTTTCATGTTCTAACATACACTCGATTTCGAAAAGCGGCTTGAAATTTTTGATTTTCAGCACAAGTGCGTGATTACAAACAAAACAAAATTTATTATTTATGACTTGTACATTCGAAAAAGCTAACATTTTCTCATTTCTGTTAATTGAATCTTATAAAAAGGTTTATCTAAAAATCGATATCTTGGAATTTTGTAACTCGAGTTTTCCGATATTTTTTAGTATAAAAATGTAAAATTTTATAAGAGTTCTTTTGATAGTACTAGTAAATAGAACAACTTTCGGCTTGTGTAGGTCAATGAAATAATAAAACGATGTTTTTTATTATTTGAGGAAAAGTTGGTGTAGACGTTTGAAAAAAATATTGATGACGATAAATTTGATAAAGTGCTGCTAGGATTGTTTTTGATAATCTACATATTTCTCGTTGAGAACAATCTGATTGATCACAACATCGCCATGAATATAAACCACATCAATCTTATCGACAGGAGCCCTAAATTTAAATTCTCCAGTTAATTGTCCATCCATCCATACAGAGAAATGGTCAATAGCACGCCGAATTGCCAAGCTAAACGACGATCCGGGAGAAAATTGAAAAACGGAAGTTCTTTCTTCGGGTCCCCATCGTCCGTCTATCCATGCGTTACGAACCAATATGTTTTCTCCTGAATTGGTATCTAATAATAAAAATAAACACTTAAAAATTATTGTAATATCCCAGAAGCAATAAATTTAAGAAACTTAATAAAGTTTCATCCAACAAAATTCAAACTATTATTAAAATGATATCAACTTACTAAATCTCGGATTTAAGTGCATGGGTATAATTGGATGAGGCCACAGCTGAGTACCATCTTGTAAATTTATGTAAAATGAATGCGGTAGAAGTTTTACACGACCGTAGATATTCAGCTGCCATCCAAGTTGAAACCCCCGTGGTAAGTGCGCCGAACATGGAATACTCTGCAATTTGAAAGCGTTAAAGTGACTCAATTTAACTTCACACCAATCACAATTACTATCAACTATAAATTATATGTATGCAAATTAAGCTACTGGATTTTTGAACAAGAATAACTATCAAAATTCAACGACCTGTTGTTTTACGACCTGAGACAAACTTCAGCAAATTCACACTATTCTTTTTATCTCTCCAAGACGTGACACTAATGCTAATGCAAATTAGCCTACGACATTCAAATTATGCTGCAATATTAACACCCTTTTTCACATTTCTTTAATTGAGTATTTATAAAAAAAAAAGATCGAATCAAATCAAAAAATGGTTATTTACTTACAATTTGATTTTCCCGATTGACTTCAACTTCGCTCTCTGACACGTCGATTGAAATAGTCCCCAGTGGAAATTCGGGATAAACTGTCCATTTTTTATAAGTTACCTCGTGAACTTCTACTTCGCCGAGTACTTCGATGGTTTCGAGTGAATTTAGCGGTACGCGAAAACGATATCCGCAAAAGTGTATTCCATTTATAAAGATAAAAAATTCTTCGGGTACTATAAATAGATTAATTTCAATTTTTTCACCGCGTTCGATATTACATTTCACGATCGAGGAGGTTTCCTCATCGCCCCAATTTCCTTTAATAAGACTATTGCGAACAACGTAGTTTCTATCCAAGCGAGGATTCAAATGCAATCCTATATCTGGACTCTGATTTTGATTAGCTCCGCATATTAAATTTACTGCAAATCTTGAAAAAATTAATTTATAACTAAAAGAAATTCAAAAGTAATATTTACCTGATGCAATTTGGTAATACCGATCCACGAATGCAGATAGCGTTGCCGATCGTCAAATTTTTGGGGAGTTCACTCGAATGTACAACTTTCTGCAAAATAGAAACTTTTTTAGGTGCATTACCTTTTATCATAACAATATTAGTATGTTTGCAGTGCTCCAACATAATATCAAAGTAACCGTTTTATATTCTTATTCCAGAATTTAGGTCAACCGAATAGCGGTTCATAAATTTTATTGAAATGCACAACCGTGTTTTTAATAAAAATCTCACTTATGTTTTAATAAGAACAAACCACATTTAAAGTAAATGTTGCTGCTAGTTCATATTCTAGATTATGTTTCAACAAAATGATAACATAGTAAATGGAGAAAATTAAATTAGATTATCATGGATCCATACACACAAGCGCTTAACACGTTGTATGTAATGTGCTTATATAAACTAATTCAACATTAAATAATAAGGTTTCCAACGTCTTTGTTATATGGTACTATTGATTATAACTTTTTTAATTGATACTTCTAACATTGAGTTAAACGTAGTTTGTTATTTCGTTGTTGATAAGCAGGGTTACGAGATAATTTTTTATAGGATATTACAAAGGAGATTATAGAGTTGTAACAAAGTATATGGTTTACCAATCAATAAAAACTTGCATTTGGATAAAAGTTGTTATAATAGCTTGATAAAAATGTTATAAAGTAGTTTTCAAATGAAAACAGATTGCTTTTATAAATTCCCATGATAATGGGTAATTCAAACATTTTTCTTTCTACATTAACTGCTTCATTTATAATTTTATTATAACTTAAATTGCTCAATCAAACCAACCAATAATACACTAATGGTTTATTTCTACCCTAATACCACACCTGAGTCATATTAAAAATATTCAAAAAGAAAAGCGCACAGACCACTAGTGAAAATCTCAAAACAATATTTAATTTAAAAAAATAGCTGATTAATAAAAAATGCAAAAAGAGAACCTATTTTGACGTTAATTAAAAATTTAACATACCTGATTATTTTGTTCGTCGCCTGAAAAATTATTAAAAAGCCAATTTGTGGGATATTGCGTAAAAAATTGCATTTTGACCAAATTTTCACACCATTACTGTGAAAACTCAATTTTTGTTGGAATTTGATTTTTTATAAATGGTTCCCTATTTAAATATTATGGTTTTTCTAATCTTTACAGAATTATTAAAATTAACGCAAATCTAATTCTGTGATAAGAGATGTAGTAGGTGTAATCAACAATAATTATTATATTTTGCCAAATTCACTTTCAATTATTCAAACAATGCGGATTTTCTGATATTAACATTTTCACTTTTAAATTTTCTGATATTACATCTGCTGGATGATCTGGAGTAGAGTTTTTTTTTGTTGCCATCTCTTCAACGTACGTGCCAACTGATCTACCAATCACCAGTTGCTATTATAATTCAAATTTAAAACAACGTGGTTTATTTCCGAGTCGTCGTATTATAGTTTTATAAGGAAAGGCACCAACATTTTCAGATACGATTTAATAATAAATTTAATACATTTTTTTTATATTTCCACAACAATCTCACTTTTCTAGATTAACAAATAAACATGCTCACCACGTTTTTAAAATAACTTTTGTTGTACAAGAATTCTTTCACAAATGATACAACATAAAAGAATAATGTACCCAGAGCCCTTATGTACCTAGCTTCGATTCTATTGAAGTAATGTAAGTGCACAAGTCAAATTTGTTTTGAAGACGAGTTTAACCTGCAGCTATTGAAAGTAGTCGAAAATTTTAACTCAGGTAAAACTTTACCTATTTATATTATTTATTATATGTATGTTTTTTTTACTTATATAATATTGCTATTTTAAAATTTATAAAACAAATATTTTATTGATTTTTATTTTCCTAATATTTGATGGGTTGAAACTTTAAAAGATTATTCTTTTAAAAATTATTAACAAGTTAATAAAAACTTACTTAATTGAATTAAATAATATTCAAATTACTAATATTTGTACAGATGAGTAACCATTAACAAATTTATTTCGAATTTCTTTCTATTCGCGCCAGAATGATTTAACTGGCTATTAAAAGGGGTCCGTCAAATTGGCCCCTCAATTTTCGAATTTTCAATTCTTTACGCCAATCGCAAAAGTGCTCGTGAAGTGCTGGCGAATGATGTAATTTAATTTGTAAGTGCTGGGTTAGTAAAATTTTTATTCAGGATTGAAATATGTTGGCCTCTCCATTTTCGAATTTTAATTTTTTTACGCCAATCGCCAGTACTCGTGAAGTGCTGTCATATGCTGCAATTTATTTTGAAAGTGCTGGGTTTGTTAAATTTTTATTTGCGATTGAAATTTGAGGAAACGTCAAGTTGGTCATTCCATTTTCCAATTTTGTAAACAATTAAAATTTTCTTTGTCAGTTAAGTAGAAGCGTTCGCCAAGTGCTGTAAATCATTTAAAAATGCTACATGAGATATATTTTTCATTTCAAATTCTTATTCACGAATTTAAAGAACTGCGAGAAAAATACGAAACATAATTCTTCATGGTCATGAAGCTCACAAGACTTTGATTCAACAGTATTATTTGACTCTTTAGGTTCCAACATACATTTTCTTTCGTATCTTCACTACCATCAGCAATTAATAATTTTAACCATGGCCTTCCCTTGATTGCAATAAGAATTAGAATCGTAAGCTTCACTTTGGCGTAAAATAAAAGTTGCCAATATTAAGTATTTCAAATGACCTATATTGGAACATAACACTATTTTAAGCATTGTACCTTTTAAGATACCTACATATTTAGAATTCCAATGTATCTTGCTCGGAGCTCTGTAAATTCGTGAATAAGAATTTGAAAATAAAAGCATATCTTAGGTACGTTAGCATTTTTAAATGATTTACAGCATTCGCCAGCACTTGATGAATGCTTTCAAATAGCATAAAAAAATTAAATTTTTTACAAAACTTGAAAAGGATGGGCCAACTTGACATTTCGTCAAAGGTCAATATTTCAATCCTGAATAAACATTTAACTAACCCAGCAATTTCAAAATAAATTACAGCATTCGCCAGCACTTCGTTAGCACTTACGATTGGTGTAAAAAAATTTTAAATTCGAAAATGGAGGGTCCAACTTGACGGACCCTAGCAGGTGAACTTTAATTATTAGAAAAATATTAAAAAAATGTATGAAGTAAAAAATATTTTCTGTATTAGGGACAGATTAAATATGTTTATTTAAGAAATCTCTTAAGTTTTTTTTCATTTTCTACGGCTTGAAGTTGAAAGCGGACAATACTGTGGCTTTTAAGTTTAAATTAAAATTAGTCTTTTTCTCCAAATTCTTTATTAAATTACGAGACGCGTAATTTTTTATTCTGATATACTGACCGACTCTTATTAATTTGATGCATAAAATTTGACAACTCTTACGTTTGTCCTCTAATATCGACGAATGATGAGAATGCTATAGATTCTCGAAACGCGTCTCGTAATTTAATAAAGAGTTTGGAGAAAAAGACTAATTTTAATTTTAATTTACGATATTACATAACACCAAAATATTGTGAAAATAAAATGATTTTTGATATTTTAAGTTTAGTTCATTTTTAACTCAGCTGGATTTTTCCTGTTTAGATTTTTTAACAATATTAGGGGCAGATAAAATATGTTTATTTGAGAGATATCTTGATAAATAAATAAAAGCGCACAATACTGTGGCTTTTATG
Source organism: Podabrus alpinus (assembly GCA_932274525.1). NCBI lineage: Eukaryota > Metazoa > Arthropoda > Insecta > Coleoptera > Cantharidae > Podabrus > Podabrus alpinus. The sequence continues at coordinate 54,133,489 of OW026457.1, read as the reverse complement.
TTTAGTTAATTTCTAACTCATCTTGATTTTTCCTTTTTAGATTTTTTTATATTGGAGATTTAATTTTCATTTACATAAAAGATATAAAATTCTAATTGACATTATTTAAATGTCTTCATAATTCAATATAATTCTTTTCATTAACTCACTAATAATTAAGGATGGCTTAGATTCATTGTTGACTTGAATTGTCATCCAGACTTCAAAAAGATTTTAAATTTCAATTTATAACAAAAATATTTATTACTTCATAAAAATTTTTATAATAATTTAAGATCATCTACTAGTGTTTTGATAGCCAGTTAAATCATTCTGACGAGAATAGAAAGAAATTCGAAACAAATTTGTCAATGGTTACTCATCTACATAAATATTAGTAATGTTTATTATCTTGTTTAATTCGATGTTTGGGTACGGTCCCCTAACCCTGGTCACTCCAAATAAATTGAAAATTTCCTATTGCAAAGAGGAAGGTTTATATAGTTTACTGATATAATTTAAACCTGCGAATGTATTATCAAAATTTTGAGTAAATCGAATTTGAAGTTTGCAAATTTACAAGTAAAATTAACGAGATTCCCGCGCGTCGCTCATTCTGTTGACGGCCCGACTGCCCCTTCAGGGAAAAAGAAGGACAAGACCCCCTTCCCCCCTCTACCGACTACCTCCGCCAAAAAGACAGTCCCAAAGACAAAAACAACTAAAACAGCCACGACCACCAAGAAAGCCGACCCACCGCGCCCCCTTATGGAATCCAGTATTTCAAAGCCGATAACACGCTCGCTCTCCGCAGTCAAGACTGCACCAACCCTCTCCACCGCCCAACCTCCCTCAGAGGCAATGGAGACCCACGCTTCCACCTCCACTGGTGGTGACACCTTCGTCACCCCCAGCGACCGAAACTTAAAACGCGCCCGCTCCAATGTCAGCAATGACAGTGAAACTTCAGGGCCAGCTACCAAGAACAGGTTCTCCTGTCTCCAGGTAGATGACACCCCCCCCGACACCCAAGCCGATTGCGATGACGATGACGGCATGGACACTACCAGCCCCCCAATCGATACTAACGCCCCCCTCTCGAACTCCCAGGGTGCATCACACCCAACATATACCTCCGCCAGCCGAATCCCCCCTATTGTCCTACGGACAAAGGAAAACTGGCCAGCTATTAACCGTTTGATCCATCAAGAACGTAAAATCGCCACAACTAAAATTCGCACTCTCGTGGATGGCATCTCCATCCAGCCAGCCACCGAGACAGACTACCGGGCCCTCAGCCGTTTACTTGAGGAAAAATCCCTCCCCTCACACTCATTCTCCCTCCCCCAAGATAAACCACTCAAAGTGGTCATCCGTGGTCTTCCGATCACAATCACCCCTGCCGAGGTCAAGGAAGACCTCGAATCTCAACATTTCGAAATTCAGTCCGTTTTCCAGATGCGCCAAGGTCGCGACAAAAAACCCATGCCACTATACCTTGTCCATCTAACCCACAATTCAGATGCCAAGAGAATTTTCGACATGACTTCGGTCCTGTCAATAAACACCCGCACCGAAACTCCCCACAAACGTACAGAGGTCGGTCAATGCCACCGTTGTCAACGGTTCGGACACGCCCAAACCCTCTGCCGCGCCCCCCCCCCCCAAATGCGTCAAATGCGCAGGGGATCATCTCACTCAGGCTTGCCAAAAAATCCGCGAGGACCCCGCCACCTGCGCTAACTGCACAGGAAACCACCCCGCAAACTATAAAGGTTGCGTTATGTTCCCCAAGCCCAAGCGGCGAGAACTTTCAGCCCGCGAAGCATCTTCCCGCTTCGCTGGCCGCCCCACTTACAATTACCCCTCCTCCCAAGGCCCCAATCGACCATCCTATCTAGGAGTCGCTAGCCAGCATGCCCCTCACAGGGAAGCAACACATCCCACCCCCACTCCCACCACCTCCTACGATGAGGCTCCCTCCCGACAAACAAAAGCAATTTTTGAACAACTTCGTAATTTCAATGCCAATGCTGAACTCGTCCGCAATATTGAAATAATTATGAACGCCAAAGCCACTAATTTCACACCCGTTAATGTCTAAACCCAGATTCCAACCCACCACTTTGCAGACGGCTTTTTGGAACGCCAACGGCCTTTCAGCCAAACGAAATGAACTTCTCGCGTTCGCGCACGATCACGACCTTGATGTAATCTTGGTCAACGAAACCCACTTCAGAGCTGGCCAACTGGCAAAACTCCCTTGCTATTCACTTTATAGGAATGACCGTGACGGACGCGGCGGCGGAACCCCAATTTACGTAAAATCATCCATCGAACACGTCGCAATACCGACCCCCGACCTAGAGTACCTTGAAATCACTACGGTGAGCATCCACACCGCACATCACGGTTGGTTGCAAATCTCCTCCGTCTATAATCGCCCTCAGCAACGCATCCTCAAAGAGGACCTAGAAACCCTCCTCGATGGCGCCGACGCGAAGATCATCGCCGGCGATTTCAATGCTAAACACTCCAACTGGTTGTGCAAACACACAAACCATGTAGGACGCGACCTACTTTCACTAGCAGACGAGCTGGACTTCGCGATCATCGCTCCCACCTCCCCCACCCACTTTTCTAACGCAGGTACGCCGTCCATCTTGGACATAGCCATTTTCAAAAACGTAAAACTCCAATACGATATCTCCACCAGCGAAGAACTAAACTCAGATCACTACCCGGTCCTTCTGACACTCGGACCGTTGTTACCCCCAAATGGCCCTCCCACGAGAACGACAACAGACTGGACCTCTTTCAAAGACAATCTGTCAAAAAACCTTGGACCAATCCCATTCTTTGAGTCCCCCACTGACCTAGACCAATTCATTGCCAAATTCCAAGACAACATCAAAAAATCCGTTGACGAAACCTCTTTTCAAGTTAACACCACGGACGTCAGAGACAAACTCACTCCCTCCCTCAAAGATCTTATCAGAGCCAAAAACCGAGCGAGGAAACTCGCTCGGCGAACTCGCAACCCTGATGACCAAAGGTCATACAACCGGCTCAAAGAGCAAGTAGACGTTAAAGTCAAAGAATTTCATGACAATGAATGGTTAGACACCATTAACTCCCTTTCATTTAAAGACATGTCCGCATGGCGCATGGCCGCCGCCCTCCAGGGAAAAAAGAAAGTCACCATCCCAATTCTCTCCCGCCCTGACGGCACTATTGCCCGGAGCGATCTTGAAAAGGCTGAAATCTTCGCCGACAGCCTCCAAGCTCAATGCTCCCCCAACACCACAAGATTAGACCAAGACCATATTAATTCGGTCGAAAATTATGTCACCACCACCCTAAACACCTCCGATGACACACATATCACCCCCGCCTCCCTTCTGGAGGTCACCATTGCCATTAAACGCCTCAAAAAGAGGAAAGCCCCAGGTCCCGATGGCATCACCAATACTACCCTCAAAGAACTCCCCCAAAAAGCCAAAGTTGCCATCACCGGCATAATTAACGCATGTTTTCGACTCAACTACTACCCACAAATATGGAAAACCGCTGACGTAGTGGTAATCCCCAAACCCGGTCAAAATCTCAAACTTCCGAAAAGCTATAGACCAATCAGCCTGCTCCCTTCCATCGGAAAAGTAGTTGAAAAAGTCATTCTCATCCGTCTCCAAGAAGCCATGTTCGATAACAGTATTATTCAAAACGAACAATTCGGCTTCCGTGCTGGACACAGCACGACCCACCAAGCCCTCCGATTAGTTGAGCACGTCACGCAGGCACTCAACAAAAAAGAATTCACCGGCCTAGTGCTACTCGACGTATCGAAAGCTTTCGATAAGGTCTGGCACGAAGGCCTCCTGTTCAAAATGCTTCAATCTAAAATTCAAATTCCACTAGTCCGACTTATTGCCTCCTACCTTCACGACAGAAATCTCCAAGTCAAACTCATGAACACCAGATCCACAAAGCGCCCCATTACCTCCGGGGTCCCCCAGGGTTCGATCCTTGCAGCTTCACTGTTTAACATCTTCATGAGTGACATTCCAACCCCCTTAGATCCCGCAACAAAAATTTCACTATATGCAGATGACACTGCAATATACACATCCTCAATCCACCCGGACATAGCCACAACCCGCCTCCAGGAGGCGATCACCGATCTCGGAAGGTGGTACGAAACTTGGCGCATCGAGGTTAACTCGAGCAAAAGTTCCGCGATCATGTTTCGAAATCGTTGCAAGCCTCACAACTCCAGTGTCTGGATGTTCGAGGAGCAAATCCCCTGGAAAACCAAGGTCAAGTACCTTGGCATTACCATGGACCGGCGCCTCAAATGGGACGCTCACATTTCCTCCGCAGCCGGTAAAGCCAAATGCCTCTTCAATAGACTGTTCGTCCTCATGAACGCAAAAAGTACCATGTCCCCCGCTAACAAACTAAGATTATACAAAGCCATAATCCGCCCGACAATGATTTACGCCTCCCCTGTCTGGGGATATGCACGCCCCAGGGCCATAAATAAACTTCAAGTCATTCAAAACAAAAATCTCCGAGCTATTTTCAGCGCCCCCTACTACGTCACTAACAGGCGACTACATGCAGACGCCAAACTAGACCTCATTAACACTCTTAATCGTAAACATGCCACCAATCTCTACAACAAATCCAAATTCTCAGAAAACCCACTAGTAAACCAACTAGGTCAATACAACCCAGCTGACTTTCTCATTCCCCGTCCCAAATCACTCCTGACCACGGACAACTCCTGACCATAACTCACCCCCACACAGACTAATGTATGTTCATAGGTTTAACTTACACAAATTCTCTTCGAAAGTGAATTTATTCACTAGATTTGTGTAATTTTTCGATCAATTATCACAAGCTTCGTTAAATCACCCCCCATAGCATCACTATAATCCCACTAGTCGCCAATTCTGACTAGTTCCAAGTAGAAGCCACTCACTCCGAGGTCATCAATAGAAATTAATTCATAATTTCTTTCTTCGAATTAGGGACTCTACTATATCGGCAAACGTAAAAATTTTCTTTTTCTTCTCATATTACATATTCACAGTCACAGCTCAGGTTTTTACCAGTCAGTCCGCCAAGCGCCAATTCCCAGAGACCCACCGGTCTCTATAAATTCCAATGTCACTAATGTATTCTTTCAGATGAAGGAGAAGGCCGGCTGCGCCGGGATGCTCCATCAAATACATATCAGGTAAAGGTAAAGGTAAAGGTCGCACCGGCAGATGCAGCTCGTCTCTCGTACATGTAACATCGATTATTTTTTGTTTTTACGCGATTTTTTGGGGGTGAAACGTAATAGTTTACTGCCCCATACCGCAACTATACTTTTTTATGCTATTTCAAGGGTCTCTAAGCTCCCGGTTTCATTTATCCCGGTTTTTTTTATGGGAGGTGCCTTCTCGTATGTTTAGCATAGTAACCAGAGTCAAAACCGCCCTGGAGGGGTGCAGAGCGCAGCGGCGCCCCGGAAGGGTAGGTTTTGACGATGGATAAACCTCCCTATCGAATGCACACCCCAAAAATTGAAGAAAAACTCGCTAAATTTACGTACTTTCAAATTGATTTTTCTCGAAATTTTATGTATACTTTCGCAAGTGAAATTTTTACAGTATACTCTATAAACCTTCCTCTTTGCTATAGGAAATTTTCAATTTTTTTGGGGTGACCAGGGTTAGGTCACCGTCCCCCTAGTATTCGTAGATCTCGAATAGGCCTACGATTCTGTTCCAATTAAAAAACTTTTTGAAATTATGACGAAAGTTGGCATTAATGGGGTTTATATTCGATCCATCTGGAACATCTATCGGAATGCAAGGCCTTGGTTAAATGGGGAAACAATACATCGGAGGAGTTTACAATCACTAAAGGCTTAAAACAAGGTTGCTGTCTGTCTCCCGCTTTGTTTAAAATTTACATTCAAGAAGCATTAGACGCATGGAGGAGGCGAACACGGGGTATGGGAATAGAAGTGAGAGAAACAAATTTGACAACACTCTTATTTGCGGACGATCAGATCATTATTGCAAATAATGAAGAGGACGTTGATTTTATGTATAGAAAACTAGTAGAAGAATACCGAAAGTGGGGGTTGAAAATAAACAAGAAAAATACGGAATACCTAGTGCTAGCAAACGACATGCGAGAACCCGATGCGAAACAGCAAATCAACAAAGAAATAACTAAAAGTAGAGAGTACAAATATCTAGGCAGCATAATTTCAGAAAAAGGAACATCACGAAGAGACATACGTAGTAGAACCCAACAAGGTCGGAAAAGCACTCGGATTTTAAATTCTTTATTATGGTCCAACAGGATAAAGTTAAATACAAAAATGACCATCTATCGAGCAGTAGTGAAACCAATTTTAACATACGGAGCAGAATGTTGGCAACTTACGAGCAAAGAAAAGAGACTTATTGAGGCTGCTGAAATGTATTATCTAAGACGAGCGTGTAGAGTCTCCCGAATGGAACACATCCCGCACGAAGAAATTAGACGACGAACAAACAGGACGTATACAATCATGAACAGAATAGAAGCTAGGCAGCTAATATGGTATGGTCATGTGATGAGGATGTCCGAGGATCGGTGGCCAAAAGGAGCTATGAAATATATACCAGCTAACAAAAAGAGAAAAAGAGGAAGACCCAACATGTCATGGATGCAAAGGATAAGAGAGACAATGGCGGATCGAGCAATAAAGGAGGAAGACTGTCAAGATAGAGAGGTGTGGCGATCGAAATGCGGGATGCGGCAAAGGCTGTAGGAACCCCGCCTATATATACATATATATTGCCATGTTTTGCTACTGTAAAATCAAATTTTAACTTATATAGCGGGGAATAATAATGGCACTTAATTCAGTAATGCTCCGACTAGCTTTGCACGAAAACTCAAAATTAAGGGTCGTAAATTGGGTTCATCTATGTGGTCAAAATACTCATATAAGCTACCTTAAATTAGTAACCTCAATGAAACGAAAAAATAAACTTATTGTACCTTACACCTGCTTAATCTGTACTTCACTGCTGTATAAAGTTAAATCAAAAATAAATGTAATTACTTGTAGACACAATATTGTAATTTATTAAACAAAATATAATCATTAAAAACAAAAGACTGACTTTTCATAAATTGGAACAAATTAAATTTACAAGTATTACATAAGAAAAGTTTATAAACCCCCCGTTTTTAAATTCACGCGCGAACTTATTTTGTCTATCGATAGATTTTAATAAACTTTGTCGACACAAAATTGGCTTACCGAAGTCTATACTGTCGGGTCCCATCGATGTGGAGTGAAACAGGTAGCGTGAAAGCGATTGTATAATTGGATCTAATTTCCATACAAAGAAAAAATCCAGACAAGATTAACGATTGATTTATTTTCCTCGGATTACTGGATAAATGTTCAGGTAAGTCCATAAATTCATAATCTTCAATAATTTCCCAATCTCACAACATAACCATAAAAAATTGTCAGCGGTCACCAAAATTTTCCAAAATACCATTGAATAACCAATCGAAACGTTTATTTATACTCTTCATGGTAAAGAGAAAACAAATGTTGATAAGCTGAAAGATGAAAAAATCAGGAAGAATAATTACGTGCACAAACGAAACAGAAGAAACTTGGACCAAACTTCAAAATACCGCCAAAACGACCACAGAATAACACCTAGGTTTCTATAAAAGATTCAAAATGAAAGATTTATCTTTCTATTCAAATCTAATTAAATATATAACACCGAAATCCTACCAAATAACTGGCTCCCATTTGACCTCCAGTATTTCCTGGATAAACTTAACACAATGAGCAACGAATGTGGACTCAGCTCATCAGTAAAACTGAAACTCGAGATACTCCAATGAATATCAATGACAGTCAAATAGAAAGAGTAACAAGTTTCATATACCTGGGGTGTTTACCAATGGAAAGCTGGAACCCTGATAAAGAAATTCGGGCAAGGATTCAAATGGCACGAGGCGCTCTCCAGAAAATAAGACCGTTCCTATACGTCCAGACTTATCACTGGAAAAGCGGTGCCGCACAGTGCAGTGTTACATGATACCGATTTTGTTACATGGTGTGGAGGCATGGACGCTGAAAGTGTCCTCAGTTAACAAGCTCGAGGTGTTTGAAATGTGGCTGTACCGCGGTATGCTTCAAATCTCATGGATGGAAAGGGTTTCCAACAGAAATGTGCTTTATCACATGAACCAAGACCGTCAACTGAAAAGCGGTGTAATTTAGACATATATTTAGAGATGAGAAATATTCCCTCTTAAAACTGATAATAGAGGGTGAGATTTACGGAAAAAGAGGCCTAGGATAGAAGCGCTTCTCGTGGTTGCGGAACTTACGGGAGTGGCTTGATGTACGTGGTGCCGCGGAATTGATACGCATCGCACAGAATGGAGAGGAATTTTCATGTAATAATCGTCAACCTCCGATAGGAGATGGCACCTTAAGAAGAAGAAGCAAAACAACAAAAATACTTCGACCACTCTTTGGTCAAAATGAAACATGACATTATATGTAGGTATACTGTCATTTTTGTGATACAAAAGTTTATTTGGATTTAAAAACAGCTGGAGTCTCACTGTAACCAACCACTAGCGCAAATTTACCAGAACTAGAATTTATTGTAAGTAGCAATATTTCGAATGGATTGGAAAACCTTGAATGATTAGAAGTTCAGGATCAAAAGAGCGGAACAATGTAGAAATAGTATCCGAATAGGTACATTTTGTCCCCCCCCCCCTCCAATTGCTAATTTTTTAATTAAAATAGTGTCAAACGATTGAGCTTCGTTTGAGCTTGAATGAGCTTCCAGTCAAATCCCAACATTTGAATCTCAAAGGTAAAAAGTTTGTAAAAATACATATATAAATTTTATCAACATCGCTCCCACAAGTAGCTCGCTGAATTTTAATGTTGCTGATAATAATTAAAATAGTTTTTATTTTTTAATGGTTATTGAAAAAGAAATAACGCATCAAATTTTCTAATTCAATAAAATTTTTAAATGAAGTTGGGAGGGCAGTCATGGCCGAAATGTTAGCGAGATCAACTGCTAATGCAAGGTTCTCCGGTTCAACTCCGGATACAGTCCAAAATTTCTTTACCGTCTTCCATGCTTCGGAGGGTACGCAAAGCCTGAGGTTATGATTTTTCATAATAACAATAAAGAACAGGATACAGGCACATCGAAGGTTAACCCAAATGCTCATAGAACTAATTAAATAAATTAGTTACTAAAGAACAGGTCATATAGATGTTATAATTTTAATATTAAATACAGCTTCAATGAGCTTCTATTCCCATCGTTTAAGCTTCAAAGGTTTTTAATAAAAGTTTAATTCTTTAAAACAATTTTGGAAAAGGCTGTATAAATGCTCTTCTGAAGAAGTGTTTTTTTTTAATGAAATTAATACCAATCAATCAAAAATTGTTTGAACTTCAGTGAGCTTCTATTCCCATCGTTTGAACCTCAAAATTTCCCCCCGATTAAATCGGTCAAACGGGTTAAACCGTTTGGACTTCAAAAAGAGAACTTAATTCTACGCAATGTATACATTTTTCCCAAAATAAATTTTTTTCCTCGAAGCTTATCTCCAAAACTACTAAGAAAAATGTTTAGTTACTTGAAATCTTATCTATACTTTTTGTCGTTGGGATACACCAAAAACAGGTGAATTAAAAAAAATTGACAACCTTCTAACATCCTTAAAAATACTGTAAAAAGCAAGCAATTTTTAAAGCTCACAGGTGAAGCTCTATTAGGTTAAAAAGTTCTTCTACGCAGATTTTTACAGAGAATTTAATCTACATTTATTTATATAAAAACTGCTTTTGTGGCAGATGGACAGATAAAAAAGTCGACATCAAAATCTAAAAACCACGCTCTTTGAGCAAAAATCGAACAAAACGAGTTTTTTTCTTTTGAATTTTTTTAAAAAGATTTTTTTTAATCTTTGCTGAAAATTTTACTTAGTTTAATTATTTTGGACATAGGATGCACAAGAAACTGCTAATTTATGACTTTGTGAGTTTTGTGACCTTCATCGGCAAATGTGCCTGTGATCAAAACTCATCAAAAACTAAGGGACTCTTTTCTGATGCAAAACTAAAGGATTTAAGTAAAACAGAATCGAATTTCACAAACTTTTTTTCGTAATGTAATAACTGGACTATTATTTGATATAAAAAATTATATGTAATTAACTAATTCTATTTGAAAGGCAAATCATCCTCGGTCAGTTTCAGTTAAGTTTACTCGAGAATAATGGTGTTCCGCCACCGTCATTGAAAGAAAGATTTACATAGGCAAACGCAAAAAATACAACGACCAATAACGGTAAATCGTGTGGATAAGTTCTGTCAATATTAATATCTAAATCTGTGCGGCTACCAGGATTGGTTAAAGTTTTGGCTTCATTTCACGAAAGAAAATGGTTTAATCTGAAAATTCTACGCCGGCTCCAGTGTTTAAATAAGCGTTTCAGTATACTATCAGAGCACTTTCTGTAAAGTACGTTTTAATTGTTTAAATAATTATACGCAACATAATTAAGCCATAAATGTATTTTGACTAAAGTGCCTACAGGTGGGATTTACAATATAATATAATATGTAGTTAGTCGTTCGAAAGATCTCAAATTTAGGGTAATACCTGTGATAATGTGTACAATATATTGGAAATTTTTTTATACAAAGTTTCTTCCCATAGTTATGCATAATATAGCGTAAACTTACTTTCGCCAACTTCTAGCTACTAGTATGTTTTTGTCAGGGAAAAACTGGTTACCTCGATTCTCAAAGTTTGTCTTTGTGTTTGTATAGGTCTCACCCACCAAATACTCGCGAATGGAATACTACCGATATGAAATTTTTAGCGTTGATTTATTTAATTGAATAATGGGGTTATGAAGGAAATAGAAGACTGAAAGTGGTGTTTAAAGGTTGCACTGATTGGTTATTGCCTAGGTTGTGCAGCCTAAAGGCCGCACTGAATTAGCACATCATCATCTCTATTTCGTGCTGCTTACATACACACAGATAAATTTAGCAGTAAATAAAGTTAATTTCATTCTGCAAACTCGCGTACATAATGAGTGCTACTGATAAATTAAAATTAAAAATAAAATTGTTGTACAATTAAACACAATTAAAAAAGTTGACGTTTGAAATGTTATCACATGCTGGCTTTTCATCAATTTAAGACTATTTTTAATATTTTATTTATTTGCTAGAGACCCTTCAAAACAGTTAATTTTACATGGGGCAACTACTGCAATGATGATATTAGCATTGCTTCCAATGTCTAGGGAATGGAATGCGTTGGGGACCGTTACATTTCCTAACTGGTCATCGCAATGAATAGCGTTCATAGTCGAGGAAACATAAATATGCTAACCGCCTTGACAACTACTAAAGTATAGGTGGTAAACACAACTTATTTATTGCCTTGAAAACAACGCGATGAGTAAATACCAGATTATGTAAAAACAATTATAATGTAAACTTACCGCAAAATTAAATTAAGGATAGGTACTATAAATAGGTATATGCATTTTCTTAATTCAAATAAGAATTGTCCAAACTGTGGAGTATGGGATAGATCTGAATTGCGAAAAAATTCCTTCGAAGTTAGTAAGGCACGCCTATAATTATTAATTATAATGTATGCATTGTTGTAGTGAATTTTTTTTCCTCAGAACACTTGAGATTGGAATTTACCATTCGCCATGGTTTACCGTCAATGCTGTAACATTTATAATAAGAATTGAGTATAAAATATTTAACTGGGATTGTCTACAAGTCGACTAATTAATTTTTTACTCATAATTTTAATTCTGATTACTCACGGGAACAAGTATGCTAAATACGTACCAATATAATTATGGTGACCATATGTACTTATTTTAGTAGGACAGTACTCTTTTTTAGAACGATGTCCTATGTACTTAAAAACTTCTCCAAGTACTTACAAATGTACTTATTTTTTGTACACCCACCGGAGGGGTGCCACCCGACGTTGCCCCAAACCTCATGGTTGTTTCCTTCAGTGCAACCCCAGAAAAAAAAAGGTCATCAATCGTAATCGTCGTATATTTAGGTACGCCGCACAGTGTGGTGCAATGGGGTTTTTGTGGACAAACGGTTGCTGAGCCTTCAATTTTAGGGCAAAAAATCTGGAAGTTGTCTTACTATATCCTTAATCCTTAATATATATAAAAATGGATGTATGTATGTATGTTCCCTATAGACTCCTAAACCGTTTGACCGATCGGAACCAAATTTGGCACAGTTATTATGTAGGTCCCTGCGCATGTTTTTGTATTGAAATAGTGCATAAATTCGCAAAGGAAAGGAAAGTTTATTTTGAGTAGCCTGCTTTCCTTTAAGGAATCTCGATAATCCATTCATGCGCGTCCCTATGGACTCAAAATAAACTTAAAAACAATAATGAATGCTGTCAAACTGCCAACCGATCGACAATGCAAATACGCGTGCACGTGCTTTACGTTTCTATTTGACCAATCTTAACCAACTTTGGTGTAGAAGTTATTTACAACGCTACGAAAAACATAGGCTACTTTAGTACCTTGGAGTGAGGCCGAAGGCCGAACAACCACATCCGACACGGTCTAGATGGCTAAAGGCGGCCGGTAGGCCGACTGTGCCAGCTAGTCCTTAATAGAATAGAAGAAAACAATAATTTTTGTGTTTTCTCACAGAATATTGCATAAGCCACGATTCGAAATGCTAAAGTTCGTCATTTTAAAATAGTTTTCAATTGTTTTTAATATATTTCTGTATCGTCCGTTCTGCTGATGTATTGTTTACATGAGCATTTGGGAAAAATTTATTGATTTGTTAATCCAATAATACCCTCGGTAAAAATTGGACAAGTCTCAGTAAAAACGCTCTTGTGTTCGCATCTGCAAGTATCTGCAGCTGAAATTTGGAGGGCAAGTACTAGAGATACCAATGATACCACCAAAAAAAACAAAAAAAGTTTCGGTGTGTCTCATGCGTTCTCACACAACTAAAAGTTTAAGAGAAGTTAACATCTAAAAAAATCGAGTTTTTAGGTCGAAATTAGGTCTACAAACCGTTAAAAATGTAATTCTTTGTTTTGTTTTGGCACTTGTGTGCTAGTAACGAGAAACAGAAATAATATTTCAACCTGAAAACTGAAAAAAATCAATGTATTTCCGTTTTTAAGCAAAGTTAAAGTACCTATGTATACGGTACATATGTATATGTATATAAAAAAGGTTGACTTTGCCCCATTTTTTCGACACTTTCCAAGCGCATTTTTTATGATTTTTTTTGTGTTCCTGAATCCTTGGGATGTTCCTAGCAAGAAACTATTATTAAACAGACCAAATGAATTACTTTAAAAATCACCATTTGTCCGCCTCCACCACACTGTGCGCCGTTGACCTTTTTTTTAGGTATTTACCGTGTTTCGCCGAAATGTACTTTTTTTTCATAAAAATAATATGGTCACCATAAATATAATGGACCAGAGTTTAAATAGAATTAAATAAGTCGTTTGACAGCTAACCATCCCAGTGCAGCAGTAACTTGAAGCATTAGAGAGACACCTACGCAAGCCGCGAAACAGCTACGGTTTCGGAAATATAATTTTAAACCGTTTATTTTACTACATTTTTGTTGTGGAACAAAATTGAAGGTCGGTCGAGTTTTCACCATGTTCATTCATGCATTAAATTGTCGGTAATTGTTTTTTCCATTTGCCAAAAAAATAATAAACATCCGGAAGATTCCTTTCCAAAACTTAAAATAAGTTTATATTAAGCCCACACAACAATGGGGCGATCCTGGGGCTTTTCCCCTAAGGTTGCCCTCTGGCTCTACACCGCCATAATAAGGCCCATGCTAAGTTATGGTGCTTTGGTTTGGTGGCCTAGAACCAAGCTGGCAACAGTGGCGTCCTCTATTCACCGGATACAGAGAATGGTCTGCCTGGCGGTGATAGGAGTGATGCGAACGGCTCCCACAGCGGCCTTAGAGGCTCTTCTCTGTCTCCCTCCACTGGATCTCCACGTGGAGGAGCAGGCGGTCAAGGCTGCCCTTAGGCTGCGAGCGTGGGGGCTCTGGACCAATAGGCAAGGAGTCGGGAGACATTCGGGGGTCCTGGGGGGGCACTATTCGATGGGCTCCCCATCCTGGCCCTGGATGCTGACAGAATTCCCCCTATTCACCTATTTAATAGGAAATTTAGCATTTTGCTAGACACAACAAGAACGTAGAGACAGACATATCTCTGTACACTGACGGTTCCAAAACTGGTGATGGCTGAGGTGTGGGGATTTTCTCCCGGGAACTGCAGCTAAACACATCTATATCGCTGGGTAAGTATGCCTCAGTGTTCCAGGCGGAACTTGTAGGCATACTACACGGCGCAAAAACAGTCAAGGATAGAGGCATCGGAGGCAAAAGAATTCAGATATTTACAGACAGTAGAGCGGCTCTTGTGGCACTAAACCGCCACAAGATTACCTCGGGGCTGATACTTAATTGCTATCGGACACTGAATGAAATATCAACCCACAACAACCTTACACTCAGCTGGGTGAAAGGTCATCAAGGCAATGAAGGGAATGTGAGGGCGGATGTGCTGGCGAGAACGGGCTCGGGTAACACACCGTGCGGTCCTGAGCCATTTGTCACGCCGGCCATCAGCACAATCAACACCCTCATAAAGAACAAACTCAGAAACTACATGGTAGAAGATGGGAGAATCTACAGGCATGCCGTCAAGCGAGAGCAGCTATATGCGGGCCCTCCAGCAGGAATGCCAAATACTACACACAGTTGTCTCGGGATAGTCTGCGTATTATTGCGGGGATTTTGACGGGACACTGCAAGTTAAATAAACACCTACACACGATGGGTCTTGTAGAGAGTCCCATCTGTCGTGGTTTTGAAGAAGCAGACGAAACGGCGGAGCATCTGCTTTGCAGATGCCCTGCCCTTGCGTCCATCAGAGGATCCATGTTGGAGGAGCTCTGGCCTAGCATGGCCAGTATTAGGGATATGCCGCCCTCTAAGATTCTCGAGTACATTCTAAGGTTGGGATGGATTGGGGAGTAGGGGGACGGCTTCCCTAATGAAGGCAGCATAATGGGCCAACTTGTGGCCTGAGTGCGTACGACCTCGTAAGAGGCTGTCCTTCACTTACAATCCAGAATCCAGAAGGCCACACAACTTGGGAAAACACAATGGCTTTAAAACCACAGTAAACACGAAATAACATAAACAAATTTTATCAAGTCGAGTGATATCACTAAAGGAAATTGGTTATAATCGCTTATGTACTATATTTTAATTATTAATTAAATTATTATCTGTAATAGCAAACGTTTAATCATTTTATATGCAAAAATATAAATTTTTTTTTAATTATTTCACAATTATTCAAAAAATTTTTATTTATGTAACAATGTATAGTTCGCAACCTTGTATATAAAAATAGATAGGTAATTTAAATTTGTCAAAACTGTGCTATTTTGATTACAAAATTATTTATCCATGTGGATTGCTTAATTAAAATATTGCTTTTGGCAAGCAAACTAAATTTTATGTTATTCAAATCAAAAGTACGTATGTTATGAAAATTTAATAAAAATTTGGGGAAATTTAAACTTGAAATATTATATTTAGACTGTGTTTATAAGTTTATGATTTTAACTATTTTTATTTCATAATTATTATTATGTCTAAGTTATTTCCTAATTAATGATTAACAAAAAGTTTTTGTAGCACACTAATTCAACAATTTCTTTTACATGAGCAAACATTAATTTTATTTAAATGTGGAATAAATGTTAAAATTGTGTTTGCGTCGATTTGATTATTTTATCAATATTTTTTATTAAAATTAATTAATACAAAATTAGTACTCATTTTTAAAATTAGCATAAGCTAATAAATAACAATTAATTTAACGCCTCTAATCATATAGGAATCAATACATGATTTCCTATTATGCCAGAAATGTGAGTCACGTTTACCTATGTATGCTTATTTCAATACTAAATCAGCGTGAAAATTATCGAAGGCCGATGATTTTATAATAATTTAAATTACGAACAATGCCACAGTAAACGTGATATTTGGTATACATTTTTAATATGACAGAAGTGGGTAATTTGAAATTTAATTATAAAATAATTATTAACAAAACGATGTATTATTTGGTTTGTATGAATTTTAAACTGGCTTAATTAAAATTTGAAATGGCAAATTCAAAATGTATGCTCACCGTTGGCGATGTTGCGTTATCATTTTGAATTGTCACATTTTCACTATTATTTTTTGGCATTGCCCGTCGTTTCGGAAAACAACATAATGCGCACTTTTTTGGCTTTTCTTCATCGTTTTCCGTTATTGCCATTAATTTTAAATAATTGTTACCACTAGCACTACAACCAACGCTACAACTAAACTACTAAGTTTATAAATACAACTTACGAACCATTCCGCATTAAATAGATGCAACCACAACTCTCACCCGGTGAACAAATATTATATAAAATTTATAACTTGGCCCGCATTTTGTTAATTTTAATTTTTACCGCAGAAAGAATACAAGTACTTGTGGTTACGTTCATGTGTACTAAAGAAATTAAATTCGTAACGCTTCTTTCTTTATTGATATTCGTAATGTAGGTCAGTATCGACTAAAGCATTTAATTTGATTTGAAATAAGTACGATCGTTGTATATCTAGTAAGAACTTACATTTTATATTCCTAACGCACGTTGGTATATTAACAATAAGATTTACTTATCAGTTGATTAAATAGTGATAACAGAAAATATTCAAATGTAAATACAATCCAATAAAGTGTTCAAATTCGCGCGCGAATATTTCAAAAATTTAATGAAATATTAGCAATAATTCTAAATCCGCCTCTGACTCCAAAAAAGGTGTGACTCTAAAATATATTATGTAGTATATAATTTGCCAACGTGCTACAATTAATTTATACAGAAAACTAAAAAATTGTAAGTGCCATCAGTAAAGAATAGCATTACATTTCCGAAATAATAATTGTCAACTCGCAGTAATAACACTCGCACTCATGTTTATTTAGAACAGAAACAATACAATTACGAAATAACTGTTTTTTCTCTCTATTTACTTTAGGTATTTTAGTCTGCGAAGGTTAACGAATTTGTGAATCATCTCTATAAGTGAGGATTATTAACGATAAACAGTTTTTTCCATTGCCATTTTAAAATTGTGCTATCATTTTCATCAAAGCGAAATTAATAATTATAACTTCATGAATCATGCATACAATGAATAAATCTGGGACTAAATTACCTCATACAGGTGTGTTCATTTAAAAATTGTCTAGCGTCTAGAACACTTAATTGATTTAGTGAAAGTATAATCTTAAATAGCACTCTACCTTCCATGATAGGTACTTCAAATTAAAGTTCATAGAAAAACGCGCTTGAAGTTTTACACAAACTCCAACTCATAATCACCCAAATTACAATCGATCAGTTACATCAAAGTCTAAATATTAAAATTTCTATTTCTTTAGAATAAATAAAGTTCCAAAAGAGTGAAAGATATCACATGTTATCTCGTTGTTTAAGAAGGGCGACAGAAGAGACCCAAAGTGTTATAAGTATTACTGGCACCTTTAGTCGGCTATTTGGGAAGATTATACAGGAGAAATTAAGACTAAACTTTGGCAACAAAATAGGGGAAGACCAAAGTGTGTAATATTGCAATTCAATTTTAGCACGGTCTTTTAAAAATTTAAACAAAGTATTAAAACAGGAAAGAGAGAGGCCGAAAGTTAATCTTTTAAAATCGAGATGGGGTGATTTAGCAGAAATTTAAAAAGGTTGACCGATTAAGGGTAGAGGGAGGGACGTGACGATCATCGGGTGGTGAGACACAAGAGGGTTAGGTGTCAATAGTGAATGACGCGGTCAATTTTACCAAGTGAAATTTTATTTTAATTTTCATCAAGAAAAGATCCTAATAAAAGGAGATTATAGACGAATATTCTACAAATTAACTAGTGTACGTGTAAGTAACAAATTTTAATTATTTATGGTATATTTTTTGTGAAATAAGTGACCACGAGGTTTAACTTTTTGGGATTTTCGGTGATTTTGCTAAAAATGTTATAAATATTGCTTTATTCAATGAGGGCTGTAAAATATCAAGTTAGATCTTTAATCAATAAATCATTATAATGCCGGATGGTTATGATTTGACGCGATTTCTGATAATCCCAGATAGTGGTTTGCACGTGGTAAAATTATCTTGAATTTATATACAGTAGTTCAAAGAAATTCGATTTGTTTATTCTATTAATAATTAATAATCATATCTTGCACATTACATAAAAATATCGTTAATTATCGTTCAATTATATTCAATTACATAATATACAGGGTGTTTCCGAAAGGTTTGGCATTGCTTCATATTATAACGTAGTTTTAAGTTGTTCTATTTATTGGTGGTAAATCCAAAATTAATGATGATAAAGGACTGTGGTTATATGTGGTTACGATTCAACAAGGTAGATGTTGAGGTGGTTATTTGGTAACATGTGTTCTACACATATTTTATTATTTGGTAATTTTTATGTCTATATTAAAGGTTTGGTAATTTATACCGGGTGACCGGCCGAAAACTGAACATAGGGAAATAACATGGGAAATTGATTTTTTCTAAATTCTTGCTTCCCATTATAACTTCTTCTTCTTCTTCGTTTTCCTCTTTGCAGAGGAGTCGTGGTCGCATCTCACACCCTTCTATTCACGGCTTCATGGATAATACTGCGCCATCTATTCCGGTTCTGGGCACTTCTTGTGGTCTGATGGACCGTAGTGCTGGTTGACTCCTTAACCTGATCAGTCCATCGCTTCGGGGATCTTCCTCTCTGCCTGGTTCCCTCAATTCTTCCCTGGACCACCAGTTTTTCCAAGTTATCACCTTCTTTACGAGCTATGTGACCAAAGTATTTCAGTATGCAAGCATATACTACTTGCGATAATCGCTGTGGCTCTCTTATTTGTTCTAAGATTGAGACATTCGTTCTTCTGGCTGTCCATGGCACGCGC
Organism: Podabrus alpinus; assembly: GCA_932274525.1. Lineage (NCBI taxonomy): Eukaryota > Metazoa > Arthropoda > Insecta > Coleoptera > Cantharidae > Podabrus > Podabrus alpinus. The sequence continues at coordinate 54,114,319 of OW026457.1, read as the reverse complement.
AGTACTCTCCTCCAGCACCACATTTCAAAAGCGTCCACTCTTCTTCTGTCTCTAGCCATTAGTGTCCAGGACTCTGCCCCATACAGCAATACTGGAAAGATTAATGTTTTAATTATTTTCTTTTTGGTATTTAGAGTAATATCGCTGTCTTTCCATGTTTTTTGGAGGCCTTTTGCAGCTCTTCTAGCCATTTCGCACCTTCTCCTTATCTCTTCCGAGCTTCCACCCTCATTCGTTATCAGTGCTCCCAGGTAGATATATCGATTTACAACTTCATAGTCACCTATATGGGTTAGGTCCCGTCTGTTGTCATTTGCCCTGTCCACTATCATGACTTTCGTTTTGTCGCTGTTGATCCTCAGTCCACACGCTTCGCTCTCCACTTCCATCCTCCTCATCAGCTCTGTCAGTTCTTCATTCGAGCTCGCGAATAGTACCGTGTCGTCAGCGTATCTCAGGTTGGTTACACGAGTACCGTCTATTACGTAACCTCCCGTCCAGCTCTCCATCACTCCTCTCATAATATATTCTCCATATATGTTAAAAAGAAGCGGCGACAGTATGCAGCCTTGTCTAACACCCCTACGTATAGCACTAGGTCTCGACATGTATTGGTCTATTTTTACTAAAGCCGTATTATGCGCATATAGTCGTTTTATAATCATGACAAGATGCAGGGGGACTCCCATTTCCTTCATTATATGCCACAGCTTTGTCCATTTAATGCTGTCGAAAGCCTTGTGATAGTCAATGAAGCACATATATATACAGGTTTGCTGAATTCACGGGATTTCTCAATAATCTGTCTCAGGTTCAGAATTTGTTCTCTAGTGCCACGCCCTGCAACGAAACCGGCCTGTTGTGGTGGTATTTGCCATGATAGATATGCTTTTAGTCTTTCATTGATGATACTTAGGAGAATCTTGCTAGCGTGTGACATTAGCGCTATAGTTCGGTAATTCTCGCATTTATCTTTAGCGCCTTTTTTATATATAGGTACAAATATGGACTCTGTCCAATCCTTTGGCCATTCTCCGGTTTTCCACACTTTTTGGCATATGTCATGCATTATTTTGATGCCATTCTCACCCATCTCCTTTAAGACCTCCGCGTTAATGCTATCTGTTCCTGGTGATTTGTTCAGTTTCAGTCTGTTGATTGCTCTTCTTACTTCATCTTTAAGTATTTCTGGTTCCAGTTCACCATTCTGCTCAGTGTTCACTTCCTCATGGTCTTGATCTTCGTCATGATATAGTGTCTCGCAATAGGCTCTCCAAACTTCCAGCACCCGCGCTATATCCGTAACTCTGTCTCCTGATTTGTTTATTATTGTCCATGATTTTGGGGCACCAGTTTTGTTTATTTTCTTTATGATCTTGTATAAATCTCGCGTATTATTATGCTCGGCGTGTGCCTGGGCTTCCTTGCACATCTCAAGTAGATAGTTATTCTTGTCTCTTCTGCAGGCTATCCGTATTTCCTTATTTATCTGTGCGTATCTGTTTCGCTCTGCTCTCGTCCTTATACCCTTATCTCGCAGTTGGCGCCTCTTGTTCACTAGTTCGAGAGTTTCGTCCGTCATCCAATGCTGATGTTTATGGGGGTTTTGCTTTTTTTTTGTTTCTTCCAATGTTTCTGATATGGCTCTCTTTGCAGTTTGCCATACCTCTTCTGTTGATTCATTGTTCAATTCGTGGGTCTGCAGCCTCTGTATTCTTTCATCTAGTCTCTCACAGAATTGTACTTTATCCTCAATCTCCAATCTCTTTGGAGGAGTTCTTTTAATTGGCACCCTAAGCTTGAGATGGAATTGTGCTGTCAGTAGTCTGTGGTCACTACCACATTCTGCTCCAGGTAGAGTCTTCACCCTCTTTATCGATGTTCTCCATCGAGCTCTTATTATGATATATTCAATTTGGTTTCTGCTTCTTCCATCCGGGGATTGCCAGGTATATAAACGTCGTTTATGTTGTTGGTAAACCGTGTTTGTTATGGTTAGACTGTTTTCTATGCAGAAGTTCAGAAGCATCTCTCCCCTCTCGTTTCTACTTCCCATTCCATATCTTCCCACAATGTTTCTTATATGGGAGTCTTCCTGTGTTTCCCCCAGCTTTGCATTGAAGTCTCCCATTATGACGGTCATTTCTCTGCTTGGTATATTTTTTATGGTTTCTTCCAGTGTTCTGTAGAACTGTTCAGCCTCTTCATCATTGGCCCCACTAGTGGGTGCGTATACCTGTACAATGTTAATGATTATAGGCCTAGCGTGTAGTTTGATTGTCATAATCCTTTCACTTATTGCATCATACCCCAATAGGCTTTTTGCGATTGACTTTTTTAATATAAACGCAACTCCGTGCCTGCTTTTATCTCCGCCAGAGAACAAGATCATATTCCCATTCGTTGTAGTGAAATGGCCCTTTCCCTTCCAATGTGTTTCTGATATACCCGCGATGTCTACCGCATATCTTTCCAGTTCTTTCTTATAACTGATATGAATAAAAAAAATACCAAATTAAAGAGATTTTTTTTCCGCGCCTAAAGATACCAAACACTTAATATTTTGTTTTTTAATTATCGTTAAAAAGTCGATAGTAAAATTAAGAAATAGCCCTTCTTAAAAAAATATTAGCGGGCTGGGTCGTTGCATTACGTCTAATGTGCCGCATTGCTATTGTTTTTAAACTTTTTAAATTTGTTTTTATTTTAAAAATAATAAGAACGCAATTTGAATATTATTTTATAGTTTCTTCCAATTCATGATTGTTTCTCTGATATCCTATTTAAAAAATAATGATAAGACAACTTCAATTAATAATTTTGGTTAATACCTTTATTTAAATTTGTCGAAGTATTACCAGTGTCTTCAACTTAATTATGTAATCCAGTGTAATCAACTTAACCACTTAATTATATTCTGTATGGCCGATATTGATGGAATTTGGCTATTATTAAATTTAACAGAAAATAAGTCACGTATTTGGCGTAAACTATTACCGCTGTAATAATATTTTACCATGAAAACTTTTTCTTCAACAGACCACTTCATTGTTAACAAAATTAATTTTAATCTGTCAAAGTAACTTTTGTTTGTAATATTTGGCTTTCATACAATAGCAATGCGGCACATTAGACGTAATGCAACGACCCAGCCCGCTAATATTTTTTTAAGAAGCGCTATTTCTTAATTTTACTATCGACTTTTTAACAATAATTAAAAACAAAATATTAAGTGTTTGGTATCTTTAGGCGCGGAAAAAAAATCTCTTTAATTTGGTATTTTTTTTATTCATATCAGTTATAATGGGAAGCAGGAATTTAGAAAAAATCAATTTCCCATGTTATTTCCCTATGTTCAGTTTTCGGCCGGTCACCCGGTATACGAGGCGAGCGTCGTCTCAGCTTAGGTAAATAAGGTGTAGAAAATGTGTCGGTATAACAGGGTCCTTTCTTTGAGGTATGGTGATATTTACAAGCTCATTGTATGAGTGTAAAGTAATTTAATCCATGTAGCAATTCACACCCGCGAAATAGTCCTCGACAAGCCAGAGGCCGGATTGTGATTTGTGTAAATTCCTGTCAGGAGGCCGGAACATGGAACTTCAAAGTGGATTTTCTCTATCAGAAGTTGGTTTATCCACCTATTTGAGTGTTTTCATTGACTTTTAAAAACATTAAACTATCCGAAAACCGATAGCTAAAATCGCAATTCGAGGTTGGAACATTGACACTCTTGCCGGTGGCCCAACCATAAATACCTAAATGAGCGTTTTCTCGAAACAACGATTTTGGAGATACTGCTTCTTAGCTTAGGACGGCAGAATATATCCATTACGAAAACTAAAACTATGACATTTTCAAGAGAACCAAGGATATGTAAATTAATAGTAGATGATAAAGCGATAGATCAGGTAATGATGTTTAGATACCTCGGGGTAGACATAACAAGCTACCACGATTCAGTAAGAGAATTGATAGGTCAATTGGGTAAGGCGGCTGCTATATCGGGCTGCCTGAGAGATATTGTATGGAACAACAAGTACCTACATGCACACTGAGAGCAAGATCTGAATATACAAGTCATGTGTAAGACCTGTGATGACTTACGACATTGAAACACGAGCAGATACGAACAAGACCAAGAGTATGCTGCGAGTCACGGAGATGAAGACACTCAAATCCATAACAGGCAAATCACTAAGAGACAGAGTGAGGAGTAACGATATACGGCAAGAATGTGGAATATATGACGTTGTCAGGTGGGAAAGACAGAGAAGACGTTTTTGGTATGCGCATGTGGGAAGAATGGGTAACAACAGGCTAGCGCGCATCGCCCTTGAGGGCAAGCCGAGAGGAGGCCAACGTCCACCGGGCAGACCACCTAAAAGATGGAAAGATAGTTGGCAGTCAACTTATCAAGAAACCAAGTCATGGGCAGATAAATAGATCAATAGATCTCAAAAAAGTTAAAGAAGATGTTGACAAGTATTTTTATAAAATTAACGACTTTTTCTTGGAATGCAGGAAAGTTTAGACGCGAAGGTAAACAAAAATTGGTTTAGTTTCATTCAAATTCGACGAAATGTTGGGATCATTGACACATCATAAACATTGGCAAAACAAAATTAATTTTGAGAAATCCTTATTTTGAATTTTGGTAGTTACGAGTTGGGCACCAAGCGTCAGGTTCTTACACCCGGATATCTCAGCTTACTTATTCCCATAACTCCCACTTTCAACCTTTCCATTTCCTTCACCACATTATCCAGCTTGCCTGGTGCAAATAGACTTCGGACATTCCATGTACCGATTCTAATCATGGTCTTCACTATTTTGAGCCGGGATATTCTTAACACCCCCTGCCCATTTAAGGGCTGCCCGGGACTAGGGGCCGTATCTATATTGTTTCTCACCACGGTGATTTCCTGATGGAAAATTTAATCAGTGTGGTTTCCCGTTGCCTTCACTGATATCCTTGCAGCCGCCCCTAACATGGGGTTCAAACGCTGTTGAATGCCGCCCTCTGGATCTTTTCGATTTGCCACGTCTGGCTAAAATTAATAAAATTAATTTTAAAATTAAATAAATTAATAAATTAAAATAAAAATTACTTTAATAAAAAAAGTACGACCTTTGGACGTCCATAAATAATAAACCTAAATAAAATTTCCAGGAGGTGCAATTGACAAGATCTCCACCTAAATTTTTGTCATAATAATCTACGTGATGACCTCAGTCTATGTAATTTCATGATCCTGTTATGGGGATAACGGTGTAAAAAAACTCACCCTTTCATCTAAAAACTTAGTAAACGATATCCAGAGCACGTAGTTGACAAAATCCCCTTCTAAATTTTTGATATATTAATCTACGTAATAACCTAAATCTATGTTCTAATTTTCACAACCCTCTTTTTGATATAAGATTGTCAAAACCCCACCCTTGCACGTAAGAAGTTAGTAAAAACATCCGAAAGGGCGCAGTTGACGAGATCCCCTCCCAATTTTTTTATATAATAATCTACCTGGTGACCTAAATGTACCTTCCAAATTTCATAATCCTCTTTTGGGGATAAGGGTATAAAAACCCACCCTTACATCTAAGAAGTTAGTAAAACATTCCCAGAGGGTGCAGTTGATGAGATCTCCTCCTAAATTTTTGATGTAATAATCTACGTGCTGACGTGAATCTATGTTCGAAATTTCATAATCTTCTTGTGGGGATAAAGGTGACAAAAACCCACCCTTACATCTAAGAAGTTAGTTCAAAATTCCCAGGCGGCGTAGTTGACGAGATCCTCACTTAAATTTTTGATATAATAATCTACGTGATAGCCTCACTGTATGTTTCAAATTTCATCAGCCTTTCTTCTTGTCCATGAAGGAATGCACATTATAAAAATTCTGTTACTGTCACAATAACACAACATAACGATTTTACATAATATTTATAGACACATGTTTATTTAGCGTCAGGTAGATTTTATCCCTACAATTAATGAAATGCTTGTATATAAATTTTTTATCGAATGTGAAAGAATGCATTTTAACTAAAATTTGATCGTATAAAACGAATTATGATCACTATACACCATGTTTCTTCTGTGTGTAAAAGTGATCTCAATACCCGATTTATTTCATTATGCGTGATCATAATAAGCGCGGCGTCGACTATATTTGCCTATAAAGTTACTAAAATGTTCTATTTATTCTTAAGCTCGACCCTAGTCATTACCATCGCAATTTAAATGAACACCAAAATTAATCAGATTTATATCATCCACGGGTGCTTACTCAAGTTTGATACCTTCTAACCTCGTGCTATACGCAACGGGATTAATCAATTAATCGAGCCACTCGCAACGAGAGGGCAGCGAAGTGACTACAGTCCTTGCCAGACCTACGACATTTTAATATCGGAAGTTTTGAGGGGGCATTCAGAGCATGAGAGCGCCTTGCTAAATCAAAAACACTCTCGAAGGGAAATACGCGTTGCAAACCAATGACATAATATAGGAAATCGAGATACCTTGCTAAACAGAAAACATCTCTGGTAGATGGCGTAAATGCGCCTTGCAAACTGAAAACACTCTTAAAAGAAATCATGTCTTTCGAACCAAAGAATGTAAGATATTTAAGTGACCTTATCAACCGAAAATATCTCAGAAAAAAGTTGATGGAAGCTTAGCTCAGTTTCCCTTTTGCATAGTACAATTTACCCTTCACTTTAAATTATGGGTAGAACATTCATATTTATGATCTTCAAGCATGATTTTTATTTAATTTTAAATTATTTTTTATGAATGATGAATTTGATAACCCCTGTAATTTTGATAATAATCGATATTGAAAATTGTTAATTGTTAATTTTCAATAGCTCAACCAATCAAAAGCTCGCATTCGATTTGGGGCGGACTACTTCACGCATTGTGTTGATGGTACGTGCATTTTCACCTAGTGTAAACATTTAGATGCATTTTACCTCAGAAGTTCATCGTTCATTTTACGTGTGTTAAACTAAATAATTTTCATCCTTTTTTAGATCTAGATCCATTTTTCGTGTTTTGATCTGTCGCCCTCAGGCAAATATTTTCCAAAATTTCCAAGTTAATATTGTGGAAATTTTGTAATTTTAATGTACACAGTTTTCTTTAGTGGTCAACGCAATTCTTTTTTCTTAAAGTACCGTATCCGCTCGGCGAACGTTGGTTATCAACTTGACCGAAGTCAAGATGACTTAACTAGGGAAAGAAATTTAATGGGGTGGTTTCCCGTTGCCTTCCCCATAGCCCACAGATTTATATTGGGCTGGAAGATCACAGCAGTATATCCGGCGCGACTAGGTATAGAACCACGGTTTCCCGCTCGCTAGTCTGCAGGTGTAAGCTTAACGCCACACTGCTGGTCTTCAACGCAATTAACCATATCAAAAAATTAATAAAATCCAGAGTAAATAAAAAATTATGAATTTAAAAAAAGAGGGCCTATAATATTAGTGCTTTAACTATAACTGCTTTCTCCATAGAAATTTTGTCCCATTGTTTCGAATTGGATTTTTATTTCAGCAAGAGAGTGACACGGCTGAAGCAATTTAAAAACAAAAAACAATGATAATATAAATATCGTCGTATGACAAGTAAAACTCATTAAGTGCAGTTTTATGACAACAGAGATAATGAGGTTTAAACATTTTGTGTAGGATAAGAAAAATTGAATCTCGAATTTGTAAATGAAGACAATTAAAAATCAATACTGATAATAATTATACATCAAATTGGATGCAGCTATGTGCGGATATTATCTCAAAAGGCCTTCCTACAAAAATCTATGATGATAAAAATGGAAAACTTTTTGAATGTTGTCTATGCACATGAAAAATTTGAAAAACAACAGCTGATTGGTAACATCAAAGAGAAGACCTATAATAAAGTTTTGTCCATGTAAAAAGTTTAAGTATTATTTTGTTTGCATAGTACTCAATAAGGATTTTACCTCTTTTTGTTTTTGGCGTTTATGTGCAAGGTTTACGAAGTTTTGAAAAAGTCTCATTGCTCTTACCGGAAGCTAGAGCGGAGTTGTTTTTTGCGATAATGTTTTTCGAAGCAACCTGGGACATAACAAAAAGAATTATTTTGCTCATAACTTAGCAATATCAACAATTTCAACACCATTTTTGAACATTCAAAGTTTCTCCGCTTTACTGACGATTTGAAGCTGTTTCGCATGATTAGCGAAATTTGGGGGTGAAAAAAAAGTTTAAAAAAAGCTCAGATGAAATATCCTATGAACGCTTATAATTAAAATTAATATTAAAATAGGCTCCATATTATATCTTATAATATCATAATGAATCGTCATATTTCTTTTTAGGTTGGCAAGAAACTAGAATCGGATATGCTTTACACAAGAACTTATTTACATACATACATAGTATAAAGTGATTTACACTATTATTCATATTCTCAGCTAAAGAGTTCACGTTTCTCTTGTACTTATTCATTTTATCTTATCACTAGTTTTGTTAATATCAAACAAACAAATTTCCATTGTTAGACGTTTTTATTCGGGTCAATACCACTGTGACATTGTCGGAACATAAACATTCCTAAACAATTCCAGGGCGATAAAACTATTTAAACAGCTTGACCACAACGAATACCATCTATTAGCAGTAGGAAGTTAATGTATTTTTTTTAATGTAACAAATGAATTTGCAGGTGTGGACGGTGAAACCACAGAAGATAATTTTTTAACTTTAATGAAGAATATTTCAGCCTTTAGTCGTCATAGATAAAAAATTTTAAACATATATTTGCTTTCACAATATAATTTTGCAAAAGGTAACTTCGAGCTCGTTAACGTCTTTTCATAATTTTTTTAATTAAAATAAATTATTAGTAAAAATTGGGAAAATTTGGCATTTATGGATTTCAGAATGGTATCGTGTAGCACATCCATAATATAACATGCATCATCATCAATCATCGGTCTTGACCTGTTGGCCTTTTTCGACTCACGTCACCACTTCGTTATGGGTTTTTCCACATCTCATTTTCCTTTAGGCATGTACATACCTTACCCCCCTGAATATTCATGGAAGTTCATTCTTTGTAGTTGATCTTCAGTAAGAGGTATCATTTCGATTTATTAAAAAGGAAACGCATAAATAATTAGAAAAATTGGAAAAATTTTATTTTAACATAAAGAGCAAAATTCAAATGTCCACCAAGGCGGTGCGGTACTGGCATAACATCATTCTTTGGGAAAAATTTTCCAATACATTTTCTTTTGAATATTGTTATTGTTATATTATTTGAATATACTTAATATTGTTCTTTAATTGTCAACATAGACTTTTCCCTTCAAGTAGTCTCAATGAAAAAGTATAATAGCGTTCAATCACAAGATTTAGGCGGCCAATTGATGTCAGTAAGTTGAGAGATACCCAATCATCGAATTTTGATTGCAATAAAGTTATTGTTTCGTTTGTTGTATGGAATGTTGCCCCATCTTGCTGAACCAACATATTCTGGAGATCAACATCAGCTAATTTTGGCCACAAAAAATTTGTTAACATGTCACGATAACGAGAACCATTAACCGTTATGTGCTTAGCTAATCACCCATCCAGTCTAGAAAGAGCACCTAACAGAGACTCAACGCGGATGCTTGGGTTATTCCAAGATAGCTTGTGAGTTTGCAGCTCCATTTTAGCTTAAAATGAGCTTTATCATTTAAAATGATTTTATTGCAAAATTTTACATCAACTACTTTGTTTTCCCACACCTAAATTGACAAATGTGCCGCGCTTAGAATGGTCTGCAGGCTTTAGTTCTTGCGTTAGTTGAATCTTGTAAGGGTGTAAACGAAAATCTTTTTTTTTACTCCGTTACAGAGTACCCTAAGAAAAATCCAATTACTGTGAACGGTGACAAACTGAGGTTCTCGGCTCTTTCCGACAGTTTTCTTCACGACGACTGAATGTGGAGACAAACTTCCACTCAAATCAATACCTAGCCTATTAGAAAAAATAACAGAGTAAAATTAAAATACCAGCAGAATGGAAAAAAATCGTCGTCGTCGTCGTCGTCTGCTTCACGGTGTAGGCCTTAGGCTTGTTCCGATTTCTAATCAGCCCATCGCTGCCTTGGACGCCCAACGTCTCTTTTCCCACTCGGATCATATTTCATAGCACTTTTTGGCAATCGCTGATCTTCCATTCTTTGCACATACTCCTTCCATTGGCGCCTATAATCATAAACCTTGTCTTTCACCGAAACAATCTGCAGTTCCTCTCTGATATCTTCATTTCTATTCGTGTCTAGCAGTGTACAGCCTTTTACTGCTCGCATAAATTTCATCTCTGTTGCTCTTATTTTAGCTTCTTGCCTGGTTGTTGTCGTCCAAGTTTCGCTTCCATAAAGCAAGCTGGGAACCGCCATGACGTTGTAGAACTTTAATTGTGTATCTCGTCTACATCGTTTCCCTAGTGTTCGTCTAATGGTTCCGCACATTCTCTGGAAAGTATTTAGTTTGTTGGTGATGTCCTCTTCATATTCGTAGGATATATCGCAACCCAGGTACTTAAAATGTGAAACCTGTTCCAAGACAAGGCGACTCCCTCAGACCCGTTCTCTTCACTCTGATCATGAACAAGTTTATACAAACCGTGAAATAATTACAAATACGATGTCGTATCCATACGGGGTCTGAGATGTTACTCAAACGATTAATGAGGACAACTTACGGAGTTTCTGTTCCAATTCAACACAACGGTCAAACAATAGAACATGGAAATCTCGACAAGGAAAACAAAGACAAAAGATAGTTGAACAGATCATGTAATTCAAGTACTTGGGTACAGAACTGTAGTTTCTGTACCCTGGAACAGCAAATCTGGTCTGGAACAACAAATCCATTAAAACCGACAGGAAGGTGAAGAAATATGAAACCATGGTTTGCCCTGTCCTAACGTACCCCCACAGAAGCAAGAGCTAAAACAAAATTAACAGCACGAAAAGTAATTACTCTAAAAATGAAGATACTATGTTATCAACAATATCAGATCTAACCTAACGAGACAGACACACTAGCGCAAGTATCAGACAGAGATGTGACATAGTAGACATAGCAAAATTCATAAAATACCGGAAGAGAGCTTGGTACTATTGCGTAAACGAACATAGACTAACCAAATTTTTGCAAAAATCGATTACCGGCAGGGGAAAGACCCCAGGAGGACTTCCCAAGAGATGGGCTCAAAGTTGGTTTTTGTCATTCGTAGATGAGTGATGATGCAGGCAAACAAGAACAGATTCCTAGCCAAAAGTGGAAGAACAAGAAGACTTACTGAACTAGTTTCCCCAATTTTTTTTAATTAAATTTACAATTCCATTACGAGAAGTTAACTTCTTCTACCCAAAACTTCACTAATTTTGAGAATTGTAACTTCACCATTTTGGTAATGTGTTGTCACAATAACTATACGTTCGTGGATCGTGTAGCGTTCCATCATCAAATCGCATTATTTGTAGATAATGTATGTCACATATTGATACAAAATCTCTCCTTACTACTCTAATGAGAAGCAGTTTGGAAAAGATAATGTCCACGCAGAAGGATAAACCATCTACTTTAATTTTGCGTGGGGCCCTGGTGGTCGATATAAACTAGCTCGTTTATTGCGGCGGCGAGAGTCGTGGATCGTGTGAAAGAAACGCCCCGGAGAGATCAAGGAAACAGCTTTGCTAACACAACACAATTAAAATGGACAATTGGATGTTAATTGTCAGAAGGCAAAAAAGATATAAACGATATCGGATGTAAATAGGTGTTAGCCAACTAGAATAAGTACAGTGGCAACGACACTGCCACCGAGAATCACTCCCAAAAACAAACCAAAGGCACGTTCGAATGGTTAAATAAAATTCCCACAAGAAGGTGGAACCATATCGAACTCCCTACGATAAAACAAATGGTAGCAACCTCGATGAAATGCCGCACCCTGTATATGGGTCGGACATCGCAGCCTTTCATAAAAAAATAAACATAAAGCAAAATAAACACAAAAAAAAATGTTTAACATAGAATTTCAAATACGAAATTCGAACCCATGTCAAACGCTTATTAATTTCAAAGTCATTGCATTTGACCAACGCCGGTTGATGTTTTCTAGTGGGAATAAAATACACAAGTAACCCAAATAATAATACATAATTAAATAATATAATTAATTAAAATAATTATCAAAAAGTAAAATGCAAACACTTGGTACTCCATCCAACGTATGCGAACGTGTGAGATTAGATAGAATATCTCATCGTGCAGAAAACGAAAACTTACGGCGTATCAACTATCTCGGCCAACATTCGAATAAAAAAATATGCAAGACAATGAAAACCTCTGTAATAAAAATATCACATAAAAAATAAGACAGCCAAGGGTTAGTTAAAACGCAATCGAACTCCTGATGTTCGGAGGAAAAAATTGGCCAAGTCGAGTAATGCATTTCCCTGTGAATCAATCAGTTCAAATTATAAAAACTTACCGAACTGAGAAAAATATATCCCTCCAGAAAAATATGGACAGGGTGGTCCGACAAAAAGATAACGACCTGGAATACATCCACAATTCTGCAAACACGAATGTGAAAAATCCCCATAGTAATGGGTTGGAGCGCAAACCATCCAAAACAATTCATGATGCTGAAAGGGACCCCTCACAAACTCGCCACCATATCTTGTCAAAATTAGAACCAAAATTGTTATCACTTCACATAGAAAACACAAAACGTCGACCGCTCCGTACGAGCGCTAACCCAAGAAGACCCTATCATTGCATGCGCGAGTCTAATCTCCGTCAAATACGTTCGCTATACAGGGTGCTACGAAATATGTCGCTAAATGTTATAAGTTGAATTTAATAAATTCAACGTTGTTGCGAAAAAGAGAAAATTTTTCGTAACAATATGAGCACTGTCAAATCTAAAGAACGGAGATGCCGCGCAATTCAAAATGACACCTCTTATTAGACCACTCTATAACCATACAAAATTACTTTTTATTTATTGATGAACCTCGAATTATTCAAGTTAAGATAATATTTACTCAGACGCTGATTGTGACGTATCGAACCTTAAAACCTGTGGGAAAACATGAGAAATGTTCTCTATCAAATTCTACTGAAAAACAAAATCTCACAGGAGTAGCACGAACAATAGCACCCGGATTTTTAAACTTCCCTATAGATATTCGGAAAGCTGAAAGTTTATTTAGTAGAAATAAACAAAAAAAATTGCGGAATATTAAGAAATAAAAAAAATTGATAAAAAAAGAATCTAGAATTTTTGTGTGCTTCTAACTTTTAACCTTTAACTTGGTAAAAAATATTCAAAACTAACAGTAACCTACCAACCGCTCCACCTCTTCGCGGCCGATCTACATTTTCGCACAGCAAGTAGTTTAATATATAAAATATAATGCATTACACATAAAGTGAAATATGAAGTTCTGAATTGAAATGTCGCAGACTGATCAAGCAAAAATGTTGTGAGACAAAACGTTTTGCTTTGATTGTGTTTATAATTATTTTCTACATTCAATTCATACAAGTGCTCATACGACTTACCGTTGTGATTAGATGCAACTGGTGAATTACAATAATAATGAAACAGTTCTTAAGCTTTCATAGCTTCCAGTTAAAATTCAAATGTATTAGCAAGTTAGCAACCTCATAATGATCTAAGCGATAACCAACCTAGGATCATTATCAGTATAATGTTATTTTGATGGCTTAATTTCGCACACATAAAATTAATGAAGACAAAATACAGAAATATGTCAGAAAAAAAAGAAGACTAGCAACGGAAAAATTAATTAACACCGAGATAAGAAAACAGTACGAAGAGCGCGTTGGAGAAGAAATAAAAACGAGGAGAAAATGCAGAAAAATGCAGAGAAAAAGAAAATAGGAGAAAACATGGAAGAAGAACTTAGCAGTATCACATCGAGTTTATACACGAGCGCAAAGGAAATAATTGGGTACAGAAGTAGAGAAAAGACCAAGGTGTGGTTTGATGAGGAATGCATGGAATACAGCAGAAAAAAAGCAGAGAGAAGATTGGAATGGCTGAAAACTGGAAGAGGGGAAGATTTGGAAAACTACATACAAGAAATTGTCAAGAAAAGCAGAGAAGTTATACAAGACTAAGAAGAATGCATGGTTTATGAAAAAAATGCAGGAAATAGAAACAAGCAACAGGCATAATGAATCCAGAATGTTTTACCAGCTCATAAAGAAACAAAACACAAACCGAAAGATGACACAAAGAGGAATGAAAGACAAAAAAGGAAAACTAGAATACAGTGCAGAGAAGATAAAACAGATCTGGGTGAAACACTTTCAGGAGCTTCTGAACACACATCAAGAAGAAGAATATATACAAACAGAAATGGTAAGCGAAGAGAAAGAAGCACTGATACCGTCAAACGATGAAATAAGGAAGGCAATCAACAAGATGAAAAATGGAAAAGCGCCGGGAAAAGACGATATAAATATAGAACTCATTAAGTGCGCTGGAGATGAAATCTGTGAAAGAATATGCGAGCTGGTGAAATAGGTATGGAGGGAAGAGACGATGCCTTAAAAATGGAAGGAAGGTGTAATCGTGCCATTAAAAAAGAAGGGCGACCCGGAGGAGTGTAGAAATTACAGGGGAATAACGCTACTTAACTCTACATACAAAGTACTGTCAACATTAATACTAACAAGATTGAAAGAACATACAAAAAAATTATAGGAGACTACCAGTTTGGATTTACGGAAGGCAGATCAACGTCTGGAGCAATACATGTGATAAAGCGAATAATGGAAAAAACCTACGAATTCAACGTGGATTTGCACATGTTCTTTGTGGACTTCCAGCAGGCTTTTGATAGGGTCAGCAGAAAGGAACTATACAAGACGTTAGAAGAGCTGGGGGTACCAACTAAGTTGAACAGACTTATAAGAATGACGCTTGAAGGTACAGCGGCATGCGTTAGGACACAGGAAGGTGTAACTGACTGCTTTGAGATAAATAGTGGTGTAAGGCAGGGTGATGCGTTATCCGCAACGCTGTTTAACATGTTACTAGAAAAAATATTCAGAGAAATAGGTGAGAAAGGATCAATAATAACAAGAGAAAGACAAATGATTGCATACGCAGACGACGTACTCATTGTAGCAAGATCACGGAAGAAAATGATAGAAATGTTTAAGGAAATGGCCGAAGCAGCGAAAAGAAGGGTATTGTTGGTGAATGAAAAGAAGACGAAATATATGAAGTGTAACAGAAACAAATCGTGTCTACGGCAAGATCTAAAAATAGGTGGGACCACATTCGAGGAAGTAGATAACTTTGTTTACCTAGGAGTACAGATAAACAGAAACGGTGATAGAGGAGAAGAAATAAGAAGAAGAGTGCAAATAGGTAACAAGGCATACTACGCAAACAAAGCAATGATGCTAAAAGACAAGAAACTAACAAGAGCGACGAAACTTTAGATATACAAGACCATAATAAGACCAGCGATGACGTATGCATCGGAGACACTATGCTTGTCACAATATGAAGCCGAAAGGTTGAGAGTGTTCGAGAGGAAAGTGTTGCGAACCATCTTGGGTCCACTGTCTGAAAATGGAGAAAAAAGGGCAAAAATGAATCACGAAATTTTGCAAGAGTGTGGAGGGGAGGATGTCGTGAAGTTCATGAAATCACAGCGAATAAGATGGTTGGGCCATATCATGCGAAGTAAGGAAGATTTGGTAGGGAAGATTACGTTATGGAAGCCAACGGAGGATAGAACAAGGGGGCGGCCGAGGGTGAGATGGTGGGACCAGGTGACCAGCGACTTAGAGGAGATGGGCGTGAGAGATTAGATGTCCAGGGTTCACGATAGGCGAGAATGGAGAGCGATTGTGAGTGATGCCGCAAAACATTCAAGGTTATGAAAAAAAATAGGAAGGAAAAAACAGTAACAACAAAATGTATTATATGGGGCTTAATCCTCCCCTTCAAACGGATTTGTAAATCCCGGCAAAGAGATAGCTGTATTCTTAATGAATGTAATGCTTCGTATTTCGCACACATGATTAGGCATGGACGGATTGGATTGGCTTTCTATTTAAGCAAGAAAATGTCATTGAATTTTTAGTCACTGATATTATTTTCTAAATCAGGACTGAAGCCTATTTTGTAGTTTTATTTTCAGAACGTTGTCGTAATGTGATCGCATAAAGCAATAAAAAATGTAATTCTCCAATTGATAAAAAATAAAAACTTCATAATAAAAAAAAACCATTTAAAAGGAATTAACACAATTACAACTGTCTTCATAAAAAACGTAGTAAATACATCTCCCTCCTTTGCAAGGAATAATAAAAGCATTTAAAATAATCTTAAAGCATAAATAAAATAACCAAAAAGTAAGGTTGACTGCGCCACTTGAACAAATCAATTCTGCGATACATATTGAAAAATTAAAAAAACAAGTATTAATTTATCTGGTGTAATGGTTCTTTAAAACCGGCTAAATAAATCAAACTCTTTTAGAAATAAGCTCGTATTGTATTGATTTCTGTATATTATAAAGAAATTCATATAAAAGCCTTCATAATTCATTAAAACATCTTATTCGAGTAGAAATAAAAAATTCAGAACAAATTCAAAATATGCGGTATACAAATTAAGAATTCTTATCGTGCGTCATAAATAATTTATGAAATATTTAGGTACTTAGAATATTTTTTGGTAGTAAAATCTTAATGCATTTTATTGAGTGACAGCAACAATATAAAAATTTAGAAAATGGGGAGAGACTTGAAAACATTTAAATTTGTCAAGAATAAAATTGTGAATTAAAATTTATATCTTTGTCATATTATAATGATGCAATTAGAAGTTCTTCATCAGTTTGTATGAATGTATAATTTAAATTTCCTCCATTATAATTATTCAAAAGCAAAATTTTTCACCAAAATTGTAAAAGAAAATTTATTGCGCTCATAATTACTTCAATTGTGTGGCCTGATTGCGGAGTTGTTTGCACTTTACTTTAAAAATTCAAATCATTCTACATGAAACCAACCATTGTCACTCTACCCCTATTTCATGTGTTTATTACCCTATGTAACAGAAATGTTATTTACCTTGTTTAAAGCAATTAAGAACGTTGATTGTTTTATAATCTGACAGGTATTTATTGTATACGCATATACACGTATACAACAAAGCATATTCCCTGCAAAACCCACGATAACGTACATATGCTTCAATAAAGGGATGTAACATATTATTCCAACAAATTTCGATTTTGTTGCAAAAAATTTAGTTGAGAAAAATCAATTTAAAAAAGTGTCAAAAATACATAAGAAATCGACAACTCTTTGGAAAGACACTTTGCAATCTAAAATTGACCAAGAAAACGGAAAGACTATAAATTTGAGATTCTATTGTCACGTTTGGCAGATAATACTTCAAATTTATCCAATATTGCAAAACTGAAAAAATAGTAGCGAAAGCGTAAATTCTTCGCCTGTCAATCAAATTACAATTTTTCTAAAATGTATTATATCGACGTAAAAGAATATCGTGAAACCACAATAAATATATTTAATATAACATTACTTACATTTTCCATTCCACGCTGATGTTTTTTTAATTTATTGCATTTATTTATTTTTACATTATAATGGCCGTTTCCAATGCTGACTGGAATAAAATAAGCAAATGGACAATTGATCGCATATCCTATACACCGAAATGCCCAAATCTGGAAAAAAAATTCGTTAACTTTTGCCTACGCTTTACTTGACACACCAACTTTTATATCCTTGTCCTCTTTTCTTAATCAATCAAAAATAAATGATCTTAAAAAGAAAGTAAGAAAGAGATGACTCGACAAGGACATGTAATGATAGCAACATCGATTACCGAAACTTGTAATACAAATTAATTAATGTTTTAAGGTATAGATAGATGCTGTCGGCACTTTGAGAATTTCCATGATGTAACTAAATTTGTCTTATCGTTTAATGACTGTATGTTTGAAGGTATTGTTTACTGTGTCTAAGTTCTAAAGCAACATTATAATGTGTTAATATTTTTTTGATGAGTTGGTAAGATTTCGGATTAACGTGAAATTGGTTGTTACAAGTTCTGTAATTGCTTTCATTTAAGATTTCTCAAGGCATATCGTATATGTACTAAAATTCGACTTTATTGGTGATTGTAGTTGATTCATAAAAACCGCAAAAAGCTCACCCAATAGTGTGATTTTTTGTTTAAAATTTATTGATAAAATTATTAATTTACTTAAAAAAAAATTTTAAATTAAATTCACAATTAAAATTATTATCCGTGCTTCGAAGGGTACGTAAAACCGTTTGTCCCCCTGTGTTAATGATTTGCTTTCAAAACAATAATAAACAGAGGCTACAAGCGCATTGAAGGCCAATTTAGCAAGTTCCCTAAGATGTAAAAATAATTATGGTCACAAAACTATTTTTTTTAATTGGTAAAACACAGGTCCCAGACCTAACGTAAGAGGAAGACGAAGGATAAACATTATTACCTTAGAATTTATTTTAAATAAACTACTTACTACTCAATTTGCTTCACAGAAACTTTTGATTTTAAAAGGTAAAACGTAACCCAGATAGACTCCAAGCCAATCATGGAAATAATACAGGGTGAGCCATACAAAGTTTTGAATCCGCAGGATAAACTTTAAAGTAACTGATTAAGATTAATTGGCGTATCTTCTGAAAAAAAAAAGATATTAAAATGGATAAATGATAACGATTTGCTAAACGATTGGATACCAATGCTACAATGTGGATTTCAATAACAGCATTCGACCACCATAGAATAGTAAGCAATATCATTAAAACTTATGAATAGAAGCAATATTGCTGGACACAAAACAAATTTTTTATAAAAAATAACATAAAGGACTTTTATTCAAAATCAAGGAAGCTCTACTGGATCATAATTCTTCTTCTTCTGCCTTTCCAGGTTTAGGCGCAGTTGCCTATTCCGGCTTCACCAACGTTTCCTCGGTCTACCAACGCTTCTTCTTCCTCTAGGGCTGTATTCAAGTGCTTGTTTTGGGATTCTACTGTTTTGAATTCGTGTTAAGTGCTTCTTCCAGTTTTCTTTATATTCCTGGGTCTTTTCCACAATTGAGTACATGTTCAGTTCTTCTCTTATGTCATCATTTCTGATTCTGTCTTCTCTTGTACATCCTTCAACAGCTCTTAGAAATTTCATTTGTGCTGTTTGGATATTTTCGAGGTCTCTTTTGTACTATCCAGTTCTCAGAGCCATATGGTATGGTAGGAGCAGCCATTACTTTGCAGAACTTTAATTGCGTTTCTTCCCTTGTTTTTCTTCCCAAAGTTCTTCTAATTGTGCGACATATTATTTGGTATTTATTACCTATACCTTTATTTTCTTCATATGTGACATCGCAGCCTAGGAACTGGAAATGTGTCACCTGTTCTAGAATATTTTGGCAATTACAATCTTTGTTCTTATTGGATCTGATCCTAGGAAGGCCATAGTCTTGGTTTTTTTGGTTGATATTCGAAGATTGTATTTGGAACTTAATTTATGGACTTTTTGTAATTTATCTACGTTATTTTGTATGATAACTTGTATCATAATTACCATTTATTATTTATGTCATTCCTTGAAAACTATTACTTCTAAGTACAACACGATGAGGAGATTTCTGAAACGTATTGTATTACAACTGGAGTTCATCAGGGCAGTGTTCTTGGACCAATACTTTATCAGCTCTTCACTTCAGATCTCCCCCTACACCAAATACAGAAACGGAAACATTTGTACATGATACCTCCATATTGGCAACAAACGAGAACGCAATTCAAGCATCAGAACAGGTGCAAACACACTTCCATCTACTACAACAATGGCTAAGAAAATTTAAAATAAAGGTAAATAAAATAAAATCAGTTCACCTTACATTCACTCTCAATCATACACACTGTCCACCAATACATTAACAGTGTAATTTTGCAACCAACTTTTCAAAATTTCCGCTCCCATTTCAACGAGTGAACAGAACCTGGGTATCCCAAATACGTCATCTATCTAAATACCTTAGGTTGACGATGAATTAATTGTTTTTTTTTTACTTAGGTTTGTTATAAATATTGTTGTTATTTTTCACGCGGGAATTTCTCATACAATGTAAATTTCATATTAATTGTAAATTATAATCATAGTAACGCTATAACATTTTGTTACTTCTAAGTTCATAAACATTATTCAAATAATAATCATTTTAAAGTAAGGTTCGATTGTCTCAGTCATTGAGTTGAAATGCAATCTCTATGTTTTTGGAAGAAATTTTATGCAAAGCAAGTTACTCAAAGGTTAACCTCATAAACCCGGGTACACAAAAATCAGGTAGTCCGACTCTTCCAAGTTTTGACCTTTCTCATTACCAAAGAGCGGAATTTATACGAACACCAATTAATCATATTTCCCTTTTTCGTGTGCTGAATGGAGTTTGTTCCCACTATGTGACCTTGTTGTAAAATATAGCTGATAACAAATAAATCATTACAATCCTACCGCATGAAGTATAAGCAAGATTCGTTGGGCTTCATTTAGACAGCAGACTTACGTGGAAAAAGCACATAACAAAGAATAATAAGCAGATGGATCTAAAAATTGAAAAATTGAACTGACTAATAAGAAAAAAATCTACTCTCTCCCTGGAAAACAAGCTTATAATTTACTAAGCCATCATCAAGCCAATTTGGATGTACGGATTAAAATTCTGGCGATGTTGGAGCCTGTCCAATATTAATATCAACCAAAGGTTCCATTCAAAAACTCCTCGGATGGTAGTTGACGCTATATGGTATGTAACCAACCATATCATACACACCGATTTAGGAATGGGATATACGACAGAAGGAATCTGTAAAAATGCAAAAAAAAACAGACTAGGATGGAAGATCATCCTAACCCAAGTTTCCAACAACTGCTCGAAGAAGAAGTGTACAGGCGATTAAAAAGAAAATGGCCTAACGATTTATTGATAAGAAAGCATTAGATTAGTTGTCCATTAGAAATGGACAACGCTGATGGGCGTTCCCCATGCACATTGTAAAGCAAGTATCTTTGATTGATACTTATTTTGGTCCTAATTGTTGATATAATATTATATTAGTTACAATAAAAACAAATTTTTGCTTATAATGGGTATTTCTATCAAAAGTCACCAGTCGAAATAACTTTATTTAAGTACATTTAAGAAAAACATAAAAGATGTAGGTTTAGAGAACGTTCAAAACCAATACTGTGTGAATTTTAAGTTCCCCTCCACACCAGCTATCGCTATTTTGAAATTTTAAATAGCACCATTACATCATTTTAAAGATGGAAAAATCCTCCTTCACCAACATTAAAAAAATTAATTTAGTGAATCCTTATGAGTTTTACAGATAAAAATTGAAAGATGAAATAAAAAATAATTTTATTAGTACATTATTAAAATATTTAAAAAATGCATTAAATTTCTCCGTTATTGGCCAAATTTTACAGCCTATGTTGGAACTCTTCGCAGACTTCCTGAAATGTTTTTGGGCTAATCCGCCTAAATTCTTATGTTAACCGTCATGCTGGAAGTTCTAGAAGATTCTCGGGAGGAGTTTTGCAAACCATCGATTACAAATATCCCCATGAGAAAAAATCAAGCGGCGTGAAATCGGGGGATCTTGTCGGCCATTTTATCGGCCAGAAAATTTTTCGTCCAACCATTGTAGCACATTTAATGCGGGATTGCTCCATCTTGTTGAAAATATAAATTATATTCATCTCCATTTTCATTAATTTCATTTTCTAAAGACTAATCGATAAGTGGGGCAATTTGATTTTCTAATAAATTGTGATACATTTGTCCGGTCAGGTTTCCTTCATTACAAATTGGCCCAATAATGTTATTTGCAAGTACATCAGCCCACACTTTATCCTTTTCAGGGTGCTGTGTATGAAATTCTGGAAATTTTAGGAAATATTGTCCCAATACATAAAATTATATTTGTTGACAAATTTGTTCAAAAAAACTTGATTCGTAGCTGGAAAAAATATTTTTACCAAGTTTGGGTCATCTTGAATTCTCAGGAACATACGTAAATTCACAAAACTCGAGTCTTCTATCAAAATTATCTTTGCCAAATGGTTGACGAATTTGAATTTTATAACGACCAAACTTGTTGATTTTTAACACTTTATGTATGAAACCAATTAAAATTTTAGTTGACTTAGCAACCTTTCGATTGGAGGTGCCACGATTCGTATAAAAATTACCTAGTACTTCCATCTGCGAAACATCATCTACAATTCGGCATTGCTTATTAATTTTTTGAATATGGATCCGGTTTCTTTAAATTTTCGTACTAACTTTATCACGCACTGGTGTTCTACATTTTTTCAAGGTTGCTTTGTCATAAATGGATTCACTAAATCCAATGTATTTAATTTGTTGAATGAGGATATTTTCCATCTTTAAAATTTATAAATAGGGGTAGCTGATGAGAGAGTATTACACTTAAAATTCAAACAGTATTGGTTTTGAATGTTACCCTCGCTCGGAGCCGGACAAATGGACGCGGCCGATAGGCCGCGACCGAAAGGACGCGAGCATTTGGACGCAGACCCAAAAGGACGCAGACCCAAAAGGACGCAGACCCAAAAGGACGCAGACCCAAAAGGACGCAAACCCAAATGGACGCGGGCCATAAAGACGCAGACCCAAAAAGACGCAGACCCAAAAGGACGCGGCCTAATAGGCGCAGACCCAAATAGACGCGGCCTTATAGGCGCAGAACCAAAAAGACACGGCCATAATAATAAAACTAAATTAAAAACAAACAAATCTCTGCATAAAGTTAAATCTGCCGCAAAGAGGTGAATCTACCGCGAAGAGGTGGATCTGTCGTTAGGTTAGTGTTAGTTTTTGATATTTCTTTAGAAAACTAATTAAAATCAAATAAATCTCCGCGTAAAGTTAAATATGCCGCAAAGAGGTGGATCTGCCGTTAGGTTAGTGTTAGTTTTTGATATTTCTTTAGAAAACTAATTAAAAACAAACAAATCTCCGCTTAAAGTTAAATCTGCCGCAAAGAGGTGGATCTGACGCGAAAAGGTGGATCTGTCCTTAGATTACGCTTAATGTCAAACTTTGTATGAATAAAATTTAACCAATTGACACGTTGTTTAAGTAGTGCAACTCGATAGTAACCCTATCACCATTTTCAAAATATTGGTATATAATCAACAGTAATATCCCAAGTGCATAAAAATAGCCGATTAAATTTTGATGTTCTGAAACAAAGTTTTGCTAAGCAATATTTCTTCAAAGCAAAACTTTGTTTCAAAAAACGACAAAATTTATTCAGGCTATTTTTAAGCACGGGGGATATTCGGCATGATTATTTCTTGAATAAATGTATCTTGGAACGATTGAATTATTTATTACAATTTACATTGCTGCAATTAATGAAAAAATTACAATTTTGAAATATATTTTCTTTTTATCGTCCGTATTTAAAGATATTTTAGATACTGACGTTGACACAGTCTTAGAAATCGACTCGGAGAGATTTGACAGATTCAATATGTTGCAGAGAATTATCTGCAAAACGTGACATTGTGCATTTAATTCTGTAATTTTTTTATTTGTTTGTCTAAGCACGTTTGATAATGTTCGAAAAAATTTTAGGAAGTGATTATTTTTTGACATAAATTTACCCGCTGAATATTTTCCATAGCAACGTAAATATTGACTATAATAAAATGGTTGCCTAGATGTTTCGCGTTCTGATTGGCGTATATTATAATGAAGGAAATAATCAGTATAAAATGTCAAAATAATTTTTTGCGTCTATATGGTCGCGTCTTTTTGGGTCTGCGTCTTTATGGCCCGCGTCCTTTTGGGTCTGCGCCTATATGACTGCGTCTTTATGGCCCGCGTCCTTTTGGGTCTGCGTTCTTTTGGGTCTGCGTCCTTTTGGGTCTGCGTCCTAACGCTCGCGTTCTTTCGGTCGCGTCCTTTCGGCCGCATCCATTTGTCCTAGACCCCCCTTCGCTATCTAAAACTTTTACTTTTTTGGTTTCTCAAATTTGCTTATTTCGACTGGCTACTTTTAAAATGAACACGCAGTATACTATGAGACTGTTCATTGAATCAATGAATTTCAACCAATGAACTTAACTAAAATTCACTGCATTTATTTAAAATTCATAGTGTTAATGAAATATCGTTTATTAAATTTAGAATTTCTGCATTGCTTTATTTATGAAAGCTTTAGAAAATACATGAATTTCATCTGATAAACCCGGATTGATTGATATTATGAATTTTTTTTCAGTGTCCCACCTTCGTTTGTATATCAAGGGATCCATAGCTTCCATAAATCTATTACTATAATATGCGAGTGGTAA
This sequence comes from Podabrus alpinus, assembly GCA_932274525.1. Taxonomy (NCBI): domain Eukaryota; kingdom Metazoa; phylum Arthropoda; class Insecta; order Coleoptera; family Cantharidae; genus Podabrus; species Podabrus alpinus. The sequence goes on along the minus strand of OW026457.1, from coordinate 54,089,800 downwards.
ATAGTATCCCTAAAAATTTCTTGCAGCGCTCAGAATTGCAAAGATTTGGGGACAAGGAATTCTAACGATTTGAAAGAAATTCAGTGAGTTCTAACGAATTCCTTGTGGTTTGCTAGGATTTCAAATTAAATAAATACAAAATACTGCATAATTTCAGTGATTTCTAAAGAACTCCCAGTGATTTCCTACGAACTTAAAATAAATAAATACTGGATACTCATAATTCTCAAGATTACCAAGTAATTACAATGATTTCCAAAAAATTATAAATAAAGATTTCCAGGGAATTCCAAGAAATTCTAGTGATTTTCAAGAAATTCCCAGTGATTTCTAAGAAATTACAAATAAATGTGCACAACTTTTTAGGGATATTAACCTCAAAAATAATCGCTAAAAATAATCGTAAAAACACAGTATTGTTCAAAAATTTAATACATGAAAACCATGTTAGGCTTACCTCGAGGTCTGTTTTGTAGCCTCAGGCAATACTGACCTCGGCGGTCCGCACCTCGGTCATTTACCTTTGGCCACGGCTATAATGAAGCTTTTTCCACTTGGATATATTATAATAAAATGGAAGAACCACCAACACTGACCATGTTGCACGACAGTGGCCACTTCACCATAAAATTTTTTTAAATACTTGAGTAGTTTAAAATATTCTCAATGGCATAGTGTCTACATTAGCAATGTCTTCATGTATGCAAAAAGCCTACGTTTTATGGTAAGCTTCATAATTCGTTTTATAGCCTATAGCTTCAAATTTCGTTCCATCTCAACCAAACTCACGAAAGAAAAATTTGTCAATTTGTATGTCATCAGCAAACACACCCACAGCAGCTGCTGTTGGAGTGAGAATATCTGAAAGGTGCAGATTGAAAACTATGGGTCCCAAGATACTTCCTTGTGATACTTCGGCGTTTATAGATTTTTTTCGAAATTTGATGAATAAATTTTTATTTGAAATGTTCTACTGTTTAGATAGGAACCAACAATATTGTTTTAAAATGTTTGGGTATCACAGAACATTTTGTATTTTAAATCATAAAGTAAAACGCTGCCGAAAGCCTGCGTAACGTGCAGGAAGAGGACTATGATGAACTTTTTGGTTCGTAGCCCCATTCTACAATGAAGCTGATGAAAGGTGGAATAATGTTTTCTGAATCCAAACTGAAGAGGTGGAAACATATTATGGTCTTCCAATACTTCTAATAAACTGACTTATATGACGTATATACGGATTGAATATAATTATAATACCATGTCTCTATTCTATTGGAAAATTACCTAATTATTGTAAGCAGGTGCTTATTAAGATCGAAATTAGGTCACGTCCCGTTACTTTATTAATCGACAAGGTTCCTACTATTGACAACAACTCATCAGGGGAAGTTGGTTTCAAATCTAAACCCGGTGTAGAAAGATGACTTTCAACGTAGTTAATTACAAGAAGGTTGTGGCTAGGGGTGCTTAACCGATGAGTTTGAAACGTTTTTTGCAAATAGTTTACATGTTCTGCAAATAGTTTACATTTCTCTTCATACGCTACATTTTAGATAATGTAACTAAGAGTATTGTGTCTACATTTCAAGTCAATCGATTCGGTGGTTTTTGAGATATAGTACATAGTTGCAGCCAGGTTGAAAAATACAGTTGCGAGATATCTATACGCAAATAAAAGTAGATTTATAACTTCTACTTACTGATAACTTTTACTTGGAAACACTTAGAACTCCATTAATTTTTTTGAATTTTAATGCCAAATGCGGCTTAAGTTGTTCACAAAACTGTAAGTTGAAAACTTTTGTTGGCCACTGATGGTTGTTGAAAATTGTAAAATATAGTTTTTATCAATAAGTAGTATTTAGTTGTAAAGGACTTACCAAATTTAGTAAATTTTGAAAGAAACCCTGAACCTGAGGAAATATTTCAACAATGGAAAAAAATAATCAATTTAAAAATGTCCCTGCTTAAAACTCTATTCGAGCTCAAAAATTATTCTGCGCAGAGATTTGTAGACTGATTTCTAAAGTCTACATTGTAAACAAACAAAACAGACCTGTATCTCCAAAACTATTGAGGCTAGAACAGAAGTCAATGTTTGATTTTATGTACTAGGCTGCGCCATTAGACGCGGTTCATGGTTTCATGAACCATCAATCATAAACATGGTTCCCGCGGACAAGGATCAAGATATATGTACATACGTATAATATGCATACCGACATCGAGGTGTCAGGGATCCAAATCAATCCAAATCCAAATCAAATTCGGATCAAAGCGGAGATCACCCAATTCGACCAGTGCGGTCCCTTACGCAACATTTAAACAACCACATCCACTACGAATCCGACGCTGTCAATAGGCAGGGGGGAAATCGTCCACCCGGACTTCCGTAGTATACCAGTTTTTGAAATTAACCCCTTGAGTTCATATCTCAATTAATAATTCTACACATATAAGTCAATGTCTAGGTAGCCGGTACCGGCTACTATATTGGGAGCCGGTAGTTTACGTTCATTGCTCTATTTAAAAACGGCGTAACTACAAGCATAAGTGCCATAATACTAATAAATTGCAGATAGGTAATGAACTTAAGAAATACCGGCATCTAAAACTTAAAAATGCTAAAAATTTTTATGAAATGGAAAGAATTTCAGGCTCGACTTACGAAGATTCATATTTTTGTATAGATACATTAAAATTGCAGTGCTTTCTCTTAAAAATTTTATTAAAAAATATTATAATAGGTATTGTAGTTATGTAGTAAGTTATGTTATAAAGCATAAAAATTAAAACCAGCCAGCTAGCAATGCTTTACTAGTGTTTATCAATCGTATCTTAATTTCAAGGGAGCTTCATAGAAGTTCATTTCAATAAGCCTTTCTCAGCAAAAAGGATGGAAAGCATATAATAAAGCAATAAAATAAATCCCCGGCACATCGGTTTTTTTGTGTCCATTCGTATTTGAACTTTTCTTTTTGATTTCGACTTTTTTTGAAAACTTTTGAATTCGACACGAAAATGGAAACTGTGCCAAGACTGATAAAGAGAAAGCACAAAAATTCTCGGAACATCTACACACAGTTTTTGAACTCTTTCCTTCAGAAATAGGTGATGAGGAGGAAAGAAAAATCAACAAATTCCTGTAATGTCGAAAGTTCTGGAAAAGTTACTAATGAAACGGTTGAGAACAATTTTGCAAACGAATAAATTAATACCAGACCATCAATTTGGGTTTAGGGAACAATATTGGGAATATACCCAATTAAATCTGGAGTTCCACAAGGTAGTGTCCTAGGGCCAATCTTATATCTTCTGCATACGTCAAACCTACTAACAATGGAACAAAACACCACGGCTACTTTTGCGGATGACATGGCTATTATGACGTCTCATACCAGCCCAGTGCTTGCTTCGGAACTTCTACAAATACATTTAGAATAAATTCAGCGTTGGTTAAAAACATGGAGAATTAAAGACAACGAAGTCAAATCACCACATATAACATTCACATTGCACCATGAAACACGTCCCTCGGTAATCCTAAATGGAAAAAAGGTTCCACAAACGGAATCAGTGAAATACTTGGGGATGCATTTGAATTGTCGTCTAACGTGGAAAACCCATATCTGAACCAAAAAAACAACTGAACATACAATTCCAGAAAATGTACTGGCTTATTGGCGCTAAATCTAAGCCCTCACTAGAAAACAAAGTGTTGATCTACAAAGCTTATCTAGACGTATGGAATCCAACTCTGACCTGGAGATTCTCGAAAGGTTCCAAAGAAAAGTTCTTAACAATATGGTGAATTCTCCCTGGTTCGTCCCAAATGAAGTTATACGTAAGGAAATTGGCGCCTATAGTGCGAAGTATAAAGACAGGATTAGTGCACATCCTAATCGAATATTAACAGAGAGCTTCCTTAATGAACAAACCGTCAGGTGTAAGCTAAAAAGATTTAAACCACAATACCTATTACAATGAATAGATTTAACATTTAGTAATTTAACCCATGTGCCATTTTGCTGCGTCTGAAGAGCCCGACGACGAAGTTTACAAGCCTACTGTAATTTTTTTTTTCCAAAAAATACTGTTTAGTTTTATTTTTCTAATTTCTATTTTGAGCATATGATGTAAAGGAACCGGCGAATCCATGACTTTGGAACTTTTGGAAATGGGTTCAGAAAAAAAAATCCGATTTCCAAATCGACTAAATACGGATTTGTTATTATGAGGAAAGAAGCGTCTATTTTTTTTTAAACATTTTGTTTAAAAGATACATATAGGGTTTTCTTATAAAACAAACTGATCTATCAACACAAGAAAATCAATAGTTTAGGTACTAGCGCTATTTGAAAATAGAAATGAAAAAGATATTTTTTGAAAAGGTTATCCTCCAACGGTTTAAATTTAGACCAAAATTAGAAACATGCAAAAAAAGCTGTCATTCCAGCTCAAATCAACTAAAACATTGGCAAAATTGACTCAACCGCCACGAGAATTGACAAAACTTGGTATACACCATCTTAGTAATAAATCAAAAACACTTAATTGAGGATTTTCTGGAATTGAGGAATTGAGGAGGTCCATTAAAAAGTCAAAAATTTAATGTGGAGACTTATAGAGAAAAGACTACCTTCATCCACAGTGGTCTAAATTTAAAAATAAAATGTGTTGTGCACTGGTCAATATTCAATCACATTTTATTTTGTCAACCCTTAAATGGATTATTTTTCTAGTATCATCCCTTATTTATGAACGGGTCTTTTTTGTTTCCTTTTTTATTATTTTTTTATGCAATAATTGTATTGAGCTATTGAGCATGTGTACCAAATTCGATCGTGGGATGAGCATGGGTTCGGTTACCAAATATAAATTAAGTATAGGGAGAAGCGGACAAGAAACAGTTTTTCGCAGATTTCTCGACATTCTTTGATTGATGGCAAAAATAGTTGGATATAAAATTAAAGCTAATTAAATTCTCTGCAAAAAAAACTTCTAAACATATTTTTTGTCAGATTCGTATTCACATAGTAATAATTAATAAATAAATATTTATTATCTGAATATAAATTAACAAATTTGTTGCTTCTTGGGCATTACACGACGTTCCATGAAAGATTCTGAAGAAGGGGTCATTTGTGGGTCTTTGGTGGTGTTGACATTAATGTTGGTTTGTACAAACAAAAGAAAATTTGGATAAGTGTTGTAAGTAAATAAAACAAGAAAGTTATGTTATTTTAAAAAAACATTTTACCAAAGATTCATTTCCAGCAATTCTTGGTTCAAACATTGTTTATATACAGTGGCGAAAATTCATATAAAGACAGAGAAAATAAAACGCAATTAATGCAATAAAAACATTCCTGAGTAATAAAACTTTTCTTATCAGGGTAAATATGAATCAGCACACCTTTTAATATCATAAGGTATCATTTATTTTGTTTTAAAATCACTATAACAAATTTAACGACGAAACTTTTATAAATATTAGTTAAATTTGTGTTTAAATAAAGTGGAAATTCACATAAAAGCAGAATAGTTTTTAAGATCTGTTTGCAAAAATAAATTAAATTAAAATTTTATCATTTGTGGTATGCCATATTATTCTTTATTTGATTTTGAAATGTTTATTAAAATTAAATAGGTTGAAAATCATCATGCCCCTAGTTAAGATCATTGCTTACAAGGATGTTGGTGTTTCAAATAGGCAAATTGCTCCGAAAATTAAAAGATCCTCAACAAGTATTGATAATTTTATCAAACTACAGGAGCAGTACGGTTTAAATGCTGACTATTCTAGAAATAAAAAATAATAAAAGAAATAAGACAATTTCAATCTTTTCGTTTCCATTATGGTGTTGTGAATTTTTCCAGATTCATACATACTCCTAACATGGTTTCAACTCTAATACTGTTGTTTTTCAATATATTAGCTATTTGGGAGATTCTTCGCAGCCCTGTCTTATCATGATTTTCCTGGGCAATCATAGTGTAGTGGTTTTTCGTTGCCTTCTACACCGCAGTACAAACTGCGTTTTCATGGTTACCATTTCGCCGTTTGCTGTCCAATTCACAGCCTTTTTCACTACCTGTGGTCGGTATTGAAAAGTCAGCTGCCACTTTCCGACCCAAGTTTCTGAAGTTATTCGAAACATTGGAGGTTCAATCAATTACTGAATACATTTTTTGCTTAGATTTTGTGACTTTTTTTAGTTTTAATTTTAAGTTGCCTTTATAGTCCAGGCAAGGAAGGTTTTTGGTTTGCAAAAAATCCGGGCAAGCTGAATTTTGGCAGAGATGTACATTGGAGTGTTCTAATGAACCCCGCAAAAGTCCCATAAAATCCCACACCGGCGTCCGCCACAATCGGGGGTTTTACCTCCCCCAACGCGATTTTTTGCCGATAACTCGCTTATTTATGCTTGTATGAAAAATTATAATCAAACCATAATTAAAGAGCATAAAATTTTCTATAAAATAGTATTTTTTCATATTTTTCCATGGCACACTAATACTTAAATTATTGACCGAAAACACGGCCCACTCTTAAAATGGCACAATATTGATTCGTTGCAGGGAGAGAAATGTTTTCGGGCACGGGAAATGCTTTTAATAATAAATTAATTGAAATTGTGGCCAAGGTTGGAAAATGAAGAGAAAAATAGATTTTTTCAAAATTTGCCCAAGTTATAGTACTATCTTCCAAGTAACGAAACCGAAATTTTAGTTTGAGCTTACAGAAGGTCCGGGCAAGCTGAAATTTGGCAAAGATGTATATGGAAGTGTTCTAATAAACCCCCAAAATGTCTCATAAAAATCCCAAGCCGGCGTTTAGCCCCCTAAGTGCGGTGTTTCGCCTATAGCTCACGTATTTTTACTTTTACGAAAAATTACCATTAAGCAAAGTTGAAGAACTTCTCTATAACTTGTGGCGCTGCAGTAGGTAGTACCAGAGCCGTAGCAAGGGTGAGGTGACTGAGACATTTGCCTCAGACGCCATCGCAATGGGGGCGCTAAACCTTGACAAAACCCAATAAATAATAGTTTAAAATTTTCTGAAGATTGAATTCCATAATTTGACAACGATTTTATTTGCAACATCGCCTAAAATTCCCTGCTAGCTTTTTCCACAAATGTGGATTTTAATCCTCTAGTGCAGTAGTTTTTCGTCTATAACTCGCTTACTTTCATTTTTATAAAATTATCATCAAATCAAAATTGAAGAGTACAAAATTCTCTATAAAACAGGTTAACAAAATTTTCCTACATCATACTAAGTATTTATGAAATAAAAAGGAAATCCAGAGAAAACAATTGAAAAAAATTTTGAATTATTCTTATTCTGAATAAAAATTTCGTACATTTACACTTCATCATCGATGGTGAACAAAACATAACAAGGTTTCAGGATTTACTTCAGATCTGAAGTAAATTCTGAAACCTCGTTCTGTAGGGAATTTTCTCCTCTTGAATTTTGGTGCAATGACTACGGAAGACAGGGGATTTTAGGAAAGTTGATTCCAACCCCGCGTTGTTCTTCATTTCCCTTTAACTGACTGGGTAACCGGCAAAAATATCACATTATCATTGGGAGAATATTATTCAAATATATTTAAATTGAAAAGAAAAATTCCTACCGATAAAAATAATCTTCATATTCGGGGGGGGGGGGGAACGGCGATTTTGACATACTATGCGTATTTTATATAAGATCTTTAGAAGTTCCCAACGATAAAAATTGATATCACAAGACCGGGGGGTCTGGGGGGTATGGAATACCCCCCAGGGACACTTGCCATTATTCAGAACCATCAAAATTTAATATTTTTCGTTCAATCTTTTGCAATTTTCGTTTATAATCCGGGAGGAGGGGGGGACAGCAGGTGATATTTTTCATAACTATCCCATTACCGTTTTTCTTCCAGTGACGTAAAAGTGAAAGTTTTTCTTTCGTAATAATTTAAGTGTACCTGGGGAGTATTCCATACCCCCCAGACCCCATGGTCCTAAAAACGAGTTTCTTTTTCATTTGTTTTCATTACTCTAAGTCAGTGCCGCGCCGTAGCAAGGGCGATCGCAATGGGGGCGCTAAACCTCGACAAAACCCAATAAATAATAGTTTAAAATTATCAAAATGATAATAATCTTTCCGGAAGGGGGCGTATATATTCAAATTTGCCTCAGGCACCAAGAGAGCTTGCTGTAGCGCTGGGTAGTACTACAACACATTTCGTCCCCCTTATGCCAAAACCACGAATGTGCATTTTCTAGTTTTCAGTCAAGTGTATTTTGAACTAAATTATGAAGTAAATGAAATTAATCAATTTTAATTCAGTCAATGTTTTATTGTTATTCGAATATATTGTAGCCGAAATCTAACGATAATTTAAAAAAAAAATTTTCTTTCTTATCTTTCAAGTGTCAAAATGGCAATTTTTGCACATCGTGGTTTTGGCATAAGGGGTACGATATGTAATAGGCAAATTTTTAACTTTGCTCAATGGTAATTTTTCGTAAAAGTAAAAATACGTGAGCTATAGGCGAAACACCGCACTTGGGGGGCCTAAAGTCCTCATTTGAGGCAACCCCGGTTTGGGATTTTTACGAGACATTTTGGGGGTTTATTAGAACACTTCAATATACATCTTTGTCAAATTTCAGCTTATCCGGACCTTCTGTAAGCTCAAACTAAAATTTCGGTTTCGTTACTTGGAAGATACTATAACTCTTGGGCAAATTTTGAAAAAATCTATTTTTCTCTTCATTTTCCAACCTTGGCCACAATTTCAATTAATTTATTATTAAAAGCATTTCCCGTGCCCGAAAACATTTCTCTCCCTGCAACGAATCAATATTGTGCTATTTTAAGGGTGGGTCGTGTTTTCGGTCAATAATTTAAGTATTAGTGTGCCATGGAAAAATATGAAAAAAAACTAGTTTATAGAGAATTTTATGCTCTTCAATTATGGTCTGATCATAATTTTTCATACAAGCATAAATAAGTGAGTTATCGGCAAAAAATCGCGTTGGGGGAGGTAAAACCCCCGATTGTGGGGGACGCCGGCGTAGGATTTTATTTGGGGGGGTTCATTAGAACACTCCAATGTACATCTCTGCCAAAATTCAGCTTGCCTGGATTTTTTGCAAATTTGAGCCAATTTTTCGGCTTCGTTGCCTGGACTATTATATAAATTTCCTCCTTAAATAAAAAAAATGAAAAAAATTTAATTTGCCGTCTGTAAATAAAAAAATAGTATTGTGCAAAAATTTTTACAATGTTGTAATCATTCAACTAAAATTTCCTGTTGGCTTTATGTGAATATCCTCCAGTATACCTTGTATTCTGCTCTCTTCCGTTATACAATTTAAATTATTCCAAAAGCAAGTTTTTTGTTGTTTACTCGTATACATAAATGCATTATAAAAATTATTTTTGTGAAAATTACTTTCGTTCAAAATGTTGTTATTTGAGGGACAAAACCACTTCAATTGGGGCAGTATTATACAAGAAAATGAAATGTTATAGAAATCCATTTTTTGCAGAAATTTGCTAAAAACAAACTGAAACCTTTGTATTACCCAAAAAAGTATAATATTCTTTATGTACCAAATAAATTTTATATACTAGAAAAACAGCGTTCGGGCTATAGAAGATAAAAAAGCAAAGAAGTTGTAGGCATATAAAGTTCAAGTATAAAATAACAATTTTATAATTAATTTTAAAAGTGTAAATTAGGAGCTATAAAATTTTAGTATGATACTTAACACTAATAAAAGGATATAGGTATTCACTTCAAATTTTTTTGCTCCTTAGTTTATACTTTATCCACTTTCAAAGTGGTCATAACATTTGGCTCTGAAAAAGATAAGTTTGATATTTATTTTTAAATGTTTAATAGTAAGGATTGTACGAGGGTTGCTGTTTAACTTTCTGGCCTAGGGAACACTAAGCGTTGCTAGGTGCAATTTGACATTTGCATTGTAAAGTTTGACATGTTGTAGCATAAACGTACTCAGAACGTTTTGACGTACGGCCATCATTTCTGTTGTTTATAGTGACTTGAAAAAATCAATTTGGCAAAAAAATGGAATTAACTCGTGAACATTTTCGTGCAATCATTTTTCACAACTTTCGACGTGGATTATCACGACAAGAGTGCATCGATGAACTTAAATCTTTGTATGGCGATGAAGCACCATCCTATAGCACTGTGAAAAACTGGTTTAATAAATTCAATCGTGGCCGACGCTCGCTCGAAGATGAAGGTCGTGAAGGTCGTCCAAAAATAGTCGTTGTGCCAGAGAACATTGATGCCGTCCGTGAACTGATAAAGCAAGATCGTCATGTGACATACCGTGAGATAGAGGCATCCTTGGGCATTTCTTCCACCAGCATACATTCGATATTGCATGGACACCTGGCCGTAAAAAAGGTTTGTTCTCGTTGGATCCCGCATAATTTGACAGTGGCTCAAAAAAAGTGTCGTGTGGATTGGTGCAAAGAAAATTTAAAAAAATACAATCGCGGTGTTTCAAAAGACGTTTATAAGATCGTCACAGGTGACGAATCATGGATCTATGCTTATGAGCCCGAAACAAAACAGCAATCGACCGTGTGGGTCTTCGAAGACGAGCCAAATCCAACGAAAGTTGTTCGTGCAAGAAGCACTTCGAAGCAAATGGTAGCCTGTTTCTTTGGTAAAACTGGTCATGTGGCGACTGTTCCGCTTGAGCAACGTAGGACAGTCAATTCTGAGTGGTACACCACAATTTGTTTGCCTGAAGTCTTCGGAGAAATTCGAAAAACGAACAAGAGAAGACGGATCATTGTGCACCATGACAATGCGAGCTCTCACACATCAGCTCAAACCAGCGCCTTTTTGACCGCCCAAAACGTCGAATTGATGGGTCATCCGCCGTACAGCCCTGACTTGGCACCCAATGACTTCTTTTTATTCCCGAACAGCAAGAGAAAAATGCGTGGTCAACGATTTTCGTCGCCAGAAGATGCTGTTGAAGCGTTCAAAAACCATGTTTTGGAGGTGTCTCAATCGGAGTGGAAAAAGTGCTTCGACAATTGGTTTGAGCGCATGCAAAAGTGTATAAATCTTGCTGGAGAATACTTTGAAAAACAATAAAATCATTTTTGATGATAAATATTCGCATTTTCATTATTAGGCCAGAAAGTTAAACAGCAACCCTCGTAAGTACCTACACACTATTGATTCACCCTGTATATAAAAAAATGTCCTTCATCATAACCATTTCTCTATTTACTATTAATTTGAAAATACCGTTTCAAAAAATGTGTTGCACTATAAAATATAATAAGACAAACATTTTATGAAACATAAAACTAATTTGAATTCTGTAATTTTAAGGGCGAATATCTTAGCAGGAGGGAGAAGCTCGATATGAACTTATGGGGTTATTTACATGGTTTGTATATTATGCACCCAGAAATTTCCCACTTTCACTGAAACACCCTGTATGCAATCTTTGCTAGTTGTTTTTATGTACGTCAATTTGGATATTGTGTAGTATTAAATTTATATTATTGGGTCATTCCATCTCAAATCAACTGAAGAATTTCTCGACCCCCACCAAATTTGACGAAACTTGGTACACGCTATCTTAGTAAGAAATAAAAAATACAAATTTAGCATTTGTCCAAAAAAGCATTTGATGCCTTGTTTTAGTTCTTCAAAAAGTCAAAAAGTTGGTATGTAGACTTGTAGGCAAACAACTGTAACTTCATCCACAGTGGCCTAAATTGAAAAATAAAAAATGTTCTGTAAAGGTAAATGAACGCTCTATTCAAATATTCAACCACATTTTATTTTTTCAACCCCTAACTGGATTAATTTTCTAATATTAACCCTATTTCAACCCCTATTTCTAAAAGGGTATTTTTATTTTGTTCATTTTTTTACTGTTGTTTTGTATAATTGTGCTGAGCATGCAGACAAAATTTGATCATGGGATGAGCATGGGTTCGGTTAGTAAAAATAAATTAATTATAGCGAGAAAAGGACAAAAATCAGTTTTTCGCCGATTTCTCAAGTTTCTTTGAACTTTATGGCAAAATAGTTTAATATAAAATTAAAGCCAATTAAATTCTCTACAAAAAAACATCTACATATTTTTCGTCAGATTCATATTCACATAATAATAACCGTTCAAAGTGGAGCCAAGTTTCGCTACCACCTAAACCAGTTTTTTACCAGTACCAGTTATTTAAAGTGGTCAGAATCGATTTTTAATTAATTGCATCGATTTTTATCATAAATATTTATTTTCTGAATATAAATTTACCGCACAATCTATAATTTTGATAAAAATTTTAGCATACTACCACAAAGCAGTTAAACCAAAAATATATTAATTATTATTTTTGCCTCCCTCCCCTCCCCTCCCCAAACGGGTCTCTGTTCCCCTAAAAATTAATATATATTATTAGGACTAATATAGTCAACCTGTGCACCAAATTTCATTTTGGGGCGACAATTGCAGATTCAGAAAAAAATATATATAATTTATCAAATAATAAGTAAATGATATAAATGATAGGTGATATATGTATATATTTTTTTCTCAATCTGCAATTGTCGCTCCAAAATGAATTTGGTACACATGTTGACTATGTTAGGCCTAATAACATATATTAATTTTTAGGGGAAAATAGAGACCCATTTGTGGAAAGGGTGCAAAACTAACAATTAAAAAAATATTTGTTCCAGCAATCTGAACTAACAAGTTTGTTGAAAATAAATCAGCCCACTATGTTTATTAGTTCCAAATTTATACACCCTGATGTTTGGGGTAAAACTGAAAAATTTTACATTAAGCTGGCATTAACATGCAAACAGATTAAGTTCACAAAAAAAATCAAATAATATATTTTTGGTTTAACTGCTGTGTTGTATTATGCTAAACTTTTTATCAAAATTATAGATGATGTGGTAAACTTACATTCAGATAATAAATATTTATGATGAAAATCTATACAATTAATTGAAAATCGATTCCGACTATTTTAAATAACTAAAACGGTTAAAGAAATCCCTTAGGATAACTTGAAGATTTGATAGATATGTGCTAAGTACCAGTCTCAATACTTAGTTACGAATGTGTTAGACTTGATCCACATATCGTATCAAATGTTGGAGAAGCAGTAATTCAAACTACGTTCAAATTAATACTCTATTTAATTCTGTTAATTAATCAATTATTTATAGACTGTATTTATAGGGTGATCCTTAAGTTTAATTATGTTTATCTGTTTAATTATGAGAATTAAACATACTGGCGACCGCGGGAAATTTAATGTACTGGAAGGGTTAGTGGTTTTGGTTCCACGAATGAATGCATCTCAATCTTCTCCTCTTGTCTTGGTTGATCCATCTTCTTTGCTGGTCTTGACCTTATCCAGCAATGATAACTTGTCAAACAGAATCCTATTAATTTGATTATAATTGTTCCTGTAATAAAATGTGAATTATTGAATGTTCTATTTTGTTTAGATGATGTGAATTTTCTTTACATGAACTAGCGATAGTTCATGTAAGCTGCCACCCCTAACTGATTGAATACATCTACATCTCTTTCTTCCTTCTTCTCTTTTTCCATTTTCGAATTTTCCATCGTCTTCTCCATTGTCGTAGCATCTCTCTGAATTTCTGTTGACATCTAGGGCCTGTGTACAATTTTTCGTTTTGGCCCAACCTTTCTTGCACTACTGCGTTGTCTTAAATGTTGATCTCATTGTTTAGTGGTTTGTATAATCTCTTTTCTAACTGATGTGGGATCCATTGCTGTTTCCATTCTCTTATTTTTTGTGGTACTTCTTTGGATTGTATTTTAACTGGTCCACCATCCTCGTTTCTTTTTGTATTTTCGTCACAATTTTCTTTTTTAATATACTGATGTCTAAGTTTCATGTGTCCGATGTCCAAATTTTTGTTTTTATAATTGTCGTCTTGTTGACTTTTCTTGTTTTCCTTTGAAATTGGTGTATAACTCGCAGCTTCTTTTACTTTCATTTCTTCTTCCGTCTCCATTCTAATTGGTTTCATACTCGTAGCTTCTTCTTCAACTTCTTCTTTCAAACTTGCAACTTCTTCCTTCAAACTCGCAACTTTTTCTACTTCCATATCCTCTTCTATCTCCATTTTAATTGGGTTCATACTTGCAGCTTCTTTTTCTTTTATGTTTGCTTGCTTTGATTTCAGAATACTTCCTGATAATTCCCATTCCAGTATTTTTTGTAGTTTTTCCAGGGATTGTGGACGTATTGGTTTTACGTTGAAGTATGGTTTATTTAATTGATCTGTTTTCTCTTCCAATCGCATTATTGTCTCTTCATATTGTTCTTCCATTGCCTCGAATATGTTATTTTTGAAATATGCTTTGTCATATTCTTCTTCATATGTTTCTATTTCTTCGTTTAAATCCATTATTTCATGCCATTGCTTTTCTAATTTGTGTTTTAACCTGTCGCACCAGGAATTCGTGCCTTGATCATCTTGTAATAACTTGTTTGTTATGGTTTTCATAGTTCTTTTCAAGTAGAACCATCTAATTTGTTGTCTTCTTAAACGTATCGCTTGTGCCTCCATATCTGTATTATTTTTTTTTCTACTGAATGATTACTTGTTCTCTTCTTAAATGCTTGTCTTCTTCTTGCTTCTTGAATTAATGTTAATAATGCTTGTTTACTTGTGGCGTCTTCTTGACCATTGTTTGGCGTCGCTGTGGACTTTGATAATTTTCTTAATTGGTCTCGATGAATGGACCTCGGATGATTGATTCTTTCTTGGTCTCGACGAATGGACCTGGTTGATTGATTCTTTCTTGGTCTCGATGAATGGACCTGGATGTTATTGTTTGATGTATGTAGATCCGTTGTTTGGACCCTGGATGTTTTTGTTTGATGTATGTGGATCCGTTGTTTGGACCCTGGATGTTTTTGTTTGATGTATGTGGATCCGTTGTTTGGACCCTGGATGTTGTTGTTTGATGTATGTGGATCCGTTGTTTGGACCCTGAATGTTGTTGATTGTTGAAAATTGCTGTTGGAAGACCATAAACTTCTTCTTAGACTCGAAGGACCATATTCTTCATCCGGCTTGAAGGACCATAAAGAAATCCCTTAGGATAACTTGAAGATTTGATAGATATGTGCTAAATACCAGTCTCAATACTTAGTTACGAATTTGTTAGACTTGATCCACATATCTTATCAAATGTTGGAGAAGCAGTAATTCAAACTACGTTCAAATTAATACTCTATTTAATTCTGTTAATTAATCAATTATTTATTGATTGTATTTATAGGGTGATCCTTAAGTAGTAATCACTCTGTTTAATTATGAGAATTAAACACGGTGGTAGCTGGTAGTGCAACTTATCTATACTTTGAGCGGTTATTGCTATGTTAATACGAATCTGACGAAAAATATGTATAGAAGTTTTTTTGTAGAGAATTTCATTAGCTCTAATTTTATATTAAACTATTTTGCCATAAAGTTCAAAGAAACTTGAGAAATCGGCGAAAAACTGATTTTTGTCCGTTTCGCGCTATAATTAATTTATTTTTACTAACCAAACCCATGCTCATCCCATGATCAAATTTTGTGTGCATGCTCAGCACAATTATACAAAACAACAGTGAAAAAATGAACAAAATAAAAATACCCTTTTAGAAATAGGGGTTGAAATAGGGTTAATATTAGAAAATTAATCCAGTTAGGGGTTGACAAAATAAAATGTGGTTGAATATTTGAATAGAGCGTTCATTTACCTTTACAGAACATTTTTTATTTTTCAATTTAGGCTTCATTTGTGCATGAAGTTACAGTCGTTTTCCTGCAAGTCTACATACCAACTTTTTGAAAGACTAAAACAAGGAAACAAATACCTTTTTGGACAAATGCTTAAATTTGTATTTTTTATTTCTTACTAAGATGGTGTGTACCAAGTTTCGTCAAATTTGGTGGGGGTCGAGTCAATTTTGCCTATTTTTCAGTTGATTTGAGAACCCTATTGTGCAAAAATTTTTACAATGTTGTAATCATTCAACTAAAATTTCCTGTTGCCTTTATGTGAATATCCTCCAGTATACCTTGTATTCTGCTCTCTTCCGTTATACAAAAGTAATTTTTTTGTTTGAGGTAGAGTTCTCGTTCAATATTTGTAATTAGGGAAAAGGATCTCGGGTCAGTGGACATAAATCAAACAATATGTTGTCGAATCGACTCGACAACATATTGTTTGATTTATGTCCACTGACCCGAGATCCTTTTCCCTAATTTTTTTGTTGTTTACACATAAATGCATTATAAAAATATATTTTTGTGAAAATGACCTTCATTCTAAATGTTGTTATTTGAGGCACAAAAGCACTTCAATTGGGGCAGTATTATACAAGAAAATGAAATGTTATGGAAATCCATTTTTTGCAGAAATTTGCTAAAAACAAACTAAAATCTTTGTATTACCCAAAAAAATATAACAAATAAATTTTATATAGCAATCAGGGTTTGGGCTATAGAAGATAAAAAAGCAGAGAAGTTGTAGGCATATAAAATAACAATTTTATAATTAATTTTAAAAGTGTAAATTAGGAGCTATAAAATTTTAGTATGATACTTGACACTAATAAAAAGATATAGGTATTCATTTCATATTTTTTTACTCCTTAGTTTATACTTGATCCACTTTTAAAGTGGTCATAACATTTGGCTTCGAAAAAGATAGGTTTGATATTTATTTTTAAATATTTAATAGTAAGGATTGTAAGTACCTACACACATTGATTCACCATGTAAGTATATAAAAAATGTCCTTCATCATAACCATTTCTCTATTTTCTATTAATTATTTGTAAAAAAATCATTTTTTAAGAATTTTAAAATTTTAAATCAAAAAATGTGTTGCACTATAAAATCAAATAAGATAAAATATTTTATTAAGAATACAACTAATTTGAATTCTGTAATTTAAGGGTAAATATCTTAGCAGGAAGGGAAGCTCTGTATGCAATCTTTGCTGGTGGTTTTTATGTATGTATTGGATATTGTGTAGTATTAAATTTAAAAATTTTATATTTACATGGATTTTGTTTTAGTTATGAAATCCTCATATAGACCATCTTGGTCTTTTAAGTCTACCAGCACGTAACGAGAGATATGAAAGTGATATTAAGTGAAATAATGTTAATGTGAAATATGAATCTAATAAAAAGACTAATCTTTTCTGTACATGATATATTCTTTCAAAATTTAAAAAACAATTTTATATGTATTGAATTTTATGCATTTAATAAGGCATACACAGGTCACACTTTTAGAAAAATTATTGTTTATTACAATTGCGACTGTAAACATGTTAAAAAATGTACAGTTTAATGAAAAATATGAAATAACATTATAAAAGTTAATATTTGCTATAATAATATGAATATTAAAGAACTATTATAAACTTTTTGGTGTTTCATTTAGCGAGTAATAATATTTATATTTATGTAAAACTAAAATATAATACTTAAAACAATACATACTCATTTGCAACTAAGTAACAATATTAATTTATAAATAACAATATATTATATAATAATAAAAAAGAAATGATTTGGTATATTTTCTTATTTGTGTACACATCCTCCCGACTCCCTCAAAATCTTAATAATGTACATTTTAAGTTTAATACACTGAGATGTTTGTAATTTATTGCAAAATTAATTCTTTTCAACTTAACAATTTGGTAACTGTGAAACTTGAAAAATTATCCTTTTAAAAAAAATTTGTCAGTTACTTTTGAAGCAAACAAAAACAATACTGACCGTAAAAATTCAAAAAGAAAATAAATAACATGAACAGATTAAGAAAATTCCTAATAGTAGTAATACAGCTTTGTACTATAACTTTTAAAATACTTAAATACAAATAATTAAAAATGTTTGCAACAAACAAATAATACTTAGGTATATATTTAAGTGAAATTAAATAAATTTTCTAAAATACATAATATGTACACTTAATTTTGCACGTCAAAAATAAAACCAAAAATTCTAAAAAAAAACAGGAGAAACTAAATGTTATTGCCTTTGCACATTTTTAAAAAACCATTCCGTAAATTTTCTTAATTGATTAACAGCAGCCTGAGCTTGATCGTGTAACTTTTTATTTTCGTCTTTCAAGCGTCTCACCTCATTTTCTAACGATAAACGTCTTCTCGTTTCCTCGCTTACTTTGTTTTCTAAATCCGACACGTGATTTTGTAACTCGGGCACGCTCGTACTTGAACTGACCCTAAAATAAAACTTTATTTCATTTGCATCATCAACAAAGAAAAAATTAAACGTACGTTGAACTCAAAGATGCGTCAATATTAGCTTCCTCTTCCCACGGCCTAGAATTTTCTTTATCGCTCCCTAAATTATTCTGCGAAGTTTCCGCAACTTGCATCATAACTCGAGTGGCAGTGTCGACCAAACTTGGCCAATCCATGTCGCCGGGAAGGGGCAGAGCCTCCGGTCCCACCACAATCGCTTTTCCTTTACTTCCACCAATTACTCTCGGAGATAATCTGTCGTCGTTAGTTTTAAAATCAACTGTAACTGGACTCGACACCGCACTACCGTTCGATATAACGGTAGCCGGTCTAGCCATGGTCAAAATCACTTCGGCCTGAGTTTTATGGACGGATAAGGGGTTATTCGAATGATTTTTCGATGACTCTTCAATGTTGTCGGGATCTATAAGTCTAATTAGCTCTTCTTGAAATGCAGTTGATGTTAAATTAGCGCTGTTGCGATTTGATGATCTGGACGTGACACCTGGACGAAGTTTGGCTTCCCCGTTGACCGAACGAGGACTGTGGTTTCTACTGTTGTTATTTGACAGCGCGGCAAGATGTTTGGTGGATCGACGCATACGTGGAGATATATTTCCGCCGCTTCCGTTGGAGAGTTCGTCTTCACTTCCTATACCATATAAACGATCACTTATGGAACTATCGGTGGAGTGGCCATCGTTGGTTAAGTTGTTTCGTACTAGGTCGTTGCTTAACTGTTGTATGGTTGTGTATTCGGTCACCTTAGGTGTTCGGGTCATGGCATACTCGGCATGCTTGAACCTATCGTTCTCTTGTTTCACCAAATTATTCTTGTCCGATTTGTAATTCATATCAAAGTCGTAATTGTTATTGTGCAAGGTGGCAGTCAATGGTGTGGAATAATTTGCGTGCTGTAAGGGCAAAGAGTGGCTCACTTGTATCTTGTTGTGTTGTACATTTTGTGGACCAAAGTGATTGTGAGATTGAGATATTTGCAAATGGGATATTTGGTGAACGTTAATGTTATTGCGTTTTGGTGTGCTCGGATATGTGTTGTTGGTGTGATTTGTACGATTAGTTGCCATTTGAGCTGATTTAACTGGAAGTGGAGGTGGTATTCCCATTTCTAATTCTAAATTGTCTTGAATAAACTCGTACCAACGATCATCTGACTGACCACTTGAAGAACTTGTTAAGGTACCCTAAAAATAAAAAAGTTTAAATTAGTAAAATTGCAGGGATATGTTATAATATACGAAGAGTTTGCAACAGAGAAGGAAATTAGACTCGGGATTTTCTGTACAAAAGTAATGAAAATTTTATGTTCTTCATGTAAGAACACTGCATAATAATATTTTTTTTTAAATGAAAATTGATTATTATCACAAATAGTTCAAGCAAGGAACTTTGTAAAATATCCGAAATTTGGGAAAAATGTAAATATATTGGAGTTTCTTAATGAACTCTCCAAAGTCGTCTAAAATACCATTACCAAATCATTAGATCAAATTGAAGAGAATAAAATATTCCTGAAATAATCTTTGCTGTAATATTGGAAAATGACCACCAAAATCGCATTTTAATATTTTTTTCAGAAACCATCCATGATATCAAAAAATATTTTCTATAAATCTAAAAGTTTGGTGTTTTGCATTTTTTTTTTATAAAACTTACGATTAAGCCATAATTTGATTTGAAAATAAGTCAAAATGAACTCCCCAAAGTCGCCTAAAATACCATTACCAAATCATTAGATCAAATTGAAGGGAATAAAATATTCCTGAAATAATCTTTGCTGTAATATTGGAAAATGACCACCAAAATCGCATTTTAATATTTTTTTCAGAAACCATCCATGATATCAAAAAATATTTTCTATAAATCTAAAAGTTTGGTGTTTTGCATTTTTTTTTATAAAACTTACGATTAAGCCATAATTTGATTTGAAAATAAGTCAAAATGAACTCCCCAAAGTCGCCTAAAATACCATTACCAAATCATTAGATCAAATTGAAGGGAATAAAATATTCCTGAAATAATCTTTGCTGTAATATTGGAACATGACCACCAAAATCGCATTTTAATATTTTTTTCAGAAACCATCCATGATATCAAAAAATATTTTCTATAAATCTAAAAGTTTGGTGTTTTGCATTTTTTTTTATAAAACTTACAATTAAGCCATAATTTGATTTGAAAATAAGTCAAAATGAACTCCCCAAAGTCGCCTAAAATACCATTACCAAATCATTAGATCAAATTGAAGGGAATAAAATATTCCTGAAATAATCTTTGCTGTAATATTGGAAAATGACCACCAAAATCGCATTTTAATATTTTTTTCAGAAACCATCCATGATATCAAAAAATATTTTCTATAAATCTAAAAGTTTGGTGTTTTGCATTTTTTTTTATAAAACTTACGATTAAGCCATAATTTGATTTGAAAATAAGTCAAAATGAACTCCCCAAAGTCGCCTAAAATACCATTACCAAATCATTAGATCAAATTGAAGAGAATAAAATATTCCTGAAATAATCTTTGCTGTAATATTGGAAAATGACCACCAAAATCGCATTTTAATATTTTTTTCAGAAACCATCCATGATATCAAAAAATATTTTCTATAAATCTAAAAGTTTGGTGTTTTGCATTTTTTTTTATAAAACTTACGATTAAGCCATAATTTGATTTGAAAATAAGTCAAAATGAACTCCCCAAAGTCGCCTAAAATACCATTACCAAATCATTAGATCAAATTGAAGAGAATAAAATATTCCTGAAATAATCTTTGCTGTAATATTGGAACATGACCACCAAAATCGCATTTTAATATTTTTTTCAGAAACCATCCATGATATCAAAAAATATTTTCTATAAATCTAAAAGTTTGGTGTTTTGCATTTTTTTTTATAAAACTTACGATTAAGCCATAATTTGATTTGAAAATAAGTCAAAATGAACTCCCCAAAGTCGCCTAAAATACCATTACCAAATCATTAGATCAAATTGAAGAGAATAAAATATTCCTGAAATAATCTTTGCTGTAATATTGGAAAATGACCACCAAAATCGCATTTTAATATTTTTTTCAGAAACCATCCATGATATCAAAATATATTTTCTATAAATCTACAAGTCTACAAGAAAAACTAACGGCTCAAACCGGATAGGGAATTTAACGGGCTACAACTTTCGTCAAATAAATTTTTTTGGGCAACCAACCGTTTTCACAGAAACTCTGAAAATAATGAACAAGGTGTAGGTAAAAAATTATAAATTCACATAATTACGAGTAGTACTAAAAATCTCAATTTGATTTATAAATTTATAATTTTTTTTTTTTTTAATTATTTTTTTTTATAAATTAAATTATAAAAAATTTATAATTTATAAATTTATAAATCAAATTGAGATTTTTAGTACTACTCGTAATTATGTGAATTTATAATTTTTTACCTACACCTTGTTCATTATTTTCAGAGTTTCTGTGAAAACGGTTGGTTGCCCAAAAAAATTTATTTGACGAAAGTTGTAGCCCGTTAAATTCCCTATCCGGTTTGAGCCGTTAGTTTTTCTCTTAGACGTTTCGTTTAAGAGATACGGGGTTCACAAGAAAATTAAAAAAATAAAAACCTGAATTTTTTAAACATTTTTTCCCTTAATTTAATTTATAACTCGAAATCCGTTGATTCTAGACGATAAGTGGTTATAACCTACTTTGTAGACAAGCGAATGATCTTTAACAAAGTTCTAATCCATTAACCTTAAAAAATTAATAATATCGGAGCTATGGCCGTTTTAAATCAGAAATTCAAAAAATTGCTTTAAAGGGAGGTACCCCCCAAGGATTTGGACTTGGGCAACAATTTTATTTGAAAATTTGTCTTGGAAAAGTGTCCTTTATCACCACCTCAAAGGTTCTCCACGGTCACGGGGACACCCTGTATATTTATACTGCCAAACATTATTTTGTAAAATTCAATTTTGCATTCCATATTTTTAATTTATTTTTAGCAACCGAACCCATGCAGATCCCATGATAAAATTTGGCACACATACTCAGCATAATTGCACAAACAAACAGTAAAAAAATAAACAAAAAAAAAAGAATCTTTTTTTAAATAGGGGTTGAAATAGGGTTAATATTATAAAATTAATCCAGTTAGGAGTTGAAACATTAAAATGTGATTGAATATTTGGATAGAACGTTCATTTACCTTTACAGAACATTTTTTATTTTTAAATTTAGACCACCGTGGACGAAGTTACAGCCGTTTTCCTACAAGTCTACACACCAACTTTTTGACATTTTGAACGACCAAAACAACGAAACGAATGCCCTTTTGGACAAATCCTTAAATTTGTATTTTTTATTTCTTATTAAGATGGTGTGTACCAAGTTTCGTCAAATTTGGTGGGGGTCAGGTAAATTCTTCAGTCGATTTGAGATGGAATGACCCTTAGATCAAATTGAAGAGAATAAAATATTCCTGAAATAATCTTTGCTATAATATTGGAAAATGACCACCAAAATCACATTTTAATATTTTTTTCAGAAACCATCCATGATATCAAAAAATATTTTCTATAAATCTACAAGTTTGGTGTTTAGTATTTTTTTTATAAAACTTAATAAGCCAATACTATTACCCGGATAATTCTACGTAAAATTGCTCTAAAACCTGGAACAAATTCATGTAAAGCCAAAGTAAAGCTGAATTTTTGTTTTGGGATTCTATTGGCCACAAGCAAGACATACAAAAATTCTTGAAAGTTCTCATACCGACGCATCCCTTAAAAATATTTGGATAAATATATTTTGTTGAAAATTTTATGCTCATCAATGTGGTCTAATAATAATTTTTTATAAAACTGAAAATAAACGAACTCTGGGCGAAAAATCGCGTTGGGAGGTTAAAACCCTCAATGAGGCGGAAGAAGCATGGGATTTTAGGTGATTTTGGGGGGCTTATCTGTCAAATTTCAGCTTGCCCGAATGTCTTGTAAGCCCAAGCCAATTTTTTGGCTTCATTGCCTGAACTTAACTACAACATAGGCAAATTTTGAAAAAATCTACTTGGGGTCGTTCATAAATTATGTCACGCAATTTTAAGCAATCTTTAACCCCCTCCCCCCCATCGTCACACAAACCTAGACCCCAAGTATTACGTCACATATCCTTGAACCCCCCCCCACAAATTTTTCAAATATAAAATTTATATAATAAAAAGAAACCCAGGGCGGATTTCATGGGTGTCATCCCCACCTCGGCTGATGACCTTTTTTTTTAGGGGTAGTACCCCAGAGGAAACATCTATGAAGGGCGGTCCGCCCCCCCCTAGTTACGCCAGTGGCTTCAGTGGCGTAGCCACTCAAAAAATAGTTTTTTTTAAATACTTATAATGAAATATTTAATCTATATATTTTGGACGTCACAATTTTTGAAACCCCTCCGCCCCCCGTAGTCTCAAAGGTGGGAACCCCCCCCCCCCCAAGAGCGTGACGTAATTTATTAACGACCCCTTTTGCTCTTAAATTTTATACCTTTATTCTAATTTAGTTTATTTATTTTTAAACGCAGTTCGTCTTTCTCAAAACATTTGTCTCCAGCCAAAGAATCAACATTGTACCATTTTAACGGTGGGTCGTGTTTTCGGTACGTCATTTCCGGAATATTATGCCATATGAAAATTTTTTTTAAATATATTTTGAGGAGAATTTTATAGTCTTTAATCAAATTAAAGACTTTTCTGAATAAGGAAAAAAATGTTTGTAAAAGTGAGAATAAGCAAAATATATGTGAAACCATATGGGGGGGGGGGCCGTATTAGAGGGGCTGAAAACCCCAATTGGGGAAAACACCAGCATGGGATTTTTGGGGAATTCTACCAAATTTCAATTTCCCCGGATTTTTTCTAAGCTCACGCCAATTTTTGGTTTCCTTGCCTGGACTAAAAAGAATTTGAATTTATTGTTAAAATGTACCTACTTATTTTTATTAGCTTTTATTAGAGGAGAAAGTAAAATTTCATAAATCTACTTATAATATTGGTGGCATATTACAATAATTATTATTCTGTAGTACCGGTGTACATTAAAATAAATTCTGGTTTTATTTTCATATCAATTATTTTTTCATTTATTTATTCATCCCTTTGTGCTGCCTAAAGGCCGCACTGAACCTTTTGCAGGTTGGTAACTGAAAAATAATCCAATGAGAGATGTCTTATAAACAAACAAGAATAAGACCGCACTGATTCGTGATTGCCTAGATCAGAGGTCCCCCACCTTTTTGTATCTAATAGCACATTCTAGAATATCGATCAGACGGCAAGTAACACTAATTTTTTTCAAGGTAAATTTATATTTGAACATAGTTCATAATACTACTGATATGAAGAACCGAAAATATTATATCTTGTATGATGCTTCTTTCAAGAATGGAAATTTATTTTTGTCAACTATATTCCAGAAGTTATCATCTGGTACATTGGATTTTAGGCCAATGCCGTTCTGAAGACCCAAAATTTCTAGCTCCAGTTCTTATGCCCTTATTTGAAACAAACTCTGTAATGTAGCTGAACAGCAACCTGCGGCAACCACAGGGTTGGGGACCCCTGACCTAGATTGTGCCGCCTAAAGGCCGCACTGAGGCCTTTGATCGTCGCTATTGCAAATGGAATACCCCCAGACCAGGACGGTCATGTTGATATACTGGCGGTATTCCGTACCCCCGACCCCCCGCATTCTATTTTCCCTTCTATTGTTGAATTGAGTATTTAATTTGACAATTAAGAGTAGGAATATTTTCAAAGTAACAGAAGAATATATTATTACGCGAGTCCGAATTTGCGCATTTTCATATGCGATTAAAATTATTCGCTATATGCGGTAATATTGCTGAAATATGAATAAAATGAAAACAAAGAAATATACTACTGCAAAAGCGAAATTTTTAATATTGTACTACTAATTATTGTACTAATAACATTAATTTAGGATTGCGTAGATACATAATTATTTAATTCAAAGTTGCCCAAATTCCGGATATTTTGCAAAGATTAGTTTTGAAGTTACAAAAAAGCGATAATATTTGTTCAGACCCCAATAAAAAAGAAAATGAATAAATAAAGGATAATAAAAATATTAATTTATTGATTTCGAAGATTTTAAAGGAGCTAATGTATATTTTTGAAATTTAACATGTGGCAAGGGAAGGAAGGGGTCCAGAAAATGTGTAGTCATAAATAAATGTATCTGGCAATTTGGCAAGGTCAGATTTTGTAGGTAATTTTTTACCATGAAGTTAAACTGAAATCATTTCTAGACCGCCATGGACTGGACTAAAAAAACTTATGAACAGTTGGTTAATCTTTAAAAATACGGTAAAAAGTGAAAATTTGAGTCAAATGGGCAGATAACAAAGTCTACATAAAAATCTGAAAACTACGGTATTTTGGGCAAAAATCGAAAAAAAAAAATTTGCAAAGCTGTGCTTAGGGCACTATAAGGGCTAGAAGAATATTTTTTAGCTTTTACTCACAATTTTATTTAGTTTAATTAATCTGGCTGATACCAATTTTAAACATAGGATGCATAGGAAACAACCAATTCATGACTGATTTTTGAGACTCTCTTCGGAAAATTTGCCTTGGTTTCAGTCGAAAACTGAGGAGTTGTTCTCAGGCAAAACTAAAGGATTTAATTAAAAACATCGCATTTCATTATTTTCACACAGACTCCAACGCGATTTTTGCCTATAACTCGCTTAATTTAATTTTTACAGAAAATTATCAGTAAACTAAATTGAAGAGCATAGAGAATTCTCTACAAAATAGATTTTTCAGAATTCACTTCAGATGATGAAGCTAAACTTTTAAGTTAGTTGCAATTTCAGTTTTTTACAATCAAAGGCATTTTACCTTTCTTGGATTGCTGTTTATTTCAAAATCAATAATAGTATGATGCAAGCAAATTTTGAGCAATGGAATGTGTAGAGAATTTCGTGCTCTTCAATTTTGGTCTAAGGAGAATTTTCAATAGAATTTAAATTAATGAGTTATCCGCAAAATGCGCGTTCGAGGGTTAAAATCCCTAATTGGGGAAGAACCCAACAGAGGATTTTAGAGAACTTCTTAGGGATGCAGCCGGACACTCAAATACATATTAATTTATGTCTACCAAATTTCAGCTTGTCCGGATTTTTGCAAGATCTAAACAATTTTTTGAATTTCTTGCCTGATCCAATACATTTTGAATATTTTATTTTATTCATCGAGAGCCCTTTTTAAAAATCAATATCTCATTAAAACTTAAAACGTAGTATTTAGTACAACATAGGATTGCAATACCACTATTGAGCATTTGGTACAATGAGACCACAATCTACAAATACCACCAGAGAATCTGTCGCTGACCATACCAAAACAATTCGAAGTGCTCCAAAAAATAATAATGCAACAACACTCAGCCCCAAATAGTAAGAAGAATTTTATCAATATTTTCTGTATTAATCAGGTATTTAAAAAGCAGACAAAATACATCCACTTTGGGGCTGAATTTAACTTCAGTTTTACTTGAAAGCTTGAAACTGTTCTTCTATGGTGACCGACAATTTTTCTGGCATTATTCGCAGATTACAGGGTCTTATTGTAGCAGGATTCTAAATACAGATTTTGCAACCCCTGGTACCACAGATAATTCTTAGATGTAAGTAGTTCACACAATACATTCTAATAAAATTGCACTTTTGGACTAGAAGGTAGTGGAAGTCAACGCATACAGTGTCTCTCTTGTATTTAACCCCAGAATGGAGGACTATCTAAATTCACCATAAAAAATTATTCTCTAGATTCTAGTAGAAATTATTCTAATATTCTAGGAGATTTCTTCTAATGTGTAAAACAAAGTTGTTTTATGCGGAGATTTACAGAGAATTCAGTCGAATTAAACTCATCATTGCAAAAAAAAACGTCTACAACGAAAACTAAAAATACGTTTTTTGAGTTCACCTCACTAGCAGATTTTACCTGATTAAAATTTAAATTTTCCCCAATTTTTAAAAACTTGGTATATCAACAAAATGAAATTAATACAGAACAAATAAAGTGTAATACAAAACAATTTAAAAAAATATTAATTTCAATAAATCAAAAACGTGACTTCATGACTAAATTTGTACATTTATAAACTCCCCAAATTTCCAAAAAAATAGGGAACTTTAAAAACGTATTAGGTATATTATTTTTTTTATTTAATTTAATATTAATATCAAAAGGTAAAAATTTACACATTTTATCAATCTTTAATTTTTTTTAAATATTTTAGTAATAACGCGTAAAACCATGTAATACCTTAATGACAGATTAACTAATTTAACCTCGTTAATTGGTCCATTGTAACCTAATCACTGGAGTTTTGATAAGTGAGTTAGGGAGAACTCACAGCTATGTATAAATAGAAAAGATAATTATGATATATTTTACTACTTCTTTAATTTTGAAACTCTGCATTAATATCTAATTCAAACGAAATTTATCGCCTAATACTTAATGGTTCGAGTTTATTTAGGATGAATAATTATTGTTCATAAAAAATAAACAAGAGAGATGTCGAATGCTGTACTAAGTAACTCATAGTTTATTGTTATTTACTTCTGGAAGAAAAGCGTAGAAGATAACGAATAACATTTTTTTATCTTTTTACAAACTAATATTAAACCAAATATTAAAAATTTGGCTGCATTATAAAACGGTGATTTTATAATGAAAAACTGGAAAAAAATCCGGCGGGCAAGCTAAAATTTTGAATTTTTCATCTAGAACTCGTTTAATTT
Organism: Podabrus alpinus; assembly: GCA_932274525.1. Taxonomy (NCBI): domain Eukaryota; kingdom Metazoa; phylum Arthropoda; class Insecta; order Coleoptera; family Cantharidae; genus Podabrus; species Podabrus alpinus. The sequence goes on along the minus strand of OW026457.1, from coordinate 54,061,616 downwards.
GATTTTTAGGGAAAATTATCACCAAAAATTTAAAAAAACACTGGCCAAGGAAAAACAGCCGAAAAATGGTTGCTTTGAGAGTTCCAGTAACTCCTCAAAATTTCTTTAAAATCCTTTGTTAGCTTCTTTCCTGATTGGGAATTTTAGCTCCGTTAATGTAGTTTTTCGCCTATTTATAACTCGCTTAATTTCAGTTTTACAGAAATGTATTTTCAGATCAAAATTGAAGAGCATTAAATTTTCTATAAAAAGGGATTTTTCAAAATTTGCCTACTTCATACTATTCTTGAAATATTAATCAATTCCAGGCAATTCAAGACAAAAAAAACTTTTTTAGACAAAGTTTTTGAATAATTCGTATTTCCAATAAAATATTCTTACATGTCATCTGAAGTGAATTCTGAAAAATCTATTTTTGTAGGGAATTTTTCGTCCGAAACATTGTAATGCATTATGAAAGGGTTATTTCATTATGAAATGAACAATAATCTGCATTATGAAAAATTGGAAAAAATCCGGACAAACTAAAATTTTTAATTTTTCATCTAGAACTCGTTTAATTTGATTTTTAGGGAAAATTATCACCATAAATTTAAAAAGCACAAAATTTTCTACAAAATATACTCTACTGGCCAAGGCAAAACAGCCGAAAAATAGTTGCTTTGAGCGTCCCAACAACTCCTCAAAATTTCTTTAAAATCCCTTGTTAGCTTCTTCCGTGATTGGGAATTTTAGCCCTATTAACGTAGTTTTTCGCCTACTTATAACTCGCTTAATTTCAGTTTTACGGAAATTTATTTTCAGATTAAAATTGAAGAGCATTAATCATACATAATTTTCTATAAAAAGGAGTTTTTCAAAATTTGTCTACTTCATACTATTCTTAAAATATTAATCAATTCCAGGCAATTCAAGACCAAAAAAAATTTTGAAACAAAGACAAAGTTTTTGAATTAATTCGTATTTCAAATAAAATAGTCTTACATGTCATCTGAAGTGAATTCTGAAAACTTTATTTTTGTAGAGAATTTTGCGTCGGATACTTTTTCCTGAGAATTCTGAAAAAAACTAAAATTTCCCAATTAAGAGATGATAGGAGATTTTAGGGGTTTCATTTAAACACCCAAATACTTATTATTATTTGTCAAGCTAAAAGTGTTCCTTGCGTGGACTAAAAGGGGCGAACATCTAATCAGTAATATTGCATTTCCTCAACCTCTGCTTAATAATACTAGAAATATTAGACATTAATGCAAAGCATTGTTAAATACAATTGCTTATCAAAAATTATTAATCTAAAAAATTCTAAGAACAATAAATAAGAATTATAATTTTCTTTTTATCAAGTGACTCATTACAAAACTATAACAAGTAAATGTACATAATTAATTAACGTATGTAAATGTCAACCTATTTCATTACTATTTGCACGTATAAAAAAAATAAACAAATACTTATGTATAGGCAGGAAATGATTTTGTAAACCACTTCTTGGCAATACTTTCAAGTTTTAAATTTAATCAATATCTACTCAATCAATTAATTAATTACCAATGTTGAAAATTCTTTCATTAAATCAAAACAGGAAATTACAAATAGTATTACCATGTTTTATGTAATACCTGCAGACTTGTTTATTTCCATAAGACCTTTTGTTGAATTTCATTGAACTTGGTTTCCAAAAATCATTCATGTTTATTTTTTAGAAAAATAAACAAACAGAAGGGTATTTAAATTTTCAAACGCCCTCGATCGCGAAATATTTGACCCAATAAGTAAAATTTTCCATTAAATTATTGTTAAGTTTCGCCAAGGAGCCTTAGATTAATCGCAATTCTTTCTCTCCTGTTTGTATTATATGTGCAACACCATTTAGGGGACCTACTGTTTAATGTGGAAATTTAATTTTTGCTCTTTTCTAAGTAACACTAAAACAGCTTACCCAAATCATAGGAAACCTTATTAAAAACGCAAAAGTCAAAAATGGTTAATAATTTTGTTCTAAAAATAACAACAATTATCTAGCAATTTAATAATTTATCGGCAAGTTTTCGATTAAATATTTCAACCTGTCTCATAGCACAGATTACTTTGCCAGTAGTTTCTCCGCATTTTTATAAAATTAACCAGTAACTATCCAAGTCGAATTTTAGTACACAAGTTTCTTGGGTAAAAGAATTAAATAAAGAATTCAAAAATGTAAAAAAATATGGGATGTTTTATTTCCAATAGAAGGTTGCAAAATAGTAATTTAGAATCACCAAAAGAAGTTCAACCCGCAAGTCAATTAATAAAGGACTATTTTAGTCACCCAAACATTTTCTGTTTTCGTAATTTTAACCTACAGTTCACCTTGAAAACGGTGTATGTTTTTACATTTCTCAACCCTTTCCCCGTCCCACACTCATCACAATCCACTGTAATTTGTAAACGATTTAGTCATAATATTATAATGAGTCAGGTGATTACTATTGATATGGTTACTATCAAGTTTCACTAAATGAACCACAAATCAATTGATTATCAACTGATTATTTATGATAAAATCAATGAGTCATGCTAAATCTCATTTTATAAACAAACTATGTTTATTTCTTTCATGTACTAAAACTGTTAGTTTATGCAATACTACCAATATTTAAAAAAATGATTTTCCAAAATCCACTTACACCGTAATCTGTTAAAAACTGTTTAAAAATAATTATGATCAGTTTAATTTCCAAGAGGGAAACTCAATTATAGTAAATATTAATCATTTAGCTGGCAATATCCACATGTGCCAATTTTTCACATATATTGTAGATGCTCTAAATAAACCTTTAGGACCTACAAGTTAACGTGGAATCCGAACCACGGCTAAACACAATAAAATTGAAATTGTAACCCAAGGGGTTCGCTCGGAAACGCTATTGATGGGACAGAACCGAACACAATAGTTCCGTTTCCTTCTCTAGTTCGCAACATTCTACCATAACATCATAAAAATTATAATAAAATTTAAAATTCTTACCTCAGGATTAGAAGGAAACCTCGAATCATTTCCTAAAAAAGATTTGCTACTACTTCCAGTTCCATATCCTGAACTACTGCTAGATCTAGGCGGCGAAAAACTTCGTTCATAAATTCTCTTATGATTTCCAGGTACAGGTTGCTGAAGTTGTGCGGCTTTTCTATTTTTTGAATCATCCGAATTACCGTTTTCGTAATCACTCTCATAACTTCCTTCCTTATATTTACAATTCTGAAGAGCACAGCCTTTACGAGGCGATCCATCAGCCATTGGAGGTATCACAGTTAAAGTAACAAGCACAGAAGTCCTTAATAAATCGACCATTTGATCATAAGTCAACGTGGAGACGGCAACTTTACAAATTTCCACCAAACGGGAATTTTGTCTAAGACCTGCCTGCCAAGCATGACCGGCACTTTCCACCAAAGTTACAATTCCATCGGGTTGAACGTGGAAACCCAACTGTCCCATTATGTTTCGCTTCAGAGACAACTCCTGAACCACAACACCAGGACTAACGGCCTTCAGACGCTCCATTATTTCCACCAATTCGTCCCTATCATAATGAGCATCCCTCATGTGAATCGTCATACATTCGCCTTGGTGATGATAAATTCTCAGACTATTCGTTTGAGGTGACCATCCCAAAATTGATTTGCAAGGAGTAACAAACACAATTTGCTTCGACTGTTCCTCAATAAGAACCAAACTGTCCGTAGAAATTCCCAAAAAGCACTCAATTTGTTGAGATTGTCCACTATCGTCCAACATAACCTGCCACAAAATAGCACCTCTTTGGCAAGCATCCGGTATGAAACGTGGTCGAATTTTTTCCTTCTTTTTGCTACTAAAAATAGCTGAAATAAAAACAAAAATTAATTTTTTAAATTTCTTATTGCCGACTTTATTAACGTAATCAAGTTGATTACGAATACTTACAAAACTTTTGTCCAGTATCCACTAGCGTTGTGCTCGAAAAATTCGACACCAAGTCTTTTAAGTATTCCTGTCTCGTCCTAGTTGCCATGGTCACAAATTTTTCAGATCTATGCGCTGCATTTTCGGCATTAACTACTTTGGCTAATAAAAATTCGGCAAACGCTTTTCCTTTAGGAAAAATAGCACCTTCTTTGATCGGCGGTCCAAAAACCTGAACATCTTTGGATCTACTAACTGCAACACTGTAATGCGTATTCTCTGTGCACGGATTAATTGCACGAACAACAATAAAAACATGTTGAAATTGCGATCTAATATTTTTTGGTGTAAATGGTAAGGCCCCCGGTTCTTGAAATACAATAGTAACTATATCATTTCCAATGTGGCGCTTTCTCAAAAGCTGTTGGCGATTATTTGGCGTAAACGGAAGCATAGTCGATACGTGAAACATAACTTCACAGTCTTGATATTGAGAATATATTGAATACAACCCTGTCGAATCGGCTAAAACGTAATAAAATTTATTTTATGATGAGCGATATTTTAAAGTAAATGCAACTTACATTTATTATCTAATCCAGCTTTGTATTTATCGAATCCTTTTAATCTAACTTTCTTTCCTATTGTATCTAAAAATTCTTGAAAAGCCGGTCCCGCTTCCTCATTATTATACATTTCCTCTTCTGATGATTGTCCAACTTTACAGTACATTACACCAACTTTGTAATGAGTGGTAAGACCCTGTTCGTCAAGTTTCAGGAGTTGTTCTTCCATTTGTTGTAAGTTTTGAGAACCAAGCCGCAAACAATTAATTTGTATTTCGGGTGAAACGTATTCGAGAACTTCTTTAATATTTAAATTTTTGCTACTGGATTGTTTTATATTGGGAATGGCGTCTTCTAATATAACACCCCTTAACGTGAGTAATTCGGAAGTCCTTATAATTAACCTAAACTGATATTGCATAAGCGAATTTGACGAATTTTCTGCATGAGCAACCTTTTCGCGTCTTATCGATATTGCTACTGGACCCAGTTGTTCGTCCATTCCGAACCAGTTCTGATGATCTACAGAGGAAGTTCGTAATTATTATTGATACGGCCATGTTTAAGTTCAAGCAAGTTCAATTAAAATAGAAATAATTAGAAACCGGAGCCGTTTTGAACAAAACAAAATGAAGGTTAGCTAACAATTCTTTTATTTCCACGCGTTACGAGCTGAGTAAGTGGATGTGCAGTTAAATGCGTATATTATCATTTAAAGGTAATAATGGTCAATGCACCTCATTAAAGAGAATTCAACATAATAAAAAATTGTTTACTGTTTAATTCTCGATTGTGTGCTATTAATTTTTTTAAATACAAAACCGGTTTCTATAGGCATCCTTTTCTAAAAGATGAATCACCAGGTGACCACTCATTATTATCACAACAAAGAGTTATACCTACAGTGAATTAATCGATTCCAAAACATGGCAAAATATCAAGTCAAAAATTTATTACCTTGACCTAAAAAGAATTTCCTATAATATAACGCGCCTTGGTCCACACTTTCAATCGGTCTAGGAAGTCGCTGGTAAGGACACGTCGAATGCCTCCAATGTGTTTCGCCACTCATAAATTCCAAAACTGCAACTCCGTACGCCAAAGGTGGTCGATGTAAAATCCTCTTCTGATTTGAATTTTGTTGCAAATTATGTAACCGAGTTAAACTAACCACGCGCTCTTCTTCCCCGCCAATTTCGTTACGAAAGAATGGACAACTTTCGACAAGATCATTACTATGTCCATCCCCGAAATCTTCATCGCCGTTTTCGCCATCCGGAGTCGAAGATCTGGCTATCATAGACGCGGCCGAAGCACCGGTCGTTGTGTTACGCCGTTTCGATAACAAATTTTTTCGTATACGCACCGAATAACTTAAATTAGTTGTTAAAGACTGACAATCGTAGTGAACAAAGGCTCTACGTCGTTGGATTTCTTCAGAATCTGTTAGTAACGCGACACTGGAATTACTCGCGGATGTAGTAACCGCACTGTCATCCATCGCTTGTCTTTGGTTTTTTAACGAATTACCACTAACACTACCGGATCCCCAAAATTTAGACAATTTAACCCGTAACTTTGGACTCTGTGGTGTCGATTGTTGTGATGTTCCAGTTTCGTCAGAACCCAACGAATTACCGACGTGTTCTCCTTCAACTTTACCACGCAGATATTCAGAAGGCCCCGGCGATCGTTGATCTGTTCCGTTGGCACCAAGAACTGTAGGCCTATAATCTTGAAGCATCGCAAAAAACGACTCGCTTGTACCGGACACCGGCCCGGGCCTATCGATAACGTCGATAGAACCGTGACTACCGTATTCTCGCTTAAGGGTAGGCGATGATGTATTCGAGGGTCGACCGTGATGATCCAAAAGCTCTAAACTAGAATTGCTGCGATATAAAAGATCCGGAGACAAATGTTGCCTTCGAGGGGCTGAACTATGATGAGGGTGGCGGTCGTTGTATGACGATCTCGGTGCCGAAAGTCCAGCATTAATGCGCACTCTTTGCAAATGAGTGTTGTAATAATCCACAGCCTGAGCCGCACGCTCCCTAGCTTTATTAGCGGACGGGGGCGCACGTGGGGGCGCAGGCCCGCATTCTTCTAACCCGATCATCCCATCACGCTGCAAAAAAAATTCATTATAACAACTAAAATATGCACAATAAATTACTAAAGCAAACAAAATGAGCTACTTTTACACCCACATTCGTCAAAACTTTCAAATTAAAAGTAAAACAAAAAAAAACTCTTCCAAGAATAAGAAGTTTATTTTGCCAATTTTGTCACAGTTCAAATTCGAGTGAAGATAAATATGTTTGTTCGACGGTTAGTAGCCAATGTTATTGGGATTCCTGATGAATAGCTTCGAAAGAATGAAAGACCGGCATTTTGAGTGGTATGTGACCGTAACAGAGACGGACTAAAGCGGTGTCGATTGTCGCTTAAAACCAAACTTCCGCCAAGAAATTTTCAGATTAGTTTCCGATTTTGGAAAGTTAATTTCTACAATACACGATAATTGACCTTAACTTTTTAAATTATGCGACGCACCTATATTTTTTTACAACGAATTCCATCGTGGCTAAAATGACAATTAGTCTGGATTTTTATTACAACATTAATAAAAAAAACAAAAAAAAGATGCAAAATTGCCACTAATGGTGCATTTTATGGAGCAGCAACGTTACTGGGCTCAGATCGATTAAAAGACGAGTTGAAAATTAATCATTGCAGCAAATAATTAAGAAAAGTTTAATTGCATTCTTAATTAACCACTAATTTATCTCGAGTGATTAAATCAATCAAATCGAGATGTGTGAACGCACAAAGTGTCACATCACGTATTTGAAAAACGAAGTGTTGATTGGAAATTTGGAAAACTTTCACTTGATCCGAAGTGTAATTAGGAACCACACGATAGAAAGAGAGAAGTATATTGACACGATTTTCTGAAGTACGCAGATAATCGAGTTTAAAAAAAAAAGAATCATCCAACAGGTTTTGGAACATTTACAACGGAAAATAGAATGAATGGAATTTCAGGTATGTGGAGTCCAGTACTGGAAGCGAGTGACTCACAATGAGATAATATCCAAGATTTAGTTTAAAGATCCTCCGGTGCCATTGTATGCGGTGTATACAAGGGTTGCTATAATTTTATTTGCGACGTGCTATTGAACCTTAGAAATATAATTACATCTAATGAAAATTTTACCCCATAATTGGACTTGGGTTATTCTCCAGCGGATATAATACGAATTACAACGACAAAGAATGTTATGCATTTTTAAACAATTTAATTGCACATCAAAAATTCATAAGAGCAGATGAGTAAAGACAGCATGTGTGGTAACTTGTATCAACAGACAATGGCGGACGTGGAGTCTATGGAATCCATAGAGACAACAAACAATTGGGATTATAATCCTTGACATAATCCAATTTACCTTAACTTTTCAATACGAGAACAATAACTGAAAACGTTATTAAAATAACTGCTAGCCAATGTAATGTGCATTATCAAACCTAGCACGAAACCGGAAGTAAAACCGGACGGAAATCATACCAACCCATGCGTATCACCACCCACCAAAAAGGAGAAACAAGTTACGATTTGCGGCCGAACTCAAAGCTCTTGAAAATATCATTTCTTGAGGTTGACCAAAAACTACCATCTCAAAATGAAGAATATTAGTAATACAGCAGATGTTTACAAAATACAAATATCTCAAAATCAGATGGTCCACGCTATTAACCTTTATTTGTCCCTACAATTTTGGAATTTTGCCTTTTTAAAAACATTCGTTCCAAATTAACCTCATATAGGTAGTTCGATTTAAAAGATATACCTACATTAAATTTAATTTAGATTCTTAACGTCACCAAAACATCCTCATAAATACTAACTAAAACTCTTAATTTATTCAAATCTCCAATCTTGATGTCTCGATAAAAATCAAGATTTTTCGTGAACTCGTTTTTAGTTTATAGGACTTTTTACTGCAGTTCCATTTAATTTATTAAAAAAGAATAGAAGATGATCCACATTTCCAACTCGACGAACAACACATCATCATCAGTAAAAAGATGTGCTGGCAATTTAATTCGACCTATGTCACAATGCAGACCCACATTCTTCGCAATTAAAAGAACAATTATTTTAGTCTGATGTTCGTTGTGTTGTGTATTTCGAGATAAATATTGCGAGATGTTGGTTTTACAGCGTGATTAATTAAAGAGCTTACAATTATTACTTCACTTGGTACAATTTATTAATGTAGGACTTGCTATGTACTTTTCATGAAATGAATACAAAAAAGCACCTTTACAGTCTCCCTGGTTTTTAAGTAATGAACGAATGGTAAAGAAACTAGAACACAAAGTGAACAAAAAATAATTAAGGTTCTACAAGCTTCGCGAAAACCACAGCATAGATTTTGCATTATACCAGGTATGTCGAAAATATCAGCAATTCAAATGCACGGTTTCTTTATGCAACAGTGATTCGCAACAATGGAGGCGCTTAACAAAATCAATTACAACTCTGTATTAAATTGGTAAGTATCTAAAGGTGTGAATACTAAGAATGTCAAGTCATCGAGATACCATTACGCACAATTCTCTAAGGTAGGTAAGTTAAATTATGAAAGCATGGCAATTGCTAGCTAGTAGTTTATTTTTGTTAGTATCCCTTCATGCTACTATTCGATTTACGAAAGTATTTTTTCCCAATATTAGAGAGAAATGAGTTAATGTAATCGGACTATCCTGAAATTCGCAAGACTCTCAAGTTGCACCCCGAAATAAAAGTGCTAATTCAGCTCAAGTTCCTTACAGCTTAACAAAATTATATGATTTCAATTATAGAACCTGTCCCTTCAACACCGCAACCCACACGCTAATGGGTTGTCATAATATGGTTACAAACATTGACGAGATGTATTGAAGAGTGTTAAAACAAATATCATTCAATTACCCAAACAAGAAGGCACGCAACAATTAATTAATTAATAAATGGCTTAGTATATTTTTGAGGATATTACACATTTGGATGAAAATATATCAATGTCGTAATATAATTAAATCAGAACATAATTTATTGATACTGGCGCCTTTCCCAGGAGAAATTGAATAAAACTTTTCATTTTGACCTGACGGTCGCCACGAGAGATAATATTGTAGACAAAATGTACGGTGACCAGTTATTGAAATTGAAAATAAAGCATTCGATAAAAACCGTTATATTGCAGTCCAAATTTAAAGGTTCTAAAATGCGACTTAGCCTTATAATAAATTTTTTAATTTCCTGCTTCCACTCCCTAAATAAATAAACCCGCCATAATCTAACCTAATACTTTCTAAGCGCAAATACTTAGGTAGCCATCTAATAAGAATCAAAGTACTATGCGACCTTCTCATTAATTTAATTAAAAAAGCGGGCCTGGAACTTAGGTCTGACTGCCAACCATTTAATCATGGTTAAAAAGTTTTACATAGAATATGGTACATAATATAATAATTACAACCGACTTGATAAAATGAATTATACTCTTTTTCAAAAAATGAAGAAAGAAGATACTTCGTTTTTATGATTTTTATGATTTTAAAGGACAAGTAGGAAATTTCAAGCACTACATATTAAATCGCACTACTCTACTTTGAAATAAAGTACACTCATGATGGCCATGGTTGTGTAGGCCGCACTGTAACTTTTTATGTTGGTGACTAAATATTAACCAATGAGAAATAAGTTACAAACACATACTCAGAACTAGGATTTTATTCTATCTTCTCTTCTAAATAGTACTTAAAAATGAAAATTCGTTTGTGTACTCGCAAATATTTCCAACTTATTTTAAAATAAATGGGCTAGTACCTTAAAATTTTACAAGCGCAGATGAACCACTAAAATACGAGAAAATTCCAAAACCCTAAAATTTTGTTTCGCCGGAATCAAGCAGAAGTCGAGCAAATACGGCCTATACTTATGGTCAACCTTCCCCAAGTGCGGCCTTCAGGCCGAACAACCACGGCAATCGCGTTCTAGTTGGCTAAAGGCGGCTGCCTTTGTATAATAGAAGATAAAAACAAATACCAACTGAATGTTAAAACATTAAATTGAAAACTGCAGGTGAAAATTTAAACTATGTGAAGTAAATTAAAATTAAAAATAGTCTTTTTCTTCAAATTCTTTATTAAATGAACGAGACTATTTTTAATTTTAATTTATTACAGAACTCCAAAAATATTGGGAAAAATAAAATGATTTTTGATATGTGAAGTAGTGTTTTATTCACATTTTTTTCTTTGGTCTTCCCACACTTCTTTTTTCGGATGATTTATATATCTTTACTGCTAGTGGCAGTCTCTCTTCAGTCATTCTGTTGAGGTGTTCATTCCATCTCTTGTTCTTTCTGCGGTTTTGCTTCGGAGTTTGTTTATTTTTAGTTCCTTCCTGATGCCCTCGTTTCTCTTTTCTATCTGCCCTTGTGAATCCCTTGGTTGCACAAGCTGCTTCTCAAAATCAAATATTTCGGTTTTGTAAAGATGGGCCAATACAAATCTACGTTATGTTACTACATAAAAGCTGCCGTTTTTCATTAATATTGAAAAGGCTTGTGATCCATCATGATCTGTTGTTTGGGGGATCTCCAATCAATGGAATTGAACAGCTGTGACATTAGGGCATGTTTTGCGCCAATTCCATTAAATCTATATAAAGAATACGTATTTGGCGACACCCATTTCAATAAATTTGTTTTTGATCGTTTTGTGAATTTGTGAAAAGCTATTGGAAATGTGTAAACGAAGTAAAATTGAGAAAATAATTTATTTCTGAGTTATCATTTTATCTATTAACGATTGTGACCATGAATATTCAATTTGAGGAGTACATTCAGAAGTACGCCAATGGGAAATTTTACATGCGAGATGAATTCCATTGGCAGTACATCGCTGAAATGCTGGAAATGTGTGATGTGCCTGAAACCATGCGATTTTGTTCTAAAATTTAAGTCACAATTTCATGTCAACCAAATGATTTACTTTCTTTCATTAAATTTGAAATCACAAAGTCTGGAATCCTCAGAACATGAGGGAATCAATGCTGAACAGGTTGATTTGATCCTGAATGGAGCCGAGATAGGAAAATGGGTAAATTTAAGGCAGTGTTTGGGGAAGTTGATGAATAGCAAAACCGAGTCTGACGAAAAAAACGAGTTCCTATCGCGATAATGAGAAACACAAACTGAATATAGAAGTGTTAAGCGTAGCCCATTCTTCTATACAGATGCGCATCAAGTCACTTAAAGTGTATTATAAAATAAATCGTCGGCTTACTGCCAAAACTCCATTTTTGGACAAAAAGAGTTATATACATGATTGCATTCAAATAAGAGTAAACTACATTTTGACAAAACCTGATAACTGTAAGTCAAATATTAAAGAAGTATTAAGAAGTTCATTTTTAACTAACTCCAACTTGTTTATGGTGAATCAAACTATAAAATCAATTTTACTCAAAACTATCATTTTGGAGTTATCTTGTTTTAGCAGTAAGCCGACGAAATATTTGAGATGTCGGTATAATTGTTTAGGAAACAAGAATCATTAACTATTAGAACGACAAAAAGACGGCAACTGGAATACTTCGGACCATCCAGGGAAAGAGATGGATAACCGCAAAAAAGCTATCGTGCCTTCGCAAGATTCGCAATCTACTAGTTTTTCTATGGAATGCATCCAATCAAGAAAGATATGCTGATATACTGCAATTCCCATTAGTCCGGTCAATATGGCTCAAAAAGCACCTAATATCTACAAAATTGATAGGATGGCTAAATTTTTTATGGCAGTTAGAAGGTCACCCACAAATCCCCGAACATCGACCAAAATTTCCTTGTGGCATCACGAGATAATGGTGTTTTTTATATCTCAGCTGCTACTGGTGTGATTTTAATTTTTTTCAATGTTCGGAAAAATATTTGGAACAACTTTTGTCTAAAACTTTTTTCACAACTATTCAAGGAAAAGTGTTACAAGCCAAAAAGCGTTATTTTTTTTAGGGGTTTTCAATATTTTCTATCTGCTGTTGTATGATAGTTATGAGAAAAGTATTCTAACTAAAGTTGTAGCGCCTACGATTCCCTACAACTTTTATATAAAAATATTTTTCGTACCACAAAAACTACTCGCCCCAGAGGGTGCCAAAGTCAACCCCGGTTTTATATATTCCCTTTAAGGCCCACTTCGCGTTTTTGGGGAATCGTAGGCGCTACAACTTTAGTCTGAACATTTTTCTCATAACTATCATCATAAAAAAGAAAGACAGGAAATATTGAAAAACTCACCACCTAAAAATTGCCGCTTTTTGGCTTGTAGCACTTTTCCTTGAATAGTTAGAAAAAATGTTTTAGACAAAAGTTGTTCCAAATATTTTTCCAAACATTTCAAAAAAAACTGAAAATCGCACAAATAGCAACTGTGATAATATAAAAACACCCTTATCTCGTGACGCCCTTGGAAATTTTGGTGGATTTTCGCGGTTCGGGGCTTTATGGGATACCCTCTAACTACCCCGCAAAAATTTAACCATCCTATTAATTTTGTAACTTTCAACTACCCATGGAATTACATTTACAAACATTAAACTTCTCGTTTGTATTATAGTACAAAAACCATATTGTGTGCCATATCCGGTTTTGCATCAAAAGCCGCATATCCAAAAATTCGGATCAGAAAATGGAGAAATTGTGATAAACAGAAAAATTAAATTCTTAATGAAAGAGCTATGAGAGCCCCCCTTCATTAAAACCTTCCTTTTGTATTCACCACTGGTTTTCAAACTTAAAATTTTGAGTGAAAACACGATCACCGTCAAGAGAACCCGTGTACGAAAAAAATATCTTGAAAAATCTCCCCCGTAAGCTACCCTATTCTATTGACAAAATTCCAGCTGTGACAATTCAAGTCGATCTTCTTTGTATCATTTTAATTCCCGGATATTTAAACAAATAAATTTGCATTTGTATAGAGCATAGACTATAGAGGAACGGGCCCAGAAAGTTAGAAAATCTGTCGTTAACTCGCCTTGCACCTTTGTGTAATGTCACGATTACATAACCAGTTCATACAGTATACGCAAAATGACGTGATCTATTAAGAAAATGAGATTAATGATGGTGAAAGAATTAATAACCTACAAGGTTTTCTTTTAATAAGCGCCACGTCAAGCAATATTTAAAAACCTGACACTTCAATGCTTGCAGAAAATAGTAAACTCGTCGAGATAATCTTTTTCCCATTACTAACTTTGCACCATTTCGTGTCAATACCAAGAAATTCTGTTCAGTTTCACGTTATTTGTTACATAAGTGATAACCTCCTGGAACTTTTGATAATAACATAATAAAAACAGTTTGCAATGTTTGTGTATGAATGAAGGATGGAGAGCAGTAATTGTTTTCACTTTCTTATCGGCCATTTTACACTCGATTCTGCTGGATTTTTAACAGTTGGCCATTATTATCAAAGACCATTCTATTTTTCAATACATCATAAATAATCAGCTAAATAACATGTCAGTAAATTAACCAGATAAACTTTTAGTAAACATCTAATAAAATCATTACCGCTGTATATTTTTGTGATTTTGCCAAAAAATTCGACGTCACTATTGATGAAATTACGAGGGTGGTTTGGGAAAAACAGGAACACCGCGAAGTGGAAGTTATGTAAAAGTGAAGAAATGAAAACAGCAAGGCAAAATAAATGACGTAAATAAATAAAATACACAGTATATTTATTTATTTTGCGTAACAATTAATTAGCACTTACATGTAATAATCGTGCATTCCGCTTGTAAATAATTATCTACCCGATTTAAAAAATGCAATTGAAATATATGCGCATTTAAAATTTAAAAGTATCAGAAAATAATTCACCGGAAGGGATAAATATTGAAGCAACCCTGAAAAAGAAAGAATCTAATTGAACATTATATGAATACAATCAATTTAGGAAGTTAATGTTTAAAATATTCAAATTCGATCCTATGCTGTTAAGTCACACTGTGATTTATCAAAACTACATTTAAACTCAATTAGATTAATAAATCACATTGGTAATTCAATAGTCAAAATAGACTTTGTTTGTTGTATAATATGGAGGCTTGTTAAATGTTAAATATGTTAATTAAACTGGACAAATTTCTTCCTGTTGATACTTTTTGTTGTATAATCACAACTCACTACAAAAATTATTTACCCCAATAACAGGAAAAATAAATGATGACATTTTCCAAAAGAAACGAAATAAATTCAAAAGGTTGATAATGAACACCAAATTAGACGAAACTTCTAACGTTGAGTAATAAATATTCCAGTCAATTACACAACATCAATGTCGAAAAATTCAATACGGATGATTGTTGGACAAATCGAGCTAATTTAACAGTCAAAATAGCGTTGCCGATGCTGATGGTGACATTAAAAGTTGAGTGTCCGCATTTTTGCAATTTGTACACGATTCACTGCGTATAATAATGACAATTATATAAAAAACCACCAACAAGTTTTTGTCATAGTTCTGATTCATACAAATTCGAGGACGTGCGTCGAATTAACTTTTCCCTCAACAATTTTTATTATACTGAATTATCAAAACCACAGGAGACATGGATAAAAGGAAAGGGTAATCATTTCCAATTCGACATGTGCAGATAATATTTGAAATTTAATAACGCTTTAATAAAAACTATAATTATCGTCAAAAACGTTCAATAGAAGATAAGATATGGAATATAAATGTAATACAAAGTGACTCACAAATTGGCAAATTTGTAATAGGTATGCAATGACACCACCCATACGTTATAGGAATCGATTGATAATATAATTAGTATTCTTATTTTAAAATTTAAATAAAATTAACCTTCCAGTTTGAGATCAAAAGTTATTGGATTAAGACTTCGGAACAAAGTTTAAAGCGGCACTTAACCTACATGAACCCTTTTAAGTCAATAATTTTATTAGGATCCACTACCTACGTACGAAAAGTATAAATTCCCAAGTGAGAAAATTAGCACGTGCCACATGGCAAATTAAAAAGATCTCATTACCAAATCCATTAGATATTATTAATTCTACCTGTTTAACCTTGCATGTTGTACAAGTTGGGGTAAAAAGGCCAACTGTTGCTTTGCGTGCAAAAGTAAGGGTTGGGCCATTCATAACTATAAATTTGTAATTGATAAAGGAAAAAATTAGTAGTCAAAATAAACTAAGGTTATGTAACCAACAGTAATTGTTTACAACCTTGAATTGCATTAAAATATCGTACCACGCCTCCGCACATAACGTGGTGCTTAAATGAAAATAAAATTAGAAAAAAATAAAAATAAACAATCGGTAGTCAATATTTAGGTTCTAGTATATACAGAAAATCGGTAGCACATCATCAAAGTCATACAAAATTAATTTACATTACATAAACATGTCTTACACGTTTGTATAAAAATTTCCCACCAGTTATCTACAACTTGCATCAGTCCAAAAGGAAATCTTCATGAATAATTTTAAATAATGTGTAGTATACACAATCTTGATTATAGAATTGTTGTACCCATCGTTGCTCTTACATGTAATAATTTTTCAATTTTAAATACAATTGTATTTGGTTATATATTTTTCAAATGCATACTTATTTAATTTAAACAAGAACAATTTGTTCACACTTTCGCAATTTTGTAAATACGCATGGGAAAATATTCATATCATAAGGAAAAAAGCATCGAGTATGAACAAAAAGGTCAAGCTTTCGCGGTGATAAAATAGAAAGTGGAAGTTCTTTGGATGCAATAAAAATGTGAGAAAAATGAAGAAGTAAATAAAATGAATTCCTAGGAGAAATTCCTCAACACCTATGCGAAATGAATAGTGATCAGGAAATAAAAAAACCTTTAATGTCTTCATTGTCTTTAAGCACATTTTAATTTTTGCGAAATGGGAAAATATGTATCCTTTTGAGCTAAATTTGTTTCTACTATGTTGCGAGGTCAATCTCCTAAGATAGTTAATTTTTGATTTTATTTGGGCAAGATTCAATACAGAATTTTAGGCCACACGAATGGTTAAACTTTGGGCCGTTCTCTTTTATTTTATTTTGATCACTTCATAACACCTTGACATTGCACAAATTCAAGTTTCTGGTTATGCAACTGAGATGCTGCTTATCATCGTCAGTTCAAATGGAAGATTTGCTCCAAAACGATTTTCTGAATCCATTATTAAGCAGTCTTAAAAATTATCTTCATTATACGCATCATATTATGTCTTATATTATACTCAAGTTCCTTCGTTTTTTTATCAAATATTTCTCATTTATTTTGCAATCAGTTCAGCTGTAATAGCGAAGATATTACTCTTTGATACTGTGATTAATTCGCAATAGACTGCATTTTTCTTTTTGGACAAGTCTGCATCTACTCAATATATTATTTTGCAAGTCATTATATGCAATTTTGTAAGAGATCCATATTAATATTAGGTGTCAATAGCCATAAACATCAGTTGAAACACCTCTACAAGTTGTTTTCCTGATTTTTAGAAAAATAAATTTCTCGACTTGAACTTCAACAAAATTAAATGTTAATTGACTTAAAATTCGCAGCAATTAAGTTTCATAAAATTTTCCCTGATCTAAGTTTTAATTTCACTGAATCAAAAAATACTCCCCACCTTGAACATTAGGAAATTCCCTGACTATTCCAAGTACTATTTGTCTAATGAACATTTAAACAAATTACGCTTTATTACGTGTTTTAAGTTCTCGCATTCAATTATGAAGGGTTTTTCAACAAAATTTTTATGAAACACCACATTTTGGATGAAAGTTCTGTAAATGTAGAAAGTCTACAACTTATACAAGACTTGGTTCACCAAGACCGCGCACACAGACCCAAAATAATGTGTATGTTTCCAGCAGCATTTCCAGCCTTATTTTCAAAAGCAAAAAATACGGTCCAATCACTCCTCCAGGCCAAAAAGCGCACCCAACAGTAACACGAGTGGAATGTAAAAGATTCTCAACAATTACTTTTAGATTTTCTTAAACCCAAATGCGACAATTTTGCTTATTAAGAGCGCGCTGCGGAAAGAGAGAGAGAGAAGCAGTAGATAATGACCGCGTTCGGTTTGGAGCTATTGGCGCTATATGGCGCCAACAAACACTTTTTGCCCGTTCGGTTTGGGACTTTTACTCGCCATGAAACGCTATAGCTCCGCCCATTTTAGAAGCTATCAACGCTTTCTTGAAATAGGTCGGGCAGCAATAGCGCGGCGCTGCGGTGGTAAAATTTAAAATTAATTTTTGAATTTGAATTTTTGAATTTCAATTTTTGTAATAATAAATTATTTGTTTTTACGCACCAGTCGTTTTTCGATCACAACTTTTGTATTAAACACTAATAAAGTTCAAAATACAAATCAAAGTTCGCACAATCTCGAATCAAACACGCTCAACACGCTATAACAAATAAGTTAGGTTAAAATACAACCTCAAGTTTAAATTTTAAACACCATAGCGCTAACCCCCGTTCGGTTTGGAACGCCTTCAAAGCTCGGATTTTCCAAACCGAACGCAAATTTTGCACGCTTTTAGCGTCAAGGCGTGAAGGCGAAAATAGTTCCAAACCGAACGCGGTCAATATGATGTTGAAAGAAGCCTCTAATCTTTTGTAGATTTAAATAATTAAAAAAAATTATTTGCGCCATATCTAAGGGAACCCTTGAACCCTTTGTGCATTAAGTTGATTTTATATAGTTTAAAACTCCACTAAAGTCACTTTTTGATTTACAAATTTTGTACAAGTTTTCTATAATTGATGATGAAATCGCTTCAAAATCAGGTTTTGTCCTTATAATGATCTGCAGAAGGCAATAACGAAGTTTCATTAAGATCGGTTGTCATAAAA
Organism: Podabrus alpinus; assembly: GCA_932274525.1. Classification (NCBI taxonomy): domain Eukaryota; kingdom Metazoa; phylum Arthropoda; class Insecta; order Coleoptera; family Cantharidae; genus Podabrus; species Podabrus alpinus. The sequence continues at coordinate 54,043,147 of OW026457.1, read as the reverse complement.
ATTCAAAATTATCCTTTTTCATAAATTAAATTAACCTATTTACTTTTAATTTAAAGCGCTCAAAATTGGTTATTGCCTTCAATAGTCTTTTCTTATTAATATAAAAAAAGAATTACATTGATACGACGTTTAGTTTTTTAAATTTGTACAAAAGATTAGAGGCTTCTTTCAACATCATTCCCTCTCTCTCTTTCCGCAGCGCGCCCTTAACGTAACCATTAAAATGAAAAGATACATTTTTCAGAAAAAGCATCACCTTGTCGAAGGATGAAATCACCGACTTCAGCTGACTTTCATCGTTGCACTAACTGAACCTTACATAAGGTTTACTTTTAACTTGCAAATAAATCCGGGCTAGCTGAAATTTGGGAGACACGTGTACTTAAGTGTCCGAATAAATCCCCCAAAAGTCCCTAGTCGGTTTCTCCCCTTATTGGCAATTTTAGTTCCTCCAGCATAGGTTTCGCCTATAACTCGCTTAATCTAATTTTTAACGAAAATCATCATCAGATCAAAATTGAAGAGCGAAAAATTCTCTACAAAATGGATATTTAATACTTCAGTTCAGGTGACTAAGATGGCAGGTAAAATAAATTTATTCGGAATACCAATTATTCAAAAACTTCCAATTTCAATTTTTTAAAATAAAACGTGTATTTTACAACTCACACGGACTTTCTGGAATTAATTTTTATTTCAGTGATAGTACGAAGTAGGCAAATTTTGGAAAACCCTATTTTGTAGAGATTTTAATGCTGTTCAATTTTAATCGGATGAAAATTTTCCGTCAAGCTGAAATTAAGCGAGTTATAGGCGAAAAACGACGTTATCAGGGCACAATAATTCTCAATTAGGGAAAAACATTCCAGTACAACACAGCTGCAAAATTTCAACTGGCCGAATTTTTACAAGCTCGAAACATTTTTCAGATATCTTGCCATGATTAATGGAAAATAAAATAGTATTTTCAAAAAAGACTAACACATTAAAATACTTAAATTTTATTTAAAGGCCAGAATGAATAAAATATTAAGAATTTAAAGGTGGAGAGGGGGGTGTAAAAATTGAATTGAAAAAATAAGTCTACACCATCGATGTTTCGATATTAGTATTTAAAATCATGCCATATTATGCTGATCTTTTTTCAAATTTTTCAATTCAACTTTTAACCCCTTTATTTTTTTTAAATTGAAATAAATTTTTTAAAGTTAATAATTTTGCATTCATTCTGGATTTTAATTCATTTTTGGTTTTGGTTTCAGAATGTTATGTATTTGTAATAAAATTTAAAATTTATAATTATTTTAATACAGTAGACGCGGTTTATTATGATCACGTATAATAAGATCAATCGTGGTATTGAGATCAATTTTGCGAAGAACCGGCCGGCCGTAATGGCCGATTTTCAGTCGTATTATAAATTTGAACTTTTTATAAACAATTTACCCCGCGAAAATTATAGGCAAATAACACCAGATGATTTTTTTTCCATTAAAACAGGAATAAGCAACCCGCGGGCCGCATGCGAACCGCCACGCTTTGGTTAGGTTTATAAGTTTATTTAGTTTACAAAGTTATAGTGATGAAAAACCCTGAGTCCCGATTGGATCACCTTAAGAAGCGTCTACTGTATAAGGCCAAAATCAAAAATTTGATAAAAGCCAGAATGAAAAGAATATTTAGAATTTAAAGGGGGGGGGGGTAAAAATTGAATTGAAAAATCAAGTCGACAGCATCGATGCTTCGGAATTATTTTAAACAAAGTCGTATATGCTAACGTTTTTTCTCATTTTTCAATTCCACTTATACACTCCCTTTGTTTTGAATTGTTAATTTCGCATTCATTCTGGATTTTATTACTGTTTTGGTTCAAGAATGTATGCATTTATACTAATATTTAAAATTAATAATTATTTTAATATTAGTATTTAATGAATTAATTTTATTTACAAAATTGCGTACTAAATAATCACGTTGTATTCATAAATTTCTGTTTTGAATTCAAATTTTTGATTTAATAGGAAAATTTAAGAAAATGTGTTTTGCGATCTTTGATTTTTGCGTGATGAAAATTTTTCCTAAAAATGAAATTCAGCGTGTTGTATACAAAAACCCACGTTGGAGGAACTAAATTTACCAATTGAGGGAAATACTGTGAGGATTTTAGGGGTTCATTCGAACACTCAAAGACGCATTAACCAAATTTTAGTTGGCGTAATATTTTGCAAGCCATTTTTTCGACTTCGTTGCGTAGACGAAATATGATAAAATTTATAAAGGCATAAACTAAAAGTATTTTGTTCAATGGAAGCCCTAATTGCAATCAGGCGTACCTATATAGGCCTTCATTACGAAAATCTTGGTAGGTGTTGAGGGTTGAAATTTTGATTTTTGCAGTCCACATTCAATATGTAGAATTTTACATGGATTTTTGTAATTCTTCACTGGAATTATTTTGCCGATTATCACCCATTTTTGGCTTTCATCTTAGGGATCTCGGTATCTTATGAGATAAGAAGTTCATTAAATTAGGGTAAACTTGCGTGATTTTTTCTGATTAATAATTTGAAAAGAAATTTGACCTATCATTTTTAATTTTTAATAAATTATCTCAAAAAAGTGAAAAGTTGATAAAACTAAGCAATTTTAGCCTAAACAATTAAAGTATTTGTTTGCCGCGAGATATCCAAATATGCCATCTATCGCATTCTTCCGGTTTTATTATGGACGCCATACTGGATTTTTACATTTTCAAACAGTTTATTTTCTGATTTCGAAATTAATTATTAAAAAGGTAATTCTCATTTCAGTTAGATAGAAAGATATAAAATGCTTTAATTGCCGGATGCCGGTAATAAAGTTTAGAGAAACCAGATAATTTATTATGTTCAAAGGGGCTTACGGATTAGTAAGGCGCGGCGATTATTTGAAAGCAAAGGCGAAAGATTTTTACAATAGGAATTCAAAAGAAAATAAGAAGAGAAAGTAACCAAAAAATACATCTATCTATTTGAAAATTTGTGCTTTTCAGTTCTGAAAAATGTTTTGTGCATTTTTTAAGTTATTCTAAAAATACAGATATAGTAACATCTATTTTCACTACATTATCTATCGATTACTTTATAAACTACCTACATTTATGTAATTATTGTAATGTACAATCTGAAAAAATTAAATACAGAAATTAATAACGGCAAAGTAAACGAAAATAGATGTACTTGGTATATGTATATAGGATAATGTTATAATTATATACTGACATTTATAATATAAATATACAGTTACTTATTTTTCTATGCGTATCGTATTATTGAAATATTATGACAATTTAGTATTTCCTTATTCTTTTATAAATATTCACTTTATTCTACGATTTCACACATTATTATTTTTGAATAACTTCGATTGTGCAAATCAAGTTCATGCACTGTTGGCACGCTGTCAAATATACACCTGCTTGTTTTTTTTTATAACTGGCCTTAGTGTGAGGGGTTACTACCCTCCAAAATTGTACGGTTTTTGTTTGGAGGATGAAAGGGGGGAATTGCTTGTATAATTTTAAATCAATTCAGAAAATCGTTGGTGCTCCTTGCCATTGATGATCATTCTTTTGTTTGGCTGATTAATTGGCCGAAATTACGACCCAAAAATATCCCATTCATTTCCAAATGTTCATATATAATACCACAAGAGACTATCAAATTGTCGGCAATAATTTTTGAAACTGGAACTGAGTGTTTGTCGCCCTTAAAATCACCATGAGTGCTTTAGCACGAATGGTGATTTGAAATGGCGACAAACACGAAGATTCCATGGTTTAAAAATTAACCGACAATTTTATAGTATCGTGTGGAATTCGTTTGACAATTTCGTAAATAAAATTTCAATTTTTTCTGACAGCAAATAATTTATAGTACCTATGCGTTCAGGTAGTTTCCATCGTTACTATGGAAATTTGACAATACAGACCACGGTGGTCGTATTGCCGCGACAATACACCACCGTGGTCTGTATTGTCAAAGGAAGTAGATTATGATTGGTTCAAATTGATGAGATTGTAACATCCTATTGGTTGAATTATTATGAACGAAATTGTCACAAAAAATATTTAATAATTGAGTAAATGGTTATAGTTATTATTTACATTTCTAAAATCTGAAATCTGAACAATAGAACATTAACTTACTTATCTGTTTAGTTATTAGTTCTGTGAAAAAATTACTGGAAACGCATAAAAGATAAATGCAACTTCCTATGATATATAGATAAATCGGGAATTTTGTAACCAAATCACAAAACCTGTACGTTCCCAGCAGTTATCATAAAATGAAGTGAATCCCTGATTGCAAAATTATCACTGGCATCAGTCACAATAAATTTTATTTTATGCATTTTAAAAATAAAATTTTCCACTTCATGTCATCCAACTCGAGCATAATAAGAATTAATCAGAAAATTAGATCTGAAAATTTATTACAGGTTTTGCATTTATCTCGTAATCATTGTAGATGACCCACACGACATTTAAGATAAATCGTCATAAGACTAAAAACAGGTTATCATAATCTTTTTCGTCAAATCAAGAATACAATAATATAATACGATACTAAATAATAATTATAAAATGTGGTATTTTTAAATTATAACAATTAGTTCAGATTTTTCCTCAATGTTGATACTGTAAAAATTCGGTCACTCCCAACCACGAATTAAAATGATATTATAATATGATAGATTTTATTTTAAACTATTAAGGTCAACGACTGTAATATGAATAACCAGTTCAATCTGCCCCATTTAGATTATTACAATTTTCGGGATTTTTAAATTTTCGTAGGGACATACACTAAAATAAGAACGTGTACGATTAATTCTACCACAACAACTGTCCATCCACATTAGAAATGACATATCTACAATAAAATTAGATGGAACATTTTATTTTAAACTAAATGTTTATTTTTACTTATGCCAGAGACACTGGGAAGCATATGTATAGTATGTATACCTCCAACCAAAACCAATATGACGTGTTTACATAATATTGATAACAGTCTATGTTTACATGATCCACTCTTTTACTTTTAGGCGAGATGAAACGAAATCCAGATAATGAAAAAATACTTTCGTTTCTTTATAAGCCAGCTGTATAAAAATAATTACCTGGATACTTTTCATCAACAGAAATTTACCACACACACCTTCGTTTATATACACCAAATCCTTTCATCTCACAGCAGCTGCCGAGGAACAGCAACACATTTTGGTATCAAACTTAACAAAACTACTATATCCAATATTATTACTGTTACAATACAGGCAGTGTTCTAGTTATCGACGACACTTGATTTTGCCAAGTTAACCTCTTGAATCTTCAAAGTCAATTCAATTTGAATTATCAAAAGTAGGTCAAGCCGAAGTGTAGCAAAATTATGCTTCGACATGATTGTATCACCATCACAGTGTTGGCAATCGATGTTGTGATTATTTATCGAGTATTTTTATCGAAGTAAGAAATCGATTAACGAGATTTATGGATGTATTATTTAAGACAATTTTAGCCATCGACATGGCGTGGTTCCATGTTTGCAAAAGTGATATACTTGACGTATAATCGCAAAAATAGCTTCATTCTTAAATAAAACATGGAATTTGAACTTGGAAGCAAAAATGACGAATTAGCACGCTAAGTTGTGAAAAACTTGGTGCTATTTAAAAAAATCACGTTTCTCGGCAGAACGTGTAAATACGTCGGTCTATTTGAAATCGCCATCGCTCAGACGAATTGGAGGTGTAAACCAACATCACGCAGTAGATACACGAGCCCACCAATGACCAAGTTGGATAAATATTTTTAACGTTCCAAAAAATACTTCATGACGGAGCACTACTGACGTATTTCCAATTCAGCAAAGGTATTAAACGATTATTTCCACTAAAATAATTTATAAGTAGCCCACTCGAGATAAAGGAAAGTGTAGTAATTGGCCGACAAATTACAAGTAATTGACACTTTTCATTAGAAAGTTCAAGTTTATCAAACTGCTTCCTTAATAAAAATGTAAAGAAAAAACAACTTCCATGATCATTTTGCTTCTTCCGTAGTTGGAAACTGGACGCATGTTCATAAGCATCAAACTGGTGTAACGAAAACCTATTGGTCAATATAAACAATCGGTGGTCCGAACCAAGACCTGTGACGCAAGTTCTCGAAGATTACAACAGAACAACGTAACGCAGCTAACGTAACCGGGATATTAACGCAAATTTTTAAATATTTTGCAATTATGGAAGAGAAAAACTTGGTTACGCTCTTTTTGATTCTCAAGTTGGTAATTATTTCAATTTAATTTAAACTTGTTGCCACTGCTTTATAAATTAAAGGTAAAGATTACCTTTGCAAAGGAAGTTTTCTTACATAGATGGGCAAGAGACCGAGACCACCATTGTTTCGAGAAAATAAAAACATGCTTATCCAGTTCCGGATGTTTATCCTCAAGATAAAAAGATTATTACAGTGACTCGTCAAAAATATTTTCGACAAATTCTCATATTGCACTTCGTTGTTGAAATATTACAAATACCCAAGACTTTCTTCCACTAAACAAAGATGTTTTTAATTTAGCGACAAGTGAATTTAATTATTATTTAAAAAAAATTGCTTAAAAAACTTTGCGTTATGGTTTATTAATTTTATTTCATAAAAATAACGGAGCACCTAATCTTAAATTTTTTATTTTAATTGTAGCTATGTTTAAGAAGCGTGCACTTCAAGGCTCATTTTCTCGATATACTTATAATTTTTTTAATTAGGGACATTATTTTCGTAGGGCGCAATGCATTTACAATATGAGATTACTGCTCAATATTATTGAGATAATTTATTATTTCTCATCCATTTTACAGCAGTAGACTGGAACTAAAATTTTGTAAAAAAACAAATTTACCGAATGAAATTAATGTAGACCCGCAGGCGATTTTTGACAACCAGTGTGGTATTACGTTTTTGAACAGAATGTTTATTATTTTGATCATAAATAAATTTTGTGTCAATCATGGATTACAACAAAGATTTTTATAGGCGTATGACACTGTCCTTAATTGTATCCAATTTTGCGCAGAATTGGACGAAAATAAGTATCGTGTTATACGACCCTTAATCAGTACTATAAGTAATAGGATAGGGACAATTAAAATTTCAAAAAACAAGGTAATCAGAATTTGAGACATTCTAATCAGTTCCGATGTTCCTCTACGAATTGATATGACGAATTTACGCTTATATTATCTAATCATTGAATTATCAAAATATTCCTACCGATTTCTTTCAACAAAGGGGTTACTATAAATAATATTGACTGAATACGCTTCTATATTATACAATATTTATATTGCTTCTGTAGAAAGGAAAAAGTATAAAATACAAACTACAATTTTGAAATTACTAATTAATATGGAATCTTAAATTTGTTTTTCTATCTTGTGATATAAAATATTCATATTAGGTAGTTAAAATAAAACCCTATAAAAATTCGTTGGATATGTGGGGGGGGGGGGGTAAAATACACAATATCTATAGACGCTTATAATAAATATTCTAAGGAATCTTTAAAAATTCCCTTCTATGTGATTATTTTAGAAAATTATTATTCACTTTAAAAGTCTCCTATTTTGAAGTTGTCATTTACCAATTGAGGTTCCTTACTTTACCTTTACTTTATTATAATAAAACACTTTCTTGAACTGTTTATAATTGGCAAGGGTCTGCATTTTTCATCTCGACCATATACCCCGAAATATCCCATATGAACCTTTTTAGGATCTAGCTCAACTTTCCAGGTTCTACTACCTGTCAGGTGAAATCAATAATTGAAATCCATCAGTTTTCTAATCAACTATCACCCAGCACATCTAAAATTACAAGAATAACCTTATATCATCCTGTAAAGACACGCACTAAACGAAATCATCGCAATTTCTGCGCTCAGTTCGCCCCTACCGATTTAAAAAATACTTTTTGAGAAAGCAGAAACATTATTAAAAGCATAACTAAGTTTACTAGCAACTTATCTGTATCATGTTAAAATATTCTCTCACGATGATAAGAATAGAAGCTCTACTTTGACAGCATAACTAAAATCACGACAAAGAAATGCTCTGATATGCATTATTTTTCTTTCATTCTGAAAACTTACAAATACAGAAACTGGTTCACGGTCAAGTTTCCACAGAAACAAATTCATCTTCATCCAAGTGAAACAAATACTATAATATTTATTAAAATTTATTTGGTATAGTCGATTACATTTCTATAATCCATGTCAATGTTAAAAGTTGCGGGGAAATACTGGCAATATCTAGTTACTTAATAAATTACTTATTAATTAATGATTTTGACATGTTAACTCTCTTTGTAACAACAAAACATAACATAATTTAGAAAAATGACGCTACTGACTTTTAAAATTGCGACTATAAACATAGCCTAAAATGTTGAAATAACCGTCAACTCTTTAAAAATAAAAATCCCTATCACGTTTTGCCAACACTTGGGCGGAATTATAGAAATGAAATGACTGTACCAAATATTGCAATAACATAAATTTCATGGTAAAATTCAAGGATGTTTGTTACAATTTAAAAATATGAAAAAAGCATGGGTTATCGAATTAGTATACACTTTCATTTTAAAAGTAAAATATTTACGGTTCTTGTTTTACTTCAAAAGTCGTTTATTAAAAAATATAACAGCACCGGTTTTTGTGTTAACAAAAACCGTTAATTTTAAATATTTAAAATAAAAAAACAAAGGAACTGTTCATAAATTACCAGGAAAATATAGGTAATATTAATCACTCGTGATGAAGTAGATCACGATTTCTAAACCAAAATACCGAAAGTTGGTTTTTAAATTGAGTAACAACATTGTGATGAACACTTGGAATAACAATAAGCGACTTGTTTCTACAGAAGAACTGAAAGCTATTCAAAATAGTAAGAAGTCTAAACACAATACAAATATGACCATTTTACCTAAGATGAGTTACGATTAGTCATAAAAACGACAAAGCTGGACTAAAAGCTTCCAAACGAACCATTTATAATTTCATTTAAGGCACGTATTGCAAAGCCTCCCCTTTTGGTGGTGCAGGCAAAAATACAAAATCGAATGATATATTTTAACACTGTAACATTACGATTAAAATCGTTACTGTAGGTTTTAGTTATGAGCATCCGATGCTATTTTAAAAACACTGGCCAATGAGTAATTTTAAAACCAACAAAAACGAAACCCATCATTATTTAAAGTTTCAAGAATGACTTATCGTGCAGACTAAGCTCAGTTATTTACAATTTAATTTCTATTATTAAAATGGTTGCAAATAAAGGTAACGGCCTATGAATTTAATTAAATGGAAATCACAAGAAATAAATGTTTTTAAACAGAGTGGTTCGAAATACGTACAATTTTTGGAGTGGAGTGTTCAAATTGGATTGGAAAAGTACAAGCGCACGCATTTTATATAGGACAAACTGAAATCTCTGAACATTATTATCGAAGTGTGGGTGATTCGTGTGTAGGTTTTGATTATCTGAACACCGTACACTGGTAACGGGACAATTTTATAAAAGCTACTGATTCAGGTTAAACAAGAATCGTTGAAAATAAAATTTGGATTGTATAGAATGTGAATTTGTTCTTTGTAATACCCTAGTTTGAACACCATATAATTATAACAGTCAGGTTAAAATAACGAGTAGCTACAAGTAGATAATAATCATATCTATGTACATTAAAATGAAACTTATTTGTACAGTAGGTACAGTTACAGCAAAAGAGGTTATTGAGCTTTAAAAAATATTCGAGTGTGAAATGTTGTCAGGAAGGCCGAGTGACAAAACTGGCAAAAAATTGATGTCAACTTGGAACGTTTCGACGATTAAATCGAAAATTACTTCGTCGTTATCCAATTTCCACAATTTCAAAAACTTTCAAATGTTAATCATGTAAACATTATTAATGAGATACGTAGTAATTACACCAGTTAATAACCCCTCAAACCTATTAAAACAATTATTTAAACTAACTATGATTTCACGATAGATTAACAAGTAGGTAAAAAAAAAATTCTGACTTATTTATGATAAGCTTCATCATCGTTATTACGGTTTCAGCTCAAGAAAAAAAGAGTCATGCACAACTTATTCTGTTATATTTTTAAATAATAATTTTTATTATTCAAACACAACATTTATCTGAATTACGGAATCGAGTCATATTCCAACGCTTTTAAAACACATTAGAAATTTTATCTTGGAAACAATTCATTGATAATTATTTTTAATGTTTATATCATTAGTTACTTTTTTGTCCTTAATGGCTGACGTGTGACAAACGAATTGAAGTAAAACTGAAGTAGAATTACTTATGGGACTACTAAAGATAGATAAATGCGAGATAAACACTTGGCTCTCCCAGGACTATTTAAGTGTTTTTATTTAAATTAATTTGCAAAAAATTTGTGTTTTTATACCTCCCGCAATTCCATTTCTTGTGCAAGCTTTTCAACGACCAAAACAGTATCTGAAAGAGACAAAGATACTAGTACATAATTTATATTATTCGACCAAGGAAATGCAAAAGGAAACTCGGTAATATAAAGGAAATAAAACTTGCATAAATCAACAAAGCTCAAATATTTTTAAATCTACACGTGAAGCTTTTAAAATTTTACAGCACCCTTGTAAAATTGAAAAAGTAGCATGTTGGATGCACATTTTTGAAAGCTATTTACATCGCCGTAATTTATACTTCCTACAGTTGCACGGTTACCAAACTGGGGTTAACATTTGCAAATAGAAAGTAAAATCGACAAAATTGAAATTTGGAGCCTATACTGATAGCGAAAAGTAAGAACTATAAATAGAAGCAGTCAAGATTAATATGCTATATTTAGATTTTCTATAAAAAATGAAACTTATTACGAGTTTGTTAAAGCATCGTGCTTGCATTTTTTAATGAAACCATGAAAGGTTACAGTGTCACTTTTGAAAGTAACGCGTTTTGTGGTTGTGCAAAAGTCTTGCAAATTTTCGACATTTTATGTTAAAAACCAAGTTGAGTATCCTGCCTGTGAACTATCATGGTCAACCAACAAAAATATTCGATTAGTATTAAAGTACCAAATTAAACAACTTATTTTGGAATGACCTACCCCAATAACAAAAATTCATATTGAATTGAGAAACTAAGTTCTTTAAAAATGTATTAAAATAGCAAAACAAGCTTTTAGATATTAAAAGCTACGATTGGGTATAGTGCAAAGGCGTATTATCCATATAAAGCAAATAAAGTTATTGCACCAGAGTTTAGAGAACCCAAATGTTCGAAAATAATAAATATTGAATGCTTTTAAATTTTACAATTGAACAATAAAACCCTAAAAACTCTTCGTAAAACCCAGCAGTAAATATATAATTTATTATTATTGTTTACATCTTTTTATTATTTATTTACATACTAATATATTTTGTATTGCCTATTAATATTACACCAAAAGGAAAATAAACTTTTAGAAGAGTAGTTTTAAATTGGAGAGATAGTCGACGAAGCATATATTTGTGTTTCTCATAAGAAATGACAACATGGCTTTGGCTACGTTGTGGAAGATTGGCGGATAAGAGAAGAGCAACATCGATAAGTGATGTAAGAATGTGAGCAGAAGTGGGATCAAACCGCCATCTGGTTATAGCGACAATAAGATAAAATAAACAATCAGAGTTAACAGAAATTGGGTTATGGAAAAACTTAATAACGGATATATCAAAAAGACTATGTGAAATTCTAGAAGAAACTTGACATTGATGATGAATAGAACAGCATAAGAAAATAGATTCCGAGGTAGAAAACCGCTGGGGTGCAAAAAAAAACAAAAATACGAAATAGTAATTCCACAAAGAATGCGAAGAAAAAATGGAAAAATTAGAAACGAAAAAGAATGCAATATGGCTAAATGAACAACGAACAAAGGAAACGTTATCAATTGTGAACAAGAACTAAGAAATGTAACATGCACTTCCAAGTACTATGCCCAAAGTTCAAGTTTCCAAGCAAAAATTTTGGAAAACAGTTGTAGTCAGATAATGTTCACATTAATATGAAGAAATGGTGGAATATAACAGAAAATATCAAAAATGGGATGGCACCCGCATGTGGTGGTGTTAGTGCGGAAATGTTGAAAAAATCTTTTACATGAAATTATTAGAAGAATGCAACAACTACCAGGGACATCACGATACTTCCAATTGTATACAAGATACTGTCGTCCCTGATACAAGGTTATCAGGTTAACTTAACAAGGTTAGGTCGAACCAGGAATGATAGACGGAAACGAAATGCGAGTCAGAACAAATTCCGAGTTGCTGAAAGTTATGGAAAGCGTGGAATTTGTGATACAAAGCTCATAGACCTTAAATAAGAAGAACAGTGAAAGAATGGAAACCAGCAAAGGAGAAAAGAAAAGGACGTCCAAGGATGAGGTAAGCTGACGAAGGACGGCGAAATATGGAAGATAGTAAACCCAGCAATCACGCAGGACCCTGTAGCAATGGAAACAGATGAGCAATCCACCTCAAAATTTGTTCTATTTTGCCAAGAGAACTTTAAAATATATTCCTGGGGCCGCTGGTTTATTGCTCACAGGAAACAACGGAATTTTTTTAATTTTTATCGAAGGTGATAAGAAATAGCAATCAAATATAAACATTTTGCATCCTGCGTATACCATAATACCGTATTTGGAACAATAAAAGAAAAGAGAAATCCAGTTACAGATGGAATCTAAACCACAAGACGGGAAGAACTTGATTATTGAACTTTAAATTAAAATTATATAATATTAAAGCAAAATGTTTGATTTTTTAAAATTATAGAAATACCAAGTTACAAGTATCAAGAAACCGACATACTTTCAGCAAAGCGTGACCCTATTAGTACTCATAACTTCATAATATGCACGTTGTGTATTTACGCTTTGCAGAAAATTTACAAAATGAATATTATACAGAATTATGCATGCAAGTAAATCTAAGAAAACATTGTCTGTATAAATCCAGCTTTCATATCAATATTTACTAATAAATTAAATGAAAAGATAAAAACGTGTGGCAATTAGTTAATAATAATTAAGATTATGGGTTAAATTTATAATCACATCCAATGGGAAGGGAACTAGATTATTTACTCAATTTTTTTTATAAATAAATAAATATATTCACAATTTCCACATATTAATAATAAACATTTTTAATTAATAAAAGTCAAGTATAAACAAATTTGGCCAAAACTTCTGGTTAAAACATGTTTTTCACTTTAGATGCAGAACTTGATTTTATCGCTTTTTCTATCTCATTTACATTAATTAAAAAACTCCAAAAAACGATAAATTTTACCGTTATTGTATATTAAAAGTTTATAGATTACAACTGTAAATTATTTTGCCATTAATAACAATAAAACAAATAAGGACATAAAGGAAGTTAGGTAATACAGATCGATTCGGTGTCTCCATATAAAAATAATGTATACAATTCTCAAGAAAAAAAACTTAACTATCTTCACGGTTTAGCAACAAAAATTGTTTTTCTAAAACGTCAAAATACGTCACAAAGAAGTCTGAACACCAAGAATAACTGAAGTGTCTCCAGGTGGTGGTGGTATCGAGGCGCCCTACTCTGCGTAAGGGTAGACAAAATACCTTCTATGGGCTAAACAAACAAATTCGATAAGGATAATGAAACTTAAAATAACCACAATTTTCTTTTCATAAAACTTCATATTACATGAGAAGCTCCTACCAGAAAAATAAAAACTTTTTTTTTAAATGGATAACAACAAGTTGATCATATCGGGGTGTGTTCACCCCGTACATATGAGTGAAACAAATAAATTTCATACAGATAATAAAACTTAAAATAACCAACATTTTCTTTTAATAGTTCGATAGCACTTCGTGCAGGACGCTCCTAGTAGAGAGACAAAAAATCGATCTTTTTTTAATTTATATTTTCATTGGATATCAACAAGTTGATCATATCGGGGTGTGTTCACCCCGTACAAATATTTGTAAATAATAATCGACTAGTTCTTTTAGTTTCGTGCTTGTTCAAGGGTGAGGGTGAACGATTTCCTGGTTCAGAATTTTCTATTATTATACGCCTTGTTAGCGTTAAATTAATTTTTTTCTATTTATAGCGCCTTGTTAAATACACCAATTACCATGTAATTTAAATTGATTGATTCGTTAATTTTTGAATATCTGTTGAAATAAACGACTACTTAAAATATTGGCTCCAGAGAAAATTAAGTAGCAAAAGTTGTATTGTGTAGTAACAATGGTCTCCAAAAATATTTTTCATAATGATAGGTTACAGTTATACTTCTTTTGAAAAGAATTATAATACAAAGAAAGTCTAAATTACCCATTTTGGCATAAACATGACAAATTTAAATTTTTGTCAAGCCTGACTGAAAGAAGGATTTTGAGTTAGTATACCAATACATTATAACTTTAAAATTCCAATCTTATTAGTCCGGAAGAGGTGTTTACATTTAATGCTTCCTACCTCCAACCGTTACTGTAAACATAAAGCCATCATGTACAAAAAGCCTCGCCTTAAAAATTCAATTTTAAAAAAAGTATACCATATAGTGTAATCAGGATGGTGTATATAAATTAGCAATTAAGTTTTCATAAATTATGTATTATACAATTGAAATAGAGAATTATGTTCGTTGTACCAGTTCTAAAATATTCATGGAGTTTTATTCATACTACCAGTGTTTTCCATTCAAAATGGAAAATTGTACAAGTTTAACCACTTACTTATAATTTAGGTATTTTAAGTGTTTCGCATTTTAACCTTCTACGTACACTTAGTTCCAATAAAGAAACTTTTAGTGTTTTAATGTGGTTCTTATTTAAACACTTGAGCAATCATTCACACTACCCTCATGGTGTAATAAGAATAACTAATAAGGATGTTCTTCATCTCTTACAGACTTTAAACACAACTTGGATGATTCAATTCATAAAATTTTCTCTCGGTTGATTGCATTTCTAACGATTACTACGAAATATTCTGTACTAATTTGCTACAACATTGTGAGAATAAGAATCCTTTTTTCTTTGGAACAATTTATTCACAAATTTTTATTGTAATATAAGAATAAAAGTACGAGGAATTTAAAAAATACTTCCCGTGGATATATAGCCTCGTTTTCTTTCACTGATAAAGAAATACGATACAATAATTGAAGGTTTCGAAAAGTCTTTTGTATTGACACGTACAAAGGGTACACCACAGCTTTTTAGCTGCTCGAATATCAGAAAAACCCAATACCTATAGGTTTGATGAAATAAGAGGACGTTGACTTGCAAACAATTAAAATTTCTACTTTGTTTAGGTTCAAATGACATTAATGTAATAAAATCGATATGATCAAATTGTCAATATAAATGGCATTAATTACCACGGTCGACCAAATTTTGTAAATTTAAATATCAGATCTAAGACGCTTTTCGTCTAATTCAAAAACATTTCAAATTTATCCAGGACGGTAGCACACAATTAAATTTTTGAAAGACACTACTGTTGAGTTAGCGTTCCGATTGAGCCATAATATGCTTATTGGTAATACTACTTAAATTTTCATCCCACAATAACAAACTCGAGTACAAAAAAACAAGTAGCCATGTTAGTACATAAAAAGTGAGAGAAGAGGTATTTCATGTTTTTACTGCTAGAATTTAAGAAGTAGACCACTTTCTTTCTATTCATGATAACAAACACATTGACGCGGGTATAATGGAAATTTGGAACAATTGAGATATCGAAAAAAGAATTGAAAACATTGATTATGTGGGTTAACATAGAACTACTAACTTGGAATACATAATGAACATTTATTATAACATCATAAAAGAAACAATGTATATTGTAGCTCTGCTCTTCTTAATGCTTTTCTTACAACTTTTAACATAATATTTTTGGTTGTGGGTTAGTTCTGATGTGTCTATTGTGATAATGCTAAAAATTCACATAGATTAATCGTGGTACTTAATACATTTCGATCTTGAGTAAATTTTTAAGAATATGTATGAAATTTTTATAATCTTTATTGTAGGCCATAGTTTCTCGGTCTTCAGCCTCTTCAGGGGCGAATTGAGACAATAGTAAAATTGTATGAATTTGACAAAGTTCCGTTTCCCAAACTTTGTTGGTCGCGAAACCTTCTCATATTAATATTTCAGCTCTTAGAACTGCAAAAAATATGAAATACAAATAATTAGAGAAGGTTTAGATTGAGGATTTAATCTATTGGGTATTCTTGTGTACATTTAATTTAGGATGTATTAACTTCTCGGGTTAAATTCATTTTTTTTATATTTCTCTTGAAATTTACAAGCAAATTGTATATTTTGTAATGATATGAAAGAATTTGTTTTACTTTTGGCATATCGTTGTTATATTTGGCGGAATATCTAACAACCGGAAGGTTCTAGTGCGTAATTGTCATGGTTGTGTACACCACACAAATAAAAATTTACCAATCAGAAGTGCATTAGTTAATGACAGAACTTGGTTTTTACATAATATATTTAAGAAAAGATAATATAGAATTCTCATGCCTGGAACTACGTGAAGCCGATTTTATTTTTGTTCCTAAATATATTATTGAGAAGTACAAGTACGTTCTGACGAACAGCAAAAAATAGCAGTACATTTTTGATTAGTTGGTTGTCTGAACTAATTTTAATTATAAAATTTAAAAAAGCTAGTTCAAAAAACCACCCAAAAAAATCCGCCTGAATTATCTCTAATGAATGGATTTTCAACACAGCTATGCATTTTTTCAATTATTATGGAAGACGGAAAATACTAATTTAATTAATAGATCTATCTAAATTGTTTAGACTTTAGATGATCTGCAATATCGGAAAATGTTATATTTTCGCAGTTTTTCAATTCTTTTTGGCAGAACCCACCTTTGGAAGCACTGCACTACAGTGCTCTTTTCTGACATACAAAATAACTCTTTTGTGTAATATAACAGTAATAAATTGGAAACATTTTCGGCCATTTCTGGATCACCTGGAATGCTGAACAATTGTAATTAAATTTCAAGAAAGTTGACAAAAAGAAATTTTCGATCTATTGGTCTTCCAAGCCTCAGTCAGTGATTGCAACCATATCATGTACAATATGTGAAAATCCACCGTTTTTCATCCTCTAGCTTCACTCGGCAGATACAATTTGCGATAATACATTAAAATCGTATAGTGATTGGCCCATCTAGACCATAGTTTAGCTTCCGGCCGCCTTTAACCATTTAATATGTGATTCCCCAGGTTGTGCAACTTGGGGGGGGGGATATTGCCATAAGTGTAGGTCATAATTGTCCGGTCTTTCTTTGCATTGTGGCACTTCGAAATACAGCAAAACTATACTATAAATTCACCCATTCAGCTTCGTACCTGGCATCCATATGACGACAGCTTTCTGAAGCTAATCAACATCATGTGCCAGCGCTAAAAGTTCCATCTCTAGACAATCGCCTCCCGTATCTGCCGTCATACTACTCTATCATCTGTCAATTCCATCCACACTTTGTTCCATATCATCTCTCCATCTTTCACGGTGTCTTTTTCCCGTCCTTGGTCTCCACCTATCATTTTGTCTTTTCCCCAAGTGACCCGCCGAGGTCTGAATTGGTAATAACCTAATAACTTAGTTACCGAGCAGCTTCTTTGAACAGCCCCACTTTTCAAGAAATGGTAACGAAGTTTAAAATATAATAACTACAAGTTCCTTAGTTTTGCCCGCCACTGACGCGCACGAATGGATTAACAACAAGATTCCTACTGTAATATTTAAATATTTTAAAATGTTACTATATTTTTTAATGTTTTCGATGTAGGGTTTCTTTTATTTATAATTACTTTTCTCCCACAGTGCGGCTTAAAGTCAGTTTACGTTATGCGATTTTGTTTGCGAGTTTGCTTACAAGTTGTCATAAGCAAATATTTTGACGTTCACGTTATACGATTTAGTATACGATACGGCCCGAAGGCGAACTCATAAGCAAATATTACGATTAGGATTGTGTCTATTCTCATCATATTTTCCTTACGATTGCCGTTATTGATGAAATCTACTTTAGCGACATAGCCAGCCCTGCTGCTTATTATTGACAGTTCGTTTCAAAATTATTGAAATTTAAAATTTGAATTTGTTCTTTTTGAGATTTAACTCATAATAGATAATAATAAATACATTTTAAAGTATATTATAATAAGTTTGTTAACGTGCACATTTATTTTAAGGTTGAGATGACGAAGGTATAAATATTCGTTAAAATATTTTCGAGACCGATCGTAGTTGCTTGTAATCTCAAGCGAACTCGTAACGAAATCGCATAACGTGAACAGAAAACCACCAAAACCAGTCATAACAAAACTATTAAGAGAAATCGTACAGAAAAGCACACGAAAACTCGCAAGCAAAATCGCATAACGTAAACTGCACTTTTTAGGCAATCACGTACAAGTAAAAATATAAATTCATAATCATAACTATATCTTGAAAAAACATTCCTAAAGTAAACAAATTAATCTTGTAATTAAAGATACGTAGGCTAAAATTTTTTAATATCCAAGTTATTACTGCTACGCCCTCGATCAAGAATATTGGAAGTTTTAATCTTTTAAATTAAAAAAATTGATGTAAGTAGGAATTTTTAACCAGGACAACATTAAAACAATTTGTTAGCGAGAATGTGGTAAAAAGAAGCAAGACATTCTTTCGTATGCGCACCATATTGAATTCTTACATTTTTGAAAAAAGCTTTTTTTACTGATTATGGTGATACCATGGCCGTGTTCGGGTTTGGCACTTTTTTCGCTTTGACATTCCGATAGTTCGATTTGGGGTTTCTCACGCTTTCAAACCCTTTATCTGCTCTCATTCCAGAACTTCGCGTGTTTTAAACTTCTGAATTGGACGGAACTGGAGCGTTTGCAAACGCGGAACAGCTCCACATCGAGTTATCAGAATATGTTCGGCGGAGCTTCAAAGCGAAAAAAGCGCCAAACCGAACACGGCCTATATCATATCATAATGTTCTGGTCACATCATCATCATTGTTTTTCATAATATCATAATACCTTCAACATAAATTGATAGGCCAAATTTCTTTTCTGATTGTGGGTTAAAATAAAAACGTGATAGGGTATACAACATGGGGTGGGAGGAAGCTACCACGCTCCATAAATTGTCAAACATCGAAAAACTCGATCAAATGCACCAAAATTAACAGTTCATCTTTTTGCGTTATTAAGCAATGAATTATTCCCTCACCCCATGAACTTTAAAATTCAAGCACTTACAGCACCAGTCGGCCCTAATGTTCGGCTATGCGTTCCGTCAAATGCGTTATCTTGGTTTTCTTTCTTATCCAGACGATTGCCTCTCGTCCTGTAACTTCACTCCTAATATAAATCTTTGCATTCGTTTCTACGTATAACTCTGAAGTATTTCTAAATTGATTTCTGTAAAGCTTCAAGCCTCGGAAGCTCACATGCCATTCTTAATTTCAGGTCTTACAAATACGATAATTTAAACACTGCTCTCTATTTCGGATTCATCGGATATTGGAGGCATTTCTATTGACAGATTTCGTTCGATAGCTGTATTGGTGTGGAATCATCGCGATTTGAAATGGCCTTTGGTTTACTTATACATATCTATTTATTTTTAGACTCACCTTCAATGCGATTTTTTATATATTCATAAAATCAAGGTTTATATAGTTCCTTCATATTATCCCTATCACTATAATATCATCTGCAAATCTCAAATCTGGACCTGAATGTTAGCGAAATCAACTGGAACTGCTAAAATTTCTTGAGCGTCTCCATACTTCGGAGGGCACGTAAAGTCGTCGATCCCCCATGTTAATGATTTTCCACCATAGGCATAGGCGAAAACAAGCAAGATATATACCCAAGATTTAAAAACCAATTATGCTCACAACAAATTTGAAAAAATTGGTCAACACAGATCTAACGTTAGAAAATGAAGTTAAAAAATAGGTCATAAATCTACTACAAAAACGGGAAGCAGAAAAAATGTTTTCCATTGATGTTTAATTATTTCCCCTCTCAATACGTCTTCCAGCGGATTTGCAAATAACTTTGAGGAGATGGCATCTCTTTACCGAATTCCTTTCAACAATAATTCCAAGATTTTCATATTGATAAGTTTGACCTTCTTTCATCGGAAGGTAATGGAGGATCAACGAGGTGATCTACTGAATGTTTACACTTCCCATTCTCCGCAGTTCGGATCCCCAATTTAACAGTAGGTCCCCTATGTTACATGAAAACATATCGAACGCACATTACATACGATTCCTCCGTTGTAAGATATGACGACAGAGAAATGAATATTATTCAAGAAGTACAGATTTAATAACAAAGCCAATATTCCTCAAGTTATGAAACAACTAGTAGACAAGTCTGATTCTCCGATAAAAGCAAGTTATCGCTCCAGCAGCTAGTTTATAATGAAGATCTCAATTATTGCTAACACAGATGTTGACATTTTGATTAATATTAGATTCTTAATTTACCACATCAGATAGATATGACAAATAACGCGTAATTTAAGTACCATTAGGTATTCCAAAAATTTACAGAGTGTGTCGTTAAAATTACAATTTATAATTATCACAAAATTAGATTTGTCCTTGGTGTCAATCAATCAAATTTAGCCTTCTTCCAATAATACCAGGAAATCGTAGATTTGTGGAAGTATCACGGAAGTTCGCTTTTAAACATTTCGAAAGACAGTGGTTTACCTCCAATCGTGTTTTTACAGCACCGGAAATGCGTTCGGCTCTCCAGTTCCCAATGGAATAAAATTGGTAAAAGGGGAAGGAATAAAACCGGATGTATTGCGTACTAGCAAACAATGTAAAAGTAAAAAGAATTCGCACATTTGCAGACGTGATGCGATGTTTTCCCAAAAATGCACATATTTCAGGAAAAGCGACGTTGGCTGTGATTTAGGAAGGATAAAATGGTATAAATGAGTAACGTTTCGTACAAAAAACTGTGATGGTTAATAAATACGTCATAATTTAAAAAGATGTGAATCATAAAGCATAAAATATTTAATAAATTATTGCATGTTGTATTGTACGGTTTGTGGAACTCGAATGTACAGTGCAAAAGAATAAGACTTAAAATGTGCAATGAAAGAGATGTAGCTAGCGGTCAGTGGCTTTTCTTGAGGAACGACATTTAACTTAACCTTGTAGCCCAGAACTAAACTGGCGCTACAATTACGAAATAAATTCTCTACAACATAATAAATTTATTTTTAACCGAAATACGCAAACAAACGTCTTCACAAGTCTGATAATAATAATTTTACCCCGCATTCAAAAAATTAGCGTAGGTCGTACCTACGAACTTCGTGCTCGTTTGATGTAGTCAAATAAAATGCCAAGATTATTTACGTGAGAATTTGTACAATGGAATAGAAAGTCTCAAGAAATTTGGAGTAATTTTCGGTGTAATGAAATTAGGAGTGCGTTAATAAAATGTGAAGATAATTTTTTCACACGAAGAAAGCGAAAAAAGCATAAGCCATATAAAAACAATAATTTTGTGACTTTCTAGTATAAAACGAGCCTTTCTTTGTGCTTTTCATACAGCACACATTTGTGACCGTGATCTCGAAGCACGATGTGATGTAAGAACCGTACGATCGCTTTGTTGGAATCACGTCTTTTGCCTCCAGCTAAGCAACTTCTTGGTGAAGTAGACAGCGGAAATTAAAGTATGAAGGACAAAACACAAATCTTATTTTATTTATTAAGCGATAAGATAACAGTTAACATTCGCACACTAAACATCGTTTCGTTAGGGTCGATCCTACAGGTTAATAAACAAACTAAAAAAAATTCTCGAAAAACAAATGAACGTAACGTTGTGCCATGTGGGTTTTTAAATTTTAAAGGTTATAATAATTTGGAAAACTTACACATTCGCTCCGAGATGATCGTTTTTGACGAGGCACACAAAATAACGTCACTGTAAGGCCTTTTAGGTGCTCCAAATAAAAATAATATCACAAAACCTGAATAGTTTATATTGAATTGTTAATAAAAACCATCAAGTGCACACAGAACACCATGAATGTTTATAAAACACACGTAAACACGACACATAAATTAAATAATAATAAAAAAGATTTATTTAACACACAACACAAAATATCAACACCTCTCTACTATGCGACTGCGTCACTCATGGATAAACGCTTCTTTCATTCCGATGAAACTACCTAACCCCCACCCAACCCAAAACCCCTCCAAGTGACTATCGTCCATAAAAATACAACAATAAAGACGAAAATTGCCCAACACGACCTGCGATAAAACATTCATTCTAAAAGTCTGCAAAATTAAAATAAATGTTTTTCTAATTGAGCCGTTCGAATTTAATAGTAAAGCAAATATTTTCAAACACGACCTTTTTTTAATCTCTAATACATTATGTATAATTGTATATTATGTGTTTACAAACCTGCGGACAATTATTGTTAATAATGCAAAGAAATATACAACAATGTGTAACAATGCACCTTTAACACAACTGACACGAATTACAGAAACCTGTTTTATAAATTTGTATACAGCCCGAAAGTTTTGAAAGTAATGTTATTAATTTATTTTCACTTGTGAATTGTAATTACCTGAGCAAAAGATTAAATATGCTGCGTAGTAATTCATTATAACAAAAAAACTTTTTGAAAAAATTTAGAAAACTGTTCTAACGTTGTGTTCAAACACATCCGAGATATACTTGTTGCCTACTCTGGATAAAAATTTCAATGATTTTCTTGATGTTGCAGGAATTGCGATAAAAGTCGTTAGTATTAAAAATGCAGAGAAGGTTCCGCTTTTTTAAATTCATTTATAACCGACCAATACGAGACAAGATTGTGATAACATTTTAGCGCATGGTCTGTTTAGTTTTAAGATTATGTTTACAAACTACACTTTCCATGGGCGTGCATAAAGTTTTTTCAGGGGAGGGCAAAATCGTAAGTAAAAAATATTTTTAAAACCATAATAATTATTATACTAGATTCAATTGCGGATGTAGCTGTTTTAGGGACTGAAGCTAAATATATTATGGGGCCGCTTGTTATTTAGTTACCGAACGACCAAGCATAGCTCAAGAATATTTTAAACTAAGATACATTTTGCCCCCCCCCCCCATCACGAATTTTTTTATGAAATTAGTGCCAAACGTTTGAGCTTCCATAAAAATCATTTGTACCACACGTACCGCGAAATTATTTGCGAAAATTTTGGCGCGGCTGTAGAAACAGCAACCCCCCTCCCACCCATCGCGAATTTTTGTATAAAATTGGCGTCAATCGATAGAGAATCGTTTAAGCTCCAATGACCTTCCATAAAACTCGTTGCTTCCAAAACAATGGAAGCTCATTGTAGCTCAACCGATTCTTGATCGATTGATACCAATTTTATTCAAGAATTTCATGTAATTAAAAAATTTATTCGCGACTAATAATAATTCGTGAAAAACAATTTTTATCGACCATGATGATCGATTTATTTTTTAACATTAAAAATAACATTTTTATTGTTAAAAATTAAAATCTATTTTAATTGTTATCAGCAACACTAAAATTCTGCGCGCTACTTGCTCGGAGCGATGTTGGTAAAATGTGCAATTTCACAATCTTTGAAACGCTCTAACTTTTTTACCTTTGGGGTATTGTGTTGTACCTAAGAGTCGATTGGCTGCGAGAGCCTTACAGAACTGCGGCCAGCATTGATCTTTTGTTCAAGACCTTTCTAATAAGGTTTTCAGGAATTCAATTTTTCTAGTAAAACATAGAATGCTCCTGAGAGATTTTCTTTTCACCTCCCTGGGTGTCAGTTGTGTCTGTCCCAAATATTTTTGCTTTTTTTTACCAGTGCATGGAAGGGGGAACCTTCATAGGCACCACCCCAATCTGGGATGGTAGTGTGATATTCTTACTAGAGATGGGCGCGTGACGTGATTTTCGTCGTGTCAGGATGTGTCACGGTCTTTTCACGTGACACGTGAATGTCTAAAATAGAGAATCACGATAAAAACCGTGATTGTGCGTGAGTGATTTTAAACAAACGTGATCGTGCGTGAGCCGCTAAATGCCGTGAGTATACGTGAATAACCGTGAGTAGTCGTAAGTGGTCGTGAGCAGCCGTGAGTGGTCGTGAGCAGCCGTGAGTGGTCGTGCACAGCCGTGAGTGGTTGTGAACAGTTGTACATTTTTGCAATCTCTAAAGTTTTATACAAAAACTTTTCAAAATTGCTTTTCAATAATAAAATTTGTTATCTTTTAACTAAATAAAAAAGTGTGCATATGTGTAAAAATATTAGCCTGATCTAGTATCTACTAAAAATGGGCGCGTAACGTGATTTTAGACCTATACGGTGTGAGTGAATCGTGGATAGTGTACGGTTCGTGAGTATATGGAAAATATCGTGAGTGTGCGTGAGTGATTTGGAAAACATCGTGAGTAGTGTTCGTGATTGCATGGAAAAAAATCGTGATCGTGCGTGAGTGTGCGTGAACGTGCGTGAGTAATATGAAAAACATCGTGAGTGTGCGTGATGTAGCCTTTGCATGATCTTTCGTGATAGTGCGTGAGCAGCAAGAAAAATTCGTGAGTGTGCGTGACCGTGAGTGAAAAGTGACTCACGCGCCCATCTCTAATTCTTACTCGCTAAAGCCTGTAACGAATTTTTTGCCCATTAAATTCGTTCCCAATAATTATTTATTCGCACTTCTCGCTCCATCTAACGGTCGAACTGGGAAGAGGGACTGGAAAGGGAGATAAGAGGTTCCATCGGCGCAAAAGACAGTCTTGGGTGAACTATTGAACAAGCAAGACGCTTCTTGCGTCAGTTTTTGAAGCAAGATAAGGCTGGGGTAAATTTTCAAGTGATAATGTCGATTTGTGTTGCTACTGTGGAGTAATCATGGGCAGTGGGGTTACGTAATTAGCGGATATGGAACGAAGATATTCTTATATCTTCGTTGTTTGTGTTGGAAAATGGTGAATTTTCTCCATATCGGACGCTTCTTGGTCGGATCCGCTGCCCATAATACTGCTTCTGAATGTTTTGGTATCCCGTCGGA
This sequence comes from Podabrus alpinus, assembly GCA_932274525.1. Taxonomy (NCBI): domain Eukaryota; kingdom Metazoa; phylum Arthropoda; class Insecta; order Coleoptera; family Cantharidae; genus Podabrus; species Podabrus alpinus. Next base: position 54,017,857 of record OW026457.1, on the reverse strand, counting down.
GTGGTGAGTAACAATTATGTTATTAAATTATTTCACAGTGGTTTATGTTGATCGACTTGGCCCATTTTGCTCCGTTCACCTGGAGTTCGATTTTGTTTGATTTCATCCTTGGCTGATTCATGTGTTTCCTTATGTTTTATTATTTAGGTTTTTCCTTGTGTCTTGCATTTTTGATTCGAACGTTTTTGGCCGATATTATCGTTGAGTGCAGGTTTTGTATTGCTGCATCGAGTTGATAGAGGCTATCTTATCGTACACACAGCAGGCGTGTATTCGAATGCTAAAGTTTGAATTTTGTGTTTGAAAACTAATTAAAATTTAATTGTAATATTATGTTTTATTTAATTAAATTTGAACTGTGCATTGTTTTCTTTAGGTGACAACGAGCAGCGTTTGGTCAAATGCATTGGCATAAGAATTCCTACGCGTTCGATATAGGTTCAAATCTTGAATTTGAAATTCTATGTTGGACATTTTTTTTATGTTTATTTTTGGTAATATGTTTTTTTTAGAAGGCAGCGATGTGCGACCAACGTACAGGATGTTGCATTTCATCGGGGTCGCTTCCACTTGATTTTATTGTTGGAAGTTCGATTGGTTCCACCGTTTGTGGGATTTTTTATATGACCACTCGAACGTTCCTTTGATTAATTTTGGGGAGTGGTTCTTGGTGGTAATGTCTTTGCCACTGTGTACAGGTTCTGGTCGGCTAACGAATTTCCATCCGACATCGCTTATGTCATCGCCTTCCAGCAACGAACATCTAATTGCTGATTATTTTTGTTGTGTTAGCAAAGCTGTTTCCTTGATTTTCTTCGGGGCGTTCATTTGACACGACCCACGGCCTTGCTGCCGCTATAACGAGCTGGTTTATAACTACCATCAGGGCCCCACGCAAATAAAAGTAGAATTTATATTCTGCGTGGACATCATCTGTTCCGAGCTACCTTCTCATTAGAGATAGTGAGGACAGATTTTGTTTCAAGCCCCCTCCCCGGTGACAGCCGGATTCACCTCTCGGCATTTCTTCAGCTGTCAACCTGCGATGTTGTTGTGTCTTTCTTAGTCTTCGTGACCTAGACCCAGAGCTGCTTCAATGACCTTCTCATCGTCTAGCTTGGTACGGATGATCTCAGTTAGGCCATCAGCAACTCTGTCCCAATCATCCTTTGATGATAGCATTTCTGTTACTAGGGTGTCGGGGTCTAAGTCGAGCTAAGACATCACAGCTGCAGAGAATGTGCTCGGCTGACTCAATTTCCGATTTACAGAGTCTGCATCTGTCATTGTTTTCCAGTCCCATTTTTTTGAGGTGATATCGCACTAGGCAGTGTCCAGTGAGCAACCTCGGGATGAGTCTAATTTCATTCTTTGATAGAAGAAGAAGCTTTTTGGCCTCTGCATTCGAGTATTCTATGAATTCTGTTGCCTGTCTTTGTCCTGGTGCATTGTCCCAGAGAATTTTTTGCTCTCCGCTTCCCATTTCCCGACCTCCAACCTCCTGTATGTTTTACCCACAGAATGGTTCGGGTCCAGTCGGGGTCGTTCTTGAGCCTTAAGTAGCCAGTTTATCAGTTATTTCATTACCCGAAGTTCCCTCATGACCCGGTAACCATTGAATGGCAATTTTGTTGCCCTTTGCCAGTTTTTTGAGAGATTGTCTACATTCTCATGTGGATAAAGACTTAAAGCTTTTACTCAAAGCCTCGAGTGCTTTTATCGTAGCTTGGTTGTCAGACATTATATTGAGTTGTTTGCCATTATTTATATTCCTTTGTAGGCATTCATGAGCACATAGTGTAATTGCAAGTATTTCAGTTTGCATGATTGTGGGATAGGTTCCTAAAGCTGCATTCGCATAGGGTGTAGCCGGCACAAATCGTCCTTAAGACATTTAGTCGGTTACAGAATTATTACGCTGGTTATCGCCTGAAATTTTACATTTTATTAGGATTGTGTAAGACTAATTTTCTAGCTTACCTTACTTTTGTCCTGCCCTGTACATCAAAATTCGTTTTGAATGTTCAAATTGAATAGAATTTGCAAGGCCAGATTGATACCAGCAGATAATGAATAAGTAGATAGAGATTGATTGAACAGCAAGTGAACGTGTTGTTAGCTGAATCAAGTAAAAATTCAGGTTAAAAGCAGATTAGTTACATCGTTTTTTTTTGAGTAATTAGTTATTACCAAAGTCGGGTATTCCTGGATTATAACGTGTAATAATCTCACGATCCTGTTGATTGGCTTCTGGTTAAGCAATTCACGGATTTTTCGCTCAGCGGATAAAGCTTTTTTTACAACCTGAAAATATTGCAATTTTTGGTTAATGGTTAGTTTACTGTCTACATTGATTACGACTCACCGTTATTTATCTTGGTAGTCAATCGGTGGCGTACATCTGTCACTCCGTTCAATTATAATCTGGATACTATTTGGTAATTTATTAGCGACAATTGGATCAGCTTCCGAACGTGATAAATTTATATCTGACATTACATCATCGTGTCAAGGCATTCCAGTGGCGCATCGCAAGAGGCGAATCAAGGGTTCACGGCCAAGATATAATTTGGGTGAGCGTTTTGTTATTATTTTTTTGAGAAGTGAGGTACACTTCGACTCTGTTTTCGTGCTGTGCGTATTGCGCCGATTAAACGCGATTTGTCAACTAAGAAGATCATCCTAACTGATTTTGTTTTGCGATAAATATTAAAAAGGGAATTTATCCCCTTGTTAATTTATTTGACTATTTAATTTGCCTTATCAGATCTGAACAGGTAGTAAAATTACAATATTTTTTGATATCAATAAATTATTTATAATAATTGTATTGATTAGTTTTGACACTTTTATGGTAATTGTGTGCAGAGCTGTGTGTGGCATTATAGCCGATTACTTTGTCTTGGTCCACTGTTGGGACACAAACCTAAGCTCAACACTTAGCATAATTAAACTTTTATCGGCACTGGAATTGTTTTATTTCATAAGCTTTTGCCCTTTCAATAAAACACCTTACCTTAGCGACATAAGGGCGTGGCGCCTTTTGTTTGAGTTTAGTTCGAGGGTGCCGGTATTCATTCCGGGCACGCCTGACCCCCCCTATCTGCTTTCCGCAGAGCTAGGCCGTAAAGCGTCGCTAGTCAATTCCCGAGGTGCAGGTAAGATTTAAGTTTTTGTCTTGTTAAGTTTTGTGACTGGTGCTCAGGTAGAGCAGGCAGGCCGCAAGGGTATTGTATGTGGATTTGTATGGTAGAATTCTTCCACCAGATTTTTACACCGGTCGACATACATTCACATAAACTTAAAAGTTGGTGTAAAATTATTCGAATGTTTAGATTCCTAGTAACATTTCATTCTGTGAGTTGTTGAACTTTCGCGTGCTTTCGCTTTTATAACCACATAACCACATTTTATAAGACACATTTTATAGTTTTTAAAATCTTAAAATTGAAATTATCGAACGTGTTTTTAAGTTTTTCGTAGAAAAAAATATTTTAAAAATAAGTTAGTTACTAATTTAAATGACAGTCACAAGCACCGCCTTTTGACGCCGCTGATTGGCGCTGGTAAGAATTCTTGCACCGCGTACTGTAACAGTTAAAAGTCTAGTAACTTTTGCACAGGCCGTTACACAGGTTCTTCCAACGGGCAAGAAATTAAGTCTATCTGAACGCTTCTACCTGAGTTAATGCGTTTTAACTCTTACCGATTCTACCATCCACATGCAATACCCTATGTGAATGCCGCTTAAGGCTACAACCTTAGGCCATATATATGCCTATGCCTGTTCCCTGTTCAGTTTTTGATCCATCTGTATACCAGTTGGAGGATTTTGTATCCACTTGTATTTTTTGACTTCTAGTCGTGTTGCTATCCCGAATGACATCTTCAAACGCTGTCTCAAAGTCAAAAGTTCTCGGAATGATATCCAAAAGCTTTTCAAACAGATCTGACTGTAAGAAGTCCAGTATCTTTAGGTGACCTGTCTTGTCTCCTGGTTTGAATTTCTTAATTTGGGTAATTTTTATGGCGGTTTGCTCCATAGCCGCAGTTGGGGTTGTACGCGTAGCCCCTGCTATAGCCGGTTATGCTAGTCTTAACTTTGGGGTACAAACGATTTTTATGAAAGCTCGTTGAAGCTCAAATGATTCTCTATAGATTGGTACTTATTTTATTAAAAAAGTCACATCTTAAAAAATGCATTTCTACAGCCCCTCCCAAAATTGTTCTAAAGAATTAAATTTTTATTAAAAGCCTTTGGGGTAAAAAAGATTTTTATGGAAACTTACTGTAGCTCAAACGATTCTGTATCAATTGACACCAATTTTATACAAAAATTGGCAATTGGGGGGGGGGCTACCGTTTCTACAGCCCCCGTCCAAAATTTTTCGCTGTGCTTGTGGTACAAACTATTTTTATGTAAGCTCATACGAAGCTCAAACGTTTGACGCTAATTTCATTAAAAAATTCGCGATGGGAGGGGGGTTGGCGAAGAAAAGTCCCTTTCAAACTACGGGCTGACGCTAAGAATTGCACCCACCACAACCGGCGGATCTTTCCGGTGCAAATTGTTTAGAAGTGAATGTACATTAAAAACCATAAGCATTACTTTCTTTATAATTACAAACGACCACTAGGTGGCGCCATTGAAATGCGGCATTACTGTTTTCGTAAAATTTGACTTTGTTTTTATTATGAAAACAGTTGAAGCTTAGAAATTGACAGAGTAGTTAAAAAACAATTTTATGTAAAAATGAAAATTTCACGTGAAGGTTTTCGTTGGATAATTTTTTACGATTTTAGTAATGGCCTAACTCAACAACAAAGCATAGAATCGCTTCGTTCAACTTTTGGTAATAAAGCACCATCAGAAAAGAGTGTTTACAATTATTGGTTTGCAGAATTCCATCAGTGATGACTTTCGTGAAGGTCAACCAATATCGGTTGTTATTCCAAAAAACATCGATACTACTGTGCGCAACACGATTTTTTTGGTAACATTTAGCTGTAATAAGATCCGTTCCCGAAGGATTCTGAATAATACGACAGTAGCTCAAAAACGGCTCGTGTTAATTCGTGTAAGGAAATGTTCAAATAATTCCACTGAGGAACTGCAAAATCTGTCTACAACATCGTCACAGGTGACGAAACTTGGATATATTCGTATGAACCGGAAACTAAGCAACAATTCACTGTTGTGGAACCCGAATCCCACAAAAGTTGTTCATTCACGAAGCACTTCCATAAAAATGATGGCTTTTTTTCTTCGGCTTTACTAGACATGTCGCAACCATTCCTTTAGACTTAGAGGATCGAAGAACAATTAACGCTGAACGGTATGAAACAATTTGTTTGCCTGAAGTCATCGACGAAATCAGGAAAAACAACTAAAAACGTCGAATCGTTCTTCATCATGGCAAAGCCAATTATCACACAGCACGTCGTTAAAAATTGATCATTTGAAGGAGATTAACCTCGAATTAATGTCTCGTTGCCCGTATTCACCTGATTTATCGCCTAGCGACTTTTATTTGTTACCCAATGCCAAAAAACAAATGCGTGGACAACGATTTTCATTACCTCTAAAAACTATTGATGAAGCCTTCAAAAATCTTGTTTTTGAGGTACCAATTTCAGAGTAGAAAAAATGTTTGGAGAATTTTTAATTTCAGTTCCTTTTTTTTCTTGATTAGGTCGATGTTCTTTCAGTCTACTCTTGGATTATAAGCCTCACCCCCATAAGGGAGTTCAAGCTATACCCTACCACGCCGGTGGTAGGATACAAACAAAAAAAATAAAATGTCCACAAGAAATACGACCATCGGTCAGAACAAGCAATGGAAAATGAGCTAGAAATTACCAAGAGAAGGCAAATATCTACTCAGAACATTTTAATAATGTATTCAAACCTTTTGCAAGAGAAATCTCTCAGACGGAGGAAGAGCCAATACAGCAGCCTGTTGACGTTCCATACCAAATGGTATGGTACACCTATTAAACGGTTTAAAGTATCTGATATTGAATAACTTGAATCCTAAGAAAGCTTTTGGATTCGATGTGATAACGGGTAGTATTCTAATAGAGTTGCTATGTAGATTTACAAAATGCTTACCCACATCTTTAATTCCATAATAAGAACTGGTCATTTTCCAACGCAGTGAAAGATTGCGTAAATCATAGTGCCACCAAAACCCGGCAAGGACTCTTCTGATATTGGTTTCAATATTGATTTCATCATAAACATTCTCCGGTTAAAGAAGTACATCGTATAATAGTAAAAAAAGAGATTTGGTATGAGGGCCTGATATATAAAAAAAAAGAAACTTACCACACCGATTCTGAACATTACTAAGATCTTATTTAACTGATACTTCTTAGTCAAGTTTGGCGAATCACAGTCTTCCTTGAATCCCATCTGGCCCACAAGGCAGCGTTTTCGGACCCATATTATATTTATTATATACAGCTGATTTGCCAACGACCATCAATACAGTCACCGCCACCTTTGCAGATGACACTGCCATCTGGGCATCACACCACGATCCCAGGATTGCATCCAGCTTCTTAGAAAGTCACTTGAATGAAATTGAAACCTGGCTTAAAATAGGGCAAATAAAAGCTATTAACACCAAATCAACACATGTTAATACATTCACCCTTCGAAGACAAACGTGTTCATCGGTGTCACTGTACAACATTCCTCTACCACCAAATGATGAGATTAAATACCTGCGCCTTCATTTGGATCGTCGGCTAAATTGAACTAAACACATATGGTACATACGTCTACAACTGGATCTCAACTACCGTAAGATGTATTGGGTTATGGGCCGTAATTCTTACCTAAAAATGAAAAATAAACTTCTTGTACAAGGAAATTTTGAAACCCATTTGGACCTACGGAGTTCAACTTTTGGGCTGCATCAGTGATACCAATATCGCCGAAATACAGCAGTTTCAGTCAAAAGTTTTGTGGGAATTACATTACGAATCATGCCATCCACAAGTCGATACTGTCACGAAAGAGATGTCCATCCTGAGTACAAGGTATCAAGATCGACTAGGTAAGCATCCAAATACTCTTGCCAGAAATCTTCTCGTGACTCCTGTTTTGAGAAGACTAAAGAGATCCCCTGGATCTCCCTTGGAAGAATGAAGTGGTGGTGTTCAATTAAATATTGTATTTAACGTAGACCGTCGTAGGATCACGTTACCAACCCCTTAATTGCTCTTACTTGTTATTTTGCAACCCGAAAAATTTTGGTCTAGGGAAATATAGACTTAGAATTTGCAATGATAGCAAATTATAGCCTCGGTTTAACGTTAAATATGAGTCATCATATACACTACCGCGTATTCTATTAATACTAATTAATCGCGTTATCGTCATATCACCTTAAAAGATAAAATAACTGCGTAGATTTTTATTTGTTATAATATGAAAATTAAACATTTTAATTTTGTCTGTTTTTAAATACAATGGGGAACATGCATGAATAAAAAAATTTAGTTAAAACAGTATTTTCCGATTAATCCTATATATTAAATATCAAATCAGCAAAAATAACTTCTATTTATTGTATTTTGTTATAAATAATCCATTTTAAAATTCAATGATAATTTAAAATAAATCATGTGACTTTAAACGCAACGCGTTTGCTTGCTTGCTTGCAATAACCTCACTTTCATGTTTATTCTACTCATGTAGAGTACTTTTTTAACTTTCTTGTTTTTAATTGATTTAATTATGATAAATAACAGCTTTAACACTAACAAACTTCAACTTTCAAAGCACAAAACCACAGAAAAATAACATAAATGAATGTAAAATTTAACTTGTGACGTCATCAGTCACTTGGAAAATTGCGCGGTCGTTTCGTTCAATTCAAATTGACGGATTTTTAAATATTTTTTAAATTATTATCAAAACGAAAATAAATAAATTAAATAGCATTAATTAGTATATTTAGTTATTTTTGATCCAACTACGCTATAAAAAAAATTTATGCATCTTCCCTATTGCGCCAAATTTGTGTTTTTATCAATCCTACGCCCCACGTACAATAATATACTATTATGTATGTGATTCTGAATCAAGTTTCCACGTGCTAATATAATATTTAGAAAACGGCAGTAACGTTTATAATATAAATATTATATTAAAAATTAACAAGTAGTAAACTTTTTTACTGATTTTGTGCCATCTCTTCATCCGTTTCCCGATCTCTCATCGCCTTCCTGATCCCTTCACTCCAAGATTTGCGGGACATACCTCTCTTGTTTTTCCCCAGTGGCTTCGAGGAGCAAAACCTCTGTTTTCCACTCTTTGGACGAGCGACTCTGCTGCGGACATCATATTTCTTCATTAATTTCACTTCAGCACTCAGCGGCGGATCATGACTTTGTGGGGCGCCAGGCGTAACCTGTTCTGGAGGCCCCCTAAAAAACTTCTTTTGTTTTGTTCCAAATGTGACATCTGGCAACCCTGAGGCACCCGACGATTCTGAGTCCCCCTTAAAGAAAAACAGCTCTTCGGTTGTTTTTCAAACGTTACATCTGGCAACCCTGAGGCCCCCTAAAAAAATATATTTTGTTTTCAAACGTGTCATCTTCTGGCCGCACGCACAAACCGGGTCGGGTTATGTAACCACTACCGGCTGAAACAAAATTTCTTCAGCTACACACTAAAGAACAGGCTTATTTTAGTCTATAGAAAAAATATTTTGCATGAATCCATGAAAAACAACCCCAAAATCGACTTTTTAAAAGTAGGGAAATTAGCATCGAATAGGCCGCTCCCCCCAGGCAGACGCGATGAAATGCATCGACGTTCCCTTCAGATCGAGCGAAACTTTTTCGCTCCGATTTGAATTTTTCTTTAAAATTCGGATAGGTGGGGGTGTGATTAGTAGATATTAGTAATAAATATTAGCAAAAAAATGGAAAATAACCCGTGTATTGCCGAAAAAGTGAAAAAAAAAAATTTTATTTGATTTTTGGGGTGTGCATTCGATTAGGAGGTTTATCCATCGTCAAACCCTACCCTTACGGGGCGCCGCTCCGCGGTGCATCCCTCCAGGGCGGTTTTGACTCTGGTTAATAGGCTAAACATACGAGAAGGCGCCACTCATCAAGAAAACCGGGATAAATGAAACCGGGATGTGAGAGAACCTTGAAATAGCATTAAAAAGTATACTCGCGGTATGGGGCAGTAAACTTTTACGTTTCACCCCCAAAATATCGAATAAAACAAAAAATAAGTCATTCATTAAGGGTCATTCATTCCACACGTACCGTCAATAAAATGACGACGCGCGGAATCTTGTTAGGATTTTACATGTAAATTTGCTCACTTCAAATTCGATTTATTCAAAAGTTTGGCCCCCGTTTATAGAAAATACTTTTACAATTTGTTATATTAACCATGTTCTTTAGTGTGTTTAAACATTTTTTTCTTTGTTATTTTTGTCCGTTTCTCGATATAGTACTTAGTTTATTTTTAGTAACCGAACCCATGCTCATCCCACGATCAAATTTTGTATGCATGCTCAGCACAATTGCACAAAACAATAGTAAAAAAAATGAACAAAATAAAAATACCCTTTTAGAAGTAGGGGTTGAAATAGGGTTAAAATTAGAAAATTAATCCAGTTATGGGTTGAAAATATAAATTGTGGTTGAATATTTGAATAGAGCGTTCATTTACCTTTACAAAACATTTTTTATTTTTAAATTTAGACCATTGTGGATGAAGTTACAGTCGTTTTCCTACAAGTCTACATAGCAACTTTTTGACTTTCTGAAGAACCAAAACAAGGAAACAATAATGCCTTTTTGGAAAAATCCTAAAATTTGTATTTTTTATTTCCTACTAAGATGGTGTGGACCAAATTTCGTCAAATTTGGTGGGGGTCGAGTCAATTTTGTCTATTTTTCAGTTGATTTGAGATGGAATGACCCAATACTTAATTTTTAGAAATAAATTTTTGATTTATATTTTAAATGAAAAACTCGTAGAAAATACCAACTTTTTCATTGAAGAATGTAGGTATTAAATTCAAATTGATTAATTAATCTTTATCAGAAAAGTACAAATATTTAATATAACGCAAAAAATAAGAATTTCCCTATAATGTTAAAATCGCAATTTTTGAAATTGAGTAACTTAAGAACTAAACGGTCAATATTAATAAGAAAAACAGTTTTAATCCTCAAAATCAATGAAAAACAATCGCATTTCCGAGTTATTTCCACGCAAAAGTATCTAATGACTGAACTAAAATGCGTTTTATTAAAAATAATCATACATTTAAAGTAGTGAAAAACTTAAAAACGTGCTCTCAAAATTATGTATTACTCGTTCTTCAAAAGAAAAATGCAACTCACCGATGCAAAATGAGCTGTTTCTCAAAAAGGCTTTCAGAGTTCTTTTTATCGTGTTCCTTGGTACTTGAACTTTGTATGTTTAACACCAGCTGAGTTAGTTGCCCACCGGAGGTTGCTAGTAATGCTTCTCCAGCATACATAAATAAGGGCACTTGTTTAGAAACGAGTTTAGTTTTTCCTACAAACTCAACAGACGAACCTAAAAATGTTTCCTATAGTGCATAATTTCCCTTCCTTAATTAAACCTGCTTACCATCAATGGATAATTTAATGTAAATGTAAGTAAAAATTTCGTTCTCACTGTAAATAATAAAAACGTTCCTATCTAATAAATTACTATCCCAGGTAACCCCATCAACTTTACTTGGTAACTCAGAAATGCTAACGACTTCGCCGTTAACCTACAAAAAAAGTCAAAAACCGGTCACTTTTTTCACAAGTCAACTCACCGCATTGTATAAAAAGGCTTGACGTTTGATATCAAAATAAATCAGCCTCGTTCCGGCCGGATCCACAAAAATATCTGTTATGCCGACTACATGCTTGTACTCGTTTGCTACTTTCCAATCTTCAACACTAAAATAAATCAGTTGGCCCATCTAAAACCCAAAAAAAAATGTTTTGCTTGTAAATTATTATAATTTGATACTTACATCTGTGCCGTAAACAAGAAAATCGGTTGTTAGTGCATGACAGGTTATAAGAACGTTAGGTGAACCGACATCAGGAAATATTATGCTTTCACGGTCTTCGTGCCCTGCTTCAGGTTGCTCTATCTAAAATAATATAACAATGAAAACTCCTCTCCAGAAAATTTAAGTGATTAACTTACCATGTGCAACTGAATTTTGCCTTCATACAAAACGGAAGCATATTCCACGTTCAATTTTATACTTGTCACAACACCAATGTATTGCTTTTCAGTTAACACAAGAGGAGTATCCTCAACACCAACTTGTGACTTTGTTAAATCATAAAACCAAGTTCTGTTGTTCATACCGGCTGCTAAGTGGTATGGTCCAACAGCTATAAAAGTTGGTTCTGTTTCCAAAATGACAGTAATTGGAATCAATTTTGACTACAAAACAAAAACTAAAGTTTGCTCCAAAAATTAGTACAAGCCCACCTTGTTGCTAATAAAATTATATAAACTGATTTCTGTGAGGCTCGACAGTATGGCAATTTTGGCTCCAAAAACGGCCGACAGTATGGGCATGTTCGAGACATAAACATTAAGTGATCCGTTTCGTGTACAAACTGCTAATAATTGACCGTCTGTGCTCCAAGCGATACTTTCAACTCCATTTTCTTGAACTAAAGTGAGAACACTCGAAGTTTCTTGCAGATTGGCTAAATCGTGAATTTTTATGCTAAAACAACGTTTAAATATTAAGAACAGAAACGGAGAGTATCAAAAAAATTAAAACATGCGGTAAAGGTTTTAATAAAGAAGAGTTATTTATATGCAAAAAATTAATTTTAAATTTTAAAAATAAAATAGTTAATTTTTTATTAATCATAAGCTTTCAGTAGTGAAAACTACCCTTCCCTACCCAAAGGAGGAATAACCGTAGATCCCATGTGGCAAAGATAAATGGAAGGATACCAAACAATGACGGCTGGCACAGGGAGGACGGCGGGGCGCAGAATAGCAAATGTAGTTACGCCATTGAATATTAAGCAATACGACGTCATTTGGACCGTAAACGGTTGCACGGATTTAAAACACTTTACATACTATAATATAAAAAGTGAAAATTTTAATTTGCAACCATTCTCCCCCCCCCCCCCCCCAATGCCGCTGTTGATGTATAGGTTAGTTAAAAAAAAAACCCTCAAGACAATAGATTTTTGAAATTAAATTGTATTAAGCCCTCGGTTACTCTACCACTAACTCAGCCACTCGAAACTAAATTTCTTCTGCTACACACTAAAGAATACACTTATTTTAGCAAATTGTAATAATAAAAAATGTGAATATGGTCCAAACTTTTGAAAAAATCTAATTTGAACTTAGCTAATTTTCATGTAATTTAGTGGTAAAATTAACGAGATTCCGAGCGCGTCGCTCATTCTGTGGTCGGTCCGTGCGTAATGAATGACCCTAACACTTAGAATATTTCGCACCGGCAGATGCAGCTCGACTCTCGTACATGTAACATCGATTATTTTTTGATTATTTTTTGCTTGATGGGTGGCTCCTTCTCGTATGTTTAGCTCTGCCGCGTAGCGGCGTACGCGATTGAAAATCGTAGGGTAGGGAAAATCGTAGGGTAGGTTTTTTGATGCGCCCAATTCTGGCCGTGCCAGATCCACCCAAAAAAGTAATTTGCACCATCCTAGGTTTTCCCCATAGTTGTTTATGTTTATTTAATATGTTATTAATTTTTTCACTTTTTCGGCAATACACGGGTTATTTTCCATTTTTTTGATTATATTTATTACTAATATCCACTAATCACACCCCCATCTATCCGAATTTCAAAGAAAAATTCAAATCGGAGCGAAAAAATTTTACGCATTTTCAAGGGACCACGGGCGAACGATGCACATCGATCGGGGTCTACCGCATACTCGATGCGACTTTCCCGTACTTTTCAAAAGTCGATATTGGGGTTGTTTTGACCCCGTTCACACTTTTTATTGTTTTAATAAACAGATATAAGCATGTTCTTTAGTGTGTAGCACTCGAAAAATTTTTTCGAGTGGCTGAGTTAGTGGTAGAGTCGCCCGCGGTGATACTTGATTGCTTAGGTTAATATACTACTATGAGAAATAGGGGAAATAGGGAAAAAGTTGTCAAAAAGTTGTATGACTTGAACCAAAATTGGCGTTTTATATATTTCCCTCTGGGTGTAATGTAACTGTTTTTCACCAGATCTTGTAATGTAACGATTATTAACTTCAAGAAAGAAGTTAAGTTTTGCTACCCACGCTAAAACGAAAGAAGAAAGGGAAAGAGTTTATTATTTGCAACAAACGAACGAATTTCATTTTACATTTATTTACCGTATCTAGTGAATAATTTTAGTTTAGCCCTGTCCGAAGAACAAATAAATGCCAAAATTTATCAATATTTATTTATTTTATGATCAAAATATGGGGCTACAAAATAATTACTTATTTATTCAAGATGATCCGAAGCATAAAGTTCGTATAACGGGATGTAGATCCTTAATTACAATTTACAATGCCTCAAGCGCCATCGCAATGGGGGCGCTAAATCTTGACAAAACCCAATAAATAATAGTTTAAATTTTTCAAAAAAATAAGAATTTTTGTTTTTTTAGGGGGGGGGGAGGCGCATATATTCAAATTTGACTGAATTCGAAAAATTTGACCGAGATTTTATTTGTAACATCGCCTAAAATTCCCTGCTGGCCTTTTCCCCAAGTGGGGATTTTAATCTTCTACAGTAATTTTTCGCCTATAACTCGCTTACCTTCACTTTTAGAGAAAATTATCATCAAATCAAAATTATTGAAGAGTACAAAATTCTCTATAAAATAGATTAAGAAAATTTGCCTACATCATACGTCTAGGATCCGACATTAGAACGACCTTCAACGGTCGTCTGTCCGGATGAAAGGTATTTTTTAGCAATTAAAATGTATGAACGATCGTGCCGGTAATTGGTTGACAAGCGAAATCAGGTCCATGCTACTCTTAATTAATAATAATTTAATTATTATTTATTCTCCTTTTTCAACGGTCCTCTGTCGTAAAGATATCAATACTGATCGAAAGTATGAAGCATAAGGAATATGCAAACCCTTGGTAGACAACCATTTTCTGGTCCATACTCCGGGTTGACCAGGTATAAACAGGTGAACGGATACTATCAAACTTCAACGGTCCTCTGTCCAATTGTTTTAATAATGAAAAAAAAGAGAATTTTATTACGAACAAGATGGTATATGGTAGACAAGGTATAGTCGGTCCGGGCTGTTGGTTGACGCGATTTTAAACCTTGCGCGAGAGAGAGGCGTTGCGCGCACTATTCAGTGCGATAGAGCAGGACGCCGCATAGCAGCTGCTTGTGACGCGTACCGAGTGAAATAGAGCGCGCATGCTTTTTTCTCCGTGTGATCGAAAGAGATAACACTACTGCCGAGAATTATTTTAAAGAGTAGATTAACAGAATACTGAAACGCAAACATGAATTTTTGTTTGCTAGTTAAAATACCAAAATATTTAACAATATCGTATGTAAGTGACATATGAGTAATATATGAAGAATATGCTTACCTTTCGAGTTTATATTTATTTCAGGAAGGAGTGTAAAAAAAATCAAAATTGAGGAATCTCTTCGAAATGTCCATAGAATGAATAACACATTATTTTATCATGACCATATTTTATTATATAAAAACGGTTAATATTTTAACGGTAAACACGGAAAAATATGTAATAGTATAGTATAAAATAATAATATTTAAAAATATAAAAAGAAAACGTGGTAAGTAGGTTCTTGGGACCTATTCGGTATCTGATTCGTCCTCAAGCTGTCCGAAATCATCTGTGCTATCGCTGGAATGCAGTTGTAGGATATCCTCAACCTGCAGGGGTGTTTGTTCCCCTTCGAACCCTATTGCTTTCAAAGAGCCGTTAACTACGGACCAACCGCAATATTCCGGAAGAAGATTTTCGCACTTAGGCTCCGTCGCATTGAGCCACATTGAATTGACGTATACAGTGCGTAAAATTTTTTGTTTCAACGATTGCCAGCACGGTGGAATCGTGTTTGAGTCGAAGCTCTTAATCTTCCTCATAAATTGTTCGGTATCTTTTTTTGCCGCGAAATTTTTTACAAAAATACGATATCTCGCATCATCAACGCCGCTACAATTCTTGATTCCGTACATTAGCGCGGTAAATTCCTCAACCAAGCTCATTTTGTGTTTGTCAAAAATGTCTAACTCATCCGTTAATGATGCGAAAAGTTTTTGATACGTGTCATTTTTAGCAAAGATTTTGTACGGTCGGACTTTTCCTTTATTGTAAAAAGCCGCCGTGTAATCGCAACCGGTGAATGCATGGAAGGCGGGTAAACTTTGGCAAAGCGTGGATCCCAATTTCGACGCTAGTTCTGTGCAACTGATACAATTCAGATCTTATATATATTTTTTTCTGGTCGCTGAAGCCGCCAGCCAAATTTGCGATTGATTCAGTTTGTGCATATTCCCCAGCAGAATGATTAAAACGTCTGTATCCGACGCTTTGACTAGAATTCTCGAACACGGGAATGCAGCGTCGGAGTACAACAGAGCATGCGCGCTCTATTTCACTCGGTACGCGTCACAAGCAGCTGCTATGCGGCGTCCTGCTCTATCGCACTGAATAGTGCGCGCAACGCCTCTCTCTCGCGCACGGTTTAAAATCGCGTCAACCAACAGCCCGGACCGACTATACCTTGTCTACCATATACCATCTTGTTCGTAATAAAATTCTCTTTTTTTTCATTATTAAAACAATTGGACAGAGGACCGTTGAAGTTTGATAGTATCCGCTCACCTGTTTATACCTGGTCAACCCGGAGTATGGACCAGAAAATGGTTGTCTACCAAGGGTTTGCATATTCCTTATGCTTCATACTTTCGATCAGTATTGATATCTTTACGACAGAGGACCGTTGAAAAAGGAGAATAAATAATAATTAAATTATTATTAATTAAGAGTAGCATGGACCTGATTTCGCTTGTCAACCAATTACCGGCACGATCGTTCATACATTTTAATTGCTAAAAAATACCTTTCATCCGGACAGACGACCGTTGAAGGTCGTTCTAATGCCGGATCCCGTACTATAAGTATTTATGAAATTAAAAGAAAATCCAGAGAAAACAATTGAAAAAGGTTTTGAATAATTCATAATCTGAATAAACATTTAAACTTTACCATCGATGGTGAACAAAACAAGGTTTCAGAATTTACTGCAGATCTGAAGTAAATCCTGAAACCTCGTTTTGTAGAGAGTTTTCTGCTCTTCAGATTTGGTCCAATGATAAGACTAGGGATTTTAGGAAAGTTGATTCCAACCCCGCGTTCTATTCCATTTCCCTCTAACTGATTGGGTATTAACCGGTAAAACTATCACGTCATCATCGCGACAGTTACTCAAATATATTTAAATTGAAAAGAAAAATTCCTACCGATAAAAATAATCTCTATATTCGGGGGGGGGGGGGGTAATCCGTTACGTTACCGTGGAAAAGGTGATTCTGACATACTACAGCTCCACCAAGCTAAGAAGAGCCCTGGAGGGGCGTGTCAGGCGCTGCTAAAATTTAAAAAGTACACTCAGATGAAGAAATAAGTGTATTCTAACCTAAAAAGTACTTACGAAATAATATGTTCAATTTACTAAGTAAAATGATTTATTAAATATAAATATAGATTTGTTCTGAAAAGAACACAAAATAGAAATAACACGAAATCGAATTACACAAAAAATCACAGTGTCCAATCTGTGATTTTCAAGGAGAATATCACGTGGTTGAGGATCATATTTTTGAGTGTCATCATGAAGGTAATTTAATAAAAATACATTTTAATTTAATCTTATATATAAAAATGCTTGTATGTGGGTATATATGTGTGTATGTATGTTCCGCATAGACGCCTAAACCCCGTAACTGTGGGCGTTGAAACTTTCACGAGATCTGGCGACATTCAAGAGTAAACTTTTCGTCGTCTTTGAATTTAGTAATTCGTCACCATAAGACGGTCATCAGCAGTTAAACACTTCAGGTCACAGTCGTTGTCATAGTTACGATGCGATTTTGACGCTAAAAGATTAATTCAATGACTTTGACATATTATAGTCAGTAGCGGCTCGACAAATAGGGGGCACAACTTTGACTAACCTTAAAAATGACATTGACATATTATAGTCAGTAGCGTTGCACAATAAAGATTCAATGACATTGACATATTATAGTCAGTAGCGGCTCGACAAATAGGGGGCACAACTTTGACTAACCTTAAAAATGACATTGACATATTATAGTCAGTAGCGTTGCACAATATTTTTAAAATTAGCAAAAATCATTTTGCATATACAGGGTAAAACATAAATAGTGCGCGTTTTAGCAAGACGGGCCCCCTTTTCATAACCTAGAGAGTGACCCTGATAGTGTTGAATAGCCCCCATGGGCCCCCCGATAGTGTCAAAGTGACGGCATTAACTACATAACCTAAAAATCATTTTGCACATACAGATTTAACTTTACATGAAGATGTAACTTTACGTGAAGATTATGTATTGTTGTGATACGCGCTATCCATGTTGAGGATAGAGTCGTACCAACAAGGAGAGAAGTACAGTTGGAGACCGGAGGTTCAAACACATTTGTTTACATGTGTTTGTTTTTTTTGTCGTTTGAATTTAATTTTAAGTTTGTTCGTGTTACATGTTGTATGGAAACATTATATACAACATGTCAAAATTAATCAAACGTGCAGAGAACCGTCGGCCATGTACAAACAACCGAGAATATAAGAAGCTCCAGTTTAAAAACAAAAATTTATATAGTAACGAAGTTACATAAAAAGTAAATAAACAGTTCGATCAAGATCACGAAGCGTGACGGTCGCATATTAGTTACTGCGATATGCAGTTGTGCGAATAATTGCAATTCAATTAAAGATAATTGAAATAAATTATACTCGCGAAAAAGTTCCATCGAGATCACGAGAGGTGACGGTCGTGTATTTTGTACTGCGAGACAAACTCGCGAATTCAAGTAAGATTCAAATAAAATATACTGAAATAAATTATATTCGTGAACGATATACGGTGGTACTACCCAAGAAGATTAATTCCTTGGAGAATTTAAGATTCCGCAAGATAGCGGGATACAGAAGGTGTTGGCAACGAAGGTTGTGATCGAGATCGTGTCTTATAGATACGTTGGGGAGATACGAATACCAAGTTATCCGATATATGAGAAGCAGATTGGAGATTGGAGATTGGAAAGTGGAATATTTGAAGAAAGAAAATAGTGCGCACGATACAAATCACAGGTTAGCTACCTTTTAATAATCAGTGCGTAGAATAGTAGTTTACATAAAGATTGTTTGATTGTTTGGGTTCTTGTTATATGTTGAAATTTGTTGATTTGATTAAAAACTTGTTAACGGAATTCCAACTGTAGTTTTATCTTTGTTGGAACCCAGAATTCGTTCAATCAAGAATAAGCTCGTATAAGAAGTGTTGGTTGATTCAGATCCCGACGCATATTATCCTGAGAAGTATAAGAGTCGAATTAAAGGTAGGGGTCCATAAACCGATTGTGTGCGTACTCGTGTATTTTCAAGACACCAGACGCTACAGTATGTATGTATGTGTATATGTATATTGGTTCATCCGTCGCTACCAGGCCCGATACATTGCACAGACAACCTCAAACCCACCACAAGTTATTATTTTAAGAACGTATATGTTATTAAATTCTGAAGTGATCAAATATAACACCATGCGCAACTCTTGAGGGGAAACAAAATCTTAAAAATAAAAACTTGCCAAACTCAATAATCGTTAACAATCCCGATACATTGGCACATCTTTGTCAAGCCCGGTATATATAATTTTTTATAATAAACCGACGTTTCTAATCCCAGCAACGTTGTCAATTCTAAGGAACTGATAACTTCCTTCCGTTAATTCTTATCAGTCTTTCTACTGCTTTTATACCAAGATTGCATTGAATGTGATGCGATTTAAGCTTATAATAATTAGTCAAGGTTACAATTTTTTAAATTTACAAGATCAAAATTTTTTTATATAAATATGCACCTGTTTAGAATTCTGTTCAAATTGTCTAATAAATAAAATTAGGTTTTTAAGTTTCCTGTGTTATTATTATTTATTGTTTCTAAATTTTTTTAATAAGGTAATATTACATTTTTTATAGCGCGTGGACCACAAAACTGAAACTCTTGCCCAATCGTTCAAAACGATTATCATAAATTATTTATATGAAAAACAATAAAATATTAAAATGTCACGTAACGCAGGCATCTAAAAATATTGGATAAGGAAAAAATGCAATGGTAAGCTCCTCAAGACTACATTGCATGTGATGTGTTGTAAGCTTATAATAATTAGTCAACGTTACCATTTTTTAAATTTATAAGATCAAAAACTTAACAAGAAAGCATATTGTATTTTAATAGAATTAATCGAGGGGTAAATATCTTGGAAGCCTCTGGAATTAATTTGAAAATCCCTAGAATTCATTGGAAATCATTAGTTTTCGACTAACATACATATTTTTTCAATGATTAGTTAAACTCTTAATACCTTTACATCACAAATCTTTCAACGTAAAACAATGAATTACTCAAGCATGGCGGAAATTTAATCAACCATATTGTGAATTAGGTACGATGACCACCCCAAATATAATTTTTGAGTAGGTAATAAGGAGTGTTCATTTTACTAACATAAGTGGACAACTTGAATTACCTGTAATAAATACAATTGTCAGCCCATATTTGATCTAATAGGCATTATTTATAAAAGAAATGTTTTTTTATCACACATCACCTTTAGTTATTAGTTTTGTCAAATATGTAACGCCATAGAGCGCATTTAAATTGACACCCGGAAGGTTATCTTGCAATAGTGTTCAGAAAAATTATTAAGAAAATATTGTTAAATGCTTAAAGCTAGCGGTTTTCCGAATTATTAAAAAACTTGGGGAGTATAATACACTTGATGAATTACTTAAATCTCTTCATGGATAAGGGTCTATAAATGGTGTAGCTCAGGGATGAGCAACACGCGGCCCGCCACACTCTCTCGTGTGGCCCTTCCAAGATTTTACATTTTGACTTTTAAGATTTAGGTTTATAGGTTTGTTAATAAAGAGATCATTTTAGTTCATCATTCAATATTTGTATGATCATAAGTTCCTTACATGCGGCCCACACAACATTTTTTAATTTGTAGCTGGCCCGTTGTAAAAAAAGGTTGCTCATCCCCGGTATAGCTGAAGAAAACGTTTTGAAGCTGTTAAAATCCAAAAAGTTCTTTTCTGTACAAAAAGGTGGCAGTTAAATGTCAGTACGGTGCAAAATATTAAAAAAGACTTAATATTAAGACTTGTAAAATAACGAAAAAAAGCCTAAAAAGCCTAAAAAGTCTGCGAAACAACGGTAAAGTTAAAAAATTGTCCGAAAAGTTGTAGACTCTTTTATTGCGAAAAAAAAAGAATCAGTGCATTTTAATGGATGACGAAACTTACGTAAAAATGGACACCAGGACTACAATATTATAACGCTGTTGTAGGAGAAGATGTGGCTAACGAAGTGAAGATAATTCAGAGAGAAAAATTTGGTAAAAGAGTTCTTGTGTGATAAGCGATTTGTTCTTGTCGAATGAAAGTGGAACATTTTTTTAAACTGGGATAATTTGCGGTGAAAATTATAGGCAAGAATGCTTACAAAAACATATTTTAGCCTTTGTATAGTAAACACAATATCTCTCCGTTGTTTTGGCCAGATCTGGCCACCGTTCATTATGCTGATGTTACACTTGAACTTTTGTGTTCGAATAATGTCGTTTTTGTAAGTAAAGAAATCCTCCAGATTCTGCTGAACTCCGTCCTATTGAGAGATACTGCGCTTTAATTAAAAGATATGTAAAAAAGAAGCCCGGGAAGCTGAAATTCTGAAAAAATTAAAAAAATTTGGAATGGAGCAAGTCGGAAAGTGACCGCAGAACCGCGCAAAACTTGTGCGAAAGCTTATGGGACGCGTCCGTATAAAAATTCGAAATTACGGCCGTACGTGAACTTACATAGAATTTTATAGATGAAACATGTCACACAACTTGTATTCTTAACTTGAAGTAAATATTGTAAAAATTAATTCAGAATAATTTAGTAAAATATTAATTAGTAAAATGAACACTCCTTATTAGTGTCAATGTTTGCGCATAGTAGAGCTTCCAATGTTTATTCTTGAAAAACAATTTTCCAGTTTTTTCCAATAGTAATGGTGAGCTCCATTTCCCCGGCGCCCCCACCACAAAATATTCAAATCGGACTTGGTGGAATCGTTTGTACTTCGTTTGTATCGGGACCATAATGATGGATATTAATATTATTATTATAATAAATAATAATGTACAATCTATATTGAAGAAAAGTTTTTACGAAGTTATGAGTATTTCAAATTTTAGAGAACTCCGAGCAAGTTACGCTTGGTTACATTTCATTCGGCAGAAAAGATGAACAAGAGTTATTTGAAGTAAATAATTTTATTATGTTAATATAAAAGAAAACAAACTAAATAATTAATAAAATGTACAATTATTAATATATTAAGTTAGTAGTATAAATCAAAAATTGACAATTAGTTGCTACTATTGATTGTCTCAGTATTTTGGACCGATCTTGTAGGTCGTCATAACGTTCCCATTTTCCAGAACTGTTACGCCAACAGTAACAGAGGTAGTGACCAATTGCATTCACATTCTTTAATGTTGGAGGTAGAAAACTAATATTGTCTTTCTTATTGGTAATAATACCGATTAAAAGGGATTTTATGCAACGTTTTCGGTAATCGGATAATCTGATAACCAACATTAAAAATCCTACATAAGTCCAAGCAGAGATATACAATATAAATTAAATCTACAATATAAATTAAAAACCCAAATTGGAAAACATCGATTTATTAAATTAACAAGGTGGAACTCGGATGACCGTATTCTTCAACATTTTCTTCTTTTTAAAATATAAGGTTGGTAATCCCTTATGCAGAAAACGTTCTGTAATTTCATTGGCTATTGGTTAAAAACAGAACATCACTAATTTGATTTGAAATTTTCATAATGCACAACGCACAAACATATCGTCCCCCTTATGCCGAAACCACGAATGTGCATTTTCTAGTTTTCAGTCAAGTGTATTTGAACTAAATTATGAAGTAAATGAAATTAATCAATTTTAATTGTAATTCAGACAATTTTTTTTCATTGTTATTAGAATATATTGTATATCGAAATCTAACAATAATTTAAAAACAAAATTTTCTATCTTAGAAAGAAAATGCACTTAGGTCAAAATGGCAATTTTTGCACATTCGTGGTTTTGGCATAAGGGGGACTATATAGGAAGCGGGCTTCTATTTTAATCGGTATTATTACCAATAAGAAAGACCTACCAAATAATCACGTCGAAGTGGATGCTGCAAGTACCGCGTATTACTTATGTAATGCATTATTCAAAGATAATCCATCAGTTATAGAAGGTTAACGTGTGTTAAATGTAAGCATAAAATTGAAACGCGATATCCTTCGACAGTGGTAAATTTTCCAGATAGTAGTGTACTAAACCTTCAAGATGCATTAAATTTCAAGTTTAATGAAAATAATGGTAACCTCAGTCAGTACAAAATGTGCAAATCCCAGTACGAAAAAGGTAGATTTTGGTCAACAAGTATTGTTTGAAATATGTGGGCCATCTACATCAAATTCACCAATTGAATTAAAAAATATTCCTTTAAAAGAAATTTCCCTTCAAATTGTGCTCAACGATACGGTTTACCATTTTCAAGGTGCTATTAGTTTTCTATCTCCAACATTAAAGAATGTGAATGCAATTGATCACTACGTCTGTTACTGTTGGCGTAACAGTTCTGGAAAATGGGAACGTTATGACGACCTACAAGATCGGTCCAAAATACTGAGACAATCAATAGTAGCAACTAATTGTCAATTTTTGATTTATACTACTAACTTAATATATTAATAATTGTACATTTTATTAATTATTTAGTTTGTTTTCTTTTATATTAACATAATAAAATTATTTACTTCAAATAACTCTTGTTCATCTTTTCTGCCGAATGAAATGTAACCAAGCGTAACTTGCTCGGAGTTCTCTAAAATTTGAAATACTCATAACTTCGTAAAAACTTTTCTTCAATATAGATTGTACATTATTATTTATTATACTAATAATATTAATATCCATCATTATTTTCCTTAATAGAGGGGGGAGAAAAGTTTTTTATTGTGTACTAAAGCCACCTCTGTAAAAGCGGCGTATGCGCGTTGGTCTCGAACTTCTCTGCTTAACTTGTTTTCAGCTTTTCATCTTAGTCTTTTTGATACAAACGAAAATTTTTGCGGTACAAACCGATACAAACGAAGTACAAACGATTCCACCAAGTCCGATTTCAATATTTTGAGGTGGGGGTGCTGGCATTTCTTTGGCACCCCCACTTTGAAAGTGCTGTAACTTTTTTGTCTTTATGATACAAACGAAAATTTTTGCGGTACAAACCGATACAAACGAAGTACAAACGATTCCACCAAGTCCGATTTGAATGTTTTGTGGTGGGGGTGCCGGGGAAATGGAGCTGTAATGGTGTTACTTTTTACCGAATTAAATCTTTTTTATCATCTGGTAATCTAATTGAATATTAATATTGAATTAAATTAGCGGGACCGAACGTATGAGGCTCGGAGCTAAAAGAAAATTTTAAAAGTTCATTTTATTCAATCTTAATTTTAATAAATATTCAGTCAATTTTAAAAATTGGCAGTATATAATGATTATGAAAGCTTAAATATTTTCGAATTTGTTATAAAATGTCTACCTACCACTAAATAAATTCACAATAAATTTAATTAATATAAATCGGTGGCATAAACAGTTTGGCATATCGGATACCGGACAAGAATATTTAAAATTACTACCCGAAGTTACAATAAAATTGTAACCCGACTCAAGAAAATTTTGAATTCAAATATTAGGTAACTATTTTAAGAAATAGTTACCTAATAACACTAGTCCTCACTAGCTCCTACTTAAATTTGTTGCAAAATTCTTCTGTTTGGGTACTAAAAAGAATTTGATAGGCTTCATACTTCAGGAAATAGTACTGCATACAACTTAAATGATTATAAAATTTTAATTTAAATTAAAGTTTTAAATCAAACATGCAAAAAAATACCTTCTATTTAACAAAACTTGTCAGCTAATTAACTTTATAAATAGCCTTAATAATATTAAGTTACTGAAGCGATGTTGCAAAATTTAGGGATTGACAACGTCGAGTACATGTATCGGGATCAGCAACGTTGTATATATTATATACGCTACTAATGGCGCGCTCCCTGCCGAGAGAAACGGTGAACTAAATATGTATGTAATTATACGTTCAACTATCCTTACCAGACCCACCTTAAATCTTGCCAAATGACACCTAAAGGTATAGGGAACCCAAAAAACATTGTAAACGTTACCAGACCCGAAGCCGGGTCTCGTAACGTCGTTTTTGGCCTCATAACGTCGGTTCTGTATGGCGTTTCGGGTCTGTATAAGCGGTTGAATAAATGTATGTATGTATGTGTGTATGTATGACAGATGACAGATGACGGATGACATATGACAGATGACAGATGACAGATGACAGATGACGGATGACAGATGACAGCTGACAGATGACGGATGACGGATGACAGATGACGGATGACAGATGACGGATGACGGATGACAGATGACAGATGAAAGATGACAGATGAGATGACAGATGACGGATGACAGATGACGGATGACAGATGACAGATGAAGGCCGAACAACTATGGCCTTCACGGATCTATTATGGTCCGGTCTGTGAGGCCGAAGGCCGAACAACTGTGGCCTTTACGGATCTATTATGGTCCGGTCTGTGAGGCCGAAGGCCGAACAACTATGGCCTTCACGGATCTATTATGGTTTCACCCTGTGAGGCCGAAGGCAGAACAACTATGGCCTTCGCCGATCTATTATGGTCTTCCCCCTGTGAGGAAGACTTTATATAGGTCGCAGAACTCGCCGGAATTGTGCAAGAAGACGCAAATCCACCTCTTCGTGGAAGATCCACCTCTTTGCGGAAGATTTAACTTTACCTGAAGATTAATTTGTTTTTAATTGGTTTTCTAAAGAAAAACTCGCCGGAATTGTGCAAGAAGACGCAGACCCACCTCTTCGTGGAAGATCCACCTCTTTGCGGAAGATTTAACTTTACCTGAAGATTAATTGAAAAGTGAAAATTGTGTAAAAACTTTGGACGTATGTAGCGCTCTTATTTACGCCAGAAATGGACGGGCAAACCGTTTTTGGGATTAGTTCCATCAAGACAAAAATTGAATTTAACATTGGAAGCATTTAATTACGACAAAAACTACGATTACATGAATCACGGGGATGTAGCAATAGGTGTTATGAACAAACTTTGCTTGCATTGTCGTGTTTCGAAGTTCGCTAAGGAATCACCAGGAATGTGTTGTTCGAACGGCAAAGTTGTTTTGCCACCGCTGATTGATCCACCTGAGCCGCTTCTAAGTTATCTTACTGGCACCACTGCAATTTCAAAACACTTCCTGCTAAACATTCGCAAGTACAACTCATGCTTTCAAATGACTTCATTCGGAGCAACAAACATTTTCTCCAACGTCGGTTACATGCCCACAGTCATTTTAAAGTTGAAATAATAAAAAAATTGTTCATAATGTGTTGGTTCTGTTTACTATACGTATGTCTAGCGCCGCAGGCGCTAGTAATAGATACAAATGATCAAACTTCATTAAATGAACACACAAGCTCCAGTTGGACTTCTGCTAACATAAAATTGCTCTTGTACCATTACAAGGAAAATGAAAATTTATTTAAATCATCCAAAAAGACCAACAAGTCAATTTGGAAAATGATAGGTACTAAAATGAGCGAGGAACAACATAATTTTACGGGAGAGCAATGCGATTTAAAATTTAGAAATTTAAAAAAAACGTACAAGCGCATAAAAGACAGCAATGGTAGTACTGGCAGAGGTACTATAAATTGGCCGTATTATCAAGATTTTGAGCATCTCTTTGGGACGGATGCCGATGTTAATGCACCCTATGTAATAAACACGATGTCGAGATCATCAGCAAGTGATACATCAGGTCCTTCATCAGTGGATTACGTTAAGCCTGGCCCTTCATCGGATGGGCCCTCTTCATCGAATTCGAGTTTAGTGGAGGTAATAAAATAATATGAAGATTCATGCTTTTAGTAGGTAATTGTGCTCATATTTTAGGATTATCAAGAATTACCATGTACTCCAACCTACAATGGTAAACGCAAAAGGAAGTCAGGTGCAGTAGAAGAACCAGAATGGGTTAAAAAAAATGCAAAGCGAAGCTGCTACCCGGCACAAGGAAAAAATGACCTTACTCAAAGAATTAATTGATATATTAAAAGAAAAATAAATTATTTCACAAAAGTAAAGTTTATCATTTATTTGTTTACATGTTATAAAATATTATCTACATTAGAAAGCATATTTGCAATCAAATTTCGTTTAGTTATGCCTGTATTATCATTCCCATTATAAGAAACCTGTTCAGATGTATTTGTATTATCAAGATCTGGCTCGACAGTGTCATCTTTTTGCATACAAATATTGTGAAGCACACAACATGCCACAATTAATATAGGAATAAATTCCGTACGATAAATGTTTACATGCTTCAAAATTCTAAATCGACCTTTAAGTAAACCAAACGACTGTTCTATGTACACGCGAGTTGAGGAATGTTTATAATTATAAGTCCTCTGAATACGGCTCAATCGTCCATTATCACGATATGGTTGTAGCGATATTTTGGCCTCGTTCAAATTGCCCCTTGGGTCTCCGAAACGTCGATGAGATAATATATTTGTTTTATTTGGTGTCCGCTTAACCCAAGAATCCTTCTTTGATTAAATATTTATTTTACTATATTTACAAGAAGAAAAATGGAAGCAATATATTTACAATGAATGAAAACGGAAACAAATTTAATAATTTATTTACAATGAAAAGACGGAAGCAAATTAATAATAATAAAAATGGAGAACTGAAAATAAACGGGAGCAAGTTACTAATTTGCTTGAATTGAAATAAACTTAAAACAATTCCAAAATCTTATTGAACAAGTTACCTTGTAATGAAATTTATTTCGCACGGCACTGGGATAAGACAGAAAACATAACCTTTGAAAATTATTGGAGTTGGTATTTTTAAGTGGTTCTATATGCTTAAATGAAACTGAATTTTTCCGATGGCGGTTAATCTTAACTCAGCAATTACTTAAGGTAAGTTACTGAATTTTCAAAAACGAATAATGAAATAAAAAAATGAAACTACTTGAAATGACTACTAAACTTTTTAGATTAGAAGATCCAATTACGGAAACGGAGGAAGCCAGTGGTTGGCTTCAAATACGGGAGCAAATTGAATCTTTTGAGAACAGGTAAGGGGCAGTCTCGGAAAGTATTTTATTATAGGTTATTTTATACTTTCAGCTAAAAGCCTAGATCCGTAAGCTTGTCGCTGGTGTAATCGGAAAGTTTCCTTCGGCTAGAATCGTAACCGAAAGAAGGTTTGGTAACTGGAGAAATTGCCTAGAATCGTAAGCAGTTTCGTAGGAAAGCTCGGATCGGAATACAGGATAACGGTCGGTCGGGCGGTGGTCTAAAAGACAACGGATGAGCGGTCTAAAAGACAACGGAGAGGTGGTCTATACCAGGGCTTCTTAAACTTTTTTATATAGCGACCCCCTTCAAGCTTAGGAAATTTTAAACGACCCCCTCCATATAGGGACGCGCATGAATGGATTATCGAGATTCCTTAAAGGAAGGCAGGCTACTCAAAATCAACTTTCAATGTAAATAAAATAAGGATTAAAGAATACGTACCCATTCATTTCACATATATATAATTGGAAACGTTGACGGGATATCGGTCGTAATAAAACACAATAAATAGAATGACATAAAACTATATATATATTTATTCAATAGAAAAAATAAACTTTTGTAACAATTTTTTTATAAGAAAACATAAAACTATATCTATATATTCAATAGAAAAAATAAACTTTTGTAACAATTTTTTTAATAAAAACATATTATTAACATCAAACAATATTAATGTGACGGATGTGATTGTTTATTTTTACACAAATAATTAAATCTAGGCTCAATTTGAGTTATTGCAGATCGTAATAAATTTTCAACGTTTATTAAAGTTGAACGGTATTTTGATTTTATGTAAGTTAATGTGGAAAAGGCTGATTCACATAAATATGTTGTACAAAATGGCAGTAATTTATTCATTGCCATTTCCGATAGTAGGGGATATTCTGATTTGATTTCTATCCAAAATTCATGCACAGGCACTTGAGAAAATCTGAGTCGCAAGGTAGTATCACTTGTTAATTCGGCAAATTCTTCTTGTGCTTTGAGGTTTAAAAAATTAATTTCTTCCATTTCAATTGAAAATGGATTGCAAATCCATTGTTGTGTATCGATATCATTGGGAAAATACCTATGCATGTTAACTTCCATATCCTTCAAATGATTAACTATAATTTTTGTAATAGGAGTATCTTTTTTTGAAATATTGTTACTAATTATATACTCGTCAGTAAATGGAAACATTTCGAGCGATCCACTTTCCACTCTGTTCTTCCATATAAGAATTTTTTTAACAAAAGCCTCAAGTTTATTTTTTAACATAAACATATTAACGCAGACTCCCTGCATTGATAAATTCATATCATTGATTTTATCAAAAATATCTGCCAAATAGCATAGCTTGAGAAGCCATAAATTATCGTGAAAATAATCGGCCAAATTAGAATTTTGCTCTGTTAGAAATATAAGAACTTCATCTTTTAAAGTTAATAATCGTTTCAAACTTCGACCTCTTGATAGCCACCTAACTTCAGCATGTAGCAATAAACTTGTATAATCCGAATCCATATCAATGCACAAATTTTTAAACAATCGACTATTAAGTGCTCGACTTTTAATAAAGTTAATGATTTTGACTGCATCAAAAAACACAGTGTTTAATTCTGGTGCAATTTTTTTAACAACAAGTGCCTCTCGGTGAATCATACAATGTGTAAATGTAATATGATCATTTCCAGCTTTAACAAATGCTGTAAAACCAAGATCTTGTCCGGTCATTGCTGCAGCACCGTCCGTGCACACACCAACACAATTTTTCCAATTTAATCCTTCTTTTTCAAAAAACTCATTTACTTTTTTATATATATCTTTTCCACGAGTATGACCTTCCAGAGGACGACAAAACAGTATATCTTCATGAATGCTTCCCTCATAAATATATCTTACAAAAAGTAACAACTGTGCTATTTTTGAAATGTCTGTCGACTCGTCCAGTTGTATTGCAAACTTTGAGCTGTCTTTAAGCCTCATAAGAAGCTGTTGAAATTGATCATTGCTAATGTCTGAAATTCTTTTGGACACAGTGTCATTTGATAATGGAATTTTACTAATTTCAGCAGCATACTGTTTTCCATGAACAATTTCAGACATTCTTATAGCTGCAGGTAGTAAAAGTTGCTCTCCAATAGTAAAAGGCTTTTTCGTTTTTGCTATCAAATACGAAACTTCATACGATGCCAATAGATATTTATCATTCAAAGTAACATACTTCTCCAAAGTGTTCTTTTCTTTATTTGATGTTTGCAAAAGACGCTCAAAATATTCTATTGGCTTTTTTGATAACGTTGCATGTTTAGTATTCAAATGTCGTTGCAGTTTTGACGGTTTCATGCTTTCTGCAGCCAAAACTTCTTTGCAAATTAAGCACACTGGTTGTTCTTCATTGTTGTGAGAAGAGCATGTGAAGCCATACTGCAAATATGATTCGTCATATTTTCTTTTTTTTGTTTTGCTAGAAGTCGGATTTGAAGCACTGCAACTTGGTTGTGACGGCGTGGCAGACTTATTAGTTGGAATTTTAAATAGCCATTTATCCATGATGGTTAAATAATAATAAATAATTAAACAAAATGTAGTTGAACTTTAACGTAATAATTAAAAACACCAACTGAAAACTACACAGTAAATACACACATGTCACTACGAAGACAAAGCTGAGTCCAAACTGAAGTACAAACAGAAAAATAACTACACTCGAATCTTTACCAGTGCAATGACAACAAATTACGATCAGATCAACCCCGACGCATGGCGTGTTCAAAGTGTGCAGCGCACAAAGGCACCGTATCACAAAGACGCCGAAAAAGAAGCTTTCATTTAATTTTTTTTATTATTCTTTCATAAAAATAATATGCCGATTCGCCTAGCCTAGCTTGATTATGCTTCCGTATTGTATGTGTAAGCTGTAAGGCGACGCGGCGTCTGGGTACTTATAATCACTAAGTTATCTTGCAAACATTGGCGCCGGCGGCCAGACATCAATGTCGAACGTTCAGTTGAAAATCGAGGAGCGCGTTGTATTTATTATTTTAAATGCTACTTCCATATTTTCATTTATAGGCCCTACATAACAGTTTTGCATTGCCACTTTTTTCAAAAAATAGTTATAATAAAACTACAATAGTATTTTGTATGATTTTTATTTGTATTTATATTTGTACGTAGTGTGTATACTAATTTTAAAATTTTATTTATAATGATTGAAAAGTATCAGATCTTTGCGACCCCCTTTCAGTAGTCTCGCGACCCCCAGGGGGGTCGCGACCCACAGTTTAAGAAGCCCTGGTCTATACAACCACGGACGGAACGGGTTGGTCTACAAGACACCGGGGATTGGTGGTCCAAAGACAACTTTCTTGAAACTTCAACAAGCTTCCTGCCGTAATGACAAAAACTTAATGAATTGGTTATTTCACTATTGTCATCTACCTTAATTATCCTAATAAAAATTAGTAAACTGTAATTTTAATTATTTGTTTTAATTCAGTTTCCTGTAACCCAATAATAAATTTGGTTGGTGGTTTAGGCAACCAACAGTACTTTCGCAATATTATGGTGTTTAATCGTTGATTGAGGAAATTGGGAAGATAGGCAATCTTATGGACAAAAAGGTGCTGACAAAATGTGTCGACATGTAGATGTCGCCTCCCGCAGTTGTGGGTCGAAAATTTGTATTTCATTGCCGGTCGCCTCGGTGTGAGGATGCATACAGTTCGTAGTAGAAGTTCCGTCAAGTAGCTTAATTTAGAAGTAACCCAATTTTGACGTAGACTATTGAGTGATACCTCAAAATGTACGCATTAAAGGATTGAATATAAATCCAAAGTTATGAAATCGGCCGTTTTGGCCTGAAAAAAGTTATAGGCCAAAAACTATAAAAAAATATTTTTTTCAAATAAGTTTAAGGAATATTTTATCGCGCTCGCGATTTAAAACCGCTGTAGTTACTGAGATGATTCTAACATTGTTATTTTGTATGAAATGTCTGCTTTCCAACAATATATAAAAATATGTGTTAATTCAATTCTAATCAACCCTAATTTAATATTATATAGGCAGCGGATAATTCGGGTGAAATTTATTTGGTTAAAATAGAAAGTTTTTCTTTAATAATATTCTTGTGAGATCGAAATCTGAAAATTCCTACACATGACAAATAGCAGAATTTTATAAGGAACATTTCATACGCTTACATTATATACTTATTTTGATAAATAAATACAGGGGAGCTAAAAATCGAGTCACTACAACCTCCTCCGCGTGCATACAGGGTAAGGTAAGGTAAGTATTGGCGATTTAGGTAATCATAAAATTTGTGTTTTAAGCGCACCAGGTTATGAAATACTTTGTGAATCAAATAATAATTAAAATAATAAATTGATTTTTACTTTACTATTAGAAAAAATTTTCTCTTCAAAATGACTAACAGAATTACATGATATTGTTTATTAATTTAGTTAATCCTTAAGTTTCACGAGCAATTTCTTAGAGTTTGCACATGCAATTTCACTGCATTAAAATGTTATCATTTAGCCCGTTTGCGTTATCTTCAGATATAGAAATAAGAATATATAATTTATTATATTATTGCTATGCAAGGGTTAGGATTCGGCCTGACTCTAGGACAGCTGAAAACCGTGATAATTTTTTTGCTTCGTAGGTGTGGGTGAAAATCTGCATTTGCCTGTCGATCATTACGGCGTTAAATACTAATCAGTTACAATGTCGAGTGCAAATCACACTTGCGTTTACTACAATTGTAAAAATACTTTGAAGAATAGGCGTGATTTAACGTATTTTAAGTTTCCTATTAAAAACTTAGATAGATGTGAGGAATGGAAAAAAAACTGTGGCAATATTTTTATAGCAGTAGCGGATAATCAAGACTTAACACATAAATTAATTTGTGAGCAACATTTTTTAGCTAGTGACATAATGTGTAATGCTGTGAGGAAATATTTAATTAAAAGCGCAGTGCCCATAAAATACGTGGTTCCAATAGAGCAAGGTAAGCTTACTTACTTATGAAATTATTAGATTAGTTCACTACTAAAATAATATATTATTTTTGATAATAACGTTTGCTTTTCTCTCAAGCGAAGAAATTCGCCGGTCCATCGAGGTTCGTACCTCCATCAAGTTAGCCGGCTTCAATCGAATTTTTAACTTTTTCTTATACTAAACGTTTTGGTAGTTCCTAATTTGGTCTTTATGCGCTAAACTTCACGTGTCCAGAATAATTGTTTATTGCCAATTTGGTCCAATTAGGATCAAATTAGAGACTACCAAAATTTTTAATCGAACTACCAAACCTTACCCAACGATTACCAATTGTTTTGACATTAAAAAAATTTAAATAGGGCCAAAATAGCAATAATTTGGTTGAAGGTGGCTAACTTGATGGAGGTAGGTTTGTTATATAAGAGTTCCACTTCATTTAAAACTAATAAAACGTTAAAAATAAAACCTTTGTGTTCTATTATTGTGAAATCCAGAATAAAATTTTTAAATAGATTAATAAATAAAACAGATCAAGTTCATTATTCTTTTAACCATTTTAAAAAAATTAATTTTTTTTGTTTCGCAGATGTTTCAGACGAAACTAGGAGCGAAACAATTTCTTGTTTCCCAAGTACTAGTGGAATTAATCCTATAAAAACCTATATCGCCCAAAGACGATTTTCTGCCGATTCCAGCAATTCATGTACATCTATTGTGAGCGCAAGAATTTTAGATATGCCTTCTCCCGCAGAGGAAAAAGTCCTTACACCCAAGTGTATGAGACGAGAGTCAAAATTGAAACTGTTGCGGAATAAATTAAAAGCGAGCATAAAACAAAACAACAACTTAAAATCGAAGTTGAAGAAATTTACCGCTCAAACCATCGTTAAAAATAAACTTCAAAATAAGACTAAAGCAGTTAATACCCTAACCAATATGCAATTATTTCATAGAAAAAACACGTATTGGTCAAATAATGAAAAACAATTAGCGTTATCTTTATATTACAAATCGCCAGGATCTTATAAATATATGAGAAGTAAGTTAGGTTTTGTTTTACCATCTCAGCGAACAGTGCAGTCATGGTTGAAGATTTCAAATTTGGTAACCGGTGTAACAACGAATTTGACTAAAAAGTTAGCGATTAAAGTTAGAACCATGAATGACAGAGAAAAAAGATGTGTGGTCATGTTTGACGAAATAACTTTAAAAAAAAAGTTGGAATACAATAAAAGTCAGGATATAGGTAATTGAAGGTTATGAAGATTTAGGGCATTTAGGTCGAAATGACAAAATTGCCAATACTGCGATGGTATTCTACTTACGCGGACTGCTGCACAATTGGAAAATTCCATTTTGCTATTATATATCCTCAGGTCCAATCGAGAGCGGTGTTTTAAAAGAGTTAATTACCCAAGTCATAAAAGAACTAATTAATATTTCTTTAAAGCCCATGATTCTGGTTTGTGATCAAGGCACGAACAATAGAAGTGCTTTATCGAAATTAGGTGCGTCTAAAGAATATCCAGTAATATTCGTCGATAGTGCAAAAATATTCACATGTTTCGACCCTCCTCACCTCTTAAAGAGCCTTCGAAATAATTTTATGAAACCAAAATCTAATTTCCTTGTTCAAAAAAAAACCAGTTTCTTGGAATGACATTGCGCAAACCTACGAAATAGATAGAAATAGTGAAACATCTAGGGCTCTAACAAAAATTACCTCTACTCATATTCATCCCAATACATTTCAAAAGATGCGTGTCAAACTTGCTGCACAAATTTTCAGTCATACAATGGCTTCTGCAGTCCGAACGGTTGCCAAGTCAAAGGAGTTGAAGAGTATTTCAGCCGAAAATACTGCAGATTTTCTTGAAAACGTTAACAACATTTTTGACTCATTAAACAGCAGAATTTTGATAGATGCCAACCCCAATAGAAGACCATTATCAGTGTTTGCGAATACTTCTCTAAAAAATCTACAAGATGGATTAGAATATTTTAAAGATATTGAAGTGTATAGCGATGGAAAAAACGCAATAATATTTATTGTATCGGAGGTTTTATTTGGAGCATTCGATCAATATTATTATTGTGGGATGATTTAAAAAAGGAAGGCATTAAATATCTCTTAACGGGATTTATCAATCAGGATGCCTTAGAAAATTTTAATTCCGTGGTACGAAATCGGGGTGGATACAACCCAATGCCTTCTGTTCGACAATTTCGAATATCAATGCAGCATAATATGTTCATAAAGCTGCAAATGGGCGTGAATTCAGCAAATTGTCAAGACGATCAAGCTGAAGTATTGGAGATAAACGAGCAATTATCGGAGTCACAAATAGATGAAGTTGATGAAAGTCAAGAAAATGAAATTGATATCTCCGAAAAATTTTCATCAAGATTGGATCAACAGATAGAATAAGTGCACCGCTAATAAGTGATTGTATAAATTTAGAATCCTGCAGCACAGTTTATCTGGCCGGTTATATTGCATTCAAGCTGTTAAAAAAATACAAATGCGATACCTGCAAAGAAAAAATTGTGAAGACTAACGGAGAAATATTTTCAGAAAATGAGTTTTACTTGCTATGTAAAGACTATGGGGCCGAAGAAATTAAACATTTAAAAAGGCCAACAGATAGTTTTGTGGAGTTTGTGTTTAAATTATTAACATTATTTAACTCATCATTTTTAAAAAACAAGTGTTCATTATTTGTTGTTAATAATATTACAAAAGATTTAATATCACAAAGTGAAATTTCTTTCTCAAAGTTTTGTAATCAACATAATTATGAAATATGCTATTAATTTGTTAATTATGCTTAAAATTTATAGAAATTTAAAAAATGCATCGGAAGATATTGAATCTATGCGAGTAAATTCTAGCAAAATAAGAAAGGAACATCGAAAACTTAAAATATTAACATAAATTTTGAATTTGCAAAAAAAATTGAGCTTGGGTCCTGTTCATAAGTGATCTTTTTTTTTCATTTTAAATATTTGTTTTTGTAGCATGGTTTTTCTGTACATAAGGTACATTACATACATACATACTAGATCTAGTTTATCTTAAGTTTTATTTTATATTTTCGTTTTAAATTCTGGAATAAGTTTTGATGTTTAGTCTAGTTGCTATTTAAGACGGATTCCTGCAGAAAATTAATATAATGTACTTTTTCTATTATTTAAAATTTGTAAGAACGCGTCGACACATTTTCAGATTCAAAAACCAATAATTGGAATATCACACACCATGTGTTACTACTTTTTATATCAGTTGTTATTTATTATTGTTAATTAGATTTATTGCCTTTTAATACTTATTAATTTTTATTATAATTTTAGTTACAAAGAATGGAAATGACATTCGAACAGAAATAAAGATAACAAGTGTAAATTTTTCTTATGTATAAATTAATAACTTTATTGAATTTTTCGGATAAAAACCATAATTTACTACAAAAATAATACTATCCTAGCTGTAATTGCATTTATTTTTGTTACATCTTGATATTTATCTGGTACACTGCACATCGTAGAAACAGCAGCGATTACAATAAAAAAATACTGCACTAATCATTAATTTTACCTCTGAAAGGAAATATTTGTGCCTTTCCTATAGCGATTTGAGCAATTATATGACGCTACCATGATTATATTTGTTTAAATATATTTTAAATAAATGTTATTTGAAAAATTACGTACTCGACTACATAAAATGAAAGATACATTTCCTACGGACAACAGAAATTATGCCTGCAGTCACATGACACGAGCATCTATCCTTTTCTTACGTTGTTAGATCTTTGATTTCTTCAAAATTACGGTAGTGGCGGCACTTACTGCTACCTGAGTTTGTGGGATAAGAGGTTGCGGGGCGTTTAAACTGTTGGTGGGAGACAAACACATAATTTAACATTGACTTGCGCATCTTCCCCACTCCTTCAATCAACGGTTTAATTTACAAAATTAAATTTTGAAAATAAATCACAATTAACCATAATATTTACTTCTTTACATGGTGTTAAAACATATTTAGTGTTCTTATAAGCAGAGTCTCCTAATATGTGGCTATTTGAAGGAAAAAGAGCTTCCGGTTGTTCTTCAATTTTTTTCCCTAATTCTGAATTGCGGAAAACTCTTGCATCATGTGCACTACCAGGAAAACCTGCAAAAACATTTTCATTATCTATCAAATGCCTCGTTATAATTTAAGAATTATAACTGTACCTGCAAAAACATCTGTAAATATATAATCTGCAGTACATACTGCTTGGAGAATGATAGAATGGTAGCTCTTTCTGTTGCAGTACGCACGTTGTTGTTTTGCAGGTGGAGTAATTGGAATATGACTTCCATCTAGAGCCCCAATTACGTTTTCAAATCCTTGGCGCTTCTTAAATTTTTCCATTATGGCAAATGCTTGGTTGCCTATTGACCATTTAATATAATTTCCGGAAAGTTCTTCCAAAATTGCACAAATTTTGTGGACATAAATATGTCCAAGCCGTCGATTTCGATACGTCAAATCGATCTGCTATGCTTCTAAAACAACATTTTGAATGTAACCGTGTGTAATACATTAAATCTTATCTAAGATATGAAATAAAAATATACTTACCGAAAATATACATTGAAAAAATGTTGACATGCCGTTTTTTGAACAACTAAATCGAGTAGGCCCGTGATATTAAGTTGTTTCCAAGGTTTCCAAATACATGTAATTAAAAATTATAAATTATTTAACTGCCATAATTTTTGGCCAGAAATTATATTTATATTTTATAAAATAAAAGAATGCATAAACGCGGTCAAAATATTCAAAGACCTGTCATAATATTAAAGAGGTGGTTGTATGACCACCGTTACAACGCATACCCGACTATAGTGCTGAAAAATTAAGGTTATCGCA
This sequence comes from Podabrus alpinus, assembly GCA_932274525.1. NCBI lineage: Eukaryota > Metazoa > Arthropoda > Insecta > Coleoptera > Cantharidae > Podabrus > Podabrus alpinus. The sequence continues at coordinate 53,980,269 of OW026457.1, read as the reverse complement.
AGATGCAAATTTGAGCATCATTAAATTGTCTCACTGGTTCATAGACGCCCGGCAAAATCATTTTGCCGGGCGTGTATGAACCAGTGAGACAATTTAATGATGCTTAAATTTGCATCTTGCGATAACCTTAATTTTTCAGCACTACCTAGTCGGGTATGCGTTGTAACGGTGGTCATACAACCACCTCTTTAATATTATGACTGAAGGTCTTTGAATATTTTGACCGCGTTTATGCATTCTTTTATTTTATATTTTATAAAATATTTTATAAAATATAAATATAATTTCTGGCCAAAAATTATGGCAGTTAAATAATTTATAATTTTTAATTACATGTATTTGGAAACCTTGGAAACAACTTAATATCACGGGCCTACTCGATTTAGTTGTTCAAAAAACGGCATGTCAACATTTTTTCAATGTATATTTTCGGTAAGTATATTTTTATTTCATATCTTAGATAAGATTTAATGTATTACACACGGTTACATTCAAAATGTTGTTTTAGAAGCATAGCAGATCGATTTGACGTATCGAAATCGACGGCTTGGACATATTTATGTCCACAAAATTTGTGCAATTTTGGAAGAACTTTCCGGAAATTATATTAAATGGTCAATAGGCAACCAAGCATTTGCCATAATGGAAAAATTTAAGAAGCGCCAAGGATTTGAAAACGTAATTGGGGCTCTAGATGGAAGTCATATTCCAATTACTCCACCTGCAAAACAACAACGTGCGTACTGCAACAGAAAGAGCTACCATTCTATCATTCTCCAAGCAGTATGTACTGCAGATTATATATTTACAGATGTTTTTGCAGGTACAGTTATAATTCTTAAATTATAACGAGGCATTTGATAGATAATGAAAATGTTTTTGCAGGTTTTCCTGGTAGTGCACATGATGCAAGAGTTTTCCGCAATTCAGAATTAGGGAAAAAAATTGAAGAACAACCGGAAGCTCTTTTTCCTTCAAATAGCCACATATTAGGAGACTCTGCTTATAAGAACACTAAATATGTTTTAACACCATGTAAAGAAGTAAATATTATGGTTAATTGTGATTTATTTTCAAAATTTAATTTTGTAAATTAAACCGTTGATTGAAGGAGTGGGGAAGATGCGCAAGTCAATGTTAAATTATGTGTTTGTCTCCCACCAACAGTTTAAACGCCCCGCAACCTCTTATCCCACAAACTCAGGTAGCAGTAAGTGCCGCCACTACCGTAATTTTGAAGAAATCAAAGATCTAACAACGTAAGAAAAGGATAGATGCTCGTGTCATGTGACTGCAGGCATAATTTCTGTTGTCCGTAGGAAATGTATCTTTCATTTTATGTAGTCGAGTACGTAATTTTTCAAATAACATTTATTTAAAATATATTTAAACAAATATAATCATGGTAGCGTCATATAATTGCTCAAATCGCTATAGGAAAGGCACAAATATTTCCTTTCAGAGGTAAAATTAATGATTAGTGCAGTATTTTTTTATTGTAATCGCTGCTGTTTCTACGATGTGCAGTGTACCAGATAAATATCAAGATGTAACAAAAATAAATGCAATTACAGCTAGGATAGTATTATTTTTGTAGTAAATTATGGTTTTTATCCGAAAAATTCAATAAAGTTATTAATTTATACATAAGAAAAATTTACACTTGTTATCTTTATTTCTGTTCGAATGTCATTTCCATTCTTTGTAACTAAAATTATAATAAAAATTAATAAGTATTAAAAGGCAATAAATCTAATTAACAATAATAAATAACAACTGATATAAAAAGTAGTAACACATGGTGTGTGATATTCCAATTATTGGTTTTTGAATCTGAAAATGTGTCGACGCGTTCTTACAAATTTTAAATAATAGAAAAAGTACATTATATTAATTTTCTGCAGGAATCCGTCTTAAATAGCAACTAGACTAAACATCAAAACTTATTCCAGAATTTAAAACGAAAATATAAAATAAAACTTAAGATAAACTAGATCTAGTATGTATGTATGTAATGTACCTTATGTACAGAAAAACCATGCTACAAAAACAAATATTTAAAATGAAAAAAAAAGATCACTTATGAACAGGACCCAAGCTCAATTTTTTTTGCAAATTCAAAATTTATGTTAATATTTTAAGTTTTCGATGTTCCTTTCTTATTTTGCTAGAATTTACTCGCATAGATTCAATATCTTCCGATGCATTTTTTAAATTTCTATAAATTTTAAGCATAATTAACAAATTAATAGCATATTTCATAATTATGTTGATTACAAAACTTTGAGAAAGAAATTTCACTTTGTGATATTAAATCTTTTGTAATATTATTAACAACAAATAATGAACACTTGTTTTTTAAAAATGATGAGTTAAATAATGTTAATAATTTAAACACAAACTCCACAAAACTATCTGTTGGCCTTTTTAAATGTTTAATTTCTTCGGCCCCATAGTCTTTACATAGCAAGTAAAACTCATTTTCTGAAAATATTTCTCCGTTAGTCTTCACAATTTTTTCTTTGCAGGTATCGCATTTGTATTTTTTTAACAGCTTGAATGCAATATAACCGGCCAGATAAACTGTGCTGCAGGATTCTAAATTTATACAATCACTTATTAGCGGTGCACTTATTCTATCTGTTGATCCAATCTTGATGAAAATTTTTCGGAGATATCAATTTCATTTTCTTGACTTTCATCAACTTCATCTATTTGTGACTCCGATAATTGCTCGTTTATCTCCAATACTTCAGCTTGATCGTCTTGACAATTTGCTGAATTCACGCCCATTTGCAGCTTTATGAACATATTATGCTGCATTGATATTCGAAATTGTCGAACAGAAGGCATTGGGTTGTATCCACCCCGATTTCGTACCACGGAATTAAAATTTTCTAAGGCATCCTGATTGATAAATCCCGTTAAGAGATATTTAATGCCTTCCTTTTTTAAATCATCCCACAATAATAATATTGATCGAATGCTCCAAATAAAACCTCCGATACAATAAATATTATTGCGTTTTTTCCATCGCTATACACTTCAATATCTTTAAAATATTCTAATCCATCTTGTAGATTTTTTAGAGAAGTATTCGCAAACACTGATAATGGTCTTCTATTGGGGTTGGCATCTATCAAAATTCTGCTGTTTAATGAGTCAAAAATGTTGTTAACGTTTTCAAGAAAATCTGCAGTATTTTCGGCTGAAATACTCTTCAACTCCTTTGACTTGGCAACCGTTCGGACTGCAGAAGCCATTGTATGACTGAAAATTTGTGCAGCAAGTTTGACACGCATCTTTTGAAATGTATTGGGATGAATATGAGTAGAGGTAATTTTTGTTAGAGCCCTAGATGTTTCACTATTTCTATCTATTTCGTAGGTTTGCGCAATGTCATTCCAAGAAACTGGTTTTTTTTTGAACAAGGAAATTAGATTTTGGTTTCATAAAATTATTTCGAAGGCTCTTTAAGAGGTGAGGAGGGTCGAAACATGTGAATATTTTTGCACTATCGACGAATATTACTGGATATTCTTTAGACGCACCTAATTTCGATAAAGCACTTCTATTGTTCGTGCCTTGATCACAAACCAGAATCATGGGCTTTAAAGAAATATTAATTAGTTCTTTTATGACTTGGGTAATTAACTCTTTTAAAACACCGCTCTCGATTGGACCTGAGGATATATAATAGCAAAATGGAATTTTCCAATTGTGCAGCAGTCCGCGTAAGTAAAATACCATCGCAGTATTGGCAATTTTGTCATTTCGACCTAAATGCCCTAAATCTTCATAACCTTCAATTACCTATATCCTGACTTTTATTGTATTCCAACTTTTTTTTTAAAGTTATTTCGTCAAACATGACCACACATCTTTTTTCTCTGTCATTCATGGTTCTAACTTTAATCGCTAACTTTTTAGTCAAATTCGTTGTTACACCGGTTACCAAATTTGAAATCTTCAACCATGACTGCACTGTTCGCTGAGATGGTAAAACAAAACCTAACTTACTTCTCATATATTTATAAGATCCTGGCGATTTGTAATATAAAGATAACGCTAATTGTTTTTCATTATTTGACCAATACGTGTTTTTTCTATGAAATAATTGCATATTGGTTAGGGTATTAACTGCTTTAGTCTTATTTTGAAGTTTATTTTTAACGATGGTTTGAGCGGTAAATTTCTTCAACTTCGATTTTAAGTTGTTGTTTTGTTTTATGCTCGCTTTTAATTTATTCCGCAACAGTTTCAATTTTGACTCTCGTCTCATACACTTGGGTGTAAGGACTTTTTCCTCTGCGGGAGAAGGCATATCTAAAATTCTTGCGCTCACAATAGATGTACATGAATTGCTGGAATCGGCAGAAAATCGTCTTTGGGCGATATAGGTTTTTATAGGATTAATTCCACTAGTACTTGGGAAACAAGAAATTGTTTCGCTCCTAGTTTCGTCTGAAACATCTGCGAAACAAAAAAAATTAATTTTTTTAAAATGGTTAAAAGAATAATGAACTTGATCTGTTTTATTTATTAATCTATTTAAAAATTTTATTCTGGATTTCACAATAATAGAACACAAAGGTTTTATTTTTAACGTTTTATTAGTTTTAAATGAAGTGGAACTCTTATATAACAAACCTACCTCCATCAAGTTAGCCACCTTCAACCAAATTATTGCTATTTTGGCCCTATTTAAATTTTTTTAATGTCAAAACAATTGGTAATCGTTGGGTAAGGTTTGGTAGTTCGATTAAAAATTTTGGTAGTCTCTAATTTGATCCTAATTGGACCAAATTGGCAATAAACAATTATTCTGGACACGTGAAGTTTAGCGCATAAAGACCAAATTAGGAACTACCAAAACGTTTAGTATAAGAAAAAGTTAAAAATTCGATTGAAGCCGGCTAACTTGATGGAGGTACGAACCTCGATGGACCGGCGAATTTCTTCGCTTGAGAGAAAAGCAAACGTTATTATCAAAAATAATATATTATTTTAGTAGTGAACTAATCTAATAATTTCATAAGTAAGTAAGCTTACCTTGCTCTATTGGAACCACGTATTTTATGGGCACTGCGCTTTTAATTAAATATTTCCTCACAGCATTACACATTATGTCACTAGCTAAAAAATGTTGCTCACAAATTAATTTATGTGTTAAGTCTTGATTATCCGCTACTGCTATAAAAATATTGCCACAGTTTTTTTTCCATTCCTCACATCTATCTAAGTTTTTAATAGGAAACTTAAAATACGTTAAATCACGCCTATTCTTCAAAGTATTTTTACAATTGTAGTAAACGCAAGTGTGATTTGCACTCGACATTGTAACTGATTAGTATTTAACGCCGTAATGATCGACAGGCAAATGCAGATTTTCACCCACACCTACGAAGCAAAAAAATTATCACGGTTTTCAGCTGTCCTAGAGTCAGGCCGAATCCTAACCCTTGCATAGCAATAATATAATAAATTATATATTCTTATTTCTATATCTGAAGATAACGCAAACGGGCTAAATTCGTTACAACGCATACCCGACTAGTGCTGAAAAATTAAGGTTATCGCAAGATGCAAATTTGAGCATCATTAAATTGTCTCACTGGTTCATACACGCCCGGCAAAGGATTTTGCCGGGCATGATTAGACGTGAAGGCAAGGACCCCATGCATTTCACAGTACGCCGAGGAAAGAAATTGAGCTGTGCCGGTGTTGTGAGGTGCTGCCGGGAAGAGGACGCTCACATCCAAGATTTGGTTAGTACGCCAAATGTAGTAAGTAGTTGAATGCTGTGTGGGTTTATATTAATTTCTTTTATTTCAGACAAATAAAAGGAAGCGAGTCGAGAAATTTTGCCATTTATGTGGAAAAAATTAATTGTGTTTTTTTTTTTTAATATGTATATATTTATTATTATATTAAATTAAATTATAATCGTTTACAAAACTATTAACAAATGTATTTATTCCATTCAAAACTGAATATTTTCTAACGTGAGTTTTTATATTTTGTTCCTCTATACTGAACTTCCTTTAAAAAGTAGCAAACATGCTATTGATATTGTACGTAGAATCAATAAGTAATAAATTATATTTGATATTTAAGTTTTTTGATATAGGATTTTTCGGGGATTTTTATAACTTATTTCACTAAAATTGTCTTCATTACTCACCAACATGTTGGAGAATTTTAAACAAAATTTTATACATAAACTATAAATAATTTTTTTTACTTAAAGATTGATATTAAGCAAATTATATAACTCTGTATTATTATCGCAAATATAGGTTTTTTCTCCATATTTGTTGTTGTTCGAAATTACCAGGTGTTTGGCAAAAAAATTGAGCACAATCTAATATGACTCTAATATTCTTTAGTCGCTTGAATATTGGAGGTAGCGTTTCTTTTATTTTATTCTGCGATGGAAACATTAAAGGCCTAAGTAAATTAAATTTTTGAAACATGTATTGAATCCACGTAATAATAGTTTTGGAAATTAAGCCCTCTGATAGTCGAAACCGAAAAGACAAATCCTAAACTAAAAGTCCTGTTCTTAGTCGAACAAGTGTTAAGATAATTTGCTGCTGAATTGTCAGCTTTTTTTTCCTATATATAATATCTTCGTCATCGTAGATGCATTCACGAAATATGTGAAATTATATCCCACTTATGCGTACACTACTGACATTTCAATAAACAAACTAGAATTATTTAGCAATCAAGTAATAAAACCATCACGCATATTAGCTGATAATGCCACATATTTTGTAAACGATCGGTTCAAACAACATTTTCAACAACAAGGCATTGAAGTTACATACTGCTCTATCAGGCATCCGCAAGGAAACATTTGTGAGCGTTACATACAAGAAACAATAAAATTTCTAAGGATACTGGTTCACCAAAATCATCGATCTTGGCACAATAAGCTTGAGATGGTGGAAAACGATATCAATCACACACCCAGCACGGCGACCGAGCAAACGCCACATTTCTTGATGACTGGAATACATTCACCTAGACCTTGGTTAGTAAACCAACCTGCAATAAAATATGCGGAAATAATTGAACAAGTCAGAGAAAGATTACGAAGAAGGAGTGATACTTACACGACCAAGATGAATGCCAAAATCGCTAAACGCACCAATTTTGATCCTGGTGACTTTGTTATTGTAAAAAGTTCCAGAACAAGTAGAAGAAATCTAGATCAATGCATGAAGCTTCAACTTCCATTTGAAGGACCTTACTTGGTAAACAGAAAAGTTGGAGAATCCACTTATCTATTAACGCATCCCAATACCGGCAACATTCGTGGTAAATTTCACATAGAAATGTTGTATGCTTGTGACAATGACAACAATGATAACGTTGTAGCTGAGACACTTGAAGAAGCTGACGAATTTGATGATTCTGATGAATAAAATGTTATATCAATTTAAAAGTTTAGATAATTTAATTAGTTACAATTTTAGTTTTTCAAACAATTTAATTTAAAGGGGGAATTTAACGACAAAAATTTAAGTTTATTTTGCAATCAAGTTGATTTATAATTTAAAATTTTAATATCAAAGGATAGAAAGTTTGTAATATTTTAGGAAAGTCATTGAAGGAAATCACATGAGTGAAAAGCCATTTGCACAAAACAATAAGTACAACTTGAAATGGAGGAAATTGACGTAGATAGTCTTGCATAATACATTTAAGTAAATAGAATCAAAATAGGTCACTTACAAACATCAAAAATCAGAGAGGTACATGAAAAATTTATCACATTTTGAACATAAAAATTTTGGAAATTGGATCTTCAATCTAAATTAAATTTAGCTCTTAATACAATTTGAAATGGATTATGTTATGTCTCAAAATGATAAATAAAGGCTCCCGATACAAAAATGAATAATAAATTCAAAACAAGCACAAAATTCTAAGTCGGAAGACACTTTAAAAATTTGCTCTACGAGAAATTTTTATTTTTCTAAATTTCAATTTTCTAACTTTATTTGAGTCTCTCAGGATGAACGAAACATGATAAACATTGCTAAGTCTAAATAGATTGATGATTGTCACATCAGAAATGAAACAGAAAACTTAATTAGCTCGAAATTTGTAAAAATGTATTAATCATGATAACCTAGAAAAATGTAAGAATTTGTAAACTGATTTACTCTATAAATAACATTCTTTGTAAAAATGTGAGCATATCAAAAATTATGTAATTGTTTCATGCATTTAATGTAGATAATTTCGAAGGATAAATTAACAAATTAGTTAATAAGGGTCAAATTTGTGTAACGTCTAAATAAACAACAAAGATGGAGGAGATGAGTCAATAGAGAATCCAAAAAACTGATGAAAACGTAATGTACCAGCCAAACTGCTCATGAAGACATCTCAAAGGAAACCGAGATTGGTACAGAGGATGAATCTACAATAAAAATTATTTATTAGAAAGAAACAAATTCGTAAATACATGGATTTGACTTACAATATTCGCACAGGCATGCCAATCATATCGATTTTCAATGAAAAATCAGTCGACTTCGTGGATTCTAGCTGAGTGCACGCATTTTTATGCACTCTACAAAATATTTGTGATGGAATCCGAGATTATTTGTTTACTAACAATTGGAGGTTAGAATTTTCAGTTGGACTGGAGCCAAATCTAAAAATAGAAGTCAAGGACATAATGAATGCTGATAATATATAAAATGTTACAATTTACGAAATCGACTCACTTAAACTTTCTGGATAATAAGGAAATTATTGTAAACTAAAAATAACTTACCTCAACGTTTTTGGAAATCTTCAATTGGAAAGATGCAACAATAAACACAAAATTCTATCACTAGTCAATGTAGAAGACAACCTCAAGTGAGATCAAACAAGGTGGTTATGACAACTGTCGCAGCGAGGTTGAGTCATCACATATGCAGACTAAAGTAGGGCATACACAACAAACAAAATAATATCCTTTTTAAAAATTTAAAAACTTCGATTTGTCAAGGAGACAGGTACTGTGAATTTATGATTTCTATAATTTTATTACACCATTGGCCATCAGCGCATTAAAATAGGATTTGGAAAAAAGACTTCTTACAGAGTGCATTTTTCATTACCCTTAGTGAAATATTTCAACAAAAAGTTTTATTATTTAGTTAAAAATACTTTAAGCTTTGAATAAGCAACAAATATTATTTTAAAAACATTTAAGCCCGCTAATGTAAAGCGAGAGACTTGATTGGTTTAACAATCAAGCACATCGGAATAAAGAGTGGAAGCCTCTTTGTTTTGAATTATTATTTGTATCTATTGTTCTTAATTTTAAAGGTCCATTTATATTGGATTTTAAATCCAAGACATTTTGTGTAAACATTTCATTCATGAAAGATATTTCAATTAATTTTCTTTTAATTATAATAAAAATTATATGGGAGCTAATGAAAGTTTTTTTATTTCTTTTTTTTTTCTTATAAAAAAGGAAAGCAATTAAACGTCCCGAGAGAGCCAATTAACATTCATAACATCGCCTCTAATATTGACTCCTCACAAGGAACCCACCCTTGAGCGACTCATTACCGGGAGTTTAGTAAGAAGGGGCAATAATGTTGTACCTTCCCGTATCTAACATTTAGGCACGAAGGACATAGCAATACGTACACTCCATAAGAGCCTATGTTAAAATTACGATATTTGATTCCCATTATCTTCCATACGGATCAGACAAAAATTCTCAAAAAATTCAGAGGAACTCCTTAGATATTGAAGAACGATTCATGTAAATTTGAATGAAATGCCTCATACTTGCCAAAGGCAGGGAACCTCCTTAATTGAGTTTGACTTGTGCATTTTAATTCCACTAGGAAGCATCGAACGGCGTTGGTCAAATGCAATGGCTTTGGAATTCCTATGCGTTTGACATGGGTTCAAATCTTATATTTGAAATTCTATGTTGAACTTTTTTGTTGTGTTTATTTTTGGCTTTATTTTTTTTTTATGAAGGCTGCGATGTGCGACCTATGTACAGGGTGCTGCATTTCACCGAGGTCGCTGCCGGTTGATTTTATCGTCGGAAGCTCGATGTGGTTCCACCTTTGAGGGATTTTTATATGACCACTCGAGCGTTTCGTTGGTTGATTGTTTGGGGAGTGATTCTTGGTGGCAATGTTGTTGCTACTGTACCGGTTCTGGTCGGCTAATACACATTCCATCCGACATCGCTTATATCTGTTCGCCTTCCGACAATGAACATCTTATTGTTTATTTTATTGTTAATTTTATTTTTGTGTGTTAGAAGAGCTGTTTCCTTGAGTTTCTCCGGGGCGTTTCTTTGACACGACCCACGGCCTTCGCCGCCGCTATTAACGAGCTAGTTTATACCCAAGATCAGGGCCCCACGCAAATTAAAGTAGATGGTTTTTCCTTCTGCGTGGACATTATCTGTTCCGAGCTATCTTCTCATTAGAGTAGTGAGAACAGATTTTGTTTCATGTCGCTCATGAAAACTGAGGTAAAATGCATCCAAGTGTTAAAAATAGTTGAAATTGTACGGACTATCAACAGAATGTGCTAGCTCCGCCCCAAATCGAATGCGAGCACCTGAATGGTTGAACTCGAAAAATAACGATTTTCAATATCGATTATTGCCAAAATTACAGGGCTTATCGAATTCATCCGTACCATATACGCTGTATTTTAAGTTGCCTAACTAGTTCCAATAAGTTTTTAAGGCAAATCATCGTATCTTCGGGTCATGTTTTACTTGCTCTTCCCCCGATAATTATTAGAATTTCAATTCTTTGCTTTTCAGAGAAGCGAAGAACCATTTTAAAATTGTATGAATTCTAAATACAAATATTTAGGCAACGATTAATTAACAAAATACTAGAGAGCAGATTACAAAATTCTAATTACTATCAAAACTGTATTATTTTTTCCAGCGCCTTCTTAATAAATAATAGGAATAGGTATTCTATAACAAGATTTTATCATATTATGTTTTTTTGAAAGGTTAGGACTGATTACCTCGAAAACTTTTCTTTTCAAGATAACTTTGTAACAAAACGGGAGTTTGGGTCATAAAAATTAATTTTAATATTTTAAAGTGAGGTATAGGATTTATAAATTATTATAATAACTGATGATTGTTAATCAACCATATTTATAATCAGCCAGCGGAAGCGATAAATTTTATGACGTGAACGAGTATTGATAATGTATTTTATCAATATTCGTTTGCAATATTCCTGCGTCTGGAGATTGACTTTTATACTGTTCTTTGTTCGGTTGAACTGTTTAATTTCAGACAACAGTGAAGTATCGTTAATATGACTGGATATTTTCAATGCAGTCGACGCGTTTTCATTGATGAAATAATCAAGGTTTGATTTCATGGAAGTAATCAATAGACATTGCTTCTCGTTCAAAAGCGATAGGGATGTATCTATCTATAGATGAAATTGTCAGTGGTGCAATTCTCACGCTATGAAAGGTATAAATATGGTTGAATAAATTAGTCGAGAATCAGAAGCCGGGGGTGAGCCCGTAGAGTGAGAAGTCGGGGTGCGCCCGTTGAGCTGCGGCCGGGGGCCATGGGCTTTCGGTATTAATGTTAATGGAAGTCTTGCCAGTAAATCCGACGGAGGCTGTTTTGTAGATTCTCGCGTGCGGAACGTTTTGACGGATTATCAGTTTTGATTTTGTTTTGGGCAAATAAGACAAGGGAGTGTCTTGCCGAATTATCTTGCTTGTGGATTCTAAGTGTTTAAAAAGTCAAATAGTTTGTTCATTAAACCCGTAAATAGATTGTGAATTCTAAGTGTTTAAAAAGTCAAATAGTTTGTTCATTAAACCCGAAAATAGATTGTGTGTTCTCTAGTGTGAGGCATTTGGTCCGAATTTGTCGTTGTTTTGGGACCATAGATAAGGCATTGTTTGGCCGTCTTGGATTGTCTGGGGATCCAAGGTAGAAGGATAAATTATATCACCTATGTAAGTAAAATTCTGAATTCTTTACTAACAGAAGGATGGTGTATATTTTTTGGATAGTTATTTTAGGTTGTATATTTATATGTGTTTAAAAGGGCCACCCTAAATTGTAAGGGAGATTTTAAAGTGTGTATGTATTTGTTTTAACTTTATCCATTACTAATAAATATTGTTTTGAAAATTCAGTGTTTTTGTTTTTCCTGTTGAGGAAAAGGACGTTGTATTTTCAGTGCCGAGCTTAGTGTCGTTTTGCCCGCACCGAAGTTTCAACTTCAACATTTAGCCGGGGGACGTAACGTCAGAACGGGGAGTGTCTGGGACTCATTACCAGGAAGTCGCTTACCGAATTGATAGGGCGGTTTTTTTTTGGAGAACAGAATTCTACGGTGGGCCTAATCGGTCGAACGGTGGTGGCAGCATAATCTATAAATATTCTCAGTAGATCGATAAGTGCCTAAGTGGGATTTTGTGTTCGATCAGTAAATTTGCTTATTTTTTTTAATAACTCCAGCCGTTCCTAGGAAAAGTGTTCCAAAGGACGGTTGCCGGTTACAACTTCAAATCTGAATATTTATATTGAAAATTTCGGTCTAAGGAGAAAAATTGAGGAATCTTTGTTGAACGAAGAAAAACTATATACTACTGCGTAAATGTTATTTACAAAAAAACGGAACACAGAAAATGGATGTGAAAAAGCCCTGATAAAAGCACAAAAAATTAAATCTGTTCAATAACCCAACCACATGCAAGGTTTCGATGCAGGCACTGACCTGGATTGAAAAATAGAAAAAAATCTTCTCTTTTTTTGTTGTTAATTAGCAGGGCTCAGCCCTTCGTCTTCCTTATGTCCAGTTGTCTTTCCATTTGTTGGGGGGTTTTTGGGAGGCCTCCTGGTGTTAGGTCTTCGTGTCATTACTATTTTTGCAATTCTTCCATCATCCATTCTCTCTACATGGTCTCTCCAAAACCTTCTTCTGACTCTGGTCCATCTGACAACGTCCTGGATTTTGCACCTTTCTCGGGTTATTTCGCTTCTCACTCTATCTCACAACGTTACTTCTGCTATCGTTCTCAACTTTCTCATATCTCTGTAGATCTCATTATCCGTTAGATTCTCGATGTTGCGGCCCTTGCCTCTGTTGCGTAGGTCAGAACTGGTCGTACGCATGTTATATACATATATCTTGTTTTATTTTCTGATTTGGATCCTTCTATTCGTACATTTGAGATGGTACTTCGGTCATTAGGACCACGTCATGTGCATAGCACACCATGTGGATTCTGCTACCCCCTCCTTGATAGCTAAAGTCAATGCCTTTGATAACTCGATTGATCTGTTCCATAATCAGATTGAATAATGTGGAACCCAATCTATCGCCATGTCTGATTCTAGTTGCGATTGGAACCTCTTCAGTAAGGGTACCTGCGATTTTTATTCTTGTTGAATTCTTTAATTATGTTAATTGTTTTTCCATTGGTGTTGTTATGACGCAGAGTTATTAGTACAACGTGGCCTGTGTAAAATCAACAAAATATTGTGGCTTGTCATATTCAATGTATCCTTCCACCAGTTGCTGAATCATGATTATTCCGTCGATAGTAGAGCTACTTTGGCGGAAACCTCATGGTTCATCACTTATTCCAGTCGCATCAATCACTATCTGAGAGAGAATCTTTGTGAATAATTTGGATACGCTGCTCATTGGGGTTATTCCGCTGTAGTTTTTTGGATTGTTCTTTAATCCCATCTTGAATATACATAGGTACTACATAACCAGTACCGCTTATACGCCATTCTTCGGGTATATTTTCAGATGTTATCTATTAAAACAGTTTTAAGAGTTCTTTTGATAGTTCAGTACCTCCGTACTTAATCATTTCGTTGGTGATAAGACCTATTCCTGGTGATTTTCTGTTTTTCATTTATAATATATCCTCATCCACCTAGCTTTGGGTTATGATTATTTCTTCATTTATGTGCTCTCCCTCCACATTCGCTGTCTCTGTTGTCCTACGGCGTGCTATCAGCCACTTGTCTTCCGAGATGTTTGTGAGTATATGCATAATATCATGCATTCAGTTATAGGTTGTTTTTGCGTTACGGATCATTTGACACACACACACATCCAGAAATCATTTCAAAAATCGTTTTAAACAATTGTTATGAACTCCTAGACCATGCTAACTAAAAATTTTTTTTGACTTGATATGAATACTTTCCTTTGCTTCCTAAATGGGAAAGTAATAAGCAAAATTCAATTGTTTCAACCCCCCCCCCGCCCACCCCACAAAGATTGTTTTTTTTGGGTTGGAAACTAAAAAGTAAATGAATGAAAGATGCGTTATGAACAAATAGATAGGCAAAATTGTTGGAGTAAACTCGCACTAATTCTTCATTTCCTAGGTTGTGCAGCCTAAAGGCGAAAACCGTCCATTTTTAACCCAATTTTTAGAGGAATGAAAATTGCTAAAGAGTAGTGCTTCTTTCCAGTGGAACATTTAACAATGAAAATTGTACCAATCGAAAGAGATTATTTTTCCGCGCCTCATGATATGCAACACTTGTTATTTTTCTCTTAAATTATTGTTAAAATGCAAAAAATAAAATATGCGCTTTTAAAAGAACACGAAGTGGGGAACTTGGAAGCATCAGCTGAAGAATGAAAATGACCTCTCCCACGAGAAATGGCAGAAACCGAACACCGAGAATGCCGCGAGACGCAATCCAGATTCTCGGTGGTAGGGAGGGTGAATTTAATGGGTAAAGTTCCAAACTACCAACTCAGATAAAGTTCGCATCGCGTACGAGATTCTCACCTCCCTGCGTAAGTTAAAACAAAAAAGATATCGAGAGTTATGGAAAAGTAGAATTAATGTAAAATGAGCCACATAAAAAGAATGTGCAAGAAGATTAAAGGCTTCTAAAGATATATTAGTAAATTTGGTATTTTACCACAAACTTCCCGATTAGCAAACGCCAAATGTCACGATCAGGTGCATCCCTTCTTCCAAACGGTAAGCCAGCAAATACTCCCTTGTTCCATCATTCCAAGATCTTCTTGGTCAACCTCTCTGTCGTTATCTGGGAGGAGTCCATTTAAACATTCTCTTTGGCCATCTCTGGTCATCCATCCTCAGCAAGTGATCCAACCAAGTGACATCTACAAAATTTGTATTTTAAATTGGATTTTTTAAACTTAAATACTAAGGAAAAATTATTTACGACATAATTAGCGATAAAGGTGTCCTGTAGAACACATTAGGACCGAAAAACCTTAATTTTGAAGAAAATTAACTGACTGACATCGGTAAAAATTTTAACAACTAAAATCTAATTTTTGGAATTAAATAGTAAAGGAAAATTATTTACTAACTAATAACTACTCCCGGAGGTCTAACTAGTTTCAATAGTGTAATTGGAAGTGCCGCTATTAACTTACAGGTGAGCGAAATTACCTATTATTAATTGTAGACCTACTAGTGGCGAATTATTATTTAAAACATAAACATGGATAATCAAATCGAAAAAGAACTCGATCCAGCAACGCTGCTGGACGAATGGAAGTCGACCCTGGCGAGCAACTCGCGTACGCCCAAAGTCGTCCGTGAGGTTGGAGATAGGCTTTACGCGAGACTCGCCAAAGACCAGGCGCGTCACGAGGTAGAGTCAGAGCTGTCCCAACAGGTAAGACAGCTCCAAGCCACATTAGAGCTTCTCGTAGTTAACACTCAAGCCCGGCCCATTAGCAGTGAGCTGCTTGTCTCCCTCAGTAGCAGTGAGAAGATAAAAACCATCGATATGGTTTCCGAAATACCAAAAATTAAAATTCTTGATTCGAAAATTATAATGAAATCAAGAGATAAAAGCGAAGATCCCCACCCGAAGAAGAAACCGCCAGAGACAACGAGGATGACACGAAGTCAAAACACAGATTCGCGAAAAACCGCGAAAACCAAAAGAGGACGAGACAGCACAGAAAACACCGAAGAAAGTGAGGACGAGACTCCTTTCTTAATGAAAGCCAAAAGAACCCGAAAGAAGAAAAAAGAATTGACCGAAGTAATGGACACCACCGATCCCTCGGCGAGCGAGGATAGCGATGAATTCGATTTTGAGACAATGCTAAAAGCCAAACAGATAGAACTTGACGCGGCCGAAAAATATGAAAAAGAAAAAGAGAAAGAAACAGACAGCGATGAAACCAAAAAAAATAAAAGAACAAAAAACCAGAGGAAAAAAGATAGAAAACGAAAGATTGAAGAAGAACACGAGAAAGAAGAAGAACTAAAGAGAAAAAAGAAAGAAACTAAAGAAGCCGAGGAGAACGCGAGGGTGAACACAAGCCCGGAGCAGACCGTTAAGTCTACTCCGGACTTGGCCAGTAGCCAGACGTTGGACGAAGACTTGGAAATATGGTCGGACCGTAGATTGAAGGAAGCCTCGAAAACGGCTATGAATAACGTGCACGAAGTACGTAGATTCTTAATGAGAAGTAAGGAGGCCCTCAACTTCCGAGAAGAGGCCCTCGAAAGGGTAAAAGACATGGAGGGACTTATACAGGAGCTGGTCCAGGAAGGGATCAGAAGGAATAGAATGGGGACGGGAGCGCCTTCAGCCTCCCCTCCTCATACAAAAGAGATCATAGAGGAGGTGGTCAAAGCCATCAGCAAGACCACCCCAGCCATAACGCCGACCCTTCAGGTCATCGAAAGCAAAACAACCATAGAAACAGACAAGCAGAACCCCCCCAGGGACTACCTGGAGGCGGCTAAGAAGGTCGCCGCTGGCGGCCCTCGCAGCATGCCCACCAAAAAGTACAAGGTGATAGTGTACCCTGACGAAGGGAACACTATCAAATCCGCTGAGGAAACCAAAAGCCAACTCACCAGTATAAAATTAGCAGACCTCAATATAAAACCGGATAGAGTATATCCCATTAAGAATAACGGAGTAATGGTCGAGTCATCTCAACCATCACTCAAAAATCTCATCGGTAATTCTCTCTTAAAAGAAAAGAAACTGGTGGCCCGGGAGCCCTCAGCTACCTGGCCATCAATTTCATTACAAATGGTGGACAAATTATTGTCCAAAGAAAGAGTGGTCGAGGAATTCGGCACGAATTTCCCTGAAGCAATAAAAGCGGCCGGGAGCTCCTGGCTCAGGAACATAAACCCGGTACACTCCAAAGGAAAGACCCACAACAAGTGGATCCTAGAAGTTCACCCCCTGGTCAGGGAAGCGGCAATTAAGGACGGGAAGTTTAGGGCTTCCTGGAAAAGTTACCGCATCCATGACCATATCACGATTACGCGCTGCTACAAGTGTCAGCGCTTCGGGCACACAGCAAAATATTGCAAAGGGAGTGAAACATGTGCGTTCTGCTCCTCCACGGAACACGCCTCACGTGCCTGTGGGGTACAGAACGACCGGGCAAAACATGTGTGTATAAACTGTGTCAGAGCCAAATACAGCGATGCCAGTCACACCACGGGATCTAACTTGTGTAGGGTCTACAAAGCAAGACTCATGGATTATGCCCATTCAGTTTTGACGCTTACAGACATTGCCAATGAGTAAGCCACTCAAAGTCTTGCAGGTAAACCTAAGGAACTCGGAGGCCGCCACGGCCGACGTGCAACGCTTTGTTGCTCAGGAAGACATACTTTTGGCCATTCTTTCGGAACCCTACTGCTACCCCGCGGCAGCAGGAGGGTTTCGTCTTCCCTTCTCCCCAAACACACGGACGGCAGCAATCTTCGGCGACCACTTCCGAACTTGCATTATGGTTAACGATGCGGTAGGAAATGAATTCACGTTCTCCTTCCTCCCGCAAGTTTCCAGCAAGTTCGTAACGGTCGTGTCAATTACCTTCAGTAGCAAAGTGACCTACTATTTTATAGGTACGTATTTTCCTCCCTCAGAGGATATACAGGTTCCACTCGAAGACCTCCGGAAAGCACTGGGTGTTTGCGGAAAGGGGAAGACTTACATTTGCGGAGATTTCAATTGCCGATCGAAGGTGTGGTATGACACCGTGGATTCCGACTCCAGGGCTCAGGCGCTGGAGGAATTCATTGTACAGCACGAGCTATTCGTGTTCAATCGACCAAACAAACCGCCTTCATTCGAGGACTCCCTCGGCAGGAAGAGCAACGTAGATCTAACGTTGGGCACTTGCGATACCGTCAATATAACCCACTCATGGGATATTGCGGAACATGTCATAATCACAGACCATAGAACAATCACTTTTGAAATAGGAGCACCTAATAATCCCATCAGGATTAGTAGGAATAGAAACCCAGATACAATCCAAGCGGAAACCATTGAGACGGAGTTAGCTCGATGGGTAGAGGAAAACGGCCCCAGGTCGGACAATCTAACCACCGAAAACGAAATCGAGGACATGGTTTCCGAATTGCACGGAAAAATCCAGGATCTAATCAATAGGAAAGCCCAAATGAAGAAGATCTACGTTGGCCGGCCTGACTGGTGGACCGACAATCTCGAAAGAGCGCGAAAGAATTATCTCTCGCGGAAGGCGGCCCTGTATAGGAACCGCATTGAGAACGAACAGAACGGGCTGTACATTGCAATGATGGAATCCAAGGAAAAATTCCTGGATATACTCAAAAAAGCAAAACAGGCGAGTTGGCAAAAGTTCGTCGAGGACGACCTTGTACCCAACCCCTGGGGGGTTACCTACAAACTAGCGGCTAGAAAATACAAAGGCAAAAACATCCTTACCACCTTCAGTGGTGGGGACGGGAAGGTAACGGAAACGCCGGAAAAGACCCTGACCCACCTCATGAACGGCCTACTCCCCGACGACGATCGAAACTCCGATGCAACGGTGGATCACCAAACCATGCGGTCGGATTTCGAAAATCTGAGGGGCGTGCCGGACATGGCGCAGGTCAGGGAGGTCGAAAGCGACGAGCTGGATGACCTAATCAGGACGACACAAGCCAGAAAGGCACCGGGTTTTGACAACATTCAGGGATCTTTTCTTAAAAAACTCTATGTTGTCATCAAAAACGTGCTAATGGGTATATACAACGCGTGCATTAAGGTTGCTTATTTCCCCAAACTGTGGCTGTTTAATTTAGAAATTAAACAGGTTTTTGTTGGTTGGGTGAGTTCTAGTTTAGAACCATCCTGTATATTAATAATTTAAGTAAATATGCAAAATTGTACAAATTTAGTAGAAAAGTGTAAATAAAGCTAATATGCACAATAACACTTTCCAGTAGGTCAATTACAAATATAATTCATTTCCGCATTGTCAACATTTAAAACAATTATAATCAGCAAGTACTGCATTTAAAATTATTAATGGAAAATTTTATATCATAAGTCATCAGATTAATACCTTTAATTTAATTGGAATGTGATAACCTAGCTATTAAGTTTTTATATAAATACCTGTATGTAAAACTTAATAAATGAGTAGCATTTGAATTTACGACTTAAATGTTATTCATCAATAAATTAAGAGAAGTACTTCTTGCCACTTCTCATAATTTAGAGTAATCACTAGAACTTACAACTCTAGTGATTCTCAATTCACCTAAATTAAGACGGGTACTTCTTGCAACCCTGATCTTTAATTTAGACATGGTCCTTCGAGCCTAAGAAGATAAACCATCAGCAGCATCAACAACGGTCCAAACAAGAGATCGAAGCAGCATCAAATCAAATCAACGGTCCAAACAAGAGATCGTACAGCATACAACATACAACAGCATCAAATCAAATACAAGGGTCCACACAGCGACGCCAAAATCAAATACAACAGTCAAAAATACAAGGGTCCACACAGTGACGCCAAAGCAACAAGAAGAATAAAATACAAGGGTCCACACAGTGACGCCAAAGCAACAAGAAGAATAAAATACAAGGGTCCACACAGCGACGCCAAAGCAACAAGAAGAATAAAATACAAGGGTCCACACAGCGACGCCAAAGCAGCAAGAAGAATAAAATACAAGGGTCCACACAGCGACGCCAAAGCAGCAAGAAGAATAAAATACAAGGGTCCACACAGCGACGCCAAAGCAACAAGAAGAATAAAATACAAGGGTCCACACAGCGACGCCAAAGCAACAAGAAGAATAAAATACAAGGGTCCACACAGCGACGCCAAAGCAGAATCTAAATACAAGGGTCCACACAGCGACGCCACTAGAAGAAGCAAAATACAAAGGGTCCACACAGCGACGCCACTAGAAGAATAAAAAAAAACAAGGGTCAAGAAGGCACCACAAGCAAATACATTATCATGGTCTTCACTGTTAACTATCAAAATACAAGGGTCCACAGCGAAGCCACAAGAAAATACAAGCAACGAGCAAGATCAGAACGAGATACAGAGATGGGTGCCCAAGCAAGACGGTTAAGAAAACATCAAATACAAAAAATATATGGGTCAACCAACGCTTATGCATCAAAAAAGTTTTGTTCAAGATGTATCTGTTGCGGTCAACAACATATCATCTACGACTGCAGCGAATTCAAGAACATGAATCCAGCGGAAAGAAGAAGAAAAGTGACAAAAAACAAAGGGTGTTGCAATTGTTTAATCTATCATGACACGACCGCACCATGCTTCAGCAAGAGAAGCTGTAAAATTTGCTTCAGAAAACATCATACGTTATTACATGATGATTGGAAACCAACGAATTCAAGATTTGGAAATTGGAAACCACAGCAATCGTCCACAAGACAGTATAATTCTTATCAAGGGCAAAATCAAGTCAGATCAAACCACACAAATACAAAACAAAACCAAAAGCACACCACAGAAGATAGAAATATTCCAACAGGGTCTTATACAACTAACCAGGACCAAAGTACAGTGTTATTACCAACAGCGTTAGTATGCACCACATCTTACATGGGCAATATGGAATATTTGAGAGTCCTTATCGACTCCGGGAGCCAAGCAGCACTGATAACTAAAGAAGCCGCACAACGATTAGGATATCCCAAGCAAAAAATGGTAGCAGAAATAGCAGGGATAAGCGATGCAAATCCAAAAGTATCCAAATATCAAATACAAGTTACAATTAGACCACGAGTTCCAAGCGAGTTTTCGCTAAAAATCAATTTCAAGATACTTCCAACATTAACACAAAATCATCCAGATCAACATATGGATATGGATTTATCTTGGGACAACGAGTTATTAGCAGATCCAACATTCAAGCAAAGAGGCCCAATAGACGCAATATTAGGGGCTGCCGAATTAAGCCGCATCATTCAACAAGGTTTACGAAGACTGGAGAATGGACTAGTCTGCCAAAACACCCAACTAGGATGGATCCTGTCAGGCAGCGTGTCACACCAAAATCAACAACCAATCAAAATAAGCAGTATGATCAGCCGTTATGAAGAAGACAAAAAATTACAGAAATTTTGGGAACAAGAAGTAGTCGAAAATAAGAAGCCCATGTCAGTAGAAAACGAAAAATGTAAGGCACATTATGCGGAAAAAACCAAAAAAGAAGAATTCGTCCACAACATTAATAAAACACCATTTAAAAAAGATCAACTAAGAAACAAAAAACTTCGAAATCAATACAACAAAGAAGAACCGAAACAATCATCAATTGCAGCAAAGGCAAATACATTGCTAATATTATTATTAGTAGTCTTAATAAACGTAATAACAATACAAGCAGAAAACATTAATATTACGAAATTGGATTCAGGATTTTATATCGAGCACCTGGGTACGGCAATGATCGACAGAGGAGTATTCAAATCCACATTTAACGAAACGGAGATTAGAATAAACAGGAAACTAAATCAATTCGGAACCAAGATAAACCAAGCAATAGGGATGTTACAAGATTGGGAAAAATATCAAGGCGAGGAAAAACTGGAGATGCAAATGTTAAATTCATTCCAGATCGCAAATATTTATCTAATGGACATTTGTGAATATTATTCAGGCATTTTTAAAATTTCTTTTGGAGGCGGCAGCTTACATGAACTAATACCACCAGTTCATGTAAACAACATGATGACAACAAATTTAAGTTCCAGATGGAAATTAGTCCAAAAACTCAAGCATGACTTTTGGAAGGCATGGTCATCGGAGTATTTAAATCAACTACAAAAAAGATACAAATGGCAATCAAAACACAGAAACCTTCAAATAGGAGACATAGTAATCATCAAAGAAAAACACATTAATCCCAGTCAATGGCCATTAGCAAAAATTAGTAACAAACATCCAGATCCAGACGGCACACTACGAGTCGTCAGTGTCAAAAAAGCAAAGGGTCAAACAACGCGGAAAAGTGTTCACCATTTAATACCATTACTTGAGGACGACACTTCAGAAGAAGATTCAAAATTATCAATTTCAGCAGTTCAATGATGACCAAACGCCACTACCATTATTTTGGAGGTGGCAATATGTTTAATTTAGAAATTAAACAGGTTTTTGTTGGTTGGGTGAGTTCTAGTTTAGAACCATCCTGTATATTAATAATTTAAGTAAATATGCAAAATTGTACAAATTTAGTAGAAAAGTGTAAATAAAGCTAATATGCACAATAACACTTTCCAGTAGGTCAATTACAAATATAATTCATTTCCGCATTGTCAACATTTAAAACAATTATAATCAGCAAGTACTGCATTTAAAATTATTAATGGAAAATTTTATATCATAAGTCATCAGATTAATACCTTTAATTTAATTGGAATGTGATAACCTAGCTATTAAGTTTTTATATAAATACCTGTATGTAAAACTTAATAAATCAGTAGCATTTGAATTTACGACTTAAATGTTATTCAAACCAATAAATTAGGAAAGGTACTTCTAGCCACCTTACTAATTTAGAGTAATCACTAGAACTTACAACTCTAGTGGTTCTCACTTCAACTAAATTAAGACGGGTACTTCTTGCCACCTGATCTGTAATTTAGACAGTGGCAGAAGGGGGTCCTCAAGATCCTACTCAAGAACCCAGATGGGGAAACAAGCAACATTAAGAACTACAGGCCGATCACCCTCTTGCCGGTGTTCGGCAAAATTTTGGAAAAAATCATGAAAAAACGAATAATCGAAAGTAATACCCCTTACCACGATCGGTGCCAATATGGCTTCGTGGAAGGTATGAGCACCACAACAGCCCTTAAGGCATTTTATGCAAAAATAGATACTACGGAGATGAAGCGAAGGAAAGCCAAGGGTTTTTTCGCGGTAATCTTTTACGACATCTCCGGAGCTTTTGATAACATGTGGTGGCCGGCTCTTTTCCGCTCGCTGAGAGAAAAGGGGCTCCCACACAGGTTAAAGGTCATGATCAAAAGCTACCTTTCAGCTCGGGAAGTGACTCTCACTTCCGGGGTCTCAAAGGTAGGGAAAAGATCCACGAAGGGATGTCCCCAGGGCTCGGTCCTCGGTCCGATCCTGTGGAACTCACTTCTGGATCACTATCTAAAGCAAGAAAAACAAGAGGGTACTCATACCTTCGCGTACGCGGATGACATCGCGACGGTCGTCACGGCGTCTTCCCGAATCGAATTGCAAAGAAAACTACAAACGTGCGTCAATCAACTAAGCGGATGGTGCAAGGACATGAAACTCGCTCTCTCGGAAACGAAGACGAAGATCATGTGCTTGTACCCGAAGCGAGTCCATAATTACGACTTAGACGTAAAACTAAACGGAAAGAAGATAAAGGTGGCAAGGGAATACAAGTACCTTGGGGTCCTTATTGACGAAAACCTATCGATGCAACCGCACGTAAACTACGTTTGCGGCAAAGCCAGTAAACTGGTCCATGCGCTGCATCGAATGGCCAAAAGTGGTTGGAACTTGGACACCTCGAACTCTATGCGAAGGATCTATCAGGGGGCGGTGGTCCCCATCTTGGCTTACGGAAGCCAAGATGGAATAAGGGATAAGCACACGTTGGCCCGGCTGATATCGTGCTATGGATTTTGCTGTCGAGTGATAGCAAAATGTTATAGGACTGTGTCGGCCTTAGCCGCGGGTGTTTTGGCAGGTATCCACCCAATCGACTTAGAACTCTTACGACTACTGTCATGGCGTGAAGCCAAAAACAAGAAAGTAACCACCTTCATGGGGGTTAGAATAGACCCAAACGAATATAGATACAGAGTAGAAATAAAACGGAAGATGGAAGAGATTATTCAACTTGAATGGCAAAAAAGGTGGGATGATGGAGTGGTAGGTAGAATTACCTACCAGTTCATCCCCAAGGTAGCCAATAAAATTACTAACAATTCTTTTCAGATGACTCAAATGCTAACCGGTCATGGCGAGTTCGGCCGACACCTCAAGAGATTGGGGAAATCGGAGGACGGACTATGCCCGGCCTGCGACGTTCTCGATGAACCTACACATCGGATACGGGAGTGCGATTTGTACATGCAAGAACAGTTGGAGTTGGCGGCCTATCATGGCATCCATCTCCCTGCACAACTAGACGAGCTGTACGAAGAAACACCACCCGACCTGATGTGTAAATTCCTCGAGAACAAGACCGTTGTTATTACCGAGAACTAATCATATAAAACCAATAACCCGACATGAAATAAGGTCTGGGTGTGAATAAAAAAACGACATACTGGAATTGAAAAGAAAAAAAAAAGTTTAATACTTACCATGAGACCTACCAACAAGCGAAGAATGAATAAACGCCCATACAAACCGGATTCGGAAACCTGAAAAAAAAAAACAAAAATCATTAGAAATAACCTATAAAAATCATGCAGATTAAATGTATGTTACAATACCAACCAACGAATGCGGTTTGAAACCCCATCAAAAATTCATACCAAAGACCCCGAAACAGATAATTTAAATTTTTGAGACAATTTATTTTTTATTTTTTATGACAACATGAAATCTCTGCCAATTTGCAGATTATCTTTTTGATTGGCAATTGCCAACCTGTTTTTTTATTATATATAATAAATTAACTTCAATTGCTTGTCTCCCTTTGCGAAGGGCAAGCTGAGCTCCGCGAAGGGCAAGAGGCCCTAAAACTACAGCTTGAGTTAAACAAAACTGAGATGGTGGAGGCCTTTAACAAACTCAAGGTGACTCCCCCCCCCCCACAAATAATATATCAAAAAATAAGAGGGGTAGGAGAGCTAGAAAGAGGGGTAACCAACACCCCAACCCCTCGACCACAACCCCGCATGCCGGGATAGTTGAGTTGGTCGCTCCTTCCCCTAGAAACCTAAATACAGAAGCTGAGGCTGAGCAAGTCCCTCAGTTTCAAGTCACTATGATGACTGAGCCGGAGACGCCTACTACTCCGGCATCGACACAAATACTTTCACCATCCCTCCCGACGGTTGCCACACAGACAGACGGTGCAGTAGCGAGCACCTCGGGCGAAGGGTATGAGCTGCAGCCGCATCAAAAAAGAGCGGCTAGCAGACGAGCAACTAAATCTCGGAGCCCGCCAGCGCCCAGAAAAACCGGGACACCGAGTCCGAATACAAATAGAAATGTTGGAAGAAATAGACATGAAGATCCGGTTATCTTCATTACCCTGAGACAACCGGGATCTCAATTGGAATTTGCAGAGGTGGTCCGGAAACTAAAAGAGAGTTTAACCAGAGAGACTGCCTCTATAATTAAAAACACCAGGCTAACAAAGGCCGGCAATGCCATCCTGGTGTTGCAAGACAAAGATGACCTTCCTGAGAAACTTCTCAAGGAGGTCAAATCGGCAGTTGACGACCGAAAAGCAACTGGCCGTAATTGTAACAAGAACAAGTTACACATTTCGAATATTTCAATTCGCGACCTGGATCCTCAGGTTAGTGAGGAAGAGGTTCTATTAAGCGTAAGTACGATCATCGGGGCTGGAGGATCCATAACCCTCCAGTCCTTAAAAAGAGAGCGAAATGGGACCCAAACGGCAACGATTAGGGCGGACATTAACAACGCCAACATCCTCGCCGCCGCCCGGACGATCCCCGTCGGACTTTCGGGAGCGTGCAGGGTGACTGCCCTAAGTCGTTGCTTTCGATGCTGGGCCTCTGACCACAAGTCAGAGAACTGCAGAGGCCCAAATAGAACGAGACTCTGCTGGCACTGCTGCCAGTCGGGCCACTTGGCCAAGTACTGTAGTAGCAGAAAACCAACTTGCGCTAAATGCGGGAGACACGACCATCGTACCATCGATGGGTCATGTATGTCTCCAACGACCCGGAGCGCGGTGCCAACACCGGCACCGAGACGCAACACCTTCGGGGTCACCATTTCCCGCAGGGGGGCCAACGCCCGATCAGTCGCCTAGACGATTGCCAGAGACGGCTGGGGAGAGCGAACCCCAGCAAAGAACAGGCCGTGTCAGGTTCATACAAGCGAATCTGCACACGGCACGGGCAGCCCTCGATCTACTGCTTGAAACCGTGTACCGCCTAAAGATTGATGCGGCACTCCTGTCCGAGCCAAACCTCCTAGGGTCCGCTAACTTTGTTAGAGACCGGACTGGCAGAGCAGCCATATACCTGCCTCCAACAACTTCTACAGAGGGGATAGGAAGCGGCGAAGGCTACGCTTGGGTCAAGATCGGAGGGGTGAAGGTAATTAGTTGTTATTACTCACCCAACGACCCGATCGCAGATTTTAGAACCCAACTCGACCTGCTGGCCGCAGAGGTCAGAGCGGCCCGAGCGCACGGTGAACAAGTGTTAGTCGGGGGCGACTTTAACGCCCACTCCCCTGAGTGGGGATCGCCAGATGAGAACGAGAGAGGAGAGGCTCTCTGCGACTTCCTTGGCCCAGCGGGATTGGAGGTGGGTAACGTTGGTAACACCCCCACGTTCGTAAGGGGCAACTCAACCTCCATCCTGGATTTAACGCTGGCGACCAGTGGTGTCCTCCAGGAGTTGGTCGACTGGAGGGTACTTGATGAAGAAACCCTGAGCGACCACAGGTACATCTCCTTTTGTCTGGAAAGAGTAGAGAGTGTCGATACTCTACAGGCAGAGGGATGGTGCTCATTCAAGATGAATGTGGTGGCGCTCAGAGCTGAATTTGCTCGTATAGCCTCAACTGGGCAGATAACAGACGCCGACGCTCTCACGGATGCACTTGTGGGAGCTTGCAACGAGGCTATGCCGAGAAGGGGGGGACAGTCGAGACGCCCGGTCTACTGGTGGACCGAGGCCATCTACGAAGCTCGTAAGACCGCGAAGAAGCTCAGCAGAGTGGATCAGAGAGTTAAAACTCTGCACTCTATCGCAGAATACAAAGCTGCAAAGAAAAAGCTCCGCCATGCAATTGCTGATAGTAAAAGAAAATGTTGGCTGGAGCTTCTAAAGTCATTGGACGACGACCCGTGGGGCTTGGCCTATAAGGTAGTGAGGGGTAAGCTAAGAGGGGGAAGAAACATGACCGGACCGAGCCCACCCAAGGTCCGGGAGATAGCGACGGTGCTCTTCCCTGAGCATCCGATCTTCCGGGAGCCAAGAATGCTCCCACCCCAGCAGATTAACCTCTTTACAACCGTTGAAATCCAAGCCGCAGTTAAAAGAATGGCTTCGGACAAGGCCCCGGGTCCCGATAACATTCCTGGTCGGGTCGTGAAGATAGCTTTCGACGAGTGCGGGTTAACCTTCCTGTCCGCCTTCAACGACTGCCTCGTTAAGGGAGATTTCCCGGCGAGGTGGAAAAAGGCGAGACTGGTGTTGGCCCGCAAAGGTGTCAAACCTGTCGACGTAGCGAGCAGCTATAGACCTATATGCCTCCTCGATCACGTCGGCAAGGTTTTTGAACGAATGATCCTGGACAGGCTCATCCAGGACATAGAGAGATCGGGCGACCTCAACGAAAGGCAGTTTGGCTTCCGATGCGGCCGATCGACTGTGGATGCTCTGGAAGCAATAGTCGGAGTCGCGGGAGAAGCAGTGCAAGGTACACGGAGAACTAGATGCTTTTGCCTTGTCGTCACTCTGGACGTAAGAAACGCATTTAATTGCGCAGGGTGGAGGCACATACTGAACTCGTTGAGAGCCCGAAATATCAGTCCCGAGATCTTCAACCTGGTGGCCAGTTACCTTGAAGATAGAAGTCTTATCATCAACGGTGCCACTAGGGAAGTTACCAGCGGTGTCCCACAGGGTTCAGTACTTGGCCCAACCTTGTGGAACGTAATGTATGACGAAGTTCTCGGGCTGGAATACCCAGACGGCACTACGCTGTACGGCTTTGCCGACGACCTCACCCTCATCGTTGTAGACAGAGAGTCGTCGGCTTTGGAAGCCAAAGCAAACGCAGCGATAGCCACCATAAACACCTGGGCGGGCAGCCGCGGACTTACTTTGGTGCCGGAGAAATCCGAGGCAGTCGTAATCCGCGGCAGAAGAAAAGCCCCCACTATGAGGCTGCTTTTGGGTGGTTCCCCAATTGCAGTCAAAGACTTCGTCACCATACTGGGGGTAAAGATAGACAAGAACCTGAATTTTGCCGATCACATCCGTACGGCGTGCAACAAGGCGACGGCGATAGTTACTTCGTTCGCTAGACTAATGCCCAACATCGGTGGCCCAAAACCGACGAAGCGAAGGATGTTGGGCACCGTCGCACAGTCCGTGATGTTGTACGCCGCTCCCGTTTGGCAAGAGGCCGTCAACGTCCAGCATAACCGTAAGAGGCTGCAAGCGGTCCAGCGCAAGATGGCACTTCGAGTAACTTGCGCTTACAGGACCGTGTCCGGCGAAGCCGTGCGAGTCTTGGCCTCCATGCCTCCCATAGAGCTTTTAGCTAGAGAGAGAGCAGACGTACGAGCGGGACCGGACCCCACCATTAAGCAGCGGACGCTCGACGATTGGCAAAGGAGCTGGTCCTCCGGCACGAATGCCGCTTGGACCAGAAAGCTCATTCCGGATCTTCGTCCTTGGGTAGCGAGAAAGCACGGAGAGGTGAACTTTCATATAACACAAGCTCTCACCGCCCACGGATGCTTCCAGGCATATCTCCACAGGTTCAGGCTGACCGAGTCACCTGCCTGTCGTTACTGCGGGGACGAAGATACGGCGGAACACACTCTTTTCGGATGCCTAAGATGGGACAGGGAGAGAGTGATGATTTCGCTCCGGATGGGCGACACACTAAGCCCGGACAACATGATTGCTTTCATGCTGTCCGGCGAAGACGAATGGCTGGCTGTAGCGGTCTTCATCAGTCAAGTGATGAAGACCAAGGAGGGGGACGGACGAGCTGAGCAAGCCGCAGCTCGAGTCCTCGCCCTACATTTAAGTCAATGACAGCCTTTTTAAGTTCCCTTGAGAAGTTCCCGCGAGAAGATGCGCGAGAAGTTCCCAAGAGAATTCCCGAAGAATATCGTCATTGATCGGCGGGTCGGGTCGGGTCGAGTAGTGACGGTCGTTCGACGGGGTAGGTTAGTGTCGGTACGACGATAGCGCGTAGACCCTCTGTGGACACAAACTCTCGTGCTAATCCAGAGGGGGACGATCGCGAAAATAGTGCCGTCAAATATAAAGACGAGTGGACTGGCACTTTGCCAGCGACCACAAGTTTTTCAAGATGACCCGGTCGCATCGCGCTCTGTGATTTAATATGATTTGCAGGGTCGCTTGGGGGCTCGGAGTTTCCGGTATGGATGACGGTCGGCTCGGCCTTGACTTTGTCGCCGGAATTTCCGCCTATTAAGTTAATGACGAGTGGACTTTCACCTATACTGACGATTGCGGACCACTAGGTGACCCGGTGAGACGTGTTGGATCGCGGCGAGCGGTGTGTCCGGTTCAATTGGAAAAGTAGAATCAAGTGATAGTGCCTGATCTCCCGGACACAAACTTTCGTGCTAAACCGGGAGGTCATCGGGAGCCTGCATCATCGATGCAGCATGGAAGATCGCAGACGACAGCGGAAGTAATGCCGAGACCACTTAACTCCAACTCCAACCACTTAAGACCGCTTCTCTTTATTCTATCCTGGGCCCCCATTCTTTGAGTTGTCCCTTCATTAGTTATGTGCTCAATTCTTGACACCCTTGTACTTTTCTTGAGGTAGTCGATTTCGACTGCTTGCAGTTTCTTTTTATATATTACATTGATTGTCCATGTTTCACAGCCATAACTCAGAATGGATTCCACTATTGGTTTTCCTATGTTTCACGATTTCAGATGCACGATTAGGTGCATCCTTTCTTCCAAACGGTAAGCCAGCAAATGCTCCCTTGTTCCATCATTACAAGATCTTCTTGGTCAACCACTCTGTGGTTATCTGGGAGGAATCCATTTAAATATTCTCTTTGGCCATCCATCCTCAGCAAGTGATCCAACCACTTAAGACCTCTTCTCTCTATTCTATCCTGGGCCCCCATTCTTTGAGTTATCTCTTCATTAGTTATGTGTTCAATTCTTGACACCCTTGTACTTTTCCTGAGGTAGTCCATTTCGACTGCTTGCAGTTTCTTTTTATATACTACATTGATTGTCCATGTTTTACAGCCATAACTCAGAATGGATTCCAACGGCTGTTCTCTATTCTACACTTTTTCTCTTCGCAATAACAGACTCCATCTGTAGCAATAATTGTTGATAACAATTGTGGAGTCTTCTCAACATGAATTTGAGATCATAGGCATCTTGAGCGATCACCACTAACTTGGTCGCTCACAAAATTTTGAGTGGCAAAATAGTTATTATAAATTGGTATGCCCATTAGTCTCTTTTTTCCAGTATCAGAGGCTCGGCGTTTGGTTTCATCCCTTCCCCTCAGCAGTCTATTAAGATTAGTCAGGGGAGTAAGTCGAGAACGTGGTAAAAATGTGATGCAAAATAATTCCAATGTAAATTTTTTATTATTTTTAAATCTAAGTATAACATTACATAAAATAAATTAGTAATGCATATTACAAGTGCACTTTAGTTAAAATATATATATTGCTAACTTACTTTGTACAACTTTGGACGGCACAGTTTTTTCATTAATAAATTAAGAACCTACGTATTATAATAAAAATATGTATATGTGAATTCAAATAAATTCTATTAAAACAAATTTTAATGAGATCATGCAAAATTTAAATAAGATTTGGAATCTTCAATTTTCATTAACCTTCTCGAATCGACTTTTTCCGAGCACATTGGACACGAATCGGTAAATTTAAGAATTTCCACAAATTCGGATTGTAAAGCTGGAAAATCGCATTCTGGACATGCAGTAAGATCAGATTTTATGATATGTCTTCCCTAAAACAATACAAAGGTATTACAAAATCACGTATTTGTATTTCTCATTAAAAAAACTTACTGTGATAATACAGAATGGAATGTTACTTTTACATTTGTCACAAATTATATCGGTTTCGGGTAAAAGAGAATCGCAGTACGGACAAGGAGTAAGATTATCAAGAACATCGTTGTCGCCATTTCGGCCACCATTCTTAGGCGCCTTTCTAACCACACCTTCAATTTTCTTTGCATATTTTGGATCCACTTGATTTCTGTATTCGGGATTTTGGATCAACATAGCTGCAAAATTATAAGCGGCGATTTTTAAACCTGCCCTATGACACTCAATTACGGTTGACGTCAAGATCGGTACAATATCTAAAAAATCAAATAAAATTACTTCAAAGTTTCCAAAAAAATTATCAATATTTACGTGAAGGAAACTTTGAAATGTTATTGGCAACCCTAATTAGCAGCCTCGCGCCTTTTAAATGGTCTCCTTTGCGCACGTGAAGTCGAACCAAAATGTAACTGTGTAATAACATCAGGTTCCAATGCATTTCTTGAGGTATTTTAATGTCGTTATTTTTTAACTCTTGATACATGGTGAACAAAATATCATGAGCGTGTCTATAATTTCCGTTTATTTGTTCCTCATTTGCGATAATAATCGCCGATTTTGATGCATCTTTGTATTCCTTACAAGCCATATACATACGGAACAAATATTTTGCATCTTTCGGTAACCCATCTGCTTCGCCCAGTAGAAATTCTGTAAGTTGATTCTTCAATGCCTTGAGTTTTGAAGAGGCAACAACATCTATAGCAATTGTAAGAGCTTCATTTTCGTCTGAGTTTATTCGTGCTGCTTTTAATAAATGCGTCATTGCCTTTAAAAAAATAATTAATTTAAAGTCTCATAATTCCATTGAAGAGAGAAACAGAAATGGTTTTGCCAGGGAAAATTTCAGTGACGAAAGTATTTCCATTACTAACTCCCGGATTCATAGTCGATACTTAAGTACATTAAGTACTTACTTGAGGGGCGGGGTTACTTGGCAAAGTAGTGACAGTTGCGTAAGTCCCTTTCAACTTACCTTATCGTGTTCGCGTCCATGATAAAAATATTTGCCAGCTAATAAATTGTTGCGATCGTTTTCGAAATGTAGCGCTAAACTCGCAAAATCTTGTGGTTTAAATTCGTCGGGTGTTAAAGTATCCAGTAGCACTTCTCCATATAACTGTAGTTTACCGTGCTTTCTTGCCAATTCAAATGCTTCATTATTGCAGTGAGATATCACCAAGAACCGTATAGCCGAGGAATAATCGTTCAAACGTTGGAAAAATCTAGAAAAGGTAAACAAATTTTTTTAACATCTTGGATTAAATGACGCCGAAAATAATTACCTAGCGATCATTTTAGCTCCTTCAGCACTCTTACTTTCTTGAACCAATTCGACTGCATAATCTGGATTATTTAAATAATCCAATTGTAGTCGAACAACCGAATCAAAATCTTTTGCATTTAGGTAAGCATTTGAAGCTTCTTCGTATTTTCCCTCGTTTTCTTTAGCTTTGGCGTATTGCAAATGAATTTTGTTTGAAACTACGTTAGGCAATAACTCTCCAACTTTAGGCCAATTTTTCAATTTGATGTAATAAATCGCCGCTTTGTCGTAAATCTGAGCCTTCTCAAACAAGAGAGCCGCATCGGCGTTTTGTTTCTTTACTTCCAATGCCTCGGCGCACTCTTTGAACAACTGTTTATTATTTAATTCCATCGCTAAATTAATTCCGTGCTTAAAATTGTTATTATGAATTGAAGTGCGTGCGATTCCACATTTGCATATAAAAATGTGCTCAGAATTAACGGTTTCTTGCAATCCTTTTTCATAGTGCAAGTAAGCTTCGTTGTGATTGCCACTAAAAATAAAATGTAAGAAACTCTTGATTAAAATCGGTTAAAAATTCTCACGTGAATTCCAATTGTTGCGCATACTCGCGTGATAGATACGGCACTTGGTCGGGAGCCATTTTTTTGGACAAGTTTAAAGCTTCGTCCCACTGCAACAAATCGCGGCGCATTTCTAAAGCAGCTGTCGGATGGGTCGATTCCAAAAACCACTTTTGTGCACAATTGTAATTTCCCAAAAACATGGAGGCGTAACCGGCTATTAGACTGTGGTCCTCAATATGTGCAATTTCTTGTAGAGCGTTCACCATTGCAATATCGTCACACTGTTTGTATGCCCTCACGGCTAATTCGATTTCTAAATTTTTTAACGCTTCCTGAGCTAATTTCTTCCACGCCTCTTTTGATTTCAAGTGTTCGCAAGTTGTAAAGGCGGCGAAAAACCTAAAAAAATTATTAGATTTAACTAGACCCATTTGCTCTATTCGTATGAAAATATGCCCATACTATAATAATAAATCTTTATTAAGGACCACTCAATACAAACAAAAATATATTATAAATTTGATCCTTAAAAGGATGAAAGTCAAACTATGTTAGGTTTACAAATCACCCCTAATTACACAAATATGTACATAGCACAGATAAAAAAAACATTAAACACAATAATATAAAACCCTGATTTAGATCTGGATCCGCAGAGCATCGGCCAAACAACGACGGAAAGAAGCAACACTCGACGAGTCAGCAAATAGCTGCTCATGCCTCTTCAAAAACTTGGCTGCCAGGTAAGAAAAGCATCTAGAAAAGTTCGGTCCAGGACGTTTCAACGCGGCTGTTTGAACGCAGGGACGTTTGAACGTGAGCAATTATGTCCAGGAACTTTAGCATTTCACTTCGGAAAAACTCATAGTGAGCTATAAATTGGTATACACGTACCTTTCAGCTTCCCAAACAACCTGTGAAAAGTCCCAAAGATTCAGGTGTATGCATAACTTTTTACACCGGAAAAACGGCCCAAAAAAGTACGTTTTTTCGGTTTTTTACCAATATCTTCGTTCCCGTCGATCCTACGCTATGATGTGTACTTATAAAAAATAAAAAATCATTTATAACTGTTTATTAGGTCCGTAGGTTGGTATCTTTTTAGTCTGCGAACTTCACTTGTGCTCACTAGCAGTTTGTTTGCGTATACGTTAGGATGATGCAGCAGTCTTTCACTATATTTAGCACTGAATGTTTTAATTGTTTCCCTAACGGAAGATAATGGTATATCGCGCTGTATAACTTCATTTGATATGTATCTAGATGCGTCGACCATCACTCTTATGACCTTGTTCTGGAATCTTTGCAGAATCTCGATGTTGGAATTGGCTGATGAACCCCACAGTTGTACACCGTAGGTCCATATTGGCCTGAGGATTGCCTTGTACAGTATCAATTTGTTCTCTAGAGTAAGCTGCGATTTTCTGCCAATCAGCCAGTACATTTGCTGAACTTGGTGCCGAGCTGCTTCCGTTTGGTGAATATGCTTTTTCCACGTCAAGCGCCTATCCAAGTGAATGCCGAGATATTTGACGTCCTCAGCCTGGGCGAGTTGTTGGTTGTTTAGGCTAACTGGTGGGTATGTTAGCCTGTTTAAGGTGAAGGTGATGTGGACCGATTTGGCTTCATTAGCCATAATACGCCATTGTCGCAGCCATGTTTGTATTTTGTCCAGGTTGATTTGGAGATTTCTAGATGCCTTATTTGGATCTGAATGTGATGCCAACATCGCTGTATCGTCCGCGAATTTGGCTACCGTTGTCAGACGAGTGGTTGGTAGATCGCATGTGTGGATTAGATAGAGTACTGGCCCCAATACGGTACCCTGAGGTACTCCTGATGTGATGGGATAGAGATCTGTATACTCGTTCTGCTGTTTTTCCAGGAAATGCCTGTTTTTCAAGTAAGATTTCAATATTTGGAGGTGATGGTACGGCAGATTTCTTTTAATTTTGTAATATAGTTCCTCATGCCAGACCTTATCGAAGACCTGGCTCACATCCAGAAATGCAGCTGAACAGAATCCTTTTTTCTCAAGATCGTTGTTGATTACATTTACTAATCTATGCACTTGCTCTATAGTACCATGCTTATTTCTAAATCGAAATTGGTGATTTGGTATGATATTTTGTTCTTCAAGTAAAGGTTTTAATCTTTTTAGGTATATTTTTTCAAAGACTTTGGAGAACATTGGTAGCAGACTTATGGGCCTATATGATTTGACTTCTTCCGGTTTCTTGCCAGGTTTCAGAATCATCATCACACTTGAGCCACCTTCCACAAGTTTGGAAAATAGTGTAATCGCAGTATTGCATTGAAAATGAAGGTGATCAATCTTAGACATTTTTCTGATAGTTCTTGCAGAATTTTTCCTGTAATCAGGTCAAATCCAGAAGCTTTTTTGATGTTAATTTCCTTTTGTATTGTACTTTTAACTTCCTTAATTTTAATATTTTTGATGGGAAGATCTAGTTGGAAAGGAGCTTTGAGGTAGTCTGATATTTCTTTTTCTTCTTCTGGTGTTGACATAGAGGGAAATGGTTGGAAGACTTTTTCCAAATGTTTGGCAAATACTTCAGCCTTCTCTTTATCGTTTCTAGCCCATTTCTTGCTTTGCTCATCCTTAATTGGTGGATGCTGTAATTGTGGTATTTTGAGCTTTCTCGTTGCCTTCCAGAGAGAGTAGTCTGTGGCCTCCGTAGGAGTTAGGCTCTGTAAGTAGTCTTGGATACCTTGGTTTTTGATTTCCATTATCATTTCTTTTAACTCTTTACTGGATTTGTTTAGCTTTGCTTTGTTTTCTGATGTTCTTATTAGTTGCCATTGTTTTTTTAATCTTCTTTTTTCAGCAATTTTCTGTTGGATAGTAAGTGGAACTCTTTTTATTTGGTGAGTCGCATTTATGTTAGGGGTGGCGAAACAAGCTGTTTTTTGGATATTTATAGTTAACCCATCAACTGCTGTTTCGATATCATGTTCTGTTTTCAGCGATTTATTTAGTGTAAGTTCGTCCAATTTGTGTCTAAATAGCTCCCAGTTTGTTTTTTTGTTGTATAGTGAGGGTTGTTTTTCTTTCTGTATTACTTGGCTGAAGATAGTGACTATCACTGGGGAGTGATCAAATGACAAATCCAAGCACGATTCAGTTTTAATTTGTTTGGTGTCAATGCCTTTTGTGATGCAGAAGTCGATAAGGTCGGGTATTTTCTTTTTGTCCGATGGCCAGTAAGTAGGTTGTCCCGTTGAGATATGCTGAAGATTATTCTCCTTCATGGTTTTCACTAGTTCCCTTCCTTTTGGATTAAGTAATCTAGATCCCACAGAGTATGTTTAGCATTGTAGTCGCCGCCCGCAATAAATTTGTTTCCCAATGTGTTGTAGAAATCTTCAAAATGCTCTTTTTTGTTGTTATGCTTGGGCGGGCAGTATATCGCAGAGATGGTTATTGGACCTTGTCTATCCTCTAGAGGTCTAGAGTGATGCTAGTAGCCTGCAAGTGTTCTTTGGCGTATTTGTTTCTTTCATGATGCCTGATACTATTACGAATAATTATTGCTGTACCCCCATGTTCTTTTTTATCAGGATATTTTGTGTCATAAATTTGATAGTTGGGTAATCTTAGATAGTGGTCGTTTGTGAAGTGCGTTTCAGAAACCATCATGATGTCAATATTGTGGGATTGTAGGAATGTCTTAACTTCATGTGCGTGATGGTTTAGTCCATTGGCGTTCCAAATTGCCAATTTATACTTTGGGTGTTCATCCATTAAGCCATTTTAGTGACAAGTGTTGTTAATAAGTTTAACATTGTGCTCATTTGTGTCATGAGTTGCCCCATCATATCTTCGAGTTTGCTCATGTTGTTTAGTTGTTGGTTTGTAATTTGATTTGTGTTTTGGTTATTTTGCCAGGCTGATCTTTGTTGATTGTTGTTATTATTCAGTTGGTTTGTGTATATGATCCCGTTTTGTGTTGAGGAAAAGCAGTATTATAATTGTTTGGTGCTTGGTAGTATGCACTATTTAGTTGTTGTTGATTTGAAGTATTTTGCGTCACTTGCGTAATTACTTTATTTCTGAGAGTAGGGTACATTCGTTGTTACATTTGCGTGTGTACGAGGCATCCTCGGTAGTTGGCTGTGTGATTTCCATTACAATTTACACATTTTACCTTGTCATCCCTTACCTTACGAGGGCAGTCCTTGGTGGTGTGTTCCCCTGCACATTTCACACATCGTGCAATTTTATAACAAAAATTCTTGGTATGTCCGTAGCCTTGGCATTTTGCACATTGCGGAATGGTTCGCTTCACGTGCGGAGGCTCAACGCGAACTATATTCGCTCAGGACTTTTAGTGTGAATATTTGCTTATTATTGTCTTTTCTTTTAAGATCAACGTAATGTAGTGGTAGAGGTTGTTTGGTTACTCTGTGTCTTATATTCCAAATGTTTGTAGCTTCATGTCCTTCCTTCAGTAGAGCATTTTTGAGGACTGACTCTTCGACTGTTGGGTGGATGCCTTTCATCACCACTCTATAACCTTTTTGCTCTTGGGCTTGTAAGTGTGGAATAGCGTTCCTTTTTCCTTTAGGGCTTCAAGAACTTTCTCAAAGGCTTTAGAGTTTTTAAGCTGAACTTTAATCTCTTCTGATCCTATCGTTTTAATCCGAAAAAAGTGTGAAAATAAGAAAGATGCTGCGAGTTGAAATAGTACGAGTCGCTGATGCACCAACGGGTCGATGTGTCGCATCTTCGGCCGGTCGCTTGAAATGGGGTGAAATTTTTTGGCTTCGATTTGAAATATTTTTGGAAATTCGGGAAGGCGGGGGTGTGATTAGTAGATATTAGTAATAAATATTCGCAAAAAAATGGAAAATAACCCGTGTATTGGGAATTTTCATTTTGGGGTAAAAAAACATAATAAACGTTGGCTTGGCCAGAACTGCGAGCATCAAAAAACCTACCCTCCGATGCTCCGCATCTCCGGGCGGTTTTTCGTGCTCCGAGCCGCTACGCGGCAGGGCTAAAGGAACTAGAAGGCGCCACCGATCAAGAACACCGGGATTTATGCTACCGGGATGTTAGGGACCCTTGAAAATGCATTAAAAAGTATAGTCGCGGTATGCGGCAGTTATCTATTACGTTTAACCCCCAAAAAAGCGCGCAAAAACAAAAAATAATCGATGTTACATGCAGTCGAGTCGGGCTGCAACTGCCTCTCCGCAAACGGCTAAGTCTAAGACTAGTTCAACTTGCACGTACCGTCAACAAAATGAGTGAGATTCCACCCGCTAGTCGTGTTTTACATGTAAAATTAACGATTTTCAAAGTCGATTTTCTCTATCAAAAGTTGGTTTATCCTCCCCTAAAATTGGTACCAGTGTCTTTTAAAAACATTGAACTATCCGAAAGTCACCAAACAATTATGAAATTCGATGATGGAATATGGTCACGCAGTCACGCTTCCCGTACGATAAAATTATGTTTCCATTTTCTTCAAATTTTGTGCCCTCTCATTGCAAAAAGTCAACAGTTATTACCAGCGGCGGCTCGTGACTTTTCCATTTGAGGAGGCTAATTTTACAGCTTAACTACCTTATAAAATAAAACTTAAAAAGAATAAATTTAATAAAATATTATTTAATCTGCGGTAGACACATGTTTCGAGCTCGATGGCTATCTTCAGTACTGTGTACAATGGAAAAATTTGTTCGATGAGTGCAGAGTGTGTTTTGGAAAAAATGCTGTACAATATACAGATTAATATTATTTTAAGTCATTCGAAATTTATGAAGCTTTAAACGTAAGATGGCGACTTTTAGTATTCGCCAAGTGATCGCTGATATTCTCGTAGAATTGATTATTTCGAGACAATAAGGTAACGAATTCCTTTTCAATAGACATTACCGCGACGTTACTTAACCGATTTTGGTTCATCGTATTACGAGTGTAAGTTTTAGTGTGGAAAAACTTCTTTCAACCGAAGCCGATGTTACCGGTATGGTGACGACCACACATAAAAGTTTGTAAAATTCAGGCATACAACTGTGTAAATCATTTTTGAAAGTAAAATCTAATATCTCTGATGGAGTCCTACATTGTCCAAACATTTCGGGGTCATTATATGCTACCGATAATTCATTTTTGAGTTGGATTTGATCAAAAAATGGATACTGCTCTAATAGACTATCTAATAAATTTTGAGGAAAGTTTTTCCTATAATCTGAAAATTTAGCAAATGTTAATAGATCAAAAAATTTTAATTTATGTAAGTCTGCAAATCTAACTTCAATTTGCACGATAACCGTATCCAAAATTTCCGCAAAAATTTGTTTATAATTTTGACGCATATCTGATAAATCAAATGTCGTTTTTCGTTTTTTTCTGAGCCGGCTAGCAATTTAATTCTAAACTGTTAAATATGTTGTCAAAATACAAATCATCAATACGGTATCTGTGCCGAGTTTCGATTAATTTTGTTAAACGACATTTGGCGAAATTAATATCGGTAAGTTTACTTTGTAAAATTGAAAATACTACGTCTGTCTGTTCAAAAATTAAGTTAAAAGTTTCTAATAAAAAGCAAAATTTTGATTCATTTAAATATTGTCTTAAACCAGCGCTTCTCTAATAGTTTGAGAGTCGTTTTTAAAATCATCGCTGTCGATTATAAAATTAAATACGTCAATTAATTGTTGTTTTTTTAATTGCACTGTAAATACTGCTCGCGAGGTAAAATTCCAACGTGTAGCAACGTTTGTCGAAATTTACTGCCACAAATTTCATTTCAAACATCGGTCCGTTGGGTTGATTTTGAAAAAAATGTGGAAAATCCGTTCAAATCTGAAAAAAAAATTCGGGAATCCTTATTCGAATTACATGATTATGTTTAGAACATATTATGCATGATAATGCAAAGAATTGCAAGCGTCTCCATAAGAGGCCCACGCATATGAGCCCAGCCTCCAACGCATGTAAAATTACTATGTTCGCACATTTAGTAAGATAACACAGACTAGTATGTGCTTATGTTACAAGCTTATTACTTACAATTCATCTGTTATTCGCTTATGTTGATAATGAAATTTACTAACGAGTGGCCTCTATGACGTATCTCGGACGTACTACCGTATTCTGGGTTGCCTAACTCTGTGCTAATAAACTAATAAGATAAAGAAAGGCTAGCCGCTGGATATGTACTATTTCGAATTTATTTCAGGCGTAAGTCAAGTTCTTAAGCTAATTTCATTATTAAATTAAATTTTGTTTTAAACAAATTCAAAAAAAATTAAAAATTGGAAATAATACTAATTTAAAACGAAATATAAATAGCAAGTCCGTCCAACAATTTGTGAGGAGGCTAAGCCTCCCTTGCCTCCATTGACAAACCGCCGCTGGTTATTACTGTAAATAAAGTTCTAAAAATTTGGTGGTTGCAAAGACTGGCATACTCCCCAGTAAATGGTGATCAGGATGGCCATGTTTCCATGGGGCGGATTTTATGGATGTCACCCCCACATAGGCTGATGACCTTTTCTTTTAGAGGTTGCACCCAGGGAATAAACAGGGATTTACCAATTTGCCATAGGCGGTTTACTCGTTCGAAAAGTGTCACCCCTAAAATCCTAAAAAATCAAAAAGGTCACTCGTTTTTGTTTTAAAAAACCAAGAAACGAGGTAATTTTAGTCAGGAAATTAAAATAATTTGGGGTCGGGTGTCACCCGAGGCGCCCCCCTCAGCTACGCCACTGGTATTAATATTTTCAAAGTAGCAAAAGAAGTTGTCACTAGACTTGGAAAGCAGTTGGACTGATTTTTTGATCATCTATAGTCAGCATTTGGAACATTGCATTTTGTTAAAGTTTATGTTTATTAGGATCATCGATCAAGTTTCTTTGGAAGTAAATTTATATGTTTCTTTTTAGGGTCATTCCATCTCAAATCGACAAAAAATAGGTAAAATTGATTCGACCCCGACCAAACTTAACGAAACTTGGTACACACCATCGTAGTAAGAAATAAAAAACACAATTTTAAGAATTGGTCCAAAAAGCATTCGTTTCCTTGTTTTGGTCTTTCAAAAAGTCAAAAAGTTGGTGTGTAGACTATAGACTTGTAGAAAAACGACTGTAACTTCATCCACAGCGGTCTAAATTTAAAAATAAAAACTGTTCTGTAAAGGTAAATGAACATTATATTCAAATATTCAACCACATTTTATATTTTCAACCCTTAACTGGATTAATTTTTTAATTTTAACCCTATTTCAACCCCTATTTCTAAAGGGATCTTTTTTTTGGTTAATTTTTTTACAGTTTTTTGGTACAAATGTTCTGAGCATGCGCACGAAATTTTATCATGGGATGAGCATGGGTTCGTTTATTAAAAATTTTTAATTATAGGTAGAAACGGCCAAAAATCAGTTTTTCGCCGATTTCTCAAGTTTTTTTGAACTTTATGACAAAATAGTTTAATATAAAATTAAATCTAATTATTCTCTACAAAAAAATATTTACACATATTTTTCGTCAGATTCGTATTCACATAGCAATAACAGCTCAAAGTATAGCTAAGTTGCGCGACCATCGTTATACTTATTTAAAAAGGTCGGAATCGATTTTCAATTAATTGCATGGATTTTCATCATAAATATTTATTATCTGAATATAAGTTGACCACACCATCCCTAATTTTGATAAAAAGTTTAGCATAATATGACAATGCAGTTAAACCAAAAATACATTATTTGATTTTTTTTTGTAAACTTAATTCGTTTCCATGATAAGGCCAGCTAAAGCGACACTTTTCAGTTTTTACCCCTCTGTGTATAACTTTGGAACTAATGAACATAGAGCGCGAATTTTTCGCGAAAATTAGGGATGGTGTGGTCAACTTATATTCAGATAATAAATATTTATGATGAAAATCTATACAATTAATTGAAAATCGATTCCGACCTTTTTAAATAAATATAACGGTGGTAGCGCAACTTAGCTATACTTTGAGCTGTTATTGCTATGTGAATACGAATCTGACGAAAAATTTGTATAAATATTTTTTTGTAGAGAATTTAATTAGCTTTAATTTTATATTAAACTATTTTGTCATAAAGTTCAAAGAAACTTGAGAAATCGGCGAAAAACTGATTTTTGTCCGT
The DNA here is from genome assembly GCA_932274525.1 of Podabrus alpinus. NCBI lineage: Eukaryota > Metazoa > Arthropoda > Insecta > Coleoptera > Cantharidae > Podabrus > Podabrus alpinus. The sequence continues at coordinate 53,937,947 of OW026457.1, read as the reverse complement.
TTCTGCCTATACTTAATTAAAGGGGGTATTCCACTTTTTCGCTCATAAATCTAGGCAATTTTCAGGATTTTTTTTAGAAAAATGAAACAACATAGAAATTTTTCTGTTATGGTGGGATATTTATTATATATTGAATACACAATTGTGAATTTTTCATATAAAAATAATAAAAATTTGTGCTGCTACAGCCTCCTGAACATAAGTCGATTAAAATGGTGGTGGGCAAGCTCAGGTCCTTTGTATTTGTCCAAAATTAAAAAACGAAAGATTTTCGTAAACATTTTTTAATTTTAAATTTAGACCACCGTGGATGAAGTTTCAGTCGTTTTCCTCGAAGTCAACACACCAACTTTTTGAAAGACCAAAACAAGGGAACGAGTGCCTTTTTGGGCAAATCCTTTAATTTGTATTTTTTATTTCTAACTAAGATGGTGTGTACCAAATGTTGCCAAATTAGGCATGGGTCAAGTAAATTCATGATTCGATTTGAGATGGAATGACCCTTTATTAAATTTTGCGCCCTTCCATTGAAATAAGTTATGAGTCGCCCGCCACTGGTTCGACGGACCTAAAGTGCACCACTGATGATGTGATGATTCAATAGACAACGAAAGTCGTGACGTCAAAAGGGGCGTATACTTGTGAAAACCTTTCCAAACAAACTGATATTACTTTGTTAACTGCCATAAGAGAATTTGTTTTTGCTCTTTTTTATATTGTGTTTAATTAATAAGGATTTTAGTTTTAATAGATATTAGTTGGAGACCTTAAATAGTGTATTTTTATAAAAAAAATTTAATTTTTATTAATTTTTAAAAAAATTTAAAGAAAACTTACGTTACACTATAAAAATACACTATTTAGGGTCTCTAACTGATAACTAATAAAACTAAAATCTTTATTAATTAAACACAATATAAAAAACAGCAAAGACAAATTCTCTTATGACAGTTAACACGGCAATATCAGTTTGTTTGGAAAGGTTTCCACAAGTATACGCCCCTTTTGACGTCACGACTTTCGTTGTCTATTAAATAATTTTTTCATTTTTCTGTAAATTTAAAAATGCATTCATAAAAAAATAAAATAATTTTTTAATATAATTTATTTACAATTCCTAACGTCATTTTTGTTTCGTTAATATAAATTTGTAATTTATTTAAAATGGGTAACAGATGCATAAAATATTTTAAAACACAACATTAAAGTAGTCGAAAGTCTATGGCAATAATAAAATTGAAAAATTAATAAAATAAATGCTAATTTGGCAATTTAAAGTAATTCTTAACAACAATCCTCTCCCTTATTATGCAAAACCAATCTATACACAAAAATGCATTTGTGATCACTGTTTCTAGAAATTTTAATAAAACAACAATATTCAATAATAAAAACATACATCTCACCTAAAATAAATTGTAGAATATGAATAACTTGCTTTATATTTACAATCACCGGCTAATATTCATAACAAAACTTAAACTATACATCGATAGCATCTTCTTCTTCTTCGTCGTTTTCTTCCACCTTTTGATCAACATCGATAAAAGGTATGGGATACTGACTACCACTCTTGAGAACAATACCGGCATGTTCCGGGTGCTTAGTACGAATGTGCTTATATAAAAATTTGTTCAATGCAAACCTTTGGTTGCATATACTACAACCGAAAGGCTTCTCACCGGTATGAATTCGCATGTGGTCTTTGGCAGTGGTACTGTGTGCAAACTTTTTCGAGCAAATTGTACACTCAAAAGGTTTTTCACCAGTGTGAATCCGATTATGTCTCTGTAAATTGGCTATGGTTGAAAAGGCCTTCGTACACGTTTCACATACGAAAGGCTTTTCACCTGTGTGGGTTTGTAGATGACGTTTGAGATTTTGTGCGTATGGAAAACCACGCATGCAAATGTCACACGTGTAAGGACGTAAACCCGAATGAGACTTTATGTGGCGCGTAAGATGACTGGCACATACAAAAGTTTTAACGCACAAGTGACACTTGTAAGGTCGAATACCTGGCACTTCTTTGTGATGACGAACGTGATTTTGATAAACCGTGTACTCTTTAAAGTGTTTTTTACAAATTATACAAATAAAAGGAAACTCTTGATCATTGTGCTGTATCATATGAATCATTAAATGCTTAGCTTTATAAAACGTACGTAAACAACTAGGGCATGAAATATTTTTCTTCTTCACTTCACGTAAATGCGTTTTGATGTGTTTACGTAATCGATGTTTCGTTTTGAAGCGTCCATCGCAGTGGTCACAAATAAACGGTCGTTCAACCGAATGAGTGTTCAAGTGATCCTCCAGGTGCGCAAACTGAGTAAACTTGCGCTCACAAATTTCACATGCAAATGGTTTATCTCCGGTGTGCACCCTCGTATGCTTATTTAAATTTCCTTTTATGGAAAACTTTTTGGAACAAATTTCACATTCAAACGGTTTCTCTCCTGTGTGTTTACGTATGTGAATATTTAATTGAGTCATATCGCGAAAACTTTTCGCACAAGAACAACAAGCAAAGGTTTTATCTCGCGATGGCGTTTTAGCATGAAAATCTAACTTTTTGGGAGATGAAAATACCTTTGCGCAAATTTTACACTGCCACGGATTGAGATGAATTTCCTTCTTAATATTCGCTAATGTGATGTTTTGGTCGGTTCCGCCGCCGCTATTATCCAACAAACTTTGAACGCCAGAATCATAACCCTCGTAAAAACCGCTACTTTCGCTCAAAAAATGGTTACCTTCATGTTTTATCGACTCGGCTAACTCCTCGTCGTAAATTTCGTTACTTTTATCCGACTCCTCTTCGCTGAATCTTTGAATTTCTTCTTTAATTTTGATCGGCTCATGATGTAGATCGTCTACGTTGACAGTTGTATTTTCGTTCACAAATTCGTCCTCCTTCTCTTGTTTAACCACAATTTGTTCGAAATTCGCGGTGGAAAATTCATCGTTCAAACTGTTATCTGCCGAATATTCTTGTAAAGCCATTTTTAATGCACGTCATTGAAATATAGGTGATGTTTTAATAAATATTTGACACTTCTGTAACTGGACATTATTTACAAGGTGAAACGTTTCGATACCAACTGTTAACATCCAAGTTACCCGATTATCAATTTATTGTTTTATACACGGTGCGCGATATGCAATCAAAACGCGCAACATGGTGCCTAAAAATAAGTTTACCCTTACAGAAAGTAGTATGAAATTTGAATTATTGAACAACTGAAAATTTCTTCGGAACGGATTAGGTAATAATATCAAAAATTTCTTTGATCAATTTTTAGTCCAGTCATATTAGACCGATTTTCGACAAATAAAAACATTAATCGGTAAAGATCTGGATTTTGGTATACAAGCTTATTGAGGCTTCCGGATAAACATACTAAAATGCCCAATCGATACCTGTTGCGCTCGAGCCGCCATCTTGGAAAAAAGGTCCACTTTTTTAGTTTTTTGCCTGTATCTTGAGAACTATCAATGATATCGGAGAAATGCTTCAGATAAAAAAGATAGCTTATTAAATTTTCTACAAAATAGCTTCCATACATTTTTTCTCTATCTCTGATACTTTAGCTGCAATTTGCCGTTGAACAGTAGAGTAATTTATATTTTTGCCCTCGATCCGCGGTTATAGATTTTCGTACGCTCCTAATAGTGATACAATGTATTTTAGGCAAGTTACTACGTAGAAGAATCGCAAAAGAGAAGCGGAGGGGTATTGTACGGTGGGCATCTAGCAGGTCAAACGCGTTTAGGGTTCCGCTAGGTAGGCAAGACCCCGAGCAGCAGATGTTCGTTCGGCTGTAGGCCAGCTCGGCAAATGGTCAGATATTTAATCCGGGTCCAAATTTTCTACCTGGAAATACATAGACCAACTCGGCAAAGTAATAAATTTTGGCTTGGCCAGAACTGTGAGCATCAAAAAACCTACCCTCCGATGCTCCGCATCTCCGGGCGGTTTTTCGTGCTCCGAGCCGCTACGCGGCGGGCGCTAAACATACGAGAGGCGCGACAGATCAAGGAAACCGGGATAAATGCAACCGGGATGTGAGAGACCCTCGAAATAGCATTATTCAGCGCGTTTGCCGAGCTGACCGAAAATTAAAACGACCTCTGGTTTTCATTTGCCCAGTTGACCGGTAGGATTAACCTATCCCTTGTACCTTCTGCCGAGTTGACCTACTCCGGTTCGTTCTCAGTTCGTAGTGAAACGTTCCGCGGTGCACACCCTGCTGCGCCACTTTATTAAATATGGCTGGCAACGAAAAATGTTTTATTTGTGAGGAAAACCTTTCAATTAAAGAAACAATCACTGTCAAGGCGAGAGGACTGAATACTTTCAGAAAAGCAAGTGACCGAAGAGGAGATGGCAAAAAAGAAAAATTGGAGGGACTGTGTGAAGTGACGGTACATGTTCCATGCAAAAAGGAATATACTCGGGAACAAAGTATTATTGCTTCATTAAAAAAACAATCTGCTAATCAAGCAGTGCCGGCTTCGCCACTAAAATCAAAACTTAGGTCATCTGTACCAAGTTTTGATTTCAAAACTGCGTGTTTCTATTGCGCAGAAATAATAGATTCGAAATTTTATGAGCGAGAGAAGAAAAAGCATGTCAATAAACGTACCATAGTGCACAACGTTCGTAGCTTATTTGTCAAAGAAAGCGTACTACAGGCAGCTAGAAAAAGAAACGACAAATGGAGTCGGGAAGTAACATACCGGATAGAAACTGTTGCAGACTTGGTCGCGGTTGAAGCTTTGTATCATGAACGCCGTTATATCAACTTTTTCAAGGATCCAGCAACAAGCAAAAAAGTTGGACGTCCGCCGATAGACGATGTCCAAACTGCAATGGAGGTCATCTACGATTTCGTTGAGAAGAGCTATGAGTGCCAGTTTGCATTGCCTGATTTGATCAATTTAATCGAAGGCTGTGTTCCCGACGAGCGTACAGTCAAGAGAAAACTCGAAGAGAAATACGGCAACGATATAATTATTACGACGAAGGGGAAGGGAAAAACTGAGCGAAAAATCTACTCTTCACATCTTCTACAATCGCGTAAAGGATTTCAGGATATGATTTTGTTTGCACATGCCTTCAGTGGATGTGACACCACGTCATATCTTTTCGGAAAAGGTAAACGAAAATGTTTGAAATTGTTGGAGCAGCGAGATGATTTGCAAGACATCGTACGAATTTTCAACAACGCTAATTCCACTCACGAAGAAATCGCTCAGGCTGGAGAACTAGCTATTTAGCTATTTATAATGCACCTGCTAGTGAGAGGTCACTGAACCAACATCGTTATCAAATGTTCAAGAAATCCGCGTACAAGAGTAAACCAAATCTAGCACTGTTACCGCCTACGGCTGCAGCGGCTCAGCAGCACTCGTTTCGCGTTTACCACCAAGTCCAGAAATGGCGTGGTTATGAAATATCTCCCGAACTCTGGGGTTGGAAGAAAGTCGAGAATTTCCTTCAACCTGTTCGAACACTGAAGGCTCCTACTCCAGATTCTGTACTGACATTAGTGTCATGCAATTGTAAAAAGGGATGTACCTCATCTTGTGGATGTCGGAAAGCAGGTCTAAAATGCGCAGCGATTTGTGGACATTGTCAAGGTATCGCGTGTTTCAACTCGAACAGAAGTCTCGATTCCGAAAAAGAGGGTTCCATCGAAACAGAGCTCGACGACGAACCTATGATCACGCGTCACAGCCAAGTTGAGGATGACGATCCCGAAGAATCTGACATCGTTGATCCACCTCCTCCGTCAGAAGTTGGTACTTCAGTGAATTCTATCCCTAGCACGAGTTGTATGCAACGGTTTTAATTGGTAAGAATATACGAAAATTCACATATCTGAAAAATACTGCCACAATTCCTAGTCAATTCAATGATTTTTCATCCATTCATGATTTTTTCAGGTAACGAAGCTGCCCTGACGTGTGATAAGGACTTCCACGTCGATCTATTGCGTACAACAAACTTTTCTCAGAACTGAACGGCAAATTACAGCTAAAGTATCAGAGATAGAGAAAAAATGTATAAAAGCTATTTTGTAGAAAATTTAATACACTATCTTTTTTATTTGAACCATTTCTCCGATATCATTGATAGTTCCACCCAGTTTTTGAATTACGCACTGCCTGTGTAAAAGTGCCAAAAATTGGGAAAACTTACTACAACCGAATGAAATCTGGTTACACCGGACTCCACTAAGGCCTCACAGAACAGCGGTCTATAACCTAAATAATAATACAACCTAAACACAGAAATAAGACAACAAAAAAACAAATAAACATATATTAAAAAAAATAAAATAGAGAAGATTAAAACCTAAAATTACACATATGAAACTTATATTAGAAAGAAAAATATGGCCTTTTATTATCACTGAAGGTGAATTCTGACGTCAGTGATTTGAAACAACTTAAACTCTGAATTAAAATAAAATATTAAAACTACGTTAAAATTTAAATTAACAAACTAAATGTGCATTAAATTAATAAAATTGATTGTGAATTGATGATAATTCTAATAAAACTCTGAATTAAAATAAAATATTAAAACTACGTTAAAATTTAAATTAACAAACTAATTATGCATTATATTAATAAAATTGGTTGTGAATTGATGATAATTAATTAACGTGAAACAACTCTTCGGTTTAAACACAATAATTTATTGTTTTTGACCGTCAAAATGGTGTTGAACAAAAACGATAAAAATATAAAACACTTACGGCGTTTCCACCCAAATAATCCGCTGATGACCTCACGGAGTGATGTAACCAGGGTTTGTAGTAGAAATGACCGGTGTTTTCCCAGTAGCAGCTTCTGAACGACAGGCAATACGTAAACCGTTCCTTGAACGAATTGACACTCAAAGGAACATTCCCAAGTGTCGAGTACCCCTTAATTTTTGTATGGTTCCAAAACGTTAAATCCTCTTCCACAAGATTATAATGATTTTTGATTATTTGGCAAAAATCCGGTAAATCGATAGGATTGGTCCATATAATTAAGTTGGTGTAATTGCATAATATGTCAAACTTTAGCGAAATTAAACGAAACTGCCACTGTATGACAGTGCTAAACTGTATTTAAATTGCGTATCACGTTTACTCAAAAGTTGTGTTTTTAAATGTTCAAAACCGTCACTATTATTTATCAATTTATGATTGATATCAATAAATGAAATTTACTAATTTAACCACGGGAATATCGAACTTAAACCGATTCCTTTATGATCCGCATAAGCGATTAAGGAGGTTAAATACCCAAACTTTTCACTACATAAACGGATTTGTCTTGTTGCTCTTTTGAACAACTGAAGTCTAACAACAACTGACTAACACTGACCAACAACTGGCTGACACTCACTGACTTCCTCCCGCGGGATTCGCGGTTTTTATCCCATATGGGGACACGTGAAACGCATTTTGTGTAGGTCGTATGAGGAAGTTTCGAGAAAAACAAAATCATAAAAATATCAAATTGAATGGTGTTTCTAAATAGTACAAAAATTGTTGCAAAGTAAGAAAGGCAATATGAACGAAGCATGCTTGAAATTTCTACTTTGAGATTTAAGTAAACTTCAAAGATTAGTAAAGCCGCTTCCTATGAATTAACTTAAATCTAGTTTCGGTACAATGTAGCTATTTTTTTTATGGTTTCAGAATACATTAAAATTTTTATAGGTCTATTAGTTTTAAGTATTAAGTGTTTTTGGTGTAATTTTAATATTTTAGATACAGGAAATTGTATCATTGTATTACAAAGAAGAAAAATTAAATAATTTGTAAATAAGTTTTTACCAAAATTATATTTTAGAACTGCGAAAATAGGCAAATTCAAACGGATGTCACAACTCCGTCAACCGATTGTAACTTAGTAATTGTAATTATCTCTCTGGGTTTTCCTACGACTCCAAATAACAATAGAAGAGTCACGTTACCTTAAACATCAGACAACAACGTCCGCTTTAAGAGGTTTCTTAATCTACCTCAGGAATTAACCGCACCAAGGTGGTTAGTACCAGAATTCAAAGATTAAGTGGTGGCAGCTATCATCATCCAAGGATCGAAATTTAAATAAACCCCCTTTTTGAATATTTTTCAAATAACGCTACCCCGTTTTATTACAGTACTCTGCAGCTTCACAAAAGCCTGCAGGGTTGACACCACAGGAATATGAATGTTTAATTGATTTGACATCAAATACTACCATAAAAATCAATTTTGAAAAAAAGAATTCACTTGCAGAATTTTGGTGTCAGTTAAACGACGAATTTAAAATTTTGTCTGATAAAGCAAAACTCTTTCTTCTGCCCTTTGCAACGACTTACTTATGTGAATCAGGATTTTCTGCTTATGTAGCTACGAAAACGAAATATAGGTCTCGTTTGAATGCGGAGCCAGACATTCGCTTACAGCTGTCTCAAATTCAACCCGATATCGCGACATTAATTATGCTGTTCTGCTTATTTTTAAGTGCGTTTGTGTTTTATTTTAAGAATAATGTTAATTTTTGTAACGTTCAGGAAACAAATAAAATTTAAAATACCTAAAACTGCTTATAATTATTTAAAAATTCCGCTATGATATACCATTGTACGCGCTAGGTTAAGTACGTGCTCCTCCTTGAACTTCTCCTCTAAAAAGTGCTCCGCGAAGTCAAAAGTTTGGGAACCCCTGAGTTAAAGAATAACAACTTTAGGTACTTCGTAAAAATTGTACGAAGAAGTACGTAGACAATGTAGAGTTATCAGTTATCCTTTTATTAATTTATCTATTTATATGTTTATAACCCTTAATTGATTTCCGTTTATATATTAAAAATCCAAATCAAGAGAACATAATACGAGGTCAGTCTGAAAATTTCTCGGCCTAACACATAGGTGGCGCTAGAAACAATAACTGTATTGAAAAGTTCCATCCTTTATATACCAATAAATAATAAATATACCCCCCCCCCTAGAAAGCGGTCAGGCCAGGTACGACACGGCGGAGGTAGGATTCCCGAAATCGGAGCGACTGACACTCCTCCGAAACGGAAAGTCCGGCCGAAGGGATCTCGACTTAGCCACTCATACGCGAAAACTTGCCACTCTTCCTAAAATTTTAATTCGTTTGAATACCCAGTCAAATAGGGTGCAAAAACAAACGACGTCAAATCAGCATAACCAGCTATACGGACAGCGACTGCGTATGTGAGTCCACAATATCTAATAATAATTCTGCCATTTCCGTCGAGCATCGAAGGGGGGGAAACCCAACTTCGACCTTCGGCGGATCTCGGGTACAGGGGGTTGCGTCAAAACCCAACCCGGTATTCACAAACCAATACGGTGCGTGGCGCACCAGTCATTATGAAGGCTGTAACAGTTTTAAACTAGGCACACCGAAATACAATTCAGATTACGGATTTGTTTTGATCTAGCAACTTTAGAAAAGCCATTGACTTTTCTAAAATTGAAAAAATTGAATATCGTGCAGTGATTAAATTCTTTGTTTTGGATGGTTTAACACCAAGAGAAATTTATCCAAAATTGTTAAAAGTCTATGTGTCTATTTCCACTGTGAAAAAATGGGCAGCTCTTTTTAAATCTGGTCGTACAAGCCTCGAAGATGATCCACGCGAAGGTCGTCCAAAAACTACTTCAACACTACAAATAATTCAGCAAGTATACAATCGGTACCGGACAATTGGGCGCGACCGATTGGGCGCAAAGACTATTGGGCGCAAAGACTATTGGGCGCGAGGAAAATTTTATAAAACTATTATTTACATATTAGCTTCGTTCCAACAAGCAGTTCTGTTATTGTTCACGAGCAATAAATATTCAACAGAGTTGTTGCTATCGTCCCAACTACAATCAGAAGAAAAAAAAATTGCATAGGAAATGGCAGCGTTTTAAAAATAAATTGAAATTTTCTACATTTCCTCATTTTTTAAATTTTTTACAAAATTCTTTCACTATCATGTTCCAGAAAGATTCCAGATTAATAATAAGTACTATATAAAAAAAAAATGTATTTTTTGAAGTGAAAATAATGGAATTATTCTTAAATCTGAAATTTAAAATGAAATAGTTGCTGTTGCAACAAATGAGCACGATCTGTAAACAAAGTTTAAACTCGTTTGCGAATTCGCGCACGCGTATCCACTTTAAGAACGCTTGGTTCTTGCTCTAGAGCAAGAATCGTTTGAACTCGTTTGGCCGATAATATTACTGATTCTAAACTTGTCGGAACTGCAGATTTATAGTAAGGGGCCGTTCATGTATTACGTAAGACGTTTTTTCCTACTTTTAGACTCCCCCCACCCCCTAGTAAGAAAAAATAAGAAAATGTATAACCCCCCCCCCCCACTAATCTTACGTAAGGTAAATTATTACCCAATGAGAAGCCAGATATTAATTATAAACAGATATAACAGATAAAAACAGTATTGTGTTTCACATTAACAATAATACCAACAGCACCTAAATTAGATTAAATAATTTTTAAATTTTGAAATTTAATTAAAAAAATAAAATATTACGTAAGAAATTGTCTTGAACCCCCTACCCCCGAATAAGAAAAAATAAGATGTCAGCTACCCCCCCCCCTAAACGTCTTACGTAATACATGAACGGCCCCTAATCTAGAATTCCGTCCTAGTAGTTCTAGTCTGTGGGAACGACATTTCATGAATGCGCTTACGTTGTAGTAATATTACTGGAAATAATCGTTGTTGGAACGAAGCTATTATAACAATTTTGTAAATTATTAACTAAATCTAGAAATGTTTATTTAGACAATAAAAAAGATTATAATTAAAAATTTAAAGAAAAAGTTTTTAAAATGTTTATTCCTTCTAACAATTACAAATAAAATAAAAATGTCTATTAATAAAGTACCTTACTAATCACGGATTCATTTCCTAATTATGGGAAATGCCCCGCAAGAAGTCTATAATATTTCAATTGGCGTAATCCTCTACTAGATTTCTGATGCGCGCATCAGCCTCCAAGTATTTCCTTTTCTTAATAGGTGGATTGTTGCCGGCAAGTAATTGCTCATAAAAACATCTCTCCCATGTTGAATGATTTTTAAGCTAGAAATTAATTTCCAAATGTTTGGGTTACCAGTTATAATAATTAATACGTAATGGATAAATTTTTCCTCACGCCCAATTGTATTTGCGCCCAATAGTCTTTGCGCCCGGTTGTCTTTGCGCCCGGTTGTCTCCGCGCCCAATTGTCCTAGACCGAGTCTACAATATGTGTAAAATGATCGACGAGTGAAAGTGCGTGAAAGATCCGAGGCCATAGGCATCTTAAAAGAACGAATTGGAAATATTTTGCATGAAGAGTTACATATGAAAAAGCTTAGTGCAAGATGGGTGCCGCATTTCTTAACAATTGACCAAAAAGCAATTTGAATGACGATTTCTAAAGCATGTTTGGATCGTTTTAAACTAAATAAAATGGATTTCAAGCGTCGTTTCATAACCGTTGATGAAACTTGGATCCACCACTATACACCAGAGCGAAAAGAACAGTCGAAACGATGGATCGAAACCGGTGAAAGTGCACCAAAGAAGGCAAAGACGGTTCCATCAGTAGGAAAGGTTATGGTAACAGTTTTTTGGGATTACAAAGGTATTTTTTGCCATTCCGGGGGTAAAGTACTCACTTTTTACCCCGGTTTGCGGGCGTAAAGGGGCACTTTTTTACCCTGCGGGAGTAAAGTTCAAAAATAGGGGGGTGAGCGGGAGTAAAGTTAAAAAATAGGGGGGTGAGCGGTAAATAAAGTCACCAGATGCCTGGTGACTTTTTAGTAGTAAAAATCTGTAAAAGTTAAATTTTTTAATTTATTATAAAATCATCATTTTTGTACATTTACATGAATGTGTATCTGGCCGTAATTAGCGATACCGAACATCTTACCAAAATCCGAGAAGTTTTCGGCAATTTCTACGTTCTCGCTCATGGTACGTGTTGCTCTTTCAAAGGCACAAATTTAAATGAAATGAAGCATTGGAATCAATGGCATTGGTAGAATCAGGGGTGCCAACTGCTATTTCTTAGTAATTTTTAGTAGTATAGTTGGTAATATTACTAGTGCTATTTTGCGATTTATCGACCACGTGTAGGTATTATAAAAAAAAAGCGTTAAATTTTTGCTTTAAGTTTCTAAACTGGCGAAGTTCCTACTTTACCTCTCGGAATGGCAAAAAACAGTATATGCACGACGGTAGTAAAGTGACTTTTGGCCCACGGGTAATTGTTTCACTCGGCTGGCGCCTCGTGTAAACAATCCTTTACCCTCGGGCCAAAAAAGTGTCACTTTGCTACCTTGGTGCATAATGTACTATTGTTAATCGATTGCCTTCAGAAAGGTAAAACAATGATCAGTTGAATGCAAACATTCCTGAGAAAAGACCCGCTTTAAAGAAGAAAAAAATCATTTTTCATCAAGACAACGCATGAGACCACACAAGTTTTTTTAACTACGAATTAAAGTATGAAGTGCTTGAACATCCAGCATATTCGCCAGATTTGGCTCCTTCTAACTATTATCTGTTTCCAAACCTAAAAAAATTCTTGTCTGGAAAGGTTTTTCATCAAATGACGAAGCTATTGGAGGCGTAGATGGATATTTTGCTGAACTTCCGGAATCTTACACTAATCATGGTATTGAATTATTGGAAAACGTTGGACTAAATGTATTGAAGTTTCAGGAGATCATATTGAAAAATAAAACGTATTTCACCTCAAAAAAAAAGTTTCTATCATGTCAGGCCGAGAACTTTCAGACTGCCCTCGTATTTATGTTATTATATTCACTTTTAATACCATTTTAATTATTTTTATATGCCAGCGTGATTATTAGAATTGTGCGGCTTAAAGGCTGCACTAAAACTTTTTTAGGTCGGTAACCAAAAATATAAACCAACAAGAGAAGCGTTGCGAAGAAAATATTTAGATAATCAGAAGTGGTCTTCCATCTTCCATTGCGATAAGTTGGCTGAAATAAAAGCCGCCACGGAACTGAAACTTGATACCAAGCTCGAACCGAGAAGCCTAGTTGCAGTGATGCTAAAAGGTGAGGACGAGTGGTGTGAAGTGGCGGAGATGATCAAGTCCATCTTGTCCACTAAGAAGAATAAAGAAAGAGAGTGGCTAACAGAAGCTGCTACTTAACATCAAAAACTCACAGCAAAGTGCAAAATCCGTGCCAAAGGGCAAAATAGTGCGGGAGTTCAAAGTCCCACAAAGGCAAAACAATTAAAAACTGTGAAACCGTGACCAAACACTAGATTAGTCCCGAAAGGGTAAAGTGCACGATCGGGATTAAGCAGAAAAAACAACACAGCAAATGACTAAATCCGGGCGTCGCGAAAATATAACATACGTATCTCGTCACGCGTCGTCCGTGTAACAGCGGACCAACATCTAGGGAGGGGGTTTTAGTGAGTAAGAATCTCACACTACGTGAAATTGACAACGTGACAACGCTGAACTTGCTAAAACATCCTTGAGGATGATTCATACACTCCAACCGGGATCTTAGAAAACCGGGATATAGCAGTTAACTTTAACGTAGCACCTCAAAATGAATGAAAATTTTTATAAATAAATAAACTTATCGCTTTTAATTATTTATTTAAAGAAAACATTAACTTCTACACACACAAATGTTACACTTTACTTCAGGATCGCTAGGCTTTTAACCTTTCGCATTGAGTTACCACGCTCGACTGACTTAATGTCGCGCCACCGGCATCACATGCGCATTACTTCTTTTCAAATTACAGAAATCTTTAACAAATTGTAAAATTTCATACATGTTACTCGCACGTGGGGCATTGTGCATTTGAAGAAGAAGAATAGTATATTCTATATTACATATCAACTGGCAAAAGGAGGTCATTTAATCTCGCGTGCGAATTGGGATCCTGCGGTAGTGGGGGAAGCGGTAGCTTTCCCCTCTACCAAGGGATCCCAATTAGCACCAGAGATTTAATGGCGCTTTAGTCACGAGTTGTGTATACTATTTTATGCAATCCTAATAACAACCGACAAAAAAATAGCCGAAAAGAAAAATTGAAATAAGCAGGTACAAATTAAAGTGTATAAATTGAAGTGGCTGTTAAAATACGCATTGCAAAAGATAACAGTACTTTAACAGTATAAAATCAATAATTTTAACGCTACATGACCTTCTTAAGGGGTCCCCATTTAAATGAGGAAATCGCTTTGTATTGGTCGCAGGAACACCCTGTATATGCAAGTGGATGTCAGTGCTACCGCTCCTAAATCGATTTTTGTTATAAAATTTATGTTCCATATTTGAGCATTGTTTGAACCTCAATGAGCTACCAGACTTCGTTTAGGTCTCAACCTTCATGGGGTTATTCGTGAAATTTTAATATGGCAAAATTAAAGGTAACGCGTATTTTTTATTTTTATTTCTATAAATTTCTAAAAAAAGTTATAATTATGGAGGTTCTCATTGAAGACCAAACGAAGTTCTATCGATTGACATCGGTTTTGCACAAAAATTTAAAATATGAAGAAAAATTGAAAAACTTGCCTCCGGCGCGACCGTCCTTCCAAAAACAATAAAAATGAAAGCTCATTAATGCTCAAACAATCGTTTGACACCAATTTTATCAACACATTCGATTTTGGGGAGGGGGCACTGACATGCACTTTGTATGTACAGCCGATATCTCTTATTGCAATGCATAATTATACTTCCTATTTGTTGTTCGTAGTCAATTTGTGAAATTATTTAAAATTATATTCAATTTTGTCAAATCAGTTGTAATTATTGTACCTACTAACTATTTTATGTAAATCTTGTTATTATTATCAACCTTTTCCATTCCATTCGGAATATTGCTACTCTGCTTTTTCTGCAAAGTCTTTTTTACGATCCATTTATTGAGGTGGATCAATCCTCTGTTTCTCTTTCACTTTTAACCATTTTCAACTAATTTATCCACAGAGTGTCGATATTCACCGGAGAGCCGCGCTAAGAAATTCATTCAAGTCCGCAATTCGAACTCACAATTTCTGCGCTGTAACTCAACCAGCGATCACACCAAGCCACTGCTGTGTTAAACCTTGTTAACCATGTTTAAATCGGATATCATAAAGTTCTAAGTTTCAAGCCCGAATTTAATTAAATTAATGAAAAGATAGGTTTTTTTCTGTTAAATCGCCACCCTTTTTTTATTGTAAATGATTAGGTTAGATTCAGGTCACGTGTTGTAAAGTAATGCATAGCGTTCCAGCTGCCATCAGAGGAGGGGTTTTTAGTGGGTAACATCTCGTACCATCCAGAGATGAGTCCCACACTCCCGGTTTTAGGAAAGGCTGGGGTAAGTACATAAAGTATTTTCCCTCCTCCAACGTACCAAAAAAAAGGTTAGATTCAGGTGAAAATTTTAGTTATTTAAGAAATGGGAACGAGAAATTTAAAAGTTATTTGTAATATAAAGTTACCAGATTTTTGCCAGGATGAAACGGGAAAAATTCACTTTTTAAAAGAAATTATTAAATGAGAAGCTATGAGAGGCGGTCATAGCTTGGAAGTTAAGTGCGTCTACTGCTAATGCGAAACGCTCGGATCGAATCCGGGCAGGGTAAGAACTTTATTCTGACCGTCTCTCCTCGGCAGGCAATGGCAAACCACCGAGGTAATCTGCCAAGAAAATCCATCTCGAAATGAAGTGTAGTACACTTCCCGTGGTTCGGAGCCCACGTTAAACAAGTAGGTCCTCTATATGTATGTGAAAACAATTTGAACGCACATCATATGCATAGAAAGAGATAGAACGAGATGGGTCACCAAACCCTCATTAGGGTAAAAAGGACTGAGAAGGAAGGATTAAATCAGAAATTCAGTTCATCTGGCTATATAAGCAACCTTTTAGGGGCGTATGACATGGTTCAATTTTGCGCAGAACGCAGTTACTGTACTGGTACAAAAAGTTACTGTACCGGTTCGACAATTATCGTGTATACGAGCATGTATGAGTAGTTTACGATTATCGGTAATTCTCAACTATAGTTGAATAATTTTATATATATTTTTTTCATCACACTTGATACTTTTCATTATTTTGATGGAGTTGTATTTAGATTTTCTCCGAGCAACAGGCGTCGCGGTCCGAAATATCAAAGATAATATTTTATAAAGGAAAATTGGAGAAGAAAACATCAAAAGTGGACTGTTATTTTTCGGAAAATATGTCACTATTTAATTACCATTATCTAAGAATCTGCACAGAGAATTATTCTAAAAATTTATGAAGATGTTCCTTATATACAGTAAGCTGGTAAAGTTCGTAACAAATTAAATAAAATATTTTAGAGAGATTTTCTCAGAAAATCCTAGGACACGTCAACCTTATTTTATTAAGTGTTACTTTTTTTCTGACGTTGACATTGTTTTACAGTGTTTCCTTTTTAAGCTATGACGTCATCCTAAATTTTTTTAAATTGCAACCCTTATTTTTCTTTACGGATTTGGATAGAGCACACTTTTCTAATGTAGAAAAACTATAACCTTGAAGAGCAATGTTTTCGAGATAATAAATTAGTACTAAAGTTTCAAAAATACATGATAAAATTATTAGAGTATACCAATTATTATTTATCCAGAAGGCACTGGAAAAACTAACACGGTTTTGATAGTAATTAGAATTTTGCAATCAAGTAAATTACTTTGAAATATCCGGTCCAATTGGCGATACCCCATTGTTGTCTGAAATTGAACAGTTCACCTGAACAAAGAACAGTGTAAATGTCATCTTCAGACGCAGAAAGTTCGCATACAGCCAAAGAGATACAAGGCTTTATCAACTTTAAATTTAAAAAAAAATCAACTCTAGGATAGAATTCGCTATCAAATTCGGGCAATTCAACTCGATATGATTAAAAATTTTTTTACAGGGGAGGTTCAGTAGCGGATAGGATATTTCCAAGAAGTGAGCGGGGGGGGGGAGTCATTTCGAACATTTAATTTTATTTTCTTCTTGAGATCTTTTTTCTTCAACTCAGAAAGTTATGCTCTTTCCAAATTCGCAAAGAAGAATAAGGGTTGCCATTTAAAAAAAGTTTACGATGATGTCACAGCTCAAAAACAAAACACGATAAAAAATATAGTAAAATACAGATAGTAAAATGCCACCTAAATTTAAAAGTTTGTACGTTTACTCAGAGACAAATTTTATTAACTAATAACTTTGATTATTTTTTTATTAAATTGTTATTATTTATTATTTGTTGTTTTGAAAATATTGAAAAACTAAATTCTGATTTTTATTTCAAAAATTTAAAATAAGGCGCCCCAGTTCTAATAGATGGCACGATTGTACCGACGTAGTGCATTTGTGGCGCACACAGTGGCATCCCTGTTTATTAGTCCCATTTTCTAACGTGTTCGTGTCCCGTTTGGTGAGTACGATTTATTTCTAAAATTATTTTGCATCATCTCGCGTTATTTTAGGTAAATTTTATACAGTTTCTAATTAAATCGTTCAAATTTCTCGCATTTTTACGTTATTTTGTGATCAAAATAATTTTTTCATGTTTTACTTGGCATGTTTGTTTATGTGAGGTTATACAATTGACCAAAATCGTGCACGATTTTTGATTAGAGATGTTGTTGATTTGTAAACTAATTTGTTGATTTTTAAACTAATTTGTTTTATATTTTAGCAATAATGAAGCAAATCGTTACGAATCAAACGGTTAAAGTCCCCAAGGGATTGTCTGTAACAGCTAAACGACGCCTCGTCACTGTTACTGGTCCAAGGGGTTCATTGAAGAGATCGTTCAAACATTTAGCAGTTGACATTAACTCCGTTAACCCACGACTTCTTAAAGTTGAAAAATGGTTTGGAACCAAGAAAGAGTTGGCTGCGGTACGTACGGTGTGCTCACACATTGAAAATATGTTGAAAGGTGTGACCAAAGGATACCAATACAAAATGCGTGCAGTGTATGCCCATTTCCCCATCAATTGCACCACATCTGAAGGCGATTCGGTTGTCGAAATCAGGAATTTCTTGGGAGAAAAGTATATCCGTCGTGTGAAAATGGCACCAGGTGTTACCGTGAAGAACTCCGGAAAGCAGAAGGATGAGTTAGTAATCGAAGGTAATTCATTGGAAGATGTTTCCAGGTCCGCTGCTCTTATCCAACAGTCTACCACAGTTAAGAACAAGGACATTCGTAAATTTTTGGATGGCTTGTATGTTTCTGAAAAGACTACAGTTGTACAAGATGAGTAAATTTATAGACAATAAATTTTTTAATTATTAAATTTGATGTTTTAATCATTGTTGGTTTTTGAGCTCTTCGTATTGTTTATTAAAATTTTTGTACGTATGCAAACATGACGAAACTAAGTAGTCGAGTTAATTTAAAAATAGTGCAACGAATTCTCCATGTACCATCCACCAAAAATTTGGATATCGATGTTTGTCCATAATTATTTTTTTAGATGGAGCAAAAAAGTTTGAAGCATCGAAAGGTTTTTCTTTATGCTAGTACAATTTCTTTATTTTGTTGGTTAAATGTGTAGCTCTGTTCGGCTGTTACAGTGTAACTATTTATCTTCCAAAATAGGCAGTAATTGCACTTTTCCGATTGTCTTTTTGACCAACAGATCTAAATAAGTTATAATTCGTCATGTGAATGCAGAACTAATGTAAGTCCGAATTTCTTGATCTACATTTTATTGCAGAAAATTATAGTTTGAGAATTGTTATACAATCCAGAAAAATCCCAAGTCCAAAATTATTATAAAATGTTATTAGGATTTTCGACTTCAGATTTTTCTGCATTGTAAAACATCTCGTACTATAAATTTCTGTAATAAAATAAAAATTAAGAAATTGTGACTTTGGTTAGTTCTGCATTCACATGACGAATTGATCGTGAATTTTTCACCCTTTTGAACAAGAATTATTTACTTTTTACAGAATATTTCTAATTATGTTGCAAGTGCTGGCCCATTTGTATGCTAAAATTACAAATAAAGATGCAAGTGGATGAAGGTTTCGTTCATTTATTTGTTTCAGTTTAGGTCGATCAAAGTAATGTCATGTTTCTGCAGTTATTCAAAGTCATACAATTTTGTTCACTAAAGTCCCATGAAAAGGATTTATTGAACAAAAAGTGTAGTAATTTTAACAGAATATGTATTAATTGAGGAAAATCAGAATACCTTGCAATTTTCAGAATTATTTTATAAAAATTGCTGGATTCTGATTAGACAAATTTAATGTAAACTGCTGCTTGAAATTTTCTTGTTTTTCATTTAAGATTGTTCTCCCGGAATCTCTTGATTTTAATGTTGCTTTTGTAATCTTATATTTAAGTATGTTAACTTTCTTGAATGGCATTATTTCGTCGTAAGACTTTGTTTTTCATTCAGTTCCATCTTTATTTTTAGATCGTAACAGACAGCTACATATTGCTGAACTTTCTCTATTGGCTTATGTTTTCCATCTACCTACAAAAACTGACTCTATTTTTTTTACGATATTGTGTACTCCAAAGTTATAAAACACATTTGCCCAAGATAGAATGCTTTTAACCCTTTCACCGATTTCGACATTCAGACATTTCGACGATCAGACATTCATAAAATAATAACACAAAAGAAATTAAATAATTTAAGTAACAGTTTATTTCAAAGGAGACAAGAGCACAAACACAGGAAAATTGGAATATAAAAAGTTATACAAATTCAAAAATTGATTATTAAAGCGAAGTTAATGTCCACATCAGAAGAAATATAAAGAGGTGCAAGGACGTGAAGAAGCCAGGCTGATGCCTACAATAAAAGTAGAAGAAGAATAAAATTGAGTAGGATCAGGTAAATATTTCAATTTTGGCAGTTCATAGCCGATTTTGTGTACAAAACTTGATAAGTCCTTTGATTATTTTATAATTTGACTGTAAACTCCTGAAGACCGACGCAGGGATCCACGCAAAAATTGTCGATTTTAAAAACCCTTTAATTACGAAAAGTTCAATCCTGTCTGATTTAAAGTTCAAGCACATATTGGCGTTTAGCACCAGTGGTAACTATTAACCAATAGGTGTATAACTTATTTATTTAAACTCCAGCATTGTGCTTGAACTTTTAAAAATAAAATCATCTTATTTCTTTTTCTCATTTCTTGCTACTACAGAGTCGACCCGGGATACCAGAACATCATCCAGTGCCATTGACGTATTTTTTCTAATTTTAGTACAAATTGTCAAGTGCGAGTATGTGATACATTCCTTTGAAATCATAAGTTGCTTTTGATATTGTGTAATTAAAAGAGACCGCTTTAATAATGCAAATCTTAAATTGAATTTTCTGGAATCCGAAGTTTAAGAAATGGAAATTATTTACAGAGCCGTATGCTGAATTTTTTTCGCACAGTTAAAGGGCTCGCCACATAGCCTGTGCTGTGCTATGCTAATGTAAAATTTAACATAGCATGACACAACACAGAGGTGTTCACGGACATATGTAGACTGCGCCGATGGTCAGAAATTAATCCTTTTTTTTGGGTAAATGACCATGGGCAACCTGTAGATTGCGCCGATGGTCATTAAGGGTAACATACAGATTGCGCCGATGGTGTATCTGAGGGATTAAAAAGTATTACTAAGGCATAATGGGGTTATTATTGTAAATCAGTTTATTAAATATTAATAAAAAATTAAATTGCGGTACCTAATTATAATTATCATTAATATGACAATACTTATTGCAATAGTACTTATTAGTAGATATTAATAATAAATATTATCAAAAATGTGGAAAATAACCCGTGTATTGCCGAAAAAGTGAAAAAATTATTTTTGCCTTCGAATTTTGGGGTGTGCATTCGATAAGGAGGGTAATCCATCGTCAAAACCTACCCTTACGGGGCGCCGCTGCGCTCCGCTCCGCGTTGCACCCCTCTAGGGCGGTTTTGACTCTGGTTACTAGGCTAAACATACGAGAAGGCGCCACATATCAAGAAAACCGGGATAAATCAAAACCGGGAGCTTAGAGACCCTTGAAATAGCATTAAAAAGTATAGTTGCGGTATGGGGCAGTAAACTATAACGTTTCACCCCCAAAATTATAGACCAACAGAATCGTGCATAAATTGTCTCGAAATTGCAAATTTCTCGTAGTTATAAATTTGTGTTCTAAAAGTTTTTAATAATGAAAGAATCAAAATAATGCAGTTATTTAAAAATAACCTCGTCAAATTACTAATCTAATTAAAAATCGTACATAATGTATAGTAGGTACTCCTGTAATAAATTAAGTACCTTAATCCTCTAATGGGATTTTCACTCCGTCGTTACCCAAAACGATTACCTATTAATTGACCATTGGCGCAATCTACATGCCAGATTATGAGACCCTTCAACCATCGGGCGCAGTCTACAACCTCCCATTTAATTGACGGTTTTTTATCTCTTTTTAAAATGGATGTAGAATCAAGTATAGTGTAAGAAAATTAAAAATAATAAAGAAACAACACGTTTTTAACCTTAAAACCGCTTAAATCGTACACAGAAGTAGAGACGAATTCAACTTCTGTGCTATGCTGTGCTCTGTGCTATGTCTACACAAACGTTGAACGATTTCAACGTCATGCGCAAAATAGCATAGCAACCCGCATAACTATGTGAACGTCACTATTAAAACCCTATGCTTCTACTTCAATGTTTGACATTGGCATAGCACAGCACAGGCTATGTGGCGAGCCGTTAAAAGAAGCTCGTTACTTCTTCCAATAGGAGGGCACAAAATTCAAATGAAAAAGAAACATAAATTTACTTGTTTACTAACAAAATAATTTAATTCTAAAAAAGCTTTATTTTATAGTATTACTTTAACCGGCGGGGGGGGGGGGATGCAGAGAAAAAGTAAAGCAATATAAAACATTTTTTAATATCTTATCATCTGATCATCAGCTGTTGAGAGGTATTCGACCTATACCCGACCTATACCCAATAAAATTTTTATAATTATGTTTTATTGACGTGAATTCTGAAAAACGGAAAATATTTTTAATGTAGGCTCTTAAGAATTACAAGAACGTGATTGCCTTGATTGTGTGGCCTATAGGCCGCGTTAGTGGAGGGATTGATGATTCAATTTAGCGTACTAAATTTTTACACAGAAGTTATATTGCTATATATTTATGACTTCAATAAATTAAGGATAAATATTATGTTTTAATAATTAACTTGAGAACTGAATTTTGAAATAAAATTTTAATTTATCTTTAGGGGTGGGAGGTAAAAAACAATTAAATTTACAAGAATCTATTACCTTGGGGGGGGGGTTTGTATAGTTTAACTATTATTATTATTATTATTTATTGGGTGTGGTGCTTATCACCACTGCACTGAAGCGGAAGCTTATTGTGCCCCGTTTCGCCCCCAGACTGTGCACCGCCAGCAACTCAGCAGCGCCTTGTGCTGAGCCGCTTGGTCGGCCTTACGTCACCATAACACCCCCAACAAGTTTCTCAATGAGTCCCGGTACTGGCACCCCCCCCCCCGGTTACAAAAAACAACAAAAATACAGCAATAATTCCTTACTAATTTCAAGAATTATTATTATAGAACAAAACATTGCCAATCATAAATAATAAAAATTTTAAAAATGTTCAACTATGTTGGAAAACTCTGCAACTATATAATTTATTTTTAGAATACATAATAAAATAAATAATATTATTAAAAAGAATTTGTTGAGTAAAGGGGTCCATAAAATACTGTATTGATTGTCCAAGGTTTGGGCTTTATTCGCTTATTTTCATGACTTTTATTATCTGATGTTTCGGGCCATTTAATCTTGACCCATTTTCAAGGCTTTTGAAGATGAAGATGGATGTAAGGGTAAAACACTTTTTGAAATACAACGGATGGAATTTTTGTTTGCCAAACTTCGACACCCAACTCTTGGCATCTTAGTATACGCGTATTCCACAACTCAAAAATTTGTGTAAATTATTAATATTATTAATACGAGTATTAACATAATTTTAAGGTTTTTGTTTCAGCGAAAGTTTCTGTTACGGTTGGAAAATCTGTTTATTTGGGTGCGAATCAAAGACGGAGAATCGCTCACCTTCTTAAGGCGGTGTGACACTTGTGTAAATTTGCGTGTAGATTTACGTGTAAATCTACACAAGTGTCAAACGCGTAAATTTGCGTGTAGATTTACGTGTAAATATTTCTATATTTTCTCGCAAGTTGTGCGTGTAAAATTGCGCAGAAGAATATTCGAAGGTGTGGTCTATTTTTTCGTGTGTTGTGTTTTGTCAGTTGGTAAAAGTTTGAATTGGCATTAATTGCCAATTTGAATCCATTATCACGTTTCTTTTAGTCTTTTAGTACTAAACAACACAAGGCGACCAGACATACAAACTTCTTATAGCCACTTACCGATCGAATTTTCAATTGACCAGAACGCGCATGTGCAAAATGTAAATTTACGTGTAAATTTTTACAGAAGTGGCAAACACACTCGCAAAAACATTTGCTAGCAATGCTTGCAACAAAATCTACACGCAAATTTACGTGTTTGACACGGTGTACTAATTTACACGTAAATTTACACATAAATCTACACGCAAATTTACACAAGTGTCACACCGCCTTTATACATTATACCGCCGTCAAGTAAAAAATGTCTAATAACAGTTTGAAATCATTAAGTTTAATGATAGTTAATTTACAATAATTTATAATTATGAAATAATTTAACATACAACAATTTATTTAACCATTTATACAGCTACTACAGACAATCCACTTTTTCATCCAATTTTGATTCAACATGATTATGGCAATAGTTACCATTTAGGAAGACAAGTTTCACAATAATACTTCAACATTTTTACAGTCTTATTAGTCAATTTATCTAAATCAATTCTTATACTACCTTCACGATCTAAAAAAGTTTTAAACGTTTCAAGTTCATTGCAATAAATTATTTCAACCACTTTATTTAATTTCTCAGATGGCATTTCCCGAATATCTAGAATTATTTGACTTCTTTCATTGAAATTCATTGGTTCTCCATTCCTATCGATTTGATGATCGGTAGTTTTGACTTTTTTAAAGCTTGGACCTAGTGATGATTCCTCACCTCCAACTCGTTTTCGGGATTTCTTATCAAACAGAAAATTGGACATATTGAACGATCCGGAGTTTCACGTTTAATCGTAGAACGTTAAATGCTATTTTATTCAACACTTATGTTATAATAAATTATACAACGACCTCTTAATTTTTAGAAAATAGAGAAAATACTTAAATTAATATAAAAGTGCATATATAAAGGTAATAATTGATAAAGTATAAAATATGTGATAAAATATTAAGGATTGCCAACAATATTAACAATTACAGCAAAAATTTGTTCCTTTTTGAATTTATTATTGATTTTAGGGATGGTATTTCATAACTGTGTTTTTCTGCATGGAAAGTTAATTTTAGACGAAAGAAACATAATTAAAAATATTTTTATTTGTTATTGCTTTTCACCAAATTAATAAATCATAGAACCATTTTCAATGATAATATAGTAGATTGTATTATTTTATAATAAATAATTTTAAAACTACATAAAGAGAATTATAAAATAGAAAGGACAAATTAACTAAGGTAATGTCTAGGTAACCGGTACCGGCTACTATATTGAAAGCCGGTAAATTTCGGTCTTACTCACCATTTGTCGTGGTTATATATGCAAATCTTCCGTCACTTGGTCGTACCATCCCAAGTTTGGTCTTCCTGCTGCTCGGTCCTCTGTGGGTCTCCATTCAACAATTCTTCTCACCATTGCATCGTCATTCTTCCTCATTAAGTGACCCAGCCAACAGATTCTGCTTGATTTGATCTTCTTGACTATATCTTCTTTACCCATTGCCCCTAGTATCTCGTTGTTCGTCATCGATCTTCTTTCCTGACCATTATCTCGTACTGAAACCAATATTTTTTCGCACGATCCTTCTCTCAAACACCCTCAACTCCTCTTCTTCTCTCTTGCTTAGACATATTCCTTCCGCTGCATAGGTGATCACCGGTCGTATTAGTGTACTGTAAGGTATATCTTAGTCTTAGACCGTGTTCGGTCTGGTATATTTTACGCTTTGAAGCTCCGTCAAACGCATTCTAATAGTTCGATTTGGAGGTTTTTCACGTTTTAAAACGATTTATCTGCGCTCATTTAAGAATATTGCTTGTTTTAAGCTTCCTAAATGGACGGAATTACAGCATTTGCAAGAACGCGACAGCTCCAAATCGAATTATCAGAATGGGTTCGACGGAGCTTCAATGCGAAAAAAGTGTCAGACCGAACACGGCCTTAGAAGTACGCTCTATTTTGCTGTTGTATTTTTCTTTTTAATTCTTGTTGTCTTTCGTTCCTGTTGTTTATCTGGATTTCTTCTACGTATAGTTGTCGACCTTTACTTCGGTTTTTCTTCCTATTTATCTTCTCTGACACCTCATGTATTTAGTCTTTTCTTGGTTTATTTTTAGTCCCATTGTGCCATCCAGTGTTATGCGTGTTAGTCTGATCAGTTTATTTGGTATTTTGATTTCTTGCATCGCTTTTTCTAACTCGTTCCTCACCTTCCCTCCAGGAAGCCACACCGATATTCTCCCACCGCTTCTTTAGCATACCTTTTCAACCTTTTGTTTATCACAACTCTTTATAAGCGACATTCAACAGCGTAATCCCACGATAATTTTCGCACTTCTCTACGTCTCCCTTCTTTTTTATTGTCACAATAATGCCATCGCTCTTTTTCCTCTGTCCAAACTTGCTTTATCACATCGTGCCTTCTTATGTGCAACGTTTCACCTCCATATTTTATAAGTTCTGCACTAATACCATCCTTCCCAGGTGACTTTCCATTTTTCAATCTGTTTATTACCTCCACTGTTTCTTCGTACGTTGGTTCTCCCGCTGTTTTATCTTTTCTGTGTCGTCCTCTATTTTCCCCTGCTTATTTCTCATTTTACACTGTGCCCCACTTTCTGTTTCTTTAGTTTCTCGCAAAAAGCCTTACTGTTATCGTGCCTATTACTACTTTCTATCTCATCCATCATTTTCCCCAACCATGTGTTTTTTCCTTTATATACTTTGTGTGCTTCATTTCTTCTTTTTTTATAATTCTCCAGATCACTTTCTTCTCTTGTGTTTAGCCATCTTTGTTTTCCAGATTTGCAGCCATTTCGCAATATTCGTTAAACCATTCCTTGCATCTCCTTGCTTCTCTGTTTCCCAACACTTGCCTAGCGGTAGATTTTATAATGTTTGTAATTGTTTATATCTCCACTGGTTTCTTTTTCTTCTAGGATTTGTTTTAACCTGTCTTTGTACCTTTTTTGTCTCATTGTTACTTAAGTGCAGTTTACGTTATGCGATTTTGCTTGCGAGTTTGCATACAAGTCAGAAGATACAATGCTAATCGTAATATTTACTTATGACTTTGTTACGAGTTCGCCCCGGTGAACTCCGAAATATTTTTTTATGACTACTTGTATGCAAACTCGCAAGCAAAATCGCATAACGTAAACTGCACTTTAGTTTTTCAATCGCTAGATTTTTATTAGTTTTAACGTCAAAGTTTATTATTTTCTTAATTTTTATTTCTGCCACTGTAACAAAACGGGATTTTGGGTCATAAAAATTAATTTTAATATTTTAAATTGAGGTATAGGATTTATAAATTATTATAATAACTGATGATTGTTAATCAACCATATTTTATCACCAGCGGAAGCGATAAGTTTTATAACGTGAACGAGTATTGATAGTTTTATCAATATTCGTTTGCAATATTCCTGCGTCTGGAGATTGACTTTTATACTGTTCTTTGTTCGGTTAAGCTGTTTAATTTCAGACAACAGTGAAGTATCGTTAATATGACTGGATATTTTCAATGCAGTTGACGCGTTTTCATTGATGAAATAATCTAGGTTTGATTTCATGGAAGTAATCAGTAGACATTGCTTCTCGTTCAAAAACGATGTATGATGTATCTGTCTATAGATAAAATTGTCAGTGGTGCAATTCTCACGCTATGAAAGGTATAAATATGGTTGAATTAATCAGTCGAGAGTCAGAAGTCGGGGGTGAGCCCGTAGAAGCAGAAGCCGGGGGTGAGCCCGTAGAGTCAGAAGTCGGGGGTGCGCCCGTTGAGCTGCGGCCGGGGGCCATGGGCTCTCGGGATTAATGTTAATAAGGAAGTCTTTTCAGTGAGTCCGACGGAGTCTATGGTATAGATTTTCGCGTACGGTTTGACGGATTACCAGTTTTGATTTTGTTTTGGGCCAATAAGACAAGGGAGCGTCTTGCCGAATTGTTGTGTTTGTGAATTCTAAGTGTTTTAAAAGGTCAAATAGTTTGTTCATCAAACCCGTAAATAGATTGTGTGTTCTCTAGTGTGAGGCATCTGTTCCGAGTTTGTCGTTGTTTTGGGACCATAGATAAGGCATTGTTTGGCCGTATTGGATTGTCTGGGAATCCAAGGTAAAAGGATAAATTATATCACCTATGTAAGTAAAATTTTGAATTCTTTACTAACAGAAGGATGGTATATTTTTTTTGGGTAGTTATTTTAGGTTGTATATTTATATGTGTTTAAAAGGGCCACCCTAAATTGTAAGGGAGATTTTAAAGTGTGTATGTATTTGTTTTAACTTTATCCATTATTAATAAATATTGTTTTGAAAATTCAGTGTTTTCGTTTTTCCTGTTGAGGAAAAGGACGTTTTATTTTCAGTGCCGAGCTTAGTGTCGTTTTGCCCGCACCGAAGTTTCAACTTCAACATTTAGCCGGGGGACGTAACGTCAGAACGGGGAGTGTCTGGGACTCATTACCAGGAAGTCGCTTACCGAATTGATAGGGCGGTTTTTTTTTGGAGAACAGAATTCTACGGTGGGCCTAATCGGTCGAACGGTGGTGGCAGCATAATCTATAAATATTCTCAGTAGATCGATAAGTGCCTAGGTGGAATTTTGTAGTCGACCAGCAAATTTGTTTTTTTTTAATAACTCCAACCGTTCCTAGGAAAAGTGTTCCAAAGGACGGTTGCCGGTTACATTTGGTGGCAGCGGTGGGATTTGTCCAAAAAGGCACTAGCTCAAACGGCACTATTGGAAAAACGAAAAAAAAAAAATTTTTTTTTTTTGGGAAAATTAAATTTTGAATTTTGTTGTTATATTGGAGAGTGAATGTAGTATATTTGGTAGATTTGGTAGTAATAATGATTTTAAACGTAATTGTTAAATTTTGATATATGATTTGGTTGTAACGTAAATTTATACTACAGTTGATAAAAGATAAAATTAACTTTGCAATCGCGCAGTTGTAAAATTATCAGACTATCGTAGTAAGACCTTATCAACATACGAAGAAGATAGTACGTGTAATCTCTTACGATACGGAAGTCGTAGTAAAAATTTTATCGAGATTTTTACGGTAAGGTCGTTGTGGTAGTATTTACTATTTGTAGAAAAAAATATTCAAGTTGCATTTTTTCCGTTGAATTTATTTTGGTTTGAACCGTGGAAGTCAAAGGAGTTAATTGACCGGGTGTGTGTATGATTTAGTTTATATTTGATTGCCCATATTTTATTTTTTTTTCTCAGCATTGATTTTTTTTGTGCGGATTTACTAACCCCTTATGAACGTAATTTGGTGTTGTTTTATTTAATTAAATGATATAGGAACGATGGAACCTACCGAAGGAGTCATAGGATCACTAAAGTGTACGGAACACCCCTGTGTAGCGGGCGGGTCAGAATACCCCTACAGCCTTACGAGCTCGTGGTAAAAGTCCACTAAAGTGTACGGTTTTTCGATTTTGGATTGCGATTTATGTTTGAAGTAACACCCCTGTGTAGCGGGCGGGTCAGAATACCCCTACAGCCTTACGAGCTCGTGGTAAAAGTCCACTAAAGTGTACGACCCCTGTGTAGAGGGCGGGTCAGAATACCCCTACAGCCTTACGAGCTCGTGGTAAAAGTCCACTAAAGTGTACGACCCCTGTGTAGCGGGCGGGTCAGAATACCCCTACAGCCTTACGAGCTCGTGGTAAAAGTCCACTAAAGTGTACGACCCCTGTGTAGCGGGCGGGTCAGAATACCCCTACAGCCTTACGAGCTCGTGGTAAAAGTCCACTAAAGTGTACAACCCCTGTGTAGCGGGCAGGTTAGAATACCCCTACGGCATTACGAGCCTGTGGTAAGAGCCTCACTAACGCGTACTATTTCCTGTGTAGCGGGCAGGTTAGAATACCCCTACGGCATTACGAGCCTGTGGTAAGAGCCTCACTAACGCGTACCATTTCCTGTGTAGCGGGCAGGTTAGAATACCCCTACGGCATTACGAGCCTGTGGTAAGAGCCTCACTAACGCGTACCATTTCCTGTGTAGTGGGCAGGTCAGAATACCCCTACGGCATTACGAGCCTGTGGTAAGAGCCTCACTAACGCGTACTATTTATTGATGTTATAGATACTCCAACGATGGCGCTCTTGGAGTGTCGCGTTGAAAATAGATACTCCAACGATGGCGCTCTTGGAGTGTCGCGTTGAAAATAGATACTCCAACGATGGCGCTCTTGGAGTGTCGCGTTGAAAATAGATACTCCAACGATGGCGCTCTTGGAGTGTCGCGTTAAAAATAGATACTCCAACGATGGCGCTCTTGGAGTGTCGCGTTGAAAATTGATACTCCAACGATGGCGCTCTTGGAGTGTCGTGTGAAAAGAGTGAAGATTTCCGTTTAGAAATCAATAGTTATGTTATAGATACTCCAACGATGGCGCTCTTGGAGTGTCGTGTGAAAAAAGTAAAGATTTCCGGTTAGAAATCCCTAGTTATGTTATAGATACTCCAACGATGGGCTCTTGGAGTGTCGTGTGAAAAAAGTGAAGATTTCCGTTTAGAAATCAATAGTTATGTTATAGATACTCCAACGATGGCGCTCTTGGAGTGTCGTGTGAAAAAAGTGAAGATTTCCGTTTAGAAATCAATAGTTATGTTATAGATACTCCAACGATGGCGCTCTTGGAGTGTCGTGTGAAAAAAAAAATAAAGATTTCCGTTGAGAAATCTAGGATTATGTTGTAGGTACTCCAGCGATTGGACTGTTGGAGTGTCTGATGTTTTCTTTGAATAAATCGTATTGTTATGTCCGTCATTTGGGCGTAATGAGAGAAAAATGAGAATGAACGTTGAGTGAGAGAGAGAATGCCGATACCTATAGAGAGCTCGGGGTTAACACTCTCAGGTTGAGTCAAGTTAAGTTCATGTAATGTCACAAAGACATGGGAAGCCGACATGCGTAATGGTTGCATGATTATGCAGTCATTTGACATGAAGCAAGTTTTGTTTATTTTATTTGTATATAGTCTGGTTTTAAGACTTAATTTGATAATTATATTGGTTATTAGTATATATTGATTTGGATGTATTTGATTTGATTAATTTTAGTTGATTTGATAGGTGTTAGTTTCGGTTTCACCGAATACTAAGATTGGATTTTATTGAGTTTGATTTGTTTATTTTATTTGTATGTAGTCTGGTTTTAAGATTTAATTAATAATTATATTGGTTTTATTGGTATATATATTGATTTGGATGTATTTGATTTGATTAATTTTAGTTGATTTGATAGGTTAGTTTCGGTTTCACCGAATACTAAGATTGGATTTTATTGAGTTTGATTTGTTTATTTTATTTGTATGTAGTCTGGTTTTAAGATTTAATTAATAATTATATTGGTTTTATTGGTATATATATTGATTTGGATGTATTTGATTTGATTAATTTTAGTTGATTTGATAGGTGTTAGTTTCGGTTTCACCGAATACTATGATTTGATTTTATTGATTTTGATTTGTTTATGTTGTTTGTATTAATTTAATTGGTATTGATTTGGTTCGATTCTGGTCCGACATTTTCACTGAAGAAAAAAAAACATTATAAGTGCGAACGAAATCGCGGAGTAAACTATAAAGTAAGACAATAATAGTGCGACAAACATTTAAATAAATATAGTGAATATGATCGGAACACGAGTACATTATGTATTACCGTATTACGGAGTGCGACGTTAATAACCGCGCTATGGGTATGTCAGGCAACGAGTTTTATCACGTACGACTGCGAGGACCAAAGTAGCGACATTTCAGCTATTTCTACTCGCGATGTAGCACAATGCCCCGAACCCGAATCCGAATATCTTAGTACTCCCATAGATATTCAAGCGATTCAGAAGAATGATATTAAACTCCAAAAAGTGTGGACTTGTTTGGTAGAGGTCACACGAATTATGAGTTACTGTGGAATGCATAGTCACAGTTCTCTTGTAGCAGGCGGGTTATCAAGCTTCGTTTTCCAAATTGGATCGGAAGCTTGCACCAAAGCACATTAATATAAATCATTGTTGATTTATGAGCAGCAGATTGGTCAAATAATAATGACTCTTAAGATGTTTAACCCTAACGAGACGAAAGAATTTTGGTTCACTCCACGATGAAGCAAGTATGGGGGGTGGTTTACGGACGTTGGATTATTCTTTAGCAGTCTACTCGGTTTTTATATCATTTTTAGAGTGATCAAATATTGTTTGGGTGTAGTATTAAATGGTCTACACCTATACGAGACTATGGGTTGCAGTCTTGTCTTATTAGCCGGGCTATGGAATACCCTCACGATGGTGTTAATTAATCGACATCAGCGAAATAAAACCAATGACGTCGAAAACCCCAAAGAAAACAAAGGTGCGGATTCCAAAGGCAGTGCGCCACAAAATAGTGCTATAAACATTTACCCCTCCCTGTCACATTCTCAACATTGGACCGAGCAACACCAACCAATCAACCCCGAAGGCAACAACACCAACCTGACAAATCCTTAGTGTGGTACCCGAACAATTAGTGCGTCAGAAAGTGCACAGAAACGATTTATAAATTTCGCGATATATTCAAGTGACAAGACATAATAGACGATCAGTGAATTTCGCGAGTCATTTATGTGCGCAGAAAGAAACAATAGTGATGTACCAGAACTTATAAGAATCAGAAGTATTCGTTGTAGATTAAGAATTATACTCGTTTTGTTAGGATTAGGTAGGATGTTTCTTTATTTAAAGAATTTTATATTTCTGTTTAAAATTAAGTTTTTATAACATTTTAGGTTTAATTGGAATGATTGAATTTGTTGATTGAGGTGATCTTTAGGTGGAAAAGTATGTGGCTTGTAGGCAAGCGCACATCTTTTTCGAAGGGGGGAATAATGTAACAAAACGGGATTTTGGGTCATAAAAATTAATTTTAATATTTTAAATTGAGGTATAGGATTTATAAATTATTATAATAACTGATGATTGTTAATCAACCATATTTTATCACCAGCGGAAGCGATAAGTTTTATAACGTGAACGAGTATTGATAGTTTTATCAATATTCGTTTGCAATATTCCTGCGTCTGGAGATTGACTTTTATACTGTTCTTTGTTCGGTTAAGCTGTTTAATTTCAGACAACAGTGAAGTATCGTTAATATGACTGGATATTTTCAATGCAGTTGACGCGTTTTCATTGATGAAATAATCTAGGTTTGATTTCATGGAAGTAATCAGTAGACATTGCTTCTCGTTCAAAAACGATGTATGATGTATCTGTCTATAGATAAAATTGTCAGTGGTGCAATTCTCACGCTATGAAAGGTATAAATATGGTTGAATTAATCAGTCGAGAGTCAGAAGTCGGGGGTGAGCCCGTAGAAGCAGAAGCCGGGGGTGAGCCCGTAGAGTCAGAAGTCGGGGGTGCGCCCGTTGAGCTGCGGCCGGGGGCCATGGGCTCTCGGGATTAATGTTAATAAGGAAGTCTTTTCAGTGAGTCCGACGGAGTCTATGGTATAGATTTTCGCGTACGGTTTGACGGATTACCAGTTTTGATTTTGTTTTGGGCCAATAAGACAAGGGAGCGTCTTGCCGAATTGTTGTGTTTGTGAATTCTAAGTGTTTTAAAAGGTCAAATAGTTTGTTCATCAAACCCGTAAATAGATTGTGTGTTCTCTAGTGTGAGGCATCTGTTCCGAGTTTGTCGTTGTTTTGGGACCATAGATAAGGCATTGTTTGGCCGTATTGGATTGTCTGGGAATCCAAGGTAAAAGGATAAATTATATCACCTATGTAAGTAAAATTTTGAATTCTTTACTAACAGAAGGATGGTATATTTTTTTTGGGTAGTTATTTTAGGTTGTATATTTATATGTGTTTAAAAGGGCCACCCTAAATTGTAAGGGAGATTTTAAAGTGTGTATGTATTTGTTTTAACTTTATCCATTATTAATAAATATTGTTTTGAAAATTCAGTGTTTTCGTTTTTCCTGTTGAGGAAAAGGACGTTTTATTTTCAGTGCCGAGCTTAGTGTCGTTTTGCCCGCACCGAAGTTTCAACTTCAACATTTAGCCGGGGGACGTAACGTCAGAACGGGGAGTGTCTGGGACTCATTACCAGGAAGTCGCTTACCGAATTGATAGGGCGGTTTTTTTTTGGAGAACAGAATTCTACGGTGGGCCTAATCGGTCGAACGGTGGTGGCAGCATAATCTATAAATATTCTCAGTAGATCGATAAGTGCCTAGGTGGAATTTTGTAGTCGACCAGCAAATTTGTTTTTTTTTTAATAACTCCAACCGTTCCTAGGAAAAGTGTTCCAAAGGACGGTTGCCGGTTACACCACTATCAGGTAGTGTTCCGATTCGACGTTGGATCTCACATCTTGAACTAGTGCTTTTCGTTTTTTCATAGTCAATACATGGTCTATCTGATTACAATTATCTTTTCTTGCGCTTCGCCATACCCAAGTTATTTTATGCATTTTATTATGCTTGAATCTTGTGCTAGAGATATCGATGTTTGTCGCCGCTGCCAAATTGCAGAGCCCATCTCCGTTGCTAATTCCGGCCATATTAGGATATTTAATATAAACTGTTAAGCAATAGTTAGTTTTATTGCAGCCCCCAAATGGTCTGCTCCTCTCGCCCCGAAATGCTCGGCATGCCACCAATTCCGAACATATTAGGATTTTTTATATTAAGCTTGGAATTGTCTAAATCTACAAACGAGTTACATTGCAAATATATAAGTAACCAATTCCCAGACATCCACAAGCGTTAGTTGTTATTTTGATGCATTTGGTTTTAAATTATTAGATAGATACTGGCAATTTAAAATTTGTTTTGGAGATGTCATCTGATCTTATTTGGACAAAGAATGAAATGGTTTGGACTTTTCCAACCATTGGATATCCCTGGTTTTTGCTGTCTGGAGGGTGTGTAAGGTGTTTCGCCATTTTGACTCTTCAATGCGAAAAGGTGGCATAGACTGGTGTTATCCTTGGTAAGGTACCTACTTGCTTAAGTAAAATTTTGTCCATTAGGATTAGAAAATCTGTTTATTATTTGGTTGCAACTCAAAGACGAAGAATCGCTCACTCTTCTTGTGAGTTTAGCTAAGTTGAAGGAAGATGTTAGACATACCTTAATTCTATTTGCATTTTGTCATGTAAATACTTGTGATTTACACCGTCGCTGAGTAAAAGATTTATAATGACAGTTACATTTAATGATAATTAATTTACAGCTCAATAATTTATTTACAAACAACAATTTATTTCAACAATAATAAGACAATTATGTACATGAGATGATCCACTTTTTCGTCCAATTTTGATTCAATTTGAATATGTCATTAGCGGGCAGTGCATTACTATTTAAGAAGATTCAGCATATTTCCTCAATATATCGATACTCTTATTAGACAATTTATTTAATTTAATTACGAGATCACCATTAGGTTTCAAAAAGCTTTTATAAGTTTCAAATTCCTCACATTCAAGTGCTTCTACCATATCAGTTATATTCTCAGAAGGCATTTCCCCAATATATCGTAATAGTTGCATTGCTCCATTCAAATTCAGAGGATCTCCATTAGTATCGACGTCTTGGTAATGAATTTTCACTTTTTTCACGAGTGGACCTAGCAGTATTTCCTCTTCTCTAACTCGTTTTTGTGATTTCTTATCCAACGGAGAATTGGACATATCGAATGATCGAGAATTGCACGTTTATCACTATCTTTCGAACGTTAAATACTATTACAACAACCTTTTAATATTTAAAAAAGAGAGAAAATACTTAAACAATGGGTAAACGTTAATGGTTTATACAAAAGTGCTTTTATGAAGGTTATAATTGATAAAATGTGTGATAAAATATAAAAGATAATATAGAGCATTGTCAACCATATTTACAATTTCAGCACAAATTTATTACTATTAAATTTACTATTAATTTTAATAGTAACCAAATTGACCGGCATCTAAACGAATAAACATAATACCATCATAAAATGTTGTGTAAGCACGTATAGAAATAAGATCTCAGCAAATGTCCCTTGCTACTTTTGCTTGTAGGTGACAAATCTTCAATGTCTGTATTTTTCCCATGATGATATAACCACAATTGGAGTTCATCTAAAGATCTGCGAAATGACCCTTTCCGCAATAACTGCACTTAGTTTTCTTCTGTAGGCTTAAGTCAGCCGATACTCCAAAGTTTTCTAAATATGCTGTAGATGCAGTGTTAAGAGCTGATTTCTTGATACCAAATTTACTAGTGTAATCTACTCCAGGAGTACATGAATGGCTGGAAGCAAAGAGCATGAGTTTTTAACCCATTTTTTGGAGAATGTTATGCACAGGCAAAAGTTCCGAAAAATCACCAACTCCAGTGCACACCTACATTTCTTTTACGATTTAGAGTAGCTCAATGAAACAACGCTAAAACCATTATGTCAATATCATTGCTCTTAACTGGATTTGGACAACGGAGCGTACAATCTGAAACGCAAGCCAATCCTTCAAGGTAAGAGATTGTTATATTAATCTAGGACACCGGTAACAGGATAACACAACACCAACATGAGTCTGGAAGAGATAAGTGCGAAGCTATCTACAAATCTTTACTAAATAGCAGGAACATCAGGAAAGAAATCCGAAGAAGCATTACAAATAACACAAACACCATAGGGACATTCGCCAACAACATCCTTGACCTAAAATAATCGGGAGGCGATAAATTCAACCTAAATGATATTTCCAAACTACTCAAAAAGGAAATATCGCAGTTAAGAAAAGATATGCTAGACAAGAAAGCCGATCTTATCCCAACGCCAGAAACAGTAGTTATCCCACTAAGACTCCCACAGGCAATAATTATCTTCCAAACGGGTTAGATCAAAGAAACTAGAGCGTATCTCTTTTAGATCAAAAAATTATACGCCAGACATCACCAAGCTCTCCAACAGCACAATTAAAATCACCATCACATTCAGTTTAATGATAATTAAGTTACAGCTCAATATTTTATTTACAAACAACAATTTATTTTAACAACATTTAAGCAGTCACATCAGATGATCCACTTTTTCGTCCAACATGATTTTGGCATTACCATTTAGGAAGACAAGTGTCAGAATTATTAAGATTAAATCGACCGAGCATGTCATTAGTCAAATTATTTAAATTAATATCTATACTACCATCAG
Organism: Podabrus alpinus; assembly: GCA_932274525.1. Classification (NCBI taxonomy): domain Eukaryota; kingdom Metazoa; phylum Arthropoda; class Insecta; order Coleoptera; family Cantharidae; genus Podabrus; species Podabrus alpinus. The sequence goes on along the minus strand of OW026457.1, from coordinate 53,901,256 downwards.
CTCTTAAAAAAGTTTTAAACGTCTCAAATTCATGACATTCAATACTTTCAATCGCTTTATTTAAGTCCTCAGAAGGCATTTCCACAATATCTTGAAATAGATTACTTCCTGCATTAAAATTCCTTGGGTCTTCATTATTATCAATTTCATCGTAATGAATTTTGACTTTTTTCAAGAATGGACCTAGCAGTAATTCCTCTTCTCGAACTCGTTTTTGTGATTTCGTACTAAACGCAAAATTGGACATATCGGACGATCAGAAGTTTCACGTTTCTTAATATTCAGAAAATAGAGAAAATACTTCAACAATAGGTAAATACACTTAAACGGTTTAGACAAAAGTGCATTTGTAAAGATAATAATAATTGATAAAATATGAAGGATTACCAACCATATTAATAATTACAGGAACAGTTTATTAATTTTTAAGTGGGGTTGATATTTTCAAATTGTGTTTTTTTGCTTTGAAAGTTAATTTGATAGAAAAGGAACATAATAATTAAAAATATTTTTGTACAATAATTGCTTTTCAACAAATTAATAAAATACATCACCATTTTTAACGATAATTCGTAGCGTTGAATTGTAAAGTAAGGTAAAGAGGATGAATGAAGAAACCTTGGTCCTGTACGGCCTGTTGAGTTAAATTTTATTCATTGGTAATACATGTATTATCTATCCTCTTGAAATTTTGCACAGACATAGGTTTGGTATTCGGTAGAAGGACAAAAATTGAAACACTTAAAAAAGGACCCAGTACATACTGGGTCCTTTTTCCTTGATGAGGATCTGATTAGTGTTCCGAAATTTTATCTTAAATCGCGCACAACTTCGTTTTTGATATTTAAGTTTTATAATGATCCTTTCGAATTTAGAATTACGTTTTCTTCAAAAAATGTTATAGGTCATCGCTTTCTTTTTAGATTTTTTAACCTTTTTACTAAATAAATCTTTTTGGTGCTGACGTAATTAGTACGACCTTGAAAATTAAAATCACTGTTGTCAAGAAAACGACAAGACTGACAAAAAAGATATCTTAACATTTTGTCGTAACATATTTCAGACGTAATCGTGATTCTTATTTTTTAAATTTAAATTTTTAAAAAGTGATATTGTTAGCGAAGTCCTTTTATATATTGTCGATAAGGAAAAATACAAATACCACTGGCGATGACGTAGTCAATTTTTTTCTATATTTTATATTTCGTTTCATTGATTCACGTTATTGGTTTTTGCAATTTGGGGAGTTTTGAAAGTCAGAGAAAATTTTCAATTTTAATAAGGGAAAACCTGTAAAATCAAAGAATTTGGTGTTGGGAAAAAGCAGTGGTAATTCTGAAAAAGTGTTGAAGTTGATAGGCATCATCATCATGGATTAAACCAATTGGTTTTTTTCGACTCTCATGTGATGTTCGGATCTGCTTCTTTATCAGAACTAATTCCTCCATCTCTTCTTAGGTCTTCTTTTTCCAATCAGTTAATAATTCATCATTTGCTTGGGAATGCGACAATTGTTGATTCTTATAAGATGTTGCTTCTAATTCTGTCTATAGTCTATGACTTTCTCTGTAATTGAGAAGATCCTCAACTCATGTCGTATGCCTTCGGTTCTTTTTCGGTCTAGAAGAGTGTGGTCTGCCAGGTACTTCAGAAACCTCATTTTCGCTGTCTCATTGTCTTCATTTGTTAAGCTCCAATTTTCGCATCCATAATGCCATCACATTGGCCTCAAGGTATCATTTTATTGTTCCACACATATGATCTTGTTAAATCTTCCTAAATTTAATCACCATTTTGGCATAGGAGATATTATCGTAACCCAGATATTTATGGTGACAATTTTTGCTCTCATTGGATCATCTCTTCTAAAAGCTATTACCTTGGTTTTTCGGCTGAAATTTCTGAGTTGTAAGTTTTTGTTATGAAATATAATTTTAATATTGCTTCTTAAAGATTAACCTCAAAGTTTGCAATCATAGCTTGATCGTCTGTAAAATAACAACATCTCGCTTTGAAACCGAACTGGCTTTCTGATAAAAGATTTTCTATTACCATACAATCATGCAACCGACGACGAGTCAAAATGGCAGCGTAGAGCGTGTAACTACTATTTCTCCTTATTACAGATAGGTTACCATTTTTGCTATTCTCAATATTTCTCTAATAAAACTTAAATATCACAGCAGACAATTCCACTTATTAAAACACCCCAAACAGAAATGGCCAAGAATTAACAAAGGAAATGCAGATACCTTCGCTGACCTTTTAGGTAAAGTATTTAAACCCCTTCAAACAGAAGACCCTCAACAAGTTGCCAAAATCAACAAATTTAGAAGTCCCATTCCAGATGGAGCTGCCATTAAAAATTTTAAGATGAGAGAAATTTCAGCACATATCAAGCACAATTAAACTTGAAGAAACCTCCAGGCTTCGATGTAGTAACAGCAAAAATACTGAATGAACTGCTGAACAAAGGTATCATATTTATTATAATGATTTTCAATTCAATCTGGAGATTAGGATACATCTTTCCACAATGGAATCATTTTAATCCCTAAACCGGGAAAACCACCAACGGAAATTGCCTCACACAGGCCTATCAGCTTGCTGCCTATCTTGTTAAAGGTATTCGAAAAATTATTCAAGAGTAGATTGATGCCAATAAGAGAAGAGAGAAAAATAATTCCCAAGTATCGCTTTGGATTCAGCGAATAAAAAATTAAGCGTGAGTTTCGACTGCATTCCTCGATATAACCCAGGCTTTCGACAAGGTGTGGCACACCGGTTTGCTCTTCCAAATTGAAGCACACTATTGTCACATATCTATTAACAAGTACTTAAATTAGGCATTAGGCATTTCTTTGTGAAATGTTATGATGACATTTCATAGCTGTTATCCATCAACTCAGGAGTTCCCCGTGGTAGCATACTCGGCCCGATTTTCTGTTTAATTCATACCGCTATTCTACCAACGACCAGAAATACCGACATAGTGACTGTTGCTGATGATACCGTAATCCTCAGAGACGCATGGAAAGATCTATGTTAGGAGTGAGGTTACAGGACAGAAAAACAAACGCCTGGATTCGAAGTAAGAAAAAGGTAAAGAACGTGACGGAACGCATAGCCGAACTTAAGTGGCGATGGGCGGGTCACCTAGGAAGAAGACAAGATGATAGGTGGAGCAGAAAGATCGCCGAATGGAGACCAAGAACTGGGAAGAGAAGCCGTGGAAGACCTCGAGCGAGATGATTTGGAACAAATAGGGGGCAAGCAGTGGATGGGACTGACAGCGAATAGAGCAGAATGGAAGCAGCTAGGGGAGGCGTTTGTCCAAAGATGGAACACATAGCTCTGGTACATGATGATGATACTGCAATCCTAGCTTCTCATTCAGATCCCTCCATTGCGCCTGCATTCCTATAAATCCATTTAAACAAGCTAAAAGGAACGCATAAAGCTTTAATAGAAACCTGCTACCGCAAAGAGAAGTTATGAGGCTTATCTACAAGACGATCAAAAGACAATAGTTCCGTTTCTTTATTTTTAATCGATCCTGCCCTGATTTTCTCTCCAATTTTTAATTTATTCTTCCTTTTCTTAATAATGGTCTTCAACTTTTGATCAGTCCGGCTTCCTTTTATCAAATGAGAATATTTAGTAAGTTTATGTCCCATGAATATGTTACTAGCATTTTGCAGGGTAAATCGTGTGATGGGGCTGCCATCTTTAGCCTTATTAACATCCAGCCTCCCAATGTATTTACCCCCCCCCCAATAGGAGGTAAATCCTGCTCCCCTCTTCTGTTGATCCCTCTTTGATCAAGTTTACCGCCAATCTTACTGTTGAGGTCTTCATTTCATGTCACCATATCTGGCCATCAAATTCGTCATCATTCATACTTACATTTATTTTCAAATCTTTGGTAAGGTTTTCACGTGGAGTTTATTATGATAAACTGATAAGATTATGATAAGACAAGTCAAGCACACTACTTGGCATTACCACACGTAGACGGATTTTATGCTGCTTTCCAACCTCCATTTCGATTGCGATATTATTTCCGTTCTTCTTCAATATACAGCGTTGACCTCGTGGTCACTGATGATAAAATCAACTCCTCTGTGTGCCGACTATTTTACCGAAAATAAATTGTGGATTATATTTGGAACGTACTCTTCGTTCATTTGCCAAGGCTGTCGTTCATTCTTCATGTTTGTCCGAATCGTTGCTTATTTCCGTTTCCTGCCTATGTATGAGAAATTCTTTCGTCAACAATTGTGCTGTTAAATTCTACACATTTATTTTTCTTGATTGCATCGAATCTCAAGCATTATGAAAATATTTTCAGATTCGCCAATTGTTCCAGTTTAGAAATATGTTCTGCCACTATGGTATTTGAACCCCAATTTTGATTAAAAAAACTGTTTCTTATCTTTTGGTCGTTCAGATAAAACAAATATGTAGGTTGAGGGCCCAGATCAACGCATAGGATGGAAAGCTACAAAGTGGAGAAACTTCGTGATGGCAGTCATTGGCCGCAGTGGCAGTCCGCAATAAAAACATTGATAGCCAGTGACCATTTACTGGAAGTTATCGATGGTAGCAAACCGAAACCAGCAGCAACGGAAGTTACAGCTTTGAGTCTTCTTCTTCTCAGCCGTTTTTCGTCCACTGCTGGATATAGGCCTCCCCTAACCTTCTCCAAGCTACCCTGTCTTTAGCAGTTTGATGCCATGATTTTCCCGCAGTTTGCTTTATGTCGTCCAGCCATCGTTTTTGTGGTCTACCAACGCTTCTCTTTGTAAGTCTAGGGCGCCACTGGGAAATGCGATTTGGCCACTTCTCATATGGTTTTCTTGCGACATGCCCCACCCAGCCCCACTTCATCCTCCTTATTTCCGCGGTTCTGATCCTATCTCTCAGGCTAACTCCCAACATTGCTCTTTCCATCGCACGTTGCGCTATACGTAGGCTGTTCGCGCTCTTTGCGGTTAACGTCATGGTCTCAACACCGTATGTCATCACGGGCAGAACACACATGTCTAAAGTCTTTGTTTTCAAACAAGTTGGTATTTCTTTGTTCTTTAGAATCCACCCCAGTCTCCCGAAAGCCCCCCATCTCATTCTGATCCTTTTTGTTATCTCGGCGGTTTGATTTTGTTTTCCTAATTTTATGAGGTGCCCCAGATATATATTGCGATGATATGCACTGACCACGTTAATAGAGATGCGTACGTCAATATTTAAAAAAGTTGATCTATGATTATAGAGCATGAGACTTATTTTAAAATCATACGGAAAGATTCCATCTGATAGCAAATACTTTAATTCAAATTCAAAAATTAATTCAAAATACATTCATGGAACAAAGATTAATAAAATAATTTAACAATGTGAATTTTAAATTCCGTTATCATAAAATTTGTTATTTTAGTCTTAAAATCAATTTGTTTAGTTATAAGTAATCCTAATTAATATCAAAATATTGTTGAATAACTTATTAATATGAAAAATTTGTTAGCATAAAATTAAATAGCAAGTTAAAACATTACATGACATTAAAGTGCTTCGTTAATCAATGAACAGTGAATGGATAATACATCTTCACCAATTTTATCGTATAACAATCAAATGGAATGTAGAAAACCAATTCAATCTGGAAAAGATAAAATTTCATTAAAAATTTTGTCAAAACAAAATAGGCGAATACGTACCTGAATATGCAATATCGATTTTATTATTTTCAACAAAAATAATAATCAACCTTGCCTGGAAAGTTGGGTATCAAGGCAACAAAAACAAGCGAAAAAAAAAAAAAGATAAATAAACGAGGTTTGGTTATGCAAATGGTGATTTTTGTGCTGCAATAAAATTTAATTGAATTAATAAAAATTTTAATAGAAAGTAACTACAAAAGTATAATATAATTTAATATAATAATTACTTACGTCAGATTAAAGTGTTTTATAAAAGAAAAGTCCAGTGATTAGTGAGATTTTCAACAAAAACTATCCACAAAATTACACGAGGTAAAACTTTGCATCGACACCCATCCGCTGATATCAATGGTACAACAGCTCATCGTTCTACGCAAGCAGATAAGATTCATGGTCAAATATCTTACGAACCAGAAAAACCCTAGATAAAGGTAAATCTACATAAAACTTTATAATTTTTTTTTATAAAATTCAGTGCGTGCGTAAAAATTATCACCGCGTGGCGCCTACGTTAAAATTAACAGTTTGGGTAATTTTAAGGAATTATTTTATTAATATTAAGAATTTTTATTTGCTATAATTACAATACAAACAATAAAATTTATATTTGCCTTTGAAACGGAGAATTATTTTCCAATCTTGTTCCGAGATCCAAAAATATTTGATTTCAGCAATTCACAGATTTGGTCACGGAAAGAATCCAGCCCGAGATAAAGGTAGGTTTCATGCTTACAATAAAAATTATATCTAGCCGAGGTAAATATTTATTTGCGACAATAAAATTGCAAACGTCTCTATTGACGGGGTTAATTTGTGTAAACCCGCACTATCAAAGGTTACCGCTCTATTACAAAGGCAAGCTCAGAGCACTTTTTGACAGCCCAACGTGTGGCACTTTTAAAGGACTCCGTTCATAGCAATATATTCTTCTACCTTCTCTATTTTTGTTGGTTTATTTGGTATTGTTTGTTACTTTCGGTCATTACCTTGGTTTTGTTTATATTGATTTCCAGACCGATTTTTTTGGCGACTTCTCCGATTTCTATCAGCATCTCTTCTAGCTCCTCTTCGTCTGAGCTTATAATCGCAATATCATTCGCGAAGCGGAGGTGGTTCAAGAACTTTCCGTCTATGTTTATTCCTTTGTTATCCCAACCCAACTTCTTAAACATGTTCTCTAGTGCCAATGTGAATATAGCTTTGGGGATATGGTGTCCCCTTGTCTTACGCCTCTTCGAATGGGAATTTTTGGTGTGCTCGTTACGTCGCGTCGTCAATTTTTATGCATATTGTGGCGTCTTTGTAGATGTTTTTCAACAGTGTTGTGTATCTTGAATCGACTATGGCGTCTTCCAGTCCCTCGTAAACCGCCCACAGCTCAATCGTATCAAAAGCTACTCTTCGCATTTTTCTATCAATATTCGTATGGTTTGTAGATGATCGATGGTGCTAAAACCCCTTCTGAAGCCGGCCTGTTCTACCGGTTGATAGAAGTCTAATTTGTTGTCAATCTTTGGGTGTAGATTTTTGTTAGTAGCTTGTATATGCGTGACAGAAGGCTTATTGGTTGAAGTTGCCGATATGTCTTATCCCCTTTCTTTTGTATTAATATTACGTTAGCATTTTGCCACTCTGTTGGTATTCTTCCTTCTTGTAGACAGCGATTTAGTAATATTTTAATAGCACTTGTTAGCGGAGCACTCTCCATTTTCATCATTTCTGCTGTTATACGGTCCCCGCCAGGGCTTCGTCCATTTCTCATCCCATTCAATGCTTCCTCAACTTCCTCGGTTGTTATCTCGGGGATATCCTCCGAGCCCACATTCATTATTGTTCTCTTCGGTTCGTTCTCAAACGGGTTCTCAATTGGGTTCTCAATTTTGGAATTATATAGATCTTTATAGAAGCCTTCAATTATCTTTACTATAGTCGTGATCTTTCGCTGATTATGTGACCTTCTGTATTTCTGATGAATATATTTTGTCTACCTTGCGTTAGCTTCCTTCTTAGTACTTGCATATTTTTGTTATTCTCGATGGTTTCCTAGATCATCCTGTTGTTATAACCTTGTATGTCTTTCCGAATTTCTCTTTTTACAGCTTTGTTGATTTCACTATATTCCGTTGATCCCCTCTTACACTTTCTTCTCTTCTCTATTAATTTTTTAGTTTCTATGGTTATTCTTTTGTTTTTTCTTTGTACGACTGCGCTATTTATCTTCTTTGTTGCTACTTGTATATCGCAAGTGATTTTTTTGTTTAGTGTGTTTAGTTTCAGGGTTTGTGTGCTATAGGCGTCAGCTTGTTTCTTAATTCGTTTTGGTATCTTTCTAGGTTCTGTTCTATTATTTCTCTAGTTTGATGTGATCTGTTTTGGAGCATTTTTCTTCTTTCTATTTTGTTTTCAAATGTTATTGCCGCTCTTATTAGTCTATGATCGCTTCCAGTATCGAAACTTGCGCTGATAAGTGTGATAGAGAAACCTCTCCTATATCTGATTAATTTTCAAAAACCGCGTATCAGATACAGAGGAAAGTCTGGAATTGATACAGAAACAGTTTTTTGGATTGAAATTGGGTTAGAATACCATAGTGGCAGAACATATTTCTAAGTTGGAACAATTGGCGAATTGGATGGAAAAGCTAGGTGGTGCAATACCGCAGTCAATTGTAATAACCTGAATACTTTCGACATTGCTATCAAAATTTAACCATTTTGACGGAATCAATTTGTTTACAATGTCATCTGCATTCATTTCGACAAATAAGCTACACAAGATCAAATTCACGGATTTTGGTTTATTATTAACAATACCTTTGGTTTTTGCTTTCTGAAAGAAGAGTAAGATATTGAAATTACATTGAATGAATTTTTGGAAGAGATGAATGATATGGATATCTCCGGTTTTGGCTTCTCATCTTCAATTAGAAAAGTATACTTACCTAGTATTGACCGACGTTGGATTACTTACCGATGTTCTTGTATCAGTACACAAGTGTGTCTATTAGAATCAAGATTAGAATTAAAGACGAGGAATCGCTCTTGTGAGTTTAGCTAAATTGAAAGAAGTAGACATACCTGAAGTCTAATTGTATTTTATCATCTTTTGATTTACACCCTCACCAAGTAAAAAATTTACAATAAAAGTTTGAAATCATTAACTTTAATGATAATTAATTTACAGCTCAATAATTTATTTACAAACAACAATTAATTTTAACAATAAGCAGATACATCAGATGATAGATACACTTTTCATCCAATTTTGATTCGACATGATTATGGCATTACCATTTAGGAAGACAGTATTCACTATAATACCTCAATATTTCGATAGTCTTATTAGTCAATTTATTTAAATCAATTTCTATTTTACCATTAGCTTTTAAAAAGGTTTTATAAGTTTCAAGTTCATAACATTGAATTATATCAATAACTTTATTTAATTTATCATGTGACATTTCTCCCATATCTAGAAATAGTTGACTTCTTGCATTAAAACATAATGGTTCTCCATTATTATCGAATTCATGGTCATTAATTTTTCGCCTTTTAAAGAATGGATGCAGCGATGATTCCTCATCTCCAAATCGTTTTTCTGATTTCTGATCAAACGAAAAATTGGACATATTGGACGATCTGGAGTTTCACTATTACTTTATTAAATTAAACAATGACCGCTTAATATTTAGAAAATGGAGAAAATACTTAAACAATAGGTAAACTAAAACGGTTTAAACAAACGTGCATTTATAAAGATAATTAATAAAATATAAAGTATGTGATAGGATTGCCAACAATTTCGGTAAAAATGTATTACTATTAATTTTTAAGTAGGGTTGGTATTTATGATTGTTAATTTTAATTAATTTTAAGGTTAATTTAAGCCAAAAGAAACAAAATTAAAAATATTTTTATATGGAACCGCGAACCGCTTTTCACCAAATTAATAAAACACAGCACAATTTTCAATGATAATAGTATATTTTATTATAAAAAAATAAATAACTTTAAAACTACGTCATTATTAAATAGAATTATAAAATAGAAAGGGCAAATTAACAATACATATAAATAATTAAGCTAAAAGTAATTAGACAACTCATATAATGGCAAACAAAAGGAATTAAATGATGTACGATTCTCCAACAATTTGTTTTTCACAAAAACAACAAAATAATAAATAAAGTGCGCGCTTCTTTTAAATATGAGTAGTTAGGTACAACATAAAAGAGTGTAAGTGATGATCAGTCTAATAAGGGGATGTTAGTTCAAATGAATTTTAACAAATTTTACGTTCACGATGTTGTTACAGGTACATTTGAGTTAGGTAAATTTTGTTGGGTAAGTGGAACAGAAGGTAGGCTTGCAGAACTACTTTGTTGGTTTATAATTTCGGTAGGGATTTTTTTGTTTTTGTGTTTTTCGGTTTTACGTAAATCGTCGTTTTCCAATAGGGAATTTTGATGTTTGGGTAAAATGTCGTTCGTTTTGATGCGTTCCAAACTCTCGAATTCTTCCATCTGTGCTTTTAGTTGTCTGTTATCGAACGGAAAATTTGGGTAGGGGAATGGTTCAGGTTGTGGGTAGTATTGAGGGTAGGGTTGTTGGGCTGGGTAATATTGTCGAACAGGTGGTAAATAAAATGGAGCAGAGTTGGGTGGCGTCCTGATGGGTTCGTAGTAATTGATACCGGCGTTTGGTTGAGGGAAATTTTGACGGGGATCGAAAATTTCTGCATCTGGATTCGGTTTTGCTCCTGAATCGGCCAACAACTGATTGACACGTATATCGTTACTTAAGTCGTAAACTGGTTGAGGAAAAGCATCGATACTGTTATCTTCGATGGTTTCTACAGATTTTAAGTTGTCCCAATCGGCGTTTCTTTGCACGTTTTGTTTGAAGGGTGGAACCAAATCGGCATCATCGAACGTCTCGATGTTCTCGAAATTCAATTCCTAACAGAAGAAGTGCTTGGAAATGAAAAGTGCACAACAGATAACAAAACAAAATAATGATTACAAAATGAAATTAATTTTTTTAGACAGCGACCTTTGAACTAGTTTTTATAAATCGGACGATTTAAGTGCAAGGATGAAAAGGAAAGAAAATTTAGATTTGCCAATTCCAAAAGATAAAAAATCGTCAGATTTATTAGCCCCTCCCCTCTCTAGTTCAAAGTTTCGTCGGAATCTAAAGCATCAGGATGAAAATGCATAGCTAAAGAGGAAGCAATTACTGTTAATAAATTATACAATGTAAATGTGTTTAGTATAAACAAATATTAGTGTAAGCACCAAAGAACTAATTAAAGTACCCCAAGTAATAAAAAATTGTTTAAAGTAAAATCAAAAAATGTCGCCTACAAAAGTTTTATTAAAATAATAAAATATACAAGACATTATTTTATATTAAACAAAATAATGCGTTTATATCAAATTTGAAATATTTCATCAGTTATTGTCAAATTAATAAACCCTTCCCACTTACTAATTGTTAATACTTTTACTTCTCAAAAATACTGTATTAATAAACAAATTATTATTATTATTATTTTATATTATACATCATGCAAATCAAGGAAGTAAAAATTAAAATTGTTTAAATTAGACAGTTTGAAGTTTCTCTGGGGTTCCTAATTTACCAACCTCGTTATCTCTCAAATTGGGTATTTCGTTGCTGAGGGTTTCCACGGATTCGGGATCGCTTTTTCTGTGTGGTACAATTTCGGCATCCTTATTGTTAGGTATTTCTGTACTCTCATCATCAGGATGAATATCAACTACGCGAACGAAGAATGATGCAGAATCGTTGTTTCCATCTTTAGTATATTTGGTTTCATTGATTGTTACTTTATGACCATTGATTACCTAAGAAACAATTATAACATTAACGATGCGCAAGAAATATCACATTTGACCTTGAATAATTAACATAATAATTTTAGTTGTAATCTTCTAATATGGGACCGACGTCATAATCATCCTACCTTATTGGTTGTCAATCGGTCGTCCACACCAAGTTAACCCATTAATCCCCAACGTTGCGTATACGAAACATTTTTAAAATAATTAATTTTTTATTATGTTATTGAACGAAATTACTTTTCAGCTGCTACAATGTATTTTCAACAGAACATTAATTATGATTTTTATGAAATACGTCGACATAATCTCAAAATTTAATTTTTGCATATTTATGATTATGAATTTATGAAATTTCATATAAGTTTATGAGATTCCTTATGCGCGTCATTTACATTAGTCTATGGGCTATTTTCGAACTTCAACGTCGATTTATTGAAAAACTTCTGAATTTACCGCAATTTTTTTTTATTATACTATATAAACCGTCAGCTTTCCGAATCTCTATAGGTAATTTAAAATTCAGGGTTGGCAAATCCGTACTGATTGTGCCCGTAGTACATACAACGTTTTATTTCATTTTTGTACTTGGTACTTGAATTGTCAAAATTGAAGAATTAAGTATTTTGAGAAAAAATATCATGTCATTTTGTTTGTGCTATGAATTTTTGGTGTGCCATGGTTCCTATGGCGAGAAACTTGGAGGGGCGAGAATTAATTTTTTTATTTAGCAATAACTCGAAACTCGAAAACGGCACTAGATATCGAAAAACTGAGCAAAAAATTCTCCCCCCTCGCAAGGTACGCCCCCCGTGAATTGTCGGTATGAAGGCATATGCAAAATTTCAGATCAATCGCGCAAAAAACACAGAGTCTGGACTAACTCTTTTGTTTGTCATTGCTTAGCAACTTTATAGGCCCTCGGGCTATAAAAGCCATATTATGCCCCCATTTCCGTGCTAAAAAACAAGGTTATGATACCAAAATGAAATAAAATTAGTTTTATTTTTGACCCTTGGGAACTAATGGGTTAATGACGTAACTTTCAGGTTAGAAGATTACAGCTGTACACTCGTCATATTCATTCATATTAATACAAAATTTATACAAATAAAAATTAGAAAACCAATAATAAAGTGGATTAAACAGTTTTTAAAGTGCACTCATAATTTGCATTGTTGTGCTTAAGCAAACCAAATATAACGGTTAAAAGTTAAAAAAAGAGAAGTGAAAAAGAAATCACTTACTTATCAAAATATGCAGTACTTGTACCACTCAAAAGAATGTTGCTTTAAATTAAAATATCCATTGGACATTGAACTTGGTTAAAATAAATACGAATTAATATCTCTCGGTGACACAAAATTATTTATGAATTTTTTAAACTTTCAAAGATTTTGATGAATTTCTTCCAAAAAGTAGCTTAAAGTTCACACAAAGAATTTGAAATATTACTGTAAACTTGGAAGTCTCGTATAATTTAATATTACACAATGAGGGTACCAGTATCACAACAAGATAAAACAAAATTTTCTTTGTTTTCTAGTTTCGTATATCCGATTTCAATGAAAAGTTTTCCAAGTGGAAAATAAAAGTTACCTTTGTCACTGATGTAGTATTTCCTTTTCCTAAATCAATGTCGCCAAGTTGAGGAAGATGCAATTCTGGGAACGGAGAGTCTTCTGGTCTTTGAGGCAAACGTCCTAAAATTTGGCTCAACTGCTGTCTCATTCTACCCATGATTTCTAAAATCAACAAATAAAAATTTATTAGCAATAAAACTTACAACAAATCACCTCGACATTCGTCGATGAAAATCTCTACAATTACATTCATTTTAGTGTCAACTTTTTCGAATTGCATGAATATATAAGACAAAGATTTTCACCTACGCTCTATTACTGTCCTACACGAATCCTTCTAGATGCATATTAGGATTAATGACAGTCATTAGCTGCAGCCAATTAAGAAGGTTAATTAAATTTGTTCACAAAATTGGAATTCTTAAATTAACAATTTCAAGCTTACCTTCAATGCTGCTGAACAAGTTAGGGAAGGGATTTTGTCCAAATGGATTTCCAAAAAAGTCATCACCACTGCCGACGTCTACGACTCCTCTAAATCCAGGTCCACTTTCTTCCAGAGGAACGAAATCAAATTGTTCGGGCAAATCAGTAGTAGTATTTTTAGGTGCTGAAATAAAAATTCATTATTGTTATTTCGTACTTTTTAACAAGTTTGACTTATGCATGGTCTCCTTGAAATGTATTTAACCTGTGGGTGTGGTATGTCGTTAAATCAAGATGATTTAACCATCATATATTAGCTTTGTAAATATAGTTCTCGTTAATTTTTTTTTTAAATAAAATTTCAACTTTAGAGAAATTTTTGTAACAATACAATGTTAATTAATAAAGTTCTGTTTATTATCAAACATGAAAAGTAATTTATAGTATCGAAATTTAATTTTGCGACATTATGAAATTATATTATGAGAGAAATAAAAACATAACAATCTATATATTATATAAAAATGGATGTATGTGTGTATGTATGCATGTTCCCTATAGACTCCTAAACCGTTTGACCGATCGGAACCAAATTTGGCACAGTTATTATATAGATTCCTGCGCATGTTTTTGTATTGAAATAGTGCAAAAATTCGCAAAGGAAAGGAAAGTTGATTTTGAGTAGCCTGCCTTCCTTTAAGGAATCTCGATAATCCATTCATGCGCGTCCCTATGGGACGCGCATGAATGGATTATCGAGATTCCTTAAAGGAAGGCAGGCTACTCAAAATCAACTTAAAAAACAATGATGAATGCTGTCAAGTTGTCAACCGATCGACAATGCAAATACGCGTGCACGTGCTTTACGTTTCTATTTGACCAATCTTAACCAAATTTAGTGCAGAAGTTAAGGTACCTGAGCTGAATAAGGCCCGGCAATAATTAAAGCCCACTTGTAAATTTAACGCTTAGAAACTTCTTTTACGCGCCAAAAATTTTCTTAAAAGCTGTGTCAGGTAAACCTCTGATAAGAGTTTCAACTATTGCAACCGATATTAACACACATGCCTTTTTGTAACAAAATCATAGTTAGTCAAGTGTGTAAACTGACTGCTTATAAAAATCTGTCGCAAAAGATCGTAAGTATTTCAAAAATTTTGCTAAATGTTAATACATTTTGTGGTTTATTATAACTATAGTAACATTATTCATCTTCCGAAAAATAAAAATGACAGATTAATATTCAAATTTTTGAACTTTACTTAATTCTTTTAAAAGCTAACCATTTATCTAATAAGGCCCACTTACATAGCCGTTGGGCTTTATTAGATGCATACAAATTTGCATTATAAATTTGGATTAAATGCAAAAAAAAACGAATCAAAATTTATTTATAAAGCGCTCTCCAGACCAATAGGACCAACCACCAACATCAAACATCAACAGCCACATCATCAGCCATATTATGGTTTTGTAGTGTTTGTGAAAAGGACAGTATTGAAGACATGAGACAGTGATTTTGAATGTTGGTAACTTTTTAAACCTAATATTGCCCAATGAGACTTGTTTTGGTGTTTACAACAATTTTATAAGTAGTTTAGAGAACAATGTTTAGTTTCTGTATTGATTTTAATGTATTTTTGATTAGGGCCTTAATAAACACCTCACCACATAATAAGGCCCAAAATTAGATTTTTTTGCGATTTTTTTTGTTATTTATATTAATTCTACGAAATCAAAAAATTTTATTTTCGGTACAGTATAAAATAAAGATTTTATCCTTGGTTGTGCATTTCAATATCTCCATAAATAAAGCTATAAAACCATTTAGTACGTTAAGTGGGCCTTATTCAGCTCAGGTACCTTATTTACAACGCTACGAAAAACATAGGCTACTTTAGAACCTTGGAGTGAGGCCGAACAACCACGGTCTACACGTATGCCTGCGATACCCTTGAGTGAGGCCGAACAACCACATCCAACACGGTCTAGATGGCTAAAGGCGGCCGGTAGGCCGACTGTGCCAGCTAGTGGAATATAAAAAGTTTGTGGCCTCAAAGTTGCTTTTTATAATTTGAGCATTTTGTGAAAAATAAGTTCAAGTTTTATTAATCGTCTTAATTTGGTTAATTAGAATTTATTAATAATAAATTTTATTTCATATCCAATTTATGTAGTATGGGGTTTTGCAAAAATTATACCCTACTAAATGGGAAATTTGCATGCAAATTGAACAATAACACTTGGGATGCTTTGATTATACTATAATTTTCTTTCAAATTGAAAAATTATAACAAAAACGGAAGTGGTATTTAGATAATGAAATCAATAATAAGCATGCATTTTGTTCAGTAAATTTACAAGTCGTGACTAACCAAGTATGCACGTACTAAGTTATGCAACGGACGACCTTTAAAAAAATGTATTTTACATAAATAGGTAGTTGGGAAAATTAACCACAACAATTTGATACCGGATCTCAAAATACATAGTTGTTAATAATTCAACAGTTATCTTAAATTGCTTTAATAAAAATCAAACCCTCAACGTTTGGTTTAATCAAATCCACATCAGCCCAAGATGAAATCTCGATAGAACATCTTTGAAGTTAGACAAAAAAAAATTTTATCGCAATGGCAACTATCTTTTGATGAATCTGACTTGCGTTCTTATTTAATTAATGATTATCATTCAATTCGTGCTGAGATATAATGCGAAATGCTAGTCAAACCGGAATATAATTTTTTGCAGTTATATAAATGAATTATAATTAAGAATTTTTAACATTAAATCAAGTTTTATTTAGCTGGCGATAAAAATCACGAAACTAATGATGCAGAAATTAGGGGCGATTGTTATAATGTATATGGCCTCAAGTTCATTGATCGTTACGAAGTAATTTTTTTAATGTCCCTATTTTTCACTTGATTATTAAAAATTTTTGCTCGTTCTCATAATATAAAAAAACTGGATTTGCGTTTTTGTTAAAATAAATTGTTTTGTTCATTTCGGCAGGGAGATAAACCAAAGTGATAAGATTATTTTGGCTGTGTGTGGTTCTTTCAAGGTGATTCCAGTGCCTTATTTATAAAATTCCAATTTAAACACCACGACGTAATAAATTTGCAATTCAACTTGTGCTTAAAATAATAACACTTCAACAAATCAGCCGAATTTATTCATTTAATTTTGAACTTAATAAAAATAAAGTTAAGACAATTATGAATAATGCATTTTCATCCTCAACCTCGAACCCGTTTCGTTACTTTTGGAACTCTTCAGTGAGGTGTATTGTTTGTTAAAGTAGGATGATACATCACGAATTTGTAACAAAAAGTGTTACCTACGTAGGTAATTGTAAAAAATTAATAATT